>BSYO01000016.1:12052729-17980829 GCA_033239525.1 Nepenthes gracilis | reverse complement strand
TGGGATCTGGAGAATGGAAGTTGTACGCAGCCTATTTTCTGCTTTGCAAAGTGGTTGTTTTGCAGTTTAAACCTGACATGCTTGGATTCCAAACCTACCAGTGCAGTGATGTGATGCTAAATATTGTCCCTGCGCGATGATGCTGGAGCAACGTAATGTGTCAAAATGCTTATGCTACCGAAAACATGTGTAACCCCTTCCCAGTCACACCCATGACCATGACCATGACAGTCACAATTACGACATGACAACATAAAAAATAGGATATCACGTTGTAGTGAACCATAAATTAGAATCATCAGATCGTTGCACATCCAAGTGGTAAAGGATGAAAAGAAGGAATCATTTGATATCCTGCAAAAGAGAGGAATAAAAACTGGTTCGAGTCTCATGCTTGGCCGTAGAATGGCGATAGTTGGGCAGGTAGAAGTACGAAGTTGCTGCTTTGCACCTAAGATGACAAGTTTCAGTGATCAACAAGCATGTTTTAGTGGTGAGTAAATTTTAGGACATGACATTGCTCGGTGTATTCATTACAATAGCTATTTTTCTTTTTTAAAATCAATTTGTGATAAAATTCACAAAAATCAATACACATAAGTTGCAAGCATGTGTGATTAACAACAATAATTGCTTATTTAAAATAGTACTTATTTTTTTTTTTTATCCTTGTTATGGTATGTGTATAATCTCTAACCATGTGTCAGCTATAATCTTGATCTCATATTAATGAGCCGAGTCAATGGAAATCAATACTTATTTATAGTCTTACCTATAATATTTAATTATTTCCAAGTCATCGTAGCTATTGATGACATTTTATTTTTAATAATAATGATTATTCAAATTTATTGCGTCCTCAAATCCTATTTATTGAATATATTAGGGATCTAAA
This sequence comes from Nepenthes gracilis, assembly GCA_033239525.1. Taxonomy (NCBI): domain Eukaryota; kingdom Viridiplantae; phylum Streptophyta; class Magnoliopsida; order Caryophyllales; family Nepenthaceae; genus Nepenthes; species Nepenthes gracilis. Next base: position 17,979,934 of record BSYO01000016.1, on the reverse strand, counting down.
TACAGAATGAAGCGGATTCAGCCTTTGTTTACTCGAATTTAAATTCTGTGCAGCATAACAACATAGTTAAAGGATTGATGGGATTAACTTTTTGATATATCTTTCAACGATCAAGTCAGTATTTGTCTTTTGTAAGGAAATAAGAAAGGATGTAAATTGAAAATTAGATGAATTTTTAAGTGTGGGAGCTTGCACTTTTTCTGAAGCGCCTTAGAGAGAGAGAGAGATCTTAGTTGCCAGATAGTTCCTCCCTTACTTTGCTGGATAGAGGGTCTTTTTATAATTATTATGAAGTAGTTGACTCTTTTCATCAATTGTCCAAAAAAACTGTCCAGGAAACAGTTGAATGGATAGAACTTTATCCATATTTTAATTTTAACTGTTCAAGGTCGTTATGATGAGATAGAAAGAAATTGTCCGACCGTTATCTTTAGTTTTAGCTTATCCTTAGATGAATCTGTAGACTGGGCCAAAATAATCTCTTGGGTTTCTCTGATATATGAGCTAAACTTTAAAAATGGGCTCTCTCATTGGGTTATTGACGTCAATACTCATCACTAACACCCCATACTAAAAAGTCTGAAATTCAGCCTTTTGGGATGAATTCCAAAGGCAAGCTCTTATTTGGACTTGTATTCTTACAGTGAGTTATGATCTTATTGCCTGAGAAATAAACTGCAACGTCCCACGACATGTTATCATTTTTAAAGATAAGCCTTCAACTGTCCGAGGACATTGTTATAGCTCGAGGACATTACTTGAATCCAACTGCATGGCTAAAATATGTCTGAGGACATAACTTGAGTCCAACTGCATGACTAAAATATGTCAGAGGGCATGACTTTAGTCCGAGTCACTGACATGTGCCGTCAACTGAGGTATTAAATGCGATTGATATGTTTCGAAAATGTAACAGCCATTATTATTCCACGTCTAGTGAAAGGCCAACACGTGCCCTGGCCATGATGATGCACGTCTTTTGAATTCAACTGACATCTCAAATCCCTTATTTGTTGGAATTTTATTCGATTGCCTTGCTTTTCTCTTCAAAATATTTGAACTTCCATTTTTGTCTTCTTCTTCTTCGATTTTCTTGTGATGGCTCATAGTATTAAAGACATTGCCTCTATACTTTCTCACGAAGATGTTGAGGCTATTCAAGCCAAATATAAAATCTCGAGTTTGAATTCTTTTCTGTTACCTGGTGTTGATGATAGGGCTTGCTTGCCTCCATATGGGTTTATCACCGTGTACGAAACCTATTTGAAAGGAGGTCTTTGATTCCCCATGGCGCTAGAGCTTCATCAAATAATGAAGCCTTTGGAAGTCCCACTTTTTAGATTGCAACCTAACGTCATAAGATATCTGGTTTTTTTTTTGTATATTTGCACATTGTCATGATGATGTTTTTGATAGTGTTGCGATTAAGGTCATTTTGAGGTTTACTCACAAGCAGGATTGTATTATAATCTCTTTCCGCACTGAGTTTGTCGTCATTAGTAGGGGTAATCCTAATTCCACCAAATTGTGGAAGAATAGATATTTTTTTCTTACTGTTCCTCCTGAATGGGAAGCTTTAAACGAATGGAAAAACATGGCATCAGCTCTCTGTGTTGATGCTATAAAGCAAGAAAGAGAGGCAGTGAAAAAATTCACTAATTTAATTCTGGCCAACCTCGGTTCATTTAACGAAAATAAAAAGAATCGATGGTCAAGGAATGAGGCCTTTGAAAAGGCCAAGTGAGATCCTTAGCCTGAAAGCTAAAAAATTTTCACCTCTTCAGTGGCCAAGAAAAAGAAAATGAAGAGAAAAGAAAAGCCACCGAGGATAAGAGAACCGTTTGACAGGGAAAAGAAAATCCGTCGGACGGAGACTAGAGCTGAGACTTCCTCTTCCGATGATGATGAAGCCGTCATCGGACAACTAGTGAAGAAGAAAAGGTCCGCAAAAATGGGCTCAGTTCAAGGCATTGAGGTAGTCGGACCCTCAATAGTCAGCGAGTCTATGGCTTATTCTTTTTTGACCGAGGACATAGATGCTGGGCCACTTGTTCCTTCATCCTTTGAGGAGACCATACCCGACCTTCCGACCAACTTTCTTGGAGAAGTCTCGGATACAATTATTGAAAATCTAATTAAGGACATAGTTGAAGCACCGGCCAAGCATGCTGAGATAGAGGAAGAAATAAGGGCAACTGAAGTGCCCAGTTCTGAGCTCCATTGCCTTGCAGTCCAAGTATATGAGGAGAGGGATATTTTATCTGAGGCCTTCCAAAAGACCATGACCGAGGAGATTTTGGGAATTCCAGAGCTTTATTTGTGGATCAAGTGGAAACTGGGGTCAAAGATCTTTTAGTGTGCCCATCTAGTCACCCGAGTAGCGGGTCGGGTTTTAAAAAAAAGAAAATGAGAATATGTATATATATATATATATATATAATAATAATAATAATAATAATAATAATAATAATAACTAAATAGGGGGAAAGGGGAAGGGTTTCAGGAAAGGAAAAATAGAATGCGAGAGAGGAACAATGTGAGGAGAGAGAGAGGACGTCGGTAGAGAGAGAAACAGGCAAACGGTGGTTCTCGGGTTTGATTTTGATTTGGAACTAATTAAGAAAGTGGTAGTTCGAGTCATCTCCTCTTTTAATTTTTATTTATTTTTCATCAAGTATTATTGTTCTGATGCCCACCCAAATTGTGAAAAATATGTAACCCATAATTAGTACCTAAAGTTTTTACGGCTTTGTAGAGTCTCACATCGGATGGGAGGTGAACGAAGCATGCCTTATTATAAGGGTGTGGATACCTTCTCCTTGACGACGCGTTTTGGGGGCGGTGGATTCCGTCTGCCAGGAACAAAACCGTGCGGGCTGCGTGTTGGCCTGGGACGCCGTAAGTTCCCCCAGCCCAGAGCGGACAATATCGTCATGCGGATGCGCCGGAGACGTTACAAATGGTATAGAGTCGGGATCCGATCCGGTGTGCCAGTGGGGACGCTGGGTCCCAAAGGGGTGGGCGCAGGGTTCCACGTCGGATGGGGAGGTGAGCGAAGCATGCCTTATTATAAGGGTGTGGATACCTTCTCCTGACGACGCGTTTTGGGGCGGTGGATTGATCTGCCCGAACAAACCGTGCGGGCTGCGTGTTGGCACGGGACGCCGTAAGTTCCCCAACCCGGAGCGGACAATGTCGTCATGCGGATGCGCCGGGGACGTTACAGGCTTATTGTCTGATTCCCCTCCTATTTGGCCCGGTTTGGCTTCGCCAAACCCTAGACCCGCGCCCAACTCATATTCTCCTTCCCTTTAATTTTTTTCCTTTTTACCCCTCAAATATGAATTACTATATTCCAATTATATATATATATTGGTCGAACGTCCGATTTTACAAATATCGACCCGTTCGTGGCGTCTAGAAGCTCTAAAAGGGCCCTATAACTATTCACCCGAGGCCACTTGAGAATTTTGCATGCTTCCATCATAATCAATTGTTATGTAAGCTAAGTCTAATTATTTATATTTAATTGTAAGACCCAAAAATATGTGTTTGTACTCTATTTGTAAAGAAATGTGTTTCGGAGGACCCTCCAAAGTGATAATTGCCTAATGTAATAAGGAATTCTAATCTTTCCTATGCATTGTGACATTCATGCGTCCAAATTGACCTATTGTCTATCGCTTATCTAATCTTTTCCTTACTTATCTTCGCTTATGTTGTCTATCGCTTTGATTATGATATACTTATTGAGCTGTTAACTCACTCTTACTTCTTTTTCCTTCCAAATAAGTAAGCCATTATGTCCGACAGGTCCGAATAAGCTATAAGCGTAGGATAGGCAGTTGATACGGATTGGAAAGTTTTTGAGGACTTAGTTTTGTTATTTTTGTGTAAGATATGGATATTGTATTATTTATTTTGATATTTGTGGTCGTATATGCATGTTTGATGATGATAATGATGGATGTATAGTTAGTTTTCTTGTTTATCAATGAATATAGTAGCTTCCGTAGGTCTCTTTTATGGTTATAATTGGTTCCTAGCTAGCACCCTTTCTGAGCTGGCGTCGTACCAGAGTTGCAATGTCGATGTCACTCGTGGGTTTGTTGTGACAATTGGGATCTTGTGTTTATGTTTTGTGTATGTTGTGGATTCTGTATAGGGATTTGTACAGGTTTTGTATTTGGCGGATGTCTATTTTATGGACGAAACTCTACCGAATTTTCGATAGAATTTTCGGTCTGCTACAGTTGGTATTAAAGAAAGGGATGCTTTAAGATTGATCTGAATCTTACGCGGAATCTTAAGATAGTATAGGTTAAGGCTGAATAGGTGAACGCAGATATAGAATGACCAAGTTAGGATAGATAACTCTACTTACTCTAGCTTGCGTAACTTAAACTAGGGCCAAGATAGGATGGTGGTTTTAATTAATTGCGTAAATAGTAATATCGTAATTACAGTTTGATCTTTTGACTAACTCGTAATCATTCTTATGTCAAAGGTGTTTTCTAAGTTGGTATGCCACCTAGACATGGAAGTTCGCGAGGTGGTGGTCGGTCCCAAGATCGAGAAGCCGAGTACTTGAATTTGTTAGGGCGTATGGCGAACATTATTGAGAGTATAGAGTAGCGAATTATTGGCCCTATCCCTACTCCGGCCCCCGTATAGGCCCCTGCTAATTCAGGACCATCCGCATACGATCGCTTCGTCTAAGAATGAGTTCATGTGTTTCTGGGGGAGCCCAATCCTATAAGGGTGGACACGTGGTTTGAGAGTCTGAAGAAAGTATTCATTGTGATCAATTGTCCCGAGGAGGATCAAGTTTTGTTTGCGTCCTATCAGCTAGAGGGTGGTGCGCATCATTAGTGGCAGATGAAGAAAAGAGCCTTAGGGGTGTCTCAGGATGAGGTTACTTAGGCCATGTTTGAATAGACGTTTATGGAAAAGTATTCTTCGTCCATCCTTCGTCTGTAGAAAGAAGAAGAGTTTGACCGGTTAAGGTAGGAAAACTGGATGGTAACCAAATACGATGCTAAGTTTACGGAGCTGTCTTGGTATGCCCCGTGTATGGTGGAAGATGAGGAGAGGAAAATGAGGAAGTTTCTTCAAGGCCTAAGGAAGGATATTTGGGAGTAGATGGCAACGTCAAAATTTTTGACTTATGCTGATGTGTTAGGGCGTGCCTTAATCTATGAGAAGGAACTCGAGAGGAAGAAGTTCCTCAAAAGGAAGATGTCCGTACAGGGTGATGATGGAACCAATGCTGTAACTGGTGCAAGTGCAAGTCCAGGGAGACCGTCGAAGAAAGCGAGGCAGTCTGTTTCAGGGAAAAGGACTTGTTAGCCCATATCGCCCCCACATGCCCCAGTTGGTTTATGTCAACATTGTGGGAAGTTTCATGGAGACAAGCCTTGCTTCAAGCTTTTTGGGGTGTGCTTCAAATGTGGTAAAGTAGGGCACTTTATTAAGAGCTGTCCCTATGCAAAGAAGGCCCAATGTGTCTCAACCCACAGTACCGGACAGCGTAGCAGGAGGTGAGCCCCTTAACTTTAATATTTTGGTATATATACTGTTTCAAACTCTAAATCTATATTTTCAATTGTGTTCTTAAGTTTATTTGTTTATTCAAGAATTGTGGACCTTGTATTAACAGTATCAAAGTTTACAACTATTACTCTGAGTTGTGAATATGATTGGTCTAAATTGATTTGATCATAGTTGCGATGCTAACCTTGATATGATGTTTGAAGTGACTAGCCGGTGGGTCACCAAGTGAGTGTAAATTATATTGATTAGAACATTATACCTTATAATTAGGTAGTGAAGTTTAAAATGTGAATCCTTGCTGATCGGGTGGTGATGGAATTGGTATCACCTACCCACAAGTTATTTGATGAGATACAGCACCAAGTTTATGCAGTATGAGACCACAACTAGAAGTCATCTTGTGGTCATTTAGGAGTTTGGGCTATGTTCTAATTGAGAATGTTTCTTAAGGAATAGGATTAGGCCGATTCATCATGTGGCCAGAACTCGAGGTTATGTAAGAATCAATATCGATGTTTAAGGACTCTACCCAGCGTCAGGGAAGCATTGATTAGGTGTTGCTCTGGGGCACCCTCGAGCCTTTGGGATAGATAAAGATGAGCAGAATAAACAAGCTAAATTATAAGGTCTTATTGGGACCATTGAAGGATAGATTGCTAGGAAACCAATAGATTGATAAGCAGACATTGTGAATTAATGAGTGCTTTATTTAATCTATTGTGAAGACGGCTTTATGGACGAAGTATGGTCATTACGAATTCCTTGTGATACTGTTCGGATTGACTAATGCACCAACTGTGTTTATGGATTCGATTAATTAGGTCTTCTAGCCATACTTGGAAAAGTTTGTCATGGTTTTCATAGATGACATCTTGATTTATTCCAAGGATTATTCCAAGCACAAAGGGCACTTGAGAATCGTGCTTTAGACCCTTCGGGAGAATCAGTTGTTCGCGAAGCTGAGAAAGTGTGGGGTTTGGCTCAATGAGGTAGTATTCTTGGGCCACATCATTTCTGATGGAGGCATCTCGATGAACTCAAAAAAATTGAGACTGTGATTAGTTGGAGCCGAACCACAACCATGTCCGAGGTCCGAAGCTTCTTGGGGATGGCCGGGTACTACTGTCGTTTTGTGAAGAATTTCTCTCGAATCACTTTACCTCTCACCCGTTTGATGAAGAAGAAAGCGAGTTTTGATTGGACCGAATAGTGTGACCGAAACTTCCAAGAGTTGAAGGATCGGTTGACGTCAACCCCGATTCTGACTCTTCCTGATAATTCTAGTGGGTTCGAGGAGTATTATGATGCCTCTAAGGTGGGCCTCGATTGTGTCCTCATGCAGAACGGGAAGGTGGTTCCTAATGGGTCTCCGTAATTGAAGACCCACGAGAAGAACTACCCAACCCACGATTTGGGGTTAGTCGCCGTGGTTTTCGCGTTGAAGATTTAGAGGTACTATTTATATGGCGAGAAATTTCTGGTGCACTCCGACCACAAAGCCTCAAGTATTTATTTTTCGTAGAAAGAGTTGAACATGAGGTAGCGACGATAGATTGAGTTCCTTAAGGATTGTGATTGTGAGATCGAATATCGGCCGGGAAAATGAATGTGATTGCGGATGCCCTGAGTTACCGAACTTGTTTGGTAGTGACGATGCAGATTAAGCAAATGGAGATGCTGGATCGTCTGAAATCTTGTCACATCCAGCGCTACGTCAAAGCCAATAGGATGATGTTATTCTTTTTGTAGGTGCAGCTTGAGATCCTCCAAAAGATCAAGGAAGGGCAGGCGAATGACCCATTTTTTATGGACATTGTTGGTGATTTTGGTAGAGATTCTCGAATTGATTTCAGTAATCGAGTTGACGGAATCTTAAGATTCTAGGAGCGGCTATGTGTGCCTGATGATAAGAAATTGAATGAAGAAATCATGAAAGAGGCGCATCAGACTAGGTACACTATCCACCCTGAGATCAACAAGATGTACCAGGATTTGAGGAAAATATTCTGGTGGAGGAACATGCCAAGGGAGATTGTTACATTTGTGGGCCGATGTCTTTTTTGTTAGCAGCTGAAGGCTATGAGAAGGAAGCTTTCTGGATTACTGCAGCCCTTGCCCGTTCCCAATTTAAACTGAGAGGACATTTCGATTGCTTTTGTGTCTGGATTGCTTAAAACTCCAAAGAATCATGATGCGATCTGGGTCATTATAGATCTGCTGACAAAATATACTCATTTTATAGCGATTCAGACTATATATTCCTGTGATCATTTGACACAATTGTATATCAGTGAGATCATTAGGTTGCACGGTGTGCCAACATCTATTGTGTCCGATCATGATCTACGGTTCGTCTCTAAATTTTGAGAGAGCTTGCACCGAGAATTAGGAACGAATTTGAAATTTTATACGGCTTACCATCCTCAAACCAATGACCAGTTTGAATGGACGATTCAAATATTAGAAAATATGCTTAGAGCCTCGGTGATGGAGATGAGAGGAAATTTGGATGATCAACTGGTATTGGCCGAGTTTGCCCACAACAATAGTTTCTAGGCAAGCATCTATATGGCTCCCTTCAAGGCGCTTTATGGTAAGAAGTGTTGATCACCCATCTATTGGGAGGAGACAGGGGATAGACATTTGATAGGTCCTAATGTAAATCGGAAAACATTGGAGAAGATCGCTGTGGTTTTTTAGAAACTAAAAATCGCCCAGAGTCGACAGAAGAGTTTTGTCGATCGGATGAGGTTCGGCCTTAGACTCGACATCGATGATTTCATCTTCCTCAAAGTATCGTCGTGGATTTGACCGGTATAAATTTCTGGAATACTTTACTTGACCAGTATAGATTTTCAGAATGCTTTACTTGACCAGTGTGCATTTTCAAAATGCCTTACCTACCGGTATGCATTTCCTGATCGGTGTGGATTTCTGAATGCTTTACTTTTCGAAATGCATTTTCGGAATACTTTACTTGACTGGTATGGATTTTTGAAATGCTTTACTTAGCCGATATGGATTTTTAGAATGCATTACGTACCAGTATGCATTTTCAGAATGTTTTACTTGACCGGTATGGATTTTCGGAATGCTTTACTTATTGGTATTCTTTACTTACCATTATATATTTTCGAAACGCTTTACTTACCGGTATAGATTTCCGAAATGCTTTACTTACCAGTATATTTTACTTGACCGATATGGATTTTCGGAATGCCTTACTTGACTGATATGGAATATTCGGCCGGTATGGATTTTCAGAATGGTTAAAATGTCAGAATGGATTATTTGATCGGTTTGAATTTCTGGTCTATAAGTTCTAATATAGTTAACATATTTAAAAGTTTTAAAATTTGGCCCTTATAATCCTACCATCATTATAAAAATTTCATCCTCAAAATTTGAATAATATCATGTACCTTAATGACGGAATAGATAATGGTACTTTTCTCGAATGGCATCCTCTCTTTCCCATGTAGCTTCTTCTGATATATGGTTCTTCCATAATACCTTCACTAATGGAATAGTTTTCGTTCGAAGGACTTACTCTTTATGTCCCAAAATCTGCACGGGTTCCTCGACATAAGTCACATCTTCCTGGATCGTATTCAATAATATGGGCTAGATCATAAATATATTTTCGAAACATGGACACGTGAAAAATATTGTACACCTCCCCCATACTTGGTGGCAACACCAGACAATAAGCTACCTCTCCAACTTTCTCTTGAATTTCAAAAGGCCTAATAAACCTTGTTTTCAGTTTCCCTTTTACTCTAAATCGAGATTGGCCATTGGATGGTGACACCTTCAAGAATACATAGTCTCTAGTTTGAAATTTCAGATTTTATCTCTTTTTATCTGCATAATTCTTTTACCTACTCTAGGCCACATTTAATTTCTCATGAATTGTTTTAATCTTTCCCAATATTTCCTCAATAATATCAGGTCCCATGAGTTCCCTATCACCCATTTCTTCCAAATGGATGGGTGATCGACACTTTTTCCCGTATAACGCCTTGAAAGGAGTTATCCCGATACTTGCTTGGTAACTGTTGTTGTATGCAAACTCCACCAATGTCAAATAATCATCCCACTTACCTTTCATTTCTAATACTAAAGCTCTTAGTAAATCTTCTAAAATCTGGATGGTTCTTTGTAATTGTCCATCTATTTGTGGGTAATAGGTTGTACTAAATTTTAATTTTATCTCTAATTCTTTATAATATACTGTATTTTCAACCGAAAATCTGATAGAGTTCCGACTGTAATACGGTCGTTGACCTAATACAAAACCTATACGTTAACCCTATACAATAAATATACGATAACAATAAATCTCAACACAGGATCGAAAAAGCCACACAACCACACGTGGCACCAATATTATAACTCCGGTATGACGGTTCAGAATAGATACCACTGGATATCCAAACTAACCATAATTACTTGCGAAAGTATATACATTCATCAATATAGCGAAAACTATTCTATGGGTATATCATCATCATTATTATCATATACATACATCTATGAACAAAATCCATTAGAAAAATAAAATATTCCATCAGAGGATACAAAACTACATAATTAAGTCCATAGGGTCATCATCAACGTCTTTATGCCTAACTGACTCAAATCCTCTACTCTGCCTCATCGGGTGCAACTCGTGCTCATTTAGAGAGAGAAAAATAGTAAAGTTGAGCCAACAGCTCAGCAAGGCACATATATTTATCAAAAAACATGCAAACTTTCATATTCAAAAATATAATAATGCATATAGGAGGAAACAGAGATGCATATGATATCGTAAAACATGATCAAGAAAAGAATGCTTTCTTCGTTCGTTCCAAATTTCGTTAGTTCATTTCTTTTGTCATTTCTTAGTCATCAAATCATGTCAAAAACTTATTTTGTTTGGGGGCCAGGGGTCAGTAGGCCTTACTGATAAAGAAGCATTTGGTCGTAGTCAAGATTGTATTTGCTTCTACACAATCAAAAGCAATCTCCTCCTATTTAAGACTTAGAGGCGGGCCATCAACATACAATCCCTATAGATGGGGCCGATAGCTGTTGCGGCACCAAAACAGACAGTGGCCTTCCACTATAATATACTAATGCATTCCAAAGAATATCACCCGCTATAAAATATGGTCAGGATAATATTTGAGTTTCTACTGTCATATCTATGACATGCCAAAACATATTATTTGCTGAACGATCCTCGGTCCAAGTCCTTAATTCTTATTTCTTTAGGGAATCCTGCTCTTAAGCGTAAAATTCTTTGTTCCCCCTCTACCGAAAAACGGTTCAATAAGTCTATCAATTCTTCGTCCCGAAGAACGACTCATAAGTCAATCAGTTTTTTATTTTGGAGAACTTTTCATAAGTCAATCAATTCTTCATTCCGGAGAACGGTTTAATTAGTTCATCTCTTAATTGTAGAATATCCCTTCTTGGTTCTTTTTCTATAAAGCTTATTCAAATTTACATTTTCATATTCCTTGTGAGTTTAAATCCTCACGTGTTCTTAATTTCATGCATAATTTTCTTTTCACTTTAAGCCAAACATAGCTTTCAAAATTCTTTGATACAAATGCGGATAATCAGTTCTCATAAGTTCATGCCTTCACATGCCTATAATTTCATGCACAATTTACCATAAAGCTTGGGACATATAAGAAATTCCTACCGTAATGAGCCATATATAACTTTAAAGAATTTGAATGGTAAATCCCTTCACAAATGCATATAACATAATTTTCAAAGCATATACCAGATAGTATATTTAATGTATATTCGATTAAACATCATTATTCATATCCGATAATATCTCTAGAATACGTATAATTATCATATATAATTCCGTGGATATAAATATTAAATATACGGGATGCCCGCGTTTATAAAACTAGAATTACGAATTTCCAAAACCAAATCATGTATAAATTAAAATTAATTCGGGTAAAATCCAAAGGGGTGCAGGTTAGGGTTCCAGTGAGCATAAACCGCACGAAACTACCAATTCAAGTACCCAATTGATAAATTAGCATGTGCAAGGTATGGATAACAATATTCTAAAATTAATTTATGCAAAAGTCCCAAAATAATTGGTGAAATCGTTCGAGGCATGGGTTTAGGGTTCCATGTCCGAAAACCGATCAAAACTAAGAAATCGGACATAAAATCGCATATGTGCATGCTCAAGTCATTTGTTTTCATTATCTAAAGTTGAATCATGTATAAAGCCCAAAATAAACGGGTAAAATGGTCAAGGTGCAGGTTAGAATTTTTGGGTGCGAAAATCCATACAAATCTCACAAATCAAACATGAAATCAAAATATTTTCATACTTAGATTATAGGTAATACAAAATATGAACTCATTCAGGTATCAGAACGAAGATACCCGAAAAAACTGAATAAAAGCATAAGAAAACAAAAAAGAAGAATATGGGTACACTTGTCTCAACCCAATCTATCACTTTTCTAATTGGTCCTAAGCCGGATTCAAACTCTGGGACTGCAATTCCTCCATTCTCTCTCTGCTCCCACCCTTTCTCTCTCTCTCCTCTCCAATGGAAGCAGAAAAAAATGCTCGAAGCAAATCCCTCAGCTACTTAAATCACGAGCTGACGCTCGGGCACCAGCCCGACGCATAGCAGGCGCTGCCCGCCGGGATCCAGCGCTTGGTGGGCACTGACCCACTGGCTCAAGCACCCATGATGTCAATTTCGTCGAATTGTCTCACGGTCTCAAAACTTAATTTTTTCATATGAATTAAACCTAATCTTGATAATGTTAACTCAATTACCTACAATTACAATGTTCGAAAACTGGTATATTGCAATCTCTTCCACTTAAAAAAATTTTATCCACGAAATTTAACGAACCTCAAAAATTTAACAATTAAAGAGAATCTTTTCAGAATTCCTTCTTTATGTTCCTATGCTACATCCTTGATCACATGGCATATTCTAAGAGGCCTTATCATAAGATAAATTCCTAATCTCTAAAACGGCTTAACCCGATCACTTGCTGATTTTCTCAGCCATCGATGCAATGGAGACTTCATAATAACCCACAAAATCTAAAGACAACCCAAATTATATTGGCTATTCTCCAATTTAATTCAATACCTCGAACGAGCCAATGAACTTTTACTTCAACTCATCCTAAGCCTCGCAAATGATCGATTACATGGAACCTCAATCTTATTTTGAAATCCTTGGGCTATAGGCCCACAATTCCTGTCTATTGATTCATATCAGACGCCTAAGTTATATGGACGCTATAGACCTAAGAATGTCCCGAAGATATCGATATGCCGAAAGCAAAACCCATAATCCTCAAATTAGAACCAACATAGCAAATACGATCAAAGCAATTACCCCAAAATTTGATACAGCCTCGAGTTACCACTAAAACCTCAAACTTGAATATTTAGCAACTTATCATCACGTTGGCACACCGATAAGCCAATTTGCTCACTGTTTACCTTCCACAATTCCTATAAAGTATCGAAGATATCTTAAATCTAAGGACTCCCACTTGCTAACTCCAAACTACGAGTGGAGTAACTCTGATCATAAACCTCTCCCCCACTTAATCCAAGGGCATCCACCCACGTACAATGAAGGAAAATCATAATTCTAGATCCTCCTCAAAAGTATTACATTCTATTATAATTTATTGGAATTATATTCTATCATATTTGGATCATGCATCAATCCAAATGACATAATCGACAGTTTACTCTTCAATCCTTGAAAACTATCTTCACGTTTCTCATCCCAACAGATACTAAATGCTTCCAAGCCAAACGCCCTACAGACATTACAAAACCTCAAGGAATACTTAACGGATATCATTCCGAATTCACTTACACCCAAGAGAAATGCACGCTTTTGCGATATCAATTAATCCTTCCCAAATGAGCCATCGCTCTGATCTCTACAGAACTATATTCACGTTATCAAAGAAACCATATGTCTGACATAATATTTTCCTTAATCAACTCACCTTCATTCTTCATTGAGCACACGGCTAACGGCTTTTCGAATCCACAATACCGTCCTCAAATAGAGTTCATATATTCCCATGATCCTATGAGTTCCTCGATGAGGCCTTCACAAAATTGTCCCAAATGTGCCCAAAAGATCCACTCTATTAAATCCACTGGATTACCGACGAATCTTCAAACCCAAACGGCATTACCAAAATTTGAAACAGCCGAATCATTTTCCCGAATGCTGCCACGATACAATTCTCAATTATCCATAATCAACAACGCTGTGGACATAGATCATTCTTAGAAATCATCAAACTCTTACAATAGATCAAATAATTTACCTATTCATTTACAGTACTCACTTATCAAGTCATTAATCTCCTAGGCAACCTAATTTTCAAAAATCCACAAATAACCTCATCGATTCATCTTATCTATCTCAAAGGTTCTAGAGCATCCCACAGCGATACCTAATCGATATTTCCTTGGTTCTGCATAGAATCCTTAAAGATCGGTGTCGATTTCAACATAATCTCAAATTATCGATAAAAAGATTAATCACCTAATCTCCCTCCCAAAAACATCCTCAAATATTCACATGGTCAAAACTCCTCAATGACCAAAAAATGACCTCCAGATATGGTCTCATATACTAATTGGACTTGACACAAATCCTCATTAAACGATTTGCAAGTAAGACGATACTAATTTCCTGATACGTTAATCAATTTGGACTGATGCTTAAAATCCCACAACCCAATTACAGGATGTAATATACTTACCAATGAAATTCACACTGACATGGCGGTTTTTCAATTAAATTACTATCAAAATCAGATCAAAATTTGATACCTCAAAATAAATCAATTTAGCACTACCAATCATATCTACGGACCAAAGAAAATATCATAGTCATCGATACCGATAGATCAAGCCTAGATCCTTGAATAAATAAATAAACTTAGGAAACACAAATAAAAATTTTATACTCGGGATCCCAAACGATACTTGTGCTACAATATCATATTTTAGGAATCTTACCATCCATCACGGCAGGCAACACATCTACCTGATGCGCCATCACCGTAACATTCCAATCCAAAGCATTGACTTCTTTACTGTCAGGCCATGGGATAAGAACAATCCTCAACCCTATGACCTGACTGTCTACAACTTAAAACATGCTCCCAAAATCTCATCAGGAGGATAATTATCTATAAAGTATCCACAAATATATAACAAGATGTACTTTATCCTTCCAAACACATGGTCACCACAACTAGACAATCAAACAAAACTTCTAATTCTAGCTTAGTTCTAACCTAAACCATTAAAATTAGGATAGTTAGAACTATCCAGTCTAATTTAACCATCATACGCATTCATCTACTTATTCAATCTTTCTTATTTTATCCTAAACTTTCGCATAAGATTTAGATCAAACTTAAGACATCTCTTCTCTGATACTATCTATGACATACCATATTTTTAACTAAAAATTCGATAGAGTTCTGGTTGTAATACAGTCGTCAGCTCAATACAAAACTTGTACATCAACCTTATACAACAAATATACATCCATAACACATCTCAACACAAGATCCCAAAAGTCACACAATCACACGTGGCACCAATATCATAACTCCAGTACGACGTTGATTCAGAATAAATGCCATTAGATCTCCAAACTAACCATAATAACCTGTGAAAGTATACACATTCATCAATATAGCGGAAACTATTCTACGATTATATCATAATCATCATCATTATCATATGCATATATCTATGAGCAAAATACATTAAAAATATAAAATATTACATCAAATGATACAAAATTACATGACTAAGTTCATAAGGTCATCTTCAATGTCTTCGAGCCTAGTCGGCTCAAATCCTCTATCATGCCTCATCGGGTGTAACTCATACTCATCTGGAGGAAGAAGAATAGTAATGGTGAGCTAACAGCTCAGTAATGTACATATATTTATTAAAAGACATACAAACTTTTATATTCAAAAACATAATAATTCATATAGGAGGAAACAGAAATGTATATGATATCGTAAAACATGATTTAGAAAAGAATACTTTCTTCGTTCATTCCAAATTCCGTTAGTTTATTTCTTTTGGCTTTTCTTAATCATGAAATTTATTTCGTTTGGAGGTCAGGGATCAATAAGCCATACTGACAAAGGAGGATTAGTTGTAACCAGGATTGTATTTGCTTCTACATAATCAAAAGTCATCTCCTCCTATTCAAGACCTAGAGGCAGGCCATCTACATACAATTCCTATAGACGGGATCAATAGCCACAGTGGTATCAAAACAAATAATAACCTTTCATTATAATATATTAAGGCATGTCAAGGAATATCACCCACTATAAAACACGGCCAGGATATTCCTTGAGTTTTCACTATAATATTTATAGCATGCCAAAACATACTATCTACTGAATGTTCCTCGGTCCAAGTTCTTAGTTCTTATTTCTTTAGGAAATCCTACTCTTAAGAGCAAAATTGTTCGTTCCCACTCTGCTGGATAACGGTTCAATCAATCCATCAATTCATCATTTCAGAGAATGGTTCATAAGTCAATCAGTCTTCGTTCCGGAGAACGGTTCACAAGTCAATCAGTTCTTCGTCCCGGAGAACGGTTTAATCAGTTCATCGCTTAATTGTAGAAGATCCCTTTCTGGTTCTTTTTCCATAAAATTTATTCAGATTCATATTTTCATATTCCTCTTAAACTTAAGTCCTCACGTATTCTTAATCTCATGCATAATATTCTTTTCACTTTAAGCCAAACATAACTTTCAAAATTCTTTGATACGAATACGAATAATCAGTTCTCATGAGTTTATATTTTCACATGCTTATAATTTCATACACAATTTACCATAAAACTTGAGGCACATAAGAAATTCTTACCATAATGAACCATATATAACTTTAGAGCTTCTGAATAACAAATTCCTTCACAAATGCGTATAACATAATTGCCGAAGCATATGCCAGATAGTACATGTAACATACATACGATTAAATATCATTGTTTTTGCCCAACAATATCTCTGAAATACGTAAAATTATCATATATGATTCCGTGGACATAAATATCAAATATATGGAGTGACCGCGTTTATAAAACTAGAATTACGAATTTCTGAAGCCAAATCATATATAAATTATAATTAATTTGGGTAAATCCCAAAAGGGCACGGGTTAGGATTCCGGTGAGCATAAAATCACCCAAAACTACCAATTCGGGTATCCAATTGATAAATTAATATATTCAAGGTGCGGGTAATAATATTCTAAAGCTAATTTATACAAAAATTCTAAAATAATCGGCGAAATCGTTTGGGCGCGAGTTTACGGTTCCATGTCCAAAAACCTACCAAAACTACGAAATTGCATACTTAAGTCATGGGTTTCTATTATCTAATGTCATATCATGCATAAAATCTAAAATAAATGGGTAAAATGGTCTAGGCAAGGGTTAGAGTTTTTGAATAATACAAAATATGAACTTATTCAGGTATCAGAACAAGGATACCCGAAGAAGACGGAACAAAAGTGCAAGAAAATAAAAGAAGAGAATATGGATACACTTACCTTGACCCGATCTTTACTTTTCTAAATGGCTCCAAGCCAGATTCGAACCCCGAGACCTCGATTCCTCCATTCTCTCTCTTCTCTCTGCCTCTCTCTCCTATCCCATGGAAGCCCAAAAAAATGCCCGAAGTAAACCCCTCGGCCGCTTAAATCACGGGCTGGCGCTGGCCCACTGGCTCGGGTGCCCGGCAGGCCAACTCCATCGAATCATCCCAAGGTCCAAAAACATAATTTGTTTCACATGAATTAAACTCAATCTTTATCATATTAACTTAATTACCCATAATTATGATGTTTAAAAACTGGTATATTACATTCTTGGTGTAAACTTTTTCAAATTTTGAAGACGAATCTGGGGTCTCTATCTAATACAATAGAAGCTAGTACTCTATGCAATCTTATAATCTCCTCAATATACATTCGAGCCAATCAATCTCTAGAATAGTTCATTCAAATTGCTAAAAAATGTGCTTACTTGGTAAGGCGATCAATAATTACCCATATCACATCGTGATTCCTCAAAGTCCGAGGTAATCCCATTACAAAGTCTATTGATACATCCTCCCAATTCCAACTGGGAATGGGCAAGGGCTATAACAATCCAGATGACTTTCTACGCTCGACTTTTAACTGTTGACAAATCAGGCATTTTCCTACATAACCCACAATTTCTATTTTCATATTTCTCCACTAAAATGACTTCCTCAAATCCTGGTACATTTTGTTGATACCCGAATGAATAGTATACTTTGATCGGTGGGTTTCCTTCATGATTTTCTCCTTTAATTGTCCAATGTCCGGTACACATATTTGATCTTGAAACCTTAAAACACCATCAGTACGGATATTAAAATCAATTCGGGAGTCTTGATCTAAATCTCCTACAATATTTATCAAGAATGAGTCCCTCATTTGTACCTCTTTAATTCGCTTTAATATTTCTGGCTATATTTAAAAATACGATAGGATCATTCGATCACCTTGCACATATCGCTTAATATCAGACTGTTTTATACATTCTAACATCTCCATTTTTTTAATCTTCAAATTGGCTATGAAAGTTGTCTGGCAGCTTAAGGCATCTACCACCACATTACCTTTCCCAAGTTGATATTGTATTTTACAATTATAATCTTTTAAGAAATCCAGCCACCATCATTGTCTCGTGTTTAGTTCTTTTTGGAAGAATAAATATTTCAGACACTTATGATTTGAATATACCAAAAAATTTTTTCCATACAAATGGTGTCTCCAAATTTTTAAGGCGAAGATTACTGCAGCCAATTCTAAATCATAAGTCGGATAGTTTTTCTCATACATCTTCAGTTGTCTTGACTCATAAGTTATTACTTTTTTATGCTGTATTAACACACAACCTAATCCTGTTCTTGAGGTATCACAATAGACCACATATCCACTAAATCCTTCGGAAATTGTCAAAATTGGAGCAGAAGTCAATCGATTATTTAACTCTTGAAAGCTTTGCTCGCATTTTTTTTTATCCAGACAAACTTAGTTTCTTTTTTCATCAATTGTGTCAAGGGCATGGTAATTCTTAAAAAATTTTTTACAAATCTCCAATAGTAACTCGCCATCCCAAGGAAACTTCATACCTTGGTTGCTGTTGTTGGTTGACTCCAATTAAAAACAGCTTCAATCTTTGTGGGATCAATAGAAATGCCTCCCTTTGATATAATATGTCCCAAGAAGGCTACCTTCTCGAACGAAAACTCGCACTTTTTCTGCTTCACATATAGTTTATTTTCCTGCAGTGTCTGAAGCACAATTCTCAGGTGTGCATCATGTCCTCGTAATCCTTTAAATATATCAATATGTCATCAATAAATACAATCACGAATTTATTCAAGTATGGCTGAAATATCCGATTCATTAGATCCATAAAGGCCGCCGGGGTATTAGTTAATTCAAAGGGTATAACCGAAAATTCATAGTTCTCATACCGGGTGCAGAACGCAATCTTTGTTGCATCCTCCTTTTTAATTCTTAGTTGGTGATAACTCGAGCGAAGATTGATTTTTGAGAATACCTGTGCCCCTTGTAATTGATCAAACAAGTCATTAATCATTGACAATGGGCATTTATTTTTATGGTGATCTTATTTAATTTTCGATAGTCAATACATAATTATAATGACCCATCTTTCTTTTTTTCGAATAAGACCGGAGCACCTCAAGGAGAGTTCCTTGGTCGAATGAATCCCTTCTCCAAAAGTTCCTCCAACTGTTGCTTTAATTCTTTCAATTCCGTTGGAGCCATTCTATACAGTGTTTTTGAAATTGGGCTCAATCTAGGAATAACTTTAATCTCGAATTCGATTTCCCGATGTAGGGGTAAACTAGGTAAATCTTTAAAAAAACGTCCTTAAACTCATGAAGCACCGAAATATCCTTTATTGGCACATCGTGGGACTCAATTGTGTTGGCATAAGCCAAATAGGCTTGATATCCGTTCTTCATTAGACGATGAGTGTGTAAGGCTGAAATAAAACTGGCAACTCTTTTCATGTCACCCCTTGGAAGTAGAATGGCTCACTCCCCAGAATGGCAAAACATACCCACTTGTAAAAATAATCAACGTTAGTATGATAACCTGCCAGTTAATCCATTTCTAAGATCACATCAAAGTCATCTATTTCCAACAATATCAAGTCCGCGACTAGTCTTGACTTCTCAATCCAAATTTCACACTTCGGATACATAACATCAGTCATAAAAGAAGATCCTGCATGTGTTGATACATTTAAAACATAATTTAAAATATATAGGGAGGATAGCAAATGACATACAAGTTTTAAAGATACAAAAGAATGAGTGGTACCTGAATCCATAAGTACATAAGTAGGAGTACCAAAAATAGAGAGAATAACTTCCACCACATTTGGGGTCACTTCCATATCCTGAATTTGAACAGCAAAAATTTGGCTTGGAATATTCGGCTTCTCTGCAAATGATCTTTTTGGCTTTAAACAATCTTTAATGAAATGGCCCTTTTGGCCGCAATTAAAGTAGGCTCCCGTAGACTTGTCACAGGGCTTTCCGCCATGCTAATTTTCACATATCGAGCATGTATGTGTGGTTTTGATTGTTGCTGCTGGCTTTGGTCCTATGTGTAGTTCACTTTCTCCTTACCTTTCTCCCCCATACTTGCCCTTTTTATGGGCGTTCTAGATGTCGCCTCTAAACCCAGCGCTGGGTTCTCTCAACTTCTCATTCTTTTCTTAAGAAATTGCTCATTCTCAACCTCTTTTTCAAAAATTAGTACCCGATCCAAGATATCCCCATATGTGCACAGCTTCAAAGTCACTAGCTGCTTCCTAATATCATCCCGCAACCCTAACTAGAATTTATTTACCTTTCTTAACCTACCTTCAACTATATGCGGGGCATAACGAGATAATTCTGTGAATTAGCATTATATTCTTCCACCAATCTACTCCCCTTCCGCAATTGAGCAAATTTTTTCTCCTTTCGTTTCTCCAAGCTTTCAGAAAAATATTTATCTGGGAAGACCTCTTTAAATACCTCCCACATGATCTCATGTTCAACCATCCCCATGGCCCTCTTTTGCATGACCCACCAATGGTCTGCCCCCCTTTTAATTTATAAGTTGCAAAGGTCACATAATCCTCCTTTGAACAGCGGATCACTGAAAAGATCTTCTCGACTCTCCGTATCCAAGCCTCAGTATTTGTGAGATCTGGTTTCCAGTGAATTTTGGTTCTTGTCTATTAGTGAATCACTCATAAGTGATTGCTTCTAGGTTTACCGGAGTGCGACTATAGCTGGTTCGGGATGATGCTGCTCCTATATCATTTATTCTAGAATAGTTGCCATATGTCCCATGACAGCTAGATATTGCTCCTCTCAATTTGGTCAAGGGTTGTTTCTCGATCCTCTGCCTCGACTTGCCATTCTCCGCTCCTATTGTCAAGATACATGTTAGTTCATTATATAATATTGAGTCTAAATTCCACAATTGCTAGTATCCGAATTCCCTGTCCATCCTGTAGAGTTTGGTAACTTCCTTGTGAGTGACTCAACAAACGGACAAGTTACCAAAATTCGGAGTGCTGCTTTCTAGCACAACAAAGACCAAGAGAATGATTTGCTAGAGTGACACATGTGGGAGAGGCCAAAATGGCCGGTTGTGGCAAAATAGTTGGTTGCGCCAAAATGGCCGATTGCGACAAAACATTCGGTTGTGGCATAATGACCGGTTGCACCAAAATACCCCGTTGTGGTAAAATGGCCGCTTGCGCCAAAATGTCTGGTTGTGCCAGAATGCCCGACTGTGGCAAAATAGCCGGTTGCGCCACAATGTCCGGTTGTGGCAAAATGGCTGGTTGCACCAAAATACCCGGTTGTGGCAAAATAACCGGTTGCGCCAAAATGCCCGGTTGCGGCAAAATAACTTGTTGGAGAGGGCAAAATACCTGGTTGTAGCAAAATGTCCAGTTGCGCCCAAATGTCCGGTTGTGGCAAAATGGCCGGTTGCACAAAAATTTTCGACTGTGGAAAAATAGCCGGTTGTGCCAAAATACCCGACTGTGGCAAAATGGCAGGTTGCACGAGAATACCGATTCTCGCAAAATGAGCGTTGCATCAACCGCCCAATTGTGGCAACATGGACGGTTGCACCAAAATACCCTACTGTAGCAAAATGGTAGGTTGCGCTAAAATGCCCAATTATGGCAAAATGGCCGGCTGCACCAAAATGCTCGATTGTGGGAAAATGGCCAGTTGTGTCAAAGTACCCGGTTGTAGAGAAATGGCCAGTTGCACAAAAATTTCCGGTTGTGCCAAAATGGCCGGTTGCACCAAAATGTCCGATTGTACCAAAATAGCCGGTTGCGCTAAAATGCTTGGTTACTCTGAAATGTCTGGTTCTAACAAAATGGCCGATTGCGCTAAAATGCTTGGCTGTGCCAAAATGGCGATAGCCATCCACATACAATCCCTATCGACATGGCCATAGCCGCACGCGACACCAAAGCAGACAAAAATATTCTACTATAACATATTGAGGCATACCAAAATATACTATCCGATAAACATTCCTCAATCCAAGTCCTTAATTCTTTATTTCCTTAGGAAATTCTACTCTTAAGCTCATAATTCCTTCATTTTCACTCTATTAGAGAAGGGTTCATAAGTCCATCACTTAATTGCAGAATATCTCTCCTTTATCCTTTTTCCACGAAGCTTCTTTAGATATATATTTTCATATCCTCGTGAGCTTAAATCCTCATATGATCTTAATTGCATGCATAATTTCCATTGGAGCTTAAAAGAATTACAAAATTCGTTTCACACTAAGCCAAATAGAATTTTAAAGTTTTTTAATGATTATTCTTTCACAAATGGTTCATGACATGATTTTCAGGACATACAAAATTTGCATATCCATAATACATATACAAATCATCATAAAGCTTGGAACATGTAAGAAATTCTTACCATCAGGAGCTAAACGTAACTTTAGAGCTTCCGGACAATAAATACCTTCACAAATACATATAATATAATTTTCGGAGCATATATAAGATAATATAAATAACATGCATGCGGTTAAACATCACTATTTACGTCCGACAATATTTCAGAATACATAAAATTGACATATATAAAATCTCTGTGCATAAATACCAAATATACGGAGTACTAGTATCCATAAAGTTAGGGTTACGAATTTTCAAAGTTAAAGAATGTATAAATTATAATTAATTTGACTAAAATCAAAGGGGGTGCGGTTAGGGTTTTCGGCAAGCATAATCCGTATAAAACTACCAATTCGGCACTTAATTGATAAATTAACATGTTCAAGGTATAGGTAACGATATTCTAGAGCCAATTTATGCAAAAATTTTAAAATAAATGGTAAAATCGTTTGGGCAGGGGTTAGGGTTCCATGTTCGAAAACTGATCAAAACTAAGAAATCGGACATAAAATCAATATATATGTATAATCAAATCATGGCAATACAAAATATAAAATTAATCGGTTATCGGAACGATGATAACCAAAAAAACAGAACAAAAGTGTAAAGAAATGAAAGAGAAGGGTATGGGTGCACTTGCCTTGACCCGATCTATCACTTATTTAACTAGCTCGTGCTTGGAATCGGACTCGGGAACCTTGGATTCTTCTTTCTCACTCTTCTCCTTGCGCTCTCTCTCTCTATCGTGCATGGAGGCCGAAAAGTATCATCCAAAAAACCCTCGCGAGGCTTTTATATCACGAGTCGACGCACAACAAGTGTGCCAGTACTGCCTCCAGTGCCCGCTCCAGGCAATCGGTTGCCCGCGAGCGCTGGCCCATTGGTTCGGGCGCCTATGGCGCCACCTCGGGTGTCCGGCGCGCCCGTCCCGCTGACACATCCCATGATCCAGAAACTAAATTTTTTCACATGAATTAAATTCAATCTTGATCATATTACCTTATTACCCGCGATTATAATGTTCGAAAATCAGTACATTATAATTCTCTCGCACTTATAGAAATTTTGTCTTCAAAATTTAACGAACTTCAATATTCAACGATTGGGGAAAAATCTTTTCAGAATTCATTCTTTACGATCCTATGTCTTATCCTTGATCAAATGACTTATCCAAAAAGGCCTTATCGAAATGAATCATCCTAATCCCAATATATCATGTTTCCTATCCAAATCTAGGATAGCACCTATTTATAAGACAAATTCCTAATCTCCAAAATTGCTAACCCGATCACTTACTTCCTCCATCATCGATACATAGGAGACTCTATGGTAATCCACCCAATTTGAAGGCAACCCAAATTTATATTGGCTATTCCTCCAAATTAATTTAATACCTCAAAAGAACTAATGAACTTCTACTTTAATTCATCCCAAGCTTCAAAAATGATCTATCACATGAAACCTCAATCTTATTTTGAAATCCCTGGGCCATGGGTCCACATGTTACCACTGTACTACTCTGATTAATCATTTGTTTGCACGCTAAAATTAACTTGTAAGTCTTATCCATTGGTTCATATAGGACACCTGAATTATACAGCTGCTATAGACCCAAGAAAATTTTAAAGATATCGATATATCTAAGGCAAAACCCATAATCCTAATATTACAACCAACATGGGAAACGTCATCGAAGCAATTATCCCAAAATTCGGCACAGCCTCAAATTACCACCAAAACCTCAAAACCCGAATTTCTTAACAATTTATCATTCAAATATCCAAAATCTTTACTATTCTAACAATCCCAAAGTAAGACTACAAAGACTTCTCATTTCATAATTTTATAACTATAATACTTCGAATACAATTTTGTCTCCTAAATCAAAAGCATAGCATCCCTTTTGCTCTAATATTGGAACCTACTCGCGGTTCACCCTACAACATTTACTACGAAGCATTAAAGATATCAAATCCGACGGCTTCCAACATCAAATCATCAGTACTAATGCTTGTCTTTCTTAAAAGATACCGAGATTCTTCTTCACACTCCTAATCAAACTTACCCGCTTTCTCTATCGCATGATCATCTCCTCCTTATGCCACAACCATTCAGACCTTTAAAATCATTAGACAATAACTATCTCTAAAAGTAATACCTATAAGCTCTCAAAGTAAAGACATCAATTACTAACTCTAAACTACGGGTGGAGTAACTCTGATCATGGATGTCTCCCCCACTTAACTCCAAGGGCAACCATCCACATACGATGCAAGAAAAATATAATCCCAAGTCTTCCTCGAAAGCATCACATTCTATTATAATTCATTGAATCCATCAGGAATCAACCCAACGACATGGTCGATAATTTATCCTTCATTCCTCGAAAGCTATCCCCACATATCTCATTCCGACGGATACCGATCCCTCCAAGTCAAATGCCACACGGGCGCTGCAACCCTTGAGGAACACTTAACTAATAACTTATCGGATTCAGCTATACCCAAGAAAGCTGCACATCTACGCGACATCGATCAGTCATTTCCAAATTAGCCATCGTTCAAACCTCTACAGAATACATACATGCCATCGAAGAAATCACATGCCCAGCATAATACTTCCCCGAGCTAAACTCATCTTCTGTTCTCAATTGAGCACATGGCTAACTACTTTTCACAATCCATGATACAGTTCTCAAACAGAGTTCATACATCTCCCATAATTTTTTAAATTCATCAATAAGGCCATTACAATATTAACCCAAATGTGGCGAAAGGATCCAATCCATAAGGTCCATAGAAATACAATTGAACCTACATACCAAAATGGCATTACAAAAACTTGTAACTGACACATCTTATCCTAAATGCTGCCACAGGTACAATTCTCAATTATTCACGACTAACTATAATATGGATACAGATTGATCCTAGAAATTATCAAGCCTTTTCAATAGATCAAATTATTCACCTATTCATTCACAGTACCCGCTTATCGAACCATTCATCTCCGAGAAAATCTAAACCTTCGGTCATCCACAAGTAATCTCATCAGTTCATCTTACTCACCCCAAATGTTTTAAAGTATCCCACAGGGGCACACAACCGATGCCTTCTTGATCCTATACTGAATCCTCAAAATCGGTGTCGATTCCAGCACAACCTCGAATTACTGATCAAAGATAAATCAGCCTAATCTTTTCCTCTAAGAAACATTCAGAAGTTTTTACATAGTCAAAACTTCTTAGTAACCACAAGATGACTTCTCGATGTGGTCTGATATGCTAAACAAATTAGAAACATATCCTCATTAAACGACATGTAGGAAAATCAATAATAATTCCTAATACCTTAACCAATTCTGCCTGATACTCAAAATTTCACAACCTGGTTGCAAAGCATAACATCCTTACCAACACAATTCATATTAGCTTGACGACTCACCAACCAAATTACCACCAAAATCAGATCAAAGTTCGGTACCACAAAATAAATTAAATTAGCCCAACCAATCATAACTATGGACCCAAGAAAATATTGTAAACCTCGACATCGCTAGTATCAAGCCTAGATCCTTAAATAACTGAATAAACTTGGGAAACTGAAATAAAAATATAGATTTGGAATCGTAAAATGATACTTGTGCTAAAGTATCAAAATTAAAAAAATCTTACCTTTCATCACAGTAGATGACACCTCTACACCTTGTGCCATCATGGTAAAACCTAATCCAAGGCATTGGACTTCTTCATTGTCCGACCCATGAAGCAAGGATGATCATCATGAGGTCGACTGCCCACAATTCAAACATACTCCCAAAACTCGTCAGGAAAAATATTTATTCCTAAAAATATCCACAAACATATTCCACGATATCTCCTTACCCTCTTAACCCATGACTCTATTCTCATCAACCGCCCATGATTGGCTTCGCCTTCTAACTTATGTGAGGCAAATATTATCTCATCTCCTTTCGGATATTAGGTCACCGTAAACATCATTATAATACTCAGGATCCACAACCAAATAATAAAACTTAACTACTGATCCTAACTTAACCCTAGCCTTAGTTATTTAAAATAGGATAGCTAAAACTATCTAGTCTAACTTAATTATTTTATACTTCATCTACTTATTCAATTTACATTACTCTAACCTAAACTTTTGCATAAGATTAAAATCAAACCTAATACATCTCTTTCTCTGATACCATCTGTGACGTACTATATTTTCTAACAGAAATTTGATAGAGTCCCAGCTGAAAATCGGCCGTCAGACTGATACATACCTATACAAATCCCTGTACAACAACCAAATATGTCCATAAAATACAAAATATAGGATCCAAAAGCCACAACAAACACATGGCACCAACGTCATAATTCCAGTAAGACGTCGGCTCAGATAAGATGCCACTAAGAATTAAAATAAACTATAATAATCTACGGAAGCATATACATCTAGCAAATACAGCGAAAATAAAACTATACATACATCATCATCATCATTACGTACATCAATATACAACTCCATCTCAAGCAATACAAAATACTTTATCAGAAAATTTTAAAACTATAAAACTAAGTCCACAAGGTCATCTTCCACATCTTTTAGCCTAGTCGACTCAAAATCCGCTACTCTGCCTCATTGGATATAAGTTTGTACTCATATGAGGAAAAAAAATAGTAAATGTAAGTCAAATGCTCAATAAGGTACATAAATAACAAGGAATAAGCAAATTTCATATTTAAAATCATAATAATGCATATAGGAAGGAATAGAGATATATAAGAGATCATAAAACATGAATGAAAAATCATACTTTCATAATATGTTTCAATTTCTTTGTTTCATTTCCTTTTCTTTTCTTAAACAACAAATTATGCAAAAAAACTTATTTCATTAGGGATCAGGGCTAGTAGGCCTTACTGACTAAAGGAGCGATCGGTTGTAGTCTGGATTGTGTTTGCTCCTACACAATCAAAAGTCATCTCCTCCTATTCGAGATCCAAAGGTAAACTGTTTACATATAATCCTTATAGACATGGCTATAGCTGGACGTGGCACCAAAGTAGACAACGACCTTTCACTATAATATACTAAGGCATGTCGAAATATACTATCTGATAAATATTCCTCGATCCAAGTTCTAAATTTCTTATTTTCTTAGAAAATTCTGCTCTTAAACCCATAATTCATTCGTTCCTACTCTACTGAAGAATGGTTCATAAGTCCATCACTTAATTGCAAAATATCCCTCCTTGATCCTTTTTCCATAAAGCTTATTTAGATACATATTTTTATATACTCGTGAGCTTAAATCCTCATGTGATCTTAATTACATGCATGATTTTCTTTAGAGCTTAAAAGAATTAGGAAATTCTTTTCACATTAACCCAAATAAAATTTTAAAGTTTTCGAATAATAATTCTATCAAAAATTGTTCATGACATGATTTTCAGGACATACAAAATTTACATAACCATAATCCATATATAAATCATCATAAAGTTTGGAACATGTTAAAAATTCCTACCATAAAGTTAGAGTTACGAATTTTTAAAGCCAAATCATACATAAATTACAATTAATTCGGGTAAAATCAAGGGGAGCACAGGTTAGGGTTTTTGGTGAGCATAATCCTGCATAAATTTCTAGAGCCAATTTATGCAAAAATCTCAAAATAGATGATAAAATCATTCGGGGCACACGATTAGGGTTCTACGTTGGAAAACCGGTCAAAACTAAAAAATCAAACATGAAATCAACATATATACATGCTCAAATCATGGGTAATATAAAATATAAATTTAATCGAGTATCAGAATGAGGATATCCGAAAAAACAAAACAAAAGTACAAAGAAATGAAAGGAAATGGTATGGGTGCACTTATCTCAACCCAATTTATCACATCTCTAATTAGCTCACACTAATAATCGAACCCGAGAACCTTGGATTTTTCTCTCTCTCTTCTCCTTGCGCTCTCTCTCCCTATGCCGCTTGTGGAGGCCAAAAAATATCACCCGAAAAACCCTCACGGGGCTTTTATAACACCGGCCAGCGCGCGGCGAGTGCACCATACTACCTCCAGCACCCGGCGGGCACTGACCCACTGGTTTGAGCACCCAATGGGCCCGCCCTGCCGACACATCTTAGGACCCTGAAACTAAATTTTTTCACATGAATCAAATTCAATTTTGATCATATTATCTTAATTACCCGTGATTATGATGTTCAGAAACCGATATATTATATCTATATAATAATTTATTCTCAAAATGTTGGTCTTGACGATTTATCTTAATGGTAACACCAAGGACAATGGATGTGACAACATTTCTCTCTATCTTCGATTTGTTAATAAACCAGCCGGTGGCAGATCTATCAATATCTCATTCAAATTTTTCATATTAAATAAATTCCATGAAAAATATATTACCATTCAAGGTAAGTTATACTTCTTGCAAGAATGTAATACTATCATTCGTTGTCGCTTAAACTATTAGGATGAGTGCCCCCTTGTATAAAAAATAATATTGGCTGAATCTCAGCTTTTTTATAAGCTTAAGCGATTTTCGGTTGACAAATACAAATGCAAGACAAAGGCATTTTGATGTAGAACACCTGGAATGGGGGATTTCACAGGCACTCCCAATAGCTACCCTCCCAATAACTACATTCAAGGATGAAAAGAACGGCCTACTTATTAATGATTCTTGCACTTTTGGGGCGGAGGTTTATGTTATAAGTAATATAGCCACGGTTGCACGTCTATCCTTGATTGAAAAAGAAACGATCCGTTCCAACACTCGGCCTCTTTATGATTTCTCCAAACTTAGGACTGATACCTACTCAGCCTCCTTCAGCATTGAGGAACGTTCATGGTACTAAATTGCTACAATATCTGGCCTATTTATTTTTAATAGTAACACGTATATTTATTAATTTTTAGGTGTGTTTATTTGATTCATGACAATGATGATTAATAAATTTTGAGGTAGTAAACTGAACTAGTTACATGCGACGCTTTCCTTTATTGAATGCAAGAAGTTACGCTTATATCCTAGGGGTAATTTAACCGGACAGGGTAAGTACCTTTCATTGTATCTTTACTTGAAAAATCGCACCGATCTTACCGGTGGAAGGCCTCATGTACTAAATTTAACCGGACAGGTACTAAATTTAACCGAGCGTGCGCCTGCTATGACAGGTCTAGAAGATATGGTCCTGCCACCCTACTGTTAGGGTGGCTGACCGACCACTAGGCCTTATATGTATACATAGGCTTGTGCTCTTGCTCGTTGGTGTGTGTGTGTCTAGGAGTGCCGTAAATTGTGAGAGGCAATCACTTGGAGTATGCTTTGAGAGAGCTGTGGGCAAACCTTGTTGTAAAGATAGAGATAGACATTTTTTAGAGAGAGATTGAGTGATTTACACTTGTGATTGTTTTCTTTTGTTTGTGCTTTGTGTAGATAATATTCTTGTAAACAATCAATTGTTTATAGTGTATTCTTTGGTGGTTTTTTTCTTAGTTAAAAAATGGTCTTTCCACGTTAAAAATCTCGTGTATGTTTCTCTCGTTTATTCTATCTCTACTTTTGGCTGTCCGTCTGAAAGCTCTACTCTGTTACTGTCCAAGTGATGCGTCCGCCCGGTCACCATGTCTTCCGTTTTGCGCCAACAAGTGGTATCAGAGAGTTAGTTCTCTGAACGGTGACCTTGTTGCTTGCTGCTATGGAGGTAGAAAGTAAAATGACTTGCTTGAACAGAACCAACTTTGACACTTGGCAGAGCAAGATGTCGGACTCGCTCTTTGCGAAGTCCATACACAATCCGATTTTTGCCACACAAAAGCCAGCGGCAAAATCGGACAAGGAGTGGGTGATAGAGCACAAGGAAGTGTGCAGTTACATCCAGCAGTTCGTGGAAGACAATATGTGCAACCATGTTCGGGGAGAGACGAATGCCAAGGAGCTTTGGGAGAAATTGCAAAAGCTATACGCCTCTAGGACCGACAATAACAAAATCTTTCACTTGATGAGGCTAATGCAGATTTGGTACAAGGACGGCTCTAAGCATTCCAAGGTCCTTGTCACCGAATCTAGGGGAAGGAGCCGAGGACGTGGCCCAAAGTCTGAAGACAAAGGGCGGAGTAAGTCACGTTTTTGATACCAGAATATGGAGTGCCATTATTGTGACAAGAAGGGCTACACCAAGATATTTTGTTACAAGTGGAAGCGTAAAAACACTGAAAAAAAGGGGCAAAAAGAAACGTAGTGAGGAAGAGTCCTCGGTCTCTGTTATCACAGAAGGTGACCTCCTTTTGGCTTGCGAGTCTGAGGACTCTGTGAGCGTGGCTAAGCAGGCCTTTGATTGGGTGGTGGATTCTGGCGTATCCATACACGTCACCTCCAGGAGAGAGCTGTTCTCCACTTACACTCCAAGTGCCCCAGGAGTGTTGAAGATGGACAACATGGAGACCTCCGAGATCATTAGACGAGGAGACATCTCCTTGATGACAAACAATGGATCCTGACTAATTTTGAGGGACGTCCGACATGTTCCGGACATTCGAATGAATATCATTTCAGTAGGATGGCTTGATGACGAAGGCTACTGCAGCGTCTTTTGTGATGGCGGTTTCAAGCTGAAGAAGGGATCCATGGTGGTTGCCCGAGGAGGAAAGACCTCGGGCCTTTATGCGCTAAAAGCCAAGACCGAGGTGGCAGAGGTGAATGCCACAAGATGTGTGGAGTCCTCGGGCCTGTGGCACAAAAGGCTCGGACACATGAATAGAGGGGCATGAGTCATCTGGCCAAGAAGGGTCTCATCCCAGAGATAGATGAAGAAAGGCTGAGGACTTGCCCTCACTGTATGGCAGGAAAGCAACGGAGAGTCTCCTTTCAGGGAAACGCATCTTCCAGGAGGTCCGAGGTCCTAGAACTCATCCACACAGATGTGTGTGGACCCCTCCCGGAAAAGTCTTTTAGAGGAGCACAGTACTTTGTCTCCTTCATTGACAATTGCTCGAGGAAGCTGTGGGTGTTCCTGCTCAAGACCAAGGATCAGGTCACGGGAATCTTTGAGCAGTTCCATGCCCTCGTTGAACGTGAGACCAGAAGGAGGTTGAAGGCTGTCCGGAGCGACAACGGTGGAGAGTACATTGGGACTTTTGATGCCTATTGCAGAGCTCATGGCATCAAACATCAAAGGACTCCACCGAAGATGCCGTAATTAAATGGCGTGGCCGAGAGAATGAATCGCACCATGATGGAAAGGGTCAGGTGCTTATTATCCGAGGTCAGGCTTCCGGGATCTTTTTGGGCTGAGGCCTTGAAGGCGGCCGCCTACGTGATCAACCGGTCACCCAGTAAGCCTCTGGACGGGGAAGTTCCAGAGAAGATTTGGACCGAGAAAGAACCAGCTTACAACTATCTTCGGACATTTGGCTGCAAGGCCTTTGTTCATGTTCCGAAAGATGAGAGGAGCAAGTTAGAACCAAAGACAAAGTAATGTGTCTTTCTGGGCTATGGCGAGGATGAGCTTGGGTATAGGTTCTATAACCCAGTGGAAAAGAAGTTGGTCCGATCCCGTGACGTGGTCTTTGTTGAGGAAGAGACCATTGAAGACATTGGGAAAAAGAAGAAGTCTCAACCCAATACTTTCCCGACGGACAGAGTTGATATTGAAGCTGTCCGTCCAGTACCCCTTAAGTCCGAAGACGTCGGACCAAGGATGACAGTCAATAGTGATGAGGCGGTTCTAACACTTTAGGAAAATCAAGTTGAAGATCTGGCCCCTCAACAGGCCGAGGTGGCCCCTACGAGACAATCGTCTAGGGAGAGACGTTCGTCCGTCCACCTGCCAGCAAGTGAGTACGACCTTCTCACTGATACTGGAGAACCTGAAGATTTTGGCGATGCCATATGTAGCACTCAGAAGGATAAATGGTTTGAGGCCATGAAGGAAGAAATGGTCTCTCTTTATGAGAACCATACTTTTGAGCTGGCTAAGCAGCCCAAGGGAAAGAAGTCCTTGAAGAACAAGTGGGTCTTTCGGCTGAAGACGACCGAGGACGCGTGCAAGTCAAGACATAAGGCGCGGCTTGTGGTGAAGGGCTTCAGTCAACGTAGTGGTGTTGACTTTGATGAAATTTTTGCACCTGTTGTAAAGATGTCCTCGGTCCGTGTGGTGCTCGGACTGACAGCTTCTTTGGATCTGGACATTGAACGACTGGACGTCCGGACCGCTTTTCTCCATGGAGATCTTGAGGAAGAGATCTATATTGAGCAACAAGATGGTTTTGAAGTCAAGGGGAAGGAAGGACTAGTCTGTCGTTTGAAGAAGAGTTTGTACGGGCTGAAGCAAGCTCCAAGATAGTGGTACCGAAAGTTTGAGTCTGTCATGGTCGGACAAGGATACCATAAGATTACTTCCGACCACTGTCACTTTATCCAGAGATTTTCGAAAAATGACTTCGTCATCCTCCTCCTTTATGTGAACGACATGTTAGTTGTCGGACAGAATAATACTCGGATCAAGGAGCTGAAAGAGCAATTGGGGCAGTCTTTTGCCATAAAAGACCTTGGACCAGCGAAGCAGATTCTGGGGATCAGAATATTTCGCGACCGAGGGGACAAGAAGCTCTGGTTGTCCCAGGAATGCTACGTTGAAAAGGTACTTCAGCGATTCAACATGGAAAGCTCCAAACCTGTCAGTACCCCTCTGGCCAACTATTTTAGGCTGAGCAAGTAGCAGTGTCCGTCCTCGGACACTGAGAAGGCACGTATGAGTAAGATTCCTTACTCATCGGCTGTTGGTAGTCTGATGTACGCGGCCTTGTGTACGTGGCCGGACATTGCTCATGCGGCTGGTCTTGTGAGCCGATTTCTCTCAAACCCAGGGATGGAGCATTAGTCCTCGGTAAAATGGATTTTCAGATATTTCCGTGGGACTTCCAAGATGGGTTTGCAGTTTGGAGGAGAGAAGCTTCAGCTAGTTGGGTACACGGACGCAGATATGGCCGGGGACATTGATTCTCGGAAAGCAACGTCCGGATACTTGGTAAAATTTGTGGGAGGGGCGGTCTCCTGTAAGTCCAAGTTGTATAAGTGCGTCGTTCTCTCGACTACGGAGGCAAAGTTCATTGCCGTGACCAAGGACTGCAAAGAAATGCTTTTGATGAAAATGTTCATCCAAGAGTTGGGTCTAAGGCAAAAAACATACGATATCCTCTGTGATAGCCAAAGTGCCATTCACTTATGTAAAAACTCCTCATTCCATTCCAGGTCAAAGTACATTGACTTGCGATATCATTGGGTGGGAGATATTTTTGATGATGGGCAGCTATCAATTGGAAAGGTCGGGACGGATGACAATGGCTAGGACATGTTGACCAAAGTTTTGCCAAAGGGAAAGCTGAAAGTTTGTTGTGACATTGCCGGTCTGACTACCTTCACTCCCACTCAGTCGTGAGGGAAAGTTTGTTGGGGTCATCCCCTCTGTGATATTTTGGTCCGCGGACTCAACAGGGGAAATGGACGCGGATTTTTTGAGTAGTCCGAGAGGCCTGTCAAGACAGACGAGAACTCGTTAGAGGCGTCATGTCTGAGAGGTAGCTGAGGACATGGACGAGGACTCTGAAAGCCTAGGCGTTGACTCTCTCTCTCCCTCTCCGTAGACTTGCTGTAGCCACGTTTTGCAAGTGGGCAATTGACCCACTCTAATTGGAGGTTGAGGCAGCTACAACTTCCAAGGGTGTCAGGCTACCACTCTGGCAAGTCGGGCGTGCGCCTACCGTGGCAGGACAAACAGGCCTATGAGGCGTTGTCCTGCCACCCTACTGTTAAGGTGGCTGACCGACCACTAGGCCTCATGTGTATATATAGGCTTGTGCCCTTACTTTGTACGTGTGTGTCTAGGAGTACCGTGAAGTGTGAGAGGCAATCACTTGGAGCATGCTTTGAGAGAGCTGTGGGCAAGCCTTGTTGTAAAGATAGAGAGAGAAATATTTTTTAGAGAGAGATTGAGTGATTTACACTTGTGATTGTTTTTTTTTTTTTGGGAGCTTTGTGTAACTAACATTCTTGTAAACAATCAATTGTTTATAGTGTATTCTTTGGTGATTTTTTCTTAGTTGAAGAAGGGTCTTTTCACATTAAAAATCTCATGTGTGTTTCTCTCGTTTATTTTATCTCTACTTTTGGCCGTCCGTTCGAGAGCTCTGCTCTGTTACTATTTGAGTGATCCATCGGCCCAGTCACCATGTCTTCCATTTTGCGCCAACACGGGAAAGGAGAGACGTGACCTTTGGGCCGGGTGAGTCTATATACCTCAAACTACATTACTACCTACAGAAGCCCTTAAACATGAAATTCAACGTCACATTGTCCCCAAAGTACGAGGGACCTTCTAGGAAATAGAGTGCATCGGAGAGGTGGCATACAAGTTGAAGTTATCCCTAACAACTAACAACCCTGCTACACCTTGTCTTTCGTGTGACAATGCTGAAGAAAATGGTGAAAAACTACAATCACGTTGCAAAGGGCTTACCGACTTCGGTGACGAGGGCCAAATGGTGTTGAATTCCAAAGAACTTACCCAACGCTGCTTGGGTAAGAAAGGTCAAAGCAGGAAGTGGTAGGTGTTGGTACTCTCAAAAGAGGATGCCACGTGGGAGAACTAGCATGAGCTATCATTGTGTTTTCCTCATTTCACCCTCGAGGACAACGCTCCTCTTGAATAGTGAGACAGTGGCATGGATCTAGATCCACAGAGAAGTGCCGGGTTTGCCACTCAGGAAGGGAGGTCACATTAGTGGGCCGATTAATCCATTCTTATGTAAGAGTATGCTTCTTACTTTCCCGGTATATACGCAAGTCAAAAATTATAATCCACAAAATATAAAATCTAATAAATATATCAACAACGACAAAATCTAACCTTAGTATGATAATCCATACAAACACAGGACCCAACACATCCAAATTCGCATAATACCTCATCGGATATAAATTCAGACAATATAAAATATGACCTGCCATTCATAAATCATAAAGGGAGATATCCAACATAACAACAACTCATCTACATAATACGATAAATCCGATAATCCTTAATACATGATCCGTCGGCCCACAATTGGCCATACACAATATTCGAGTACACCTTTGATATCAAAAGTCTGACAGATATAAATATCCATACTCACCAGATGAAGTAATTTCACGTCAAATCACATTCATACTCTTATAATTGTATCCAAACCACTAATTTGAAGGGATAAAATATAAAAATATGAGTTTAAAACTCAATAAATATCATCATATATAAAACAGTACATATAGATCAGATAAATGGTGAAATCACATAACAATCACATTAAACAAACTACAAGATTCGTAAATCACTGAAAATTAGGAAACAGTCTTGTACTCAAATCATAATCCGTATCAAAAACATATCAATAGCGTCTCTCCAATATATACTCATAATAAATTATGATCTAAAATCAAATCAGTAATCTATACCATATCGTATCATATCATACTATGATCTGAAGTCACATTGCATAAGTCGTAACTGTCACTACATTTGCGTGAGATACATACTATCGTCCGAATCCAAATCTTATATGTATAAAGCAAGGGCCGGAATAAAAAATATAAATCAAAATATGTTCCAGGGCATAACACATATTCATACGTACGAGGCATTCCAATCACCCATCCGTGAGCCAATCAGCGCATCTCAAATCATAATCCAATGCAAAACCATGAACAAATATAAAACATGCACGAAATTGGAGAATCAAATATTAAAAGACCAACTTAATGAAGGGTTACATCCGCCCGGAAACCTTAGCATGGCCTTGCTGCGTTTTAAGTCGGCAGCTGAAGACTTAGCTGTATTTTAGGCTAGCAATTCTAGGCCATCTATGTACGTTGTTTCCCATAAACGCGAATCTTGCTTACTTTATTTTGCTATCCACAACTTTGGGTACAACCTCAAGTTTATTTTATATATTAGGAAGTTCGAATATATTAATTTTCATTAATTTCTTACAATAGTTCTCATTTAAAACATATAGGATAAGTTGACTATAATACAGCTCAACCTTTCTGCTGGCAAAAAGGAGATATATGTCCCCATCAGGATCAAAGCCTTCCCGTTGGGAGAGGCATTACAAATCACATGTCTCCGATCACAAATCAACCCTCATGGTCTTAGACCACCCAGTCCCACAAAGTAGTGACCTCATCCCTCAATAGCTTGTATGGGTACTGATGCATGGCCTGGTTCATAATTTCCATAACATACTGATATACAAATATATATACTATTTCAGGTTTCCATAAAATAATAAAACCCTCCAAAATTATAAAAATACACATAAAATCATCGAACAACCGGTAAAACATACATGCATGTACACAATAAATAGATTGAGTGTATAACAATAACATGTATGTAAATAAAATCTCCGAAATATAAATAATTATCATCAAACACGAAAGTAGACCAAAGATTTGATTTACACGTACTTACTTCAACCTTATATCCAACAGATCTAACAGAATGATATTCCAACATGCTCGATTGCCACCTTTTCTCTCTTCTTTTTCCTTTTCTCTCTCTCTCTCCTCTCTGCTCTGTTGCACAAAAAAATACCCAAAACCCTAACTGCACGCGCTTATATAGGCACCTTGGCACTCAAGCGCGACCCTCTTGGGTTCCAGCACTCTAGAGCCGCTCTCAGGCCCGCCTCGGGCACAAGCCCTCAGGTTTTGGTACTACCAGCATGCATTTAATACAACCTGCTGACCCAATTCTCTTTACAATTTTCACAAAATACTATTAATTCGATACATCTAATAAATTTAAAATAATAAATATATATTCCAAATAATTTAAATAGGCATCAGGATATTACAATACTTGTTAATTATCTTTAATTAAGGGATAATTGAGTAAATTGGGAATCAGTAAAGTTATTCAGACCATTTCATATTAGGCTCATTAACAATTAAGTTGGTAAAAATGGTGCATAAGAATATTTGCGTGACTTTTAAAGTTTAGGACTCATGAAAATATTATATTCGGTATTCCTATACTTGCTACATTGATTGCCTAGGACAATTAAGAGTCAGTCAAATAATTCATCTTCAAATATTTGATTAGCCTTTTTTCTTTACAAGTATAACCCTATCATCTATTTGTAATGTATTTTTAAAATTCTTTTAACTTGCATGTTATTTTACTATATTCAAATTACTAAGCGTAGAACTGATTCTATGAAGAAAGTCTAAATACTGGAATCCTTCGATTGGGCCCTCATGACAGACTTAGATGTTCAGAAGATGAGATCATGATAATCTCAGTGAAATGTGGGTTGCAACTTCATGAAGGGCGAAGACAGATAGAAAGTGGAGGCAGCCAGGGTATGAACTAAAGTTTTAGGCCATGGCTCAGAAAGGTACTAAACCAGATTATCTATGGCACACCATCTTGCATCACATGAGATTACCCAAATATGCTGGGTATAGCTACCACCATTGCAGGCCGTCCTTCAAAGAAAAGCATCATTCGGGTAGACCACACCCATAGAAAGAAAAGAGGCAGGAAACAAAATCAGAGCAAAGAACAATGAAGACGAACCAGCTAACCATTACCATTTTTTTTTTTTCTCTTTTAGTATCGAATTTTAGACACTCTTCATTTGGCAGTCCAAGGGGTTCAGAGGATCATTTGGCACCTGCTATTCAAAATGGCATGTAATATGGATTTTTTTTTTTTTTTTTTTGTAGCCTAGACAGAGGTTACCTGAGTTCTAACCCTTCCACTGCAGCTTCCAAGTCTAAGAAGGAACCTCCTTGAGCTTGTGATAATAGATTAATGAAATTTGTAAACGTTTCCTGTGGAAAGCAGTTTTCTCTCATCAATTCAAAAAGTCGCACGCAACTTGTTAGCAAGCGTGAATGCCCATCCTCCAAATGAATACTCATTTTCAAGGACAAAAACCGACTGCTTTACCATAGTAATTGTTAAGGAAAACTCCAAGAAGTAGCCTCAGTTGGGAAATTCGATGAACAGTCAAAAGGCTGATTGTCATATAAATCTCTAGTTGCCCAAACAGCAACTTTAAAAGCACAACTTTCAACAGCTGCGCAAAATAGGTACTAAACAACACGCCTTTAACGAGAGTGACCCCTTCACATGGCTACGCTATGAAACCTCCAAGAGGATTACATATGAAAAGCAAAAGAAAAACAAATGCATAACAGAATCCATACTGCAGACGTCATGGCTATTAAACTAAGCTCAGATGATGTGCCAAAATCAAAAGGAATAACCCAGTTCCCTTAGACAACCAGTATTTAGCAGGCAGCCCTCAGGCCTTTCTGTCCATTCATTACGCTGAAACTAGACAACGCAGTCCAGCAACAAAAGATTTTGAAATGCTAGCAAGACAAAACCGGTTACCACAAATTACCAGCAATAATAACCTAGGCACATCAAGAGAAGACAAGTACAGTAGGCTGTCACTGTTTCTAAAACAATGCCGGGTACAATATAATGTGAAACTACCAATCTAATCAGGCCGAACTACACAGTTTGCACAAGTCTGCAAGGAAAATGGTTTCACTCATCCCCGCCTGCTTGATATACTGAAGGAGCTGACCTTCAAAGGCGTTGCCACAACCAAAGGAGCCTCAGGAGAGTCAGTGACCGCAAATTTGTCATGCATAAATCGACTATCAACAATGGAATCATCTTTGAGGACAATTTTGTAGCAATAACAGCTCTTCAATCCCTGTTGGTTGTGATAGCACTGATGAGAACTGTCCTTAACCATTTGGAAGTTCCATATTACACTGAACTTTCCCACTGTTGCAACCAAGTGGCGCTCCTGCTTCCCATGCTCAGTCACCTGAACAACACACAACATGTTGAAATTGGGAGTGATTCTTAGATAAAATCAATTAGCACTTCACATGCTGCATAAGAAAGGGAGTGAGGCAGCCACAGCTTCTTAAAGTAATAATTTAAGCAATGGGAGGCCAAAATATGGGCAAAAGACATCATGACAGGATAATACCCCAGGCAACTGAAACGATTTGAATGTGAGATATGACCGGGGCCCTACTTTTACTTTTA
The DNA here is from genome assembly GCA_033239525.1 of Nepenthes gracilis. Classification (NCBI taxonomy): domain Eukaryota; kingdom Viridiplantae; phylum Streptophyta; class Magnoliopsida; order Caryophyllales; family Nepenthaceae; genus Nepenthes; species Nepenthes gracilis. Next base: position 17,940,132 of record BSYO01000016.1, on the reverse strand, counting down.
AATTCTTCCCAAATACATGGATTACATACACAGCTCAACAGACCTCTTGAATAAGACAGAAGTGCAGGCAGTGATTGTGGGAGGTGTGTGAGGTTGGTAAAGACCTCTACTATTAGGGGTGGATAGTCGATAGAGAAGAGGTAAAGTAGAACACGGAACCTTGTGGAAGATATTGATGAATTGTACAAGAATTTTTTATTTTCACAATTATTAAGATTATTCTACACAAACGTCCAGGTTTAACCAAAATAATTACTAAGAAAGAAGGGATTTTCTAGCGAAATAAATATGCAACATCCACTTAGGTATTATGAAATTGACAGTGGCTGAGGAAAATTCGATGAGGAGGAGAGAAGTTATGTGGGTGTCTCATCATCACTGATGAAAGATGAAATACAAACATGCTGTTATTTAGAAGGAGAAACTCTTTAACAGCAAGTCAGAGAGTGCTTAGCCTAGGTCCATTAATACCCTTTTCGAGGACTACAAATCATGGGCAGGTGCAGTATCAACAACAAAAAAAGGAATCCGAGTTGTAGAACATAGGATTAAACTACATATAACAAGAGTAAGCTGCACTTCCCTTAATAAGAATGGTGACGCACAAGAAGGACAATAGGTTTTACTCCTATCATCATAAAAACAACCGCAATTAAGAGCACTGGTTGAACACAAACTGCTGGGGTTCATGAAAGAGCATAGAAATCATTTTCAGAGTTGCCAGATGGGCCTCCAGATTTTCATACTGGACACCTGCAGCGTGCATCTGGTATCATGAGACAATTACCTAGATGCACGTCAATAATACAGAATCCACAGCTGCTATTTTAGATAGGGTGAAGGGCAAAGTAAAACTATAGTTGATCTTGACAAAAAATGAAACTGCCAACTCTCCAATTCTATGAATGGGAAGAATCAACATCTTAGGCATATGGAGAAGGCTTTTCCCAATGAATGGAATGCCAAATAACATAATTGTTTCCATCACATAATGTCCAGTGAGCAGCGCTTTGGTCAATTTGATAAGCCAGTCAAAGACAAGGACCAAGATATGAGCAATAACGGCTAAAAGAGAGAAACACACTATATTATGGAGATTTCGATTCAAGTAATCCCTCAATTAGAGCTTAGGGCCTTGAACTATCAAGACTTTGTCATTATGTACATGTTTAAAGCAAAGAGATTCATAGCCAAAAATTCTATTGATAGTAAGAGAAATGCAAGCTTAAGACGACATACTCTATTTGTAGTTTTCATAAGATATTCGAAATTCCTGTGTCTAGACCCTTTATCACCTAGAGGGGGAAAAATAGGAGACAATTGCAGAGTTTAAAATTATTACACAACAATCAATGACACATTAAAAATTTTGCTAACTAGATAAGCACACAATCACACTTGCACATACATCATCTACTAGAAATAAGAAATAATAAAATACATCAAAATCCAGTTTTTGATGACAAAGGAGAAATCAAAATGGCAAAAACTCCAAGCATTCATAGCCATGCTTAATAGATAACTTACTATGAGATGTTCAACTTACAAATTGGTGGTTTTAATGCAAAACATACTCCAACTAAGCTTGAGACTTGTGATTCCTCTTAAACAATTCTTCAAATCTGCTCTCCAACAATGGATCCGAGACTCTCGGACATCTTTCACAAGTGAATCTTCCTCTTCTAGCTCTCAAACCATAGTAGTGGTAAGCAATTGCCAAATTATCCAACTCTAAAGATGCGAGACCTTTTCTTAACTTAAATACTTAATCTTATTAAGAAAATAGGCTTGTAGTACGAAGATCAAATCACTTAATTATGGAGAACTTCCTCTCTCAAAATGGTTTCGGTACTTGCATGCCCTCATATCCTAATCTCATTCGTTTCATACATGTATATATATAGAACTAGAATTAGGGTTAAAACACACTTCAAAAAATCTAACAAGAGTGATTGACTCATGAGCGCCAATCAGATGCACATCAGACACTATCCCCTGTAATGATGGATGCACGAGTGCCGCAAAGGTCTAGAGTATTCTGCCACTCAAGCACAAGCACACCTCAAACGCAAAACAAGATGCTAGGCATGCACGAGCATGCAACAAGCAAACAACAGGCACAGTATATACTGTCAACCACACACGAGCTTGCTTCAGGCGCATGGCCTACTGCCAAGCACGCATAAGCGTGGAACCAGACCTCTTCAGATGCCAGACCAAACCAATGGACGCATGAGCATTCCTCACGCCCCAATATCCACAGATCTTCTAATGGGTCATTACACATATTCAAATTTCACGAGTCCCACAGTATATATATAGAATATTGAGTGATGACAATCTCCATGTTAGTGAACTTCCCTTACCACATAAGAACATAATTTGGCAAACCGATAACCTATTCACGAAAATTGCCAATCACAAAATTCCTAACAATATTCTCTCAAGGGGAATAAGCCAGAAAATGGATTATTAATCTTGATATCACATGATATGAACATTGGAGGCAGATGTACAAATGCATGTGGCAACATCACAATGAAAAAATCCCGATTTAAATTGCAAAAACTCCACATGTGACTCCAAATTTACTTGCTTGACTATCAAAGTAGCTCTATGTCATGATTTCCATCTCAATAAGCCCAATCAACAAGCAATTACATCAGACACAAAACTAAAACAAATTGAATGAGCAACATAAGAACAAGCTGAAATCATACCCATGAGAATTGTGCGCCGCGAAATTTGTTTACTCCAGCCAAATGAGAATCTAAGGGAGTCAACTTTAACAATCTGGGAGCTGATATCCTATTTCCCATGCGGCCACTAAATCCTGTCTTTGTCTTCCCATCCTTGTCAACAAATAGAGAGCAGATAAGGATCAAGTATGTATCAGTTGTCCCCAATATCCATTTCCCATCATATGTTACATCCACATGAGTGATGGGTGATCCAAGACCTGGAAAAGCTGTTTTTGCCTGCCTCATAGAATTGTTGGAATACAACCGTATCTTCCCATCAAGCGAACCAACAACAATTGAACCATCACCAGTTGTTGCAAAACAGTTAAAATTAGTCCCCCTGGAGAATTGATGCCCTTGAGTCCAATTCAAGACAGGGGAAGCAGCAGTAGCAAGGTTCTGAACTATCCCATTCCTGTCGCGCATATCCCACCTGCAAAGTCTGTTATCATCGAGCCCTAAAAATGTTGACCCTGAAGGATCTAATTGAGCTCCCTTACTGTCATTTGTAATATCCCTCATCGTAATATCTGTTCCATCCTTCTCAAACTTCCACTCTGTAACGATCTTACCTGTCTCGATATCTAGTTGATGTAGCCCTGTAGAGTGAGGCTTCCCTTCATTCAATGGACTCATTAGCAACATATTTGTCTCAGCCCTCATTAAAACTGCTTTCTTTGGCGTTGAATTTGACAAACTCGGACGCCCTTTGTAATGCCCGCCGCTGAAATTCACGTAAACACCTTTTCCATGAATTCCATGACTGAAATTCTTGACTACCTGGATGCCACTATCACTCACCAAAAAACTGTTGTCCAGTGCACCCAGCGCTAAACTTTGTATCCCACCACCGCCATCTGCCACCTCCTCAAACTCTTCCCTCAGATCTTGACTTCCCCGTAACGGGGTTGTCGAAGTCGGGCTTTTCAAAAAACAATCCTCCGCATCCTCCCACATGGAATCATCCGCCGCCTCTGGATTCGCCCACCCAATAAAATCCTTTCCGTAAACTTTAACCTTATTTTGATCTGTGGCCTCATACCCGTACGTGTTCTCAAACAAACAATCCTGAAACTTCTTCACAAATGCCTTATAGTCCTCATCATTAATAAATTTTATAGCCCAAACGCCTTTTGAAACAAAATCAACGCGACGCTGATCACCAAAGCTCTTCAATTGCATCTCAGCGCCGACTTTTACCCGGATTCTGGACCCAATTTTAAGAATCCAATAAGAACCAACTGCATCTTCCTCTGGGTCATCGTCATTATCGTCCCCACTGTCGTCGATTTTTGAGGTTTTCAGGAAAGTGTAAGAGGTGAGTTTCTCTGAAGTGACCCATTTGGCGTTGGGAGTGTTACCGCCGATGTGAAGATAAAGCTTAACCGCATTTACTAGAGAAGGATTTTGGCTATGAGATTGGTATTTGAGCTTGAGGGCTTTGAGCTTTGCGTCGACCTCGTCGACAGACGATGGAGTTTTGGGCTTCCTCCAACGTTCGGAAGAAATGGGGTCAGCATCCCCTCGATCCTTAGCGTCCTCGTAGTCTGCTTCTTCCTCTTCCTCTGTTTGCTCTTCGTCTGAGTCTGAGATTTCCAAATCTTCACGACTTTGAGAGCCTCCCATGTTAGTAGATCTCAGGATTCAATACGTCGACAAAAAGGAGAGGGAAAGGACTCGAGGAAGGGGGGGATTGATTCGGAATTGTGGCGTGTGAGGCAGTGGAGCTTGAAGTTCAAAATTTGAAATACAAAGCATCAGGTAGTTTTAACGCTTTTGGGGGATCTTGATTAGGGCTTCGATGTGGCCATTGGGGATCGCGGGGTCGCCGCACCCTCTCACCTAACCCACTCATCCGCGGCTGTAATATTTGCACGTTTAATTTAATGGTTAGGGTTTAATATGTAAAAAAAAAATTATCAGTTATTAATTATTTAAAATTGATAATTATTTATAAAACACTGGTTAGGATTACATGCGATCAAAAGATGTGAGATTAAGTAAAAATTGTGATTTAATAAGTTACTACCATACAAATTTTAGGTTAGCCTAAATAATTTGTGGACACCTGTTAAATACTTCCTCCTGATTACTTGTCTCTCAAAATTCACCAAAAATAAAATTATTTTATAATGGTTTAGAAAATAATCCATATAATTATGGTAGGTATAATAAAAGTTTGAGTGATTATTAATATATGATTAAACATATCTTAATAATTGAGTAATATATAAGGTAATACGTTATGTTTTATATATTATAAAATTTTTATTATAACAATTGATTGTATTCAATATATAATTTTATAAGAGAATAGTAATTAATGATAGATAAATATTAGCCTTTTATATCAACCATCGGTCTATTAGAATAAAGATAACATGGTATCTACAACGTTTATCTTAAACTCAATGTGTTTGTGAAGACATTTGATTCATAGTCACCTAGGAATTTTTCAATAAAAATTAGAAAAAAAAAACTTGCTTATTATTATAAAAGAAGGCCTTTGTAATTAAATAATAATAATAATATGTCAACCTCAATAAAAAAATAATTTAGGAAAAGATTTTAATGGATGTTGTAGCTTTATTTTTTTTCAAAATAATAATGGTTACCTCCTAATGCTAATCTAAAATTTTAATTAAAATAGATTTGTTTGACACTATAACATAATTTTTAAGAGTAAATAATTACTTAAAAATGTTAATTTTATTTGTTTTTTATTGTAATGCAAAACTCATGGCAAAATATCTATTTATAAATAAATATAATAAAAAAATTATGTCTGATTAATTTAAAATAATTGTTCAGAATTTAAGTTAGTTGAATAACAAAATTGTCAAAAATAAATTTTGAATACCCATGAACTCTACGTATATCTACCTCTCATTGACATGTGCCACAAGTGTGTTTACATAAACACATTTTGTATCACTTGCACACACATGGTGCTTGTAGTCTACAAATGGTATGACACCATCAAAAACATTGTGAAATATAAATATTCACTTTACTATATAAAGATGCAAAATAATTTGTACATTTTTAAAATTGAACTTTTGCTTCTCGTAATTTTTTTTTTAAAAAAAATCTACAATATTCATAACATTTGAAAAAAAAAATTAGAATTACTTTCAAGGGCACAATGCTTTGAATATTATATCCATTAGTAGGGCTTAACAAAAAGTTTCAAATCAAGCTAAATCAAACGGTAATGATTATTTGACATATATATAATTTAATTATAGATTAATTTTTTTTATCTAAATCACAAACATATATATAACAAATCGAGCATTTTATTTGTATCTAATGATGTTGTGAGCATATTTATTTTTTCTATTGTTTATAAATTGGTTTTTAGTGTCTAGTTTTTAGTTTAAGTGATTATATTTTTAATTCTTTCAAAAGTTTATTATTGTCTTAAATATTTACGGATCTAATTCGTTTTCAAATTTGCCACATTATCAAGCAAATTAAAATGAATATTAACAAGACTTTTGAATAATATTTAAAGATTTGGAACAATTATCATGTCATTTCGTTATTTACTGAAAATAATTTTTATGATTTACATATTTTCTAGTTCACTCTTTATTTTCTTATCAAACTATTGTGGATCAAGTTTGAATTTAACATTAAATTCTTTTTTAATAGATGATTAATTTTTTACCTAGAATGTTATTTTGTTTTCTAATCTATTTTCACTACATTTTACTTTTTTGGAATAAATTTGAGATATTATCATGAAGTTGTTTATATTATTTGTAAGGACTTTGTGTTGTTGTCGACTAAGGAACATCACAAAGTCATGTATTTTGGGTTGGTTAATTCGAACCTAGTGTCCTAAGAAGGTAGATTTGTGACCTAGCAGTACAAGTACATTGCTTCTATAAGGAGTGTAGCATAAGGAAATATCAAATAGGAAACTAGCAACAATAAGGTCCTCACTGGTGCTTGAACTTGGCTTGAATGTCAAATTGATAAATAGCAAAGCGGTCAAAGTAACAAATTGACTACATGGTCATGGTCAACTTGCACACTAAGAGAATGAGTTTGATACACACTTCATAAATAACTTAAGTATCAGGATAAGAGAATATTACTATCCGAATAACAAATTGGTTGAAAGTACCAGTAGAGTATTAGCACTTGACTAGCACTCTCTCGGCACTCAACCAACATAGTTGCAAAAGGGTAGGACATAATCAACATGTGACTAGTTAGGGTGGAGGATACTTTTTTATTAGAATTGTCTCTATAAATATTTTGACTAGTATGTTTATATAAATTTAGGCCCTCAATTGCTCTAAACAAGTACTATGGAATGTGTCGAATAGGTTTTTGACTTTCTATAGAGCTGAATCGAAAACCACCCAATTTTGAGAGAATTCTGCCCTTTCTTGATGGAGTGTTCTTCATTCTTGCAAGTTTCTTCCACTCAAAACACTTAAAAGACTTGGTATAAGTTTGTTTGTCTTAGGAGTTCTACTGGTAGAGAGGATGTTGGAATTTTAATGATATTGTATGAGTTTATTATGAATAAATTCCCTGAAAGGAAGGCTAAGACTTGAGTTTTGTTGCAGAAGAATAAGTCTAAGAAGTTCTTAAAATACTTAAGAGTAAATAAATTAGGGTTTAATATGCATGGACCATCAGCTTATAAAATGACTATATTCATATAATAAAATTTTATTTGATAAGTGATAATTCAAAAAATACTATTTTGGACTTTAATTTTGACCCATTTTAAAATTGGAAAGTAAAGTAGATAATAATATATAATGCATACAAAATATATTAAAATTTTATATATAAATCAAAACAATTATGTACTATAAATAGTAGTAATCATATAAATACAAACAATAAGTAAAATAAAATGAGATTTTTGGTAACAAAAACATCTTGATAACTGACCGTTATTAAGTAAAACTCTATAGAACTTCTATAACCGGTGAAAATAATGCACTTAGATAGACAACTTACAATTTAAATAGTACAAACGTATTAAATTTTAACCGACTTATTCTCAATCTATAACTCCTACCAAAAATTTCTTGAATTTACTTCTAACAGCAAAACTGGATTTCTTCATGTCTTCTTATTTATCTTATTTCTCATGCTATAGGATTTTTGCACATCATTAGATCATAATTTTTATAGCATCAATGTCTTGATGAAGGCTTATAAGTTAAAACAGATGTGTATAACAATGAAAAATAATAAATGAATATGGGATGAGAAAATCTTGATGTTAAATCTCAAGAATAAATGAACAATTTTCTCAAAAGTGGCTATTCACATGTATTCAAGAAGGTTTTTTTAGTGCAGCCATTTTTGCATTATTTTTCAATCAGTTTTAGAAATTTTGGAAGGAGGTACTTATAATAAAAAATAAAAAATTAGATAAAAAATATGTGGCCATATGAAAATCTGCACCCCCAATGCACAAGCGCCTTTCCAGCGCACATCAAGTATAGGCATTTTGTACAAATGATACTCATGCGCATCTCAAATGCATATTAGGCAGGAGCAATGTAGACAAAATACTTATATACATGTCTCAAACTTACATCGAACATGAACAATTTGAACAAAATGCACACATATATGGCTCGAGTGCACAATGGAGTGAGCAATTTAGGCAAAATATGCACATGCAAGAAAATAAGTATAAGTTAGGTATGGATATTGAGAGTTGGCACACTTGCAAGCATTTAGTGTATATTAGACTTTGATCTTTACGATTATTAAAAATACTTTAAAATATTTGTTCTATCTAATTACGAAATATACCAATATAAAATATTTATAACAAATTTTTTATTTTTGAGTTTTTCATTATCTCAAAAAATTGTGTTGTTTACCTTTTTTGAAAGCCTACAATTATCCTGTTGATTATATAAAATGGTTGTCATTTGATTACATCTACTCCGTTAATTCATTACATGGACGAATTGTCATTAATAGTTTATCCTCATAGGTGTGATTCTAAGTCCTGGTTCCTCATAACTGCTCATTTACTTTGATTTTTGTATGCTATATATTAAATTTAAAAGATTTTTAAAATAATGAGTTTAATGTTACAAATTATACAAAAAAGTCAAAAACAAACCACATTGTGCCCTAGTAGTTTTGGCAGTTTGCTTAACTAATATTTTTATTTGATTTGAAAAGAGTTAGAGTTATAATATACTATTTAGTTATGAATTGTCTTTCAATTTATACCAAACTAATTCATGTGCACCCCTAGCCATCAACAGATGCTAGTAACCTTGGTATTGAACAATAACCAAAGGGTTTTTCTGGAGTACCGATTAACAAAAAATAAGTACACTGATGGTTAGGATATCTTCCTTTCCTATTAAATTCTCAAGTCCAATTACATTGGACTGATTGATTGCTAATGTATCCTTTTTTATCCAATCTCTCACAAGGCTGTTATCATGAATATCAAATATGCTGCATATTTAGAGCCTGTGTAATGAAAACTTAAAATCACAAAAATATATTAACAGGGTTGTGTTGTAAAATATAAAGAATACTAGAATATTCTACTTCAAAATTTGCCCTTTGAAAAGTCAATATTATCCCAACTAAAGTTGGATCAATAACACTTACAGTACGTTTGGTTACTGGAATGGAATAAGGTGAGAATAAAATAATTATTTTAGGGAATAGAATAGGATGAGAATAGAGTTAGAATTATTATTTTCATATTTGGTTGTTAGAATAGAATAATGTTAAAATTAATATTCTTTTATTTGGTTTGTAGAATAGTATAATTATGAGAATAGTAATATAATAATATAATAATAATAATGATATAATAATAATAGTAATAATAAATTATTATTATAATAAAACGTAATAATAATAATAATTATTATTATAAAAATAAAACGTAATAATAATAATTATTATTATTATTATAAAATGTAATAATAATAATTATTAATTAATTATTACAAAATATAATAATAATTATTATTATTACAAAATATAATAATAATTATTATTATTACAAAATATAATAATAATAAAACATAATAATAATAATAAAATCTAATAATTATTATGATAATAATTATTATTATAAAATATGATAATAATAATAATAATAAAATATAATAATAATTAAATATAATAATAATATAAAATAATAATAATAATAATAATAATAATGGGAATAGCTATTTCTACATAAATAGTAAAAATATTTATTTTTGGTTAAATTTATAACTAAACGGAGGAATATCTATTCTATGAAAATAAAAATTCTATTCCCACCTTATTCCCACATTATTCCTCCAACTAAACATGTGGTTAATGTTTCAAAAGGCATTATTAGTTTAGAGTAATCACAAACGAAAAACACTTGGATTCATCTCCCAATTTGCCAATGTATAAGAGAATCTTATGGTCTTATATTATTCTCAATTTTTGTATTACCTTCATACCTTGACAAATAGCATATTTATAGGAAAGTGTTGCCATGGAGATTAATCAAGTAACCTCCTACTCTTTCCTAGTCAAACCACTAACTTAGTGAAAGAAACCACTAACCTTGGCTAGATAACTTCCAACTATATAAAGAAAAAACTATACATCTACTTAGATTAGTCAATTTCCTTCTAGAGAGGAAATTGCCCTCTATAGCCCTCACTAACACTGACTTAAAAAACATGTCAGGTCAATCCATTATGGGTACCCATTCAAATTCATGTTCCAACATATCCTACTCACATATGATGAGTTCTACAAGATCAGATGTAAGATTTACGAATATTAAAATTATCCTCAATAACCTTTTATCCTAGCAAATGGGTTATGTGACCCACGAGTATATATAAAATAAGAGCTCAATGCTATATATCTAATAGGAATATAAAATGTACTCACAATATAGAGTTTTATCTCATAGTATTTTAGACTCATTTTTGTTTTATCAGCCACAATATATTTGATTTCTAAAAGATATAATTTGTAAAAGAGTATGACTGATTTATTTCTCTACTTTGTATTCATAATTATATTCTTATCTAAAACTGGTGACATCAATTGTCGACCAATGAATACAAGTAAAGATAAAAAAAAAGATCTTTCTTTCTGACTCGAATCCATTAATTTTAGTTCAATTGCTTTTACTAAACATGTTTTGTAAGCCCAAACATCTCTTGCCTATAGGAAATAAAGTAAAGTAGCAATCATTGTACTAGAATTTCAAGATATGGTCAAAAGTCACAAATGAAACAAAAAAAGAAGTTTTAGAATCTTTTAGAAGGGTTTTACACAATGATAAAGTGGAGATCAATTTATTCACTTTTCTTATTGGTCTAATAAACACTCGTAGTATGAAACATGTGTAATAGTATTTACTTTTTTTTTCCTAAAAGAGCATATGTTACAATGCGATCATAATTTTTTTTTTTTTTTTTTTGGAAATTGTCTTATCTATGGACAATTTTAAGCATTAAAGGCAATTGTCCATGTAAGATTACTAATCTCAAACTCGTCTAACATACATTTTCTAATATATGTGTCTAGCACATATAAAATATGTTTATGGAGAATAACTATGGTTATTAATGTGATGTTATGAAAAATACATCATTCATAATAAAGGAATATCAAGTGAGAAAAAGTACTTTTTAACAAAAACTTCACAATCTACATAACCCTAGAAATCTTACATGTTTATAAGATTATCTCTAGGTAGAGGCTTGGTAAGAGGATTTGCTTCCATATGATACTTAAATATATATACTCTGATAGAACTTTCTTCTATACTATGATATTTTTTATAAAATTATATTTTATATCAATATGTTTAGTTTTACAGTACTGTTTGAGATATTTTGCATAATCTACTATCACAATAGGTAGTTACTTATTCCATATAATCATTTAAAATACCTTAACACTTTAAAAATCTTTTTAAGTGGATGACTTCTTAAACTATAGTAGTACAGGTGAAAAATTTGCCTCCATGGTTGATTAGGCTATGCAAGTTTATTTCTTGCTACTCGATGTTATGGGACCGTTTTCAATCAAGAACACATAACCTAATATTTATTTGTGTTCATCAAGGTTTCCATCCCAATCAACTTTGATATAACCATTTAACCACAATTGGCCCTTTGATAACAATGAGAATAGTTTGTTGTACCCTTGAAGTATATCTATATTCTTTTAACCACTTTTCAGTTACATCATTATGGATTTGATTAATACTGACTGACAAGACCTATGGCATAACAAATATTAGGCCAAATACACAACCTAGAGTAGTGCATTAGGCTCCCAACTACACTAGAGTATGGTACTCAAGATATTTTTTCTTTTTCAAATAAAATTTTAGGACACATTTTAAGACTTAAAGCTTCACCTTTAACTATAGGAGTGCCTATAGAGTTGTAACTTTTTATTTTAAATTGCTTTAAAATTTTCATAATATAAGTTTTTTGAGACAGAATAAAAAGTTTTCTTGAATGAGTCCTATGGATCTTAACATTAAAAATATAATAAGCTTCACTTATATCTTTTATATCAAAACTTATGGATAATCACTCTTTTATAGAACCAATGCATTCTATATTATTTTCAGTGAACAACTATTATCAACATAAAGTGATAATATCATGAATTTGACCATGGAACGCTTCCTATACACATAGTGATATTCATTAATTATTATAAAATCATTAGGGATTACCGCCTAGTGGAATATCAAGTATCATTTTCTAAATGATTGTTTAAGATTATAAATAAATCTTTTGAGCTTATTCACATTGTATTTTTAGCCTTGACATATGAAACCTGCTGGCAGATCCATGTGGATTTTTTCATTTAATTTTCTGTTAAGGAATGCTTTTTTAACTTCCATTTAGTAAAATTTTAAATCCATTTGGGCAACAATGGCTAGAATATAGAGAGTGGAGGTGAACCTTACCACCGATGAAAATGTCTTTATACCTTTCAATTTATCGTTTGTCTTGGTTTTACTTTAAAAACCTATTTATTTTCAATTGATTTTCACCTTGGAAGTAAATCAATTAATTCTCAAACCTATTTTGTTCTCATAGACTCTATTTCATCTTTCATTACTTTCATTCTTCTTCACTAAGGTATGACAGAGTCTCATTAATAACTTTAGGCACTTTATCATCTAATAATGTGTTACCATTAAAACTTCTCCTTTGATATTAATTCAATCACAGGGAATACGTTTTGTAGTGCTCTTACGAAGTAAGATTTCTTGTGAAATGAATTCAGTAGGTTACATAATATTTCTACTTGGATAAGAATGATGTGAAACTTCTTCTTAAATCCCTTTAATATCTTGAGATGGATGTATGTTATTTCGATTTCTCCATTTCATGTAATGTTTCACCTTTATTGATCTCATCATCTTCAAGGTCATCATTCTCTAGAAAAGTAACGTCTTGTGATTCAATTTTAGTTATACTGTCATCTATATATTTACTAATAAACACATATCCCTTAAATTATTTAACATATCTAATAAAGATACATTTTGTTTCTCTTAGACCTATTTTTCATATATATGAGAAGGATTATGAACATATGTTATAGATCCCATGGTTTCAAGCAACTTGGATTCCATAATTCATAAGAAGTGGAACTAACTGATTTAGAAGGAACATGGTTAAGCACATAGGTCTCAATAAACAAAGCGTCGCCCTAATGAAAAATGGATAAGTTAGCTTATGCTATAATGGATCTTAACATTTTCAAAAGAGTGATATTCATTCTCTTAGTAATAACATTTTGTTGTGAAGTTTTAGGAATAGTTGACTATCAAATTATGTACTTTTTGTTATATACTTTCCTAAACGATTCAGATAGATATTCATGTCCCTAATTTGTTTTAAAGGCTTTATCCTTTCGTTTAATTTGATTCTCCACTTTGTGTAAATGTAGTTTGAAACACTCCAATGCTTTGACAAAGGGAAGGAATTTATCATATGAGTAATATTAATATCTATAACAAAGGGTGTATGTGGGATGATACGAAAAGATAATATGATTTTGAAAAGAATAAAGACTTTTAATTTTGATCAAATAACTAAGAAATTTATAGTAGATCAGATATATGTGACTAAAGTATGTGAAATTATCTAAGAATGTAATGAAATAGGAAGCTCCATATCTAGTCCTTTACACTCATTAGACCACGGATTTCATAATAAATCAATTGTAATAAAAATTTACCTATATTAGCTTTTTAAAATTGTTTTCTAATAGTTTTTCTCGCTAAACAATGCCCACATATTGGCAAGTTAACTCTAATAATTGAGCCTAAGAAGCCCTATCATGTTAGTATTCATTTTATCATGCGCAACACAACCTAATTTAATATGCCACAAAGATTCATCTACATTCACATTGTTGGAAAAATAAAAATATGAGAAATAACAGTTAATATAATCATATTTATTATATTTAACATTGAAAACCATAAGACTATTAGAAATATATTTATAACCATTATAAATAGTACCATAAAATACATTAATATTAGAATTATAGAAATTTAAATTATAATCTAAACCTAAAAAAATATAATAGAGACTAGGTTCAATTGAATCTCAAGCTCAAATAAGAAATCATGTATCAGTAAGATTTGACCACCAAATAATTTCAATTTGCATATGCCAATCCCTTCCACTGTAACACGGTTGTTGTTCTTACATGCATCAATTTGGTTTTAGTTAGGACTCAATAGTAATCCATGAATGCTCCCCTATCTCTAGCTACATGGCCTATGGCTCCTGAGGCTACACTTTATAAATGATAAGATTTAGTAAATTATACAGTTTAAAAACATATGTGCTATTAAGGAAAGCAAATTTTAGAATTACCTTATTTGGTTTAGTGCATTCATGAGTAATGTGACCTATATTACCATAGTTATAGTATTTTATTTAGGTCTTGTCCTTTTTCTTTCTAAAATACTTTCATTGATGATTTGACTTGTTCTACTTTGGTCCTTTTTCAGCATTCCTTTTCTTTTTTTCTTATTCTAATTTTTCTTATAATTGAAGCTTGAGGCCCAATAGTTACTGGATTCAGCAACATGAACTTATCTAAGAAGTTTAGCAACAACAGGGCATTCATCCTATAATTTAATATGGCAAGCATCAAAAGTTTTGATACTATAATTATTGGCCCAAATAATATTCATATGCTTCCAATTATAAAGAATGAACCAGATAACAACTTATAATTAATGATTATTAGTGAAACCTTGACCAATTGACTTTAATTCTCTAATTATATATGATAATTATCTAAGATGTTGCTTCATACTATGATTGAGTCTTTTCCTGAAGATACCAAATTTAATAGTCTATTATCTAAATTTTGTTATAGTTATGCCTCTAAATTTCTCTTTTAAGGCTAACCATATCTCATAAGCAATTCAACACTGTTGATAATCTTTTATCAAAATATGTTTCATATAACTTCTTATAATATCACAAGCCTTGCAATATTTTTTTTTATCAGACTTGATAGGCTTTCATATCCTTTTCTATGCTGAACCATGTTCCCTTCTTCAAGATCAACCATAGTTTGATTAATAGCTCCACATCCTATTATTCAGTCATATAGTGAATCTCAAAGTGCCTGACATCATAGTAATCACCATTCAACTTGCTATCTTCAATCAAATTAGCTATAATTTTGTTGATACATAATCTATCAGACTACAAATAGAGATACATACATATATATTAATACCTATTCATAACACATAAATTTTTATACTACTATAAATTAAATTAATAATAATATTCGTCCTTATTAAATTAAATAGAGTTGCCTTTATAAATTATAAGTGATTCATTATTTATGAATTCAAAGATGAAATCTTTCTCTAGAAATGAATAGATAATAAGTATCATTATCTTTTCTATTTAGGAAGCGGATAATTGTTATCTCGAAGAAACATTAACTCTAGCACCCTATCTATTTAATATTTAAATGTCTCTTATCTTCTAAGTGAGGTAGTGTTTTTTCTTTCTTCTCAAGTAATATAGATGTTTAAGGAGATTTATATAAATAAAATAAAAAAGACATCTCTCATGGTTTATAAGGGCTAAGTTCTATTAGACCATAGTTATAAAAAATATATGTTTTTATACCCGATATTTAAGCATAACCTAAACCATGGAGTGCATACCCCTATTCAATTGAAAGTTTAGCAAGTTATCAATGATGATTTATATTCCAAATGATTGATTTTCATGAATATAGTTTCATAACATAAAATACTATTCTATGTAAGAATTATTAAAGTTCCATCGAGTATAAAATTTCACTCAAATTGAGATTATAAAACAAATATCATATAATGTAATAAAAAATATTATATAATCTGATGCAATATATTACATAGTTTATGATAAAATATTTAATGCTTCAGCACTTTGTCCTCAATAATATTGTCAATAATCCTTTTATTGACTTTTCATAACCAAAAAAAAAAAAAAAAGTTTCACAAAAATACCTCACACTATAATGGTTAGGGCAAATGGTTAACACGGGCAGAGCATCTAATAGGAGCTTGCATTAGGCAATATCATTCAACAATAAGTTGATTTATCACATCATCATAAGAGTTAACCCCAAAATGTGATGAAATGTTGAAAAAAATGTTAGCCCTACACGAGGTAGTCCAAAAACTTATTATGATTTGTGACACAATAATCAATTATGAGTTCCATTCTTTTAATAATTGCTTTAAAAAATATAACATGATTAATTAGGCCATCACCAAATTTCATTTTAAAATTATTATATCTATCGATCATTTATTTTTAGATTGCCTTATCATCACGATTTCTATATTGAATAATATGATCCCTTTATAAAGAAAATATAATGCATAAAAAATAAACATGCTATTTAAATATAAATAGTAACCAAAATACTTTCATTAAGGAATATCACTCTTAAAATCACATACCTATGAGCCACTAAAAAAATATTTTTCATTTCCCAAAAATTATTTATTTCCTTATTTTAAATTTACAATGAAAATATAAAATAAGTGCCCCCGGCATTTGAAAAAATATTTTAATTTTCATAAAAAATCTATTTATTAAATTTAATTAGAATGAAGAAAAAAATCAAAATTCACCTCCGAGAGGCCCCTAAAATACCACATGTGCCAGCTGCACGTGTAAGTGAGTGCAAGAATCAGAATGCATCAGTAATCTACGCATCTCATGCACTGAGCATTGTGCATGCACGTAACACGCCACCTAATAATCGTGGCCAATATGACACTTGAATTTAAAATTCTATTTATTTTGATTGAATCGATAGATCTATATAAATACCTTCATGATAGGTTATTGGAGAACACACACAAAAATGCGAGACTGGGTAGGACATAGTAGTGTTTTTAAATAAAAAACCTTGAATCGGGGAAAATCCTCCAAAACACTACGTTTTGCTTCACTTACACCTCGTCTTCTTCCTCTAACCAAAAAAAAAAAAAAAAAAGTTACGTTTAAAATTTTATCTAGTCATGACTTTTGATCCACCCATCCGAGAAATGTAAATAAGATGACAATGAAAAGATTACGACAACAACTACACAACCATATAAAAATAATTTTATGAAATAGCATGTCTAGATAAATATATGATATGTTTGTAAATCAACTCAGATTAAAAAGCTACTTGATCTTTTACCCAAGTTAAATTGAGGTAGGTCTGATCTCTATCTCCAATAACTTGGATTATATATAGCACAATTAAAAATAAGAGGTCAGAGAATTAGTATAACTCACATGCCAATATATTTTTCAACCCTTAAATAAAAAATATTTTCACAAAAAAGAAAGAAAATTGATATAAAGTGCAATGATACATGGGTGAAGGAATTGAGAATAATATTGGAGGACTTTTCTCCGGTGGTTGTGCTCGATGAGGAGTGGCTTGTGAGTGATAATGGAGGATTTGGCTCTAATAGTTGCGCTAATAGGAAGTGGCTTTCATATAGAGAGGGAGATTTCACTCTGAAAATTGGCTACTTCAAGGGTTCTCTCTTGGGCAAGTGATGGTTAGAATTCTTCTGCCCCTTTTCACCAGTAGGGTTGAAGAGATATTTATAAAGTTGACATTAATTTTGTTTGTATTGGGCATCAATGTTGGTGACAGCTTATAATTATTCGTTGAGCTATTTGTACAATAGTGAAAACCGTTAATGGAAATTGTTATTTAGGTGCAATTGTACGGTCGTTGATGATCCTTCCAATATGTTCACCAAATTTTCTCGCCGATATTGGTTGTCGACAATAACAGTTATCCTTTTGGGGGTACTTAGGCTATCGTGGACCACTTTCTTGACACATTTACCAGACTACTTTTGTTACCACAGTATGTGTCTCTTATATGTACGCTCTACTCTGATTTGGCTATCAAGTATTGAATTGGAAGATTTCCTGCGTTGTAATTGGCTTGTGTTACAAGGGCTGCCTATTAGGCCTATTTGTTGCCTTTCTTTATCTGCCCATTACGAGTTGGGCTGCGGTTGGGCCCACGGTGGCATCCTTTGAATTTTACACCACATGAGACCTTGCTGTGCTTCAACCCCCAAATATGCTGACGAATGAGCTCTTCTCTAGGTTAACTCATATGATCACAGAACCCATCAATATAATTTTATAAATTTAATATTTTTAATTAGGATTGAAATTTTTTTAATATATATAGAGTCAACATTTGAATTTCTTGCTTTTGGGAAAAAACATGATAGAAAAATAATATATTCTATATTTGATATCAATATTGCTGAACATAAAGAATTGTAGAATATTTTCCTTTAAAATATATTTTTTTAAAAAGTTAAAAATTATCTAAACTTAGGTTGGATCATATATAAAAATTTCTCACTCTATCTCCTAATTTGCCTAGGTATGAGAAAATCTTATAGGTTTATATTGTTCTCAATTTTTGAGTTGCCTTCATGGCATGCCAGGTGATCTATTTTCAAATAAATGTTGTCATAGAGATTAACCAAGTAACCTTCTACTTTTTTTTCAGTCAAACCATTAATTTAGTGGAAGAAACCACTAACTTCTAGGCTAGACAATTTCACTCTCTGTAAAAGAAAAAAACTACACACTTAAACAAGTTAACCCCCGACTAAAGAGGAAATCACCCACTATTTCTATGTCAGCACTAATCAAGAAAATGGGCTTGGTCAATTTATCATGAGAGTTCATTGGATCTATGTCCCAACATGATACAAAATATAACTGACGTAAAAATTATAATAAATAATAAAATTAGACAATTAGATATTTTTTCAGACATTAATATATATAAATTATATTTATAAAATACACTTAAGAAGTAAAAAGCACATTCGCATCCGGAAGGAAGGAAGGAAGGAATTTCCATTCACATAATGTAAAACATGAAAATTTTAATAATAATATATGAAGCTAGGAATTTTTTATGGGGAAAATAAAACATTAGTAGTGATGATTGCACGAAAATTAGATTACTCAATAAATTATGGTGGAAACGTTTATCAACGAATCGCAAGTCCTGTGTGCCACGAACACTAATAAAAATCGTTGGGCAAGAGAGGTCTTCCTGAGGATCTCTGCGACACTTAAAATAAGCAAACCTGTTGAACTAGAATGCTTGAGTAGTAATCTCCAGTTGAAACGAGTTTGTGGCCGGAATTCGTAGTACAGGGACTAAGACAGTAAGCCATCTCGTTTCCCTCGGGTGTGGTGAGCATTATACCTACTCCACTGCCTGCTTGGTTGGAGGTTCCATCCACGTGGAAGGTCCACCTCGGTGCCAATCCCAGCAAGACTTTGTGGTGACTCCAATCCTTCTGCTTCTTCTGGATCCGATGAAGGGGTTGGTCCATCAAAATGACTACCCTGTGGGCTTATAACTACGGTGTCACCTTTCTTGCTGCGAAGATCAATGCTAGCTCTATCTTTCAGCCAAGGTATACCTGGTCTCGGTGTCCGTCAGTAGTTTTCTAACATAGTGGATGGGTTTTTGGACATGGAGTTCCTCTCAGATGACCACTTCAATGAGTGTAGCTGCACAAATTGCCAGATAGAAGAACAAATCCTCCGCTTTCGCAAGCTGAGTCAATAGATAGTGTTCTGTGAGGTATGCTTGTTGCCCTTCAAATGCTTGACGAAATTCATTGCCCAACGAAAGTCATTCGACTTTGCTCCTTGGAATGCCTGGAAGAAAGGTAGATATTTTTGGGCCGATTTGCTCTCTTGGGATGATCCCTTGAATCCCTTGAATTGCCCTATCAACCTCAGTATGCCCTTGATGGACTTCAGGCGCGCCATATCTATGATAGCCTTTATTTTTTTCGCGTTTGCCTTACTTATGAACTGAGATGTACTGAAAATGAGGCATTTTCTTAAAGTCATCCCAAAGACACATTTGTTGGGATCGACTTCATCCCTCAGGCCCTGAGAACTCCTAATCTTTTCGTCAGATCCCTGACATGGTGTTCTGTTTGAATGCTTTTGTTGAACACGGTGTCTACGTAAACTTTTATATGCCAGCCTATCTGTTCGGTAAACATTCTGTTGACCAGTCTTGGTACGTTGTCCCTGCATTTTTAAGTTTGAATGAAATAACCTTGTAAAACTAAAGGCCTTTGTCGTTCATGAAATTGACTTGTTCTTCATCATCAAGATCCATCTAGATCTAATTATACACTGAATAGGCATCTATAAAACCTAAGATTTGGTGGTTGGAGGTATAATTCACAACCTGGTCAATCCTCTGAAGCGAAAACTGTTCTTCATGCATGCCTTTCTACATTCGTAAAATCGATATACATCCTCCAAATGTCGTTGGATTTTTTTATCTAGACTATTTTGGTCGTCCTGGACTTTATCTAAGACTAAGGTGGATACATTGTGGGATCAAAATATGTGAAAGTCATATGACTAGAGTTGTTATCAACGGAAGTAATAACTTCCTTATCTGTCTTCCTTTGCTTGCTTAGTGATCTCAACTTTATATGCCTTGGTGTCTTAGTAGACACCATATTGATGAAGGCTTTAATCTTCATTGGGAAGTTGCTGCAATTCTTCGTGTTATGCCTGAGGCTCCTGTGGAAGTGCCAGTATTTCATCTATCTAGAGCCTCAGGTTCCTCACTAGATTTGGCCACCTCAAAAAATTGTCATCCTCGGTTTGCATGAGGATATTAGTATGGGTATTGGTGAGTGGAGTCAGGTCTTAGAGCACTATGGCTGCCTTAGCACCAGCTGCTTTTATTAGGCCTGATCCCCCTCATCTCGACATTCCTGCTCTTCTTATTCTGGTCTGATCATGCATGGTTGGCCATTCCTAACTGTCAAGCCTTGTTGGCTTCATCCTCCATAAGTGCAACTTGGTCAAGTCCTCTAGATTGGGGTACATGGTGAGTGGATTCTGAATTACTTTCTTAAAGACGCTGCCAAACTGCAGATCCCAAATAAAGGATGGACTCATCAATAAGGTTCTAGTCCCCTAGCAATCACATTGAGGAACATTTGGTAAGCCTTCAGGCTCTCTCCACTTGCTTGTTAGAGTTGTTAAGATGCCATGGGTGATTCTTTTTCCTTTGGCTTGGATGAAAACTTGTCCAAAAAGCCCTCCACAGCTTATGGGATGAACCTATGGAGTTTGATATTAACCGGTAGAACCGTGTTGTGCATCTTCCTACAATGCCATGGGGAAACACTTGCACAAATCAGAATCTCCCTGGCCCTAGAATTCAAGTAGTGTCGAGGTGGTATAGACGCTCCAACAGATCTTTACTCCCATAGTGAGGCCTTAAGTTTGGAAATGTGAACTTTCTAGTGATGGGCCTCTATATTATCACGAGCTTTCATTCAGACAGAGCATTTCCAAAGAGCTTCCATTTGAGGAAAGTTTGATTCTTGTTTGACTAAAGCATTGCTAGTCAAATATTCTCAAGTATTGAGAAGGATTAAATCCTACTAAGTTAGGATGATTAAAGGAGTCTATTTCTAATATTATAGATAATGGTTATATCTTATCTAGGAAGCACGGATACTCTCTCGGGCTTAAAATGTTAGTGTCTGACACATATTGGAAACCAACACGCCCCAAACATGTTGGGACACATGTCGGACATGCTTCAACTCGTATTAACTAATTTATTTTTTATTCCGACATGTTTTGGACACACTCCGGACAGGTCCCAACATATTTGGACATGCTTCGGACACGTCCGACATATTATGAACATATTTCGGACACATTCTAATACATTTTAGATTCGTTGGATAATTTTATAATTTTCAAAATATTATGGGGCATTTGGTAAATTATAAAAGTTGTGGGTTTTTTTGACAAATTTATAAAAGCTGTACAGTTTTATTTATTAAATTCAAAAATCACTTACTTTTTCACGTTTCATCACTTCTATTCCTTACTTCTATTCTCTCAAAGAGCATAGGGTTTTCACTTCGAATTTAGTCACCACTCCTCACACCCAATTTTCTTACACTGTCGACTCGCGTATGACTTATTTTCTCAGCCACAGGACGCATTAGGCTTGATAGATAGAAAAGTCGAATACGAAGGTAAAGCAACTGTCAAGTATCTATATATATTGTTATTTTTGAACCCTAGAATTTGATTTTGAAATCCTTTTTTTAGTTTTCGAACTCTAGAATGGGATTTCGAATAAATTATTCTCACTTTCGAATCATAGATTTTGAAATCCTTTTTCATTTGCTTTTGAATTCCACTTATTTTGCCATATATATTATTTTTACAATATTATTAATTATTTGTTACAATATTATTTCATCGTTACAATATTATTAAGCATTCTTTGCCTTTTGTTCTTCTTCTTATTCTTTCTTCCACTCTTTCTCTCTTTCTTCTTTTTTTTCTTTCTTTCCCTCTTTCGTTTCTCTTTATTATTATTATTGTTTTTATTATTGTTGTTGTTGTTATTATATTACAATAACAATATATTATAATATTACTATTATTGTATACTATTACTGTATAATAGACAGTATTAGTACTATACTATCACTGTATATTGTACAATAACAGTAATATACTTTTATTATATGGTATATTATATAGTAATGTTCACCTATCCTTCTTCTTCTTTCTTTCTCTCTTCCCTCTTTTCTTTTCTTCCTTTCCTTCTTTTGTTCCTCTCTATTATTATTATTATTATTATTACAATAATAATATATTATAATATTACTATTACTGTATAGTATTACTGTATAATATGTAGTACAATAATATATATATATATATATATATATTAATTTTTTGAGGAAATATTGTATTAATTATTTGTTTATTACTTTAATAGGTTATTAATATTTCATTCTCTGAGGTTGGTACTAGTTCACCTTTACCTTGCAACAAAGAAGATAGTGATAAACCCTTGTGGATTTATGTTACAACATATGACAAACTTAATGAAAGAGGTGGAAATATATTATGGCAATGTAATTTTTGCCATCAAACAAAAAAAAGTTCCTAGACAAGAGTTTATATTGATTTACTAAAAATATGTGATTTGGGAATTAGTTCTTATAAAAAAAGTAACATCAAATGATATAGTGAAAATATAAAAAATGGAAAGCAATGTAAAGGCAAAAGCGCTAAATAATGCACCAAAAAAGGTCTCTTTGCCCAATCAAGTATCATTAGGTAATGTGGGATCTCTCCAAACCCTTTCTTTAATGGGGAGTTTTGTTCTAGGAGGGTAAGATCTAAAGAGGAGAAAGACAAATGCAAATGGAGGTACATTTTCTAATTCTCTTTCGAGAGCTTTCGACAATATGGTATGCCTTTAATTGCATGTTGAAATTGCTAAAATATTTTGCTCCGTCGGCTTGCCATTTCACTTAGTAAGGAACCCATATTATGTAAGTTCTTATACATTTGTGGCCAATAATTTATTTATAGGTTATTTGTCACTTGGATATAATATGTTGAAAACTACATTAATTTAACAAGAGAAAACTAATATTGAAAGGTTATTATAACCTATTAAAAGAACATGGAAGGAAGAAGATATGAGTATTGTGAGTGATGGGTGGAGTGAAAAGAAGGCCATTGATTAACTTTATGATCGTAATAGAAGGTGGTCATATATTTCTTTTGGCGGTTGATTATTTGGAATAAATTAAGGATAAATACTTTATCTTTAATTTGATGAAGTCATTGAGGAGGCAAGTCCCAACAATGTTGTTCAAGTGATAATTGACAAGACAAAGAATTGTGCAGATGTTAGGGCATTAATTCATTAACTTTATCTTCACATTTTTTGGGCTCCATACGTAGTCCATAACTTAATCTCGCCTTACAAAATATTTGTGCCGTAAAAAATATGTAGAGCAATCAAGTGGCATTTGATGAGTGTTTTTGGATCATATAAATTTTCAATGATTGTTTATTTATTAAGAATTTTATGGTGTATCACTCTATGCGATTGTTTATATTTAATGATTTTATTCCTTTGAAATTGCTTTTATTGGCAACTATTCATTTTGCCTTGATTATTGTTATATTGAAGAGATTTAAACTCATTAAGGTAACACTTTAAACTTTAATTATTAGTGAAGAATGGGGAATGTACAAAGAAGATGATGTGGGAAAAACTAAACATGTGAAGGAGTTACTCTTAGATGATATTTGGTGAGATAATATTGATTATATACTTTCATTTTCCGCTCCTATATTTGATATGCTTAGGGCTTGTAACACTGACAAGTCTTATCTTCATTTAGTGTGTAACATGTGGGATACTATGATTGAAAAATTGAAGATTGCAATATATAAGCATGAAAGAAAGTAGATAGAATAATTATCCACATTCTATGATATGGTGTATGGTATTCTTATCAATCGATGGAGTAAGAACAACACCCCACTTCATTTCATGGCTTATTCTCTAAATCCAAGGCAGTAAAAGTATTATGATTTATTATTTTTATATTATCTAGCGGTACATTTATTAAATAAAATTGAATTTAAATCTAACAGTTTATTTTTTGTTATTAAATTTATAAGGTACTATAGCGATCCTTTGTTTAGTGAAGGGTCAAATAGAGTTCTTCCATAGAAAGACTTGAAAATTTTTCAAGGAAGGATAAAATGTATGAAAATACAATTTCCTAATCCGGAAGATCGAGCGAATGCCAATATGAAATTTGCTAATTTTTTGTCAATGGCAAATTAATTTGTAGATATTGATTCTATTAGTGATCATTATAATATGTATCCAAAAAGTTGGTGTGCTTTTATTTCAATCTTTAGCTTTAAAGCTACTTGTGCAACCATCTTCGTCATCATATTGTTAGAGAAATTGGAGCATTTATTCTTTTATCCATTCATTGAGAAAGAATAAAATGACTACGAAACGTACCAAAGATTTGATTTTTATTTATAGCAATATTCGCCTACTTTCAATGTGAAATCCACAATAATTGTAAGGGGAGAGTAAGATGTTAGACATTTGTGGAGATGCATTTGACTCACTTGATGATGTTGAAGAGTTAGAAATTAGACACATCTCATTTGATAAGTCAGAGTTAGAGTATATTGTTTTTACTAATGATGGTAATGAAAATGAAGATAATGAAAAAAATGTAGTTGTGGTGATATACTTTTTGTAATTAAGTGTCATTGATGTTTTACATTTGTTCTTTTTAAAAGTTGTATCAATATTATTATCCTTATATGAATACATACCGCTTTTCTTTCTATGATTTTTTTTTTGTATAAGATTTAAAAAATATATATTTTTATTTCATATTTATTATAAATAGAAGCGTTTATCAATTAAAAAAATTTAAACAATTATTTTAGTTTACGTGTTCCTAGTGTCTCATGTCCTTGATTTATAAAAAATAGTGTGTCAGTGTATCGATGCCTTATCGTATCTATGTCTTGTGTCAGTGTTCGTGCTTCATAATATCTCATTCCATGACGGGAAAAATATTTAAAGTTTTCAAGAAGAAAATGAAAAGTGTCCCTAGCCTAGCCTAATTTACATGAGGTATGTGTATTCCATTGACATAGCCACAAAAGTGTAGCTTGAAATAAACTAGATAATCCTTGTTTATTACTAATCTATTTTAGTTCTTGGCACAAACGGTGCTTGAACAAATACGGCTAGAGTTATGTTCCATCTATATTTCTGTTGCATAGAACATGGATGTATTTGATTATTTGATTATTTGCATAATATATTTCTAACTTGTGGTATCAAAGGCTCCTTCATACCTTGTTAATTCAATTTTCGGATTTTACATGTAGAAATTTTGGTCTATGAAAAATCTTAAAGGTTTGCTTGAGCACATAGCTTAGCCTACTCCAATGTTGCCATATAAAATAATTGTAGAATTGAGCAGATTTTCAAGAGTAAGGAGACCTACAAATTCTAATGATTACATTGTTTACCTTTACAATTTAATATTGACATTGGATCTAACAATAATCCAAATACGTTTTCACAAGCCTTGAGTGGAGACTACTACACACTTAAGTTCAATGCTATGCAAGAAGAAAAAGAATCAAAGATAAAAAATCAAGTCTAGGATCTAGTTAAATTACCAATAGGAATTGTAGCCATAGGCTATAAATGAATTTATAAAACCAAAAGGGATGCTTTTGATAATATTAAGCGCTATAAAGCTGGATTTGTAGCTAAGAATTTTACTTAAAAATGGTTTGATTATATTGAAACCTTCTCTTTAGTATCAAAGAAGGATTTATTTAAGATTATTACGGCTTTGATAGTTCATTTTGATTTAGAGTTACATTAGATTGAGGTGAAAATGATATTCTTATAGGGATCTCATCTCTTAAATGGCGATCTCGATGAGAAGGTATACATGTTGCAACCTAAATATTTTTATTATAAAGTCAATTAGTTTGCAAATTAAGAAAATTAATGTGGACTAAAATAGGCCTTCCATCAATCACGTATAAAATTTCATAAGGTTATTACCTCATGTGGATCCATTGAAAATACTGTTAATGAATGTATATATCTTAAAGTTAATGGGAATAAGTTTATTTTTCTAATCTTATATGTTAGGGTCATTTATGTGTTGGTATATTCCATAACTGTGTTTGGTCTGTTGTTGATGACGGGTTGTATTAGTTTGAAGGTTTTCATCAACATATATTAGTACCCGCCTGCGTGAGCTCGAGCCTCGTTTCTAGCACATGATGCCCGCTACATGCTCGATTGTTTTAATCTGCTTGGAAGTTCTAATCTTTTGTATTGTGGCCCAAGCTTTGGTGGAAGTGGCAACGATTGTTTTGGTCTGATTCCCTTGAGTTTTTTAACCTACTTTGGCCATCACAAGAATTTTTCATCCTAAATTTGAATGAGGATGTTTGGTACAGGAGTTATTGAGCTGTGAGGTTTGAATGGTGCTATATCTTGATGAGACCATCAGGGCAGATCTGTCTTGAATTCAAGATTTTTATGTTTCCTTCCTTATTTTGATCTCTACTAGGCATTCTCCTCTGACCGTATGGCTCTATTGATCTCGTCTGCTGTGATGTAACCTTAAGCCTTGACCTCCATGTCAGCAATACTGCTAAGTGAGTTTTGACCAATAACTTGACAAGAATTTCAAGATTTACAACTCCCGATGTATGTCACCAGCTTCAACTCAGTGAGGTTCAAGCAGAGAGATATGCCATCAGATTCTTACCAAAGGTTTGGCTCATAATGGACAGATGCCAATGATGTTCCCTGACCCTCATGTTTTGGGTTAGAAAGTTCTTAGATTGAGCCAACTATATTTAACTTGAGGCGGCAGAACCATGTCTTAGCATCCCTATTCATCCCTATTCAAAGTCATGGGGAGCACTATCATAATGTCATCTCTCTCAAATTCTGTAAGTTTACAGAAGCAATCAAAGTGATCCAATGGATCACTACTTCAAAAATACATGTCTAAGTTGGGCATCTTGAACTTTCCTGGGGGAGGGGACCTCTCTAGGAATTCTTTAGCGAAGGGGATTTCACTCTTTAAAGTTGAGGTGTCCCCTTAATTCTTTCCATTGAAGACCTGCAATTGGTCTTCTAGATCCTTTCTTCTACATCCATAGAGGAGGAAATTCTTTGGTCATTCAGAAACATCCACAGCTCAATATGATTGGCTGTAACCATTTATCTTACAGGGTAGGTGCATTGCCAGATCATCTCTCCTCTCCATCGCAATGGGCCTTTGACATCCGTCAAGGCCTCTTCTGTTTACACTAGTAGAAGACATGTTGCTCGATATTTTGGATCCTTTCATCTACATTCCTAGAGGAAGCAATTCTTTGAGCATTTAGAAATATCCTCAACTTGATAAGATTGCTGAGTCCCTCTAATTCTCATTGTTTAGGAAAGAGTCTTGAGGAAAAGGGTTCTCATGTTTTAGGCATCTCTCTTCCTCTTTTTATAGTGAATTTCAGTCAGCTCCTAATAGTTGCATCTACGCTCAGGATGACTGTAATAAATATTTTCAGTACTATTCTTCAATTATTCCATAACAATATCGTGGAGTGATTTCAACCAATCGATTTTTCAGGTTATTTGACCATCTTTTAATCCATACAAAACCTCATTATTTTTTGATCCCATCAAAAATGTCCTATGAAATTATAAAAAATTAAAATAAAAGAGGCTTTTTCTCTGAAATCTCCAACAATAAAAGATTAAGGTGATTTTTCATTTTTTAGTTAAGTCAAAAATGGTAAAAAGAAGGGGAAAACACAGGTATAACTATAGAAGTGTGTGGATAGCAGAAGCGCAAGGAAGATACAACCCTGTCACGTCTTCTTCATGTTTTTTGCCACTGAACTCCGATTCAGTCATCTTCCCTGTGGGAGTTCAATTCGGTAATGTTACCCACCAAACAACGCTTCCTTATTATTTATAATAACAATGTCTATTTGCTTGATCAATTCCATAATTTCTTTCCACACCATTCAAATCTTTCAACTTGTTACGTCTCTTTAACGTCTCTTTCATGTTCTTTGCCGCTGAACTCCAGTTCAGTCATCTTCCCCGCAAGAAATTCAATTCGGTAATATTACCTGCTAAACGATGCTTCCTTATTGTTTATAATAACTATGTCTATTTGCTTCATCAATCCCATAATTTCTGTCCCCACCATTCAAATCTTTAACTATTTTTGGCCAACAGACTTGCATCAGCTTAATTGCATTTTCTCTCGCATCACTAATCTCAATGTTCATGCTCCCACTCCTGCTGTCGAAGGAAGACTACTTTATTCTTCCTTCGACAGCAGGAAGAATAAATTAGTTGTAATTAGTTGTTTTTCGGTTTATTGAGTTGCTGACTGAGCACAAATTAGTTATTTAGTACAGCTGCATAATTTGAAGAGCTGTATTTAAAGGCTTTATCCTTCACTTTGGTAATGAATCTGAAAACAAGTCAGGAAGATATTTTCTCCCATCAAAATCTTCATTGTTCTTGATTTAAATTCCTTGCACCTAAATAAATTTTCACATGGTATCGGAAAGATTTTGGTGGCTTCTGCTGCGGATCAACCTTCCTCTTTCTCCAATTCTCTTCCTCTTATCACTCATACTAAAGAAAATTCAGCTGATCCATATTTCCTCTGGTGATAGTCCAGGAGTATTGCTGATGCAACAGATTCTTGCTGGTGAAAACTATGCTTCTTGGAGCTGCTCCATGAAAATCGCCTTGAGTTCTAAGAATAAACTTGGCTTTGTTGATGGTTCCTTGCCAAATCAAGAAGCGGATGGTCCACATTTATCAGCCTGGTTGAGATGCAACCATATGGTTACATCTTGGTTGCTTAATTCCCTGTCAAAGGGATGGCAAAGGTGTTTGGTTGGGCCTATTAGAAAGGTTTTCTCAAGGAAATGCTCCCAGAGTCTTTGAGGTGAAGCAATCATTCGGATCCCTACCTCAGAACCAGTCCTCAATCAGTTAGATGTTTTATAAAATTGAAAGTCCTACTGCCAATATATCGTTAATTTTAGGCCTCTCCCGACCTGTAACCACAATAACTGCATTGCATTAAAGATATTTCAGAAAAACAGGAAGATTATGTTCTTCAGTTTTTGATAGGACTCATTTGGATTTCATCCCACATTAACAGCCAGTTTTTCCTCATGAATCCTCTACATTCTATCAACAAATTTTTTTCTTTAGCTTCTCACAAGGAAAGACAGAAATTGTAATCTTCATACTTCACAATGTTGATTCAATTGCAATGTTTAGTAAGACAAATACTTGGAGAATTCCTACACCCGTGAATAAACAGAATAGCTACTCTGGAAACAGAGAAAGACCTCTAAGTCATTGTGGCTTCCTCGGCCACAATGTTGATAAATGTTGCAAACGGCTATCCCCCTTGGTTACAAGCCAGAGCCGAGAACTATGTGACACAACTGTGCAACTCATGCTGCTGCTACAGACAGTATGGATGGATGAAGTTCCTCAGTTCTCCTTTTTCCAAATAACCATTTCATTATCCGTTGGCTCAACCTCATATTCTATGCATCAGCATCACATCTTATCATCTATATAGCCATCTGTTATCTAAGCAGGCAAATTCAGAAGCATGCATAAATAATGAATTTCTCAGGTTTAACTGTCTTGTTTCCTCATGCGCCTCTACCTATGATTTTGCCACCTCGATTTTAGGTGGTGGAGCCACAGACCATATGGTTTCTTTCATTTCAATGCCTACTATAGGCACTGCTGTAGTATCTAATGTTTCCAAATTTCCAAATGGCAACCATGTTCTTATCACACATATTGGTACTGTCAAATTTTCTAATTACTCGATCTTGACCAATGTACTATGTGTCCTTTCATTTTCTTTTAATCTTATTTCTATTGGTGATCTTACTAAAACACTCAATTGTTGTTTGATTCTGTTGAAGGGTTACTGTTTCATCCAGCACCTGTGTGATTCAACAATGATTGGACTTGCTAAGGAATAAGATGGCCTCTTTTTCCGGCTGAATAGTCATCAAAGTTATGATAATGCTTCTATTTCTTGAGCTTCTTCTAACTGACAATTTTCTTCAGACTCATGGCATCCAGACTAGGCCATCCTTCTCATTCCCGATTGCAATGGCTGCATAAGATATCCATCAAATAAATGCAAACCTGCTACATTTCTCTGTAACTTTTTCCTATGGCCAAACAATGTAAACTTCCATTTACTTGATGTCTTAATGAAATTATTTAAGCTTTTGAACATGTTCATCTTAATGTTTCGTGACCTTTCTTCAGTTCTTGCCACTGATGGCTCTATAATTTTTCTGACAATTGTGGATGATTTTCCAAATATACTTTGGCTTATCTTATGAACTCTAAAGCTCAAACACATGCTTTTATCCCCTCATTCTTTGCTTTTGTAGATACTCAATTTAAAACTAAAATAAGACCTGTGCACTGATAATGGCACATAATTTTGTTTTCAGGTTTCTTCTCTGCACATGGAGTAATCCATTAGAAATAATATGCTGAAACTCCACAACAAAATGGAGATGTGGAGACAACAGATTAACATCTTCTTAATGTGGCAAGAGCCATCTGTTTTCACTCTGGATTACCTTTACAATTCTGGGTGACTTCGTTTCAACATCCACTCATTTGATCAATCATTTACCTACATCTATACTACAAGGCAAATCCCCCTATGAGGTTCACTTTTCTGTCTAATCCACTTAAAGCTTTCAGGCTTCTGCTACGTTTCATCTGTAACTCATTACAGACACAAATTCTCTCTAGAGCTTACAAATGCATCTTTCTAGGCTATCCATCTCAGTTCGAGGGTTAGAAGGTATTTGATCTTACAACCAAAACTACTCTCATAAGTTGAAATGTTGTTTTCCATGGAACTTTCTCCTCTCAAAAACACTTATTCTATTCCAGCAAACTGCATTGTTCTTCCATATCTAGTGATAGAAGGATAATTCTCTTCAACCTCTCAAATGACTCCTCCTTTCACATCTCTTGTAGTTTATTCTGATTTTCATATTAATCTTTCGTCCAAATTGACAGATCTTGCCTTCCCAACTCACACTCCTACACAACATAGAAGATCTTCTAGACCTTACAATCAACCTTCTATCTTCAGTAGTACCATTTTCAACTGGCATCTACTTCTGAAGTTAAGCCCTCAGCTTTTATTTGCACGGATATTGCGGCAGTCCCAGGTAACCCATATGATATAAGCCATTACCTTGCCTCTTCTGAATTGTCTTGTGCTCATTGTTCCTATGCACTTAATCTTATTACTTTGACAGACCACGAGGAGACTTCTACAAGTCCAAAGTGGTGGGAAGCCATGAGAAAAGAAATTCTTGCATTGGATGAGAATAATACCTAGACCCTTACAACTTTACCTGATGGTATTTATGCCATTGATTGCAAATGGGTTTATAAACTTGAGTTTGATGGTACAGTTAAGTGCCCTAAAGCTAGGTTGGTTGTCAAGGGATATGTGGAAGTATTTGACTACTTTGACGAGTTCTCTGTTGTAGCTAAGACAGCTTCTATCCTCACCTTTGTTGCTGTCGCTGCTGCAAAAAAATGGCATTTATCTTAGCTTGATGTCAACAATGCATAGAAGCAAATGTTGGCCGATACATCTTAGTATCGAGACTCCCCATACCGAAATTTCCTGATTCCGATATAATATTGCAATATGTAGATGTATCATGACATATTGACTAATATCTTTCTCTTTTTTCAGTTACACCCACTCTTTTTAATATCACCACACCTACAGCCACACCCATCCCCTCTCTCATCACTCATTTTCAGTCCTCTTCCCTCATTCTTAGTTCTCAGTCGCATTCCTCTTCCCTTTCCACAATGATTCACTCCTTTTTATTTCTTCAAATATAGAAAAAAACAAATTAATTATATATTCAACTTTATCCTACAATTTCACATGTTTCTCATATTCTAAATTCTCATATTTTGTAGTGAATTTGAGATTATTTTAAAATTGTTCGAGAAAAAAAAATGTCAAATTATTGTTTTAAGCTCGTTTTTCTTATAATTTTTTTATTATTTAGTTTATATGTAGTGTTTTTGGCACATATCTTATGAATTTTATGCGTAAAAGTGAAATCTAAGTTGTAATTCTTGAAATCCTAAAATTATATCCGAGGAAAAATTTTTAGATCTTTTCAAATTTATAAGTGAAATGTATAGATCTTCGTTATAAAAATTTAATTTGCATGTTTTTATATTGAATGTTGGAATTTATTTCTCGGTTTTTTCTTTCTAAAAAAGTTTTTTTGATTAAAAAAAAATAATTTTTAAGACTCTTTGTTAGATCAAGCTATGACATTGTGTAATTGATTGTTCTTAAATTTTATTATTTTTCATTATGTTGTGGCTTTTTCTTATTTATTGGAAAAAATACTTTTTTTGTGAAAAAAGTTCATTTTTAGATTCTTTGTTGATACAATTATGTAATTAGTTATTCTTCAATTTCATTATTGTTAATTGTTAAATGATTTTTCCTTTTTTCTCATTTTTTTAATAACCTGAATGTTTTCCAAAAATGTTGTTTCTGATTTTTTATTCTTGAAAAAATTATTTTTTTCTTGACAAAAACTAATTTCTTTTGAATAAAAATTCCATTTTTTAGATTATGTGTTAGATAAAATTGTGTAATTAATTATTCTTGAATTTCATTGTTGTTGATTGTTGATTTATGTTCCTTTTGTCTTATTTTTTTTCTTGAATTTAGGTTTTAAAATCTCTGTCGATATTTTTAAATATAAATATCAAAGAAAGGAGGTAGGGGACTAGTAGTAGAGCAGAAGCAGGAGTAGGAGGGGATTATAAGGGTGATGTGGGTTGGCATTTTTATGATCCTATTCCAGAGGATAGGATTAAATTGAAATGTTATTTTTTGGCAAAATTTGTAGTGAAGATACCACTAGGCTAAAAAAACATTTGGGCCATATTTAAGGATTGTTGCTCCTTGTAGCCATGTGTTGGGAGAAGTTTGGCAGCTCATTCATGACCATCTAAATGAGCAAATGAAGTAAAGAATAGAGAAAAAGAGGATTTAAAGAGACTTGCATGTGGATATTATGGGTAGTAGACCTGCCCCCGACAAAATGGGCAGCTTGGGTGGGCATAGCAATATTGTTGATTTAGGAGATGATAATGATGATAAGGACGTGCAATTTGAGATTGCTACACAAGAGAGCATTAATAGTTAGAATCTATGGGAGGAAAGACAAAAAATTCAAAATTCAATCATCTCCTTTTGAAGAAGTGGTAGTATCAGCAGAGGGAGACTAGTTGTCGAGTCTCAAGGATGCCTTGATCATTTATTATTTGAGAGCAGGACCCATATGCACCTAGTAGTGGGAGGCAATAGATTGACCTTGAGAGCACACGTATTTGTTTTGCGTAGATTGATTTAGCACTGCACATGAGTAAAACCTCAAAGAAACCTAAGATTAGGAAGTCCTCGATGCATGGTTTGCAAAAAAATTAGGACAGGCTATTGGTATTTTTTGTGGTGGAGTAACATTCCAAATATTATTGTATCTACCTCTTTTATCAATCTATGTTAGATACAGCAACTGAATATGGTGTAGGGCTAAAGGCTCTACTCATCATGAGTTTATGAATATTCATTTGGAAGACGAGTATAGGCTGTTGAAGCAGTGAATTGATATCTTTGGTCCTATTTATGATAATCAGAGTGTTATTATTTTGTGTGATGGATGAACAAATGTGACACATAAGCATCTGATCAATTTCACTGTGTATCACCCTCAGGAACAGTGTTTTACTAGTCCTTTGATGCCACAATAGTAGAAATAAAAAGTATTACTTCAAATTGATGGACAATGTAGTTTATATGATTGGTGAGGATAGAGTTATCTAGGTTGTTATAGATAATGAAAGGGTAATAAAAATGGTTAGGCAACTCTTTATGCAGAAGATGAGTCATCTTTACTTTACTAGTTGTGCTACACATTATCTGTACCTTATTTTGGAGAATCTATGAAGAAATTTTACGTGGAGGATATGCTAATAGATGTTACAAAAATAATGAGCTACATCTATAGCTCGACATTGATGATTGATATGAAGATGTTCACCAATGGTCAAGAGTTGTTGCGCCATGTTATCAAACATTTTGCCACAAACTTCCATGTAATGAAGTCCATTATCCCTATAGAGAGGGCCTGGGGCACCTTTACTAGACTAGTTGTGTAGTATATTATTTGGACCTTATTTTGGAGGATCTAGGGAAGAAATAAAATGTGGAGGATGTGCTAATAGAAGTAAAGGAAATAATTGGCTACATCTATAGCTTGACATGAATGGTTGATATGAAGATGTTCACTAATAGTTGAGAGTTGTTACACCATGCTATCACATGTTTTGCCACAATCTTAATTGCAATGTAACCCATTATCTCCCTATAGAGGGCCTAAAGGATATGTTTAAATCAAATGATTATAAGTTGATTTGAGAAAACAAAATGGGCTTGGGAAATGATGTGAAGAAAATCACTTTAGGGAAGTATCTTTCTCAGGCCACATCATATTAAAAGAAGGTGTTGTGGTGGACCCAAAAAAGATTGAAGTAGTCACAAAATGGGGACTCAATCAACAAATGTGACCAAGATATTTAGTTTCCTTGGTTTGGCCAAATCTTATAGAAGATTTGTGAAACAAACTTTTACGATTGCGGTAACATTGGCCCATTTGAAGCAAAAGATGGTGACGTTCTTCTGGGATGATGACTGTGAAAGAAGTTTTCAAGAATTAAGAGTCATTTAACTACGGTATCAATTTTAACTATTCCAAAAGGATCGAGAGGTTTTGTGGTGCATTGTGATGCCTCCAAAAGAGGTTTGGGTTGTGTGGGTACAACACGGAAGAATTATTGCTTATGGGACTAGACAACTTAAGGTTTATAAGCAAAACTATCCCACTCGTGAGTTAGAAAATTTGTTTATGGGACTAGACAACTTAAGGCTTATGAGCAAAACTATCCCACCCGTGAGTTAGAAAATTTGTGGCCATTGTTTTGACTAAATTTTTAAGACATTATTTGTATGGTGAAAAGTTTGTGGTGTACTCCAACCACTAAACTTTGAAATACTTATTCTTTCAAAAGGAGTTAAACATGGGACGTCGATTGATGGATTTATTAGAAAACTATAATTGTAAGATTCAGTATCAATATGGAAAGGTCAACATGGTGTCAGATGCATTCAGTCGAAAATCAGCAGGATTGACAGCCTATTTGATGATAAAACGACAGGAGATGCTAAAGGAATGAAAGAATGCTATATTCAGCCGCACTTGCTAGATAGCCGTATGATTTTGTCCTACTTTAAGGTGCAGCTGGTCATCATTGAGAGGATCAAGATAAAGTAAATGGATAATCCATTTTTATTGGACATTGCTCAGGATTTAAGCAGGGAATCAAGGGCTGAGTTCAATGTTTGGATGGATGGGATTCTTACGTTTTGGGATTATACTTATGTGTCCACTATTGTGGAACTAAAAGAAAAGATTTTAAATGAAGCCTATAGATTAAAATACACAATCTATCCAAGGATTAATAAGAAGTATCATGATTTACAAAAGATCTTTTGGTAGAGAAATATTAGAAGATAAATTGTAGTTTTCATAGGAAGATGTCTGATTTGATAACAAGTGAAAACCATTTGTAAGATGCCACTGGGTCTTTTGCAAGCTTTGCTTGTTCCAAGCTAAAAATGGGAAAATATTGTCACGAACCTGGACTAAGCAGGATTAAATAATTAATTAAATTCTAAATATTATTTTTTATAAATTCCAAACTCAGGTGTGACAAACCAAATATATAGGGCCTTACAAATCAAAATCTAAATAGGACCTCATTGAACATCCATCCGGACAATATAAATATGATCTGCTTTACAAATAGTTATGAAAAATTCAAATAATAATAGTAACTCATCCATATATAGAAATCAACTCAATAATTCTCAATATACAGTCCAAAGGCCCACGTTTGGCCGACTCCGACATCCAAGGATAGCCCAAACAAAATTCATCCATAAAATATAATGATGCATGCGGCAACATCACAATCAAAATAAATCTAATACTCACCAGAGAATACGATACTTCTCTGAAACTCGTCCTACTCCTATAATGAATCCAAATCTTCTACTCTAAAGGGGTAAAATAGGAAATGTGAGCCTAGCACTTAGCAAGTATTATATTTAAACAAAACGAGTCTAATAAATCAGAGGGAGGATTAAATGAATAAAAATCCAATCAAATAATAGAATAAATCCAAATCGTTGATATAATAAATTCAATAGAAATTCAAGATTCAAAATCTAATGGTAATCTCGTACTTAAATCAAATATCCAAATTTAAAATAAATGTCCAATCAGAAAACAATTCTCATCGAGACTTGTATATATATATATATAAGTGATCCGAACCGATTCCGATAAGCAGATGTCCAACCCAAGTCCAAGTCCAAGTCCAAGTCCAAATTCAAGTCCCGATCAGCTTGTGATTTGTGGCAGAATCTGATAGTTGGATAATCTAATAGCGTGCACAGAAGCTAAAGCAACATCACAACAGATAGTCCAAAGGCTCGGATCCAAATATATAGTTAAAATCATTTATACGAGATATAACAAAATCCATTTGTGGCCAAAATCGACGAATCTCAAATCAAAGTCCAAAGTCGAAATCCAAATCAAAGTCCAATACAAATCTATATAGAAATACAAATCATGCACTAAATTTGAGTTCCGATTAGTTAAAGATTAGCTTAAGGAAGGATTACACATACTTCTGATAACCTTTGCCTATAGCAAATACAAATTAGGCTAGTATGCTTGGTCACCTATATATTCTGTCTCCCATAGGTAAGGTTGCTCTCTATATTTTACCACCTGCGGTTTTGGGTATAAGTCTTAAACTTGTCAGATATATTAAAACGTTCGAATATATATGAATTTTAATAAATCATTCAAATAGGAAGGGTTACCACTTTAAATCTTTCCTGCCGACTGAAAGGGATTTCCAAATAAAAAATCTCCCCGTTAAGAGTTAGTCAGAATATCCAATAACAAATCCAAATGTAGTGACTACAACCCGACTCATGCATGTAAAAATGTACGGCCTATACAAATTTCATGCACATTTTCATACACACGTACTGATATAAATATATATAGTATCTAAAAATTATCCGTGCTTTTAGGAAATCACAAAGACTTCAAATATTAGCAGAAATAGAACAAATACCTTAATCGATCGGTAAAAAGGTCATGCGTGCACAAGAAAATAAATGGGCTAATTAAAAGTGTACCCACAAGCTTAAAACCTCCAAATCAGAACAAAAATACATTAGATGCGAATCAGACAAAGGATAGGGTTATAGGATATTTGCCTCGACCTTATATTTCGCAAATCAGAAGAAATGATGCTTTGAAGTACCCGAACGGACTTTTCTCTCTCCTATTGCGTGCGCCTCTCTCTCTCCTCTTTCTCACTCTTGCCACACACCTCCCTTCTTTGCTGTGCACACACCCTTCGTCCGACGGGCTGCGGCAGTAGCAACTCTGAAGTGGCTTCTGGTAACGTCTCTGGCGACGGTAGTGATGGTGGTGGTACATGCAAGCACCGTCAATTCCCTCCTTTTTCCCTCTTCTCCTTCGACCCAGCTCCCTAGCTCCTCTCCTCTTTTCTCTCTCTCCCCCCTTCTTTCTTCCTTCTCCTTCTCTCTATTGCATCTCCACTCTGCGCGATTCCCTTCTTCTCCAAAATTAAGGTTTTTAACCATTTTTCCTCAAAATCTATGCATGCAAACAACGATTCAAATCAATAAAGAGAATAAAAGGGTTTACTTGCCTCAATTTCTCGTTTCTCTTCCGGCAACAGCGGCGACGACTTCTCCCTTTGGCCCACGTGGTCGCTTTTCTTCCCTGCCTTCTTTCTCCTCTGCCATGCATCGCCTTCCATGCATGAAACCCTCCTCTCCACTCCTTCCTCTCTTTTCCTTCTCCCCTTTCTCCTTGCTTCTGCCCGATTTTGCCGCCTGCCTTCCTTTATTCTCTTATATATATATATATATATATATATGTTTCTATTTTCCTTTTTTTTATTTTATAATCCAAATCAATATTCAATCAACAATATGGGCGCACCTCAGGCGCTAGCCCAACTGATCTAAATATCCTTTAAAATTTCACAATATTTAATTAATTTTTGCTACGCTCAAAATATCCAAAATTACAATTAATATTAAAATAATCCAAATGGAAATTCGGGATATTACAAATATTATCATGGATTTTATGACATGATTGCGTAAGATGGTAGGGAACATAATGTTATTTGGGCGGTAGTGGATCAGTTAACAAAATCAACACATTTTTTTGCCGTTACACTGACATTTTCTAGGGACCGTTTAGTGAGGCTCTATATCAATGGGATTGTAAGGCTTCGTGGAGTTCAAACTTCAATTTTATCGGATTGGGATTGAAGGTTCGTATTCAAAATTTGAGAAAGTTTGCATTGGGAGTTGGTGTGAAGTTGATTATATGACATTTCATTTAAAAAAGGATGGACAATTAGAGAGGACTATTCATATTTTGGAGAATATGTTAAAGCATCAATTTTGGATATGAAAGGAAATTGAACAATTATTTGTCATTAGCTAAGTTTGCCTACAACAATAGTTACTAGGTAAATATTGGCATATCACTTTTTTAAGCTTTATATGGAATGAATTGTCATTCACCAATCTACTAGGAAGAGATTAAAGATCAAAGGCTTATGGGGCCAGATATGATTCAAGAAACAATAGATATGATTTTAATGATCCAAAGCTGGCTGTAAGTATCCCAATGCCGACAAAAGAATTATGTAATCGTTGGAGACCCAAGCTAAGCTTCAAAGTAGGCGATCATGTGTTTTTGAAGGTATTTCCTTTAAAAGGGGTTGCAAGGTTTGATTTGAAAGGGAAATTAAAACCATGATTCATTGAACTGTTTGAGATTCTTGAAAGAATTGAAGAAGTGACTTACAAGCTAGCCTTACATCCAAAATTTGACAAATGTTCACAATGTATTTTATGTATCAATGCTTTAGAATATGTTTATGATCTTTTGCACTTCATTGAACATGAACCTTTAAGGATCGGTGAAGATTTAACGTACATAAAAGAATCAGTTCAAATCTTGAGACGATGGGATCAAGTGCGTCGCACATAAGTTACAGTGGTTAAAGTTTTGTGGAGGTATTATTCTTGCAAGGAAGCCATATTGGAGTGGAGAAGATGAAATTCAGCAAAAGTATTTGCATTTGTTCCCCAATTGAAGTACATAAATTTTGAGAACCACTTTTTATTAGGAGGGGAGAAATATAACACCTAAGTATAAATTTTACTTAACTATAAGAGGTCTATCGAAAAAGATTTATTAATTAATAAAAGATTAATTGATCACCATGTTTGTATTGTGAATTTGCTGTTACGAATAATCTATCCAAAGTAATAGAAATCAGATCTAAGACAATTCCAAAAAGAAAAACTTCATATAGATTTGGTTAATTATATGAAATTGTGGGCTAAATATTTTTAATTGTTAACATAAATCCTTTTATTATAGGGAATCACAAGTGAACTGTGAGCCATGCACTCATGCTTTGGGTTCTCATTTATTGGCAAAGTCAAACTACAAGTGAGCTGCAAACTAAGCGCTTATGTGGCCGGCTTGTGTATATAGGCAGAGGCAAACTGCGGGTGGACAACGGTTCAGCTACTTCAGCGGCCTTTTAACCTATAAATAAGGGACTTGTTAAATTTAACTTATTTTCATCTGAAAATTAGAGAAATGAGAGAGAAAGAGAAGCGAAAAGAAGAGAGACAAAGAGAGGAAAAAGATGAATTTAAAAGGAAAATTTGGTTAAATTTTGCTGAATTTACTTAGAACCAGTGTATTCCGAGCCTAATTCTTCACTTTCTTTTTGAAAAGTTCAAAAGTTCCACTTCTTGCTTAAGTAAATTCTGAGATTCATATTTTAAAGTTTCATTTATGTGATTTTTGTTGCTTTTATTGAATTTAGCTTGCATGCATGACCATTTGTTCAAACATTTGAGATTTTGAAAGTTTGTGCCTATGTTTATAATAAAATTTGTTGAGGAATCTTGAAGTATGTTGAGTATTATGTCTTGCATGTTTCTTCTAATGCAAGAAATTTAAAAAACCTTTACATTAAATTAATTCATTTATTCTAAATTCTTGAAAACATGTTTTACTATAAAATTTTTATTTTGTTAACGTAAAATGAAACATCATAAGAAATTGATAGTATATTTATTGTGACATGTTGTTTTATATTATGTAGAGTGAAGATTGTATTTGAGCTAGCCCATAGATTTTGAATAGTGGGGTAAGGCTTTATATATAGAATAAAATATGTAAATCACCCATACACAGGTTTTGAATAATAAAGTATGGCCCATATCTATGGGAAAATACACCTATTGACCTTTGAAATTTCTAACCCTAATTGGTAAGATTTATCTGTAACATTTTGTTTATATTATGTATTTATACATATTTCGATATTCATCATTCTTGCATGCCCTTGTGGGGAATTATTGATATTTGTCTATATATTAATTCATACACTTTGTTGAGTTTTTAGCTAACTTTGTAATTTACTACTTTTCAAATTAGCATGCTTGAATTACTTAGAGGACTGGGACCGAAGGGTCTTCATCTCAAATGATCTTCTGCTAAGAGTTATGATTTATGTATGATGGAATGTTTGTTAGGAAACAATTTTAAGTGTTTTTAATATTGTGGCATGTAATAATTAGATACTTCGTGGCTGAAGAGCCGTACTTAGGTTCAATTTTTGTTTAGTAGTAATTTTCGCAAGACTTTGAATTGGAGATGTTGACATTTTAGTGTTATGGTGAGCAAGTACTTGAAATCAGTGGTTAAATGAAGGAAAATTGACCACATTCTAGGACAAAATTATTAATATTTTATGCTAATAAATTTGTGCAGCATTGCAATCCTGGGCTTTCATGTTCATATAATCCCAAGTCATGACACCATGTGATGCGAACATCCAAATTATACAAATTAGAGGAGATTTACTTTAATTTTATTTTATTTGAAAGATTACGATTTTATTTGCTTTTATTATACTGCGATTTTATTTGATTTACTTTTATT
The DNA here is from genome assembly GCA_033239525.1 of Nepenthes gracilis. NCBI lineage: Eukaryota > Viridiplantae > Streptophyta > Magnoliopsida > Caryophyllales > Nepenthaceae > Nepenthes > Nepenthes gracilis. The sequence goes on along the minus strand of BSYO01000016.1, from coordinate 17,898,083 downwards.
TAATTAAGATTTTTTTTTATTTTTAGAAACTTAAGCTATATTTAATTAGTAAGTTATATTTCTTTCCAACTTAATTTAGGATTCAGGTTCTCTATATAAGAACCCAACTTCTATTGTTTAAGATATAATTAAATGAATGAAGTTTTGAGACATTGAATGCAATTGGGCATTTGTGATTTCCTTTTTCCTTTCTCCCTTGGTCTCTTCTCTTTCTTATCTCTATCCATTTGGTCTATGTTCTTGTCTCTACTTCTGTAGTCTATTTCTTATCTCTACCCCTCTAATTTCTTTCTTATCTCGACCCCTCTGATTTCTTTCTTATCTCTACCCCTCTGGTCTCTATTCTTGTCTCTACCGCTCTAATCTCTATTCTTATCTGTACCCCTCTAATTCTGTTCTTCTCTCTACTTTTTTCCTCCCCCTACATTAAATTGGTATCAGAGATAAATCCTATCCCTTTTCTTTTGCCTTTAGCCACACCCCCACTCCTCTAGTAATGAGATCATCTCCACCAGCAACATCTCCATCCCCACCAGCTACGTTACCACCCTCACAATTCACTGTCCAACCGGCCACATTCACCAGCAACATCACCAATTTCTGCCGCCCCGCCGTCCTGCATCATCACATCTAGTTCGAATCTCTTTCCAACAGGTAACATATCATAAATTTTTGCTTTCAACTTATTTTGTGGAGAAAAAAATATATATTTTTTATCTTAGTAGCAAAAGAAAAAAATCTTGTTGAAAAAAAAAAAGGAAAGAAATTTGTCTCGGTAAAAAAAGAGAGAGAGAGAGAAGAGAAGCACAAAGAGAGGCAGAGACCCGTTTCTCTACCTCCCTGTATCAATCAGAGACATCAAGGAGGCAGCACATTTCGACACAACAACCACTGCTGACGAAGCCATCACAGCCGGTGCTGCCGCTACCACCAGAGGAAGAACCCACATCCTCGCTAACCACCACGACCTCCAACACTTCAGTACCCATCCAGTCAAGCCAAACCACGCCGAAACCCAAACCCAATCTCACCATACTACGTACTGACCCGAAACCCTAAACGACCACCTTCATTAGATGACCCAAAACCCGAACCCTAACCCCGAACACCTGTGCCACAGCCCAACCCAAAACCCTAGCCTCTACCTTCTTTCAGAGAAAAAAAAAAAAAAGGAGTAGAAAGAGAAGTCCCGAATCGGGTTGTGCTGATTCCTCATTGTCATCCTCTTTGCCATCTACTACTTCATCTTCACTCCTTTAGCTTTGTTCTCATTGTCATCTCCTTCGTCTTCGCCTTAATCTTCAACGTCACTTTCACCGCCATCGCCACCGTTGTCACCACTGCCGCCAAGTTATCCGACCGAGCAAGTGCCGCCATTGCCGCCGAGCAACCGCACCACTTCGCTCTCTCTCCGCGTATCTATGGGCTTTGAGGCCCGACCGAGGCAAAGGAAAACAAAAGGAAAATAAGCCATCACAAACAAAGCCGCTACCACCGGAGGAAGAACCCACATCCTCGCTAACCACCACGACCTCCAACACTTCAAGACCCATCCAAATCGAAGCCAAACCACGCCGAAACCCAAACCTAATCTCACCATACTACGATCCGACCGAAACCCTAAACGACCACCTTCATTAGATGACCCAAAACCCGGAACCCTAACCCGAACACCTGTGCCACAGCCCAACCCAAAACCCTAGCCTCTACCTTCTTTCAGAGAAAAAAAAAAACCCACAAAGGAGTAGAAAGAGAAGTCCCGAATCGGGTTGTGCTGATTCCTCATTGTCATCCTCTTTGCCATCTACTACTTCATCTTCACTCCTTTAGCTTTGTTCTCATTGTCATCTCCTTCGTCTTCGCCTTAATCTTCAACGTCACTTTCACCGCCATCGCCGTCACCGTTGTCACCACTGTCGCCGTTATCTGACCGAGCAAGTGCCGCCATTGCCGCCTGAGCAACCGCACCACTTCGCTCTCTCTCCGCGTATCTATGGGCTTTGAGGCCCGACTGAGGCAGGTAAGGAAAACAAAAGGAAAATAAAAATAATAAGAAAAAAACAAAAAAAAAAATCAAAAACAAAACAACGCAAACAGTAGCGTGGAAACAAAAAGGGAAAAAAAAAAAGGGAAACAGTACTCGTAAAAAAAAAGGAAAAAAAAAAGAGTCAGAAAAAAATAGAAAAAAAAAAAAGAAAAAAAAAAAGGGGAGAAAAAAAAAAAGAAGAGAGAAAAAAAAACACGGCAGATAAAATCCAAATTAGTAGAAGATTCTCATCACAAGACAGTCTCATACAAGCAGGTCAGTTCACCTCTAGATTATGTTTGTTATGGATGGGTCTTGTCTGTTGGGTCGGCAAATCAGAATTCGAAAATACTTGGATCTCTCAAGAGGCACTACAACAGTTGGATACAGATCTTTTGGAGTTCTATCAGAATCAACAGGACTGTTCTTTTTCAGGCCCAAGTCCGGTCCCTTCCAGAGATATTGGTCTCTTTGTCTGCTTTCGATCCCCACTTACACGAATCTATTATCGTCAACAGATGTTTTACTCAACGGGGTCTAGTCCCAACCACCCGGAGAGAATTGATGTAAACATCCAAATTATACAAATTAGAAGGGATTTACTTTGATTTTATTTTATTTGAAAGATTACAATTTTATTTGCTTTTATTATACTGCGATTTTATTTAATTTACTTTTATTTAATTAAGATTTTCTTTTATTTTAAAAATTTAGCCCATATTTAGTTAGTAAATTATATTTCTTTCCAACTTAATCTAGGATTCGAGTTCTCTATATAAGGACCCTATTTTTATTGTTTAAGATATGATTAAATGAATGAATTTTTGAGATATTGAATGTAATTGGGTATTTGTGATTTCCTTTTTCCTCTCTCCCTTGGTCTCTTCTCTTTCTTATCTCTATCCATTTGGTCTATGTTCTTGTCTCTATCCCTGTAGTTTCTATTCTTGTCTTTACCCCTCTGATCTCTATTCTTGTCTCTATCTCTCTAATATCTGTTCTTGTCTATGTTCTTTTCTCTACTTTTCTCCTCCCCCTACATCACCATGCAAGGCCATTTGTCATGGAAAATTTGATAATCCATTATTTGGGTAGTTGTGATGATCTTAGTGGTCGATGGGATGAAGTAACTTCTGTCCATTTATATTTGATTTCAAAGAACTAAAGCCGGAGTTTGGTGAAAGATGTTGGACAAATTGAGTTGAACGGGTCACATGAGGAGGCTGAATTACTTTGGATCAAGAGCAAACCTCAACAGAAACTCTGCAAAGAGGAAGTAGAGTTTGCCGGATACCTCTACACCATAAAAACATTTGAAATTCAGTTAGACCTTCCTTAATCTTTGCAAACACTATTGTGTTAATTCAAGGATATATTTGAGGAACCTGAACATCTTCCTCCATAAAGAAACGATGACCACAAAATACCCATAAAACTAAACGCAAAACCACTTAGCTTCAGAATCTACAGGTACAAACATTTTAAGAAGGATGAAGTGGAAAAGTTAGTTTTTGAATTGCTCAAAATCCTCCATCATTCAACCTAGTAATAGACCCTTATCTTTTCTAGCCTTGCTTGTTAAAAAGAAAGATGGTACTTGGAGGTTCTGTGCTGATTTTAGACAACTCATTTCAATAACCATCAAGGATAATTTTCCAATCGCCTTATTGATTATGTCCTAGATGAATTACAGGGAGCTAAATAATTCTCTAGCCTTTTATTAAGAAGGAACACATTGTTTGCAAAGCAATCAAAATGCCCTTCTGGAAAACACCAAATAGAGTTCTTAGGAAACTTGATTTAAAGTGGAGTAGCAACAGATCCGACCATGATAGAAGCAATGGAGAAACAGCCTGAATCAACAAACATTAAAGCCTTGAGGGGATTTCTAGGCTTGACTGGATATTGTAGAAGGTTTATTGTCCATTATGGGACTATTTTCAAATTTTTACAGAATTACTTATGAAAAACTGCTTCCAATGAAATGAGAAGGGCTCACAGGTCTTTCAACAGCTCAATAGAAGTATTAGACAAGCACCTGTGTTGTCCCTGCCAGATTTCTAGTTGCCTTTTGTGGTGGGAACAGATGCTTCAGATATGGGCATGGAAGCTGTACTGATGCAGAAGAAGGCCTTTAGCGCTTTTAAGCAAAGCCTTTGGTGCCAAAAACAAAGGCGTACACACTTTTGAGAAGTTGCTTGCAATTATACTGGCCATCACCAAACGAAGACATTATCTTCAGGGAAATTAGATCGTTATATGGACTGATCACGAGAGTTTAAACTTTTTCCTATAACTGAAAGCTTCAACCATATTGCAGCAGCAAAGTTTGTCCAAGTTAATGGGGTATCAATACATAATTGAATACGACAAGGGGAAGGAAAATCTGGTTGCAGATGCATCATGAAGATCTGATCCACTGCAATGCCTTTACTATGGTGATCCCCAAATGGATAAAGAGTTAAAAGAAGGGGTTTTCAAATTGATAGCCATCCTACGTGGTGATCGTTACATGCACAAGTTACAAAATTGATAGCATCTACTGATAGATTCCCAGGCCAAACCCCTCTTTTCTAATAATAAGGGATTGTTTAAGCACAAGAATAACATGTATGTGGGAGCAAATTCTGATCTCAGAGACAAATTAATGTCCTAGGAGGCCATTCAGGAGTGAGAAGCACCTACAGAAGAGTGCAGGAATTATTTTTATTGGCCAGGTATGTATAAAAACAAATAGAAGCTTTTCAACTTGCCTGTGATGTATACCACAGAAGTAAATCAGAAAGAAGTTCCTCTATAGAGTTACTACAGCCCATGCCATTACCTCTTCATTCTTAGAGTCACATTGCCATTGATTTCATTGAAGAACTTCTAAATTCAGATGGAAAGGATACACTACTAGTGATAGTGGACAGGACAATAAAGTACCTCATTTTTTAGCTATGCCACACCACTTCTCAGCACCATGTAGTAAAGCTACGTGGACTTCCCAGATGCATTGTGACAGGTAGGGATGATTTTTACAGGCTTATTTTTGAAAAATCTGTTGAAAATCATGGGCACTTAATTACTTATGAGCATGGCATTCCATGAAAAAACAGGTGGATAGTCAGAGAGGATCACTTAATTACTCATGGCTTCCTTAAGACCTTCTAAGAAGATTCAGTAATTATCCCTAGCTGAGGGGTGGTATAACACCGCCTATCATAGCACTGTCAGTTTGTCTGCTGCAGAAATAACAGCTGAACCATTTTAATCCTACTGACATTGCATCAATTAATGAAATGATCCAAGAAAGAATAGAGATGAGAAGATTGCTCAAGGAACATTTAGCTATGGCACAGAATCATATGAGGGTAGATGCCAATCAGAAGAGAGCGGAAAGAAGTTTTGCGATTAGTGAAGAAGTCTTCCTCAAACTGCAACCTTATAGATAGTTTGTCTTCAAAGTGGAGCAGAAGGTAGGAGATGTAGCTTACTAGTTGCAGCTGCGCAGAGATGCCAAGATCCATCATGTATTCTATATTTCATTGTTGAAAAAAAGATAGGTGATGCCAAGAAAGTTCAATGCCCTCTTTTGTTCTGAATTCTTATAATGAGATCCTAATGGTTCCAGAAAGAGTGCTTCAAACTTGAATTATACAAAAAAAAGGGGGGGTACTAAATTCTCAGATTTTAGTGAAGTGGGCAAACTTAGCTGAAGAAGATGCCACTTAGAAAGATAGAGAAGTAATGGTTACGTGTTTTTCAGAATTTTATCCTTAAGCCGAGGATGTTCTGAAGGTGAGGAAATTGTGAATAAGTGAGTTACTGAATTTCTGATTCAAGCCCTGCAATCGTGGCACAATGAGGCTCCAGAACTGAGAATAGTGTTACTGATATGTGACGGAAATGCTGAGGCTTGAAGAAGCTGTGCAGATAGTTAATTGCAATGGAACAGTAACTTGTAGCCAATGGAACATTAGATTGCAGATAGAAAACATTTGATGTGGGATCAATAGCATCTGAGATTGGCTGATCAAAGGATAACGAAGAAACACCCAACAACTCATGATAGATCAGTAACATACAAACAGATCAGCAAAAGACAGCTAAAAGACTCAAGTGGCTGAATGGCATACCTCTGCCAGTTGCTGCATTAGTTAGCTAGTTGCTACATTAGTTAGCCATATGTGGTGTATATTAGTTTGGTAGCTGAATAATTGTGTAGCTCTAATTGATTGGAGGTAGCCTCTATAGTCATTGTAGCTATGTAACCCAGCTGTTGAAAAATCTGAACACTCTACTCGATTGAGCATTTCAATCTTATGTCAGCCTTTCAATATTTTTGCTAGGAAGTGGACATTCCTTTACCTACTTCCAAATATGTTGACTGTGTGAGAGAGTTTTGGACTAACAAGGAGTTCTTCAGAATTCTAGAGAAGGCTAAGAAAGCCAATTCCTTGGTGGTGGTTGATTTCTACCGCACTTCTTGTGGAAGCTGCTAGTATATTGAGCGGGGGTTTCCAAAATTGTGCAAGGCATCTGGTGAAGAAGCACATTATTAAAGCATAATGTGAGCATCCTCTGGTTCCACCTACTTCCTTGCACTATTGGCTCAAGCTTGAAATTTCATGGATGGTCTTAAGTGATAGAAGTAGTTATAATAGGATGGGAAAACTAAGGTCCCCTGTACTCATTCCCTTGTTATTCTTTTCTAAATAGTAAGAGATATATACTGGTTTCTGACGAACAGAATGGTGTTGACTATGTCCATCCTCTAAGAGGCTAATAAATATAAGTAGTTGATTGGTACATTATGAATGCTTTGTAAGGCCCATGCAATGAAGAAAATGTCTCTTACCATGCTCTCAAATTGTCAGTTGATCATCGGAGAAGACATTATGTACTTCAGTAGGCTCCTAGCGGTGATTACATTTGTCAACTGATATCAAGTTCTCACGTTATCCGTTGCAGGTTATGGATGAGTATGACAAGCCATCTGAAGCTGCTGAACGGCTAAGAATCAGAGTAGGTTTATATCTCTAGTTGCAGCTTCTAGTCTTAAACAACTGTATCACTTAGTGCATGCAATATTGATTGCAAGTGCTAGTAGGTAAAAAAGACATAGAAAACGGGTTGAAATTAGAAGACAAATTTCGCCCTTAACACAAAACAGGTTGAATCTAAAATGTGTTTAGAATACAATGATGTATTTATGTTTAATTGCGTTTTACATTTGCAAAATCAAACCAAAAACTGTTAATGTAAAGTAAGACTGTCTATTACTTATTAGTTCCTATGAGTAAACTAAAACTAACAAGTATTGATGTGGTTTTGTTTATCTTAAAAATCAATTCGAACCCTGCCTATTATAGAATTTGGTGGCATGTTTTTCGAAGAGTGGTGTTTATTTGGGATATTTACTATTTTTATCTTATGGTTGTTGATCGGTTGATGGATATTGGAAGTTATATTAGTTGGGAAACAAAAAAACCTCTGAAAATTAATAAAAGAATATGGACTTAGTATGCCTATACAAGTATTTAAAAAGCATTTGGGAGGATAATAGAGTATAATATTTAGGAAAATCGTAACAAAAATCACAGAAAATATACAACAGATACCCTTGCTAGCATAATGAAATAAGGATCAGAAATGGTACTGTGCAAGGGAATTGTTCTTTGATTGTTTGTTGCATCCTGCCAGTTCAGTCAACCCTTAGGGGAAGAGGGAAAGAGAGAGAGTGTGTGTCTTTGTGTGTGTTTTAGGGGAATGCATTGAGTGATTTTTCAAAACTTGAATTTTCTTCTTTAAGTAACTTGAATCTGAACTGATGTAGATGGTGCCTCTGTCCCATTTCTATAAGGATGGTTTTCTGCTGGTGGCATTTCCGACCAGAGACAGACAGGCAGAAGAAGATTACAGAAGCAACTCTTAGGTACACATCTTTAGACATTTAGTTATTCCGTTTCCATTACAGGACCTTCTGTGTTGTCAATAAATACAGGTTTTGTGGACTTGACCTGCTGTTTATTTGTAAATGTGACCTGTAATTTCATCTCACTGCTGCCTTTTGCGATTGCTGTTTATGTGGACTGCACGCTTGTGCATTTCTCTTCAATTTCTTCTCCTTTTCTATTTTCTGGACGCATTAGTTCAATATATCTAAAAAATTACTGATTTTTTTCTTTTTAGTTTTTTGCTTTTGTGGGTGGGGGTGGAGGTGGTGTTAAAAAATCATTATGACGAGAGAAGGTCGGAATCAATCAGTAATAAAGCACATCTTGGATGCAATAGGTCACAAATTTATAGTAATTTTTAAGTTGCTTACTAAGGCCCTCTTTAGTTTCGCTGTTCAGAATTTGATGTTGTTGTTGAACTGCTGTTGGTGATGTTACATATAAATAGTGTTTGATTGGAACACTGCTAGTTTTTTTATTAAATTATTAAATGATCAGTAAAGTTATCTCTTATTTTATTTAATATATTCATTTGTTTCTCAATTTTTTTCCTCAAAAAGTATACTAATTAAAACTGATGGGTTCGGTACTGTGGGCCAGCCGGGAGTCTGGATTATAGCAGATCGACGGCCTGATGGAGCTCATCGCAGCGTAAGGCCTAAGGTCCCGACAGCAGTGCAGTTAGCCCAAACAGATCGACCCGGAACCGTTTAGCAGGAAGCAGGCGATAGTGCCGCACCCATGGTTCCCCCTCCTGCACAGTTGCCGGCAGCCCAACAAATATCCGTAGAATATCTTCCGGGTGCATCTTTCCAATATGGCAAGTGTGGCCCGCCAACATTTCCCAAGAAAGGCTATGATTACTTGCCATAAAGCGGCCACGACAGTTGCTCTGACAGCTCATCAAATCTGCGTGAGCAACCGTCGGCAGGCGTGTGCCCCAAAGCAGGCTTCATAGCCCTTGCCCTACATATACCACATTTCCTCTGTAGGGAAAGAGGGGCTTCTCTCCTTCTAACCTAGCAGGAGCTGATTCTGCAAAAATGACAAGTACGACGCCCAAGCATCCAGAGTATATTCTCCCTCTCTTTTCTCAGTTCGCTTGAGAGCTATTTCAGGACAGATGCGTCCCCGACTTTCATAACAATACTGTGATCTAGGCTTATGGTAGTGCCAGCGCCGTGCCGGCTCAGAACTCCCACACCGCTTGGCCGGTAAGTTCGATTCACATAGCAAAGCAAGGAAAGCCCCTCCACTATTAGCTAGAGAAGAGTTTAAGGGGCGTACTCAATAGAGCTCAGTCTTCCATCTTTCTAAGCCGCCCTCTGCCAAGCGCACCCAACGGAGCTCAATCCTCCATCTGTCTAAACCGCCTACTAGCCAGGCGCACTTAGTAGGAGCCCAATCCTCCGTCTCTCAAAGCCGCCCCATGGTCGGGCACACCCAACAGGAGCCCAGTCCTCTGTCTCTCCTCCATCTTTCTAAGCTACTCCTTGGCCAAGCGCACCCATAAGAGCTCAATCCTCCATTTTTCAAAGGCGCCCCTTGACCGAGCGCACTTAGCAGGAGCCCAATCCTCCATCTCTCAAAACTGTCCCCTGGCCGGGCGCACATAGAAGGAGCCCAGTCCTTCATCTCTCAGAGCCGTCCCTTGGTCAGGCGCACTTAACAGGAGTCCAGTCCTCTGTCTCTCTAAGCCGCCCTCTAGCCGGGCGCACTTAGTAAAATTCAGTCCTCCATCACAAATCTGCTCCTTGGTCGAACGTACTCAAATATTCAATCCCCCGTTACATACATCTACGCATACATATCTAGTATCCCTCCATCTTTCTCTCATCGTATAAAGATTTCTAATTTAAGCGTCAAAAATTATACCAGAGTGCGAGTCCTGCCAATCATCTGGTCTCTTGTTTATTCGTTGTGTTGCACAATATCCAGGTTCGAAGTAACGAGAACAAGATCCGCTTCAACTCAACCCTTTCATAATGATCAAGTGGCTTCTTAACTTGTTCGGTAATCCGGATCTCAGGACACATCAAAAACATTTGAAAAAACATAGGCTATTTTTATTAAAAGAAAAGTAGCATTATATTAGAAATATTATTTTTAACACTTCTACAACCAAATGAATTAACACAATTACATGAATTGTAAAATTTTATTTAAAAATTTCTTGAAATGATTACGCTTTTGTTTGAATATAGTGGAGGTACTTGATACTCCTTAAAAAAACAAAAAGAAGAAAAATGAAAAAAATGAAAAATGACAATGAAAAATAAAAACAAAATAAAAAACAATGATATATGAGTTGTTGATTATGTTATTTCATAAAGAGCAACAACAAAAGCCAATAAAAACTCATTTGTGAACTATAAAAAGGACATTTTTGCTGTTATTATTCCAATCACAACAATGCCTATTTTGAGAAACTGCATGAAATTTTGGCTGCTGGAGACAACAATTAGAAGCATTCTCAACCGTGCCCTAGAACTTTGGTTATACTTTGTAAGAGGATATAATTGAGGACAACATAGGCATAAAGTGGGACGGATACAAGAAAATATACAACAAATTTTTAGGAGAAAAGGCAATATGCTGGTAAATTAAGCATTAGTATATACTGCAGGCACCATGAGAAAGCTAAAGCCCCACTTGGGTTGCCACGGATAAAGTTAACCCAGGTGTCAGGCCAAAAGATTTAAATCGCAGTGCACAAATTAACGGTCATCCTGATGTCGTGGTTGTCGTATTTAAATAAATAATGTATTCAGTTGTCAGTGTTATTGCTTATGGAATCACTGAAAATAATCCTCTCATCCTCAATGTTGTGCTTAAGTGTGGAGATCGCCTGTAGCTAGCTAGACAGTAGTTGTCAAAAGCCATCATGTTTGCCCTCTATGTTGAAACAACCTGTCTGATAAAATATCAGGTACATATAACCAATTAGGTGTGTTACAGACTTAGCAGGCTAACAATTTCTGGTGACCACATCTTTTGTAGGGTCCATTAGAAAGGGTTACAAGCATCAAATGTAGTGCACTGATTCAGCTTGTGTCCTTGGAGAGCATTATGTCTGAGTGGGCAATCCTCTTTCACTAGGCCAAACACTTAGCCAACATTTGGCTCCCCCACAACCTGACACCTTTCTCCAATGAGTGGTGGCGTGGTCCTCATCTGCCTGGAGGACTCGTGTTGATAACCAAGCACTTGATGTTAGACCAAACAAAAGATGTGGAAGTAAGATCTTGATCTCTCCAAGCCAAGTTAGTTACTACACTAACGAATGGTTGATTTATTTACCAAAGTCATTACATCTATATGCTCGTATTTGATTTCTATTTAGCTGAATGACATTATCAAAGCAATTGGTGCAAAATGCTAGCTGCAAGGAGAATAAAAGAGGAAAATTTCTTGATTGATTTAAGGTAGAAACAGGTGAAGAACAAAATAATGTGTTGATTGAACTTGATAAATCAACATCAGCAGAAATCGGCCACCATGCTGGTGGGCTAGCCCATGCTGAGTTTGGCTTGTTAGCTGGTAGATTCCTTGGAAAATCTGGCTGGGAGTCCATGCATAGGCACCGGGAATGGACAATATTGTATCCCATCGTGTGACCCCACCACATGCCATCTGCTACCACAACCATGAGAAGAAAATTAATAAAAAGTCGTTCTCTATTTTAGCTCGTCATCTATGATACCACCTATATAATTAAGTAATTGTAATTTCTCTTATCACTTTATTGCGTGGAGTTTCTTGCATAATGCATTAAAAGAGTTATTTGGTGGTGCAGTTTAATTATGAGAAGATTGGTGGAATGCTAACGATGATGCTGGTGCCATCAATGCCATAATGCATTTGAATAACATCATATTATTGTTGTGTTTCATGCAGACAGATTTAACGATGCACCTGAATTTGGTGACCAGGTGGTGTATGATGATAAGAATCTCAAGCTTGGCAAGCTCATTTCCGGGACAAGCATGTACTCCACTGCCAAATGGCATGAATGTATTGGGTTTTAGCGTGACCTACATAACATCACCACACAAGTCTCCAGCTGACACAAACAAGCACATTGGCGTAAACTTTGTTGTAAGAAATATATTCGGAAGATCATCCTTGTCTATTTCGTACCTCAAATCTTGAGGGATCAAATCTCTGAGGATCAGGGAAGAATTCTGGATTGTGATGAATGTTCCTGAACAAAGGCATTACTTTCCACCCTTTGGGAATCAGGTACCCTGTAAGCTAGGAATCCAAAATGTCAATATTATTGACTCTTAAGCACAATGCCAGTTTATTCATGTTGCCATCAATGTCATAATGCATAGCAGTTCTTTTTTACCCGGAAAAAAAATAAAAAATAGAAGAGAATGCTCAAATAACAAATTATGATATCTTGATGGGCTGATGCTTTGATGTAGTCGTTGATTCTCTACCCAGCCAATACAATCATTCTATGGAATAACTCCATAGTTGCAAGTATAAACATTGAGGCGGGAGAGATAGTGGTCATCTTGCCTTTGTATTCTACATCAGCAACAGCTTCTCTAAAAGTGAAGGATATAATGCTTGCCATTCTCAGACTTTCTTGCACAACCTGAAAATTCTCACATCGTTCCCCATTCTGGTTAGCTTGTTTCGACAACAGAAACCAACAAAACAATGGCATGATGGTCCAATATTCAAGAGCAATGCCGTGGTCGATTGGTTAGCAGTAGATTCGGGAAAAAACCTGACCCTCTTTTAAGTCTACAATGCCAAATAATTTCATTTATTGGGCCTGGTTTTGCTGTGGCCAATCTGCATATCTTGAACAAAAAAATTCATCTAAAAATTAAGTACGATGTCAGCATATGGAAGAACTAGTTTTTTTTTCTGTAATAACACTAACCTATGCTTAAAAATATGCTTATTTTCTGGAAATTGGGGATCCTCTCGAGTAATAGTCAGGAGAACAGATGGCTCACTTATGAGCCATGGTAGGGAACATATGACACTATCCGATAGCTTGACAAGGTCAAATTCACTAAGTGAAACCTCAATACGGACATGAAAATAACCAACTGACAGCATTCGATTTATTTTTAGAATTCATAATTGTGATTAACATAACAAGATTTTATGTTTCACATAAATGCAAAATTGACCCCTACGAATGGATATGTATTCTCCACTAGATTCGACTGACTAAATTACATTCGTTGAATCATAGTCCATTGATGAATGGACAGCGCTAGCCTTCTAGTTAGCGCCAAGAATGAGAGATGATCTAGACGAAAATAGAACTTCGTCATGATATACACGAAAATAAACATGGAATACCTTGTATGTGAGGGGCATGTTTCTTGTATGCATCCATGTCAATGACCGATTGCCTCCCTTATTTTTTGTTTCAGATATCATTTTCTGTTCAGCCTGCCCCACAGTGCAAGTAATATCTATTTTAACCAAACACATTTTAGCACTAGCTAGAGTTTAAAAAAAAGAAAAAAATAAGAAGAAGAAGAAGAAGAAGAGGAAAATTTGAATGGCAAGGGATTCCTCTAGCGGATATAATTTTAGGTTAACGAAGAAAAAATGGTATCCTTCTCAACGCCTCTTTTTTTTTAAAAAAAAAAGATAAAAAAAAAAGAAGAAGAAATTTGAGATCAAATCTCTCCTAGGTTGGAGCTGGAAGGGGTATATATATATATATATATATTCTAAGGTCTAATGAGCCTGGGAAGAATGCAAAGGAAAAGAGAAGCAAAAAGGGTGAGTTTTGGTTGTTTTGTCCTAAAAGTTTACCTTAACAGCTTCTAGAAGTTTTGGGTCGTCGTGGAGGTACTTGAGAATCCATGTCATGGCACTTGCTATAGTATCTTGAGCTGCAAACAGAACTCCGATTATATTATCAGAAATCCGATCATCGCTTAGCACTTCTCCCTTGTCGTCTCTGTAGTTGAGAAGACAGCCCAAAACATCCTTGCCCACCAACCTCCTCTCCTTTCTCTCGCTTATTATCTCACACAGAGTCGTACTAAGCCTCTTCCTTGCCTTCACACACACACACACACACACACACACACACACATATATATATATATATATGTATATATATATATATTACAAAAGCAGCCGACAATTAGAACCCATTGCTCATCATTAGTTGAAGTTATACAGCCGATTCGATATAGTTTGATGGATAGCGGCAAACTTACCAACAACGCCTTCTTGTACGGGGTTCCAGGAATGTTTGTTGGAAAAGAATTGTAGCCTTTATCAACCTGGCAATAGTTTTTCCTCAGCTCTTCTCTATGGCGAGCGTCCAAATGACCGAAAATAAGGAGTATACCAACTTCGAAAGAGAACTGAAATAGATTCCGAATTTAGGAAACTATGAGAAAAACTTGCATTAGAAGAATCATCGAGCTTTCATACTAGTCGAAGATAGTACTAATCTCATCAGATGAGTTTTTGACGTGCAAATTAACTAATCACGACGCACGTTTAGTGACGGCTGTGGTTTTACCATTGCAGCGGGGAACAGTTTGATGCACGGTGCAGCTAATTACCAACCTTCTTCATTTCTTGGAAGGCGTTGATAACCCGGCCACTGGCCCACGAGTTGAGCAGGGAAACGGCGAGGGAATCTATGCTGGGGACCAAAGCCCGGATGGCGTCTGGGGAGAGAGAGCCTTGGATAAGCTTCCTTAGACGGAGATGGTAGTCACCTTGGTGGAAGAACAAGGCAGAGGGACCTATCAAATTCTCCTTGCTTTTTGGGTAGGTGGGCTTGAACATGTGAGCTTGAGTTGCCAGTACAAACTTAGCTGCCTCTGGGCTAGCCAGCATCACACAAGGACACCCAAGTATGTGGCTCTTGAATATCTCCCCATACCTAGACCAGCAAACGCATTAAGCAAGAAAAGAAACAACAGTACCGAAAGAAATAAAATAACAGGATGAGAATTGGAGAATGTGAAGAAATGCTGGAACCTTTCCTGTTTGTTTGCAAAGAAAATGTTGGGGTCTTGGGAGTAGAGTTGAAGAGTCTCTCCTAGGTATGGCCACCCCATTGAACCGGGCGGCAGCCGAGCTCTTTGCCATGGTTTTCTGGTTCCTCTTCTTACGAAGGAGTATGAGAGTAGACCTAGGAGGAAGGCAATAAAATAAGCAAGCATTCCATCCATCTCTCCCTCCTTCCCCTTGAGTAAGTTTGTAGGGTTAAATGTGAGTTTCCAATACGTACTAGCTAGCAGTGGTGAAATGCAAGCAGAGAGTTTATGTTGCAGAGTGGGGTTGAAAAATTAAAGAGGATATTAGGTTTGCTGAACTTGGATGATGAAAGGGAAGGGGAAGGCTTGTGGTTTATATAGAGAGTTAGAAGGTGAATCCGACAAGCAAGGCCTAAGAGCTGCCTCCCTTTTCTCCTCCAAGTTTTGACAAATAGCTAGCCATTGACTATTAATATTCCCTGTTCCGGATCAGTATTTTATGATTAACCCGAAAAATTAAATAATCTATTCAAAGTATCTTGTTGTTTTGAAATATTAATACATGCATATTTATTTTTAAAGTGACTATTAGATTGATGGGTTACTAACAGCATGATAGTTTTTTTTTTTTTTTTGGTAGGATTTTATTTATACTAATATTATGTCGTGACATGATATTGGTAATTATATTCTATGAATTTTTTTTTTTTAATTCTATCTGTATTTTTATAGATTCTTCTTTGATTCTATTATAGTTTTAGTTTCAGAAATTCAATTTTTTACTGTCATTTGGAAAGGTGAAAGCGATTTCTAACTGGATTTGGTAAAAATTAAAGCCGGAGGGGGGAGGGATTAACTTCTACGTTCCATTTGAAGATTAGAAAATTACTGTGGAAAAAACAATAAGGAAAAACAAAAATGAAACAAAATAAAAACAAATGTTGTTTAGCTTTGTTACGAATACAAGTTTAAGGGGAGAGCTTATCCTAAAAGGACGTCCTAATAGTAAAAAAAACCTCCAGATTTATAAATTAACCTTTTTCAAGTTGGCTCCCTGACGTAGAACTTATAACATTCATTTCCTCTTCGACAGCCGTTGATTTTTGTGGCGCTTTACTCGATTTTTTTCTGTCAACTCTTTCGCATATAGTCCTCTTTAGATTGGGGCTGGTCTCAATGAGAACACTATTGTTACAATGACAAATTTAAGGGGAGAGCCAATCCCAAAAAGGCGCCCCAATAGAAGGAACAGTTTCATAAACTTGTAAGCCAACCTTCTTTAGTTTCGCTCCCTAATGTGAAACTTACAACATGCTTTAATTATTTGGACATTATAGCTAATTTTTGTTAGGAATTCCAAAAAATAAAATAAAATAAAACAAAAATCACCTAAAGTGAAATAGGATTCTAAGAAAAATACTCAGCCTTTTGGTGACCCAAAAAAAAAAAAAAAACGTTTTCCTCCCGGATTAAATTGCTTCTCATTGGTTTCCAAAAAAAAAAAATAAATCAGATTTGATTGATAATAGGAAGATTATAAGAGAATAGTCATTGATCTCTAGGTATCCAACGTAACACAGATTAAGCTAGCAATGGAATAGACACAATTTACATGATATATTTGTTGGGGTTTGACATCTAAATTCACACGTAACCCAACACGGCGAAAAAGTTTGAACACACCCGTCGGTTGACAATTATTAATTTAGTGGACACAAAGAACAAAAAAAAAAAAATTACACAACGTTTTTAATGTGGAAACCCTTCACAAGTCGAATGAAAAAATTATAGAACAAACTCTGAACAAGCTTCCACTATATGAAATCGATTACAAGAATTTCGAGATAGAATATCTGCTACACACTCAAGACAAATAAGAAAAATAATTTCAAAGTAAGGAGACTCTCCTACACTCTTATCTCTTTGTTTTTCTTCTCTCATTCTTTTCACTGGTAGTACACTCCACTCTCTTTAATTTTATAAGTATTGCGGCAAGCAGTGAATGCCAAAAGCTTTGTTCCACTCTCCGTTGCACTACTGCTATTATGTTGCTCTCTCTTTTTCACACTTCACCGCACTGAAGTGTTTGGTGTGCTCTTTATAAAGACGCCGACCGACTCCAAATCCAATCTGCTCGCCCAGCTCATCTTGCAGATAATTGGTCACACCAGTATTTTTCTGTATAACTTTACTAGTTCCCGCGCTTACAGAGGCATACATACTCTGGCAGTCAACAACTCTCTGCACAGACGGCGCATGCTATGCATGACAACTACTGCTATGCAAAACTTATCAACTCTGAAAAGTTAACTGCTCTATGCGGTCAACTGCTAGCATTCTAGACAAGCTATCCTTGGCCATCACCTAGTGTCTTCGGTCTCCACTAGTCTTTTTGGTCAATCCAATTTTCTGACCGTCTGACTTATGGCACACTCTTGCAAAAGCACTTCAGAAATCCACTCTTGATTTTTACTTTGAAAATTCACTCCAGATTTTACTTCGGAATTCCTCTTCTAGAATTCCATTCTAGAATGCCCTGAAATTTCGGTATGCTCCGAAATTTTGGAAAGCCCATTCCTGTTCCTTCAACGGGAATTCCAAACCGGTAAATCCATACCGGCATTTCTGTCAAACCGGCCTTTTATATTCCAGAATTTTCATATCAAAAATTTCATACCGGCATTCCAAACCGGCCAAAACCTGCAAAACTGGCCAAAACCATACCGGCATTCTAAACTCGTAAATTCCATTCCGCCTCTAGCAAAACTGGCCTTTTTGCATATCGGTACCCTACAAACCGGCATTTTTGCATGCCAGCCTTTTGCATACCAGTAAATTTGCCATATTAGTAAATCTATACTGGTAATTTCAAGCCGGCCAAAACTATACCGGCATTCCATACCGGTAAAACAAAACCGGTAAATTTGCCACTCTAGCAAATTGGCCACTTCGAGATTTGCCAAACCGGCAAATTGGTCACTATGGCTCCAACCAGTCATTTCACTGCAACCGGGTATTTCCACCCAACCAGTAAATTTGCTACAATCGGCCATTTTGCCCAACTAGACATTTTGGTGCAACTGGTCGTTTTGCCCCAACCAAGCATTTTAGCGCAACCGGGCAAAAATGCCTCAACCTGGCACTTTCCCGCAACTGGGTAATTTCACCCCAACCTGGCACTTTGCCACTCCGAGATTTGCCCAATCCAGTAAACGGTCTTTTCCGAGATTTTTCCACTCCGACAAACGGTTTTCTCCTAGATTTGCTTACTCCAGTAAATGGTCACTTCGAGATTTACCTTCTCTGATAAATAGTTTTATCTAGGATTTGCCTTCTCCGGCAATTGATCTTCTCTGAGATTTGCCTTCTCTGACAAATGATTTTCTTTGGCAAATGGTCTTCATGGCCTTTGTTGCAACCAATTTGCAGCACACCGAATATCATACAAAACCTATGTGATCCATCGATGACGTGTTCGTTTATTGAGTTACCCATAAGGGAGTAACAAACCCTAACAAGCTTTTTCTCATGACCTTATGAAAAAACCATCGCCTTTACCCAACGACCATCATCGCCTACCTTTCGATAGCTTCCCCTCAATTGAGATCTCGGCGTTGGCCTCTGCAAGCTTGAATAATACCTTCTTTCACTCTATTGAACTTGAAGTAGTCCAACTCCCCATCAACTTCTTCCCCGCAGTCAAATCATTCTCCCTTACATTCTGCCTTGGCCACCTAAGCTCCACTCTTGGCCCTACTAGGTCTGCTCTTTGCCATGCTTAGCTCTGCTCTTGACCATACTCAATTTGCTCATGGCCCTATTGAGCTACACCCTTGGCCCTGCTTAGCTCTGCCCTTCGCCCTGTTGAGATCCATTCTTAACCTTGAAGTGCTTTTACCATTCTTTCCGATACCATACTAAATGGAAAACTCCTCGAAGACGATACCATCAAGCCCTGAGAGATTTGATACAACCTGTCTCTCTAATACCACTTGTTGGTATCAAAAGAGGACTTTACGCAACCTATCACTTTGATATGATACCACTTGTTGGGGTTCAATACCCGAATTCACACACGATCCGGTGCAGCTAAAAAATTTAAACCCCCCATAGATCGATAATTATCAATTTAGTGGGCACAAGGAACAAAATAGATTGCACAACGTTTTTGACGTAGAAACCCTTCACAAGTCAAAATAAAAAATTACGGGACAAACTCTAAATAAACTTCTACTATATAAAATTGGTTACAATAGCCCCGAGATAGAGTATCTGTTACACATCCGAAACAAACAAGAAAAAACAACTCTAAAGTAAGGAGACTCTCATTCACTCTTATTTCTCTGTTTTTCTTTTCGCCTTCCTCTCATTGGTGGTGCACTTCACTCTCTTTGATTTTACAAGTGTGGCGGCAAGCAGTTAATGTCAAGAGCTCCATTCCACTATCTGTTACACTACTACTATCCTGCCGCTCTCTCTTTTTCACGCTTCACAATACTGAAGCGCCTAGTGTGCTCTTTGTAAAGATTCCGGCTAGCCCCAAATCCAATCTGCTCACTTGGCTCATCTTGCAGATGATTGATCACATCAGCCTTTTTCTCTGCGACTTCTCCAGTTCCCGCAATTTTTCAAACATGTATACTCTACAGGTTAATCATTCTTTACACAGACGGCGCATATTCTGTATGACAGTTACTGTTATGCAAAACGTACCAACTCTAAAAAGTTAATTGCTCAGCACGGTCAACTGCCAGCATTCTAGACAAGCTATCCTTAGTCATCACCTAGTGTTTTCGGTCTCCACTAGTCTCTTTGGTCAACCCAACTTTTTGACCGTCTGGCTTTTGGTATCACTCCTGTAAAGTACTCTGAAAATCCACTCAGAATTTCACTCCAGAATTCCTCCCTTAGAATTCCATTCCAAAATGCCCTGAAAATTCCGAATGTCCTAAAATTTCAAAATGCCCATTCCTGCTACTTCAACCAGAATTTCAAACTGATAAATCCATACCAAAAATCTATATCAACATTTATGCCAAACCGATCTTTTGCATTATGAAATTTTCATACCAAAAATTTCATATCGGCATTCCAAATCAGCCAAAACCATACTTGCCAAAACTTGCCAAACTGGCTAAAACCATACTGACATTCCAAACCGGTAAATTCCATTCCTACCTCCTGCAAACCGGCCTTTTTGCATACTGGTACATCCTGCAAATCGACCTTTTGCATACAAGTAATTTCAAACTAGCCAAAACTATATTGGCATTCCACACCAGTAAAACCAAACAGGTAAATTTGCCACTCCAATAAATTGGCCACTCTGAGATTTGTCAAACCGACAAATTAGTCACCTTGGCTCCAACCGGCCATTTCGCTGCAACCGGGCATTTCTGTCCAACTGGCAAATTTGTTGCAACTTGCCATTTTTGCCCCAATCGGACATTTTGGCGCAACCAACCATTTTGCCTCAATTGAACATTTTGGCGCAACCGAACGAAATTGCCCCAACCTGGTATTTTGCCACTCCGATATTTACCCACTCTTACAAATAGTTACGCTGAGATTTGCCTATTCCGGCAAACGGTTTTCTTCAAGATTTTTCTTCTTTGACAAATGGTTACTTTAAGATTTGCCTTCTCCAACAAACGGTCTTCTCCGAGATTTGCCTTCTCCGACAAATGATCTTCATGGTTTTTGTTACAACTAGTTTGTAACACTCCGAACATTACATAAAACTTGTGTAATCCACTAACGATATGTCCATTTGTTGAATCACCCACAAAGGAGTGATCAACCCCAACAATATTAAACGTAATACAGATCTTCAAGGCATTTCACAAGACAATAAATAATGACATAAGTTGATCAGATTTAATTCAATATATAAAATCATACACATATGAAGTGTCCCCTGATATAAAATGATTGCCGTTGAGCTTGCATTCAGTTATATTTGCCATCAAATAAGAAAGTTCTTGCATTTAAGAAGTTCAATTGAATCTTTGCGAATGGCTAGAGGGATCCGCGTAGTGATGAACAAGGAATAAGTTCTTAAAACTCAATAAAAAAAAATCTTTGTGAAGCACTTGATTGGATGAAATGATTCAACCAACCGTGAATTTACATAGGATACATAAATCATTTGTTGGGGTTCGACTCGGATACACACAACCGGTATAACGGAATACAATCCAAACCTTCCTTCAACCAACAACCACAAAAATTATGAATACAAAAAATATAATAATGTATAATATTTTTTATATAAATTTTTTTTAATTAAGAAAAAAATTACATAATAAACTCTAAATAAATCCATCATAAAAGTATCAGTCACAAGAACCTCTTTCGAAATCTCTTTACTATAATTTTGAGATATTCAACAACCCACAAGAGAAATATAATAAGAAATAAGAGTAATAAAATAAAAATACGCTCTACAAATTGCCTATAGAATAACATACCCGATATTGATAAAGAACGAAATTTGAATCAGATCTTAACTTGATATCGAACATCTTTCTTTTCTTCCTTCTTCTCTCCTCTCTCTGTTCTGCGCTCTTTGTGTGAAAATGAATTTGAAGATTAATCCTAAAACGCGTTCGGTGCAATTTATATTGCGAACCGCACTCCAACGCTTGTCAAGCACGCCTCGAGTATGGGCTCCATTGGAATCAGCACTCGAGCACGCCCTCTCTAGATTTCACTCCTAAGTTAGGTGTAACTGCCTCTTGGTCGTTGGTCACGCATGCGTGAACACTCTGATCCTCGTGCGACATTTTAATTACCATCCGTTTATTGTGACACCCACAAATGAGTGATTGAAATCTAACAAATTTTTCCTCATGACCTTATGGGAAATCTTTTGCCTTTACTGACGACCATCGTCACTTATCCTTCAGCAATTTCTCTTCAAATGGGATCCCCATGTTGGCCTCCACAAGTTTGAATGATCCTCTCTTTCGATTCACTGAACCTTGAATATTCCTACTTCCCTTCGGCTTCTTCTTGGCGGTAGAATCACTCCCCTTGGACTCTTCCTCGGCCTTTTCTTTCTACCATCTTGACCAACACCCCTGTTGGTCATATAGACATTATCATTGACAACCAAAACCTTAATCAAATACCGACTTGATTGCTTGATTCTCCTTGCCACAATCAAGGGCCATTTAGTAAGTTTCCATTGGCATTTTTTTGAATATCGTGCAAAAATCTTTTTCATTAAATTTTTCGATTGAAATCACATTCAACCGTAAATTTGGGGCATGTCGCATATCCTTCAGCGTGAGTTTCGTCCAATTACTTGTCCGCAAGCTAACATTTCCAACGCCAATAACCCTCGATGAACCATCATTATCTATCTTTAATGCCTCATAATCCAAAATCCAACATAATTACCTTGTACAATCTAGTTTTTGAGACTCACTATGAAGAGAACATCCCAAAGCATAGAGATTTTACCCACTATGATAATGATGGAGTTGAATATGGTATGGCATAATAAATTTATCATTTCTATTGATGACTATAGATTTTGGTCAATCTGAATGTTAGACTCTCTTGTTTCTTTTAATCATTAAAATCATTTTAATCAATAAGAATAAAAAGACATCTAATATTCAAATTATTATAATAATACCTGTTTATATAATCAACTGAAGTATCAGAAATAGATTTGTTCGCTCTGAAATTCTGAAGGGAAGCATAATTCAAATTCTGTGTAACACCATCAACTCATAAATGGACATTCTAGAACGATGCAAATAAAAAATAAATAGCGCAAGCCATCAATATCTGAAAAAATGGCCGTGATTTGATTATCATTAAATTCAATTTAGTGGGTGGTAGTTCGGACGGGCCAAGACAGAAATGAATGGCCGATCAAAGAAGTCACTGCTGATATATTTTTGCCCGGAATTTTGTGATTTGTTTATAAACTCACATCAATTACCACCGTAAATTTTCTGTGTCGCCAATGCATAAATGTATACTATAAACTCATATTTTTCACACGTAATGGTTATTAAATATGTTTATTATACTTCTAAGCCTGATCAAATAAAGAGAAAATTCGGCCTGTGCTTTTATGTCGAAAGTCATCCTATGTGTGATATTGTAGGTTAGCGAAAGTTATTTTTGTCACATTTTTGGCTGCAAACGAGACAGAGATAACAATTCATGAATTTCAGCGACAGTAAACCATTCATTAATTAGAGCATCAAGCATATGTGAACAAAATAAAAGGTCCTCTGTGAAATTAAATAATGCCAAAAAAAAACACAAAATAATGTGTTAGAATCTTAAAAGATATATATCGAAGCTTTAAATTTAAGATGTAAAATCATATAAGTTGTCTCCTTCGTTGTAAAAAAATTTAAAATGCATACTAATGAGATATTTATATAGGTGTGTGTGCATAAAGAGAGAATAAACGTATTTTTCTGAATTTTCCTCTACTTTTTGTTTCGAAATAAACTATAAATAATCATTATGGTAAATTACAGCAACGATGGTCTTGACACAACCAAGTTCTGATCATTATGCGGCTTTCGCTTACAATCATCGAATGAAGTAGAAAAGTTGCTGTTTTTGAAGCTGAGTTTTGATTGAAGCAAAATGCAACGAGAGAATCCCTAGAGACACAGGAACGAGAAACACTTGACCCAAGTGCGCATTGACAAGGTGGGCCCAAGTTCAATTTCCTTTGACCTAAGTCATGTCAACTATCTCAACAGCTACGATTTTATATCCACATTTGTGATCGTCAAAATCGATTACATACAGTCTATATCATCAATCTGAATTTGGCAGGTATGGGTCAAAGTCATATCCATTTTCACCCAAACATGTCACGCGGTGGGCTCGAGTCAAGTCTTTCTCAAGCCGAGCCAATTAATTCATCCAAATGGGACCAATTTTGCCATCTCAATATATTATATATTGATGGGTCTGGTAGTATTATGAGCCGATACAATTCCAATCCCAACCATCAGATCGACAAGGGACCCAACAAGCAATAGCCAAAGCCTCAACAAGAAGTCCAATCTAGTTTATACCAAAGCGACGATCAAGAATAATGCCCAGGGAGTGAAGTGTCAAAAGGGGACAAGTATGAGCGGCCCAACTGGTGGTGTAGCCAGCCAGACTAATCCAAAAGGCCCTCAGACAGGCAGCCAATAGAGTAGTCAAAGCATGTACATGTAGAGCGCTGCCTAGAGTCACCTGACGATTGGGCTAGGGGGCCACTCTCAACCTCCTTATCGAGCAAGACGACATCTGACACGATGGCTCCTGTCAACATCCCAACAGCCGACGAATTCTGGTTGAACACCTATCGCACGCCTTGGCACCAAATCTTTACCCTAAAAGTATTACAAATACTCCACACGGTCCTCAATAAAGAAAAAAAAAAAAAGAGAGAGAGCAGAAAAAAGCGAAGTACGAGGCTAGGTAGAAAGAACAACCCTCAGAAAAGAGGAAAGAGGAAGTAATGATGTTTTCCTGAGAACTACTTGCAAGGAATAACAACTCCCAACAGAGGGCAACTCTCAGGAAAAAGTCGTCCTCGAGAGGAACTCAAGAACCAAGCCCCTCAGTCTAGCATAGCTCTTTTTCACTCATAGTGAGTCACTCCCTACCGAGTGCATTGATAGTGAGCCACTTCCTACCGAGTGTATCCATAGTAAAGCACTCTATATTGACTACATCCATAATGAGTCACTCCCTATTAAGTGTATCCAAAGTGAGCCACTCCCTGTCAATTGTATTTACAGTGAGCCACTTTCTATCGAGCGTATCCAAAGTGAGACATTCCCTACTGAGTGTACCCCTAATGAGCCATCGACTGTGTACAACCAAGAAAGAGCCTAGACCTCTTTTCTCTTCAAGTCGCCCCCAATCAGGCGCACCAACAGGAACCAGTCCTCCTCTCTTATGATCACTCACATGCAATTCTATATTATTTAGTATCATCATCATATTTTTTATTTTTTGAGAAAGATTTTTTATTGAGTATCAAATGATAAATTAGAGAGTAAATTTCGTTAATCTTTTGGCCTCTTATTTATAGTTTGTAGTATGTGGGTTTCAGGTTAGTAACGATGGAGACTGGATCCGCTCAAATTCGACCCGTAGCGGAAGATTGAATGACTTCTTGATTCGTACTATAATCTGAGAATTAAGAACGCATCAAATGTATATTTATTTATTTATTTAGAGTTTCTATATTTGTTTTTAACACAAAAAGCATGAAGCAATGATAAAATGTCAAAAACTAGAAAGAAATTGATGCCACAAATTTTTCCTGCGTTGTACGTCCTTTTTGAGCGTGGAAACTTTAAAATAATCTAAACCTTTTATTTATTTATTTTTGATTCTCGATAAAAAAAAAAGTTAAAGTAATAAAATATAAAAGTGTCATCCAACTCACGCGTAAATTTAGCCATACGTTTATAATTTGACTAAAGATACAAACGATGCCACGCTAATAAAATGGTTAAAGTTGATACGGATAGATAGTTCTTAGATTTAAGATTTGATTGTTTTTTTTTTTTTTTTTTGGAAATTCATCTAGCGAAGTACAAAGCAAGAAAGAGAAAAAGAAAACTGAAATTTGTTCTCTCTCAGTGGGCCCAGATGATTAGTTTGGGCCCAACCAATTTACCGTCAATTGCATTCCCATCTCACATACAAACAACCAAGGGGCTCCAGTCAGGTTGCTTGTCTCAATCAGTCACCGCTAGCTGGACCGGAGTTTTGGGCTAATCGAAGTGGTCCATCTCTAGAGGCTTCGAACTCTGGTCCTTGGCCCCAGAGTCTTCCTAGCTAGCAGCCGGGCCACCCCTCTTTTTTTTTTTTTTTTTTTTGCTTTTTTTTTAACACACAACAATTCATTTTTCAGTGAAAATAAGTAGGCACATCGCTTGAGGAATAAATTCGGATTGGGTATAAACTTGGACGGTGGCCTGTACTTGCTTCCTCGGCCTTTGTCCGCTGACAATTCAGTTCAACCATGCGTGTTATAGTTGTCGTTATAGAATTAAGCTAGCATACTTAGTAAGTATATCTTAGAATCATATAATTAGTTTTTCTTATGTTAAGCTTGATACTTATCTTGATATAGTTGATTTTTCTAATTCTTAAGTTGTGTGGTTAAGGTTATGCACTTCAAAAAGTAAATACATAAATAAAAGAAAACCATGGCAGCTCATAAATACATAAGTTTTGTCATTTTATTTAGCTTTCATTTAGAGAAGATGGAAGCCCATTGAAATCATCAATTAATATATCTATGATCATCCCTTCTTTTCATTATTAGGAATAGTGAATCTACTTTTATTTCATTTGACAATTGACACTCAAATAGGCAGCTAGATGTCCTTTTTTCTAACAAAGGTTTCGGTTCTCATTCATAATGGGCAACAGTGCTGGCCCACTATTGCTCTTATTTCTATCTACCCCTCTATTTGTGGATGGTTGAACTATCTGTTTAATCAAGATTATAATAACATTTTTATTTGGACTTTAAAATCTCAGAATCTATATATACTCAATCAAATTACGCTAACACGTATCTTAACCGATCTCATTAGCTATCCATTGGGCTTCTCTTGTCTAGGTAAAATATGCTATGTATTGCCATGCCTTTTTCCTCTATCTTGTAGTTAAGTGCTAGCTATATATGTATCATAGGCTCTTATTTATTGTAAATTTTCTCTGTGCATTTTTATAAGTCGACTTTTGAATCACATGATCATCTATTCTTTGAATACAATATCACCAACCTCATTAGACCAGTAGCTAAGGTAAAATTGTTTACTTCTAGTAAGGTAAACACGTTCTCTACTATGTTGTCAAATTTGCAATTGCTATAACTATTTATTATATTTAGAAAGTATGAAATAAAATTATTTTTTTCTATTTGTCCAAAGGAGTAAATCATCAATGTAATGGTAAATTATCAGTTACACCTAATTGAGAATATCCTACTTTTTACTTCCTTTAGACTTACTTGCATTTGTGTGAAAGTGCCTAGCGGTATAATTTTAAATTTGAGGTTATGATCCGTTTATACCTTATTTTGTACGTAATTATGTGATTGTCATAAGTACTTACCTACCAAAAACATGTATAGTGATATATAATTGTCATTCTAGGCAAGGTGATGCATGATTATAGAAGTTTGAAATTATAATGTGAGTTGATAAAATATTAATACGGGTCATATAAAGTGCCGCTTTGATTCGCCTCGGATGCTGATAGAACAAGGGACAAGAAAGGAGGTTGGTTTGATCACCACATATTTCACAGCTGCAGCCTATGCCATAGCCATCGAAATTTTGTTAGCCGCTGCAGCATATTTGAGATGAGATCTTAGAGGATAATGTACTGTTGTTACAGTTATTTTAAAACTAATACGCAATCTAATTTATTATTAAAATATAAAATATTTTACTTCCAATTTATGTTTATGCAATTTTCTTTAAACAATGTGTTTTCAGAAATAATATGTCCAAGTCATGTGATTTTGAAACTATTTATAAAAATAGTGCAAATTTTACGTTTAATTTTATGGTTAAAACGGATGAGACTTTCTAAAAAGAAGGCCGCGGAGAAAATTTATCTATGTATATGTAAAATTCAAAAATATTTCATCTGAGATTGCCTATCGCTCTGAGTTCACATCCGGTGGCTCGAGCCCAAGGTTCTTCCCAAGTTAGGTTGAGGCGAGTTGGTCTAACTCAAGGTAACATAATGGACCATAAGAAAATTAAAAAAAAACAAAAAAGACTTGAGGAATTTTTATGGTTTTTCATCAACATACCATCTTTTTTTTTCTCATTCTATTATTTTATGCCATAAATTACTCACTAGAATGATTTATCCTGCCATCTTTTTCTTCCCATTATCACGACACTCTTGTTCTATTATCACGTCCCACCATCCCACACCCGAAACTCTCTGTAGCCTTTTCTCTTTCTTCCTTCTCAACGTTGTCTTGCCAGTGCTCGTCGCTCTTCCCTTCCGGGGCCCCACGCCTCCTCCCCTTCTCTTATGTCCTCAACTTATATGTAGAAAAAATCACACTTTTTTTTTTTACCTATAAAAAATATTAGATAATATATTATTTTAATATATTAAATATTAATAGCTACATTGCAAATAAAATAATAATTAAGACTATATTATAAGTGCCGTATGTCGAGACTCTCATGCAACACTTGCAACGCACCTCCCTGTCATTTAAATTTCTCAATCTTCTTGATTTCACGTTCTCGTCTCGTGGCCAATCACAGATCACTAATCGTTAAGGAGGAAATGATCAATACTGCTTTATGATGGTGTTGATGGAGAAGGTGATGTGAGTTTAAGATTTTTTTTTTTGTTATTTTGATGATAATAAATATGTTTATAATATATTTTAGTCTTAATAGATTAATTATATTTTAATTGGGACTTAATTATTTTATGTCAAATTAGATCATATTATCCATAGTTATATATTTTGCCTAAAACTAGTACATTTTAAATAACATATGGATCAATTTAAATATATTATAATGACCCATAATTTTATATTTTTTATGCCCCTAGTAAATTTTTTCACGTTTGGTAATTATTTGTTTAGCATTTAAAAAATTTCCAAAAAGTTATCTATTTAAGTATTTTTATAAATAAGTACCATTCTTTATTAAATTAACCATATCTCAATGTAGATAATTCTATATGATTTAGCCCTTTTTTGTTTAAAATTAGATACTGATGAGTCCAATCATGACATGGACTAATTCAGTCACGACGAGGGATAATCCAGCAGTCAGCCCATTAGCCAATGAAGCCCAACAGGAAACAAGGCCCATAAACCATCCAATCAGCCCATTTGTTGCATGTATGCCCAGAGAGGACCGACAACCCAACCTTTCATGGGTAACCTCTGCAACTCAACCAATCACGGTAAAATCCACCATCCACCTCAATGGCAGCAGTCTAGTAGCGTAGAAGATGCCGGCGTTACAAATCTCAGTCAATGGTGATGGTGGTCAACCATGAAAAATTGTTGTGCCCGCCAACCAACGGTAGTCTGGCCAACCCACATGAGAAGAGACCTCGCCCCTATCAGCCACCTACAGCCATAATCACATTACCGCCACAAAACGACATCTAACATGGTAGTTTTTATCAACGTCCAAACAGCCAGCGAATCCTAATGGAACACTTGTCATCCGCCTAAGCACTAAAGCCTTATCCACAAAGCACTATAAACTCCTTCGTCCTTCACAAGATGAAGGATGGAGCAATTCCCAGTGAAAAAGACACCATCAAGCAAGACTCAAAAATCAAAAAAGAACCAAATTCTATTTTCCAATATAACTATTTCTTCTCCTCAAAAGCCACTTTTTGTCGAATATTACCTAGTAAGCCACTCACCAAGTGTGTAATATCGGAGTCTAGACCTCTGCCTCTCTAAGCCGCTCCCCGTCAAGCACTCCATAGGAGCTCAAACCTTCTCTCTCAACCAACGTAAATGTACATTATTACATTCTTTCTCATCCTCTTTATATCTTTTTATTCTATTGAAAAGATTTTTTACTTGAATATTGAAAAATAAATTAAAAAGCGAGTCCCATTAATTCTATGACCTCTTATTTGTAATTTGTGGTGCAAGCTCTAAGTTAACAACGATGGAGACTGGATCCGCTCTAATTCAACTCACAGTGGAAGATTAAGTGACTTCTTAATCCATACCATAATCCAAAAATCAGTGACGCATCAGATATATCTATCAATAACGATAGATTATCTTAAGAAGATACTAAGTTGTCCACTGTACCTATAACGGGGACCTAAGTGACAATGATGTTGGACACTATGAGATACGCATTGTGTATTTATGGTAGAATATCTTACTAAATTATTATTAAGTCCGAGAATGTCTAAATCGCTTGATGAACAATTTCTATAATTGTTGTATAATATTTGCACATAATTATTAAATAATATATTGATAATGACTAGGATTGACGAAATACTTTTTTAATAAAAGATGGTATTTGATTCCAAAAATAGTGTTACTTATACCTTAAATTAGTATTTTCTCATTACAAATCAATGTTATGCTATGGATGAGTTTCAATTAATTTCTTGACCATGAGATATATAGAATATAATGACAATTGTGAATAAAAAGTATGGATTGTAAAAAAAAAAAGAAAAAGAAAATGACTGTATATGATAAGTAATTAGATGTCTTGAATGTCATATTTACAACTTTTTTTACAAATTGCAATGGAAAAATAGCAATTAGATTCAAATTTAATATATGATTGTATTGTAGGCTTGATGTGGGTTGATTCTACATATTTAATACCACTTATTATAAGACCTATAAAAAATACATACAGTTTCAATGTGTTGCATAGAAAAGCATTGGATGGTAAACAAATGGCAATTGATAACATGTATGCTACATTGAAAAGTACAGTGAGCAATTGCCTCACTGGACACATGGATTATATCTTTTGAATCCTGACACAACTGTGATACTGTAAAATCACGGTGCATATGAAGGTTCACATGAGGACGCCTTGTTTATGGTTTTTTCTTATCACGTTAGTAAATCATACCATACATTGATAGATTCAGTATGTGCATACTAGTGTCAGTTAGATGGATGGTACTTTCCTCTTGGGAATGTATGGATAAGAATTATTGATTGCTAATTTGATTGATAACAGAACATGCACACGCATAAAGAATGAGAATCATGACCATTGGGTTCAGTTTTGGGTTGTATACAAGTGCATGTGGCACAAGGACTATATTTATACGTCATATTACATTGACATTCTGGAATCAATAATTACATGCCGCATTAAAAGTGGTTGTCACCCACAGTCACCATTACTATTACTTGCATTATGTTACATCTAACTATAACGTTGCACACGATACATGATTTGTTGTCTTTGTTAGAGACTTTTTATCTAATTGGCATATTCCGTGACCATATATATTATTGTATTAATGTCGGGTTGTGGATTGTCGGGTTAAAGTCCGTTCAGTTCACCCTTCATTCGCTCGAGCCCATCCTAAGCCTTCCCGCTCGCTTCTCGCTCGTTTCCCGCTCGAGCCTAAAATCTAGAAGGTCCCCGGCTCGCCAGGAGCTCGAGAATCGCTCGAGTTGAAATTCCAGTAGGAGGGCCGCTCGTTGCGCGCTCGAGCCCCGCTCGTTGAGCGCTCGAGCCCCGCTCGAGCGCCGGCCCAACGGGCAGAATTTTCAAACGCGTTTTTGGCTCCACTATAAATTGATACCTTATTTTCTTCAAACTCTAAGCACGCCACAGCCTTTGTTTACATCTGGTGAAGCCATTAAACTTGAGAAGAAAGCCCTACATGCTCCATTGATTTAGCTTCTCTTGAGAAAACCAAAAGACACATCTTTGATCTTCATGTTCTAAAGAGTTTTCTCACTATTTTTCTTTTTCTTTTTCCATTCAAACTTTCATTCTTCTACCTACGTTTGGAGACGTTGGTTCGTGAAGAAGGAGACTCGTTCGTGATTGGAAATTCAAGTGGTTCGAGGGAAGATTGGCGTGAAGACCGGAAGGAGTCCGATTCCGTTGCCGCGGGCAAGTCCAAGGAGTTCCTTGGTAGGGATCACGTGACGGGGGTAAGTCGGCTAGGTTAGCGCGTCGTTACCACCCGGTCTATAAGTTGATTTTCATAGTGCATTACTTCCCTGGCCGTTGAAACTCGGAGTGTTTTTCTCGATACCGTGGGTATCGAGTTTTCATTTCGTCACCAAAAATTGAGTCTTTATCTTTATTGCTCTTAATTATTTAATTCGTGCATACTTGTTGTATCGTTAACATCTAGAAATAAATATCCTTTACGTGTATCGGATATTTATATATATATATATTGCTTCCGCTATAATTTTCGGGGTCGAAATTCGTTAACACCAAAACGTGCTTTTTCAGTCTTAATAAACTTTTATGACAAAATTATAGTCTTAGTCAATTTATATTTGAGTTATTTTATTTACTAGTTTACATGCTAATAGGACTCAAGAGGGATTAGACAGCAATGCATAATAAATGTAGAAAGGGTACAAATACTTGAAATGGATAAAAACTGACATCCTAATTTAAACATGAAGGAAGCACTTACTTGGAATAAATAGTGGATTAATGCCTAACACAAGTTTGAAGGGCGAACTGTACCAAAGTGATAAAATATCAGTGTCGATACACACATGATGGGAACTCATGTGCTAATCCCTTAGGATGCATTTCTTTATTTTCTAAACCCTATTCTTAAGCGCCCACTATAGATTTTTCTCTTTTTTCTTAACCACAGTGCCACTCCTATTATTACTGAAGTTTAAGAGTGTGAGAGAAGAGTTGTGAAAGAGAAAATCTCATCTATGTTGAGAGAAAATATTGAATTTTCTTATCCTAAATCTTAAGATACTTGTTTTAACTTGTAACTCTTTTAGCATTCTATGGGTAGTATGGATATTAGAGTTCTGAATTGTTAAAGATTTATGGGTCAGTAAAATAAATCACACGAGAGAATTAAAATGTGTCTGATTTTATTATTAAGAGCAAATTTGAATAGTTTTTGATAGGGGTCACTAATTAATAATAAGTTGATTAAAAGTTAGTATATCTATATTATTTGAGTTATAAGTTGGCTTTAATTCAGAGATTTATTTTAATTGACTTAAGAAAGTCATATGAATTTTTTTAAGAATTATTCCGTTCTAGAGCCTTCTCTTTATGAAACAATATTTGTGTTACTTTATTTTATGTGTTGATATTACATTGGCAATGATTTATATATAAGATTATTGAGTATAAAATATCCAGTATCAAATATTTTTTACGTATATCGATAATAAATGTGTTTTATACTTTTGCCTGTTTTTTAGAAGGTTTAAATTGTAATTAATTTAGGAAAACTTATTTCTTTCGCACAGAGATAAAAAAATCAAGGATATGACATATTCTACTGATATCAAAATACATCTTTATCTTTTATTTTTAATTACAATACGTCATGGTTGACTTACAATAGTTTTATACATTTACTAAAACTGCACCCAAGCTCAACAGAAAAAATTTGAATCAATAATGAACAGAATTAAGGATTAGATTTGGAGTCATGGAATTTGGTGGACAAGATTTCAAAAAGTGGACTAGATCGCTTGATAGTGGTAAGCAGCATGAACATAGGAAGAACGTGGCTAAGAGTGGAAATGAAGTACTAAAGTGAACGTCATTTACCCAATGCACCACTTGTTGAAGATACCTTTCACAGCTTGTACAAGATATTTGGTGCAAGTTCACATGAGTGCAGGGGAAGATGGCGACCGCTGCAATATTCACGAATGAGTGCGTTGAACTTGATTAACTGACATGAGCAGCATCCCAATGATAAAAAGAAATTTGCACCTTCAATAAAGAAGTTTGAGTTTTCAAGGTTATAATCTGGATCTTATTTTTTGGATGAAGATCAGACCTTATAATACAAATCAACACTTTTGACTTTGGAGATTTATTTTACTCTTTCATAGTTATAATTATGTGATATAAAAGTTTGCTCTTAAAGAAAATATAATCAAGTGAGTTATAAATTTCTCTCAATAAAATACAAAAATTTAATGTTTAAGAGAAGATCAGTAATTCAATATGTGCTCTGATTTTTCTAAAGTAAACAAAAGCTAATATCAAGTATAAAAAAGAGAATTTATATAGAAAATGCCGTCCCAACATTAAAGTGTCATACTTAACGATTCTAAAAATGGATGTTATTGAGTTTTAAGAAATCTGTAAAATATTCTGAAGCACCACCATCATGTATAGCTTCACTATTCAAAAAATAAATTTCAGATAAATTTCTATTTAAGAAATAAGATTAAAATGCTATATATGTGTCAATCAGGTAGTTGTTGTTATGGTAGAACTTGTTTCTATTTTAAAACATTGTATTAAATAGTTGATAGGTTCAAAAAGTATAAATATATCTTTTCAAAAATCTACTTTAATATAAGATTTGAATCAAATTTAAATAAGTTTTTTACATTGATATATGTGCAAAAGATTATACCACTGTCACTTTAAATTTCTATTGTCCAAATTCAAAGAATTATTACTCTCAAAATATAAATCCATATTTTTTTTATATAATATATCCACAAAAACCTAATGATATCTAGTTTTTGTAAAATATATGTGTTGCGTACCGGATTTTTGGGGTCCGAGCAACACAAAGTGAATGCAAGATGAGTGAGTAAGTAAGAGTGAAAGAGAAGGAAATTTGCACACCGGATTTTACGTGGAAACCTTCTCTTCAATAAGAAGGGAAACCACGAGGCCCTCTGGAAATACTTCACTATGAGCGTTTTTCTTACAAGAGACCAATACAAGACAAAGAGATGAAGACAAATGGCGAGCGTTCTCTTTCTCTCTCGGTGAGTCTTAGCTTTTTCTCGTTCTCGGGAAAATTCATGAGCTTTCCCACCACCCACGAAAAAGATCCCTCTCCCCGATGCCCCGGGAGAGTATTTATAGGCGAGAATAATGCCGTTGGCCACTGGGTGCCGTGGCCACCTCTCACACCGACACGCCCCTGCAGTGTCAGGTCGCGTCGCTGGGTCACGGAGGCACGTTTAGCCGTTTTTGCCAGAATGCCAGACGGCGGTGACTGCATCGCCGTGTCGCCGGTGGTAGTGCGTTGCAGGTTTCGTGCGTTTTGCAGAAGTTTGTTAGCTGAGCTGGCAATCTCGGACGTTTTGGAGTGTCCTCGTGCTTTTATTGGGTCCGCGGACTTCAAAACTTGATGAGGGTTCTCGGGCTTCAAAGCCCTCAAGCGTTCACAGACTTTTATTCCGAGATCTTCTCTCGGACCGCTGTGATCATTCTCGGACTCCTATACACTTATCTTCCCGGGTCAAGCACTTATCCTTTTTACCCGGTGGATTGGGGACCCTGGGTACTGAACCCAACACTAGCCCCCCATGCCCAAGGGTCCGAGGTCTTCGACCGTTGGGCATGTTCTTCTGAGGCTTCCTGAGATGTCTTTTTTTTGTGAATGCTAGTCCGCGATCATGATGATTGCCCGAGGAGACCCGCTGCTGATGAAGACTTAGATCAGAATTTTCTTTGGAGGCACGTTTAAGTCCTCGTAACTTCTGGAGACTTCCTCTTGGCCCCCGGACTTCATCGTCGGATAACTTTGTCATTGTCCGAAAACCCTCATGCCGCCGTTTTAGGCTTCGTGGCATTAAATGCGTGATTGACATGCTTGCCTTGAAAGGTAACGCTTCATCATTTCGGCCAAGAGAGCGGCCGGGTGACACGTGGCCAGCCATTAATCATTCTGACGGACGGTCAGACTTTTCGTGGCCAATGTCCGGGTAACACGTGGCAAGGCTACTTTTTCTGATTCGAATGGCCATCTGACGTGTGGCACGATGATGATGGCGCCTTTTCAAATTTTTCGGGCTATAAAAGGCGCCCTTCCGCATTCAGGAACTCTTCTGCTGTCTTCCTTCTTTGAGCCTCTCTCGCGAAAGAAATCCTTTTTGTCTTCCAGCTTCCTTTTCGTCTCCCAATGAAGTCAACAAAGGCACCTGGCGTAAGGGATATTGCGTCGACCTTGACGAATGATAGGCTTGAGGAGCTTCGAGTTTTATACGAGATTCCGGATGACATGGCGATGGTGGTGCCAGTAGCAGAAGACAGGGCGCTGCGCCCTAGCGAAGGCTTCGTCACGGTCTATGAGGTTCACCTCAAAAGTGGGCTTCGATTTCCTATCCCTGAGGAGCTTCACGAGATCATGAGGGATCTGGGCGTCCCATTGGCAGGGCTCCAACCGAACGCCATGAGGTACCTCGTCTCCTTGTGCGTCTTTCTTCGCTGCCATAAAAAACTCCTAAACGTCACGGTTGTCAAGGTTATGTTTCGTTTCACACATAACCTCGATCGATTACCATGACTCCTCGGCTAATTTGCTTTGCTTTGTGGGGGAACCCGGACTCCACGAAGCGTTGGAAAGACAAATTTTTCTTTTCGCGATCCCCACACCTTTGGGCCATCCCAAATAAATGGGGAAGGTGAAGAGTGAGTCTTGCGCACCGAGCCTTCCCTCGGTGATAGGGAGTATGCCAAGGATCCGACGGACTTGGTGAGAGCCAATCTCGGGGGCTTCCACTTGGACAAGCGCAACATTTGGTTGTTGCCCGAGAATTTGAAGGAGGCTAAGTGGGTCTCTGAGTCCACTCCCGTGAAGTCCAAATCCAAGAAGAAGTTGAGAAAGAGGACGGGGACTCGAGCATTTCAGTCCGCCCGTCCAGCGGAGCAAAGCAGCCGTCCGAGAGCTCCAAACGCTCGGACGTTGAGGGCTCAAAGCGTCCTCAAGGTGTGGTGGAGATGCCTTCTTCGGAGGGCACTATTTCGATGCGACGAGTTTGTGGATGGTGACGTTATTGCTCCTCCGTTCAAGAAAAGGAAGTCCTCACATCCGAGGTCCTCTGAGTCGAGGGCTCCACTTGCCTTTATTTTCCAATCTCCCCGGGGATCTTCGAGG
This sequence comes from Nepenthes gracilis, assembly GCA_033239525.1. Lineage (NCBI taxonomy): Eukaryota > Viridiplantae > Streptophyta > Magnoliopsida > Caryophyllales > Nepenthaceae > Nepenthes > Nepenthes gracilis. The sequence continues at coordinate 17,861,532 of BSYO01000016.1, read as the reverse complement.
ATTGATGAAGTGAGTGAGCTCCTAAGTTCAAACGATCGTTGAGGTGATTGAGCTTCCAAGTCCAAGCCACACGAGAGTCCCGCCTCGAGTTTCTCCCGAACCACCGGGCGAAGCGTCCACCCCCGTGGGGCATCCATCCGAGGACTTTGAGGTCGAGGACTCTCAGAGGGGCGTTGAAGATGAGGCCGTTGCTGAGCCCCCAGCCATCCCGATCAAGCGCATCGGGACGAGCGCCCGAGGAGGTTCCCGATGATGGGATCCCGAGTGTACATGGCCTCGGACCTTTGGAGGCGAGGTCGAGGTACCTATTGTCGAGCCCCCTGCCCGTTGCTCCTTCGTAGATACTCCTATTCCCCGAGGTCAAAATAAGCTTCGTGGTGCCTTCCTTCGACGCTCCGGCTCCGAGGACTAGTGGAGAGGCCTCTTCGAGTGGCGGCTCCTTGCTTCCGAGGTATTTCCATTTTCCCTCGAGGTGCTTTGTCCTTCCACTATACTTCCTTTGTTCTGATAATCTTTTTCTTCTGAACGAAGCTCCAAACTATGGCCGAGAGGCTCAACATTATTTCTGGAGGGGTCGCTCGGACTCTCTCCCAGCTGGAGGAGCTGGAGGCCGCCAGAGAGGCCTCTCAGAAGGCTGAGGCGGAGCTTGCTGACGCCAGGAAGGAAATAGCCTCTTTGAAGGATGTTGCAAGGCGCCAACAAGACAGGCTGCGCCAGCAAGAGGAGAGGCTAAGAGTGTCCCTTAGGCCCGGGGACCTTACGCCTTTACTGGAGCGCAAGTACTGGGAGGGCATCCGAATGTGTTGCCGAGTACTTCGTCTTATTCGTCCCCGGTTTCCTTCTGCGGTACTCCATCCCCTCAATGCCAGTGCTTTGAGAGCCGACGACTTGTTTGGCACTGCTGGGAGGCCCTTTCCGAGCGATGTCCGTCCGGGTCCTTCTGAAGATCCACTATCTCCAGGGCCGTCAGAGCCCTCGGATCTAGAAGTGTCCTTGGACCTTCCTGAGCTGGCTGAGCTGTCGGGGAGCCAGGCCCCAGTGCCTTCATGTACTTTTATTTTTATTTTTTTTTTCGTACATGTATTCCACACCTTTGTTGAAATGAGAAAGAAGTCGTCGAAGATTGTTGTGCCTTCTTGTACTTGTTGAATTTTTCGACCTCTAAGGCCGCTCGGTCGATCCCGAGTTTTTGAATACGACCTCTTAGGCCGCTCGGTCGATCCCGAGTTTCTTGAATACGACCTCTTGGGCCACTCGGACGGAACCAAGTTTCTTGAATACGACCTCTTGGGCCGCTCGGACGGAACCGAGTTTCTTGAATACGACCTCTTGGGCCGCTCGGACGGAACCGAGTTTCTTGAATACGACCTCTTGGGCCGTTCGGACGGAACCGAGTTTCTTGAATACGACCTCTTGGGCCGCTCGGACGGAACCGAGTTTCTTGAATACGACCTCTTGGGCCGCTCGGACGGAACCGAAGTTTCTTGAATACGACCTCTTGGGCCGCTCGGACGAACCGAAGTTTCTTGAATACGACCTCTTGGGCCGCTCGACGAACCGAAGTTTCTTGAATACGACCTCTTGGGCCGCTCGGACGGAACCGAAGTTTCTTGAATACGACCTCTTGGGCCGCTCGGACGAACCGAAGTTTCTTGAATACGACGTCTTAGGCCGCTCGGAACCGAAGTTTTTTTTTTTTTTTACCTTAGCTTCTCACCTTTACCGATAGTATTTCTTGAGGTGTGTTGCATTCCAGTTCTAGGGATTGGCTTACCTTCCCGGGTTCGCAGCTTGTATGCCCGTTTTGAAATCTTCACTGAGACTAGGAAGGGTCCTTCCCACCCGGAGAGAGCTTGTTTCGGCCGCATTCTTTCCCCGTTGCGCGATGCTCCTCAATACCAAGTCTCCGACTTGAACCGCCGCGCTTTTACTCTCTTGTTGTAATAGCGGGCCACCCGTCGTTGATACATTGCTACACAAAGTTGCGCTTTGTTTCGGGCTTCCTCGAAGCAAATCTAGGTGCTCTCGGAGCCGCGGTCGTTGACGCTTGGGTCGAAGTGTTCTACTCGGAGGCTTGGAAGGCCCACTTCTAGTGGTATGACAGCCTCGACCCGTAGACAGCCGAATGGGGTCTCTCTTGTAGGTTCCCCGCCGTGGTCCCGTATGCCCAGAGGATGGATGGCGGCTCGTCCACCCATGAGCCCCGAGTCTAGCAAATTGGTTTTGAGCCCATGCAAGATGGTCCTGCTTTGTGACTTCTACGGCCGTTGGCACGAGGATATGCAATGATGTATGAATTAAATTAATTCAAGGCTAGACAAGACTAAAAATTGCCTTCCCGTGAACTCGTGTCCCATTATCTCGTGACGACGCTCCTGGCACTCCAAACCCGCAAACAATACTCTGCCGAGGAACTCGGTCGCGTTCCGCTCGGTTATCCGTGCTAGTGGCGTTGCTTCTACCCACTTGGTGAAGTAGTCTATTCCCACGATGAGGAACTTCCTCTGAGTGGACGCAATGGGAAACGGTCCGAGGATGTCAAGTCCCCATTGTGCAAAGGGCCAGGGAGATTGCAACACTTGAAGCTCCACGGGTGGCTGATGGCTCATATTGCCGTGGACCTGGCAATTTTCACACTTGCGCACGAAGTCCATGGCATCATCTCTCATCGTTGGCCAATAATACCCTTGCCGCATAATCTTGAATGCTAGGTTCTTGCCTCCAATGTGTGATCCACAAATTCCTAGATGCACCTCTTGGAGTGCATACTCTGCCTCCTCGGGGTAAGGCACCTCAAATAGGGGGCCGAGTACCCCTACGATATAGACGGTCGCCAATGACGGTGTACCACGGCCCGCGGACTTCCTCACTTTTCAGCTTCCGGCGTCCTCGGGCGTAACTCCACCGTGAGGTATCTCAAGTAGGCGGTCATCCAAGTGTCATTTCGGACACCCGCATGACCTCGGCCTCTGGGTTCTTCCGTGGAGGGTCGCCTGCACTTTCTCTCATTCCTTTGTCATATGCTCGCGCTGGTCTTTGGTTCGCCGCCACAACGTGTCTCTTTCTCGTTTTCTTCCCTTAGAATGTGCACAAATCTGACCTTCTCGAAATACGAGGCCAACTCTTTCACCTTTGCGAGGTACTTGAAAGCCGAGGGTCATTGACCTCAAAGTTTCCGAGGACCCGTTGACAACCAGCTCGGAGTCACTATAGATCACCAGGCTCTTGGCCGAGCACTCCTTTGCCAGCCGCAGCCCCGTGAGCAGGGCCTCGTATTCCGCTACGTTGTTAGTGGCCGGAAACCCCAAGGTTACTGATTATTTGATTTCGGATCCCATGGGCGTTTGCAGCACAACACCCGCTCCGCACCCGTCCTTCATAGAGGATCCATCTACATGCAAAGTCCACGCTGGGGTGAACTCTGCTTCTTCAGCCCCCGCTGCTTCGGCGATGTCTTCGTCTTGAAGTGCTGTTATTTCCACCATAAAGTCCGCAAGGGCCTGGCCCTTTATGGCCGGCCGGGGCCTGAACTCGATATCGAACTCACCGAGCTCAATAGCCCACTTGATCAATCGCCCGGAGACCTCGGGCTTTTGCAAAATGGTTCTCAGTGGCTAGTTGGTCAGTACCACGATCTTGTGAGCCTGGAAGTAAGGCCTCAGCTTCCTAGCAGAGTACACCAGTGTTAATGCGACCTTTTCGGCACGCGGATACCGGGTCTCCGAATCGGCCGCCTCTTGCTTGACGTAATACACCGGCCGCCGATCTCCTTGTCTTTGCCACACAGACCGACCCTAGGGCTCGGCCGGTCACCGACAGTACAAAATAGAGTTCCTCTCCTGGTAGTGGGGAGGCCAGGAGAGGAGGATTGGCTAAGTACGCCTTGAGCCCCCGGAATGCTTCTTCGCACTCATTGCTCCAGCGAAACCCTTGGGTTTTCGGTCCCCTGAGTGCCTTGAAAAATGGCAGATGCTTCTCAGCTGATTTGGCTAGGAAACGGGAGAGGGCAGCCACTCGTCCCGTGAGCCTCTGGACGTCCCTCACAGTCCGAGGGGACTTCATGTCCAAGATGGCCTGGATCTTCTCTGGGTTCGCCTCGATTCCACGTTGTGACACTATGAAACCGAGGAACTTCCCGGACGACACCCCAAAGGTGCACTTGCTGGGGTTCAGCTTCATCCCGTGCGCTCTGAGCACTCGGAAGGTCTCTGCTAAGTCTTTGACGTGACTTCCACCAATGGTGCTTTTGACGAACATGTCGTCGACGTAGACTTATACGTTTCTGCCAATCCGGTTTTCAAAGATCTTGTTGACGAGCCGCTGGTATGTCGCGCCGGCGTTCTTGAGACCGAAGGGCATCACTTTGTAACAGTACGTGCCCTGGTCCGTCATGAATGATGTATGCTCCTCGTCCTCCGTGTGCATCTTGATCTGATTGTATCCGGAGTAGGCGTCCATGAAGCTGAGCAGCTCGTAGCCACTCGTTGAGTCCACCAGCCGGTCTACTCTGGGAAGTGGAAAGCTGTCTTTCGGACAAGCTTTGTTGAGGTCTGTGAAATCGACGCACATCCTCCACTTCCCGCTGCTTTTCTTCACCATGACCACGTTGGAGAGCCAATACAAGACCTCCCGATGAATCCGAGGGTCCAGAGCTTCTTCACTTCTTCTGGATAGCTATCGCCTTTCCGTTGAATAGTTCCCCGCTTTTGTCCGACAGTGCTTGTGGTGGGGATCCACACCCCCACTGAGTTATGGTTTCGGGGAAATCCCGGCATGTCACATGGGGACCAAGCAAAGACGTCCGAGTTCTCTTTTAAGAGAGTCGTGAGGCTCTCTCGGACGGACTCGTTGAGAGAGCTTCCAACTGGACGCATCTCTCGGGATCCCTGGGATCCAAAATTTTTACGGTGGGTTCACCGGCCCGTGCTTGTTGGAGGGTCGCCTCGTCCACCGAGGTCGAGGTCTTCCATTGGTTGGGAAGGGGAGTCCGTGTGACTGTGTGATGTAACACGTTCTCCCAACGGATCGCTCGCCCAAGACTTCCCCAACTCCAAATGGAGTTGGAAATTTCATTTTCAGATGTGGGATGGAGGTCACGGCACCGAAGGTGGCCAAGCAGGGGCGTCCGAGGATTGCGTTATAAACAGACGGGAGGTCCACCACCAAGAAGGCGAGGACCTTGGACGCAGTCCTCGGATATGTCCCTAAGGTGACCTCCAGCTGCACGATGCCCTGGACGGGGACTGGCTCGTTGTCGAGTCCGTACAGTGGCCCCTCCGGGGCCTTCATTTGGTCTCTTTTTAGTCCTAGCTTTTGATAAGCATCGAAATAAAGCAAGTTGCGAGAACTCCCATTATCAACAAATACTCGCTTCAGATGGAAGTCACTTACTCCATCTGAAACGAGCTTATTAAGGGGGTCGAATGGGGGAAGTTACATGGGTCATGTCCTCCTTACCAAAACATATGATATCATCTCCGATCTAGTCCGCGCCTCTTTGATGCAAAATGCTCTCGGCCGCCGCTTCCCGATTGGAAGTTGATAACTCCCGCCGCGACCACTGTTCCTTGGTGGGTCACCTCGAGTTCGCCCCTTCGCTCCTAAGACTCCGTCCCGGTCGTTGCGAGAAACGGCCGGGTGGCCCTCTTAATCGCTCCTCGATCTCCCTCTGCAAAGATTTGCAGTCTTCTGTCGCGTGCCCTCTGCAGCGGTGGAAATCGCAGAACTTCGTCTGGTCGCCCCCGTCTGGATTCTTCAGAGGCACGGGCCACTTCACGAACTTTTCCCCTCGAATTTGCATCAGCACGTTGGTCCGCGTATCGTTCAAGGGAGTGAGACGTGTTGGGGGAACGTCTCCATGCGTGGGCATCCCGGGCTTGTGGTGCTTTTGATGCCTGGCCACGAACGGGGGACTGCAATAGTCCCCGGCCTTCCTCTTCACTTCCTCTGTCCTCGGGCGGTAGTCCTCGCTCCTTCTTTGGGCGCTTTGCTTCGTCGCCTCCTCCGCCGCAATATAGGCCCTCGCTATGGACTCGGCCTCTTCGAAATACGGGGGCCCTTATGTACAAGGTGCTTGAAGAAGGAACCCCCTCGAGGCCGACAGAAGGCATTCACTTCACACCATCGCACGCCTTAGGAATCTGCTCGGCCTTGACACGAACCTTGCCAGAAGCCTCTCGGGCTCTCCCCTGCACCTCCGCTTCACGCGGGTGAGATGCAGTCTGCTTCTCCACCCTTCGCCGAGGCGAATCGTGATGAACGCTGCCGCCGGTTCCAAGGTGTTAATGGAGCCCGCGGGCATCCCATAGAACCAAACTCTGGCGTCCCCTTTCAACGTTAAGGGGAAGCACTGGCACATTGCCGTTTCATCAAGCCCTTGGAGGCTCAGGTGCTCTCGGAACATGTTGAGGTGATCCATGGGATCAGCGCTCCCATCGTATGCCTCCAGATTGGGCATTTTGAACTTCGAGGGCAGTGCCCTCGCTCTAACGTCAGTGGTGAACGGAGATTGCGGGACGCTTGCTCCGCTGCTCTCTCCGAACACACGGTTCCATACTTTTTCCAATTTTTCCTCCACGGGTGGTGGAGCGGTCGCCTTTTTTGCGTTGAGGAAGTGCCTCACTGCGTCAGCCGCCGGTGCACCCTCCTCTCTCGGGGTCCTTCGGATCTTTGTGGGGACTCGGGCGCATCCGCTATCTCCCGACGCGACGCTCCCGGCCGCCCGGGATCGGGGTCCTCGACGCGTTCTTCGCCCGCTAGGGCCCCGCCGCTGAGGCGACTTCGCCCTGGTAGATCTCGGTGGGTTGGCGCGCCTGTCGCGCTGCGTTCGTGCCTTCCCCCTCTTCTACGGGACATCTCCGCCTTCGATCCCCGGAAGGGCCTCCTTTTCCTTCTTGTCTATTCTCGTGCGAGGAGAGCGATGAAGGCTTTATGCATCTCGTCCACCTTTGCCGCCAATCCCCTCACAAAAGATCGCAGTGGTTCTCAATACCAAATAAGCAAGGGGTTGGGCGTCCCCTAAGGATTGTGAGCTGTGGCTCTTTCTCCACACTCGCTTGTGCTCGTGCTTACCATTTTTAGTGCTTGTTGATTGTTGATACTGTCTAGTGTGTTTAGAATGTGTTTATGAGGATGAGAACTTGACTTTTAATCCAAGATTCCCACAGACGGCGCCAATGTTGCGTACCGGATTTTTGGGGTCCGAGCAACACAAAGTGAATGCAAGATGAGTGAGTAAGTAAGAGTGAAAGAGAAGGAAATTTGCACACGGATTTTACGTGGAAACCTTCTCTTCAATGAGAAGGGAAAACCACGAGGCCTGGCCTGGAAATACTTCACTATGAGCGTTTTCTTACAAGAGACCAATACAAAGGGCCGAGCGTTTGAATTACAAAGAGATGAAGACAAAAGGCGAGCGTTCTCTTTCTCTCTCAGTGAGTCTTAGCTTTTTCTGTTCTCAGGAAAATTCGTCAGAGCTTTCCCACCAGTCCACGAAAAAAGATCCCTCTCCCTGATGCCCCGGGGAGAGTATTTATAGGCGAGAATAATGCCGTTGGCCACTGGGTGCCAGGCTGGCCACCTCTCACCTGACACGTCCCTGCAGTGTCAGGTGCGTCAGTGTACGGGAGGCACGTTTAGCCGTTTTTGCCAGGAATGCCAGACGGCGGTGACAGACTGCCGTGTCAGGCTGGCAGTGGTAGTGCGTTGCAGGTTTCGTGCGTTTTGCAGAAGTTTGTTAGCTGAGCTGGCAATCTCGGACGTTTTGGAGTGTCCTCGTGCTTTTATTGGGTCCGCGGACTTCAAAACTTGATGAGGGTTCTCGGGCTTCAAAGCCCTCGGGCGTTTCTGCACTGCTATTCCGAGATCTTCTCTCGGACTGCTGTGATCATTCTCGGACTCCTATACACTTATCTTCCCGGGTCAAGCACTTATCCTTTTTACCCGGTGGATTGGGGACCCTGGGTACTGAACCCAACAATATGTATATATATATTAGATTTTTTGAGTACTTAAAAAACTTAAATTAAAAATAAATCTCAAATTCATGCCCACAGTGTCATTAACACAGAAATAATTTTTCATAAAATTTTGAAAATTCCAATTCGAATGCATTTGATTAATTAGAATTATAATATATTGTAAATATTTTTTTTATCATCAAAATAATTAAAGCAATATAGAACTAACAGTTGCTATTAATTATAGCATGCACATTGATCGATTACCCCAAGCATAAACTAGCTATTTCATCGCCTTGGATACCCTGATTATTTGTTGGTGTGTTATGGGGCAAAACTCGTAATGACTCTCGTATTGGTTCATAAACTAAGACGGCATCCAAAATCATCAGAAATAAGGACTAAAATGGATTTGATGAAAAATTCTAGCCCAAGAACCATATGGAAAGAGCAATACTAAGGACACAATCAATGCTAGACCTTCTAAAATGAAAAAAAATGGGTTCTTGAACCAACTTCATACGGGGTACTAAAGAAGACATGATTTAATTTATCGTAGTCAATAAGTTGATATTGGAGCTGTTCAAATGATAGTGGTGCTGGCACAATACTGACTTAATCATGTCCCACACTGCGCTTATGGCATTGGTGTGATGCTTTCAAATTTGATTTTATTTATTTTTATGTTATGTTATATTATGGCCCTATGATATTTTAAATTATTTTATTTTCTTTTAGTATTGTTATTGTAATAACGTGGTATTAATTATGATATATTATGTCATCAGAGAAATTAAATTAATTAAGTGACAAGTATAATTATAGATTTAGATAAAAAATTATGTACTAAAGAGTTTAGGTTAGCTTTTGATAGACGTTAGACTCATATTCGTGTACAGAAAATAGAAAGGTGGTACTTGAAAAGCACATGAGTTATACATAATTATATAAGAGGTAATATCTCTAAGCCTAATATACAAATAAAAGACGCTTGCTCACTGACTCTAGATATTGGGGGCATGAGGTTGTGCATAATGGGCGCATGCACTTAAACAAATTTTAGTATTTACGTTTGATAAATACATGACCATCGTACATGTCATTTTATTACTTAATTTGATTTAGTCTCTTTTCTATCCATTTTTATGGTACTTTTGAAAGAAGAAAGAGAAAAAGAAGAGTTCAAGAGAGAGAAGAATAGAGAGAAAGCATGAAGAATAATTAATGTGATTTTAAGTTAAATTTTAGTAAATTATCATAAAACAAGTATACTTCAAATCCTTTCACACACACACACATATATATTACTTTTTGAGATATTATAATAATTAAATATATCTTAATAGAAGTCTCAATTAAATATACGTCATTTTATGCTAATGACTATGTGCTCGCCACCAATTATTGAGTAAAATTTATGAGGTATCAATACTTATAAGTTTGATAAGTAACTAACTATATAATTTTATAATATCTTATCATCCATAATATATATTTATCAAACTTAATCTGGATAATTAATATTTTTATTATTCTCTTGGGGTAAGTTCAAAAGATGCCACACATATAATCCTATCAGGACCTGCATGTCTCCGACAAAAAATCTGATTATTTATTGTTTAATCCATAATTATCTTAATCTCTAGTTTTAAATTTTATAATCTGAAATTAACTTAAATTATATTTTATTTTTAGGATCTAAAAATTTATTATTTATTTTATCAACTTAAAATCCAAACTAACACGGGATGTAAACTTACAATCAAAATACTATTAAACTATCCAAAATATTTATATTAATAATGATCAAATCAGTTGACTCAAAATTTTTATACAAAAATAGTTATAAATATTGATAATTAATTAACCTCAAATTATACAAAAAAAAATATCTCAACAAAAACAGGCATCACCCTAAACTGCAAAATATGAAATTCAACTCAAATATTTTTGAAAGTAATGATCAAATATAAACATATCTATCATCATCATTATCACCTGGAAACAATATTAACTGAAATAAATGAAAGCCAAAAGCTAATATTCTGAACTATCAAATTATTAAAATATACTAAATCACTCCAACATTCTAAAAGCTAACTTTTGAATAGTATAAAGGATTAGCAAAAATAAATGTAAAAAAGAGTATAATGCTCAACAAATATTAATGCTTTTATATATAGATATATGTTGAACAAAATATATTAGAATTATAATAAGATCAAAATTCTAAAAAATTGATAAAATTATTTTTGAATAAATCATATGAAAGTTAAATATTAATAATCACAAAAGCCAAAATCTATATATATATATATATATATATATATATATAAATCATTCTAAATTTATATATTCATGATAAAAAATAATAAAATTATGTAAATATATAAATTATGCTAAAAATCATGTTAATATATAAAAGAATTAAGAATCAGTAATGACCTCACTAACAAATTATGAATTTTGATATTTGAATAATGACTATTTTTCATAGTTAAATGTCATATGTCATTACTTACAAGTTATTGGTAGACCAACTATATATAATTCTTATAGTCAGAGCTAAATGCTACTTTATTTACTCATAAATAATTAGTTCAATCTTCAATTTACTAATAATATACTAAAATATATTCAAATATATTTTATCAATTCTTTACAATAATTTATATTTAGTCAAATTAAAAACTTTACTCGAATAATAATATCCTTTAATTTTTCTTATACTGAATAAAATATTTTCTTCATCAAAATTTATATAAAATATTTCTTTGTATTTTTTTTACAAATATATAGTATATAGTAAAAATTATAAATATGTAGAAACTTTATTATGTAATTTAGAAATATATAATAATTTTAATATATTATTTTAAAACATTCAAAAACTATAATATGAAAATTATAGATAATTAATATAGTTCATATATATCTTTTAACATTTTCTTTCAAATAGAATGTATGCAGCCACATCAAAGTAAAATTTCAAAAATTGAATATAATTTTTATAATTTCTCTTAATTATAAATATATATGAATAATTATATGAAATTCAAAACATATAGAAGTATATATTTAAGTTTTAAAAACATACATAAACATTAAATAAAAATTAAGGCATGTAAGGATTTTATTATAGAAATTCAATACTTAAGCATAATTTATATGTATTTAAGACATGTATTTTATAGAAAGTCATGAAATAAGAGTAAAATTATATGTATATAAAATATAATCACCTTATGTATAAAGATAACATAAATATGAATATTTAAAATAACAAATGATCAAAAAATATAAATAATAATAACAAAAGAAGAAAAAATTTAGATGCATTCACATTCACTTGATTTTATAAAAGGATTTCTTGATTTTACCTTAATTTTTCATCTTTTTTTTTCTTTTTTTTTTTTTCTTTTTTTGTTCTGTTTCATCTCAAAACATTAGTAAAAATAAGTTAAAATCGATCAAAAGATATATTTATAGAAAAATGTTATATGAGTGTCACTCAGAGACGGATTAGGCATTGAGATATAATCCAAACCGTACACAAACACCCCTTGAGTATTAGCATTTTGGGCCAAATATATACATGTGTCATTCGAGTGTAACTCAAGTGTAAATATTTTGTTTAAAACGCACTTATGGATAATGCACATCTTAGGTACCACTCAACCTAAATTACTTTGGTTCAAAATTGAATATTTTGTCCTAAAAACTCAATTAATCTTAAAAATTTATCAATCTAATTAAATTATTTATTACTAAAATAATCTTTTGAGATCCATATATTATATTTTTTCACTTTAAAAAATATCATCCTTGAAATTTACATGCCTCAATAAGCATCAAAATTTGATCTCTATATGGGTCCATTGCAGTTCCACTGTACAACTCTAATCTCATCTCTTCAAATGCCAAATTAACATCAATCATTTTTATTTCTTGATCATCAAATGAGCTATCCTTTCTATTATTTCTACCATTCTTTCCATGAGCACAAGCTATTTTTGAACATATCATATGACAATTTAACCCAATCAAATTCTCAAATCAAATAAAATGATTTTCTTACGACTTTTTCTCATATCATCCTTATTACATCTTGATCCGAAGTCTAATATTTATTTATTGATCCATAGTTATCTTAATCTCCAATTAAATTCCATAATATGAAATTAACTTAAATTAAATTTTATTTTTAAGGCCAAAAATCTATTGTTTATCTCACAAACTTAAAATCCAAACTACACCGAGATACAATTGTCTTGAAATTTAATTTTTATCAAATTTTTACTTTATAATTATTTTTTAAATTGACCAAATATATATAATAATTATATCATAAATTATAAATAAAATATCTGTCATTACAATTCTCATTGTCTAATTGAAATTCATACACAAATAGGATACAAAATACTCAATTTTTATCCATATATCAAAACTCAAAACTCCTTAGAATGATATCTCAATTCATTTTTTCACATTACTATAAACATCTCTCTAAATAACTCAATTACCCGGGTTATAAAAATTAGTTTCAAATAGCTATTGACTAAATCACGGGACCGTAGGTTTTTTATTTCTTAACATTATAATATCTTCAAATAATTTCATCCACGTTTATATAATTATATGTTATCTTTGAATAATTTTCTCTGCTTTAATTATACAAAATCAATAAAGTTATACAAGTAAACTAAGTTAACACAAAAAATTATTATCAAGAATATAAGAGGAAATAAAGGAGCAACTAAATATTTGCCCAACTCTTAAGCTTTTATTCAATCTTCAAAGAACTCACCGTATACCAATCTTATTTTTAAAGCTATAAAATATATTTTATTTTATCACTATTAAGTAAAGCTTGCAGATTATTAATTTTATTTGAACTATTTTGACTAACAATAATAGAATCCAACCAAAATAATAAAATATTTTAAATAACCTCAAAACATTTATTATCCCCAATATAATTGTAAAAATATATATATAATATTTGATAACTATTTTCCAATTCTTCACCCGATAGTACGAGGGCGGAATTGTTTCAACAAGGTATTCAAGAACAAGTTTTGCTGTCCAATGTCGTGTATTCACCAATCAATTTCTATGTTTACGAGTAATCAAAGCAATATTTCTTCAATATAATATTAAATTTTATATGTCAAAAAATAGTAACCTCAATATTACTATAATACAAGGATTTATTTATTATATAAATAATTGACCGGAACATAAGTCATTAAATCAATAATGGTTAATCCAAAAGTGTTTGTGATCGGCCAAATTTCTTCATTTTTCAATTTCTATCATTTTAAAATGTCAACTTTGATACTTGACAATATACACTATATAATTTATTGTTTAATAACAATAATCAAAAAGGCCAAAATGTATCGATTTAAAGTACAAACAAACGGTTTGAAAATCATTCCACAGTTAGTAAAAATTGAGATGGTATATTTCAATACTCATCATAGTAATTTTTGCACTCGATTATCGACACATTGAAAATCAAAATTATGTTTTGTTAATAAAAAATTATACTTTGCATGCCACAGTATGAAAATGGTAACTTTAGTGATATAAATATATTTATATAACATATAAAAGATTGGCCTAAAAATTATTCGGAACCAAAAATTTTTTTTTCCTGACACAATTCTCATCTTCTCAAAAGGATGAGTAGTATTCATGCCTAATTTTTTAGTTTTTATAGTGTACAAAATAGTTTTGAAGCGGCAAAAGTTTTGTGTAATAGGTTGCACTACTACATCTACAATGTTTAGGTAATAATCTAATGATTAGAGGATGCAAGAAATACTGAGAAATTGGTTAATTATCACTTGTCCTTTTCCACATGAAAATCCTATCATATTCAGTCTCCATTTCCACTTCTCATCCATACATGACCAGCCGAAAGGTGGATGAGGGAAGAAGAAGAGGCGGCAGCTGCAGCTATGCGTGAGTTGTTTGGTGGCTAAATTTGATTTTTTGAATAATTTTTTATATGATTAATATCAATTAAACTAATTAAACTAATTTTATTTTATTAATTATATCAATATAAATATATAGACAAGTATTATTATCACAATAAGTACTAATTATTATTCTAAAGTAATTAAAAATAATTACTAACTATTAGTAAAAATTACCAAAATATCTTTATAATATTTTTTGCAAATTTTGGCCTCTTTAAAAAATTAGTTTAAGCTCACTTGTAATTAATACCTTATCAATTATCCTCATTGGTGACTTCTTTTGGTCAAAAACCAAATAAATCTAAATAAAAATATTAGGTATTACAATTACTCTCCACATCATTTTGCCTAGTTCTTCCATGTATTAGAGCTAACATCATTACCATCATCAGTGATATAGGGATTATAACAAATATCCTAGAGAGTTATTATATATTCATCAATACTAAAGTGAAAAGTGTCAATATTTAGTCCTCACACTTCCATTGTTGTTATTATTGGTGTCAATTTAATTTAATGGGACTTAGACTGATGATTCCTTAAAAACCATATATCAATTGGCTGGAAAAGAATAAATTTATTTTTATTAAGATTGTATATAAAGTATCTAGTATGATAAAATTTAATAATTCACAATCAAGCTTTCTATGAAAATCCTAACAATTATGGGCTATTACATATAAATTTTAACTTTTAAAATATCTGAAATCAAAACTATCTAAATCAACCATATTGCCTGCAATTGATATCACAGTGAAGTAAAGAAAAAGATGTGATTGACCATGTTTAAAATTCTGTGGATAAAGATTTGGATATTCCTCGATGCCATTGTGATATTGCAAATATTTGATGTGATAAAAAGAAAAGAAGATAAGAGATAGAGATTGAAAGATTTTTAAGGTTAGATAAAAAAAGAAATGGTGACCACAACTAATTATAACGATTACAACGAATAATTTGAGGTTTTTAAAAATATTGAAATGGAAAAGAAAACACTAAATATTGATTTTATTGTAGGGGATGGCAAATTTTTCACAATTTATAATTGAATATATATATATATATATATACTTGTATTTATAATATTTAAATTATTTTTAAAATTGATTTTTTAAGGTTTACTTAGAGAATAATGCAGCCCAAGTATATCACGGGACCTTGCTATCCAAAGTGCACCCCTGGGAACCAACCACACAAAATGCATCCCTTGGAACCTACCACCTAGACACCTAGAGTGTATGATGGGTGAATAGTTTACAATGTGCACCTTACAATATAATTGAAGTGTACATTATTTTATATTTTCTCATGATTCTCTTTTTAAAAATCACGTCTAATTTAACTGTAAGATTAAAATAACTTTAATAGATTTAAAAAATAAGCAATGAGATTATCAAGATTATTTTTTTCATCATTGTCAATATCAATATAGATTAGATTTCTTTCTTTTCATGATGATGTTATCTTAAAGATTTATAGGTAAATTAACAGTTGATAAAAAGTAAGATCACTATTAATTTATCCCATTAATATTAATATTGATTAAAACTTAAGTTAAGATGATCGGATTTTAAGTCATTACATAAATAAAGAATACAAAATAAATAAATAAATATATAAACAATTTAAAATAAATAAATATATAGTCTAGATTTTGTATTACATTTTTATCACACGAACCAAGTTTTCTCATACGGAGAATAATTTACACAACAAATAGTCGTGTAAAATTAAAAGGCAAAAGTGAAGGAAAATTAAAATAAAAAAAAATTGATAATATATTTGAGATTTTTACCCTTGGAAGATAACAATTGATAAATTTAATAATATAATTGATCGTTTTGATTTTTTTCGGAGATCATATTTTAGATATTGTCGGGAAAAAATTCTATTATGGGCAAACAGTCTCAATAGGGCCGACTTTAATGGATCTACACAAACAGACAAAAACAAGCACGTGCCAGAAGCTCTCGGAACATAGACCAGCGGGACCCACGAAATCCAATGGAATATTACTTCTTGGACTTTTATTTCCCAAAATCTTACGGAAGTGCCAGAATATATATATATATATTATCTTTTAAAAGTGTCAATTAAATATTCTTAAGATATTTTTCAGGTAAAATGCATTGTCATTCACCGGAAGCCAAGCTTCAAAGGGATGCTTGTTTTTAAATTTAAAAAAATAATAATAATTTTTCAAAAAAGATATAATTTATAGTTTTTATTTAATAATATTTTAAGGTTTCTGAAAATAAACTAAAATTTGTTAAAAAATCTCAATAATTTATTTATGAAATTTAATAAATTATTTTTCTAAGGTATTTTCAAAATCAATGTCAATTAAGTGCAAGGCTGCAAATTGAATCGTAACAGGTATGGACAGAATTGAATTTTTATTACACGCAGAGGTGGCCGGGTAGGCAATAATAAATATATTGAAAAAATTGCTTCGAAAAGCTATTGAATTTTAATATTGTGCTACTTAAATTTTTAATTATTTACACACAGCTCTAAAATTTTCACATTTTTCAAAAATATTATAAGTAGATTATCTTGGTTGATCCATTTGCCCTTTTTTTTTAATTTTTGGAAATAATCAAAGTAAGAATCAATTAACCCCACCTAAAAATTTTTATATAAAAAATTAAATATAAACATATTAATAATTAAACTGAAAATTTTTAATAATTTTATTAAATTTAAATTTATTATTAAAATTTATTTATTGATACCATTACTCACTCATCCGTATAAAATTAGTCAAAATTTGAAATATATTTTTTAATGACGACGCCAAGCCACGCTCATCCCAGCAACCTTTCAAGTAGGGACGGATGAGATTGGCTCCGCTTCCACGATGATATGCCACGTTCACCGCTCTTTTTTCCGTACCCTGTTATATCGTACACAACGAGAAACTTCGAGTTTCCAGTCTTCTAAACTCATCCAAACTAATGAGAATGAACGTTTACATGATGACCACTTCACAATCATCTTAGAAGAGTACAATCGTGCTCGATCTCCTCTGCCGAATTAAATTCTATTTAATTAGTTTTTAGGCTTTTATATTGCCAAATTCATCAATTTTAGTCGTAACTTTTGTTTTATATAAAGTTTTCGGCTTTGATTTTATGCTCAAGAGCGAAGCTAATTTTGTCAATTAGACTAACATTAAAAAGTAATTAACTTAAGATAATTTTTAATGATGTATTATATCTAAAAAAATTGGCACCCTTTTTTTACGGACAACAAAGTTCAATTTGATAGGTAAAAAAATGGAATGTTAGATTTTGAATCCTTTTTGTTTTTCATAAGTTTCACTTTAAATAAACAAATCATGTAAAACTATGCTCAATATATTGCAAAAATTTGTTTGAATGGAGACATTTTTAAGTGACGCATATTAGGCACATCGAAAATATATAAGAAAATCATGATGAGCACTTTGCTAATCGAAACAAGATTTCAATATATGATACGTGAATGAAAGACACATATGGATGGTTTCTCTAAAAAGTTCATGTCTAAGAAGCTCTTAAACGACATATATATGAGAGTTTTTCAAATGATTTTTGCTTGATGTGTGTACAATGAATGCTCGTATGCTGACGATAATATCTATGACTGAATAGTTAAAGCATCCAATTTATAACTGACGAATTTGTAGATTTAATTCATAAAAAAAAATCTAACAAAAACTTATGACTGTATCAATTGTAAGAAAAGACATCGTGATAATTAATATGAGACCTTATCACCCGTCAATGTATGACGTTCTTCGACTAATCGTTACTTTAGATGGTGAAGATGTTAATAACGGTGAAAAATCAAACAATTACATAATATTTACCTTATGTAACACGTTAGGACTATTTAGTTACTATATTTATAAAATCATGCAATTTTTAAGATATATCTAAGAGCTTTTTTAACACAAAAATACTGCACGATGAAGAAGCTTTTTGACATTCAATTGAAGTTCAAATTAATTTTTTATTTTTTACTAAATTTAAATATGTTATTATATTGTTGATTCTAAAACGTAATACTGATTGGTTACTTATATACTCGCTATTTATTCTCTTTTGAATTGTAATGTCTATTGAAAGGATTATATTCAACAATCATTTATAGAATATAGTAAAAGTCTCTAGAAAGAAATTATATTCATAACTAATCTCTTTTAAACTGAATTTATTTATAGATTGTCTCATAAGTTTTTACTTGATTTTAAAAAAATTAATGTTAAATATTATTGTATAATTTTATATATTTGATCATGTGTACTCTTTGTGCTCAAGAGTAAAGTAGTCGACGACGAAAAATTTGAACTTATTTTTGCTACACCGATAGGCAATCTCCCTCTATTTGAACAACACGTAGATATTACAAAAACAACATAACGAGCAAGGGCAATTCACGAACAACAATCCCGAATATACTCATCTTCCTTCTATCACATCCCCATATCACTTCCTCCTGCTTTATCTTTCACCCTTCTTTTCAAAACTAGATTAGGTAATGAAGCTCGAATTTCTTATCCAGAATCATTCTCCAACGCGCATTTCTTAATAGATTTGGGATTACTATTGAACCCCACCTTAGAAAATATCCCATTTGATTTATTTTTTTAACAGGTTTATCGGCGTTATTTTTTATAGTTTATTTTTTAAATATCTAATTATTGATCAAGTTTTATAAAGTTAAGGTTCATAAACTTCCGACTCATGAATTTTAACAAATAAAGGGTAAATTGACGGAAAATATCAGATGGTGTGTTTAATAACAAGACTATCTACCAGCAGAGTCCTATTCTTCAATCAAACATTTGGCAATTATCTGCCCTAATTGCTCGAGATGTCTCCGCGGTTCGTTTGTAGGGAAAAAAATATACACAGTAGAACCAAAGCATTCAAGTATCCTGAATTCAGAGAAACCAACGGAATCAACGGACAGAATTATTGGACAAATTGATAGAGCAATGGGATAATCAAAGGCAATATAGCAGTGTAGATAGACCCTACAGTTTGATCAGGCCTGTCTTCTATTGAAGATAGCCAGGCCTTATTGTTATTATTATTATTTTCTGTTTTTTCTTTTGTAGATTGATCATAATTGATTAATTTGATCATGGTTATGTCAATGTCAGATAATTTTTTGAGAATAAAGAAGAAAATAGGAAGGTAGAAAGAGAAATGCACTTAAATGGAACATTTACTTGGAAGCTATAATCACTATCGGTCTTATCCAATCGCGCAAGCAGACATGGGGGTTTGAAGAAGCTACACATGATGCCCTAAAAATCCAAATAATCGGTGGCGGCCTCCGATAAAAAAGTGACATTCAGGAATCCCACATAAACTTTCATATTTATTTTGTTTTGTTTTCCATATCTCCTTCCAGCTGGAGCATCTCTGAAAGCACTAGGGTCGTCTTTTGAGGGAAGAACACTCGAATCTATTGACAGAACGGTGCAAGGCCTACGTTTTGGCACCTCTCTTAAATCTCACCAGTAGGTTGGTCAACAAAGTCGGCTCCTGATCAACCAAATTGTTGCTTCCTGTTGATCTTTTCCCCTAGTGCAATTGTGCTCCATATTGAACTCGGATATCACGGTAATATGAGAGACATTTTGGATTTATGGGGAACTAGAAAAACGCAATTTTTTCATAGAACTAAAAAAAATAGTATGCTACACAGATCAAGCAATAAGTAAGCAACCAATACCTCGGCAAGTAAAGAGTAGAAAGAGGTCCCATGTCACCAGCCACATAAATAAGGGCAATATAGCTATTAATGGGCACACAGGGGGCATTGTAAATACTCCATAGAAAGACCCACAATTTTTTCATAGCTTCTGAAAAGTTCTACTATTGATGGGTAGAATATTCTCTACACTTCCGATCCTAGCCATGGATGTTGGGACGCATCGCTAGGATTAGTCAGCAGAATTTTCTCACATATTGTATGCCTAAGCATATGTAAAGAGTTGGAGCTAAGCCATGGGGGATAACAAAACCCCAAAAATTATCATCTTTTTTTCGCTTTAAATTCACTTAATTATTTAGTCTCTTGAGTTGGGCTAATTTAATCAACACTCTCCTTAAGTTAATTCAGTGGGAGGGCTAAGCGGCACGTATGAAATTAGTGACAGTCTAAGTACGTGACAGCTAGCTGAACATTATTCCTCAGAACGATTGATTTCTTGGATATCTGATTTTCGTTCTTATCTTAGCAGCTCAGCATCATTCTCCTTGCTACACAACGAGACAAGGCGTCTATCCACAACATATCTGGACCTCATTTCTCAGTAGCTGCTTTTTTTTTTTTTTTTTAATGACTCGACGATGGAATCAGACACATGAAAACGACACGACAGACAGTTTTCTCATTGAACATCTCCAGTCTGCAATTGATTCTAATTCATGGACTGCAGATTTATTTGTCCTCCAAACGTCCTTTCAGGCTGCTGTTCAGCACCCCAGCTGCAGCTGATGTAACAATAGTAGTGTTGAGGCTAAAGCCATTAACTTAGGATAGGAGAGTCAGAAAATTCAGAATTCCGTGATGCATAAAGATATCAGAGTCTTGGCTCAGCTACTGACCATCTCTCCATGTTTTTATATTCCAGCACCGATAGGATATAATTGCGCCAGGGAAGAGTTGCAGAGTATGCTGAGAGTCTCATTTCACTTTACCAATAATAAAAGATATGCAATTAACCACCACACATTTGTAAAAGCGATGCGCTTCTTTCAATAATCGGATGTAATAGGAAGTAACATGGTATGCATGCTGCATAGTCTCTCCTACAATTGACATATGCTATGTGCAGGTACAGTCAATTTTCAATTGGCAATGGAGAGGAAAACAAAGCATGTCTTCACCGCAATTCAAGGCTTGGAATGTGGGCCGGATCTAGATTTTTCTTATAAATACAACAAGTGATATTATAAAATAATCTTGAAAATCAACACTTCAATTTTATCATTTTTCAACAGTGCAGGTTTTAAACAAATATATATGTAGTATTTGGTGAAAAATTGAAAACATTTTTAGGATGGTTTAGAGTAATTGGCAAATTCTGTGACAGCATTATGTATTTAACTCTCTTTAGCAAAACTTAATGTCAGAGTATTCGATCAAAGTTGGCACAAGCACTAAAAGTTCACTTGAGAATTCTACTTGAAATTGGATCGAAGTTGCCTCAAATGTCAAAGTTTTGCCTAAGAGTTTGGCTCCATATTGACTTGAGATATAAAGTTTTGCCTGAGAGTTCTGCTCGAAAATTGCTTAACGTTTGCTTGACAAGAATCTTTTTGGATCTCTGCAAGGCACTTCATCAGTAAGTTCGCTCAATATCCACTCATGTTATACATGGACAATAAAACTTTGCTTGAAATTCAGACAAATTTGGCCCAAGGAAACATGGTTTTCCCTACTATGTATGGTTCTAAAATTGCTTCAACCAATAGATTGGCTTAAAGGTACAAGAATAACTCTCCGATTTAACCAAACGACACTCATGTCAGTAAAATACTAATTAAACTAACATGTTGAGGTTGAGAAAGGAGAGAGATTGGCTTCTAGAGGACAATACCCCATGTATTGAGATTCTTTAAGTAAAATGTTATTCGGAAGACAAGCTTTTAATCATTTTATACAGGCTTAAATGTTGTGAGACCTATGTTTAAACATGTGCTCAAAAGTGTTTAATGCAATGGTGAATACTCAAGGAAGACGATGATCCTTCCAATTCTTTTGTTGTTGAAGCACTAGATTATGATGATGCCCTTTTTCAATGTTAAGAGATTTGTTTCATAATTGCTTTAGGCCTTATGACTTTTGGGGGGGGGGGGATGGTTACCTCCTAATTAGTAATTGACCATTAATATGAAAAGTTATAGTCAATTACTATATAGATAGTTCTCAGTCTAAGAAGTTGGTTCCCTACATTTGGTAACAGTTCTTTTGAATAGTTAATATATTCAAGAACAATTACTA
Source organism: Nepenthes gracilis (assembly GCA_033239525.1). Taxonomy (NCBI): domain Eukaryota; kingdom Viridiplantae; phylum Streptophyta; class Magnoliopsida; order Caryophyllales; family Nepenthaceae; genus Nepenthes; species Nepenthes gracilis. Next base: position 17,839,574 of record BSYO01000016.1, on the reverse strand, counting down.
TATTTGTAAATATAGGCTTAATGGATCCTCATAAAGCAATTATATTGACTAGAGTTTTTGATTTTAGGATCTGAAGGATTGCCTTGTAGATTGTGGACGATGTGGCTTGCAACTATAGACATTTAGTTGATTGTAGATCAACTAGGAGTTATGTTCGGATTGTCATGATTGACAATCCGCCCCTCTATACCTCTTCTTGTGTGTGTTCGTATTTCAATTCACACATCTGCTTTTGACAATCCGCCCACTGTAGAAGGTAGTTTAATTGGCTGGCCACCTAAAAATTAAGATGTTCTAATAATGCAGTATTTAAGCAACCCAGTAGCTAGACTAGGCGATTACCTAGCCACTCAACAACTTAGCCACACGGTAACTCAAACCCTAAAAATTTAGAATATTTAGGTATCTTGAATAAAATATTACCATTATTTACTTAATCCAACACTAGCTTCCCAGACTTGAAAGATAAATTAGAAAATTAATTATCAGTTTGTCTTTAACTTAAAATTGTCTAGATCTAAGTTATTTCTTCATAGTGAATCACCGGGATGAGACTAAATTCAAGTCTTTACCTTTTGTCTTGACAACATGTGTTCTAAATGAGTTGGACATGTGGCTTCAAAAGTTCGGACTCTTTCGTTGGTGCTCTCCGTAGCCGTTTGTCTCAGGTATATTAGCGTACTTGAGGCACAAGAGTCTACCTTTCACCTCACGTTTTTTCCCTCTAATCCTTATTACTTTGTCCTTATCTGGCTTGCTCTAAGAGTGGGCCCTGGACACTCTTCCACGGTCGCCGGCTCAAACACACTCCTGTACCATGCATAATAGCAACTTGAGAAATAGCACACTGGGTTATACATCCCGAGAGCTTCATTTTTATGTTGCATATTCTTTGGTAGAGAGCTGCTTCTAATTTGGCAGACTGCATTCCTTTTTCTACAGAACGGGTCGATATGACATTGAGCGTTGCTATGTTGCTAAGGATTTGGTAGTGTTTGGACATTGCAAACTGCAGTGGCTTGCTCTCCAATGAAGATTGGCTGAATGGTTTCCCGGCGTGGAAGCAACATGGCCATAGCCACAACGGTCTTTACTACTACTCCCAGGAAGAGGAACTAGTCGACTATGTGAAGTATAGGGTTCGTTGAAGCTATTCTGTTAGAGATGGTTTAGGCTGAGGAAAGTAGATTTACTTGAGGATAATACATCCTACAATCATGTTTGGCGAATCAACACAACTCAAAAAACAAATCAATAATAGATTACAAAATTGGACATAACTTTTCAAACTAGTAAGAGAGGCATAATTCAGCAAATAGTAAGTGTCAAGAGGTATGAAACTAACACTAAAACAAACAATAGGATTTGGTTATTTGTTAAACAAGTAGAGGCATTTTGACTCTGACCACCTCTAACAAAAATCCTCATTGTTGTAAGATCCTAACATTAATAAAGTAGAAAAACACTATACAATAATTATATTGTTGAGCAAACTTGCTTATTGATAGCAAAATAAACTAATAATTTGACAATTATAAAAATGATGAGAGAAACAATATCCATGCGAGATATGTCGATCCAGCCCTCTCAATCTCTGCAAAAAATTGTTAATACAAGTCATTTCGGGAACAGTTAAGCACAATTGATAATCAAATAGCACGCTTGTAACTCCAGTCATATAATTATAGACATCAAAGATAACAATCCAAATCTTAGAGAATGCCAATAAACATGTATTGTAATTATCAGATTGAACAAGAGTAACATTCCAAGTAGGAGGTATAGAAGGCTTCCTATGTTAATGTCAACACTTATTCCATATATAACCAACTATACCACACTATAAACAATCTTCCATAATCATCCCTTCCACCAAAAGAACCCAATATGGATTCAATATCCATAAGTAATGAATAAACAACAAATTATTAAAATCAAAATCAGCAATCCAGCAAAGAAATATCTAGGGTGGATCGAACTAACTTGGAGTACACTGGCCAACATTTTGCCACCTTCAAGGCAACGTAAGACAATGCGAAAGAAAACACCTCCAAGTAGTAACCTCTCTCTCTCTCTCTCTCCCCCCTCCTGTCTGTCTACAAACAGAGGTTTAACATAAGAAAATCAAATAGAAAACAGAGTTCGAACACAATTCGCAGGAGTTGGAGACCAAACAAACGAATCTAGAGTATTTTAGCATGCTGACCCACAAAAATCCTTCAAATTTGAGTATAATGGCGAAAATTCCACAGTAAGAATCCCAACAGCCACAACAAATAACATGAGTTGGAGATCAAACAAATGAATCTAGGGTTATTTTTGCACGTCAACCCACAAAAATTCTTCAAACTTAAGTACAATGGAGAAAATTCCACATTAAGAATCCCAGCATCCATAGCAAATAACAAAAGGTCCACCAAAGAACCAAGAAAAGAACATATACGGAAATGCTCTTCATACTTATTGTGGAGGCCCAAACCTGAGTTATTCGACCTAGCCTAAACAGACCACACAAAAACCCCAATAATAATAACCCATCATAAATAAAACAAAATTGCAATATTACTTTCATAAATTCCATTGTCTCAACCATCACATAAATGAAATAGAAATATCCGAACACATCAAACTCTAATGGTTGCAACCCTAAAATAACACGCTGCTGTTGCAAAAAAAAATCTCATCACACTCAATATAAAATAACAACTGGACTCTAAAATTCTCTACCGGTATGCTCCTCTGCAAATACTTGATCTTCGGCAAGCTTTACTATCCTATACTATTTTGGAATCAAGAAAATGTAAATATGAGTCAAAAGTCTAACAAATAATATAATTAAAAATGCAATAACAATAACCATATCAAATAACAATTTCAATGGAAAGCAAAAGAATGCTCATACCATGACGACTAACTACTACAAACCGACACTTCACGCTAAGTCATAATCATGACTCAATGACAATATGATTCTCATCTTTTAAAGGTTACTATTGAACCCATAAGACTATGAGTACAGCCTAAATTCCACTGAATCCAAATATTGACAAATTAGATTCTGTTGAATCAATTGCAATAGAAATTATTACAAGAGATGTCTCAAAAATCTCATCGGATCTGTCACTGAGAACCAAAAGCCATGTATTTGTGCCCTGATGGTTGAGTAGCTATCACGAGATAACCGATACTAGTATGTTTGACATCTGACCACTAAAGTCCCCAAGGCCTTGCCAACACATGATATAAGAATGCATCTAAATGACTTTACCAACATGTGTTATAAGAGCACATCCAAATAAATTTGCCAACAAAAAGCATAGGAACACATCCAAACAACTTTGCCAACACATATCAAAAAAACACACCTAGTGACTTTGCCAACATAAGGTATGGGAGCATATCCAAATGACTTTGCCAACACATGTCATAAACCAGGTGACTTTGCCAACATAAGGTATAGGAACACATCCGAACAACTTTACCAGCACATAGTATAGGAACACACCCAAAAAAATTTGCCAACACATGGCATAGGAACACATCTAAACATATCAAACTCAACATCCTGTGTTGCGATATCCATTAATATCTCAAGATGCATGGTTCATAGGACTATAAAGATCCCTCCAAGACTATAAACCTCTATCCACTAGAGCATGGATTAGGCATTGGATGACTGTGGACTGCACTACGATTCCATAGGATTCATACTCCTTAATACCATTGTATTTTTATACAATTTCCTCTACTTAACCATTGAATAACAAGTAGAATAGCAATGGCTATAAACATCCATTGAATAGAAGGATAAGCTAACCGTGGATGTCCATCCAGGAATACCTCCTCACTTTCCTACAAAGCCAATTTCTACTCTATCAAAACCGACTTAAGATTTTCTAACTCCAATCATCCTTAAATATCTCTAAGATTTGTTTACACTAAATAAAACATCCTACTTTTCTATCCTTGACCTACCACCAGACCAATAGGAGAAAAGGATTTTTTCATGTCCGATCCCTTATATTACAAATATGGATTGTCGAAACCCTTAGGATTTCCCACCCAATCATCTTATAACCTAAATTAACAAGGTACTATCCCACTAAGGATACAATGGCCCATGACCAAACCACCTAATTTCATTACAAGACGACCAAATTTCTACACTTTATACATCAATTAGTAGGTAGATCTAAGGCCTACCAAATACCGTCCTACAAATTATGAGTGAGTAGAGAGACCATACTTAAACTATATCCTCTTGGCTATCAAAGATTCAACCAATTTGATGTATAAAATATACGATTAGTTTTCTTTGCTTACTCTAGGAGCATACAGCCATCTAGATCAATCATAGTCCAAAATTATCTATTTAAAAACATGGTTAATATACCATTTTACCCCAACTAGACCCTGAGGTCTTGGCTATAAGGGAATTCAATCCATTCTCTAGCATCTACCAAAATAAGCAATTTAATTCATTAGAATACATATAAATCCTTATTATACTACATTATAGACGTGCAACATATAGACTTCTCCCAAAATTCATGCTCATGTCATGGCTAAACAAGGAGGGTTCACTATCTTAAATAGTTACTCGATTATTTTATCTTATATAGTAGAAATATGAGGTTCTACAACATATTAAAACATATGCATGTAAAATTGGCCTTAAACCCTTCAAAAGGGTCTTTACAAGCCATGGCCAGGGGAAGATTTTGTCCCTCCCTCTTGCTCCATTTATATAATTTAGCCTATAAAGAGGTTAGCATGCAAAGTTTTATTCTTGGCCCCTAAGGGCTAACACCAAGCCACGCCAAGGGAGTGTTCTTCAGCATCTCATCATACTCGCATATAACTATATGGATTTTACTCTCCATTCTTTAAATATATACATGTCCACTAACTTGGGTTAGGCTACATTCCGCCCTCATGAGACCAAATTAAATCACAGTTAACATGCCAAAAAACTCCCAAAAAAGTATACTACAAAACATAAAGATCAAAGCTTGTAAATGAAATGAGCATTATGTCACAAAGACCATTTTTAAGCATATAGTTAACTTTTCATCTATGGGCCAAAATGGATGTTCAAAAATGGATGCAAGATATCCCCTTTAATATATTAGAGACTACATTAATCAATAAAAACACATTTCATTAGAAGAAATAGAAAGATTGTCAAAAAATGATGAAAATTTCCACTTGCTTCAGTTGTGATTATTTAAATGATTGAAGCAAGCACAAACAGTCTCCAATAACTCACCAAACTCGATCTCCCCTTCACTTTGCAAGCATGGATTATCTCCTCCCTCCAAAATGGTGACATGGCTCCCAGGAAAAGAAAAGGAACAAGGTGCTTTTTAGGTTTTCTCTCAAAACATACGGTTTTTCCTCCTCTCTTTCTTCTTCTAACTCTAATGGTTGAAGGAGCATTCAAGGCTCCCAATTTTTCTTCTCCAAATGGCTGAAACTCTCAAAGGAAAATGTTAAGGCAAGGGAGAAAGAAGGCAGCAAGGTCAAGAATAAGAGGAAGGAGAGGTTTGTTTTCATAAGATGGAGTGGCCGGCAAATAGGGGCTTTATTTTAGTCATCTAGGATTCCCTTCAACATTATTAAGTGGTGAATATTTTGAAAATAATAGGAGGGGCAGCTGAAGTAGGAGTAAAGAGAGGCGCACCATATTAGGGTTTCCTAGGGTTTTTTCTGAGTTTTTTTGGTACGCACATATTTGTATTATATTTTAATTACTTTTTGGCATATAATCACGCCAAAACATTTTTACTCCATTCACAAAGAATTCTAATTAGTAAAGCAATGCATTGGACATAACATCTACTACGATTGAAAAAATTTACATAAATACCCTCCAAACAATCCATCAAATCTAACTAGTCCAAAGTCTTCGAAAGTTAGTCTCGACCTCCAAACAAATTTTTAACTTCAAAAGATATCATCTACATTGTTATTTCCATGATTAATGACCTCTACTTATTGGGAGTCTAATTGGTCTGAAAATGAAACACTGAGGTGTTACACTGACTGTACCAAGAAGAAATCCAACATTAGAAAACTCACAAAATAAAATAGATGAGTCAAGGGCATTATACCATAGAGGGAAGACCAAACTTGGGCACCACAAGAGAAAGCAAGAAAAGCCACAAAGGACCAAGAAATAGATGGAAACTCACTGGGAATTCCAAAAAAACCACCGAGTCGGCCTTCAAGATCACGAAATAGTAAAACAAAGCTGCCCAAATTTGGATAGAAGGTTTGATGCAGAAATCAGCATTTTCAGTGAACCTACATGGTCTTATTTGGGCAGGTTTGTGGATAAAAAGGAAAATTACTTTGTTGATTTGACTGAAAAAGAAGATCCGAATCGATATACTAAAAATATTTTACCAAGGAACTAGAATTAGGAATGAGCCTGTCTCTAATATTGAAGTGTCCTTGGTATCCGGGTTATTGTACGAGTTAGGGAGCTACTCGATTTTCCACTACAAGTTAAACTAGAGCGGGTCCGGTCCCCATATCTTCTAACCTAGAACCTCCACACCACAACTTACAAACAAAATGTCAGAGAATTAACAAGACTTACTTTTTGATTTATCTTTCGACGCTCAAGTCAGAAATCTTTCTAAATAAATAAAAAGATGTAAGGATGATGTAAGAGAACACATGGATACATATGATGGGGGATCGAGTGTGAGTACACCCGATTGAGAGGCAGCTTTTAGGTGCGCCCAGCCGAGAGGCGGCTTTCAAGTGCGTCCAACTGAGAGACAGCTTAGAAGTGTGCCAAACTGATGGATGGTTTCGAGGTGCACCCAGCCGAGAGGCAACTTAAAGGTGCATCCGGAGGCCTGAGCTCCTAAAAAGAGGGCTCCTAGGAGGTAGGTTGGTCTCCTGGAAGGAGAGATCCTTACAAGGAGGGAAGGCCTCCAGGATGGAAAGTGGCTCTTGAAAGGAGAGAAGGCCTCTTGGAAGAGGGTGACTCCTCGATGGAGGGCGGGCCTTCTCTCTGGGGATGTCAAGCTGCCTGGAGCTTGCCCTTCCAAACTTGAGGGTGCCTTGCTTTATAGTATGATTCACAGATGTACTCTTCTTGATCAGGCGATATAAGACCTTTCACTTTGGAAAAATTTTATTAGATTAGAGTTAAGGTGTGAGCCTGCTATGGGGTCTAGCCCCTTAAGCCCATGACTCCTGGACCCATCATTAGCCCACCATGCCGGGAGGTTCGACAATTTAACCCCTAGCATGTCATGATGGGATATCATTGTGCGTGATCCTGTTGATTTAATGCTAGTGGACTCTCTCTTCCGATTGTAAATGGATGGGCTCTCTATGTCTTACATCACGAATTATCTCCACCAGCCAAATGACAGGAAAACTCAGAGCTGGCACTGGGCCCACACAACCACAAGCTAGGGTCAGCGGGAGTTGCCCTTCCTTGCTTGAAGCTGATGATATGAAAATGCATCTAAAGTCTGCCTTGGCGGGTGGTGAGTCGTTGAAGAGGCTAGGCTTTGACCAGTCTTCATCAGTCGGCTTGGGCATGAGCAACTTGTCTTGATGGACCATGGGCGATGAGCCCCCTGGCAAACTTCGATGTTGGAATAGGCCGCTAGTGTTGACTATGAGTGGTCCAAGTATTGGAAGAAATCCAAAATCTCACAAAGGGAAAGCCTTGGGCACCAGATTAGATTCCCTTACAACGAGGATGCGTACTAGGAGGTTGAGCGGTGTCTTGCTGATCTTCAAAGCAAGCGTTCCCAAAGGGACAGGGTGTTGGAGACTTAGGTTTGTTTGGAGGACGTTTGTCGATTTAGACTTTCCTACCAGCGCCTTGTTGCTATGGTTGCTGAGCTTGGAAGGACATGCCTGCTCGACTGTGCTCGCTCCTGTCGGGAGGAGGTAGTGGCGCAAGGATCACTTGCTAGCCGGCTAAGCGTGGCCTGCTATCGTCGCCGAGCTCGATTGATCACCTGAGTAGGGTAACACTTGTTCCTATAAAAGGAAGTCGTGACACTGAGGGAGGATCTACAAAGTCTAAGAAAATTTTTGAAGTCTGGCATGATCTCCCGGTTTTCACTAGTCTTCTGAACATTCTGACGGGATGGCGTGATGGCGGCTTGGTCTTCTGGTGGGCCAATGCTCGGCCTCTCGTCCCAGCACTTGGTTGAGATGTGGGCTAGTGGACCCCGCCTCGAGTCTATCAGGGTTCTGCGGCTGCCGTCCGTCATTCGGATCACTAATGTTTTGACGGTCCAGCCTACTAGCGACCTGGTCTTCTGGCGGGATGATGCCCAGCCGATCATCCCAACACACGGCCGGGGCTTGGGCCAATTGGCCTTGCCTTGAGTTTGTCAGGGTTGAGTACCATCTGCTGGTTGACTTCCTTAATGACTTGATAGATCGGTCGGCTAGCGACTTGGTCTTCGGTCCAACTCGCAGCAATTGGCCTTGACGCTTTGTCAGGGAATGGCCGGTCGGATCAACCTCGAATCTGCCATAGCCAGGCTCTATCAGCTGGCCACCTTCGGGACATGATATACTGGGGGCTGCCTTGCCTGCTAGAAGGGGACCTGCATTTGCTGGAGGGCAAAGTTGCTCGCATCCTCCGGCACATGGTAACTCCGAGAAAATGGAGCGTTGGGTCAATGCTGTTGTTGCCAAGGCGCTTTAGAGCCAAAAATGGGCCATCTACCTTGACCAAGCATTGTCCGAGTTTGAGGCGAGATCTCAAGAGTTCTCAGAGGCTAACACTTGGGCTCTAGATCGAATATTGTCACTCGAGGATAAGCTTCGGTGGGAGCCGAGGCGGCGGCTCACTAATCTACTGAACATGTGTGCCTAATTGAAGGGAGAGATAAGGGCGAAGCTCCGCTTAGATAGGGTGGCCCCGATCCACCTCTGCTGATGAATAGTCTCTCCAATGACTCCGGGCACTCCTGTTGACTTTCGGACTATAGGAATGCTGGAACTTTTTGTTGCTCTGACCGGATAGGCTTTCTGATTAGAGAGGACGGAGGGCTTACGCCACGCTCTTCAGGGGACCCTCGTCCTTAGAATGGTCATTTGGTTAGGCCCTAGGCACAAATAGCATCTTGTATATTTTGGAGCCGTTAAATGTCTGCAATTGCGTACCCTGACGAGTCAATTGGATCACTTTGATCATCATTGATGATGTTTCTATTGTTCATGTTGGACGCCTTCATCCGATTCTTTTCTTCTCGTAGGCTGAGTGTTGTCATTACCGCCGTTGAGGCACTGGAGGGTCTTGCACTGGCCACTTGCCTCGGTTGTTGGCTGTCCGAGCCTTAAGCGAGATCCATGAGCCCATCGAGGAGGAATCTCAGGCTCCAGTCCAAATCGTCTAGCTGTGAGGACGCGCTTTGGGAGTGAGCGGTAAGAAAGATGGAAAGCCGAGCGAGCGTTGTTGTCGTCATTACTATCGGGGTCAACTTGGGTGTGCACCCGGGCTGCACTCGCTCCTGCCCAGGGGAGGTTTGTAGCATAGGGAGAACTCACCTGTTGGCCGAGCATGAGTGCTGCCGTCGTCGGACTCGACTAATACATCTTGGTCTGTTGCACTCGCTCCAATCGAGAGAAGATCGTTGCGCTGAGGAAATGTGGTTGCTGGCTAAGCCTTGAGGCTATCATTGCCAGACTTTCCGGACATATTTGTTCGTTTGTACTCTATCCTATCGAAGGATGTCATGGCAAGAGGATGGGTGAGTCTCGCAAGGGCCGGCTGAGTTTCATGGCTGCAGCCGTCAGGCCCTGGCAGAGTCATAGGCCGTCGCCCGCACATTACCATGTTAGTGCTCGGTCCTATCAAAGGACATTGTAACTTATACGTGTCTGGTTTTAGTCCACCGACCATCGTCAACTAATGGTGCTCTTCTCTGTCGGAAGGAGGTCATGGCATGCATGTTATAAAAGCCCCCTAAGGTTTTAGTGGCCACTTGGTGGGGTGCTCCAAGAGCCCTCATGCCTGGATGTTTGATGGCAAAATGGGCCGCTCGGTGATGGGACCGAGGTTCAAATCTGACCATCTCTAGGCCGCTTAGTTGTTGGAACCGAGGCTCAAATTCAATAATCTATGGGCTGCTTAGTTATGGAACTGAAGTTAAAATTTTACCATTTATGGATCGCTTGTTTGCTGGAACCGAGGTTCTAATTCGACCGTCTATAGGCCACTCGGTACGGGGCCGAGGTTTTGTAACAGGTGAATGTGAATTCACCTGACTTAGGGGTAGTCTAGGTCGTTTGATGCAATGAGATAATAAGTAGGCATTCGCATGAGCAGGTAAAACAATTATTTTACTAATAACAGTGTAGTTTAAGTAAACAGTATAATGCATGTGAGACTTACCTAGATTCAAATCTTGTAGGTTATTCACGGTGGATGGCGTGCTATGCCCTTAGGAACGGTTCACCGTCCCAAATGCATGGCCAGCATGCATCGCTTCGGAGGGTCATCGAGGAGCTTTGACTTGCGCTTTGGCCTACGGCCTCTATGATCCGTGGAATGTGGTCCTCCACTATGGACTAGAGGGGTAGCACCTTGCTGCCATGCTGGGTGGTCCGATGGCGAATGAATCTAGTTCCATTGTTGGCCAATATGACCTCGAGTACCCCGGACTGGTATGGTGCTTGGCCGAACAATGCTTGCTATAATGCGATGGGTAGTGGGTCGAGCATGTCGAGCCCTCATTGCGAGAACTGCCGTAACTTCTACAAGATTTGCCGCTATGCAACAGACCAATGAGAGGTGTTACCACTTCGGGCTTTCACTTTGTATCTCGTCGCTAGGTCGGCCCTCTGGCTGTGGCTGGGCCCTAGCACTCGAGGCCGTCCAGGTCCCAAGGTTGTCAGGTGGGCCGATCCTCTAAGGATCCTGACTTTCTCTGATCACCTGGAAGCAGAACGTCGAAGCCCCCAACGTTACATCTTCAGACGGGTGTAGAGGGTTTGGAACAACAGGTCCAGAGCATCTGGCTGGACTATGAGTACTTGCACACTCAGGGTCGGTCGTTCGTTCGCATGGCTACCTAGCGAGGGGTTGTCGCCATGGGTGACAATGCCTCCGGCTGGTGTAATTGTTCGTTCTTGGGATATTGATCTTCTTCGACTATCCTAAAGTTGAAGGATGGAGCCCCCAACATTGCGCCTTCAGACGGGTGCAAAGGGTCTAAAAGAGGGTGCTCAGTCGAGCATCGAGCGCCTGTACGTTCGTGTCAGTCGCCCATTGCCATGACTACCTGAAGAGGGGTCGTTACCATGGGAAGCAATATCTTCAGTTGACGTGCTAGCTGGAGTATGAATATTGACTGTGTTTATTTCATTGTTATAAGGTGGAAAGATTTTTTAGTCGTTCCCATAGATGGCGCCAATGATACGTCCCTAGTATCCAAGTTGTTATACGAGTTAAGGAACTGTTCGATCTTCCACTGCGGGTTAAACTGGAATGGCTCCAGTCCCCGTATCTTCTAACCTGTAACTTGCATACCACAACTTATAAACAAGACGTCAAAAGATTGGAGGATCTGCTCTCCGATTTGCCCTCCGATACTTAAATCAGAAATCTTTTCAAAAGAATAAAAAGATAAAATGAGGATGTAAGAGAATGCGTGGATGCATGTGATGGGAGATTAAGTGTGAGTGTGCCCAACCGATGGGTGGTTTTAAGATACGTCTGATCGAGAGGTAGTTTACAAGTGCACCCAGAGGATTGAGCTCCCAGAAGGAGGGCTCCCTAGAAGGTAGGCTGGTCTTCTGGAAGGAAGGCTCCTTGGAATGAGGGAAAGCCTCTTGGAAGGAGGGCTCCTGAATAGAGGGCGGGCCGCTTGAAAGGAGGGCGGCTCTTAAATAGAGGGTAGGCCTCCTACGAGAAAGGTAAGCCTCCTAGAAGGAGGGCGACTCTTGGAATGAGGATAGGCCTCCTAGATGGAGGGTAGACCTCTTGGAAGAAGGGCGGGCCTTCTCTTTGAGAATGTCAAGCTGCCTGGAACTTGCCCTTCCAAGCTTGAGGGTGTCCGACTTTATACTGTGATCCATAGATATACTCCTCTTACTTAAGCAATGTGGGACCTTTCACTTTGGAAAAATTTTGCTGGACTGGAGATGAGGTGTGAGCCTACTGTGGGATCTAGCCCCTTAGGCCCATGGCTGCTGGACCTATCAAATACCATATAAAATAAGAGAAATAAAAAAAAAAGGATGCAACTTTGTGGAAACCCTCTCAATTAGGATTAGGGATATATATATTTATTTATATATTTATTATTTCAAACATTATACATAAACTAAAATATCCTTAAAAGAAATATACAATCAGCATATCTAATTCTAACAATAATTAGAAATTAAAAATCAATATCCTGAAGTCACCTCGAAAAGCAATGCATTACATCACCCTTGCCAATCATGGAGATAAAATAAAAAAGAATAAAAAGTCATGTCCATTGTACAAGCGGCCGCAAAAAGTTAGACCTAAAGGTAAATCGGGTATTTGAATTAAGTGATTTCTATTTCTCCTGAGATATCTAACAGGAAAAACTATCAAGGCTCTCTTACGAAAATAACATGAGAGACAAAAGCAGCCCAAAGAAGCACATCCCAGTAAAGGAACAGCCCTAGCACTCCTAACAATTCTCCCTAATTGTTATTCAACCACCTTTTTTATGCTCGGTGATTGATATTCAGTTATTACAATACAAAAATATAGATGTTAAAGTGATCCTACTATACAAAGAACAAGGGGGGAGGGGACTATCATTCAACCGGTAAAAAAACCTGCCATTCCTAGTATGTCTGTGGAAGAGTATGGAGGGTGGTATTGCATGGTTGACAACTATTTAACACGTCCCAAAGCAACTAGATGCCAATATGTGGTGAAAGAACATATTGACACCCAATTAGAACAAGGATATTCAACATTAATGCTATTTACAAAGGTAATTTGTTTAGAGTCACACAAAAGTTATGGAAAAGTGTAAGCGGAAGGAGAATAAAGCAAGCAACTAGTGTCCGAAAGAACCAACTTGGACATTAAAACTCATGCCAGGATGTCTACTACGATACTATCAATTTAGGAGTCTGATGGATAATTGTGAGGAAAGACAGAAGGAATTACATAGTTTGTCCAACTGGAAAAGACATACCATAGAATCCAAAGAGGAGTCCTCCAGAGAATTCAGGAGGAAATTGAAATTTGCGTTTGATACATCCTAGTTGTAAGAGTATAAAATTATTAGTAGTGACATCTAAGGACATGCAAGGGAAACCAAGGCTTTTATGTATATGATTGGGGCACACCAACGCTATTTGGACCTATACAATTTTCCTGTTGGCTATGCATGAACTACCTGGGCACATCGAACATATTGTGCAATGATGCTGGCTATTAGCAGATAATATAAGTAGATGAGACAAGAAAGATGTTAGTCAAAGTTACAACTTAGGAGATCAACCTTAGAAGCTCAACGTTTTAGAATTAGTAGAATGCAGACCAAATATATAAAATGCCAGTTTAGTTTGAGCAGGTTGATAGATAACGATGAAGGGAGGATAGGCATGAAAAGCATACCTAAATGGGAATATTTCAAGTAACTTGGAAGAAAATTCTAAAAGGATGGGGAGATTTATGGTGATATCAATCATTAAATCAAAGAAAGTTGGACAAAATGGAGTAAGTTCTTATAGTGAACATTTTTCATTGTAAATGCTGCACCAATTTTAATACTATTAAGATGGATATCAGGCCAAAAATGTTGCATGGAAAAGAGTGTGGGCAACTAAGTGCCAAATGTTTAAAAATGTCGGTGACAAAAACAAGATTGTTACGATGGATGTGTGGTCATATGAGAGACACATAGGGTTCACGATCTGTTATACGGGAGACAGTCAAAGTGATTCTCATGTAAGACAATGCAACATATGTTTGAAGTCATAATTCAAACATGGGCAGCAATGTGCACATGACCACTATGACACAGCTGCTACACCATCACAGCAATAATCCCAACACTGCAATTTTAAACTATGCTTGAAGTGGTTTCATCATGGAAAGCAGAGACCAAATACTGCACCTATAAGGAGAAATGAATCAATGGGAAAGACTTGTCATAGAAGGAGTAGAAGCAAACTGAACAAAATTTGAAGGAAAACATGAAGGATGATATTCCAAATTTGGAACAAGTTAAGAAAACAACCTGTTGTAAAGCTAAATAGAGGCAAAAAATCCATGTAGTCAACCGTACTTAGTGGGAGACAGCTAAGTTTAATTCATTTTGGTTTTGTTCATCAAAAGACAGCCTTGTGCATAGCCAGTCGTACAATTCAAAAGGAGTGATTTCTATTCAAACATGTGGCTGAGTACTTAAATTTTACCATGTTTCGTTACTGGATATCAAGTGAAACTCTCGTTTCTATATATTCATTCAGGATTTACCCAATGAATAGCCAATTCACACATTCATGGAGACATTGCCTGGTGAAATATGTAGAAACAAATAGAGATAGATGTTGGAAATATAGATCTTAACTTACCAAAACAAAAGAGGAAATATAGATCTTGGTGCCACCAGAACATACACTGTGCAAAACTGTCTAGAAATGATCATACATCAGGTCACCAAGACAATAAAAATACTGATGGACTAGTCATTAGCAATAACATGGACTACTTCATGATCACCTATGCAGATGGTTTTGACTTGGATCAACCACATTCGTGGGCACCAATGTCATCCAACTTAATTGGGCACTGTTAATATGAAATTTCTGATTTTTCTGTCGGATTGAATCAAGGCACATTTCTCAGTAGTAAATCCTTATTTATATGATTGAAAGATCCCTAAACAAGGGTATTTGACAAGGGAATTTCTCTGCAATTCACAATTATCAAATGTTCAACGAAAATAAGGCTGAGACCAGTGTCATTAAAAATGTGTGATGTTGTGGGCCTTAAGGCAGTCATGATCCAGCTACAAAGAGAGCTGCTTTGGTCAGGGGAAACAAAATTATTCAAGTAAAAGAAATTTAATAGAGAAATAAAAGAGGCCACTTTTGATAAAAGGATTCTGATGCCTTAAACTTACCAAAAATTGTGGGCATCATTCAAAACAAGAAGAACCAACAGAACATGATGTGGCCTCTAATTCCAATAGTTCTCTCGTGGATGAGCTGAGTTGGCACTTGATTTCACACATTCAGCACGATTCAAATTCCGAACTTCCACAGCCTTTGTTAATTATAAATTTTAAGAATTGGGGCCCCTGGGCCAATATCATGCAGCAGCAATCATTGAACAAGCCAACCAGTCGAGAGACCACCTCCTTAAAAAAATTGATGCCACCTGTCCAAGAATGTTTCCCATCATTATAAATACTGAATCACATCATTAGAATAACATCTAGCATTAGTTTATACCAAAGGCCTAAGATCTCCCCAAAGCGCTGCAGGCAGTCATTCAATGCCCCAACAGCATGCAAGTCAGCTTTAGCTAAAAGGAACAAGTAGTCCGCAAAGGCAAGAATTGTGGTCCTGGTAGCTTTGCACTTCCAATGATATCCGAAGGTATTATCAGCCTTAGCCTAGACAAAAATCATACCTTGCAAGACTTTCAACATGATCATAAAGATATAAGGGGAAAGAGGGCCACGTTGACGAAATCCACAAGCACCCTGAAAGAACCCGATCAATTCTCCATTCAAGAAAATAGAGCAAGGAATGGAAATTCATTGATTCACCCAATTAACCAGTTTGTGCCAGGAAACCGATTGTGGGCATAGCAATCAAGAGAAAAATTCAATCAACCGAGTTGTAGGCTTTCTTGATGTCAATCTTCAATACACATCTGGGCGGCCCCAGTCCAAGTGGTATCTATGAAAGAGCTCTTGCGCAAGCATGATATTATCCCTAATGCTCCTGCTCTGGATAAATGCTAACTGGATCATATGCATAATCTCCGGTAGGCAAGCTAGATCAAGTTTGCAATAATCTTCAAGATTGTCATGTTTATAACATTACGGCACCAGATAAGCCTACAATCAATCAAAGAGGCCAGAGCTGGAACCTCGGGAATTAAGAAAATAAGCGTAGCGTTGCTTTGTTTTAAAGGCTTCCCGTCCAAAAAAAGTCCATCACTGCATCACAGAAGAGGGGACTAATCAAGTCCCAAGATTTCTCAAAAGCAAGACCAAAAAGCCATCCAGGCCCGGAGCTTCATCATTGCCGTAACTAAACATGCACTCCCTGATTTCACTGTTAATCACCGGGGAAGCCATCTCTCTGGCAAGACGTTACTTCATGGCCTTGAGCTTACCCGCCAGCCTATACATTGGGTGTCCTGAGATGGTTGAATGCCATCCATCTCTAGTAAGCTCAATAAACTGAGAATAATTGGACAGAAAGTCATTAAACTTGAATACACCACCCTTGGAGGCCACTGGCAAAGAGTCCTCAAGCACACTCGATGAGCAATCTGAGACTAACAAGGGGAAACATGGCAGCCGAGGAGGGCCAACTAATCACCCAAGCATCATTCACCAGAAGTTGATCCAGCTTACAAACAGAGTGATAAGGACCGTTTCGGCGTTTCAGCCCAAATTACACAATAATATTTCGACCCTGTAATAAATTAGTGGAAGTAGTGACAATAATAAATATTTAATATACGTAAAGAATATTTATTTCTAAATGATACGAGCAATACGAACATAAAAGTAAAGTAATAATAATAATAAAAGACAATCTTTTTGATGATGAAGGAAAAACTCGATACCCACAGTAATCGAGAAAAACCCTCTGGGTTTCAGCGGCAAGAGAGGAAATCCACTATGAAAATCAACTTATAGATCGGGTAGTAACGATGTGTTAACCTAATGGACTTACTATCGTCTTGTGATCCTTACCAAGAAACTTATTGAATTTGCCTACAGTAACGAACCGGACGCCTTTCAGTCTTCATATTAATCTTCCTTCTCAAGCCACTTGAATTGCCAAACACGACCACATCCCCTTCTTTAACATACCAACATCACCAAAGAAGGTAGAAGGGTAGAAGAGATGGAAATGAAAAAACACGATGCGGAGAGAAAACTTAATCAACGGAGCACAATCATTGGCATGAAGTTTTCTCTAAGATGGAGCACAAAAATATAGTTTTTTTTCTTTTTTTTTTAAGAGAGGTATAAGACAATTACTTATAGATGGCTCAAAAGAAATTTAAAAAATAGAGACGTTGGAGACATGCGCGCCGTGACGCTCGAGCCCGGAGGAGGCGTGCAGCAAACATGGTAATTCTTGAATTTCCGCTTGTCGAGCTCAAGGCAGGCGCAAGTCTACTGGAATCATGGCTCGAGCGGCATGTGAGCGCACAGCAAGTGTTGGTCTTCGGGAAGTTGGGCTCGCGCAAATGCTAGGTGAGAGACAGGCGCAGTGCTCCTGGAGCCCGGGAACGAACTGCTACAAAAATTTGTTGATGCAGCACTTCGATGTAGCACAACCCAACATCGACACATGACTAAATTTGGTCACAGAATACGCCAACTATAAAAATGACCCCAACACAGAGAAATCTGATGCTCCAAGTGAAAAAACAACCACTAGCGCATAGATCAGCTAGCTCACAAGTGAGAACACACGTGTTGAACAATCTACACAAGCATTCATCAAATACACCACCAATCATCTCAGAACCATTGCTGAGGGCATTGAAATCCCCAAGAACAATCCATGAGCCACCCCCTACCTGCACCATCCAAACCACTAAAAAGCTCAACATTCTTTGCATCATTAGCCCCATAAACAAATGAGAGGCATGAGACCTCCTGATTTGCACACAACTCAAAACACATGGATGACTTGGTCCTCCACACAACACTTACAAAGAATAACCTAAAATGGATCCCAACCCACCCAAAGATGCCCTCCACCACACCACATGGATTACAGTTCATTTCCCAACACCAAGAGCTAGCAATACTAACTGTAATTTACCCAGCTTTGGACTGCTTTACTTTAGTAAAAATCAGTCTACACACCTCCTGTGAAGGACCATAAATTCTGTCGAAAATCCGACAGAATTCTACATGTAAAACGGATGTCCGTAAAATACAAAACCTGTACAAAATCCTTTACAACAACACCACACACATACAACACATTAAAGGACCCCAACTTGCCACAATTTCAAAACGTGTGGCGCCGACGTCATAACTCGGTTACGACGCCGATCCAGGAAAGATGCCAACTAGGTAACCAATTACAACCATAAAAGAATACCTGCGGAAACTACTACAATCATAAATATACAGTGGAAACTAAATTATATATCCATCATCGTTATCACAAACATAAATATCCATAAGCATCAAAATAAATTATACAAATTCTCCGTCCATACAAAATTATATAGCTAAGTCCCAAAAAGCTTCTCGATCGGTATCAGTTGCCTATCCTGCTCCTACTGCCTACCCGGACTCATTAGGTATAAGTGCATGCTCATCTAGGAGGAAAGAAGTAACAAGAATGAACTAACAGCTCAACAAGTGTATCATATTCAAAAGCAATAGACAATATAAGAGAAGTGAAACAGAAGGACATATAATCATGAAGGAGATGCGTAAGCAGGAATATGATCAATTATACTTTAGAGTGCAATTTACTTCTCCTTGAAATATAATTTATGCATGATTATTCATCTTTACGGACAAAGGTCAATAAATCTTACTAACTAAAGGTGCGGGAGGACGAGGAAGGATTATGATGCCCCTCATAATTTTATGCCGAACGACATACTCAACGTCTAATAACAAACATTTACCTAGAAAAGGCCGAACACCATGTAACACAGCGGTATGCCTATCACTTGGTCATACAGGTCCAATAAAACGCTACTTTAACCTCCCGCGATCTAGAGGCAGTCATCGTCCTTCCATAATAATATCCGGAGACTTGCCAATAGTATTACCCATTACAATATGCGGCTGGAGTAATCCTTGAGTCTTTACTGTAATGCTAATGACAGGCCAAGGGGTATTACATTCGTAACACAATTCCATGGTCTTATTTTCATGACTTCTTATTCATTTGAGGAAAGGTCCACCACAATTCAATTCACAATATCTCCGTCCGAGAGAATGATTCAATCACATATCACATTGTGGACTTTCCTCGGATTACATATACCATTATTATCTTTCCTTCGAATTTAAATATTTTCACAAGTCAATTTGGATGCACGGATAATATAATACATAGGAAGGATAAGAATTCCTTACCACATTAGGCAATTATCACTTTGGGGGCCTCCGAGACACATTTCCTTTACAAACGGAGCACAAACATATATTCCTAGGGCTTACAATTAGTCATATACAATTAGACATAAATTTCATAACAATAAGGTGGGGTGGAAGTATGCAAAATTCTCATTTATTCTCGGGTGAAGAGTAACAGGGCCGTGTTAAAATATCTAGACATCGCGAACAGGTCGACACTTGTGAAATCGGACACCCAGCTGAGATATATGCATAATTAGGACATGATAATTCATAAATTGGGGTCAATTAAACATATAATCGAAGGGGAAAGGGAAAATCCCGAGCTAGGCACAGGTTAGGGTTTGGCGAAGTCAAACCGAGCTAATCAAAAGGAAAAAATGAACATTACACCATAAATACTTTGAGCAATAACCATGGGTTACATATTTTTCATAATTTGGGTGGGTATCAGAATAATAATACCCAATAAAAAAAATAAAAATCAAAAAAGAGGAAAATAAGAGTATGAGTACACTTGCCTCGACCCGATCTACAACTTTCCTAACTAGCTCCAAGCCGAAAACGGACCAAAGAACCTTCATTTGCTCCGTTTCTCTCTCTTCTCCGTGCCCTTTCTCCCTCTCCTTCTCTCTACCTGAATGTATTTTTTCCAAAAAATTGCATAACCAATGGTTATAAAACCCGGACACGGCTTTTATGCGGACTAGCACTCGAGAGCAGTCCACGGCACGTAGTAGGCGCGCCAAGCCTGCTTCTGATTAACTATTTTAGTCCGGTCAACTCTTCTCAATTGGAAAACTGCATTCAGAAATTTCCAAGGAAACCCGCATTCCAAACCGGTAAATCCATTCTATACCGTCCATTCCTACCAAACCGTTATTTCAAACAAGTAAAAGCGTACTAGTAAATCCAAAGCAGTCAAAACCAAATCCCTGCCGAATTGCCAATCCAAACAGGTAAAACCACACCGGTCATTTGCATATCGGCAATTTGCTCCGTCCCAGCAATTTGCTCCAAACCGGCAAAATGCACCATCACGGCATATTGATTCATCCAGGCAAATTACTCCAAACCGGCAAAATGCACCATCCCGACATTTTGCTTCATCCCGACAAATTACTCCAAACCAGCAAAATGCACCATCTCGACATATTGCACCAAACCGCACAATAAACCATTCCGCCCCAAATATCCATTCTGGGCATTTTGGCCATTCCTGGCAAAATGAGCATCTTGCTATTTTGCCAACCCTCCATTTGGCCATCCTGGCCATTTTGGCCAACCGGCCAAATTGCCCATTCCAGCCATTATCATGCATACCGGTCATTTTATGCAAATTGGGTACTTTGCCATATCGGACAAAATGGTACAATTAGCCGGTCAACATATGTTGACCAGATTCTTCCTCACAGCCTACCCGTCAACATTTCTTGGTCGGCCAACACTTCAATCCAGTCAACGATGCCAAATTCGGTCAATGCTACTTAATCGGTCAATCCTTTATCAACCAGCCAGCTACCACTCCGGCCAATTTCCATTTATGGCCATCAATTAACATATTACTTCCTCGGTCATTATCTTATTCCTCCTTCCAAACTTAGTATTTTTTATTATATTACCTTAATTACGATATTCGAAATCGGTACATTAAACCACCTTTATTTTAGGGATCCCATTCAAACCCCTAGCATTCCAGCAAGTAGAATTAATCATTAGCATGCCTCTTAGAAGCAATAGGACCATCCAAAAGAACCAGACCAAGAACATTCTGGCTGATTATCCTTGCGTGTCACCTCAAGACTAGCCAACAACTGAGCTCCAGCAGGATGGACCACACACTGTTGTGGTCCTTCTGAAGATGGGCATGACTTCAAGGCATCTAGAAGCTCACCATTCTCCACCTATGCTAGCAACTCGAAGGAGTTGGATGATTTAACTATAGGACCATCAATCAAACCCCCTAACCTGGGAAGGACAAGTTTAACAGGCTCCTCCAAAACTATAGGAGGCATCGAACAACATTCAGAAGTAGTCAAGATAAGAAGCCTCATGAGGGGCTCCAAATTGCCAAGAATAGCCTTCTTATATTTCTCTTTGGGGTGGTCATACACCTTGCATATGGCACAGAAGGACGGCTTCCAGGAGTACTCCAGCCCAACCTTAGCAAACACGTGATTACCAAAGTCCAGGTCCAAGCCTATGACCAAGTACACCGATTCAGGTAAAGCGACATTAACTCCACATCAATGCACACACGAGCAAAGTATTGGTATCAGCACTCTCTCTGATACCACTTGTTGGGGTTTGACACCCGAATCTATCCGATCCGATAGCAGCGAAATACCCAAATCTCCCGTCATCGTCAACCACCATTTAGTAGGAATAAGGAACAAAGAGATGCATAATATTTTTTTACGTGAAAATCCCTTCTCAACTAAGAGGAAAAACTACGGGACATAAAATCCACCAATAGATCCACTATATAAAATGGTTACACAAACTTAGAGACAGAATACAAACAACCACCCTGACTATACAAGCCCTAGAGGCGAAAACCGAAGAACAGAATACAAGAATACAAAGCCCTCACACTGTGTTTTACTCATTGTTTTCTCTTTCTTTTACTCTTTCTCTCCTTACTGTGGTGCTCTCTGCTCTCTCATTTTACAAGTGTTGGTGAAACGGCGACTGCCGTTTCACCCCGCACACATGCGGCCGGCTACACAAGCCCCCGGCTACACAAGCCCCTACGAATGCTCGCTTATAGTAATTTCTCCATCACCCATGGTCACTTCCATGGCACCTTGCGCACCCCGAGTACAGCATGCCTAGCATGCATATATATAATAGTCTGTCCGGAGACGTTCAACCAATAGGCAGGTTGCGTGTGGACAAACGTCTGCCACCTGCTCTACAACCTGTCAACAACTTTGTCCACCAACTCTACAATCCTGTCACCTGCATAGATGGCATACATAGATTGCAAGTCTGCCACCTGCTCTGCAGAGCCAACTGTCCACAACTTGCTACCAGCTGTCCACGACGTCCTCGGTCATTACTCCAGTCAAATCCCCTGGCCATCTGTGTCCTTTGGCCATCACAAGAGTCCTCTGGCATTCCTTGGTCTCCAGGCAGTGACAACGACCTCAGATATGTCACGATTTAGGAACACAATACTCGCAAGTCAAAATAAAATCAATAATATATATTCTATTAACCATAATAACCCAACCCGGACGTGACAATCATACATATGCAGGACCCAATATAAATAAAACCCGTACAATATCTCATCGGATAAGAATCCAGACAAATATAATACACGACCTGCTAACTATGATCGCAAGGGAGGTATCCAAATTTATAATAACTCATCCACATAATACTATAACTTCAATATTTTACATACAATGATCAAGGCCGTCATCCAACCATAAATAATAACCATAATAAATCATCGAGATCAGAAATATACCAAATATAACATCTCCACTCGCCAAAAGGAATATCCGAGCCCGATCACATCCGAGCTCCTACAAGCGTATCCATGCCACTAGTCTGAAGGGATAAAACATGAAAACGTGAGCCTAGAGCTCAACAAGTATCATCGTATAAAACCAGTATTCATAAATTAGGAACAGGGATATCGCATAGCAATCACGTAAAACAAAACACCATGTCCGTGAAATCCCTGAAAATAGAGAAGATGTCTCGTACTAAATCATCGTCCGTATTAAACAGTCCCTCTATGACATATTCATAATAAATAATGATCCGATCAAATCTTATAAACGATATCATATTATATGATCCGAGGTCACATACGTCGCAACAGTCACCACATTCATGTGGGACACAAACCATCATCCGGATCTAAATCTCATAATGCAAAAATCGAAAGAAGACCGCCGAAACTAAAATATAAATCAAAACACGTTCCGAGTTTATCACATAAGTACGTACGAGACATTCCCATTGCCTATCCGTGGGCCAAACCACGTAACTCAAATCACAGTACATCCAAATGCATGCAGAAATACAAAGCATGCACGAAATTGGAGAACCAAAGATCAATGATACCAACTTGAGGAAGGGTTACCATCGTCCGGTAACCACGGCTATACGGCTGTGATTTAAGCCAGCAGCTCAAGGCTCGGCTACGGTTTAGGCCAGTAGCTCAAGGCCATCAATGTACTCTGTCTCCCATAGATTAGGAACTTGCTCACTATGTTTTACCACCCACGACTTTGGGTGTAATCTCAAGTTTTAGTTATATATTAGGACGTCTGAATATATTAATTTTTTTAAACCCCTTACGATGGTTCTCATTAAATACACAATGGGGCGGTCGGTATAAAAAGTCTCAACCTTCCTTCCGGCGGGAAGTAACCTATCATATACGTCCCGTCGAGACTAAGCCTCCCCGTCTGGAGCGGCGCCACAAATAGCCAATGCCTCGGATCACAAATCAACCTCTAGGGTCTCGAACCGCCATGGTCCCGTAGTGATCCCACCCCCGACAGCATGCATGATTAGTGCAAGGCCTGGTTCATGGTTCCACAATATACGGATACACAAACATATATATATATATATATATATCGTCCGGGTGTCCAAAATCCCTCCAAATCATAAATACCAGTACAAAACCACCGCACAACCGATAAAATATACATGCATGTACACAATTGATAAATTGAGGGTATATAAAAATACATGCATATTAGTAAAATCTCCCACAGTAGTCAAAATGTATCAGAAATTAAATTAGAGGATACTTGCCTCAACATTATACTCTGCAGATCTGAAGAAAGGATGTCTTGAAGCACCCCAATCGAGCCTTTCTCTCTCCTCTGCTGCGCCCTCTCTCTCTCCTCCGTGTGCCTTCCTCTCTCTTCCGCGCACGGCCTCTGCCAGCCGCTGCCGGCCGCTCCGTTGCCACCGCTCGACCACCACACCGCCTCACGTGGCCGTCGCCGCCTCCTCCGGCACCACCAAACCGGCGCCGAAGTCGTTGCCCGCCACTTCCTCTCTCCTCGTGCAGCTTCTCCTTCCTCTCTCTCCCCTCGCACCGCCACCGCACGCCACAGCCTCCGCTCACTACTGCGACCACCGATGTCGCCGCTACCACCTCGAACGGCCGCCGTCGACTCTTCCGACACCGATTTCCTCACCCAACGCTGCCGCCTTAATCCACCACCGCCGCGGCCTCACCCACGACAATCGCAACCTCCCCACAACCACCACACGCTGCCGATTCTCCACCGATCTCTTGCGTTGCCGCCGCCACCGTCGCCCTCTTCCTCCTCCTCCCTTCTCCTCTTCCTCCTCCTTCGCGCAAACCCTAGTCGCCCCTCTTTCCCTTCTCTCTCTCTCCTCTTCTCCCTCTCTCCCCGACTCCTTTCTCCCCTTCTTTTTCTTTCTTTTTTATATTCTTTTTACTTTCATTATTATTATTATTATTATTATTATTATTATATAATCTTTAATTTTAAATCCAAATCGGATTCCGAACAACAGCACAGGGGCACCTCGGGCGCCGCCCCAGAATCCCGATCATTTCTCAAAATTTTAGAATATTTTAATTTACTTTCACCACATCCGAAATACCCAAAATCACAATAAATATTAAAATAATCCAATTAAGATTTGAAATATTACAGGACATCCCATATTCTCGGTCGTCACTGTGCACAGCCCTTATCTCCAGACGCTACTGTGCAATCAGCCATGTTCACGGGCGATTCCATATCAGTAATACCAACTGGTAAATTCCGGCCTTCCCTTTGGCTTCTCAGGCCCATTACTCAGCCGGTCAACTTTTCGTTGACCGTCTTCTGCTGCCATCCGGTCAACCTCCCCGTTAACCGTCTTCTGTTGTTCGTCTGCCATCTAACAGTACTCCTGCAGCTCTCAAAAGGTCAACCTCCTGTTGCCGGAATCTACAGTTGGCCATCCGTCGGTCAATCTCTATTGACCGTCTACTATTTTCCTCCGATCAACGTCCCATTGATCGAAATCAGTTCTTCGGATTTGTTCTCCACGAATCCTTCGATGACAAATCAGTTTGTTGGGTTACCCATAAAGGAGTGACCAGACCGAACAAACTTCCCCTCACGACCTTGTGGGGAACACCTTCGCCTCTACCCGACGACCGTCATCACCTACCTTTCGGCAACTTTCCCTAAATTGGGATCCCGGCGTCAGCTCCGCCCTTGGTCTTGCACAACTCCACCCTTGGCCCTGCTCAGCTCCGCCCTCGGTCCTACTGACTCCACTGTTGGCTATGCTGGTTCCGCCGTTGGCCCTGCTTAGCTTCGCCCTTAGCCCTCCATCGTTGGCCCTACTAGCTCCGCCCTTGGCACTTGCCGTTTTGCCGTACATTTTACAGTTCCATCCAGTTCCACACTAAATGGCAAACTCCCCCACGATGACTCCAGTATACTTCGACCACCGCAGACCATGGCGGCTCCACTTCTGCGGCACTTCACTGGGCGGCTTCCCCTTACGACGCTTCACTCCACTTTGGCAGTAGGTCAGCACCTCCGCAGGTAGTCCTTTCCGATTAGCACCTCCGCAGGTAGCCCTTTCCGATCAGCATCCTCCGCAAGCAGCCCTTTCGGGCCTGGGCCGATCTCAGCTATCTCTGATACCACTTGTTGGTATCAGCAGCCTCTCTGATACCACTTGTTAGGGTTTGACACCCGGATCCACCCGATCCCGTAGCAGCGGAATACCCAAACCCCCCGTCATCGTCAGCCGCCATTTAATAGGAATAAGAACAAAGAGATGCACAGTATTTTTTTATGTGGAAACCCTTTCTCAACTAAGGAAAAAAACCACGGGATATAAAGTCTACCAATAAATTCACTATGTAAAATAGTTACAGAAACCCAAAGACAAAATACAAGCAACCGCCTTGGCTACACAAGCCCTAAAGGCAAAAATCTAAGAACAGAGCACGAGAATACAAAGCCCCCACACTTTGTGTTTCACTCACTGCTCTCTCTTTCTTCTACTCTTTCTCTCCTCACTGTGATACTCTCTGTTCTCTCATTTTACAAGTGTTGGTGAATCACCCCGCACACATGCGGCCGGCTACACAAGCCCTTTGTTACATAAGTCCCTGCGAATGCTCACTCATGGTGATTTCTCTATCACCCATGGTCACTCCCATGGCGCCTTGGGCGCACAGAGCACAGCATGCCTAGCATACATATATATAATAGTCTGCCCGAATACGTTCAACCAATAGGCAGGTTGCGTGTGGATAAACGCCTGCCACCTGCTCTGCAACCTGCCAACAACTTTGCCCACCAACTCTACAATCCTGCCACCTGCACAGACGGCGTACACAGACGGTAGGTCTGCCACCTGCTCTGCAGAGCCAACTGTCCACAACTTGCTACCAGCTGTTTGCGACGTCCTTGATCATTACTGCAGTCAAGTCTCCGGACCATCTGTGTCCTTTGGCCATCACAAGAGTCCTCTGGCATTCATTGGTCTCTGGGCAGTGACAACGACCTCAGACATCCCATGTCCTCGGTCGTCATTGTGCACAACCTATATCTCCGGACACTACTGTGCACTCAGCCATGTCCACGGGCGATTCCATACCAGTAATACCAATTGGTAAATTTCAGCCTTCCCTTTGGCTTTTCAGGCCCATTACTCAGCCGGTCAACTTTCCGTTGACCGTCTTCTGCTGCTCGTCCGGTATCCTGCAATACTCCTGCAACCCTCAGACGGTCAACATCTTGTTGACCGGAATCTACAGTTGGCCATCCGCCGGTCAATTTTCATTGACTATCTACTGTTCTCCTCCGGTCAACGTCCCATTGACCGAAATCAGTTCTCCAGATTTGTTCTTCACAAATCCTCCAATACAAACCAATTTATTGGGTTACCCACAAGGGAGTGGCCAGACCCGACATAAAGCCCAAACAAGTCATAGCCTCCGTATGGAAGACAGCAAATACTGGAATACCCACGGCACTAGCAACATAGATCAACCCCTCGGTCGAGCAAATTCAAGCGGTACATTGTGAAAGTTGACCCAAACAGGAACTCTACTGTTCTCCTTCCTGAGCACCATACACATAGCCCAGACCTTCAGGAAAAAAAGCACGCTAGCAAACGACCAAGGACCCCATCAAACACCTTTTTCATATTATCCTTATCAGAGAATTTGAAAAAAAAAAAAAGAACCCCTTGGAATCTGAAAGAATATGCCTCACAACTTCTTTGCAATGGACTATATCAGAGGGTATATACTTACCTCGACAAATCTCAACGGACTCGGACAGATGGCCTTGCTTGAGGACCACCTGAGCTACACTCGACACTTAATCACTTTCGGAGATAAGGGCTTCTATCTCTAGGACATCTCAAACCGCTTCCCAGACTGAAGGCGCGATCATCACCGTGGAAAGCCTTGGAGAGCTTGACAAGCTCCTCCAACCACAACGAAAGGTCAGGAATCTCACGTAAGGAAGGGAAAACGAAAGAATCTCGGTGGAAAGACAGGAGAGAGACGAGTCGACAAAAGAAGTGGGGGAAGAGAAAAGAGGAGAGGGCGAGCCAGCGGAGGCGCCGGGCGATACCATCGGGCCACGGGGGGAGATCGCCCTTCAGGGTGTTTTAGGACCGTACGAGGTTCGGGAGACAGGATTCGAGAGAGAGAGAGAGGAGGTTGCTTTGCGAGTTCCAAGTAAATATTTCAATGAATTAAATATTACAACATGATAAATTAAATAATAAAAAAATTTATTTATATTGATGCCAAAAAATTTTAAATTTTACGGTCAATTTGTTCATTTTAAGAATATGCTTATATGTTTCTTAAGTATTATTAAATTTTATAGTGGTAAATTATGCTATTAACACTGTCACAAGAGACTTAATTGCAAAATTGATATAATTTTATAATAATTTTTAATAAATATTTATCCATATTAAATTTAAAAGACGTTAATTTAATATTATTTGTCATGATCATTTTCATGAATATCACACTTATTCTATTCGATTTATCCTATAATTAAAAATAAGATTTATTTTATCTTTATTTGTATCATCAATAATAACGATTACTCAGATTATAGTACTATATCAAAATCTAAAAATATTAAAATAAAGTTAGATTTGTCTAAACAAATATAAAAAAATAATTTTTTAAATATAAAAACAAAAGAATGTAGCGAAATTGTGTTTGACAAATAGGTATGCGAGTATGTATCAAGTGGTCGTACCCTAAGCCTTGGATTCATAAGCATACGGGTTCGAGCCCAACGATGTGTGCCAAGCGATCTTTGATGTATTTTCTTAATATAAAGAAAGGATTAAATAAAACAGCTATGCCTTAGAAGATAACAAGCTGCTATTGGCCCTGGCAATCAGAAGTTCTTGTAGAGACAAGTTGAGAGTTCATTTTGTTAATAGAAAAACAATCCCCATATTAGACTATAAAATTGTTAATACATACACAACCCATGAACGTGACTTTAACGATCTATAAGTTCATGTTTTTAAAGCATATCATACATTTTTTTAAAATGATTATTTTGATGTCATCTTTAAAAAGAATGAAATGCTATGTCAATGATAATTAAATACTATCGTACTAACATAATTGAAAAAATTATGATAATTAAATGATATTCTCCCACGCCACATGTAAATTTTAAATGAAATTTAAACCATAATTTTAGAATCCTTATTATCATATTTTTGGCTAATCATGTATGTGTAAGAATAACTACACATGCTTGAATTCATTAATATTAAAACTTGCCAAGAAATTTGCAGAACTAAAATCATATTGAAATCACTTTTATCTGAAAGAATCGAAAGATATTTCATCATCTTTTTTCTCCTTTGAGAATTGTACATGTATCTAAACAAACATAAAATTATATCGTTTGATCAAAATTTAATAAACCGATAAAATACGTGCCATTTCGGGTCACACATTTCTTTCTAACATCATCTACAGTGCATTTTGATTCCAAAGGGATATAAATTTGCCCATTAAAAGTGAGAGAATTTGACTCCAGGTCCCTTGTCTATCTACACGAGAACTGTCGGAGCCCTTGTGCGGAGCACTCCCTGGCGCAAGGCTAGCGCTTCCACACGTTGGAGATAGGAAGTCCATCCAATCTCCTTTTCATGCTCCCTCGACTACAACATTATTTTCACTGTAACTGATAATGACACCAAAGTTGACAGCTTCCTCAAAAATAAGCTCTCATTGAATTTCAAAGCAACCGTTTTTAAAGCATGGATATGACATATCTTTATCCATATCCACATCAAAAATAAGTTGAATTTCTCCGTGTTTAAAGCATGAATATGATAACCTTATCCATATCATACAACCATTTTTAGTAGGAAGTATGTTATGTCTCTCCTCGTAAGATTGCTTATGGTGTTGGTAACATTGATGTGCTGCCAAAGAGTCTGCTAGAAAAGCCTACCTAGTACGAGCTTGCTTCCGATGTGGAGTTAAGAAATCCAGTTCTCAGTCCCCACTGTCTATATACCATCATTTCGATTCCTACCACATAATATGGTTTATGGCATCGTTCAAACTAAAGGCATATATCATGTCACTTCTAGTGCTCCACCAGTTTTGGCAAAGAGAAGGTTGGGAGGTGAGTCTCCAAGTGGAAGCAGTTGTGGCACGGCAGACGGTGGCTTTCATATGGTTGGGGGTTCCAGATATGGCGATGTTTTGTTCAAGCTCAAGTTTCCACATCTGCAGGCACATACTAATCATGCACATTCCACGTAAATTCAAGATAAAAAATCAAAACCAAAGGAATGGCTCACCATGACAAAGAGCTGCATTTGAGAACAAATAAAAGATTTTAGACTAACAAGCACCCAGAAACAAACAAAAAATACAAAATTGTTATTCTAGATCATGCTCAACATAAGAGAAAAAGTACTGAATTTCATGTACACTGCAATCTTGAATGATCCAGCTTCCAATCGCTAGTTAGGTCTTGCCTCATTAAGCCAGTAAAAAATTGGAAAAACAAAACAACAAATGAAGGTTGGAACAGCTTCAGACTTCCCTTTGAAGCTCAAAAGGGACACCTCATACCTAATGCAGCTACGGAAAGAACAAACTGGAATGTGCAAATGCTCAAACTGAAAACTACATCCATCTCTCAAAGCTCTCCTTAACTCTGGTTAGAGCCGCAACTACAATTCCCAGCTTTCATCTGTGAAACCTAGAAGGAAAACAAATTTGATATCTGAATTCAGCTTTCCTAAGAGCACTCACTTTTCCATGACCCCATCACCAACAATTCTTCCCTCGAATTCAGAACAATCCTCAGCGGTTCTGCCTATAATGATTTGCCTAATGGAACTACCTGAAAGCATAATACGAGTACAGTAGAAGGGCCTTCATAATTTTACAATCAGGATTTTGTATCCCTCCCGGACACTCAATGCAGATTTGTTCTGCATAATAATGCCAACAGCGATTTTTTTTTGGCTGACTAGTAAACTGAACCACATAAGGCACACATTGAGAGCAACAGAGAGACAATGAAATGGGGTCAACAAGTGACCCCACCGAACTACCACGCAATTGCAGACTGGAGAGGGTGTGGCCACTTGTGAACACGCTGCGGCACTTGCTTCCTCGAAAATGGTACCTTGGCAGAATCCAGTTCCGTGGTCTACTGGGCCTTGCTTGAAGCAGCATATTTAACAGACTTCGACCTTTTTGTTCTGTGGACATCATCTTCCCCCTCTTCATCATCATCGTCAATAAAGTTCTGATCAGAGACCTCTGCAACAACCAATATGGGCTGATAAATCCAAATACAGAGCTTAAAAAAGCTGTTATAGTCATAATTTCTATGTTTAAGATTTATATGCAGCCAGCCAGCTGGGAGTAGTTGTGAAACATTTATAGAATTGTTGCATGGAATAGAGCTTTTAAATTCCCTTTTAAAGGTCACAATCTTAACATCAAACAAAAAAAAAAAAAAAATTGAGTCCAATAGAGGATTCGCAGAGCAGGCAAGTTAGTAGAGCTCTTCAGAATTCAACATAGAATCCACAAGCTAACAATCGTTTGCTCACACAAGGTTAAACACCAACAAAAAATAAGAAAAGCTGTAATAAAAAGGAAATAATTCATTGTAATTGTAATGGTTATGTTGAGTTTAAAAAACAACGTTTGGCCCTTGTTACCTGTAATTTTAATGGTTGTGTTGAGTTTAAAAACTATGTTTGTCTCTTACTTAATGACTCGAGCTTTCAGCTTTATGGTTCCTTAACATGGTATCAAAGCCCTTTTCATCGAGCCTAGAGTTTGAATCACGGAGACCACCATTGTTTATTATTATATTTCACCACAAGAGGTTGGCCCGTGGTTCACTCTTCAAACCAATCAGCATACATGCACGAGGACTTGATAAAAAGTATAGAAACTATTCTTAACCCCTGACCTATTAGCTTAAGCTTTGGGATAGATGAATTATTAATGAACACAAACACTGACATGAGACACGGATACGACACGATACCAACACACTATTTTATAAAAATTATGGACATGAAACATTGGAAACACGTAAACTAAAATTATAATTTATATTTTTTTAATTGATGAGCACTACTTTTTTTATATTAAATTTGTGAGTTATTACCTTCATTCGTAATGAATAAACCAAATTCTTGCTCCATGAAAAATCAGCTATGTTATCACTTTTATTTGCTTCACTTCCATATTCGACTTATCTTTCTCGAATCTTGACTCTATATCCTATAAAAATTTAGTAAAAGAAAAGTGTTGCCCACCACAAAAGAAATTTTCCTTGACTGTAAGATATTCATTGGAAGTGGGGACTATCGGCAAAAATAAAAAAGAGAAGTATGACTTCAAAATTTTAAAATTATAAAATAGTCCATATTTTTTGAAATTGACAAAATGGCTTATAGTATTTTAAAATTTATAAAATTACTCAACATGTCCAAAACATGTTGGGATATGTCTAAAGCGTGTCTGAAATGTGTTGAGAACATGTCGGACAAAAAAAATAAATGAACACGTGCCAGAGTGTGTCTAACACGTGTCCCATCGTATCCAAGAGGCGTGTCGGTATCCAACACATGTTGGACACTGACACTTTGAGTCCCAAAAAAGTGTTTGTGCTTCTTAGCTAATTATCTAGAATATCAATCAATTTACATAAATACACACATGACAAGCTTCATTGTAGTGTTTCATTTCTTCAATGATCTGGGCACTGGGACCAGGAATTTTTGTAACTAATAGTTATGAGGTAGCTCAACATTCTATTAACAGCATGATGAAAAAGCAACCTAGTATAACAGAACAATATGTCAAAGAAACAACTATGCTAGGACATTGAAAATTTGTTGTGACAAAATAAAATTGACAAACTTATGTGACTGCCACTAAAATTCTCAGCCAGAGCTACCTTCACTGCTGTTTAATGGATATTGATGGTGCAAACACACATTCGACTGCTTTGATATGTTTGCTAATCCACGTGCCAATTCCTTTTTTTTCCCATAGCTCACTAGCTGACTTCCAGAGGCAATATTTTCTTCGTGTGCAGTAAATTGTACATCTTTCCTACATCCAGCTCTAAAATGTCTGATCCATGGATTTTCCAGAAGAATATGATTGCCAGCAGCTTCTTCAACAGGTTCAGCTCTCTCAAAATTGATCCTCTGCCAAGAGCCATATTGGTGTACTTTAAACTGCAATAAAAAAAAAAAAAAAGGAATGCCGCCAGAAAGCAATATTAGCTACTGAAAAGCACAAAATGAGGAAGAGTATGTTAGTGCCAGAAAGCAGAAGAAATAAAAGGCTAAGTGCAAACCTGCCCAGATGTACGAGAGTTCAAATGCATTGATGATCTCATGGCTAAGTGATGTTTGTTTTGCTGTTTCCAACCAAGCAAATCGATAGAGTGATGTAATTGGTCAACAAATGAAGCTTCCATAGACTTGAGATACAAACTATGCTTCTCATCGGTCCACTCTGTAGACATAGATTTCTTTCCCCATGAATCCTATTTAGATGTAGAAATTGGTGAACTGTAAGTCCTGAAGCTATATTTCATGAGAGACGGCAGATAACTTACAAGAAGAACATGAAAAAAGTGAGCAGTTAATAATGATGCACTCAATGTGGTCAAAAAAAACATATTTCCCGTACCCACCCCTCCGGGTGCAAACATACACATACACAAACACAAAATAACATCGGAAGTATTTCAGAATATCACAAAAAATGCCTGGTGTAAGATATTATGCAGGATTATACATGAAAGATCCCTTTTTGGCTCTCTCTTTAAGTCAGGAAAAAAGTTTAATCCATAAAGTGCACCAACTAAAGGAGAGGAACAAATAAACTGGGACAATATACATTTACCTAGTTTTATTCTCTTAGTTGACATAAGCCTAAATTGCATTAAAACACTTTCTCAGTTAGCAAGAGCCATCACTGATGGAAATCTAGTGGCTTGAAAGCACAAAGTATATAACAACCGTTTAAACACATCTTGGATTCTCTGCATTTCACAGGTCGTAGGCATTCCTTGATTTTGACTTCAACATTGTCCTCCCACTCTATCTCACAACTTGACTCTTCCTTTGAAAGTACCAAATCGAGAGGAACCATATACTGGTGAAGGAATCAATAGTCACAAAACCTAAAATGACTTTATATCTTCAATAAGGAGCACTCCAGTTCTCCGTAAATTGACCCCCAATCTGGACACCATAGGAATTGTTCTGGATTCTATCCCAATCAGTTAATGAAGAAGATTAACTCTCATATAGTCCTATAAAGGTGCCAAGCGACCAAGATAATAATCCGCGTATGCGTAACAAAATAGTATAACTGATACGATGAGACCAAGTAGGTTAAGATTAAGTCTCAGGATCAAAAGTCTATGTTTCAGTTCTCCACCCCCAAAGTTGTCTAGCTTAGAAAGAAGTCATAAACGACAGCAAGTGTACCAATTTAGCAGACAGGGTTTCCCCATAAGTTCTAAGGTAACTAACAGATAACAGACCTGTATATGAGAAATAATCCGATCACGGAAGTTCGTCATCGCTCGCTAATTCAATCATCAACACACACACAAACACACACACACACAAAAACAGAGAAAAGAATTACATACACCGCAAAAACCCACAAAAAAGGGGATAGCTCGAAACAAAATTGAAGGAAGAAAAAAATCGATAACAACAAAAATCTAATAACTTCCAATCAAAATCGTTTTACAAATCCGAACTGAAATAAAAAAAATACCACCAAGTTAAAAAAGGACAACGAATTTACCAGGCTTGAAGTAGCTTCCTGTTCCACGAATCCAGTTGGATCATTACCAGTAAACCCAAAAGTGTTGGGGTTCAAACCAGCCATCGCCTTAGAAAAAAATATTATATATCCTGAAATTCTAGAGAATCTACACCACCCAAGGAAAAGCTGCTAAGAATATGCTTCTCTCGCACCTGCTTCCGTCGATATACAGATTCGGTCATTAAAATAAAAATCTAGCCAGATTTTCGTCCCCAAAAGTACAAAAGCTATATATCTTTTCCCGTCTAAGCCTCTGAACGGAAAGACTGGGTTAATTTAAGGTTCGCCGGGAGAGAATATTGAAGGCAAGTAGGAAACTGATGGTGTTTATAAAAATAAAAATAAAAATAAAAAAGAAAGTCACGGGGGTGACGGTGGGACAAAAAGAGCGTTGCGCAGATATTTTTTCTTCCATCATCAAAATATCTTCCGAAAACAAAGAAAGTGAAAATATCCGTCCGCGGCTTTGCCTTGCTAGGAATTACACAATTATTTTAAAAAATGACAATATATATAATTAGTTTAAGTGGTAGCTATGCTGCGTATAAATATGTTACATGTGTATCATTTTACTAAATATATTGTAAAAAGCATCATATTTTTCTCTAACATTGTAAAATATAGATCATTTTTAAAATATAAAAGAGTAATAACTATTATTTGGGTCATAGGTGTCTTGAAACATACAAAAACGAGGATGAAACACATCTTCGGGTACAATAGATCTAGATGAGCAAAGCATCAACATCAAGTGATCTGGTAGATGTAAAAGTTAAGGTTATCTAATAACATCTATTATACCTAAAAATATATCTGTTACACTAAAAAATGATTGACAAAATGAAAATTGATTAGATGACTCAATGGTTTTAGTACAAATCGAGAAAAAATTACATTGATTTTCGAATATTGAATACACAACCAATCAAAAATAGTCACATGCCTAAGGACACTTTGGGCTTTTTATTTATAGATGCTCCGCCAACCTCTCTTCAAAGGGATTTGGTTTTGATAGGGGGCAAAAGATCATTTATTAAGTGAAACTATTCTTTAAAGGAAACCCATAAAGATTTAACTACTATTGAACTCTCCAAGAAGAGTATTCAGTCCCCTTAGGAGACTACATTGTTTCATTAGTGAAACATGATATTCTTATTTGCTAGTAATTGATTTTTTAGGAAGATCATTTGCCTTACTTCTAAACCGTGAGAATCTAGGTATCATTGGCTGCTAAGAATATTTTTCTAACAAACCTCTAAATTTTCACTGAACTCCTAGCGTGGCTTCTTAGCCGCAACCTAAAACAAGATACTTTAAGTCCAGATATAATTAAACACATACTAACATTGTTATCAGAGAGTTTCTTAAAAAACAATAGTCAAGCCAATTCACTTTATTATTTGTAGTATGCAAGACCTATATGAAAACATTTGGATTTGAATCTCATTTTGGGTAGCCTCCACTCTAGATAAATTTTTATTCCTATATGTATTATTGGCACTGTATGTTGAAATAGATAGCTAATCCCTACCCAACGAAATAATTGTTTATTTCACCCCTCTAAAAAGAGGTTTTAGCCATTTTAAAAATAAGAACAATAATTTTCTTCATCGACTACCTTACATAAAGAACCGAATTCCTTCATATCTCACCGCCATAAAAATCTAACTAGCCGAGATGTGGCTACCATACTTAGCACAATGATGGTCCATATGGAAAAAATAGCAGCAACCATCAAAGGGCTTAAGATTGAGCGGAGACTTGCGGAAGGTGACCCATCACCACCCTAGGCAAGGATGTCATCCACCTAGCATAAATTACATAAGAATACACCTGCCCAGAGGCACCATGCAGATTTGTTTGTGCCCTTGTGGCACAAACCCTTAGTTGAGAAGATCTTTAGAGGCTCACTCAAGCACGTGCCCTGATCCAAGAGAAACCTAATTCAATTGCACACGTTGACGCAAAGCTCAATCTCAACAAGTGTCCACCATCAACATTGACCTTTGGACCTTCCTTGACACTCGTAGGTAGGTATCAGTGATTGAGTATCCGAACGATTAAGCAAATGGTTTTCAAAGACCTAGGTCAAACAAACAATGCCAAAACCAAGTTGCACACTATTTTCATTGACACTATATCAAAGTACACCTTGCCAAAGAAGTTCAGGGTCCCATAGTTGGAACCATATGATGGAACCTCAAATCTCCAGGACTATCTTGACCAAAATTGCACCCTATTGTAGTTTGAGAGGCTCAACAATGCTGCCTTTGAGCCCATGTTTTTTTGATGGCTTTAATGCAGCGCATACACTTAATTCTATCAACGTTGACTACAAAGTATCAATTCCTTCCAGGAGCTGACTAATAGCTTATTGTTTCAATTCATCTCCAGTAAGCGGCGGGAGAAGGATCCTTAGGAACTAGCCAACATATGGTAGGCCTGAAATGAGAGCCTAAAGGATCATTTGGACCGCTTTATCATTGAGGCGTGAGATATTTCAAACCTCATTGACAACACCATGTTAGGGATTTTCCCAAGTTGCCTATAAGAAAGACACTTATATAATAAAATTATGATGCGGATGATAGTAACCTTAAAGGAGTTAGATAACCAAGTCTAGTCTTATATCATTTCTAAAGAGGCCAGCCAGGAAATTTAGCACAAGTGTTTCGGGGCAACTTGACCTCCCCCCAAATCACAAGGCTAATGAAGGCCCACATGAGGGACCCCACAACTCCCGACCTCAAAAGCCATTACACCGTGGCCTAACTTGGCTCTTGTCGCCACTCGACTCTCGAGCTAATACCCTAATGCAGATTAAATACGAGTAACCTCTGAGGTGATCAAACCTCGTCTAAAAACTAAAGGTGAAGGCAACTTGATACTAAAGAGTGTCAAATCAACATGAAAATTGGCGAGGCAAAATAAGTTACCTCTAATTAGGAAAGAGATAGATACGGCACCCATAGGCCGAGGACCTAATCTAACAAGACAATATCGAGGGTTCAGAATTCCATCCACTTAAAGAAGTGCTACGTTTAACTAACCACAAGGACCCTAAAGGCTGTGAAGGTTTGAATTTATTTATTATTATAATTAAGATAAAATATCTACAATTTGTAAAAATAATACACTATTTAGTATTTGCTATTTAGAGGCTAGAGTCCAAATCCCATTAGGAACGGGCTTTCAAGCATGAACAAATGTATAGATATATTAGACAATCTATTGATGATAATATATATAATTATTTTTGTAATGAAAAATATGTGTGAATATTGTGGGATAAGCTCGAAATATTACATATTTGGAAGACTGATAATAACAAATTATATTATTTAATAAAATTGATGTAATTGAAGTATAGATAAGGAAACTCTATCGTTGACAATCTAAATGAGTTCCATGGTAGCATTGATGAAAAGTCTACTACAGGTACAAAATTTGATGATGAATTACTTAAATTATAATTGTTGACTATAATAAAGAAGAAAAGGCTTGTGATAATGAGTGGGTTTCTATTGTTACCAAAAAATAATTTTCTCATTTTTTTTGCAAGGAAGATGTGATTAAATTTGCTGACCATGTGACAAGTCAGCTGAAAAATATTGGTGCATTACACCATATTATGTCAAGGAAAAAATTCTTACATCTTATATGTCAATGGCTTCAGGATAATAAAAGTGGGTATTGATAACTTGCCATATTTTGTGAGTTGCGATAATATCTATTTGATGCTGGAAAGGCACTCAAGCTTGAATCTGTGATTGATGCGTTAGCTGTTCAGTTTCGTTCAGTTTTAAAACTGAACGAATTGATGGTCCACATTAATAGCTATTAATGGTTAATAACGTTCCACATTTACTCTCTATAATTCTCCACTATTTTCACGGTAACGTCTCCACAGATAATTGATAGAATTATCTGATAAATAGTGCCTAATTGGTTTTGTCCCCTGAACCAAATTCTCTATAATACATTATTTACGAAGAAATTGAGAGTTTGGAAACTTCAAAACCAAAAATAGAGTAGAGAAGAAAATAGAGCAGACAATAGCAGGATGTTAGTGATCCTATATTTTATTTCACATTTCGGTCTTTTATGGTTGATTAGGCCTGTGTAATATCTTTCATTTGGTATCAGAGCCATATATACCTCTGCCTCGAACCTATTTAGCTTTTTTATATATTTTTATTTTTAAAAATTTTTAAAGTTTTAATTTTTGTGATAATTTGATGAAAACTAATTTCAAAATTCATTAAAAAATTT
The DNA here is from genome assembly GCA_033239525.1 of Nepenthes gracilis. Classification (NCBI taxonomy): domain Eukaryota; kingdom Viridiplantae; phylum Streptophyta; class Magnoliopsida; order Caryophyllales; family Nepenthaceae; genus Nepenthes; species Nepenthes gracilis. Next base: position 17,800,631 of record BSYO01000016.1, on the reverse strand, counting down.
GATTTCCAATATTTCATATATTTTACATCAATTTTAGTGTAAAAATGGTGGAGTTTTTCATTTGGTCAAAAATCAGATAAAATCAGGTTCGAGCAAACCCGTCAGAGGTTGAAAACGTTCCAAAAAAACGTCGTTTTACGTTTGCTACAGTAATATATATACATATATATATATATATATATTCTATTGGGCCTCTTCGTGTGTAAGCCCACTCTTCGCGTGTTCGCTTCTATGCGGGTTACCCTCCTATGCCCGGTCCATCTCGTAGCCCAGTGCGCGTGCACGGGCAGCACCGCTTGTGGCCCAAAGCAGGAAATCGGGAAAATGGAACATGTGCGGGCGCGCAGGTTCATACCCCAGACCTCGTGGTATGTAGGAACATCACCACTGCACTTTTGCTATTCATAGGGGGCTTTTATTCCCTTTATATCTTTTTGTATTATATTAATTTTATAATATGTATACTAACAAAAAGATTCAAACTCGGAACGCTCGCGTGGGCAAGGAGCAGCATCACCGTTGCGCTACACGAATTGCTTTTGGTTCATATATGAGGCAGCATACCATTTATGCTTTAGGATATATATATATATATATATATATATACACGTATAATGTCTAGTAATTAATATAATTTAATTAATTAGGGATTGGCCACAACGTCCTTATTTAATAAAATTATATTTTATTATCACATATGGTATAAGAATATTAATTGTAACTAATTATTTTTAATATAATAAAATTTATCTCACAGAAAATTTTATTATATTAAATTGATTAATTAAGATAGAACGTCAAATTATTTTTCTTAATTTGCCCATAAAAATTAAGAATCTGAATATAATTTAATAGTTTTATCATAAAATTTAGGCATTAATCTACTTGAATTAAAATTTAGCCCATAGATAATTTTTATATCAATTGATTAATGGTATATACTTTACATTGGTAAAACATATTATATATTTATTTGCTAGTCTCATTTATTATTTGTTAAGCATATAATTTTATTTTTATATAGTTATACAATTTATTAATTTTTTTGATATTAGAAGTAAACTTTTTAAACTAAAAGATGATAATTATAAAGTTTGAAAGAAGAGAATCATTTTTCATTTATGGTGGATGGATATAAATTATACTATAAAAAAAGACGAACCATTCGCTATTACTGAAATTCGGCACTCGATTGATGTAGCTTTTTATGAATAATATGAGCGATCTAATCGCCTCAATTTAATATTCATAAAGAGTAAAATTTTTATTGGTATTCATGGTTCCGTCAATTAGTATAATAAAGTACAAGATTTACTGTAAACTATTAATGAACAATTTAAAATTTCAAATAAAGTACTTGCCAGCCCCTAATTATGAAATTTTTATCTGTAAGGCTTACTAGTATTAATGATGTGTGTGAACATATTATACAAATAAGGAATGTAGCGGTTCAACTAAAAAATCTGGATATGGATATGTCTGAATCTTTTTTTGCGCACTATATCTTAAATACGTTTCCACCATACTATGGACTCTTCAAAATCTCTTACAATACATATAAGGATAAATTGTCAATTAATAAATTTATAATCATGTGTGTTCAAGAAGAAAAAAGTCTTGTGATAAAATAAAGTTACAGTGCATTTATAGTTAAAGAAAGAAAGAATAAGGCTCAAGTTAAAAAGAAGAAAAAATGTAAAATACCTCCTCAATTTGACATCATGAAAAAATTCAAAGTGTTCTTCTACAAAAAGAAAGGACACGTCAAAAAGAATTATGTCAAATGCCAAAATTAGCTTAAAAAGAAAGGTAATTTGTCATTATTTATATGTTATGAATCTAATATGGTCAATACTTTTTTGACATATGGTGGATTGATTCAAATTCTATAATTCACATTTCAAATTTCTTACATGACCTGCAAAATCTAAGGAAGCCAATGGATAGTAAATAAAGTATCTTCTCCGAAAATAAGATGGGTTCACATATAAAAGCAATTGGAATATGCAATTTAATTTTAAGTAGTGGATTTGTTTTGAATTTGGAAAAGAACTTTTATATTCTAAATTTTTAAAAAATTTAATATCAATTTCATGACTTGTACCATTCGGATATTTCATTATATTTTCAGATTTATTTTTTAGTTTATATTACAAATCTGATATTGTTAAAAATAGTATATTGTCTGGTAGTCTTTATTACTTAAATTTATAAAATAATACTTCTTATAATACTATACATGTTGATATTAGTATTAAGCGATGTGTTACAAATAAATATTTCTCTATATTATAGACTGTATAAAAGAAAAGTAGACCAATAAGACTAAGAAAAATACCAAGAAGAGTTCAAATATATTAGAAATCATGCACACAGATATTTGTAGTCTAGACATTGACTCATACGGTCCAAAATATTTTATCATCTTTATTAATAATTTTTTACGATATATGTATATCTACTTATTTCATAATAAGAATGAAATTTTAGATACTTTTAAATTATTTAAAATAAAAGTAGAAAAATAATGTAAAAAATAAATTAAAATTGTGAGATCAAGTAGAGGCGGAGAATATTATAGTAGATATATTAAAGATGGACAGATGTCTGGTCTATTTGTAAAATTTTTTCAAGAAGATGGGATTGTTACACAATATACTATACCTGATTCTCCTGATCAAAATGGTGTCGCAGAAAAAAAAATCGAACGCTGTTGGACATGGTACAGAGTATGCTTAGCAACTCCAATCTTCAAAAATTCTTATAAATTGAAACTCTTAAAACGGTAGTGTATATATTAAACTGTGTTTCAATGAAAGCTATTCCAAAAATTTTTTTTGAGTTATAGAAATGTTAAAAATCTAGTTTGTGACATGTACGCATTTGGGGATACCCGTCTAAAGTAAGAGTTTATAATCCATATAAAAAAATTAAATCTAATGACCATCAGTGGATATTTCAGTGGATATACTGAACGGTCCAAAGGATATAGATTTTATTATCCATCTCATAGCATTAGGATTATAAAATCAAGAAATATAAATTTTTTTGAAAATGACTTAATGAATGAGAGCAAACGATCGACAAATATAATTTCTGATATTGATCATTCGGATTCTCAATCTTTCATTTCATAAGATAAGTTGATTGTTGTATACAATACCCCTTAAGATTAAATTAGAGTTTAACAACCAATCAATTTCATTCCACAAAATGCTGATATTATTTCAGTTGATCATGATATTCAGAATTTACCAGAAATAGTTGTACAATATACTCCTATTGAGAATGATAATACAACATTGAGAAGATCTATTAGAATGAAAAGATCAGCAATTCCTAGTGTATAACATCTCGAATAATTTTGTTTTTTATTATTTAGTTAGAATAATTATTTTTAATAATTTTAGATATAAAATTTTATAATTCGGGCAAAAAATATAAGCTTGAAGTATATGGACTGTTGAATGGGGCCAAGATATTTAGGCCTAATAAATTTAGAGTATTTGATCGGTGGATTGAGTTTAGATATTTAGAGTATCGATTAAAATTTAGAGATAAATAAAAAAATTAGTTAATTTTGAACCAAACTGATTAAATGAATATTCATCAGAGAAATTTTAATTTATTAGTAATCGTTAACTGAAAATATAATTAAATTAAAGGAAATTAAAATATTAAAAATTTATATCAAAATTTTAAATATTATTGTAATAGTAGTTAGATAACTAATTAAATAATTAATATTATATTGAATAATAAATTAATATATAAATATATGTATTAAATAATATATATAATAATAAAATAAATAATAATTATAATTTCTAATGTAAATATAATAATAATAATAATAATAATAATAATAATAATAATAATAATAATAATAATAATAATAATAATAATAAACATGGTAAGTGGGAGGAAGGAAAAGAAAGAAGAAAAAGACAGAGAAGGGAAGAAAAAGAAGAAAGAAAGGAAAGAGAAGGGAAAAAGAAGGAGGAAGAAAATGACAGAAAAGAATGAGAAGAGAAGAAAGAATGAGAAGATGAAGAAAAGAAAGAGATGAGCACGCGAAGAGGGAAAGGGAAACCTACGAAACCCTAATACCCGCTTCCATAATTTAAGAGGGCGGTAAGGTTAAGAGAAAAGGGAGGAACCGAAGAGGACGAACTAGGAGAAGGTGAACGCATGAAGTCGAAGGAAGCCGCCACCGATGATTATGAATTTGAGGCAAGTAAAGTTCTTCATCGCAAGATTTGTTCTTCCTTCATTTTGTTAATGCTGAACCTTCCATTTCATGCTTGAATTAGTGGGGATAATGGTCGAAATCGAGGGTTCTAAATCTGGAGAACCCGTATGCGGGGCCACTGCTCTGTGAGCAATTGGCCGACCTCTTGGGCTCGATAATGAATGGAAATTTTGTGAATTGCCTAATGAGGTTATAAAGTATAAATTTTACTCGTTATACCCTCTGATTTTTGGGATTGAACTCGAATGTGAAAACAGAGCACTGTGCTCTGTTTCTGGATTCCATTCGGGTCCAGTGACCCGACGGTGATAAGAAGGGTGAAACTTGATATTTTTAGCAAGCAAACCCTCCTATTGTTGCAAGCAAACTGTTATGTGTCTTAAATTGGTGAATCGGTGGCTTGCTCCAATAAATTAAAACTTTGGGAGAAAACAGAGCATCGGCTCTGGACGATGGAAGTAGAGTTGCTACAAGGGCTTAGGCAAATTGGAAACCCACTTTCATCCGACCGAACCCTCTCTATTGACAATCGCCCTTCATCAATAACATCTCTTACCCAATAATATCAAACATCAATGTGTTTTAATCTTGAATAGAATAAGGAGTTTTTTCATAAGTGTATGACACTTTAGCTATCACAAAGTACCACATACTGTTTTTACCTTAAACCCAACTCCTGAATGAACGTTTTCATCCATAGCATCTCCTCACTAGTCTCAATCACAGTAATGAACTCAGCCATATATGAGAGACTTCTTAGACTGCAAAGGTAGTAGAAAGGGCAATATACTTTTGCAACTTAGACTGCTAAGAGATTGCTCCACCAGGAAATTTGACCAAATATCCTGATGTGGATTTTCAAGAGTCAATGTCCCCGGCCATGTCCGCATCCGTGTAGCTGATCAACTGGAGCTTTTTCTCTCCAAAATATAGACTCATCTTTGAAGTCCCTCGGAGATATCTAGGAATCCACTTCACAGTAGACCAATACTCCATCCCTGGATTTGAGAGAAATCGGTTAACGAAACCAACAACATGTGCAATGTCCGGCCTTCTACACACGCCTGCGTACATCAGGTTACCAACGGCTAAGGAGTAAGATATTCTACTCATGCGGGCTTTCTCTATATCCGAGGACAAACACTGTTTCTTACCCAGCCTAAAATGGTTAGTCAGTGAGGTGCTCACTAGCTTGGAGTTTTTCATATTGAAGCATTGCAGTACCTTTTCAATGTAGCTCTCTTAGGACAACTAAAGCTTGTTATTCTTTCGATTGTTAAATATTCTGATCCCTAGAATCTACTTTACCGGTTCGAGGTCTTTCATTGCAAATGATTGTCCCAATTACTCCTTCAGCTCTTTGATCCGAGTACTACTTGATCCGACAATCAACATGTCGTCTATATAAAGGAGAAGGACGACAAAGTCGTCCTTGAAAAATCTCTACATAAAGATGCAGTGGTTAGAAGTAGTCTTTTGGTGTCCTTGTCCGACCATGACAGACTCAAACTTCTTGTACCACTGTCTTGAAACTTATTTAAATCCGTATAAGCTCTTCCTTAGACGACAGACCAATTCTTCATTCCCCTTGACTTCGAATCCTTTTGGCTGTTTCATATAAATTTCTTCCTGAAGGTCACTGTGGAGGAATAATATCCGAACATCCAATTGATCTATCTCTAAGTCCAAGACAGCTGTCAGGCCAAGCACAACACGGACCGAGGGCATCTTTACCACGAGCGCAAAGATGTCATCAAAATCTACACCATTGCGTTAATTAAAGCCCTTCACTATAGACCGCGCCTTGTACATGGGTTATATAGTGTCCTCAGACGTCTTTAACCTAAAAACCCACTTATTCTTCAGGGCTTTGTTTTCTTTAGGAAGTTCGGTTAAATCAAAAGTATGGTTCTCATGAAGAGAACTCATTTCGTCTTTTATGGCCCCCATCCATCTCTTCTTATTCTCATCCTCTATAGTCTATTCATACGTCTGAAGCTCTCCTACATCAGGGAGCAAGACATACTCACTAAGAGATAGACGGACGGACGGCCATCTATTTCGAGAGGATCATCTGACCAGATCGTCCTCACCAGGTTGAGGAGTCACTTCCTCCTGGTCCTCGTCCGGTGTTGTGGTTGCCTCATCATTGTCCTCGGCCATTTCAGGACCTTTGTCCTTGTCTTCCAGAGACACCGGATGGACAGTTTCAACAATTACCTTATCTGTCCATATAATATCAGACTTAATCTTCCTACCAATGTCCTCAATAGTCTCATCCTCAAGAAAAGTCATATCCCTAGACCGGATGAGTCTTTTCTTAGCATGATCATAAAATCTTAGCCTAGTTTGTCTTCCCCATAACCCAAAAATACGCACTGCTTCATTTTTTGCTCCAATTTACTCCTTTCATCTCTTGGGACTAAACATAGGCCTTACGTCCAAACACCCTTAGGTGGTCATAAGAGGGCTCATTGTCCGACCACATCTTCTCTGGCACCTTGCCCTTTAATGGCTTATCGGCACCTATTGATAACATAGGTCACAATCTTTAATGCTTCTGCCCAGAAGGAACTCGATAACTTCGCCTCCGAGAACATACACCTCACCCTTTCTCGTAGTGTGCGATTCTTTCGCTCGACCACTCCATTCAGCTGAAGCGTTTTTAGTGGCGTCTTTTGATGTCTGATACCATGAGTCCTATAGTAAGTATCAAAAGCCCCAATATATTCCCCTCCGTTGTCATTACGAACAGTCTTCAATTTCTTCCCTATTTGACGCTCCACAAGAGTATGAAATTACTCAAACACACCGAGGACTTGGTCTTTAGTGGATAAACCCCCTTCTTGGAGCAATCGTCAATAAAGGAAATAAAGTATTGGGCTCCACTAAATGACTTCTCCTTAAATGGTCTGCACACATCTGTGTATATAAAATCAAGCACATCAGCCTTCACAGAAGACGAGTCTCCATAAACTGAAACTCTACGCTGCTTCCCAGCCATACAATGAGGACACGTCCTTAGACCATTTACCTTCAATTTTGGGATGAGGCCCTTTCTGACCAGATGACATAGTCCTCGTTCGTACATGTGGCCCAACCTCCGGTGCCACGGGTCCTCGGACTCTTTGTTGGTGATGGAATTTGCGTCCTCGGCCAATGCAGGTGCCTTTATTACGTATAAGTCCAAGGACTTTTTCCCACGTGCTACCACCAAAAATCCTCTGGTCAGCTTCCATTCACCTTCACAGAAGGTATTGCAGTAACCTTCATCATCCAACCTCCCAGTTGAGATTATATTCGTCCTAATATCCGGGACATGTAGCATATCCTTCAATGTCAGTTTCGTCCCATTATTAGTGACCAGTACAACATCACCTCTTTCAACAACTTGGGATGTCCCTTTATTTTTCATCTTTATCACTCCAAAGTCTCATAGAGGGTAGGATGTAAATAGACTTTTTCTGGAAGTGGCATGTAGAGAGGCACCAGAATCAACCACCTAGTCAGACTCATGGTCCGTTAGGTTTGCAACATTTTCTTCACATGTCAACAGGAGATCGCATCCTGTAACCACAGAGACCGAGGATTTTTCCTCTCCTCGTCCTTTCTCTGCTTTCTCTTTCTCTACGTTTTCTCGCTTCCACTTGAAGTAGTTTTTTCGGATGTGTCCCATTTCGCTACAATGGTGATATTCAACATTTTAAATTTTTGACTGAGATTTACTGTGGCCTTTCTCTCCAGACTTTTGGCCCCATCCTTGACTCCTTTCCCTGGACTTAATCACAAGGACCTCAGAATGCGAAGAGGTCGAGACCCATTGTGACCGCCTTGACTCATTCATGAGTAAGGAGGTGATGATCTCGTCCAACTTTAGCGTGTCCTTCTCAAACAGTAGGGTAGTGACAATGTGGTCATAGGAAACAGGTAAAGAGGCCAGCAGTACCAATGCCTTGTCCTCCTCATTGATTTTTTTTTATCAAGGGCTGACGTTTACATCACGATCTGGTTAAACTCGTCCAAATACTTCTTAAAGCTGCCACCTTCTGGCAACCACAAGCCATAGAACTGTTTCTTTATGTATAGCATGGTTGTCAAAGATTTGGACTTATATCTGTTTTTCAACTTCTCCCAAACCTCTGTAGGGTCTATTAGACTAAGAACCTCCTGAAGAGTATTGTCCGTCAGGTATAACTTAATGGTACAGTTGGTAAGGTCTCTTTTTTCTTACCATTCGTCCTCAGTCATATTTATTGGCTTCTACTCCTTCTTTAGAGCCTTCACCATTCCTTTTCTAGTTACGATATTCTTTACCCTCTCTTACCAGATGATGAAATTACCTTGACCGTTAAACTGTTCCACACTAAATGGCAAGTTCTTAGAGGCTGACAACGCCATTTATGCAGAGTTCTCAACTTGTCTCTGATACCACTTGTTGGTGCACAATGGACGTCCAGACAAGAGTGGACGGTCGGATAGTGAAGGCACTATACACACACACAGACACAATAAAGTACAAAAGAAAAAAGAGAGATGAACACTGAATATTTTACATGAAAAACCCTTGTAAATTAAGAAAAAATCCACGAGACATTTAATCCTCTAATAAATCACTATATGAGATTTGGTTTTATAAACCACTAGAGGCAGAAAAGAAAAATAGAGCACAAACAACACTTGTGTTTTTCTCTGACGACTCTCCTTTCTTCCACTCTTCCTCTCCTCTATCTCATACAAAGCTCAGAACACACAATAGCCTCCCTCTCAAGAATACCTCTCAAGGATATCACAAGTGTATACATATATACACATTTATATATATAGAGGTGCTGGGAGACCACCAACCACTCTGGCTACATGGTGGTTAGTGCTCAGTTTTCAAAGCCTGCAACAGCATGTGCACACCCTGTCCTGCAGCAGGCGGTGCATGCATACTCTGCGAACTGTCCTGCCAACTGCCCAAGAATGATATCTTCTCAACTGCCCAATAAGGTAGGTCAACTACACGCCTACAGTCACAAACTGTCATACAACATGCCTTTTTTCAGATGGTCAACATCCGTTGACCGTCTTCTACTCAGGTCTGGTCAGTACCCTCATTGATTGAAATTTCTAACGCCAAACAAGCTTTCACTCAGTCTGCGGACATCAGTCTCACAAGGTCCTCGTGCATTCTTCAGGTCCTCGAGCCACCAAAAACGCCTCTAGGCATTACCCATAGATCTCGGACTCCACAGCAAAGGTTCTCGGATATTCACAGTGTCCGCGTCCATTTTTTCAATCAACAGATAACTGCACAAGTCTGCGGACCATATCCACGAATGAGTCTGGGGACACAATTCCACAAGGGGAGTGATTCTAACAACACTTACGTTATCCAATTCCTGTCCAACCAATGATCCAATTGTGATGAAGATAGTATTGGTTTATGGGTTACTCTCACATAGGCCTATACTATTTAATGTATTGTTGACGAGATTACGCATATACTGTACTAACATGGAAGATTGACTAAGGTTTGAAGAGTCGATTCTAGGGAAAGCGCTTGAGATGCGCCGATTGGTGCCCAAAATGCGGAATACAGTAGTCGGGCGATCGAAGTGCCAAATTCAGTAGATGGGTTCTTGAGGTGCACCCGAGGGATGCTTGAGGCACACATGACCAGCGCTCAAGTACGGCTCGCTGTATAAAAATGTGCTAACACATTTTTAAAGTTAATTACTTGGATTCTTTGAAACCTAAAATACTGTTTTTGAGAGAGAAAAAGAGAGAAAAGAGAGAAGTGAAAGATTTGAGTATCTAATTGAGTTTAAAATCGTATTTCAGTCTCCGCTAACCTTAGATACACTGTTCTTAGAATTGAGAAGAATATTTTACCAGTTATATTTTTTTATTTTTTTTATCTTATACTCATTATTATTCAATCTATTTGTTACAAAGCATCCAATCATTATATTTGTAGAGTTTGTATAATCGAACTGACTGCATAATGGAGATATTTTGGATGTATCAACCCGTAATTTTTTTCTCTCATTCTTAAGAGAGTTTTTCACATAAAAATTACATCTTATTTCATTATTGGTGATTGTTGTGTGCTTATGATGAATTATAGATTGTTTTCTTATAATTCAAATAAGCAGTTCGGGTCCTAACAAATAGTAAAAATCTAGCCATTCCTAGATGACAGATAGAGGGCTTCTTTAATGCTTAAATTTAAGTTAGACAATGATCTAGAGCATGATTATATGTTCATAATTGGCTCGGATCTATAAGTATGAGTTAAAATTAGGTGAAAGGTCCTACTTGTTAGCGAGTCGAGCTGTCAGAATTTTGAGGAATCAGACATCCACTAGTTAAATTTCATCTAATAGTCAGCCAATCATGTGGTCGGGATATGATGAGTTAATAATCAGGCGAATGAGTAATTCCTAAGCAATTTTGTGTATCTAATGGGGACGTACAATCCAAACAAGAGAAAAATCCACAGTCCAATCCCTATTTAATAGCAAAATAAATTAATATTTATTAGCTTTTGTTCATTATTTAGTACAAGTTATATATCTAATTAGATACATCGATCCAGGCCTTGAACCTTAGGAAAAGAGAAAAGCAATGGTGGCACCTAAATGACCCACAAGGTCACCATGCTTAACCCTAACGACATTCTTGTGGAGGAAGCCAAGGACAAGCCAAGGCATTACCTCCACCAAGATTGAAGACACCGGTCAGGAGCGATCAGATAACTTGAATTGCAGAGAGAAAAATGTTAGCTATTTGATTCAGACTTCTAATCAGACACTTGAGGAGCCAACTTGGAGGTTAATAATTAGTACAGTCCACTCCACAAGACTCCTCTAGCGGCAAAAAGCCGAGGTGCAAGTGATGTCCAGGGCTATCCATTATTTTGACAACCATTCCAATAGGGAATGGGCCAAAGAACAAAAATAGCCCTCCAGGTACTAACCTCCACCGGTCGCCAGTCAGGATTGGGCAATTTAATAGGCATTGCTACTTAAAGAAGAGAACCAAGATGGTTTTCTATTTAAAAGGAAAAATTAAGACAGCTTTTATCACCAACACTTCACAAGATTCCTCTACAGAGTTTCTTTTGCTCTACTTTTGAATTGGACAACTAATCTTCTAAAGTATGTGTGATTGAGAAAGTTGTTCAAACTCAATTAGTAATGGGAGTCAAAGGCAAAGTGTGAAGAGAACTGAAGACAGGCTTGCCTCTTTTATAGGCAGCCAAGGAAGTAGAAAACATTGCATTTAGGGTAACCAACTTGGCTAGTTGCAATCTATTCATGTAGTAAATCGTGCGAACCTAATGCTAAAAATCTCTGCAATGAAGACCAATCGAGGCATAGTGATGCAGTAACATAGCTGCCATGACATGCCAATGCAAAAGGACTCAATACTTCTTTGGAAGATATGACTGCTTGAGTTGGAAAGAGAAGTTGACGTGGAAGACCTTGTTAACATTCTTTAAGCTCGAATTTGAACTTTAAGGTTATAGTTAGCATTGGGTCCAATAAAATTTTAAGCTAATATAAACTTATTAATCCGATTCGTGGATGTAATAGGAGGCCTAAAATTAATCAATATGGTTCGACAAAACCAAACTCAAATAGCAATCTAATGGTATACAGCAAGAGCAAGCTCAATGGCAATCAAACGGAGTACAACCCAAGAAAGAGTTCAATAGGCAAATCCCAATTGCAGTTTGGATAATTAGTAGTAGTTGGTCAGGTTACCAAGCGATTGATATTTCATAGCCGAACCATATTTTTTGAAATGATTAATGCTGAACCAAAGGGGTGAGTTGAAGAAAACTTCGTTACTTCATTAAATGTTCAACTTTTTATACTTAGTATTTTGCGCATTAGCTAATTGTCCTTTAAGAATGCATGATTTTTATATTCCGACACAATGAGCTCTGACCATGATTTATGATCAAGAATGTGATTGGTGGAAGTTGATTTGATCGTCGTAAAATAAATTAATCATTAGGTATTGATACCAAACTCCACCAATCATTAGATGGTATTGTTGATTTGATTGTCCTAAAATAATATTGACTCGTGCTTGACGCTTGGAAACACAACAAACGTGGTGCTATTATAGCCTCAGGAGTAGGAAATTTGTTGGCATAAAATTGAGCACTTTAGTCTTTATCAACTCATCCCCATTTTTCTTATTTGGAATAAACGTATAGCTTAAATGAACATATGGGTTGTTTGTTCACAATATACTTCTTAACAATTCTTTTAATTTTTTGGTTTCTTCGTCAGCTTTTGTAATTATTTTGTTATCAACACTGACAACTGCAAATTTTAAATCATATGAACATATGGACAACACATTTTTGTGTGGGAAGTCTGCTATTCCTTAATATTAATTTATGGTTGTGGCTGACATTTTAACTCTAAAATATTTTTCATTAGGTGCACCAATACAATCATGATGGAGATAGTATTTTTTCCTTGTTATATAATTAATAATTATTAAAATATTTATGCTTGTTATATTTTTCATTAAGTGGCAAGGCAGTAGCTGTCCCTTTTCGCACATCCCACGCTACTTGCCGATAAATCCTTGAAATAGATAAACCATATGATACCATAATAATTATAAATATTACATCTATCCCAAGAAAATAAGTTTTTTATGCCTAAAGTTGAAAATTTCATAACCTTTCAGTAATTAAAAAATACCAATGGGGTGGTGATTGACGACACAAGACATCACAATACACGACAGTGATTATAATAATAGAAAAAAATATTGGGCAGATAGATGAATTGTTAGGCTTTCTATCAAAAGACATAATTGATGGGGGAATGAGAGAGGGACAAATACTACAAAGAACAAAGCATATCATACGAGGAGTGATGCGGTGTGTGAAGGCATCGCAGCACCTGTAATCAATTTTTTTACCCTTTGATTTTATTTTTATGCATAATTTAAGATAATAATAATTATTATTTTTTACAATATTAACCTCCTTCGGATATAAGATTTAAATATAATTTAAAAGGTAATTTTTATCATTTAATTATCATTTAGTAATTATGATCTTTTTTTAAGAAAAAGTAAAATGCATTTACGTGTCACGGCATCCTCGACGTAGGGTTTGGATGCAGAGAAATTTTAATTAAAATAGTTAGGTTTGCAAGCCATGGCAGGAGTAGTAGTGCAAATGGGTAAAGACAACTTGTTGCAATCGAGCCGATCTTGGACCGATTACCGGCAGATGCACTGATTTCTTGTGGAAGTAAGGGAAGGGGGAGTTCTGGGGGAATGATGAAGACGATGAACAATGGGGAAGAGAAAGGTTCGAGAGAAAGGGAGAGAGAGAAAGAGAGAGAGAAGAGAGAAGACGAGTGGCAGAGAACTGAATGAATATTCCTTGCTTTCCAATATGTTTTTCTGGCCCATATGTAATGCCAGCCAGTTGAACTGATAAACCACCTCATGTGGCAGCGAGTTGTATAATATTCTAAAATGTAATATCCTAAAATGGCAGTATACCAATATTCTAAAATGTAATATATACCATCACCATATAATATCCTAACAGTTAACAATATAAAATACTATATGAAATCCCGATATCTTCGTGGAGGCTGTGTTGTGCGCGAGCTTTTGCGAGTTCTCGGCTATGGTGGTGGTGCCGGAGTATCAGCTGCAATGAGACCGGTAATATTACCCCCCTCATCGAACACTACCTTGTCCTCAAGGTTGAAAGAAGGGAAATCTTGCATCAGTTCCGCAGCTGGTTCCCACGTGGCATCGGAGGCAGGCTGGGAGTGCCACTGGACGAGGAGCTGAGGAATGAAAGTATCTCGCTGAAGCACTTTGCGGAAGCCAAGGATATGGACTGGAGTGAGGAGGGGCTGAGTCCCCTGTGCTGCTGGTGGGAAGGTAACCGGCTGGCTGGGACCATCAGTAGGGCCAGATTTCAGCAGAGAAACGTGAAAAACGTTGTGAATCCGGGAATCCACAGGGAGCTCCAAGCAGTACGCGACGGGCCCAATTCTTTCGGTAATACGGAAAGGTCCATAGTAGCGTTTGGCCAATTTGTTGGACTGACGGTGTGCGATCGATGATTGGCGATAAGGTCGAGCTTGACGAAACCCAATCTCCCAACTGAAATTCCTTCTCGGATCGATGGGCATCTCGCTTGATTCTTCATGCGAACTTGGGCCCGCAAATAGACACGGGCTTTAAGCCGGGCAGCACAAGTATTCGAGTTGATAGTCGCCATCGATGGCCCGCGACCGAGGAACCGCCTTGAAGGTACTCGACCGAGGAGGGAGGGGGAATGCCGAGACAGCCTCGAATGGGCTCATTTTAGTGGAGGAATGTCTTTGTGTTTATAACTCCATTCTCGCCCAAGGAAGGAATTGGGTCCAGGCAAACCGGGTGGTCGGACACAAAGCGTCAAGATAATCTTGAGACAGCGGTTGACAACTGTTTGTCTCGGTTTGGGTGGTAGCGGCACGGCTAAGGGCCGAGTGTGGTATTTTTGCAGCTAAAAAATTCATTCCGAACTTACTCATGAAAATGGGGTCACGGTCCAAGACAATTTCGAGGGCATACCATGGAGGCGCGGATTTCCCTGATGAAAATGTTGCAGCAAGGTCTTCCACGGTGAAGGGGTTGAGGCCCACAAAATGAGCATACTTGAAGGCGATCGACCACTACCCATATGACCGTCTTGCCTTGAGAAAGTGGCAAGTGAGTGATAAAGTCCATGGAGATAGAGGTCCGTATGGTCTTGGGGTATCGGCAGGGCCGGAGCTTGCCGGGGTAAGCTAAGTTGAGGGGTTTAACTTGTTGACATGTGGTGCAATCGGGAGATGAAAGTGTGGATGTCGTTGCGCATTTTTGGCCAATAAAAATGGGTGGTGATATGCACTAGCATTCGTTGAAATCCAGGTGGCCCCCCTGTGGGCGAAGCATGATACTCATGCAAGATAAGGTCTTGCAATGCCGATTCGGGGGAATGAAGACTCGTCCCTCAAGAAGACCAAGCCATCGCGCACCGAGTAGTCACAAAGTCCCTGGCCGATCACCGTATCGAGACATGAAGTCTGCTTGGCTGAATGCCCGGCCATAAAATTGACGGAGAGCAGCCCGGTAGTGCTACAACAGGGCGGGAGGAGGCGCAAAGAGCATGACAAGCCCCCTCTAGCAGACCTAGAAAGTGCATCTGGCCGGGCAATTGTCCTGCCCTGGGCTTGTAGATGATCTCAAAATCATATCCCAACAAGCTGGTGAGCCACCGTTGCTATTCGGGAGTGTGAACGGTTTGATTTAAGAGAGCCTTGAGTGGTAAGTGATCGGTTGACGCGGAAGTGGGTGCCCAAAGAGCATGGGGCGCCATTTCTTGATGGATTCGAGATAGCACATAGCTCCCGTATATACGCCGAGGCACCTTGCAATCGGGGACTAAGTCAAGTTTTTGAAGAAGGCAATGGGGTGTCCCGCTTGGAGGAGCACAGCGCTAATGCCATGTCTCGAGGCATCTGTTTGAATGGTGAACGGTTTGGAGTAGTCGGGTAGGGCCAGTGCAAGTCGTTGTGGGCGCTTTGAGGGCCGAAGGTCATGGTGGCTTCACGGACCAAACAAAGGCATCCTTCCTCAAACAGTGCGTGAGTGGTGTAGCAATTTGGGCGTCTCAAGGCGTTAATCTACGATAATAACCGGCCAAACCCAAGAATCTCCTGAGCTGTTTGATATTTGTGGGTGTCGACCAATTCTGGATAGCCAAAATTTTGGCAGGATCAACTTCAACCCCTTGAGCTGATACAATGTGTCCTAAGTAGGCGATAGATGTTTGCCCGAACTCGCATTTGCTGCGCTTAACATAAAAAAACATGGTCCCTCAAAATCTGGAGGACACGTTCCACATGAGCACAATGCTGCTCCCAGTTAGGGCTATAAATCAAGATGTCGTCAAAGAATACTAACACAAACTTCCGGAGAACTGAACGAAAAATGTTATTCATTTCGGATTGGAAGGTGGCGGTGTGTTGGTCAAGCCAAAAGGCATCACTAAAAACTCATTGTGACCCTCATGTGTTCTAAAAGTTGTCTTATGGACATCAGCTGAATGCACCCTGATCTGGTGGTACCCAGATCGCAAATCCGCTTCGAGAACACTCGTGCCCCATGTAACTCATCCAAGAGCTCATCCACGGTTGGAATGGGGAACCGATCCTTGATGGTGATCGCATTGAGAGCGCGATAATCTACACAAAACCGCCAGCTACCATCTTTTTTCTTGACTAACAAAACTGGGGATGAGAAGGGGCTCGTACTCGGCTGAATTATGCCTTCAGCAAGCATTTCACGGATCAACTGCTCCATTTCAGTTTTCTGGAAGTGGGGGTATCGATAAGGCCTAACATTCACAGTTCGGTTTATGGGGTGAGAGGGATGCGATGGTCTGTGGAGCGGGGTGGAGGTAGGCCATGTGGTAGCTCAAATATCTCGGCGAAGGAATTGATAATTAGGGCGAGTCTCTGGACATTTTGTGGATCGGTAGCTGATGTAAGCTTGGTGCAATCTAGTGGAGTCGATTGTGGAGAAGGATCCTGTGTAGACAGCATAGTGAGGTGGAAATATGAAGCCACTGAATGGGTGGATTCTTCCCTTCTCAATTGCCCCAATGTCATGGTGGTTACCGAAGCCAGGGGCAAGCCGTGCAGTGTGAGCCTGGTGCCAGAGTAATCAAAACTCATATGGAGGGACCGATAATCAAATACCACTGGGCCGATTGTGGCCAACCATTGAACTCCCAACACCAAATCAGCCCCGTAGATGGGTAACAGATAAAGCTCAACAGCAAAACAAGCTTGACCCAGGGTGACTTCCACCTTCGAACAGAGTCCTTCACATCTAAGGGAAGCCCCATTGCCCACTGTGACGTTCAGGTGATAAGAGGGTTCAATGGGGAGGCCAAGATACTTGATGATACGGGTTTGGAGGAAGTTATGAGTAGAACCACTGTCCACGAGGATGACTACTGGCTGCCCAGATATGGAGCCTTGCAACCGTAGGGTGGAGGGTATAAAATGCCCCTCGAGTGCACGAAGGGAGATGTTGGGAACAGATTCTGGTGGTAGGTAAGGGGGGTTTGGTTCACGGGGGAGATTTGTCACAATTTCGGGGCCCTCAGAGCCTGCTTCAAGATTCTGGAGCCCTGGTAAGGTACCCCCTTCTTCCTCCGCCAACATACACAAGAATTTAGGTGGGCTGCATCGATGGCCAGGAACAAATTTTTCGTCGCAGTTAAAACACAACCCTCGAGCACGGCGAGCAGCCATTTCTGAGGGGGTTAATTTTTTTATGGGTAGTGGAGAGAGAGGGTTTTTTACCGTCACTGGTGCTGGAACATCCAGAAGCCGGGATCCCGTAGGGCGTGGCCAAGTCGGTTTACAGGCCTCTAGTTTCTCCTCCACCAGTTTAGCCATCCCAATTGCATCGGGAAGATTAGTCGGCTTCAACAACAGAAGTTCCCTCCGTATTTCATCCCTCAGGCCCGAAATGATGCAGTTGAGCAGATTGGTGGTCGATAAGCCCTGCGTTCTGGTCGACAATGATTCGAACTCCATCATGTAAGCCATCACCGTGGTTTCCTGTCGCAGCTTGTACAGGGCAGCTTCTGGGTTCAGATAGGAAGATGGTCCAAATCTGAGTTCGAGGGCTTTGGAAAAATCCTCCCAAGTGGTTAACTGGCTGGTGGCGTGCATCCATTGATACCATTGGAGTGTGGTGCCAGACATGTAGAACGCGGCCACCATCAATTTCTGGTCCGGGGGAGTGCCGTGGAATAAGAAGAAACGTTTGATTTGGAAGAGCCAGCCAAGGACATTTTCGCCGGTGAAGAATGGCAGTTCCAATTTGGGTAAGCGAATGGAGGTAGGGGTTTGTATGGTGTTGGTAGGTGCGGTGAGTAGAGCAAGGTTTTGAGAGTTTGGCGTGGTCACCGAAGGAATTGAAAAAGGGGATGGAGTAGGTAATAGAGGTGGATTTGGAGAAGGTGAAGTCTGGCGGTCGATGTGAACCAGAGCTTGGCGTATCTTTGAGATGGACTGCTGTAGTTCACCGCACGTTTGTGGGAGATGTTCCAGGGACGACATGTGCTCTGCATGTTCTCGCATCTCCTGCATGATACTGGCGATGGACTTCTCATGAGCCCTGTACCTCGTCTGCATCCCGTCCGCTATTTAGTCTCAATGAGAGCACCAATATGTTGCAATCAAGCCGATCTTGGACCGATTACCGGCAGATGCACCGATTTCTTGTGGAAGTAAGGGAAGGGGGAGTTCTGGGGGAAGGATGAAGACGATGAATAGTGGGGAAGGGAAAGGTTTGAGAGAAGGGGAGAGAGAGAGAGAGAGAGAGAAGAGAGAAGGCGAGTGGTAGAGAACTGAATGAATATTCCTTGCTTTCCAATTTGTTTTTCTGGCCCATATGTAATGCTAGCCAGTTGAACTGATAAACCACCTCACGTGGCAGAGAGCTGTGTAATATTCTAAAATGTAATATCCTAAAATGGCAGTATACCAATATTCTAAAATGTAATATATACCCTCACCATATAATATCCTAACAGTTAACAATATAAAATACTATATGAAATCCTGGTACCTTCGTGGAGGCTATGTTGTGCGCGAGCTTTTGCGGGTTCTCGGCTGTGGTGGTGGTGCCGGAGTATCAGCTGCAATGAGACCGGTAACACAACTAAGCATAATGAACAATAGGGTTGCAGGTCCCAATATCCAGGGTCCAGAAAGAGCGGCCCAAAAGTTGAGCCCACGTCTCGAAAGATCCAAGAATTTGGATTTATGTCCCACGAGAACCGAGAGGCTGATTTGGCTAAAAATCTAAATTAACCTAAGAGATCCGATGGCAATGGTCCACATCCCGAGAGGCCCGAGGACTTAGGCCAGTGTCCCAAGAGGCCCAAATAAGCTGAATTGGTCTGAGATACTGACTAAGGCTTAGGAGGCTTGAGGATATCATGAGAGACCAATATCTCCAATGAAAACCCGAGAACATGAAGTTACGGATACGGCTCTGAGAGCCCAAATATTTCTCACTAACCAAGCTCTCAGTTAAAATCCAAGAATGTCTGACTCTATGAGTTTGCGGACTTGACAAAGGCCACGAGCCTTTGTCAAGGATGAGAACTATGTCGACTCTCGAGTATTGCCAGTTCAAGAAAAGAAACCCGGGATGACCGAGAGTGCCAGCTCAAATGTTTCACACTTACCAGGGAACACGCAATCTCTATAAAACGCCATTTGCACAGGAAATGATGACTTCCTGAGTACGTGTAGAAGTGTCGCCAAATCAGACCTGCATGCACGTAACTGCCCTGACACTGTGAGTTGGATTGGTCGAGTTGGTGGCTGATTTTTCTACACAAGCTAGTGCCACATGGGCTCATCTCAAAAGCAGATCCACCTCTATATATACCTCATCCAAACGTCTAGAAGAAAAAAAAGGAAACTCTTGGCATTTTGCATGTATACTGTGAACAGCTCCTAAGTGAAAGTAAGAGCAGAGAAAGGGATAGGATTTCTCCACTTATAGTTCTGAGTTGCTCCCCATTTGTAAAATTAAACACTTATAATCTGTTCAAAGATAGTGAAAGTCTTCATGGACCCAGAGTCCCGTGATTTTTTCCTCTCATTTAAGAGAAGACTTTTCACGTAAAATCTCGTATATTATTGCTCTCTTCCCCTCTCTCCTTACCTCCTAACTCACTTTATTTACCCTAATAAATTTCACCATATATTTTGTGTTGCCCAGGTTCTGAGGGGTGCATCACGAAGATATGCGGACTCATTCGGATCTTCGTTCGTATGGTGGCCAAAATTTCAGAATGTAACATTGGTACTGTCTGTGAGAACACGACAAAAAGTCCAGCATTTCCTTTCAACGTTCAATCCCTCACACAAAAATGATGAACGAATGGGCACAAACCAATGCTCCTGTCCGAGATGCAGCCTCTTGTAGTAGCTGCCTTCCAACAGGCAGCATGATGAATGATCGTCCAAGCCCTTATGTATGGGTATTGGCAGTAAAAATGGATGATATCTCAAGAACCGTCCAAACTCTCTGCTCAAAGTTGGACGAACTGCCAAGGGGTGCGCCACCCAAAGCCTCCTAGACTATAATATTCCAGAAAAAGGGAAAAGGAAAAAAGCATCCTAAGAAGCAAGCTAGCTAGCTGGAGGACCCGAGGACATAGGCTGCCTTGAGTAACAAAATCCCACGGCGACTTGAAGGTTGCTTGAGTCCTAGGAACCAAGAGGGTGGCTCAGAAAGGTCAGAACCCCACTGCTCTCACCAAAATCAAGAGATCACCTTTCAGGAGGGATCCTTTTACAGAGGAATTTTTCCAAAAGAAAAGAGTTGTGCGGAGCAAAAAATTATGCAGGCTTTTTGCGAACTAAGGGATTGCCTCAATGAAAAGAAGGCCACGACTCAGCCCCAAATAAAGAAAAAGCTTAAAAAGATATGGAAAAGGATCTTTGGAGAAGGAACCAGCGAAGCAAAGAAACCAAAAGGTGAAGAGGATTCCCACCCGAAGACAGTGGAAGGGAACATTTGGAGTTATGAGGACCGTCAAAGCATCACAGGCCTGAACAAGCTGTTCAAAGAAAGTCCAAACCTTCGAACCTAACTCCCTTGAACGAGTCACACACCAACATCTTGTGACAGATCTAGGATGAAGAGTTCCTGAAGTGGCCCAAAGCGTTGAAGAACCCAAATGGGGGTGATCAAAAAAAATGCTGCCATTACTATCACCGCCGAGGTCACAATACTGAAAGCTGTCAGACGCTGCAAGCAGAGGTCAAAAGGCTGATCAGACATGGCTACCTCAACCATTTCTTGCAAAAATTCAGACAGATTTTCGGATCAGCAGGAGGTGGTGGAGCAGACCAGCCAGTAGATGAGATGTCACAAGCGTGATACTCCCACACCCAGTCTGGATGACAGCGCGCGAAGGCTTCACAAAAGCCTAGACTTGCTCGAGGAAGCTTAGAGCATTGCGAGGTTGCAGAGAACCGCATTCCGATGGAAAGCGGCCAGGAACAGCTACAGTCAGGTAAAAGGACCGATGACTTAAGTTTGCGAGGCCCACAAGGCTGGTTTACCCAAAAAATAAAATTGACACCACAAGCCCAATGATTTGGATCTACACCCCAAGAGGTCCAAGAGGCTGGTTTTATCAAGAGTCTAAATTAGCCCAAGAGGCCTGAGGACAATGGTCCACATCCTGAGAGGCCTAAGGAGCTAATTCCATCCGAAAGGATAAATCGGCCTAAGGAGTCTGGGGACTTAAGCACTCGTCCTGAAAAACATACCGGCAAATGTATGTACGGACATGCAGGTGAGACAAAATGCATCTTTGGGAATGCTTGCAATACATTTCATCGGTATAATAATATTCATTTTAACTTGTTTATCGTCTTACATTTTATGGAATGATTGCATCCCATCTTGTTAATCAAACAAGACCTAGGCTGCCCATAAATCAAGCGAAAGCAACTCTTTCACTTATCCTAAAACTTGGCTATGTCCGAGCGGCCCAAGAGGTCGTACTCAAAACTCGGCTATGCCTAAGTGGCCCAAGAGGTCGTACTTTAAACTCGGCTGTATCTGAGCGGCCCAAGAGGCCAGACTAAAACTTGACCACGGTACCAAGCAACCCTAGAGATTGAACACAAAACTTAGAGGACTTAAAGCAGCAAGCATGCGATGACCCTAGGGGTAGTATTTTCAGCCTAAGTCGGTCGGACAGTTCAGACATTATGCCAATGTAAAACTAAGTTTCTTTAACAAATATGTTGTAAAGTATTCAAACACTCCAATTGTCCGAGTAAGACAAACCAAGCGTTCGCACTTAAACAATGTGAATTTTATTGATATAAATAATATGTGTACAACAATATACATACAAAAAAAGCTTTGAAATGTACAATCAGCCATCGATGGTCCCTGGCTGAGGAAGAGTGCCTTGCTGCTTCTATCCTCTAGGACCAAGGGGTCCGCTTACTCCGAGGATCCCAGCTGCCCAGAGATCTCGGAGCGATTTGATGGTCCAAGTATAGAAGGGTTGGGAGGCTAATTCCTTCCTAGGAGGCCATACAAGTCTTCTGCATAGGTAGCGCTAGCATTCTGAGGATCAAAAGCAGCTGTAGGAAACCGAGGACTCAACAACCTCATCACTCTGTGGCACAAGTTGATGTCGTCCCAGTACTTATCCTCTAATGCTGGAGCAATGTCAGCGGCCCTCACTGAAGTTCTCAACGCTTCTTCCAGCTAGAGGTTCCTATCCTTCAACAGTTTTATGATGAACTTGCTAAAATTTCAATATACCTTCAAGAGATGCAATCTTCCCCTTGGCCCCAACAAGCTCAGCCTCCAAGCATTTGTTGTCCTTAGTAAGATCCCTGGAAGCTTCCAATTCTGCGTAAACTTGGGCGGCCTCAGTGGTAATTATGCCAAGGCCACCGACCGTCTCCTAAAGTTGCGAAAATCAAAGTAGGTCAGTGAGACATAGACAGGAGAAAATAAAGTCAATAGCAACATGAGAAAGTACGTTGGCCACAAAAGAGTTCCCTAAAGTGCTCTCATCTCCGGGGACCTCAGGCTCCTCGGGCTTCTTGGCCGTAGCCTCCTACACCATAAAATTCTCAGCCCTGGCCTCGGGCGTAAAAGTAGCAATGTCCAAGATTGGAGGCTCAGCAACTTTAGCATGATCCTCGGCCCCAGTCTGGGCTTCAACAGAACGTGAAGTCCTTGCGCCTTCCTCAACCAGAGGCTCCTCACGGGCCGCGAACGGAGTTATCATTGGACTGAAAAGTTGGATTGCAAGGCATGGGAGCTTAGCAGTCTCCGCAGCTCGACTCTCCTTGGCCGCAGCAGCATCAACAATTGTCATCGTTGTCATCACCATCGCTTTCTTGGCCCAAGTCGCCTCGGCCTCCCTCACTGCATGTCCCACATTGATGTCATCGGACGGATTATCAATCCAATCTGAGACCTCACCAGTGAACTCAAAGGGAACGTTAGGAATTGGCTCGTCAATAGGAGGTTGGACAATCTAGAGATCCGCGGACTGGTCAGCAAATTTAGAAGGCTGACCAGAGGACTCGGCAAAAGTTGATGGTTCGAGACCTTCAATCTCTCAAATTGGCGGTGCCACCGAGGTCCTTAGCCTCCTCACAAGAGGCGCAATCACAGTATCGTCATTATCGAATGAGGAGTACTCAACAATAGTCATCAGAACCCTTCAAGTTTCGGTCCGACGACTCTTCCTTATCTGCTCGGACAGCTCCTCAAACCTCAGAATTCCTTCCTTCTTCTTCAACTTCCTCCTCCTCCTCTTCTTCTTCTTCTTTTTCTTCTTCTCAGAAGCAGCAACAGTAGTGGCGGGGATGCCAGGGTCCTCATCCTAGCGGCCCCATCTGGCCCTCTCCAGGTTCTTAGGAAATAACCAGAATGTTTCTTTATTTTCATTGAAGGTACCAAGGTTGGCCATCATCAGGCCCACGACCTCCCTGACAACTTCCCGCTCTCGGTCAGAAACGTTTTAGTCCACGTTACCCCAAGCATTGAAAAACCCGAAGTCTCTCCTAGAAAAAAGAACTTGTCCTTCCACCTCTTTGTGAAATCCGGGTTGCCACCGCTTATAACAATAAAATTCGGACGTGGAGTGGCAACAATTCAATCAAGATTATGGGAGAAGCGAAATATTGTCTTCACCATTGCAACCTCAAGTATTTTATTATAATAATGAGCAAAAACGTAGAGTAAAATAAGGTACCTAACCGCATTAGACTGTAACCTAGCGAACGAGACCTTGAGTGCCTTCATGATGAGATAGAGCTCCGATGGGACAGGAAAGCAACCATTCTTTAGGTGGACTTCGTAGATAGTGATGAAGCCGTCCAGTGGGCTGCAGGCCCTCTCATGGAGTCAAAACCACCATGGCCATCGATTCAGGAATCTCGTATTTAGTGCGAATTGTTTTGAGTTTGCCAAGGGAGACGGAGGAAGGGATGTCCTTAACCCCAAGCGCCATTGAAGCCCAAAGTGAAAACGCAAAAGGAATGAGAAGAAGAAAGTTTGGAGAAAAAATGGCCAAGGGTTTCAAAAAGAGGTTTCTTAGGATTGCGTAAACGAAAATGGAAGTATGGGACGGTATTTGAAATTGGCAGAAAAGTAAGAGGCGTGCGCCATCATTGTCCTTGCCATGCGTCAAGCCCCCACACGCCACCAGGGTTAGTGGGCCATGGCTTCCCAAGGCAACGTCAGCCCAATTTATTGCGCATTTAATGCTCTGTAGTGGCCCAAACGGCGGCGCAGACCAATTCTCAGACTCAAAGGATGGTATCGGACGCTCCTTTATCAGGCTTTTAGCTTCAAAATATCCAATGATATTTATTAGTCTCGAACTAATATGTGAAGACGGCCATTGTCTAGAGATGTCCAACAATGCTCAAAATCTGAAAGTTCCTCGGGCATTCCGACAAGGCCGTTGGCTACAGAATTCCTCGAACGTCTTGCCTAGACAACAAGCATCAAAGTGCCCTCGGACATTTCGACCATTGTATCCCCGGGCTTTGGTTCCAAGCCATATCTGTGAGCATCCACAAGGAAGAAGGACAAACACCAGCTTCAGGCAACTGCTGAGCAGCAAGCATAGAGCAAAGGTACAAACAGGCTACCACTGGAGAAGGCCTTCCCAAGAGAATCAATTGCATCGAATAAACATGCCAAACGGTTGAAGTTCTCGAATCATTTTGCATGGGGGCTAGTGATGGGTTCCAGTATCCAGGGCCGGGAAAGAGCAACCCAAAAGTTAAGCTCACGTCCCGAGAGACCCAATGATTTGGATCTATGTCCCACGAGATTCGAGAGGCTAATTTGGCTAATAGCCTAAATTAGCTCAAGAGGTCCGAGGGCAATGGTCCATATCTTGAGAAGCCTGAGGACTTAGGCCGGTATCTCAAGTGGCCCAAATAAGCTGAATTGGTCCAAAAGACTAACTAAGGCTTAGGAGGCTCGAGGAGACCATGAGAGACCAATATCTCCAATAAAATTCCGAGGACATGAAACTAAGGATACAACTCTGAGAGCCCAAAGACTTCTCATTGGCCAAACTTCCAATTAAAACCTGAGAACATTTGACTCCAAGAATCCGCGAACTTGACAAAGGCTAAGAGCCTTTGTCAAGGACAAGAATTATATCGACTCTCCAGCAGTGCCAGTTCAAGGAAAGAAACTTGGGACGATCTGGAGTGCCAGCTCAGATATTTTGCTCTTACCAAAGAACACGCAATCTCTGTAACATGCCATCTATATAGGAAATGATGACCTCCTGAGCACGCATAGAGGTAACGTCACATCAGACCTGTATGCACACAACTGCCCTGACACTATGAGTTGGATTGGTGGAGTTGGTGGCTAGTTTTTCTGCACACGCCAGCGCCACGTGGGCTTATCTGAAGAGAAGATCCACTACTATATATACCTCATCCAAACGTCTAGAAGAAAAAAAGGGAGCTCCTGGCATTTTGCATATATACTGTGTAACATCCCCGGCGCATCCACATGTGGATATTGTCCGCTTTAGGTTAGGGAAACTTCACGGCGTCCCAAGCCATCACGCGGCCCGCACGGTTTTGTTCTTGGCAGACGGAGTCCACCGCCCCCAAAACGTATCCACAAGGGAGAGGTATCCACGCCCTTATAAAGGTAAGCTTCGTTCCCTCTCCATCCGATGTTCTCCCCCTTGGGACCTGCGTTCTCACCGGCACACACCACTCGGATCCCGTCTCTGATACCAAAGAGGACAATATCTCGCCACGCTGTGCCACCGCTGCGCCACTCTGGGAGACGCGTTCTGGGAGCCTGTGGGGGGTTCACCAGAAGAAAACCGTGAGGCCTGTAGGCTTGGAGATGCCGTGAAACTCTCCCAGGCTGCGGCCTGTAGGCTTAGAGATGCCGCGAAGTTCTCCCGGACCAAAGCGAACAATTTCTACATGCGGATGCGCCGAGGACGTTACATACTGTGAACAACTCCTAAGTGAAGTAAGAGCACAAAAAGGGACAAGATTTCTCCACTTAGAGTTCTGAGTTGCTTCCTATTTGTAAAATTGAACATTTGTAATCCGTTCAAAAATTGTAAAAGTCTTCCTAGACCTAAAATCCTGTGGTTTTTCCCTCTCATTTAAGAGAGAGCTTTCAACGTAAAATCTTGTGTGTTTTCCTCTCTCCTTACCTCCTAACTCACTTTATGTACCCTAAAAAATTTCACAATATATTTTGTGTTGCCCGGGTTCCAAGGGGTGAGCCACAAGATATGCAAACCCATCTGGATCTTCGTTCATACGATGGTCGGAATTCCAAAATGCAACAAGGGTAAAGCAAAACATTAGTATAAAGCAGTGAGGGAGCAAGTTATTAAAATAGTTAGGTACGATGTCAAATAAAAAACGAGGGTGAAAAGGAAAGATAATAATTTTATTTTAATTTTGACCCGAATATTAATCTAAATAGTTGTTTCAAATAAAGTCGAATTAAAATTTTAAATATCTATATCCAAATCCTGCACATTATAACACTTAATAATAGGTTAAATAATACGTAATTTACTTCCTATAATATCATTCAACATTTCAATAAAAATCATTCTAAGAAATAAAAAGATAATAAGAAAAGGAGGACAGTAAAAGATAGTGATTTGAAAATTGGAAGAGTTTGCTCCTAAAAGTTTTAGAATTACCAAGTGTATAAATGACTAATATTATGTACTTATTTTTCTTGCATTTTTTTCTTTTTCTTTCTCTTTATTCAAAAAAATAATTATTTTTATAACTTTATTATTTATTAGTATATCTTTTTTTAAAAATGTATGATTGTTAATTAATTAAAGAATTATACTGATAAAAAATCAAATGATCCAACCATTATATAAACTCTAAATTTAATACTTATCCATTAGGCGTATTAACTATTCACTTGGTTTGACTATTTATAACTCGATTCATTAAGAATAACCATTTGAATTTATTAACTGATTGATCATTCTGTCTTTTGGTATATTATAAGCAATTCAGCCATTTGACTATTCAATCATTCGATTGTTTTTCTTTCAGATGCAGATTTAACAATTAAGTTAATTCCATTCATCTTTTTAGACTTTTGGTTTGCGGGCCTCGTGAATAAGCAGATCGAGTCGGTCTTATCTTACACTTTGCCAAATATAATTCTAGTATTTTGTGATTTTCATAGTTGTACAACTTTTGTCTCATTTTTATTTTTGGGAGCAAAACATTGAAAAAATATGTTAAACAAAATACAACTTAATGATTCACCGTAGTTTTTCACTTTTTAAATTTTCACAATTTATCCTTTTAATCAGACGTGACATATTTTTAATTCACTTGGCTCCCCACTCTTCACATTGCTACTCATTAATGGAGGGAGGGCTTGGTTTCCCCCTTTGCACGAGTACTTGGTAAAAAATGTGGAAAACCAAGTGAAATAATAGAAATGCGTTACGTTAAGTTAAAGCATTGAAAAACTGCGAGAATTAAAAGCTTGTAGAAAACTGGGAAAATTTTCGGTTATAATTTCATGCTCAAGATATGTTAAAAAAAAAACCACACAATATTACATCAAAATAACATAACGTATCAGTACTTTTGTCATCAGTGTAAACGTTTGATACATACAATAATATCTACGAAAAATCATTAATTTGATGAAAGTAGACTTGGATGATTATTTTGGCAACTAAGTCGATTTGATAAAGTAGGCTTGTATGGATATTTTAATAACTAAGTCAATCTCTAGTTTTGCACAGTTTCACGTAAAATTAGACCAAATAAACAAAGGCCCGTATGTTATTAAATTTTACATAGTTTTTCTTGTCTTACGTCAAACAGATACATTTACACAGTTTACTTAATCTTATTTTTTGTTATTTTTATTATAATTTTGGAGAAAACCATAATTGGAGGGTAACTTTTTGAAAAGTACAAAATATAAATGTAATATGCTCTACGTCACGGCGAGAGCGGGCGGCTTTAGAGGCCGCCGGGATGCGAGCGCTGACTCCGTCATGGTAACTCGAGAGCCCGATTACGCTCTCTTCTCCCCCGCCTCGGCTAGCGCCGATCGCTGCTCTCTCGCTTCCGATGCTCTCGACAACGATTGTCTCGTCTCCGAAATTTCTCTGGTACACATAGCCACTAAAATGTCGGCATTCTGTGACGGGCGCGTGATTCGGCGACACTTTTGTTTCTGTTGATCAATTGTTCGTGCATGTGAGAGAGATTGTGTAAATTAGCCAATCGCTCAGGCGTAAACTAGGATTACATGATTTTGTTCCTTTGCCTTTTCGAAATTTCTTTGTGTTACCGTTGTTGCTTTTCTATGATTGCCTTTTCCCCAACTGTATACCTTTTTATTTATTTATTTATTTATTTATTGGGGACAATTTGGGAACCGTACTGCTTACTGAATCTAGTTGTTGAAAATTTTGAAACTCATGGGGAACTAACCGTTAGAATCGCTGCCATATTTTTGAAGCAGCATTTGGCAGGACATGGAGATGCTCGTGAGAGTTGGAGTGGTCCAGCTCTGAAACTCAAACAAAGCCGCAGCAATGCATGGAAACAACGTTATCTTTACAAGAAAAGTCGCTAAAGCTAAAGGTACAACTCTACTCTATTCGTCAACGAGAGAACGAGGATCGAGAGGGAGAAGTACGCAGAAAAAGCAAAGCTGGCATTTGCGATTCAAATTTTTTTAAGAAGCTCTCGCTCATTCAACTGGCTCACATTTGGTTTGTCTGTGTGGTTTTCGTAATATCAGCATAGGTCTAAGGGAAGAAGGAGACACCAAATTGCGCCATGTTGATGACGTAATTCAATCCCTAGATCCTGCTAGGAATTTCTACTCTCTCGCCCTTAGAGGTACCAGAGCTTTTGCAATACAAACCCTTCTACTCCCTTGCTCGTTCTCTCTCATCTATCACGCTATTCCTATTCCTTTTTTCACTCTTCAGTGGTCTAATTATCTATCTTCAGAGTGTCGGGAAAGGAGATTTGGATCCGAAGCTCTCCCGGAGAAATTAGAAGGGCGAAGACCTTCACTAGATCTAGATAACTCTGTTCCGTTACTGCCAATTTCGTGACCTCGTCCCCCCGATTTGGAGTGATGAAGAAAGGTGCAGTCTCGTCTAGGAAATCTGGGAAATTTTCTGGCTCTGGAACGCCTAACAACAACCAGGGAGGCATGGGAATAAATAAGGGATGGAGCTCAGAAAGGGTGCCATTGTCTAAGAATGCTAACAGGAGGCAGGTTGGCGCAGCATTGATGCCGTTCAATACTGGGAGAACACTGCCTTCTAAATGGGAAGATGCAGAGAGGTGGATTTTGAATCCTGTGCCCGGAGGTGGTGTCATAAGGCCGCTAACTCAGCAGCCTCGGAGGCGGCCCAAATCAAAGAGTGGGCCACTGGGGTCTCCTGGGATTGCATACTATTCACAGTATTCGCCTACTATTCTGATGTATGAAGGAAGCAAAGTGAACTGTCTTATAGCAACTTCGTCATTTTCAGCTGGAGTTATAGCGGCAGATGGGTTGTCCATTCATTCTGCTGGTAGAGATAGTGGAGTTTTTACTAACAGGACCAAGCCTTGCATTGTTCGTTCTGCTAGTGTTCATGCCTGCACTGATCTGTTTTGCCAATCTTCTCTAATCACATATCAAGGTACGAGTTTTACCGTAGTCAGGTCTCGATTTCTGTGATTTACAATTTGATTCCACAACTGAATTCCTTGTATTTAGTTTAAACAGATCTTCACCTATCGTCAGAGTAGCGTTTATATTTTCACCTGTCAAAATATCATTTTGTCTGGAGGTATTCTAGTGAATCATTAAGCAGTAAATTGTTTTGTTTAATGTTGAAATCGTTAGCACATGAAAAGTGATATGATGCTTCCTTTTTCTTTTGAAAGGAAAATGACTTCATTGTTCAAAATTTGTGTCAAAGCTGACTGAGAAGTTGATTTACTGTCTTTTTGAATAAATTTTCTCACCTAATAACAGAAACAACAATGTGATTGCTTGCTTTTTCTTGATGATGGAATCTTTGTAGAAATGCTGTGGAATGATTATGTGACTTAAATGGGCTGATGTCCTGCTCTTGTGGATCGATTACCCTGGAACTAGTTTATTTCACTTCCTATGCACGTGTAATTTAAAGATAATGAAATCAAATTGAAGTGATCATTGCGAATTTCAAGTGCCAAAAACCAGAGCTATAAAAGTTTTCATGAGAACATGATAGTGATACATGAAGAATATAAATCAAATTCAATTATTCTGAGATTGATAGCCAGTATCCATAATAACTTTACACTATTGAATGTAATTCATCATGAACTGTTCTTTGTTTCTTTCGTGCATGTGAGCTGAATTAACCATAGCTGACAATATTCTTGTTTCATCCTCTGGAAGTGCTGATTTAACTGTACCATAGTAGTAATTTAATCTGTTTGTTTGACAATTTATTTTAATTAAGAGATCATTATCTAGGTGATTAAAAATTATTTTTAATATATAATTCTAATAACATCACGATATAGTTTAATCTTCTTATTGTGAGTTAGAGGATTAATCAAAGATAACAAAATATTTTGTGAACTCTAATGGGATAATATGGTTTTAGAAAAAAGAGAAAATATTAAAAAGATGTTCTTAACTATTTAAATTCTCTTATTTCTATTGTCAATTTTGTTTTTCAATTATATTATCATCTTCTATTTTTAGTATCAGTTATATATAATAAAACATTTTTGGCTATATTGACTGCATTTCAAATCATATCTAGGACCCATGTGAGGTTGATAGGTTACAAGGTGTAAAAAGAAATACATAAATAAATAAAGCAAAGCCTATTTGAATTTTTTTTACCTTTTGTGCCTATTACATTATTGAAAAACTATAAATGTTTTTAAAAAATTATATAATACTAAATTAGTAGCAAAATAAAATTTGAGAACAAGACTTGAAGCATACCTAGAAACCTAATTCGATTTGAAAAGCTATTAGCTTGGTAAGCGGCAAGCTCTAGATCCATGAATTGCAAGTTCTTCATACAATGACACAAAATAAGAGATTAAAGGGCCCAATGGTGTATTTCTAGTGGTTTCTCTAATGCTCAAGTCACTCTACGCACTAGATAATCTAGAAGGTGTAATGGTTGAGTGAATACCTTGAAGGTTGGGAGATTTTGTGTGTTTAAAGGGACTCTTGTTGAGGGGAATTCATGAGACTTGTAGGATAACTAGCTCTGAGCCTGAGTGAGTTTAGCATGAAAGGGAGTCATGCTAGTGGGATGCATGACATAATAAATTAACCATTGGTCAGCTATATCCCTTAGTAGCCACTGATGTCAATTTATTGCTAAAATGGGAGTTTCTACAAAAAATCTCAAATCATGGATGTGAATCTTACTAGAGGCTGAATCTAACTAATTACAAACCCTTGTTCCATCTCGCATTATGTTGAAAACTACATCAGCAACTAGCATTTTGGCCAACTTTATGCAAGCAACTTTGTAGAACTTCATATACTTTGGAAAGAAATCAAATCTTTGAACAAGACCGAAATTGGAGAAAGAGATACAAATGGAGAAGAATAGCACGTTGATTCCATAAGGCGGCCCATTGGACCAAAATAGGCCCTAGGTTCTGCTTCTGAGAGTAAGTGGCTGAGTGGCTTATTTTGATAAAGAAAATAGTGATCCCTCAATCTAAGCTTGGCAAATTGTGTAGTTAGAAAAAGTTTGCGTTGGCCATTGTGTTGATCATCATATAGGGGATAAGAAAGGATTGTAAAGTGAGAAAAAAAAAATCCTCCTAAGAGGCAAGCATGACCGTGGGGTTGTTTTATTTATTTATTTATTATTATTATTATTATTATTATTATTATTATTTTGGGTTAGGGGAAGGCGTATAGTTGTTGTTCCCACAAGAGGCACCAAGATGCATATCTAAAAACCAAATTTGACCCGGGAAGCTATTAGCCATGTAAGGAGCAAGCTATAGATATGAGAATTGCAAATCCTGCACACCATAATATAAAACAAGATATTGAGCACAAGAATGTTTCTGTAGGGTTCTACTACCACATTCGATTCAGTCTACAGACTAGACAGTCTGGAAGGCATAAAGGTTGAGCGATTACCTTGAAGACTGGGAGATTTTGTGTAGTTAAAGAGATCCTCATTGAGTGAATATATGGGATTAGTGGCATGACTAGCTCTGTACCCAAGTGAGTGCCATGTGAGGACTGATTTGAACAGAGTGGATCAAAACAGACCCTAGGTTCTGATCGTAGGGTGAATGGCTAAGTTGGCTTGTGTTGTTCAAAAGTGTCCATCCTATAGAGGGGCTG
Organism: Nepenthes gracilis; assembly: GCA_033239525.1. Lineage (NCBI taxonomy): Eukaryota > Viridiplantae > Streptophyta > Magnoliopsida > Caryophyllales > Nepenthaceae > Nepenthes > Nepenthes gracilis. The sequence goes on along the minus strand of BSYO01000016.1, from coordinate 17,767,873 downwards.
GAGTCTTTTGGAAATTATGCTTGAAAGTATTGAATCTATAGGAAACCCAGATGCTGCTCCTTGATTCCCGCTCCGTGGTATGACGTCTATAGATCACTTTCCTCATTGTTCTCTGATTTGACTCACAAATGAGGGATGATGTTATCTTGGGAGGAGGGTTCGACCATCTGGAGGAGCTCTTTTTTGGGAGTGTCAATAGTTTGGCTCTTGCCTGCCATTGTCAGCGGCTTGACCCTTGGCATGTCTGGGGACCTCGGGCACTTTGGACTTCAGTCTTCCCTTAGTCCTCAAACTCTTCTACCTAGTTGCTAAGTACTTGTCATATGTGGTTGCCAATCACACAAGATGCCTACCTAGAGATCAAATTCTACTTGAGAAGTTATTACCCCCGGAAGGAGAACACTTTGGATCAGTATGCAAGTCATGTTCAATACAATACAAAACAAGAGGTCAAAAGGCCAAAGGATTTTTTTTATGGGGTCCCCTCCAATGCTCATGTCAATACATGGACCAGTTAGTCGGAAAGGCATAAAATTCAAGGATTGAATACCTCGAGGACTAGAGGATTATACCGGATGAGTATATCGTTCGGGATGGATGACAAGGGAAGTGTTTAGATGGAAATTTATGACACTAAGTCAGGTTGGTATGGGTTTCGCTCGGTTACCCAATAAGATCATAACTATGCCCTGCTATTATCAAAATCTGACCCATTTGGATTGGATTATGGACTTTTTTTTTAAAATTTTAACATATATAAATTTAAAAATTCACATTTACATAGAAAAACCTAAAAATTAAAATATGTCAAAATTTACATTATTTGGATTAAAATATAGCCTAAGTATTTTAAACAAAGAATCTTTACATAAAAATTTATTAGTTACACAAAAAACTGATTTATTAAGATGACTTTTTTAAACTCTCTTTTTATTTGAATTAAAATATTATATTTACAACATAATTCATAATCCACGCCATGCTAGGCCAAACAGGTCATTTTCCGGCCTTGATCATTGATACAAATGCCGGACAATAGTCCTCTGATACCAATACGTTTTGATAAGGATATGTTTCTATGTTGGAAATATATCATGATATGGCTGATTTTTAAAATATTGACCGATATAGTCGATATATCGGCTGATATGGACCATTTTGATACATCAGATATTGATATATATTATTCAATATGTTTGATATTGATATGACTAGGATAGATATTGACATTTTTATCCATGTTTGTGACGGTGTTCCTTAAATATTAATCGAGCCTAATTTTTTTAACCATGTTTATCCATATACTCGTGCACTTTGATAAATCCTATAAACTTTCGGGTTGGTTAGACTTGACTAATTGGGTAGCCTGATTTTGATCAGGTGTGGTGGAATGTATTGTTAAAGCCACCATTTTTGAGGGGATCATATGAGACTTGCAGGAGGACTAGCTCCATTCCCAAGCAAGTCTTGCTTGAGGACTTTGGCAATCTGAGTGGGCTGACACTGACCCCTGGTTTTGAATGTGAGAGTGAGTGTTGAGTGGGCTTCTTTCAAAAGGGCAATATTGATCACTCAGTAGGAACTAGGTAGCCTGTGTGACTCAAAATATTCATCCTTTCTCATGTGAAATCCTCCTCCTATAGAGGGGCTTGATCCTTTTGGAAATTATGCCCGTGGCAGCAGGTTGCTGGGACTTTGATTGTTTGATTAGGAGGAAATCTTAGTTGGAGTTATGGCAGTCCTTGATTTTAGCCTCATTATAGGATATCCATGATCTGTGCTTTCCTCATCATTATCTAATTTGACCCTCATAAATGAGGGCTGATGTTATCCTGAGGGGGCTTCTGCCACACCTGTCCGAGCCCTTTTTGGGGTACTAGGGTTTGGCTCTTGCCTGGCATTGTCAAGCACTTGGCCATCAGCATATCCAGGAAGGGCAGGCAATCTGACTTGTCTTGGATACCTTCAGATTTCAGTCTTTCCTTAGCCCTCAGCCTCTTTAGACCAGTTACCAAATATATCTGGGCCTAGTCACATAGGCATCATATTGCACCATGTCATTATTATCTGGACCCATCACAAGCTCCCATTCTTTAAGGTAGAAGTTTAGGCTATGGGGCTTAGCTAAACTTCTGGCCTGGGCCTACTGGGCTTTGTTATCGCATATATTGTGAAGTTGCTGTCATGATTATCTATCTAGCGTTTGGCCTGGTTGCATTTAATGCAAGGTGACCATAGTAATTCATCCTCCACCTTTTAGACTGATTGTATTGGATGCAATATTAAGATAGGGATACTTCAGATTCCCTCCGCAGGTCAATGTGATCTTTGGCTGGTGCAGCCTTATGCTGAGGTGACAGGTAGCCTCATACCTGCTGCACAATTAATTCCCTGAACGTTCAAAGAATACTCTATTCCTTATATCATGTTTGGTAGGATGGAATAAAAATTTCATTTCTACCTCATTTTTAATGGAATTACTATTCTATTATTTAGTTATTCTAATAATAGGAGTAACAATTTATAAATAATTGTTATTTCTTCAAAATAACAAATAAAATAAACTAATATCCCCTGATTTTTTTATTCCTTGTTATCTTGGAATAACTATTTCTAGATATTTTTTCTGTTTACAATTATTTCAAATTTGATCTGATTAAAATCACATTTGGGTTGGACAAGGGCCAGGTTTGTATAAGACTTTGTGACTGTTAAGTCGGGCCATGCTAAACACGGCTCAGTTGCCTAGGAAAATAGTCATAATTGTGCCTGCCCTTAACCCAAATCAGGCTGCTTTGGGCCAAGACAGAAACCTTTTTGTATTTAAAGTCTTATTCTTTAAAAATTCATAGTTGCATACAAAAAATATCTAAAAATATAAAATATTTTAAAAATTATAATGTGTAAATTAAAATATTACCTAAGCATACGTTTAAATGAATAATTTTTATATAAAAATTATTAATTACATAAAATATAAATTTATTGAAATGATTTTCTAAATTTAGTATTTATTTGAAATAAAAAAATATATTTAAAAATTTATAATTCGAGCTAGATCAACCCATACCTATAATTGTGACCGACTTAAAAAATTAATCTGGTATAATTTTTTAATTGTGTTTGTTTATAATAATGATATATCTTGGCCAAACCCTATACAATTTTGGATTGGTAAAATTCGGCTGATTGGCATACCCAATTTTGATCAGGTTTATCTCAAATTTTCTAATATATGTTGAAATATTGTTACTTTAGGTAAGGATAAAAAAATCATTTTATATAAATTTTTTAGTTAGTTTTCTTTCTATTATCTATGTCAAATACTAGAATATTAATTCTTAATTCAATTTTACTTTTTCCAAGCAACTAAACAAACGAAAGAGTATTAGTTCTCAATTCTATTTTCATCTTATTCCATTTCCTGAGAATAGTTATTATATTCCTATACTAAATGTAGCATTTGGAGTATTGCTTTGTTCCATCCACTTAAATTGATGAAGTCGAGGAGGTGATGAAGACGGGGTGAGCTTCTCTCCCCATGTGGCCAATTTGAACGCTTCATAGATTCCACTGGCCTGACCTCCTTAATGTGGTTAGTGTTTGGTCACCTTGGCACGTTCTACAGACTTTGGGCAGTGGTGGTACTGTTAGCAGTGGTCAAGGGTGCCTTCAGAATATCACGGGGCACCTATGACTGGTACTAATTTAGTCCAAGGCTGCTGGTCCAATTCGAGGGTGATAATGCCAACTCTGCAAAGGGGTGAACCACCCCATTTTTCTTCATACTAGAGCCACATGGGTGGCATCTGTCCTTTCACTTTGAGCTCAGCCAAGAATTCACACGGGGAGTGAGCCGTGTCAATCTAGGCTCAGTAATTTTGAGCTGAACCTGATCCGTGAACATCTTAAGGACCAATGGAGGATGGGTTTTAGTTGACGGAGCATATGTTGAGGGCTATAAATATGAGTCCATCCTTTGATAATGTGGTCCCCTCAGGAGGAGGACGTCCGACCCTACCTTGGCCTGGTGTTTTAGGATGGTAGAGTCGGCTGCTACTGCTGGGGGACTTCTGACAGAGTTCATTATATTATATAATACTTCCGGCGGCACTGGTCCTGCAGTGGGCTTAAGTTGAGGGTTGGGATGTGGTGGTGGCCCTGGTCAAGGAGCTAAAGGCCGAGGAGGTTGGGGCGCCTAGGCTCTAGTTAGGGTCCCTCTTTGAATTGGTGATGGTAGCGTTGGACCACCTGCCCTTACAATGGAGAGGTCGAGGAGCTCGAGCCTTTGATTTTGGTTGCGGTCGAGGAGAAGACAGCTGTTCCTGAGCCTTCTTTCCTGGCTGCAGTTGAGGATGAGATTGCTGGTCTGGAATCCTCTGCTCTATCAGTGGGCAAAGAGGGAGTTGCATCAATTTTGGAGTCTTTTGCTTTTGACTGTGGTTGAGGAGAGGGCAGCAACTCAACAAGGTCCTCCTTCAGTGAGTTCTGGACTGGTTGTGGACTTAGCCACGGTGATGACTAGTACCTCTAGCAAACATCATGCCACACCCACCAACCAAGCAATTTTGCTAGGCCTTACCTCTCTGAAGAGGTTTCTGCTGGCGGAGTTGGCTGATCTGATCAGGTTGACTCTCTAGGTTGAGCTTCTTTCACTTGTCTCTTTTTTGCTATCATTCTCCCTTGTTAATCTGCTTATTGATGTCCGCGTTTGAGCCCCATTGAGAGGTAGAATGGAATGATGTACGACAACACAATCTAAACTTGTGTAGCCTCAACATACGCCAATCCTGTTGATGATCCACATCCCATTATTTAGCTAGCTAGTATTGTGAGATTCAAGTATCAAGATTATATAATAATGTTGAATTAAAGTAAATGGGTGAATTGTTATGGTTAATCATAAGACCTCGTTAGAAAATAATTGTCGAACAGTAGTTGGGAGAGCACGAGGGGCTTCTAATAGGTGTAAGAGCCACGCATGAGCCTTTTTGTTTCGGTTTCGTGGTGCATGATCGCACCTAATAAGTGCTCGTGTAAAGGATGAAATTAGCCTTCACGCTTGATCTGTGCATGATTAACATATGTATGCCAATTTGTTATACAATATATTTCTGCCTCTTTTCTATTCATTTCTTAGAATTTTTAGAGAAGAGAGAAGGAAAAGGGAAGAAGAGAGAGAGAGGAAGAAGAAGAAAGCGATTTTAGAGCTTAAATCTCTAGGATTGTTTGGATTTAAATCAAGACAAGTGAATTCTAAGCATATTGTTGAAATTTTTGAAGTTCGTTCTCATGTTTTGCCTAAAATTTGAGGTTTCATGCTTCTTAGTTACATGCAAGTACTCATGCATGTTTCCTTTGATATTTGATTGTCATACATGCGCTTCTTTCATAAGTTTTCATAAGCATGTTTTGTCCATTCTTATGAAATGTGCTGAAATTTATTAATGAATCTTGAAATTTCTGAATTTTTAAAATGAATGTCTTCTTGCACATCATTGTTGTTGGCAAGAACTTTGAAGAATCTCCTTGTATGTCTAAGATTCTTATGAATTATGTTAGTCTCTACACCCAAGTTTATGAAAAGTCATTTTATTTCCATTTTTTAAAAATATATTTTTATAGAGATTTTTCCAATCTTTATTGAAAATGAACCATTGTATTGGAATTAATTAAAAGGAAGGATATTATGATATGTTATAATACATTAAGAAGAGGTCGTATAGAGTCCATCCATGGGCGAGAAATAATAGTGGGTATAGCCCAATCTATAGGGTATTTTATGGATGCCTCGTCCATGGGTTTAAATAATAAAGTATGGTCCTAGTTTACAGGGTTAGAGTTTAAACCGATCTCGAAGGATTATAATTTATCGGGAGGGGTATCTTGGCCTTTGGTTCATTTTTTGAATAGGTCGACATTTGTTCATTTACTCTCAACTTATTTGTCTCATGATTGTCATGCCCATGTTTATTATATTGTTTTTCATTTATTTGCCGAGTATTTGACTCACCTGAGCGAAGACAAGGAGATCAACCTTCTTCATTGAGAAAGCACTCTGCGTCTATTGAAGTAGAATCGACCAATCATCCTACCTGAAGGAGCAATTGGATTCAACTAGATACATACAATGTGACAGTTATCACAGAATTTGAGAGAAAATGAGAACTCAATGAAGTCATCAATGGGCTTGTCTAACACATTTTAGCTTACAAGGCATTTAAAATCCTGTGAAAGTGAAGTTGATCTCCATTGATCTCTCTGAGCACGCCTCAATCTGGTGGAAAAATCTCACTCTTGGCGATCACAGAAAGGAAAAAGGGAAAATTGCTATCTTGGAGATGATGAAAAGGGATCTGAAAAGGAAATTCCTTCCTGAAACTTATCAATATGGTATGCTCCTCAAGAGTCATTTCCAGGGGATTTGTTAGTGGAAGAATAATCTTGCGAGTTTGAGCAATTAATGCTTTGTTGATGTCCATCTGGGGGATTTTGCCTGGAATAAATACAATCTAACTGCAACCTTACTAGACTTCTGCTGATGTCCATCTGTTAACCATCAAGGTTAGAAGCAGCTCAACAAATCTTCCAATAGTGCTGCCAAATTGTCACCCAGTCTGGAGCTTCCACGCAAGGGTTCAATGCTCTTAGAACGGCCTCTGCTCCTAAGTCTTGTGAGCTCAAATCCAACAACACAGATACAAAGGAGCCTTTGAACCCAAAACATCTGGAAGTAATGCCCCGCAAGTCTTCAAGTGCCAGGGACTTGGTCGCATAGCATTCAGTTGTCCAAATCAGCAAGATATTATTATGAATGTAGAAGAACATGAAACTCAAGAAGGTGACCTGTAAAAAGTGAAGAAGATTTCACTTATGTGGATGATGGGAGACAGCTTGTTGTTTGATACAACCTTAAACTGAAACAATTACAGCACAGTTGATGGATTGTGATGCATACCTGACTAAGGTTCAACTGGTTGACTGGAAACCTGAGCTAGAGTTTTGATCGAGACTTCAACCTAGTAATTCTCCATAATGAACCCCGCTGATGCCTAAGTCTATATATACTTAAATTGGGACAAAAGTGTTAGGAAGTTGTTGGTCTCTTTGCACTCAAGCAGTGAGTCTACTAGAGCAGGCGGCTGGAGGGATGAACTGTTTATATTGTTTGGGAGATGGTGATAATGAGAGATTTGAGATCAAGCTTGGTTCCTTACTATGGGGGGTTCAGGAATGAACTAGGAGCGGCATAGTTGGAGCAATACTTGTCCATGAGCTAACTTTGTGCTCGTCCAAGTAGCATAAAATGAAGAAACTGTCTGTATGTTGTTGATATAAAAATAAGGACGTTGAACCCATTTCATATCTCTAGGAGAATACAATGTCCTTCTCAAGAACAACTTGATTAGCCAAGGCTTAATGATGCTTCTTTGCGGAATTAATGGACTTTGCTTTTTGTACTTTCTCTCTGTTTCTGCTCCCTTTCCATGGAGATTTCTCCTCTATTTATAGGGGAGTCTTTGGCACCATTGCCACTAGCTTTATCCAAGAAAAAGGGAGTGTTTTTGTGGCTGCTTTCTACATAGTGGATCTTGATTGGACCACTACTCTTTACTTTATATGTGGATTCAACTGAGGGGACGGACGTGCTCTCTGTCACTCTTGAATTGCCATTGGCTAGCCATGGGTGTCACCTTCCTTTTTGGTGCCAACAACGCTTTTTCAGCTTCAAATTCTGTTTTTTCTGTGATATGTAATTTATTTTTATTTGTCAGCAAATATGGAGACAATATTGGAGATTAACGTACACGGAGAAAGCAAGAGGATCAATGGTAAGCATATGACTTAGGGAGGGAAGGGGAGAAAGGGGGTTGACGTATTAAACGTAATGGTCTGCATATGATGTTGGATAAGCGATAAAAATAAGTACCATTCAACATGACTTATTATTGCTCCTGCTGAACAAGTGTTGATGAGGTAAGCAATAACTTCTGAAATATCTCAGCCCTGCTGTACAGGGCTGCATAGGAATACGATTCCATGACTTTGTTGATAGACATGCCTGCCCTATTGCTTGCAGACCGTTTGACAGACATGGAAGCATGTCATCTACATTTTTCTTGTAGATTGCTCATCTGTGTTATCTGCACTAGTTCCCTTGTACAAATTCCATGTGCTCTTGAGAAAATTCCGTATGGTGGGGCAATGGTGGTTGGATCATGGAATATTCTTCTTCACTATATATTATCTACATGTTAAACTAGGTAGCACAATTGCACAAGCACAGGGCTATAACTTAGGTAAAGCAGCTCAACAAGTTGCTTTGTTGGTAAAATAACTAGCTGTAGAATATTGTCAGGCTTCATCTGTTGATTGTCTGATAACTGAGAACTTCTTAATTGCATTATAAAGAACACATCATCAATTTGACAAATCAGTTCTTTTATTGCCTTGTAATAAATCGATTGCATTCTTCGCAACTCTATTGCTCACTCTTCTCCCCCTGGAACAACTTGTAGCAGACGAGAATGTTGATGATTCAAAGGATGCTGCCACCAGTATATCTCGAGCTGTTTCGAGAAGGGACGTGGCCACCCAGATGAGCCCTGTGGGTATTACCCATTCATTTCCTAGAAGGACGTCTTATTTCTCTCCATCAACTCCTACCATTCTGCCAATTACGGACATGCAGAGTTTTAGTTCTTCAAAGGAAGACATCAGGGATATCCAGGTTGTTGAGCGGGTCACTTTGACTAGATGGACCAAGAAACATAAATCCCTAATTCCTGGAAAAGCCTCAGAAGATGTTGATAACTGGAAGTTGAAGGCTGTCGAGGCTTCCTCAGCAGGGCAAGTGTCAAAGACAGAAAAAACCATTTTGAAGTATGTAGATATTCTACTTCCCGAATTAATTTGCTTTCTGTTTGTTTTCCTCGAGGATATATTTGAAGGGTGGGAAGAGGCTTGAGGAGCACTGTGTTCCACATTGTATCTATCTAAATTTGCAGGATACCTAAACATAATTAAAATTTGTGGAAAGAGATTCTTGCCGATTTCCCTCATTCCGGCCCTTGTTCTTTCTTGTAGGACTAAGAGAGAGGAATCAAAAATCATTGCATGGGAAAATCTGCAGAAGCCAAACGCTGAGGTTCTATTCTGACTACATATTTCCTTCAAAGTTGGAATGTTTTAAATGGCATCCAATCTTCCATTCTAATTGCCACATAAAAAAGCTTATCACTTTTTGTCGACTTTTATTTTATATGACTCCCGTGTATGATGATAACATGTCTAGTATTTCAAAATGTCATCCCATCATCGATGTTTGTTTCTGTATGGCCCATACTGACTCAGTTATGCCTCTGTGATGAAATTGGAACAGAAGAGGTCTTCCTCCATGAATAAGATCATGAACAAGCTGAGATCAGCTCAGAAGAAAGCCCAGGAAATAAGCAGCACACTATTACCAAATCAATCCCACCAGGTGAACAAAACCTCGTACAAGGCCATGTCCTTCCCCAGGGCACGTCAGATGGGTTCCCTGAGCAGCTGCCTTACCAGCTATGCTTTGTGAGACGTCTTCACGGAGTCGTCTGTTCGGTCAGCAACAGAGATACCAGCGAACAACCGTGTCAGTTGTTCCGGCGGTTTTCTTACTTTTTTTTATAACAATTGATATCTTACATCAAATTAACTCCGGAGGGCATTGTTTGTATTCCTAACAAACGAATCCGCAAAATGATTTGCTCTGCTACTCTGGGATATGTTATGGTCCTTTTTTATAATGGAGCTTCCTTATCATCCCAAAAATTAATTTAATTCCAGAGTGATAAAAATATAGGATTGAGATTTATTTTATGTTTTAATAATTTATTTTAATCTTTACTATTTATTTTTTATCAAGTGAATCTAACTTTTGATATAACAAGCACAATCTCTCTCTCGTGGGGAATTATATTGTATGATGGAGCTGTTATTTAATTCCAGGATATTATAAAAGCGATGTAATTACTTTTAAAATATATTCTACATTTCATTGATCGTTAAGATGTATTATGATTATATGTAATAAATCATAAGTTTTATGTAAAAACTCTTAACAAATTGAAGAAAAAAATTAATACTTTAAAATAATATGTATATATAAAATATTATCTATATCCAAAAAATAAGATTTTTTTAAACTTATATTATACTTGGTTTTGTACATTAAAATTTTAAAATTTATATCAAAAAATTAGTTACAAAAATTTTGGACAGATAACAGAGTCTACATCAGCTTATATTTAAGATCATGTAATAAGAAAAATAATAATCAGAAACTAAGGTAACTCTTACTAATAATTGCTAATTATAACTTGGGCAAACTTGACAAAATGGCGCAATTGGGCAAAACCATAATCAGTTAGTCAACGCGTTGATTGGCCATTTTACCTCAGCCGATCAACCTCCTATTAACCGACCACTTCCTTGCCCATTCACAAAACCTGTATTGCACGATCGGTCTTCTCTAACTTTTCACTTCGGCAAATGCACTCTATCATTTATTCTCCGGAAACCCACTCCGGAGAAATCTACTCCAGAGAATTCCTCTTCGGCAAATTCCACTCCGGAATTTGCTACTCCGAAAATCCTCTACGGATTTTCACTTCGACAAAGTATTCACTTTGACAAATCCAAATTGGCATTTTTCTACATGAGAGTGACCCCAACAATATGTTGCAGAACAAGACAGATAACTCATCTTTTATGAAATTTTTTGATCCAAGGATGAACCATTTAAGCTCTTTGGATTAATCGCTTTAGCCAATTGGGCAAGCAAGCTTGGTTGCTTCGGCCAATTGGGCAAGCAAGCTTGTGGACTTGGTTTTTGGAAGCTCAACTAATTCTTTATGATATTTTTTTTGTATGCCAGTATGTTTATATTAAGTTCTTCCAAGTTTGTCTAGAGAGTGGCCAGCTTTGAGGGTTGCTTGACCTAGTAGGGGTTCTATTGAGCTCCTTAGACGTGATTGGGAGATCGGCCAATGTTAGTAGTACTTGTTTATTTTTTAAAAAAATTTGTAATCCTTAATTTTTCTTATTGCTCTATTTAATTTTCTTTGAATTAGATTTTTAATAATATATCCTTGATGTCAGGACTCTGTTGTCAATCACCATTTAATATTAAATGTATGTTTATTTTTTTATTTTTTATGTCAATGGAGATGGGGATGTGATCTCAAGTCTTAATTATTGTCCTTGTTTTCATAGATACCTATTATTTCTATAGCGATATTTTTTTAAAAAAAAATTCATAACTCTAAATTATTTCTTATTAGTTTATCCAACTTGTTATGAACTTAATATTCAGTAAACCTTTAGTATTAGGATTCTATCAATTATTATTTAATATTGTGTATACGTTATTTTATTTTGACCTTTTTGGCCATGGAGATGGGAGATGTGGTTCAAGTCCTAACCAACGTAGTTAGGGGATGAAATTCTTCCAAAACAAAGTACAAGTCACACTTAAAAACGACTTTGCAACAGCCACGGCCCACTAGAAATTGCTGAAGTGACGTACTTGATTCCAAATAGTCATAATTTTTATGATGGACAGCCGTCATAAAAGGCTATAATAAAAAGTCTTCGATTCTGAAAATTACAGTCGAAATCACTGTTGATGGGGAGTTTATTTTTTCATAGCCTAGGTATGGTAGAAATTGCTGTAATTTTGTAGTAGGTTGTACAAATAATTTTTGGTCTAATTATAAAGAAAATTTTACCAAAATTTTTATAAAAATTTTATATTATTTAATTATGGGTATTAATTTTATTTGTTTATTGACAAAAATTATTAAAAAAAAATAATCTATTCCATCATAGTTTATCACATATTTATCTATATTTTTCAGTTGAAGGTTTAATAAGCCAAACCACTGGTTATTATAGTGACATATGATTAAGTTTATGGATCTGCAATATAGAGATATGTTGAGCTTTTATTTTGGTCATGCCAATAGAAATTATCACAAGCCTATGGTTCAAACATTCGAAAATTCATTTGATAATTTTTGTTTTATGTTTCATTCTAATCTTAACATTCCAACTTCATTTAGATTTGATTTATTCTTCGTATTTGTAGTCTTTATTTTGTCATATCATAGGTTTCATTGTTGATGGGTATAGCTGTAGTGGGTTGGCCTAAAAGGGTAAGTGGCCCAGAATTTATAACGGCCCATTTATCATTGGGACGGTCAACATTACCATTGATCAGAGGAGCATCCCAGGTGGGCCAAACGCAGCCCAAAATAAACCTTTCCTAGAACGAAATCAGCCCACGCATACATTCCCAAACTCAATGGTCGTCTGCACTAATTCTCCATAGCTCCAAGAATGGTAATCCTTTCTGTAACAAAAATTTTTCAAAATCAGAGCACATCTCAGAAAAAAAGCTTCAAGTCAGCGCACAACTCACAGAGTCAACCTCAATGGTGACTGCGCATGACATTTCTGTAGATGGAAAGGAATCCTCAATCCTGACTGTTACAACCAAAAATGGCGCTCGCATCCACACAAGAAAAGAAAACGATCCTCTCAGAAAGTAGGCATTCTGCCACATCACCTAAAGAAGGCGGCAAAGACCTATGGCTATAAAAGGCCATAGAGACTCATTCCATAGACACGCTTTCTTACATACTCAAATTAGTAACAGCTCTCCAATTCTCAAGCATCCAATCACTTTTTCCTCTCTTTTGCTACTAGTTTCCTACAAATTTAGTACTCAGAGAGGCCGCTCACTATGAACACTCCATGATCAAAGTCACTCTCCACTAGTGCACCTCCGATCCTCATTCTCAAATCCCTCACCCAGCATTTATCTTTACATCTTATATTTTTACCTTCTTATTCTTGGAAGGTCAATTACTGACTTGAATGTTGGAGGATAAAGTGAAAAATAAGTCCTGCCATTTTTTTCTGATTCTTCGTCGTTTATTGTGGTGTGCAGGATCCCAGGCGTGTAGGACGGTGACCAAAACCCAAAGAACAGTTTGACCTGGATCCGTTCAAAAGTTGGATCTAGGACGCATCAGTTGTATTTCAAGTCCTTTGACATTTACAATATTTTTCATAGATATATTTGTGAGCTTTTAAATCACTCTCGGAGTATCCACATTTTAGATTTAATGGCAGGTGTGATTGATGCATGGACGTTGATGATGAAAATTTTGAAAATTGTCATCAGTCTTCTATGGAGAATTATATATATTTACTTTATAAGAAAACTTCTAATATATGGATGTCACGAATTCGGATCAAATAAGTCAAATAAATAAACAATTAAAATCTAAATATGAATTAAATAAATCAAAAATCGTGTGTGACAAACTAAATATATATGAGACCCAAATATAACCAGCACAAGATCTTATTGTACAATTATCTGGATAAAAAAATTTAGATCTACTCCAAACTCATCATAATATAAGAAATCTACCGTACAATCAAAAAGCCTATATTTGGCCGTATCCAAACTCCCAAGGCAACAAAATCATTCAGATTTAAATAAACATGACACTGACAAGAAATGTGAAACTGTGCCAAAACTCTATCTACTCCTACAGTATGGGCCAAGTTCACTATTTTGAATGGATAAAATAAAAAAAAAAAAAGCGGGTCAAATACTTAATAAATATCATATACAAGCAAATAGGTTTAATAAATTAGGAGGGTTAATGATAAATATCAAATTGGAAAACAGATATAACTTCAAGTTGCTAATATAAAAAATCAATCATCAAATTCAAAAGAATTTAATATTCAAATCCAATAGCAGTCTCATATTCAAATTAAATATCAAATCTAAGCTAATGTCCATTTCTAAAACAGTCTCCTCATGACATATATATATATAATAAAAGCGATTCGGATTGATTCCAATAAATAGATATCCATTCCAAAGTCTGATCGAAGTCAAAATTTAAGGCCCAATTAGCTCGTGATTCAAGAGAGTCCAATAGTCAAATAATCCAATTACGTGTGTAGAAGCCAAAGTAGCATTGCAAGTAGATAATTTCAAGGTTTTGATCAAAATATATATTTAAAATTAATGTATGGGATATACCAAAATTCATCTATGGGTAAAATTGGTAAATCTCAAATCTAAATTCAAAATTCAAATTCAAATATTTAAATCTATACAAAAATATAAAATATGTAACTAATTTAAATTCAAAAGAATTTAATATTCAAATCCAATAGCAGTCTCATATTCAAATTAAATATCAAATCTAAGCTAATGTCCATTTCTAAAACAGTCTCCTCATGACATATATATATATAATAAAAGCGATTCGGATTGATTCCAATAAATAGATATCCATTCCAAAGTCTGATCGAAGTCAAAATTTAAGGCCCAATTAGCTCGTGATTCAAGAGAGTCCAATAGTCAAATAATCCAATTACGTGTGTAGAAGCCAAAGTAGCATTGCAAGTAGATAATTTCAAGGTTTTGATCAAAATATATATTTAAAATTAATGTATGGGATATACCAAAATTCATCTATGGGTAAAATTGGTAAATCTCAAATCTAAATTCAAATTCAAATATTTAAATCTATACAAAAATATAAAATATGTAACTAATTTGAGTTCTGATTATTTAAAGATTGACTTACTCCTAATCCGATAACCTTAGGCCAAATTAAATATAGTAAGTTCAGCATATTAAGCCACTCAAACACTTTATCTTCTATAGGTAAGGTTGTTAATTATGCTTTATAACCTGCTACTTTGGATGTGATTTGTCAAATTGTCAAAAATATTAGAATGTCTGAATATATATAAATTATAATAAATTTATCAAAATGGGTGGGTCATTACGTCCAAACTTTTTCTACTGATGGAAAGGAAGTTTTAATAATAAATCTTTCCATTGGGAGTTAGTTTGAATATCCAATAATAATTTCAAATGTAGTACCACAACTTGGCACATACATGTGAAAATATACTGCCCATGTGAAGTTTCCTACTAATTTTTATATAAATATACAGATATAAAAATACACTGTATCAATAATTTTTTTCAGGTTCAGAAAATAACAAAACCCTAAAAAATATAAAGTTCGAACCGAAAATTTTCAAATTAACAACTAAACTATACATATATGTTCAGAATAAACAGATCATGTGTATAAAAATACATGTAAATTAATAAAATTTTTATACAGAATCAAAATAAATTAGTTACTAAATCAAACAAAAGATAGGAATTATAAAT
Organism: Nepenthes gracilis; assembly: GCA_033239525.1. Classification (NCBI taxonomy): domain Eukaryota; kingdom Viridiplantae; phylum Streptophyta; class Magnoliopsida; order Caryophyllales; family Nepenthaceae; genus Nepenthes; species Nepenthes gracilis. The sequence goes on along the minus strand of BSYO01000016.1, from coordinate 17,752,611 downwards.
ATTTGTATTGATCTTATACCTAACAGATTTGATAAAAGGATGTTTCGATCTCATACATGTGTCCTTTCTCTCGCATGCCTCCTCTCTTGGCCACACCAACCACTTGGACCACTGCCCTCTCTCTACTGCGTGAATCCCTCCCACTACATGCACTGCCATCTCTGCCTCCTCCTACGGCCACTGTCGACCTTCCTGCACAACATGTCTTGGTCGCGCACGACCGTTTATGTCACGACCCAGGAACACAATATTCGCAGATCAAAAATAAAATCAATAATAATATTTCCATCAACTATAATAACCCAACCCGAGTGTGACAATCATACTAATGCAGGACCCAATATAAATAAAATCCGCACAAGATCTCATCGGATATGAATCCGGACAAATAATACATGACCTGCTAACCATGATCGTAAGGGAGGTATCCAAATTTATAACAACTCATCCACATAATGCAGTAACTCCAATATTTCGCATACAATGATCAAGGTCATCATCCGGCCATAAATAATAACCATAACATATCCTCGAGATCAGAAATATATCAAATGTAACATCTCCACTCGCCAAAAGGAATATCCGAGCCCAATCATGTCTGAGCTCCTGCAAGCGTATTCATGCCACTAGTCTGAAGGATAAAACATGAAAACGTGAGCCTGTGAGCTCAGCAAGTATCAAGAATCGTATAAAACGGTACACATAAATCGGAAGCCGGGGTTATCGATAGCAATCACGTAAAACAAAACATCATGTCCGAAATCCTCGAAAATCGAAGAGATGTCTCGTGCTAAATCGCGTAAATCAGCATTAACTCGTCCCTCCTCCGACAAAATCATATAAATCACGATCCGATAAAATCTCGTAGACGATATCATATCATATGATCCGAGGTCACATTACATAATCGTGACCGTCACCACATCCGCGTGGGACACATACCGTCGTCCGGATCTAAAACTCATAATGCAGAAATCAAGTGAAAATCGCCGGAACTAAAACATAAATCAAAATACGTTCCGGGTTTATCACATCAACACGTACGAGACATTCTTATCGCCCATCCACGGGCCAAATCACGTATCTCAAATTGCAAGATTACCCCAAATACGCATGCAAATACAAAGCATGCACAAATCGAGAACCAAAGATCAATGATACCAACATGAGGAAGGGTTACCCTCGTCCGGTAACCACGGCTATATCGGCTACGAATTATACCAGTAGCTCAAGGCCATCCATGTACTTTGTCTCCCATAGATTAGGAACTTGCTCACTATGTTTTACCACCCACTCGCTTTGGGTGCAACCTCAAGTTTTAGTTATATATTAGACGTCCGAATATATTAGTTTTCCACAATTCCTTACGATGGTTCTCAATTAAATACACAAATGGCAGGTCGATAAAATATCTTCCTTCCGGCGGAAGTAGCCTCAATCTTCCTTACGGCGAAGTAGCCAATCATATACGTCCCTGGCGGGAGCGGCGCCACAAATAGCCAATGCCTCGGATCACAAATCGACCCCTAGGGTCTCGGACCACCATGGTCCCGTAGTGATCCCACCCCCGGCAGCATGCATGGTTAGTGCAAGGCCTGGTTCATGGTTCCATAATATACGGATACACAAACGTACATATATGTATCATCCGGGTGTCCAAAATCCCTCCAAATCATAAATACCACTACAAAACCACCGCACAACCGATAAAATATACATGCATGTACACAATTGATAAATTGAGGGTATTTAAAAATACATGCATGATAGTAAAATCTCCCATAGTAGTCAAAATGCATCGGAAATTAAATCAGGCCAAGAATAGGGCTAGAGGATATTTGCCTTAACATCATACTCTGCAGATCTGAAGAAAGGATATCCTGAAGCACTCGAATCTGGCATTTCTCTCTCCTGCCCACGCACCCCATGCACACATCCTCCCCTTTCTCCTCTCTGCGCACAGCCACCTCGCCGCTACTGCAACTGGCCGGCTCGAACGGCCGTCACCGGCCTTCCTGGTGACCCTCGTCACCGTCGCTGCCTCCCGTCCGGTCGCCATCCTCTCTCTCGCGCGACCTCTCTCCTCGTGAACCCGTCATCGATTTCTCTCCCATCGAACGACTTCTCTCCTTCGCACCACGGCACCGCCGCCTCAGCCCACGAACACCGAACACCACTGTGACCACCAATGTCGCCGCTGCCACCCCGAATGGCCGCCGTCGACTCTTTCGGCACCAATCTCCTCACCCGTCGCCGCCGCCTCAAACCACCACCGCCGCGGCCTCACCCACGACAATCGCAACCTCCCCACAACCACCGCACGCCGCCGATTCCCCACTGATCTCCTCCGTCGCCGCCGCCGCTTCCTCCTCCCTTCTCTTCTTCTTCCTCGTGCAAACCCTAGATCCCCTTTTCCCCCTCACTTTCTCTCTCCCCGACTCTCTTCTCCCATTCTTTTTCTTTGTTTTCCTTTTTCCATTCTCTTTTTACTTATTTATTTATTATTATTATTAACTTTATTATATATATATATATATATATATATATAACTTTCTATTATTTTTAAATCCAACTCGGCCTCCGAACAACATTACGGGTGCACCCCGGGCACCACTCCGCACCTCCGATCATTCCCAAAAATTTTATACTATTTTAATTTACTTTCACCACGTCCGAAATACCCAAAAATCACAATTAATATTAAAATAATCTAATTGGGATCCGAAATATTACAGCAAACCTTCTCCTTCTCTCTTCTTCTCTTCCCCTTCTTCTTCCTCGTGCGACCTTCCTCCACTCTCGTGCTACTCTTCATTTTCTCAGTCTCTCTCTTTCTTATTTCTCCTTTCCCCTGTTCCTTCTCTCTCCGCTCTTTTTCTTTCTTTCTTTTCTTTTCCCCTGCTTTTGCTTTGCTGCCAGACTCCCTTCTCCCTCCTTTTATCTTTTCTTGCTTTCTCCCCTACCCCGCTTTCATGCCATGGTTATGCAGCGACAATTTGCCATTTCTTTTATATATATCTCCAACCGGTGATCGGTGCCCCTTGGATGAGCTTTGGACACCATGCCTCAACTCTAGTTTCTTTCAAATTTTATAATATTAAATTAATTTTTATTACGTTTAAATTATTCAAACTTATAATTAATATTAAAATAAGATAAACGAAAATTCGAAATATTACAACATATTGCTTTAAGTGATCTATAATTATAAAATGAATACCATATAATAATCATGTAGTATGTGTTGCGATCCTCATTGTATTAGGGTGGCATAACGTAAGTATATTGGTTAATATTTTTAATATTAAGTGTCAAAAAAAAAAATGTTAGACTCTTCTTGTTATTGATCTATTGAGATCGTGTTTAAGTTATCTTATAATTGAGTTGTAGAGTTTGAAATAGTATTATCATTGAGTATTGTTATTGATGTTATAATTTTATATTTATTGATATTGGCTAATTTAAGATTATGGCTATTGCTGTTATCATTTTTTTGGATATTTTACTTATTGAGTATTTAGCTAACTTATTAGATTTTCTTAACTACAAATTAGCACATAATAGATGGGGCTAGCCAGTGATTGACTTAGTTGAGTTGCTTACATATTTGAGAATCTCGAAGCATAAATGCCTTACACTCTTAGTTAGGGTAGCTCTTATGTTAGGCATTAATTTATGAGAAATTATTTAGGGGTTATGTCCCTATTATTGGTCTTTATATTTGAAATATTACCTCTAGCGATGAGATTTTGGGTTATAGTTAGACGATTTGATCCTCGATCGTCAATCGAGTATAGGGTTGCCGCAAGGAAAACATGATTTTTTCAAAGAGAAATCATATAGGGATCGATACGGTTGCTTGATGGGAATTCAACCCTTTCCCTATGATTTCTGAATGAGAAATGGTGGAAATGGGAGGGGAAAGTTCTCTCCAATCTCTCCCACATGGCAAAAAATACATCTATTTTGTAACTAATTTTTAAAAACTACACTCCTGTAGTTAGTTTTAAAAACATTCTTGTATGCATATAGATTGAATCCATTATATGTTGGAATATGAATCATTTTTACATAGGTTTATATTTGGTTGACAAACCGATCAGAGGTTTGACCTAACATTTACATGGATACAATAACGAGGCGGAATATTATTATGTTTGCGTTCATGGATAGTGGCTGGAGGGCAATAGGTGCTAGGGCTAAAGAACGTCCAATTGGACTGTTTAGTTAAAGGGCGTCCCAATTGGACGTTTAGTCAAAGGGTGACTAACCCGGTGTCGATGTTGAAGGGCAACTGAACTATTGAGTTCGAGGGGCGACTGAACTGTTAAACTCAAAGGAGAACCGTACCATTTATACTGACGGATAACTTGTTACCGGTCCCAATGACCCACGATAAAAAAGTGCGTGAAACTCCCTTTAGTGTTTATAAAAGGGAACATGATTGAATGAGAGGTAATTATTTATAAAATTAGTGATCAGTGAGCCACTAATGAGAGAAAATGAAGAAAAGAAAGAAGGAGATTTTTTTTTTTTACTCCGGAGATTTCTTTTACAATTACTGCTATTCGGTTCCATTTGATACAAAAAGTTAAATTCTTATATTTAATATTTGTGTAACCGATTTTTACATAGTGAAGATTTATGAATACACAATCCTTTTGAATACACTTATTCAAAAGAGAATTTTTCACATAAAATTACCTGTATCTTATCTCTTTATTTTACAATTGTTGTTTGTCCGTTGTGTATTATTGTTATCGTTATTTCATCTTTCTTTCTTGATTCATCTATGTCGGTGGCAGTATAACCCAACACTATAAACATTGTGCACTTACGCAAATGAACACAATTTACATCAATAACCTATTTATCCAACAATTTATTTCTTACAATTTTCAAATTCACATATTTTCCTTTTTTTAAAATTAAAAAAAAATCTCTATTTCAACCGAGTATGAACTGAAGAGGCATATATTGAATGTGAAAATATAACTCTTGGTAAAACGAGATGTGACCACCTTCTCATGTTAAATGTAAACTATATAATATGTCATCGTGTATTCATAATGTCCGCAGATATTTTTCGCAGCATTAAATTAAACGATAATATTAGTTTCTAGCGGAAGGCCAAATTTTCTGTTAAAATTACTTACGTCATTTCTGGTTACGGACCATGGGGGGTCCCAAGGGGATTATGATGTTTTGCAATCCTAATAGTAGAAGGGGGCCAGGTCCCTGTTCCGTGGAGCACGAATTTCATCATTAATTTGATATTTTTTTAAAATATAAATTTTATAAAAAAAATAAATATGAAATGAAATTCTACTTGGCATAACAGTATCCCTAGCTAGAGGGCTGCTATAATCTCATATATTCAATAATTTAATTTTTTATTAAAAATATGATTTAAAATTATAAATTATATTTTTAGACATCAAAATATTAAAAAACCACCCATATTACCAAAAAAAATTAATTATGATATTTTCAAAAAAAAAAAAAAAAAAAGAAAAAAAAAAGTGGGACATCATATAGTCCTTTGGGCTACATGAATTTTTCCCTAAAATTCAAACCATGCAAAAGAATCGCGTAATCAAAACAAAATTACTGCTTGACATCGAAAACAAATATGCTGAAGAATGAAAAGTCCAGGGCATTGTGACACTGTACTAATATCGTAGCGCCTGCTACGCTTATCGGGTAAATTCAACGGCCCACATTTTTTATCTTTAAAAAAATTAAAAAAATATTATTTTTTATTTTTAATTTTTACTTATTATTATAAAAAATAGTGAACCGTTCAATTTCTAAAAGACGCTGCAGTCCGCTGCAGCTTCCGTACAACGTTGTAGAGCGCCGTTGTCGGAAAACAGAGGCCTTTGCATAGTTTCTTCACACACGCACACGCACACGCACACGCACACACACACAGAGATAGAGAGAGAGTGGAGATGGAGATGATATATTTCTTGGCTGTCTTCCTCCTCCTTTTTTGGGTTTACTCCAAGCGACTCCGGACTCCAAACAAAACCCTCCCACCAGCCCCACCGGCCCTTCCCATAATCGGCCATCTCCACCTTCTCAAACCCCCATACCACCGCTCTTTACAGTCCCTCTCTGAACGCTACGGACCAATTCTTTTCCTCCGGTTAGGCCGACAGCCTTTCCTCATCGTCTCATCCCCGTCGGCCGTCCAGGATTGCTTCACTCAAAATGACATCATCTTTGCCAGTCGGCCAAAGTTCATGAGTGGCCGGATTCTAGGCAACGATTACTCCAACCTGGTGTGGGCCCCCTACGGTCCCTTATGGCGGAACCTCCGCCGAGTCGCCACCATCGATGCCCTGTCCTCGCATCGGATTCAGAAAACAGCCCACACCCGACAGGGAGAGATCCGGTTCATGATCCGCCAACTCTTACAAAGATCTGAGATTAATAGGAAGGTGGATTTGAATTCTTTTCTCTCTGAACTGACTCATAACTTAATTATGACGATAATCAACGGGAGACGATGGGACGGGTCGACAGATAATCTTTTTCCTCCCGCCATCTCTATCAATGTTTGTGATCTTTTTCCCGTGTTGAGATGGGTTGGTTTCAAAGGGACTGAGAAGAAGATGGTGCAGCTGAAGAATATGAGAGATGTGTTTTTGCAAGGTTTAATCGATGAGTGTCTACGGGAGAAAGCGAAGTCTCCGTCTCGCGGCGGAACTAGTGGAGGAGCGGGGGAAAGGAAGAAGACGTTGGTGGAAGAACTGGTGGCTCTGCAAGAAGATGAACCGGACCGCTATACAGATGATGTGCTGAAAGGGCTCTTACTGGTGAGCTAATCCCCCCTTATCTACGCATTTAATCTTTTAAATACGTATAGTGATTTTTTTTCTATTTTAAATCGTATAAACAATTATAAATTAATTATAAAATTATAATTATTTAATTTAAAATAAATAGTTAAGATATGATGGGTATAGTTGTCACTGATCCAAGAAGAATGTTCGTCAATAATTTGATCCATAATCAAATAAAGTCTCAATCAACTCATATAACCCAAAGTTGATAGATGAACTTGTCGGTCTTATCAGGATAGTTCACTTCCTGTACAATAATGGTATCAACTCTAATTGACCGGAATGGACAACTTCCTTCAATGGATGCATGCAAAAACCCACACAGAAATCAGATATTGGACGACATTGGGTTGTAACCTTGTAACCGAAATATGAAGAGCTGTCATTCTGTATAATTCCAAAGCCTTCAGAAAACGAAGCCCTCCTTTCAAATGAGTTTCATACACAGTGATGTATCTCTCAGGTGGAGAGCAAGCCTTGCCACTGACACCAGGCAATAGATATACCAAGGAGATTTGAATCTTGTACCGAGTGCGAAGGTAATTCACATCGGTTGACATAAGAACCAACTCGATATTCTTAACTCCAGGAGCCATTGAAGAAGGTTAAGAAACTCGAAGAGAAGGAAGAAGATGAAGGAAATTCTAAGGGATGTAAGGGTAATGAAATTTCAGAAGAAGTGTGGGAACGAAGGATTTTGAATGATTTAAACTAAGTTCATTGGGGTTAAAATGACGCCGAAAATTTTTTTTAAAAAAGCGTGCCTCATTGTGACGGCAATATGTATCAGCACCTTGTAGATTGTGCAGCACATCAATCGTCCGGAGTCAGTAATAATGATTACTACAATTTCGAGAAGGATATGAAACTCGAAGAAGTTTGCATTTAATGCTATTACTGACGGCACAAATGAAATTCTTCCGACTAGGAGCCCTCGTCTAGACATCTAATAAAGTTCGTCGGATTGAGAGTCATTGTCCAACCAACCAATAAAGTCCTTTGGATTAAAAGTATAGGTTTGGATAATTCACTATCCTCGAATATCATATCGGAAGGCTGAATTTCAAGTTTCCCAGTATGGGAGCTAGTGATGGGTATAGTTGCCACTAGTCCAAGAGAAATATTCGTCAAGGATTTGGCCCATAATCGAATAAAGTTCGAATCTGCCTATATAATCCAAAGTGGGTAGATGAGTCCGTCCGTCTTATCCGGGTAGTTCACTTCCTATACGATAACGGCGTCAACTTTAACTGACCAGAATATACAAATTCCTTCTCTTATTTGGATAGCTTAACGAACTCAATTACTAATTTAGAATTGTCGACCAAACGGTATCCACTTATCCATTCGGACAATTTCATGTGTAGTTAGCAGATAGATTAACTGCCAATTAATTCTATATATATCCTTTCTTTTCAACAGAAAGAAGGGGGACGGATAACTAAAAGCCCCAAAAGCTAACAAGGGACAATTCTAAGACACTTTAAGCGTATTTTCTCTCTCTTATTAAGACACATTTCATTAAGCACACTTCATAAAATTATTTTACATACATTCTTACTTTACATCCTTTCTTTTCTTTTAACAAATAAAGATTACTAATTTGAGCGTCGGAGGATATATCGGGGAGTGAGTCCCGCCATTCCTTTGACCATCTATTTGTTGTATTGTACAAGATCCAGATTTAAATGGTATAGAGACCGGACCCTCCTTTAATCATTCAAATCAGGTAAACCCATTCTTGGCTCTGTGATTCGTATAATATCTGGATTTGAGGACGTATCGTTGGTACCGTCTGTGAGAGACGACTAAAAAGTTCAACTACTACATCCTTACAAAAGGCAACATAGTGAATACTTGGGTACAAATCAGTGTGCCAATCAGGGACGCCACCTTATGTGGCAACCACCCTCCTACATGTAGTAGTGTAAATGACCATCTTGATATTTGCATACGAGCATTTGCGATGCATATAGACGACATATCTAAGGCTATCCAGACCATCTACACTTGCTTAGATGAATGACTAGAGGGGGCTCCATCTTTCGCCTCTCAAACAGCGACATCCAAGGCAAGGAAGAAGGGAAAGAAACACCCTACCGAGAAGAGTGAAAAAGCACGTCTCGTGCTAACGTATTTCGACCCCGTTAAAAATATAGCGGAAGCAACAATAAATAATAAATATTTAATACACGTAAAAGATATTTAACACTAGATGCATACGAGACTAACAATCATACACAATATAATAATGATAAGCAATAGAGATAAAGACACAATTTTTTTAGTGACGAAGTGAAAACTCGATACCCACGGTATCGAGAAAAATACTCCGGGCTTCAACGGCCAGGGAAGCAATGCACTATGAAAATCAACTTACAGACCGGGTGGTAACGACGCGCTAACCTAGCCGACTTACTCCCGTCACGTGATCCCTACCAAGAACTCCTTGATTTGCCCGCTAGAACAGATAACCTGACTCCTTCCTACCTTCACGTCAATCTTCCCTCAAACCACTTGAATTTCCAATCACGAACGAGTCTCCTTCTTCACGAACCAACGTTTCCAATGATGGTAGAAGCCAAGGTTTCAATGGTTAAAGAAGGTGGGTGAGAAAACTTCTATGAACATGTAGAGCAATCTTTTAGTGATTGGTTTTCTCAAGATGTGCAACAATATTGAAGCATGAGAAGGTTTTCTTCTCAAAGAGGCACGCACATCAGTTCTCCAGAATTGTTAGTGTAGAGTCCCACATCGGATGGGGAGGGGAACGAAGCACGCCTTATAAAGGGTGTGGATACCTCTTCCATTGGGCGACGCGTTTTGGGCCTGTGAGGTCTCGCACAGAACAAAACCGTGAGGCGCCTGTGACGGCCATGGGGGGACGGGGACGGCCCAAAGCGGATACAATATGCAAGGGATGTTGCGACATGGACTCCCGGGATGTTGGATTCTTAGGGTTCAAAAACATAAGTCCAATATTTATAGTGGAGGGTCCAAAACGCGCCACGCGACCTTGCAGGGGACGGCCCAAAGCGACAATATCGGATGCTCCGCCGATGTTACGGTTAGGGTTCAAAACATAAGGCTAATATTTATAAAGCGCCAAAAACGCTGGTACCCCGCTCGGCCGTAGGGTTTCGTGGAAACCCGCAGCGCCGAGCGCGCGGCCATGGGCGAGCATCGAGCGGCGACCTATCGGTTTGCATGCTCGAGCGCTATCGATCGTAAAGCGAGCGGCCACCCTGCGGGTTTTTTAGCTCGAAGGAATCGAGCTCACGGCGAAGCGGCGATCTTTGATGAACTCGAGCGATCAAGGGCGGACCGAATCGGACTTTAACCCGACAACCCACAACCCGACATTAATACAATAATATATATGGTCACGGAATATGCCAATTAGATAAATGTCTCTAACAAAGAGCTACTGACCTAATAACCTTAAGACCCAAGTTATCTTAAGCAATAAGGTCTCATTGTGCCTAGAGGGTTGCCTAGTTATAGGACTTGAGAGGATAGCTCCGAGAGGTGAAACCATCGTTACTCCCATGACGATAGGGAGTCTTCATATCAAGGAGGTGCTTCTCATAGTGCACACCCTCTAAAGGCTGTGAGTTGCCCAACCTTTCATGTCACCAAAAATCTCTTAGAATTGAGGATCTTTTTCAATGAGAAGTGGATGATAGCTCTTCCTCAAATGGAGAAAAAAATAGAAAAAAATGTGGCAACTTGTGTTTGGAGGGGACGTTGGTGGATGTACCGCAGCTTAAGAAGATCACCGTTTTACGATGGAGATCCGAATACATTCGCTCCCTCACAAATTCAAGATACCGGCCCTAGATTCTTACGATAGACGTGCTGATTTGATTAACTATCATGACCATTTTTGCACTCTCTTGAATTTATAAGGCTTGAACGAGACCGTGATGTATATGTACTTTTTCTTTATTTTCAAAGGGGATACCTGAATTTGATTTTATCGATTTTAGCTCAACTCAATTTGAACATTCCAGGATTAGGTCCGACCGTTTCTTGTCACAATTTACCTCAAGTCGAAGGACAAATAAGCAACCATAGCACCTTTCTTGTGTCAAGCGGGGCTCAAATGAAGGTTTGAAGAACTTTCTGACTTGATTCACAACTGAGGCCGGGAAGATACCTAAACTCATTGATAAGGTGAAGTTGAGTGCCTTCATATCGATCATAGAGCCTCGAAATTTCTTCAAGTATCTGACCCATAAAGATCAACAAACTTTTCGAGAAGTTTAGGTCATTACTCGTATCTATATAGCAGCCGAAAAGGCCAATGAAGTAGAAAGATCGGAGCATGTGTACTATTACTGCTAGGGAATGGTGGATAGAAAGAGGAAGAATGAGGATCATGTGAACTCTCATGGGCCCAGAAAGCAGCCGAAGGTGGAGCCAACTGCATGTAGGGAGTTCAAATCCATGAACCTGACTCCTTTAAATGACTATCACATCAACATCCTAATACAGATTCTGGATGAAAATTTTTTTAAATGGCCGAAAGCGTTAAAGAATCCATATAGAGGGGACCAATCAAAATATTGTCACTACCATTGGTACATAAATCGTAGCACTGAGGATTGCCGGATATTGTAGAAGGAGATTGAAAACTTGATTTGAAAAGATCACCTCACTCGATTTTTGCAAAGATCCGGATCGACATTTGGAGGAGCAAACGGGGATGAAGCAGAGCAGCCAAGGAATAGAGTGGCAACTGGGGTCGTTAACATAGTAACAACGCGACCAATGCAAAATGACACCCAGGGTCGCCCAAATATGGTCGCTGATCGTAAGAAGTCGAGGGTAGAAATTAGGGATGACATCATTCATTTTAGTAACAAAAATATGACTCATGTATCCTCTTCTCATTCCGATCCCTTAGTTGTATCTACTCTTATTTCTGATTGTGATGTATACTATTAGTTAAAATGAGTATTCGTTAATAATTAAAGTTCTAAAAATTTGCCTTATCTTGATGTGTACTTTAAATTCAATTTAAAGAGGAGTCAAATGAAACCCAATGAGGGACCTCTATACGGACTGGACAATGAATTGGTACCCGTTTAGGGAGTCGTTCAGTTAAAAGTCACACTAGGGACTTATCCAATGTTGCCTCCAAGATGCTTTCCTTCTTGGTAGTGAATCTTCCATGGGTCTACAACGTCATTCTCGCACGTCTCCACTTGACTGCTTTTGAGATAGTGATTTCGATCCCACATTTAAAATAAAATTTTTCGCTCCATATGATATAAGAGAGGTCCTTACAATCAAATGATCGAGCGGACAAACTACTTGTCTCAGGTCACTCATATACCTCCTGGCCAACCAATTGAGGACCTCGACTTCCCTAATGAGACTACATTGTTATAAGCCCAATCTGGAGAATTTATAGATCAGATCTCCTTGGATTCCAATGATCGAGAGAAGTGTGTTCAAGTAGGAAGTTTCTTACCAAAATCCCTCCGAAGCCAACTTATTAGTTTTCTTCGGCAGAATTTCAACGTTTTTGCCTGGATATATATTGATATGTATGAAATACCGATTGGAGTAATGGTCCATAAGTTGGGTCTCGATCTCGATTATAAACCTTTCTGGTAGAAATGAAGAAATCATTCGATTGAGAAATTGGTTACTATATGTGAGGAAGTAAAAAAGTTGCTTGACACTAGATTCATTAGCAAGGTCCAATATCCAGACTAGTTATTTTATATGGTCCTAGTCAAGAAAAATAACGAGTAGTGGAGGATATGTATCGACTTTACCGACGTCAACAAAGCATGTCCTAAGGATAGCTTTCTATTACCAAGAATCGACCTGCTCATAAATTTAACGTCCGGTCATGAGCTACTAAGTTTCATAGATGCATCAAAATATGAAAAAATAACATCTATTTTTTTAAAAGATGGAATCACTCTAACCCGTTCATACTCTAGGTACTCACTACCATCGGAATCATTAACTAATGCATTCGATTAAATGAGCCTAACTTGTAATTTTTTATGTCACATATTTAGATTAGACAAAAATATTATATACGCCTTTTTTTTCTTTTTTTTTTTGGTATTTTTATGCTAAGTTTGGTCCTATTGCTGCTTCATTTTATTACTAAAAACAAAATATTCAATACTGGTAGAAAACATTAAATTGATATGTTCCACGTGTCCCTCTTGATTCATGGATAGTCCCGAATTCTGCCTCGTGTTGCTTTCTTTTGTTTTTTCTTTTTTTTTTTTTCCAAATCTTTGTTTCAAAACCCATTTATGTCTACATGCAGGAAGTGACTTACAAATACAATTTTAATTTCTTACTATGAATCCAAAATAAAACAAGCTAAATTTAATAGGATCAAAAAATAAGGTAAATATAACAATGAAATTTTATTTAAAAGTTTTTTAAAATAAAAGAAAAAAATAATAGAATATAGAGTTTAAAAATATTTTATTATAATAATAATGAATAATAGCTATACAACTGTCCTGTTTAAAATATTAAAATTTATATTATTAAAAATATTTTATATTGACATATTTTTTAATTTGATAAAAAAGGATATCTAAATGATTATCAAGCCGTAATGAAAAGTGCCAGATATACGTTTATTCTTTATAAATGTGTATTCTTCCAATTTTTACGCATGATCTATGTTTAATCCGAGTATGAGCATCTTATGTCCAAAACACTCACACCCAATGTTCACATGAGTTGTGCATGAGCGCAATTTATTTAGAATACCCGTATCTAATTTGTGTCTAAACTACATATAAGTATATTTTAGTAAAAAATACCAGCATCTAATGTACACCAAAGTGGTGTGTTTGCACCGGGGGCGTGATCCTCTTGCTAATTCTCGTGTGCTTGATACAAGCTCATTTAGTATATGTACATTATGACGCTATTTTCTAAACAATGATATATTTTTTACCTAATTTTAACCATATCTATATAAATTTTTCTTCCATTCACTAATGACAAATACATAGAGTGAAAATAATGGTTGCAATCTGAAAACTCTCATTGTTAATGCGAAAAGCCATCTTTCACTTTAAAAGACCAAAAACTGTATTTTTGATATAAATTATCAAAATTTTTTGTATGGGAGAGTCCCTAAATCAATGGATAATAGGTGTGAGTTGACACTCAATTTTGGTGGATGCCGCCCAAAAATACGATCAATAACAAAACTAAAGTCCTATTATTATGAATTAAGGAGGAATTATATAGATGTAACTGGAATATTAATGGTTTATATGTTATTTTTATAGCCTTTTTTTAGAGGAGTTTAAATATATCTTTATGTGTGAGACTTTAAAAAAAGTTTGGGGGTTACTTGAAATAACCTATGAAGGAATCGAAATGGTTAAAATTTTTAAATTATAAATGTCCATTACTAAATCTGAAGAAATTATATTTAAAAAAGGTAAAACTTTTAATAAATTATATGTCAAATTAAATTACATTATTAATTTCACATTCAATATTGGTGAAAGAATTCCTAAATATTGAATAGTGCATAAAGTGATGTGATCTATTGCTAAAGATTTTAGACTGAATATCACAACCATAGAAATGAATAAAGATCCTACCAAAGTAAAAATTGGTGAAGTTATTTGTTCATTGCCAACCAATGAATATACATTTCCTTAGTCTAAAAAAAATAAATTCATCATTCCAAAATTCATTATATATATACATATATGTATGTATATATAATAAATCCGATGTAGAATTCCTCGAAGAAGAAGATTTTGCCCTATTTGTAATAAGAATTTTAATAAATTATTTAAAAATAACAAAAAAAATTTTATAACAAGAGAAAATACAATCACATAATGTGCTGAGAAGAAAGATAAAAGAGATGGTGAAAAATTAAAAAATAAGAAATCTCAAAGAATTTAATATCATGAATGTTATGGCTTTAACAATACTCAAACTAAGTATTTAGATTTTAAAATATTAAAAAAAAAGTTATAATCACAACAATAACCGATGATGAAAAAGATAATAATAATAACAAAAAATTATCGGAAGAATATGTGATCAACTATATAACATTTAAAGCTTCTATTATTAGTTGTGATAAAAATGTTAGCGAACAACATTAAAAATTTGAATATTCTCAAGATGAATCAAAAAATAATTTTGATAACCTTTAGAATACCTACAATAAATTATTTAGAAAATTCTTAAAGGTTAAAAGAACTAATAAGTCATTTAATCAAAAATTATTTAAATCCAAAAAAGAGAAAAATGCTCTTTGATCAGAACTTGACCTCATCAAAAATAAATGTCAAGAACTTGAATATATGAGCAAAGATTTAAAAGAACAATTGAGACTCTTAACTAACATTGAGAAAGCCAAAAAGTATGTTAAAATATTTTTAAGTGAAATACAAAAACTTAATCACATATTAGGATAGAAAAATCAATTAAAATTAAAATAGATCTAGGCTTTGTTAAAAATATAGCTAAAATAAACGTCATCTCCAAAGCTGTTTTTGTTTTTTACTACTTCTTTTCCTAAAAAGAATACTATTAATGGTCATATATAACAACAATCAAATGGGTTGACTAAGAATAATACTTTCAAAAACTAATGACGGAGTCAATCTAATATATCTCATTTCAATTTTAGGTTTATACCTATATATTATGGGTATAAAGAAATTGGTCATATATGCTCATGCTATTGTACACCTTATATTAAAAATGATGACAAAGTGAAAATATTAATTGTCTTGTTAATCAAATTTTGCATATGAAAGAATAAATTATCAAATTTACTAAGAAAATTAATTCTGCAAAGAAAGTTTAAATCAAAGAGAATGATTTTGTAGAACAAAAAGTAGCACTACTAATTAGATGGTTTAATATGCTGTATAAAAATAATAATAAATAATAATAAATAAAATAAAAAGAAAACATTGCATTTTTTTTCTTGCACCTGAACCACACACATATCTTGCTCATGGGCCGCTTCTCTTTTGCATTGAGTGCCTTTTGCATGTTTCATATTCTGGACATAGTATATTACACCTTATAGGTGCATGTCCACCATTCAACGTATCCTGTTCAGAATCATCCATGCTTGAAGCGTGCTTTTTCTCTCACTCGTGCTCATATACTTTAGAATGTCAGCATTTGAAGTATATCTCTCTTGTGTACCTGCTTCGTTTCTCCTTCCTATAGAGCATGAAGTTGGCTCGATGTGTGCTCATGCGCCGATTTGCAGCATGCTTATTTCCTCTTGCACTTTTCATGCACCGAAACTCATTTCACTCTCTTTCCTCCAATTTTCTTCCGTCTATCTCATCTATCTCTTCCTCATACCTTCATCCTTGCCTGATCTACTCTTTGCTTCCAAATCTAAGACGAGTTTGAGGTATGTTCTTCTCCTCTCTCCTCTCCTCTCTTCTCTTTCAAGCTCCTAGGTCTTCTATTTATGGGTTAACTAGGCCCCACTATGTAATGGTTTTCTCATCTTCTTTTATGAGATCTCTTATACTAGTGACCAAATCTCGTTGGACTTTGTTAGAGTTTGAAAGATTAGGTTCTAGATCTAAATATTTAGGGGTGTATTGTTTTGGATGGTTCATTTAAGAACTCACCGATGTTTTGGCCATCCAACATGTTGGATTTCGACATCTCTTAACCGAGATATATAAGTGTTCCCCTAGTGCACCTTTACCTTAGTTGGTTTGGACTTTGATCTCTATTTTTCTTATGTATTGTGTTAGATCTGTGATTTTTACAGATAAGTTTATTCATTTTGTTTTCAGATGATCACTTCAAAGAAATCCTTCGAAAAACGTCAATGTAGTGGTATCTCCTCTGAGTCTGAGCATTTTATCAATGCTATAAGAAAGATCACATCTGAAAATAGATACATTGATAACTCACCTTAAAAAGAGAGGTTGGCCTCGTTTTATGAGATCACTCCATCTCCTTTGTCTTTGTTGACTAGCAGTAGAAACCTGTACTCACTAACTTGATTTCTCCTTTGTCCGCCTTATTTAAGAATTTTACGTAAATATTCATAATATTAATAATGAATCCAACACTTTTTCTACTTTTTTGAGAGGGAGTACCATTTTGATCACTCCAAAAGTAATTACAAGTGCTCTTTATCTCTCTTAGTACTCTATACTGATTATCCTTATTCATTTTTTTTTTTTTTTTGAGTTGTCTCTTTATGACAAGATTGTTTCATTCTTACATAGCACTCCCATGATTTGGCATGAAAAATCTTTTAAGAACAAGCATCTTACTCCCTGCTGGCTTATAACGTGTCGGATTATACTCGCCAATATTTTTTGTGACACACTATGCCTACCTTCTTTTATATACAACTTTATTCTTCTACTTTGTCATCCTCAAGTGGTTAATCAATCTTCCATTATATCTCTTCTCACACGTGATTTTTACCTCTATGAGCAAAAAAAAATGACAATTTTTCTCATAATTGTCTGATTCAGTGTCTAATCATAAGTTTTTGGGTGTCATTTTGTGATCTTCCTTTTATTCCCTAAAGGAAACCCACTGATTGCACCACTTATGAGTAGAGTCGGGCTCATACCTGTTGCCACTCTCTCGATCGTCATAATCCTATAGATGAGTCCTATCTGAGTATCAAACTGTCTCAACTTACTCATCCACC
Organism: Nepenthes gracilis; assembly: GCA_033239525.1. Classification (NCBI taxonomy): domain Eukaryota; kingdom Viridiplantae; phylum Streptophyta; class Magnoliopsida; order Caryophyllales; family Nepenthaceae; genus Nepenthes; species Nepenthes gracilis. The sequence goes on along the minus strand of BSYO01000016.1, from coordinate 17,735,079 downwards.
CTTGTCCTCCTTATCTACCTCTTTCGTTATCATGGGTTAATTCTCTAGGATGTTTGATCAACTTGCCACTATGAATTCAAATATATATTTGCTTGCTACAAATCGAAATCACTTAAAGTCTCAAGTCCTAGAAGGATTTCGGTATATTGATGTCTGGCTTGATGCTGCAGATGCGTATAAGAAGGGGAGATTGGATGATATTTTTGACGAACTACACTGTGGAGAAACAAGAACCACTTTGGTACTAATTCATTCACTTGTTTTAAAATTTGCTATAAAAATAGAGTAAAGAGAAAAGCAGAGTGAAAAGGAAAAGTAGAGTATTTTCTTGGAAAACATAGATTTATTGCTAGTTTTGTACTTAAATTTATTGTTTTCTGTTATTGCTCTATGAAAATGCTCCTCGATAATCTGTAATAATTTTGTTATTTATTTTTTTATATACTTTTTATAATTATACTAACTATGTCTGATTATAAATAATAGGTGCTTTTATCTTCAAAAGTTAAATATTTAAGTGTCTTTGTTTATCATTTATTTATGAGTAGATTTTTATATACACAGTATCTATCTTGGTGGTATCTAAAATCGTGATTCATATATTTATAGATTTTATATATATAAGGTTTTATTATGAAATTATTAAAAATGGAGATTATTAGGAATATCTTGTATTGATATATTTTATTACTAAATAAATAAGTACTTTGAAGAATTTTTAAGCTATAATAAGGACGAGTAATGGATATACACTTATTATTCGTAAATGTGTATTCTCCTAATTTTTAGGATTGGTTTGCACTTGATCCATGCATTAGCATCTTTTGTCCAAAATACCCACACCCAATGTATAACTAAATTACATATGAGCGCAATTGATCTAGAACACCCACGCCCAACGTGCTCCTAAGTTACGTATGAGTGCATTTTATCCTAAATGCCTGTTCCTAATAAACACCTAAGTAGCGTACGTGTATTGGGGCGTGGCCCTCCTGTTGACACATTTGTGCTTGATATGTGCTAATTCAATGCATGTGCACTAAGGCACTATTTTTTATACAGCCATAACTTTTTAACCTAATTTTTAATCATCTCTATATATATCTTTCTTTCATTCATTAATGACAAATACAAAGAGCGAGAATAACGACTATAACCATAAAGCTCTTATTATTTAATGTAAAATTCCATCGTTCATTTTAGAAAAGCAAAGCTGTATTCTTGATATAAACTATTAAAATTCTTGCCCAACCGATTTCCTCAATTTGTTTAAACACTTATTCCAATATGTAAATCTTTGTTGTTACATTAATGACGTGCATATTGGGATCTTGTAATGTGTAGAAATTTACTAACAAATGAAACAAATTTGATAAGAAGATCAAAATGTGTCTAATTTCACTGCTGCAAATAAATTTAAATAGTTCTTTAGTAAGGAGTTATAAGTCAAGAGTATATCGACTAAGATTTAGTTTGTTTGTACAATTTGGGTTATATGTAGATTTTTATATTACATTATTTTCACTAGTTTGAGAAATTTAAAAGGTTTTACTTAATAATTATTGGTTATCGAGATTTTTTTCTTCAATAAAATCTATGCATTATTTTCTTACTATTTTAGTTCTATTTTGGTGATCTATTTTTTTTTTTGTTAAATTTGATTTACATCTAGTAAAAAAATATAAATTACATACATTATATATTCATATATACTTTACTTCCATTTATTGACAGAGTCAAACGAATAGAGATTAATGATGGCATAGTCCTTTGACATACAAATGAAATAAAATTGTTCCCACGTTTACAAATTTATTTAAATGTGTTTTCATCCTCTTTGTAAGTGTATATACCCTCTATGTAATTACTGGATTCTAATACTTTAAATCCCAAAACGTTCAGCATAACCAAATTTACAATATTTTAGTTCTTTATAACAAACACGTATGGTTAATAGACAATAAAATTTAATGCACACTTGTGGAAAAATTGATGCCTGTAATAGCTATATCTAAAAAAATGATGCACGTAATAGATTATTTTTTTATTGAATCTTTTTCCAATCATCTTCAGCTGCTTTATAAGAAAAGTACTCCTTAGCTTTACCAAGTCATGCCTTACACATATTACCTATTTTCGTCCTACACTTTAAACAAAACCTCCTTGGACAACTAGCAACTCTACTTCCGAGAGTGTTGGGTTTGGCAGTCTATGTCCTGGTCTCAGATCCTGGGTTTGACAGTTTGAGTGCAACTTGTCCCAAATTTTTTTCAATCATATTTCTAGACTATTTTTTCAATTCAACTAAAGTATATTCAAACACTTGCTTTCAATCTCATCAATATAAATACAAACGTGAAATTCATATGAAAATAACCTACTCAAACCTATTGAAATATACCATCTTTATTTTTATAATCACCATTTGGGCCCATACCAAGCATCTGTCTTCTCCTGGCTTGTGAGTTATCTTACAACTTTTATACTTAAGTTGCCTAGTCAAAGACATGGTTTAAAATCTTCTATGAAAGTTCTAATTAATATTTGTTGTTCAGGTAATATTAGCTGCAGGAACCGACACAACAGCACGTACAATGGAATGGACAATGTCCCTTCTCTTGAACCATCCACATATACTGCAGAAAGCAAGAGATGAAATTGACACAGCCGTTGGGGGCTGCCGCCTAATAGAAGATTCCGACATAACCAAACTAAGCTACCTACAATGCATTGTGAATGAGGCACTCCGCCTGTTCCCAGTGGCACCTCTTCTTGTTCCCCATTTCTCGTCCGAAGATTGCACCGTGGGAGGGTATCATGTTTCCAAGGGCACCGTGTTGTTGGTAAATGCATGGGCATTGCATAGAAGCCCGAACCTGTGGCAGGATCCCACGGAGTTCAGGCCCGAGAGGTTCATAGGAGCAGTGGAAGGTGAAGGGGAAGGGTTTAAGTTCATACCCTTTGGGATGGGAAGGAGGGCCTGCCCTGGTTCTAACTTGGGTATGAAGACGGTGACCTTAACATTGGCAAGTCTAATTCAATGTTTTGATTGGGAAAGGGTCGATGGGGAATTGGTGGACATGGAAGAAGGCACCGGCCTTACTCTGCCAAAGAAGAAGCCTTTGGAGGCAATGTGTACTCCTCGGTCCTCCATGATTACTGTCCTCTGTCAACTTTGATCAAGGCTGTCTACCAATTGCCTTGCAACTTAAACAATCTTTAATAAAATTATATTTTAATTTTGCTATCAATATATGCTAAATAAATGTTGAAAATTTATGATTTGGCTTACTTTTTAATACTAATGTAGTTTATGTTTGACTACAGATTTAGATATTAACTTTTTCTTTTACTAAAGTTATTAACTTTCTCTCTCTTTTTTTTCTATAGTTCTTTTCTTTGTGTTGTTGATGAATTCTATATAAATAATATTACTTGATATTACGTTATATATTGCTCAATGATATATGAAGTAAGGTCCTCAATAGTTTCTATTGGCCAATTTTTTCTTTAAACATGGAGAAATATTTTACACAAAATAGAGGATGATTTTTAAGGATATATAAAGACAGAATGCCATTAATAATCTTACTTACAATGATTGTTAGTTATAAATTACATATCATTATAATTCTCCTTAATTATTCACGAAAACTTTAATCATATTGATAATTTTACTCGGTAAGTTAATTAATTGTCAACTTTCATTCTCTACTGGGTAGTGAGATTTAAGCCTCCAAATATGCAGGATGGACTTTGGTAGGCCTTAAAGATTTAATAATTACAACATTTATTTACGTGATATTTGGTTAGTTTTTCGTAACTTCTATCGTTTTATTAATATGAAAAATTTCACCATTCAGAGGAACACAATCTAAAAAATTGACACTTTTAATGGAGTTGTCCCATTTTTTTTTCCTTTTTTCTGGTTGGCCCAAGCTTGCTTCTTCTTATAAAGTTCTATTAGCAAAACTATCTCAAAAGTGCTAAAATTTGTGCATGTTTGGTCACACTTGTGAAGTAGTTTTTTTTTTTGCTAATAAGACTTTGGAAAGCATTACTATTTAAAATTTTATGATATATTTTTGGATAAGTTTGAGATAACTCTAAAAAACATTTAACAGAAAGGAAAAAAAATAACATTTTTAATAAAATTTTCAAAGATGAAGTTGCTTAGTCCATCTTTAACTTCTCCAAAAAGTCATATGGAAACTTTCAAAACACATACTTGGAGAAGTTTCTTCTGAAGTTAAAGTCCATCATAAAGTTTAGCCAAACAACTATGCTTACTACGCCTTCATTTGCCGACCAAACAATAACAAAGCAAACTCTTAGTGAAGGAAGCATCAGATAATTATAATGCAATGACTTTTAGAAGAAAAGCCAAGCAAACATTTTCAATGTTGATGTGCACAACTTTTAGATGATCCTATCTTCATGAAAAGAAACTCTTTTTTACTTTCCAGTCGGCCACTATGTGAATAAGATCAACTTTGCTTCCATCACTCTTAAAATAAGATATTTATTGGTTATATAATAAAGCCTCTTCTAGCTTGTTTAGCTAAATCTCTTCTATCATAAATCCAAAGAATCATTGCCTCAATCACTTTTATGTCGCTGGTTAAAACTAAGGCTTGCAGTATGTTTAAGCGAGAACCCTTCCTTCTTGTGGTACCACTAAATAGCCTCTTATGAGCTTCCAAGAGCTCATATAGGAAGTGTTGCGCAACCCCCAATGTCAAACTTCCATGACGAAATGAGATTCTGCTACAAGGCTTGTAAGAATCGGGTTTTTAGGACTTAGTCTCTACTTAGTTAGCTAAACAGCCGGTTAAGAATTACTGACCGACCGGTCAAGAACTATTGACCTGCCAGATGTAGTCGTTAGCCGGAATAGATGGTTTACCGTATTAGAAATAGACCAGTTAAGGTAATGGTTGGATAGGATGGTTGACCGGAATTAAAATAGTTGACCGAAAGTATTGTAGTTGATCGAAATTATAGTCGTTGACCGGAATTAAGAGTTAACCAGAATAACCTTAAAACTGCGGTCTATAAGTGATAAGAAAAAGACCGAGGTCATTAGGTAGAGATCGAGGTTGTTTGTAAATTAGAAAAAGACCGAGGTCGTTAGGTAGAGATCGAGATTGTTTGGGAATTGAAAAAGACCGAGGATTTAGAAAGAGACCAAGGACTCAGAAAGAGATCGAGAATTCAAAGAGTGAGAACAAGAGATAGTAACCGAACTGGATAGATGACCAAAATAGATTGATGGCAGGAATGAATTGTTGACAGATTGCGAGAGTTGACCGGATTGGCTTGTTGGTCGGTTTTTAGTAGAGTTTGATTGGTCAAATCAAAGTAGGTGACTTGTTTTCACCTACTCTGCTGACATTCTAGAAGAAAAAAATGGAGTAAGAAAATAAGTACTAAGTAGGTGATTTACCTCTACCGGCTCCCACCAACCTTATCGTATATAAATACTAGACTTGAGAGTTATGAAAGGAGTTCGAAAAAATCTAGAAGAAGCACGAAGGAGAAGGAGAAGAAGGAGAGGAAGAGTTTCAAGCCAAATTTAAGTAAGGAAGTTCGTAGATCAGAGATCAAGCAAATGTACCTTATACTTCGTCTTTGGCTGTTGATAATTCTTGTCCGATTCTTTCGGATATTAGCGATGTAATACCCTTTTCCCTATGTTACTGTAGATTAATGTCATGATTAATGCTTTTTCATATTTTATAAAAATTTCATGTTTCGGAGCAAGTATTATGTTTTATATGATAAATTTCACCCCACGAATCATGTTTAAATATTGCTGAAATTTCCTCCTTACATTTGAATCTGGTATTGCAGTAAATGGTGAAGTTTACTCTACAATACACAAATACAATTAACCTACATGTTTATTCAGATTATTTAAAAAATATCAGTTTGCTTAGTTGAAAATTTTCATCCGTTGGAAGTTAAGATGAAAACTATAAGACCAAGAAAAAATTTGTATATATAGAAAACAAGAGGAACTCTACAATTTGTTATTTGACATTTGGTAGATGGCCATCGTATGATAGGAATTTTTTTAGAGTTTTCATCTAACTTGCTATTAAGAAACCAGATGAAGGATATTGGAGTGACACGCGAAGACTACCTCTAGGCCACGGGGAGAACTTTTGGTGGTATTTTTGGACTACGGCCCCGTATACCGAGTTAAAGGCATTACCGTCTACTTCTAGGAGTAGAATAAGAGGGTAGCCCTTAGATTGTGAGGAGATTACACAATCCTTCCTCGATGTTATCCACTCCCTTTCGGTCCCTAAAAATAATTGAGTTTTTTGCATGATTTTGAAGGAAAAATGATTAAGAATAAAATAAAAAACTTCTAAACTTAAAGTGAACTGATGCTCATGAAAACGGCTTCTAATCATGTTTTATATTCGTATCCCGTCTCTTTAGATTTCGTAGTAAAAGGTAGCCGATAACGGAAATTTGGTTTGGTCTTGGATTTGAATGCTGATTTAGAACCAGCTTTCATGAAAATGTCTTTAGCTCATGTCTTATGTTTCTGTATGCACAATTCTCTCACTCCGTCCCTTTTGATTTCGTTTCGAAGCTATAATTATGCATGTCCTTACTTATTTGTACATTGTTGAGCAATCTGCTCACTCCTTATTGTTTTCTTACCTTCATACAAGTAATAATTCATGCCGGACGAGAAAGAGTACAGCCGGGTGGAGTAGTTAGGCAAGAAGACCGATATGAACTCATGTTGCTGTTTTTGATCGACTTGATGTATTTTTGATCATTTTGGAAACTTTTGTAATGATTTCGCTGTATAAATTAATGGATAATTGTATGTTTCTATCGAATTTTATGGTTAAGTAATTTTAGTTCCTAGTGGCATCTCATTTTTTAAAGGCTCTTTCCTATAGCCAACCGATCTAGATAAGGTCGACTGAGAATCTTGGCTGGCCAAGTTGTCACTGACATATGAAGTTTGGCCATTTGGATCCTGTGTATGCTATATGTTTAAGTCATGTATGATTAATATATTCGTCTCATTACTCATTTGCCCTGATGTTATGGACGGACGAGTGTGTAGCCTACAAAGAGCTCCGATCCGTCACATTTAGTATGAACATTGGCGGAGGTCATTAGAGGCTTATGACCATAGACCGTCACGGGTGGTATTAGAGAAAGAGATACTTTAAGTTTGATCTGATTTTATGTGAAAATTTAAGATAGATTAAGATTGATCAAAGGATTAGATGAAGGCATAGGACAACTAAGTTAGATCGGATGGAGTTAGTTATCCTAGTTCGGGAAATTAGGCTAGCATTAAGTAGGACTAGGACGTTGTGTTTAGGAAACGTCGTGTCCTAGTTACTACTTAGACCAAATTATAATCTGATCGAGTTACTCTTGTTTCAGAAGTTGAAGTGTTAGATGAAAGAATGACAAATAGAGCTATTATTTACGAAAAGGAACTTGTGAAAGAGGAGATTTTCAGAAAAAGAATATCTGACCGGAGTAGTTCTGCTGCCAACTCCAGTACGGGATCTAAGAGACTATTGAAGAGAGCAAAGCAGCAAGAGTGAAGGAAGGAGTCCGACCAATCAGCGCCAACCACAAGGGTATCAGCAAACCTGTGTCCTCATCACGGAAAGCTACATGGGGCAAGCCTTATTTTAAGATGTTGGGAGTTTTTTTATAATTGTGGATAGGTGGGACATAAGGTAAGAAATTGTCCTCATTCGAAGCAAGCCCCAACGTCCAAACCAATTGTCTCGACCAAGGTATTTGCAATCTCTATGAAGGAGGCAGAAGTTTCAACAGATATGGTGGAAGGTAAGATTTTTCAGTATACGTGTTGTTGGGTTCTGAATCTATACTTTTTTTTATATACTATGTTTCCTAAGCTTATTCCCTTGTTTGAGGACCATAGATTTGTGTTAGTTATATCGATGACCATAGCATTTTTTCTTTTTGTGTCTTGTTGATTTGATTGATTGGGCTAAATTAGTTTGTTTTGAGGTGCCAAGCTTTGACCTAATTTTGGGTGGTAATCTGGTTGACGAGCCACCATACTAGTGTGAAGTGGATTGGTAAAATATTACACCCTACAGTTGGGTTGTGAAATTTTGAGTATGAGTTAGGGTTGATCGAGGAATCAGAAAACTAGTGTCGTCTTATCTGCAAATCGTTTAATAAGGATATGCGCTAAATTTATTTAGCATTTAAGACCACGTTCGGAAGTCATCCTGTAGCCTCTAAGAATTCTGGTTGTATAAGTATTCCAGGATGTTTTTTAGAGGTAAAGATTAGGTGATTGACATTTTGATCAGAAATTCAAAGTTATATCAAAATCAACACCGATCTCTAAGGATTCCATACAGAATCAAGGAAGTATCGATTAAGTGTCGCTGTAGAATACTCTAGAACCTTTGAGGTAGGTAAGATGGACCAATAATCTTAATTATGAATGAATAGGTGAATCGCTTGATCCTTCGCATGGTATCTTCTAAGATCGATCTGTATCCAGGGTATTGTTAATTATAGATTATTGAAAATTATGCCGTGGCAGAATTCAAGATAAGGATGCGGCTGTTGCGAATCTCAGTGATGCCATTTGGATTTAAAAGGTACGTCGGTATTAGGATGGATCTTTCGGCCACTTTTGGGTCGGTTTTTGTGAAGGTCTCATTGAGGAATTTATAGGATCATGGAATGTATGAACTCTGTTGAGGATCGTATTATGGATTAGGAATGCCGTTGGCCACATACACAATTAGGTAGAATGCGAGTTTGATTAAGAAAATATTATGTCGGACATATGGTTCCCTCAATAGCATGAATGGGATTCTTTGGAGTTGGGGACAGTGGAATCATTTGGGAAGGATTGATGTCTTGAATAGACATTACAGGTATCAAGACATTTTAAAGGCCAAGGTAGCTATGCTTTTTGAGGCTACCCAAGTGGATGAATTGACTAAGATTAGTGCAGTAGTGGCTAAGGACAAATGCTTTTTCAAGAAATAGAGGATTAATTGCCAACTTTACCGTTTGGGTTAATCCCTGATGGGTCAAGTGAATTTGATACTTTTGAGGAAGGCTTGGATTGTATTTTCCTATATCACGTATGGGAGGATTCTTTTGGGTCTAGATGGTGGGAAGTCCACAATTGGTGTTACTCCACCCGTAATATGGAATTAGCCGTTGGGACTTTTGCTTGAGAATTGATAGGAGTTATGGTGGAGTGAATCTTGAGTAGCTCCTAATATCTAAGTAAGGGAGAGTTGCCTCTTAGGTAGTGACGTCATAGAATTATGAGACGAAAAGCCATCACTGTGTCGGTTTCGAAACTGTTAGGGCAGCAAGAATTAGCGATACTATTTGGATAATTATGAATTGGTAGAATAGGATAGCCCATTCATTGTGAATTGGATGATCTGATCGAAATAAATAAGTTGGCTTGTCTATATAATGATAAGTTGCTAAATATTTGGGTTTTGAGGTTTTGATGGCAACTTGAAGACTGTATCAAAATTTTGGGATAATTGCCTTAACTGTGTTTTCTATGTTAGTTATAGTTTGAGGATTATGGGTTTTGCCTTGGGCATACTAATATCTTTGGGATCTTTTTAGGTCTATAGCTGCTGTGTAATCTAAATGTCTGATATGGACCAATGGAGGAAACTTACAAGTTGAAATTTAGTATGCAAGTAAATGATCAATCAGAGCAATGTAGCGGAAGTGTAGTGGGCCTATTGTAATATCCCGGATTTTATTTGGACCAATTTAATATCAATTGTGATTTTGGGTATTTTGGGCGTGAAAAAATTAATTAAATATTGAAAAATTTTGGGAGGATATTTGGATCGGTTGGGCTGGTGCCCGGTGCGCCGGTGTTGCCCAAATATCGCTTTGGATTTTGGATTAAAAGAAAATTAAATTGAAATATATATATATATAACGAAAAGGAAAAAAAAAGAAAAGAAGAAAACAAAAAGATGGATAAGGATTGGAGATCGGGGAGAGAGAAACGGGGAGAGAGAGAGGAGATTTTGGGTTTCTGTCGGTGAAGGAGAAGGAAGAGAAGAGAGGAGGAGGGAGGCGGCCGGCGATGGCGTCGTGCGGCGAGGAGGCGTTGATGCCGTTGGTTGTCGGTGACGGTGGTTGTCGACGGATGGAATTTGGCCGTGTCGGTGGCGGTGAGGAGAAGCCATTGGGCCGCTTGGTGGTTGATGACGGCGTTTGCGTGGCGACCGGAGGTGATGTTACGGTGGTCGAGGCGGGCTGGTGTTGGCTCGCCGTGACCAGTGATGGCCGTGGGTGAGCGGCGGAGTGCGTGGTGGCCGAAGCCGCGAGAGAGAGAGAGCGAGCGCGAGGAGAGAGGAGAGACGACGGCCGCAAATCGACGCGCCGGTGCTTGGGCCGGGTGGTGCCGGGAGGCCGGTGGCGGCTACGAGTGGCGCGGTGGTGGAGCCGCAGCCAGATCGGGGCCGGCAGCGGGGGCATGGCGCGGAGGTGAGAGAGAGGACGCACGCAGTAGAGAGAGAAAGGCTCGATTGGAGCACTTCGGGACATCCTTTCTTCAGATCTGCAAAGTATGAGGTCCAGGCAAGTATCTGTAAACCCCCTCTTTGGTCAAATTTAATTTCTGACATATTTTGGATATTGTTTGGATTTTTACTAACATGCATGAATTTTGGTACACCCATTTAATTATTCTGGACATGCATGTGTAGTTCACTGAATATTTTGGTGATTGTTGGATTGTGTTTTATGATTTTGGAGAGTTTAAAAATTTTCTGAAAGTTCGAATAATTAATTGGACACTGTATATTTTTATATTAATATATTTATATAAAAATGTACACGAAATATTCATTGGCCTTGCATTTTCACATGCACGTGCCGGGTTGTGGTCACTACATTTGGATTTGAAAATTGGACACTCTGGCCAGCTCCCGACGGGGAGATTTATTTGGAAATCCCTTTCCGCTGACAGGAAAGGCTTGGAGTAGTGACCCTTCCCATTTAGATGATTTGACTTGACCTTAGAATATATTTAGACATCCTAATATATCTGACAAGCTTGAGGAATGCATCCAAAGACGTGGGTGGTAAAATATAATGAGCAACCTTATCTATGGATACATAATACATGGATTTGGCCTAAGGTTACCGGGATTATGTGTAACCCTCCTCAAGCTAGTCTTTAAATAATGTGAACCCAAATTCGGTGCATAATTTATATTTTTGCATCAATTGGTATTGGACTTTGTTTTGATATTGGATTTTTGGACTTGGATTTAAGATTCGCCGATTTTGTCTATAATTGGGCTTGGTATGTTTCGTACAAAAGATTTTGATTATATGTTTTGATCCGAACATTTGGAATATCCTGTCAGCGGTCTTTGCGCGCGGATCTGCGTAGACGCTATCGATCATCCGGCCATCGGATTCGCCTCGATCACAAGCCGATCGGGCATTGGACTTGGACTCGAATCGATTTGGACTCGCATCCAAATATCGGATTACGCCTCGGATCACAAGTCGATCGAGCATTGGATTTGGATTTGGATTTGGAATCGGACTCGGATTTGGACTCGGATCGACATCGGTTTTGGAATTGGTTCGGATCACCTCGGTTTTGATTATATATATGTTCATATATATATATATATATATGTCCCGACGAGGACTATTTTGGAAACTTGGACATTTGTTTGGATTTGGATATTTGATTTGAGTACGAGACTACTATTGAATTTTGAAATTTGGATCTTGGATTTTAGTTGGATTCATTTTATCGGCGATTTGAATTTATTTTCAAAATTTGATTGGATTTTCATCCATTGACCTCTCATCTGATTTATTGGACTCCTTTTGACTAAATATGATACTTGCTGGGCATTAGGCTCATTTTTCTATTTTGTCCATTCAGAGTAGAAGGTTCAGATGCAGTACATGAGTTCAGACATGATCGGTCAGATATTCGTCCGAGTTGGTGAGTTTCTGTTTATTATGGTTTGCATTGGTATTTGATGCATTTGGATTAAGGAATTGACCGGATATAGGTTTATTGTTATATGTTGGGAATAATTGAATATTTGTTTATGTTTGATTTTGATTTTTGGGTCGGATTATTATCTTTCTTACGATGATTGTAGAGCAGGTCGTATTTATTTTGCTCGGACTATTGTTCGATGAGGTCCTGTGAGGATTTTAAATTTGTTGAGTGTATATTTTGGGTTGTCACACTCGAATTTTTGGGATTTAGTATTAATTGTTTAAAATTATTTGGGAGATTAGATTTTAGAAATTATAATTAATTATTTAAATTGACCTGCTTGGTTCGGGTTCGTGACACCTATGACCTAGACATCGTAGAGTAAAATTGAGATTCCAAGTATATGTTCATTCTCAAAACTTAGGAAGTATCGAGGTGAGAGCCTATTGTTTTATTTGAAGTTTTGAATTAAGAGAGGTGATCAATAATTGAACTTACCTTTGAATTTGGGTGGATTATTGTGATGTCTCCCAAGTATCGATGATTGAGGAAGTAAGTTTGTAATCATGATAACATTGTGAGAGCCTAGAAAACTTGTCTTATGATAAGGTTCTAACCAAGCTTGGATTGGAAAACATGAGATGTTGGGAATTTGGACGATCCAATTAGGTAAGGCCTTTTAGGATAAGTCATGTGGACATCTTGCATAGGAACATGAAGATAGAATCTAAAAAGGTTTTTCCCGATTGTTAAATTTTAAAGTTCGTCAAATTTCAATGATAAAATTTTTTAAGTTGGAGAGCATTGTAAAAATCAGGTTCCTAGGATTTAATCTTTCACGGCTTTAATGGAAAAATCGACCTAGTTAGCTAAACGGTTGGTTAAGAATTACTCACCGACCGGTCAAGAATTGTTAATCGGCTAGATATAGTCATTGACCGGAGTAGATGGCTGCCCGTATTAGAAAGTAGACCGATTAAGATATGGTCGGATAGGATGGTTGACTGGAACTAGAATAGTTGACAAGAAGTATTGTAATTGACCGAAAAGTCGTTGATCAAAATTAAGAGTTAACCAGAATAACCTTAAAATCACGGTCTGTAAGCGATCAAAAAGAGACCGTGGTCGTTAGGTAGAGATTGAGGTTGTTTGGGAATTAGAAAAAGATTGAGAACGTTAGGTAGTGACCGAGGTTATTTGGAAATTAGAAAGAGACCGAGGATTAAGAAAGAGATCGAAGACTCAGAGAGTGAGAACGAGAGATGGTAATCGGACTGGATAGATGACCAAAGTAGATTGATGGCAGGAATGAATTATTGACCGGTTGCGAAAGTTGACCGGATTGACTTGTTGGTCGGTTTTGATTAGAGTCTGACTGGCCAAATTAGAGCAGGTGACTTACTCTCATCTATTTCGCTGACCTTCTAAAAGGAAAAATGGAGTAAGAAAAGAAGTACCACGTAAGTGACCTATCTCCACTGCTCCCATTAACCCCATCGTCTATAAATACTGGATTTGAGAGTTAGGAAAGGAGTTCGAAAAAATCTGGAAAAAGCATGAAGGAGAAGGAGAAGAAGGAGATGAAGAGTTTCAGGCCAAATTTGAGTAAGGAAGTTCGTAGATCAGAGGGTCAAGTAAGTGTACTCTATGCTTCGTCTTTGGCTATTGGTAATTCTTATCCGATTCTTTCAGGTATTATCGATCTAATACCTTTTTTCCTATGTTATTGTGATTAATATCATGATAAATGCTTTCTTATATTTTATAGAAATTTTATATTTCGGCGCAAGTATTATGTTTTATATGATAAATTTCGCCCCACAAATCATATTTAAATATTGCTGGAATTTCCTCCTTGCATTTGAATCCAATATTACGGTAAATTGCGAAGTTTACGCTACAATACACAAATAATGTTAACCTGCATGTTTATTTAGATTGTTTGAAAAATATCAATTTGCTTATTTTGAAAACTTCATCTGTTAGAAGTTAAGATGAAAGCCATAAGACCAAAGAAAATTGTGCATATATGGATAACAAGAGGAACTCTACAATTTGTTATTTGACATTTGATAGATGGCCATCGTATGATAGGAATTTGCGTAGAGTTTTCATCTGATTTGCTGTTGAGAAATTGGATGAAGGATATTGGAGTGACACTTGAGAACTGCCGCTGGGCCACGGGGAAAACTTTTGGTAGTATTTTTAAACTACGGTCCCATATACCCGGTTAAAGGCATTATTGCCCGCATCTGGGAGTAGAATAAGAGGGTAGCCCTTAAGATTGTAAGGAGATTACACAATCCTTCCTCGATATTGCTCGCTCCCATCCAATCCCTAAATATGATTGAGTTTTCCGCATGATTTTGAAAAAAAAATGACTAAGAATAAATTAAAAGACATCCGAACTTAAAGTAAATCGGTGCTCATGAAAACAGCTTCTGATCATGTTTTGTGTTCCTATCCTGTCTCTTTAGATTTCGTATTAAAAGGTAGCCGATAACGAAAATTTGGTCTTAGATTTGAATACGGATTTGGAACCAATTTTCATAAAAATATCTTTGGCCCATGTTTTATGTTTCTATATGTATAATACTTTCACTCCGTCCCTTTTGATTTCATTTCGAAGATATAATTATGCATGTCCTTACTTATTTGCACATTACTGAGCAATCTGCTCACTTCTTACTGTTTTCTTATCTTCAGACGAGAAAAAATTCATGTCGAATGAGAAAGAGTAGAGTCAGATGGATTAGCTAGGCAGGAAGACCGATCTGGACTCATGTAACTGTTTTTGAACGACTTGATATATTTTGGAGACTGGAGTCATTTTGGAGACTTTTGTAATGATTCCACAGTATAAATTAATGAATAATTGTATGCTTCTGCTGAATTTCATGGTTGAATAATTTTGGTTCCTAGTAGCATCTCATTTGTTAAAGGCTATTTTCTATAGCCGACCGACCTAGATAAAGCCGACTGAGAATATATGTTTATGACTAATAATGGTATGAAGCTTATTTTGACAGATGTTTATCATGTCCAAGCCTTGTGATGGTCCACAGTCATAAGCCTCTAATGACCTCCGTCAATGTTTGTACAAAGTGTGACGGACCGGAGCTCTTAGTGGGCTACAACACTCGTCCGTCCATAATATCAGGGCAAATAAGTAATGAGACGAATATGAATAATCATACATGACTTAAACATACAGCATACATAGGATCCAAACGGCTAGATTTCATAAGTCAACAGCACTCATAATTCATGGCAAGTCATCATTTCCTATTTTTAATATCGTAGAATTATCAAGTGGACAAATAATGAAGAATTCCTTCCTCAACATAATATAGAGTAATGTGCTACCATGAATCACCTAACTTGTCTAATGTCTAGTAATGTTGATTACATATCCATCCCATATAATGAGAAATTAGTCGTAGTAGTGATTGAAATTTGCTCATCATTGCAAACCTTTTTTTAATTATCGGATCACCATCATTGCTTTCGGGCTTGCACTCATAAAAATATTTCTTAGTGTGATGTTTCTTGTTACAATAGTGATACTTGAAGTTTGATACCTCAATCTCAACTTCTTTCAGCTTCTATTTCTAGTCTTGTGATTCTTTCCCTCATTTTCTCTTGGCTTTTGAAAACTAAGACTTCAAGTTATGAAAATAAAAACCCTTGAGATCGCCTTATCATTTATTCCTTAGTAATGATACAATTAGTAATCTCTAAAGGCGCAGCACATTCAAAGCAGAATTAATAATAAATATTTACAAGACCTCTCAAGATTCCAAAAAAGCAGTCACTACCCATAAAATGAGCAACTTGTTATCAAATTTTATACGAGATAAATGAGTAATATATCCTGCAAACTCATTAAAGTGGTCAATATAGAGCATCCTTCTTGATGCTTTACTTGCATAAATTTTATCAAATGATATAATTTATTATCCATTGCTTTTAAAACATACAAATCCTGAAGTTAATCCCATAGTCATTGCATGTTCTTTATTTATAATGTAATTATATATGTTGTCATTAATGAATTTTTTGATATACCTATACCTTGTTCATACTCAAAAGTTCATTCTTCTTTAGATTTAAATTTTGGCTAAGTGATAAACACTGAAAAATATATTATTTTTACAAACTAGAGATATTTCATTATATTCCTCTAGATGTCAAAATCAATACTACTTGAGCAAGTCATTTTATTGCCTCCCTCCATAAATCCCAACCAATATTAGTGTCAAAATAAACCTAAATTCTTATACACAATTTTGGGACATATATCAAAACTTCACTTATGCAAAATTGAGAATAATTATCTACAATGGTAGAATAACACTTCTCTTTCTTCTAATCTTGTGAGGAGAGATGATAGTAATACAAATGCATAAATACAATCAACAACACAATTTTTATATAAAAATCCTCTTAAACTCAGGAAAAGTCATGGGTATTAGCATCTGAAATTTGTTTCCACTAGATATGTGTTGAGGATATAACAAACCTATCAAGCACCTTAGGTTACACCACCCTATAAGTAAACAACTCGAGTAATGAATAATTACAAAAGAAAATTATATAGAACAACCAATATAAATGTCAAATACAAAGGTTAGACCAACATACCTAAGGTTAATAAAATTCGGAATACAAATCATAGTCCAAACGGATGGTAAGATCTTCTCATTATTATTTACTCTCATTTCTTTTTCTTTGTGTTGCTCAAATTGCTTGAAGAAATAAACTCGAATGGCTGACCTAAAGTCACATGTGTATTTATACTCAAGCACCGTTCGCACAAAACAATTGTTTTGAAAGCACTTTGCCCAAGTGTCACACAAAAATCACATGAAATCATTCTAGGAAGTATCTTATTCGAACAACATATACCCAAACCTTATCAAGCAAAACCTTCATTTTGGAAACAATTTTCTCAAACTTTTGCTCTTGCAAACACCTTACCACTGCTAAAAATTGAAAGCATGTATAATTGGAAAGTCTTATAAAAAAGTGATTCATTTCAACAATTAAATAGTGTTAGCACGCGTTCACTTTGAAACTTTGATTGTGTGAAGGTTTAACACCCAAACTTTAAATTTTGTGTATGAATATTTGATTAGAATTATTTAATTATTTAAGTTTAATTATGGGCTAAAAGATGACCCTAATTACTGGACGATATATGGTTGTCACATAAGAAGGATATGATTCGTGCATATGCTTAGTTGGATAATGTCTGCCCCTAATACATTCATGGTAGGTGGATGTGCTCACTAAGATAGACATAGGGTTGCCTGTGCAAATGGTAGATAAATATATGGCTCAGTTGGGCAAAGTTGTGCCTAATAGACATCTAGGGGGCATACATGCACCATCTTTACAAATAATCTTTGCCTAATGAGTGCATTACTAGTACGTTAGCTCTAAATTGCCTTGATTATTTTGATAATAATAAATATATTTATAAATAATTTTAATTATAAAGAATGAAATATGTTTGAATTTAAAACTTATAAAATTCTATGTAAAAATTATTTCTTAATTATAATGCAAATAATAACACAAAATTGAGATTTGCACATATTACAAAATTAATTCAATTTATGTTTTATAGTAATCTTAAGATTTGAATTTTTTTTAGAATGTAAACATTATGTTTTTTTGTGGATACATTATATATAAAATTTAAATTTATATATTAGAAATAATAATTTTCTTTTAAAATAATTTAGATAATCTATAGATATAGATGGTAAAAATTTAAACTGACAGTGTCTAAAGTTAGACACTTTGATAGGAGTACTCACTTTCAAGATGAAACAGAGAGTAGCACTGATTTGTTTGAGCATCTGACTACCTCGAAAAAAATCAATAATGGCTTTCGATATGAGGAGGCAAACAGTGACCCACGAGCCTTTGAAGATGACAGTTACGAAACCATCCAAGCTGGGAGCTTCAGAGTCTCCAAACTTTTAAAAAAAAGAAAAAAAAGGCTAATCTCATCTAAGGGGGGCAAGGCTGCGAGAGAGGCAAATGAATAAATTAGGACAAACTTAGAGACAAATGGCTGAATTGCCTCCTTATTAGAAGCCCACCCAGTAGAGCACTAGCAACCCAACAAATTTATGAAATAAGTCGGAATCTCCTTGCAAAATTTCCTGATTGACCCAATCAATGTGTCACCTTCTTTGGTAAGGATCTAAGTCTTCTTAAATTTTGCTTCTCCCTAAGATACTTGATGAAGAAACTCAGTGCATCTATCACCCTTTTAAAATTCAGCAACGTATCACTCGATATTATAATAGAAATGTGAAAGTACACCAATTTAAATTGGGGAACCTAGTTCTACGGAGTATACAAATAGCAAGCAAAACAGCCAATAGGAATAAGTTAATTCATAATTTGGAGGGACCATTCTTTATCTCAATGATTTTCCAAAACGAGACATACAAGTTACACACCCATAAACAAAAAAATTGTCAAAAAAATGTGAAACACTATCTGCTTTAAGAAGTACCATCAATGAATTCCTGTCTGAGTACAAGTAAACTTAGAGTATGTCATGCAAAATGTTTGTGTGATGTGACATATTTTAATTAATAAAATAATCATTTATTTATCTTGTTGTACATATTCATGTGAATACTTGTATGTGACTGCTAAATTCGATGGTCCAGACTGCCCCTAGGTCAGGTAAAATTTTTTACTTGTGAACCGAACTATAAAGGTACAGTCAGAATCTTGGCCCAAATAACCGAACAGCCTAGAGGAGGTTGAACTATAAACCTCAGTTCTATAAATTAAGCAATTTGAATGAGGTCAGATGCAACGGCCCGGGAGCTTCATGATAGATGTCTAACTCCTCTTAAAGTGATCAAAACAAAATAAAATCTTGGGGGATTTTTTAGTAAGCATTCAATGACATACCTCAATAGGAACAAATACCATTTGTTGATAATAGTTGACACACTAGAATCCAATGCATATGTGCAACCACTCCCTCTAATAGAGATGGGCACTATCAGTTAAGTGCGGGTGATAGTCTAGACTCTATTAAAACCCGACAGTAATGACAACTAAACCTGATCGGCCTTAAAGAGGCTTTTTCAATGCTATGACATCCTCTGATAAGAATAAGTACAGTTAGACAAATACGTCCAACTGAGTTGAATAATAATGGTAATAATGCTTGGTCAAACAAAATAAGTGTTGAGCAAAGCAAACCAATGTGGATGAAGAAGTATTAGTGGCAATGATCAAAACGATTTAACTAATTTTTTGATGAATAAATATTTACAACACGAAGGGTCTATCCAAAGATTACAAGATACTGCTTATACCTACAACTTGAACAGAATGACTATCGTAAAACCGAGACCTCCCTGTTGAACGTGGTGAATGCTCCCCTCCTGTCTCCCGAAAGTCAACTAAATCTGATTGTCAAAGAACTCCAACGTTTCTCGAATCAAGAAAGTCAATAGGAAAGTCGAGAGCAACCAAGGGCACAATCCATCTATAGTGATGAATGCCATCCTAGAATCTGTCATCCAACACTGCCAACTTCTGCTAGACAAAAGTGAGTCCTCAGCTCTTTTTCGAGTTGAGTGCACTTACTCCAGATATCAGCTAATTGTTGGTTAACCTTTTGAAACTTATCCTTGAACAACACGATTTGATCCAGAGTTTGAGATCTTTCTTTTGAGAGTTTTTGGAATCTTGCTTGAGATTCGGAAAGCTCTCTATTGAGGTAAGGGGCCCGTTCTTGAATTTGTAGAGCTTCGGCAATGACAGTGTCTACTCCGATCTCCATCTCTCCGAGTACAATAGGATCAATATACGTCTGAGATAGGTAAGACATCTCAACATCTCCCTGATACAAAGCATCCATCATCACGTGAAGCACTTGCTGTGACAATTAAGTAAAATGAAACGGTCAGTTAGGAACAACAATGAAGACCATAATTACAGAATAAAAAATTCTATAAATTAATACCACAAAGAGAGATGAACCTTCATGATAGGATGGACCATCTTAAAAAGATGGGCCCTCCCGAAGAATACTCAAGTTTGGTTATAGATGGAGGCCTCAGCCACAATAGAGGCAGCACATGATGGTGGATGGGCACCTCGAAGTCCAGATGAGAAGGAGATACACTTGAAGCCTTCGGTAGCTCAGGTGTTCAAGCCTCACAATTAGGCACCTCCTTAGCAACCACGACCTCTTTATTATCTCCAATTATTTCTTCGATGGCATGATCATTATTAGTGCCCTCTTTAACAAAAATGGTAGGAGGTGTGGAGAGTGATATTTTAGGGGATGACATGACCAAAATCAAAACCCCGTACTCGGTTGCAGTTGGAGCATTGATCGGTTCACCAGATTTGTTAGTTGAGGGGTCATTTGTTTTTGTAGCAAATCAGCTGGGGACTCAACGCCCTTAACTAGTCTGGTTGCCTCCTCAAAAACAGGATGAGCTGGAGGAAAATGAATAGAGTATGGCTTGCGGTTCACAAATGACAAAGACACTAGTTTCTATCGTTTCAACACTTAGTAGAGATAGATAGTTGAAGCTAATTACTCCATACTTTGAGAGTAATCCATTACCGTTCTCATCAATTAAGCGGTGAATGACTAGCGAGCCCCTCAACAGGTAATGTCGTTTTAATTGTGGAAAGATTGGCTATGTTGCCAAATGTTAGAAAACATCTATATTATTAACTACGGTAACGGTATCTCTAACAAGCCAAAAGATCCCTAGACTGTGTTGTGTTTGTTGCCAGTTAAGACATTTTACCAAGCAATATACAGCTCAGCATGATAAACAACAATTTCAGAGCCTAGATAAAGCTCTCGCCATTCCTAAATCAAGAGGCACAGGTCTCATCTTCTACCAACAGAGATAGTATACATATTTTCATTACTATAAAATGATTGAAATTTAGTTCAACATATTTTATGATTTTTTTGTTCTTTTTTCTTTCTAGTTTATCCATTATTTAAAGACTATTTTGAGATTTTAAGACTTCGTACAAGTGGTATAAATTCCAAACAGTAGAAATATTTTTTCTAGTGTTGATTGAAAGCAATTAAGGGGACATATCTATGAGGTCAACATTGTATGTCAAATATCTTTTTAGTGTAAGTGTAAAATGTCTAGGAAGATAGTTCGTGGTTGAGAATATCCTTAATAATTTAATCCCTCATTAAAAGGTGTGTGCAAACATTCTAGACTAGTAGATTAGACATTTAACTATATTAGGTTCAAGACATTGTTATGAATATTTGGGATATTTAGGGATTGTTCCAAGAGCATCAGAGATGAAAAGGAAAACAATCTGAAGATTGTTTTTCAAAATTTGAAGTGTATATTTATATGATCAACTTTATAGTCTGAATTTGGAATTTAAGGGATGGCAAGCTTAAATGATCTTATTTAGGTATCAAGTGTACCTGTGAATTTATCAATGGTCAAAATAGTGATCATGTGGACTAGTCCTTAACAGAGCCATAAAATTAAAGTTTTATGGATCTTGGTTATTATTTTTTTAAAAAGTTATCAACACTTGTATTTATAATTCTTGGGTTATACTTAGCTATTATTTGGGAAGTTAAAGTTTCGAATTTACTTAGTTAGATTCAAGAAAGTAAGTGATCAATCTATGATCTAGATCGAAGATAATTACAATTATTCTAGAATTTTTGGTCTCAAAATTTGGGTATGGAAGTAATCTAATTTTTGGGAGTTGTTATTTTATAAAAGAACTTAATCTAAGTCAAAAGGTAGAATGAATAATCGAAAAGTGATAAAAGATTGTATAGTGGTACTCAGTAGTGGAATTTAATTTATAGATAGCTAATGCATGAGTCAAAAGGCAATGGTATTAGTTGAAGGTTATAAAGATAATTATAACTTTGGATTGTATCCTTTAGGGGTTATAAAATTTGCAACTTCAAAATTCTATCAGTTTATGATACATTATTAGGGTGTGATAATAATCAAGTTTTTGTCGGTAAAGTTTAACCATCAATAAATCATTGATTCAATAATTTATAGTGGATTTTTGGATGGTTATACTTAATTATAAACTATACTTAGGTTAAGGATTTGAAAAATTCAATGAGAGCGTTCGACGTTATGCGATTGTGGATGATTAGCAGAGTTAACCCATACGGGACAGCCAAGAGTACGTCTAGATTATAGAATAATTTAAGTTTTAAATGACAGTATAGTTGTTGAGGTCATCAATATGTATATTGTATTGATACGATGAAATATGATACTAGTGTTTTAATTAACGGTTCAGAATATATACCATGGTTGTACAATAGTTACATTAGAAGGATGAGTTTAAGTATGATTATTGTAAGTCAGTTATGCAATTACTAGTTAATTGCGTGTACATTGGGGACTAGAAAGATTTTTGGACTTGACTTGTGCAGATATTAGATAAAGAACGACTCTTTTGATCTAATGTTTTGGTAGTGTATGTATGAACAATTACATGTTGAAATTATGTGTCTTTGGTTTTGAGCGGAGCAAAAATTTGATGAATGTTTGCTTCAAATGGATATAGTTCTTAGGATTAAATTATCGACAGTTATTTGTAAATCAAAATTTATATTTCGATGATGAATTTTTTTTTAGGAAGAATGATTATAATATCATAATATTTTGAGTTTGACGCTTCAGGTTAATATTAGTAAAATTTATTAACTGTCGATATATTTAGATTAAGTAGATAAGTCTCCTTTTTAAAATTAATATTGCATAATTGAGTGGAACTGATTTTTGAGAAATTGAGACGTATCTTTGAAGTAAAATTCTTCTATATGTAAATTAAAAAATTTAAATTTAATTAATTATTTTAATATGAGATATAAATATTATATATATATTATTTAAATTAATAATAATAATATAATAATAATAACGAGAAAATAATCATATAATAATTTTATAATAACAATACATTAGGAGTGATAATAATAATGATAATAATAATAGTCTCTCTCTCTCTCCTGATTTCCCGAACCTTCTTCCTTTCCCATCCTTCTTTCTTTTCAGTTTTCTTCTTCATTTCCAGCCGTTTCTGCCTCTCTAATTTCTCTCTCCCGCCTCTTATCCTCTCGTACTCTCCGCCTCTCATAACGAATCTCTCAATTCGTTACTCCAACAAATTAACGTCTTCTACAACCGCTCGATTCCTTTCTGTAACAAATTTTTCCTCCCAAGTTTCCCTCTGCATGAGTCTATTTAAGTGCTAATTGATGAGCAAGAAGGCGATAGAAGTGGAGAGCAGCAAGCGAAGTGAGAGAGTGAAAAAGAGAGAGTTTCGAAAGATCAGAGAAGAAAAGGGAGGGTTGAGAGCTTGTGGTGCTCTGTTATTGAAATTTCGGCTGTTGATCTGGGCTGCTGGTTTGGGACTCATCCTTGCCACTAGCTGTTGCCGTCGTTGAAGTTGTTGCTGTGAAATTTGCTGAAGCCGCCGCCGCTATTCCTCGCCGTTGCTACAGTAGTCATCGTAAGTTAGGTAATTGACCCCCCTTATTTTACTTGGTTCCTCTTATTGCAAGTGATTCACCTATTTTACCCACTTACTCGCAAGTGACTCCCCTATTTTACTTGGTTCCTCTTGTTGCCAGTGATTCTCCTATTTTACCTACTTATTCTCAAGTAATTCCCCTTATTTTACTTGGTTCCTCTTATTGCGAGTGATTTCCTCACCATCTCCTCTAATTGCGAATAAAATCTCTCTCTCCTTTGCAAATAATTTCGTGACCTTCCTTTCTAGTAAGTAAACCCCTTCTTTCCTTCTCAATGATAGTTATTACTTACGTGCGTGCTGAAATTTGTGGAAAATTAGCTGTATTTGATGTCGAATTAGGAAATGGGTAAAACAGAGCCACGGCTCGGATGACATGGAAACCGAAATTTTGAGGGTGGTTGTTGAAATTGGGGCTTGATAATTTGTGAAATTATGTTACAATTTCTTTTGATTTACATATTTAAAGGTGAAGGTTGAGATTTCTTTTGCCTTAAGTAGAATCAGACGAAATGTGAACAAACAGAGATTTGGGCTTTTTTTGCAAAAATGGATATGGTGATAGCGGGATGTACATATACATATACATATACATATACATATATGGACGGCGGTGGATGTGAGTGTATACTGGCAGCGTATATATATAGTCCTGTGTTATTATATGGAAGATTGTACATATATTTGTAGTTGTACGTCTGAAATAAATATATATGTATCTCTACGCATGTAAACACTACTTTTGAATGAGTAAATATATTTTTATATATTCATATATATTTATATAGCAATGGCTTGAGTGTGTGTTTGTTTAGGCAGAGTGAGAGTGCTTGTGTAGGGGCAGTGCATGTAGTGTATATATATACATGGGTGTATTCGCGTGTGCAGGAGAACCATGTGGGTGACCACACATGTTAGACTTTTGAGAATAGGGCTGAGGATATTATCCAATTTTATTGGAAGCTTGTTAAATAAAAAGATATATGGGTGCATTAGTGTGTGTGTGTGTTGTGGTGTGTGTATATGTATGCAGATCTAGCAGATACGGTCGGCAATGGTTGTGTGAGCAAACAGGCAGTGTGTGTGTCTACCGACAGGTTGGTGTAGCAGTGTGTATATATAATAATTACATAATCCTGTATACTAATTGTGTGTCTGTATAAGTATGTGCATGTGTGTGTACTGCCTGTGTGGTATGTGCACTGGCAATGTGAGTGTGTACGCTTCGGCACCGTGTGTAAGCGTATATATTTACGTGGATATATTCGTGCGTAGGAGAACCATATGATGTGATCATGCATTTTATACTTTTTAGAACAGGGTCGAGGATGTTATTCAATTTCATTGGAAGCTTGTTAAGTGAACATATATATATATATATATGTTGGGACTAGTTCATTATCATGGGCTTCATCTATGAGAGACAAGTGATAATTGAATTATCACCTTAGTAATAGGTTTTATATATCAGAACATAATGGAAGGCTAGTTAAATAATTAAATTGATTAAAATGAATTATTTCCTATTCATTTTTGTCCTTTATTTGTTCAGCGATAAATTCCTTTATGTAGTCTTGATTGTGTGAGTACGATTAATAAAAATACAAAATGTTGAAATATTACAAGAATACTCGAGCACTACTAAATAAGTGCATAAGTTTGAGAATAAAAATAAAAAAATAGTAATAATAGTCGAGTTTTCAAATTTTGTTCGGTTGGTTTAAATTTATTTATTCTTATAAAGTTTTGACAGATAATTTATTTTTAAAAAGCTAAAATTTGTGCATTTTTTGTCAATCTCAAAGAGTTTTGTTCCACTCTTAAAAAAAAAAAAAATCCTTAAAAAACCATTAGTTTTTAAAAGGCCCACAAAAAATGTGAGGTTAAGTTTGAAATAATTTTAAAATGCTTTTAACAGAAATTTAATAATGGAATATAAACTAAAAAAGATAAAGAACTAAAAGCTTTTTAATGAAGAAGTTGTTTACTCCATCCTTATCTTTTTCAAAAGGTTGTGGAGGAATTTTAGGAACACATTTGGGGAAGTTTCTTCTCTACAGTTGTACTCCATCATAAAATTTGGCCAAAGAGTGCGCTTGTTAGACATTGCCACACTGATCAAGTATAACCATAGCAAACTCTTAGTGGAGGAAGCATCAAACAATTGGATGCAATGGCTTTTAGATGCAGTGAAGAGCAAACATTTTTAATGTTCATGAGCACAGGCTTTAGGAGTTCTGATTATCTTGGAGAACGATTGCAATAGAATGAAGCTCTTTTTTTACTTTTCGACTAGCCATTGAGTGCATCTAAACGATTAAATCCATTCTAAATTATTTGGTTAATTCTCTTCCATTATAGATCCAAAGAATCATTGCTTTAACCACATTTATGTTACTAGTCGAAAATGAGGCTTGCAACACATTCAAGACAGAATACTTTCACTCCTATAGGGTTTATAGTTTTGATGCATCCCTTGGTCTAGGTTCTGGTGTGGATTAGGGAGCCTTCGGATTCTTTGCCTGGGTCAGATCGCGAACAAGTTCGGTCTTTGTATCTTTCAACCTGGGCCTTACGAACCATAAACTCAAATAAGAGGTCAGAGGACGGTGGGAGGTTGTCCTACCATAAACATTCTGATACTTAAGTCAGAAATCTTTCTCCATGAATGAAAAGATGTTCACGTAGAAATAAACGTGATGTGGATGTAGGAATGTTGGGATTATGGGAGTGTGTGGGACGTTCGAAGGAGGCTTTTGCTCCCTGGATTGCACTGCTAGGAGTGGCTCACTACGGTCGCCGTAAGTTGGTGGTGGCTCGAGGAAAGAGAGCTAGTTCTTTCTCCTTGAGGGTTTGAGCGCTGGGCGGAGGATCACGATCTCGATCTCAGGTCGTCGCTTAGGCTCTTTTGTGGAAGTTTAAATCTGATCGGAATTGGAGAAGCCTTTCGAGCTTGAGTTGGGCCTCTCCGGAAAAAGTCCCCCCCTCAGCTGGCGGAGAGGGTATTTGTAGGCTCTCTTGGGGAAGATTTTGAGAGTCGGGATCTCCGACAAGTGGCTTATCGGGATTCGTCGACCGCTACACACTGACAGTGACCAGCGGTGTCAGTTGTTCCATTGTGGAGACAATAAGACCATTGTCGGGCGTGACCAACGTAGTCCTATTGACTTTGCTTGGATTGGCTGAGCGGCTATTGGGACGACGTGCACTGCGGCTTATTAGCGTTGACCTTATTTCTTATTGGTTGGCACCTTTTGAGCCGACACCTCCAATGTCAGCAGCCTATGGTCTTCCCTATAGGGGTGCGAGTGGTGCTGATTGGTTGTGCGCCTAGAGCGCTCGGTGGGCCTCATTTTTGGATCTCTTGGGACACCGCTGCTGGGTTGGGCCCTTCTGCTGGTTGGACCTGCCCTCTCCCAGTTGGGCCTCGTTGGCTCTAGCCGAAGTTCACATTGGACCTATCACTAGCCCCCATGCCTGAGGACGGCCCATTGCCGTGGCCTGGCGTGTCAAATGTGGTTCCTGTCATCTGTTCACGCGGGCTTCCTTGAGATGTGCTGGTCCTCGTCTCTCAGGGACGTCATTCCTTCCCCATGTGAATATGCAGCCTTTCAGAGGCGTCACAAGGATTCGATGCTCTGTTGGAAAAAATTTGCTGCCTGAAAATCGGCTCTGTATTGATGGCTTTCCTATTTTTCAATTGACGTCCATCAGGTGGCGTGCCTCTCTGGGAACTCGTTAGGCCTTCACACGGCTATAGATTAAGGGGTTCCTAGCTCAGGTGATTCACGCTCAGCCTTTATTTGGCGAAGCAATGTGGAGTCCTTGGCTTGTCTTGCACCTTGTGGAGTTCCGCAAAGGAATCGGATAGATTTGCGCGAGATTTGAAGCCGCTGTTGAAGCCTATCATCATCCATTTCTTGTGGATGCTTCCTCGTTGTAACGAGGGTGGCTTGGCCACTTTGTAGTTGCAATGTGCCTCCTCTCCGACTAGCTAGGGTTCTCAGCCGCAGGGGGAGCGTTGCAAGACCGGCATGCTGATTCAAGGGATTTCGTTCCCTCGAAAGTATGCCGTCATTGTCTTTTACCACAGCTGACCGTCCATATATGTTGCCTGAAGAGGAGGCGAGTCCCGAAGTTCCGTTGGGACATAGGCGGGTGAGTCGTGGCCCCAATGGGACTCTTGATGGATGCCTCTCCTTCGCCTATGGCGGAACCTGTCTCGCTGGAAGTGTGGGATCGACATCCACTCCACCCGTTCGGGATTGGAATTGGCGCTGGGGTTGATGCCTCCAAAGAAGGTGATGTACACCTATGCACAAGGCTGATCCTTCCCGGGGCCACCGCTACTTTGCAGCTTCTTGTACTTTGTTTTGTTTCTTATTCTTTTGTACTTTCGCTGATGCAAGCTTTGTTCTTTGTAAAGAACACTTTCAATGACTAAAAGCGTTAATTTTGCCTTTTATCTCTTATGTCATTGAATTTTTTTTTTTTTTTTGCTGCTTTGCATAGTATGACTCAAGGGCAGTAGGGTCCTCTCGCCGTCATACATGCTTGATCGCCTGCTTATTCTAAGTGTCCAATGGCTTTCGGTCACCCTTGCCAGTGCCCATCCCTCGAGTCTGTGCTTGGACCGTCGACGGGATGGTCTAGTGGGAACCGCTTGCGAGCTTGCGCCGTTTGTATCTTGCCTTGGCTGGATGATCGATACTAATGAAGGGCGTGTCAATCAGATATCGTATGCATTTAATACGCCGGGAATTGTAGGGCCGTCACGTCATAATTGCCTTCCTTGAAAAGGCGCAATGCTTTAGGGCATCGCCATGTGGAGGGATTTTGTTGGGCGGCGGAACGCCCTTCCTTAATTAAATGACACCGTCTCCGTGGGGAAGCTTTGGCTACTTAAGCGCAATGGACTTCTCCTTTCTTTCGTTGTGGTCACACTAATGGCAAACAGGGGTGTGTGATGTTGTTCCAGGACCGTTGGAAGAATCGTCCTCCTCTTCAGGGTCTGGGCCTCCTACTGAGGAGTCATGATGGGGAGAGCGAGGGCTGAGAGGCCATGACGACATGGGGCTTGCCGCAGCGGCATCAAAAGGGTGCCACTCGGAGCCTTTAGTCATTGGGCCGGAGAGGCCTCTGAGAGTGCCACCGGGCTTTGAATTCGATGAGGCGTATAATTCCTCCCGGTGTCGAGGTCCTGAGGCAGCTGGCCAGCCATTCCGCTGTGTCCAGTGGGCAGTTGAGGATATTGAGGCCCAGGTGCACGTCACCATTGCCGAAATTGAACAGACTTGGGTGCGAGCGGCTTACTTCGAGCAAGCGTGGTCAGAGGCAGAGGCGAGGGCATCAATTTATGAGCCCAGAGTCGGTTCACCACTCTTCAGGAGGAGCTCGAACTGTGCTGGATACGACTCAGGGAAGAGCACGTCATCTACGTGCAGTTGGTGGCCGAGCTAAGGTCGAGGATCCGGTTAGAGAAGCTGGCTCTCATGCTGGAAGGAAGGTTCCAGGAAGGGATTTGGCTTAGTTGGAAGGTAGCTTCACTGGCGGCGCATGGCTTTCGTGTGGGCCTTCTGGACTCTCGGAATGTAGGCACTTGTATGCGCTTAGAGTTGAGTGAGTTCATGACTCCCGATCCTGTTGAGCCTGGAGAGGGCAGATAGTTGTATTTTGCGACCACTGGTCGACTTTCCCTGTAAAGAAACTTTATTAGTGAAATTCGTTAATAAAATTTATTTAGAGTAGAGCAATTTATCTGTTGTAATTCGTTGTGTTCGGATAACTCATTTTTCCCTTCTGGTCTAAATTTTGGATGTGCTATTGCCATCATTTCCAATGGCTGATATTTTCACATTAACTGCGTGGTGTGACAATTGGGATTTGGTAGGCAGCTGCAGCATGAGTGAGGGTGACAGTCTATCAGGTGCCATGATGGGCCGCCTTGGATAGACATACTGCACTCTGCTGAAGGGAGGCATGTCATAGCTATCATTCGAGGCGACTTTTGCGTTTTCCCACACGATGCCGCTTGGCCTTCCCTCGCGTTGCCTATTTAAACGACGCTTCCTCTCGTCTTTTACACTTTGGTGCTTGTCTGTTTCGAGTATCCATGGCGAAGAAGAAAAACTCTCCTTCCTCCATTCGTTAGAAAGTAAGTGACATCAAGTCAGTCATTTCGGCGAGCGCCGTTGCCGCTCTGAGGGTTGACTACTATATTCCAACCGGCTAGGCCCACCTCCTTCCTGGCGAGGGGGGTAGAGCTAATGCGCCCCCCGAGGGCTTCATCACTATATATGAGCACCACCTGAGGGATGGACTTCGCTTCCCCATGAAGCTGAACCTTTATGGGATCTTCGAGGCGCTCAACATCCCTGTAGCACGGCTTCACCATAACGTTACCTAGTATCCATGTGTGTCTTCATCAGACTTCACGGTTGTGGGTTTGGTCCATGCTCGGTGAAGTTGTTTTTCCGCTTTGCTCAATTGGAGGATTGGATTTCGATGTCCCCTCACCAAGGCTTCAGCTTTTGGCG
Organism: Nepenthes gracilis; assembly: GCA_033239525.1. Taxonomy (NCBI): domain Eukaryota; kingdom Viridiplantae; phylum Streptophyta; class Magnoliopsida; order Caryophyllales; family Nepenthaceae; genus Nepenthes; species Nepenthes gracilis. The sequence continues at coordinate 17,704,971 of BSYO01000016.1, read as the reverse complement.
GATGAAGCTCGACTCGGTAAAAAATTGGAAGAATCGCTTTTTATTCCTAGTAGTCCCTCCAAAATGGGATATTTCTTGTGAGTGGGGTCCTATGACTGAGTTCTTCTCAAAAAGCATTAGCAAGGAGGAAGTGAAGTAGGAGAAAGATCTGATCAATCACATCCAGGCAGAGATAGAGACGTTCGCTACTCAGGGGTTTTAACTAACCTCTGAGATTCTTGCGGCTGTTGGGTGAGAGCGTGCTAGTAGTAGGGCGGTGGTTGCCACCTAGGAGGGGAAAGCCAGGGCCCTGGTCATCAGAGAGCCATCGAGAGAGTTGCCTGAGTAGGGTGACTCGTTACTATTGCTGGACTCCTCTTCCAACGAAGACGTGGTAGCCCTGAAGAGGTTGAGGGGGGAGGGGGCGGAGGCACTTCTAGCGGGGGGGCCTTGATATTTCCTGCTGTGTCCGGCCAGTCCAATGGGTCTGCCCCGACGACGCCTACTGTAGCCACTCTTGCGGCGCAGGAGCCATGGCTAGAGCTGCACACAGGAGCCCCCGAGCGATCTCCGATTCCGATCGTCGCTTTACCAGACTATGGCGTTCCCCTGGTTGGGATTCCTTTGGGTGAAGGGTCCGGGCCGAGTTTCTTGTTCAACGTCGTGGCGGGACCCTCCACCAGCGAGTGGCTGGTCGAGTCCTTCGGAGGGGTGGCCACTACTGGCATCAAGGAGGCAGTGATTGGCTCGATAGAGCTTGTTGATGTGGTCAATTTGAAGCCTACTGTTGTGCCCTTGGATATTCCGGAGGCGGTCATCATACCAGCTAGAGTGTCACCTGAGCTGCTCGTCCCTAATCATGAGGCTGTTGTTGAGGCCACTGCACTTGAGGAGACTGCTGATGAAGCTGCATTCAATGAGGCTTTAGTGAGCGGGGTGAAGGACGCTATCAAGCGGCCGGAGCCCCAAGGTGTCTCCGATACTAAAGCCACGCCCGAAGCTGCTTGGTGCTAAGGAGGTGCCCTTCATTGAGGTATGATGTCCTTGCTCGTCAAGCTAGGAATTTTTCTGCCAACTCTGTTTGTGCAATGTTTCCCGCGTGGCCAGGACTCACGGGCTTCTTGTCCTTTTCCCCTTTTGTAGATCCTAGATGCAATTCGCTTCATCCATACTGCTCTTTCTCAACGAGACGAGCACACCCGCTTGGCTCAAGAAGGGGACGAGCGGGCAGCCGAGCAGCGTTGGAACAGCGAAGTTGTCTTCCTGAAGTAGGAGAATGAATGGCTGAGAGGTGTACTGCTGGCGGTTGGGGACCTCATTGTCAGCTTGTAGGACCGGTGTGCCCGAGCTAAGGCTGGCTTATGAGTCCAACTGTCTCCGTAGGAGATGGCTCGAGTGTTGGATGCGAGGTTCTGGGACGACATACGCCTATGTCGTCACATAGTCTCTATTGCAACTCCGAATGTCTCTGCAGGGATCCTTGATCCTCATAACGACAGGATCGAAGATAGCTCGTGTTTGATTGACTTCCCGGATGGGACAGGGCCTTCGAGCTCATAGGGTAGCCGTACTTTGTTCACTTATTCTGTACATAACTTTGTGAGAGGAGCCTTGTAATCTCCAGCTTTAATAATGCACACTTTATTTTTACTCTGCTCCCTTTTTTCTCTCTTTTTTTTTTTTTTTTTTATGATATGGATCTTTTCATCACGTTGGCTAAGCTATCTTGCTATTGTCACCAAGGCTCGCTTTAGGAACCTCTTGCGCTGTGCTCGTTCTTCGGTTGAGGTTGTCGCATCTTGCGCGTAGTGGGATACTCTGTCCAATGAATCGGACTTCGTTGCACGCCCTATGGAGTTTCTCGAGGGCCAGTTGGGTTTTGAGGCCGCAACAGTCGGACTCTGGGTCTTAGGTCGTTGCGCGTACGACACCGTCTCGACGCTCGGCCCTGCTTAGGGCATCATTGCTTTCGTGTGCATGGTCCTAGCCCACCGACCGTTCTAACTGAGGGTGCTCTCTTCTTCTAAGAAGGTCGCCGCACACCTACTGTTTAGGCCCCCTAAGGTTTTAATGGCCATTTTGTTGAGAGCTTCTGGAGCCCCTTGGCTTGCTGCTTTGACCGCATTCAGACCGTTTGGTATGGAGCCAAGGTTCTTTGGCTGCCAAGAGCCGTTTGACTCGGAGCCAGAGTTCAAAATTCAACCATAGGTGGATCGGTTGGTACGGGGCCGAGGTTTCGCGGCCACTAAGGGCCTCTTGGAACGGAGTCGAGGTTCGGAGTTCGATTGTATGTAGGGCGCTCGGCGCGGGGTCAAGGTTTCATGGCTGCTAAGGGCCTTTCGGCATGGAGTCGAAGTTTGGAATTCGACCCCATGTGGGCTGCTTAGCGCGGAGCCAAAGTTCAGAAATCAACCACACGTGGGCTGCTCGGCATGAGCCCAAGGTTTCTTTTTCTAGGTGGACGAACGTTTTCCTGACTTAGGAGCAGTCTAAGCCGTTTATGCTTTTTGGAGATGGCAAGCGAGCACACCTTCGTATGAACGATCAGTCAAGCAGATAAACATAACAATTTTATTAATAGAAATGTGGTACATTTTCAAATATTCTAGTTCATGTATGCACAACTTACCTGGGCATATATGTGCCTCACTGGTAGTATTTCTTGAGGTGGGTGGCATTCTAGGTCTGAGGGACCAGTTTGTCGTCTTGGGTACGCAGTTTGTACATTTCATCCCGGAGGATCGTCGAGACAAGGAATGGGCCCTCCTAGTTTGGGGAGAGCTTGTTCCTGTAGGCAGTCTTGCCCGTCGTCTCTGCACTTTGGAGGACCAGTTCCCTGACCTCGAGCGGGCGAGCCTTCACCTACTTATTATAGAATTGAGCGATGCGCTGCTAGTAGGTTGCCGTCCTTAGGCACGCTGTGTTGCAAACTTCTAGGAGCAGGTCCAAACACTCTTTAAGCCACTGAGAATTGCTAATAGGGTCGAAGCATTCAATCCGAAGGTTGGGAAGCCCCACTTCGACGAGGACGACCCCTTCAGTTTGCTAGCAAAGGCTAAAGGGCGTACCAAAGCAAAGAAGGTAACTCATTGGCCTAAGAGCCCGTTGCGTCCTTGAGTTTAGTCTTTATTCCATGTAGTAGCGTTCGGTTGGTCACCTTAACCTGGCTATTAGTTTGTGGGTACGCCACGGATGTATTAACCAATCTGATGCGCAAGCTCGTGCAATATTTAGTGAACCGTTTGTCAGTGAACTGGGTTTCGTTGTCAGTCACTATGACCTCGGGAATCCCAAACTGACAAACAATATTCTGACAGATGAACCGCGTCATGTTTTGTTCGGTTATGCTTGCTGAAGGAGTTGTCTTGCTCTACTTGGTGAAATTGTCGATACCGACGATGAGGAACTTTCTCTGTCCGGAGGCCAAGGGCATGGGCCCGAGGATGTCGAGCCCTCATTGCGCGAATGGCCACGAGGCCTACAGGCCCTGCAGCTCTGTGTTTGACTGGTGAGCCGGGGACCTGTGAACTTGACAGCTCTCGCACTTTTTTGCAAAGTCTATGGCGTCTCGCTTCATCGTGAGCCAGAATAGGCCTTGCCGCATAATCTTGAATACGAGATTTTCCCTTCGACGTGTGAACCATGCACGCCAAGGTGGACTTTACCTAGCTCGTATTCAGCTGCCTGCGGTGTGAGGCATTTCGGGTAGGAAATCGAACATCCCCGCTAGTACAGCCTCCCGTCGATGATCATGTACTAGCAAGCCGTCTTCTTTATTCACTTGGCCTCTTTAAGGTTTTCTGTTAGCGTTCTGTCCATCAGGTACATCTTGTATGGGGTCATCCAATTTTCTTCGGCTATCTGCAGCACCTCACGTTCCTGGCAGTCGATAATGGGTACGGCTAGAACTTCCCGCATGCTCCTGGTGTATTGCTCTTGAGATCCCATCGCTGCGTCCTTGGCCAGTTGGTCGGCCTTCCAGTTATCCGCTCTCGGGATGTGCTCAATTTTGAAATTTTCGAACACTTGGGCTTGGGCCTCCGCCTTTGCTAAATATTTAGTGAGCTGCGGGTTTGTTGCTTCAAAGACTCTCTGAATCTGGTTGACTACCTATCATTGAGAATTCCCTGGCCAGCCTGACGCCCACAAGGAGGTCTTTGTACTCCGCTACATTGTTGGTGGTTGGGAATCCAAGTGTCAGAGAGTACTTGATCTTTAAGCTGTCAGGGGTTCCAAGTACGACTCCGGCCCCGCTGCCTGTTTGCTTGGACGATCCATCGACGTTGAGGGTCCATACCAGGAAACTCGTGGTGCTAGCGTCTTTGACTAGGTTTGGAACACCGAGAGCGGGGGTCACCGTTTTGACGATGAAGTCTGTGAGGGCTTAGCCCTTGAGGGCTTAGCCCTTGAGGGCTGGCCTCAGTCGAAACTCTACGTCGAACTCGTCTAACTCTATGGCCTACTTGACCAATCGTTCGGACGTCTTGAGATTTTGCAAGATCACCTTCGAGGTTGGTCGGTCAGCCACGACAATTCGTTGCACTTGAAAGTATGGCCTCAACTTTCGGGCAGAGTACATGAAGGCCACAACAATTCTCTCAGTGTGGGGGTAGCGGGACTCTGTGTTTGTCAGCACTTTACTCATGTAATGCACGGGTGCTGCACATTCCCCTTGCTGCCGAATAAGGACCAAATTGAGAGCCGTGTCTGAGACCGCCAGGTAGAGATATAGGTCCTCGCCTTCCAAATGGGAGGTTAGGAGTGGAGGATTGGTAAGATAAGATTTTAGCTCCTGGAATGCAGCCTCGTACTCGTTTGTCCATCGGAATCCGGTCTCCTTGGTCCACTTAAGGGCTTTGAAAAACGGTAGATACTTCTCCGCGGACTTGGCCATGAATCGCGAGAGGGCAGCGAGCTTCCCCGTGAGCTTTCGGACTTTCTTCACGGTCCGCGGAGGGTTCATGTAGAGGATGGCTCTGATTTTTTCCGTGTTCACTTTGATGCCATGCTAGGATACTATGAAGCCTAGGAATTTTTCGGAGGTTACCCAAACACACACTTGGCCGGGTTGGGCTTCATCTTGTGTGCTTGAAGCACCTCGAAGGTTTCTGTCAGGTCTCGGACGTGGCTGTTGGCTATTCTGCTTTGACGAGTATGTCGTCTACGTATATCTCCACGTTCTTACTGATCTGGGCTTCAAATATCTTGTTCACCAGTTGCTGGTAAGTACTGCCAGCGTTCTTCAGACTGAAAGTCATAACCTTATAGCAGTGGTCCCTAGGTCGGTCATGAAGAAGGTGTGCTTCTCGTCGTTCGGACTCATCCTTATCTGGTTATAGTCTGAGTAGGCATCTATGAAGGTTAGGAATTCATGCCCGGACATGGAGTCCACTAGCTAATTGATTCGATGAAGCGGGAAGCTGTCCTTTGGGCAGGCTTTGTTAATGTTGATGAAATCGACGCACATTCGCCACTTGCCACTGCTCTTCTTCACGAGGACGACGTTGGATAGTCAATCCGGATACTAGACTTCCCTTAAGAATTCTGCGTCGAGTAATTTCTTCACCTCTTCCCTTATGTCTACTGGCTTATCGACGGAGTGATTCTTGCGCTTCTGCCTGACAGGCTTGTGATCAAGATTAAAGCCTAACTTATGGACTATTATTCCGGTCGGTATCCCTAGTATGTCGACAGGAATCCACGCGATGACGTTGGAGTTTTTCCTAAGAAAGTCTACAAGCTAGTTCCGAACAAGCGTGGAGAGAGATTCGCCGATGTGCACGCACTTCTCGAGTTCGTTGGGGTCCAAGGGGACCAGCTCCGTCTCCTCGCTCGACTGAGCCTGCTGTAATGATGCCTCATCGCAGAAGTCTAGGTCCTCAATTGATCGGTTTGGAGCGGTGGGAGCGACCTACGATAGGTAGCACGTTCATTCTATCATCTAGTCGCCCAATGCCTCGTCGATTCCGTACGTGGTTGGAAACTTCACCTTTAAGTGAGGGATCAACATCACGACCCCGAAGGCGGCCAGGAATGACCGGCCCAGAATGGCATGGTAGGCAGATGGCAGGTCGACAACAAGAAACGTAAGCATGCGCATAGTTGTGCGCGGGTGAGTTCCCATCGTGACCTCCAGTTGAATCTCGCCTTGTACTAGCACTGGTTCATTGTCCAGGCTGTACAGAGGTTTTTCGGCTGCTCTCATCTGATTCTTTTTTAGTCCAAACTTAAACAATGTATCGAGATATAGCAAATCTCGAGAGCTTCCATTATTAATAAAAACTCATCTCAGTTGGTGATCAAGTATACCGTTTGAGACAAAGGCTGATATAACGAGAGGGTCTGAATAAGGGGAAGTTACATGTCATATTGTCGTTACTAAAACTAATAACATCAGTCCTAGCCCCTACTCTTGCTTTATTGCTGCTAGACATGGCTTCGGGCCGGTCCGGGTCGCTGCTTTTGGCTGGCCTGCTCGAGATCATGTTGATGATGCCGGCAGAAACTCAATTCCTTGGCTGATCTCTAGCTTTATCGGTGGCAGCCTCAAGGGCTTGCCCCGGGCTCTTTAGGAACCAAGTGAGGTTCCCGCGGCGAACCAAGTCTTCGATTTTCCTCTGTAGGGTCCGGCAATCCTCCATGATATGCTTGAGAGTCCGATTGTAGTGGTAATACTTCGTCTGGTCTCTGACCTCTGGGTTTTTCGACGCTTTGAGCCACTTCAAGAACTTCTCGTCTCGAATCTACATCAAAATGTTCGAGTGTCGTTTAGGGGAGTTAGGGTCAGGGGCCTGTACTCCCTTCGAACACTCGGCTAGGACCTTGTTTGCTTGCAGGGTTCCCGAAAGTGGGCGCCATCTCTGTTTCACTTCTTCCAACGGCTGATCCTTTCGGCTGCTGGTCCATGCGTTTGGGACGCTTCTTCTCATTGGCTCCTCGACCACAATATAGGCCTGAGTAATGGCTTTTGTTTTCCGGAAGGATTGGGGGCGCTGGTGTGCCATGTGCTTAAAGAATTCCCCAACTGCTAATGTAGCAATGAAGGTGCTTAGCTTCATCTCATCAGAGAGTCGGGGGATTCATTGAGCGTTGGTAATGAAGCGGTTGAGGAACTGTTTCAGGCTCTCCTCTAGCTTCGCGCAAAGGTGGACAAGGTTCCATGGCTACTTCTCATTTCTTCGATTGGAGGCGAACTGGCAAAAGAAACAGTCCGCGAGGTTGTCGAAGGAGCAAATTGAGTTGGACTGAAGGTCATGAAACTAGAGCCTGGTTTCCCCCGTGAGCATTAGAGGAAAACCCTGGCACATGACGGCCTCGCTCACCCCGTGAAAGGATAGCAACTTGTTAAAGTAGTCAAAGTGGTCCATCGAGTCCGTACTACCGTCATACGGATCCAGCGTTGGCATTTTGAGCTTGAGGAGGAGTGGTTGCGTTTGAATGTCCATGGCGAACAACGATCTCCGCAGGTCAAGCGCGTGTCATCCGGGCTCCCTCTTGAACACGTGCTACCATATCTTCTCCACTTTCTCCTCTATCGGAGGGGTAGACTTGCTCCTCTTCGTGTTGATGAAGTTTCGAAGTTCGGAGTTCTCTTGGGGATCACGCAGGTTGTGGCGACTGCCTGCGTGGGGTGCTCACGTATTGCATGAGCCCTCTCCTCTGGTCGTTGGCCTTCTGTCGTTGCAAGAGTTACGAGGGTTCCGCCATTCTGGGTTTTCTTCCCGCACATCCCTGCTCAGGAGGCTTTGAGCTGTCATTTGAGCTCTGCTACCGGAGGCCGCCTTAGCCTTAGCGTTGTCAAGCCTGGCTGCTCTTGTTGCTGGGGCCCTCGCCCCGGGTTTCTTCCTCCTGGAAGTCGACGCTTAGGGCCCCGGGGGAGAGGCTCCCATCCATTGGGCTCCAACTCAAGCGCATATCACCTGCAGCATCTGCTTCATGTCGTCCACGTCTACAGCCAGCTTGCGAACATTGGGTACGGGTTGCTTGTCGGCACGGCTACCCACAGAGGGGCCATCGCCGCTGTCGATAATGTCTTTCGCCAGTACGCTTGCTTGCGCTTTAGTGTTGACCATCTTCAAAGCGAGAGAGTAAACGTTGGGACAGGTGATTAGACATTTTCATCGTTCCCACAGACGGCACCAATGATGCGTTCCTAGGTCTGAGTTCTCGTGCGGATTAGGGAGCCTTCGGATTTCTTATCTGGGTCAGATTGCGAACGGGTTTGATCTCTAAGTCTTTCAACCTGAGCCCTGTGTACCACAAACTACAAATAAAAAGTTAGAGGATGGCAGGAACTTGTCCCACCATAAATACTCCGACGCTCAAGTCAGAAATTTTTCCCTAAGAATGGAAAGATGCACGGGCGGAAGTAAATGTGATGCAAATATAGGAATGCTGGGATGAGGGGAGTGCGTGGGATGTTCGAATGAGGCTTATGCTCCGTGGATTGCACTGCTAGAAGTGGCTCACTACGGTCGTCGTGAGGTGGCGGTGGCTTGAGGGAAAAGAGCTGGTTCTTTCTCTTTTAGGGTTTGAGCACCTGGCGAAGGATCGGGATCTCGATCTCAAGTCAACAATTAGGCTCTTTTGTGAAAGTTTAAATTAGATTGAAGTTGGAGAAGCCTTTCGAGCATGAGTTGGACCTCGCCGGAAAAAGTCCCCCTCTTAGCTGGCGTAGAGGGTATTTGTAGGTTCCATTAGGGAGGTCTTTTGGAGTCAGGATCTCTAACAAGTGGCTCACCAGGATTCACCGGCCACTACATGCTTGCAATGGCTAGTGGTGTCTGTTGTCGCTTATTGGAGGCGAGGTGACCATTATCGGGTATGACCAACGCAGGCTTGCTGACTTTGGTGACTTTGCTGACTTTACTTGGATTGGCTGAGCGGCTGTTGGGACAGCATGTGCTGCGACTTTTCAGCATTGACCTTATTTTTCATTAGCTGGCACCTTCTGAGCCGATGTCTCCAGCGCTGGCAGCCTGCAGTCATCTCTACTGGGGTGCAAGCGACGCTGATTGGCTGTGTGCCAGGAGGGCCCTTTTGTTGGTTTGACTTGTCTTCTCCCAGCTGGGCATCGTTGGCTCTTGTCCAAGTTCACACTGGACCCATCAAATTCACTTTGTTAAGTTTTTGTTTTCTTAATAGAAATTATCTAGCCAAAAAGATGTAAATTATGATATTCTTATGTTATAACTTTATTTAACCAATTCATTTTTCAATATAGTTGGATAAAGCTACCATTAAAGAGTCTTTAACGAGCATTAAAGAGCACGTGTCAAAAGTATTATGTAACCCTTCACTATCAAGCTTTCCAGATGTAATTAGATTCAAATGAATATATAGAACATCTCAAACATCTCTTGAAATTAAATTTCTACCATTGCCGGTCATCAACCATACATAGCCAAAATCAAACATACACAACAAGACATCATTATTTTGAATACTTAAAAAACACAATGCATATAAGAAGTGAAGAATTCTCTCCTTAGTATTATATAGAGTTATGTGCCACTATTAATTACCCAATTTATCTCATGAGTAAAAATATTGACTACCTTTTCTTCACAAAAATGAGAAGAGAATCCATAATAATGACTAAAAGTTCCTCATCATTATGAACCTTTTTTCTAGCTCTTTGCACCACCATGTTTGTTCATGGGACACTTTCATTTAGACCAGTATTTCATATTATTCTTATTCCTATAATAATGACATTTAAGAATTTGATACTTTGATTTCGACTTGCTTCGACTCTTGCCTTTAGTCATTGGACACTGTCCCTCATTTCTTCCCTAACTTCTAGAAACTAATGCTTCATGTTGTGAAAATGAACAACCTTGTGATCTCATCATTTTAGTAAGATTGGTACCCATAGCCGTAAATCATGATTTTATTGCTAAGCTATTAGGTCACATTTGCATTTCATTATATTTCATATTTTACTACAACAATTTTAATCTTTAGTGACAAAATAATTTGTCACTATTAATTATAAACTTGTCACTAAAAAATTTAGTAATGAAATATTAATTCGTCACTAAAAGTCCGTCACTAAACTTTAGTGATGAATTTTTATTTTGTCACTTAAAGGTTTCTTTGTGACAAAAAATAAATTATCACTAAATATTATTTAATGACAAAATAATTTTACCACTAAAATATATTTTAATTTGTCACTAAATAATATATTTAATGACAAATAATTATCTTAAAAAATATATAATTTTACCTTTAAATTATATACTTTAATGAATAAAATTTTAACACGAATATTGAATTTATTTTAATCAAAAAATACAAATAAATTTCATATAACAGAATAAAATTGTCTTACAATAATTAAAAAAATTCTAATACATTCTTTCCCTGTGCTGTAGCCATTTCCAGAAGGCTAAGAAGAATGTGTAAGGGCCCTGAAGAAGGCAGGTCTTAATATTACTTCATCAGCTAAGCCTGCTTAAAGGTTCCATCTTTTGGTTGGGGTATGTCCACCAAATTTCAGCAAAAAGAAGAGCTGCTCTGAAGCAAAGTGTAGAAGAGATGCTGATGGAAGACACCTGTAATTGAAGCTTCTGATGTAAAAGTGTGGATCCCCTTTGTATTGAGAAGGTATCTGCTGATGGTAGATTAGCTGATGCTTGTAATTGGATGGAGAAATGCATTAGATTGATGTGGCATTGGCATCTAATCTGAATTTCAGAATGCACCGAACTTCATTCATTTGTATTACTTTATTTATTTAACCTGAAAATTTAAAAAATGATAATATTAGTATAATTATTTTTTATAATTTAATAAAATATACTCGAATTTAAAGTTTACAGCCTGAATTAGAACTTGCAGTTATGCCTCCTTTGAATGCTGAGATCATCTGATCTGGTCTTTTATTTTTTGTAGATGTTTATTTTACAAATAATTCTGATATAATTCTAGATATCTCAATATAATATAATTATACTCAGAAATAAACTAAACAAATATAAGAAATAATATTTTTGACATCCCCTTAAAAGCTCTGATCTCCACTTGTTTTAACACACGATCTGTTGAGGAAAATAAAGCCAGGTGGCCCTTTAAGGCTTTAGATTAGTTCATAGTTTCGCTAGCAGGCCTACTAGATTTATTATGAGTTCGCTTCCAGTTTTTGTCAAACGGTCTTGCAACTTTCACATTCAATGAGTACATGTAAAGTGGACATTCAAATAATAGGATCTGAGTAATGTTGTTCATTGTCATCTTTAAAAGATCTAGGCAATTGCGACAAACAGGTTACCTGAAGCCTAAATGATGAGCTATCATTCGCTCCTTGACACTTTTATCATTTATTTGGTTAATTATATTCTCAAGGTCCTACAAATAATTACTTGTGTTATAATGAAGTATAACTGAAAATGTGGACATTATAATGCTACATGGAATGAAAGGGAAATGAAATCAATAGAAGATCACAACAATTGTTCAATCAAAGACCTCGGGTATTTTTTATTTTGCTTGATATATTTTTGTTTGTCACAGATATTGATTCCTTTGAACTTCAGTTCTGAGGAAAATTTCTTCTCCTCCTGCTATATCTGATTTTTTTCTTTCTGAGATTACGAATAATTGAAATGAGGTTTTTCTTTTTCTGTAGGATATATTCATATATATCGGTTTGTAGACATTCAAAAATCTCCTGAGCTTTTGCATAAGACCCAGGTAGAGAGTGTTCCTCTAGCTTTATGCCAATTTCAGGGAAGGTTACTAGCAGGGATAGGACCTGTACTCAGGCTATATGATTTAGGGAAAAGGAGATTGCTCAGAAAATGTGAGAACAAGCTATTTCCCAACACGATTATGTCTACATACCTACCGTGATCGGATTTATGTAGGTGCCATAAAAGAGGTATTCCCTTTTCCAATTCTTTTCTGAATGGATATTCATATGGTGTAAAAATCAAATTTCACTTGTTGGTTGTCTATATACCTGCATTTGTATGGCAAAGGAGATGATTTCATCGCAGGCTTGATGATTGGCAGCTCAACTTGGTGTACTGAGCTCCCTAGGACAATTATGCAGTCTTTTAACCATGTACAAAGGTATACTAAGCATGCTTCAAATCTCAAGGGGCCATTTGAGGAACCTGTTGTAGTGGTCGTTTAATCTTGCTGGCCATTGTTATGAAACGGCTATTTCCAAAGTATGCTGGATAATGGGATTTATGAACCAATTTTGCCACATTTTTTAAAGGTGGGGTGTGAACCATAATTTTCTTGCTCTAATGATCAATGTTGTTTTAAAAACTCTATCCTGATCGTCTTACCTAGAAAAAAAATACCTTATTATCATTTCAAAATGGAATATCTAGAAATATCGAAGGATGAGGGGGTTTCCTGTTGTTTGACTTTCTCTCAAATATTTTTTGTTCTTTGCTCTTGTGGGTCGTCTTTCTTTTGGGAATGAGATAGGAATGGAATGAGTTCAAAGTTGGGAAGATAGATTTATATAAAATGATTTCTGGACAAATGGGGTGGGTGCGTGGGACGGGTAAATGATTTCCTCAATGTTTACACCTATTTAAGCATGAAGAAGTTAATCAATGAGACTTTATTTGTATTGCTTGTGCTGGATAGGGTGGGTTTTGCAAGTTGGTGTTAGTCATATTTTATAGTGCTAGTATTATGAACGTTTAAAGCCTTCACATATATGCTTTAGAGTGACTGGTATATGTTCTGTAATAGGTTTTATCGTTTGTCATTTGGTTTACCTGATGTTTTTTGTGATATTTTTGTTGTGGTTCTTCTCATTTTGGCTACTCTTTAACATGCATCTCATTCGCGATAACCTTAGGTCAGCAAAATAAAGACGAAAAAGAAAATAGAAGATTAGAGATTTCATCATGGAACATCAACATTTAGAATCCCTATTGGGATTCGGCTATATAAATTGCCCTACATTGTGCTCAGTCAAAGACAACCTCTTTCTAAAGAGTTACCACTACTTGCTTATCCATTCATTCCTTTTATATTGTCACTGACCGTCCATCAAAACAATATTTTTACTGTTGCATTTTCTAGCTCACTGTCAAGCATCCAGATGAGCTTAAATGCCTTTCCTTGTTGCTACTGTATGTGTATGTGCTTATTGCATCCTACATACTTCTCTCATTCTTAAGTATGGTGATGTGCTAATACTGCCTTTTATTTTTCATGTTATTTCCTAAATACCTCATTACTTGTGTGGTTATTGACTATTAGGAGCAATGAGAGTTCTGGATGCAACAACTTATTTATGATAACCCGATTGTAAAATACTGATTAAAATTTATCTTGCTGAATACTATGTTTCCTTTTTTTCATTATCTGGCCGATCAAAATATATCATCTGGCTAGAATTCACATCGGATGCTCCCATTAATTCATTTTGTGTATGCTTGTTTACACACAGGTCCACACATTTACTCATGCACATAGTTAGCAGCGTTTCAGTTAATCCCATAGGGCATCAGTATCCTGTGTTATATTAATTTGATGTAGAACGGGAAGGGAGAGCATGTGTATAAGTGAAACAGAGTGGAAAGATTTGGGGGAGAAAAAAATATTCTCAATAGTTCAGTTTCATCTCTAACTGGTTAAACATAGAGATTTTATCTATTGTGTAAGCATTAGATCAGAATCAAAACTAGGAAACATAAATCTAAGAAATATTCATTACATATTTTCGTTTAAGATACATCGTTGTTTATAACGCTGGACAATAATGGGGATGCTTACCAGAACTGCATTACTTATTGTTACAAAGATTAGATGTAAGAATATGGCAAACATGAGTCTTCCACCTTTCATATTGATCTTGCATCGTGTGGTCTGTGGGTTTTACTTTGTATGATATCTGTTAGGAGGATATTTTGACAGCATGGCGGGTGCAGACAAGTTTGGGAATGTGTATTTTGTACGTTTACTGCAGGATGTGTCAGATGAAATTGAGGAAGACCCAACTGACGGCAAGATGAAGTGGGAAATGGGACAGATATATGAAGCTTTTGTTGTCTAGGTGATCTACATGACCCGGTGGAGAGAACACCCATCTCAATAGAAGGCCAAAAGAAGGGGCTCTGCTTTCAAGGATTCATCAAATGTCTTTCCAGGACATCCAAAACCCCCATCCAGAACTAGACTCTCCTTTTTAAGGATTCGGAATAAGTGAATCAGATATGTAAGAAGCATAATTAGAAGCATGTATACAATGGGTATGAAGTAAATAATTCCATTTCAAAAGCAAGCGTAAATAAGACCTACCTTCTTATTACAATTAGTTACTTTTTTTAAGGTAAAACCCCTATGAAGGTCCCAAAAGAAAGACTAGTTTTTTTCATCACCAGAATAGTTTCTTCTTTAGCCTATATTATGAACAGACAATCAATGCATTGGTGATCATCAAATATTTAGAATGAACATAAGGAGCTATATTATATAGAATCAAGACATTTTTATTCATATCATGTATACCAAATAATATAAAAAAATACATCCAAATCTATTGATACATCATTATATAATTTATTGAATTTAACTTTTCTTTTTGAATCAATTTGATTTTGATGTGATCATCTATTTTCTTTCAATTCTTAACATTAATTAGGCAGCATTATTTAACAAGATAACTTGTTTATGTCATAAATTGTCATGTATTTTTCCTAACAACACATCGTAGAGACGGTGGTAGATCAATCTTCATAGTTTTGGATGATCATTTTTCCTTTTTTCCATTTAACATGAGTTTTTTTACATATTAGTTAAACTGTTATGAAACGTAATATATATGTTATTAGATATAAAATATATTTATACTAAAATTTTTCTTTTATATCTCGATCTTCTTGTTTTCATTGATTCAAACATTCAACCACTATTTGAATTTAATATTTATTATCCATTGAAATTACAAATATTGATAGATCTTAACTTAGATTTAACAATTTTAATATATAAAGCTAAAAAAATTCATACTTGAAAATAAGTATAAAAAAAGGAACATATATATTTTTTGGCGAGAGTTGGGCAAGGAGAATAAGTAAAGATTAGTTACATCAGTAACAGTAAACAATTTATTATCAATAGATCAGTAATAATACGGCAGTATTTTAGAATTACCAGTATACAAGCTAATTATTACAATATCAGTAAAGTTGTTCTCATATTCTTTTATTATAAAAATAGTAACAAATTTTATTTTGTTCCATTATAATTTAACTTTATCAAGTGACAGTAAATCAATCTAGGTGATACTTATAATTGGCTACACACATAGGACAAGAATCGATTCTATCAAACTTATATAGTTGTAACTACTATACAAGTAATTGATTTCATATTTTAATTTTAATCTGTTCAACTAATTATACTTTTAAATTATAGAAAGAGAGCATAAACTAGTAAAACAGGTATTGCCAAATAACTAAACACGATATTAACTAGAAAACTAAACATGCAACTCTGTCAAACATCTTTTTATCAACATCTATGTCAATTATCTATGAAGTACCAATAGCTTTTGCACTCTCTCCAGCCTATTAGCATATAGTTAATTAATTTGTAATTAACTAGTATTATAATCAAAAAAAAAAATAAAATAGTAACACATAACTAAGTTTGTGTATGATCAATCGAGTATGAGAGACCGGAAGTTGAGTTTATCTACCTGTTCAACAATGAGATCAAAAAGTTCAATGCCTTCTTAGACAGTCTTTAACTTTAGCAATTACATTAGACATGCCTGCAAATCCATCACATATACAAAAGGTGAGAAGTTATTTGCAGAAATTCATATTAATATATTGTTTGATTAATGAATCTTAATCATTTGCCATAGAGATTTCAGGTAGAGGAAGTCAATAGCTAGATAGAGAAGATCATACATTTGCCATAGAGATTTTAAATAGAAATGATCTTAGAATCTAGAAGCTTTATGATGAGATATTATGAGACTCCTTTATAATTTTATAAATTTTAAATATTTTATTAAAACTACATTTGTAGGAGTTTATAATATTATTGGTATTTATATTTTCTTTTTTAGGAGTTTGACAGTTGTTAATAATATATAATTTATAATAAATTTATGATTAATATTTATCATTTGAATTTTTCGAGCAAAACATTTGGGTAAGTTCAGGTGACTTGGGTTTGTGCCACCACACATGCTGGAACATGTCTAACACTGAAACTATAACCTTGGGAGAGTAACACAACAACATTGCCCATTCTAGTCACTGACTACATCTTCTGTAGTTTTACAGATTTTGAGCAAATTTTTTGAACAATGGTATTAAGGTTACAATAGTAATTTTATAGCTAAAAATGGTTGTCTAAGAGGGGCACAAAGGAAGAGAATATAAACATGAATACTAATATGATCTAAACAAGTGCATATAGACAAAGTTAATAATGACATGTTGAGAAATCGAAATTTAGACCCACTCTAAAATAAGAAGAAAAAGAGATATTGAAATGCAATTGAATGCTGTCCAACCCCATTTATATGCAAGTAAACCCTTGCAAATGAAGAAAAACATTTTCCAATCTGTAAGGTTATAGAAGCTTAGGAGCCAATATTCAAAATTTGCAAATATCGAAATGGGAATCAAAATGGAACCAAAGAGAAAGTGCAAACAAAATATTTCATCCTAATTCTTAGTGCTCATAGTTATACATATCATTTTAATCAGATTAAAACCCTCCAGAACAATTTACAGTGTCTCATAACTGTTCATTTTAGATTATCGAGGACGAGAAGAATCATATCAAACAAACAACAAGAACTATTAGAATTACTTTGGCAAGAACGCAAGAAAACTACTGCTATTACGTGCCAAAATATTAACTAATGCAAACGACCTTAATGAAATCTCATTCTTTCTATTCTTCCAAACTAGAACAGAGCAATCCATCGAGGAAGAAAATAAGGAATTTGCAAAGCTATGATTTCATAAGAATGATAATTTTGAATACGAAGAATTATAGATTCAATGATATATTTAGTGTGTTGAACATTTCATTAACAGTCTCTTAATTTATCTAATCCTTATCCATCCTGAAAAAGCACGTTTTGTGCAAACGTGTTTCGACCCCATTAAAAGTATAGCGGAAGCAATGTATAATAATAAATATCAAATACACGTAAAAGATATTTAATACTAGATGCTAACGAGATTAATAATCATGCACGATATAAGTACTTATAAGCAATAAAGATAAAGACTCAATTTTTTGGTGACGAAGTGAAAACTCGATACCCACGGTAATCGAGAAAAACACTCCGGGCTTCAACGGCCAGAGAAGCAATGCACTATGAAAATCAACTTATAGACAGGGTGGTAACGACGCGCTAACCTAACCGACTTACTCCGTCACGTGATCCCTACCAAGGAACTCCTTGGATTTGTCTGCGGCAACGGAACCGGACACCTTTCGGTCTTCACGTCAATCTTCCCTCGAACCACTTGAATTGCCAATCACAAACGAGTCTCCTTCTTCACGAACCAACGTCTCCAAACGAAGGTAGAAGGCAAAGTTTCAATGGTTAAAGAAGGTTGGTGAGAAAACTAGTTTGAACATGTAGAGCAATCTTGTAGTGTTTAGTTTTCTCAAGATGAGTAACAACAATAAAGCATGAGAAGCTTTCTTCTCAAGGAGGTATGAAAATAATCTCTCCAGAATATTAGGGTTTCAAAAACCTAAATCCAATATTTATAGAGGGTGCAAAAAGACGTTCAAAAATTTTGCCCGTTGCACCGGCACTCGAGCGCGCGGCGGGCGGCCGTAGGGATTCGTGAGAAACCCTACGGGCGCTCGAGCTGCCAGAAGGCGAGCAGCGAGCGGGCACCCTTCTGGATTTTTGGCTCGAGTGGATCTCGAACGCCTGGCGAGCGGGCACCCTACTGGATTTTCGGCTCGAGTGGATCTCGAGCACCTGGCTAGCCGGGGACCTTATGGATTTTCGGCTCGAGCGGGGTATTGAGCTCCAGGCGAGCGCGGGGGCTTCGGATGGCTCGAGCGATTAGAGGGTGGAACGGACAGAGCGGACTTTAACCCGACAACCCACAACCCACAACCCGACATCGATACAATAATACATATGGTCACAAAATATACAAATTAGACAAAGTCTCTAACACATCCTATAATGTAAATAAGAAAAAGGTTATTGTCAATAAGTCAATTGTAGGTGAACTATGTTATATAAAGGTAAGAAAATAAATAAAAAATAAGATTACTCAAATAATCAGATTAGCATAATTAAATAAATAAGTAAGTTCTTTGGCTTAACTGCTTCAGCCGATTGGGCAGGTGGGCTTGGCTGCTTCGGCTGATTGGGCAATGGGCTTGTTTTTTTTTGAAAGCTCAACTAGTTCTCTGCAATATTTTTTTGCATGTCAGCATATTTATATTAAGTTCTTCCAAATTTGTCTAGAGATTGGCCAACCTTGAGATTTGCTAGACCTAGTAGGGGTTCTATTGAGCTCCTTAGATGTGATTGGGAGATCGGCCAATGTTAATAGTACTTGTTTATTTTTAAGATGTCTCCATAACTCTTAATTTTTCTTATTACTCTATTCGACTTGCTATAAATTAGATTTTTGATATACCCTTAATAATGGGACTCTGTCAATCACCTTTTAATATTAATAATAATAATATTATTATTATTATTAAATGGAGATGGGGATGTGATCTCAAGTCTTAATCATCATCTTTATCTTTATAGATAGCTATTATCTCTACAGAGACATTAAAAAAAAAAAGAATTCCATAACTCTTAATTCTTCCTTATTATTTTATCCAACTTGTTATGGACTCAATATTTAGTAAACCTTTAATGTTAGGATTCTACCAATTATTATTTAACATTGAGTGTACGTTGTTTATTTATTTATTTTTTTCCTTTATGGCCATGGAGATGGGAGATGTGGTTCAAGTCCTAACCAACGTAGTTGTTTTCACGGACAGTCATTATCTAGGGCCAACTGCGTACTCTTAATTCTTCTTTATTATTTTATCCAACTTGTTATGAACTTGATACTTAGTAAACCTTTAATATTAGGATTCTATCAATTATTATTTAATATTGAGTGTGCATTATTTTATTTTTTCCTTTATGGCCACGGAGATGGGAGATGTGGTTCAAGTCCTAATCAACGTAGTTAGGGGATGAAATTCTTCCAAAACAAAGTTCAAGTCATGATTAAAAACGACTTTGCAACGGCCATGGCACAGTAGAAATTGCTGAAGTGACGTACTTGATTCCAAATAGTCAAAATTTTCATGATGGAAAGACGTCATAAAAGGCTATAACAAAAAGTCTTCGATTCTGAGAATTAAAGTCGAAATCACAGTTAACGGGGAGTTTTTCTTTTCATAGCCTGGGTATAGTAGAAATCGCTGTAACTTCCTGCCTAATCTTTCATTCAGAAAGAGCTATGGGATCGAAAATATAAACCGAGGCATCTATTTCAGCTTGTAATACAGGTCATGCACACTGCTATATGATTTTCTCATTGTGAATATGAACTATATCAATCCCTTGACAGGGTTATCATTCTGTTCCCTGAATGTTTCTTCAATCCTATTGGAGTTTTGTGATTCGGATACACACAAACCGACGCAACTGAATAAAATCCCAACCCCTATTAGTCGTTAACCACCAAAATTATGAGTACCAAAATATAAAAATGTACAATATTTTTAACGTAAAAAATCATTTTCAACCAAATAAAAAAAAATTATGGGATAAATTTCGAATAAATATAATATAAAAGTATTGGTTATAAAGAATCGCTTTCGAAATCCCTTTACTATAATCCTAAGTGAAGAATAATTGATTATAACCCCTTAATACGTCTAATAATCCACAAGAAAAATATAATAAGAAATAAAAATAATCAAATAAAAATACGTTCTAAAAATTAATTCGAAAATTACGTACTTGACTTTGAAGAAAAATAGAACTCAAATCAGATATTAACCAAATATCAAACATCTTCCTTTTCTTTCTTTTTTCTTTTATCTCTCTGTAACGGTGCCGATGGAATTGGCACCCAATCGTGTCCCAATCGCACTAGGGGTCCTAGGTGCCCCGGGCACTCGCCACATGCACTTCGTATGTGCAAACATCATAATTCTCCCACGAACCTTGCGCGATCCTTTAATTTCGGAATTAATCCTAAAATATGATGGACGCGTTTTATATTGCGCACTGCATTCGAGCACCCCTCAGGCGTGTCTCAGGTGCGGTGCCCTTGGAATCGGCGCCTAAGAGTGCCTCAAGAATGACTCGAGCATAGTGCCCCTGCAATTGGCATCTCGGTACCCCTTGGGTGCCCCGGGCACTAGCTGCACACGTGAATACAACAATCCAAATACGAATCTCATATGATCGGTTGATGACTACTCATTTATAACCCACAAGAAAAAACTAAAATCTGACAAAAATAAGCTATCCATACGGTGTCTAGTAATTTGAATGTTTGTCAAAGCAACAAACATTTATATCTTTTACTTCTTTTTTTTTCCTCTTTCAAATTATACAACACTTCTATATTACCGTAATTTGTGCTACGTGAACTGTTGATTTGTTGTTGGCTTAAAATATGTATTGATTGGTTGATTGATTTATTTATTGAGATTAGGGTTGGCAACTTAGACACGATAACAAAATTAGTAAAAAAATCCAATTAGGACAAGAAGTTGAGTACAATAACAAGAAATGAGTTATTTTAAAACAAAATAAGGATTTATTATTGTTAATTAAATTAAATATGTTTTGGTATAATGCCAAATTGACACAGTTATTGAAATAAATACTACTGGTTAACATGAATTGATACCATAATTAATATTATGATTGTATTATTTCTATCAATGACTAGTGGACGGTCAAATGACACGTATTTCTGAGCTTATTGTATTTTTTCCTCTCCAGAAGGCACATGTTAGGTAGATCTCAATCACAAGGGGCTCCATATATATCTACCCTCATTTAAATATACCAAAGATAGAGCGTATTTCAAAGATTTGGTATAGGAATTCAACAGGATTTTGTGCATTTGAACTATTAAAAAAATATGATGATTTATCTATATTTTAGATCTAAATAGTTATTCAAATAAAGTCAAGTTGGATATTCAAACTTTTTAGACTAGATTTTATATACTATAATATTTTATAAGAGGTCAAAATATATAATGACTCCCTCACTAAAATATCATCTAATATTTAAATGAAAAATATTTATAAGTATGTAGAACTTATATGATGACATTCAAACTAAAATGTTGAGAATAAGATAATGAAAAATGAAGAACTTAACTTCGTAAACTTTGAAATTTATAAGTATGTAGGATATTAAAATTATATACATACTATTTTATAAGTGGTTTTGATCTTCCTCTATTCCAATAAAAAATAGGCATATTCAAAATCTCATCGCCGGTCAATGTACTCTTCCTGAATGGTATGATTGGCATTAATCAAGGAGCTACATTGATTAAAATTAAATAGTTTGACTGTTATATAAATTTTGAGCCTAATACTTATTTATTCAACACATTAATTATTTACCTAATTTGACTGTTCATCCATCGATTTATATAACTGCTTATCAGGATTAGTCAGACGGGTTTATTAATCAATTGGGCACTCGGTAGTTTAATATTTTTTATTATTAGTAGTCTAACTATTCAATTATTTGCTAGTTTGGCCATTTGTTCAAATTCCTTTCTATTAAAGGTCCAACAACTCAACTAATCAATCTCGTTCATCGGTTTTTGTTTATGCATCTCATAATTCAACAGATCGGGCTAGCCTTATCTTAGTTGATGCACAACAATAATAGAAAAAAAGAGAGATAGTGTACAAGCTTCCCATATTATCGATTTTGAGATGGTTAACATATAAGTTTTAGAAAATATTAATACTGAAAAGGATGGCCGGTGGATAAGCATTCTGTATGGTAGATTTTGAAAGTGTTTTAGATGGAGGTTGTATTGCTACTCTGTCACAAAGGACAATTTCACACTTTGAAATCGTAATTTTTTAGCTATAATGAATTATCATGCCATATCAATAATTTAAAAAATTTTACAACTAAGTAGTTATCATATTAATTATGTGTGGAGAAAAGTCAATTTATTATTTTTTATAATGTACTTTACAAGTTTTATTTTATTTTCATAAATGAGTTTTGATACTCCACCTCTTATTTAAAACAACATTTCTGGAGCTTTTATGTAATATCCTATTATTTTAAGTTGAATATTTTGTGTTGAAATTATTAAAAGTTACTAAATATATAATTGAATTGTGTAGATAGGTTCTTTAAAATTGATATTGTATAGTCAAAAATAGATTGATTTTCATATGATCAAAATGTATCACAAAAGTATAATCATTTGAATGGTAAATTGATAATTTAAACTCAACCAATTATTTTCGATATTAAATTATCAATTAGGAAAAAAAAAACCCTTTTGATTTTGGGTATTATAGTTTGGAGTGACGTGCAAGTATTATTTAAATTAGTAAATATCAAAAGTTTAGAGAATCTTTATATTAAATGTAAATAATGTTATTTAGTGACCCATTGATGATATTGCAAAAGAAATTCCCTCCAAATTGAAGCCACAATAAATGGAAATTGAAGGCTTTTGAACGGTAGGATGTAGAGCAGTAAATATTGCTGTTGGTCAGAAGATAAATTCGGGCAATTAAGTTTAATATGTTTTATTTTATTTAGATGTTTTGCATATATTGTTGGGGTCACTCCCTTTGTGGACGAGGACCCTTGTGAAGTCCGAGAACTTTGGAAATTGGACGATGACCTATTAAAGGCGTCATGTCTGAATGGTGGACATGGACGAGGACACAAGCCTTACTAGCTGAAATCGATTGGAAGTTTGTGGCGGCTTAACCCTTAGGTGTGGTGGCTAGCCCTCCTAGGGTGGTTGTATATTTGTATATATATATATATGGGAGAGCTCATTCAATGATGTATATAGTGTGAGGAAAAAGGAGGTTGGTGAGCAGCTGTGCTTCACTTGGGGCGTGGATTGTAAGTGATCAAAAGGGCAAGCTTTGTTCTTAGAAAGAAAGATAAAAACACACTTTAGTGGGAGAATGAGGTTAGACACTTTGATTGTTTTATCTTTATGTTTGAACTTGATGCATAAGTGTATTCTTTGAAATTCTTAGTATCTTTTTTCTCGGTCATTTGTGTCCTTCCACGTTTCTGTGCCAACATATATGCATGAATTACTAATAAAGTGAAATATTAATTGCCTTGGGATGTATAAATAGGGAATAATAGTTCTTCTTGTTTTTCTCGAGTTGAAGATTTTAGTACTTCGGTGGCGCTAAGCAGATATCCAAACGTCAAGACGAATTTCTAATAAAAGGGGTGTTTCTTGAATTTTGTTTGGTAATGATAAAGTAGTATATATTTTATTATTTTATGACCTTAGAAGCAAAGTTAGTAAAATGGTAAGATCACTAATAATTTCGTAGAATCGTATAATGTCGATGTGTGTGATGACATGCGGACAAACACTCAAACATTAAAGAACCCGATTTAGTTTTAGTCTAGTATTAAATTTGGTGTTTGGCGGCATCGTTTCTTGAGTCGCAAATTTAGTGGGCCGTCATGAGCCAGTATGATGTTAATAAGTGTATAAATGGATCTTTATAAATTTTCTAGTAATGACCTTTTCGTATTGGCGTTAATCATATATGAATATAGTTCATATCATTACCGAATGATATTTTTATCACATTATATTGTGAAATTCATTTGTATTATACTAGATTTTGTGAATATATTATTGATTTCTTACGATCAAGGTAAAAAAGATTATATAAAAATATTACAATTTTAAAAATACAATACTTACATCATCTTAATGTGGTCAATAGTTACCTGATATTAATTTTCGTATCATAATTGTGACAAAATATACTTATAGCTATGCAACTATGATATAGTGTGATATCAAGAAATATCTTGACGAGGGATATTGGATTTGATATATTTAGGTAATTTTTATACTTTGTGGGCGGAACAAATATGCACAAGTGAGATATTCGTACTTTTTTTGACAGTCTGGATTGACAATGGATTCTAACTCATATTAGACTTACAAGTATCAAATATCTAGTGGTGCATATTTAGCTAACAGGGGTTTATATATATGACATTTAGTTTACAGTAATAGAATAATATTTAAGAAATTTTCATGATGTCTTGTTATTTTTGACATCTTTTGAGTTTAAAATTCAATAAAATTTACGAATTACATTCAATAGAATACATATGTTAAATCTCGTGAGATTTAGATTCTAAGTAATCATATACTTATTCTTATTCTGTAATTAGATCGTTCATACTAATATTCAAACCCAAAAAATTTTCATGTTTTTCGGGATGTTGAATTTTGAGGGGTTCCTACCTATTATTGTTAACATTTGAATTATATGAAATCTGTTTATCTTCATGGTACAAAAATCTAGTGTGACCTATTCTTATGGCTATTTTGAATTATAATTACGATAAGTTATAAAATGTCGAATAAAAATTATTACTAAGCTTTATATTTCTATAATTGTTTTTATATATTTGATATTATTATCTGAAACAATTATTCATTATTATGTGTTATTGATTATCATCACTTACGGACATTTGGCATACCCTTGCATTCTATTGGTTCCAGAATCAAACTGTATAAGTAGTATATGTAAGGATTTTTCATTTCTTGTGAGACATTCAAGTAAAGAGAAACTCAGAGGTTAATAACTATCTATTTTTTTCTAGACAAACAAGATATATTGTGATAGAAATTTGATAATTTTTCTCAAATTATGACCCGTAACTTTTAATAGTTTTTACTTTATTAGATATTTACACAATATATAAACAAGATGATAGTTTCATAGTTAAAAAAATATTAAAATTTCTAAAAGATATTTAATGGTTATATAATTTGAGATTTTTTACACGAGCATTTCAAATCGGGTTCGATAATTTGGGCTTGAGTCACCAGATTTTAAATAGGTTAATAGTTTCAAAACAACAATTCAAGAGAAATTTATAATAATTGTAACAATTTTTTAATGTGACGTAAAGCATTTTTATTTATCAACTTGTTTGTAACCATCTGACTCAAAATTTGATTTTTCCAATTAAGATAAAGTTTTCGATTATTTTACCACAATTATTATTTAATCTAAACTTGTTTTTATTAAAAAAAAAATAGATTGTTTAACCTCAATTATTATTTATTCTAAACTAATTTTTATTTCAAAAAAAATTCTTCCTAGACTTTTGCTAATCTACTAACCAAAATAACTATTTTTCATCTTAGAAACTACATTTTATAACGTTCACGATGAATTATTATTCATATGTATAGTCATATATTTTCATAAGAATTTATAACCAATTTAAAATTTAAAAACAACATATTTTTTCAACACTTAAAATATTTCTTTTTTCTCACAATGTCGTTGATCGAATCCCAATGATGATTTTGATTGCCGCAAATGAGAGCCCTTTTATTTGAATAACAATAACAATCTCAATAAGATCTATTTGCCTCAATTATAACTAAGCCGGCCAAATCAATAAGTTCTAATGGACAGTATTCATTTTTAGTAATAAATACCACTTTGAGTTTTCAATCCTTTCCTACTTCGTGATAAATCCCAGATGTATTTGCAAATATTTGTGATGGATTCGGCCCAAAATCTGCCCAAAAAGAAGGCCCGCAGTGGAAAGGAAAGCCCATGAAGCGGCCAACCTGCAATCCACATCCACAGAACTTTGGCGTGGAGAAGGGCCCAGCTGGTCCAGTCGGCCGAGTTGGCCTCGTCAGCCTAGCCAAGATGGCCCATAAATGTCTTCCCGCACACTGAAGGAACTAGCTGTAATTGGTTTGAACAAAGGAAGAAACTAGCAGTCAACCAATCTCTTTATCCATCTAGACAATTGGACAGAAGGTGGTCCACTGGTTAGGAAAGATCAAAACCACCTTTCAACTCTAAGAATATTCCTTCACTTCATCAAAGAAGGCCCCCCCCCCAAAAAAGATAGGCAACTAAGAGACTATCTGTCTGAACAACCTCTCAAAGACCTCCCTCTTTCTAATCACTCATTACAAGCCTCTTTTTATTAAACGCATTAATCTTTCTCAAGCCGTCTTACCGTCAAATGCAATCAAACATTCAATTCTTGTCATCCATGCATCCCTTACATCCCTCATGTCCTGCTAGTCTTCTAATTTCTTATTTTTTTAATTGTAATATGTATGATTTAGGTTCAGAGCAAATAGAAATCAAACTCACTCCAAATCGGCCAGACCAGGTGATTTAAACCATAGTTTCCAAATCTATATAGTAACCCGGATTCAAGGACATATTATTGAAGCCGTTTGAGAAAAATAACTAAATGTTCAACTACAACATCCTTACAAAAAACAACATGGTGAACACCCGAGCATAAATCAGCATGCTAGTCAGAGATGCCACCTCATATGACAACTACCTTCCTACGGGTAGCCATGTGGACGAGCATCTCGACTCCTGTGCACTTGCTACGTGAATGGATGACAACTCCAAGGCCATCTAGACATTCTGCACACACTTGGACGAATGGTCAAAGGAGTTTCCATCTTCTACCTCCCAAACTGCGACGCCCAAACAGAAGAATAGGGGGAAGAAGCACCTTACCAGGAGGGCCCGTCAGGCTGACGACTTTAGGACCCAAGCAGCCTCGGGGGAAAGGGTCCCGTCTCGCTTGGAGGGTCACCTAAGTTACAGGACCCAGGAGGATAGCATTGAAAGGTGAAATCCCCGCTACTCCTGTAACAACTGGAGGCCCTCAGACCAAAGAGAAGCCTCTTATAGCACTTGCCTAATGAGGATTGTAAGCGGCCCAACCTCTCACGCCTTCCAGAATCACTTAGAGTTGAGGACTTACCTCAGTATAAAGAGGGTTGCTGCTACTCCTCGGGTGGAGGAAAAAGTGGAGAAGATATGGCAACACGTGTTTGGAGGGAGCGCGGAGAGGTACTCCGTAAATTTAAGGAGGTCATTGTAATCAAAATAATGCCACTCCCTCAAAGTTCAAGATGTCGGCCATGGACACCTACAACGGAAGCGTTGATTTGATGGTTCATCTGGACTACTTCCGTATGCTCCTAAATTTTCAGGGCCTGGACGAGATGACTATGTGTCAGTGCTTCTCTTTGACTCTCATGGGGGATGCCCGAATTCAATTTTATCGATTACCACCAAATTTGATTCGGAATTCTATGAGCTGGCTGACAACTTCCTATCCCAATTTTCTCCAACCAGAGGGTTGAGAAATAGCCTTGTCACCTTACCTGTATTAAGGGCCAAGCAAAAATCTAAAGAGCTTCCTAGCTAGGTTCATCGCCAAGGCATGGTGGATTCCTCGACTCATTGACAAGGTAAAATTAAGCACCTTCATATCGATATTAGAGTCGAGCGAGTTCTTTAAGCATCTGGCCCATAAGGACCCATGGATCTTCCAAGAGGTCAAAGCTATCGTCCATGTATACATAATAGCAGAGGAGGCTAACGAGGAAAAAAAGCCGAGCCATGTAGACTATATCCATCCAGGGCTGGCAACTGGAACATACATGGATTCTCCATGTCCAACCACGAGCTTTTGAACTTTATGGATGCCTATTCGGGTTACAATCATATCTAGATGAGTCTCGAGGATGAGGAACATATATCATTCATGACCGACTAAGGTGCATACCATTATAGGGTTAAGCCTTTTGGATTGAAGAATGTCAAGGCAACCTACCAGATGCATGTAAACAAAATATTCGAAATCTAAGTTGGCAGAATATGAAAGTGTACGTGGATGACATACTCATCAAAAGGAAGGCAGCTGACGACCATATCCACAACCTCGACAAGACATTCAACGTCCTTTGAATGTATCAAATGATGTTAAAACGACCAAATGTGTGTTTGGTGTAAAACCCAAAAAAGTTCTTGAGCTTTATCATCTCACAAAGAGGGATCGAGGTGAACCCTCCAAAAATAAAGGTGATCCTCAATGTGAGCTGACCTCGGACTATAAAAGAAGTCCAAAAGCTTACAAGGAGACTCACAGCGCTCTCTTGATTCCTGGAAAAATTTGTAGAAAATTATCTACCCTTCTAAAGGCTTTGAGGGAGACGAAGGCTACAGGTTTTCATTGGACGGCCAACTATTAATCTGCCTTTCAAAACTTGAAGGAGTACCTCTCCAACCCTCCTCTTCTAATGTCTCTAAAAGAAGGCGATGAGTTGTATTTATATCTGCCGGTGTCTGACACCACATTAATCTTAGTTTTGATCCGACAGTTATCCAACGGACAACGATTAGTCTATTATGTTAGCAAAGTCTTGTTAGACCCAGAGACTCACTACTCACATGCTGAGAGAGTAGCCCCAACACATCTTTTCTGTTTAGAAGTTGCGTCCATACTTTCAAGTGCACAAGATCGTAGTTCTGACAGACTAATCACTAAAAGGGATATTGTAAAAGCAAGACTTGTCCACGTGATTTCTCAAATAGGCCATTGAATTGGGTGAGTTTAACATGTAGTTATAACCACAATTAGCCATGAAGGGCAGGCCCTAGAAGATTTTATAGTTGAAAGGACGATACTAACTTCGGCTGCCTGTGACCTTGTCGAGAACAACGGCGAACGAAGGACATCAGTCTGAACTTTGCATGTGGATGGTTCCTTGATGCAAGTGGGCAATAGAGCCGTTGCGGTCCTTGGGACTCCTAATGGATCAGAGATAAATTGCTCAATGACCCACAGATTTTCAACGACCAATAACGTCATTGAGTATGAGGTGTTATTTGCCGAGCTCCGACTAGCCAAGGAGTGTTTGGCAAAGAGCCTGATTGTCCATAGTGACTCGAAACTAATAGTTAATTAGGTCCGAGGGTATTTCGAGGCATCAAACCTTCTAGTCTCCAAATACGTTGCTAAAATTTAGAGCCTGATTCCGGCGGCATCAAAAATAAGGACCGACTCGATGTCGTTTATATTGTGCACCATTGAAGAATGAAAAAAACTTGAAGTGAGTGAAGAAGAATGAAAAGAAATTTGAAACAAAAGGAAAACAAAAAGATTTCAAGAGAGGAAGACTAGGGAAAAGGCAGTGATGAACCATTTAAATGGCCAAGCTCCCTTATCAAAATGACACCATGGAAAGGAAATTGAAAAGATGCGCCTCATTTTGGCCGCAACATGTGTCAACCGCACACGGGTTTTGCATCCGATGTCAGTAATGATGGCCGGTGTGGCATCCAATTTTGCATGATTGGATGTAATCCGAGGTGACACGAGCCTCAAGGCATTTAATGCTGCTGCTGGCGGCGCATGCCATATGACATCCATCGAACTGAGAGCATGCATCCGGATAACTAATGATGTCCGTCGGTCAAAGAGCATGAGTTTAGACAACAAATAACCCCTAGGTGAACATACCGAAAGGCTGAAATTCAAGCCTCCCAATATCCGGGGCCTAGTGATGGGTTCGGCCCAAAATCGGCCTAAGAAGAAGGCCCACGGTGGAAACAAAAGCCCACGAAGCGGCTGACCCGCAACTCACATCAACAGAAACTTGGCCCGAAGAAGTGTCTGGCCGGTCTGGTTGGCCGCATTGGCCTCATCAGTCCCGTGAAAACAGCCCATGAATGTCTTTTTGCACATTGAAGGAACTGGTTGTAACCGGTCTAAACGAAAGGAAGAAACGGACGGCCAACCAATCTTCGTTATCCATTCACACAGTTGGATAGATAGTGGCCACCGGTCAAGGAAGATCAAAACTGCCCTTTAACTCAATAAATATTCATTTGCTTCATCATAGAAGGCCCCCTCTCGAAAAAGAATGCAACTAAGAGACTCTTTGTTTGAACAACCTCGTAAGACCTCTCTCTTTTTTATCATTCATTACAAGCTGCTTTCTGTTAAGCACATTAATCTCTCACTCAAGCGGTCTTGCCGTCAAATATAATCAACGACTCAATGCCCATCGTATGCATCTGTTCATCCCTTATATTCTCGTATTTTTTTATTTCCTTGAAAAAATAACTGACTTAAGCGTCGAAAGATAAATTTGGGAGTGAATCCTATAAGTCTTTTAATTCTCTTGTTTTTTAGTTGGGGTGCATAAAATTTAGATTTAGAGCAGATAGAGGTCGAATCCACTTCAAATTGGCCAAACCATGTGATTTTAACTGCAGTTTTTTAAACCATACAATAACCCGAATCTGAGGACAAATCACTTTGACTACTATTTAAACTTTATAATAACAAGTTAATTATGGATATATGATAATTGTATAGAGGGCATATCAGATTTATTATATTTATATTTTTATTTTAACAATATATGATATTCATTTCATTAAGATATTTTATCAGTTGCAACAAACCAAAGCCATAGATTTATCATGTAATACAAACTTAAATAAGAGTTCAGGGATCCAAAATTTATTCTTTGATTTATTATCTAATATTTAAATTACTAAAAAAATCAAACTGAAAAATATGAGAAAGAGAGAGAATAAGAGAGAGTAGGTAGACTGGAGGATAAGATTGGAGGAAAAGTTTTAAATGGACCAAACTAAAAAGTTTAAAAAAAGGCTTCAGTAAACGTTTTAGAAGAATCAAACTAAAAAGTATAAAGAAAGACTTCTGGCTTATATTTTTCAAATATGAATGTGGACACAAAAGTCAAAGGATGTATAAATTAATTTATACATTATGATAAATAAAATAATTAGACCAGAAATTTTACATAAATTTAATACAAACATAAATTATTAAAAAAAAATATATACTTTTAAACAATATATTTCATGCAAATTATGTATTCATGTCTGTTTTTGGGATATATATTATTTTAAGATATTTCATACAATATTATTTGTTAGAATATTGGTTTTTATAGTTTCTAGATAATATTTTATGTAATTATTCAAAAGGATTAATTAAAAAAAACACTGCCGTACTACCTCTGTCAAAACCAAAAGGCTAAGATTATTTTTATGAATGAATCTCATCTTATTGGATTTTATTAAATTAAAGTAATAAACAAATTTCAATTCTAAAATCACAATTTATTATTTTATTGTAAAAAGTGTAACGAGTTATCTTATGCTATTTTTTAATTATAAGGAATTAAATCTTAGAATTAAAATCTCAATTTTGTCTGACACTAAATAATAAAATTAAAATTTAACCCTAAAACTATAAATTTGACTTGGACTCACAATAGCAACCACATTTGAGCTAACAGTTTTTGTTAGATACATCAATTTTAAGTTTCAAATAGTATTCAGACTTTCCAAATTATTTGACGTATTATCCTTGTTGCGTCTGGATCTGCGGGGTCCAGTCGGATCCGTAATTTTTAGGCAACACAAGTGTTTAAAGTGTTGGGTACGAGAGGGGGATTAAGACCGGATTTTTACGTGGGAAACCTCCTCGTAAATGGGGAGGAAAAACCACGAGGCTTAGAGCCTTTAAAAATGCTTAACTATTTGGATAGAAGTCTTTACAAAGTACAAGTGTTAGGGTTAATCACTTCCTTATCTCTTATTTTGTATCTCTTTTCTAGGGGATATCGCTCACTGGAAGGCTTTATCACTTTCGTGGAAAGCTTCTTCTCGCTCTCTTTTGTTTCGCTGAGAAGAGAAGGATTAGGTGGCCGAGAGGTAGTGGGCCTTTTTCCTTCCTTTAGGAGCAAGTTTTTTTGGGGAGAAGATTCGGTCCTTTGGAAGAGGACTTCACTGGGTATTTATAGGAGAGATCATGCCATTGGGGGAAGGCACATGGCAGCCATCGGGTAGCCGATCAGCTGTGCGGTGTCCCATTGGCCTCATTTAATGTTGCTGACGTGCGCGAGATGGCACGCGGCTGGCACCGCTGGTAGGCCTAGGTGTGTCAGTCATGCGGAGTTTAGGCGTCAGTCTTGATTTGACCAAGCGTGCTTAGTTTAGACGGCGACTGGCAGTGGCTGCAGGTTTCCTTGGGAATCGACGACATTACTTAACTGGCATCCTCGGCCGAGCATAGGGCAGTCCTCGGGGGATCCTCTCGGGAAAAGCCCTGGAGTCTCTTCTTGACTTCTCGGACGGTTCTGAGACTTGGCAGGACTTCTAGGGTTCTCGATCTTTTCGCTGTCCGTGTATTCGGATATCGTTGGCGATGTCCTCGAGCTTCCTTACGAGCGGACGGGACCTCTTGGACTTCTGCGTTGGTCTTGGTCCTTGGGCCGCCGGCCTCTGCTTTGGGCCTTTCAGGCTGTCCAATTTTCTCGGCTCGTGGGAGCCCCTCGTTTGGGCCTTTCACCTGGGCCGCGCTTTCATGGGCCCTTATATTGGGGCCCAACATAGCCCCCCATGCCAAAGGGCCCGAGGTTCTCGGCCATTTGGCATGAAGTCACCGGTCTTCTAGAAGAGTTCATTGCTTCCTGCTCGATTTTGGGTGCGTGCGCGTTTTCAACATGATATGGACATTCTTGGACGGGCCAGAGCACGGCGTCCTGCGTTCGAGTTAGGTCCTTCATAGTGACCGTCCGAGCGCGTGTGCCCTTGGGGTGAATGCGGTGTTGAGTTTGATGGGAGGCGGTCCTAGGGCTTCTCCTGGGTCCGAGACCCTTCCAACGTCGCCATTTTCGGGCTTCTGAGATGCATTGAAGTGACGCGCTGACAGGCACCTTGGGAAGGAAAGGCCATCACCTTTCTGCAACGAATGGCCGGGCGACGCGTGGCAAGGGTAATGAGTGCGCTTTTTTGAATTCCAGGGTTATTTAAAGGCCTCCTTGCTCCGATTTTCCACCTTCGCGTCTGCTTTTCCCCTTCTCCTCTTAAGTGTTGAGGCTTTTCGTCCTTTTTTCGTTCGAGT
This sequence comes from Nepenthes gracilis, assembly GCA_033239525.1. NCBI lineage: Eukaryota > Viridiplantae > Streptophyta > Magnoliopsida > Caryophyllales > Nepenthaceae > Nepenthes > Nepenthes gracilis. The sequence goes on along the minus strand of BSYO01000016.1, from coordinate 17,672,015 downwards.
TTCTTATTCATTTTCTTGTTTTTCGGCGTTCATGGCGCCTGGAGTGAGACAGATTGCTTCCACGGTAACGCTCGACAAGCTCACGGAGATTCGATCGAATCCCTGAGTCTGCAGCTATGATGATTCCGGAGTCGCATGATAAGGCATTGTTTCCTCAGGACGGCTTCATTACCGTTTATAAAGTCCACCTCAAAGGCGGGCTACGGTTTCCCATCGCGGAGGAGCTTTACGACATTATGAGGGCACTTGGAATGCCCCTTGCCAGGCTTCAGCCAAATATGGTGAGGTATCTGGTATCCCTGTGCGTCTTCTTCCGGTGTCATAAGAGGCTCTTGAATGCCCTTACGGTCAAGGTGATGTTTCGCTTTACACAGAACCTTGACTGAATTATAATGACTCCCCGCCCGGACTTTTCTTTGATGTGTGGGGGTAACCCGGATTCCACGAAATGCTGGAATGATAAGTTCTTCTTTCTTGGCGTTCACGAGCATTGGGGCGTACCCTTTAAGTGAGGGAAGGTGGCTATCCAGTATAGCTCTGACCCTTCGAAGAAGGATAGGGAGAATGTGAAGGAGTTCACGGACTTTGTGCTGACCAATCTGGGGAGCTTTCATCTGAACAAGCGCAACATCTGGCTCTCCCCCGAGAAGTTCGAGGAAGCCAAGTGGGGACCGCGGGTCGAGACTTCTGCCGCAGCTTCTCCTAGAAGTCCAAGAAGAGACTAAGGAGGAGAGCTGGGACACTGAGGATCGGGGGTCCCGCGGACTGCCTGGGTGAAAACTTCCTCACAAGAGCTCGAGGCTCCCGGCGGCCCTTGTTAAGCCTCCTTCTAGTGACGATGACGATGATTTTAACATCGATGATTTGAGCGACGATGACATGGCTGCTCCTCTGATTAAGAGGTCGAGGACTAGCTCTTTGCCTGAGTCCTCCGGGTCTGGAGGTCTCGCCTTCACTTCCATTGCTAATTCTCCCGCTGAGTCCTCGGGAGCTGAAGGTCTTGCTTTCACTTCCACTGCTAATCCTCCGGCTGAGTCCTCGGGAGCTGAAGGTCTCGCCTTCACTTCCACTGCTAATCCCGCTGAGCCCTCGGGGGAAATTGTTCAGATTGTGGAGCTTCCGGACGTCCAGCCCCCCTGCGATGATCTTGTCTTCGAAGTTCCCGTTGATTTGCCTGGTGATGTCTCGGACAGGGTTGATCATCCTTCCGAGGACATAGGAGGCGGAAACTTCATGGTGGACTCTGAGAGGGGGATGACGGTTGAGACGATCCGAGAGGTGGTGGAGGTCGAGGAGTTGAGTGTCGACGAGCTCATGCCCCTTGATCCTTCTGAGCGCCCTACCGTGGTCCAAGTTGAGCGGTCATCTGAGTTTCTTGGGGATGTTAACTTTGAGGCATGCCCTCCGGTCCCTTTTTCAGCCGTTGGGCCTGTGCCTGAGGGGGCGCCTGTGGGGCCCAAGAGCGGTCTTCAGGAGTCCGAGATCTCTAGGGAGCGCGGCACAGGGGACAATCCTCTTGTTTCTAAGGTAACCTCCTCTTTCTTTTCTTTCCCTGCTATCGGCTGTTCGTATTTTGATAAGCCTTTCTGTCGCAGCTCCAGGGTCTAATTGGAGGCCTCAGTGAGCTGGTGGGGGTGATTGCCTAGTCTCGTCTGGAGATGGGGTCTTCGAGGGCTGCCCGAGAAGTTGCGCAACGAGCGGAAGCGGAGCTGGCTGAAGCTAAGGAGAAGATCGCTTCTTTGGAGGACACTGTCAAGCTCCTACGGTTTCGGCAGGGCCTCCTTGAGGATCGGATCCTTCGTCAAGAAGAGGGTTGAGGATGCCTGTACAGATTGCCGAGATGGCATCAATGTTGGATGGCAAGTTCTGGGACGGCATCCGCATGTGCCGCCGAGTGGCTCGACTGGTCCGTCCGCGATTCCCTATAGCCGTCCTTGATCCCAGGAACGCTAGTACCTTGAGCGTAGAAGACTTATACGGCGTTGCTGGGAGACCTTTCCTTGGGCCTCCCCGGGCAGGGCCTGATGGTGAGTCTCTTACGCCCGAGGAGCCAGTTCAGGCGGATCAGACAGGGTCTTCAGGAGCCCAAGAGGCTCAAGGAGGGAGTTGAGAGGTGCTCCCTTGATGTGTTGTTTCTTTTCTTATTTTGCTACACTTGTCCACAAATTTATTTTTATGAATAAGACTTGTCCTTTTTGCATTAGAGTTTCGGACGTTCCTTTGGTCTTACTTGTACAAGTGTCTTCTGTTTTCTCTCCCCTTTTTTTTTTGCGGTGAATTGTACGGCGCCTTATTCTTAGCTCCGAGTGCGTGATCTCTTTAAGATTGCCAGCCCTTTAACTTCTTGGGTTTGGGCGTGTGACCCTTTCAGGATTTTCTAGCCTTTATCTATTTAATCTTTTGACTTCTGGGGTCCGACCTCTGGGGCCGCTTGGTCACAACCGAGTTTTTGGAGTTTTGACCTTAGGATCCGACCTCTGGGGCCGCTCGGTCATAGCTGAGTTTTCGTTGCTTGACCTCTGGGGTCCAACCTCTGAGGCCGCTCGGTTAGCAGCCGAGTTTTTGTTGCTTGACCTCTGGGGTCCGACCTCTGGGGCCGCTCGATTAGCAGCCGAGTTTTTGTTTGCTTGACCTCGGGGTCCGCTCCTTACTTGACCAGGTTTCGTTGCTTGACCTGAGTTTTCGTTAGCAACCGACCTTTTATTGGACCATTGGGGTCCGACCTCTAGGGCCGCTCGGTTAGCGGCCAGAGTTTTGCTGCTTGACCTCTCGGGTCCGACCTGCAGGGCCGCTCGGTCAGCAAAAGAAGTTTTTGTTGTTTGACCTTTGGGGTCCAACCTTTGGGGCCGTTCAGTTAGCAGCCGAGTTTTCGTTGCTTGACCTCTGGGGTCCGACCTCTGGGGCCGTTCGGTTAGCAGCCGAGTTTTGTTCCTTAACCTCAGGGTCCGACCTGGGGGCCGCTTCGGTTAGCGACCCCGGTTTTTGTTGCTTGACCTGCAGGGGCCGCTCGATTTGCGGCCAGAGTTTTTGTTGCTTGACCTGCGGGGTTCGACCTGCAGGGCGCTCGGTTAGCGGCCCGAGTTTTCATTGCTTGACCTCTGGGGTCCGATCTCTGGGGCCGCTCGGTTAGTAGCCGAGTTTTTGTTGCTTGACCTCTGGGGTCCGACCTCTGGGGCCGCTCGGTTAGCAGCCGAGTTTTTGGAGTTGTGAGTTGCTTTATCGTTGGTGAGGGAGCATGAGAACGCTTCATAATAGGCATAATGAAGGGACGTTTTCATTGATGTACACGTTTTACATCGAGTGGCCTCCAGGGCCTTTTCTCTTTTTTTTTCTCTTTTTTTTTTGTTACATTAGTCCGCGCGCTTGGGCCTTTATGCTCCTCAGTTACCACTCCCATGGTTCTTCCGACAGCTACGTTTGGGACTGGCCTCGCCGGTATTGGCGCCCTCAGCGGATGGTCAGGCGTGCTCCGCGCCCATCACGGCTTTGTCCTTTGAGCGGCGCGACCGGGTGCGTCCTGCTGCTCCAGGGTCATGCCCGAGTCGTGGCCGGAAGCGGTCGAGATAGCCTTTTATTACCAGCCGCTCGATTTCCACCTGGAGTTTCCGACAGTCCTCAGTGTCATGACCACGGCTGCAATGGTAATGGCAATACTTCCACTGGTCGCCTCCCTCTGGATTCTTTAACGCCTTGGGCCATCTCAGGAATTCCTCGTCCCTGATCTGCCTCAAGATGTTGGTGAGGGAGTCGGTGAGAGTCAGTGGGCTCGAGGGCCCGTTTCCTCCAAGGACCATCCGTTCGAGCCAAAAAATGAATCTCATCTTATTCAATTTTATTAAATTAAAGTAATAAACAAATCTCAACTCTAAAATTATAACTCATTATTTTATTGTAAAAAGTGTAACGAGTTATCTTATATTATTTTTTAATTGTAAGGAATTAAATTTTAGAATTAAAATCTCAATTTTGTCTGACACTAAATAATAAAATTAAAATTTAACCCTAAAACTATAAAATTGATTTGGAATTTCAATAGCAACCAAATTTGAGCTAACAGTTTTTGTCAGATACATCAATTTTAAGTTTCAAATAGTGTTCAGACTTTCCAAATTATTTGACGTATCATCCTTGTTGCGTCTGGATCCGCGGGGTCCAGTCGAATCTGTGATTTTCAGACAACACAAGTGTTTGAAGTGTTGGGTATGAGAGGGGATTAAGATCGGATTTTTACGTGGGAAACCTCCCCGTGAATGGGGAGGAAAAACCACGAGGCTCAAGGCCTTTAGAAATACTTCACTATTTGGGTGGAAGTCTTTACAAAGTATAAGTGTTAGGGTTAATCTCTTCCTTATCTCTTATTTTGTATCTCTTTTCTAGGGGATATCGCTCACTGGAAGGCTTTATCACTTTCGTGGGAAGTTTCTTCTCGCTCTCTTTTGTTTCGCTGAGAAGAGAAGGATTTGGTGGCCGAGAGGTAGTGGGCCTTTTCCCTTCCTTTTGGAGCAAGTTTTTTCGGGGAGAAGATTCGGTCCTTTGGAAGAGGACTTCACTGGGTATTTATAGGAGAGATCATGACATTGGGGGGAAGACACGTGGCAGCCATCGGGTAGCCGATCAGCTGTGCAATGTCCCATTGGCCTCATTTAATGTTGCTGACGTGCGCGGGATGGCACGCGGCTGGCGCCGCTGGTAGGCCTAGGTGTGTCAGTTATGTAAGGTTTAGGCGTCAGTCTTGATTTAACCAAGCGTGCTTATTTAGACGGCGACTGGCAGTGGCTGCAGGTTTCCTTGGGAATCGGCGACGTTATTTAGCTGGCATCCTCGGCCGAGCATAGGGCAGTCCTCGGGGAATCCTCTGGGAAAAAGTCCTGGAATCTCTTCTTGACTTCTCGGACGGTTCTGAGACTCGGCAGGACTTCTAGGGTTCCCGGTCTTTTCGCTGTCCGTGTATTCGGATATCATTGGCGATGTCCTCGAGCTTCCTTACGAGTGGACGGGACCTCTTGGACTTCTGCGGTGGTCTTGGTCCTTGGGTCGCCGGCCTTTGCTTTGGGCCTCTCAGGCTATCCAGTTTTCTCGGTTCGTGGGAGCCTCTCGTTTGGGCCTTTCACCTGGGCCGCGCTTTTATGGGCCCTTATATTGGGGCCCAACAATCCTCATTCTCCAAATCCGAGTACGATATTTTGGTCAAATTTGATTATTATGAATGTGTTCAATATAGCGTATGAACACAACAGGCAGTCTGGACATTCAAAGTCCAAGGATCATTAATCACGCTGCACAAGGCGATGTGTAAATCTCCACATATTTTATTTTTCATATTACCAAATCTCGCCCCTTATTTTTATGAAACAATTTTAATGTATATATTTTATTTAATACTTTTAAATCATTAATTTGTTTATTAAAATCAGCAATTTGATATAGTTTATGACATATTTGTCTCTATTTTTTAGTGAAAGGTTTAATAAGTCAAACTATGGGTTATAATAGTGACATATGATTAAGTTTATGAAATTGCAATATAGAAATATACAAAGCCTTCATTTTAGCCATGCCAATTAAAAAAATCACGAGACTACGGTTTAAACATTTGAAAATTTATTTGATAATCTTTGTATTATGTTTCATTTGAGTCATATCATTCGAACTCCATTAGATTCGATTCATTCTTGGTATTTGTAGTCCTCATTTTGTCGTATCTTGGACTTCATCGTATTTCAAGTCCTTTAACAGTTGCTATATTTTTCAAGGATATATTTATGAGCTTTTATACCATTCTCGAAGTATTTGTATTTTAGATTCAATTGCAAGTGTGGTTGAGGCATGGACATTGATGATGGAAATTTTAAAAATGTTCGTTAGTCTCTTACGGAGAATTATATATATTTGCTTTATAAGAAAACTTTTAATATATGTATTGCTTCAAGTGATATATAATTATAGAATGAATCCCCTATAATAATCACATAGTATGTGTTGTGATCTTCATTGTATTAGGGTGACATAACGTAAGCATGTTGGGTGATATTTTGAATACTAACGGCACGTTTGGTTATTAGATTAAAATAATATATGAATAGAATAATTATTCTCAAAAAATAAAATAAAATAAAATTAAAATTAAAAATTATTATTCTCATATTTTATTATTAGAATATAATAAATTAGAAATTAGTATTAAAATATTTGATTTGTAGAATTATATGAAAAATAAAATAAAAATTTATCATAATAATTTTTTTACCCTTATTTAATAAAAAAGATATTAAATGATAGAATCCTCTTGTTAGAAAAAATGATAGAATCCTCTTGTTATTGATCTCTTGAGATCGTGTAAGAGTTATCCTATAATTGGGCTGTAGATTTTAAAATAGTAGTATTATTGAGTGTTGTTATTACAATTATACTTTTATATTTGATGATATCTACTAATTCAAACCTACTGACATTGACTAATTCTTAAGTACACATTAACAAGTGGTGGATGATATTGACTAATTCAAACCTACTGACATTGACTAATTCTTAAGTACACATTAACAAGTGGTGGATTTGGGGCGTCCAGCGCCCCCAGTGCTGGATGTCATCCAGCGTTTAATTTGGGTCGTCGGATTGAAAATACCGACGGCCCAAATTTTATAATAAAAAAAAACATAATTTTTATTTTTTTTATTTTTGTTGCAGATCTGGTCCGGAGTTTAGACGGATATGGTAATGTGGATCCGGTCCGGGGTGGAATGAGGTGATTCTTGTTACTCCGTCTTCTATAACTCAAGACCTGTACAACACAATAGCAGACAAGATGGTCAGCATGCCAATGGGGCTAAATCCGCAATGGCACTCCGACGCTCAAGTCAGTCATGGCCTTTTTGTGAGAGTAAAAGGGAAAGATAAATTTTGTTCTCTTTTATATAGTAATTTTCAGAGAATAAGAGAGAGTTTTTCTGGGCCGAAAAGAAGTCCCTTTCCTCGGAGGATTACCTTTCCTTTTATAGGGCTTCCTTTTCAGTTTCGTAACTTATCCGGAAAAGTTATACTTCTTCGGATAAGTACATTTGGTTTTTTTCCAACTTCTGTTGGTTTCTTAACTTCCCACTCTGGTAGGTTTCATAACTCCTCCGGTTGGTTTCATAACTCCTCCGGTTAGTTTCATAACTCTTCCGGTTAGTTATGGCGGTTCTTTCCCAAAAACGAACCGTAGAAGTTATTAGGAGTTTCCACATTTTATCCCACGGGTGGCTTACCAGTTATTTGGGTAATAATACCCATCACTAGCCCCCCATGCTAGAAGATTAAAATTTTAACTTCTAGCATGTTTTAGTAATGGGATTGATTACTTAGGATTTTTTAGATTTTCATTGCTCCGGACTTGGTAACTCTGTTTTTCTGGTCACTCCGGATATTTTTACTCCGGATTTGGTGACTCCATATTTTTGGTCACTCCGGATATTTTTACTCCGGATTTGGTGACTCCGTTTTTCTGGTCACTCCGAATATTTTTACTCCGGATTTAGTGACTCCATATTTTTGGTCACTCCGGGCATTTTTACTCCGGGTTTGGTGACTCCATTTTTCTGATCACTCGGGATATTTTTACTCCGGATTTAGTGACTCCTGCTTTTTGGTCACTCCGGATAATTTTCACTCCGGTTTGGTGACTCATACTTTTTGGTCACTCCGGGTTTATTTACTCCGAATTTGGTGACTCCCGCTTTTTGGTCACTCCGGATTGCGAATTAGCTCTGACACAGTCTTAACTGGCTTGCCACGTGTTGATCATCGCGTGGTAACTTCTGTAACCGTCGTTTTGAGTAGCAAATGTTTTCCCGACACGTGTCCTCTTCATCATTTTTGAATTTGAACGGACACGTCTCTTCAAACCTATAAATTAGGGTTTTCCCCCGTTATGTTACTCTGTTTTTCACTTTCCTTCTCCCTGTTCCAATGGCGTCCAAAGTTGAATCGATAAAGTCTATTCTTACCACTGAAGAAATGGAAAATATTATTTTCCAATACAAGATTCCAAGTTCATACTTGCGTTCGATACCGAATGAGTCTGATAGAGCCGATTCTCCTCCAATTGGTTATATCACGGTATACGAAGCACATTTGAAGAGTGGTCTTCGTTTTCCTCTCGCATCAGAACTTCAAACAATTTTTTCTGATTTTGGCATGTCCATCGCACGATACCACGCGAACGCCGTGAGGTATCTCTGCAACCTCTGCATATTTTTTCGTCTTCGAGGTACAACTCTTAGCACCTCCATTGTTAGAGCTTTGTTCAAATTTTGTCAAAATGGGGATTGGATATCCTTGTCTCCTCGCGACTTAAATATCAGTGGGGTTATCATCGATACGGTTAAAAATTGGAAAGATCGTTTCTTTTTCCTTGCTGTCCCCCAATCTAGCATTCCTATTGCCTATGGTAAAATTTCCGAATCGCATTCTGGCAAGCTTTCCCCAGAAGAAGAGGAATCGGTGAAACCTCTAATCAAGATGATAAGATTTAAAATGGAGTCGTTTTCTGATAAGGGACGCTTATTTACACCAGAAATTTTCGCTCTAACCAAATGGGGGTCTCTAATTGGAAAAATTGGAACATCAGAGCCAACTCCTAAGAAACATAAAAGGAAATCGAAGGATACCGTGCCAAGGGGGCGCAAATGTCGGGTTGTTTCACCTAGCCAATCACCTTCCTCTGATACTGCTGAAGTTGGCCTCTCAATGACTGAAAGATTAAAAGGGATAAGTGATTCATCCCTTGTCCTTTCTAACCAACCACAGGAAGAAAATCCTGTCAATGTGTCTTTGGAAGCCTCTGGATTTGAACAAAGTGGAACGGAAACTAATGAAATGGCAATTGTTCCATTTAATTCATCAACTCCGGACCCAAGGGAATCCTTTTCTGGTCCGGTTGATTCAGTCGTTGAAAGGCCTATTGAAGAAACTCCTACTCCGGCCGTTTCTGCTCCTACTCCGGCCTTTCCTGCTCCTACTCCAGCCGTTTCTGCTCTGCCTCTTCCTCAAAGTTTAGTTGATCCGGCCGCTCACTCTCCTCTCCGGAGCTCGTCTGGTCCAGATCCGAAGCGAGCTCCGACTTCTTCACGCCGTTTGCCTTTGAAGACTGCGGCTCAAAAAGCTCGCTATATCACAGTAAGATTCCCAATAGAGCTTTTCTCCTTTCTTTTTCTTTTTTTTTTTACTTACTCCAGACTGATCCTTGTGCTTAACAGAGCGAGAAGATGGGCGAAATTTTAAATCTCTGCTTAACCCAACGTGACCTGAAGATGGAGCAACTTGAGAAAGAAGTTCAGAAACTTGAACAAGAGCGCACGGATCCATCCGTTCTTTAAGAATGAGAAATCGGGCTAGTGCTGACGCTGCTAAAATTAATCTACTACAGAAGCGGATCTCTAGTATGGAGCTGGAGTTGCAAAAGGCTAATGAAGTTTTGAAAGCGTCTCAAGAGCATGCATCTAGCCTGAGAAGCGACAATGCTAACTTGGGAGCAAAACTCATGGTGCGACTTAAGCCGGAAGAGGTCCGTCCGGCTTTGAATGCTAGCTTTTTGAACGGAATCCTTCTATGCCGGCAGATTGCTCCTAAGTTAGATCCAAATTTCCCGATCGGCTTTTTTGATCCTAGGAATCTGGGCGCTCGCCTTCGATCAGATTTGGTAGAATTTTCAGAAATTGATGAACCTTCAATACAGCCCTCATCAAGTCCTCCGCACCAACTTTGATTTTTATTAATGTTGTATTGATGATAAAGAAAAAATGTACTGGGTGCCCTTTTTGAATGGAATGAAATATTTTGATTTTTATTGAAAGAATTTTTTTAAATGCATTGCATTCCAAGTTCTAGGCACTAATTTTCCATTCGAGGTGCGTAATTTATAGACACCATTTCTTAATACAGCAGAAACAATAAACGGACCTTCCCAATTAGGAGACAACTTATTCCTATTTGTAATTTTTCCGGTTGCTTGTATACTTCTCAAAACTAAATCTCCCACGTCAAACTGTCGCGCTTTTGTTCTCTTGTTGTAGTATCGCGCAATCCGTTGCTGATAAGAGGTAGTTCGTACCTTTGCTGTTTCTCTGGATTCTTCCAATAAATCAAGATTTTCCTTTAGCCGTTTTGAATTGCTGTGAGAATCAAAATTTTCTATCCGGAGGCTGGGCAAGCCTATCTCAATTGGTATCACTGCTTCGGTTCCGTAGCATAAACTGAATGGCGTTTCTCTTGTTGGTTCTTTAGGAGTCGTCCGGTTTGACCACAATATTGACGGTAACTCATCAGCCCAAGAGCCCCCTGCTTCCTCCAGTTTGGTTTTTAAACCATGTAGTAAAGTCCGATTAGTTACCTCTATTTGGCCGTTTGCTTGTGGATAGGCAACAGAGGTATGTGCTAACCAGATCTTCAAATTCGAACAAAACTTAGTGAAGCGCTTCCCTGTAAACTTGGTTCCGTTATCAGTAACTATCGCTTCCGAAACTCCAAACCGGCAAACAATGTTTTGTCGCACGAACTCCGTCGCATTATGTTCAGTTATTTTTGCCAAGGGAGAAGCTTCCACCCACTTGGTAAAATAATCAATTCCGGCTATAATAAACCTTCTTTGTCCAGCGGCTACTAGGAAGGGTCCCAGTATGTCCAGCCCCCATTGCGCGAACGGCCAGGGTGCTTGTAATGATTTTAGTTCGGTTGGAGGTGCGTGAGGTATGCTTCCATGGATTTGGCAGTTTTCACATTTCTTGACAAAGTCAGCAGCATCTTTTTTCATGGTTGGCCAAAAATAGCCTTGTCGCATTAATTTGAAGGCAAGATTCTTTCCTCCTATATGGGACCCGTAAATTCCAAGGTGGACCTCACCTAGAGCATAATCTGCTTCCTCCGGAGTTAGGCATCTCAAATAAGGGACGGAGTACCCACGACGGTACAGTTTTTCGTCAATGATAACGCATTACCCGACCCGCTTTTCTTTACTCGTTTTACTTCGTCCGGATTTTCTGAAACTACTCCATCAGATAGATATCGATAATAAGGAGTCATCCAGTTTTCATTACTAGTGACTTGTAAGATATCTTGATCTACTTCTTCAATACTTGGAGTAGTTAGAACTTCTCGCATACTTCGGGAGTACTGCTCCGGATTTTCTATGGCCGCCGCCTTTGCTAACTAGTTGGCCTTTCCGTTTTCCGTTCTAGAAATATGGTTCATGTCAATTTTATCAAAATCTTGAAATGCACTTCTTACCTTGGCAAGGTACTTTGCTAAACATGAATTTGACACTTCAAAGTCTCCTCGAACTTGATTAACCATCGATTCGAGTTCTCAGAAACCGCATATATTTTGCTGAACATTCCTTGGCCAACCGAAGTCCAGCCAACACAGCTTCATATTCAGCTACGTTGTTTGTTGTTGGGAATGAAAGCCTTAGTGAATATAGAATTTCCATTCCTTCCGAAGTTCGCAATATCATTCCGGCTCCGCTTCCTGATTGCGTAGAAGATCCGTCCACATACATCGTCCATGGAGTGGACAATTCAGTCCGGTTGATCTTTTGATCTTCTGCTTCATTATTTTGGGCTGAAAAGGAAGTTTCAACCAAAAAGTCAGCCAAAGCCTGCCCTTTTATTGACGGTCTTGGTTTGTACTCGATATCAAATTCTCCAAGTTTGATTGCCCATTTGACCAGTCAGCCTGATGTATCCAGGTTTTGTAAGATCCCTTTAAGAGGTTGATCTGTGAGGACGGTTATCTTATGGGCTTGGAAATACGGCCTTAGCTTTCTTGCTGAATAAACAAGAGCTAGCACTATTTTTTCGGCGTGTGTATAACGACGTTCTACGTCGGACAGTGTTTTACTGACATAGTAAATCGGTCTTTGAACATCCGCCTGTTGCTGTATTAAAACCGAACTTAATGTTGCATCAGAAACCGCCAGATATAAAAATAACTCCTCTCCCTCTAATGGTGACGTCAGAAGAGGAGGGCTGGCTAAATAGTCCTTTAAAATTTGAAAAGCTGCTTGGCATTCTTCAGTCCATTGGAAACCATTTGCTTTGGTTCCTCTTAAAGCTTTGAAAAATGGAAGGTACTTCTCTGCCGATTTGGATAAAAATCGGGATAGTACTGCAAGCCTTCCTGTAAGCCGTTGAACTTCTTTTATAGTTTTTGGCGGGCTCATTTCTGCAACCGCCTTTATTTTTTCGGATTGGCTTCAATTCCTCGCTTTGAAATAATAAATCCCAAAAATTTGCCTGAAGATACTCCGAAAGCATATTTAGTTGGATTTAATTTCATACGATGTTTCCGGAGTACTTCAAAAGCCTCTTCCAAGTCCGCAGTGTGATTGTCCATGGCTTTACTTTTAACGAGCATATCATCCACATATACCTCCATGTTTCGACCGATTTGATCTGCGAACAATTTGTTCACCAGTTTTTGATATGTGGCACCGGCGTTCTTCAATCCGAACGGCATTACTTTGTAACAGTAAGTTCATTGGTCAGTCATAAAGGAGGTGTGTTCTTCGTCCTCCGGGCACATGCTAATTTGGTTATAATCGGAGTATGCGTCCATAAAGTTGAGTAGTTCATGTCCGAAAGTTGAATCTACCAATAAATCAATTCTTAGCAAAGGAAAACTGTCATTTGGGCAGGCTTTATTCAAATTGGTAAAATCAACGCACATCCTCCACTTTCCGTTGCTCTTTTTTACCATAACCACATTAGAAAGCCAGTCCGGATACTGGACTTTCCTTATGAAACTGGCATTCAGCAAATTTTTCACTTCCTCCCTGATTGCAATGAGCTTCTCAACCGAGTAGTTCCTTCGTTTTTGCCTAATTGGTTTGTGATTAGGATCCAAACTTAATTTATGAATCATCACCTTGGTTGGAATCCCAGGCATATCAGATGATGTCCAAGCAAAGACATCCGTATTCTGCCGGAGGAACTCAATTAACCGCCCGCGAACTGGTCCGGTCAATGAGTTTCCTATTTGTACGCATTTTTTCGGATCTGTTGGATCCAACGGAATCAAATCAGTAACTTCTCCGGACTAGGCTTGTTGCAACATATTTTCATCTCGATAATCAAAATCTTCTACAGACCGATCTTAAACATTTTTCTCAACTTGGGATAAATAACATGTTCGTCCGGTAACTTGATCTCCCAATATTTCTCTAACACCATTTGATGTTGGGAACTTCATTTTTAAATGGGGAATACTTGTTACTGCTCTAAAAATTACAAGGCAGGGCCGACCTAAAATTGCGTTATAAACTAAAGGCAGGTCCACTACTAGAAATGTAAGTTCGTGAGAAGCAGTTTTCGGGTAAGTTTCCAACGTAACCTCCAATTGGATGGTTCCTTTGACTGTGACTAGTTCATTTTCCACTCCGTACAGTGGCCCATTGGCTGGCCGGAGTTGATTAATTTTCAAACCCAACTTAATGAAAGCATCAAAATAAAGTAAATTGCTAGAGCTTCCATTATCAATAAATATTTGTTTCATCTGGTAATCCACGTTACCGTCAGAAACTAAGGCTGATACAACCAATGGATCTGAGTGTGGTGTCCTTACATGATCCATATCCTCCCTACTAAAACTAATTACATCGTCACTTTTAAACTTCCGCTTCTTATCACTTCGGATGACATCCATTTGGCCGGACTGAGCTTTGGCCGGTCTGGTGGTTATCATGTTTACCACTCCGGCCACCACACGGCTTTTCAATTGTGGCTGCTCCGTCTCTTCTTCTTCCAGTCTTTCACCAGAGTTATCCTCTGATTTTTTCAAGAATTTCTTGATATGTCATTTCCTAATCAGACTTTCAATTTTCCTTTGCAGAGTCTAGCATTCTTCAGTTCCATGCCCAGGTGAGCGATGGTAGTGGCAAAACTTGCTTTGATCTCCACTTTCAGGGTTCTTTGGGGCTCTTGGACACTTGAAGAATTTTTCCTCCCGTATTTGCATCAGGATATTTGTTCTTGAATCATTTAACGGGGTAGGATCAAAAGGCCTGAATTCTCTTCGTGCTTCATTCTTGAACTTCCTTCTGGGTTCCTTTGGATGGGATCTTTCATCTTCGTTCCTCCTTTTTTTCAGTGATCCTTGATAATGAGGATTCACCCTGGCAGGCTTTTTAGCCTCATTGGCTTCCTCTGCTGCTACGTATGCTCGTGCAGTAAGCTCCACTTCTCTGAAAGTTTGTGAATTCGTATGGGCCAAATGTTTAAAAAACTCCCCTGGCTCCAGATTTGCGATAAAAGTGTTTAATTTTACTTCGTCAATGAGGCGTGGAATTCGGCGAGTTTCGGAAGTGAATCTTGACAGGAAGCTCTTCAAGTTTTCATTTGGACCCTGTTTGATACGGGCCAAGTGCCAGGGTTGTTTTTCTATTCTTTGACTTGAAGCAAATTGAGAGAGAAAATTATCTGGTAACTCTTGGAAGGACCGAATTGAGTTAGTTGGCATTCGGTAAAAGCAGATTCTTGCATCCCCTTTCAAAGTCAAAGGGAAGTATTGACACATCATCATTTCATCTAAGCCTTGAAAACTTAGTAGCGTCCGGAAGTGATCCAAATGGTCCATTGGGTCAGTACTTCCGTCATATGTGTCAATGACTGGCATTTTGAATTTCTGGGGTAATGGACAGGTCCGGATTTCCGTTGTAAATGGGGACCTCCTTAGATCGCTAGTTCGTCCTTCAGATTTTTCTCCGAAAAGATAATCCCACATCTTTTCTAATTTTTCTTCTCTCTGAGGTACAATAGCAGATTTTTTGGTATTGAGATAAGTTCTCAATTCCTCAGGAGCTTCGGATCGGAGATGTTTGACGTTTTTGGCATTGAGATAGGTTCTCAATTCCTTAGGACCTTCGGATTGATGATGTTGGACATTTTTGGCATTGAGATAAACTCTCAATTCCTCAGGAGTTTTAGACCGGTGTGGTCGTTTATTTTTTCCATCCGGAGGTAAGTTGGAGGAAGCTTCCTCCTGGTCAAGAGGTCTTCTTTCACTCCGGGGATTTCGTCTTTCTGGGCTGTCTTCAACGGATCTTGGCCCAACCGGCCCTCTAACCGAGATCGGCCTTCGCCCCTTTCTCTTGAAAATATTTTTTCTTGGATATGTACAGTTGATTTTTTCTTCCGCCTTTTTTTCATTGAAGCGGGAACATGTGTTGCTGAAGAATGGGCGTCCGGCTTTTGACGTCCCACTTCTTTGCGTAAAGATTGAATTTCTTAAGTCATTTGTTCCATACGGGCGTTCATTGCCAGTATGAGTTGATCCTGTTGATTTCTTTCCTGCTCCAGAAAAGGATGGTTATTTTCAGGAACGGCATTTTCCAATGCCGGTACACTTACGGCCGGAGCATTTATCTTCGGAGCACTTATTGCCGGAGCACTTTGATGCGTTCGGGTGTTAACCATTATATATATATATATATATATTTTAGTAGTAAATCAAACTTTTGTCTGATTCCCACGGACGGCGCCAATATTACGGATCTGGTCCGGAGTTTAGACGGATATTGTAATGTGGATCCGGTCCGGTGGTGGAATGAGGTGATTCTTGTTACTCCGTCTTCTAGAACTCAAGACCTGTACAACACAATAGCAGACAAGATGGTCAGCAGGTCAATGAGGCTAAATCCCCAATGGCACTCCGACGCTCAAGTCAGTCATGGCCTTTTTGTGAGAGTAAAAAGGGAAAGATAAATTTTGTTCTCTTTTAGATAGTAATTTTCAGAGAGTAAGAGAGAGTTTTTCTAGGCCGAAAAGAAGTCCCTTTCCTCGGAGGATTACCTTTCCTTTTATATGGCTTCCTTTTCAGTTTCGTAACTTATCCGGAGAAGTTATACTTTTTCGGATAAGTACATTTGGTTTTTTCCCAACTCCTGTTGGTTTCTTAACTTCCCACTCCGGTAGGTTTCATAACTCCTCCGGTTGGTTTCATAACTCCTCCGGTTAGTTATGGCGGTTCTTTCTAAAAAACGAACCGTAGAAGTTATTAGGAGTTTTCACATTTTATCCCACGGGTGGCTTACCAGTTATTCGGGTAATAATACCCATCAATTTTTATTAATATTTTTTTCATATCTTGATGATAAAAATATAAATTTAATATTTTTTATTTTTAAATTTTATAATTTTTTTTTTAAAAAAAGGGGGCCGTCGGATTTCAATCCAACGGCCCCCTAAGCGTTGGATGGGGCTCCGCGCTGGACGCCCCCTCGTTCCACAAGTGGTCGGTAGCGCTAGCCGGTGGTTGACTTAGTTGAGCTGCTTACGCATTTGAGAATCTCATATATTCAATAATTTAATTTTTTATTAAAACATATGATAAGAAATTATAAATTACATTTTAGATATCAAAGTATTAAATAACCCATATTTAAAAAAATAATTATCACATATTCAAAAAAAAAAAAAAAGTGGGACATCGAATAGTCCTTTGGGCTCCATGAATTTTACTTAAAATGGAAACCTTGCAAAAGAGTTGCGTAATCAACACAAAATTACTGCTTGACACCGAAAACGTGCGCTGAAGAATGAGAAGTCCTTATAAATAGAGGCCAATGCATAGGTTCTTCATACACGCACACTCACAGAATGGAGATGGCAGTGATATATTTCTTATCTGTCTCCCTTCTCCTTTTTTTGGTTTACTCCAAGCGACTCCGAGCTCCAAACAAAACCCTCCCACCAGCCCCACCGGCTCTTCCCATTATCGGCCATCTCCACCTTATCAAAACCCCATTCCACCGCTGTTTACAGTCCCTCTCTGAACGCTACGGCCCAATTTTTTCCCTCGGTTAGGCCGACAGCCTTTTATCATCGTCTCCTCCCCGTCGGCCGTCAAGGATTGCTTCTCTCAAAATGACATCATCTTTGCCAATCGGCCAAAGATCATGGCTGCCCGGATTCTAGGCAACGATTACTCCTACCTGGTATGGGCCCCCTACGGTCCCTTATGGCGGAACGTCCGCCGAGTGGCCACCATCGATGCCCTGTCCTCGCATAGGATTCAGGAAACAGCCCACATCCGGCTGGGAGAGATCCGGTTCATGATCCGCCAACTCTTACAAAAATCTGAGGTTAATAGGAAGGTGAATTTGAATTCTTTTCTCTCTGTACTGACTCATAACTTAATTACGACGACAATCGACGGGAGACGATGGGACGAGTCGACATATTCTCTATTTTTTCCCTCCATCTCTATCAATGTTTGTGATCTTTTGCCGGCGTTGAGATGGGTTGGCTTCAAAGGGATCGAGAAGAAGATGTTGCAGGTGAAGAATATGAGAGATGAGTTTTTGCAAAGATTAATCGATGAGTGTCGACGGGAGAAAGCGAAGTCTCCCCCTCGCGGCGGAACTAGAGGAGAAGCAGGGGAAAGGAAGAAGACTATAATGGAAGAACTGGTGGCTCTGCAAGAAAACGAACCGGACCGCTATACAGATGATTTGCTGAAAGGGCTCTTAGTGGTGAGCTTACCCTCTCTATCTTTACAGAATAGGGGATCCTACTTTTTTTTTTTAGAGAATCGAGACCCTACTTTTTTATTTTCAATCATTGGATTAAAAAAAATTTAATTGTTGTAATTTAAATTTTATATAATAATATTTAAATAATTATTTTTTTAAAAAATAATTTTAATTTTTAGTTTAACATTTAATAAATATTCATATTATAAAAAAATTTTAAAAAAATAATTATATTTTATATTTTATATTTTTTTTAATCTTAGCCATTGAATTAAAATTCAATAGTTATAAGTGAAGAAGCAGGATCCTGATTCTCTTGAGGATCCCCAATACACACTTTTTGAAATGCTAATGACTTTTTTTTTTTTTGCTTTAACCTCATGTCGGCCGTCCGTACTATTATGAGTACCACTAACAAGTAAGGGGGTTTCAATTGGTACGGATATTATAGTCCTCAGTCGCTAATTTTAGTTGTTAGATTTAAAATTTGACGACTAATACTTTTAAAAAAAATTAAAAAATATATAAAAATAAAAAAACATTTTTTTTCTTTTTATCAAATATAAAAAAAATTATAAAAATAAAAAAATAATATTAAACTTATATATATATATATGTGGGGCCGTTTAAATCCAATAGCCACCCGGGCGTAAAAGGGGCCCCCCAAATTTACCCACTATTGCATTTTTTAGGCTACATCTTTGGATTGGACAAAAGTATTATATACGCCTTTTTTTATTATTTTTATGCTAACTTTGGTCCTACTTTCGTGTACTTTATTACTCAAAAACGAAGTCTTTAATCTTAACAGGATACATTTTGATAGGATAAAATGAGATGGCCTCATGGGTACTTCTTAAATCCAATGATCTAGTCGATATTAGCAACATGAGAGTAAAAATATCTAATGCGTTTCTTATAATTAAAATCAACGCATAATCATCACGTTTTGATCAAGTAGATACTAATTGACCTCATGGGTACTTTTTCTTTTTTTTTTGAAAGGTTAAAAATAAGATACGCGGCAAATTTCATTGAGAGTAACTTTTTGGCCTAATTATTCACATTTGCATTTGAATGGGGATCCTGCTCCACGGAGTAGGATTTCATCCCAAAAATATTTTTTTTTTTTTTGATTTTGAGATCCATAAAATGTTAAAAAAACAAACCTTTACTATTTTTGAGGTAAAAATCTTACTCCGCAGATCATGATCTCCTAACCACATTCGCATCATAATAAATCAAATTCATATCAAAATTTTATATATATTTTTGCCAATGAATTATGAAAACAAATAATTACAATTTGGCTTTAATAATTTTTAACCCTATGTATTTAAATCTTTCTTCCATTCACTAATGACTGATACATAGAGTGAAAATGATGGTTGCAACCCTAAACTCTCATTGTTAATGTGAAAAACTATCTTTTACTTTAAAAATCAAAATTGTATTCCGGTATAAATTGTTAAAATTTTTTCACTCAACAAATTTTCTCAATTATTTACACACATGCTCGAACTTGTAAACTTGTATTGTTACATAGGTAGTATGGTCATTGGGATTGAATAGTATGTAGAGATTTGCCTATAAATAAAACAAGTTTGATAAGAAGATTAGAATATATTTGGTCCCACTATTGTAAGCAAATCTTAGGAGTTTGTTGGTAAGACTTATAAGTTAAAAGTAAGCAGATAAAATTTAGTACTGTACTACTCTAATTATGAGATGACTTTCATATTCAATTAATTTCATTAACTGGAAATACTTGGAGAATTTTGCTCCATGACTATTAGTAATTGATACTTTCTGACATCACCAAAATATGTGCATTAATTTTTTTATTACTATTTCAGATTTATTTTAGAGCATACTTTTGTCTAAAAATTAAATATATGCTCTAAAATATTTTAGAGCATCACCAAAATTTAGTTCGTTTATACTATTTAGATTGTATGTAGATTTTCATATTAAATGACTTTCACTATTTGAGAAATCTAAAAAGTTTCACTTAATAATTATTGATTATTGGGATTTGTCTTCGTTAATAAAATTTATACATTGTTTTCTTATTATTTTAGATCTATTCTGGTGATATAATTTTCTATAAAAATTGATTTACATATAGTAAAAAAATATAAATTACATATATTATATATTCTTGTATATTTTTATTCTACTTGTTCATATAGTCTAAACAAATAGAGATTAAGGATCTCATAGTCCTTTGACATACAAATGAAATAAAATTGCTCCCACGTTTACAAATTTATTTAGATGTGTTTTCATCCTATTTGTATGTCTATATACCCTCAATGTGAAAATTGGATTCCAATACTTTAAATCTCAAAACATTCTACATGCCCAAATTTACAATCTTTTAGTTCTCTATATCAAGCATGGATGGTTAATAGACAGTAAAATTTAATGCACACTTGTGGAAAAATTGATTCCTGTAATAGCTATATCTAGAAAAATAATGCATGTAATAGATTTTTTTTTTTGAATCTTTTCCCAATCATCTTCACCTGCTTTATAAGAAAACAATGCCTTAACTTTACTAAAGTCATACCTTACACGTTTATCCATTTTCGTCCAGCACTCTAAAGAAGACATTCGTGGACAACTGACAACTCTACGCCCGAGAGTGTTGGGTCCGACGGTCTATGTCTTGGTCTCACATTGTGGGTTTGACAGCTTGAGCGCAACTTGTCCCAAAATGTTTTTCATCAGATTTTTGGACTGTTTTTTTTACAATTTAACTAGAGTATATCGAAGCACTTTCTTTTAATCTCATTATAATAAGTATAAACATAAAATTCATATGAAAATAACCTACTTAAACCTCTCAAAATGTACCATCTTTATTTTCATATTTACCGTTTGAGCACATACCAAGTATCCATTTTCTCCTATTATGTGAGTTATCTTACTACTTCTACATTTGAGTTGCCTAGTCAAAGACATAATTTAAAATCTTTTATGAAAGTTCTAATTAATAGTTGTTATTTAGGTAATGCTGACTGCAGGAATCGACACAACATCATATACAATGGAATGGGCAATGTCCCTTCTCTTGAACCATCCGCATATATTGCAGAAAGCAAGAGACGAAATTGACATGGCCATTGGGGACTGTCGCCTAGTAGAAGATTCCAACATAACCAAATTAAGCTACCTAAAATGCATTGTAAATGAGACACTCCGCCTATGCCCAGTGGCACCTCTTCTTATTCCCCATTTCTCGTCCGAAGATTGCACCGTGGGCGGGTACCATGTTTCCAAGGGCACCGTGTTGTTGGTAAATGCATGGGCATTGCATAGAAACCCAGACCTTTGGAAGGATCCCTTAGAGTTTAGGCCCGAGAGGTTCATGGGAGCAGAGGAAGGTGAAGGGGAAGGGTTTAAGTTCTTACCTTTTGGGGTGGGAAGGAGGGCTTGCCCTGGCTATAACTTGGCTACGAAGTCGGTGACCTTAGCATTGGCGAGTCTAATTCAATGTTTTGATTGGGAAAGGGTTGATGGGGAATTGGTGGACATGGAAGAAGCCACCAGCCTTATCCTGCCAAAGAAGAAGCCTTTGGAGGCAATGTGTAGTCCTCGGTCCTCCATGATTGCTATCCTCTCTCAACTTTGATTAAGGCTATCTACCAACTATCTTGTCGTTATGTCAAGAGCTTAAATAATATTTAATAAAATTATATTGTAATTTTGTTATCAATATCAATTAAATAAATGTTAAAAATTTATGATTTTGCTTACTTTTTATTACCTATGTAGTTTCTATTTAACTACAAATTTAGATATTAACATTTCCTTTTTTTTTTTTATTATAGTTATAAACTTTCTCATTTTTTTATAATTCTTTTCTTTAGTGTTGTTGATAAATTCTATATAAATAACATTATCTAATATTACCTTATATATTACTCAATAATTTATGAAGTAAGGTGCTCACTAGTTCCTATTGGCAAATTTTTTTTTAAAACATGGAGCAATATTTTACAAAAAAATGAGGCTGACTTTAAAGATATATAAAGACAGAGTACTTTTGATAATCTTGCTTACCATGATTGTTAGTTATAAATTACTTATCATAATAATTCTCTTTAATTATTCACAAAAATCTTAATCATATTGAAAATTTACTCGGTAAGTTAATTAGTTGCCAACTTTCATTTTCTAATGGGTAGTGAGATTTGAACCTACTAATAAACAGAAAGGATTTTAGCAGGCCTTAAAGATTGATTAAATACAACCCTTTTTTTTATGTGATATTTGGTTGGCTTTCCATAACTCCTATCGTTTTACTAATATAGAAAATTTTCACCCTTTGGATGGAACACAATCTAAAAAATTGACAATTTTAAAGACAACACTAAAAAATTTTTAACAGAAAGGAGAAAAAAAACATTTCTCATATAAATTTAAAAGAAGTTGCTTAGTCTATCTTTAACTTCTCCAAAAAGTCCTATGGAAACTTTCAAAACACATACTTGGAGAAGTTTCTTTTGAAGTTAAAGTCCCTCATAAAGTTTAGCCAAATAACCATAGTTATTCCACCTTTATTTGCCTACCAAACAGTAACAAAGCAAACTCTAAGCTATGGAAGCATCAGATAATTAGAATGCAATGGCTTTAAGAAGAAATGTTGAGCAAACATTTTCAATGTCGATGTGCACAGCGTTTAGAAGATCCTATCTTCTTGAAGAAGGATTTCTATGGAAAGAAACTCTTTTTCACTTTCAAGCTAGCCACTATATGAATATGATCAACTTTGCTTCCTTCACTCCTAAAATAAGATATTTATTGGTTATATAATAAAGTCTCTTCTATCTTGTGTAGCTAAATCTCTTCTGTCATAGTTCCTAAGAATCATTGCCACAATCATTTTATCTGTCCTAAGTCACTCAAACGAACCCCAATCAGCCAATCAAAGATCTCGACTTTCGTGATGAGACTATTCTGTAATAGGCCCAATTAGGTGAATTGACCGACCAAGTTTCTTGGACACCAATGAGCCGAAAAATATGTGTAAATCGGGAGCTCCGTATTGGGTCCCCTCCTTGACTAGCTAATAACCTTCCACAAGTAGAATTTTGACATCATTACGTGGACGCCCGCTAACATATTGGAGATACCAATCAAAGTAATGGTCCAAAAATTATAACTTGATCCCGGTCATAAGCCAATCCAATGGAAGAATAGGAACCACACCATCGAGAAGCTAATTACCATCGATGAGGAAGTAAAAAAGATGCTTGATGTGGTGTTCATATAAAGGTCCAGTACTCGGACTGGTCATCCAACATAATCCTTATTAAAATAAGTAACAATAAATAGTGGATATGTGTCAACTTCGTAGACATGAATAAGGCTTTCCCGAAGGACGGCTTTCAATTGTTGAGGATTGGCTTGCTAGTGGGCTTCACATATGGTCATGAACTATTGAGTTTCATGGATACCAACTCAAGTTACAACTAAATCAAGATGAACCCAGGCAATGAAGATCACACATCTTTCATGACCAACTAGGGAACGTACTACTATAAGTTCATGCCCTCCTATTTCAAGAATGCCGAACCTATCAGTAGCTTGTGAATAAAATATCCAAAGTTTAAATTGGTCAGAGCATGGAAGTCGTCAAAAAATCTTTGGAACGCATATTTAGAAAAGTTTCTTCTCTAGAGTTATAATATCATAGATTACATTTGTATTTTTTTTAATATTAATTATGATTTTAGGATAATTTAGGTATGGAAAAAAATTAATTAAATGTTATAAAATTTAAAAGGATATTTGGATCGGTTTGACTGTTATTTAAAGTGCACTTATGTCATTGCCAGAAGTGCACCTGGGTTGTCACTCGAGGTGTACCCGTATTATCACTCAAGTATTAATTTTGGTTTTGAAATAAAAAAAAAATATATTATTATTATTATTATATAATTATAAAAAGAAAAAAAAGAAAGGAAAAAGGGGATTGGGGAGAGAATAGAAAAGGAGGGAAGAAGGAGGAGAGAGAGGAGAAAGGGGATAGGGTTTTAGGTAAGTAGCACGGCGGAGGAAGGACAGGGAGAGGGACAGAGGGGGGAGCAAGGAGGCCGAGTGGTGCAGGTGGGTAGCGCAGCGGTGGTCAGCCGGGCGATGGTCGACAGCGCAAAAGGGAGGAGCACTCGGGGTCAGGAGGCAAAGCTGTGGTGGCAGTGTTGGCGAGGTGACGTCGGGAAGGCCTACGACAACCGTACGAGGCGGCGGAGGTAGTGGCAGTTGTGAGTGAGATGGCCTTGTGCAAGAGAGAGAGGGGGCCTTGTGCAGGTAGAGAGAGGATCTTTGTGACGGCGTCGACGAGGTGATGCCGGGAAGGTCGGCGATGGCCATACACGGGGGTAGCAGGTCGCCACGGCGGTGTTGAGCAGCGGTAGTAGTGCGCGGGAGGCCGCACGCAAAGGAGAGAATGAAAAAGGCACGCGCTTTGCACTACAGGGGAGAAAAGGTATCATTCGGATACCTCGGGGAATCATTTCTTATAAAGTCGAGACAAATATTCCCTAACCCTAACTTTGGTCTGATTTCGTGTCTGATAATGTTTAACTTCTATTTGGAGATTTTACTAACGTGTGTATTATTTTTTAACACCTAAATCTATTTATTCTATATATGTATGTATGTTTTGCTGGCTATGAATGATTTTATACTAGTATTTATAATTTGAAAGATTTTTGGACACTCAAACAATATATATGTATATTTGTATAGCCGTATATAGTGGAATTATAAACTAGGTCATGCGTATGTCCACATTTGTGTTGTCGGGGAACAAGGTCGCTATTTTGTTGGACTATGATGGTCCGAGACTCTAGGAGTCGATTTGTGATCCGAGGTATTGGTTATTTGTGATTCCTCACCCGATAAGGAGACTTTTGTCCCAACGGGGATGTAGGAAGGTGAGTTTTGATGTAGTCGATCTGTCCCATATATTTTAATGATAACCATCGTAAGAAATTGACGAAAAATAATACATTTCGGACGTCCTAATATATTTAACTAAACTTGAGGTTGCAGTCGATATAGTTGTGATTATTGGACGATGATAACACTTCTTTAAGTTAATATTATGGATCTTTAGTTCTCCGATTTCATGCATATTTTGTATTTCTATATGTATTTACATAGACTATAATTTAAAATACGTGATTTGACCCACGGATGGGTAATATGAATGTCTCGTTTGTATTAATGTGTTAAGCCCCAGAATATGTTTTATATTTATATATTTTGGTTTCGGTATTTTCTTTAATTTATGCATGTGAGATATGAGAATTGGATCTGAATAATTGTATATGTCCCACACAAATGTGGTGACGGTTGAGATTATGTAATGTGATCTCGGATCTTATGATATGATATCGCCTATGATATTTGACCAGATCATTATTTATTATAATTATGTCCCAGATGGACTATTTAATACGGATAATGATTTAGTATGAGATATCTCCTTTGTTTTTAGAGATTTCACGTATATTTTGTTTTATTTTACGTGGTTGTTATGCTATATTCATTTCTCTGATTCATATGTACTGTTTTATACGATGATAGTACTTGACGAGTTCTCAACTTACGTTTTCGTATTTTATCTCTTCAAACTAGTAGTATGGATAACTTATAGGAGTTCGGACGTGATTTGACATGACATATTTCTATTGGTGAGTGGAGATATTTATATTAGGTATGTATACTGATCTCGAAGATGTGTTTAGTTATTGTTTATAATCGAATGATGACCTTAATCTTTGTATGAAAAATATTGGAATTATTGTATATTTAGATACCTCTCTTATAACGTTTGGATAACATGTCATGTATTATATTTATCCGAATTTATATCCGATAAGATCTTGTGCGGACTTCATTATGTTAGACCCTGTATTCTTATGGATTATCATATCCGGATTGGGTTTTCATGATTAATGAAAACATTATTATTGATTTTATTTTTTACCTTCGTATATTATATTTTAAGTCGTGATATAAACTATATATTAAAATGTGGCAAAGCAGTGCATTTTCATTAGACATTGCCATGCTGATCAAGCATTAACAAGGCAAACTCTTAGTGGAGGAAGCATCAAACAATTAGAATGCAATGGTTTTTAGATGCATTGAATAGTAAACATTTTTAATGTCCATGAGCACATGCTCTAGAAGTTCTGATCATCTTGGAGAACGCTTGCAATGGAATGAAACTCTTTTTTAATTCTCGACTAACCATTGAGTATATCTAAGTAATTATGTCCATTTTAAATTACTCGATTAATTCTCTTCCATTATTTATCTAAAAAATCATTACCTTAGTCACATTTATGCACTAGTTAAAAATGGGGCTTACAACACATTCAAGACAAAATACTTTCACATCCCCAAGAGTTTATAGTTCTTTTTGTTAAGTTCTTATTTTCTTAATAGAAATTGTCTAGCAAAAAATATATATATATAAATTCTGATATTTAAGTGTTATAACTTTATCTAACTAATTTATTTTTCAATATAATTGGATAAAACTACCATTAAATAATCTCTAATAAGCATTAAAGAGCACTTGTGAAAAGTATTATAAAGCCTTTCACCGTCAAGCTTTTGAGATGTAATTAGATTCAAATGAGTGCCTAGAACATCTCAAACATATCTTGAAATCAAATTTATACCATTGCGGGTCATCAAACATGCATAGCTAATGTCAAACATGTGTAACAAGACATCATTATTTTCAATACCTCCAAAACACAATGTATATAAGAAGTGAAGAATTCTCTCCTCAACATAATATTGAGTGATGTGTTACTGTTAATTATCTAATTTATGACAAAAGTAAAAATATTGACTGCCTTTTCTTCACAAAAATGAGAAGAAAATCCAAAATAGCGACTAAAATTTTGTCATCATTATGAACCTTTTTTCTAGCACTTTGCACGACCATGTTTGTTCATGGGAAGTTTTCATTTAGACCAATATTTTATATTACCCTATCCTTATTGTTATATTAATAACATTCAAGATTTGGATATTTTGATTTCAAGTTGCTTCAACTCTTGCCTTTGTTCATGGGACACTTTCCCTCATTTCTTCCCCGACTTCTAAAATATAATGCTTTATGTTGTGAAAAAAACAACCTTGTAATCTCGTCATTTTTAGTAAGAGTCGTACCCATAGCCATATATGATGATTTTATTGCTGAGCTATTAAGCTCACATTTGCATTTCATTATATCTCATATTTATAGACTTGGCATTGTGAAATGGTAAAGGTAGGATGGGAGTTTGGTTGGCAATCAGGACTTAAGAATAGTTGGACTTTTGTTTTAGATTTTATACATTTACATTTTTGTTGGTCTTGTAAAGTCTGTGCATAAGGAGTAGTACGGACAGACTTTTGGACAATGAGTGTGTACATATTTGTTCGTAAATAGAAGCCTTATTGTAGTATGTACTGAAATTTAAATATCATGTTGATTATAAAGACTTAGCGTAGTACAATTATTAAAAACTATAATTTGTTATATATAATATATTTTTGGACAAGATAAACATATCATGTTTTACTAAATTTTATAATCCAATGATAAATCATTTAAATTATTTGGCTTAACTGTTTCAACCGATTGCACAAGCGGGCCTGGTTGCTTCAACCAATTGGGAAATGGGCTTGTTTTTCGGAAGCTCAACTAGTTCTCTAAAATATTTTTTATATGTTAGCATATTTATATTAAATTCTTCCAAGTTTGTCTTAAGATTAGCCAGCCAGCCTTGAGGTTTGCTCAACCTAGTAGGAGGTTCTATTGGGCTCCTTAGACGTGATTGGAAGATTGGTCAATATTAATAGCACTTGCTTATTTTTTAAGATGTCTCTATAATTCTTAATTTTTCTTAGTACTCTATTCAATTTGTTATGGGTAATATTTGTAATATGTCCTTAATGTTGGGACTCTATCTGTTGGGTCCCATTATCCGGGGACCATAAAAAGAGTACGGAATAGGACGAATGTTTTGAACCGAGAAACCCAAGCTATCATACGTCCGAGAACTCATGCAATGCAAAATGACCGAGAACTCTCTATGACCGTCCGACAACCCACGTGGGGTCTACAGTGCGCGGACTCAATCAAACTCCAAAACGAGTCAGTAAAGGACGAGGACTTTCTCTAGTATCCGGAAATGCCAGCTCAGCAACTTCACAGTTACCAAGGAGTGCGTAAATCCTGCTACACGCCGCCGCCGTCATCAGCAATCCCCAGAGCATGCCCTGTCACCTCAAAACTGACATTCCCAGACAAGATGGTGGTCATTGGCGGCGTCACCACCAAACACGCTGTTGCGCGACACAGCATGGTCATGTCACAGAGAGTTGGTAGCCGCCCTCCCGGTAGATCTTAGTAGCCTCATGGGCATTCCCAACGGCTACATTTTGCCCCTATAAATACTCACTTAAGGCATTCAAAGGGGGATCTTGGTCAAGAGTAAAAGAGCTCAAGAAGAGATAAAGAGTGTACTCGAACCTCAGAATTTGTAAGAAACAACGGTCAACTAGTGAAAACCTTTCTCAGGCTCTCAGCCTCGTGGTTTTTCCCTCATTTCAAAGAGGGTTTCCCACGTAAAAACTTGCGTGTTCACTCTCTCTCACAACTCTCGCTCGCCCAAGAACAGTTCACTTATTCTCTTGTGTTGCGCTTGTTTCCGTCCACCTGACGTCATCACACGTCAGCTACGTACGGCACTCGGACTCGAACGCAACATTGGTGCCGTCTGTGGGAAGGAACGGAAAGTCAACTTCTCACTCTCCTAGATCATATTTAACTATACAACACCACCTTTACACCTAAGCATCCGGAAATGGTGAGCACCAGGGCACAGGCAAGCGCGCCACCTCCAGCTGCGACTCAGCAACAGCAGGAGGGTGTCCCCAACCCCAGCGTCGGCATCGAAAACCATCCTGATCCGGTCGTGCGGGGCTTAGCAACGAAAGTGGAAGAAATGTCAAAGGCCATCTTCGCCCTCTGCGCCAAAGAGGACGAGAAGGCGAAGGGAGCGCCCTCCAGGGGCTACCAAGCGAAAATATCTCGAAGCGGAGGAAGGAGGCGCGAGCGCCCATATAGGGCACCCGCCCATCAGGAACAACCAAGGACACAGGTCGCCTCAAGTGGCAGGAATCCTCGAGGACTAGAGGACCGCCTGGGTCCCCGATCCCAAGGTAATCAAGAGCACCATGCCCGAGAGGCAACGCATGTGCACGGGTCCAGAAGGACCCCCGAGAGGCCAGCGAGCCACCAACCCAACGAGTTGAGGCACCTCCTCAACGCAAAAAGAACGACAGCTCCACCCCATGTGGAGGAAAAGTTAGCAAAAGTCTGGAATCGCGTTTTCGGGGAGAGTAGCGGAGCGAGTATCCCCCAGTCTCCGTTCACGAGGGACGTTAGGGCAAGGGCGCTGCCCCCAAAATTCAAGATGCCAAACCTGGAGGCATATGATGGGAGCGCTGATCCAATGGATCATCTCAACCTGTTCCGAGAGCATTTAAGTCTGCAGGGCCTAGATGAAGCAACTATGTGCCAATGCTTCCCTTTAACGCTGAAAGGGGACGCAAGGGTGTGGTTTTATGGGATGCCTGCGGGCTCCATCAGCACCTTTGGTGAACTGGCGGCGGCATTCTTGTCACAGTTCACCTCCAGCAGGAGGGCGGAGAAACAGCCCTGGCATCTCACTCGCGTGAAGTAAGGTGCCAGGGAGAGCCTGAGGGAATTCCTGGCCAGATTCGTGGCCGAGGCCAGGCAGATTCCAAAATTGTCAGATGGGGTGAAGCTAAACGCTTTCTGTCCCGCCCTGGAGGGAGGTGCTTTCTTTAAACACCTCATCCACAAGGGCCCTCACACTTTCGAGGAGGCCGAAACCGTAGCAAGGGCCTACATAGCAGCTGAGGAGGCGAATGAAGCGAAGCGCCCGGAGAGGGACGAGAATCACCGACCGAGGACGTCGGAGATGAAGAGAAAGGCTGGGGACTATCGTAGTTCCCCGTACATGGCAAAGCATCGCAAGTTTGAGCCGACTGTCCGGAGAGACGCACAACCGGTTCACCTCACTCCTCTAAATGACACTCGCACAAATGTGCTAATGCAGATCCAAGGGGAGAAGTTCGTCAAGTGGCCCAAGCCACTCAGGAATCCAGACGGAGGGGATCAGACAAAATACTGTGACTTCCACCGCTGCGGAGGTCACGCTACTGAAGACTGCAAGTCATTGCAGAGGGAGATTGAAAAGCTGATAAAGAGGGGGCACCTCAACCGTTTCCTGCAAAGACCCGGACAATCCTCCGGACCAGCAGTCGAGCCCGAAGTTGAACCCCCAAGGAACCGAGTGGCAGCAGGGGTTGTAAACATGGTGTCAAGCCGACCGGCTGGGGCGAGCGGCCTGGAGCCCAGCTCTTCCAAGAGGCCGAGGATAGGTGCTAGGGATGACGTTATATGTTTTAGTAAAGGGGATATGGCCCATGTAACTTCCCCTCATAGTGACCCTTTGGTTGTAACAGCACTCGTTTCAGACGGAGCCAATGACTACCGCATGAAACGAGTCTTTATTGATAATGGAAGTAGTAGGAATTTGCTTTACCTCGACGCGTACCTTAAATTAGGTTTGAGAAAAAGTCAAATGAAGGCCCCAGAAGGGCCACTGTATGGGCTCGACAATGAGCCAGTCCCAATCCAAGGCATTATACAGCTGGAAGTCACGCTGGGAACCTACCCGAGAACGGCGTCAAGGATCCTCACCTTTCTGGTGGTGGACCTCCCGTCCGTGTACAATGCAATTCTCGGACGCCCATGCCTTACCAGCTTTGAAGCGGTGACCTCCATCCCACACTTAAAGATGAAATTTCCAACCCCGTTTGGTGTCGGCGAAGTCCTCGGTGAACAGGCCACTGGAAGAATGTGCTACCTGTCACAGGTCACACAAACTCCCATTCCCAGGCCAATGGAAGACCTCGATCTCAGAGACGAGGCAACTCTGCAACAGGCACAACCTGGTGAACCAACCCTACGAGTTCCCTTGGATCCCGAGGACCCCGAGAAGTGTGTCCAGATAGGAAGCTCTCTTGAAGAGTCTGTCCGAGACCAACTCACGAGATTTCTAAATGAGAACTCTGACGTATTTGCTTGGTCCCCCGCGGACATGCCGGGGATCTCTCCCGAGATAATAGTGCACAAGCTTGGCGTGGATCCACACCACAAGCCTGTTAGACAAAAGCGGAGAAATTACTCGACAGAAAAGCTAGTGGCCGTCCGGGAGGAAGTGAAGAAGCTCCTGGACGCAGGATTCATCCGAGAGGTACAATACCCGGATTGGCTCGCCAACGTAGTGATGGTGAAGAAGAATAGTGGAAAGTGGAGGATGTGTATAGATTTCACGGATCTTAACAAAGCTTGCCCAAAAGACAGCTTTCCACTCCCGAGGATCGACCAGTTGGTAGACTCAACGTCCGGACACGAGCTGCTCAGCTTTATGGATGCTTACTCGGGGTACAATCAGATAAGAATGTGCCTCGAGGACAAAGAGCGTACGTCCTTCATGACTGACCAAGGGACGTACTGTTACAAAGTGATGCCCTTCGGTCTCAAGAACGCGGGCGCGACCTACCAACGGCTGGTCAATAAAATGTTCGAGGATCAGATCGGCAGGAATGTGGAAGTCTACGTGGACGACTTAATCGTGAAAAGCACCATCAGCGCAAACCACATCAAGGACTGGACGGAAACCTTCCGAGTGTTGAGGGCCCATGGGATGAAGTTGAACCCCAGCAAGTGCACATTCGGGGTGACGTCCCGGGAAGTTCTGGGCTATATAGTGTCGCAGTACGGATCGGGCGAATCCCGAGAAGATCCAAGCAATTTTAAACATGCAATCTCCCCGGACTGTAAAAGAAGTCCAAAGACTCACCGGGCGGGTGGCCGCCTTTTCCCGTTTTCTGGCCAAATCGGCCGAGAGACATGTGCCTTTCTTGAGCACTCCGAGGACCAAAGACCAAAGGCTTCCATTGGAGCGATGATTGCGAGGAGGCGCTTGAGGGCCTCAAGGCGTATCTAGCTAACCCTCCTCTCCTAGCTTCTCCTCAGATGGGAGAGGAGCTCTATTTGTATCTGTCGTAATCGACCGGGCCTAAGCTCACTTTGGTGAGAGAATTCCAAGGAACCAGAAGGCCAAGATACTATGTCAAAGAAGATCCTAGCAGATTCGGAGACGCGATATCCGCACGCGGAGAAGATTGCACTGCACTAGTATACTCCGCCAGAAGCTAAGGCCGTACTTCCGGACACATAAAATAGTGGTCCCGACACCAACCACCGAGGACTGTTCTCCAGAAGCTCGAGGTCTCGGGGCGATTGATTAAATGGGCCATTGAGTTAGGCGAATTCGACATCGAATTCAGGCCAAGGCCGGCCATGAAGGGCCAGGCCCTTGCGGATTTTGTGGTAGAAGCAACTGCGCTTGCCAACGATGATTCCGAGGATACTGAAATGGGCAAAGCAGTACCAGCGCCAGCATGGACACTTCATGTGGACGGCTCCTCCATGAAGGATGGCTGCGGGGCTGGAATAACAATTTCAACTCTATTCCCATCCATTTCTATTCCCTGGAATAACTATTATATTCCTACCTTATTCTATTCCAACAACCAAATGTACCATTAATGTTAGGATTCTTTCAATTATTATTTAATATTGAGTGTATGTTATTTTCTTTTTCTTTTATGGCCATGGAGATGGTATTGGGGTCACTCCCTCGTGGCATTTTATATCCGCGGACTCAAAGGAAGAAAAGCACGCGGACTTTTAGAGTGGTCCGTGAAGCCTGTCATGACGGACAATGAATCATTAGAGGCATCATGTCTGAGACGTTACTGAGGACATGGACGATGATTCTGAAAGCATAAGTGTTAACTCTCTCTCTCTTCGTAGGCCTGTTGTAGCCGCGTTTTACAGGTGGGCAATTCATCCACTCTGATTAGATGTTGAAGCGGCTGCAATTTTCAAGGTGTCAGGCCTGCCACTCTGGCACGCCGAGCGTGTGCCTGCCATGAAGGGCTAGGGGGCGTGGTCCTGCCACCCTACTAGCAGTAGGGTAGCTGGTCGGGCCTAGGCCCCTTGTATATATGTAGAGGCTTGTGCCCTTGCTTTGGGGGTGTCGTGCGTCTTAGAGTGCTTGTACTATGTCTTAAAGAGCAATCTTGGAGTGAGCATTGAGAGAGTTATGGGCAAGCCTTATTGTAAAGATAGAGAGAGACACTTTTTAGAGAGAGATTATGAGATATACACTTGTGATTATTTTTTCTTTATTTGAGCTTGTGTAGTTAACATTCTTGTAAACAATCTATACTTTATAGTGTATTCATTGATGGTTTTTCTCTTAGTTAAAGAAGGCTATTTCCACGTTAAAACTCTCATGCGTGTTTTCTCCCATTTTTCTATCTTTACTTTTGGCAGACCGTTCGAGAGCTTTGCTCTATTGTTGTCCAAGTGTTTTATCTGCTCAGTTACCGTGCCTTCCATTTTTGCGCCAACAAGTGGTATCAGAGAGTCTGATTCTTTGAACGGTGATCTTATTACTCGCTACTATGAATGTTAGAAGCAAAATGACTTGCTTAAACGGAACCAACTTTAACACTTGGCAGAGCAAGATGTCAGTCTTGCTCTTTGTAAAGTTCATGCATAATCCCGTTTTTGCCACACAAAAAGCCGGCACCAAAAACGGATGAGGAGTAGACATTGGAGCACAAGCAAGTGTGCGGGAACATCCAGCAGTTCGTTGACGACAACGTGTATAACCACGTTCGCGGAGAGACGAATGCCAAGGAGCTTAGGGAGAAACTGCAAAAGCTCTATACCTCCAAGACCAAAAACAACAAAATCTATCACTTGATGAGGCTAATGCAGATTCGGTACAAGGACGGCTCATCTGTCGTCGACCACCTGAACGAGTTTCAGGGCTGCGTGGACAGGCTGAATGGCATGGGGATCAAGTTTGAGGATGAGGTGCTCGGACTCGGGCTCCTGGCAACCCTCCCGAACTCATGGGAGGTCATGAGGATCACCATTGTCAACAGAGCTTCTAACGGCGTGATGACTTTAGAGATGGCCAAAGGAGCTGTGCTGAACGAGGAAGTGAGACGGTGTTCTCAGGGTACGTCCACCTCTCAACACTCCGAGGTCATTGTCACCTAATCAAGGGCAAGGAGTCGAGGACGTGACCGAAAGTCTGAAGACAAAGGGCGGAGTAAGTCATGTTCTCGGTACCAGAACATGGAGTACTACCATTGTAGCAAGAAGGGCCACATCAAGAAATTTTATTATAAGTGAAAGCGTGAAAACATTGGAAAGGAGAGGGGCAAAAAGAGACGAGGCGGGTAAGAGTCCTCGGTCTCTGTTGTCACAGGAGATGACCTCCTTTTGGCCTGCGAGTCTGAGGACTCTGTAAGCGTGACAGAGTAGGCTTCTGACCGAGTGGTGGATTCTGGCGCATCCATTCACGTCACCTCCAAGAGAGAGTTGATCTCCACTTACACTCCGAGTGCCCCAAGAGTATCGAAGATGGGCAACATGGAGATGTTCGAGATCATTGGACGAGGCGACGTCTCCTTGATGACAAACAATGGAGCCCGACTGATTTTAATGGACGTCCGACATGTCTCCAATATTCATATGAATATCATTTCAGTAGGACGGCTTGATGATGAAGGCTACTGCAGCGTCTTTTGTGACGGTAGTTTCAAGTTGTCAAAGGGTTCTATGGTGGTTACCCGAGGAGTAAAGGCCTCAAGCCTTTATGCGCTGAAAGCCAAGGCCGAATATGGCCTTGTAGAAAGGCGTTTTCTCCCAATACTCAATTCGCAAGGAACCAGTAGTAGAGAGAAAAGGGAGAAAGTGTTAGAAAGCTTGAAGGCGTGGAGAGTTTTCATTAGCTTGAGTATGCTAGAGGGTATTTAGTAGATGAAAGAGAGCATGCCAGTGGAGTGAATCTCTATAGAATTTTATAGACGTGGGCCTCTACCACTTTCCTTAGGTGGTGAGGCAGGAAACCCGTCTTCTGTAAGGATCATTACCTTTCCTATGTGGATGCGGGTTCCATTCTCGATTGTAACGGTCGGGAAGGGGGATCCCTTTCCTTTCGCGCGTAGTGACTGTTAGAGTGCCCTCTATGGATCACTCGCCAATTCGTGCACTTTCCTCTCAGAACGCGCTCTGATTTCGGGAGGTTCTCGCTACAAAAATGATTACCTTTCTTGGAGATGCGGAGAATTAGAGTAGATGACCATTGAGGCTTAGAAAAGCACATGTAGACTGATTTAGTCATGGGTCGCGGCCGACCTACTTGTTGCATCTCCGGTTAATGGTAGTATTGACCGTCTCAGGTACAAATGGGTCGCTGTTGGTTTTTGAGCTACTTTTCCTTTTGCAAGCCAACCTACTACTGGTGTCCCATCAATTCCATTGCTTGATGGGAAATCAACCCATATTTAAAAAAAAAAAAAAAAATCTCTATTTCAACATAATATGAACCAAAGACACATACACTGAATGTGAAAATATAACTATTGGGAAACTAGATGTTTCCATCTTATCATGTTAAAAGTGAACTTTATAATATGTCATCATGTAAATATTTTTTGTAGTATTAAATTAAACAATAATATTAGTTTCCAGAGGAAGCCAAATTTTCGGATGTAATTTCTTTCGTCATTTCTGGTCACAGACCATGTGGGGGGCTAGAATCTCATATATCCAATAATTTAATTTTGTTATTAAAAAATATGATTTAAAATTGTAAATTATATTTTTGGACATCAAAATATTACATAACCCATATTATTAAAAAAGTAATTATCATATTTTCAAAAAAAAAAAAAAAAAGAAAAAAAAGTGGGACATCGAATAGTCCTTTGGATTCCTTGAATTTTTACTTGAAATTCAAACCATGCAAAAGAATTGCGTAATCAAGACAAAATTACTACTTGACATAAAAAATATGTACTAAAAGATTGAAAAGTCCTTATAAAGTAGAGGCCGATGCAAAGTTTCTTCAG
This sequence comes from Nepenthes gracilis, assembly GCA_033239525.1. Taxonomy (NCBI): domain Eukaryota; kingdom Viridiplantae; phylum Streptophyta; class Magnoliopsida; order Caryophyllales; family Nepenthaceae; genus Nepenthes; species Nepenthes gracilis. Next base: position 17,636,389 of record BSYO01000016.1, on the reverse strand, counting down.
AGAGAGAGAGAGAGAGAGAGAGAGAATGGAGATGGAAATGGTATATTTCTTAGCTGCCTTCCTCCTTTTCTTGGTTTACTCCAAGCGACTCCGGACTCCAAACAAAACCCTCCCGCCATCCCCACCGGCCCTTCCCATAATCGGCCATCTCCACCTTCTCAAAACCCCACACCACCGCTCTTTACAGTCCCTCTCTGAACGCTACGGCCCAATTCTTTTCCTCCGGTTGGGCCGACAGCCTTTCCTCATCGTCTCCTCCCCGTCGGCCGTCCAGGATTGTTTCTCTCAAAATGACATCATCTTTGCTAATCGGCCAAAGTTCATGGCTGGTCGGATTCTAGGCAACGATTACTCCAACCTGTTATGGGCCCCCTACGGTCCCTTATGGCGGAACCTCCGCCGAATCGCCACCATCGATGTCCTGTCCTCGCATCGGATTCAGGAAACAGCCCACACCCGACAGGGAGAGATCCGGTTCATGATCCGCCAACTCTTACAAAGATCTGAGATTAATAGGAAGGTGGATTTGAATTCTTTTCTCTCTGAACTGACTCATAACTTAATTATGACGATAATCAACGGGAGACGATGGGACGGGTCGACAGATAATCTTTTTCCTCCCGCCATCTCTATCAATGTTTGTGATCTTTTTCCCGTGTTGAGATGGGTTGGTTTCAAAGGGACTGAGAAGAAGATGGTGCAGCTGAAGAATATGAGAGATGTGTTTTTGCAAGGTTTAATCGATGAGTGTCTACGGGAGAAAGCGAAGTCTCCGTCTCGCGGCGGAACTAGTGGAGGAGCGGGGGAAAGGAAGAAGACGTTGGTGGAAGAACTGGTGGCTCTGCAAGAAGATGAACCGGACCGCTATACAGATGATGTGCTGAAACAGCTCTTACTGGTGAGCTTATCCTCTCTATCTACACACCCCAGTTATGATACAAGGTGAATCGTTAAATTTTAAAACTAATGATCCATATTTTTTTTAAAAAAATAAATAACAAAATTTAAAAATATATATTTTTTATATTTTTATATATAAAATATGAGCCATTAATTTTAAAATTTAACAATTCAGGTGACATTATAGTCACTGCAATGTCCGTAGAAAGTTGTAGCAGCTCTCATTTTCTGCCTACCCTACTTTTTGATATACTAATTACTTTGCGGTGTTGGTTTGTCGGCTCTCCGTACCATCATTGCCCACCGGCACCCCAATCAATTAACTAATGCTTGAGATTAAATAAGTACCATCATACGCCTTTTTGTGTTTTTTTAATTTTTATGCTAAGTTTGGTCCTACTTTTATTGTATTTTATTATTAAAAATGAAAATTTTAATCTTAATAGAACACATTCTGATAGGAAAAAATTAGACGGTCTCTTGGATATTTCTTGAATTCAATCTTCTAGTTGATATTAACAACTCAAGAATAAAAATTTTTAATACTTTTTTTATGATTAAAATCGACACTTAATCATCACGTTTTGATCAAAAGGATACCGATTGGCCACGTTGTAGATTTTGTATTGTAGATTTAAAAAATATTTATTTTTATTCATCCTTTGTTTTATATTAAAAGGTTAAAAAAAATGATATGATTTTGCTACATGTTTCATTAAGAGTCAGACGTGAATTTTTTGGGCTTATTAGTCACGTTTGTACCATAATCGATCAAAACTCATATCTAAATTTTATATATATTTTTTATAATAAATTATGAAAATAAACAATTACTATTTATTTAAATCAATTACAATTTAATTCTTAATAATTTGTTGCATCATGTAATTCACAATTTCACATTTCTCATGATGTAATATGTTTTCCAATGAATGGCAATGAAATGAGGAACTTGTTTATTAAAATCATCACGTTTTATATGTTTTCACAATTTCACATTTCATCACAAATCCGGTTGAAACGGGTTTCTCGGTATTTTATTTCAAAAAAAAAGTATATTTCATTTTTTGTAACTTTAAAATTAATTATTAATTATATTACTATGTCTGATGCGTTCGAACTTGAAGATGGTGGCTAGTATGGCCTTGTGAGCGACTCGGGAGTCTGAGACGAAGTATTTGGAAGGAAAAGGGAGGGGAGCAGAGTGACAGAGGAACAAAGAGAGAGGGGGGAGAGAGAGAAAAAGGCTGAGGGTAAGTGAGATCAAAGTAGTATATTTTTTCTAACTAAAATTGAATACAGCACCTTTTAAGCACATGGCAACCAATTAAAGTGCAGTAAAATAAAATAATAATTTAACAACCTAGCAAAAATAACAATGAGAATAACTAACAGAATAATAATATGATAGTATTAAAGGTAATCATAAAATTTAATAGGGAGTCAGGTCATTCGAGCACTTCGGCATGGATTGACCGACCGGACGACTGAGCTTGGCCGGTCAACTGAGCTTGGCTAGTCAACGTTTGTAGAGGGCTGGATCGTTGGGCTTACCCCAGTGGAGGTGAGTGGAGCTACTGGGCCTGGAGACAGGAGACTCGTAATATTGTCATCCCCATTGAAAAAACATTGTCATCAATGTTGAAAGTCAAAAATTTTCGACAGAAGTCAGCAATTGATTCCCATGTCGCCTCCTCGAAAGATTGGGACTGCCATTGTACCAGAAGTTAAGGAACAAGTTTTCCCTGCAGAAGAACCTTTTAGAAGCTGAGTAGCCGTGCTGAAGACACAATCAGCAGAGAACCCAAAGTCTCTACAGGTAAGTCAATTCGGTTGGCAGCCGAGTCCCCATAGCATTTCCTGAGCAAGGAAATGTGAAACACGTCATGAATTCGTGAGTAGTCTGGCAGTTGCAATCGATAAGCTACGGGGTCAATTCGCTCGATGATTCAAAAGGGTCCATAGTATCGCTTTGCTAACTTGTAGGAGCAACGATTAACTGCTATAAGTTAGCGGAAGGGCTGTAATTTAACAAAGATCTAATCATTCTCTTGGAATTCTCGATCCGTGCGGTGGGCTTCAGCTTAGTTCTTCATATGCAACTAAGCTCACTGCAAATTAGTTCAAAGGTTGTCTAAAATGGATGAGCGGTCCTGCAACAGCTCATCCACGGCTGCCACTGTGGAATAGCGTTGAACATAGTCTGTCAACGCAGGAAAGACCGACCATAAACCACTTCAAATGCTGTCATTTTGATGGAGGAAGGCCAAGAAGTATTGTAGTTCCATTCAGCCCACAATAGGAACCTTACCCAGGTGGAAGGTTGATCAATAGAAAAACATCACAAGTAACCCTCGAGACAACAATTTACTACTTCGGTCTGCCCATCGGTCTATGGATGGTATGCACTGCTAGTTGATAGAGTTGTTCCCTGTGACCGAAACAATTCTCTCCAAAAAGTACTCATGAATATAGGGTTTCGATCAGAAATAATATTGATTGGAAAACCATGGAGGTGATAGATATCTTTAATAAAGACGGATGCCAAATCCTTCACCGTGAACTTACTGCCCGGTGGGGAAAAATGAGCGAATTTGGACAATCGGTCAACAACAATGAGTATGACAGTGTGTCCACTGGAGGGGGAAGATATGTGATGAAATCCATAGAGATAAATTTCCAAATCTTACTTGGAATTGGTAGAGGTTGCAACAGTCCTTGCGGTGCAGTATTTAATGGCATAACTTACTAATAAACAGCGCATTTGGACACAAATTGGTGGACCTCATCACGCATACGCGGCTAGGGGAAATTTGCGGCTATCCGAGCTAATGTGCGTTGGGAACCAACGTGGCCTCCCAATGGAGAGTTGTGGTACTCTAGCAATACCTACTCTTGGAGTGCCGAATCCGTGGGGACAAAGATCTAGTCCTTATAAAGTATCAACCCATCCCGTACTGTATAATGCTCAAAATCCTCGAGACGATCTTGTAGAGTTACAAAGAAACTAGTTGACGCTAGTGCCAAATATAATAATTGCGTAAAGCAGCTAATAAGGCCACCACAGGTTTTGACACGGAATATATAGAGAAACAGGGGCCTTTTGGCATCCTGGGCAATGCATTGGTGGGGCTATTTTCTTGCCCCGATCGGTAGACGATCTCAAAATTAAACCCGATCAACTTGGTGATCCAACGCTGCTGTTCAGAGGTATGTACCGACTGGGTCATCAGCATTTTGAGTGGTTGGTGGTCGGTTTGGATAATGAATTTGGAACCCAGGAGGTATTGGCACCATTTCTTTACGCCTCCACAATGACGTATAATTCTCTGATGTAAGTTGAAGATAGCTTCATTTTTGGGCTCATTTGCCTGCTGAAAAAGGGCACGAGTCGCCCAGCTTGTACCAACACAGCTCCGACCCCATTACCAAAAGCATTAGTGTGGACTACAGAGGGTTTGGAGAAATCTGGTAAGGATAATACCGACGTGGTGGTGAGGGCGGTTTTGAGGGCATTAAAGGCAGTGGTGGCATCCTAGTTCCAGACAAATGCTTTCTTCCTCAACAAGTGTGTGAACGGCGCAGAAATCCAAATATATTGAGCCACAAACCATCTATAGTATCCTACAAGTTCCAAGAACTAGTGTAGCTGTTTGACATTTGTGGGCAGTGGCTAGGATTGGACAGCAGCTATTTTGGCCGGATGTACAGCCACATGATATTCGGATACCACATGGCCCAGATAAGATATGGAGGATCTACCAAACTCACATTTTGACTGTTTAGCAAAAAAAATTCTCATGTAGGAGCTGTAGTACTCGTATAAGATGTTGGAAATGCTGCTCCCAAGATTAGCTATACACCAAGATATCGTCGAAGAAAACTAGCACAAATTTTCAGAACATAGGCCGAAAATTGGCATTCATCTTGGCTTGGAAGGAGGAGGGAGCATTAGATAATCCAAAGGGCATGACCGAAAATTCGTAATGCCCTTCGTGAGTCCGAAAGACAGTTTTATGCACGTCCTTGTCATGAACCCGCATCTAATGGTAGCCTGCATGCAGGTCCAGTTTAGAAAACACCTTGGCGCCATGAAGATCGCCAAGCAGCTCGTCAACAGTGGGGATAGGGAATCGGTCTTGGACTGTGATTGCGTTAAGAGCGCAGTAATCCACACAAAATTACCAACTACCATCCTTTTTCTTAACAAGAAGGACTGGAAATGAAAAGGGGCTGATACTGGGTCGAATGATTCCCTCCTTTAGCATTTCTGTATCAGCTTTTCCATCTCCTCCTTCTAGAAAGGAGGGTATCGATAGGGCTTAATATTCACTTGTAGTGCATTAGGCTTTAATGGTATGTGGTGGTCGGTTAAACACTACGAAGGTAGGCCGTGAGGAATGGTAAAGACATCGGCAAATGATAAAAAAAGATAGCAGAGGGCTGAGGAGATGGTCGAATCATTGATATGAGGGAAATGACCCGGAGTCCATAGAAGCAGTCACGGTATCTGTTGCCGCTGTTTCTGTGACCAAAGCTACTGTCAGCTGAAAATAAGTGATAGCCGAATTGGTGAAATCACTTCCTCGCAACTGACTTAGTGACATGGTAGAAATCACAGCCTGGTGCATTCCATGTAAGGTCAACTAGGAGCCTTTATAGTTGAAACGCATCCATAAGGCCTTATAATCAAATATCACTAGACGCCCAATACCATGTTAGCTCCATAAATCGGTAGCAAATACAAATCAACGGGAAACTGTGTGTTCCCCATAGTAATGATAACATTGGTGCTCAAACCTTCGCATTGTAGTGAATCGCCTTTGTCTACGGTGACATTAAGGTGGTGCGATGGTCCAATTGAAAGTCCCATATACCATGCTAAGTATATTTGCAGGAAGTTATGGGTGGAGCCACTATCCACTAGAATAACCACGGGATGAGCCCCAATAGCCCCTACAGCTGCAGAGTAGTAGGAGCATCGTGGGCTTCCAGTGCAGGAAGGAGATAGTTGGTGTGGAATCCTAAGCAGGGGGAACATGCTGGATTCCTTTGAGTGTTTCTATAGAGGTCTTCGGCATCAGTAAGTCCTCTTCAGAAGGAGGAATTCCTGTTAGGGCAGGTCCCTCTTCATCAGCCGGCATACATAAAAATTGAGGGAGCGTCACTAGTGTCCTAGAGTGAAACGTTCATCGCAGTTGTAATAGAGTCCCCGTTCCAGACGTGCGGCAAATTCGGCTGGAGTTAATCTCTTTATGGGCAATTTGGGTGGAAGATTTGGAGAAGATAAAAGTTTTGGTAGTGGACCGGTGTTTGGATGTGAGGATTTGGGGAAAGGCTGATGGGGAAAACTAGGTCGGCTTGAATCGAGTTTTTTCTCCACTAATTTAGCCATACTAATAGCTTCATCCAGAGTATTAGGCTTCAATAAAAACAATTCCCATCGAATGTCATCTTGTAACTCAGAGATGAAACAATTTAGCAAATTATTGGGGGTAAGACCAAGAGTTCTGGTGGAGAGGGTTTCGAAGTCATTCATATAGGTGACCACAACGGATATTTGTCAAAGTTTATACAGAGCTACCTCGTGATTTAGGTAAGAAGATGGGCCAAACCGAAATTCCAAATCGCAAGAGAAAAGCTCCCAAGTCGAAAGTTGATGAGTTGCATGCATCCATTAATATCATTGCAAGGCGGCCCCTGACATGTAGAAGGCTGCAATGATAAGTTTCTGCTCCGCGGGAGTGCTATGATATAGGAAAAATCAGTCGATCTGGAATAGCCATCCAGTCACATTCTCACCCCTGAAAAACAGGATTTCTAGTTTGAGTAAACAAAGGTGAGTCAAGATTGATGCCTCTGATGGCGTCGGAAGCATTGGGGGTAAGGAGTGAGAAGATGGGTGAGCTAGAACAGCGGACTTTGAGGAATTTGGTAAGGGCGTGGTCAATAAGGGAGGATTTGGGAAAGGAATGTATGGTCGTTCAGTCCGATGGAGGAGTTCAACAAGGGTTTGCTAGATCTGTTCGATACCCTCAGTATGTTGTTGGACTGTCGCCATTACTTCTTTCAATTCCTTCACCACCATCGCTATAGTGTCTTCCAGAGCCTTCGATCGAGTGGTTACACCTTCTGCCAGGATCTCAATTAAAGACCCAAACGGATGCATTCGGACTTGAAGATGGTGGCTAGCGTGGCCTTGTGAGCAAATCAGGCGTCTCAGACGAAAAATCCTGAAAGAAAAGGGAGGGGAGCGGAGTGACAGAGGGACAAAGAGAGAGAGGGGGAGAGAGAGAAGAAACCATAGGGTAAGTGAGATCAGAATAGTGTATTATTTCTGACTGAAATCGAGTACAGCACCTAATAAGCACACAGTAACCAACTAAAATGCAATAAAACAGAATAATAACTTAACAACCTATTAACAACCTAACAAAAATAAAAATGAGAATAACTAACAGAATAATAATATTATGGTATTAAAAATAATCTTGAAATTTAAGGGGAACTCTGTCATTCCGAGCACTTCGGTGCGGATCGACCGGCCAAATGACTGAGCTTGGTCGGCCAATGCCTGTAGAGGGCTGGACGATTGGGCTTGCCCCAGTGGAGGTGAGTGGAGCTACTGGGCCTAGAGACAGGAGGCCCGTAACAATGTTTTATACACATGTATATTAAAGAGTACTAACCATTTTAAAGAAAATATTGTTTAGTAAATGGTATACAATTCAAGATGAACAACGGTTTTTTACAAATTTATATGAAATTATGAAACTATATAAAAAAATTATAATGACTTGGTAAAAAAAATGTAAAAGAGTTATTTCAAATGAGATATTTTTTTAAAATGGAAAGTTTTCAAATCGAGTAGAGCGCAAAGCCATAAAAATTTTTTTGTGAAATGATTCATTGCTTTTACATTTTATGTAAGACTGGTCCTCCACCGGATAAAGGATGGCCGTGTCGCGCACCCGCAGCCCTTTTGACCCGCTTTTATTTGTTAGATTAAAATTTAATGAGTCAAAATTAATATCAAAAAATATTTTTAAAATATAAAAAATAGTATATTATTATTTTTATAATACAAAAAATATTTTAATATTTTTTAAAAAATTAACAAACATATTTATTTAATATATTATTTTAATATTGTCGGGTACCGGTATCCCAAGGCCCATGCTGGAGATCTATCCTCGAAGTCCTCTCTTTCTTCCTCAACTTCTTCTTCTTCTTTTGGGCAACAGCGACGGCACCACCTGAGTCCCTGGACTGGGACAACCATTTGGCTTTAGTCAGGTACTCAGGCTTTAACCACTGATTCTTCTTGTTTTCATGAAAAGAACCAAGGTTGGTCAGCAGCAAGTCCCTAAAATCCTTTATGGCCATCCGCTCGATAGGCGTGCAATCATTACTGAAACGGAATGCATATTTCCCCATTTGTTGGAAATTCCCCAGTGTTTATGAACGCCCAAGAACAAGAATTTATCCTTCTACCATTTGGTGAAATCAGGATTCCCACCACTGATAGTCTGAAATTCGGGGCTAGGAGTGGCCACAATCTAATCCTGAGTGTGAGAAAACCTCAAGATGTCCTTCAGAGCTATAGGGTCGAAGAGTCTCTGGTGACAGCAAGCGAAGAGCAAAGCGAGACCAAATACCTTACGGCGTTCGGTTGAAGCCTAGTAACAAGGGCCTCCAAGGCCCTCATCATCTCGTAGAACTCTGGCGCCATGGGGTAGCAAAGTCCTCCCTTGAAGTGAATTTCGTAGACGGTAATGAAACCCTAAGGCGGACTGCAAGCCCTTTCGTGGGCCTCTAGGACCACCATTGCCATGGAATCAGGGATGCCGTATTTTGCTCGGATGGTCTCCAGGTTAGCCAAAGTGATTGAACAAACGAAGTCGTGCACTCCTAGTGCCATTAGAGTTGGGAAAAGAAGGCAAAGGAATGTGAACGGAGCACAATGATGAAAAACCCCAAGAGAATGCCTCCGAAGGAATCTAGAGAGTTTCAGAGCACAAAGTGGGAGAAGTGAACTGTGAGAAAGGCAAAAGGTCATATCTAAAACATCAAGAAAGCTTTGAAATTCAAAAAAGCACGCCAATCATTACCCTTGCCACGCGTCATCTTCCCGTGCGCTACCAGTGAAAGTGGGCTTATGTTTCCAAGGAGACATCAAACCGCCTTAAATGTGTGCTTATTGCGCTTCAATCGCGAAAATGGCAGCACAGGTCAAGTACTCGGGCACCAGAAAAAATTCTCAGACAACCCTCTTCCAGAGATTGTCATCAGAAAAGTGCCTGAGAACTTGCGCGTACGTCGAAGGACGTCGTCACTTAACCCACAGAAGCGGCCGAGAACTCAAAAGTTCCTCGGACAAATCAGGCCAAACGCGAGCCGTCGTATGTTCGCGGACATTTACGTGGAATAAAGAAAATAGAGCCAAAAGAAGGCCGAGCGACTCTACGAAGCAAAAAATCCGGTGGACGGCCAATGGAAAAGCTCCACACGAAGAAATCATCTGCGGCCCATAAACACACCAAAAAAAGGGAGGAAAGAGAAATTTCGTGCGACAAGAGAAAAGAGTAAAAGTAATGGCTACTTCTTTTATTAATCAAAGTTCATTTACAAAGTACACGGCTTGCGATAGTAAAAGTACAAGAAACGAGCAAAAATGGCACCGGGTGTGAACCCCAGGACGGCTGCCCTGAATGCTTGGGGCATGGCAAGGGTGCACAGGAAGTTGGTCCACATGGGGTCTCATGGGTCCACCTCTAGTAACCCCTACAAGCCCAAGCCACCAAAGCATCGGGGCCATCAGTGTTGGCCAGCCCCTACGAGTCGAGCCCAATGTTAACCGTAGAAACAAAACCAACACCCAGCCTGAAGGACCTCCTCTTCCCCCGCCAAAATCCACTTTCTACCTCATCTCCAGCTGGTGAAGATTCAAGTGAAATGGAGACACAAGCGATACACAACACAGGAGGAAAAGCGCCCCATGATTGTTCCGCAAGGGTCCTCCCGCACACCAGAGATCACCATAGCTAGAAAGGAGGCGCACGATGCCGGAAGAATGGCCAAGCCACCCTCGTTAGTATGAGACATTGCCCATGGTGGAGGCGTAAAGACAGTCTTCATCAGAAGCTTCAGATCTCCGGTTAGTCCATCCAACTCCTCTGTGAGTCCCAATGGGAAGTGGAGCAAGCCAAGGTCCTTACATGGCTCCTCAAAAATCATCCCAACAATGGGCCGCACCAACGGAGGAGACCGCCTATTTATAGGCAAGCTGGCTCCTAGCTCACATTGAACAAGGCATGTCTCCAGGTGAGCGTCATCCACAAGGAAAACCATGGTTCCAATGCAGCGCAGTTACTGCAGCACCTAAAAAGCTTGCTTGACTGCCTTGGGAAGGCGCGGCTGCCTGGGGAAGGCGCTACGGCCTAGGGAAGGTGCGACGTAGAACAGGACAAAACCGGACACATCTCAAGGTGGGTATGCGGCTGCTTGCTCGGCCAAAACGGACATACCAGGCCACGACTTCAAGTCGGCCCAGGCATGGGGGACTAGTGTTGGGTACTGATACCCTAGGGCCCATGCCAAAGATCCATATCCCAGAAAATGGGTCTAGGAGCCACAAAGGCTCAAGAGGCCTAGGCACGTGGGCTGGCCCACATGACACAGTGGCCTCAAAATCCACTATGGGTTACAGGCCAACGATGAACCTAAAGCGCCGCCCCATCAGTAGGATCCACGTGTGAGAGGTTTAACAGTTGGCTAGTCAGACTGCAAAAAGAATGATGATCTGTGCAGCACACAGCTAGCAGAACGGGCGCTATAGGAAACAGTCGTGCACACAACCCACTTGATTGGACAAGAGGAACTTGTAAAGTTGGTGGCAGGTCTCTGGAACACGCCAACGCCACATGGACAGATCTCACGAGAAACTCAATCACTATAAATACATTAATTGTTCAACAAATCAGGGATCTCGGCATTAACTCTTACTGTCTTCAACATAGAAAGAGAGAAAAATAGAAACACAGAGAGAGAAACAAAGGGCCTATGTTGTAAGAGTGACTCTTCGAATTTCCATACACAAAGTTTCCAACTTGTCACACCTAAGTGAATGTTGTAAATCCTTGTACTCAAACACAACATAGTGGAAGCAATTCTCGGACTAAAATTCCGTGGTTTTTCCTTCTCATTCAGAAGAAAGTTTTTTACGTAAAATACTCATGTACTAGTTCTCATCCCATCACTCATTTATAGTCCTCGTACTCTCTCTCTGCTTTTTGAACGAATAAACTTTTGGCATTACTGTCGGATCCTCGTCCTGGACAGAGTAGGAACCTGAGGACTCAACAAATATATTAAATATTAATCATTAAATTATAATTTATTTAATGGTTAAGTACTTTATTACAAATTATGCTTGTGGCTACCCGAACAGGCTTCCTCCACTGGTTGCCCACATCTTTTATGTGCCACGGCACAGCTCCTGTGCCATGCCTCTGAATCCACTTGTCCCTATTGATTTGTGCATGGTCACGAATGAAGTGGGGTATCCGACTTCTTTCAAGGAGAAGTATGATTATACTTTTTTCAACTATACTATCAAATTAAAAAAATTCAACAACTAAAATTTAAATATTATATAATAATATATAAATAATTAGTTTTATTAAAAGTATTTTTAATATTTAATTTAATATTTAATAGATATTAATATTATAAAAAAAATTTAAAAATATAACTATATTAAATATTTTTATTTTTAAATCTTGATTATTTGATCAAAATCCAATGGTTACACAAAGAAAAGCAAAATCCTACTCTTAACTCGGTCACGAATTCTGCCTCGTGTTGCTTTCTTTTGTTTTTTTTTTTTTTTCCAAATCTCTGTTTCAAAACCCATTTATGTCTACATGCAGGAAGTGACTTACAAATACAATTTTAATTTCTTACTATGAATACAAAATAAAACAAACTAAATATAATAGGATCAAAAAGTAAGATAAATAAAACAATAAAATTTTATGTAAAAGTTCTTTAAAATGTAAGAAAAAATTATAGAATATAGAATTTAAAAATCTTTTATTTTAACAATAAAAAATGATACACTAAACAACTATCCTGTTCAAAATATTAGAATTCATATAGTTAAAAATATCTTATATTAATATATTTTATAATTTAATAAAAAGTTAATCTAAATGATTATCAAACTGTAATGAAGAGTGTTGGATACCCATTTATTCTTCATAAATGTGCATTCTTCCAATTTTCATGTATGATCTATGTTTAATCCGCATATGAATGTCTTTTGTCTAAAACACCCATACCTAATGTTCACCTAAGTTGCGCATGAACACAATCTATGTAGAACACCTGCATCTAATTTGTGTCTAAGTCGCGTATAAGCACATTTTAGTCAAAAATACATACGTCTAATATACACCAAAGTAGCGCATGTGCACTAGGGGGCACAACCCTGCTGCTAATGCTCTTGCACTTGACATGAGCTCATTCAGCATATGTACCCTACAGATCTATTTTTTAAACAATTGTATATTTTTTTACGTAATTTTTAATCCTCTCTATTAAATCTTTCTTCCATTCACTAATGATAGATGGGTAGAGTGAGAATAACTGTTGCAACTTTGAAATTGTCATTGTTAATATGAAAAACCGCCTTTTACTTAAGAAAATAAAAATCGTGTTCTTAATATAAATTGTTATAATTTTTTTATCCAATCATTTTCCTCCATTATTTACACACTTACTCCAACTTGTAAATATTTATTGTTACATTGGTGGCATAGATATTGAAATTGAATAGTGTGTGAAGATTTACCTGCAAGTGAAATAAGTTCAATAAAAAGACCATATCTAATCCTACTATTGCAAACAAATTTAAACAGTTCGTTGGTAGGAGTTATAAGTTAGGGAAAAGTTGGTTAACATTTGGTATATTTATATTACTCGAGTTATGAGATGACTTTCATATTTCATTAATTTCATTGACGGGAGAAATTTTAAAGATTTTGCCCTATAACTACAGGTTATCGATACGTTTCTTCATTAACCAAAAATATGTGTATTATTTTTTCATTACTATTTCAAATTTATTTTGGTGTACAATTTTTTGTAAAAATTAATTTACATCTAGTAAAAAAATATATATTACGCATACTATATACTTGCATATTCTGCTTATTTATAGAATACAAATGAATTGTGATTAGAGATTCGTTGTCCTTTGAATTAGTATCATAGACCCATCTCAATCCTTGACCCTATTAATTAGATACATTTGAGTCTTTTCTTATTTGTTCATTTCTGTTTTGATGGGATTAATTATACGTGCCGGAAGATTTGTATGTGAGCATTCCAAAGCCAGTGGATAATGAGTGTGAGGTGATACTAAATTTGGGTGGATGCCATCCAAAAGTACGATCAATAACAAAATTAAAGCTTTATCATTATGGATTAAAGAAAAATTATATATATGTAACTGAAATAATAATAGTTTACATATTATTTTTATAGTTATTTTTTCAAATGGGTTTAAATATATCCATATATGTGAGACTTTTAAAAAAGTTTTGAAGTTATTTAAAATAACTCATAAAGGGGTCAAAATGGTTAAAATCTTTAAATTATAAATGCCCACTACTAAATTTATAGAAATTATAATTAAAAAAGATATGACCTTTGATAATCATATGCCAAATTAAATTACATTACTAATTTCACATCCAATATTGGTGAAAGAATTCTTAAAAATTGAATAGTGCATAAAGTAATGAGATCTATTTTTGAATATTTTAGACTAAGTATCACAATCATAGAAGTGAGCAAAGATCTAAATAAAAAAAGAACTGATGAAATTATTTGCTCATTACTAACTAATGAATATATATTTTCTTAGTCTAAGAAAAATAAATTTATTAACCTAAAATTTGTTATATATATATATATATATAATGAATCTGATGTAGAATCTCTCAAAGAAGAAGATTTTGCTCTATTTGTAATAAGAAATTTCACAAATTATTTAAAAATAACAAAAAAGTTTCTATAACAAAAGAAAATACAAAGCAAAAGAAAATACAGCCATATAATGTGCCCAAAAGAAAGATAAAAGAGATAATGAAAACTTGAAGAATGAAAAATCTTAAAGAATTCAATGTTATGAGTGTTGATGGGTACAACAATCTATGAGTCTGCACAGAACTCAATCAACTAAAGGAAGAAGGGCCCAAATAGTTATGACCCAATAAAAGACCCTGGAAGCTCAAGATTCAGAAAGTACGGTGGTAGACCTAAGCAACTCAACTTGAGACAATCGAACAATAAATGGGTGATTAGGGTTAGTCAATAACAGCTCAACCAACGATAGCTTAGCAGATAAATCCAACGTACTAATGTCAGCATATGGTCCCTTATGATTATAGAGATAGGAATTATAGGCGACAATTATCAGCTTATCGCTCTCATGATTATTAAGATATTGAACGCAAGTGTTGGAAGTACAAGTACCACCCTTCAAAGTTGCAGAGTTGTGATGTCCAATAACAGCTAAATCGACACTCACTTTATAAATACACCCTTTCTTTCACAGGAAAAGGGAGTTAAAATTCAGATATTCAGGCGTTCTGAGCGTAACTTTCTCTCTCAAAGCCACTCTTTTACGAGTACAATCTTCTATCTCTCACAACCATTCCCCTTTGAGTGCCACTTTCCTATAAGTGTAACTCTCCCACAAATGTAATCCTCTCAAAGCCACTCAAGCATTTAACGGTGTATAGTTTTGCATGGTCCATTTAAGAACTCACCAATGTTTTGGCTGTCCCACATTCTAGATTTTAATATCTCTTAGCTGAGATTTGTTGGTGTTCTTCGAGTGCATCCTTACATTGGTTGGTTTGAACTTTGATCTCTATGTTTTGTGTTAGATCTGTGGGTTTTACAAGTAAATCTACTCATTTTGTTTTCAGGTAGCCACTTCAAAGAAGCCATTTGGAAAGCCTCCTTATATAGTGGCATCTCTTTTGAGTCCGAGTATTATATCAAATTGCAACAAAAGATTACTTCTTGAAATAGATGAACCACAGATAGGTCACTTTAAAAAGATAGGTTGACCTCGTTTTGTGAGATCGCTCCATCTCCTTTGTCTTTGTTGACCAGCAGTAGGAATCGGTACACATTGACTTGATTCTTCTTTTTATCCTCCTTATTTAAGAATTTTATATAAATATTCATAATATTAATAAAGAATCTAACTCTTTTCTACTTTTTTTGAGAGGAAGTATCATTTGGATCACTTCGGGAGTGATTGCAAGTACTCTTTATCTCTCTCCAATGCCATATTCTGACAACCCTTATTCTTTTTATGAGTTGTCTCTTTAAGACAAGATTATTTCATTCTTGCTTACCGCTCCCATAATTTGGCATAAAAAATCTTTAAAGACTAAGCATCTCACTCCCTGCTGCCTTATAACGTGTCGGATTATACTTACCAATATTTTTCAATGACATACTACACCTTCATTCTTTTAAATAAAACTTTATTCTTCTACTCTCTCATTCTCGAGTAGTCGATCAATCTTCCATCGTATTTCTTCTCACACGTGATTTTTATCTTTGTGAGAAAAAGTAACGATAACTTTTTTCATAATTGTCTAATTAGACTCCTAACCATGAATTTTGGGGTGTCATTTCATGACCTCGCTATTATTCCCTTAAAGAAACATATTGATTGCACCACTTATGAGTAGAGCCGGGTTCATGCCTGCCACCACTCCCCTAATCATCATGATCCTATAGATGAGTCTTATCTTAGTGTTGGACTTTCTTAGCCTACTCAGCCACCCCTGTCCTCTTTGTCTGCCTCTTTTGTTTTTATGGGTTAGTTCTCTAGGATGTTTGATTAACTCGCCACTATGAATATAAACATATGTTATCTTGCTGCAAATCAAAATAGCTTAAAGTCTCAAATCCTAGAAGGATTTTGGTATATTGATCTTTGGTTTGATGTCGCATATACCTATGTGGTGGAGAGATTGGACCATATTTTTGATGAACTACGCTCCATGAGAGACAGCAAATTCTTTGGTACTACTTAATTTACTTATTTTAGACTTTGCAATAAAAAGAGAGTAGAGCATAGAGACAAGCAAAGTAAAAAGGAGAAGTAGAGTATTTTCTTACAAAACAGATATGTATTGCTAGTTTTGTATATAAATTTATTGTTCTCTGCTATTAATATATGATAACACTCCTTGATAATCTGTAATAATTTTATTATTTATTTTTATATATTTTTTTATAATTAAATTAACTGTGTCTGATTATAAGCAATAGGTGCCTTTGTCTTCAAAAATTAAATGTTTAAACGTCTTTGTTAGTCCTTTATTTACGAGTAGATTTTTATATATGCAAGTTCTATTTTGATGATATTTAAACTCATAATTCATATTTTTATAATTTTTTTATATTAAGGGATTTTGTTACAGAATAACCAAATGTGAGATTTTTAAGAATATCTTGTATTAATATATTCTGTGACTAAATAAATAGATACTCTAAAAAATTCTCAAGCTATAATGAAGATGAGCATTGGAGATATACAAATTATTTGTAAATATGTCTTCTCCTAATTTTTACATCTAATATACACTTGATCCATGTATGAACGTCTTTTGCCCAAAACATCCGCCCCAGTATATGCTTAAGCCACATATGAGCACAATTTACCCGAAACAACCACGCTTAATGTGCTCTTGAGCTATGCATAGGTGCATTTTATCCAAAATGCCCGTGCTTAATGAACAACACTTAAGTAGTGTACGTGTGCTGGAACATGGCCCTCCTATTGAGACATTTGTGCTTGATATGCACTAATTCAATGCATGTTCACTAAGACATGCATTGCTTACCAAAAAAAAAAAATGTTCACTAAGACATTTTTTATACAACTTTAACTTTTTGACCTAATTTTCAATCATCTCTATATATGCCTCTCTTTCATTCATTAATGTCAAATACAGATAGTGAGAATAATGGTTATAACCATAATGTTCTCATTATTTAATGTAAAATGCCATCATTCGTTTGAGAAAAGAAAAGCTATATTCTTAATATAAATTGTTAGGGTTCTCACCCAACTGATTTCCTTCATTGTTTAAACACTTATTCCAATATGTAAAAATTTCGTTGTTCTATTAGTAGCATATATATTGGGATCAAATAATGTGTAGAGATTTACCAACAAATAAAGCAAATTCAATGAGAAGATCGAAATGTGTTTAATTTCACTATTATGAGTAAATTTAAAGAGTTCTTTAGTAAGGAGTTATAAGTCAATAGCATGTCAGCTAAGATTTAGTTTATCTGTATTACTTGAATTGTATGTAGATTTTTATATTACATTACTTCTGCTAGTTAAATAAATCTAAAATGTTTTACTCAATAATTATTAGTTATTAAGATTTTTTTTTTGTCAATAAAATTTATGCATTATTTTTTTACTATTTTAGATTTATTTACATTCATCTATGCATAAAATTTATGCATTAGTTATTTTTTTTTATAAAAATTGATTTACATTTAGTAAAAAAATATAAATTATATGTATTATATATTCATCTATATTTTTCTTTCACTTATTTACAAAGTCTAAATGAATAGAGATTAAGAATCTCATAGCTATTTAACATACAAATGAAATAAAATTGCTCCCACGTTTATAAATTTATTGAGATTAGTTTTTATCCTCAGTGTAAGTTTATATCTTTACATTATTTATTTTCGTTCCGTTTTCCGTTTTCCTAATTCCCCGTTCCCATATATAATGGTTGCCATTGTTATGAAAAAGGGGGAATATAATATTCTAATTTTCTCTCTCTCTCCTGCGTCTCACTCCCCTCTCCCTGTTCTTCTCTTCCTCTGCCCTCTCCCGATTCCCTCTTTCCCTCTTATTTTGTCATTCCCCTTCCGTTGCGTTCTTCATCATCAACGATACACATTTTTATAAATTTTCATTGAGAGCAATGCGTCGAAGCACAAGCTCTCGAAGCGCTTGATTATAAGCTCTCCAATAGGATTTGATGCCCGCATGTCCTCACAAGCCGAACAAATCGGGTTGACTGCAAAACTCCGCTCATCCATGGCGGAACTCCGCATCCATCGGCTCGAGCACAACACACTATACGGTCAGTAAACTCTTCACTTCCTGTAGCTTTCTCTACGATGGCTTCCCATCGTCCCGTTTCTCTCCTTGCCTCCTCTTCCAACCCTGATTCCGTACCACCACCACCGGGTCCTCAAATCGCCATCTCTGCTCTCATTCCCGAACAAAATTCAACTTCATCACCGATTTCGATTTCCACCATTGCCAATTTTTCTCAAACTATCCTTTTTCGAGCAATGATATTTAAAATCACTAATGCTCGAATCACTTCCTTTTCTACCTCCACACAAATTTTTGTATATATTTCCTATCGGAAATTCCTCTTCATTTTCAACGCCACCAGAACCACCATGGTTTCCATCCCTGGGTTCATTCTTCTCACCTTCGACTGAAGCCTCTGAGTCCCAAAGTGCTAATCCACACACTGCCACAACTTTGTCAAATTTCCCTAATCCCCACAGCTTGGTACCCGAGCGGCTGGGTGAGAACTTAAG
Organism: Nepenthes gracilis; assembly: GCA_033239525.1. Classification (NCBI taxonomy): domain Eukaryota; kingdom Viridiplantae; phylum Streptophyta; class Magnoliopsida; order Caryophyllales; family Nepenthaceae; genus Nepenthes; species Nepenthes gracilis. The sequence continues at coordinate 17,617,801 of BSYO01000016.1, read as the reverse complement.
ACCGCTAGATGGGGACTCGGAAGATGAAGGTGGTCAGATTCTCATTCCACTTACAGAATCTGGCCCTAATGAGGACGGATTTCCAACAGAACCGTTTCCAGAAACAATTCATCAGCCTCTTCTGCTGTTGAATGATGAACACGTGCTACCCTCAATAGAGAGCATTTCCAGCACTCGACACTTGAGAGGCATTACAAATTCCATGAGTTGTCAGTCCAATCTTGGTACTTCACGTAAACCAGGCCGAAATCTCGTTGCTTCTCTTGTGCCTAATTGCGGTCTTCTCACCCCCAAACTGTTGAACGGCTCGGTCCTTGTAACCCCTTATCACTTCAAGAATGAAAGCGGCAGGAGTAGAACTGAGGATCTTGGGTCTCCAACTGGTGGCTTAATTCCTGGGGGACCAGGGCCTGATGTCAATGGAATTTACACAGAGGAGACCCTTCATGATTGCAGAGCAGAGCTTGAGCAACTTTTTGAGCTTGCACTTAACGGATCTGATGATGAGAAGATTTCTGCTGCTACAATTCTTTGGGGATCCTCCTTAGACTGTGGTTGGAATGTACAGGAGCATATTGCTTATTTCATCACTAGATTACCGTCTCCATCAGTTCCTGCTGATTATTGTGGGGCCAACAGCCACCTAATTGCATATGCTCAGATGCTCAATGTCCTCGTTGGTATAGCATCAGTTGATTGTGTTCAGATATTCTCTTTGCGTGGCTTGGCGCCACAACTTACAGGCTCCTTGATGCCAATCGGTGATGTTTTCAGATCCTGTGTGCCAAATGTCTCTTGGACACTGACAACAGGGGAAGTAATTTCTTCTCATGCTGTCTTTTCAAATGCATTTGCCCTTCTCCTAAAGTTTTGGAGGTTTAATTATCCACCACTTGAGTGTGGGGTAGGAGATGTGCCACCAGTCGGATCTCAACTTACTCCTGAATTTCTCCTGTCAATTCGGGATTCTCACCTACCATCTTCTGGGAATGCCCAGAAGGATCAAAATAAGAGGAGACTATCCACAGTTGCATGCTCATCGTCTCTAGAACCCTTATTTGTTGATTCATTTCCTAAACTGAAGAACTGGTATCGGCAACATCAGGCCTGCATCGCTTCAACCCTCTCGGGCCTCATACAGGGAACTCCCGTTCATCAAATAGTCGACGGACTACTCGGCATGATGTTTAGGAGAATTATCAATAGAGGAAGCCACTTTGTGGTTTCTCTAAAAAGTAGTTCATCTGGACTAAGAAGATTTCCCTTTCATACAAAATTACCTGCTTGGGACATCTTGGAAGCTGTTCCCTTGGTTGTTGATGCTGCCCTAACAGCCTGTGCTCATGAACAATTGTCTCCTCGTGACTTGGCTACTGGGCTTAAAGATCTCGCTGATTTTCTTCCTGCATCATTGGCAACAATTGTTAGTTACTTCTCAGCTGAAGTAACTCGAGAGGTTGGGAAGCCAGTTCTTAGGAATGGAACAGATTGGCTGAGCCCTGCTGCAATTCTTTCCAATGTAGAGAAACAGATTAAGAGAATAATTGCTGCGACTGGCGTTGATGTTCCAAGCCTTTCTGCAGGTGGAAGCTCTCCAGCAACTCTTCCGCTGCCACTGGCTGCCTTTACAAGCCTCACCATAACCTACAAATTCGACAAAGTCTCTGAACGTTTCCTAAATCTTACTAGTCCAGCCCTGGAGTCACTTACAGCAGGTTGCCCATGGCCGTGCATGCCAATTGTGGCTTCTCTATGGACACAGAAGGTAAAACGTTGGAGGGATTTTCTCTATCAACAGAGCAATGATAGGACCATATCCAGGACCAAAGGATCTTCCTACTTGTTAAGGCAGAAATGGAAGAATGGTAACTCATCTCCTACATCAATTAACGGCATGCATCGGATGCTTGATGCGTCCGATGTTGAGACATCTCTGGCTCATGGAGAATCTGGAACTTCATCTGCTTTAAAAGACGGATTAGTGGATGAGCAAAATGAGCGGCTCCGGTTTTCACAAGTTGTCCAGAGAAAGGATTTTGTTCATTTTGAGAGTGGAATAATCAACAGGATTACTGGCGTTTTTTTCTCGGAGAGGGTATAACATTGAACCCCTTGCGGTTGGCTTGAACAAGGACAAGGCTCTATTTACCATAGTAGTGCGCGGAACTGAAAAGGTTTTGCGTCAAGTTGTGGAGCAGCTTAACAAGCTCGTGAATGTCCTGAAGGTTGAAGACATATCAAAAGAGCCTCAAGTAGAACGTGAACTAATGCTCATAAAACTTTGTGCAGATCCAAGTAGCCATGCTGAGATAATGTGGTTGGTGAATATCGTCAGAGCTAAAATCGTGGACATCTCATCAAATTTTCTGACTATTGAGGTCACTGGGGATCCTGGCAAATTGGCTGCGGCCCTTCGGAATTTAAGCAAATTTGGAATCAAAGAAATTGCAAGAACCGGGAAGATTGCTTTGAGAAGAGAAAGGATGGGCGAGACAGCTCCTTTTTGGAGATTTTCTGCTGCTTCTTATCCAGATCTTGAGGAAACAATTAATGACCATACTCTTCTTGAGTCAACTAAAAGACGTCTCAGCAGCAGTCCTACTACATCATCTAGGGGTGATGTCTATCCTGTGGACCCATTTGATAACTTACCCGTGAACCAAGTACTTGAGGCTCACTGGGGTGTTCTCAATGGTGAAGATCCAAATGGGATTTGGTCACACACATTGTCCATGCTCGTGCATGACAGCCCTGGAGTTCTTAATGTAGTCATAGGGGTGATCTCTCGCAGATATTATAACATTCACAGTCTTGCTGTTGGGCCTGCAGAAAAGGAGGGTCTATCTCATATTACAACTGTAGTGCCTGGAACGGATGCGTCAATTGGCAAGTTGGTTCAACAACTTAACAAGTTAATAGATCTTCATGAGATCGCCGGCCCCGGAGAGTTCTCGGGTCCAGTCTCTATTCCTGTCCCAGTTGGGTCTGTGATGATTCTGAAGAGTAATGGAGCTGATATTTCATTTTAGTAGTGGAGGAGAAATGGAAATTATGACAATGGGATTACAACGAAAAATATATTCATCTTTATATTTTATCTTTGTCTAATTTACAAAATGTCTTTTGATGGATGAATAGAGAACCGTTTTCCGTTTCGTTCATTTTTCCCGTTTTCCTAATTCCCGTTCCCAATATAATGGTTGCCATTGTTAAAAAAGAATATAATATTCTAATTTTCTCTCTCTCTCCTGCTCCTCCCCTCTCCCTGTTCTTCTCTTCCTCTGCCCTCTCCCGATTCCCTCTTTCCCTCTTATAAATTTCCTCCTCTGAGAACTTAGTTTTTCATCATCAGTGTACTGCATATATACCATCTATGTAATTATTGAATTCTAATACTTTAAATCACAACACGTTAGGCATACCCAAATTTACAATCTTTTAGTTCTTTATAACAAACATGCATGGTTAATCGACAGTAAAATTTAATACACACTTGTGGAAAAATTGATGCCTATAATAGTTATATCTAGAAAAATAATGCATGTAATAGATTTTTTTTTAAATAAATATTTTCCCAATCATCTTCATCTGCTTCGTAAGAAGACTACGCCTTAACTTTACTAAGTCATGCCTTGCACCTTTACCTATTTTCGTCCTGCACTCTAAACAAGACATTCCAGGACAACCTGCAACTTTAATCCCGAGAGTTTGGGTCTGACAGTCTATGCGTTGGTCTCACATCATGGTTTTGACAGCTTGAGTGCAAATTGTCCCAAATTTTTTTGATCATATTTCTGGACTATTTTTTCAATTTAATTAAAATATATTCAAGCTAGTTTTATTGATCTCATCAAAATAAATATAAACGTGAAATTTATATAAAAATAACCTACTCAAGCCTATTGAAATCTACCATTTTTATTTTCATATTTGCTATTTGGGCCCATACCAAATATCAGCCTTCTTTCGGCTTGTGAATTTTATGACTTCTATATTTGAGTTGCCTAGTCGAAGATATGGTTTAAAATTTTCTATAAAAATTTTAATTAATATTTTTTATTTAGGTAATACTAGTTGCAGGAACTGACACATCAGCACGTACAATGGAATGGGCAATGTCCCTTCTCCTGAACCATCCACATATACTGCAGAAAGCAAGAAATGAAATCAACACAGCCGTTGGGAACTGCCGCCTAGTAGAAGATTCTGACGTAACTAAACTAAGCTACCTACAATGTATTGTGAATGAGACACTTCGCTTGTTCCCAGTGGGACCTCTTCTTGTTCCCCATTTCTCGTCCGAAGACTGCACCGTGGGAGGGTACCATGTTTCCAAGGGCACCGTGTTGTTGGTAAATGCATGGGCATTGCATAGAAGCCTGGACCTGTGGAAAGATCCCATGGATTTTAGGCCTGAGAGGTTCATAGGAGGGGTGGAAGGTGAAGGGGAAGGGTTTAAGTTCATACCCTTTGGGGTGGGGAGGAGGGCCTGCCCTGGTTCTAACTTGGCTATGAAGACGGTGACCTTAACATTGGCAAGTCTAATTCAATGTTTTGATTGGGAAAGGGCTGATGGGGAATTGGTGGACATGGAAGAAGGCGCCGGCCTTACTATGGCAAAGAAGAAGCCTTTGGTGGCAATGTGTACTCCTCGATCCTCCATGATTACTATCCTCACTCAACTTTGATTAAGGTTATCTACCAACTGCCTTGTTGTTATGTCGAAAACTTAAACGGTCTTTAATGTAGTTGTATTTTAATTTTGCTATCAATATATACTAAATAAATGTTGAAAATTTACCATTTTGCTTACTTTTTAATACCTATGTAGTTTCTATTTGACTATAAATTTAGATATTAACTTTTTCCTTTTTTTACTATAGTTATTGACCTTCTCATTTTTATAGTTCTTTTTTTTTCATGTAATTGATGAATTCTACAAAAATAATATTACTTGATATTACATTATATATATTGCTGAATAACGAATGAAATAAGATGCTCAATGTTTCCCATTGGCCAAATTTTTTTTTTTTTTTTTAACATGGAGGAACATTTCACATAAAAAAGGATGATGATTTTTAAGGATATATAAAGACAAAATATCTTTGATAATATTACTTACAATGATTGTTAGATTTAAATTACATATTATAATAATTCTCCTTAATTATTCACAAAAACTTTAATTATATTGACAATTTATTCCGTAAGCTAATTAGTTGTCAACTTCTATTCTCTAATGGGTAATGAGATTTGAACCTCCTAACATGTAGGAAGAACTTTAGTAGGCCTTAAAGATTGATTAATTACAACCCTTTACTTACGTGATATTTGTTTGGCTTTTCCTAACTCATGTTGTTTTACTAATATGAAAAAGTTTTACCCTTCGGACGGACAGAACACAATCTAAAAAATTGGCAATTTAATGGAGTTGCTCCAATTTTTTTTTATCCTTTTTTTTTTTTTTGGTTGGCCAAAGTTCTATTAGCAAAACTATCTCAAAAATGTTAAAATTTCTGGATATTTGGTCACGTTTGTTAAAAAATATTTTCTACTAATATAACTTTGAAAAGCACTGTTGTTTAAAATTTCATAACATATTTTTCGAAAATTTTGAGACGGCTCTAAGAAATTTTTAACAGAAAGGGAAATAAATAACCTTTCCAATAAAACTTTTATGGTACGTTTAATTGATAGAATATAATAATGTGGGAATAGAATAGTTATTTTCATAGAATTGAATAGTTATTCCTAGGGAATATGATAGGATTGGAATAGAGTTAAAATTATTATTTTCATATTTGGTTGTTGGAATAGAATAATGTAAGAATTAGTATTTTATTATTTAGTTTGTAAAATAGTACGAAGAATAATGTGAGAATAGTGTAATAATAATTGTAATAGTAATAATAATAAAATATAATAATAAACATAATAATAATAATAATAATAATAAATGGGAGTAAGAATAACTATTTTCACATTTGTGGAAATAAATTGCTTAATCAAATAGATGAATATCTATTCCTAGGAAATAATGAAAGAATAAAAATTCTATTTCCTCCAACCAAATATGGAGTTAAAGAAGTTGCTTAATCAATCTTTAGCTTTTCCAAAAAGTCATATGAAAACTTTCAAGACACTGGAGAAGTTTCTTCTAAAGTTAAAGTCCATCATAAAATTTTGCCAAACAACCATCCTTATTGCACCTTCATTTGCCGACCAAACAGTAACAAAGCAAACTCTAAGTGAAGGAAGTAACAAATAATTAGAATGAAATGGCTCTCAGAAGAAATGCCGAGCAAAAATTTTCAATGTTGATGTGCACAACTTTTAGAATATCCTATCTTCTTGAAGAAGGATTTCCACATAAAGAAACTCTTTTTCACTTTTCAACTAGCCATTATGTGAATATGATCAACTTTGCTTCCTTCACTCCTAAAATAGGATATTTATTGGTTATATAATAAAGCCTCTTCTAGCTTGTGTAGCTAAAATCTCTTCTGTCATAAATCTAAAGAATCATTACCTTGGCCATTTTTATGTCATTGGTTAAAACTAAGGATTAAAGTATGTATAAGTGAGGACCCTTCCTTCTTGTGCTACCGCTAAATAGCCACTATGAGCTTCTAAGAGGTCTTATAGAAAGTGTTGCACGGCCCTCAATGTCAAACTTCCATGATGAAACGAGATTCTACTATAAGGTTTGGACTTGTTAAATATCTATCAAAATAAACTTCATACTATTATTGTTCATAAACATACATAGTTAATGCCCATAATTTGTGGCAAGTCATCATTCTTTATTTTTAATATTATAGAATCATTAGATAGATAAAGAATGAAGAATTCATTCCTTAATATAATATAGAGTGATACGCTACTATAAATCACCCAAATTTTCTCATGTTTAGCAATGTTGATTACATATTCATCCCATATAATGATAAATCAATCATAGTGGTGATAAAATCTGCTCATCATTACAAACCTTTTTTTTAGTTATTGCACCACCATCGTTGCTTTCACGCTTCTACTCATAGAAATATTTTTTTAATGTGATGTTTATTGCCACAATGGTGATACTTGAAGTTTGATACCTTGATCTCAACTTCTTTTGGCTCCTATCTGTAGTCTTGGGACTCTTCCCCTTATTTTCTCTCAGCTTTCGAAAACTAATGCTTCGAGTTATGATGACAAAAAACTTTGAAATCGCCTCATCATTTCTTCTTTAATAATGACACAGCTAACAATTTCTAAAGTCACAATACATTCGAAGCAGAATTAGTAATAAATATCTGCATGACCTCTTAAGAATCCGGTAGAGCAGTCATGACCCATAAGCTAAGAAACTTGTTATCAAATTTTATACGTATGCTAGATAACTGAGTAATACATCATGCAAACTCATTAAAATGGTCAATAAAGAACATCTTTCTTGATACTTTAATTACATAAATTTCATCAAATAATATAATTTATTATTTCTTATTTTTAAAACATACAAATCCTCAAATTAATCCCATAGTCCTTGCATGTTCTTCATTTATAATGTGATTACAGATGTTGTCATTAACGAATCATTTGATATATCTGTACCTTACCCATACTCAAAAGCTCATTTTTCTTCTGATTTGGATTCTAACTTTTAAATAGTAAATACTGAAAAATATATTATTTTACAAGCAAAAGATATTTTACCATATTCATCTAGATGTCAAAATCAGTATTACTTGAGCAAGTTATTTTATTGCCTCCGTCCATAAATCCAGACAAAGGTAAGTGTCAAAAAAAAACTTAAATTGTTATACAAAATTTTGGGAGGTACATCGAAACTTCACTTATCCAAGTTGAGAATAATTATCTATAATGATAGAATAACACTTCTCTTTCTTCTAATAAGTGAGGAGAGAAGATAGTAATACAAATGTACAAATACAATTAACAATGCAAAATTTGTATATAAAATTTTTTTTAAAATGATGAAAAATTATAGGTATTAGCACCTGAAATATGTCTCCACTAGATATGTGTTAAGGATACAACAAACCTATCAAGCACCCTAAGTCACACCACTTATAAGTAAACAACTTGAGTAATGAATAAACATAAAAGAAAATTATATGAAACAACCGATATAAATGTCATATGCAAAGGTTAGACCAATATACCTAAGGTTAATAAAAGCCGAAATACAAATCATAACCCAAATGGTTAGTAAGAGCTTCTTATTATTATTTACTCTTATTTTTCTTTCTTTATGTTGCTTATAGTGCTTAAAGAAATAAACTTAAATAGCTGACCTAAAGTCACGTATGTATTTATACTCAAGCACCGCTAACACAAAACAATTGTTTTGAAAGCAATTTGCCCAAGTGTCACACAAAAATCACATGAACTCATTCTAGAAAGTATCTTACTCGAACAACATATACCCAAACCTTATCCCACAAAACCATCATTTTGGAAACAATTTTCTCCAACTTTTGCTCTAGAAAGCACCTTACCACTACTAAAAACTAAATGCAAGTACAATTGGAAGACCATATAAAAAAGTGATTCATTTCAACAATTAAATGATACTAACATGCCTCAACCTTGAAACTTTGATTGTGTGAAGGTTTAACACCCAATCTTTCAATTTTGTCTATGAATATTTGATTAGAAGTATTTAATTATTAAAGTTTAATTATGGGTTAGAATATGACCCTAATTATTAGTTGATACAAGGTTCGCACATGAGGAGAATATAAGCCATGCATATGCTTAGTTGGACAGTATCAGCCCCTAATACACTCATGGTAGATGGATGTGCTCACATTGATAGACTTAGGGTTCCTACTGTGCAAATGATAGATACATATATCGCTCAGCTAAGCAAACTTGTGCCTAATGGACATCTAAGGGGAAAACATGCACCATCTTTACAAGTAATCTTGACCTGATGAGCACATTATAAGTATGTTAGCCCTAAATTGTAATATCTCGGATCTCCGATTGGATTATTTTCATATTAATTATAATTTTATATTAATTAGATATATTTTAAAATAATTATATATTGTAAAATTTGAAAGATATTCGATTTAAAAGCGTGGCATTTTATATACACCCGAGGTACACTTGAGCATCAATTCCAGAAAGTCAGTGCCCAAAACGTGCCCAAGGTGTGCTCAAGTGTTGATTCCAGGGAGCAGGCACCCGAGTGTCACCTAAGGCGTGCTCGAGCATAGGTCACTTTATATAGGAGTGGTAGGATAGCGTTGGGCAAATTTACGTAGAGATGAGAGAAAGAGAAGAAAATGAGAGAGCATGGGAAGATGAGAGAGGAAACGTGGTTCGAGTTGATTAGAGTATCTTTTCATCATATCTAATTGGTATAAGGTTGAAGTAAGTATCATTTATCCCTATCTTTTGTCTATTTCAATATCTGATATATTTTGTTTCAAATTTGAAGATTTAAAATCATGCATGCAAGATTTTATTTAACATATCCGTTATTCTCAGTGTATATGTGAGTTTTACTAGTTGTTTAAGGGTTTTATTCTATTTTGCTAATATTTAAGAATTTTATCCTTTTTAAAAAATAGATAATATCTGATACTGTATATTTTTATATTAGCATATATATATGGAAACGAATATGAAATTTGTATTGGGCTATACACTTTCACATGTATGTGACAGGGTTGTGATTACTATATTTGAATTTGTTATTAGATATTCTGGCCAATTTTCAACAGGGATATATTTGTTATTGAAAATATTTTTTCACCGACAAAAAAGGTTTTAGATATAGTGACTCACCCCTCTGTTTGGTATTTGATTAGAATTTAATATATTTAGATATTCTAATATATTTGATAAGTTTAAAAATTATACTTAAAGTTACGAGTGACAAAATATAGTAAGCAACCTTACCTATGAAAAATAGAGTACATATATACCCTAATATGTTGGCCTAGAATTATCGAGTTAGGAATAACTCTTCCTTAAATTAGTTTTTAAATAATCAAAATATCGATTTAGTGTATATTTTGTATTTCTGTATAAATTTATATTCAAACTCTAATTTGGACTTAATTTCAAAATTTGCTTATTTTTCCCATAGATAATTTTGGTATGTCTTGTTCATTTGAATTTGATCATAATTTTGATCCGAACTTTGTATTACCTGTTTTTGGTGCTGATTCAACTTCTATTATCTGCGCATGTGATTGGATCATTTGATCATTGGATTCTATCATGGAACACAATTTAATCAGGCATTGGATTGAACACTAGATTAGATATTAGATTAGACATCTAATTAGACATTTAAATCGATCCCTGGATCACTTATGTTATACATATATATATTTTTTTAAGAAGACCATTTTCCCATTGAATATCTGTTTTGATTTAATATATAATTTAAGTAAGAGATTACCATTAGTTTTAGATATTGAATTTTAGTTTAGATTTGATCATTCGATTTCTGTTATCGGTGATTTGATTTATATCTGTGATCTAATTTGATATTTATTCTAGGACAATTCTTTTAATTTATTGGACATATTTATTTATTTATGATACTTGCTGAGTTATAAACTCATATTTTTCTATTTTAACATTTTAGAGTAGAGGACTTGGATATATTGTAGGAACTAGATGAGTTTTGATGCGACATCGTATTTCCTGTGAATATTGTTTCTATTTAGATAGATGGCATCGTCTATATTTTAGTTCTTTCAAATTAGATGTATATTGAATTGTGCTCTGATTATTGGAGTCAACCGAATATAAGCTTTTGGACTACACGATGATAATTTATAGATTTATTTTATTATGTAAATGAGTTGTTATTAATTAGTTATTTCTTTACGACTGTTTGGTATAGGTTATGATTGTATTGTCCGAGCGGCCGTCTAATGATATTCTGTGCGGGTTATGTTTGGATTCCATTTATGTTTAGTTTGTTACACATTGAGTTGAGATTTAATTATTTATTACTTTGATCTACTTGGTCTGGATTCGTAACATAAACTACCTTAATTATTTTGATAATAATAAATATATTCATAAATGATTATAATTATAAAGAATGAAATACGTTCGAATTTAAACTTATAAAATTCTATGTAAAAATTATTTCTTTATTACAATACAAATAATATCACAAAATTGAGATTTGCACATATTACAAAATTAATTCAATTTAAGTTTTATAGTAATCTTGAACCTTTTTTTTTTTTTTTTTTGTAGAATGTAGACATCATATTTTTTTGTGGATATATTATATATTTTTTTAAAAATTTATATATTAAAAATAATAATTTTTTAAAAAAATAAATAATCTAAAAATATAGATACTAAAAATTTAAACTGACAGCATCTAAAGTCGAACCCTTTGATAGGACTACTCACTATCAAGGGGAAAGGGAAGGTAGTAGTACTCCTAATTTGTTCGAGCATCTGACTACCGCGAAAAGAATCAAGAATAGCTTTCGATATGAGACAAATGACTGAATTGCGTCCTTATTAAAACCCCACCTAGCAACCCAACAAATTTATGGAACAAATTCAGGATCTCCTTAACAAAATTTCCCGATCGACCCGGTCAATGTGTCATCTTCTTTGGCAAGGGATCTAATTCATCTTAAATTTTGCTTCTCCCTAAGATGCTTGATGAAGAAACTCATGCATCTATCACCCTCTTTAAATTATATTAATATAAAAATCTCATTAGCTACATTTAAGATTATACTTTATACCATATGCTATTAAAATTATTTGAACTCTATGAATTGTAAATAAAATTTAAAATCACAATATTATATATAGTAATTCACTTAGCATTTGTATCATTATTGGTTTCAAATTGCTCCCTTTTTTCTAACATGTAATGATGGATCGGTAGGTATATTGGTTGCATTCAAACACTTTTGTGAAGGCCAGACATAGCAGATGTACTATCTGTTTGGATCGAAACCTTTGATACAGTTTGAAGGCAAAATGTCTTAAGTAAATATTATTTTATTTTCTAAATAATAATTATTTTACTGGAATCAATATTATTTTATTTAATTAAATTTTATTTATAAAAATATTTTTTATTAAAAAGAGATAATATTACCAAACAGAAAATGCTATTATGGTTGACTTATGCTTGCTGCATTTTTCAAACATGAGGTTTAGTGTGACTTTAGGGTACTTGGAATTCATTTTCAGAATTGTTTTTCTAATGAACAGTCTATATGTTTATAAAAATATATAGTATTTTTAAATTGTGACATTAGAATTCATTAATCATACCTATCATATGTATATGTGATCTATGGGTTGCAGAGAAACCCATTTAGATTTTTATTATTTCTTCAAAATATTTGTATATGTGTGTAATTTATGACTTTTAAAAATCAAAAATAATGCTAAATGGTTAAGATCAAACACTATCTATGCATTTCAGCTAGGATTTCATTTTGGACTAGACATTTGTGGATTAAATTTGTGACTTCAACATTGATAAAACATCGTTTATGCCGATAATTATCTAAAAAAGGATGATGGCTATTTCTTTGCAAATGTGAAAAAAAAATGCAATCTCAATTTATATAAAAGAAAACTACATATTTATATACTTAAATATTTATTATTATCAATTTAGATACTCAAATATATATAATGACGGATCAAAATACTCAGATGTATAACATCACTATTCACATGCACGTAACGTAAAGTAAAACATACAAATTGAGAGAATACAAGAACCAAAATTGTTGAACAATTCGTCCATAAAAAAATTATATGGATACCAATTAAAAATTTATTACATGAGAAAAAATAATTTATAGAATGATGAATAAACGTATGAAATTCTCTAGCAAACTAACCCGAGGCATGTGATTATTTAAAGTCTTCCTTAAATATGTATATTTGTAGTTACCTAGATCTTTGAGTGAATCTCATGTTTACCAAACTTCTCCAACATTAACACAATATCTTTTATCTACATACGAGTCACATACTAAAATTTTATAATTTGAAAGCTAATAAGAGCATGGTTCATAATTTGAACATGTGAAAGATCTCAACATAATAACTCTTATTTTATAAGGAAAAAGAATCTCTCAATAAATAGGTTGTTCTTCTATCAAATGTCATGGTTGCACAAGTCATCCAAAGAAGGCTCTCTTTCACTTTAAACTAGATCTCTTGCATGCACATCAGAAATAGAGAGGTTTATTTTAAAATAGAGTGAAAACATCCAATAAGAGCCGCTTAATAAAGTGGAAAGTTGGTGAAAACTATATTTTTGCTCGAACGCAAGTCTTGCAAATCTCATGCAAAACAAGTAATAAGGTAATCGACTTAAACTTTTAATGCGAACCACCTACAGTTTACCTCTGAAACTCTAAAGTTTAAGGTACTGTCTCAGGGATAGCTTGAAGTTCGTCTGTAAACACCTATAGCATGAGTTTCTGTCACATAAACATCATTTGGGTTTGGCACAAAGCACAAGAGCATATAGACACATGATCAACAACCACTGAATACAATCGAAGTCCCACCTATTTTTGCTCGAGCATGAGGTTGAGTGAAATCACTCAAACCAACTTTGCGGGAGCTATTTTTGTGCAAACCTCACCCTTGCACTTAGACAAATACAATCTCAAAGCTTACACCTATACACAAGTGATAATAAACAATATACTTAAACCCTTGCACTTAGACAAATACAATCTCAAAGCTTACACCTATACACAAGTGATAATAAACAATATACTTAAGATATAATTTAATGTCATAAAATTTGTTAACATTAAAAAAAGCTAGCAATCACCTCCTTTGGTGATTTTCATGATAAAATACAATAGAATAGATATAATAAAAAATGGACTCTAATAATCACCTAATCAAAATTACTAGACACCCTAAACTTGCAATACATGATTGATTATTTTGAGACACATATTAACATTCGAAGAATTCCCTAAACCTTAGATCTTCCCTATTATTGGAAGCTTTACCTATACTCAACATATGACTAATTTATTGATGATAAGATGTAATAATAAAAAATAAGGCCTATTCCATCTTTACAAAAGACCCACACTCAAATTCTATAGTTTTGGGTTCGGTATCCTGGTTATGATTTTTCTACTCTTTGGGTGAAAGGTTCTTTCCTTTTGGATCGGTTGTAAGTGAGGAGGGAATCAAACCCCTGACATCATGATTCATTATCACATGCTCTAGTCCTCTAAATTACAAATCCTACCCGCTTACACTAGATTTATTCTCAAAAATATCTTCAAATCTTTCCTAATCTGGAAAACTTTACCCATACTAGCATACGAATAGCTTGTTGATATTATATGTAAAGTTAAGAAACTAAGATTTATAATTTTCTAATTCTCTCTGAAAAAATTTCCCCATTATCTCCCAAACATTTTTTTGCTAATTTTGTAAAACCAGTTAGTAGATTTATCAAATTGGATACTTAGAGTCTCCTTATAATTTTCAAATTCATTCACTCTTTTGGATTTTTCCCTATTTTTCTTCTTTGACTTTGGACTTTTTAAACAAATATTTGTATTCTTCTACTAAGTCATCATTATCAATGTCAACCTCATAATTTGTTTCTTCGATTTAGATCTCATTACTTACAATTATATAGGTAAAAGTCCTATTATTAACTTGATTGTTTTTCTGGTTTTGTTCTTCCTCATTTTTTCACTATTGTTATTCGGTGAAATAATATTTAATCATTTTTCCTTTGGACCTTAAGTAACTAGGACATTCAGATCTAATATGACAAATGTTATGACACTCAAAATATATAATATTTTTTGCCCTTTTTGAATTCAAGATGTAGGTTCTCTATTTTCTATTTTAATGAGTATTAGAAATCCCTTCATTTTTTTCCATTAGATTTTCTATTGAGCCTAAAGAATTTTTTAATCCCTCAGCAAATAAGGCAACTTTTTCATCATCTAACTATTCCTTGTTAGATTTTTTCTCCAACTTCATCTTTAATAGTCTTCAAAGCAATGGATTTTACTTTTTAATTTCCTCTATTATTGTGACCTTAGATGTTTAAATATATACTATCACCATTCATATGCATATAATGTAAAGAAAAATATAAAAATAGAAAGGACACAATATGTTAGTGACAGAAAATCTCTTGGACAACTCATTCACAAATAAATTTAGATTTTAAGTCACCGACAAAAAAATCATTAAATTAAATTAGTCAACTTACATGTAGATGAATAGGTACAATAAATCCTCTAGTCAACTAACTTTAAACACATAACTATCTAAATTTTCATTAGATTTGTAAACTTGCAACTATGAACATATGTTTTGGTCTTTTTGAGTAGATCTCTTATTGACTGAACTCCTAGTTGTAATATAGCATCATAAATTTACGTGCAAGTCACATATCAAAATTTTATAGTTTGTAAATTAATAAAGATAAAATTTAGAATCAAAACATGTGAGAAATTCTGAAATAAAAAAAAGCTCTTATCTTACATAGGGGATGTATCTTTCAAGAAATTAGCAATCCTCTCAAATCTCAATGCTAAATACTTAAGAAGGCTCTCTTCCACTTAAAATCAAAGCTCTCATGCACATCCAAAACTGAGGCAGATTTGGGTGTTCAAAAATATTGTGAAAATTTCTAATCAAAGCAGTTGAGAAGTAGGAAAATTTTATTTTTTAGCTTAAACTAAAGTTGAGCAAAATGTGTACCAAGGTAATCAGCTTAAACTTGGGACGCATGAACCACCTACAATTTGCCTCCGAATTTTTATAGCTTGAGTTTCGTGTTGCAAACAACTTGTTTGTGTCTAGACACCTACAGCCTAATTGTCAATCACCAAGACATCATGTGAGTTTGATCTAAAGTGTCGAGTGTTGGCACTGGTCACTACTTTGTGAATGCTCAACAACCTGGAAAACATCATCAGAGGCCGTATAGGACTTGTGTGAAGTACTGCAAATTGGCTACAACAAAAAGTTCCAAGAACTTTATGCAGCAGAAGGTTTGAGAACTTTGTAGAGTCGAACAAGCAGTAAAGTGGACGGCTAAGGATGCACATTGGTAGGCAAAGATTTACCTTGGGGCCAAGAAGGCAAATGGCAGGTGTACTGACGGCCAAGGTATGGCCAAAGCAAGCGGGCAGACAATTGACCAAAGGGAAGACATGGTATTTACTAGTGTGTGTCACCGGTATGGAATCGCCCACAGATATGGTTAAGTACACAGTAGCATCCGGAGACATGAGTTGTGCATAGTGACGACCGAGGATATGGGATATTCGAGGTCGTTGTTACTACTTGGAGACCAAGAAACGTTAGAGGACTCTTGTGATGGCCAAGGGCACAGATGGTCTAAGAACTTAACTGTAGCAATGACCAAGAATGTTATGGATAGCTGGCAACAAGTTGTAGACAGTTGACTCTATAGAGCAAGTGGCAGACCTATAGTGTGTGCGCCATCTGTGCAGGTTTGCGAGTTAGTGGGCAAAGTTATTGGTAGGTTGCAGAACAGATGGTAGGAGTTTATCCACACGTAACATGCCTATTGATTGAAAGTCTCCAAACATATCATTATATATATATATATGCTAGGCATACTGTGCTCGGTGTGCGCAAGGCGTCATGGGAGTGACCATGGCTGTGTGAAAAACACCAAGGGTGAGAATTCATCAGGGCCTTGCGTAGACAGGGGCGCTGTGTGCCAAGCCGCATGTGTGCGGGGGTGAAACGGTGATTGCCGTTTTATCAGCACTTGTAAATCGCTTGATAGGAGTGCAACATCAGTGAGAGAAAGATAAAAGAAGAACAGATAGTGAAAAGGAGAGTTACTTTATTTACTCTGGAGAGGTTTTTCTTAGTCATTCTTGGGTGTGTTGCAGATATTCTGTCTTTGAATTTATGTAACCATTTTACATAGTGAAATCTGTTGATGGACTTTGTATCCCATGGTTTTTTCCCCTTAATTGAGAAGAAATTTTCACGTAAAAAAATATAGTGCATCTCTTGTATTTCTATTCCTACTAAATGGTAGCTGACATGATCGAGAGGTTCGGGTATTCCGCTGATACCGAATCGAGTGGATTCGGGTGTCAAACCCTAACAACTGGTATCAGAGCACGGGGAAGAAGTTAAAGGAGAGTTGAAGTACTCCAAGTTCAGTGGAGAGCAGAAGAAGGCATCATTCTTGCAGAGGCCAACGACAGGGTTCCCAGTTGAGGGGAAGCTGCCGGAAGGCAGGTGATGACGATCATCGGGTAATGGTGAAGGTGTTCCCCACAAGGTCGTAAGGAAAAGTTTATTGGGGATGGTCACTCCCTTGTGAATAACCTAACAAATTGGTTCGTCATCAGAGAACCATCAAAGAATCTGCTGACGTGGAGGAAATCCGGAGAGGGTCGGTCAATGGCATTGATTGGCTGAAGGATGGCTGATGGAGGCAAATGGCCAGGGAGAAAGCTGGTAAGGATTTTCAACCGGGTGAAAATCCGGAAGAAGAAGGCCGATCAACGGAGTTGACATGCTGGGAAAAATGCATGAAGGCCTTTGATCCATTTTGCCGGTCAACGGAGTTGACCAGCAATGGTGGCAAAAGGCCTGTCAACTCCTTGACCGGCCAAAGGAGGCATAGAGGAAAGCACTGCGCAGACTTGTCCGGTTGGCAAGAAGCTTTTGAGGCAAGTTTTTCAGTCAACGTGTTGACTGGACAAATGGCAAAAGGCCAGTCAACACATTGACCAGTCAAAACGCAAGCAATGGACGCGCGGTTGTAAAGGTACGCAAACAGCCCAAGGCGCCAAGTAGCAAAATGGCGGGATGCCCATTTGGCTGGTTTGGACATTCTGCCTCGGATGGAAAACCGGCTGGCTGTGAGAGGGGATGCAGGTATGCTTTTGCACGGCTCTAATGGTGCGCGGATGGCCAAATAGACGCACGGCTCTAATGATGAGCGGATGGCCAAATAGCACAAAGGCGCGCGGACGGCCAATGAGCACAAAGGCGCGTGGACGGCTAGGGCGCGCAGCTGATGGTATGCGGATGGCTGAGAAGCTGTGGGTGTGCGGACCACCCAAAAAGGAAACAAGCTTGTGAAGGCGTGCGCCATGTGGACTACCAAGAACTCTTGGATGGCAAAGGGCACAGTGGTCCAAGAACTTCATGCAGTAAAGGATCAAGGATAGGATGCAGGAGGACTATCAACCGGTCAACCTCCCGTTGACCGACTGAGCCCGTACAGCAGATCTGCAAGTTTCTCATAACTTACAGGGCACGCCTAAACAATGCAGAGCATGCAGAGCATGGGCAGCCGACGTACAGGGCATGGGTAGGCAAGAAGCTTGGAAATTGGTGAAGATATGGCACAAATCATTTACAAGATGGCCAGTTGGATAGATGGGATTAAGTGGAGTCAGGGCATCTATATATGAGCACTAGAAATTTCAGCAGGTGCATGTGAAGACACCAAGTGGGTGTGTGTGAAAACACTATGTGCGCAAGGCACCATAGAAGTGACCACGGGTGAGTGAGAAATCACCATGGGCAAGCATTCGTTGGGGCTTGTATAACCAGGGGCTTATGTAGCCAGCCAAATATGCGCGGGGTGAAACGGCGGTCGCCGTTTCACCATATTTGTAAAATATCTGTGAGACCGCCGTTTCACCATATTTGTAAAATGTCTATGAGTAGAGAGCACCACGGTAAGAGGAAAAGGAGAAGAAAAACAGTGATATAAGAGGGAATAAAAATTTTCTTCTCTGGAGAGGTTTTTCTTGTTCTCAATTTTCAGGAGAGCTTATGTAATCATGGTGGATTGCTTGTACTCTATCTCGAGATTTTTTATAACCATATTTTACATAGTGAAATATTTTCAGAGTTTGTCATATAATTATTTTCTCTTAGTTGAGAAGGAATTTACACGTAAAAATTATTGTATATCTCTTGTATTCCTTTTTCCTACTAAATGGTGGCTGATAATAACAGAGTTTTGAGCTTTCCGCTGCTAACACATCGAGTGGATCCGGGTGGCAAACCCCAACATCAAATTCTTATAAATACGTGACGAACAGCATCTAAATAGAATCAAACTATCACCTATTTTTGCTAGAGTGTAAAGTAGAGTGAAGAACATGCAAAATCACTCAAACCAGCTTCTTCGTCCAAGCTAATATTTATGCGAAAATTCACCTTAACATTTTTTATCAAATATAACTCTAAATTTTATGCCTACACATAACAACGTAATAGACTCAAGATATAATTGAAAATTATGAAATTTGTCAACACTAATGATAAACTTAACAAATCCCAGTCAAGTGAGGCTTTATTTAGTTAGATTATTAAAAATTAACTGTTATTTTTATGTGTCGATTTTTATTATCAATATTTAGTTAGAATAGTGTTAGTCATTGTCATTGAAGTTCTAAACAGCTAACAATAAACATGGCTTATTTTATTTGATAATTTTATTTATTTTCTAATTTAATCATATAACACATGTTTTTAGGAAATAGAACGAGCATCCGGCAGTTGGATGACGCCTATGACCAAAATTACTCTCCAACAGGTCAACCAAACACCCTATCCGAATTGAGCTTATAATATGTATCAAATTTGATTCATGCTAAAAAGGGAGTATTGAGATATTTTTTTATGCAATTTATATTGTGAATATAATTTTCATATTCTCTGTACATTTATTTATCGATCTCCAAAAGGAGGACGTCCAAGAAACCTGATTTCTGGCAAATGTAATATTTATTATTGCAACAGCGGTCAGAATATTTACAATAGTATTTTAGGGGGTAGCTTGGGGTCATGGTAAGGTGTCATTGTGTAACCTACTGATAATAAATTTGAAATGAAAAAAAATAATTTTTAGAAAACATATAATAAAATTGCATACGATAAATCTAAATTAATTTAACTCTTTCAAAATTCTATATATTTTTTAAAAAAATATAATGCATATATTTTTTTTCATATTTTTTTTTAAAAAAAACATTGAAAATCGACAAACAAAGTTGGCCAATATATATATTTATTTATTTATTTATAATTTGATCAAAATTTGACACTAAAATTTTTAAGTCATTCCAAGCATTTTGATGGAATTATTAAATTTGGCATTTAAGGATTTTATCTCGTTAGATAAATTCTACTTGCATAAAACGCACCACTGCCAAATTTATGTATTTAATTGTCATAAAAATTAGTGCTTACTGAATTTTTTAAAGTAATTGATGAATAACGACTATGAATGGATTTGTAATGATTTATCAGGCCAATTTGTTAGAAATTGGCTAAATTCTATGACCATTTCTAATATGGCTCAACTGAAAATATGGACTCAGTTCATTTTTTTATTTTTTTTATTTTTGAAAAATCTTTTTTTAAAAAAAATCCCAATATTCTGCCTACTGAACATGACCCAAGTTTCTGTTCCCCTTTATATCTCCCTGCTCCATTGTTCCTCTTTCTTCAATCTCATTACGCAGATATAGTGGGTGTTTGTTTCTGAATTTTGAATAAAAAATATATATATAAGTCGTCATTCATATTGAAACTATTTTTGTAATAATTATTTAAAATCTTCTATAGTAACATTTAGAAAAAGCTTAGCCAACCTCTCAATTATTTCTTTTTTTTTTTTTTTTGAAAACATCCGATTAATTACTCTATCAATGAAATTGTTGACCTCTAGAAATATCAAAATATCAAAATAATGGCAAGCACATAAATTAATTAACCTCAGTTTATAGGGAACCTCTGTTTTCTCAATTACTCTATCAAAATATTACCAGTATGAACCTCTGTTTTCTCACCCAAAAAAAAAATAAAAAAAAAGACCAAAAAACAAACCCTCTGAAAGGGCCGGTTTTCAAAAAAAAAAAAAAGACCTCTATAGTGGTATAGAGGAATAATTTATATGAACAAAATATTACCCTGCAATAAATTTGTGCCGTAAACGGATAATTTATATGAACAAAGCTCAAAGCTAAAAGAAGAACAGACTAATGGCCGGCGCCTTTTTTGCTAGGCCCAGATGCCAATACTCTCCCCAAGCTTCGCACAACAGAGCTTATACTGCTCCAATCATTTGCTGGGACTGCAGATGAAACGTTTCCAGCTTGCTCGGAGTCAGCGATCATGGCGCTACGGTCGGCCGGCCCGACCTTCCTGCATTTAACCAGGCTCATATGCACGGGCACCATGACCACCATAACCACCAACAAGAAGCAAATATTATTCTTTCTCATCGCCATCGCCATGCTTTTGTCTCTCTGTTTTTACTGTCTTTGCAAAAGCTGAAAAACTCTCTGTTCCAGGCAGTGATTTTTGATAGCTACTTGGCTGTTGGAGTTCCAGTATGTTTAGATTCGTGCTATTGCTCATATATATAGAGGCAGATGAGAGATACAGGGAGAGAATATTACGGCCTTTTTCGAGTGTGTCTCGTTTGACTTTGGCCTTCGGCTTCAACTTTTCCTGTTCTTTTCGTTTGGAAACACAGTGTGAAATGTGTTGGCTGAGATTCGGCGAGTGAGAATGTTTTATGGCTTTTACTTGAAGAGCAAGACTGCGCTGTTCTGCACACGGTATTGAAGCTCCAACAATATAAATATAAATATACTTTTTTATGGTTCGTTGAAATTAAAAAATAATACGATATACGAAAATATACGTATTTTTTTTAATGTTAGTAGTTTGAGTTTTGACTTGACGTGATGTGTGTATTGTTTTGATTTTGTGGTATTTTTATACTTCTTAAAAGGAATTTAAATTTGATTTTATACTATTTTTATATATATCTTATTATTTTAAAATTATTCAAAATGACGATCAACAACAACTTTGAAAGATCTTTTCCAAATGAATAGGTTTGAATAGAAAGCTAATAAGACAAATCAAAGTGAATGCCAGTCGACTGAAGCCGTGCTTGTTGGGACGGACTTACGTTAGATTGGTCAGCGTTTCGAGCCGCGGAAGTGGACAATAGAAAATTTCCTTTTGCGTCCCATTCTTATTCAATAGATTTTTTTAAAAAAATTCTGAATAAAATTTAAAATTAAGAAAAATTATTTAAATGGTTATTTTTTATTTTTTATATTTTTATTCAATAATAAATATACCAAATATATATTCTTTGGAAAATATATGGCTCCCAGATCTATCGCCTCGTGCTTTTCTTTCTCTAATTAGTCAACTCAATTGTTCACATTTTGTTTCCCTTAACGGAACCGAACAAACAGATTAAATTTCTTAGTGTTTGTTTAAATTCGGAAAAGCTTTTAAAAATAAAAAATGTTAAAATTGCCCCCAAAAAAAATCACAAAAATATAATAAAAAATAGGCGTTGAAATTTTCATGTTTGGTTAATATAATTTTTCTTTTCTTTTATTTTTTTTCTTGCTATTTTTTATGCAATTTTTTTTTTCTTCTTATGATCAAACACACTCTCGTTGCTTGGTTCATGACGTTGATTTTACTCAGACGGACATCATCGACAGGGTGGACTACAAGAATTTGAAATGCTACGTCTCCAATGGAGAATTAATCTATCATTAAATTAATATTAGGTATTTATTTTAAAATAAATGGTTAAAAATTAATCGTTCTAAAATATTTAATTTTGATAAATATTTGAATTTTTTAAAATGGTTATATTTGAACAAAATTAAATGATGGAGAAGCTCGTCAAAATCATATGCGTCATTGGGAGCCATCAGGATGGACGGCAATCTAACTCAAAGTAGTTGTCCAGTCCATAAATGAAGGGCATCAATAAATTAATCAAGACGTCTTAGTTGTGTTTATGAACCTTTTGCTAGTTCATAATATGTATCCACCCATTATACTAATAGTTTATGCATGTCAATAAATAAAATAAGAATAAAATTTATAAAAATATATATGAATATATACTATGCTGTTTAATTTATGTTGAGAATAATTATCATTATTATTGTGATACTTAGCATTTAGCAGTGGTCTGATTATCTACATCTTTATTGTACGTGTTTAGAGTTAAACTATAAATTTAAAAATTAAAGAATTTTATTTATAGTTCAACTATCAAAAAATAATATTTGTTTCCTGGAACTTGGTACTAAAAGGAATATAATTTTCTCCAATATTTAATTATTTTTATATTTTTTTTATAATTGTAATTTGACGAGAACATATATGTTTTTAAAATTCCAACCAAATAAAGTTACTACAACAAGAACTAGCACAAAATAAATAAATGCGGATTTACATCCAACCAAACACTCCCTTAATGTTTTTATTATTATGCTTAGTTCCTTATTATTCATCTTTGTATTATTTGTTTAGAGAAATTTGGTGAGCCAATTATTCAAATTGTAGCAGCCAACTATTCAATGATACAAATTAAAGGTTCAGATGATGGATATAGAATTGATGGACCTCGACGATAAAATCTAGGGTCTGTTCATTTTGTGAAATTATTTTTGTTTTTATTTTTCTAAGTTCTAAGAAATTTAGTGAGCCAACTATTTAAATTGTAACAGCCAACTATTCAATGATACGAATTAAAGGTTCAGGTGATGGATATAGGATTGATGGACCTCGACGATAAAATCTAGGGCCATTTAATTTTATGAAATTATTTTTATTTTTATTTTTCTAAGTTCTAACAATTCTATTTATTATATTATAGGTTGTACGTTTTTTAATAGGATGAATCTCATTTTCACAAGTCAACTATTTAATAATAAATTCATCAATTAATCAATCAATTAATTTAATTATAATTTCTAATTATATTAGTATGTATAATATCTTTTTAAAATTATAGAATTAATATCTTTTAATTTAAGTTAATTAATGTTGTTTATGCCATTATTATTATAATTAATATTAAATTTTTTTAATTTAAATTGTCTCATTTTTTAATAAAAAAATAATTTATTGTACAATTATACAGCACATAATAAGTAAATAAATTTTTATATTTCTCTTTATATTTTATTACGATATTAGAGCTAAATTTAACAAAGTATTCAAATCCATTTCCTCCTCCAGAAATCAGATCTCATATATTTTTCTCCTGCTCTAATCTCCAAAGTCAAACTGGGACATCAGAAAACAATTCGAAAAATGCACTGAAAGGTGGTCGAGGTCGTCTGACATGACCGGCATTGTCCAGTTATGCACCGACATCGTGGAGTTTTTCGGCCATCCGTAAACATCCAGACGGGACGCATCGTCCCGTCGTTCCAGGCATTCCGTCGCCAAAGCCTCTGTTCTACGACACCGTCCATATTGGCATTCCCATCGTTTCTTCGTTCCAAACCAATACGAAACAAAACGCGGCATTTTGTGTGCTTCGGTCATTGAATGCATCATTGCAGCTTTCAGGCAGTTGGTTTTTTTTTATCTCTATCAAAATATTGTATTTCTTCCGATCCAGATGAAAAAAATTATTGTTCAAGTTTATATGGCAAATATAATAACAAATCAAAGATACTAATTTGGATATAATTTTAACCGAACATTTGAACGGTACATTACTCTAATATTTCATTTTAATTTCATATCTTATGTAAATAGTGTATTATCATTTACTAATTAAAAAAATAATCCCAATTATTAAAATAATAAAAAATTTTCTTTTTCCCTACATTTTGAACATGATTTCCTTGCACGTACGATATTACACTGTTACGAACTCAGCATCCCGTTTCTTTTTCCCCGTTCCCTGTTCCCCGTTTCCCGTTTTCTGTTATTTGCTTTCTGTTTCATCAGATTCCGTTTGTTTAATTTGTTACTGCCCTGTGGATGGTTTTTACGTTTCCCGTTTTCCCCATTACCCATTTCCCGTATATATTGCCTGACATGGTATAATGAAAATGAAGGAAAATATTTGCCCAACTTCTCTCTCATTCTCTCTCTCTATCTCTCCCTATTCTCTTCTCTCTCGTCTGTTTCTCTTCTCCTTCCTCAATCTACTTCCCTGACGTCGGTTTACCCTAGCCGTCGTCTTCCTCCGCCAGAACTCCCCTTCCCCGTCACTTCTTCGACGATTATCTACGAGCCGCACATGGAGCACGTATCATTTGGTACTTTCATTGAGACAAAAGCCGAGGCGAACGACGGACGAGCTTTCGTTGCACGCGAAGAGGCTATGGCCGAATGGGCCAGTGGGATGAAGGATCTCCGACGAGCTATCGACCGATTGGCCACCCGCCTGTCCACCACGGCCTCAGCAGTAGCACAAATCAACCAGTGACTCCACCGACTCAAGCGCAACCCTAAACGGTCAGTGACCTTCTCACCTTCTGGGATTTCCTTCGCTTCTCCTTCACCCGTTCTACCAGTCACTCCAATCGTTTCGTATCGTCACTCTTACCAACTGAAAATTTCGCCCACTGTGTGTTCTATACCACCACCAGTTCCTCGAATAATCGTCCCTGCCTCCCCGTCGTCTTCAACTTCATCACCATATCCGGCTCCCACCTTCGTTGATTCCTCATTAATTTCAAACTCACCAGTGGTTGTGGTTCCCATTACTGAGCCTTTGCCGCCTCTAACTCGAATCGAGAAACCCCATCCACATGCGTCTCCTGATTTTCGCTTCGAAGGACAACCTACCACCACATCCCAGTGGCCACCATCTCAGGAATTGATTGCCAAAAACCTTCTTGATTTTGAATGGAAATTCAAGCATCCAATTCTAGACCAAACTAAGGGGCATCTCCTTACAATAGACGGGAGTGTTTTTGCTAATGCTAAAAACCTAGTTGTTGTGTCCAAATCGGGTAAGCCTTAACGTGTGAGAGAAATTACTAATTCCTTAGGCCATCAGTCCAACCAGGAGGTCTTCCTAGAGGCTGTGGTCCTTGCGCAACTGGTGCAGAATGGGGCAAGCAACGGTAGCCTTGCCAGAGTACCTCAGACTTCTTCGTTAGATAATGATGATGTTAAAGGAACGGATGGGGGTGCGTAGAAACATGGAACTGTTTTCTTGGATCCAGAACCTCAGGCAATTGATGTTTGGCCTAAGAAACTGCAACCATTTGATGGCAACGGGCAGGAATTGAACCCACTTGATGACAGGACTAGAGATTTGGGGCCACTTGAAAGTAAGACTCAAGTTGACTTAGAGTCGTCTACTGATCTTGAAGTGCCTCAGGAGTCTGAATGTGTGCATTTAGAGGCTCACGGAGGTGAAATGCCGCGGATTGATGATACTAACCAGGAATCTCATATGCGTGTCTCTGAGGATCTTCACCCTACTCAGAAGGTGGAAGTGGATGAACGGGACAATGTGATTAAGGGGGAAGTTCAAAGGCGTTCCAAATGGAGTCTGGAAGAGCTGCTGTAATTGATGATACAAACACACAATCAAAGACAGAAGTGGAAACCAAGTCTGAAAATGGCTTATTGCATGTTGAGAACAAATCAACTAGTCTTGCTAATATTGACAGTTTGATGCCTAAGATCACTTGTGGTTCCTTGGATGGTGAAAATTTACCATCAAATTATGTACCTATCTTCCATATGAATTTAGGAACCGAAATTTCCAATAGCAAATTCACCAACAAGACAAATGTTGCCGTGGAAAATGGTCATCATGAGCCCATGGATCGCAATCAAGTTGAGGAGCCTCCTACGCCCCACAAACTTGAAGGTCTTTCTACTAACGGAGTTTGTGAAGCCTCCGCCAGCACTACTGATTTGCCAGCAAATGGCGATCATGCTTATGAAGATGCATGTAACATAAGGGAAGATGAAATTGCTGTGGAAAATGGTCATCATGAGCCCATGGATTGTCTGTCAAGTTGAGGAGCCTCCTATGCCCCACAAACTTGAAGGTCCTTCTACTAACGGAGTTTGTGAAGCCTCCGCCAAAGACTCTTGATTTGCCAAGCCTATTGATGCTCATGTTTGCAAGCAGATTGAGGGAGAAACAGAAAAATGTAAAGACATATCAAGAGAGATGCTGCGAGCAAGATGTTAGGAATGACAGTTTAGTGTTATCTCTAGAGCTTAATGAGGCGTAAGAAGATAGGATTCTGATACTCCTACTTCAATGGATAGTCTTAATCATCTGCACAAGAAGCTTCTCCTCATGGGAAGAAGGGAATTGGGAACTCAAGAATCGGTGGATGGGAGTATCCTACGTGAGATGGAATTGGGAAATCAAGAATCGGTGGATGGGAGTATCCTAAGCGAGGTTGAGGGTGGGGATGGATCTGTAATCGAAAAAAGACTCAAATCAGCCCTCGTAGCCGAGAGAGGAAGGCATTGCACACACCGTATCTTGAGCTAGAGGAAGAGAGAAATGCTGCCACCATAGCAGCCAACCAGACCATGGCAATGATAAAATGGCTTCAAGAGGAGAAGGCAACTATGCAAATGGAAGCTTTGCATTACCGGAGGATGATGGAAGAACAAGCTAAGTATGACCGGAAGCATTACAAATGATGAACGATATCATAGTAAAGAGAGAGGCAGAGAAGCGGGAGCTCGAGAAGGAGCTTGAGATCTATCGAAATAAGGTTACTGACTATGAGGCATTGAACCACCTACTCAACGGCAGTCCTCAACCTCGTGACCCACGGGGATGTCAAATCTTCCAATAGCCTTCTCTCCATGAATTTGAACCTCAAATTTGCGATTATGGACTTGCTTCATGGGCTTCAAGTGCTGCCTTTTTCTTGTTCCAGCAGAAGCGGGCGAGAACAAATGCAATTGTTTACTACTCTACATCTGTGTTTCACAAATCTTTGGAATTGCATATGATGTTGCAAAGAAGTGCATTAGTGGGAGCGGCAAATGTTTTGGGCGCTGCACTGCCTCATCGTCGATGGGTAAGCAAGGAAGAAAAGTCTACGATCACAAGTAGTAAACATTTTGCATCGGGAGCATGGTAGGCGGTGGAAGTGCATTGACAGGGGGTCCCAATTTCATTCAAAAGTGGAGCATTCTGCTTCGTGAACCTTGCTTTGAATCTCTTGACATGGTAGTCTTGGTCTTTGCCCCGTCCTTGTTAGAGAGTGGAAAAGCTTTTACTGCAAAGAGAATGCAGGTCCTTGAAAATGTGGGTAAAGAGACCATGGAATTGTTGATTTTAGAGACCGGCATTGCAGTTGAAAGTAGCTCCAATGAAGCTGATCGCCAAGCTGATGGTGATCCGAGTACTCAAATGACATCTGATAGGTGCTTCTACAGATATGGAGGTCCTGTTATCCATTCCACACTTCATACAGAAAATGAAGTGAAGCCATTGCATTCCATTAATTTTGAAAAACTTCATTTTGTTGGGGAATCTCTTAGTATTTTGCTCCATGAGGTTGGAGAGCAAGGCTGTAGTGTTTGGCTTTGTGGGTGCATCTTGGACAATTGTGGCATACATTGAGCGGTGCCGTGTTTGGCTTAACAAGATTAAAGCAACCTCTCTTGCATTTAACGGAGGCAATTTAAAGCTACAATGAACATGTGATTTTGGATGAGTTTTTACTAAAGTTGGTATTCGACGGCTTTGCAATGGTTAAATCACATCAGGCCTTTCTCTTGATCAACCTTGAGGACAAGGTTGTTTTGATGGGGACGGCAATGTTACGAACCCAACATCCCGTTTCTTTTTCCCCGTTCCCTATTCCCCATTTTCCATTTTCTGTTATTTGCTTTCTGTTTCATCAGATTCCGTTTGTTTAATTTGTTACTGCCCTGTGGAGGGTTTTCCCGTTTTCCATTTTTCCCATTACCTATTTCCCGTATATATTGTCTGACATGGTATAATGAAAAGGAAGGAAAATATTTGCCCAACTCTCTCTCTCTCATTCTCTCTCTCTATCTCTCCCTATTCTCTTCTCTCTCGTTTGTTTCTCTTCTCCTTCCTCAATCTACTTCCCTGACCTCGGTTTACCCTAGCCTCCGTCTTCCTCCGCCAGAACTCCCCTTCCCCGTCACTTCTTCGACGATTATCTATGAGCCGCACATGAAGCACGTATCATACACCTTGTCATTTATGAAGCCTTCCTATCCCTATCTGTAAGGCCTGCTCTCGGGCTTTCAGCGCCTACTACTCTCTCCTCTAATTTCGAGATCTCAAGTTCTCTCTCTCTCATGTTGTGTCTTGCTTGAAGAACTTGTTAGAGTCACTCTCATGTGGAGGTGTTCTTGATACAATGACTTAAATTAAGGACGAGGATTTTGTACGATTATAGTCCGCAAACTTGTGCGTTGAACGACCGAGAACTTGTGAATAAGATTTGAGTTTGAGATAAGAGACAAGGACTTTTGATGACATTGATTGAGCACAAGGACCTTGATAAAGGCCCGAGGATTCTGATAAATGTATGGTGCAAATTTAACACTTGCACAGGAACGACTTTAGGTGGACGGTCAACCAGTCAACAGGAGGTTGACTGACCAAGGAAGTAGGACAAGCTTTTTAAACAACTGTTTTCTGCAAAACAAGCAGTTGACTTTCCAGATTTGACAACTATGTTTGGTCAATTGCAAAGAGGAAGGAATGCGTTTTCTTTGAGAAAGACGAAAGTCTATTTGCAAAAATGTATGCGCCGTCTCTGTGCGAGAATAGAAACGTCTTGATATTTACATAATAGAGACAACTAAGCACGCAACCACCATATTAAGTAGGTGGTTGCTCGATTAATCTGTGTGTGTGTGTGTATATATATATATATATATATATATATATATATATATATATATATATATATATATATATATTGAATTCTGTGAAAATATATAGGTGTGAGGAGTGAAAAAGTGTGAAAAAAAGAGAAGAGGAGTGAGTGAAAATAAAGTGTGAAATTCTTTATATTCTTGTATTCTATTCTTTGGTTTTCGCCTCAATGGCTTGAGTAGTCGTACGGTTTTTGTAACCAACTTCACATAGTAAATTTATTTGTGGATTAAGTATCTCGTGATTTTTTTCTTCGGTTTATGAACGGTTTTCCACGTAAAATTTCGGTGTACTCTTTTTCTTCCTTATTCCTCTTTTTTCTTATTGTGTGTGTTTGCAAGCCTGTCATCATTATTGTTATCTTTGTTTTGAAGCCATTTTTCACAACAGAACCAACGTGCTTTGCCACACCTGAAGGGGGAAGAATCACTCAACGTAATTGATAAAGATAGAGAAAGGAATCAAGTGAGATATTGACACAATGATTTACACTGTCATTTTTAAGGAAAACAGAATTTCAGAATGCTTCAATTATTCTAAACATATATTTTCTATAATTACAAGCAGCTCCACTGCGCTCACCACTCTTCTATTAAACGACCTTTGTATTTGAAACAAGCGGAAAACCTTCAAAAATGGTTACGAAAACTTTAGAAGAACAAGAAGAAAACACAAGGTGGAGAAGGAGATCTCTCTGAAAATTCCTTCAACTCGGCTTACCCTTCTTACAAGAAAATACATACAGTTGTACAATTTGCAGTAATTGTACTCCAAAGGATATTATGCTATACATTATAAGAAAACTGATGTCAAAAGCGCACAAGATTTAGAATTTTCTTTATTTTTAATACCTAGATTTAGAATTTTCTTTATTTTTAATATTGATTAAAATGACATATCTGATGAGTATGTAGTATATGACCAGCCAAAAACCTAATTCGCAGAATGAAAAAAAGTCCAACTAACGACATTCCATCAGAAAACCCTCCGAACCCAATGAGCATAAGACATTACGATTGATCAATGAGGTGCAATCCGAATCGTCCAACAATAAATGGATATAAATGGATAATCGATAAACTATTACAAGAAATTATTGTACCGATTTAACGGTCGAAAACCGTACAATTCTACTATCAATTGAAGGTGGTATAACTGTAAAGGAGTAATGCCCATGTATTGAATCAGGGGTTCGCTAACCAAATGACACATCTCATTATAAATACAGTATCACCCCCATAGAAATAGGGAAATTCAAACGGATGAATATTCAATCAAGCAAACAAGGCATAACACTTACAAAGCCACTCTTCTATACGAGTGCACACTTCCAAAGCCACTATCTCTTACGAGTGCAACACTTCGAAAGTTGCTTACCTTTCTATGCGCATCTGATGGAACACAATCCTCCAATAAACACTCAATCCCCATCCACTTGCATTTACTCTCTCCTATCGTTCTCAACCAATTGAAAAGATTACGAATTTGAGTATCGAAAAACATATCAGGGAGCAAGTCCTATATTCATATTACTTTTTGTTTGTTTACTATCTAGAAGCGAGTCCTATATTCCTCTAACAAATACTCAATCCCCATCCGCTTACATTCTCACATTTATTCTTTCCTATTTTTATCAGCCAATTAAAAAGATTATAGATTTGAGCGTTGGAGAATATATCAGGAAGTAAGTTCTATATTCCCATGATTTCTTATTCGTTTGTTGTAGTGTGTAAAATTCAAATTCGGAGTAACGAAGATCGGACCCATTTTCAATCAAACTCCCGAGTAAGATAGCTTCCTCATTCGTTCAACAATTCGAATCTAGAAACGCATTAATATTGAATAAAAATATTCAATAATCATAACAAATAATGTAGATTAAATATAAGTAATATCTACATAAAGTAAATATATAAATTGACATGAAATATCATTCAGATTAATTAACATGAATTTGATAATGGGACAACCAATAAGTGTTAGTCTACGTTTGGATATAAATCCCAATCGGCTATGCAGGAGACGAGCTAAAACAAGTCATGTTTAATGGATGCAACAACTAGATCACCCCCTGTTGGAACTTTGGACAGCTTTGCAGAAAGTGATGAAGGTGAAACAGGCTCATTCGAAAGATGATATAAGCCATTCTTCAACTCAGCTATGACAGTCGTTGTTCAGGGTGTTAGGTTTTGTATTGAACAGTAATCAGAAAAACAAACAGTAAGGCACGTGAGGGATACAATGAGTTATCTAATTGACAACAAGTTGTCACTGAATTGTGGCAGACAAAGCACATCTTTTAGTATTAATAAATATGAGATCCAAACTTGATGGGGTCTAGTACCTGTTGGAAAATGGTCACTCCCTTGTGGGTGATTTCAATAAACTAGTTTGTCATTGGGGTGCATTAGCCGGTCAACGTATGTTAACCTGCTAGAAGGCAAAAACGGTCAATGGAGTTTGACCGGCAGACAACCAGCTGAATCCGATCAACGGACGGTCAACGGTTGGTCAACGGACGGTCAACGGTTGGTCAACGGCGGTCAACGGAGGGTTGACCGGATGGCGTTGGAGATGGTCAACATGAGGTTGACCGGATCTGGTCAACAGGAAAGGTTGACCGGATGGCCGTGCAGGACGGTCAACAGGAGGTTGACCGGCTGGAAAGGAAGAATTTACCAGTTAGTATTACTGGTATGGAATCAACCAAGGAACACCGGAAGACTCTTGTGATAGCCATTGGGCACAGACGGCTAAGGGACTTGATTGCAGAAACGACTGAGGACGTCGTGGACAGCTAGCTGGCAACAAGTTACTGGATAGCATAGCAGGTAGCAGACCTGCTGCGCATGAGGCGTCTGTGCAGGTGGCAGGTAGTAGAGTTGGTGAACAAAGCTGTTGGCAGGTTGCAGAGCAGGTGGTTGGCTTTTGACCACACTCAACCTGCCTATTGGCTGAAGGTCTCCAGGCAGACCACCATATATATGTATGCTGGGCATGCAGTGGTGTGAGAGGAGTAAAAAAGTACGTTTCGGTGCTACCGTATTTCGACCCCGTTAAATATATATCGGAAGCAACAATAAATATTAAATATCTAATACACGTAAAAGATATTTAACACTAGATACATACTGAGACTAGCAATCATGCACAACATAAACAATCACAAGCAATAATTAAGAGCGATAAAGATAAAGACTCGATTTTTGGTGACGAAGTGAAAACTCGATACCACCGTATCGAGAAAAAAACTCGGCTTCAACGGCCGGGGAAGCAATGCACTATGAAAATCAACTTACAGCCGGGTGGTAACGACGCTATCTAGCCCGACTTACTCCCGACACGTGATCCCTACCAAGGAACTCCTTGGATTTGCCGCGGCAACTAACCGACTCCTTCCGGTCTTCACGTCAATCTTCCCTCGAACCACTTGAATTTCCAATCACGAACGAGCCTCCTTCTTCACGAACCAAAGTCTCCAACAATGGTAGAAGGCAAACTTTCAATGGTGAAAGAGAGTTGGTGAGAAAGCTAGTTTGAGCATGTAGAACAATCCTTTGGTGATTAGTTTTCTCAAGATGTGCAAGTATATTAAAGCATGAGAGGTTTTCTTCTCAAAGAGGCACGCACATCAGATTTCCAGAAGTCTTAGGGTTCAAAAATATAAGTCCCATATTTATATTGGAGCCAAAATCGCGTTCAAAAATCTGCCGTTGGGCCGGCGCTCGAGGGGCTCGGCGCGCGGCAGCGGCCGTAGGGTTTTGGCGAAAACCTGCGGGCGCTCGGCGGCCATGGGGCGGCAGCGAGCGGCCTATGTTCTCAGTTTATTGGCTCGAGCGGCTAGTGAGCGAGCATCGAGCGGCCCCCATTCGATTATGTGCTCGAGCGGCGAGCGAGCACCAGCAGGCGGTCCTTGGGCGGTGCTCGAGCGCGTGGAGGGCGGACCAATGAATTTTAATGAATTTTAAATCGACAACCCACAACCCGACATCAATAAAATAATACATATGGTCACGGAATATGCCAATAAGACAAATGTCTCTAACAATCTCCCCTTTTGGCAATTCCGTGACAAAACTCAAAAATAAATAAATACAAGTGAATCACGGGTTCGGACACCACCGAGATAGAACCCATGTACATGAAAACCTACGCCTAGTTATACAAAGAGATACATAAAAATGAAGTAGCTAAACGAGAAAGCCGAGGCGATGTGATGAAAACACCGCTGACCACTGTGACACTTCAGTTTCCTGGTCAAGCAAGGTTAGTACCAACAACAAAAATATAGGCAATAATAGATACATCATGCAGTACTAAAAAGCAATAGAGAGAGTAGATACGTGCATAGAAAGTCAATAGATAGCATCAATAACAAGTACATGAATAGCACGTCTACAAAGAACATAAATAGCAAAACTCCTCCTAACAAAAAGAACTCCCCCTAACAAAAAGAGTACATCTCGCCCAAGCTCCCCCTATCAGCATGCGCCAAAAAGAAACCACGATCTCCCCCTTTTTGTCACGAAGAGCCAAAGAGAGGATCACTCGAATCATTTGGGAGGTGGAGTGCCATAATGTCGCGCCCGCCGTTGATACGCAGCTTCACGAGTGTCCAACCGCGCATCCAAACGATCAAAACGAGCTTGAGACGCAGCCGCATGAGTGTCCAATGCGCATCCAAAAGATCAAAACTAGCTTGAGACGCGGCCGCTGAAGTGTCCAACTGCGCATCAAGCGATCAAAACTAGCTTGAGACGCACTTGCCCGAGTGTCCAATCTGCGCACTCCAAACGATCAAAACGAGCAAATAGTTGGGATTGGGCCGCAAGAATCCGCTCTTGGGAAGAATACGACGCCAAAAAGCGGTCGGAAGACGAGAGATCGACCCATCAGAGCGGGCCGAGGAGGAGGTGGAATGCCGATGTGAAGTGGATGGACCCGAGAGCCGACGGGTCGAAATGATGAAGCGAGCGCGAGGGTCCTTCGTCCTACCGAGGAGGAGGCACGGGAGGGAGAGGCTCATCGAACAGCTCCTCGGGGTCGATAGCAAAGCGACGGGCATGAGACCGACTGGGCAAAAGTGGTGGAGGTGATGGGGCTTTTGAGCGGTGGCGAGGATAGTCCGCGAAGGGTGTCCAAGCCCAGACAAGGTATCGCTGAATGAGGCACCCAAAAGGTAGATTTGCCTCGTGCCGGCCGGAGAAGTTTGCAATAATATGAGTAACAAAATGGGAGGGTAAGTCAATAGGCTGACCACTCAGCAAAGCATATAGGAATAATGCCTTCCCCTCGGAAAGAGAGGAGAAGTGGGAAGCCGGGAACAGGTTTGTGAGTACGATACGGCTCACGACCAGGCGCCGAGAGGAGAGGTAGAAGGTCGGGAATGCTTTGCCATTCCACTCGAGAGGGGCACCATGAAGGAAGGAGGCAATCTCATTAAACGTAGGCCGGGATTGCGTCGAAGAGTAAGGATAGGTGGGATTGATCACCCGAGGGAGATCAAAAATGCAGGCAATGATATCAGCCGTAATGTGCAATTGTGCCCCGCGCACGAAAGTAGAAAAGGAACGAAAGAAGATCGCATGAATATTGGAATAAAATTCTTGAACAAGGATGAGCGACGGAGCAATCAAACCCGTGATGACCGACGCCCAACCACGGTCCAATGAAAAGAGACGAAATGGAAGGGTCGACAGTCAAGACGGACTTCCGTTCGGGGAGAGTTGCCGACTAGACATGCGGGTTTGAAAAAGAGACTCTGCCTCGGGACTAATAAAGCGATCAGGAGCTGAAGGTCCACTCGGGCGAGTGCGTTTGCCACTCGACTTGCGTGACATAGATTTACGAGGAGCCGACATCTGGAAAAAAAATTGAACACCACAATATAACGATAAAAGGGTGGAAATAATATATATATATAAATAAACAAATAAATATACATATGTAAATATATATATTTATTTATTTAATAATGTAAGTGGGAAGGTTGGGTCACGTGACTCGCCGGTGCACGTGATTTGCCGATACAAGCGACGGGAATAATTGCTCCAAAGCCGCGGGCCGAGCTGTTCACGGCGACGGCGGCGAGAAGGGAAAACGCACACCAGTGGCCACCGGAGCACCGCCTCCGGTACCCACGTCACCGGCCGATTTGCAGCAAGGGAAGCACCACACGAGACTCGGCCAGAGATGTGGGAGCAAAACGGCAGAGCCGCCATGAACGGCCGTGGGTAAGAAACCAAATCACGGATCCAGGGACAACGAACCAAATCCACACAAGAACCGGTGGATTTGAAGGGAGGAGGAGGCAAAAACGAGATCCGTGAAGACAGCCACCCAAAAAGGAGGCAACTTTCGCAGCCGACACCATCACGAACGGTGGCGGTCGCGAAAACGAAAACGAGAAGGAAGTGGAGGAAATTACCTTGAGAAACTCTCGAAATCGGTGAAGAAGGAGTGTGGATCTAGCCGATCTGGTGATGAGGGAGAGGTAGAGAAGTGGTCGTCACAAGAGGAAAGGCAGGAGCAACGAATTTGGAAGAGGGTTTGTGTGCTGTGTTCGTGTGCTGGGCGCTCGCTGCCTGCTCGATGATAAAGGCAGGCAGCGGCCGCTCGAGCCCAAGGCGAGCGAGCGGAGAAATCCGTGCCTTCTCCCCCTTTTTTGTTTTTTTTTTTTTTGTTTTAAATTTTTATTTTTATTTTATTTTCTCTTCTTTAGAACAAGAATGAGCCATTCAACCGGAGAATTTATCGTAGCAAAATTTAGCTCACTTTTCTTAACCCAAATGCTTCTCCCGAATTTACTTTTTGGTTTAATCTTTGTACTTGTTCATTTAGTTTTTGAATATGATCAAGGAGTTTATTCACTCTTGGCCATTTTCTTTCGTTGTACAAAGAATTCACGGTGTAGCATCGAGGACGAATGTGGCCAACTTTACCACACGCATGACGGTAGGTACAAACTTAGGAACGGTGGAACGGTCCATAGAGATCTTTGATTTATGATGATAGAAGACTTGACCGATTCGAGATGATTTGTTCATCCCCTTTTATTAGGTAAATTTTGCAAATGAGTTGGGACAAATTTAGGAGCCACCACGAGCCGGTTGCTTAGTGACTTTTGATGTGTTAGCGTGTTGGTGTGGCATTTTCGCGGAGGGAATAAAGATTGTTTTGGGTTTCACGACATTTCGGAACATATTTTCATCATATCCCAACCCATGTTTATTTTCTCCACTTTTACCCAACCCAAGCATATGATCAAGTTTAGGTGACCCATTTAAGAATTGTTTTAAATCTTTTCTTGTGGTCTCCAGTTCAGATTCCAAGGTCGTGATTTGTTTAGAAGATGAGATTTTCAAATTCTCAATTTCTTGGTTCGATATCAACCTTGGATTGTAGAGAGATATTTTTCTTTTTCCAAATCAATGATCCTATTATTTAGGGTTCTATTTAATTTCTTAACTTTCAAACATTCCCTAAATAATTTATCATAAGCCTCTTGAAGGCCGTCAAATTCAGCTTCTAATGCCGCCCGAAATCATCAGATTGATTACTATTCTCTACGAACTGTTACATTGAGGTCATAAATGCCATGTATTTGATGGGCCATTTTCGTAACAATTTTCACCCTCTTCTTCTTCGTCATCGCTTAGGGTCACATTAGCTTTAAAGGCTTGACCTTGTTGGCGTTTAAAGTTTGGACATTCAAATTCTCGATAGTGACCAAAGCCTTTACATTCATGACATTGAACATCTTGAGTTGTTTTTGATTTGGAATCCTTAAGTTCACGACGGTTTTCTTTTCAAATTTAGGTGAACGTTTGTCATCGATTTGTTCGATGAAGATTTATTTGTCTTTAAAAACTTTTTAAAATTCTTGACAAACAGGAAAATTCATCATCACTACGATTCTACATCTAATCCCGATTTCGCTCTTCCCTACTTGATTTTAGAGCAAGTGATTTGTTTTTCCTTGACTGTGGCAAGGTGTGCTCATAAGTTTGTAGGGATCCTACAAGTTCTTCAATCTTCATTTTATCAAGGTCCTTGCTTTCTTCGATAGCCGTGACCTTAGGTCTAAATCGTTCAGAAAGGGACCTAAGAACTTTTCTAACAATTTTATTCTCAGGAATTCGTTCTCCTAAATTAAATGTAGAGTTCACAATATCATTCAATTGAGCATAGAACTCATCAAAGGTCTCATCATCTTTCATTTTTATTTCTTCAAATCTAGTGGTGAGCATTTACAATTTTGAATTTTTAACAAGCTTCGTCCCTTCATGAGTAATTTCTAAAATGTCCCACGCATCCTTAGAAGTCTCACACATTGAAATACGTTTAAATTCATCGGGAGATACAGCCATAAAAATAGCATGTAACCCCTTACTATTCCAATTGCATGCATCAAGTTCATCTTTAGTCCACAATGACACAACTTTTGGTTGGTTATCGACGGAACTTGTGGGTGGCGTCCACCCAATTTGGGTACTAACCCAAACTCGTTCATCCATTGATTTCAAAAATGCTCTCATCCGTACTTTCCAGTACGCATAATTGCTCCCATCAAAATAGGGAGGAACGGACAATGATTGACTAGAATGCATCTAGATCGGGGTCGTGGATCGGGGTGAGTCTCTGATACCAATTGAAAAAGCACGTTTCGGTGCTACCGTATTTCGACCCCGTTAAATATATATCGGAAGCAACAATAAATATTAAATATCTAATACACGTAAAAGATATTTAACACTAGATGCATACAAGACTATCAATCATGCACAACATAAACAATCACAAGCAATAATTAAGAGCGATAAAGATAAAGACTCAATTTTTGGTGACGAAGTGAAAACTCGATACCACCGGTATCGAAAAAACACTCCGGCTTCAACGGCCGGGAAGCAATGCACTATGAAAATCAACTTACAGCCCGGTGGTAACGACGCCTATCCTAGCCGACTTACTCCCGACACGTGATCCCTACCAAGGAACTCCTTGGATTTGCCCATCGCAAGAACGGAACCGGACTCCTTCCGTCTTCACGTCAATCTTCCTCGAACCACTTGAATTTCCAATCACGAACGAGTCTCCTTCTTCACGAACCAAAGTCTCCAACAATGGTAGAAGGCAAACTTTCAATGGTGAAAGAGAGTTGGTGAGAAAACTAGTTTGAGCATGTAGAACAATCCTTTGGTGATTAGTTTTCTCAAGATGTGCAAGTATATTAAAGCATGAGAGGGTTTTCTTCTCAAAGAGGCACGCACATCAGATTTCCAGAAGTCTTAGGGTTCAAAAACATAAGTCCCATATTTATATTGGAGCCAAAAATCGCGTTCAAAAATCTGCCCCGTTGGGCGGCGCTCGGCGGGCTGCTAGGCGCGGCGAGCGGCCGTAGGGTTTTGGCAGAAACCTGCGGGCGCTCGAGCGGCCATGGGGCGGCAAACAGCGGCCTATGTTCTGTTTATTGGCTCGAGCGGCTAGTGAGCGAGCATCGAGCGACTCCCATTCGGGATTATGTGCTCGAGCGGCGGGGCACCCGCGGCGCGGCGGTCCTTGGGCGGTGCTCGGCGCGTGGAGGGCGGACAATGAATTTTAATGAATTTTAAATCGACAACCCACAACCCGACATCAATAAAATAATACATATGGTCACGGAATATGCAAATAAGACAAATGTCTCTAACAAGGAGTGTGTGAGTGTGAAAGCAAGCATCCGAGCACAGTAAAGTGCAAGGAGGGAAAATATAAGGGTGAAGGAACAAAAGAGGAGTGCACCATCAGTGAGAAGGAGAAGGAAAAAAAATAGAGAGTAAAAGAGTAGAGTGTTTCCCGTTTATTCCGGTGAGGTTTTTCTTTATTATTCTCGGGTGTATAGCGGATACTCCATCTCGGAGGTTTGTAACCTATTTTTTACATAGTGGATTTTCTGTCGACTCTACTCTCGTGGTTTTCCCTTGGTTCATAAGGGTTTCCACGTAAAACGGCGTGTGCTTCCTTTTTCTCTTTCCTTTCTCTATTTATTATTCTGTTTAGACGACCTCCTTCCGGCCAACAAGTGGTATCAGAGACTGGTTCGTGAACCGTTGGTTGGATGGCGTCGTCGACGAAGAATGGGTCGTTCAATGTGGAGCAGTTCAATGGGAAAAATAATTTCATCCTTTGGCAGGAAAGGGTGAGGAATATTTTGACCCGGGAAGAAATGGTAATAGCTCTTCGGAAAAAGGAGGAGAAGCCGGAGAAACCGTCGAGGAACCAGTGGCAAGAAAAGAGGGATCTTGCCAACTCCACTATTAAGTTGTGTTTGGCGGACAACACACTCCAGGAGGTCCTCGGTCTGTCAGACCCGGCGGAGGTCTGGAAGAAGCTTGAGAGTCGGTACAAGTCCAAGTCCTTGACAACCAGGCTGTATATGAAGAAGCAGTTCTATGGCCTGCGGTTGTCGGAAGGTGAGTGCTTTGAGAAGCACTTGGGCGAAGTTCAACCATTTTATTAACGCAGATGTCGGTCCTTGATGAGAAGATCAAGGAGGAAGACAAAGCGTTGGTATTGCTGGCCTCTCTGCCGGCCTCGTACGATCATATTGTCACGACGTTGCTATTTGGAAAGGACACGCTGAAGCTGGACGAGGTAATAGCTTCCCTGCTTATGAACGAGTCAAGGCGGAGGGAAAGCGGTGAGGCCTCAAGCTCTCGGGAAAGTGTTCTGGTGGCGACCAGCAGTCGAGGACAAGGGAGATCTGACCGAGGACCAGGTGGCAGGACGGAGAGGAGCAACAGCCGGAGCAAGCTTGAAGGAAGGAGTTGCTTCTTATGTGGCAAGAAAGGTCACATAAAGAAGGACTGTCCGCAGAGGAGGCAGGACAAGAAGGGCAGAAGCGATGGTCAGGAGAAAAGGGATCAGGCTGAAGATCCGGAGACCTTTACTTTCTGTGGAGACCTCCTGGTGGTCCACGCAGGAGAAGCACGGAGCAGCCCATACCAGGAGACGAGTTGGGTGATGGACAGTGGGGCCTCACACCATGCGACACCGAGGAAGTCTCACTTCACGAGTTACACGCCCGTTGGCTGCGGGGTGTTGAAGATGGGTAACGGTGACTCGTCTAGGGTTATTGGCATTGGGGATGTTTGCTTGAGGACAAGCAAGCAACGGGAATACGCTCGTGCTGGAGGGCGTGCGACATGCCCCGGACTTGAGGTTGAATGTGATTTCAACCGGAAAGCTTGATGAAAAAGGCTTCAGGACGGCGTTTGGCGACGGCCAGTGGAAGCTCACCAAAGGCGCCTTAGTAATGGCAAGGGGAAGCAGGATATCAGGGAGGTATCTGATGAAGGCCTGCACTGCCAAAGAAAATGCCAATGTGACCAAATGGGGCATTGGTCAAGGTGGCAGGAGAGGATGGCCAAGGTAGAGTACAAGGGAGAATAACAAGTCCGCGGTGAAAGAGCTGAAAGGGAGTGGGATTGCTCCAAGCTCAGTGGGGCGGAGGAAGGTGTCATTCAAGCTTGAGGAGGCCAACGTCGGGATCCCAACAGAGGAAGTCAGGAAGGCAGCGAAATCGGTCGCCGGGTAGAGGCGAAGGCATCCCCCACAGGTCGTGAGGAAAAGTTTGTTGAAAAATGG
Organism: Nepenthes gracilis; assembly: GCA_033239525.1. NCBI lineage: Eukaryota > Viridiplantae > Streptophyta > Magnoliopsida > Caryophyllales > Nepenthaceae > Nepenthes > Nepenthes gracilis. Next base: position 17,576,466 of record BSYO01000016.1, on the reverse strand, counting down.
TCACTCCCTTGTGGGTGATTTCAATAAACTAGTTTGTCATCGATGTGCATTAGCTGGTCAACGTATGTTAACCGGCTAGAAGGCAAAAACGGTCAATGGAGTTTGACCGGCGAATAACCAGCTGAATCCGGTCAACGGATGGTCAACAATTGGTCAACAGTTGGTCAACGGACGGTCAACGGAGGGTTGACCGGATGGCGCTGGAGATGGTTAACAGGAGGTTGACCGGATCCGGTCAATAAGAAAGGTTGATCGGATGGCTGTGCATGACGGTCAACAGGAGGTTGACCGGCTGGAAAGGAAGAATTTACCAGTTAATATTACTGGTATGGAATCAACCAAGGAACATCGGAAGACTCTTGTGATAGTCAATGGGCACAGACGGCCAAGGGACTTGACTGCAGAAACGACTTAAAACGTCAGAGACAAATGCAACAAGTTCTTTGGATAGCGAGAGGTAAGGCACCTGCTTTGCGCATGAGGCGTCTGTGCAGGTGGCAGGTTGTAGAGTTGGTGGACAAAGCTGTTGGCAGGTTACAGAGTAGGTGGTTGGCTTTTGACCACACTCAACCTGCCTATTGGCTGAAGGTCTCCAGGCAGACCACCATATATATGCATGCTGGGCATGCAGTGGTGTGAGAGGAGTGTGTGAGTGTGAAAGCAAGCATCCGAGCACGGTAAAGTGCAAGGAGGGAAAATCCAAGGGTAAAGGAACAAGAGAGGAGTACACAACTAGTGAGGAGAATGAAGAAAAATAGAGAGTAAAAGAGCGGAGTGTTTCCCGTTTATTCCGGTGAGGTTTTTCTTTGTTATTCTAGGGTATGTAGCGGATACTCCATCTCGGAGGTTTGTAACCTATTTTTCACATAGTGAATTTGCTGTCGACTCTACTCCCGTGGTTTTCCCTTGGTTCATAAGGGTTTTCACGTAAAATGGCGTGTACTTCCTTTTCCTTTTTCCTTTCTCTATTTATCATTCTATTTGGACGACCTCCTTCCGGCCAACAGTACCATGGGCCGATTTGAAGTTTAAAGTGCAGCAAAGAAACTCCATCATGACAGGAAATGATTTCGTTTTAGCGGAAGGAAATCCCTCCTAACGGAAAAAATGAAACTCCACCTGGCAAAAAAAAAAAAAATTCATCACCTCCCTCGATAACAAGGGAGGAAAGAGAAGCAGCAAAACAGAGGCAAGACTTACTCCTAAAACAGGGGCAGCAAACCCTCAAAAAGCGGACCTGGGATCGTTGCTCCAGTTCACTGCTCCTCAACCAAATGGAGCACCATGAAGCCCTTCTAATGGCGACAGTCCTCCGTACCCGTTCTTGCTGAAGCAGGACGCAAGGCCCTTCCAACAACGTCGTCCAGCAATTTCCCTTCAAATCGGAACGAATCAACGCGCAGAGCCCACAACGGTAGCGCCCGGACACTTTTACCAAACAGAGGATAAGGTCCCCTGAGCCTGTCGCTCAACTCTTCCATCCTATTCCTAGTAAAACAAATGCTCAAGGCTCCTGAAATGGAGCCCAATCGGCTTATCTCTAAACTGCCTCTTAATCAGGTGCACCCCTGAAACTCAATCTTCCGACTAGTGAGTCACCCCTTAATCAGCGCACCCTCAAAACTCAATCTTCCGCCTAGTGAGTCGCCTCTCAGCCTGCCACACCCCGGAGCTCAGTCCGCCCCCTAATGAGCCGCCCCTCAGTCGGACGCACTCTCGGAGCTCAATCCTCCAACTAATTAGATGCCTCTTAGTCAGACGCACCCATTGAGCTTAATCCTCCGACTAGTAAGCTGCCTCTTAAACAGGCGCACCCCCGAAACTCAGTTCTTCGATTAATGAGTCGCACCTCAGCCAAACGTACCCCTAAAGCTCAGTCCTCCACCTAATGAGCCGCTCTTCAACCGAATGCACCCTAGAGCTCAATCCTCCGCCTAATGAGCTGCCATTTAGTTGGGTACACTCTTAGAGCTCAATCCTCCGCCTCTCAGTCGTGCGCACTCTCAAAACTTAGTCCTCCGACTAGTGAGCCGTCCCTCAGTCGGACACACCTCCGTAACTCAGTCCTCCAACTAGTGAGCTATTCCTCAGCAGGGCGCACCTTCAGAGCTCAATCCTCTGTCTAGTATACCGCCCTTCAGCCGAGTGCACCTATAGAAGCCCATCCTACTCTCACATCCCCCGTTCATGCATGCAATTCTGCACCATCTTACATTCTCTTTGTATATTTCTACTCTCTTAGAAAAATTTCTATTTTCAGAGTTGGAGGATTTACTGTGAGATAGTCTCCTGCTGTCCTCTTACCTCTTATTTGTAATTTATGATGCGCAGATTTCAAATTAGCAGTAATGGAGACTGGACTCGATCTAGTTTGAGCCGTAGCGAAAGATTTGAAGGCTCTCTAATCGATACTATAACCCGAGAACTAGAGACATCAAAACTGTTCCCATAAAATTTGGAGGGGATCCTTTCCCATTTGGCAGTTTGACCATATAGGAAACTGAAGCTGCTTTATCATTAAAAAAAGAAGTGCCACGTATCATATGATTCGTTGCTCCCAGATCAATACTCCTTGGAGTATCACTCATAATGTTTGAATGAAAAGTATGCGTTGTGAGGCAGTAAAACAAAGAACCTGCAACTGGGTAGGTCAAGAGTAACTCGTGCATTATTTGCTGAATGAGCAACTTGTGCAACAAACATATTAGATCCTCGAAATTAATTTTGCCTGGGTGGATATCCATGGAGCTTATAACATTCCTCAATCATGTGTCCCTTTCTATTGCAGTGAGCACATAAATGGTTTGTGCATTTCCCGCTTTGAAGCACTTCTCGACAGATGGCTTAGAGTTCTACTATTTGTGAAATAAAGTTTGTTTGGTCTGTTCTTCATGGCAGATTTAACAACTGCTTTATTTACAGCACAATTTATTTTGCTAATAGAGCAAAAGAAATTGGAATAGGGTCAGCCATTTGATGTTATTTTTCTTGCCCTTGGACCAAGGAGAACACCTTGTTTACAGGCAGAAGGGGATCTATGTGCATAATTTGATCTCTTGTGTTGGCATAAGAATCATTAAGCCCCGTTAGAAACTGTGCAACATCGTCTCTTTGATGCCTATCCATCAAAACCTTTAACTTTCCACACTCATAGCTCGGGAGGGAACATAGAGAGCAAGTTTATTCCATAGAATTTTGAGTTTTTCATAATTAAGTGCCAGAAAAATCTTATTTCTACATCAAACCAAACAATCTTCAATTGAAAAAATTACAGAACTATTTTATTGTAAATATCTATCTTCACTTCAGTCCATAATTATTGAGCATTAACTATGCATTTGGATAAATCTTATCAACATGACAAAAAATAAAAAGATGACAAAAGTATAAAATTATGGATCTGAGATTTCGTGATTCGAGGTTGGATGGAAGGGGCTATGCTTGATGGGCATCATAGTGGTGTTATTTGGAGTTTCTCTTACAATGTTCATATTTCTTCTCATTTTATGATAGTATTTAAAATTTTAAAAATGATGATTAATAAATTTATCAATCACTTATTTTATTATTATAAAGATAAAATCACACTCAATTTCTACCATGATGCATAAGTTATAATTGTTCTAATCTTAAACTCTCTTGTCTTCGTGACAATTAGAATTAGTGATATAAATAAAGAGTTTAAATTTGATTTTTTTAATTTTAATGCCATATTTAAATATTGATCCTTTATTTTATATCATATAATTTAAGCAATTAAGATGATAATAAAATTCAAAATATGAAAAAGTCATAACAAATTTAAATTACGGTGATCCAAAAAAAAAAAAAACTTGCTAAATCAATAGATGGACAATTAATTAAAAGATTACGAAATATTAGACTTACAAGATGACCTTAAACCATATGAGAAACTGAAAAGGATTTAGGACATAAATACTCATGAATTGTTTTTAAAATTATAATAATTATTCTTCATTTTTTATTAATTTTATCATTCATTTCTATTATAAATAATATTAAAATTTATATTTTTTAAAACTCAAAATCAGAGTGGATCCGACTAGGGCGAGAATGTCTAATTTAAAATATTATTAAATCTAAGTTTTAAGCTAAACTTTAATCATAACTTGTAAAATAGAAAATCAATTTCAGTCCCATTTTAATTCGGTCTGAATTTTCGATTTGTGAGAGCGCTGTAGAGTGTTGTGCGACATCTGATCTGTCTGACCATAAGGAACTGGCATCTGATCCCCGGCATCGCACGCAAAGCAACTACTCAGCAGCAAAAGCATTTCAGAAACTACCGGGAAACGCCTCCTCATCTCTCTTTCGTAAGAGAAGCTGTAAGACCCTTCCCTCTGTTTAGCTCATCCAATCCCCAAGCTCGAGAAGAAGCGATCTCACAGCATTGTGTATCCTCTTGCTTCCTTCCCGTCGTTTGTTCTACAGTTATTTTTAATTATGCTACAATTTTACCCAACAGCCACTCGATCGTCGGCAATCAGCTTAATCCTCAAAAACTGGAGTTTCCGGTGACTTCTTCGGCCTTAGAAAGGTTTGATCAGATTGTGTAGAGACGTGAAAGCTAGAAATGAAGCGCAAACCTAGTTTTCAGCACAGGTCTAGGTATAAATGGAATGGGAAGCTATTTTCCGTGTTCTTGCTGTGTCTTTGCACTGGGAGCTTCGTCTTTCTGCAAGCTAACCACAGTCGAATAACTTTGGTCTTGCCGTCGAACAACCCTTTTTGCAAAAGCCTAAAATCGCCTTCCTCTTCATCGCTCGGAATCGACTTCCTCTTGATTTTGTCTGGGATGCATTTTTTCGGGTATGTTATCTGTCAACTGCTTTTCTTCATTAAAATTTCTTTTATGCTGGTTTATATTGTTTTCAATGTGTAGAACCTACCCTTAGACTTGATCTATCAATTTCTTTCTTTTTTTCCCGTTTTGTCGAAATAAATAAATTTTGATATATGTAGTTCTTTCAAAACTTATAATCGTTGAAATAATTATTTAATTATCGTTGAAAGAGTATGCGCTATATCAACTTTGGAGGAACATATGTCTGTAGTTCATTGAGTCTCTGAATTATTATATACTGCCCTAATTCAAATCCATATGTGCACATATACTGTATAATTAAAACATAAATTTGCACACGTGAACAAGGAACACATAAATGGCTGACCTCCTGTTGAGACTATGCTGAGATGCCTTTCCCTCTTCTAACACTGTTTGAATCATAAACACCCAATTTTCTAATAAAATGCTGAAACTCATTTGGTCTAGTGAAGAGTACTTCGAGCTATGATAGGTGGTCATTTTTTTGTCGCTGTTTTTCTTAGATAAAATGGCAATCAACCTTGCTCAGTCTATTCATGCAAGATAGTTTTTTTTTTTTAACAAAATGGAGAGCAAATTGTTTGTCATAATATAGTGAAAAATGGCAATCACCGTCAATATAATCTGGGTTTGCAGAACAGTATTTGCAATAACATTGAGAGCATTTGATTTTCACAATCCACAAAAATTTGGATCACGAACAGTTATACCAGACTCTCAAATATTCTGATTATAAGCTGACTAGGCTAGTGTGCCAACTTGTTGCGTCTTGATGGCCAAACACACAACTAAGCTAAAGCAAATTAGTGTAGGAAAGTGAGAAAGAAAGAAAATCAAACAAGAAGAGGATTCAAAAGAGAAGATGATGGGAATTGCAAGTATGGACTTCCTTTACTTGCTTACAATTCAAGTTCAAATTCAAGCCAGTATTCAAATCTTCAATATTTTAGTAATTTCTTTAGATATTTCATTAGGATTTATTTTGGAATGTTCTAGAAGTATTTTTGCCCAACTAGGATTAGTATTTTAAGTTTCCTAATGTTCGTTAGTTTTGGGTTGTGCAAGCATTATTTGTCCTTAAATAGGATCTTTTTTTCCCCAGTTATTCAGCTTGAATTCATGAATTGACTTTTCATTTTAATCAGAATTGAGTTCCTCCTCATGAAATGAGAAGATAGAGAAGAATTAGAGGGACGATAGAAAGAGAGTAAAGTGAGGGAAATAAGACAGTACTTCTATTTCTTGATTTGCCATTCTCTACAACTTGGAAGGCAACAGAGGGATCTGATATGATAAAAGACAAGACAAAACAACAATTAGGTAATTTATAAAGAACAAATATTTATATAATGTATGTGATGGGTACGGCCCAAGATGGACCAATTTAGTATTTAATTGGAGCAGCCACATGTTAAAGGACCATAATGAGCCGCTTAATGGCCCGATATAGGGAGTAGTCGAAACAACTCTGTAATTGGTAATCAAGCGGCCCTATCGTTGAATGGGGACAGCTGTTACACACTGCAAGTAGCACTTCTCACTGCTGATTTGAAATGGCCTCATGCACACGCATTGATTTCAAGTGTTGGCCCAACCAAATGGTGCCATTGATTATAAATAAAACCTCTCTCAAACAAAAAGTGAAGAGAGAAGAAAAAAGGCTATTCAATCGGACAATTACACAAAAAAGGAACATAGCCCTTCGAACATACATTCATCCCCATTCTCTCAAAATTTCTACATTTATTTCTTCATAACTTTTCAAATCGGAATGGAAAGATTATTGACTTGAGTATCAGAAGATATACCGAGGAGTGAGTCCCGTATGCCTTCCAATTTATTCTGTTGTGATGTGCAGAATTCAAATTCCTAGTTACGAAGATCGGACCCGTTTGCATTCGGACGTTCAAATAAAGTTATTGGCTCCCTAATTCGTATGTCAATTCAGATTCTTGAGACACATCAGTATGAAATGTCACTTGATATAGTCTTAAGTTCATTAATTTATAGAAGAATTTGGATGAAATACCAGTTTGAGATGAACTAAAGTTCTTTAATTTATAGCCAGAATTTGGGATGAGGGAGGGAAGGTGTTTATTCTTCGCATATGCTGGAATTACATTGTACGCTGCCTTTCTAAGGCTAGGCTCAAGATACATACTGTTTGATAGCTCAAATAACAGATTCTACAGTTACAGTTTGTAATGGCTGTACCTAACTCATAAGGGCTATTTGGATGTATTATGATACAATTGAGTGTAACCAAGCCTTTTCTAAGTGTGATTCATAAAAATGTCAATACCGTCTGTATTATAACTACTGCAACTACTGGAGGAAATAGTACATTATGTAGTGCTACGAGCCTCTGAGATTTCATTACAGTAAATATCTGAGTCACGTACACTATATGTGTGTGTGCGTGTGCCCATATAAGGTAGGAAGTAAATGTTAACATTGAGTAATAAAGTTAACAACTATTGGCAGATTATTTGAAGTCCTACTGTGGTCAAGCTGCGATATGTATTCTCTCACACCAGAGTGGATGCTATATATATCTGTATCCATGTGTGTATGTGTGTGCCCATATAAGTTGGGAATTCAATTTTAACATTGAGTAATAAAGTTAATAACTATTAACAGATTATTTGAAGTCCTGCTGTGATCAAGCTGTGATATATATTATTTCACACACTATGAATTGTTTAGATTTTTACTGCTCTACAAGTAGTATTCAACACAGACTAGTCTATCTGCACGGCAGAATTGATGCTATTGTTTTTATTAGGATTGCATTTGATCATCTCAAGGGAGGTAAAGTCATCCTTCTTTTCAAACTCAAGCATTGATGATCATTAGTCTGCTGCACATGCAGCCATTTCTATGGTAAAAGACTAATCAATTACTATATGTGGTATGGGTGTAAGGTTGTAAAATACAGTCCCCCTCCCCACGCCCCCCCCAAACCAAAAAAAAAGTGAAACAAAAGAAAGGAACTCCAAGAAATAATTTAAAAGTGATCTTGTGTATTGCAAATTATCAGTGATATAGTTGTACAATTTATGGAGTCCACCCACCCCCAACCCCCAAAACCAAAAAAAAGTGAAACAGAAGAAACTCCAAGAAAGAATTTGAAAGTGATGCGGATTGCAATTTATCAGTAATATAATTGTACAATTTATGATGGAGGACAATAGAAATTATCCTTTTTCGCCTCTTAGATTATGATTTACTTGTATTGTATGGACTATGGAGTTAACTAGGTGGTGAAGAACTTTATCTGGTTGTGTCAATTAGATGATTGGTAGTAGCTTCAAAGTATACCATGTAGCCAGGTCATGTTAGTGCCAGTGTTCAAGTGCATTCTACGTATGTCATTAGCTGCTTGTATGAGAAGTTTGAAAGTGATGTCAATAGAAATTATCCTTTTTTATTTCTTAGATTATGATTTACTTGTATTGTATGGACTATGGAGTTAACTAGGTGGTGAAGAACTTTATCTGGTTGTGTCAATTAGATGATTGGTAGTAGCTTCAAAGTATACCATGTAGCCAGGTCATGTTAGTGCCAGTGTTCAAGTGCATTCTACGTATGTCATTAGCTGCTTGTATGAGAAGTTTGATGAGGTAATTAAGGATAGAATGTTGCTTGATCATTAGACATTGTTCATTGTCATGTTGTGAACATTGAAGGAAGGATTTTCTAGCTCTCACTGAAATTCTCAAATGTTTATCAGCATGCACTGGGATGCCCCATCTCTGTATTATCAGTTACAAGAATAAGCTGAACAATCATGGCAGTAGTTTGTATATATGCTATAATTATTGATTATTCATCCAACTTCCCAATTGGAATGATTAATGGACAAAAGGTTAAATCTCTGCATGAGGGGGATAAATTCACCTCAATCCTGTAATATATATATTGTACTCTGACATATGTATTAGTAGATCTCTCCCCTTCTCATTTCATCAATTATCTGGATATGTAAATATCAATTGATGGAAGGGGCTTGATTAATTTTTGAACTAGTGGAATAGTGAATGTATTCAAACATCAAACAAATTGAGGATTTTCCAGAATGTAAGAAATAAGGAGGCAAGGAAAGTAAATTAGAAAGGTTGTTCTTATTCACTATATCTGATGGCTTCTAGGACAGGTCATAATGCTTGCAAATTTCAAGTGCATAATGGTATTTTAGCAATTTTGGCAGATTTTTTTTCTCATTTTGTATTTTTCTAATAACTGTCTTTAGAAGTTTAAATCAGAAATAATTTTACTTAAAAGAGTTTCAAGTCTGTAGTCAATTGAATCTCTTGTTTTCCATGTCGAGTCCTAGTTAAATCAACTAATTGAGTCCTACTAGAATAAGGAAACAATTTATCTATATGAAGGGATGTGCTTATGAAAATTTCAGCAAATAGCTTGCTTTCTTTGGGTAGGTGGATTTCATGGTTGTGTGAGTGGATTTCTCTGAAACCCTAGCTGGGTTTCCTAGGTTTCTGTCTCTTGACCTTTTCTTGTATCCAAAATTCAGATCTGTTCTTGCTTAACCCTTTGAATTTTGCACCGCAGTGTCTATTACAACCAACTAACCCTTCTTCTTTTCCTTCACCCTTAATTGTCATGCCCTTTACACCCTATTACCGTTCAAGGTCTGAATTTCAGCTTGCTTTCCTAGCTTGCTCTTGTTGCTTCTTCATCTGCATCAATTTCACAACACAGGCAATTCTACTGTGCGAGTGGATGGATGGAGTATGAGTTTATAAACTAGTAGCTTGAAAAATCATGGGAAATACAACTATTTCTTGACGAGATGTATGCACCAAAACAAGCTAATACTCCCTCAGTTCCATAAGCATTACTGTTTGACTTTTTAGGTCTAACAAAGATAACGTTGACATTTATGTTTGAATAATAGTTTTCAAAAGTTTTCTGCATATAACTTTGAAAGAATTTGAATCAGTGGAATTTGTGGAATATATGGCCGAAATTGGCTCCATTTGACCTAAAAAGACAAACGGGACACTTATTATGGAATATAGGGAGTATTTCTTTTGTACGGGCCAAAAGTTGTAGACCAATTGAAGATAAAAGGATGAAAGTGGCTTTGTGCAAGAATTAATTAAATCCTGAAATACGATAAAGGTTACCTAGCATTTGTTTTTATATATATCTTTGGAGAAGTTGTAAGATCGCTGCTTTCTTCGAGTGATGCTTCAGTTAATGATGCCAACTAATCAGGCTCAGAGAGTTGCCACCTACAGCCCCTAAGCCTCATAAAATCAATGAAAGAATTTAATTGACACAGACTCAAAAGTAAAATGACCTAGCAACAAGCCTAAACCATCAAACGATGTGGTCAAAGCATGACAGCAGCATAACGTCATCATGTTGATCATAAAAATAACTCATTCAAATAGTTGTTAATGTGAATCTGGAACTGATCAAAGTTCCACAATGTATTGTGAAATTTCACAAAGAGCATTGTATAATGAAAGAAGAATGTGAAACAGAGATAATCAAGTGGAAGTTAGAGTTGCTAATCATGATTCTAATCTAATTGCTTTGTTAATGTAAAGGATTGTTTGGAGGAGATGAGAGCAGCAGGTAGAGTAGTAAGAAAATTAGTCAGCCAAGAAGAAAAATCAGCATCTAAAGTGCTTGAAAAGATGATGAATTTGTTATGATGTATAACCAGAAGACAGGAGATTGCAATACTCTTTAAAGTTTAATTAGCAGTCTTATTAACCCAAAGGATTTGTTACCTATAGAGAATGGTCTTACCTTTGACTTGATAATGCTGGATGCGTTCAACAGGTTGGTAGGTCAGAAGGTCCATCACATATTGTCACAACTGCTTCTATGTGAAAATTTAGTCCTGCTCAACATATGTTCATCATAATTCATGCTCATCAAGCAACATGAGCTTATCATGTCACTTATTCTCCACCACCACTAACTGCAACGGAGAGCTTAATCCACCCAGAGGAGAATGAACAAGGGGAGTATCGTAAAGTAGATTGAAAAAGATGGTTCTGGATTCAATATAGCTGTTGGCTGTGAGGACACAGTTGCAACTCGTAAGTCTTGCAAATTTCAAGAGCATATGATAATGTACTAATTTTTGCCAGAATATTTTTATCTTTGTGGGCTATCTTTCTATTTTCAAATAATTCTTAAGAATCATTAGGAGTCTAGATAGGAAGTTTAAACTAGAATTGGGAAATGATTTTTCTAAATGAAGGGACATAAAGTAACACAAACTAGCTCATGAGATGCTTTCCTTGGCCATGTGGATTTTATGGTCGTCTGAGTGGATTTCTCACCAACCTTGGTGGATTTACTAGGTTTCTATATCTCCTCATTTTCTTTCCCTCTTTAAATTCATATTTGCTCTGGCATTATTAAGTTCTTTGGAATTCTCTGGGAACTTCTCAGAATTCTGGAAACCTTTACAATGATTCATATTTGATCACTTAGCAAGGAATCTACCCAATTCTTTAACTACTCAATGCTTCCCATCATTTTACAAAACGACACAAGACTAGAGGTGTTTATCTCAAGATTACAAATGTACTCTCTCAATACAAGATTTGAAGATTCTGATGGTTTGATTTACAAAGTAAGACCATAATAGATTAAGAGAACACTTTGGGCACAAGAAACCTTTAGGGTTGCTCAAATTAAACTTGTGTTTCGAGTTTCAGGGGCTCTTTTTCTTTTCTTTTCTTTTCTTTTTTTTTTTTGGTAAAGTTCTCCATGCATAACTAGCTGTTAACTTGTTGCGAAGACATATTTAAGATCCCTCTAAAAGATAATCTATAAGATGACTTTTTGATTCAGATCGATCGTGAATTGTTTAATTTAAGACTGGCATAGAATTTCAATGCAGATCTTGATAGATATATCTATGTGTTTGATTTACACTTTAGTTTGGATCAATTTCTCACATTTTGCCACCAACATTCTATTTGTTTGAGAATTGATTCAGATCAATGAAAGCCAGTGTCAAAAATGATTTTTGACTGAAATCAGAAAAATTTTGCTAGAAAATCAAATCCAGTTTTTACATGCAAATCCAATATTTTCAAAATGAAATTAACTTTTCAAGCTACAAAGATACCTCTTGTCAAATATTATTTCTCTTACCTGACCTGTTTATCATTACCAAAATTTTTATCTTGAGATTTCATGCTGTCAAAATTTCTTCCATTGTTTGGATCATTCTTTCCATCTCATAGCCTTCCAAACCATGCAACTATCAGATGCAAAACTTCTAATAAAATATTCAGAAGATTATAGGTAAGCCACATGTCTAAAATCTAATCAAGATTTTTCATCATTTTAAATTTTTACAATATTTTTAAGGCCCAATTAAAGTAAAACAATCTAGGGAATCTAAAAGCTAAAATGGTCTAATGAATAAATGTCTATAAGCCATAATCATACAAGAATAAATCCCAACATCAGTCGTATTGCTATTAGAAAATTTAATAATGTGCTTAACAATTACCCTATGGATTTAAGAGGCGCCGCATGACCCTTTAATCCTTGTACCTTGCTTCAGCTGTTGGACTTCAAATTATTGCCCATTTCATTTGAATTTTGGCTGTCATTTGGTGGTTCTTTATGAATATTAAATCAACCTTAATCTAAATAGTGTATTGAGTAAGAAGTGTTGCTAGTTGCTATTTTTTCTTGCATTTGTGAGCTCACGATAGTTGTGCCAGCTTTGGTAATAAGGTTTTAATTTTATTATCTCTTTTTTTTTTTTTTTAGGTGGTGAATCTGAGATAGTCATGTGGTTCTTTTCTGTATCCTTTCAAATAAGACATTAACTGCTTTGCAAGAAAAAAAAATTATTGGTGTCCAACTGTTTTAATCTGCTTTGCAGGCAGAGAAGGAGAATAAATTTTCAATATTTGTTCACTCAAGGCCTGGATTCCTTTTCAACAAGGCAACAACAAAGTCACCATATTTTTTAGACCGCCAAGTCAATAATAGTGTACAGGTAGCTCCACTGTACATGAGTCTACTTTCTGACCTATTGCCAAATGCATGTTACTTATTCTGCTTCCAATGCTTTGCTACTTTGTATACTCGGATGTGAAAATGGAAAACAAGTTTTAGTGAAAAGAAACCTTTTATTATTGTTGTTCAGAAGTTATTTTGGAGAATAGCAGATGTATTTAACTCTGATTGTCCTAACAGGATCTTGATTTACTTTCATGTTGACAGACAGTAAACTTATAATAGGATACATACGATAATAGAATTTTGAGATCAAAAGAAACAGTTGTGAGATTGACTGTGACCCTCTTGATGTGTCCATTTAACTGATTGTTTTTGTAGACCTGTTAGATGATTCCTGCTACCAACTTGAGCTAAATATTTTAGGTCGACCAAGTTGGTTGATTTTTTGGGCAAGTGACTATTTTGTATATCTGGATCTTCTTGTTTCTTATGTTGACATGTGCTTCTGTTCTCAGTCTACTTATTAAAGGAGGCAACAATGATAATGGTGGTGATAATAATAATGATATTAATAATGATGATGATTTTCTGGTGCTAATGGGAACAAGAACTCTGGCATTACTGCTGATAAAACAATAATTATAACTGTAGAATATTAATTGAGGAAAACGTTTGGAAGTATAAATGAAATATTGGCTGATATTTCAAATGTTTTAAAGCATGGATGAAAATATTGGCCGGTGTTTGAAATATTGGCAAGTATGTATTGGTGGCGGGAGGCTCCTTGCCGATATTTCTTGCATGTCACTATATTGCTACCATATCACATATTTGCGATGTATTGGCTGATTTATTAACTGTTTGGCATCTATCCGTTTTTGGCTATTGTAAGCTTATTAAATGTATCTAATAACCTAAATCTGTTAAGAAATCTAAATTCATATATATTGTATTAGCATAAGCATATATATATCAAAAGGTTTAAGGTATTTTTGAATGACCTATATTGATAACAAGATTAGTTCTTGATGAATTGACCAAAACTCCTTAAAATAGAGAACTGTAAGATTCATGCAAATTAGTTAAAATAGAGAACTACATCATTAGTGCTTTGTGATTGAAATATACATCTAAAACTAAATCAAAAATTTTAGGATTGGTACTGTACAATTAGTTTTATAATTCCCTGACAGCAAGCATTTTATCTGAACTCTGGACTTAATTTATCATATCATTGATTGACTCTCTAATAAGGTAATCTAGTACAACTAGGAGTAAAGCATTATATGTGAATTCACCTATCAAGTAGATTTTTTTAAATGTTCGGATTTATTTATGGCATGAAACAACTCACATCATGGGCCTAGCTTATTGATGTGTTCTAGAAAACTCTATGTGAATTCATTTCCAGCTCTGGGAAATAGATTCATCTTCGAAGCGTTTTTTTCCTTCCAATATTTTGTATTTTCACTTTTTCCATTCCTTTTATTCAGCATAATGATGCAAAACTCAAAGATTGTTAATAGGAATCAAGGGTCATTTCTAGGTATATTATTCAAAAGAATAGTCACAATATGCCTAGGAAATTGGAATTGAGAAAATTCTATCATCACTTTTGATGTGGAGCTTGCTAACATTCACCTATTGCATCTCCTACATGGGATTTGTTCTGTAGGGGCCATCTAACATTCTGAAAACGTAATCAAAGATATTTAAATTAGCTTTTTCATTGTGATTTGAAATAAACCTTTCCCTTTCTCAAGTACGAGAATGTTTGACTTATTCCTATGGAATATCTAGAAATATAAAGATTCATTTATCCGGTATCATTAGCTTACTTGCAAAATTTGGGCTCCAACATCATACAAGTAGTGTCAATTTAATTGATTTACTAGTTGTGCTCTTCTGTTTGAGACCTTTTTTTTTTGTCATTTCAAGCTTTGAACATACTGCCTTTTTCTTTTATTGTATATGTATGTATTCCCTATGGGTCCCACCTTGATACATACGGAAAGGCCAAGTCAACTATTAAATATTATACTGTTTTCCAATTGTCGCTGTTCTTTTCCTTTCCAGGTAGATTGGGGAGAAGCTAGCATGATCCAGGCAGAGCGTATTTTGCTTGAAAGTGCTATTGTGGATCCTTACAATGAACGCTTTGTCTTTCTATCAGATAGGTAAGGATCAAACCAATAGGAGGCCTTGGAATCAAATCCTTGCTTGCCCTTTGTATTCTTCTTTGGAAGTTACTCTGTCTACTTCTTAGTCTAATGGAAAAGGGCGTTTTTTGACATATTGGTTGGTAAAGGGGGTTTCTATGTCAATGTATTTGATTCTAGGGTAGACAGTGAATATAATAAAGGCACTAATGATTTGATGATATGTAGGCATTACTATCATTTGATCTCCTCTATCTGACAAAAGCTATCTCTTCTATTTTCAGTTGCATTCCCTTATACAACTTCAGCTACATATATGATTATATCATGTCAACAGCAACCAGTTTTGTAGACAGGTTAGATTCAACTTCCTCGTTGTTGTTTATTTGATATCATTCAACTTAAGTGATTGGCTGTTGGTGTTTTTAAGAAGTTGCCCAAAACAGAAATCTGAAACTGATTATCATATTAGTCATTCAAATCTAGCATATTTTCTATTTATTTATTTTTTCTCTTCTGAACTGCTTTGCCTTTGTCAACATAGTTGAAATAGCTTTGATGCCATGTATCACATAGATGTTCAAATGTTTTGATCTGTGCTCAGCTTTGCCGACACAAAGGAGGGTCGTTACAATCCGATGATGCATCCGATTATTCCCATTCATAATTGGCGAAAAGGTTCACAGGTAACTTAAGAAAAAGGAATGCTTTAGAACTAAACTTTAATCGTCTCCTATAGACTGGGCTTATCCATAATCACTTTCATCATTTATGCAGTGGGTTGTGTTGACTAGAAAACATGCAAATGTTGTTGTGAAAGATGACTCAGTCTTCCCTGTATTTCAGCTGCACTGCAAGGCAAGTTCTATCAAGTAAACCATAGGGTAGCAAACCTTTATTTTCCCCTTATGTTGATAGGTTTGTTGGGAGGGGAAGTTTGTGGGAATTGAACCTTGGTCAAAGACGTGGGCACATTGGTAGCCAAACGCTGAAAGAGGAGGACCTTTTAATTTGCTTCTGTTTCTCTGGGACACTATTGCCTTTGGAATGCAGCTTGAAGGCCTAGGGAAGTTGAAATGTAATGTTCTGGTCATAATCTTGGCTAAGTTTTATAAGAAAAACCAGATTTGCTACTTAGAGGCAATGGTCATCCTAGAGTTATCCATGTGGATATCATGGATCAAAACATTAGCCAATATATATCATTTCAAGAGGACCCGATACTAGAAAACTATGGCGGTGTCTCCATATCAATGACTTGTTGTGGTATCTTGGCTGATATTCCAAGTATTGTCTGATACTTCCGTATATGTAATGGCCATTCTTTTTCTTTTTTTTTTTGCTTCGCTTCTAGGAAGTTGAAATTCACGTTTAAAGATATCTAGCTTTGTTAAAAGTCTAAATCTATATATTTTGCGTAGATATTTAACATGCCTAGATCAAAGTTTTGAAGTATTTTCTCGGCTATCAGAAGAATTTCAAGTTCAATTTTGATAAACTTGACTAAAACTCTTCAAAATTTTAATTGTATGATAATGGATGATCAAATTACATTATGTGACTTGCTTTTTATGTGTTCATGAGAATATTTTGTGTTCATGATGCCCGTTAGTGATACATTTCACCTAATATGGCAAATATCTATGTGGCTATTGATACCAATACTAATAGAGATATCAATACCTATATTTTAATCCATGGTGGATATTGATATTTTTTCTACTAGTTTTTGGCACTTCAATGCTTATGCACTTGGATACTTACATAATGGTTGTAGTAGTTCCACTTTGTTATATAATCATTGATTTGTCATCCATACAATGTGGATGAATGGATAGTCTGCAAAGCTGCACTTTTTATGTACTTGATGGGAGTGACGGATTTATGGTGCTATCATCTGACGCATCTTTTATTTGTGTTGCAGAGAAGATCGTTGCCAGAGTTTTGGCGGGACCAACCCTTTGTGGGTTCTCTCTCTTAACCTGTTCTATTATCTCTTTCACTTCACCACAATTTTATCACTACATAGTTTGCTTATTATATTGGGTGTGCTCCAAAAGCTAGGTGGTAAGTTGCATTTCATTTCTTTCCTGGAGGAATAATTAGATCAATCTGAGCAGTGAGAAAAACTTAGCTTTTACTGGATTTTCAAGTCAGGGATGTTGATTTTTTAATTCCAAATTTCTTGCAAGTGCAGCCAACTGATCCATCGAAAGAGCATAACTGCATACCAGATGAACATTATGTTCCGACATTACTTGCTGTAAGTTTTTCCTATCGAGTTATTTGAGCATTATGGATAATTTTTCTAGACTATTCAATTTGTATTGAGAGATAGAACTCCCATTTGGATTCTATAGAAGCATTATATGTTGCACTTGAAAATCAAATAAAATATGTAGCAGTTTATTTGTAGGTCTCTGTGAGAAGTCATTCATTAGGTATTGATTTGTTTTTTTACTGCAGCTTGGCTCCTGAGGGGCCTGATTTTGCCAACCCAACCCTTGCTGCCTTATTTATCATTTCACTTTATCGGGATTAGTCTATGCGTACAAAATTATGTACATAGGATCATTGTGATTTTATTATACAAAATACGTAGCAGTTTTGGTTTATTTGTTTTTTGGGGGGTTAACCTTGTTGGATGATGGGGAATAGAAAGTGGTATGGTGATGTTTCACAAATAGAAGTCTCCAAATTGTTTTTTTTGTTTCCTTCTTTCCTGGACTGGGACTCAAATAGCTATAGCACAAGTGCCTGTCTGCAGGCTGAGTCATGGTGCTTCAGGTTTGAATATGACAATGATGCTTTAAGCAGCCCTACTCTGGTGCTATATAAGGAGATTCAGTTTTGTCCATAGGGTGTGCTTTATCTCAACAGTGTTGGGTGTAAAGGTAGGTCAAACACATTGCTAGGTTGGGATATATGTGACCGGGATCTAAGTAATGGCAAAATAATTTAATATACAATGGGATCCATCCTGCCCCTCTCTGTGCTTCCATTATTGTTTGACAATTCCAGAAGTAATTTCAAATTTCTAGAGGAAAATCAAAGATTACTGCAGAAAGTATACTGGTGATATCTTGGATCGAGATACTTGTATACAAAATTCCTAGGAATGGTTCTTTTCTGCATCTGCCTTCAGGGCAAGGTAGTCTGGAAAAGTTTATATTATATGATGTTTGCAATCTGAATAGATTGGTTTTGCAGTCATCGGAGCATATGTAGGCTAAAATTATGATTGCTTTTCTTGTAATGATCATTTTCTATTTTGCAGTTGTGATTTGTGGTGAGTGTTGGTGAGGCTGTGTTTCTGCCATTTTGAATGGATAACTGAGCCAAAAGTATCAGTTAATTGATGTTATGACAAGCTAATCTGTTTTGTTTTTAACTTTTTATTGGTCGAAATCCAGCAGAAGGGCCTTGAGGGAGAGATTACACGAAGATCTCTGACGCATTCTTCTTGGGATCTTTCAGCTGCTAAAGACCGTGAAAGGCGAGGATGGCATCCTGTGACTTACAAATTTTCAGATGCTACTCCAGAGCTTATTCAATCTATCAAGGTAATTGTATTAGAGCACACTGTAATCAGCTTTCCAGTATATTAGTTCTCTCGTTTATTGGTGAGATAAAAGCATTATATGCCCAGGTTTGGACTTTTAGGAACGTTAAGATTCAGGGAAACATTACCATTTAGTGCTCAAATCAGTTAGCCAATATATGTAGCTCTCAAAGTTGTTTTCAGAACTCTGTTGAATTTATAGATGAGGATAAAATGAGCTTGCTTTTTGAAGCTTTTTTTTTTTTTTTTTGCTCCAGTCTTTTATCTAGATCAAGATAAAACGAATTTATTGGTGACATAAAAGAATAAGATGCCCAGGTTTGGACTTTTAGGGAGGTTAAGATTCAGGGAACCATTACTGTTAAGTGTTCCAATCAGTTAGCCAATATATGTAGTGCTCAAAGTTGTTTTTAAAACTTAACTTGGTTGAATTTGTAGGAGATAAAATGAGCTAGATTTTTGAAGATAGATATATATATATTTTTGCTCGTCTTTTATCTTGATCAAGGTGAAATGAGCTTGCCTTTGAAGCATTGTAGGTAACAATTTGAGCCTTGCCTTTCTTTTACATATTTGGCAATCTCTTATATAAAGTAAGATTTCAAAATGATTTCTACTCCTAAATTATGTAATATTCAGAAACTTTCCAACCTCAGATGGCTGTGCATGGTAATATTTCAAATCTGGTTTAGTTGGAAAAGAGCAGGATTTCAAATGCTCTGCAAAATTTCAAACTGTATACACCTATCTCTTTGGCAAGCATTGCAAATTACTTTAAAACATTTTCTGCCTTGCAATTTTTCTACTAAATTTTATTGTCTTAATTAAACTTTCATAAAAATCAAAGATGATGAAGTTGGATTTTTTGCTTTATAGTATTCATTTTTAGAAGATATTAATGTCATGTAAAAGGAGGAAGAATCTGGCTTATTTCAAATTCAAATTTCCCATACAATAGATATGGGGCAGCCCTTTATTAGAAATGGACCGATCTGGATTATGTGAAGATCTGCTCTTGATTGGCCCTATAGCCAAGAGATTAGGGAGTTTTCAAAGAAACAAGTATTCATTTATTTTGTCAAAAGCCTTAAGTAAATTTGTTTATATTCCCAGATTTATTATTATTTTAGCATCCAAATTGGCTTGTGAAAGTTTTTGCATTTTTCTAAGGACCAAGGGCACTACTCTTCGATGAGCATCAATCTAAGCTTTGCATTGCCCTTACCTTTATGTTCTTTAAAGGTTTTGATCTTTAATGCATGAGCTTGGTTTCTCATCTTGATGTGCACCTGATAATTTGTGCCATAGATAACGTCAATTGTGCTCCATGATGGATGTCTTATATTAGTAATCTATTATATCAGAGAACAATTCATCGATTTTACTAAGGTTTTTTCAATGTATGAGTTATAACATAGGACACTGTATCAATAATCATTGGACAACAATTAATCATAAACAAAACACATTCATTTGATAAACAAACCCATTAAAGCACCTTCGTTCTTCCCACTACCTTCTCCTAACAAACATCTTTCCGACAATCATGCTTCTCTCCTCATCCCAATCCTTAATTCCCCACAACTGAGAACATTGAGCAAGCCGTTTTGTTCTGCACGTGGACACACATTTGCAAATTGTAGAGGTTATGACTGTGCCTTTGTGAAGTTCGCTGAAGGCTTGGTAATCCAAATATTAGCTAATATGATATATATTAGCCGATATGTATCGGTATTAGGGCTTTCTGATACCGATATTTTTTGATACTGCAACAATATTGCGATATATTTTCTTATAGGCCGATACGATCCTGTTAGCTTACGATTTTTAAAAATAATTTTCCATCCGATATATCTAATATTGATATGATTACATTAATACCGATATTTTCATCTATGTTAGTAACACAAATATGAACTACACAAAGCCCATAATGACTTTTGTCACGACTCCTATACAAGTAGATGATAATAATGATGTCAAATATAAAATTTGTTCATAATTAGGATTCAGTAACCAAAATCAGGTCAGACACTACATACTAACGCTATAAACAAGATATTTAGATATAAATATTGTGTTCCCAAAAGTCAAATTATTCTCGTTTGGCCCAAATAATAATATTGTACCTGCTCAATCATTATCTTGCTGTAAGGGAAAGTATTTAATTAAAATGCCAAATGTACAATAGTGGAAAGTTATACATAATTTTATAATGATACGTTGGCCTGAGTCTAAACTGCAGAAATCTCAAAATTAATCCTATCTTACAAGAAATTTGAAAATAGGCCTGAAAACCATAGATAAAGTTCCTAACTATAACCTTTTAACAATCCTCTGTCCAATCCCGCAAGAATTCAATACCCACTAATCAAGATTGGTTTTAAAAACATTGCAACCTAATGCTCAATAAAATATATATATAGCAAATGAATATATGTGAGTAAAACAAGCATAATGACAAAAATCTTGAATCATATGCAGAAATTTAAAACGTTTAATTCTTGATAAACATTTTTTGAAACATGATTTTAAGGAAATGCTCAATATATACGAATAATACGCAACATGTGAAGTGTATAGAAGTATAGGATGACAAAAAAATGTGAAAGTTTATTTGAAAACATGAAAACTAAAGGAATGTATTACAAACACGTGAAAACTTAAAAACTAAGGATTGGTAACTCATGTATCAACTAATCAAATGACAGTTTTGAAGATCAGGTTAGACATATTCTCGGCAGCGCTAGGCTGATGTATTTCTATCCAAGATTCTTAGACGGACCATCTACAATATCCTAAGGTTAGAGTCAAAAGTCACTTTCCTTTTTATCCATTAATGTCCAAATAGTATACTAGGGTATGTCCAAATATAATCTATTCACAATATAATAATTCTTATTTTATCAAATGAAGAACTTTGCATCATATATTCAAAACTTTTCCAAATCAGGGAAAAGTAAAACCTTTGTCCATTTTACAAAGTAACAACTCTCTTAAAGGGTTCATATGCTATGATATGGATGCAAACAAACCTTGCATCTCCCATAGTGTGATCTTTGAAAATCGATACTTCTTTCGGTCTCAAGGTGATAATGCCCCTTCAACTATTGCACTTCGTTTGGAGTTTGGGATGGTTCTTTAATTGTTTTAAATCAAGTCTTGTGTATCAACAACATCACCTATTGCCTCTTTCTACTCTTGAATCACCACTTGGTTTCATTGCTTCTGAAGAGGCATGGCTTCTCTCATTCTACTATTCAAGCCACACATGATACTTCTGTACCTAATACTTACTCTTAAGCATCTACTCAAGAGTTTTGGCAGCTAGCTATTCAAGTTGAACTTAGCAATGCAAGAGAACCAAACTTGGGATGTTTCTTGTCCTCATATGGTTAAGCTAATTCGGTGAAAATGGGTATATATCACTAAGTATTATGTTGATGGCTTGATCAACATGTATAAAGCTCTTTTGGCGGCTCTTGAAAATCTTTAGAAACCTGGTATTAATTATGAGGAGATGTTTGCTCTTGTGGCTGAGATGATGACAGTTCATATTGTTATTGACAAATGTCTGTAAAGAATGCATTTTTACATGTTTATCTAAAAGAAGCAATCTTTATGGTCAATACTCTTGGTATGTTTTCTGCTATTTCTAATGAGGTTTGTCACCTCAAGAGATCTATATATGGCTTAAAGAAGACACCATGGGCCTAGTCTGAGTAGTTTCATACAACACTTAAGGATTTCAAATTTACTCTGGGTCATTGTGACTTATGCTTGTTCTTTCTACTGACTAATATTGGGATTTGTTCAATTTATGTATGTCATTGATATTGTCATATAGGATCCAATCAACAGTTGATTACTCAACTCCAACAACATCTCTAATTTTCATTTCATATGAAAGATTTGGTCCCCTATAGTATTTTCTTGAACTTGATGTCTAATTTAGTCTGACTATCATATTGTTACATTAGTGTAAGTATACTTAAGAGCTTTTATCTCTAACCGGCCTTCAAGGTGATAATTTGGTGCTTACACTTATGGAGGTGAATTTTAAGCTCTGAAAATAGGATGGCGACACATTATTTGATCTTTTGTTATATTGATAGTTGGTAGGTAGTTTGAATGATTTGACTATTACTTGCCCTGGTATTTCTTTAATGTTAAAAATCTTTGCTATCTTCATATTGCTGTTGTACACCGACTGCTTTGCAATCTTAAGGGCATTTTTGGTCACGGTTTGTTCTTTTCTATTAATGCTTTCATATAATTGGAGGGCTATAGTGATACGGATGAGGTTGGTTGCGTGAATACTCATCATTCTATAAAATGTTATATTTCTTGGCAATGCGCTTATTGCTTGGAAAAGTAAGAAACAAAGTTGCACCTCCAAGTTTTATCTTGAGTCTAAATATCGAGCCATGTCATCTGCTTATTTGGAGATTATGTGGCATTTGGGACTATTGCACTAGCTTGATATTCCTTCACTCCTATCCACTACTCTTTATGCTTATAAAATAAATGTTATTTAAATTGATGCCAATCCAGTATTCCGTAAATGTGTTATGCATCTTGAGATAGATTGTCATTACATCCATGTTGAACTTGTTCAAAATTTGATTGCACTCACATTTTTGCTAAACACCAACCTATAAATATTTTTATAAAGATTCTATCTTATTATAGACATCAACTCATTATTGATAAATTAATGCTTAATCGTCCAGTATCAACTTGAGGGGGATGTTACCGAAGATACACTTATGGCCATTACTGAAGAATCAATTACTGATTTGATCAAGCAAAGATATCTTCCTAAATATATCTATTTTTGTAGTTTAGTTTGTTCTTTTATTTATTATATAGTTTTCATAAGTATAGAATGGGAAGGAATCTTATTTTGAAAGAAAGATGTAATTGCTGAATTAGGGGATATAATTGGGAGCTCCTTTTGTTATTTAAATGAGAAGAATCCTCAAAGGAGGGCATTCAAAGCAAATTTGACATGTTTCACCTGTCCTGCCTTCTGCACCAACTTGTACTAAGGGAGAGGGGCAATGGAGGGGAAGGAGGGATGCATTTGACGGGAAAGAGAGACAAAAGAGGGGAGAGAGAGGCAACATGAGAAAGATGGAGAGGATGGGTGTGGAGACAAAGATGGCGGAGAGAGGACAAGTATGGAGAGAGGCCACAGCTGGGTATTTTAGACAGCTGCAGTGTAAAATGGATGAAAATGTTTAACATTTCAGCATAAATAATAATCTGAAGTAACTGCAATATTGTAAACATTTTTCAAATAAAAGGTGTTTAATGATAAATGCTGTTATAGTGAAAAAATAACACAAACTGGAGGTGTTTATTTCACATCCCAAATCCCGAACCCATCATTAACACTTAACCAATTATTATTATTAATTAACCAAATTATCATCTAATAACATTTGGATGTGAATTTTACGTCAATATTTCGACCAACTACAATAAAATAAAATAAATGATGCACAGGATCCAAAGATGTACCACGTCACTATGTGGCTCCGACACCTACCCAAACGGTAACATCGGACCTTTCATAAGGAATTTCACCTGTCCTATACACATAATTAGAGTATATAATCAATCTGAAATTTAAAACCCGTTGCTGTCCATTCCCGAACAGCCGACATCCATGACTCATCAAACCGATCATAATTTAAACCGCATCATTACTTGCAACTGCTGTCCGATAAACATAAATACACTAACTACTGATTGAATTATAACATAAAACATTCAAAACTATCCGAAAACTAAACATAACACATTAATGACTACTTAAAATTAAATTACAGCAATACAACTTCATAATTTCAGATTCAACGTTCTCTGAACATTAACATTCTTCAGTCCTGGTTGTCTTGCAAGTACTCTAGCCTCTCATCTGAAGGGATTAGTAAAGCAGAAGCAAAGAGTGAGCCAAAAGTTTAGTAAGACATATAATTTAACAAAAGATTATATATAATTTGTATTTAAAATATATATCAAAAGCTATTGTAAGGACTAAGAATCATGATTTGATGCAATGACATGAAATTCAGGTTAATCTTTTCTAGAATTTCTTATCATGTTCTTGTTCATATCTTATCATCAAAACATGCTAAAATTTGATTTTCTTAAGGACCAATGACCAATAGGCCTTACCGACTAAAGGAGCGGATAATTAAAACTCGGGTTATGTTTATTTTCACACAACCAAAGGTCGTACGCTACTATTCAAGACCTGTAAGTAGGCCGTTGTACATATAACCCTATAGATGGGACCGAACTCTACCGCTCACCCGTGGATGATAAATTTGAACCTCAATATACTACTATAATATATTACCTATTAAAATATAGCCATGGTCCAATACATATACTTAGGAAAGCTCTACACTTTTCTTATTCTCTTATAATTTTCTTAATTCTAAAGAAAATATACATAATTCTTGACTTAATTGTAGAGTTTTTTTTTTTTTTTAATTTCTATCAATTCATACTTATATCTTTGCAGAAATTTAGCTATGATAAATTTAAAAGCGTGGAATGCTAAATTAGCAGCTAAGTGCTGGAAAATTTAGTAAATGTAGAAATTTAGCAATTTCAGCAGACATGCAAGGAAACTACATGAATTTGCAGAACATTTAAAACATGTCATTAACATTTTCTAAGCATGCAAGAAGGTTCTACGTGAAATTAAGGATGTAGGCACATAATACCAGATTTTTAGAACATGCATGAGGATCAAATTGCAGAAAACAGCCAAGATATATAATATACATGAATTTAGGCTTGAATTTTATGCATTTTTGCAACAAAATGAAGAAATTTTTACATCCATGTTAAACAATATTATCATAACTTTGAAATCATGACATGCATGAGTATTACAACAAGAAATGCTCAAAGAATTTAGTAAAGAACAACAAGAAGAGAAAAAAAACTTGGAATGCACTTGCCTTAGCTTAATTCTCACCAAATTCTAGCTTGGATTTACTTAATTTGAACTTCTAAAGCCTGATTTCTCTCCTTGTCTCTCTTCTCCTCGTCTCATTCTCTCTCATTTCTCGAAATTTTAGAGAAAAATGACAGAAATTAGCCGGGTTTTACTATTTATACTAAGTGACGCTCAAGCGTTGGTCAGGCACACGTTAGGCGCCATATCTTAACATTATGACGCACAAGTGCCGCCTCAGGCGCACGTCAAACGCAAACCTATTGCCACAGCGCGCTCGAGCGCACCTCAAGCCCGCATATTCTGCTAGCGTGCGCTCAGGCGCCGATCAAGCATCCTTAGGCGCTGAGTACTCTGCTTTCCGTGCACGGGCGCACGTCGAACGCCAATCGGGCATCCCTAAATTTGGTTTAATTCATTCCATATTTGACTTTTGACCCAATTTTTATATATCAATTGGCCCCAATTTTAATTATATCAACTTAATTAATCAAAATTACAATAATGTTCAAACTCGGGCATTATAGTTTAGATGTTTGAAAAACCCTTTCAGAAATTTCGAGTGTAATGTATCTATAATGCATGTACTTATCCGAGAGCCTAGATGTCTCTTGTTTTCTTTCTTTACACAGGTTGTTCATGACAGAATCATCCTTTTTGTGTTTTTAGCACTAAATATCTGGCAGATTTTTTTTATCTTAATTGAATTGATCCCACGCTGACTTGTGATAATCTGCAATCTTGAGCAAAGTGATGGTTTATCAGGAAATTGTTTGAAAACAAATTATACTACATGATGCAGGAAATAGATAACATAAACTATGAGACTGAATATCGAAGAGAATGGTGCAGCAGCAAGGGCAAACCATCCCCTTGCTTCCTCTTTGCTAGGAAGTTCACTCGGCCTGCTGCTCTGCGGCTACTTAACATAGTAAGTTTGATACTTTGGCTTGTATGCGGTGGGATTTTCAAATATCATAATGAAGTGTATCTTTCTAGTTACTTGTTATCAAGCTTTTGAGCTCAAACATCAACTATATGTTTCTCTGTCACACTGGACAGTCCATGCTGGGAGCATCCAACTGAGCACATATTGTTACTGCAGACTCTCACTATTGGTTGCCGGTGCATCCCATTTGTAAATTATGTATCACACATTGAGATTATCAAAAGGTTCTGGCTGAAAGAAAAAGGAAGTGTCTTTAAATATGTTATATGTATATTATTGGGGCATGCCAAGGAACAAGAATTATTAGTTTCATTCTCATATTAGACAAAGTTCAGAGTGTACTGCCATAACTCTCGATGATATTCTCAATTTAAAGCTGATTGGATCTTACATTGATATTGTTGTTATATTGGTTGGGTCTGGGAACTCTCTAACCAGTAGTAAAGTGTAGGGTTCCCTATTAATCTTCATAGAGGGTACCGTGGTCACACGGTACTTTTGCCCTCTTTCTTTGTTGGGTGCTATAATCATGGTTTCCTAAAACTGTATTTGGTGGGGGAGGTATGAAATTACCCGCAAATTTAATGTTATTGCTACTGTGTTTTCTTCTGTGGTTGGGCGTTAGATGTCTGCCTATATCATGCACGTTGTGGGTTTGTGAAGGATGGCCTTGTCGTCTTGACTCTGTCCAATTTTTAAAACTGTATATACTTGACTCACAGTTGGCAGCCACAAATATTGTACCCAGAAGCGTTTTTTATCAATAGGAGTAAATTTAGATTGCTCCATGTTGTTTTGTCTATTCTATGTTGTATATTTCATGGTATCTTATTTTTGAGGGAATTGTAAGAAATAGAAGGTACATTCTACCCGAGCTTCTGTATATATGCTTCATTCACTTTCTTGCTAAGTAGGTAAAGCATTTTTCTACCCTAAATTGAAGAGAGAAGTTGGAGGCTGTGTGTACAGAATAATAGTTGATAATTTGTTATTTGCTTCTTTTTGCCCTATTTTAAAAAAAATTATAAATTGATGATGGAGGACTGCAAGGAATAGAGCTATGAAACAGCTCTTGGGGAGGTGGCTGCTGTTCAATTTGGAATCAATGGCTTCTGATGATGGTGGTATTTCCGGGTGATGTTTCCATATCTATTTGTGGAGTCAATGGTGCTGTACTTGGTGAATAGGCAGACATGAATGGTCCATCCTTCTTTAGTAGAGTTGGTGGCGGCTGCAGCACTGGTGTGTGATAGATATGCAGCGGCAGCATCCTATCTGATTGCTATTAAGCGCATATAGTATGTAAAACTGCAAATTGTGGAAAATCATCCTATGTGTTGGTGGTTGGCTGCTGTTGGTGACTCTTGTGATTCTATTATATTTTTTGATATTTTGGGGCAAACGTTCTCTAACTGTTTTTTTAGTTACCCTTAAATTTGTGTCAAAATAACAGATTTAGCGTTGGGTGGTCTTCGTTGATTGTTGGAATTGATTGTCTGTGACGTCTCTGCTGTCTCTGGTGGCAGAGTTAGATATTATGAGGTGATTGGTGACGGTGTCAATTAAGGCCGCGCTGGTGGTTCTACTGAAGAGTCAGAGTCTTAATTGTACTGTTAGTCCGTCCTTGTTTTGGAGTTCGGAGGATAGCACAGGATAATTCTAGATAGAACCGTCCTTATTTTCTCTCTATCACTAATTTATTTCAGAGGAATAATTATACCCTTGGTTTAATTTTTAAGTAGCAATGAGTGTTCTTGATGCAAATATTATTTTTTCGGTGGGATGCCATTTAATTAATTTTTTCTCACATAATTAAATACAGCCACTAGTCTCATTGGTGTAACAATCCACAATCGTATGGCTGACCGTTCCCTGTTATTTTTGTGGCCGAAGGTTGGTCAAATGCTCCCTGTCAAAGTGTGGGTGGAGCCTGACGACTGATCCTTGGCAATAACTATCAGTTCTCCAAATTCGGATGGTAGGTAATCGTAGCTGGTCATTGTCGCTGGTTATCAATCATTGGAGGCAGGTAGGCTTGTTCTCACCATCAGCCACCTGTTAGAGGAATTTGTTGACTGATGAGAGCCAAGTGGGCGGTCACTGTTCTTGGTCTCCGACAAGGTACTGGCTTGTTGATTGGTGCATGACCTGTGCCACCGGTGTGTTTAACTGGCTAGATTACTTGTATTGTCGAAGTGCTCGAATTGTTGGGTGGATGGATTGTTGAGGAAACAAAGTGTAAAGTCGTCAAGCCACCTAAACATCCAGTGGTAGAGATACCTTGCTGCCCTGATGAATTCTAGTCCTCTAAATTGGACAACTATTTTATCAGAATAACAGTGGACATTAACTAGAGACAAATAGGCTGACATTAGAGGAGGCTCTATATTATCCATAATCTTTTAACCAACTGTTTAGAACTATTTACAGAGTCCAAATATATAGATGTGACAGTTGATTTTAAATGTACTAACTCCTTGAGGGAAAATGCCTATTAAATAGCTATTCATAACTCCTCTATAGAAAAATGGTTTCTCAGTTGTTTTTGAAATAGGCTTAATGCTTCTATAAATATAAAATCCGTTAATATAATAAATACATCTTTGGATAGATTATGTAATGAAAGAATTTGATCACTTGTTGCTCTTTGAGGTTTTTTGCATCTCATACTTCTCACACTAGTAAAACATGTCTTATAGCACTTAAGTCTCCATCAAAGAAGTTAGTAGGTTATTTTTTCAAAGCACCTCCTTCCCAAATATTCTTTTGGAGCCTAACCCTCTAAATCCTCATTTCTCTCTTAAACTTCCTAGTTTGACATTAATATACTTATTTAAGCATTAGGGGACAAACATGGGAGTCATTCTAAACCTTTAAACTCTAGTTTGGATTTGTGATGCACAAGTTTTGAAATGTAAATATCTAAGATCTCATTTCAGAGCATATCAAATTTGAATTTAGATTGCAAGTATTCATCACGATGTCATTTGTGGGAAATGAGTTACCCCCCCAAGGTAAAACGAATACAACTATAAGACTCGCAATAGACATCATGGAGAAAGTTGAGCTTGAGGGAGTTCTAGCCACATCTCAAGAGACATTCTTGCTAGCAACTCCTGCGTGTCTGCCGCCAAAACAATTGCTCGGAAAAGAAATACTGGCTTGGCCACCATAGCAGCCCACCTCCGTTAGATGATTTGCATACTGAAGTCAAAGGAAGACTCTTGAATTGACAATGTCTTCTTGATCCAATCAGAACTATGATGGAGCTATTGCTTCCTGATTGATGAAAATGAAAAAGATCAACAATGAAGATATAAAGCAGACAAAAAAACGTCAACACTCGAGATTTTTGGGTCTGATGGAAGTTAGGTGGTGCAGAGGTAAATGGTTGTGTGCTAGCACCACTCTACACCTGACAACATTGGCATGACAGTATTGGCATCTCGAATCTTGATTGAACATGCTGGGCTAAGAACCTGTCAAAGCCAACCTAGGTTTTTACCTTGCTTTTGGGTTGTTATTTTAAGTATTTGCCCAGAACATTTATTTGTTATTTGAGGCTTTCTTCTCTTTGGGCAGCTTCAATAGCAAGAATGTGTGGCTTTTATGCAATGATGTCATATCTTGGTCGATGGTTTTAACCCACCCACTCTCCGTTGTTCTCATGCTTCATGGCCTCTTGGTAGTTATTGGGTTCTCACCGGGAATTATCACATAATCATGTGGAGAGTATTTTGTAAAGATCGATGTTGTCAGGTAAAATCTCAGCTGAGGTTTGGTAACTGTAGGTCCTACAAGAGGTTGCTCAACATGCTCTTCCAGATCATCAACTGATGCACATTAGCTGCAGCACCCGGATTTATGTACATCTACCCTATCTCCATTCTTTACAGAAGAAGGTGCAGAACCGACGTTGACATGATCGTGATAGGCCCTGTTTTTGGAACTTCCTTCAATGGTTTGGCCTTCAAAGAGACGTCTTAGCTTCTAACCACTTTCTTGTCGACTTTCGTGGCCATAACAGTCATATGCACTTCTTTGACAAGCTTGTACTTTCATCTTCTAGAATGTGAACAAATGCCCTGTGGCCGAACTCCCCCAAGTGATCACAAGGAACATTTTTTCTCATCCACGCTTTTTTCTAAATGTCAAATTTGAGTGGAATCGTAGGTAAAAGATTAACCAAACTAAATACAGTTATTATTTCTTCACCTTTAAAGAGACGTAAGCAGCTTTGCACGGGGGAGCAAGTATCTCATTCTCTCAATAATAGTCGTCGTGTTCATCATCTCTGTAACCCTATTTTACTGTGTTGTCTTAAAAATCGTTTTCTCGGGTCTGATACATATTATTGCTGTGTTCTTTTTCCTCTAATGCTAGTTAATAGCGGACATTCTAACAATTTAGTTAATGCGAGAATGGTGGAGGTGTCTGATGCTTCTCTTGATTTGAGAACGCGTAACCCCTTCATTTGAAAATGCATAAGGGTTTATGTAGTGAAAAAAAAAAAATGATCAACCTTGTGTAATCTAATTATTCTTAAATCGGTAAGATATTTTATGGGATCCTTGACCTTTTAAAAGGGAATTTGAATTTTTTGAAAACTTCAAAATTTATGATGAATTTTTTTTAATATTCAATCTGTAGAAATTTTCATATATTCTCCTTAGTACTTTAAATAGCTACGTGCAAAATTGGAGATATCTTTCCTATTTTAAGAACTAACAATCCCAACAGTTAGGGCCAACAGGCCTAATCTATAACTACTTACTCGAACTCCTAGAAATTATCAACTGTTTCTAATATCATGCTAACCAGCTTTTACCATAACTACTGCTCCTTTATCACCCGGATGAAGATACTGTCAGTGTCGGCCAACTAGTGGGATAGCAATGGCTTCCCACGAGGATTTCATCACCCCTACCATGCCTACTCCTCAGGGCCAAGGGCTCTCCTGAGGCCCCTAGTCGATCGTGCAGGGCATCAACCTCGGATCCATTATAATCTATCTTTTCATATGTTTGGTTGAGGCTCGAGACAGGCCTCCTAATAGTCCAGTTGGGTCACAAAAGCTGGACCCATAGGTCATCTCGCCCTCTCTCACGGCCCCGGCTGCCATCTTGTCAACTCACATAGGAAGGTCCATCATCCTTGAAGCTCATCTGCAGACTGTGTTATAATCGGAAGCACATTGGCTCATCGGAATGTGCATCTTCCACTACGTTTCGCATCAAAAGCACACTGTATCACGCTTTCTCCATGGGCATTCTAGACACTATAGCTGCATTCCAGAATGGTTGGTGTAACATACTGACTTAAGCATTTAAGAGATTTCCTTGAAAGAGGTTATCGAGGTTCTTTTTATCTCTTCTTTTCATTGTGATGCATGGAATTTAAGTTTGAATGCCCAGGCCAGACAATTTCATCCCAAGCCGAATCTTCACTTGAAGGACACATCAATAGGTAATATACTTAATATGGTAAATCTAATTACAAGTATAACATAATTTACTATAAATCAAAATCAACATTAATCAAAACATGAAAATAATTTTTTTTTATTTAACAGCTAATAACATAATGGGTATAACAAAAACGGGCGGTTTTTAATACTCAATTGAATTACAGATCTAAATACCAATGGCTCAATCGAAATTGTCGCAAAGCCAATCGAGCAGTAGTGTTCAAACATATGAACCAAAGTAAAAAACCTGAACATTCATATATTAAGTAACCATAATAAGCCGTTTAATAAACCAACACGAAAAAGTGGCCAAAGTGACGTTGTACCTAAATCAAGTGATTCTATCATTAAATAGGGATGATCATTACATACTGTCAGTAATGCCTTCCACCATTGATCTAAAGTGATATCATACACACATATATTTTTGGTACCAATTTGCGAAACAATGTCTCTGGTTATAAATAAATTCTCTTTCTAGAGGAGAAAAGGAGAAAAATTGGGAAAATAAGGCCACTCAATTAATCGAGTATATAAGAGGAATATAACTTTTCAAATATACACACATCCCCATTCTTTTTCATTCATTATATTTTCTTCCTCAATATATTTTCAAATCTATTAGAAAGATTACTGATTTGAACATTGAAAAATATATTAAGGAATAAGTTTCGTATACCTATTACCTTTAATTTATTTTATTATGGTATGTAGAATTCTAATATGTAGTTATGAATTTCACACCCATTTGTATTCGGACATCCAAATGAAGTGGTTGACTACCTAATTCATATGACAATTTAAATTTTCAAGACATATCAGTATATATTGCAAGAATTTATCCCACATGATTTAATAGTTTACTTAATATTTATTAAGATTGGCCTATGTCATAATAGTTTAATTTTATTTAATAGTTTAGATTTAATTAAAAAAAGATTTTTTTTTTTTTTTGGTATTTGAGCCTATCATTTGAGAGATTTGAGAGAACTCTATCTCTAATAGAGATAAAGGTATTTGTTCTTCATATTTTAACTATTTATTTTTTAATTAATAATTAAAATTTAATTATTTTTTAAAAATTAATAAATTGGTCATCAATTATTTTAAAATAATTAAATAATAATTATTTATTTAAAAATAAATAATTAAATAATAATTATTTATTTAAAAATAAATAATTAAAATAAAAAGAATAAGTTTTTTTAATCTATTTGAGAAATAAAAACCTTCTCAATCTATCATTAGCCAGATAGAGAGGTTGTTAAATGATTATAAATTAGTTATATTTATATAAAATGGCAAACAACTACCCATCTTCGGTGGTTATAACCACAAAGTATAGAAAATAAGAGAAAAGTTGTTCTTCCTTGAGACTTGCAAAATTAACAAGTATTTTTTGATTTTTCGACGGCCGCCATCGTCATCTCGGATTTCTCTACGCTCTTGAAGCCTGCTTCCTTTTTTTTCCCCTTTTTGTGAATGATGCTCCTAAAGTTTGCTGTCATTATCTTTTGTACATACCTTTTCTTTTTTTTTTTAATTTATATATTCAGATAATACTTTTTTTTAAAAAAAAAAAAAGATGTATGTATGCTAATATGCTAAAGTTTTGATAATTCAAGTTCCTGGCATTCCTATTATTCCTTAAATCTTCTGTAAACAAGAAGTATGATTCTTAATCTTTATATTAAGAGAAGAATTTTTAATAGATTAGACAACAACACACAAACTTCACTTTGAGTTGAGTATGATGATATGCTAGGCCACTTCTGAATGCGGTATTATGTTGAAATTAACTTCGATTGAATGAGAGAAAGATCTGCCATTGGAAATTTACAAATTTGATTGACTGTGGTAATTAATAATCAATTGTACATAAGATTGTTGATGGAGAAGGGAATGGAATTTGCAATGTTGTTAAGTAAATTAATTTTGCTCCATGTTTTCATGCTACTGAAAACCTGACGGGATCCGCACGCTTTCGGTATTTTTGTTGCCAGTAGGATAGCAAGCAGAATCGTTCTTGAATACTGAAAGTTCAAACGAACATCATGAACTTTTCATGAAGTCCCCCAACCCAGTTGAAGTCCATGAATTCTGAGTTCGAACACTCCATAGAAGAGCAAATGCCTGATGATTATTTATTTATTTATTTATTTCTGCATTTTTGTTATAACTAAAGCAGATCTTTTAACTTTTCTTCTTCTTGGATCTTCTACTCACATCCTCTCGATTCACTCTGTACACTAACAAATTATTTTCAGGAAAAAAGAGGGTGTGTATGTGGTGGTTGGGGGTGGGGGAGCCATGACGGAGAGTTGTTCAAGCAGAAGAGAGCGTCTTTTCATCTACACCCACTCTTTCTTACTCTAGCCTACTGAATCCAATGCGCTTCACCATAGCATTGGTTAAAACTTCAGTCGGAAAAGCCATCCCGTTCTGCTTTTTCTGTTCCGGTTGGATTCCCGCCATGTGATTCCTTACCTCTTGCCTTATCATTTCCTGCATCACAGCCATTAACTCTCTGCTAAACGGCCCAAAAACCTTCTCTGCCCCACCGCCAGCCGCAGAACCCACCTGCAACGGCGGAGATAGAGGCGGCTGTGGTTGCGCGACCTGACTTGGGCTCGTCCAGATGTTGGATCCAGATCTAGGATTCAGCAACTCTATGGTTTCGGATCCGGGAAGCGAGAGGCAGAGAGAAGTCGGCGGATCATCAATCCGATTCGAAGATTTCACCTTCTGACCCGGTGGCACAAAGGGCTCGGTTAGAGCTATCGGACTGAAGATACGGGACGCGTTGCCAGAGTCGCTAAAGTCGGGTCCGGATGGCCTGTCCGGGTTCAAGCTTAGCTCCGAAACGTTGACACAGGGACCCACGCTGGCCGATCTCTTCAATGGCTGGGCAGCGTGAGCATCGAAGCAGAAATCCCCATTACTCACCGACGCGCATTTACGCTTGAGGGTCGAATTCCAGTGGTTCTTGACGGAGTTGTCCGTACGCCCGTTGAGTAAACGGGCTATGGTCGCCCATTTGTTCCCGAACCGGGCATGTGCCCGGATTATGGTATCATCTTCATCGGACGTGAACGGACGGTGCTCCACCTTCGGCGAGAGCTGGTTGCACCACCGGAGCCGGCACGATTTTCCGGATCGACCCGGAACCGATCTGCTTATCAAGGACCAGCTTCTGGGGCCGTGCTTCTCTACGAGCCTCTGTAAGAGTTGGTCTTCTTCGGGGCTCCATGGCCCCCTGACCCGACCCGAATCATTCTTACTATCACCAGACGAAGCCATAAAATAGAAAATTTAAAGCTTTGGTGAAATTAAACGTTCTCTGGCGAGATAAACTTTGAGGAAATTTCAAAATGGTGAGGCTTGAGCGTCTCTCACTCAGCTCATACCATGGGACTGCAATGCCGAAGAATTTGAAACTGGTGGAGAGGGTGTAGTATTTATTATATATAGGGAACAAAGCGATGACCGGCTGGGCCGGTGGAGTGACTGGTCATAAGCGGTTGGAGAGACGAGGCTGCTTCCAGATAAGGCAGGCAGTAACGACCAGACAGCAGTCGACAGACACGTGTTGGTTTCTTATTCTTCCATGTGAGTAAAATCAGGCAACTGAATCCGTAATACCTTTACTTATTTGCTTTTAAAAGAACATTGCTTTCTCTGTAATGAAGAGAGGTGTTTCAAATTTGAAATCTATCGGTTATAGTTTGTTCAAATCAAGTCACCGACCGTTTTGGAAGTTAATAATAAGGAAAAAATCAAGGTAATAGACTATGTTGTCTTTGAAATTTCATCTCTTACATAAACATAATGATCCATCCTTGACATTTTTATTACTTATTTAAAATTAATACATTTTAAGAATTTAAATTGTCATTAACTACTTTGCTTATAATGGAGACAGTAAAAATGGACCTGCCCAATACTAAAATCCACAGATTAGGTGGCCGGCCCAAAAGACATTTGGCCCACGAGTCCAGAGGTCGATTAACACTTCGTTAATCGAAACGATACCTGGGCTGGCCGAATAGCCCACGCTATCTATGGCCCAATCTGACAGCCACAACATCATTCCAGCGTATTGAAGATCACCTATCTTAATCAGCAAGAATCCCAAATATTGCGTCAAATTGTAGTCTCTATAAGAATGGCAACTCCCAACTTAACATATCTTCCGTAATGGTAATCCTAATATTTGCTACATACAGTATCCTCCTAAGAAAGGAAGAAATCTACATCGACTGATCATAGTTACCTTAATCGGTGCTTACAATCTTCATGTCATCCCGACAAATTTGCGCAGGGTAGCTGGCATCCAACCTTGCAGCCCAAGTAAAGTTGAGTTGACTCAAAAGCTACAAAAGCCCTTGAGACAAACTCTAAGGGCATGCTCACCTCAATGCCTATATCAACGTTAATACCATCCCTCATACGTTTACTTTCGCACACAAATAGCCCTCAAACTCTCAGATTCCACTCTCTATCCTCAGAGCCTCGTGAGAATTCCTTCATAATTTTCACCCCCGTGACATCAATGTTGCTTCCTATGAGTGCACCGCCACCAAAATTGCTCCACATCGAACGTAACCTTCGAGTTAGACTTAAAAAACCCCTTTCCTTACATCATTCGTCTACTTTTGTTCCCGTATCTTTCACTTCTTGAAAATAATTATTAACTTGAACGTCGAAAGATATACCAAAAAGCGAGTTTCGTCAATCCTCTAATATCTTATTTTTGAGTTATAGTGTGTAGAATTCAAGTTGAGTATGAAAACTGGACTCGCTTTAATTTGACTTGAAAATCCAACAACACCCTAATACGTTAGCAACCCGATCCATGACGTATTAGCTTAGGCATTCAAATGTAAATGGGTCTAATATTCATAATTATAAATCAAGATCCTATATACTATAACAAAATAAATTTGAGATAATGGGTATACGAGATTCACTTTTTAGTATATTTTCTGACGCTCAAATTAGCGATCTTTTAATAGAATTGAAAAAATATTGAAAGAAAAAAAAATGTATGGAATGAAAGATGATGGGGATGAGTATATATTTGAAGGATTATACTCCTTTTATATATTTGTCTAATTGGATAATGTTTTCTCCTCTTTTTTCCTCTCTTTGGAGAGAAAATTTATTTATAATCATAAATACCATTTAAATAATTGACATTTGAGATCGATACGTGTATATTAGATCACTTTAGATCAGTGGTGAAAAGTACTAATATTGTATAACGGCTGGCTGCATCTATTTAATGATATGATCATCTAATTTTCATATACAACATCATTTTGACTACTAATTATTGTCTTTTAATGACTAAATATTTAGATTTTATCATTTAATGTAGACATTCAAGAGTTATTAACTAATATGCTCTATGTATTTTGTGTTAAATCATTAATATTTAAACCTTTTATCTAATTTAAAATTAGATTGATCCGTCTTTTACTGTGCTTATAAAAAATAAACAATTAAAATTTTAAAAAAAATAAACATCTAAAACTCTTTAAAAATAAATATATAACTCCCTCGGTTCATAAATTGCTTCCATTTTTAGATTAGAGGAGCATTGGAGAGATTATAAGGACCTGATTTTTTTTGGTCCGGCAGACTTTGACTTGACAGGCTGGATTGCACAGCGAGTCGTGTTGTGGGAGCGTGTGAAGATATTTTAAAAGGCGGGAGGCAGGCTAGTGGCGCAGAACAACAAAAGAGATGCGTGTGTAGATATAAAATTTTAATTATTATATATTTTGATAACTTATTATCAAAAGAGTTTATTATTGTTTTTTTTTTTTTTGAAAAAAAATTATTATTTTTAATTTAGGAATATAATGACATAATACGACTTATTTTTATTTATATATATATTTTTTAAAAATGTAACCCTGAACGAGAGAGAGAGAGAGAGAGAGAGGCGGGCGGCGTATGGATGATGGTGTTTGGTGGGGTCAGGCCAGGCTGTAAAAACCTGCTCCCCAGCCGGACGACCTTTGGTTCCACACAGCACGTGACTCTCACGCTCCGTCCTTTACTGAACAGCCTCGGCTGACTCTATCATCTTCTTTTGCTTTGGAGAGGCTTTTCCTGGGGGAAAATGGGAGCAGGGATGTTGTAATCCGCTTCCCGCGGCTCTCCTCCCCTAATCCTTCAGTTTTTTTCTTTCTTTTTTTCCCTACCGTTGCATTTCTTTCTTATTTTTTGTGTGATTCCTATATTTTTTTTTTTCTACTATTTATAAATTTTATTTGAACTGTAATTGACTACATACTTTGCATCTATATAAATAATAAAGTTAGAAATTAAAGTTAACTATTTTTTAAATAATATAAGAATTAAATAAAGTTAGAGAGTTAAGTTAGAAATTTTTATTAAAAAATAAAAAGAAATTAAGGATAAAAGAGAGTAAAAATTGGATATAAGAGAGCCCATGTCTCATGAACATAATCGTGTTGTCACTGTGCTTCAGATGCTTCCTAGAAGCATCAATTGAGCGTTGGAGTATCCCTATTTGATTAAATTATTTTATTATTTTATTTACTATTTATTGTTGAGACGTAGTTATTGATTGTAGCCCTTATTTCACTATTCAAATTTTTTACTTATTTTAATTGATATATTCACCAATTTAATTCATTTTTCTCTAAAATAATAAAAAAAAATATAAACTTTTAAAAGATGCATAAATATACACACCTATTTTTTATTCAAAAAAAGAAAATCAGTATTACATTAAAAATAATATTTTTAGAAGATTTAAAAATAATTGAATATTTTATAAACTTCTTTTTTAATGTGATGCGTCTCTAGTCTAAATTATTATACGCGTTAGAGAGCTACTCGATCTTCCGTATTAAGTCAAATATAAGTTAGTCCGACCCCCATTTTTCAAACCTAGACTTTGTGCAACACAACTAAAAATCAGAAGTTAAAAGATCGGTATGACTTGTTCCTCAGTATATCCTCCAATACTCAAATCAGATATTTTCTAAAAAAATAAAGAAATTTAATGATGCATGTGATAGAGGTTCGTGTGTGAGTGTACTCAAGTGAGGGGCAGTTTCGAGATACGCACAGTTGATGGGTGACTTAGAGATGAACACAATTAAAGAATGGCTCATGAAGTGCATCTGGGTAAGGACAGCTTGGAATACTTTCGCTTGAGACTGACTATTGCAAGGAAGGGTAAAGCGGACCTTCAAGGGGAGCGACTGACCAGAGGTGGGAATAATCTATTGGCGATGACGATGAAGGTAGGGATTTTGTAGAGTCTCCCATCCTCCTCCAGGCAAAATGACCCTTTATGCCTCGCTTCTCGAATTGACTCTACCAGTCATGTAATGGAGGATTCGATACAGGGATGAGGCCCTCACAAATACTGGTTGGAGTAAGAGCAGGAAAAGGGGACATCTCGAGAACGTGACAGCCGGTGTGCCTTCCTGGTCTTCGCCTTGGTTTGTTCATGCAAGGATTTTGTCTTCTCCTTTCTGGTTTCTGAACTTTACTGGCCATCATCTAAGCTGTCAATATCATTGGTCGCTGAGAACTGGTGAAAGACTTGGTTCCGACAGGTACACTTAATAGAGAGCGGCTTAAGAGAGCGAGAAAGAAGGATCGCATTGGGAGTCAGCGGCCTCGAGGGCAATGAAGAACTCTTGGTCATTTTGTATAATCAAGGGCCAGAATAGTTACTTCCTTAACTTCTCATCTTTGTTGTTTTCTTAGAGTTTCTTCCTTATGTACTTAGGCTCTCCGGTGTGTGTCCTTCTCCTTCTGCAAAAGGGAAGTAGATATATAGATGGTGAATGTTGCTTGGATATTAAGGCTTGCAGGTGGCTAACAAGGCAATCTGGATATCCTGCAGATATCCCTTCCTTCTTCTAGGATATTTTCTGGCTACAATTATGGTGGTTGTTATTTTGAGAATTATCATGCGTATGTAGACAAATATTCTTAAAATATCTGCCAGGCAAATTTCGACGGCCATGATAAGTTGCTTCAACGTGTAGGAAGAGGATCGTGGGCCTTCTTAATATAGTCGATTGGGTTGGTTGGGGCACCATTTGGATCCTGAGCCTACCCATTCTGTTTGCAGCCCTCTTTCTATGCCGAGACTTTCTGACAATCTCTTTACCTTGGGCTTTGACATCGAGGTTAATCCATCGGTGATGAACCCATCACTAACCTCCTATACTGGATGGTTCAAAATTTCTAACCCCCAATATGTTTAGGACGGGACATTACCTATAAGTCTATGCACTTCCCTATCACTCTGACGAGTAGGATTTGGTGGTGATTTTTTGGGTTTCATTGATTCTTTGCGGACCGTATTGAAGACATAATTTTTTGTAATAATGATACGTCGATCTCCTCTTTCGGCTATGGGTAAATGGGGCTTGCAACATCTCACTCCACAAATCATTCCACCAATTAGACCACGTGAATGTTCAGAGTGGGTATGAAACCTCCACAACTACCCACCAAAGTTGACAGAGACTTTGGCTCAATGTTGGATGCTGTCTGAATTATTGTATGAATTAGGGAGCATTCCGATCTTCCTTAGTTGGGTTGAACTCAGGTGGATCTAGTCTTCGTCTCTAATAACCTGGGTTCTAGTACGCATCACAATGATCAAAATTTATTTATTATATTATTTAATAATATATTTTTAAAAAATTATATATTTTTTGACTTGATAAAAATATAAATAAGAATTAAAATGAGGACACGATAATAATAATAATAAAAATAATAAAATAGAGAAGTAGAGCACAAGAAAAAGGCACGAACATGAAGAAAAAATAAAAGAGTAGTGGGGAAAATCATGCGTCATTAAAGATAGATAAACGCCTGAATTTAAAGGAGACAAATAAAGTCATACTATTCATAAATTTTAAAATTTTGACAGAGTTAAAAATTTAATGAGTTTGATATCAACGAATAAATATAAATAATCTAACACTCAAATCTCGTAATTATGCCGGTGAATTGAAAGGGAGCACATCTTCAGAGACAGAAATTTTCAAGGTAGATTTCGATGATAGCAGTACGAATAATATTGCACGGCTTGTCTAATTTCCAAACAATAATGCGAGTTACAAGCTGGAACGTTGGCCACGCGATTCCCAATTCTTCCTTCGTTAGCAATCGGTTGGGAATGACCAAATTTTATAAAATGTATATATTCTTAAACTTAAAATTTTATTATTGATTTTATGTTTTATTATTAACCTTATTGTTAATTTTATTCTATGTCAAAATTTTAAGCTAATTGATAGAATTTTAGAATATATATAATCATTGATGGTACACTAGAAATAGACCGATCTAATACTCAATTTGATAAAATGTTCAAATATTAACGACCCAACAGAAGATACTACAAAATCAATCAGATAGTAGCGTTTGAATGCATGAATTAAAGAATAAAACTTGAATAGTAAAATATTAAAGAATTATAATGAGTCGTTTAATTGACCGATGTAAAAGAGCAATCGAAGTGACGCTATACCTAAAAGTCAGATGATCCTATCATTAAATAAGGATAGTCATTACAATCTATCAATAACGCCTCCTACCACTGATTCGAAACGATATCATATATATATATCGATTTCAAATGTCGATCAGCGAAACGACACTTCTGGCTATAAATGAAACATCTCCCCAGAGGAGAAAAAAAGAGAAAAATAAAAGAAATAAGGTTACTCAATTAGCCAAGTATACAAGAAGAGTATAACTCTCCAAATATATATTTATCCACATTCTCTTTTATTTTTGACATTTTATTTCTCATCATCTTTTCAAACCTATTAGAAAGACAACTGACATGAATATCAAATGATATATCAGATAGTGGTCCCACATATCTCTTATTTCAAATTTATTTTATTGTGGTACGCAAGATTCAAATTCATAATTTCAAAGATCGGACCCGTTTACATTTGGACATTTAAATGAAACTGTTGACTCTTTAATTCGTCCAATAATTTAAATTCTCGAGATACATCAAATAGAAACACGATGTTTAAAAAATTCTAAAAAGTTAGGATATTTTACAACAAAAAATTATCTTATCACTAGCAAATTAGTCATCGCTAAAATACAAAAAAATTGGTGAAAAAATCGATAACAAAATCATATCTAAAATAAAAATTCACACAAGGAACAAAATTAAAATTTAAAAACAGAATTGGAAAAAAAATAATTGAAATGTTTTATGATTTATTTATTTTTGATGGGGTTAGCAGCACAATGGAAATAAATTTGAAACAAGAGGATAAATTTGAGGAGGAAGGTGGTGAAAGCTTAAGTTTGTCTTTCAAATTCCTTATTATTAAATTAGAGTGGGAAAGAACAAGCCGGCCATGACTGTATTCTGAAATTTAGGAGGACCAATTTGAACAGAAACAGATCTTGCTCCGTCGGTTTCTATGATTGTGTTTCCTCGATTAATAATAATAATATTATTAATGGACTTTATTATGCTTGATAGGAAGGAATTAAATAAGATTATATATGGAGAAAGCGAGAGAGAGAGAGAGAGAGAGTTGTGCCAGAAAGTCAAAAGAAAATGCATCTTTCATTCTGAGTTCTCAAATGCGACGGTGCCATAAGAGAAGTCATTTTTGTGTTGTGTTTATCGTGCTGCATTATCATCCACACAAAAGAATGAGAGAAAAGACGAAGCGGGTCCCTAAGAATTTACAATCAATTTGCCTTCTTTTTGCATGGTTTTGATCACTGAAGTTTAAGTTTTTTTTACAAAATCGAGAATTAATATGTTCAAAGGTTGGTATTGAACTTTTTATTTAAACCCAAAA
This sequence comes from Nepenthes gracilis, assembly GCA_033239525.1. Taxonomy (NCBI): domain Eukaryota; kingdom Viridiplantae; phylum Streptophyta; class Magnoliopsida; order Caryophyllales; family Nepenthaceae; genus Nepenthes; species Nepenthes gracilis. The sequence continues at coordinate 17,533,674 of BSYO01000016.1, read as the reverse complement.
GGAGATAATACGATAATGTATAGTATAAAACAGTAATTACAATAATAATTTATAAAATTTTACGTAAAAAACACATTTGAGAATGAGGAAAAAAATTAAGAACGATACATCTCTAAAATATCCACTATATGACGAAACAAATTACAAAGCCCGATATTGAGCAACATGAACAATAAAAAGTATAAGAACAAACTAAAATAAACAATGAGTAATAATATTCTTCTCGATAACAAAAATCTCTAATATAAGTTGTGATTGCCATCCAAATTTTATCACATAAGTTCCAAAATGAATATAAATTAGAATCAACTACTGAACCTTTTACTTAAATTTATTTGATTATATGATTTCTTATTTATAAATATGTATTTGTTGCTATCTCGTAAATTCAAACAAAAAATTCCAGTCGTTGGTATGACACTTTGGGTGAATCAATCTCAACAAGTAGTATAATTATTTAGAATATTTTTACTTGTGATTTTATTCATCTTCTTTCTTATTATTTATTACTCGATTTGTCTAAATTTATTGTAAATTTGAATATGGCTTTGAAGGATTTATTACAATTGAACTCGCATTATAGTAAAGAATTTTTGAACACTAAGCCTCATGATTATTTCTTTAATTGTTAAGGGTTTCCAAATAAAAGTTTGTATATTTATTTAATTCCCTGATTTTTTACTTGTAGTGTGTGTTATCATCTCATTTCCTTAAAAAGTAGAACAAACAATTCAGTAGTCAATGCTAAAAAATATTCATCCCTGACTTTGTGTAAAAAATTTGGGTGGACAAATCTCAACATGAGGTGGGGTGAGTTATCCGACAATCAACGGTGCAACTCGAGGCATCACCAGCCATTGATTGGCGATGGAGTTTAAAGATGCCAACGAGTGATGATAGGTGGTGACGATCAAGGTGCCAATAGGCATGGATCAAGGCATGCTAACCACCAATTGATAGTGGCGGCTAGAGGCATCAAAGCTTAAGGACTAGCAACAAGGTTGGGAATGTCGATAGCTAGTTACTAATAGTGGCGGCTCAAAATGTGACACACTGGTCATTGAATGGTGTGGCTAATGTTCAATTTGACAGCCAATGGTGGCAGTCGTAGGCATTGACCACCAATGATCAACGACGAGTTTGGGTATTATGAGAAACCCTTGTACTATTTTTAGATAAAAAATTATTAATGGGTATTATTGATCAATAATAAATAACATATGAATTCTAAGAAAGAAAACCTTCCTATTTTTAAAATAAAAATCCATTTTTTAAAATTTATGGTTAGGTTTTTCTTTTGATTAAGAAAGTATTTTTCACTGATTTTTTTCTATATATACTAAAAAATGTAAAAAATATTTTTTTTTCAAGTGTGTCAAGAACCATAAAATGAGGAATATTTTCCAATAAGACTTTTTAATAGACAAACGAAGCCTTGGAAATGTCCAAAATGCCTGTTTGATGAACAAACAAAATAGCTGAAATGGTATATGTTATCTCCTGCCATGCTGCTTGGAATGGTCCAGCCGCTCGATTCGTGCCCATCCCCCTCCCCAAGACTGTGGGCCGTGCCACCTACTGACTTTATTTTGGGTTGTTTTAGGTTATTATTGTTATTATTTTTTCCTATAAATACTCCTACCCTATCCTACCACACCCCTCCTCGCTTCACTACTCGTTCCTCCCCCTTGCACTCTGTTCAATCTTATGCTGCTATGCCATTAGTGCACTCTAATTTCTATTGTACTTTAATTCATGCTCTAAGTCATCTTATTGATTATCGTTTGAAGTAATTTGCATAATTATTTTATTAACTAATACATTTTTAATATGATCCAAAATTTCTTTGCATGTTTTTATCTTAATAAAAGTATTTGTATATCATTTATTTAATGTATTAGGTTAGTATTCTTAACCAGGTCTGTCATGTTCCCCTACCATCTCTTCCACCAATATGCCCAAAGGGGCATCGAGACACATGAATGAGTCTCTGATTCACGGGATCTTTTGATGAGCATGTTCGGCAAATTATTGACCATCACTTCCACTGTAGTTTTTACCGTGGAAGAAAAATTCACCAAGATTTATGATGGAGAAATATTTAATATGGCATGGTGACTAATGTCAAACTCTCAACATTGTTCTTCTCCCAATATTCGCCTTAATATGAGTGTTAGATAGACTATAGAGGCATAATTGGAATGTACTTTTCGTCATGCAAAAAAATTGGTCAGTGAATTTTAACAACAAGATTGCTCAATTTGATAACTACAACATTATCTGAGTAAAATAACAGGGGATCCTGCTTTTCTTAGAGAAGCAGGATCCCCTACTTTGCTAATATCAGTCATTAGATTGAAAAAATTTAATGGCTGAAATTTAAATATTATTTAATAATATTTATATAATTATTTTTTAAAAATGATTTAATTTTTAATTTAATATTTAATAAATATTAATATTATAACTTTTTTTAAAAAAATTATAACTATATTTAATATTTTTTTACATCTTTAAATTATAGCTATTGGATTGATTTTTAATTCAATCAAATGGCTATTTTGGGCAAAGCAGAAGATCCTACTTCTTCTCCCAAACCCGTAAAAAGTCCAGAAAGACCCTAAAACGATAGCCAAATGGCTATTGTGGGGAGCTCAAGCAACAATTTTAAGTTAGAAATTGGAGAAATAAAAATCTCATGCAAAAAATATTGTACAGCGTAAACATTAATAAATAAAAATAAAAATAAGCTTTTTTTATTAGAATTTCTTACTGTACCAGCTACAAGAAAGTAGGAAAAAAAGAAAAAGAACACTACATAGAAAGTTCTACAGATCAGACTAGGATCAGTGGACTCCTCATCTGCATCGGCAACTAGCGTAGAGCCTATATTGCCTGCTTCAGATACTCCAACGACGTCAAAATCCACCTTCTCATATGCAGCAGTGGCACTGGAGGCCCGTAGATCAATCCAACCCCACGAAAAGTCTGGAAGAAGCATGCCAACTATCCGCCAGCAAATTAAAAAAACGTTGTCATGGCGCAATGTAAGGAGAGTACTAATTTCATCAAACTCAGCCCTTGATCAATCTCCTCCAAGAGGCGGCCCCTCGTCGCGACAGCTTCCCTCAAAACCCAAGCAGCTTTAGCCTCAGCAGCAGTCACTTGAGGAAGTAGGAGCTCGGACTCCACAGCAATAACCTTGGAAAAAGAATGAGCTTCAATGACCAATCTATTGGCCTCCCCCGCTTGTGCAAGAGATACATATGAGCGCTACTCCACAGTCTTATCCGTCTCCTCGGAAAAATCTGCTCTCATCTCTACATTTCAGCCCCCATTGCTGCTTTATTGGTCCTCGTCTCTGCTTCATGAGCGCTCGTCTCAGCACCAACAGCCCACTTCTTGATGGCGGCATCCCTATCTTTAACATGTTAGAAGTCACTCCCATGTGAAAGTTCTGATGGTCAGAAGATTCGGACGAAGTATGAGAACATGCGTGGTGAATGTCCGCGGACTATGCACAATGAATTTTGGTCAACTTTATTGATGAAAAATTTTGGATGGACAGAAATTTCGATCAACTTTGTTGACCGGCAAAATTGTGTGTTCCGGTCAACATGATATTGACCGGCTGATGACATGCGAATCTGCTGAAGGACGTCTGAGCGGTTAACGTGGGGCATTGATCGGCCAAATAAAGAAGACGGTCAACGCGGGCATTGACTGTCCAGGTGAAGATGACGATCAACGGGCCGTTGACCAGTTGAGAATAGAAATGCTGATTGACTATCATCTTCAAAAGGCGGGCTGTTGACTTTCCTGATTGGACAGCTAGGACATGCCACTCTTTGAAAGACAATAAGTCGACTTGCAGGGCATGCATATGCCGCCTGCTGCGGAATAGAGCGTGCGCCACCTTTGCAGGTCTGGAAAACTGTGCATGCAGCCACCATGCTGAGTTGGTGGCTGCCCATTTTGCTGAATGTATATATATATATATATTATATTTGCGCTGAGATAAAACAGAAAAGTGTGTGTAGTATATAAAAATATATGAGAAAAAGAGAGTGAAAAACAGTGAAGGAAAGGAGCAGTGAGTGAAAAACACATAGTGGTGTTTTTTTGTATTTCTCGTGCTCTATTATTTGGCTTTGCTCTCTAGGGTTTATGTAGTCGTGTCGTGTTTTGTATTGCCAATATCATATAGTGGATCTCATTTTTAAGGATTAAATGTCCCGTGATTTTTTTCAATATTGAGAAGGGTTTTTCACGTTAAATCTCACGTGTTCTATATTTCTTCTTCTTCCTTTACTTTCCTATGTGTCCTGTGTGTGATTCTGTGTATAGCTGTCGGACCGCCCATTCTGTGTCAACACAACACTCATCGCCCTCTCTTCTGTGGCCGCTACCCTTACCTGACAGACCATGAGATGGGTCATCCTTTGGCACTCGACTCAAAGGTGAAAGACCTCCAACCAAAGAGTGTCAACAATCTTAAGTCTGAATAAAGATCATTCTCTAAAAAGAAAAAAAATAAATCAATAGAGCTCAAAACCTGATATCAAGTAAAAAAAATTGAAATTGGGATATGCTCAATCTCGTGAGGTCCCCCATGCATGTCTCTATTAGCACCCGGAAAGCTTCGCCAGCTGCATAGTGGAAGTAACAGGCAAACCAAAGGGGATGCCTGCGTAACTCAAAGAGGAACCAAATGCCGCATCACTGGACTGAATAAGAGTGGAAACCATATGAGTGGAAGGATCCAAAAATGTCCTCAGAACAACAATCTTCTTAGGGAGGACAGACTCAGAAAGCAATAGGCTCCGAAAATATAGCCACCAGAGACTCTGTGGGAGCAATGGGCTTTGAAAATGTTGCTCCATGGACTTAATGGGAGTGGCAATGAAAGGATCAGTAGGCTACGAAAATGTCAACACCATGAACTCCATGGGAGGGGCAACATCATGATCCAAAAATGCCGCCTCATTGAACACTATGGGTGTAGTGATGGCAAGAATAATATGCACTGAGAATGTTGCTATAAAGTACCAATTTTTAAAATATAATAATTAGGAGTAATTAAGTTAATATAAATTAATTGAAGTTAAATTACATGAGAGAAATTGGATTGAAAAGCCTAAAGACTCGGAATCGACAAAATTAGAAATCAGCGTTGTAGACCTTGAAAAGTTAATCCTTAAATAAGATTCGAGTTTTACATTATGATAATCGCGACTTATTCAGCTAATATAATCAAAATTATGGTCCAAGGATGTAAAATATTGAGTTAGAATGGTCAAAATAGGTCCCAAATAGCGCGTGTACGAAGTCGGCTTGCTACAGACTTACTCCAAGCCTAACCTGAGCCCAAAGTGCGCTCAAGCCCCCTATCGAGCTCGGATTCTAGCAAAGGGGCACTAGAAGCATGCTCAACGTGCGCTTGAGTGCCGGATCCAACAACGGTGCACTTGAAGCACATCGGACTAGCGCTTAAGCGCCAGCCCGTGTTATAAACGCAACGGTCTTCTTCTATGTCATTTTTCACGTGAAAAGCGAGAGAGGAGAGAGAGAACACGAAGGAGAGGAGAGAGAATGAGGAGATCGAGACTCTTGGGTCCGATTTCGACTTAGAGCTAGTTAGAGAATTGATAGATTGGGTCGAGCTAAGGACATTCATATACTTTTCTCTCATTTCTTTATACTTTTATTCCATTTTCTTTGGGTATCCTCGTTCCGATACTCAATTAAGTTTATGTTTTGTAAAGCTTATGAGTTCAACATGCATATATATCTATTTCACGTCCGATTTGTAAATTTTGTGCGGTATTTCGCACATAAAAACCTTAACCCACGCCCCTTGTGTATATCCGATTTATTTTGATATTATTGCATGGTCTAGATTTAAAATATGGATACCCATGATTTGAAAATGATTATTTATCGATTGGATATTCGATTTAGTAATTTTATGCGATTTTGTACACTGAAAACCCTAACCCGTGCCCCGATATTTTTATCCATGTAGTTTAGGGCTTATACATGATTTGACTTTAGATAATTAAAATCCTAAGTTTAAGAATATTTTTATCTTGATTATTTGATGTTCATTTACATGTAAATTGTATATGATATTTTGTGTATTTTAGAAATTATGTTATGAACCGTTAATGAAGAAATTTATTGTCCGAAAGTTCTAAAATTGTATTTTACTCATTGTGGTAAGAATTTTTTAAATGTTTCAAGTTTTAAAATAATTTGTGCTTGTATTTAAAGGCATGTGAAGATATAAGTGCACAAGAATATGAAAAATATGTATCTGTATCTATTAAAATATAAAATCTTCTGCCGTATTTATAAGGATATAAAATTATGACTTTATATCAAGTAATTGAAACTCTATAATTTGTTATCTGTTATCTGATATTTAAAACTTTCTCCCGGTGTGAGAAGTTCAAAGAAAAAAAGTATTAATATTTGTGTAAAGTCTCCAGTATGAAATATGAAAAAAAATCGTAAAATTGTACCGAGTATTTATATTTTAAATGATAGTATTTCCTAACATACTTTAAGATATTATTGTGGTAAATCGAGGAATTACTTCTCAACCATGGGGGATATGGTGGCATAAGAATAATGATTATTGGCCTAATATATCTGAAATTATTAGTATATCGTCCACTACGGGACGTTAAAGTTTGAGATTCGTGGATAGTGCCTTAGATCATGTGGAATAATATGATCCTTTCCTTGATTTGATTATACCGTTAGTTGGTAAGGTCGACTGGTCCAAGTTTGTAAAGATAAAGAAGTTTCTACATATTTTAGAATTTAAAAGAATCAGTAATAAAATGTGAAAGTTAAATATATTTCAAAAAAGTATTTGTTCATATTTATGCATCTATATTATACTCCTATATTCCCCATCTATTTTATTTTAAATATATCACTTACTATCCTTGATTATATTATGCCTTACTAAATATTTGGTTCACTCATTACTTTTTTTACCTTCGGATGAGTACAAGTTTACATCTGGTAAGGAGAGCTAGAGGATTAAAAGTCGGATAAGCAAAAGACTTGAAGGAACATTTTGTGGACTTAGACATTTTGTGGTTTTGTACTTATACACGGAGGACTCTTATATATTTTGATAATTTGTATCTGTTATATTGAGAATGTACAAATAATTTAGTATCGTTGTGCATTGATGGTTTACTATTTATACTTCCATAGTTATTATGTTTTGTGTTTTGGTACCCAATAGTATCTTTCTATCCGATATTGTGTTCGGAGACGTGACGTTGGAGCCACAAGTATATTGTGGCATTTGGATCTTGCGATAGTTGTTGTTGAGTTATGTATATGTTATATATAGATATTATATATGTTTATATTTAGTCTGATAGCTGTTTTACAGTCTGAACCTTACCGATTTTTGGTCAGAAATATGGTCCGTCATAGTTGCCATCAAAAACTTTATGGGAGCGGCGGAAACATGAAAAAGGGGCTCTAAAAATGCCACCTCTGTTTTCCCTACGGGAGTAGCGAAAGTAGGAGCAATGGGCTCGGAAAAAATACTCACAACAATTAAAATTGAAGGAGGGTCTTGCAATAGTCGGCAATGTAAAAATGGTAGTAGTAGAGGCCAGGAGAACAGAAGATGAAGGCCGATAAATCACTGCATCCCAAAGAGATCATGGTTTCTCCTCAGCTTCCGTGATAGCGCAATAGTATTAATCTCCCGGCTGAGGCAGTTGCTAGCGTCACTGAAGCCTCAACAATCTAAGTTGTGCCCGTAGCCAATCTCCTCCTCTTCCTTGTAGAAACAGCGAAGTGCCAAAGCCTTGGCATTATCATTTTGAATGTGTGAGCGTGGGTTTTGAGTCACTCACAAATAGATGCTATAATAAATGGACAAATCATTTGTATGATGTGCAATATTCACACATGAAATGCTCAAGCAAAGAAATCAATAGTCATGCGATATTATTACAAGGTCAATCAGAAGTTGGTCAGGTTCATCCGAGTAACCAAGGATATTGAAAGCCACGCAATGTTTGTACAAAGGTTAACCTAATGTTGGTCAAAGTTTAGCAAAGTGGCATATGATGGGTATTTGAAGAAAACATATGTACCATTTGCCCAAAAGAGTAGAGTCTAATACGCACTTGAAGGCACACATGCATTGTTTGTCCAAAAAAATAGCACTTGATGTATATTTAAGGAGCGCTCGTGCATCGTTTATCTAGTGAGTCCGCACCTAAAAAGCGTGCGTGCACTATAACTATTATAAAGTTGCACTTGATATTATTTTTAGACATCCGAAATCATTTTATAACACAATGAGGGTCGCATGAAGAGACAAAAGAAAGAAAGAAAATAAAGAGATTTAACATCCGATTAAGGGTCAATTTGAGTTCTGTTCCCTGACAAAGTGGCATATGATGGGTTTTTGAAGAAAACATTTGTACCATTTGCCCAAAAGAGTAGAGTTTAATACACACATGAAGGCACATTTGCATGGTTTGTCCAGAAAAATAGCGCTTGATGTGTATTTAAGGAGTGCTCGTGCGTCGTTTATCCAGTAAGTCCACGCGTAAAGAGTGCTTGTGCACTATAATTGCTATAAAGTTGCACTTGATATTATTTTTAGATGTCTGAAATAATTTTATAACACAATAAGGGTCGTATGAAGAGAAAGAAGAAATAAAGAAAATGAAAAGGTTTGACATCTAATGAAAACCAATTTGAGTTTCGTTCTCTGTTAAAGTTAGGTATGTTACTCTAATATTATTTTTTAGGATATAATACCATTAAGTTATTCTTTTTCTTAGTGTATTTTTCTCTTGCGAGTTTCTAAGTATGTTAGAGGTTATATTTAACCAATCATTCAAAGTTAAGTATGTTACTATAATATTATTTTTTAGGACGTAATACCATTAAGTTGTTCTTTTTTCTTAGTATATTTTTCTCTTGTAAATTCCTATGTATGTTAGGGGTTGTATTCAATCGGCCATTCAATCAAATTGTAATGAATGGATTTTAAAATAAGTTATTTTTATAATCGATTATTTTTATAATAGATTTATTCTAACATTGTTTCATATTTTTTCTTAACTGAAAAAAATTTTTCACATTAAATATCATTGTGCAACTTTATTGTATTTATTTATATTTTATTCATTGTGCTCCATGGTTTGATATTTGATGGTTGATAAAGGATTTTGGTTTATTTTGCTATGCATATTTTGGCTAAATCTAGACACCAAGTACTATTTAGCCAGATTTTAGGAAGCTCCATCTCTTGTGAAAATAAAAGGGGCTCATTTTATCAATGTTGATTGTATATTTTTAAGTGGATAATTATAATTGAACTATTATATTAAGAATTAATCAAAATTAATTATTTTAAAATAATTAAATTATAATTATTTATTTAAAAAATATTATTGAGGTTCCAAACAAAAGAGAACATATAAGTTTACTAATTATTTACTGTTTTCATATAAATAATAATTTCTAATCTATAAAGTAGTTAAACGGTAGAATTGCTTTTCACTGAGAACATGTATAAAACGAATTTTCAACTGCACATTATCAAACATGTTGTGAGTGAAATGCTGAGGGTCCTTTCCCTTTTGTAAATTTCTAAAAAAATTATGGTTCATTATTAACCTTCATAATCTTCAGTAAATATTTAAGGAATCTGAAAATGTACGGAAATGTGAAACAGAAATGAATGAAAAAATTGGTGGTTTTCATATTGGGCCGCACAATTAACTTTTATTTGGGCCAGTTCCAAGGAAATTGGGCCCAGTCGTTACACTGAACCAATATTGCTAGTCCAACACTTCCTTGTATTTGTTTTTCGCTTACATGTAGAGGGAGTGTCTTCTTCCTCCCTCAAGTCATCCTATGCAAGGACTAAAAGTACATTTTGTTACACAAATTCATCCATAAAATTAGTATAGCCTCTTTTATATAGCATAAGATAAAATTACATAAAATAAATATAAAAATATTTGATTTTTTCAGATGTTATGAATAATAGGAGTTTAATATATCTAATTATCACTTTTTTAGTTTTTTTTTTCGGGTGCAGAATAACAGTAATGATTGTAGAAAAAACCCGAATTCAATACAAATCAATTTGACTTGATACAAATGGACTAAGTTTTGTCCACTTTTATAGAGTTTGGAAAAAAAACAAAATTTTATCATTAGATTTAAATTTATTCCGTCCTATTATCTAACTCACATATGATATGTAAAATCTCTTCACTTAAATGATTAAAAATTATACTAATATTATTAATAAAAATATTTTTTAATTAAAAAGAATAAATCATTTTGAGTTTAGTGTGGATTTAGGTATGTGCCAATGCATAGGATTTTTAACCCACCTAAGGTATTATAGGTTGGATTTGAATTATGTAGGTTTTTTTTTTTTGCCAAAATAGGTCATATTAGTTTACCATTTTTTTTTATTACAACATTTCCATCAAGCTATAAAAATATAATTATAAAATTTATAATGTCGAAATACTCACGTATTTTATAAAGATATAAACAAATAACATATATAAAAATAAAATTTTAAGGACAGTACAATTAAGATTGAATAAATAAACAAATAGAAACACATAATACATGTATATAAGGATTGATTTGATTAACTGCTAAATAAAAAATTAGTAAGCCAAAATCAAACCAAAATATGAGAAAGTAATGTATCATTTCAACTCAAAATCGAATCAAACGGTTTGATTACTCTATTTTTAAATTTAATTTTAACTGTTTTAGTTCAATCTATTGCGTTAACATTTTTCTTTTTTTTGGACACCCCTTAAGTTGAAGGTTTAAAGTATCTAATTGAGTTTGAGCTTGATTGTCATACCCAAGCCCGGCCATTGTCATTGGTAAACGTAATTTTCACTGTTCTTTTTATAGCAAATCCCTATTCAACGGGTCATCGAGCCCCAGTGCACACATTCATGTCTTCTATAGAAATAGATATGCTATATAGTAATGCATAACATGGAACATCTATATGTACTTGAAATAATGGAATGAAAAAAACTTCACTTAAATTACAAAATTTCATTAATATTTGTTGCATTAATATCGAGAGACGCAGGGGCGGGCGAGGTCCCAAATGATCTCTAAGAAGGCTCGTTGATAAGGGGTGTTGGAGCCATGGGTCCAACACGGCCAAGAGATGCAAAGGTGCATCCCGTCCGCCCGTGGTTTAATGCAAACGAGAATGAGGTGTTGACACGAGATGAAGATTGAGACCGACGTTTTACGTTTCCGGAATGGGAGGAAACCACGAGGCTCGGGGCCGTAAAGAGCTTCACTATACGGGTTTGAGGTTTTACAAAAAAGATATGAATCCCTTCCCCTGTCTCACGCGTTTTGTGTTTCTCTCCTAATGAAGCTATGCTCACGGGAGTCTTATTACTCTTCTTCGAGGAGCTGAGAGGGTGCCGATTGAAGCTTAGGGCTCAGAGTTGTAGAGTCTGGGAAGCTCTCTTTTGAAAGAGAACTTCTTTGTGTATTTATAGTGGAAACCGAGCCGTTGGTAAGTGGACACGTGGCGCCCATCCTACGGCGGTTGAGGAGCTAGTCCACTGGATTCCTTTAATGCACTGACGTGTGGGGAATGGCATGCGGATGAGGAGCCACGCCGCGATCTCGGGAGTGTGTCGGGTGTGCGATTTGGATATCAACCTCGATTTGACTAGGCGTCTGTTCGTTCGTGATGCGACGACAAGAATGGGCTTTTCTTGAAACCGGCCAAGAGGCTAGGCATTCCTTGGGCGTGGACGGTAGTCCTCTTCTGGCTGTGAGCTTGCGGGCTCGTGAGGTGAAGCAGCTCTTGGGGGTCTTCTGGGGAAGGTCCGAGTGTTTCTTCCTGGCCGTTCGGGCAGTTTAGGAACCTCATGGGCTCCCGGCCCTTGGACTTCTCACTTGGGCCATCTGATCTTTTCCACTCGCGAGAGTGTCTCTGGGCTTCTTATTTAGGTCGTGCTTTTATGGGCCGTTACACTGGGACCCAACAATATTAATATCTGGTACACACTGCTACTGAGATGAATACTATTGAAAAAGATATCAAGATTTTATTTTATTTTTGTTAAAAAAGATATGATTCAAAAATTTTTAAATGAGCAGATCGCTTCTTTCTCGGGTATGTCATTCTTAGTCTAACGAAGTACAAGATAGAGAATCCAAAATTATAAGGAGAAGCATTCATAATGGAGGCAATCCGAAAACGCTCCTTGCCCTATTATTTATTCTGCTTTTATAATAAAAAATATCGATACATTACTCTTAAATTATTTAGAATTTTTCACTTGAGGGTGGGCTGAACAATCTAATATAAGGAATGGACGACCTCGATGGAATGTGTTCTGACATTCAAGTGGTCTCAACGATATTTGTTGATTTTCTAGATAGAATTCAAAGCCCTTGGTGACCTCTAGCTACCCTACTCGACTCACATTGGAGTCTACTTACTGAATACTCAATGAGACCCATAAAATACAATTTATCTATGTCGTTGATTGTGGAAAATCGATTCATAAAATAGTGATGATAATATTTTAGGTTAAAGTCTTAGCACCCTTTGTATAAGTCATTATTGATAAAAGTTTCAACATCAACTCTTGAAAGTTTTGAGGTATCAATGTCATTATAATATTTCAATAAGATAGCTCTAATATCTACTTAATGATTAAAATTAAAATTTAAAAAATAAATTGTGTAAATAGGATGACAATTTAAATCATATAATATAATTTTTATTATTTATTTTTTAATTTTTAGTTATAGTTATAAGATAAATATGACTGCTAACACACCGAATGAATCATAATAACTCTGTAGAAATACAAGTGAACCATATTTTAATTTTAAATGTTTTAATTCTCCGCGCAAGAAAATTTAGCCTTGCCGTAGGCCTGCTCCTCCTGGACATAACATATTAAAGTGGGTGAGTTTGGACCTTGTTTTCCGATCCAACTGGCTGAGGGCTGGTTTCCCAATTTCTGATTGCGGCTAATACTTTGCACTCACCCGTTGGGAGTCGCTTTTGTTGTATAGTTTGTGAGTTAAGAGAGAGAGAGAGAGGAGGGGGAGAGAATCTCACTTTAGAGAATTATAATTTTTCTAATATTTACCTATGGATGCTTACATTATATTATAAACCACTTAAAGTATCAATATATCATTTGTAAAAATGAATATGCATTTTTTAGCTTTTGATTTTCACTTGGTCTTCTAGCATTTTGATGCTTTCTTATTTGTTTTTAATTAATATATCTAAATAATAAATAAACTCTTAACTTATATAATTGTCCATCAAGAACAAAAGTAACCGCTTAGGATAGATTCCACTATCCATTTTTGACCCATAGAAAACAAGTTTGTGATCAAATTCATATAATATAAACAATGAGATTATTTTTAAGTACAGATATAGGTATATTATGATTCAAATTTTTCTCTAAAGTCACTCATCTACATTGCTCTCTTTCTCTCTTCTCCCCTACTCCTTTATCTCCTTTAACATCCTATATAGTTCATTTAATTATAGATTAAGAAATTAAAATAGTACAAATAAATATATAAAATAAAAATTAAAATAAATTTATTAACATATTAAAGGCATACATTTTTCTTTTTTAATAGGCTTTTAGTAGCCAAATAGCAAAAGTGTTTTTTCTTCAAAATTTATTTTCTTTCATAACATCCAAACAAATGAAAAAATACTTTTTTTATTTTTAAAAATTTTTCATTACTATCATATTTTCTTCTATGGAATAATATACATCTATCTTAACAAATCTAAACAAAATATATTGATGGATGGGTAATATGCGGCTCAAGTAAATCCCAAAAGTATCCTACACATATTTCTAAATATTTCTCTTGGTGTATTACATTTGATCAAATGACAAATCAACCCGCTTATAAAACTAGTGAATCCCTTGAAAACGTTAAATAAATAATTTTTCACAAAGTTTAAAGGCTTTCGCAAACATATGCTACATGTTTTCTATTTTGGAAACATAATTTCAGTACAACCATAAGAAAAATAATTTATTTTCTAGGCATGGAATTCCCACTTTCTCTTTTTACTAAAATTGGTTAAATATCCATGGTGCAAGAAATCATTTCTAATGTAGCATTTTGGGTATTCTTTCCATTTGCTATCCTGGTGTTTCTCTTATCGCCTCCAAACTTTTCATCGATGACCACGGTGTGCTTATTGATCGCCTTGCATCACATATTGGGCGAATTAATGTTTATCCTTTGTGAGTAAAATATAACTTACTAATTCTATTCTCACGAACTTACATTTCTACTGGACTACTATTTTTATTCTCTCCAAAATAATACTTGAACACATTGAAGGGTTGCTTAGACATTTCTTATGACATGGGTCAGACTTTAATAAATATTCCATTAAGGTTATCTCAGCCGTTGTATATAAACTAAGGTTGAATGGGGCCTTGTATTTAAGAACGTTTTTTATTGAAACAAAATAATTTTTGAACCGCAATTTTAGAGTATTCTCATTATTAACTTAATATCGTATAAAATAATTGGATTTGTCGCCACTATTTTCATAATTGATGTACCTGGACAATCAAAATCTCTAAGTCTATTCCTCATAATTTTTTATAAAACAAAATTATAAACTTTGAGTCTTTTCTAATATCCTTATTTGTTTTATCATTGGAAACAAAGAGTCTACATTTATTTGGTGTGATAATTAGAAATAGGATAGTTCCTTCTCCTTTTCTTATCGAACCGCCTTACCCTAGGCTCTAGGCTTTCTTAGCATTGAAGGGTGTTTGAGATCATCCGAGAGGGCAAGTAGCATTGGCCTCTTGCTACACGTATTGCTCTTGAGCAGTATATTTAGCCTTGGCTGGATTATTTGTTTAGTTAAAATCACAATGATTCTATAATTTAGATTTTGAAGGCATACGATAAATTTTCAGTTAGATTGACTTAGTGTGTAATCCTATGGGCTTCAGAAAGTTCCCTTAGGCAAGCTTGGCGTGAGGTCAGGGTACCACGTCCCATTCAATTCTTTGTCTTGCTATTATTGATAGTTTTAGTATAATGGATAGACTTTTCTTCATCGTGCAAGACCCTGTATGCATTTTTTGTAAGGCAAATTATAAATCCCATCCTTTTTTTCAATGTATAGTCACCGAAAGTACTTGGGGTAAGATTTGGAGTAAATTGGGGTATTTTTGCCTCCTCTTTGTTAGAACTTTGCCTTTCATACTGTTTGCAAAAGAAATAAATAAATAAATATAATAGAATGGAGCATTAGGGTTTTAGAAGTGTAATTGGAGTTACATTTTATTCCATCTAGATATTTTGCAACCAATCAGTATTTGATAAACAACCGGTTTGTTCTCTGGAGCTTACTGCCAATAAATTTCTTTTTCAACAGAATTTTTATACTAGTTAAAGACAAAACTCAAATTAAATCATCCAACTTGACACAATAGAGGCTAAATTTTGATTCCTATAAGGTTTGTGTTGGAGTAAGTCACTCCCTTGTGGATGATTTCAACAAACTAGTTTTATCATCGGTTTTTAGCCGTATTTTTTACGTTGACCTACTTGGCAAAATCCTGGCCAACGGAAAGGTTGATCGGATGACAGCCAAGATGCCAACAAGGAGGTCAAAAAATGGTCGCTCATTTAATAACAAGGAGAGTCAACCGAAAGGCGAGGATGGTCAAGTTCTCCGTGATAGTTAAATACGGCCAATAATTGACCCGATGGCTCGTGGAGAACGCGGACGACCAACGGCTTGAGCTGCAAGAAATCCACAACGCAATGTATTTTCCGAGATGCATGCGCTGTGTCTGAGTGTTATTTTGGACAGAACATATTCCTCCTTGCTGAAAGATCTTATGCAAATTTTCTATTTATATGGAATATTGCTCCGCATTTCTCATGCGGACATAGAGCGTGAGGAAGAGAGAGCAAAGGAGTTGTGAGAACAAGAAAATAGTGCACCACCAGTGAGAAGGAGAAGAAAGAAAAAGAGAGTGAGAACGAGAGGTGCATTCTCGTTTGTTTCTTTCTATAGAGATTTTTCTTTGTTGTTCTTGACATGAATGGATACTCCATCTTGAGATTTGTAGAACCCATTTTCACATAACTGATTTGTTGTCGATCATTCCGTGGTTTTTCCTTGGTTCTGGGTTTCCAAGAATTTTGTGCTTTTTCAGTTTTTTTTACATCACATATGCGAGCTACAAATGTGTAACTATGCTTCGACCGATCCTTTGTCCCAACAGTTTGCTAGTCTATCACAACTTTCTTGCATTTTCATGGTCCTTTGGTCAATTTTTGTTAGGGATATTTTTTGTTTGACAACTTAGCTTGTTTCTCATCTTTTTCAGATGCATTGCATGTAAAAAATTTCATAATTTAATACAAGTACTCACTCGTTAAAAAAAAAAAACTAATAAATAGTGAAATGTGGTTAAATTTTAAAGAATTAAAATTATTGTAGCCGATTGAGCTGCAACCCACAAACCCATGTATAGAAGAGATGCATGCGCTGTGTCTCTGGGTGATGGGGAACATGTCCCTCCTGAGCTGAGTTCTAGGACAAAATTTTAATCCAAGGGGGATAGGGTCGGACTACATGCCTAGGAATCCAAAGAAAATAGAGCGAGAGACCTAAAATATTTATGTATATATGAGGCCAAATCATTTAAGAAGATATTGTAGGGATGGAGGCACACCACACACAACATAAAAGAGATAACCTCATACTAGTGTTGTCCCTATCATTCTGCCCCATGTAAAAGGGACACTTGAGGCCTAAAGCCGTTTGCAGTGTTCTTATTATTGGAGCGAGCTACAACAGTAACCCAAGCCACGATCCTATCATCCATGCAGCGAGATAATTGAATGTGCATTCATTGCAATAAGGGATACCTTGTGTGCCCTTCTGGAGGACCACTTTCAAGCCAACACCACCTCCGACACTGCTCTGACTTCATATTTAATGCCCGTTCCTCTCGTTTCTCTCTTACGTACGGTGATAAGATTTTAAAATCACGTAACACGTTGTAATTCAAACTCGTATCTTGTCACTCAAATTTTGTTTCAAAGGCACAATTTTGGTTTCAAATGTAAGTGTCTTGTTCACATTAAATATCAGAGTTATTGTAATTTTTTTGTCTCCTAAAGTGGACATTTGGCAATATATTGATGCGTGGAAATATTATAAAGAATAATTTATTCCACTTATTTACACATAAGAAGGAATGAAACCTAAAAAATATTGTAAAAGTAACAAAATTAAGATTTTATTTTTTAATATTTATTTTGAATAATACTTATTCTTAATAATATTTATTCTATTGTAACTTAACTTGGTTCCCATCAACCCTAATGCACTCCAGTGTTTGAATGTAGTCGATTATTGGTACATTTATTAAATTCTCATTCCATATTGCATTATTTAGACGGTTTTGTAACTCTAGTGTTGGACAGGCGAGCTCCTAGGTCTGCCTTGGCTCTCACAGGCTATGATGTGGACCTGAATTTGAACCATAATTAGGCTCCATGCCCAGCGGCCTAGCCCGATACTTAGAAGCTTTATTTCACTTAAGCATGATCAAAGTAAGCTACACATTTAGATCGACTCATCCAACCTAATTTGTAAAATATGATCAAAGTAAGCTGTATTTTTAGATAATATGTCAATGTTTTTAGGCGGTCCAATGTCAAGTATTAAACCAAGAAAATAAAAAAACGAAAGCTGATTCTACCGTATCCGACTTGATTTTGAAGAAAAACGAACACCATTAGGTTCTTAACCCGAATAATTAAACCCAGACGGCCTTACATATATATTTTCCACTATTGAACTCCATATGAATTCAGTATCTATTTTTCACAAGAGATTTTTATTTTTGTTGCATTATTTAGATCTTGCGCGTTAAATTCCTTTTCTCTGCGCCTCAAATTGTTTAACTCGCTGTCAGATATTTATAAATATATTTATTTGTCACTCTTAAAATATTTTTAAACAATATAGTATTTATTTAACTATTAAAATTTATTAAAATAAATATGTATTTTTTTATAATAAAAAAAAATAGTTAAAAATATCCCTTAAAAGGCAAAAGCAGGGGAAGACTGTCATCATCAGTCATGGCTGCCTGAGAACTTTGGAATTACCCGAGATGGTGACCACTGATAGACAGTGGGGACGCTTCTTGAAAAACAGTGGGGCCACTATTAATCCCAGTCCGTTGGATCAACCTCATCCTGTGGTCCATAATCCACAACCCGGTCTGCAAACCTAAACACCTGAGTAATTCAACGACAAATATTTTTATTTGGGGTGGATGAGGATTGATGTTGCAGCAGAATACAAAGGGAAGGGTGGTCCTCACAGTAATAACAGTCACGCAGGGAGCGTGAAGGCAAGTGGATTTGACCATCAGATATATATATATATATATATTTAGATCAGTTTTGGATGTAAAAATGGCTTCAAAATTTTGCATAATTTATCAAAAATATTATATTATTCTTATCATTAATTTTTTTTTAAATAAGTGATGATTCTATATTCAATGATGAATCAAATATAGCACATAATTTAGGCATGGTTACATGTGTTTTAAACAGTTAATGTATAGAATTATTGGCTGGCACTTGTATATAAATATTTTCCTAAGTTGGGTGGTGTATAAAAATTAAGAAAGGGGCCCAATTCCCATAAATGTTTCTGTGCAGCTTGTTGGGAATCATTAGGACTGTGCCCGAAAATTATAGGTCAATAATATTGGTGTTAGGGTGCAACATTAGGGCGTTGAAATTTTATAATTTATCGCATATTGTTTTGTGTTATTGTGTTTGGGTTGGATATCTTCGGATGATTATGTATGTATCGCTGACAGAATTCATTCAATTTTATGGCCCTTCAAACTTTGATTGATTGAATAATTGACGGGTACGGTGGGGTCCTCAACGTACAATTATGCTCTGGAAATTATTTTTCTGTTTTTGGCCATAAAAGTTTTAAAAGTAATATTTACATTTTTGCTGTTTATACGGATTTTACCAAAAATATGCGAAAAAAGAGAAAAAATTAGTTATTATCTTTTTCAAAAAAAAAATTAGTTGTGGTTCAATGCGATAATAACCACATTATATTTTTTTATAGATAATATATTTATATGTATAGTTGGAGTAATACGGTCAAGAATTAAAATTAATTTTCCTGCTCCATTATTGTAAAAGCTGAATTTCAATCCAAAGGGATTGGTTTGTCTCAGCCAGAACACGTTGGTGTTTAACAAAATGCATATTACTATTGGTTAAATTTGATCAGTTTATCAATAAAATAAATAATTCAAACCTCAAATCCGATTTGAAAAGTCATGAACTCGGGTTGTGAGAGGTCCGAGATATTAGAAGACATGACATGTCAAAAGCCTTAAAATATTTGAGGGTGTTAGGACATTAAAAACTTAAAAATAAGTCCATTAATAAACCATTATTATGGCACAATGGTTATCAACAATTGGTACAATATGCTAATATTAGTGGTTGTATAAATTAAAAGTTCGTTAGTTAACTGACCATTTACATTCTTCTCATTAATTAAGTTCAAAAAAATTATGAAAATACAATGTCAGTTAATTAGTCCGAGTAAAAACAGCTAAACAAATGCATAAGTTTGTTAGGAACACGAGTTTAGGTATTTAAATAAAATGTTTCAGGAAAGAATATCCTTCATCTTCTCTATTTATTATCTTCATCTGTTATGAAAAAATATACATTCAATTGACTTTGATAAACAATTTAATTAGAAAATTATTATTGTTCCTCTCAAATCGAGTATTTAAGAACTATTATTCTAAGTCTTTCTTTAAGGAAACCTTATACGACACTTGAAACAATCGTCTATAAATTTTTAAATATCTCTCTTTTTATGTTACAACTATTACTTCTGATATAAAAGATATAATCATTTTGTTTTAATTTTTTATTATATTTTAATTAGTGTAGTATTAATTTGAACATTAGATGGTGATATGAAGAATTATTTCAACCTTACGGCCACTTTATTTATCTTTTGTGCTATGCACAGTATAATTATTTAAAATAAGAGTTTTTTCATGGCTCTTTGGATTAAATTGTCGAAACCATTTTTCATTTACTCATCAAAATTTTATAAAAAAATTTTTAAAATTCAACTAATATATTATAGGTTTTTGATACTAAGTACTTGGATAAATTAATACGAATCTATAATTAATTGTCACAAGTTTTAATAATCAATTACAATTTTAAAATATTATATATCTCAATTTTCAATAATATTATAAAACAATACAATAAGCTTAAGATATCATATAACTTAACAAAAATCCACTGTCTATATAGATTTTTATTTAATCCTTGGGTGGCGCCTAGGGGTTGGGCAATAAGATGGGAAGGTCAGGGTCGGGGATAAAGTCTATATAGATTTTTATTTATGTTTTACACTTGCTATATATAATTGGTCACGTTGGAAGAGAAAATAAGCATTTTAAAAGTATTATTATTATTACTATTATTATGCTTAAATTTTGAAAATAATAATAGGAAGCATAATAGCTAGGACTCATATAAAAATGTAATTATTTATCTTAGAATTATGAAAATAAATATCCTCAACTGTCTGGCACCAACCACCACCGAATATCACAGCCACCCACTGCCTGCTAAAATGGTCACTCTCACATTATTTTAATATAAAATAATTATTGTTGAGCAAATTAAATTGTAGAGGTTTTTATTTTAATAATAACTTAATTATTTTTTAATGTTAATTTTTTTAAAATATATATATATAAATACATGCGCCTTATTTTTCTATATTGGATTCTAATTAGCATACATAAAGTGCTAATTCATGTATTTTTTTTATATGTTTAATCCATAATAATACAATATATTAATAAAAATGGACTTTACGTGTGAGCTATAAGTTACGAATTTTAAAATAAAATTTTTTCACTTAATCTATATATACTTATATATAAATATATATATAAAATTATATCTTTTAATTTTTTATATTTTAACATTTATATCACACTCATTTCATATTTAAATTTTTTATACAATAAAGTATTATATAATACACCTAAATACACTATGTTGGTCCCGATTTTCTCTCACATTCTGTAGTGTTTGAAGTTTGGAGTCGAGAGAGGGATTGAGACCGATTTTTACGCGAAACCTCCCTAACACGGCGGAGGGAAAACCACGGCGCTGCTCGAAACGGATATTCACTATCGCTCACTTGTTGTGTACAAAATACAAAAAGACGAGAAACACTTTCTTTTCTTTCTTTGAGCTTTTCCACTTGCCCCCGAAGAAAATCCCTTTCTTGTGCTTTAAGTGGGTATTTATAGAGAAATCAGTTTGAAAACGCCCACGCGATTTCACAGGTCTTACAGGTGGCCACCACCTACTTACCACATGACCTTACGCCAGTTAGGCATGTCAAGGCAGAAAAAGTACCGCCGGCCGCCGCTAATCGGCCATACTTTGTCGTGAATGCTCGATCATAGCGTCGGCCTGGAGGTGATAAGGCATGTATGGGTTTATTCACGATCATGGCGGTGGCGTGATCTGCCATTGCGTGTTCCTTAATAACTACGGTCGAGTTGGCATTCTTGGATATCAGAGGAGTTCTCGTCCTTTCTTGACCTTTTTTCTTTGGATGAGTCCGCGACTAGATGCCATATCGCGCTTGTTCTGATTGATAAGAAAGTTCTCGGCCGCTAACTGCATTGCGGATTTGCTAAAGGCTTTTGGGCTCATCATGGAATGTCCTCGGGCTGAGTGCGCCCTACGAGGTCTTAAACTAATAGTTTGGACTTCTCGGGTCAATCACTCGTCCCCTTGCCCATTCTTTTAGGGACCCCAGGTATTGAAACCCAACACACTATGTTATATGTCTTCTATTCATCAAAATATACTTTATTAAATAATAATTTTAGCAGAATTTGTTAAAAAAAAAAAAAATACAACAGCTGATTTGAATCAAATCGATACCAATTCAGAGAAAAAACAGACATCCACAATTATAACAATCTAACCGAAAACACTACTTAATATATGTACAAGTTGAGAAATATTTAATTCCCTGAAAAAAAAGAGAGAGAGAGAGTTGAAAAAAGGTTCTATGTAATAATACTAATAATAGGATGATTATAGGAATAAAGTGAGAGGAAATATTAAGATAACCTTAACTGTTATAACTTTTCTTTAAGGTTTTAATGTGTATATATATTATACAAAAACATAACAATAATATTCTCAAATTTTTAAATTTTTTTTCTAAATTTATTATGAATATTTATTTATTCTAAATTTTGTTTTACTAGTAATTTTATACTACGTAGAATTTTGTAGTAACCACATTCGAAATCACGTGCCAGTGCACGTTAGGGCCGAAAATTCTAAAATCTTAACATAGGGGTCTACTTTGAGTTTTTTCTTTACACGGTCCATGCCACGTAATATTATATTATGATGAATTTGACAAAATTTTAATATAGGGTCATACTAAAATAAATTCAATATTATATTAAATTAAAATTGACATGAACTCTTTTTTATTTAAAGAAAAAAAGGTTAAAATATTACCCTCATATTACATGCCAGAATTAGCTTAATGTGAACGCAGCTCTGGCACCGATTTTGTCATAAGCTATTGCATGCCAAATATTTAAAATATATTAATGTTGAGTGGGTCAAAAGGGTGACCATTCTCCTTACTGTGTTAAAAGTCTTAAAATAGATTTTAAGAAATTAGAATTTTTATTAATATTACATGTTTATTTTATAATGTCAATTAATTATTTAAAAAAAAACTATCACATATCTCAATAGTTAATCAAAATAATATATGATTAAAAATTAAAAATATATATTATTGTAATTAATGATCTTATAAAACAACACAGCACTCTACCATAGTGTATAATTTTTTATTTTTATTTTTTAAAAGCTCGATGCGCCAATAAAAAAAGACGTCAGAGGCCTGTAACCCAATATCCTCTTGCCCAAGCATTGCCTTCTTTACCTTTTTCTTTCCGTGTTGAAATTCCAAACTACCAAAAGCATGTCACGAAAAGATCAATAAAGACATCCCCAGCAAATTCAAAAGATCGTGTCTCCAATTTCAACATTGCCCCACAGCTATCAACTCATATATATATATAATATTTTCCATGCTAAATAGGCACTAATTTATGATCAATCGCTGGAGTTGGCCCTTTTCAGTCCCATCCAGTCTCCCCTTTCTTAATCATTCCTAAGAACTACAAATACTTGGCCCAGCCACCCGTATGGGTCTACAGCATTTGCTTAACGAGATTTACAACTTCTCAAGATTGGCAGTTATAAATTGTTCTCTATTATTGTATATCTAAATTTAATCCTAAAAAGTTATTTTGAATTTACCGACTAATATTTATCTAAAATACCAAAATTTATACCTGCAGCAAATTTAAAAAACCGAGCCAAGTCGGGCTGTTTGTTTTCAGCTATGACCATGTACAGCTCAAAAAATAATCGGGTCTAGTCTTTTAATCATGTCCATTATAATATTCACATATCTTAGTCATATTTTATAAAATTTCAAACCCAATTTTGATGAGATAAGTAGATACGGCTCAGTTTCACTCGGGCTTAGTTGTAACATCCAGAGCACAAGTGAGGCATGGAATAATGAACAATACACATGCTTGCATAGCAAGAACAGGTCCCCACAGGCGCGCACACACCACCGTGATGGCCAATATAAATGATGATTCGCCAAATTGGTGGTGTATCTTGCCCCTGAAGATCAAATGCACAAGGCCTTCAGTGTAAGACTCGATGAATACGTAATGTTTATTTAATGTATTGTAATTACATACGTGTCATGAATCATAACCACCCCCCCCCCCAAAAAAAAAATAAAAATAAAAAGTCTTAGTTTTACCGGCCGGTTGGATCAATAACTCTCAATGCAAATTAGAGAAGTTTGTATCTATTAAGATACACTGAAATAAAGCCAAAGTGATGAGTCCCTTTATTTTATAAAGAGGTGGAAAGCACATGGGAGCCTTCTTGTTGGTGCCCTTTCAGCTAAAGGGCGAGATCCACTATGCCAGACCAATTGTTTTAAGTGCATCTATTAAACCAAAGTGCTAGTACACCTTTTAAGTGCGTTCCCACTCAGTCCAAAACTCTACACAGTAAAAGAGTAAATGCTTTGGAGTAAATAATTCCACACTATGTACAGAAACAGTGTTGGTCCCAACAGTTAAGGAGTCACCCATAGTCACGATTGAGATTCTGAGTCCAGGAATTTCTGTTAGAAACCGGACTACTTATTTTAACAGTAAAAAAATTATCGGTAACATACAACAAATAAGTAATAATTATAATAATAGAGAATATATAATTTTACGTAAAAAATTTTTCTTTTAAAATGAAAGAGAAAAATTACGGGTCTATACGTCTAAAATGTCTACTATGTAATATACATTTGATTACTCAAACCCCAATAAATACAAAAATACAACACGTTATAAAAATAAATAATCTCAAATAATAATGACTATAAGACAAAAGCGAAAAAAGAAGACCGGTAGAGCATTCTTCTCAATTTTAAGAATAATGTACCCAAGGTCGATAGAGACTGAAATACAATTCGAAGCTCAATTAGATGTTCAAATTTTCCTTTCCCCCCCTTTTTTCTTTCTCTCTCCTTTTTTTTTCTCTCATGGTGTCGGCACTCCCAGTCTCAAAAATTACAAAATAGTTAACTCTAAAACGTGTTAGGCACATTTATATCAGAACAGGTGCTCAGGGGCCACTGTGACCGGCACACGAGTGCACGTTGTGCACGTGTGACCCCACTGTAATCCGCACACGAACGCTTTCTTGAGCGCCTATTGGGCGCTGATCAATTGGAAAATCACACCCGTGTGTTCCTTGAGCAGCCTACAATTTGGAATCATCGCACATCGGCAATCGGGTACCCATCGCGCGCTACATTGTAATTTTTTCACATTAACATAATACATGTGTTTTCATACAAACTACCAAACGACACGTCAAATGAATATGAAACTCATACGAGAGTGACTCATAATCCAACAATTACATAGTTAGCCTTGCTTGTTACCCTCTCCGTCCCCCCAAAAAAAAAAAAACAAAAAGGAAAAAAAAATCATAATGGGGAAAGTTGCTTACTACACAAAAGAGAAAAAGACAATAATTTTATAGTGGAGTGCTGTATCAGTATCTCGGTTCGGTTAAAGATGTTTGTCATTCAACTTGCCATATAATGGCAAGTTAACTTCAAAGCAAAGGATTCCAAGTATATGTGAACAATCTATACTTTTCTCCTACACGTTTTGTTAATCACTGAATCGAAGAGATAACTACCAGTAGATCGTACAAAAACCCCATTACCTAACCTTCCATTAGATAGCTCAATTTTTTTATCGTGGTTATGCATCACAGGCTGTCACTGACCCCATCAATGGCGTGAAAGTAAAAAACTGAGGACTTCCTGTTGTTTTAAGCTCTGCAATGGCTGCATGAGGGGTAGTCACAAAAGTTAAAAAACTGGGGGGCTTTTGAAGGCGGCAAACTGCCTCTAGGCTAGGGCATGATTGAGATTGAATCAATGGTGGTATGAAGCTTCCCCCAATGCTGTCAACAGCTACATCATTTTTTCCTTTTGCCACCTCTCACAAGCAGACAAGAAAACCTTCACATTTAATTTTACTCGCCCTCAGCTTCTTTTTCATCTTTGGTACATGCCCACATCAGATCAACAACGATTTTTGAGGAACTATGCTTAGATTATGACATTTCCCACTCAAGCAGTATATTAATAAACTCCAGCAACTTATCACCTACCTGCCTTGACCCACCAACAAGAATTCTACAAGACAACATGATCCAAAGAGATTCTCCAATGCTAAAGGGAGATCTTTCCGACTCATTCGATCTTCTCATGATTATGAAGGGGAGTTCATGTTAATGCTAAAGGCAACAAGATTGTTGTCATCTAGAAGGTTAACAGTGAGGTACATTTTCCAGTGGATCGAAGTCACACGAGTATATAAACCATTTTTATCAACATCAAAATAGATTATAGAGACATAGGAAAGAGATAACACGTCTATGTAGTGAGTTTACTAACTCAAAATATGTTTTACATAAAAGAACGTTAGAGGGGAAAGAAATATAATGCTGCAAATACTGCTCTTCAGTGCTATGTCCATGTTCTCTACCATTTCCTGATAAAATGCCACCTATCTCTGCTTCCAATTGTGAAAACCCATAAATCGTCTGGGACCAAATTTTCAAATCAGAAATTCTAAGAAATGCAGAGATGGGAGGCAATTTAACATTCAACAGATCAAAGAGCACATCCCGTTATTAGGAATACAAGACTGGTCCATAAGAACTAGTAATAAGAAGGGAACTCAGCAAGGATTGCTTAAGAAGTCAGTGATGGAGGACTGAACCTCTCTAAATTCCTGTCTTCAGCCCTGATCTTCTTGGACAAGGGCTCAGGTGAGGAAGACGCTGATGATTCAACTGCCCAATAGTCATTTGAGCTATCAGAGCTGAATGACACATCGATGACACCATTAGGGCTGCCAGGCAATGACACCGACTTCCGCTTATTGGATAGGAGGATTTTTCCTCCGGATGCCAATTCCAGGATCAGTTGACAACACTCCTCTACTTTGTCCTGTAAATTGCAACCAATACATCAATACATGATAAAAAATTTGTATGGTTACAAAATAGGATATTAGGTCGTCAGCGATTAGCTGATGCCACTATATCAGCAGTTTCTCATAGCAATTTGAAAGGAAAATTACATTTTTGAAGAGCTACGTAGGGCTTCCGTACCAAGACCAAAATGGCTTCATTACCCTTGCTATGAAGAACTCAGCGAAAAATAAGATGCTAACCTTGTCAGAGCCAATAATGCGCAATAGTTGGTTTCGGCAATCATCTTCGATACAGGGCTCCAAGTTATTAACAACATGTGACATTGCTGCAGCAGCTATTACAGAAGGAAGATAACGCAGAAACCTAGAATCTGAGCACAAACACGCAGAGCATTAGACAAGATTACAAACCCCACAAGCAAATTTGCGTGGGAGAGAATGTTACTACTTCATTCTACAAGTTAACGGGCATTGGTTTTTTTTTTCTTCCTTACCGGATATAATGGATAAGAGGACCCTCTCACACCTCCTGAGAAACTCGCAACAGAGATGGTCCTTCAAACCAAGCCTCCTTGAGATATATTCCAGAAATGAATGAGAAGTCACAGGGTTCATCTTCCAATCAAGAGTAGAGAGCACCAAAATCTCCATCCTCTGAATCGTCTTAGACTCAAATACAAATTTAGTCTCCTCCACCTAGACAAATCAAAGAAACCCACATTCACAAACCACAAAACAAGCATCCCGCAAGAACAAAAGACATAACCCAGCAGGTTAAAGTAACTTCATAAACGCACATTCGGGATAAAAAAAGCACATACTTGGAGATCTAGGAGAAGGGGCACATGGGTCTCCTCAACCTTAGCAGCGAGGGATAGACAAGCAACGGCCGCAAGCTGCGCCATCCATGGCTTATCTCTCTGAAAGTGAAAGCTAGATAGAAATCTATCAAAGTAATTCACGGAAAGAACGGCAGTGAGAATAGAGAAAGAGTAATGGGCATGGACCCTAAGCATCCACTCCACCGCCTCACGCCTAGTCTCAGCCAGAGAAGGGTTTGCATTTGTAAGCAGGGCTTCATGGATGGGGTTTTCCTCTTCTTTTGCGAGTAGAGTTGAGAGCTCATGGTCCTCCCAGTAGAGGTCTTGCTCTATGAACTGCAGAGGCAGATTTGGTGCATTGTCAAAAGTATTACCATCATTTACAGTAAAAAAATAGCTCTCTCTCACTTCCCCTTCCCACTGCACTTCTTCACAGCAAAGGGCATCATCAAAGACAAATGGAGAATCTTGTAGTAGTTTTTGTTGAGGGTGAGCCATCTTCTTCAGAGAAGAAGAGGTTTGCGTCTTTGGTTCATTATAGGGTTAAATAGAATATGAGAAAAAAGAAGAAGAAGAGAGGCCTAGGGGGCATCAATCTCTACCCTCCCTGAGGCATTTCCCCTCCTTTGCACTCTCTCTCTCCCTCTCTCTCTCTCTCATACGGGGAGCAGTGGAGAGGGAGACTGAACGATGCCCGAAGTCTTTTTTTTTTTTTTTTTCCTGAGATTTTTTTAAATGCATTAAGTTAATTGGGTGCGACGATCATCTGTGCAGGACCGAAACGCGAAGCGATTATATCGGGCTTAGTTTTAAACGATGGGGGCGTTTTATTTCTTCGGGGAAAAATTAATAAATTAATTCACCCCATAAATTAATTAATTCATTTTTTTATCGTTATAAAATAATTTTTTGGCACGTTAAGGAATGTAGTTGCTTGATATAGGAAGTCAATAATTTTGATACTATTATCATTATTTAAACTAAGCCTATTATTGTTTATAAGTAATTCATATATATTCTTACATCATTAATTTAGTAACAAAATAAATTAATAATTTAAAAATATTTTTATTATTAAAAATTATTAATAATAAGTAGTTATTATTGATAAATATATCGACAATCATACTTAACTTAATAATCATTATCTAACATTTGTAATACTATAAATAAATAGACTGATATTTTATCTAAAATTAATCATTTAAATGAGAGTTTAAAATTAAATTTTAGTTCAACTAATTTAGTTTACTAGTTAATATTAAAAATCAAAATTTAAGTTTTGTTTTCAAATTATTAATTTATTATAAATGAATAAATAAATATACGCACACGTAATATCTTATGTAAAATCTACTATTTATCTAAAATGACCTGAAAAAAAAAAATTCAATAACTTGTTTTGACTTTTGGGCCATGTTCGAATAAATTTACTAAATGATTTCAAATTGGGTTTTAAGTCAAATAGTTTAATTAACATTTTAATCATATTCTGACTGATCAATAGACGCTAGCAAATATTTATAAAACATTAGCTTATAAAATTAATATAAGTAAGTAACTATATTTTTAAGAAAGCTATTGACAGGAAAATGAAAAAAATAACATAAAATGGAAAACAATTTTCAAAATCAACTTGTCGTTTTATATGCTATTTCCTGACCATCAATTCAGTTATTTACTAAACTTATTACAAATATAACGTATGGAAAATTAAACAAATAACTACTCTTCGTTTTTTTTTTTTTTTTTTTTTTTGCTATATCTAAATATAATCATTAATTAATTTCTCTAACGTGACATCTATCAATTTATCACACTGGGAAATTGGGGGACCCATGCCCGAGTCCTGGCCTCCAGTTATATTATTATTGCTACTAATAATTAAAAGTACATTGCCACCGTGATAAATTGGATAGAAATGCTTTAATGTTGAGAGTAGTTTTACAGGTGGATGGATTTATCTCAATGCTTCTCTAGAATTTTAGTAGCAAATTCATATATTAATTGACATGCCTTAAAAATTTAGATTAATATGCGAATTAGTGAGTCATCTACTCATATTTAAATGTTTAAAAAATAACAAATTTAATTTTTATAACTCTAGATATAAATTCTACGCATTATAATAAAATAAATTGGATATAAAAGGTATACGAAATTTACTCTCTGTTATATCATCCAACGTTTAAATTAGTAATCTTTCTACTCAAATTGAAAAGATGACAATGAAACAAATACTGAAACTTAAAAAGGATGGATATAAGCGTGGATATGGAGGGTGATGTTCTTTTTTATGCACTCAAATGACTAAGTATTTTTCTTCTCCTTCCCATTTGGGTGAAAACGTATTTATAACTTAGGGTTTTACTTAACCAATCAACGTTTGAATTTTCAACACGTGTTTAAAACTGTTTCAGATTAAATACGGTGAGACGTTATTTTTGACAAGTAACTATTGTCTTAATTTATTGAGGAGGCTGCTTAGGCAATAATGATCAATTAGGTCATTAAGTAACTAATGATTATCTTTTGATTTCTTTTTGTATTTAGATAATTCATCGATCAGATTAAACATTTCAAGTAATATCCCTGGGAGTTACTATTTGACAGACTAAATTTAATTTTGTCAATTTTTCATCTTGGCCCTTGAATTTTCGAACCTTGATCCAAGCTTGTGTGGGGGTTAATTATATTAGATTGATCCATTTTAGGCCGTATACATTATTAATAAACTTTCTTCTAATCAGCTATTTTAAGCAAACAATAAAAATAATAATTATTATTTATTTATTTTTTTATATTTGTTTATTTAGTTTTTTATAGTGTTTAGTTGAAATAGTGCATTTCATCTTTACCGTTAAATTTTTGGACCTTTGATCCAAGCTTGGGTTGAGTTGATTGTATTAGGCTGGTCAATTTCGGACCGTATCTATCATTAATAAACTTTCTTCTAATCAGCCATTTTAAGCAAACAATACAAATAAATTATTTATTTTTGTATATTTATTTATTTAGCTTTTTTTTTCCCAGTGTTTAGTTAAAATAGTGCATTTTCATTTTCATGTCAATACCAATAATCAAGATTTTTTAAGTCAACCGATTATGGAACGGGGGATCCTACTTCTCCCCATTTTCTATTTCTCTTTGTTTCTCCCTTTTTAATCATTGGATTAAAATCCAATTGTTAAAATTTTAATAAATTAAAAAAATTATATATAATTAATTTTTAAAATTTTTTTGTTATAATATTAATATTAAATAAATATTAAAAACAATTTTTAATAAAAATTTATATTTAAATATTTTTATTTAATATTTAAATTATCACCATTGGGTTAAAAATAATCCAATAGTGAATAATATAGAAGTAGGATCCTGCTTCTCCCAAGAAAAAGTAGGATCCATTGATCCAGTTGATTATTTAGCAGTTATTAATAATGAGTGTAGGAACACACATTGCTTGCAGGGGCTATTAATTTTTAAATGGTAGAGTGACGCATATTAGCAAACTTTGATGGGGAGCCTCACCAAGTGGGAAAAAAGCTAAAAGCTAAAGACTCGGGCTCGGCTATTCAAGTTAGGCTTTGTCTTGGAACCATTTCTTTCTCTTTCTCATTTTATTTTTCAAGCAATGCAACAATCTCTTAATTTTGTTATTTTGCTATTGAATATGAGATGGAAATACCAAGTGACAATATTTGTATATTAAAATTTGACATGTATAGATTGTATAGTATTTTTTCTTAAAAAATTAAAAAAATATTACCAAGAATATATTATCTGTACAAACATTATTATTATTTCTACTCTATATTTTCTCTTAAGGTAGCCTACTTTATGCTAGGTCATTGATCATATAGGCATTGCCTCATGAAATCTAACCGAGATAAGTTTATCCTTATTATAACCATTGTTAAAACTAGTTATTAAAAAAATTACTATCGTATTGTGTGAGGTTAATGATCATTTGTAAAATAATAGATTTTTCTTTCTTGTTATCTAGCAATGGCAATTGAATCACACTTGACGAGAACTCGAGTTTGCCTTTATCAATATGATCAGACATAATAGGTGCTCAACAAGAGTTGAAGAGAGAGATTGGCAAAAGGCCATTAAAACTTAATAATCATTTACACTTGTGTTTGAGCAAGAGATTGGTAGAATGTTTAACTCTACCAATGCTCGTTCTACTCATGAGTTGGAGTTGATCGCTTGATTAATGCTTAAGTTTTTAATCATACACCATGATGATTTTCTTATTAGCATCAAAATGGACAGTCAGACCACAGACACTAAATCATGTCCCTACTCAAAGAAGGGAGGGAAGTGGTCAGACAACAAAGGCACGTGAATGCGACACACACACAGTGAAGTGAAAGCAGAAAAAAATAAATAAATACCAAATATTTTACATAAAAATTTTTCTAAAATAAGAAAAAAAATAACGGAACACTGAGTTCACAAATAAATTCACTATGTATGAGATTTGGTTACATAAACCGACACGGCAATGCAAGTTTTTGAGGCGAAAATAAAAAATAACGCACAAAAAACACACTTGTGTTTTTTCTTATTGCTCTTTTTTCTTCACTCTTCCTCTCCTCTATTTCATGCAACACTTTGCACTCACACCCCATGCTTCTCACACTTGTGTTCTCTCTCTCTCTCTCTCTCTCTCTCTCTATATATATATATAGATGGGCCGGTGACTACTAACCACTATGGCTGTATGGTGGTTGGTGCTCAATTTTTAAGGTCTACAACAGTAAGTACATGCCCTGCCCTGCAAGCAGCGCATGTATGCGTTACAGGCAGATATGCTGACATCCATTAACTATCTAACATGATCGATCAACTGTACACCTACTGTAGAGAATAGTCTTACAGGATATTCATTTTCAGCCGGTTAACGCCCGTGTTGACTAAAATTTCTTGCGCCAAAGACATTTCGTATAGTCCGCAGACATTATGTGTATGAGTCCACAAACCTCAACCTCACAAGATTCTCGTGCATTCTTAAAGTCCTCGAACCATTAGGACATATACACAGAAGTGACCTCCAACATTTCTATGTAACCCAAAAATAGGAAATATGAAAGAAATTTTTGCATTTTGATTTATTTCAGTTGAGAAAAACATTGAAAAAAAAAAAGAAATGAAATTGAAGAAAAACTAATTCGTTTTTTCAGTTTTACTCTTACTTCGTGTTATTTTCAAGTTTTAATTCATGTAGTTGTGTGTAGAATGTTTATCGAGGAATTTATGTTAAAAGCAATAATAGATTTTTGTAAACTTATTATAGCAAAATTGTATTTGGATTCTCTAAGTCCTACTATTTTTCTCCTTCGATTTCAAGTGCTTTGATCATTTAATTGGTTCTTTTTTTGGGGGGCGTGGGGGAGGGGGTTCTTTCTCTCTGGACAAGATACTAGTTACTTCCAATATCATCATTTTTTATTTTTTGGAAAAAAAATATACATATGTACAGTTCTTTTAAATTTTTTTGATTGCTTATAATTTATAAAATCTGGCGTTGTTATTTATATGTTTAAATACTAATATATTATTGTTGCGGATCTGGTCCGTAGTTCAGACGGATATGGTTATGCGGATCTGGTCCGGTAATTGACTTGGATTATTATGGTTATTCCGCCTTCTTAAACTCACGTCCTGCACAACACAACTGTAGACAAGATGGTCAGCAGGCCAATGGGGCTAAATCCCCAAAGGCACTCCGACGCTCAAGTCAGTCATTTGCCTTTTTTGAGAATAAAAGGGAAAGATTTAATTTTGTTCTTCTTTTTAGATATTTAGAGATTAAGAGAGAATTTTCTCGGACTGAAAAAGAAGTCCCTTTCATCTGAGGATTACCTTTCCTTTTATAGGGCTTCCTTTTCAGTTTCATAACTTACCCGGAGAAGTTATACTTCTCCGGATAAGTACATTTATTTTTTTTCAACTCCCGTTGGTTTCTTAACTTCCACTCCGGGTGGTTTATTAACTTCTACTCCGGGTGGTTTCTTAACTCCTCCGGTTGTTATGACGGTTCATTCTCAGAACCGAACTGTAGAAGTTATTAGGAGTTTCCATATTTTATCCCACGGGTGGCTTATCAGTTATTCGGGTAATAATACCCATCACTAGCCCCCCATGCTAGAAGATTAAAATTTTAACTTCTAGCATGTTTTAGTAATGGGATTGACTACTTAGAATTTTTTCAGATTTTCATTGCTCCGAACTTAGTGATTCCATTTTTCTGGTCACTCCAGATTTTTTACTCCAGATTTTGTGACTCCCGCTTTTTGGTCACTTCGGAGATTTTTTACTCCGGATTTGGTGACTCCCGCTTTTTGGTCACTTCGGATATTTTTTACGCCGGATTTGGTGACTCCCGCTTTTTGGTCACTCCAGATATTTTTTACTCCGGATTTAGTGACTCCCCGCTTTTGCCCTCTCGAGATTTTTTACTCCGGATTTGGTGACTCACGCTTTTGGTCACTCCGGATATTTTTTACTCGGATTTAGTGACTCCGCTTTTTAGTCACTCCGGATATTTTTACGCGGATTTGGTGACTCCGCTTTTTAGTCACTCCGGATATTTTTTTACTCCGGTTTGGTGACTCCCGCTTTTGGTCACTCCGGATATTTTTACGCCCGGTTGGTGACTCTCGCTTTTGGTCACTCCGGAGATTTTTACTCCGAATTTGGTGACTCCTCGCTTTTGGTCACTCCAGTAGCGATTAGCTTTGACACGGTCTTAGTCGGGTCGCCACGTGTTGATCATCGCGTGGTAACTTCAGAATCGCCCGTTTTGAGTAGCAAATGCTTTTGCGATCGCGTCCTCTTCATCACTTTTGAATTTGAACGGACACGTCCCTTCAAACCTATAAATTAGGTTTTCCCGTTTTTATGTTACTCTGTTTTCATATTCCTTCTCCTGTTTCTCCGAGTTTCACTTTTTTTCTTCCCCGCCAATGGCGTCCAAAGTTGAGATTAAATACTGCTCTTACCATCAAGAGATGGAGAAGATCATTTTTCGCATACAGATTCCAAGTTCATATCTGCACTCGATACCGAAGGAGACCGATAGAGCCGATTCTCCTCCAACTGGATATATCACGGTATACGAAGCGCATTTGAAGAGTGGCCTTCGTTTTCCCCTTGCATCAGAACTTCAAACAATTTTTTCTGATTTAGGCGTGTCCATCGCACGCTATCACACGAACGCTATGAGGTATCTCTGTAACCTCTGCATATTTTTCCGTCTTCGAGGTACAACCCTTAATACCTCCATTGTTAGAGCTTTATTTAAATTTTGTCAAAATGGGGATTGGATATCCCTATCTCCTCGCGACTTAAATATCAGTGTGGTTATCATCGATACGGTCAAGAATTGGAAAGACCGTTTCTTTTTCCTTGCTGTCCCTCAAACTGGCATTCTTAATGCCTGGGGTAAAATCCCCGAATCGCTTTCCGGCAAGCTATCCCCAGAAGAAGAGGAGTCAGTGAAACCTCATATCAAAATGATTAAATCGAATTTGGAGTCGTTTTCTAATAAGGGATGCTTGTTTACTCCTTGAGATTTTTGCTCTTACCAAATGGGGGTCTTTAACTGGTAAACCTGAAACTTCAGAGCCAACCCCCAAAAAACTTAAAAGGAAAGCGAAGGACACCGTGCCACGGGGGCGTAAACGTTTGGTTGTTTCACCCAGCCAATCTCCTTCTTCTGATACTGCTGAGGTTGGTCTCTCCATGACTGAAAAGTTAAAAGGGATACAGGAAGAAAATCCTGTTAGTGAGTCCTTGGCTGCATCTGAGATGGGAGCTGATGAAATGGCCATCGTTCCATACACCATATCAGCTCCGAAACCAAGGGAATTTTTTTCTGGTCCGGTTGATTCAGCTGTTGAAAGTCCTACTGAAGAAACTCCTACTCCGGCTATTTCTCATCCTATTTCGGCTGTTTCTACTCTTACTCCAGTCTTACCTGCTCCTACTCCGGCGGTTTCTGCTCCGCCTCTCCTTCAAGGTTCAACTGATCCGGTCGTTCACTCTCCTCTCCAGAGTTCAGCTTGTCCGGATCTGGAGCAAGCTCCGGCCTCTTCACGTCGTTTTTCTTTGAAGACCGCAGCTCAAAAAGCTCGCTATATAACAGTAAGATTCTGAAAAGAGATTTTCTCCTTTTATTTCCTCTTTTTTTTTTTACTTACTTCTGACTGATCCTTGTGCTCAACAGAGTGAGAAAATGGGTGAGATTTTAAATCTCTGCTTAACCCAACGTGATTTGAGGATGGAGCAGCTTGAGAAAGAAATTCAAAAACTTGAAAAAGAGCGCACTGATCCATCTGTCCTTGAAGAAATGAGAAATCGGGCTAGCGCTGATGCTGCTAAGATTGATCTTCTATAGAAGTGTATCTCTAGTATGGAGCTTGAGTTGCAGCAAGCTAATGAAGCTTTGAAGGCGTCCCAAGAACATGCATCCAGCCTGAGAAGCGATAATGCTAAGTTAGGAGCGGAACTTATGGTCCGACTTAAGCCTGAAGAGGTCCGTCCAGCTTTGAATGCCAGATTTTTGGACGAAATCCTTTTATGCCGGCAGATTGCTCCTAAGTTGGATCCAAATTTTTCGGTTGGCTTTTTTGATCCAAGGAATCTGGGCGCCTGTCTTAGATCGAACTTGGTAGACTTTTCAGAGTTTGGCGAACCTTCAACGCAGCCCCCATCAAGTCCTCCACATTAATTTTGATTTTCATTAACGTTGTATTGAGGATAATGAAGAAATGTACTGAAAGCCCTTTATGAATGGAAAGAAATATTTTGACTTTTATTGAAAGAATTTTTTCAAATGCATTGTATTCCAAGTTCTAGGCACTAATTTTCCATTTGAGGTGCGCAATTTATAGGCACCATTTCTTAATACAGAAGAAACAATAAACGGACCTTCCCAATTAGGAGATAACTTATTTCTATTCGCAATTTTTCCGGTGGCTTGTGTGCTTCTCAAAACTAAATCTCCCACGTCAAACTGTCGCGCTTTTGTTCTCTTGTTGTAGTATCGTGCAATCCGTTGTTGATATGCAGCAGTCCGTACCCTTGCTGTTTCTCTGAATTCTTCCAATAAGTCAAGATTTTCCTTTAGCCGTTTCGAATTGCTGTGAGGATCGAAATTTTCTATCCGGAGGCTGGGCAAGCCTATCTCAATCGGTATCACAGCTTCGGTTCCGTAGCATAAACTGAACGGTGTTTCTCTTGTTGACTCTTTAGGAGTCGTCCCGGTTTGACCACAAAATTGATGGCAACTCATCAGCCCAAGAGCCCCCTGCTTCTTCCAGTTTGGTTTTTAAACCATGTAGTAAAGTCCGGTTAGTTACATCTATTTGGCCGTTTGTTTGTGGATAGGCAACAGAGGTATGTTCTAACCGGATCTTCAAATTTGAGCAAAACTTAGTGAAGCGCTTCCCTGTGAACTGGGTTCCGTTATCAGTTACTATTGCTTCCGAAACTCCAAACCGACAGACAATGTTTTGTCGCACGAACTCCGTCGCATTATGTTTAGTTATTTTTGCCAAGGGAGAAGCTTCCACCCACTTGGTAAAATAATCTATTCCGGCTATAATGAACCTCCTTTGTCCAGCCGCTCTCGGGAAGGGTCCTGGTATGTCCACCCATTCTTGCGAACGGCGAGTGCTTGTAATGATTTCAGTTCGGTCGGAGGTGCGTGAGGTATGCTTCCATGAATTTGACAGTTTTCACATTTTTTGACAAAGCAACATCTTTTTTCATAGTTGGCCAAAAATAACCTTGTCGCATCAATTTGAAGGCCAGATTCTTTCCTCCTATGTGAGACCCACAAATCCCAAGGTGGACCTCACCAAGAGCATAATCTGCTTCCTCCGGAGTTAGGCACCTCAAATAGGGGACGGAGTACCCACGACGGTACAGTTTTCCATCAATGATGACGTACCAGCCAGCAGTTTTCTTTACCCGCTTTATTTCGTCCGGATTTTCTGGAACTACTCCGTCAGATAAATATCGATAATAAGGAGTCATCCAGTTTTCATCACTGGTGACTTGTAGGATATCTTGATCTACTTCTTCAATACTTGGAGTAGTTAGAACCTCTCGCATACTTCGGGAGTATTGCTCCGGATTTTCTATGGCTGCTGCCTTTGCTAACTGGTCGGCTTTTCCATTTTCTGTTCCTAAAATATGGTGCATATCAACCTTATCAAAATTTTGAAATGCACTTTTTACTTTAGCTAGGTATCTTGCTAGACACGAATTCGACACCTCAAAGTCTCCCCGAACTTGATTGACCATCAGTTCGGAATCACTGTAAACCGCAATATATTTTGTTGAACATTCCTTGCCAACCAAGTCCTACCAATAGAGCTTCATATTCACCCGTTATTTGTGGTTGGGAATGAAAGCTTCAAAGTGAGTATAGTATTTCCATTCCTTCCGAGTTCGCAATATCACTCCGGCTCCGCTTCCCCGATTGTGTAGAAGATCCGTCCACGACATCGTCCATGGAGTGGACAATTCAGTCCGGTTGATCTTTAGATCTTCTGCTTCATCATTTTGGGCTGAAAAGGAAGTTTCAACCAAAAAGTCAGCCAAAGCCTGTCCTTTTATTGACGGTCTTGGCTTGTACTCAATATCAAATTCTCCAAGTTCGATTGCCCATTTGACCAGTCGACCTGATGTATCCAGCTTTTGTAAGATCCCTTTTAGAGGTTGATCTGTGAGGACGGTTATCTTGTGGGCTTGGAAATACAGCCTTAGCTTTCTTGCTGAATAAACAAGAGCTAGCACTATTTTTTCGGCGTGTGTGTAACGGCTTTCCACATCGGACAGCGTTTTACTGACATAGTAGACCGGTCTTTGAACATCCGTTTGTTGCTGGATTAAGACCGAACTTAATGCTGCATCAGAAACCGCCAGATATAAAATAACTCCTCTCCCTCTAATGGTGACGTCAGAAGAGGAGGGTCAAGCTAAATACTCTTTTAAATTTTGAAAAGCGGCTTGGCATTCTTGACCCACTGAAACCATTTGCTTTGGTTCCTCTTAAAGCTTTGAAAAATGGAAGGTACCTCTCTGCCGATCTCGAATAAAAATCGGAGAGCGCTGCAAAGCCTTCCCCGTAAGCCGTTGAACTTCTTTTATGGTTTTTATGACTCATTTCGCAACCGCCTTTATTTTTTTCCGGATTGACTTCAATTCCTCGCTTTGAAACGATAAATCCTAAGAATTTGCCTGAAGATACTCCGAAAGCACATTTTGTTGGATTTAATTTCATACGATGTTTCCGGAGCACTTCAAAAGCTTCTTCCAAATCGACGGTGTGATCATCCATGGCTTTACTTTTAACAAGCATATCATCTACGTACACCTCCATATTTCGGCCGATCTGATCTGCGAACAATTTGTTCACCAGTCTTTGATATGTTGCTCCGACGTTTTTTAATCCGAACGGCATTACTTTGTAAATAAAGAAGTGCCTTGGCTCTGTCATAAAGGAGGTGTGTTCTTCATCCTCCGGACTCATGCTAATCTGATTATAACCGGAGTATGCATCCATAAAACTGAGTAGTTCATGTCCGAAAGTTGAATCTACCAATAGATCAATCCTTGGCAAAGGAAAACTGTCCTTTGGGCATGCTTTGTTCAGATTGGTAAAATGAACGCACATCCTCCACTTTCCGTTGCTCTTTTTTACCATAACCACATTAGAAAGCCCGGTCAATAATACTAGACTTCCCTTATAAAATTCCAAGATCCAAAGAAATTTTTTACTTCCTCCCCCGATTGCAATAAGTTTCTCAACCGAGTAGTTCCTTCTCTTTTGTCTAATCGGTTTGTGATTAGGATCCAAACTTAATTTATGGACCATCACTTCGGTCGGAATTCCAGGCATATCAGATGACGTCCAAGCAAAGACATCCTTGTTCTTTCGGAGGAACTCAATTAACCGCCGATTTAATCGTCCGGCCAACGAGTTTCCTATTTGTACGCATTTTTCCGGATCTGTTGGATCCAACTAATCAAATTAGTAACTTCTCCGGATCTTACTGTTCGTGACGCATTTCATCTCGATAATCAAAATCTTCTACAGACCAGTCTTGAACATTTTTCTCCACTTGGGACAAATAGCATGTTCGTCCGGTAACTTGATCTCCCAATATTTCTCCAACACCATTTAATGTTGGAAACTTCATTTTTAAATGGGGAATAGAAGTTACCACTCTAAAAATTGCAAGGCAGGGCCGGCCTAGAATTGCATTATAAACTGAAGGCAGGTCTACTACCAGAAATGTTAGTTCATGAGAAGCAGTTCTTGGGTAAGTTCCCAACGTAACTTCCAATTGGATGGTTCCTTTGACTGTGACCGGTTCATTTCCCACTCCGTACAGTGGTTCATTGGCTGGCCGGAGTTGATTAATTTTTAAACCCAATTTAATAAAAGCATCGAAATAAAGTAAATTACTAGAGCTTCCATTATCTATAAATATTCGTTTCATCTGGTAATCCACGTTACCATCAGAAACCAAGGCAGATACAATCAATGGATCTGAATGTGATGTTCTCATATGAT
Source organism: Nepenthes gracilis (assembly GCA_033239525.1). Taxonomy (NCBI): domain Eukaryota; kingdom Viridiplantae; phylum Streptophyta; class Magnoliopsida; order Caryophyllales; family Nepenthaceae; genus Nepenthes; species Nepenthes gracilis. The sequence goes on along the minus strand of BSYO01000016.1, from coordinate 17,493,436 downwards.
CCATATCCTCCTTACTAAAACTAATTATATCATCACTTTCAAACTTCCGCTTCCTATCACTCCGGATGACATCCATTTGACCGGGTGAGCCTTGGCCGATGCAGTGGTTATCATGTTTACCACTCCCGGCCACAACACGGCTTTTGCTTGTGGTCGCTCCGTCTCTTCTTCTTCCAGTCTTTCACCAGTGGTTATCTTCTGGTTTCTTCAAGATTTCTTGAGATGTCCTTTCTCGATCGAATTTCAATTTCCCTTTGCAGTCCCAAGATTCTCGGTTCCATGCCCAAAGCGAGCGATGGTAATGGCAAAACTTGCTTTGATCTCCAGCTTCAGGGTTCTTTGGGGCTCTTGGCCACTTGAAGAATTTTTCTTCCCGTATTTGCATCAGGATATTTGTTCTTGAATCATTTAACGGGGTAGGAACAAAGGGCCTGAACTCTCTTCGTGCTTCATTCTTGAACTTCCTTCTGGGCTCCTTTGGATGGGATCTCTCATCCTCGTTCCTTCTTCTTTTCGGTGATCCCTGATAAGGAGGATTCACCCCTTCGCAAAGCTTAGCCTCATTGGCTTCTCACCGCCACGTACGCTCGTGGCAAGAATCTCCACCTCTCTCGAAAGTTTGTGGATTTGTGTGGGCCAAATGTTTAAAAATTCTACGCTCCGTATTTGCAATGAAAGTGTTTAATTTCACTTCGTCAGTGAGGCGTGAAATTGCGGAGCTTCGGAGTAAATCTTGACAGAAGCTCTTCAAGTTTTCATTTGGACCCTGTTTGATACGGGCCAAGTGTCAGGGTTGTTTTTCTATTCTCTGGCTTGAAGCAAATTGAGAGAGAAAATTTTCTGCCAACTCTTGGAAGGACCGAATTGAGTTAGATGGCATCCGGTAAAACCAGATTTTTTGCGAATGGACATGTCCGGATTTCTGTTGTGAATGGGGACCTCCTTAGATCACTGGTTCGTCCCTCAGATTTTTCTCCAAAAAGATAGTCCCACATCTTTTCTAATTTTTCCTCTCTCTGAGGTACAACAGCAGATTTTTTGGAATTGAGATAAGTTCTCAATTCCTCAGGAGCTTCGGATCGGAGATGCTTGACGTTTTTGGCATTGAGATAGGTTCTCAATTCCTCAGGAGCTTCAGATTGATTATGTTGGGCATTTTTAGCATTGAGATAAACTCTCAATTCTTCTGGAGCTTCAGACCGGTGTGGTCGCTTATTTCTTCCATCCGGAGGCAAATTTGAGGAAGCTTCCTTCTGGTCAAGATGTCTTCTTTCACTCCGAGGATTTCGTCTTTCTGGGCTGTCTTCAACAGATCTTGGGCCCAACCGGCCCTCTAAGCGAGATCGGCCTTCGCCCCTTTCTCTTGAAAATACTCTTTCTTGGATGTGAACAGTTGATTTTTTCTTCCGCCTATGTTCCATTGAAACAGGAACATGCGTTGCTGAAGAATGGGCGTCCGGCTTTTGTCGTCCCACTTCTTTGCGAAGAGATTGAATCTCTTGAGTTATTTGTTCCATACGGGCGTTCATTGCCAGTATGAGTTGATCCTGTGGATTTCTTTCCTGCTCCGGTAAAGGAATGTTATTTTCAGGAACGACATCTTCCAATGCCGGCATACTTACGGCTGGAGCATTTATTTCCGGAGCACTTATTGCCGGAGCACTTTGACGCGTTCGAGTATTAACCATTTTACTTATGTTTATATTTTTAGTGGTGAATCAAGCTTTGTCCGATTCCCACCGGTGGCGCCATGTTGCGGATGCTCGTCCAAGTTGACGGATATGGTTATGCGGATCTGGTCCGGTAATTGACTTGGATTATTCTGGTTACTCCGCCTTCTTGAACTCACGTCCTGCACAACACAAATGTAGACAAGATAGTATGGGCAGGCCAATGGGGCTAAATCCCCAAAGCGCACTCCGACGCTCAAGTCATCATTTGCCTTTTTGAGAATAAAGGGAAAGATTTAATTTTTATTCTTCTTTTTTTAGATATTTAGAGATTAAGAGAGAATTTTTCGGATGAAAAAGAAGTCCTTTTATCTAAGGATTACTTTTCCTTTTATGCGAACTCCTTTTCGGTTCATACTTACCCTATGTTTTACTTCTCCGGATAAATACATTTGGTTTTTTCCAACTCCCGTTGGTTTCTTAACTTCCACTCCGGGTGATTTCTTAACTCCTCCGGTTGTTATGACGGTTCATTCTCAGAACCGAACCGTAGAAGTTATTAGGAGTTTTCATATTTTATCCCACGGGTGGCTTATCAGTTATTCGGGTAATAATACCCATCAATTATGTCAATTCAATGTTAACTTCTTACTAAGCAAAACGTGTCAATACGTTCATTAAAAACTATTTTTTGGGGAAAAAAATAAAATTAAACGAATATTTAAAATAAAATAAAAACAACTAAATTCATAATTTGATATTTAATAACGCTAAAACAAAATATGATTTATTATATTTATTACTCCTAACAAAGAAGAGATATCTCATGTCATTAATTTTAATGCAATATATTCATTAAAATAATAACCCAATTATTAAAAATCCAGAAAGTCGGTAAAACTCAACCCAACGGTGCTTTACTTCCCGACTTAAATTACACATTCATTTAGGAGTCAGATGCCGAAGAGGACACAGATAAACGCATATTTTTAATTTTGTATGTGGCGGAAATTTATATCAGTCGGATGCCTGAATTAAAAGCTGCTCCAAAATGGGTACTTCTCCACCTGAATCTATGAGTTGATGAGCCGCCCTAAGGCTGCTTGCGTTGGTTCCCACCACATCGTACTCGTGAACTTATTTATGCCAGGGCAACTTTTAATTTTAATTAAATAAATAAACAAGTAACAAAATCTCAACATTCAATCCACAGGGATATATACATTAAGTTGTTATATATATATATATATATATCGATAGACTAAGATACACGTCTTTTTTAGAATTAGATTTCTTTGGTCGCCCAGATGTTGAACCCCACTTTGGAGAAATAAGAATATTATGTAGGAAATAAACCTAAGAGACAACCATAAAGATGCAAGAATTTCGTACCATGATTCAAGAGTAATTGTTTTGTACCACACTGAAAAGCTTGGCCCCAACCAAATCATTTGTAACTACATGCAATATGCATAAATGCGACTTATGATGACATGATTATGTTTAGAATAATGAATAATTCTTATTGCACGGCAATTTTAAGTGGTATATGACATTTGTCAGATACGTACTCAAGGTTTTTTTTTTTTTTTTTTAATTTTATAGTTTGAGCTGGATACAAACTTCATAGATATTTGCCCTAAAACTAGGACAACCCATTGGGAGTGTCCCAGTGCACCCGGATCCACTCCGAGCAAGGTTCCATTTGGAAAGGGCCAAAATGCCCCAATTCTCACAGCTGGAATCATTTATTCATTCGTATGTCTTGCAGGCTCGTGCTTCTACAACTCAAAACAAACATCATCAGAGTACCTTTTTTTAACCTTTCCTTCCCTTCTTTTGTTGGATATGGTGGGAGGGCTTTTATGTCTTGTGATTCCTCGACAGTTTTGCGTATAATTTCAATACCAACCCCTCATAAAATTTTCCTTGTAGCTATGCCTACGTTGATTGATAAGCATGGGACTGTGACGGTTTCATTAGAAATTGATCAGCATTCATGTTTAGTTGTTCCTAAGTTAGCATACTAAGAATATTGACATGCTCCCCCCAAATTCATATGGAGGATAAGATTTGAGATAACGTGGAAACAGTGTAATGTACCAATGAATTGGCATTATATAATAATCACAAGGTTGTCGCCATATTAATGTGAGCAAACATAGATTTGCTCCCACCTAGAGAAGAAGGCTACTACCCTGTATTTCTTTTAGCTAATGATTCACTTTGTCTTCTCATAAATCATCAAAGAACTGTGATATATTATCATGTAGTCTGCTAATCTGCAGAAAATATAAAAAAGGGCGGAAAAAAAACAAAAATAAAAAATTGGGGGGGGGGGGGGGGGGGGGAGGGCGCATAGAATTTAGCTGGATTTCACCACTGACTGACTCAAACTAGCAGCCTCAAGTTCAACAAATTGTCAGAGTACCTCAGACTTTGGTGCACTGCTAAAAATGGAGGGTTCCACTAGTCCACAGTTACCAATTAATTTGTCACCTTCTGATGTGACTAGATATCTTACATGGCCACCCAAAAGTCACGAGACCACATGTTTCCAAAATTATTACACAACCACATCCCTTTCTCCTCTTTCGATACTCCCAGATGAGACATTATAAATCCAAGCCATACACATCTGTAAAAGTCAATCTCTCTGTTGCTTTTATTTTCACCTTGATAATGAAGTAATGCCATGGCCATTATTGTGGAGCTATTTTCTTACTATTATAATAAATAAAGGGGAACCACCTTCGATATAGCACATGCATTCTCAATAATTAGAATTCAATGAAAGAGCTTTCAAAGTTTCCTCTTGAGATATAAGAAAGGACAACACGTATCCACAGTCAAGGAGGAGGTGTCAACAGCTCAGAAAATGCAATTTCTGTCCTGATATACGAGGCTTTATACTTTATTGGCTCTGGGGTGAGCCAGTTTATACAAAATCTCACCCTTTTACGGTAAAAAAAGGGTGGTTTTGGTGATTTGAATCCGTGAGCTTCAATAGTCATAATGGATCAATCTTATTATTGCATAACCTCATCCTCATATTGTTATGTAAGTAGATCAACTTGCATGTCCACATTCTTCAAACATGTGGGTCTAAAGGACTTTTTTGGACCCTCAAGTCTTCAAAACTATATTTCCTTTGTCAACGAGATATTCACACAAGCATTTCATATTGCCCCCACTATGATAATATAGAGGAAGTAGTAGTCAAGGATTAGCTACCGCATTCAAAATTGTATTCCAGCTAGGGCAGCACACAATTGTTGACTTATGTTAACTGCCAATAAGACCGCCATGACGGAAAGATTGCAATAAAGGATAGGATTAACAGTCTTGAAATACTAACCAGCACTACATTTAAATTGCTCCGGAATAAATCTTTCTGCCTGGGATGGATACTTATTACAAATGTATTCCTGGAGATACTTTTAATAGGAGAAGGCGATCCACCCACCCTCAGTTCTCAGAATACAATGATAAAAGTGGTCGTTTAACTGGTCTTCATTCTCAAAATGTATAGTAATCCCAGCTGGCTGAAGGAGAGTGTGGTGTAACCAAAGAAAAAAAAAAAAAAACTAGAAAAAAAGAGAGCATGGAGAAAGGAAATATATGGCATATCTGCTGGATTATGTAGAGCACAGAATGTCCTTTGAAAGTCAATAATCTTCAGAAAAACTGAACCACAGTTCTGAAACAGCTAAGCTGTTTGACAATCGTGTGGCTTACACAAATACATCATGCTGCAGTACACCAAAGGGCCGCAAAGGATAGACAATCGCTTTCAAAGATGGAAAAGTGTCTACTACGATCCATTTCATTTGTCATTAAGCAGCTAAAACATAATTTCAACTTCCAATCTGAAGCAAAATAAATAATGGAAATAATATTATATTCCAAAACTGAATAGTTTTGGCAAAAAACCATCCACAGAAAAACATTTGTGCACCAAAGTCTAAATTATGTCGGAAATCTTGCCTGTCTTCCAATACAAGAGATATTTAGAAGATGAAGACCAGATTGGTGTGAAGCCATTACTCATTATCGATGGACGTTCATCTGGGCGGTCCATTGTCCATGTACCTGGCTAACGCTCACCATGGGGGAGTGTGATGCATTGATGCTTTTTGGAATATAGCAATGCAATGATGATGGCAATGGAAATTAAGGAGTATTTAAGATGGTTTTGGTGACAAGGCCATGAATGATGTGTCCATGGTTAGTATCCTGTTAAATCACAACTTGGAAACACACAATTACATTAACTAAATAGATAACATTTGTATCTGGTTATAGATAGGTGTGCTAATGAGTTAATTATATCAAACACATCTAGCCGTGTACCTTATATTTGAGCTGAGTCTTTGGGTATTCACTAAAATAGCCAAGTGTCTTTCGTCAGAAGGGTATGATCATGTTTCTCCCATCACTAGTACTCTAAAACTTTTCACCACCTTGTTCTCATAGATATTACTCTCATTCCAAAAAAAAACCATGAAAATTCATTTTATTATTTGTTAGAATTCTTGTCATAATTCTGCAATTACTCACAAAAAATTGGCATCAAATCGTTTGAATAAAAAATGGGATTAAAGTTTGAATTGGAGATGTTTGATAGCATGAACAATTTTAGTTATCAGCAAATCAAGATTAAGAATTTGCTTGTTCGACAAGGACTTTAGAAAGTCCTAAAGAAAAGAATAGCCAATGCCTCCACTTCTAACGATGATTGGGAGGATCTTAATCTTCCTGCCGTCAGCACCATTTGGATATGTCTAACCAATTTACTTCTTCTACAATGTTGCCAAGAAGAAATTGTTCGAGAAATTGTGGGGTAAATTGGAGAGTTTTTACATGACAGGTCTCTCACAAAACGACTTTACTAGAAGCGGCAACTTTACACATGAAGGAAGGTATACTGATTTATGATGAAGATAAAGCGTCGTTGCTTTTACATTCACTTCTCGATTGTTATCTTTATTTAATAACTACACTAACCTATGGCAAAGAGACTATGGTTTTGGATAACGTGGTTGTAGCTTTTGGCATCATAAGAAATTATGCAAAAACTACTTTTAGAAAATAATGTCGTAGGTTTAGATCTGATTTTAAGACTGGAAATTAGAATACATCAAAATCCAAATCGGCTACAGCAAGTTCATATAGTGCAATTACCGTAAGAAGTTGAGACACATTAAGAAAGATTGCTAAAAAGTTAAAGTAAATGAGAACAAGAAGATGAGGCCCAAATCTTCTGGTGTGGTTGAGAGCTCTGGGAAAAACTAGGAATTGTTCCCTCTGCATCCTTAGGTAATTTGTCAAGCACATGGATTCTTGATTCTATCTGTTCATTTCACATGTGATTGAATAAGAACTTGTTTTCTACATGCAAATCTTACAATGGTGGTATGATCCTTAAGGGCAATGATTCCACAAGTGAAACAATTGGGATTGGGGAGATTAAAATCAAGATGTTTGACGGAATTGTGCAGACTCTTAACTGATATTAGATATATCCTAGAGTTTAAAAGAATTTTAATTTCCTTGAGTGTTTTTAATTCTTTGGATTGTATGATTGTTGCAGAGAGGCTTAATGAAAATTATAAAGGGGACACTCGTGGTGATAAGAGGAAATAGAGTTGAGAATCTTTATAAACTCGTAGGAAGTGCCATTACAAGTGGAGCTTCCAACATTATTACAGATAAAAACAATCAAACATAGTTCTGTCATATGTGCCTAGGATGTATGAGTGTGTGTGGACTTGAAGAGTTCCGCAAGCAGAACCTTCTCAAAGGAATCAAGTCTTCTAAATTAGACTATTGTGAACACTCTGTTTATGGCAAATATTACCAAATAACTTTCTGCACATTCTAGACTACATTCCACGGATGTTTAGTGTCCTTCACAAGTTCATTAGGGTGGAACCAATTACTTCATTTCATTTATCAATGCTTTCTCAAGGAAGGTGTGGACTTGCACCGTTAAATCCAAATCTGACATGTTTGAGACATTTACTTGATGGAGGACCATGGTGGAGAATCAAACCAAAAGGAACGTGAAGAAACTCCCCACTTGTAATGGAGGTGAGTACACCTTGACAGGGTTCAATAAATTATGTGAGAAGAAGGGCATCATACGACATTGGACAGCCCCTCAGACTCTTTAACAAAATGGTGTTGCCTAACGGATGAATAGAACTTTACTTGAACGAGTCTAGACTATGATAAGTGTCACTAAAATATCATGCCTTTTGGGCCGAGACAATTAACACAGCATGTAATCTTGTAAGTCTCACCCTCCACAGCTATTAGCCTAAAAACACCAAACAATGTTTGGTCAAGTAAGCCCTTCAACTACTCTAATTTGCACATCATTGATTATCCTGTGAATATTTATATGAACACTAACAAGTTTGAACCAAAGCAAATGAAATGTATTTTGGGGTTATGCGCATGGTGTAAAGGCTTTTAGGTTGTTATTCCTGAGTCCAGACAAGCGGCACTTCGTTATCTCTAAATATGTCAAATTTGATGAAAACTTAATGTTGAATACTGCTGTGACTGAAGAACAGGAGGTATAATTCAAAAAACAAGATGTATAGCTTGCTGACCTGAGAGAGAATATGAAATTTCAATTCTAGTTTTCCCGCATGACTCGAATAAAGAGGATTTGCAAACGTACAAAAATAGAGGTCTTAATGGAAGAAAAAACAATGGCTAATTCTGGACATGGTCGTCCACACCATGTTGGCAAAACATAGAGAAACATGCAACTACAAGGAAGCTGTGGCCGATCCTGAGTTTGACAAGTGGATACATGCAATGTGTAATAAATTGCTATCTTTCCACAAGAATAAAATGTGGGATCTTGTGAAGTTACTGAAAAGTAAATGGGTAAACAAGTCATTAGTTGCAAGTAGGTGTATAAAAGAAAATCCAATGACACTTACAAGGCTCAACTTGTTGTTAAGGGTTATACCCAAAGGAAAGGTATCAATATTTTTTGAAATTTCTTCTTCTATAGAAAGACGCACTTCCATTCATATTCTTAGCTTTGGTTTCTTTGTGTGATCTTGAATTTGAGCAACTTGAGGTCAAAACCACATTCTTACATGAAGAACTAGAAGATGAGATCTCCATGATTCAACGTGAGACGTTTAAGCTGTAGGAAAATGAAGAACATGTTTGTAAGTTAAAGAAGTCGCTATATGGCGAGAAGCAATCTATGAGAAAGTGGTACAAGCATTTCATTTGTTTATGGGCAAGAACGGTTTAACACATAGTGAGTACGATTGGTGTGTATATTTTAGTAAGCTTCTCGATGGTTCGTGAAGGGAACTTTTCATCCCAAATCACACAAAAGTTCCGGCCCCTTGTATATTGACGGAAGCAGTATGAAAATAAATATTCAATACACGTAAAGAATATTTCAATCTAGATAATATAAATGATAACAAGTATAAAGAGTAAAACAATAAGTAACAATAAAAAGAGACAATTTTTGGTGACGAAGGAAAATCTCGATAACCACAACTATCGAGTAAGACCCTCTGGGTTTCAACGGTCAAGGAAGATATGTACTATGAAAATCAACTTACAAACCGCGTGGAAACGACGTGCTAACCTAGTCGACTTACTCCCGTTACGTGATCTCTACCAAGAAACTCTTTCAATTTGCCCACAGCAATGAAACCATACGCCTTCTAGTCTTCACGTCAATTTTTCCTCACAAACCACTTGAAGTACTAAATACCACCGGAACCCTTTTTTCACATTACCAACGTCGCCAACGAAAGCAAATGGGTAGAAAGTGTTACAACGGTAAAGTGAAAGAGGTGAGAAAACCATTAACACGAGAACAAGAATATAGTTGAGGTTTTCTCAAATGGAGCAATGATTAAAGTATGAGGATTTAGTTTTCTCTCAAGATGGGTGTTCTGATATGCAAAAGTAAGAGATAGGGCAACTAAAGGAAGGAAGAAATATATAGAGAGCCTCGAAAAACACGTTTAAAAAAATGACCGTTGTTGCGGCGCTTGAGCGCACGGTGGGTGCGCTTAGGGTTTCAAGAGGGAAACTCACAAGCGCTCAAGTGAGAAGGCGGCGAGCTTCGGGGGCAAGGAAACTAGTTTTAGAGTTCGAGTGCACGAAGAGCGAGTATTGAGCGGGGAGGCTACTGGAATTGGCGCTTGAGCGTACGGCGAGCGACCATTGGGCGCAAGCCCACTGGAAACAAGACTCGAGCACATGGCAGGCGAGTAACTGGCGGCATGATATTGGAATCGGGGCTCGAGCACACAGCAGGCGTGCAGCAGGCACAGGGCATTGGGAACGAACAGCCATGCAGATAAGTTGATACAACGTTTCAACTAACACAACCAAACATCGACACACAACCAAATATGGTCATGAAATATGCTAACACATAAATGATCCTAACAGTTCGTTCATTTATTTGGTTATTTATGTCGATGATGTTTATTGTGGCCAAAATATTTGTAACATTTCTTTGAAATCTCAACAACGTGAAGAATTTAATATGAAATATCTCGGGGGTGGCTAAGAAAATATTGGGTATGGAAATTCGGCAGGAAAGAGTTTTGGAAATATTAAGTCTATATCAAACTCATTATATCATAAAATAATCTTGAGATATAACATGAATAAAGCCAAGCCTGTTTCCACTCCATTAGCTACACAATTTAAGTTGTCGATAAATTAAGCAACATGCACTAATAAATAAAAAGACGAAATGATGCATGTTAAGTATTCTAGTGTCGTTGTTTGCTTAATGTACTGCCTGGTGTGCACACGGCCAAACCTATCACATGCTCCAAGTGTGATCAGCCCATTTATGACTACTTTAGAAAAACTATACTAACTCGCAGTGAAAAAGATTCTTTGGTATTTGAAATGCACATAATTTGTCTTAGTTTTCTCAGCTAACAAAGATCAAATTTTTGATTTCGTTAATACTAATTTTGCTTGGAACCTTAGCAATAGTAGGTCAATGAACAGATAAGTTTTTATAATTGCCAATCTACATATCAGGTGGAAGTCAATACTCAAGTCAACAGTGGCCCTTTCACCAGTAGAAGTTGAGTACATGGCGGGAGCCAAGGCTAGGAAAGAATCACTTGGCTAGTCAGTTTGACAAGTGAACTCATACCCATGCAAGGTAGCATACAAGTATTCTGTGACAGTCAATGAGTCTTACATCTCGCCATAAAACAAATTTATCATTAAGAAATGAAGCATGTTTTGGTCTGATGTCATTTTCTCATGAGTTAGTAGCAGAGAATCAAGTCTCATTGTTGAAAATTCATGAGAATGAAAACCACAAAGATATGCTCACGAAGACTATTCCAAGAGAGAAATCCAAGTTTTGCTCGCATTTCTTTTCCCTTCATCACGTAATTGATGCACCACAATGATGATTTGTAAGACATAAGATGCATTAATGATCGGAACTTACTATTGTAAAGGTGGAAAATTGTGAAGCCATTACTACTATTGATGTAGGTTCATCCAGGTGGTCTATTGTCCATGTAACCGGTTAATGCTCACCATTGTAGAGTGTGGGGGTATCAATGCTTTTTGAAAGATAACAACGCAATAATGCAATTATGATGCTATGTGGAATTGAGGAGTATTGAAGACGGCTTTGATGACAAGAGTAAGAACTATGTATCCATAGTTAATGTTCCGTTGAATCACACCAAGGAATCATACATTTGTATTAACTAAGTAAATAACATTTGTATCTACTTATAGAGAGGTATGCAAGTGAAGTAAGTGTATCAAACATATCTAGCCAAGTTTATAGGGCTCTAGCTATGTACATCTACTTATAGAGGGTGGCATGAGGTACTTTTCACACAAGGATTGCTAAAATAAACAGTAAAAATTATCTCAGTCTGAGACAATACTCACAGTATGCCGTGTAATTTATGATGTTGTCTAAAAAATTGAGCCAACTTTGGAACAGTAAAAGGATGAGCCAGTACTAAGATATGTGAGTATATGGTTAGTGTGTCCACTACCACTAAGATAGTATCCTTATCAAAGGATTTTGGAAGACTTTCAATGAAATTTATGGTCACATGACTCCACGAGTTGAAGCGTTGGGGTAGGGGCTGCAACAACCTTAGATAAACCTTCCTTTCACTTTCATTCTTCTGGCACACTTCACATGACAGCACCCTGGCCTCTATTTTGTTTGAACAGGTTCGGCCAGTAGAAGAACTATTGGGCTCCCTTATAAGTTGCCCCTACTTGAAAGTCACCCTCAAAACAGTACTCAAGAACGACAGTCAAGAGTCTACTTCTCAAATCAGTGTCAGCACCTAAACATAACTTGCCCTTATATTTGAGTACTCCTTTTGAAGAGCTGTACAAGGGTTGTGAGGCAAACTGTAACAGCAACTCAGCAATTATCTTCTGGATCCAGGGGTCATCTTCATAACTCTGCTCCACCTCCATCCATGCTTATAGTGATAACAGAAATAGCAACACAACTAGCTGCTCCTTCCTCATGTCTTCATGACAGATCATCTGCAGCTACATTATCCTTCCCATTCTTATACTGAATGACATAGTTGAGCCCCAACAACTTGGACATACCTCTTTGCTGCAGAATTGAAGTAGTCCTCTGTTATAATAAATGCTTGAGGCTTTTATGATAAGTTTTTATGATAAATTGACCATCTTGCAAATAATGCCACCATTTGGAAACAGCCACGACAACAGCGATGAACTCCTCATAAATGGATGACTCTCTGCTCTTCACCTCGAAGGCCTTGCTAAGATAAGCAATATGCTTGCCTTGCTGCATTAATTCAGCCCCCATGCCCGTCACTGAAGCATCCGTCGCAATGACTAAGGGTGATGAAAATTCTGGTAAAGCCAGTACTGGAGCTTGTGTCATAACGGTCCCTAGCTTACGAAATGCAGCCTCAGCCTCTTCAGTCCATATGAATGCACTCTTCTTTAACAACTCAGTTAGGGGCTTGCTGATAGTGCCATAATGGGAAATAAACTTCCTATAATAGCCTGTCAGTCCCAGAAACTCTCTCAAAGACTTGAGGTTGACAGGACATGGCTATGAACTCACTGCTTCAATCTTGTTAGGATCATTAGCCATACCCTCACCAGAAATTTTGTCACCCACATATTCCACTCGAGTTTGTCCAAAAGAACATTTTGTCTTTTTGGCAAATTGAGTATGTCATCTTGATGAGAGGAACACAAGACTAAGGTGCTCAATGTGGCTATGCAAGGATGGGCTATCAAAGAAGACTAGCATAAACTATCTAAGATAAGGCTATAATATTTGGTTCATCCAGGCTTGAAAGGTTGCACTTGACCCATAATGCCCTTGATGGGTTTAAAGGCTGTCTTGTAAATGTCCGGCCCATATATACTAATTTGGTAGTATCTTGATCTCAAAATAATATTAGAAAAGACTAGCACCATGGAGTTCATCCAACAAATCATCAATAATGGGTATGGCAAATTTATCATTGATGGTCATAGAATTAAGTAGTTTGTTATCTGTACACATTCTCCACAAACTATCCTTTTTTACAAAGAGAGCAGATGAAGTAGAAGAGCTTGTGTTGGCTTATATAGTGGACGATTTGATCAAGTCAGCAATCTGATTTTCTATTTCCTCCTTTTGGGAATGCTTATATCTGTATGGTCGTAGATTAACTGGTTGGGATCCTGGTTGGAGAGGGATTTTATGGTCATGGCTTCTATGTGAAGATAATAGGCTTGATAGATGTAAATCTGTGTTGTTATCAAACCTCCTATAACTGATATTTTTTGATAATACATCAATATAATAATATGCTGCCATATTAGTAATGCATTGAGATATATGGGCTAATACGACTTAGTCATCTGAAAATTTTTAAAATTTTTTTCTTCTAATATATTCTATACAAATACATATTGCCTGATTTTGACATGGCTGCAACGAATATCGATACCGATGTTGATACTTTCATCCATGTGTTAGGTTCCTCAAAAATGTCTTGAAATCAAGAAGCAACTTGTATATTAGAGTTAAATGGTACCTGATAAATTGAAGTTTAAACCCGTAGATACCTAGAGGGGGTGAATATGTGTCATTATACAAAATTACAAATTAAAGATTTAAATTTAAACTAAATACACGAAAGTAATTTGCAGATTTAGATTCATATAAACATTCATTCACTAGCAGAATGCAAATAGGTAAAATAGTTGCAAAAATATAAATAACACAAGATTTTAATGACGAAGAAAAACTAATAACAACATTTTTCAATAAAATCCTTCGGATTATCAATTGCCAACTATAAAATCCACTATGATGAGAAAAGTTTTCTTACAAATTGAACACCAGATGCACGACTCTAGCCGAATGACTTCATACACGTGGCCGTCTAAAGCCCTCCTTAGATTTGCAACACTGCAGCTACTTAGGTACGCCTAGTCTCTTTGAGTGGATCTTCTAATCTCGAATGTCTTCAAAATAATCCTGGTGAAATATGGAACCCAATATCTTCCGGCAAGACATGATTCTAAACCAAATTATACAAAACTAAAGGACTTAAATTGAGGAGGGAACTATACAGTGACTTAACATCTCAAACAACACAGTATCTCTCATGAAATTAGAAAGTAAAACTTAAAAAACTTGATAATAAAAAACTAAGTGTTTATCTCCTACTATTCTTTCACACTTGATAAACTGGTTCAACCTCCACAGAAAATCAAATGCCCCACACCACTTTATGTAGGGAGTGCCTGAAAACTGATTGCAACATTTAGTCAAGTCGGTTTTTCATTTGGAAGTAGTGAGCAACATAGTATCCCGCTTGAGCGCCCATCAGGTGGTTAATGTGTGGTTACTCTTTGTAAACTGACTACTTGAGCCCTCATCACGTGCATCACTTGCGATTTGTCTTTGGAAGTCATACACACTTCTGCAGCATAAGTTCCCATCACATGCGACACTTGTGGTTCGTCTTTGAGAGTGATACACTCCTCTGCAGTGTAAGCACTTATTTTGCATGTCGCCTGCAGTTCGGCTCTGACATTGATACAGCTTTCACAGCATAAGCACCTATCTCACGTTCTACCTACGATTTGACTCTAGAACGGAATGAATCTCCTACAATATATGCTCCCAGCTAGTGTGCCACCTGTGGTTTGGCTCTAGAAGTGATAATAACCTCCTGCAGCATAAGCCCCCAAATCGCGTGATACCTGTGGCTCATGACGTTACTTTAAACTGTCTATATTGCTTAAGATTTTTCCTGAGCATCACTTTGTAATTGTTCAAAATCATTTAGTATCATTGAATATGCCAATCAAAGAAGATCTAACAATGTCCCTCTTTAGTAATTCCATGACAAAATATCAGAGAACATCATAAAGAAAAGGAGATGAGAAAGACAAGGAGATTGCCTAGGAACAATCTAATCAACTTTTAAAAGTCACTAAGTAAATACAACAAATGTCAACATTTGTTTTAAGTCACAATATTACACAACCATAGTACAATACAAACACATTCAGACACAAGCACTTAAATGGACAATCTTGAAGCACAGAAGCACAGCCGCATTAAGATCTACTCGTCCTTTTTGTTATTGAATTACAAAGGCCTTTAGTTATCTGCTTCATTGGATCCTCCAAGGTCTCTAGCACCACCTTGATTTAACAACCTTGAACAGCTGCTTGGAGATCATCGAGTTTTGGTTCAGGACGATAACCAGAATGAGACAGTAGAGAATTCACAGAAGTTGAAGAATCAATTGTTGGTGAAGAAGTTCTGACAATCGTTCCATAATGATCACAGAGGATGATGGTTGACACATGGTTTGTTGTGCGGTAGAAGGGACAGATCTTCTCAGATTTGACTCCATGATCATCAACATTGTCGGAGGAGATATTCTTGGGAGTATGGCCAGATTTGACTCCATGAGATTTACTTTGATGAAATATTGTAGCGTTAATAGGTTGAGCAAGTTTGAAGGGAGGTTCTTCAAAAAGAGAATCTTCTATATAGGATACCAAATGCTGAATAAGGCATCCAAATGGGAGTTTGATTTTCTTGTGTGTCTCACGATGCATTTCAAGAATGTGTGAGATAAAGTGTTTGGAAAGATCAATATAGTCTCCCCGAAGAAGGGCATAAAGATATCTAGCCCTTGAAGCAGGAAAGGCAGTCATGTGGGACACAAGAAAAAGGATTGTACACATTTTGTGGTAAATAACCAATCTATCTGGGGATAATTTGATGGCCTCCAGTAGAAACAGGTTTATCCAACAACAATGATGCAACTTGATTGGGAGATGATGCATTTGAAGCATTATAAGGATAAGATGGGGACTTAGGCCAAAAAATGGTTAGAGCATCAGATATTAAGTTACAAGAGACTATAAAATGAAGTTCACAGATAAATACAGCAAAGCTAAAATTGTTTAGAGCGATGTTCTGAATGTTTGCATATAATTCACGAACAATAATAAATGATAGAGGAATCAGATTACAGAGGACAGATTCCCAATTTTGTGAGGAAAATACAGAGGATACAAATAGTGGAAGGGAGGCAAGGTGAATCCCTCATTCGAGAAGAATTGGGTGATTATGGAGATGGGGGGAGAATAGATTTTCGGCATCTTGCTTAACAAAACTGGATGAATTATATGAGGACTCTATGTGGGATTTTTTTGTGACCAACAGATTTAGTACAAGGCATCTGAAAAACAACAATAACAGCCCATCATCAAACAAACTCATCTGAAAATGTAGAACCACGAAAAACCATTTAAGCCACTGATTTGCAGGGCTTTGAAACAACAGCAATGAACGTATTTACATCATTAAAGAAGAGCAAAAGAGATCTCACAATCAATGGAGGAGATATGCATAAAGTCATGGATACTACTAAGAATTAAAATTAAGAATGAATCTAAGGATGAAAAACTAACCTTGAGTCCCAGAAGATTGAGAAAGAGAGTAGGAAAATGATAGGAAATCAAGAAATCATGCTAGATACAAAGGTATCTAATGACTGCAAGAAGTGAGTGCCACATGAGCAGAATGAAAAAGAAATGAATAATGAAGCCTAAATTGGTTCAAATAGAAGGGAAGGATGCAGCAAAACTTAAGTTGGCTTAATCTTGTGGCTTGTGGATGGCTCGCGGGAAGCATAGAAAGAGAATAATAACAAAAAATAGAAAATGTAAGGCAATGCAAATACAATGGCCAAACATATGATGAAATAAAATATTTTTGGTGTTAGAAGCATCAAAATCATGGATAAAAATATCAGTATTGATCACGGTTGTATCAATATAGGATATATCAAACAATATGTATCGAAATTGGATATAACGAACGAAAAAAATTTCTAAAAAATGTACATTGATAGGACCGTATCGACCAATATATTGCCCAAACATTAGCCGATATATTATTTGCGCCGGCTAATACGAAAAAATATTACAATATTGTTGCGATATTGAAAAATATCAATATTAGGCACCCCCAGCACTAACACATATCGGCCGCTATGTACTACATCAGCCGATATTTGCAACCATTATTTGATAAATTAATTGAGTAGACTTTTCTCGAAACCATTTGAATTTATTGAAAAGCATACAAATAGTACAACCCACACAAGTTCACGACCAGATACAAGAGAGATCATGTGTTGCACATGAATTGAGGCCACAACATCCATGGGAGAGACTTAACACCTTAAATAATGTATAAGGTTCTGGTTTTCTTAATGAGCTTTGATATATTTATCAGATAAAAAAGTCAAACCCAATGCCACTAGAACCTTTGTCTCTCTTTTTTCTCCCCCTAACTATGATCCCTTTATTAAGATGCTTCATATTATAAAACTTGTCCTCATTTTTCGTTTTCACTTTTTTGTTTTTTTGAATTTTTGAAGAGGAACACATTTTTCATATGGATTTTTTCCTCATTTTTCACAATTTACTTTTTCTGGGATATTATATGAGATTATGTTCAACTAGTCTGAGGTAAGTTCAAACCTAAGATCAATCTAACCCACTTTGGATTTTCGTTCCAACATACACATCCTCAATCCAATCTCTACAGATGTAATACTGTGTGAATTGTGCTACAATGCAAAATATGAAGAGCATCAAGCCCATCACTAAGTGAAATAACCAATGAATCAGATTTACTAATCATGTAACAATTTTTAAGGACAATTAAGCTCAACATCTTTTTCAAATATTTTGACATTTCCAACAAAATTTTAATGAGAAATCACACAGAAAATAAAATACATGACCACTATTCTAATGAAAATGCACCCTAATTTGAAGTAAAAGGAAATCTATTTTGTATGAAAGAACCAAGAAAGCTATTCAAGGAGCAGCACAAACTCCTATAGCTGTACTCAAAGACTCAAACCTAAGAATGTCCAAGGCTTTAATCAAAAAATCAGCAAGTTCAATTTCGGTTAAAATATGCTCAATTGAGATGACTTTAGATTCAACTAGGTCACGGATGAAATGATGACGGATGTCGATATGTGTAGTTTAGGAATATTAAATAGGATTTTAGGAGATGTTTATGGTACCTGAATTATCATAATACACAACCGTGGTTTCTTGATCAAATCCATAATCGTTTAGCATTTGTTTCATCCAATAAGTTGAGTACAACTTCTTCAGTATGCCATGTATTCTGCTTTGGCTGTGGAAAAAGATACAGTAATCTGGTTTTTACTTATCCAGGCCATAATATTAGTACCCATGTAAGAACAACCACCATAAGCACTTTTCCAATCATTAGAACATCCAACTCAAGATGCATCAGGACATCCAACTAAAATAAAATTAGAGTCTTTCGAATACCAAATGCTGTATTTGGTTGTGCCATTTACATATCTTATGATCTGTTTCAAAGCACAAAGATGGGATTGGGATTGGATTGAAATATGGCACACACACCGATACTGAAAGCAATTTCGAGACAAATAGCAGTTATATACAGAAGGCTACCAATCATGCTTCGGTACAAGTTTTAATCAACACTTTTTCCCAAATTCTAGAGTGAAGTCTCCAGACAAAAACGAAGGCTACAAGTAGGTTTGCTTGCTATATGAGCTGTTTGCCTTTATATGGCTTGCTTGGCTTTCTTATTGCTCTCATGTACTGGTCGGATTTATAGTGCATGAGTTTGATAAGCCATTTTTAGTTGAAACTTTTGCTTCTGGCTGAGACATTGACAACAGGCTAAGAACACGTATGCCTGAAAACATAGGCCGACTGCTGACTCTAGCTCAGCCGCACCACCTAGCTCTCCATCCATACTCTCAAACTCATGCTTCATGCAATCAGAAAATTCATGAGCTAGAGATTCTATTACAGACCCACAAATAATGTCATCAACATATATTTAAGCAATAATAAAGCATCCTTTGCAATGTTTAATGAACATCATCTGATCAACTAAGCCACAGATTGCTGATCTGTCCACTTTTGCTTCTTAAGTGCTGCTGGTGCTACTAAACTGTTGCTGAGTTGTCAGCTGGTGATTCTTGCTATATAATCTAGGACTCCTTCCATGTAGTTCAAGCTACTAATCTGTGTCTACTTAGCAATACTGACAATCAATCCAATTCTAACTCCCATGCTTCATGGCATTTACACAATGCTCACTCCATGACAAATTCAACTTGAAGATGTGTTTCTGAAGTGAAAATCAATTTCCTTTTTAGATGAATCCATTTTCTGTGTGCAACATTGAAAATTGGAAACGAGAAAGATAATTTTTCTGAAACTAAAAACAGCCCTTAATCTTTTACATCAAAATTTTTTGCAGTTTTTTTCATACTTAATAATTTAGGGGTTACAGTTTAAATTATGGAAATAACCTCTTTGTAATACAAGAGCAAAACTGTATATGTATTACCCTCCAAAAGCTCTTAATGGGGGAAGCGTTATGCAAGGAGCCAACCATCCACCTTAGGGTTCTCACTATACTTGATTAAGCAACAAACTAAAAGCCAATTAAACAAAGTTTCAGATTTCAAGATGTTTGTCAGCATGATACAAAAATAACTGAACAAGAAAGTACTTTTGAGATCATAATTGTGTTATATTAAGGAGAATTCCACCACACGTATCTATACTGGGGGGAAGATCTTAATTTTCCGTGTGCATCCTTTCAGTAAGCCATAATGAAATTATGGATCACCGAACCTAGAAAATTTTCCTTTGAAGTTTCTTTTATAGTTTGGGACACTTTCTGTTACGGTCTATTTGGATTATAAAATTGAAATTAAAATATAGAGTAATCTAAGACAAAGACAACTTTAACTGGACCAATGAAGCAATGAAGGCCTCTGATTATTTCAAGAGGATTATGACACACACTGGTGTTAGCCTTACCTAATTTCTAAAAACCATTTGAACTCTACACTTACACAAGAGAAGACAGCATAGGAGCAGTGCTAGTACATAAGGCCTTTGGCATTCATTTCCAAGGCTTGAGGAGTACGACCTATGAAGAAAGCTTGGAGCACTTATGCGAGACAATTGGTAGCTGTAGTATGTCTTCAAGGTGTGGAGACCATATTTATTGGGCAGAAAGTTCACAATAGTCACCAACAGACAAGCCTTGTGCCCCTTACTATAGTGGATTGTGAATCCCGAAGCAACCAAAATTTCTAGTGAAGCTGCTTGGGTTTGAATAGATATCGTCTACTAACTTAAAAAGACATCCTCTCCCACCAGCATGACACTTAAAAGCCTGATCCAGAAATACGTCCCTCATTCTATTAAATAAAAGAGAGAGAGAGAGAGAGAGACTAACCCAAAAATGAAAAAGAGAAAACAAAACAATCCCTTTAAAATTTCCATTCCATTCTAGTTTCTTAAGTTCCCTTTGCATTTTCCACTTTTTATTCCATTGTTCCAGCAATCCAAGGCCTAGAACTTCTAATCTCATTACGATTTGATTATCTAAATCAATAGAAATAGCAGTTTGAAGACAATAATAATTTCAAGAATCCTTGAGAAAGAGAAAATTAATTCAAGACACTCTTCATAACACAAAACAGGGCAGAGAGACTTGTGCAATAAAAGATCAAATTAGGATTTAGCAAACCAAAAATGAAGTGTTAATTTTAGGAATCCTGATCATTCAGTGGTAAAACATTGGAGAATTAATGATTAAAATTCGGTATGAGCTACTTTCATTGGGTATATTGAAGCTCAAGAACTTTTCCTTGAAAAGTAACATCATGCACTCTCCCTTCTAGAGTCCCAGTTAATAAATGGTAACAGCTGATGGAGTTGGTCTGGCCTACCTGCTTTTGCTTGGTCCTTACACCACAGTGGCCCCATCCTTTGATTAGCCTAAGGGGAAAACTACAAAACCCAATCAAGCCATTACACTCTACTACTTCTATCATTCCTTAAAGCCAAAGGCTTCATAGATAGGCTTCATGGCTTGAGTCCTTCCTTAAGGACTAGACTCATCTAAAAGTTGAAAAAATCGACTCATAATAAGTTCAACACACGGCTGCTACACTTTATTTGAAGTTAAGACCCAAACTATTAGGACATTGTCTTTTCATGTCGAAGACACGGGTTCGATTCCCGTCAGGGATGGGTACTCATTTTCGGCCACTTTCAATTATTTCTTCCAGTATTAAGCCTACCAATCTTTTTTCTCCTTACTAAGGAATCTGATTGTTAGCCCTTAAAATTTATAGCCCTCTTTAGGCAGCTTGCTATTAAAGAAGTCAGCAACATTTCAAGCATGATTTTCATAAGAGTTCAAATACTACAAGAACTGAGGCACCTTAGGAGTTTTCATAATCACAAAATGGCAATCAATCTCTATCAACATGTTGACCTTGAAGTGAAGGGCAGGCACTCTTGTCTTTTAACCTCACTATACTATTTATAGTTGTGGGGCACTGTTTACTAACAACTTCTATGACAAGCAAATGAATGGGGCCAATGCGTGGTAAAGGTAAAGTTAGTTGAGTAGCTCATGCAGGAGTTTTTGAAAAGTTGAAAAATGGAAGTTTGAGGCCCTTTACCAAAAGTCCAGGAAACTAAAAACATATACTTTTTTAGATCTATTGCTTATAGTTGTTTCTTGGTAGTTACATCTGTCACTTTTTGGTGAAAATCATATTGATCCATTCTGCCATAAATGCTTCCATATTTTGCTGAGTAGGATTTGACAATAAATTGGTTGCTCCAGCAATGAGTGGGACAACCAACCCAATGGTTTGGGAATAAGACTAGAGGTACAGTAGTCTTGTCAAAGACATATACTAAACTTATGAACAACCTTTCCTTCTGTGATCTTACAATGAAGTGACTTGACAAAATTGAGATACGGGCAAGTCAAGCATCCGGTACTATAAAATCATGAATGATAAACAAATCCTCACTTGCCAGAGGGAAAAAAGCAGCATAACATCAGTAGTCGTCTGAGGGAAATTGATTAAAGGTCCATGCTGCTGGAAGTAATTGTATAATGAGAAGTCACTTGAACATTTCAACAGTTGAGATACAAAGTCATGAAGTCAACACTAGTTGATGACTTTTAAATTCAACATGACTCATGAAGTATGTCCCTGTATACAAGGCTCCACATAGTGGGGGTTCAGGAAGAGGTACACAACATTATTTCTGCAATATAGAGAGGTTATTTATACACTTGAGACCCATGACCTCTAAGTCACAATAAAGTAGTTTTATTGTTGTGTCAAGATTCACCGTTAACATCTTTAGAACATATAATATTTTACATAATGGGAACACAAACACACTACAAAGAGAAATTTGATTTATTAATACTTTTTCCGTGTGATTTTTTAACTATCATGGGTTTTTCAGGTTCAAACAAAACAAAATAGTATACTAAAGTTCATCATCCTCAAAGTAGGTAATTCTCCTCCCTATTCTCCTCCCTTCTTTTTGTTTTCCCAAGGGCACCCACCCCATATTCCATGACCCCTTCTATACAATCAGTTGAATCAAAATCAAGTTCCTTTCAATAAACTCGCTCAAGGGTATGCTGTAGCATCCATAAAACGTAGCCATGAGCACCATCAATGGGTAAAGTTCAACGGCCCTGCTCCTTGTGTGTAATAATCCAGGTCCAAAGATTACAATAATCTACCTGAATCATGAGCACTGCTCATCTCATAGAAAGCATAATACAAGATCTCAATCTATTGGGGTTTTTATTTCCTTTAGCATTCTTCTTTAAATGACAAAATGCGCATCACATGCTCAGTGAGTGATGGCACCTTTGATATTAATATTAACTGGAAAATGTGCATGATAACAAAATTTGTAACAACTTTTACTTGTATTTTCATTTAACTACCTATAATATCATTAAATAAGAATTAGGAAATAGTTGTTACTTTGTGGTGATGAATGGTCAGTCTGTAATGACTTTATAGGCTCTGTAAGAGCTTAGTTGTAATAGACATAAGGACATCATGGAAAATAACAAAAGACTCATCTCCCACTCTCCTCTCTAAACTCATACCACTTCCTCTGTCTCTGTTCTTCCTACTCCACGTCTAGCCTACTTCCTCCCCTTTACCTCTTCTTCTCTCTCTTCTCTACTTCCCTTCTCTTTCCCTACAATTTCCTACCTAAAATTTTGCTAACAAATTCACGTTCCAAATTCTTTCAAGACACATCACAGTCCCAGTGCTTAATTTATATGAATTAAATTTATGCTGAATTTTCAAATTACAGATTGCTCCATTTTCTCTTTTCCTTTGACTTTCTCTCTTCCTTCATTAATGTCCTTGATTGTCAGTCTTTAATTCCATACATATGAATTCCTCTATTCTCTTCCTTCTATCCTTCTAATTTCTTGTCATCTATATAAGTTACTGTAATAAGATAAAACTTGAATACTCAAGATCTTCGTTATTATATTTCTTCTTAGGACAATCATGAATAAAAATAAGTTTACATACCTGAATCTATAATCGCTAAATTTTTGCATGCCATACTGAAATTGTTTTTTTCTTGTAAAACTGGGAGATGATTTCTCTCTCTTCTCCTTATGATTTGTAGATACTTTATACAAACTTTTTACATCCTAAAATGATGACTATGGACATTCTTTTATAGAGGGAGAGAAGACCATTCCCAAATTACCAAAATACTTCTCATTTTGCTCAATTGGTATGTCTTAAAGGATATATCTATTGGAAAATAATATATCCTTTTCATCAAAAGATATGTCTTGAATCGGTGTGTCATTTAGTAAATTTCTCTTTAATATATATATAAACTAATATGATTGTACTTATTTAATTAATTTAATAAATCAATAATTCATATGCCTTGTCATGTAGGACATATTTCTAACAATCCATTCTTCCCAACTTACCACTTCCATAATTCCTCATCTCCAAAGACTTTATCGTATTGTTTTGTCCGGATACATTGTTAGGGCATGCAATTGCATTTTGGTGGATCTAACTATTCCAAGGAAATTTGCTAGCTCATGTAGAATGTGATTTTTCAAGTCAATGATCAAGAGTGTAACACCAAGATGTGAAGATAAGTTTATGTCCCCTAACTGAAATTCAAGACAGATTTTGCTACTATAGATTTACTCCATTTATTTAACAAGAACCAGGAAATATACCTTCAAGAAGAGAGATGGAAACAACGATAAGCATTTTCGGAAAGTATATTACACCAAAATATACATATTTTTGTACAAAATAAATAACCTGTGAAAATAAGTCTTGGTGAAATCACAAAGTTAGGATGGGTAAGCAATGTAGCTTAAAACACAAAATACTAAACAAAAACATATATAAGCTAGAAGCAGCACCTGCAGGAAAGTCATGAAGGAGGGTCTAACATGGTATCCACATTACAATGGGATCTGTCATCGTCCCCTCACATTTTGAGCTGCATTGTCATCGAGGGGGCTGGGATTATGTAATATGAAATAAACGGTGAGATTAGAACACGTCATCAAAATAGATACCGGATCAGCTTGGCTCATCTAAAGTCGGGCCGACCTCTATTTTTAAAGAAAAAAACAAAAAACACAAATTTCCTATGCCTACACCACATTCATTTTGCTACCACTTTTACTCAAATCCTTAATGGCTTCTTCCCACCAGAGCCACACTGCCTGCCCGTCACCAGCCACACTGCCTGCCACCAGCTACACCAACACCTGCTGCCGCCATCAGGTATTTCAGCCTTCCCCTAATTTACTCCTTTAACAAACTCCATTTCCCTGTATCAAGTCAATAACCTCATTCCAGTTTGGCTGCACTTCGGGCTATAGTTTCTGTTTTGTCTTCCATATTACCTCTCTCTCTTTCTCTCTCTCTCTCTGTATATATATATATATATATATATATATATATTACATATTCCAGTTCGACTCCAATTTCTATTGTAATGAGGTGTCTCAATCTCCATCCTCCATTTCATATCACATAATGCCAACCCTTAGGATGACAATGAAATTGAAAATGTAGGAGTACCATAATAATTTCCCACTAAAAAACATATGTCAATTAGCACACTAGTGCAAGAGAAAAATTTGAGTGAGGTAAGAGGCAATACGAGTTGGCAAGACTAGAACAGTGTGCTTGAGATTGGGTAAAGAAAGGAAGGATAAGATTTCACACTTTCAACTTCCAACACATTTGACAGATAAGTCCGAATGGTAGACGAGGGTTCTCTTAAGCATTCACGGAATATACTACTTGCGTAGAGGTAATGTAGATGTCGATCTCAAAATGGACAGCATTATCCATAAAAATTCGACCTAATAATGAAAATTCAGCAACTGTACCAGCCATCAGAAAATCTCAATGTTGTTGGATTTAAGAATCAGAAGTCCCTCGTCCTATCTTCAAAAAAATTATCCCAAATTTTGGCATTTCCCACCTCTCCAGAATCTCTTCCGAGTTCAAATACACCATAAGCGGCATGGAAAGAGAACTCTAACATTAGATGCAACGATTTGCAAACAATAAAAGCTAAATCAAACATTCAATGCTTACCCAAAAGTAAAATAAAATAAAATAAAATAAAATAAAACATTCACATGAGCAGAGAGCGACAGCTCGTGCGAGAACGAGTGAGAAAGAACCTGTCAGAGTGGAGAATATCCTTGGTAAGGAAATTGATTGTCCCGAGGAGTCTCGGCTCTTATCTTTCAATATACGGCGATCAGCATCGTCCAGCACTAATTAGAGTAATAATATATATATTTTTAATTATATGTTTATTTATATTAAAATTATTAAAATTAATATAGATAAATTAAAAAAAACATAATATAATATAATTTATTTTTATTTCTGATAATTTTAATAAAAATAAATATATAAATGTTGCGTTCGCGAACCGCGGCCTCCAAGGGGAGCCTCGTTGATGAGGGGTGTTGTATCCGCGAGGTCCAGTCGGATCCGTGGTTTCCAGGCAACACGGATGGTAGAGATGTCGGATGTGAGAGGAAGATCAAGACCGAATTTTTTACGTGTGAAGCCTCCTATTAAACGAGGAGGAAAAACCACGAGCTCGGGGCGTTAGAAATGCTTCACTATTTGGGTTGAGGTCTTTACAAAGTACAAGCGTTGGGGTTAATCCATTCCTTGTCTGTTGTGTTGTGTTTCCTTTTTAGGGAGATATAGCTCGCTGGGAAGAGGGAAGTTGGGTGGCTTAGTGGAAGTATGTCTTTTTTCCCCATTTTCAGGATAATCTCAGCAAGAGTGAGAGTGAAAGTCTGCCCAGAGGTCCCCTTGAATGGAGCCTCGCTGGGTATTTATAGGGGCGAATGAACTGTTTGGGAGGAGACACATGGCACCCATCGGGTGGTTGAGAGACCGTCCACTGTCCTACCGACTCCCTTTAATGCTGCTGACGTGTGGGAGAGCACGCGGCAGGCGCCGCTGGTAGGCCTGTGTGCTAGGGTCTAGGTGTCAGTCTTGATTTGACTAGACGTGCCCTGTTAAGACGGCAACTGGCAGTGGTTACAGGCTCTTTGGGAATCAGCGAAGTTGCTTAGCTGGCATTCCCTATTCTGAATGAGCGGTCCTCATCCAGATGTGATGTTCCTTGTGAGTTCGTGGGCTCATGAGAGGAAGCAACTCTTGGAGGGTCTTCTGGGAAAAAACCCGAGCGTCTCTTCTTGGCCTCTCGGACGGTTCGGAGACTTAGTAAAGCTTCCAGGGTTCTCGGCCTTTTCTGTGTTCGTGCACCTGGGTGCCGCTAGCGTTGTCCTTGCGCTTCCTTATGGGCGAGCGGGATCTCTTGGACTTCTGCTGTAGTCTTGGTATTTGAGCCTCTCAGGCCGCCCAATTTTCTAGGCTCGCTGGAATTTCTCTGGGCCTCCTGCATGGGCCTTTTCTTCTGGGCCGTCCTTTCATGGGCCCTTATATTGGGGCCCAACAATAAATATATATAATATTACTCTAAAAATAATAAAAGAATATAAAATATAATGTGTTTTGATAAATTTAATATATAGAATTATTAAAGGAGAAATTTTTATAAAAGAATAATTTTCACCTCTCTTTTAGTTTTCCCTTTTCAGCTCTCACATAATCTTCTTACACTCTTATGTGTTGCTCTTAGTCTATCAAACACATTTTCACTCCCTTAATTTTCTTCGACTTTATTCTTTTCTCAATCTCTACCCTCTTTATATAATAATGGAAGGAAGCTGTTGAAATTCCATAGCAATTGAAGGAGTAGGACTACTGACCTCCCAAAAATGTTGAAGGGTTCCAAGTTAAAACATTAAAATTTGAAGGATGCGTGGACTCTTCAATTTTCTCCTCTACTCTCGAAGAGACTAATACCATTAGTTGGTGTTTATTTCAGATATGCCTCTGTATAGTTCAAACTTATCACAAATGATAACCCTTGTTGATATGTCTATTAATTTTCATATGCATAGATCTTAATAAAATTTAACAAATATTATTCTACATATATAATGATATCGAATATCAATATATTGTATGAAAATAACATATTGAATTCTTGCTTTATGTCAAGAGCACTCTAATTGTAACAACAATATACCATATATCTCTTCTATTAATTTCCTTACTTTTTGAAAAAAAGTTTGATTCACAACATATCCTTGCTAGCATCTATTGTGGCAATTCACTCATGTTATGTTGTAGACAAAGCAACAAATTTTTATACGTTAGATTGTCATGAAATAAATCTCCCTAAAAAAGTGAACAAGTACCTTGATACAGACATTTGAAAAACCTTCCAAGACTAGTTTGGCTTCCCCTCAACAAAGACATAATTTTGACATACCCTTGAGGTATTTTCATTGCTTCCAATGTGCTTTCCTCATATGAAAAAGGAACCTACTCACAACATCTATACCATGAGTTATATCATCTTTTACACGCCATTGAATATATTAAACTGTTGACAACTGTAAAATGGGCAATACCTATCATTTCTTCCATCATATTTCTCGATGAAGGATAAAAGGTCCTACTCAACTTGAAATGGCAAGCCAATAAAGTACTGACTTGGCTTTTGCCATATTGAGCTTTTTGATTAACTGTTTCACATTTTTCGTTTAAAATAACTGCAACTCATGGTTCTTCCTAAGATTTGCAATGCTAGGCCCAAGTCGTTCAAATTAAAGAATTTGGATAACTATTTCTTCAACTTGTTAATTGTATTTGAATTTTGACTAACGACTAACATGTCGCCAATATATAGAAAGAGAATAATAAAACTTTTGTTAGGAAATCCCTTGATATATGCACATTGATCTATTGTCATCCTCCATGAATAATAAAACCATAACCTACTATAAATTAGTTAAACTTATTATACCATTACCTCGGTACTTGCTTGAAATCATATAGAATTTTCCTTAATTTGTAGACAAAGTGCTCCTTTCGTGGAATTTAAAACACTTGTAACTGCTCTACATAAATTTCTTTCTCTAGATTTTCATGTAGAAAAATGGTCTATGCATCCATTTTTTCAAACTCTATATCCAAACTTGCTACAAGTCTGAGTATAACCTAATTGAGGTCATCTTCATAATCGGTAATAGGATTGCTTCAAAGTCAATTACTTTCTTTTGTTAGAATCCTTTGACAATAAATCGAGCATTGTGCTTTGTTAGCTTGTTGTTGCCATCCTTTCATAGTGCCTTTTTTTTTTTTTGAAAATTTGATCAGATTATAAGTTTAATTCTTGTGTAAAGAATTCATCTCATTTTGCATAGCCTTTTCCCATTTGCTTTTACCTAAATGGTTCTAAGCTTCATCAAAATTCTCCAACTCCCCTTAATTTGTAAGCAAAATGTAATCGGATTTTAGATATCTCCTTGAAGGTATCAATAGGTGACATCCTCTAATCTCTGCGATTGAGATGCATCAATTGGCTATTGTCCTACAAATTTTGGTAAAGGGGGGTGCAGCTCCCCTTACTCAACAATCTCTTCTGTTTCTACTTTTGATTTAAGAATGTTATCTTATGCCTAGTCATGATTTATGATAAGTTGTATTAGTATAAGATCTGAAATTATATTTGGAACACTTGCAATTGAATCGCTAGACTTTGTAGGCTTTTCAGGTTCCTCATATAAGTAGACCAAAGAATTCTATAAATATTTAAGTCGAGTAAAATTGGGAGAATGTGATGAGCAACTTGTTGCCCAGTATTTGAGTGGGGTCAAGCAAAACATCCATGATGAATATCTCTTACATTGTCTTTCACCGGAAGTCCCCTACCTGCATTTAAAGCTGAAGTGAAGTTAAAAATGATTTCAAGACTAACCAGGCATGGAAGAGACGGTCACCAGAACCACAAACGACAAATCCCAGAAGCTAAATCCAATAAGGTTACCAGTGGTTCTGTGAGTTGGCAAGGGGCTCAAGAAGAACGTTTACTCCATGGAAAAAGGGGCATCAAGAATATGAGTAACCTAAAAATGGCAACCAGGTATGAGTTAACCTAATTAATCAACAAACTGAAGAAAATCCCTCATACCCAACCAAAGATGGGTTGGAGGAGGTATGCAAACCAGACACCAAAGTGTTGGGGTCACTCCCGAGTGGCATGATGTCCGCGGACTCCATTAGAAGAATGGACGATGACTTGTGTTGAAGCATCATGTCCGAGAGGACTTGTGAACGAGGACTTCTTCTGGCGTCATGTCCGAGCGGTTGCTGAGGACGATGACGAAGAATCTAGAATCGTAGGCGCTGACTCTATCAGCGTAGGCCTGCATGTGGCCGTTTTTGCAGGTGGGTTGGTCACCCACTTTGATTGGATGTTGCAGCGGCTGCAACTTTCCAAGGAGAGGCCTGCCGTCTGACACGGCAAGCATGCGCCTGTCATGGCAGGCCTAGGGCGTAGGTCTGGAGACCTACGCCCAGTAGGGTGGGCGGTCACGCCACCCTCTTGTGTATATATATAAAGCTTGTTGCCCTTGCTGTTGGTGTGTGGCAAGTGTAATACTTGAGAGTGCTAGAGTTGGGACATTGTTGAGTTCCTTGAGCCTTGAGAGAGCTGTGGGCAAGCTTTGTTGTAAAGATAGAGTGAGATACACTTTGAGAGAGGAAAGTTATACACTTGAGATTGTTTTCTTTCGTTAGAGCTTGAGTAGTCAACACTTATAAACAAATCTCTTATAGTACATTCCTTCGTGGTTTTTCCCTTGGTTTGAGAAGGGTTTTCCACGTTAAAATTTGTGTGTTCTCTTTTATTCTCTATTCTTACTTTCCTTGCCGTCCGAGAGCTCTTCTCTGTGTGCTGTCCGAGAACTCTTGTCCGCTCGGTCACCGTACTCCTGTCCGAGTACTTTCCGCGTTTTGCGCCAACACAAAGTTGAAACCTTGGTCATCAAGGTCTTTACCACAGCCTATGGAAGAGAGGAGACTATTAGCTGCACAACAACATCTTCCACACTTACGACACTACAAAAGGAAAAATGTGCGTAATTGTAATTGACTCAAGTACAGTGTGAAAAGCACCCACAATCATACAAAGTTTCATGGTTTAAGAGGGAGGCAGTTGCTGTTTGGGAGAATGCCACATTAAATTTTCTATTGGCTGTTACAAAGACGAAATCCTTTCCAATGTACTCCCTATGGATGCTTGCCATATCTTTCTCGGAAGATCCTAGCAATTTGACCAAAAGGTGTTCCACGATAGGTACTGCAATGTTTATTCTCTTCTCTATCAAGGGGTGAAATTTGTTTTGAAACCCCTGCAGGAAACAAGCCTTGACCCGACCACCAATTTATTCTCCACCAAGAATTTCGAAGAGGCATGCAAGGAAAGCCCTGTCCCATATGCTTTGATTGTCAATCCATCCACCACTTTTTAAGGTCCAAAAGATACAATCCTAGATGTGGGACAGTTCTTTCACTAATATGTGGATTTGACTCCTGAAAAATTACCAAATTTGTCACACTACAAATGAACCCCTTGGGATATGCCAAAGTACAACAAAGAAAGGGACTCCTCCAAAAGTGGCTTATGCAGGAAAGCCTTAGCTCATGTTGTTGGGAATTAAAGTCACTCCCGTGTGAAAAGTAGGCCGAAGTGGTGTTCACTTGGTCAGAGTGGTTTGCACTTGGCCATAATAAATAAAGGCCGAAGTAGTACACTTGGCCAAAAAAGTATTAAGAGTTGAGGACTTTGCATAATAGACGAGAGCTCTGATTGAAGGATGAGATCCCTGAGTGATGGTTGAAGACATCAGCTGTTGACCGGGGACATTAATTTGCGATTGAGGACATGGGATTATGTTCGAGGACACTAGGCAAACGTCGGAGGATTTTGGTCAATGCCCGGGGACTCTAAAAGCTAATCACCTGCAAAGTCTGTGCAAATAGTTTTTATAGAGAGGAAAGTTGACTTTCAGATTTGGTAGCCGATTTGCAGAACAGGTCAACCTCTCTCTATAAAATAGCACTTTGAAGAGTTGGTTGCAGGTTACAGAGTTAATGGCAGACTTTACTATGCACGTAACCTGCCTATTGGGTAGGCGGCTGCCCGATCAATATTTGTATATATATGTGTGCTGAGTGCAAGTGAGATGTGCAAAGAAGTGAGAAAGAGAAAAAATAAAAGAGAAAACACAATGAGTAACCATTTTTACTATTATATTTTACTCTTATTTCTATTCATAACTCTCCAAGGGCTTGTATAGTCAAAGGGTTTGTGTAACCAAAATATATAATGAAATTATTTGCGAATTAAGTGTCTCGTAATTTTTCTCTATAATTTAGAAGAGAGTTTTTCATGTAAAAATTGCGTATGTTTTGATTCTCTCTCATCACTTTGTGTGTGTGTGTGTTTATGTGCCTATCATCTTGTTTGGTCGATTTCATTGTCTAACCGACTAGCATTCTCTTCCCCAACACATGTGTCATCCTGGCTCAACTTACTCTAAAGAAGGATGGGACATAGAGGATATGTGTAGATATTAAAGCTATTAACAAAATTACAATCAAATAATTACTTTGGATTCCATGATTCAATGATATATTAGACATGTTACATGGCATAACAGTCTTTTTAAAGATCGACTTGCGGAGCATATATCACCAAATTCATATTCATTTCAGATACGAATGGAAAATGACTTTCAAAACACATGAATGGTTATATGATTAGCTGGTCATGTCACTCAGCTTGTCCAATACTCCGAACACATTTATCATTCATGAATCATGTACTTAAACCGTGCATTGGTAAATTCATTGTTATTTACTTTGATAATATTCTCATTTTCAGCTACAAATTGGATGACCGTATTTCACACCTCCAAAAATTATTTGATATCCACCAGGCTAAAACGTTATTTATCAAACTTAAGAAGTATTCATTTATGAAAGAAAACTTGATCTTCATTGGCGAATTTGTCTCCAGCAAAGGCATCATAGAGGTAGACAGCAAGAAGATTCAAGCAAAGGTGGAATGACTGACTACTCGGACCCTTATGGAGGTGCGCTACTTTCATGGTCTTGCCATTTTCTATTGGTAGTTTATTAAAAATTTCAGCAGCATTACCACACCTATTATCAATTGTATAAAGAAAGGGGATTTTGTCTAGACCAATTCTGCCATAATCAGCTTCAACAAGGTGAAACAAATGTTTACTAAGGCCCCTATCCTCTCCTTACTTGACTTCACTAAAATCTTCACAGTGGAATGCCATGCTTCCCACATTGGCATTGGTGTTATCCTCATCCAATAAGGATGTCTGACATCCTTTTTCAATGAAAAATTAAACAATGCAAAGAATTATTATTTCACATATGATCTGAAATTTTATGCAATCGTTTAAGCCTTTTAATTTTAGAGTTACTACATTATTCATAAGGAATTTGTTTTACTCTTTGACCATGAGGGTCTTTGATTCCTCCAATCCTAGAAGAAACTTGATTCTTGGTACGACACTTTCATTCCCAAAATACATCCAGATTAATGAACAAAGTTGTCGATGCCCTTAGCCACAAAACCTACCTTCTTTGAAATTACCTTGTGAAGTTATTGGGTTTGGTTTACTCCTTATATATTATTAGACCGACCCTTATTTTGGCAACGTTATCACTAATGATGCCTTCAACACGCTCTGCACTAAGCTCAATGGTTTTCTTTTCAATGGAAACGAACTACGTATACCTAAGGGCTACTTTTAAAGGCAATCCTAATACTTGAGATGTTGTCATTCCTTCAATTTGGCTCGGAATAGATCCACCCAATTATCACCCTTCAAGGCCATTTATGGAAAGAATCCAAGATAGGTTTTTTAATACACTTCTCTGCCAAACATGAAGCATAACAACATGGCACTGAGGAATTAATTGACCACATTCAACACGTTCTCTAGCTGGATCAAGACAATTTCAAGCAGGCCAATGCACGTTACAGATAAACAACTGATAAGCACTACAAGCCAGTCAAATTCAACAGAGGAGGCTTCGTCATGTTCCATTTATGCAAATAATGTTTTCCCACAGGCACATATCATAAGCTACAAGATTAGAAATTTGGTCCTTGTCATATGCAAAAGAAAATCAACCCAAATGTTTATGAGATTAACTTCTTGCCAACTTGAGAATCAATCCAACCTTTTACATTGCTAATTCGAGCACCTATTATGGTTTTCTCACCAATGAGCCAACGAATCCCAATCACATCACATCTCTCGATTTTGTCATACTCAACTCCCACACTATCACAACTCGCCACAGCAACTATATTTAATCTAACTCAATGGCACACTCGCAATTAAAAACTGTTGGCTAAATTAAAACGTATCCGAATTATATCACCCGACACTTGTATTAACTACAACTCGATGATGAGTTTTGCGAAGAGGGAGATGATGTAGGACTATCAAGACTCATTAATGAGCCCCAACACCCCAAGGACTGCTGCTCCATCTTCCTTAGCATCTCTTCATTATTCCAACCCCACAACCAAAACAAGACCCAAAGCAAGTATGGTCTCATATTCACCCAAGAGTCGCTATTCCGTTTCCTAGGAAGGCCGTTAATGGCTTCGAGAAATGTAGAGGTCATAATTCAACAACCCCAAGACTAATCAAGGATAACTTTGTATTCACTTATTTAAGGAATTAACGTAATCCCAAATAATTAGACAGATTAAGTTCAGATTTATCAAAACTAAATATTCTCTTTAATTAAAGAACAGTGAATTCTTAAATTAGTGAATAATTTCACATACTGAAATGAGTAAATCCCTAAATTGATAATTAAAGGTAAGCGATTCCATTTAAAATATAAGTAATTTTATCATTGTACTTTTTTATTACCTCAATCTATATAACTTTTAATATTTTTCTAACGTGCATCCGCATCATGAGCAGGGTGGGGCACTGCTACTGTGGCATGTGATGGAATAAAGCTAAGTATGTACCCAAGCATTTGCGTTATCAAAACTATTGTTTGGAAACAGAGATGATCGTCCCTCACTGGCTCCATTGCTTTCATCTTTTGGGGTAAATACACACCGGCTCTATTTATACTATCACAGTTTATATTTCTACAGCAAATAAAAGTATTGTAACGAGGCAATGTAAGCCCCTAGTTTTGGGTATGCCGTCTATCCTTAAGGCTAGGCTAAAGGTACGTAACCCTAAAGAGGCACATGACTTTTTTACTTTCCCCTAAGTTTCTTCAACATGACGACCTTCCCAACCCGCCGGAAACACAAATGACACCGGTGGGAAGCCCATCAGCTTTGCAATCGTAGCAGTTACCGTCATCCGTTGGGCAAGTTAAGATCACCACTGCTAATCACCTGCCAACACAATGTACTCTGGCTGTTTACTGTAATAAACACTCTTGCCTGTTCTCTCTCTCTCTCTCTCTGCTAAGATGAACCTAAAATATGGGCTTCGATATGAACCCTAACAATCCAAATTAAACTAAAAAATTGAATGGGTTATACTACATGTCCATAATTTCTAATCTAAATTCTTCAACTTTTTTGGTTTAATTGTTATGTTTTTTTGGCTAAAAAATTAAGTAATTATTGGTCTATATTTTCTGATTTTAGTGTACCCATTATGCCACCCTCTTTAACCATAAATGGTAATTACCCCTTAGGCATCTTGATGAAAAATGCCTATATTTATATCAGGCTCTGATTATTAAATCTATAAGTCAAATACTCTTATTATACATTATTATTAAAAAAATATTAAAAGTTAAGAAGATTTAAATAAGTAGTAAATTTATAAAAATTCAAGTAACAGATACTATAAGTGACTAATATTTCACATAACAAATCGATTTTCGTCTAATATTTGGTATCAGAGAGTTAAAAATCTCTACCTTGACGGCACGTTTGGTTGCTGGAATGAAATAAGGTGGGAATAGAATAGTTATTCCCAGGGAATAGAATTGGATGGGAATAGAGTTGGGAATTGTTATTCCTATATTTGGTTGTTAGAATAGAATTAGTTGAAAATTTGTATTTCAATGTTTGGTCTGTAGAATTGTATGAAGAATTAGGTGAGAATTTATCGGAATGACACTTTTACCCTTATTAATTATGGAAAAATATTATATAAAATAATACACGTGTATATGTATATATTTTTATAAATATTATATGACATACACATACATAATTATATATATTATGTACATATTATTATGAAATATTATTTAATATACTATATTATTGTATCATATAAAATACATATTTAATAAATATATAATATATTACATATTATAAAAATAATACAGAAAATTATATATATTATAATTTTCAAGAGAGGGAAGATTGGCTGCGAGAGAGAAAAGGTAGGTTGTCGAGAGAGGGAGGTTTGGCTCCGAGAGAGAAGAGAAGATATTGTGGCGAGAGGGAATGTAATATTTCAGATTTTTATTCGGATTAATTTATTATTAATTATAATTTTGGGTAAATTAGACGTGACAAAATTAATTAATTATTAAGAAATTTTGGAAGGATGTTTGGATCAGTTGGGCTGGTGTCCGAGGGACGCCCGTGTTGTCACCTAAATATTGATTCAGATTTTAGAATTAAAAATAATAATAATAATAATAATATATTATTATTATTATTATTATTATTATTATTATTATTAAAATAAGGAAATGAAAAAAGAAAAAAAAAAAAGAAGAGATAAGAAGATAAGGATAGTGGTTCGGGGAGAAAAGGGAAAATGTGAAGAGAGAGAAGGGTTTTCGGGTGCTATTTTTGGTGTTACGAAGGAAAGGGAAATCGGACTCCTTGGGCGCCATTGCTGCTCTTCGAAGGTAGAAGATGGGAGAAGTCGGGGTTGGTGACGGTGGCGTGCGGCCTAGTCGGCGCATTGAGGGTCATTGACGGCGGCTAGAGGGGATCGGTGGCAGTTCTCTGTGGTTGGTGAGAAGCCATCAAAATGACCGACGGTGTTGTCGGCAGCGACCGCAACGGTAGGGTGAGGAGAAGCAACAGCGGTCAACGGCGGCTGGTGGTGGCTGGGTCGCCAGCCGCCGTCGACGGCGGTGGGTTGAAGCCGTGCACAGGAGCTGTGTGGTGAGAGAGGAAACTCGTGCTACGCGAGTTGAATAGAATGAAGAGCAAATTTGGGTTAATAAAAATATTGTGTGGGAATTCTTTTTCCTCCTTAATCAGAAATAAAAAATACCTTATATCATCAAGGAATAGTTATTCCTTATAATCAAAGAATAACTATTCCTTCGAGAATTGTTATTCCTAGATAAAGTGTAACCAAACGGTGGAATTCTTATTCCACCAAGAATAAGGAGGGAATAAAATTTCTATTCCCTCCAACCAAACATAGGGTGACGGTTTTATAATTTTTTTCACTTACCCGATTTTTTTCAAAAATCTTAACATTTGATTTTTGTAAACTTTTCTTAAAAACTAATATTATAAATCATTGAAAAAATTATATTTCTAACAGTTTTATAATTTTTTATAATAATCTTAATGTCAAAATGGCTTAATTTTTGTGGGGTTTTGAAATTGGGTCAATCGGGTCAACAATGACTTTGTTGGAGGATGAAAACAAAACAACATTATTTTGTTCGTTTGCTATTTTACCGTCCACGCCAGCCGTTACACATGCATTTGGGCCTCGAATTCGAAAGCTCGTTATATATATATATAATGTATTATTGTATATTAAATGTTTAGTATATGCATATAATTTGAATTAATTAAAAATTAATCATAGCATAATTAACATAAAATTATAATAGTGTCAGCATATAAACGCCCATCCTATAAGCGTTATGCACGATGTTTTAAATAAACCGTGCACGTGTGTCCTCCATTGGACCACATGCGCCGTTTAAAAGATAGTCCAATTGAGCTGATTTTTATATAATATTAAAAATACATATAGATGATCCATTTATTAGAAATAAAACTCATAAAAAAAAACAATCCAAATCCGAATAATTTTTGCTCAACATCAGCTGTCAAGTATGCATTGTAATATCAATGCTAAAAACCACAAATTTTATTGTTTAATCTCAGCATTATATATACGTGTAGCTGTTGGGGAAAAAACAATAAAACAGCTTTAATTTTAGCATGAACTTTATTGTGGATGAATTTTTATACTTAATTTTTATATTTTAAATCTTATTGTATCTAACATTCAAAAATTATAAAGGCGTAAACACAAAATCAAAAGTATGTCTAATAAATCTGTCAATGTTTTATACAATTTAAATAAATAATAAATTCAAAATAAAAGAAAATGTAGTGTTCACATGAAACGTGTGCATGATAATTACATCACGCGTTCAGTGCACAAGTGTTTGCTTCATTGTTTGGAAATATTAAAACTGGAAATCTCATACCCAACGTATGTTTGACGGGAATAGGCGTTAAATTGTGCCATTAATTTTATTTTAATATTTATCATATATATTAGCTTTTTTAAATTCATAAGATTAGATTAATTTCATGGATTAAATTTTTTTAAATCATATTAAATATTTATAAGTACCGTAAATCAGTTTTGACATGTAAAATTTTGAAGTAGGCATTTAGATCTTTTTAACTCTAATTATGTACACTACAAACCAAAATAAGAGCGTAAATATATGAAAATAACTTATCAATTTATATTCTGATATTAAAATCAGTAAAAATTGGATACAGTTGAATATTTAAGGTTTAGAGATGAGATATTTTTGCTTCAAAATAGTAATACTATTATCAGGAGATTTTATGAGAATGTTGTTATATTGAGACCTGTACTTGAACAGATATTTTGAATTGTTTTATAGTAAGTATTGAGGAGAGCCGGTGATCCTTTCGATAATTTTGCTATTAAAGCATCCAACACAAGATCATATTCTTTCTATTTTAAGGGGATTTACAATAATAAGAGCTCTGGGTATGTCTACGAGTCTCGACCATTTTTTTATAAGATTTATACCTATTATACATATATACTATTTTTCTTGATTTCTAGAAACATTTGGACTTTTGCGTGATGTCTGTTCGACATCCGCTCAAGTGGAATTGCTAACAGAATATTTTATGAGTCAAAGGTTTGAGCATCGAATTTGGGTGTATTTTCAGTAATTATCCACCATACTATATTAAGCCGGCCACTTAAGCAGCTAGTTCATGGTATAAATATTGTATTTTGGATTTAGGTTATTTATTACATGATATTAAATACCTTTGGATGGCCAACTACTTAGAGAAAGCAAAAAAAGAATGAGAAGATCTTTGCAATCCGTTTGAACTCAAACTTTTATTCCAACCTTTACCGTTTTTAGATAAGTTGTTTAATTTGTTATTTTTGGACATTATGCTAGCGATCCCCCTTAGTATTTATCCACAGTTGTATAAACTTTGGTTTATAAATGTTATGGTGAACCAAATGTAATATTTTGTAGTCATTGTATTCATATCTATAATTATAGTGGCATATATACGGATTTAACATCCCATGATTTTATTATTTGTTAAAGGGTTTTGCTCAAGAAATATCATATGTCTTGATTTGCTCATTATTATATTATTATTGTGATTATTATTGATTATCACCACATTTCTTCACAGATTTGACACAATGGCGTTAGTATTTCGATCAATATAAAAATTTATTTTCAGCTTGATTAAGAAGCAAGTGCCCTTAGGGCCAAACATTATCATAAAGTTGGTTGAGTAACCTTTTCAAAAGTTCTCTCTTTTTTCTAAAAAATCATGGCAAGTTATTCAATAAGTAATTCTTCTTTTGATAAATTAATTCTCTTCATTTAGAGGTCATTATCCTTTTAAAATGTTAATATTTTTTACTGGATAACTGTTCTTGAAGGTTAATTGCGACATCTATAAGCGTGAGTTCATGGAACAACATGTGGAAGTGCTTGAAATAGAATGAGGGTTTCAGAACTCCCATGATTGTGTCTTAAACGTCATCCTCCATATGTCCCAAGGTACCATGCAGCATTGCAATAGAAAGTGGAACAGAGAAGCGG
This sequence comes from Nepenthes gracilis, assembly GCA_033239525.1. Classification (NCBI taxonomy): domain Eukaryota; kingdom Viridiplantae; phylum Streptophyta; class Magnoliopsida; order Caryophyllales; family Nepenthaceae; genus Nepenthes; species Nepenthes gracilis. Next base: position 17,453,721 of record BSYO01000016.1, on the reverse strand, counting down.
TGGAGTTGGACAAAATAGGATTGTGTAGGGACTACTGGGCACTTTGAGAATTGAAGATGAAGAGTACAACATTGGTCATAGATGATGTGTCTCCCATTAAGCAAGATTGTAGCCTTCTTGCTTCTTGTATTGGATGACATTCAACGAAAGCAAGAATTTTGGATGACTTTATGGTAGAACAATGTTTTAATCAGGGCTGTAGGATCTGGGGTATATCAAAAAAACTTCAACCGATAAACTTGTATTATTGTCCATTGATGTTATCGCAAGGAAGTGAAAAAATAAGGAAAAAGAATGGCGAGTTCATGGTCACAACACCTAAATATAACCCGGAAACAGGAAGTACCAAAAAGATAGTATGATCGAAAGCAGGCAGAATTTTGAAAAAAAAAAAAATGAATTTAAAATGTCAGAACTCCCAAATGTTGATGTAACAACCTATGTCATTGATCACAACTAAGAATTTGCAAAATTTGAAACTGATGGGTGTTGTTTAAACTAAGGTCGGTTTCACTGTTTAATATAAAAAGTCTATCAATAATAAATTCTAAAAAAGTATGGATCATTAAATTATTCACTGATGGCAACCTATGTCTTGCGGTCTTGTTCGAACCTCAATCAAGAGTCAAGCGGCCCGAAGGCAGCCACATACAGATTTTGACTCCACGTCAAAAGGTCCCCAAACGGCTCACTAGTTTGGCTTTTTGCCAAGTGACCCGAAAGCGGTCACCACTGAATCACAGCTCCACGCCGTAAGGTTTGTGCAGCTCAGAGAACCATGGTTCTAAACCAAATGACCTAGGCGGTCAAAACTAAAGGCCTGGGGTTTTTTTAAAGTTTCTCAACTTACGGTCACCAAAACCTTATGGGGCAAAAATCGCAGGCGTGAGGCGACCTTCTCCCGAAGAAGAGAGCACCCTTGGTCAACAATGGTCATGGGCTAGGACCATGCATCGGATAGCGACAACGCCCTGAGCGGGGGCCGAGCGCCTAATGCAGGTACCGGGTGCGAAAAGGCCTAGATTTGGAGTCCGGCTGCTGTGGCCTGAAAACCCATTTAGCCCTTGGTGTGGCTCCACGGGACTTGCGACGACGTCCACTCTATTGGATCAAGCTTCCCACTAAACGTGCGAGATACAATGACATCTTCTGACGAATGACGAGTACAGCGCAAGAAAACTCCGGATTGAGGCTTTGGCAAAAATAACTTTTACAAACTTAGTCGTTAAACGCGAGATACTATATCTGAAGTCACATTTAAAGGCATTGAATGTAACAAAAAGGAGTGCTACTTCACATTCATCTGTACAATGCGTTTACAAGAGGTGGAAAAGGAAGAAAGCAATATATACAAGTAAAGCTACTCCCGAGAATCCGACGGGCCAGCCTCCTGAAGAAAATTCCTCTAACGAGACCTGTCGAGGAGCCCGGAGTTCCCTGGATGGAAGACACCCTCCGGAATGTCGGGAAGCACAAGCGAGGCACAAGCTGATACCGTCCCAGAACCTAGTCTCCAGGATAAGGTTTGTCTTCGACAGAGTGATCCGTACCCTCAGATCTCTCGATAAGTGGGAGCTGTCATCCTCCAGGGCAGTGACCATCTCCTTAAGCTACTCGTTCTCCTGGGCCCACTGGCTACTGTCGTCCTTTGAGCCCGATTTCCTCCCGCAGTTGCTTGTTTTCTCCCAGCAGCTGTTCACTCTCCTCTCAGATTAGGGCGGCCTTGACTCTCATACACTGGGCAATCTCTTGCACACAATAGGCGTTCTTGTACAGTTGAGCAACCAGCTCGTCGAGAGAGTCAACCTCGTCGAGAACCTGTGTGGGAAGAGAGAGGGTCAGAAATTCTGAGAACTCCGGACTACAGGTGAAGGTTCTACTCAAGGTGATGATACCTGAGCTGGAGATGTATCCAGGTGATAGCCTGAGTCTCCCGACGTGGATAAGCCAAGGGGCTCCCCATGTTCAGTTGCGATCTCTGCAGGACTCGGATTATTTGGAGCCACGAAAGGCGAAGGGACGTTTGGGGGCTCCGGCTCCTGAGTTGCCCCAACCGCAACAGTCTCTAAAGTCAGCTCAGTGTTTGGCAGGCTAGCCTCCCGCACGGCTTTGAACTCCATCCCCGCAGGGGCATCCTCCTAGGTGCCTGCCTCCAGAAATGGCCCGGCGAAAGGTCCAGCAAGCCCTCAAGATCCCGTCAGAATTGGTGTAGGCCCTGGAAAGCGTGCTCCCTCCGGCTCCTTAGGAACTAACGCGCCGGCCTCCCCTCCTGAAACACTCTCAGCGATCATCTCTGTTGGCCTCAAATCAGCAAAGGAGCTTGCAGATGACCCATCACCAGAATAGGGCTCCATCAAAGGAACGTCGTACTCAGCCAATGCTACAGCCGGAATTGGAATGGGTTCAGCGGCTTCCTCCCGTGGTTCGACGCTCAACGTCACCTCCGAACTTGTATGGTGGGCCTTGCGGCCAACCTTTGTGACCTCCGGGTGGAGGTACCTCTGACCTCTCTCAACCTCTTCAGTGAGGTCTCCACCTCCTCTTCATCTGAAGATGACTTTAGCAGAGAGCAACTCTCCTCAACGTCTTCCCCCGACGGCTCAGGGATTACGACACCCTCAGGCTTCTTCTTCGGAGGGCCAGCGACGTCCTAGCCAGACGGAGGCCCCCACCTAGCAATTTTGAACATGAAGGACGTCAGGTAGTAATCTCGAACGGAGAAAGTCGCCATTTGGGAGTTAAGGGCGGCAACCAACTCTGCCATGTCTTTGGTGTCCTCTGAGGACACCTTCCCATGGAAGTACTACGAGATTGGGCCCCACTCACGCGAGAGCTCCAAGTTTGAAGGCCCCTGCAGGATGAAGAAGCGCCCCTTTCAATTTTTCACCGAGTTAGGGTTGGTCCCCCGGAAATGGAAACTAGTTCTTGGAGACATGGAGACCCAGTCCTATACCTCCATGAAGCTGAATAGCACTCTTGCCACCTTCGCATCAAACACACCAGTGTGAAGACGGGAGAAGATACACAGCGAGACCAGATAACGAACGACATTGGGATGAAGTTTTCCTACAGGAACACCCAATGCCTCAACAAGCGCATACAGAGTACATGGCGTGGGGTAACAAACCCTCCCTCTCAAGTGGTACTCGTAAACAGTAACGAAGCCATTTAGAGAGGTGTTAGCTCTACCCGTGGAACCAGGAGCGCGATAGGCCCAGTCACTGGGGATCTCGTAGTCCACCATCAGGGTAGCTATGGCACCCGCTGTCAAAATGGAACCCGTATTGACTACACTGTGGTGGCCCAATTTAGAAACCCATGAGGAGGAAGCAGATTCTCTCTTCTTGGCCATCTCTCTCTCACTCTGGAACAAGTTGCAGCACGAAAAGGCACAAAAGAGAAGGGATTTCGCTGAGACGCCACTTAAATAGATAGTGAGACATGAGCATGCGGAAAAACCCAAACGACGCCTTCTCAAAGCGGCCAAGCCACATGCCGACTCAACAGAAGCGTCGCAGTCTCCCAAACAACGGCCAATCATGGCCTCCTGTTAGACTATAGATCAATGTTGCCTCAGCCGCCTGCCGAAATCACCGCTGTCACACCTGCATTTAATGCCGGGATTCTGACCACCAGGAGTGGCGGCAGTAGGACTTCCAAGACAAGCGCACAGGAAAGAAAACAGTCTAACCGAATACAAGCAATGGAAAATAAGCAGAGCAGCTAAGCATTAAATTTTTTTATGATAATCATTAATGATTATTTTTACAACAGCTTGCGGCCGCAAAGTTTAACTTGCGGCCCCCCTCTGGGCACAGAAGGATTTGGAGCAGGATACTCTAACAAGTCCGCACATGTCAGAGCGCTAGAGTTTTGAGAGTCCAGGACATCGATGCGGAAGTTCAGATCCTCCAGCGAGACTAGTCTCCGGTTGAGATGGAGGCCGTCCTGGAAGTTCCTTTCTAGTACGGAACTAACTTCCTCCGGCTGAAATCTCAACCTCAACTCAGTCCCCATCCGCGCAAGCTCCCCCCCAAACTGTAGCCGCAGCCGCACATGTTCTTCTTGAAGGGCTGATATGTGGGCCCGGGCTTGCGTCTTAGCTCCAGCAAGCTTGGAGGGCCTCGCTTCTGATTCAGCCCATGCCTCCTCGAAGTGTGCGGCACGAGCCCTCCTAATCTATTTCTCCGACCGCGACCTGCACCCTAGCTACCACGCCATCGATGGCCCTGACGACTTGGTGAAGCAGCGGATCCGCCCTCCTAGACTTACGATCCCGTGAGGAGACCGACATCTCTTCCCTCTCAAAACCTGAAGGCACCCTCAAAAATCACCTCGGACCGACGACGGTGGCCTTTGAATGACATCCTTACGCTGCTGCAGTGCTAACCGCAGTCGCACCAAGGATCCCCGAGGCGTGGTACCCAATCTTAGGCTCTTCGAAAGAAGATTTCGACCCAAATGACGAGGATGACCTTTCCATTGGAGCTGCAACGCAAAAAGAAAAAAGGAGGAAAGGGCTTAAAGGGCAGCGTAAAACTTGACATTGTCGAAGAGGCAACAGAGCGCGCAATCTTAGAGGGAACTCACACGTTTAAATAAATAGAGTTCACCCACTGAAATGGCGATGCTTTGAAGACGTAACGTGCCGGAAAAAAACCAACGGACGCCCTCCACATAGCAGAATCCCGAAACTTTGCGCCTTTCCAAGGCGCATCATTATGGTGCAGCACCCCAAGATTTCCCATGCATTTAATGCGCCAGGTGACCAGGCAGATGTGACAACCACCTGTGGCAATTAAACTTCCTTGACGTCAGCCGCCAAGAATCTCTTCTCTCCGCATCCTCCCGCAAACGGTCAACAGTGTGACTCAAGGGACGGGACTGGCTGCAAGCATCTAGAGACGCGCAGAACAGAGTATGACGCGACCGAAGAAGCAAATTGCTCATGAAGGATGAACCAAAATGCGATAAGAAAAGAGGCATGCCACAAGATAGAAGAATGAAGACAAATGACTACTTCTTTTATTACTCAAGGCTTTCTTTATAAAGTACAAAATTTAAAGCAGTAAAGGCACAAGAAAGAGAAAGAAAATATGGCAAGGAGCCTAGGCCCCTAGGCGACTGTCCCGATGCCCTGGTGCCCGCTAGGGAACGTGATCTACATGAGATTACTACAGCACTACTGTCGGTAATCTAACAAGCCGAAGCATTGAGAACAGTAGTGTGTCGGGCAACCTCCAGTGGAGATGAATACAATGTTGGACACCGAGGCAAAACCGACACCCGTGGTGGGGGCCTCTGGTAGGGACTCTATGGGTCAACACTCCCCATAATGCAGGCTCCGCCCTTTACCTCCCCTCTAGAAGGCGCAAACGGTGATCCAAGTGATGTAGAGGCTGTGAGCAATGCGCTACGCCGGAGGAGAAGACCCCTATGTAGCTCCACCGTGATCCAACCGGGCACTGAAAGACGTCGCTCCATGGGGGGAGGCACACGACAACAGTGGGACGGCTGAGCCACCATCATTAACACGAGGAAGCACCCACGGCGTGGGCATGAGGACAGTCTTCACTAGAAGCCATGGATCTCCACTGGTTCATCCAATTCCTTCGCGGACTCCCACCAAGGGCGGAACAAACCATGACCCTCGCATTGCTCCTCCAAAGCCAGCCAAGGGATGAGCTACACTGGTCGAAAGGCCCTCCTATTTATGGACAAATTGGAGCCCTTCCAGCACCTAATTGGGCGCACTACCCCATAAACGTCTTTCATGAAACAGAAAAACCGTCAAATCCGACGCGATCTCAGGCTTGCGAATCCTTCCATTACAGGCACTGAATCACTACGGCGCCAGAAAAGCTTGCACAATCACATAGGGAATGTGCGAAGTGGGAAGACGATAGGCATTGGTGCATCTCAAGGGAAGCCTAGCGACCGTGAACTGGACCTAGAAGGACATGCCTGGCCGCGACCATAGATCGGCCCAGGCATGAGGGGCTAGTGTTGGGTCCAGTGTGAATGCCCAAAGAGGTTCAAAGCCCAGCCCATGGAACAACGGTCCAAATGGTAGATCAGCCCAGCGTTCCAGAGTATCCTATGTGGCGGCCTATACTCGCAGCCAATGAGCGTCGCCTACAACCCATGAATGAGGCTGTCAGGCGACAGTGGTGGTGTAGAAGAAAGAAGACAATGGGGAGAGAGTTAGCACTACCAGCCACAATTGGCGCCGCTACCCACAATTCTATAGCCAATCCCAGTACAAGGGATAGACCAAGCATGACCGGCGGTGCTCGGCAATCTAGCTGCCACCGCGAAACAACAATCAACACACCGGCGACCGCCGACAATAATCAGCGGCCAACAAGCCCTGCAACGGGGATTCTTGTGCCCAAAGCTCCCTACCAGGGGGCCTATAAAATCCCTCCCCTTTTATAGGGAGCGGGATTGATTGAATCCTGGGTAATTGACTATATGTCATGTGAGTTCAACTCCACAGGCCATCTTCCAGATTCGACATTCTCAACCTTCTCGGGAGTGGAGAGTTAGCCACCCGCTGCGGTGCATTTTGGGAGTCAAGCCTCCCATTACCCGTTTACAAATCTCTCATTCCTGCATCCACGCACTCCTTACGCAACTGCCTCCAGACGACGAGGAATTCGAAGGTTATCTAATCCGTACAGCAACCGAGAACTCGGGACACAATAAATTGAAAGGTTAATTTGACTGAACAATTAAATTAAGCAAGTAGTTAACACATATTTCAGTTAAAAATTGGGCTAACTATCTCTGTAAAGCACCCAATCATAATATAATGAATGGCTGAACTATTTAATTGTTAATCAAAATAATCATTTAAATCGTGATTAATTACCCATCGTTAGGACACCATTATTAACTTACGGTATGTAGATATGAATACGTCAACTTCTCCGAGAAAACAGAGAGTAGAATTCGAATAGAAATTATAGAGTCTCATCCCTCTCTTTGTTTGATCATCCACAAATTACAGAGCTTAGTCCTCTATATTTTACTCTCTAATATCCTTATTTTATTTACTACTTTTTTATTTTTAGGAAAAATTACTAACGTCAGAAATTGTAATGAAAAATAAATTTTATATCATTTAAACTCTTGTTGGACAATATGCTGCATAGATTCCGAGTAAAAAGACCGGAGATATTATTTAGATTTGAGATACACATTAAAAACCAAATTTGTAGATGGAGTAATTTTACCATCAGAATGTGTTGCTTGATGGCTGAATTGGAACTCGGATTATTGATGCTCAGAATCGTTCATTGGTCAAAATTCGCAACAGAACATAGAACTAAAAGTTAGTGGATTTCGTGGCCGATCTGATGCTGAATTTAGTGGATGGGTTGTCGCAGTGGTGTTTCTGTCATGAAAAATACTAAGAAATCGGTTTAATTTAAATAGATTGATGCTGTAATACGCAATTGAATTGAAAGTATTCATCAAACAGCAATCCCTCTAAATATGCTTTTTCTTTACAGCAAAATTTGATTTGGCGAGGAAGAATCCCGTACAGGTCTGAAAGTAAAAGTAGCAGATTATAAAAATTTTTAAAAGATATATATTATTAGGAAGTTCCTCCCACCAAAATTCGAAGAGATGTTAGAGAAGACTCGCTAATGAGTTCAAATCTTGTTGAAACTTGAGACGTTATTTAATTGGCCTTTAATTTAATACAAAATTCGATTTTCAAACTTCAAATTCTCGAGTCACTGCAATTATTTATTTTTAGTCTCTTTTGTTCTTTTTTTAAGCAAAAGTGACTTGATGGGGGCGATATGATCGGACTCATCGCCCTCTTTACCGTAGATTGATGCTAGTAATTTAGCATTAGGTTTAAATTAAAGGCAACGAAGTTCTTCTTTCCTAAAATTAAAATATAAATATGTTTACCTTTTTTTTCCTTTTTTTCTTTTTTGGTTTTCCACTTTTTATCCTATTTTCAATCTTAATTTAAGCATAGACTTTATTTGATTAAAAATTTGCCTAAATTATAATGTAAGGCTTTTTATTATTGACATTTATTTTTAAAAAATTTACACTTACTGTGTACCTCAAATATAGATAATTATTCAAATGGGGTTGAGTTGAATCTTTAGGTTTTGATATCTGAGTCTTATACACTATAATATTTAATAATATATTAAAAAAATGTGAGATTTATTTTTTAATATATTATCTAATATTTAAGTCAAAATTTTTTAAAAAAATATATAATAATAATAAATTAAAGATAAAAGAGAGTTGAGAATAGTTTCGCTCCGTGATTTGTGTGATTTGTAAGTATTTGTCTGTTGAATATATTAATTACTTGATTTAATTATTGATCTTTCGATTAACATAACTGTTCATCTGAATTAACCATTCAATTACTAATTATCTTAGTCTTTAATATGTAAAATAGTTTGGTCACTTTATTACTAGATAATTTTGTCGTTCAATCAAATTTGTTGTTTATCCTGGACTAAAAACTCGGCTAACCCATCCCTCTTGATGAATTTTTTGTTTACACGTTTCATAAATCAGCAAGACAATCCAGTCACATTATAAACTATATTTAACAACACTAATAAAATTTTTACATTATGTAGTCCTTATTAATTTATAACTTAATTTATGTTACAGTAAAAATTGATAATATAATTAAAAATATGAATAAAGTTAAAAAAAATAAATAACATTTAAATATTTTCCGTAAGGTTTAAGCGAGAATCAGACTCGTCGTTGCTTCGGAAAGAAAAGAATCGAGTGGCCCAGTTGACTTGCTTTTTAAGTTTCCCAGACCCAAAAAAAAGATAAAAAGAAAAATATAAATGACTATCGTTTGGGTTGGGATCCAGCGAGCTCCATCTTTTCTGTTTATTTTTTTAAATATATTTATTTTTAAATAAATAATTATAATTTAAGTTATTTAAAAATAAATAATTTTATTTAATTATATTTTTTTAAAAAAAAATTAATTAAATTATTATTATTTATTTTAAAATAGATAGGGGATGAAATTTCCTCAGATTCCGTGGGGAGAGGTTTGACGCCGTAGCCAACGTCCAGTAAGGAAAGTACTAAGTGGACCCCACAAACAGTAAATAAGACTTTTCTATTTAAAGCTGTTAAAGTCAACTTATCTGTGCCCCACTGAACCCTCCGATCTGACGGGCTCCTCAATCCAACGGCAATCGGAACACCTTTTGACCCTTTCAATCCACCCTCTCTATCCCCTGTTATTCTCATCAATTTTTTATTTTCCTTTTTTTGTTTTCTACGTCCATACACGGTATTACTTCATGTGGTCCCTACACCTACTCATACGCCCAGATTATATATTTTGAAACTTATATATATATATATATATAATTTCTTCTAAAGTAAATATTAATTTTAAATATGTGCACTAGTAACAATTTATCATTTTCCAATTACCCGTGTGATTTCTTTTCATCCGTTATTATTTGTTATTTTTCTTATTTATTATTATTTTAATATTTTTTAAAAAATAATAAAATATTTATATATTATATTATTTTAATATATTGAATATTAGTCAAAAAAGACAGTGCGAGTATGAACACGCGGATGATTACCATTGGTGAAAGTGTTTGACTACGGATGAACATAAACGACAAGTTCAGTTGAGTCATACGATGCCTCTGTCTGCCCCTCATTTTCGGATTCCGATTACTGTTGCCATCAATTTTCTTTGACTCTTTAACCCTCTCTCCCTTTATTATCCCCTGTTTTCCTTTCCTCCTCTGCATTACTCCTCACCACACACCACGCCCACCCCCTCTTTCTCTCTCTCTCTCTCGGCGAAGAAGCAGCCCCCCAGATCTCCTCCTCCTTCGTCCTTTGTTCTATATCCTTAGAAATTTTGGATTGATTGATGGTGGCGCTGTAGACGTGGGTCTATCGAGAAGTGAGATATGGCAGTTGAATTGATGGTGGGATACAAGAGCGAGAGGTTTGCGTCCATGGTGGAAGAAAATGCCGTTCAAGAAGCGGCAGCCGCAGGCCTTCAAAGCGTTGAGAAGCTCATCAAGTTACTATCTCAGAGACAGCAGGAGCAGCCGCAGCAGGACAGCCGAGAGCCCTCTTTAAACCGCTCTTTAGATTTCGATTGCAAAGCCGTAGCGGACGTGGCAGTCAACAAGTTCAGGAAGGTGATTTCACTCCTGGACCGGACCAGAACCGGCCACGCACGGTTCAGGCGTGGTCCATTGGCTTCATCGACCGCCTCACACCCATCGCCTCGACAACTGCCGCAACAACCACCACAGCAGCAGCATCAGCAGCGGAAGCAAATTCTAAACGTTGAGCGCCCTATTTTAGAAAGCAAGCCGCATGGATCTGCCTTTACTAGGGTGTACGGTGCATCGCAAGTCCAGCGGCTGCCCCCTCTTCCGCAGGCGTTTCACCACCAGCAGCATCACGTCCCGGGGATCGGGGTTGCGAAGACTGGGATGGCGATTGGGGGAAGCGAGAGGAAAGATTCCACCACCACCCTGAATTTCTCTTCATCCCCGCCGATCTCGGCGGCGAACTCGTACATCTCGTCGCTGACAGGGGACACGGACAGCGTCCAGCCGACGATGTCTTCTGGATTCCAGATAAGCAATTTATCCGGAGTCTCATCTGCTGGGAAACCTCCTCTCTCTTCTTCTTCCTTGAAGAGGAAGTGTACTTCTATGGATGACCTCAAGTGCGGCGGATCTTCTGCTCGTTGCCATTGTTCCAAGCGAAGGTTCTCCATCTCTCCTCAAATTTCATTCTCTGTAGTATTTCTTCAACACCCCCTGGGAGCCTTTTAAACAACGGTTAATCTGGCGGGGTCGATAATTAGCACGGAAAATTTTTCTAAGAATTTCAAATATCAATAAAATTTTGTTTGTTGACTCATTTGATCTAAAACGGCTGGATGACTTGACTGGTTCAGGAAGTCAAGGGTAAAGAGAGTGATCAGAGTGCCGGCAATCAGCTTGAAGATGGCTGATACTCCACCGGACGACTATTCCTGGAGAAAGTATGGACAGAAACCGATCAAGGGTTCTCCTCATCCCAGGTAGACATTTTTACCTAATTACCCTTCTGCCTTCTGATTGATCGTCCTTTTATTGGAGGGTGAAGTGTGGTAATCGGAGCTGAAATCTGACTATTTTGTTAAACAGGGGTTACTACAAGTGTAGCAGTGTACGGGGCTGCCCCGCGAGGAAGCATGTGGAGCGTGCTGTTGACGATTCGACAATGCTCGTCGTGACATACGAAGGCGACCACAACCATACCCTGTCGGTCGCCGACGCTGCTGCAACCATCGTCCTTGAATCATCTTAGTCGAAACCAAACAATATCTTCAAGGCAATAATAGCCGTTGATTAGCCGAGCCGGTCAAGATCTTGAAAAGCTGTCCATGGTCAAAGAAAGCAAGTAAAATTGGCACCTTCTCCAAGGGGATTTAATCAGTGGCCTTTCGTCGGTATCGATACAATCAAGGAAACGACACCGTTGGTCTACCCGCGTCCTACGTCTTTTTCCTCTCACCCCTTTTTACCCCTTTCAAACCCCTTCTCTTCGTCATAAAGCAAGAAATGTTCCATCTTGTGATCCCTCCGTGGAGAGGGAAAGAGAGAGAAGGGTGGAAATTGTGGATTTGGTGAGAGTTAAATTAATCAATTAATGGGTTTTTTTTTTCCGAAGAATTGCATTTGTTTATTTAAATTTCTAATATATTATTCGTAGTGTCTTTATTTTTTAATATATTTTTGGTGGAAAATATATAGTTTATGGTGGTGGTAGTGGTTCATTCATGAACGTCCACTATCTTGCCGGTTCCAAAGTCCACTCAAATGGCGTCCCCATTAAAATAATAGAGTTTATGATGATCTTGATGATGATCAGTTCTGACGGTCCAAGGAGGAGGAGTAGTCAATTTATTAAATGGGGTGTTAATGCCCTCTGCGTTGAAGCTTGACTTTGACTACTTGTGATGGCAAAATTATTTGTTCTCGTGGAAATTATGCATCAGTCAATAACTAATATTTTTCTTTTAATTGAAATAATAATAGTAATTTTGTATTTTGAATTGCCATAAAACTTGAATCATTGTCCATTTAAAACGGCATCTCCTCGATCAATTTGCAGATGGCGAGCACTAATGAGTTATTCATTAGAGTTTTATGGCTTTATAATGGTCAAAACTTACCGTTATAATATAAAATATTATGATTTAAAAATTATATAAAAATATTATATTAACTTCTACTGTCTTTTGCTATCAAAACAATCTCAATATTTAAAACTAAGGGATCGTAATATGCATACAAATATTTTGTTCCCTGTTGATATACAAATTTATAGGTGTTATATTTAATGACAAATACTTGCTTATATAATTTGATTACGGCTGTCGATAAAAACTAATGCGTATCTAATATCCAAATTGTTATATAAATTAGAGAGTTGGATAGAATATTTGATTAATTTGAAAGACAACGGATTTAGTCTTTGTAATTAAAAATCTTAGTTTTACATGCTAAAATAATTTAATAAGATATAATAGGTATACGAGATTCATTCAACACTTAAGTTAGTAATTTTTTCTCAAATAATTGAAATATAAAAAAAGAAAAAAGATGAAAGGAGATAAGTGTAGAGTTTTGTAAGTTTAAAGAGTTATACCCTACTTAATTATACACGCTATTAATACTTATATGTTAGAGTATCACTTACCCTGATTTTTAATTGGGAGTCTGAGTTTATAACTTAAACTATAATTGGTGTGTCTACTTGGAATCAGTGCTTGCAATAGGAGACATACTACATTAATTGTCAATTGTTAAAATAATTGTGTATACAACTTGTATTAACTCAATAATTATCCAATCATTAATATTTGCCTTTTATTAAGTCATTATTACTTGTTTACGTATGGCTTATCATTTGTTAATCATATATAATCATTTATCAAAATTTTATATATTATTAATTAATTTATCAGGTCATTAACCACATCAATCTTCATACTTCTTAACACTCAGTCGATCGATCAATTGGCTTATTCCTTAGTTCCCTTATTTGGGTTGCTGTCCTCTGAATCTCGTCATCTAGTCGGGTCAAATAGGTTGTACTTAATTGTATCCAAAAAAAAAACTATCCTGAGTTATGTATTTATATTTTTTGAAAAATTATCTGCAACTTCACATCTGAGAGAAAATATGATGAAATCTTTGCATAGTAGTAATTTTATTTTTTCAAAAATAAATTAAGAGAAACGCCACCTATGGTCACTTTTGGGACAATCCCGGGTGAATAGAAAAGTCATCTAGCCATCTATTTTATATGTACTCTTTAATACAAATATATAAATAAGGCATTATATAACTAAAAAAAAACTAAAAGATATTTATCCTATAATATCAGTCTTAAATAATTTACTGTTCTAATGTTCAGTTGATGGCTAATGCTGTAAATCTTCCCGCTAGTTTTCCCTTTTAATGTTACCGGTGCTAAAATCTGCTTAACCACAACAACAGTGTTAAAATTGCCTACCTTAACGTCACATACACACACACACACACACATATATATATAATTATTTATTAAAATGGTCAAGAAAATTAATTTCTTATAGTTTTATTATAAATTTGAGAGATAAATTATTTTTTAATGAACTCTATTTACATTTAAATAATTACAAAAAAGGATCTAGAATGAGGTTTTTATAGTGGTACATCTGAATCCAGAATCTTTGCCATTCAGATTTACACAGAAAACACAAGGGCCCTTCAACTTAAGAAAGAACCTTAAATTCATAAACCACATTTTGATAATAACACCTACAAATAATAGAGATAATTATACTGTGAGAGAAAGAACAATTATACCATACTATACCATACTGTCACCTGGTTCACGTACATCAGCTTGAAGGGGGTACTTGAATATAGTAGGTGAATCATATTTTTTGTATGATATTTTCTTTAGTTATATGATAATTTAACATCTCTGAAAATTAGTCTTATCTCCCAAAATCCGTACAAATAAGTCCTATGGACGGTTTCTAGACAACTTTTATTTTTTTTTTTTTGGGGGAGATGGCGAATCCTAAGCTACAGTAGAACATAAAATATTTATTTATCTTAACAAATATAAAATATTTAATTATCTTAAATATAAAATATTCAGATATGGATCCCCACGTTTGACTGTGTGTCGTTTAATGGAGATAGACAAGGGAGAAAGATAAAGATAAGAGCGTCGGACTTTGCGGCTTCGATGAGTTGTCATCCCCGGCAGTTAATCCCATTCATTTCATTATTTTATGAAGCATATGATGGTGATAAATAATATTTATATAATTTATATTAATTATTTAATAATTATTTTTTTAATAAAATATTCTCATACATATAAATATAATTATATAAAAATCATAAAATGATGGTATAAGTTTATAAAGAATGGCCTTTGCTTTTGACTTGGCGTTAGCATTTTGTAATATTAATTAATTGTATAAAGATTGCGTGTTCCTTTAAAACATATTATAGATAAATGTGTTTCTATTGCAATAAATACCCTCGTGGGCTACCTCTATTGCCTGTCATTAACATTGATCATTACATATAATATTTACAATTATAAGTCAATATTAGACGGCTGTGAAAAGCATGGGTTAATTATTTAGTGTGGCTTAACTAATTGTTTTTACATACGGTGTCAATAATATATATTGTAAATAATGTTTAACTTATACAATAACAGACAAAAAAATAGATGATCAAATTAATTAGTAACATTAGTTTTACATACCAAAATAAATAAGTGAAGGAACCATTGCCATATTCATAAGAAATTTTTTTAAATTTTAAATCAGTGTTAACTTAAGACTAATAGAGAGAAAAAGAAGATTGTCAATATTTCTAACGCAATCTGTTAGACTCTTAGTGATGGTGGTAATGAAAAGGTTAAATTGTATGTGAAACTCGACGGAGGAAGGAGATGGGGGTCGTCATATAATTTGTTTAAACTCTTTATTGATACAAAACATGTGTTAGTGGGGAATTGAATTAGCAATATTCTAATGGTATGTTTAGTTATTGGAATGAAATAAAAAATAAAGTTAAAATTATTATTTTCAAAATAATTATTTCTAATAAATAAAGTAAAATTTAGTATTTAATATTTAGTTTATAGAAAATAAAGTTAAAATTATTATTAATAATAATAATAATTTGGTTAATAATAATAATAATAATAATAATAATAATAACAACAACAACAATGGTGATTTTGAAATATTTAAAGTGATTCAATTATTTAATTTATTAGAAATAATAATGTTTCAAAAATAATTTTTTTGAATTTGTAAATAAATATTCTTGACTTATTTTTTAACCAAATACAAAAATTGTAATGCTCGTGAAAATTAATTCGGAATAAAAATTTTATTTTGGACTACCAAATGCCACCAAAGTATTGGAAGTGGCTTAGGTTAAGTGTGCCACTTGAGGAGAACATAACGTATTTCTTGAGATTGATTCAAAAATCGATGATGATTTACCTTAAGTGTGAAACGGGCAAATGTTTCTCGGGTGCTTCTTTTCTCTTGAATTAGGATCCTTTGTATAGTGAGTGGATTCTTAGGCTAATTTTAGGGTCTATTATGCCTTGTAGGTAGAGATTAACAGGATGGGTATTTTGGATTCAGAGAGTAGGTACAACTACTCCATGATATTTGTCCGGTGTTAAAGAAGTGTCCAATCAATTTTAATCAAATTATCACGATTCAAAAGTGGTAGGTATTGCACTGCCGTAGATATGTTATACAGGTCGTACCACCACCGGTACAATATAATTTATCGTAAATAATATTTTAGATTTTATCAAATTAGAGGTACAGTCTATATGCCATGTCAGCCTATGATGTAATTAGATCATACTTAATACTGTTTTTTGCCTGGCCCGCTCACCCTTAACCCATCTCGGGTGGCGTCGGGAGTAGGGTCCGATACCTTTCTTTGAACCTGGCCAACACGCACAAACAAGCAGGGAGGCCGACGGTTCCGTCGACACTCCGACGCTCAAGTAAGATATTTTCCGCAATAAACGGAGGAATGCATGCATAATATCCGAGAATGAAGGAGTGTGAGAGGGATGTGATTGGAGGCTTAACCGTTTAATGCCCCCCGTGGAGGCCTTACTGTATACCCGCGGTGACTTGGAGATCCCGTGAGGATATTCCACGATCTCGGTTTGGAGGTGCGTCTCATGAGGGCGGCAGTGAAATCCTCTTGGGGGTGCGCCGCCGGCTTTTAGATGTTCGTGGGCCTTGGTGATATTCGGAGATCTCCCAATGAGTCGTGGCTGTTCGGCCCGAATTGCGCTGGTGGGCCGGGAGGAAAGTTGCCCACTTGACCCAAGGCAAAAGTGAAGTTAATAACCTCGAGGATAATGTTTTGGGAGAGCTTCGTACTCGTGCGGAGGAATGCGGCCTTTTGTGCTCTAAAATCCGAGACCTTCTCCTTCGTGGCGATCATCTTTTCAAAGCATGCCTTCCGCCCCAGGATCGCCATCTTTACCATAAAAAGACTCGGATTCACCATCTAGAGCATGCTTTGATTGATGATTTCATTGACGGAGCAAGATTGACTCACCACTCAAAAAATCCTAAGTGCTCTCCGAAGTAAGCTCGGTTTCCCGGCTAGGCTTAGTGCTCTCAAACACTAAACTCCAAGATCACTCTCAAACGGCTTTGTCCATTCTCCGCCTCCCACCATCGCCGTTACGAGCGCGCCCCACCTCTCCATACCGAGAACAAAACACTTTCAAACACTCGAGAGAGCTCCCATTCTCACCCATTTTTAGTTTCTTCCTTTGAAGCCGTTGTCATGGGAAAGATTTTCCAGGATTTGCCAGGACCTCTTGTTCTTTTAGTGGTGTGAGATTCACGAGGAGGGAGAGGGTGGCTATAGTTGGGAGCCATTCAAGAGAATCAAAAGTTTAAAGTGGTCAGGATACGCGCCACGGTAATAAGCTCAATAATAATAATAATAATGATAATAGTAATAAACGTAATAATAAAGCGTAGTAGTAATAATAATAATAATAATAATAATAATAATAATAATAACAACAATGGTGATTTTGAAATATTACAAAAGTGATGCGGGAATAATAATTTTTAATTTATTAGAAATAAATAATATCATATTTTACGTGGGAATAAATTTTTTTTTAAATTTTGGAATATATATTCCTGACTTATTTTTTAACCAAATACGAAAATTGTAATGCTCGTGAAAATTAGTTCGAAATAAAACTTTTATTTTGGACTACCAAACGACACCTAAGTATTGGAAGTGGCTTTGGTTAAGTGTGTCACTTAAGGAGAACATAACGTATTTCTTGAGATTGATTCAAAAATCGATGATGATTTACCTTAAGTGTGAAACGGGCAAATGTTTCTCGGGTGCTTCTTTTCTCTTGAATTAGGATCCTTTGTATAGTGAGTGGATTCTTAGGCTAATTTTAGGGTCATTATGCCATGTATGTAGAGATTAACAGGATGGGTATTTTGGATTCAGAGAGTAGGTACAACCACTCCATGATATCTGCCCCGTGTTAAAGAAGTGTCCAATCAATTTTAATCTAACTATCATGATTCAAAAGTGGTAGGTATATTGTACTGCCGTAGATATGTTCGACAGGTCGTACCACTACCGGTATAATATGATTTATCATAAATAATATTTTAAATTGTATCAAATTAGAGGTATAGTCAATATACCACATCAGCCTATGGTATAATTAGATCATACTTAATATGGCCCATATAATATAATAAGTTATACATATGTATATTTAAAAATAAAAAAATAATAAAATTACGTATTTGCATATTTTCTAAAATTTTATAAATTTTCATCTATTGCTTCATTCTTCTTAATAAATATTTCTCTACTCTCTATCTCTCTGTACGAGTGATATAATATCAAACTAACTATCATTATTATTAAATTTTATTTGTAATTTTAATATTTAATTTGTTATTTTATAATTTAATTATTAATTAAAATGTATATTTTAAAAAAAAAATGACAGTGAAAAAATTTAGAAAAATTATTTCAATGCTTCAGAACCCGTTATACCACATCTTGATAGATATTAAATATAAAAAATGAACTGTTGATTTTAAAACTTTTAAACTCCACGTATTTTTTTAAAAATTTTAAAATAATTAATACTATTTTAAATTAATATAAAATTTTTATTAAATCTTTTATATTATTTTTAGCAATATTTTAAATAAAAGCACTTGATACATCCTTGCTCCAATTGCTAACGGATTAGAGTGCCGTTGAGTCTTCAAATTGAGTAGAAATGGGTTCAATTTTTACACTTCTCAACTTAGATTCTACATATCATAATTAAAAAAATAAGATGTCAGAGAATTATGGTATTTACTCCTTAGTATATTCTCCGATATTGAAATCAATAATTTTTATCAGGAAATAAAAGATATGGGAACGAAAGTAGGTGAGTGATGATGCAAGAAGGGGTTACTTGAGTTTAACTCGAAAATTACATTTGACATGGAGTAGCTTTGGTGGCAGTGCACTCGTGGGAAGTGGCTTTGACATCACTGAGGTGAGTATTATGATAGAATCCTCAAGAGGCTCCGGGGACAGAGCATGGATTCTGAAGGCTCGAGGGTTGATTGTGTGTGAATGCCTAGCATCTGAGGGCAGGTTTTTGTGATGGACCACGTTTTCTAACTAGACTCCGATAGAGTTTTAAATGAAAAACATTTGTCAAACTGATACAAACTTGTACAATATTTATGTACATTAAATATATATATAAATATTCACAACAGACAATATAGAATCCAAATGAAACAATATAATTGTGGTGCCAACATCGCATTTTCGGACACAACGCCAGACAAAGAGATGCCATTGGTTACCAAAATATAAATCATAATAATATATCGAAGCATATATATAACCATCAATATAGCAACAGAACAAAACTATTTGTATGTTCTTAATGTAACAAATATAAATTCGTCAAAATATACAAAAGTCTTTCAAATCAAAGTATAGAGCCTCAAAGCCTAAGTCTACTAAACATTCCTCAAAGTCTTCTGCCTAGTTGATTTCTAATCATCTACCTCGCCTAATTAGGCGAAAGCTCGTATTTATCTAAAGGTAAGAAAACAGTAAGGATGAACTAAATATTCAATAAGGTATAATATAATAAAATACGATAAGCAATGTATTCAAAATAAAACAAATGAAGAGAGTAGGAGCATAATATAAATGTATGAATATGAAATATGTTCAAATGTATTTTTTAAAACATATTTATCTTTTCTGATTTTATATCTAATTTCTTTATATTCTAAAACATTCAAAATTTTTTTTAACTTTACGGATCATGGCTAGTAGGCCTTACTAACTAACGGTATAGTCAAATCGAGAAAATCATTATGTTAATTCACATGATCTAATGCACTAATCACGAATATCAAATTTTAACATCCTGTGGCGGACAATATACCTATAATCCCACATATATTGAGCCTATAATCCTTATTATTATGCTACCATATCTCCCGTGTCTCAGAGACAATCCTTGATTTACCATAATAATATCCTACGGTATACCAGAAAATTTTACTATCTGATATAAAAATTCTTTATCCTATTACACGATTTTTTTTATATTTCATATTGGAGACTCTATACAATGTTAATATTACTTTTTTTTTGAACTTCTCCCACCGAGAGAAAGTTTTAAATGTCATATAACGGATAATAAATTGTAAAGTTTCAATTACTTGATACAAATTCATAATTTTATATCTTTACAAATACGAATATAAATTTATATGCTAATAGATATAGATACATATTTTTTATATTTTTGTGATTTTAAACCTTTACATGTCTTTAAGTACATACACAAATTATCTTGAAATTTGAAACAATTAAAAAATTCTTATCATAATGAGCCAAACATAACTTTAAGACTTTCTGGACAACAAATACCTTCACGATTATATACAACATAATTTTTAGAATATATACAAGATAACATACGAAAGGTATATGTGGATAATTATTTTAATTCATATCCGATAATATTCTCGAAACATAAAAAAATTAACTTATACAAAATAGATGTACACAAATACCAAAAAATTAGAGTACCCATGTCTATGAAGTTGGGATTGTCAAATTTTAAAAGCTGAATCATGCATAAACCCTAAATTTTTATGGGCAAAAGTTTTGGGATGTGGGTTAGGATTTCTAAGTGTACAAAACTATATAAAATTATCAAATCGAATATCCAATCGATAAATTAACATATATAAGGCATGTGTATCCATATTCAAAAGCCAATTCATATATAAATCTCAAAATAAATGGATAAAATCGTTCCGGATACGAGTTAGGGTTTCCACATACCAAAAATCGGTCAAAACTAAGAAATCAGATTTGAAATTAATACATATGCATATTTAAGTCACGTGTAATATAAAATATAAATTTAATCGAGTATTGGAATGATGATACCAGAATAAAACGGAACAAAAGTGTAAAGAAACGAAAGAGGAGAGTATGGGTGCACTTATCTCGACCTGATCTACAACTTCTCTAACTAATTCCAAGCCGAAATCGAACCTAAGATCTTCGATCTCCTCCTTCACCCTCATCTCCTTTGCATGCTCTCTCTTCTCTCCCTATTTTCCTGCATGAATGATGAGAAAAGAGTCGTTGGGCTCTCATATCGCAGGCTGGCGTTGCGCGCTTGGATCCAGCGCCCACCCCGAGCACTTGAGTGCCCCGCGGGCGATGTGGCCCTAGATCCAGCGCCTAACGTGATACTCGAGCGCCTGACAGGTGCAGGTCCCTTAAAACCGGCGCTCGGGAGGCGTCCTCCGCCGCTGCCTCCAACCTTAATCTGAAACTTACTTTTTTCACACATATTAAGCTTAATTTTGATTATATTACCTTAATTTTTCGTAATTACGATATTCAAAAATCGATACATTACAGTATTAGAATTAGTGTAGGCGTCGATATGAGCATGTCTTTAGAATTTGTCATAAAGGCTTTTTATAACCTATGAGCTAACTCAATCTTATTTGGGAGGTAAGGTTGACTGTTAACTATCTTGCGCAAAATTAGTGGGTTGACGTGAGGATTGTGGATGTCGATTTAGGCAAACTGTGATTATTTGAAGGTAATTTATTCATTCATTGAGGAAATACTGTACGCGATAAATATTGGGGTTACCATATGCTAAATTGAAAGTTACCATTCCTGAAAAGATCACGATTTGGGGTAATATTTGGGGTTTTGGCCGATTAAGGCAAGTGATTTTCAAAACACGGGAATGGTGATATGGGCCATTCGGATTGAGCCGTAGCTAGCTTGGGCCATAGTCGGTCAGCTGAAATGTTGCTCTCGGTCAGCAGAAGCATTAACTATCCTCTAGACCAATGGGCTGGATGCTTTCTGGGTCGACCTTCTTCTACTGTCCCCATTAGTACTTTTATTACTTTATTTAAATCATAATTTTTTAATATTAAATAGTAAATATTTATACAAAATATATATGTCATATTATTGATTTTTATATTAAACAAGATTTATAATTTATTTCTCATTATCTAAAAGAATTAAATAATATTATCTTATTTATTAAAATATCTTATTTTAAGAGCAACAGTTTAGAAAGTCATACAGGTAGAACATACAGGTAGAACGGCCTCAACAATAAAAAGATGAAGAGCGGCTGCAAAATATGATGGAAATCAACTTACTTGATATTGGACATTGCGTATGTTTCTTGCTTTCTTTTAGTATTTTTTGCAATAAAAATATTATATTGACCAAGTTGATTGTAAATATCAATTGAAAAAGGATTAAAATGATTAAATATATTTTAAAAATATTTTATTTTTACTTACAAATTTGCATATACCCACTATATAATATCAAATTTATTATTGAGCCAATCATTATCATTTTATTGACAATTTTGTATTTTATCATGATGATTATAATTCTCATTGCATAATATCATGTAATAAAGGTAAATAAAAAATTTTGAGAAACAAATTTAAATAATATTCAAATATATTAAAAATTAAATATTCACTAAAATTATATTTAAATTTATTATTAAAAAAATTTAAAATATTATAAAAATCCTCAAATGCTAAATTATCGTGCTGCAATTGTGTATCTTGCTTCAATACATATGGGTTATTTATATATTTTGAAGAATTTTATGCCAACATGGGATGACTGATGGTATAATAGAAATGAAGGCATAAGTTTACATAACATAGATACAATATACAATTTATATGCCTTTAATTAGTGCTAGAATTATCAAATCTAACAAAAGAAGCAGGCAACAATATTATTGGTTTTGACAAACGAGATTAATATTCCTTTGGTACATAATTGACTGAACTTGTCACTAATTGAAGTTTGACCAAATTAACAACAATAGAAGACCAGAGTTTAAAGTTTTGAAATGATCGAAGGATGACAAGCATAGATTTTTTATATTTATATCAAATACATAGGATCTCTTAATATACCAATAAGTATAATATTATTCGAGTTAACCTTCAGTATTGAGGTTGAATATTAGACAAAAAAAAATAAGATGATATCCATGATAATAAAAATATGTATCTTATTTAAGAATTAATTAGTTGTACTAAATTGTGTTTGAATCTAATCATTTTAAGTTGTAATGATAAATAAGAATTAAGAACCAATGACAGTGGAAATATAAATGATACTTAAGAGATAACTAAGTTATTAATTTTATTTTTTAACTTTTATAAATTATGATATTAAATATTTAATCGATAAAGTAAAATAAGATATATTTATTTATAATATTTTATATCTTTATTTCATTTTTATTTTTTCCTCTCCCTTGTAGTCCTTGTCTTTTTTAACCATGGGCTAAAATAGGTACAACCCAACTAGGCATGGTCCCGAGAAATGAGATGCATGCCATACTGGGACCGCATCTCAAATTGCAGACACAACACGACACCACTATTTCTCAATGTGGTACGTGTGCTTTGTTACAACTCAACCTGATTACTAAAGTATAATATGAGTCATCCAAATCATAATACAAAATAATCATAAGTACTACAAACAAACCTCAAATAATAATAAATATTTATCATCATTTCATTAATTTTAGAACTTTCAAAACATCTATAATAAATATTTGAAACATTTATTACAGGATAATATTCAATCTTACAAATATTAATATAAACTAATAAGAGTTTAACATCAATTCAAACAAAGATATTGATGGGTACCGGTACTTTAGGCCCATAGGCAAGATCCATTTTTCTGGAGTTAGGCTCTAATACTACAGAGATTCAGTAAGCCCAAGAGGTCCAAGTGCTAGGGCCGGCCCATACGGGATAGATGACTGAAAACCCATAAAGGTCTGTAAACTCAAAATGGCTCTTGGACATCAATCGCCTCTGCAAGAGCGGCATGTCAGAGATTTGGTGACTAACCCTATCAGACTGCATGGAGAATGATGGTCAGAGGTACGCACCTGATCACTACAAATGTGACAAAGTAGAAGATCACTTGGCATATACGCAACGTCCATGGCATGGTGAATAGGGTTAGTGAAGTTGGTGACAAACTTTCCTACACACGTCAATGCTACTTGGACCTCTATCAAAGAATGACTCAACACTATAATACACTAACTGGGCACCTAACAAAGGGAATCCAGCATTCACTATTGCTTAACTGTTATAGAGAGAGAAAATGAAAGTGAGGAAAATGCTTGAACATGCTTTGTAATCCCGTTGTAATTTCCAACGGCATAGTGAAGCCAATTCTCGGACAAAGAGTCCAGTGATTTTTTCTTCTGATTTACGAGAAGGTTTTTTACGTAAAAATTATACGTGCCTTAATCCTCGAACTTTCTAACTTTCCACATTAAAATTGACTTATTGTCATTAAACATACATTTTACCCTTTGTATTGCATGGGTCTTGCCGGGAAACGGTCATGGACCCAGTCAAGTTCTTGTCTGTACAAGCGTGTAAGATCCGAGGACGAAAAAGATATATTTCTAAAATTCGAGTCAATAATATTCTATATTTAAGTCTAAAAAATATCTATAATTAATTTTACAGGATAGAATAAAATACCAATAAGTAAGTTGAATTCATAATAAGATATTATAAATCAATAATATAATGGATAATATAAACAATAACATAAAGGATAATATAATAACATAAATGACTATAAAAACAATATCAAAGCAATAATCATGATGTTGAATAAATTTAGGATCAAATTAAAAATTAAATTGTAAAAATAAAAAGGATGTAACCAAACTTTGAAAGCGGCAAGGTATCAAGAATGTCATACTTGACTTTTATATTTTTATTTGTATTTGATCCATTAAATTACTTAATTAGAGATCACAACACTAGATTCTCTAATTGAAAAATAAAATTCAAAAACCAACTTATTTCAAAAATAATTTTAGAAAATAATTCTCATCAATCACAATCCTAGATTTTTATTTTATCAAACTTAGATTTGAAAATGACAATGTACCCATACAAAATATTACACCAAAAACTTACACAAATAAAAACAAATAATCTTTGTTAATTAAACTACATGCAATTTTATAGAAAAAAAGGTGACTAAATCTATAAAAAGTATCAATCCCACTTATCCAAATATAATAATAATGAAGAACAATAAACTAGCATTTTATTAATATTAAAGAATAATATATGAATCAAACAAAATTAAAAATACTATGGTCAAAGTGAGTTCATTCCTAACCCTACCAAAGAATTACTTGTCCGTAGGTTTTAAATTAGAAAAGCTCCAAAATCTTAGCCGTTGATGTGCCTTCCCCTCGAATTCCAGCCGTCTGTTTGTGTCTCTTTGCCCTGTTGGTCTTGCCATAAGAATACTTTCCTTTCCCTTGTGAAACACTCACCCAAACATGGTCACAATCTTCTGCATCATCGTGACCAACTTCAGTTGCCTCCCTTAACAGTCTTCTTTTCCTTTCTTACAGATTTTCTTTCCTTTCTCTTTATTCTTCCTTCTTCTTTCTTTATATAATATTTTGTATTCCTCTATTTCTATGAGTACTAATGGGCCGAGTTGGGATTATTGTTGGACTCATGCAAAAATACAGTCTTTCCTTTTATATATTAAAAAATATTTTTTGAATGTTGAACCCCTGAAAATTATAAAACTAAGATAAACAAATAAAATAACATTTTAAATATAATTTATTAGGAAATAATAATAAATAAGTATGAGTGTATATGTGTTATTTATTGTTCATTATAGCCATTCAAGTTCATTGCTAGTTCTTTAGCAATTTTGAAACAAAAATTAGCCAAACTAGCCAAAAATATAAAAATAAAAGCTCTCATTTCTTAAGTCTCATTGTTACATTTAGCGTATGTAATAAGATTTCAAACCATTAAATGACACCCATGGATGATTATTGTCTCGTGAGAATTTGCAACAATAATAAATACAAACATTTTAAGTTTCTTATAATATGTTTCATGAAGGCTAAGATCTCGTACCATTCATCAGATGAATGATTTAATTTAAGCATATAATGCAAAAAGATATGTCACCATCAACTTTATATTAAACATTTGAAGAGTTCAAATATATATATATATATATAAATGTATCACATTGTAATCCTTTTATTGCCATTACATATAAGTCCCACTTTTAGTCTCGAGAATATGAATTTTTATAACCCTCTTTGAATAATTACAAGCACTTCCCTCCCTTGGTTTTTTTTAAGACACACCCATAAGTACAAGACCTTTTTTTTTTTTTTTTTACATTTTCTCCTCTTTTTTTTTTTTGAAATTATTTTCACCTTTTTTTTTTTGGAGGAAAAAGAAAACCTATGTGATTATTCAGATACATTGATGAATAACCTTCATAGTGATCTTTTTATATTTCATTTTTGTGAAGCACTAAAAAGTGTAAAAAATTGTCATGTGTCTCAATTTATTTTTTTTCCACCAAATATCTCTATCCTTTTGTTTTCACGCTCTCCATTAATAAATCAAGAAATATCAGGGCATAGCATAAAGGTAGAATAAGTGTATAATATATCTAGATCAATTTATTATTATGGGTCAACCAAAGAAAATAGTCACAAACTTCAAGCTTGCAAATAATAGGTTCAAGGTGATTATAAGTGATAAAAAGTATGAAGAAGGAAAAAGCTTAAACTTAAAATATAAAAAATGTACATTTTAGCCATCGACAAGTTGACCATCAATAATCCACATATATAAAACTTAGGTATTTAACATAACTTAATTCAATGAGAATTATAAATTTAAAATAAGTACAATAAATCTATTCAAATATTAAAGTTGAAAAATAGTCTCTAGAATAAGTATAGATACACTAACAAATAAAAATAGGCTTGAGCCTCACTCAGATGTCAAGTTTTCACTATAGTAAGGTGATAATCATATAATTCATAAACAGTATATAAAAAAAGATAACTCTATGTAGTAGTAGTAGCATTCATCTCAAAATAAAATTAGTAGATATTACAAAATATTAAATGTTGTTACTTTCTATAAATTCGAGTTATCCTACGAATTAGAGGGTCGAGAATCGGGTCTTCACGTTGGGTTGATCTAATACGGATCTAGTCTCTATAATTTCGAACCTAAACCCTACGCAACACAACTAAAAACGAGAGGTTAGAGGACGGTGAGATTCGTTCACACCATATATCTTTCGACGTTCAAATTATAAGTCTTTCCAAGAGTATAAAAAAATGTATGAATGATGCATGTAATGGTGGATTGAGCATTTGAATGCGTCATGCAAATGGGTGGCTTAGAAGTGTGCCCGCATAGAGGTAGTTTAGAGATGTGCCCGACAGAGAGGCTGCTTAAAGGTGAGCCAGTAGAGAGGCGACTTAGAGGGGCACCTGTAGATGAGCGGTTTAGAGATGTGCCCGATAAAGGGGCGGTTTAAAGATGCGTCTATAGAATGACTACTTAAAAATGCACCTGATTGAAGGGCATCTTAAGAGGTAAAAATATGCTGAAGAGTGAGCATTATTGTAGATTGTACGACTGTCTAAATATGGCCTAGAGTGCTCTAGAGGGATAGTTGGGCACTTGAATGGAATATCTCTTGGAAGGAGAACCATTCTTTGATGAAATCCTGGAGGGATTAGGTGAAAAGTTTCCTAGAAGAATTGGTGGTAAGAGTCTTTATCCCTTCCCTGGCATCCTCTCTACCTCTTCTCTTTTCTGGATTCTTCCTCCCCTTTTTTTGTAAGAATGAAGGGGTACTTATAGAGGTGTAAAGCAGTTGGATTATTCTGATCGAATGACAACCGTCCACAGACAGGATAAGACGGTTATATTGTTCTGACCGGTTAGTTATGGTAGGTTGTTGGAAAATGGGTAGTTACACACGGCGGTTATTTTGCAAAGATCCGGTTATAGTGAGTTGCATTGTACATGGGCTCGCTTATTAGATGGAATTGTCGAGTTGTTGGACTAAATCAGTAAGGGCTGATGAGTGGGGCCTGCTTTGGTATTTCTTGGGCTTTCAATTATACTGAATTTTGTTAAACTTTTACTTTATTCGTGGATCTTTTTCTTGGGACAAATTTATCGAACCCATCAAATGTATATAAAACTTGTGATTGAATCTAATAGTTCATAAGTTCATTTTATTTAAACACTAGCATTCACGTCTTATTAGTTTGAAAATTTTGTAAAGAAAGAAATTTTTTTTACATTTTTATTTTTTCATAGATTATGTAGTGCGTATACGACAAACATATTCTTATTATTCTTACATTCAACCTAAATCAAGCATCGTCCTTGATGAAAATATATCCAGCAAAGTTAAGTGTAAAGGAACAGAATGTATGAGTCTGCATTGCAAACACAAATATACATAACTGAATGTGAGAAATAAAATGTAGGCTCGCACATGTAAACTGTATTTTTCCAACCCAGATTAAACCATGTTACCCATAAGAAGAAAGAAATACAAGCATGAATGTTCTATCCTACAAAAGCAATAAGGAGCTAAAATTTAATGTAGATAAAAAGGAATTATGCTACAAATAAAAGTAAACATAAAAATGCAAAAATTAAAAACTAAAGAAATAAAAATTAAATGAACCTATGGTTACTTCTCGTAGATGGAATCTATGAGACAAATATAATCATCCCAAGTTGCTTCCCTTCTAAGGTTGATTTGGGTCTTTGGCCATTTACCTTGAGCACTCAACCATCTCTAGTATTCTCTGTTTCAACTGTCCCATTCTCAAATGCACGTTTCCCCTAAAAAAAGACTAGCCCTCCTAGATTGAATTTTCCTAGGCGCTAATGAAACTGAGAATCAGTCAGGTATACGCGTTGATTGGATTTAAATGTTTTTTAAGGATGTTTTTTATTGTAAAACATTTTTATTCTGAAAAAGAGAGCCTATAAATAACTGATTCGGTATAATATACGAAACTTTTTACTACATCACTGCACATTTGATGTTATAATTTCATTGAGAGTAAGGCCCCCCCCTAAAAATTGATATAGACTTTGCTCCAAATAATTTTAGAGCAACTGGAGTGAAAGAGGAAGTGCTCATGAGATTTCAAATCAAAAGTGTAAAGGACGCACCCCAGCAAAAAATTGAGGTGACTAAATTCCTAAATGTAGTTATGTATATTAAGACATCTATTGTTACAAAATGGGAGGATGAAGATACGCATAGGAATGTGTCCTTTAGATCAAAGGAGACTTGACCACTCAACATGATCTCATGGTGGATTGAAAATCTAAAGAGTCGAGTAGAAAAAGAACCATTTCAGGTCAAGTTTTCATAAAAAGTTATCACCAAATAGATAAAGAAAGGTTCAATAGTCGAGCAAATACTGAATATTTTTCATAACTTTAAGGGGCATATTATCAAATTTTAATAGTTTAGATCCAATAGTTTTGATTTTTTTTCCTAATCTAATAAATCAAGGTAGAACTATTGTAATAATTAAGGAGATGCCATATATGTTTATTAATAATAGCTTTGTTCCAAGTAAAGAGATCCTTGGGATACAAATTCCTTCAAGTTTGGGAAAGCAAAAATCTTTCTATACAACCTTGGTTGCATTGTTACCCCCATGCCACCACGCCAGATAAAGTTTCTAAACTTGTCTTCAATTTGCTCAATAATGGTTTGAGAAAGGACAAATGTAGAAGCCGAAAAAATGATGAAGGAGTTGAGAATAGAAGAGATAAGATAGAGCTTACTATCCATTGAGAGCTATTTATTCCTCCAAGAGGCAATGAGAAGACTAATTTTATTGATAAGAGCCTTGCAATGAGTCACGGAAAGCTTAGAGGTGAATAGAGGGACCCAAATACTTTATAGGAATAGAATTAAGGAAAAATCCAAAATTTTTGGAGATATATTTAATAAAATCAGGATCTTCAAAACTAATAAAAATTTTACTTTAAAGAACATTCTCTTTAATATTCGAGAGAATACCCAATAAGGTGGTTAGTAACATCTTATGATCTTTTGAAAGAATTAAGACCATCAAAACTAAGAACTTTATTATCATCACAATTAAAAATGTTTACTGATTTCATTCGAATAGATAGGTTTGGTGAAGGAGTTCCACATGGAGAGTGACAAAGCCATACACAAAAGATCATCATGTCAAATAGCATCCTTTAGGGCCTTAGTACTAAGAGAGCGAGTAAAGTGGTCTAAGATAATGTTTTTAGTTTTAAAGAGGCTACTTGTGTATGAGCCATTATCCTTAGATAAAGAATTCTATTTCTATTATATTTTTAAGTACAAATCTAAGGAAGAATTTCTCATTTTAGCCAACCATAGTGCACCTCATAAAGACATCCCATTTTAGCCTTTTGCTTGAAAAAGCTCATCTTGAAAATAAGAGGCTCCATACAAGATTTTTGGAGAAGTTTCTCTTGCATCGAAGGTCATCATTTGAAGGTTTGCCTTGTATGGCAAAGTGACTGCAATTTAGATCAATTTGGGCCTTAGAGACCACGAGAGATATCTCCAATGGATGAGTCAAGTCTTTTAGTATAAGATTTGGTAGCCTTTGGCTTACAAAAGAGATCAAGATAAAAGCACACTAGCCACATCAATGCTCAAAGCATCCTTAATGGAAGGAAGAATCTCAAGAAGGTTGGCAATAAAATTGTTAAATTTAAACATGCCGCTTTCAGGGAGAGTATAAGAGTTGAGGATAATAAATGGAGAGTCATCAAAGATTTTAAGGTATCATATGAGGTAGGCCACTCATTATTCATAAGAATACAGTCAAGTTTTTATAAAATATACTCGTTGTTTCTTTTATTAAATTAATTAAAAAAATAATTTTCCTGAATGAGATTGTCGTTGAGGATACATCAATTAAAGTTTCTTATGGAAAGCCCATTAGTAAAACCCTCATTAGTAGAACCCCCTATAATTTTAATGAGGAGCAAACAACATTAATGTCCCCAAGGATAGGCCAAGGAAAATCTTAGATCCAAGTTTTAAAGAATTAAATATCCCTTCCACAGATCATAATACTAAAAAGAATCATTAGAACTATAAATAAATGAAACAAAGTTTGATTGGTGGGTAGTATGGTTAGAGACTTTATAGTGCTTAGAATGACAAATGGTTTTAAGTTGGGTCTCGGCCGAGTTCCAATCAACCTATTGGTGGGCACAGGGCCTTTGATCTGAAATTTGTTTACCAATTTTAGGAGAGGAAAATATAAGAAACGAAAGTCAAAACTTTTTCAGACTTTACTTTGGTATTCATGAGACCACAAATTTGAAGATTGAAAGAAGAAATGAAACACCTAACTTCAAGCACTCTGAGAAGGCTATTGAGCCCTCTAATATCTCAATAGGTTGTGTGAATCATTTGACAATGAGAGGAGGAGAAATATGTCTTTTAGAATATCTAAAAAGGTTATCTTTTAAATCACCCAGAGCCTTAGAAAGTATGATACATTAAGAACTTGTCTCCATAGCCACAAGGGGAGGCATAAAAGTAGATGCCGTGGGGCCCACTTGTGGAGGTACAGTACCCAAAAGTGCCAATCAGGAGGCTGATGTGGAGGTAACATGATCGAAAAGAGGTGAACTATTATGTTCAATGTAAAGATCCCCTAGAATATTCAACGGAAGAGGTTTTCCCTTGGGCATTGTAAAACAACAATATCCATAATCCATACCTCATAAAGGGGGCCGGCACATATCATTTGCTGCAAAGGAGGGAGGAAGATTTTCAAGCAATACAGAGGCCTCTTTAGGCTGGGCATTACATTGAGGGTCCAAGACCAGCCTGCTAGTCTTAGGTGAAGAGGAGCACACGTCCAACACAGGATGTTTACAGTTGTCGTCCAAGTGGCCAAATAATTTGTAGCAACTGCAGCTAGAAAGTTGGAATATTAACTTGGAAAACCACTATGGTATCTTCAGCGGAATAGGATAGGCTAAATTTATTCATTGTGGCACTGATACTTTAATTTTCATACATACCTTATAAATTTTCACATTGTCCATTTATTCAGTTAGACTATTAGTATAAAGTGGCTATCTAATGATAACAATTATATAGGTTAAACCAGTAAAGTTTAATTTTTTACGGGAATGTTACACAAGTTGACCAAAAAATATACTGATTTAGGTGCATCTTTTAAGAGGTCATGTCCCGCTTCTAGTTTTTAAGGAAGAAGGGCTAACTAGCGAAGAACTAAGGGGAAAAGTGAAACATTTTTAGCACATAAAGCTTGTTTGTAAATTTGAAGAAGAATAACTATTAGTATTAACTAAAAGTTTAATCAAATCAAATATACTCCAAAACTGGTTAGCTAAATAGTCCACAATCAAAATGACAACTTTTTTGTTTAAGAATGAGCCTACTAAGGTGGCTTCCCAAATCGCAAGGCTTTTGAGATCTACCTTTGGCAGACGATGAACGGAGATCAAGGAGTCACTAACCTTATTAAGGAACCAGCATTATTGGCAATGACCTCAACCCATGATAGATCTCCAATAGGTGGCGGCACAAGCAGTGGCACAAGTGGCAACAAGGGGAGGGAGGTAGGACATCAAATGGAGGAAGGAGAAGGGGGAGGGGACAAATAGGCGGAAAAGGAGAGGAGAAGACGTTGAGAAGGAGAAGGAGGGAAGAAAGAAGATGGGGTAGATTTGAGGATCGAGGGGCACTCTTTCGCAGGCGTTCAGCACAGCGGCTGTGCTGCATGCCCGTTGTTCGTTGGATTTAATCCAATAGACAGGGTTCCCTCTTCCTCCCCCTTTTTATTTTTTCTTTTTTTCCTTTTCCTCTTTTAACGTTTTTTAATTTTATTTTATATTTATTTTTATTATTAAATTTTTTTATAAAATAAAAAAATATTAAAAAAATATTAAATTATAATTTTAGGTTCTATTAATATAATATATTTTAAAAAATATAATATTATAAAATTATTATTTTATATTTTAAATTATATAATTATAAAATTATTATTTCATAAAATATATAAAATATAAATATAAATATTTAATTATAATAGAATTTTGATCTAATTTATAAATAAATTTATTTATATTTTTAATTTTTATATAAATTTATATTTTATAAATGATTGAGATAATAGGCGGAAAAGGAGAGGAGAAGATGAAATACTCTAAGAAAAGAAGTTAAAAAAGAAGATGGGGGTAGATTTGAGGATTCAGGGGCTCTGTTTCGCAGGCATGTGGCACAGCGGTTGTGCTGCACGCTTGCTGCTCGTTGGATTTAATCCAATGGGCAGGGTTCCTTCTTCCTCTCCCCTTTTTATTTTTTATTTTTTATTTTTTTTCTTTTTTCTTTCAACGTTTTTTAATTTATTTTTTAAATTTTGTTTTATATTTATTTTTATCATTAAATTTTTTTATAAAATAAAAATATTAAAAAACAATATTTATTTATAATTTTTAGATTCTATTAATATAGGATATATTTTAAAAATATATTATTATAAAACTTTCATTATTTTTTATTTTAAACCTTATATAATTATAAAATTATTATTTCATAAAATATATAAAATATAAATATAAATATTTAATAATAATAAAATTTTGATCTAATTTATAAATAAATTTATTTATATATTTAATTTTTATATAAATTTATATTTTAATAAAAATAAATAAAAAATATATAACTGATAAAAATAAAAAAAAAGAAAAAAAAAAAAGGTATTATATAAATTAAAATATGAGAAAAAAAAAGCAAAAAAAAAAAAGTAGGGGAGGCCGTTGGATGAAATCCAACGGCATTCGCACGTGTGCGAAATAGGGCCCCTCGACTCGTAGATTTGAAGGAGGAGAGGTTTGGGGTATCTATTCCTTTAAAATATGAGTTAATTTAATTCATATTAAATATAATTATTTAATTAATATCAGATAATTAAAATTTTTTTAAATAACAATTAAATAGTTTTTTAATAATAACTAATATAACTATTCAATTAATGTTATATTATTGTGATTAAAAAATAATTAAATAAATTTTAGATATGTCATCAGATTGTCCATAGTTGAGTACATTATTACATTTGCAATCATGTAAATTGTAAACATTGGGATTTAATAATAATTTTTAGTGAAAGTATAATTCGTTGTATAATGGTGATAGCTATAACAATTGAAATATAGGGAATTAAGTAAGAATCCCATAATAGTGGGACACACGTTTATACGCTAAATATGTAACTGATACATGTATTAACAACAAATCTTGACCGCGTAATTAGACAATAATTTAATGGTGATGTTTGTTTCGAGAACAGTCTGGGAATCTGGAGATGATGAGGCACGCAGTAA
Source organism: Nepenthes gracilis (assembly GCA_033239525.1). Lineage (NCBI taxonomy): Eukaryota > Viridiplantae > Streptophyta > Magnoliopsida > Caryophyllales > Nepenthaceae > Nepenthes > Nepenthes gracilis. The sequence goes on along the minus strand of BSYO01000016.1, from coordinate 17,419,712 downwards.
TGGCCACGCCACTGCCAGCGGGTGGAGAATAACGCAATCGGCAAAGTCAAAAAAGTGGAATTGGCGTGATAACGTTGCGTTCAAATCTGTATCCGACAATTCATGTCGGCCACGTTTAATTTTGGCTTCTTCCACTATTTTATCGTGAAGAAAAGCATCTGTAGATAGTACGATATCATTAATTATTCAGAATATCTTATGTTAAATTTGATATTAGCAGGGATAACCTTTGAGATTGACCGTCCCACTTTTTCTATGCTGTTTACCTTGACCAACCCTTTCCTCGGTGGAGATGGCGGCTCTGCTGGGGAAACCGCCACCCATCAGAGGGACGGTTTATCTGCTTCACCTACATTGCCTGTCCCTACCTTATCCTTGTTCGTTTCGTCTTCCTTGCTTCAACCTCATCAGGCGGATATCCAAGCCTTGATTCGTGATTGCTCTCAAGTTGGTATCTTAGGGTTACACGGTCCTCTCATGGATTCTCTTAAGAAGAGTTTTTCTACTTTCCAGAAGCTGGGATCGGGTGCTGTGGACGCTCCTTCAGCGGTCTCACTCGCAACCTTGGAGTCACATCTCCTTTGCTCTCCATTGGTACCGATTTGACCCAAGCCACTGCGATTCGTAGGATTTCTCCTGAACTCCCACCTGTGTTGGTTGATTCACCTCCTAAAGGAGTGTGCCAACCCTTCTTGGGCATCGGTGGTTAAACTTAGATTGAACATTTATTGCACCCCTCTATCCTTCTACCGTCTTGTGATCAGGGGAGTATAATTATCAGACCTCCTCCTTAGGTTATCCAGATTGGTGCTGAAATGTGGGAGAACCTTCTTGTTGGTTACTTTATTGAAAAAAAAAAAAAAAATAGCCTTTCTATCAGTGGATTACACCCTCAAGAAATTATTGTCCAATTTGGGGTTGAAGCGGGTGCTTGTCAATTCGAATGTTTTCTACTCTACTATTAAAAATCAAGCTAACATGATGAAAAATGGTCCAAAATGGTCCTTGGCTTATCAGTGGGAAGCCTTGGATCCTAAAGCAATGGAGCCGGGCGTGATTCTAACTGAGGAGACTCACAAAACTATCTGGATAGACCTACATATAACTTTGAACGCCTTGGTTATAATAGGACTTGTATTGAGATTGAATTTGAGGCTAGTTTGCCAGACTCTGTCTCGTCGGTGATTGGCGCTGAAGCTATGTCTGGTGAAGATCTGGCAATTGATATAAAGATTGAGCACCGATGGAGACCTGCCCAATATTCTATCTGCAACTCCTTTGGTCACAATAATGGTTCATACTAGCTTAGAGTTAAGCAGATATTTCTAATGTTGGATCTTCTCATCAGGCCTCAGTGACAAGGGAAGTCAATGGTAGGCAGGTGACCCCTCCTACCTTTGCTACGTCTAACGCTTTCTCAATTCTGGAGGAAGGTATTACACAAACTAGTGATCCACCCGTGAGTTCCCTTCTTATGCCCAGATCTCCCTCTATTCAGGATGAATCCCTTGCCAAGGTTATCACCATCACTCCTTTGTTGGATGAAAAAATATCAAGGGCAAGGCTATTGACAGAGGGTTGAACATGGGTAACGGTATTATAACGGAGCAGAAGCAACCTCAGAGGTCAAAAAGAAAAAAACCCCCTACGGGGGTTATTAAATGACTTCTGTGGTTTGCTGGGATGTTTGTGGGCTCAACCAATATGAGAAGTCCAGAGTATTGGGTTATGGATCACTCCCGTGTGACCCATACCCACTTTGATGTGGCAGATGGAGGTAAATATCCTCACCCCATGAAGAAAGATCGAGTTGCGCCTGCTGGACGCTCGAGCCGAAATTCTAGTATGTTCCCCGCTCTTTGTGCGCCCGAATGGCGCTCGAGCGAAAATTCTAGTAAGGCCGCTGCTCGCTCTGCGCTTGATAGGCGCTCGAGCTCGGGCTTGCGCCTGCCACACGCTTGACAGGCCCTTGAGCGCGCGCCAATTATATAAAACGTGTACTTTGCGTTTTTAGGTTAATTTAATTAATTGGAGCGCCGTTCCAGATGAGAAAAAGAGAGAAAAGAGAGAGAAGAAGAAGAAGAGGAAGATTTGAGTCTCCGTTTGGGTTTTCAATCAAGTTAGGTCTTCTAAATCACATGTACGAGGCTTTCTTCTGCTGCTGGAAGAACAATGTGGGTTTTATCTCTACTTTTATTTTTTATACTTCTTGTACGGGCTGTCTAAAGTTAATTGATATTGATTCTTGTGATTTGGGGTTTGTGTAACCAATCAACTGCTGCTAGTGGAAATTTCGAACTCTGTGTCTCGTGGTTTTTCTTCCTCGTTTCATAGAGAGTTTTCCACGTAAAAATCGTGCATTTATTGTTTGTATTTGCTTATTGTGTGCTTGATCTACTACGTATTTTCTCGCGGTTTAAATAAGTATTTAATTCTAACACAGAGTTGTCAGCCACTACATCTCATCTTCCGACAACCATTTATGTTCTCCCCTTGGAACGTAAGTCCAAGATAGTTCTTCAGGCCCGTTATCTGCCAAAATTATGAGAGGATGTAATTGGGTTATGAATTGTTGTTGCTCTTTTGGTTGGACCCTTCCATGGTAGATGTCGAGGTCTTAGATAAGCATGATCAGTTTATTTATTATAGAGTTTCCGATTTTTCATCTTCAAAGGTGCTGTTCGTGACATTTATTTTTGGGTCCAGCTTGGATACTTCAAGGAGAAGTCTGGAGCCATCTTGAGGGACTTGTAGCCACCAACGTGCCTTGGGCTGTCTTGGGCTATTTCAATGTTGCTAAGGCCAATCGTGTGATTTTAGTGGGCTCTCCCACCACGTCTCACACATGAGAATTCAACAGCTACTTATTCAACAGTGGTCTTGTGGACCTAAGTTTTGATGGGTGCTTGTACTTGTGGTGCAATAGGGGAGAGGGCAATGCCCATATTTATAAGAAACTGGACATTGTTCTAATTAATGGAATTTGATCCTTTGAATTATCAAACTACACTGTCCTTTGCGAAACCTCTAATTTTGACCATTCTCTTTGTTTACTGATTCTGGATCATACCTATTGGCAAAATGGTGGCTCTTTCAAATTCAATAACTTCCTCATTCATCAACTTGGATTTAAGAAGGTAGTTGGTGCTACCTGGTCTTCGGTGATCGATGAAACCCAAATATTTAATGTGGTTTCTAGAATCAATAATGTCAAAATTGCCATTAAAAACTTGAACTCAATGCTGGGGGACATTTTAGCTGTGGCCCTTAAGAGTAGAGCTGGATTTGGCTCAATCATCTCTTCACTGGATCCCCTCCAAGAGCAAGCTATACTGAATAAAAACAAGATTTGAGTGGAATATCCTAACTTCTTGCACATAGAGAAAATCTTCCTTTGACAGAAAGCAAAGGTTAGATGGTTTTGAAGGTTAGATGTTCAAACTTTTTCTTCAAAGCTACCACGGACATAATAGTAGGAGCCGCATCAGGTTTCTTTCTAAGGCGGATGGATCTTGCACAAGCTCTCATCAGGAAATCCATGATAGATCTGTTAGTATTTTTAGAATTTGTTGGGTGAACCTTCGGTTTGGTTCAACTTCGACAAAGAAAGTTTAGGTCTTTTATCTCCAAGGTCATTTATCTATCCCTTGTCTCGGCCTTGATTGCCATTCCTTCGGTCGAAAAAATTCATGAGATCATCATCAAATTTAGGGACTCAAACGACCAGGGCTGGATAGAGTTTCTGTGGCTTTTTTTACGACATCTTAGCAAATTACTAGGCCTTTTATTTTGGAAGCTATGATGGACTTCTTCATTCATGGATGGCTCTTTGAACAATGTAACAGCACCTGCCCTTGTCTGATTCCAGAAGTGGTGATGCCTAGTAAAGTCTCCGAGTTTTGACCAATTGCTTGCTACAACATCATCTATAAGATCATTTTGAAGATTATTGCAAATTGTATCAAGTTGTAAGCCTGGCATTAGTGGATGGTTGCTAGACAACATTCATTAAAGGAAGACATATTGATAATAATATCCTCTTGGCCCAAGAACTTCATAGGTATCAACTGAATAATGGGCCTCAAAGATGTATACTTGAAGGTAAATATTATGAAAGCCTATGGTTCGATCCAATAGGAGGTTTTTTTAGCTACCCTTGAGCTCATGGGGTTTTCGGCTCTATTTGGGGAAGATCAAACAATACATTACTATTCCTTTCCACTCTATATCTATTAATGATTTTTGGGTTTCAAAGGCTTTCGGCAAGGTGACCCAGTCTCCCCATATTTGTTTATTTTCTATGTGGAGGTTCTCTATGGTATTGTTCTTGTCCGTGTCAACCATAATACCAATTTTCTTGTATCATTAGAGGTGTGAGAAGGCCTATACAGTGATGCTAGCATTCACTAATGTCATCCGACTTTTCTGTGGGGCTGACCAAGCCTCCATCCCCACCCTTGTTCAGACCTTGAATGTTTTTTTGGCCTTGCGTACTTTCCAACCCAAGTAAATTTTTCTTGTGTTCGGATATCCCTTGCATGGTGGGTGACATATAGTCTATCAAATGGTTCATGCAAGGCTCCCTCATCATGGTTACCTTGGGATTCCCTTATTTTCACTGGACTCAACTTTACAGATTAAAGGGTTCTCATTGATCGAGTTTTTGCCTAGATTAATTCTTATAAGAACAGATGGATATTTTTCACTTATAGAATCAAACTTACTATTGCCATCGTAACAAATTTTCATGTTTATTGGTGTTGGTGTTCATTCTTCTTAAAGTGATCCATAAAGTTTTTGATGTGCTTATTAGATGTTTTCTTTGGAATAGGACTGTCTTGAGTAAATTTTTAATCAAGGTTGCCTGGCCTGATGTCTAAAGACCCAAAGAGGAAGATGGACTTGGTATCAAAGACATCTTTGCTGGGGACAAAGCCTTCCTTGCTCGGCAACTGAGGTGCATTCTCTCGGCTAACCGTGACTCTATTTAGGTTAATAAGATTCGGTTAAACAGTATTCATGATAGATATATCTTGACCATTAAAATATCTCAACTAGTCACATGGAGCCTCAGTAGAATGTTGTAGCGTTGGTAGTGGTGAGACCCTAATGGTAAATCTGCATTTATCTGGTCTGACAAGAAGCACCCAAATGGCTCTCTTTCACTTCCTTATTCTAATCACCTTACTCTGTGATCGGGTCATCTGTGGTGCTTTAAAGTGGTGGAGCTGTTTCACAATGGTGATTAGAGAGTGCCCCCGGTTGCTTACGTGCCTGTTGAACCATTCATTCGGATGAGGCTGGACCATGTTCTGAATAAGAATTGTGATGATTCTTACTTTTGGATTTTGGAGAAGCATGTATCTTTCTATTGGATCAGCTTGGCAAGTCTTCCAACCGCCTGCTCCGGTTGTTCTTTAGGCTAGACTCGTTGGGGATAAAAATGTTGCACTCTCTCACGCCTTAACCTCTGGCTGGAGATTCAGTGTTGATTGAGTATTATATATAGATTTTCTTTTGCAGCTCCCAACACTGTGTCTTCAACTAGTTTAGATGGTCATATGTAAGAGGGTGGGTTGCACCTCGCACCTCTTACTTCTTTGTTGGAACTTGGCAGCTGTTTGGGCCTCAAGCAACTAGAATGGTAAGAGGCTCCTTCAAACAATTTATGGGTCAACTCTTGCGGCTGCTCCTCATTGCTTTTGGAGTCAAAGGAATAAATCTCTAATTGACAATCTGATACGTGCTCCATTGGCATTGGCACCTGAAAACGGCAACAACAGACGAAATCGGAGAAGATGACAAGGAAGGGGGAGTTCAGCAGAGGAAAAAATAGAGGGAAAATATGAGAAAGAGAGTAGAGAGAGAGGGAGAGAAGGCAGACGAAGAAGACGGGGAGGTCAGAGGGAACTGACTGAGAGAGAAAAGGGAGACACGAGAGAAGAACAAAAGTTAGTGTATTCTGCATCTACTATTTACACAGTGCAGTTCATATAACCCCCTTAACAAACAGCAACCAAATATCTAACCAAATAATAACCAACGGGTATAAACATCTAACCAAATATAACAACCCAACAACAAATAGTGTGATAATAACAATTTGAGGGGTTGTCGATGCAGCCGTATACTCTGCCGAAGACGCAACGAATCGGTGGATATGGTGATATCCGTAACATTGTTTGATGCGAGCATAAATTGGGGAGAGCCCATCCCAAAAGACCGGTCTAGTAGGAGGGAGAATCCATAACTTATAAGTTTGAGATTTTGTCTCAAATTTTTCAATGTGGGACTCGCATTATTCCTCCCTCTTGACTTTAAACCTCCGGTTTGCACTTGGCGGTTGCATTGCAGCACTTTGTTGGCGGCTTTTCTGCATGACGCTTCATTCTCGCCTCAAGATACCTAGAGCAGTCAACCCCTCCACAAGTAACATTTTTCGGTCAAAACCTTCTGCAGGTAGCTTTATCCGGGTCGGGACTAGTCTCAATGAAAGCACCATTTGATGGGAATATTGGCCAAGGGGAGAGCCTATCCCAAAAGACTGGTCTAGTTGGATGGAAAGTTCCATAATTTATAAATTGGAGGTTTTGTCTTAAGCTTTTTAATATATGACTCGTATTATAATCAACTTTTTTACGGCTCGGAGGAATTAAAGTTCTACTATTGGGAAGAGTGAATGTAAAACCTACGACCCCTATGCAGTGGGTTTTAAGTCAGGTGCTGGTTTGATTTGCCTGTTTTCTCTCTGTTCATCTGATTCTTGCACTGAAAAGATTCGCAGCTCGTAATGAGTAAATTCACCGTTGCTCCAAGACTCCTATTCAAACTTCTAATGAGTTCGTAATACGTGAAACTAGTACTAAATTATACAATACTTGCTATTATTAAATTGGTTTTAATCATTCAATACTACTCTAAAGATATTTTGTAAGTATTTTTATCATTTCAACGTACAATGAGTGCATTGTGCTACAAAATTGACAAAAAAGAACAGAGTCCATAAAAAAGATGGGCTGCACTTATAACGGCCCATTAGAGAGAAGCCCATATATGGCATGCACTAGTCCATCTCGACTTCATGCTCAAGGCCGAAAGTGGCCTTAGCACATTAGGAAAAGTCTTCGGAATATCTAAAATATGCCAAACCAAATGGGCACTAGTAATAGAGGTGAAAAATAGATGGTGCCCGTCCATAGGACAAAATGGCTCATCATGATATAAGAAATGTCAAATATGGCTTGATGTAAATAATATTGGATCGTATTACATGCTATCCAATACCTTAGACTATCAAAGGCCAGACCTTTGTCGGCTCTCATATTGTGCAGGATATGGTATAATTTTTTTCTCTGTATATAAGCAATAGTCTCCTCTCTTTTTTAAATGAAAATTTTAATTTAAAATATACTCCTTCCTAAATACCTTGAAATATCTTCTCTTTATAGAGAAAAGGAGCAAGAAGAAGAAGAGATAAAAATTTTAAAAAAATTACTAGATAATATTGTAAATTTGGTTAAATTAAGTATATTTTAAGTTTTTTTCTCTTCATTTTATCACTGAAAATTTAAAATTTCATCTCCATGCTTAGGTTAAATTTGAAAATCATGCTTCCAAGTGCCATGCATCTATCATTATTGCTTCCTTATGTTTAGCTTGCATGTATAATCATTTAATTCTCATTTTTAAGATATTACAATTATTGGCCTACATTCATAAAATTTCTCTTGAAATTTATAAATTTTCTGAATAAATACTTTGCATGCTCAACTTTGTCTAGGGGTTTTTATAAATCATTACAAGTAAGTTTATGCTAAGTTATTTGTTTTTAAATTTTGAAAAAAATATTTTTATTTTGTAGAAATTTTCTTCATTTTCATAAATTCTATCTCATGGTCATTGCTATATGCAGTAGTCACCTCTACCTGCTTGGAAACATAGGCCACTCCCCCGATAGTGTACTAATAACCAAATGTGGTCGAAAATGGTCCTATGAAATCAATATCCTGACACTCAATGATCTCCAAAATTAGAATGGGGAACACTGGCATCATTTTCTTCAAGACAAGCTTCCTAACCTTGACATGGTAGTGAGAATGAACATCTCAAAATATGATTGGCTAGTAAAACCCACACTATAAAATCTTTTCAGTGGCCTTTCCAGTTGAGAAGCGGCTGCCATATTTGATAGTGTAATAATAGAAAATGACACCCTGAATTTCATCATTTGAAATATATCTCATGATAATTTGGTTAGAATAATACTTAAACAAGTATGGATCATTATAAGAAAAAGGTCCTAACACTTTGAAAAAAAAATTCTTCCTATCAATTTTATGCTAATTTCATGAAATTTTACCTATATTCAAATAATTTGCAATATCCACATAGAGTGTGTATACGTGCTCAAAAGTCGTGAAATGAAATAGATGCTCATTGAGAAAGTGCTTGTTTATTAGAATGTTATCCCTCAACTACTCGGCACTAGTTAGTCTAAATAATTGGTTGGCATTACATTTTCAACTCCCTTCTTATCCTATAATTTCAAATAAAATTCCTCCGTAATGTCGGATGCTCGCCTTGTGCTCGCTGGATGCTCGAGCCGTTTTTCCCGAGAATGTCATCCGCCGCCTTGTGCTCGGGCGGGCGCCGAAAGAAAGATTTTTCTTTTTAGGGTGAGCGCCGTTCGAGAGAAGAGAAAAGAAAAAGAGAGAGAAGAAGAAGAAGAGGAAGATTTGAGCCTCCGTCGGGTTTCCAATCAATTTCCGAGTCTTCTAATGACTCAATAATTGTTTACTTCCATCTCTTCTCCTATGCTTTATACTTTTTGTAATTATTTTTTTTGATTGATTTGGGGTTTGTGTAACTGTAACGCCATGATCATTAATTAGGAGTTTTCCACGTAAAATCTCAAATCTTTATTGTTTGTGTGTGCTTAAATTTATTAAATATTAAAACTTACATTCTCAACTCCCTTCTTAAGAAGCTCTTTTTAAAAAGAAAGATCCATATGATCAGTTGTGACTCGATAATCTTTTTACTTAATAAATATTTTAACATGTTATAATCATTAATCAAGTAGGATCTAAATTTATTAAATATTAAAACTATAGCAAGAAGTTCTTTTTAAGAGGCGGTATAGTTAATCTGGATTCTATTTAGAGTCTTACTTTTATATTCAAGAACATAGGACTTCTTATTTTTCCTTTGGCCAAGCATTGACCCTATGGCATGGTCACGAGTGTCACATATAAACTCAAATGATAATGACCAATTAGGTGCCTACATAATAGGTGCAGTGATCAAAGAACCTTTAAGTACATCAAAAGCACTCTAACACTCAAAAATCCACTCAAAAGGGATATCATGTGATAACAATCAAATAAAAAGTTTAGCTATAACAATGAATGATTGAATGAAACACTTATAAAATCAAGTCTGAGAAATAATTTTAGATTTTTTTACTATATGTCAAATAGGTAGATTCTTGATCTACTTTACTTTGGCCTTATCTACCTCAATCCCATTAGATGAAACAATAAAAAATCTAGCTATAACAATGAAAGATTGAATAAAACACTTATAAAATCAAGTCTGAGAAATAGTCTTAGATTTTTTTATTATCCGTCAGATAGGTAAATTCTTGATCTACTCTACTTTGGCCTTATTTATCTCAATCTTATTAGATGAAACAATATGCCCTTGCACTATTCCCCAAGTAACCATGAAATGATATATTTTTTTTCTAGTTTAAGATTAATTTATCTTCCTCACATCTTTATAAAATACTTTCCAAATGCTTTAGAGATACCTCGAAGGTGTTTTAATAAATTGAAAAGCCATCCATAAAGATTTCAATAAAATGCTTGACAAGATCATTAAATATGCTCTTACTACAACACTAAAAAGTGGCTGACACATTACACAATCCAAATGGCATTCAACTACATGCAATAGTGTTAAAAGGATATGTAAAGGTGATTTTCTTTCGATCCTCAGGTTCCATCTCCTCACTACTCTTTCAACAATTTGACTAAAGAATAAGAGTGAAAAGTAATCCTTCCTTATCAATGTGTTAATCTTTCTGTAATCAATACATGTGCACCAACTAGTTTAAATTCTTATTGGTACTAAGTCATCCAGCTCATTTTATACCATAGTGATTTCAAATTTCTTAAAGATGACTTTGGTTGAACTAACCTATTTAGAAGTAAAAATAAAGTAGATGATTCTTACATTTATCAACTTAAGGACCTTTCCCCTTGACTACCTCTTTCATCATGGGGTTTAATTGTCTTTATATTTGCCTCATTAGTTTAGCATTTTATTTTTGAGATAAATCCTATGAGTGCACATTAGTAGACTGATGCCTTGAATATCTGTAATCGTCCAACCAACATCACTCTTATATTTAGATATAACTTTTAATAAATAGTTCTCTTAGTAAGTGGTGAGAGATGATAAGATGATACTAATAGAAGTCTTATTTTTACCTAAAAATATATACTTCTACAATATCGTGTGAGAGCTTTATTTTAGGCTTAGGAGCCTTTATCACGAGTAACACTAACTTGACAAATGAAGGTTCAAGCGGCTCAAAAGATGAGGTCCAATAACCCATTGCCATCACATATATAAGTCATTGCAAAGTCATCTCTTTGGTGTCCTCATCATCAATGCCAAAATTAAATATTCTCATTTGACATAGGATATTTTTTAATGGGTTCTCAATTGAGTTTTCAAATTGATCCTACACAATAGTAAACTATTTCTTCAGTAATAAATAAATTAAATATTTTTAATTTATATTGATTTGATAGTCATATAATAATGATCATATAATCTTAAATATTTAAGATTCAAACTTGCTGGCAGTTAGAACTAAAAGGTATGATCTCTTCAGGTTTTTGAAGTCACATTACTTAAACCTATGAATTACACACACATTAATAAATCAAAATTAAGTGTAATAAATATAAATATTTTAAATAATAATTAAATAACTGCACAGAAATAATAACTCATCATGTACCATCGATTTATAGGTACACTGTTTCTAAGATTTGATATGTTAGGAATGAAGCATAGAATCAAATGCCTTGCAGCCCTTGAGGGCTCGGTGTTTACGAAAACAACAAGAAAGCATCATATGTATCGTTGGGCGTGAGAGGTTATTTCATTTTGCTAAATATTCCAATCCACATAGTTTGATTGGATCTTCTTAGCAGTGCGACGCAATTAATTTTTAAAGTGAACAAACTATCATTTAGCTACGAATTTAAATCTAAAAGGTTGGACCAACGATTCGATTCGAGTCTGATAAACACTCAATGCTTCCATCCCGTTTTCTTATCCAAGTGATAATCTATAAACCAATTTTGGTTTAATAACCAAGAGTTGTCATATATATTTGGCCGTGCATATGTCAGCTCTGCCATAAATGTCACTGTATAATTTTAGGATAAAAATTAGAGATTATTTTTTAATACAAGGGCGCTGTACAAAATAAAGAGAGAAAAAAAGGAAAGAGGATGAAGGGATTTAACATTTAGTTGAGCTCAAATTCAAGTATTATTCATCGCTAAGCTCGGATACATTGCTTTAATTTATTTTTAAGATATGTTTTTGCTTCTATAGCTTATTTTTTAGGTAAATTTTTCTCTTGTAGGTAGTAATATATATTAAAAGTTGGATTTAATCGGTTGTTCACTTGAATTATAATAAAAAAATCTTAGAAAAAAATTATATTTATTAACAATTACTATTTATAGTAAATTTTGTTAAAATTTATTTCATAATTTTTTTCATGGTTGAAAAATATTTTTTACGTTAAATATTTTCGTTCCATTTGTATATTTGGTTTTGCGATTTGTCACTTATACTCTTACGATATTTGGTGGTTGATGATTAATAGAAGAATTAAATATACATTTTTACTAAATTGATTGTATGCGTATTTTTTTTTATTTTTGAGGAACCCTAGCAAAATCTTCATAGACATTATATAAATGCTTAACTAATGTTTGGCATGGGACTCTCTCATCCTTGGCCTTATTGATGCTCAATTTGAATCACCTTATATACAATTGAACCGACTACTTATAACAAACACATAGCTTGATATTGACATAATTAATTATGATAATACTTACATATTTAGTGGTAAAAAACTAGTTTAAATATTGTGAGTATCTTTCAATTATTTAAATTTAAGTAATATTATGTGACTATTTTTATAATTTTTTTAATATAATATTTAATCTATCTATTTATATATTAAATAACATATTAAAATTAAGAATCATTTCAAAGGTAATAAGGCATTATTTGTCACTCGATAAACTGTCCTCCATTTTCCACTAACACAGCGGCCCTTTTATCTGCAGATATGTGCCCACTTTTCCCTTACAAATGCATTAAAGTTTTCTCACCATGAGATCATGTGACTCGTCCATTTCATTCTCTCTTCCTCGAGAAAATATAAAAAAGAAAACCCCATGGAAAAAATAAAAGAAAATTGCACCTATGGAACTTAAGCTTAGGGCTGATAAAGATGTCCGTCCAAGTCTAGTGAGCAATCGGAATAGATAAATGATCACTGTTGTTGCGAAAATTATATGACATATTAACAGGCAATGATATTTCATTATAGAATACCAACGGAGCATTGAAATAGCTACACATATGACTTAGTATTTGATTAAATTTAATATAAATATATGAGGCATGTCCCTTTTTAATAATATATGGTTATGATAAAAATATTTTTGGATTATATATTTACAACTCTACTTTATTTAGCATATTTTAAGAGGCGGCTATCAACATTACAATCACAACCAATCACTTTCCAGAAATTCCCAAGCTAAGGAAAAAAAAAAAAAAGAAAAGGTTTTCCAAGCCAACAATGAATTGTGGTGTATAGAAAAATGTGAAGTTCTATTTTTGAAATGAAGTAAGGATTTGGATTATTATTATTATTATTATTGTTTTGAGTCCCACTTTTAATAAGTTAGTTATCTAAAGATATACTTAATATTATGTAAAAACATTTACTTGAACAAAGATATTTTTTGAGTAGTGCTTGGCGGATGAATGAATGGCAAAAAATAACTATTTGTGTAGACATAAACAATATTTTAATACCTAATACATGCCTGAATAGTATAAGTGCAAGGTTTACCTAAAAATATTGTGCATGAAGAGTACTGGAAAAGCGCCCGTTCATGAGTTGTTCAAGGAAGTCGCACCTAATTCACACAAATAAATTTTCATGCGTTGATACTAATATAAAATATTCTGATACGATTTTTAGGGTAGATCTGAGAATATTTTCAATGTAAGAGTATCAAATAAAGAGAGAAAAAGAAAAAAAGATAAAGAAAAATAACTTTTGACATCCAAATAAAATTTAATTTGAGTTTTATTTTTTTTCAAACTCAAATATATTATTTTAATCTTTATTTTAAAATATATTATTGATTAATTGTTACTATTCTTATTATGTTCTTTTTTGTAAGTCATAAGGTGAATTAAAAAGTTATATTCAAACACTATTCATTTGGATCATAGTAAGGGACTATCGGAGGAGATTATAATTTTAATCGGTCATTATTTTATAATAAATTTACTTATATATTGTTTCTGATGGGTACTACTGAAAATTGGCTAACTCAAGAATAGGACCTATAAATAAAAGAGAGATCCAATGAAAAGCCGCTCACATCACAATCTGAATTGGGACTTCCCAAGAAAAAGGCCCATGGATGAGTTAAAAACGATAGCTGGAATTGGGATCTTTCAGATAATGGCCCATAGCCCACTTCAATTAGAAAAATCGCTCGTAACCAATTGGAGCGGAGAAAGGAAACCAGCTGTCAACCAATTTTCTTTATTCAAGACGCTGGAATTGGGATCTTATTATAAATATTCAGATAAAGGGAGAGAGGGGAGGACCCGCTCTAATTGAGTGCGTAACTCTCAAACCATTTCATTGCCTAAACTCATAACCAATTTTCTAGCGATTATTTAATTTCTCAAACCGATTATTAACTTAAATATCGCTGTCAATCAATTTTCTTTATTTTTTTTATATTTATGCGATTTTACTGACAAGATCGGACTGATGAGGTTGAAACAATTTAAATTTAGGAACGTGTCATTTTTATTTTTTAAAATTCCGTCATCAAGGGAAGAGAGGGAGGAAAGAAATATCTAATACACGTAAAAATATTTATACTAGATGCATACGAGACTAACAATAAATATAATAATGATAAGCGCATAAAGACTCTCAAGCCATCTCATTGCCAAATGCAACAAAATATTAAACTCTTGTACCAAACATCTCCATGTAAAATTTTCTACTTTTTCGTATCTTCCCTCGATTTAATTTCCAATCAAACGGTCTCCTTCTTCACTTGGAATTATTAAAGGCAAGGTTTCAATAGTGAAAAATTGGTGAGAAATTTCTATGAACATGTAGAGCAATCTTTTAGTGATATTTTCTCAAGATGCGCAACAATATCAAGCATGACATGTTTTCTTCTCAAAGAGGCAACGCAAATCAACTCTGTAGAATCTTTTTAAAATGAGGCTTATTTATAGTGGTGCCAAAAAACGCGTTTGAAAATTCCCGCCCGCTGGGCGGCTCGCGGGGCTCGAGCACGCAAAAATAGAGATCGAAATTTCATCGATCTCGAGCACTGCGAGCTCCAATTTTAACTCGAGCGGGTATCGAGCGAAGCGGGAAGGCTTTGGAGAATGGAGGGCGGACCGAATTTTTTAACCCGTATACAACCCGACATCAATACAATTGCAGCTAGAAATTAGATAAAATGCTTTATAATTTTTTAGTATAAAATTTTTTTATATTAAATATTATTATATAATATTATATATTTAATTATATATACATATATTATTAAGCTCTATAATTTAATAATTAATAATTGGTAAAAAATATAAATTTATTTTCACTGTGGTAATTGTGTAGATACTTCCGTCAAATCCAACAATGACTCCACCTTTCTCAATCTCAATCCAAACGTCGTCTGAATTAGTGCCAACAGCTGGATTTTTATTTTTATTTTTAATTTTTATATGGGGCCAAAGTCAAACCGGTGGAAAGCGAATCGGACAGCTGCGTTGAAAATTACTTTTTCTAAAAAAATTACAAAATATTATTTTTAGTGTACTAAAAATCAAGATAAAATTTACTAAAAATTATGAGAACTTATGCCGTATTTTGATAAATTATTTATAAATTTTTTTACCTCATCCAATGACAGTGCCTTGGCCAAATGTTTTAATTATCCTAAGAATCTTTGAAGATGCATTTCGTACAAATTTAAAAAATGTATTTATTTTATATTTAAATGGATGGTTTATATTATAATATTATGATTAGCCTAAAATCTATTACTTATAAAATTGTGCACGGACCAAACAAAAGTTGTCCTTGTAATCCCACTTTGGATGGCCACCCTAACCCTAGTGCCTTACATCTTATTTGCAATAGGGTGATCTTTTAAAATAACTGATAAAATATCACAAATTTAGAATATTAATTAATTATTATCATGTTTTGAAATATATTGGTATTGTTTTGAAATTCTGTGGTAATAAATTTATGGGTAATTTATATTAGCTAAATTGTCTTTTTGGAAAAGCTCCTAAGCAATGATTTAAAGCAAGGATTTTTTTTTTTTATCTCAATATAAACCTTTTAGCATCCTACCCCCCAACCAATCATAGGGGTGTCACACATTATTTCTGAATTATAGTCCTTATACCTCGGCATCAAGGACATTGAAGGTATTATTGAATAAATTGTAGCGAAAATGGAGGGGAGATAGGGCACGGGATGGTTAGTAACGGTTATAAGAACGGAGTTGGTGGTGGGATGCGTGTAGTGTCAATGGCAAGATGGTAAGGGTGTTGGTTTGTTGGGATGAGTTCTTCCTCTCTCGATCTCGAATTTAGGGGAGCTCCACCTCTCGTAGAAATGAAAAATTGTAATTTATATCTCAATCATTTATTTTTAAATAAATAATTATAATTTAACTATTTTTTTAAAAAATAAAAAAGTTAAATAAATTATTTTTAAATGACTAAATTATAATTTTTTATTTAAAAATAAATAATTAATATAAGATGACACAGGTTTTTTTAAAAAAATTTTTTTAAAAGATGGAGCCCCCCACCCCACTATCTATGTCTATTATTACAAGGGCAATTTTGTAGCTGAAATAGGAGAGGAAAACAAATCTGTACATCTACTTCAATGATATTGGAAAACAAATGATACTTACAAAGATGTTTGGAATATTTTTTCTCGGGACCTTTATTACTACAAGAGCAATTTTATAATTGAAATAGGAGAAGGAGAACTCACCCGAACGAACCAATGCCCTCACCATCACACGGCTACCGGCACTATACAAAATGCCATCACCACTTCCATTCTTGTAACCACCATTACCTAATCATGGCAAAGGTTTTTTCCTTCTATTTCCTACCAAAGTTTTAAGCTAATTTGAATCTATCAATCTAACATGCAATTATAATAGGAGGCCTAAAGTGAATCAATATGGCCAACAAGTCCAAGCCCAATAATGGTCAATTGAAGTACGACAAGAGCAAGCCCAATGGAGCACAAGCTATCAAATGAGTTTAGTAAGTAAAGTCTAGTCATAGTTTGGACAATTGGGGCTAGTAGGTCATGTTATTATGCAATTGAGGCTCTATAGTCGAATCATGTTTCTTGAGATGATTAACGCATAGCTAGAGAGGTAAGTCAAAAACACCAAGTAGCTTTACTAAACAATAAACTCCATATACTTAATCAATATTCTTTGTTTTAATAGATTTTTTTAAATATATGATTTGTAAGTTTCAAGACAAAGAATTTCCATAATGGTTCATAAACCAAACCAACCTAAATTTCATATAGTGGCCTATAACCTACTATGAGAAAACTGCCCCACATATTGGTTTTCACGTCTTTGTAAATGCCAAATCCTTTAACACAAAGAAAGAAAGGGAGATCTAACTCTAGAATTTTGAGATATCACCATATTGCATTTTTATAAATTTAAAAATCTTTAAACTATTCACTCACTTGTTGATTATTATGATATCTAAGGTAAAATTTAACAACACCCAATCTACGTAAAAGAGGTTAAAGCTTGCCTCCAATACGCCTTATCATTTTCTCAAAGACTTTCTTTGGAGGTTAGTACTTCAGCCCTCAACCTTTTCTCTCTATTCTTGGCTTAATGCTTTTATTTATTCACTTGAGTATTGAAGGATAATTTAAAAAATTAGTCATAAATATTCTAATATTTTTATTTTAATTTGAGGTGCATAAAATTTGAGTTTAAATATTCAAAAGTCCAACTCAAATTCTTTGGGATTGAAAGTTAAATTTTAAGCATGCATCACTCTCAAGTCTAAACATTACTTTTATATCTAATGTTAATAACAATAACAAATAATAATAGTACAACAATAACAAGATAACAACAATCAATCAATGCTAAATAACTTAACCAAATAGGATCTTTTTGTTATGATTTAATTTAATTTACTCAATTTTCTTTACTCCGTTCAAAAACAAACAAATTATTGGTGACCCAAATCCTTTTGACTCCCAATAACAATTAAATATATTGTCACGGGCTCAAAAATACATCCTCGAAAACGTTGTGACCACATCAATATCCTATCATGTCAGCCGTCTATTACTAGCCAACCACATGCCATTTTTCATAATTCTATTTTTTTTTGTTATTTTATTTTGTGTAATGGATTTTGATATAATATTGTGTAAACTGTGATAGAGGGGTATCGAATATAATATCAATTCCCCCTCTTCTCCCTCTCTCTCTCTGCTTCTCTCAAACTTTTCCCATTTTCTCTCTATAGTTGTCTTTTTCCTCCCTTTGCTGGACTCCCTTCCCCCCCCTTCCTTTCTCTTCTCCACTTTGTCTGTTCGTCCCTTCTTTCACTCTCTGCTCTTCACCACCTCGTGCCTTCATCACCTCGCCCAAATACACTTCGGCCATACTGTAGTAGAAGATCGCGGGCTTACTGTAATGCCATTAGAGGGCCGAGGTTTATGGCACGCTTCATTGGTGCTCTCATTGAGACCGGCAGAGGAAATGGCGCTCGCGACTGAAACACAAGTACTCGACGCTTCCATTGCAAAGCTGTCGGCGAAGTTGAAAGAGGTGCAGGTGACAATCTAACAACACACAGACACCATGGTTGCCCAAGCTTCCATCAAAGCACAAATCCAGAACTCCCTTGATAAAGTCCTTCGATCTCTCAACAGGATCGAGCGACAACAGAGCTCATTTGCGCATCTTCCCTTGTTGTTCAATCCTCCACCGTTGTTTCCGACCACCGCTGCGTTCATGGCATCTCCGACTGTAACATATATAATGTTTTAATACTGGCCTCCGGACTTTCCTTTCATGATATTTAATTTATTAATATATTACTACAAATTTGTTAATTTAAATACATAACTAATATAGTATATTATTTGAAAATATTTAAAAAATATTTTAAAAATGTTCACCAGATATTTCTCATACATACCATTTATTAATATTTGGAACACTACCAACAACATAATATTTATCGGTCCATTTATTTTATAAGAGTTTGTTATATGCCAAGTTATCAAAAGAGTTTATCACGTAAATGTTTACATGATTTATGGGGTGTTGCTTTAACACGTGCGAATGATATGTTTTTGCACCGTTTCTTCCACTGCCCGGGCTCCACCGTTATCATTCGAGGCCTACTTTCTCTTCACCGCCATAAACCCAATCAAATCAAAGCTAATAATTAAAAGTTACCGCCGCTTGAGCGGTGAGCAGCGACTTTCCTCTCCCTCAGCTTACCATAACCCCTACACAGTCCCTTTGTAATCAGTTTCTCACTTTTAGTTCTTGGTCGATGGTAATAATTAACTGTTCACATTAATGATAAATACGATCGATTTAGTGCAAATTAAAGAGTAATTTGTATTTTAATTACATAACGGTTTGGATATTTACCGAATCGAATAATTGCTGCAATGGTAAAAGATGTGAGGTGTTCATAGTAGGCCATTTACAATGGAGTATGTTTATTATTCCCTATTATCTTGTGATAATTGAGCTCCATTAGTTAAATAAAGGTAACGCATTGAATGGTTATATATAGAGACATCTCACGCTAATATATTTCAAGAAAGAATTTTTCTATATCATTCTTCTTGTGTGTTTATATTGTTAATATTGTGAAAGTCTCTCTTGTAGAATATTTCATCTTCAGGAAGGAGATATTTAACAATGTGTTAAATAAATTAACAAGATCTTCATTTCAGCTAATTTACTTCTTATAATTGTTTTAATGATATTTGATATTAGATTTCTATTTAAATTAATGATATTTTGATTTATTTAGAAATAATTTATTATGAATGTGGTTTTCTTTCTGATTGCTTTATGATATCAAACATAATTTACTATGATTATAATAATTCATTTATTTACTTGACTTTCACTGTAATATATACACACACACATAGCAGGTTAGGTTTGGGTAGATAAAATAAGGTAGGATGACTAGATTAGCTAAAAAATATCTTTTAGACAATCTTACCTAAGTTTTTTGGCCCACATGTAAATATTATTTAATGAGAAAGTCCAAAATAAAATCATTTGAAGAAGTTTCTATGCATTTCTAAGCATATGTGAGGTCAAAGAAAATTAGAGTTTTTTGAGTAAGTAGATTAAGAGGAAGGCACTTTAAAAGACTTAATTGAGATAGAGAAAGAAATTTCTTCTACTCCAAGGAAAAGTAGGAGTGACTTGTTTTCTAGTGGGAGTATACCATTAAGTGATTATTTATAATAACTTAAATTATTAGAGGTCAATGTGGTAATATTTTCTTTTATCATTTTGAAATCGAAAGAGAAGTTTTTATAGTTGCTCTGCATGATCTGCATGATGATAATGAGTCTAAAATAATACACAAGACTTTCTTATCTTTTATAAAAATTAAACTGATTAAAATAACAGATGATATAATTGACTTAACTACGTCGAATCAAATATGAACTTTGGTGACCCTACCATTTGGATGAAAGACTATTAAAGCAAATGAGTTTTCTATCTTAAATGTAAGATGAATAATACAATTAATAAGTACAAAACTTACCTTATAGTAAACAGCTATGCCCAATAGGAGTGTAGAGACTATGAAAAGATCTTTTTACTACGGAAGAGGTTTGCCCTCAATTTGTCTAACTTTGGCCATTGTAACTAAATTGAATTTGAAATTGTTTCAAATGGACATTAAAAATATTTTTGTTTTGATCAAGAAATTGATTTCTTATTGATTTAGAAATTGTTAAGAATGTTTCAAATCTTGTGATAACTTATTATGCTAGTATGGCAGCGTTTTTTATATTAAAAATTTTAAATATCATGAAAGAATAAAATATATACATATACGATATTACTATATATAAGACATAATTGTACATAGATAAATGATCCTGAGAAACATTTCTATAACTTGCGTGATTGTGGATCTTTTGACTAAGTCTATAGCAATAGATACTCTTATTGCACATGTGAGAAGTTTAGGCTTAAGTAAATTATAATTTTATAATTTATTCTCAGTTAATTATAAAATTATTTTTTTGAGATATTATTCAATTAATATGAATTTATCCATTAATTATTTACACATTTATCATATAATAGATAAATATAGGTCAAAACGATCGCCTTTAGTGCTTAGTTAATAAATAAAAATGAGACATTGTATCTTTTATTACTTGTAAGTCAAGTAAGATTGATAAATATTATTAAATATTATCTTAATAAAAACTAATATAGGGTCTAAAACATGTATATATGCCCCACATTTCATGTAACTTATAGCTAGCCAAATATGAAATTGTTTTGGACATCTAAAAGTAGTGACCAAAATGGGAACTTGAGTTAGATGCTTGAGTAGTAACTAAACCGATATTTCTATGGCAATTTGAGTTAAGACTTATGCTATATTTTAAAAAAGAGAGAGAGAATCATATCACCACATGTATTGCATGCTACGTATGCTTATTCGACCAAGTGTACATTATTGATTAATCAAATGCCACAAGTTTGAGAACTATTATAGACTCATCAATTCCTTTTTGTAAATATACCATGCATCAATAGTTTTTAAGAAAGAATTTCTCTCCACTGTACTTCTTATATATTTATATTGTAGATATTATGAGTGTTTTTTATCATAGAATATTTCAACACTGAGAAAGTAGCCTCCATTAAAATATGAAATAAATCAATAAGATTCTAATTTCGATTAAATTAAGGTTGGCCAAAATTTATATTTATTGTGCATGAGTTTATATTTTCAATAATAATTACTTGAGACAAGCTACCCAAATTGTTAATATACCAATTTTTATAGTTTAAGCAAGTTTATACTATTTGTAATACTAAATTCGATATTTTAAAATTAATTTAGTTATATATATATTAAAATAATAAATAATAACATTAATATAATAAATTCTCAAACTATTCTAACATAGAATAACAAATGTTGGGACAGTAAATAACAAAAAACAATTCCAGACAAAATTATAAGAAAAAAAAAATTAATCACCTTCCAAAAATTACTTTAATATCAATTTTAAACTTAGTCCATATCACTCTGATAAAAAAAAAAAAAAAAAATATATATATATCTAAGATATCATTAACCAGAAAAAATATATTAAAATAAATAAATATAATCTTTATGAAATTAAATATTATTTATTATAATTTTTTTAAACGTTTCAATATCATCCGAAATATATCTGATAATATGAAATATCCTTGGAAGGTGATCAATTTCAATAAAAAATAAGAGCCTTGAGCATTTTTGGTGATAATAAACATTGAAGAGATTAAAAATTTAAACACAAACACATATGCACTTTAAATTGCTTTGGTTCTACTTAAAATTTTAAACCGTAACAAAACTAAAAGTATGATTTGGATTAAAAAAAAACTTTGCAAATATAAATATAAACCGTCATTTTTGGTTTTGGTTGGCTTTTAAGTAGTTTGGACAATTTGAAAAAACTTTGTTTATGTTAATTTGTATGTATTATTTATTATTCCTAATAAACCTGATTGAAACAAGGTCGCCCGCATCATTCGGTAAGTCTAACTTAAATTTTATAGTATATAATTAAGAGATACATAAAAATTATGAATGCCCATGATAAAAGAAAAAAGAAAAAAATTAGGCAAAATTAAAATTCTAAACTAAACACAATCACAAGTTAAAATGGCTAACTCGGCCATGCTCGATTTTATAAATTTTTTGTAAACAATTTTTTATATTTGGAAAAACATCAAAATTTCAAACGTGTTTTCACTAAACCAAATTTTTATATAAATAATATATTTTTTTGCAGATAGTTTTATCCAAATGAAAATTTTTTGTAATACTTTATGTACTAAGTTTTTTTTATTATATAAAACATTGAAAAAAATAAAATTTCTATGAGCCGGTTTAAATTTACTCAATTTTGATTATAGGCGAATATATGCATATTTTTGACCCAATTAAGGTCTTAAACATGCCTGTATCAACTTTATAGTTATATTTTCTCTAACAGAAGTTCAAATTAAATTCAATTTTAATTAGATCTAATGTCACACTTATTCGGTGGTGGGAAGATTAATGTAATTATTATGAAACATCTTTATCATTTAAAGAGTGGGATATGTGATCCTATGACATAATACAAGCAACAATAGGGATATAGTACTGGGTAAAGTAAGAGCCAGTGCTTTAACTTTTTTGTAGGAAATGTCAAATAGTAGAGAATCATGCTAAATATATTACTCTGATAATTTGTGCATCTTTATTTCTCTTATTGCACTCTTCTTTACGTTATATACCCACTTGACTCCCATTATCTCATCAACTTTTGGAAGAGTAGTACTCTCCCAAATCCCAAGTTTCGTTCTTCTGTTTGGCCTTGGCTTCTGTCACCCAAATCCTTGCCCTATCTCCTTAATCAATTCACAACGGTTAATTCAAATTCTTTCATGTATGAAGATTTCAATTCACCTTGTAAAGGTTAAAGTTGAGGCTTTTAGTCCTCGTCAACTCCTTGAAAAGACTTTTGAAGAATCTCCCAAGTTTCCATTGAAGAATTGTTAATAGCAATTTACGATAGAATGCCATCATTCAAATATTAATTAATGAATATACTGACATTTTGATCATTCTTTCTGGTGGCTTGTAAGGAGTCTTTTCAAATTAGACTTAAGGAATCTTCATTATCTGATTATATATATCCTTTTAAAATTTTCTCACTCAAAATTTGATATCTCAAACCTGTTTTATTTTATTAGATTTTGACCACTTTCTTGAAAGTGTCATAATAAACGAATAGTCATTTAAAGGTCACATAATATTCGTATAATGGTTGACCAAAAATTGATTGAGAGCCAACCAAACGTCAAATAATAGTGAAGGGTTATGCGATATTTTTGTGAGGATTGGTTGAGAATCGGTCGAAGGTCAACAAAGTGAAACACAATAGGCGCCTGTTATACCTAGGAATGCCAATTCTAGAATAGTGTCTCTCGAGGAGTGCCCAAAAGGGCGCTCATGCGTCGATTTCAGTGGCCATCACTCAAGCACCATTCTGATATAAAATTACGTCTGACGTGATTTTACGATAATTTGAAATCATTTCTCACACAAGGAGCGTCGTACAGAGAGAAAGAAGTAAAAAGAGAAAAGAGAAAGATTCTATATTCAATTGAGATCCGATATGAGTTCCGTTCTTCACTAAGGTTGGGTATATTATTCTAAAATGGTTTTCAATAACGTATTTCATTTGGTTAATCTTATTTTGTTATTATATTTTCTGTTATGAGTTGTTGGATGTGTTAAGGGGGTTGTAATCAAATATTTTTTACTTGAGATTATAATGAAGGGATTTCAGAGGGGGTTATCATAGTGAATTTGTTCGAAATTTATCTTGTGATTTTTTTCCTTGATTGAAAATGGTTATTTATATTAAAAATATTATATATTATTGTATTTCTTATATTCACGAGTTTGGTAGTTAATGTTTGATGGGGGTTTAGATTTTATTTTATTGTGCCGAATTATGCATGTATCTAAGTCAAACCCCAAAACATTTGGATACACAAACTCCCTGTCACCTTTGGTGACCTGTAACATCTAAATGGAAGTATTAGGTTTGCCATCTGTCTTTCTCACTAACTGTAATGCCATTTTGTTAGGAAGCAAAATGGCCAATACCCATAAACTTATAAGTGAAGATAATACAACAATACCTGTATTTGTACTTTAGAAAATA
Source organism: Nepenthes gracilis (assembly GCA_033239525.1). Lineage (NCBI taxonomy): Eukaryota > Viridiplantae > Streptophyta > Magnoliopsida > Caryophyllales > Nepenthaceae > Nepenthes > Nepenthes gracilis. The sequence goes on along the minus strand of BSYO01000016.1, from coordinate 17,395,300 downwards.
AGTAGAATATATGAAAATTTGCAAGTGTTATTAGATGACTCTAGCAAAGCAACTTCTAACCGCCTAAATTACTCTCAAATACGCATACTAAATAGATTAGTATAATCTATATAATTTCTGCATGAGAGACATGTAACTATTTACCACATTAATGTGAAGTTATTGGCAATAAAAGGCATACCTTATGTTGCATCCTGGGCCTCCGGTTGTCGTATTTAATTAGGAGACTTTTGATTTCCCATCGTCCGGATTGGATTATGAGCGGATCCGATTTTTGTCGCTATTAACCTAGAACCAGTACAACACAAATTATAAATGAGAGGTCATAGGTCGATAGAATTTCTTTCACCGAAAATACTGCGACGTTTAAGTCAGTGACTTCTCGTAATGAACGAAAAAGGGCACACGCTTAGAGGTGTGCAGAAATATACCGAGTGTGCGGTGGGAGTGTGTGGATGTAAGAGTATGGGACTCGATGAGCGTTTTGTGGGGGGCCTGACTCCCTAGATGCATCACAACGGGTGGCTCACTTTGGTAGCCTGAGAGAGATTGTAGAAGATTGGCACTAGATGTAAGTTTGAAAGAAGGAACTCGAGGAGTGTTCATCTCAATGCCCAGGCTCAGATTAGCGATTAGAGATCGGATTCCTCACCTGTAAAAGGAGAGGAAATTTATAGGCTCCCTGGTGTGGAGCTTTGGGCTTGAAAATCATTCTTATAGGGATTCGTTGGCCGTTGATTATTGGCGACAGCTGGTGGTGTCAATTGTCGCCTTGTGGTTGTGATGAGACCATCATACGTCGTTGACCACGTTTGGTATGCATCTTGTATGAGGATCAGCTGGCCAGTTATAGGAAGTGGCGTGAGCCGCGGTTGGCAGAGTTGACCTTTTCCCTATTACCTCGTTCTTCTGCCGCTGCGTTGCCGTCTATAGCCGCTTTAATGAGATGTAGGAGGCGTTAATTGGCTACATGTATTGGACTGCCACGTTGACTGTTTTGAGTTTTGGGTTAAGCTGATTGGCTGGACCCCTATTACCTGGATTAGGCCTTGTGATCATTGGGCCTTTTTGATACTGGACCCAACTTCTTAATTGTTGGCGTAGAAGGAGGCGGACGGACAACAATGCACAGGGTCACACACACTCACAGTAAAACGTGGGAAGGGGAAGAATTGAACACACAATATTTTATGTGAAAATCCTTTTGAAATAAGAAAAAAATTACGGGACACTTAGTCCACAAATAAGTTTCACTATATGAGACTGATTACAAGCCACTCACGGCTATACAATTACTTGAGACGAGAATGAAGAACAGAGCATAGGCGCAAGAACAACTCCATTTGTTTTTGCTTATAACTCTCTTTTCTTCAACTCTCTCTCTCAATTACTCGTACACTTAGAAACATTTACAATACCTATATTCAGTTTCAATACAGGCACAAAATATATTGTGCAAATCTAAAGAATATTCTCTTTACCTGACCAGATTTGTCCTTACTAACAATATGAATATGCTCTATACAAAAATGGCTTCTACATAACTTTTTGAAATCACGTATACTTAGAAAATCTTCTAAACTAGCACCTTTCTAGATTTCCAAATGAGCGGCCAACATTCCAACGTTCGTTTCCTTTTTTTCAGGCCGGTCAATATCATGTTGACCGAAACACACAATTTGTTGGGCAACGAGTTGACTGGTATTATTGTTCATAGAAAACTTTCGGTCAACTTTGTTGACCAGAATTCCTTCTCCTAGAACTGTGCATCGTACGTGGATCTTAGTAGTACACAAGTCTTTGTGCTCCGTCCAAGTCCTCCGGTCATCAGGACTTCCACACGGGAGTGACCTCCAACAAATTTTCCCTTACGACTGTGGGAAAGTTAAATCCATTAGCTCGACCAGTTTATAGCAAGTTTCATTCTTACCCTTTGGCAAAATTTTGGTTAACATATCCGCCTCATCCTCTTTAGTACCAACCTTCTCTAGTGACAGCAAACCTTACTCAATAACGGCTCTTGCCCAATGGAATCAAACGTCAATGTGCTTTGATCTGGGATGAAATAAAGAGTTCTTATATAGATGTATGACACTCTAACTATCACAAATTATCTCATATTTTTTCTGTCTGAGATCCAATTCTTAAATGAATTTTCTCATCCACAATATCTTTTTACAAGCTTTTATTACTGTGATATACCCGGTCTCAATAGTTGAAAGGGTAATGTACTTCTACAACTTGGATTGTCTGAAAACTGCACCACCAGCAACTTCACTATGTATTCCAAGGTGGACTTGTGACTGTCAATGTCCTCGATTATATTAGCATCCGAGTAGCCCACCAATTGAGGCTCGTCATTTCCAAGACATAGGCACCCCTTGGAAGTTTTTTGGATGTATCTCATGATCCACTTGACCGTGAACTAGTGCCCCTTTCTTTGGTTTAATAGAAATCAGCTGACTATGCCAATAGCATGTGCTATATCCGACATTGTGCATACCGGGGCATACATCAGGCTTTCCAAAGTTAAGGAATACGGAATGCCTCTCATGTATGCCTTCTATTCGTTCGAGGACGAAAACTTGCGAGTGCTCAGCCTGTGCTAGTTTGTCAATGGTGTGCTCAAAGGCTTAAACTTATTCATATTGAATCGTTAGAGCACTTTCTCAATGTAGTAATATTGAGATAGCCACAATTTTCTTGCCTCTCGGTCACGGACAATTCTAATGCCAAGAATTTATTTCGCCGACCCCAGGTCCTTCATGGAAAACGAGTGCCCAAGTTGCTCCTTCAACTCCTTTATTCGAGCATCATTGCATCCAACAATCAACATGTTATCCACGTACTAGAGAAATATAACAAAATCATCCTCAAAAATCCTTTGTAAAAATACACAGTGATGACAAGTAGTTCGCCGGTACCCTTGACTAACCATGACTGACTTAAACTTCTTATACCACTATCTAGGAGCCAACTTCAATCCGTACTGGCTTTTCCTTAGGCGACAAACAAGTTGTTTTTTCTCCTTAACCTTGAACCCTTCCGGCTATTCTATGTAAATTTTCCCTCAAGTTCACCATGGAGGAAAGCTGTTAGAACATCCAATAATAGTGATTTAAATGAATAGTCATTTAAAGGTCACACAATATTCGTATAATGGTTGACCAAAAGTTGATCGAGAGCCAACCGTCAAATAATAGTGAAGGGTTATGCGATATTTTTGTAAGGGTCGGTTGAGGATCGGTCGAAGGTCAACAAAGTGACACACAATAGGCGCCTGTTATACCCATGAATGCCGATTCCAGAATAGTGTCTCTCGAGGAGTGCCCAAAAGGGCTCTTGTGCGTTGATTTCAGTGGCCATCACTCGAGCACCATCTCTGATATAAAATTACGTCTGACGTGATTTTACAACAATTTGAAATCATTTCTCACACAAGGAGCGTTGTACAGAGAGAAAGAAGAGAAAAAGAGAAAGAGATTCTGTATTCAATTGAGGTCCGATATGAGTTCCGTTCTTCACTAAGGTTGAGTATATTATTCTAAAATAGTTTTCAATAACGTATTTCATTTGGTTAATCTTATTTTGTCATTATATTTTCTTTTATGAGTTATTGGATGTGTTAAGGGGGCTGTAATCAAATATTTTTTACTTGAGATTATAATGAAGTGATTTCAGAGGAGGTTATCATAGTGGATTTGTTTAAAATTTATTTTGTGATTTTTTTTCTTGATTGAAAAGGGTTATTTATGTTAAAAACGTTGTGTATTATTATGTTCCTTATATTCACGAGTTTGGTAGTTAATGTTTGATGGGAGGTTTAGATTTAATTTATTGTGCCGAATTATGCCCGTATCTAAGTCGAACCCCAAAACATTTGGATACACAAACTCCTTGTCACCTTTGGTGACCCGTAACATCCAAATGGAAGTATTAGGTTCGCCATCTGTCTTTCTTACTAACTATAATGCCATTTTGTTAGGAAGTAAAATGGCTAATACCCATAAACTTATAAGTGAAGATAATATAACAAAACCTGTATTTGTACTTCAGAAAATAAGTAGAATACATGAAAATTTGCTAGTGTTATTAGATGACTCTAGCGAAGCAACTTCTAACCTCCTAAATTACTCTCAAATACGCATACTAAATAGATTAGTATAATCTATATAATTTCCGCATGAGAGACATGTAACTATTTACCACATTAATGTGAAGTTATTGGCAACAAAAGACGGTATTATGTTGCGTTCTGAGCCCCTGGTTGTCGTATGAATTAGGGGATTTTTGAATTTTCCATCGTCCGGATTGGATTACAAGCGGATCCGATTTTCGTCACTATTAACCTAGAATTTGTACAACACAAATTACAAATAAAAGGTCAGAGGTTGACAGAATTTCTCCCACCAAAAACACTTCAACTTTTAAGTCAGTGACTTCTCGCAATGAACGGAAAGGATCGCACGCTTAGAGGTGTACGAAAATATATTGAGTGTACGGTGGGAGTGTGTAGATGCAAAAGTATGGGACTCGATGAGCGTTTTGTGGGGGGTCTGGCTCCCTGGTTGCATCACAACGGGTGACTCACTTTGGTAGCCCAAGAGAGATTGTAGAAGATTGGCACTGGACATAAGTTTGAGAGCAGGAACTCAAGAAGTGTTCGTCTCAATGCCCAGGACTCAGATTAGCGATTAGGGATTGGATCCCCACTCCTATAAATGGAGAGGAAATTTATAGGCTCCCTAGTGTGGAGCTTTGGGCGCGAAAATCATTCTTACAGGGATTCGCTGGCCGTTGATTGTTAGCGGCAACCGATGGTATCAATTGTCGCCTTGTGGCGATGATGAGACCATCATGCGTCACTGACCATGGTCACAGGAGGAGAGGAAACGTTCTCGGTCTCATGGTCACAGGAGGTGACCTTCTGTTAACTTGTGAAGAGAACGTGGCAAGCTTGATAGACCATGAGTCTGGCTAGGTGGTTTACCTTGGCGCTTCTCTACATGCCATGTCCAAAAGGAAATTATTCACATCCTACACTCCAAGAGATTTTGGAGTGATAATGATAGAAAATGAAGGGACATCACTAATTGTTGGCAGAGGTGATGTTCTAGTCACCAATAATGGGACGAAACTAATGTTGAATGATGTACATCATATCGTTGATATCCAGTTAAATATAATCTCAACCGATCGGTTGGATGATGAAGGCTATTGTAATACCTTCTATGAAGGTGAGTGAAAACTAACCAGATGATCTTTTGTCGTGGCAAGAGGAAAAAAGTGCTTCAGCCTATATGTGATGAAGGCTTGTGCAGTGGCCAGGGACGTGAATGCCGCTATCAGTAAGGAGTCCGAGGACTTATAACACAATAGGTTGGGCCACATGAGTGAACATGGACTATATCATCTGATCAGGAAGGACCTTATCTCCAAAGTAAAGTAGGACGGACTGAGGACGTGTCCTCATTGTTTGGCCGACAAGCAAATGAGAGTTTCATTTCATGGAGACTCGTCCTCTATGAAGGTAGAGATACTTGATCTCATCCACACAAATGTGTGTGGACCATTCAAGGAGAAGTCGTTTGGTGGAGTCCAATACTTTATTTCTTTTATTGACGATTGTTTCAGAAAGTTGTGGGTTTACCCACTGAAAACAAAGGATCGAGTCCTCGATATATTTGAGTAGTTTTATACTCTAATTGAGTATCAGACAGGGAAGAAATTGAAGGTCGTTCGAAGTGATAATAGCGGAGAGTACATAGGCTATTTTGATGCCTATTGCCGGTCTCATAACATTAGGCATCAGAAAATACCACAAAAAATATCACAATTAAATGGAGTGGCAGAGTGGATGAACTGCACGCTTTTGGAGAGAGTACGATGTATGATTGCTGAAACCAAACTTTCTGTATCTTTTTGGGCAGAAGCACTGAAGACGGCAGCCTATGTCATAAACAGGTCGCCCAGTAAACCCTTTAAGGGTGAAGTATCGGAGAAGATATAGTCGGATAAGGAGCCATCTTATAACCATCTACGGGTGTTTGGATACAAAGCATTTATTGATATTCTAAAGGATGAAAGGACCAAGTTGGAGTCAAAGACGATGCAGTGCGTCTTTCTGGGCTATAGGAAAGATGGGATTGACTACATATTTTATGACCCAACTAAGAGAAAACTTGTCCGGTCAAGAGACGCGACTTTTGTTGAAGATGAAACAATTGAGGATATTAGTAGAAAGACCAAATCTGATGTCGACCGGAAGGATAAGGTGAGCGTTAAAATTGTCCGTCCAGAGGCTCTACAGGACGGGGACACTGGCCCTAATGTAACTGAGGACAGTAATGAGGCCGTGACGGCACCGGACGAGGATCAGAATGAAGTCACTCCTCAACCGGCCGAGAACGTTCATGTCAAATGATCCTCACGAAACAGACGGCTGTTTGTCCGTCTGCCTTCAAGTGAGTATATTTTACTCACTGATATCGAAAAGTTTGAGACTTTTGAAGAGGTCATAAAGGATGAAAATAAGAAGAGATGGCTGAAAGCCATGAGGGATAAAATTAGCTCATTCCATAAAAATCACACATTTGATTTGGCTGAGTTGCCCAAAGGAAGGAGGGCCTTAAAGAATAAGTAGATTTTTCATTTAAAAATGGATGAAAATACCATGAAGCCGAGGTATAAGGCACGACTAGTAATAAAAATTTTTAGTTAATGGAAAGAAGTTGACTTTGATGAGATTTTTGCTTCAGTAGTGAAAATGTCCTCCATAAGGATTGTGTTGGGTTTAGATGCTACTAAAAATCTTAAGGTGGAGCAAATGGATGTTCTAACAATTTTCCTCCATGATGAACTTCCTCCATGATGAACTTTAGGAGAAAATTTACATAGAATAGCCGGAAGGGTTCAAGGTTAAGGAGAAAAAACAACTTGTTTGTCACCTAAGGAAAAGCCGGTACGGATTGAAGTTGGCTCCTAAATAGTGGTATAAGAAGTTTAAGTCAGTCATGGTTAGTCAAGGGTACCGACGGACTACTTGTCATCACTGTGTATTTTTACAGAGGATTTTTGAGGATGATTTTGTTATATTTCTCTAGTACGTGGATAACATGTTGATTGTTGGATGCAATGGTGCTCGAATAAATGAGTTGAAGGAGCAGCTTGGGCACTCATTTTTCATGAAGGACCTGGGATCGGCGGAATAAATTCTTGGCGTTAGAATTGTCCGTGACCGAGAGGCAAGAAAATTGTGGCTATCTCAATAGAACTATATTGAGAAAGTGCTCCAACGATTCAATATGGATAAGTTTAAGCCTTTGAGCACACAATTGGCAAACTAGCACAGGCTGAGCACTCACAAGTTTTCATCCTCGGACGAAGAGAAGGCATACATGAGAGACATTCCTTATTCCTTAACTTTGGAAAGCCTGATGTATACCATAGTATGCACAAGGTCGGATATAGCACATGCTATTGACATAGTCAGCTGATTTCTATTAAACCCAAGAAAGGGGCACTGGTTCGCGGTCAAGTGGATCATGAGATACATCCAAAAAAATTTCAAGGGGTGCCTATGTCTTGGAAATGACGAGCCTCAATTGGTGGGCTACTCGGATGCTAATATGATCGGGACATTGACAGTCATAAGTCCACCTAGAAATACATAGTGAAGTTGCTAGGAGGTGCATTTTTCAGACAATCCAAGTTGCAGAAGTGCATTACCCTTTCAACTATTGAGACCGGGTATATCACAGTAATAGAAGCTTGCAAAAAGATATTGTGGATGAGAAAATTCATTTAAGAATTGGATCTCAGACAGAAAAAATCTGAGGTAATTTGTGATAGTTAGAGTGTCATATATCTATATAAGAACTCTTTATTTTATTCCAGATCAAAGTATATTGACGTTTGATACCGTTGGGTAAGAAACGTTATTGAGTAAGGTTTGTTGTCACTAGAGAAGGTTGGTACTGAAGAGGATGAGGCGAACATGTTAACCAAAATTTTGCCAAAGGGTAAGAATGAAACTTGCTTTAAACTGGACGAGCTAATGGATTTAACTTCCCCACGGTCGTAAGAAAAATTTGTTGGAAGTCACTCCCGTGTAGAAGTCCTGATGACCGGAGGACTTGGACAGAGCACAAAGACCTGTGTACTACCAAGATCCACGTACTATGCACAGTTCTAGCAGAATGAATTCTGGTTAACAAGGTTGACCGAAAGTTTTCTATGAACAATAATACCGGTCAACTCGTTGCCCGACAAATTGTGTGTTTCGGTCAAAATGATATTGACGGGCCTGAAAAAAAGGAAACGAATGTTAGAATGTTGGCCGCTCATTTGAAAATCTAGAAAGGTGCTAGTTCAGAAGATTTTCTAAGTATGCATGATCTCAGAAAGTTATGTAGAAGTCGTTTTTGTATAGAATATATTTATATTGTTGGTAAGGACAAATCTAGTCAGGTAAAGAGAATATTCTTTAGATTTGCACAATATATTTTGTGCATGTATTGAAACTGAATATAGGTATTGTAAATATTTCTAAGTGCATGAGTAATTGAGAGAGAGAGTTGAAAAAAAGAGAGTTATAAGTAAAAACAAAGGGAGTTGTTCTTGCGCCTATGCTCTGTTCTTCATTCTCGTCTCAAGTAATTGTATAGCCGTGAGTGGCTTGTAATCAGTCTCATATAGTGAAACTTATTTGTGGACTAAGTGTCCCGTAATTTTTTTTCTTATTTCAAAAGGATTTTCACATAAAATATTGTGTGTTCAATTCTTCTCCTTCCCACGTTTGACTGTGAGTGTGTGTGACCCTGTGCATTGTTGTCCGTCCGCCTCCTTCTACTCCAACAATTAAGATTTGGGTCCAGTATCAAAAAGGCCCAGGGATCACAAGGCCTAATCCAGGTAATAGGGGTCCAGACAATAAGCTCAACCCAAAATTCAAAACAGTCAACATGACAGTCCAATACATGTAGCCAATTAATGCCTCCTACATCTCATTAAAGCGGCTACAGATGGGAACGCAATGCAGAAAGAACGAGGTAATAGGGAAAATGGTTATTTATATTAAAAACGTTGTGTATTATCGTGTTCCTTATATTCACGAGTTTGGTAGTTAATGTTTGATGGGGGGTTTATATTTTATTTTATTGTGCCGAATTATGCGTGTATCTAAGTCAAACCCCAAAAATTTGGATACACAAACTCCTTGTCACCTTTGGTGACCTGTAACATCTAAATGGAAGTATTAGGTTTGCCATCTGTCTTTCTCACTAACTGTAATGCCATTTTGTTAGGAAGCAAAATGGCCAATACCCATAAACTTATAAGTGAAGATAATACAACAATACCTGTATTTGTACTTCAGAAATAAGTAGAATACATGAAAATTTGCAAGTGTTATTAGATGACTTTAGCAAAGCAACTTCTAACCGCCTAAATTACTCTCAAATACGCATACTAAATAGATTAATATAATCTATATAATTTCTGCATGAGAGACATGTAACTATTTACCACATTAATGTGAAGTTATTGGCAATAAAAGGCATACCTTATGTTGCATCCTGGGCCTCCGGTTGTCGTACGAATTAGGAGACTTTCGGATTTCCCATCGTCCGGATTGGATTATGAGCGGATCCGATTTTTGTCGCTATTAACCTAGAACCTGTACAAGACAAATTATAAATAAGAGGTCATAGGTCGACGAAATTTCTTCAACAGAAAATACTGTGACGTTTAAGTCAGTGACTTCTCGTACTGAATGGAAAAGGGCACACGCTTAGAGGTGTGCGGAAATATACTGAGTGTGCGGTGGGAGTGTGTGGATGCAAGAGTATGGGACTCGATAAGCGTTTTATGGGGGGCTTGACTCCCTAGATGCATCACAACGGGTGGCTCACTTTGGTAGCTTGAGAGAGATTGTAGAAGATTGGCACTAGACGTAAGTTTGAAAGCAGGAACTCGAGGAGTGTTTGTCTCAATGCCTAGGCTCAGATTAGCGATTAGAGATCGGATCCCTCACCTGTAAAAGGAGAGGAAATTTATAGGCTCCCTGGTGTGGAGCTTTGGGCTCGAAAATCATTCTTATAGGGATTCGCTGGCCGTTGATCATTGGCGACAGCCGGTGGTGTTAATCGTCGCCTTGTGGTTGTGATGAGACCATCATACGTGGTTGATCACACTTGGTCTACTTCTTGCGTGAGGATTACCTGGCCAGTTATAGGAAGTGGTGTGAGCCGCGGTTGGCAGAGTTGAAATTTTCCCTATTACCTCCTTCTTTCTGCGCTGTGTTGCCGTCTGTAGCCACTTTAATGAGATGTAGGTGGCGTTAATTGGCTACATGTATTGGACTGTCACGTTGACGGTTTTGAGTTTTGGGTTGAGTTGATTGTCTGGACCCCTATTATCTGGATTAGGCCTTGTGATCCCTAGGCCTTTTTGATACTGGACCCAACATCTTAATTGTTGGCGTAGAAGGAGGCGGACGGACAACAATGCACAGGGTTACACACACTCACAGTCAAACGTGGGAAGGAGAAGAATTGAACATACAATATTTTATGTGAAAATCCTTTTGAAATAAGAAAAAATTACGGGACACTTAGTCTACAAATAAGTTTCACTATATGAGACTGATTACAAGCCACTCACGACTATACAATCACTTGAGGCGAGAATGAAAACAGAGCATAAGCACAAGAACAACTCCCTTTGTTTTTACTCATAACTCTCTTTTCTTCAACTCTCTCTCTCAATCACTCGTACATTTAGAAACTTTTACAATACCTATATTCAGTTTCAATACATGCACAAATATATTGTGCAAATCTGAAGAATATTCTCTTTATCTTTCCAGATTTGTCCTTACCAATAATATGAATATACTCTATACAAAAACGGCTTCTACATAACTTTCTGAGATCACTCAAACTCAGAAAATCTTCTGAACTGGCACTCTTCTAAATTTCCAAATGAGCGGCCAACATTCTAACGTTCGTTTTCTTTTTTTCAGGCTGGTCAATATCATGTTGACCGAAACACACAATGTGTCGGGCAACGAGTTGATCGGTATTGTTGTTCATAGAAAACTTCCGGTCAACAAAGTTGACCGGAATTCCTTTTGTTAGAAATGTGCATAGTCTGTGGACCTTAGTAGCACACAACTCCTCATGCTCCGTCCAAGTCCTTCGGTTATCAGGACTTCCACACAGGAGTGATTTCCATCAAACTTTCCTTACGACCGTGGGGAAGTTAAATCCATTAGCTCGACCAGTTTGTAACAAATTTCATTCTTACCCTTTGGCAAAATTTTTGTTAACATGTCCGCTTCATCCTCTTCAGTACCGACCTTCTCTAGTGACAGCCATCCTTACTCAATAATATCTCTTACCCAATGGTATCGAACGTCAATGTACTTTGATCTGGAATAAAATGAAGAGTTCTTATAGAGATGTATGACACTCTAACTATCACAAATTACTTCACAATTTTTCTGTCTGGGATCCAATTCTTGAATGAATTTCCTCATCCACAATATCTCTTTACAAGCTTCTATTACTGTGATATACCCGGTCTCAATAGTTGAAAGGGCGATGTACTTCTGCAACTTGGATTGTCTAAAAACTGCACATCCAGCCAACTTTACTATGTATCCCGACGTGGACTTGTAACTGTCAATGTCCCTGATCATATTAGCATCCGAGGAGCCCACCAACTGAGGCTCGTCATTTCCAAGACACAGGCACCCCTTGGAAGTTTTTTGGATGTATCTCATGATCCACTTGACCGCAAACCAGCGCTCATTTTAATAGAAATCAGCTGACTGTGTCAACAACATGTGCTATATCCGACCTTCTGCATACTATGGCATACATCAGGCTTCCCAAAGTTGAAGAATAAGGAATGCCTCTCATGTATGCCTTCTCTTTGTCCAAGGACGAAAATTGGTGGGTGCTCATCCTGTGCTAGTTTGCCAATGGTGTGTTCAAAGGCTTAAACTTGTCCATGTTGAATCGTTAGAGCACTTTTTCAATGTAATTCTATTGAAATAGCCACAATTTTCTTGCCTCTCGGTCATGGACAATTCTAACGCCAAGAATTTGTTTTGCCGACCCTAGGTCCTTCATGGCAAACGATCGCCCAAGTTGCTCATTCAGTTTCTTTATCCGAGCACCATTGCATCCAACAATCAACATGTTATCCACGTACTGGAGAAATATAACAAAATCATCATCAAAAAACCTCTGTGAAAATATACGGTGATAACAAGTAGTTCGCCGGTACCCTTGACTAACAATGACTGATTTAAACTTTTTGTACCACTGTCTAGGAGCCAACTTCAATCCGTATCAGCTTTTCCTTAGGTGACAAACAAGTTGTTTCTTCTCCTTAACCTTGAACCTTTCCAACTGTTCTATGTAAATTTTCTCCTCAAGTTCACCATGGAAGAAAGCAATCTAGATATCTATTTGCTCCACCTCAAGATTCTGAGTAACAGTCAAACCCAACACAACCCTGATGGAGGATATTTTCACTACTAGAGCAAAAATATCATCAAAGTCAACTCCTTTCTATTGACTAAAACTTTTTATCACTAGTCGTGCTTGATACCTCGGTTTCATGGTATTTTTATCCGTTTTCAAACGAAAAATCCACTTATTCTTTAGGGCATTCTTTCCTTTGGGCAACTCTGCCAAATCAAATGTGTGGTTTTCTTGGAGGGAGCTAATTTTATCCCTCATGACTTCTACTCATCTCTCCTTATTTTTATCCTTCATGGCCTCTTCAAAAGTCTCAAATTTTTCGGTATCAGTGAATAGAATATACTCACTTGAGGACAGACGGACAGACAGCCGTCTATGTCGTGAGGATCATCTGACAGAAACGTCATCGGCCGGTTGAGGAGTGACTTCATTCTGATCTTCGTCCGGTGCCGTCACGGCCTCATTACTATCCTCGGTCACATTAGGGACAGTGTCCTTATCTTGCAGAGCCTCTGGACGGACAACTTTAACGCTCACCTTATCCGTCTGGTCAACATCAGATTTGGTCTTCCTGCTAATATCCTCAATTGTTTCATTTTCAACAAAAGTCGCGTCCCTTGACCGGACAAGTCTTCTTTTAGTTGGGTCATAAAATATGTAGTCAATGTCATCTTCTCTTAGCCCAGAAAGACGTACTGCATTGTTTTTGACTCAAACTTAGTCTTTTCATCCTTTGGAACATCAATAAATACTTTGCATCCAAACACTCGTAGATGGTTATAGATGGCTCCTTATCCGACCATATCTTCTTCGATACTTCACCCTTAAAGGGTTTACTGGGTGACCTGTTTATGACATAGGTCGTCGTCTTCGGTGCTTCTGCCCAAAAAAATACAGAAAGCTTGGCTTCAACAAGCATACATGGCACTTTCTCTTGAAGCATGCGGTTCATCCGCTCGGCCACTCTATTCAATTGTGACATTTTTGGTAGTATTTTCTGATGCCTAAAGTCATGAGACAAGCAATAGGCATTAAAAGGGCCTATGTACTTACCGCTATTATCATTTCGAATGGCGTTCAATTTCTTCCCCGTCTGATACTCAATTAGAGTATAAAACTACTCAAATATACCGAGGACTTGGTCCTTTGTTTTCAGTGGGTAGACCCACAGCTTTTTGAAATAATCGTCAATAAAAGAAATAAAATATTAGACTCTACCAAATGACTTCTCCTTGAATGGCCCACATACATTTGTGTGGATGAGATCAAGTATCTTTGCCTTTATAGAGGACGAGTCTCCATGAAATGAAACTCTCATTTGCTTGTCGGCCAAACAAAGAGGACACGTCTTCTGTATGTCTTCCTTTACTTTGGAGATAAGGTCCTTTCTAGTCAGATGATATAGTCCACGTTCATTCATGTGGCCTGACCTATTGTGCCACAAGTCCTCAGACTCTTGACTGATAGTGGCATTCATGTCCCTGGCCACTGTACTGGCCTTCATCACATATATGTTGAAGCACTTTTTTCCTCTTGCCACGACAAAAGATCATTTGGTTAGTTTCCGCTCACATTCATAGAAGGTATTATAATAGCTTTCATCATCCAACTGATCGGTTGAGATTATATTTAACCAGATATCAAGGATATGATGTACATCATTTAACATTAATTTCTTCCCATTATAGGTGACTAGAACAATATCACCTTTGCCAACAATTGGTAACGTCCATTCATTTTTCATCCTTATCACTCTAAAATTTTTTGGAGTGTAGGATGTGAATATTCCCTTTTGGACATGGCATGTAAAGAAGTGCCAAAGTCAACCACCCAGCCAGACTCATGGTCGGTCAGGCTTCCCACGTTCTCTTCACATATTAACAGAAGGTCACCTCCTGTGACCATGATACCGAGGACGTTTCCTCTCTTCGTCCATTATCTCCTTTCTCTTTCTCCGCATTTTCACGTTTTCACTTGAAGCAGCGTTTTTGATGTGGCCCTTCTTGCTACAATAATATCATTCAAGGTTTTGATACCATGATCGAGATTTACTCCGACCCTTTTCTCCATATTTCGGAACCGTGACCTTTACTCCTTCCCCATGACTCTGTCACGAGGACCTCCGAGTGCTAAGAGGTCGATGTCCCTTGAGACTGCCGTCTTATTTCCTCATTCAACACGGCTCCTTTGGCTATCTCCAACGTCACAATGCCATTAGGAGTTGTGTTGGTAATAGTGATTTTCATTACATTCCATGAGTTTGGTAGGGTTATTAGGAGCTATAAACCCAACACTTTGTCCTCGAACTTAATACCCATGCCACTCAACCGGTCTATACAACCTCAAAACTTGTCAGGTGATCCGCAACGGACGAATAGTTCTTGTATCGAATCTGCATCAATTTCATCAGGTGGTAGATCTTGTTGTTGCCAGTGTTGGAGGCGTAGAGCTTCTCCAACTTTTTCCACAACTTTTTGGCATTCATTTCGCTCCTAATGTGGTTATACACATTATCATCTACAAATTATCATATGTAACTGCATACCTGCTTGATCTCTATTGCCCATTCCTCATCCGATTTTGCCTTAGGCTTTTGAGTGGCAAACACCGAATTGTGTATGAATTTAACGACCAACAAGTCGGACATCTTGTTTTACCAAGTATCGTAATTGGTACCATTTGGGCAAATCATCTTGCTTTCAATCTTCATAGCAATGTTCAACGAGTTCACCGGTCAGAGAACCTATATCTGATACCACTTATTGACGCAGAAGAAAGCGGACGGATGACAATGCACAGGGTCACACACATACTCCTATAAAATGAGGGAATGAGAAGAATTGAACACACAATATTTTATGTGAAAAATTATTTTTAAATAAGAAAAAAATTATGGGTCACTTAATCCACAAATAAGTTTCACTATATGAGACTGATTACAAGTCACCCACGGCTACACAATCACTCGAGGTGGGAATGAAGAATAGAGCACAAGCACAAGAACAACTTCCTTTATTTTTTCTCACAGCTCTCTTTTCTTTAACTCTCTCTCTCAATCACTCATACACTTAGAAACTTTTACAATATCTATATCCAATTTCAATATAGGTACAAATATATTTTGCAAATCTAAAGAATATTCTCTTCACTCGACTAGATCTATCCTTATCAACAATATGAATATATTTTGTACAAAAACGGTTCATACATAACCTTCTGAGATTATGTATGTTCAGAAAATTTTCTGAGTTGACACTCTTCTGTATTTCCAAATGAGTGGCTAACATTCCAACGATCATTTCCTTTTCTTTTAGATCGGTAAATATCATATTGATCGGAATACACAATTTATTAGGCAACAAGTTGACCGATATTACTGTTCATAGAAAATTTTCGATCAACTTTATTGATTGGAATTCCTTATACTAGAATAGTGTATAGTCTACGAACTTTAATAGCATACAGGTCCTTATGCTCTGTTCAAGTCCTTTGGTCATCCGAACTTTCACACGGGAAACAAGTTTAGTAACCAACAAAAATAAGGCGACTGCTGCATTTTTAACTAAATAAAGTAGGACATCCGGCGTTAGTCTGAGAAAAATCTAAGTGCGCTGTGGATATTGAGATTTTCGTTTCCTAAGCAGTTACAGCAGTTACCGTCTACTTTTTAAGGAGCAGGAGAGCATGGTTGAAGACAACTGGTGGGCATTTGCTATATCTGACAGGACATAAATTCCAAATTTCCAACCTTTATAGATAGCTCGTACGGTCTGTTAAATTTTTCATTATCCTAGGGATCAGATCACTAACGTGGTCTGAGATTTTCTAATCGGTAAATTATCAAAACCATTTCTTCATTCGGACTACTTGATTTTGAAACGTGGGCGGTTGGATTTCACCATCGGATTTTTTTCTTTTACGTGTTCTTTTTTCTTTTTGGAGAGAAAGTATAATTATAAAATTATAATCTACTAAAAAAATATATGTTTCATTTACTTATCTGTTAAAATATTTGATTATATGTTACATGATTTTTAGCAATTCAATAGCATTTTAGAGTGAAATAATACTCACAGTATATTATACAAATGACAACTTTAAAGAAAAATAGCTAAAATTATAATCCCTAAAGAACAAAATAAGATTACGTGGTTACTTAACTTTAGTATCCATGATTGATATTGTGTGGTATAGCTGTGTTTTTCTTAAAACATTCTACTAAAAGACGGCATTCACTTCCTCCTCATCACCATACAAAATTAATGACCGTATCTTAAAAGGAAGGTATGTAGGCCAAGAATAAAATGTGGTTGCATTTTCAGCTATTGGGATTGGAGGGGAGAGAGGGGGGGAGTTCTTTTCTCCCTCATTCGCTCTCTTTCCACCGCTTTACAATGAATGGAAGAAAAAAGTTAGAAAGAGGCCACCGAAAAGCATGAAAACTCGATCATCATGAAAGCAATACAGGAGGAGGCCCCACTCTTTGATTGATTAGATGCCCCCCATCAGCATACATGCGTCCGATTTCTATTTTTGTTTTTGTTTTTTATTTTCAAAGCTTTCGATTTGGTTGTATAAGTTTGTGGGTCCGATGAGGGTCACGAATTTTGATTTAAATTCAAGCTCAAGCAATCGCCACGCTTCATGTTTACCTTAAAAAAATAAAGGGAGAGGATTAAACATGAAGAATTCACATAAAAAGATATGAGTATTTATTTTTTAAGTGTTTTCATGCGATTCATTTCACATGCATATCTAGTGAACATAGCCATGCGGTGTGTATTCTCATAGTAGAATGCACCAGAGTTAGTTTGCAGATGTATGAATTCTTGCATGGCAATGACCCTTAATAGAATATGTTCTAATCTTAATTGCTTCTTAGTTCTTCTTTTATTTTGTGGGAAATTTTTGACCATTACTTGCCCTTTTTAATTCTTGATTGAAGATATGAAGAATAATAAATACATACAAATTAAATACAAATTGTATACATAATTTTACATAAAAAATATTCTTAACTAAAAAAAAAAAATTATATGGTCTTACGTTTAAAATTATCTCTACTATTTGAGATCTATTTATAAATAATTTATTTGAGACAACTCGATCATAACATATGACACAAGTGTGAAATTCGATCGTCACTAACCTCAAATGCCTTGGTTATGTAATACAACATGAGTTTTCAAACCCTAACTAAGAACCATATACGAAAATAATCAATAACACGTTCTTTATAAGAGAAATAATAATATATTTAAAATTAACAAAGAATAAAGTATAAATTCGACCTCAAATAGACTGGCTAAACTCCTTATTCTTCTTTGTTCACCTTTCTACCTATCTATTCAGTGCCCTTTGTCCTTAAATATGCTCTTCCTTTTTCATTAAAAAAATTAGCTTCCCTTGTATAGTGCATATAACATTTGAATATCACCTCAGACGTCAAAATAGTCATTTGAATGCCAATAGATACCAGAGAAACAACTTTAAAGAATTGACATTCGACATTGCAATTTGAATGCGAGAACCTTGCCGACAATAATAATAACAAAAATAGGTCATGAGCATCATATGGGAGGGGCTTAAAATATAATAAACTTCTCATCACAATTATGTGAGATGCTTCATCACTTCGATGAGCAAACATTAGTTCTTATCTATTGGCAAACTTCTCCCCATCGGGGACATATATTAGGATGTATAAGCTTGAAAGGACCTAATTTTCTCAAAAAATATCATATTGAAATAAAACTCTTTTTTGGCTCTTTCAATGTTCAATACGTAATCATACTCTCATTTGCCGTCTTCACATCGGCAGACATACTCTTCTTATTTTCCATTTTGGCCTCCTCATCATTTGTTACATTCACACAGCCTTTAAAGATTGAAGCCACTCACAAGTATCGGCTTGAATACTTCTTTTCATGTGACACAACAAAAAGTATTTAGTACATTTTCATTGTCCTTTTTCGAGCATCACATTAAACTTTTTATCATTAAGTTTATTTGTTAATATCATATTCAATCGAATATCTAGTACATGATATATGTTTTCAATGTAAATCTTGACTCAATGCTTGTTCTCAAATGCACATTTCTAATGCCAATAATCTTTGATGAGTAATTATTATTCATCTTCAATACTATATAATCTATAAACATACAACATATAAAGATATATTATTCCGGTGATATCATATGGATTGATGACTCACTACCTATCACCCAACTTATCTCATGGCCTACAATGCTCCTAACCTTTTCCTATTCAATAACTAGGAGATTACCATTGGTAGCAGTGAAAACTCACTTGTTATACTCATGATATTTCTTCTCTTGCCTCCCACTATATATTTTTTCTTTTGTTTCTATTTGAAGGATTATCTTTTGTTGTAACTCTTCTTACATAATAATGGCATTTGACATCCTTATAATTTGATCGATTATTGTTTCTCTTGGAATTACCTCCTCTATTACTTCCAGTGACTATTTGTTAAAACTAAGGCACTCTAGCTCATTAAATTTCATCCTCACTCATTTTTAGCCTAGACTAATATAATAAAAAAAAGAAGTAAAAATTTTATCAAAACAAAGTTTATTTTCTAAAAAGTAATATTGTCATAATATGAACAAGAGAATTGTGTAACAAAGCCAATAGAATCAACATCTTGTCCACCTCCTTATTCTTCTCATCAGATACAGATATTTGCATTCAAACTTTATCAAACTAAGGGTTTTCTCTTCTTCTTTTCTCTACTTTGTATCTCTTTATTCGGTATACCATGTGTTTAAAATGGGTCACTTTTTCACCTAAAAAATATCTCTCATTTTACAATGTATCTAGCATTTGAACGACAACATAAATGCTAGAGACATCATTAGATCGTCAGCAAGTTATAGAGGAATTATTATAGAAAATTAATATTCACACTATAGTTCAATCACTAGAGCTTTGCTAATGATAATAATATAAAATATATGCTATGATTTTTATTGAATTTTGGATCATTCTCTTATAAATTTTATACCAATTTAAAATATTATTTTTTATTTTTAGAGTTGTCTGGGTATTTCACGTGAGATTTACTCAAGTGACTTTATTCACTAGAGGTTTCATGAGAAGGTCACAGATTTGGGAGAATTTTCAATAGCTATCCATGATAGGATGATGAGTTGTCTGTTTAAGAGTTAGGTGTGCAAGGATTTGCAGTAATCCACTGTTAGATAATCACAAGCTGACTATAAAGCAACCTTGCAATATATAAAAGGCCTTATTCTTATTATATAGCATATTTGAAATTTTTTTTACACATAGAAGAGCCGCACCAAGAGAGAGAAAAGAAAAGAGGAAGAAGTTCATTATTTTGTTAAGATCCGATCGTGTTTTATTCATTGTCAAATTAAACGGTTACTTATTTTCTTAGTATATATATTTTTTAGTAGGTTGTTAGTATTCAGTCGGTCATTTGTACAGATTATTGTGATTGAATCTTAATGGGGGTAATTTTTTTGATAATGAGATATTTTTTATAGTTGATTTTTTTTTAAATTTATCCTATGGTTTTTCTATTATTGAAAAATATTTTTTTACATTAAATATTATTATACAATTTTGTGTGTTTAGTTACATGATTATTCATTATACTCTCACAATATTTGATAAATAATAATTAATGGAGAAAATTTAGAATTTATTTTCACTGCAACGATTGTGTGTATAATCCAAAAAATTCTAGAAAGTAGTATTAGATAGTAATTTTTTTGGTGTGTAAAAACTATAATTTGATGATTTTGATGCCGAGATGTTTGTCATTTTACATTGAGTAATTTAATAGGTAAAATAATTTCAATCCATGGCAAGAAAATAATGAATGTTTTGGCATAAGAAGAAATGGTGAAAGTATTTAGAAAGAAAAAGGAAAAGTTGGAGATGATGAATAGAAAAACATGATGGATCTTACTAATTATATGATCAAATTATATCTTATGGATAATATTTTTTAAAAAGTTATCGGTTTATCAAATTCAATGGAGATTTAGATAAAGTTGGATGATCAGTATAAGTTCAAATCCTTAACAATAAGGTTATACGTGTAAAAGCAATCCTATGGCCTTCAATTATCGAAAGGGAAAAGTTTTGATAAGTAATTGGATGAGTTTAAACAGATTCAACACAAATTTTAATGCTTGATGAGAAAATCAAGAATGATGACTAGGCATTAGTGTTGATAGCTTTATTGTCGGCCTTATACGATTATATTGTCATGGTATTGTTGTTTAGGAAGGATATGCTTAGTCTCAAAGAGGTCATTATTTATTTACTTATGATTTATTTTAAATAGAAGAAAAGTGACAAGGTTTTAAAAAAGTCGGATGCTTTGATTTCCATGAGCTATTGGCGGTACGAGAAATCGAGGAAAATAGGCAATAAGTCAAAGAAAAGTAATAACAGGTTCAAGCTCAAGGATATCGAATATTATTATTTAAGCAAGAAAGTTGACATAAAATAGGATTGATTTAAATGGAAGTTGAAGAAGAATGGTGGCAGTGTTAAGAGAGGGGAGATTATGATAACAATGATTGTGCATCTATCACTACTTACAAAATATTCTAGTCTTCCATGTGGGGAAGATATAAAGTTTTATGGGTCATGAGATCAGATGATTGATCGATAATGGATCATTACTCCTTATAATTTTGAAGAAATTCTTTTTCGTCTCTTATACACCTATAGACCATAGAGTATTAAAGATGAAAACCGATGAGTTATCGAGAATAGTTGACATTGAAAATATTAGCTAGTGTACAAGAAATGGAATGAAGCTTGTGTTAAGAGGCCTATAACATGCTCCAAGCATACAGTCGAATTTAATTTCAATCAGTAAACATGACAAGAGATCTTTTGCATAATATTTGATAAAGGCCAATAAAAATTCACCAAAGGCTCTTTAGTTGTGACAAAGGAAAGCAAGTACTCAAATTGATATTTAATAGAAGTTTCAATTGCTAAGAGCAAATGCAAATGTAACTAATAAGAGATTTGATCAAAGTGGTTGAAAAAAGCAAATGAGTAGTGTAAGGGGCACAATCCCTATTGATATGAAGGCGTTGAAGACCGTGGTAATACTTTGAGTATATTAGTAAAGTTGAATATGGTTTCGTTCAAACTTATAGAGTTTGATGTCAGGAACCCTTCAGAAGGAAAGTTGGCAATGAATAAGATGTGACAATAGCTCGCAAGAGAGCAAGGTTCCCTATAAATTTGTGAGAAGAAATTTGTTAAAATTTAGGTCACTCCCTTATAAGTATTACACCTATTAAAAATTTTATTTTTTTGAATTTTTAGAGCTATTATGGTGTTTTGCACAATGTGTGATAGAGCGGCATTATTGATTAGAGGTTTTGCAACAAGGTTATGGGCTAACTACTTATATGTTAGGCTTTAAAGGATTTTTACTAGCTATCTGTGAAAGGACCATAAGCTGGTTGTTAAAGCACTAGGGCTGGGAGGATTCCTAGTGATACACCACGAATGGCTACGAGGAAGCCATTTAAACGGCTATACGGGATAAAAGAAAAAGGATTTGTTTTGATCTTAGGTTACATTTGAGGTCATTTTTATATGAAAGAGGGCTGCATGAAGAAAGAAAATAAAGAATAATAAAAGATTTGACGTATAATTAATATTTGATTAGAGTTTTATTCTTTTTTAAACTCAGTATGTTGCTCTAACCTTGTTTTCAAGACATATTATTCTTTATTTGTTCATTTTCTTAGTATATTCTTTCTTAATAGGTTGTTAAGAGTGTTAATATTACATTCAATAGATCATTCACATAGATTATTATGGAAGAATCTCAAAAAAATTATTTTTATGATTGGATATTTTTATAAAAAAAAAGTTATTTAAAATTTATCCTATAATTTTTTATTGGTTAAAAATAATTTTTTACTTAAAATATTATTATGCAACTTTTGATTCTTAATTGAGTGATTATTATTCTTTCTACTTTTATGATATTTGGTAGTGACAATTAATAGCGGGATTTAGGGGTTCGTTTTTACAACAATTTAGCGTGCATCCCAAAACATCCCATTAGGTCTCATATGAAAGGGTGACGAATCGCTTTTTCTACCGAAAATTTGGCAGAGTTTTAGTAGAAAAACGGCCGCCAAACAAATATATACTTGTACATTAACCATGTACAACAGATACACAAATACAACGCATCAAAAATCCATAATTATAAACTTCAATAGTCTAGACAACACCAATGACTAACATAGGATCCTAAATCTGCCACAACATTTCATGGCTCTAACGTTATGTCTCCAGACACAATATTAGATACAAAGAAATACCACTAGGTACCTGAAGTAAACCATAATAACCTATGGAAATATATACATATATATCCATACACAGCGGATTATACTATCTAATCATCCGTTATTTTTACAATATACAATAACATTACCAATAGAAATACATATATACAACCCTTCTTAAATTGTACAACATCACAAAATTATAAGTCTCTGATATGATCTTTTAAGACTCGCGACTAACCTTTTTCTAGTCACTACTCTGCCCTATTGGGTGCAAGCTTGTACTAATTTGAAGGAAGGAAAAAGAAGCAAGGCGTGAGCCGAAAGCTCAACAGTGCACAATATAACAGAGGCATAAACAGTATACTAAAATTAGGTCAAAAGGAAAGGAATAAAATATGATACAGAATGCATAACATGAACATGATCACCTACGTTTTTAGAATATGAATAACTTTTTATATTTTAATTTTCATCTTTTAGAGTTTTAAACACATATATAAATTTCTTAATATTTGCGAACCGGGGTGAGTAGACCTCACTGGTAACGGAGTAGCCAATCGAGAAAAGGAATGTGTTTGTATGCACACATTCTAAATGGTGCTGGATACCTAGGGCCAGAAAATAGATACCCACGATTATCAACTTTAACGTCCCATGGCAGACAGCATATTTTTTATCAATATATAAGACCAAATAACAAATACGCTACCAAAGTATCTCCCGTGGTCAAGGAGCATTCCTCAATATACTACTGAAGTATCATACGGTATGTAACGGAATATCACCCGTTGCAATATACAGTCAAGATAATATCTGAGTTTCCATTGTAGCATCCATGGCTTTCTAGAAAATACTACCATCTGAAACATAATCCGTAGTCCATGTTTTACGATTTCTTAATCCAGATTTCAGAATTACTTATTCTTTAAGGGAGGGTCCACAAATTCTTGTACATATTTCTCACTCTAGAGAACGGATTATTAGATAGAATAGATTGTGGAGCCCATTAAAAACTTTGCATATCTTGTAGAATTCTTATATACAAATACAAATAACCATTTCTTGTGAGCTTAAGTCTCCACGTGACTTCAATTTTATGCATGATTTAACATGATGTATGGAAGAATCATGAATTTTTTGTCACATTGGGCTAAACTTGACTTTAGGGCTTTCAGAGATAATTTTTCTTCATAAATGCACATAACATAACTTTTGAAATATACAATTGAGCTTATTTAAATATATATCACTTAACAACAATTAAACATGGTGGAATTATGCAATGTATTGCTCAATTGCCTCGGTGAACAATGCCCGCGCTGGTGAATAGTATCCATGCGAGTGACGGGATCCGTTTTAGCAAAATCGAACATCCAACAGGAAATTATCAACTTTTAAGACATGGGTTTTCATTATCTCATGCTAAAACATGCATACAATTCAAATTAATCCATTAAACGTGGTCCGGGCATGGGTTAAGGTTTCGGTGAAAGAAATTTTACATAAAATCACCAAATTAGATATTCAATCGATAAATTAACATGCACAAGTTATATGTAATGATATTTTGGTGGTAAAAATTCAGTGGTAAAAATGTTCGGCACGGGGTTGGGGTTTTGGTGCAAAAAAATCGGCCAAAACTTGAAATTTTAACATGAAATTCACATGTGTATGCTCAAACCATGGGTAATATATAATATAATTTTAATCGGGTATTAGAATAAAGATACATGAAGAAAATAAATAAAAGTGTAAGAAAACGAAAGAGGAGGGTATTGGTACACTTACCTCGACCCGATCTATTATTTCTTAAACTAACTCTAAGTCGGAATCTATCAAGAGCTTCGTTCTCCACCTTCTCTCTCTTCCCCTTCAGTCTCTCTCTCTCTCTTATTTCTCTCGAAAGTCGCGTAAAAATGATGCAGAAAAAACCCGATACAACTTTATAACAGGGCCGCGCTCGAGTGGCTAGCCAGCGCGCTTCAAGTGTGGTGCCCCCGGATTCATTTCCCGGCAGGCGTTGACTCATTGGCTTGGGCACCCATGGCACCGGCTCGAGCGCCTGAGTGGTCTTATGCCACTGATTTGCTTCATAGTCCAAAAACTATATTTTTTTTTCATGGATTAAATTTAATCTTAATTATATTTATCAAATTATCTGTAATTATATTATTCAATAACCGATACGTCACACAAAGTAAGCCAAAATGCCATTGTTCTTGTCTGCCTCTGTCCATTCTAGCTCAAATCAGTTTTTGTTTTATTTAGATATCTTATACCACATCAAACATGTATCCAATCTTCTTGTACAGTTTGGTTTTTATATGACGGCTTTTATACACGGACTGCATCATAAGTAATTATCAAATCACTATGTGTGTAAATCAGACTGAGTAGAACTTCTCCAGGCGAAGGATGGGATTACTGCCAACTTTCAATGAAATATTCCATCCCTGTTTTCTAATCACCACCATAATTTGGTCGGGGTTTAAAAATTGGCCTCGCGTGTACCTCCTCTAGAGTCTCTAAACGATTTCAAATCACCGTATCTCTTGTAATATAAGATTCTAAATGATTAAATATATGCCACAAATCTACTATATATACTTCACCGTATGTCACAAATCTATCATATATATATATATATATATATATATATATGCCCGTCTCACCGATGGATCGCCAGCGAGTGCAACCACCGGAGCAAAAAGGGTACGGCCGAAACATACATCAACATCCTTGTGTCCCTCTCCCACACACTGAATTCTTTTTAAAATGGAAATCATAAGTCAACCTCACCTCATCATTTGGTCTTGGTCGTTTCAAGCAAATTAAGCGACACCTCATTTCCCACTCCCGCTCATCTCGATCACTTTTAATCATTCACATCCTTCCCCCTTTCTCTCTCTCGAACCTCTCCTTTTCATCATGCATATAATCAATGACAGCTCTCTCCATCATGGACTTGCTACCCCCCGTACGTGGGAATTGCAGCTAGCAGCGGCAGCATGAAGGTGCACCAGCTCGCACGTGCATTCTGGGATCACCGGCAATGTGAAACCTCCCTCACGCTTGGCTGCAAACGTCTCCGGCCCCTTGCTCCCAAGCTCCCCGGCGGCTGCGGCGACGAACCCATCGCTTCCTCTTTTGATCTCAAGAGTTTCATTCGACCTGACAGTGCTCCCCAAAAGCTTCTTCCCCCGAACCCTCTGCGTGACAAGAAGCATCCTTCACCTGGCCAGGTCCATGACCCTCCCATATCCCCAACTTTGTCCTCCCTCTCTTTCGCATTTATAATTTCTTTTTCACTATCGGTCACTTTTAGTGTAGTTCCGCAAAAATAAGTCTCTTAGCTCCTTCGTTTATCTGTTTATATATACATATGCATGATCATTGCTGATCGTCCACGCATGTTCAGGTGGAAAGCCACCCGGGAGGGACGCGATGGAACCCGACACAAGAGCAAATAGGGATGCTGGAGATGCTATACAGGGGAGGAATGCGAACTCCCAATGCCCAACAGATCGAGCAAATCGCTGCACAGCTGGGAAAGTATGGGAAGATTGAAGGCAAGAATGTGTTCTACTGGTTTCAGAATCACAAGGCCCGAGAAAGGCAAAGGCAGAAGCGCAACATCCTTGCTCTCACCACCCATACTACACCTAGCAACCCGCTGCTGGCCGCTCCAGCTTTGACACTAAACTTGGATATACGGGTACCCTTTAGTTTACGATCAATCAAATTGTTTTTAACTCCAGACCATCCCTAGTTTGGGCGTCCATGGACTGTAGAACTAGTCGAATATGCATCACAGTTAATCTAGTCAAACTAAACTTGTGCGAATTTGTTTGACGACCGCATTTAATTAGCCAATCAAGCTGTTAATTAATTTGATAGTGAACTCTGTCTGCAGGGGGAAGTAGGAGGTGAGGAGCAGAGTCTGTTCAAGAGAAAGTGCAGGAGCTGGACATTTGAGGGCGGAGAAGACAATAATAGCCTGGATAACTATAAAGAAGAGGGAGATGATCACAAAACTCTCGAGCTTTTCCCATTACACCCGGAAGGCAGATGAAGGGGTTTTAATTGATTTGATTAATTAATGTTAGTAATTAGTATTTGTTATTACAATAATTGTAGTAGTAATTTCAAATTCTATGTGGGTATAGCTTTTCTTTCTTCTTTTTTTCTTCCTGTAATTCAGCGTCCTGGGAAAAGAAGAAAGAAAAGTTGTTTAGTTCATCCGAACTAGTACTGCTACCCCCCTTCTAGCTAGTGCTGCTTTTTTTTTTCCTGACTCTGTGCTTCTGCATTATTCTCTCTCTCTCTCTCTCTCTCTCTCATTATCTATTGCTCCTTTTGACTCTGGGAACCAGCTGAATCAAATCTTTTAGGTTAAAAGCTGTGAAACAAAGGACACTCAAGTCCACACACCCACTTCTCTACTTGCTTCAACCTACATTGTCTTTTTTATTTTTTTATATTTTTTGAGGGGTTCAGTTTCAAATGAAGAGAGTAAGTAATAAAAACAAGTAGTGACTTCTTTGATAAAGTGCATATCCAGCGTCGTGATCATGGGATGCTATGAGTTAGTGTTTAGTGGGGTCAGTGATCAGTGAGGTCACAGTGGTTTGGAGGGAAGGAGTGCCATGCTGAAATTGAAAAAGAGGTGCATAGCCTTTTGAAATTCTGCCATCTTATTGAACCAACTCCACCTAACTTAATTTGGACTTCCGAATAGCATCGGATCTGTCTGTAGATCTACAGTGCACTGGCTAAGCTTTTGGATTATGCATGTGAGAGCTAGTTTAATTTTTCCGTAATTTATGTTGGAATTTGGTCAAAATATGCACAATTCAACGTAGTGGAACAAACCTAAAATTTCACATTAAGTATCAACTATCGAGCTTGTAAGTATATAAAACACAATAATATATAATATTTTTAACTTAAAAAACTCTTCCCAATTAAAAATAAAATTACTTGACAAATTACGAATAAATTGATTATAAAATAATGCCGATTACAAATAACTCTTAAAATTCTTTCACTATTAATTTAAGTGAAAAATGATTGATTATAAATTTTTCAACACATCTAGTAATTTACAAAAAAAAAAAAATACCAAAAAATAAGAACAACTAAATAAAAATATATCCTAAAAATTAATATTATAATGATATAATTGATTTTGGTAAAGAATAGAACTCAAATTGAATATGAATTAAATTTTAAACCTCTTCTTCTTCTTTCATTTTATCCTCTCTCTATGTGACAATCCTCGTGTCAAAAAATGATTTTAGTCATCTAAAATCACGTCTAGTGCAACTTTATATCAAAAATAGCACATAAACACTAATCAGGCATGACCTTTCTAGACAAATAATGTACAAAAGTCTTTGAGTGTGATTTTTCTAGAAAACTACGCATGTACTTCCTTTAGGCATGCATCTAGTGGCACTTATTTAGACAAGCAACACATGTGCATCCCTCGGTGAGCCATCATGTGTCATTATGTTATCTTTTGATAAATCATCGACCAACCATCGTATAAATATTATACGACCTTTCAATATTCTTTACTGTTTGGACAATTATTAATTGATTTTCAGTAAACCCTTACTTGAAATATTTATTCGAGCGTATCACACGTAAACATTGTCCATCATTTTATTGACTATTTATTTATTATGACACTTATAAAAGAGTTAATAAAAATCTAATAATTTAGACGTAATTTTTAAGGAGTATCTGATACCACTAGTTAGTAGGCATAATAAGATTTTTTTTAGTAGGCATAATTAGATTTTTTTTTCTTCTTTTGGATAACACATAATGAAAACTGTTAAGCTTAGGATAATTAGTTAGAAATACATTTCACTTGTAACAAAAACAGTTACTATACTTTTCTGCAATGCTATATATATATATATATATATATATATATATAGGATCCTATTTCAATGTCACTAGTTGACAGCTGTTTCCATCTACCAATTAATCCGTGGAGTAGATCGTGCTGTCATGATTTACAAGTGATTCATTGATTACCGAAATTATTTTCCAAATATTACCAATCAATCAGTGGTAATATGCATGTGCAGCCTACTCTTGAGTGGTTGCTGTTGGCATCTGTCAAATGTGGTTGGAGAGGAAACAAACAAAGGTTCCTCTGTCATGGAGAAGAGCAAGAACAGGGGTTTTTCTCTAATGAATTAACAGATGAAATTTGATGACTACGCATTATCATTTCTTCATATTTACGAAAGCTTCTACATGTAAAAGTAATGAAACCACTAGGCTTTGCAAACTTTCTTTCCTTAGAAAGAAAGGGAAAAATGCTGCAATATCTTCCTGAAGCTCATAAAATAAGCGTTTGTAGTTCTCTGGAAAGCCTCAAAATTAAGATGGTTTTGTGAAGTTGAAGGGGGAGAAAAACACGCACACATCACTCACAACAATTATTGCATTATTTGGAGAAAAGGTTTTGGTAACTTCATCCTTTCTTATCCCGACTCTTCATCTATTTCGATTATAAAAAATAATTTACTACATACATGAATTATTATTTTACAATTAAATAAAAACACTTTTTTGCTTGAACTCTAACAATATATTAGAATTTGACTTATTTAAAAATTATTTTTTCTATTTTTTTTTCATTTTATATATTTTTATCTTCAAATACTTAGGCAAAAAAGAATAGCAATTATCACTTCTCAATCATTTACAATAAATTCTACTAATAATGAGATATTTGTTGTCAATATAGCTTTTAAAGCTTAAAAAAGAATAAAATGGATCACAAAGGCTAAGTTAAGACACATTAATATTAACCAAAAATAATAAAACTATTGTACTACTATGGTTGAACAAAAAAAAAAAAAAAAGCTCTCTATCAAACTTCAACTACAACAAATTGGCCACCGGCCAACAGCCACTAATGCCCCACCGCATTGTGATTTGAGAGAGCTTGCCCATCAGCTTACTCTACCGATTGGTGGAAGGAAGGCAATGACTTAGCCCAACTTACTTAAACAACTTCAGCTGTGCACCGTAGTGCTATTTCTTGTCGCTGTGGATAAGGTTTGGCCTTTTCTTACTACTAAATATTGAGCTGCAATGGCGTATCCATCTCTCATTAGGGAGGAGCTTGCTTTACCATGAGGTGGAAGTAACGCAATGGCTCATCAGCTTACTTTACCGATTGGTGGAAGGAAGGCAATAACTTAGCCCAACTTACTTAAACCGTAGTGCTATTTCTTGTCGTTGTGGATAAGGTTTGGCCTTTTCTTACTACTAAATATTGGGCTGCAATGGCGTATCCATCTCTCATTAGGGAGGAGCTTGCTTTACCATGAGGTGGAAGTAACGCAATTACTTTGCCCAACCTACTTGAAGAACTTCAATTATTCACCACAGCGCCATTTGGGGACGTTACTCAAGTGGATTGAGTTTCGGCTGTTCTTACTGTTAGATATTGGACCTTTACGTTTTGCAGTGGCGCATCCATTCATCATTAGAATGGGCTTTTAAAGCCGTCAGCGACGAATGCACAACAATACAGGCGTAAGATTATCCCATGCCATATAAAATCTATGCTAGTATGACATAGAGGTGGCAAACAACCTGGACAGACAATGTATTTTTGTTCTAAAATGGCCTGTTTTCACACTTGCACAAAAACTTGTTTCAGGTCATCTTCACTTTCAGGTTCTGTTGCAACATTTTGCAGTATAAATGCAGAGAAAACACACAGTTCATTTGATGCATAAAAATGGAGGCAAATCCATCACTTCTCTTAAATGAACACACAGTTCATTTAGAACTACCTCAATTGTGGCGTCCCTAGACATGAGTCACTCGATCTAGCTCAAACCAACCAAGTGGAAACCCAAATCATAAATAACCTCATAAATATATAATTAAATATAACATAATAAATTTAATACTCATAATAAATTTTCTCAAGATAATAAATATCTATAATATTAATATCCTGGTAACACAACCCCGATAACATATTCAAACAAAACTATAGCCAATGAAACTAATTCTAAAACTTCTCGTTATGAGCTTCCATCTCCGAGATCATCTTTATCTTAAATCTTTTCAGCAATTGTGCGATCTCTTCAAACCTATTATAAATTTTCTACTTTGGAGCCAATAAAACGTAAGTATGAGTCAAATACTCAACAACAAATAAATCAATAAAATAATGGAATGTAACACAACGTCTCGAATAATAATATCAGTATAATTAAATAATTACATAAGATAAATTAATAATTACCAAAGATTCAATGACCTATTATATCAACGACTCAAAAGCTACACAACAACAAATTATTAAATATGCAAATTGAATTTTACTGAATTCGAGTATCAACGATAATATATGTTCCATTGAACCTATGTCAATAGAGGTCCCAACTGTATGAGATGTCACAAAATCTCCTCGGATCTTATACGTCATTGTCAACTAACATCCACATGCTTGCCCCCAACGGTTGGGTAAATCCTCGAGGTACCGGTACTCGCAAGTTTGACAAGCGGTCAATTCTATAATCTCATGATATTTGCTAGTCATAGTGTATAAGTATCAAAATTAATCCATATGAATAATATTCCCATTACCCTATTAGGTAACCGAGAATATGATTCGTACGTATTCCTGTGATCTACTTTGATGCATATTCCATTGGATATAGAATACTCATATCCACAATAAGTCAAACCCAGCACCTTCCAACACGATATCCATCAATATCCCACACACAATGTTTACAGGACTATAAGCATCCATTCAAATGATTTCAAAATCTGGAATATGGATATAGTATTAGAACAGAGTAAACTACAATAATGTGTAATAACCTCTCATTCGACTAGATACCTTAACATTTTCATACGCTCTCATCAATTTAGTCATAAAATACGAAAAAATCCACATATGTTAACTAAGCTAATACAAAAAATAGATTACCAAAATTCATCAAGGAAAATCTAAGAATTATTAATTAATTGATCAATCTTAAACATGTATCTAGTCCTCTGGTCCACTCCAATAAACAAATCCTATTTTAATGGCCATCATCAATTGTCACGTCCGAACAAAACCTACCATTACCATTCTGATTTAACTATCCCAAATTTACCTAGCAATTTCCAAACAAACTATATAATACCTTTAATCTCATTCTATATATCAACTTATATTCCAAAATATACACACATATTTATCACTACCATAAACGTAAATATTCACACTCTACCGAACTATACCTAGACACATCCCACCTGCCAAACTCACCCACACTTTTACATATATATTCATACAGCTAGTAAATACACACACATAGCGTACACACACACACATTCACATTTTTATACGTACATCATCCATCTGAAACACCCACATACATTTATATACGTTTATACCCTTTGATACACACACACACACTATACTTCACGTATACGTATGTATTACATTTTTACACAATTACACTCACCCATGAATTTATGCATACATATTATCACTCGAGGTCGCTATTGTCTTACCTTTTTGGCATCCAGTTCTCAGTCCGGCCTCACTATATCAACCCGACTCCCAACAGAGTACGAAACTCTATTTTTCTACTATTTCACTTTCGACCCAAAAAATCAACACCCACAAAATAATATCGGTGACTAAACACAAAATTAAACATTAATAAGACACCAAATTAAACATTAATAAGAAAGAGTGACGGTTGATGGCAGGAGAGAGTAGAGAAATAGTAGGATATTAGCATATAAGAGAAGCGGAATTACTTCCATGGAAGAGGGATTTTACTTGTTTGGTTCAACGATGAACAGTGGCGGAAGCTTTGAATAGTCAACGGCAAACAATGGCGATACTTCCTCCGACACAGAGCAATAGCGGCAACAAAGACTCCAGTCTCGAATGACCATTACCATTTCTGCACTCTCTATTTATCACCCATAACATCACCCATCAATTAAATGGGAGAAAATGGAATCGCTTTGTAGATGAAGGGTGAATCGGCTGAGCGGTAGCGTCTGTTCGAGGAAGATGAACATGAAGGCTGAGGTGTTGGGTTTTGGTCACTTTCTTGTGAGTACTCAACAAATGGAGACATCATCTAAGATTACACAAGATTTGTGCTGAGTGCTGCAGCGAAGGGCCAAGGACATTATGCAGTAGAAGGCTCGAGGACTGGCTGCAGTAAAGGGGCCGAGGATTTCGTGGAGATATGACCCGAGGACCTATACAGGAAATGGCCGGTCAAAGGGTCATGACCGGCCATGGAGCCAAGAAAGCAAGTAGGCAAAGGTGTGGAAGCCTTTGGGAAAATACTTGCCAACGTGTTTACTGGATAAATGGCAAAAGGCTGATCAACATGTTGACCGGTCAAGACGCAAGCTGATGGGCGAGGACGGCTAGGTGTGCGGCTGATGGCGCACGGATGGCCAAGGAGCAAGTGCATGGACGACTAGGGAAGACAAACCGCCAGAATTGGGAAAAATGGAAGGTTGGCCATTTTGCCCGGAATGCCCATTTTGGGCGGTTTGCAGCAAAATTCCGGAATGGCATTTTGCCCGGAATGCACTTT
This sequence comes from Nepenthes gracilis, assembly GCA_033239525.1. Lineage (NCBI taxonomy): Eukaryota > Viridiplantae > Streptophyta > Magnoliopsida > Caryophyllales > Nepenthaceae > Nepenthes > Nepenthes gracilis. The sequence goes on along the minus strand of BSYO01000016.1, from coordinate 17,361,858 downwards.
GGCGGAATGAAGGCAAAATGTCGCAATGAACATTTTGCCCTGAATGAAACTGAATGTCGGCTTGCAGCACAAATGGCCGGATGGCCATTTGGCTGGTTTGGGCATTCTACCCGGGATGGAAAACCGGCTCCATGTGAGAGGAGATACCGGTATGCTTTTGCCTGGTTTGGAGCAGTTGGCAAAAATGTGGTCTTGCCAGGTTTGCTGAAGAAATGCCGGTATGGAATTCCAGTATACTACAGTGCCAAGTTTGGGACGAAATGGCTGGTTTGCCATTTTGTCCAGTTATGCCACTTTGCTAGGTATGGGCAAAATGGCCAATTTGTTCATAACAGCCAGGGTTGCAAATGGAAGGGAAGTGGAAGCCTTGGTATATTTTGTCAGTCAATTCCCTGACCGAAAAAATGAGACAAATGGGCATGCGGCTGTTGGCGCACGGACGGACAGCGGAAGACGGTCAACAGAGAGTTGACCGGATGAAGAATGGCCCAAGAATACTGTGGAAAGCTGGCAGGTGATGTGGTGGACAGTTGGCTTTGTAGAGTAGGTAGCAGACTTGTCAGTGCATATGCCGTTTGTGCAGGTGGTAGGTTGCAGAGTTGGTGGACAAAGTTGTTGGCAGGTTACAAAATTGGTAGTAGGCGTTTGTCCACACAACAACCTGCCTATTGGTTGATGGTCTCTGAGCAGATCAATATATATATGCATGCTCAGCATGCGGTGATGTGTGTGAAAACACCAAGTGTGCAAGGCGCCATGGGAGTGACCATGGGTGAGTGAGAAATCACCATGGGCGAGCATTCGCTGCGGCTTGTATAGTTAGGACTTGTGTAGCCGGCTGCATGTGTGCGGGGTGAAACAGCGGTCGTCGTTTCACCATATTTGTAAAATGTCTGTGAGCAGAGAGCACCATGGTGAGTGAAAGAAGAGAAGAAAATCAGTGTGATAAGAGGGAATGAGAATTTTCTTACTCTGGAGAGGTTTTTCTTGTTCTCAGTTCTTAGGGGTGTTTGTGTAGTAAGGGTGGATTGCTTATACTCTGTCTCGGGATTTTTGTAACCATATTTTACATAATAAAATATTTTTGGAGTTTATTCCGTGATTTTTTTTATTAATTGAGAATGAGTTTTCACGTAAAAAATATTGTATATCTCTTGTGTTCATTATTCATATTAAATGGTGGCTGATGATGATAGGGGTTTGAGTTTTTGTTGCTACCAAATCGGGTGGATTTAGATACCGAACTCCAATAAGAAGAATGGGCAACAGAAACAGGACGATTGAGAGAAAGCGAAACGGAGGAGGAAATAAGAAATAAATGAAAAGAATGAGGGAGAAGAGAAGAGGCGGAAGGAGAGAGAATAAACGGCAAAAAAATGAAAAAAAAACACAGGGAAGGTGACGACAGGAGTGCGGCGGAGATGTTTCGGGGAGGAGTAAGGTTAGAGGAGGGAAAGAGAGAGTATAATATTTATTATTGTTATTATTATATTTATTATTATTATTAACACTTATTATCATTATTAATTTATATTTATTATTAACAACAGTTATTATTATTATTTATTATATTATTATTTTATAGTTAATAAAATAACTTAATTTATAATTAAATTGAGTTAATAAACTAATAAGTCTGAATTAAAACACCGAAATATTATATCGATTTTGTTGCAATAAAAATTGATTTCGGTTTACCTCAATTTAAACAAAATTAGGATCTTACCAGTAATTAATAAGAATTATGTGCAAATATAAGAATATAAAATACATAAAAAGTGTGCAAACATATAATAACATAAAATATATAAATTTTAAGGATCTATGATAATCTTACCAGTAATGATCAAGTATCAAAGATCAGAATATAATTATTTTTATATAATCAAAAATTACACACCATTATTTATGACTTATGGATGGACGAATTGCATATTATTCTCTATAGTTTGGGTCAAATACTATTTTTCTGACTCGTGAATGTGAAATTTGATATTTGATTTATAAATAATATATTAAGATATATTTCAATATATTTTGTCAGATTTTTATAATGATTCTTACTTAATCAAAAATAAAAACTACACTAAATATAAATATATAAATTTTCTTCAAATCTAAAAAAATAATTTATTTTTATCAAATTTAAAGTAGAGTTTTTTAATCAAATTACTAATAAATAAAAGAAATGCATGTGTATATATATAAAGATTTTAGATTGACATGCACAAATTTAAAAAATAAAATTTTAAAAATCTCATGAAATAGGAATCAAATTAACATGAATGTTAGACATTATCAAAAAAAGTGAACAAATATAATATGCATGAGTATTTGAATTATAAATACTCATAGATTTTAGAAAAATTCAGTAACAAATGAAAAAATAGATTTATATATACTTACCTTAACTTTGATTTACCAAAAAGAGTTTGAATTAATATGAAATCAACTAGGATTCACTTTTTTCTTTTTCCTCTTTCTTCTTTTCTCACTTTTTTCGTTATCTTTCTCTATCTTCTCTTAAAAATTCGTATGAAATGAGTTGAAATTAGTTAGATAGCTTATTTATAACATATTGGTATATATGTATCGGTTAAACATGGATCAATGCAAATGCTTCTTTAATCCTGCACACAAGTTTCAAATGACATGTATCAAGCGTCACTATTATAAACTAAATATATATAAGTGTTTTTTTTACACGGAGATTTTATCTAAAATATGCTTGTATGTAACTCAAGCGCACATTAAGCCTTACTCAAACCTACTCCACTATGATTCAATACTTAATTTTTAACCCAAATTAAAATTAATCCTAATAATTCATCAATTTACTTAAATTTAAAATTATGAAATAAATTTTAGGATTTGAACCTTATAGGTAGAGGTTGAAAAAACAATGTGTATTTGACGAAGTAAAATAAAGAAGTTCCTTTCCAAAGTTGATGTAAATAAGGCAAGTATATTTCATAACTTTCTCATTATTTTGCAGATATATTCCACCACTTCCAATCTGTTTTCTTGTAAATGCATATATTCAAGTTCAACCCTTAATTTTGTCTATTGGAATCCTGCTCTCATTCTAATAGCATGTCTATTTAGTGATATTATTGGATGTGTGTTGGCATGAGATTATAATGGTTGTTTTAGATTGTGTTGCTTGAATTGGAGGATCAAATTGTGCCTTCCGTTAGGAAACAGGATAATTATGGTTTGTAAGGTTGAATATCGTAAAAATAAATTGTCTTCATATGATGATGTAATTGGCCCAGAGGTGTGGAAGGCTTTGTAGTGAGAATTCTGAAATGATGATGAACAATTACTAGTGACAGTACATAATGATTGTTGCATTTTGAATTTGCATGAATTTATGAGATTTTATATGGTTGTGTGGATACATTAGTGAAATTGATTTTGCAACTCTTGTAAATTGTCAACAATATGAGGTTGATATTTTTAAGGGCAAAATTACTTGTTAGGCTCCTTTATTTATTATATTAGCTGTGGGAAATTATAAGAGTTAGCCCATATAAATTGTGGCTATATCATGTTACAACATAGCAAAATAACAAAGTTGTAGGATCCAGGCTTTTCCCCCGAATAAATCTCTCCGATAGCTAATTTAGTATTTGCTTGAAAAATATAGGATGGTGCAAATTGATCATCAAATCTTTGTAATACAAGAATTTTACACTTAAACAGATTACTAATAGAGGATTGATTGCTTGCATACGCTTCGCAAGAAAAGCTAACGTTTTGATAGTTAGGTCCCTTGTTGGGATCATTCCAGTGTGAAAAATTATCAAACTGAAAGTTGACCGAAAATTTTTGGAGTGAAAGTTTACCGAAAATTTTCAAAGTGAAAGTTGACCGAAAAATTTCTGGAATAAAAATGCTAACCGGAAAATTCCAGAGTAATTTTTTTGGAGAGGAGAATTTGCCAGAGGGGATTTCCGGAGTGGCAAATTTCTGAGTGGAATTTGCCGAAGAGGTTTTTTGGAGTGAAAATCCATAGTGCAAATGCAAGAGTGAAATACATAATGTGGATTTTGAATGCATTTGCGAGTAGAATTATATGGAGTGGCATTTTTGGAGTGAAATTGATTTTTGAGAGAAAAATTCAAGGATAATGAGGTTGAATTTTTAAGGTGGAAAATGCCGGTTTGCTTTATTATTGCTTTGCTTTGCTGAATGTATGGAATTTTCAGAATAGAAATTCCGGAGTGTAGTTGGCCAATTTGAAGTGTTAACGCCCGAGGACTTCTAGTAACGTCTGAGGATATAGGATAATATCTGAGGACTTTTATCAACGCTTGGGGACTATAACTCTTACAATATGCTTGAAGCTTTGATGGGAAAATTGACTCTCACCAAATTTTGTTGAGCAATACAACATTTTAGACAAAATGGCGATTAATAGAGTTGGTTGGGGCGAGTTGGTAGTAGGTTGTAGAAAAGGTGGCGGCATTTTCATAGTAGGTCCCTTGTTGGTTGACACTCTCAGTCGAAACTTGTATATATATATATGCTAGGCATGCAAGACGTAGTGTAGTAGATAGAAGTGAGAAAAAAAAACTTAAGAAAGAACAAAGAGTAGTCAATTTTTACTCTTGTATTCTTACTCCTCGTTTTTATATTCTCAGCTCTACGTGAGGCTTGTGTAGCCAAAAAAGGTTTTTGTAACCATCTCCATTTAGTGGAATTTGATTGTGGATTAACCATCTCCATTTGTGGAGTGGAAATTTGGAGTGGATTTCTGGAGTGTATTTTCGGTGAGAAAAATTTCGGAGTGAATTTTTCGGAGAGGATAATGCCGAAGTGAATTTTTTGGAGAGTGAAAAATGCCGGTTTGCTTTACTGGTATGCTTTTGCTGGAATGTATGGAATTTTTAGAATAGAAAATCTAGAGTGCAGTTGGCCAGTTTGAAGTGTTAATACTCGAGGACTTCTAGTAATGCCCGAGGACATGGGATAATATCCGAGGACTTTTATCAACACTTGGGGACTATAACTCCTACAATATCTGCACAAGTAGCTTTTCAGAAAGAAAATTGACTCTCACCCGATTGGTTGAGCAGGTCAACAGCTTTAGACAAAATGGCGATTAGTAGAGTTGGTGGGCAGAGTTGGTAGCAGGTTACAGAGTTGGTGGCAACTTTTATTTACACGCGACCTGCATATTGGTTGACAGTCATTAGTCGAAACTTGTATATATATGTATGCTAGGCATGCAAGCGTAGTGTAGTAGAGAGAAGTGAGAAAAAAACTTAAGAGAGAATAAAGAGTAGTCAGTTTTTATTCTTATATTCTTATTCTTCGTTTTTGTGTTCTCAGCTCTACGTGAGGCTTGTGTAGTTAAAAAAGGTTTTTGTAACCATCTCCATTTAGTGGAATTTGATTGTGGATTAACCTTCTCCATTTGCGGAGTGGAAATTCGAAGTGAATTTCTGGAGTACATTTCTGGAGAGGAAAATTTTGTAGTGAATTTTTGGAGAGGATAATGCCAAAGTGAATTTTTCAGAGAGTGAAAAATGCCGGTTTGCTTTGCCGGTATGCTTTTGCTGGAACGTATGGAATTTTTTGAATAGAAATGTCGGAGTACAGTTGGCCAGTTTGAAGTGTTAACGCTTGAGGACTTCTAGTAACGCTCGAGGACATGGGATAATATCCAAGGACTTTTATCAATGCTTGGGGACTATAACTCCTACAACGTCTTCATAAGAAGCTTTTCGAAAAGAAAATTGACTTTCACTTGATTGGTTGAGCAGGTCAATAGTTTTAGACAAAACGGCGATCAGTAGAGTTGGTGGGCAGAATTGGTGACAGGTTGTAAAGTTGGTGACAGCTTTTGTTTACATGGAACCTACCTATTGGTTGGCAGTCTCCAGTTGAAACTTGTATATATATGTGTGCTAGGCATACAAGCATAGTGTAGTAGAGAGAAGTAAGAATTAAAAACTTAAGAGAGAACAAAGAGTAGTTAGTTTTTATTCTTGTATTCTTACTTTTCATTTTTGTGTTCTCAACTCTACGTGAGGCTTGTGTAGCCAGAAAATATTTTTGTAACCATCTCCATTTAGTAGAATTTGATTGTGGATTAAGTGTCCGAGAATTTTTTTCTCTTATTTTAGAAGAAGGTTTTCTATGTAAAAATCTAGTGTGTTACTCTCTTTCTCACATTCCTCAAGCTTGTGTGTGTTTTTATATTTATTCACTCCTACATGGTTTTATCCGACCAGTCATTATCCTCCTTTTTTTTTTAATAAGTGGTATCAAAGATGTGGTTCTTTGGCTGGTGTTAAATTTTACTAAGACTAATGGAGGTAGCAAGTAAAATGATTTGCTTAAACGGTACCAGATTATGACACTTGACAAAGCAAGATGCCAAATCTTTTACTTGTCAAATCGTACATCTTTCGATGTTCGCTACTCAAAAGCCTGAGGCAAAATTGGAAGATGAATGGTCTCTTGAGAACAGGCAGGTTTGTGGTTATATATAACAGTTTATAGATGATGATGTGTATAACCACATTAGAAGTGAAGCAAATGCCAAAACTCTGTGGGATAAGTTGGAGATGCTCTATACCTCCAAACCTAGCAACAATAAGATTTATCACTTGATGAAACTGATGTAGGTGTGGTACAAGGATGGATCGTTCGTTGCAGATCACTTGAACGAGTTTCAAGGATGCGTAGACCGATTGAATGACATGGGTATTAAATTTGAGGACGAAGTGCTACGCTTGTGGCTCCTAATAACCCTGCCAGACTCATGAGAGGCGATTCAAATTATCATTGCCAACACTACTCCAAATGACATTATGATATTGGAGATGGCCAAAGGAGCTTTACTAAATGAGGGAATGAGATGGCGGTCACAAGGGACCTCCACACCTCAGCACTCCAAGGTACTCGTGATTGAGTTACGAAAAAGGAGTAAAGTCTGGAGAAAAGGGTCAGAGTAAATCCCCGTCAAGGTTTCAAAATATGGAATACCATTATTGTGGAAAGAATGACCACATTAAGAAATATTGTTACAAATAACAGTGTGACAACGTGAAAAATGATAATAAAGAAAATAGACGATATGAGAAAAAGGCATCGGTCCCAATTGTTATTGAAAATGATCTCCTTTTGACTTGTGAAGATGATGATGTTGTAAACCTAACTGAGTAGGAGATTGACTGGGTGGTGAATACTGGTGCATCCATCCACGTCACATCATGGAAAGGATTTTTACATCTTACACTCCAGATTACTTTGGAGTGTTAAAAATAAAACATATGGTGACATCTAAAGTTGTTGGCTGCGGTGATATATCTCTAGTCACAAATAATGGAACCCAACTACTTTTGAGTGATGTCTAACATGTTCCTGATATTCAGATGAATATTATCTCCGCAGGTAGACTTAATGACGACGACTTTTGCAATATCCTCTATGAAAAGACATATAAACTGACCAGAGGATCCCTGATAGTTGCCCAAGAAAAAAAAGATGTTTGATTTTTATGTGTTGCAGGCCTCTCCTGAGGAAGGAAAGGTCAATGTCACCGGTATGAAATCTTCTGATTTGTGGCACCGGAGGTTAGGCTATATGAGTAAAAAAGAAATGAGTCATCTGGTCAGGAAGGACCTCATCCCAAGTATAAAGGAGGACGGGCTAAAAATTTATTCTCATTGTATGGTGAGGAAATAAAGGAGAGTCTCTTTTCGGGGAGACTCATCCTTCAAAAGTCCAGAGTTGCTTGAGCTTATTTACATCGATATCTACAAACCATTTAAGGAGAATCCCTTCGGAGGAGCATAATATTTTGTTTCGTACATTGATGATTGCTCAAGGAAGTTGTGGATATACCCACTCAAAACCAAGGATCAAGTCCCCGGAGTATTTGAGTATTTTCATACTCTAATTGAACGTGAGATTGGAAGAAAATTGAAGTGCATTCAAAATGACAATGGTGGAGAGTTTATTGGGGCATTTGATACGTACTGTAGATCACATAGCATTTGGTATCAGAAGACTCCACCAAAGACGCCACAATTGAATGGCATGGCTGTGCGGATGAACCGTATATTGATGGAAAGGGTCAGGTGCCTGTTGTATGAAGCAAATCTCCCAAGATCCTTTTGGGTAGAAGCCTTAAGGACAGCGGCCTATATTATCAATAGGTTGCCTAGTATACTATTGATTGATGAAGTCCTAAAGAAGATGTGGACTTAAAAGGAGCCATCCTATGACCATCTTCGGGTATTTAGTTGTAGGACCTTTATTCACATTTCAAAAGATGAGAGGATTAAGTTGAAACTAAAAACAATGCAATATGTCTTTATGGGCTACGAGAAAGATGAATTGGGATTTAGATTTTATAACCCAATTGAAAAGAAGGTTGTCCGGTCAAGAGACGTGGTATTTGTTAAAGGAAAGACCATTGAAGATATTGGCAAAGAGAAGAAGGTATTGTTTGATGCCGGTCGGATAGATAAAATTGTTGCTGATTTTGTTTGATCGGACAATGCCCCATAAGCAACCGAGGTGAATGGTGAAGAAGCTATAACGCTTGATGAAGATATGAATGACATAACTCCTCAGCTGGCCGAGGAAGTTACTATTCGACGTTCCTTGAGGGACCGACAACCATCTATTCGTTTGTTCACCAGTGAGTATATGTTACTCACTGATGGAGGAAAATCGGAAGGCTTTGAGGAAGCGATGGAGGATGAATACAAAAAAAAATGGTTAGAGGCCATGAATGATGAAATGTGTTCATTGTATAAAAATTATACATTTGAATTGGATGAACTACCAAAGGGGAAGAGAGCACTAAAGAATAAATTGGTCTTTAAGTTAAAAATCAAGAAAAATACCTCTCAACTGAGGTATAAAGTAAGGCTTGTGGTGAAGGGCTTCAACCAGTGTAAAGGGATTGACTTTGATGAAATCTTTGCACCAGTTGTAAAAATGTCTTTCATACGTGTGGTGTTTAGTTTAGCTACTGTCGTAGATTTGGAGGTAGAGCAACTAGATGTCCAAATAGTATTCCTCTACGGTAACCTTGAAGAAAAAATTTATATTGAGCAATCGGAGGGTTCCAGATCAAGGAAAAGGAAGGACAGGTATGTTATTTGAAGAAAAGCCTGTACGGACTGAAATAGGCTCTACGATAATGACACATGAAGTTCAAGTCTGTTATGATAAATCAAGACTACCGAAAGACCACTTCTAACCATTGCGCATTTGTTCAAAGGTTTTCAGATGATGACTTCGTCATCCTTCTCCTCTATGTGGACGACATGCTAATCATTGAAAAAAAATGGTGCCTGTATCAATAAGTTAAAGCAGCAGCTTGGGCAGTCGTTTGATAACATGAAGGACTTGGAGAAAGATCACTTCTAGGTATCAGAATATTTCATGACCGTAAGAATAAGAAACTCTGGTTGTCCCAAGATAGCTATATTGAGAAAATCTTCAACGGTTCAAGATGAAAGAGTCAAGCCGGTGAGCACTTCATTGTCAATCACTTTAGGGCTTGTCAATCGTGGATATTGAGAAGGTTGCCGTGAGAAGTGTGCCTTACTCTTTAGCCGTAGGAAACTTGATGTATGCCATGGTGTGCAAAATGGGACATTGCACACGAGGTATCAAGTAGATTTCTCTCAAACTGGAGAAGGTGAAGTATAAAGTGGATCTTGAGATATTTAGTTTCAAAGATGCATGAAGTGACTCCGATTGATTGATTTACACAAATATAGAAATGGCCAAAGACGTTGACTTTTGAAAGTCTACTTCGGGATATTTAATCAAGTTTGTCAGAGGGATAGTCTCCTGACAATCTAAACTATAGAAGTGTGTTATTCTCTCAACCATTGAGGCTGAATTTATCTCAGTCATAGAAACAAGGAGATATTGTGGATAAAAAATTCATCCAAGAATTGGGTTTCAGGCAAAAAAAAGCATGTGGTGCTCGCAATATTCAAAGCGCCATACATCTGTGTAAGAACTACTCATTCTAGTTAAGGTCAAAACATATTGATATTTAATACCATTGGGTGACAGATGTTGTTGATGAAGGATTGATATCATTAGAAAATGTCCGGATTGAAGAAAATGGATATTGATCGAAAGTATTACCATGAAATAACTGGACTGACTAATTTGGTTTCCATAAAGTCGTGAGAAAAAGTTTGTTGAGATCACTCAAGTGTGAAAAATTGTCAGACTGAAAGTTGATCGAAATTTTTTGGAGTGAATGTTGATCGAAAATTTCTGAAGTGAATGTTGACTGAAAACTTTCGGAGTGAAAGTTGACCAAGAATTTTAGGAGTGAATGTTGATTGAAAATTTTTGGAGTTTTTGGAGAGAAAGTTGGCCAAAAAATTTCCGAAGTAAAAATGCTGACCAAAAAATTTCGGAGTGATGTTTTCGGAGAAGAGAATTTGCAAGAGAGGTTTTTCGGAGTGGCAAATTCCGGAATAAAATTTGCCGGAGAGGTTTTCCGGAGTGCAAATGCAGGAGTGAAAATTCGGAGTGGATTTCCGGAGAGGATAATTTCGAAGTGAATTTTCCAGAGAGGATAATTCCGGAGTGAATTTTTTGGAGAGTGGAAAATGCCTGTTTGCTTTATTGGTATGCTTTTGCTAGAATGTATGGAATTTTCGAAATGAAAATTCTGGTATACAATTGGCTGATTTGAAGTGTTAACGCCCGAGAATTTCTAGTAACGCCCGAGGATATGGGATAATGTCCAAGAACTTTTGTCAACGCTTTGGGACTATAACTCATGCAACGTCTGCACAAGCAGTATTTCAGAAAAGAAATTGACTCTCACCTGATTGGTTGAGCAGGTCAACAGCTTTAAACAAAACTGCGATCAGCAAAATTGGTGGATAGAGTTTGTGGCAGCTTTTGCTAACACGCAACTTTCTTATTGGTTGATAGTCTCTGGGTAAAACTCGTATATATATGCAAGTTGGGCATGCAAGCGTAGCGTAATAGAGAGAAAGTAAGAAAATAAAACTTAAGAGAGACCAAAGAGTAGTCAGTTTTTACTCTTGTATTCTTACTCTCCGTTTTTGTGTTCTCAACTCTATGTGAGGTTTGTGTAGCAAGAAAAGATTTTTGTAACCATCTCCATTTGGTAGGATTTGATTGTGAATTAAGTATTTCGTTATTTGTTTCTCTTATTTTAGAAGAGAAATTTTCAAGTAAAAATCTGGTATGTTGCTCTCTTTCTCACATTCCTTTAGCATGTGTGTATTTTGTAAATTTATTCACTCCTATTCTGTTTTTATCTGAGCGGCCATTATCCTCCTTTTTCTCCAACACTAGTAACATTGATGCCAAGTACTCAATCTTTGCAATGCTTGTGGGCTTAGAGGTGCGACCCTGCAAGGAGTCTTTGAGCTCATTAAAAAGAGCAATAAATATTCCACATGTTAGCAATTTATATGATATAAACAACCATAAATGCGGAATAAAGGATCACGTACTAACCTCCCACCATTTTTCTTCCACTATTTTTCAGTTTTTGGATTCACCTGATTTTGAGCTTCTGAACACTGCTTTTCTCCTCTTAGATAGTGTATTGTAGAGAATGATGTCCAGGGATAAAACTAATTTTCATTATTTATAAGACAATTCTATAAATTGCCTTCAATGACCATTACCAATGAAAGAGTGAAACGGAGATTGATGGGCACAGTAAATGGAGAGTTATCAGCAATTCATGGTCCACTGAATACTTCAGTAATTGCAGGAATGGGTGAAGGAATTTCAGCGACCTTCGTCGATGGATGAAATTTAAGCGTCAACATTCTCCCACTTGGTTCATATTTTACTTGATGTAATAACCAAACCCATCAATCCTCAACCTTAAGAAATAAATATATGAACCATTACGATAAATCCTCTAATAATGAGTAATATCTTTCATACATTATAATATATTACATTTCTCAAGACATATCCGTATCCGGTAACGTTACTTTATTAATAAACCTTATATTTATTCCTTATCCAACAATTAATGACATTCTCAAAATAATCAATTAATATGTACATAAAATTTTGAAAAATATCACAACAAATAAATAGAAATTTTATTAAATATCATTATCCATATAATGAAAATTACAAAGTGAAATTTAATTCCATTCTTATTACAAGATCTTTGAACCTCAATGGTGGCACGTCTTTTGTCAAAGAATCAGCGTTCATCAATTCAGTACTAATATGCTCAATAGCAATTTTCTTTCCTTTAATACGCTCCTTTATGGCTAAAAATTAAATGTTGATATATTTATTTCGACTACTACTTTTATTATTTTTAGCCAAAAAATAGTAACTAAATTATCGCAATATATCTTTACTGGCGTTGAGATGGATCGATCTCTCTAAGCCTAGATATGAAATTTCTCATTCGTACACCATACTTTGTAGCCTTAAAACAAGTAACGAATTCGACTTCCATAGTAAAAATAACAATCAAGGTCTACTTTACACTTCGCCAAGATGGCAAATCTCGTGAATCAACACATCAACAAAGTCACAGAATGGTACCCCAATACTTTTAAAACGTCGGTCCATCTATTTGTAAGTATATAGTCTTTAGTACCTTAGAGATCATAAGTCAAATTTCTTAGCGAGTTTGAAACGGATTACTCTGAAATCTTTCCAGCATTCTAACTGTAAATACGATGTTAGGTCTTGCACATACCTGAGTATACATCAAACCTCAAATAGCGGAAGCATATGGAATATTTTTCATTTATTTCCGTTCAAAATTATTTTTCGGGTATTGGCTCAGATTGAACCTATCACCATTCACAATAGGTGCTAACTTAGTGAACAATCTTTCATCCGAAATCTTTGTAAAACTTTATTGATATAGGTCTTTTGAGACAAACCTAGAACACATCGTGGTCTGTCTCGATGTATTTTGACACCAATGATATAAGATGCATCACCCATATCTTTCATTTTAAATTTATCAGAGAGAAATTATTTCACCTCATACAATAAGTCTTTATCATTAGATATAAGTAAAATATCATCCACATATAAAATAAGGAAATAGATCTTACTCCCACTGACCTTTTGGTATATACATTGATCCAAAATATTCTCATCAAAATCAAATGAAGAGATAATATCATCAAATTTTAAATACCATTGACGGAAGGTTTGTCTCATCCATATATGAACTTCTTGAGTTTGCATACCAATTGCTCACCATCACTAGAGGAGAATCTTCTGACTGTTTCATATAAACCTCTTCCTCTAGATCACCATTTAAAAATGTTATTTTAACATCTATTTGTTATAATTTCATATCAAAAAGAGTAATCAGTACTAAAATAATGCGAAGAGAATCCTTTTTAGATACAGGAGAAAAAATTTCCGTGTAATCAATTTTCTCTTTTTGAATATATCTTTTAGCAATAAGTCTTACTTTATATCTTTTAATATTATCTAATGAGTCTTTCTTTATATTAAAGATCAATTTACACCCTATAACTTTCGTCCATTTAGGCAACTTAATAAAATTCCAGACTTTGTTGCATCTCATGGCATTCATCTATTCTTTCATGACATTATCCATAATTGTGATTCATTACAACTCATAACTTATAAAAACGTTTCAGGATCATTTTTTACTCCAATATTGTAGTCAAACTCCTGTAGATATATAATAAAATTACTAGAAATTGCTGACTTTTTCATTCTAGAAGACCTTCTCAATATTATATCATTATTCTCAATATGAGTATATTGTATAACTATTTCAGATAAATCTTAAATTTTATGGTCAACTGAAATAGGATTAATATTTTATGGAATGACATTAATTGGTTGTTCAACACCAATTTGATCTTGAGGGTTGTTATATATAACAATCAACTTATCAATTAAAGTGAAAGGTTGAGAAACCAAATGATGATTATCAGAAATTATATTTTTGGATCGCTTTCTCCCACTCATTAAGTCATTTTTAAAAATTTTTATATTTTACGATTTCAAATCCTTCTTTGGGATGACGGGTATTAAAAATTCTTTTGGATCATTCGGTATATCCAATGAAATCTATATAATAGTCATTAGATCCAATTTAACTCCGTATGGATTATAAACTCTTACTCTCGTACATCGAAACTCGTTTTCAATCTTTCCATAACTCAAAGGAGTTTTGGAGCAGCTTTCGTTGGGACCCCGGTTTAATATATATACGAATAGCAAAATACTCCTAGGATTTTGGAAGATTGGGTTATGGCCTCACCATATCGATAACAATTGATTTCTTCTTTTTGCTACACTATTTTGGTCAAAAAATCAAGCGTAGTATCTTGACAACCTATATTCTTGAAGAAACCTTACAAATGGACCAAGCATTTGTCATCTTGATATATCTTTCGGGTCCACTCTATCTGATCTTACAATATTAATTTATTTTTTATATTATTTTTCTACTTCTACTTTAAATAATTTAAAAGTATCTAAGGCTTTATTCTTATTATGAAACAAGTAAAGATACATATATTGTGAGAAAGGTGATAAAATATTTTAGGCGTATTTAAATATCGGAAGATAAATATACGTATGTATGATTTCTTGTTATACAAAACATGCGGCGGTGCGGTGGTTTTACTTTTGCACGTGCCTTGATACATTTTTAGCTCTTGATTTTTGCGCGTGTTGCCTTCGGCCTCTAAACGTGTAGAGATGCTTGTGGGAAATGGGTTTTGAGAAAATGGCTCAAGTTTTTTTAATAGATCACTATCTCATTTAGCCCGAATTTAACCCGATTTTTGACCTGGTTGAAACTCCTCCATTTTTTACACCAAAATTGATGAAAATTATATGAAAATATTTGAAATCAAATTTTCTAATAACCGAATCATCACAAAAATTGAAACTTTAATAAATTTTAAAATCTAGAAAAACTTAAAAGCGAGAAAAAAAAAGTAGAGTGTATATTTACTTAAATGTTAGCATTTATGGTATATAAACAACCACAAATGCGGAATAAAGAGATCGCAACTTAGCCCATTCGCTTTTTACTATACTGACCGATTGACCATTATCCTCCTTTTTTCCCAATACTTGTAACATTGATGCCAAGTACTCAATCTTTGCAATACTTGTGGGCTTAGAGGTGTGACCCTGCAAGGAGTCTTTGAGCTCACTAAAAAGAGCAATAAATATTCCACCTTTTAAAAGGTGGAGGATATCTCTTGGACAAGCTTTCTCGCAAGGTTTCCTTTGTATGGAGGGAGCTAATGACCGTAGAATAAGGGAATAAGGATACCAAAAATAAATAAATATAATTTATGTTCTTTGTTTTCATATTAGAGCTCTCAAGATTTGGGTCCAGTATTAAAATTTTGGATCCTCCTAATTGAGGTTTGGAGAGATATTTGCAAACTTGAGTTGAAAAGTTGTCATTTTAACAAATAATATGAGTCATAATTTTTGATAAAATAGTAAAAGTAAAACATATAGGCAAATTAATTCATCAAATTTTTATTAGAATAGAATCCAAACAAGCAAAAATCACTTGTTGGTCATTGATCAATTTGAGTATTTATGGTCAAATGGGTAGCTATAAATTTTTTTACAATTTCTACCAAATACTATTGGAAATCTCTCATCAGCGTATATTTTATTAACCTTTATGGCTAGTGCCATTTTGTCTTCTCATGGTTAGTGCCCATGGTTAGATGGTGGCAAGCCTATTCAAATTTGATTTGGTCTATATCATTTGTAGAGTTAACTTTCAGATCTTGATTTATTTTTAAAATTTTTAGAAGTTTATAAAGCCCTTCTATTAAGTCCTGATCAATCAACCTATAAAATTTTAAGATATTAGTATTACACTTTGAGTTAATACGCTTTTTGAGTTAATAATTTATTTAGATTTGAATACGGGGCATACTCATGCCCAACCAAAAACTCAAAATAACTTTCAAATATTTCAATTAATTTTATAGAAGTGGGTTTTTTTAAGAAAGGGTGTTAGGTATAATTTTCTATTTCAAAGTCCAAAATGGTGGTTCCCATTTCATCTTAGGTTTGGTTCGGTATTCCTTTTCAATTGCTTTTTAAAAGACTTACGAAATATATATTTTTAATTTTTAAAAAATAAACTGTATTATCTTTAAGCTATTTAATCTTTTTGACAAGTTTAAATCTATTTTTTTTAAATACCGTAAAAATTAAGTTTAATTAAAAAAAGCAAACACGCCTCTTTTGACTTGGCACAGATATTGTTAGATTCGTCTACGGTATTTATCCAATGCAATCAACCAAAGTCCAGCTAAGGTCTGTTTAATAGTTTTTTTAAAAAAATTAAAATATCACCTAAAATTTTAGGAAATCCAATGGAAGAAATAAATGTTTGATGGTATGAAAAGTAAGTGAAAAATAAATAGTATTACCAATAAATGAGTATACAGTAAAAATAAAAATAAACACACATATACACATACCCTTATTTAGTACATATTTTTTATATAATAATAAATATTTTAGCATTTATAATTTTTCTTAATTAGAAAATTTTACTCTTATGATTGTCCACTCATATCATGGCAAATCTAAGATTCTAAAATCCAAAACTTAGATATTATAAGAAATTTTAAAAAATAAAAATATTTTAAAACTTGACCTTAAAATTCTTTTATATGTTAAGGTTAGTAGCCCGTCCAAATATAATAAAATATATAGAGAGAAAAAATTAAACACGTGGCTCATCAAATAAGATCAAGTGGTAGAAAAAATAGGCCGAGAAAGCCAGTGCAATTTATGAAAAAAGAGTGATTGTATTGTCTAACTTAGGAGGTTGAACAATATTCCTTGCAGGGAAGTCATTTTCAATAGCATATCAAATGTTTGCCAGAATTAGTTTTAGACCCTAATTTCTGATGATGCCAAGGACAACTATGCAAAGTAGAATGGATACTGAAGGCAGGCTATTGGTGTAAATGTCCCTATAAAACAAAGTATCTCTTGTAGGCTTGGGGTGGTGTAATAAAGCAAGGTTAATGAGTGGAAAATATAGAAAATGCTAAGCTGAGAGACGAGAAAATTGGTGTCCTTCATGCTCGAGAAAGAGTAATCCCCAAAGAAGTATTTTAGAAATTTCTTAAAAATCATTCTTTATTTTTTTTTTTGATTATTTTCAAAATAAATCAATTATATAATCATAGCTTTTTCATTTTTTTAATCATAAGACGATCCGGTATATTTTTGAGAACTTGATCTTTTTTATCAGATATTTTAGGGGCTTGGTTTGAAAATTTCATAACTTGATTTAGAAGTTTACTAATTTAGTCATAGTTCAGTTGATTTGATCAGTGCTTATCTAATTTGACTTGAAAGCTGATTGATTAGGTTTAAAGTAAACAATTAACTCCGTTAAAATCTTATTTGTCTCAAATTGGTTCATTTGTTATTGGATAATTAGTTGTCGTATCATGTTTGTATAATTAAATTTTTAGTAGGTATATTTTATTTTAATTCTATTAAAATTAAATATAAAATTTTGTCTTGTACAAATAAATTGTACTAGAAAATATAATTTTATCAATAGGAGCTTGGCTTTATTTTACCAGAAGCTAATATATATCAAATATATGACTTGTATAACTTAAAATCCCCAACAATTAATAAGATGATCTTGACCTTCAACCTAAACGTTGCCTAAACCCAAGGGCTTCCTCAACCACCAACCATGGACCACAGTTCCAGCCCTGATTTTAATCAAACCAAAGTGCACTTGTTCGACGTTGTCTCAACTAAAATCATCGGCACTCAGCCATACACCCACCACACATTCTTCAATAATCTATGCGAGTCAATTTCAGTTAAATATCTCAACCACTTGATCTTACATTATACCAAAAAATGGCAATAAAAAATGTGCAAGCACAGCAACCGGATCCTTTGATTAATTCAACTTATCGTAGGGCAGATTAGCATCATTTAGTTGCCACGTGTATACCATGATGCAGATATCTTTCACAGGTTAGTAAAAACACCATTAACCAATCTGTGGTTTTTCATATTTTTCATTGCTTTGCTTTTATTTTTCTTGTTATTCCTGTGAGAAGAATTCAAAGCGGAGCATGTGAATGGCAGTAGGGAAGTTGCTTGGCGTGTGCGAGGAAAACGGGGACGTCGCGTATCGGGAGTCGGGTTTTTAATTTTTGACTGGGAGAGATCGGAAGATGGTGGTGGAATAGACAGGGGAGACGTATGAGGCCATTTGGTACTAATCTGCTCATTGTCCTTCCCATTGGATATTAAATTTAATTTGGTTTGAGGGAAAAGAATGGGAGCTTACTATTCGCATCCTCTATTTTTGTAATTTAAGCTGTCCTTCAATCTTCTCACTTTTGCAGCCTTGCACCCTCATTGTTTTTTCACATTCTCATCTCATCCCCTTCGCCTTCAACCTCCGTCTTCCTAAAATTGTTCACTGGGTTTTGTTTGGTCCCTTTACCCTATTCAACAGGAGCCTGGAGTCGTCGCTTCTTTTTCCCATCCAAAATCGTTTATTTTTTGTGGGTCTTTAGGTATTGATCCATCTGGGTTTTGTCCGGTATGTTTTTCAGATTCGTTTTCTTCTTGTTTTGGACGATCGCTTGGTGATTTTGCTCTCCACATCTTTTTCTACTACTTTTTTATATTTCTGAGGTAATTGGTTTTTTTTTTTCCAAGAATCTCTTGGGTTTTCGCTTGCAAGTTCCTTTTTTTTTAATCGGCTAGGTGTTGGCTGCTCGCTCTTCTGTTTTTTCGTTTCCATTTCCCGTTCATTATTAATCTCGTTCTCGTTTTACCTTTATTTTATGTCTGATTCATATCGATTCTGCAATTTTCCTCTGATCTGGGGTTATGGTTTTGATAATTTCTACCACGAGTAATTGAAGTCCTCTTATGTGTAAAACCGCAAATTTAATTGAAATTTCTGTTCGTATAAGGATGCCTGCGAATGGGTTGATGACATAAATAAATTAAATCCTTTCTGGTGAGGAGTATAGAAGAATAAGAAGTATTTTCTAATGATTGTGCAATTTCTCACTATATTCCCGGTGCCAGTTGTTCAATTTCTCTCTATGTTCCCGGTGCCAGTCAATGTGGTGCTAACCTGTTTTTAACAAGAAGGTTAGAACTTTTTGGTGATTAATGTTCTGAGTCTTTTGAGTTTTTATAGTAAACTGGGAGGTAAAATTGCTGGGATATCTATTCCGCCGCCGCGGCTGCTGCTGCTGCTGCTGCTGCTGCGGTGAATATATTATTACCTAGGTTGGGTTTTGAGGTTAAAGCTGCCAAATTTTGTTGCCGACATTGGAGTTTTAGGTAGTCCTGATTGTGAAAGCAGCTTGCAAGTCATTGGTTTTGTTGTCATTTGTTGTGACATCCATGTTGGGACTGAATGCATGCGTTTGCATATTAATGTGTGTATCCATCAATTTCAACATGATGAAGATGAATGATATAGCTGGTCCAGCTGTGACATTTCTGGGATTTTGCACCATGTTGCTCTATAGTCAAGAAAGATAGGAAGGCGCCTGCCTAACTAACCATAGGAAAAAGGACATTCGGGTTCAAATCTTGATCTATAAATAGGTAATAGTATGTCACGTACAAACTCATGTTATCAGTCCTAGCTGTAGTCTTAGCTACTGTGAATGTGTAGTTAAACTATATTGTGTATCGAAAAAAATGCATTGAATTTTCTCTCGCTCTCACGTCCTAAATACTGTTGGTTCTCAAGTTTGTAGTTACCTCTATTGATTTTCATTCCATGTGTGTATACCTATTGTGTTGGTAAGAGTTTGTAGTTCACAAGTTTGTAGTTATGGGTATGTGTTTTAATTCCATGTGTGCATAAAAATTTTCTGTTGGTAAGAATTTGTAGCTATCTAACTTGTGTAGAATCGGTGTCTGTGCTTGTAAAAGCCTTTTTTGCCTTTTTTTTTTATCTCGTTTATAGGTGTTTATAGATAATATTCAATCCATGTCTCTCAGAATTGAGGAAATTATTGCCTCTATATTAGGAGGATAACTCCTGAAGTTTCATAAACATTTGTTCATTGAAGTAGTCTTCATATTTTGCTTAATGTGGGGATTTTGTCCTGTTTGAGTTGATATGTTTTTCTGGCTTCATATATTGCTGTTTATCTGAATGATTTCAGTTGTTGCTAGTGAATTGGCAGCAAGTGAAAGCATGTACTCCCTTTATGTATTACTATGTTACTCCCTTAGAGGTGCTTTCTGTTTGCAAATGTTACTCCTTGAGGGGTGCTTTCTGTTTGAAAAAAAATAGTTTGATTCTTTGTTATTGCTAGTTTCAATTTCTTAATTGACATGAGCATATTTTCAGGGTTTCTGCTATTTCTTCAGAAGCACCATAAGTGGCCTATTGATTGTTTGGATTTCTTTGCAACATTTATATATTATTTGAAGCAAGCATAAACTAACCTTGATGCAAGGGCATAAGAGTGCTGTTGGTTCTCTGCCTGATTCAATAAATTTTGAATGTGGATCCACATCAAGCAATGTGGGTTGTGATCAGCAAATTCGCTGGAATAGTTTATGGGATCCTGCAGAAAGCAGCCAGACAGACTATAGAAATTCAGCTAGTGATGCAGATGTATACATTGATACTGTCACTGAGGAGGGTAGAAACTTGAATAGATGGATTATTGGTGAGCCCAGTTCTATCAATCCACAAAACCTTATCAACCATGATGAACAATTTATGCACCACAGATGGCCATCTTCAGTGATTGCATCTGCCACTGCTGGTTCACGGCTGGAGGCACAGGGATGTGAACCAGCCAGCATTGCTTCAAGAAACAATGTTAACTCAACTCTTAATAGCAATTATCATACTGCAAATGGGCCTTCCTTTACACTTTGTTCAAACTCTGATTCTTCTCAAAACTATGACATAAATGTAGGAATTTTAGGTCGAGTTGGTGGTGATCTCATGGAATGTTCTAATTCATCAAAATCTTGGGGATTGGACAATAAATTGATTTCTTCTGCTAGTAGTTCATCTGGTCCTTTTGTGCCTTTATCTGGAAGTGGTGGTTTCTTGGTGGAAGAGGATGATGGTAGACTTGGTCGTTCATTGGATGGTCGCCGCCTGTCCTGTAAAAGGAAGTCTTTTGAAGGAAATGTTGGACAAACTTCTAGTAGTGAAAGCTTCTTCTCAAGGACAGAAAATAGCATATGGCAGGTCGTGCCTCCCTGCCATGATGTTGGGAGCAGGGTGAATGCATCTACTCCATCAGAAAGTTCACTTGGCACCAGCCCTCATGCACAGTTGTATCCAAGATTTGGACTGGGCTTGGAAGGAGTCACTTCTGACAGTGATGCTCCAAATGTGGCTAGAAGTGCAGAAAGCTCACAGAGGAACTACCGAATGAGGACGATGAATCCCTCAGGTCAGCAAGATTCTGTACCAAATAACTCATTTGCGCTAAGGTCCAGTCATGGAAGTCCTGACGTTCCACCCAGTCATCAGCCGTTAAGGCTTACATCCCTCAATCCACTTCTGGGCTTGATGTCTCCAGTTCTGGAAGGCAGTGCAGCTCCTCAAACTCACCCCCTTGCATTGCGTGTGCCTTCTTTGCAGCATCATATGCAAGCTCTTAGGTGGAATGGAGCTCCCAGCTCACGGCCTGGCAGTTCATCAGTTGCTGCTGTGTCTGGAGAGAGAGATGCTCCTTTGAATGTAGATCTGAGTTCGAGAACCATGCTGGGAAATATCTCAGAACTTGCTATGTTTACACCAACGACTGAGGTGAGGAACTTAAATCAAAATACAACGAATTGGAATTTGAATGGTGGGAATGTAGCTATGTCTAGAAATGTAGATACTGGTTCTCAAACTGGCCCAAGTTCTAGATCCCATTCCTCATCTGGACCTAATTGGGTTTCTCATCGTCGTACGCAGTCCCAATATTCACGGAGACTCTCTGAATATGTTGGCAGATCATTATTGTCTTCTGCTGGGCTGGAAATTGCAGCCCAAGGCAGTAATATTTTGGCACGTCGTTCAATTCCTGCTTCTGGGCAAGAGGTGGTATCTGGCTCTGGAAACCAGGGGCATAACCAGTCATATGCTACATCAGCTTTGTATGTTGAGAGGCAAGCTGAGGGTGTTATTGGAAATACACCTTATTCTTTTCAAACTTTGACTGCTGCTGGAGGAAGAAGCAGGCTTGTGTCTGAGGTTTGTTCTGGATTTCCTTCATCTTCACTAACTCTCCTTTAATTTACTTTGCATTGTGTTATCGATTGACATTCCTTGTATTCTGTAGTGGTTGCATATAGGTGGCTCTGCCAAGCACTATTTGTGGTTATAGGTATCATACTGTTCTTCAAAATTAATATTCTTCCTGGAACTAATAATAAAGTACTCTTTTGCCAAAAAGTGATAATAAAGCATCTCTTAGACACACTGGGGCATTACTTTATAATAGCTTCCTTTTCTTATAATCATATGAGCCCATGCACAACACTTTTATTGTGGCTGTTCTGTCTACGGCTAGTGTTTGCCAATGATGGAGTCTCAACATAGTAAATTTTAAATAGTTACATTGGCATTTACATTGTAGAAAATACCTTTAATGAAGCTTACAATGTTTTCTTTAGGCATTGTGCATCTAATGTTTTGCGGAAGTGTGGTGGTGGCTGTTGGTAAAACCTCTGGCTAGTCCATGTTTTGAATTGTGTGGGTAGTTTGCGATAACACTGGTGCTTTGATGTCCTTATATTTTTGAAAAAAAATAAATATTCATGTGGGCCTTTTCTGTGTTTTAGTGAAGGGAGAAAGCTGCCTAGGCGATGCAGGCAATAATTGGTGCAAGGAAAACTACATTTAAAATTCTATTCTTTATTTTCAATAGGCCGTGGCTGCTAGGGAAAAAAAATTTGATACTTATAAGGAGCAGAGGCAACCTGATACAGGATCCAAATCTGAATGTCTTCATCTGTGTCTCGAGCACCACAAATAGTAAAGTGAAGAGTCTTTGGTGTTGTTTCTAGGTGAACCCCTCCATTGCATAAGTTAGTATATGGTTGAGCTGGATAAGTGGGTTAGAAAATAACCGACTTTTTGGAACTCAACTACAAGAATTCTATGTTAGGTTGTGGCAGAGAGGCCAAGCTCATCAGAGGAACTTAGGGACAAAAGGCAGGCTTGTGGAAGGAATATCGCTAGCAGCTTGTGGTGCTGAGGTTTTCTTGGTCTTTAAGTGGGGAGAAGAACTTTCCCAGTATACCAGCTACTTGCCAGTGAGAGTACTAGACTCCACTAATGGGATAGCTGGGTCATCTGTGGGGACTGAATGTTTTTCTTCTTGAAGTAGCTTGAAATTGGTTGTGTCTTTAGGGATTTTTTTTTTCTGAAAGATAACTTCTTTCAGTAAATGATCTCTTCTTTTAATAAATTTCGGATCCTTTTGATGGAAGCTTGGTGGCATATTTATAGGCAAAGGGATAAAAAGAGGCTTTTGGCCTATGATTGGCTGTGTAAACTGGGTCAGGAAGCCAATGTACCTTCTCTCGGATTTGCGCTGGATGCCATTGAGCCATTCAATCAGCTTCTATTTTGTCACCCCCTTTTTAAACATGGCAGGTGATTTTTTCGGTGTGACAGGTGTCACTGTACGTCGAGGCAGACACTCCACCTATTGGTTAAAGGGGCGACCAATGGTCTTTTACCATGGATAGGTGCTGACATGTCTTTTTGGCTGGGTTCAGTAGCCTTAGCCTTTTATTGCGGCAACCAAGCCTCTTTGCAATTATAGCCATGTTCGGATTGGATGATACTAATCTGATCTGGTTTATGGTGATCGAAGAGGTTCTTCAGTCTTGTCTCTGCTTCAGTTGAGTCTGATATGCATATGATCCCAAACATCTGATATGCATATGATCCCAACCATTGAAATTTAGTTGTTGTGCAGTTTTTAAACAAGTTCCAAAGGTGAACTTTATATCAACATTTTTAAGTTCTTAGAAGTCTAGAGAAGAATTTATTTTACTTAAGATTCAGGTCTCGAGTCAAGTTTATTAATTGTTCTTCAAGTGGAAAATTTCTGCAAACTGGTGCCTATCTTTGTAATGTGAATCTCATGGTGGTTCTGACTGGATTTTCACAAACTCTAGTTGGATTTCCTAGGTTCCTTATCACTATATTCTTATCCTTTTTGTTTTCTAAAATTCATCTTTAGGAAGGTGAAATTGAGGCTGTCAAGAGGAAAAGGGTGGTAAATTGTGAAAGGCTCTTAAGTAGTGGGACCTGTTGATGGTTTCATATAAGTATCCATGTTCTTGTGTTGTAGTGAGGTTATTTTCAAGACTTTCAGGTCACAATAGAGTACTTTAACAGGCTGAGTCTACTGTCCTATGAACAGTAATTATGAATTGAAAAGTTTTTTAATTTAGGGTAAAGGAAAGAAAGGATCACATGCTGTGATGATTACATGTTTTGCAAGTCAAGTACCAGTAAAATCTGGCTAGTTGAGTCCTAGTAGACTAAGGGGGCAATTTTTCTATATAAAGGGATCTACTCAGATTTAATGGGGAAATAACCTCCTGTCTAGACTTGTAATGTCCTGTAAAGAATGTCAATAAATTAATGTATGCTAATTTTGATTTAAAAATATCAAAAACTAATGTCTGTGAATTTTTTTTAAATAAAAGATATTCTAGAATCAACAAATTGTAGTTTTGCGCTTGAAGCCAACAGATATTGAAAATAAAGAATAGCCTTTTATATAGTTTTCCTCGCTCCCTTATTGCCTGCATCAGAGGGGACCGTATATAGCATAATTGGAATTGAGCTGCCCCATTCAAACAGTACAGCCCTGTTCTAGCTCAATTCCAGACATTAGACACTACAGGATTGCTTTATTGACTACTCGAAAGAACACTTTCTCCTTTCTTCTGAGAATTTTTTACTTCCCATTAAAGGTGGCATTGTACTTTCTAACTTATTTTTCTGTTCGTAATTGAAGCCATATACTTAAAATGTGTATTGCTTTGCATAAATAATTGAAAAGGCATACTCATTTTGAAAGATATTCGTAATTATGCTCTTGTAAGACTTGGGCCATTCGGAATTTGGAATCTTAATTTCTGCTAGATAGGATATTTTCTTCAAGGCCAAGGTTAGGGACAAAAGCTTTTGCTTTATTTGTTATTTTTGTGAAATCAAATGAAAAGTATGTACCACGCTGTGCATTAAAACTGGGAGTAAGAATTGGCAAGATTTCTGGGGGATAGAATGGACGAGAGATAATTGTATTTGCTCATAGGTTGGCTATATAGGGGTTGGAGTGCAAGAAAGTGTTGATCGATAAAGGATCATAAGAGAAGAAAAGAGACATTCACTTCTTTTTACGGATGGCATGAAACCTGGAATTATATATCATAATTGTTGCAACTAGCTCAATTAGGGGGAGACAGATTAGTCTAATTGTTCCACCTGGCTGTAGGTATCATCCAATTTGTAAAAAGATAATTTGTTTAGAATGAATATTTGTTGTATTTAGTAGTAAATGCCACAGATAATCCTTTTATTAAAATTTCCTTTTCTTTTTTGGGTTTGAGAGGGGGTAGGGTGGTTGGGTGGAACTAACATTTAGCAGTGAAGAAAGGTTATTTATGGATTATACATTTATGTTGTCTGGAGCATCAATTGAACTCATTTCAGCTTGATTTTTCCACTATATGTACATGGATAGCATACTGGTGGAATACACAATTTATGATAGGAAATCTTTTGCTTCGTGATTAATTTGTATCACTCGTAAGTTGATTTTTTTTCCTATTTCAACGTTTACAGAAACAACCTCTTGCAATACTAGAATAAAGTTATGCACATATGACCCTCTCTATGCCCTAGAATGTGGGTGCCTTGTGTATTGGGTCATTCTTGAAACTTGTTTTGGATATCCCTATGGTGGGATGCCCATGTTCCTTTGACAACTGTCTGGTTTCAAAATCTGAGGCTTGCCTACCCAAGAAAAATGAAGAAAAATTTGGTATTGTTATGGCTCAAGTTGTATTTGGTGTAGATTTTTGGAGATATATTTTGGTTTGGTATGCAGATAATTGGTATACATGGTTGACATGGCAATGTTTTAATAGAAACATGTTATCAGCCAGATGATGTGGGATCCATTCATGGCATTCGATAATTATCTCTGCTTCTAGTATGCTGTGTTCTCATGTTTAAATAACATTTAACTGGAGTTGATGTTTTTGTTCCTTGCTTGGGGCAGATTCGCAATGTCTTGAATATCATGCGCAGGGGTGAGGGATTGCGACTTGAGGTTAGTTTTCTTTAATTTTGGACCCAAAGGAAACTTAGAATCCATTCACTGCTGACATGTAGTTGTCAGCTTTCTGATCAGTTAACTTTTCATTGTTTTGCTGGTAATTTGTCACTGAAAGATTTGCTTGTTAGGATAAATTGCATTTTATGCAATTCAATAAAGTATTCTCAGAATTTATGCAAACCTATTGAATTTGAGCTTTCAGTCACCTGAACACAATCAAATAACATTACACTTGGTATTGAACACCAGCTAAAGGTTTCGTTTGCAGTGCATAACAGTGGAAGCAAGTGGAGTAAGTCTAACTTAATATCATCATGCACCAAAATTGAAAAAGAAAAAATACAAGATAAAAAGTATTTGAATCAAGAATACTTTAGGAAGTCCTCCATTTGGAAAATGGTCAGGATAGGCCTATATATTATTTATATAATATATATATATATATATATATATCAAGAGTTATTGGGAAGAAGCAGTCTCTGAAACAAGAAAAAGATAAAAACAAGTAATGGAGGAAGTTGCTGTGGTGACAGTGACACAGACCCCCTCCTGTATGAGTTCCCAATGGGGGCTTCCTACATGACAAGGAGAAGTTCTAGACTTGACATTTGAGTTAGGAGGTTGACAAGAAAGCTCGGTTTTTAGGTGGGATCAGCCTGAAATTAGGTATCATGTTTGTTGGATTCCCAGAATCCCTTTTTGTATTGCATGGGGTTATACATGTTAATCTATTTTGAAAAATTGAACTTTTATGCTCACTGCATACCTGGGCATGCATATTGTGTTGCAAATCTGGTAAGCTTGTGTGGTATTGAAGATAAAAAGGGCAGCAAGGACCTCCTGTTGTGCACAAGCTTGGCAGAAGGGTCGGACCACTTTTGAGTTTATCATTCGTAGTGCTATCTTGCATTATGTAAAAGACAGTTTTCTCGACTCGAAACCTTGACTATCAGCTAATGCTTTGGCAATTCTACTACTGTGCCAAGGTTTCCTATAAAAAAATTCAGAGGTCTGATATAGGAAAACAGTTGGTTATGTGTAATATTGTCCTAATATTATTTTTCTTCTGACAATCAAGTTTTGGTACTTTGTTAGGATGTTATGATCCTTGACCAGACTGTACTGTTTGGCATGGTTGATATTCATGATCAGCACAGGGACATGCGGCTTGATGTTGATAACATGTCTTATGAGGTAAAGAGTATGGAACTTCTTTGTCTTATAATGCTGCGTATATATTCCAGCTATTTGATACTGGAGCACCTAGTTCACTTATGTGTGTCCTTATTTTTGGCGGTCATTGCAGGAGCTATTGGCACTTGAGGAGAGAATTGGAAACGTATGCACCGGGTTGACGGAAGAAACCATTTTAAGTCGCATGCAGCAGCACAAGTATGTCTCTGCTACTATGAGGAGTGATGACCACACAGAGGTGGAACCGTGTTGCATCTGTCAGGTAATGCTGTTTTCTGCTTCCTTTAATAATTTGAACCCATCGACTGTAAGATTATATATATATTTTTATGTAAATCCTTTCTCCTGATTGTTTCAAATCTTCTCAGGAAGAATATAACGATGGGGAAGACATTGGACTGCTGGATTGTGGGCATTGTTTCCACACCAACTGCATCAAGCAATGGCTGGCAAGGAAGAATCTGTGCCCCATTTGTAAAACAACGGCTCTGGCTACATAAGCGGTTCGATACCTGTGAGTTGTTAAAGATTTATTGTAGTTTCCTTTCGAAATGGAACGCTAGAGAATTAAAGTCTAGAAATCTCCTCGTGTGTTTCATCTTTGAGTCACAGAATCTTGGTGGATATTTGGTTTCATGCTTCTTATATAGATTGGTGTGGTGAAAGTAAGATTGTCATGGGTAATTCTTCTTAAAGAGTTCATCCGATCTCCCTGGCTGGACAGAATGTGATGCAAAATCTGCCACAACAATTGTATTATAGAATTGTTGCAGGTGGATGACATTTAAGCTAGTAAAGTTTCTTAGCAGTATTTAAGAGAAACTTACGTGATTTTGTTATGAGATTGGTGAGGTAGAAGGTGTCCCCCCCAATGAGGCTAGATCACGTTGCTCCATAAAATAATATCAATTTATTAATAAATATTCTAACTTATTGTCCACTGAATATGGTGCAAGTAAAATAAAATGCAAGAGTTTCGTAGAATTAAAATTAGGGTCATGTTTCATGTGTATATCATATATATGCACTATATTGAGTCTGATTTTGATTTTCAGGTATATTAAACCCAAACCTATTTATGAAATTTCCGGATAAAATCCAACTCAAACCTTGTCAAATTGGATAAAATCCTATCAATTTGTATCAAATGGCCCATGTCGAATGTCAAATTTTTTTGGTATGCCATCTATTCAGTGATAATATATACACACATACACACACACACACACACACACACACATCAAATCATCTTTTTTGGGACGGCAGGGTACCTGTGAGGTGTGTTGTTTGTAAAATAAAAATCTTTGTTAAATGAACTTAGTTTATAAGTATATAACATAATAGATTTGGACTAAAAATAAAAATAAAAATAACATAATTAGAATAGAACAATAATTTGCCCTCTAAGATATTTAAGTATCCTTTTCAGCCGTAGTCAAATCATATTCTTGTTTCTTCACTACCTTTCCTAGTGCTCCTAGATGAAATATCTAGAGGGTAGAATCATCATCAGGAGTTCACTTAAATATATAATCTGAGTGGTCAAACGTTTTTCTTACCTTATCTAGGTACACTAATGTAATGTCGAGGAAGCTCTAATTCATTGTTAACTCTTACGGTAAGCATGGACAAATATGTATATTTTCTACGTCAAAATTTTAAGAAAAAACCCCTCTTAGTTTGCTCAATAAAATTCTAAATCGATACCAAATAGTAATGATATCATCAACATGCAAAAACATATTATAGTATCTATGTGATTTGAATATTTATCATAGGTACACTTCTCATATGCATGAATCTACAAATGTAATAACACCGCTGCCCACACAAACATCCATTGCTAGTCAAACGTGGAGAAGCAGAGAAGGAGATGAGAAATAAGAAGAAGAGGGACCAAGAAGAGGAGAGAAGGATCAAACGTCTCATTATTTTTCCAATACTTTCTACAATTTAAGACTCAATACAGTTATACCTTTTACAGCTTATTAATTTTCCACCAATGTTTGTTACTGTAGATGATTAACTTTCAGATTTGCTTGGCTATTTATTAAACAAACAGATCACCCTCTAGGATAGATGACATGCAAGTAGGATCACCCTCAATTACTAACTAGCTAGTTGCTGACCATTGGTGAGTCCTGTTGTTCTGTTCTGCAAGTTCCTTTCTGATGTGGCACTTCAATTTGCTTGGTGAATCAAGATGTCTCCCCTTATTTTTCATCACGAGCTATTGTTAAGTTGGTGAATTCCCTTCATGCCCCATCCCCTTGATTGCAGTGAAGCTGTTACTAGCTGAAAATACCGCCTCCTTCAAATTCTCCTTGTCCTCAAGGAAGGATTCAGTGAATTGGGCCTTTATAAAATCTTCCTCTTCTCAAATTGCGTTTTCTTCAGACAAATTATTCAACTGAATCAGTCCTTGTTTCACTAACTCACCTCTCCTTTGGAAAATCCTAGATTTTAAGACTTGAAAAGGCCCTATTATCATTTTCAGGTTGCTGTCCACTGTAGGCAGTGATGGTTGCACTGTAGTTCCTTTGCAAACTTGTTTCTTTAAGGGTGAAACATGAAAGACAAAATGTATCTTGGAATCCAATAGTACTCCAGTTTAAAGCTACTTCACTCACCTTGGAGATCACTCGAAATGGTCCATAGTATTTGGCTGCCAGCTTCAAATTTCTCCTCAAAGTTACTGTGGTTTGCTTGCAAGGTTGTAATTTTAAGTAGACCATGTCTCCTATCACAAATTTTCTCTTGGTTCTTTTGGAATCAACATAAAGCTTGATTCTATTTTGTTCTATGGTTAGTTGTTCCTTTAAGAATTGACTCATAGTTCTTCTTTCTTGAACCAACTCAGCTACTGATGCTACCATGGGTTCATCATTACAGAATTGCAATTGAGGAGGAAAACCATACATGGCCTGGAATGGAGAGTTCTTGATTGTTTGATGATAAGTTGGATTGTATCACCATTCAGCTAGTGATAACCACTTGAGCTGATTTCCAAGATTTTTTGAGATCATGCATCTGAGATAGGCTTCAAGACATTGATTCACATTCTCACTTTGGCCAGTCAGTTTGAAGGTGATATGAAATACTCTTGTGTAGTTGTGTTCCCATCCTGTCCATCAAAGACTTCTAGAATAGACCTATGAAGTCGTTGGTCTCTATTAGAGACAATACTAACGAGTATTCCACGTAACTTGATGATCTGAGAAAGGAATAATTGTGCCACTTTTATTGCTGTAAAAGGATGAGAAAATGTCACATAGTGTGAAAACCTGGTCAATCTGTCCACCACTACTAAAATGGTATCCTTGTTTCCTGATTTTGGTAACCCTTCAACAAAATCCATAGTAAGATGGTTCCGTGAGTATAGTGGAATAGTTAAGGGCTTCATGAGTCCTGGTAATGCATTTCTCACTCTTAATCCTTTGACGTACATCACAAGATTGCACAACTGACTCAATTTGCGTGAATAGATTTGGCCAATAGAAGAATTGTTGAGCTCTTTTGAAAGTTGTTGCCACTCTGGAATGACCCATTGCTGGATTCCTTTAAGAAAGTTGTAGTAGCACTAAAACAAATTCTTTCTTTAAATCTGAGTTCTCCCTTGTGTAGCATGGTTGAGAGTAAGGCTGCACTGGTAATTTAGCTATAATTCCCATGGCCCATGAATTTTTATCATTACTTTGCTCCACTTCTTATCTCCATGGGGGAATGACTATCAAGACAGCAACACACATTGCATCTTCATCATCAAATCTTTTGGATAAAGCATCTGCCACTATATTTTCATTTTCCTTCTTGAACTGTATTTGAATCTTTATCATTACTTTGCTACACTTCTATCTCCACGAGAGTATGACTATAAAGACAGCAACACACATTGCATCTTCATCATTGAATCTTCTGGATAAAGCATCTGCCTCTGTATTTTCCTTTTCCTTCTTTAACATTATGGGATAATCCAACCCAAGCAACTTGGTTAAGCTTCTTGGCTGTAGAAAGGAAGTCACTTTGTTCTACTAGATGTTTGAGACTCTCATAATCAGTTTTGATGATGAATTGTCGATCTTGTATATAATGCTTCCATTTGGACACAGCCATAAGGATCGCTGTCAGTTCTTTCTTAAAAATATATTGCCCCATGTTCTTCACACCAAAAATGCCTTGCTCAAATAAGAAATAGGTTGGCCATGCTGCATCAGAATTTTCCCATGCCCTTAGTAGAAGTATCTGTCTCATTGATGAATGGTAAGGAAAAATCAGGTAAAGCCAACACTGGAGCTGTAGTTATGGTTGTTTTAAGATCCTGAAATGCATTCTCATCTTCTGGAGTCTTGTAAAAGCATTTTTCATTAGTAACTCTGTCAATGGTTGCTAAGAATCCCATATTTATGCAAAATCCTTCAGTAATACCCTGTTAACCCCGATAATCCCCTCAAAGATTTGATGTTGTTTGGAACCGGCCAAGTCTTCATTGCTTCAATCTTGTGAGGATCAGCAGACAACCCTTAACTAGAAATGATAGGCCCTAAGTATTCCATCTTATCTTTCCCAAATGAACATTTTGTTCTTTTGGCAAAGTGAGTATGCTTCCTAAACGTGAGGAACACAAGTCTTAGATTTTCAAGGTGGGCTTCTAAGGTAGGGCAATTAATGTGACATCAAAGACGACTAAGACAAACTTCCTTAAGAATGGTGGAAAAACTTAATTCATTAGGGGCTGAAATGAGGCCGGAGCATTGATAAAGCCTAAGGTTATCACTTTGAATTCATAATGCCCTTGATGTGTTCTAAAAGCAGTTTTATGCATATCAGGCTCAAACATCTTGATTTGGTAGAATCTAGATTTTAAATCAAGTTCGGCAAAATGGAAGTAGCTTGCAACGTATCCAGCAGATCATCTATAATGGAAATGGTGACTTATGATTGTGATTGAATTGAGTTGCCTATAATCTATACATTGTCTCTAAGGGTTATCTTTATTTTTGACTGGCAAGACAAGGGAAACCAAAGGGCTAGAGCTTGGTTGTATGATTGATGATTTGGCCATTTCAGCTATTTGGTGTTCTATCTCATTTTTTGGAAGTTTACGTATCTATGGGGCTTCAAATTGACCAGTCTACAATCTGGTTGTAATGGAGTTTGATGGTTATGGGTTCTTTTAGGAGGTAATTGACTAGGTTCTTCAAAAATGTCTTGAAATTCAAGGAGCTACTCTCTTATGAAATAATGAGGCGATACCTGATTCTGTGCAGTACCCATTATTGCACAGAACTGACCAACGAATCCTTCATCAGTACTGATATATCTAAAAGCCTCATGAGCATTGATCATCCTCAAAGTTGCTTGCTCCTTGGATCCTTGCAGCTCAATTTGTTGTCCGCCCTTCTGAAAACTCAGCTTCAATTGATGGAAATCAAATAGAATGGGGGCTGTAATTCTTCATCTAGTCCACCCCTAACACCATGTCACCATTGCCAAGTTCCAACACCCTCAAAGCTGCTGTGAATAAGTTACCTTGCATCAACCATGAAAAATCTTGACATTCAGTCTTACACGTGATTTTGCTGCCACTTGCTACTGTCACAGTTAAGGGAACGGTGCCTGTCAACACTCCTTTGGCTTCTTTTACTATAATTGGACCCATAAAGCTATGAAGCTGCCACTATCCAGTGGATAGTTAGTGGTTTCTTTCTACATTCCTCAAGAATTCTCACGGTGTTGCTAATTCGAATGCATCTGCTAAGGAAGTGGGTATGTGCGACTTCACCATTGGCCTTAAGTTATCCTTCAATCCACTCAAAGAGCTTGCTACGAGGTATGATTCTGAAAATGTGCCCAGATGTAAACTAATCATCTAAGCCTTCTATTCTTCAAATTGCTCTTGATATTCCACAACTCCATTCTTTTGATGGAGTCACGACATCATTGAAGGCCATGTCTCCAAACATTTTACACTCATCTCTCTTAAATTGCCCCCTACTTAATGATTCATGATGATTCAAGTATCTTTTGAACCATATATGTGCCTTTCCTTCCGAATACACGGATACCTTCACCATTTTTTGCTCTTCTCCAACACCGTACCACTGGAAATACTCTGAGCATTTTCTAACCTAACCCTGGCTTTTTTGGAATTGAAAGTCGAAATGATCAAACCAAACTGACTTCAGGAGGAGTAGGAATGTCCGTGGCTTTGGAATTCGAAGTATCGGTAGTGACAAACATACTGGTTTGCTCAAGGTCCTGGTCCTCTAGAAATTTGGAGCCCGGAGGTGAAGGGAGGATACCTTTAGGATCAAATGGGAGACTCATGCCTACTTGTTACTGGATGGTACAGCAGATTCTGCTTCTTTGGATCGTAATACTCCTCTATCGGTCAACAATTGAGAGAATTTATCATCTAGTTTCTGCTCTGAAGACTCCTTGTGTTCTTCAATTCTAGATGAAATACTATCCTAGAATTTAGACAATTGATGTTACAATTCTCATCTTAGCCATTGCCTGATGCTTTCCTGAGTTTTTTTGTTGCCATTCTTGTAGCTGTTCTTCGGCGTTCTTCTTTCCATTTGTCATGGCGGATTGTGTTTATTTGGCTTCTAGGATTGAGGTCATCATAACATTTATGCTTAGTTTTCTCTCACAATTTCTCCATGCTACCATCTCCTCCCCAAAATTATACATTATATTTCTCTAACAATGTTGCTTAACAATATTTCATTTCACTAAAAATACATATACATTATTTTTTTAAAATTACACTGTTAATTTGATCAATTAATAAAATATCTAATTGATGTGTCTTCTAGTAGTGATTTACCATTAGAAATGATCAGGCGACATTAACATACCATAGACTTTAACATACTATATATACGCGTGTGTTTGTATTTCTCCTATCCAACTTAAACCCTAATTTGTCGCGCTGAACAAAAAATGTTAAAACTTAATTAAACAATTATCAAAACATGCATTTCTTACAAATAAATTGGCTTTGTAGAGCATAGACTATACTAAAAACCCAAAGATTGCGTAATTTCAAATCCTTTGGTGTTATTATTTATTATTCTTAAGACACTCATAGAGTTTAAATATGGCAATAGAATCCAGGAGAAGCTTCAAGGCCATTCCCATGTCACCCAAAAAAGGATTTGTGCTATGGAAATTTAGCAAAGTGGCAATGCACAAATTCAAATTATAAGGAAAGAAACTCATGCCAAGGAATCATCCAAAGTTATGGCTCAGCAAAGTAGGGTCAACTTGAACAACAGAACTTGGATTCAAATGAAATTAAATTATTATCTTCTAAAGCTTCCTAAGATACAATAAAATAGAAATTTTTAGAATTCATTTAAAACGAGTTGAGGGGTTCGAGCTTTAATACATATTTAAATTTTAAATAAAATAATTTTGATAAGACAAACTCTATTATTCTAGAAATAAATAAAATATTTGGGTGAGGATTTTGCATAAAAAATTCGATAAAGATACATGAAAATTCAATCAATGTAAAAATATAATTTAACAAATATTATGATCCGTTTAATCATTAACATATAAATTTTGTATACTTGATAAAATGATAATGAAACGTAGATTCATTCAAGAATATAAGATTAATTATAAATTTATGAATATTATGATCATCGTTAAAGCATTATGAACCAAAAAAAAGATAAATCGATTTATGAATTTTTATTATGGTAATCGATTAAATGATATAATCAGAAAAAAAAATGATGGTTTAACTATCACTCTAATACCATATGAAAGAATTTTTCAATAAGATATCAATTTTAATTCTCATAATTTTTATTATCATATATATATATATTTTTTTTTAAAATCAATTACACGTAAAAATAAATTTACATATTTGAATATATAAAGTTAAACTTTAACTTACTGAAAATAATTTATAGAATTAAAAACACACTAATATTACTTTTGTCTTGAAAAATCGGGATATAATTTCTCACTTTTTTCTCTCTTTAAGACTCTTAGAAATTTTCTATAATTTTTATACATCTCAAAATGATAGGTATAGTTGGTCTCTTTATAGAGTGAGGGTGCGCCATTTTTAAATTATCAAAATGCCTATCATTTCTATGAAAGGGTGCATATTGAATTGGTATGCCTTTTTAAGAAATTTATCTTTAATTAATTATAAATAATTAACATATTTAAAATAATTATGTAAGATTGTACCATTTAATTCAAATTTAATAAATCAATAAACTATATACATTACTACGTGGGACATCTAAGTCAAGATGGCCTTCATACTACCTTAATTTTGACCTAGCTCTACGTTTAGAGTTTAGAGTCCTGTTATAAATATACATTAAACGATCTCTAAAAATTAATTTTGGTTTAATGGTCTTTATTTTGTATTATTAATAATTTCATTGTCTTGATGAAAATAATGGGAAAACCTTTGTTGATCAAAATGAAAATACTTTCATTTTTTGCTCAAAATGATTCAGGTTTCAACTGTTTTTCTCTTAAAAAAATTAAATAGAGCTGAAGCTGTCTCTATTTTGAAATATTTCATTTTTATAGTTTTATGTTATGAACATTTTGATACTTTAAAATTAAATAAAAATAATAATTTAAAAAATTAAAAAATAATTTGAATGTCATGTGTTAAAATATCTATTACTCCGAACAAAATAAAGAATGTCATGTGTTAAATTGAATT
The DNA here is from genome assembly GCA_033239525.1 of Nepenthes gracilis. Classification (NCBI taxonomy): domain Eukaryota; kingdom Viridiplantae; phylum Streptophyta; class Magnoliopsida; order Caryophyllales; family Nepenthaceae; genus Nepenthes; species Nepenthes gracilis. The sequence goes on along the minus strand of BSYO01000016.1, from coordinate 17,325,591 downwards.
AGGGACTCGTAAATCTTTCACCAACATGAAATATAAACTAAAAATGAGATTTTAATTTTATTAATTCACTCATTTATTAATATTATGGATCAAAGAATAAATTAAATAAGGGTTGATATTCTTTTGTGTCTTAAATTTGTTCATAATATAAGGTGACAAAATGATTAAATTCATATGCTAACTTTTGTGAAAAAATGTTTAATAAACAAATGGTAATTTATATATTTCATTGGAACTGTTAAATATCACTCATTATCATTAGTGTCTATTAATTAGTTATTAAGAATAATTAATTTAAGAAGAAATAAAAGGGCTTATTAATTCATGACTAAAAGTTTGTCTTAATCAACCGGGTTAGGTTCGATGTTTTTCCACTGCTAATTTAATATTAAATATAACACTTTTTGTTGCTCAGTGATTTTTATTAGTAAAATATTATCTACACAAAGGATGCAAAGGAAATTTTAATAACCTTTGATTGCGCACATAATTGCTCCAGTGACAGCAAATATTCAGAAGAGGCAGGTGGAAAGGTCTCGGCACCCAGCCGTAAGAAAAGAGAAGGGAGCAATTTTGCTTCAAAATTTAACGGTACTTCTAACATTGATTTTCTTACAGAATTTGCCAATCTCGATGAGAATGAGGAGGGAAATTGGGGGTGAGGAAGGTGTTTTGCTGTTCAGAATATCTCAACTAAACAATCATACAAATTATTAGACAAATACTATTTGTCCATTTACAATCTTACACGATCGCCCTTTCTTAGTGGTGCAACCATTTGTTTTTTAAAATTATTAGACAAATACTATCTTTGAAAGTAATACTCACAAATTCATCAAATGGAAACCTCGATTACTTCTTTGACCTATGATAGGGGTAACGCTAACTATGGACTTCCTCATTTACTTACTACCAGGTTAACCATCCACACGATATAACCCTAGAGTTTCTTCAAAATGCCTCATTTCACATCTCATTTCTTCTTTGTATTATGTTTCTTTAATTCTCAAATTCATGGGACAACTCCTATAATTCCTCAAAGTGAAAACCTCAGCGACTAATTTTGGCTACGGGCGAAACAATTCCAAATCACAAGCTCCTCCCCTACTTAGGTCGAGGGTAGGATTCTATTGCAGTGCGAAATTCACATAATTTCATCCTTTCTCAAAATACTACATGCTATCATAATTTATCAGATTCATTAGGGGTCAACCCAAACAAAATGGCCAATCGATGTACCCTTAAGTCCTTAAAGATTACCTTCATCTGTCTCATCCTTATGAATACTAATCATCCCTAAGCCATATGTCTTTTGACTTTACTATCCTAAAGAAATACTTGTCAAATTGCTTATTTGATTCAGTTAAACCTAAGAAAATCATATACCAAGATAACACCAGCCGTTTCTTCATAACCAAACCACCTTGAAACTCTTAAAGAATCATGTGCCCGATCTAACATTTTCATAACCAAACTCACTCTTTTGGCAACCACGTCCTTGATCATTCTCATTTAATCTTTATTCATCATTATACTTACCCCAAAAATCCTAAGGCAGATCATAACGAGCATTAATCGGTATGCCTTCGATTTTACACCAATTTCAGCTATCGAAGGTAACCCCCGACACAGCCTTGAATCACCAAGTAATAGAAAAGAAGTCAGACGAACTCTCTCCTTAAAGATCATCCTCAATCAAACTATACTCCCAGAATTTCTTTCAAAACATTCAATTACAAGTATTCACATCATATCCTGACATATCTCTTTATCCTCAAGATTCATGACACTTTCTATATCAATCATTCAAAATCCTCAGCATCTCTTAATCTCACATGATCCATTATGCTTATTTATAATATTAAATCATCGAATTTGAACATCCTTTCTACCTGAAAATCTCAACCCGAGACCAATCAAATTTTTAACTTATACTAAGTTGGCTACTTAGACCTTGATTAGGTGCTACCTTATCCGATACTAACTCAACATTGATTTGATTTAAATCCTTAAGGTGCCTTCAAATAATTTCTTCTCCTTATCCCCGTGATCAACCAACGTTCCAAGGTAAATCCCCATCTAGCAGCCATGCTATATCACAATATTGATTAACCTCATATAATTAGATTAGACAGGGGTCAAAATTAATTAATGCATTCATGATGATGATCTCAGGGCCGAAACCTCAACATTTCATTTAATCCCACCAATCCTTATTTTGCCTCAACTTAGAGCAGCTTAAACTAAACCTTATATCCAAATTAATCAATCTAGGCTTGAATTGATGTCAATTAACTTAGACACTAGTTTTTCAATAAAATTCTCACCTAATTTATGTAAACCGAGCTACCCAAGACTTCTCAATCTAACTTAATTATCCTACATCTTTAGTTACTCATTCGGGCGATCTCAATCAAACCTAAACTTCTACACAGGATCCAAATCAAAACCTAATGCATCTCTTTTTCTTTTTAATACCATTTGTAACGGAACATATCTTATCCTTTAAGATCCTCCATTAATAGCATATAAACTCTAATGACTTAGTAATTAATACATAATAATTACTTATTGATTCTTCAAAAATTTTAGTAGAGTTTTCACTATAATTTGATAAAAATTAAAATACAACCTGTCAATAACAACTTGTACATAATAGTCAAATGTAAATAAAAAAAAAAACACAAAGTTTTTAACCCTTTCACATTCTCAACACATCCACAAACATCAAAAATTTCATTACTTCTCATCCTCAAAGAATAATCATCATTCATCCACAGGATCACAAACAAATACAGTAATCTTAGTTGCTATATTGGATCGTGAAAGATGTCGTCTAATATGCATAACCTAAAAACTTACCTGCGGAAGCATACTATGTCTATAGTACCACATACATAAATATCATATCGTAGGTTTACAATATTTAGTTAAAACATAAATCATACGTACACATACATCAATACAACTATTATACTATACACTAGTTTTCAAAATCAATAACCTTTCCTACAGATAATCTCTATCTTCACTCTTTTTCGTTAGGAATTAACTCATCAGGGTTATCTAAGGGTAAGTAAACAATAGAGAGGTGAGTAAGAAGTTCAGTAAGGTACCTTAACCATAATAATTAATAATACTTTCATATAAGGAAAATATAAAAAAAGAGTGGAGAATGAAATACATGCAATAGTGCAAATAACGCAGGATATAAAGAAATGCACACTTATGTAACGTAACCGAATCTTTCTTATGTTCATTTTCTTCTTTTTTTTTTTTGACTTGTTTTCTTCTCATTTAACTTTTTCTTATCTTAAGAGATCAGGGCTAGTAGACCCTACTAGTTGATGGAGCGAATAATCGAGGATAAATTGTATTCAATCTACACAATCAAATGCCTTGGTTCGTATTCATGCATGCATCATTTCACGTGTCTTTCTCATAATGGGGATCATGCTTTCATATTTATAATTCTTGGTTCGTTTTTTCCTTGTACAATGCCCCGAGGATGGCGATCTTGATTCCTTTTCTTTTTGTACAACGCCTTGATGACGACGGACCACGTATTACCCCATAAACGGAGTTATCCTCGATTACCACTGTAACATCCTAAAACTTGCCAGGAATATCACTTGCTTCACATAAGCTGCCTGGACATGTGGTCAGGGTGTCCTCGGGTCTCCACCACGATATTTATGGCTAGACAAAGAAGGTTACCTACTGAATGATCTTTGGTTCAGTTTTATTATTATTCTTACTTAATCATTTATTCTTGATGTAATATCCCAATATTTTTATTTTTGGGTTATTAATTTGATAATAAATTAGGGATGACAATAATAATAGGATGATTAATAATGATGAGGTAATAATAAATGAGTAACGTATAAATAATTATTGTAATAATAATAAAACTTATAAAATATAATATTAATATTAACTCACCCCATTCCCTCTTCTACCTCCCATTTCATCTTCTCAATTCTTCTTATATGCATTTCGAATCTCTCTTCCTGATTTGCAGTTAATGATACCCCGATTTAAGATCAATTTTTTTGAGAAGGGTGGACTGAAGAGTCCTACATCGGATTGGAGGGGGCACGAAGCGCGCTCTTGTAGGGGCGTGAATACCTTTCCCATGAAGACGCATTTTGGAGGCGGTAGAGGCCGTCTGCCAGGAACAAAATCGTGCGCCTGTGTGACAAAGTGGATAATATTTACAAGCGGGTATCCGAAAATATTACAAGTGGTATCAGAGCCGCGACTCGGGTTCAGTGTGCAAACGAGGACGCTGGGCCTCTTTAAAAGGATGGATTGTAGAGTCCCACATCAGATTGAAGGAGAGCACGAAGCGCGCTCTTATAGAGGCGTAGATACCCTTCCGATGGAGACGCGTTTTGGAGGTGATGGATGCCATCTGCCAAAAACAAAACCGTGCGCCTGTGTGGCAAAGCGGACAATATTCACAAGCGGGTATTCGGGGACGTTACACTTGATTTTCTTTCATCAGTGGCTATTTTAATTTTTGTCCATAACAAGACTTCCCTCTTCTTATCTTATAGGCCACTCTATTTTACATTTAATGCTCCTTCGGGCACATTTTAGTGTTCCCAGTAATAGCTTAAATATTGCTTTTAATAGCTTAAATACTTTCCAATGTTGTATTCTCATATTGTACTTTATTTTTTTCATTTTTATTTTCCAGTTTTCGGATTTAGGGTTAATGAACAGTAAAACAAAACTTTCCAGACACAATACGCTCCATATACATGAAAAATGGACTCACTGATCATAATACCCGTGTATAAGCATGCATTTATTCAAAATATGATGAGAAAAATGAAAAAAATCTTAAAAGAGAAATATTTTAGAGTAAACTAAAATCAGTAAAAATGAAAATAAACGGTTAGGCACACTTGCTTTGACCCGTTCTACCATTTCTCCTACTACCTCGAGCTCGGAATCGGACCCGGAGAGCTTCGTTTGGCGGCTTCTCCTTTGCGGGGCTACCCTCTCTCTTGTGCTGACCTCTGCCACGCACACTGCTCGGCTCATTGCATCGCCGGCCACCAGTGCACACTCACCAGTGCCACCCCCTCCTCGCGGCCGCCGCCTTCCCTGGCAGAACCCTCCATCACACTTAGAGTGAAACCCTAACCCTCACTCTCCCGATACTCTCTCTCGCCGATACTCCCCCTTCTCATATTTCTCCTTCTGATATTGTTTTCATTCCCTACTTCTTATTAACATATTAATAACGTTATTATTCGTGCGATCGAATCGGCACACTTCGGACGTCAGCCCAACAATTCTAAATATTTTTTCAAGATTTTTATAATATTTAATTAATTTTTATCACACTCAAATTATTAAAAAATAAATAAACCCAAATTAGATCGAATACAAATATTCGGGATATGACATTTGTATTAGTCATTTGCGCACAAGTGCCTTGTTAAGCGTACACGACCAGTGTTACTACTACTATCAATTCCCGAGTGCGCTAATCCTACTATCAGTGCACGTGTGTCGTTTCATGTGCATATTAAACGTGGTCATCTTCATTGCTAAAAATCCTCATTTTCTCAAATATAAATCAACTGAGCCTTTTGCCTAACTTTACTTGGCTAGCCAACAAATCAAAGAATACAAATATATATGTATATATAATACTCATAAAAAAATGACCTATCTCATTATCTTAAAATCAATTTGTCCAGATAAGTTCATTCATAACGTCATGAGCAATGGCATAACAGGACTTTGGTGCTCAAATATTTGAACACCGCCTGTGTGAAACCCTTGATGGACAAAATAATCACACGTCAAATTAGGTACACATGATATTATTTTTTAAAATAATTTTTATAGAAAAACATGACAAATAAAATATTTTTGGCGGGCTCTTAAAAAACTGAACATGAACTTTTCACAAATTTCTCTATTTTGGTAATAGATTTTTAAAATGTTTTTTTTTTTTTTGGAAATACGTTCAAATTAAGTCCCTTAAAAACCACTTGCAAAAATATGTACGTATAAATTATATTACATTTTATGGAAAAGACAGATACCGCGGCGGTAGCATGTTCATATTTCCCGGGTGCCGGTGGGCATCGCGTCGCTCTACGTAAAAACAAAGCAGCGTTTGGTTTAAAATCATGAATGCCAACTGCAATTAGCTGGCGCATATCTCATCTTCCACTTCCGTCTTTCGGCGTCAAAAGAAATTATATAATTTTATGAAATAATTACATTTTTTTTATAATATTAATATTTTATTTAAGATGAGTTAAACCTTTAAAAATACATTTATATATATATATATATTGATGATTAATATAAATGTAAATATTCCGCACGCGTTATGCAGCCAATAATTCCACCTCTGCCCACCTCTCAAGCAACCCACATGAATAAAAAGTCTCCGTTTCCTCGACGGAAAGGAGATATAGAAAGCTAAAGCCAAACACAGCCCTCAGGCACTCGGGCAAACTCGGCCGACTATGCACGCCAAGACCGATTCGGAGGTGACTAGTCTAGCGGCCTCCTCCCCGACCAGATCACCGCCACGACGCCCAGTGTACTACGTCCAGAGCCCATCACGCGACTCCCACGATGGGGAGAAGACGACGACGTCGTTCCAGTCCACCCCAGTCCGGAGTCCAATGGGCTCTCCTCCCCACTCTCACTCCTCCGTCGGCCGCCATTCACGCGAGTCCTCCTCCACCCGCTTCTCTGGCTCCCTCAAGCCCGGATCTCGCAAGATCTCCCCCAACGACGCCTCCTCCCGCGGCGGCCACAAGGGGCAGAAACACTGGAAGGAATGCGATGTGATCGAAGAAGAAGGTCTTCTCGAAGACGGAGACGGCCAAAAGCTACTGCCTCGCCGCTGCTATTTTCTTGCTTTTGTTTTGGGCTTCTTCGTTCTGTTCTCTTTCTTCTCGTTGATCTTGTGGGGTGCTGCTCGTCCTCAGAAGCCCGTTATCACCATGAAGGTCCATTCTCTAACCACTTTCTATCTCTTGAAAATTTATCCGGAAATCGGTTCTTAATTGCGTCAATAGCTGATTTCTCTCTCACTTGGAACTGCACAGAGCATTTCGTTTGAGAGATTTGCAGTCTCAGCTGGATCGGATTCCACTGGAGTGGCCACCGAGATGGCGTCGGTGAATTCGACGGTCAAATTTCTATACCGGAACACGGCCACGTTTTTCGGCGTCCACGTGACGGCGACGCGTCTGGATCTATCGTATTCCGAAATCATAATAGCGACTGGAAATGTAAGTCTGGATCTAAACAACAGTTAAATTCTAAATGTGATGATATTATCTGCCAAAATTTGCTGCTGAATTAATTCTGATGTTTGTTTCATTCACTGCAGCTGGAGCAATTCTATCAGTCGAGGAAGAGTCAGAGATCAGTGAGCGTGCCAATCATAGGTGATAAGATCCCCTTGTATGGAAGTGGGTCGACCTTAGTTGGGACCTCAACGGGCACGCCTACTGCACCGGTGCCCATGAAATTGAGCTTTGCGGTTCGGTCCAGAGCCTATGTTTTGGGACGATTGGTGAAGCCCAAGTTTCACCGGACGATTGAGTGTTCGATTACTTTGGACACGAAAAATCTCAACGCCCCTATCCCTCTCAAGAACGCCTGCACGTATCAGTGATGGTTAGCGTTCCGTTCACGCTGGTTTATGTAGACCTGTGGAGGAAGAGAGAGAAACATGGAGCTGACTTAGCCGACGCAAATTGCCAACTTCTTTGGCTGCTCGGCTGCCCGGGAATGGCATTGGAGAGTGGTGAGTCAGTGGGCGACTTAGCGAGTTGAAACCCGTTTCCTTTACGTAAAACCTTATTTATTTTGGTCTGAACAAATTTGTTTCAATGAATTGTTGTCATTTATTGTTTTCAGTGCCTGCAGTGTTGTTTGATTTTCAAGAATCAACACTTCTTAATGTTGCCTTTAAGTTTTTCTAATTGTCGCCACAATTGGTGGATATTCGGCTTGTTCCACGGCCAGTGTCAGGAACATTTTCAAAAAACTTATATAAAATGAAATTTGAAAGACAGAGAAATAAAACATTGGTTCCCAACCTTTTTTCTTCATCCAGTTAGCATTGCGTGATATTAATTTGGTTTATGGTTAAATGTGGACCGGTTTAGTTTGTATTGGATTATAATCCCAATCAATTTTTCTGTGAAATCGAGATTAAATGTTAATTAAGTCAAACCATCCAACCAGTCATGTGTGGTTTGGGTTGGTTTGATTTAAATAATTTATAGTGTTATTTTAGTAAGTAATTAAAATATATCAGAAGGCAAAAGTCTGATGCCAAAACAAAATGCAGAAAACTACAAGAAAGCCAAAATACTCAGCACAGGGCTCAGACGGGAAACCCACTCCCAACCAAGTCAATGCTTCTCAAACAAAATTGGACAGCTCTCATAACTATGCATCATGGCTTACCTTGAATGTACTGAAAAATAAGATTAGCTGATTCTGAAAATTACTTTCTTTATCGATGGCATGGTGCTTAGTTTTTCAAATGAAAAAGATCACAGTCATTAATAACAATCTACAATCCATCAAAGGAGGTGTGAATCCTTCGACATAAGTCTGACCCACTGTACCCCGAGCGGCCAAGAATCAAAAGGCCACATATGGTCTCCTGCAGTATAAAGTAAACCATACTTACCTAGAGAACTAGCATCTAAAAAAATGTTGATGGGATTCCACCGTCAAACTACAAAGGGAACAAATGAGGCCACTGTTGACAAAAGAATGTACGAGGCTTTTCGTACTCAGACATTTTCGATTAGCAAGCCAAATAATGATCATATAAATCCTTTTATTAGTGGAAGCTGTAAGTGAGCCATAAATTGGGCATTTACGTTGGTAGGATCTCATGTATTAGTAGATTTAAAGTTCAAATGAACAAGAGTTGAGCACTTATGCTGAAAAGTCTTTGTGCATTTACAGAATCAAATTGTGAGTAAGCCGTGAGTTTGGTACTAATGCTAATAGCCCCTCGTTCATTGGCAAAGGAAAACCCAGGTGGATTGCATGTTAGCCGCTTATGAGCCTTTGGTTTCTAATTGTGGGACATAGACAAATTCAACTCTGTTTCATCCAAGAATGAGAGAGAATGGAAAAAAAGGGGGGGAGAAAAGTAGAGAGAGAAAGATTAGAAGAAGGAGGAATGTGAACTTGATGGAAAATTTGGTTTAAGTATTGGTGAATTTATTGAAGATAGGTGAATTTTAAATCTATTTTTTCTTTTTTTCGTTAGAATTTCTAAATATTTTTATCACAATTTATGAGATTTATGTCCTTATATTCTATACATGTATTCTTCATGTTTCTTTTGAAGTTTGATTTGCATACATGGGCTTTATTTTTTAGATTTATTGGATTTTGAAAAAAAATTAATTACATTCATAATAAATGTTAGAAAAATATTGAAATAGTTGAAGGAACCTCTTGCATGTCCAAAATTACTAAAAAATATGCAAAATCTCTATATTCAAGTTCATAAAAAGTCATATGTTATCTCCAAAAGCCTATCTTGTGAGGAAATAAGTCAAGATCTTAGAGCAGTGGGTACACATTTATTGAGGATCTTTTTCAAGGTTCTTATTACTTAAGTATTATGAAATGTTATCCAAAGAAATAATTTAAATATTTTAATATTGTGGCATGTGCTAGTTATATGGTAGCCGAGCGGTCATACATTTTCTTAGTTTTTAAGTTGTCTTTGTAGCGAGATTTGAATAGCAGATGATTTGATATTACAATGCTATGCTAAGTATGTACTTTTAATATTAGTGGTCAAATGGAGAAAATTTAACCATATTCTGTGCCAATATTACTTATATTTTATACTATAAGTTTTTTACAATATCATGTGCCACCTTTTAAAAATCTAATCATATTTATGTTTATATTAATAATTTAGATTGTGATAGATTAAATGGGAAAAGTTTCTAATGGGCTCCCACACTAGCCTAGGCCGCAACACCTCAGGATCCTTGAGTTGGAAAATCTTCCTACCCAATCATGAAAAAAGAAAAGGACTTGTTCACGGTATGAGTCCATGCCAAGAAATCCCAATAAGTGAGAGCAAGTGTTTTGAGAAGGGATAAACTACATCACTTTGACTAAGGATGGCTCATGCTCATTCAGTCAATACTGTGTATTCATGTAAATAATACTATTTACCCTGTAATCAATGAGTGAGTAGTGCATAAATGCAGGGAAAAAAAAAAAATGGAAACCAAAGACTAAAAATCCTAAGGGGTGGAACCAATCTGTTTAGAGATGGGTATTAGCTCCACCAATTCAGTAATGAATAAAAAAACTAATCTCATCCTCAAGGCCCAGGAAACAGCTCAAACTCCATGGATCAATATTAGGAATTTTAATATTTTAGAAGTATATGTCCCTTAATCTCTATGAACGAAACCAATCCCCCCAAATGGATTTTCCAAAACAAGTCCCAAATCCACTAAAGCTAAGGTGACAGTAGCTCTAATTCTTGGCTCATAGGAATACCCAAGGCCCCTTTAACCTACAAACGTCCTCTCAAGCCATCTTCTCCCATCCATCCCATTGTTACACCCATTCCAAAAGAAATTACAAGGGAGAGTTTCAATTTGCTTGATAAACATTTTAGAAAAAAAAAAAAAAAATGACGTCTAAAAAATATAAATAAATGAAAGAAAAGACTTGATCAATTAAGCTCGGCCTATGAAGGAGGTGCCTTATTCCTTCATACACCAATTTCTTAGCTGTCCCATCAAAAAAATAATAGGAATATCTAAATATCTAATAAAAAATACGCTAACCGGGAGTCAAAGAAAATCTGTGTTACTTAATGCCACAATTGAATCTGCCCACATATAAATGGCTCACTCTTCAAGGAATTAGGAGTGAGGCCGAGAAAAGAGGTAAATAAGGAGAGACTCCTTAATGGCATTAACCAAATGGAGATCCACACAAGAGAATAAAAGGAAGTCATCAGCAAAAGTATTCATGGTAATTCTAGTCTTCTTACACTTCTAATGGAATTTGAAACTCCTATCTTCCTCTATCTTTGCCAGAACAATGTCATGAAGTACCTCCATACTAATAGTAAAAAAATAAAGGGGATAAAGAAGCAACATGGCAAAGCCCTCTACTGCCACTAAAACCCAGCCAAGTCATCAGTAACTAAAACAGTGAACAAAAGTAGTAGAGATGCATTGCCTCACCTAATGGACTAGTTGACTAGAAAAGTCCATATGGCTCATCACAATACATAAAAAATCTCACTCCATCAAATCACAGGCTTTATGGAGATTAATCCTCATAACGCATCTAAGCCTCCCCTTATCAATATGTTGCTATTATGAATAATCAAGGGAGTGTACTTACTTTTGGCAGTAAAGTTCTATTACTTGGAACACTTTTTTTGGGAGGGAAGGGGGAAGTGTTCAGATGAGTAAGGTCAATTTAAACTTTAGAGTTTTACAAATTAAAATATTATGAGATTTGTATTTAAATAAATATAAGATTTTCTTACTTAAGTAAAAGATATTCATTTTAGGTTAAGTAACATTGTATTTAAAATAGAATCAAGTTTATTTAAAATAATTAAATAATTAATTAGATTAATAATTTAGTGTAAAATCATTAAGTATGAAGATAATTCATCAAAGTTATGACATGTGATCTTCATGACATGATCAATCGATCAAGTGTTGAGCCTGATTGTAAGCTTCTTACATTGGCACATCTGTATAAAATTGAAAGTCGTGATGGCCTGTTTTTACTATCATAATATGGTATTTTTGTAATACTATATCTTTTTAGTTGGAATCCAAATTTCCATCTTTGGTGTAAGTGGTCTTAGTGGGACGTTTGTGATCTATTTGTGGCGAGAAAGACTTTTTAAACAATGTATTTTGATTGATATTAATGTGGCATGCTAGCTAACGTAAACCCTTTGATCTTGGTTAACGAATTTGGTTCTTTTCATTTTTGTTTAGACTAAAATGTTGGCTTTTAATAGCACCAAATGTTTTGCAGATTGGCCTTTTGACAACTTGGTATTTGGTAAAGCAATTACATCTTCTTACTATCTTTAACAATGAAATTTTGACAATTTAAATATCTTACTAATGAAATTTTAACAACATAACTTTTTAATAGTTTTTTTTTTTTATGATAATCTAGACTTTTTTTATAAAATGGACATTTCTGATATCACTAATGTTCAACAATTTTGTGACATCATAATTTAACAATGTGACTTTTGATAATCTAAACTTTTTTAAACAATTTAGGCACTAATGTATGGATCCAAATTTTATTATTTGTTACTAAACCTTCAAATTTTAGGTAATAACTATTTCATTTCTCAAAGCAAACAAATGAATCACTATTTTAGCATATGAATTCTAAAGTAAAATTATAATTCGATTTAACAAATAATGATTAAGATCTATATTGGAGAAGGGTATAGCCGTTGCTAGCCAATCTCCAACGAGAGCAAATTGGCGGCTAGGAGACCCTCGACCCTCCTTTCATCCATGAGGCCCCTTGACTCTCCGATTGTCCGGGCCCCTCGGGAGACCTTCAATTCTTGAGGCTTTTAGTCCTCCTCTCATTTGGAGGCCATCAACCCTCCGCTGCTAGAGGCCATTAGTGACCTTCCGCTACCAGGAGACTCTCAGCCCTCCTCCAATCCGGAGGCTCTCGGCCTTTCACCGCCGGGAAACTCTTAGCCTTCTTCTAGTCCAGAGGCCCTCGGACTTCCACTGCCAAGAGACTCTCAGCCCTCCGCCATCAGGGGCTATCAGCCCTCCTCCCGTCTGGAGGTCATCGGCTCTACGTCAGCTAAGAGGCCTTCAGCCCTCCGCTCGTTTGGAGGTCACCAGCCCTCCTCTCATCAGGAGGCCCTCAACCCTCATCCTTCCAAGAGGCATGGAGACCCTCAGCCCTCCATCTAGGAGGTATGGAGCTCTCCTCCTTCTAGGAGGCACGGAAGCCATCAACTTTCTGTCACCAGGAGGCCCTCAGCCCTCCTCCCGTCCGGAGGCCCTCAACCTTCCGTCTTAGAATCATGATCCCTTCATCCTGGAGTCAGGAGCTCACAATCCAATAGTTAACTCTCCGCTCAGGTAACTAGAACATTGACTCACTAGTGCAACTTAATTCTTTTCCTCAAAGTCGCCATCTGCAGGCGCAACTATAAGTCGCCCCTCTGCCGAGCTCACCTATAAGTCGCCCTCTGGGGCGCACCTTTAGTCTCTCCCTCCGGACCTTGTTCTTTCCTTCCCTTTGCCGTCGCACTTCTAAACCAGTCCTCTCTTGGCACACTTCTAAGCTTTCATCCACGGGTGTAACTATAAGCTGTCCCTCTACTAGACGCACCTATAAGTCGCCCCTTTACCGGACACACCTCTAAACCGCTATTTGCGGGTGCACCTCTAAGCCGCCATCTGCCGGGCATACCTCTAAGCCGCCCCTCTGCCGGGCGTACCTCTAAGCCGTCCTCTATTGGCGCAACTATAAGCCGCTCCTCTATCGGGTGCACCTCTAAGTCGCCCTCCGTGGGCGCATTTCCAAACCGCCATCCACGGGCTCAACTATAAGCCGCCCATCTGTCGGGCGCACCTATAAGCCATTCATCTGTCAGGCGCACCTATAAGTCGCCCCTCTACGGGCGCACCTATAAGTCGCCCCTCTGTCGAGTGCACCTATAAGCCGCCCTCCACAGGCGCACCTATAAATCGCCCCTCCACGGGCGCACCTATAAGCCGCCCCTCCGCGAGCGCACCTACGAGGCATCCCTTTGCCGGGCGCATCTCGAAGCCACCCCTCTATCAGGCGTACCTCCATGTCGCCCTCCACTGGCGCACCTATAAGGCGCCCTTCTATCGGGCGCACCTATAAGCTGCCCCTCTAACGAGCGCACATCTAAGTCCCCCTCCGCGGACGCACCTCTAAGCCGCATATTTGTCGGGGCGCAACAATAAGTTGCCCTTTTACCGGGCGCACCTATAAGCCACCTCTCTAACGGGCATACCTCTAATCCGCCCCTCTACTGGGCGGGCTCACCTCCAAGCCGCCCGTCTGCCGGGTTTACCTCCAAGCAGCTCTCCACAGGCGCACTTATAAGCCACCCACCACAGGCGCACAGGTAAGTTGCCCTTCGAGGGGCACTGATAAGCCGTCCCTCTACCAGGCACATTTACAGAGCTCAAGCCTCCAAATATATCCCTCTCATACTCTCCTAATCGCTGCATCTTTGCATTCTCACTACATTTACCTTTATACATGTATTCTTCCGTTTATTGTTGAAGATATCTGAGTTGAGTGTCAGAGTGTCAACGGGGGATAGCCCCCTGTTGTCCTCCCCGACCTTATTGTGGTTTATGTTGTCTGGTCTTAGTTATGATTGCGGAGATCGGACTCTATCCAAATCGACCCCACAACGAAAGATTAGAGAATTAATCCTGTCAAATGACAATCGGGGCACGAGGCAATATAGTGATAACTATTTCATTTCTCAAAGCAAACAAATGAATTACTATTTTAGCATATGAATTCTAAAGTAAAACTATAATTAGATTTAGCAAATAATGATTAAGATCTATATTAATTCACTTTTTATTTTGGGTAAAGTTGGATCAATTTAAAATGTAAAATTTAATATTTGAGATCAACTTAACTTTTGTAACCTGTTAAGTTTGTTAGTGTTTTTATTTTTATTTTTTATTTTTAGAATAAAGTTTTAGAAATTTTCGTCCAAACTACAAATAACCAGTATTTATTTAAAATTAAAGTTACTAATGTGCATGGAGTATCACATAATACATAGTCAAATAAATAAAGTAAAATTAAAGGGCAAGAAGCTAAATTCTAGAATGATGGGGGCTCCTTTTCTAAAAAGAATGAATGGGCTTATTTTCTTTATCTTAACCATTTATTTTTAAATAGATAATTATAATCTATTTATTATAAAATAATTAAATTTAATTAATTTTTTTAAAATAGTTAAATTATAATTATTTATTAAAAAATAAATTATTGAAATATTAAAAATGAGTCTTTTTATAAGAGATAAAAGCTTTCCTGAATTTGCTAAATTCTATAAGTCGAGGGCCATTTACAAAATCATGCTATTATATGCCCCAGCGAATAAATAAAAGAAAATGTCATGCAAATGTTTGTGCTTCTCCTTCTTCAGTCGTCTGCGTCGACTTGTGCTCCGTGGGCCATGGCTATGGCCCATTACCAATTCCAACAACTTCAACAACAGCAGCGTCAACGGCAACAATTGATTCAACAGCATCTGCGAGGGCTGCAGGAGTCTAAGCCATTCAAGTAACTCTGAAGCTTTAAAGCATTCCCCTGCCACATTCGAAACCCTAACTTTTGGATTAAAAATGTGGGAGTTATTCGTCGTAAAAAAAGATTAACGTCTGAGCTATTGATTCAGTTTTCGTCTTCTTTCAGAACTTTGCACAATAGGCGGCGAGATATGCCGGAGTCGCATTCCTCGATACAGTTGCTCTTCCTGATCAATCCCACCTCCGTACATCCCTCCTTCATGTATCTATCTCTCTCCCCGTGAAATATAAATTTCTTCAGTTACTATTTTTTGGTGTTACTCATGCTATTACTGTTAGTTTTCTTATCCTAAGTAGAAGTGTTAAATGGGCCGACATGATAGTATTGATTTGTATATAGTATAATCTAATATTTAAATTTATATCATATTATATAGTAGACAGCTTGTACAATTTTCAATAGTCCATGTAATAGGGTTTGCCCGGGGTCCTATTATGGTATCAGATGAAGACAATGGCTGCGGTGGCAATATGCAACGGGATTATGGGTTAGAACTGAACGAGAGGAAATTGAAAGAGCAGGATTTCTTGGAAAATAATTCCCACCTCTCTTTCATTGACTTTTTGCAAGCCCAGTCAGTTTCAACTGGGTTGGGACTACCACTCGACAACACTAATCGTCTGGGTTCTTGCGGTGACTCCCATTTTCTGTCTGTCGTGGTTTATGAGATTGATCAGGAGTTACAGAGATAGAATGCTGACCTTTATTGTTACTTTCAAATTTAGGTTAATACAATTTAAGCTTTTTTGTTGGTTTTTTTTTTTAATATAATCTAGTAATATACCTATAGGCAAAGCCAAAAGGGTATATTTGGTGGTCTGTTTTGTTGATTGATGCTGACAAAATGCCCGAAAGAGAAGAAAAGAAAAACTGAAAAAAGAAAAAAAAATCCCGAGTGAATTGGCTTCATAAAGTTGCAGTCTGCTCTGTTTTGTTTTGTCATTTGCTTCTTGTTCTTTAGGAAAAGTCAAACATTTTCTTTTGCTTCTTGGGTGATTTGGATATCAGTTGTACATTTGTATACGTTGATAGATAACATTTTCTTTTGTAATTGGCATGTATGGTGGCTTTGATTTGAAAGATTTTGTGATTCATATGGTATTTTATAGGAGTAGTTATTTTCGCTATATTTGATGATTTTGAGAAGGTATAAAAAGTTAATGTCGAAAAAAAAAGAATTTTTTGTTGTATCCTATGACTAATGAGTTGTGCAGTGTCGTGACTCGATTTTGAATTAATTTAAATTTTGATTATCTTTTATGTTTCGGCATGAGTTGTAATATAGAATAAGGTCTAATAAGTTATTGCTATCTTGTTTTCCTTGAGTTTTATGTTAGTTGGAATTTCTAAGAAATTTGAGAGGATGCTGTGATATCTGTTGATGATATATTGGCCTCATTTGTGTTGAGATTTTGAGGAATCTAATTTATTATTTTCTCGTGGAGATCTGCTAGAATATCATTGTATTCGGCCTTATGTTATTATGAAAATCATATTTTGTCTAATATATTTTCATTTTGTTCATTGTAGATCCTTTTTATGTTAAAAGTTCCATGGATAATTGATGATTTTTTGCTATCTTTGATTTCAAATATAGATTTATTTATTGGATATTTGGTTGACTCATATTTGTTTATCTTCATCAGATTTGTTTGTAGGCAATCTTGAGATGTGCTTGAGGAGAGGTGGTGACCAGCTCAAACGATGACGATATGATCTCCGGGAAATGGCCATAGTTCCTATTAGCTTATGTCTCTGTTTTTTTATGCTCTTTGGGATATTTATTCCACTTAGTTTGTATTCCTTGCTTAGTGATAATGTGTTTTCATCTATTTATTGAGATGTATGTTTGAGAGCTCAGCAATTGACTGAACCCTTTGGAGAAGGGTCCTTGCGATCTAGGTGATCAACAACTGGCCAACGGGATTGAGTCTTGACATATGTTACTCCTATGAATTTTTACAAATATTCATAAAATTCACACCAAATTTATCCCCTATTCGATTTTCGACATCGGTTTCTCATCTACTCCTTAAAACTTGGTTGACATCCTCTTCATGTCCCCCATACGGTTGCCTCCGCCATTGATCCATAGGAGGCCCCTCCCTTGTCTGATATTGTGCTCTTCTACATTGTAAGAGCACGCTTTAGTTGAAAAAAGATACAACTCATACTTGTTGCCAACAAATTATGAAAGGCAAACATTTAGCCACTCAAACGAACTATACTTAGGATCTAAGTTAACTTGTCACCATGAATGTATATGCTAGGAAGTAAAATAGGTCTGTAAGATCACGACTAATGTTAATGGCTACATTGAACATTGCAAAGCTTGCCTAAGCAGTCAGCTTATGACTGCCTCTCAACCCACCCATTATGGTTGAATCACTCGTTATATTAAAAGGTTCTTTCTATAAATTTTATTTTTTCATTAGTATATCTTCATATTTACTTTTTTTATGCAAATTGGGATATTGGAGTTCTACTATTAGAAATTTGCTTCTTTTCGATATATGTTTTATATTCTGGTGTAGAAAAAAGCAATCTACAGTAGTTCAATCAAGTTCTAGAGAAGAGTATTATACTTTTATACAACCAGCTAAACTCTTATAGTTAGGATTGGTATTTGAAGATATGAGAGTTTTATATTCTCATGATATTACCTTATGCTGTGATAATCAAAGTTTTATTCAAATTGTTTATTGATATATTTGGAAAACACTAAAAATATATAAACAATGAATCATCTTATTGGGCAGCATACTCGTCAATAAAGTATCCAGTTATTTTATTTCCCTCCTACTGATCAACATCCAAGTAGCCTCATTCAGTAGCATATACAGCTAGCTTGCCAATATCATTTTCTTGACTTTTGATTTCCAAACTCACATTGGTCTTTACTCTTGCCACCCTAAGTTATATATAATGACATTTATTCATAGGGTAACATTATAATATATAGTAATAATTTATCATGTAATATTATATTTTTAAATATGTAATTATTTTTTCAATGCATTGTTAGCTTATGACTATAGTAATATTTCTGTGTTAGTGTAATGGGGACATTTAATAAATATATCCTCTACAATTAATCAACTACATTCAATACAACAAATTATTCTCAAAATTCTCACATCAAAAAAGGAAAATGAAGAGGTTTGCCGCACTAAAAAGATTTGAAAAAAAAGGTTCTACCCAAGGCTCCCATTATTTGTTAGAAAATTAATAAAAAAATATTTTTCTCACTTTTTGATATTTTGCACACATAAATAAATAACTATATATATATATATATTAATGTTTGATATGTACAGAAAAAAAAAATTAACAGCAAACATTTTTTAATCAAAAGAAAACTTAAACTTAAGTTTCGAAAAATAATTTCCTCATTTTTTAATAAAAAGTCATTTTTCAAAATATATTTACTACTCATTAATGACTACTAACATTCATTTATATTTTTCTTAATAAAAAAAATGATACTATTATAATTCATGATACCCAAACCCGTAAGCCACTAGCTGAAGATGCCACAGGTTGCCACCATCAACTAGTAAATGGTACTCCGATAACCGTCAATCACCTGCTAGTGTGTGACACCTCGGGCTGCCATGCCAGGCGTCAATGGTGATGACCACCATTGTTGTTTGCCGGCCACTACTACCAACTCATGCCTGCTGCTTGTCGATGTTCTGACTGCTATAACTTGTCACCGATCATTAACATCTTTAATCTCATCACCACTCGCCAGTCAATAATACCTTGAGTCACCCATCAATCATTAGACAACTAAACCTAACCCTGTCCCACTAGTTGTCGACCACTATTGCTAGCCAGTGGAGACCTCCAACCACGTTGTTAGTCACCAACCAACTGGCACCCCAGACTTATTGCTAAAACAAAATATCAATATATCAAAGCTCGATCCACAGTGAACGTAAATTTTTTTTCTCAATTGCTAGATATCACCATCGTTTCAAAAATATTACTCAAATTAATAACCATTCATGGGCACCATCGTTAATGAATTCTTCACAATATGTCATATTTTCTTATACACACCAAGAAATTACAAAGAGAAGGTAATTTCTTTAAAAATATTTTACATAAAAAATATGAAAAACATTTTTTAGAATATATTTTTTATGAAAGATATTTTTATTTTTATTTTTTTGACAAACAAATAAAACCTAAAAGCACAACGAGTGAACCTCATGTGAGTTAAAAGAATTCTGAATTGTCAGTTGATGCTTATCATTTCAGTCGCAAGCAAAATGGGACGATGCATTGAAATTACACACGTGACATAATTTTGAAATATCAATTCAAAGGAGCAACTCATAGAATTACAATCTCTGTGTTCTCATTATGAATTATTAAATAATGGAATAGAAATAAAACACAAGATGCGAAAAATAATTCCTCATAAACTAGCCCTAGTTAATTATAAATTAATTACCTTACAAAATTTTCTATATTTTTCCTTCTCTTTCACTTGTGTACTTGTCATTATCCTCAAGCATTTTTTATGAAGTTATGAAAGTAATGAGAAGATAAAATGATCTTAATAGGCAAGCAAACACATACCAAATTGTTAACGGATTTTCGTACTACGCAGCATCTCATGGAAATTGCACAGCAGCTCTTGGGCAATTTGCGGATTGAGCTTCAGTCTCGCAACCATTGCACTCAGCTAGAGTAACCTGCTCAAGCGCCCATCACGTGCAGCTTAAGTCAACTACTTGAGCCCCGTCGCACGCCACTATAATAACCTGCTCAAGCTTTGGTAAACACCATGCCAAATCCTACTCAACCGATCTTGAAGAACACATCAAGCACGAAGTCATACTGATCCTTCAAATCTATAAAGATAACTCAGAATACAATATCATATCACTAAGTTTGCCAACAAAAGTTCCTAATAATACTCATAACAGAAGCTATGATCTGATGTTCATGTGCATCCTTCATTCCTATGACCCGACACTCAGCAATTGGGGTTTTGACAATATACTTTGA
Organism: Nepenthes gracilis; assembly: GCA_033239525.1. Taxonomy (NCBI): domain Eukaryota; kingdom Viridiplantae; phylum Streptophyta; class Magnoliopsida; order Caryophyllales; family Nepenthaceae; genus Nepenthes; species Nepenthes gracilis. Next base: position 17,305,170 of record BSYO01000016.1, on the reverse strand, counting down.
CAATGGCTAGAGAAATCTATTCCACTAGTCTTCCGATCTTAACAAATACGGAAACATCAATTTACCCTAATATGAATTGGAAAGGTAGTAAATGTGCATTTTCTTCTGCTTCTGCATATAGAAATATAAATCATCGCATCAGCTCAAAATACTCAGAACTGATGGATTTCCAAGAAATACTAAGCAAATCACGTATTTGCCTGCGCAGCACCACAAACGGATCAGGGTTTGGTTGGTCTGGAGAAATTTAAGAGACCTCCTTTTAGTATACATAATGGAGTGCTCTAACCATTTATAATGACAGAATTGCAAGAAAAGTCAGTTCTTCAATCAATCAATCAATCAATCAATCGTCTGCAGGTAGCCATAGTTCATATTAATGTAGAGGCTAACTCTGGCTTGCCTTGTTTTCAAAAGGAGGCAATTCCCAATCAACTGGGTTGAAGTCCTTCAAGGATTTCAAAACTTGGTCTGCCGATTCGTGAAAACAGCTATCCAACCTTGGATCTGGAACCATAACCACATACCTGCATCATATTTTTTGATCAAGACGGTGAAATTAATTAGCTACACAGAATTAAAGAAGGCAAACATTTGCCAAATATTAGATGTTGTGGAGTTTGCATATATTGACAGACTTGCTGGACAGCACAAGAAATATTAGGAGCAAAAATTAAATAAATTAAACTACCAGCTAACTATCGAAATAGACCAGTATCAAGAAGATTGACATCCTCTCAACTGTACTTAACAGTCACTTCCAAAGGAGTATTCACGAAGGAAGAAACCTAAAGACCAGCTAATACCACCAAATCTTGTGAATATTTATTTTGATTAAAGAACACAACAGAAGGAATAGTACGAACCTATGATCCCAATAAATACATGAGAGGACAAAGGTCATTCATTTGAAGAGTCTTGGGGGAGTTGCTGAAGTTGGTAATTAATAATAAATTAGTCCACGTAATCAGCATGTCATCAACGAAGACAAGAAGAATAACAATATCAATGGAGTTCTTGCAGAGAGAAAATGAGGAGTAATATTGACTAAGGACACAAGAGAAGTAAAGCAATGTTGAGCAGAACTTTTCAAACCAAGCACAAAGAGCCTATTTTAAGCCATATATAGATCTATTCAACTTGTAAACAACAGATTTAGTTGAGGATAACAAACCAAGTGCAGTCATACAAATGTCTTTCATAAGATCACCATAGATAAACACATTTTTGACATACATTTGATAAAATGGCCAGCCATATGAAGCAGCAATGGCGAAAATTGAGTGGACTGTAGTCATTTTTGTTACAATAGCAAATACTTCTTCATAATCCACACCATACTTCAGTCTGTTGCCTAGCACAACTAACCAAGCCTAATAATGACTCCAAGTCCCATCAGAATGAAGTTTAACTAAGTAAGCATATCAGTCAAGAGTCAGGGAACAAGGCCTCCCGTATGATTTTCCTCCTATGTTGCATTCTGCCAAAACTCATGTCTGACAGTTTGAGAACAGCATGATGAAATCAAAATAGCAAATACAGTAGCATTAAAACTATACTAATCAGGAGAACGAGATACCCTTATACGTCATCCAAGAGCCAACCTAACATGCTTAGGCGGTAAATTAATCCCGAGAAGGGAAATGATGGATGATGTCTAGTATACACAAGGCTGAGCTCGAATCGCTTAGGTGATGGGGTTAATTCATCAAAACTAGGTAAAATAGAAGCTGAAGGAACTCAATATGGGTAGGAAAGAAATATTGATTCTCAAAGGAAACCACATTTCAAGAAACACAAATTTTATTAGAGCATAGATTGTGCACATACAACCCTAATATGAAGTTCTATAAACACATAAGCACATGATGGCAACCAATTCATAGCAATCACATGAAAGGAAAAATCAACAAAACAAACGCAACAAAAAAATATGCATATTAAGAAAGCAAGTATATTGATGATAGAATTAATAATATGGAAAGTTAAAATTCAAGATTTGAGAGAATAAACTATTAATTAAATAAATTGCAGTGGCGAAGGCCTCAACTCAGAATTTATAAGCAACAAAAGAATAAAGCAATAAGGTGTGAACAACATCTAAAAGATGTTTATTCTTCTATTCAGCCACTACACCTTGTTGGAGAGGAGTATAAGTACAAGAAAATTGGGAGATAGTTCCTCTCTGTCGTAGAAAACTATGGTAAGCGTGACACATATGCTCTTCCAAAATCAAACAATGACACTTTAATACATGTATAAAATTCATTCTCAACCTATGTTACAAAGGTCTTAAAGATAATTTGGATTTGGAACGGGAGAAATAAACTCAAGTATACCATCTATAATCATTAATAAACATTGCAAAGTATTTATATTGAAAACGAGAAATAACATGTGTGATGCCCTAGACATCACTATGTAAAATATCAAACTTTTTGCTGCATGACTACCATAAGAGGGAAACATAAGAGTTTTACTCTTATCTAGTTTACGTGTAAAGTAATCAAAAAAAGAACATTAATCTTTATTACCCAATAAACCAAAGTTCAGTGGAAGAGAAAATTACAACATAGATAGGATGACCCATATGTTTATGTCAAATGGTACTTTTATTGTTAACAGTCATATAAGCCAAAGATAAACAAAGAAAGAAAAAATGTAGAGGAAAAATCTTCCAACTTTATGGCCCCTTCACAAGTATCTTCCTTGACACCTAACTACATAAGACAACATTCATGTTAGAAACGAACATCACAAATGTTAACAAATTAATTGGCCAACCGAGATAAAAATAATAAAATGTCCAGGTAATAAAAATATTTTAAAAATAAATATTAATATAACCAATAACTTTGATTGGTAAATGACTCCCATTAGCAATTTAAATATGATATGAGCCACCATACTTAACAAAAATTTCTCAAAGCATCAATAAAACTATTCATATAATTTGATACAAAGAAATCAAAAGGCATAGATTGAAATGGTGTAGTAAAGCCCCAAGGATGAAAAGGCAAAGATAATCATATGCTACACCCATTGATAGAAATATCCACTGATATGATACATATCGTCTGAAATATATTGATATTTGGGTCTCCTATTATCATGATAATATTGTAACATATTTCTATATCGGCTGACACAGCCAATATATCGACTGATAAGATCCTGTCAGCTTACAATTTTTAAAAATTGTCAGATATATCCAGTACCGATATATATTATCAAATATATCTAATACTGATATAACAGCAACTGAAACTGATTCTGATATTTCATCCATGGCTGTTCCATTCCTAGAATAAGAGTTGAATAGTCGATTGACAAGTACTATAGGAATTTTTGTCAATGGAGCAAGAGAAGCATTGACAGATGAATGATATGCATTAGCTCGTCAATTTGGCAGTCTGGTGAGGCATTCCTTGATAATATGGCATTCTTTCTTACGGTAGCAATAAAGTTATTTCGCATAGTTGGCAGTAATATGCTCATAGTTCTTGCAACTGAAACACTAAACTTTGTGCATATCCATACCCTTTCATTTCCTTTGAGCCACATATGCAACTGCATTGGCATTGGAATGCATCCTTGTGTTCTGCTAGAACATGGCCTGCCTGAAAAGCCATTCTTCCTAAGCAATTCTCCAAAACATATATTCAAGGATGGAGATGGATCCCGTAACATCAAATTGGAATGAGTAACTTCGTATTTAATATGCAATATCATCAAAAATTGGTCTATTTTACTTTGTTCACATAACAAGTATTCAAGTGGTGCTTTTGCATAGTCTATGTTTGAAACTTTTGCCCATAATTTCTAAAAACCACAAAAGTAATCTTGAAAAGAGAGATTGATACATGCTCCATGACCGTATCGAGGAAATTGTAGGCAAAACGTAATATTTGCTAAGGGAATGGGAGTTCTGGCAAAGGAGAAAGGAAAGATAGTGAGAGCGTGAGTGCAAGAGAGGGAGAGAGCAGAGGGGAAGGAGGAACAGACTGAGGGAACAAGAGGAAGGGATTGAGAGGGAAAGGGGTGCAGAGACAGAGACCGAGAGAGAGAGAGAGAGAGAGAGAAAATTGGAAAATATCTTTCTATCCCTCTATTATTCACTGACAGCCTACATATGTAAAAAAATAGAGGATAACTGCACGCTCACCGTGCCTCTCAGAACAACACAACCGAAAGGCTACTAACAAAACCATACGCTAACAACACAGTAATAGAACACGTGTACAATAAACAGAATTGAAGAAAAATTAATATGTATAATGTAATGTATAATATGTGTGTGAAGGGTGAACTATATATTTAATATAAGGCCTTCCTCTGGCTCGACTGAGTAGCGGCAGCGTCGATAGTGTCGGCAATAAGACCCGTCACATTAGGTTCAGGTACTATGCTGAAGATTGCCGTCCAGCTACGGAGGATGTATCGACGAATATGTAACATTGTCATTCCCATCAAAACAACCTTGTCCTCAAGGTTGATCAAGAGAAGGTCCGGACAGTAAGTTCCCCAGCTACTTTCTTCAGCATTTGATGTTGTTGTCACATATATGATGAGGTCTTCAGGCATTAGACCTTCAAAAATGCTTCCACTTTCACAAGCTTCCACATATATAACCATTTCCTCGTAGCGTTTAGCTTCATGCTTTTTCTTCAAAACTTCGATGAAGTCTTTGGCAAATATATATGGCAAATTTGGCATACCCAAGACACCAGGGCCACCATGATCAGAATAGTACATGAAAATCCTGTCTTCAGGTTTGCTAGCAACTACCTTCCCACTCCCACCTTTGACAGCAGCTTTGTTTCCAAGAAGTACTGCATACAGGTTCTCCGCAGTGACATTTTCCGCTGTGTAGTCCTCAACAGCTTCAGAAGCCACATTGTCTAGAATCCTCCAATTGAAAACACGCCAATCCAAAAAAAAAGCCATAATGGTGGCAATTTCACCATGATACTACAAACCAAATGCCCCTGGGATATAAGACAAGCTGCAACACATGGGTAGTAGGGGCGATACCAATATCTATTGCCACCCGTTGCATCCTGAGCCACTTTCCAGTTGCAACAACACTGTCCCTGATTGAAGAATAGAGCAGCGGAAGCAAGCTCAGCTGCGTCATCAACGTCCACACCCTCAAACACAACTCTGCTGCCGGGCTCTAAGTGCACCAGCTTATGATTGTTGTTGGCAACCTACCCAAACACAACTTTGCCTGTCTCTGTTGAATCCCGGAAAGCAACCTTGTCCACATCCATATGGCCTACACATTTCAGTGTTGCAAACTTCACATTCATATGGACCCTTGTAGTTGCTGAATCGGTGCCGGATAGTAGGCTCATTGTTGGAGGAGCTGTCGAGCGACTGCTATGCCGCATTAGAACAGAAGGAGCTGCTTCTGCTGCTGGAAATATTTATGGTTGTGATGGGGGTACCCAGCTATTATTAACTGCTGCTACTGATGCCGCTTGGCGTGGTCTGGTTCGAGGTAGTATGGTTTGGTAGATAAGGGGAAGTATCAGGGACACTGGTGGTAGGGAATCGTTGGTCTGGTGGACTTGGAATTTGCACTGGAAACTGCAGTGGAAGTTGTTGTTGCTGATCAGAATGCCAAGGCAATGTTAGCATTCTATCCACCCAATTCCTCCACATGCAAAGACAGCAGAAACATGTTGTCCAATTCATCCAGGTACTAAATTCAGTTTTTAAGCTATTAGGAGAAACCAGTGGTCTTTGATGCATCCACAAAAATAATTCCAACCATTTCCATACCAGGACAGGGTCATTGAAAAACGGATCAGAGGCTCTAGCCTTCGGCATACCAGACATCAAGTTTAAAACAGCAGCCACTGTGACAGTCATATCATCAAGATCAACGGAAGCAATCACAGTCTGCAAAACATGCTGATAAGCTCGTATAAAATGTGTTGTGTCCCAGGAAGGTTTCCGACGGTTACTCCAGGGACACCAAGAAACATGAAAATTGACAACCATATTCTCATATTCGGAAACCGCACTATCAAAATTATGAGCATTTAGGATAACAGAGCCTTTAGCATATCCTTCATCACTTTCATTATCATACTTGAGGAATAAATCCTCACCGAAACTTCTATCAATAACTATGGGTGTAGTGGTGCTCGCAGTCATAAAAATATTTAGTCCTGTTCCAAAAACACCCATGGACAACGCAGAAGGGAGAGATAATCCTACACCTGCTTCCATTTCATAATTTGCACCTGTGCATGGGCCGCGTCGAGTTGATGCTGTCACTTGTTCTTCACCCACCAACTCATCCAATGCTACCGTTAGCAGCTCAATTTCAACAATCCTTGAGGCGACCAGCTTTGGCCTCGTCAGATAGTAGGGGGAAGAAATCGATGCCAAAAATTTGTCCCTCAATGGAAGAAATCGCTGCAAAAGTTCAGATGGAGCCATAATAGTGGTAATTGGTGCCACCGTCTGGACAGAGTCACCTTCATTGGTTACTGAACATGAGAACTGGGGAGTTCGCCGTGGAGGAGAGGTTTTGTTAGACAGAGTAGAGTTGGTGTAAGTGGTTAGCCATCGCCTCCCATCCAGTGTTTCCACCCTTAATTTTGCCAAGCCGATGGTGTAAGGTAATGATACATCCGACAATAATAGGGGCTCACAGTGGATTGCTAGTTCAGTAGGATGTTTAAGAGGAAAAGTGGAGGAAGCAAGAGATTGCAGTAGTACCTCTAGGGAGTGTAAAAACTGCTTGGAAGGCGGCAGGCAATGGAAATGCGAGCCTCTAAAATCATCGGTTCAGTAATTTGGAAAAGCAACGGTAGTAATGATTTGGACATCAGTTAAAGCTTGTCAGGGTGAGGGTTAGGTCGGAGCAGTTTGGGGTCGAATTTCAAAATTGGAAGCCGTGAACGAGGATGTAGTTGAAGACAGAGAGATTTGTAGTCGGCAAGTGTAGTCGGTCGATGCGGTTGGGGCAGGATGGCCGAATTTGTTCTGAGGTGGAAGCAGAGATTTGAGGTCCAAGTGGTTGTACGGAACAAACGATGGAAGGGATTGCAAGTTGAGGAAAGTGACGATGTGGAGCAGCTGGAACTGGATGCTGTGAAGAAATAGTAGAAGAAACCACAGAAGGTTAAAAATGAACTGACTGGTTAGGGTTTTGCTCGATTCTATGAAGCAATTGGCTGCGTTCCACCATGGACGACTGGATTTGCGCTGTGGTGGAAACGACGGTGGATGTGGTGGCACCAAGTCTATCGGTAGCTCTGCGATGGCCGCTTCGAGTGCGTCAAGTGCTCGTTCTTCGATCTCCTCTACTTTTGTCTCAATGAGAGCACCATTTGATACATGCTCCATGGCCGCATTGAGGAAATTGTAGGCGAAACGTAGTATTTGCTAAGGGAAGGAGAGTTTTGGCAGAGGAGAAGAGAAAAGCAACGAAAGCGTGAGTGCAAGAGAGGGAGAGAGCAGAGGTGAAGGAGGAACAGACTGAGGGAACAGGAGGAAGGGATCAAGAGGGAAAGGGGTGCAGAGACAGAGACCGAGAGAGAGAGAGTGAAAATTGGGAAATATCTTTCCATCCCTCTATTACTCACTGACAGCCTATATATGTAGAAAATAGAGGATAACTGCACGCTCACCGTGCCCCACAGAACAACACAACCGAAAGGCTACTAACAAAACCATATGCTAACAACACAGTTACAGAACACGCGTACAAGAAACGGAATTGAAGAAAAACAAATATGTATAATGTGATGTATAATATGTGTGTGAATGGTGAACTATATATTTAATATAAGGCCCTCCTTTGGCTCGGCTGAGTAACGGCTGCGTCGATAGTCTCGGCAATGAAACCCATCACATTAGGTTTGGGTACTGTGCTGAAAATTGCCGTCCAGCTTTGAAGGGTGGATCGACGAGTACGTAAGAGAGATTGTCTAGAGAGTATTTATAATTATGTTGGCCATGGCTAAAGTCAACAGCCAATGTCTTGATTGTAAACTTTCTTCGAATATTTTCACTTTGTTTTAGTTATCTTATATGACCTCAGATTAAGGACGATGATAGAATCACCAGACCCCAAAATTCAAATTGTTACCCAAGCATCTTTAATTTTCTATTGGGCTAATTTTATACGGTTAGTCAAAGTTGGGTCACTTCCATGTCCCATAATTCTTTTCCTGCGACAACTAATTGAAATGGGGATTGCCAAAATAGTAGATTTTACCGGTAAAACATACACCAAAAGAATCAGAATTGCTTGAAGACACGGTTAATAACGAATCACAGCACGAATTCCTCATTGAAAATTGAGATACCAATAAGCCTGAGATATGGAGACTTCAAGCAATTCTTCTAGCAGAATAAAACTTTGGCCAGAGAAGCCAAACTGAATGAAACAGAGGTTTCCTATGCAGTGTAATAAACCAAACAGTAGCTTACTACCAAAGACATAGTAGCTCCTTAAACTATACAGAGAATGGCAGAACAAGAGAGAGTCTCTGCAAACAGAGATATGCCAAAGAGAGCTTTTCTGAACAAGAGAGAAGGGTTCCAATAACAAAGATAAACCAAACAGAGCCTTCGCTGAACAAGAGAGAAGGGTTCTGTGAACCAAGCAAGATTCTGCGAAGAAGCCTTTGCCTGCCATGACTACTGAGAAATCTGGCTGAATCAAAGAAATGGGCAGATCTGTGTGAACAAGCAGTCACCCATCGTGTTTTCAAGCAGATGTGTGTGTGTGTCTTCTAACCAATCGATTGATCAAGAGATAAATCAAAGCAACATAAATCAGTCAAGGAGCAAGATTCTAAAATCGAAGAATCCTAGAGTTCTAGGACACACCACCGAAGCCAAGAAGATCCAAAAGCCAGAAGATTCAAAGGTAAAAATGAGCAATAACTGATGGGAATGTTAATGGCTCTGATGCCATGACAAATTGTGTTAAACTACTTAATGCTCCCCAATGTGAGGATCTCTAGCTTTAGATACAAAAAGTACAACAGTAATGTTCCTTAATAAATTACCTAAATATATATGCCTAATTGCCTCCCAATTGCGGTTACAATATCAGAGACACTAATATGTTGCATTAGCATAACCAGAGACCCACAATATACTACATTAACATAATTAGAGATATACAATATATTACAGTGACACTAAACACCACCGCCTCCAAACCCTTCTATCTCCAAAAACTACAGTAGCTACTTGGATCGCATACAAAACCTCAACCAATATGCATAAATAAGCTCCCACAACTGTCTCCCATGGCTCCCCCTTGTCACTCTCTCTCTTCTCTCTTCCTTTGAAATTATCACCATCTCTCTCCACAGCTACCACAACTCCCTCTCCCTCTCTCTCTCTCTTGCTCACGTACAATCTCTTACTATTGATTCCTTCCAGCATAACCAGCATTTTAGTCAGCTAGTTATGTTGTTCATGGTTGCTTCAGATGATTTTGTGGTTGATGGTTCCATGGTCACCACCAGTTCTCCAAAAGTGGCTCACAACTTCATTCCATGGTCTGGTCTCTCCCTCCGTCACTATCTGTATTCTCTATGGCCGCTGGTGGCAGTTTCATGACTGCCGGTGACTGATTGTTTCATGATCACCACCTCTAAAAGTGGTTCACAGTGTCATTCTGAAATCTCTCTTTTTTTTCTCTATTGTAATTTTATTTATTTATACATATTTACAAATGATTCAAACTTACTGGGAAGTTTTGCAACAAAACTAATCAGTGGGCAATTTTTTTAGTTGTGTTAAGCTGGAGAGGAATTGTATATTTATCACCTAGAGTTTGTTTGGAAATCTACAAAATCCTTTTTCGTACTTGATTGCTAGAATAATAAAATGAAGATTCATAAATATATATATTTTGGAGTTTTCATAGATAGATTTTAGTTTAATTTAACCATGGCACATACATCTATAAAAACCCTATATAAAATTCAATTATCTGATTAGCTGTCTACCAAGTTTAGCTAGTGCAGTCTTCTATCCTTTGATAGAAGAAGATGCTTTCCTTCTTTCCTAGCTAACGAGCTGTGTAAAAATTCACCGGAACCCTCCACTCCCCATGGACTCCTTTGACCAACCCTAAGGCTGTTGAATCCCAAATTATCATTAATTTCACCAGGTCCTAGACATGTCACTGAGATCTAATTTCTCCCATAGTCAAAAGGTAGAATTCCAATCTTAACCACATATAAGGATAGGGAAAAGGCAACTAAAAATTATTTGGTAACACCATTTAGAATCTATGAATAGAAGCACTTACATTCCAGCATTTTTGGCAGCATGCACTCCAGCTGGTGCATCCTCAAACACAAGAATATTTTGCGGATCTATTGGTCCACCCTATACAGACAGATTTTCGTTAAATGTTCACGTTTTCATCTTGACACAGCATTAAGTAGCAAGAAAAGTGATAGACTGAAGTAAGAATTTGGCAAATAGGAAATAAGCCTAAACAGTAATACCTCAAATCTTTTGGAAGCTGCCACAAATATATCAGGTGATGGCTTGCCTTGCTTAACTTCTGGGTCATCGCCAAGAACTACATGATGCATCAATGAAAACAGCTCACTGTGCCTTTGTGTTTTCAATTCAAAATGCCGCCTATGAGACCTGTGATCATATCAACATATGCTTGTTAAATAGATCAAGATTTATGCCTGTGTTACAAAGTAAATAGGTAAAATAAATGAAAGACACATATTTAAGTAAACAGCTAATACCTTTACCCAAACAATATTTTATGGAATACCCTTCTCAGAGGAGTGGGAAAAAACAAAAATGAGAAGAAGAAGAAAGTTTACCCAGTAGCCAGGCACATTGGAATCCCATGCGCATGCAAATGTCTAATCAAAAGGCTGGCCCCTGCATAGAAACAACAGATCAAACTTCATTAAGTGAGATTGCATCACCTTCAATGCATCTCCTTCAGTAAGGGTCCATGAATAATTAAATCAGCATGAAAGCTCCATGCCATTACATAACATACCAACAACCACAACACCACTTACTATTTTTTCTTCCCAATCTTTTTCTTTGTCTAATACTAGCCAAAATGCACAACAGCATGATCCCTCCCAAGCCAAGGCCTTCATATTCTCCACCCTGCTTAGTGTCATAGGGCAAACACCTAGATTACCCAACCACAAACCCAATCACACCTGTTTGCAACATCGTGCTGCAACAAAGTCTCCCCTTGGCTAATCCCTCACTCCCTATGACTTTTGTGTGTGTTTCATATATTAAATAAAACAAATAAGAGACTTAGAATTTATGGGAACAAAGCCCAACCTTTTTATTAGTGCTCAATAACAAAAAAAGGAACCCTACACTATGGTAAATCCCCTACTCAGTCTCCTACAAAACTAAGGAATAATTCCTCAATATCCATAGCCACAATCATAACTGGTTACATGTCTTGGCAGTTAAACATTTGTCTGTCGTTGGACACCTATCTCAGCAACTCCGTCCTGGTAGTTGCAACCGACACTCGTGATTTAGTCAAGGAACTGCTCCCAAGAACTTTCCCAGGATTCTCACTGATACATCCCCATGTTGTTTCATATAACTTCTATGAACTGGTTCGGATAACTGATGAGGTCTTACAACCATGTCACCAACTGCACAGTTTGGATTCCTGGCTAAACTGACTGAGTTGAATTGTCTTTAGCCGAGCTCAACACAAAGCCAAACTTCTCGTTGCCAAACAGTCTGAACCCCACCTTACTTTGAGTCTGCCTCTAGATTGGACCCCATGTGACCAACACAACCCAAGGCACAGGCACATGTGCCACATCCCCCAACCTCAGATGCTAAGGGGCTAACACTTACTGCACGTTTCATTACTGGAATGAAATAAAGTGAGAATAGAATAGTTATTCTCAGATAATAGAATAAAATAGAAATAAAGTTTGAAATTGTTATTTTCATATTTGGTTATTGGAATAGAATAAGTTGGGATTAGCATTCCAATGTTTGGTTTGTAGAATAGCATGAGGAATAAGGTGGTAATTTATTAGAATAACTTTTTTGTCCTTATTCAAGGAAAAAGATATTTTTTCTTATATATATATATATATATATATATATATATATATATATATATATATTTGATACGTCCTGAACAAAACTTGAACAAATTCGGGTCGGGTTGTTTGTCTAATTTCAGTTTTCGCCCTCTGAGCTTCGGATCCCGCACACCACAATTTCAAACAAGAGGTCAGGTGACGACGAGATTTGATTATACCGAAAATATTCCGACACTCAAATTAGTAAGTAGCCTTCTGAGAATAAAAGATGGATGCAGAGAATGCAGAAATGAATGTTGTGAGTGTGTTTATGAATGTAGGTGGGGAGTGCACTCGAAGAGAGAGTGGCGTTGGATGCTCATGGAGAGCAGCCTCTCTAAGTACTAAGCTCTCAAGGAACCAATGAGAGAGAGAGAGAGAGAGAGAGAGAGGAGCATTGGGATGCTCGAGAGTTTTAAAAAGTTTCTGAGAGCTTGAGTATGCCTGAGAGTGTTTAGTGAGCAAGAGAAGGCGCTTGTGCGATTGAGAGCGTGCTGTGAGGAGTGAGTATTCATAGCCTTTTATAACCATGGCCCAAGGCTGCCTTCCTTATGCAACGAGGCTAGATGCCTGCTTTTTGTATGGAGATCGTTACATTTCCTGCATAGGCATGAGCGCCATTCCTGGCCGTAACAGTCAAGGAGATGAATCTCCTTCCTTTTGCGCATAGTAACCGTTAGGGTTTCCTTGTAGATTGCTTGTAAATACTCGCACCTTTCTCCCAGAATGTACTCTGATTCTGAAAGGTTACCGTTATAAAGGAGATTGCCTTCAGGAGACCATTGAGGGTTGCGTAGACCATCTTTGACTTGGGCCGCATTTATTCTGGGCTTCAGCCAGCCTACTTGCCATTTTCCGGTCAACATCTTCATTGACCATCTGGAGTGCGGCTGGGCCTTTGCTTGATCTGTGCCACTTACTCCTTTTTGGGCTGACCCATTTCTAGCGTCCCCATCAATATTATTCTTAATTATTATTTAATATAATATATATTTTTATCATATAAAATACATATTTAATAAATATTAAAATAATTACATGTATAAAAAATATAATCATATAAAATATAACTATATCTTATATAATATTTTTTAAAATAATTATATATTTAATAATTATATATATTTTTATCATATAAAATATAATATATAATATATAATATATATGTTAAATATGGAATAATTATTATAATATATAAATTATTATAATATATAAAATACATATATAAAATACATATAATATTTAACAAATATTATTATATAAAATAAATATTTATATAAAATATATATAAAATACAATTGGTTGTTGTAATAATTATTATAATATATAATAATTATATAAAACACATATTTATTATATATATTAAATATGTATAAAATACATATTTAATAAATACTTAAATGATTACATGTATAAATACATATAATCATATAAAATATAATTATATATTACATAAAATATATTTTTTAAATAATTACATCTTTAATAATTATATATATTTTAATTATATAATTGTTAAATATAATTATATATTTTTTTATTATATTTTTAAATACTTAAAATTATTATATATCTAAAATATTTTTTAAATACTTAATTATTATATAAATATAATTATATTTTTTAAATATTAGTGTGGAAATGGTTATTCCCGGAACTTTAAATACTTAATTATTATATAAATATAAGTATATTTTTTAAATATTAGTATGGAAATAGTTATTCCCGGAAATCCGGGAATAACTATTCCTTTTGGACTATTTATTCCCTATCAAAATGCAACCAAATAAGGGAATAAATATTTCCGAAATAATAAGGTGGGAATAGAATTTCTATTCCCTCCAAGTGCCACAGTTCCATTTTAGCATCCTAAGTAATTGTTTATTGTAAGACTTTGCCTCGAAGAAGAGGGGAGTGAAACAGAAGGCATCTTTTATCATATAATTGCTAGGAGTCTTTAGAATCTAATATCCAAGAGCAATGGAGAATCTTGAATTTTTCTGTCAATAATAAAGTAGGTTTCTTTAGAATAAATTCTGGAGTTTCAAATAAAGACAAGGAAATCAAACACATTGCTTGGTTAATTTGGTTGGTTGGAGTGCAAAGCCTAGGGTTTGCAAAGACAGTTTTCTACTCCCCCTTTCCAGCTGTCCTTTTCCATAAAATTGGGAATTTCTCATTTTCTAATTAACTTAGACAATTTTCCAATTCGGAAAACAACAAAACAAGTTCAAATTGTACATGTTCTTTTGTGGCTAAATAAAATTGGAAAATTACAAACCATCCTCTGAAATGGTTACTTTAATTTATAGTTTCTATGGCCATCTGATAACTTAATATGTAACTATCATCATCAGAACAGTTTATCAACAAGTCAACATCCACCAATAATCATTAGCTAATTGTCACCTGATCCACAATGGTAGTAAAATCACTTGGCGTTCGTATCATGAATAAACCAAAGTAAGCCTCTCACCATCAAGTGTGTTGGCTACATGGATTTTTTGCCACCATTCAGCTCTCCTATAGGTTATTTCCTCAACTAGATCCAAACATGCCAGATCATGTTTGAAGGTCTTCTCATAGCTTTGTTTTTTGTGGCCTATCTCAATCCCATTTCTGACACAACTCTTCCATCCCATGAATCTCCCTACAGGCGCACTAGATTCTATTTGCTTCACATGTCCAAACCACCTCAAATACATTTCTTGCTATTTGTCTTCAATTGGCACCAATCTAATTTTCAATCCAGTAATATCATTACAAATTCTCCACTGATTCGAATGATGGCACGCCCATCTTAACTTTTTTTTAATCTATGCCACTACCACTTTGTGAACATGATACTACTGCCCAACCTTCTGCATTGTATATAACCTCATAGACACCGGCTCATAGTACCTTTGTGTTTGAGTGGTATTATCCGATCATACAGGATCCTAAAGCACTTACCCACTTCATCCAATCCACTTCAATGGTGTGAACCCCACATTTTCGGACAACCAACCTAAGATATCGAAAATACTCTCTATTCAGACAGCTTTCTGGGACATCAAAAATATCCTCACTTTGAAAGGCCTTCCATCCAGATTCTCAACTCCCCCCATCTGTCTCTTTGCTCGTACTGAGCCTCCATTCAACGTACTCCATCTTTGTTATACTAATTTTAAAATCCTTTCCAAAATCTTACTCCAAACTTCTAATTTAACATTAATGCCTCCAATTTGTCTTATCCATCAATACTGTATCATCTGCAACTAACCATACACATACAAAGCACATTATCTTGGATGCATCTAGTTTGCTCATCTAGCCAACATAAAAAATTAGGGGATCAGAGAAAACCCTTAGTATATGCAATCACAATCAGAAAATTCTCAATCTCTTATGCATGTGTCCTTGCACAAGCCACCACTCCTTTTACATATGTTTTGTAGTTTGGATGTATTAGTGGATATTTCAAGTTGTGAAAAAAAAAAGTTTTTGACTGCCCATGATAAATTTTCAGTATTGCACCCAGTTAGATTCGTAATCTTTCAAGCTTAAGCTCATTTTTAGCAGAATTTTTTTTTTTTATTTCTTAAATAATGGCCCGGTAGAATATGGCTTATTAGATCTTGAAACCATAATTCTCATGAAGGAAACAATGAAAGACAAAGCAGAAAACATGAGAGGTTTGGATAATTATCAAGAGCCATCATAAGTTAAAATACCAGGTTGTTTTGAAGATGAATTAAGTCTAGAATCACATTTATCTATCTACTAGTATTCTTAGTTATGTCCCAGTAGAATTAGGAGACATATCCCCATAGATTTCTCTGACCATTTAAATTTCAAGGGTGTGACCATGTGGATGAATTTTCACGAACTGAATCTTTTCTTCACCTCTATAGAACTTTAGATATGATTCAAGTGCAAACTTGAATCTTCACCTCAACTGTCAGAACTTATAAGACCTTTTTGCCTCACCAACAATCTTAGAAGCCCCTTTGTTGACCTTGGCAACAGATTACAGCCTCAAGCACAGCCTGCTACACATATGAGTAGTTGGATTTTGGTCTTTGTTCATTGTCCTTGGTCATGTATCATGCCTTCTCCAAAATCCTTTTTTAATGGAAAATTTCCTTTTTCCCAAAAATTTCCTAGAGGACTGAGCATAGCACCGTATCATCTCTTCTCCAAACTGTCAGCCAGGATGTCAAGACAATATGGAAGATATTGATTACCATATTTACCTTATACATATATATGTTCACCTTATATATATATATAAATTAGATTATTCTGATTTGTTATAATTAATTATGGTTGTTATAATTGGGGCTATAATTTAGGCAAGTGCACAATTGTTTATATTGTAATTAGGGCAAGAATTATTCTATTTAATGAAAAAAACTCTCAATTAAGATCATTCACAATAATTAACATGCTATCAGAGCCAACACCTCTCAATTGTTACTTCTAAATTTCTTGATTTTATTCGAATGTTTGTCCTATATACCTAGGACATTTGAAAGCTTCAAACTCTAGGTATTTGGGAATCTCTCATTTATATATTTGAGAATCTCTGGACATTTGAAAGCCGGCTCCTCTAGCTCAAACATCTACTATTCCTTCCCCCTCTCTCATTCCTGAGATGGTAATGATAGCCTCTATTTTCTTTGCTCTTGAACTACAAGGTAAGCGAAAGTTGCCTACTTCTTTGTTACTAGATTCAGCGGTGTCAAATCATATGGCTAGTACTGTAGATGCTTTACACAATATTCATTAATATGAGGATGAGTAATATATTTAGATAGCTAATGGCAATTCTCTTCCCATCACCACAGTTGGAAGTCTAGGATTCACCTTTAATAATGTTTTTGTATCTATAAAATTGTCAATGAGTTTGATTTCTATTTGAAAATAAGTTGATAATAACTGTGAAATTTATTTTGATCGTAATGGTTGTCTCGTGTAGGATTAAACGTCAAAGAAAGTAATTGCAAAGGGGCCTAAAGTGGGGCATTTATTTCCTCTCCAATTTCCTCTTCCTACTTTTGTTTCTTTAGCATGTACTGCTGTCACAAATAACAGTACTATATGGCATAAAAGATTGGGACATCCAAACTCTAACATTTTGAATTATCTTATAAAACATGGTCATTTAAGCAATAATGATTCATTTATTTCTGAGCTGAGCAAATGTATTTATTATAAATTTAGTAAAAGTTAGGTTTACCTTTTCCCTTGGATGGTAGCCACGCGTCCACTATTTTGAGATTGTTCATACTAATGCACAGGATATGAGTTCGGTTCCTTCTCATACTAACTACAAATACTTTGTGACGTTCATTGATGACAATAGCAAGTTCATACGGATATATTTTCTTCACTCTAAAGATGAAGTATTTTCTATCTTTCAAACCTTTAATACTTATATCGAAACGCAATTCTCGACCCGTATTAAAATCTTACATTATGACTCTTAGGAGAAATATATGTCCAAAACCTTTTAGAATTATCTCAACACAAAAGGGATTCTACCTCAACATTATTGTCCATACACCCCCCAACAAAACAGGATTGCCGAATGTAAAAATCACTATCTTTTGGATGTTGTTCTACATTGTCAATCGTATCATCCTGTATCTTCTAAATGCAGGGGAAAAAGTTTTATCTACAATTGTGTATTTGATTAATCGTTTACTCTTGCAAACATTGCATTATAATTCCCCGTAATATAATTTGTTTAGAATTTTACCCGACTATCGCTTACTACATACATGTTTGGTTGTATCTGTTTTGTCCACTTACCTACCATTGAATGTCACAAACTTAGACTTCAAGCAATGAAATGCACATTTCTTGAATATAGCAATACACAAATCGGATTTGTCCATTTTGATGCCAATGCAAACAAATTTATATTTCTCACCATGTTGTCTTCTTTAAAAACCTATCTTACTTTCAATCTCATATCATACATTAATCCATTCTCGCCACTCTTCGACTTTTGATGATCTACCCGATTCAAGTCACCGATTTAAGCTCGGACTTTTGCATCAATGGTGTTAATTCAAAACCAACATTAATCCTCCTCTTCTCGATCCAAAACCAACATTTGATTCTCGCTACACTTCAACGTCAATGGTCCACTCGGATTACTCATCCTCCCAACAACATGATTTTCTCATATAGCTCACCAGGCACTCTTGGATACTACTTGTGTCCATTTATCTCACTCTTAGGCCTCTTCTCAAAAGTGTTGGAAACAATCTATGCAATATGAGATTCAGGATCTTCAATACAACCATACTTTAGATATTGTACAAGAGTCCTTCTAGAATCAAACCTATTGAATATAAATGGGTATATGCACCTAAACTACAGCCTAATAGCTCTATCAATAAATATAAAACTCGTTTGGTGGCACTCAGTAATCATCAAAAATATAGTCTTAACTATGATGAAACTTTTGCAACAATGGATAAAATGACTACCATATGTACTATTGTGGCTATCACTACTTCCAAAAGGATGGCTACTTCGACAAATAGATATCAAGAATACATTCTTACATAAGGATCTAAAGAAAGAAATTTACATGACTCTATATCTCGACTTGTTCACTTATTACTCCTCTAAAATTTATAAGTTAAACAATTCTTTATATGATTTAAAGTAAGCATTGCGAGCCTAGTTTGAAAATTTTTGTACCTATCTTCTCAAGTTCGACTTCACTCAAAGTCAATATGATTCCTTTTTCTTTCTATGCAAAATCTCTATTTACATTGTTATACTTGTCTATATAGACAATATTGTTATAACTAAATATAAATCTCAGCTGATTACGTAATTGTAAAATCGCCTACAAGACTTCATTTCAAATGAAAGATCTTAGTTTGCTATAGTATTTTCTTAATCTTGAGCTATAGCATACTCTTACTAGCACTCTTTTGCACCAACACAAGTATACACAAGAGTTTATTATATTGGCTAGTCATCACAATGGAAACTTTGTTCTTATTCTAATGGAGGTTAATTTGAAGGTCCGCCAAGGGGACGACGACTTACCACTTGATCTTGTTATATATTGGCAATTGGCAGGTAGTTTGAATTGCTTAACAATTACCCGACTTGATATTGCTTTTGTAATTCAATGAGTCAATTTACGCAATCATCCTATCACACACACTTCGACATAGCCAAACAGATCATTCGTTACCTCAAGGGTACTTCGGGTCACGGATTATTCTTTTCCATTTAGAATTCCTTCCAATTAAGGAATTCAATGATATTGATTGGGTAGGCTGTACTGATATTCGTCGTTCCCTACTAGCTAGTGCATATTTCTTGGTAATGCTCCTTTTTTTTTGGAAGAATAAAAAACAAGCTCAAATATCCAAATCCTCCACTGAGTCACAGTATCGTGTTATGTCTTCCACTTGCTCAGAAATTGTTTGGTTATTGAGCTTACTAGGATAACTTGGTATTCCCCGGCTTACTCCCACTACTCTTTATACTGATAATACTAGAACTATTCAGATTACTACAAATCCCGTCTTTCATAAATGCACCAAGCATATTGAGGTCCATTGTCATTATATCCGTACAACACTTGATCAATGTATGATCACTTTTCCTCACATCTCTACTAATCTTCAAACTGCAGATATTTTTCTAAAGCTCTCTTGCCTCAACATCATCTTTTCATGGTGAGTAAATTCATACTTCTTGATTATCTAGCATCAATTTGAGGAGAATATTAGCCAAGGTATCAATCAGATAATAAGATATTGATTACCATAATTACCTTATATATATGATCACCTTATATATGATTGACATCTTGGCTAATATCCTCCTCAAATTGATGTATATATATATATATATACACCTAAATTAGATGATTTTGATTGATTATAATTGTTATAATTAGGGTTGGAATTTAGGCAGGTGTACAAATATAATATGTTAAAATTAGGGCAAAATTTATTCTATTTAATGAGAAGAAACTCTCAATTGAAAGCATTCAAAACAATTGAAACAAACAAATAAACACCATATGTATGCGCTTTTTTTAATTGTTCCATTGGAAGCATCAACACACATATTGCATTAATCATAGACCTACACCAAATTTGTTATTAGTAATACTAGCATCTCATTTGCTTTAATCATCCATTACCATAACTTCATTGGATGAATCATGGCCTTAATACATCAGCAGTGCACATCTTTGCTTATCCTCTTTATTGTTGTGAATGAGTATCACTCTACAACTTCTCCATTCTTTTACACATCTTCATGTTGCTTAAAATTTTATCAAACAGTCTACCAACCATGCAATACCCTCTCCTATATACTTGTCGGATGCAGAGATTGAGGGGATCAAGGAAAAACAAGCTCAAAAGTTGTGCTTTCATTTGTGGGGGTTTTTTGGTAGGCACAGAATTGTTTTTCTGCAATTTCCTAGGGTTTTAAGTTGTAAAAGTAATTTTGTTTGGTATTTCATATGTTTTGCATGATAGTACTTCAATAAAGTCACAGGTAAACATGGATCTTATTTCATTCCTTCTAAGTTCTAGTTTCAAAATATGAGCCTTGATTCTGAGTCCAAGTAGTCAGTAAATGGTTGTATTTCAAGAATTCTGTTATTTCCTAAGTTCAATTGTTTTGAGAGCAAGGATTCTAGCAACTATGAAAAGGCTGGCAATCTATCATTAGGAATAATCATGATCTCAGAGATTATAGCAACAAAACCTACTTTAAATCTGATCTCTCTTTTAGAGCCCAAAACTCACAATCAAGGTTGTCCTGCATCGCTATCATCTCTATAGTTTCACAAATTCTCCAAAAATTGGTATAGACGTAAGTGTTGAACACAATACCCAATGAAAACAAGCCGCTATCTAGGAAAAAGGAAATTTTGAAGAATCCAAGCCTATTTATTTCTTAGTTTGCAAATGGAAAATAGCATATTTTATAGACTTCAATTTTGAAATTTACCAGGAAAACAATCAAATCCGAATTCTGACAACTTAATAGGCCTAAAAATGGTGACCATTATGTCATGTGTTTGCAAGGGGGAAAACAAGTTTTAGTCATAAGCATTGAGCTAAGAGAAAGCTATGAATACCAGATTAAATCAAGTCTAGTAGACATACACAAATAGACCAAAAGGATTGAGATAGTGACCAATGGTCTCATTATGTCTCTAATCTAAAATGTCAAAGTGGGTTGCAGGAAACAAAATCCTAATGTACATTAGCAATCATAATGGAAGGTTGTTACTCTAATTTAAATAGAAGCTTTCCCCAATCGATTTTATCAATTTGCAAGACCATAAACTATACACAGTACTCCTTCACTACCTCTAAAAACTATATTGACAATAAAATTTAATCCTCTTGCAAGGGAAAATATGCTTTTCTTAATTCCATATTAAAATTATTTGAAACAAAATGATATTCTCCAGAGGAGAGAACAAACAGGAAGGACCAAAGACAATAAAAATGAAGCTTATGCTTTGATGTTACAAATAAATATAGATGTCAAACCATCAAACTTAGTGTGTCAAGGACAAAGTTTTACTAGAAGTGAAAAGAATTTAAATAAATTCATAAGTAAAAAAAAAAAAAGGCTTGGAGAGGACGGGATTGAAGTACCTGGCATGAGCTCACTTGTGGGAAACATATTTTGCAGCATTGCCTCTCTTTCTGCAAGAAAATCCTCAGCTGTAAGAGAATCACTAATTCCAGTCTCGTCAACAAAGACCCTAGCAGCTTCTATTGCCTTCATTCCCATCATCTTTGCCTTGAGAGACCAATCAAAAGTCCTATTGTACCTGGCCAATATAATTTCTTGAACTTCAGTGTAAAACTTCTCTGTGTCTGTAACAATTTTAAGATCCCATGATTGATTTAGTTTCTTCGCATAAGGTAACAGAACAAAAAAGAAATACCATATACTCAAATCCAAAGTAGTAGCCACCATAAAAGAAAAAGTAGAAGAATGGGAACAGGGGAGAAGGATGCAGAAGAAATATATTAGCAACTTCTCTTCCATTTCAGAATGATAAATGCATGAGAGGCAATAAAGGGTAAGGGAAGAATGGCTGTCTCATTTCAACTAAAAGGAACTGGTGGAGTTCTATTTACTCTTTTCTAAGGAGGGGAGGAGGCTACCCCCGAAGGGCCTTTAGTAAACAGATCAATATATAGACCAATTTTAAGCCCCCTTTAGTTAAGCTCTTCAATATTCATCGCTGTGGTTGGTTGGTTGTTGAGTTGATGTTAAATACAAAAATAGTGTTTGGTAAGAGTGTTGTTAAATGTTACAATTGAATATTAAATGACCATTAAGGACTTTCTTATTTTATTGGTAAATTCATTTGTTTCTCATTTTTCCAAAAATTGATGTACAGATACACAAAAATATTAAACAGATATACAAAACTATTTTTTTTATCTAGTAAAAGAAAAGTACTATTTAGTTTTAAATGAGGGTCATGACATTTCTTATTTATAGGAAATTTCATTTGTTTCTCATTTATTTTCAAAAAAGATGGTGACAAATATATAAAACTATTAAGCAATTATAGTAACCTATTTTTTATGCAGTAAAAGAAAAGTAACATTTAGTTTAAAATGACATCTTAATAATTATACATACAAATAACACAATAACAATATATGAAAATAGAAAATGAAAAAAATAAAAAAATACACATTTTTTTCCTGAAAAGGAAAAATGAAAATACATGACTTACATAGTGTTTGGTCTGAAAAGGAAAAAAATTAAAAAGAGAAAAAGAGAAATTTTAAAAAGAAAGAAGAAAAATGTAAAAAGAAAAAAATCAAAATAAAAAACTAAAAGGGCTGTTTGTGTGACTATGCATACACCAACAGCAAAAGCCCTAAAAATCCTTAACTGTGAGCTTTTGGAAATGCACTTTTGCTATTAAAACACTTCTTTTCTTAAAATCAAACAAGTTTTTGGCTGCTGGGAAATGGAAAAGCCAAAAGCCCTTCCCAACAATCAACCAAAGATAGTCTTAATGGGACATAGTTACTTCCTGCTATACAGATATGATGCAAAGGATCTTATACTCCGACAAGCCTTCAAGTTCAAGTGAACTTTCTGTTTAATTCTTTCAACAATTTTAGCGAATATTAAGAAGCAACAAATCAGGGATGGGTTCTTTTTGCAAAAGATAAAAGCTTTTCTGGACACTTTAGTCTCTATAGTTCCCAAAACAAACACACCTTAAGCGGTGAGGAACCTTGCTTTGCCATGGCATGGATAAGGTCTATGTCAGAAAGAGAGTTTCACCCATATGCATGTTTAAATTTGATAAGCATAAGGTCATAACAAACTCAATCAAACACGATTATATAGGGCAAGAAGGCAAAAGGTGGAGAAGAAGAGAAGAAGAGGGAAGAAAGAGGAAGATGAGAGAGAATTCAGACCAAAGGGAGAACTTTACAGGGACCAGCAATCAATTCCAGGAATCAATTCAATAACCATGAAATATTCAAAACTGAGAATATCAATGGTCTCTATAATAACTTACTTAGAACCTACACCAACTAGGACACAATTACAAGGCATAATAGTAAAATATCCTGAAATAGCAATGGGAAATAGTAGACTAAATAACCAAAAATAAGCAAATATTTCTCAAGTCTAAAAACTTCCCATGATGATACTTCTCAGGCTCCCGGCTAATCTATCAATAGCAGAATCACCCATTCTCTTAGTATTTTACAGGTTCTCTGAGTATTGAGACCTGGAACTTGATAAAATTCAAACGATTCAGAAACATAAAACCTTGTACTTGTACTATTAAGCAAGATTCAAGAAAAAGATATTACATCCATGCCGTAAAAATTCACCATTCAAATGATTCTCTGGATAATTCAGGATATCTTCCAAAACTAGGACTAATCCAAAGACACGGAGATCAAGTTTTACAAAAATATCAGGTGCACCGTCCTCCTGGGGGAACAAAATCAAGTTGCCTCTCACAGAACATGTACTACAAGAATTCTTAAAAACCTCAATATTCCATATAGCCGACTTCTGTTGATTCTTTTATCTAACAGGAGGCTAGCAGTGTATAATCTATTATCCATGATAAATATTACTTAATTCCTTTGACAATTTGCTTAAGATCTAGTTGCATCATCGCTCTATCATGATTCCCTCCTGCTGAAGATTAACCAATACTTGCTATAAGATGCAGCATTGCTTAAGAGTTTCATCATTTAATTAGTGAAAAAAGGTGGCTCAATAAATAAAGCTTCATGCATTGCATGCTTTGAAAAGAGTCAAATGCACACAACCTAAACCCTACACTACAAAAGTTTGTTTCAGTGATTTGAACCTATGATCTCCGGCCACATTTTTTATGAGACAACATTACTCTTACAGTAAGGCAT
The DNA here is from genome assembly GCA_033239525.1 of Nepenthes gracilis. NCBI lineage: Eukaryota > Viridiplantae > Streptophyta > Magnoliopsida > Caryophyllales > Nepenthaceae > Nepenthes > Nepenthes gracilis. Next base: position 17,280,644 of record BSYO01000016.1, on the reverse strand, counting down.
ACCCCCAAGCACGCCAATAGACACAATTTATTCCTTCATATCAAAACATTGAGTTTACAATTAGCAAAGAAATGAAATCAGCCCCAAATAGAGTAAGCATTAAAGTCCATATTTTATCTTTTTACTGAATTTGACTTCATGTTGGAAACCCAACCTGAAGCATGCAGTGGAGGAAAGGAGAGAATGCTACATTATTCTGTTCAACAATGCGCAAGCAAGCAACGGGTATCAACACTAGGAAAAACAAGGTTTGAAGGGGGCTAGAATGAAAATTAAGCAGAAATTGCATAGTTCTTATTTTGAGGACTGTGTATTTATTATTGATATGTCAAGCCATACCACAATTATGATTGGCTTTAATTCAGCCAATCAATCCATTTTAGGTATTCTCTCATACCACACTAAGTAGGACTACAAATGAAAAAAAAAAAAAGTGGCTTAGAGCATGAGGCTCCAACAACATTGCCTGTTATGCAGAATTTGTTATATTCAGTTTACCCCTACAATACAAAGAAAATGTTCCTATAGTTTGAATACACGACCACCACAGAATGGAGCAATTTGAACATTTCAGCAAAACTCACAGTGACTTCAGATTAAAAATTAGCAAAATTATCACAATTGTTTTGACCTTTAAAAATCGAATCAATTTTGTTCTCGCCTTTGATTTCAAGCACTTAGATTATGTACTTATAAAATTGGATGAAAACTTTACCGTCAAAATTTTTGTCCAAAGTGGGTGATGCTAAATTTTATTGACTTCGCCAATTAGTGGACAGTCAATCGTATTAATTTTTTTATTGAAAAAAGTTTGAAAGTTTTAGGAAATAAAAAAACAACATTGCAAATCAAAAAAGTGTGACAGCAACTTTCAACCCAAGCCATCTCCCCCTCACTACTAAGCCATCTACACCTCACCGCACTTTCTTTGTCGCTTCCTCTCTCTCCCCAATGATTTTGGTTGTCAAATCACCACGCGAGGCCGGATCTGGCCTCATGCGGTTGCGAGAGCATCATTAATGGTGGTTTTCGCGACCCCGAAATTCAAAACTGTGCGCTCCCCTTTCCTGTACAGAGATCTACCACATTAGCGGATACAAGTGATGCAGTCAAATCCCAGTGTCGCGTGATTACAATCATTTATGCACAACACTAATCCCTATCACCAAAATAATAAAGATAAATAGAACAGCGATAGAAAAAAAATCATCAGGTGATTAAAGTGGAACTAAAAAAAAGTAGAATTAGTTGAAGAGGGATAGAAGTACCGAGTAAGAGTCCATCCATGTCAAAAATCACGTGAGTGATGGAAGCTTTGTTGTGAGTATGAGGCGCACCGCTAGAGGAATTCGCCATTGAGATTATGAACCCACAAAATGTCGTTAATTTTTGCCGACGCCGTTTGCGAAAAAAGCTAGGAGCTTTGCAGGTCTTGAAGCATACAGATCCCCTCCAAAGAGCTTCCCTGTATTCTTTGGGTTTGGTCTTGCCAAGCAAATAATGACGCATGGCAAATGAATGTACGTATAAAATTGAGGTTCCTGATTGTAATCAATCAACAAAGTAAAGTTGGGACACCAACTTAATTGACCAAAGAAGTATGTTAAAGAATTTAAATGTTATAATTTTATATAAAAAAATATATATATATAAACTAAACGAATATCAACCCATTAACTCTTCCTAAATTACCTTACCATGATAAACACAAAGTCAAACACCAGCGAAAAAGGAGATAAGGATTCCTATTCCACAGAAATGCGGAGCAAAAACAATGTAATCCTTAGTGTAAAATCCAACGGCCGTAAAATTTTTTAAATTTTTAAATATAAAAAAATAAATTAAAACAAAAAAAACCAGAGGCGTTAGATTTTGCACCAACGACTACGATTTCGCAGCACTGTTTTTGCTCCGCGTTTCTGCGGAGCAAAAACCCTCAGCTAACCAAAGAGATAGCTTACCCTAAATTCTAGAAATAACATGTAATTGATTATTTAAAAGGAATGAGACAATATATATATTATTACAAACCATAAAAAAGAGAGTTTACAGAGAAAATATAATTTATGATACTAGTATTTTTTAACAGACTCAAATTTTTTGCTTGCTAAACACAATAGATGATAGCTACTGTAAGTAATCTCTACACAATTGAATTTGAATTGTTACCCTTCCATCTATGGCATGCCATCAATAACCCATACTCCATTGGACAAATGGCTGGTTACATCGGCTCCTCTTGCATAAAGAACTTCATCCCTTATGGGAAAACAAATAATAAAAAAATAAATGGTTATACAATTCTTTGAGAGAACCACAAAAGTAGCGCATGGGGGCAGCCAAAGAGATCTATTAAATAGGCCTTCATGACCCCAAACATTCTCTAATCACAAGCAAAAGAACAAAGGAATGAGAATATGTATTCTGCAAAGCCCAAACAAAATCTGCCCATAACACCATTGGCCTATTAGGCTAGAAGACACTTTAGTCTGATCGGGTAGAGAGACCTAGAGGGCAAAAGCTTCCAAATAATCTAATCCATGCTAAACAAAATAGGATTGTACGATAGAATCACAATCAAAATCTAGCCCAACAAAGGAGCAAGTAGTCCCGACCACCTCCATTCATTACCATCAATCATGCATGAAACTAAAGAATTAAAGGAAAATTCTATCTAATAACAATGCTATTGTCCTTAAGAACCCGGTCCAAAAGCCCATGAGGGTGTCATTGGTTAGTCCAAATATGGTTGAACTCACCGTTACCAATAAAATATTTCACAAAAACTCTCACAACCTTCCTTAAGTTGAAAATCTTGCTCAAACTCTAACAAACACTATAAAAATCTTAACAATTTAAATACATCTACCTCTAAATCTATAATGTACAAATAAATCTACCCAAACAGAAGAGTTATTATAAAAAAAAGTCTCTACAATTGTTTGGCAACAAAGCCTTGTTTTAGGCCCAAAGGTCTTTGAACCAATCCACCTTCCTTATAACATTTACAAATATTAGTATGGGCCAACTTTACTAAATATCTTCCCATAAAACTCTCATACCAAAGAAAGTTCCTAGGAAACTTCTCTATTTTTTTGAGAATACATTTAGAAAAAATAAAATAAATGCCTAAAAAAATATAAAGAGTCAAGGTAATAGATATGATAAGTTAGAATATTTCACCATATAATAGAAATTTATTATCCCAAGAAGAAATCCTCCTAATGATCCCATAAGTGAGGGACCCACTGTCAAAGTCTTTCAATCTAGACGAAATAAGAGGGATACCTATATATATTCAATTTAAAATCAGATGGCATTCGTGTGTAATTTTTTTCTTTTTAGGTACTCATATTTAAATTTGTACTAGCTATACTAGCATGAACATACTTGTGTGGCAAATATATCTTCTTTAGTAGAAAAGTAAAGTAAAGAAATTTGTCATTTGTTAATAATAAAAAAAAAAGATTTCTAACTCAATAAGTAAAATAATAAGATCACAAAGTCCAAATTAAATACAACTGGAAAAGAATGCTTATCAATATAGAAGCCATTCTGCTTGTCCATCTTTTGAGGTAACTAACCTACTCTGCATAGAAAAAGTTGGGATTGAATATGCAACTTAGGACTTGGTATAAAGAGCGAAAGAATTGATGGATAATTCCAAAAAATTCAAAATGTATGAAAACCTATTCAAAATTACATGAACTTAACTTAATACTTCTATAATACAAAAACCTGAAAACTAGCTAGCACCAACAACAATATCAGTGTGAAAATCTAAAATGAATGAAAGATATCCCCTTTGTATGATAGAGACAAACCCCAATGGAAAAACAGTGATGTATGTGATTAAGTCCAAAACGAGGCTATCAGATGTATAAACAAATACTTTGCTTTTATCCCTATTGGGTTGAAGACTAGAGAGATCCACAAATTAGAGATGCATTCCTTTAAAATAGAAACTAAATAAGCATCAACTTAGGAAAAGTATATCATTAGTAGCAAATACTAGTCATATCCCAAATCTCGATCCATAATAAATACTTAATTAATTATTAATTAGTTGATTAATATTTTAATTAATTATTCAATTAAATGTAGACGTGAACTACACGTTAATACCTTAACAACCAAATAAAATAATATAAATTATACACAATATTCAAATCATGCCATAACTCATATGGTTCTGACACCGACCCAATCGTGATATTGAACCTTATGTAAGGAATGATACTTGTCCAATACATAATTAGAGTATATACATTGTAAAAATAAAAAAAATCATAACATATCATACTGAAAATCGACATTAGGGACTCCACTACTCCAATCCGATACCACAATACATCATTGACGATATTCTAACGCTATCCGAATTCAAAACATCATTATAAAACATCTTAAAGTTGTCTAAAACATACTATAACAAATTAATTACTGTCTAAACACGCATCATAATATTTTAATCGCTATCAGAAAGACCACACTATAACATACCACAATCAACAGTTGTTCGGACCTAAACTTAATATATTAATTATTATCCAAAATTATATTGCGACATTTTAAAGCTGAATCAAACTATTTGGAACCACAAAACAACATTCAACATTCCTTAATCTCAAATTATGGCCTCTTCAACACAAACGACACTTCATTCCTGTTCATCCGTCAAGTGCTCAAGTATCTCATTTGAAGAGGTTAGTAAAAATAGTAAAAAATTAGTCAAAAACTCAATAAGGTATAATATATAACAAATGATCATTTATACTTTACTTTTAAAAATATCGAAAGAATGAATACATCAGATTTTAATGATATGCTTAATATTTCATAACAACTACATGATTGGCTTATACAAAATTTTCAGGTTTATCTTATTATATTCTTACTCAATTTAAATTATCAAATCATAATCAAATCTAATTTTTCTTATGGACCATGGTCAATAGGCCTTATCAACTAAATGAGCAGACAATTAAAATTCAAGTTATATTTATTTTTCATATAATTTTGTAAAATTTTTAATATGGAATACTAAATTCAACTTTCTTATTTATACAAAACCATACTTAGAGCTTAATGCAATGAAATTTAGTATGATTTAATCTAGAGATCAAGCAATAGTACATGCAGCATAAAATTCAAGAGCTTAGTGCAAAAATCAGCAAAATGTAGAGTATTCTACTAAATTTCAGAACATATAGTATATAATTTAACAAACAGAAACTTATACTCAATATTATATAGTTATGCAATAATATTAAGTATGAATTTTAAACATGCAGAAGTATAATATCAAGTTTTAGACATGCATAAAAGAGTGATTGTAGAAAATAGCTACATTATACCATGTACTTGAGTCTAGATATGATTTTCATACATTTTTACAACAAAATGAAAAAGTTGTATATGCATACCAAATATAAACATCATAACATCAAAATTATACTATGCATGAGCATTGGAATAAGAAATGCTCAAGAAATTATGAAAGAAATAGCAACAATAGAGGGAGAAGTTTGAAATGCACTTGTCTTGGTTTAATTCTCACCAAAATCTAACTTGAATTATCTTAATTTTGAGTTCCTTGACTTCCTCTCTTTTCTTCTTTCTCATCTCTCAAACTACTCTAAAAAAGGATAGAAAAATGAGTCGAAAGTCACTTATATACTGTATGGCACTCGAGCACCACTTAAGCTCGCACTGGCGCCATACTTACTGGTCTACCGCACTCAAGCGCGACTTAGGAGCATCTCAAGCCGCCATATTTTGCCAATGACCACTTGAGCAGCCCTCAAGTGAGCCTCAAGTGTTGACCTCATAGCTTTTTGACTTTAAATTTAATTTTTATTATTTTTTAATCTCAATTTTAATTATTTAATTTAATCAATTAAGATTATCATAAATTAAGGACTCATACCTTACAATATCAGCATAATAGTATACTATTTTTTCCACCTCTAATGGAAAATCTTTTTTGCCTTTGCAAATTCTAAAAGAAAAAATTCCATAGGAACCTAGCAATAAAAAAAATAAAAGCTAGGTGACAATGATCTTAAAAATAGCTTAAATGGGTCCCAGTTCAACAATCCCCTAGTCCCTTAGGAGAATCTAACTGACTAAGAACAATAGAGAAGAAATGCATCACTCCTCCCAATGAACAAAAACATGAGGGAGAGCCCATATGCTTCATAGCCAATAATAGAAAATTCCATTTAATAGAATATCTAAATTTTCCATTACCGATATGATATTGATTGAGAAGCTCCTCAACAATCAAGTTATTGTCACCAATATACCATTACAAAATAAATGATGTCGGGCTCTCTTGGATAAATATTGAACGAGTCCCTCCAAAGATACTATGATGCTTAAAGGTTAGACACTACTACTACTCTATTTTCCTTTTCTTATTATATATATATATTTTTTTAAAAAAATAAATACTTTAAATTTGGAATACAAACCAATGTGTCTCTTCCTATTAGTGCTCAACAAAAGTTTAAATTTTCTTGTACGTGTATTGAGTATTTATTTTCTGTATTGCTTTCGCTAAGTTGTGTACGGGGTCAGAACATTGTTGTATACATTGGGACAAAAAGTCATTTTTTCAATCTTAACCTGAAATAACTTATGTGATCTAGAATTTGAAAGCATACAATATGCTATGCATTAAATCTTCAAATTTATACCAACTATGTCACTATTCCCTCCCCTGAGGCACTCTCTTCTCTTGATTGGCTAGACTTTGCTCTGAGGATGGGGCGTCTAAGCTCTTAGGTTCGCTCTGCCTTGTCTTCAATCTTGGATGGCTTTATATAGATGTGAGGAATTGATCAAAGCCGTTGACAAAAAATCAATCAGAACCGTTGATGAAACATCTGCTTTTGTTTGGTAAATGTCTTGTCGATACTTTATGTCACTTTGCTTCTTTAAGTTTGGTAAACATCTCTTCTTTGCTTTTGAGAAAGTGGAGTTTGTTTGCATCACTTCATACTTTTGTGAATAGTAACGGGTCGGTAATCACTATTTATTTTTGTCGGAAAGTTGTTGAAGTGGGGAATGATAATGGGAGGAGTTATCAAGCACTTTCTTTTAGTTGATGTACCTGCACACAAACTTGTTAGTGAAAATATAGATTTTTTTTTTTTTACAAATCATGGGCTCAAAGATCAAATGGATCTTGTACATGTCCGCCTAGATCCTTTGTTGGGTCAAAAGGAAATGGACTGGCCGGTGGTGTAGATGATGAGGATGAGCCCACCTTTTCAACTTCAGTATTAGCCATTTTTTTAGCGAGAGCGGCTTCAACTGCTGCTAAGTTTTCTTCATCAGCGATAGAGGCCCAACTTCGTTGTTGCTTTTGTAATAAAGATTTTATATTAGTAACTCTAGCTTGTGCTCTATCTTGTGATTCTCGAATGTGTTGAAGTATATCGTTAATATCATTGTGAATCTAAACTGAAGATCGTGGTTGAGAAGTTCTTTGTGATCGACAAGAATGCACAGATGGTGTTGGAGAAGTCTTTGGAATTTGTACAGCTGGTGCATTTTTTGTGAAGATCTGATGATGAATACTATCCATTGGAGGATCTCCGTAACGAGATATTGTAGGTGATAGATGCTTAAAATCTTGATGAAATGATTTTTTAGCCTGAAGATCTTTCTGAATATTTTGAGGAGTAATAGCCGTGAATTTGAATTTATCCCACCATTTTACCTTGAAATTTCTCACAATAGATAATGGTGCATCTAGATACATTGATCGACAATTGAAGGCCTAAGACATTATCCAGGGAATCGCATAATCAATATGAAAAGCTATTTTACGATGATCAAGAAATATTTCGGGTGTGAGTATTTCATAATAGAGGCGTGCTTCATTGATTGGAGTGGGATAGATATTAGAACAAAGTCCAAAATAGAGCCACCATTCCGAGAACCAAAAAAGAAGTTGCTTAGGACAGTTTTGATCAAATTTAAAAAATCAGGAATGACTGTAAGAGCGAAGAAAGAATACATTATACCAGGCATCCTTATAATCTTAATAATTATATCCCATGGGTTGATAGTGAATAGAAAATGGTTTGATGTCTAAAGGATCAAGAGCAATGTCTTGATGAGGTCGAATCTTTTTAATTTTGTAAATGGAGTAACTGATAGAATTATCATGAGAATTTCTATGATGCTTGAGTTCTATTGAATCCGAGTTAACAAGGATTAGTTCATAGAATTTTTGCGTTTTTAAGAGTTCGGCTGTTGGATACAGACGATCAAACTGAAATATTCGATTCGTAACATTGAATAATTCTTATAGAGATAAAGGTTTGTATAAGCCTGTCATGGTAAAATGTTGTTTGATGGGTTTAATAAAGTAAATTGGACAGCTGAGAGGAAGAAGATGAAGAGGCTGATGTTTGATGTGGAGAAGTAGTGGGTAAATTTTGTGGAGGTGTCATGGCATAATCACGAGCAGTTTGTTTAGCTGGAGTAGAAGGATGCTGTACTTGCTTACCTTTGTCCTTTTTAGGAGGCATACTGGTCCTGTATGAAGGCGTAAAATTTAATAATTTTTTGTTAAAATTTACTTTGATGAATTTGTAAAATAAATTCATCCAGAAAATAAATATTGATGACAGATGAAAACTTAATTTAAATACGTTTTGTTTTATGTAAAACCTTGTATGAAAATGTTGATGTAAGAATAAAATTTGTATGCAGAAAACATGTATAACATGAGTGTAGTATAAATATGCGTATGTGGAACTAAAGCGTATATTATCATAGTGTTCTCTATTAATTCCTAAAATTTGATTAGTCCATTCAAATATATTTTTTCAATTTGAATATTGTTGATATTTTCCGATAATATTTTGACAGATATTTTGATATAGATTCCGAAGTGAAATATTTTTACTACTCTTTTTTCGCTTATTAATTGTTGGGTTTGAATATCGTATTTTGATATATTACCAGTTAATTTAAATTTGAATCGAAACATGATTAGTAATCTTTTTTCTTTGATATCGAAAGTTCTTATACTTGATATTTTTATTACTTTCTTGTATAAAGCGTAAGTTATTTGCTAATCTTCTTAATAGTTTCTCGTTCCAAATACTAGATAAAGCTAGTGATCTAAACTTGCTAGATTGCTTGATATTATCTTGAAGGGTTATTTGACTACAAGTTTCTAAGTATGATTGTGCTATGTAAAGAGGAATGAAGGAATCAAATTTTAGTATTAATTTGCATATAGATTTTTCAAATAATAATATTCGAAATTTTCTATAGTCAAAAATAGATAACGTTAATTCAGACGTTAATATTAAGTCAGAAGTCTTGGTCTTTAAGCCAGAATTAAAATTAGTCTTATATTCAGAGCAAAAGTTAAAATCAGAATTATATTTAAAGTCAAAGTTACAATAATTAAAGTTATTCGAATTAGAATTAGTAATAAAGGTAAAGTAGTCGGAGTTAAAGTAATTAAAGTCAGACCCCATACCCCCCCAAACACATCGTGTTTGAATACGGAAGAACAAGGATGGAAAGGATCGAAAGGATCAAGAAAGGGATCATTACAGAGTAATTGTTTGAGAAATAGACTAGGAGTTGGATGATCTTCCTTGATTAACATAAACGTATTGTATAAGATGATTAATTGATTGTGTAAAGATGGGGAATTTAAGATTGGATAGACAGATGAATCCTTTGGTTCATCATTAAAGTTAAAATAAAAGATAAATCTCTAGGAGGATTAGGAGTATTACGTAGAAACAAAGTTTCTTTGAAAGAGTCAACTGGTCGAGGTTGATGATTAAAGATAAGTAAGTCTTTTGTTATACTAAGGAAAAAAGACTGATTATGTATTCATACTTCATTTGATGATATTTGAATATAAAAAATAGAATGTTGTTTTAAGATTAATATGTATATATTACGAATAGAAGATCGTTCGTAAGTTAACATCTTTCCTCTAGATGATATGTTATCTGTAATATCATCGATTGATAAATTCTTACTTATAGGTTGTCGTTTTTTAGTACGTAAGGGTATTAATTCTAAATCATTTGTAACTGTTGCCGTAGAAATATACTTAGTACTAGATGTAGTAGGTTTAGTAATGGTTCCATTAGTAGTTCGTGGAGATGGTAGGGAAAGTGAGTCATGTTTAGATTCTACTAAGTTATGTATTGATAGTGGGGGTTCAAAAAAGCTAGTGTTAGGTGGAAGTGGTAATTCCACTATATTTTGTTGTGAGAATGGAGAAAGTGGTGAAGAGTGTACTAAATTAAGCTTTAATAAGGACACTTGTTTGGTGGGTTTAGTGGATTTTAAGAGAGAAGGTGGAGCTTCCACTAAATTATGTTTTTTCTTTCTCATTTTCTATATATTTTTTAAAAATAAATAAATACTTTAAATTTGGAATACAAACCAATGTGTCTCTTCCTATTAGTGCTCAACAAAAAGTTTAAATTTATTTAAATTATCCAAATTAAGCCAAATCAAACAATTAATAATGGTTTGTTATATGCACGATTTGATTATGACTTGATTTTTATTGAAATTGTATTTTTGGTTTCATTGAGACTTAAGAAATTAAACATAACTAAATCAAGTCAAACCACACATATATATATTTAATTGTTAAGCATTGAAAAGATAAGTAACAGCAAAATAACAAACAATTATTCCAAAAGATACCAAATATATGTGAAAAAATTTCAAAGAAAAAAATCACAAGCAAAAAAGGAAGAAATTTTACTAATTTGGAAAGGTTTATAAGAAGAAGCCAAAAATGCTTAATAAAGTTTGTAAAAATGCCTCTTAGTATAAATCTTAAAATATGACATTATATTTATAATCCATGAGGATACTTAGTTCATATGTGATTTGCCATTAAAAAATGGCATGAGAGGATATTTTATGAAATTTCATTCGAAGGGTTTCATTTAAACAAAATATTACATAAATATGGCATGAAACTTCTTCATAGACAAAAATCAGTAATATTTTATATCACTATTTTTTTAGATTAAATCTTTCAAATTGACTGATCGTATAAAATAAATTTGAGGCATATTAAAAAATATTTCACCTTAAACCGAATTACATACTTAAAATAAATTTTTTAATAAAGAAACTCTCTAATATTTTCACAAAGCCCATAAGGTGGGCAACAATCGAGTATAAATACCAATTAAATTCAAGTAGTGCTCAAACTTGACAATATGTAAGCAAGATTACACTTTATCTCAATCTTTCTTACAACAATATCACCGTGTATCTCCAATGATATAATGCATAATATGAATGTGCTTAGTCTTTTCATGGTGTAATTGATCATTCGTAAAATACCCCCTGGTTGTTGCAGAAAATATAGTGAGTTGCAAATTCTTGTCGAGCTTACCTAATGGCCCTTTCAACTAAATAACTTCATTTGTAGCCTCAATAATTTTCATGTACCCAATTTTGGTAGTAAAAAATTATAACCGTAAATCATAAGGTAACCTTTAAATAAATAGCATATCCACTAAGAGAAAATCAAAACCAAATAAGAGATCTTCTTTTATCAAGATCCCCAGCTAAATTTGAATTAATAAAGCAAGCAATGATATCGCTACATTTTTCAAAGTGTACGCAAGCATTAGTAGTACCACATAGGTATCTTAAAACCCACTAAATTGCTTTCTAACACTCTTTACCTGATTGGTCATATCTCTACTAAGTGCACTGATTGCATTTGCCTGATCTAGACATTATACACCATGACATACATCAATGAACCAACAGCATTAGTATATGGCACAAGTGACACGTACTCAATCTCCTCACCTGATAAAGATGATAGAGAGAACAAATGTTTGAAAAGCTTAGCAAGATGAGTGCTCAATGTTTTTTAATTCTTCAAATTGAATCATTCAAAAACTTTATAAACATAATCTTTCTGGCTCAAATGGAGTTCTTTTTTTTTTCCTTCCTATCAGTAAAAATTCCTATGTTAAGAATCTTCTTTGTAGGCCTTAGATTATTTATGTCAAACTTGTCACTAAAAAGAGCTTTAAAATTATTAATTTTATTTCTATCATTTCCAAAGTAGATATAAGAGAGAATCATTGTTCATATTTTTCAAATAAACACATCAACTATATTTATTTTTGGTAAACTCATGACTGATCATAAAATAATCTAAAGATTTATATTCTTGCCTTGAAAACTACTTTAGATCTAGAAAGAATTCTTCAACAAGCACACATGATGATATTTGCCCTCGATCACAAAGCCATCAGGTTGCTCCAAATAGATACTCTCTTCAAGTTCTTAGTGTAGAAAAACTATCCTTACATCATGTTACTCAAGTTTCAAATTCTGCATAAGTACAATTCCAAGAAAGATACAAATAAAGGCATGTTTCACTACAAGTAAAAATACATTAGTAAAGTTTTCACCTAAAATCTAATTGTATTCCTTTTTAAATAAACACAATTATCTTGTGTGTTTTTGGCAAACCCATGACAAATCATAAAAGAATCAAAATATTTTTATTCATGTCTCGAAGATTACTTCAGACCATATGGAGAAGTTTTTAATAAGCACACATAATGATCTTTGCCCTTGATCACAAAACCCTCGAGTTGCTACATATAGATGCTCTACTTAAGTTCTAAGTGTAGAAAAGTTATCTTTACATCAAGTTACTCAAACTTTAAGTTCTATATAGGTACAATACAAAGAATGGCACAAATGGAGATATATTTCACTAGAGGTGAAAATATGCTAGTAAGGTTTCCACTTGAAATTTGACGGTAGCCTCTTACAATTAATGTTATCTTATATCTGGTTTCTTCAACATCCAATGCACCTTCCTTTTTCTTGAATAGCCATTTATAGCAAACAACGTTCTTTCCATTAGGAGTCTTGACTAACAACCAATTCTTATTCATGAAGTGATTCAATCTCTTCCTACACATAAACTAACTATTTGCTTGAGTCACAACAAATAATAATTTTTTTGTAGGGTGGAGGGCTCCTCGATGCTGTCAACTTCCTCGACAACATTCGAAGTAGAGGCAATTAGATTAGCCTCACCGTATCTTCGTAGAGGTTTGATATTTTTTCTAGGTTTGTCTTTAGTAAGAAAATATGGTTTGCTCCTATTGTGGTGGCATAACATCTTAATGAGAAGGAATAACCTAAGAATACATAGTAGAGTAGTGATTGGACTTAATATCTAACTCCACCAGCAAATCAAAATTATCCAACCATATATGACAAGACATTGTAGGTGAAGAAAGAAACTTTTTTTTCCTTAATAAATATGTCGATTTCATTAGGTATAATATATCTACTAACAATAATTTCAAATGTTTTTGGACACCATAACTTGCATCCCTCCACCCCAAATGTATAAACAATGAATGCACATACACATTTAATGGATTACAAGTCCAACTTTTCATTATTAACATAGGCATAGGTTGGATACCCAAAGATCTTTAAAATAGAATAGTTAGGAGGGCTACTTGACAATTTTTTTTCAGAAACTTACATTTAAATGTGGTAGAAGGGTAATAATTTACCAAGAAACACATTATAATAGTAGCCTCAACCAAAAACAATTTACGTAATCTAAAATTTAAAAGCATACAATATACTATCGCTATTATTATTCGTTTTATCTACTCAATTGTACCAATTTGTTGTGACATTTTAAGAACTGTGAAATATATTATAGTATCTTTATTCTTACAAAATATTAAACCAACTTGAACAAAACTTAAGGTCGTTATCAGTATGGAGATGCTTAGCTTATTACCCATTTGCTTTTTAATTGGAGTCTTCTACTATTAGAGTAAAATACATTACTCTTTTTATTTAGAAAAAAAATACCCTTATCTTCTTACAAAATTCATCAATTTTATAGAGCATATATTTAGAACTTCTTTAAGATGATATCTTGGTAGGCCCCAAAATTCTGAATAAATGCAAGCGAGCTTTCTTTCGGTGCTGTAAATGTCCTTATAGAAATTGACTTTCTTTTGCTTTTCAAAAATACAATGCTCATAGAATTTAAATTTTTTAATACTTTAACTACAAGAAAAACCTCTCTTGCTACAAACAGACATATCATTGACACTAATGTGTCCTAATATCATGTGTTACAATTCAGTAATATCAAAATCTAAAATAAAGGTAGACACAATAACGACACTTTAAACTCTACAAAATATAAAATTTTTAGCTATTTTTTAATATTTTATTACAACAAGAATAACTTTACTTATCCGAATAACTTTACATTCACAGGTGTACTTAAACCATTTGAGCTAAGGATACTTAACAAAATTAGAATTCTCTTTGGTTCTAGAATATCTATGACGTATGATAATATTCTAATAACACTATCATGCATCTTGGTTTTCACAATTCCAATGCCAACAATCTTATAGGATGCATTATTATTTATAATAATAGATCCTTTGGAAACTTCTTCATCGGAGGAAATATTAATCTCAATTGGGACACGTGAAAAACACAAGCAATATCAAGGACCCATTAAAAATTAATTTTAGAACAATTATTAGACATAAATAAAAGATTCCCATCAAATTTAATACCTTTTACAACAACACTAATACTAATTTGGTTTTGTTTTTCAAGCTAATTTGGTTTTCGGAACATGTCCGGCGTGTAGCAAGCGAGCGTGCAGAGCTCGAGCGCATAGCGGGCGTGCAACAGATGTGGGTCATCGGGAATGGACAACCACGAAAAGAAATTGATGCAATGTTTCAACTAATATAATCCGACATTGACACACGTCCAAGTATGATCACAAAATATGCCAATACATAAGTGATCATAACAATTTTTATTTCTATTTCCAAAATTTGAAACCGTTTCTATAGCCATTCCTCTAACAATTAGACCCTCTGCCTTATTATTGTTTTTAGACAATGACATAATCTGCCTATCAATTTTGCATTTAGTTAAAAAAGTATCCTAAACGTATTTCCAAATAAGAGTGCAATGACTTTATAACATATTATATCTAAAATAGGAATACAAAATAGGTAATGAACATAACAATATAAGGTTAGATTTTCGATTTTATACTTTACATCCATATTTACCAAATGAATAACGACATCATTAAAATCATTTAGATAATTGGCGATCAACTTAAATTTTACCGTCCAAATCAAAAATAGGTACAGGTTCAAATAGAGTTTATTTGTCAAACTCTTTGACATGCATGAGGACTCAAACTTTAGCTACAATGAGGAAGCAATCTTCTCCTTCAAAATTTCATGAATTCTCATTTGAGATATATAAGAGGATCTGTGATAAAATTTTATAATCTTTCCATATTTCATAGCTTCATCCCAATTACACGGCGTCCCTTGGCCAGCATTTTAACAGCATATCATCTAAATTCAACAACATCATAATAGCTCATATCTTTATATGCCATAATGAAAAGTTAGAGTTTGTGGTTGATAAGAATAATCATGCATCTCAACGAAATCATAACAAATCCGAATACAAAATGCTCACTCTGATACTATTGTGTTAGAATTTAGAAAGATAAGTAGCAGTAAAATAATAAATAGCCACACAAAAAGACATCGAATTTATGTAAAAGAACTTGAATGAAAACAAATATGGACAAAGAATGAGAAGTTTTACTAATTTGAAAGAGAATACAAGAGGGAGGTCAAAAAGTTGTTACAAAAAATCTCAAAATGTCTCTTAGCGTAAACATTAAAACAAGACATTATATTTAGACCTCATGAGACAGCAGCTATCATACAGTCTACTTGCAGTCTGCCTTTGGGAAAATGGCATAAGTAAATATCTCATAAAATTTCATCCACAAGGTTTCTCACGAGCAAAATATAGTGTGAAACTCCCCTGTAGTCAAAAATTAATAAAAATTTGCACCACTAATTTTTTAGGTCGAGTCTACAAATGGACCAGTAGCATAAAACAAATTCGGGGCATACTTATTTGTAACAAACCAAACTTTCTATTATAATTAAAAATATTTTGGTTATACTTATTTTTACTTTGCTTTTAAATAGATTATCGATACAAGTAGTTGAATTTTTGATCCCTTTAAGAGTTCATTGTCACCTAAATTACTAAATATCCTTAATTATTATCGATATTAACAAAGCACAGACAGATTATTAAGAAATTAGAAAAATTTTGGATGATATTAAAAAATTAAAATAAATTAATGATATGATAATTATTTTTCTAAATGGCATCTCACTTTTTTTTTTTCTTATTAGAGTATCCGTGGATCAACTTTAATTTTACATTGTAATAGTTATTAGTCGGTTATGATTTTCACTTCGAATATTATTTTTCATTTTATTATATATATATATATATATTTGTGTTTATTATATTATTTTAAACATGTTTGAGATATATTTGTTAATTCAATATTATTACTTATTTATTTCAATTTGTATATGATATATTAAACTAAACAAATAATTTTAAGGCTAATAAGCTTAAACTTACGAACCAGATAAATCATCAAACCAAATCAATCCTCTTCTGATGATTTGTCTCAGATTATTCACTAATTCAAACCAAACTAATCAGTATCCACCCTACTTCACATCATTTTAAACACGCCCTCCACTTTTTTTAGTTGCAAGGCTTGTCCATTTCTGCAAATTTGAAACAGATATAAAATATGTTTAAAAATACTCGACTTTTGACAATATAATTTAATAACAAATAATAGATAACTATTTTGAGATAAATAGTTATATATTTGAATATGTTTTTACCTTCCGATGATATAAATTAATATTAATTATAATATTTAATATCCATACAATGAATAATCAATTATTTAATTAGTACAATTAATAATTTTTCTATGTTTTTAATAATTAATTAATATTTTAAAATAATATAATACTTTTCATATATTATATGATTTTTATTTTCTTTGGCGTCATGGACATTAAACATGCCAAGAGATCTAGCTGTTTCGCTTTTGCTAGTGTCTTTAATAGATATTTAAGGACTCGTTTGTTTTAGGGGAAAATGCCTCAAGAATTGAGATTAAAACGACTTGCTCCAATTCTTAGTATTTGGAATGGGATATTTCCATTTGGTAAGCCAAGTGAGATTAATCCGAAATTGGCTAATCGCATTTCGTTCCCACTAAACCTTCATCCAATGTCACATTTTGCCAAAGGTCGGTTCAAGTGTGGTCACACGGAACTTGCTCGTCACATTCTACCGAGACTCCATTCGAGCACTAGGTCGTGTGTCCGAGGTTCCACAAAGGTTTGCTTGAATGCTACATCAAGCAAAACTCCCATTTGACCTTCTTCTTGTTAGTCATCTATCTGAGCTTACTACAAACACTAGTTGAGCGATGATAATTACCAAATGAGACTCGATACAACCCAATAAGAATAATATAGTCATCAAATAATCCAATAATAAAGTCCTAACTTAAAGAAATTGATATGTCAAGCAGAACAAGAGATGACCTCATTTATCATTTAAGAATTTGATAACAATGATTGACAACATCTAACACACACCATTTTATATCCAACGTTGAAAAAACAACAATAGACAGTAGCAGCAATAACTTAACAGAAAAACAGCCAACAGTTAGAGCTAATTCCCATCAAGATAACCAAACAGGAATTTACACACCCCTTTCTCCTTCTAGGATGGCATCCTTCCCCTTCCCATCCCGATGAGGATGAATTGATTGCTTGACGCTCTTGGCACCAGAAACAAAAGCAACTTCCCACAATCTGACAAGCGCGGACTAGTTTATAATGGGGACGCATTTCTCAACCTTTCTATCATGGACCACCTGCCAAGTATTGCTGTTCAAACCCTCAAGTCATCTGAACACCACAAACCTTCTCGATGCAAGATTACAATGTGCTAGAAAGTCAAGCTCAATATCATGGGACAAGACATTAAAATAAAGGTCCACTGAGCGTTCGGAAAAGCAGCCAGAAAACTGAGAGCTGGGCTAGATTGCATTGGAGAAAATAAAATATGCAGAAAGTAAGGAAGGAGAACACATAAAAATAAAAACTTTGTCATAGAAAGAGCTATACTAATGCTACCCTTTACTACCCTTTTCAGCAGTGCAGCTCTTTTCTGCTCCCAAATGGAGCTACTTTGGTCATTGTGATCCCAAGACAAGAGCAGTATCGACAACTGATCGACTTCATTCCACACTCCTGATAAGCATGCATACATATACTGCTGGAGAACATCATAAAGCCACTGGGGAATATATATGTATATATGTGTGTGTGTATGTATGTATTTGATTTTAAAAATGAAAAATCATTTTCTAAATTTTAGCTCAAGTTTCCATTGACTAGAAAATTATTTTTATTGACTTATTTTCTATGATGTGTATAGAATATATTTTCTAATATTGTACTCAACACAAAAACTCTAACAATATTTTCTATCAAGTTACTTTTTTGTCAAATAAAGAGCCTTTATAAATGCTTCTAAGCAACGTCAAAATCGTTTAATAATTAAATAACAAGCTTGAAAAAGGTAATTGAGCACAATTAAGAGTTCAGTAGAACCCTAAGCATGTTCACAAGAGCAGTTGCTCATTTTAAATTGTCCCTTCTTTCGTTGTTTTCTCTTGTTGTTTTCTCTTTCCCTTGCAAAAAACGGAGACCCACTCAAATACATATATTTATATATATAACTCTGGTCCATATTAGTAATTATTGTGCCAAACATAAGAATGAATTAAATAATTAAAATTGAAAAACATATCTTCGAACAAAATCATATGTGATGTAAAAGCTAGATAGCTTATACAATCACTAAGAAAGGTATGGCGAGTATCACTTTTGAGGAAATGGAAGGAAATTCAACTAAATTTATTCATCAATACTTAGACATATCATTTTACCAAGTACATCAATCTCTGCCATTCACCAAAACAACCACCTGTTGCTTCACTTGCTGATATATAAATATTCTATTGTATATATAGTTATATATAGTCTTATATAGTTATAAATAGTTATTCTGTTGTATATATAATCTATTGTAGCTCTTGTTTGTTGCTAATCTATTCGTCTTGCTGCCTGTGTTCCCTTTTGTTTGTTCTGATACGAGCTGATGCTGCAGGTTTACTGTTGTTGTTGATGCCAATTTTATATGATATCACACTATGCTATGGCAACAATAGTAGACCAATGTCTTGACTGACGGTGAAAATGTTGAAATGAGAAGCTATAATAATAAATAGGATTTTATAGGAAGGTAAGCAACCAATAAACTGTTGAGAGAGAGGGGTATCCAAATGGGCTTGAGAGCCTGAGAGAGTATATACTGGGGGCCATCAGGACCATAAGGAGATAATATGGTGTGCTTGAAAGACAGGAGCATGTGAAGGAGATAGAATAACAAAATCATGATACAGATCTCATGCAGTGAGGTAAGATGGCAGATAAACTAGGAAGAGCCCAGAAAATGCAAGTTACAGCAGAGTGACATGAGAATGACATTGGCAGTCGTCTAGGTATTTGCATAAATTAGGTTGGACTTACCAACAGTATTTGGCTTTTGGGATGAAATCTCTAATCTCACAATATATGCATGAGTTCAAGGGCTAGATTGGTGGTTGACTGACTGTTGGAACTGCAGGGATAAACCTTTAACAGGAGGAATAATGTTTTTTCACCAGTTAAGGCCTTGTTTGGTTTAGTTGTTGGAGCTGCGGTTGAGTTTTTGTCCTCCAACAACTGATTTGTATGTTTAGTAACCAAATATTAAGTTGTCTTTAGTGTCTCAATGCTAACAACAACTGCTGCAGTTGAGAAGCTCAAATTTGGAGCCTTAGAGCACCAATGACTGTTGCTTGTAATCCAAAGTTCAAAAGCAACAACCAATGGTTGTTCAACCAAAAAAGATGTTTATATTTATAAGCAACAATGGCAACAAAATCTTTACGGGCAACAGCCACAACAAATTTCCAATCTGTTAACCAATGTGAGTTTAAACTCCATATCAGACTGGAAATAGGACCAAGGTGCATCAAAGGGGTGGGAAGAGAGAGGACCTGGAATCAAGAACTGAGTGATTGATGCAAATTGTCCCCTGAAAGTTAATTAAGATATGGCCACCTCAATGGCAAGCGAAATGGTCAAAATGGAGAATAAAAATGTTTATGCATTGGTAATATGATCTATCATGTATCTAGTACCAAACATGTCGAATAGAAATTCTGTTTGAAGAGCTATATGAGACCAGCTGTCCTTTCTCAATTTAACATTGTAAGATTAGTGACCTGTATTATAAATATTTTTTAGCACAACTTGAACATAGCTGGAAGTGAGGAGTTTTCTGTGTGTGGTACTCTTTACAAGAATGAACTGCTTATGTCAGTCAAGATTCAAGAAATACTCGGGAATTCAATGATTATGACATTGCCAGGTTCTAGCCTCTTATTGTCATGCTACGAAACTATCACTGAGGATCTCAATATTCTTATTGAGGCTCTACTAAGCCCTTTGGCTGAAGCTTGAATAAGGTAGAAAAACTATCATTGTAGAAATCACATGCTTCTCATATGTGGCGGAAAAACAATAGGGTGGTGACACAGCAAGGGATGGGGCGTAGCAATTACACGATGCAAGCAGTTCAGTATTCCATTCACTGAGGACATAACTCTTACTGCATCAAAATGGCAGAGAAAGTACCCAGCTGCTACACTCTTGATGTCTGTTATGTGTTTCTTCAGCAATTAAATCTTAACTAAATACTAAATCTCAATATACCCTATATCTCTCATCCCGTCTCTCTTACATCTTCTTTATGCTAATACTGAGCAAAAAAATGTGATATCTTCTCACAATTGCGATTACCAACTACCTACTCTAATACACATAAGTTCTGTGAATCACAGGCCTGATTACGGGGCATGTATTTGCGACTTTAATATGTAATGCCAGATTACTTGATCAGCAAAATCTTGCTATCGAAGCACCATGAATATCAAGATCAGTAAGATGATATGAATGAGAGAAATTCACAGGACCAAGACATGGTGATAAAAAAAATTAGCCATAAAAAGCAATTAAGTGAACATGCCGCGTAGAATAATTTAGTTGGTGCTAACAAATGGTTTTGGCACTTATAGCTTTCAAAATTCAAAATGAACATTAATCAAATAGGCACGCTAAACAAAACTCTTCTTTTGACGAACTATGATTTCAAGCAAAACTTACCCTGAAATCAACTGGAGATGGGATTTCAAGGAAAAACGGGAATCATGCTTCTCTGGATTTGAATGCCACCAAATAAGCAAACCTTGCTACAGGTACATCACTGCACTCATATGGCCTCTCCTCTATTTCCGATATCTAATTGCTATCTTTCAATTCCAAAAATACCTTCCTTAAAAATCTCAAATTGACAAGATGATGTGGGCAAATGGGGCGCAAAAACAACATGAATGTGCCTCCTCGCCCATCTAGATACCAGATCTCCACCATCCTCAACCAAAATTCTCTCCTCACCCACCTCCTCTTCGCTTCTCGACAAGAATAACCTAACATTAATGCAATTCGCCCACGCCAGTCCCAAAGCGGGACAAACGCGTCTCCCTGAAGAATTCAAGCACCCCAAATTCCCAATCCTCAGCCCACCTATCCCATCATTTGATTCCACAAAATCCACCACCTGGTTCGTAACAACCACCGCCAACCCAAATTTATTCGCTAGTGCTTTCAACTTCCTGAAATCCTAAAAAACGACGACGACCTCCTCTTGAGATCACTCGGAGTGTTCTCATAGTCAGAGCGGAAGAGGGCAGCTATCGAGTCGATAACGATCAACTTAATGGGCCAACGAGTGGAGTTACGACTCAAAAGGACCGAATCCATCTTGAGCAAAACATCGGACAGCTGGTCTGCAGAATGCACAGCGCCGACTAAAACGCGGTCTAGGGGATCATAAGACGGCGGGAAAATGGAGGAATGAGCAGCAAGGAAGGAGAGAGAGAGTTGGCGAAGACGGCGAAGGGGGAAGGAGAATTCGGTGTAGAGGTAGAGAGAGGAAGAGGAGAGCCCCCGAGAGAAGTGGGGAGTTGGGAGGAGAGGAGGAGCTGGAGGCAGAGTTGGGTTTTACCGCAGCCGCTCTCGGCGACGATTTCGGTGACGGTGTTGCATGGGATGCCGCCAAAGAGGAAGCGGTCGAGGACGGGGCAATCGAGAGTGCACTTTTGAGTGGTGAGGTTTTGGCGATGCAGAAGGTTTGCTGGTTTCATGGAAAGAGAGATGTTGGAAAGAGACGATGGAATGGAACGCTGTTGTTTCCATGTTTGAGCTGGATTTTGTTATCTCAATTCCAAACGACTTTTTTTTTTATATGAGTCCACTAATAAAATAAAATTTAGATTCCAAATGTCAGATTTCGAAAACTACAGATTGTGGGAGGTTGTGTTGTAAGAAAGCTCAAGAATGGTTAGACTAATTGATTTTTTTATGGCTTTACAAATTTATTATATAAGGCAATATATATAAATAATAATATCGAAAGAGTTTCAGTATATGAATATAGTATAATAAAAAAATCAGATCTATCTAATCTTGTTACAACTAAGGTCTTGTATCATGATAAGAAGATCAAAAAAGTCACTTTTAACATTTATTTACCATTATAACTAAATGTCAATATATTTACACCTTCACCGACTAAGTGAGTGATATGATGTTATCAAATATCTAAGATTGTGCATACTACTATTTTAACTCTCATTAGACTTCCTCCTATTCCTCAAAAGTCTATAGTTACCCACAGAACCTTAGTTTACATGGTATCACCATGTCTAATCTAATTTTCCTCATTGATGTCATCCGATACTATAATGCAATAGTTAAAAGTTATATGTATATCACTGTAAAAACTCAAAGACCACAAACGTCCAAATATAGAATTTGATGTGTTCTTAAATTTGGATTGTTGTACGGGGTAGGGAGCTACTCGATCTTTCACATCGAGTCAAACTAAAATCGATCCATATCTCTTCGAAGCTGGACCCTATACAACACAACTAAAAGCAAATGGTTAAAGGATTAACGAAATTTATTTTTCGCCATATACTTTAATACTCAAGTTAAATATCTTTCCAATATAATAAAAAATGCGAGAATGTAAGAAAATACGTTGATATATCTTTTTTGAGGATTGAGTATTTAGTGCGCCCTACCAAAGGGTGGCTTAGAGGTGCACCTTGTTGAAAAGTAGTTTGAAAATGTGCTTGGCTGAGGGCAACTCAGAGGGAGAGAGAGATGAACTTCCTCCTGAGAGTGGCTACCGCGAGGAAGAGCATAGTGCACCTGCGAGTGGGGTGGCTGACCGAAGACGGGAGCATCTCATTGGCAATGACGATGGGGGCAAAAACTCCACGTAGTCTCCTTGCTGGTTTCTGGCAGTGAGGTCGTCTATGGTAGTCTTTACTGAGGGCTGGCAAAAGACTTGGTCTCAATTATTGCGCTTGACGGGGAGCAACTTGAAAGGGGAAGAAAAAGGAGTCGCATTGGGGATACATGGCCTTAAGAGTGTTGGAGAGCTCATTGCCTTTCTGCATAATCAGGAGGCGGAGATCACCCTCCCTCTCTCTCGCTTCTTCTCTTAGGGTTTTTCTATGTACTCAGGGTTCTTTGGTCACCAGAGGCCCCCTTCTCCGCTAAGAAAGGAAGGTGTTTATAGGTGATAGACATAATTCAATCTGACTTGAACGCTAAAGTTGGGCAGTTGTCTCACGTGAAATTGTTGAGCTGTGTAAATAATCATTGGTGCTTGTCAATATTAGTTCCCTATTTGAGAACGATTATGTAATCGTAGATGCCTGTCCTGGCAATTGTGGTTGACCGGATGATATCATTTCCTTTTTTGGGCCATTTCCTGATTGCAGTTATGACATTTGCCTTTTAAGAAAGATTTACTGGGCTAAAGGGGTATACACTGGCAGGGGCGCATGGGCCCACCTATTGAATGTGAGCCGCCAAGTTGTTGGGCCTACGTTGGGCCAAGCCACGCAGGTTACGGATAGTCAAGGTGTCTTCTGGGTTTTGGGCCTCATTGGGCTTCTGCCTTCTGGGCTCACAGACAGATGGGTCGAATTTTGGGTTAATCCATGAGGTTACTGGATCCATTAGAATCAGTATTATAAAATCATAGATTATACTAAGATAATTTGGATTTCATACTTTTTAAAATCATCATATCTTTGTATAATTTTATTTACATAAGAAATGAATAATACTTGATAAGAAATATTTCTAGATGCTCATAAACTTATAATATTGAAATAATGAGTAGAAACCAATAATTTAAACAAAATCCAATACCAAAAAATCCTTATTTCAAGATTGATATTCCAAGGTTGGGTTAAATGCCACAATTCACGGATTTGGAATTCAAATGAAATTCAAGAGCCTAAAGTTACCAAGTGGTCATTTCGATTTTCAATAAATAAAAGTCCAATATATTTAAGAAAATAACGAATTAAGCTCATGAGTTTAGAGTTAAACAACAAATTTAAAATCTGCCATTCAAAAAAAAAAAAAAATGGAAACAACCGTTGAGGCAACAATTCAAGACTGGAATTCAAAAACTAAACAAACTATCAAGAATAATAAAAGCAATTCAACTACACATAATTTGTGCAAATGTTTGAAATACGAGATAATAACATAGTTTATCTACTCAAATACTTTAAATATAACCGAACAAATAAATTTGGATATAAATAACTTAAATTCAAGTTTATTTATACTTTCATGTTTTTTCCTATATCTTTCCTTAAATTAGACAATTGTATTAATTATTACTTATCAATTAACATATACTTTACATTTTTATAGCTTCGAGCCTATCTTAAACATCGTATCTCAAATTGAAAGAATGAAATATTTAGAGATCAAGAATCCATTTCAATTTCTCAAATGAAGCAGAATGAATTTAAACAAAAGGAATATAAACTTACATCAAAAGAAATATGACTTACTTGGTTATTAAATTTGTTATAATATTTAATGTCCCTTGTCAATGTTTCCCTTTGTTTTTACTAATTTGCTCTTTCATTTTTTTTCCCCTTCTTTTAAAAGACAATAGCTAACTCTTACTTATAGTGTTGTATGGAATCATTTTATTATTCTTAAATTTCAAATAATCATTATCCGATTTTTCAACTTTAAATTCGAATTTCTAATTCAATTTCCTTCACCACGATGACTGACTTATCCACATGTAAATGTCCTAATCGGCTATCTTTTTTATTTTGGTTTGAAAATTGATGAATTCATCAAAACTGTTTGACTGTTATTTGACCTGGCATTCAAATGTTAGCTTAAATGTAATAAATTTTTGACTTTTGAACTATACCTCATATGCATACATGATTTAACTTCTTCTATTAATCAAATGAACCAAATTGCTGGAAAGCCACTCCGCATGATTGCTTCCCAATCCCGATTTATATGGGGCTCAATTTGTTTACAAAATATAACCCTATTTATATAATAATATTTTTATAATATATAATTATAATATTATTATTTTATAAGTTTATAAAATATAATCTTTAATGCGTCCTGAATTCAGATTTTGAACAGATTCGGATCAAATTGATCGTCTGAGTCTGACTCTATCCACTAAGTCTAGATTTTTCAACTTTAAATTCGAATTTCTAATTCAATTTCCTTCACCACGATGACTGACTTATCCACATGTAAATGTCCTAATCGGCTATCTTTTTTATTTTGGTTTGAAAACTGATGAATTCATCAAAAACTGTTTTGAGACCTGGCATTCAAATGTTAGCTTAAATGTAATAAATTTTTGACTTTTGAACTATACCTCATATGCATACATGATTTAACTTCTTCTATTAATCAAATGAACCAAATTGCTGGAAAGCCACTCCGCATGATTGCTTCCCAATCCCGATTTATATGGGGCTCAATTTGTTTACAAAATATAACCCTATTTATATAATAATATTTTTATAATATATAATTATAATATTATTATTTTATAAGTTTATAAAATATAATCTTTAATCGTCTGAATTGATTTTGAAAAGACAGTTCGGATCAAATTGATGAAGGAAGTCTAGATTTTTTAACTTTAAATTGAATTTCTAATTCAATTTCCTTCACCACGATGACTGACTTATCCACATGTAAATGTCCTAATCGGCTATCTTTTTTATTTTGGTTTGAAAACTGATGAATTCATCAAAACTGTTTGACTGTTATTTGACCTGGCATTCAAATGTTAGCTTAAATGTAATAAATTTTTGACTTTTGAACTATACCTCATATGCATACATGATTTAACTTCTTCTATTAATCAAATGAACCAAATTGCTGGAAAGCCACTCCGCATGATTGCTTCCCAATCCCGATTTATATGGGGCTCAATTTGTTTACAAAATATAACCCTATTTATATAATAATATTTTTATAATATATAATTATAATATTATTATTTTATAAGTTTATAAAATATAATCTTTAATGCGTCCTGAATTCAGATTTTGAACAGATTCGGATCAAATTGATAAACTTTATTCACAACTACGAATAAGAGGCCAGGTGACGGTAGGAGGTTGTCCATCGAAAACATTCTGATACTCAAGTCAGCAAACAGCCTTCGAATTAAGAAGATGAAAGTAAAGAATACAAGGTAAATGCAAAGAGTGTTTGTGAAGGAAGAATACTCTCGTTTAGAGAGGCTTTGATGACTTGTAATGAGCGTTAGCTCTAAACACTGTGTTTGCAGGGAACATAGTAGCAAAGAGAAATATCGTTCGTACTCTGAAAGCGTGTAAACTTTTTGTAGGCAAATGAGAGCATGCCTTGGAGTAAAGACTCTATGGACTTTTATAGCCTTTGGGCTGCAATATCTTCCTTGTGCAGAAGGGTTTGATTCTCGCGTTCTGTTGGGATCGCTGCCTTTTCTGACATGGAGTTGGATTGATTACTTTTCTTCTACGTTCTGTAACCGCTAGGGTTTCCAACAGACAAGAAAAGGATTCTGGTGCATTTCTTCTTAGATGCCACACAGGCCGCTGAATTATCTAAGGAGCCTATTGCTGGCGAGCCTCAAAAGGCGCCTAAGGTGCCAACTGCCAAAGAGCCCTAAGAGGTAGTTGGCGTCAGCGCTGAGCTGACAGTGAAGCCTATAATAGGAGTGCCTGCTGAGGCGGTGGGCTTTACGATGGAGTTGCCGGAGGAGTATGCGGCGGAGGCCACCGTTGGGTCTATTCAGGGTATCTATATTTCCAGTCCTCTGCCACCAAGGGCTAAGGTCTCGCAGTAGGCCAGTGAGATCGAAATGCAGAGTCTGGCAGGTAAATCTTCACAACTTTCCTTCTCCTTTATTTCTCTGTTGATGTTACTTAACGTTTTTTATCTTTGTATGATGATAAAATAATTTGTGTAGTTAGCAAGGGGCTACGCCAAATGGACTTGGTGATCTCTAACCGTGACAGAAAGATCATTTGGCTCGAGGAGGAGATGGAGCTGCTTAAGGTAGAGTACCTAGATGACACAACTACCCTTCAGACTGATATCGAGCCTAGAGGAGGAAAATGTTGGGCTAAAGGAGAAGAACGCCAGGATGAGAGAGGAAGTTGATCGGGCGGCAAGGCGCATTGACCAACTCTTGGGACAGATGACATCGCTGGAGAATGAGTTGGCTATTCGTATACGTCCCCATGAAGTCTCTGAGATATTGTGGGTATGGGGTGTAGAAAGGTGTCAACCTCATTTGACACATTGTATGGCTGGTTGACCTTAACTTTCCAATTGAATTCCTTGATCGAGCAAATCGTTCTGCCCAGCATTGCGAGCCTCGTGGGACAGCCCCGAAGTGGTTAGGGGCCATCGCCGCCTCCTGATGGGAGTTCCACTTCTTTGTAAATTTTGTACCCTTATTTTTTAAAGTTATTGTAATCATGAACACACATAATCAATAAAATGATCATTTTACTGATATTCTACGTCTTTGCCTTAGTAGTTATTTCTTAATTATTGTTGTTGCGTTGTCCGGCTAACATGGTATATTGCACGTAAGTTGGCCGTCTGCCTTCCTTGAGATGTTAATGGCGCTCTCTAATGAATTTAAGTTCAGGAGAAGATATCAAGGTGAATCCTGATGTCAGGCTAAGCCTGTTATGTGAGTAGAGGTTCGGCGGCGCCACCCAAGTGTGAGCTCAGGCTGCCGGCTTTTAGACAGAATGCTTTTGCTACTGTCAACCGTCGTTAACTGACATGCTATCTTCTGATGTAGGAAGTTATCACATGTGCTATTTAAGCCTCCTAAGAGTTTGACCACGAGCAGGCACTTGAATGACTAGGTTTAATTCAACCGTTAATAAGCCGCTTGGATGGTTAGAGTTTAGTTCGACCGCTAATAGGTCGCATAGATGACCAGAGTTTAGTTACGACCTCTAATAGACCGCCTGGATGATCAGGGTTTAGTTTGACCATTAATAGGCAGTCTGGATGACCAGAGTTTAGTTGCGAGTGGGTGAAAATTCACCCAACTTAGGAGCAATCTAGGTATAACCCTACAAATAGGCACACATGCATATGGAACAGAAAAAGAATACAATGCAATGGAAAAAATATTCTTTTATTAAACATTGTATACATTTACAAGCATACAGATGACGCCTACCTGTGCTCGTACTGGAAGTAGCGCTTGAGGTGGATCGCGCTCCACATCCATGGAACCAACTTGCCATTCTGGGTCCAGAGTTTGTATACTCCATTTCGCAGGACAGCTATGATTAGGAAAGATCCTTCCCAATTCAGGGAAAGTTTATTCCGGTTTGTGGTATTACCCGTAACGTCGATTCTTCACAAATCCAAGTCCCCAACTTCTAAGTGTCACACTTTTGCCTTCTTATTGTAATAGTGTGTGACTCGTTATTGGTAGGCCGTTATTCGCAATCTGACGGTGTCGCGGGCTTCCTCTATTAAATTTAGGTATTTTTAAATTTTTTGGGAGTTACCTTGTAAGTCGAAGGACTTAACCCTAAGATTTGGAAGTCCAATATCAATCAGAATCACCGCTTCAATCCCGCAGTAGAGACTGAACGGCATTTCGCGAGTCAGTTCCTTTGGAGTCATCGGATAAGACCATAGGACGGATAGTAGCTCGTAGACCCAAGAGCCATCTGCGTCCTCCAACTTGGTCTTCAAACTATAGAGTAGTATACGGTTCGTGACTTCCACCTATCCATTGGCTTGCGGGTATGCCACCGAAATATTGACCAATCTGATGCCTAAACTAGTCCAATACTTAGTGAAGTGTTTTTCAAAAAATTGGATTTCGTTGTCAGTCACGATGACCTCAGAAATTCCAAATTTACCAACTATGCTTTGGCGGATGAATCCAAAAGTGTTGTGTTCGGTGATCTTGACAAGAGGGTCAGCTTCCACCCACTTGGTGAAATAATCGATACCTATAATGATGAATTTTCTTTATCCCGTCGCGATGGGAAATGGGCTGACAATATTAAGCCCCCATTGTGTGAATGGCCAATGAGCTTGAAGAGATCTCAACTCAGTGGGTGGTTAATGATGAAGATTACCGTGGAGTTAGCAATTTTCACACTTCCTCACGAAGTTGAGGGCGTCTTTCTTCATTGTTGACTAGTAATATCCCTGGCGCATGATCTTGAACGCTAGGTTTTTGCTGCCGATATGCGATCCACAGATTCTAAGATGAACTTCTCTTAAGGCATAGCCTGTCTCCTCAGGAGTTAAGTATCGGAGGTACGAAGTCGAGTAACCACGACGATATAGCCGTCCAACGACTATGTTGTACCAATCGACCGTCTTCTTAATCCGCTTGGCTTCTTCCGTATTGTCTGGCATTGCTCTGTCCATCAGGTATCTCTGGTAAGGCGTCATCCAGCTTTTCAAGTCGAAGATTTGCATTGCTTCCTGATCCTTCGTGGTGGGAGTACTCAGAACCTTCTGCATGTCCCTTGAGTACTATTCTGGATTTTCAACCGCTGCTACTTTGACAAGTTGGTCGGCCTTTCAGTTTTCAGTTCTAGAGACATAGACCAAGTCCAGCTTATCAAATCTTCGGATGGCATCCTTCGCCTTAACCAAGTATTTAGCCAAGTAAGGGTTGCACGTTTTAAAGTTCCCATTTACCTGGTTAACAACCAGCTCAGAGTTGTTGTAGACAGTCAGTCGTTTGGTGAAGCACTCTTTTGCTAGTTTTAGCCTGGCCAACAAAGTTTCGTACTCAACAATGTTATTGGTAGTCAAAAAGTCGAGTCTAAGGGAGTACTTCACCTCAAACCTATCTGGAGTCCTCAGGACTACTACGGCACCGCTGCCTGAGTTCGTAGACAATCCGTCTATGTTGAGAACCCATTCTGGCCCTTCCCTGTGTAGTATTGCATCCTCAGTGGGCTATTTATCAAGAATCAATATTGTTGTCTCAACGATGAAGACAGCCAGAGCATGCCCTTTAATGGTTGGTTTAGGCCGAAATTCAATGTTAAACTTTCCCCACTCGATAGCCCACTTACCCAGCTGTCCGAAAACGTCATGTTTCTGGAGTATACTCTTTAGAAGCTGGTCAATCAGAACAACTACGTGATGAGCCCGGAAGTAAGGTCTCAGTTTTCAGGCAGAGAAGACAAGTGCCCAAACTAACATCTCTACGCATGGGTAGTGCGTTTCTGCGCCAGTCAACGTCTTCCTTACATAGTAGACTGGCCGCTGAGAGTCAGAATTGTGGCATATGAGGACAAAGTTGAAAGCCACCACCGACATTGCCAGGTAGAGATACTACTCTTCTCCATCTTTGGGTGACGTTAGCAACGGTGAATTGGCCAGGTACCGCTTCAATTTGTCAAAGCTGCCTCGCATTCTGCAGTCCACTAGAATCTGTTTGCTTTCGTCCCCCTCAAAACCTTAAAAAAAGGCTGGTACTTGTCCCTCGAATTGGGCAAGAAGTGCGACATGGCTGCCAATCGTCCGGTCAGCCTTTGGAAATCGTTAACACTCCGTAATAGAGTTATGTCTGTGAGAGCTTTAATCTTCTTCTGGTTTGCCTCAATCCTTCATTAAGAAACGATCAAACCCAAGAACTTCCCTGAGGATACTCCGAATACGCACTTTGAAGGATTTAACTTCATTTGGTGCACGGAATACTTCGAAGGACTCAGTTAGATTGCGAATATGGTCATTTGTGGTCTTACTCTTGACGAGCATGTCGTCGATATACACCTCCATATTACGGCAGATATGTTCTTGAACATCTTATTTACGAGCCGCCGGTAAGTTGCACCCACGTTCTTCAGATCAAATGATATCACCCTATAGCAGTAAGTACCTTGGTACGTAATGAACGAGGTGTGCTCCTCGTCCTCTGGGCACATCCGGTTCTAGTTGTAACCCGAGTACGCATCCATGAAACTCAGCAGGTCGTGTCCGGATGTTGAGTCCACCAACAGGTCGATCTTGAGTAAGGAGAAGCTGTCTTTTGGGCAGGCTTTGTTAACGTCGGTGAAGTCGATGCACATTTGTCATTTTTCATTGCTTTTCTTTACCAGGATGACATTGGAGAGTCAGTCCGGATATTGGACTTTTGTGATGAAGCCTGTGTCCAACAATTTCTTTACCTCCTCCCGGATGGCGATCATCTTCTCCACAGAGTGGTTCATCTGCTTGTCCCTGATGGGCTTACGGTTTGGATTGAGGCCCAACTTGTGGACCGTTACTCCAACCAAAATCTTAGGCATGTTAGCGAGGGTCCACACGAAGACGTCAGCGTTCTGCCGTAAGAACGCGATTAGCTCGTCGCGCAGTGTCCTAGTGAGTGAGCTTCCGATCTACACGCACCTCTTTGGGTCCTCCGAGTTTAGTGGGATTAGATCGGTTGCCTCACCAGACTGCGCTTGCTGCAGAGTTACTTTGTCTCGATGGTCAAGTTCTCTTGCCGCCTTAATGCTGCCACTCGGTGTGATTTGGGACATGTAACATGTCCTCCCAATGACTTTGTTGCCCAACACTTCACTAATAACACATGTTGTCAGGAACTTCATCTTTAGGTGCGATATTGATGTGAAAGCTCCGAACGCTATCAGGCATTGGTGTCCTAATATAGCATTGTATAGGGAGGGTAGGTCAACGACCAAGAAGGTGAGTGTCCAACTCTCCGTTCTCGAGTACGTGCCCAGAGTGACTTCTAACTAGATCGTTCCTTGGACAGCCACTGGTTCGATGTTAAGGCCATAGAGTGGGCCTTTGGCAGGCTTCAACTGACCTTTTTTTAAACTAAGTTTAAAAAACACATCAAGGTAAAAGCAAATCCCGAAAACTTCCATTATCTACGAAAACTTGTTTCAGTTGGTAATCGACGTTACCGTTTGAAACGAGTATAGATACAATAAGGGGATCTGCATAGGGGGAGATTACATGGCTCATGTCATTATCACTAAAATTAATGACATTGTCTACTGTGCGCTGCTTCTTTCGCCCAGTCTGCTACTCCTTGTGATCCGCCTGAGCCTTGGCCAGTCGAGTTGTGATCATGTTGACCACTCCAGTAGCGACCCGATTTTATAGTTGGAAAGCTTCTAGTCCTTTCCCGCCTGAAGTGTTAGAATTCTGACCAGGGTTCTTGACGAACCTGATGAGGTAGCCCCTCCGGATGAGCTCCTTGCTATCCTACCAAAGCGTCTTGCAATCTTCCATGGAGTGTCCGGGAGATCGATGAAAATCACAGTATTTGACCAAATTTCCTCCCTTTGCTTTCTTAAGTGGTTTTGGTCACTTAAAGAATTTCTTTCCATAAATCTGCATGAGGAAGTCAGACCGTGTGTTGGTCAAGGGTGTCAAGTTGATCAACCCATAATCTCTCTGTTCTAGTGCTCCGGTCTTGTGTTGCTTCCAGTGGGAGTGATCGTCGCCGCTGTGCTTCCTTTTTTCCATAGTTAGGAAAGAGCGAGATTGTTTGGTCCGTTCAGGATGCTTAGCCTCGTTGGCTTCTTCCATTGTGGCGTAGGTCCTGGTGATAGATTTCGCCTCTCAGAAAGTTTGCGGATTCTGATGTGCCAGGTGCCTAAAGAAATCCCCATACATTAAGGCGGAGATGAAACTGTCAAGTTTCATCTCTTTTGTGAGCCTAGGGATTCTTCTCGCCTCCACTACGAAGCTGCTTGATATAAGAGAGATGCCAATGTTGCTTCTCTTCCTGGCGGCTGAAGGCATATTGCGCCAAGAAGAGGTCAATGAGCTCTCGGAAGCTTCGGATCAAATCCGATGGGAGATGATGGAATCAGATGCAGGCGTCTCCTTTCAACTTAAGAGAGAAACAATGGAACAAGGCTATGTCCTCCAACCCTTGTAGACTCAAATGGGTGCGAAAATAATTGAGGTAATCCATGGGATCAGCACTCCCATCGTAAGAGTCAAGAGTTGGCATCTTAAACTTGGCTGGCATGGGACGGTTTAATATCTTCTCCGTGAAGGGAGATCTATCTAGATCTGCAGCGTGTTCGTCATCTTTGAACACGCGCTTCAAGATCTTGTCCACCTACAAATCTGTGTGGGTGGTGTTGCTGGTCCTTTTGAAGTTAAGGTAGGTTCTCAACTCCGTTCTTTCTTTAGTGTGGTAAATAGTCAGCCGGCTACTACCACCAGCGGATCTAGTGATCCTAAAGGCTCCCTCCTGAGCTTGAGTGTAGGCTTCCGCCTAAGAATATTAGGGATTCCTCTGTTCTTGACTCTCCTTCGGAGTCCTACTGTCCAAACGTCGTTCAAATCTTGAACGACTTGGGTGTGTAAGGCCTTCGGAACCTGAGTGCCACCCAACCTCTTGGTCTTCTTGGACGACTTCTTTTTCTTCTAGCCTCCTCTCCTTGAGGCTGGAGTAGGGACTACTGCAGACGGAGCCCCCTACTGTGCGTTCTCCTGGTGGGCGCAAAGCATATGGAGTATTTTGTTCATGCTACTTATGTGCTCTGCCAGATTTTAAAAAAAGGGTGCTAGCACCCTGTTGACTATCACATTGACCTGGTTGCCAGCAGCGTGGTCCTAGTCGGGTGAGGTCATGTCTCTAGTGAGCTCGCTAGTCTGTGCCCTGGTGTTTACCATTTTGACTGATGACACTAGGCTGGAGAGTGAAATTGATAGAAGTGGTAGAGGAAAGTTGTTAGCTTTTTGTAAGCTTTTCACAAACGGTGCCAATGACGCATTTTGGATCTAAATTTTGAATATATTCGGGTCAAATTGATCGTCTGAGTCCGACTCCGTCCATTGAGTTTGAATCCTGCACACCACAACTATGAATAAAAGATCAGGTGACAGCAAGAGGTTATCCCATCGAAAATATTCTGACGCTTAAGTCAGCAAATAGCCTTCGAATTAAGAAGATAAAAGTAAATGATGTAAGGTATGTAGAAAGTGTTTGTGATGGAAGAGTATTCTCGTTTAGAAAGGCTTTGGTGACTCATAATGAGCGTTTGCTCTAAGCACTGTGTTCGTTGGGAATGTAGTAGCAAAAAGAGAAAGTATTTGTATTCTGAAAGCGTGAGCTTTTTGTGGACGAATGAGAACGTGCCTTGGAGTGAGGACTACATGGTCTTTTATAGCCGTTGGGCTATGATATTTTTCCTTGTGTAGAAGGGCTTGATTCCCACCTTTTATTAGGATCGCTACCTTTTCTGGCGTGAAACTTTTATGGTAGTAATGGTCGCTAGACTGATTGCTTTTCTTCTACGTTATGTAACTGTTAAGGTTTTCAATAGACAAGGAAAGGATTCCGGTGCTTTCCTTTTGGGATATGTATTGAATCTGCGATAACTTGATGCAGTTTGGAGTTGATTGCGCCATACGTGAAGAGAAGCGCAAAATTAGGGGAAGAGGCCGTTGTTGGTCGATGACGGTCGCGTGAGCCAAACTGGGCTTGGCCCACTTGAAACTTGGCTCTTAGACGGACGATTGGTTCTACTTCCGATCAACGAAGCGTTGACCGTTTCAATAGTAAGTCGTCCATCCTACTTTTGTGCTTCTCCTGGCTCACTTAGCCTTTCATCCGGTCAACAGTGGACGTTGATCTTCCAAACACAAATGGGCTGTTGTGGATCTATACTATTCATCCTTCTTGAGCCAATCCATTACTGACGTATTCATCAATCTTACTTAAACAATAATATTTTAAAATATATAATTATATAATTATTATTTCATAAATTTATAAAATATAAATATAAATATTTAATAAATAATAAAAAATTTAATTGAATCTGTAACC
Organism: Nepenthes gracilis; assembly: GCA_033239525.1. Taxonomy (NCBI): domain Eukaryota; kingdom Viridiplantae; phylum Streptophyta; class Magnoliopsida; order Caryophyllales; family Nepenthaceae; genus Nepenthes; species Nepenthes gracilis. Next base: position 17,245,298 of record BSYO01000016.1, on the reverse strand, counting down.
AAATTTATTTATATTTTTTATTTTTTATATACAATGGCAGAAGGTTGCCGCACGGCGCTCCTCAGCCAGGAAAAAGTTAGACTTCCTTGCTCAGCAAGCAGCAATACGTATTATATGAGAACGCAGCAATACCACCGCCCGCTCTCTCTCTCTCTCTCTTGAATTTCTAGCTATAGACTTACCACAAGTTTCAAAATATGCGGTCATCAAACATAGACTCAGCATTATTTTCTTCGTATTTACTGTCAAATACAATATTTAACAAATCATCCAATTTGTTTTCGTCGTGAAAAGAAATACATTTTGTCACCAAAAACAAAAATATATTTTATTGTCAATAGAAAAAATAATCAAAAATAAAGACTCTGTCGTAGTTTTTAACTTTATATGTTTGTACTAAATAATTATCTATAATTCAAATGCCCACTTGCAAATAAAAAAAACCAATAAACCAATATACAAAGTTTAGAGAAGTAAGAATCCCACCACCTAAAGTTTCCTAAGGAGTAGGTTTCTTCATCCTCTAAAAAAACATAAACATACTTCTCTAATATATATCGTTTAAAAATTCCTATCTAAAGTTTTACAAAGAGTAAAATTTTTACTTCTTTTAAGAAAGAACAGGATCCTATTTTTTTTAATTTGTATCATTAAATTTAAAAAAAATTAATAATATAAATTTAAATATTAAATAATACTGTATAAATAATTAGTTTTATCATTTTTATATACATTTAATTTAATATTCAATAACAACTTTCCAACAAAAGATTTTAATTTTGAAGAACCATGAAGTGAACGTAGAGTTCTGTACACAAAATGGAGGGCTTGCAGCGAGCTTAATAAAGAGTCTACGAGCAAGAGAAAAGAACATAAAAGACAGGGAACGATGCACAAGCTTCTGGGGAAATTAAAAAATTGTACATCGACAACGCACAATCAGGTAGGGGACAAGGCCCTGTTCTTTATAATCGGTACCTATCCTCTCAAGAACGAGCAAAACCAGAGTTCGATTTCGTACGAAAGAAACAATTAAATGGAATGAACTGTACATGGACAAAGTTTATACGCATCTGTCAAACAGGTGAAGCAGAAGAGGAGGGAGACGGGTTTGAATCAAAGCTATTAGCACGGCAGTAACGGAGCTCCAAAGAGATCTGTCTTTCAAGCCTAAGTTGCCGGTGAAAATTCTCGATGAACGCGTCTGCTCTCTTGTCAACATCTTCTTCTAAAGGAAAGCTGGCGGTTCGCTGGATCAGTTGCGGCGGGGAAGGAGAAGCGGAGGCGCAAGCTTCGGTAATATCGGCGGAGCAAGATCTCAATCCCGGGCGATCGTTGAAGCTCAGACGCCGCCGCCGCCGCTTGCCCGTTAAAGCTCCGATCATGGGAGCGAAACTCCACGGTCTGTTGATGTAGTCGATGTTGAAATTTATCAGAAACTTCAATTTGTTGACTGCCCTCCTCAGCCGGCCGAGCAATGTCACCCTGTCTGAACCCATACGAATTAAGGGCCTTTCTTTAGGATATATATAGAGAGACAGGGAGGGAGGAAGAGGAGGGGAGGCGAGGGGTATTGTGGGAATTTGGTTGATTGCTTCTTGCTGTGTTCAGAAAGAAACGTAGGGAAAAAGTCCTGAGCGCGTGCTTCTTAAATTGATATAATAATGCATGGAGTGAAAGTTACAGGAGGGATATTTCTGTTTTTCTATTTGTCTGCAGAAAATTATGAACACGACCACGGTTTAGGCCTTGACCGCTTCCATTACAAGCTAATTCATGATAAACAATATAATAACACAATAACATATTAAAAATTTATATTCAATAACAATTAATTATTATAAGATAGATTGCCTTTCATATTTTAGCAACTAATTAAATTTATTTAGTATAATTTTGAAATATATATATATATTAATTCATATTATAAATAACATGTTACTTTAATATTTCTAGAAGAGGAATTTTACATAAATCTAATAAGCCTCTGTGATTTTCCAATATTTATATATGTATTTATAAAACGTCTTAACTTTATTTATCTTATATAATTTTTAATTTTGATTATTTTTTCCCCATAAAATCAAATCACAATCCACTACGTAAGCTTTCGATCGAATCAGGTGAGACTTTTCCCACGCGCAAACAAACGTGTTTCTTTATTAGCACTTGATTATTTATTATTAGTCATGCATGGAAAGTATTATATTAAACAATATTATTTATATAGTTAATTATTAAAAATATATATAACTTTTATTTTATTTTAATTTTTGCTATCTCTATTATCTCTCTTCACAATTAAAATTGTGTGTGTGAGATGGGAGGGAGAGGTGTTGGCGCTTTGATCATTGTGTCACGTTATAATCTTATTATTGAGTTTTGAAGGCTTAGTTTGAAATACTTTTTTTTTTCAAAATTACTGATTTTATTATCACTTTTAGATGACATTTTTCTAGAAAATTTGATACAACATTCCTCTTTATTATGTATTTTTTTTTTATAAATTTTGATATATCTCGAGGACCCATATTAATATACGAATTAGAGAGTTATTTCACCGTGCTTAAATGCTCGTATAAAAATAGGTCTGATCTTTATAATTTAAAATTTAAATTTTACACACTATAATAAAACAAACAAAATATAAGGATATGCAAAATTTACTTTCTAATATATTCTCCGACGCTCAAATTAAAAATATTTCTATTTGGATAAGAAAGATATTAGAAAATGAGTATGAGAATTTAGAGAAAGTGGGAATGAGTATTTGCTTGGTGGGTAAGGCTCCTTTTAGTACAATTATTTGGTAGAGTGGCTTTAATTTATACATTTGATTGGTGACATTTTTTATATTTATGCATTGAATCGGTGCAATCACCGTCTAAAATCTAGCGGCTCCTTGAATCAATGCGTACGTGTGGTGTCTTTTTGATTGTAAGTGATGTTCTTTACATATGTAATGGCTACCTCATTTAATGGTAGGACCGCCTAACTTTAAGTATTGAATCTATAACATTCCGATAGTTTGATATAAGTTATATAGTAAGAAAATTAATATAGTAATAAATAATATAATATATTGATATTCATAAATATTATAAATAATAATGAATATTAAATAATAAATAATAATAATAATAATAGTGAGTAATAAAATATATATTAATAAACATTAATAATAATTAGTTATAAATAATAGTATTACTCATATATAATAATAATAATAATAATAATAATAATAATAATAATAATAATAATAGAGAGGGAGAAGAACGAAGAAGAATGAAAGGGAAAGAGGGGACTACTGGCCGATTTGTGCGGCGCCGACTCCTCCTCCTACTGATCAGCTACTTTCCCTTCTTCCCCTCGGTCCCAACCCCATTTCTCTTCTTTCAGTTTTTTTCATGCCTTTTTTAATCATTACCTTCGTCTTTTCCTTGGGGGTCGCTGGCGAAATCAAAGAAAGGAAGAGAGTGTGACAAAACCGGTCATAAATCCCAATGACCACTGTCAATGATCATATATACATACATGCATACATAATACCTGGGACCATACACTTTCTACAAAGGTATAAATATATATAAAAAAACTTAAAGTTTCATAATTTTATTTTTTTCTTCGCTTTTTCTTTTTTTTTGTTTACGCACAAGATCAATAGCCAAATTTTTTAAGTTGGCCGGCGAAGGTTCTTGGTCAACATTATCTTGACCGGCCATAAAATTAGGTCAGTCGGCTATAACGCAGAACAGAAGACAAGTGAGATGCCATTAAAGACCAAATTTCACAAATAATAAAATTTTACGGAAGCGTATAAATACTCGTTTTATTTACATAGCAAACCCATAATACAAAGATTTCCAAAACAACCCAAAATACATCAAGTCCGCTCATAATTTTGCTACATCAATCCAGCACGATCATCCAGCCTAGCTAGTCTGTTCGGTCCTATTCTTTTTCGTCTGGTATAAACTCATCATCGTTTGAAAATTAAAAAATAAAAGAGAAGTGAGCGGAAACCCAACAAGGTACCATAAACGAAAACATACACATATATATATATATTCACCGAATTAAAAAAAAAAAGACAGAATAATAACCTTATGCATGCAGAACATAATCATGGCCTGAAGCTTTTTTCATGAAAACGCAATACATGAGCCGAAGTCATTTGCATGAGAAATGGTTACCAAAGCATGTTTCACTTCCAAAACCAGTTTCCGTAAAAAAAACCGATCCAAACCACATGCTGAAAACCTGCTACATTTAAGGTCCGTAACTCTTGACCAACCAAAACCGCTACATTTAAGGTCTATAACTCTTGACCAATGAAACCACTATATTTAAGGTCTGCAACTCTCAACCGTTCAAAACCGCTACATTTAAGGTCCGTAACTCTTGACTAATAAAATTACTACATTTAAGGCATGTAACTCTCGACCGTCTAGAACCGCTACACTTAAAGTCTGTAGCTCTTAATCAACAAAACCGCTATATTTAAGGCATACATCTCTTGACTGTCCAAAACTATTTACGTAAATCATGATCTTTCAAAATTTCAAAGTCATAAGGAGCATTGTTCGAAGTTTGCCATGCACAGAGGTCCAAAGTTCTTAAACATGCAAAAGACCACAATTCTTTTATGATGCATGCAACTGAAGTTCTTCATTGATGCATACTACTGCAATTCATGCAAATAAGCAAATAATCATATTTCATGCAATTGAGTAAATAATCAAACTTCTTAAAATATGCAAATACTGGGCTTCTTTAGACATGCAAATGTCGGACTTCTTTAAATATGCAAATACCCGAGGTTCTTAAGAGAGCATGTTTACGTTCATGAATGTCGTCAATGATACAAATGAATACGCGTTCGATATTTGCTAGCCAAACTCAAACACGCAGAAAGCACTTAACATAACATAATTTTCATAGAAACTTATTGAGTAGAACACGAAAACACTAATGTGAAAAATCGTAGGGCACACTTGCCTTAACCTTTTCTGTAGATTTTCTTACTTAATTCTGGCATTGGATTTTCTTCCTTCCTTTTTTTCTTCGTTTCTTTTGCCTATTTTATCTTTTTCATACCCATTTCCTCTACTTTCAAAACCTTTGCTCCCAAAACCCAAAATTCAGTATTTATAGATGATAGAGTTGGTTGTAGTAGGTGGGAGTAAGTTAACTGCTTCGTACTTCTTTTCTTACTTACTCCATTTTTCTTTTTAGAAGGTCAGCAGAGTAAGTGGAAGCAGGTCACCTACTTTGATTTCGCCATTCAGACTCTAATCAAAATCGGCCAATAAGCCAATCCGGTCAACTATCGCAATCAGTTAACGATTCAAGCCTACCACCAGCCTACTCCGGTTATCTAATTATTTTTGGTCACCGTCTCTCATTCTCATTTCCTGAGTCCTTAGGAGTTACTATTTATTTTTTGTTACTTCTCTTAGATTACTTTAATTCTGGTCAACTATTTTGATCTGGTAAATTCTTTTATTCCCGACAACGTTTATTTTAGTTTCCTCTCCGAAAATCCTCTCTAAGTTCCTCTCCAAAAATCCTCTTCAGAATTCATCTCTAAATTCCTCTCCATAAATCATCTCTAAATTCCTTTTTAGAAATCCTCTTCGGAATTCCCCTCCGAAAATCCAATTTAAATTCCTGTTCGGAGGAAATCCATTCTCTAATTTCAGTTGATCAGAATACGCCTTTGCCTCCCTTAGCCGGCCAACATTCCATTGGCCGGATCGTTTTATGGAAAGCCCATGTCAGTCATTCAACTCATATCGGCAATTTCATCCGTACTAATAATTTCACTCATACCGGTAATTTTGTCATACCAGTATTTTTTATCCATACCGGTCACTTTTACCCCTCATTCATACTGGTCATTTTGCCTCAAATGCATGCCGGCCATTTACCTTAAAACACATACCAATAAATTGTGCAAACCTGCCATTTTGTCATACCGAAAAAATTATGCAAACAGGTAATTTTTCCATGTTCATCTATACCCGTTATTTTAGCTACATTTTGTCAATTTACTTTATTTCGACAAAATACACCAAATCGGGCAAATTGTGCATTCCCGCCAAATGCACCATACCAAGCAAATTGTGCATTCCGACAATTATCATGCATACCGGTCATCTTGCCTATTCCAGTATGTTCACTCAAATCTGTAATTTCATCTATTCCGGTATATTCATATAAGCCGGTTATTTCTTTCCTTCCAATCCATACCGATAATTTTTATCTTGGCACCGGCAACCGGTCATTTTTCTCAGTGCAAACTAGTCATGCATATCAGACATTTTTGCCTCAGTCCGAAAAAATACACCAAACCGTCCAAAATGTACCATTCCGCCCAAATGCTCCATTTCGACATTTTCATCCACACACATACCAGTTATTTTCACTTCAAGGCATACCAGGCAAAAGCAGTTAGTCAACGTATTGACTAGTAACTTTTACCTTTAACATTTCTTAGTCTCTCTCTCTTAGCAGGTCATTATGCATATCAATCGGTCAACCGGATTCTTCCTCACATCCTGCTGGTCAACAATCCAGTCAACTATTTTAGCAAGTCAACCTTGCTAATTTTGGTCAACAGTTGATTCTGTCTGTCCACTATTAATTCCACTGGCCTACTATTAATTCTGCCGGTCAACTATTTTATTCTTAATAGATAACTAATTCCTTGGTCATTATGATGACTTCTTAATATTTCTCCCATAAATTAATTAAACCAAATCTTGATTAATGACCTTAATTACTATATTTAAAAACCAGGACATTAAAATTCTTTCCCACTTATAGAAATTTTATCCTCAAAATTTAATGAACCTCAATATCCAACCATTAAGGATATTCCTATTGAATCACTCTGATCCTCAACATTTAATTTATATTCCTAAAATTTTAAATTAGGACTTCATCAAAAGGCTAGTTTCTTTGGATCTTATACTTATTTGAATCCTATACTTATTTTATCCGGTGAAAAATATTTTCTTAATCAATCAGTCACCTCTCCGGCTTACTAGCAAGCCTTAACTTTGATTTTTCTTCATATTCTAAAAATAATTAGTTTCCTCAATTTAAATTTTGATATCTTATGGACCCACACAATTCTGCAGCGCTATTTTGATCAACTATTTACTGCAATTTTTGCCCATAGATTCATATCAAATACCTATGTTACATAACTGTTATAACCGAAGAAGACCCCAAAGATGTCAGTATTTCTAGGCCAAAAATCCATAAATCCTAGAAACGCAACTGAAATAATCATCCCAAAATTTCAATACAATCTTCAAGTTACCTCAAAACTCAAACACTCAGCAACTTGTTATCTTATTGTCAGATCAACTTATTAGATCATCCAATTTTCATAATAATCAGACAAGTACCCAAGGATTTTACTGTTCAATCAACCCTGAGCAGAATCTCAAGAGTTTCTTCCTCTATAATTTTATAACTACACTGCTCCCATATTAGAACCTGTTTGTGGTCTATCCTACACTTCTTTTATGAATATCTTAATCTTAAACTTAAAGATTCTCAATATCAAATCGTTAATTTCTTGGACAATTCTAATTTTTATAAATTCCTAGAAAACCTCATCAATTCTATTGGGGGTCCTCAAGATCAATATAAATTTCAACTCTTTCTTGACAGTAGCCTTAACTGCAGATCAGAAAAGCGAATCTTCTCTCTTTTAATAACATTCTTAAATTTTCCTATATCCGCATAATGACTTCTAAGTATGGCCTAACATGCCATCTACACTTGGTACACATCTTCATCATATAACTTGTAATCACAGCGATATTAATTTTATTACCTCTATGATGACTCTTCCTCATACTCAAATTTCATAATCCCAATTGCAAGTCAAAAATATTCTTACTCAAAAGTCAATATATTCTTACCCAAAATCATCTTTGGTGTCATGGCATCTTGCCAATCAAATTGTCTTAGTGTTCCAGTAAAGTCCGGTAGAATCCATGTGTCAAATTTTTTAATATTCGGATTCAGTGGAATCCATATTGGTCAATGTTATTGGGTTTTCAGGTTGTTCACGCTGATTTTCAAATAAGGAGATTCCTTTTATTTCTTATGAGATCAGATTCTGAGAAATTTTCGTCTTTTATTGATAAAATCTTATAATCTTTGTCATATCAGAATTTGAGTGATTTGCCTGCTTTATGCATTTGAATCATAGATGCGATGAATTGCATTTTCTTGGATATATTTATCTGTTGGTTGTTTTATTGTTGTTCATGACTTTTGACATACAATATTGTATATCTGAGATACATCATTCTCTATTTTCTTTTGGATTTGCTATCATTTGTTAGGTATTTGGCTCACTTTTATATTTTATTGGTTCTAAATTTAGTTGATGGTATAGTGCGGATCGAGAGATCCTACTTTTATTATAGAACCTCAAGATAGAGAAGATATTAGAGATAGAGGTTCGAGAGGAGAAGTTCTAGAGTTAGTTTCATTGATCGAGATTTTATTTAGATATGTTATTGGTACCACATTCTCAGAATAATAATCTGGTATATATTTATTATCTTGAATGAATTTATTATGAAAAATATAATTATTATATTGAATTTAATGATGAATTTATGAGGATGATTTAAATTTTGAGTTTCCTCGTGGTTGATTTGAACTAGGTTAAGTGACTCGGGTTTGTGTCGTCACAAAATCGGCGCAACTACCGTCTAAAATAGCTCATTAAACAGTCCATTATAAGTCTTTAATGCTTAGTTATTCAGGTTATGTCCCTTGTCTCATGCATTACGCCGTTCGCCTGATAAGCTCTATGACATCTTCTGTTGGGCCGCCAGTGCTTGGACTTCTTATCCACTTATAGACTAGGTAAGTCCATTCCTGACCATACCCATCCTTAACCCCCATGCTAGTAGGTTTAAATTTCAACTCACAGTATGTCGCCGATGGGATACCAGCTGCAATTCCATTAGTGTGCATTCCTTTCCTAGATATTCTACTAATTTAGAGTCTCATTTAGCAGGATTTTATCCTCTGCCATTAATATTGATATTTGATATCTTTTCAAATTGAATGCTTGTTGAGCACTCCTCCTAACTATAAATTGCGAAGTTTCCTCTGCTTTGTATTATGAGGCATCCCTTGTCTTGTCCAATAATATGACTGTCATAAGCCAGCATGGGGCCCTTGTTGCTGTAAGTTGGAGTCGGTGGGAGCTCTCTTCTAGTCTTTAAAGTAGATATCTAAAGATATGATTGAAAACTGTCTTGGTTACTTTTTTTTTATTTATAGGAAGCCGACTTAATTTTTCTCTTTTATATTTATCCCAAAACCATGCCGTGTCTCCATGACAAAGTTGAGTCGTGACCAAGTCTCCATTGTTGTGATCGAGCGACTACGGTAAGTTTTGGCAAACGATTTATTTTAGTCACCTCCCCCTATGAAAATAGGTAGTTCTTAAAGAGAACTACTATAGTTCCTAAAGGATGTGCTTTTCTTTCTCTTATTGGGTTATCGTTTTGCATTTCTCTTCCTTTTATCTCAAGCTATACTTTTACTGTTGTAATCTTGCACGTTGTAAAAAAATCAATGAAACAGAACTACCCAAATGTTGTTCTTTTATTTGCATGACTCCAATATTTTTTGTATTCTTTAAATAGTTGAAGCACTTTGAATGCTATTTGTTGCCGCTTAATTTCTGATAATCTGATAACTCGTACATCTAACAACTCAATTTTCTAACAATTCAACGTATACTAATTTACTTTGAATATTATGTTTTTGCATCTGTACATCAATCGAATCGGTCTCAAGTAATGTTAGAGCATCATAACCTGGACAGCACTACTAACACATCGATCTGGGTGTTAGAATCGTCAGCTATTTGTCTGCTACGTTGGGAGGCATTGCGTCAGGCCCTCATTATTGGCACATCGAAATAGACGTGTTGCAACACATTTCGGTATGGGCACATATCTCAGCAATTGTGATAATAGACCTCTTGAGTGTTCTTAGACAACTCCATTTTTTAGCCAAATTATTGACTATTTAAACTCTGGTGTTTTTTCATTTCCACACTTCATTGTATTTCACACTTCTCAACTCTAATTTGCTCTTTTCTTGCCTCTATGGCTCCTTGAGCAACTTACCAATATGTCGTTGTGGTCTGATCCATCCTCACTTATAAAAGTGCTATACAAGATTTTGTTTTTGATTTGATGTCCTTAATTCTTAAATTCTTAGTTGTTTTTGATATAATCATTTAGAGTTTATGTTTGTAGATGCGCTTTTCACATTGTTTTGATCTTTCTAAGGTTTTTTGTATGTTTTGTGGGTTTTCTTATATTTATATATGTTGGATATTTTTATATAAAATAATATTTTAAAACATATTTATTGAGAATTAAATATTTTTAATTTCTACATGTGATCATAATTTACTATTTTTATGTCTGTTTTATTCATATATATTCATATATATATATATATATATATATATATTGCTAAATATTAAACTCACATTTTTAATATTTTAAAATCCTTTTAAATTAGTAGATATTAGATTCTTATAGAATTTGACAAATGATTGTTGAAAGATTATAATCAGAAATTTTGATTGTAGTATTTTGATTTTTTTTTTTTTTAAGATTATATGCATTGAACAAGATTTGTGCCTTTTAAGAAATAGCCAATCTAAAATTCTAAATCAATGTGCTAAATTCCAAGTCTATTAAGTCCATATAATTATTTGCCCAATTAAATATTTTGATAACTTAATTATTTCTAAAAATAACAAAACAATTACAACATAAGTCATATTTATAAAATAATTAGTCAAAAAAATATCAAAAATATTACAACTTCTACAAATATAAAAGCAATAAATAGTGTAATAAATGAATATGATTTTTAAAAAAATATTTTACTTTTAATAATATTTTAAATAATAATGCAACTATAACCTCATTTAGATCACAATTTCTCATAATTCTTGACGAATAATTGTTTTACTTAAAATGCTCCTGTCACGTTTTAAACTTACGTCTAAAGAATGTTTTGCATTTATTTTTCTTGTATACATAAATTTTAAAAAATAATATTTTATATATTAAAAAATATTATTTTTAAGAGTAATATTTCAGACTCCATGTAGGTAGAACAATCTCAATTATAAAGAAACGAAGATAACTGGCCGACTGATAAACATTTTATAATTTATATGCATCACAATAGATAGTGGAACTACCCATACCTATTATTGAAGCCAACAATAGTAACAGTAGTAGTATCGGTAATTGTGTGTGCAAAATGTGCTATATTTTTTTATATAGAGTTATCATGGCGTCTAATAAACATTTAAAATCAGTTGAATTGTTGCACTACTTATGTCTAATTGGACTACCAAGTTCATCAATATGAATTTTTAAAATTTAGGTGGTAAAAGGACAATTAGTATTGATGGAGACGTCAGTAACGGGTTAACCCATGGAAGATCAAGTTCATCATTATGAAAATGACCCAATTCTGCCTGAACAGTCAATGCTTCCATTGATTAGATGAAGAGCAAGTGGGTCGGTGGATACCCAAGAGCAAAACGGCCCATTAAAGCCTAGAACGGTTAACACTTTCATTGACCGAAGATGTGGCCAATAGACCGGCTGGGGCCTAGGATGCGCGCAACCCAAACAGTAATTGGCCCGTATCCATCTCAGAGCCACAACAGTCATTTGTCCTAATTTTTTACCTCTCTAAAAAGGCAAGTTCCACTGTAACGGTCATTTTCAGAATTAGTGCGCATCTCGAGAGGAATGTGCCAGAATCTGTACACTGTCTGCTGAAAACTCTAACAATTACAAAACATAGAAGGAAAGAGATTATTTTCTTCGATCGTTATAGCCAGAAAAGCGCCCACGCCTATACCAAAGAAGTCTACAATCTTTAGTAGAGTACGGGCATCCAACCCTTTTGCATAAGGAAGGAAATGCAGGGCCATGGATATAAAAGGCCATGAAAGTTTTCTTCAAAGGCACGCTCTCAAATACGCACTAAAATACCCGCAAAAGACGCTCAAACAATCTTAAGCTCTCAGAAGTTCTTAATCTCTCTTAAGCCCCTTAGCGTTCTCTATCTCAGCTTTCAGTTCTCAGCGAACTTTGGGCTGAGAAGTTCTACTCCTCACGAGCAGCCCCATAAGTCACTCATCCCGCGAGTGTATTCTTGCCTACACAAAACACTCATCAGCATTCATACTATATCTGCTGCATCTACCTTCTCCATTTAAAAGGCCAATTATTGATTTAAGCGTCGAAATATTTTTAAAGGGATCAAATTTAGCCGTCACCTAACCTCTTGTTTAAAGTTATGATGTGTAGGATCTAAAACTAAGCGAATAGATATTGGAATCCGATAGACAGCTCGACCCGAATCTGTTCAAGCTTAGATCCAGGACGTATCATTGGTGTCGTCCGTGCCCATAGCGCCTGAGAGACCTCATGAGGGCATATGCAGGTGGTTAGCTTATTTTCTAATGAGGCTATCTTTCTCAAAAGCTCGTCGGTATGCCCTGAACTCTTGGCAGCCTCCCCTTCAAGTCTCGTATTTCTTACTCTCAGCTCAGACAATTCTGACTAGAGAGCGGCCTTCACTTTCTGGTGCTGGGCCCTCAATAGGTCCACCTCTTCTTCGAACCAGGCAATTTCTTCCTCCCGATCATAGATCACCAAGTCCTATTGGCGCAGTGCCTTGCCCGCTGTGCCCGTAATTTCTGCCTCCCATCAGAAATTAAAGGAGTTAAACCGCAAAGGAAAAATAAGAGAAGGGGAGCTTCGAAAGGTTACTAACCAGGCTTTTCGCTGCCTCCTCACTGGCCTGCTCCGTGACCTTGGATTTGATGGTGGAGGACTAGGAGCGGCAACACTTCAGCACGCCCCGCTGAAGCTTTAGCAGCAATCTCCTCCTCCAACTCAGCATTGAAGTCATCCGCCTCAAAAAGCTCTCCGGCGGCTGACTCATCAGGCGCAGGAAGCAGCTCTCTAGCGGCTGGCTCAACAGGTGCGGGAAGCAGCTCTCTAGCGGTTAGCTCATCAAGCGTAGGAAGTGGCTCCAAGGCTGGGTCCTCTAGCTCAGCTTGCGGCTTATCAGCCGGTTCCTTCGTGGCGGCTGCTCGGTCAACGCGGCTTGCGCTGCCAAGCCCATCGGTTGCTGTAGCGCAATGACCACGCCACTTGCGGTGGTGCATAGTATGGCCTTATACTCCTCCACAGCCACCTCTACTCCAGAGTGCTCTCCGACTCCAATAAGTCATCCGGTTATTACGTAATCCGGCTCTGTGGAGGATGAGGAAGAAGAAGGCACTATCGTTGCAGCCTTCTTCCGCCTTGAACTGCTGGGAGCATCGCCGATGGAAGGTGTGTCGGCTGCATTAATGGAAATAGCGCTAGCCTTCCTTTTGCACTGTGAGGCATCCGAGGGCAGTCTAATCTTGTAGATCGAAGAGGGAGGCCCCCAATTATCTTTCTTGGCTTCCCCTCTAGAAATCAGATGATCCCTCCTGAACTTGTTAGGGTATTTCCTCACCAGCGCCTGCAGTGGCTCCATAGCCTCTACCTCATCACTCTTGGGGGTCCTGATGAAAGCCTTGGGGTCCTTGCCCCAATCCTAGGACAAGGGCCATGAGTTTCCAACTCGCACGAAGAAGTAACGGTCATTCCAATTCTTCAGCGAATCGTAGATGGCCTCATTGATAGAAAGGTCTCTGGGAGACAGAGAGATCCAGTTTCCACTTTGGATAAATCGAAATATCACCCTAATCGCCTCCTTCGTTAGTATCCGTGAATGCTAGCGTAGAAAGTTGCATAGCGTGCAAAGAAAGCGTACGACATTGGCGTGGAGCTGTGCTATGGGAACTTGGAGCATTGTAAAGATGTCCAACAGCTCCTTTGGAATGGGGATGCGAACCTTACTCATCAAGTGAGCCTCGTATACAGTGATGCAACCCCGAGGGGGGAAGTAGGCCCAGTCGTGCTCACTGGGCATCACAGAGACGATCTCATATGAAATGTTAAACTCCACGTACAGCTCTCTCACCTCACTAGGGGTAATCATAGAGGTAATCTCGACAATAGAATGAGCCCTGGAAATAAAGGGAAGAAGAGCAGTAGAGACATAAAAAATTTTCAGTGTGGAAAAGTTAAACGGACGGACTAGTTTTTGTGAAGGCACACAACCATTGGTAAGACAACGAATCGAAAAAGCACGCCCATTATGGTGGACACGTGTCGTAAACGGAAAGGGCCCAGTCGAATTAGGTCTCCTATAGAATTAATTATCGGGATCGTAAATTTATTGCATATTGATACGTGGCAGCCTTTTCATCTGACAGTCCGGCGTCATAATGACGTATCGATTCAATTCCCACAAGTTTTTTGGATTTTGATCAGAGCGGTTAACGAATCCGGTAAACACTGCTTTCCTCACAAGCTCTCCGAATTTTGGCTAGAACGGTCAACGCTACTCTTCATGCTCAGCTCTCTGAATTTTGGCCAGAACGGTCAACAATCCGGTCAACGCTACTCTCCACGCCCAACTCTCCGAATTTTGGCCAGAACGGTCAACGATCCGGTCAAAACTGCTGTACCTACTGAGTTTCCTGGATTCTTACCAAAGCAGTCAATGAATCCGGTCAATGTTTCTTCTAGTTTAGTTTTCCGCATCTTTTTGTTACAATCAACAGCCACAAACGACACGATTGTCAGACCAAGTATCATTGCCAGTTTCGAGCTATCTTGAGCAAGTTGCCCAACCAGAAACGTCCTATTATGAATATGCTGGAGGTCGGAGTCCCAAACCACTAGCATGATGGGCTAGTGATGGGGACACCAGTAACGGGTTGGCCCACGAAGGAGAAAACGGTCCAATTTTGCCAAGACAGTAAACGCTTTTGTTGACCAAATGAAGAGCAAGTGGGCTGGCGAAGACCCAAGAGCAAGACGACGCATTAAAGTCTAGAACGGTCAATACTTTTGTTGATCGGAGAGGTGATCAGTAGATCGATTGGGGCCCAGGACGCACACAGCCCAAACAGTAATTGGCTCACGTGTCCATCTCAGAGCCACAACAGTCATCTACCATAATTTTTAGCCTCTCCAAGAAAGCAAGCTCCACAGTAATGGTCATCTCCAAAATTAGTGCACATCTCAGGAGGAAGACACTAGAATCTATACGCTGTCTGCTGAAAATCCAAGCAATTACAAAATATAGAAGGAAGGAGATTATTTTCTTAGATCGTTACAGCCAGAAAAGCACCCACTCCTGCGCCAAGGAAGGCAACAATCCTTAGCAGAGTACAGGCATCCAACCCTTCTGCATAAGGAAGGTAACCCAGTGCCACGGTTATAAAAGGCCATGAAAGTTTTCTTCAAAGACACGCTCTCAAATACGCACTAAAATGCCCGTAAAAAACTTTCAAGCAATCTCAAGCCCTCAAAAGTTCTTAATATCTCTCAAGCCTTAAGAAGTTCTTAATCTCTCTTAAGCCCTTTAGCGCTCTCTCTCTCTCGGCTTATAATTTTTAGTGAACTTTGGGCTGAGAAGTTCCACTCCTCACAAGCAACCCCATAAGTCACTTATGTCACGAGTGCATTTTCGCCTACACAAAACACTCATCAGCATTCATACTACATCTGCTGCATCTGTATTTTTATTTCGGAAGGCCAATTACTGACTTGAGTATCGGAGTGTTTTCGATGTGACCAAATTTCGTCGTCATCTGATTTCTTATTTGAAGCTGTGATGTGTAGGACTCAAAGCTAAGCGAACAGAGATTAAAATTTGACGAACAGCTCGATCCAAATCTGTTTAAGTTTGAATCTATGACGCATCAAATATATATTTTGCGTGATCACTTTAATGAAGCAATGCCTTTTAATTTTATTAATAAGTACAGTGTTATTTGGATTTATTTTTAGTATCAATTATTAAGTAGCAGGTGACCAACAAAGTAAAATGACATCGCAAATTATTAAAATATGTGTAATTTTTAAAAATTAGTTAGACACAAAATATAAATTATAAAAATTAATAATTGCGAGAAACAATAAGATGATGAGTTTATAAGTGGCAGTAAACTAAAGTTACATGTGAGGATATTTAGTTATTATAATGTTGTAAATATATGCAATTCATTTAGTGTAAGAGATGTTTGATTCTTTCACTATATTTGCAAAATAAGATATAACGCAAAGACTTTATAATTTTATCAACTGTATGTTATAATTGTCGTGACCTTGATCATTGCGGAATCGAACAGATTTGGTTTCCGGTTTAGCGTCCTTTACTCCACGCGCATTTGCAGTTCAATGTCGAACCAGACGACGGGATCGAAAACCAGATCCTCCGTGCTGGAAACGCGCATCAGAGGAAGTGAGAAGGGGATGGTGATTAAAATGAGAGGCCTTTAACAGCTTCAGTAAACCAGGGGATGACACGTGTGGCATTACATGGCATCAAGGCATCGCATCGCATCTTCTTGGCAACAATCACAATAACAACCGCCACAAGGCGACGAGCAACGGCGGTCCTCACCCTGAATCGTCGGCCTGATCATCATCTCTCTTTCTCTCTCTCTCTTCTTCCCCACACCGTTTCGATCGGTGACGTCATCCTCAGCAGAAAATAGAGAACGTGAATGTGGCAACTGCATAAATTATTGGGTGGGAGAGCAGAAGCTTACCGATGAAATTGGATTTCTTAAAGATTCGAGAGGTTTGGTTTGACGGAGTGGTCTTGGGTGAGGGTATCAAAATTTTTGGATTTCGTTATGCTTTCGCCCGCTAATTGCCAATTTTCAGGTATTCTTGCTTTGCCTTTTAAACCTTCGGAACATTGCACAAAACCATTGGCGCAATTCATGAGGGTATCCATCTTAGATGAGCCATTTTGATCGGTAGACGTAGGGTTGTTCCAGAATAAAGTCATTTTGGATTAATTTATTCCATCTTATGTTCGTTATAAAGGTGGTTGCGGTTGTTCAATCAAAATATGAAAATAAAGGTCGACTTCGTGAGTCAAATGGACGACAATTTGCATATTTTAATTGAGTGGTTGGTCCATTTGGAAGTTGTGGTGGCTACTGGTTGTGAGTAATACTCATGTGTAATAAAGGTACTGACTGCTTGGAAGAACCATCCTTGCATTCTAATACCGCAGTTGATCACGAACAGCGCCAGGCTGCTTTCGAGATGGATGGTCCTTCCGTGAACTCCGGTACTTTACCTAATTACAGTGACGAAAAACCTCACGTGAAGTTTCTGTGTAGCTTTTCTGGTAGTATTTTGCCTCGGCCACAGGACGGGAAGCTCAGGTATGTCGGAGGAGAGACGCGAATTGTGAGCGTGCCGTGTGATATTACCTATGAGGAATTGATGGCTAGGATGAGGGAGCTTTATGAAGATGCAGCTATTTTGAAGTATCAGCAGCCTGAGGAGGATCTAGACGCCCTGGTCACAGTGGTGAATGATGATGATGTGACAAACATGATGGAGGAGTATGATAAGCTGGGTTCTGGAGATGGATTCACGAGGCTTAGGGTTTTTCTCTTTTCGCATCCCGATCAAGATGCTTCACCCCATTACATAGACGTAGATGAAAGGGACAATGAGAGAAGATATGTGGATGCTTTGAATAGCCTAAATGAATCACCGGACTACAGTAGACATCAGCATAATGATTCTCCTGTAATGATTCCAGCTGATAATCTTCATATTGCTGATCAATTCTTCAATTCGATGAATTTTGACGGAGGTATCTATAATCAGAGAAACTATGATATTCCTACGCCCCAATATAACTTGCAACACCTCGCAATTCCTAATATGGGATCTGGGCAGTATTCTGTACCCACTGCTCAACGATATAATGAGGAATCCCCATGGAGTCCCGCTTACTGTTCCCCCAGGTTTGCTGGGCCCTATGATCCGCACTCACTTGCAGAGTTTCCATCTTCTCCATCTTCTGCTCGATTTCATACACCCTTCGCAGAAGTACCAGACAATCGCATCGATAGGATTCCTGAGGAAAATAATCGGCAACAAGTAAATCATCAACCATTATATGAAAACCACACCCATTATTCTGACAATGTGGTATGGTTAACAACTGGAGGTGTACCTGCTAAGAAGGGTGGGTTTCCTGGCAACATACTTCATGGTCCTAGCGTTGTTGATGGAAACAAGGTCTGTGAAAATTGCAGGATGGCTTTCCAAAGAAACCGATCTTGTATAGATTCCAAGCAGAAGCACGAGGACCAGTCATACATGGAGCAGTCCAGCATGGGAAATGGGTTTCCCCAGGTTGGAAATGCATGTGTTGAATGCCTCCTGAACAGGGAAGTTCTATTATCGAACACAGATTTGAAGCTGCAGCATGGAGGATACAATAAGGAACAGACTGACCCTCAGCCACATTATGGTGAAACTCAGGCTTCTGAGAGCAGATGGATTTTGCAGCATCAGTTGAATCCACGATCTGATGAACCAAGAGTGCACATCTCTGGAGCTGGAAAGGTGAATGAACATTACATTGTAGATGGTGCTGGCATGAATTTTTCTGTTGGGCATGGTAATATATCTGATGGCCACCATATTCCACCAAGTTACATCCACCATGATGACTCTCGGTACATTCAATCTGGTCCTGAACTGGGAACTGATGTATTTCATGGCCAAGTCGTGGCTGCAGGATCACATATTCATATTCCTTTGGAAGAACAAGGTGGTCTGCATGCAAACTTCCCTTGTACACATGGAGCAGATAATTCTTATCAATTGTCCCATGGCCATTCTTCTGCGCATATTTTATGGCAAAATGTTCCTTCTCCAGTTCATACACTCTCAACATATGATCCATCTGCTCTTCACCACAGACATGGATTTATCCCAGGATTGTTGAGGACAACCTTTGAAGGTAGTCCTAGATTTGCAATTGGGGTGGATCAAAATCCTTGGGTTGAGTCCTCACAGAAAAAGGTGGGGACTGATGGAACTGCCTTGCCAGAATATTCACAGGGGCATGGTTCAATACCAAATCATGGTGTTGTTTTTCGGGAGACCCAACAGGTATTTGCTCAAGATTTTAATGGGAATCCACCTCGAACATCAAATACTGCCTCTCATCTGGAATCTGCAAGGTTGACAGATGTAACTGGAAATGTATTAAATGATAAATTGATTTCTTCAACTGTTACGGCTAAAAATCCAGGACCAAGAGCTGATATGAGCAGCAATGGGATGTTAAGGTTGGATGATAGCACTGTTCATTGGGAAGGAAACCAATCTACTCGCTTGAGGCAGCTTGAGGGCTCTGATGTGCGAAGTATCCTTGCTTCAGATGGAAATGGTAATATATATACTGGATCTGTTAATGCATCACTTCAGTCAACCAATTCAAACTGCATAAATCCTGCTGAAGGATATAAGGATGCTGCTCATTTGGAAGAGAATGAACGGAGTGCTTCAGCGGATAACAGAGACTTGAGCTTCTTGCCTGAATTGGTTGCTTCCCTGAAAAAATCAAAACTTGAGAGTGTTGAAGTGGTGAAGGCTAGAGCTCAGGAAGATGCCAATGCTGCTATGTTACACTATTCATCTGCAAAAAATGGGAATGCTGATGAAAGAGAATCTGTGGTGAGAACTGGTTTTCTGTATCTTCTGAGAAGCAGTAATTTTTTATTGTCCGCTTCATAATCTGTTAATTTTATAATAGAACGGCCATGGAGATTCTGAGGGTGGGTCCGAGAATGAAAATCCCAACGCCTCCAAGATTGAGCCCACAAAAGCTGAAGAAGAAGCTATTGCCAGGGGGTTACAGGTCCTCATTGAATTCTTCCTTTTTCTGGCCTTAAGACAGAGCAATACCAGACAATATTAACATTTATGTGATTTCTTTTCTTTTGTTTTCTGTATATGCTTAAAGGGGGCTTCTAAATCTGATTATCTGTATATTATCCCTTATTTGTTCAGACCATAAGAAATGATGATCTGGAGGAAATTCGGGAGCTTGGTAGTGGTACTTACGGTGCTGTTTTTCATGGAAAATGGAAAGGTTCTGATGTGGCGATAAAAAGAATAAAGGCCAGCTGCTTTGCTGGGAGACCGTCTGAAAGAGAACGTTTGGTATGCTGTTTCCTCACCCCTTCCAGAACTTTATTTCATTTTTTGTCTTCTTTCTTTTTTAATTACTGTCATTTGTCTGCAAAAGAGTCTTGTTCCCTTTCTGTGTTCCTTTTATTCTCCTCCCAAGATGTGCAAATTATATGGTTTTGTATCTATATGTAATGAAAAAATAGCTAACCCCTTAATGAAGGGATATCTGACCGTTTACTCAAGTACAGATTTTTACTGGGAAAACATTGAATATACTTCACACAGTCCAGATCTAAAAGCCTTTAACAAAGGGACAACTCTGCCTAGTTGCAGTATTGAAAATAGACATTTTTAATTGATATGGATAAAACATCTACACAGGATACAACATAAAGAGAGCACAAGACTCTCCATCATGTAATTCTCCAGATAGCATGAAGCACTATTTTCTATTACTGCTATGGCCGTAGTCCTTCACATGCTGGACTCTTGAGTTCTTGCCCTAGCAACAACCTTCTTTTTGAGACAATTTTACAACATTGAATAGCCATTAGAGCTATCCACAAATAATGCGATTGAATGAGATGACTCATTGATACTGTATAATCTACAGCTCAATCAGGTTACAAAGCCATAGATATGTGTCATTAACTAAACAGCCAGCTGCCTGCCTGGATCACAACATCATCAGCAGCCAGCATAAGCACCTCTCTCAGCAGGTCCAGCACAGAAAGATCTGAAGTCCATGATTGCATTGTCATCTATTACTGGAAGATCAGTAAGACTAGTTGGTTCTGTTATTTAGTTGTTAGCAATCTGTTTACTAAGAATAACAAATATGTTATAAGATAGTTGCTAAATTGTAATACTATAAAAGCACATGTACATTGAGTAGTCGGGTTGGTAAGAAGAGAACTCAAAGATGAGAATAGCTTTCCCCAAATCTCCCCCCTTAGTCCCCTCTGCCTTCTACTACTACTACTCTCTGAATTCTCTTTCAAATATCTCTTCTTGTTATGTCTTTGGACTGTTATGTTGTATGTCTGGTTACCTTGTAATCGACTTCATAGTGAAGTCATCCAACTGGTATTAGATCAGCCATTATCCTGTCCTAAAACCACCACAATTATTTTCTTCTTTCTTTCAAATCCTCCATGCCAGGGAAAAACAAGAACATGGAAGAGCAATTGAAGCAGTGACACCAAGAAGCAAATGATTCCCTTCAACAGCAACTGCAGGGAGGTTTTGCTGCTATTAGGCTTGAAAATCAGGTCATGTTCCAAGACTGAGATGCCAAACTCGATGCTAAATTTGATGCATTCTACAAGAAAACTGAGGCTGCACTTCACAATAGAAACTGTGTTACTGAATCCATTGTCAAAGATCATAATTGAACATCTCCTCCAACAGGGGACAGGCCTCTGATGTCCACCCCAGTATCTCAGATCCCATGAATCAGCAAATCCATATGTTCCTCATCATCACCTTCCCGAACTGGACTTCCCTTATTTCAATGGTGACAATCCTATATGATGGAGAAAGCGTACAAAATAATTTCTTCTTCATAATATTGTGGAGCACCAAAAGATGGACGTGTCTCCATGTTCTTAGTGTGACAAGCTGAAATTTGGTATCGTGTTTATGCTTCACAACAAGGTTTGTACCTTGGGATGTAGTGGAGTTTGATAAACTCCAAAACCACTATCCTTGAATATCAGTAAGAATTTGATGACCTAATGTCTCACATTTTGGCCTCAATTCATCCCTCTCTGAATCTTATTTTATCCCCAGCTTCATAAGTGGTCTGAAAAGAGGAACTTTGGCAATGGTCAAGATTTTTCAACCCTTACTCTCTTGCTCAAGTCTTTGATGTTGCTAAGCTTCAGGATAGTCACTTGAATCTTTTGCCAACAGAACCAGAATCCCTTGCAACAGCTTCACATCCCAACCAGACCCGACTCCTTTGAGAAATCCTTTCCCATTCAAACCAATGTGAATCAGATAGCCCTCAACAAACTTGAAATTATTCATTGTATTAGCAAATGTCCTGTATTATGTGAACATGTAGAAACCCTCTTTTGACTTTGATTTCTTTTGCCTCATTATAAAAATATTTCGACAACTTTGGTGTATTCTGCACTTGAGCAGCCTACCGGTGGCATTTGTTATTGGCGGCACAAGTTGAGAAGCTTAATTATCAGATGATGATTTCTCTGGTATCACCAGCTTGCTAGATAGGAATTACAAACAGGCAAGTAGGCCGTTGTACTCATTTTTAGTTGACAATGAGTGCTGTCAGTTTTTTTTTTTTTTTTCATCATGCTTCTCTTTTGTGCTCAACCCCCTCTCCTGCCTGGGAAATTAGTGAAGTTGAACTTGGTTTTGGTTTGGTGAGAGGTGGGAACTATAGGCTTGCTTAGCAATGATAAGCAGAAATGGTCAACTGTGGTAGTTAAAGGTCATGTAATTTGGAAGCATGAAAATATTTGTTTTGCTAGGCTGTTCATTTGGTGTATGCTTACGCCTAAATATGCTGCCACAAAACGTACATTGATTTCAGGGAAGCTCTAAAAGCTTTTATTGATGGTTATTGACACATTTTCCTGGGATGAACTATCTGGACTGTCCCTCTTTTCTCATTTTCTTGGCTCCTTGACAGTTTACTTTTGGATATGTATATCATTGTTTTAAATCATGGTGTTGGAGGCGCATGATAAGTGATCGCATGTATCACAACTGTCCGGGCGTGTTCTGATTGTTGTACCTCTTTTAAATATTGTTATGAAACAATATGTCACAATTCTATTATTTCTAGGATATATAGCACACATATTCACCACATTTATCTAAATTTAAAATTAGGCAGACTGAACATGAAGAAAAGCATGATGAGGTAATTTTGGAGAAATAAATGCATATGTCTACTGCTCTTAGCAACTATTAAGAATGGTGCTATTGCTACTACAAAGGCTATTAGCTGTGTTTCCATTTTGAACTAGCTGAAACAGATAATTTCTTTGACTAAGTAAGAAAAAGGTTTTTATGAATCCATAAAGAAAGGTAGCTGTGGATTGGACAGAAGTGTCAGTGCGCCATAATTTTTGCACTAATTATTGTAACTATGTAATTATGGCCTTAATTAGTTATTGTATAATAAGTAGGATTATAATCTTAATTAGATGATTGTAAATTGAGTGATCTAAATACTCTTCTATGTTCCTTGTAATGAAAAGAAACTCTCAGTGGAGGGCCATAGAGCCTTTTGGCAAATTTTTGACTTGGTATCAAAGCCAAAACCCTAAAATTGAATTTTGTTACCTCTTGTCTTGGTCAGTTGTCAACATTCTTGGACAAGTCAACATTCTTGTGGTGATTTCATGAGGTGGTTGTGTTAGTTTCATTACCTCTTGTGGTGAGTGAAGGTCGCATATTCCTTGAATGCGAATCTGCCCTTTCTCATGTGGTCTATTCTTCGTGGAATTAGCCTCTGAACTGAATTTGAATCCTTCAGTGTGCCCATGTCACCCTCGGTTGCACCTTCCTTTCCTTGGAAGAAAGTGAGGAGCACTTTGTGGACCCTAGAAGAAAGACAATGCATTAATTACAAGTGGTTATTTCATGAGCTTGAGTGATTTTTTTGGTAATGCCCTGGTTGGCTATATTTTGTAAGTAGCATATGTTCTCAAGCTTGATTTGGATTATCATTTTCGTCATGATGTCTTCAACCAATTCAAATTTTTTCTAGTGGTATGTTTTACTGAAAATCTGCCTGGGAATTTTAGTTTGCCGTACTCATAACAAAAAAGTAACTATGAGATCACATAGACGGAAGTGACCTTGTTTCTATGAACCCTGCAAAGTTAGTCTTATCCAAGGTTATGGATACTTGATTGATGACCGGGATTTTAGCATATATCAATCCTCTTATTGTTCTTGACCTAAGGCCATATAAGACTGCGAAAATAATGTGAGAATATTTGAAGAAGGCCCATAATCAAGATAATAGTCCACGTTGTTTTTGACTTGCATATGAGATTGGCATTTTCTCTCAAGGCAATCTTTCCATTTAAGAGTACTTTTGGGTTTTTACAACTTGTAGGCTGGATTTTCTAATATTATTTATGCAAAAGTAATTGTAAATCTCTATTTATTGTTAATGGGGTTTGATAGCAAAGTATGAGGGACCAATTTTTGATGAAGTTGCGTCCTAAATTTGAAACCATTTGTTCGTACTTAAAGCTTCAAAACCCTTCTCGATCATTGGATATTTGTTTTGGTGAATTACTTTGGGAAAAGCAGTGTCTTTTGACACAAGCCACATTTCAACATGACCGATTATTATATAGTGCCAACATGGTTGCATATGCGGCTCAAGGAAAATGGAAGGATAGGGATATGCGCAATGTCCAATGTTTCAACTGCAAGGACTTTTGGTATTTTGCTACTAATTGTGTGAAGAAATCTTTCAATTACTATAAGAGGCCAGGCTATATGATTAAAGACTGTCCAACTCATTTTCAAAATTGGCAAGGTAAAGCTTATCTTGTAGATGCCACCGTTCCTACCACTACAATGGCATCCACTTCTACTAATTACTTTTGCTCCAAAAATGGTACAGCGGACAATTCTCATCGCCTTTTAAGCCTTAGGGCTTCAAGGTGATGATACTACTACATTATACACTCGATTTGTCAATTCCAGTGCATCAAATTATATGATTAGTTCACTTGATGCCCCAAGAAGTGTTTGCCAATATCACGATTGATCTCATAATCAAATCGTCAATGGAAGTCATTTCTACTTATCAAGGCTATCGATTATATTAATTCTTCTATCAAAGATGTTTTTCTATAAACTGGACTTTCTTCTAACATTATCTTGGTATGACAGTTAATTGATAGTCTCTGTGTCATTCGTTTCTCTCATAATGGCTATCTTGTGCGGGTTTAGATGTCAGAGAAGATACTTGTAAAGGAGCCTAATGTTGGATGACTATTCCAGCTATATATTTTTTCCATTCCTAGTTCTTTTCCATTGTCTTGTACAACTGTTAATAATGAGAGTACCATATGGCACAAAAGATTGGGTTGTCCTAACTCTGTTGTATTGCCCCATTTGCTAAACTCTAGTTTGTTAGGAAATAAAGATCAAATTTTCTACTTCTCATATGTCGTTTGTTTGCCTTTCATGGAAATTAGGTAAGGCATGCCACAAAAAGTTCTAATATTGTGCATAGTGATGTTTGGGGTATTAAACCTATTATCTCTCATGCTCATTGTAAGTAATAGTCTCTTAAGTGGTTCAAACCTAGATTGTTTTTACGCAACATCAACTAACGACACCCCTTTTGGAGGTTGCCCTGGCACCTGAGATTGCTCTACCTTATGAGGCTGTAGTGCAGCCTGAGGCTATTGAGACCATTTATCCCAGCCCAGATAGGCTTCCTGATGGCGGTCCTCACTGATCTACCAAAGTATCCCGTCCTTCTGATTGGTATGGTTTTAATACTACTTTGTCTTCTACTTTCATTCTGTCATGTTACTCTAAAGCTATTAAACACTAGTGTGGATGAAAGTAATAGATGAGGAATTCCAAGCTCTTCCAGAAAATCATTCATGGGATATTGTTGAATGTCTATTTGATGTTGAAGCTATTTGTTATAAATGGGTCTACTACATTAAACGCCGCTGTGATTGAAATTCTAGATATTTATAAGGTTTGATTCGTTGCTCTTAGTAGCAGGCAGCAGTATGGGGTGGACTATGAGGAGACATTTGCTCGTGGCTAAAATAGCTGTTGTACGGAAGCAGTATGGGGTGGACTATGAGGAGACATTTTCTCGTGGCTAAAATAGCTGTTGTACGGACAATACTTCCCATTTTTGCCTCTCAAGACAAGTCACTCCATCAAATGGATATTATGAATAGCCTTTTTCACGGTGATTTTAGGGAAAAAATTAACACAACACCTCAACTCAACGTGATCTCCTCTCCCACATGTGCATAGATTGCCCAAGTTTCTTTATAGTTTGAAACAAGCCCTTGGGCATGGTTTGAAAAGTGCCTATCTACTTCACTTTTTTTTCTCCTCTGTACAAAGCAAATTTGTCTCCTCTCTATTTTTGTGTTAGACACCTATAGGTCTTGTCTTCTTACTTATTTATGTCGATGATATTGTTATTATTGGGATGAACCCTAAGTTCATTGCTCGACTTCAACAACACTTCTAAGCATCCTTTTTCATAAGAAAGACCTTGGTTCTTATGTATTTGCGAGATTGGAGCTCCACACTAATTAGCAAAAAATACTCTCAAGATTTAGTTATTTTGGCTAGCTTTCACCGTTCGTTTCTGTAGATGCTCCTTTGGAGGTCAATTTAGAGTGCTAGTGTGAGGAGGGAGATCCTCTTCGTAATCTTACTTTGTATCAACAATTTGTTGGGAGTCTGAACTATTTGATTATTACACGACCTGATATTTTTTTCACAGTTTAGCAAGTTAACTAATTTACGTGCTTAATGACATCTTGATTAGATTGCTATTCATCATATTATTCAATATCTCAAAGGATTTCTGACTCGTGGATTGTTCTCTCTTATTGGATCTCCTATTCACCTCGTTACTTTTAGTGATGATGATTGGAATGCGTGTTAAGATACTCATCATTCTATTGTATGTTGGTGCATGTTTTAGGCGACTCCTTGGTACCCTAGAAGAGTAAAAAGTATAATCGTGTTTCCAAATCTTCCACGAAGTCCAAATGCCATGCAATATCTGATGCTTGCTTGGAAATTGTTTGGCTTTGTGGTCTTCTCGCTAAGTGTTGTGTTAAATTGTAAGTGCACGATACCGTAACAAGCAACAAAGTGATAAATCAAATATCATATCCCAAAAAGATGGAATTTCTACTGAGTACCTAAATAAGCATTATTCTAATATTGTCTAAATAATTGAATTAATAGTGGAGATAACTAACTAACTAATGAGACTAATTAACTAATTAATAGATTACTGTGGGAATTGCACTAAAATGAGATTAATTCAATAAAAAGAGATACCATGGTATTTTTGATTGACCTAGATAATCTTGTGTACCACATTTGATGGAAATAAATTCAAACAAAGGGCTCTATTTATAGGGGTTCAACTCCTTACAATGGGAGTTTTCTCACAAAATATATTTTTAACATTTATCAGATTGAGGAGTAACTCAACATTGTGTGACTGCTTGGTGAGTGTTTTAGATTTGGACACTTCTAATCAAAGGTTTAGTTGCCAACCACCAAAAAACTTGGATTTCCTTTGTTTTTTTGGTGTTTGGGATGAATGGGAAGGACATATAGATGATATTAGAGGAGTGGTGTTTCTTAGTTCCTATCAAGTGTTCGGGCTTTCCCCTTACTGCTAGCAGGATGAGGACTTCTGTACAGTACTGCTGTACCAAAGTGAGTTATTGGATATCTTGGCTATCTTACCATGGAAGATTGCGATTAACTTGCGACACTTTATTTAGTCATACTGGTGTAGCAGGTTTACTCAGCCTTGGAAGGTGCTTAAGGATTGCATGATATCTGCAGGATGTTCTATGGGATGGAAAGATTATGCGACAGGTAAAGCACATGTGGTCAGGGTAGTATGTTTCTGTAAAGAAGAATGTCTAGAAGTTTAGAAAATGTTTGCATTCTGAGCTTCCATGTGACATTTTTGTTTTGTAAAAGTTAGTGGAAATGACAATTATCTATTAGAAATAGTTTTTCATTTTTCTGTTCCATTTTTGTATCTTTTCTATGGCCACCTCTACCATCACCTTCACCATCACGGGCAATTCTGATATCATCTACCAAGCCTCTTCCTTTCTGGTTTCTACTAGAATTCATATCTGTAACCGTTCATTCTGCATATTTACGAAGTGACGAAGTGGTAATGAAATGGGATGAAGCTGTATGGAACTTCGTCTCTTCATTAAAGCACACCTTTGAAACACGGTTAGCTTTGAACAGTGGGTGATAATTCAAGTTGAGCTGCATGTTTGATGTGTGATCAATAAAACCAGTGGTGTTCTTTGTTTTCAAGAAAATGAGAATGTTCTGCATCTTTATAAAACTAAGTGTGCAGATTGGGAGAAATCATCTGCAAACCTAGGCAATGGGACTTGTCAATGATTTATTACTCAAGTCTTGGGAAGAAAAGGGATGTTTCTGCACGAAAAGGCTGTAGTTTATCATGTCTAGCATGGGAGGAATGCTATGATCTCTCTCTCTCTCTCTCTCTGCTGAGGGATAGGTTCTTTAAAACGAGTAAAAACAGCAAGTATCTTTATTGAACAGAGAGATATTGATGTAATACTACTATTTTGATTTTTGTCTAAAGGGACCCTGGTAATTCCTAGGACAATTATTGATGACAGATTGGGCCAACCTGACTCGGGTATGCTTGTATTTCTTGACACCATAACCACAGGACGATTACCTTGTTATAGCAAACAAGCCTGCATTCTGAAAAGCCATTTGCAAATTCCATCTATTTATTGGAAGTACCTTTTCTCGGTTAGTTTACGCTGATGAACTAGTCCATTGAATCGACAATAACATGCCCATTTTCTTAGAAAATTCTTCCAGGCTTCATTTTCTCTGATCTTCTTTTGAATTGTGTTGCTTTAGATTGAGGACTTCTGGAAGGAGGCTCTGATTTTAAGTTCATTGCACCACCCAAATGTTGTTTCTTTCTATGGAGTTGTACGTGATGGTCCAGATGGTTCATTAGCAACAGTTACGGAATTCATGGTTAATGGATCTTTGAAACAGTATTTGCGAAAAAAGGACAGGTAAGCATTTCAACTTTTGCTGCCAGCCATTAGGAATTTTTTGCAGCCTATTGGTGTTGATCATGGAGGGCACAGAATTGCTGCCATTGGACCTCCTTCCTACATGACTAGGAATGCTCAATGACAACCTCTTAATTGTCACCACCACCTTCCTGTGTTTCCTTACTGATTTTTGAAAGGGGGTTGGGGGTGTTTACGAATCATTTATTGATGTAGATGTCATTATGCCACAATTTACTCTGAGCAGGACAATTGATCGCCGCAAGAGACTAATTATAGCCATGGATACTGCATTTGGAATGGAGTATCTGCATGGAAAAGATATCGTACATTTTGATTTGAAATGTGAAAATCTGCTGGTCAACATGAGAGATCCTCATCGACCTGTGTGCAAGGTATGCTGAGTATTTTTTCAAAGTATGCTATGCATGTGATCTTTACTTATTATTTTGAAACCTCTCTTTTTCTCTCACTATGATGCAGAATGTGCTTGTGAACTTGAAGCTTATATTAGATATATTGTCATGTATTTTGTTATTGGTCAGATTATAATTTTTATTTTCGGTAGTTATTTTTCAGTAGATTATATTGAGAATATGTTTCCTATTTAGAAGTACACCTTAGAATCTTTCTTATGCAATCATTTATGAATTGAAGAATTAGAGTAATTAAGTATATTTTCCCCTATTGGTCTGGTCTCCGCTTAATTTCCTCTGGTTCTCTCTCTCGCTCTCTATTTCTCTCTCTCTCTCTCTCTCTTTCTCTCCCCCTCCATAACACTTGTGTGATGCGTGGGTAAGTGTTGATCAATAGAAAATGTTTTTCCATCTATTGAACTGATGTCCCGCAGTTTTGGTGTGAGCTCTTAAGTTGATTAACAGACTAGACTATGCTTCTGTTTTAATCTTGCAGTATATGCTTAATCTCACAACATGTTATTACTTTGTTTTCCTTTGAGGATTTTGTGCATGAATCTCTTGATTGTGGTACAGTTGAAGCCATATTTGATATGTCTTAAGCGATTTGGACTTACTAAGTTAGCAGATATTATTGTATCTATGTAGATTGGTGATATGGGGTTGTCAAAGGTGAAACAACATACTTTAGTGTCAGGCGGTGTTCGTGGAACTTTACCCTGGATGGCCCCTGAGCTTCTCAGTGGAAAGAGTAGCATGGTGACGGAGAAGGTGTGGTCATACCCATTCAAATATGTTTCCATCTTTTTGTCGCCTTTTATAATGCTGCTCGAGTTCTTTTTTCTGGTTCTAGTTTTACCTTCTTGCATATTTTTCTGCTGTAGATTGATGTTTACTCGTTTGGAATTGTGATGTGGGAATTGCTTACTGGGGATGAACCTTATGCAGATATGCATTGTGCTTCTATAATTGGTAGGTAATTTTTTTAGAGTATGTATTTGCAGTTCTCTATGTGATGTTCTATTTATGCTTCCCCTCTTGAATTGGATGTTCTTTGACAGGTAATTTTTCCTGTCAGGAAGTTGTAGGAATAATAACAGACCCCCTTGCCTTGAAAAGGGAAGGAAAACATTTATATCATGTTTCCTTAAGTTTTGTGGGGATGGATGGATCGTTGAAGTGGTGTTTTTTTGATCTTTTGATAGTGAAGTAAATATTACATAAAAAAGCTTGTGACTTGATGGCATATGCCTAGGATCCTAATTTTAAGCCCAAATCCTACTAGTCATTCTGGTCTATAATAAGTTCATTAAGAGAACTTAATACATGCTAGAATAAGGCCATAGGCCATATAGATAGAAGAATGAAAATTAATTCACATGCTTCTCAACTGGTTTATTGACTTATTTTTCATTTATTAGATGGGGGATATCACTCAGTTGAGTTCCCATGCAGTACAAAACTTAATATGTGCTCTTAATCCTGCAGTAAGGCATGCCGTCTCCATGTTGGTCTATGATCCTAGATGATCAAAGGCATAGAAATTTGGTGACTTATCTCTGTGAGTTTGCGAGTGACTGATCTCCATCTTCAACTTGATGACTGATTAGTGAAGGCTAAGCTTGAAGAAGATGAAGGCATGAAAATCTTCCTTTCAGAGAAGGATTTTTTTTCCTTGATGTTCTTACACCTTTTTTTCCCTGTCAAGAGTGATTTCAAAATCCTCTTTCCTCTTCCCACAAAGCTCAATTGTGTGACCATAGGAGAATGGTGGGAATGGATAGACATCTAACTTAATTGCCAAAAGAGTAGCTTTAGAGGGGGTTAAAATATAAAAAGAAGAAGAGAAAACTCCACTTTTGAGTTGGTTCTATTCACTTGTATATATAGGGCTATTTTCACATATCACATATACTAAACTATCATTACAAAATGGAATATACCAAAACATATTCTAATAGAGGGAAAGGCTTGTCAACAGCTTAGGTTCTTTGTGTCAATTAAATATTCTCTATCGCAAATTATGCTCTTTATGTAAATGTTGTAAGTATTATGATTTTAGTGTTAATTAGCATTCCCTGCCATTATGCCTGAAATGAGGCTGGTGTTATTCTTGTAAAATTCTATGTAAGTGAAGGAACTTTGAATTGAGAGTCAAGCCTTTTGGGCAAACTTGTCATGGTATCAGAGACATGCCTTTCTCATTTGCATTTATGCATGTTTGAGTTCTTGTTAGTCTCTGGCAATTTTCCCGACACATCTGGAATCTTGGATTCTGGTTTCTCTGGAATTTGGATTTCAGTTCTCTTGGGTTTCTTTGGTGCTCTTGGAGCTTTGTTTCTTGGTTGCAATTTTCGCTGCTACTCTGCTTCTTTGAAGACTCACAGCAATCATTTTGTTCTTTGTCAAGACCCTACACATCTTTGAAGACTCACAGCATCCATCTTGTCAACACTGCGACAGATGTCGGGAAAATTGTCACCCAATATCAAATGGGCTGTGAACTGTTTGCCATCTGCTACTGTCTGTGGATTGCCTCATCTTTCTCGTGGTAGTATCAAAATAAGTATATGTTGCCTTTTCATATTTGTCTCCCACTAGAAATATGATATCCATTGGTCTGTTGGGCTTGGGCAGGGGCTTGTTTGGCTGAATTGGTGAGGGCATTGCCCTTGTTTATACTTGGAGGCATTTGCCCTCTTTGGTGTATGGTTACTTAATGTTATTATTATTATTACTTCTAAATTCTCAACCATAACAAATAACATTCTGATATTTTTGGAGTTAAAATTACTGGGAAGAATTACTTTGTGTGGGAATTTCAATTTCAATTATTTGTCACCGGTAAAGATTAATGGGGCAATATAGATGGAAGTGGCCTGACCCTTACCAATCCCACAAAGCTGTTTTGATGGAAGGTTAAAGGTGCTTAAGCAATGATATATTTTTAGCTTCTGTTGATCTGATTATTGCTTTTAACCCGAGGGCATATAAAACAGCTCTAACAATGTGGGAATATTTGAACAAGGTTTACAGTGAAGATAACATTGCCCATCATTTTCAACTTCAATGTGAGATTGCCAGTTACTCTAAAGGTTATCACTCCATTCAAGATTACTGTTTTGGTTTTTAGAATTTAGGTACAATTTTCTGATATTGTTTATTTAGAAGTACCATTCCAATTTCTATACATCGTTTAGGGCCATCATAGGCAACATAAGAGAGATCAATTTTTTTATAAAACTGTGCCCTGAATTTGAGGTCTTTCATTCTAATTTAATGACTTGGGTCCCTTCTCCATCGTTGCATACTTGTTTTGGATAATTACTTCTGAGTAGAACAACACTCTTTGACATAGGCCACAATTCAACAGCATAGGATGCTGTAGAGTACTAGTACGGTTGCATATACAGCTCAAGGGAAATAGAAGGGTAGGGATATGTACAAAGTATAATGTTTCAGCTACAAGGGCTATGGTCACATCATTGCCAACTGTGCAAAGAAATTTTACAAGTACGATAAGAAACGAGGGCATATTAATAAAAAAAATGTCCTGCTCATCCTCAAAATAGACAATCTAACGTTTACCAGGTAGATTTCTCCGCTTCTCCCACTATACAGACATCCATTTCTACTTCTTCTAGCCAAGCTTCTCTTACTCTCGAAATGGTGTAACAAATAATTTTCTCTGCCTTTTCAACACTGGGGCCTTTTAAGGTAATGGTACTGAAACTCCTTAAACTTGGCTTATGAATACCAATGCATTGGATCACATGACGTTCACTTAACACACTACTGAATGTTGATAAATATCACTGCTCATCTCATATTCAGATTGCTAATGGGAGCTGTTTATCTATCAAGGCTATCAGCGATATTAATTCATTTGTTCAAAGATGTTTTCATATCACCCGGACTTTCTACTAGTCTTATCTCGATTGGAAAATTAATTGATATCAACTGCGATGGTGGTCTTGTGTAGAACCAGATGTCGGAGAAGATACTCTCGAAGGGGTCTACAATGAAACATTGTTTTTGTTAACTTTTTCCATTCCCAGCTCTTTATTTTTGGCTTGTATGACTATTAATAATGAGAACATCATATAACACAAAAATTTGGATCATCCTAACTCTATTGCGTTTTCCCATTTGTTGAACTCAAGTGTGTTGGGAAATAAAGGCCAACTTTCTCCTAATTATATGTCTTTTGATTACTTTACATGTAAAATAGTTTAGACTCTTCATTTTCCTCCAAGTAATCATGCTATAAAAAAGTTTTGATATTGTGCATGGTGATATTTGGGATGTTGCCCTCATGATATCTCATGTGCAATATAGGTACTTTGTGACTTTCATTGATTATTACAATTGATATAACTGTGTTTATTTTATTCATTCAAAATCCAAGGTAGTCACCATTTTTCATATTGTGGCATATATTGAGAATCAATTTTCTACATGTATTGAGGTGTTGTGATTTGATTTAGGTGGGGAGTATGTGTCTCATGAATTGCCTATTGGGGTTCAACCCGGGTACACATAACCCGATACAGTAGAACAAGACCCGAACCCTCTATTACATCTTAGCCACCAAACTAGTGAGCACAAGAAATACAATAATGCACAATATTTTTAATGTGGAAAACCCTTTTCAACAAAGGGAAAAACCACGGGACAAACTCCAAAACAATCCACTATAAAAGTGCCGATTATAAAAACCTCTGCCGAAACCCCTTCACTACAATCCCTAGTGAAGAATGATTGAATATAATTCCCCCCCAACACACCAAATAACTGGCAAAAGAAATACGAAGAATAAGAGTAATCAAACGAAAATATGCTTCTAGAAATCACCTTCAAAGTGACGTACTTGACTTTGGCAAAGAATAGAACTCAAATCGGATCTCAACCGGATGCCAAACCTCTTCCTCTTCTCTTTTCTTCTCTCCTCTCTCTCTATGCGGTGCTCCTCTTGTGTGAGAATGATTTTGGAATAGCCTTAAAATTGAGTTTGCGCAATTTTATAATCTGGGCTATGCTCAAATGCCTGGCAGGCGCGCGCTTAACTGCGAATGACTTTGGAATCGGCTTATGAACTCCACTCGAGCGAGCCTCGAGCGTGGATGTGTCGGTAGCAAACTGGAATCTGCACTCGAACTCCACTCGAGTGAACTGCGAGGGCGGATCGCCTCTTGGCCGCACACTGCGCGCGCTGCGCGAGCACGAGCACCCCGATCCTTGTACGAATATCGTATGATTCTCCGATAACCATCTGTTTGTTGCAACACTCATAAGGGAGTGACCAAAACTTAACAAACTTTCTCTTACGACCTTGTGGGGGACCTTTCGCCTCTATCGGTGATCGTCATCACCTGCCTTTCGACAACTTCCCCTCCAATGGGATCCCAGCATCTGCCTCTACAAGTTTGACTCATATCCTCTTCCGCTCCATTGAACCCGGAGTAGTCCCACTCCCCTTCGGCTTTTCCTTAGCGGTAAAATCACTCCCCCTTGTATTCCTCGGTAAAATCTTCCTGCCACATTGACCAATGCCCCCATTGGTCACCTTGACATTATCCTTGGCAACTGAAGCCTTCATCAAGTACCGGCTTGATCGCTTTCTTCCTATTGCCACAAACGGGGTACCTTTGGTGAGTTTTCACGGCCTTTTCTTGAACGCCGTGCAAAAGCCTTCTTCATTAAGTTTTCCGGTTGAAATCACATTCAACCGTAAATTTGAGGCATGTCGCTCGCCCTTCAATACAAGTTTTTGTCGTTGCTTTTCCACAAGCTAATATCCCCGATGCCACCAACCTTCAACGAACCATCGTTATTTATCTTCAATACCTTGTAGTCCCCGGGCATATAGCTGGTGAAAAGGGATTTCCTTGGTGTCGCATGGTGTGAGGAACTGCTATCCATCACCAAATTTGTATTCTAGCTTGGAAAGCTTCATGTCTCCCCCGCATGGACAACCAAAAGGTCTCTGAAGAAAGTGATAGAAGCCCGATCATCTTCATCATGGTCCCTCTTCTCTCAAAGCTCACCTCCGCCCTCCTACTTTTTCTTGGGATAATCCCGCTTCATGTGACCCTTCTTGTCACAATGAAAGCACTCTATATCCTGAAACTTAGACCGATCGTTGCTCTTCTCCGATTTACCTCCTCGATCTCTTGATCTCCCATGTCCCCGACCGCTGGTAGATACCAAGAGTTTTGGCTCCTCCGATACCTCAACACTTCCCTTCCGCCTTAACTCATTTATAAGTAAGGAAGCGATAACTTCGTCTAAGCTGAGCGTGTCCTTCCCGAACAATAACGTCGTAACAATATGATCGTACGAGGTTGGTAAAAAAGCCAACAACACCAACGCCTTGTCTTCCTCCTTGATCTTCTTATCAAGTGCTGACATTTGCATCAATATCCGGTTGAACTCATCCAAGTATTTCTCAAAGCTTCCCCTTCGATAAACGCAAGCCCATATAACTTCTTCTTCACATAGAATCTCATTGTCAAGGATTTGAACTTACATTGGCTTTTAAGCTTCTCCCGGACCTCCACTAGATTCGACAAGACAATGACTTTTTAAATAGTGTTATCCACAATAGACAACTTGATCGTGCAATTGGTAAGATTCCTCTTATCTTGCCACCCATCTGTCATATTCTCCGGTTTATCTTTCTTCCTCCGAAGTGCTTTTACCATTCATTCCTGGGTTAAAATATTTCTCACATTTTCTTGCCAAAGAATGAGACTATTTTACTCATTAAACTGCTCAATACAGAATGGCAAACTCTTTGACATTGACGCCATCAAATCAAAGTTCTATAACCTTTCTTTAATACCACTTATTGGGTTTGACCCGATACATACAACCCGACACAACGGAATAAGACCTGAACCCACTCGTCACATGTTAGCCACCAAACTAATGAGTACAAGAAATGCAACAATGCACAGAGTTTTTAACGTGAAAAACTATTTTCAAGAAGGAAAAAAATCACGGGACAAACTCCGAATCAATCCGCTATAAAAGTGTCGATTACAAGAATCCTTTTTGAAATCCCTCACTATAATCTCGAGTGAAGAATGGTTGAATACACTACAAACTCCGAAACAATCCACTATAAAAGTGTTGGTCACAAGAACCCCTTTTGAAATCCCTTTACTACAATTTCGAGTGAAGAATAATTGAATACAACCATTTCAACATGTTGAGCAACCCACAAGAGAAATATAACAAAAAATAAGAGTAACCAAATAAAAATACATTTCTAGAAATCACCTCAAAAATGACGTACCCGACTTTGGCGAAAAACAAAACTCAAATCGGACCTCAATCGGATGCTGAACCTCTTCCTCTTCCCTCTTCTTCTCTTATTTCTCTCTATGCGGCGCTCCTTGTGTGAAAATGATTTCGGAATAACCCTAAAATTCATTGAGCGCGTTTTATACTGCGAACCATGCACGAGCGCCCATCAGGGGCGACTCGGGTGCGGGCACCACTGGTATCGGCGCTCAAGCGCGGATCGAGCGTGGCTCGAGCGCTATCAATCTAGAATCCGTGCTTCAAACCTTTGTTGCGCGTGCGAATATTTCAATCCTCACACGAACATCGTACAATCCTTCGATGACCATCCGTTTGTTGCAGTACCCATAAGTAACCAAAGCCCAACGATGCCTGGCTTGTTATATCATAAAGGAGTAGTCTCCCAATGCTCTTGTCCTTGTAAACAACAAAACTGGCGTGCCTAAATAAAAGAATCAACATCTTTTAAATGTTGTTCACACCTTATTTCTTGAGTTTTGGATTGAGGTCTTATCTAATGCAGTCTATCTAATTAATAGACTACCAATACAAATATTGAACTTTGACTCTCGTTATTGGCTCTTTCATTAAAACTCTAGCTATACTGTCATTACATTTGTTTTGTTTCTTTATTTTCACAAGAACGCCATAAATATTCTGTTCAATCTGTTAAATGTGCTTTTGTGGGTTGTAGTGTTTCCCATAAAGGTTTTGTTTGCTATAATCCACGATGTTGTTGCTTTCCTATTTCTCATAATGTTTTTTTAATCATCACTTCTTTCCCTCATATGTTAATTTGTCGCATGAACCTATTGTCCTTCATAGCTTTTTAAGTATCCCTTCTTGAGGATGCTCCTGTATTTAAGACTGCACTACCTCTTGAGCTTTCGGTGTGATCTGAGGCTATTGCTATAGTTTCTCCTGGCCATGATATGCTTCCTGGTGGCGTTCCTCACCAATCTACCAGTGTCCCCCTGTCCTCCTGACTAGTATGGTTTTGATGGGACTTTGTCTTCCAATATGTTATTCAAAGGCTATTTAACATAAGAGTGTTTGAGGAAAGCAATGTATGAGGAACTTCGGGCTCTTACAAAAAATCATATATGGGACATTGGTCCTTGCTCATTTGATGTTAGAGCTATTAGTTGTAAATGGGTATACCCCATCAAACTCACTGATGGAAGCTTAGATCTTTAGAAAGATTGGATGGTGACTCTCGGTAATAGGTAGGAGTACTGGAAAACTATGAGGAGACATTTGCTCTGACAACTAAAATGACTACTGTGTGGACAATACATTCTATTGCTGCTTCTTAGGGCTACCCATTCCATCAAATGGATGTTAGAGTGCTTTCTCCATGGTGATCTTAAGGAGGAAATTTACATACCTCCACTTGGCTTGATACCCTCTCCCTCGTTTGATGTGTTTAGATTGTCCAAGTTTCTGTCTTGAAAGACACACCATGTGCATGGTTTGACCGAGTTCCTGTCTACTCTGACTGGTTTCTCCTTCAGACAAAATCAATATGACCTATCTCTATTTTTGTGTGTCCTCCTAGTATTTTTTTGGATTGGTTCTCCTTACCGGCCCCTTTAGGTATCTTCTTAAGTCAATAAAAATACAGTCATGATTTAATTTCTTTAGCCAATTTTCAAGATTCGTCTCCAGTAGATACTCCTATAGTGTGAAGTACAAATGTGAGGAGGAAGATGATTTTCCTTATCCTACTTTGTATCGACAATCAGTATGGAGTGGAAACTATTGGACTATTACAAGGCCTATTTGCAATCCAACAGGTGGTCAAATTATGCACTCTCTGCAACATTTCTTCATTTGATTGTTGTACATCGTATTATTCGACATGTTGAAGGATCTTACACTTGTGGATTGTTCTTTCCTGCTGGATCTCTTTTTCATCTTATAGCTTTTAGTGATGTTGATAAGACTGGGTGCCCACATACTCATTGTTTAGTTACAGGTTGGTTTATTCTTTTGGGAAATTCCTTAATATCTTAAAAGAGTACAAAAACAGGATTGTGTTTCCAAATTGTCCACCAAGTCTGAATGCAATGTGATATCTATGACTTGCTCTTGAGTTTATTTTGTGGCCTACTTAGCGAGCTTGGCTTCTCTCAAACTGTCCCCTCTCCTCTCTATGTTGACAATATCAGTACTATTCAGATTGCTACTGATTTTGTTTATTATGAACAAACCAAACATATTGAATTAGATTATCAATATATCTGGAAATTTGTGGATACTCGTGTAAATACTATTTTGGGTATTTTTACGAGTTTTCAGATTGTCAATGTGCTTACCAAGGCCATGACCCTGCAACACCATCATTTCGTCGTAGGCAAATTAATGCTTCTTGATCGACCAGTATCAATTTGAGAAAGATGTCATTGGACTATTTTCTATCGTAGATTATGTTGCCTTGGTTAATATTCTGATTATTATCATTTTTGCCTTAATTAGTTGATTATCAATCTCTGTAATTATGCTTGAAATCAGGGGTATTATTCTTGTAGAAGTTTTATTAAAGGAAGTAACTCTCAATGGAGAGTCACCATGTTTTTTGGGTTTCACTAGTTAAAACTGAAGTTAGAAAGGAAAAAAATCAGTGGTGTTATATGCCCCAATGTGAGTGTAATTTCAAATGATAATGGAAATAACTCCCTGCACATTTGAGTATTGTTGGTCTTAGATTCCAGTTGAGGTATTTTTAGAGTAGGTGTCCGTGTTTTAGTATTCCCCTTTTTTCGCATTTGAAGTGTTATAGGAATGGATGTGATATGGTGTTAGTTGGATGGCATGAGCTGGCTGGGGCCAGGTCGTTTCAGGTTCAATTCTCTGTCAAGTAGGGGATAAGATTGCTTTGGAAACCCAATCTTTCAATATGGGCAGCTTAATTACCTAGTAGGAGAATGTTTATTTGATTCACATACGTTTGTAGAAAGGCACATTTTGCATTTACTATGTCAACATACTGAACATGAGAACAGGAACAAAGGAATGTGATGCGGACATCATTCCAAATATTTGATTTTGATTTTATTGGAGGTTTTATTTTCTTTGATTTTACAAGATTTTCTTTGATTTTATTTTATTTGCGAGATTTTACAGTATTTTTTTTTAATTTTAGGACATTATATTTGTTTTGTAATATCATTAGTTTAGAAATTATATTTGTTTTCAAATTAACCTGGGATAGCGATCCTCTATATAAGGATCTTGTCTCTAATATTAAATGCATGATTGATGAGTTAAATAAAATTTGAGTGATTGTAATTCTCTCATCTTTGTTGATCTCTCTACTTCTCTTCTCTCTATTCTTCTTCCTGTTTCTTCCCCTTCTCCCAATTTCTTCTCCTTCCATTCCCCAACTTTTCTCTTTCCCTGCATCACAATGGCCATGGAATCAGGAACAAGGTGATGTGGATATCGAAAATATTTCAAATTAAAAGAGATTTTATTTTTCTTGATTAGAAAAAATTTTATTTTATTTGATTTTGACTTTATTTAAAAGATTTTATTTGGTCAGATTTTATTTTATTTTTATTAAAGAAATATGAAATTTTATTTTATTTTATTTTATTTATTGAGATTTTATTTTCTTATTTTTAGAAAGATTTTATTTTATTTTTATTTTGAGAGATATTATTTTTTAATTTTGAGATATTGTTAGTTAGGAAATTAAATTTTGAGATATTATTAATTAGAAAATTATACTTATTTCTTAATTAACCTAAGGTGAAGATTCTCTATATATAAGAATCCTAACTCTAATATTGAAAGATGATTGATGAGTTGAATAAAATATTTAGCGATTATGATTTTTTTCTCTCTGTACCTTTCTTCTCTTTAGCTCCTTTTCTTTCTCCTAATCTCTTGTCTTCTCTTTGGTCCTCCTGTTTCTTCTCATCCTCTTAGTTTTTTCTCCTTTCCCTTCCTACTTTCCCCTTCCCTGCATCACAAGGTGAACTGATATCCCCTCACCCTCGACCTCTTCCTGTTAAAGGTGCTTTGTTACAACACATTTTGATGGAATTGACCAAAGGAATTCATAATTCTTATTGCGTCTTTTGGTTGGATATAGTGGATGGTGATAGTTGTTGCTTGAGAAGATTTATTGCTAGAGAAGTTGGAATAACGAACACCTTGAAAAATGTGGGTTTGTTTATTGCTGGAGTTTAGATGATAAATATGCCCTACCAGATTACCATCTTGTGCTGGCGCTGGCCACCTGCCATCCCAGCTGCTGTGGAGATGGTGATAATATTTTTTCTTGCCTTATTTGCACTTTATTGCAACCATATGCCACGCCAAAGGAAATACATAAATGCTGCAAGAAGATACCTTTGGACAACGTTATTTCTGCAATTTCCAGTGAAATAAATGATGAATTAGGATCTCAATTACCCGGATCAAGTGCAGCTCTACTCTTTGGACCTTTCCTTGATAATATGGAATGACCAGTACAAATAGAACATGATCCAGTACAGGCACGCTGATTTATGCTCCCATCTGTTCCTGCCCGCTCCCTCCCTCCCAACCTCTGATCCCACCCAAAAAGCAAAAAGAAAAAGAAAAACTCTTTCTGCAGAGAGAATCTCCTTCGGGCTGTACCTCTGATTTTGAGATGTTATTTTGAGGCTCAGGAGATTGAAACTCTCTGGACTCACAAGAATTGTGCAATTGAGGAAGAAATTGATTGTTAGTTGTATAATAATTGATAGTTTATTGCAGCCATTTGTCATCAGTACTTAACCACAGACGAGGGATTATTCTGATTCACCTGCAACTTCTAATAGTTGATGCCGGTGTTAAATAGTGGAGATGCTACAAGAGATTTCTATAGTCCTTACCGTGATATGCTGCCTTTTCTGTTATCTAGGAGGTATTGTGAACAGCACATTACGTCCAGAAATTCCAACGTGGTGTGATCCAGAATGGAAGTCATTAATGGAACATTGTTGGGCATCGGATCCGGCAGAGAGACCGTCCTTCTTGGAGATCTCTCAGAGGCTAAGGACTATGGCTGCCGCAATGAACTTGAAATGATGCTAATCCCGAGGCAACAAGTATCCTTCTTCATGCTTCAGCTTAGCTGTCATTTGCCATTGGCTGTTTCTCATGGCATGAATGCTTATTTTGCAGCATTTGTGTTGCACTCAGATAGTATTTGCCACGACCTGCTGCTTTTTTGTTCCTTTTTCCGAGTGTAACTATGCATACTTCCTGGAGTTTATTGAGGAGGATCATATAATATACAACAGCTATAATGACGAAATCAATGTAAGTTTCTGGTTATGATTATATATAGATTTCTATAAAAATATGTATTTTTTTTTCTATTTTCTTAGAGTTTAATTTTCATTTTGCTTGTTTACAAATTGGTAAGTCTTGATACAATAATAAAGTTTTTTCATTCTAACCTAAGGATCATTGGTTGAAACCATGGAAAATGCTTTTATGTAATGCAGTGATAAGGCTGCATAAATCTGACCCTCTTCAGACCTCTTAATGGGGAGTCTTGTGCATATTATGTTGTTTTATATTTGTATGTTGGTTCTATTTTGCAGAATGCCATTATTTTAGGCTTGGCAAAGATGTGGTCGTGATGTTTCCAATAGAGTTCTTCCTGGTAGACCTTTTAAGTGGAATTAAGCAGCCAAGGGAGTATCTTTACGCATGTAAGATTTTAGCAAAGCATCTGCAGGAATGATTATCCAACATGTCTGAGAATTTGATGTGTGAACTTCGACACTCGGGATAATTACTATCATGCCCTTTTCTGTATAAGCTTTGCAGATTTGAATTCTTGGCTTATAAATGGAATGAAAAATATTATGATTATTATTGCTTTATTTTGAGCGTAGCTTTCATGCTTGTATATGATTATTTGCGTCCATTATGGAGCTGTCAGGAATATAGGGCTATATTATACTTGAATTTTGAGAGTGGGCCGTAATGAAAATATAGAATTAACTCATTGTAATTTGAAAATTATGAGTTTATATCGCATAAATAGTAAAGCTGCAGTGTAGATGCATGGTTTTGTGTGTGTACTGTTTCCTTGTTTT
Organism: Nepenthes gracilis; assembly: GCA_033239525.1. Lineage (NCBI taxonomy): Eukaryota > Viridiplantae > Streptophyta > Magnoliopsida > Caryophyllales > Nepenthaceae > Nepenthes > Nepenthes gracilis. Next base: position 17,202,495 of record BSYO01000016.1, on the reverse strand, counting down.
TTGGCTTTCTGAATCTTTCCTCCCTCTTATTTCCTCTGCTTAGCCTTCCAGATTTCTTTTGCTTTAATGATTGTGAACTGAATATCATTTTGTCACATTCTCAAATGAATTTGGGAAAATTTTATAGGGAATTTGGAAATAAAAAAAAAGGTATAGTTGGAAAGTTAATTTTATAAAATAAGTAATTCTACTTGAGTTTTTTGTATTAGTATTTTTGTTTTAATTTTTCAAGCATATTGATGAACAACAATACTTTTATTTAATTATATAGGGCCCCTAGAATACTTAGCCTTTCCTTGTTATTACTCAGCTCCTATTGAACTCAACACTCTTGCCATTGTGAACGATTGTTTCTGCATGTTTTTATTTACCTAATCTCAATGTTGAGGGGAAATTCTTGCCTCGTTAAGGTAGTATTTTTAAGTCACCCTATTCCATCTCCTCCCATTCTTACTTTCAAAAATATGTTTTTATGCAACTCTTAGACAGTATTGAACCAAATGCATGACAAATCAAACAACCCAGATGACACTACCCAAAATTTGTAACAGCCACCCATACAAGATTATTGGACGCAAGTATTCTAGATAAAACTGTGTTTTTATATGACTCGTGCAAAGTGAGCACAGATGCATCGAACAAGCTACGCTCATCCACACATTGGTACAATATTCTGAGTAAATTATACTTATGCGTAGATCAGGCTCACATTGGGTATGAAAATCGGGAGAAACTGTATTTGAGAACAATAGGCGTGTATCCGATACTTATCTTTATTAATGCATAAAAATTCTTCAAATTATATATTTATCTAATTACAAAATATGTTAATATAATATATTTCTAAATATTATTAATATCACTTGCACACGATTGATAATCTCTAAAGAGGAAACTAATGACCGTTCTATCCTAGAAAGTTGCATGTGGTGGCATGTTTTACTTCCAAAGTATAAGCAGATTTCTCCATGTACCAAAGCTCTCGACTTCATCTTTCTTCAATGATAGCATCATTAACCCGTCCAAACAATCCCTTTAATATTTTATCTCTATCTAAAGAGTTTTATAATCATAGTTTACTTAGATTAAATAGTATTTAATCATCTATATTGATCTTGTAAGCTTTTATCTGTTAGGATTACACATCATTAATTTGATCAAACATTTTCCCAACGGCTACATCCTCCCTTTGGTTGCATCAACTCTTTTATGTAACACAAATATGTGAAATTATTTATATTATATGTACATTGTTTATTGTTAGACCCTTTTCTTTTCTTTTCAAAATTTATACTGATTTTTATTAAAAGATAATAAATATGGATGCATGATATATAACAAAATTATTTTATCTGATTTTTGAAATCATAAAGATAAATATATTTTTAAAATTGAGATGTCCATTTTATATTTTTAAACTGAGATACCCCAAGAATATTTTTGGACTCATCAGTTTTGTTATATATGCATTATTTCTTACGCTAGGATTTTGTGTGATTAGAAAACGACTAATGGAGAAATTTTGATAAACGCATACAATGAAGAAATTTTGATGCAGACCTCGGTAAAAGAATCACTTCCATACCCTTGATTTCCAGAGTGTTTATTTTCAATTGCTAGCGATTAAAAATCATTATCTTGATAAACAGCCAATTGACGAATTCCTAATTAGAATTCAGGAATACTTTTTAATTGATTCTTTGTGATGAAGCACAACAATTGGAGAGAACTACTATTTACTATTTTATGAAAGTTATTGTTTTTTTCTTTAAGTAACAGTATAATAAATAGGGGACATCAATTTACATAATATAGTGTTTAAACAAAGCCAAGGCAAATATATATCAGATTATACCAAGGCAAAAAAAAACAATGATAAATCATATTATACCAATGAAATATCGGTGTTGGACTAAGTTTACTGTCACCATAAAGCCCTTCGCAAAAGACAGAGACAAATGTAATATAAGCCAACTAAGTCGAGTAAATCGAGTGCATTGTTATTATTACAAATCGATACCAAGAATCGAATGAGCAGAACCAGCATGAGGTGATAACCATCATATGACCAACTGACCAAATATGGTGAAAATTTAAACCTCAATCGTTGAAATGGATATGACACACCCACTTTGTTATATTCAATTTATTTAACCAATTAAGGGTTCCTTTGAAAAATGGTTGCCAGCCTAAGCAATTGTTTGTTTATTTCTGATGAAATACTGCCAAAGTAGTCAATAGCTTGCGCTCAAAGAAATTATATATATGGAGTGGTTATGGAGATGTTACAAAAAGGTCAAATAACTCCTACTACTATCATGCACGCATGGCCCCACCTCTGTTGACCCAGGATTTTTTTTAGTACTCTTAAGGTCAAGTTTGATTAGATATTTTGTCACGTACCTGGTTGACTTTATGAGCCATTGCACACTCATGTAAATGAATATTACTCTGTAAATGAGAATGTGTTAGTTTGTATCATATTAACTTGGATTTGTATGTTAGTTGCATAGTAATTAGGGGATTGGGTTTCAGCTAAAAAAGATCATCCTTGACACATATTTCAAGAACCGATCAATAGAAAGGAAAAAATAAAAAAGATATATTTTGAGTAACCTAATATGTTAAAACTCATCTACAAACTGATAGATTACTCGTATAGATTTGTCAATCCTGATTAAACTTTATTTTTCACCTTAAAATGAGCAGAGAATATAATCTTCTAAGAAAGGTTTTTCACCCCCATTTTACATATATTTGTAATTTCTCAATAAATGCACTTAAAATTTTGTGAAGCTTCTAATTAATTTTACTATCATGCATGTCATTATATTAAATAAATTTTTACTTTATTTTTTCAAATATGTTGGCAATGGCTTGATATGTATACTAACTAGTTTGGCATGCTTATGTGAAGCGAGTTATGTAGATAAAAAAATTTTCTAAAGTCAAATTACATGACAGTATTATATAATCGGTTAAATACCCAACTCTATATAAAACTAGATTGTATAATTTGTTAAATATTCAACTCTATGTAAAACTAGAAAAGATGAAAACCTACAAAATGTATTGGATCTTAATTTGTTAATTTTTAATACTAACTAATTATCAATATTAACTAATTATCAAAAATATAAATTTAGATTTGCAAAAAAAAAAAAGTTGTATCGAGTTTGACGATAAAACTACTTTAATATCATTATTAATCATTTTGTAAAATGATTTTCCTTTAAAACTGATAAATTTGACAGTAAAATAGACAATTTAATCTTATTTGATTATCTAATTATCCAAATCCAAGTATCGTAGCATCCAAAGTACCAAGATGATTGAGATGAAGTGGGATAGAGATGTCCCAAGGCATAGAATGAGGTGTTTGAAGACAAAGATGAACAAGGATTTTGATGTCCTAAACTGAGAGGATTGAAGACTGAGTTGTCGAGTTCTGAGATCGTTGAGGACGGAGTTGCAAGGTGATCAAGGACCAAAGTGTTCAAGGCCTCTAATGAACAAAGACTAGGATGACCAAGGAATGAGATGCCCAAGACCATGGCATCTAAATGTCAGAGATACCATGGTGTCACGGTGGCCCACAAATTGGCATTTGACCTATCCCATGGGATCCATGCCATTTGGTAAGTGACTAACCCAAATTGCACAACAGTACCATGTAACAATTATTGACATGCCAATTATTGTGGAAACTGAAGAGATGCTTGACTGACAAAAGAAAGCTTATGAAATGACTACATCTACTGCTGATTTCATGTTGATATGCTTGGATAGATGCTTCCTGAGAAAGCTAGTGCCTATAAATTCAAACGCCTTCAACGAAGTGAAGGGACATTCAATTGGTTAAAGAATTCTAAGAAAAACAGCCAATGAATGCACATAGTCTGTCTCTCTTAATAATTCACAATATATTTTTAAGATTTCTCACCGAGGGGTCATCTTTTCAATCTCGATATGAAATCCCAATAGCCGACATAAGGGCATGGAGCCGGTCCTTGATCAAACCCTTCTAGCACCTTCTTCTGAGATATTTTAATTTTTATCTTTAATTATTTTTATTTTAAAAATTTATATTTATTCTTATTTTTATATTTTTTAGTCTGTCTAGTGTATATTATATTGAGACACGAATGGAAATTTTTTTAACCTAACACATTTTATTGTCTTTGGGGTGTACGGGATCCACAATTTATTGACGTTAAATACAAATCAAAAAATGCCTTGCAAATCAAAGTACATTTATTTTTCTACCAATTTTAATATTAGTTTTTTAAAATTTTTGTCAATCAAAAATGTTTTTCGTTATTGGTATGACACGTGACAAGAGGAAACCATTTCGCATGTGAATATACGTAGGACCCAATGATCTTAGTTTGCAAAAAATAAAAATTAAAATTAAAAAATAAACAATGCAAAAAAAAATAAAAACAAAGGCTTAGAGATCCATGAGCAAATTAGCAAACCCCTAGAGGGCACTATAACCAAATATAAGGAGCCGACTGACCTACACTAATAGCATATTGAATTTTCATGAGTACACTAACCATGCCCCTTCTACGGGTACAATGACTTGCCATCATCACTGCCTATATCCATTTCAATTTCAAACAAGTTCAAAATTCTCTGCTCTTGACCTATCATCACCCATGAAAGAACATAGGCTCCAATCTAATCTATTAGCTAAAAAAATTCTCAGGGGGATACATTTTGATAAATAAATAAAAATTTGAAAGACTACATGTCATAACACCATAGGACAACAATTTAACACAGAATATGTGGTCGAGTTCTTTCTAAGGATGAGAAAATGAAGCTCACAGCTCCCATTAAATATTAATTAAAGAAATAAATTTAAGTTTTTAAGAGTATTTAATTATCTATATTAGTTAAGTAAATTTTAAACTGTTAAGTTTATATGTTCCTAATTTGATCAAATATTTTCTCCTTTAACTACGTCAACAAGATGTCCAGAGGGGAAAGTCCATGATTTGGCCGTCATTGGGGGGGATGAGTTGGGTTGCTGGCGGTGGGAGGCTGGCCAATAAAAATAAGTGTCGTATTGACTTTAATTCTATATGGATACTATTTTAGAGCTTAAATACACTTACCCTAATCTAAAACCACATTTTATTTGAAAAAAAATTACATTCTTCACAAATATAAATAAAAAATAAATTTTAGAAATATTTTTTTATCTTAAAAATATCACATTAGAAACAATACCAAATTTATACCTTAAAAATAAAAATTATTTTCAAAAATTTAAATATCACATTACTTGTACGTTAATTTAAATATATTATTTTCAAATTTTAAGTTTTTTAAAAAATATTATTGTATGTCTCTTTTAATTATTTACTTTAATAAAAATTCTACTTTAATTTTGATAGAGATGATTTATTTTTGAGATTTGAGAATCATTATAGAAAATTAATAAAATATATTTTAATTTATTATTTGTAAATTAAATATCGATTCTAATAGCTATAAGTTAAAAAAGTAGTATTTAATAATAAATATAGAAAATAATATGTAGTCAACTTACTCACGGGTAATAAATAATTGTATATAACTTTTGATTGTGTCAAAACAATAATAGTATGATCTTTAAAATTTGACATTTATTGGTAAAATTATCATCGATATTTAATTCCTATATTTTTTTTCACATAATTTTCATATAATTCATTATTATTTTGACATTTTTGATATTTTAATTTTTAATTATAATTATTATCCCTTCACATGTTTCATTGGCTATTATTTACATATATAAATTATATATACTTTATTGAGTATTGTTACGTTTCGGGTCCCGATTGTCGTACAGATTATGGAGCTTTTGGATTCCTCGTCGTCAGGAGGTTTCGTGATCAGGTCTGATTTTCACCTCTGTTAACATGAGTGCTACACAACACAACTAACAAATAAAAGGTCAGAGGTCCGGCGGAATTTCTCCCACCCCAAACACTCCGATACTCAAGTCAGCAACTTTTTACAATAAATGGAAAGGGGCCACGCTTAGAGGTGCGCAAAAATATGCTGTGAATGCATTGAGAGTGCGTGAATGCAGGTGGGAGAGATTTAGTAAGCGGGTATTGGGAGGCCTGACTCCGGAATGTACCTGTAGTAGGTGGCTAATTCTTATCGCCTGAGAAGGTTGAGAGAATCGGATCTGGAAGATGGTTTTGAGCTTAACTGGCTTGACGAAGAGTCGATTGTCTAGGATCTAATCAATCCATTTCCCTGTAGAAAGGAAGAGATTTTATAAGCCCCCTGGTTCGGGGCTTTGGGCGCGAGAATCCCCGTACAGGGATTCATTGGCCGCTAATTATTGCTAGCAGTCGCTGGTATATCGGTTGTTATCTTGCGGTGGCAGGTAGACCGTCGGGCCGTATGGTCACGCTTAGTCTACCCCTCGCGCTGGAATTAGTCGAAAACTATGGGTAGCAGCGCCAATTGCGGCTGGCAGTCTGACTCTCTCCCCATTGGCTAGTTTCTTCTGTGTCACTACTGTCGCCCAACAGCCGCATTAATGGGACACAGACGCCGTTCATTGGCTACAAGTATAGGCCGCCACATAAGCCGCTCTGGAATGTGGGGCTGGATTCTTCATTTGGGCCATTGCCCCATGGGTTAGGCTTCACACCCCTTTGGGCCTTCGTACTGAACCCAACACTAGCCCCCCATGCCTGGGCCGATCTGCGGTCGTGGCCTGGCATGTCCTTCTGGGTCCAGTTTATGGTCGCTGGGCTTCCCTTGAGATGCTCCAATGCTTGTCGTCCTCCCACTTCGCGCCTTCCCCAGGCGGTTTGCGCAGCTTTCCTGGTGACGCAGTGATTCGATGACTTAAATGGAAAGATTCGCACGCCTGAGGTTGCGTCAAATTTGAGGTCTTTCCTATTAAGTGAAAGACGTCCACGGGATAGCGTGCCCCATTAGGTATTGGGAGGGCGCCAACTTGCCCATAAATAGGAGGCTCTTCGACCGTTGTGGCTCATCTCTCGACTGAATTTGGAGGAGCAATGCGATGGTCTTGGCTCGCCCCACCTCTGGTGGGAGTCCGCGAAGGAATTGGATGGCCTAGTTGGAGATCCAAAACTCTTGACAAAGACTGTCTTCATGCCCATGCTATAGGTGATTCCTCATATTAATGAAGGTGACTCGGCCATTCTGCTATTATCACTTGCCTCCCCCCATGGAGCGACGTCCTCTAGTGTGTAGTGGGACCACGGCGGAGCCATCCCGGGGGGCTTTACCACAGGTGTGGCGCGTCATTCACAGTCTCTACTTCACTTGGACCACCGTACGCTCCCTCTGGAGGGGTGGGGAAGGGCGGAGCCTCCGTGGGGGGAGCGCATGCTTTCTGCGTCCCCGCCAAGGTTTCCCTAGTTAGTGTGGTTTTTGCTGTGCCGATCGACTACGATCAATTGTTAGGGCAAGGCTAGCATAGGCACTCCTGTGCTCGGGTGTGTCGAAGTTCCAGTAATGCCACTGGAGTGACTTGGTGTGGATCACGGTTCCCGGTTGCACCCAAAGCATCCAGCGATGTCGCCTCGGGATTTCTATTCCCTGCTTCATTTTTTATTTCTTGTATTTTTGCTGTTACAGATCTTATACTTTGTAAATGAAACTTTGATTAATAAAAGAAGTAGCAATTTGTCTTTGTTCTTCTAGCTTGTAGCATGCATCTTTACTCATTGATTGCTTCTTGGGTCGCTCTTCAAGGGTAATTTTTCTCTTCTGTTGTGTCGCACCCGGTTCGGCATGCCTGAGCGTCTTCGGATGCCTACAGTGAGTTTTGCTGGTCCTACCCCTCAAATCTCAATCATAGACAGTCAACGAGAGAACACAGCTGGAGGGGACCTTTTAGGCGGCTGGCACCGTGGGAATTCAAACGCCATAGGTGGATGTCACATCTACCTGGCCATCTGGCACATTGAATGCTCGGGGAATCACGGGGTGATGCGCCATAATGATTCGCCTTGGAAAGGCGTGAAGCTTCAGGGATTTGCCACATGGAGGGCGTCTCTTGGCTTTCTTCTGGCACACTATATCTTCAAAACGTTGCTGTTTCAATTGGGATTCCGCTTATTTAAATGCATGAGTTCCCTCCAAGGTTGCGTGCTTTGTTATTTTGTTTTTAGACGGCGTGAGATTTCACGCTGCTTTCAAGTCTTTCCCTTTATCTTCTTCCGTTGTGACTTCGATGGAGAGGTCGTGTAACGTCCCCGGTGCACCCGCATGTAGATATTGTCCGCTTTGACCTGGGAGAATTTTGCGGCGTCTCAAGCCTACAGGCCGAGGCCTGGGAGAACTTCACGGCGTCCCCAACTTACAGGCCTCACGGTTTTGTTTCTAACAAACGGAATCCACCGTCCCCAAAACGCGTCTACAAGGGGGGAGGTGTCCACACCCTTATAAGGACGCTTCGTTCCCCTCCCCCAATCCAATGTGGAACACTACAGTACACCTCCCTTGGAGGCCCAGCGTCCTCGCTAGCACACTGAACCGGGTCCCGGCTCGGATACCATTTGTAAGGTCCCTGGTGCACTCGCATGTAGATATTGTCCGCTTTGACCTGAGAAAACTTCGCGGTGTCTCCAACCTATAGGTCGAGGCCTGGGAGAACTTTACGGCGTCCCCAACCTACAGGCCTCATGGTTTTATTCCTGGCAGATGGAGTCCACTGTCCCCAAAACGCGTCTACAAGGGGGGAGGTGTCCACGCCCTTATAAAGACGCTTCGTTCCCCTCCCCCAATCCAATGTGGGACACTACAGGTCGTCTTTGCCATTTGGGTCAGAACCTTCTTCCTAAGAGCCTGAGATCAGGACCCATGCCTCTGGGATCCCTAGCGCGACTATGACCGGCGCAGCGGCAGCGAAGGGATGTCATTCAGAGGCTATCGTTGTGGGTCCAATGCGATTTATGAGGGTGCCTCCAGGCTTTGAAAGAGGGGAGATGTCCACCTCCTCACGGGATCATAGGCCCAAGAGGGCGAATCCATTGCTTTATCAAGTCGCCAGGGCCGTTGAAGCCAGGGTACAGGTTGCAGTCAGAAAGATAGATCGGTTGAAGGCTCGTGCCGCACACTTTGAGGAAGCATGGGCTGAATCAAAATCAAGGGCGTCCAGGCTTGTTGGTGCTAACGTGCAGTCCCATGCCCGCATACTGGCTCTCCTGAAGGAGCTTGAGCGGCTGCTGCTATAGTCCAGGGAGGAGCTTGTGCGGATGGGGACTCAGTTGAGGTCGAGGTTTCTACCGGAGGAGGTTTGTCCTACATTGGAAAAGAACTCTCAAGACGGCATCCGTCTCAGCCAGAGACTAGTTTCGTTGGAGGATCTGAACTTTCGCATCATCATCCTGAACTCTCGAAACTTTAGTGCCCTGACACGCGTGGACCTATTAGAGTATCCAGCTCCAGATCATTCTGAGCCTAGAGGGGGCCGTTAGCTGTACCTTGCGGCCGCAGGCTGCTTTAAAAAAGAGTTGTTAATGACCATTATAATGCAATTTGATACTTAACTATGCCATTTATTTTCTATCGCTAGCTGTATTCGAATTGTCTGTTTTCTCTCTTACGCATCTGTCTTGGAAGTCCCACCACCGTCGTCCCTGGTGATCAGAATTCCCACATTAAATACGGGCGTGACAGTGGGGATTTGCTAGGGCGATATTAATCTGCAATCTGACAAGAGGTCATGATTGATCGTTGTTTGGGATTCGTGATGCTCCTACTGAGCCAGCGCGTGGTCTAGCCATTTGGCGAAGGTGTCGTTTGGGTTTTCTGCGCCGCTGGCACCCCGCTATCTATTTAAGTGGTGTCTCAGCGAAATGCCTCTTTCTTTGTGCCTTTTCATACCGTAACTCTTCCTAGAGTGAGAGAGAGAGATGGCCAAGAAGAGAGAATCTGCTTCCTTCTCGTGGGTTTCCAAGTCAAGCCGCCGTAGGGCAGACAACACGAGTCCGTCCTGACAATGAGTGCCATCGCTGCTCTGATAGGTGGACTACGGGATCCCGAATGATTGGGCCTATCATGCTCCTAGTTTCGCTGGTAGAGCTAACACTCCTTTAGATGGCTTCGTAACCGTTTACGAGCACCATCTGGGGGGGGCTTTCGCTACCTAATATCATGCACTCTATATGCGCTGGTCGAGGCATTGGGTGTTCCTGCTGCGAGGCTTCATCCCAATGCCGTCCGTTACCTAGTTTCACTTTGTATCTTCTACCGTCTTCACACCGGTGTGTTCAATGCAAAGGCAGCGAGGGTAATCTTTCGTTTCACAAAATCGAAGGATTGGATCTCTATGTCTCCAAAGATCGATTTCCATTTCCACGGGACCAATCCTAACTCGGTGAAAAACTGAAAGGTACGCTTCTTCTTCCTGCAAGAGCTATCTGATTCAGAGATCTCCCGTGAGTGGGGTCCCATCTCAGAGTACTTTCATAGGAAGGAGTCCTCGGAGGACACTAATGATACGGCGGAGTTAGTCGCTGCCATCAACTCCGAGATGGCGACATTCTCCATCCAGTGCTACTACCTGATGCCCCTTATGTTCAAGGCTGCCAGGTGGGGGCCTTCGTCCAGATGGGGCGATGATTCCCCTCGAAGAAGAAGCCTGAGGATGTCATGATCCCCGAGCAATCAGGAGAATACGCCAAGGAGAGTTGCTTACTGCTTGAGTCATCCTCAGATGAGGAGGAGGTTGAGGCCTCATTGAAAAGGTTGAGGGAGGCCGGAGGTCATAGAGGTTGGCCGCAGGATCCACCACACGGGTTCAGCGCCTAGTCTCAAAGGCGACGGCGAGCATCGAGCCACGAGAGAGAGCTACCGGACCCATTCTAATTCCATCCATAGCATTGGCTGAGTACGGCATTCCTGCGGTGGAGCTTTATTCTGATGATGGGTCTTCTGTGGGTTCCTCCACCGATCTGAGGTCGCCGGAGATGATCGCTGAGAGTGCTCCAGCGGTGAAGGGTGGCACGTTAGTTCCTGAGGAGCTGGAGGGAACGCGCTCGCCGGGGTCAGCATCAATTCTTGTCGGACCTTCAGAGCTTGCTAGGCCTCCTATTGGGTTGTTTTTGGAGGTTGGCATCCAGGAGGATGCCCCCGTGGGGTTGGAGGTTGAAGCTGTGCGGGAGGCTAGTCTACCATGTGCTGAGTTGACTTCGGAGACGGTTTCTATAGGGACGGTTTAGGGGTCGGAGACTCCAAGCATTCCTTCACCTCCCGTGGCTCCAGGCCATCCAAGCACCACAGAGGTGGCGGCTGAACATGGGGAGCCCCCAGGCTTATTTACGTTAAGAGACTTTGCCTATCGTCCGATGCAAATTCCGCTCCAGGTATAGTTGTCTTGAGTCGAGCATTCATCCGTAGTCTAGAGTTCTGTGAATTTCTTATCTTCTCCCCTCCCATGCAGGTTCCGGAGGAGGTCGACTCTTTTAACGAGCCGACAGCTCAACTGCACGAGAACTTTCACTGCGGGTAGGAGATTGCCCGGCGTATGAGAGTCAATGTGGCTCTCCTTCGTGAGGAGAGCGAGTGGCTGCATGGAGAGAACGGCCAGATGTATGAAGAAATCAAGCCCCTGAAGGAGGACAGCAACCAACAAGCACCGGAAGCCGCACATCTACGGCAGGAGGTCGAGCAACTAAAGGAGATGGTCACTGCTTTTGAGGATGACAACTCCCGCCTATCCAGAGATCTGAGGGCATGACTCACTCTTCCAAAGGCGAACCATGTCTTGGAGTCTAGGTTCTAGGACGGCATCCGCTTGTGTCGCAGGATTATCTCATTGGTACTTTCCGACATTCCGAAAGGTGTCTTCCACCCAGGCAACTTCGGGGTCCTTGACGGGTCTTGCCTGAGGAATTTCCTTAAGGAGGCCGGTCCATCAGATTCTCTGAAGTAACTTTACTTGTTTAGATTGCTTCCTTCCTTTTGCGCTGCTTATCGGCACTTTGTATAGATGAATGAGAAGTAGCACCTCTTTCTGTTGCGTTCGATGCCTTCAAGTGTAACTTTAGAGATAATATCTTGTGTTTAACGGCTAAGCTTGTAAAGCTATTGTCGCCAAGGCCCCAATCCGACGCCTTCTTGCGCTGTACTCATCCTTCATCAGAGGATATTGTCGCATCTCGCGTGTCTAATGGGAAGCTCAATCCAGCAGAGTGGATGTCATCGCAAGTCCTGTGGAGTCACGCTAAGAGCCAGTTGGGTATTCAAGCCACAGCAGCCATACTCCGGGTTTAGGCCTTTTCACAAGCAGTACCTGTGTTAGGTGACCCGCCCTTGCTCAGGGCGTCGCTACTATCCGGTGCACGATCCTAGCCCACGACCATTGTAGACTAAAGGTGCTCTTTACTTCAGGAGAAGGTCGCCGCACGCCTGTGATTCTCGCGCCCCTAAGGTTTTGGTGGCCGTAAGTTGGGAAACTTCAAAAGCCCCCAAGCCTTTAGTTTTGACCGCCTGGGTCATTTGGTTTGGAACCATGGTTCTCTGGGCTGCATGAGCCCTATGGCGCGGAGTCGTGATTCGGTGGCGACCCCTTTCGGGTCGTTCAGCACAAAGCCAAATTAGTGGGCCGCTTAGGGCCCTTTCGACGTGTAGTCGAAGTTCGGATGTGACTGTTTTAAGGCCGCTCATCGCATGGTCAAGGCTCGGACAAAACTGCTAGTGGGCCACTTGGCGTGAGGCTAAGGTTTCGGTGCCGCTTTGGGCCACTCAACACGGGGTCGAGATTTTGAGGTGGCCGCTCCCGGGCTGCTTGGCACGGTGTCAAGGCCTCATTTTATGGACAGATGATAGTCCTCCCAATTCAAGGGCAGTCTAAGTCATCTTGTTTTTTGGATTGCCATGCTTACAAACATTCACATGAATAAAACACAAGCTAACAGGAAGAACTAATTTTATTAAATGAAAACATAATGCCTTACCTGGGCATGCGTGTATGCCTTACCTGGGCCAACACTGCGTCATTGGTAGTATTTTCTTAAGTTGGCATTATTCCAGGTTCGAGAAACCTAGTTGTCGTTCTTAAGTTGTACGCTCCACTCCGAAGGACCGCGGAGACGGGGAACGGGCATTCCCACCGAAGGAAAAGTTTGTTCCTGCTTGCGGCTTTTTCTGCGACCTCTACACTCTAGAGAACCAGGTCTCCAAGCTCAAGCGGGCGTGCTTTCACCCATTTGTTGTAGTATTGTGCGATACGCTGCTGATAGGCTGCGGTCCTCAGGCGGGCAGTGTCTCGAACTTCTAGGTGTCTCTCTTGTTGGGCTTCACACTCCTTTGGCCCTTCGTACGGGACCAAACAAGTATTAAGTATACTCTTATCTTTTTTTTGTTAACTTTTTAAATTAACGAGCTTAAATAGTTTTATAGGGATTTGAGACATCGAGAGATCATTTTAGAAGGAATAATCTTTAGGGTGTTTTTATTATATTTTGATTATTTAAATCTAGAGTTTGTTATTCTAGTAAGCAATAATTTGTATTTGACCATACGCCTTAAATTATATTTAGGTGATTACATTGAATATTTTAATGTCATATTAGATGTTAAATCATTAGCTATGGCTATATTAAAAATGTGTATTCAATTTATTTGAGTTAAACTTATTAAATTGATAAGCTAAGCTTAAATTTACTTTTATTATTGTAAAATTAATTATTTAAGTCTAAGTTTATTAATACTTAACTTTTTATAAAGTAACCTATGCATTTAAGTTTCAATAAGTTAAAAATACGTATCATTGACACATTATTTTTATCAACAATAATCCTTTAAATTATTATATTAAAATTAGTCTAATCTTTTATATTAAATTAAGAATAAATAATATTTTCCTAAGTCATAAAAAATATTAGACAATAACCTAAATATTATCATCAATGAAAAATCTAACTAACATTGATTAGAAGATAGGTGCTTAGTTTCTTACATTAATAAATATTATTTATAGCCAATGAAAAAATTTAGAAATATATATATATATATATATTTATGTTTTCTTAGTTTTTTATTTTTAATTTAGGTCAAATAAAAAACTGAAAGGCTAAAAAATTTTGAAAAGCAATATCAATTTTTTAATTTACTGAACATTTTCTAAAAATTTATTAATTCCAGCTGACAACCGTAGACTTATATTGATAATTTAATTATATAGCTCAGCGGCCGCGTCTGTTTGTGGGGTGTTTGAGAATCGATTTGCCTAAAGCACAACCTATGAAAATGACAGGATAATATAATTTCCAATAGTTAAAGTTTTAATTTATTAAGAAATTAAAGTCATCAGTACGGTCTATTGGGGAGAATTAACGTATAAAAAGACTATAGTTTTAGACGTATGCCGGTGTTTTTGGGCACCAATGTCAACTTCTGTGACGAATTATGAACCCTTTTTGACTTAAAATTAATATTTTATTATCATAAAATATAGTGATATGCCCCGAGCAGGTTATTGATGTAACTATTTAGGTTTCTGATATAAGAAAATGGTAAGTTTTTAAATTATTAAAATATTTATTTTTTATCAAATAGTGTGTATTAAATAAGTATGTATTTTATAATATTAATTTTATCTAATAATAACTAAATAATTATTTTATCTAAACTACAAGCATATATCAAGTTCAATAAATAACAAATATATAAACTGTAGGGGACTCTTCCCTGTAATTGCCACTTGCTTAAGCATTGTGATGCAGAAGAGTTCGGAGGGAAAGGTGAACAGTACGGCCGTGGTCTGCTACAGTGAGACCGCAGTGTGAGGTGCCGAGGTGTTGATAGAAGAGTTTGGAGGAAAAGAAGAACAGTACGGCCGCGGTCTGCTACAGTGAAACCGCGGTATAAGGTGCTGAGGTGGTGGAGTAGTCATTGCCAAGAGAAGAGGAGAAGAGAGAAAAGAGGGGGAGGGAAGTCAGACAGAGAAAGGAAGCGAGAGAGCAGAGGAGAGGAGTAGTGAAGAGTATCTTCCCTTTTTATTACTTAGCTGTCAATCTTACACTATATACTAACAGAATGACATAATACTAACAGAATGCTAACAGACCACATGCTTCAGAAATAAAAGAAATAAAAGTAATAAAATTCTATATATCCTATGAAATGACATAATCACGAAATTTTAGATGGGGACGGGTCTCCCGGGTGCTCCTGCACCGGCCCATTACATTTGGTGGGGTGTCGGAGGGCTCGTGGAGAGGACCCCATAACACATTGGAATTCCTAGTTTTTAGTAAGTTATTATTGCTAGCTAATTCAGAAGAAGAAACGACACTCTCGGGAGGAAAACCAATTTCTGAATTTTGAAAATGGAAAAAGGAATTCAAGGAAAATAACAAATCCTAGCTAAGCTCATCACCCAGTAACCCTAGCCACCACTCTTGTTTGAATTTTAAGCCCTAATTTCTTAAGTTAATTTGTTAGCTAATTACGAGGGATAACGGTAGTATAGGTGTAAAAAATCAGATTAGGTTATTTAAAACAGCAATCAAAATAATTAAGAGGAAAATACCGTAGTTCTAGTGGCTTATTACCTTCATAAAACCTAGCCGCGAATTTGTCGTTTGAAAACCTTAATGTCAGTTGCTTTGTTAGCTTTTTTAAGGAGAATCGGTGGACGTACAGGGCCAAAAATCAATCTTATTATTTTGAATTGAACTTTGAAGGGGGAAGGAAAACTCTAGTGCGTTTTCTAGCAAAACCCTATCAACCTAATCTTCCCATTTGAAACCCTAAGTTATTGTTTTATTCCATATTTTAGCGAATCCGCACGACAGAGTAGAAGGAAAATTAGGTCAATTAAATCAGTTTATGATACTAAATTTATAAAGCGAATAAAGGGGGGAAAACAACTAAACCCTATCGGCACAACCCTTTTCTTCTTAAAACCCCCAAAACATCTTATTTTTTTCACTTTGTCATTTTCAACCAAGTGGGTAGGGAGAGTTGAGGGGCAGCCGTGAGAAATCATCCGAAGAAAAATGAGATCCGTGAAGAAGAAAGAAAAGAGAAAAATAATCATTGATCGAGGCAAATTAACTTTTTTATTCTTTGGGGGGGGGGTGATTTGACATTTTTCTTACAAATATCTTACCTTCATCTTCTTGATCAATTGTCTTCTTGCATAATGTTATTTCTATTTATTAGCAATGAATTATAGAATAAGATAAGAAAAAAAAGATATATGTATATAAGATAAACTTTCATAAAAATTTAGCATGTTTTATTGTAGCATTTGATTAGCATGCAAGCCAACTTTCAAACACCATTGATAGATTTTTAGATTTGATAATCATTTGAATACTATTATAAATTAATAGATAGATCTGTTCAGTATGTTTATTGTATGATATTAGATCTAAAATTTTATGATATTATAGTATGTGATAAACCTATTATTTGATAGTATGAATGTATATTTATATTATGCTCTTGATTATACTTAGATTATACATGAAAAGTGACAATGAATTTGGCACAGAGGGTAAGTTCAAACTGGGTTAGTCCTTGGAGTAGATCCATAGATCTATGAGGTAGCATATGTTATTTAATATATGTGCTATTGTTGGTATATTATATAGGGTTTGAGCAGTTTATTTTATGACTTATTCATGGTTATATATCATTTTTTTTTTGAAAATTTCATTCAACGTTTGAGTGTTTTGAGAGGTACCGTTCAAACACCAAAATTGTTCTAGAGAGACTCAAGAATCATGAGGATTTTGAATTATTTAGATAAGATTGGCTTGGTTTATATCAATTTAGGAGCTGTAGAAATAGGATAGTAGTCTAGATAGACTTAGCATAATTTTTTGAGAAGTAGAGTGTAATGTTTGGTTGACATGTGAGCTCACATTCAAACACCAACATGTCAGTTATGAGAGTTTCGTATAGATACTAGTGTGAGACCTAGGAAGATAATTGTCAATGTTGAGGTAAGTTTAAAGAATTTTAGTAAGCCTAGTGAGACGTGGCCACGTGATGAGTATTTGGGTATTCAATTATTTCCTATATGCCTTCCTCCTAAGGAGTTTCTTTGCATTAACCTTGATTGTACGAGTATATTTTTTTTTTGGTGTTGTATTGTTAAAATAAATAAAATTATATAAAAATATTACGATATCAATAATTATATAACCTATAAAATCTTAGTATATATTCTAATTATCTTATATTAATTTTTATATCTTGAAAATCATAAATTTTATTATTTTATAAATAGATGTTTATACTTATATAACCATCATAGAATATGATATCAAATGATATCATATTAAGGGACGTTGAGTTGGACATACTGAGTGCAAAAGATTCTTGCGCCCTATGTCAACGGGGAAAATTTTCTTAGGAGCTTATTGTTTGAGATTCACGTGGCCTGTGTTGATGGAGAGAAGTTTCGAGAGACCAGATATGGTTATATGTTAAACTTACAAACGTCATGATACCTCATGTTATTACCTAGCTAATGAAGGTGAAAATATTTTATCCTTTGATATATAGTGAGAAAATAAATTTTAAAAAGAATACTATAATATCTAGATTAATGAGCCCTCTATTGAAATGGATTCAATGGAATCTAGATTATTGTTGAAATTGGGTTTAGTGGCCCAAGTTGTTATTAAGATTCAAATTTAAATGAATCCATATTATTATTATTGAGATTTGGATTCATTGGAATCCACCTATTAAAATCTATTTTAAACTCGTGTTGGAATCATATTATGACTGAGTTATAAAGTTCTTGGACAATATTATTGCTTGAGCAATTATATTACAATTATCAATTGTATAACTATTATTATTGACTAACTTAAAATTATTATTTTAATTACTTTTTTTTAGATATTATTACTTATTGAACGTTTGGCTTATTTATTATATTTTTTTGACTTTAAATTAGCATAAGACGGATAGAATGAGCAGATGATTAATTTTTTGCTGAGTTGCTTACAAATTTGGGATTTTGGAATCTAGATTTTCAATATTTGAGATGGACTTTATTACATTTTTTTGACATTGAAGTTAAGATATTGTTCTAGCGGCTGCATCCCCCCCCCCCCCTCCCCTCCCCCAATTTGATACTGATGTATTGTGGACATTGATTTTTATCTCAATATTTATAAATAACATTTACGATATTTATGAATGTTTTATATTATTTTGATGTTGAATTTTAAAGATGGTGTGATGGTTTGGTATGAAATTGTTGACTAGGTCTAAGCGGCCGCAATTAGATTGTATTGATCTTTATAAAAACGAATACTCTCCATTGTTGGCTTCAATATTTGGTAGTTTGAGGTGCTCAATTTTTTCATATTGTCACACCAGTGAACATGAAATTTAGGTTGCTCTCTTACCAATTTTTATTGGGACTAAGGGTGATTCGAAATCACTAGTCCTCATTAGTGCACATCAAATAGAACTAACTAAATGTAATATAATAGAAAAATAAGAAAACATAAAATTGATACTTTTTATTTTGATAACCCTTTAAAATGAATAGGAAAAATCACATCAAATCCTTCACCATAATAATAAGGAATACACGACAGTTCTCCCACTAAATACATCTAACAATACAACAATCACGCAAGTGAAAATAAAAAACTTTCATTCTCTGATACATTATGTTTACATAATTATTCATATGTCATTTTTCTTAATATAAGTCTATATATCCTTACTTCGTTTGATGATTTATATGTGTGAAATTTGGTGAAGTAATGAAATAAATATTTTACTGGTAAAAAGATGTGAAT
Source organism: Nepenthes gracilis (assembly GCA_033239525.1). Classification (NCBI taxonomy): domain Eukaryota; kingdom Viridiplantae; phylum Streptophyta; class Magnoliopsida; order Caryophyllales; family Nepenthaceae; genus Nepenthes; species Nepenthes gracilis. The sequence continues at coordinate 17,183,716 of BSYO01000016.1, read as the reverse complement.
AAAATTTTTATCCCTCTCAAACAAGTATGTCATTACCATTGACAATTAGCCCTACAATTTGAATATTTGATAATAAATTTTTGTGAATTTTATAACATAAATAATTAATAAATAATGGTTTTTAATTATATACCAGCAACCATAAAATTATCATTCCACGAGTTTTTTTTTATGAATTTAAGCACCTTCAAAAATTAAGTATGATTAATTATAACTTCGTCAGCATATAAGTATGTTATGTGATCACTTGTTTTGAAATAGATTTAAATATTACGGTAAAGTTATTTATGTTATCTAAAATTCTATAGCGATTATTATTCAACATAAATTCGGGTTTGCAAGGTACTTTGTAGTATATATTCTACTTTATAGAATTGTGTCTTTTAAGTAAAATCATATAAATTAACACTAAATGAGCACTAAGAACTACGCATACCTGCGAGAGGAATTAGTTGCCCATCACTCAGTTAAAGAGATTAAAATTATATATACTATATATATTGAAATTGTCATGGTACTTTATGTATCAACAAATTTGTTGCGTCCGCGGAGTCTGGCCGTACGTTAGTTGAAGCGCAAATGGCTTTTTGAGCCGGCAGACGGATAGAAACGGGCAACATAAAGTAAACAGAGCCCGAACAGAGAAAAGAAATGTGAGGATAATGAGAGAACACGTAGGTTTACATGGAAAACCCCGTTATCTGATGAGGGGTGAAAAACCACGGCAGCGGACAGATAGTCCGAGAAATCTCACTATTGTGATGAAAAGATACAATGAGTTCCTGGGAAGCTATTCGCTTTCTTAGGGAATTACAACGCAAGGAGACAAATTTCTTTCTTCACTCTTTTCTCTTCGCCTTTCTTTTGCTCTCGGGGATTCTCTTGCTCGAGCGTAAACAGATGGGAATTCAGAATCCTCCTCTAGTAGTTTAAAGAGGGTATTTATAAGGAGTGTGATGTCGTTAGAGAGGCGACACGTGGCGCTGGCGTGTCAAAGCCGCCTGCCATCCCCACCACTACTGTAGGTGCGGCTGCGACAGGGACACTTGTCACAGTCTGCAGATACGGCGCTCATGGGCATATAGCCTGCAGGTACGGCGTGTCAGAAGCCGTTGGTCGCTCGTGGCAGCGTATACCGTGCAAGTCATCTGAGCCGGCGTTCTTGGCTATTTTGCCCTTTCTGGCTGTCCTCATTCTCGCATGGGCCGCAGAGCCCTCTCGGACCGCCAGTGCCTTTGTCGCTTAATTTGGTTCTTCAGGTGCTCGGAACTGGGTTAGTCATTTGGACCTGATTAGGCTTGTGGACCTTTTGAGCCAACTTACCCATGTGATCCTTTGGGCCTGCGATTATAATTTTAGGCCTTGGGTTCCGAGACCCATTAAAATTAATTAGAGATATATAACGATTAAACATATCAATTGCCGCGGAACCCAAAACAACGATTCACTGCTCCATTATTTTTTGAATATGTGAGAAACAACAAATGCATACAATTTACACACATAATGATGAACACAATTTTTTATGTAGAAGTATCTCTTTGCCTATGAAAAACCTACGAGAACTTATATCTGAGAATAATTTTAAGTATATCTCAATTTTGATTCCATATAATAATTAAACAGTTTGGTTATAATGCACACTACACAAATCAAAGATGGAATGTACAAACAGTTAAATGAGAAAAACAAGCCATCGATGTGTTCTACACAATGTCTAGAAATACATGTCTTTAATTGAAAAGAAAATGGAACACTAAATAATAGCTACAAAAGCTTTCTCTTCTTTGATCTCTTATTTATTCTAAAATCTACTCTATTTTAATAAATTGAACGTGGTGCCAAAATTACACAAAAATAATTCTGTTAATTTATTTTACTCAACCAAAAACTTGTGAGCCTCACACAAAAATTCTTTGCCACGATTCTACTTGACTTTCTATAACACAAATTGTTGCGTACCGGTTTTCGGGGGTCCGGAGCAACACAAGTGTTTGAAGTTTGGAGTTAGAGAGAGAGATTGAGACCGGATTTTTACGTGGAAAACCTCCCCTTAAAATGAGGAGGAAAAAACCACGCGACTTGAAACCTGAAATGGATCTTCACTATCGTTCACTTGTTGTGTACAAAATACAAAGTAGGGAGAAACCCTTTCTTTTCCTTCTTTTATCTCTTTTCCTTACCCAGGAGGAAGGTCCTTTTCTAGTGTGCTCTAGGTGGGTATTTATAGAGAAATGTGGTTGTTGGAAATGCCCACGTGGCTGTCAGTGCCTACAAGGAGGTTGTCCACCTACTCTGCTGACATGACCATGCTGTGTCAGGCATGCTGGCGTGTGCAAGAAGCTAGCTGCCAACGCCGCTAATTGGCCATACTTTGTCAGGAATGTCTGTCTTGAAGTGACAAGGCATGTTCTGGGGTTTGTTACTGACTACGGCGGTGGCGTAATGCATGGGTTGCGTGGTCCTTTGTATCTGTGAAGCTGAGCTATCATTCTCGGACATCAGGGAGAGTCCTCGTCCTTTACTGGATTTATCAGCCTTTGGATGAGTCCGCGTACTAGATGCCATATCACGCTTGTTCTCGGACGCAACGAGAAAGTTCTCGGTTGCTAACTGCATTGCTGATTCGCTAAAGACTTTTGGGCTTATTACATAATGTCCTCGGGCTGCGTACACCTTATGAGGTTTTGGACAAACTGACAGTTTGGGCTTCTCGGGTCAAGTACTCGTCCCATTACCCATTCTTTTAGGGAACCTGGGTATTGGAACCCAACACTAGCCCCCCATGCCAAAGGGTTCGAGATCCTTGACCGTTTGGCATGTCCTCGCAACACCACCGTTCATCAAGATGGCTTTTCCCATGAGAATATGCTGCGTGCATACTGATCGTCCGAGGAGTGATGACGCTTGAAGGCTTAACTTTAGACTCCGTCCGAGATAACCTGTGTCCTCAGGTTTATGACCAACAAAAATCTGAAGCTGTGATGTCCGAGAACTTCTCTGAGTCCGAGGATTTGTAGCGCCGCCGTTTTGGGCTTCTGCAGAACATTAAATGCGCGATTGACGGGCTGCATACACCTTGGGAAGGCAAAGGTCATCATTTCCTACTGTCGAATGGCCAGGCGACGCGTGGCTAGGGCAATGATGGTGCCCTTTCAAATTTCAAACCTATAAATGGCTTTCTTTCCTTACAGAACCATTTCTGCCCGTTTCCCTTTGGTCTTCTTCTCTTAACGTTGCCTTCCTATTACAATTTTCTTGGGCTTTTCCGCCTTCACTTCCCGATATCGATGGTGCCTGGAGTGAGAGATATTGCTTCTACGATGACCCTTGACAGACTTTCGAAGATTCGGGCTCGATATCATATTTCGGAATCCACGGGCGTGCTCATTCCGGGAGCAGAGGACAGGGCGTTGAACCCTCCAGATGGCTTCATTACCGTTTACGAAGTCCACCTCAAAGGCGGGCTGCGATTCCCGCCGCCAGCAGAGCTTTACGAGATTATGAGGGCACTCGAGGTTCCTTTCGCCAGACTTCAGCCGAATGCGATAAGGTATTTAGTCTCCTTGTGTGTTTTCCTTCGATGCCGCGAGAAGCTCTTGGATGTCACCACTGTCAAGGTTATGTTTCGCTTCACGCATAACCTTGACTGGATTACAATGACTCCGCGTCCGGATTTTTCACTGATGTGTGGAGGCAATCCTGACTCCACCAAGCGGTGGAAGGATAAGTATTTCTTCCTCAGAGTTCATGAGCACTGGGCCATCCCTGTTGGCTGGGAGAAAGTGGCCAGCCGGTGGTGTTCTGATCCTTCGCTGGAGGAGAAGGAAATTGCGAAGGAGTTTACGGACTTGGTGCTTGCCAATCTCGGGGGCTTCCATCTCAATAAACGCAACATCTGGTTGTCGCCCGAGAACTTCGCAGAGGCTAAGTGGGAATCACAGGTCGAGGCCTCTGCCGCAGCTCCGCCCGAGAAGTCCAAGAAAAAGAGATCGAGGGGGAGGACGCGGCCATTGAGGATAGGAAGTCCGACCGGTCTCCCGGAAAAGAACCCTACGGCCGAGAGCTTAAAGCGCCCAGCCGCCCTCGTCGAGTGTCCTCCCTCCAATGATGACGATGATGATATTTTTGACGTTGTTGTTAATGACGTGATTGCCCCTCTTTCCAAGAGGTCGAGGACTGTTATTCTGCCAGAGTCCTTGGGGACGGAAGGTCTTTCCCTGGCCTCCTCATCTGGTCCTCCTGCTGGGTCCTCGGGGACAATCCTCCCGACTGCGGAGGTCTCGGGCGTCCAACCCCTTTGTGATGATCCTGCTCCTGTTGTTCCTACTGATTTGCACTGTGGGGTCTCGGACAGGACAGATCAACCTTCCGAGGACATGGAAGGCGTGAGCTCTTCTGCGGGCGCAGAGAGGGAAACGACTGCTGAAACCGTCCGAGAGGAAGTGGGGGTCGAGGAGTTTGTGGCTGATTTGTCGTCCTCTGATCCTCCTGAGCATCCTGCTGTAGTCCAAGTTCATTCTGGTGAGGTTCATGACGAAGAAACTGAGGGCGCCCAAGATTTCTGCGCTGCTGAGGAGGAGACGGCGGCGCCTTTTTTTGCTGTCGAGTCCTCGGGCGTCACTTCTCACGCTGATGCTCCCTTATCTGAGGCAGAGGTTGAGGTTTCTGTGGCGCCTGCCTATGAGGCCCAACCACCCGAGACCAGTGGGGAGGCCATTGTGAGTGGCGACCTCCTCGTTTGCCAAGTACTTTCATTGTTCTTTGAGTGTCCTGGCCTTCTACTTTTTTCTTCCCTGTTCTAATGGCTTTTGCTCTTTGATGCAGCTCCGAGATGTAGTTGGGAAGATTGACGCGATAATTGGAGGGGTTACCCAGGGTTTCTCCCAAATGGAGGCCTTGAAGACTACTGGTGAGGCGGCCCGAAGGGCAGAGATGGAGCTAGCTGAGGCTAGAAGTAAGATAGCCTCGTTGGAGGAAACTGTGAAGCTTCAGCGGGCTCAGCAGTCGGTGCTCCGAGAAAGGCTGTATCTTCTGGAGGAGAGGCTGAGGGCATCTATATCGCCCGCGGACTTTAGGCCTTTAATGGAGAGCAAGTACTGGGACGGCGTTCATATGTGCCGTCGAGTATTGCGTTTGATTTATCCGCGGTTTCCCACTGTTTTACTTGATCATCGAAACGCCAATGCCTTAACGGCGGAGGACTTATATGGGATTACCGGGAGGCCTTTTCCTAGCTCCTCTCAGCCAAGGCCGTCCCGTGATCCTCTTTCTCTAGGGCCGTCAGGGCCCTCGGATCCGGCGGAGCCCCCTGCGCTTCACGAAGATCAGCCTCAACGGGCGGAGTTTTTGGAGGGCCAGCCCCCAGCGTCTTAGGATATGCACATGTATTTTTTTTTTTACATGATGTACATGTGTTGTTTGATGGAATAATACTGAAGTCTTAGACGATTTCTCGTAGTGCTTCCTTCTTCTATTTTTCGTCATGCTCGTTGAGGCTTTGGCCCTTAGGATTGCTGGGAAGGAACCGAGTTCTTGAATTCGACCTCGTGGGCCGCTCGGACGGAACCGAATTTTTGAATTCGACCTCTTGGGTCGCTCGGATGGAACCGAATTTTTTAAATTCGACCTCGTGGGCCGCTCCGACGGAACCGAGTTTTTGATTTCTACCTCTTGGGCCGCTCGGACGGATCCGAGTTTCATTGATTTCGACCTCTTAGGCCGCTCGGACGAAACCGAGTTTTTGAGTTCGACCTCTTGGGCCGCTCGGACGGAACCGAGTTTCATTAAATTCGACCTCTTGAGCCGCTCGGACGAAACCGAGTTTTTTATTTCGACCTCTTGGGCCGCTCAGACGGAACCGAGTTTCATTGATTTCGACCTCTTGGGCCGCTCGGACGAACCGAAGTTTTTGAGTTCGACCTCTTGGGCCGCTCGGACGGAACCGAGTTTCATTAAATTCGACCTCTTGAGCCGCTCGGACGAAACCAAGTTTTTGATTTCGACCTCTTGGGCCGCTCGGACGGAACCGAGTTTTTAATTTTGACCTCTTGGACCGCTCGGACGGAACCGAGTTTTTGATTTCGTCGTTGATGAGGGAGTCTTAGAGCAGTTCTCGATAGATACAATGAATGGACGTTTTTACTGATGGGTACGTGTTACACCGTCTAGCCTCTAGGGCCTTCTTGAATTCCTCACGTTACATTAGTACATAAGCTCCAGCCTTAGCGGTCCTTTTGCTGCTCTCTTGGGTCTTTTAACAATTATGTTTTGTCCTTAGTTTTGCCAGCATTGGCGTTGCTAAGAACGAGTCTGGCGTGTTCCAAGCCCATCCTAGCCTTGTCCCTGGGAGTGGCGTCGCCGTGCCCTGCTGCTCTGGGGCCATGCCCAAGTCGTGACAGGAATCGGTCAAGATAGCCTTCCGCCACTAGCCGCTGGATCTCTGCCTGAAGCTTTCTGCAGTCCTCAGTGTCGTGGCCGTGACAGCAATGGTAATGGCAGTATTCCCATTGGTCACCTCCCTCTGGGTTCTTCAACGCCCTGGGCCATCTTAGGAACTTCTCGTCTCTGATCTAGCTCAGCATGTTGATGAAGGAGTCAGTGAAGGCCAATGAGCCTGAGTGTTGTTCTTCCCCAAGGACCATCCACTCGAGCTTATCGTGCCCGGACGGTCGTGGGGTCTTCTGGTGGGCGCTCGCCCTTCTCCTTCCTTCCCCTGTCCTCGGGGGTAAGGGGTCTTCTGGTTCTACCGGCTGAGTTGCTTCGCCGGCCTTTGGTCTAAAGACAGTCTTCCAGAGCCTCTTGAGCCCCCTCCTTGATGGGGCCTGGCTCATAGATTTCTTCTTGCTGAGGTAATCCCTCAACTCACCAGGAACTCGGGCGGTCTGTCGCTCCTGAGGCACTGATGGAAACGAGCTTTCAGGGTGTCTTCCTCTGGACTGCTCGTTTATCCTCTCGCGGAGGGTATGGACGGTTCTTGAAAGGTTATCTACCTTTTGTTCTAGCTTTCACATGCTGGGACCGCCACTCCTCATGTTGCCTGATGGGAGACACCTGTCGAAGTGCTCGTCCTCTCGGGCGGACGTACTGTCTCGCCTGCTCATCATCTTTTGGGTGCTGGCGGTTGTGTAGAAATTGTTGGAGTGTGGTCTGGTGTTGTCTGGGAGGGTGAGAAGCTGACTTTTAGTCCTCTTCCCACAGACGGCGCCAATGTTACGTACCGATTTTCGGGGTTCGGAGCAACACAAGTGTTTGAAGTTTGGAGTTAGAGAGAGAGAGATTAAGACCGGATTTTTACGTGAAAAACCTCCCCTTAAAATGAGGAGGAAAAAACCACGCGGCTTGAAGCCTGAAATAGATCTTCACTATCGATCACTTGTTGTGTACAAAATACAAAGTAGGGAGAAACCCTTTCTTTTCCTTCTTTTATCTCTTTTCCTTGCCCAGGAGGAAGGTCCTTTTCTAGTGTGCTCTAGGTGGGTATTTATAGAGAAATGTGGTTGTTAAAAATGCCCACGTGGCTGTCGCGGCCTACAAGGAGGCTGTCTACCTACTCTGCTGACATGACCACGCTGTGTCAGGCATGCTGGCGTGTGCAAGAAGCTAGCTGCCAACGCCGCTAATTGACCATACTTTGTCAGGAATGTCAGTCTTAAAGTGACAAGGCATGTTCTGGGGTTTGTTACTGACTAAGGCAGTAGCGTAATACATGGATTGCGTGTTCCTTTGTATCTGTGAAGCTGAGCTGGCATTCTCGGACATCAGGGAGAGTCCTCGTCCTTTACTGGATTTATCAGCCTTTGGATGAGTCCGCGTACTAGATGCCATATCACGCTTGTTCTCGGACGCAACGAGAAAGTTTACGGTCGCTAACTGCATTGCTGATTCGCTAAAGGCTTTTGGGCTCATTGCATAATGTCCTCGGACTGCGTACACCTTATGAGGTTTTGGACAAACTGACAGCTTGGACTTCTCGGGTCAAGTACTCGTCCCCTTGCCCATTCTTTTAGGGACCCTGGGTATTGGAACCCAACACAAATTTTCTGTGAGAATCTCATGAGTCTCATATTGTAGAAGCTCACACTCATGAGAATCTGACACGCCATAGCTGTTAGATTTTTGCTTAAGTAGAAGCTCATACAAATCTCACATAAATTTCTTTCTCCTAATCAACCAATATGGTAATAGGCCTTACATGGGGGAGTGACCCATTGAACATCAACAACCACCTGCATTTAACGCATTTAAAAAAAATTAGTATACATCTGTAATAATTTATGATACCATATGGTGACATATAACTGCTACTATATCGGACATGGTCTCTGATTATAGGGCCATTTGCTCATCAGGTTAGAGGATCCAAGCCGGGTTATTTTAATGGATGCAAGTACTCATTATTAAAGCTAATGAAATCCAATCATTTCACCTAATTATGCGTATTCAACCAATGAAATTCATTCTCATCTTCTTATCAAGATAACACAGGAAAGTCTTCTCAACTATTGGTCTCGATGGTGATGAAATGACGGACAGAGAGAGAAACTAAGAGAGATTCTAGGATTGCAGGAAGGACAAACAGAAGCATGTCTTCTTACTTCCTTATATTCTGAGTTGTGTTTCGATTAAAAGAATTAATATATCGGTATTTGTAGGAGTGAGTGCCTTTGAATCTTGATACCTTCCATTTAGTAATTTGCATTTGGCGTTACGTTCTTGACCTTCTATATTAATAAAAAAATATATTCAATTTTTTAGATTACATAAAGTTGATTTAAATCAATTATTACCAAAAATTATTGGCTTAGCATCTTAAAAAAATTATTTTCATGAAAAATGGTTTTCGAAAGTCGCCAAATAGATTTTTTAAAATTTTTAATACATTAATTTTTTGAGAAAATAAATAGTTGAATTGGCTATGTTCTGCATGAAAAGTTGAATACAGTATCTACACCTTATAGAATAATAAATGGAATGCTATAGTGCTAATATATTATATTTGGGAAACAGATGTCAATAATGATGCATCTCTTAAAAAAAAAAAAAAGTGTTGAATTCTCAATGCCCTTTTATTTGACATTAAGTACAGTCCAGAACATAATTGTATTCCTATGATCCACTATTATTTAAATGTATACCTAATACAGCTTTTACAGTTGATTTCATTACCATTTAATTTCATTACCAGTTATTAATCCTTCTTCTATTGACTTAAATTCATTTCATAAAATAAATTTTATAACTTCATATGTTATAGAGTATTACAAGGTGCATATAATTTATATACTTCAATGCAAATTTGTCAAAATAGTTTTGTATTTCTTGTATGAGTTAATTTATATTCGTTTTAGTTTAAATTGATGATATCATATACTTATTACTGGGAAATGATATGTTGCCACCTTTAAAACACTCTTTAGCTAACTAATTTAATATGACATCCAACTATTAATCAATTTATATGTAGACTACTCATTACAGATAAAAAAATTAAATACCACATTAAATTCTAACAGTCACATTCCTCAGATATTTGGCTACCATCTCATCCCATCTTACATAAAGTACCTGAATTTCAAGGCATTTTTGAGGAACCTAAGTCCTAACATTCACCGAGAAGGCTTAACCACAAGCATTATACTAAAAATATGTCCAGTTTATAAACATAATGACATTGAAAGACTCAGTGAAAAAATGTTGCAATCTTCAATCACATAACCAAGCCATAGCCCTTTCTCCTCCCTAACTTTGCTTATTAAAAAGAAAGATGATAATTGGAGGCTTTGCATTAACTATAAGAAACTAAACAACTTAGACCATACTAGACAAATTCCCAATTCCTATGACTGATGACCTAGTTGATGGCGCTCCTATTTTGGATATCATCAAACTAGACTTATGATTTGGATATCATCTAATCCTCAATCCGGGCTCCTATTTTAGCACTTCTAGACTTTACTATTTGTATCAGACATACGCTCTGAAATGGGGATAGAAGCATTTCTTACGCAACAATGGTGACCATTGGCCTTTTTCTGCAAGCCCTTGGACCAAAGAATTGGGGACTTCCAGTTTATGAGAGGGGCTTCTTAGCCATCCTCATGGCTATCTGCAAATGGGGCTTCATCCGCATGGAAATAATTCTTAGATCTTACCATGAAAGCTTAAATCTTGAAATTACAATTTTTCAGGTGAAGTCTGAGTTTTTGATATTTTGGACGGTGACACTTCGATTTAGGTTAATTAAATTTGCAAATATTATATAGAAAATAGCATATATATATATATATATATATTCGCATGTCATTAAACTATTTGTCAAGTATATCGCTAGGAACAAAAAAAATACGTTCATAGTTCGATGACTGGCACCCTAATGGCCCTTACATGTACCTATCCGAATAGAATGATGATAGGAGCTGGGCTTTCCCAAAATGCTAGAGTGGAGGCTTTCATTAGGGGATGCGAGTAGTGATGAATTCCGCAGGCTGTGATTGCTGTGGGTTTTTTATTCAATCTTTGCCAAACTATTTCCCTAGGCAAGATATGCTTCACTATGTTACATGGACTCTTGAGGGGAATGAGAACGTTTTTGTCAACTCAGCATGGTGTATTTTTTAATTGGTTGGCCGAAAGGTTGAGTGACATGGGTTAGTTTAGGGATCACATATGGTTATCGCTCATCATTTCATCCTCTGGCTTACCATAAAAGAAAATATCAGTACGAATGATTTCCTTTTTCCCTTCACTTTTCATCTAGATGTTTGTGCATGATTGAGAAGAAATCTATCCTCATGTCGTTTTAAAATATTCTGTCCGCCTTGAAGCAAATTTGAGTTTGTTGTGGCTCAAGATAGGATATTCCTCGATGTATTTAGACCGGGGCAAAGGCATTAAGTGAGCTGGTGTCAGATGGAACGGGAATGGCTGTATCCATATCGCATCAAAGTTGGCTCTTGAGGCCACCGGTGTATCCCATCTATAAAGTGCCAGATAAAATACTATTTGATGACAATACTCCTTCAATTAAAGCTGAACAATTCAAAATATTTGGAACGATGTTGAGGGGACATACGGTGTCTACAGATGAATATATATGTAATTTCATAAATCAATGTCATTTGATTTGGTTAAATTAATGTAATTTCATGAGATTGATATATTATGAGAAGATCGGTCAGAAAACTGTTTCGCTAATATTTTGCGGTTTCAATACGTCACAACATCACGAGAGTCAACTAATCCAAATTGTTGAATTGTTCTCGGGGAGGCTTGCTCTTCTTCTTTTTTTATTTTTTTTTAGGGTTTCTCATATGCCTGACATCATAAATATTTTTTTCAACCTATAAATATCGGGTCTTTTCTTCTGCAGTTCCTCAGGCTGCATTCAGCAGGAAAAGTCTCCTGTTTCAGATGCCACCATAACTGTTTGCTCCAAACGACAGAGAAAGAGAAAGACGGCAAGCAGGAGGCAAAGCAAGCAACGAAGAATAGAAAAAGATGGGCAGAGCTCCATGCTGCGACAAAGCCAATGTGAAGAAGGGTCCATGGTCGCCAGAAGAAGATGCCAAGCTCAAAGCTTACATTGAGAAGCATGGCACTGGAGGCAACTGGATTGCTCTTCCTCAAAAAATGGGTACTGATCCCTATATATATACACCTTGTCCTTAATTTCTACATTGTTTGATTGATTTGAACTAATTTTGACTTCTTTGTGGGGTGATTCCTATCGTAGATGTTTAAGAGGGAGTGTACTAAAATACAGTTCATAGCATGTAATTAGTTTTAAAAACTGATGTATGGTCCTTATCTTTTTATCATTTCAATGGCAGAAAAATTTGAGTTCCATGGATGGATCACGTCAACATATCGAGTTACTAACTGTATTAGTTATAATCATGTTTTATCTTTTTAGCTTTTTAATGCTCGTCTTTGTGCTGTTATATTAATATATTTTTATCTATGAGATACAAAAATTTTGACAGTTTTAAAGCGTGAGTACATAAATATAAGTTGGAATTTTGCATTTTTGCATAGGGATTAAGAGATGTGGAAAAAGCTGCCGCCTTAGGTGGCTGAATTACCTAAGACCCAATATCAAGCATGGTGGATTCACTGAAGAAGAGGACAACATCATTTGCAGCCTCTACATTAGTATTGGCAGCAGGTCTCTCTCTCTCTCTCTCTCTCTCTCTCTCTCTCTCTTCCTACCTCTTCTTGTCCTTTCTAGTTGTCCATGAGAACCATGAGCTATTTTTATTGAGTGCACCTCTGATTTTTTATTTCAAAATTTCCCTTTGAATTAGATGGTCTATAATTGCTGCCCAGTTGCCCGGAAGAACAGACAACGACATTAAAAATTATTGGAACACAAAATTGAAGAAGAAACTGCTCGGAAGACGCAAACATCCCAGCAGGAACCACCCAAAAGACGATGGAAAAGCCGACCAAGACGGAGGCAGCAGTGGCGGATCATACTTGCCCACCCTCAGTAGCTCTGCCCTTGAGAGGCTGCAACTCCACATGCAACTTCAAAGCATTCAAAACCCACTTCCCTTCTGTAATCCTGCTCTCTTGCCCAAACTGCACCCTCTTCAAGAAAAGATGATCCAAAATCTTCAGTCTTTAGATAACCCGATTAAAACTAGCACCAATCTGCTTTTGCCACCTAGCCCTCAAAAAACTGGCCATGATTCCATCAAATGCGGCCCGGCCACCTCCGACGGTTCGATGGTGTTTAATGGAGGAAGCGATTTTATTGACTCAAGTCTGAGTGCAAAGATTTCTGATTATAATGCAGAAATGCAAATGCAAATGCAAGCAGAGCTTAATGAACTTATTCTAAACAATAACAACAATGGCCAGTCAGCTGATGATCAGCTTGATTGTTTAAGAGACATGGATGTTTCTAAGGAGAGCATGATGAGTTGGTGGTGTAATGAGTTGAGCTCCTGGGATTCTACTGCTTCTGTTTTTCAGTATGATCATCAGGGTGTGTTTCAAGATTTTCCATTAGGTTACAGTATGAAGTAGTAGTTTCGAATATCTGTTGTCTTTGTATAAATATTGTGACAATAATCATGTTAAATTCGTCGTATGTATAGGGGGAAATCTTGTAAATCAAGTATCAGCATGATGTCCACAATAAAGATCGAGCTACAACTTTCATACGTGCGACCTTCTGCTTTCCTCCTTGCTTTCTGTGCCAAAACAACATAACGAAGTCCTCACCAAGAAAACAAAAAGCACCATTGTTAAAATCGGACCACAATAACACCTAAAGATTAATGCCCTTTCTTTTCTGGTTTTTTTAATGTTAATTGTACATATTAGGGTCAGAACGTGGCTTTCTCATTGTTTTAATTAGCCTGTAATTAATTAAAAAGAAAAATAATTTGTAATTACTAAGAAGTTTGAAGGTTATTAGTTAAGGGGTAGGTGACATAGGTAGTCATATAGGAAGATTTAATGAGTAATTGTGGGTGTCTTTTGGTGTATTACCATTATTAAGCTTGTCTTTTTCTTTTCTTTTCTTCTTCTATATATTGTAATACATGTTTCTTCAATGGAGTAAGAAGAAACAAATCTTCTCTATGTTATTAGTTCTTTTGTCCTTAGCAAAATGTTTTCTTATATTATTGTCTATTATCTCTAACAACTTTGATATTAAAGACGGCCCTTCCAGTACTTGGCTTCTAACATACTTTTTCAATATACTCCAAGTCAGGTTTCAATTTTTTATAGAAGCTATTATGATTATTGATACTTATAAATTGAAATAATTTTTTTCATAAGATTTATAAAATATTATTGAGTTTGGATACAAAGAATTGCCTATTGCTAGGAGCAGTACAACATTGGTCGCTAAAATAAAAATAATTATAAGTAAAATGTAAAATTAAATGCTACCGCCTTAAGAATAATTCAATAAAGTAAAATCAAGTCTATATATCCTAGAATTTTTGGATTTAATACAGCCAAAAAAGTATGGATAATCCTCAAAAATTAAATTTAGAGATTCAAAAAGAGCGATTTTTATCAAATTATAAAATTTATAAAGAGATTTAGATAATCTTTCGTTGAAAGATATTGAAAAAAATTAGAGGTTTCTTTTCTAGAGTGGCAAAAATTGATAATTATATTAAACGTTGTGGAGATTCTATTCCTAAAAAATTGTTAAAAGAAATTCTGAGAAGTCTCCCACAAAAATTTGAGCATATTGCTGCCATCATTGAAGAGACCAAAAACTTATCGCACCTCACTGTTTCTGAACTCGTGGGCTCACTTGAAGCCCTTTAACAACGCATTGATAAATATCCACCATCAACTGTGAAAAATTTCTAACCGAGCTTATTCTCTTGAACTTCTCTTTCTCCCAAACAAAGCACAAATCTGACAAAGATAAAGGCAATGATGCTCAATGATTTGATTTGACAATGTGAAAAAATTTTCATCAAAATGCAAGCACAGGATGAGGTCAAGGCAGAGACAAAGGAGTGCAAATATTCGTTCTCAAAACCATAACTCTTTGGCTCAAGTATGTTTAGTTTGCAAGAAAACAAACTATGAGGCCAAAGATTGTTTCTTCAAGTGCTATTGACGTAAGATCCCTAATCACTCGATGAATAATTGCTAGTACAAAGACAAAAAAATATCTAAACAAATAAATATTGTAAATTTGGCGACCAATGGCAACATAAAATAACTATTACTCTCTAATAATTCATCTCAACACAATACTAATTGTATCGGTATCTCGACCGTGATTATAGTAAACACATGCTAGCAAAAAATAAATCTTTTAAAAGTATGATGACTCTTTTTCATCTAAAGTCGAACTTGGTGGTAGGAAACAAGTCAATATTAAAGGAAAGTGGGTTGTTTCCATAATCAATAAGGATTGTAAATTTTTTTAGATTTATAATATTTTCTATTCTTCTAGTATATTCCAAAATCTAATAAGTGTCGGCCAACTTATGAAGAAAGGCTATAAATTACTTTTCCAAAATGATGAGTGTTGTATTACAAATAGCAAGACCAATCAATTGGTCATCACTTTCAAAATGAGTCAAAACAAATTATTTCCATTGATATGCAAAAGCTTCCAAATTTTGCTCTTCGAAGTGAGCTGCCAGGTAAATATTTTCTATGGCATCTTCTATTCTACTATCTTCATTACAAGCGGTTAAAATTGTTACAATAAAAACAATTAGTGGTTTGTTTTCTATCAGAAAAAATAAAACACTCTATTTATAAAGAATGTGTCCATGAAAAAATATACATGCATCTTTTTCTAGAATCATCCTAGCATGCCAACTGGCACCACTTGAAATAGTTCATACTAGTATTTATGGTCCAACTCAAACTCTATCTCTCAGTAACAAAAGATATTTTTTACTATTTATTGATGATTTTATCAAAATAATTTGGGTTTATTTTTTTAAAAAAAATCATAAGCTTTCTCTGGCTTGTAAATAAACTCTCTATCGCGATTAGTCCTGATAATTTAAAGTTTATGCCCACCCTATCTTTTTACATTTTCTATATTTTCAAGCTCTTGTAAAAAAAACAAAGGGGATATGAACTTTAAATTTTCAAGATTAATCGTGACGAATAGTTTATTATTGTAAGAAAAAAGGCATTCTAAAATAATTTACTATCAGCCATTCTCCTCTGTAAAATGGCATTATAGAAAGCAAAAGTCAGATAATAGTTAAAATAGCCAAGAGTATATTCAAAGGCGAAGAGCTTTCAAATTTTCTGTGTAGGGGCAGAAAAAGGATTGGTGGGCCACAAAGGCACCATACTTGCAGTGCCAAATGGCTAATTGGACAGCAAACACTCTGATACTCACATATAATGGGAAATAGAGAGGAAGAACGCATAATTTACGTGGAAAACTCTTCACAAATTGAAGAAAAAAATTACTAGACATTTAATCATCGACAAATCCACTGTGTAAATTTGGTTACACAAATCACACGGTTATATAAGCCCAAGAGGAAAAAACGAAGAACAGAGTACGCGTATGCAAGAACTCACATTGGATTTTTCACTCATTGCTCTCACTTTTCTTCCACTCTTTCTCTCCTCTTTTGACACTTTGAATTTTTTCACCCGCCTTCACACAGCATACACTACAACACATATATATATATTGACTGTTGAAAGTAACAGTCAATCCAACGTGAAGGACACCCGTACAGACAGCTACCTGACACACGTACCCCCTATAATATCTCTGCACCAACGCTCCCCTGTACAAGATCGTGCCCTACAGAAAACAGCTCTGCAGGTACTTTACAAAAACGGCACTAGAGAGATTGCGCATACTCAAACAATCTCCTGAATTGGCATCCACGTGCGCATTCTTCAAACAAGTCCTTAAACCTTAGCCGTTCACAGAGACCCGGCGTTATACTGTACAGAGTTCTTAGACCATTGCCGTACAAGTCCTCGGACATTCTTCAAATATGTCATCGGACCTTCATGCACTCAACAACCTTTATTGTCTACGTTGCCTTTGGCCAACACAAAGTCCTCGAGATTGTATTGCACCAAGTTCTCGGTTGGTCAGGAACAAGTACTCGAATCATAACCACTCAGAGTCCTCGGCCTATAATACTTTCACACGGGAGTGATCCCAACACTATGGGCTGAAGCTATCAATAATGTTGTTTTGATTCTCAATCGATCTCCAACCAAGGCTATTTGAGGTAAAAACACCTTTTGAAGTAACAGTTGAGAAGAATTTATATGGCAAAATTCTTTTCCAACCAATATATAATACACTAAAGAAACTATGTTGAAAGTCCACAATAGAATGAAATTGTGAGAAGAAACATAGACACAACATGAATGTGGCTTGTGCATTGATTTTAGTCTATTGCTCCTCAAAATTGTCGTTCATTTGATCAATAGGACACCGACACCGGTACTAAACAAGAAGATATCTTATGAACTTCTTTTTAGTGTAAAGCCCTGCAAAATCAACTGAAAGTTTTGATGCATCCATTTGATATACATAATGCTTTTCTTTGTAATAATTTATATAAAGAATCTACACATGAAAGCTTCCTTAGTGCAATAAAAGAGGACCACATTAAGTATGTAAATTTGTTAAAAGTCTATTCAGTTTGAAACAAACCTCAACACAATGATATAGAAAATTCTCAAAATCTCTTATTTGTTTCGGCTTGAAACAATCGAGAGCCAATTACAACCTTTTGACAATGATAAACTCCTTTGTTGCATTACTCGTATATGTTGATGATATACTTATTGCGAGTAATTTCATAGGTGTCACTAGCACATTTAAGAATTTCCTTCGCTCATAGTTTAAGATTATGGACCTTAGAACCTTGAGATACTTCATTGGAATTCAAAATTGTTTGATTTCGAAAGGAATTTTTGTCAGCTAACAAAAATATGGCACACGCCGAAACACTACCCTCTCGACCCACAAATCTACCAATGAAACAAAATTCTGAGTTCATCAAAGATAATGGATTTCCATTGCTTGATCCAACTATTTTCTAAAGATTTATAGGTCAGTTGCTTTACTTAAGCATCACACATTCAGATCTTAATTATAGTGTATAGACTTTGAGCCAATTCATGGATAAACCATGTGATATAAACTACATGGCTGCTCGCAAGATACCGTTATACATCAAAGATTCTCTACGCAGGGATCCCCTTCTTTCTTCAACATCACCATTGCAACTACATGCTTATTTTGACTTGATTGGATTTCTTATCTAGACACCGAACATTTGATTGCAGGATCCTATATTTTTTTGATGAATCATTGATCTCCTAGAAATTAAAGAAATAGAAACCTATATCTAAATGTTTGACTGAAGTAAAGCACAAAGCGATGGCAACAGCACGCTCTCAAACTACCTCGCTATGCTACATCCTTATTGATCTAGAAATACATTTTCCTCAACCAGCAAATTTTTATGATAATAAAATAGCCATTTAGATTGCCGTTAATCCATTGAGAACGGACAAAATATATTGAGTTCATTGGCCATTTTATCCATGATAAAATATTGAGGGTTCCATTCGCAAAAAACATACTTTTTCATTGCTTGGGGACATATTCACTATAAGCTTTGTCATCTTCTATCTTTGCATCTCAACTATCTAAGATGGGAGTAGATAATATTTACTGTTCCTAATTGGGGCCACATTAGCACTTAATTCTTCCCTTTTTCTTTTGTTTTTTCTTTTTGATTCTTATTCTTTCGATTAATTGTACAAATTAGTGGCAAAATATTCCCTTCTCATCCTGTTAATTAGCCTTTTAATCTGTGATACATAAGGCATAGATATGAATGAACATACGTACAATTTTTGCAGCACTCGGAATTCTCTGTTTTCTTTCTACTCAGTCGTGCCACATTTCTACTCTCCCTTCTAGTTTCTGCCTTTCTTTTCTCTTCTATCTACAGTTTGTTTATACTTGGAACTAAATAACTTTCATGTGATTAGCATGGTTTCATAGCCATTTGTGGTTGAAGAATCAATTGACATCACAGCATCTAATGTATTATCCAAACTATTAGGAATATCTTATATTGACGTATACTATGACTAGATAAATAGGTATATTGAAGGATTCCTAAGTGTCAAGAAAGACAAATACCAAATACATATCTATTATTTACTATTGTGCCTTCTTCTAGTTTTCGTGTCTGATTTGCACTTGAAAGTATTTTGACTACAACACATGCATCCAATGTGCTCCTAAGCTATACATGAACACAGTTTATCTAAAATGTCCACGCTTGATATGAATCTAAGTGGCGCATGGGCGCAATTTATTCAGAATATCCATATCTAATATATACTTGAGTGACACACGTATATTGGGACACAACCCTCCTGCAAATGCTTTTAAGTCTGATATGCGCCCATTCAGCACATGTACGGTGGGGCAATATTTTTTTAAAAAAATTGTGAGTTTTTTATCTAATTTTTAATCCTCTCTATAAATATCACTCTTCCATTCATTAATAATAGACATAAAAAGTGAATGATAGTTACAATCCTTAAACTCTCATTATTTAATGTGAAAAGTCATCATTTACTTGGAAAAATTAAAACTTTGCCATTGAGATAAATTATTAAAGTTTTCTCATCCAATTATTCTCTTCATAATTTACACATTAACTCCAACCTATAATCCTTTATTGGTATGTTAGTGGCCTAGGTGTTGAGATCCAGTAATGTGTAATGACTGTACAATAATAAAGCAAGATTAACATGAAGTGTAAATCAAAAGAGTCACTTAGTTAGGGTCATAAGTTGGGAACAGATCGATTAAAATATATTATAGTTATACTATTTAAATTATAAATTGACTTTTATATTATATTATTTTTATAGACTGTAGAAATTTAAAGGATTTTATTTGATAACTATTAGTTATTAAAGTTTCATTTCATCACAAAAATATATGCGTTAATTTACTTTACTATTTTAGATTTAATTTGATGACATTATTATTTGTGAATATCAATTTGGTATCACCTATTGATCTTATAATGCGAAATTGTGTCTAATTTGATCATAGCTGACAAAATCAACTTAGTTATTGAATCAAATTAACTCAATTTGAATAAAATTAACTCAAACTTAAAAAATTGAATACTTTTTGCAGTGTTATATCATACGAATACTTGAGCATTAATGAAAAACTTAAAGTATGCAACTTATAGAGTCCCAAGTTATTTTTTTTTTATGATGCTTGCATAAAAGGGGGCCCTTGTGATCACCTATGATGATAGTATGTCAAGCTCTTGTTTTACATTACATAGAAAAGAATAGGTTTAAGTGAATTGTAAAGTTAATGTGATTTGAAGGAAACTTTTCGTCCCAAAGCACACGATAAAGTTTCGACCTCTTAGAAAATTAACGAAAGCAATATAAAATTAAATATATAATACATATAAAGAATGTTTGTATCTAGATGATATAAACAGCTAACATGTATAAAATGATATAAGACAATAGGTAATAATAAAAGGAGATAATTTTTAGTGACGAATGAAAAACTCAATACCTACGATAATCGAGAAAAATCTTCCAGGTTTCAATGGTTAGGGAAGATCTGCACTATGAAAATCAACTTAGAGATCGGGTGATAACGACGCGCTAATTTAATTGACTTACTCTCGTTTTATGATCCCTACCAAGAAATTCATTGGATTTGCCTAGGGCAATGAAACCAAACACCTTCCGATATTCACGTCAATCTTCTCTCTCAAACCGCTTGAAGGATCAAACACTGCTAGATCCCCTTTTCACAATACCCACGTCACTGACGAAGGTAAAGGGTAGGAATGTTGTATCGAAAAGAAGGACGATGAGAAAACTTGTTAGCATATCAAGTACAATCATTGGAGAAAAATTTTCTCATAAAAGGAACACACAAAATGAGAGATTTTACAAGTTAGATACCACTCTAAGGTCATTCAACGGCCCCAGCAAGTGTTAGGGCAACTAAAGGAAGGAGATATTTATAAAAAGTTTAAAATTTTCGTTTAAAAAAGTTGTTCGTTGCCACGGTGCTCAAGCAAGAAGGAGACGAGCAGCGAGCGGATAGGTTTTGAAATTTGGGCTTGAGTGGCAGCCGAGCGCACAACAAGCATGGGTCTTCAAAAATTTGTGCTCGAGCGAATATCAGGCGAGAGGCAGGCGTTGTGCAAAAGATAATCTAGGAACGAACAGCCATGGGTATACAATGATGCAGCACTTAATGAACACAATTCGACATCGATATATGATTAAATATAGTCACGAAATATACCAACTATAAAAATAACTCTAACATGATTGACATTTGTCTTTTATAAACCTATATTTACTATTGGTTCTAATGTTTCTCTTTTTCAATTTACAAATTATTAACCTTATAAACTAAAAAATTTTACGTTGCCTTAATCTAGTGTTAGGCTGAGGATACCAAATTTCTTAATTAAGCTGGAAACTAATCTCTATAAAAATTGAATTTCTCGGCCGTATAATTAAATAGGGAGACATAATAACAATTCAACAATAATCACAATGCAATTATAATAATTAGTAAAGAAAGCCATACAATACTTCTTGTATGAATCTCTTAAACAAACGGTAAAACTATAAAATTTTAGAATTATATAACTCTATTATTAACAGTATGAATACATTAGTCGCAAACACATTATTTGGTTTCATCGCAATCTTAGTAAACCAATCTTAATATAACAAGAGATGAAAAATAAAAGAACACCATCAAGAAAAATATTTAAAATAATAAAAATGACAACATATCTAAAGTTGGTAAATATTAGAATAAGAATCACAACCCAAAGAGAAGGCAAGAATTCTCTCATCGTTCTTCTTTTACTTTTTTTCTCTTGAATTGGTCGTCAAAAAGATGTTTTAGTTATATAAGTAATGACCTAAATCTAAAACATAATACTTATATCCCACATAAGTTGTTTAAATATTTGGCTTATAGTCAACAGGCGAATAATTACTGCAAAAATACTCTAGGTGACCACTCAAGTTGCTAGCTCATAATCTTCTTGAGAAGGCATCACCCCATAACTTCGAGGGAGTTTCACGAGAGTGCCGTGCAAGCAACTCCTATTTTTAGACATTAGACAAACAAATTAATAAATATTTATAATGAACATAGTTATCATAAGAAAGTGATCTATCCTAATAGATAACATAATAAAAGAAGCCTCACATAGGGAGTAATTCTTTTGATAGGTATAAGACTACTAAACAACTCAAATTTCTTACCCCATTTGATGTAGAAGTATGCAAATGCTTCAACGCCCTCCAATCCATGGGGATCAAGTCTCAAATTTCTAAAATTTGTTGTTTTACAAATACATTTTGCAAATTCAATTTTAATCCGAAAAAATCTCTATTAAACTTTTAGAAATTAGATCCCAAAATTCTACACACCACAAACAAACTGATTACTTACATGGCATATTTTTTTGTTTGGTGTAGTTTAAGTAGCTGAACTATTATTGCATTTTTATAATTATTGGCGTTCAAATCCTTTCTATTTCCCGAGCTCGAAAATGTTTAACTTCCTTTTTTGAGCATTCCAATAAGAGGTAATTAAGTGCTATAATAAGATGGGCCGTAACATTAAGCAGTCAAATTATCAAGAATATTTTATTTTTTTTCAAGTTGATTAATTTTATACTCACCTTGTTGTAATATAAGAGGTAATGAAGTGCTATAAATTATCTTGTTATGTTATTATAATGTTTCAATGTCATAAAATATTTTATTTCTTACAAAATCGGATAGAAACATAAATTAAATTTGTCTTAATTTATTAATAGAACTTTAATATAGCAAATTAGTAAGCATTAAATATATAAATTTATGAATTTTCTGCGTCAATTATAAGAGAAAATTTTCATTGATGAAATTGGTTCAATTGTATTAGTACATAATAAAACTAACCCAAATTAAAGTAACGAAAAAGAACTGAATCAACTAAAAAACAAAATTGGCAATCTTGCCCTCAAAAGATTGAAACGTTCAAAAACTTGTTATGAAAATGTTCAAAGCAAAAACAAAGAGAGTACAAAGCTATGTATATGTCGTTTATATTAACATTATTATTTTTTGAACACATTAGAATAGTTATAACGGTATATTTAGTTAGATGAAACAAGTATTACAAAATAATTAATTCATAATTATGTTTTGTTAAGCTATATTGTTTTAGTGGAAAGAGTATGGTAATACTTATTGCCAAATAAATGAGAATAATTAATAGATAAATATTCTCAATAATGATTATAACTTTAATAATGGTGGTAACGGTGCACATAAACGACGAGCAACAACATCGGTGGTGACTATGCTGATGATTTTAGTGGTGACCGAGGTGGTGGTGGTAGTAGCAGAAATCATGGTGGTCGTGGTAGTGCTTCGTTGTTGCAACGATGTCGACATTATAGAAGGTGAATATTAAAGAAACGCATATATATTATAAGATATGGGTGGTGTAAATTGTTTTATCTTCCAACATAATAGAAAACTAATTAATACAATACCTTAGACTGCCGTATGAATCCTTGTCACAAACATATGTGATGATCATTATCGAACATGGATGCCACAAAGGAGTTCAAATTTAATGAAGACTGCTTCCTCAAATCAATCGTAATCGCATTTTCAAACACCAATTATTTAATACTGTAAAGTATATAAATTCATAGCATTTCCCAACTCAGGTATTACCAATCCATCAAACTTCCACCGGATGAATAAAAAATGGATTTGTACTCCTGCCGGTGCTGTGCTCTCACCACCCTCCTCTTCCTCCTGTCAGTAACAACCTCCGGCGCCTCCTACTATCGAACGCCGACCACCCGGCCGGTGGTCTCCAGGCCCCCTACACCGAAGAAGACGAGCTATCTCGCGTACCAGTTCCTAGCGCCCCACAATGCCGCTCGTGCTGCGGTAGGGCTGCCACCTCTGGTGTGGGATGGGCAGGTGGCTGGCTACGCCCAGTGGTCCGCCAACCAGAGGAGGTATGACTGCGCCCTGGTGCACTCCAACGGGCCGTACGGGGAGAACATATTCTGGGGGAGTGGCTCTGAGTGGACGCCGCGGCAGGCGGTGGAGTCGTGGGTTGCGGAGGGGAAGTCGTACGACTACTACTCGAACTCTTGCAGGTCCCAGGACTGTGGGCATTACACGCAGATTGTGTGGAGGTCGTCGAAGAGACTTGGGTGCGCCAGGGTGGTCTGCTATGGCGGTGCCGGCGTTTTCATCACTTGCAACTATGACCCTCCGGGCAACTACGTCGGCCAGAGGCCATATTAATTGATTTAAACTTGTTACTCAAAGCAGAAGCTTTTCCGATGAACATTTTCAGTCAAGTATTTTGCTGGGGACGAATGTGTTAGGTTTCCGGCGAGTTAAATCATTGGTTTTCGACCAATTTGTGCTTCTCTGTCATTCTTGTTATTTACATGCTCTAGATGTGTTCAAGATGACATTTGATTCGAATAAACCTTGACTATATACTCTAACATTATGTATTTTTGCATTGTCCTATATACAGCCGTCGACTGACTCATTTGAACCAGCTGATCAGTCTGCCTACCTTTTTTCATAAAGAAGAAATTATATTACAAAATATAACATTTTTTTAATATTGCCTAAAATATATAAAATAATTTACTTAAAAATTTCCTAAAAACGTATAAATGTTTTTTATTAAAACTTGGCCATATCTAAATAAAGTTATTTTATATAGTATTTATGTGACAAATACGAAATATAAACAATTTATAAGTAAGAATAAATAAATTAATCACATATATTACTTACTTATTCTCACATTTATTTATTCATACCAAACAAATGAATAAAGTGGCAATATTTATTTATTTCGATTAACCAAATAAGAGAACATATGTTTTAAATTTTTTTCATACCTAATTTTATTCTCATATATTAGTTATTATATTTCTATTATATTCATTTTTATCCAACAGATGAACCATTTGGTTGATTTCTGTGGGTTTCATACAATATTCAACATATTATAAATAGTAGATGCAAATAATGTTTGGTTTATATATATCCTCCCTTGTTCTATTATGCCGTGGAAAACCCGGTGAATCTCCCATTTCCATGATCATCAACAAGGACTGTTTTCTTAAATTTGAAATTCTTTAAGATTTTGAGGAGAAAATTTTTAAAAGTGAGATTTTTATTAGCCCGTAGAAACCCAATTTTATTAAATATATCACTAATCTTGCTGGGTTTTTCCTAGGCACTCTTCCTATCAAGTATCTAGGATTGCTGCTCATTACTTCAAAGCTTTCCACGGCTCATTGCAATGTCTTTGTTGACAAATTTGCTCTTTGTATTGCCTTTTGGAGAAACAAATGACTCTAATTTGGTAGTTGGCACTAGCTCATTTCCTCTATTCTCACCTATTATATCATATTTTGTACTTGTACCTTTATTATCTTGAAGACTATTATCAGACAAGTTGAAAAAAAATTCAGGAACTCTTTATGGTATAAAATACAAGAGAATACGAGTATGACTAAGGTTGCATAAAAAGAGGTTTATACACTGAAACTTGAAGGGCATTGGGACTCAAGGACCTCTTTGTGTGGAACAAGACCATTATTGCTAGGTATATATAGCGTCTACTTACTTGTAGCAATAGTTTTGTTTAGATTCTTTGGGTTCAAGCGAATAAAATTAGAAACTATATAAATTATTAAAATCTCATAATTTACCCCTTAAAACTGTAAAAGAGTTTTTAACATTTGCCTGACTATTTAACGTTTTTATATCCTTGTGGGCAACGGATTTTGTCAACCCGAAGAGATTCTCTTCTCACTCGACCCTTCAAATCTTCCTACTATCAAAAGGACACACCGAGTGGACTAGCCTCCTTTGCTCCAAGGGCTACATCCCTTAGCATACGTTCATCATTTGGTTTTCTATTCGAAGACATCTTAATACTTTTGATTGCATTTAAAGATGTGCAAGCCTTACTCTATTGTTGATATGCATCCTCTACTCCTCTTGCCTAAAATTTCATGATCATAATCTTTGACTACCCTTATTTTAGAATTGTTATAAATAGAATTCATGTCGAATTCAGATGAGCTTAGCCCTATTTTTACTCGAAGTGAAAAAGGACTTTTTGTCCCAAATAGCACGATAAGGTTTCGACCCCGTAATTAATTAACGGAAACAGTGTAAAATTAAATATTCAATACACGTAAAAAATATTTGTGTCTAAATAATAAGAGCAATACGAGTATAAAAATAAAGTAACAATAATAATAAAAAGACAAGCTTTTTGATGACGAAGAAAAATCTCAATACCCACGGTAATCGAGAAAAATCCTCCGAATTTCATCGGCCAGGGAAGAAATGCACTATAAAAATCAACTTACAGAACGAGTGGTAACGACGCGCTAACCTAACTGACTTACTTCTATCTTGTGATCCCTACTAAGGAACTTCTTGGATTTATCTACGGCAATGAAATCGGACGCCTTCCAGTCTTTACGTCAATCTTTTCTCTCGTACCATTTGAATTTGCCACACACGATCGGATCCCCTTCTTCAACGTACCGACATCACCAACGAAGGCAAAAGGGTAGAGGTGATGGAATGATAAAAAGAAAATGGTAAGAAAATCGCTAGCACATGAAGCACAATGAGAAAAGATCGGTTTTCTCAATTAGAACACGTTTAATGAAGTGAAAAATAATTTTCTCTCAAGTGGGACGGCTCCAAAAATATCAATCAAGAGTTAGAGCAATTGATTATAAGTGTATATTTATAGAGGGTTCAAAAAACGTATTAAAAAACGTTGCCCGTTGCCGCGGCGCTTGAGCTCGTGGCGAGCTCACGGCGAGCGTAGGACTTCTGGATTTTGGATTCGAGCTCATTGCGAGCTCACAGTGAGCACAAGGATTATGAATTTTGGGCTCGAATTCGTGGCGAGCACAAGGCTTCTGGATTTTGGGTTTGAGCTCATGGCGAGCTCATGGCAAGCACAGGGTTTCGGGATTTTAGGCACGGACAGGTACGAAAATATGTTGATGCAACATTTCGACAAAAGACAACCCGATATCGACACATGATTACATAGAGTCACAGAATATGCCAATCATAAAAATTATTCTAACACGAAGTATAACATTAGATAGGTTACCATAAAATAAAAATGATCTTATGCAAGATCAATTGTCTATAGGCACTCCCTTACCTCTTAGTTTACCAAATTTGGAGGGTTAAAAATAAAATTATTTTTGACATATCTCTATCCTAATACTTGACCTTAACGGTCAAGATTATCTCCTCAATCATCATCAATAAGTTCATCTTTTTAAAGTTTTTCCCATCGTTCAAAAATATGTGCTTTATTAAAATTTTGGGTCGTCCATCATCTTGTCTCTATGAAAGAGTTTTTATTGTTTTTTTCTTGCTCTAGATCCGGGCTATTTTTGGATTTTTTTAGAGATTGTATTTAGGTTTTAGTTATTATTGCTTATTAAAAAATTATTTTCAAAAATCCCTGCTATGCCTTCCCTTCACATTCTATAACCCTGGCTGCCACCCTCAGTTTTGGCCGCCATGGCAATGCAACCTCCTCTGACGTTCTCTCCTCTGCCCTCTTCTTCTAAACTTCCCCCTTCTCCTTTCCCCTCTTGTTTCCTCTCCTCGTGCTCCTCTCCCCCTTTCTGTTATGACCGTAGATCCAAGTTATAAAAATATGAAGTTAACATAACTTAATCCCAAAATATCAAGATACGGTTATGTAATAAAAGTCATAAATCAATTCTGAAAATAATCTAACAAATCAAAGGATTCTTGCTAAACTTGCCTTATTTGACTCGATCATCAAAATACTTGCTTAATATCCAACAAACACAGGAGAAAATCCTACCAAAACCATCCATAATATCAATGTCGAATAATAACATATATCAATATATTAGACTAATTGGCAAAAAGTAACAAATGCATAGTTCCAAAATCTCAAACCCCAAATATAACAAATTCTAACATATTACATTTTAACAATTTAACAACTTAAAATGAAATCCTATGAGCTTCTTTCTATCCAAACCTTATAAAGATCCATGCCCACTAATATAAAAGATTCCAAGAATGGATAAAAGTGAGTCTACCACTTAGTTTAGTATGTATAATATATATACATGGGTTTATATAAATAAACATAAGAAAGGACAATGATAATCGGATGAGAAAATACTAAAAGTGTAGATAACTTGATAAAAAATATTTAAAAAATATAATAATATTAAAAATATAAGAATCAATGATTAGTGATAATTATATTAATAAAGGTCAAATATTAAATATCGAACTACATAAATTTTTCATAATTCAGACCATACAATATTAATCAAGATTTATAGATAGATTAACTACATATTATTTCCTATAGATGAGGTCTAATATTACTTTTTCAACTCATAAATGTTGGGTAATGATCTTCACCTATAAATAATTTTATAAATATGTTCAAGTATATAATTTTTTTCTCCACTATAGTTCTTATTTAGTTAAAATAAAAACTCTAAAATAAATAACAAATATATAAATTTTTTTAACTTTGTAAAATAAATAATCTTTGCCAATTTAAAGTATATTATTTCATCAAAAACTTGCATAAAATAACATCCAGGTAAAATATCCAAAAATTCTATAATTTTATAATAAATTTTATAAATGTAGATACAAGTTTTCAAATCTCATAAATAATAACAAAATTAATATGCACATTAAATATAAACAAAAATAAATATCGAAGGACAATATGCATATAAATATATAAAATAAAATCAAAAGATTTAAATAATAAATAAAGAAATTAGCTTATATATTCTTACCTCAACTAGAATACTATTAGAATATAATATGCAATCATTTTGAAACCATCTTTTTTTACCTTCTCTTTCCTCTCCTCTCTCTTCTTCCTCTCTCCTCACTCGGACTCTCAACTAAAATACTCAAAATATGCATAAAGTTTCTTATATAATTACCTGATGTACGAATACCGATTAAGTGTCTATCAAGTGTTGAAACAAGACACATCTACCCCAAGGGCATACACGAGTGTACTTTTATCTTGAACGAGCATAAACCATTATGCTAAGCTACTCATAAGCACACCCTACCACGCACAAGCATTGTCCATTCTTCTAAGCCATGTCGCACATGTGCAAGTTAGGCACACTGTCTAATCTCAAATATTTGATTTACTTTATCTAATATAAAAGGTTCCTCCATCTCTTTTCATCCACCACGCATCGATAGTCTTGGAGGATGCTTCCGTTTGAGAAGCCACTCTATAGGCTGCTTTATTGATAGGAAGGTTGCTTACGTGGTGGTAGACGGGCTAGCCAAACACCTTTTAGAAAGATTTGGCTTGGTTAAGGTTTTAGTTAATCCAATATGTTTTCATCCTTTTGATTCTCAAAGAAGTTAGAAATGACGAAGTTGTTTTATGATGCTCCGTGGTCCTTGGTCGATCAATCCATTGTTGTCACTTTTTGGAAGCTGAGCATGTGCCTCTCCAATGAGGTCCTGAAATCTACCCCCCTTTGAGTTAACCTGTTCAACATTTTGGTGTTTTGGACCTCTACTGGCTTGAGTACATAGCCAGCGCCATTGGAAAACCCTTATTTTCAGATATCCCCGTTGAGCTCGTGGATCATACTGCATATGCTAAGGTGTTTGGTGAAATTGAAGCAAATGCTCGCAGATAAATTTCAATTGACTGCTGGAACTGGGCCATGCTCAAGAGATGATATTTGTGTAGAAATTCAGGTCTCTTATCATGGGAAACCTTCCAGTTATAGCCTTTCCAAGTCATTTGGCCACTCTAATGCCAATTGTAAATTGGCTGCTATGGAAAAGCTGGCTCCTGCCCCTGATGTTGTCTTCGCTAGTTTGGACAGTCCCAACCTGGTTAGTAAGTCCATGGAAGTTGGGACTTCGCTAGTCTAAAAGGGTTGAATATTGTAGATGAAACCTGTTAGGGCTCTTCATGTTGAGCTTAATATTTCCCCTCTATCTAAATGGGAAGCTCCTATCTTGAATTCCTTGTCCCCTTTGATGGTGGCTGAATCCCTTGTAGTCCCCCTGGGGAGACTAGTTTGGCCGCTTCCTTGGTGGGTTACTTATTAGTCTCCCATCGTCTTATATTCATTGTTCATGTCTTCTTTTTCATGGGGTTTATTTTATTTCTTTGCTCATGTTTTTTTTTTTATTTTGGGATTATATATGGGCTCTGATCATAATTTTCGTGTATTACCCTTCCCATTTATTAGGTCATTAATTACTTACAAAAAAAAAAAAAACATGTTTAATTATCACACAAGTGCTATATTTTAACTTTAAATAATCTATAAATAGATTATACATATATTCATTAGTCTAATTAATTGCATAACTTGTCATTAGTATGGTCAATTGACTTTCCATATGTTGCAATAGTGTTGATTACAAAGTGTCTTTTTCAATATTCCTCATACAGGTAATCCATGTTTAAAAATGTGTCTTGTGACAAATAATTCTCTACCAAAATATTTTGATAGTGACTTATTTGAAAGATAAGGAATACAAGTTATCTACCTTATTGGGTAATATTATTAGATTTTAAAAAGGACCTTTTGTCCCAAATTATACAATAATATTTCGACCCCCCACAAGATTAGTAAAAGTAATACAAAATTAAATATTCAATACACATAAAGAATGTTTATATCTAGATGATATGAACAACTAACATACATAAAATGATACAAGACAATATACAATAATAAAAAGATACAATTTTTTATGATGAAGGAAAAACTCGATACCCACAGTAATCGAGAAAAATCTTTCGGATTTCAACAGTCAGAAAAGATATCCACTATGAAAATAAATTTATAGATCGGGTGGTACAAACGCGCTAATCTAACCGACTTACTCTCGTTTTATAACCCCTACTAAGAAACTCCCTAGATTTGCCCACGGCAACGAACCGAGTGCTTTCCGATCTTTACATCAATATTCTCTCTTGAACCGTTTGAAGGACCAAACACCACCGGATCCCCTTTTTCACAATACCCACGTCACCGACAGAGATAAAGGATAGAAATGTTGTATCGAAAAGAAAGGGTGATGAGAAAACTTGTTAGCACATGAAGCATACTCATTGGAGAGAAGTTTTCTTACAAAAGGAGCACACAAAATGAGAGATTTTTCAAATTAGATACCACTCCAAGGTCGTTCAAACAATCCCAGCAAGTGTTCAAGCAACTAAAGGAATGAGGGAATTTATAGAGAGCTCAAAAATCCCGTTTAAAAAAGTTGCCCGTTGCCACGACGCTCGAGCGACTCGAGTACACGGTGAGTGCATCGAGGGTTTCAGAGAAAACCCTACCGGCGCTCCAGCGAGAATGAGGCGAGCAGCGAGCAGATAGGTCCTAGAATTTGGACTCGAGTAGAAGGCGAGCGCACAACAGGCGTGGGTCTTCTGGAATCTGGGCTAGAGCAAATATCAGGCGAGAGACAAGCGCTGTGCAGAAGACGATCCAAGAACAGAAAGCCACAGGTATACGATGATGCAGCACTTCAATGAACACAATTCGATATCGACACATGACTAAATATGATCATGGAATATGCCAACCATAAAAATGACCCTAACAATCTCCCCCTTTGATAATTCGGTAACAAAACACAAAGTAAGAAAAAATATAAGTGAAGTACGGGTTCAGACACTATTGAGATAGAACCCGTATATATAAAAATTTACACCTAGTAAGAAGTAAAAATAATAGACCAAGTAAATATAAAAATCTACACGATGACTGTTGGTCGATACTATGACTTTCGTACCGACATTATAGATGTATTGCCTAGCCAAATATGGTTAGTACAAACAGATATAATACATAATGATATAATATGATTGTAATAATAGAAAGAAAAAACAACATGTATCATCAAAATGAATGAATGTAAAGCAATAGAAGATATAAAATCAACAAGAGCAAACAAGCATCACAACACTCCCCCTCACAAAAATAAAAATATCTCCCCCTAACAAAAGTAATATCGTCTCCCTTTATCAAAAATAACAAGTATATAGTCTCCCCCCATCCAAAAAGCAAAAATGGTCTCCCCCTTTGAAAAGATAATTTTCCTAACTCTTCCTAACAGGAATAATCTCCCCGAAGAATAGAAATCTACCTCACCTTTTTATCACGAATGACCAAAAGGTAATGGAACTTACTCTTCTTAATCCACATTTTCTTACCACATTTTATAATTTTGGTTAAATGTGTCACTTGATTTTTTAGAATGTTAATATGATTGACGAAAGTTTCTATCATTGGATTTTGTCGAAAATTATTTCAAAAAGACATTATAGGACAATAGGGACAAATATGACCAATGATACCGCACCCATGACTCGTTGGGACAAATAAAGTATTAACATTAGATTTGTACCGTGGCTTCTAAGAGAGATTAATATCAAGGTTTTTCCTACTTTTAAAACGTTGAAAATTGGTATGAACCTGAGGGAAAACTTTTGACAATTAATCACCATAGGAAGATGTTACGCTGCTTTGTCTTGGAACCGAAGTTAGTTAACTTTGTTTTTAAATGTTCTAATAACCTCAAGTAAATTTATTGCCCACAAATCAATATCAATCTTCCTAATATTATACTTAGCCTACTAAAACACATAAGAAGAAGGGAACTTTACTTCCTACCATCCACCACCTGATCGAACTATATAAGCAATTTGATTTTCTTCATAGGTCATTTTTAACAACCTTATAGTTAATCTGAGAGTCAAAGAGTTTGTTAATCATTTTTCCTTATTTTTTTCAATTTGAACCAGTACCGAATTAAATAACGAAAAAGTTAACCCAAGAGAATTACTGCGGCTGCCTCAATGATTTTCTTTATGGCTGAAAGTCTGTCGCGTCAGACTCATCGTCAAAGCTTTTATCTTTTGAGTTAAATCTTAGTTGAGATTTGCACCCGGATGGACTGGGGCTCCTTATATGAACTAAATCGCATAAATTGCGATCTTAAAAAATCCAAACTCAGTTTAGAAAATCTCTTCCATCTTTTTCCAAAGGCTTGCGGACCACCAACTCGCAATTAGCGAAACAGCAAAAGAAAATCAGAGTTCGATTCGGTAAGTACATGGAGTGAAAACTGAAATTACCGCACAGCTGTTTAATGATAACCCAACCTCATCTCTTTTCCCTTCGGTTCATCAACTGATTCTTTCACCCGAAAATACCTACATTGCCGGTGTCGTGTATTCTTGTAATCTGCGAATACGAAATCCTCTTCCTTTTTCTTTATTCGTCGTCACCCACTTTCGAGAATTCTAGTAATTTGAAAATTCTTTTTGATTGGACAATCGTGACCTGTTCAGCCGCTTATGATTGCCGCAAAATTTTGTCTCTATACCCCGAATTCAATCCCCGTTAGCTACTTAATTCCAATTCCCACTCGATATTACTCTGGCCAAACGCCCTGCTTGCTTTCCGGGTTGCAATTCAGGCCCCGCAAGGAAGAACAAATGATGAGGAAAATTAGTATAGGGCAGTTTGTGAACCGACCGAAATTAGCGGAGAAGAGAGATGCTGAATATGCTAGTGGCGACTTGGATGTAATGGGTGTCACCGCTTCAATGGCCAAGAAGTCGCCGGTGCATCTAATCATGATGGTTCACGGTCTTAATGGAAGGTAGCCGTTTTTCTCAAGAATGTCTTGCGTGGTGTCTTTGTTTTCAGTTTAGTAACACGCTTGCAAAGGGTAGAAAGCAGACAGGCGAAATGGAATTGGATGGAGAATTATGTATCGTTTAATTGAAAATTTTGTAAGCATGTGTGTTGAATACTAAGGCCTTGTTGTGGTCGGATGAAATCAAATAATTGCCCAGATTATTAAGCCAACTTGCTGGGAGAAATAATTTGTTGAAATATTAAAAACTTGCTGGATGACATAAATTTATCATGATTTTCTATGGGAATGTCGAAAACAAAGTATGATTATTGAACCATTACAAGGCTACCAAGATGTAGTTTCGCACATGTTTTATTACACATTTGGATTAATGGATTTCAACTCAGTTGGAAAGAGAGAGAGAGAGAGATTACTGAACATAAACTGTTAAGAATAGAAACTGAAAACAAGGATCCCGGAGAAAATATTTAATAGGGCCGTGGCTAAATGATACAATCAAATGAGAAGAACTTCTAAAGGAGGTGCAGTTTGATTTAGAACGCTCTCAATTGCTATTCTAAAATGGAAAGACAGATATGTAATGATTTGGCATGTGATGAAATAGCAGCAGTCTAGAAAACTATAAAAAAAAAATCTCTAGAGTTCTATATATACTTGTTTGAGGGGAATTGAGTTGGTGTTGTGGAATGAAATAAAAAGAAAAAGAATTATCAATCTCCATTACTTAGCTTCTCTAAAATTATGGCTTAACTTCTGAGATCTTTAAAAGTTGGAGCTCCACTACGCAACTATTTACCAAGATCCTATGGCTTAAGAGTCATTGTATACCACTTAAAAATATCCATGAGTCCTCTTTCTATGACGGAGATGGATGGGTAAGAGGATTTCCATGTCAGCAAAATGAGTCAAATATGTCTAGATTTTAATGGCATTTTTTCTGATAGATAGCATCACATTATTTTTATTTTCCTTATCACTCATTTTGACTGACCTTGAAAAGTTATACTAGATTTTCTCAGTATTATGAAGATGGTTGACTGCTGAGGTTGATTTGAAACTAGAGGAATATTCTTATTTTCTTTCAACTATGCTTATGCAGCCAACTAGTAGGTTGAAGGTGAGTTTAGGACATTGGTAAGATTACCCTATTGTGATCTGGAGATCTTCAAACTATAAAAATAACTTATTTGGAATGTAGTAGTAAGGCTACATGCATTCTCAAACTTCATGATATGGGAGTCTTGTGCACTAGGCTTCCATATTATCAATACTATTAGGAGTTTAATGAAGGGGATCACACATTTTAGTATTTATTCATACATGAAGATCATTTACTATGAAGTCATATTTTCATGGTTGGATCTTCCATACAGTTGTTCTCTACCTCCACTTCTATATGTTGGAATTTGGTGGATCACTTAATGAATTAGTCCCGGTTTTAGTGTGCTTTTACAGTGGATTCCATCTATTATAACTTTGCTCCATGTAGATGAACCATGCATGGTTTGATGTCTAAGTCCGGTTTTGTATCATATTTCCATTCGGTGTGCGAACAAGCATGCATGAAAATTGGATCTTATTTCCATCAGTTAATGCTATGGTTTCACTAGATAATTTGATAAAGTGTGTCAAATAAAACATTAAACTAATATTCAGTTCAACATTTATTCAACATACACGCAGAAATGTTATTGAAGGCGTATATTTTTCACCTGGGCCATCTACTGTAATGTTTTTCCAGTTGTTTGACCCTATATGAGGTGTTACTTTGAATCCCGTGAGCCCACAATGTCTCATCTCCACCGTTAATCTGACCTTTGTCTCTCCCCTTTTACCAGTTGTTGGTCTTGATTCTTTTGCTGGATGACAACGATTCAATATTGGCCTATGTTTTATGTTTTATGTTTTATGTTTATGTTTGTATAGTGCCTCAGACTGGAAATTTGCTGCTGAACAGCTTGCGAAGAGACTTCCTGATACAGTTCTTGTCCATTGTGAGTTC
The DNA here is from genome assembly GCA_033239525.1 of Nepenthes gracilis. Classification (NCBI taxonomy): domain Eukaryota; kingdom Viridiplantae; phylum Streptophyta; class Magnoliopsida; order Caryophyllales; family Nepenthaceae; genus Nepenthes; species Nepenthes gracilis. The sequence continues at coordinate 17,148,402 of BSYO01000016.1, read as the reverse complement.
TCCTTTACATGCTTTGTTGCTCTTTCTTCATGCATTGCTGTATAAAATCTAGCAGTTGTTTGTCATATATATTATTTTCCAAACAGCTTGTTGCAGTTGAGCTTTGTGTGAAAGATGAATGGTATAGTAGTGTTATTGTGCTCAAGTGATGTAAGATCATATCTCCTGATCAGAGTAATGATATGGAATAATCCTGTGCTAGTTGTCCTTACCTGTTCTGGTGCTTTACTGAGAATGGTTTTAGAAACAAAAGAGAGGGACTTTCAGCAAGCAGTGCTTCATTTTAAAGGAGTATTTGTTTGTAGCCATTGAACTCTGTTATAATAGTTGGAGGTAGAGTATAATGATATTTTAAAGAGAGAAGAAAAAGTATTACTGCCATTCAATTTTGTAAAGTTGAGTTTATACTATTTGATATAGTTGAACAAACTTTGATATAGTTTTACTCACACGGTTGAGCTGCATATAAGTGTGTGGAAGTTTACACCTATTTGATATATTGGAACAGACTTCTAAATCATTCAAAAAGTTGTTTTATCTACAAAAAAAATTATGTACAATAGATTGAATGCAGCATCAACTCTCTTCAGAGGCAAAAATTCTTCCATGCATAATTAAGACAGATGCCCAAAAGGTTGAGTCTGTGAACACAATGTATGAGATCGGAAAAGTTTGAGGGTTAAGCTTTCTATTTCTTGGTGCAGGCAGTGAATGCAATGCTGCTAAATTGACTTTTGATGGTGTTGATTTGATGGGTGAGAGGCTTGCTGATGAGGTATATTGGTAATAGCAGTTTGAAACTCATTGCTTCAAAGAATCCTAAGATTATCAATCTCTGGTGCTGTAGGCTTTCTTTTGTATATTCAGCCAATTAATATTCATTACAATAGTTTCAGTGCATGGTAATTCTCAATTTTGATGCAGGTAATGATTCTTATCAGGCGTTGGCCTGGTATGCAAAAAATATCATTTGTTGCTCACTCTTTAGGTGGGCTTGTTGCTAGATATGCTGTTGGGAGGCTGTATGAACCTCCAAGAGAAGGAAATTGCTTGAGCAAAGAGAATTCAAGTCATCTGAGGCGAAGCCTTGAGGAACTTTGCAAAGGTAGAATTGCTGGATTGGAACCTGTGAATTTCATAACATTTGCAACTCCACATCTTGGTTCAAGGGGACACAAACAGGTAGATGAGTGGCTTATATTGATTTGCAGTCATTCTAAGTTTTATATTCTACTTAATTCTAATGGTATGGGCTATGGACAACTACTTTAGATCAAGAGTCTGCAAATCTCAAGAAATAAGTTGATTGACCAATGAAAAAAAGCATTGGTCTGAATTGTCTGCAGACCCTATTTAGAATTAATGCTATTTGTATTTATTGTATGGCCATGCATAATTTTTTGGCGAGTGCTGCTGGTTTTGGGTGTTTCCCTTTTTCTTTCCTCCCATTTGTAATACTAAATAACCAAGGAGTTATCCCTTGTTATCTCTGGAACTCTTTGGATAGGAGTGGAAACAGTGTGTCAATTTTGTTGAGGAACAGTATTGTTGGTAAACTTCTAAATTCAGTTTTTTGATAGGTCTGGATAAGAAGATGTACACTGACTCTTGGGTTTATGCAAGCTAGTTTCTATACCTTAAGAAACTTCTAGTTTTTTGTCACAGATGCTCAACCAAAAAGAGCCTTATCTCATAGTTTCTAGACTGTCTTTTCTGGGATATTATTATTTTGTGTAAGGCTTATAAGCAGATCACTATTAAGATTTTGTTGATTTTAGTTGCTACACTGAGTATTTGGTTTATGCATGTTGCTGGCTATATCTGAGTAACGTTTTAGTTCCCTATAATTAATGGTCAACCAAAAAGTCTTATCTAAATAGATGTTTTAAGCACTTCTCTGTATGTATAGTGGAAGTCGAGCTCTTACTTTATGAATGTTTTACATTTACTACTGTTAGAGTAGGAGTTGCAAAGTGATCATTGTTACATGTCAGTTTTCAATAGATATATGAGTTCTATTAGAGAAACTTCCTTCATTATCTTCTCTCTGTAGGTAAGGCACCATCTGCAATGGATTTGGAATCCCTTATGTTGTTTATGTATTATTCTCTACTGCATCATTGGAACAAAAATCATTACATATAATTTTGATCTTTACATTCTGCTCTTTGCTCCACAGCTGCCCTTCCTTTGTGGTCTTTCGTTCTTGGAGAGACAAGCATCTCAAACTGCTCACTTGATTGCTGGAAGGTCTGGGAAGCATCTTTTTCTCATTGACAATGATGACGGGAGACCTCCCCTTCTTCTTAGAATGTCTACCGACACAGATGATCTGAAATTCATGTTAGATTCTGAACACAATTGCTCTTGTTCTTTTGACATGAAAATTTGAACTTTCATCTCTTGCAAAATTTGACAGTCTTTAACTGTCTGGGACCTTTTGCAGATCAGGTTTACGCTCTTTTAAGCGTCGTGTTGCCTATGCAAATGTAAATTTTGATTGTATCCTTTCCACAGTTCAAATGTAAACTCTCTAGTTATCTAGTTTATGATGCTGTAATTGTATGTTTACCTTCACTGATTGTTAGATGTGGTTGGGTGGGGAACATCATCTATCCGCCGTCAGCATGAACTCCCCAAGGTTTTCCTATTTTTCATTTGTGCTCATAAATGCTTCGCATCTGCTTTAATTGTGCTGATTTTTTTATGTTTCATCATAGACATGATTAATTGTCCTTTTCACCTCTAGGTTAATGTTCTAGTGAAGGATGATGACTACCCACATATTGTTTACATTGAGCATGAAACTTCTGAAGATGCCTCTCTGCAACCATCTTCCCATGTTGATAGCCAAGGGATTGACTTTGAAGGTTTGTGTATGTTCTTCTATTGTGTTGTATGGCCCTTTCCTTTAAGGGAAATTTTCTTTATGTTTGCTTGGTCCTTCGATTCCATTACTTCATGCTAGAGGTTGACTTTGTGGAAATGGAAACTGTTCTCTCCTTTGATACAGTAGAAATAGTTTCTTTATAATGTGGAATGTGTAGGTGAGAATATGTATCATATGCATTTTTGTCAATGCTAATCTATTTCCATGAATCATGGTTACCCAATCTCTTTTTTTTTTCCTATGTATAAGTGAATGTAAATCCATTGTAGTGAGCTACAACTACCCAAACCTTTTTTTTCTTGGTAAATGAAAACTTTCATTATTTCATTGTAATATATGCACAAAATCCCCGTATTACATTTCATTTAGCAAAAAAGATAAAAAAGAAAGAATGAAAGAAACTAAGCAACATATCAATTTTTATAACTCGTACTTCCTAAAAGCTATCCTAAGCCATGGTCAAATTCTCTATGCACAATGAAAGAGGAAGAGCACCTCCTAGCAAACTATTTCTTGAGAAAGGGCTTATAAAAGCACACAGAAAAAGATATCTTGGCAAATGTATCTATCAATGACTAGGTCCATGAATAGTGGAAATGGCATACACAAATGATGAAATATTTAAGTTCTATTTATTAAAATAAATGATTAAATCACCTAAATGATCATTTTGTTTTGTCCTTATTAGCAAAAAGGATATCAATGTGATTAGGGAAAATTTTGAAAACCTGTAAGTATGCGTGCAGTGAAGAAGTGAATTTGAGCCGATTAGTTAAGCCAAAAAATAAAATAAAATAGTGAACTTAAACCCAGCAGTTTGGATTGCCCTATTTTTCAGTTCTGTTTCACCAGTTTGGTTTGGTTAACTTTTTTTTTTTTTCCCTGAAACACACCTCCCTCAAAACCACCCATAACCATCTTTATTGCAGGCTGCAGCCGAAGACCGTATCTATGACCCTGAAATAGAAAGATTCCAAAACCGAGCACACCTACCTCAGAGACCACTAATCTATCCCAGTTATCCAGCCCTTGTTGCCACCAATCACCGTTATCTCAGCTTCTTATTCCACAATGGCAGCAAGTACTTACTGTTTTCTCTTCTTCTGGAACAGAGACTTGTGATTTTGGGTCTTGGTAAAATTGGCCTTTGGCCCATCCTTTGTGAACTTATCTAATCCAGTCGCTTCAACTCAATTCTGTTTTTCTTTTGCTACACTGAACCCAGCTTGAAATTAAATCAGCTCAAATTCAGTTTTTTTTGGTAAAATCAAACTGCTTCTGCTTTCCTTATACCCATATCAGTTCTTTACAAAGTAAAAAGTGCCACGATCTCTTTTTTATACCCATGCTGTCTGTTTTCAATTGTGATCATTCACTTGCATTCCAATGGAACAACCTGCTGTTTGATTAGTTTGGCCATTTGGAATGCAGAATGGGAAAGAAAGGAGAGAAATATCGGTCGAGCCAATTTATTTGTCGTATCAGCCCCTATTTTGAATTTCAGCTAATATATATTGATATCTCACTGGAGGGTAACATTGCAATTTTTTACAGTATCAAGAAAAATCAGTATTGGAGGGGCTGATATTAATATATGTCAGCTTATATTTCATTCCCTGCACGCTACATTGGTTTTGAAATCATATCTTAGTATTAGTAGGTTTCCGTTATTATTATTTTTTCACTTGCAAACATATTGCTCTATGAATAGGAGGCCGATTCACTTGTTTCTTCAGTATTGAATTTACAAAATTTTGTTCCCTTTCAGAGGGCTCAATCTCTATCTCCTTCTTGATGGTGTTGTATGAGCACAGGAGTTATTTTAGTTGGGAGGATTATGTATGGTTAACCATAGACAAATATGGATTCTTTAGTATATATTGTATATTTTAATAAGAGGGAAGAAATCCGTACCAATGAGTTTGCATGTGAAGCAACTTGGCAATGAGCATCCATCTACTCTAAAAGAGAGGAGGGTGGCAAGTTGAATAGATGTTGTCTCCAAGAGGAGTGAAATTGGTACTCATTTGTCATAACAGCTCTGAAATGGATCCATCCAAGTATGGTCAAGTAGTTTTAGTTCTCATTATAAAAAGCTTGAAGGCTGGCTTTCTAACTGCTATGAAATGCTTTGTACTTTTTCAAAGTATGTATGCGAGTTATTTCCAACATTTCAAAGCCTCTAGACATTAAACGTATTCATAGCATAATTCATCATAGGACTGGGGGTATATTTTGATCTTCTTACTGCTAACGAGCCTGTTCCTAGAAGGAATTTTGCTCTTTTGATATTTCATGGAAGCACAAATTGTTGTGTTAAATGCTGAGCCTAATACGGGCATTTATTCAGGATGCCTGTATATGCAGACAAGATTAGGTGACATTGTGATATAGAACTGCATTGGAAAATTTGGAGAAGGTTGAGCAAGACCAAAAAAAAGGAGAGAAATTATCAAAATTACTCGGCTAAATTCAAATGCTCATAACGTTTGATCCGGGATGAATTGAAGGAGCTACAATATATCAACGGAAGGGTCTCTAGACTGACTTCAATGTGGCAATGAGTACACTCGACTGCATTCTAATTTTGATGCTCAAAAAGGCTGTTTTCCCCATTTCGGAAAACAGCCACTTTCCTTCCCATTCTGATTTTATTTCCCTAGTCAAACAATTGTAATCTTCTTCTAATTTTATAGGGATTTCTTTCCATAACTTTAGGGAGGTTTGTATTTTTTCCATTATTTGGGGGATAGTCTAAAAGTGCCCTGTAAATACTACTGCAACAATATAGTATGGTAACTTGTAGAATCAATAAACAATATGTCTTTCCAAAGGCGATTTGTCTTTTGGTTTGACATATATGGTTAAAGTTGATACATTTAGAATCAATTATTGTTTACGTTCTATTTATCATGCTACTGTTCTGCATCACAGTAAGAGGATAAGTATATTTGTCAGCCTGTATTTGATGGTGAGTACTCCATCGTTGTAGAGAGGGGCATTTAGTTTTAAGATTTTTGATAAGGGGTTAACTAAGAGAGCTATGTTCAGATGGAGAGCAGTAGGGCTTTCTATCTTGACAATTATATAATTGTTCAAAGAAACTAAAATTTGGTACTCAATCATTTATTTTAAATGATGCAACCATAACCCGTAAATGCACAAAGTGGGAAGTTCCTAAAAAAATCAGAATGCACAGTTAATAAATAAAGAGGTTCTCTGGAAGAGGAGATTTATGAGGTTGATTGGAAACTTCCCCTGTTTTCCATTGGAACTACCATTTTGCACTTCTAAATATTCTAAGCTTCCCAAACAAGCTGCCAAGGCTACAATCCCAGATGAAGGGGCTTTAGAAACGGCCCCTGCAGAAGAATGAAAGGGGTTCAGTTTTGGTTATTCTTATTAGAGCTTCGGCTCCTCTCAGGAGTATGTTAGTCATCTGGTTAATAAGTGATTTCCAACTCTTAGGTGAGTAATTTCCTATGTAGACAATCAAAGTATACTATTCAAAGTAATTCCCTAAGTAGATTATTCAAAGTTGAGTGATTCCTTATATTTTTATTGTTACTTATTGTTCTTAATTTCAAGTACGTGTTATTTTTGAAGTACATTTTGTTATGTGCATTGTTTCTTATTGGTGTTTTTCTTCGCCTTGTAGAGGAGATGATTAGAGGTCTTGCCCAGTTACCTTGGGAACGTGTTCATGTTAGCTTTCACAACAGTAAACAACGATTTGTGGCACATAATACCATTCAGGTAAAAGTTACTCAAGTGGATGTCTTTGCCACAATCTGTCCCATTTCCTTCCCATCATTGTATATTACATAGAAGAGTTGAAATCCAAGATGACCATTTGTTTCTTTTTTCCATCTCATGAGCTTTACATCCCCAGCCCCTAGGTTTTCTCCTCTACTTTTCGTGGAATATTGAAGCAGTGAACTTCCTTATAGCAAGTTGGGATGTTATCTTTAAATAAAATATCGACCAATATTCATATATGTCAATTTTGGGCCCCGAACATTGATCTTTACCAATGCAGCAACAAAATGGCAGGGTGTTGCCGTATCAGTATTACATTGCAAAATATTAGCCGATGTTGAAAATATTTGCTGATATATTTAATATTTTCAAATATTTGGTTAATATATTGACCGATATTTTTTGTTAAGTTCCATTTAGCAAAATAATATTTTGCAATCATTATATTTGACATCAATACATAACACCCGCCATAACTAATAATGATACAGTCTCAACTGAAATCAATGTCGATACTAATGCCAACATTTTTATTCATCGTTGTTATATGATGTATATAAAATGAAAATTCAGACAAGTGAGGAGATGTCAATTACAATTAGATGTGTAGATGTAGTTGTTGTCGTGTAGATGTAGTTGTCGTCTTGCTGTTCGCATATGTAAGAGCACAAATTTTTGTTTCTGGTAAAAGGAAGGATCAAATTTATTTATATTTTTGGGTAATGAAAAATCCACGTTCACTATATGACTTTGGGCAAACTCCAGGTGCATGACCCCATCCGTGAAAATCACACACTAGGACAGCCTATGCACGTAATAGCAGAATTGGGCATGCCTCAACTCTCCCTTGCCAACTGCAGTAACCTGCATGGGGGTTGGGTTGAGATATATTTATTAGAGTTTCTTTAGTTGCACAAGTTCTGCTATTGTAGATCTGGGGCAGGCACTGTGATTATTGATATTTAAGTAGCCTCCATTTTCTAACATGCCATTTAAGAAAGGTGACTGCTGTTCTGATGAATCTAGGTCAAGAGCTATTGGGTGAATTCTGACGGTGCTGATGTGATTTTCCATATGATTGATAACTTCCTTCTGTAGTCATGTACACGGTGGATAAACTTCCCTAAATTTAGGGCTCTGGATTATGTTGTTTGTTGCCATGTAAAAACCATGGCCATGGTTGTGGATGTTCAGATGTCAGTTAATGGAGACAAGTCATGTACTTCTGCCACCTATTTTCCAGGTGGCTTTTCTCACATATTGCTGCTGTAATCTGTATCATCCTTTATCAATATCCTCTCTTTTGGCTGTATGTAACTTCTCTTCGGCTAACATGTTAATTGAATGCTTGGATGATAAGATAAGATTGTTTTATTCAAGGGTCTGAGCCAGCCAATAATGTAAGAATAAGGCTGCATGCATCTCGGGCACTGGATCACCTCATGTTAACCTGCTACTACTTGCCCTGGAAGCATGAATGTGCTGTCTATGCATATTCTTTTGGTTTACAAAGCTAATAACCAGCAAAAGATAAATTGAATGAGAATTGAACCCTTTTTGAGCTTTATTTTAATTACCCTTTTTGGTTACAAAGCTAATAACCCTTTTCGTTTTTTTTCCTGAATTATTTCTTTAGAATCCGGGAGAGCTTTATTTTAATAGAAATAAAATGGCTCATATTTTATATTATAATTATTTATTTTTTAATGTATAATTATAGTTTAATTATTTAAAAAATTATTTATAATTAATTATTTTAAAATAATTAAATTATAATTATTTATTTAAGCCCCTTTAAATAAAGCCCCCTTGATCCCCCTTAATCCTGTCTCCCTGGCTATTTTTCTTAGCATGCTTTTTCCGCTGCCCGCGGACGTCTTGCAAAGTTCTCATTTGAATCTGCTTAGCATGCACGCCTCTTGATCTCTTGCATATACTCTTGTCGAAACTCACTTCCATCTCATCTCAGACCCCTCCATCATTCATTCTGGAACCACTTAAAAACTCTTTGTGAAGGAGACGAAGAATAGCTGCAGAAGACGTTTCTGCCGAAACATGGCCGACTAATGATACTCAACTGGCTCAAGTCCATTTTTGCTTCTATCCTTGTTGATCGATACCCTAGAATTCTCTGTCTTTGTCACATCACCAAAAAGGCCTTGCCGGCGGGGAGGGGGGGACCTTTACCCAGTAAAAATCCGTGTCATTTGGAATGTTTATCTTTGAATTTTTTTCAGCAGCACCACGAATAATAGTTGATTACCTGCCTTGGATGTGAAGTATAACTAAAGACTAACTTTTTTTGTCATCCCTGGCTTGTACTTCGACTTATTTGTGAATTTAAGTTGTGGTGATGATTTGTCTCAACAAAATGTCAATGTTTCTCTATTCTGAAAATCATGAATTTAGATCGTAAAAATGATCTCTATGCAATGCCTTGGTAAGTCTGCATCTCTTCTGACCGCACAATTATGTGGGAGGCTATTTAAACAACCCATTTGTGAAATTATTGATTGCTTTGTAATGGATGATTTGATTGCTATGTTGACGCATTGACTGATAGAAACTCCTGTTTGATTCGAGGTTTCCATTCCTATAAAACTCTCCCTATTAATCCTTTTTCCAATGGTTTGCAGTTTGGCTACATTGATATTTTCGACAAGTTTTGTGCTTAAGTAGATCAATTTTCTTATATTTTGGTTCCTGTAGGTCGACATAATGGATACATCCTATGCTTGGTGGTTTGGTTCATCAAATCATTCAATTTCTTCCTAGAGACACGTTCTAAAGTCTGAAACCGACCTTCAAAATATCTTATGAGCATTTTCAGTGGTATAAAGGTTTTCATAATTATTTGCTCTGTCAACAACTTGGATGCATGAGAGAGAGAGTTTAGAAGAGAATGTAGCGGACGGTTGTCTTCTTTTTGTACTTGCACATTTGCCTAATCATCATATTGAGCATATCCAGAATGTAAATTACCCCATTTCTCCATCTTTTGATTCACTTCCTTTGTTCTTCTTCATTGTTGCCTTATAAATCTTGCTTGTAAGGCAAAAATATGTATGGTAATTGATCTATTAATATCAAGGTTTCTTACAAAATCAGCATCAACAAAACCAACAATGGAATCTTTATTAGTCTAATTCCTTTCTAAAATTAAGCCATAAATTTTGGAACACCTTGCAAATTCCGTAAAATTCATTTAACTGAATGACAATGCGCTTTTAATGGATTCAACATGAAATGGCTAATCAAACCCCAGGCATGTGACAGGTTTTGGTAGTGTGCATATCATACAATGCATTAAGCTATCAACAATACTAGAACACTGAACATGCACCATTTCTTTTTCTTCATTTATTCGTGCAACTTGACTTGTGGGCAATTCAAAGTGTGCAGTTAAAGGAGTAGAAACATACTTGACTTTATCCATGTCAAAATTTGAAAGAGTTTTTTAGATCTATTAACTTTGTGATAGAACCTGCAACACTAACTCATCAAAATTCATACGCATGATTTTCTTAGCTGTCCCAGAAGTTTTCATCTCAAATTCCTTAATTAGAATTATAAAAAAGTTGATGTGGGAAATATTTTTGGCCAGCTATTAACATGGTATCAACAAAAATCAACAAGTAATAAATGAACCATGGGGAAGCTACTGAAACACATACCGATCATAATCTGAATGACACCGTCCTTGCCTATGAACAAATCAAGACATTTGTACCATTGTCTCGAAGATTGTTTTAAGTTGTAGTAGAACTTCTACTTAGATACATGCTTGTTTTTTCCTTTCACGTCGAACCTCTCGGAATGAGCCACGTACATCTCGTCCTCTAATTCACCATATAAAAATGTGGTTTTCACGTTTAGTGAATTAAGTTCAATATCACACAAAGCAACAAAAGCCAACAAAATACAAATGGAAGTATGTCTCGCAACAAGAGAACAAACTTTGAAAAAATTGATACCTTCCTTAAAGTAAAACCCTAAGCAACAAGCCTTGTCTTGTAGGTGTCATTGAACTTTCTTTTGAACACTTATTTCCAACTAAAAAATCTTTTCCCCTTAAGCTATTTGACAAGTTCTCAACTTTTGTTCTTGTAAAGCGATTGCATCTCATCACTCGTTACATGTACCCACTTGTCAGCCACAGAATTTGCCACAACTTCTTGTAGGTGCTCAGTTCTCCACGTTCAGCCAACATAATATAACCAACCATATGCTGAAGTTGCCTTACCTTTCTAATCTATTGAGACCTTTAGTTTTTATAAGTTTGCAAATCCTGTTCATTAGTTTTGGTTTCCACGTCATAAGCAAGATTCTCACCCTCTTTTAACCTGAGCAACAACCTCTTCTTCTCTCCTTTCAAATTAAATATGCTATTTTCTAAAATTAGCCGATTATAGGATAATCTTCTTGTCAAAGTTGACATTTTTGCTGATTTTTGAGGCTTCTCGAGCCCAGGGTACCACTTAGTCACTAGCATCCGTGGTCTGGCATGTCAATTAATGCTTCACTCAATATCCCAAGTATACAAAACATAAAGGTTCTACAAAAAAAAAGGCAATCATATAACCACATTCTCGAAATTATCAGAATAACCTTAATATTAAATATTTACAAATTGCACTAAGAACCCTTAGGTTCCATCTTCTCAAATTTTGTAGTATCTTTATATATCTTTCTTTAATTTATTCATCAAATACAGAATAGAACATCATACTATATTAGCCTTAAAACCAAGATATCCATGATCTAAACGACGGTATTTTGAGTTATTTTTCTTATGTAGTTCATTACCACATGTAAGCTTAACACCATGTGCATCTCAGCTCAATATTATTAATGTTAAAATAAACATAAGAAGGTGAACCAAAGATGTGCACATCAGAGTAATTGAAGGGCTTTCCCGACCAAACCTTGTTTGGTATTTTGAGACTAATTACTACGATAGGCAAAATGTTGACAATAATGCAAGCAATGTTAATTGCCTCAGCCGAAAAGTCTTTCAACAATCCAACAACACCTATCATACTCTAAGCCCATTTAAGTAGGGTTCTATCCATGCGCTCGGCTATGCCATTCTATTGAGAAGTCTAAAGGGTTGTCCAGTGTTAAGTGATTCCCCCCTCCTCACAAAACTTCTTGAACTTGATTGATGTGTATTCACCTCCATTATTCGTACAAATTTTCTTCACTTTCTTGTCAGTTTGTTTTTTTCAATTATGGCCTTCCATTGCATAAAAGTGTCAAAATTAGCAAATTCGTTCTTTATGATGTAGATCCACATCTTTCTAAAAAGACTTATGAATAACAAAATAGAATAATTGAATCCTCACTTTGAAAGGACTTGCAAAGGACCCCAAACATTCGAATGGAGGTAATCAAGAATGTCTTTAGCAATATGGACATAAGTACAAAAATAATATGATAATACTTACCAAACACATAATATTCACATAAGTTCAATTCACAAGACATAGTACTTTTGAGAAGGTTTCATTTGTGTAGTTCTTTCGGACCATGTTCACTCATATCCTTGACTTGCATATACCACAATTGTGTCTAGTCATTCTTATTAGAACATTAGAAACTCATCTATAATAATGCTTCCCGTAAGCTGATAGAGATTGTCAATTCTATGACCTTTCATAACTATCGAGTGCCCCCTTCATGATTTTCATGGAACATTTCTCTACAGCAATCTTGTAGCCAATAGAATCAAGAGCACCCAAAAGAATTAAATTTCTTTCTGTTGGGGCAAACAGGCGTTCGGACAGAATGCTCCTGAGCGCAGTGACCGAGAGGACAAAACTCTCGGACAGAGGGACAGCGATCGGACGGACAGCCAACAAGGAGAGACGGATAGCCGAGAGAAACACACGAGATTTAACGTGGAAACCCTTTTGTAACCGAAGGGAAAAACCACGGGAATAGAATCAACAGCAAATCCACTATGTGAAATAGTTTACAAACCTCCAAGATGGAGTATCCGCTACACACCCAAAAAGTCAAAAAGAAAAACTCTCCAGAACAAACCAAGAAAAACACTCTTTTCTTTTCACTCTATTTTCCTCTTTCTCCCTTCTCTCACAGGTGGTGCACTCCTCTTTTCCTTCACAATAACCCTTTTGCTCTCACCAAGATTGCTCTCTCAATCTTGCTCTCACCTTGCACACTTGGCTCCAGCACAGCTCCCATATTTATAGCCACAAGGGGTCTAGGACTGGCCAGCCACCCTACTGCTAGTAGGGTGGCAGGACCATGCCCCTTAGGCCTGCCATGGCAGGCGCACGCCCGGCGTGCCAGGATGGCAGGTCTGACACCTTAGAAGTTGTAGCCGCCTAGCCACCTGCAACACGCGGCTGCAGCAGGCCTACTGAGGAAGTCAACGCCTAGGCTTCAGAGTCCTCGTCCATGTCTTCAGCAACTTCTCGGACATAACGCCTCTGATGAGTCCTTGTCCATTATTTCCACAACTTCTCGGACAATAGTTCCCGGACGGATTCTCCAGCCACTGCTTCTCCACAGTAGTTCTCGTGCAATTCTTCTAGCTACCCCGAGGACGGACGTTCCCGGATTTCTCCAAACGTCCGCGTCCATTTGTCTCCATAAATCCGTGAACACAAACACAACAAGAGAGTGACCCTAACAAACTTCCCTTCACAATCTTGTGAGGAACCTTCGCCATTGTTGGACAACCGTCATTTCTTGCCTCCCGGCAGCTTTCCCTGAATTTGGACTCCGGCAACAGCCTCTGCAAGCCTGAATGACACCTTCCTCCACTCCACTGAACTTGGAGTAAACCCACTCCCCTTCAGCTCCTGATCTGCGGACTTGTCATTCTTCCCTGCATTAGCCACCTTAGCTCGGCGTTGAACTCTGGCTGGTTTTGCCGTGGCCTCGCTCGGCTCCGCCGCTGCCCCCGCTCGCTCTCCGCCGGCTGGCCTCCGCTCGGCTCCGCCTTGCCTCGCTGGGCTCCGCCCTTGGCCCTACACAGTTCCGCCCTTGGCTCTGCATAGCTCCGTCCTCAGCCCTGCTGGCTCCGCCTGCCTCTTGGACGTCTTCTACTACCACCCAGCTGTCCTCTCCTGCCACCTTGACCAATGCCCCTGTTGGTCATCTTAGCATTTCCTTTGGCAATACAGGTCTTTATCAAATACAGCCCTGATGTCCTACTTCCCCTTATCATCACTGAGGCGCCTTTGGTGAGCTTCCATTGGCCATCACAAAATGTCGTCTGAAAGCCTTCCTCATCAAGCTTCCCGGTTGATATCACATTCAACCTCAGGTCCAGGGCATGTCGCACGCCCTCCAGCACGAGCGTATTCTCGTTGCTTGTCCTTAAGCAAACATTCCCAATGCCAACAACCCTAGACGAGCCACTGTTATCCATCTTCAACACCCCACGGCCAACGGGCGTGTAACTCATGAAGTGGGACTTCCTCGGTGTCGCATGGTGTGAGGCTCCACTGTCCATCACCCAACTCGTCTCCTGGCATGGCAGGCTTCGTGCTCCCCCTGCGTGGACCACCAGGAGGTCTCCGCAGAAAGCAATGGTCTCCGGATCATCATCCTGATCCCTTTTCTCCTGACAATTATTTCTGCCTTCCTCGTCCCGCCTCCTCCGCAGACAATCCTTTATGTGGCCTTTCTTGCCACACAAGAAGCAACTCCTTCCTTCAAGCTTGCTCCGGTTATTGCTCCTCTTCGTCCTGCCACCTGGTCCTCGGTCAGATCTCCTTCGTCCCCGACTGCTGGTCGCCACCAGAACACTTTCCCGAGAGCTTGAGGCTTCACCTCTTTCCCTCCGCCTTGACTTGTTCATAAGTAGGGAAGCTATGACCTCGTCCAACTTCAACGTGTCCTTCCCAAACAGCAATGTCGTGACAATATGATCGTACGAGACCGGCAAGGATGCCAACAACACCAACGCTTTGTCCTCCTCCTTGATCTTCTCATCAAGGACCGACATCTGCGTTACCAGCCGGTTGAACTTGTCCAAGTGCTTCTCGAAGCACTCACCTTCCGACAATCACAGGCCATAGAACTGCTTCTTTAAATACAGCTTGGTTGTCAAGGACTTGGATTTGTACCGGCTCTCAAGCTTTTCCTAGACCTCGGCCGGGTTTGATAGTTCGAGGACCTCCTGGAGTGTGTTGTCAGTCAAACACAATTTAATGGTGGAGTTGGCAAGATCTCTCTTTTCCAGCCACTGCTCCTCCACAGTAGTCCTCGTCCAATTCTTCCAGCTACCCCAAGGACGGACGTTCTCGGATTTCTCCAAACGTCCACGTCCATTTGTCTCCACAAGTCCGTGGACACAAACACAACAAGAGAGTGACCCTAACACATTTTAGATCCGAGAGACGCCTAACATTGATTAGAGTTCTCAAATTTTCATCAAACATTCTTGATGTCTAACATCATCTTCCATAAGAACAAATTTAGGCACGTGTGAAAAAAACATCTAGAATTAAGGATCCAAAAACTTGTTAAATTAGACAAAGATGCAAACATGATAATATTTTCTTGATTCTCACCATAACTCTCTAACGCGCCAACTGTATTGGGGTTGTTCTCTTTGCTTTATTTTGCATTGATCTTTCAAAAATCTTTCTTAATGTATCCCAATTTTTACTTTAATTGCACTTGTTGGACTTCCAGTTTCTTGATTTAGTTCCAGATTGATTTTGATTTTCAGATTTGAAATCGATTCAGCCCCTTGCCAAAGCCTAAATTTTTTTTACAATCAGCTTTCTTACAATATTTTTTGTAATAGAACTGCAGTTACATCATCCAAAAATATGATCTACATGCCATATATTACCGCAGTCACAGGATAATGATAGGAAACGGGAAGATATCATAAAAGTAATAAGGCTATGTATTCATCATTGGTTTTAATATCAAAGCTTAGCAATTATAAAAAGCTTGTTGTAATTGTTCAAGTGCTCATGAACACTATCAGGATGGAGCTACATCCACAATTAACAAGATGATGATGGCCTTCACTATATGTCAAAAGAGTACAAGGGATGTAATTATTCCAATTTAAGTTCCGAAATGACAGAAGGAATCCGTTCAAACTCTCCTACAACAAGGTAACAATCAGGTAGTGTGTATTTTCAACACTCGACCAGTGTACTTGCTAGTGTAAATGTCTTTAATCAACCTTAAGTAGATATATGGATTGAACTACTTAGTTAAAAACAATTTTGAGTTTTTAAGATAATATAGATAGCATTCAAAAATATCTCTCTGATTTAAAGTATTTGCTCTTGTCAGCACAAGTGTTTCAAAATTTCCATGGAGCAATCATTGTTAAACAATCTTCCGTAGGCTTCCATTAGACCAAATGCATTATCCATGCATAAACCGGATGGACCAATTCAATATCCTTAATGATCAAATCTTATCAACCCATGCCAATAATGACTTTGCCATGGTGCACCCGAGGGTTGTAAAGTTCTCCCTGTGTGAATTGCAGAAGTTACAAACTAATTCCTTGGTCAGCAGATGTTAATTTCCAGAGATTGGGTGGATGAAGTATATTGATTTCCTAATTTTTTGTACCACCTCTTCGCCCTCATGATAGCTGATGATTTGGTTTAGTAAGGCATGTATTATGGTGCAGCAAACAGAGGTTACTTCTGCTGTTTTGCTGGGCAATGGCTATGGCGTTAGGGAGTAAACAATTGTTGAAGTGCGGTAGTGAGAGCCCACCAGACACTGCCGTATAGATAATGAAGATTCATGGTGGTTTTTTTTTTTTCATGTTATGAATATAGCAGCATTGTTTAGCGAGTCCTTTTGGCTCTAGTTGGACTCCAAAAGGTAGAGAATAGAAGAAACCAATGATAAGTTTGGTTAAAACTCACTTGTTTTCTGAGACATTTCCTTTTAACCTCTCTCCCAACAAAAGTTCTGGGATCATGGACCAACTTGCTTTGTTAGTAAAGTGATGTAGGGTTACACTTTCAATGTAACGAATTTCTCTGGCCATTCAGGTGATTTAAACTTACAAAGAAATGAGAAAACACCCATGATACTACAATAACGATTATATGACGAAGAACAAGGCAATCCTTTTATCTCGTGTCACTTTTTTGACCCAAAACCAGCACGTAGTAATTGTTATTTTACAACATGCAGCAAAAAGGTTTTTACAAGGGGCTGTGAAAATGCATTGTCAAGAAGAATTTCCTGACGATACACTGTTACGATGATGAGTATCCACGGAGCTCTCTGCTTGTATCTCTGTCGCAAGAGCTGCATAGTTGAAATTACTTTTATGAGATTCCAGTAAAACTGTACGTTCTGTTATACTATCATCATGTAGGATCCAGTTTACCTGGCTATTGATTGTATGTTTGTGCCAATGTCATCCTTTGACAAGCGCCTAGTTAACTGCTTGCCTGGTTCCTGTAGTAGACCGGATAAGCATCTGCAGAACTGTTCCACAATATTTTACAAGTCAGTGTAATGGGGATGATACAGTTTCAGATTATGCGAAGAATACATTACCTCTGGATATATTCTTAGCTCTCCTTCGGATTTTGATATTTCTACAACACAATCAGTCGGAGCCACCTCAATCACCTGTCATGTCATATTAGAGATGTCTCTAATTTCTTGTAGTTTTAGAGGAGCCTATGATAAATATTTTACCTCAGCCAATAGATTGACCCATGATCGAGTATGTTTTGTTTTCTGTATTGGATGCATTTTGATCTGACAAGTTCAAGAGGATTAATCAGCAAAGATTACTACATCAGTTAGGGAATTGATAGAAGTGAGCATGTTGTACCTTAGAATTGTTCATCCTTTCGAATGATAGGCATGCAGCCTTTGCAGCAGCTTCTATTCTTGCGATTGTTTCGGTGGACGTATGCTTGGAGCTCAGCATTATCCTGTGCTTGTCATCATCCTAAATTTTCAATAACAGTTGATTTACTATCATGTAGTTGGGAGGGGGGGGGAGAAGAACAATGCAGAGGAAAATGACTCATCGGACATGAATTTTGATTTCATGCATCTAAACTTACCTTTTCTTCAAACAGGCGAGACAAGTCGAGGTCATGTGACATAGCAATTAATTGAAAGGCATTGATGAAACCTGGGGTCTGAGGGATGATCTCTTCTTCTACATTTTTCTGGATACCGGCCGACCCAGATAATTAGCAGTTAAACCCATCAACTTAATGAGAATTTCTTCTTGCTTTAGCCATTACCTCAATTGGTTCAAAAGCTGCACAGCCATCATCTGAGGTAATGTTCCCATCAAATGAATGGCCCACTGCAGGCTTGTAATTTGTCTGAAACCACTCATCCTCGATGATCTCGTGCACGGTGATTCTCTGAAAAGACCGACGGGCTCAAGTTGGTTGCTTTGATAATTTTAAAGCTTTAAAGGTTCTTATACGGATTCGGACTGCCTACCGTTTTTGGATTGGTATCAAATATTTTGGCTAGGAGCTGCTTTTGGCCTGCCGTAAACCATTCTGGAAACGTATACTCTGCTATCAGTATCTGTGGCACGGACAATAATAGATTATCAGATTCTAAATATTCGATATTTTGGAAGCATCTGTGCTTAGTCAGAAGCTTACCTTCTTGTACAGATTGAACAAGTTTCGGTCATCGAAGGGCAGAAAACCAGCGAGCATTTCAAATAAGATTACTCCACACGCCCAGACATCAGCCGCTGCTCCCTCGTACCCTCTGTTTCTGAGCAGCTGTTCGTTGGAGTTTGAAGATGAGAAATCAGGTAATTTGCAGTTACAGCAAGAGAAGCTGCTTATTTTAACTCTAATTCCTTGTTTCGAAAACACAAATCTACTTCTTCCTGTTTCTTACCATTCTTTTTTAACAAATTTCTTCGTACCTCGGGTGCCACATAACTAGGAGAACCACACGCTGTTGACAGCAAAGACCCAGGCTGCGAGCATGGCATTAGAGAGCAAGTATTATTCCAAATTCAATACAATTATTAGTAACGGATGAATCAAGTAAAGTTGTCGCTACCTTTCTCAACGCGCTGAGTCCAAAGTCTGATATTTTTATATTTCCTTTGCTGTCTAGAAGCAGGTTCTGAGGCTGTCCACAAAAAATTTCTTCATCCATGTTAGTCAATAGAGCTCTTTTGCTGAGGAATTGCTGTACTTTGACAGCTTATTATTACCTTCAAATCTCTGTGATATACTCCTCTGCAATGGCAATACTCTATTGCATCTATTAACTGCTGAAAGTAGTTTCTTGCTTCAGACTCGCTTAGCTTCTCGGCGTAAGACTGCCGAGGAAAATAGGTGTTAGGACAATGAAGTTTGATTTTGATATTCCGGGACTTAAAATGCATTACTGGTTCTTACCAATTTGTCTGAGAGTTGCCCACCTGATACGTACTCCATAACTATGTATATTTTTGTCTTCGAGGCAAGGACCTGTGATTGCAGGGGCAAAACCAAGTGAGAAATATATAGTTAGTTGTACGCCTTGATGATCGAAAGTAGATCCTTCTGCCAATTATGTACCTCATGAATACGAACGATGTTTGGATGGTTCAAGAGTTTCATGGTGCTGATTTCTCTCTGTACCTGAAAAACGGAGAACGATCAAGTCTTAAATTGTCAGTCAGTCTCTTGAAAAGCAGACTCAGCTAGAAGAACATCTTCGGAAGAGAAGGATATCTGGGTAATTTGCCTGATGGATGAGATTGTTTTTCATGACCATGACCTTGTCAATGATCTTGATCGCCACACTATGGCCATTGATGACGTTCTTCGCCAGCTTAACTTTGGCAAAAGTACCTTCTCCGATCGTCCGACCCAGCTTGTAGTTTCCAATCTTAGCCGCAAGCCCCATTTCTGCGACGAAACCTGATTGATCTCTCGCCTTCCGAAACTCCTCTATTTCTCCCTGTTGCTGCTGCTTCTGCTCGTTCGACGTCTTTGTCCTCTTCTTCTTCCTTCTGGGGTCGTTGGCAACTGGTGAAATCCTACTCGCCTTGGTGGGGTTTCAGTCTCTTCCTGCAATGGAACTGGATTTGACATCTAATGGGTGCCCTCTGATTCAGACTCGTCCGAACCACCATTTGTCTGGCTGCCATTTAATCTGTAAAAAAGAAACAGATTCTATATGATTGACTTCTGGAGGTTCAGAAAAATTATGCACCTGCTCTTCTGAGCCTCAGAATGTGAGCTGTTTGTGTAGCATGCGTTGTCCATGGTAGTGATTGGTTGGTCGGTCGTCCCACGTCTACCCCATTTGAATGGAAGGTCCGGCCCCTCTTCTTTTATTTTATTTGCCAATGTGAACGCTCTTGAAATGGAATCTTCTGCTTCTAATCCACATTTCAGTAGAAGTATTCAATTCTAAGTCGAATTTGAAGTGATATTATCTTAGTGTTAATATTTGTTTATTAATTTCTTCAATTGTAAATATTTGTGATTGCTTTCCAACCATATTATATATATATATATTATTTTAGTAACCTTCAATGGCGACGAAAAATAGTTAATTTACTTTAAAATTGAAAAATTATATATATATATATTTGCAATTAATTCCGACTACGAAAAATGCTTAATTAACCTTCAATTGAAAAATTAAGAAGCAATATTTGCCTGTCATGTATCTATTTTTCCGATGGGGTGGACGGCGGCCACCCGGTTTGTTTATAAGATGCTTCTTGTGGGCGGGGGATTATAATGTGTTAGAGGTAGAATTTCTAAATTTTAGAAGTTTAAATTAATTTAATAAAATATAATTTAATTATTTTAAAATAATTAACTTTAATTTTTTAAGTTTTAAAAAATAATTAAACAATAGACACATAATTTTGAAAAAATAATTGAAATTAATACATATATTATATATTTTTCATAATAGACATATCCGTAATTAAAATATTTATTTTTACAAGTATTTATATTTTTTCACTTAAAACATGAAATTTTCCGTAGTACGACGGCCATATAGACATAAAGGGGATTTGATTTGAGGGATTTTCGTCTCTTATAAAAAAAAAAAAAAATTAAAGTATTTATTTTTTATATCTTAATTATTTATCTTAAATAAATAATTATAATTTAATTATTTTTAAAAAATATAAAAAATAATTAAAATTGATTATTTGAAAAATAATTAAATTATAATTATATATTTAAAAATAAATAATTAAAATTAAAAAAATAAGTATCATTAACCGGACACGATGGATGGCCATATATCCCACTATTTGGGATCAACTACGCATCATATGGGATAGAGTTGATGGTTTGGCAGAAGCTTCTACCCATCCGTCTTCATCTTGACATATTTAAATTATTAACGTCTTTTAGATTAAATTATATATATTTGTCCATCTGCTATATTTTTTATTAAGTATATACTCATCTTAAGTAATATTTGGAAATCTATAATTTATGTGGACTAATATTTAATCATTAAATTAGTGGAATATGGATAAGAAAATAACAATGATAATAATAACAAAATTGTATGTCTTATTAGACAATATTAGCTATACAAACTTATTTTTACTACTTTACTGAATTTATTAAAATATTATTTCAAAATATAAATAATTTTAAATTATTTTTATTACAATATCTTATATTTTTGTAGGTTTATATAATTTTTTTTTAACCACAACTTACTCTTAATTTTTTATCAGTATTTTCTTTAGCTTACATTTAAAGTGTCCAAATTATCTTAAATAAATTTTTTATTTTATTTTTTATGTATATAACTTTTAAACATGTATAAATTTTTTCATTCGTTATATCACAATTTAGAATAATTTTATTCATTTACCTTAATATTTTATATCTATAATGCTTAGTTTTTAAATATATTATTATTGTTTGATTATCCATTATTTTAATACATAAAAATAATCATTTTAATTAATATCGTACCCTTCAATATTTCAATATTTTAAATAGGGGTAATCTCTTATATCTGATATAACTTATATATATATATAATTTTTTAAAAAATTAAAGGAGCCCACCTCTACTTTTTTTTTTTTTTTTTCTTTAGCTGGGCCAGCCAGTATGTTTTTTTTTTTGGGGCTCTTCTTGGTATCATAAATAATTCAAAATTCATTCATAATAAGGATATTTATCACCTCTGTTACGTACAGAGTGAATGGTCAATCAATTTGCGAGAGAGATGATTATAAAAGAATTGTCTATAAATTAGATAAGTTTTAAATTTTAAAATTCTTGATATAAGTTTAGGGTTTGTGTAAAAATAATATTGTGAACTAAAAAATGGCAAAAGTTACATCTATAAAAAAATATGTTAACATAAAAATTATTTTTGTAAGACCATTAATTATATAAAATAACAATTAAAAATGCTTTATTGATACAAAAATTTAAAACTTAAAAGATTTTATCTCCGTTTGAATCCATTATATATTATTTTTGCGCTATATTTTTTTAATCTAAATAGTAAAATTTAGAATTTGAATCTAATTTCAATTCAATAAAATAAAATCAGACTTGTATTTTCAGACCTAGTTCCAAACATACAATTCAAATAGACCCTTATGGCTATGCACTTTAAAATATATAAAATCAAATGTTAATTTTTTTTAATTAAATGAATAGAACACTTCCATGCAGAATTTGTAGCATTAAAAATTAAAAGTGATTAATGAAATAGAGCTTAGGCATGAAGTGGACTATGTTTTTTGGTAACCTAAATCATGTTGTTTACTCCTTGAATAATTTAAGAAGTTATTTAAGAGTGATGGGTTTTACATGAAATGGGTGTATAAAAAACTTGATCTATATCAGATCAAATAAAATAATTAAACACGATAAGAATTTAAAAATTATTTTGAAAAGACATCGAATTGTTGTCAATGTCAACTAGCCATTAAAAAAGAAGGTAGAAATTAACAATGAGTAATTCTAGGGTAAAGAAGCACAATCTAAGATGTGGTTTGAAATTTTTTGCTTATATTTTTAAGAGGCAAATGAAAGTTTAATAATGATATTTTAAGAACCTACAAAACTAAGTGTTTTATAAGATAACAAAATATTTACTATCTAACTTTTATGAAATTTTTATAGTTACCCAATAAATTTAATGAGTCTTTTCCCCCTTCAATCTGGATTTTATCTCAAAACATAACTTTACAAACTTTATTAATTGACATTTGAAAAATAAATATATATTTTTTAAAATTATTTTGGTAAATTAAATGTCATTTTCTACATTAGCAAGCCCAAATAAATAAATAAAACATCATAATATCAAAAAAAATATTTCAAAAATGTTAGTTGAATGCTCTCAAAGCGCAGGGATACACAGATATAACGCTGGACGAGAGCAAGTTTAAATTTTCTTTCCATTAGGATCAATATGTTAAATAATTTATAAGAGTTATCATGAACAATTAGTACTTTAATAAAAGTTTGATAAAATCAAAATTGCTAATAATAGTATGTGCTATTTCTAACCCTAATTTTGATCCTAATGTGTTTGATTAATTTGAATAGTGACTAAATTTGATAGATGATGGTACACTATTAATAGGCATGACATTTGACATTATGGATAATGAGTAGTTGTTATCGATATAATATAAAAAGAAAATATTAACAAAGAAAAGTCGTATGAGAAAATTTAAAATTGACTACATTAAATTTTTTAAAATTTTTACTATTCTAAGAAATTGTTAAATTAACAAAAGACACATATATAATGAACAACATAGATAAAAAAATCCAATATGACTATATAGATAGGATATAATCTATTATTATCAGGAAGATAATAAAAATTGTTATTGACGAGTTCGTGGGAAAGTAAAACTATAAACCTAAACATTTTAAAATAAGTAACCTATTAAGATTTTTTTAAAAAAATATGTCCACAGTGTAACACCATCTTATTATAAAAAGCTCATTTTCATACTAGAGGGCAGCAGTAACAGATTCAATAGGGTATGCCTAAGATGATATTAACCTTCTTTTAAAAATTAAAAAGAAAAATTAAGAATTTATCATTTTTTATGACATATAACTACATTCTAATGATATTTTGACTAACATTTTCTAAACTGATATAGAGATAACTATTAATTTTCAAGTCTTTGGAAATATTATCACTTTTGATGCAACTTATGGCACAAATAAATGGTTGATTCATCTTGATATATTTACTAACTTTAACCACAATAAAATAATGGTTAAATTTGAGATTGTATTATTGTACAATATGACAATTAATTTTTTTGTGTAGTTATTTAGGACATTCCTAAAATATCACGGTATGAGAGCTTTTATATGTCATTCTTATAATATGTAACTAGATCTTAACGATATTTTGACTTATATTTATTAGATTGACATATAAATAATTATTAATATCGAACCTTTGAAGATATTGTAACTTTTGATACAACTTATGATACAAATAAATGGTTGAATTATCTTGATATATTTACTTATGGTACAACTTATGGTAAAATAATGATCATGATTAGACGGTATTTATTGTCTAAAGACAAATGGGCTTATTGCTAGACAGAGAATGCTTTAACATTTTTTTTTTTTTTTTTGTAAATAAGAATGCTTTAACATTGTGCATACAAATCACACAATTTAATAAAAGTCTAAATAATAACATAATAGCATATTTTAAATGTGAGCTAAATAAGTGTAATTTTTTATTATTATTTTAATGGAGTGTTAGATAAATTTTTTTTATTAATTTAATTATATCTTCTTGTCCACTAATAAAATAAATTATAAAAATAAATGCACCGATAATCTTTAAAATGGTGTAGAAAAACTTGATATGGCCGCTAGTTGCGTATATTATCACATGGAGATGCTTTTTTTACCATTGCAATATCCACGACTCCGAGTATTTTATTCGAAGTACCTTGTGATCCAATTAATGTAATATTTAAATATAGATGCCGGTTATATAAGACCATGGGAATACTTTGTTGCATTTAGAAGACAAATTATTTAAGAAAATCATGATATTTTAAAATACAATTTTAACTATTATTAGTGTATAATTGATTGCTTGACACATATTTAAAATAGAAGATAATGTTAAGT
Organism: Nepenthes gracilis; assembly: GCA_033239525.1. Lineage (NCBI taxonomy): Eukaryota > Viridiplantae > Streptophyta > Magnoliopsida > Caryophyllales > Nepenthaceae > Nepenthes > Nepenthes gracilis. The sequence goes on along the minus strand of BSYO01000016.1, from coordinate 17,123,655 downwards.
GGTAAGAAATGTCCAAATAAGCATTGTTTTTACGTGTTAAAGAAGACTAGGTTTCGATCCTATATTTAAGCCTACTTTGTGGATTTTTGTGTATGAAAAGAATATTGACCCCTTAGGATGGTTTTTAAAATGTTCATATTGGGAAGGTAAAGTTATATGCTTTAGTTTTATAATGAGGAGGGCCCATAGCCAGCCATGGGGATTGAATTATTCTCCAATGCTTTGGAATTCATATATTTTATTCAATTTTTTTATTTTTTGTTTAAACTTATTCTTTAATATTTTTTTATTCAACTAAATTGAAAACTAAACATCTTATACGGACTATAGAAATTTTGAGCATAAGTAGTTGATATCAAATTGAGAGAGAGTACGAGTGAAAAGGAAATCCAACATTGAAGATTTTTTTTTTTTTTTTTTTTTGGGGGTGTTAAAAAAATATTTATATATTTAATTATATTAAAATTATTAAAAGTAGATATTGTTTTATTTTATTTTATTATTTATTCTCTTCAAACCAAAAAAAATAGTAATCTTAATATAAATAAGTGTATAATTCAATGTATAAATAATTTCATTCATTTAGAGACACATCAAGTAAATTTTTAAATTTTGGCCATATAATTTAATTTTATAAATATATTTTGATTATGATAAAGTGATTAAATTTTAATTTTTAAAAAATAATTAAATTGTGGACATTTAATATTTTTAAATAAATAGATGAAATTAATATATATATATATATATATATATATATAAGAGCTACATTTGTCTTCCAATAGACGTAGCCCCACCTTATCCCTAAAGCCAGCCACGCCACGCCACGCCAACTAGAAGAAGCTAATAAATTTGATGTTACAGTAGATTTGCCACTTGGATCAGCCGTAGCCATGAAGCCTCACGAGTCACGAGAATCGTAGTTATGACATTAAATTATTGAATGAATAACTTAATGTGACAATGTTAAAGTTAATAAAAATAAAAAAAAAATTATATACGTTTATTTTTTTTATTCCTGATATTATAAATATTTTGATATAAATTTATTTTTATAATTTTATTCCATTTAATCTAATTTTTTAAAAATACTAATAATTTTAAATTTCTTTTATTATTTTATTTCATGTTTTTTAGGTTTGCATATTTTTTCTCTAAAATGAGAACTAACTCATTTTGTGCAAACAATAAAATGTATAATTTATATATATATATTTACATTGGATATTAAAAAATGCATCAAATATTTCTCATTAAATAATTCTTTGATAAGAAAATACAATACTGAATAATTTATCTTAGCGGATGCATAAAAAATTATTAAATGAATAAGACATTGAATGCCCCCAAGGGCCGCAACAACACGTTCAACGCTGGCTAATTCATGATTTTTTGTTTTGTTTTTTAGTATATAAAATAACTTATAAGAATTATTATAAAGAACTTATTAATTTTAATAGAGTAAATTTAAAATCACTATATGATTATTTTTTGTAACAAAAGAGATAAAACTTGACAAATTGATTTGTGAGAGATAAGTGAATTATTATAATTAATAAATTAATTCAATGATGTTAATAAAAAATTTAACATGATATTAATATACAAATTATTATTTATTAACTTTTTAAAAATAGAGTCTAGTGATCAAGCGTGGTCACAATGTGATCCACGCTGACACAACAGATAGAGACGGGATGGAGGAGGAGGGCAATAATGGGAGATTATGTTGTAGTCTTGTAAATATTACAAGTTTTTATAATTTTCATAGTTAAACTTCTTTTATAATATGTTAAAATTAAAATCAAAAAATATATATATAATAAAATATTTATTTTAATATTTTTATATTTTATTGATTTAAAATTATGTCAACTATTAAAAAAATTTAATTGCCAATAACATATTCAAATAATTCAATAACAAAGATTGTGATACACCGTGCATGTTAGGTCTCGAATATAAATGGATAATATAAGTATTTCATAGCTCAATTATTAGACATGTGAATGAGAAACTCGACATTACTCGACATTACACATGGGTAGGTTGATGGGTTTAAGATTGCTTTATATTTAATAGAAATAATAATACTTATTTATTTTTTATTTTAGTTATTTAATTTTAAATAAATAATTATAATTTAATTACTAAAATTATATTTTTTAAAATTTAGATATATTTAATGTTCTTATAATAATGGAGTAGCCGTATGCTATCTCTATTCGATATTATCTTCATCTCATACTAATTAACTGAAATAAAGTCAGTTTGTTTAATATTTTTTTTAAAAATATAGGTATAATATATATATATATATATATTAAAAATATATATTTTTATTAATAAAAAATTAAACGTAAAATGTAAAAAAAAAAAAAAATCTAACTTAGTCACCATTCAGCATTAATCACCATGAATGATTTATGAAATTTTCCACCTGGAGCGGATACGATCATTGGGCAATGATCTCCAACCACCACAGCTAGTGACCCCCACGGTGATGTGGGTCCCAAATGCCATCGCCGGTCATCAATGCCGCTAACCACGTGATCAACGACTTCCCTACCCCACCTCCGATCAATCATTGGTTTTTTTCTTTTTAGAATTAATTAATATGAAAGGATTTTTTGTGCTCGACCTGTCATAAATAGTGGTTAAAAATACCCTTTTGACCATAAATTATAAACACGGTAATGAATTAAAATATTTATCCCAATCAATTAATTAGTGTAATAAATTAAATTTTTTATATGCACCAAATGCTAATAATTTTATGAAAAATTATTTTCCTTTTAGCTGTTTTACATTAAAAAACATAGGCGCAGTCAATTTCATCTACAAGCAGGTTTTTAAAACTGAGAAGGTCAAATGAACCACTCCACTTTCATATCAACTAAAATAAACAGTCAATTTATCCTGAAGAAATGATAATCCATACATCAACACAGTGGATAAGATATTTTTTTTTAATTTTTTGGAGGGGGGTGTAAAGGGGCAAAGTTTTAGGAGTATTTGTAATGTCTGAAATTTCAAGCTACCATTAAGTAAAAGAATAGTATAGTGTATGAGATTTCTGTATTATAAGTTTTGAATAAAGATTATATATATATGTTCTTACTTTTATTTTTAAAATATTAAAATTGTTTCACATTTCATAACACATGGTTAATAATCTATTGAAATGATAAAACTTTGAGATCTCATATAATTTTATCACTGTTAGAAATATTATATGTTGGTATATTTCGTAACTGGGTTTGGTTGGTTGTTGGCATATTGTTGGCCATTGAGTTAAGCGAATTTAATATAAAATTTCGTCCGAGGTCTACTTTAAACGGTCAAGCCTTGGTGAATTTCATTGTTAAAATATCAACCTTAACTCTGAACACATCTGACATTTGTAAGAATGATGAATCACTCAATCCTCAAATTTGGACTTTGCATGTGGACAGCTCCTTAATAAAAGATGATTGTGGTGCTGGCGTTGTATTGAGAATACCTGATGAATTAGAGATTAAATATTCGATGATTCCCGGGTTCTCAATAACTAAGAACGTTGCAGAATATAAAGCACTACTTACAAGATTTCGGTTAGCAAAAGAATGCTCGGTCAAGAACTTAGTTATTTACAGCGACTCAGAGTTGGTTGTTAACTAAATTTAAGAAAATTTTAAAATCAGCCACCAACAACTTTTCAAATACCTCTTAAAGGTCCAAAATTTAATTTTGACATTTGAAAATGTGAAAATAATCCACATTTTGAGAGGAGAATGGTAAAGCCGATTTGTTAGCAAGGGTAACAGCATTTGGAAACCCTAAGTAGTATGCCTGAGGAATGCGTGAGATCCTCAAAAATTCTAGTATAGATGATCCTGAGCCAAAAGTTATGCAGATAGCTAATGTTGACAATTGGATGACTCTCTATTTGATGTACCTATCTGAAGGAATATTACCTGAATTTTTGAATAAGGCCAAGAAAGTGAAAAAGATGGCAAGCTTATATACCATCATGGACGGCTAGTTATACCATCGTGAATTTTCTACTTCATACTTACAGTGTCTTATACCAGATGAGGCTGATTATACTTTCGGAGAAGTGCACCTTTATTTTTACATATCCCACATTGGGAGCAAAAATCTTACTTTTAAATTGATGAGGTAAGGATATTATTAGCCAACCATAAAGTATAACGTTATGGACTTTGTACGAAAGTGTGAAAATTACCAAGTCTATGGGAACCTTATCTACCAACCTCACACAGAACTTTGGGATTTGTAATCACCTTGGTCATTTGCACAATGGGGGATTGACATCCTCGGACCTTTACCAATATCTTCTGGGTAGAGAAAGTTCATAATTGTTGAGATCAATTATTTTACAAAGTGGATTGAGGCCACACTATTAGCTCAAATGACCGAGCAGAACACCACAGAATTTGTCTGTCAAAGTATTGTGTGCAGGTTTGGCATTTCAGAATATATTGTGACTGATAATGGGATCAAATTTACTGGTGAGCGATTTACCAAGTATTGTGCAAACCTAATGATAATGTTGATTCATACGTCAATTGTATATCCATAAAGTAACGGACAAGTGAAAGTTGTCAACGGCACGATATTACATGGATTGAAGATAAAGTTAGAGCATGCTGGGGGCTCATGGTTAGATAAACTTTCATCGAATTTATGGTCATATAAAATAGCACCAAGAGAACCGACTAAAAAAATGCCCTTTAGCCTATGTTACAGGGTTGAGATAGTTATTCTAGTAAATGTTGAACTGTCTAGTTTCTGTGTTAAAAATTTCAACCCATATGACAATTCACAAAGGTTTCGAGAGAACCTTAACATGCTTGAGGAAGCTCAAGACATGGCAAGATTGCAGACAACGGCATATCAGCAAAAATTGCCAGATACTACAATAAGAAGGTGAAAACACATCAATTTGAAGTAGGGACTTAGTACTGCAAAGTATTGAGGTTACAGGTAAAACTATCGATCGGAATAAGCTTTTTTCAAATTGAAAAAGGTCATTCTTGGTCTCGACCATCCTTCGAAATGAGGTTTATAAATTGCTTACCCAAGAAGGTAGAATCGTCCCTTGGACGTTGAATACTTTCCACCTCAAAAACTATTATCAATAAATGTATGAGCGGTCAGGTAAGGTTGGTTACATCATTTGATGTGCTTGTATCATGTTTTATTGATAAAATAAATTCTTTTTACTTATTCTTTATTTTGTATTCATTTGAATGTTTGCATGTCATTTTATAAAATTATATGACCTAGGTTGTCCCTAAGTCAAGTGAAATATTTCTTTTCACTTGTTTCCAGAGCTGTCCTAAAGCAACTAGCAAAATTCTGTAAGACCAAGCGGCTCATTTGAAGTTGGACTCTAAAACTTTGTAAGAGTACCAAGCAACCTATAAGATGTTGAATATTAAAACTTAGGGGGCTTAAATGTTATAAATGTAGAGACATTAGAGGAAGTATCATCAGCCAACTATGGTCATTAGGTTTGAACATTTCACTTATAAGGGATAGAATATCCTTATGATATGTCCAAAAAAAAACCTAACCTACGAGCAATTCAAACAAACAAAAAGAGTAAGACTGAATTAAAGAATAAATTTTATTCATACAATGAATATACAGTTAAGAAAAAGTTTTTAAGTCTCGAAGAATTCTGATTGAGAAGGATCAAGAATTTCATCTTCTTCCGGACGGCCAATTAGGTCTGTTTTGCATTGGGAATGGAATTCACTAGATGAAATAGAGAGAGAGGAAACTTTGGAATTAATATGCGAATAATGCGTCGATAGAGTTCGATGTTGTCCCAATACTTTTGCTCCAATGCAGATCTGATATACTCGGCCTTTATTGAAACCTTGAGCTCGATCTTTAAATGCAAATTCCTGCTTCAAAGGAAGGCATGCTGCTGCTGCTGAATCTTCAACATGCCCTCAAGCGAAGAAATCATATTCCTGGCTTTAGCAAGCTCACGCGCTGGACGATTGACACGATCTTCTAAAGCTCGAAAGGTGTCCAAGTTTATGCAAGATTGGGTGGTCTCATCGATAATTAGAGTAAATTGGTCGACCAACTCATGCAATTGCAAAAAAGAAAGTCAAAGTCAGTAAAGCATTGTTCAAAGAGAAGAAACCAAAAATATTAAAGTACCCTAGAAAAAGGAGAGCTCCTTGACAAGCTTTCCTCTCTTTGGGTTTCGGACTCCAAATGTCCTGTCATCTGAGCTGTGTCCACCTCAATGGCCACTTCCTTGGCCTCAGAAGCTCCAACAATGACTTGAGATTCATGAGTTTCTACCATGACCTCGGACTCATGAGTTATTTCATGGACGTCTGAAATTGGAGGCTCAACTATTTCAAAATACTTTTCAGCCCCAGTTTCCACTTGAGCCTCAAATTAAGCCTCTGACATCCCCAAAATATCCTCGTCCATGGCCTTCTAAAGGGTCTCGGACAAAATATTCCTCTCCTCAAATACTTGGATTACAAGATAAGGGAGCTCAAAATAGTTGCCCTTATTACTTTCTCGACCTCAACGTGCTCAGCCGGTACTTCAATTATATCCTCAGTCGGACCTTTAGCAATTATAACGTGCTCGACTTGCACTTCACCAATATCTTCGGCTAGATTTTCAGCAATTATATCCAAATCTTCTATAGAAAATGTGGTCGGAAGGTCAAGCATGGACTCCTCTAAAGATGAAGAAACAACGAGTGACCCCACATCTACACCCTCGGTCAAAAAAGGATGAGCAATAGACTCGCTAAGTGTTGATGATCCGACCACTTCAGTGCCTTGTACTGAAACCATTTCAGCAAATCTCTTCTTTTTCACTAATTGTCCGATGACAGTTTTGTCGTCATCGGATGAGGAAGTCTCAACTTTGGTCTTTGGCCATTTAGAAGTTTCCATCCGATGGCTTTTCTTTACTCTGTCGAACGACTCTCCAATCTTCAGTGGCCTTTCTTTCTTCTTCAATTTTTTTTTCTTGGCCAATGAAGAGGAGAAAATTTCTAAGCCTTCAGGCTGAGGATCTCACGTTGCCTTTTTAAAGGCTTCACTCTTTAACCATCGATTCTTTTTATTCTCATTAAATGATCCGAGGTTGGCCTGAACTAAATCAATGAATTCCTTCACTACTTCTTTCTCTTGCATTGTAGCGTCAACACAATGACCTGATATTACGTTCCTACGTTCATTTGAAATATCCCATTTAGAAGAAACAGTAAGGTAAAAATTACCTATTTTTTTACCATTTGATAGAATCAGGATTTCCACCACTAATGTCAAATTTAGGATGAGGGAAGATAATAATCTAATCTTGCCCATGCGTAAATCTCAAAATTACATTAACAGCCACACTATCAAAAACTTAATTATGGCAACGCGTAAAAATATAAAGAGAAATCGGATACCTCACGGCATTAGGTTACAGCCTGGCAACTAGAACTTCCAAGGCCTTCATAATCTAATAAAGTTTTAGCGCCATAGGATATCGAAGACCTCCTTTTGAATGGGTTTCGTATACAGTGACGAACCCCTTTGGAGGAGGACATGCTTTATCATTTCCACTAGGTAACAAAAAGGGGTTTGAGTTCAAAATTTTGTACTTAGCACAAATGGCCTCTACATCTTCGTGGGAAAGAGTCGATACAATATCCTTAACTCCAGGAGTCATCACAAAGAAGTCTGGGAAAAAAGAGGAAATTGAAAATGAAAGTTTATGTGTTCAAAAGAGAAAGGCAAAAGCAATTGAAATTAATCCCAACAAATAAGAGATAAATTTGAAACGTTAGATGAATTCAAAAGACGTGCCTCATCATGACCAGAGCAAATGTCAGCTTTTCATTGGATGTGGAATAATAATAGCTGTTACGTTTTCAAGGCAATATCAATCGTATTTAATACCTTAATTGACGGCGCATACTAGCCTTTCAAATTCAAAGAATGTCTTCAGACTATTTTCCTCAGTCGCCAGACTAAAATTATGTCTCTAGACAAATTTTAGTCATGCTGTTGGATTCAAGTAATGTCTTCGGACTAGAACTATATCCTCAGAAAGTTGAAGGCTGATCTCTGAAAAGGAGAGTATGCCATCAAACATTTGCTGTAAGCCCTCGAATAAAAATGGCACTACTCAGTATAAGAATGTAAATCCAAACAAGAACTTGCCTTTGGAATTCATCATAGAAGGCTGAGTTTCAAATCTTTTGACATGGGGGGCTAGTGATCAGTACTAATATCAATTGCCCAATGAGAAAGTCTATTTTTAAAATTTGGCCCATTTATCAGAGAAGCCCAATAAGCTGAATTGGCCCAACCAAAGGACCCATCCGAGGATAAGTTAAAATTGAAGATAACGATTGAGTAATTTTTTGCCTCTCTCGTCTCAACGACCTTGGACAGTTAAAACCATAATATGGATAAAGTTTTATCCATTGAACAGTTTTCTGGACGATTTTTTGGACAGTTGACGAAAAGAGTCAATTACTTCATAATAACTATAAAAAAACTCTCTTTCTAGGAGGGTAGAAGAAGACTTTCTCGCAAATAAAAGATCTTTCTTTTTCTCTAAAACGCTTTGAGAAAAGTGTAAACTCCCAAACATAAAAAGTTAATCTAATTTTCAAATTGTATCCCCTATTTTCTTCCTCACAAAAGGCAAATACTGACTTAAATATCGAAAGATATATCGGAGAGTTAGTCCCGCCAATCCTTTAACCGTGTTATTGTATTGCGCAAGATTTAAATTTGACCATACGGAGATCAGACTCGCTTCATATAGCATTTGAATCTCTAATCCGTTCAACAATTAGAATCCGAGGATGCAATAATTTTTTATATAAATTATTATTTAATTATTTAATATTCTAACTGTTAGAGTATAATAGTTCTAATTAATATCTTATAAATAAATAAACAATGTATTACATATCACTTCAATAATTAATATTGCTAAATAGGGATAATCTCTTATATTTGATTTTTAAAGGGATCCATTTAATTTCACGTATTATATTTGTTATTCTCTTGCTCATATTTGTTAATTGGAAATAGCTTCAAAACTTTTGTTTAAATTATATATACAGTAGCAGAGAGAACACTATATATTAAATAAGTCTACCAGCATATATAATTTTTTTATTTTTTATAATTTATACAATATTAATTATATATATTTTTTATTTTTAGTGAGCGGAACACTTCTGTTGGGCCTACTCGAAGATGAGCCAAGAGCAGTGAGGCCCAGTCAAAGGAATGACGGCCCAATTAATCAGCAAGGCCCAAAACCCCGCCATGAAGCCCACCAGATCCTAGCGCGCAGCCCATGCGACATTTTATAGCAACGGCCAATCAGTACGCCACTGCAGCTTGCTAAGGCGGCAGGAATCTGCCCAGAGAACACTCGCCAAGGAAGAGAAGCTCAACGCTGCAGGTCACAGCGTATGCTACTTTCCCAAGCCATTCAGCCAATCCGTGTGCAAGTACCAGACCAAGCATGGTCAACTCCGAACGACGATCTTCGCGCTACTGCAAGACGAAAACTGACATTGTTGGCTACCATCAGCGGTCAACGGCCGACAAATCCCGGCTTGCCACATATCGAAGGTTTCCACGTCCAAGGTTCTCCACCATGGAGTCTATAAATATTCTTTCCTTCGACAGGAAAATGATTCCTGATCCTGATCCCCAATTCCTGATCCTCCAATCGAACTCCTAATCACATAGAGAATCAAAGGTTACCAACCCTAAAAGCCTTTATCGAGTAATTTTAGTAAGTCACTCTCTACAGTACAATCCATGGAGCCTAACCTCTCATAATCGCTTAACGAATCCTACATTCTTGCATCCTCACATTTTCAACCAGATCTTTACATTTACTCTTGTATTTCTCCATTTATTGCGGAAGATACCTGATTTGAACGTCAAAATATTTTCGATGGGAGAACTTTCGACCGATCTTTGACCTCTTGTTTGTAGGTTGTATTGTGTAGCTTCCAAGCTATTTGTGATAGAGATCGGACTCGATCTAGATCGACTCATGGAGATTGGAATGCTCTTTAATCCATACAATAATTAAAAACTCGATACGCAACAAGTTCCATGCAAAAAAAAAATTAAACATTAAAAAATAAAACTAATAATTTAATAGCAACTAAGACTGAACTGGATTATGTTTTCTTTTAACTTATGAATCTTATTGTTTACTACTCCAATAATTTAAGAAGTGATTTTAGGTGTGATGAATGTAAAATGTTTTTGTTGATTTTTTTTTTTAATATGTGCAAACAATAAAATGTATAATTATTTTTTTATATATATACATTGAAATTTTAAAAAAATACAATAAATATTTTTTATTAGAAAATTCTTTGATAAGATAACACAACACCGAATAATTCATCTTAGCGGATGCATAGAAAATTATTAAATGAATAAGACATTGAATGCCCCCAAGGGGCCCAACGACATGTTCAATGCTACTAATTTATAATTTTTTTGTTGTTTTCTTCGGTATATAAAATAACTTATAAGAATTATTATAAAAAATTTATCACTTTTAATAGAGTATATTTGAAATAACTATATAATTATTTTTTGTAACAAGAGAGGCAAAACTTGACAAACTAATTTGTGATAGATAAGTGATTTATTATAATTAATAAATTAATTCAATGATGTTAGTAAAAAATTTAATATAATATTAATATACAAATTATTATTTATTAACATTTTAAAAATAGAGTCAAATGATCAGGTGGCCACAATGTGATCCACGCTGACACAATTGATAGAGATGGGATGGAGGAGGGGGGCAATAATGGGAGATCATGGTGTAGTTTTGTAATTATTTGAAGTTTTTATAATTTCAATAGTTAAACTTTTTTTATAATATATTAAGATTTAAATTAAAAAATATTGATGGGTAAACTCATAGCAGGGAGGCCAAACAAAAAATTTAGTCCAAAATTCAGAAAAATTCTAGTGCGCGTCTAACGTTGACCATATGGAGCGCAAACTAGGCAACTAACGCTCTCTCTCAAAACGGTCAAAATTTCTGTTGACCGGAAGCACTGTTGTAGCAAACCGTGAAAAGATAAAAATCCAATATGGGCCAGGCCTAATTTAGCGGACGTTTTCGTACACGACAAGTAACAGTCCCTTTCCCTGATTTCATGCTTTCCTTGAAATCAATCTCCTCTAAAGAATACATCAACAGATTCAATACCCTTCCCACAAGGAAGGCGCCAATTGCAGAGAAAGAAGGTGAATAATCTGGAGACTCGTCATCTGCTCAGAAAGAAAACGACCCCAACAGATTGCACCAGGTAGGCCTTCCTGCTTAAGGAAGGCCGCCCGACATAAAGTATGGATTACGCCTTCTTGGCCAAGGAAGGTCGCCCTCCCCACCATCTATATAACCCCACAGAGTCTCCACCTTGGGAGAACATAAATACAGAAGCGAACAAAAGATAACACAATACTACTACGGATAAATTCTTGAGCATACTAACGCTCATCCTTAAGTAAGCAATCGCTTACTTCGATAATCCCACTCCAAGCCTTCAAATTCTAGAGACTCCACCCACTTCCCGAGATTCGTCCCTTTAAGCCTCCATGCTTTCAGGACATTGCTTCCCACTTGTTTCCCGTGAACATCGAGCTGGAAAATTATACTATTGACGAGTCACGGGAACGTCTTTTACATTTAAAGGCAAATACTCCCACCAACCTCAATCTCACTCTCCATCTCAATTTACATTTTTATTTACCTTCTCGTAATTCGAAGACTTGTTACTGACTTGAGCATCGGAATGTTTTCGATTGGATAATATCCCGCCGACACCTGACCTCTTGTTTATTGTAGTAGTGTGCAGAGTCTAGACTCGATGGACGAAGTCGGATCCAAACGATCAAGCAAATCCGAATCTATTCGAAGTCGAATCCAAGTACGTATTAAATATGAAATAAAATATTTATTTTAATATTTTAATATTTTATTAATTTAAAATTATATCAACTATTAAAAAAATTTAATAGCCGATAACGCAGTCAAACAATCCAATAACAAGGGTTGTGAAGTATCGTATAGAATAGGTCTCAAATATAAAAGAATAATATCGGCATTTGATAGCTCAATTATTAGTCATATAAATATAAAACTCGACATTACATATAGGAAGGTTGATAGATTCATGATTGCTTTTATTTTTAATAGGAATGATAATATTTATTTATTTATTTTATTTAGTCGTTTAATTTTTGATAAATAATTATAATTTAATTATTAAAATTATATTTTAAAAAATTTAGATATATGTAATCTTCATATAATAATGGGAGATTATGTTGTAGTTTTGTAATTATTAGAAGTTTTTATAATTTTAATAATTAAACTTTTTTTATTATAGGTTAAGATTTAAATTTAAAAAATGTAAAATAAAATATTTATTTTAACATTTTTATATTTTATTGATTTAAAATTATGTTAACTATTAAAAAAATATAATGACCGGTAACACATCCAAACAATCCAATAACGATGGTTGTGAAACACTATACAGATAAGATCTCAGATATTAAAGGATAATATCGATATTTCATAGCTCAATTATTAGACGCGTGAATAGGAAACTCGACATTATAAGTGAAAATGTTGATGGGTTTAGGATTACTTTATTTTTAATAAAAATAATAATTTTTTTTATTTTAGTCATATATTTTTAAATAAATAATTATAATTTAATTATTAAAATTATTTTTTAAAAAAATTAGATATGTATAATGTTCATATAACAATGGAGTAGCCCTATATTGTCTTTATTGAATATTATTTTAATCTTATATTTGATTGATCAAAAAATAGCAAATTTGTTTGATAAAATTTTCTTATTTTTAAAATATAGGTATATATATATATATATCAAAAAAAATTATATTTTTTACCAATAATAAAATTAAGCTTAAATTGTAAATAAATAAATAAATATATATATATATATATATATATGAATGATTTGTGAAATTTTCTAACCTGGAGAGGATACCATCATTGGCCAATGATGGTCCAACCGCATAGCTGGCGGTGATGCGTATCCCAAATCCCATCGCCGATCATCAATGCCTCTAACCACGTGATCAACGAGTTCCCAACCCAACCTCCGATCATCCATTTGTTTTTTTCTTTAGAATTAATTAATATGAAAGGATTTTTTGTGGTCGACCAGTCATAAATAGTGGTTAAAAATACCATTTTGACCATAAATTTTATACACCGGTAATGAATTAAAATATCTATCTCGATCAATCGATCCGTATAATAAATTAAAATTTTTATATATACCAACTGCTAATAATTTTATGAAAAATTATTTTCCTTTTAACTGTTTTATACTAAAAAAAACACATATAATAATATCAACCCAATGGATGAGACATTTTATTTTTCTTTTGTTGGGGGTGAAGGGGCAAAGTTTTAGAAGTATTTGCGATGTTCAAAATTTCAAGCTACCATTGAGTAAAAGAATAGTATCGGGTATGAGATTTTTGTATTATAAGTTCAGGATAAATATTATATATATATATATATATAGTTATTTTTATTTTTGGAATATTACAGTTGTTTTATATTTCATAATGTATGGTTAATAATCTATTAAAATGATAAATCTCAGAATCCATACTTGGCTTACGTCTGATTTGTGCTTGAGCGTCTCTTTTGAAATGCCTATACTCGACGTGCGTTCAATATCCACACAAGTACGTTTTTGAGAATGATCGTACTCGAGATGCACCCAAGATACGCACGAGAGCATTTAACACAATTCAATTGCACTTGATGAGCGCTCGATCAGCGCATGAGCGGACAAGCGTGGGCCTCTTCATTATAGTACGTGCTTGTGTGTCGTTGAGCGTTGGGGCTCTCACCTTTATTTGATATATCTTTTGACCTAATTTTCTACTCTCTCTATAAATATTTACCTTCCACATCATATACAATACTTTTCTAGAAAATATTCTTGAAAGGTGACTCTTTTAAAGATCTTATCTTTAATACTTGTAAAAGTTTCTTTTTAAAAAAATAGTTCTTCCATTGTCGAGTACAAATATTAAAACTTTCTCATTACGCTCTCTCAAAAATATTCTCCACTATATACACTTTTTTGCATGTTAACCTCTATATGAGATATGAGTGGCATAAAAATTGAGATTCGGTGGTGTGTAAAAATTTTACGGCTCATAAAATAAAGTTAATAAAAAAAATGAAAGGTAGCCAATTTTGTTATTAAAAGCAAATATAATAAGTTCCTTAGTAGAGGTTATAAATTAGGAGTAAATTGGTTAAAATTTAGTACGTCTATACTATCCGATTTATAAGTTAACTTTCTTAGTACATTACTTTTCCTGATTATAGAAACTCGGAGGGTTTTACTTAAGAACCATAGTTATCAAAATTTTTATTTGTCGCAAAAAATCTAATCTTACATGTTTTTATTTATTGTACTTATTACTTATATCTAGATACAAATATATTTTACGTGTATTATATATTCGTATATATTTTAATTTCATAATTTAAAAAGGTATAGAAACGTGTTGGGATTAGGATTTCTATAGTCTTTTTCATTTGGTATCAAAAACTCACCCTAATCCACGACCCCAATCTAGATGCATACTAACTAATCTTTATTTGTTCGTCACTATTTTGATGGGAGTAATTATAATTATTAAAAGGTTCATATGAGGGCCTTCTTAAAATATATGGATAAATGGGTATGGGTAGCACGCAATCTAGGTGGACCCGACCTAGGAGTATTACGAATAATGAACTATAAGTTTTATACTTGTAGACAAAAGAAGAACTTAATACTTATAATATGAATAATAAGGGGTAGCATATTAGTTTTCTAGTAGTGTCCTTTGGGGAGTTTAAACACATATCGATGTGTGAGACTTCTAAATATACTTGAAATATTTTTAAAATTACTCATGAAGGTAACAAATTAGTTAAGAACTCAAAATTACAGATGCTCACTACTAAATTCGAGAGAATCAGAATGAAAGATGACAAAACCTTCAATGAATTTTATGTAAAATTAAATAATATAATAAATTTGACGTTTAACTTAGGAAAAAGAATACCTTAGAATAGAATTGTTCAAAAATTTTGAGATTATTTTCTGAGTGATTTTGACCCAAAGTCATGCCTATTAAAGAAAGTGAAGATCTGAACAAGTTAAAAAGTAAAAAACTTGTTGGATTATTACAAATATATAAACACACTTTTTCACAATCTAAGAAAAATAAATCTATTGCCCTGAAATTTATCTAGAAAGAGAGAGATCATAACTCTGCTGAAAGTTTCATATTGTTTGTTAAAAATTTTAAAAAATTCTTAAAAAATAAAAATAATAAACAAATATTAAAAAAAAATGACACCACATATAATCCTATAAAGAAAGATAAAAAAAGAAAATAATGACATGAAGAATTGAAAATCTCAAAAAATTTAATGCCATAAATGCCATAAAGGATGAACGGGAGTTTATTGTGCTTGCTGTGGGGGAGTGTGGCCGAGAGCATGTCCCTGGGACTACCTTATTGGAGGTTGTCTTTCAATGCTGCTATTGTTGTTGCGTTAGGAGCTGGAAGATTAGATTAGGCTGTCCCAAAAAATCTTAAAAATAAAAATAAATCTTGGCAATTTTAGACCAATTAATATCCTCGAGCCTGCTTCCCTCTGCGGTCCACAAGTCATCACTAGTAGCCCTCAAGGCACAATAGGGAATGCTACAATGTAAAACATGTGTTTTAACCTTTTTTTTTAATGTTTTAATAAAATTTATATTTGAAAAAAAAAATTAATTAAAAATATATCTAAAGCACGTGCTTCGTGCTGCATGACCTCTGTGCGCCTCTCAAGGCCAATTAATGTGACATGACAGCTTTAATGAGCTTGAAAGCTTTGTCAGTATCCCTGGCTACCAAAAGCTTATGTTCAAGTTTCCCGTTTACCGATTAATATGTCTTTTTTCTTTTCTTTTTTTTTTTTTTGGAAACTTAAGTGTAAGTTTTCGACTGATATGAAAAATATTTATATTACCATATTTTTTTATATGTAACAAAATATATAGAAATGTCTTTTTATATATGTCAAGCATTAAAAAGAAAAATAAATGGACATTAAATACCTCTCGGGCAAAGGAGAACAACGTAAGATATGGTTTGAAATTTTTTGCTTAAATTTTTAAGAGGCTAATAAAATTTTAATATTGATATTTTAAGAACTTACACAATTAAGTGTTTTATAAGATAATAAAACATTTATTATGTAACTTTGGCTCAATTTTTATAGTTACCCAACAAATCTAATGAATGTTTTTTTCCCTTTATTCGAAACTTGACCTCATAACGTGAATTTATCAACTTTATTAATTGATCTATTAAAAATAAATAAATATTTATATTTGGATTTATCCAACAAGTAGCTACCCACCAATGACTATTAATAGCCGGATAAAAGGGCTTCTATTTCTTAAAAATAGAAAGACTTATTTTATAAATTGATACTATTTAATTATAAATAAATAATTATAATTTATTTTTTAAAAAAATTAAAATTAATTATGATTATTTTTTAAAAAATAAATAATTTAAATATTAAAAATAAAATCATTTTTTTTCTTTAAAATATAAAAACCTCCTCGACCGACTAATTGCCAAGCATTAAACAAATATTTTTTAAACACTCATCCATATCGATATTTCAAGTGATAAAATATCGAAATGAAGTTTAATGTACATCTGTGAACATTTTTTTTTTTATTAATCTCTCGAATTCACTTTTTTTTTTTTAATGCTAGACATTAATAGAATTTGATAAAATATCTTTATGGTTAATAAAACAATCCTGAATTTGATCTCGTCATGTTTGATTAAATTAAACGGTGATTAAATCTAAACCATAATTATTAAATATAGATGATTGTACAATATTAATAGGTATGATATTTGACAATATGGATAATGAGTAGTAGTTATTGAAGCAATATATATATATAAGATTTTTAGCATGGAGAAGTCATATGAGAAAATTTAGGACAAACAATGTCAAAATTTTTAAAATTTTTGTTATCCTAAAAAAGAATAAGATTAAATTGACACAAAACACATATATAGTATACAACATAAGTGGAAACCTGATATGATTGTATAATTGGATATAATATACTATTATTAGGGAGACAATAAAAATTATTATTAATTAGTTTGTGGGAAACTAACATTACAAATTTGAACTTTTTTAAAATAAAACGCCTATTAAGATTCCCCAAAAATATGCCTGTAGGGTAACACCGTCTTGTTTATGTAGCACACAACAAAAAATTATGACCTACCCGTAACCTATAAGTTGATTGTAATGGAGGCAAGAGGTATGCGCCGTGTTGGATATGCAATCAAAGATTAAAATAAAAAACTCATCTTCGTATTAGAGGGCAACAACATATGCAACAGGGTAAGAATAACATAATATTAACCAACTTTAAATAAAAAATTATCATTTTTATAACATGTAATTGGATTCTAACAACGTTTTAACTAACATTTTTTGTATTGATATACATTCAAAGATTAAAAAAAAAAAAACTCATCTTCATATTAGAGGGTAGCAACATATGCAACAAGGTAAGGCTAAGATGATATTAACCAACTTTCAAAAAAAAAATTATCAATTTTATAACATGTAATTGGATTCTGATGATGTTTTAACTAACATTTTTTGTATTGATATACAATCAAAGATAAAAAAAAAGAAAAAAAACTCATCTTCATGTTAGAGGGTAGCAACAGATGCAACAAGGTAAGACTAAGATGATATTAACCAACTTTCAAATATAAAAAGTTAAGAATTTATTATTTTTATGATATGCATTAGGATTCTGATAATGTCTTAACTAACACTTTTTGGACTAATATAAAGATAATTATTGATTCTCGATTTTCAGAGATATTATAACTTTTGATATAACTTATGGCACAAATAAATTGTTGAATCATTTCGATATATTTACTAGTTTTAACCACAATAAAATGATGTTTATATTTGAAGTTCTATTATTGTACAATATGATAATTAATGTCTTTGTATGATTATTTAGAACATTCTTAAAATATCACAGTAAGAGATCTTCGATCATTATTTTAACTGATTAATATGCAACAATGGCAAAGTCATTGATTACAGTGATGCCCACTAGTTTTTAAATTTCTTGCACATGACACATATCACAATATATTACTAAATATTTAGCTGTATTATTCAATATATCAATGAGTATGAGTTTGAATATGCATAGGTAAGATGATTATGATTAGACTTTATTCATAGTCTAAAGAGAAACAGGTTTCTTGCTAGACGAAGAATGCTTTAACATTATGGATACAAATCACGCAATTTAATAAAAGTCTAAATAGTAACATAACGATATATTTTAAATACGATCTAAATATGTGTAATTTTTTTTATCATTTTAATAGAGTGCTATAAATTTTTTTTTTTTATCAATTTAATTGTATCTTTTCGCCCACTAACAAAATAGATTGTAAAAATTTATGTACTAATGATCTTTAAGATGGCTTAAATAGGGTTGATATGGCCACTAAGTTGCGTATATTATCACATATATTTTTACCATTGCATTGTCCACAGCTTTAAGTATTCCATTCAAAGAACTTTATGATCCAACAAATACAACATTTATATATAGACGCCAACTATTTAAGATGGAAGGAATACTTTGTTGCATTTAGAAGATAAATTATTTGAGAAAATCATACTATTTTAAAACTCAATTTTAATTGTTGCTAATGCATAATTGATTGTTCAACACATATTTAAAATAGAAATTATTTTTAAGTGGTAAAAATGGCCAGAATAAGCATCGTTTTTACGTGTTAAAGAAGATTAGATTTTGATCCTACATTTAAGCCTAGTTTGTGGAATTTTGTGTGTGAAAAGAATATTGACCTTTTAGCATTATATGCTTTTGTTTTATAACGAGAAGGGCCCATAGCCAGCCATGGGGATTGAATTATTCTCCAAGTCTTTGTCTTCCTTGAGTTTTATTCTTTGGAATTCATATATTTTATTCAATTTTTGATTTTTTGTTTAAAATTATTCATTAGTTTTTTTTTATTCAACTAAATTGAAAACTAGTTCAATTTTCTGCACATCTCCTACGGAATTTAGAAATTTTGAGCATAAGTAGCTGATATCAAATTGAGAGCAAGAACGAGTGAAAAGGAAATCCATCATGGAAGATTATTATTATTTTTTGTTAAAAAATATTTATATATTTAATTATATATTTAGTTATACTAAAATTATTAAAAGTAGATATAATTTTATTTTATTTTATTATAATTTTTATTCTCTTCAAATTAAAAAAAATAGTAATCTTAATATAAATAAGTGTATAATTCAATTTTTAAGTAATTTCATTCATTTAGAGATACAACAAGTAAAATTTTAAATTCTGGCCATATAATTTAATTTAATAAATATAATTTGATTATGTAAAATTAATTAATTTTTAATTTTAAAAAAATAATTAAATTGTGGACATTTAATATTTTTAAATAAATAGCTGAAATTAATATATATATATATATATATATATAAGAGCTACATTTGTCTTCCAATAGACGTAGCCCCACCTTATCCTAAAGCCAGCCACGCCACGCCACGCCACGCCACGCCACGCCACGCCAACTAGAGGAAGCTAATAAATTTGATGTTAGAGTAATTGCTTCGATTTGCCACTTGGATCAGCCGTAGCCATGAAGCCCCACGACTCACGAGAATCGTAGTTATGCCATTAAATTATTGGATGGATAATTTAATGTTAAGTTAATAAAAAAATTATATATGTTTATTTTTTATTTTTGTTATATAAATTTATTTTTATAATTTTACTTGATTCAATATAATATTTTCTAAAGATATAAGTAATATTAAATTACTTTTATTATATTATTTTATATTTTTTAGGTTTGCATTTTCTTTTAAATGAGAACTTACTCATATTTTATCTCTGACAAATAAATTGACATATGTTTTAAGTGTTTAAACTATATTAAATATTATTATTATTTTATCTATTACTGATAAATTTTTTAAATATTTGTAAATATTATAATTTTTTATATTGCCTTTTATTATAACAATGCTCATTTATTTTTATATTTTTAATATTTATTTTTGATACAAATTATTATGTAATTGTTTAATATTGTAACCGTTAGAGAATTGCTAGATAGGGATAATCTCTTATATTTGATTTTTAAAGGGATCCATTCAATTTCACGCATTATATTTGATATTCTCTTGCTCATATTTGTTAATTGGAAATTGTTTCAAAACTTTTGATTATATTATATATACAGTAGCAGAGAGAACACTATATATTAAATAAGTCTACCTACATATATAATTTTTTTATTTTTTATAATTTATGTAATATTAATTATATATTTATATTTTAATTTTTAATGAGCAGAACACTTCCATGCAAAAAAAATTTAACATTAAAAATAAAACCAATAATATAATAGCGAGTAAGCATGAAGTGGACTATGTTTTCTTTTAACTTCTGAATCTTATTGTTTACTCCCCCAATAATTTAAGAAGTGATTTTAGGCGTGATGGGTGTAAAATATTTTTATTGGCTTTTTTTTTTTTTTATATGTGCAAACAATAAAACGTATAATTGTTTTTTTATATATAAACATTGAATATTAAAAAATATAGCAAATATTTCTCTCTAGATAATTCTTTGATAAGAAAACACAATACTGAACAATTTACCTTAGCGGATGCGTAGAAAATTATTAAATGAATAAGACATTGAATGCCCCCAAGGGGCGCAACAACACGTTCAACGCTGACTAATTCATGAATTTTTGTTATGGTTTTTAGTATATAAAATAACTTATAAGAATTATTATAAAGAATTTATCATTTTTAATAGAGTAAATTTAAAATCACTACATGATTATTTTTTGTAGCAAAAGAGGTAAAACTTGACAAATTAATTTGTGAGAGATAAGTGAATTATTATAATTAATAAATTAATTCAATGATATTAATAAAAAATTTAATATGATATTAATATACAAATTATTATTTATTAACTTTTTAAAAATAGAGTAAAGTGATCAGGCGTGGTCACAATGTAATCCACGCTGACACAATAGATAGAGACGGGATGGATGAGGAGGGCAATAATGGGAGATTATGTTGTAGTCTTGTAAATATTTCAAGTTTTTATAATTTTAATAGTTAAACTTCTTTTATAATATGTTAAAATTAAAATTAAAAAAAATATATATAATAAAATATTTATTTTAATATTTTTATATTTTATTGATTTAAAATTATGTCAACTATTAAAAAAATTTAATAGCCAGTAGCACATTCAAGCAATCCAATTACGATAGTTGTGAAGCATTGTACTCATTAGGTCTCAGATATAAAAGGATAATATCGACATTCCACGGCTCAATTATTAGACATATAAATGTGAAACCCGACATTACACATGGGAATGTTGATGGGTTTAGAATTATTTTATTTTTAATGAAAATAATAATATTTAAGATAAATAATTATAATTTAATTATTAAAAATATATTTTTTAAAATTTAGATATACATAATCTTCATATAATAATGGAGTATCCCTGTGCTCTCTTTATTCAATATTATTTTAATCTTATATTTGATTGACCGAAAAATAACAGATTTGATTGAGAAAATTTTCTTTGTTAAAAAATACAGGTACATAGCTATGTGTAAGAAAATAAGTCAAAGAAAATTACAGTTTTTCAAGCTCAAACAGTAAAAAATTTTCTAACTCAGTTACCATTCAACATTAATTACCACAACTCAATTATGAAAATTCCAACCCGGACAAGATACCATCGCTGGCCAATGATGCTGCAATCACCACCACTAGTGACCTCTATTGGCGATGACTGCAACCACCGTAGGTCGATCGAAGAATATCCCAAATCCCATCGCCGGTCATCAATGCCTCTAATGACACGATTAGTGACCGCCCAACCCCACTTCCAATCATCGACACGCTCGACCTGTGTAATAGGCAGTGGTTGAACGTATCTATTGACCACAAATTATGAACACTGCCAATGAATTAAAACATTTATTTTGGTCGATCAATTCGTCTGATAAATTAAATTTTCTTACATACAGCAAATAAGGTTGTCGGAATAGTATTAAATCAAACAAATTATTTTCACTATCAAATGGGCCTAAGAGTTACAATCGTTCAATGAAATACCCAAATGGCAGCAAAGGAAAATGATTCTTAATAGCCGTAAATTGGCTTCCATAAGAGAAAGAGGAGGTACTGCATTCAAGGAAGTGTATTCAAGTTGCTACAGGAAGCCATTGATGACAACTGACCAACAAAAAGAGAAAAATCAAAATAACCAAGCCGGATTTTGTACATCGCTGTTCACTACCTGTATGTTAGGCTCTTTAGAAACGAGTATCCATTTTGAACACCTTACAAAATAACCAAATCCAACTCCACAGCAGCTGAGGACAAAGGGTCACATCCTAACCCCCAAAGAAAAGAAACCAAACCCCCCAAAAAATATAAAAAACTAAGAAGATCTGAACATGAACAATAGAAGTACAAAATGAAGAACAAAAACACAAGAACCAATAATGAAAATCCCATCCGTGAAACCTACACCCCATCACCTCTACTAAAACTTGGGGTATCCGAATCACGACAGAAAGCTTGGATAAGGTGAATTGTATGATCACTGTAGTACTTGGTAACATTAACAAATATAAAGTTGTTGTGATCCTTCTAAATAAAATAAATAGTAGAAGCTAGGGTAGATTTAGCAGCAATATTCAACGAGCACTTCTTGCGGCATCTACAAGAAGTCCAAATACCCCTCTATCCCATTCATTGTATGGTCACGGACAACAACCTTTTTATAGATAACCTCCCAAATGTACTTAATAACATGGTATTAAGGGAAAATGTGCCAGGAATATTCTTCTTTATTCATGCAAAAGTAGCACCGAGATAGAAGATGAAGGAATTTAAGTCGGTCAAGCGTGCCTACAGGCTTCCCTTGATGGAAAGCTATAGGATAAAAGCATGTCCGAGATGAGCATCTGAAGCCTAAACAAGGTGACACTAATTGAATTTAGGTTACCTCAACTGGAAAATTCTCCACGCAGATCTAAGGGAGAACGTGCCGTGATCCTCCAACGTCCAAATGAGGGTCTTGCTTGTCCACATCTGGAAGACAGTGGCCATGAACTGATGAATGAGCCCACCGCCACAAGAACCATGGGTGGCCAACGCCATCTATAATCCCAAGTGACGAAATCTATCATTTCATTGAGGGCAGGGCCCATAGAAGGGTAATACGGCTCGGGAAGGTCAACATCAAGGTTCCCACAGGGTGCCAAAGGTCTATCCACAGGAATGTGCATTTTGCATTACCCACAATATGCTTCACAAATGGTCTCAAATGATCCTGAAGGTTCATGATTTTCTGGAAGCTCCATGGGACAAATCACGGGATCTTTATAGTTCAAATACATCAATCTCTAATGAGATATCGACGAACCAAGTTAATTTAAATCGATGGTTCATCCACCACCACAAGCAGCCATAGCTGTTTAGCAAGCAGAACTTTGTTCTAAGAAAAAATATTCTTGATACCAAGCTAGTCTTTCCTCCTTAAGTTAGCACGCATCATCCCAAGCAACTTTGGTCATAGTTTTGCCTTCCACAGGGCCATGCCAAAGAAAGTTTCAAATCAATTCTCTTAAGACTGGCCTTTGGGAGAATAAAATAAATGCCCAATAAGAATGAAAATTCAACAAGACTGACGAGATGAATTGTCGTCTATCTCCAAAAATAGCCATTTCATTTTCTAGGACTTCACCCAGTTGCAAACACAGTCCAAGCACTTGATAACTAGACATCGTGAGTCTAGAAGAAATGAGAAGAACACGCGAATATCTAATCAGGAGAGACAAGAGATTGAAGCCAGTAGTCTGAAGAATGTCTCTCACAATAGCAATGCTATTAGCACATATAAAACATTAACTTTTGGAATAGTTAGGAGTCAGCATTGAAAGGATCAAAAAACTCATTGAGGTACTTGGCTAAAATCAGGATCGAATCATGATCAAACTTTAAAAAAGCAGCAAGTCATCTGCGAAGACAAGCATAATAGTGCTACTATCTTGCATTCCCAATGATATTTGAAGTACCTGATCATACCAAGATCACTTCCATACATATAACAAATAAGTAGGGGGAAATAAGGTCGCATTGTTGAAGCCCCTTTTTACCATCAGAAAAACCAATCATCTCACCATTGACGACTATCAATTAGAAGGTGCTAGAGATGCACTGAAAAACCCAATCAATGAAGGAGCAAGGGAAGCCCATAAGGTCAAAAGCTGTGAAGACAAAGTTCCATTCCACCAAGTCATAAGCCTTCATAATATCAACCTTAAGAGTATCTGTTCCCTTATTAATATGGTATTTGCTTAAGGGATCTTGAGCAATATTATTCCTAATATATCTACCTTCAATAAAAGCCTCTGGCATGGGTCAATAAGGCAAGGTAGGGAGGCCTTAAGCTAATTGGCAAGAATCTTGGAAATAAATTTATAAATAGTATTGTAGTAAGAAATCAGTCTGAAGTTAGACATTTTGGTATGAGCAATCACCTTGGGGATGAGTCAAAGAGTAGTTCTATAAATTTGTTTGAGCATCCGACAAACCCCAAAAAAATTAATAATGAGTCCAACCCACGAGCCTTTGAAGAAGGCATCTGAGAAACCATCCAGACAAGGAGATTTAAAGTCTCCAAACCAAAAAACAACCGAGCAAATCTCGTCTTAGGATAATCCAGCACTGACTTGGAAACGAATGGTCAGATGGCCTCCTTGTCGAACACCCTCCTAAAGTCTTGGTGACCCGATAAATTCATGAAACAAGACCCAGTTTCATGAACTTCCTAAACTTCCTCAGTCAACCCGGTTAAGCTGCCGTCTTCTCTGATAAGGGATCCAACTTTTCTCAAATTTTACTTCTCCCTAAGAGAATTGAAGAAGAAACTCGTGCACCTATCATACTCTTTAGGCCACCTAATATTAGCCTTTTGCTTTAAGAAATCCTCCTCCTTATGAAAGGCAATAACAAGCTCACCTGAGCATAGCTTTCAGTTTGCATGAGACAAGGCCTAAAAGGGTCCCCCTAAAGAATGACTTAAGCCTCCTTTAATTTGGCTCTGGCAACCGACACTGCGGGGCCAAGGTCACCCACTGCCGCATTAATCTTCTTAATTGCAGCCTTAACAAGCTTAAGCTAAGAAATCACAGGGAACATCAGTACCCTTTGACATTCCATCCTCCATGCCAATAGAACCGAATCAGCAAACTCATGGTGATTCACAATGAAGTTGTTGAACTTGAACTTTCCATTTTTCATCACAACTATGCCATCAGTGAGTGATAAGAAGCCAAGGGGAGCGGTCAGAAATACCTCCATAACCAAATGATGCATTAAGATTCAGCCCAGTTGAAAGCCAAGACTCATTAACCAATATCCTGTCCAACTTGTTATACATCTGATCAGGAGGGTCGCTTTTGTTGCACCAGGTGAAGATGTATCCCTCATAACTAAGGTCTTGGAGACCACTACGATGAAGACTGGACTCAAAGTCCCACATAACTGACAAGATTGGATTCCCCATAAGACTCTCCACTGTGCAGGATTACATTAAAATCCTCAAATCCAACCCAGGGACAAGTTACATACTTAGGAGCCAAATATTCCACAAGAATCCAAAGAGCCCACCTGTCACTTTTGAAATTGCTACCATAGACAAAAGAGAGGAAATTCGATCTACTACTATCAAGATCAGTTGCAATGTATAATGTGATCTTGAATGTCAAGGAAAGAGATATAAGTGAAGTTTGGATTCCACCCTTTCCAAATATGACCCTCATCCGAGCAGCAGTACTTTGTCTTCCACAACCAACCAGGTAAATCAAGGAAGCACTAAGGCCCACATTAGCTTCCTTAGCCTGAGTTTCCACCAAGCCACAAACTTGAAACCTAGAGGAGGTGATGAGGTCCTTCACTCTAACCTTTTCAGGCCCATTAAGGCCACAAATGTTCCAGCAACAAATGTGACTCATTTAATACCCACTGAAAGGGGTTTGTTTCTTTTAGCAAAGATCTTTAGGGACACTAACAATCCCCTTACCCTTATTGCCAACCAAGGGTGCAGCATTACAACTCGCCCCCTCCTTGCCCCTAACCGGCAAGGCATTAGGCAGCTCTCCCTGGCTAGAAACCAAGATAGGACCAGCATCAGCTAGAGGCCCAACCTCCTCAGCAGGATCCTCATTCATGGTTAGCAACACCTCAATTGTAGTTGTTAGTGAGAATAGCAACCTCTTCCCCAGTCTCCTCATGGACCACCTTCGGCCTATGCAAAACTTTGTCAGACGAGAACATGCTATCCTCCAAAATGCGGCCTGTAGGTACATAAACCCGAGTAGTCTTAACTTGGCAATTTCCCTTATTATGACCAAAAGCGCTGCAGAAATGGGGGCAAATAGAGGGTCTCCACTGATATTCAACACGAATCTCAATGAGCAATTCAAATTATGAGCTAAGGTCCCCTCCCACCACTAAAGAGACAATCTCCAGAAGTTTACCCTCCAACCCAATCTCAACACAAACTCAGGCAAAACCAACCCTCTCCAACCTTTCCATCTATATATCAGCATGAATGGGCTTCCCCACCGAGCTGGCAATATAACTAAGGCCCTCTGAGGTTAAGAATTCCAGGGGCACTCCATAAAAATTTACCCAAATAGGAAGAGTCTTGTGCTCATCCTTTGTAATGTTCATTCCCGGTTTCCAATCCTTAAGAATTAGGGGTTTCCCATTTAATAATCAAGGCCCATATTCCAGGACTTTCTGCATACCTGAGCAATTATCAAATGTGAAGAAAATGAATCCATTAGCATTCACCCTCACACAGTTCAAATCGAATTGCTCCGACATCTTTCGAAGGACAGATTCCACCACAGGAAAAAGGCAATTTTTTTTTTTCTGAATGAAATACTCAACAATGGTATTTTTTCAAGGCTCTGTCCCTAAACAAGCAACATTGTTGGGGGTTTGATGAAAATCCTGTCATCCTCAATAACAGGAGGGAAGAAAGAAAGAAGCGTACCCCGGAATAAGTTGTCAGATTGGACCACATTTGCCCAAAATTTCTTCAAAGGATTCAAATCCAACCGCAACAGTTTAGAGGACTTCAGATCCCGATCATCCTTAAAGCAAACGACAGACACAGGGGAGGAGATTTTAGGAGAAGATGGAGCAGATAACTCATCTGCCTTCATCGGCAACTGATCAGGGGAATGAGCCTTCAAAAGGCAGACCGAAAAGGCCAACTGTTCACTCGGACTGAAGCTCTTTATAAGAACTTTGATTAGCAGTGATTTAAGTCATTCACAACGACAAATTGATAGAATCACTTGATAATTTCACATTCTATTTATAATCTTTTATCTTTTAAATTGGTGGCATACATAGTGGTGTAAACCGAAACCGATCTATTATGTAAAATATTAATTACTTATAAATTAAATATAAAAATAAATTAAGAATTATAACAATAACCGCCCACCATTCAATTTCGTTTACTTGAATTTTTATAAATTCATAACTTGTTTAGATTTTTTATACTTTAAATACTCTTTAATAATAGTTGTTACGTCCTCAAATCTTATGCACTTAGTCAAGTTCCCGTCAATTCAAGTGCGTAAGATTCAAGAATGCAACAACTATTATTTTAAATTATTAGAGAAAAATTATTTTATTTTATACAGCAAATTATTATCATTAGATGTAAGTAAAATGTCGTCAATATATAAAATAAAAAAATATTTGTTATTTTTATTGACTTTTTAGTATATATATTAATCCATAATATTTTCTTAAAAATTAAATAAATAAATGATATTATCGAATCTTAAATACCGATGACGGAAGATTTATTTTAATCAATATATGAATTTATTGAGCTTACATACCAATTGTCATCATTATTAAAGGATAATCTTTTTACTTGTGTTGTGTAAATCTTTTTCACTAAATTACCATTAAGAAAAACCGTTTTCTCATTCATTTGATATAATTCTATATCGAAATGGGTAACTAATATAAAAGTTTTATGAAAAATCTTTCTTAGGTATAAGAATTTTTTTTGTAATTAATTATTTATTTTGAATAGATCTCTTAATAAATTTCGCTTTATATCTTTTAACGTGTCCAATAAGTTTTTCTTTGTTTTATAGGCATATTTGCACCATATGACTTTACCCCATTAAATAATTCAATAAGATTCTAGATTTCATTATGTCTCATAAAATTTATCTTAATCTTTATAGTATTATTCTATAAATTTAATATATTATAGCTTATAATTTGAAAAATGATTAAGGATCATTTTTTATTCTAATATTATAGTTAAACTTTTTTAGATAAATAATATAATCATTAAAAATTATTAATTTTATTATTTTAATAGTTCTTTTATTGTTGTATTAATATTTTCAATAAATGCATCTTCAATTATCTTAGGTAAATTCTGAACAACTTAAGTTACTAAAATTATATCAACAACTTGTAAAATCATATCAATTGGTTGTTAAACACTAATTTAGATTTGAGGGGTGCTGTATATAATAATCTATTTATTACTTAAAATGAAAGATTGAGAATCTAAATTATTTTTCTCAAAAATTATATTTTTAAATCGATTACTGAAACTGATCAAGTTATTCTTAAAAAAATTTACATTTTATGATTTCATAATTCTAGTACTTTAATATTAGTAGTAGAATTTATATCACTTAAACCTTTTGACATATCTAATAAAATATCCACTTATGGTCTTTCAATTCAATTTTTTTTTTATGGATTATAAACCCTTACTTCGGATGAATATATCCAAACATATATATGTCATGAATTAGATTTTTAACATTTTCATAATTCTAAAGAAAATTTTAAAATAGCCTTTATTAGAACATAATTTAATATATATATTATTATTTTAAAAGTTTCAGCCCACAATAATTTTAAATAGTTGGAGCTATCAAGTATACTCTACTTAATATCAGTAGATGTTTGATTTTTTCTTTTTGCTACATTGTTCTGGCCTATAAAATTAGGCATAATATACTAGACAATTATCTCATACTCTTAAAAAAACTTTATAAAAAGACTATGCACTTGTGCATCATCACTGTATCTGTTATAGCATTTTTAACCTCTTTTTGATCTCATAATTTTAATTTGCTTTTTATACTATTTTTCTAATTCAATTTTAACTATTTTAAAAGTATATAATATTTCATTCTTGTTATAAAAAATATAGAGATACGTATATCGTGAGTAATCATTAATGAAGATAAAAAAATATTTCAAACAATGTAAGTTTTTGTCTAGACTATAAATATATGTATACATGAGTTCTAATATGTTTGAGTTTCTCTTGACACTTTTTTTTATCTTGTTGTTCTGCTTCTTTTTTATACAATCCATATAAGTATTAAAATTAGTAAAATTTAAGACACTAAATACTCAATCACCTACTAACCTTTTAATTATTTTTATGAAGATATGTCCAAATATCTAATATAACAATATAGAGAAATTTTTATTCATAATACATTATTTAACACTAGCGTCAACATGCATGATATTATAGGAGGTATTATTTTATAAATTTATATAATAAAAATTGTGAAATAATATACTATTCTCAATAATATCATATGTAAAAAATAAGTTAAAAAATGAGTCTAAAAATATAGTTGAATATTTAAAATATATAAGTCTCAATGCTAAAATTATATATTTTGAAAACCTTAAAATATAAAAGATATTTTTAAAATTCAAAGCAAAACTAATATTTAAAAATAAACTGATGTTCGAATTGCTTCCATAAATGAATGGATCATATTTTTAGAATAAATATTCTACTCACTTTTGGCTGACTTTCTTAGGTTTTACAAACATTATAAGAAATTTGTAGCATGCTTTGTGGAACCAAAATTAGTCCATCATGTGTTATTAGTAATATTGATTATATTAGATTTACAATGAACAAATACGATTGGATTACTTTTCTTTTCAAACCAATTTTAACATTTGACACAACTTCTCTTCACGTGTACTTTTTTCTTATAGAAGAAATACTTGGATTTCTTCTTAATATTAGCATATGGGGGCATCTTATATTTTTTCTTTTGATTGATTTGAATTTTATTTTTTAATTTTACCATAAATATATTTTTACTTAATTTGGTTGTAAATTTATTTATCAACTATTTATTATCATGTGTATTGCAATAGATTTTGAAATATTTATATTATGATAAAAATGTATTCAGAATATAATGTATAGTAAAAGACTTAAATATATTCATCTCAGGAGTTTTAACTGAACTACTATATTCCTTTTCTACATGATATGTTCATGTATATTTCTAATACTGATAAGTTTTAAAGGTAAATATTTTATAATTAGAGTGTTGGTAAGTATTTTATTTAAAATCTCAAATTATTCGTTAATAATCTTTAGTAAATTGTATATGTTATCAATCCAGTTGATAAAACCATAAATACCAACATATATCTTAGTCTTTATGAATATTACATTAAGTCGATCAAATCGTTTCTATCATTCATAAAAAGTAACATCAACTAAAGTTTTAGCTCCGGTAAGAGCAAATGGTTCGCTGTTCTATATAGCATAATCAATATATCTTTTCTACCCTAAATGAAAAAATAATTTTCTCATTCTAAATTTTATAATTATCACATTTTAATTCAAATATATCATATCTTATAATAGAAATATTTATAAATTATATAGTTGTATAGAATAAAATTACATACTTAATATACAATAAATTAAGACTAATAAATAAATAACATATTTATCAATGTAAAACATATTATATATATATTAAATAATATAAAAATTACATGTGGTTTTAATTTTGCAATTTAAGTAGATTTATATAAAAATTTGATGATAAAATTATCAAATTATATTTTAATTTTTAATCCTTGTGGATAAATTAAAAAAATAATTTGATTTCATTTCTTAAGTTTTTTGCTACATTTTATTATACACATTTGGTTTTTCGTTGTTTTTCTTTTTTTATCTTTCCTTTTATTTTAACGGGTTGTTTTAAGCTTTTAACTTGTATTTATTTTGTTTTATTTTGTTTTTTAGTCTCTTTATCTGTATAGTTTTTCTGCTTTATTATTTATATTATTATATTGAACAAATCAATTCATTTAATATAATTAAAATTTTTATGGGACAAAAATGTATTATTTCAAATCTGATTAATCATAAATAATATCTTTATACTATATTTAATTATGATATATAATTTTATTAATTAAGAATATTATAATTAATCCCTAATTAATTTAAATTATATAAAATATTAGACATTTAATATATATATATATATACACACACATACTATGTATATAATATTATAATTGTATGAATTAATACAATTGAAGATCTCTGCATTGAATGAATGCAATAAATGTGCCGTATGATTGAAGGAAGCATGAGTGAGCTATGGATCTTGCTCTGCGGAGTAATGCTTTGCTCTTATTTATATTTTGACATTGATATTAATACCGATTATTTAAATTTTTATAAATTTATAATTTATTTAATTTTTTAAATATTCAATACTCTTTAATAATAATATATAATAATAATATTTGACTTAGACACCTAAAAAATTAAAACTTCATATATATATAGGCATTTTTTTTATCAAAATACCTAATGGGTGATTACTATTTATGGTGAAAGTGGGTGATATAATGGATATTTCAAAATAAAAAAATATGCCTAATAACTAAATAATATTATTTTATTTTTACTGGAAAATCAACAAGGTGGTGTAGATCTTCATTCCCTTTTTTTTTTAACAGAACAACGAGCCGTTTCTCTCTTAGATTCGAGGGTTGTGATAGACTTGTTTCTTTCCTTGGTGCACTTCGATCCTCTAATGTGGTGGCAGTGACGGCAAGGACGATGGTTGAAATTATTTATAGCGTCAGTGGTGGTGGCGGACTAAGTTAGGTGGTAAGCTAATGGTGGTTTGTTTAGTGATGACTCCCTCCTTATGTTTGTAAAATTACTCGTTCAAAAATCAATTAAAATCAATAGAACTGGTACCATTGTATTACTTCAGTTCGAGAAAAAAACCAACGTTGTCTTTCTCCGTTCTGATTTTGAAGTATAAAATTTCATTAATTAAAGATGTTATATATCAAGAATTCGGATTATCCTACGAATTGAGGGCCATAAATCATATCTTCATACTAGTCGATTTGATACGGATTCAATATCTATAATCTCGAACTTTAACCCTATACAACAAAATTGAAAGTGAGAGATCAAAAGACAGCGAGAATTATTCCACCGTAAATCCTCCGACGCTTAAATCAGATCTTTTCAAGAGTATAGAAAGATAGATGGAGGATGCATATGCAGTGGATTGAGGGTGGATGCGTCCTGTTGATAGACGGCTTAGAGATGCACCCGCTGATAGTATTTTAAACTTGATCCCTGTTGAGGGGATTTTTAGAAATATGAAAGTCAAGCTTCCTAAAAGAGAGAGATTGTGTCCTTTTAAAAGAGGATAAGTTTTCTGGGATGGAGGTTTGATCTTTTGGATGGAGCACATGGCTCTGGGAAGGCTGGTCGGCAAAACCTCCCTTTTGATTCTCCTCTCCGACCTCTCTTCTTGATTCTTGCTCTTTGGCCATTTCTTCCCTGAATGCCCTCTTGGAATGGAGGGTAGTTGGCCTTTTATCCGTTTTTCTCTTCCTTTGGCCATTTCGGCCGTTTTCTCCCCATTTTCCGTGAGAATAAAAGGGATATTTATAGAGAAGTGGGCTGGTTGGATTATCAGAACAGATAACCACATGTTGAACCGTCTCTATGGATAAGGACGAACGGATAAGTTGTGTATGGCATATGGGCTCGCTTTTTAGGTTGAAATTATTCAGCCGTTGGACCCTCTTTGAGCTGAGTTTTATTGGACCTTTAATTTCATTTGGACCTTTTTCTTGGGTCGAGATTATCGAACCCAGCACTAGCCTCCCATGCTAGATGGTTTAAAATTTTCAATCATCGGCATGTTTCTAATAGGATGCTGTCCTGTTTGGCCTTTTTGGCTTGCCATCTTTGAAAAATCTAACTTTTAAAATTTGACTTCTTTTGAGTCGCTCGGTGATATAACTAAGTTTTAAAATCTGACATCTTTTGGGTTACTCGGTGATGTAATCAAGTTTTAAAATTTGACATTTTTTGGGTTGCTTGGAGATTTAGATTTGGCCTGGAATCGTCGGTATTCAAAGTAGATGGCATGCCATATTCTTGGAGCGGTGTGGACCATATTCCTCTTGACTTTCATCAATACTTGATGACTGAATCGATTCCCTAGCCGCCGTCGGGCCTTGTCACTAGTGGCCACTTTGGTTATGAGATTATTAATTCATAAGCTCGTTTTGCGAATGCTAGACGGCCTCAATTACGTGGGAGTTGAATGACGAAGCCCCAAGCGTAATATCTTGGGACAGGCGTAAATCGAAACGGCTGAAATTGCTAGAAGACTGTTAACAAAGGCCGTTGGGTTAGATTTGGTCACTCCTTGTGGGATGCATTGTTGTGCTTGGACGCACGGCGATGTGACCTCAAGAGAATTTCAAAGTAAAATTCCTAGAGTAGAATTTCCGAAGTGGAATTTTCGGAGTAGAATTCCAATAGTGAACAAAATCCGGAGAAAACAAAATCCAGACTGAACAAATTTCGGAGTAGATAAGCTTTTGGAGTGAAATAAAATTTTGGAATGAAAAAACCTCTGGAGCGACACACATCCGGAGTGGACTGAGATTCTGAAGTGATGAGAATTTCGGAAGGAGAAAACCTCCGGAGTGATGAAATTCTTGAGTAGCTAAAATTCAGAGTGAGATGAAATCTTCGGAGTGACTGAAATCCGAAGTGATGATATTTCAGACTGATGAAGTCCGAAGTGACTATGTCCAGGAGTGATAAAACTTTTGAAGTAACCATCTTCTTGAGTGATTAAGCTTTCGGAGTGACCAGACTTCCTAAATGCTCAAACTTCCGAAGTGACTATCTTTTGGGGTGATCAAACTTCCAGAGTCATCAAGCTTCTGGGGTGACTATTTTCTGGAGTCACCAAACTTCCTAAGTGCTCAAACTGCCGGAGTGACTATCTTCCGGAGTAATCAAACTTCTAAAGTGATCAAGCTTCTCGAGTGCTCAAACTTTTGGAGTGACTATCTTCTGGAGTGATCAAACTTCTAAAGTGGATATGGGAGCACCATAGTGAATATGCGGCCAGAGAGAACATGAGATGCTGTAATGTAAGAATGCTGGACTAGTTGCATTAATTCGACTAGCTTCGATTTGGATGCTCGATTCTGGGAGCTGGATTGAATGTTTCATGAGTCAAACGGCTGGACACTAAATGAGCTTCTAGACTTAATGCAATCCAACCGGCTAAAAGCTGGATTGGATGCAATCAAACCGGTTGGTTGATAGCCGGAGTGTTTGACCAGAAAACTGCAAAACAGAATGTTGGCATGGATCTGGCTAGCAGAGACAGAAAGTGTTGAAGTAGATTTGGGCAGCCAGAGTGAGTTGCTGGTTTGGATGTTGGTTATCCATACCAGCAAAATACAAATGGAATGCCGGAGTGAAAATTTGTCAAAATACCTTTCGAGCGCCAGAGTGGGCTATGACCGGCTTGAAGATAACTGTCGGAATGCCTTTTTGGTCACCGAAGTGGATTTCAATAGGCTGGATGCCTAATTAGCAAACCAGCAAAATTGATGCTGGAGTGAGTTGCTCCTTAAGTTGGTTTGGGTGCCAGTTTTTCACACAAGCAGAACACATGTTCAATGCCAGAGTGAAAAATGAGCCAACTGTGTGAGGGAGGAAGTGCCAGAGTGAATCTAATTGGCTTGGCAGAGAAAAAAAAATGCTGGAGTGAATCTGGGCTTGCAATTCTGAACAGTGACCAAATCTGGAACCAGGTGGCATTGGAATGGAAATCAATTGGAGTGGAGTTGGAACTAGGCTTTTGTGAGAGGGAAATGCCCGATTACTTTGACCAAGCATTTGTGAGAGAGAAATGTTGGATTGACACTCTGCTGCTTCTGGAGTGAGAGAGATTTCCACTTCGTGATGCTTAGCAGTGAGAGATTTTTAGAGAGTTTCGTGCTATTTAGCTGAGAGAGATTTTCGAAAAGCTTCGTGTTGGTTAACTGAGTGACAGAAGAAGTATTTGAGTGGGGCTAGGACAAGGCAGTTGTGAGTAAAAAATGCTGGAGTGCAATTGTAACAGGGCGGTTGTCAGAGGAATTGCCGGTTTGCAATTTTGACCGGACAGTTGTGAGAAGAGATTACCGGTTGGCAATTTGTGAGAGGAAATGCCGACCGGCAATTTG
The DNA here is from genome assembly GCA_033239525.1 of Nepenthes gracilis. Lineage (NCBI taxonomy): Eukaryota > Viridiplantae > Streptophyta > Magnoliopsida > Caryophyllales > Nepenthaceae > Nepenthes > Nepenthes gracilis. The sequence goes on along the minus strand of BSYO01000016.1, from coordinate 17,087,937 downwards.
TGTGTGGAAATACCGATCGGTAATTTACAAGAGATTTCAGAGTGTTTTGAGCTATCGTATTGCTTTTGGAGTGAGAGGAAATCCTGGGGTGAAATAGGTCGGCTAAGTAGCTCTAGAGGATAATCTCTGCAATGGCGGCGTCGCCGAGTGCCGTCGGTGCCTTCTTCCTCTCTCCACCTTGTCTGCCTCAATTTTTTAGTTTTCCTCCGACGGCGGCGATTATGCTCTTCATGCTTAGAGTTTACGATTTTCCTTTATTCTCTTCACACCGTTGCACAAATCGAAGGGGTAAAGATAGAGAAGGCTTTGTCAGCTCCAGATCTGGGCATCGCCTCCTCCGGCGATGGCTGTCGCTGCCGTTCTTTGCGCCAGCCTTTCTTTTTCCTTTTTCCTTTTCTGCCTCGCTGCAGTCCTTTCCGACTATCTTTCTTTCGTTTTTTATTTTTATTTTTTTTATGTTGGTGGCCTGTTGGAGCTGATTTGACTAAGTCAAACCGGCCGTGGGGCCAAATCTGGGGTCTTTTGATTGCATAAATCTTGTCTTTTGTGGCTGTTATGGCTGCAAATTTTGTTAGACCATTAATCCTCCGGAGTAGAGTATCCTTTTTCTAATTTTTTTTCCAGGTGTTAGAGATTGGTATTGGAGGAGAAGCCTACAGCATGGCATCTTCTGATCGGCCCTACTGTATCCTCACGCCAGGCTTATTGCTCCAACGAGATGGCTGGCAAGTAGAGGTCCGAATAGTACATTGTATTTTGATACTGCATAAACCCTTTTATGATTAAAGAAGTTGCCAGCCATCTTGGGGGTGGCAAGGATGTTGCCGCTCAGCTTTCTATCTCGAATAAAATCTGATTGTTTGAGCGAACTTAGATTTGGATAATTGGCTTGTATGTTTTCTAGACCCGGAGTTTTCTTTCTTTCTTCTTCTTGAAATAGTAGGGTGGGCGGTTGAAGAAAGAGCCCGCAATCTTCGATGACCATGTCTTACGCAAAGAACTCAGAAGGGATGTATTAATAAAAAGCGTATGCCAGTCTCGGCTATTTGCGAGACGGTCAGGAGTGGTGGTTTCCTTGACAAGAGCATTTGTGTCAGTTTTGTTTTTGTATTTTTTGGTGGTAAAGCTGACCTTTTGTCGCATTCTTACAGATGGCGTTAATACTGCGTACCAAGAATTCAGATTGTCCTACAAATTAGGAGTCGCGAATTGGATCTTCATACTGGTGATCTGATGTGGATCCGGTCTCCATAATATTAAACCTGAACCATACACAATATAATTGAAAATGAGAGGTCAAAGGATGGCGGGAATCGCTCCCACCATAAATCATCCGATACTCAAATCAGAAGTCTTTTAAGAGAATAAAAATATACAAGGAGGATGTGTAAATACATATATCGGTGGATTGAGCGTTTGGATATACCCAATTGATGGACGACTTAGAGGTGCACCCTCAGAGGAATCCTTAGAGATGCGCCCGCAGAGGAATGCTTAGAGATGCGCCCACAGAGGGACGTCTTAAATACGCTTTATTGGAGTACTCTGGAGGGATGGCCGGCCACTTGAATGAAAAATCTCTTAAAGGGAGAGTCTTTACTTGGATGGACTCCTAAGATATTCATTTGGTCTCCTAGGATGGAGAGTTGGCCTTCTTAGGTGTGGCCTTTTAGATGGAGCACATGGCTCCAGGAAAGAGCCTTTTTTTGGATTCTCCTCTCCAGCCTCTCTTATGGGACCTCTCACTGGATGGCTTCATGAGATGGAGGGTGGTTGGCCTTTTTACCGTTTTTTTCCTCATTTGGCCATTTCGACTGTTTCTTCCCTGAATGCCCTCTTGGAATGGAGGGTGGTTGGCCTTTTTTCTGTTTTTCTCCTCCTTTGGCCATTATGGCAGTTTTCTTTCCATTTTTCGTGAGAATAAAAGGAATATTTATAGATGAGCGGGGTGGTTGGATTATCAGACAGTATAACCGCCTAATGAATCGTCTCCGTGGATAAAGACAAACAGATAAGCTGTGCATGGCACATAGGCTCGCTTTCTGAGCCAGAATCATTGAGTCGCTGGCCCTCTTTGCGCTGAATTTTATTGGGTCTTTACTTCATCTAGACCTTCTTCTTGGGTCGGGTTTACCGAACCCATCAAACGGCCATATTAAATTTAACATTTGGTTATTTAATAATAAAATGTTTACTATATTTATACTTGATTGGTACGATTAAAAATGGGCTGGTCCAATATTCAGTTAGAAAAGAGGTTCAAATACCAACTGTCTAACAGAAGATATCACGGAGCTCATTAGATAAATAGCGCACGATGCATGAATTAAGGGGTACGACCTGAACAGTCAGATATTAAATGATCATAATGGGCTACTTAATAGTCAGATATAGAGAGTAGTTGAGTTAATTAAATAGTTGGTAGTCAGGTAATTTTGTCATTGAACTAAGACGGCCATTACGCATACAAGTAACATTCCTCACTACTGATCCGAAGCAATATTATACACACGCATGGATTCAAGGAACCAACCAACCAAATGACGCCTCTTACTATAAATTAACCCTCTCCTCCAAAAAAAGGGGGACGACTACAAAGCAAGAGGAACAAAAGCCACTTAGTTAGATGAGTGTATAGAAAGAAATATTGCCCTCCATACAAATAATTATCCCCATCCTCTCTAAGTTCTTGTATCCGTTTTCTTATATTTTTCATATCCAAATAGAAAGATCACTGGTTTGGAGTTGAAGAATATATCGGAGAATGAATCCCGTATACCTCTTACCTATAATTTATTTTGTTGTGGTGCATTGGATTCAAATTAAGAATTACGAAGACTGGACCTATTATTATTTGAATATTCAAGTGTGATAAGGCGACTTCCTAACTTGTTCATCAATCTAGGTTCTCAAGTTATATCAACACTATATGTGATTGTTAGAATATAATAAAGTATGAATAAAATAATTATTTTTAGAAAATAAAATAAGAGAAAAATAGAGTTTAAAATTAATATTTTATTTAAAAATATTATTTTTATCATTAATATAATTAAACAGTAGAATACTAATTTGTTAAAAGTAAGGTAGAAATAAATCTTTTATTTTATCTTATCAAACGGGTTGTTATTATTAATCAAAAATCAAGTTTGAGTTGCTTGCAATAGTAATAATATGTCAATTAATTAATATATTACTAATAACTGGTAATAAATAACACATTTTAATAAAAACGAATTTGATGTGTTTTTTTTTTAAGAAAAAATGGAAAAGTAAAAAAATATACAAAATAAAAAACAGAAAAGAAATTCAGAATAAACATGTCCTGAAAAAATTTATTTATATGTGTCATACAAATTATCTTGGCAGTATTTATTTTGAATTTATTTTTTGGAATAAAGATCAAATTATCTTGGATAATACTGAAAAAAAAAAGTTGAATATGTGTCATACAAAATTAGAAAATAGTATTTATATGTAATTTAATAAATGCCGCGATGGATAGAGGAAAAATGAATTTGAATCGAAATTCATTTTTAAATAAATAAATATAATTTAATTATTTTATATTTTATATTTTTTTAAAAAAATAATTAAATTATAATTATTTAATATAATTTTATAATATTTTGTTTTACAAAGATGAATTATTTAATTTTTAATTTTAAAAATTTTCATTAAATAAAAACTTATAATTGAGATTTTTTAAAATATATATTTTTTAAAAAATAATTAAATTATAATTTTTAATATAATTTTATAATATTTTGTTTTATCTTTTAAATAAATTAATTTTAATTTAATTATTTTCATAAAAACTTAAAAATTATTTATTTAAAAATAATTATATTATAATTATTTATTTAAAAAAACTAATTAAAATTAAAAAAATAATAATCATCATCTCCTTTTGACCTTAATCTTTCCCTTTGCTATCTTATTTGACAAAAATATTGATATTATTTCTCATTATTATCGTGCAAGGGGCACTGCAACTTACGTCCTATACGGAGCCCATACGATATTATGTTAATTATTGGATAAAAATTTAATATTTTTTATAATATATTTTTTTAAAAAAATATATATTTTTTATTTTTTTATAATAAAAATTGAAAAATATCGGACCTCAATCCAACGATTGTGATATAATGTTATACACCCATGGTATAAAGCCGCGTCGCAGAGCGTCCGTTCTCCGTATACCTTTCTAATCGTAAGTAGGCGGAAATAGAGATGGAGCCATGGAGGACATACGTCTCTGTTGTAGTTAAGCTCATTTCTGCTCACTTCTCTCTCTTTCCCCCCCAACCCCTGATTCTCTCTCTCCCCTGTTTAAAAATTCAAGTGGTGGCTGGTTCTTTCCTTTCCTTCTTTCCTTTCTCTTTATCTGCCGATTGAAAGGAACCGATTGATTTAGTAGAAATGCACATCACCTAGTCGATCTTCGTTTTTCGCCAACGCCTTTTCGTTTTTTGCTGGACATTCTCCACTACCGGTTGGGGTTGAAGGAGGATTCTAATTTCTATCAGAACTTTCCTCTAAAAATTCACGCAAGTCGAAACTTAAGGGAAAGCATCAGATTGGCTGGCCGAAGTCGCCCAATTCGTCTGCTGCACGACGAACATTTATAGTTGCTGTATCCTCAAATCCGAAACCACAAATACTATGTTGTTCCTCCATTTTCGACTTTTGGCTGTATCAGCAAATCGGGGCGTCTGAATTCGGGCGATTCAGATTCGTTTGCGCTACATCCTTTTCTGTATACTGTCCAGGTAACATAAGGGGTGCACATTGAGTGATCCATTTCAATCCATCAATTTTATGGTATTCATTTCGTCATCGTAATATCCCAGAACAATTGAGTTGATGTTACTTCGTAGATTGTTTATAACTCTCTTTTTAATTTGGACCAAGAAATAGTTGGAGTAGTTTTGTATTGTTATCTAATGTCGCTATTTGATTGGGTTCTTTATTGATGGGTAAAGCCCAAAATTTGTGGGTTTAGGTTTGATTTTCAACTATTATGATGCATAATCTCTGCAATGAGTTTAGAAAGGAAAAAATGAGTCTAGTGTTCGTTTCCCCCTAACTGTAGCTGAATCAATTCCTGACGGGTTCTTTGTTTTGCATCTTGTAGATTAATGATGGACGGGAATTTTGGGTAAGGATGAAGTCCTTGATTGGAGAAGTTTTCCAGAGATTACTTTTAAGTGGGATTAATAGGTACAGATGGACGAAGATTCTGTATTATTGAATGAATGTTTCCCAGAATATACAGGAAATGAGCCGGTCTCTGTCATTTTCACTGAAATCTGAGCCTAATTCAAAGGTTGATCCCAATTGTTTGCATCAATGGGTTGTTGCCTTTTGCGTAATTAGATTTGATCTTGAGCAGGGTCAGGTGATAGAAGAATGTTACCCACCTGGTTGTATAACACAAGAGGAGGAACTTGAAACCGCTTTTAGTTCCTTCCCTGATTCTGTATCTCAAAATCATAATCGTGCAAGTATTCATGATTGCATATTCTTCTTCAGATTTCGTAGGCGAGGAACTACCGCATCAACAAATGTGCCTTCTACAGAGATAGTTGAAGTTGACAGTGAAGGTACCTTCCAAGAGTCGGTGAGCACAAGAGTCCAGCAAAAGTCAGAGATTTGGCAAAATGTTGATGGATCACAATACCTATATGGTTATGTATTTAACAGGCAAAGGCACGATGAGAGGCTGAAGCGAGGTGGGGAACAAAAGTCTGTGGTAATTTTGTCTCATAGTCCATATTCTAATGTGTTCAGACCTCTGCTGCAAATTATGGGCCCTTTGTTCTTTGACATTGGGAAGAAAGCTCTTGAACATATGGCTGCATATGTATCATTGTGGCCTACACCTGCATATGGTAAACTGATGGAGCTTCCAATTGGCAATGCTACTTTTAAGGTTTACTTGCCACCTGCTCACAGCTTACCCTTGAATTATGCAGTGTTGCTGGAAGAGTCTGCCGTTTCTATGGCTCCTTTTCTTCCAACAAATCAATCAGTCCCGCAGGGGCTTTTCCACGATACAGACCTTTTTGGGATATTCCGCGGCCTCCTTTTGCAGCTTTGGGTTTTGTGGGAGTTGTTACTTATTGGTGAACCCATTCTTATCATTGCTCCAACTCCGCCCCAGTGTTGCGAGGCTGTAGCTGGTCTTGTGAGTTTGATTGCACCACTACTCTGCAGCATTGACTTCAGGCCTTACTTCACCATCCATGATCCAGATTTCACACATTTGAACTCCCTTCAAGAGGGTGATACTTTTCCTCCAATGGTCCTGGGTGTGACTAATCTGTTTTTCCTGAAATCACTTCGGAAAATCCCTCATGTTGTTTCAGTTGGAAGCCCTGCTCTTAATACATCCCGTGTTAACCTTTCTTCTAGGTCCTCTACTGGTAGAATTATCAGTCAACTGGAAGGATTCGGCATTAAACAGCTTAGCTTGAAGAAATTTTCCCCATCAACTTTGTTAAATACTGTGAAGCTGAGGAGGGATGGCCCCCTTTGTCTCATGACAGAACATAAAGAGGCTATCTGGAGCACTTATGCTTCTACCACCAAGCCAGATACTTCCATCTTGAATAGGCTTATTGATGCAGGAATGTCACCGAGGGTTGAGGAATCTATGTCAGTAGTAAACAATGAGATATTGCGTCGGCATTTTTTGGAGCTTACGACCAACTTTTTGGCTCCATTTGGCCCATATTTCAAAGCTACTACTCCTTCTGAAGTCTCTTCTCCATTTGTTGAACCTCCATCTCTCCCTTCTTTTAATACAGAGGAATTCCTGTCTTCTTTAGCTGCAAGAGGTCCGGGAAAATTTTTATCAAAGCGCATGAGATCTAATTGGCTGGATCTATACAGGTACTATAATCAAGTATGGTTTATTTAAGATTTCATCCCCAAAGAAAGAAAAATAGAAAGAAAAGGATGAAGCAGCCATCCAAACAAATGTTCCTTGCAAAGGAAAAAGGATTCATTTTGTCTTTCATCCTTTTCTTGTAACCTCAACGCATAGTATCTTTAAGACACATTATGTTGTTTTTTTCCAATAGGCGGTTTCTTCAAGGACACAATTTTATGCCCTGGTTTCAAAGACGACGTGCTGTTGCTGAACAAGAGCAACACAGGCTATGGAGGCAAGCTAGAATGAAGACTGACATAAAGCAATTCATATCTGGAATGTCAGAGTTAAAAATTATTGATTCGTTCCATGCTATTGAAAGAAATCTTCTTGCAGAGTTGCAGGTGACTTCACCTTCTGTTCCAGTTGTTGTGACTTTTTTCTTTCTGATAATTTGTCAATTTTTTTGCCTGTTTGTCTTGATTTTCTTTCCATATTAACAAGGTTACAACTGCATGGCGCTAATTAAGAGAAGGGCAGTGTTTTCTGTTTTCTTTCTATTTTTTGGTTGGTTGGGGGCTGCTATGATGGCAGAATGTAACTTTAAATTACTTAGGTCAGAATTACCAGATTTGTGGTTGACCATGTTTGTTATGTGGAACCAGATGAGTGGTATGTAGAAAGGTTCTTTTCCATTGAGGGTATGCTTAGTTTAATGAAAAAGTGAAGGAAAGGGAAAAAGAAGTTGAAAGAAAATATTTTTTGGTGTTTGGATTGGATGAAAAATTTTAAGGAAAAAATACCATAAAAAATGTATGAAAACTTAGTGTTGTATGGAAAATCACTTTTCCATTTAAAAATAAGGGGAAGATAAAAAAAAAAATAAAGTCTTTTGTTTAATTTCCCACACAAATTGAATGCTTTCCTTCAAACCCTACCTCTTACAATCAATAAGCCAAACTTTTCTCTTAACTCTCTCCTCTGCTCTGCTCTCTTCCTCCCTTCTCCTCTCCTTTACTCTTTTTTCCCCTCTAACCTCTTATAATGGATCCTTTAATTATAAGTTAAGAAATTAAAACTGTTCAAATGTGCATATAAAATAACAACTAAAATGAATTTATTAACATATTAGAAGCATGTATTTTTCTCTTTTTTAATAGTTTTTAGTAATCAAACAACAAAAGTGTTTTTTTTTTTTTTTTTTTTTTTTTTGAAAATTTATTTTCTTCCAAATATTGATTTCCATAATATCATAACAAGGAAAATAAAGTACTTTTATTTTTTTATTTTTATTATTTATTTAATTTTTCCTAAACCCAAACAGACTGTAAAGGTGGTTACAAATTGCAGTCCAGTTCATTGTGCAAAACACATGTGGTGGAGTGTTAATCAAGCAACTACAACCTAGACTTGTCACTTGGTCTTAGCACAATGATATGGTTGTTTAATTCTGACATAGAGGTCACAAGTTTAAATCATAAAGAAAGCAATTTTACAATGCATGGGTAAGGTTGTGTTGTTATTGTCTAATCCAATAATATGGGAGTCTTGTGCACCGGGTTTCCTTTTCTGGACTCTTTTCTTGGCCCTAAAGTGTCTGATACTTTACACTGGGACATGGATAAGACCCTTGGAATCTTTCTATTAATGATAGAATCTGCAAAAATTTTCTGGAGTAACCAAGTCTGACACATGCAATTGTATCCAATGCACATTTCTAGCCTCACCATTATAAGTTTTTCTTTTTCTATGATTGATTCAATAGCATAGATGTTGATTGCTAAGTTAACACATTTTACTATCTTGGTCATGATGCAATGACCTTTTTGTCATTGGCAAGAAAGAATAGTATATCCCAAAAGGATAACAAGGGCGTGTTACCTGTTTAAGTGAACACAGCCTCAACATAATATGAAAGAAAAGCCCCCTATATATTAATTACTGAGCCATCAGATCATAATCGACATTGTATAAAAATGCCAGAACCAAAATACAAACGAAATGAATCCCCAGGCTAGTCTGCTTCTAGTCTCCCTATCCAATCTCACCAAAAATATTGTCTAGAAACAGTAAAGGAAAACAAAGTACTGAAATTTCTCGATTCTTTTGCATAATATTCCATTTGGCTATCTCTCCTCTCCTGCTGTTACCTTGCTTAATTTTCCTATTAGCCTGAATTCATTCAATCTTCTAGATTCAATATCACTGAACAGAAGCATGGCCAACTGATCTTTACCTGGAAAATAAGTACTTAAAGAATTATTGTATTCCATTCCTTTCAGCAGTAAAGCACTACTCCCCAACATTTTGAAATTCTTTACTACGTTTAGTTCTTCCAAGCAGCAAATAAAAATCCGGCATCTAAGATCCATCCTTCACCTATGTTTTAGAGAGATGATTGATCAGTGAATCAAAACCCTCTTCACCTATATGTAGTAGATCGTTCGTCATGGTAGTGGCTGACAAATAACATGCGAAACTTAGGAGTCAATGGATGACACAAAATTCATGACAGCATCCATCGTCACTGAATCAGCAAACCATCCCTATTAACAAACTGAACGGATGAAATCTGAGAAACCAACATTCCTTAATTTTGCACACCTTTGCTGCTTCTTGTAATGGTAAAGATTGAATCCTTCGTCATGTGCTGTTTCCCTTGTGAAACATCAATTCGACCTGTAGAACTTCACCAAATTATTCACCCAGGCATTACTTTCCAAAATGGTGGCCTTGTCTCAATATACTCATTAGACTGATAGGTCAAATCGGGTTGGCCTTGAATTATTCAGGGTTCCAAAACAGGCAATGCCCCTTTTTCTCGGCCAAGCAAAAGACAATGCCCAGATATAAACAAAACTCAGGTGAGCTTTTCATATGCATCACTTCTGGGGCTTGGCCACATACTATATCTTCCACCTCACCTTTTTGAAAATGAAGCCTAGCATTTGTGACCTTTTAAGATGACCTCATTGGAATCTCCACTGTCACTAACTGTGACTAGAGCACCGACCATCTATCTCCTTAAGATTCAACCTTGCAGGGCCATTTCCGTTAATGTCATCAACCCACCTCCTTCCATCCCTGTCAAAAGGCACAGACTTTGCTTTGTTGATGTAAGGGATCCCTAGAACTTTATCCAAAGGCTTCCATTGCAGAGCAGTAAACCCACTGTGGAAGACAATGAGGTAAGATTTGAACTGGAGTGAAGGTGAAATTCAGATTTCAGGAAGAGCAAGGAGCAAGGCTTTGAACTGGATGAGTTCAGAAGAACAGGAAGAGAACTACTGTTTGATTGGATCAGTGAAATTACACTGACAATGGGGAGTCACCCTTTCAAGGGATTCGCTCGACTTCCTAGTAATATAATTATGGAATGTCTCACTTGAGGATTGGTAATCACTCACCAAACAAGAGGACCACTGACTCTAAAATGGAGACCCAATATCTCACATAAATCATAGGAAATCTCACTTGTCTCCTCCTCTTCCTTTTTTTTCCTTTAAAAGAAAATAAATTGTTGGAAACTCAACATGGGAGTTTAAGCTATGCTTTTTTGAAATCTTCCTTCATTCATTCTCATTTGACCTGCTTCCCTTGGAAATGTTTTTCAGAATACTTCTGATTTAATTTCAGTTCGGATTACTGAGGCCAATGATCTAGACCGCAGCAAGAGGACCACTGGCTCTAAAATGGAGACTCGATATCTCGCAGAAATTGTAGGAAATCTCACTTGTCCCGTCCTCTTCCTTTTCTTTCTCTTTAAAAGAAATTAATTTGTTGGAAACTTAACAAGGCAGTTAAAGCTATGCTTCTTGAAAATCTTCATTCATTCTCATTTAACTTGCTTCCCTTAGAATTCCATCTCTGATTTAAACCTATTACTCTGCCCCTCTTAAATGGACTCTACCACAATGAAGTTTGTGGTAAAACATGTGATAGTATGGTCGTAATATCTTTATGTAATCAATCAGTCATATCGATTGATAGATATAGTTCGTTATTTTCTTTGCCTCTGTGAACTCATCCTCAACATTTTGCTTCCTTCATAATCCTCCAAAATAACATCTAGACAATGTGCTGGACCATTAGTCCAAGAAAGGTGCCTCTTTTGTAAAAGGAGGTGCTCATCCACTCTTATTGTCCTTTCATTGTCTCAAACAATTTTGACAATTCTATCTTCGCAGTCTCTTCAACTACCTTATCCAACAACTTAAAATAATACTCTTTATTTCTGATACAGGTATTTGTGCCATCAACTGACTCTTGAAAAATTGTTCTCCGATGGCTATACAATATGAAATTAATTATGTGCTTATGTAATTACACTCATCTATTGCATGTAATGTTAACACTGTTCATCCCAAATAGTACCAAAACTATCAATCTATACTCGTCTTCTATATGTTCATTCATCAGCTCATAACTAGTAGGGCCTTTAACTCTATACCATATTCATCTGTTGTATCTAACATAGGCAGATAAAAGGGGTTGTTTGCCGTAACACTTGTTGGAATGTTACTCCACCAAAATCTCCTACAGCCTGTCCTTGTTTTTTCTGCAAACCCTTCATCAAGGACTCATTGATTTTGTGTTTTTTTGAGCTTTTCCTCCTGTGCAAAGCTTGGTTAATCTCCGCTAAATGAGCATGCATGCCCTCAAGATTAATCCATTGCCTCTCACTATTGGCTTTATGTATCCTGCTCTTGGGCAATAAAAGATTGAGACATCCTTGGGCCCCAATATCACTGTATCACCATCCTCAAAATAAGATGACTGAGTTCTGAATTTCTGTCTCTCCTCCCATACATTCTGGCTATTGATGTTTTCTTGTCTAGCTTTCTCAAACTGCACATCCTCCTCCTCATCCCCATTATGTCCTTTGAATCTTTTTCTTCACTATTCTTTGCTTCTTTTGCTAATTTAGATGGGTGTGCATGAGTTGTCAAACTTCTTCAAAATATGGCTATGATGAGCAACATCTCTCCTAACATTGCCCAAATATTCTTTTATTTTGATGGCCCCTTCACTGCTAATTTTGTTGCAAAATTTACATTTAGATTTACTCTTATCCATGGTACGAAATCACCAAAACACCATCCCACATCACCCTTGTGATCCCCTCATACTCATGCTCTACCACTACTTCCCCTGTTTGACTTTTTTTTTTTAGAAAATTTTATGGAATTTCTACATCACAAGTGACAAATTACAATATATATAAGTTAAAATTCAATAATGAATTTTACAATAAATATTAAGAATGATTTTTTTCAGGGAAAAAATAATTATTTTTTCCCAGCAAGTCAACAATAAAAATAAAAAAGAAATATTTATTTCTGGAAAAAAAAATCTGAAAATTTTTGAAAAAATGGGAATTGAATTCAAGAACAATTAAATACACAATTGGATCTATAAAGAATCTAAAAAATAATTTTCTTAAAAAATTATTATTTTTTCAAAACCAAAAAAATTTTTAAAATTCAACATTCAACATCAAAATGTGTGACTTTTGTTTTATAGCACATATCTACAAATTTTAAGCATAAATTTGAGTAGATCTTAAAATTTTATCTCATATATAGGTTTTGAAAATCACGAATTAAATTTTCTTTTAGGGCATGAAATTTCAAGAAAAACCTCACATTCATTACAAAATTTGAGATTTGAAAGACGGGAGAGATGTTTTTAAATTGTAGGATTAAGGTGTAGGTATGATTAATTATTTTTGATTTGTAGAAAGAGAAAAATGAGTGAATTTGGTTAAAGGTGAGAGAACCTGTTGCTCAAAAGTGAAGAGATTGAGAGAGTGGAGAGAGAGGTCTCAGGTGAAAAGTGTGTGGAGTGTATGGCTAGGATTAAGTCATTTAAAAAATACATATAATAATTGGCCAATATATTGGCTTATGTCAGTATATCGATCAATATATCTTATTTTCTTGGAACCAAGGAATTTTTGTTTCAAGGAGGCCTGATATCTTCATCTATGTGATACTCTTTTGTTGAATGCAAAAGTCTCTCTACCAAGATATGCCAAGCATCCATTGTTGACATATCTAGTCCAATCTCATTTTCATATTTCCTACGGAGAATACCAGTAGACACTGCTCTTTAATGACAATCTCCCCTCCTTTCTTGAACTAGGACACCTTATTAAGGCTTTGGACACCTTTCACATTTCAATTATAACTTCTCTGCAATATCATTAGACACCAAATTCATGGAGCTGCCAGAATCAGTCACAACTATGCATCTCCTCCCCTGGACAGTGTCTCATGTGTGGAATATGTTGTGCCTGAGCCACTCCTTACCTCCACTGTCTTTTGGTGCCGTTAAGATACTTCTTATGGCCTCCTCTTCTGGCTTGCAAATTTTTTTGCTGTCATTGTCTTCCTGATTGAATTTGGATTGCTCCCAAGGAACTTCAGTGTTGGTTTCCTCGATTAAATTTACCCAGACCTCGCCTTCTTTTTGAGGGCAAGCATAATCCCTATGACCTTCCATTCTACAATGGAAATACTCATGCTTTTTGCTGCCTTAATAAGATTGCTGACTGGAACCACCTATCCGTGTGTTGAACCCTCCATTTTGGTTTGGCCTATTCAAAATCTGAGAGTTCTCCTTCCCCTCCATTGAAGTTCTTGAACTGGAAGCTCAATCAAATCACCTCAAATAAACTGGCTTCAATTTTCTCTCAGCCTCTAGCACCATCTGGTAAGCTTCTTTGATTGTAGTCAAGTGGTGCATAATGAGCTCTAATTTCTTTCCTTTCCTAAAATTCCTCGTCCATTGTGTTTCTCATTGTACATCAGAAAGGCTCCCATGAAAGTTCTATGACCCATTACTAGTCATTCCTGAAAATTTCCGACTTGAGTTGAATAGCTTTTTTTCCATCTCAAATTTCAAGAATGGCTCAAACTCATCCCTTCCACCAACAATCTTTGTGCATCCTAGGCACCATCCCCCATATTTACCCTATATATCACTGCTGTAAATATTTCCTATCCCCTTGATGCCCCATTGTTACGTAGGGCTACTGGCTTTGTAGAGTGTGATAAATTCAATGAGAGTAATGTTGAGATCGAGATGGGAATAAAAAAACTAAGACTTGAAGTGCACTAACTGGCTATTTTTGGGAGACTGCAGAAAGACTTTGACAATGGTCTCTTGGCATTTGCGATTTGTGCATGTCTTTTGATATGTACAGTCATGTATGCTACCTTCTGATATTTGACAGTTCAATGCAAAACTAGCCGTTTGAAACTAACACGGCTATGTCCCTTTTCTTTTCCTTCTCTTCCTCTAATTTTTGCCATTTTTTAATCTACAAACAGTTTATTGAGGGAGGCAAAGAATCAAATAAAGCCAAAATGAAAACCACAGCCCTAACAGTAGTTAAGGCTATTGGACAGTTCACAGCAGGAAATGAGCTGTTGCAAAAAATTATTATATCCAAAATGAAGAATTTAAGCGTCATGTTTCAAAACGTCACTAATGGTTTCAACTCCATCTAAAGCTCCCTCATTCCATTCTCTTTTGATGAGCTGACAAAAGCATGTGGGATCAGGAACAAAGGTCTTTCTTCTCTTAATGCTGATGGCACAGATCATGGTTTATTGCAATGGGGAACTTGCTACTACTGAACCATAGTTTCCATTCAAAATGTTGGAGCGTGTGAGGTGGCCAAAACTAGTCTGATTGGCTCATGAAAAAGATAGACCAACCCAAATAAACCAGCACCAGAAACAGGGGTCATGCAACCTACAGGATCTGAATTCTTGACTGTCCCTGGTGGACTTATGCGATCCATGCACACCAGCGTGCCACGCATGTCTCAAACAAATCTCCAGCAGATCTCAACTGTGTTCCCTCTGAGACAAGCATAAACTAAATTTAATGTCAAGTGAAAGTTGCACGTGTACAATAAATTTGAATTCTTGGTTGCTTGGGCTCCAGCATTTCCACATGTATAGAATGATTGTGTCCTTTATGATGTCCATCAGAAAAAAGGGCGATTGGGGCGCCTATCCGGTGTGGTTTTGTCTTCCTTATGTTTCCTCATTTTACATGTTTTTACATTTATGGTTCTTAAGTTGCACATTAGTATGCATTTCAAACTCTTCTTAAAGTTGGTGGATTAGCGAACCTAGCAACACATTTTGCTTATTATGTATGAAGATTGTAGTATTAAATCTATTTCCTCATTTTCTAAACTCAGCTGCAGCAATCTGAAATGGGTGGTGGAGACACCACCTTAGTTTGTCAGAAACTGAAGGGAGATCTGCAGGCAGTGTTCGATATTCTTCCAATGGACATGCAGGAACTCATTCTACTGAACCCACAACGAGCAGCTTTTCTGCGTCGAACTTATGAACTGACCAAGCTTCCTGGGCGTGCTTCAGTTCAAGTGGGGCAGTCTCATGCTACTTCACCCACGTAACATTCGGTGCTGCAAGGCCAGAAAACCAAGCGGTTCTTCTGCTCAAGATGGTCAAAACTAATGAGCAACATCATCAGAGCTGCCTGCAGCAGTGGTAATTTTGAGTCCTGGTTCAGGGTAAGATCTACTGACCCATTGAAAACCTTTAGAAATGAAGTTAATTTTTTTCCTACATCCTTTATTTTCCTGTCTTTTCCCACTTCAAATACAAGACAAGAGCTTCCCATGGAGTGAGTTCGCTTCTCCTTGAAGTGAAGTGGGCGTTTTCAATTTTGGAAAGTGTTTTCGGCCAAAAAAAAAAAAAATCATTGTATAGCTTATTGTCTCAAATGCTTTTATGGTGCTTTTAGAAATCTGAATGATTTATAGATAATTTAAATTTGTATTTTTTGAAAATTTATTGTTTTTTTAAATAAGCTGTTTTTTTTCAAAGCAATAGTAAACAAGCCTCAAGGGACAAATCGACTAGGAAGGGGAAATTACCCCCACCACCCCCTCCCACCCAAAAAAAAAAAAGGGGTAGGAGGGGGCATTTTCGGGATAATGTTAATCGAGATGTATCGTTCTAGCAATAGGAGAATGAGAATAAATATGCTCATAAAACATTGATATGTAGAGATTTTATGTCAACTGTATTATCTTTATATCTGATTTGTTCTAATTTTAAGCTATTGGAATATCATAAAGCATTCATTGGAGGAGTGATGTTTAAGTCGGGGCCATAAATAGAAGGAAGAACCATATCATTCTCCTCTTTCAACGGCCCATGGCCTTAGCGGTCATTTCTCTGTGACACTTTAGTCGGCGGCTTTCACTGTGGCCAGCTTTCTCCCGTCCGGCTCCCATTCGCGTCATCGCGGCGGATAACTCCGTCCAAAGGTCTCCAGGCAGGGTGAGTCCAAATCCGGGTATAAGTCGGAGGAAAAGTTAAAAAGACAGTAGAATGGACACAACTGTTAGAAGACTAATAAGAGAAAATAAGGTCAAATCCAAACACATAGACGACACAACTGTGCAAGACTAATAAGAGAAAATAGTATAAACAATAAGGGCAAACAACAATAAAATCCGAATCATACTATAAAAAGGCTAATAAAGAGAAAATAAATTAATTTTTATCATAAAAAAATGCCTATTATAAGCAGTAGTTGTTTTTTGACTTGAATAATAAGAACAAACGATGACTAAAAGGTCGGTCAATTTATGACAGAAAGCTGACAAGTCATATCATATTTTATATAAAATTATATTAATTTTATAATATGAACAGTATTTTTATGATATTTAAATTTAAACTAACAATATAAATCCGTTAATAGTTAGGATTGTTGCTTATAATCCCAACCATGATGGCGTGAACGTTGGTGCTTTTATATGGTAGAGAGGGGATTAGTTTCCTGATTGATTGAGGGATCTTTTTTCTATTAAAAAATAGACCATAATAATAACTAACTTTTCTAATTAATTCTAAAGTATCAATTAATTAACCTATATTGCATTGTACTAATATTTGACAAATTTAAAAAATCGTTCCGCATATGTCACTTTATGCATGATATTGTATTCTACGTTTTTATTCTAGTATGATAAATAATAATGTTTGAGGGTACACCTAAGTCACTCATAGCATATTATTAGGTGACGTGATATCGATTAATCTATTTATTTTTGTATGAGTTTAGTAGTTGATGGGTTCGGAAACTCATGGCCTGACCAACAAAACAACTTGTAAAAAAAGAGTCCTGAAAGTAGCAGCCTAGCAAAATTTTACGAAGTTCAGAATCTAGAGTTTGCTGCAGCAAGCCCAAGCCAAATGGCCCAAAATGACCCAATGGTATACGAGTTGCTAAAGTCAATCATAGGGTAAGCCTATAGACGTAGTACAGTTAGTTTTGGATCAGCTAACAAGTCTAGTGGACCATTGCCACCAGGTGGTCTCTTCTACACTTGTAGAAGCATGGTTGGCTAGTGACTGCGGCCAATCTGTCCTCGCAAGAGTCCCAACGATTCAGAGTACCGATTGCATGCGTACAATGTTGGTCACTTATGATTACAAGTCGTGGAACTCAAGGTTGGTCGAACTACACTCTTACTCTATATATGTATCCCTTCCTCCACAGCAGAGGGGCGAGGAATGGGGGTTGGACTTTTTCTTATTAATTCTTCTTGGAGTCCATGTTTTGAATGCTCACGATGATCCTTCTTCAAAACTCAGAAGTCTCAGGAATCAATTGATTGATAGATCAGGATCCCTTGTCTGGGTTCTCCTTGGAGCATCTAACGATTCGATTTCCGATCAAACTGCCAATCCCAACTACAAAGGATTAGATATCTTAATGGCTACCCCCCAACTCTCTAAGCCGCTTCCAGTCAAGCGCACTTCACTCTCTAAGCCGTTTGCCGTTAGTCGCACTTCATTCTCTAAGTCACTCACCTACTGTGCACACCATACGGAGCATAGACCTCTAACACTTTAAGTCGCTCCTAGTTGAATGCACCTCTCTCTCTAAACCGTTTTTTAACCGAATGCATCCTACATAGTACAACCCTCCATCTTTCAAAATTGCCTCCTAATCAACTGTACTTGATTATCTAAGCCGCTTCCAATTGGGTGCACTTTATTCTTTAAGCCGCTCATCTGTTGAATGCACTATCAGAGTACAATTCTTTAACAAATACTCAATCCCTCTTGTACATGCATCTACGTATTCATCCATCTTTCTCTGTAACACACAAAAATTTCTGATTTAAGCGTCAGAGGATAAATCGAGGAATAAGTTCTGCTAATCTTCTAATATCTTGTTCGTAATTATGGTGTGTAGGATCTGAGTTCAAAATAATAAAGATGGAACCACTTTAGTTCAACCCACCAGGTAATATCAAGCGACTCCGTAATTCATTCAGTAATTAGGATCCAAAGATTCATCAGTAGTATTAAAAAACAGATAAAATGTAATATTATTGAAGACATTTGAAGATCGATTGAAAAAATATATAGTACTTGTAATATATATAATACTTAATACCACTATGTAAGAGTCATATATGTTTATACCATGATCAATATTCTAATCAATGTTTTGCATTCCAAAAAGTCTAATGACCTGAAAGACACTACGTAAGGACTATTCACCCACCCCACTCTCTCTTATTTCCATTATAAACTCTCTTGGCTACTTTAGGCTTTGTGTGGCCTACTTTTTATAAAGTAGGATTTTTTTGGGAGATATAATAATATTGATAATAAGCGCTTTTTAATTATTCCCAAAAGCTATAAACTCTAAGAGGAGTAGGGGACTAGACCATTGATCCACCGGAGATGGCTCCCGATTGCCATCTACTCCGCCTAATTATACGGATTTGTTGTTATATTATATGTTTGGAGATATATATATAATGCATAGAATATAAATATGGAGAATATTTCTAAATTTGATGCATTGGATCTAGCCAAGCCACAAGCATTGGGTGGGAGATGATGGCACTTACAGTTAATTTGAGTGACCTTATTTTTTTTTGTCCTAAATCAATATATCTCTGGGATATAATGCGTAAATTTGCATATTTTCGAATAAGTTAACCTTTCAAATTAATACTAAATTCATTTAATTGATTTTTCTCTATTAAGAGAATCCTCAATTTGATATCAGAAATTTAGCAGTACTTATTAGAAGCTTATGAGTATTAAAATTTAAGACAGAATTGTTTGAATATGGATAGACTTAATTTGTACAGTTTCTGATCATCCCAACCAAAAAGAAATTTTCAATACGTTTATATTAAGTTTTAAATACATAACTTTATTTTTTTATAGAAATATCATATCAAATAAGTTTAATTATACTATAATTATTAATCTAGCCTCGATTCTTTAAGGGTTAATCTTAAATCATAATTTGAAGTTTCCACAAGATTGGGAGGACCCATTTGCACTTGGGATTTCGGTCAAGGAAATTATGCAATAAATACAAAAATTCATTATAATATTTTAATATAGATAAATTATTAAAGTAAGATTTGTCGCATTGTATGACTTTTCAATGAGCAACCATTGACAAAGTTGACTTGTCAAACGTAAAATCGTCACGAGACGCTGACGTTTTCTATTTCTCTGTCATCCGTACTCTTGCTGACGTAGAGAATGACGTAATTACCGGGAGCCTAATTTTAGGCTACCGAAGGCTGATTGGTCAGTTCGGTCCGAAACGGCACGCCATATTTATTATAGGAAAGAAATTTTGTTATTATATTTACTTGGACGAAAAAAAATAAATTACCAATAATCTTCAATTTATAAGAAATAAAAAAAATTCAATATTTTAATTGCTTTTAAATTTTTTCAATTATAATTTTTTACTATATATATATTTTTTTAATATTTTATATATTAAAAATATAATATTTCAATTATAATATTTTAATTATATATATAAAACAAAATAATTTTTTTATTAAGTATAGAATCTTATAAAAAATAAAATCTTGATAAAAGGATTACAATTAATCTATTAATAAAATAAAATTTTTATCATAAGACAACCACTAATTTTTCTATAACAAAATATTATTTTGATGAAATTATTTATACATATTTAGAACCATTTATACATATTTAGTTTTTAGAAATTATTATAACAGCGTGTATTATTTATGCCATAAATATATAAAATTTATTTGACTAGATTTTATACATAAAATATAATTTAAAATTTTAATAAAATTATAATTATCAGGCTAATTTTTTTTAAATAGAAATTTTTTTAAAATATCTAATTTGATAATGTATTTATTTAATTTTTTTAAAGTACTCATTCAAAACGTACATTATATATCTATTTATGGAAACATTTATCTAATTAAATATCGGCTATAAGTTAAGTTAACTAAAATGGTAATTAGAAATTAAGTTAGTTAAAAAATAAAAAAAAATTGTCAATAATTAACTTGCAAATGTCAGATGCAGACCATTCATATTTACCGTTAACACGTGACGTGCCAGCAAGCATCGATCAAACATTCACGTTATTAAAAAGTATATTTAAATGGATAATTATATATGTCCAACTATTTTTTTCATTTATTTTAAAAATATTCAACAACTTGGAAATTGTTGAAAGCAAAAAAGGCGGCTGTAGGTAACAATAGAAAAATATATCTAAATATTTTTATATTTTTTAAAATATATTTTAATTTTAATTTTTAATTTTTGTTCACAATTTATCTTTTCTGTATCGTTATTATTTTTTTTTAAAAGCAAATTAAGCCAAAATTAATTAAGTTTTGAGTAGTACGTTAAAATAAACTTATTAAACAATAACAGTAAAAAAAACAAATGATGATGAATATTGTAACCGACAACTCAAGAAAAATCAGTCTAAAGTAAATTTAAATGAAGACACAAGTTTCAGCGACCCAAACCACCCGCATGGCCGACTGCTTTAAACAATTTGCTCTTAAGACGGTGACGAAACCAACTTGACTGACGGGGCTGTTTCTTATTCTTATCTCAAAGTAACGGTTTTGAGCATTTGTTAAAATTCTCGGTTGGGTTAAACCTTATCTGTCCAACAGTTTCTTAAACGGTTAACAAAAGGAGTCAACCGTTTCCCAAGTTTTATAAAAACCCCTCATTTTTAACAAAAAAAGGGGACAATGATTTAGATAAAGAAAAAATAATTGAAAGACGCCAAAAGTACACACGCACTCTCTTTCAAACTAAGACACTTTTATAAGAGCGTAAACCCCCATATCATAAATATAATTATGAGCACTTAATCTTATATCATCTATCTTTTTTTACTTTTAAGAAAAATATTAATTTGAATGTCGGATGATATATCAAGTCCTGCCAATCATTTGACTATATTTTCGTATTGTATAGGATTCAGATTAAAGATATACGGAGATCGAACCCTCTTCAAGTCCAACCGACGAATTTTGACCCTCATTATCCGTAATACAATTCGGATCCTTGGACGTATCAAATGTCAATTTTAAAAATCTTAAATGATAACTTTGAAAAAATACTAAAATTGAATGGAAGTTAATAATGACATGTTAACTCTGAAAAAATTCATAGATATATATATATATGTTACTGTTGGTTCGTAACTTTACCACTTCTTTGATAAGTGGCCTAATTCAATTTTTTCTTGAAGTTACCATATGCATTTCACATTTTAAGAAGTCATATGTCAATGTGCTTTTTTTGATTGTTTCAGCTATTGTTAAAACTGTTTATTTTTAAAGATAATAACCATTCTATGATTAGTAGATATTTGAAGCTGTAGACCTGATATACTTGGAGGAGTTCAGCTGTCTCATTCGGGGCCTTGGCCATGTCGTCTAGGATCAACCAAGAGGATCTAGAGGACCGATGACTTGAATTAGAGCCCGTATGACTTGTCTTGAAACTTGATCGATTGAGTTTGGGCCTCTTCTGATTTAAAGCTTGATTGGATTTGGTTTTGAAAATTGGCCGCTTGGAGCTTAGGGGAATCTTGATCTCGGTTAATTATCTAAAACTAGGCTAATTTGATTTAGTTTTTTGAAACTCAACCAATCTACAACTTGGCCGATCCTATTTAGAGCTCTATAGGTTTTGTTGTTAGTATACAACTCATTTATTTGAACCACGAGAAATTAATTAATAGTACATAGAAGTAACTAACAATCACAAATAATGAATGGACACGTAATTTTATTTGAAAAACTCTTTTTAAAATAAAAGAAAAAAAATCATCGGACGATACGCCCTGAATATTTCAATTATGTAACAGTTCGATTATACAAACCCCAAGAAAATATAATGATTCAACACTTTCTATCAAATAAATCAGGTAACAATGAGTACAAGATGAAAAAGTAAAAATATGACTGATAAAATATTCTTTTCAACTTTAAGAATAGCGTATCCAAGGTCGACGAATATTGGAACACGATTAGAAATTCAATTAAATACTCAAATTTTTATTTTCTTTATTTTCTCTCTTTTTAATTTTTTTTCTTTAAAAAATGGAACTTTAGGTCTTAGAAAAAGCAAATGGTTAACCCTAAAATATGTCAGTGCGTTTTTATACTGTAAGTCGTGCTTGAACTTCCATCGGGCACACCTTGAGCACGAGCCTATTGTTTTCATCGCTTATGTAAGTATCAGACGCCTGCTGTGTACCAGTCTATAATTTTTTTAGATCAAGACTGTACACGTGGGTATAAGACCATTGGACGACACATCAAATGTATATAAGACCTATATAGAAGTGACCCATAACCCAACACCTATTTGTTACTAAACCAACCTAGTCTAGAACACGATTGAGATAATTTAGAATCTCATTGATTTATATTTAACCCAACTTATTGTGGGTTAGATTTTTTTCAACAAACTTATTTTCTTTAACTATCATTGTTTTTATGTTAAATTATTTTTATATTTTTACCATACTGTTTATGAGAGAATAGTATGAATCAAATAAGACACACAAGAGCTTTTAAAATGCCGCCCAATATTAAAAAAAAAAACATACCGACTTTTCCTTGAATAAGAACTGGGGACAATAATTCAAGCAATGTATGGTTGAGTCCAAAAGCCATAACAGTGTTGCGACGTGGTCGGCATGACTTTTGAGCGGTTGACGCACGGATCGGTGCTCATGCTCATGTAGAGCCCACCGAGCAATTGCCCAATCAAAAGCTCATTTACTAGTGCTACAAACACGACCTTTTTGAAATATACTTTTCAAAACAAATAAGTGATTGGTTGGATTTTTATTTTTTTTAAAAAAATCTCATTGTATGAGTACTGTTAATGTTAAAAGTTGTAACAATAAATTTGTTATGTACGATAAATAATAAGATCAGTTTGATTCTGTAGAATATGAAACTCATAGATAGTACACTTATAGATAAATATGAAATAACCGAATTATTAGGTTTGAAACGGAAGAAAATCATAAACCTGTTCAAACACCTAATCAACCGGATAGTCAAATGGCTGAATTACTAAAAGTACCAAAGATTAAGTCACTTAATTGCCCCACAGAGGATTAAACTAGGCATTATATTGTAATAAACGGTTATATGAATCGAAAGATAAACGATCATATTAATTAAATAGTTATAACTATTAAATAATAATTATTAAATTTGAGCAGTTATAAACTTATTCAACGGTTAAATTTTCAACCAACATAATACCTCGCTTAATAAGTAATCAAATGATCGAATGACTGAGTTACTAAAAGTACAAAAAATTAAGGCACTTAATCGCTTATAGAAGATTAAATCAGGCAGTACATTTTGATGAACGGTAATATAAATTGAAAGATAAACGACAATATTAAATAAATCGCTATGCCTACTAAATAATAAGTATTAAATTTAAGCAGTTACAAACTTATGCAACAGTTAGATTTTCAACCGATGTAGTGCCTCACTTAATATGCAGTCGATCGATCGAATGGCTAAATTACTAAAAGTACCAACAATTAAGGCACTTAATAGCTCACAGAAGATTAAACCAGCCATTACATTTTAATGAATAGTTATATAAATCGAAAGATAAACGACTATATAAAACAAATAGTTATGGCTACTAAATATAAAGTATTAAATTTTAAATGATTACAAACTTATGTAATTGTTGAATTTTCAAGTAATGTATCGCTTCAATTAATCATACCAATTTCAAAAAGGCATACTAATTGATAATACTTTAAATATATCAATTTAGCTCAGTCTAAAGGATGTCTCAATTTGAAAAAAAAAAAAAAAAATACAAGATAGAGTATAGGTCTCTAGACTCTTGCCCATTTGATAATCACTTAGTCAAGTTTTTTCATTCTAATATTTTTTCACATTTAGTTATTTCTTATTCCTTATTATCTTTCATCTTCATAAAAAAAAAATTACTAACTTAAATATTAAAAGATATATTAAAAAATAGGTCCCATATTTTTTAAATTTTTTTTAATTATTGTAATATGAAGTATCTAAATTTTAAGATTTAAAGATGATCCTATTTAGACGACAATTTAATCTAATGTGCATATTAGAATTCCCTTTCAAAAGTTTATAACATTAGTGTTTCATCCATTTTTATAATTACAGATATCATCTTATTTTTTATTTATTTTTAAATTATTCAATTTTTAGTATTTTATTTTAAAATTTTAATTTTCTTTTTACATTTTTTATTCTTTCTTATTCATTCTAAATTCTTTTTAAACTGGGTGTCAGATAAATTTATATTACCTTTATTTCTTTTCCTAAAAATAAAATTTAAAATTTATTTTTTTTAAAAAAAATCTATAAGTAATGTAATTTAATTGTCTTTGAATATATAATGTGACAATATTATCTTTTAATGCTACTTTTATGTCGCATAAAAATAGGTTAGTACACTTAATGAATTTTTAATTTTTTTTTATTTTATGCGGTTTCCAAAAATGAAAAATGAATGAATACTTAAATAAGGAAAAAAAAATTCAATCATTAACTAATTAATAACATCTTAGCAATAAATAGCTAATAGTGAGGGTTAATTATCAATAGCATAATCAGCGGGACCTAATTGTCACCCTTATTTTATACCTTTTACTAAATTTTAGGCCAGTAACTTTACTTGCAAAATCATGCATTTAGTAAAATAAAATATATAACAATGTAATTAAATAAATTCAAATAAGGAGTCCTAATAATCAAACTTATGTACAGGATAAATCGTAATTTCCTAAATCGACCTTAAGAAATACAGTGTTCGGTCCAAGAGTTCCGATGCTTTTTAACTACTACAGTGATATATATTGTAATCTTCTAATTACTCATGACAAACCCTTTGACTATAATCATGTGATATTTAGATCCTATAAGATATTTGAAATAATATATTTAGAATTAATGTGTTCGATAAAAACTTATACAATCCTAAAGGGTAAAAGAAAAACTCACGATAACTCAAATACAGTATAAAGTCTGACCTCATCATACTCAAAGTGATGGGACGACATGAATTCAAACCTGAATGCCACGAGAAGTTGTTGACACCATACTAAAAGGGCTCATCGGGAAAATGAATTGAGCCAACTAAGCGCTCGCCGGCTATCACCCTACTCGTAACCTGCAAGTGTAACCCAACACAATTAACTTTACTTGATACGATTAACATGCCTTCATAATCCAAGATACATGGCTCGATTATTGACAAGTAATTAAGAACAATGAACTTACTATTCAATTGTAAACAAAAAATGTTCAGAGAGGAAGCTGCATCCTAAGCAAATAATACAATAAATAGTGATCCACTTGTCAAGGAAAGCATGTATCCTGATTTTAAAGAAAAAAGAAAGGGAAAAGTATATTGATTACTAATTGATCCATTTGATAACATCAGTCCTTACAGTAATTGTACAAAAATATTCAGAGCTTGACCTCCATAACAACTCTTCGTTACCAAGTACTCTTGAAGCATAGTTTTCAAATCTTCTATTACGTATTCTCACTATCGATGGCTTATTGGTTAGACAAAAATGCAAGTACGGAACAATATTAGCCATAGCAAACCCTCATCAATGCCCGTCCGAATTATCTAATACCTGCTCTAGTTAAGAATTTGGAATATATATATATATATATTTGTTGAATTATAGGTATGTATTTCCTATACCTGTTAAATATAAATTTAATTGTCAATGTATATATTATTTTTAAAAATATATAATTTTTAAATTTTTTAAAAAAATAAAACATGTAAGTGATTAAATTTATATTTAATAAAATTTAAAGCAAAAATTAAATAAAAAAACTACGATTTGAAAATGACAAAAGATATAGTGTTTTGATTATTATCTTTTTAATAAGACAAAAATATAATTACTAAAATGTATTCGGAGAAAATTTATCTCTTATATAGATAAAAGATTTATTATTCTTATATTAACCATCTATTTTAATTATAATTATTTATATAAAAATATGTAGGTAAAATATAAAATAATTATTTTTATTTTTTTAAGAGAGATCCCACCCCTCAAATTTACCGGTACGGGCTAACCTGTCGCCGAACTTGTTCAGCCGTCCAAAGTTTGGTGGGACCTACGTCGGCACAGACCAATGACAACCCCATAAGATTTTCATAATCTTTTACATGGCTGTGCTCTTTCCACGTGTCTCGCTCGTTATCAAACTAGATTTCGCCCCCCACCCCCTCTACCTGACCCGGATAGGTATCTATGCAAAAATTAGTCTCGCAAATTTTCATTCATTGATTAAATATCTGAATTTCCGTATGTTTTAGTTATTGCATAATAAATATATATTTTTGATTTTTTCGATTGCATATTAAAATTTTAATTTTGATACAATGATTTTAATTAAATTTATTAAAAAAAAATAACGACTTAAAATTTAAATGAATAAAAGTTTAAAACTTTTCATAAAATAATGCTGGTTATATATGATTTGGAAAATAATTTTGGAATATATATATATTTTATTTGACTGATAAATAACAATATTATTTTAAAAATTTTAAAAGTGTTGCGTCCTTGAATTCTTGTTCTGGCTAGAACGATGATTCAATAGTAACACGAGTTTAATGTGTGGATGGAGAGTATGAGGACAACGAAGAGAGGATTTTTCTACGTGAAAATCACCATTGCGTTCGATAACCGATCTTACTATATTTTTCTGGGTTACAAATAAGTTATACAATGACATAAGCCTGTTTTTATATCCTCTTTTTTCTCTCCCTCATTTGATGCACAGTTAATGTAATTATAGTGTTTGAACCATATTTTGCTAGTTGTCTACGTGGAGTTGATACATGTTGAAATTGGTCACCAACTCTACCTACTCTGTCCTTGTTATTAGGAGTGTGACGGGCATGCGTGATTATCTTTTTGTGAACTCATATTAGCAGTGATCGATTCTATCCGCAAGCCACCATTTACCGTACGGTCTGGCAGGGTTACTTACGAATCTTTGGGACGTCGCCTCCCGTGGCCACTCCTGATCTGTGGGCCTTTGCAATCTTATAATTAGTCACGCTGTTTGGACTGACCTTATCACCCGAGCCTTTTAGGCTCATTGGGTTCCTGTGATATCTGAACCTTATTAACTGATCCCAAGTTCTGATACTCAACAAGTAGGCAGTCAATAAGTGAGAATTTTAAAGCCATTTCAATTTGTGATAAACTGAAATAAAATACAAGTTAGAGATGATTAAATAAAAAATAAAATAAACAAAAAAGCAAAAAAAAAAAAAAAAAGTAAGTAATGTTTTAAAGAAGTGCTCAGATTATAAAGCACAATTTATAAATACAATAAACACTTATATTATATTATATTATAAATCTTACTAATTCATGTATATTTTTTTTCAACTCAAATACATTTAGCATCGAATTCAATATCAGCGTAGGTATAAATTATTATTAGGATTTAGCAAATTAAAATAATATTTTTATTGTCAATTAAAATCAAAGGCGTGTTAATTTAATAAAAAATAATTAATCGGTATTTAACTTAATTTGTAAATAAATAATGAAATTAACTACTGGCTTGACTTTAAAAAATTGAGGAAGAAAATGTACTTAACTCGTTCGTTTTTAACGTACTACTGCCCTTCCTCCCTATATCATTGGAATGAACTCTGCAAGAAGTGCAGGCCGTTTTCCACACACACAAGATTGAGAGATTGAGAGAAAGAGAAGGGGGGAGTGTGAGACATGGAGCTGGAAGGCATACATGTGGGGGGTTTTTTATCGGGATGGGGACTTGCGGCAAAGCCGTGCGACTCGTGCAGGTCGGCGGGGGCTCTGCTGTTTTGCAGGGCGGATTCGGCGTTCCTCTGCGCGGGATGCGATTCCAAGATTCACGCGGCCAACGGGCTGGCTTCCCGCCACGAGCGTGTCTGGATGTGCGAGGTCTGTGAGCAGGAGCCGGCGGCCGTCACCTGCAAGGCGGACGCCGCCGTCCTATGTGCCACATGCGACCAGGACATCCACTCGGCTAACCCCCTGTCCCGCCGCCACGAGCGTGTGCCTGTCGTCCCTCTCTTCGACTCGGCCGACGCCGCCGCCGCCGTCGCCAAGTCCGCCTTGGCAACCGATTTACTTGTCCCCGACGACGTCCTTAAGCCTACCGCCGACGAGACCACCCTGATCGCCGCCGCGGAGCGTGAGGAAGCTGACGCGTGCCTGATTCCGAATGTGAGCACCAAGGTCACGGGCGATTTTCTCTACTCCGACATAGATCCTTTCCTGGATTTCAACTATAATTCCCCGAATTTGGACATCAAGCCTCAGGGCCAGGACCGTAATCTCGCCGCCGCCTCCGATGGCGTCGTTCCGGCTCAACAGGAAGGCAACTTGAATTACTCCGTCATCCATCCGCTTGCCAATTTTTTCGACATCGATTTTACTCGATCCAAGCTTTCTCCATTCAGCTACTCGACGCAGTGCGTTGGCCACAGTGTAACTCTCTCAAATGACGCGGCATATTTTTCACTACTTGATTCTACATCCATAAACTGACGAATTTCTTTTCTTAAATTCTCAGATTTCATCGTCGGACGTCGGCGTGGTGCCGGACGGGAATTCGAATTCAATATCGGAAGTGTCTAATTGTGTGTTCTCGAAGTCGACAAGTAGAGGATTGGACGGTTGTTCAGGTGTGAGCATAATTCAACCGGCACAACTGGTGCGAATGGATCGAGAGGCAAGGGTTTTGAGGTACCGGGAGAAGAGGAAGAATCGGAAGTTCGAGAAGACAATCCGGTACGCTTCGAGAAAAGCGTACGCCGAGACGAGGCCGAGAATCAAAGGCCGTTTCGCTAAGCGCAGGGAAATTGAAGCTGACGCAGATCATATTTATGGCGCCGGATCGGATGATTTCATGGTGGATCACCGTGCATTCGGTGTCGTGCCGTCGTTTTGATTGGGTTTACTTCCAGAAATTTCTGGATCCTTCCAGTTATTTTAGTCGAATTTGCTGGATGGATTCTCCTTTCAGCCTTTAATTACTATGCATTATTATCAGTGTTATGCTAATCATCATCTACTTAAACTGGAGTGTTGCTATTTTGTGAATTCCGTTAGCTTTGAGTCTTTTCCTGTGAAATCTTTCTGATCAGCCGACGAAGAAGCGTTCCTCGCATCTCAAATTGCTTTCCTGGTTCATGGGCATTGAGGTCTCTGTGGTTCTCGGCGGTATCGGTGTCATTAAATACCCGATTCCAATTAAACTTTAAGAAAACTATTTTGTATCCTGATAATGTCAAATAATTTACCCCAAATCTGGATTTTAGGCTGTTCGATTATCTTATTGACATTGTGTTCCTGCGCATCATCTTAGCTACTGTTCTTGTTAGTTATATGGGGAGAAAAATTAACACTTCCAATCATTGGTGCGATATTCATTGAGATAATATTTAAATTTAAATGATAAAAAATATTTATACTGTAACTGTTCTCATGCCTTTTTAGAAGAATTGGGTTCAATCTTAAGACCAGAGTTAAATGTGTTATAATTTAATTTATTTAGTTATAAAGATATAAAGATTCTTCTTTTAAATTTGTTAATTCTTAAGTTTACCACTTGTAATAAGATTATTTTTATTTATGTTTTTATGATTTTTGATTATCTTAATTGTGATTTAATTAATATGTATTAGATATGTGGATTAGCTTTTCTATATCCTCGAATTTCCAAACCGAGCTATAATATGATGAAATAACAAAAATACTAACTAATGACATTAACTAATACACTAATCACGGACACAAAATTGAGTTTCCTTATTTGTTCTAGTTAATATAATGGGGAAAGTTTGTATTGCAATCTCAAATCTATCTTTTTTAAATAGTTTTGTTAATAAATATATTTTAACTACTCTCGGGACACTTTAATGACTAGCGTCTCTTTTATTCATCTAAAATAAATAAATCTGTATAAAAATAAATAAATATACAAATATTACACTATTTAAAAACATTTCAGAACATCTAAAGAATTTTCTCAAGCAATTTCTCATCCTTTAAAATATAGAATTACAAAGTTTGATTAACTACCGATAATTAGTTGTTAAATCTTGTCCAGTAAAAAGTGATTGGTCCGATTACATTATAGGCTAGTCTAACCCTAGACCCAATCGTCAACACATCAAGGGGTCCAACAAGTAGTGGGCCAAGTCTCGATAAGGAGATTGATCCAGCCCAATCCGTAAGTCACAGCGGTAATCAAAACGAGGCATAGGGAGTGATGGGTCAAAGGAGAATAAGTATCAAAGGTCCAACCAATAGTACAACCAGACGGACTAATCTGAAAGGGCCTCAAGCAGGCAGTCACTAGAGCAGTTAGAGCATGCGCATATTAAGTACCATTTAAAATTACCTGATGACTGGATCAGAAGACCGCTCATGACCTCTTCATCATAGTAAGGCAACACTTGACAAAGGGGACTTTCATAAGTTCTCTACTGGCCAGCAAACCCGAAGGTAACACCTGTCCTAGACCTTAACAAATTTTCACCCATGAAGCGTTGCAAATGCCCCTCACCATCGCGAGGCAAGGGGAGGAAGGGATCAAAGGAGAAAAGGAAAGAGAGAAAAGAAAAAAGAGGGAGAATTAAGCTCTCTCCCTGGATAGCTCTTCCTCCTCTTCACAAAATCACTTTTCATTGACTGCATCACTAGTGAGACGCTTACTCAATCCACCTATAGCGAGCCACTCCCTGCTAAGTGCATCCAAAATTAGCCACTTCCTATTGAGTGTGTCCATAATAAACCACTTTCGATCGAGTGCATTAATAATGAGTCACACCCTGTCGAGTACATTCATAATGAGTCATTTCCTATCAAGTATATCCGTAATAAGTTACTCACCGAGTGCAACCAGAAAGGAACTCAGTCCTCCTTTTTTCTCTAAGCCCCCCTGTTGGGTGCTCAACAGGAGTCAACCGTCCTCTCAGATTCCCTATTCACATGCAATTTTGTATTATTCAATATTCTCGTTATATTTTTCTATTTTTTTAGAAATATTTGTAACTTGAGTATCGAAAGATAAATCGGAGTGAATCCCGCCAATCCTTAGACATTTTATTTGTGGTTCATGGTGCGTAAGTTCCAAATTAGTAGCGATGGAGATTGAACTCGCTCCAATTCGACTCGTAGTAGAAGATCGAGTGGTTCTTTAATCCATACTATAACTCGGAAACCAGTGACGCATTAAAAAGTTATCCCAGTATGCAAAAATATCACATCTTTTAAATTTATATAATGTTTTGATCCAAAAAAAAAGATGAGATATATAAATAAGATTTTATATTTATAAAGAAAATATTTCAATCATTTTAAACTATATTATAGAAATTATAACATTGCCTGATAGGATCTAACTATTTGTAAAATGAGTAAAATGTGAGCTTGTGTTAAGTGAGATTTGCCCTAGAAATTTTTATTTTTATAATAATGTTATAAGATCATCATTTATATGTGTTCTTAATAATTATTTCAACTATTAATTTATTACCACGTTAACTCATTATTGATGGGTCCAACATCAAAATAAATTGTATTAAAACTAAACTCAAGCATAGGAAGCACGCCGCAAGATCTAATCCATGCACTGAATTAAAAAGAGGGATTTATCTATACAAAATTGCCAAATAACCTTGCAAGTTAGATTATGGTTGCAACAAGAGTAGACCAAAAAGGGTAGATTGAGTAGGATCGATCGGTTGGGGTGGATCAAATAGGCAAGATTGCTATGCTTGACATCCGTCCTATCTCTTATCTGCTTAATGGGCCCTATGATTCTATATTAATGGAAGATATGTCGATTATGATGTTACCAAGTGTTCTTCAATCCCACTATCGTGCATATGACAACTATAAAACATCTTATATAATTGCTTAAAATTTGTCATCCGGATAACTTCATCCCTAAAAAAATTATAAGGCATGGAGTATTGTAAAGCTCTATATTTTTCTCTGTCAACCTTAAATAATTTAGTTTATCTAATATTTTAATAATTTGAGTATCGAAAGATAAATCAGATAATTAATTCTAAATATATGAGATTTTTGTTAGATTTGTGGTGCACATAATCCTGATTAATAGATTAAAGAATTTATTTTCAAATATCTTGGGTCAAAATATAAATTTAAAATACGCATCAGCTAATGACTTGAATGCCGAACTATTTCAAGGCAAAATCTAAATTTAAGGTTTGTCATAGGGATTGCTGTAACAGGTTGACCCAAAAGGGCAAGTGGTCCAAATTGTATAGCGGCCCACTTGCCCATGGGAGAGTCAACGCTCTATTTGATTGGAGAATGCTCCCAAGCAGGTCGAACGCAGCCCAAAATGAGCACGACCCAAATCAAAATCAGCCTACGTGCCCTTTCCCATTCGCAACAATCATGTTTCCTAATTTTTCGCAACTCTAAGAATGACAATCCCTTCTATTACGAAAATTTTTTAAAATCAGAGCGCATCTCGAAAGGAAAGCTATCAAATCGGCGCATAATTTGCAACAGCAACCTCGATGTTCACTGTAAGCGACATCTCCGCAAAAGGAAAAAATCCTTCTTCCTGATCGTTACAATCCAAAATGACGCCTACATTTACATGAGGAAAGGAAATGATCTCCTCATAAGGTAGGCATCCTGCCTCGTCACCAAAGGAAGACAGTAAAGGGCCACGGCTATAAAAAACCCTGAATACTCACTCCATAAACATGCTTTCTAACATACTCAAACTTGCATAAATTTTTAAACTCTCAAGTGTCCAATTACTCTGCTCTATCTTCCGCTACTAGTTTTCAACGAACTCAATAAATAGAAAGGCTGCTCCTAATGAGTACTCCGCGATTGAAGCCACCCTCAACAAATGCACCTTCGATTCTCACTCTCAAATCCCTCTCATTGGATTTATTCCAACATACTCTGTTTTAACCTTCTTTTTCTTGGAATGTCAATTACTGATTTGAGCGTTGGAGGATAAATCAGGGAGTGAGTCCGATTATTTTTTTTTTGATTTTTCATCGCCTGTTGTAGTGTGCAGGATTCCAGGCGCACAAAACAGTGACAGGACCCGAAAAGCAATTGAGCCCAAATTTGTCCAAAGCTCGAATCCTAGACGTATCAGTTTGTATCGGTTAACATAAATAAATTATTAAACTGTTATATTATTTTGAAATATACAATTCATTATTTTATATTATTTTGTAAAAGGTGTTTAAATGATCTACAAATCATTTGTCTTCCTCTGCTGTTGCCAATGGACTGTAACACGATCACATGGATCACGATGACAGGAAAATGACATCCCATCAAAAAAAAAAAAGGAAAAGTAAATTAAATTAAGGTAGTCGACATCTTGGCTGTCTTCTTTGTGATCGTGATCATCCTTTCTTTCTCAACTTTTTATGGGTTCGATGGGCAGCATGCTGAACACGGCACGGGAAAGATACAGCTGAACATAAAAAATATATTATAAATAATATTGACTTTATAAAAATTATATCTTAGTTTTTAATTTAGAGCTGTGTAACAACGATCCTTATGTGTTATAGCTTTATGGTTATAGATGTATAATTATTTTGATACAGCGTTAGTTTTATTCTTATTGTCAACCGAGTCGAAGCAACTAGTATTCAGAATCATATACAATTGAATTGTCATGGCCTAAGAGCCAGAGTAGCATGGAGGAGGGGGCCGTAGGCTAAAAGATTGAGGTGGCTTAAAGGCAAGATAATGGGTGAGACATTGAGGTAGCCTTTACACGCACTACAACCAAGAGGGTCGAAGCACTCAAGATCAGATCAAACCGGTCAAAGTGCCTAAAGGATCCAAAGCAGTCGCAGCCCCTCCGTTGCTATTTTAGCCATTGGATTCAAAATTCGACGGCCGATATTTTTATTAAAAAAAATAAAAAAATAATAATTATTATTTTTTTAATCAAATATAAAAAATTATAAAAATAAAAAAATAATATTAAACTTTTTTTTAATATATATATATACAGCCGTTGGATTTTCACATCTAACGACTGTGGGGGCATCGGAGGAGCTGCGACGCCCCCCTTCCCAGCGTTGCAACTCCCCCGGATTTGATTAACTCATGCAGGCTCAAAAAATATACTTTAGATAAGATTTGCCAAATATATTTTAAATAAATAAATAAATAAAATTATTATGTATATGACAAAAAACTCAATTTTTGGTTAATAAATGGGTAATACCCAATTTGTCCGACGAACCAAACTTGAATCACTCCATAATTTTACTCCTCAAGCCGCAGATTTATTTGTTTGTTAATCATTATCCATTACTTTAGGCCGCTAAGTTGTGTATATTTTCCACTACAAAAATGTAATAAATAAACATTAATTTTATTCACAAATGACAATTTTGAGAGAACGTCCACTTTATCTATAGGAAATTAAAGGGAATGAAAATTTATTTTATCTATCTTAATTATTTGTTTTTAAATGAATAAATGTAATATAATTATTTCCAATTAATTAATTTTAATTAATTTTTTAACTTTTTAAAATAGTTAAATTACAATCATTTATTTAAAAATAAACGACTAAGATATAAAAAATGAGTCTAACTATCTCTATAAAAGATAAAGCTTTTCCGAATCCGCAGCTTTAGACAAGGGTCTCCTCATTTATGATAAATATATAATAAAGAATTACTCTTAATAAAAAATATTTTTCATTTTTTTTTGTTTTTCCTGAGTTTTGAACCCCCCCCCCCCCCCAAAAAAAAAAGTAAAATAAAATAGAAAAAATTGATCTACAAGAACAGATATTTTTGGCATCAACTTGGTGATATTTCTAGTAACGATAATACTAAACTGTAATGATATTTTACCTTCGAAATTATATTTTCAATTATTATTAATTTATTGTTGATGTGATATTTCTTTTTTTTTTTTAGCTGGTAAGATTCAATAGCATCTCTAGCTGACGACCAACGGTGGGATTTGGGTCGGTCATTGACCCATGGGATTTGGCAATTGGGTCGGTCGATAGTAATACTTTCAGGGAAGACCTTTTCTTGATGAGCATTGTTGACCATCGATGAACGATGTATTAGTTTTGATAGAAAAAGACTTCACATTCTTTAAAAGAATGAGAAGTCATTTTACTAAACTTAAATTTTATTTTTTATTGACTGAAAAAATATATGACTGTACATATTCTCCAAATATTAAAAGCTTGATATCTATTTTTGATCAAATTATTTCTATCTAATAAATGAATACAAACCAATGTAATAACTTAGCAAAATAGTGACAGAAATAACGAGTAGGAAAACAAAATGCGAATAAAAAACCGTGAGAGGAAAAAAAAAAAAAATTACCAAAGATTGTCTTCTAAATCATTACTTTTAGGAGCTTCATATCCAGAAGCCATGGAGTAGTCCTCCGCCTGATCGTAGGAAATATCCGGCAGCCTCCAACTCCGGTGAACTTCAGAGTTCGGACCACTTGTTAAGAGCTCTAACACCTAACAATTTTGAAATGACCATCAACCGAGCCCTATGGATTAAGCAAGCGTTTATTTCATATGCATGAGATGAATTAGACAACAAGTAAAGTTCATAGATTAAAGTCCTTTACCCTAAGTTGATTCCTAAGATCACTTGATCAATGCTGGTCTATTAATATATTAAGAAACAAATAAATACGAAAAAGTTAATCTTTTTAAAATAAAATTCAAGAGTTATTTTATAGTGCAACATAGTAAACGTATATATAATCTACATACCTCGGTCATGGATGGTCTCCATGAGGGCGATTGTCGTACGCAATAAGAAGCCGTGAGAAGCAGCGTATGCATTTGATCCACGTCGTATATACCTCGTAATTTCGGATCGACTAGCTCTGACATCTCCCCCGACTCCAAATGTGGCATAGCCTAAATAAATAAATAAATGAATATATTCAAGTTCTTTTAATTGAATTTGAATAAATCTTGCTACTTGTTTTAGGGTACAATTGCCAAAAATATTTCAGAATCTTCAACTCAAATCATTTCTATTTTTATTAATTTTCAGTATTTTTTTTCCCTTTGCACTTACAAAAGCTAGAATCAATTCCACCCATCACAAGATTTCATAACATGCACACGTGATAACGATTATATGTTTATTGTTCGGTATCGGACATCAAAATTTTGTTCACAAAATCCAGAACGAATTTTGTGCAGCCCTTTAATGAATCCTGTTATTTGGTGTCAATCGACCGACTCACGATTAAGCTTTACTTAGTGTCTTTGCCTAAGCATGCCACTGGATAACATATCAATAGGTGTGAGAGTCATTTTTACAACATTTCCTTACTCATATCTATCATCGCAATGTGTTCAATTTTGGTGGCATAGAAACTAACACATTTTTACAACCTCAACTGTTAAGAGACAACTCCTTCTACTACTCTAGCCAAATAACTTGAGGTAGATTTCTAATAATTAACATTACATGCCATGTCGGCATCAAAGTACTCAACGAAAATCGACTTGCTATTATCAAATTACAAACACATCTTCAAAGTACCTTAAAAATACATTAATATTCATTTTATTATAGGCTAATGTTCTCTTTCAGGATTAGAAAATAAATAACTAATGGTTATAAGTGCATGAGTTATGTCTGATCTTTACACACTATTGCTCGTAACAAACTCTTAAAGGCTAAAGAACAAGAAATATGTTTCATACTAGACTTCTCATCTTCCATAAAATGATTTTTTTATATTGAAACATTGAAACACTTTTATGATGTAACTTTTTTGGGCCATTTAAAACTTCTTTATTTTTAGATTTTAAAAATTTTATATACTAAGAATTTATTTTGTTAGCCTTATGCCTTTCATATCAAAAGACTTTCCAATATATTTCTTCAACTCACGAATCCGGCAGACATTTTTTTTCACAATAAATATGTCGTCCATATAGAGTAAGAAGATAACAAAGTCTTCTCATGAGAACTTTTGAACGAAAACATAATAGTTTGAAATAATTTTTTGGTGGCTTTAATCCAATATTATTGACTTAAACTTCTTTTACCATTATCTAGGGGCTTATTTTAACCATAAAGACTCTTTTTAATGTTGTATACTTTATGCTTATTCACTTTAAGTTGAAAGCCTTCTCGCTACTTCATTCAAATTTTCTCATCAAGATTACCGTGAAGAAAAATTATCTACACATTTATTTGTCAAATTTTCAGATTAAGTGTCATGGCTAATTTGAGAACAACACAAATGAAAGATATCTTTATAATGAGAGAAAAAATCTCTTCAAAATCAACGCGCTTTTATTCGTTAAATCCTTTTACAACTATTCACGTGTTGTACCTTAGTTGATGATTATTTTCTTCGAATTTCAAGCTAAAAATCCACTTATACCTCAATATTTCTTCCCCTTTAGACAACTTGGT
Source organism: Nepenthes gracilis (assembly GCA_033239525.1). Taxonomy (NCBI): domain Eukaryota; kingdom Viridiplantae; phylum Streptophyta; class Magnoliopsida; order Caryophyllales; family Nepenthaceae; genus Nepenthes; species Nepenthes gracilis. The sequence goes on along the minus strand of BSYO01000016.1, from coordinate 17,050,164 downwards.
TAGTTTAAAAGTTTACTTTTCATGCAAAGACTTCATATCATTTTACAAAATATTCATCCACTCCGTCTTGTATTTGTTTTCCACAACTTCATCAAAATATTCAAACTTTCCATCCTTTTTACAAATAATCTCATGTTGTACCTTAGTTGAGGATTGTTCTTTCCGAATTTCTCGCCAAAAATCCACTTATTTCTCAACATTTGTTTCCCTTAAGGCAACTTGGTTAGCTTAAAAGTATGTTTTTCATACAAAGACTTTATATCATTTTACAAAATATTTATCCACTCCGTCTTGTATTTATTTTCTATGATTTCATCAAAATATTTAAACTTTTTGTCATTTGTAAGTAATATGTACTCATTAGACGATATGTATTAGCAAGGATGTCAATCTCTCATAAATTGTTACAATAGGATGGCCAATGTAGATTTGAAAATTTCGTGATGAACATCATTCTGAGTATCATCATTTATATTAGCACCATCCACCTCGTCAATAGTAAAACTCTTAAGGTCTTTGTCACTTTGATCACCCCTGACATCATTTTCAATGAATTGTCATCAGTGTCAATAATATAAGATCCACATTGTAAAGCTAGTTAATGTTATCGTTGGAGATCACTTTTTTCACTTTGTTGATATTTTTAGTGGTCATATCTTCAATGAATATTATATTTCTATATCTCACAAGTTTCTTCTTTACCAGATTATTGAATTGATCGCTAATAACATTTTCTGCATAGATGAGAAAGATGTATTGTCACATCTTTATCTCGAGCTTGGTCTCTCATCCCTTGAAACACGGACAAATGGCTCACATCGAAATATGCACAAGTAATCATAAGAGATGTCCTTTTTAAACCACACTTTAACTGACGCATCATCATTTAGAGAACCTTTAATTAATAGGTTGAATACAAAAGCCACAATATTCAATACTTTCTCCAAATGAGCCAGGAGACTTTGCCTCTAACAATGTACAACAAACTATTTGAATTAACATATGATTTATCTTTTTTGCTACATTATTAAATTATGGTGTCTTCGGCGGAATCTTTTGATATTATATCCCATACATCCAACATGTATCAAATGTTTCGATATTCTTTCCTTTATTGTTACTTTAGACATACTTAATCTTCTTTCCTGTTTGCCTTTTAACAAGAAATAAAATTGTTTGAAAATATTAAAGGATTAATCCTTCATTTTCAATGAATATACTCACAATTTCTTATAACAACAATCGACAAACCTTATGCAATAAAGTGATTTGCCAACTGTTTTAATTTGTGAGGACTGCACATATTGGTATGAAGCTTGTTACTCATTCGCAACATACAATACTTTAAGCTTTTCCCAAAGTGCTATCATATATTTTTCATTGTGAATGTGATTATAGACATTATTGTTAATAAATTTCTAAGCATAAACTTAAACTTAATCTTGTTTAAATGCTTACTCTTTATCAGATTTTGATTTGGACATTTGAATAATTAATATTAGAAGATGTATTACATTAAACAATAATAGATATTTCATATTGTTCTTTCATATGTCATAATTTATGCCATTCAAACAAATCACTTTGTTATTACCCTTCATCCGTCCAAATAATTTAATATAATAACTGAATATTTCTTGTACCACTTGTTGGGTTACAAACGTTAAAACTTTTCTCACAAAACCGATAACAAATCTTTATAAGGATCATTTTTGAATTATTTATTTGTACTTATATTGAGATGATATGATAATATCCACTAATAGAGTGACACAATATTTTATGTAAAGAATTTATTTATAAATGAGGAAAAAACCTTGAGAATATAAGTCTAAAAAATATCAACTATATGTAACTTACAGTTATAAAATCCTTCAATGACTACAAGAATACACTGTCATGTAATGAAAAATTCAAATAATATATAATCTAAGAGCAAATATGAAAAAAATGACTAATAAAATATCCATTATGATACCAAGAATAACGCATCCAAAATTGATGAAAAATAAAACATAATTTGAATCTCAAATGGATGAGTAAATATTTATCTTTTTTCTCTTTCTCTCTTACTTTTCTTTCTTACTTTGTATCGGTACTTAAAAACTCGAAATCCCATTTTTGTGTCAACTCTAACAAAATACATTGACTCTTACATTAGATGTTGGTGCATATGCGCTTCTCACATGCATTAGGAGTGACTCATTCATGCATGTATACTCTCTGGGGTGCTATTCCCACTAGGATTGGTTTGTGTCCGTCTATTGTGCATCTAATATGAGCAAATGTTTTCAGTTCGCTAGGAGTGATTTTTGCTTGGTAGACCCTTGTACAAACCTCATATGATTCTCTAATAAATTCCGTTGCTTGACTAACTATTAACTGACTATCGGCTAACCTTTAGTATTTTTGTTCGAGTATACTACTAAATGGCATATTAATTGGTGTATGACTCATAAGTGAGTAACCTAAAATTTAGTACTTATCCGTAAAAAGCTTTATATCAAATTACGCTATTATAACATATTGTTACGGACAATGTATGATGAATTGCTATTTTTCAAATCTATTTAGGACTTAATGTTTGCTAATATGTGAGAAGAAAAACTTTGATGGGTAAAATTAACTCGATTTTGTGAATATAAACAAAATTGACTTGTAATGAAATTAATAATCGTGCCCTTATTTTATTTTACCGTGCGAGGCCTAGTCTAGCTATCATTTTGCATTAGGAACCGTTTGGCAAGCAAACATTATTAGGAAAAAAAGAAAGAAAGATAGAAGGGGTGCATTGAAAAATCAGCATACGTACCCATAGCAGAAGGTTTTGCCTGGAGTTGTCCACGGGTCTCCGGCCGGTGAGGATCTCCAAGAGGAGAACACCAAACGAGAAGATGTCGGTTTTCTCATCCACGATCCCATCCATGAAGTACTCCGGCGCTAAGTACCCAAACGTGCCCTCAACCGGAACAACAGCATGATGGGTCGTTTTGCTTGGAATCCATTTTGCAAGCCCAAAGTCCGTGATCTGCTAATACAAAGCCCAATAACTTGAGGCCCAATAAAAAATGAATTTTTTTTATTTAATTTCTACCTTCTATGGAGATGAGAATTTTTCTTTTTTTTATTGTTACTAGTAATTATAAATAAATATAAGATTTGATGATTTGTAAATATCCTCACCTGGGGTTCAAAATTGGGGCCTAGAAGGACGTTGGAAGCTTTAATGTCGCGATGGATTATTCGGTGCTTGCAGCACTTGTGTAAATAATGCAGTCCTTTGGCTACGCCTATTGCTATGTTGTATCTCTCAGTCCACTCTAACAGCTTGCCTTTGTCACCTTAATATGACACAAAATTTACCTTCAATTTTATACACAGTTACACCAAGATAATGCAGGAGAAATCAATATACATCTTATTATGCCCATAATTCACAATCAAAAGAATTCTTATACACTAAGCCACTCTAAACAGTAAAAGAGTTATTGGGCTTTCCTTTATCCATGGAAAACATCATTGTTCCTGAGTCCTACATACGAAATCAAATGGCCCATTATTATATTTGATTATTTTCTGAAGTTATGCATCTATTGGTTAAGATATGATAATGAATGATAATACCAATATATATGTTCATAGACATGCTAATTATAATTAGACATGCTAAAACGGATATGAGTACAAAAATTCTAAAGTCGGCCGAATTTCACTTACTATGGAGGGCATTCTCCAGATCACCGTTAGGAGAGAAGGTGAAGATGAGATAGAGTCCACTGTATATGCAGTACCCTGTTAAGGTTACTGTATTAGGATGGGAAACCTGTCCTATTATCCCTAATTCCTCGAGAAACTCCTTCTCTTTCTTCGGACTCGCGTTTCCCTTGGCTAACCTTTTCACAGCTACGGTACTTCCATCTGCAAGATCTCCTCTGTATACTTCTGAATACCCACCTTTTCCCACCAAATTATCTGCCACACAAATTTAAACAGCAGTTCACGTTACGCTAAATTATTAGCATCCTTTGAATGGTCACATCACATTTTACAGGTATAGGATAATAATAAAGTCAAGAACGATACCTGGATGGAAGGCATTGGTAGCCTGTGAAATCTCGTGATAGCTGAAGCATCTTAACGAAGGCCGGCGCTCTTTTTGACTGCGCGCTTCGTCTCTTCTTCTGGCATTTAGATCAAATGCCAAGGCCAAGCGAAAGATCGAGGAGACACGCTTCAATGGCGACATCTTGGGCTTGTGAGCAGGTGGAGGCGACGCTGAGCTGCTTGAACCACCGAAGCTAAGGCTATCATAGTCGGTTCCATGAAGCACGGTCCTCGGAGAATCCTTCTCTCTGTCGGCCGCTGAGCCACTCCGTTTCAGGGCAGAGGAGACGATTTCAAATTCTGAGAAATCTTCATTTAAGTGTGGCTTAGGCCACCATGCAGATTCTCCTATTGAGATGACTGAGCAGCCCTTTGGGGCATGCTTGAAACAATACTTTGCTGCTTCACTTGAAGTACTCATTCTGCAGGGAGAGAAATATGAAATTGGTCCAGTTAGACTCACCTCGGATTCAGGGGGGGTCCTTCTCCTTATATTAGCCGTCGGATTAAAATTCGACGGTTTTCTCTTTTTAAAAAAAAAAAATTATTAAATTTAAAAATAAAAAATATTAAAATATATATTTTGATAATCAAAAATAAAAAAAAAATATTACAAAAAAATAAAAAATAAAAAATATATATTTTTTATGATAAAAAAATAAGAGCCGTCGGATTTTTTAATCCGACGGTTGATAGTGGGAGAAGGACCCCCCCTAGGTCCGACTCACCTTCGTAGTGCATTATGGATTCAGATACTCACGAATTTGATAAGACTGATATTCAAGTATTTGTTCTTAGATATAGCTCTACAAACAGAGCCATCTTCCAGTAGCATATTACTCCCAGAAGTATATCATCGTTGTTTTCTTCTAGATAATCTCCTACTTGTCATTTTATATCCAAGTGGCTAAAAATCTTTCGCTATCCCCCATGCAGACCCACGCACAAAAGAAAATGAAATGCTGAATTCGTTTTACCTTGGTTGAGATTTTGAGCCACCGAGAAGAAGAAACGAAGCGGAGATTCTTTTTGCTTCGGAGATAAGACCTTTCCCAACACTTGAGCTGTATATGGCTCTAGCTTCCAGATGCACTTGCTTAGATAGGCAAGCCTTGGCAAAATTTCCGGCCATCAATATAACGAAAGCTTTTGCTTGTCGAAATCTGTTCTGTTCTCTCGTTTTCAGATCAAGTTTCTTCGGCTCCTCGCCCACTGTATTATAAAAACAATGCCAAAACATGAGACTCAAACCAACCGTTTGGAGAGACTAGTTGTCTTGGGACTACTAACCCAAAATGTGAATGGCGGCGACGGTGTCGCTGGGACGAGCAAGAATGCTGACGGCCCACGAGAGAAGCGCCTCAGCATCCTCAGCATCATTCAAAGGAATGCCGATAAGTATGGTTGCAGGAGCGGCTGCGGCTGAAGCCACCATCATCTTCTGTGCACTTCTGCCTTCGCTTATCCTATTTTCCTGACAGCAAGCAAATTAAGGAAAAAACAAAGGGATCAACTCCAAATTAAATATGTGGATAAAGCACAAGCCTTGGTTAATTAGGTATAGTGGGTGGTGGAATGAGAACAAAGCTTCATTTATTTTTTTCTTGCTTCATAAGCATAACTGCCTTTTACATTTGTTGCAGAGTAACTAACTACTACTCTCTCGGTCTCTTCCTCTTCTTTCTCTCCGCACGGGTATGTCAATTCTGCAACGTCTGGGAAGCACGAGCAGCAGTGAGGCTTCTAGGCCGTCTGGGAAGGGCCGAGGTTCACGACTCTGGCAGACGAGGAAGAATTGAGGAATAATCTAGGCCGTGCATTTCAATTATTGGATTAAAATTCAACAGCCTTAATTTTAAAATAAAAATAATAAATATAGTTATTTTTTAATATTTTAAATGTTAACATTAATCGAATGTGAAACTCAATTTGAATAATATTTAAGAAACCTATTTAGAGTTTTTTTTTTTTTGTTCTGACATTTAAATCTCACACGTTAGGCTTTTTAATCCAACGTGTGAAAGGGGTGTCAAAGGTAACATAGCAGTGACCCGACCCATACAGGACATTATCTAGACCCAAAATTCTAAAGCATTGGATTCCGGGTCAATTTAAATTTATATTTTATAATAATTGTTTTTAATTCTTCAATATAGAATATTTAATAAACTCAAATTGTTTATATTCATGATAGAGATTTGGGCTCAGATAGAATGACTAAATGCAGAGTTTTTCGATTGATCTAAGATACTATTTTTATTGGGTATGGATCATGTTACGATATTAGATCTAAGTAAATAGATCATAAATTCAGATAAAAAGAACCTTTCAATACTTTATCGACAAAACTGAACATAACCCGATCGATTTATTCTAAGAACTTTACTTTTGTAATTTGAGGTCGTGAATAATTAATGGAGTAGTTCATTTATTTGAGGGTAGTGGCTGGGTTTCTCTGGGGGTGTAAGCAAAGGTGTGGGGGGCTGAACATGTGGTATCTGATTTTTGCGTGATTTGTAAGCCATCGGGGAATGGATGAAAGTTTATAAAGCGGGGCTCTGACTGCTTAAGAAAAGGGGTAATAAATATGGCAGCATCATGAAGGTTTTGGTAGGAGGGACTGCTACGTGGAAGTATGAAAAATGATCCAACGGACTGTTATGTCTGATCTTCAATTATCAACGGTTGAGAGAAGAGGCCCTAAAGGTTTCACTTGGTTGCTGTAATCATGTCCACCAGGATGTTGACATTGTTTGTCTTAGACTACATGCTAAGCAGACCATTTGCATTATTACATGCTGAAAAAGCATTATCGATTCTTGTTACCTGAGTTACATGATGTTGAACGTGCAAGAATTTTTCTGCTACATGGACTCATATTGATTATATACTTAAATTTTATAAAAAACAGATTGAATATATAATTTACAAAAGTACTATAATTGATATAGTATTTAGACGAGCTTACTTATGTTGATAGGGTTCTCTATACCGTAAATGCATAGGATTTGGTCCTATATTTAATGTGGTATAATATGTATAAATGTAGTAAAGGAGTTTTCATAAGCCAAATAGAGGTTTTAGCTTTTAGAGAGGCTAGCATAGGATAGGTCCGCTCTTCTCTTCTAACCTCCATTAAAAAGCCAAACTTTTAAAAGAAGAAAATAAGTTTAAAGTTTATCTCAATAAGAGCCGATGTAAGAAATAAGTAAGAAGACAAAGAACTAGCCTTAACTATTATTTATTTTGAAAAGAATTAAAAAATACGGTCAATATGATACTTTTTGCATGCACAATATTCAAGTATACCAATATTTTCATTGTTTTAGATCTTATTTTTATAAATCTTATTTTCAATCAACATGATCATGAAATATTTATATTGATAAAAGATTATTCACATGTTAAAATAGGTAGTACAAAGATAACAACCATAATTTGGCTAGATGATGCATTTTTTTTTTTTACATGTGCATCTATTTTTTTCAGGGTGTCCATCATGTAATCAACATAAATTGACCTTATCGATAAATTGGTGTGTTAATTCATGAGTTTGAAATAATAAGTGAAGAATATTCTAGTAATTAGTTTACTTCTATTTGACAATCCAATTGTTAAATTGTCCAGTATTTGATTTTTTGCTTTGTACGGATAGATTTTTTTAGTAGATATCAATTGACTAAATAGCTTATAAGACTACCCATTTGGTATTTTCGTTTGGGTTGTTGCAATTTCAAAAAATAAAAAAATTACATCAAACTTTGTTCTTATAGTTTGCATACTATTGTTTGCATGATGACCAGCAAAGTTAATAAAATCTATCTTATTGTTCAAGATATAGAGCCAGAAGGGATAAATTTAAGTTAAACTTAATATCTAGTTTAAAATAGGAAAAAAGGCATGTCTGGATAAACCAACTTTCAATATGAAAATTATATTTTATGAACTTTTAGAAAAATTGCGAGAATTCTCTAAAGTAAACATAAACATATATATATATATATATATATATATATATATTTTCAAGCAGTTTCAATTAAAAATTTTTGATAGAAGCCAACGCTGGATTTATACCCGTCCCCAATATTTAAGACTATTCTTCTATAATATATTTTAAATGTATAAACTCATACATAAATTTACACACTATAAATTAAATGGACAATCCCTTAAAATTGATTTCAAAGATTAGCATACCTTTATAATGGTGGCAATTCATTTTAATGTCCTAAAATTTGGACTTCACCCGATACCTTTTTTCTTAAACTTTTGTGTTTGGACTTGGTTTTAGAAGGATTAATTGATTTACATACTGAGACAAGAAAATTCTTTTTTCTTGATATACCTTACGTTTCACACAATATGTATTACATCTCAGACATATCATATTCATCTTATTTACGTTGTAGTCTACTGTGAACCGATTAATCAAATCAAGCAAAGGGATGCCTTCTACCATCTTAATATATATCAATTTTTTAATTGTTTATTAACAAATTGATCTAATCCACTTTCTAAACATCTCTTAAATATGTAAGAGTATATTATTAGGTTTTGGGTTATTTTTGTGTGGGCTAATCCCATTTGATATGTCGATTGATGATATGGATAAGGATATACGAGTACTATACTGATATGAAGAATTATAGTTTTCGCACGCTTCACGCAAGACTTGCGCCTACCTAAAACACATATCTTAGAAGGGGTATACCTGAGGGGTGTTTGAGGTGTTGATTCTAAAGGAGCGCATTTGAGGTGCCCCAGAAGAGTGCTTGAAGAGCTAATTCTAAAAGGGGTGCACTTGAGGCATGTCTGAGGCACCGTTTCCAATGACACCTGCATTCGAGACACGACCGACAAGCGCTCGAGCGCGATTCGCAATATAAAAACGCGTTGATACGTTTTTAGGATTAATTATTTACATTTTCAGAGACCTAGAGTACTGTTTTTCAGAGAAAAAGAAAAGAAAGAGAGAAGATAAAGATTCGAGTATTCGGTTAATTTTCGAATCGTATTTCAGTATCTACTAATCTTTGGTATGCTATTCTTAGAGTCGAGAAGAATATTTTATCGGTTATATTTTCTACTCTTTTGTCATATACTCATTGTTACTCTATCTATTTATAATAAGGTATCTAGTTCTTATATTTGTGAGATTTTTGTGATTGAATTGATTATATAGTAAAGATATTTTAAATGTATTGTCCCATAATTTTTTTCTCTCATTTTTAAGAAGGTTTTTCACATTAAAATTACGTTTTATTTTATTATTAGTGATTTTTGTGTACTTGTTATAAATTGTTGAATAGTTTCTCACGATTTAAATAAATAATCTGAATCCCAACACATATCTCTACTATAACCCCTATACTTTTGTCATGCGTATATACATATACATAGATATACATATTGACACATATGTACATATATGTATATATACATACATATATTTATTTACATGCACAAATACATATATGTCTATTAAATTTAGGTTTTCAAATTACTAATGGTACGAGTGTCGATTTAGTTGCCAAGTAAAAATCATTATTGATTTGAGGTACTAATGGAGTGAATATGAAGCCTATTCAATAATAGGCATAATGGATATAATATAAGGGCAATCTATGAACTTTAAAATAATTTACTAAAACAAAACAATCCAACATTAAAGAAATCAAATAGGGAAATAAGAACATATTACTTTTATTTATTTTAATTTTGTTAGCATTTTCTATATATTTTAATTAGTTAGTATTCAAAACTCTTATCTCATGTATAATAATTGTGTTACAATAATTATAACAAAACTTGTAAAATTGAATAAAAGCTATTCTTCATGTCCATCTCATGCCACATGTGTAACATTTATATACATATATATCTATGATTCTAGATTGTCTTTTACCCTTTAAATCAGACATAAAATCGTTGTTTTAGTATTTATATTTATTTGGACTTTTGCTTAAATGACTTACAATTTTATAGTAATATGGTGATATTAATTTAATAACACACCACCATTCAAGAAAATTCCTTCATTTTTTCCATCGATTAGTTGTAGAAGACTTAGCTAAATACAAACCCAAATATTATTCTAAATATTTGCTTAAATTTTATATTTTTTCTCTTTTTCATTTCTTTATTTGTCTATTAATATAATATTTTTAAAATGTAGTTCATATAACAATTTCACATATTGGGTTAAATTTGGCAAACATGTCAAAACCGATGGAATATGGGTTGAGTTCATTAGTTAAATTAATTCATACTTAACTATATTGTTTTAGCAATCAAATAAATTATAATTGGACTCTAATAACAAATCCACGCAAAACCCTATAAAAACATTAATCCTAAATTAAAACGGGGTTATACCTTACTCTTAAGGCATAGTTCGTTCATCTTAATTAAAATATCGATAGATTTATATATTTTTTTTAAAAAAATTATAAATATATGAACCGTTGAATTTTAATTCAACTTTTCGAACGAAAAATGAGAGGATTGGATCTCAAGTGTAAGACATAGTCCCTCCCAATAGCCAAATCGGTAATAAACTCGATCCTATTTCTCCTTTTGCTTTCTTTTATTCTTCTTCTTCCTCCTTTTTCGTCTGTCATCTAATCAAATTTCTTTCCTAACCCTAATAACATCCATAACCACCACCACTACCTACAAGATAATCACCCTCAAACCATAAGCCCATTAGGCAACTGACGGGCACGTGACTAGCCGCGGCAGGTGGTCAGCGGAGACCAGCTTGAGGCTGGCACTTGGGTCACCAAAATTCTAAATTCTTTTCATCTTCAATGCCCAATCGGCAACCATCAGCCAATTTCCATAGCCGGCGTAAGGGTGATGGCGAGCTTGCAACCGTAAACGCACGTGGCTAGCCCTTAGGTGGCGGTCGACTGGCCAAATTTGGCCGAGGTTCAAGGCCAATAGGTCCTACAGGAACCTGGCAGCTACTGTTCTTATCAAATTTGTTTTACATATTTTAATTTTCTTGCATTTTCTCATCAACCCCTAATTTCATTAAATCTACAAATCACATAAAAAGGTTTATTTGAAAATTAAATATGTTGGCATCAAATGATGAGACCACATAAAAGAAAACATCTCATTTCAAATATTTATAGGTCTCTTTTGATAATTATTAAAATAAAATTTAATCACAGAATATTATTATACTTTTATGATTAAACAATTGCAGATATAAAATAAAATAAAAAATAAAAAAAAGAGAATTAGAAAAACCTGTCGCTTTGATACCAATAATCGTGCTCGCATAAATTGAGATTCACATCAGATCTTTCGAACCTTTTTACAGATATCTTTTCGGTATAAATACAAAGCAACTCAAGCATGTTGCCTTTTGAAAAAAATTAGGTTTTACGGCCTCTAAAAAGTTTGCTCTTGATGAGTTTCTCTTCCTCTTTGTCTCTAAATAGATTTTCTCAAATGAGGGGCTTGTGGAGTTGTGATAACCAAACAACATAGGGCTATATTTATAGACACCTTGACAACTAATCCGCTATCACTGCCCTGGAGGAATCTATTTTTTAATTGTAGTATTAAAATTAAAAATATAAATTTAAATAATTTTTATATGGTTTTATTTAAATTTTTAGACTTTTATAATTTCTAATTATGTCTATTAATATATTTTAATTGTTTCAGAGAATAAATACAACTCATATACACAACCCTATTTATAGACTCATTTCATTAAAATTAGGGTAATTGATGCTTATGTTTTTTGGTTGGATGGGGGGAAGTAACTATGAAAAATTATATATAAAAATTATCTAACATTAATCATTGCCACCATGGCATGAATTCATCGTTAACATCTGACATATGCAAACAAATTTATACAAATCACATGTAAGATTTAATGATGAATTTTATTGGATTGTATTTAAGATTGATAAAATCCAACCATAAAATTTTTTAATTCAAAATTGGATTGTGTGAAACTTATAAAATATTTTTCTGTCGTATAAGATTTATATATTGAATTTGTTATTATTGCTATCTTATAAAGCTCATCACACGATCTTCTTTGTAGACTCTATGTGCATAATTTAGGATAATTGCTAGTCATATAGATGGTTGAAATAGCTAAAAATAATTATAAAAGTTATTAACAATAACTATTGTCACGTAATGTGATTCATCGTTGACATATGGCATGGGTACACAACTTAACTCTTTCTTCACCCACTTGATATTTCAGCTAAAATCAGCATCTCGATTATGTGTTAATGATCTAGAGATTATAGAGAAGCATTCACCAACAAATTATTAAATTAAAATACAAAATCACTAAAATAATTAGTATCTTTTCAAAAGGTAATACTTCACAAGCCAATCAGACCATACTAATATTTATGATCTTTAAGGAATATTCAAAATATGATAATTTCTCATTGGGTTTTCCAAAGATTTTAAAAAAAATCCCAATAGGATAATTAATCAGCTTCTTTTAGGAGTAGGATTTGAGGGTGTTCAAATCTTTATCTCAGTGTTACGTATAATTAAAAACAAGCTATTTGATTGGTCCAATCCAATCAATTTAAGATTTTATAGAACTTTGATAAGATAAAATAATATTATAAATAGATATAACAAAAAAAATTATACCTGATCAATTTTTTAGGTTAAACATAGTTATAGTAAAAGTGACTGATTCAGTCTAACCTAATCTGACCTATGAAATTTCATAAATAAATATTTTTTTATTTTATATAAATAACAAGTTTAAAAAAATTATTTCAATAAATTATAATAAATTTTACATAAAAATTCTTTATTTAAATATATTTTTAGATAATATTCTAATTCAAATATTATAATTTTTAAAATATTTTATATTTTAGGTATTTTTTATGTGATTTAAAATTTAAATTAAAAATATTTTAAGATAATCTTGATATTTTCACTAGAAAATTAGATGTTTTAAAAATTTGACTTGACATTACAAATGATGAATTATTCTTAAAATATTTAAAATAAAAAAGTCAATAGAATTGCCTAAACGGGGGCAGTTTGGATTATAAATGGACATGAGTATTCATGAATATTAGCCAGAATGATCAGGTCGTATTTGATGATCCAACTCAGTAATCATAATTTCTTATTTAAATATGATTTAAACCCAATTTTAATAAGGACTACTCATTATAAATCCATTATTATTGTGGATTCCTTCCTTTTTAATTACTTTCGCCTCAAATTTAATTTAGTTTATCAATAATATAATGTATATTTAACATGTTTAGATATGTCAAATATATTAACTTTATCAATTAAACACCTAAACTTTTCATTTATATTCCTTTTAGCATTTGAAGAACTTTTTACGATAATGTTGGATAAATATTATGGAAAGTTTTTTTTTTTTTTCATGCAACTTTTTCCACTTAATTAGAATAGTTAAAAGTTATTCTAATTTTTTTAAAAAAAATTAAAAGTTGGATACATAATTCAATAAATTGAAATGTCGTGCTAGGAGTGAAAAAAGTTGAATGGTTAAAATATTTTTAGCAATTTCTCAATTTTAAACCTATCAATTTGATTTTTTTTCTTTATTTACTATATCCATTGAGTTTTCAACCAAAAAAAAACTAAAAACTAAAAACTAAGAAGTTGAACAAATAGATTATTTAGTTTTAAGGATCAATGTTTTTAATGAAAATCTTAGTTATACGATCTATGGGTTAGGGTTTGGCACAATAAAAAAATTTTCCATTGTAATTTGGCAGTCACATATTTAATTTACAATTAATACTATATAATTTATTTATATTCCTACTTTTTACATATGGTCTATTAAAATTTTTAAAATAAAAAAATTAACCTAAACACTATATAAATTTATTATAGCTAAAAAATTTAAGATTTTTCAGAATACAATTATCAGAGAGTGTGGAAAAATGGTGATGGAAATTGTTGAAGGTGGAAAGAGAGTTATTTGTGACCATGCAAATGGGTGTGTGAAGTAGGAGAAGTATGCACACCCACAACTTATTATTAGTAATATTATTGAAAATCTCATTCCCACTGCATCATTTAATACAATAATTCAGAATAAATTTCAGAGAATACGTAAATAATTAAAAAGAAATGCAATTTATCAAGTTAATCTAAAGGTTTTAAGTAGAGATTACGAGATTAAATGTTTTGCTAAAATTATCTCTATTAATTGCCTTGATATTTATGTGTTAGTCTAAGATAAGGTACGGCTGAAACGACCACGGCATTGTGACCGGGCTGCATCAATAGAGGTCAAATTGGCATTTACATTGTCAAATAATATATATATATATATATATAATATTATGGAATTAGAATATTCTATAAATATTTGATGCATCCTGGATTTGAGTTGATGATATATTAGGGTGCTGTTTGGTCTGTGAATCGAAGTAAAACGGGTCCGGTCTCTATCCTTTGTGGTCTAAATTCTGCACACCACAACAAATAAAATAGAGGTTAGAAGAGTAATAAGACTCGCTCTCCGATTTATCCTTCGATACTCAAATTAGTAATCTTTCTTAACAGATGAAAAGATGTATAGATGAGAGATATGCGTGATGATGTAGAATGTGAATTTTCAGTTTTACTTAGAGGTTGCGCTCAGTATGAAGTAGATTTGATGTGATGATGTGCTCGGCATGGTCCGCCTTTGATATCAAGGGAATAAGAATTGTGGATGAATTCTTTAGAGGCTCTTTAAATTGAGATTGATCTCTTGAGAGCTCTTGATCGTGGGTTTTTGTGGGCATGTCTGAGCGTGAGCGTAAGCATAAGTATAAGCCTGAGAGAAAGTGTGTCCCTTGGAATTTGCTTTAAGGATTTTTTTATAGTCTTTGGATCAATTTGGCCATACTTGGGCACTAAGGCTAGCCACGAACTAGCAGTACAGATTTAGCAATTTGGCATAGGGATCGTGGACACTAATTAGGACAATTGCGATTAGTTAAGAGGATCCATTCCTTCTTCAAGAAGATGTTAGATACGGCGAATATTAGAGTTGACATTATGAGAAATCCACTGAGTTAAGAGTTGCCATTAGGAATGATTCGTTGAGTCAGAGTTACCATTCCTAAGATCAGGAGAACTATTCAAAGTGTCAAGTTGGTTAAAGCAAGCAATCTTCAATATGCAGGAAAAGCATTGTGGGTTGCCCAGATTGGGTTGAGGTTGTCTTGGATTATTCGGCCAGCTGAGATACTATTTGGGTCAACGGAAATATTGTTCGGCCCTTGGGCTTGTGGGCCAAATGCCTTTTGGGTTCACTGCTGAGTACGTGGGCTCTCATGCTCAGCCGGCCCATTCTCATCGTCCCTATCAATATTTTTGTATTTTTATAATAATTATTATTTATATAGGTTTTATATCAAATGCTCTATATAAATGGTATAATATTATGAGAAGAATACGCAATTAATTACATTAATCTTCTCATCTATATTTGTTGACCTTATCTAAACACTTTTTATTTCTAACATACATAATAAGGTATTTTTGATTGGTTAATATATGAGTAAAATTATATAGTTGTCTTATATATATATATATGATAACATATTTATAAATTTATTTTATATTAGTTTATTAATATAAATAAATGGATGTGATATGACATTAAAAATGTCCAAAAGTTTTCGATAAAATATTCCTCATAGCATATAGGTACTCTTTATCCCCATGGTTATATGCAGTCATTCATCTTTTAATGTTCCTATAGAATTTATGGAATTTATCCTTCAATTTTGCAATGAAAGGTTTATTTACGTTGTGCCAATTGTGTAGGTATTTGTATTCTTAGTGAATTCCAATTGGTGTTACCGGAACTCCAATACAATTGTTGTGCAGGCAACTGTCATTAAATGTTAGGCCATGGGTGGACAGGATGTGATGATTAAATAGTAAATATTAAATAATTATTTAAATTTAAAAGAATCGTTTTTGTATAAATTGCACAATAAATATTTTAACTTCCATAATAAAATTAGCAGAAGTAGTATACAGTCACATATTCAATACACGTAAAGAATATTTATGTCTAGATGACAAGAGCCATACAAGTATAAAAATAAAGCAATAATAATAATAAAAATATAAGTTTTTTGATGACGAACGAAAAACTTAATACCCACGATAATCGAGAAAAATTATCTAGGTTTCAACGATCAGGAAAGAAATACACTATGAAAATCAATTTACAAATCGGGTGGTAACGACGTGCTAATCAAGCCGACTTACTCATATTTTGTGATTTCTACCAAACAACTCCTTAGATTTGCCCACAGCAACGGTACCGGATGCCTTTCGGTCTTCACGTCAATCTTTCCTCTCGTGCCACTTGAATTGCTACACAGGATTGAATCCCCTTCTTCAACGTACCTACGTCATCAACGAAGGTAGAAGGGTTGAGGTGATAGATTGATAAAGAGAAAGTGGTGAGAAAATTGCTAGCATGTGAAACATAATGAGAAAAGATCGATTTTTCTCAATTAGAACACGTTTAATGGAGTGGAAAATAATTTTCACTCAAGTGGGACGGCTCCAAAAATATCAATCAAATATTAGGACAATTGATTATAGGTGTATATTTATAGAGGATTTGAAAAACGCATTCCGTGACACTCAAGTGCAGCTAGCGCACGTAGGGTTTCATAAGAAACCCTATGTGCGCTCGAACTCGTGGCGAGCTCACGGCGAGTACAGGGTTTCGGGATTTCAGGCTTGAGCTTGTGGCAAGCTCACGACGCTCACAGGACTTCTGAATTTTGGGCTCGAGCTCGTGGCAAACTCACGGCGAGCACAGGGTTTCAGAATTTTGGGCTCAAGTTCGTAGTGAACTCATGGCGAGCACAAGGCTTCAGAATTTTGGACTCGAGTTCGTGGCGAGCTCACAGCGAGCTCAGGGCTTCCGGATTTTGGGTTCGAGCTCGTGGCAGGCTCACGACCAACATAGGGCTTCTAGATTTTGGGCTCAAGCTCACGATAAGCGCAATATTCCTGGAAGTCGGAACGGTTAGGCACGGAAATATGTTTCGACGAAACACAACTCGACATCGACACACGATTACATAGAGTCACGGAATATACCAATCATAAAAATTACTCTAACAATCTTTTCTTTTGGTAATTCCGTGACAAAGCACATAAAATAAAAAAATATAAGTGAAGCACGAATTCAGACACCACCGAGATAGAACCCATGTATATGAAAATCTAATCCTAGTGAGAAAATAAAAAAAATACAATTAACCATAAAACTCTATACGTGAGCTGCTGTGTCAGTGTTGTGACTGCCATGCCTGATACTATAGCGGTATTGACTGGTCAAATATGGTTAGTACAAATAGATATAATACAAGATTATATAATATGACGACAAGAATAGTACAAAGTCACAAAAATAATATAAATCCAAGTAGAACTCTCCCTAACAAAAATAACATCTCCCCCTATCAAGATAATCTCCCCCTATTAGGATCAATCTCCCATAAGGAAAGAATCTATTCCCCCTTTTTGTCACGAATTGCCAAAGGGTAATAGAGGTCACTCTTCTAGATTAATAATTTTTTACCACATTTTATGGTATTGCTTAAATTTATCACTTGATCATTTAGGTGTTGGATATGGAGAATGAGATACTCTATTTTAGAGTTTTACCAAGACTTATTTTGTTGTAATGATAGGGAACAGTGGGGACGAATATGACCAATAATTTCGCATCCATGACATGTTAGAACGAATTTAGCATAGTTGTAAGTACATATTGGCTTCCTAGTGCATTTAATACCAAACTGTTTCATACCCTGAAGTTTTGAGATTTTTGTGTATTAGCACTCTTCTTTAGAGAACTTTTGGACAATTTGTCAATATGAGCAAACGAGGGACTGTTTTGCCTTAGTAGGGACGTGGGTTGGACAAATATAGTTTTAGAATTATCAGTGACTTTGAAGTCATTTTCAGAGTAACCAAATCTAATTTTATTTCTTCTTATTTTTTCTAAACTGAGCATATATTCCAATTTTTTGGAGCCATTTAAAAATTATTTCAAATCATTTCGAGCAGTCTCTAGATCATATTCAGGAGTTGTAATTTTTTTAGTAAAAGAACTTTTTATGTTTTCAACTTTTTGAACTTTTGTGTCTAACTTGGATTTTAGAGCTAATTTTTTTTCATTTTAGTCAGTTTACACTTGAGCGACACATTTGTTTTCTTAACTTGAAGATATTCTTTAAATAATTTGTTATAAGTATCCCGAATGTCATACAGATTAGATTCTGACCCGTTCTCAGAGTCATCAGATTACTTAAGACTTGTCTCTAAGCGATTATCATTTTCACAGAATGAGGTCATAAAGGTAATGTACTTGACAGGGCCATCTTCAAAGTATTTTTCAGGCTCTTCTTCTTCGTTATCATTTAAGGTCACATTAACTTTATAGGCTTGCCTTATTAGCGTTTAAGGTTTGGATATTTGGCATGGCAATGACCAAAACCTTTACACTCATAGCATTGAGCAGTTTGGGTATTTTTAGATTTAGATTCTTTAAATTCATGTCGGCCTTTCTTATCAGATTTTAGAGTTCATTTTAAATTCGAACTTGGTAAGTTAGATGATGATTTATTTTTTCTTTAAATTTTTTTTTTAAATTTCTAACAAAGGTGAAAAATCTTCATCGCTATTTGACTCTTCATCGGAGTCACGGTTTCTCTCTTCCCTAACGAATTTTAGGGTAATTGATTTTTGCTTTCTTAATTGTGAAAGTGTGTGCTCATAAGTTTGGAGGGATCCTATAAATACTTCGATCTTTATTTTATTAAGGTCTTTACTTTCTTTGATAGTGGTGACCTTAAGTCTAAATCTTTCAGTGAGCGATCTAATAACTTTTCTAATAATTCTATTTTTAGGGATTAGTTCTTCTAAATTAAACGTAAAATTTACAATATTATTTAATTGCGCATAGAACTCATAGGACGTTTCATCATATTTCATACGGATTTCTTCAAATCTAATCATTAGCATTTGCAATTTTGAATTTTTTATAAGTTTGGTTCCTACATGAGTTATTTCAAGTATTTTTCACGCATATTTTGCAGTCTCACATATAGATATGCGTTTGAACTCTTTCAGAGATATAGCCATAAAAATGGCATGTAATCTCTTACTATTCCAATTACACATATCAAGTACTTCTTTTGACTACAAAGACAGAACTTTTAGTTCATCACCACTTTTGGGTGGAGTCCACCTGATTTGGGTGCTAGTCCACACACCCTCATCCATCGATTTGAGAAAGATTTTAATTTGGACCTTTCAATAAGCATAATTACTCCCATCAAAGAAGGGAGGTACGGAGAGCGATCCACTCGTATACATATAGATCGGAGATCTCGAATCGAGGTAAAACTCTGATACCAATTGAAAGAACCGTTTCGGTCCAAATTGCATAATAAATGTTTCAACCCCATCAATAAAATTAGCGGAAGTAGCATACAATCAAATATTCAATATACGTAAAGAATATTTGTGTCTAGATAATAATAGTCATACGAGTATAAAAATAAAGCAACAATGATAATAAAAAGACAAGCTTTTTGGTGATAAAGGAAAAACTCGATACTCACGGTAATGGAGAAAAATCATTTGGGTTTTAACAGCCTAAGAAGAAATGCACAATGAAAATCAACTTACAGATCGGGTGGTAATGACGCGCTAATCAAGCCAACTTATTCTTGTCTTATGATCATTACCAAGGAACTCCTTGGATTTACCAACGACAACGGTACTGGACGCCTTCCGGCCTTCACGTCAATCTTTTCTCTTGTGTCACTTGAATTGCCACACATGATCGGATCCCCTTCTTCAACGTACATACGTCATCAATGAAGGTAGAAGGGTAGAGATGATGGATTGATAAAGAGAAAGTGGTAAGAAAATTGTTAACGCATGAAGCACAATGAGAAAAGATCAATTTTCTTAATAAGAACACGTTTAATGGAGTGGAAAATGATTTCCTCTCAAGTGAGACGGCTCCAAAAATATCAATTAAAGGTTAAGACAACTGATTATAGGTGTATATTTATAGAGAGTTTGAAAAATACATTTAAAAAAGTTGCCCATTACCGCGACGCTCGAGCTCGTGGCCAGCTCACGGCGAGCGTACGGTTTTGGGATTTTGGGATCGAGCTCGTGACTAGCTCATGACGAGCACAGGGATTCTGAATTTTGGGCTCGAGTTCGTGGCAAGCTCACGGCGAGTACAGGGCTTCTAGATTTTGGACTTGAACTTACAGCAAGCTCGCGGCAGGCGCATTATTCCGGAACATCGGAACGGATAGGTATGAAAATATGTTTCGATGAAACACAACCCGATATCGACACATGATTACATAGGATCACGAAATATGTCAATAATGAAAATTATCCCAACAAAATTATTTAACATAATTTTTATTATTTATCTATTGAATTTCCAACTTGATGATTAAATAGATATTAAAAACTCTCAACATCACTTACTTTGTGAATTGTATTGGGAAAAGTTGGAACCTTTGACAAACATCCGATGAATTAAAAAGAAAATTTACTTGTGAGGTCTCAAAATGTATTACAATATTACTTTTCTTAAAAGATCGTTCCTCCCTTATAAACATACGATTTTGTGCGAATCATCACAATGATAAAATAAAATCTTGTTTGACTATATTCTATATTAACATAATCAAACACAAAACTTTCGTCAAAAATATAATTGTCATGACCTTACTAATTGTCTCTTAATCAATTATTTCCTACTATAAATAATTAATAAGAATAAATTGATTATTTGTAAGTATTTTTTATATATCATTGTATTCTTTATTCACTATGAAAACCAACTACTAATGTGATTTTTGTAGAAGATAAGGCAAAATGATATATCTGTGTTGAACAATTGTTTCCTTTCATATTATTACTAACATGTCCATTCATAATATTTTTGAAAAGAAATATTTGTTCAAATAATTTTACTTATTTAAACAATCATATTGTAATTATTCAGCCCTTTTATTTTGAAAATATCTAACATTCCTTCACCATTTTTAAAACTTTTAAAAGTACGAGATTCTTAACAATTTGCCAATATATGTATAAACAGTGGTGTCTAATAATCAAACCACTATTTAGTGAAATATTTTTCGCTAGTCAAAATAATATGATAGACTATATTTTAAACTAACGGTTTTATTAGATTAATTTAAATAACAAATCACACATAAATTTAATATCATTAAAAATATATAATATCTAATACCACCAATGTATTGTCTTCGTGTCTTTTGATAAATGTTTGAGGAGTTAAACTCTTGAACTCTAAGAAATGACAACACTTCACACCTATTTAGGTATACTCTATCAAAAGTATCTTATAATTTTAAATACTTCAACAAAAAAATTGTTATATGTCTATTAAAAGTATTTTTTTGCTCCACATTTGTTTATCCATTATGATTTTTAAATCTCCATATTGTGATGAAAATATGAGTTAATATTGTGGCAATCTAGATCTAAATTGTTAGAGTCGGCCCTAACCATGCATGCGAAGTCTCAAATCATAAAAATTATCATAAATCTATAATACGTGAAATATCTAAACAATAAAGCAACAATAAAATAAGTTTAATTCATCGTGCACTTTGAGGAAAATAAAATCCAAATGTATCAAATAATTTTCAAAATTTACAGCATTGAAAAAATAGCCATAATATCTAAAAAGAAAATCCTTTGTAACACTCAATGATAAAGCAACTAGCCTCCGATATCCCTTCTATGTGACAATTTTATTGCAAATATACGATCTCCTACTAATTCTATACTCCCCATGTAGAACCACAAACCATTAAAATTATCATAAAACCATCATGCATAAAGAATTCTCAACAATAAGCCAACCATAAAATTAGGTTCACTCATCACACACACCAGCAAAAATAAAGTTCGAATACATCAAATAATGTTTAAGGGTCATAACTCCAAAAATAATATTCATATTACCTTAAAAGTATATATTCTCCGATACTCGAAGATAAAGTAATAAATCTTTAGAATCCTTTCTACTTGACAATCTCATAGCAAATATACGATTTCCTATTAGCTTTATGATCTAAACCCTAATCTAAAATCAACAAAATTATGATGAGCTCGAGTCCTTAATTTATGATAAATTTAATCAATTAAGCTAATATATTTAATATTAAGGTCAAAGAATATAGATAATTATATTAGAAAGTCAAAATTGGATCAGATGATTTGGTACTAGATGGAAGCTTAACCCACGCATGAGTGTAAAAAGCTGTGGAGATAGTGCCTGAGACTTGCCTGAGAGCCACTCAAGCGGCCGTTGACAGAATGTGACTACTTGAGGCGCACCTGAGTAGCACTCGGGTGTGGCAATTCAGTAACTCGATTCCTGATGCGTGCTTAAGAGGTGCTTAAGTGTCACTCTGTATATAGATGATTATCGATTTATTTTTCTGTCATTTTTTAGAGCAGTTTGAGAGAGGAGAGAGAAGAAGACAATGAAAAGAGAGATAGGAAGAGAGAGGAAGCCAAGGACCTTGAAATTAGGTTGATTCAAGTTAAATTTTGGTGAGAATTAAGTCAAAGCAATTGCATTCTATATCCCTCCTTCTATTGTTACTGTTTTTTGTTAAGTTTTTTAAGTATTTTTTTATTTTAATACTCATCAATGATATAATTTTAAAGTTATAATATTTATATTTAACATGCTTGTTAAATTCTCATCTTTTTGTAGCAAAATTTCATAAAAATTAATGCTAAATTCATATATAATGTACACATATGATGAATTCTGTAATACATCTTCATGCATATCATGATTTTATGATATATTATTCTTCAATATTTGAATTTCTTATATAAGTTTTTGAATGTCTAAAAACTTAATTAAAATCCCTTGTATGTGCTGTAATTTCACTTAAATGCCTTGTAAACCGCTGCATATTTGCTGAAGTTTCTAAATTTCTGCATTTTATACTAAATTTCTTACAGTATATGGTAAATTAGCATTCTATGCATTTAAAATTTATTATAATTTAAATTCTACCAAAAGTATAAGTGCCACATGTTATGAATTTAAAAAATTATGTGAAAAACTCTATAAATATATCAAGAAATAAGATCATTTTCTTCAGAAATGAGAAAATTAAGAATTAAGAAGAAAAATATAGATTTTTTTTTCAAGAATTGTATTGGACCATGGTTAAATTTCAATTGGTGGATACTATGGTATGCATTAGTATATTATCGTGTTATATCGATATTCAAACCTATCATTCGTGGATGAGAAGCGGTGTTTGGCCTTATCTCTAGGTTGTATATATAATGGCTCACCTACAGATTTTAAATAACAACGTTGGCATTTGATTTTGTGGATACAAATATAACTTGGATTTTGATTATCCGTTCATTTAATCGGTAAGACTTATTGGCCTTGGTCCCTAAGAAAAATGAGATTTGAGTATGATTTAATAATATAAATTAAGTAAGAATATGACAAGATAAATCTAAAAATTCTGCATAAGTTGAACATGCAATTATTATAGAATTTTATGATATATCATTAAAATCTAATACATTGATCCTTTCAATATATTTTAAAAATAAAATATAAATGATCATTTGTTATATATTATATCTTGTTGAGGTTTTGATTCACTCCTTATTGTATTTTACTAATCCTGTCAGATGAGATACAAGGATTCTTATCGAATGAATAAAAATAAAGAATGGTTGTGTTCAAACAATTTAGATCTGAGATTATACGATATTTAATGTCATTTTAAGATTTTCAGGTTGCTTTAGATAGTTCTATTGATGTATTATGGTTTTCGGATAATAGTTAACGTCTCTAAATGTTGTATTATGGCTTTCTATTGATGGTTAATGAATCATATTGAGTTCCGATAGCTCATTTTGATGTTCTGATATTTCAAACAGCTTTAGAACATTATTAATGATATATTTGGTTGATGTTCCGATTTTAGATTGAAAAAGTACTTTTTGTGCTAACGTGAACAATCAAATTTCAACCCCGTTAAAAGTATAGCGGAGCAATATATATAAATATCCGATACAAGTAAAGGATATTTAGTACTAGATGCTAACGAGATAACAAGCATGCACAATATAAATAACCATGAACAATAATGATAAAGACACGATTTTTTGGTGACGAAGTGAAAACTCGATACCACGATAATCGGAAAAATACTCCGGGCTTCATTGGCCAGGGAAGCAATGCACTATGAAAATCAACTTACAGACCGGGTGACAACGACGCGTTAATCTAGCCGACTTACTCCCGTCACGTGATCCCTACCAAGGAACTCCTTGGATTTGCTCGCGATAACGGAACCGGACTCCTTCTGGTCTTCACGTCAATCTTCCCCCGAACCACTTGAATTGCCGATCACGATCGAGTCTCATTCTTTAACGCACCTACGTCTCCAACGAAGGTAGAAGGATACAAAAGTTTGAATGGAAAAGGAAAAGTGATGAGAAAACTCTTTAGAACATGGAGTTAAAAATTGTAACTTTTGGTTTTCTCAAGTTCTCAAGAAAAGCTAAATCAATGAAACATGAAAGGCTTTCTTTTCAAGTTTAACGGCTCCACAGTATATCAACAGAGGCTCTGGCGTGCTTGGGGTTTCAAAAGTATAAGACATGTATTTATCGAGGACTCCAAATATTCGTTTAAAAATTTACCCATTGGACCGGCGCTCGAGCACAGCTTGAGCGCTCGGCGGGCGCATGAAGGGTTTCCAGAGAAATCCTACGGGCGCTCGAGCGGGTAGCGAGCGCCAGGCTAGCCATATACACACTAGATTTTCGGCTCGAGAGGGTAGCGAGCGCCAGGTGAGCCGGGTACACTTTGGATTTTCGGCTCGAGCGGCCATGAGCTCCAGGCAAGCGCTGGGGCTTCGGACGGCTTAGCGAGTAGATGGCAGAACGGACAGAACGGACAGAACGGACTTTAACCCGACAACCCACAACCCGACATCGATACAATAATACATATGGTCACGGAATATGCCATTTAAACAAATGTCTGTAACAATCTCCCCCTTTGACAATTTCGTGACAAAACTCAGAAAGTAAATAAAGACAAGTAAATCACGGGTTCAGACACCACCGAGATAGAACCCGTGTACAAAAAAATCTACGCCTAGTGAGATACAAAAAAAATATAAAAGAAACTACACTAGTACTGCTGTGTCAAGGTAGGGACGGCTGCATCAGTCTAACAGAGTTACCTGGTCAAGCAGGATTAGTACCAACACGACAAAAATATAGGCAATACAGTACTAAAGTGTAACAGAAAGCATAGATATCTTAAATAGCAAGTTAATAGATAACATCAAAACAGATAACATCAATGATAACAGAAAGAGTAGATATAACAAGTCAACAGATGATAGCAATAGCAAATCTCTCCCTAACAAAAGTAAGAACATCTCGCCTAAGCTCCCCCTAACAACATGCACACAAAAAAAACCGCAATCTCTCCCTTTTTGTCACGAAGAGCCAAAGAGAGGGGATCACTCAGAATCGCTGGGAGGTAGAGAGCCATAATGTCGCTGCCAGCGTTGAAACGCAGCCTCTTGGGTAGTCAAACGAGCATCCAACCGCTCAAAACCAGCAAGCATGTGGGACTGGAGTTGAGATTGGGAAGTAAGAATCCGCTTTTGGGAGGAATACAGACGCTCAAAACGGTCAGCAAGGCGAGACATCTGACCCATTAGGGCGGCCGAGGAAGAGGTGGAGTGCCGATGAGCAGTAGACGGGCCAGGACCCGAGGGGTCAAGAAAGGACGAAGCAGAGCCAGAGGGGTCTTCGTCCGGCTGAGGAGGAGGCACGTCAGGGAGAGGCTCATCGAACGGTTCCGGGGGGTCAGCAGCAAAACGGCGGGCGTGAGACCGACTCTGAGCGAAGGTGGGGAAGTGATGGGATGACCGAGCGGGAGGCGAGGATAGTCAGCGAAGGGGTGACCGAGCCCAGCAAGCAGTCGCTGAATAAGGCACCCGTGAGAAAGGTTGGCCTCTTTTCGGCCGGAGTAGTGGGAAACAATGTGAGTGATCAAGTGGGATGACAAATAAATGGGCTTGCCACCAAGAAAGCATACAAAAATAAGGCTTTCTCCTCGGAAATAGACGAGAAGTGGGAAACAGGGAACAGGTTCATGAGCATGATACGGCTCACGACCAGTCGCCGAGAGGAGAGGTACGAGGTCTGGAAAGCTTTGCCATTCTACTCCAAAGGGGCACCGTGGAGAAAAGTGGCAATCTCATTATAACTAGGCCGGGAAAGCGCCAAATAAGGGTAGGATGGGTTTGTTACCCGAGGAATACCAATAACGCGTGCAAGAATATCGACGGTAATGTGAAGACGTGCCCCCCGCACGAAGGTGGAGAATGAATGATGAGAAATTACATGAATATTGGAGTAAAACTCCTGAATAAGTATAAGCGACGGAGCAACCAAGCTGGTGAGGAGTGGCGCCCAACCGCAGTCAGTGAAGAGAGAGGAGATGGAGGGATCAACTGAGTCAAAGCGGACTTCCCGTTCTAGGGACAGTTGACGATGCGACATGTGGGAATTAAACAGAGTCTCGGCCTCGGGACTAATAAAGCAATCAGGTGCGGAGAGCCCATTAGGTCGAATGCGTTTGCCACTCGACTTACGCGACACAGACTTTCTTGGAGCCGACATCTGAAAAAAAATAAAACACCATAATTTAAATATAGATATAGATGGTTGAATATATATATATATATATATAATTTGGAAGTTTTGGTGGGGGAAGCCGGCTCGTGAAGTTGAACTCGTGAACAATGCGGCGTCAGCCGGCTGCTGGAGCCGTTCACATGTTGTCGGCGGCGTGAAGAGTCACTGACGGTGGCAGGCTGCGATACACACGAAACGCAACGCCATAGGCCCATCGGAGCACCACCTCCGGCACCTACGTTGCCAGCCGAATTGGACAGCAAGGAGGAGCACCCACACAGTGCCTGGCCAGTGGTGTGGGAGAAAACAGCAGAATCGCCATGAACTGCCGTTGGCAGGAAACGTCGAGGACGCACGGATCCATGGACAACGCTCAAAATCCATGCAAAAACCGGTGGATTTGGAGAAATGAGGTGAGCGATGTGTGACCCATGAAGTCAGCCTACCAAAAAAAGAGGCAAATTTTGCGGCCGACACCACCATGAACGGCGGCCGTTACAGAAAACCAGAAACAGAGAGGGATGAGGGAGGAGTTTATCTGGAGAACGCCCGCAATCGAGAAGAAAGAGTGTAGATCTGGCCGATCTGGTGATGAGGGAGAGGAAGATAGGCGATCGACGCAAGGAGAGGAGAAGGGCAGCGAAGAAGGTGAGGGATGTGGGCAGCGCTCGCTTCTTGCTCGAAGATAAAGGCAAGTAGCGGGTGCTCGAGCCCACAGCGAGCGAGCGTATAAATGCGCTTTTTTTATTTTATTTTATACATAAGGGGTAGGAGTCATTTAACAAGAATTTTTCGTAGAGAATTTCAGTTCACTTTTCTTAACCCAAATATTTCTCCCCGTATTCACTTTCTGGTTTAATCTTTGTACTTGTTCATTTAGTTTTTGAATGTGATCAAAGATTTGATTCATTTTTGGCCATTCTCTTTCGTTGTACAAAGAATTCATAGTGTAGCATCGAGGACGAATGTGGCCTACCTTTCCACACGCATGACAAGTAGGCACAAATTTAGGTATGGTGGAACGGTCCATAAATCTTTGATTTACATTGAGAGAAGACTTGAACGATTTTGATGATTGATTCACCAATTTTTTATTAGATAAATTTTGCAAATGAGTTGAGTCAAATTGAGTAGCCACACGTCGATCCAGTTGCTTAGTGACTTTTGATGTGTTAATGTGTTGGTGTGGCATTTTCTTGGTGGGAATAAAAATTATTTTAGGTTTCACGTCATTTCGGAACATATTCTCAACATATCCCAACCCATGTTTATTTTCTCCAATTTTACCCAACCCGAGCATATGATCAAGTTTTGCTGACCCATTTAAAAATTGTTTCAAATCTTTTCTCGTTACCTCAAGTTCAGATTCCAAGGTCGTGATTTGTTTAGAAAATGAGATTTTCAGATTCTCAATTTCTTGGCTTTTAGTATCTACCTTGAATTATAGAGATAAATTTTCTTTTTCCAAATCGATGATCCTACCGTTTAGGGTTCTATTTAATTTCTTTACTTTCAAACATTCCCTAAACAGTTTATCATATGCTACTTGAAGGCCATCAAATTCAACTTCTGACTCAGCCTCAGAGCCATCAGATTGATTTGTATTTTCTACAGCATTGTCACACATTGAGGTCATAAATGCCATGTACTTGACAAGGCCATTTTCAGAATATTTGTCACCCTCTTCTTCTTCGTAATCGCTTAAGATCACATTAGCTTTAAAAGCTTGACCTTATTGGCGTTTAAGATTTGGACATTCAGCCCGATAGTGACCAAATCCTTTACATTCATGACATTGAACTCCTTGAGTCGTTTTTGATTTGGAATCTTTGAGTTCATGTCGGTCTTTCTTCTCAAATTTTGGTAAGCGTTTTGAGTTCACATCAAATTTATTTGATGAAGATCTATTTGTCTTCAAAAACTTTTTAAAATTCTTAACAAATAAGAAAAATTCACCATCGCTACCCGATTCTTCATCAGAATCCTGGTTTTGCTCTTCCCTACTTGATTTTAGAGCAAGTGATTTATTTTTCTTAGACTGTGACAGTGTGTGCTCATACGTTTGTAGGGATCCTAGAAGTTCTTCGATCTTCATTTTATTAAGGTCTTTGCTTTCTTCAATAGCAGTGATCTTAGGTCTAAATCGTTCAGGAAGTGACCTAAGAACTTTTCTAACAATTTTGTTCTCAGGGATTCGTTCTCCTAAATTAAACGTGAAGTTTACAATATCATTTAATTGAGCATAGAACTCATCAAATGTCTCATCATCTTTCAATTTTATTTCTTCGAATCTAGTGGAGAGCATCTGTAGTTTTAAATTTTTAACAAGTTTCGTGCCTTCATAAGTAATTTTTAGGATGTCCCATGCATCTTTAGAAGTCTCACACATTGAAATTCGTTTAAACTCATCGGGAGATACAGTCATAAAAATAGCATGTAGCCCCTTACAGTTCCAATTACATGCATAGAGTTCCTCTTTGGTCCAGAAGATAAGACTTTTGGTTCGTTACCAGAGAAACTAGTGGGTGGAGTCCACCCAACTTGGGTACTTGCCCAAACTCGCTCATCCAGAGATTTTAGGAAGGCTCTCATCCAGACCTTCCAATAGTCATAGTTGTTCCCATCAAAGAAGGGAGGTACGGAGAGAGATCCACTAGTATACATCTAGAGCGGGGTCGTGGATCGGGGTGAGTCTCTGATTACCAATTGAAAAAGCACTTTTATGCTAACGTGAACAATCAAGTTTCGACCCGTTAAAAGTATACCGAAAGCAATATATATAAATATCCGATACACGTAAAGGATATTTAGTATTAGTTGCTAACGAGATAACAAGTATGCACAATATAAATAACTATGAGCAATAATGATAAAGACACGATTTTTTGGTGACGAAGTGAAAACTCGATACCCACGTTAATCGAAAAAAACATTCCGGGTTTCAACGGCCAGGGAAGCAATGCACTATGAAAATCAACTTACAAACCGAGTGGTAACGACGCGCTAACCTAACTGACTTACTCCCGTCACGTGATCCCTACCAAGGAACTCCTTGGATTTGCCCGCAGCAACGGAACCGGACTCCTTCCGGTCTTCACGTCAATCTTCCCTCGAACCACTTGAATTACCGATCAAGATCGAGTCTCCTTCTTTAGCGCACCTACGTCTCCAACGAAGGTAGAAAGATACAAAAGTTTGAATGGAAAAGGAAAAGTCATGAGAAAACTCTTTAGAACATGGAGTTCAAAGTTGTAACTTTTGATTTTCTCAAGTTCTCAAGAGAAGCTAAATCAATGAAACATGAAAGGCTTTCTTCTCAAGTTTAACGGCTCCACAAGATATCAACAGAGGCTCTGGCGTGCTTGGGGTTTCAAAAGTATAAGACATGTATTTATAGAGGGCTCCAAATTTTCGTTTAACATTTTGCTCGTTGGATCGGCACTCGGGCGTTGCTCGAGCGCGCGGCGGGCGCACGGAGGGTTTCCAGAGAAACCCTACGGGCGCTCGAGCGGGTAGCGAGCGCCAGGCGAGCCGTATACACACTGGATTTTCGGTTTGAGCTGGTAGCGAGCGCCAGGAGAGCCGGGTACACTCTCGATTTTCGGCTCGAGCGGCTAGCGAGCGCCAGGCGAGCCCGGTACACTTTGGTTTTTCCGCTTGAGCGGCCATCGAGCTCCAGACAAGCGCGGGGGCTTCGGACGGCTCGAGCGACTAGAGGGCGGAACGGACAGAACGGACTTTAACCCGACAACCCACAACCCGACATCGATACAATAATACATATGGTCACGGAATATGCCAATTAGACAAATGTCTCTAACATAGACAATCAGTTATATTTTGATTACAATGTTGTTGTGGTTTTGTTATTTATTTTAGTATGCCAATTGTTTGATAATTAGTAATTTATTATCAAAATATGGTATTTATAGTTTAATTTTCACAGATTGTATACTTTGATTATATATTAAATATGCATTACTCTTTACATAAAGTCTAACATTATGGTTGGGTCATTATCGAAGCTACACGAGTCGTGATATGATTTGAATCCTATGTATTATTTATGTTATTTTATTTGGTTGGTCGATATATTGACGTCTAGCTCATGTCAATGTTTAATTAAATAGTTAATTATGATGTTAATTGGATAATTAATATTTGGTTAACTATTATTTACAAGATTGAGAGTTTAGACGTGACATACACAATGTATAGAAATCACAATATTGGTATCCTCTCAACCCACATGGCAGATATGATTCACAATGCTTGTATCCTCTTCTCCCACGTAAGGTATAGCAATCATAATTATATATCAAACTCAGCACCTCTTGTCATAATATCCATCAATACCATTTTATACGATGGTTATATGATTATAAATATTGTTCTATGGAATAATAGACATTAATCCACCAAAATAAGGATTAGATATTGAATAACTGTTGATTACGCTATAGTTTTACAACTTAGACTACATTATTCCCATGCGATCTCTTTTACCAAATTTTGAATACTAAAAAATCCACACACATAATAAAAGATAATACAAAGTAAAACTGTCAAATAGAAGGATAAAAAAGACCCAACAAATACACTAGGTATTTGACTCGTTGCACCAGACTCATGGTACCTCACTGGTTTCACCACGACCCATTACAGTACAGGGTCCATAAGATGGCATCACCTAGAAATCATGCCTAAAGATTGGACTGAAACTCAATCAAGTCCCCTAGTGTTCGAGCGCATGCACGTGCACTGCCTTTCATGCCAACTTATAAGAATTAACCAAATATTGTCAAACTTACCAAACCACTAATTCCATTGTTAAAGTCATAATTAGATAAAATATACTCTATTTATCACCAGCGTATAGTATCCATGAAATACCATTCATGCCTACTAAAGGGACCTTGCTCTTGAGCTCAACCTCGAATGCCAGTTAGCTGCCACTCAGAGTAGTTCAAAACTAAAAGGTTTTCTTACTATAATTAATCTATGAGATCAAAAATATATAATAAAGTTTAAACATGCATTTACATCTCAACTTCCTATACCATAATATACAAAATTTTTTTTATAATTTCGTAACTACTTTGATGTTCGAGCACCGCTTCTAGCGCTGATCAAACACCATGTTCAATGGTTCCAAAACTGTTAAATCTGACATTTTAATTAATTATTTATGCATTAGAGTCATATATAATATTTAAGCATAACATCATATAATCCTGACTGTGGAAAACACCCATCAAATCTCTTGATCCCAACCAAAAACAGCAGCGGTACCCAAATATGACTATAACATAGGATAACGTTCGAGCGCCAGCCCAAGCCGTTTATAAACCACAAGATTCAAATACTTTAATTTAATAACAAGGCATTATGAATGTATAAAACAGCAAATCATGTATTTATATATCTAGTATTACTGAAAACACCCATCAAAATCACTAGTCTAAGCTAAAAATGTTAACTCACAGTTGAACAAAAACAAGGTGATGCTTGAGCGTCACACAGAAACAGCAACAATTTCATACGAATCATTGTAAAATTTCTCTATTCTCTCTTCATTCGATGATTCGATAGTAAAATATTGATTATGAACGTGGAATTCATCGGAATTCAAACGCAAAAGAGAAGCTTGTGAGATTATCAAGAAGAGGTTAAACACTTGCGTTGATTTGCGTGGTCCACTGAAAATTCAGCAAGATCAGTAGCGACCGCGACTCACCACGCACGAATTATCAATCCTCCTTCATCAAATGACGGAACGAATTCAAGGAAAAGAAGGAAAGATCAAGGCTTAAGTACATAAATGAGGAACCGAATTGGTTGTTCAGCACTCTCTCTCCCCTCTCGGTTGCAGCTGGAAAAACTGCATGGAAGGCAATGCTGAGTGAGGCGGCAAGGTGCTCTATAAATAGAAGATTATTAGGTTAGAAGAGGGGGAAAGGTTCTTAGCAAATTTACTTAGGTACAATTGGTCAAGGGTGAAAATGTGTGAGTGCGGCTACTGAAGAAAGTAGGACCGTGCCTTAGTGAATTAAGGAGGTTAGGTTACCCAATTTTGGTTTCCAAGTGGAAAATTATGCTTAGAGTGCCCATCACAAATTAACATATCATAAGGTTACTTTCTTTTTTTTTCTTAGTCACATAAAAATACACAAAATATAATTACAAAAACTTCTAATTGATAATTTATAGGACCGAAAATTAAATTTTACTACTATCCAAAAATCATCAAAATGTTATTAGAAAGATATTGCAAATTCGATGCATTCTGATTTTTTATAAGGTTATTTTAGTATCAATTGTAAATTATTAACTTCAAAAAACTATATCTGTAAGTTAATTTTCTTCATTATCGACCTTTATTCATATGGGTCAATTGATCCAAGATGAAATATAAGGTTATTATAAATATATTATTTTTAATTATTTTTATAATATATTTTGACTCATTAAACTTAAATTTTATTTAGTACTAAGTGTTAAATTGAAATTCCATCATTGATGATTTTTTAAAATATGGGCTTAAAACTTATCATCTTTTGATATTATAAACATTATATATCTATTTATCCTTTCACAGAAGTATTTGCCAAAATTTAACTTGACTTTATCAAAGTAAATATTTACAAATATATTATCACATGTGACTATATTCTAGTCATATGCATCGGAACTTACCATCATACACTTACATGCTTTGGAAGAAAATATAAGAATATTTAATTAATATATTTCTCTACCAATTTGCCTCTCTTTTATCAAACTAATTTGATGAAATTGATTTTTAAAGCGGACTTGATATAAACGTTGATTTCTTAAAACCACAATAATTATTGATGAGACCAACTACGAACAAGCCGACCCAATAGCCAGCACACTAGCCAATAAAGCAAAACATGAAGCAAGGCTCAAGAATCGCCAAACCAATCCATCTACTGCAAACAAGCTCAGGGAAGACCAATAACCCAAGATCAGGGAATAGCAATTGTGGCTCAGCCAATTATGACAAAGTCCATCCTCCACCTTAGTTATAGCAATTTGGTAGTACAGAAAACATACAACGGGTCTCCACCAATAGTGATGGCAGTCAACTATGAAAAATCATTGTACCCGACAACCAATGACGACCCAACCAACCCACGCGACAAGCAGCTTGACCCTGGTTAGCCACCACCTACCGTGATGATATTACCACTATAAAACGACATTTGACACGGTGGCTTCTGTCAACGTCTTAGAGATAAACAAATTCTGACGAAATACCTATCACCAATCTTAACGTCAAAGCCTTCTTCACGAAACACTATAAACTTTCTCTCCCTTCACAGGATAGGGAATCAAGAAATTTTCAGCGAAAGCCACTCTCGAGTGAGACACAAATGTTTAGAAAAAAATCAAACTCTCTTTCTTTACATAGCTCTTTCTCCTCCTCATAAAACTGCTCCCCATCAAATATATCCTAGTGAGCCACTAATCGAGTGCAATACATCGGAGTTCAATCTGTTATCTCTCTAAGTCACTCCCCGTTGAATGCATCATAGGAGCTTAGACCTTCTCTTACTTTTCTCGCATATATACATCATTGTATTCTCTCACATCCTCATTATATATTTCTATTTCTTTAGAAAGATTTCTAACTTAAACGTTGAAATATAAATTAAAAAATGAGTCCCGTTAATTTTTCTAACATCTTATTTGTAATTTGTGGTACGTAAATTCTAGATTAATAGAAACGGAGATCGGATCCGCTTCAACTCAACCCGCAATAGAAGATCAAGTGGCTCCTAATCCATACCACAACCCAAATCTTGAAACGCATCAAATATCAATTCCACTACCGATGAAGATCTATCTATTTGAGAGTTTGTGATCTTCTTAATTAGTTGTTCACTATAGATAAATACATCATTCTCAAATGAAATCCATAATAACTAATTGAATAACTTATTATTATTATTGGAATATTTCATTTAATTATTTTCACATGACAATAAAGTTATTTGGACTGCTAATATATACTTTACTTGCTTATCACAAACGGTATATCTAATTTTATTCAAATCATATAAGTTATCTAATTACTTTTACATATTCAATATTCGCAAAAGTAGAAAAAATCATAAGAATAATATATAACTACTCCTACAATACTATGAGAACAAATTGGTGACATTATCCTTTTATTATATCAAGGCATCATCATCTACATGAGTGACTTTTCATTATTCTTGCCATCCATTGATACAAATAAAGAAAAATACGACCACCTATATCAGTGATCTTTTCTTCCAGTTTCTCTCAAGTCAGGGCCGACTCCATCGTCACCCAATCCCTACTGTCAATTTATAAAATCTCGAGAGGAATTGAAAAGTTCAACGCACCAAATTTATTGTGTTATCACCGGTGACTAATTGAGCTCTTGATGAAATTGAGAAATGACCATGAAAATAAAGCTAAGAATTGAAGCGAACCCTCATCACGGTAGATGACAGAATCCACAATATTTCATACGTAATTTTATCCTAACACCAGATGACCCACCTTAGATAAAGTCGAACACCATTGCACAAGCGGCCAGCGCTGAAGTCCTATGAAATCAGATTCAGTGCTTCGAATCCCTATCCTGGCTTGTGCAGAACACTCAGCACTGGGAGCCGTGGATGTGCAGAACACTCAAAGAAGACTAGTATGGGCGCTGCGCTTCGAACACGAATCATTCGGGAAGAAATTTAAAGCCAGTAACTAAAATCTTCAACTGGTGTAGCACGACGGCATGAGGAGCTTTCATCTCATAAAAGAGAAAAAAAGTGTTGTTTTTAAAATTTTCAACGTCCATTTTTTGATAAATAGTTTTGATTTAATAACTAAATTTAATTATTTTTTAAATTTTTTTTTAAATATTAAATTATAATTATTTATTTAAAAATAAATAGTCTATACTTAGATAATAACTCCTTCAATCAATTTAAAAGATAGAGTCCCCATAATCTATAGCATGAATAAACGGGCGACACAATTTTTTATTTTATAATTTCTTATTGTTATCATTTGAAATATATATTCAGATCATATAATCAGTTCTGATAACATAATTTTATAAGTTAAAATTTTAATATACATCTTGTTTAGTGGTGTGTAGGATCCCAACTCGATAAACGGAGCCGAAATCAATCAAACAGACTAACCTGAATCTGTTCAAAGTTCGGATCCAAGGATGCATCACATATTAATTTATGATATGTAATAACTTTTTAAATAATGTCTTAAGATTATTTGGGGAAGTTGAAACTATGAAAATCATCCAAAGAATCAAAGAATGTTTACATGTACGCCTTCTAGGCATATTATAATGTCACTTTTTTTAAAATATTAATCGCCACTTATAAGCATAAACGAGTACATATGAATCATCTTAGAGAGAAAATAAATTCTAATTGTCTATATTTTATACTAATAAAATCAAACTGAAACTTTCAAAAAAAATAAAATTATCTAAATTTTATTAATTATTTTATATAATAAATAATTAATAAAAATAATATGATTATTTGTGAGTTTTTTCTCACCTGTCCCTCCATTTTTTATACACTTTGAAATCCTACCACTAACATAATTTTTATAGAGTATAAAATAAGATAAATAAATAAATATAAATATATATATATATACCGTGAATAATTATATATTTTCGTATTATTGCTCATATATTAATTTATATATATAATATTTCTACCAAAGCTGATGAAGTTGGCCGAGCAATTTAAAGAAAGTTTTGACTTTGTCATGATATTATACTGAAGTCATTATTTCAGTAAAATTTCGGTTTGCAGGGCATACAAATAATATCTTTCTTTTTTGCCCGGATTTCTCTTGGTTCTTTTTATTAACAGCTAATTTTGAAATTTCTCCAATTAAACCCTTTCCATTTGTGTCTCCCGAATCCGGATCATCCGGATCCTTCTTCCCTCAAAGGAAAGCAAAAAAACTATAATTTTGTTTCTGGAAATAATGTACAAAGGCTGCCATGAAGAAGCACCGCAGCGGATCGATCGTCGACTACCTAATCAAAAGGACGAGCAGCAATGGGAAAAGAGCGACACCTGATCTGATCAAATCAAACGATCTGATCTGATGGCTCATGGGACTCCCCCTGTCCGTCTCCTACCCGATCATCACCGCTCCGACCAATTTCGCATCGGGGCTTTTCCGGCCACTCAACCGTTTTATCTCCCCTCTCGCCGTTGCAAGTACTGCCGCTGCTGCTCTTATCCCCAAAGGAAGAGACTCTAACGGAAGCCGGAGTCGCCAAGAAGGTGGGCTTCTCTTCCCCGGCCATTATAACCAACACGTTGCTTTCGAAGGCGGCCGGCAGTGGCTTAATGTTGTCGTCGGCCTTACCCTCGGCGGCGGTGGGCTCGGCGTCTCTGTCGGCGGCAGTGCTGCCAAGAAAGCCTGAGAGCTTACAGTAGGAGCAGGCCAGAACCAAGAGGGAAAATGCTATAAGACCCAGCATCGCCGCTATCCCGCCGAACAGGTAAGGCACCGGTGAGTGCCACGGCGAGTGCTGCGTCTGCGTATGCGGCTGCGGCTGAGCCGCCGTCTCCAACGTACCTCCTGTCCTCATATTTTCAGGAGAAAAAAAAAAATCTATGAGGGCCTCTTTTCTGTCTTGGGTATTGAATTGTGAAAGAATTGAATAAAAAATAGGAATGTGGAGAAGAAGTGGAGGTGGTTTTGAGGAACAAAGTGGGGGTGGAAGGCTGTATTTATAGCAACGGGGAGACACCACGAGCAGGGGTTTACGATGAGAGCGGGAGTGGCTAATGGCCTCATATGCGTTGGACGCCCCCCGGATCCGTGATAGATGGCCTCATATGCATGACATGACAAGTTGGAATTCCGTGGCTCCGACGCACGGTTCTCCAGTTGGATTTTGATGTTTCAGACTTTTCATTTTATTTAAATAAAAATAATATATATGTAATAATATATTCAAACTTTTATTAAAATGTAAAAATTAAAAAAAATTCATATTTCAAAATATTATTAAAATTAAAACTACTGCCATATTATTTTTAATTTTTTTAAAAAATAATAGGTTCCAGCCATTTGAAACTTAATCCAATAGTTTTAAGGACGCGTAGAACGGGCACCCCCTCAATCTTGCGGAGAAGTCCCAAACAAATAATAAGTTGTGGTTCGAGGGAAGAGAGTTAATTCTTTTTTCTCGTTGCTTTGAGCAATGGGTGCAAGGATTGAGATTTTAGACTCAGATCATCGCCTAGGCTCTTTTTCTGAAAGTGGGAATTCTTTTTTTTTCCCCTCTTAGTTGATGAAGAGGGTATTTATAGGTTTCTTTAGGGAGGCTTTTCGAGTCAAGATTTTCGACAAGTGATTTGTAGAGATTTGTCGGCCACTGCACGCTGGTGGTAGTCAAGGGTGTCAGTTATCACCTTGTAGAGGCGAGAAAATCATTGTTGGGCATGGCCAATGCAGGCCTAATTGATCTCGCTAAGATTGGCTAAGCTGTTGTTGGGGCGGCACGTGTTGCAACTTGTCAGCGTTGAATTTATCTCCCATTACCTGGCATCTCCTGAGCCGGTGCCTCCTGTGCAGGAAGCCTACGGTCATCTCTACAGGCACGTGAGTGGTGCTAATTGCCTACATTTTTGGGGCGCACAGTGGGCCTTGTTTTTGAGCCTCTTGAGGCGTCGTTGTTAGGTTGGGCCCCTCTATTGATTGGACATGTTCTTCTTCCAACTGGGCTTCATTAGTTTTTGTCGAAGTCTATGCTGGACCCATCAGATCTTAATAATTTTAATATAAGGAAATTGTTTTTAAGCTATTTTCTTCACTTGCTATCAAGTTTTTGGATTATTCATATTGCTCTTGTTAAAATATATATGTGTATCCTCCTTTATTGTTATTTTTTTTTCTAGAGATTTTCAAAAGAAGAAAGAGAAATAGAAGATGAGAAGACAAAGAAAAAGAAAGAGAAAGAAGGAAAGATTATTTTGAAGTGATTTAATGCTAAATCTTGGTAATTTTAAAATAAAATAAGTATGTCTAAGCTATTTTCTTCACTTATTGTCAAATTTTTAGATTACTTTTCTTGTAATCCTTTATTGTCATTCTTAACTTTAAATTATGTATGTTCATTTGATTCATATTTTTTAAGATTTTGAAAGCTCATATCTTATTTTAAATATATTATACAAAAATTCTAAAAAAATCAAACATTTTGCTCTTGCATGTCTTCTCTTATGTAAAAATTTGAGTAAATAGTCTATAACTAAGTTTAGTTTGAGATATTTGCTTTCCAAATTTTAAAAATTTGTTCATTTATATAAAATTTTTATTATATTAAAATAAAAATTATTACAGAGAATTAATAAAATATATTTAGACATATTTTAATATAATAATTTACAAGCAAAAATCATTATTTAATAATAGTGAATTAAAAAAGGTGACATTTTATCTAATTTATAGGTATAATATATAGTTCATCCATTTATAAATTTTAAATAATAATATATAACTTGGACTATAAGATAAGAATCTATTGTCTGACATTCAATATTCGACCATAATAATAATAAAATGAGACTCTAGGATGTGAATTTCTTTTTTATGATAATATCTATTAGGTAATATTATTGCGTCCTCGAGTTCCGGCCGTCATACAACGAGAGTCCGAGTTCGCTTTTTTCGATGCCCTCGGACTGACGGAATCGTGCAACACAAAAGAATTTGTTAAGTTCGACGAGAATGACGTTTCGGGAAGGAAAATGGGACAATGGCACAATGCACGAATACTTTACGTGGAAAACCCTTTTCTGAATGAAAGGAAAAAAAACCACGGTGATGGACGTTAGGTCCGAAAGATTTCACTACCTTTAGAATGGAATACAACTAGTGGCAATGGCACTTTTTGTTGCCACACAAAGTTACAAGGCAAGAGATCTCGTTCTCTCTTTTTTTTCTAACTTTCTTTTTTCACTTAGTTGCTGTTCACAGTGTGTATGTAAATGCCAGCTCTTGGAATCCTTTTTTCTGTTGCTTGAATGGGGTATTTATGGAGGGGGATCATGCCGTTGAAATGGAGACACGTGGCGTTGGCTTGTGCTGAGAGGCCTGCCACAAACTCTGCTGATTCGACGTGTCAGGTGCCGTTAGTCCCGTAATGATTGCACGTGCTCTGAGCGCCGTAATTTCTTGTGGAGGTAGCGTACTGTAGAGAACGCGTGCTCCTTGGTAACAGTGAATCGTCTGAGTTGGCGTGTTCGGTCATTTGGGCCCCCTTTTCCCTTGATCTGATGATTCATATATGAAGAGATTGTCATCGAACCTAAAAAGCCTTCTGGGTCTTTGTCGAATCCTCAAACTTATTGAGTTAGGTTTTCGAACGTTTCGCTTACTAAAGACCATTGAGATTTCAGTGTTATATTATTGGCTTCATGTTTCAGGATTTCATTAGTGACATTGGTCTCTTATGGTGTCCTCGGGCCTCTTGGACGAAATTGGTCTCTTGGACTGTTGTCGCCATTTGGGCTTCTTGGGACGCTGGCCTAGGTTCTTGAGCTTCTAAAACCAATTTAACCTCCTGAGCTAAATTAGACTTCTTGGACCTCCTGGAACCCGAATGACTGCCTTTAGACTTTTTGGGCCAAATTATCCTTGTAAGTGTCTTGGTCCGTGGACTTTACTCTTTGGGCCTTCCTTTCTAGGCCTTGGGTGTTGGGACCCATCAAATATAATGAAGAGTAGCGTTACTTACGGAATTCCTTCTCCTAACCTGGCTTGCTCGATTTGATTAGAAATATTAGAAAAGTTAAACTTAAGTAAAATATAAAATGATACAAATATCAAAAATATTTTTGTATATGCTTTCATCATAGTCAATTCACATAAAGACGGTTATTTATAGAATATTTTTAATATATTATTTTATTTATTTATTAATAGTAACAGACATATATAAACTAAATAAATAAATTAATAGATATCATAACTCATAAATATTTTAAAAATAGCCCTAACTATTTCTCGTTGCATGAATTAACAGTGTGTGGGTTGTGCGGCTCAGCAGAATAAGTTCAATGAGGCGTCACAAAAAGGCTTTAAGAAAAAGCAAGCACGACGCATACAGTTTCAACTTCCCAAACAGGAACAAAAACGTATGACCACGGAAAGGAAAGCGAGAAACTCGAGTTCACGGGCTGCATCTTTCCTTAGGAGTATATTTATATATTTATCTTGATTTTGAGACTATTAAATATAATTTAAAGGATTCATGTATTTTTAATATTTTTCAAATAAAATATTTAAATTTATACCTAATAACATTAAAATTGTGGCAAAAAATTTACGTCTCGGAGGTAAGGTGTAGCCTCTCTCAAAGCTTGGAATGAAATGCGCCAATGTAGTTCCCCCGGGGAATGTCCATGAACCAAATTAGTCTAAAGTATATTCAATAGATGAGTAATGCTGAATAATTGTAGATTCTATAGATACCTATTTTAATATGTAGTTTGATGCGTATCTTAACTGAGTTCTTATTCAGGATATGATCTGTCAAAGTGGGATCCGAAACCGAATGCTGCGACCATGGTTTTATGCACCATAAATAACAAAGTCAAGGAGTCTGAGTTATACTTTTGGATTACTCTCTCTAATACATTGTTAGAGACATTGTCTAAATTGGCATATTCTATGACCATATGCATTATTGTATTGATGTCGGGTGTGGGTTGTTGGGCTACAGTCCGTTTTGTCCGTTCCGTCGTTTAGTCGCTCGAGCCATCCGAAGCCTACGCGCACGCCTGGTGCTCTCTACTCGCTCGAGCTGAAAATCCAGAATGTACCCCGCTCGCTTGGAGCTCGATACCCGCTCGCTTGGCGCTCGATATCCGCTCGAACCGAAAATCCAGAATGGTGCCCGCTTGCTGCTCGCCTTCTGGCCGCTCGAGCGCATTCAGGGTTTCGCACGAAACCCTCTGTCTGCCCACCGCGCGCTCGAGCTGGGCTCGAGCGCCGGTGCAACGGGCAAAATTTTTGAACGACTTTTTGCATCCTCTATAAATACAAGCCTTGTGTTTTTGAAACCCTAAGCACGCCAGAGCCTCTGTTGATATCTTGTGGAGCCGTTAAACTTGAGAAGAAAGCGTTTCATGTTTCATTGATTTAGCTTCTCTTGAGAACTTGAGAAAATCAAAAGTTATAACTTTAAACTCCATGTTCTAAAGAGTTTTCTCATCACTTTTCCTTTTCCATTCAAACTTTTGCATCCTTCTACCTTCGTTGGAGACGTAGGTGCGTTGAAGAAGGAGACCCGATCGTGATCGACAATTCAAGTGGTTCAAGAGAAGATTGACGTGAAGATCGGAAGGTGTCCGGTTCCGTTGCTGAGGGCAAATCCAAGGAGTTCCTTGGTAGGGATCACGTGACGGGAGTAAGTCGATTAGGTTAGCGGGTCGTTACCACCCGATCTGTAAGTTTATTTTCATAATGCATTGCTTCCCTGGCCGTTGAAGCCCAGAGTGTTTTTTCTCAATTACCGTGGGTATCGAGTTTTCACTTCGTCACCAAAAATCGTGTCTTTATCATTATTGCTCATAGTTATTTATATTGTGCATGCTTGTTATCTCGTTAGCATCTAGTACTAAATATCCTTTACGTGTATCGAATACTTATTATTATATACTGCTTCCGCTATACTTTTAACGGGGTCGAAACTTGATTGCTCACGTTAGCACAAAACGTGCTTTTTTAATTGGTATCAGAGACTTACCCCGATCCGCGACCCCCGATCTAGATGTATACCAGTGGATCGCTCTCCGTTTCTCCCTTCTTTGATGGGAGTAACTATGCCTATTGGAAGGTCCGGATGAGAGCCTTCCTAAAATCTTTAGATGAGCGTGTTTGGGCAAGTACCCAAGTTGGGTGGACTCCACCCACTTGTTCCTCTAGTAACGAACCAAAAGCCTTATCTTCATGGACCAAAGAGGAACTCGGTGCATGTAATTGGAACAGTAAGGGGTTACATGCTATTTTTATGGCTGTATCTTCTGATGAGTTTAAACGAATTTCAATGTGTGAGACTTCTAAAGATGCGTGGGATATCCTAGGAATTACTCATGAAGGCACAAAATTTGTTAAAAATTCAAAATTACAAATGTTTACAACTAGATTCGAAGAAATAAAAATAAAAGATGATGAGACCTTTGATGAGTTATATGCTCAATTAAATGATATTGTAAACTCCACGTTTAATTTAGGAGAACGAATCTCGGAAAATAGGATTGTTAGAAAAGTTCTACGATCTTTACCTGAACGATTTAGACCCAAAGTGACTGCAATTGAAGAGAGCAAAGATTTAGACAAATTAAAATTTGAAGAACTTGTAGGGTCCCTACAAAATTATGAGCACACCTTGCCACAGTCAAGGCAAAATAAATCAATTGCCCTAAAATCAAGTAGGGAAGTGCGAAACCGGGATTCTAATGAAGAATCGGATAGCGATAGTGAATTTTCCTCATTTGTGAAGAATTTTAAAAAGTTTTTGAAGACTAATAGATCTTCTTCAAACAAATTTGATGTGCACTCAAAATCTTCACCTAAATTTAAGAAGAAAGATTGACGTGAACTCAAGGATTCCAAATCAAAACCGACTCAATGAGTCCAATGTCATGAGTGTAAAGGTTTTGGTCACTATCGTGCTGAATGTCCAAACTTCAAACACCAACAAGGTCAAGCCTTTAAAACTAATGTGACCTTAAGTGATGACGAAGAAGAAGAGGGTGAAAAATGTTTTGAAGAAGGCCCTGTCAATTATATGGCTTTTATAACCTCCATGTGTGGCAATTCAGTAGAAAACATTAATCAATCTGATGACTCTGTGGATGAGTTCGAAGCTGAATTTGATGTCCTTCAAGAAATATATGACAAATTGTTTAGACAATACTTAAAAGTAAAGAAGCAAAATAAAACCTTAAACAGTGGGGTCCTTGAGTTGGAACTAGAAAAATTAGTTCATTAATCCAAGTTAGATTCTAAAATCCAAGAAATTGAGAATCTGAAAGTCTCATTTGCTAAGCAACTCACAACTTTAGAATCTGAACTTGAGGCTTCTCGAAAAGATTTAACACAATTCTTGAATGGGTCCACAAAATTAGATCATATGCTTGGGTTGGAAAAAATTGGTGGGAATAAACAGGGTTTGGGGTATGCTGCAAATATTGTTCA
The DNA here is from genome assembly GCA_033239525.1 of Nepenthes gracilis. Classification (NCBI taxonomy): domain Eukaryota; kingdom Viridiplantae; phylum Streptophyta; class Magnoliopsida; order Caryophyllales; family Nepenthaceae; genus Nepenthes; species Nepenthes gracilis. The sequence continues at coordinate 17,005,977 of BSYO01000016.1, read as the reverse complement.
AAATGACGTGAAACCTAAAACTATATTTATTCCCGCCACGAATATTTCAAACGAACACGTCATCACACCCAAAATCATTAAGACCGTGCCTCAATATGTGGATAACAGATTTGGCTCAACTAATCTACATAATCACAAGCTGTGAATAATTCTTCCATACCTAAGTTTGTGCCTACCTGTTATGCGTGTGAAAAAGTTGATCACGTTCGTCAACGATACTACACCATGAATCATTTGAACAACCAAAGATCAAGACTAAAAATGCATAGACTTGTTGATCACATTCAGCAATTGGATGCCCAAGTTAAAAGATTAAATACAAAAGTGAATTCCGTACGACAAGTCTGGGTTAAGAAAAGTATGTTACACTACCCTTTGGCCATTCGTGACAAAAAGGGGGAGATTTGGTTCATTTGTGATAGGGGGAGATTAGGGGAGATTTGAGGCTCTTTGTTATTTATGTTAAGGGGAGGCGCTGGTTTTGGGGGGACGGAGTCGGATTTTTAATGTTAGGAGGAGTCTTGTTATATTTGTTCGTCTTGTTATATTTGTTAGGGGGAGTCTTGCTATTTTCGTTAGGGGGAGCTTTGTTCTTTTCGGCATATGTTATTACTGTGCACCATTCAGTACTACTTGTATCTCATACTTATTTACAGTGCATACTGTTATTCTTCCTTATTATACTCTGTCTTGTTGGTACTAACCTGCTTGTCCAGGTAATTCAATTATACAGTCAACGCAGCTATCATCACATTGCCGCAGCAATTCTAGTATAACTGTTTACACCTTTTTTGTGTCTCTTATGTATCACTAGGCGTAGGTTTTTATGTACACGGGTTCAATCTCGGTGGTGTCTGAACCCGTGATTCACTTGTATTGATTTATTTTCTGAGTTTTGTCACGGAGTTTTATCACGTAATTGCCAAAGGGGAAGATTGTTAGAGACATTTGTCTAATATGGCATATTCCGTGACCATATGCATTATTGTATCGATGTCGGGTTGTGGGTTGTTGGCTACAGTCCGTTTTGTCCGTTCCATCGTCTAGTCGATCGAGCCATCCGAAGCCTCCACGCACGCCTGGCGCTCGCTACCCGCTTGAGCCGAAAATCCAGAATGTACCCTGCTCTCCTGGCGCTCGATACCCGCTCTAGCCGAAAATCTAGAATGGTGCCCGCTCACTGCTCTCCTTCTGGCCGCTCGAGCGCATTCAGGGTTTCGCACGAAACCCTCTGTCCACCCACCGCGCGCTCGAGCGCCGGTGCAACGGGCAAAATTTTTGAACGACTTTTTGCATCCTTTATAAATACAGGCCTTGTGTTTTTGAAACCCTAAGCACGCCAGAGCCTCTGTTGATATCTTGTGGAGCCGTTAAACTTGAGAAGAAAGTCTTTCATGTTTCATTGATTTAGCTTCTCTTGAGAACTTGAGAAAACCAAAAGTTACAACTTTAAACTCCATGTTCTAAAGAGTTTTCTCATTACTTTTCCTTTTCCATTCAAACTTTTGCATCCTTCTACCTTCGTTGGAGATGTAGGTGCGTTGAAGAAGGAGACTCGATCGTGATCGACAATTCAAGTGGTTCGAGGGAAGAATGACGTGAAGACCGGAAGGTGTCCGGTTCCGTTGTCGAGGGCAAATCCAAGGAGTTCCTTGGTAGGGATCACGTGACGGGAGTAAGTCAGTTAGGTTAGCTCGTCGTTACCACCCGGTCTGTAAGTTTATTTTCATAGTGCATTGCTTCCCTGGCCGTTGAAGCCCGGAGTGTTTTTTCTCGATTACCGTGGGTATCAAGTTTTCACTTCGTCACCAAAAATCGTGTCTTTATCATTATTGCTCATAGTTATTTATATTGTGCATGCTTGTTATCTCGATAGCATCTAGTACTAAATATCCTTTACGTGTATCGAATGTTTATTATTATATACTGCTGCCGCTATACTTTTAACGGGGTCGAAACTTGATTGCTCACGTTAGCACAAAACGTACTTTTTCATACCTAAATTATTATAAACTTAGAAAAAATAGAGAAAGCAAATAAGTCACAATTTTTTTGAATTTCACCATGAGACTTATGGAGTTACGACAAATGAATTATGAGGGGTTGAGCATTGTTATGAGCTCAGCAAAAGCAATGCTACCTTTCGAGGGGTGTGGCCCTAAGCGTTTTCAGTGTCGAACAATATTCAATCTTCTTTTACGATACGTTTTGTTGTTGGAATGGAATAAAGTGAGAATAGAATAGTTATTCCAGAGAATAGAATATGATGAGAATATAGTTGGAATTATTATTCCCATATTTAATTGTTAGAATAGAATAAGGTGGGAATTAATATTCTTTTATTTGGTTTGTAGAATAGTATGAGGAATAAGGTGAGAATAGTGATAATAATAATAATGATAATAATAATAATTATAAATAATAATTATTATTATTATTATAAAACATAATAATAATAATAATAACAATAATAATAATAATAATTATTATTATTATTATAAAACATAATAATAATAATAATAATTACAAAATATAATAATAATAATTATAAAATTTAATAATAATAATAATAATAATAATAATAGTGGGAATGTCTATTCCCACCTTTTATGTGGGAATAGATATTTCCATAAATGTGAAAATAAATATTCCCCGAGAATATTTATTCACAATTAAATTTGTAATCAAATGGAAGAATTTCTATTATCTGAGAATAGAAATTCTAGTCTTATCTTATTCTCACCTTATTTCAACAACCAATTATAGCAAAGTCCATCCTCCACCTTAGTAATAGCAATTTCGTAGTGCAGAAAACATGCAACGGGTCTCCACCAATAGTGATAGTATGGGAAACCACTGTACCTGACAACCAATGACAACCTAACCAACTCACGCAAGAAGCAGCTTGGCCCTGGTCAGCCACCACCTACTGTGATGACATTACCGCCATAAAACGACATTTGATACGGTGGCTCTTGTCAATGTCCTAGAGATCAGCGAATTTTGACGGAATACCTATCACCAATCTTGACGTCAAAACCTTCTTCACGAAATACTATAAATTTTCTCTCCCTTCACAGGATAGGGAATCGAGCAATTCTCAGCGAAAGCCACTCTCGAGTGAGACACAAAAGTTTAGAAAAAAATTAAACTTTCTTTCTTTACATAGCTCTTTCTCCTCCTCACAAAACTACTCCCTATCAAGTACATCCTAGTGAGCCACTAATCGAGTGCGATATATCGGAGTTCAATCTTTCATCTCTCTAAGTCGCTCCTTGTTGAACGCATTATAGGAGCTTAGACCTCCTCTTACTTTTCCCGCATACATGCATCATTGTATTCTCTCACATCCTCATTACATATTTCTATTTCTTTGAAAATATTTCTGACTTAAACGTTGAAATATAAATTAGAAAATGAGTCCCGTCAATTTTTTAACGTCTTGTTTATAATTTGTGATACATAAATTTTAGGTTAATAGAAACGGAGATCGGGTCCACTCCAACTCAACCCGCAATAGAAGATCAAGTGGCTCCTAATCCATACCACAACCCAAATCTTGGAACGTATCAAATATCAATTCCACTACCCATGAAGATCTATCTATTTGAGAGTTTGTGATCTTCTTAATTAGTTGTTCACTATAGATAAATACATCATTCTCAAATGAAATCCATAATAACTAATTGAATAACTTATTATTATTATTGGAATATTTCATTTAATTATTTTCACATGACAATATAAGTTATTTGGACCGCTGATATATACTTGCTTTTCACAAACGGTATATCTAATTTTATTCAAATCATATCAGTTATCTAATTACTTTTACATATTCAATATTCACAAAAGCAGAAAAAATCATAATAATAATATATAACTACTCCTACAATACTATGAGAACAAATTGCTGACATTATCATTTATTATATCAAGGCATCACCATCTACATGAGTGACTTTTCATTATTCTTGCCATCCATTGATACTAATAAAGAAAAATACGACCGCCTATATCAATGATCTTTTCTTCCAGTTTCTCTCAAATCAGGGCCGACTCCATCGTCACCCAATCCCTATTGTCAATTTATAAAATCTCGAGAGGAATTGAAAAGTTCAACGCACCAAATTTATTGTGCTATCACCGGTGACTAATTGAGCTCTTGATGAAATTGAGAAATGACCATGAAAATAAACTAAGAATTGAAGCGAACCCTCATCACAGTAGATGACAGAATCCACAATATTTCATACGTAATTTTATCCTAACACCAAATGACCCACCTTTGATAAAGTCGAACACCATTGCACAAGCGGCCAGCGCTGAAGTCCTATGAAATCAGATTCAGTGCTTCGAATCCCTCTCCTGGCTTGCGCAGAACACTCAGCACTGGGAGCCGTGGATGTGCAGAACACTCAAAGAAGACTAGTATGGGCGCTGCGCTTCGAACACGAATCATTCGGGAAGAAATTTAAAGCCAGTAACTAAAATCTTCAACTGGTATAGCACGACGGCATGAGGAGCTTTCATCTCATAAAAGAGATAAAAAGTGTTGTTATTTAAATTTTAAACGTCCATTTTTTGATAAATAGTTTTAATTTAATAACTAATTTTAATTATTTTTAAATTTTTTTTAAATATTAAATTATAATTATTTATTTAAAAATAAATAGTCTATACTTAGATAATAACTTCATCAATCTATTTAAGAGAACGAGTCCCATTGATCTATAACATGAATAAACGGGTGGCATAATTTTTTATTTTATAATTTCTTATTGTTATCTTTTGAAACATATATTCAGATTACATAATCAGTTTTGATATCATAATTTTATAAGTTAAAATTTTAATATACATCTTGTTTAGTGGTGTGCAGGATTTCAACTCAATAAACGGAGCTGAAACCAATCAAGCAGATCAACTTGAATCTGTTCGAAGTTTGAACCCAAGGACGCATCACATCTTAATTTATAATCTGTAATAACTTTTTAAATAATGTCTTAAGATTATTTGGGAAAGTTGAAACTATGAAAATCATCCAAACAATCAAAGAATGTTTACATGTACGGTTTCTAGGCATATTATAATATCACTTTCCTTAAGATATTAATCGCCACTTATAAATATAAACGAGTACATATGAATCATCTTAGAGAGAAAATAAATTCTTATTGACTATATTTTGTACTAACAAAATCAAACTAAAACTTTCAAAAAAAATAAAATTATCTAAATCTTATTAATTATTTTATATAATAAATAATTAATAAAAATAATATGATTATTTGTGAGTTTTTTCTCACCTGTCCCTCCATTTTTTATACGCTTTGAAATCCTACCACTAACATAATTTTTATAGAGCATACAATAATATATATATATATATATATATATACCAGGAATAATTATATATTTTCGTATTATTACTCATATATTAATTTATATATATAATAATTCTACCAAAGCTGATGAAGTTGGCTGAGCAATTTAAAGAAAGTTTTGACTTTGTCATGATATTATACTGAAGTCATTATTTCAGTAAAATTTCGGTTTGTAGGGCATACAAATAATATCTTTCTTTTTTGCCCAGATTTCTCTTGGTTCTTTTTATTAACAGCTAATTTTGAAATTTCTCCAATTAAATCCTTTCCATTTGTATCTCCCGAATCCGGATCATCCGGATCCTTCTTCCCTCAAAGGAAAGCCAAAAAACTATAATTTTGTTTCTGGAAATAATGTACAAAGGCTCCCACGAAGAAGCACCGCAGAGGAGCGATCGTCGACTGCCTAATCAAAAGGACAAGCAGCAATGGGAAAAGAGTGACACCTGATCTGATCAAATCAAACGATCTGATCTGATGGCTCATGGGACTCCCCCTGTCCGTCTCCTACCCGATCATCACCGCTCCGACCAATTTCGCATCGGGGCTTTTCCGGCCACTCAACCGTTTTATCTCCCCTCTCGCCGTTGCAAGTACTGCCGCTGCTGCTCTTATCCCCAAAGGAAGAGACTCTAACGGAAGCCGGAGTCGCCAAGAAGGTGGGCTTTTCTTCCCCGGCCATTATAACCAACACGTTGCTTTCGAAGGCGGCCGGCAGTGGCTTAATGTTGTCGTCGGCCTTACCCTCGGCGGCGGTGGGCTCGGCGTCTCTGTCGGCGGCAGTGCTGCCAAGGAAGCCTGAGAGCTTCCAGTAGGAGCAGGCCAGAACCAAGAGGGAAAATGCTATAAGACCCAGCATCGCCGCTATCCCGCCGAACAGGTAAGGCACCGGTGAGTGCCACGGCGAGTGCTGCGTCTGCGTATGCGGCTGCGGCTGAGCCGCCGTCTCCAACGTACCTCCTGTCCTCATATTTTCAGGAAAAAAAAAAATCTATGAGGGCCTCTTTTCTGTCTTGGGTATTGAATTGTGAAAGAATTGAATAAAAAATAGGAATGTGGAGAAGAAGTGGAGGTGGTTTTGAGGAGCAACGTGGGGGTGGAAGGCTGTATTTATAGCAACGGGGAGACTCCACGAGCAGTGGTTTACGATGAGAGCGGGAGTGGCTAATGGCCTCATGTGCGTTGGACGCCCCCCGGATCCGTGATAAATGGCCTCGTATGCATGACATGACAAGTTGGAATTCCGTCATTTTATTTTAATAAAAATAATATATATGTAATAATATATTCAGACTTTTATTAAAATGTAAAAAATAAAAAAAATTCATATTTCAAAATATTATTAAAATTAAAACTACTGTCATATTATTTTTAATTTTTTTTTAAAAAATAATAGGTTCCAGCCATTTGAAACTTAATCCAATAATTTTAAGGACGCGTAGAACGGGCACCCCCTCAATCTTGAGGAAAAGTCCCAAATCCAACAACTTGATTCCGCAAGATACGCTGAGACAATTTCATGCTTCTAAACATGAGTATAACCCAACTAACAAGGACAATAACGATGATAATAAAATATTACTTATATAATTTATTTTAGCATACTTTTTATGAGCAGGGTTTATTTTATTTTTTTCTCAAATTATAGAGGATCCTATATATAAAAAATTAAGTTATATGTAGATAAAATCATTAGTATAATCAATAATAAATGTGGTTGTCAAGAAATTCTACAATATTCGAGTGTTAAAAATATAATATGTGATGTTAGGATTAATTTAATTAAGTACATTATTGAGAAAAACTATGTGTTTAAGTAATAAAATTGTATTTGAGAATAAGAATTGATGTTGGACCCACGCATAAGCGGGCTTTAGATATGAATAGCAGTATCGGGATGCCTGAGGGTATAGAAAGAAAAACTCTTGCTTGTATTATGGGTGGTATTTGATAGGCATATGATAGGCATTTGTGTGCCTATAGTAGGGGACGAGGGGGCGTCCAGCGCGGAGCCTCCTCCAACGCTCACGAGGCCGTTGGATTTGAAATCCAACGGCCCCCGTTTTTTTAAAAAAAATATTATAAAATTTAAAAATAAAAAATATTAAAATTTATATTTTTATAATCAAAATATAAAAAAAATATTTAAAAAAAATAAAAATAATAAAAAATATGTTTTTTTTTATTATAAATTTTGGGCCGTTGGATTTTTCAATCCAACGACCCAAACAAAGCGCTGGACGCCGTCCAGCGCTGGGGGGCGTTGGACGCCCCCCGAATCCCCTATAGTAGCAAGTGTTAGCCTTCGTGAGTATATATATATATATATATATATATATGGAATTTCAATTGAGTTTTGAGTTTTTTTTTCTTTTGAAAATTTTTAAGAAAAAAAGGGAGAAATAGAAAATCAGAGGACAGAAAAGAAGAGAGCGAAAGAATGAAAAGTCATTTTGAAGTGATTCAAAATTAGATTTTGATACGTCCCTGGGTTCGGGTTCTTGTGTGAATAAGGAAGCCTTCGGAAACCTCAATTGGTCGGATTGCGAATGGGTTTGGTCTCTACGTCTTTCCACCTAGGCCTTACACACCATAAATTACAAATAAGATGTCAGAGGACGGTGGGAGGTTGTTCCACTGTAAATATTCTGACACTCAAATCAGAAATCTTTTTTCGAAAACGAAAAGATGTACTCGTGGAAGTAAACGTAATGAGGATGCATGAATGCTAGGATAAGGGGAGTGAGTGGGATGTTCAAAGGAGGCTTGTGCTCCCTGGATTGCACTGCTAGGAGTGGCTCACTATCGTTGCCGTAGAAAGGTTGTGGTTCGAGGGAAGAGAGTTCATTCTTTCTCATCATTGCTTTGAGCAATGGGTGCCAGGATCGAGATTTTGAACTCAGATCACTGCTTAGGCTCTTTTTCTGAAAGTGGGAATTCTTTTTTTTTCCCTCTCAGTTGATGAAGAGGGTATTTATAGGTTCCTTTAGGGAGGCTTTTAGAGTCAGGATTTTCGACAAGTGACTTGTAAAGATTCGTTGGCTGCTGCACGCTGGTGGTAGTCAAGGGTGTCAGTTATTACCTTGTAGAGCCGAGGAAATCATTATTGGGTGTGGCCAATGCAGGCCTAATTGATCTCGCTAAGATTGGCTAAGCTGCTGTTGGGAAGGCGCGTGCTGCAACTTGTCATCTTTTAATTTATCTCCCATTGCTTGGCATCCTCTAAGCCGGTGCCTCCTGTGCCGGTAGCCTACGGTCGTCTCTGCAAGCACGTGAGCAGTGCTAATTGCTTACATTTCAGGGGCGCACAGTGGGCCTTGTTTTTTATCCTCCTGGGGCGCCGTTGCTAGGTTGGGCCCCTCTACTGATTGGACATGTTCTTCTTCCAGCTGTGCTTCATTAGTTTTTGTCCAAGTCCATCCTGGACCCATCAGATCTTAATAATTTTAATATAAGGAAATTATTTTTAAGCTATTTTCTTCACTTGCTATCAAGTTTTTGGATTATTCATATTGCTCTTGTTAAAATATATATGTGTATTCTCCTTTATTTTTTTTTTTTAGAGATTTTCAAAAGAAGAAAGAGAAATAGAAGATGAGAAGACAAAGAAAAAGAAAGAGAAAGAAGAAAAGATTATTTTGAAGTGATTTAATGTTAAATCTTGATAATTTTAAAATAAAATAAGTATGTCTAAGTTATTTTCTTCACTTATTGTCAAATTTTTAGATTACTTTTCTTGTAATCTTTTATTGTCATTCTTAACTTTAAATTATGTATGTTGATTTGATTCATATTTTTTAATATTTTGAAAGCTCATATCTTATTTTAAATATATTATAAAAAATTCTAAAAATATCAAACATTTTGCTCTTGCATGTCTTCTCTTATGTAAAAATTTGAGTTAACAGTCAATAACTAAGTTTAGTTTGAGATATTTGCTTTCCAAATTTTAAAAATTTATTAATTTATATAAAATTTTTATTATATTAAAATAAGAGCTATTATAGAAAGTTAATAGAATATATTTAGACATATTCTAACATATTAATTTACAAGTAAAAATCATTATCTAATAACAGCAAATTAAAAAGGTGACATTTTATCTAATTTATAGGTATAATATATAGTTCGTCCATCTATAAATTTTAAATAATAATATATAACTTGGACTATAAAATAAGAATCTATTGTCTGACATTCAATATTCGACTATAATAATAAAAAAATGAGACTCTAGGAAGTGAATTTCTTTTTTATGATAATATTTCTTAGGTAATATAATGAAGAGTAGCGTTACTTATGGAATTCCCTTCTCCTAACCTAGCTCGCTTGATTTGATCAGAAATATTAGAAAAGTTAAACTTACCTAAAATATAAAATGATACAAATATCAAAAATATTTTTGTATATGCTTTCATTATAGCCAGTTCACATAAAGACGGTTATTTATAGAATATTTTTAATATACTATTTTATTTATTTATTAATAGTAACAGACATATATAAACTAAATAAATAAATTAATAGATATCATAACTTATAAATATTTTAAAAATAGCCCTAACTATTTCTGGTTGCATGAATTAACAGTGTGTGGGTTGTGCGGCTCAGCAGAATAAGTTCAATGAGGCGTCACAAAAAGGCTTTAAGAAAAAGCAAGCACGATGCATGCAGTTTCAACTTCCCAAACAGGTACAAAAACGTGTTACCACGGAAAGGAAAGCGAGAAACGCGAGTTCACGGGCTGCATCTTTTCTTTGGAGTATATTTATATATTTATCTTGATTTTAAGACTATTAAATATAATTTAAAGGATTCATGTATTTTTAATATTTTTTAAATAAAATATTTAAATTTATACCTACTAACATTAAAATTGTGGCAAAAAATTTACGTTTCAGAGGTAAGGTGCAGCCTCTCTCAAAGCTTGGAAGGAAATGCGCCAAAGTAGTTCCCCCGTGGAATGTCCATGAACCAAATTAGTCTGAAGTATATTCAATAGATGAGTAATGCTGAATGATTGTAGATTCTTTAGATACCTATTTTAATACGTAGTTTGAAGCGTATCTTAACCGAGTTTTTATTCAGGATATGATCTGCCAAAGTGGTATCCGAAGCCGAATGTTGCGACCATTGTTTTGTGCACCATAAATAACAAAGTCAAGAAGTCTGAGTTATACTTTCGGATTACTCTCTCTAATACCTAAATTATTATAAACTTAGAAAAAATAAAAAAAGCAAATAAGTAACAAATTCCTTGAATTTCACCATGAGACTTTTGGAGTTATGACAAATGATTTATGAGGGGTTGAGCATTGTTATGAGCTCGGCAAAAGCAATGCTACCTTTCGAGGGGAGTGGCCCTAAGCATTGTTAGTGTCAAACAATATTCAATTTTCTTTTATAGTACATTTGGTTATTGGAATGGAATAAGGTGAGAATAGAATAGTTATTACAGGGAATAGAATAGGATGAAAATATAATTAGAATTGTTATTTTCATATATGGTTGTTAGAATAAAATAAGGTAAAAATTAATATTCTTTTATTTGGTTTGTAAAATAGTACGAGGAATAAGGTGAAAATAGTGATAATAATGATAATAGTAATAGAATAATAATAATAATAATATCAATAATAAACATAATAATAATAATTACAAATAATAATAATAATAATTACATAACATAATAATAATTATTATTATAAAAATATAATAATTATTATTATTATAAAATATAATAATTATTACAAAATATAATAATAATTATTATAAAATTTAATAATAATAGTAAAATATAATAATAATAACACATAATAATAATAATTAAATATAATAATATAAAATAATAATAATAATAATAATAATAATAATGGGAATAGCTATTCTCATTTTTCATGTGAGAATAGATATTTTCTGAAAATATTTATTCTCAATTAAATTTGTAATTAAATAGAAGAATATCTATTTTTTATTCCTATCTTATTTCCATTTTATTTTAACAATTAAACATGGGGTTAGGATATCAATGATTTTTTCCCCACGCTATATCTCTCCAAGTGGGAGCTCGGTCGAATCTTTGTTTTGCGTCAGTAGAAGCCTTTAATATAAGTTAAGTAGAGGAAGAGAAAGAAAGCTCATCAATTACTCTTTTCCTCACAGTGTATGAGAGTGTTTCCCCATTTTTTTTAGAGCTTAAATATGAAAAATTGGGCATCATATCATTGTAAATAAGAGTTGGTATAGTATTTAGTGTCTTGTTTGTCCACAATGAGACGTAAAATATCTATAATTAAGTACTGATGTAGTTTATTAACTTGGTCTTTATTTAATCTTTGATATGGCTTAAACTTTGGGACAAGGATAAAGATGAGGACGCTTTTCGGACTGGTTACTTTATGAGTTAAGGTTCGAAGCAAATCAGTCCATAATGAAATTTATATCTATATTATATAAAATTAATAATATAAATAAATAGACTATACAATCTGACATTGTTTAAATATATATGAAAGGTAAGCCATGAATAGTACTTTTAATTATTTAACTTTTGACTCTTCCCACTAGTTTACGTTGGAGGTCCCGTGGTTGTTTGAGAGTCGTGATGATAATTATGAAATGGGATTGAATATCTATATTGTGAGCCTACTTTAAGCTGGGTTTGAGTTTGAATTAGTTAATACATTAAGTTCTACTATTTAAATTACAGAAATGCTTACAAGCTTGCAAAACAAAAAAAAGAATTTTAGGGCTGGTGAGGAAATTAATTAATTGTATATTAAATTTTTTTAGATATTAATTTTGAAGATTTTATATAAATAAACATGCAAAAATGTCTATTAATAGACGCGGCTATGCTCATTTAGATGATACCCAGGGCTGGCTAGTTCAGATTTTTTGTTGACATAAGATTTCACGTAAATAAAAAAAAATTATCAGTTTTTTTTAATAAATTTTAAAAATATAATAAGTAGTACTTTTACGTAAATATTAATTTCGTTGTGTGCGTGAGCAATATCTTTAATGCAAATACTAAAATTTTATGATTGTAGAGATCATTTTTTGTTATGTTTAAAAGTAATTCAGTAAAAGAAAAACTTTAGCATGCTGGACCGACTAGGTCTAGACGATACATGATGAATTCGTGGCCTTTATTCCTCTTAAAAAAGGGATTAATTAAATCTATTTAATCATAACCATTTGATTAATACTAAATAATTGATATTTAAAAAAAAAAAACTAACTAATTTTTTTTTTTTAAAAAGTAATACAACAATTCGATCAATATCAATAAATTATAAATAACAAAATTTGTATCTACCCCTCTAGAGCTCTCAATTGTATCATCATGTGGCACGAATTTTGTTACGAGTAACAATCCCAGATTAATCAAATAATAGAACACATTTTCTTCCTTTTATTCTAACCTCAATCTAATTTTAGTTATGTTTAGTTAATAGAAAATTCTCAATATTAAAATTACAGTTCTTAGTTATCACAGTATATATTATAAAAGTTATCCAAAAATTTCTATCTATTATAAACAATGAATAAATAACAAGTTTAAATTCATTCAGAATTGTGAACTTTAATTCATGTTTTCAGGCACATAAACAGTCCCTAATATTATTTTAGCCCCTAAAAAGATAAAATTTAATTTTAGACCTTTTGTGACTTCCTCTTTTATACACTTAACTGAAATTGAAATATATGAGAGAAATTAAGTAATTTATGATGCAAGAGGATTGTCTGGGATGCCCTAAAGATATTTTTCTCATATAAATTTTTTTAATTTATATAAATTAATTAATTAAAAATAAGTAATGCAAAGGAAAAAAAGCTGAAATTCTTGCAATCTGAGTTTTTCATAATGCAATAAATCAGTTGTATTTTTACTTAATTGTTTTTCATTTTAGGGTTAGGGAAGGTGACAGGGGATCTGGCAGATCATAATCCAGAGGGAAACATAGGTGGAGGGTGGGGCCATGGGAACAGTTTGGAAATCCCAAAGGGAGCCCACCACTACTGCATAACCTTTAATTATAGAGGAAATTGATCCACCACGGTGCCTCTAGGGTCAGCTTCCGATTGCTGGTTGCTTTCAATTATAATCATCTGACATCTATGTATAAAGAGATTATACAATATATTATGAGTTTTATGTGATTCGATTTTAGTATTAGTTGCTAAATTTGCTTATTTTAAGATATTATGTTAAATTTAATTGATTACTAAGATATATAATAATAATTTAATAGGTAATTTTAAAAATAAAATAAAATAATTATTTTTTGATTAGTAACTAATTTGCACAAAAATTAAAAACATCTTTACAATCGAAAGGCATCTATGATATTTGACACAGCCCTCTATCCTCATAAAAGCACCAAAAACCCTAAACAAACTACCCCAAGTAAGAGAAAGTATGAAAGTAAATAAAGGGAAAGAATTAAAAGACAAATTGAAATAATATTTGACTATTAACATCGAAAACAAAAAATGAGTGAAATATTCACCGCGCTAAGGAAGTGCTGACTTCAATTAGGATGTGAAGCCATCAGAGTCATCTTCGTACCAATCCAATGGTGGAGGGACTTATTGCAGGGAGTACCTCTCAGGTGTCAAGAAGAGAGTTTATCAAAGATGAAATGCCCAAGAGAGTCAGTTGATCAATCAACTTAGTTAGAGTTTTCCTTTTTTTTTTTAGAAAAGATATTTACGTTACTTCCTTCTAGGTATAGTAAAGATTGGTCAAAATAGCAATTATAACACCTAATTCTTCAATTTATGTTTTCGGGATCATGCTTTTCATATATTGGGTAACCGTGGGTAATAATCATATAATAAAAATTTTAAGAAAAATTAAGTTTTGAGAAATGAGCCTAATATCTGTGTGGATTTGAGGTCGAATCACTGTGTCTGAGGTGTGTATAATGGCCCTTCTCCATGAGTTTGACAGTAAAAGGGGTGCTCGCACGTAGTTTGCGTAGAGTAGGTCACACTTATGTGCAAATTGGGTGTACTTGCATGTGCATGCGATTGGACCTTATGCCTGACGTACGTCTGACCAATGTTGGTATGCTAGTTTAGATAATTTTAAGATTATTTTGTATCAAATTGAGTAAATTTTTTATTTAAAGTAAGTATATCTAAATTTATTTTTTTATTTTTTTGTTAAAATATTTTAATTATTATTTAAATATATATTAATGTTGCCATTTTTTCTTCTTTTGAATATTATTTGCATACATATTTATTTTTACTAAACATTTAAATTTTTTTAAGGTTCATGCCATATTTACGGTGTTATTAAAAAAATTATAAAATCTTTATATATTTAACTTTGTATACTATTTTTTTTATAAAAATTTACCAAGGACTTTCCCTTTTAAAATAGAATAGAGATTTTATTTTTCTCTTAATTTAGAAAAGTTTTAAATATTTAATAAGTAATATAAAATTTTCTATTTTGGTAAAATACAAAATGTTATAAATAAGAATAAATTATTTCAAACATATTTTAGTATATTATATACAATTTATATCACTCCAACCATCCATAGTGAAAAAGAAAATGGTGTTTGAATTAAGAACATATGGTAAGCACCTTTATTATGAATGCTTTATTCTCTCTCCCATCTATATGATATTATTGACGGCCGACATACAGCTTTTAAATAGTAATACATTAGCTTTAGACTATCAAAAATATATATAGCTCGATCATTAAAATTTACTCTTCGATCAATTGGTGTATGAATCATCGATTTGCGACTATTAAATTTTCACATATTTTTGACATAATTTTTAAACTTTTTATGTTCCCTATACATTTTCATATATGCTTTATGGACCTCGTATATTTCACGTATTAGTATATGTCGGATAATTTATATGCAATTATAATTTTTAATAAATTTATTGAAAATTGGATATTACAAAATTTTGCCTATGATCACCGCTGCAACAAAATGTGATTTCAATGACAATAATTATGGCTATTAAAATCATGATTCTCATCGCTAATAGTTTTTAATGATGAAAGATTTTTACCGTTATTTTTCTATCATTGAAAGATTTTTAGTTATCATTGTTAATAGTTTGGGTATTATTAACGATGGTATTTATCTCATCATTAAAGGCAAATTATTACAAAAGGAAATACCATTGTTAATAATAACTAAACTTTTAATGATAATATTTTTTTGTCATTAAATTTAAACAATTACTAGTGTAAATATTATCATTAATAACAACAAAACTTTTAATGATAGTTATTATCTTGTCGTTCAATCGAAATAATTGCGAGTATGTACCGTCATTAATAACATCTAAAATTTTAACAATAATACTTTCCTATTGTTAAATGTAAATAATTTCAAAAGTAAATTATCATTATCAGTTGTATATCGACCAATGTAAGATTATATTGTCTCATCATATCTTAATAATTGTACTTATATATACTATGTTTTTTGTTTGTCATAGCTATAAGAATAAATTAATTAATAATTATATAAAATCAAATTTTAATTATAGAAGTGAAAGTATTATAATAAACAATATTCTGTTGTTCAGTGTATTAATACAATATGAATAAGTTTAAATACATAAATAAGTTCAAAGTCAGAGTTTAGCAATTTAAAAGTTTCTAATCAATCAATCTCCACTTCAACATTTGAATTCTCATATTTGCACATAAAAACAAAAATTAAAATCATATTGATCTTGTTAAAAATTGTATACAAATATCAAAAATTACGATATACTATCCTTTATGGTTGTCTTGATCATGTATATTCATATTATATATATATGTGTGTGTGTGTATGTGTTGGGTATATCTTAAGCATGACTGACCTGATCCAAATTGAAAATTGGGTCTGAGTACCAGTAATCCGAATATGGATTCATAAGGATATGCTAGCGTCCTGAGCAATTGGATAATGAGGAACGCACAAAATTAAGACAAGTAACGACTCTAATTATAATAAATAAGGTATTAAATCTTGATAAATTATTACAATGAACTGAGAGAAAATAATGTTAGCCTAATCTAGTTATGACTGAATAAATATTAAATATTAATTACTGAACGGTTATAGAATCAATTCAAACGGCGGTTATATATTAAAAATAACATTTGATATTTAATACAATATAATACCTTCCATTATAGGCAATGATTTTAACTGACTAATCGGTTAGAATATTTTCTATAAATATAGATCCCTTAATCAAGAATAAAGAGTACACAAAGTGGAGCTCAGTCCTCCCAGCCACTAAATCACTAAACTCATTCCCTTTCCTCTATTTTTATTTTTTATCATTATCTTTCTATTTTTCTGAGAGAGATTATTAATTTCAACATCGTAAGATATAATAAAAATCATATTGTGTATACCTCTAATATCTTGTTTAGTTAAAGTGGTGTTTAGGATTAAGATTTCTAATTACGAAGATAAAACATGCAACTTCTCAAATTGGTCAAAGAATTTACCCCTATCTCTAATTCGTATAATAATTTAAGCTCAAAAAATATATCAATATATATATTCTATACTGAGTATTGAACTCATATTTGCAATGTTTAAAACTCTTCTAAATTAAAGGGCATTAGACTTTCACAAGATTGGATAGAGCACCATTAAATGATTATATTCAGAAATTTTATTTAGGAATTTGAGCTTATTTTTTTGATTCCTTCAAATGGATAAGATTAATACTTACTTTTTACAATTTAGATTTAAATCGATGTGCCATTAAAAATATATATATGAGTTTTTGCTTTTTATATATTTAGATTTTAATTAGATACTTTCTCTTATAGTAATTTATAGATTAAGTAGGTGCAGTATTAAATTCGGATCGAACGATGATAGTTTAATTATTCATAGGACAACCATACTTATGTTTGAATATCTTATTTATGGTGTTAATATGTAGTGCTCGATTTAATCTTGGTTGTTGGACATTGATTATGGATCATTTTTATTCTGGCATCATTATTATTATTTGCATATATTGGAGTCATGATAATAATTCTAGACATAACCTAAATATTACTTTTATCTATCTGCTTAGACAATGACCAACTATTGTTACAGTTTCATAAATTACACAATTAAGTGTATTTAATTTTTTTATGAATCGCAACCCCCACGTGTTTCATATTTCTACACTAGAAGAAGAGATAGTTGTAAGACTTATAAGATGCTTTGCAAAAACAATGGAAGTGGTGCATCATAATAAGACAAACCCAATTGGCTAGCCACATAATCAAAGCATGAGAAGAGGCAGCTGCAGTTTCCCATACAGTCGATGCCACTCTACCTTAATAGTAACTTGTTGGAAAATACTTTTAAACTATTTTAACAGAAAATATACCATTAGGTTGAAAGGTTTAAGAGACAAAGTTGAAGATGCTAAAATCCGGGGTAATTTGCCCAAATCTTGATGAAGAATTGCCTACCTCGGCCCAAGCTTGGTGGGGCCAGTTCTATCTCGACTCACAAAAAATATCTAGATTTTTAAATATCGTAGAAACCTAACTACTACGATAATAAAACTAAAACAAATGAAATTAAGAATATTATCCCGTTATTAATTTTTAAGATATAGAAAGTTATTCTTATAGTCATCAATAGTACTTGTTAATGGATAAACGACTTTAAATAACTATACAAACTCATAAAAATTTCCAAAAGGCAAAATTTTATTTTATTTCTTTAGTTTTCTTTAGGCAACTCTGATATATAAAAATAATATTAAATTCATTTCTTTATTAGTAGTAATATTAGTTGTTATTATCAATTATTCGTACGAATTCAAATGCCAAGATATAAAGGATGATGTAAGGTGGGGCCGGATGAGTCTCCACTAGCTAGGCAGGAGTGGATAGCTAGGGCGTCATAATCCTCCACCACCACCGCCATCACCACCAAACCACCCTTCGTACGCATCGAGGACATTCCCGCCACACACATTCTTTGCCCCACAACTGACGTATCCTTATGCACTTATACCCCAAACAACTAGTTTTATAAATTTAATGGTTGCCATTCAATTAGAATAATTGATAAATTTATTAACTACTATTCTGAAACTTTCAAAATCGAACCTTAGTTTATAACAAAATAACAACAAATTACTTAAAAATGACTAAAATCTAGATTCCATCGGATGAGCTATTTACCCGATGAACAGGCTTTAGATTGATGAGTGGGAAATTCCCCACACTACAATCTTAAAACAAGAATTGACATGGCCAGAGATGCATCCACAATAAATGCACTATTTTCTGAAGCATGTAGAAGTAGAGAAAATGAGTTCTTTTGTCTATAATGATATGAATACTTGAAATGTAGGGATCTCCATTTAAGAGAGATTATCCAATCTTTCAAAAGAAATAGTTCCATGTCAAATTTAGTTTATGGGGTGACTATGGTGAGCCAAGTGAACCTGAACAAGCCCTGAGCTTCAGTAGTGAGTTCGAGCCTTGAAACTTGGTTCCAACTTCGGAAGTTTGGCTCTTGGGTGTAAAGTATAGATTCCGAATTATATTTTTTGTGATTATTAACTAACTTAAGTTAATAAAAATATCGATATCAAATAAAATTTTGAATCAAAATTAATTTTTTAATTATATTATATCAGGTTGAATAACGCATGACTAACGCTTAACCTATGTACATACATATTTTAAATAATAAGGTTATATCTGAAGGACGTCTCTGGAGTGTTCATGCATATTTTAGGCAAATTGATCATACTCGATATCCATTCGAAAATACAACGTACATATTTGAGGCAAAATATAGGCATTTAATGTGTGTTTAATCGACGTTTATATGCCATACGATTTATACCTTGATACTTGATATATGTTTGACAGTTGCACATATGTCAATTTTCTATAAAAAACTTAGCCAATTTTTAGTTATTTTTACACAATTTTACAAAAAAGAGAAAAAGACAAGAAAGGAAGAGAGAGAGAGGACTAGAGAAGAAGAAAACAAGTGAAATTCAAGTGATTTTTAGGTAATTTTAAGGTAAGTGTATTTAATTTTATTTTCATTTGTTACTGATATTTTGTTATCCATTTGACCATTTAATATTTTAAGTGCCCATTAATACTATAATTTAATATATGTAATATTTATACATCATGTATATGTATTTTTATTCTTATTTGATACAAGCTTTACAAAATACATACATTCAATTCATATATGATATGTTTAAAAGCTATTTTTTACAATAATATTTATATATGCATGTAGATCATGTTTAAATACTCATACATATTCTAAATTTTAAATATATGTTACTGTATGTATTTAAATTTTATAAAATTGTGTATACATGCCTTATAACTAATATGAGGTGATAAAATTATACAAATTATACCATTATTTTTATAATTTTAGAAATAAATACTCCAACGTGATTATAAAGCATGTGCTACTGTTCTTACATATTTTAAGAATATTTATAAATATTTTTACATATTTATATATGCCTACATGTCATAAATTTAAAAAAAAAGATAAAATAAAACTCTATATAAATTAATAATAAGAATATTTTCTCTGGTATGAAAATGTAAAAAAAATATATTCATATTTAAATAAAATTTTGATATATAAACGGATCACTGTAGAGAAGTGATAAAATATATTATGACATATCTTGATATATTACTGGCAAATATTAAAATTTAAACCTATCATCCATATGTTAAAAGTGACATTTGACTCTATCTATAAGATTATATATATGATGATTTATTTATAATTCTTAAATAGTAGTGTAAAACATTTAGTTATATGTAAACAATCATATTTCAAACTTTGATATTCTCCAATTAGAAAAATAAAATCTATAAGTGAAAATCAGATTATATTACGGACGATAAAGATACATTAAATATTAGTCTTTTTATTCTTAATAAGTAATCTTTGTCAAGAAAAATTCTTTAAATTTCTTCATAATAATAGAATGAATACCCTTCAGACTTTTTGGAGACTTTATTTTACCAATTTGTTAATTTCAATTCTATTGAAATTCAAGTGCATATGGCACCACATAACTCCAAAAACTACATGCCCGAAAAAAGTACTAGAAGGTTACGAAGGTTTTGAAAATTAAAAATGAACCTAAAGTTTTTAATTATTTAAGCAAATGTGATTTTCTCATTGGATAACATCATGTCACTTAAGCTCATGCACCTTGGCTCAATAAAATTTAAATAAAGGCATTAAAGTTATGAACGAAATGGTGTATTTATAGTGGAGGTGAAAATTTAGAATCCAGAACAAGCAAAAATAAATTTTATCTAGTAGTGCTCAAACAAAATCTTGAGTGTGGCTCAAATGCTATCTTAAATGTTACAAATGAGAGCTTAGATTTTAATATAAATTTACACCACGGTATGTCTCATCTTTAGTGAACTTATATTGAGTCTTATAAGAGTATTAACCAATAAAAAAAAGCTTCAAATATCGAGTAAATTAGGTGTTTTGTTATAAAAACTAGTTGACACAATAAACTTAATAGATTTTATAGCTTATTAGGCACAGTTGGTAACTTGTAAACTCTAAAAAACTAATCGTTTGCCCATAATAAACACCCTCTCTAAACACCATAAAAAGAGCTCCTGAGCCAAGAAAAGAAGATCTATCTACAAAATTTGCTAAAGCAATTTGATATCTCCTACACATTTGCTTGCTTTCTATACACTCATAGAGGCTCTCAATTTTTATTCCTTTCAAAAAAGAACATACATTCTCTTTATATTCTTTCTTCTATGAGGAGTGTTGCCATAATTTATCATTTGTTGCCTGTGCATTTAGTCATTTATCTCTCAGCGTCACAGACGTGGACATTTTTGCAAGTCCATTTCATTGCCCCACTGAGGATTCGCAGCCACTGACATATTATCATTAACTTACCCTCTCAAGCACACTTGAAGACCTCTAAATAGGGACATATCAGAAGCCGCCTCCTACTTGTCCTACTCATCCAACCCCAAGAATGGACACACCACCACGGAAATAATTGTCTTTTCTTAAACTACTATTTTGTAATTATTATTATCGGTTTATATTATATTTGAGCCTTAAACTTACTTGAGCATATAATGATATATTTTAGGGTTTTTGTTTAGTACTTTGATTCTCTTCGGGTGTTGCTTAAATTTCAAATTTATGGTGTATGGTCCCGATATAGGTCGACCATTGTGCAAATTGAATCAAAAATCTCATGAACACATAATATGTTTAGCCAAGTTATCAATATAAGGTTCATTTTCTCCATATTTTGTTGGCTAATTTGTCAAAAACTAAACTTTTGTGGTTGATTTCCTCTCCCATTGAGCATTTGTGCTAAAAACATTACAGCAATTTATTACATGAGACTCATATTATATACAGGTCTGAAAAATGATTGGATTAATTTGAATTTATTATATGTGACATCTCTTAATTCATATATCAAATGATATTTTTACCGTAAATATTTTCACAAAAAAATTTT
The DNA here is from genome assembly GCA_033239525.1 of Nepenthes gracilis. Taxonomy (NCBI): domain Eukaryota; kingdom Viridiplantae; phylum Streptophyta; class Magnoliopsida; order Caryophyllales; family Nepenthaceae; genus Nepenthes; species Nepenthes gracilis. Next base: position 16,984,054 of record BSYO01000016.1, on the reverse strand, counting down.
TTAAACTTAAATATTTAAAAAAGAAAATTCAAATATAATTTTTATTTTCTATTTTTTTTGAAAAATGTTTCCTAAAAACAGAATCTTTATTTTCTATGGCCAAATAAGTTTTATACTAAACCGAAATCTCTTGATTTTACCCTTATGGTTTGTGTTGTCATCCACTATTTCTTTCACATGCCAGTACGATAAAGACAGATATAAGCATGAGGGTCCTAGTCTCCATCCTTCAAGTTAAGATTAGTCCACAAGATAGGATTTCTTATACTCCTAATCTTGTGCTCTTTTATTATATCAGCCGGCTGAAATTACATGATATAAAATAAGGAATTTTGATTTTATTTCAATTTTAATAATATCTTCTAATATTTGTCCTTATTATAAATTTTGTAATCGTATTGGTTTGGTTAACAAGAAAAAAACAAAGTATAGAAGGATAATAGTGGGTTCCTACTAAAATCAAAATATGAACATCTAACTAATTAAACTATAGACCACATAGGGCATGGTGCCCACCAATATTATATCAATGATGATGACAACTACTACATTACCAATAAAATGGAAACATCTACAGGCTACTATGCTTCCAATCAGTTGAGTGACGAGAATTCAATTAAGATTACGGTCGTTAAATGATAAAATTAGTAAGATTTTTTAGTGTTATCTTAGTACAAATTTTAAAATTTTATATCGTTTTATTTATGAAAAATTTCCCTTACCTCAGTCGGTAAAACAAATTTTATGTGTCAAAACTGCAATTGAAATTCATTAGAAAAAATTGCTAGTCATTTATGAACAAGACGAAAATCAAATGAAACAAAAAGCATTCGATATCTTGTTCAATTTTTTATACAAATTGGATGCTATTATTTAAATTCTACATCTTATAATCAGTCATCTAAACTCTCTCTTCTCCTCAGTCTCTTCCCCTCTTCTCCTCTCCTCTACTATTTTCTCTCCTCTAATGCTTTGAGTATAAACTGAGAAATTAAAAGGGTTCACATGAGTATATAAAATAGCCATTAAAATGAGTTTATTAACTCATTAAAGACATATTCTTTTTATTTTTTTTAGTTTTTTTTATAATCAAATAAAAAAATATTTTTCTTAAAAATTTATTTTTGATTTCAATATAAATTTTCATAACATCCAAATAAAAGATAAATAAGGTTTGGACGGGTGTGTAGTGAAAAGTCAATAAACTTCTAAATTAGAAGCTTATCTAACCTAATTATTAAAAGATATACAATTATAATATACGTAATAACTAATCAAATCTAACATATATTTTCATAACTTTATAATTTTTAATAATTTATGATGCTACTAAGTTGTATGTAAGTGAGACGTATCGTATCACGATTGTCTCAGTGGACATAATAAATTCATTAAATTTTATTTCAAAAATACATTATTGGTGCTTTAATTATATTTTTAAATACTGAAACTTTAAATTACTACCTCATCTTTCTTAATGACTTCATGGTTCTTTTTCTTTATTTTCTGCTCGATCATTATTGCCCCAGCGGTAACGACGTCCCCAAAGCTTAAGTAGATCACAAGCTGGGAAAATTAAAAATATTCCCAATTTTGAAAATTCCAAAAAATTCTATTTTTAATTTTTATTTTAATACAAAATCTTATTTATATATTAAAAGAAACTGAATTAAATGATTATATTTTAAGTTGCTGTTAAAAAAAAAATGTAAAAGCGTAAGAGAAATCAATGCCACAGGTTGGTATTGAATAGATAATGCGTTCTAATTATTAACTTGAATGTGGCCTTTTCAGCTGGAAGAAAACGACCCAAGAGTGATTTCATCCACACACGAAATTGTAAGGATAATGCTGGAATCTATTACACTGTATGTAATGATATGCAGAAGAAATGCACAGAACAAAAAAGTATGGTTGCTTAGCAGACAAGGCTTTTAGAACTTTGTTAAATAACCCACTTATTTATAATGTATTCTTTATATATATAATTTATTGTTTAAAAATCAAAAAAAAAAAAGAAATGAAAAAATTAAACTAGGTCTGGCATATAAATGTGTTGTGAGAGGGTTGTAAATGGTGTGCATGTTAGGATTTGAAACATGCGTATCATTGGAGCAGTAGAATAAGTCCTAAATATTTTGTCAATCATCAACCACCATTCTCCTGTATAAACACAAAAATAATAACAATGCGCAATCAAATATATAGAACATATAATAATATTTAATGTAAATTTTTCTTTTAACCAAATAAAAAATTATAGGACAATCTTAGAATTAATCCACTCAAAAGTATATAATAACAAATTACGAATAACCCCTCCAAGAGTCATTTACAATAAACCGTATGAATAAATAATTTAATACAATTTGCAACACATCTATCAACTCACAAGAGAAAAACACAATGAGAAAATAAATGACTAATTAATAATACATCATGTGTATAAGGTAAGAATAATATACCCAAGTTTGATAAATAATAAGACTTGAATCAATATCAATTAGATGTTAAAATTTTTTTCCTTATCTATTTTTTTCCCTTCTCTCTCTTCATTTGACACTTCCTATGGTTTAATACTCCAGATTTTACCTAAAAATTGCATTAGAATTTCTATATCCCCATTGGCACTCAACTGCCAGCTCAAATGCTAGCAACATTGAAATGACGCAAGCGAATTCTACTTATACACACAATTTTAGCTATTGGTGCAAAAGCCCCCACTTAGAGCCCCACATCCACACATACTATTGCTTCCTATGTATAAACGCCTCCTCGGGAGTCTTTAGGCACAAATCTACAACACCATGCCAATACTTCACTTGTGCGAGTCTCTGCATCAAAATCGAATAAACCACTAGATGATCTATTCATTAGGTGTATGACTCTCCGGCAATCATCGCCTCTTACTCTTTTGGCAACATCCTATTTAAAGGTCCCCGATATCGACCTTCTCAAGCTTGGACAAAGCCATCGTCCTCTCCACCAATATAATTAGAGTATTACCACTCATTTTTGGCATATTCACATTAGTAGGGTTGCTCTTCTTAACTCTCCTCCTTGGCCCCTTCTCACAATACTGACAAAGCCTCTTGCTGGTGAACTTGTATTGCCATTGGCAATTGAAGCCTTTATCATGTACCATATCACGACTTGACCTGGTACTCAAAATACAACACAAGCTATTCGGGTTACAATAGGAAAAAATCATAGATCTCATACCTTAAAAATTTCAATTAGATAAAAACATATATCATCGTTGCATTAATATAAAAGCACAGTATTTACAATACCAGCACACTATATAATAAATGTTCTAAAATAATTAAGTACAATATAAATTATTATATTACAATATTAATGTAAGATGATAAAAATCTAATAGTATTCTTCTAGAAACTTAACTCTAAAAACCCAAGTTACCCTACACCTAAGTTTTTGAAAAATCTGCAACTACTCTAATAGAATTTAATAAAATAGTGATAAGTGAGTCAAAGTTCTAATAAAGTCATATAAGTAATAACATAAGACAATATATGTACAATATATAATAACTCTTAGTCCAATAATAAATGTGTATGAAGATACAATCAACTACATCTAGGAGGAAACAGACTCAAGAATACCACATAATATCAAAAGAGGCCTAATCTACAAGCCCTACCAAGATCATCAAACCCTAACGGCTTGTTTAGTTGGAACAACCAAACATATCATAAGAAAATCTCAATAGAATCTCCGTAGTTGACCTAGTCTCAGCAGCATAACATGTCTAGATCCAATGTCCATTATCGATAACCCCCAGATATCACAATACAATAGTTACATAATATGAGGGTCCCACCACAAAACCATGAACCAAAATATTGTCAAAATACGAAAATCGATGAAGAAAAACTAGAGCCTAGACTAAGGTTCCCATATTCTATATTTTATGAGATCATAGTGTTTTCACATAATCTCATCTACTTTAACCATAATCAAAAGTCCAAAAAAATAATTTCAGTACTCAAAATTAATTACCAAAGATTAGGACCAATAATTTATAACAACTCTAAGACTCGAATAATAATCTACTAGATAAGTGTTAAAAAGCTAGATCAAGTGCCAAGGCATAGGCCTTGCGTTCAATCGACATTCAAATGCCATAGGCTAATAAGAAGTTATTTCGGTATTCATCAGGTAAAAGTTCAATAAATTTAAAAAACGACGACTTAAACTCAAGGATAATAACTTAGACAACACTCATAAAGTCTTTTATTCAATAAATAACTATGAATAATCACCAAAAACAATGATTTCAATTCTAGAATTCAAAAATTGTAGGAAATGGGATAAAGGAAGTAGCATTCATAGGCCATATGAGGTGCTTTGGTAGATCTAAAAAAAATTGAAGTAGTCATAAGTTAGGGTAGACCAATGAATATAACCAAGGTATGAAATTTTTCAGCTTGACCAAGTATTATAAAAGATTTATTAAGAGCTTTTCAAAGAGTATGGTACCATTAACCTACTTAACAAAATTAAAAGGTTGTTTGACTACCGGTCCAATTTTAGCTATTCTAAAAGGCTCGGGCTGTTTAGTAGTTAGTTATGATTCCTCTTTAAAAAGTCTTGGGTTGTGTGTTGTTACAGCATGGTTGAGTTATTGCTCATAGCTCGAGCCATCTCAAGACTTAAGAAAAAAATACCCCCCACACACGATTTAGAGTTAACAGCTGTCATTTTTTATTTGAAGATATCGGGACACTAATTTTATATTGAAAATTTTGTGATGAATTGAATCAGAAAAGTTTAAAATACTTATTTTCTAAAAAGAATCAAATATAAGACAAATCAATTAATGATTTGTTAAAGAAATATAATTATGAGATTCAATATGAATAGAGAGAAGGCAACATTGTAGTGGACATGTTGAATCAAAAGTTAGCTGGCTTGATGGTCTATTTAATGATAAAAAATGGTAAATACTCAAAGATTTTATTTATGTATATTTTGTATTTTAATTTGCACATGATTTGTTTCAAAATTTACATTGGGGTTTGTGTATATTTAATTATTGTAGTTTGTGTATTTTGAGTTAGTGTACCTTTCGGATTATTGTATTTGATGAATTTGTATAGTTCTTATGTCGTGATAGTTTATATTTTTGTTGACACTTTTTCTTGTAGGTGGATTTGGGATGAGTAAGTTATCATATTCTATTTGGAGATTGGATAGGGTTAGTTCAATCATATTTTATATCGGCCATAATTTGTGGTCTTTATGCTATCTTTGGTATTTAGGTTCCTTATGTCCAAGGCTTTGAATGATATTTGGGTTTTGTTCAATTTAATTTATAAGAAAATTTTTACTTGGGATTGTTTAAATTGTTTATTATTTAATCATTATATGCTCTAGAGTTGGAGACGTAATATAATGTCTCATACTTTTTTTATGCCCCAAAATCCTTAAAAGAAAAAAATTTTTTTTTGACAAACATTATTGTAAAATGAATAAGGCTTGAGAATTTTTTTGTGTGCTTTGTTTTAACTCCTTTTTTTTAAAGATGTGGTGATGGTTGAAAAAATTTTTCCATTCATAAACTCATCTTATAGAATATCCCATAAATCTTGAGAGCAAAACATATCTTTGTTTGCATGCTCTAACAATCATGAATTTCTTTTAAAAGATTAGGTCAATAAAATAAATTAGATTCATCGTGGCTATAGAAAATTTTAACAATAGTATAAAGATATATGATGAAGTTTTAGTATAATTGGGTGATAGACCAACGCTTGATTTATACCACTTTTTAAAACTTAATACAAAGGAGGATTGTAAATATGAAAAAGATTTGCAATGAAATAAGGAAGTCTTTTTATATTTGATGAAATATAAGAAGTATAGAAATTATGAATAATAGAAAAATTAAAAATTTGGGTTCACTTTCACAAACTTTCAATTTAAATTTTCTATACACCTTAGCAAGTACATTTTTTACCTATATATAAATGGTAAAGTTGGTGTAATAATGAAGGTGAGAATATTCTCAAATATATGAATATTGTTATATTTATAGGTTGTTTTAGAAATTGATAAAATTTATCTTTAAATGCTAAGTGCCTAATGAAAATTCTTAGAATTATGGTGAATATGTGTCACCGACTAATAAATGTAATATTTTATAGGAAGTGTTGGAATTCTTCCCTTAGTGATTGAGAATATTTTAGAAATGTGATGGATATGCATCACCAACTAACATACCCAAATATTATATATTACTAATTTAATGTAAAAATTAAACCAACCATAATAAGATAATTTAAAGAATTATTATTATTAAAAATAATATAATATTAATATCTATTTTTGACCTATTTGAAATGAAATATATAAGTGAGACCATAAAATAAAATTATACTCAAGTAATTAATTTTGTATTGATCAAATTATATCCAAGTTCGATTCAATAGTAAATATAAAATTATACCCAAAAAATAAGCTATATGAGCTATACTTTTCCCAATCCAGCGGTCGATGTTGGGGTCAAGGCTATAGCTATACGAGCTATATAGGCTACTTCTTAAAAAGATAGAATATATATTTTTTTTAATCTGAAATATTTATTTTTAAATAAATTGATATAATTTAATTATTTTTTAAAAAAATTAAAAATTAATTAAAATTAATTATTAAATTATTATTATTTATTTAAAAATAAATAATTTAGATTTAAAACTATTATTATCATATTTATAAGAAAAGAAGAAGTGGGATGTCACGTGCTAGTAAAATATTTAGAGAAATGTTTTGGGAATATTTTTGTGTTATTGTTAGATTATTATTAAATAATAATATTTATTTATTGTTATATAAATTTTGTTAATAAATAAAAATAAATTAGAAAATATATCATTAAAATATATATATAAGAAAACTGAAAATCATTGTGCCGACAGAAATCCGAAATCTAAAAATAAAAACCGCACATTTATGATCGCGTTGGTGGGAATATATTGACGTGACAATATATTGATCCTTTACAAATCTTATTTTTGGAATATTCTTATTATTTTACTTAGTTAAAATATTTGTACTATAACAATTATTTTTAAAAATCTTCTTTCTTAGCGAGTTTAAGATAACCAAATATATATTTGATATTGGCATAGTTTAAGGAATAAATATTTTTGATATAGTGGTATTAGAATAATATTGTTTTATAATCTTCATAAAATAATATCATTTAAATTATTTATTTATATTAATAGATAGTAAATACATATTATATTATTTTAAAATATTTTTTACTAAGATCTTCGTAAAGATAGATATCACCTTGCTATCACACCAGAACGATAGGCTTACATTTTTTAAAGAGATAAGAGTAAGTTATCTCTAAATTTGGGCTAGAAAAAACTCAAACGACCTTCAATAAAAAGGCATCAATTCTACAAAAAATAGTTACAATTCGATAATTAATTTTAACTATATTTAAATTTTTTAAAAAATAATTAAATTATAATTATTTATTTAAAAATATATGGTCAAAATTTAAAGAATAATTTCTGTAATCTCTTTAAGAAATTGACACTCTCTTGATCCCTATGACCCTACTGACCACACTTGCCAGTGGTACCTATCTCACGTTAGAACTATTCAACTGCATGCTAACTGACAATAATGTATTTGAATGTTTTTTTTTTATTTTTTGAAGGTAAATATAAGAATAGTTATAATTTATAATGTTTGGTAATAATATTCTCTCCACTTTGATGAATGTTGATATTGACACACCCTCAAATGCTACTTACAACCATATCTTCTTGATCCTCTTTTTAACTTTGTGGGTATGACCTAAGCTTACTAACAGAGACTAGAGACTAGACATGACAATTTTATATTATGTTATCATTTTTTGTGGGTCAAATTTTTCCTGTCCCATCCCAATATTTTATAATTTGATATGTTAGCTTAGAGATTTAAGTTCATTTATGATAATTTTATCTTATTTAATTTTTTTTATTATATTTTATTTATCTCGTATTAAAAGGATGAAAAATTTCTGTCATAGTAGAAATAGCATATATGGGATACTTTTAGATTATTATGTTTTGATTGAAATAAATTTTATTTTTATATATTAAGAAATATAATTTATAGGTTTATATAAAAAAAAATTGTTAGTATAATCCTTTTATCAATATTTAAGTTTCTTGACAAAACACTAATAAGATTATAGTCTAACCTTTTTATAATTAATAATTCAAAGGATCACAACAGTAAAAAAAATTAACTTATTATAAATGAGTATACTGAATAAACTTATCTAATAATTTATTTAATTAACAATTTTATGATTGACACTTGCTTGTTTAAATATTTACATTTTTAATAAAGATAATTACATATATATTAAAAAACTACTAAAAATAGAAAAGTTAACAAGAAAAAAAAACAAAAGATATATATTTTTTTTCTGACTAAATAGGTTCTATACAATTCTATGGCCATACATTCAAAGGGTTTTTTTTTTAACTTTTTATTTCGTATATATTGGATGAGTTATTATATCAAAATGATTTATTTTAAAATAAGCCATAAAAGTGTAAAGGAATTGAAATAAAGATTTAGTTAATAAATCCTACGTTATGTGTATATAAATAAACTTCTAAAGTGTGCATAATTTGACTTAGAAGTCTATTTAATTGAACTCAAATAAGTATTAATGCATTAAATAAAGATATAAGTAATTTTTTTAATCAATAACTCCAGTAATGTTCTAATGATCAATAGTTCGTTAATCACTACAAAAAATAATATATATATATTTTTTTCAAAGTGTGCTACATAAATAAAATTAATGAGCCTTGTTTTTTAAAGTGATGTAGAAATAAAAACGATAAACATTTTAAAATTAAAAAAAAAAGTAATTGTTTTACAGCAAAACAGTACCTTAATTTCGGTAGTTGTTTTAGAAGGCAGAAAAAAAATAAAGATTTATTTGGTATTTTTATAATTTATTTTCATCTTTATCCATTACATTTTAACAATTAATTTTCATTTTTATGATAATAAAAAAATTTGGACAAATTTTAACTAAAAAGGCAATTACTTATTTTACTCAAATATTTTAACTTTATCCATTTAAAATCTAAAATAACATTAAAAAAGGTGAAGATGAAAATTATTTTTAAAAATTAACATCAAAAATACTTTTTTCACCATCTTTATTCCAAATTTTTCAAAATAAATGCATATAAATTAATTTATTGACAAATGAAATTGGATGACAGGTGATACAATTAGACGAAAGAAAGAGCAATGCTCTTTGTTAAAAGTCGAATGCTGTTATATTTTTTGAGTGAATAAACTCTTATATTTATTCAATAATTAAAATTAAAAATTAAAAAATAAATAATAAAAATTATATCCAGCGGCTCTTCGGCAATTATGGCGAGAGGTGAGACAGAGAAAGTGGAGGATGACTGGGTGATCATTTAGGAGTTGGTGATGAGGAGGATGATCCAAAATCTGTAGGGTTACTGATAAGAAATGGCAGTCAAAAGCACTAGCTACCTTGTTTGGTGGCTGGCTCTTCAGGAACCATTAATTTGCACAAGCTGCTACCCGACGATGAACCAGGCGGGTCCGGCAGGGCTCAGTTGGCGACCCCACCCACCACCATAGAAGCTTAGACCCTCAGCTTGTCTCGAATCCTCCCGACCCCGAGTGGACCTTCCTCAGCACTCGACAGCCCCTGTTGCCACCGATCAGCTGCCATATTCGTAGCCATGACAAATGAGAATGTTTAAATCCCACTACCACGTCTTCATAGTGTTGGTTAAGCAACGAGTGCAGTTTTGCAACAATCCATCATTACTCATGAAAGCAATCTGAATCTCACCCCTTAAACATGATAAAGGAAGCATCAAGCATGCCATCCACGGAATAAGGCTGAAAATTCTGAGAAAAACGTCGTCAGCATTGGCTCCAATGAAGCCTCTCGGAAAAAAATAATGCGAAAATTTGGGGTAAGTATACCTTCGAGGAGACCATCAGTTAAGCAGCACGCATGCCCATACTAAAAAAAGTGTCGAACTCATTTATTGGAGAAAACGAGATAACGTTAACAGCCGATTGCTATAGGAAGTCCTTGGATCTTGAAGCTAAATTATTTCAATCGATAATCTCTCTCTCTAAACGCATATATGTTGGATTGTAGGTCATTCTCTTATAAATCCATACCCATTTGATATATCATTCGATGACACATATGACGAAACATGTGCCTTGACTTGATCAGAAAAAATTATAGAGTGACCCATGAAAGGCGCCTGATCTACGCATGTGCACCAATCTTCTAAATTAGGGGCACTTAAGAGGTACACATGCATATGTTATCCAAATTGGAGGCGTCGGAGGAGAACTCGAGGAGCACACAAGTGAAGTTAGTTCAAATTACTCAGCATTTAATGTGCGTCCAATAGACATTCATGCGCCGATTTCATAGTAGGCTAACGTCTGATACGCTTGACGAACACTTGAGTACCGTTCCTAATATAAAACACCCCGACGTGATTTTTTGGTTACGTTCTACGATTTTTGAGACATTGCGTACCAACCGTGCGAGTAAAGGGAAAAAAAGAGAGGAAAAAAGGACAAAAAGATTTGTTTATCTTATGAAGTTTCTAATAACGTTCTATTCTACACAGACCTTAATACGTTATTCTTGAAATTAAAAATAACATTTAACATTTTACTGATCGTATTTTTTCTATGTTAAAGTTGTAAATGACATTTTACTAATTTTATTTATTCTATTTTATCTTATACCGTTTATTGCTCAAACTCATTTATTATGAGAAATCAAACTCTTATATTTATTAGGACTTTTATAACTAAACATATTGCATAATAAATATTTTTCTAATATATAATCCCGTGATTATTTCTTTTCATTCAAAAGAAATTTTTTACGTAAAATTTTATATATTTTATTATTTATGATTATTATTGTCTTAGTGAGCATTATCAATTTATTTTCTTGCGGTTTAAACAGAGGGTGTGGATCCCAACAATGCACACACATCTGCACGCTCATATATAACTATAGATGAGAAAAACCCATCCAGTTGTTAATAAAATACATGGAAATTCTAGCAGTCATTATGCAGTCCTGACCGAATCAGACGTCAGAGGAAGGCATCATGCAGGAGTTTAATAATGGATAAAATCACACCGTAACAGTGAACAAAGAACCAATAGTGATGAATCTTATGCTGCATGACGCCTTCATGAATCGAGTACAGGTCACAAATGGAGGAACAAAACCCATGGATATTTTACCACTGTTTTCTAATCGAAGAACAAAACCCAGTAATGAACACCAAAAAACCTTGCGTTGACAATTAAATGGTATACAGAAATTAGTTAGAAGAATTACATGGCAACAGATTTAAAACATTAACATCCTTATATAATGTCTAGATAATAATCCAAACAGAGCCAAAAGGGAAGCCCAGAAGTTGGGACATTTTATTGCATGACTGAAAACAATGTGCCACACGGCTTGCATATGCTGTGTGTTCATCGATACGTGGGAGCATCAAGGTACTCATCAATAGATATGCACGTCTATGCATCCATTCCAAGTGTGTGTATACATGGCCATTTATCTAATGAATGCATCTCCGTTCTTACAGCTAGCAATTTTTCCATTCCATGTGTTTGTTTGTATGTGTGCGCGAGTGGTGACAGTTGAAACGTTCTTTGAAGGAGCACAAGTCTGCTTCAATTCCGAACTATATAATCTTTCAATATGTATCCACAGGAAGTTACTGAGCCCCCTGCAAGGGGGATAGATTTTGTTAGACTATATACAGCTTGAGTACCGGAAACAGCGTGTCCGCATTACATTAGTCTCATGAAAGAGGTGAAAACAACGAGTCTCTAGTAGCATGCTTCCGAACTATATAATCTTTCAATATGTATCCACAGGAAGTTACTGAGCCCCCTGCAAGGGGGATAGATTTTGTTAGACTATATACAGCTTAAGTACCGGAAAGAGCGGGTCCACATTACATTAGTCTCATGAAAGAGGTGAAAACAACGAGTCTCTAGTAGCATGCTCTAGTTTAGTTAAACTTGGAAAACGAAGTCAAAATTGTCATGCATTATATCTGGTTAGACCAGGTTGGTAAAGACTTACTTTTTTTAACAACTGAATATGACTTCTTTTTAGAGAGTATAAGTGGAGGTCGACTTTCAAACCTTTTCTCTCAAGTATACTTATTAGAACCAAATTGACTCCTCAATTCAAACATTGGCTTGACTCAAATTCCATATTCGGAGAAAAATTTGTCATCCAAAAAGAGGATTCTGAAAGATGAATGAATAAAACATTGAAACAATTAGACTCAGCCAGCAGTAAGCATCCAATGTTTTCTTACTCTGGTTAACAATTGTCGGGCAGCCTATCGAAGTTTGTCCTTCCACATCGTGTAATTGCATGGCCTTGAATTATTTTTCCGGGATTCGAATGCAAGTGTGACAGAATCTACAATAACGTCACCATTTCCATCGATTTCATAAGAGATGTCCAAGCCTTCCAAAATCAGGTGATAAACAATGTCAGTAGGAGCTGCCTGTTCACTTGAATGCTCGGAAGCTGCTTCATCCTGGTAAATTTGCATTGAAGTGCTATAATCTGCATGCTTGTTTACCAAACTAAATTGGGATTTATGGGGATTATTCCTTTGAGACGATGATCGTATATCCCATAAAAGAACCTGCTCGATCAATCTTTGGATTTCATCAGGCGATGAATAGAATGTATGGCGTTCCTGGAAAAAAATCAAATCCGGATGTCAGCAAAAACAAACCAGGTTCCATTTGCACATTTGCAAAACAACATTGTGAATTAGAGCCTGTCAGAGCTCTCCTGAAATTAAACTGATGAAAAATGCAGGGTCGATCAATGCACCAAAACTATGCCAATAAATTTTTTTCGTTTAATGAGTTGATTGTTTTCATTTTATTTCAATATTGAAAGAATAGGCAGATTTTACACGCAAACACCTACACTTCACGGTGGTTTTCACATTAACACAACTTTTTAAAAAAATTTTTTAATGTCAGCACGCAAGACAAATATTTATCAAGCAAGTGAGATCCAGCATTAAATGCTTTTTTTTTTTTTTTTTTTTTGAGCTGATCAAAGCTGCATGAAGTAAACTAGGTACCGCTTACAGGTCCAATCAAAGCACCCAAACTCCAGCAACAATTGTCTTTAGTTAGTATTCATATTATTAAAGTGAGACCCAAATTTATTTTTTGTGATCAGCCAGTTTAAGTACCTGACCCAAAGAGTTCGTAATGTGACTTTAATGTAAATTTTGAATAGAGGTTAGGAGTTGTAGCAAATGAATTGGGTGAATTCGTTTTGTAAGGATATGTTATTTTGGGTCTATCAGTTTTGCCTATATATGTAGTGTTTTGAAAATTAAGAAACAAAGCCATTCATCTTGTAATCTTGTTTTCAAAAATAGTGTAAAATCTCCTCATTTGCCTTGGTTTTTTCACTATAGGATTTTTCCACGTAAATCTAATATTTTATTATGTGATTATTTATTGTTTTACTATTGATAATATCATGAATCTCTAAACACTTATATATTGGCACAGTAGTGCCTTTATTGTTTTCTATTAGCTATTAATAAAGCTTAACACATTTTCCTTGGTAGTGTGAAAAAGACTTGCTTTCATTAAATAGTGAACAGTCAAAGAGAGACACTTCTTTCTTTTTTCTTTTTCATTTTGTTGTGTGGGTGGGGGGAGACCTGATGAGTTTTACTTAGAAATACCATCATCAACTCAATTGAATGTGTATTTATGGTGGCAGGTGGCCTCGTGGCATTTAAAGCTTCTTTATGCTACAGCTTCTTCTGCAACATCATATAAGTTAGGACTAACTGAAATGTTCCTATATTAATTTCTGTAGATATGAGAACACTAACCAATAACTCCCAACATTCGGCAAGTTTGGAGGTGAAGACCTTGGAGAAGCTAACAGAATTCACCACTAGTAACCCGTCCGTCTGCATGATCAAAAGAATAAGAGGAAACAACTTAAATCACCGGAAAAGGAAAGGGGGGGAAGCGGGAGGAATTTGTAGTGTTGTTCAACGCTCGCAGGTTGAGACTGATTAGCAGGACGAACATCCATTGCACTTGGAACTCATAACGTCTAAAAAGCTAGATATTTGACAAACATGGTACCTAAGACGTTGGCAAGTTGATAATCAAGGCTAACAGAAGGTATAGAGTTGTGAAAACATTGAAACTACTGTGACAAACATTAAATGTTATACCTCCCCCTGAAAGGGAAAAGAAGAAAGAAAGAAACCCATATCATTTGGTCAATTGTTACACATCCTTTCGATTTTCAAGAATAAAATAATGTCAAAAGCTAAAATAAAAAAAATCTGACCATGAAAGAAGTGAATTCCTAACATAAAATAACACTTATCCATATTTCAACCATGATTTGCATCTCCACTCCAAACATTTGGCATAAAAACCTAACGGCCCAAGAACAATTAAATTAATAACATTGTCCGAAGCTGAATGAGTTAAGAAGAGAACACAAAGTAAGCTTGGATATAGTGGAAAGAATGATATTTTCATGGGGCTGATATAAACTTCAATATATACGAGTTGACAAAAGAAAGAGAAAGTGATGATTTGCAGGTTCGAAGATGCCATCAAAAATCAAATAAATGCATGCACCATCAGTGTGCACCAGTTTAAGTAGGTGTTACTGTTATCAGAGCAGCAGAGCATTAGAGAGACGTAAGCTGAAGCTGTTAGAAACCTTCTAACTCCGAAGTTATGAAGAAAGCAGGAAAATAAGAATCACAAGGATACCGCCCAGTGTAGAATTAGATAGAACGAGCTGAAGCTGTAAGAAAAGGATTTAACCGAGATTTAAAAACTTCAAAAATCCCGAATCTTGACGGATATATTGCAGCATATTGAAAAATCAACATCAGGATGGGAAAAATTGAGGCGGCCTTAGGCAGGAAAGATGTTCATTCTCACACTGCATTTCTCCATATTTGAATTTTAATTCAAATAAGTGTACCAGCAATAACGACACAATGTTCACGATGGAGAGTGCCCAAGGAGAAGAATACACGTGAAAAATTGACCAATCTTCCCACATACAAAATTCCAAATACAACAGTATAAGCTGAAAAAACTATGGTTACCAATGGATGTTAGAGAGAATAGGGCACTAAGAACTCATTAAGTCACATGTCTTATGGTTTACAATGCTTAGTAGTTCTTATAGTTTACAATCCACAAGGCTCCCCCATTGCAGATGATAGGAAGGAATAAATGCATGATGCCATACCCTTGCATCTCAAAGAGCTTGGTTTTGGAAATGGAACCCATGACCTTCAATAAAATTGGTGCACACTGAGTGTTGCGCTAAGACTGGCCTCCTATGTCCTAAAGTTATAGTCTAATTAATTTACTAAAGAATGAAAGCAGGCACTGTATGTTAAGGGTATTGCAACCAAGACAAAAGGAGAACTGAAGCTCAACAATAGAAGTAGAGCTTAGTCTCACAATGAGATGGAAAAAGGATGAAATACCAAAAGGTGCATGAAAGTGATGTGGAATATGGATATTTTGATTCGTAGTTGCTATTAAAAACGGTCATATAAATTGAGGCTTGATTCCTAACTGGCAAATCCTAATGGTATTTCCACCTAAAGAAGAATAAAATGAGCTATGTTCGCATTCCTAAATCACCAAGTGGAGAAAAATTAGCTTAACCATGAACAGTGTGCCCCATGTCAAATGGTAGCACAAAAAGGCCACTGAAACCTGCAAGATCACTGTATTACTCAACCAAAAACAACACAGTATTAATAATGAACCCTCCCAGATAAGAAACCCTTATGACAAAATATTCAAAGCTCATGGCAAGCACTTTCAGAGTTGAAAATACATAATGATATAAGTCCTGAAATACCTTGATATTTTGTGATATTTGAGCTATTCTAGTGGCAGAGATCCTAGTGTCATATTGCAAGTCAAAATTGTGAAACATTCGGAAATTTGGCCACATTTACTACCCCGAAACCCCAACACCTAACCACACACATACACACACAAGGCTATGACTGGATAAATATCATTATGCTTGCAGCCACAGCTTGCTGAAAAATAATGTAAATTTTACCATGATCCACTCCGGCACAGCTGCTTCTTTGATGCTGTCACAGTATGGAATATAAGGCTTGATATCCAGTACTGGCTGTTGAGAAGATTCAACAAACAAGGATGCTGTCACTACAACAAGTCTATAATTTCCTTCCATATATTAATTATTTTATAGTAAACAGTTGAAAACTTACTGTGCCGTCAACCAAATCCATACCAGAAAGTAAAACCATATGGCCTTGTACTGCTTCCACCTTGATGACAAAAAAGTAGCATTGTGAAGGCTATATATGATAAACCAATGGCACATAGCTCATACATCATAAAGGCTATGATCGTGAAAGGAATGGATTTGGGCATTGTAAAGAACAGTCCAACGGAAACAGTTACAATTTGGCTCATAAATGTCAGATACAATTAACAAGAAACATAAAAAATTTTTCTCTGCCAAGAAAGCTGCATAAATCAACTGCTTTTCAGCAACATAACCCATGCTCCTTTACATCGTTTCAGTAAATAAAAGGAACAATGAAACTCTTATTTTGCCATAGGAAAATAGTTAGCTGCTACAATTTCATACCAAGGGTAGAAAATCATCAATTAATACATATTTATAATGTAAAATTAACTGCAAGGTCAACCATCACTTTGAATTAAGACTCTGGGCTTGTTTTGCATTACTATTAAATCAGATTTGGGAAAAAGGTATAAATTGGATCTTTTCTAAAGAGGTCATTAAGATTCTCTACAAAGCGCTCTGGATTTTTCTACAAGTTTCAATTTATTTTTTTCATAAAAAAACATCATAAAAACAATTTCAGCACGAGGTACAAATTATAGCTTCCCCAAAAGCACTTTACGAAATTAAAACAATCATCGGTCTGTCTATTTGTAACCCATAAGATCATTTATTTGCACTAATCGGCAAGGTTCACTGAGAACTGCAACTAAAGGTAACAGGAGCGTATTCAAATGTTTTTCACACTCCTGCAGTTCATCCAATATGTTAGAGTTGAGTGCTGATCACCAACTCCGGATCAAGAAATGGAATATGACTTACATTGGGTGAACTAAGAATGAACTGAAGAGTGGTGGGTTTTTTTCCTGGAGAAGGGGCGTGCTAAAGCAAAAGTGGCCCATAACTCTATTGTCAAAAAGATTTCTCCCAGCTCGTAAGTTTCAATCATATAATGCTGCAATATTGAGTCTGATTATGTTTGTTGAAAGGAACTTACCAAACAATTTACATTGAAAAGCACAGAGCTTCAAAGAGACTATTCAGCTGGGTGATTTGCATATGCCATTATGCAAGACATAGCTTCATTATACATATCTTTTATAACTTAGATGTATATAGTTAAAGCTCATTTTTTTTCTCAAATAATTCTCAGTAAGACTCTCTCAAGGTTACACCATATGCTTTCTTTGAGTAGACATCATATGAAAATTCTCCTAAAATTCTTAATAGATAGCTTCCACAATAGACCTTCCTGGCATGAATCCAAATTGGTTCTTCAATATAACTGTATCTTACATTAAGCTCCTTTAAATCGGCTTTTTTATCTCTTTGCTTGGCGGAGGAAAATGGATAGGAGCTTCAATTTTGTCATTATAGATCCAAAACAGTTTAGTCTTATTAATATGGTTCAAGTTACACACAAAATCACAGAACCCATGAAGAAATGAATGGGGGAGACCAGGAGAGAGACCATATCCAGATGGTTTCTGATTGAAGGAGAAACTCAGATTAGATAGCTTCCAAAAGTCAGGGATGACTCCAAAAATGATTTATGGCAGGTATATCTTGGGCATAATATTCCACTTTCTCATGCTTACATTCACCTTTATCACTTGTCTCCCCTGCATCACACACTTAATTCTAGTTTCATAAGAATTAAAACAGAGAACTATATTCCATTCATCACAAACATTACCAATCCTTCTCAATTATCTTCCAGTCATGATAAACTCGGACTATTTGTTGGGACCCCCAACACTATTCTGGTATATTCGTGTAAAAGTCCTACTTTTGACATCAAGTTAATATTCCATATATTACACCTTTCCCTTCATAAATCCACTTTCTAGCTAGACGAAAGTACTTGGAAAGCTAAAACATTATATTTGGAAAGCTGAAAGCACTCTCCAAGCCCAATTCACTTACCTAGCCAGCTCTCTCTCACATGCTTAGCGCCACTGATGTCCCTAGGTGCTTATCTGGTGTGGCATTAGAATTGTGCACTTTGGTATCTTCACCTCACCAAGCTTTTGTATCAACTAAAATATTTAAGATATTTGAAATCTCAACTGCTAGGAAATAATTAACCTAGAAGTAGTTCTCTTATCTTAGTGACTTAAAGTTGAGTGGGTTTATGTCGTGTTAACATTACATGTCATACAATGGTATATCATGAGGGATGGAAAATCATCCTTTGAGCGCACTTACAAGGTATTGGGCACTCCTAAATTTTTTCGAATGTAAGTTTCTAAGTTTGGGGATTTGGTATAAAAAGAGTAAGGTGCATCAATATAAAGCATTGGCGCCTTTGTTTGAATAAGAATGAAGGGGCTTTGCAGGGTCGTTGTCCTTGCACTTTGCCTCACTATTGCTTCTGGAGCTTTTAAGGAAGCCTAGCAGATAATTTAAACAGATTTGAAGACTTGACTTCCCTAGTCTTTGATATATTTTCTGTTCTGTTACTTTCTGAAGACTGATTATTCTTAAATGTTGTTTTGCTAGTCACAGGAGAACTGGAATACTTCAGTATGAACAGCAAATTATCTATTGCCTTGATTAAAAATACATGGTTAAAGATAGTATTAACACTTGCCTTGGCAACAGTAAGCCCAATAGGGCTTGGTCGATGGGGAGATCTTGTTGCAAACACACCCATTCTTCCACCTTTCAATCTGGGTACTCTTACCTATGCATCCAACTGATCAAGCTTTTACAAACTTAGATATATATGACAAGATGGAAAACTTCAAAAGAACAAAATATAGCATACCTTGGCCTTGAACTTTGATTTTGAAGGTTCTTTCCACAACTTCTCCAGATCAGTGTTCAAATGGAATACATATATAATCCAACAGTGAGAATAATTCTCAAGGCCTTCAAGTGATGCAGGGGGCACTCTTTTTGGGTCAAACGCCAAACATGCTCTAGCAAGAGGAACAAGCAGAGGTTGTCTTGGAGTACCATTCCTGCATAAATAGGAATTTACTTGGGCAGGAGTGGGTCACGAACATTAACATTAGCTGTGGTCTAACCATTCAGGAAAAAGGAATACAAAAAAAGATGTACAAAGGGATAGTTAGTGCCAATATTAATTAGTAGTTTCTGCTCTTAAATACCAATAAGAACAAGCAAAAACAACAAAAAGTAGAGAAAAAGAGGGGATTAGTGGGTGAATAAAAGCACGTAAAATAAATAATGTACAGTTAAAATATGTCAATCTCTGTGCACAAGACTGATTAAAGCAAACAAAGTTCCTGGGATTGCTAGTCAGATTTTGGACCTAACATGCTATTTGTGCTTGCAATTTTCTTTATGAGATTGGATTCATTAACCACAAGTTAGTTTATGCATGAACACTACACAAGTATTTAAGTTGTAACTTTTTTAATTTCTCATATTTCCTTTCAACAGAACTTAGCCACAAAACAAAAAATACTAAAATAGGCATTTCCAAGAAGATAGGATGCCACATGTATAAGAGAAGATGAAGAAATCAATAGAATATAGGGAAACAAATATTATGCACTACTTCAACATGTTTATCTTCTCTACCACTTGCTTAGACTTGAGCTTGCTAGTGCACAAAACTCCCACATCATGAGATCTCAAGATGGCAAAATTTAAGTAGTTTTTCATCTACATTACAAAGATTCTATTTCCAGGGTTTAAACCCATGACTTCCAGGTACTTACTGTTGTGCCAAAACTTACCCTCAATCTTGATCTTCTTGTTCTAACAGTTTTTATCATCTAAATGCTTTTTGATCAGTTGCATTTTTCTTGGTTTATAATTTTTGCATTATCTGTTAAGCCAACATTAGAAATGTAGGCCACCCAAAAAACCTTCATTTGGTACTCATGATTGGTCCTTACATTCGCTTTGATAAAGCACATATAGGCTGGAACAATAAGCTAGTACAAACTACCGATATAGAAAATGCTGAGATACTACAATGGTAAGTTAAAATATTAGAGTCAAATGAGGTACAGATGATGGGAATCTCCCCCCAAAGTAAGTCTTCAGATGGTCCCATATCGCCATCACCAGCGTCACAAACTTACAATCTCATATCAATGTCATTTGATTCTCTTTGCTCCATCTAAATTTCCTAAATCACTTTTGGTGAATGTATAAACTTTTGCAAACTAAAATTTCCTAAATCTCTTTTGGTTAATGTATAAACTTTTACAAACAAGTGCTTAAATATCTGACCCAAGTTCACAAATTACAAGGAGGATTCATGCCAAATACCTGGTCGAGAAGCATGAGTGTATGATACCAATTGGAGACATGGGATAACAAATTGTCTCCAAGTTGTCAGACTTCGGTTGCAACAATGCTTTTCTCAATGCCTAATATTATCAACATGAGAATTCAATGATTTTAAGAAGCCTTTCAGAAAACAATCGAGAATAGAAGTCAAATAAAGTAAATTAATGTAGTAGGAACAACTCTATTAACACTACGAGAGAATAAGAGTTTTATTTCAGTTGTTTGACTTGTTGTATTTCATTATTCTAAGTGGGATAGGTTGTGCAGTATATCCATTATCTCTATAGTAGAAGATTTCCAAAATCTGTGTGTCCTGTGGATTTTTCCTTCTAGTTTGAAGGGCTTTCCACGAAAAATTTTAGGCATTATGTTTGTCCTATTTTTTGGTCATATTGCTTTTAGTTTGTTCCATTTTCTGTGCACCGGTAATTCTGCAATACTCGTCAGTTCCAACAAATCTCCACGTCCCAAATTAAATATACTATCTAAACGAAAAATACGCAACCAGAAAATGAGGGTAGCAAATAAAAGCAAAAACGTTGTTTTGCAATGAAGTGTAATTATCGCTGCCCTATCAGAGTACTAGGTTATATTATTCCCACAATGAACACTCGAAAGTCATCCAACCACTGACTGTCCTGAGCGGACTATCGTGTGACAGTCACTCATCCACCATTCAACTCCATTTTATTGTTAAATTTATCTTGCACATAAAATGATTGCTGTCATGATTAAAGGTAATTAAGCTCTGAAATTATACTGACAACTAAAAAAAAAAAAAAGAAAGAGACGGAACTGAGAAGGAAAATAAGTACCTGCTGAGCCCTAATGCGACCCTGTCTTTCAGCAGTAGATTTTTCTAAGGAAGACTTGAGAGATCTCTCAAGTCCCCTAACCTTCGATTCCATGTCTGTCCACTTCTTCTTCAGAATATAAACTGCCATGGAAAGCAAATCTTGTCAGCGCTTCTCAGCTGCAGACAAATTTAGAGACGATGAGGAAGAAAGAGTACCGGAAATGGTTGCGACAGCCAAGGTAAAGGCAGTCGTCAGCCATTGGTATACTCCATGCGAATCGTCCATGCACCGATTCTCTGTATTTTCTCGATAAAAACCCGCAGATAAAATTACACGACAGACGCGGTTTGGAGGTTTACAGATAATTCCCGCACAGGCTTCTTTTGTAAACACATCACTCAACGAGACGAGCTTCGGTATAAATTTATCAATTGAGATATAATATTTAAAATATTAATAAAAAATCATAATTATTACATTTATGTCCAATAATTTATAATTTCTTTAAAAATATATTTATTTTTATTTATAATTAAAATGTAAATATTTTGATAAATTATGACTTATTAATATTTGTCTATAGAATATCAGCGTATCAACGTATCGCATATCAACTAAGATTTTTAATGATAATTTATTATATAAAATCACATATATAGTGATATATTTTTATACAATGCATAGGAATATTAAGCCAGTAATTATTACTCTATGAGAATTATTTGCTAAATTTATTTGAACTAAGCTTATTAAAGTAATCGATTGAAATTTGATTGGTATATTGTAATTGGGCTGGCCCAATAGTTAAAGAATGCCCAAATGGCCTGTTGGATGGCCAACTCCAGCGTTGGCCCAACAGGAGGTGAAGGCCCAAATCCTAAACCCCCAAACGCGCACCCGACAATCAACGTCAATGTTGACCGACTAAAGCACAGGCGGGCAGCCAACTCACGCTCATAACGGTCAACTCAAGCGTTGATCGTAATCATTGTAGCAGCAGGTTCAAAAATAAGAAAGCTTCTACGGGCCTGGCCCATTTGGGCCCACGATCCAACGGGCGATTATCAACGGCTCTTTCCCTGACTTGTGCCTTCCATAAACTTAGCCAACATCCAAAAAGAATATTGACAGAATCAGCACCCTTCCCATAAGAAAAGCGCCGAATTTTTTCAATTTTCTGCCAACTGGAGCTTTCCAACGGTAAAGTGCATGAAAGAAATGTGAGCAGTTTGGAAAGTCGCTAACCGTCAGGGAAGGAAGCAATCTCAACAAGTTAGGCAGCTTGCGCCTTTCTGCAGAAGGAAGGCCGCTCGAAATGGCACAAAGATCACGCCTTCCAACCAGGGAAGACCACCTTGCCACCATTCAAATAAGCCATAGGGTTTTTATCCCTGAGCATGCTTTCTGAAAGGCTTTCGGATATTTTCTCAATTTTATGATTTCTGCTACGCTTCCAACCTCTCTCTGAGAGACCTAACGCTCTCTGATATCCAGGCACTCTCTGCTGACACTTAGAGATCCAAAGGCATACAAACGTGTTCCCGACAGCTATTTACTGCCTTCCCACCATCCCAGGTTCAAAAGACGGCCAAACCTCTCTCTTTCATCTGGACATCCAAACATTCCCTTTCGACACATTCTCTCTTGTCCTCTCATTGGCGCCGTCTGTGGAAAGCACTTACGAAAAGCCAACCACGCTCCCCTAGAACACCCTCTTTTCACTACCAAACTCATCCGCAATGGTGAATACGAGAGCCCAAGCTAGCGAGCCCGCTAGAGACTCCACTTCTCCCGACCAAGACCATGCTGCTGGTACCCTGGTCAACGAGATGACAGGCGGGGCGCCTGCACCTTTCTTTCAACAACTAATGGAGTAGATGCAGACCAATAACCGCCTGCTCCAAATACTTTACTCTCGGCAAGAGTAGTCACAGTAGGGGGCTCCGTCCGCAGCCGTCCCTATGCAGGCCACCAGAAAAGGTAGCCCGAGGAAAAAGAAGCCGGTTAGAAGGCCTAGGAGGCCAGCAATGATCAGATCCTAGCCTCTTCGTGCGCTCCAGGGCAAAACAGGCTTGAAGAGCGCTCTGGGAGCACAACGCCGGAAGAAAGTTCGGAAAGAAGAAATTCCCGATACTCTCGTGCGGAGAATGGAAACTCAGACCAGGAGCGAGCCTCCAAGACTGTCAGGTCCATTGGAGGTAATAGCCGACTGGCTACTGAACCCTCCATGGACAAAACAGAGTTGAGGGCTTACCTCAACTCCAAGGGTTCCGCCAACGCTACTTGCGCAAATCCGCGGGTGGAAAAGATCTGGAACCGCGTCTTCAAGGACGATGAGCATGCTGTTGACTTTGACCGATCTCCCTTCACAGCGGAGATCTTAAATAGTCCACTGTCTACCAAGTTCAAGATGCCTTCCCTTAACTCATACGATGGGAGCAGTGATCCAGTTGACCATTTGGATCACTTTCGCACCCATCTAAGTCTACAAAGGTTGGAAGACTCAACGATGTGCCGCTGCTTCCTACTCACAATGAAGGGAGATGCCCGCATTTAGTTCCATCACCTCTCTTCAGACTCTATTCGAAGCTTCAGGGAACTTACCGACCTCTTCCTAGCTCAGTACGCCTCGAGCCGACGGGAAGAGAAGCAGCCGTGGCATTTCTCTCACATCAAGTACAAGCCAAGGGAGAACCCGCAGAGGTTCCTGGACCGTTTCGTGACAGAGGCCAGACGGATTCCCTGAATTACAGAAGAGATGAAATTGGACAGTTTTATCTCTGCGCTGACCTACGGGAACTTCTTCAAGCACTTGGCCCATAAGAACTCCCAGACCTTTCGGGAGGCAGAATCAATCACCCGGGCTTACGCGAAGGCAGAGAAAGCGAACGAAGCCAAACGCCCAGAACGGGCAGACCAACCTCGCCCATTCCCTAGAGAGGGAAAAAGAAAATATAGCGACGGTGATCACTCCCGTCGGAAGCAGCACAGAACTGAGCCGCAAGAGTGCAGAGATTACGAGCCCATCAGCTTTATGCCCCTGACGGACATGCACTCAAATTCCTTATGCAGATCCGCGGGAAAGAATTCCTGAAGTGGCCAAAATCACTGAAGAAGGACACCGGGAGCCAGTTGAAATACTGCAATTTCCACCGCTCTACTGGACATTCTACTGAAGACTTCAAAATATTGTAGAGGGAGATCGAGGAGTTGATTTGCAGTAGCCACCTCACTAGGTTTGTCAATGGCCCTAGGAAGAGTTCTGGAGCAGCCGACGGAGAATGGCAGGAGCAGTCTCCTCCCCAAAATTAGATTGCGGTAAGGATGGTTAATATTGTCACCACCTGACCTGCCAAAAATCCAGCCGACAATAAGGAGTAGCAGACTGGGAGGAAAAAATAGCGCACGGCGGATAACACAATTAGCTTCAGTGATAATGACCTGACTTATGTAATGTCCCCCTATACTGACCCCCTTGTTGTATCCATGCTCGTTTCAGACGGTGGTTTCGACTACCAGTTGAAGCGAGTGTTTATTGATAATAGTAGTTCAAATGACTTGCTTTATTTGGATACTTTCTTTAAATTAGGCTTAAAAAGAACCAATTAAAACCTTGCCAAGGGCTCACTGTATGGCCTTGATAACGAGCCAGTGCCCGTCTAAGAGACAATCCAACTGGAGGTCGCCATGGGCACGTATTAAAAAACAGCGAGTCGTACGCTCACCTTCTTGGTGGTCAACCTGCCATCTATTTACAACGCTATACTAGGTAGGCCGTACCTAACAGCGTTTGGGGCAATCACCTCGATTTCACACCTCAAGATGAAGTTTCCAACGCCTTATGGTATAGGAGAGGTGTTAGGCGACCAAGTTACTGGGCGGACATGCTACATGTCTCAAATTGTCCCTAACGGCAGCACTAGAATAATTAGAAAACTTGATCATCGAGACAAGATAACCCTACAGCAAGTGTAGTCTGGCGAAGCCACGGATCTAGTCCCACTGAACCAGGAGGAACTGAAAAGGTGTGTACAGATCGGTGGCTCACTCGCCGGAACACTACGCGATGAACTGATCACGATCCTGCGACGGAATGCTGATATTTTCACGTGAACTCCAGTAGACATGCCTGGGGTTTCAACTGAGATGATGGTCCACAAGTTGGGGCTTAATCCTGACTGGAAGTCCGTCAAGCAGAAGCGGAGAACCACTCCGTAGAAAAGTTGATCGCCATCCAGGAGGAAGTGAAGAAATTGCTGGGCGCAGCATTTATTAGAGAAGTCCACTACCCGTATTAGCTTTCTAATATCATCCTAGTGACAAAAAGTAACGGGAAGTGGCGGATGTTGGTCGATTTCACCGACGTTAACAAAGCCTGCCCAAAGGACAGCTTTCCCTTGTCCATGATTGATCTGTTGGTTGACTCGATGGCCGAATATGAACTGCTAAGTTCATGGACACCTATTTGGGTTACAATTAGATCCGGATGAGTCCGAAAGACGAAGAGCACACCTCGTTTATGACGGGTCGGGCACCTAACTGCTACAAAGTGATACCCTTCCGACTGAAAAATATTGGAGCAACCTATCAACGACTGGTCAACAAGATGTTTGAAAAACAGATCGGTCGCAACATGGAGGTCTACGTCGACGACATGCTCATCAAGAGCAGAGTCACCTGCGACCACATCCGCGACCTATCAGAGTCGTTTGAGGTGCTCCGCAAGCATCACATAAAACTGAACCCTGCCAAGTGTGTCTTCGGGGTAGCCTCTGATAAATTCTTGGGTTTCATCGTCTCCCAACAGGGGATTGAGGCAAACCCAGACAAGATTAAGGCCCTCGCAAACATGGCTCCCCCGCGGAGCATAAAGGATGTCCAGCGATTACTTGGACGGCTAGCGGTATTGTCCCGTTTTCTCGCGAAGTCTGGCGACAAATACCAGCCCTTCTTTAAGGCCCTAAGAGGGACAAACTCCAACGGGTTTCAATGGACAACGAATTGTTAAACAACCTTCAATGAATTGAAGCGGTATCTGGCCAGCTCGCCACTGCTGGTGTCGCCCAAGGGCGAAGAAGAGCTGTATCTCTATTTGACAGTGTCGGAGGTATCCCTCAACTCCATTCTCGTACGCCTAGACTCTGACACCCAACAGTCGGTCTACTACGTGAGTAAAATGCTGACCGGCCCCAAAACGTGCTACTCACGGATAAAAAAACTGGCCTTAGCACTGATATTCTCCGCGCGAAAATTAAGGCCATACTTTTAGGCGCACCGCATAGTGGTTCTCACTGACTTGCCCCTACAGAATATTCTCCAGAAACCCGACATTTCAAGGCGGCTGGTGAAGTGGGCTATCGAGTTGGGCGAGTTCGATATCGAATTTCGGCTTAGACCTGCTGTAAAAGTGTAGGCTCTGGCTGACTTCATTATTGAGACCATGACCCCAGTTCTTGAAGAACAGCCCGCAGAAAGTGCAGTACAACTTGACGGAGTTCTAAAATGGGTACTCCATGTATACAGATCATCTACGGACATCGGCAGTGGCGCTGGAGTCGTCCTCACTACCCCAGATGGGTTTGAGGTGAAGTATTCCCTTAGTCTCAGTTCCCCGGCAACCAATAACGTTGTCGAATATGAAGCCCTGTTAACCGAATTATGATTAGCAAAGGAGTGCTCTGCCAAGAAGTCGGCGGTCTACAGCAACTCCGAACTGATCGTTAACTAGGTTAACGGAGACTTCGAGGTAAGCAACTCTCACCAAGTACTTGGCCAGGTGAGGAAGGCCGCTCAGGGTTTCGACAAACTAACCCTGGTTCATGTTTTCAGAACTAAAAACTGGAAGGCAGACCAACTAGCTAGAGCCGTTGCAGCAGAAAATCCAAAACAGTACTCGAAGGACATGAGGGAGATTTTGAACGCTCCCAACATAGAGAAGTAGGAGGTGATGCAGATTTCCGAAGCGAAAAACTGGATGACGCCTACCTTAGTTATCTGGCTGACGGATCATTGTCAGAAGACACAGAGAAGGCTAAGCGAATCAAAAAAACAGCCGGCTAGTATACTGTGGTTGATTGGCGGCTATATCGCCATGATTACTCAACCCCATACCTTCGATGCCTACCTCACGAAGAGGCTGACTACGCCTTGGGCGAAATGCATCTTGGAATTTGCGGAGCACATGTTGGTGGAAAAAACTTAGCCTTCAAGATCATACGGTAGGGCTACTACTAGCCCTCAATGAAAAAGGACGCGCTCGAATTTGTGAAGAACTGTGAAAGCTGACAGCTTCATAGTAACCTTCACCATCAGCCGCCCGCTGACCTAGAGTCGCTTCAGGCCCCTTAGCCCTTTGCGTAATGGGGGCTCGATATTCTTGGCCTATTTTTTATTGCCACGGTGCAAAGGAAGTTCATCATCGCGAGTATCGACTACTTCACCAAATGGGTCGAGGCCATCTCACTGGCGAAAATCACAGAGCACAACGCTCTTGAATTCCTTCGCTAGAATATTATTTGCAGATTTGGTGTCCAAGAAGTCATCGTGATTGACAACGGGATCCAATTCTCAAGAAAACGCTTCATCAAGTATTGCGCCAACCTTGGTATCAAGCTGGTCCACACTTCGGTGGCATACCCCCAAGCGAATGGATAGGTGGAGGTCACAAACCGAACGCTACTCTACAGGTTAAAGACCAAGCTGAAAGACGTAGGGGGCTCCTAGGTAGACGAGCTCTCTTTAGTTCTTTGGTCTTATCGAACAACCCCAAAAGAACAAACGCCCGAAACATCCTTCAGGCTCTGCTACGGGACTAAAGCGGTAATCCTGGGCAAAATCGGGCTTCCAAGTCTTAGGGTGGATCGTTTAACCCACGAGGTAACTTTCAGAAAATTAAGTAACACCTAGACTTGTTGGAGGAAGCCCGCGACGCCTCCAAAATACAGACAGCAGCCTACCAACATCGAATTGCCAGATACTACAACAAAAAGGTAAAGACGCGACAATTTGATGTTGGGGACTTGGTCCTAAGAGGCATCAAGGCCACAGGCAAACTGGCCGGCCGTAACAAACTCTCCCTAATTGGGAAGGACATTTCCTAGTCTCTGCTGTCCTGCGAAACGAAGTGTACAAACTCCGAAACCAGAACAGAAAGTTGGTCCCACGAACGTGGAACGCGATCTACCTCGAACGCTACTTCCAATAAGGGACTCAGGTATGTACTTGCATTATTATGTGTACGCATTCGCCAGCTTGTTTTAAATGTCAAAATAAGTGTTTTCTTGGCATATTGCGTTCTCTTTTCTGTGTGCATAAATATATGTGTGTTTGCCCTGCGGGTTTACCAGACCTAGACTGCCCCTAAGTTGGAAGGGTATTTACCCTCTCGTTACTAAATCCTGGTTATTCGGCGGCCCATAAGTGGTCGAATATGAATCTCGGTCATCCAAGTAGCCCATTAGCGGTCGTACTTAAACCCTAATTATCCAACTGACCCATGAGCGGTCTAGTATGAACCTCGGTCATCCGAGCGGCCCATTAGCGGTTGTATTAAACCCTGGTCATTCAGGCGGCCCATAGGTGGTCGAATCTAAACCTTGGTCATCCAAGTAGCCCGTTAGCGGTCAAAATCTTAGGGGGCTAACGCAACATACGCAACGACCTCCTTCACGAGGAGATAGCATGATCAGTCAATGATGGTCGAAGGGAGAAAAATTCTTCTCCAAGGCTGGCCGTCCAAGTCAACACTTGGGCAGCTCCACCAGGCTTTACTCACAAGATATTACCACAAGGCCGGCTAATACGTACACAACCGCCTACAAAGTAACCTAAGGTCACCACACCTACGGTAACGTTATAAACTCAGTTGGCAGGCAGCCTACCAACCTAGTTGGCCGCCCAATTACAACTATAAATATGAATTAAAAGTAGTAAAAGGAAGTAGGCACACAAAGTGGAAGAATGCCCGTTTTATTGCTTTCAAATATATTTACATTTTACATTATACAACAAGGGAACATAAAAAATCCAGGAGGCGGTGGCGGCAGCCCCTGATCATCCCGTGGCTCCCTCACGAGACTCGCGATTTTGGGCGGACCTGTTTGACAGGTTAAGCAGGTCCACCGGAAAGTTAGGGTCAATAATCCGCAGGATGCGCCAACATATATTGATCCCCTCTCACACACTCGACAGCATCATCGGCTCGATCTCGTGAGGGCGTATCCGGATACTCAGCTGGTTCTCCAAGGCTGACGTATGCTCCACGAGATGGTTGAGGCGCTTATTGATCCGCTCATTCTCCTCCTTCAGATTGGCATTCTCGACCTCTGTGTCAACCAGAGCGATCTACAAAGTGGCAGCATCCAGTTGGTGCTCCGCCCCCAATGCCACTAGCTTGGCGTCAAGCCAGAAAATCTCCACCTCCCTGTCGGAGATCACCTAGTCCCTCTGATCGATCATCCTTGCCACGGTAGCCAACACCTTCTCCTTCTTCACCAAAGAACAAAACAAATCAAAAACTTTAAAGGAGAAGTTAGGCAGAAAGCATCACAGAAAATTATAGCTGCCAAGTCCTCCGTGCGGGCCTATCTGACCTGGCCTCCAAGTCTGGCTCTGTGGCTGGCGGGATAGAGGCAGAACCCTCGCAAGCATGGTTAACAGTGGCCTCCTCCAGGATGTCATCCAGTAGCCCTTCATCGATATCATCTATGGCGGCAGTGGCGGCAGGCTCCTCCTAAGCAGCAGGAGGCTCCTGATCAATCACCGACGGATCCGTCAGTTGCTGCATAACCGGAGAGCCAACCAACGGCTCCTTCGACCCCGTTGGTGGCTTGTCGATGAACGCAGGCGGAATCTCCTCTGGCACAGACTGAGGAACCACCCGTGGCGCAGGCTGTACCAGTATAACTCCTCCGACCTCAATTTACGACAGGTCCTCAAACGTCTTCTCCATCCCGGTGGCGCTACCAGGACCGCTGCAAATCCTGGCCGTGATGTAGTCTGGCCCTGAAGACGATGAAGAGGGCGTCTCCATAGTCATCCTCTTGGGCCTGGGACCGGTGAAGTCGTCGTCAGACGGGCAGGGACGGATGATCAGGCCCCTAGAGTCCTCCGGCCGCATCATGGCCGCTAACGGCAGTGCCCTGAGCTTCTGAACAGGGGAAGGCTGTTTCCAGTTCACCTTCTTAATATCTACCCTAGAGACCAAGAAATCTCTCTTGAAGTAAGAGAGATGGGTTTTGACCAGTTTGGTCAATCACTCCAAGGACACCGTTTTTGCCACAGGCGGCGTCCCAATATAAACTTTCGGTACCTGACCCCAATCCTTTGCTAGGGGCCAGGTCTCAGTCACACTCACAAAGAAGAACCGATTCTTTCAATTCTTCAATGAGTTGTAGATGGCTGTGTTGACCTTCAGGCCACTACGTGGAACCAAAGAGATCCACTCTCCTCCCTGATTTATCTTAAACAGCCCCTTCACCATCGACATCGTTAGTCGCCGAGAATACTTACGGAGAAAGATACAGAAAATGCAAATATACCGTACAGCATTAGAGTGGAGCTAGACGGCGGAAATGCGCAGAGTCTGTAGGATCAACTGTAAGTCGTCTGGAAGAGGAAGACGGAGGCCACTCCTTAAGTGGGCCTCATACACCGTCACGTGTCCCGCCGTCGGAGAGAAGGCCCTGTCGTCCTTAACCGGAACCCTCCACGCGATGTCTTTGGGGATGTTAAATTCAATGCACAACTCTTTAATGTCGTTCTCTCGAAGAACAGAAGGAATATCGGCAACGGAGGTTGAAGCCATATTTGTAGAGGGATTAGGGTTTTTTGTCTCTGGAATGAAAGCAACAAGATGAATAAGCAGAGCAGAATGCGTGAAAACTCTAAGTAGAAAGAGGGAAACTTAAACGGTAAGGTGTGAAATGCCTTAAACCTTATCGAGAAGGCACGCCATCATGCTGTCGCGTGCCGCTTCCCAACAGGCTCCTTTTTGAAACAAATCTTCTGACGCATTAATGGCTGTGATCGTGATTTCATCAGCTGAAGACACGAACGCACGCCCGACAATTAACGCCAGCGTTGACCGACTAAGGCACAGGCGGGAGGCCAACTCACACTCAGGACGATCAACTCAAGCATGACCGTAATTACTGCAACAGCAGGCTCAAAAATAAGAAGGCTTCTATGGGCCTGGCCCACTTGGCCTATGATCCAACGTGCGGTTAGCAACGGCTCTTTCCCTGACTTGTGCCTTCCATAAACTCAGTCAATACCCAAAAAGGATATTAACAAAATCAGTGTCATTCCTATAAGTAAGGCGCCAGATTTTTTCAATTTCTTGCCAATTGGAGCTTTCCAACGGTAAAGTGCGTGAAAGGAAGGCGAGTAGTTTGAAAAGCCGCTAATCGCTAGGAAAGGAAGCAATTTCAGCAAGTTAGACAGCTTGCGCCTTCCTGTAGAAGGAAGGCCGCCCAAAATGGCACAGAAATCACGCTTCTAACCAGGGAAGATCACCCTATCACCATTCAAATAAACCTTAGGGTTTTCATTACTGGGCATGCTTTTTGAGAGTCTTTCGGACATTCTCTCAATTTTATGCTTTCTGCTACGTTTCCAACCTCTCTCTGAGAGACCTAACGCTCTCTGTTACCCAGGCACTCTCTGCTGACACTCAGAGATCCAAAGGTATATAAACGTGCTCCCTACAGCCGTTTACTGCCTTCTCACTGTCCCATGTTCAAGAGACGGCCAAGCCTCTCTTTCATCTGGACATCCAAACATTCCCTTCCAACACATTCTCTCTTGTCCTCTCAATTTTAGTTCTCAATACCTTCCCAGATTTTGAAGGCTTTCCTACTGACTTGAACGTTGGAGTGTTTTCGGTGGGACAACTTTTCACCGACACACTGACCTCCTGTTTATTTAGTGGTGTGTAGGGTCCCAATTCGGTGAACGGAGTCAAAACCAATCAAGCAGACCAGCCCGAATCTGTTCAAAATTCGGATCCAAAAATGCATCAGAATTTAAAGTTAATTATATGCTAGTTAAATTAATATGTCTGAGACTAAGTTAAACGATATTTAATTTATTTATGATATTATCTAGGTATAAAATTATTAATTAAGTTAAAATAAATATTAATAAAATATTATTTTTGATAACATGTGGTTTAAAGTATTAAAATATAATTGTTTTAATTTTTTTATCAAATATTTACTGGAAAAAATATTTTAACATAACTTTTCATTAAAAGAGAACGTGCTTTCACACGGTAATCGTGCATTTTTTAAATAAATTGACTTTAATTTACATTATAAATTTTCATCAAAGAATATTAAAAAAATATTTTTTGGAAGTCGAAGGAAAATATTTACATTGATAGGAGATACTGTCAGATGAAATTGTTCTTATTTTAAGACTAGTTGTCATCAACAATATATATTTTTTTATTTTTTTATTTCTTTGGCATTAACTTGCCTTGCAAGGGATGAATTTATATTAAAATATAAAAATACTATTTATATACTAATTTATATTTATTTATATTAAAATTATCAATTTTAATAAAAAAATAGAGATAAAAAAGAATAAAAAATTAAAATATGATAGATTTTAGTAGTTTTAGTATAAATAAATATATATATTTTTTCATATAATAATTTGCTTTTGTTATGAATTTTTCATTTTAAAGATTATCTTATTAATTTGAATTTGTATAAAAATTTAAATTAAATTAATTATACTGCAAATTATGCATTACTATACTGTACAGAAGACAAACGATCCTACAAAATTTTATTAGGCTTGAAAATCAACACTAAGATTATAATATTGGACATTTTTATTTGATGATTTAGCTGGGCAGTCCTTTTGGACTGTGAAGAGATTCATTAAAGAAGCAGGAGGATTGATCAAAGTAATGAGCTTCTTAATATAATATTATGAGGATGATTGCTTCAATGGAGATATAAAGAAAGTTTTACATGGAATCCTATCAGTTTAAAAATCAAAGTTCAGCAATTTGCCATTGCTCTTATTGACGCCCTGGAGGTAGCTGAGGAAAAAAATAGAATTTATTAAGGATGGTGAAATCAGTTTCGCTAGGGTTTTTGGTTGTATTGCTTTTGTTGTTGTTGTCCTTGCTTTCAGTGTTTCAGTTCGCGGATTTGTCTAAAATTGGTGGCAGCTTAAGTTGTGAGGCAAGATTATTCAAGCCCAATTTCACACTAAACACCCGTCAGTTAGTCCATCAGATTCAGCTGATTTTTGGCAGGTGACTACTTTTCTTTTAACTGCACTGGAAATTTGGAGATGTTTCATGTTATCTTGTGCTTATAATCTTCATATGTCCAAACCCATGTTTTAAAATTGGTTACGGTAGTTCTGTTAAATCTTAACAAAACAAACTATTTCACTCTGTTGCTTCTTCGAATCGTTTTTTTTTTCCATTCAAAGCTGAAAATTTTAGTACTGAACACTACTAGGGATCTTGTTGGAGCATCTGAGATAAACATTCGTTCGATGTATCAGAATTTGAAGTCGACGGATAATTCTTCAACGCTAGCACCAATAAAAGAGGAATTCACCTTTCCTGCAAACTCTGCTTCCTTTAATAGCTGTCATGCTTCTACCATTGTTGAGGTGATGAAAAATTGAGCTTTTGAAGAATTCATGTTTGGATAATTTTCATTTGGAACTTCTTCTTTTATCTGGTGTATGAGAGTTATACGATACTATAACTGATATGGAAGTTTTGTAGGTAGAAAAAGGCCATTTCCTGGCTGCTTATTTTGGGGGTTCAAGTGAGGGTTCACCAGATGTGAAAATTTGGTTGCAAAGATATCAGGTAACAATTGAAGTTCACTAGTTGGTTCAATTTATTCGTGAATTCTTGTATCATCATGTGCGTAATATTGTTGGAATTCAACTGCATGATCTTGTGCTTGCAGAAAATTCTTTATTAGTTCATTGTAGTTAAGGCGATGGTTAAATTTCCTGAGCAAATTGATGTTGGGCAGGATGGTTATTGGAGTGCTCCTATCATTGTCGATGAGGAACCGCTTGTTCCTATGTGGAACCCTGTATTGTTTAAGCTGCCCAGTGAGTTGCTTCTGTTTTACAAAATTGGCCAAGAAGTTCAAAAGTAAATATCAGCTCTTTCTGCTATTTTGTATGTTGTGTTATGGATCTTGTTCGATTCGTATATGGGACATTAGCTTATGAAAACTGAGTTTATCAAGGTCGCTGTCGAAACTATGGCAAAGAAGTAACAGTTAGTATACACTTTATATGTGCCTTCTACAAACTGCAGTGTGGTCATTTTGAAGCACATGTATGCTAAGTAGAATCATGACTGCTGTTACAATTCCATGAAAGAGTAACTTTCATCAGGTTTTCATGCAATGCAATTTGACTAGTCTTTGATGACACTTGAAGTTGAACCAGCGATTCCCAAATAATCATCCTAACATAGCATTATGACCAATGCCATTTCCTAATCTAACTGACTTTACAAATAGTTTATTCCAAACATCTAACATATGTCTTTTGTTTTTCATCTTTAATCAGTTTTAATGATCCCATCTCATCTTATATTGTATTTTAAGTGGTAGATATATCTTATTCTCCCTACCTAGTAGTTGATCCTAGACAAATCTACCCGTTCATGTGTTTTTTGATCTATCTACTTTAATGGCTTCTTTTAATCTCGGGTTCTGTCTTGCTCATCTTGCATTTTTACACTGGAAGGAACCAAAAATGATTTCTGCTGTATCTGTAAAGATGTCTACGACCTTTAAGAGATACCAGGGGACTGTATCTTGGGTTTGCAAAAAAAAAATTTAATGATAAATGATGAAGGTTGTGCAAAACTTAATGGCATTCCTTGATAAATCCTTCCATGATACGGAGTCAAATGTTTACGCTGGTACTAGAATTTCCATTTGATTGTCACTCAAGTAGTTTATGTCTTCGCGTCACCTAGTCGCTCCTTTATTTTGTGAAATCCATCTCATCATTATCTAAGGGCTAATCTCTTACCTTCTTTAGATGGGTATAAATGAATCCTAGCTCAAGCTTTGATCCCTACCATGATTTTCTTTATAATGTCTACAAATATCCTTGCTACTTCTTTCTTTTCACAAACGCATCTCATCATTATCTTTGTTCAGTTTGGATGGCAATGTTTGGCATAACCCCTTGCACAGCTAGAACTGGTCAGAAAATTAGCGATTCTGCATATTGATGCATTCAGTATATAGATCGACATACTTAACAAGTTAATTAATGGGTTGCTTGAAATGAACTTGCATAACTTCAAA
This sequence comes from Nepenthes gracilis, assembly GCA_033239525.1. Classification (NCBI taxonomy): domain Eukaryota; kingdom Viridiplantae; phylum Streptophyta; class Magnoliopsida; order Caryophyllales; family Nepenthaceae; genus Nepenthes; species Nepenthes gracilis. The sequence continues at coordinate 16,948,208 of BSYO01000016.1, read as the reverse complement.
GGACTCGATTTGACCAATTTATTTAACGCAATTAATCATGATAGCATTGTTCGATAGAATTAAGTGGCTTGACATCTTATTTTGAGGGTGAATTTTGGCGCAATGATAATACTGTTCCATGTGACCTTGAGGCTATAGGTTCAAACTATAGAAATAACTTTTCTGTAATGTGGGGCGAATAGGGCTACATGTATATGATCTTTTTCAGATCTCATGATGTTGGATCCTCGTGCATTGGGTTGCCATTCTCATCTATATAACCTAATTCCAATTAAGTGCAAAAATTATTGGTTTAAACTTTTCAAGAGTAATCTAATTTGAGGGGATTAAATCTAGGAATCAAAATAGTGGGCCTATTATGTGTTTGGTTGAGAGAGTAATCTCAAAGTTATCCCTTGATTACACGATTATGATTCCCTGCTCAATAGGAGAATCAGATTTCATTCCCCACCTAATGCTCCTGTTGTACCACCACCATCACCTCCTCCTCCCAATTGGCGATGTCACCACCTACCACAACCACATTCCTCCAATCAACTGCCACCCATGTCACCAACTACTACTAGTCCTAGATTCCAACTAACCACCTGAGGGGAAAGTGGGGGAAGGGAAGGAGAAGAAATTAAAAGAAGGAGAACAAATAGGAGGAGGAACAGAGAAAAGAGAAGTAGAGAAATCGACAAAGAAAAGAGAAGTAGAGAAATCGACAAAGAGAAGAGAATCACAATCACTCAAATTTCATTCAACTCATCAATCATAGATTTAATATTAGAGTTAAGATCGTTATATATAAAATATTAATTCTAAATTAATTAGAAAATAAATATAATTTTCTAATTAATGATATATCAAAATTAAGAAATAATACAACATACTTTCCTAAGATAAAATAAAATTTCACCAAATAAAATCTCTCAGTAAAATCTCTAAAATAAAATCTTTTAAATAAAATAAATTTTTTTCTAATAAAAAAAATCAAGTCTCTTTTAATTTGGAATGTCCATGATGTCCGTATTAATTCTTCCGAGGTGGATAGAACTCGACCCTGTCGAATAAAAAAAATTTTGTTGTCAATTCCCCAACCACAAGCACTTTGGAAAAATCAGAGAGTCGCATGACGGGGGCTGTTATTATCCTCTCTTTTTTTTGTGTTGTGTTTTTTTTCAAAATAAAAATGAGGTAGAACTAGGTGAGATGATGGTTTCCGGAAGAGGAGTTAAACTACATGCTGTGGTGTGGAGGTGAGCAGTCGTGCTGTTGAAGTTGGTAATGGGAATACTGTAAAGATACAATATAGGTTTAGTCTCTGATACCAAATTTGATGTAGGGAATGGGGAGAAAATAGGGGAGGAGAAGAGAAGGAGAAAGGAGGTGAATGGGAATGGAACAGAGAGAGGTGAGAAGTAGAAGGAATAAGAGAGAAGAAAGACAATTACATTTTGATGTAGGAAAGGGGAACCTGTCTTTAATACCAAATTTTATACAGGGAAGGGGAAAGTAGGAGAAGGGTAGGAAAAGAAATTGGAAGAAAGACAAGAAACAGGAGGAGTAGAGAGAAGAGAAATAGAAAGATCAATAGAGAGAAGAGAATTACAATCATTTAAATTTTATTTAACTCATCAATCATACATTCAATATTAGAGTTAGGATCCTTTTATAGTGAATATTAATTCTAAATTAATTAGAAAATAAATATAATTAGGAAATAAATATAATTTCCTAACTAATGATATTTCAAAATTAAAAAATAATATCATATGCTTTTCTAAGACAAAATAAAATAAAATTTCTCAATAAAATCTCTCAAATAAAATATTTCAAATAAAATCAAAATCAAATAAAATAAAATTTTTTCTAATAAAAAAATCAAATCTTTTCTAATTTGAAATGTTTATAATATCTATATCAATTCTCCCAGGGTGACTAGAACTTGACCCCATCGTATAAAAAATTTATGTTCTCAATTCCCCAATCACAAGCACTTTGGAAAAATTATAGAGTCGCATGACAGAGGGCTGTTGTCATCCTCTCTCTTTGTTGTGTTGTTTTTTTTTTTTTCCCAAAATAAAGATGAGATAGAATTGGGTGAGATGGTGGTTGCCGGAAGAGGGGCTTCACTGCGTGCTGTGGTGTGGTGGTAAATTTGGTATTGAGGACTAATCCTCTACTTCCCTGCATCATTGACCAACCTCTATTGTTTCTACAATGTCTTCCTATTTCAAACTCTAGCGGCACCATTGCCCACCTTCACCCCACAGCAAACAGTTTAACATCTCTTCTGGCTGTAACATGGAGCTCTGGAAATCTATTGCCAAGATCTTCTAATCTGCCTCCATTCTTCTAGCAAACAGACTACCTCCTCTTTATATTGCAAAAAAAATGTGCTTTTGAAAAAAAAAGGGACAATCACTGTCTCTGTCAAAACTAAAAAATGAAATTGTGAAAAAAAGGAGAGAAATCAAAAAAGTAGAGAAACACAAAACGGCAGCCATAGCTGATGGCACAACAACAGCCGAAGGCAGGAGAGCACTACCAGTGGCCACACCCGCAAGCATAGTACTTCGTCTTCCACCCTTTAACTCACCGGATCAGCCCTCCACGTCACGCCAACTGCCATCATGACAATAATTCCCATTGACACCAAGCCAAATCAACCCAAACACACCATGCTACGAACCAACCCAAAACACTAAACGACCACCGCCATCAACCATGCCCTACCACCATCAAATAGCCCCAATCGCTTGAGCTGTGGCCCCGACCCAAACCCTCGTCGCCACATTGCTCCTTCAAAGAGACAAAAAAACCAAGAAAAAGGAGAGAAAAAGAGAGAAATCACGAATCAATGATATTGTTATTTGCACAGCATGAACGCAGCAGGTTGGTCAGTGGATGGTTGGACAGTGGAGTTGGTGGACTTTGTGATATTGCTAATTGTTGGGTAAGGATTTTGTCTTTGATACCAAATTTGATGCATGGAAGGGGAAAGAAAGTAGGGGAGAGGAGAAGAAATTGAGAGGAGGGGGAGAAACAGGAGGAGGACCAGAGAAAAGAAAAGTAGAAATCAGGGGAGAGTGAGAAGTAGAGACAGAGGGATGGAAAAGAAATCACAATTACTCAAATTTTATTCAATTTATTAATATTGCCTCAAATAATAGAGTTAGAGTCCTTATATAAAGAATCCTATACTTAGTATAATTTAGAAACAAAATCAAATCTAATAACTTCTGATTTGAAAATAAAATCAAATGAAAAATAAAATCAAATCTAATTTGAAAAGAAAATCAAATTGGAAATCTCTTTTAATTAGAAATCAAATCAAATGTAAGTTGAAAAGAAAATCAAATTAAATCTCAACATCTATGATGTCCTCATCACTACCACCACCACCAATTGCTATATCTAACATACTATCACCACCACCACCCAACCACAATAAACATTGTTACCACTCACTTCTGTAGTTAACACTCCTGCCAAGCACCACCACAACCTCCACTCTCCCATGGCCTTTGACACATCCTCCACTTGTCAATACCTATCAACTCCTCAAGTGTCTACAGAATAAGTTTTTCAGATATGAATTCGTTTTATTCTCGTTCTAATCCTTGGACTTCTACTAAACCAAACATTATCTGTTCTCTGTTGAATTAAGCATGCGTACATAATTTGTCTCTGGATCCCATTCTACTCCATTGGCAACAATTACAGAGTCCCAGACTTTATACTTATCTACTAATGAGCTTGTAGATAATTATCTAATTCTAATATAGCTCGTTATATCTTGGAGAATCTCTTTGTGTATAAGACGTGAGTTATGTGACTTGATGTAGAGTATTTCCAGAATAATTATTATACTCTTTGGATCAACATGAAAATGACCTGAATTCTATGTGGTTTCTTTGATGGGTTTTACATGATATAATCCTTCAGCCAGTCAGTATCGAGTTGCAAATTAGTTGGGTTTTACATGATATAATCCTTCAGCCAGTCAGTATCAAGTTGCAAATTAGTCACAAAGCCAATGACACCACACATACCTGATACAAAATAACATGACTCCTGCACCTGTTTTTATTTGCTTCTAATGCGAGTTCCATATTGGAAAGCTTGAGGCAAAACCTCAAACTTATAAGTTAGGAGGCTCTCCCTCCTACTAGACTGATCTTTTGGGATAAGCTTTCCCCCTAGCTTATGCTCGCATCAAATAGTGCTTTCATTGAAACCAGCCTCGGCTTGGAGAAGACTACCTATAGAGAGTTCTGACCGGAAAGGGTTACCTGTGGAGGGGCTGACCTGCTACCGGTGTGAAGTGTCGCAGAGTGAAAGCCATCTAGTGAAGTGCCGCAGAGTGCAGCCGCCGAAGTCTGCGGCCGTTGAAGGAGGGGGAAATGATGCGAGTCCCACATTGAAAAGTTTTAGGCAAAATTTCCAACTTATAAGCTAAGCTAGGGGGCTCTCCTTCCTATTAAACTGGTCTTTTAAGATGGCCTCTCCCCCTGGCTTATGCTCGCATCAGCTTCTCTAGGTGTTCATAAATGATGCCATATTCTAGTTGTAACACCTCCCTTGAGATACTACAGATAATAGTTTCTATGGTCAATCGTTGTTCCATAGAGCCAAACGCTTTAATGTTATGTTTCATGTCTTAATCTTTGGTCACATCCTGAACCATTACCTAACAATTACTAATTAAGATTCATCAGCATCTTGCAAAATTGTTTGTGAACTAAATTATATTTTTCTTTTAACTTATCTTACCTCTGCTGTTGTCACTCAATAAACTTCAGATGGAGCGGATCGATGAAGCGTTCATTTGATGGAGGTTTCACTTGGACAGAGAGAGAACAACTTCCACCTGGCATCTTAGGACCAACAAAAAATAAGGTGAAAAGGGAAATTCTTGGGTATATTCGTGTCATTTCCTCTCCAATATTCACAGATTTTTCAAGAGTTCTCTCTTTGATGTATTTGTTTACTCCTCCTCAGCCTCTCTTGCTCGAGAATGGGCAGTTGATCTGTGGATCCTCCGTAGAAAGTTGGAACTCTTGGGGAGCATGGGTTGAGGTTGAATACTTGTAAAAACTTATGTAGTCACTTACCTGGAAAGCTGTTAGAGTCCATTCATTTTAGGGTTCCCCAATTCTCCTAACAGTGAGGATCTTATCCATTTGAACAACTAGGACTATAGGATATGTCTAATACATTTTATTTTATTATCATAATCCTAGCCGTTTAATTTGCCATGGTGAAATCCTCACTATTGGGGGATGAGGGAGGATAGAAATGAGAGGACCCTAACAGGACTCATTTATCCAGTGAGAATTACTGTGGAGTCTGTAGAGCTGGGTGTTGATGCATGACCTGTGATATGCCTGATCAGGTTACTTCAGATTTAGGTGGAACCTGGAGAAAGAATGGTCCTATTTACATCCAAAATGAATCTCTTAGTGTGATTCAACCGGTTCCTTACCAGACAGCAAATGGGACTCTACGTCTTCTCATGCGATCATTTGACGAAATTGGCAAAGTTTGCATGTCTGAATCCATTGACGGTGGCCAGAGCTGGAGCTATGCAAAACCAACGGAACTCCCCAATCCAAATTCAGGTTGACATTAAACTCATTATTCTCAGGATAACTTGATAGAGTAACTTGATACACGATACACTCAGTTACACTCGACACACACCCAGACACGAGCATCAGGGGCAACAGTTGACACGTCATGCCCAGACATGAATGTCAGAGTATAAGCCAACACTAACACGACACAATTACTAGTCGTGTTAATAGACCAATTGCGTGCATGATCCACAAAATAAACAAATATTGTTACACAAATTGCATGACCCGTTTAATGAACAGGTGGTATTCATGTGACAAAAGATACATTTAACACGTTAATATGATACGATAAAACACTTAAAATATGTGACCCATTAGACACTTATTATAAATAAGTTTACACTCATGTGATATCATGTTATTTTCGGGTTAATGTGTCAACATGGAATACGATCCACAAAATAAACAAATATTGTTACACAAATTGCATGACCCGTTTAATGAACAGGTGGTATTCATGTGACAAAAGATATATTTAATACGTTAATGTGATACGATAAGACACTTATAATATGTGACCCATTAGACACTTATTATAAATAAGTTTACACTTGTGTGATATCATGTTTTTTTGGGGTTAATGTGTCAACATGGAATACGCATGATTATTTCGTATTATAAACGTGTCGATCCATTAATATGAGAAATCTATTTGATAAAAACTTAAACCCTCCTAATTGGTGTCGTGTTCTTCTATTATGTTTAAAATTGTCTTCCTATCGAGCAGTCCCTCTTTTTTATCCACTTCACTGACTTCTGACCTAAACTAGGAATTGATGGGGTTAAGTTGACGGACGGTCGTCTCTTGCTCGCTTACAACACTGTTTCCAGGGAGGTGCTCAAGGTTGCTATCTCCTCTGACGACGGAGACACTTGGAATGATGCTTTGACGTTAGAAGATACCTCTGGTATGGAATTCTCTTATCCAGCTGTCATCCAGGACAGTGATGGATTAGTTCACATCACTTACACATACAACAGGACCCAGATCAAGGTAATCAACATTTATCTCTTTTCTTCTTGAATATTGTGTGTTTAGATTCCCATTGATGTGCATGTGAATTTGTATTATCCTCCCTGTTGCCTTCCTCAGTTTTTTTTTTTCAAAAATCATAATCATAAGAACATTATCTTTTGTGTCTGGTTTTGCAGCATGTTGTCCTTGCAACCCAAACCATACGGTGAATCATGGCTGTGTTAGTTTAAAGTGAAATGGTATGTCTTGCTATAAATTTTCCCAGCGATCTTCATGGATGAAGTGATGTTTGTAGTACATCAACTGATTGCCAGTTGCCCAATTTTCCCATGCTTATGTAAGAATTCTATTCTTGGGACAACAATCAATTGTTTGCATTTTAATTCAATCGCACTGGCCCCGAAAAAAGTCCTCGATATGCCCGAGTTTAGCCTTAGCATAAACGGGTCATGTCCCTTATCTGTCTTACTAATTCACCTGTCATTGCCCCTCTTTGAAAGTCGAGAGCAGAAAACATTTCCTGCATACAAACTACCAGCCCCTTGAAAGGTACGCATTGTTAAAAAACAATCTCTTCTTAAGTTTTGGCTATGCCTATGGTGCTCAATATCGATCCAAGTTTCTGTTATGTTGATTACATAGTTGCTTACATAAGGATGATTTGCTTTTGCTTTCCGAGCGTTATTTCTGTGAAGTTTGATGCCTCCTAAAGATTTCCTTCCCATTTTCTTGCTCTTACTCAAGAAATTGTGTAGTAGAGGAGGAGAATACAATGTAGGGGAGTTATTCCTTTTGCTTTACTTCTGCATTTAAGAGCATGTTTTACATCCGTAGAGCTACTGCATGGCCCTCATAGCCCTACCCATCCTGTGCATCGTAAGCATGCTTTACAGCTTTGGCATGACTGATGATTTCCCTTGAGAGTTGCTGATATTAAGCTGGGTGGTGGCAAGGCGATTGAGAGACTAGTTGTCGAAATCTGGGAACCAGACTGCTATAGCATGGTAAAACGCAGTTGGTAGAATCGCAGAATTGATACCCCAATCTGCTCAAGTCCATCCCATAGCAAAATCTAGGACAAGCTGGAGAGATGTACTGAATCAGGAGCAAATGATGTCCCTTTTGAACCTAACAACTTAGAAAGTGAAATCTAATAGAGTTGAAAAAATAGATATTGAAGGGTCCTGAGTTCTCCACTCTCCTGCCGCCATGGGAGCACTCTCTCAATTGAGCCAACAACCTATTCTCCTTCCTAATATCGTTATATATTGTCAATATTCATCCATAGAATAGGATGTCATTTGTGTAGCATAGCTCGGTTGTTCAACACATCCATAGTTCACCCTTGAAGTACCCTATGCTCTGTTACCTTAGCAATTTGGCAGCATGTGTATCCTGCTACCTTGATAGTTCAGCCTTCGTAGCCTAGCGTCAACATGTGTTGGCGTTGTGCGAATTTCAATATTTTGACCGTTGTGTTCTTGGACTCAAAAAAATAAAAATAAAAATAAAAATAAATGAAGGATTGGGCTAAATCCGACTCTTTTGAGGTTCTACCTACCCATGATTCATGAGCTTTCGATGTCAAAATTATATTGTGATGTGACATGTATATTAGGTAAAGTTTTTAAATGATAATATGATATAATTCATTACAATTTTGTTATATTTTATCAAAACTATTCTTTTATTAGGTACAATTATTTATGAAAAGAAATGATGCTTATGTAATTACTCTTTTTTTATTTTATAAATGGTAAAATAACCTATGGTTTATCAAGGATAATGTGGCAGTATTAAAATCTGAATTAGAGAAAGATTTGTTAACTTACCATTGATTTGAATTCAATAAGCCTTTTAAAAAAAATTTTAACACATTATTCGCACAAGATTGTGTAACTCTTATATTCTAAATTCTTTGAGATAAGAATTTTTAATGTAAATCTGGGCATGTTATTGGTGTCTAATCATGTTGGAAATCACGCCTGTGTAGAAGTCTTGTTGGATGGAGGACTTGTGCGGAGCACATATGTGTTAGTTGTTCAAAATAAGTGGAAGAAATTTCGATCAGTATTCTGGTCAACATTCCGATGAACAAAGTTAACCGGATTCTTTATGGACGGTCAACAAGAGTGTTGACTGGTCTTATAGAAAACACGAACGGAGAATCGTTGGTTGCCCATCAGGAAATCCAGAACGGCGCCAATTCAGAAGATCCTCTGGAGATACGTGATCTCAGGCGGTTATGTAGGAGTCAGTTTTTGGATATGGTATATTCATATTGTTGGAAAGGACATATCCTATCCTTGTGTATGAAATATTAGCTCTGATTTCTGGTATGAAGATCTAAATATATTAAAAGCAAGTATTGTGACTTGCTTGAGGGCGATATGTGAGAAAGTTTGTGAGGTGAAGAGAAAGAGAGAAGAAAACTATGAAGAGAGGAGAGCGAAATTTGTAAGTAACCGTGGTGTGTTTTGTTTGTCCTCTGTTTTTCGTTTTCTGTTCTCTTCTACCTGTGTAACGAGAGAAACTACTCTAAAATCTCACATATAGTGAAATTAGTTTTGTGGACAGATCGTTCCATGGTTTTTCTCTTAATTGATAAGTGTTTTCCACGTAAAAATGCTGATGTTCGATTTTCTTCCTTTTTCTCATTCCTTACTGTATCATTAAAGCAAGAAAGTCGGACGCTCTCTTTCTCAACAAATCATACGTTATTAATTATATAACAATAAGGTGATTTCAATGACCCATTAATAATTTAAAAACGGAAGTTGCCTAAATAAAAGAACGTTATCTAAACATTTCTAACTAGGAAATGCTTCATTTAAATAAAAGAATTTAGTTTATTGTGGCTCTGTTTTCATAAAATGCTTTATAAAAGCTATAGATTGCGTTTGGTACGACTGTTCGGCGTGCGTTACCATCGGGAAAAGGTGGAGGTTGTTGCTTTTGCTTGCCGGACGTTCGGTAAATGGAAATTCCATCGGCTGCTGATTTTGTTGAACGGACAATTTGACCTCCTTTTCAAGGCAGGTCCGACCCAACTTTGAGAAGTTAGCTTTCGATTTTAAGCGATGAGTTTTGTATCCCATAGACAATTCATTATTAGAAGGATGTGTGGTTGCAGAAAATATGCTCAAGCAGAGTTGTTAAACAATGCCGTATGATATTTATACGATAGTTATTCGAGTGACAGAATTTAGTAAATGTTCGTATTTACATTGGATAGAGCTCTCAGGTTTTAAAAGAAGTTATATTTGTAATTAGTCACTATTTATAGTAAATTTATTTAAAATTTATCTCATAATTTTTTTATTAAAAATAAATTTGTTTATTAAACATTATTGTTTGACTCAGTGTGTTTAATTGCATGTCTTCTTTGTACTTAAGGGTCTGATGGTTTACGATTGATGGAGGATTTGGGTTTGGTCCTGCTGTGTACACGTTTTTGTTGAATTTCAACAAGCCCACCAAAGTGTTGATGAATATCTTATACATGATATAACAGTTATAGATTTAGGTCATAAAAATATAATTATAAAACAAAATCACATTTAATAAATTGAAAATAATTTATCAGATTTTGTGCATGGCGAAAATTTTGCACATTGGAATGATTCCGCGTATAAAATAAATTAAATACGATCGCTCTTACTTTCAAAGGAAATCCCCGGAAACCCATCTATAATTTAGGGTCCATTTGGCTAAATGATTGAGAAATTAGCCATATTATAGTTGGTTGTTTGATTTTTAGATACACTTTATTTTATTTTATATAATCATATATTTCTTATTTTTTTTTAAAAAAAAGCATACAAAATAAAAACTTTTTTAAAGATTAAATATATATATATTAACTTATTTTTATGTGCCAAAAGGTCGCATTAAAGAAAAATAGTATCTTAATATTTATGTAAATAAATGAAAAAGTAATTATTACTTTCTTCGTATTTATAATGTTTTTTTTAAAAAACAAAAAAACAAAATAATTATTAAAATATATAATAATTAATATTTTTTATGATTAATTAATCTCAGGTCCATATTGGGGCATGTTCTGCTGATGTTAGATTTTGATTTTATTTAATCGGACTTGGACTGTTCTGATTGGATACATGCATGGAGGCCATTTTTAGGCGTCGCAGAACGTGAATGTGTCAGAAATATAAATGAAGTGGTCGCCCCATAATTATAAAATATTATCGGCACCTATGGGAAATCTCTAAATAAAAATAGTTTAGATTTTTTCTAATATGAAACCTCTAATTATACAAATATTAAGTAGGCATAAAAAATATTTATTTTTTAATATTACAAATATAATATGATAATTCTATTAATTCATCATTACAAATATTAATTATAAATTCGCTGTAAAAAATAAATTCATGCAAGATATGTTGACGCATAAAAATCTCAAGAATTTAATAATTCTTAAGTAAAATCTTATAGCTTTTTTCAACCAATTAAGGTAAATTGACGATAAAGAAATTTAGCTTGTAAATCAAGTGATATAAACAGGTGAACTATTAATCAATTTATTTCTGATAAATAATTCTTATTGAAGAACTCCTTAAATTTATTCTCTAATAACAGAACTATATATTTTTTAACATTCAGTCGGACTTTATTTCATTGTCTCCTAAAACATTTAACACTTTTAGAATTTCAGAATCTAAACTATCGGCAGAATTCTGAATGTTCACGAATTAGAACAGATATTTAATGATGATAGAAAGGCTTTGGAATAAAAAAATCAAGCCTTTTAGATAAGATGCAATGGAATATATTTTCTTCTTTTTCTCCATACTTCACCGAATCTTATTCTATGTAATATTCACCTAAGTGATAGCTAAGTTAAAGGGAAAAAGGAGTACATATGAGTGTGGCTATAAATTAGGACTTCAAAACATGAAAGTCATAAAAATTCACACTGGTGTTTGAAATGTGTAGCATCTTTCATGCATGCTTTATGTGTAAAGTTGCTAAAAAGTGCATATGAACATCCTTTAAGTACCTCTCATACGTTGAGTAATATTTTTAAATATACATGTATATCATTTATACATTTGATTCTTTTTAAATTTGAAATGTTTGTCTTGAATTATAATTAAACACAAATAATTAATAAAAAATAAATATAATTTAGTTAGGATCAAATTTTATAGTAAAAAAAATCAATAAAATAGAACTAATAATAATAGAAAAAAAATATACACTAAATATATACATATTTGATATGTACGACTAGAACCGAGCTGACCAAATGTGCAGATGGATAAGAAGCCCAAATAACGACAACCCAATAGAAGACACCTTTGAGCCCATAAAGCAAAAGGCGCAACATTTGAACTAAGGGATATAATCTGAACAGCCGGATATTAAAAGATCATAATAAACTACTTAAATAAACTATTTTAGACATCAACTATACCAATCCAATAATTAAAAGTTAGGCGATCTTGCCACTAAATGAATGTGACAATTGTACAAGTAACACCCCTCATCACTAAGGAGGCACCATACCTATGTATTAATTTCAAGCGCATGAAAATTAAACGATATCTTTTATTATAAATAAAGTATCTCCCTCAAATAAAAGAGGACGACAAAAAAAAAGTCAAACAATGACTATGAGAAAAAAAAAAAGAAAATCTACCAAACGAGTGCACAAGTACTAAAGACACTCAGTCTAACGAGTGCATAAAATAAAGCCACTTCACCAATCAAATGCATAAAAATGAGTATCACCATCTAAACGAACAATTATTCCCATTCATTCTACATTATTGTACTCATTTCCTTACATCTTTCTCATCCAAGTAGAAAAAATACCTGATTTGAGCGTCAAATAATATATTAGGAAACGAGTTCTATACACCTCTTACATTTTATTTGTCTTATTGTGTTGCGCAGGATTCAAACTTCGAATTATAAAAATCGACCCATTTTTGTTCGAATGTCCATATATGACAAGACAATTTTCTAATTTGTACAATAATTTAAATTCTTGAAACGTATTAATATTGCATACTAAAAAAAGTGAAAAAGCAATATATATATATATAAATATTCATAATTTGTCATACTTTTAATTTTTAAAGCATTCTCAATTTTATTTTTCAACTTTTATTGAGTACTAATTTTATAGTAGGTAAAATTTCATGCCAACCTGGACACAACGCAAACTACAGGATAATATTAATAATGTAATGTCAAAAAATCTATAAAAAAAAAATTAAAGAATTTTACATCACATGTTTATTATGCAACATATATTTTGATAAATTTAATAAAATGAATGTTATATTATAAAATTAAAAATAAAATAAAAATTATGAACAAATTTAAAAATAGAAAAATGAATAGCATTGTTGACATTTTTCGTATAATAAATGATATAAATGTTGCGTTGATAGGTCTCTTTATAGAATAAAACTTTCATTATCTATAAAATATTAGCCGAAATGGCAACGATAAGGGCGATGACTTTAGATTGAATTGTCTCATCCCTCGTATTAAATTCCCCATATGGTGGGGCCTGAAAGAAACATATTTTTTTTTTTACAAATGAATAAATAAATATATTAATTTAAATAAAAAAAATGATGAAGAAAATAAAATAATAAGAAGCGAATCAAAACGAAATTAAAAAAAAAACAAATATTGAGAATAAAATTAAAATATTTTAAATTTAATTTTTTTTGATAAAATGTTCATGTCTGTATTTATTTGTTTTTCTTTTTCCTTTTTTTCAAGGCTTGGATCTTTCGTATTGTACGCTAATTATTGTTCTATTGAATACGTTTGGTAGTAATTTACAACTTTGTCATCACTTAATTTCTGACATAATTCATCATCGCCAAAGTCAGAGCTTGAAATTTCTTGTGGACAGACGGTCAATATATTGACATTGACCAGTACAGTAATGCAATATTTATTTATTTTTGCCAAAGTTTTTCATCTTTTCTTTTTATTATATAAAGTTACGGGCGAGAAATTGAAAGTCAGATTTTTATTTTTTTTAATCCATATATTATATCCATACTTGTTGCGTTCCGGAACCGCGACTTTCAGGGGGATCCTCGATGTGGGGTGTTGGATCCACGGTGTTCAGTCGGATAAGTGGTTTCCGAGCAACACAAGCAAGTGTGGTGTTGAACACGAGAAGAAGATTGAGACTGGATCTTTTACGTGGAAAACCTCCTCTTGAATGCGGAGGAAAAACCACGAGACTCAGGACCTTGAAAATATTTCACTATTTGGGTTGAAGTCTTTACAAAGTACAAGTGTTGGGGTTAATCCCCTCATTGTCTGTGTTTTGTGTTTCTCCTTTAGGAAATTATGCTCGCTGGGAGCCTTTTACTTTCCTTTGTGGAGTTAATCTCGGGGAAAGAGTGTCCCGTCCCTTTACAAGGGGACTTCGCTGGGTATTTGTAGGGGAGAATGATCCACTGGGGAGGAGACACGTGGCACCCATCGGGTGATCGAGGAGCTGGTCCATTGTCTTTCTGACTCCCTTTAATGTTGCTGACGTACGGGAGAACACGCAACTAGCGCCGTTTGTAGGTCTGCGTGTATAGGGTATGAGTGACAGTCTTGATTTGACTAGGCGTACCCTGTTGAGACGGCGACTGGTAGTAGTTGCAGGTGCCCTTGGGAATCGGTGAAATTGCTTAGCTGGCATCCTTGGGCATAGGGTAATCCTCGTCCCTGAGTGGGGCTCCTTATGAGTTCGTGGACTCCCGAGAAGGAGCAACTCCTAGAAGGTCTTCTGGGGAAAGTCCGATAGCCTTTTCTTGACCTCTCGGGCGATCCTGAGACTCAGTTGGGCTTTCAGAGTTCTCAATCTTTTCTGTGTCTATGCACTTGGGTTTTACTGGCATTGTTCTCGAGCTTCCTTGTGAGCGGGGAGGACTTCTTGGGCTTCTGTGGATTTGGCCTTTGGGCCTCTCAGACCGTTCAGTCTTCTTGGTATGTTGGAGTTTCTCTGTGCCTCACGTTTGGGCCTTTTATTCTTGGCCGTGCTTTTATGGGCCTTTATACTGGGGCCCAACACTTGTGATGATTCTCGTATCAATAGACTTTATTTGCTATCTTAAAAGTCAAGTTAATTGGTAACAAATAAAGGATAAAGATTTATTTTATATTCTCATGATTTTTTTATATTCCTCCTCTATTTTTAAGAAATAAATGATTAAAATTAATTTTTTTTGCAAAAAAAAAAAATTAAGAAAACACTTATGGAGGATAAAAGACTGCAGAATTTTAAATTTTAAAATATTCCAAATCGTGTAAAAATAAAGAATTTAACAAAAATATATGCCAAAGTCGTGCAAATAATCATACCCACAAGATGTAAGTAGTTGCAAATACTACAAACGACCATTCACACAAGATATAAGTCATTTTTATCATAGTAATCCTTCCCAAAAATAAGGAAAGACTCAAGAGGCTTAAGGTCAAAAATAATGTTCCATTATTAATACTTATAATATCACTTATAATTTAGGTACAGAACTCTCATAATAACATTTTACAAAACTTGGAGATTGATTTCAAAAGAAAGAAAATGAGAAAAAACTAAATTTGTAGAAATGCTCTACACCGAATCTAGGTTAATATTTTAAAGATTAGTTAAAAATAAAATATAAACCGTTCTTTGAATAGAGCATCAACCCATGCTTTTTCCCTTCTTTCTCGCCCATATGACGCCCATAGAAACTTGCATAATGTTTTGTGTTCTTAAATTATAACTTTCACACTTGGTTTTTATATTCTTTTGGTCATTGAAGTGCCAATTATGTGCCGATTGCTCGTGATCATTCTTCCTATGTTCAGGAGAATATCTTGTTGAGTTATGGGTCACCCCCATATGAGCTCATACCCCTGTGCATGTCATTCAATGGTTCAGATAAGGATGCACGGGTTTTATATTTATAAAAAAGATTAATGCTTTCTGAAGTGCAGATTCCAATGGGAGAGTGTTCGAGACACAATCGAAGGGAGCCTGATGCATTGAATCTAGTGGTTTTACATTCATGGCACGCTCGAGGAGTACTTGAGTGTCGAAAATAGTAGATGTGCATTCGAGATGCATCCAAGAGGTACCTGAGGCGTCAATTCTCTTGGCATCCATGCTCGAGGCGCATTTGACGAGCGCTCGAGCACAACTCATAGCATAAAAACGTGCTGACCTATTTTAGGGCTGAACCACTTGTAATTTTCAAACCTAGAGAGCACCGTCAGTAAAAGAAAAAGAAGAAAAAAAAGAAAAAATTAAGAAGAGTAAGATTTGAGCATCCGATTAAATTTTTAATCAAATTTCAGTTTTCACTAACTCTAGGTATACTATTTTTGGAATTGAGAAGAACGTTTTATCAGTTATTTTTTACCCTTTCGTCTTATACTGATTATTATTCGTTTCGGTTGATACAAGATATTGAGTCCTTATATTATTAGGGTTTGTGTAATCAAAATATTATATAGTAAAGATATTTTTGGACAAATTATCTCGTAATTTTTCTCCCTCATTCTAAAGGAAGTTTTCACATAAAAATTACATCTTGCTTCATTATTTATGATTATTATTTACTCATGGTATATTGTCAAATATTTTTTTATTGCTCAAATAAGCAGTCTGGATCCCAACATATCCTTTTGCATGTTCAAGCACTCGTTTACTACCATTTTGGAGCATGAGTGTAGGTAAAGTATACATCAAGCATCAACTCTCAATCGATCTCTTGAGCAAGTATCTCTTTGAACACTCAATAAAAGTCCAAATTTTGTCAATAGTCAGCATTAGCAGAGTTCAATTAAAAAAAAAAAAAAAGTAACTGTATGTACACATAGGAGGTTGTAAAACTCACATGAAAGTGTCTGACCCAATGATACTTAGCCTACGATGAGGGGAGGTGAGAGAGATTGAGGAGGGGTTTTAGATAGAAAAGAGAGATGGAGATTTCATGATCCTTAAAATCCCATATTTGGCTACTTCATATCAGTTGTTGGCTGCATGCCCTTGCATATATGTATTATACGGAATCTAGTGTCTTTTATTTAATTTTCATCCCATTTGCGAATGATTTATCTTGGAAAATTGTTCACTCCAAAAAAATAACATTAGCAAATTAATTGTGTATATATATATATATATATTGTTGTGGTCACTTTCTTATGAAAGTGCTTGGATCTGAGGACTTAGGTTATGTCTGAGGACTCGGATTAAGGATGAGAATTTGGTGCGGTTATGGTCTGCGGACTTATTCGCTGAATAATTGAGAAATCTACGCAGTATAGTTCCGAGGACTTGTAAGCAACGCTTAAGCCCAATGACTCTGATAAAGGCAAATTTTGTCACTTGCACATGAAAGGTTACAGAAAGACGCTCGGCCGGTCAACGGGATGTTGACCGGCTATGAGGAGAAATCGGTCAATGGAGGCTTGAGCATTCACAAGAGGAGTAGTATTACCCATGGGTGCCAATTCAGAAGATTGACTGGGCATGTGTGATCTCGGAAGAATTTTTGCAATCTTTACAGAGTGAGCGCTGCCTCTACAGAGCACAATGATTTGTAAAGCCATTGTAGAACTGTACATGCGTTAGATGACTACCTGTACGCATAACCTCCATACTGGCTAGGCGATTGCTCAAACAGTCTGTATATATGTATTGAGCTTTGTGATATGAATAGTTTTTTTAAGAGGGGGTGTAAGTTTCTAAGTATGTGTGAGTGTAAAAGAGAACACTTGTGAGTGAATTGTGTTCTTACTTTCTATTCTCTTCTCCTAGGGTTTGTAATAACCGGAGGTTTCTATAAACGTGAAACTCTACATAGTAAATTTATTTACGGATTAAGTGTCCCGTAATTTTTTCCTTACTTTCGAAGGATTTTTCACGTAAATGCTTGGTGTACTCCTCCTCTGCCTTATTCCTTCTTCATTGTTGTTCTATTCCTGTTTGTTGCTGGTTGGACGATATTTTACCAACAGGTGGTATCAGAGACAGCTTGCGATTAAATAGCATCATCTTCAAAAAACTTATCATTTAGTGTTGAGTAGTTTAATGGATAAGTTAACTTCATCATTTGGCAAGAAAGGATGAAGAACATCTTAACCCGAGAAAGAACGGTAAAAAACACTGAGAAAGAAAGATGAGAAGTCGGAGAATTTGACCGAGAATAAATGGCAAGACAAGATGAATCTTGCAAATTGTACCATCAAATTGTATCTGTGAGACAACACGCTTTAAGAGGTCATCGGCTTGTCAAACTCGATTGAAATTTGGAAGAACTTTGAAAGCAGATATAAATCCAAATCTTTGACAATGAGATTTCATATAAAAAAGCAGTTTTATAAATTGCATCTGTTCGAAGGGGGAAGATTTGAAAAGTACCTGGATGAGTTCAACAGGATCGTGACACAGATGTCAGCCCTGATGAGGAAATCAATAAGAATGACAAGGTGTTGGTGTTACAGGCTTCTTTGCTAGCCTCGTACGACCATATTGTGACAACCTTATTATTCGGAAAGGGCACGTTTAAGTTAGACGAGATCGTTACGTCCTTACTCATGAATAAGGTAAGGCAGTCTCAAGGGACCTCCACTTTTTTCCACTCCGAGGTGCTCTTGACTGAGTCACGAAAAAGAAGAGGAGCGGCCCAAAGTATGGTAAAAAGGGTCACAGTAAGTCCCACTCAGAGTTTTAAGACGTTGAGTGTTATCATTTTGGCGAGAAAGACAATATCAAGAAACATTGCTACAAATAGAAGCGTGAGAACGCTGAAAAGGAGAATAAAACAGGAAGGGGACGAGGTGAAAAAAAGGCCTTCATCTTAATAGTTATAGGAGGGAATCTCCTATTAACCTTTGAAATGGACAACGTGATGAGCATGATGGATCACGAGTCTGACTGAGTGGTAGATACAGGTGCTTCTTTGCACGCCATGTCCAGAAGAGAACCGTTCACTTTCTATACTCCGAGAGATTTTAAAATAATAAGGATAAAAAATGAAGAAACATCTCTAATTATTGACAAAGGTGATATGCTGTTGGTCACTAATGATGGGACAAGATTATTGTTAAAAGATGTACGGCATGTCTCTGATATCCAGTTTAATATAATTTCAGCCGGCAAGTTAGATAATGAAGGTTATTGTAATACCTTCTGTGAAGGAGAATAAAAATTGACCAGAGAGTCTCTGGTTGTTACTCGTGGAAAGAAGAGCTCCGATCTATATGTAATGAAGGCATCCACTATAGCCAGAGATGTGAATGTAACGAGCAGTGAGGAGTCCTCGGATCTCTGGCACTGTCAATTGGGTCACATGAGTGTAAAGGGATTATATCATTTGGGCAAAAAAGGCCTTATTCCGAGAATGAAGGAAGATGGATGAAGGACTTGTCCTCACTGCATGGCCGAAAAGCAACAAAGGGTCTCATTCTATGGAAACTCATCATCTATGAAGACGAAACTATTTGACTTGGTACACACTGATGTATACGGACTATTTAAAAAAAAGTCATTCAGTGGGGTCTAGTACTTCATGTCATTTATTGATGACTATTCGAGAAAGTTATGTGTTTACCCACTTAAGACCAGCGACCAAGTTCTCAGTACCTTCGAGCATTTTCATACTTTGGTAGAATGACAGACGGAAAAGAAGTTGATGACGTCTGAAGGGACAATTGTGGCGAGTACATTGGGGCATTTGATGCCTATTGGCGAAAGCATAACGTTTGGCATCAAATGACGCTACAGTTGAATGGAGTGATTGAGTGGATAAACTGCACACTCTTAGAAAGGGTCAAGTGCTTACTCTCTAAGGCAAAGCTTCCTGCATCCACCTGGGCAGAAATTTTAAAAACGGCAGCCTATGTCATCAATAGGTCACCTAGTAAACCTCTAAACGGTGAAGTTCTAGAGAAAATATGGACCGAAAAGGAGCCATCCAATGACTATCTTTGGACATTTGGTTACAAGTCCTTTATTCATATCTCAAAGAACGAGAAGACCAAACTAGAGCTAAAGACGAGTAGTGCGTCATTTTGGGTTATGGAAAAGATGAACTTGGATACAGACTTTATGACCGAGTTGAGAAAAAGCCTGTACATTTAAGGGACGTAGTCTTTATTGAAGGTGAAACAATTGAAGATATTGGTACAAAGATCAAATCTGACATCAATCAGATGGACAAGATAAACGTTGATAATGTTTGTCCGGTACCTCTTCACTATGAGGTCAATCGCTCAAGAGTGGTCGAGAAAAATAAGGAAGCAGAAGTGGCACCTGATGAAGATGAGAATGAAGTCACTTCTCAACCGACCAAGGAGGTTGAGCAGATTCCTGTCCGACGCTCCACGAGAGATAGGAGACCATCCATATGCCTGTCATCTAGTAAGTACGTCCTACTCTATGATACATATGAGCTTGAAGGTTTTGATGAGGCTATGAAAGATGAGGATAATGAGAAATGGCTGAAAGTCATGCAAGATGAAATAAAATCTCTACATGAAAATCATACGTTTGATTTGGCCAAACCATCTAAGGGGAAGAGAACTCTAAAGAATAAATGAGTCTTCCGTTTGAATATAAATGAAAACACCACGCAGCTAAGGTACAATGTGCGGCTGGTGGTAAAGGGCCTTAATTAGAGAAAGGGTATTGATTTTGATGAGTTATTTGCCCCTATGATAAAGATATTCTTAATAAGGGTTGTGCTTGGTTTGGTAGTTGTTCTGGATTTAGAGGTAGTGCAATTAGATGTCCGGATAATATTCCTTCACAGTAATCTTAAGGAGAAAATTTATATGAAATAATTGGAAGGTTTTGTTGTCAAAAGGAAGGAACGACTAGTATGTCATCTAAAAAAAGCCTGTATGGACTAAAATAGGCTCCAAAACAGTGGTATAAGAAGTTTAAATCTGTCATAGTCGGCCAATGATACAAAAAGATCACTTCTGACCATTGTGTATTTATACAGAGATTTTTCGAGGATGATTTTGTCATCCTTCTCCTTTATGTGGATGACATGTTAATCGTTGAATGCAATGGTGCTCGAATAAAGGAGTTAAAATAGCAACTTAGGCAGTCCTTTTCTATGAATGACTTGGGGTCAGCAAAATAGATTCTGAGTATTAGAATAATTCGCGACCGAGAGGCAAGAAAACTATGGCTGTCCCTAGAAAGTTATATTAAAAATGTACTTCACTCTTTTAATATGGATAAGTTCAAGCCAGTGAGCACCCCATTGGCCAGCCATTTCAGATTGAGCCGTCGACATAATCCTTCTATTGATAGAGAAAAGGTCAGCATGAAAGGCGTCCCATAGTCCTCAGCTGTTGGTAATCTGATGTACACTATGGTGTGTATGCGGCCAGATATAACACATGCCGTCGACACTGTCAGTCAATTTTTGTCTAATCTTGAAAAAGAACACTAATCTTCAGTTAAGTGGATTATGAGATACCTTTGAAAAACTTCCAAAATGTGTCTATGTTTTGAAAGTGATAAACTTCTATTGGTAGGATAGACCGATGCAGATATGGCTAGAGACGTTGACACCCGAAAGTTAACTTTGGGATACTTGGTTGAGTTTGCTGGAGGAGCAGTCTCTTGGCAATCAAAGCTGCAGAAATGCGTTACTCTTTCTACTACCGAGGTCAGATTTATTTCAGTGACAGAGGCTTGCAAAGAGACGTTGTGAATGAAAAAATTTATCCAAAAATTGGGCTTTAGGTAGGAGAGGTATGTGGTACTTTGTGACTGTCAAAGTTTCATACACCTCTGTAGAAATTTCTCATTCCACTCAAGATCAAAATACATTTATATTCAATATCATAGGGTGAATGATGTTATTGAAGTAGGATTGCTATCACTGAAAAATGTTAAAACTGAAGAAAATGTGGCAGATATGATGACAAAAATTTTGCCAAGAGGAAAGACTGAGTCTTGTTGCAGTTTGGCTCAGCTAACAAGTTTTGATTTCACATGGTCATGATGGAAAGTTTATTGTGGTCACTCCCGTATGAAAGTGCTTGGGTCCGAGGACTTAGGTTATGTCCGAGGATTCATATTGAGGACGAAAAATTTACACGGTTATGATCCGCAGGCTTGTTCGCTGAGAAACTGAGAAATCTACGCAGTATAGTTTTGAAGACTTGTGAGTAACACTTAAGCCTGAGGACTCTGATGAAAGTATAAAGACAGATTTGTCACTTGCGCAAGAAAGGCTACAGAAAGATGCCCAACCAATCAACGGGATGTTGACCGATTGTGAGAAGATGTCGGTCAATGAAGGTTTGACCATCTATAAGAGTAGCAATATGGCCCATGAGTGCCAGCTTAGAAGATTGACTGGGTACGCGTGATCTTTGGAGAATATGCGCAATTTCTGCAGAGTAGGCGTCATCTCTGCAGAGCACGATGATTTGTAGAGCCGTTGCAAAGCTATACATACACCAGATGACTACCTGTACGCATAACCTCTATACTGGTTAAGCGGTTATTCAAACAGTTTGTATATATGTATTAAGCTTTGTGTTATGAATAGTTTTTTTTAAGATGGGGTGTAAATTTCTAAGTGTGCGAGAGTGTGAAGAAAAAACACTGTAAGTAAATTGTACTCTTACTCTCTATTCTCTTCCCCTAGGGCTTGTGTAATCGGAAGGTTTCTACAACCGTAAGACTCTACATAGTGAATTTGTTTGCGGACTAAGTATCCCATAATTTTTTTTCTTATTTTTTATATAGATTTTTACATAAAATCTTAATGTACTCCTCCTCTACCTTATTCCTTATTCTTTGTTGTTCTGTTTGTTGTTGGTTTGCTGGTTGGATGCCATTTTATCCAACATATAATGCTGATTCAAATAAATATAATTATTAAGTAGATAATTATTGATGTATCTCATGTTTCAAATGCAACTTATCAAGCCAATAGCTAATGTACATAGGAAATTTAATTTTCAAAACTTAAATCTTACATACTGTAAATAATAATAATAATAGAGTTAGAGCAAT
Organism: Nepenthes gracilis; assembly: GCA_033239525.1. Classification (NCBI taxonomy): domain Eukaryota; kingdom Viridiplantae; phylum Streptophyta; class Magnoliopsida; order Caryophyllales; family Nepenthaceae; genus Nepenthes; species Nepenthes gracilis. Next base: position 16,925,575 of record BSYO01000016.1, on the reverse strand, counting down.
CTAAAAATTTTTCTTAGGATGTCTCCTTTAACGTTGATGTCATTAAATAAGTCAAATATAACAAAAAAGGGTAAATAAAAATATAGAAATTTTAGGTGTTAACGGTGAGGGGAGGTTGATTATTTTCTAAAAGGGAGGCTACTAGTGACCTTTTCATCTAGTGGGTGGAGGGCGCAAGGCGACAAGCCTGACAAGTACACATCCAACTGGCCAAATTGCATAAGGTCATAGGAACAATTATACGAATGTCAGAAGGTCTTTAAGCGTGTTGTGAGGGGGAAGACGATCATAAGACAATGCTAATCTGATAAATTTGTCACAGCAAAAACTGATCTTTAATGAGGTACCGAAATTCCTCATAACATTATTTTGTGCCTTAAATGGTCTTTTTCAAGAAGAAAATAAAATTGGAGCTTCAACGACATTTAGTGGATTCATAGTGCTCATGAGAGAGAGACCCGGAGAATTTTCTAAGAGAGGGAGAGCTCTCGAGAGAAGATATCTCATTAGAAAGAGAAGTCATCTTTCATTGGCTAATGACCTCTTTATTTAGTGTGATAGTGTTGGGGTCACTTCCTCGTGGCACTTATGTCCACGAACTCACAAGGTGAAAAAAGTCGTGGGCTTTCTTGAGTGGTCCGAGAAACCTGTCATAACGGACGAGGGCTCATCAGAGACGTCATGTCCAAGAGGTTGCTGAGGACATGGACGAGAACCCTGAAAGCATAAGCATTGACTCTCTCTCTCTCATAGGCCTGCTGTAGCCTTGTTTTGCAGGTAGACAGTTGACACACTCTGATTAGAGGCGGCTGCAACTTCCAATGGGGTCAGGCCTGCCATTCTGGCATGACAGCCGTGCGCCTGTCATGGCAGGCCTAGGAGGCATGGTTCTACCACCCTAGTGCCAGTAGGGTAGTCGGGTGACCACTAGACCCCTTATGTATATAAAAGTTTGTGCCCTTGTGAGTGGGCTGTCGAGAATCTTGGAGTGCTTGTGCCGTGTCTTTAATAGCAAATTTGGAGTGAGCCTTAAGAGAGCTGTGGACAAGCCTTGTTTGTAAAGATGGAGTGAGAAACACTTTTAGAGAGAGATTGTGAGATATACACTTGAGATTATTTTTTTATTTGAGCTTGTGTAGCTAATATACTTGTAAACAATTCATTCTTTATAGTGTATTGTTTGGTTATTTTTTCCTTGGTTGAATAAGGGTTTTCCACGTTAAAATCTCGTGTGTTTTCTGTCATTTATCTATCTCTACTTTTGGCTGTCCGTCCGAGAGCTCTGCTCTATTGCTGTCCGAGAATTTTGTCCGCTCGATTACCGTGTCTTCCGCTTTTACGCGAACAGATAGAGGGTGTTCCTCAACTTCAATGATGCTTTTTGTTAGATAGGTAGGCTAGCAGCTTTACCCAATCGACGGTGATGAGGTTGCCAAATATGCAGTGTCCATAATCTTACCCTTTTTTTGTTTTACATATGAGTATGCGTGCTCGGATTTTTGATAGTTTTAATATTAACGCTTTAGGAATATAATTTTGGTAGCTATGGCTGCGGACCATTTTTTTAGAAGCTTCTTTTTATCTGTTTCTCCTAAAGAGCCCCATCAGTTCCTTCAAATGATATTATAATCATTAGAAGGATTTTATGACCCTTCAAAGGATAAACTCATTCCACGATTTAAACTCATCCGCTTTGGACAAGTGGGTGAGTTGGCTTAGCTGTTTCGACTTGTTCTACTTGTAAGCCTACTTGCTAGAAGCTTGCATGGCCACAAGTTTCTTTGATAGACCAGCTTGGTTTGTTGGGAGCACAGTCGAGTTGCTTGTGAGATTAATCAACTTGTTTGAGGTTTCAATGACCCAGGACGAAGTTCAACCAAGCTTGGCCAATGGGATTTGAAGGTCGGTGGGTCTTAGTAACAACTTGCTTATTTTTTGAATTAATTCTAAAACCCTTATTATCGCTTAATTATTCAATTAGACTTAAAATGAATCAGATTTTTTCTACATCCATTTTGTTTGGATCAAAACTCGATTACCACACAAGGCGGTAGGCGTAGCCTGTACGTCAAAATGAAGGCAGAGATGGAACCCCCTCGGCAGCCGCAAATAGAAATGGAAGGGGGAGGGAGGAGGTGGAAGGGGTGGCGGATGAGGGGAGGGAGGAGGTGGAAGGGGTGGCGGATGAGGGGAGGGAGTGGCGGTAGCTGTGAGGTGCTCTTTAAATGCATTATTTTTTAAAATTATATATTTTTTATTTATAGGTGAAAAAGCACGTTTTGGTGCTAACGAGTTTCGACTCTGGAAAAAAAAATATAGCGGAAGCAACAATAAATAATAAATATCTAATACACGTAAAAGATATTTAACACTAGATGCATACGAGACTAACAATCATGCACAATATAATAATGATGAGCAATAGAGATAAAGACATAATTTTTTGGTGACAAAGTGAAAACTCGATACCCACGGTATCGAGAAAAACACTCCGGGCTTCAACGGCCAGGGAAGCAATGCACTATGAAAATCAATTTACAGACCGGGTGGTAACGACGCGCTAACCTAGTTGACTTACTCCCGTCACGTGATCCCTACCAATGAACTCCTTAGATTTGCCCGCGGCAACGGAGTCGGACACCTTCTTGTCTTCACGTCAATCTTCCCTCGAACCACTTGAATTTCCAATCACGAACGAGTCTCCTTCTTCACGAACCAACATCTCCAACGATGGTAGAAGGCAAGGTTTCAATGGCTAAAGAAGGTGGGTGAGAAAACTTCTATGAACATGTAGAGCAATCTTTTAGTGATTAGTTTTCTCAAGATGTGCAACAATATTAAAGCATGAGAGGGTTTTCTTCTCAAAGATGCACGCACATCAGTTCTCCAAAATTCCTAGGGTTCAAAAATATAAGTCCAATATTTATAGTGGAGCCAAAAATGCGTTCAAAAATTCTGCCCGTTGGGCTGGCGCTCGAGCGGGGCTCGAGCGCGCGGCGGGCGACCGTAGGGTTCGTGAGAAACCCTGCGGGCGCTCGAGTGGCCAGTGGGCGAGCATCGAGCGTGAGACCTACTGATTTTTTGACTCGAGCGGCTAGCGAGCGAGATTCGAGCGGCCACCCTACTGGTTTTTGAGCTCGAGCGGGATTCGAGCTTATGACGAGCGGGCGGTCTATGGATATGCTCAAGCGACTGGAAGGCGAACCGAACGGATTTTAACCCGACAACCCACAACCCGAAATCAATACAATAATACATATGGTCACAGAATATGCCAATAAGATAAATGTCTCTAACAATAGGCTAATAACTAATAAGTAAAAATATATAAAACTTAAACCCCAGTACAATACAAATTTATAAGAATTAAGTACTAATTACACTGATATTGTGTATTTTTTTTTTCAATTATTTAGATGAGTATAATATGCATTAAATTGGTTGAATTGGGATCATGCCTTGTGGTCTCTTAATGCTTATTTATAGTTTGTCATAATTGAACTTTAAACCATACCGAGCCAATTAAAAAATAAAAACATATGATTATAAATATAAAATTTATGTATCATGGCGTTTAAAACCTTTTAAGTAAGTCTTAACCATAAAATCTAAGAATTTATTAGATAACGAAATACCTTTAAATTTATTTTTTATTTTTATTTCTCTTTTCCATCAGGTCTTTTCAAGGCTCTGTAAGAATATTCTTTGACAAATCAAGACAACTGACGAAAAAGAGAGTAAGGACATATTACCTGCCAATATATAAGAAAATAAAATTATACATGAAGAATATAGTTAAAATTGATCGGAATAAAAATCATATCTATCAATCTGTGCTTATTGATGAGATGGCTATATAAAGCAGAAAGTATATCTTTTGTCACCCTCTTTTTTTACTTATTTATAGTATGTGCTATTTTTTATTATATGAAAATATGAATATAAGCCTTTATATAAGAGAATAATTATTTGACAGCTACATAAATTTCTAAACAACAAAAATCTAGAAAAGAAATATATTTTAAAGTATTGAGATAATTTTTAATTAATCCCTGTATATAAATCATACTGTCAATTAAATTCAAATTTTTGGTTTATATTAATTTTTTTTATTTATAGTTTAATTAGAATGATTTTAAATGGTAAAAAGTATTGAATTTATTTTCTTAATGGGAGAAAATAAAAGTACATGTCTATGAGTAAAAATATATATTTAATAAAATAAAAGTGTATAATTATTTGTAAAAAGATAAATCTACAAAAGTGTATGATTTTTGTATATATATATATATATTAAAAAGACACAACTATTAGTCTATTAAAAAAATTTATAAATACTCTTTAAGAACCGTTGAAACGGAGAATAATAAGTTTCTTAAAGATGATTAAATTAGTAGGAGTATAAAATCTCAAAAAAATAATTTTGAGAAAAATCAAACTCCTAAAACTATGCAAGATTTGATTAAATAGCCAACGATTTTATCAATCACTATTGATAATTTTAATGAGGATCATGAATTTATTATAAATGCACCAATGATAACTAAATCATCAACTATTGAACCAATTGTTTTTGAAGATGTTATTGAACTTATGTTAATAGTATATTAAGAAGAAATTTAAAAAAAAAAATGAACAATAATTTGGAGATCACATATTACTTTTGATTATTATGTATATCTTCAATAGTCTAATTTTCATGTTGGACAAAATAATGATCTGATCATTTTCCAACAAGTTATAAATGATTTGAATTCCACTAAATGATATGATACTACGAAGGATGAAATTAACTCAATGATGGAAAATGTCTAAGACTTAAGTAAACTACTTCATTGGGATACAACTGTTAGTTATAAAAAAGTCTATAAGATTAAAAGAGACACTAAAAATAATATAAAATAACATTAGGCCAAACTTATTATCAAAAAATTTACTCAAAAAATAGATATTAATTACCATAAGACATTCTTTCGTGTAGTAAAGAAAGACTCTTTAATAATAATTAAGTACAAGTGGCTCATTTTGATATAGACTTTTGTTAGATGAATATGAGAGCAGCTTTTTTTTTTTATAACAATTTACATAAGGAGATGTATGTAAAAGAACCAAAAAATTTTATTTCAAATAGAAAGTGTTATTTGATTTGTAAGCTAAATAAATCTATTTATGGACTTAAATAGTTCTATTGTCAGTAGTATCTTAAATTTAACAATTTAACTTCTATATATAATTTTATAGAAAAAATTTTAATCATTGTATATACTTTAAAGTTAGTGGGAGTCAACTTATTTTTTTATTTTCTATATAACTGATATTTTACTATTAGTAATGATTTTAGATCATTTAATGAGGTTAAGTTTTTTTTCAATCATTTTTATATGAAAGATATAGATTAAACTTTATGTGTTATCAATATAGAGGTTTATAGAAAATTATTTTAAGAAAAAATTTATTTATCTCAAATGGTCTATATAAAGAAAATATTGAAGAGATAATATGAAGAATTCAAAATCTAACCCCTAAAACTATGCATGATAGGTTAAATAGGTCTTAATATCTAAAAACATAACTTCTAAAGGACTAAATGAGATTATATCCTTATAATTCTATTGGTGAAACATTAATGAATGCTCAAATCAATACTAGACTAAATATAGTATATGTAGTTGGAGCTTTGCGAAGATTTCAGAATAATTTTGTGTTAGACCATTGAAGGACTATAAAAAAAGTATTTCGATATTTATAAGAAATGTAAGATTATACACTTATATATAATAGATCCGATTCGTTGGAAATAATTGGATACAGATATTCTGATTTTATTAGATATTCTGATAGAAAAAAGTTAATATCATGATATATATTTTACTTGTTCGAAGTGCAATCTCTTAAAAGAATATAAAATAGAAGTTAACTACAACTGCTACTATGAAGGCCAAGTTGGTAGTATACTATAACGCTATCAAATATGCATTTTAGTAGAAAAATTTTATTACAAATTTAAAAGTTATTAATTCTATTTCTAGACCTATAAGAATATTTTGTGATAATTTAGCGATAGTTTTTTAATAAATAATGTTAGGAATCTAATAGAAATAGTGTATAAAAATAAAATACCTTGTCATAAAAAATGTGATAATTATACGGTATCGGTTGAATACATTAATACTGTGTTGATGGTTATAAACCATTTGACTAAATATTTATCTCCAAAATTATACAAAGATCATATAAATCATATAGGTTTGTTAAGGTTTAATTGATGATATGCAAGTTATGTATATTTTATAAATATCTTTCAATAATTATTATATCATATTTATTTATTTTTCATATCTTTAATATTTTAGATACAGTAAAAGTTTGATCAACTGATGAATTTTATTTTAAAATACATTTATAAAATTTGATTTAATAATAAAAGTGTGATTATGAAAAGCTTTATGCCATATTTAGGCAATATGACCGTAATTGTTCTTATTATTATAGATAAATTTAATGTTAAGCCATATATCAAAATATTTTTTTATAAATTATTGACAAATAATTTTTAAAATTTTAAATACTTCATCAATATTATTACCAATATAAAGCTTTCCATGTCAATATGATCCAAGTGAAAGATTATTAGAGTAATTTTTTAATTAATCACTATTTGTAGACTTGATGAGTTCATGAATCTGAATTATTGTACGGATTAAAGAATCGCTTTATCTTTCCCAACGGGTCAAACTTAAATAGATTTGGTCTCCGTTACTTCAAACCTAAATTCTATACATTACAACTAATAAATAAGAGGTCAAAAAATAGCAAAAATTTACTCTCTGGTATATCTTCTAATATTCAAATTAGAAATTTTTCTCGAATGAATAGAAAAATAGTAGGAGTAAATGAATGATGCGTGGACGTATATAGTGAAGGATTAAGTGTATTAGTGCACTTGACTAGGAAGCGGTTTTCATATAAAGGTCTAGGCTCCAAAAAGTGCGGTTAGCTACGAATTGGCTTTGAGAGATGGAGGATTGGACTCTAATGAACATACTCGGTTCGAGGGTGTTTTTGAGAGATGAATAATTGAGTTTCGCTAAGTGCGACTGTCGAGAGGTTGGCTTTGAGAGATGGATGATTAAACTCCGACGAATGCGCCTGATTAAGGGGTGATTTTGAGAGATGAAAAATTGGACTCCGCTAAGTACGCTCGACTAAAAAGTGATTTTAAGAAATGGAATACTAGACTCTGATGAGTGTACCCGGCAAAAGGGTAACTTTGAAATATAAAGAATTGGGCTCTACTAAGTGTGTCTGACAAGGGACAGCTTTGAGAGATAGGTTATTAAGCTCTGATGAGTACGCTTGATTAGGGGCGACTTTGAGATATTGAAGATTAGGTTACACTGAGTCCATCCAATTAGGGGGCGACTTTAAGTAATGAATGACTGAGCTCTTGTGGGTGAGCCTTGATAGGGGTGGTTTATCAGAGGGAGAGAGTTCTGCACTTGTCGATAAGTGGCTAGTTGATAAATACACTCACAAGCGGGCGACTAATTGAAGGAAGGAAAGATTCTTGGGTGTTGACAATAAGGAGAGGGATACTCATCAATCTCCTCTCTGGTTACAAACGAATGGACTCTCTAGGACTCACTTTGCGAGTTACTTTCACTGGTCTTACGGCGCGAAGACTCAAAGTTGGTGGGAGGCTTACACAACCATCAGTCGGAGTAGGAGAATGACGCCTCCCTAAAAATGAGAAGGGAGTGGGCATGCCTTTTGAATATTCCATCTATACGTTCCTTCTTTTTTCTCTTTTTTCTTTCCTTATTTTTTTTCTTTTTTTTTTCCTTTTTCTCCTTTTTCTTTTTTTTCTTCTTTTTTCTCCGTTTCTTTTCTTTTTCTCTCCTTATTTTTATCTTACCCGCAGGGACGAATGGGTATTTAATTTATTGGAGTCAGTTAAACCTTCTTTGGGCGTGAAGGCTGACCATCAATTGCCCTGACTGATCCACTGAGCTGTCTCAATTTTTGCATACGAGAAGAGTATTGTTACCTCGGATGCATGGGAATATTCCTTATTTTGTTGGGGTGATCACGGAGATACCGCGTGGCATTTACCTTTATGGGGACGATTCACAGAATCATCAATGCCATCTTGGGGATGCGCGATCTTGGATAAGATATGAGCTGCCTTTGCAATTTTAGCAAGCACTGCTTGTGCATTCGCAGGTGCTCTGGTAGACCTGGCAGGAACCACTTGCTAATGCTTATGTGGCAGCGGCATATGGACTTGCCCACTACGATGGTGCCACTGGGCCGCCTCTGTGCTGGGCTGGGTTGTTGATTGAGCCTGCCATTGGGCCTACTAGGTTTTGAATTTTACGGAAGCTTATTGGATTTCTACTTCCTGAGTGTGTTTACTGGTAGGTTGGATTCTAAGTCGATCCATAAAGTTATCGGACCCATCAAAATTATACCAACAATAATAACTAGAATTTAGATTTAAATTAGTTATTTATGATTCATAATTTAATTAGAATGATATAAAATAATAAAAAAATATTTAATTTATTTTTTTGTTAAAAAAATAAATGTATAATTATTCATAAAAGATATATTTAATAAAATAAAAACACATAATAATTTATAAATATAAATATATATATATATATATATAATGTAAGATTCTTTATAAAAAAAATATATATGTCTTTTCATATTAAAATAACATAATTATTGATCTCTTAAAAAAAATAGCCTATAAATAAAGAATTAAAAATCCCATTACTTGATTTATGTATAAAATTCTCTTACTCTCCGGAATAATTATCGTGTATTATTATTTATTTTGCAGTAATTTTTTAAAAAATTAATTATATGAATTAAGATATGTATTGATCTTTAATTGCTAACACAAAGGATATTCTATATAGAACTAATGTAGCTATTATTTTAAACATCTCTAATAATTTTGAGGGTATTTAAAAATAGTCTAAATAAATTTAAAAAAAATATATTTTTTTTGACAATGAAAATAAAATCTTTTAGTGATTTAGTTACAGTCTGTCTGTCAAATTCTAATAATATTATATATATATATATATAATATCAAAAACCTACAAGCCACAAACAATAAATATTTAATAGGCATGAGGAAATGGAGGCAGTCGTACCAATAGGCATTTATGAAAATAGTTGGAAGTAGGCTGCATCGGTTTTCAGAAATGATTCAGGGTTAAGTAATTTTTTAAAAAAATTATTATCGACAAAAATAATATTTTATTTATTAATATATTTTTATATAATTTTATTAATATAAATAAATAAAATATTATATCAACATCCCCTTAATCTCACTTATTCAAACTAAATCAACTCTTGACCATTAGTCCCCCAGGCATAATTGAGGAATAATAGAATCTTTCCTTCATCCTATTCTCAACTCTTTTTTCCGAATTTTATTCGAAATTATTATTTTTTTAATTTTATTCTATACAAAAAAAAGATCAAATTAATCATTTGGAGTAATATAGCAATATACAAATAATTAATAAACTCCAAAGAAATAAAAGTATAGAATAAACTTCAAATTTTAAATATTCACATTAAACCTTAACAATAGATGACCTCAATCTGGACAATAGGTTCACACCATGACCAAAAAGAGTGAAGGGGCCGAGTTATATTTCTGAAAAAAAAAAAATCTAAAATTCAAGTCAATACGAGTTTAAGTAAAAAAAAACGGAATAAATGGATTGAGATTCAGTCGAAAAATGGAGGCCATAGTGGATTAAGTCCCTCGTAGACTTATTAACCGAGTGAGTTTTGGCATCGAATGAAAATAATCAAAGACTGCCCCTAGCCAAGTGGCTACCCGAAGAAGATGCAAATAATTCGATAAGCAAGGTCATTTTGCTTATAAGGGTGATAATATGTCCTTCTTGGTTGCAAATGATGAGAATCGTTAGGCCTTGGCAAGGAATTTCACCAGAGATTGGGTGCCTGAGGGTAGTGGATTTCCAACCATTTCAAATGTGAAGGGCACTATTTGTAGGTTCAGGTCAAGTTGAGCCATTATGCCACCTAGATTTGCTTGATTGACATGAACTCAAGCCATCAGCAATAAGTATTAATTGATAAAAATATATCCTATGTAACATGACATATGAATTATTGAATTGATTTAATTAATACGATCATCTTGATTTATATATAATAAGAAATTTTTTTAAAAAAAATATGTCCATTCAAGACGTATATTTTAATGAAAATGATATGTTATTGTTTAATAGATATATCTTTCCGATACATACCCATTGAGTTAAATGATATCTCTTCTTAACGATTGTAACTATTCAAAACGCGTCTTTTGGACAAAAGGATTGGCACTTTGGTAATTTAGAAATGGTCTTCTCTTCCTCTATAAAAGGACGTCCTTGACCATCAAAATTGAGATGTACAAAATTTGTATAAAGTTTTACAAATTGAAAGGAGAAGAGAGAGAAATTATCTTCTCATTCTTCGAGACAAGAACAATTACGGTATGGCACGTAAAATTTAGCGATCATGGATCTAGGTACGCAAATTTACTTATATAATTAATTAGTAAAGAAATATGATGAATTCAGATACGCAAATTTACTTATATATATAATTAATTATTGAAAAAATATGATGATAAATGTCCTCATAATTAAAATTTTTATCTCACTAAAATTTCTTACATGTGGTATCGGAGTAGAAATGATTCTAATTATTGTATTTTTTTCTAATTATATCATTTAATTGATTTATGTCCCTAAACACTAATGTGTGATTTTTGGCCAAATATTTTCATGGTTTTTTATTCATGCATCAAACTAAAGCAAACTATTCTTATCAAATCATTTACATAATCAGGAATTGAAGAGAAACAAATAAGAACAGTAGTGTGCGACAAATTTGTTTCATCCACTACGGTCTGCCCCTGCCGCCGTTTGCCGCCACCTACTGCCTTCCGCCCCGCCCGTCGTTTGGCCGTCTAAGGCACGGCAACGATCATGACATAATATTTAAAAAAACAAGGGCAGCGGCAGATTATAGGTTTAATAGCGGCAGATTACATACCCGCGTGCCAAACCTGTTTACCGAAATCTACGGTCGCTTTCCACTGAACCCATCGTCGGTCGCCCTAGATTTGGCCGTTCGTTTCCCACCGATACAAATGGTCGCCGGATTTGGCGCTAAAACTTACGCTGAAACGTCAGCGGTCGTCGATAGTCGCAGTCGGTCCATTGTCTACCTAATAGGCAATGGTTGAAGCCGATTAGTGGCGATGATTGGTGGCTGTGATCGATGTAATAGGCGCCGATTGTATGCGGCCTTTCAGGCCGTTGAAGCAGTGGGAAAATAGAGGAAAGAAACGGAGGCGAGTAGACGGCAGAAGGGATTAAGGAAAACAGGAAAATGAAATTAAAAAATTATAATATATATAATATATTAATATAATATAATTATATATATATTTGTTTTATTATGTTTATATGTATATGTATAAGTATATTATATATAAAAGTAATTATTTGTGTGATTTAATATCTGCGGTTTGATTATTTATTAGAATTGTATGAAATTAAATTTGTTATAAAATATTATATGTGTTCAATTTATGACATTTATAAAGTTTATGATATTACGAATATTATTTATAATATTTTATAAAATAATTATGATTAAGTATTTATATAATGATATAGTTTAATAGCCACTAAAGTGGTCCGACTAAATAGTTTTATAGATATTTGATGGGTATACCAAAAATGGGTTGGCCCAAAGTCAACGAAGGCCCAAAACAAACGGTCAACTCACTAATGGCCCAACTGGAGAACAGACCCAATAATTGAAAGGTCCAGGACAGTCAACGTTGACGTTGACCGTCCAGACAGCCAACGTGCATACGAACGGTCAACTCAAACGTTGATCGCCAACGTATTGTAACATGGGCCCAACAGTGGTTTCTTCTACAGTTATGGATCTGGCCCACTTGAGCCCGTGATCCATTAGAAGACCAGCAACGACTCTCCTCACACCTTCCACAATCCCAGTTGGCTCCCGAAATGAACGTTGACAAAATCGGTGCCCTTCACATAAAGAAGGCGCCGGATTTTTCCAATCTCCTGCCAATTGGGGATTCCAACTGTAAAATACACAAAAGAAATGTGGGCGATTAGGAAAGCCGCTGGCCGCCATGGAAGGAAACTATCTTGATCCATTTGACAATTGGTATCAGCATTGAAAGGCAGGCCAACCAAGAATCATGCAGGGGATCACTCCTTCCAAAGGAAGAAGATCACCCTCTCAACCATAAATAAGCCCTAAAATTCTCATTCCATGCACGTTTTCTATTACTCCCACAAACGCTCTCAGTTACTTACACTCTCTCTTACGCATGCGATCTGTTACTCGCGCAAGCCTTTACTGACGCGAACCTTTACTCACGTAACGCTCACAACAACAACAACAGACTCACAATTCTCTGCTGTCCCTCGAAAAACCCAAGGTATATAAACGCACTTCTGACGGCCGTTTACTGCTTCCACACCATCTAAATTCAAGAAGACAGCTTCGTCTCTCTTTTATCTGGAGATACACACACTCCTGCTTTCTTTCTCAATTCTGAATTTCTGTAACATTCTCATATTTCGAAGGCTGTTTACTAATTTGAGTATCGGAGTATTTTCGGTGGGACAATTTTTCGCCGACACACTGACCTCTTGTTCTTTTTAGTGGTGTGCAGGATCCAAACTGAGTAAACGAAGTCAGAACCAGGACAAGCGAATTAGCCCGAATTTATTTGAAATTCAGATCCAGAACGCATCAATATTAAACTATGAAATGAACAATTGATATAGTTATCCAATATATTTATTTAATTACTTTATAAATAAAAATGTTATAATTTTTTAATTAGTGGATAATATGATAGACCTAAACGTGCACCAATTTCTATATGATTAATTAATTAAATATGATAATTAATAATATTTATTATTTTAAATAGGATCCTCGATACCTAAAGACAACAAATTTATTTAAATTTTAAAACATTAATAATTATTCTGTAAGTGATTATAAATTACTATAATAGTTAATTATTGTATTATAATTATACCCAATGGTGAATTATCATAATATTATTTATGTTTTATATTTCACCTATTTTGTTAAATTCAAAACATTAATGTTAACCATGTTAATTTATTATAATATCTGTTTAAATTTTGTTACATTCTTCAACTTCTTCTATTTTGATATTTAATAAAACTAATTTTTTTTAATTAGTTTGAGCAAATCATATTTTATCTCAGTGTGCTGGATCTTAATATTATATTACAATCAAAAAAATTTGCTAATATTATTAGTTCAAATAGAAATGAGAAAAAGTTCTATTTTAGAATATGAAAAACATCAAACATAATAAGTATGACATTCATGAAAATGAATATGGTAAATAATATTAAGCCTACACTATCTGAAATTAAAAAAATTAAGAATTTGCTAAAAACTATCAAAAGTTACTTTCGGTCTGCATATAAGTCTCTTATTGGAACGTTGATGGCAAAATTTACCATGATAAAATTTGACAGTACTCAATAAATACATGGACACATTCTTAAGATGATCAATTTGACTGCCAAACTTAAAACCCTTGATATGGAAATAAACAAATCATTTATTATTCAGTTTATAATGAATTCTCTTCCTCCTCAATATGGATCTTTTCAAATTTATTATAGTACTATTAAAGATAAATAGAATATTAATGAATTGAAAAATGTGTTGATTTAAGAGGATGCAATATTTAAATAATAAAAAAATTTATTAAATAAATTTGATGGATTGTAGTGGTAAGGGAAAGAAAAAGAGAAAAAGATAGAGTATTAAAGTTGAACAATTAAAAGAAAAGAAATCTCATTCTAGTATAGAGACTCAAAAAAAGAAAAGTAATGTAATGTGTCACTTTTATAAAAAAGTGAAACACTTTAGGAAAGATTCTTAGTTCGAAAAAATATATAAGCATTTAACTTATATTTATTTTGAATCAAACTTAATTAAAATTCTTTCTAATACCTAGTGGTTCTATTCAAGCTCTAACATTTATATTTTTAAATCAATAGAAGAATTCCTTACAACTCAAATCCTAAACCAAACTAAAAATTTTGTTGTCTCAAAAAATGGTATCAAAGTTTATATTTCTACTATTGAAACTTTTCGTTTATATCTTAATATTAGATTATATTTAGATTTACTAAAAACTCTATATGTACATTTAATTTTTAGAAATCTCATTTTAATTTCTAAACTTGATATTCAATACTACTCTTTAAAATTTAAAAATAAAAAAGTAAGCATATATAAAAATAAAGTCTTTTATAGTTTGAAAACTTTTTCTGATGATATCTATAAAATAAATCTTATTCAAAATTTTGTTAAAACTCTTATGACTCTACATCATAATACAAAAACAAAACGTAATCATATGAATGAGAACTTTTCTTTTTTGTGACGTAAAAAATTGTGTTATATATCTAAATATCGTATAAAAATTTTTGTGAAAGAAAAAATTTTACCTAACATTGATTTCTCCGATATTGATGTATGTGTAGATTATATTAAAGAAAAATAAACCAAATATAAAAAGAAGAGTGTCACAAGAGGTGCAGAATTTTAAAAATTATCCATACAGATATTTATGGACTTTTTAATTTTTCATCTTTAGGCAAAAAAAATATTTTATTACCTTTATCGATAATTTTTTACATTATTATTATATTTATTTATTATATGAAAAGTATCAAGTTGTAAATATTTTAGAGATATACATAATTGAGATTGAAAGACAATGAAATAAAAGTATAAAAGTTATTCGAGCTAATAGAAGCGATGAATATTATGATAAATATAAAAAATTAAAGTAATATCCTGACTCTTTTACTAAGCTGTTAGAAAAGTGTGACATACGTTTACAATATACTATTTCAGATATGCCACAGTAGGATAGTATTGCTGAACGGCATAATTATATTTTAATAGATATGGTTACGAGTATATTGAGTAATTTTTTTTTATCGAAATTTTTATAGATTGAAGCTCTTAAGATTACTGTTTATATTCTCAATCAGGTTTCTAGTAAAGTAGTTTCAAAAACTCCTTTTGATTTATAAATTGAAAGAAAATTGAGTATTCAATACTTATATATTTTGGGGTATCCAATAGATGTTAAAATACATAATTCACAAAGAAAGAAATTAGATTTTAGAATTATTAATGGATACTTTATTGGTTATCTAAAAAAATCTAAATTGTATAGATTTTACAATTCTAACAATGGTATGAGAATAACATAAATTAAAAAGATCAAATTCATTGAGAATGGTGAGATCAGTGAGAATGATATTTTATAAAATATGAAGATTAAAAAAATTAGGATACATGTCTCTATACTTATAATTTCTAAAAAAATTATTATACGGACTGCTATTGAATAACAAATTAATGATTCTATCCTCCATAATGAGAATATTACCATTGAATAAAATGTAGAATAACCATAAAAAGTAGTATTAATAGGATCTTATAGAGAAAGAAGATTTGCTATTTTAAATGATTATCTGATTTATCTACAAAAATCTAAGTGTGATATAAGGATACTTAATAATTTAATTTTTTCCTAATATGTTATAGAAAGGAATGATTCTTTAAAATGGATTGATACCATGAAAGATAAGTTAAAATTAACAAAATATAGTAAAATCTGGGATCTCATCGAATTACCTGAATGTTGTATAATAGTTAGTTGTAAATTAGTATTTAAAATTAAACGTGATTCTAAAAGTAATATTGAATGATATAATGTTAGACTTCTAGCAAAAGGTTATATTCAAAGAGATGCTATTGATTATAAATAGACATTCTTTCTAATAAAAAATGATTCATTAAGAATCATAATGATATTGATGGCACATTTTGACTTAAAGTTATACTAAATGGATATAAAGATTACTTTTCTAAATAAAAGTTTATATGAAACAACCTGAAAGATTCTTAATTGAAGGATAAGAGAATTTGGTTTGTAAATTAAAGAAATTAATATATAGACTTAAATAAGTCTCACAATAATGGTACCTTAAATTTCATGATACTATTTTATCATTCGATTTTATAAAAAATATCGTTCATCGGTGTATATATTTAAAAGTCAGTTGAAGTAAATTTATAATTTTAATTGTATATGTTGATGATATATTACTTGTAAGTAGTAATCTTAGATTCTTACATGAGATTAAGAATTATCACTCTAAAAATTTTGATATGAAAGATATGGGTGGTACAACTTATATAATAGGGATAGAAACATTTTGAGAAAGATCACATGGATTGTTATAATTGTCTCAAAAATGATATATCAAAAAAATTTTAGAGAGATTTAAGATGGAGCACTATACAACTAGTATTACTCTAATCCAAAAAGATAATAAATTTAGTTATTGTAATACCCACAAAATAAATAGGAACAAAATCAAATGAAGGATATTCCTTATGCATCTGCTATAGAAAGTTTAATATATGCACAAATTTATACTATACTAGATATAAGTTTCGTGATTGATATGCTCGAACGATACTAAAGTAATTCTAGTATAAATCATTGAAAAATTATAAAGAATGTGATGAGATACTTGTAAAGAATTAAAAGCTATATGCTTACTTATAATAAGTTCAATTATTTAGAGATGACAGGATATTCAGATTTAGACTATACTGAATATTTAAATACCAAAAAATTTACATTTGGATATATGTTTCTTTTAGTTGGAGGAGCAATCTCATTAAAAAGTGTAAAATAATCTGTGATTATTGTGTCTACAATAAAAGTAGAGTTTGTGGTATGTTTTGAAATTATTATATATACATTATGATTATAAAATTTTATTTTAGGACTTAAAATTATTGACAGTATAGCCAAGTGCTTAAAAATTTATTGTGATAATTTCGCAACAATTTTCTTTTCAAAGAACAAAAAGTATTTAAGTGGTGCTAAGTATTAAAAAATTAAATATCTTACCATTAAAAATAAAATTGAGAAATAAAAAGTGTCGATAAAGTATATTAATACAAAACTTATGATTACAGATTCATTAACTAAGGGTTTACCTTCGATGACTTTTGTGGATCATATTGATAGTATGGGTTTTTATCGTTATTCATAATGTAATGTTATTACTCTTAATATTTGAGATATCATTTAATATAATTCTGATGTCTCTTGTTTATTCCGTATTATTTAAATCTAAAATTTTAAATTGATGATAATAGGAATAATTTCTCACTAAGGCATTATTGTTGGATTATATAAATATTTTTTATTTAAAACTTAATCATGTAATTTATAAGTATTGTAATACATGAAAGAAATAATATTGTATAATGATGTGGAACCTCCATAATTTGCATTTGTGAATTACTTAATTATAATATTAATATATATAAAATATTAGAGAATTGTAATATTACGTGTTTAAAATTTATTTTAATTAATTCTGATAAATATTATTATTGTATGGGCCAAGTGAAAGAATATTAGAAATATGTCTCATATGACGTGGCATATGAATTATTAAATTTATTAAATTAATTGATCCTATTTGTTTATATATAATAAAAAAATATTTTAAAAGATACACTCATTCAAAACGTATTCTTTAATGAAAATAATACATTATTTTTTAATAGATGTATCGTTTTGAGACATACCCATTGAGCGAAAGGGTATCTTTTCTTAATGGTTATATCTATTCATGGCGCATCATTTAGGTAAAAGGATAGGTTTTTTTGTAATTTGAAAATGGTCATTTCTCTATAAAAGGACGTCCTTAACTATCAGAATTTGGATGTACAAAATTTGTATAAAGTCTTATAAATTGAAAGGAGAAGAGAGAAAAATTACCTCCTCATTCTTCGAGATAAAAACAAATGCGGTGTGACACGTAAAGTTTAGCAATTATAGATTTATGTACGTAAATTTATTTATATATATAATTAATTAGTGAAAAAATATAATAATAAATGTCTTAAAAATTAAAATCTTTATCGTACTAAAGTTTCTTAAATAAATGTCTATAATCCCCCTATAACCAAATAGCACCTATCACTTGGTGTTGCTATCCAAACATGGCTAAAAAGGATTTGGCATGTAACACTGATAATTAATATACTAGACGAGCCCAACCCTTAATTGATCCACGTGGATATTCTTCTTATTTGCCTTAGAGTCATCCTTGTGGAGCAAATGTCCAATAGCTGGGCCCACTATGGTCACTGACATAGCTGTGCTAATTGATAACTGAGTGAGTTAATTGGAGGAGTATCATACATGGGCCGTTAGTTCCCATTGGATTCAAACTCAAGTCGATCACTTTTGTTTGAGAGGGATGTCTGTGTATAGTTTGCTACGGATTCAAGACTCATATGATCCCAACAAATAAGAATCAAAGAAAATAAATGATAAATAATATTTTTTATATATATTTTTTATAAATAATAGTATAAATGATTCTCATATCATAGAAAATAAAAGTACATTGACCACTAAAAAACGTTATCAAAATAAAATATATACTAATATAATACTTTGGAGAATATTAATACACATAAGAACCAAATACATAACTCACACATTAACCTCAATGGGGATCATGTCTAAAATAAAGGGTCCTCAAAACATTTGTGTTTAGTGGCATGACAGAGGAAACATGTTGCAGAAAAAAATCAATTAAATATTATAAAAAATAAGCTTTTTCCTAGAAACAAAAAGGTGGTCCTTTATTCATGAAAAGACTGAAGATTAAACAAGCATGGCCTCTTTCCTTAGATTCTCCATGAAAATTTCACAACATCAAAAAATCTCATTCTGGGTTTGTGGAAAAGTTCCTTAAAAAGCCTTTGGCCACAGTGATAATACAAAATGCCTACTGTTAATAATGCAAGATCTTCAAAAGTAGGAACAAGTGTCTCATCTTTTAGCTTGACTGATGCATCTCTTTCGTTTAAATTTATATTCTCATTCAAAAAGTAAGATTTAAGCAATAGACTTGAAATAATATATAGAGTTATCGTTATATTATTTAAAAATTATAAATTTAAATAATAAAAATAACTTATTTTATAGTACAAAATATACTACCAAAAATCAATTTATATTGATCTAACGTTACGTTTGGTTATTGGAATGAAATAAGGTGGGAATAGAATAATTATTTATAAGTAATAGAATAAGATGAGAATAGAGTTTGAAATTGTTATTTTAATATTTGGTTGTTAGAATAAAATAAGTTGAGAATAAATATTTTAATATTTAGTTTGTAGAAATAGTATGACAAATGAGGTAGTAATTTATCATTATGACTTTTTTATCCTTATTTAGAGAAAAAGATATTATTTTTTCTTATATATATATATATTATTTTTAATTATTATTTAATATAATATATATTTTTATTATATAAAATACATATTTAATAAATATTTAAATAATTATATGTATAAAATATATAATCATATAAAATATAATTATATCTTATATAATATATTTTTAAATAATTATATATTTAATAATTATATATATTTTTATCATATAAAATATAATATAAAATACATAATATATATGTTAAATATGTAATAATTATTATAATATATAAAATATATATTTATTCCTTATCATGCATAAATACATAATTATATATAAATAAAATACATATTTATATATATACATATTTAATAAAATATATATTATAATATAAAAATTATTATAATATATAAAATACATATATAAAATACAATTAGTTATTATAATAATTATTATAATATATAATAATTATATAAAATATATATTTATTATATGTATACATATTTAATAAATATTTAAATTATTACATTTATAAATCCATATAATCATATAAAATACATATAATCATATAAAATATATATGATCATATAAAATATAATTATATATTATATAATATTTTTTTAATAATTACATATTTTATATAAATAATTATTAAATATAATTATTGTTGGGTCCCAACATACGGGCCCATAAAACACGGCCCGGAGGAAGGCCCAAGGCATTGGCGGGAAACATTTTCGTTTTGGTGGGAAAGTGTTTCTTCCTTTCCCCATAAAAGAACAGAGAAGGCACGCTTCTTAGGCATCTCCAGGCTGGCCTCTGTCATGGGCAGAGGCAGGACAGCCCACTCATCATCTCTCCCTCTCTCTGACCTCACCGAAAAAGGGAGCAAAATGGGAAAACTGAGCAAAGGAGAGGAGGAGCGAGATTCAACCGACGATGAGCCAAGCAAACCATGGAGCTCTCTCCGTGGGCGACCCAAAGCTCCCTCACTATTGCCGCTTCCAGAAGCATAAGGCGCAGAGCTTCCCGCAGACAACACCCAATGATTCACTCTCAGATCGGCGCTCGATGAGCTCAGAGCTCATCGTTCATGGCGGCCAGCCCATCTCCTTCGTTCCTAACCCAAACGGGGCACACGGCGGTCCCAGCGGCCAAATCCTGCAATTCCCCTTCTTAATCTGTAACCAGGATCCTTGAATCCCCTCCCATGGCGTTCGTCTACTCAATCTGAGCCACAACCAACGCCGGGCCTGGGTTCCTCCGAGAATGGCACTCAGTCATTCCTCCCGAACCATGGCAGAAACGAAACCATGTCCCAAAGAAGGCGGTCCTTCTTCCTCCTGTTCTCATCAAGAACAGAGCATGAAGCTTCCCCAAAACGGCAACCAGATCTGTCCCCAAATCACACCCAGAGCTCCTCACGGTGGCGAAGCCCAACAGCGTTCCTTAACAGGGAACGCAAGGCTCTCAGCAGAGTATGGAGCGAATCCTTGCTCCTGCCATGGCGTCTGGCCACCGTCCCCTAGATCCGGGCGAACAAGAGCGCCCTGCCCTTCGCTGGAGGCGCCCAGAGCTCCGTGGTTTGCCTCGGCCAAACCCAGCGTCACAGAGCCCTCCTTCTAGCGCCAACGGCCTCCAAATGACGCTCAAAACTCTCGGGCAGAACGGGCGTAAGGCTCCTTGGAAAACCACCCAGCATCAGATCAGACCGAGCGGTCATTCCACGGTCCGCCTGGAAAGTGCCGGGCAGGATTGTACGGCCCCCCTTAGTTGACCCGCCTGGTCACGGGGCTCAACGGCCCACTCGGACAGTGTGGTCCAACGGGCCCAACGGGCCCCGCACTCGTTCCGGCGTATTCCGGGATATCTCCAAATATTACCCAAGGCCCACGAACATCTAAAAGCCACCCTCTGCGGGCGCACCTACAAGCCGCCCCTCTACCGGGCGCACCACAAATCACCCTCTGTGGGTATGCAAATAAGCCACCCTCTGTCGGGCACATCCATGAAGCTCACGCCTCCGACCACATCCCTCTCGCACTCCCCTCATTCTCGCATCTTACGCATGCATTACTCCGTTTATTCTCGGAAGATATCTGACTTGAGCGTCGAGTGCCGATGGGGGACCAAAACCCCCCGTCGGCCTCTAACCTCTCGCTTATTGTTTGTGTTGTACAGGTCCAGGTTCATAGAGACGGAGACCGGATCCTTCTCCCGATGCCGCCACGTGCTAGGGAATCCGAAGGCTCTCTAATCCGTACGGCATCCACGGACCCGGGACGCAATAATTATATATTTTTTATTATTATATTTTTAAATACTTAAAATTATTATATATTTAAAATATTTTTTAAATACTTAATTATTATATACAATATACTTATATTTTTTAAATATTGCTGTGGGAATAATCATTTCTGAATTTTTTAAAATAATTATTCCTTCGTGAATATTTATTTTCTATCAAAATATAACCAAATAAGAAAATAAATATTTTTTAAAAAATAAAATAAAAATAAAATTCTTATTCCCTCCAACCAAACATGCGATAATTCTTTTTCAAACCTCATCTATAATCGAGTTTTATATATAGACTTTGAACTTTGTAGATAAAGTAAGGCTACTTTCCTTATTCTAAACAAAATGGTGGCAGGAAAAAGGAGGCTTCTTTAAAATAATATTTTTTAAAAGAAATATTAAAATAATATAATTATAAAAGTATTTACTAATACAGTGTAATTTTTTACTGCAGTTGGCGGGATGCCTTGCTCCCAAGCTCTTTTGTTGCAAAAACAGTCTATTTTGCATCGGAGGATCTGATAATATGCCAAAAAATACACTAATATATATATATATATATATATCTCAAAAATACACTAAAATATATTTTTTTTAAAAAAATCAGTATTTACAAAAAAAAAAAAAAACCCAACAATTAACGACGGCTGGTAAATAAATTAAAGGAGTTCAGAGAGAGAGAGAGGGGGGGAAAAAAAAAGTCTACTTTTGCTTTGAGTGCAAGAAGCTACCAAGAGCTTTAATTTTGTGGGGGCAGAAGGGTTTGCTTTTGAATCTTTTCCTGACTTTAGTGGCTTGTTGCTAGTTTTTCTTTGCTTGAACTTAGACCCTAATAACATGATTGTCTTTTTTTGGGTAAAATTGATTTCATATTTTTATTTTATAAATTTGGCCTAAGGTTCAAGTTTATGATATTATCTATAAAAATTAGATATCAAGTGAATCCAAATATTAAATAAAAGAAATCAAATTTATAATTATAAATACGACTTCACATTTCAAACTAACACTGTACTAATTCATACTAATTAATATTATTGCCTTAACTTATATATATAATGTATAATATATAATATGTGCCAATGGTGGCCTTGATCTTGAAGAAGTGAGAAGAGATAGGTCCCCTTTTGTCTATATATATATATATATATATATATATATATATATATTAAATTTTTTAGAAAAAAGAAGTTATATAATATATTAAAAGTACAATATTATATTGAAATATATATCAGATTTCATTTATTATTGAGATAATATGATAATTTTATAAGTCATACTAGTTTATAAAGACTATAAAATGATATAATATTTTCAGTGCATCAAATACTTTTTATTCTTATTTAAAAGAAAAAAAATGGAAAAAGAGGCTTTATTGGTGATACTTCATCATGAGTCATTGAGGCAACTGTGATTTTGAACAAAGTAG
This sequence comes from Nepenthes gracilis, assembly GCA_033239525.1. Taxonomy (NCBI): domain Eukaryota; kingdom Viridiplantae; phylum Streptophyta; class Magnoliopsida; order Caryophyllales; family Nepenthaceae; genus Nepenthes; species Nepenthes gracilis. The sequence continues at coordinate 16,902,404 of BSYO01000016.1, read as the reverse complement.
CAAGGAAAAGGGTCGTTTGGAGAAGTAATAATGGTGAAATTAACACCCACTTTACAACATTTAAATTAAAATAGTTTTTTGCTTGATCTACCGATCCTTGCTTGAAAAGGATTCAAAAGGGTCTCTTTTATTTATTTATTTATTTATTATTTTTTATTTTTAGAATGTTAGCTCCTCTATTATTGGTGAGGTGGTGGAATAAATGAAAAGGGCATATGGCTATAGCGATGGGGATAGCTTTTCCGTCATCATGGAATCAATTACAAAGCCACGCTTGTTGATGGTGGAAAAAGAATATCAAAATTATTATAAATCATTTCCATTTTTTCTTCATTTTTAATTTTAATTTATTTATAAGTACAGATATATTCATAACATTACACTCAAAATGGGCATGCCCTTTTGATTTTTTTTTTAATTTTATTTTTTAGATTCTTTTATATTAGGCTTGTAATATCATATGCCTTTTAGTGTGGTTAATTTGATAAAAGATTTTGGCTGTAAAATTTGTAAATAATAATCGCAAAAAATTTAGAAAAATAATTGGAAAATAAATAATAAAATAGAGGATATTTTTTCTGTGACGCATGGAAAATAGGAGGACGAGACAGTACTAAACTTAGTGACGATAAGTTGGGATAGGTGAAAGTAATCAAGTCACTTTAGCCTCCTTAAAGTTGAAGGAATTATTATGGGTGGCATCACGCTTATGATGCGAGCCAAGTAAAGCAGAAATTATTCATTTTTATTTTATTATACTAATAATAATTAAAAATTATTATCTTATTTTAAAAATATTTTATAGATTTTATCTTAAATCTAATGTCAGAAAAAAATATTATATAAACAGAATCTTATTGTCGATGTTTGTAGCTACCATCTCACGACAGCTATTACATGAAGACGCCAACCTCCTAACATGTCGATGCAAGCCATAATAGCAGTGATAATCCAATGAATACTCCAACCACTAACCCATCGATTTTGAAAATTTTTTATAAGCGACAGTTATAAAATCTTTTGATACAAGTAACTAGTTAGTTAATAAAAGTAATTACTTTCTAATATAGTCGTCGACCAAGTTGGTCCAAAAATTTTCAATCAGCACCATTTCACGCATCTTGCTGGGGTTGGCACCCTTAGTCAAGTACGATCACCCATATATTTCACCAGAGATAGCAACTGGGCTCATGATATTGGTCATTTCTATTTGCTATAAATTACTATTGATTGATATATAAAAAATTTATAAATATAATTTTGATTCTATTTTTTTTATTTTTAGATAGAATAGATAATTTTTATAATACCTAAAGTAAAGTAAATTTTGAAATAATATTTGTTTTATGTTTTATTTTATATGCTTTTTATAATTAAACATATCATACCAGTGTTAAGGAAAAATATTATATTATATTTTTTGATAATAATGATTGTCAAAAATATGTAATTATTCTTATACGTGGTAAATTTGATTAGTAATTTAAATTAAGATATACCATAGAAATATATTTTTTTAAAGTAAAATACGATCATTTCATAAAATAGTTAAATAATTTAACTCAATTTTTTTTTTTACAAAAAAGGAATCCCCACATAAAAACTTGGTCATGTCAATTTAATCAGTCACGTGACAATTGATATTGACATAGATCCTTACGTCGAGAGGCCCTTATTATGAAGATATGAATTAAATAATTGTGATATTGATGGCGGCACACGTAACCACAATATTGCTAGTTTATTATTATTATTATTAATGAAATTTCCAATCTTACCAACAAAGTCGAGCAAACGAGTGCAAGAATTGCAAACTAAACTATAGTGTAATAACTCTTTAAGGTCATTTAATTGGATGAAATCGAGTTATAAAAATTATATATTCTTATTTTTATTTATAAATGTCTACTTAAAAATTAGATTTGAATCAAATTATATGTCTGTAAAATAAATTTTAGATTATTAAATTGTAAGTTATATACATTATAAATATAAGAAGAGGTCTAGGGCCTAAGAATGTGTTCTTAGATGTCTCTTTTGACGTTCAAGACAGCTATATAAAAGTAAAAAAAAATTGGTATCTTTTTTGCTGCATTGATGAGAAAATATAAAATATCAAAACCTATATGAAAAAAAAATTGAGTGTCATGGTCAAGCTTAATTTATCACAAATTCACCCCGTTCATGATGTGAAAATTATAATATAACATTATTTTCAATACATACAATAATTATCCAAACTTATCATAATATAGTTCCATAAATATAATGAGGAAAAATCATGAAATGTCCATGTCATGAACCTAACCCTTTAAGTACGTCATAAATATATTGGATAAAAATGAATGCACAAGTTAGTAAAAGCCATGTAAAACATACTCTAGGAGATTATGACCTCCAATTCAAAGTTGGTCACACTATTCCTTAAGGAACAATCTTTCAAGTACTAGCAAATAGTATAGAAGAATAGAAAATATAAAAATGAGTTAAATGACTAACAAATAATATATGTTTAAAATTAAAAATAATGAAGATTAAGTTTCAGAATCCATAATATCAAAAAACTATATAAATATAAAGTGATAATATATAATATATCAAATGAAATCAACGAGTCTCACTATTCAATGGCTCAATAATGACAATTCTAGCTAGATAGCACTAATAGATTATCGTGAAATCTTAGCCAATTTTATTCATTAGAATCTCAACACAAATAAGGTTTCAATACATCTAAGTGATATCAACAAAACCTTTTTGAATCTTATTATGCGATTGTAAACCAAAAGTTAACGTATTTCTATTCATCTCAATTGGATAGTTTATATAATATTACTTGACATCTATTGTTTTGCATGCAATCATCTCTGCTACCACAATACTTCGTCCCACCGCACACAATGTAGTTAACTTAGAGAATATCTAATACATATAACGGTTATATGGTTTTAAGTATTTTTTTTTTCACAAAACTAATAGACATTAATTTACTTGATATGAAATTGAAATCGCATAAATATAAATTGTGTAAATGTTTCATAGACTCTCATTCATTCTAATATATTTAGATACTATAACAAGTACAAATCAAAGAAATAATACATTACATCAAGACAAATCTCATGAGTACTAAAAATACTCATATGCGACCATGTCACCCTACACTACCCTTAAGATGTGTCCAAATCCTTATTAATTTCTCTAATTAAATATACTTTATTTGATTTTCACTCTTTTTTGTAAAACTATTGACTCAGTTATCAATTAATGATTTTAAACACAATAACTCTCTAATTCTGCGCTCCGTGCCATGATCACACGGCCAAGGGATATCTCACAACTAGGGTATTTAAGTAACTCCATGTATTAATTGATCGCCTTAAGCTTAGCCTCTTTCACTATTTCAAAATCTAGTTATATTTTTAGTTTAACTATTTGGATGCCTGGGGATGTTGATCTTATTTTTGCCGTGCCGTGGTGGGTATTTTCTTCTTCAAAAAAAAAAAAAAAAAAAAGAAAAACATTGTAATATGAATAAGTTTAATACAAGGTCAATATGAATATGATGTTGGACTACTGTTTTAACCTAAGAAGCTGCATAGCAGTCTAAAGACTTAGCACAGGAAAATTAATGAGGTCCCCAAGTTAAATCTAGAAAAATTCATATGATGTTTAAATTAAATGTATTTGCTTTCTAGGTAAAAGGTGATCTTAATTGTCGTAGATGAACAGTACCTAAATTATTGACTGCTGCTATATATTTAGTACCTATGTTAAGGGTAGATCTATAGATTAGGTGGTTTGAAACTATGGCTTTTCTTTTTCGAAAAATAAATATGTTATTATTATTATTATTATTATTACTATTAAATTTAAATATATATAAATTTGTGAAAAATGACACATTAAATTAGAGTTTTTTTTTTTTAACAAAATAGAATCCTTGCTTAAAGAAGCCGAACCGACATGCCGTCGAAGGGACACATTGTCCCTTAATGGGTCATTATGTACTATACTGTCAAAATTTAATATTAATTTTTAATATTTTTAGAAAGATATAACATTTAAAAAATATATTTAATTATATTTTTTATTTTAAAATGCTAAAAAGTAAATTTTTTTTAATTTTTTTTATTTAAAATCAATACATATCTAATATTTAAATTATTATATAAATTAAAAAAATTAAATAATCTTTCTAATTGGTTCAAAAAAATAGGTTTGGCCTTAGTAATTTCAAATTCAGATCCTGTGACTAGAACAATTTAATGAAAAGCAATAAGTATATAAAATTTACTTTTTGATACATCATTCAATACTTGAGTCAATATTTTTTTTAGAAAAAAAATAAAATACACAAAAAAAAAAATAAGAAAAGCGGATGAGTAAAGAATTAAATAGGTTAGAAGGGTTGTACCTTGATAATTCAATCATATTCACAATAGGTGATTGTATACCAAAGTATGCAATACCCTCATCCCTTATTAGAAATCGGTATTTATAACTTGGATACCAATCTACTCGTTCGTCTAGAATTGACGTGGTTATTGTTTGAAATGTTACGTTATATTAATTTTGAATTATTGCGTTGGTTATATAACCGTCACTTTTACTATTTTAGTAACCGTTAAACAGTAAATATTTGACATTTATTTGATAATTATTATCTATTTCTATGAGATTAATCATTCGTCAATTACATGTAAATGTTCATTATAATTAAATACTTTATTATTATTTGGTTTGACCATTAATTGCTTTAATTTTTCATACCTTTGTTCATTTCGTCATTCAGCCAATCGACTGAATATTCAATAAGGATATTTTTAGCTGATTTAGTGTCTGGGCAATCTGCTTTGATTCATGTTGAGTCAAAATATCTTTATTTGAATTATATCCAATCGAAATAATTTTTTTTAAAGTATATTAAAAAAGTATATTTTTTAGTATATAAATAGGTAAGACAATTTTTTAAACGCATTTAAAGTAAATCAAATAATATAATAATTTAATTATTTATATATGCTAGTAAATTTGGATGAAAACCCTCTCCATTAAACGTGTGTCAGGTGCGACACCGTACGGCGGTTGTGGACGAGGGGAGCAAACAAGCCGGTTAACTTAGAAAAGCGAATGAGTTGATTGATGAACTCGATCAACGCGTAAAAGGAAGGAAAGGGAGGGCGTGCGTTACCAAAAGCTAGCCGTGAACATTACTTTTAAAAAAAGCTAGAATGACTTTTTTATTTTTTATTTTTAAAAAAAACAGTGACAAAATTAACATATTTTATTGACGTTAAGCGTGATGGGCAATGCTTATAAGATTTGCTTTGGGTTTACTTTTGTTCTAAGGATTTTTTTTAGAAAAAATTAAAAGATATATTTTTTTAATGTTTAGATAGCATAAAAATTATAATAAAATATAAATATGATTAAAAAATATATGAAATTAGATATAGGAAATTAAATAAATGGTGTAGGGCAATTAATAACTTCTCGTGTGTCTGACTATTTGCTTAATAGCATTCGTTATTTAGAATGCTGCATTAAATTTTCGAAAAGGGGTAAGAGATTCTCGGGAGGAGAGAGAAGCTGTTAAAGGTGGGGAGTAAGTATGAAAAGGTAGAAGCCATGCGATTCCTTCTGTCAGCAGTCGGTTGCGTGCGAAAAGCTGAAATTGAAAAATATTAAATGATATTTTAAATTATTAGATTTAATGAATATTATTTAGATAATATATGTCTGTGTATTTGGAGAAGTTAACTGTGTAATGAAAAATAATAATCCTGTCCATATATTATTGGTTGTGTGTGAGTAAAGGTGTAATCTTCCTCGTCATTCTGTTTACAGACAGAGGGAGGAAGGGGAAGATGACAGGAAAAAGGAGGGCGGATTTGCTCTGCCCAGAAAGCATTTTCCCAGAAATCCTTGCAACTAAAACGTACTTTTCCCACTCTCCTCATTTCCCATAGGCTAGCGTCCTCGTCTTTCTCTCTCCTCCATTAATGAAAACAAACAATTTTTTTTTCCCGCAGTCCAAACCAACCGCTAATTGATTTCACCCTTCAGCTTCCAATGGGGTCGGTCAAGGCAGCTAACTAGCTAACAGCATTGTAATGATGCGTTTGAAAAAGTGGGGTTTGTTTTTATCTTTTGATAAGTGAAATTTCGCAATCACCAGCTAGCCTGTTGTTCTTGAGGGTAGTTTCGTGTGCGTTTTATGGGAGGTGGTGAATTCTGTGGAGGAGAGGATCTGATCTCTGCTTTTCGCGTTGAATCCTCCGGCAGCTTTTGTGTCTGCTCAAACCCAAAATAATAAAAGGCAAATAGGTTAGTAGAAAAGGTTTTTTCTTCTTTAGATCCTAAGGAGAAATATGGTGTTGCTAGGTGAAAGGCTCTCTCAGCTATAGCTACTCTTCCATAGACGTTCTTTGTTGTCTTGAAAAGTTGGATTTAAGCAAGTCAGTTTTTGTTGCCGTGTATCGATTGTTTCCGCGTCAAAATGTGAATTCCGTCAACGTGTTCGCCAGGCACCCCTTCTTTACGTGGTTCTCATTGCAGGCTACCCAGAATCACTCTAACTGTTGCAGCTATCTTCTTGGACACCCAAATCATCATATCAAAGACCATGAACAACTCTAGCAAAAGAGTTTGTCAATTTCAAATCAAGGAACAAACCGAGGAGTTTCCCTTGCCTTACACTGGCTAAGATTTCTGAAATTCAACAGAAGCATTCGTAGCACTTCATTTGGGCTTCAAGACTCGAAATCAGACTGAATTACAGCTGAAGGAGAGAAAATCGGAGGCAAGGATGAGAGCTGGGCTGAGCACAATCCAGCAAACCCTAACCCCAGAGGCGGCGAGCGTGCTGAACCAGTCGATCGCGGAGGCTAGCCGCCGGAATCACGGGCAGACGACGCCGCTACACGTGGCGGCGACACTCTTAGCCTCCCCGTCTGGGTACCTCCACCAAGCCTGCATCCGATCTCATCCAAATTCTTCCCACCCTCTGCAGTGCAGAGCCCTCGAGCTCTGTTTCAGCGTCGCTCTCGAGCGGCTGCCCACGGCGCAGAATCTCTCATCCAACGCGGAGCCGCCGATTTCCAACGCCCTGATGGCAACCCTCAAGCGGGCGCAGGCTCACCAGCGCCGAGGCTGCCCTGAGCAGCAGCAGCAGCCGCTTCTAGCCGTTAAGGTCGAGTTAGAGCAGCTTATCATCTCTATACTAGATGATCCCAGCGTGAGCCGCGTGATGCGGGAGGCGAGCTTTTCTAGCCCAGCAGTCAAGGCTGCCATTGAGCAGTCACTGAATAATTCACAATCAAATGCAGCTTCTGTGACCGCTACTCCCAAAATCGGATTGGCTTTCAGGCCAGCTGCTCAGCCTACTCCGTTAATTCCTTCTGTTTCTGGGAGGAATTTGTACTTGAATCCGCGGCTGCAGCAGCAGGGGAGCACGGTGCAATCAGGGAACCACAGGGGCGAGGAAGTGAAGAGGGTCATTGATATACTGTCAAAGACAAGGAAGAGGAATCCGGTGTTAGTTGGCGAGTCGGAGCCAGAGGCGGTTCTGAGGGAAGTTTTGAGGAGGATTGAGAAAAAGGAAGTAGGGGATGTTGGGCTTTTCAAGAATGTTGAGGTGATTTCAATGGAGAAAGAGCTCGCTTCTGCTCCACCACAACTGCCTGCTAAGATAAAGGAATTGTGTTGTTTGATCGAGGGTAGAATGATGAGCTCTAATGGTGGTGGAGGTATAATTCTTGATTTGGGTGACTTGAAATGGCTGGTCGATCAGCCTGCCAACTTAAGCGTTTCAGTTTCGGGCGGTGCACCACATCAGGGTGTTTCCGATGCTGCCAAAGCCGCCGTTGTTGAGATAGGGAAAATATTGATGAAATTTGGGGAAGACACCGGCAGTCATAGTAGTAATGGCAGACTTTGGTTGATTGGAACTGCTACTTGTGAGACCTATCTGAGGTGCCAAGTATATCATCCTAAGATGGAGAATGATTGGGATCTGCAGGCGGTGTCAATTGCGGCTAGAGTGCCTCTTCCTGGGATGTTTCCAAGGTAATTTATTCTCAATCTGTTTGATAATTTGATCAATTCTGTTCAAGCAATAAGTTGCTGGTTGGCCTGATGTGTGGGGATGATGATACTCGTGCAACATTTTCAGCTTCTTCATGTCATTTTTTATAAGCACTGACATTTACATTGTTGTGGAAATTTGACGTTTACATGTCCCTGTAATGTTCTTTTTATTGATGAATAACTGGATTGATCCTGACCCATAAAATTCGGTAATTGTGATGTCTGTTAAATTGTAATAGTCTTATTATCTATGTATGCTCTGTTCTTCGTCAATATTTCTAATTTCCTATTCTGTTGGGAAAATAACTCTAGTATTTTAATCTTTAGGCCTGGAACAAATGGAATTCTAAGCAGCACGGTTGAGTCTTTGTGCCAAATGAAGAGCTTCCAGACTCCCACACCAACTGTAACGAAGAGTGCTTCTGAGAACATGGATCCTCTTAAAAGATTGAGCTGTTGCCCACAATGTTTGCAGAACTATGAGCACGAGCTTACGCAATTTGTGGCCGCGCGGCCAGACCAGTCTCCTTCTGAATTCAAATCAGAAGCAACTAGACAGCTACTTCCTCAGTGGCTCCATAATGCCAAAACAAATAGCAGTGGTAATGTGAAAGGAACGATAGATCTGTCGCAGGTATGCTCTTGCCTTGCTAACAAACATACCAAGATGATGGACTTTTTGTTTAATTAGTGTTTAACTGTCGTTAATATTTTGATATTGCAGAGTAAAGACGAAAGTTTGATATTGAAGCAAAAATCCCAAGAATTACAGAGGATTTGGGCCGACGCTTGCGTGCATCTTCACCCTAGTTTCCATCAGAAACCCAACTTCGAGAGAATCATTCCGAAGCCTCTCTCTATGACGGGCCTTTACAATCCAAACTTGCTTGATCGCCAACCTTTCCTGCCCAAGCTACAGCAAAACAGAAGCCTTGGGAATGATCTGCAGTTGAATATCAATTCAGAACGTCCAACAAGCCCTCTCGGAAGTCCTGTCGCCACTGATCTTGCTCTTGGACGAACAAAAATTGTTGAATCCACAGTCGATGAAAGCCACAAAGAGCATACCAAAGACTTTCTTGGCTGCATTTCTTCAGAATCTCAGAACAAATTATGTGAATTTCAGAGTGATAATAAGCCTATTGCTTCAGCAGATATAGACTTATTCAAAAAGCTCCTCAAGGGACTAGCCGAAAGAGTGTGGTGGCAGAAGGAAGCGGCTTCTGCAGTGGCTACAACGGTGACACACTGCAAATCAGGCTCTGGGAAGCGTCGTAATGCCGGTGCAAAGGGTGATATATGGCTAATGTTTTCTGGTCCCGACAGGGTTGGCAAGAAGAAGATGGCCGAAGCTCTATCAGAGCTGGTTTGTGGTGTTGCTCCTGTAATGGTTTGTCTCGGTTCACGCCGAGATGGCGAAGAATCAGATTCGAATATCCGTGGTAAAACTGCACTTGATCGTGTTGCCGAGGCAGTTAGGAGAAACCCGTTTTCCGTGATAGTGCTCCAGGACATAGACGAAGCCGACACGCTTGTCCGTGGAATTATAAAGCGGGCCATGGAAAGGGGTCGCCTTACTGATTCCCATAGCCGGGAAATCAGCTTAGGGAATGTCATTTTCATCCTCACTTTGAAATGGCTGCCAGATAACTTGAAAAACTCATCTAACGGCCTTCAGCTAACCGACGAGAAGCTCGTCACTCTGGCAAGCGGTGGTTGGCAGCTTCGGCTATCAGTTGGTGAAAAGACGGGAAAAAGACAAGCCGATTGGCTGCACAACGAGGATCGGGCGACAAGGCAAAGGAAGGAAACGGGCCCTACTCCTCCGTTTGATCTAAATCAGGTGGCTGCAACCGAGGATGATAGACTCGATGGATCTCGAAATTCGAGTGACCTCACCGTTGATCACGAAGTGGAGAATTGCCATGTAAACAGGCAATCCCATGAGCTGCTCGACTCGGTAGACAATGCCATTATCTTCAAGCCCGTCGACTTTGCTCCCATTCTATGCGATATCGAGAGGACAATCACCGCAAAATTTTCTTCCATTGTCGGCAAGAAACTCGACTTAAAGATACAGCAGGAGGCCCTGGAGAAGATTTTAGGTGGTCTATGGCTAGGGCAAACTAGTACGGAAGCATGGGTGGAGAAGGTGTTGGCAGCGAGCATCCAGCGGGTCAAGACGAGACTCACGGTAGAGGAAACTTTGGCGGCTCGGCTTGAACTAGACACCATTTTTGAGAATCGAAGTTACGGAGATTGGCTGCCTAGTAGGATCACGGTGGTGGTTGATGGGCAGTGAATTTGGCTGCTTGTCTATGCCTTGGGCATCGTTTGCACTTGTTGAATAGAGCTGCGTACATATACGAAGGATGACCTCAACGCAACCAATGGAGTTGTCGTCGTATGGTCTCAAAATTATGAATACAAATTATAAAATAACCTCTTACATTACATGATATAAGTTAAAAGTTTTATGTACCAGCCTTTTATTTTTACTTTATACATATAATTTTAGCTCCTTTGTGATTAAAAATCAGACATATAAAATTATTATCAATCGGTCAATCCAATTGGCGTGCCTATTTTTTCTTCTTATTTATTAAAAAAATAAAGAATAATTTCTTTTATGCTTTTTTCTCACATAATGCATTATGCATGAGTTATGCAGTTTGTGTATTTAACTCTGTTGTTTAAATCCGCAGCTACTGAGAGTTATAATAGAATTAAATTACTATTGCCGAAATTTAACAAAAAAAATAAAAGTTAATCTTTCTTGAAATAAAATATTTTTTATATGCCAATAAATAAATAAATAAATATATATATATATATATTTTTTATTTTTATTTTGAAAAAAAATTAGACAAAGTTTCCAGAATGTCATGTCAATATGCATCATCCTCAATAATGTCATTTTAAGTCATGATGAATGTGCATCGCCTCCTTTTTCTTTTTCTTTTTTTAATTATTCGTTGAATATTTATTGTGACAGCAACAGGCTCAAAGTAATGAAGGTTACGCCATGTGGAGTACCGGTCCATGGTCAGGTTGAACCGAGTATTTTTGGCATTATTTAGGAATATTTTTTTATTAACGGAAAAAGAAAAGCAATGGGTCCCACCCTATTTATTATATAATATATATATATATATATATATATAGGACCTTATTTTTTATTTTTTTATTTAATTCTTTTGTACGTATTAGCGAAAATCTTTAGGTACTGTGTAATTTAAAATGATGTGGGGGTTGAAGTCCCTTATTATTAAATAATATATTATGCCATTTATTTATTTAGATTAAAATATTATATAAATATATATTTATGTAACAAAAATTTTATATATTAAATTATAAAAAATATAAAAAATAATCTATTAAAATAAAATTTTAAATTTAATGTTTGTTTAAAATAAAAAATATACTTATAAAAAAATTTATAATTTCACCTAAATCATACTTAACTAGTCAATTTTACTCGTGACTGTAACTGGTCCAAAAATCAAATCGAATTTAATTTTTTAACTGTATCTATTTTTGATACTAATATAATTTAATTAATTATATAAAATATTACATCGATTAAATTAGATGACATCGTCGACCTAATTAGGATGGCTCACAATTCTCTTTTCACACACTGAAAAAATTTATTATAATTGGTTGAAATAACCTGACAAATATTTTAAGAATATTTGTCTACATTCACACGACTACTCTCAAAATGGTAATATTAGCCTGATGAATTTCCTCCAAAAGGTAACTGCCATACTAAATGTCTCTCATGATCGTGTCAAAAGAGATAAAAATCACTAACCAAACGAGATTTTCTTATTCATTCGGATAACTCAGCGAATGGTTATCACCAATTAGAAAATGCCAAATTGTCCACCAATGCTATATTTACCCCTTACTATAGTAGGAAAGGGAGAACGCAGAATCCAGAGAAAAGATCACTAATGTGCAAATAGAATGCGAAGAGGAGAAAAAGAGAAGAAAGAGAGACCTAATATCTGGTAACGAGGAGTATAAAGGAATTCTTCTCATTTATCTCTCAAAACTATTTGCCAATGAGTATAATCTTAATTCGCCGCTAGCCACTCTTCTGCGAGTACGGGCCCTCCTTTCAGGGGGCAATCCCTCCATCTAAACGCCATACCCTTTCCAGGAGGCCCTCCATCTAAGTATTATAATCTACATTCAAGAGGCCTAATCTTTTTCCAAGCGTCATACTTTTCATCCTTGAAACTAAGCCCTCCATCTCTAAACCGCCTCCTGATTAGATGCACCTTTAAACCGCTTTCGGTTGGACACACCTCTAAGATGCTCCTCGATAGAACACACCTCTAAGATACTCCTCAATACAGTGTGCTTGTAAGATACCTCTCAACTAAGTGCACCTTAAAGCCTCCCCCACTGCTGAGTACATCGAAGCACTCAATCTCTCATCACATATATCCACGCATTCTCTTACATCATCATTTCTTTTTATTCGATAAGAAAAATTTCTTACTTGAACGTCGAAAAATAAACTAATGAGTAAGTCTCGTCAATTCTTTAAACTCTTATGCATTCGTTGTATTAAGCAAGATCCAGGTTAAAGGGTACGAGAATCGGACCGGCTTTAATTCAATTCAATACAGAAGATCTATCAGCTTTTAACCCATCAAATAACTCAAATCCAGGGACGCATCAAATATTAAAATAATATTTTTTTAAATTTTATATTATAAAATATGAATCTTAATTATTAAAAAAATAAAAGAATTTAACATTCAAAAACATAATAATAAAATCCTCTATGTGACGCCATAAGTTAGCCTGTAGTATTAAAAAAAATATTATAGCTCAATAAATGCCAATAAAAAAATTATAAAGAAAACAGGCCATCCTCCCCTTTAGAAATGGGGATTTCATTTTTTTTTTCTTTAAAAAAATAGGATTCTAATTTTTTTTTTAAAAAATATTGCATCAAAATTTAATTATTAAGAATTAAAAATAAAAAAAATTATTTTTTAAAATTTTATAATATTAATATCTATTAAATATTTAAAATTTAATATTTTAAAAATAATAATTAAGAGTTATTATTTTAAAAGTATTTATTTAATATTTAAATTAAATTTTTTTTGTTTAATAATCCAAATAAAAAAATTACGGTATTAGCCACCCCCTTCCCCGACCTTTCAGTCACCACGGCCGCCTGGTCACTGTTAATTTGACCTAGTCCGGTCACTATCGCAGCAGCCACTTTCGCCTTCCCACCTCAACCATGACAAGGACCGTTGAAATTAAATACAGAAGAAAAGTATGCATCTGACCGTTGATTTTAGAAATTAAAATAGATATAATGTGCTTATTTATAAGCTCCATAAACATTAATAATTAAGTTGTAATAATTCCAATAACTATAATTAGAGATGATATTACGCTTTAATTAACTATGATATAATAATAATAAAGTATGGAACCCCCCTTCCCCCACAAAAAAAAAAAAAAAAAAAAAAACTAGAAAAGATGATGATTTTCTTAATATCAATTATTAAACTTAAGATGGTTGGGAAATAATAACTTAAGTTTGAATACTTAGTTACAAAATTGGCAAAATAAAATATAATAACACGGTAAAATCAGAAGATGATGTAAAAATCAACTTCACAATATCTCGTGACACTATATTCGGAGTATAAGTTCAATGGCCACATACGAAGCATAAATTTGTAGGAGATAGTGAGAAAGAGTGCCGGCCAGATAAATCTAGAGTAATGGGTGTTATTATGCTTTGGATTGTGCTTAGACTGGAATTGTTAAATGGTCTAAGCCGAATTGATTATCTAAATGTACATCATATAGTATATATTTGATTAGAGATATCTAGAGTAAAGTTTTGGCTGAAAAATTTTCAACATATGTTCAATCGGAGATATTTAGAGCATAATTTTTGCATAGAGAAATTTAAAATAGAATTTGGCCTAAAGAGATCTGTAGTGTCTAGTCTGACATTTGAAGCAGTTAGGGGCACATTTAGCCTATGGACACAAAGACCATCGTTAGAGATGAAGATGTTCAGAATATAATTTAGGTCAGAGAGATTCATAATATAATATAGGATAAGGGATCTGAAGTAGAGGTACAGCGTGGAGAGCATATTTTCGGAAAGCTTTCACTCACTATATCTTTTTTGCTCGAGTACTATGAAACTATTTTTACAAAATATATTTCTCTCGTTGGTGAAATTTTACGGATATCCCAATGTGTTCATCTACAAGCTCAAGTATTTTAATAGTATTTGAGAACTTCACAGGCTTTTCAATCTCTGTTATCTTCTTCTGAATATGAGAAAAATAATCCATTCATCTTTAATATTAATAATTTATTTAGATATAAAGTATCATATCCCGATTTCTAATATATTACATTAAAGAAAACTTAACCAAAAAGCAGGTACGTGACCCAACAATTACGCTATTTATAATGGGTTTTATTTATAATAGTTTAACTCATAATATTTTTTTTCTCAAATGATAAGAGAGTTTTTTCAGAAAATATATTTCTCTCATTTATGATATTTAACAAGGAACCCAACAATCCTGCCAAACTTTGTGAAAATATAGATTGAAGAAAAATTGTGTACACTGTTCTTAAAATTTTTGAAAGCAATTAAAGTTTTGTAAGTATTTCAATACATTGACTTTGATACATGCGCCTATGTATAGGCTCTAAGTATGTAATATATATATATATAATACTTAGAGCAATAGTTATTTTGAATTTTATATTTTTAAAATTTATTTAGAATTAGAAAATAATTTAATGATGATTATTTTCTTAGAAGAACATAATTAGGTCTGGAGAATAGAGGGAATGGCCTAGACCTTGGCTTCACTTGTATACAGTTACCTTGGTTTATTTCCCTACTCCGAAAACAGCCTTTGTAAAAAGCCCTACTTTATGACTTCACTCAAAAATGTTTTTTTGGTATTTAAAAAATTAAATAATTTATATCTTCTCCCCAAAATATATTTGAGTATTTATAAAACTTTTAAATTGAAAGTTATTGAAAACTTCAAAGCAATTCATTAAAAAATCTCATACCTTTTTAAGAAGATTTTTTTAGAAAATTATAATTTTTTAAAGCCGGTTCAAAATGAGTATTAAATATTCGGTAGGTATGTCATCCATATTTGTAAAAAATAAAAAAGATTCGATATGAAATTTCCTTGATTACTATATGGGAATGACACAGAGTCGTGCAAATTAATTTTCTATACTCTATAACAAAAAATAAAGAGAATTCTTTTAAAAAATTATCTAATACTCAAACCAATAAAATATTTTAAATTATAAACATTATAAATATAATCCTACAGCTGGACTAGTTCACAAGGAGAGAGTTTGTTGACTTGGACGAGCATGATAAGCAGAGGTTGAGCCCTTTGTACGCGGTATACTCTCTTCGTTGACAAGTTTTAAGGGTATTAAATGGAGTATTAGCCGGGCAAACACGAAGGATTGCAATGTTCTCCACGATAGGCATATTTTTTTATAACTTTGGTCAAATACTTGAGGAATTAATCTCTAACTTTGATCAAATTCAATAAGAACATGGCATATATTTTTTACAAGAATACTTATATTTTTATACCTAAAGTTTGAGCTATAAATTTTATCCTAAATTTAATTTTCTAAAAATTAAGATAAAAATACATATTTTTTACTTTACCTTTTGTAAATACTATACTATAATAATTTGGATAAAAAGGTGAGTTGGGGTGCAAAATGTTGAGATATAGGTCACTTTCGTATGGACCTTTATCCGACTGACCGGTTGTTCGGAGATCAGTCGAATACTCACATAGGTATAATACTGAGGTGGAGTATTGTTGTATTCGCGCGCATGACGAGCGGTCGAATGGCAACCAGGTGCTGGGGTCAAAGGGCGACCAACCGAATGCCTAGCCGAATGGCAACTAGTTGAACTGCTGATGCTGAAGGGTGCCCAAGTGCTGATGCAGAAGGGCGGCTGGATTGCTGAGTCCGAAGAACGATCAAACCGTCTAGTCCGAAGGGCAACCGGACTAATTAATCCAAAGGGAGACTGAACTGCTGAATCCGAAGGAAAACTGGACTGTTTATATTGAAAAATGATCGACTATCGGTTCAATTGCTCACAATAAAAAAACATGCGAAACTCTCTTTAGGGTTTATGAAAGAAAGTACGATTGAGAGAGAGATATTATTTATAAAATTAAAGACCAATGAACGTCACTAGTGAGAGAAAGTGAAGAAAATAGACTTCTTCTGCATTTACTACTATTTGGATCCATTTAATACAAGGAGTTAAATTATTATATTTGAGACTCATATAACCGATTTTATATGGTAAAAATTTATGAACGTACAATCTCATAATTTTTTTTTCTCTATTTCAAAATATGACTTTTCACATAAAATTATTTATATCTTATTTATTTAATTTTTTGACTACTATTTGTTTATCGTATATTATTATCACCGCTTATTTTAATCTCTCGATTCATTTAAACCGGCTGAAGTATACCCCAACACAAAACTCACTAAACAATTATTGGTTGACGTTGTGATTTCCTTCTTAGAACAAGCTGATAGTCACCATCACCAAAGAAGAACGCATGAAACTAAATTAACAAAGTTGGGCTGTTAAATTTGGAATTGAAGTATATCCATGCATGCATGAATTGATATAATGACATTTTAATTAATTATTTGGTAAGTCTCATACTTAGATTCTCCACTTAGAGCATAGGAAAATTAAAAAAAAAAAACAATAACCATTGAATTGTTTAATTATGCTTGTGTGACTAGAGTTAGGCAAGGTGACATAAGAGAATATATAGTAGATTGGATCTATTGGGTTTTAGATTGTTCTTTTAAAAATCTCACACCAATTAATATATCATTTAGTGGTATGCCTGATATTGCATGAGATCTAACTCAAGTAGAAAAATTTTTAAGTAGCACTTAATAGACGCGGTTGAAGTAAGCATGTACACCATTGATTAGAAAAATAGCTCCTGATACGCACGTATTTTGTCTAAAAAGGCCACGTATGAAGGGCACTCGTGCTCTATTTTTCTAATAAATATATGTTTGATGTGCGTTTGAGGGTTCTTGTGCATTGATATTGTTATAAATTATCCTAATGCAATTTTAGTTAATTTGATGCAATCTTTTTTGAATTTGTGAGTGCCAATATAGCGAGAAAAAAAAAAGTAAAAGAGAGAAAAGAAACAAAAAAAGATTTACTAATTTATTTGAGTTTTAAATTTTACTTTATATTTTACTAACTTTGAGTTTGTTATTATTATTGTGAAAAATATTTTACTATAATTTTTTTCTAATTTGTCTAATATTTTACCATTAGTTTTTTCTCATTCATCTTCTATTCTTGTTTCTTAGTTTTGTTATTACAAGATGCTACACTCTTATATTTGTTAGAATTTTTTATAATTGAAACTCATACATAGTAGATATTTTTTAAACTCATAATGTCATAATACTTTTATCATTTTTAAAGAAATTTTTTATATAAAATATGATATTTTATTATTTATAATTATTATTTTATATTATATACTATTGTATCATAATGAGAAAATTTAATATTCAAAATCTTACAAATGGTATTGAAATGAGATTACATATTAAAACTTATTAGAACTAATGGAGAGTTATAACAAAATAATTTACTTAAATAACTCAAATTATAACAAAAAGAGGAGTACGATTAAGATTTATTTATTTTATTAAAATAATGTATCTTTTGGGGTTTTTTAATCTAAAAGCCTGAATAAAAATTTAAAGAAGAATGAGCTTTTGAGTATAAATAAATTTGTGAATATATTCGATAATTTGTTGATAATAATACTTATAATCATATTCGTAATAAAACACATACAATAACTCCATGGGAGAAGTTTGAAACACTTTATACTTTGAAAACCGATAACAATAAATTGTATCATTTGATAAAATTAACTGAAATAAGATAGGGAGACAATTTTTATAACTGATTATTTAAATAAGTTCTAAGTGTGTGTTAACCAATTAAGTGATATGAGTATCGAATTTGATGATAAATTATTGGGATTATGGTTGCTAACCACGCTGCCGGATTCATGAAATGTTATTCAAATCACTATTGCCAATAGTATTTTTAACAGTGTAGTTATGTTAGAAAATAGCCAAAGATGTGGTTTTCAATAAGGAGGTGAGGATGAGATTGTAAGGCACAATATCCTCATATTTAGAAGTGCTAGTATCAAAATGATGGAAAAGAGACAAAGGAAAAGATCCCAGTCTAGAAAAAGAGTCAAAATAAGTTGATATCGAGGTATCAAAATCTTAAATGCTACTATTACAAAAAAAATGATTATATCAAGAAATATTATTATAAATAAAAATATAAAAACACAGATGGTAGCAAGAAAAAAGCTGAAAAGTCTCAAAATGAAAAGATAGTTTCAAGTGTTACCAAGTCCAATCTTCTTCTTGTGTGAAAAGAAGAAAGATATAATTAATTTGATTGATCACGAGATAAGTTAGGTGATTAGTAATTGTGTATTACTTGATGTTACATCTAAAAAGGAATTCTTTATATCTATACTCTTTGTAATTTTGGAGTGTTGAAGATGAAAAATATCGGATTACCTCGGATCATGCACTACTATGATG
This sequence comes from Nepenthes gracilis, assembly GCA_033239525.1. Lineage (NCBI taxonomy): Eukaryota > Viridiplantae > Streptophyta > Magnoliopsida > Caryophyllales > Nepenthaceae > Nepenthes > Nepenthes gracilis. The sequence continues at coordinate 16,883,597 of BSYO01000016.1, read as the reverse complement.
TCTGCCTAACCACTACCAATGGTACAAAGTTGTTATCGAGGAATATATGACATGTATAAGATATCTAGCTGAATCTTTTTAGCTAACAAGTTTGATGATGAAGGATTCTAAGATATCTTTTGAGAGGGCGCGTAGAAACTTACTAGAGAATTTCTAGTAGTAGCCCGTGGATAAAAAGGTTTACAATTTATATGTTTGTAAGCATCAGCCTCAATTGAAAACATATTTGTAGCTAGTAATGATGAGTCATCCAATTTGTGGTACAAGTGCCTGAACTACATAAGCAAAAAGGGGCTCAATTGTCTAACAAAGAAAAACCTTCTTTTGAATATAAAGGAGGCAAAATTGAAGATATGCCCTCATTGTTTGTCCGAAAAATAATGAAAAATTTTATTTCATGGAAACTTATCCACTAAGAAGATAGATTCCTTAAGCTTGTGCATATCAATATATGTGGTCTTCTCAATATTAAAACATTTAATAAAATATTTTGCTTTATAACACTTATTGATAATTATTTTTAAAAATTGTGGATGTATCCATTAATTATAAATGATTAAGATCTTGATGTCTTTATATAATTTCATGCCTTAATTGAAAGGCAAATGAGGAAGAAGTTAAAATGCGTCCAAAGTGACAATGGAGGAGAATGCATTAGAGCATTTGATATATATTGTCAATCATATGAAAGATAATACCAAAACACTCCATCGAATATACCACAACTCAATAGAGTAGCTGAGAGGATGAATTGAACATCGACTGAGGGAGTCTACTATGTATTTTCATAGGCAAAACTCTTTGCCTCATTTTGGAGAGAAGTGCTGAACACAACAACTCATATAATCAAACACTCACCTAATAGCCCTCTAGACGGTGATGTGCTAGATAAGATGTGTTTATGAAAGGAGGTCTCCTATTACCACTTAAATGTATTTAAATGCAAATTTTTCGTCCATATTTTAAAGGATAAAAGGTTTAAGTTTAAAGTGAAGACGTGACAATATATCTTTCTTGCCTAAAAGAAAGATGAATTTGTCTATTTGTTGTACATTCCAATGGAAAAAAATTTGTAAGATCACGAGGATGTGATGTTTGTTAAAAGCAAGACTATCGAGAATATTGGTAAAATAGAAAAGATTTTCAACAAAGAAAACAACCGGCTTTGTCATATGAAATTTAAGTCTTTGACACCGATATTGATTCGAGTTGAAGACGGTGCATGCTATGTTTATGAAGGTGATGAAGATCACGAGATTCCCATCTTTGATGAGGTGGATGATACTAATATGAATATTAATACTCATGATGATGATGTTCTTGGACCCACACTCTCCATCCCACTTCGACAATCTATAAGAGTTTGGTAAATATCTTCTCGCTTGTCGCCTAATTAGTAAATGTTACTTACCAATGGTAGAGAACTCAAATACTTTAATGAAATAATGGAAGATAAACACAAGATAAAATGGGTGAAAATCATATAAGATGAGATAAAATCTTTGTAAAAAAATTATAATTTTGAGCTGGCCAAATTACCTAATTGCAAATGAGTTTTAAAAAATAAATAGATTTTTTGCTTGAAATTTGACGAGAACAACTCACAACCATGATATAAAATGAAATTGGTTGCAAAAGGATTTGGCCAACAGAAGATTATAGATTTTGAGGAGACATTTCCTCCTATTGTGAAGAATTCAATCATGGTATTCTCAATTTAGCCATGACCTTCAACTTAGAAATTAAATAACTAGATTTGTAGACAGCCTTTTCCTATGGTGATTTTGAGAATAAAATAACCAGAGGGGTTCCAAATTAAAGAAAAGGGGCATTTAGTGTGCTAATTAAAGAAATAAGATTAGTACACTGGTGAGTCCAATAAGGATCAATAAAGTCTTAAGGGTCGATCGAACACTTGTTTTATTTGTGGATTTTTCTTATTCTTTGGGTGATTATTTTTTACATTATCTTTAATTGCATGAATGACTTTTTTGTTATCTATAATGAAGGTAAAAAAATTAAATAAAAATATTACGGTCTCAATAAATATAAAATTTATAAAACGTAGTATGCTATATAGTTGTTAGATATTATTATTATTTTTTATTTTGAGGGATTGAGATCAATATTTATGGAGTGATACTTATAATCCTGTAATATTATTTGTTAATATATTAATTGATATTATATCAAGGGATATCAAATTTGAGATGTGGTTGAGATAGAATATTTTGCACCCAATTTGAGCATGAATCCTGATTGAACTATGGAAACATGAGTGTGGCATATTTTGAGCTTATCTTGAACGGGTAACGAGATCTTATGATTTGAACTCAATACTTGTACACTACGAGTGGTTGCAAGATATTGGTACATTGTGGATATTACCCAATCATTGGTGTCAAATGCATAGTCATTAGTTCATAGTAACATAATAAGATTTAATAAAATTTTTTTAATATATTATATAGTTAAGATCTCTATTAAGATAGATTTGATGGAATCCATACCCTTATTAATACTTAGATTCAGTGGAATCTCGATTACATTTTTAATGTTTAATTGTCCTTATAACTTTTAAGTCATGGTTATGAAATAACATTAAGTCTTGAATAGTTAATAGTTTGTTGCATATAATTATTAATCATATATATATTTGACGTTATCATTGTTAAGTGTTTAGTTCACTCTTATTTTTTCTTAATTCTAAAATAAAAAAAATTAATGGTGTGCTAACAGGGATTGTATATTTGCGCCCCAAAGTCTAGAAGTTTTTGTATTAAGATATAATGAGACTTTTTTATTATTTTATTATTTTATAGATATTTTATTAAAATTACATTCCCATAAATTTATATTAATATAAATATTTATATTATCTTTTATTTTAAAGAATTTAATATTTATTATTAATATTTTATTTATAATAAATTTATAATAATTTTTTTTATTTAATTTTTTATGTGTTCGATTATGACCAAATTAATTAATTTAAATTAAAATTGACGCATAATCTCTCAATTTTTCCATTCTCCCCACCCCCCAAAAAAGAAAGGTAAGACTATGGATGTCGAACCCGCACCTTGGTGGGGTTCGGGTCAAGACGTGTCGTCAGTCATCAGGCTACAGCCAACAATTTGCATTTTTTGAAGGGCCAGAAACGAGAGTGAGAAGGGAGTGTCTGGGGATAATGTTGGTAAGATTGCCAGAGATTGCGTCATTATGTTCTTCACTTATCGTTACCACGCACTCTTCCTCTCCAAGAGTCTCTCAAAGGCCTCGAAATTGGAGTTGCAGGGCCAGCCTTGGCGTCCACACCAAACCCACTACGGGCAATCTTAGTCTTATCTCCTGCAGGTTACGGTTTACTATCCCATCATAATTGTCCTGTCTTGCCAAACAGATGTTTTAGCAAACGGGTATTTTTTATTTTCTGTGTTAATTTGAATTTTTGATGGGTGTTGTTTTCGTTTCGTTATTTTTCTATGTTTGGAATTGGGACCTACTTTGCTTGCGAACTCCTATTTTCTTTCTCTGTTTTTGTTGATGACAGTTAAACTAAGAATTCGCGCTTTTGAGAGAAGAATATCGGCATGGAATTTCTTCCAATGATGGATTAAGTAGACCAACTCGTAAAATTTATCTGATTGAAAGGGTTGATGGGGTTCGTCACCTTGGGTGTTTGATACGGCAGATGTGCAGGCCATTCCATGTAAAAATCATTAATTTTCTTGGCTAACATCTTCTTCTCTTGGAATGGGGCTTCAAGAACCTTCTCAAAGTTTAGTGCCGACACAATTTTTCGGAAGTGAAAACTGCGGAAAATAATAAAAGATTGCGATTTCTAGTTATATTTTGTCATGAATGATTGCATAGTTTTTCATCCAAAACTGAGGGAGGAATTATGAAAAGTTGTGAAAGTCTCTTATAAACCACGTGGATCCCATTGATAATACAATACATTTCTACAATTTTATATGATATAAAAGACAAAAAAATTGCATTTCATAAGATTCTATAGTTTTTCTATCAATAGTTTTTACATGGTTTTGCCTCTCTATTGTTTTCCTTATTAAAACTTAAATTAAGGCAGGACATGAGAGAACGATTTGGGGTTTGTGTACAGTCCACATCTCAAGCGCAAATCAGCAAAGCTGGACCCTTGTCTGAACACCTGCAATTGACTGGATTTACTGTTTTATTAGCTTGTAATCGTTATCTTAGGTAAAGCAGTAAGTTGTGAAAATTTGTGAGGGATGGTGCATTTGGACCATCTTCACAAACAATTCTCTACAGAAGCCCGCATACGGTGACTCAACGAAGTAAACAATAGCTTGTTAAGGACATATAATACCCTCATGTTGATATCCTCACAAACCATTCTCATATTTTCATTGGGTTTCTTAATCCAATATTTACTATTTCCATGGAAGCAAAGATCATTCATAATACTATCAATGTTGGTATCCATACCAAGCCTAGCTTGAAAGAGGTTGATCACAGACATGTGGTGAACCATACCAAGTGAAAGACAGCGCAAGATAGATACATTCCATAGGATCTCCCAATGAAGTCAACCGGTTTATAGATGAGTGCTTTTGGGATAGTTGGTCTTGCTTTGAATTTACGTGCTTATGACATCGTCTCCCAGAAAATCATGTAAGAAAAGATCATGAAGTGAAACCTTCTACACTAAAAAGATATCAGATGGATGGTTTGGTTTTGACATTGGCTCAAATATTTCTAGGCATCTTTCCTTCTCTTAACTAATTCATTTACCACTCGATTGTGAATTTTAGGGTTAAATATGCATAGAAGAAGCATAAGATCGGAAAACTATTAATTTTTTTACTTGCTTCTATTGTTTGCCTACTCCACCTCATTTTCATAAGTCGCTAACACGAAAGCACGTGCTAAAGTGAGAGTTTATTTTCTGCCTGTATGAGGCCTTGACATAAAGGCTTTGACATAGAACTATTGATAAAAATATTAATATTGGTATCAGTTATAATCATATTGGTATCAGACAATACACATTACAATCGATACATCGGAAATAAAAAACATTTCTGAGAATTGTAAACTAATAAGGCCATATCGGTTAATATTTCAACCTAATATCGGTTGTATATTGGAATATATCGCTAATACGAAAATATATCACAATATTATTACGGTATCGGAAAATATTTGTATTAGAAAGCTTTGATACCGATACATATAAGATGATATTTACAATTCGCTTGTCTCTCCACTATACAATCCCATAACAACTACCAAGCTTTTCTTTTTGTGGGCAAAGAGTTCCTTCAGGTCAGTTTTTCCACCTTTGGTTCCTTCCCACACTTGCTTCACTTTACTTTGTATCTATTCCTATAACTGTGGTATCGCGTAGGGTGAGAATTGGTGCCCTATTGGGATTTGAAGCTCATAGGAAACCCTGGAAATAATTTATCTCTAAAACAAAGGTAAAGTTACATACATCTAATCCTCCGCATAGCAATGCTGGTAGTCTTATGCATTGGACTAACCTTTTAATTAGGTGATGTGGGAACCTCCATGTTATATTATCACTCTCCTTTGCTTGTTCTGGCCTATCACTTGCATGTCACATTTCCAGCCTTTAGTGATCCGTTCATGCAAAGGAAAATTTATTGCTATATGCTCATAAAATAATTCAAAATCAAAGCTAAAGGGTCAAATATAAGCTTACGAATTTCTTAGTGTGTGGTGTGTCACAAAAAATGAAAATTGTTTTGATGAGAAAACGAACTTATTCATGACCAAATTGGTACATATGCCTGTTAGGGAAATGAATTCAGCCCATTTTCATTGTAATAGAAACGGACTAGATCATCTCTGAAAGTCCATATCAAAGCTTTGTACATTCTTTTGGAAAATGTCCATGATTTTTTTTTAATAATAAAGACAAACTTAGTATTCCAATTTTTAAAAATTTGTGAGCCATTGCTCTGAAGTGTCACTCCTGTTGTCATTCTATTTTATTTTCTGGTAATGCCTTTCTGTCTGCACTAGCTTTATAACCGTTTTCCAGTAAGTTTTTAGAAGCATTAAGGTTTTATACACAAAAGAAGCATATGGCATCACAAAAAGCGTATTTTCTTTCACATTACCATTGTTATGCCAGAGTTTAGTCATTTTTGCCTGCAGATCGCATTCTTCATGCTGACTGGGATTTCTTTTCAGCTGTGAGAGCATATTATTTGACCCACTGGGGATCAATTCAGGTAAGTCTTTGAGTGGCCTTGGTGCTGCTTGGGAAGGTGTTCTAGGTTTTCTTTCACAAACATTTGAGAGTGCTTCAAGTACAAGAAAGGAAAGGTCATCTTCAGCTCGTGGAGTTGCATGTATGCTCCTTGACTTGTGCCTTTGGTTTGTTTGAAATTTTGCACATTGCAATTCTGCTTATGATCTGAACCTTTTAATGAGCATAATGTCGCAATTGACAGCTGCAATTGAGGATAGTTCAATTGACTTTGGAGACTTCTTCAAAGGTCCATTGCCTGGAAAGTTTCTGAAACTCTTGGGATATTTGGCCCTCTCTCGCCTGGGAATATATGTACCTCTTGGTGGCGTGAACCGTGAGGCCTTTGTAGGCAACTTGGATCAGAACAGTTTACTGAGTACTTTGGATTCGTTTTCTGGTGGCGGAATCGGTCGACTTGGAATATGTTCCCTTGGCATTGTTCCTTTTATAAATGCACAGATTGTATTTCAACTTCTCACTCAAATCTATCCCAAGCTGCAAAACCTCCAGAAAAGGGAGGGCGAAGCAGGAAGAAAGAAGATTCTGCAATATACTCGTTATGCATCAGTTGGATTCGCCATTGTGCAGGTAGGGAACTCCATATCTTGATGAACTAGAGGATAGCTAATTTGATGAATAATTCTGCAGTTGTCCATTGAAAACTTTATACATTTTTCGCACTGAATATTTGATTCCATCAAAGTATACAGAACACTGATCATCTTTTACTGAGATCATTTACGGAACAAATCAACTTAAAAATAGATTTTTGTGTCAGAGGGTCATAAGCATAATCATGCTCTTTCATAACTTTCCTCAATCAATTGTTTTTCAATATCAAGTTTTTTTTTTCCCTTCTAGTTTTTGTGATTTGAATTTTGGTACACAACTTCATGAGCTGTTGCAGAGAAATTAATTATATTTATGACAGGCAATTGGCCAAGCACTCTACCTTCGTCCCTATGTCAATGACTTCAGTACCCAGTGGGCTCTGTCAACAGTTACCCTGTTAACACTTGGTTCAGTATTTACAACGTACATTGGGGAGCGTGTCTCAGACCTAAAACTAGGAAATGGTACATCGCTGTTGATCTTTACAAGCATCATCTCCTACTTGCCAGCATCTTTTGGGAGGACAGTTGCTCAGGCATATCAAGATGGAAATTATATTGGACTAATTACTATAATCATATCTTTCTTTCTGTTGGTGTTTGGAATCGTGTATGTTCAGGTAAGTGACGACTATAACCGTAAAATAGTGTTTGAAATAAATTAGTGGAAGCAAAGGACAGTTAACAATGACTGAAAGAAAGTGTTTCAGGAAGCAGAGAGGAAAATTCCGCTTAATTATGCATCAAGGTTTACCAGTAGAAGTGGAGGAATTCAAAAGTCTGCTTACCTACCCTTCAAGGTTTCTCTTTCAGAGTCATTTTGATTGTATTTTCTGTCCCTCTCTTTCTTTCTTTTTTCTGTAATATTTGTTATTAAAGTGTTGCTTAAATATAATGTATAGACAGTGGGTAGGTTGGTTTGAGATTGGATTAGTAAACTTGGTCTTGGTGTTGATCTGTCAGATTTGCTCTTCTTGTTTATTTCATTGGTCGTGAACCTCCTAGGAGGTAAAAAGGTAACATGGGCTAGAAATATTTACTATTTCAACAACCACCAATATATACAGAAGCCACCAGTATATTTTGTGCAATCATTTGATGCATCCATTAATTTACTTAAAAACGTTTTTTTTGGTAATTTAATTTACATAAACACGTTGTAATTTGCCTTCCCTGAAAATTGAGACCAGCTGCATATAGTTCATTAATTTGGTTGATATGAAGGATCATTGGTTCTGTTTACAGTTTCCAGTTGTGTCTACAAGTTCACAGTCTCACATCCATGAGTACTATATAGTATATATAGCTAGAATATATATATATTTTTTCAAAGGGTTGTAAGTTATGTAAATCACGAAGGTGCTATGCCTTGTTTACTTCAATGTTTTGCATTAAATATAACTCTAGGTTAATTGGACACTGGAATGGATCTATTATTGACACCAGGAAGTGACAGTAGACTGGCTTGGAACTGAGGAATCAAGGGCCAAATTATCTGATGCCATTATTTTCTGTTATCTTGAACTGTCCTTGCAATACAACATGATAATTAAACCAAACTAAGCCTTTTTCCCACTTAGTGCAGCCAACTACGTGGCTATCATATAGTAAGTCTAAGTGTGAAAGATCAGCCAACTACATGGCTATCATATAGTAAGTCTAAGTGTGAAAGATCATGCATGATGGTTTCTCTCAAACTATTATATGGTTTTTCTCTACCTCTTCTATAATGAGGTTCATTAGGCAGTCTTCGTTTTACGCGATCATAATACCTCAAACATCTCTCCTGCTTTTTCTTTTTCTTATATGACCTCATTGTGTCGTAGGAATTAGATAAAAAGGGTTCTTTCATATACTTATAATTATCATTGCCATTTTTTTTTTCATTTTGATGGTTTCTGCAAGTCCATCGGTGCCACTCCTGTTATTTCTCATATAACATCACTGAGAGTCCTATATTTCCTTGTATAACCACTAATTCATCTATTTTCATATGTGGTACTACCGTTTTTTGCACATGTTTGTTTTCATTGCTAAACACACTGTTCCATTCATCACGGCTGGTCTAACGGGCAACTTAAATGATTTTTTCTTTAAATTATTCTCCTATCATACCAGATTTTCGAAGCACTTCTCTACATCTTTTAGTATGTCTTAATCCGATGAGTAATACCTTTATTGATCACCGAATTTTTCTAAACTATTGATCTAGTATAACTAGAATAATTTCTTTTTTCGAGGCTTTCAATCCATTTCATCACCTCCCCACCATCTACTACTTGTTATAAACTTATGTTCAATATAGTCTGTGTTGGTTCTAATAGCTCTAAAACCTTTGTCTTTCAAAGTTGCTTTCCAAACTTTTAACCTACTGTTAATACATTCTATTATCTCATCTATCAAAACTATCATTTGGAAAAAGCATGTATTGAGATACATCATCTTGAAATTGGCCGGTCAATTCATCACAAATGAGCTTAAAGTTGACCTTTTATGTAAACTAATCATAATTGGTGATGCATCCTTGGTATTCGAGTTGTGGTACAGACTAGGGAGCCACTCGATTTTCCGCTGGGGGTCAAATTAGAGTGGGTTCGGTCTTCGTCTTTGCTAACCTGAAACCTGCACACTACAAATTACAAATAAGAAGTCAGAGAAATTGGCAGGACTTATTCCTCAATTTATCCTTCGACGCTCAAGTTAGAAATTGCCATAAAGCTATCTCAATTTCTGTTCATCGCTATATTCTGTTTAAACTGATAATATCAAATTATTCCAACTTCATTCCTTTTTCTATTATTCCTGATAACTTAACTTTTAACCAATCCTCTTTTTATCTGTTTCTCTCACACCCATTTTGTCTCTTGTAGGCACACGATATTGTTCATTCTTATAGTCTTAATAGCTACCATCTCCACAATTTACCCTTACCAATATTCCAAGTTCCGAGTTAAATCTTATTATATTGCACTAACCTCTTTAGCTGCATCTATCCATGCTGCGGTATCTCTTTCTGATTTTGCACTACACCAGAGTAATGGAGCAATGGCTCTAGCCCATTTAGCAACGTACTTGAGGGATTCAACAACTTGCAAGTAGGGGACGTCCAACAGTAACATTCTTAGGGACAAAATCCCTAGCACAGGCGAAAATGCTATTCCTCAAACAGATTGTGCTTTAATGCTTGAGATTCATTGAGAGTGTTTGTAGTGCTTAACATATATGCTTTGTTGAGAATGAACTAATGGTTATTCAATCTTACATGGTAAATAAGAAGCATATGACAGCAGTCATTCCATGCCAACAATCACTGATGTTGTCATCTTATTGAAACAAGAGATATTAACATGCAATCAAAAGAATCAACCTGTGTTTTCTGTAGTACTTCATGAGATAGAAAGCAGGCCTTGCTATGTAATTGACTTACGTCTTAAAAGGAAAAGATAAAGATTTTCTTGGAGCATATCTTTTGGTTGGATTTTATTCCTTTGTTGGTGGAGAAGTCAAAGAAAATGCAAGTGAAGCGAATTCAAGACCCAGTTGCCGTGAAAAATTAAATATGATGCTTGTGGGACTGATATGACTATGCTTTATTACCAGTGTGAACATGAATGAGTCGCTAGCTATAAAGATAACATTTGAAGAGGAAACTTAACCCCCTTCCCCCAGGGAAAAAAAAAATGAAGTGAAAACATATAATGTTATTTGTAGAACCTGTACCAAACATTAGACGAGAGAAGTGTGCTTACAATAGTGCAACTCATGTTGGTTAGTTGATAAGGAAGAGTATTTGAGACATTAGGAGTTGGGAGTTAGACAGATAACAGCACCTGTAGAGGATAATAAGGCGAAGGAGGGTGCTTAGGACAGTTAGAACTTGCCAGTTAAGAGTAGCTAGTGTACCAATAACGAGAAATAAGTTGGCAAAAAGTTGGTTTCTTCATGGTTGAAGGGGAGTTTTTATTGGCATGGGGATGTTGAATGTCGAGTATGTGGTCAATGATCAGGGTTGGTGATGTGAATAGTTTATTTCCAACCCATGGAGGGTATTGTTGTGAAAGGATCTTGTGGTATGTTTGGTAATTTACAGAAATCCATTAGAGTTGAAGTGAAATGACATTAGAATTCATTTAGAGATGGTAATTGGTGCTGGAAGGAACCATTCAGTAATTAGTTGTCTGCTGTTTTCACTGGGAAAGCTTGCGAGGATGATTTGATTAGCCAGGTTGGACAGAAGACAGCGCAGCAGCTCCTTTCTGATCTAAAATTTGGGAAAGAACCTAATGCCCAGGATATTCAAGATATTCTGATTTTGCTTATTCTGCAATATGTCTTTCATTTTGTGGGGAATTTTCTGTGCAAATTTGTTTCTTGGCTTTTGGATTGGTGGACTGCCCTTTTTTTGAAAAAACGCTTTAGCTTGGTCATAGACATTGCTTGTGTTAGAAGCAATGAAGAGGTGGCCGAACACCTTCTCCTGCACTGTCACTGGGATGCAGAAATATGGCAGTTCAATTTCCATCTTACACTGGTTTCTCGCTTGCTCAACTAAATGAGATTTATAGATAGGAATTTTCTAACTAGTGTCCTGAAGACTGCAAATACAATATATATACTGCAAATTTTCCTATGTGTGGATTTATCTTTTCTTAGAATAGGTGTAGTGGTCCATTACAAGTTCCCTAACAAGGGCCCTTCTAGATAAGCTGTGGGAGTCCAGACCATGGGCCCTCAAACTTTATAAAAGCGTTTTTTTCTTTATGGCATTGGCCCTGGGAGAGGGGTTAGTCTATATATTGGAAGTCTGGTTAATGCATATCCCACTGTACTCATGCTTTGATTTTGATAAAATGTTTTGTTGCTTACTAGGCTTGGGCAATTCTTCATTATAAAAAGACGAAAAAGAAAACTGTTGTTTCATTATTTATCTTAATGAATAAAAATACTAAAAGGGAAAAAGATATGTTTTGTATCTTCCATCTGAAGGATTGAAAACCAAGGTGTTAGAATGTCTCATGATTACTTGGAAATTCTATGTCCTGCTTGTTCTCAATGTCTACGATTTAGGCATTATCTGGTTATGCAGGTGAACAGTGCGGGAGTGATGCCAATCATATTCTCCACATCGTCACTGGCTCTCCCTGGTACACTGGCCCGCTTCACTGGTTTAAGTGTACTAAAAAAGGCCGCAGTCGCTCTAAACCCAGGGGGTAAGACTAATCGCCTTTTGAATTCTAATGGCGCAAGTTTTTGGATCAAAGACGTCTTTCATGCATTCAGTCAGCTCATTACTGTCTTTTATCCTTTCTGTCATATCTAATTGCAGAGAGAAGGGGGGGCTCTCTACTAGTAGCAATTTGTATTCTTTTGTGCTCGAGTGAGGGCAAAGGGTTTAAAGGGCTTGGTTGATAGGCAAGTAACCTACTTGATGCGTTGCAAATGGCATCACAGCTGACCCAAGACCACAACATTGTGGGGTCACCTGGTCTGCAACCTTCAACAGAGAGTCCTCCTATTAGCTTATGACTTGGTGCAACAAGAATGTTGCTTTTCTAAGTGGGAGAAATTGTAATAGAGACAGAGAAAACGAGGAAGCCTTTATTAAAAATTCATAACGATCAACCTTAGAGGCAACTTAAATAAATGTGAGAGGATAACACCTGATCTTCAAAAGATTGATTGTTTTCCCATCATGTACAACACCTGATGACCATCAGTTATTCCTTCATAACCTGCTCACCCTTCTTGCAGGTTCTTTCTATCTTCCAACAAATGTCCTTTTAATAGCCTTCTTCAACTACTACTACACTTTCTTGCAACTGGATCCTGATGACGTGAGCGAACAATTGAAGCGGCAAGGTGCATCGATTCCCCTCATCCGCCCAGGACGAAATACAGCTGAATTTATAAAGAAAGTAAGTTTTCTTAATTGGAAAGTGGTTTCTCTCAATTACCCCTCTCAGCTTCTGCTCTATTGCTTCTGCATTTCTGCTAAAATTCTTCAAACTTTGTTCCACCCTCTGTTAGTTGCTTGGGTTTTAGTGCTAACATGAAAAGTTAATATATTTCCTTTCTGAGTTGAAATACAGGTTCTGAGCCGGATTTCGGTTCTTGGTTCTGCTTTCTTAGCCATACTGGCTGCTGGCCCAGCAGTAATAGAGCAGACCACACACCTGACTGCATTTAGGGGGTTTGCTGGCACATCTGTTCTAATCCTTGTTGGCTGTGCCACCGACACTGCCAGGAAAGTTCAAGCTGAAATAATATCGCAGAAGTACAAGAACATTGAATTGTATGATATTGGCAATTATGATCCCTGAAATCAAACGACAGAGATGATGAAGGCTTGTATAGAAGTTTTCTTTCTACTTGTTTTTCACATGCAAATGTCATTTTGTGACAAATTTCGCAAGAGTAGAAAACCTTTGACATTTTTTATAAATGGTTTGGCATTGAGCTTCTTTCTTCGGCTTTAGGCAATCTTTTATGGCATTATGCTGATCTTAGTGCCTTTTTGACTCTGTTCTTCTGGTATGTTATTAATTTTTTTTTTCTGTTGTTTTGATTAATCGACTGAACATCAGATCAAGTTGTATTTTGGGTTAACTATGAATTGTTCGATCTTGCATGTTTCATGGAATATGACGCGGAACAAGTTTTATGAATTTGCCAACCAGATTGCTGAGGTTTAAAAAGCTGGTAGAAGAAGAATAGCCTTAGTAGAAAGAAAATTTTCATGGGGTAATAGCAGATCTTATCTCCAATGGAGGAACAAAATTTGAATAGTAATCGATTTGGCTAGTTAAGCAATTCGATTTTATAACTTGTTTTCAACATCATGGAACATGATGGGTCATTAGATCCGAACTTAGAACAGATTCGGGCTGATCCGCTTGTCTTGGTTTCGACTCCGTTTATTGAGTTTGGATCCTGTACATCACTAAAACAAACAGCAGGTCGGTGTGTCGGCGAAAATCGCCCCACTTGAAAATTCTGTGATTTCAAATCGATGCTTGACGCCCGAAATTTGGGAAGGTAACTGTAAATGAAAATTGAGAAGGTGAGTGTGAGAGTGTGTGGGTTTTCAGATGAAAGAGAGGCAATACCGTCTCTTGAATCTGGTTGGTAGGTGAAGGCAGTAGGCGTCTGTCAACAAGAAGAGTTCCTGTATGCCTTTGATTGATGTTCTTTCTTTTAGCCTGTTAGGAAGCTTTGCAGAGAGAGAGTATGAAATCGTTCTGGAGAGCGTAGTTGAGAGCACAGTAGCTAATGTTGTGTGAGTGGTTGTTCGCGTGTCTCGAATGAGGATTCTAGGGCTTACTTTAATGGTGGCAGGGTGATCTTCCTTAGTTGGAAGGTGTGATCCCTTGCGCCATTTTAGGCGGCCTTCCTTCTGCAGGAAGGCGTAGGTTGCCTAACTTGTTGAGATTGCTTTCTCTCCTGGCGGGTCACGACTTTCTAAATTGCCTAACTTCCTTTCATGCACTGTAATATTTTGAATCCCATTTGGATTATTTTAATATTATTTGTGATTTTCGGTATTTCAAACGTGGTGAAAGTAAATTAAAATATTTTAAAATTTTGAGGAATGATCGGGATTTTGGAGCCGCGCCCGAGGCGCGCTTGTGCTGTTGTTTGGAATCCGATTTGGATTTTAAAATTAAAGATTATATATGATAATAATAATAATAATAATAATAATAATAATAATAATAATAATAATAATAAGTAAAAACAAAAAAGAGAAAATGAGTCGGGGAGAGAGGGAGAAGAGGAGAGAGAGAGTAAAGGGGGGGTTTAGGGTTCGAACGAAGAAGAAGGAGGAGGAGGAAGAGGAGAAGGGAGAGGAAGGAGGCGACGGCGATTGTGACGGGGGTCGCGGGTGCGGCCGCGATGGTCGCTTGCTGAGGCAGCGCTACGGTGGCACGTCGTGTTGGTGCGCGGAGGAGATCGACGGTGAGAAGTTATGCGAGGAGAGAGGCAATCACATAACAGCGCCGGCGTCGACTAGGTGGTGCCGAGGAGGCCGACGACGGCTAGGCAAGCAGTGCGGTGGTGGAGCGGCGGCACATGGATGTTCGGACGTCCTAATATATAATTAAAATTTGGGGTAGCACCCAAAGTTGCGGGTGGTAAAATATAGTGAGCAAGTTTCTAATATATGGGAGATAGAGTACATGGATATCATTGAGCTGCTGGCCTAAACCGTAGTCGAGCCTTGAGCTGCTGGCTTAAATCGCAGCCGATCTAGCCGTGGTTACTGGACGAGGGTAACCCTTCATTAAGTTGGTATTATTTATCTTTAGTTCTTCGATTTCGTGCATATTTTGTATTTCTACATGTGTTGCGTGGATGACGATTTGAGATATGTAGTTTAGCCCACGGATGGGCGATAGGAATGTCTCGTACGTATTGATGTGATAAACCTAGAACATGTTTTGATTTATGTTGTAGTTCCGATGGTTTTCTCTTAATTTATGCATTATGAGTTTTAGATCCGGACGACGGTATGTGTCCCACACGGATGTGGTGACGGTCACGATTATGTAATGTAACATCGGATCATATGATATGATATTATCTACGAGATTTTATCGGATCGTGATTTATATGATTTTGTCCCGGAGGGACAAGTTAATACGGACAACGATTTAGTACAAGACATCTTCTCGATTTTCAGGGATTTCACGGACATTGTGTTTTGTTTTACGTGATTGCTAAGCGATATCCCTACTTCTAATTTATGTGTACCGTTTTATACAATTGTTAATACTTGCTGAGCTCTAGGCTCATGTTTTCATATTTTATCCTTTTAGACCAGTGGCTTGGATACGCTTGTAAAGTTTGGACGTCTGATGTGGCAGATCTCTATCGGTGAGTGGAGATGTTCATGTTGGTTATATTTCTAATCTCGAGGATATATTATGGTTTTGTCTATGACCGAATGAGGGCCTTGATCCATGTAAATATTGATGAGTTGTTATAATGTTAAATACCTCAATTACGATATTTGGATAGCAGGTCATATATTGTGTTTATTCGGATTTATGTCCAATGAGATCTTGTGCGAGTTTTCTCATGTTGGGTCCTGAATGTGTTCGAATTGTCACGCCTAGGTTGGATTATTATGGTTAATAGAATATATGTTATTGATTTTATTTTGACCTGCGAATATTGTGTTCCTGGGTCGTGATATGTACTCTACCGTTGGAGAGCTCTAATTGGCAGAAAATTGAAAAAATATGGCACTTTCCTTATGGGAAGAGCGCTGATTTTGTTAATATCCTTTTTGGGTGTTGGCTGAGTTTATGGAAGGCGCTGATCAGGGAAAGAGCCGTTGCTGACCATCTGCAGGGTCGTTGCCCAAGTGGGCCAAGCCCATGAAAAGCCCTTTTTATTTTTGGCCTGTTGCCACAGTGATTCCGGTCAACGCATGGCTTGACCATCCTGGGCACTAGCTGGCCGCCTACCTGTGCTTTAGTCGGTCAATGCTGGCGTTGACCGTCGAGCGAGCATTTGGGCCTTCAGGAATTTGGGCATTCGTCTCTGTTGGGCTAACATTGAAGTTGATCGTCCAACAGGCTATTTGAGTCTTTTTTGACTGTTGGGCCAGCCTAGTTACGATATACCTATCAGAACATATACTCATATTATACAAAAGAATTTAAAACAATACATAATTTACGCGTATAAATATTGAAAGTTTGTGTGTGAGTATATATATGATATTCTAATCCAACTCAAATCAATTTGAAACCCAAAATAATATAATATTGTAATCCAAGTTTTCTGATTTTTAGGTTTGGGTTTGACAATCTTGGTTCGTATTATCAGTTCAATTGAACTTTTGGGACACTTCTACTAGAAGGCTGCAACTCTATCATGTCTCTCCTTTCATACTATTAGTTCAGTTATTCGAATTTTTTTGAAAAAGAGCTGCCTATTATCCTTAAAATAATTTTTATTTGTTGAGAGATAGCCTTTCCACTTAGCACGGCTAGATCACTAAGGCCGACTTTCGTCTTTATTCAACAGGTGGGTCTAGCAATCAAGTGCCATTCTACGTTTGAACTTGAGGGCTAATATTGTTGGGAAAGAGGGGTGGAAATCTTTCCCTGTTCAATGAAGCAACAACAGAAGAGGAATAGAAAAATAAACAATGAACACAAGATTTTTACGTGGAAAACCCTTCTCAATCAAGGGAAAAACCACGGGACAATCCGTCCACTGAAACGTATTTCTCTATCTGAGATTTTTGGAGACAACAGTAGAGAACAGAGAGAAATCGAAGAGCACACCTTCACCGTTTTTCTCTCCTTCTCATACATCAAAAATAATGATCATCACCATCACCGAAACTAGGTTTTTTTGTCTAATACACACACCACGCTCACACACACACACAGGAAAGAATTAATTCTTTCCTACAATATGAATATTCCTGCCAGAGTAACCGTCTTGGTAATGAATCGCACGAGATCACATATCTCCAAGAAATCTGCTGAGTTGGCATCGAACAGAATTTCCAAAACGTGCGGCCAGTTGTAGGCCGTCTGTGTTCTTTACGACCGGTCAACACTTCTGTTGACCGTCTTAGTAGTCGTCCTCCAGGATTCTCCAAAGAACCGGTTAACTTTAAATCGGCCATGTAGACCGCCAATCCGGTCAACTCCCCATTGACCGTCTAAAGGCTTTGCTCACCAATCCGGTCAACATTCCGTTGACCGTCTGAGCCTTGCCCGCCAGACCGGTCTAGTTCTCAGTTACTAGAACTTCTTCACGGGAGTGATCCCCAACAAATATCCTTTGAGCATAATTGTGATGCCTGTTTATTTATTTATAATTACAAAGAGTTCTATTTTAATAAGCTTCGTTGTAGACTCATGAATATATCTTTTTATGGTCTTGGTTTGTTTATGAGGTCGTGAATTGAATTATTTAAAAGCACAGTTTTATAAAAATTAAATGCCAATTATGTTATTTTTATATTTTTTTAAAGAATAAATTCACTATTATCATCCCAATTAAGGGAAATATATCAGATTTAATTTGAAATAAAACATACTGAAATGGGATGAGAAATACAATAAAGTGACAACAAATTCCATTATATTCCACATTTTCAAAACTCAATAATTATTGAAAGATTTCTAACACAAATGGTTAACTATACAAAAAATAATGGCAGCAAGAGTAAAATGTAAGGGCATATCGACATGTTCTGGGGAGATATATAATATTTTATCTTAGGACCAAGGAGTATGCTTTCACTACTATGATTTTGAAACAACTGTACTTTGACATAACCCCTATGCCTTTCTGTACAATACTTCTTTATCAATGCTCCAGGGTACAGAATTGGGCATCCGCTGCTCAAATGCATATCAGACACCCTTCAAAAGAGGCTTGAAACTGGGCACACTTGGCTGCTGGTGTCGATGTGTTAGCGGGGCCTTTCAGACCCTCTTCAGTGTCATCGAGGTAGTATTTAGCCGTCCTCGGTTTTTAAGCAGCACTGCATGCAAACACTTCTGCAATGTCTGGCATTGATCGGTTGGAGGTCGACTGTGCAATGCTCTCAAAATTGTCTTCGTCGGATACCATTTGGGCTCATTCGGGACGAAAGCAATCAGAATCAATACCAAAAACAATTTTCTAATATTCCTCGTTGACCTGCCAAGTAAAGAATTTTGCATTTCTTGGAGACGTATGAGCAGAAACAGATGGGAAAATGAAGGCTAGTGTAGTGAAGCTTGGTAACTGTGGTTTCACTTCAACAATGTGCTGGCTTCATTTAACGACTACGATTGGCAAGAACATTCTCGAGATGATCAGGTAATTCTTTGGCCAGGCGTGAACCAAGAACAGGGTCAGCTGCTTGATGATTCCACACCATTGCGCCATCTGTTGCTTCTGAGTAGAGTTCCATTACTGGTTTTGCCTTCTTTTTCCACTCGAAATCTGTCGTCGTCATGCATGACTTCCATCTCGAATCACTACTACGCCTACTGGGAGAGTGAACAACCACATTGAAGAAGAGTCCACTAACATGACTAGATCTCAACGCCCCCAAGAATACTTTCAAAATAATCGACATGCATAAAATATCGAATTTACCTCGTAAAATAGCCTTTGCGCAGCCGAAATTCCCAATTTCCCAAATGGGGAAAACATGAGGGAAGTTTAATGACTAATTAAGAAGCATCGATCGTAATGTAGGAGAGATGAATCTCGCGGATGATACGACAGAGGATATGTGAAACGGAACAACATGAATGAATGGATTATATAGGGTAAGGGATAATAAAGATAACTGCAGTGTTAGTTTATATATTTTGGAAATTGCTAATTTAAAAACTAGGAAGGTAGCTCTCATATCTTGATTCAGTTTATCGTTTATTTTTAAATAAATAATTATAATTTAATTATTTTTTAAAAAAATTAATTTTTTAATTTTAAAAAAATAATTAAATTATATTTATTTATTTAAAAATAAAAGGTCAATATATAAGTAACAAATTTTTCTATTACAATGCGAGATAGAGCTCCCCTAAATGCAATCCAACCTTGAGATTAGATGCTACATCTCTCTAATAAAATCTTTATTATTAAATAAAAATTCAATATTGGAGATTTATGATATCAAAAAATTATTATTAGTATTTTTTTATTTTTACAAAATATCTGGTGGATTTTGTAACTAATAATAAAAAATTAAAAAAATCATTTAAATAATTTTTTAAAAAAATTTTAAATCTTATTGGTTAAATTTTTTGTCCAATAATTACTATAAAAATAGTTTTTTTTAAAAAAAAACATATAAAACAAAATTCCTTTACCAAAGTATTTCAAATAATGTCACTGCTTTTTAGGTAGGCTTTGAATAATTTCGAATATGAGTGGATGACATTATTTTATTTAGAATAAATTTTGTATTATTTTATTTTATATTTAATTTAACCAATTTTGTTTATATAATTTGCTCAATGTTACCAATTGGCATCCTTCAAGTTAATATAGATAGAAATCAAAGATTATTATAGTTGAAACCTTCTCTTAATTGCAGCTACTCTCACTTGAAAAGTTCCTGAGAGATGCATCATCACTTGTAATGATAATAACATATTTTTACTTGGCTGTATATCTTTATCATTCGTTATCTCTCATTTCTTATTAGGAAGAAGGGATATATATATAGAATTAAAAAGCCATTTGATTTCTCTTGACAACCGTTTACAGATTCGCCCAAATGAACAATGAGATATCATTTGGCGATGGTTTCCATAATTACCATATCCTTTAAGCAATCTAGATAAGAGAAAAATGGTTATTCGTTTCGATCCTTTATGATAGGTTCCTTCAATGCATAGAAAGTTAGGGCGTTTTGATAGAGTCTCCCGAAATGCCATCTATTCACTTTAGGTCATATGGGATGATTGAGGCGTTATTCCGATTTTAAACCAATTTCTTTTCTTTGATAGGTCTTCTTCTTGCAGTCGGGTTGACAAAAGACCCATCAATACAATTATTCAAATTGTATGATTTATTGGATGCATTATACATTTTAGTATTTTAATGATTTCATACAATTAGTATGATTCAAATATTTGCCTTTGTACCGAATTGTTTGTACAAAATTGTGGCTTAAAATGTGTTTAATGGAAAGTCTGATTTATCAAATTTCGTATCTGCTTTACGGTTTTTCATTTTGCCATATGTTTCACGGACAAGTATTATTTATTATATGAAGATGCACTTCTTGAGTATTACGCTCATGATTTATAATTATTTTCTAACTCTTTTAGATTAGTAGGTTGTAGATATTTACAAAATGTGAATAAAGAATTGATGAAGATTTTTATTTAATTATATTTATAATTTTAAAACAATATTTGGGATTTATATATTGAATTTATGTACATTCTAAGTTGTCCGCAGTTTTTAATTTTAGGATGTTATATCAAATAAATATTTTGTATCACTTTATTTATGATATTTTGAGTATTTGGTAAGCTTTTTCTTATAGAGATATTTGAGTTTGAGCAAATATTGAAAATATTTTAAGGTTTGATGGGGTTAGCTTAGTCAGGCCTTGTATCCATTGCAAGTTTATGTGTTTTTTAATTTATGTGTTTTGTTATAGAATTGTTAAAGGGGAGATTATTAGAGTAATTTTTATGGTTAACATATTCCGTAATCATATGTAATCATGTGTCGATGTCGGGTTGTATTTCATCCTGTTGTATCAACATATTTACATAGCTGTCCGTTCTCGTGGTTCGGGGAGTATTCAGCTAAAGTGCGCACGCCACCTGCTTCGAGCCAAAATTCCCGAACCCTATCTCTTCATGTAACGTAAGCTTTCCACCAAATCCAATCAAAAGTCCTGAACCCTTGTGCTCGCCGTGCACTCGAGCTACCCCAATCGTTGCTACCTTCTTCCTACTTGAGCGCATATAGGGTCTCTCATGAAACTCTCGGTGTGCTGTTGTCGCTCGAGACGCACTTGAGCACCGGGGCAATGGGTAAAATTTTTAAACCCGTTTGTCTTGCCTCTATATATATGCACATTATTTTCAATTGTTCTAATTTGAATTACTGCATTTTGGAGCATCCCTCTTGAGAGAATTCCTTTTTTACTTCATTATTCTTGCTCCTATTAAAAAATCGAAACTACATCATCGTGTTTTATACTCTAACGGATTTTCTCACCATTTCTCTTAACCGATTTAATACTCCTACCATTGTACATTCGTTGGAGACATTTGGTATGTTGAAGAAGATCCGATCGTGGAAATTTACTTCAAACAATTCAAGAGGAAAGATTATCGTGAAGGTTGAAAGATGTCCGGTTTTATTCAATGAACACAAGAATTCCTTAGTAGGGATTATAATACGGGAATAATCAAGGAAAAATTACCGTATCATTACCACTAATTTGTATTAATTTTTATAGTGTATTTTTTCCTGGCAATTGAAATTTGGATGATTTTTCGAAGATTCTGACACCTTCATTGAGTTTTAAGCCCCTTTCATACAAAAAAAATTATATCTTTTTATTATTACTTATTATCATATATATTTTTGTGCTTATTATTATTGTTGGCATCTAGAAATAAATATTTATTATGTGTATTGAATATTTAATTTTGTATTACTTTATTATTATTATACGAGGTCAAAATGTTATTGTGTAATTTAGGACAAAAATCCTTTTCAAAAAAAAAAATATTTTAAGAAATAAAAAAATTATAAATAATATTTTTATAGATTTTTATAATAATAATATCTATTTAATATTTGATCTAATATTTAAAAAAATTTAAAAATAACTATTAAGATGATTTTTTTTAAAAAAATTTTAAATCTTATCCGTTAAATTTTTTCATTAAATGAATAAAATAGATTTGTATTGGTAAAATTTTCTAAGAAAAATATAAAGAATTGAAAGTAGACCTAATTAAAATTGGGTTATGTTATTAGCTCTATCTGATTGATTTAAAATTTTATATAATTTGATTATAGTATATCAAATTATGGAGATATCCCCAACAAAAGTTAACCCATTAGATTTTTAGGCTTGACATAGTTACTAGTTAAAAACCACTTTCATTTTAATAAGCCTGATTGTGGTTCTTTTATAAATATATATATTTTAATTTAAATAAATATTAAATTTTAATAAGTTATTTTAATGTATTATACTTTTATATAATATATGCCAATTATGTTATTTTTATATTTTTTTAAAGAATAAATTCACTATTATCATCCCAATTAAGGGAAATATATCAGATTTAATTTGAAATAAAACATACTGAAATGGGATGAGAAATACAATAAAGTGACAACAAATTCCATTATATTCCACATTTTCAAAACTCAATAATTATTGAAAGATTTCTAACACAAATGGTTAACTATACAAAAAATAATGGCAGCAAGAGTAAAATGTAAGGGCATATCGACATGTTCTGGGGGAGATATATAATATTTTATCTTAGGACCAAGGAGTATGCTTTCACTACTATGATTTTGAAACAACTGTACTTTGACATAACCCCTATGCCTTTCTGTACAATACTTCTTTATCAATGCTCCAGGGTACAGAATTGGGCATCCGCTGCTCAAATGCATATCAGACACCCTTCAAAAGAGGCTTGAAACTGGGCACACTTGGCTGCTGGTGTCGATGTGTTAGCGGGGCCGTGAAGACCCCGACAGTGTCATCGAGGTAGTATTTAGCCGTCCTCGGTTTTTAAGCAGCACTGCATGCAAACACTTCTGCAATGTCTGGCATTGATCGGTTGGAGGTCGACTGTGCAATGCTCTCAAAATTGTCTTCGTCGGATACCATTTGGGCTCATTCGGGACGAAAGCAATCAGAATCAATACCAAAAACAATTTTCTAATATTCCTCGTTGACCTGCCAAGTAAAGAATTTTGCATTTCTTGGAGACGTATGAGCAGAAACAGATGGGAAAATGAAGGCTAGTGTAGTGAAGCTTGGTAACTGTGGTTTCACTTCAACAATGTGCTGGCTTCATTTAACGACTACGATTGGCAAGAACATTCTCGAGATGATCAGGTAATTCTTTGGCCAGGCGTGAACCAAGAACAGGGTCAGCTGCTTGATGATTCCACACCATTGCGCCATCTGTTGCTTCTGGAGTAGAGTTCCATTACTGGTTTTGCCTTCTTTTTCCACTCGAAATCTGTCGTCGTCATGCATGACTTCCATCTCGAATCACTACTACGCCTACTGGGAGAGTGAACAACCACATTGAAGAAGAGTCCACTAACATGACTAGATCTCAACGCCCCCAAGAATACTTTCAAAATAATCGACATGCATAAAATATCGAATTTACCTCGTAAAATAGCCTTGCGCAGCCGAAATTCCCAATTTCCCAAATGGGGAAAACATGAGGGAAGTTTAATGACTAATTAAGAAGCACGACGGTAATGTAGGAGAGATGAATCTCGCGGATGATACGACAGAGGATATGTGAAACGGAACAACATGAATGAATGGATTATATAGGGTAAGGGATAATAAAGATAACTGCAGTGTTAGTTTATATATTTTGGAAATTGCTAATTTAAAAACTAGGAAGGTAGCTCTCATATCTTGATTCAGTTTATCGTTTATTTTTAAATAAATAATTATAATTTAATTATTTTTTAAAAAAATTAATTTTTTAATTTTAAAAAAATAATTAAATTATATTTATTTATTTAAAAATAAAAGGTCAATATATAAGTAACAAATTTTTCTATTACAATGCGAGATAGAGCTCCCCTAAATGCAATCCAACCTTGAGATTAGATGCTACATCTCTCTAATAAAATCTTTATTATTAAATAAAATTCAATATTGGAGATTTATGATATCAAAAATTATTATTAGTATTTTTTTATTTTTACAAAATATCTGGTGGATTTTGTAACTAATAATAAAAATTAAAAAATCATTTAAATAATTTTTAAAAAAATTTTAAATCTTATTGGTTAAATTTTTGTCCAATAATTACTATAAAAATAGTTTTTAAAAAAAACATATAAAACAAAATTCCTTTACCAAAGTATTTCAAATAATGTCACTGCTTTTTAGGTAGGCTTTGAATAATTTCGAATATGAGTGGATGACATTATTTTATTTAGAATAAATTTTGTATTATTTTATTTTATATTTAATTTAACCAATTTTGTTTATATAATTTGCTCAATGTTACCAATTGGCATCCTTCAAGTTAATATAGATAGAAATCAAAGATTATTATAGTTGAAACCTTCTCTTAATTGCAGCTACTCTCACTTGAAAAGTTCCTGAGAGATGCATCGCTCACTTGTAATGATAATAACATATTTTTACTTGGCTGTATATCTTTATCATTCGTTATCTCTCATTTCTTATTAGGAAGAAGGGATATATATATAGAATTAAAAAGCCATTTGATTTCTCTTGACAACCGTTTACAGATTCGCCCAAATGAACAATGAGATATCATTTGGCCGATGGTTTCTGAGTAGTTACCATATCCGTTAAGCAATCTAGATAAGAGAAAAATGGTTATTCGTTTCGATCAGTTATGATAGGTTCCTTCAATGCATAGAAAGTTAGGCGTTTTGATAGAGTCGATGGGCTCATCTATTCACTTTGGGTCATATGGGATGATTGAGACGTTATTCAGTTTTAAACCAATTTCTTTTGCTGATAGGTCTTCTTCTTGGGTCGGGTTGACCGTACCCATCAATACAATTATTCAAATTGTATGATTTATTGGATGCATTATACATTTTAGTATTTTAATGATTTCATACAATTAGTATGATTCAAATATTTGCCTTTGTACCGAATTGTTTGTACAAAATTGTGGCTTAAAATGTGTTTAATGGAAAGTCTGATTTATCAAATTTCGTATCTGCTTTACGGTTTTTCATTTTGCCATATGTTTCACTTGACAAGTATTATTTATTATATGAAGATGCACTTCTTGAGTATTACGCTCATGATTTATAATTATTTTCTAACTCTTTTAGATTAGTAGGTTGTAGATATTTACAAAATGTGAATAAAGAATTGATGAAGATTTTTATTTAATTATATTTATAATTTTAAAACAATATTTGGGATTTATATATTGAATTTATGTACATTCTAAGTTGTCCGCAGTTTTTAATTTTAGGATGTTATATCAAATAAATATTTTGTATCACTTTATTTATGATATTTTGAGTATTTGGTAAGCTTTTTCTTATAGAGATATTTGAGTTTGAGCAAATATTGAAAATATTTTAAGGTTTGATGGGGTTAGCTTAGTCAGGCCTTGTATCCATTGCAAGTTTATGTGTTTTTTTAATTTATGTGTTTTGTTATAGAATTGTTAAAGGGGAGATTATTAGAGTAATTTTTATGGTTAACATATTCCGTAATCATATGTAATCATGTGTCGATGTCGGGTTGTATTTCATCGAAGTGTTGTATCAACATATTTACATAGCTGTCCGTTCTCAGGTTCCAGGAGTACCGAGCCTGCAGTGCGCACGCCACCTGCTCGAGCCAAAATTCCCGAACCCCTGCGCTTGCCGTAAGCTTTCCACCAAATCCAATCAAAAAGTCCTGAACCCTTGTGCTCGCCGTGCACTCGAGCTACCCCAATCGTTGCTACCTTCTTCCTACTTGAGCGCATATAGGGTCTCTCATGAAACTCTCGGTGTGCTCGTCGTGCGCTCGAGACGCACTTGAGCACCGGGGCAATGGGTAAAATTTTTAAACCCGTTTGTCGAACCCTCTATATATATGCACATTATTTTCAATTGTTCTAATTTGAATTACTGCATTTTGGAGCATCCCTCTTGAGAGAAATTCCTTTTTTACTTCATTATTCTTGCTCCTATTAAAAAAATCGAAACTACATCATCGTGTTTTATACTCTAACGGATTTTCTCACCATTTCTCTTAACCGATTTAATACTCCTACCATTGTACATTCGTTGGAGACACTGGTATGTTGAAGAAGGGGATCCGATCGTGTACGCTACTTCAAACAATTCAAGAGGAAAGATTATCGTGAAGGTTGAAAGATGTCCAGTTTTATTGCCGCGGGCAAATCCAAAGAATTCCTTAGTAGGGATTATAATACGGGAGTAAGTCAGCTAAATTACCGTATCATTACCACTTGATTTGTAAGTTAATTTTTATAGTGTATTTTTTTCCTGGCCGTTGAAATTTGGATGATTTTTCTCGATTACCGTGAATATTGAGTTTTTCCTTCGTTACCAAAAAAAAATTATATCTTTTTATTATTACTTATTATCATATATATTTTTTGTGCTTATTATTATTGTTGGCATCTAGAAATAAATATTTATTATGTGTATTGAATATTTAATTTTGTATTACTTTCGATATTATTATACGAGGTCAAAATGTTATTGTGTAATTTAGGACAAAAAATCCTTTTTCAAAAAAAAAATATTTTAAGAAATAAAAAAATTATAAATAATATTTTTATAGATTTTTATAATAATAATATCTATTTAATATTTGATCTAATATTTAAAAAAATTTAAAAATAACTATTAAGATGATTTTTTTTAAAAAAATTTTAAATCTTATCCGTTAAATTTTTTTCATTAAATGAATAAAATAGATTTGTATTGAGTAAAATTTTCTAAGAAAAATATAAAGAATTGAAAGTAGACCTAATTAAAATTGGGTTATGTTATTAGCTCTATCTGATTGATTTAAAATTTTATATAATTTGATTATAGTATATCAAATTATGGAGAGATACGGTTGAAAAGTTAACCCGATTAGATTTTTAGGCTTGACATAGTTACTAGTGAAAGTAACCACTTTCACCCAGCAGAGCCTGATTGTGGTTCTTTTATAAATATATATTTTTTAATTTAAATAAATATTAAATTTTAACAAGTTATTTTAATGTATTATACTTTTATATAATATATAATTTTTTTATATAACAATTCTTTATTTAATAATATAGTAATCTAGTATAGTTAAAATGGATTTACTGCATGTTGGGTATAGTCTAAATAAAATCGATTCAATTTTTTGA
Organism: Nepenthes gracilis; assembly: GCA_033239525.1. Classification (NCBI taxonomy): domain Eukaryota; kingdom Viridiplantae; phylum Streptophyta; class Magnoliopsida; order Caryophyllales; family Nepenthaceae; genus Nepenthes; species Nepenthes gracilis. The sequence goes on along the minus strand of BSYO01000016.1, from coordinate 16,856,133 downwards.
AATAAGGGACCCATGGACTCCAAGCTTGTAGAAGAATATGAAATAATTAAATTGATAGACCTGAAACAAAAAAATAAATAAATAAATCAGGAATCTGTACAGGCACTTGAATCACTGAGTGGTCAATTGGCCGAATTGCTAAAAATATAAAATATCAAAGTATCTAATTGTTTGGCAAAAGATTAAACTAGACATCAAAACCCAACAACCATTTACGTGAACTAAGGGATAAACAATTATATTAAATAGACAATTATAACCACTAAATTTTAAATTTATATAACGGTTGGATCTCTAACCAATATAATACTTTAATTAATGTGACATTATGTTAATCCTAAAAAGAAATACTGATTGACAATAATGTTATAAATATGACAGTTTCTTTTAGCTAATCGGAGATCCAAAATCTGGAAGAGAAAACGTTACAATAGAGGACTAACCTCGATATACTCGCATCTTTCAATATTTACATAGTCAAACCATCCAATTCTAATCCCCTCACATTTATTCATCCCAAATTCCTTATTATCTTTTATTCTTATAGATATATTTTTAAATTGAGTATTAAAGAATATGTCAGGAAGTGAGTCCTATATAATCTAGTATCTTGTTAACTATTATAGTGTGCAAAATCCCAATTAATAGGCTCAAAGATTCAGCCTAACTTTCTTCAGATGATTATCTCGATCCCAAATACGCATCACTATATAACTTTTTCCACTTTGAATAGGAAAATACAATAATTCACACAATCAAAACGAAATTCTTTTCTTCCACTGTGAGTGTTTATAGAGTTAATCTTATATGCATTTACCCTCCGGTATAAGTTTTAATACCTCTCCATATTCACTACATTCTAATATTTTAATTATCAGAGTATGCCCAAATATATAGTCATTGATCTCTTTATATTAAACAAATGCTTATGGCAATCGGGTAGCGAGGGTTAATGCACCGGGGCACATGTTTAAAAAAATGGCATCGCTAAATAACCTCTTCCGAAAAAGAGTTCAATCATTATATTACGTTTTTTCTTAGAACTTTACCTCATTCGTGAGGAAAGACCAAATCTTAGATATTTAGCTGTTGTGATCTGACTCGCTTGATCATACTTTACAACTCAACCCTCTTTACAGCTTGACACCCCAAATAGGTCATCTCGGTACCCCTGGATAGCCAAATACCTCAGACACCCTAGACAATTTTCTTACCATACGTCTACTCCAGACCTTATTTAATCAAAAGTTGAAGTAAACACTGACCCTTTTTTTTCAAAACCAGTGAAGTAAATATAGATATAAAACTTATTTGAGAACAATTTATCCAAATAAATATTGAGGACCATACCAAAATTCAAGCAAAACAACTAAGCTTGATTCCTATTCTATTTCTTAAATTTACGTTCTCTTTAGACAGAGTACTATACCTAGACATAAAATGTGATGAATCTCCAAAATTTATCTGAGTGATAAAACTTGATATAGAAATTCCTATTAAGAGAATGTTGTACAAGATGATGTGCACTCTTCGGGTAAATTATGAACTTTCCTATCTCTTAAGCAACAGTCTAACATTTTGAACTTGGAATTTCTAATACAAGATCATGTTGGGGGTTTGACACTTGAATTTATCCGATCCAGCGCAGCAAAAATTTGAACCCTCTGTCGTCATCAGCTACCAATTTAGTAGGCACAATGAACTAAAAGAAATGTACAAGATTTTTAACGTAGAAACCCTTTCTTAACTAAAAGGAAAAATCACGGGACAAATTCTGAAAAACTTTCATTTTATAAAATTGGTTACAAAAATTTTGAGACACAATACCAACAACTCACCCTGACTATATAGGCCCTCGAAGAACAGACAACAAGAAAAATAACTTCAATAGTAAGGAAACTCTCATTTCTTCTTATCTCTTTGTTTTTCTCTTATCCTTTTTTTTTTCACTGTGGTATTATCTACTCACAAATATTTTACAATTGTGGTGAAACGGTAACCTCCGTTTTACCCCTGTACACATGTGGTCTGACGCACAGTGCCCTTGGTGATTTCTCACACACCAGCACAACCCTTGATGCCTAGCACACTAACTCTTAGTGATTTCTCACACCTACTCGCTTTCTTCAGAGACCGTGCTTTATAGAGAGAGAGGTCTCGCCCAAGTTCCACAACACGTATACTCTACAGGTTGTGCGCATTAGAAACTTTGCCATCTGTAAGTTACTTTCGCCACTTTGCAAGCAACTTTCGGTGCATGGTCTTCAAGTCTACCAACCCTGGAAAAGATAGCTGTCTGTTACATCAGCTGCCAACATTCCACAATGTCCTTAGGCCATTGCATAGCCGATCAACTTTACGTTGACCGGATTTCTCTCCCAGCCAGTCAACACCCCATTGACCAGATTTTACTGTCAGTCTGTTAACCTTCAGTCTGTTAACCTCTTGTTGACTGGCTTCTACTATCCGGCCGCCAGCCGGCTGTACTCTTGCAGCCTTATTTGGCCCCTCCAATAATTGCCACGCCGAGATTTGCCGCTGACAAATGATCACCTCCAAGATTTGCCTTCATCAACAAAACGGTTTTTCTGGACTTTGTTACAGCTAATAGGCAGCACTCCGAGCATCACATAAAACCTGTGTGATCCGATAACGTCTGTTTGTTAAGTCACCTACAAAGGAGTGACCAACCCCAATAAACTTTTCCTCACAACCTTATGGGGTAAAACCTCGCCTTTTTCTGGTGACCGTCATCGCCTACCTTTCAGCAATTTCCTCTCAATTGAGATCCCGGTGTTGGTTTCCGCAAGCCTCAATGATACTTTCTTCCGCTCCACTTAACACCTTGAGCAATCCAACTCCTCTTCAGCTTCTTCCTTGCGGTTAAATCATTCTCCCTTATATTCCGCATTCGCCACTTCGGCTCTGCCGTTGGCCCGATTGGCTCTGCCATTGGCCCTTCTTAGCTCCGCCCTTAGCCCTACTGGCTCTGTCCTTGGCTCTGTTGGCTCCACCCTTGGCCCTGCACAGCTTCACCCCTTAGCCCTGCTGAGGTTTGTTGTACTTTTACCGTTCATTCCAATACCACACTAAATGGTAAGCTCCTCCACGACGACACCATAATTTTCACCTTGACAGCCGCAGACCTCAACGACTACACTTCTGTGGCACTTCACTTGGCGACTTTTCCTCTGCAACTCTTCACTTGGCCTCAACGCACCGACAGTAAGTCAACACCTTCGCAGGTAGCCATTTTCGGTTATCACCCTTCGCAAGTAGCCCTTTTTGGGCCTGGGCTGATCTCAACTATCTTTTATACCACTTGTTGGTATCAGAAAAGGACTTGACTACAACCTATCTTTGATACCACTTGTAAAAGGGCTTGACCACAACCTGTCTCTAATACCACTTATTAGAAATTCGACATCTGAATTCACCTGATGCAGTGCAGTAAAAATCTAAACTCCCATTGTCTCAGCTACCAATTTAGTGGGCACAAGGAATAAAAAGAGATACACAATATTTTTAACGTGAAAACTCCTTAATTAAGAAAAAAATCATGGGACAAACTCTAAAAAATTTTTACTATATAAAATTGATTACAAAAATTCTGAGACAGAATACCAATAACCCACTCTGATTACATAAACCTCCAAAGAACAAAAAATAAAAAAAAAATAACTCTAAGAGTAAAAAAGCTCTTCTTTCCTCTTATCTCTCTATTTTTCTCCTATCCTTATTCACTGTTGTGCTCTCTGTTCACAGATATTTTACAAGTGTGATAAAACGGTAACCTCTATTTCACCATTGTACACATGCGGCCTGGCGCACAGCGTCCCTGATGATTTCTCACACATCAGCACAACCCTTGCTGTCTAGCACAATGGTTCTTGGTGATTTGTCATACCTACTCGCTTTCTCCAGAGGCCGCGCTTTACAGAGAGAGAGGTCTGGCCCAAGTTCTACAGCATGCATGCTTTGCAAGTTGCGTGCATCAGAAGCTCTGTCATTTGCAAACTGCTTTCTACCACTTTGCAGGCAACTTTCGACGCATGGTCTACAAGTCTACCAATTTAAAAAAGATAACTGTCCGCTACGTTAGTTGCTAACTTTCCACAATGTCCTTGGGCCATTACTTAGCCGATCAATCTTATGTTGATCGGATTTATCTCCCAACAAGTCAACATCCCGTTGATCGGATTCTAGTGTCAGTTAGTCAACCTCCCGTTCATCAGCTTCTGTTGCCCGATCACTAGCCGACTGTACTCTTACAGCCCTACTTGGCTGCTCCGTCAATTGTCCCTCCGGCAATTGCCACTCCGAGATTTCCCGCTCCGACAAACGGTCTCCTGCAAGATTTGTCTTCTCCCGCAAACGGTTTTCCTGGACTTTGCTGCAACCAGTATACAACATTCTGGATATCATACAAAACCTACATGATCCGATGATGTCCATTTATTGAATCATCCACAAGAAAGTGATCAACCCCAACAGATCACAGGTTGCCATCATTTGGAGAGGTGATGGAGATCACAATGTTGAATACAAATTGTTGGCAAAGAGCTTCCGTGATATATATATATATATATATAATCCAAGACATTGGCTTTTATCTATAGATTGTGATGCATATCTAAACTAATATCTATCTGTAACGACTATTATTTATAATGGGATTTGAGCCACAATGTTGTGGCATTGATCATGTCCACTAAAAATAATAAAGTTAAGGAAATTTAAGTATTTCTTCCGAATAAATCTGATGTAAGGTTTTCATGTTAGACAGTGCACCATGAGAGGTCGAGCACTTTAATAGATATTTTTCTTGTGGCCTGAATGTCGAGAGATGCTTAGTTTTTTGAGAGATGGGCTATAAAATTTGCCCTCAACTGCTTGTCTACTCCTGAAAATGTTTCACACTTCTCTCTTTGGGCAATGGGAACAGTGGTGGGAATAAAATACTTGCTATCCTCCCTTTAGAACGATGAATTGTATTTGGCTCACTTTGCGGCGTTCTTTCTTGAGGGTTTTTGTCCTCTTCAACATTCTTCTTTTACTTTCTTAATAAATTTATCCAATACCGGTGATTATCCGTTGATGGTCTATTTATAAGCTAAAAGTCAAAAGTAAAGTTGTGCATTAGTTGACAGTGTATTTAGGATCAAAGAGTAATTGTACCTTTTTCCTAATTTTTAATGCACATTGCCACTTTGTTTAATTAACATAAATTTTGCCAACCTTTTTTCTGTGTTAGGTGCCTTTTTGATATATTAAGCACTATTGTGTGTTGGGTTAGGATTTTTCTATTAACCAATAAAAAAAATAATAGTCTATAATTATAGTTAAGTGTGACATATCTTTTGAAATTTTAATTTAATTATTTTATGTTTCTGCTCTAGTTAGACATCTCTTTAATGTTTATATTCTAAAGTCGGGATGGCTAATCCTACCATCTTCCGAACATTTTTTTTTTTGTAGAGCACTTTGTGCTGTCATTTTTTCTGTCTTAGACTCTAGGAGCATACCATCCAACCAATTGAAAACAAAAGGAAGTTCATTTTCAAAATTATTAGATAATCTCTTTATGTTCAATCTTTTCATTTAGATGATATTACTAAAACAACATAGATAAAAGGCATGACACGTTATAGAATAATAAGCCTTAGAATTAATTCATCTCGTAGTACTTTAAAGTAAGAGTCTTGGTGCAATTCAACGGTCGAAAAATATCACTGCGGAAATTAAGGCTAACTATAACCTCACTAATTGCATAGAATGATGTCCATGCATTAGCTAAATTAAGCATGCCAGCGTCATCTTCTTTTACCAAATTTTCCCACAAATAGCAGTGATATCTAACATCGAAGAAGTAGCTAGTTGTTATTAGTGTTCAAGAGCTCAGCAGCATTTGCAATCTGTTGCATTACGTGAACTTGAGCTCGAAGAGAGATCACGTAATCGAGGGTTTCCTTAATCAAACATGATTCGTCGTCAATGCGTTCTCCACCAGGCACCAGCCCTTTTATCACCTGCGTTCTCTTCTTCACCAATCTCTTCACGATCGAACTCGCCGCACTTTTTCTGCTCGGCCGCCGAAAATGATTAATCCGCGCTTTTCTCAAGGCTTTGTTGCTACAAACCCTTCGTCTGCCGAGCCGAATCGGTGGGGGGAGCGACGCAAATGCCGTTGATCCTGTTACTACGTGCTTAACGATGGCGTTTGTGTCGGGGTCTTTGGAAGCACCGGCGATGAGGGCACGGCTCCACAACGTGCTGCCATTTCTAGCGGAAGCCATGGCTACATCCGCCGATAGTTTTATCGCTTTCTTCCTCTCTAAGAAGCTCATTTCCTTGCTAGTGGAGCTCCATTTTTGAAGACCCATCACCCATTTCTTCAGAAACTCTTTCTCCAATGAAATCGGAGGTCTCATACTGCATGTATGGTGCGAAAAGAAAGAAAGAGATTCATCAAAGAGTTCATAATGTACTACGAAATTTGATTCAGATCAACTTACACAAGACTTCATCTGCATGTATTTGAATCGGATAACAAAGCTTCACAAAAGAAGTTAATTAGTAAAGGAAATCAATCTGCTGGAGTAATTATGCATTACCTGATATTCGGATGGAAGGGACAGCGAGAAAGAAAGTAGGAACGTGGGGAAGATCAGAATGCAGAAATCACAAAGAGTATTGTAGGAGATATCCAACAGTACGTGTAAGAGAAATAAGAGAAAGGAAGAGAGAGAGGGATCCGAGACTACTGAGCAGGAGAACGTGGAGGAAATTAAACACCATTTATTTGAAAAAACTATGCAGTATTTAAACAGTATAATGTAATTTAATGGTACATAATTTTTTTAATTTAAATTATTTATTTGTAAATAAATAATTATAATTAAATTATTTTTTTTAAATAAAAAATTATTAAAATTAATTATTAAATTATAACTATTTATTTAAAAATAAATAATTAAAATATAAAAAATAATATTTGTCCTTTAAAAAAATAAAAACCTCGTATTTTCTAATCTACAATACCACCACCAATTATCTAAAACATATAGTTATCTTTAATTATCTTATGAATTTAATTGGTACAATTATTATATATATTATTTAATAATTGAATTGTACTCTAAATAAATGCATGATGTTCAATATATATTGTGTAATTTTTTTTTTTTAATTTTTGATTTATTTGCTCAAAGTTTTTAGGTGGGGCAGCGAGGGAAAGACACGGCACATGCAAGCACATGGGCAAACATGGCCCACCATTTAAGCCCACGAGGTGGAATATAAGAAAAATAAATAATATAATACTATAGTACTATAGTTTTGAAGTTGGAAAATTAAAAGGTTCCCCTTATGTTAAACAAGCCTAGCACTTGTAGCTTATTAGGACTACAACATTGATATATTAATGTGCCTCGTTTGTTGTTAAGAGCAGTGCCACACCCAGTAGGTTGTAGATTTAGGGTGGATACATCTTCCTAAAATGATATACTTAATATATTTCTATACTAGTAGGATAAAATTTAAAAATTAAAAAAAATCATCTAAATAATTTTTTAAAATTTTTTGCTTTTACCATAGGATTAAATATTTAATGTATGTTAGTGTTATAAAAATAAATCTATAGAAAATACTATATAATATTTTTTATATCTTTTGGTATTTACTACTGAATTTTTATTAAATGATAAATATTAAAGATATACTAAATATATCTTCTATAAAAGATGTATAGCCCCCAAGTTCATTGGAAAATGTTGGACGCTACGATCCATAAGGACGTCGAAACGCCCACGACGCCAGCGACATCGTTGGATTTGAGATACAACGGCTCACGTTTTTTATATAAAAAAAATTATGTTTTTTATTTTTATTACTTTTTGCAAGAAAAATGAGGAAAGTTGGATATCAAATCCAGTGATTCTGCTAGACGCCGTAGGAGCTACAATGTCTATACAGTATCGCAGTCTCCCTCTTCTCATTCGTTGGTTGGGGAGAAAGGAAGGATCGATAGGAATAGATCTCTTATGGGAGAAAATTTTTAATTTTTTTATAAATTTTAATAGCTTATTTAAAATTTGGAGCAGTGATTATTCAACTTTCTATATCAATAAAAATCAGTTAAATGTATGTATTTTACAATGATTAATCACAATAGGCTACTTTTAAATAGGCAGCTAAGAATAAAAAATAAATAGAATTTATCCCTATTAGAGATATAACTTCCCAAATTCGTAGAAAAAGGGGTAAGAAACTAAATTTTTTGGAAATTGAATTTCTAAAAACAGCTGTGTGGACATAATTTTATTAGATCAAAAGCCATTTTTAAAAAGTCCATTTTTAATTATATTTTTTAACAAAATATTTAATTTGTCAATAACATCTTGTGTCTAATATCCTGTTAATTTAATGTAATAAAAGCAAAATTAGCAAGTTTAATTTTCATGCCAATCAAAAGGAAAAAAGAAAAAAAAGAAAAATAAGTTCATGGATTTATTAAATATTACTCGACTAATTAACTCTAGTTTCTTTATGGGTATATTAAATTAAAAACATAATAAGAGTGGTAAAATAAAAACTAATAATTATGAGATATTTGATTTGTAATAGCCGTAAAATTGGTTTCCCCTAATTACTTGTTATTCTAATTAATTATCTGTTTAAAAAAAAGAGAAAGTAATTTGACAAAAGTGGGGTCATTATCCATATTTCAAAGAGTAAAGGGGTTTCTAAGCAATTTTGAACAACAGAAACAGAGAGATGACTTTTTTTTATTATTCAAAAAAAAATTAATTAACATTTAATTAAACGTTAATCCTAATTAGATGATGATTTTCTTAATGGAGACGCAAATCGAGAACGACCAGACCCGTTTCCTTTGCAGTATTTTTAAGTTTCATTTTCAAGAATATGTCTGCCGTTGCTGCGCTGCGTATAGAATTACTAAAATGAAATAATATAAGAGTACTTTAAAATAAAATAATAATAATAATATTATTATTTAATTATATGAAAACTAATTATTATTGATTTAGTTTAGAAATAAGATCAAAGTTAGTAGGATATATATTAATTACTGGTTGTGATTTATAAAGGACGTAGGTGGTGGCACCTATAAAATTCCATGTGTATTATTTTCTTAAAACTGTTTGATATAAATTTAACAATCTATATATTTATTATTTAAAATTTTATTTAAATTTTTAAGTAGCGACACCAGTAATAAGATGTGGCCGAAGGCAATATTGTGCTCGGAAGTTGTTTGCAGGCAAAGAATAATGGTTACCTAAACTTTTGTTGGACAATTTAACTGTTAAAAATACTAATTAAAAAAAATAACACTAAAAATTACAATCTATTAACATTAATTTTTCTCACCTTTTTTATTATTAGTATTTTGATAAAATAATAATTATTATCCAAAAAAAATACAACCAAGCAAATTAATTATATTTTAAAATTTTTGTTTTGATTTTATTTGATCCACAAAAATATCGGATCTACTAGAAGGGTTCCAGCAGTACCATCGAGGTTATATGTCGATCCTTCAACATAGAGATAAAATTCATCCGACAAGTCACCATCTTAATTAAAACAGGCTACATTTATTATAAACATAAAATTTACACTGTTTATTACAAATTATTGTTAGTTTAAAAATAAATTACTATAATTTAGATGCTTTTAAAATTTTAAAAATTGATTATTTTGTGGTCTATGATGCATTGATTTGTTGAGATTATCGGCTAACGATATCTTAAACTGTTACCATCGATGGCCAAATGGCACAATGGCCAATTGTCAATCTGTGATTAGCTTGTGATATCTCGAGCCTCTATTATTAGCTGTCGGTTGTCGACTTTCCCCTATCATATCACCGGTCATTCACGAGGTAATACCTATATCATCATTGTCTTTTACTAATCATCACACCTTAATCTAAACCGACCATCACTTGTCATCAGCCGTTAATGACTTTGCCCCCTCATCGATTATCGAGAGGTGATACCTCAAACCATCTCGTCAATCATTGGAAGGCTTGTCCCAACCCCATCTCGTTAGTTGTCGACAGTGATTACTAGCTATGGATCTTCTTAACCACGCTATTGATCATCGACTAATAGTTCTCAAACCACTCTCCGTAAATAAAAATAACTAAAGTTGTAATTATTGCCATGTCGAAACTACATAACTGTACTTGATTTTCTATAAGAATTACCCTTGAGCTCAAGTGCCTCATATTAACCTCACAAAACATAGATTTCAAGATTTCAGTATAGAAAATTCACATAAATATCATATAAATTTATATATTCTTATATCATTTGAAATATCTACAAAATGAATGTCACAGAGCAGGTGTGGGTCACGAGCCTCACATGAAAAGTCATGGGCCCAAACATTTTAATATATTAAAATGTTCTAAATAGATTTAACAGAAAATATCTCTTTAATATAATTACAAATATTTTGTCAAAAAGTCAATAACTTTCTCAAACTATTACCGGTAGTTAAATTTCCTTCATTGCTTAACTGTTGGGTTGTCAGCCTAATTTTTGGTCACGTAACTTGTCCATTAAATTTTAGGATGCCTTAATGCCAAAATTTTATATAATCTTATTTTATTTAAAAAAAGTGAATTAGTTAAGGGAAAAAAAGGAATCACCAAAAATATATAATTTATTGATTATTGCTTCCATATTTTGGGGCCATGAGCTGGTCGGAACTTAACTCTCTCGTAACATGAGCTCAATTCGTACAACCACGTTGACCTCGAGGTCCTTGTATAGCATATTAAAAATATCATATTATTATACATTACTATTAAACATCAATGACACAGTTATATTTAAAATATAAAGTAGATTTAATCAGTTATTTAAATATTATATATTTTTTAATAATTAATTGATACTACAAAAATATATATATATAATATTACTTTTATATTATATAGTTTCCTATTCCACAGAATAAACACAGTTAAAGCATAGAGTACTGTTAATTACTGAAAGACACACCAACCAAACTGAAAAATATAAACTACCAAATGACCCATTTTCTTTTTTAATCATTTAATAAATCACAATAATTAGGGATTTAATTATATAAAATTGTTTAATTATTTTTATTTTATTCGGAATTAAAGGTTGTCTTGTGAACCATGCTCACCATGGACGACAGAGAAGTGATGAAATTGGCAGGATCCGAAAAACATGGTAATGAATGAAGATGATTCAATGAAGGAGGCCACAGTGACTGTTTTCTTTCTCTTTTTTGGGACAGACGGTGGGGAAAAAATGGCTACATGAGGGCCGAGAGTTATTTTGATTTTTCTAGTAGATTGATTTTTATATTTATTTAAAAATCAGAATTATAAATTTTAAAATATATAGTAAAAAAATAATAATTAATTAAGTTATTTAATATATTATTTAATATTCACTTTCTAACTAATATTTAAAAAATTATAAAATTATTTTTTTAAATTGAATATAATATTTATCTGTTCTATTAGTGTGAATGAATTAATAGATGTTATATTATTAGTAGTATTCTAAAAATATTTAATGGGTGTTTTCTAATTATGAAAAAGTGAAAAAACATGTAAATTGAGTTATAATTTTTAGTTATATTTTTATATTATAATTCTTTTAAATCAAATATGAATATAATTGTTAAATGAAATTTAATTATTATACACTAGTAAAAAATTAAATTTAATAGATATTTTGAAAATATATTTTATAATGGAAGATATAATTATCCAACATTAAAGTAATATAAATTTAGTATCATTTGGTAATAGTATAATAAAAGTAATTTTACATTTTTTTTTATATACACACTGTGTGGTTCTCCACAGGCAGGGGACATTCCGTACTGTCGCATTTCAAAGACTGCGATCTTAAATGAACAACAAACACAGCCGTACAAGGAGCTGGCAGTTGCGTGCCCGTTCATGTTACCATGTTCATTGTAACAATAATAATAATAATAATAATAATAATAATAATAATAATAATTTTTAAGTATTAGATACCCAAATCAATTCTATTCAATAATATATAAATATATAATAACAAATATATAAATATATATTGTTATTTATAATTGAATAAAATTAATGTTATTTAGAGTTTGTTACTAACATATTATTAAAAGTTATATGTTAAAATAATATTTGAGTATTTTATAATTTTAAATTTGTATTGATATATGTTTACAATTTAAACAAAATATTATGATATTTAAAATTAATTAATCAATATAATCAAATTAATTAATTATTTGATCGGTAAGTCTTTCAAATTAGTTGGGTCTTTGTTTTTAATTTTGTTGAATTGGTCACAACGATCCCAATTAAAAAAAAAAGATTAATAGTTTGGATAATTGAACCATGAGCAAAACCATGCAACCTCCCTCAATATAGAAAAGAATGTTTTTTTTTTTTAATTTTTCCCTGCTAAATAATTGTAGAAGCTATGGCTAAACATTACAAGTTATACTTTAGGTTAAATTTAACTAAATTCTAACTATGTTATTCTAAATCATTTTGCAATGAACTTTCCTTTCCTAAACTTTCCATGTGGTTTCATAATTATAATATTACTATGCCAAAGTAATGATGTTGGTAGCTAAGGTAGCCACATTAATTACAAATTGTCTTACAAATGGGGTAATCAATTATTGGTCAAATCTCATTTGAACTAATTACTTACAAACAATATCTAAACTTAATCTGAATCAATCTAAATTAAACATGATTAGCCAAACATTATTTGTTCAAAAGCTCATAAATAGGCTAGCTTACTAGATTATAAGTTACTTATAAACTTGTTTATGCGATGAATAATAATATACGTTTACCTGAGAATCTATCTAAAATATTGTTAAAATTTTTCTTTAAGAAATTAAGTTTAACCCAATCATAAGTCATACCCAAAAAATAACTCGAGCTTGGGTATTGGGTTTATTCACTGGTGAATGAGCAAAAGAAGCTTAATCGTATTAACTTTTTCAAATCGTAGCTCTAGCTATAAAAATTAAGACCGGCTTGTGTTTGTTCCACACTAATTTCTAACATAAGAGCTAAATTAAATTTGAACCTACATTAATGATCCCAAATTAAAATTAGAGAGAGACAGATGGTAGCACAACTTTATGAGTGATGCTATGGCTTTTTTAGTAAAACAAAGTTCTTATAATTACTCAATAATTATGATTAGAAATTATTTAGGTAAATAATAAATAGTGTATAAAAAGAATTTTAAAAACTAAACAATTTTTCTGTAAAATCTTCTAAGTATCTCAAGCTAGTTGAAATAAGTCGAGCATCTCACACTGGTTAAATAAATTTATCATAAAACAGTAAGCTTATAGGTCATATGGTATAAACGTGCTAATTCTTAGTTAATTTTCTTCTGATAAGTAATTCTTATCAAAAAAATTTATCAAATTTACTTTCTAACAACGAAAGTGAACACTTTTCGATCTTCTAATAGATTTTAGATCACTATTTGGGAAAACCTCCCAGACTTTTAGAACTCCAATATCCAAGTCCATGGGATGGAACATGTATTTGATGATAGTAGAAGGATTTTGAGGTGAGAAAAATCAAATTTTTTGGATCACATATTATTGAAGATGTTTTCTCAATTCTCTCTATATTTTTTAGCTCTCATTTTCTTAAATATTCACTAAGGTTTTGACCAAGTTATTAGAAATAAAATTATTCATAAGTGTGATTGAAAGCAAAGGTTTCAAAAAAAGGAACTGGCAATAATTTTTCATTGACATTTGAACGTTGCCTTACATGCCGGCACACATAAGCGTTCTTTATATTTGGAGCTACTGAAATCGCAAATAAGCATCCTTTTAAGTGTCCATCGTTTGTGGAGCCATTAGAAAATATGTGTGAACATCTTTCAAGCGTCGCTTATGCACATAATTATATTCCTAAATGTAAATGTGTGTCTTTTATGTGCCCGATCTTTTCCATATTCGAAGAGCCCGATTGAGCACATTTGTTAAATAATAAGACTCAAATATAATTTTATTAAAGTTGAGTTTTGTCATAGAAATAAATCAATAAAATATACCTAATATAAATCATTTGATATAATTTTTACTATTTATTTATTTTATTTGTAATCTTAAATATTAGATAAATATAAAAATCTCTTCCCTTGGATACCATGACAGCACTCAAAATTTTTATGAGAGAGACAGAGGTGTTGCAGCGCAACTTTAGGGACGGTGGGAACAAAAAACTGAGGAGGAGCAACCTTTTCAGGAGATCATGTGATAAAATATGGTGCCCGGCTTCCTCGCTATTTTCACTTCCATGATCCGAAGATCTCTCCTCGTGCCCCTGCTTTCTTTGTCTCTTATCATCTCCCTCCCACTGTGTCCTTACAGTGGAAACTGGTGATCAACATTTATTTCAAAACCTACTTCACCGACGCTTCTGGTTGGTGGGGCTCAGAAGGTAGAGGCAGCGACATGGTGGCTTTGAGGTGGGGAAGGGTGGCGGGAGGAAAGTTGAGAGGAACAGGTAGCAAGGGTGGCCAAGGAAGGCGGTTTTAACCATTATGTATATACACAATTCTTAGTAGTCCAATGTGGACTTTCATTTGATTTTATGGCAACTTACATAACCAATGTTGCTCTAATAATTAACATCTACGCACCTAAGTTAACATTGCTCTTAATGTTATCGCAACAATGCCTATAATGACAAAAAAATTGCCACGGCATTGCCCACTTTTTCTGGGTATTTGTAAGTTTGGGAAATAACATTTGTGTGTTGAGTTTGTCCAAAATAACAACTTATTTTGACAAAAACCTATTTTTCTGGGTATTTGTAAGTTTGGGAAATAACAACCTAGTTCGAGACCTATTTAGTGTTGACACCATTCAAAGCTCGGTTGTCCACTCATTAAAGTTTAAATGTGACAATCCAAATTTAAATCACCCGATTTGATCTAAATTTACTATATAAAAAATTTTAAAATATAAATACTTCTCATAAATATATTATAAATAAAATATTAATAATAAATATGATTTCTTTGAAATAGGAGCAACCATACATATCCAAAATATATTAATTTAAGGAAATAGAGTATCGATGACTAAAATTTATAAAAACTACTAAAATAATAAAAGTGTTTCATTATTTCTCATTATGGATCTTTTCAGACTTTAAAATCTCTCTATTTTAAATATTTACAGTAAATGTATGATCTCCTCTAACTTGAATATAATTATTTACTTTGGAAAAAAAAATATAATAAGTCATAATATCAAAACATATAAATTCATAATATAATAAATGTAAAAAATATAAGAAAACATCTTTCTAACTATGATTTAAAAGTTATAAAACATCTAAATATTATGAATATACTTAATATTTCATTAAATTTAAATATTAATAAAAATATAAATTCAATCAAATTTATCTCAATAAATTACTAATTATATAAGATATCATATTAAAATTTTTATATTGTATATGTCATTATGAATCAACAACTAAACACCTGCCTCCAACATAAGGATAAAATTTACGAGGTCTTAATATTCACAAATTTGATAAGTGATTAATCATATGATTTTATAGCATTTTACTCTTCATAGTATACAAGTATTGAACTTATTCCATATGAATAATAAAAAAGGATGTTTCGTCCCAAATTACACAATAATGTTTCGACCCTGTGCAGATTTACGGAAGTAGTATAAAATTAAATATTTAAACACGTAAAGAATATTTGTATCTAGATGATATGAATAATAACATGTATAAAAAGTATACGACAATGAACAATAATAAAAAGATACAATTTTTGATGACTAAGAAAAAACTCAATACCCACGGTAATCGAGAAAAATCCATTAGGTTTCAACAGTTAGGAAAGAAATACACTATGAAAATCAACTTATAGATTAGATGGTAACGATGCGCTAATCTAACCAATTTACTCTTGTCTTATGATCATTACCAAGGAACTCCTTGAATTTGTTTGCGGCAATGGAATCGGATATCTTTTGATTTTCATATCAATCTTCTCTCTCGAGCCATTTGAATTGACGAACACCACTGGAACCCAATATCCACATTACCAATGTCGCCACAAAGGCTATCAAGCGGGAGAAGAGGAAGTATAATGTGGAAAGAAAACTTTGTCAATCAGAATACAATGGTTGAAATAAGGTTTTCTTGATTTACGGGGACACAAATATGAAGGGATTTTCAAGGGAAGAAGCTCTTTAAATGTTTACTGCAGATGAACTAGGGTTTAAAATATAAGATCAGAATTTATAGAAGGCTCAAAAAACAGTTTAAAAAATGGAGCCGTTGGAGACAATGCGCACCATGGCGCTCGAATGCGGCTAGGGTTTTACACACACACGCAGAATCGCTCGAGCGTGGAGGAGGCAAGCAGCGAGGGGGCATCTACTATTTTTTGCGCTTGAGCGTACAGTGAGAGCAAGGCAAGCACGGGGCTTCTGGAATTTGCGCTAGAGCGGATGGCGAGCGCACGGAAAGTGTGGGTTTTCGGGAATCTCGGGTCGAGGGAATATTAGGCAAGAGTCAGGCGTAGTGCAGATGTTGATTCGGGAACAGACAGCCACGGATATAAGTTGATACAGCACTTCAATGAAGACACACCCAATATCGACACAGAATAAAATATGATAATGGAATTTACCAATCATAAGAATGACCCTAATAAATAATATTCTCATCACCTCATCAAAAATTTTAAAATATGCCACACATACATCATTGTGATCCAATCAAGATTTACGCCTAAACAGGTTACAAAATGCTCAATATTGGCCACATGTGGAACCCAACATCCACTGATATGATATCTATTGATATATAAATAGATATTATTCACAGGACTATAAAATATGCTGTATATGTGTTCTCACGGTGCAGTCAAGATTCATGACAAAACGGGTTACAGAATACTTAATCTTAACTATATGTCAAACCTGATGCTCATCTGTATGATATCGATCAATATCTATTACTTGATCTTTATTATTTGATCTTTATTATTTTAAGAAATCAAAGTTAGGAACTGACAATACATTATTAATATATAATCACCAAGATAAAAACGATCAGTTTAATATATAAATATATGAGTCAAAAATTGTTCATTATCACTGTCAATGTCGAACTGATTGTTTCATGTGATTATTGAAGTAAGTAACTTCACCACTCGATTTTTGACACATTAGAAATTAAAATCACGTTGAGATAAACATATTTTAAAAATATTATGACGATGGCCTCGACAGACACTGTTCATCTTGTCTTCCTCCCACTCGGCACTGTTCACGCTATAGTTGGCATGATTTGCAGGCAAATTAGGGCGTATAAACTGCTTTAGGACGGCCAATATTTCACTATAATAAGTTAACCTCTTATATTTATAACATTTAGCATAATCTAATGATAAAATGATGTGATCATTATAGAAAAAGCAGATAAATTTCAGTTGCTTGATTTCCAATTTTCTCACGACGGGCAGCAGCGGCCAAGCAAAGCAGTAGCGGCGGCAAAAATCCTCCTCGACAACAGTAATTCTTTACGGTAACTTTCTCTTTACTCCTTCCCTCTCTCTCTCGTTTATCTCCATTCCCTTCCGAAACGAACGAAACATTTGAGTCGGTGAATGAAAAGAGAGGCGGCCGAAGTAAATGAATGAGGGGAGGGAGTGAGACAGCCGACGGCGCTTGGGTTTTGGTTCGTTGCACAATTGATGAAAGAAGAAAACGAAGGAGGAGAAAAGCGGCCGTAACAGTACACGACGTTTGGGGCGAATGAATTTGATGAATTAACGGCTGTCGAAATAAAAATCGGCCTGAAACTGGTGTTTGCGATGAATTTGGATTTTGATTTTTAATTTATATATAATATATATTAATTAAACTAATTAAATTAATTTTTATTTTATTAATTACACTCTTATAGATACATAAATACTTATTATCATAATTATTTCTTGATATTTAAAAATAATTTTTAGATAACGGTAAAAAAACTACTAAGCTATCCTTTGGATATTCTAACAAATCCGATACATTTTGTCCCAATATATAAATAGTCTTTAACTCATTTGTAATTAATAAAATATTAATTATTATTGACAATAATCTAAGAATTTAATTAATTTGAGTTAAAAAATTAAGATGTTATATTAGCAATCCGTGAGGTCCCTGAAACTCCTCGGTGGTTTAAATTAAGATGTTTAAACTAATTAAACACGTGCCATGCATGTGCTTAAAAGCTTCGATAAAAACAAAAAGAGTAGCCCTTCTGACTATATTCTTAAGAAGTGAAGTATAATCGTAGAAGTGAAGTATTGTTCAATTATCGTTGGAATATTATTAATCATTTAATATTTTATTTATTTATTTACATATATTAATTGATCCATATAAAAATAAAAAATATATATAAATTTTAAAAATAACTGAAAGATATCTCTAAAAATAAGAAGTTAAAAAAAAATATTTGAAGACATTATATAGAAAAGAAAAAAAGGTAGGGTTTGAAAATAATTTAGACTGATTGTCTGAACCAGCTAACAACTCCAAGTGTTGGATTAGATGGATTCAGTGGATAAATATTTATGATGCATCGATCGAGCCGATAATTATTTAAAAGGTGATTTTGGATTAACAACTATGCAGATCGTTGGAAGATTCTTTTATAACTGTTATGGGAATTATCGAACCCCAATCTGAAACTGCACTGCCACCTCAAACCGTGACCACTGGGATCTCTGAAGCTACCGTCCAGTGAAGTACTCAGACCACTCAGATCCCCCTTAAATTTAGAGATTATAACTAATTTAAAGATAATATATATATGTCAGAAATTGTTTCATTTTCTGTTTCACTTGCTGTTGCATCTAAATTTCCTCTCTGCGCATGTGATCTATTATTCCTCAAGAGCAGCACATGTGATCTATTATTGCAGCACACGCCAGCTTTGGCCCAACACCGTATAAAGCCTGTTACTATTCAAGTGAAGCAATGAATAAATATTCTCAAACTCCTATGTTCTGTTCCCCTCTTTCCCTTCTACTGACTTCTTCTCTCTCTGTCAAAAACTGTTGGGTCGGAAGACTCGGATCCATCAGATCTGATAGCAGCGGAAAATACAAACCCCTCGTCATCGACAACCACCATTTAATAGGAATAAGGAACAAGAGATATATATCGTTTTTACGTGGAAACCCATTCCCAAACCGAAAAGGAAAAAATCACTGGACATATAGTCTACCAATAAATTCACTATGTAAAATGGTTATACAAATCCAGAGATAGAGTACAGCAACCACCCTGGTTACACAAGCCCTATAGGCGAAAACCGAAGAACAGAGCACGATAATACAAAGTCCTCATACTTTATATTTCACTCACCGCTCTCTCTTTCTTCCACTCTTTCCCTCTTTCCTATGGTGCTCTTTGCTCTCTTATTTTACAAGTGTTGGTGAAACGGCAGCCCGCCGTTTCACCCCCGCACACAGCGGTCGGCGCACAGCGCTCCTGGTGTTGTCTCCCACACCAGTCCGATCACCACTCTGGGCTCCCTCTGGACCATCTCAAGGCCACATTACTTTAGAAGTTCCTGGTGCTCATATATAGACGTCCTGACTCCATCTAATCACATCTGTCCAACTGGTCACCACTTGTAGACAATAGGTGCCACGTCTTCACCAGCCTTCGAAGCTTCCCGCATGCCCATGCCCTACAGTACGGCATACATGCTCTATATCAGCATGTACGCGTCTTTCTGCCTCAACTGGCCAACTTGTCGACCAATCCTTGAAAGACATCTGTCTACTGCCAGCTACCACTTTCCATAGTCTCCAAGGCCCACTCTCACCGGCCAACTTCGCTGATCAAGCCGATTATCCGGCCAACCTTCCTTAACTGCCTCCTCGCTACCTATCGCCATCCAAGAAAAGGTCCTACAGCTCTCGACGGCCAACCTCCCCGCACCGGGATTCTCACCGCGTCTCCGCCTGGCCGATCTTCATTAACAGCTCATCGTTCTCCTCCGCTGACTGAAATACCCTCTGGATTTGTTCTCCACAAATCCTCCGATGACAAACCAGTTTATTGGATTACCTACAAAGGAGTGACCAAACCCAACAAAAACTCCCCTCCTTGCTTTACCCTTTTTCTCTCTTTGTTCTACAGTATTCTTTGCAGCCACCGTTGTGCATCAATAACAATCTCCATCCTTATCCTCTTATATTTTCTTCTATACATGGAAGTCTTCTATCATTTTTGGTAGAAAAATAAAAGAAGATGGAGATGAAAAAATTAAAAATAATGATAATAAATATATAAGAGAAAAAATTTTCATATTTTGTCTTAATCCATGGCACTTCGTTTGTAAAAAAGTACTTTTTATTTATTAAGAGTTTGTTTTTCTGAAAGAAAGTCGGTGATTTAATTAAAATTATAAATTTTTTATATATTTTGAAGTTCAATTTGTTTTACCCGATCTTTAATCCTAGCATGCTCGATGATTATTTCCTTCATTATGTGTAGGGGCCAAAAGAATAACACATTGGCATCTCATAGTCTTTGTAAACTTACTTTGATTTTTGAATCATTATATAAATTAAGGCATTCTAGGAACTGGCCAAGTAAGGAAAAGCCAAGATTGTAATGCCTCATCTATCTCAAATATGGAAGAGCCTAGTCAAGGAGAGCCAATTAAGGTTCAAAAGAAATAAACATGCTTAAAACATATATTCTTGTCCCTTATTGTTGCAATCAAATAAAAGAAAATGCTTTCAATTTAATCACTTTGGCATATTGGAGATGTGACTCCATCATTTTATACATATAGTATTATTCATATATCAAATTTTATTTTATTCGATTAAACACATTTAAATGTAATCCTAAAATATTAAGTTTATCTTTTAAATAATTTTTTGATTTACTTTTGTATTAAGAGGTCAGATGAAAATACGTACGAATATATCTATTCACCTAAACTTGAATATGTGCCAGTTGTGAAAAATTTGACATTAGAGAATTAAAAAAAAAAAGTCGCAATAACTTATAAGGCTGCTTGATGTTTTAATTTTGATGGTTCTACAATTACTCAACTAATATATTTGTTTATATACTATAAGTTAAGATCACATATAATAAATTTAATGTAATTCAATTATTTTTTAACTCCCATAGTATAATAAGAAGTTTATATATTGTACTATCATTTATATAAGGCAATCCAAATATTGATATCCCATTCCTGCACTAGGGTTATGGCATTGTTAGGATGCTCAGTATTAAAATATGACCTGATATATTATTAACTTCAAAGTTTCTTTTACTAATTATACAAACCTATGTACAAATCACATTATAATAATGCTTTTTTAGGCATTCAATCAAATTAGGACTAACAATGCCAAATATCATTGACAATAGTAGAGCCTTTAGACATTATAACATGTTAAGCTCTTCTCATATTCTAACTTTCTGTATAGGATGGAAATATCACAATCTCTTCCTCTTAAGCACTTTTTATCAATATGAAAGATCACCATGGTGAGGTGGGAATCGAAAAGATATACTCTTATAGCCTATGTAGAACTTGATACTACAATTTTTTGATCCTAATATTTTTTGATAATCTTATCAAATCAAATGAATGATTATATGTTAGGTTATATTTCAATATGTACTGATACATATTATTTTGGCTCAAATTTAATAGTAGTTATATTTTCAACAATAAATAATTTTGGTAGTCATAATCCAAGGCTTGAATTTCAAGTCCAGAGCCAAATTATTATCACAATATCAACCTTATAAAACCAACATCAAACCTGAATTTGCCACAGCAAAATGGGATATCAACATTTTTAAGACAGCTAGAAGGTCAAACGCTTATCCTTATCATGAGCAATTACTGTTAGTTTTTGCTGCCAAAAGAGGCTGCTCAGGATCAATCTCATGTCTCCTCTCCTCTTTCAAATCAATCGCCTCTTGGGTTCTCTTTGTCAGCTTATTTTTCTGATCTCTATCGAGCTTTTCTTCATACTCTCTACTTTCACCCCATAAGACAGTTCATAGACCAATAATTACAGCACCAGCTCCCATTAAACTGTAAGAAAATTTAATCACAGAGTAAAACTGTACTGTTAGGATTGTCCCACATTATGAAGAAAGTGTTGGGGTTCAAACAATCTGGATTTACACAACCCAAATCCGGTGCGGTGGAAATTTGAACCCTCCCGTCATCATCAGTCACCAATTAGTAGGCATAAGGAATAAAAGATCAACAATATTTTTAACGTGAAAACTCCTTCTCAATTAAGGGAAAAACCACGAAACAAACTTTTAAAGACTTTCACTATGTAAAATGTGATTACAAAAATCTTGAGATAGAGTATCCGCTACACATTTGATATAGAATAAGAAAAATAACTCCAAATGAAGGAAATACTCACTTTATTCTTATTTCTCTGTTTTTCTTCTCTCATACTTCTCACCGGTAATACACTCCACTCACAGATATTTTACAAGTGTAGTGAACGGCAACCTCCGTTTCACCCCCGCACACATGCAGCCTAGTGCATAACGCCCCTAGTGATTTCTCACCCCTGGTGATTACCCACTTCACTCTTAGCTGATCCATACTAGCAAATTCATCCATACCGGTAAATTCCATACAAACCGGTAAATTTGCCATACCTGGCAAAATCGCGCATCCAAGTAAAACCATAATCAGCCGGTCAACGCATTGACCAGGTATTTTGTCTCCAACCGGTCAACCCTCTATTGACTAGCGATTTTGTCCATTCACAAAATTTGCTTTACACGACCGGTCTTCTCCGAATTTTTCCTTCGGCAAATGCACTCCTTCATTTGCTCTCCGGAAACCCACTTGAAGAATCTTCTCCTGCTTTCCTTTTCGGAAATCTTCTCTAAAGAAATTCTCTCCTTTTTTCCCGTTGACCGGATTCTGCTTCCAACTAGTCAACATCCCGTTAACCGTCTGCTACTATCCGATGACGCTTTCGTTTGTTGAATTACCCACAAGGGAGTGACGAAACCTAATAAACTTTTCCTAACGACCTTGTGGGGGAAAACCTTCACATTTTCTCGGCCAACCGTCATCTCCTACCTTTTGATAGTTTCCCCTCAACTGAGAGTCCGGCATTAGTCTCCACAAACCTGAATGACACATTCATCTACTCTACTAAACTTGGAGTAATCCCACTTTCCTTCAACTCCTTTACCGCGGTCGTATTATTCTCTCGTGCACTCCATCTTGGTAACTTCCTCCCGCCAACTTGACCAATGTCTCATTTGATTACCTTAGTATTTTCCTTAGCAACACAGGTTTTCATTAGGTACCACCCTGATTTCCTACTTTTCCTTATCATGACTGAGGCGCCTTTGGTGAGTTTCCACTGGTCGTCACTAAACGCCGTCTTGAAACCTTCTTCATCAAGCTTCCCGATTAAAATCACATTCAACCTTAGATTTGGGATATGTCACACGCCTTTCAGCACGAGTTCTTCCTGTTACTTGTCCTCAAGCACACATTCTTGACGCCAACAACTCTTGATGAGCAATTGTTACCCATCTTCAACACCCCGTAGCCAACGGACGTGTAACTCGTGAAGTAGGACTTCCTTGGTGTCACATGGTGTGAGGCCCCACTGTCCATCACCCAACTCGTCTTCTAGCATGGTAGGTTCTGTGTTCTTCTGCGTGGACAACCAAGAGGTTTTCGTAGAAAGCGATGGTCTCCAGATCATCATCATGACCCTATTTCTCCTAACAATCTCTTCTGCACTCCTACTCCTACTTTCTCTGCTGGCAGTCCTGCTTTATGCGGCCCTCCTTACCACAATGAAAGCATGTCCTCTCACGAAACTTGTTCCAACTGTTGCTCCTCTTCGACTTGCTGCTTCCGCCTAGTTCCCTCGATTTTTTTTCTCCCTAATTGTTGGTCGCTACAAGTAGACTTGGCAGTGAGCTTGAGACCTCACCGCTTTCCCTCCGCCTTGACTCATTCATAAGTAGGAAAGTTATGACCTCGTTCAATCTCAACGTGTCCTTCCAAAACAGTAGCGTCGTGGCAATATGATCATATGAGACCAATAAGGACGCCAACAGCACCAATGCTTTGTCTTCCTCATTGATCTTCTCATCAAGGGCCGACATCTGCGTCATGGGTCAATTGAATTCGTCCAAGTGCTTTTTAAAACTCTCACATTCCGACAATCGCAGGCCATAGAACTGCTTCTTCAGATGCAGTCTAGTTATCAAGGACTTAGATTTATACCAGCTCTCAAACTTCTTTCATACTTTCGTCTGGTCTGACAAGCCTATGACCTCCTGGAGAGTGTTATTCGTAAAACACATTGTTGGGGTTTGAACAAGCCGAATTCACACAACCCAGATCTGGTACAGCGGAAACTCAAATTCCCTCGTCTTCGTCAGCCACCAATTAGTAGGCACATGGAACAAAAGATACATAATATTTTTAATATGAAAATTCCTTCTCAATTAAGAAAAAAATTACATGATAAATTTTAAAAAATTTTTACTATGTAAAATGTGGTTACAAAAACCCCGAGATAGAGTATCCGTTACATATTCGAGACAGAATAAGAAAAATAACTCCAGATGAAGGAAATACTCACTTCGCTCTTATCTCTTTATTTTATTTTCTCATTCTTTTCACCGGTGATGCACTCTACTCAAAGATATTTTACAAGTGTGATGAAACGGCAACTTTTGTTTCACCTCCGCACACATGAGGCCTTGCACATAGCGCTACTGGTGATTTCTCACACCAGCATAGCCCTTGGTGATTTCTCACCCCCGGTGATTACCCACTTCGCTCTTATTCATCAATATCGACAAATCCATCCATATCGGTAAATTTGTCTATATTGGTAAATCCGTGCAAATCGGTGAATTTGCCACACCTAGCAAAATAGCGCACCCAGGCAAAACTATAATCAGCTAGTCAACGCGTTAACGGGGCATTTCGCCTCTAGCCTGTCAACCTCCTGTTGACCGGCCAATTTGCTCATCCACAAAACTTGGCTTGTATGACCGGTATTTTTCAGATTTTCTCTCCGACAAATACACTTCTTCATTTGCTCTTGGAAAACCACTCCAGAGAAATTCTCTCCTGCTTTCCTCTTTGGAAATCTTCTTTGAAAACATCCTTTCCTTTTTGAGCCGATCAACATCCCAATTGACCGGATTGACTTTCAACCAGTCAACCTCCTGTTGGCCGTTTTCTGTTGTCCAATGATGCTTTCGTTTGTTGAGTTATCCATAAGAAAGTAACAAAAAATAATACCCTTTCTTTTGTCTTTCATTTTTTTATCGAAAAAATATTGGATTGTAGGATCAAAAAACGTCAGTATACAAATCTGCTTTTCTTGAACGTCCATGAGCCACAAAAGACAGGCAGGTAAGTAAAAATGTTAATATATTATAACCATTTATAACTAGATTATAATTTTTTTGAGAAGTTTATTTCATGATAAACCCAATTTTTGATAAAAAATAATAATAATAACTTTTATGTAATTAAAGAATTAATACTCTTTTTACCCATTAAAATTACCCGTCATTTAAAGATTATTTAAAAGGAAGCAGGTACTTTCTTTACTCATATGAAGACAATTTTATAAGAATGGGTACATGCTCCTTTCTTTTGCCTTCTGAGATTTCAGTTTCTCAGACATATTAAAATCCCTTCAACATATCACTTCTTAGTTCTCGTCAATGACAATAGAAAGGGAGAAATGATAGAAAAATTGATGTTGAGTTTTCTGAGAAAAGTACATTGACATAAATTTAGGTATCATATTTTGCAGTATGATTTATAAAAACCTATAATAATTTTATGATTTAGAGAACAACTTTAATCACATGATGCCTCATGCCAGCCCAAGTTTGAAAGTGTTAGAATTTAATAGAGAGGAGGATAGTAAATGTAGAAATAATGAAACAAGAGAGTGTTATTTATATGGAAGGAAATATGAAAAATATAGAAATTGTGGAGGATAAAAAAAAAAGTAGAGGACTTGGTTTCACCTTTATAAACTTCAGATTTTATTTGTCACACCAAACAAGTATATCTTTCATTTATTTATAGATGGAGAAATTGGTGTGATAACGGAGATGAAAATAATCTAAAATTTTATAAGTCCTTGATGAAGTTTTTAAAATCATATTGAATGTGTATCATCACCTAATAAATATTATTTAAAAAAAAATCTAGAACTTGTTAGATTTTTTTCTTTAGTAATTGAGAAGTTTCTAGAATGTCCATAATCAACTAACACTCCTCTTTAATTCACATTTTCAAAACTCCAAGCTTGCTCTACAATTGATCAAACTTTGATCTTAGAAGAGCTTTAGTAAATATATCTACAAGTTAGTCATTTGTCTTAAAATATTGAAGTTGTATTTCTTTTCCTATTTTAACTTCTTTGATAAAATGATATTTCATGGCTATATGTTTTATCCTATCATGATAAACTAGATTTTTTTTTCAATTTTGATTGCGGATTTACTTTTACAGTATATCTTAGTAGTTTTATTTTGTTAGCCAATGTCTTTAAGTATTTTTCATAGCTATATTACTTGACTTATATTTGTTGTAACAATGATATACTCTACTTCAATTGATGATTGCACAATTATCTCCTACTTCTTTGATACTTGAGAGAATATGCCTAATTTGAGTAAAAATTTATAATCCAAAGTGCTTTTAAGGTCATTCATTGATTAAGCTCGGTTACTATTAATGCAACCTTGGAGCCTTGAATGAACAGTAGAGTCATACTAAGTACTAAAATTCTTGATATTTTGTCACATGCAAGGATTGTTTTTGTTGCTCCAAATGCTCATGGCTTGGGCTTTGCATAAATTTTGGCAATAAACTTATAATATGTATAATATCAGAATGTATTATTGAGAGATATAAAAAGCTTCCAATCATACTTCTATATATTAAAGTATTTATTTTTGATGATCCATCTTCTTTCATTAGATTTTGATTTACAATAAGTGGAGTAGTAATTGCCTTACATCCATTCATTTTGAATTTTTTAGTAAAATTTTTGTGTACTCCTTTTGAGAGATAAGTATCCCATCTCTCTTTTGATTAACTTTTATCCTAAAAAAATAGTCCATCACAGCAAAATTATTTATCTTATATGTCTTTATTATATTTTTTTAAATTTTTGTATCATTTTCTCATTATTTTCTATATAGATTAAAACATCTATATTGAAAGAGACAATAAAAGTGTTTTAAGTATGGATATTAATATATATAGAGTCAGCTCACATTTACTCATCTTGAATCATTAGTTAGTAAAATAGCAATCAATTTAATTATATTAGGCTTGTGGCTCTTATCTCAATGCTTAAAGAGCTTGCTTTGATTTGAGGACTTTATTTTCATTTTCTAAATTTATAAAATTTTGTGGTTATTTCATATATATTTCTTCTTCAAATTCTCCGTTAAGGAATGTCGATTTACAATCTAATTAATAGATAATTCATTATTTTTGAGTAATAAGAGCAATTAGTACTCTAATTGTATTTAGGCAAAAAACTAGAGTAAAAATTTCACTATAATCAACTCATGAAATTTGTGAGTAATCCTTGGCTACTAGTATTTCCTTGTGCTTTTGTATTGAATCATAAGGGTTTTGCTTTATTTTATAAGTTCCTTTTACCCCATTCATCTGTTTAGCTTTTGGTCATTCTAGTAGCTCTCAAGTACTATTCTTTTCAATCATCTTAATCTTTTCTTCAATTATTATAGCCCTTACTTTCTATCTAGATATAACTTCAAAGTTTTCTTACTTAGATATGCAAAGCTGTAAGTTTCGTATATCTTCTCTAATGATTTTATCCTCTATCGAGGAAAGTCTGAAGGGTAGGTTCCTTATAGTGAAGATAATTGTAAAGTATGAGTTTAATTTTTAAATTTAATCATAATTAATTAAGAATAATAAATTGAGGATATATGATGAAAAAAATTAGATTAAAAGTTAAAATTAGATCACATCCCATAAAGTTGGAGGATACTTCACTGACATACAACTTGGTAGGGAGGTCGCATCTGACTAATTGCTGATTGGAGTTTGAGCACTTTTCAGATTAGCTTACGCTTCATGCATACCCAATATACACTTGAACATGCTGAGGTAAAATGTCAGTGCCTAACGTGCGCCCGATACATTGCTCGTATGCTATTGAGTTTGGATGTGGTGCTTGACACGTTTAATGTGCACTTGAGCGTCACTTTACTATATATATTGTGTCCAGTTAAATTTTAGACATTTTTTATAGATATTTGAGAGAGGAGAGAGAATGAAAAGAGGAAAATGGAGAGAAAAAGAGAGAAAAAGCTAAAAAAGGCTAATTTTTGATAATTTAAAGTTAAATTAAATGCATTTTAAATTTTTCTTATCTTTCCCTATTATTGATTGTTTATTGTTCTAAATGGTCATGTATGATACAATTCATAGCTAAAATATTTATGATTCATATGTATTGACTCTCACTTTTTATCATTTTTTGTGAAAATCATGTCCTTAATTAATGTATATTGGTTTGACAAACTATTTTCCTACAAATATGTTTTTATTTGTATTGATAATTTAGTTTAATACTTTAATATGATATGAATTTCATATATAATACTTTTGCATACTTAAATCATTAAGTATATGATTTGCATGTTCTGAAATTTTATTAATTTGTCCTTGTGTGCTTGACAATTAAAAAAATTAGGAATTATAGAATTTTTTGTATAAATAATTTCATATGTTTGTAAAATTTTATAATATAACTTTTGTGTATTTTAAAATTTGTATATATGAATTCATGTAGAATTTTATACACCGTATGAAAGTTAATTAAAAGAATTATATAAAAAATTTTATAATATATTAAAAAATTAAAATTACTTTTTTGGAATAAGAAAATATAAGAATTATGAGAAAATGTGTAAAGTTTTCATATGTCAAAGTATCGGGCCATTGAAATAAGTTTAGCAGTGGCATATTATGATATGTATTAGTATATTATAGTGGTGATCGAAATTTAAACCTATCATTTGCGAATAAAAGTGATATTCGGCATTATATATAGGATGATATGTATGATGACATACCTATAGATTTTGAATAATAATATATAACCTTTGGTTGTGTAAAAATAAATCTAATTTAAGTTTTAATTATTATCCATTTATTTAGTCGGTAAGACCTGATCCTTGATCTCTAAGAAAATTGTGTAATTGAGTATATATTTTATGACACAATTTGAATAAAAATATAAAAAAAACTTTCATAAGTTGTATAGATTTGTCATGAAAATTCATAATATTTCGTTAAAGTTAATTCACTATTCCTTTCAAAATATTTTAATATAAATTATATGTTAAATTATAAAAATTACATACATTACTAAGTTTTTAACTTATTCTATTTCTATTTTTTATTAGTCATTTCAAATTAGAGGCTTGGATACTTATAAAAATGTAAGGTTTTGTTCGAAGAGTTAGTGGCTGAAAAGATTTCAGAATAGGTTTAGCAAAAATTAGTGTTGTGTTTATTTTGAAAAATTCGGTTCTATATTTCAGACAATTAGTTGTATTTTAGTTGGTAGCATTGTATGAATAATATTTTTGAATTATGATTTTATTGTGGTTATTTAAAATACTCTAATTCTAATTTGGATATGATTTCTTACGTATAGTCTAATATTATGATTTGGTCGATATTCGGAGCCACCTGATAATGTGGCATTTCGAATCTTATAGTTTGATTGAATATTATTTTTATTTTGGTCGATGAATATATTAATGTAAAATTTACGTTCACCGTTATTTGGGTTGCTAATTGGTTAATTATAAATGTTATTATTAATAATGATGGGATTCAACTTTTGGACATAATAATAATAATGCAAAACTATTAATTTGTGTATCTAGTCTTTCAGTTTCAAGAATGATTTTCTTCTCATGAAATTATTATGTAAGTAAATATGTTTGATCTTCTTAATTTATCTGTCCAATTCTAAGAAGTATTTTCATTGAATTCAATATCTCTACTAAAAATAAGTTTTTTATCTTTAAATTATAGACACGATACTTTTTTGTTTTTGTGCAATACTCTTAATAAGATGCCACTTTCGCTTTTGTCTTTTAACTTGTGTTTCTTCTCTTTTGAATCATATATTCTAGAAAGTGCATCTTTGACTCCAAATTTTAATAGGAGTTTTATCTTGTACTATCTTTATTGGACATCTATTTAATAAATAGACTATTGTGTAGATTATCTCTGTCAAAAATATATTAAGAAGTTTTTTCCTTAAGCATTGATCTGACCAGCTCCATATAGTGCAATTCTTCTTTTTCAACATTCTATTTTATTGTGGAGTATAAATAATAATTAGATAATGATTTATCTTTTATTTTTTATAGAATTGAAAGAATTTACAAGAGTTACATTCTTTATCTCTATCACTTCTAATCATTTTGATGTGATATCTACTTTATTTTTTAACAAAGTTTTTAAATATCTTAAATGTTTGTAATGTTATTCTGATTTTTTATACATAAAATAGACTAATATCATTCTTGAATAATCATCGAGAATGAGGAACCTATTGTTATCAAATTATGACATTCTCTTATGCCTATATATATATATATGTGTGTGTGTGTATTAACTCAAATGGTTTCTTAGATCTCTAAGACTTTTTTGATGAAAAAGATTGTTAATGTTACTTGTCAAGAATGTAGTATTCATATACATCTTCCTTATTGTTTAGAGATAGAAAATCTTTCATCACATTCATTTGGTGTAAGATATTCAGTGTATAAATATCATAGTGGCCAAATCTCTGATAACGTAGTCATGTATTATTAACTTACATCTAATAAATTGAGTGAAGACAAGTATGATATTACATATCTTAAGAATCTCTCTTATATCCACAAACAAGTAAGGTTTCATCTTCATGGCAATATATGGCATATCTCCACAATATTACAAAGCTTATGCAACCATTATGATTTTTGTTATTGTAATCATATATTTTGGAGAAATCTCCTTTAAAATAGATGTGTAGTCATTTTATATTATTTAGCCAATACATTGAATATTTTTTTTAAACTAGATATGAGTAAGATTTTTCCAATAAGTCATATATATTTTTGTATGTCAATTATAATAGTGTCTTTGTCAGTTAAGTCAATTGCTACACCATTGCACATGCAAACCTACAATATTAATGACTTGCCTATTTTACATAATATATTATCATTCTCTATCAAATAATTATTACAATCACTGTCCAAATACCATTCACATTCATTGTTCTCTTTGGTAGCTTAATTAGCATAGAATAATTGCTGCTTCTTTTTTTAATTTACTTAATGATTACTTTTGATGTGACAACCCTTAGCAATATGGTTAAACATTTTACAATATTAGCACTGTGTCTCTTTATAATACCAGTAATCTTTTATCATATAATTAGTCATTTTTATAGATACTAAATGAAAGATATTTGCCATTTTTTTACGAAATTAAATCTCTAATTTTTTCTATTTTTAGTATTTTATCCTTTAAAATTATTTATTCTTATTCTATCATCTTTATAATCTGAGACCATAATTTTAGTTTAGACTGAAAAATCCTTTCTATTTGTTCATCATTATGTCTATTCAATATTTGTTTATATGCTTGTAGAGAACCCATTATGTCAATATTATATGATACATTTTTTATTTGATCAATTATAATAATAATTGAATTATATTTTGAGAAACAGCTATTAGAATTTTCACAATGATTCTTTTAGCAAGGATATCTTTCTCATGTGTTATCAATTAATTTATTATTTTTTAACTCTAACATAATAAATTTTTACGATATCAAAATATTTTATTTTAAGTAATTCAAATTCCCGTCTTAAAGTTTAAAATTTAGTTAAACATGCATTTTTGTTGCCTTGAACTCCTACGGTAGAATATTCCAAACTTTTTTAGCATTTACGGCTCTCATAATCATTGAAAAGTTGTCTCTACCAAAACTTGTTATAAAATGAATAAGGCCCATGAATCATTTTGTACATTTTCCCTCAACTTCTTTTCCTAAGCTGCAATGAGAGTTAAAGAATCTTCTATCTTGATAAACCCATATTGTACAGTGTTCCATGACTCATTAGAGAGAAAAAATATCTTTACTTTTATACTCGAAATATCATATTTTTTTTGAAAAAAATTACCGCAATGATAGAAGTAGATTCTGTCAAATTAGAGAAATTTTTGATAGTAGTATAAAAATACATAATATAGCTTTAGTGTAATCAAGTGATGATCTGATGTTCAATTTATGACCAAATTGGCCTCTGATATCACTTCTTTTAATTTAGTACAGAGGAGGGTACTAAATATAGAAGAAATAAAATAATAAAGTATTATTTATATGTCAGAAAATATGAAAAGTATAGAAATTATAGATGATAGAAAAGTGGAGGACTTGGCTTCACTCTTAGGGACTTTGAATTTGATTTTTTGCACCTAACAAGTACATCTTTGATCTATTTATAAATAGTAAAGTTTGTATAATAATAGAGATGAGAATATTTTAAAATAGTATAGCATAGTTATCTTTGTAAAATATTTTAAAATTTTTTCTTAAATTAGGTCCTTAATAAAATTTATAAAATTATGATGAATATGTATTGTTAACTAATAAATATTATATTTGTAGGAATTTTAGGAGTTTGTAGATTTTTTTCTTTGATAATTGTGAAGCTTTTAGAATATGTATCAAAAACTAACAAAGATATCAGTTACACCATTTCAGTATGGGGACGGGAGGATAAATTTTTACCTGCCGATGTAAATTTCCTCGTGCAGAAGCACAGAAGGCAAAAGCGGTAACTATGACAGCGCACAAAGGGTTGAACATGGCTGCGTAAAGAGGACCTCTGTGAGAGATGCACCACGATTGAACGAAGAATTGTATCCCAGATCCCACAATTCCCTACAAAACCATACGTAAACTAATTAAACTGAATGAATCTGCTCTTCAGTTTAGATCCTGTCTTCTTCTTCATGTTGGGGTTCGACATTCGAATTCATACATAACCCAGTCGCAGCAAAAACCTAAACCCTCCCGTCAGCCATCAACCACCAAGAATATGAGCACTATGAATATAAGAATACATTACGATTTTTAATGTGAAAAATCATTCACAATTAAGAAAAAAATCATCAGGTAAACTCCAAAAAAATTTCACTATATAAAATTGATTACAAATAACCTCGAGACAGAATACCAACAATCCACGTGAGATAGAACAACAAAAACAATCTCCACAATAAGAAAACTCTCCATTCCTCTTATCTCTTTGTTTTTCTTTTCTCCTTCCTCTAATTGGTGATACTCTCCGCTCATTAATTTTATAAATGTAACGGCAAAAAGTGAACGACGAGAGCTCCTTTCGCACTCTGCTCCGTTCCACGCTTCGTTCTACATTCTATTGTTGCGCTACCGCAGATTCTTCTGAAGTGATTGGCACGCTTTATAATGACGCCGACTCCAAATCCCATTTGCTTACTTGACCTAATCTTATAGATGATTTGCTATACCAACTTTGTCATTTTATATGCTTTCATCAATTCCCACACTTTTACATAAACAATGCATGCTCTGCAAAATCAACTTACCAACTCTGAAAGTCAACTGCCTACTCTGAAAAGTCTGCCACCCACTCCTCAGAGCCTGTTGCCCACTATGCAAAGTCATCTACCAGTTTTGCCAAGTTAACTCCTCTAAATTGGCATTACCTGGTCACCCTTTAACATTAGTGTTCTTGGTTGACCTCATTTTAGTATAGCCGATCGGTTTCCCTGGCCGGCTTCTTCTCTCAGTCGGTCAACCTCCCTAGCCAGCTTCTTACTGCATGCTCGTTTGGCTGGCTGTCCTGCTATCCAGTTGGCCGACCTCCTTACTGCCCGGTCTACCAACCTCCTACTTTCCGGCCAATCAGTTCAAGAGCAGCATTATTGCTGCTCTTCTGATCGTTTGTCACACACGCAAACACTCCAAATTTTTTTCACTCCGAGATTTGCCCACTTCGGCAAATTAGGCACTCCGATATTTGCTCATTTTGATAAATCGTTCTCCTCGACATTTGTCCACTCCGATAAATGGTCTCTCTGGTCTTTACAGACACAACACTTATACGCTGACACGTATGGAAAAGTGCCGACATGCTAGACCATGGGAAGCATTGGTGGTTCTTAGGTTGGAGCTACTCACCGAGTTTTGTTTCATTGATCATGAGAGGAAAAGATCATAAGTTTTGTTTCAATTGTATGAATTGTTATGTTTTATAATTTTAAGTAAACTAAATTATACGCTGTATTTGTCATATTTATTGGTCACATTATATTTCATTGATTTCATTTTCTTTTCAAAAGTAACGGCTAAAATTTTCACATCAATTGTGGGTCCAACAATACCACTTTTTTTCAAATTTTCTTCACCTCCAAGACCCCACGGGTTGCATCCAATGAGTGTACCTTTCATATCCATCAACCCACTCATGCGGCTATTGATTACTTCCAAGTCCAACTTGTTAAAACGTGCCACTGTCGGTCTTAAATTGATTATGTGTATCATATTTTAGATTTCATTTATACATAAAATTATACAAATACAAATACAAGAAAAAATTATATATGTATGTTAAATGTGAACGGAATATATTTTATTTGGCCTGAGAAGGTTGCCAGGGAGCTTTTGAGCGACTTTCAAGCATCCCTTGTTTGAGCAAAATTATACAGATAGTCTTCTGTAGATACTGACTCAGGCTAAGAAGTTGAATAGATTTCAAATGGCAAGTCACAAGCAGATCACATTGTAGCCACTCAAATGCATCTCGGGGTATCAATAAATTATTTTATTTTAAGATTCGGATGAGTTATCTATTGTAAGCCTTTGAGAGCTCTTTTAACTTCCAATTGTATTTATTTTTATAGTAAAATTTCTTTTCTTTTATAATGATTTTTATATATCGTAATTTTTTCTGTATTAAAATTATTTCGTTATTTTATTATTACTCATCCTTCCAAATCCTAACAAACTAGTATTAAAGAGTTAGTTTTTGAATTTAGTTTTGCAATAAATTCCATAAAATACTGATAGTTTTGATGCAACTGAATTTAAATGGTATGTTGCTAGGCTTCTTAAGGATGCCTAGCAATTGGGGTGAATGGAAGAAGTAATTTAAGATTCATAAGACTTTGTCTCAAATCCACTAATATTTCTCAAATGAGATTATGCCCGATGAGTTTAACAGACATGCCCCATGTAAAGCAACTATTTTCCATTCAAAAGATGAAAGATAAGTTAATCACCAATTATCTTAATAATTTTAAGGACAAATCATTATAGATTAGAAAAATGTAGATGTCAAGTATAAAAGTGAATATTTAGCTTTGATATTGTTGCACTAGTTACCTACTTCATGTTTTCAATTTAAAGAATCAATATTATATAGTCATAATACTCTTACTTGAAAAGATATTTACTGTTAGGGCCATTTTTTTGATTGAAATATTTCATAACCTTATATAATCTTGTGTCGATGTCGGATTATGTTTCGTTAAAGTGTTATATTCAACATATATCAATTCCGACTTCCAGGGATATCGCGCCTGCCGTGAGCTCTCCATCCACTCGAGCCCAAAATCCTGTAGCCCCGTGCTCTTCGTGCGCTCTCTACTCGTTCGAACCTAAAAACCTGAAGCCATGCGCTCGTCGTGAGCTCGGCATGAGCTCGAGCGCAAAATTCCGAAATGCCCCGCTCGCTACTCGCCTCCTTCCCACTCGAGCGCAGTGGCAACGGGCAGAATTTTTGAATACGTTTTTTAAGTCATCTATAAATATACACCTATAATCAATTGCCCTAACTTTTGATTGGTGTATTTAGAGCAGTCCCACTTCAGAGAAAAGCATTTCCCACTCTTTAATCTTGCTCTAAATTGAGAAAATCAAAACCACTACGTACTATATTGTCGTGCTTCATATTCTAACAGTTTTTCTCACCATTTCTCTTTACCGTTTAAACACTTTCACTTTTTTACCTTTGTTGGAGACGTCGGTACGTTCAAGAAGGGGATTCGATCGTGATTGGTAATTCAAGAAACTTGAGAGGAAAGATTGACATAAAAATCGGAAGGCGTCCACTTTCGTTACCGTGGGCAAATCCAAAGAGTTCATTGGTACGGATCACAAGATAAGAGTAAGTTGGTTAGGTTAGCGCATTATTACCACCCGATCTATAAGTTGATTTTCATAGTACATTACTTTCCTGACCATTGAAACTTGGAGGATTTTTCTCGATTATAGTGGGTATCGAGTTTTTTCTTCATCATCAAAAAGATTGTCTTTTTATCATTATTATTGCTTTCTTTTTATACTCGTGTTGCTCGTATTATCTAAATATAAATATTGTTTATGTGTATTGAATATTTAATTTTTACTACTTCTGCTATCATTACACGGTGTTGAAACATTGTTGTACAGTTTGGGACGAAAAGTCCTTTTTTAATTAGTATCAGAGACTTACCCCGATCCGCAATCCTCGATCTAGATGTATACGAGTGGATCGCTCTCCGTACCTCCCTTCTTTTATGGGAGTAACTATGTTTATTAGAAGGTTTAAATGAGAGCATTTCTCAAATCAATGGATGAACGAGTGTGGGCTATTACCCAAATTGGGTGGACTCCACCCAAAAGTAGTGATGAACCAAAAGTTCTGTCTTTGTCGTCAAAAGAAGAACTTGATACTTGTAATTGGAATAGTAAGGGCTACATACTATTTTTATGGCTGTATTTTTTAAAAAAATTTAAACGTATTTCTATGTGCGAAACCTTTAAGGATGCGTGGGATATACTTGAAATCACTCATGAAAGAACCAAACTTGTAAAAAATTTAAAATTGTAAATGCTAGCTACCAGATTTGAAGAAATCCATATGAAAGATGATGAAATTTTTAATGAATTATATACTCAGTTGAACGATATTGTGAATTCCACGTTTAATTTAGGAGAATGGACTCCTGAAAATCGAATTGTTAGAAAAGTTCTTAGAACACTCCCTAAACGATTTAGACCTAAAGTCACCGCAATAGAAAAAAGTAAAGACCTTGATAAAATAAAGATCGAAGAACTTGTAGAATCCCTTCAAACTTATGAGCACACACTTCCACAGTCAAGAAAAAATAAATCAATTACTTTAAAATCTGTTAGGGAAGAGAGAAATCGAGATTCCGATGAAGAATCATGTAACGATAACGATTTTTCTTTATTTGTTAAGAACTTTAAAAAATTTTTGAAGAATAATAAATCTTTATCAGACAAATCAAATACAGATCTAAAAAGATCTTCTAAATTTGAGAAGAATGACCGATATGAATTTAAAGAATCCAAATCAAAAAATACCCAAAGTGTTCAATGCCACGAGTGTACAGGTTTTGGTCATTATCGTGCTGAATGCTCAAACTTTGAATGCCAATAAGGTCAAACCTTTAAAACTAATGTTACCTTAAGTGATGACGAAGAAGAAGAGGTTGAAAAATGCTCTGAAGATGACCCTGTCAAGTACTTGGCCTTTGTGACTTCAATGTGTGAGAATGATGAACATTTAGAAGTAAGTCTTAAATTATCTGATGACTCTGAGAATGAGTCAGAATCTGAATTGTATGATCTTCAGAATACTTATGATAAATTGTTTAAACAATGCCTTCAAATTAAGAAAATGAATATGTCACTCGAGTACAAACTGACAAAAAAAAAATTAGCTCTAAAATTCGAGTTAGATACAAAAGTTTAAAAAGTTGAGAGCCTGAAAAGCTCCTTTACTTAAAAAATCACAACTCTTGAATTTGATTTTGAGGCTGCTCGTAATGATTTGAAATAATTTTCAAATGGGTTCAAAAAATTAGACCATATGCTCGGGTTGAAAAAAATTAGAGAAAATAAAATTGGATTGGGTTACTTCAAAAATTCCTTAAATGCCGATGTTAAATCTAGAACTATATTTGTCCAACCTACTTCCACACCAAGATGAAGCAGCACCTTATCTAGCCATATTGATCAGTCGTCGAGAGTTTCCCCAGAGAAGTTGATCAATTTTTAAAACGTTAGGAAGCAATCGTATAGTTCGGACGTCAAAGCTAAAAATATACCTACTTGTCATGAGTGCGGCATTATTGGTCATATTCGTCCCTATTGCCCTGTAACATCTTTTCGAAATAACTTTCGACAAAATTCAACAATAGCAAATCTTATCGATCATATTCACCTTTTAAATGATCAAGTGATACATTTAACCAAAATGATAAAATGTGGTAAGAAAATGTTGATCAAGAAGAGTGAATTTTATTACCCCTTGGCCATTCGTGATAAAAAGGGGAGTAGATTTCTATTCTTCGGGAAGATTTTCCTTGTTAGGGGGAGTTAAAGAATTTTTTTTGTTATTTTCGTAACAAAAAGGGGGACAATTTCTATTATTTTTGAAA
Organism: Nepenthes gracilis; assembly: GCA_033239525.1. Classification (NCBI taxonomy): domain Eukaryota; kingdom Viridiplantae; phylum Streptophyta; class Magnoliopsida; order Caryophyllales; family Nepenthaceae; genus Nepenthes; species Nepenthes gracilis. Next base: position 16,817,439 of record BSYO01000016.1, on the reverse strand, counting down.
CTTGTTATTTTTGTGAGGGGGAGCTATTATTATTTTTGTGAGGGGGAGTTCCTCTTCTACTTTGTTACTACTACATTGTCATATTATATTATATTGTATTATGTCTTTTTGTACTAACCTTATTTGACCAGACAATACAATTACAATATCAATGCAACCGTCACAGTATCATCACAATAATGCTAGTGGTTCTTTTACGTTGTCTTATTATATTATCTATATTTTTTATTAGATGTAGATTTTAATGTACATGGGTTCTATCTCGATGGTGTCTGAATCCGTACTTTCCTCACATTTGTTTCTGAGTTTTATCACGAAATTGTCAAAGGGGGAGATTGTTAGGGCCACTTTTTATGATTGATATATTTTATGATCTTATATAATCTTGTGTCGATGTCGGGTTATGTTTCGTTGAAGTGCTGCATTCAACATATGTTCGTTCTGGCTTCCAGGGATACCACACCTGCCGTGAGCTCTCCATCCACTCGAGCCCAAAATCCCCTAGCCCCACGCTCTCCGTTCGCTCTCTACTCGCCTGAATCCAACAATCCGAAACCATACCCTCGCCATGAGCTCACCACGGGCTCGAGCGCAAAATTCCGAAGGCCTCGCTCGCTACTCGCCTCCTTCCCGCTCGAGAGTACATAGGATTTCTCATGAAAGCCTCAGTGCGCTCACCGCGTGCTCGAGCTGCACTTGAGCGCCGCGACAACAGGCAGAATTTTTGAAATCATTTTTCGAGCCATCTATAAATATATACTTATAATCAGTTGTCTTAACTTTTGATTGATATATTTGGAGCCATCCCACTTGAGAGAAAAGTATTTTTCACTCTTTAATTTTGCTCCAAATTGAGAAAATCGAAACCACTACATACTACATCGTCGTGCTTCATGTTGTAACAATTTTTCTCACAATTTCTCTTTACCGTTTAAACATTTCCACTCTTCTACTTTCGTTGGAGACGTCGATACGTTGAAAAAGGGGATTCGATCGTGTTTGGCAATTCAAGTGGCTCGAGAGGGAAGATTGACATGAAAATCGAAAGGTGTCCGGTTCCATTGCCGCGGGTAAATTTAAGGAGTTCCTTGATATGGATCACAAGACGAAAGTAAGTCGGCTAGATTAGCACGTCGTTACCACCCGATTTATAAGTTGATTTTTATAGTGCATTGCTTCCCTAACCGTTAAAACCCAGAGAATTTTTCGTGATTACCATAAGTATCGAATCTTCCATTCGTTACCAAAAAGATTATCTTGTTATTATTATTATTACTTTCTTTTTATACTCGTGTTACTCGTATCATCTATATATAAATATTTTTTATATGTATTGAATATTTAATTTTTACTACTTTCGCTATTATTACACGGGATCGAAATATTATTGTGCAATTTGGGACGAAAGTCCTTTTTTATTTACGATGCTTTGTCAATAAAAGATAAAATTGATAGGTAAATCATATTAGTGTTAGAAAATCATAATCAAACAAAAGGCTTAATTATTAGAGGGGGCCTACAAGATAGAATTTTGATTTTGAAAATTGAAATAGAAATATGTTAAAATCGAGACACAAAATTTTAACTTGTAATTATTACAAAAAGGTTGGATACATTAAAATTGCTTTAAGTTATAGAAAAAAATATAAAAAATAAAAATAGAAGATAAATCAATAGAAATAATCGAAAAGGAAATGTGTGTTAAATTATGCTCTAAAATTAACAATATCATTAAATTTTTTTTAAAAAAAATAAAATCCCTTGTTTACAAATTATAAAATAAAAATGAGGAATACAATTCTTTTGATTATTCATTATAGTATTAAAATATTATATTCCTTTTAGCATTTTTTGAATTCTATGCCACCACTTGAATTCGAATAGAGTGCAAAACCAAGCCAATGTTAGTATTACTACACAAGTCAATGAATTTGATGAAGATCTCTTGTTATACTTCCATAATGGTTTTAAATTTTATTCTAAATGGGCCTTTAATACTCATTGAATTTTTCAAAAGTGCCCCACTTGGGATTGATTTTACACATAATGAAGAAGTCTTTGAAGGATCTATTATTATGAATAATAAGGCATCTTGCAAAATTGTTGACATTGGAATTATAAAAATTAAGATATATGATGGTGTTATTAAAATATTATTAGATATCAAACATATTTTGAAACCAAAAAAAAATCTAATGACGTTAATAATCATTGACTCAAATGGCTACAAGTACACTGATGAAAGTGGAGTTAGAAGATGGATGAAAATCTATACGCTTTGCAACATTCTAGTGTGACAAGTGTTGGGAAGGCAAAAGGGTCGGTCGGACACAGTGACACACCGTCACACCACGCCACGCACAGTGTAAAGAAAAAGAATAGAAGAAGCACACACAGATTTACGTGGAAACCCTAGAACCAAGGGAAAACCACGGGAGCAGAGTCGACAGCAAATCCACTATGTGAAAAATAGGTTTACAAACCTCCAAGATGGAGTATTATTCTACACACCCGAGAAACAACAAAGAAAAACCTCTCCGAGTAAACAAGAAAAACACCCTCTCGTTCTCACTCTCTGTTTTTCTTTCTTCTCCTTCTCACTGGTGGTGCACTCCTTTCTTGTTCCTCACAAACCTTTTTCCCTGCACGTCTCACTCCTCACTGTGTATCACAGAGATCTGGGGCAATATTCCATATATATGAGAAAGGGGCACGATCTGTCCTTTCCAACAATAAGAATATGCTCTGTCCAAAATAAACCGCTCCTACAGAACCGTCTAAGATCACAATCTCCAGAAAATCTGCTGAGCTGGCGTTGTCCTGGATTTCCTGGCGGATGGCCAACCGTTGGCCGTCTGCGTCCTCCATGGGCCATCCGGTCAACTCTCCTGTTGACCGTCTTCTGCTGCTATCCGGAGAACTTGACCGTCCTCCGCCTTCCGGTCAACTCTCCTTGTTGACCGTCCTGAACAGCCATCCGGCCAACCTCCCTGTTGGCCGTCTTCGCTGCCATCCGGTCAACCCTTCCCGTTGACCGGATTTTGCCTTCAAGCTGGTCAACCTCTTGTTGACCGGATTTGTCTTCCAGCCGGTCAACATCCGTTGACCGGCTAATGTTCTCCGAATTTCCAGCAAATGAATTCCATCATTTGCTCTCCGGAAATCCTCCGATGACGAACCGGTTTGTTGAATCACCCATAAGGGAGTGACTTACCCCAACAAACTTTCCCTCACGACCTTGTGGGGGACACCTTCGCCTCTACCCGGCGACCGTCATCGTCTACCTTCCGGCAGCTTCCCCTCAATTGGGATCTCGGCGTTGGCTTCCGCAAGCCTGAATGACACATTCCTCCGCTCCACTGAACTTGGAGTAAACCCACTCCCCTTCAGCTCCTTGTCTGCAGACTTGTCATTCTCCCTTGCCTTCGCCATCTCAGCTCCGCTGTTGACCCTGCTAGCTCTGCCGTTGGCCCTGCTGGCTTCGCCGTTGGTCCTGCTCAGCTCCGCCATTGGCCCTTTGCCGTTGGCCCTGCTGGCTCTACCCTTGGCCCTACACGGCTCCGCCATTGGCTCTGCACAGCTCCGTCCTTGGCCCTGCTGGTTCTGCCTGCCTCTCGGACGTCCACTCCGCCACTCAGGCGTCCTCTCCTGCCACCTTGACCAATGCCTCGATTGGTCACCTTGGCATTATCTTTGGCAATACAGGCCTTCATCAGATACCGCCCTGATGTCCTGCTTCCCCTTGCCATCACTGAGGCTCCTTTAGTGAGCTTCCATTGGCTATCGCCAAACGCCGTCCTGAGGCCTTTCTCATCAAGCTTCCCGGTTGAAATCACATTCAACCTCAAATCTGGGGCATGTTGCACGCCTTCCAGCATGAGCTTGTTCCCGTTGCTTGTCCTCAAGCAAACATCCCCGATGCCAACAACCTTAGACGAGCCACCGTTACCCATCTTCAACAACCCGTGGCCAACGGGCGTATAACTTGTGAAGTGGGACTTTCTCGGTGTCACATGGTGTGAGGCCCCACTGTCCATCACCCAACTCGTCTCCTGGCATGGTTTGCTCCGTGCTTCCCCTGCATGGATGACCAGGAGGTCTTCACAGAGAGCAAAAGTCGCCTGATCATCAGCATGATCCTTTTTCTCCTGACTATCGCTTCTGCCCTCCTTGTCTTGCCTTCTCTGCGAACAGTCCTTCTTTATGTGGCCTTTCTTGCCACACAAGAAGCAACTCCTTCCTTCAAGCTTGCTCCGGCTGTTGCTCCTCTCCATCCTGCCACCCTGTCCTCGTCCAGTTCTCCCTCATCCCCGACTGCTAGTCGTCACCAGGACACTTTCCCGAGAGCTGGAGGTCTCATCGCTTTCCCTTCGCCTAGACTCATTCATAAGCAGGGAAGCTATAACCTCGTCCAGCTTCAACGTGTCCTTCTCGAACAGCAACGTTGTGACAATGTGATCATACGAGGATGGCAAGGATGCCAGCAACACCAACGCTTTGTCTTCCTCCTTGATCTCCTCATCAAGGGCTGACATCTGCGTTACCAGTCGGTTGAACTCGTCCAAGTGCTTCTCGAAGCACTCCCCTTCAGACAACCGCAGGCCATAAAACTGCTTTGTCATGTGAAGCCTGGTTGTCAAGGACTTGGACTTATACCCACTCTCAAGATTTTTCCAGACCTCCGCCGAGTCTGACAGACCAAGGACTTCCTGAAGTGTGTTGTCCGCCAAACACAACTTAATGGTGCAGTTGGCAAGATCCCTCTTGTCCTGCCACTCGTCCTCGGTAAGTTTCTCCGGCTTCTCCTCTCTTTTTCGAAGAGCTTTTACCGTTCCTTCCCGAGTCAAAATATTCCTCACCCTTTCCTGCCAAAGGATGAAATTATTTTGCCCGTTGAACTGCTCCACACTGAACGGCATATTCCTCGCCGACGACGCCATCCAACTGACGGTTCACGAACCTGTCTCTCTTTGATACCACTTGTTGGGAAGGCAAAAGGGTCGGTCGGACACAGTGACACACCGTCACACCACGCCATGCACAATGTAAAGAAAAAGAATAGAAGAAGCACACACAGATTTACGTGGAAACCCTAGAACCAAGGGAAAACCACGGGAGCAGAGTCGACAGCAAATCCACTATGTGAAAAATAGGTTTACAAACCTCCAAGATGGAGTATTCGCTACACACCCGAGAACAACAAAGAAAAACCTCTCCAGAGTAAACAAGAAAAACACCCTCTCGTTCTCACTCTCTGTTTTTCTTTCTTCTCCTTCTCACTGGTGGTGCACTCCTTTCTTGTTCCTCACAAACCTTTTTCCCTGCACGTCTCACTCCTCACTGTGTATCACAGAGATTTGGGGCAATATTCCATATATATGAGAAAGGGGCACGATCTGTCCTTTCCAACAATAAGAATATGCTCTGCCCCAAAATAAGCCGCTCTGCCTGAGTAACTGTGAGATCACAATCTCCAGAAAATCTGCTGAGCTGGCGTTATCCTGGATTTCCTGGCGGACGGCCAACCGTTGGCCGTCTGCGTCCTCCATGGGCCATCCGGTCAACTCTCCTGTTGACCGTCTTATGCTGGCTATCCGAGAACTTGACCGTCCTCCGCCTTCCGGTCAACTCTCCTTGTTGACCGTCCTGAACAGCCATCCGGCCAACCTCCCTGTTGGCCGTCTTCGCTGCCATCCGGTCAACCCTTCCCGTTGACCGGATTTTGCCTTCAAGCTGGTCAACTTCTTGTTGACCGGATTTGTCTTCCAGCCGGTCAACATCCGTTGACCGGCTAATGTTCTCCGAATTTCCAGCAAATGAATTCCATCATTTGCTCTCCGAAAATCCTCCGATGACGAACCGGTTTGTTGAATCACCCATAAGGGAGTGACTTACCCCAACAACAAGAACTATTGACATATCTATTTCTATATCAGATTCTAATATTAGATGTTGTTGCGTGTGGCTCTAGGACACATGAATGAAAATGGAATGGCCATTCTGCGCAAAAGAAGGTCTTTTTGTGATTAGAGTATCGAAAAACTACAATTCTATGAGTATTGTATTTTTTAAAAGTCGAAAAGGATCAATTTCAGCAAAGGTATTCAAAACACAAAAGGAATATTCGATTATATTCATTCAGACATTTGGAGACTAGTTAGGGTGCCATCCAAAAGCAATTTTATAAGTTTTCTTTCTACCAGATGACCTAATTGTTCTAGAGCAAATAGAAAAAAATTCTTTAACTAAAAAAATTATAAGAGAAAAAAAATTCATGATCTTATTGTCCTAACTAAGTAAAAAGAATGTAGTAATTGGATTATTTACTAATCTAGATCTAATCAATCCTTTTTTTTTTCATGGTATCCTGCTCTAATCCTATTACCTTATAAAACTTTTGCTGTTGAATTAGCATGGGTTTTTGTTCGTAAAAAAAAGGGAAGAATACATCTCTGATATACCAGTTATTGTACCTATGGCAAACACTGAGTAGCCAAGTGAGGGATGTAAAATTCAAAAGAGAATCAATTCTGATCCAAAGTATATGCTCTCTATAATTGATGATTTTTTGAGAAAGGTCTAGGTAACTTTTTTTAAAGAGAAAAGTGATGTGTTGAAAACATTCTAAGTAAAGGAAGACTATGATTGAAAAGCAAACTGGCAAACAAGTTAAGCTTCTCCACATTGATGATAGCCTTAAATTCTATTCGAGTTAGTTTAATGATTTTTCAAAAAATGAAGGCATTGTGAAGTATTTTACGGTTCATGAAACATTGTAACAAAATAGTATAACTAAGTTGAATAAAATATTGATAGAGACAGTGCATTGGATGCCCTCAAATTCAAGATTACCTAAGCCATTTGGGATGAAGGCTACTACCATGATGTGCTTCTTGGTAAATCGTTTTCCTTTTAATACAATTAAATATAAAACTCTTAAAGAAATATGGTCAATTAAATCTCCTAACTATTCTATTTTAAGAATCTTTAAATGTTCATCCTATACTTATATAAATAGTAGAAAGTCAGAATTATGATTTGTTTAATATATTTTTATTAATGATGTGTTTAGAGTAAAAGGATACAAGTTATAGTGTCCAAAAACATTCAAAATCATTATTAATATGAATGTTATTTTTAATTAGACTAACATGATTCTTAAAATGGAAGAGTTATATTCACCTATAATGCCATATTGTATAGGGTTGGCGATTTCCAATGTGTAGATAGAGTTACATGTTGAGTCTAGCCATAACTCTCTACTATAAAATCTCTTACTTCTTCTAATTTGGAAGTTGAGTTACTACATTATGAGTAATCATATTTTCTTACTAGAAATAGGCCTAAAAAAAATATCAGACCTCTACAGTGATATTATAAAGCTGATCTTGTTACTTACACTTTGAGTATTGCAAAGGAAGTTGATGAAATTGAGGAGCCATCAGCCTGTAAGGAAGTTATTACTTGTGCCAATTTAACCAAATGATTAGTTCTTATGCTAGAAGATATTAAATCTCTTTATAAGACTAGGGATTGGGAGTCAGTAAAAGTTCATAAGGGAAAGAAAATTGCAGGCACCAAATGGATACTCAATGAAAATGAAGGTATATTAGGAGCCAAGGAAGCTAGATATAAGGCATAATTGGTCCCAAATGGCTACAATTTACTTCATTAGGTTTTATGTGAACAAATAAAAATAGTTTTAAGTTGAATTTAGATTTAAACATTATATAAACCATTAGGTTTACTCCAACCTAGGTTATGTTTTGGTTGAGTAATGTATTGAGTTAAATTTGAGTTTACATCAACTAATCAAAACCCGGCCTATATTGTTAGATGAAAAAATTCAATAAATAAAATTTACAATTTAAAAAAAATATCTAATTAGTTTTTTAAAATATTTTAATAAAATTTAAAAAAAAAACTATATATAATATTTTTACCTTAAAATTCCCATATTTAGATTTTAATCTCTAAATATTTTTTTTATATTTTTAATATTAGATAAAATATTAAATAGATGGTAAGATTGTAATCCCAAGTCTCCCCTTGATCCTCTCGATTCTAATTTTGATATTGTACCAATTTTTGTAAAAAAAGTACTCCATTTGTACCATTCTAGTAGTCGTTTCATATGGGTCAAGGATCCTGCTTCTTTTATTTAAATCATTGAATTAAAAAAAATTAAATGGCTAAAATTTAAATATTATATAATAATATTTATATAATTATTTTTTTAAAAAGTAATTTAAATTTTAATTTGATATTTAATAGAAGTTAATATTATAATTTTTTTAAAAAATATATAATTATACTTAATATTTTTAATTTTTTTAAAATTTGACTATTTGATTAATTTTTTTTTTTTTCAATTCAATAGCCATAGTGAGAAAAGCAGGAGATCTTGCTTCTCTAAGAGAAGCAGGATCTCCAAGCCCATTTCGTATGAGTTGATTCAAGACAATTACGAACACAAAGGCCACAATTATTCAGCACAAAGCTGATATACACACATACACATAATCTGCCGTCCAAGACCAGTTATATACAGGGCTGCTACTCCACGATGTTAAATCTATGCAGGAAATACGGCAGAAACTAATGAGCTCTAACGGCAAGAGAGTCAATGTATACATCACAAACTAAGATATCATCATCGCTGGCGTGTTAAGGCTTCCATCTGTAAATCTCCATCCTGTTGTTCTTGAATGCGCAGCAACCGGCCGAGTAAACGACGACGAGAAAGACGAGCATGATAATGTTGACGATGGCCGCCTTCTTCCAGTCTCTCTTGAGGTTCTGCAGCACTCCAGCTTTGCACGACTGGCAGTCAAAGCAGAGCACGCTGGGGCTGTTGTTCCATGCCGAGCAGTCTGAGTTGGTTGGTGTCGTGGGATCTCCTTTGTCCCAGACTGTTGGGCTAACGTACTGGAAACCACAGTCATCTGGTGGCTTACAGCAACCAGACTGCAAAATAAAAACAACATACCCCAGAAAGGGAAGGTTAATCCAGATAAGAAATGCTCATTCTGAAAATTAACCAAGAGTTTCTGTTGGCGCAAAAGCATCTTTTCTCTTAGAAAACCCTCTTATCTTCCCTCTTAAATCATCATGTTGCATTGCATCTGAGAAATATGTCAAAACATATTAAAGTTTGTATTTTCCACTATATATTTGTCATGCAGTATTCCAATGTGTTCAACACAGCGTAGCGTCATCCAGCATTAGACCCTAAACGTGATATAATAGTCAAGATTGAGTATTGAATATCATTGATCAACGAATTAATGATTTCGAGTTCCCCTTGCAGTGCTGCAAGCATTCACATGACGCAGTAACAAAAAAAGAGATTATAGCTACATCCACAAAATTATGGACTCAAGAACGAGTAGTTCAAGAAACAAAAAATTTAGAAATTTATATAAGCAAAAAAGCAAAATTATCCACAAAATGCCACATAATAAATCAAAGATAACAAACACAAGTCATTCAATTCAAAGCAAAGTGTTTCTTCTCATTATCATGTTACAGGTATTCCAAATAACAATTCAAAGGCGATGTTGAAAAGAAAAAAAGGAAAAAAGGGGGGGATGATGGTCAAATATTCAGAGATCACACAGCAAACTCAAAATTCAGACTCCCGCGTCTAGTGAATTGATTGATCTGGAAGATAAATAATAATACACTCAATAAGTGCAAATGCATGAGGAACCACAAAATGCAAGCACCATAACAAAAGAGTTGATAATCTATGGTCTTTATATATCATTGTTTGATGCAATGATTTACAAAGCATAAATGGGAATCATAGCCGCGAGATCAGATTAAACAAAGGTCAAGATACAGCCCTATAAAAATTTAACATAAAAACAGAGACAAACTGGGCCGGGGGAGAGAGAGAGAGAGAGAATGAATAGAAAATCCTAATAACGTCGATCAGAATAACCGTTCTTACGAGAATGCATGTTTAATTTTTACAGTTCCACCCACAGAAGTCCACAATGAAAAGAAATCAGCACTGCCATTATATCACGCAGTCAACACATCCGTACAGGGAAGAGTTAATTGATTCGACGGCATCTACCCCCAAGCACGATGAAGTCCCAGACCACAGAATTGATTTCAAATTATCCAAATGATGTGTAAAAAATCAGTCCTCCGTTTACATAGAAACTTTATTAAGAGGAAGAATAATCGAGTTGTAATCCAGAAGCCCCTAATATGAACAAATATCATACCGCATCAAAATCGCATGGAAGACTTGATGCCCATGAAAAAGGAGACCAAAACTGATATACGCACAGAGATATGTATAGAGGGAACTTCAGAAAATTTTCGCAGTCAGAAATTCCATTAAAGGACCAATATCACAAAAAAACACTATTACTTTCAACAATTGCAACCGAAGATCCAAAATATGCCGAAATCACAAAAAAACCAGAAACAATAGAAATTAATTCTATTAGGCAATACCTGAATAGGGGACAACTCCTTGGCAAAGAACTGAGAAGCAGTTGTATGATTCTCGCCATTAAGGCCCCGGCAAACCTTCCCATCAATGAGGCAACTCTTGATCTTAGTCCAATTCTTAGTGTTATTCACCCTCTTCTGCAACCAGTTAGAATAGTCCCCCAACCTATACTCTTTATACCCTTTACCACTCAGAACCTCCCCGACACCCTTATGGGTGACGACGAAGGCGAAGATGGTGAAGCAGAAGAGGAGGATGATGAGCAAGAACATGAACAGAAGGTAGATCCATAACAGCCAGTTGACCCGGCAGCAGGCGCCGACTAGGCCGAGGAGAGAGACGATAATGAGGAACAAGCCTAGAGCAATGACGGGTTTTTCGAGAAACTTCTCGCAGTCGGTGGTGGCTGCCTTGTGGCCGAGCCAGATGCCGGCGCCGAAGATTGGGATGGAGAAGACGAAGGCCACGAAGTTGAGGAGACCCACTAGGTTGTTTGATACTCCCATCTTTTCAGAGTAAATTTGGGTATGGCGGAGAGAAACAACAACGTACGTCGAAGCGGGTAGCGAAGAGGCGGAATTTGCCGTTTATCATTGGAAAGCGGTTTCTGAGATCGGTTGTTAGCTTTGTAACGTTCCCAATTTTCAAATCTTTTGGTTTCACACCGCAATTGAACAGAACTGTTCCGTACTGCTAATCAAAGGCCGAACCAATTAATTGCCTTTACCTTAACCATTCGTATCGACGACGGGCCTTGCAACGCAAAATCGCGGCCGTTCATGTTCAGATAAAATTAAACAACCACTCGATTTTTTTTTTAATTTTAAAATTATAAAAAAATTAAAAATTGAGCGGCCGATGGCCGTTCGATTATATCCAAACGGCTGTGATTTTACAGTGCAACTCATCGTTTGTAAACTCAATTACTGCCTTGCTATTAATTATTAATGATATAAATTTGTATCAACACTTTAGACATTCCTTAGTAATATTTAATAATTAATATTTTATATATTAATTTATATTAATAAATTTATATAGCATTATACTAATTATATAGATATCATGTCAAAATATATGTCCTAATGGGTATCATTACCCGTAACCACCCATGGGATAAACTCCTGATAACTCCTGCGGTTCGAAAGAAACGAACCACAACCGACCGGAGGTTGAAACCAACGGTAGTTAAAATAACCAAGATATCTTATCCTGGATAAGTATCTTTATCCCAGGAGACAAAAACGAAAGAAAGCGCATATAAAGAGAAGGTAATCCTCCAAAAATGAGGCCCCGGAAAACTCTCTCTCTGAAAATTACTATCTAAAAGAAAAATATATCTTTCCCTTTTTTACTCTCAAAAAAGGTCATGACTGACTTGAGCGTCGGAGATCCTTTGGGGATTTAGCCCCATTAGCCTTCTGACCATCTTGTCTTCTTTTGTGTTGTACAGGTATTGAGTTAAAAAGATGGAGCAGCAAAAATCATCTCCATCCAACTCCGGATCAGATCCGCAACATTATCTCCGTCTAACTCCGGACCAGATCCGCAACATTGGCGTCGTCTGTAGAAACCGGCCAAAAAGCCAATTTTACCACTAGAAAGCATAAAGACAAAACTAACGCACTTATAATAAGCATTCCGACCAGAGAAATTAGACGACTTCCTAAACAAATGATGGCAGTGCTCACCCTGCCATTGGCGCGTTGACACTTGGGGGCTGGGGGCTACTTCCTATCTTCTGCGATTTCCTAACAAGGAGAAATCGGAGAGCCAAGCCAAAGCCCAGTGACGCTCTCACCACTCCTAGGCGGTTTCACAAGTAGCCATAAATGAAATCGGCAAACACTCTTCATAAAAGAGATCGATACTCAAGTGTACAATACATCCGTTCCAGGCTCTTTGCGTCAAAAGTGCAGATCATTTGGCACCAACCGGTCATTTTATTCCTACTGGTCATTTCACTCAAAATTACAACCGGCATTCAAACTACCGATTGTAAGTCAACCAGTATTTTCTCTCTCATAGAGGAAAGAAAGGGCGAAGCACAGAACGGTGTAAACAGAAGAAAAAAAAAGAGAGAAAAGCCGGACAGAAACGTATTGCGGCATTCTCTCCCTAAAAATGTTGGACACGAAAGTATTTCAGAATCTCCATCTCATATAGCAACCGGATTTCTTATTTGCCCAGCTGACACTACAGTGCCATTCCAGCATTTCTCGATATCCGCAAATCCACTTCGGATTTCATTCACTCTAAGAATTTCAGTACGGAGTCTCACTCCCGAAATTCCACAAGGTAAAAACCAACGTTGCCCCGGGGGCTCTTTCTTCAACTGCCCATACTGCAACTTCAAGAAGAAGAAATGAAGAAAGCAGCCGACCTAGAAAATATACAGGCATAATAATCTACTACACTGATATCTACTCTGCATTGCTATCTCGCTAAAGTAATAATCTTAGCCTGAGGACGCAGGGACTAGTCAGAAGAGGCCACGTTGGGGGCTTCTCCTCAACACCGGACTCAAAAAAAAAAAATCAAATTTGGCCCACGGCCGGTTTGACTAAGTCAAACCGGCTCCAATTTCCTTCTTTAAAAAAAAAAGAAATTGGCCCACTGCAAACCGGCCTCTACTCACTTTTCATTAAAAAAAAAAAGAGAGAGAAAGAAAACGGAAAATAGGAGAAAGAAGAAGGGGGAAGACGGGAGGAAGAAGGCGGCAAGATTTGCAGCGGCAGCGACCACTGTCGTCAGAGAAGGCGTAGCCCAGATCTGAAGCCAGTGATGCCTTCTTCCCATTTCCCCTCCGATTTCATGCCGAGATGTGAGTGGAGAAAGGAAATCGTGAGCCACAAGGAACCACCGCCGCTACAACCACCATCGCCGGACGAAAATCCCCAAATCAAGGCAAACAAACCCTTCCGCCCTCTTTGAGGATACATGTATTGTGGTTGCATGTGGAAATTTTGTGGTGATTCGGCGAGATTTTGGTGCATTGTGTAACGTGGCGCGGTGGAGAGAAGGAGAAGGCACTGACAGCGCTCGCTTAAGTTACCGTTACCAACGATCTAGTCACTGGACGGCCGGCACCGTAACTGGCAACATCGCCCGTATCGAAGCCGTCTCTTTGGTTCCTCAAACAGCGCACAGAGCCACTCCGTCCAAAAGCAGAGCAACCTGCGCAGAAAGGGAGCATTTGGCCCGTGAAAGTCATTTCACTGATTCTCACTCCGCTCCAAAAATCACTCCGGCTCCCAGGAGTGCTCATCCACTCCGGACTTCAATCGACTTCAGATTTCAGCGCAGATTTTCGCTATTTGCACGAAGCATTCCGAAAATCTCTCCTGCTGATTTTCACTCAGGCAGCAACTCTGGCGCCTCAGACCCACTCCACTCCGGCATTTCCTCTCACAACCAACCGGTTCCAGATTCAATCGGCACTTCCACTATCAAATCTGCCAGCCACAGCCCACTCCGGCATTTCCTCTCACAACCAACCGGTTCCAGATTCAACCGGCACTTCCACTATCAAATCTGCTAGCCACAGCCCACTCCAGCATTTCCTCTCACAATCGACCAGTTCTAGATTCAACTGGCACTCCGGCTCTCCACTTCTCTCTCTGCCGATTAAATTTACTCCGGCGTTTCCTCTCACAAACAGAGGGTTTGACTTATTCAAACTCAGGTTCTTAAGTCCAAACTGGCATCTTCTCTCACAAATTGCCGGTTGCCATTTCTTCTCAGAAACCAGCCCCAACTTCCTCCAATAAAAAAAAAAACGAAAATCAGAATGAAAATAAAAGAAGGGAGGAGAAGGGCGACAAGCCAGCGCGCAGAACGGCAGCGACCACCGTCTCAGGAGGAAACGATGCCCAGAACTGACACTGTTGAAACATTCTCCACATTTCCCCTCGATTTTATGCTGAAATATGAAGAGGTGGGGTGAAATCACGAAGCTTTTCAGCGCGAGAGCCACCGTTTCCGTTACCATCATCATCAGAGAAAAAATCAATAAATTCGAGGCATGTAAATCTTTCCTTCCTCTCTGTGGATGCCGGTATTGCTTTTTCATGCGGCAAGTTTGAGGAGATCGACCGAAATTTTGGTGAGTTGTATGATGAGGTGCGGTGGAGAAGGATAGAACCACTCCGTCCAAAAGCAGAGCAGGCCGTGCAGAAACGAAGCATCCGACTCTCAAAATCAACTCTGGAATTTCCTCTCGCAAAAAACCGATTTCAATTTCAAATCGGCATCTCCCCTCACATATTTCTGGTCGGCATCATCTTTCTCACAAGAAACCGGCTCCAACTGCCTCCAATACATAAAAAAAAAAAAGAGGAAAAACGGTGAAAGGCAGGATTGCAACGAAGAACAGAAGAAAAGAAGGAGAAGAGAAAGGAGAGAAGGAAGAAGGAGGACGCGCAGAGCGAAAACGATCGTTGTCTCCGGAGGAGACACTGCCCAGATCGGACACTGGCGAAACCCACTTCATTTTTTCCTCTCCAATTTGTCTCCGATTTGTGCAACAATGGGAAGAAACAAGGGAGATCGAGAGGCACGAAGAACTCCGGAAGTTTCTCTCAAATTTCCGGTGAACATTTCCCTCACAAATCAACTCCAGCCACAAAATCACAACGGCTCCCAGGAGTGCTCATCCACTCCGCTTGGAGGTGATCAAGCACTTCGCCCGGAATTCTGCACTCCGGAAATATTGAATTGCACTCCGGAATTTCGCACTCCGTCAAAATTGCAGTCCGAAATTTGGCACTCCGTCAGAATTGCACTCATGAATTTTGCACTCCGTCAAAATTCCACTCCGGAATTATGCACTCCACCCGGCACACGAAAGGCATTCCAAAGAAATGAATTCACTCCAAAGATGATAGATTTGTGCCAGAATGTGCTCGTCCGGCTTTTCATCTTTCTGCCAATCAGAAAGCCTCTTCAGTTGATTTCTATTCAGGCGCCATCCGGTTTCGGATTTGGTCACTATTTAGAATTGCAAGTCGGTTAGATTAACTCCGGCATTTTGTTTCTCTACCAAGCCGATTAGTTTCACTCCGACATTTTGTTTCTCAGTAAGTTGGCAAATTACTTCCCTAACTCCAAAAGCGGCTTAAATCCACTCCATCACAAAAACTAGAGTGAGTTGGACCAGTATATCATCTCCCTGCCAGTCAGTTCCACACCTGCATCCATAAAGGCATTTCGGCTCTCTGCCTCTCTCTCAGTTGATAGATATAACTCTGACGCCCAAAGTTGGAGTTGTGCAGCTCAGTCCGGCGTTCTTCTGTTATATAGAAAACTGGCCCAGATTCCAGTCCGGCTTACAATTGCCACTTTGGTAGCATTTTAGCCTATTGAGATATTCTTTGGCGGCAGAATCCACTCCGGCAATCCGTCTCTCATTCAACCAGTTTGGCATGGCATTTCAAAAGGTTGAAATGCATTCAGTCCGAAATCATATTCATCATTTAACCGGTTTGGCTCATCAATCATATTATACAGCTTCCAGAATCGAGCATCCAACTGAAGCCAGTCGACTTAATGTAACAAGTCCGAAATTCTTTCACTACAGTGTTAAGATGAACTCCAACCAAAATCCATTCCGGCCATTTTGCCGCCCACAAGACACTTTGACAGATTACCACACCAGTGCCTAAACAACTCCGGCCTTCAATTGAGTTCGGATTTCGGCGCAGATTTTCCCTAGTGGTACGAATCATTCCGAAAATCTCTCACAAATCTCCAGCATCGGCAATTAATGGCATCAAAACCGATTTCATTTCGAATCAACGGAGGAAAATCCAAATCCGCCTTTGAAGCTGCCCAGTTAAAAGCACTTCGGATTTCCCATTCACAATGGCCCACAGAAGCTCTCCAGGAACGAGCATTCTATGTGCATGGCACTCCGAAAATTTCTCGCAAATTTATGGTCAACATTTCCCTCACAAGTCAACACCGGCAACAGCTCGCTCTGCCGGCCCAAAAACCTCCGGCACTCACAGCATTTCGGCCAAATACACCCATTTTGACATCCCGCCCGGGTTGCAATCAAAGCTTCCACTGGTGCGTAGAAACAATCAGCCGGTTTGCTAATTAGACATCCAAACCGGCACAAAAAACATTCCAGTCTGGCATCCAGTATCCAAATTGCCTGTTTGATTAATACGAAAGAGCCATTTCGGCCAGCTTTGGCCACTCTAGTAGCCAAACTACTCCGGCTCTCAAAATCAACTCTGGATTTTCCCTGCGCAGAAGCAAAAATCACTTCGCTCCAAAAATTACTCCGGCTCTCCAGAGTGCTCATCCACTCCGGAAAACTGCCAATCCCGGACGTCAATCGAATCCGGACTTCAATCAACTCCGGTTGATGTCCACGCCGGCTCCCAAGAGTAAGACTGTCAAATCCGGACGTCAATCAACTCCGGACTTCAATCAACTCTGGACTTCAATCAACTCCGGACTTCAATCAACTCCGGACTTTAATCGACTTCGGATTTCAGTGAGGATTTTCCCTAACAGCACGAAGCACTCCGAAAAATCTCTCGCAAATTTCAGAATAAGCCTTTGAAGGTGTAGAAACCGATTTAAACTTCAAAGCTGGCATCTTCTCTCACAAGAAACCGGTTCAAGTTACATACGGTGTAATACATCCTACCATGAGTAACCGAACCCAACACAACGGCCTTTGTTGACAATCTTCCAGCGGTTTCAACTGCTTCGACTTGTACCGGTCTCAAGATATTACGCTGGAGTTTCACCCTTCAACTCCCACGTAATTGAGGTCGTCCAGCATTCGCAGAAAAAGGCTTGGATTGATAATCTTGTTGCCCAAGCGGCCATTAGTGACAAGACATGACGGTAATCAGGAAATTGATTCAGTTATTAAATATTGATGAAAGCAGTGTATGATCCATATCGCACCAAGATCATGGCACTCCGTCTAATTTGAATACCAAGCGGCTTAAAAGGCGTCTAGTACATCTTTTTCCATCATCAATACAACATCAATAAAAATTAAAGTTGATGCGAAGGATTTGATGAAGGCTGCATTGAAGATTTACCAGCTTCAGAAAATTCTTTCAAATCTGATTGGAGGCGGGCACCCAGGTTCCTAGGATCAAAAAAGCCGACCGAAAAATTTGGATCCGATTTAACAATTTGATCCGGAGTGTGACCAAAAAGCGGGAGTCACCAAATCCGGAGTGAATAAACCCGGAGTGACCAAAAAGCGGGAGTCATCAAATCCGGAGTGAATAAATCCAAAGTGACCAAAAAAGCGGGAGTCACCAAATCCGGAGTGAATAATCCCGGAGTGACCAAAAAACGGGAGTCACCAAATCCGGAGTCAATAAACCCGGAGTGACCAAAAAGCAGGAGTCACCAAATCCAGCGTGAATAAATCTGGAGTGACCAAAAAGCGGGAGTCACCAAATCCGGAGTAAATAATCCCGGAGTGACCAAAAAACGGGAGTCACCAAATCCGGAGTGACCAAAAAGTGGGAGTCACCAAATCCGGAGCAAATAATCTCGGAGTGACCAAAAAGTGGGAGTCACTAAATTCGGAGTGAATAAATCCGGAGTGACCAAAAAGCGGGAGTCACCAAATCCAGAGTAAATAAACCCGGAGTGACCAAAAAGCGGGAGTCACCAAATCCGGAGTAAAATAAACCCGGAGTGATCAAAAAGCGAGAGTCACCGAATCCGAAGTAAATAAATCCGGAGTGACCAAAAAGTGGGAGTCACCAAATCCGGAGAAAATAAACCCGGAGTGACCAAAAATACGGAGTCATCAAATCCGGAGTAAAAATATCCGGAGTGACCAGAAAAACGAAGTCACCAAATCCGGAGCAATGAAAATCTGGAAAAATCCTAAGTTATCAATCCCATCAGAAGACATGCTAGAAGTTAAATTTTAATCTTCTAGTATTGGGGGCTAGTGATGGGTATCATTACCCGTAACCACCCATGGGATAAACTCCTGATAACTCCTGCGGTTCGAAAGAAACGAACCACAACCGACCGGAGGTTGAAACCAACGGTAGTTAAAATAACCAAGTATACTTATCCGGATAAGTTATGCTTATCCGGAGAAGTTACAAAAACTGAAAGAAAGCCCTATATAAAGAGAAGGTAATCCTCCAAAAAGGAGGCCCCAGAAAACTCTCTCTGAAAATTACTATCTGAAAGAAAAATATATCTTTTCCTTTTTTACTCTCAAAAAAGGTCATGACTGACTTGAGCATCGAAGAGCCTTTGGGGATTTAGCCCCATTGGCTTTCTGACCATCTTGTCTTCTTTTGTGTTGTACAGGTCTTGAGTTAAAAAGACGGAGCAGCAAAAATCATCTCCATCCAACTCCGGACCAGATCCGCAACATTATCTCCGTCTAATTCCGGACCAGATCCGCAACATATCCCAATGGTGCATTTATAAAAAAGGGTATCCCATATCTAATTGGGAGAGATATGACTCTCTTCTCTTAAAAAAATTATTATATTAAAATTTAATATTTAAAATTTAAAAATAAAAGAAATAAATATAGTTAGAAATTTTTTTTAAAAAAATACATAATATTAATATTTATAAATACTGAATACTATATTTAAAAGATTTATAAAAATAATTATTTAAAATGATATTATTTAATATTTAAATTATAGTTATTAGATTTTTTTTAATTCAATGACTCAAATTAAATAAGTAGAATAAGAGAAGCACCCTCAAATCTGTATCTATAGATAATTCTATAACATTACTGTTAATATAATTAGTTGATTGTTTAATTCAATTATGAAAAATTATTCATTAAATGCAAAGTAAGAAATAAAAATAAAAACTTAAATCTCACTAAATAAGTTAGCTATATGAACTCCTTTTAATTAATCCACATGATTTAATATAAAAAACTTTTATAAGTAATAATAATATTAAATTAATTTTATAATCTTACTTTAATTTTTTTAAGATTATTATTCTTCCATTTTTCAAAAAGCAATTCACTCACATTTCTTTATAAGTATGATATTTAGCTTATAATTTAAGTACCTAAATTATTTTAAATATTATTTTATCATCTTATATTATATAGACATAATTTTTAAATACTTGGGTTATTTTATTTATTTTTATATAAATTTACTCAATTATTTTAGCAGTTTAATATCTACTATGTTTATTTTTATATGTTAATTGACTGCCCAATATAGTGCATAAAAAATACAATCATTTTATGATTTAAATAATAATTTAAGAAAATTGTTACTCTTACTCCTGCATTCAATTTCATACGGAAAAGATAACGTATAAATCCACCAGCGAAAAAATATATATATTATAAAAATTAAATAATAGTTGCGAAAATATAACTACTTCCCTTCTTTCTCCCACATCTAAATAAAATGAATATAAAGATAGAATACAAGTCTTATTTATTATTATATTATTATTTTTTAAAAAATATATTAAAAATAAATTTAATTAAAATTAATCAAAATCGAATCATCCAATTGGTCCAATTCAATCGAGCAAAAATTTTATAAAATTTTATTAATAAATAAAAAGTATTATAAACAAATACAACGACAACAAAATTAAATACGCTTACTTTTTTAGATTAGTCATATTTTTGGGTGAAAATATTCTATGTGGCATGGTTCAGATTTTTTTATTTTAAATAAATATCATATTTTAAAAAATTATTTAAATAAATTAATTTTTTATAATTAATAATATTTTATATAAAAATTATTTAATAAAATATTTACTTACACAAAATTCTTATTCAAAATATTATAATTTTAAAATATTGAATATTTTCTAGGTAATTTTCTTTTATAAATACAAATTTTTAAATAAATATAATAAAAATAAAAAATACTCATAATTCTTACGGATAGACACGACTAAGGCTTTTAACCCAAGTGATCAGACTAACCTGACTTCACGGTTATAAATTTTCATATAAAACAGATTCATACCTGACCTAAATTCGACTTTAATTAGATCAAATTAAAAGTAATTGATTATTGTAATATGTATTTCACTATATCACGTTGATATTTCAAAATTGACATAATATACTTAATATATCTCATAATAAGATTATTTAGACCATGTCAGTCATGCACGAGGCTTCCAACATTTCGATGTCCGGTAGTGACTAAATGTTTTCAACCTTATTATTATAATGCAAAAATGTTATAGCTATAATTTGAACCTGTAAATATCAGCTAGCGGGATCGAGACAAAGAATGTAGGTTCGACCCTCCATTCTTGAGATCAACTAGAGACAAAGGATATGCCAATGATCTAACGTAACAAAACACTGACTGAGAGCATGAAATGTTTAAATTTTTGGCAAAAATTTTGATAGTAACATCACTCTTAGACTCTCGGGTCAAAATACGAGAGAGAGCCAGTCGGACGCTTACGTGAAGAATGTTCTAAAAAGACGAATACAAAAGCTAACAACTCAAGAAATCTGGCTTTATCTGCGCTAGAAAAAGACAAGGGGTGAACCATTACAAGATGAGAATTGGGTCCTAACATTAGCCAATCATGGCATTCTCATGAACCATCCACAGTAAGCTTGGCTTCGTACTTTCAAATAAGAATCGTTCATTATATGTTTAGTTTTTCACCTTTAGCTGTCATTTATAGTATCATATGTGAGGACCTAAGTTTCATTAGGATGCCCCATGAATGTGAAATCTCATTTGCCCACCCCAACCCTTACCGTTTAAGAACCTTTGTAGATCTAACATGAGATTTAATCTTATCATAGAATCTGGGAAGTTCAAATAAAATGCTTCAGAGACTACGTAATTTAATTAAAGCTGTAATTTTCATCGAAGGAGAACCTTATTTGACACAGATCTCCATTTACATGACAACAGATAATTCAAGTTCCAGCTTGCATCCACGCAGAATGAATAAGCAGCACGAGAAATAATGTGAAATCATAAGCTATAATCTTAGCAACAAGTGGCCGGGCTTCAAATGGTCGAGTTGTTCTCACATTCTTCTCATGCTAGAACATCCATTGAACAAATGCAAACTGGACTCAAATGGAAGCAATTAATCCATTAGACTTCAGGGAGAAGGGTAAAAAGAAAATGGCATACGTCTGCTGTAACAGAAAACAGTAAAGGTACTATGCATAGGCTGGTTGATGGAAGCAACAAAGCCAGATCAAAGAGGCCCCGGAAAAGTGCCGTTCTCCCTCTCCTCATTCCAGCGCTCAATCTGTTGCAATTTTAGCGGTGGAAGAAAAAGGCAAGGAATTAAAAGAATAAAAATAAAAAGTGGAAAATGGCATAGATTGAAACAATGAGGTACTGCAACTTAAAAACTGCAAATGCAAATGGAACAGGATCTAATAAACAACTGATTAGTAAAACAACTGCATTCAGTTGGCTATTAGTCATTGTTTCAGAAAAAACTATACTAGTTCGGCATTCGAATAGCTAATATGTCATCCAAACATATCCACAAGTATTTTGGTCTGACGGTTTAAACCCATATTCTTCACTAAACGAACTAGTTAGGACCCAATTTGGGGAAGAAATGGTAGGGCTGCAGAAAGGCACAGGAAGAGGCAGTGAGGTCTTTGATGGGCCATAGGGAAGACTTGTAATGCAGTTTGGTAGACCCAAGAGATTGTTTCAGGTATTATGTAGTTATTTCCTTTTACTAAGTCATTAGTGGCAGTCCTACAATTTTTCTTAATTTTAAGAATAATTAAGTGATTGTAGGACTACGGTGGTTTTGAAAATCGTCTCCAAGACATGACAACTTTCTGAGTGTCGCACATTATCGGATATTTCTTCACCTCTTCTAGATTTTAATCTAAAAGTTGTTTGCGTCAGCTTAGGGTCAATACTACAATCTTATAACAAAGATTTTCAGCCCTTCCAAGAATTTGTTTAAGGAATGCTTGGGCTAATTGAGGGTGCTCTACGATTTTTCTTCAGAGGTCTGGTGTAATCTATCCACATTAATATAATTTTGCAATTCCGTATTTTGTTAATCTAATCTACATGTATGAATATTTATGCGATTTGGGGAAACATTCGCATTAACCCTGATTTTGTATTGTAGAGTTTGTTTTGGGGATTTAGGTTATATGTGGATGTGTCCGTGGTTAATTAGGCTTGTTACAGACCCAAGAACCAGGTCCTCATCACATAAAAACCACACAACAGAAATTAAACACACATGACTTACCCAAAAATGTCATGCACACACATCTCCAAAAAGGGTTTCCAGTGCACCACTCCCACGAGGTGGACAGAGAAGGTTAGCCTCAAATCATCCACATATTCACTTTTCTCAAGCCAGAATCCCATATTGATGAAAGCATGGTATAATCATTTGATATTTTGGATATTGCTGTCTTATGGAGAAAATGAAATTAAAGGGACAAGCCAGATGCAGGCTTAAGAAAAAAGGAGAGGAAAAGAAGTTTTTGCACCACGAAATACTTGTCAAACCAATAAAACATGTTGGTTCCTGTAGCACCCGGACCAAAACAATTAGTTAAAAGGGCTGCAGGAGCTTCCACATGAATGGAATTGATCCTCCAAGCGCCCCAGCCTAAGACGTTAAACTGGCTTAGATGACATCCTCCTCTAAGCAACCAATCCTGAGGTTAGTCACTCACAGCATTATGAAGGCGTTAGCATGGTGACAGAATAGGATTTGTTATCTGATCTGATGTTACCCACGCCAAGCAACAGTACGTGTCAGCATCAACTAATGGGAGGCACTGTCTACCCGGCTTGCCAGCTGCCTGCAAGTTGCACCAAAAGTCTCCCTGACGAAGTGAATAAGCAGGCAGCCAGTGCTTGGGTACCCTTGCGGCGCTTGATGGATATCACAGAAAATCATATCGTCCCTGGGTGCCCCATATAGAAACTGATCAAGCCTCGCTAGCTTGGGATAACTGTTCTCCCTAGGCAGCCAGTGCTTTTCTTGTGTGCAGCATCTGGCACCAGCCATTTTCATCATGCTTGGAGTTTTCTAGCTTTGTCTCCATGATTAATACCGAATCTCCCTCAATAACAAGCTCACAGGAACCAGCATCCTAATGGCTCTACCTCCTGACTGATCTTGTCGTCATAGCTTGGTTCTTTCATAATTATCCCCATCAGTAGTCTTCTGCTCGAGCCTAAAGAGTCAATAGCTTTCCTTTTCCTTTTCCTTTTTTACGGACTAAAGCTCTCAATGATTTAGGTATCGATGGGGTTTCTACGGGAACACAACCCAGGCCCCTTCACTTGTTTGTTTGTGATGCGTGGAACCCAGGAAAATGCTAATTCATTTCGAGCCCATCTTCTCTATTTTGGGTCATACATCAGTTTAGGTATGCATCAAAACCATTGATCATAAATTCAATGAACAAGCACTGCACAACAGAAGGCACTCATAATTAAGTCATTGACCAAGCAAAATTCTTTTGTTTTTTTCTTTTATTTGCTGATTAGACAGAAAAAGGCTCTAGGTAAATTTCCTAGATCAATAAACGTGAACCATGACTATCAATGTTTTTATTTCTCACAATATGAGATGGAAGGGGAAGTTGGTCCAGATAAAACCAGACCATTAGCCTGAACACATGGGTAGCTCACAACAGATCTACCATTACTTCCCCGTGATATCTCACGTGGATTGTTAAGTTATGGGTATACATTCATGACAGTAGCCTGCTTATCCTTTCCAATCTTATGAAACTTTGGTATCAAAACCAGCTGCATCATCATCTAGCTATGGAGGAAAATCTGTTAGGCCAATGATACTGATTAAAAGATGTTTTCAGGTCAATAAGGGAGCATTAGTTGACATTTGCAAGAACAAAAAGAGAGAATTAGGGCATGTTCAGTAGTGAACAACTAGGGTTGTTTTCTAAAAAAATTTTAAAAAATAGAAGATTAAAAAATATGTTTAAATCTGTATATTTTCCACAAAGTTTTCTAGTTCTTCTAATTTTAAACCGAAATTTAGAAAACTCAAGAAATATCAAAATGATACATTCTATAATTTTCCAATGGCTACAAAACAAAGTTTTTCATAATTTTCTAAAGCCAACATAAACAACAACATTTTGAAACTGTGTAATTATAAAAATGTAATTTTGTAATTTTATAAAATATAAATATGTACATTTAATAAATAATAAAATTTTAATCCAATTTATAATTAAATTTATTTTTATTGGATCCAATATCGGTGAGGCCCAGAATCGTGAGGCCCAGAATCGTGAGGCCCAACTCAGGTAGCAGCGGCCCAGACAACCAACGCGGCCCAAAACCCAAAACAGCCTACGTGCCAATCCAATGCCCACAGCCAATCAGTGCCTCCTGCAACTCATTAATACGGCTACAAGCGGCAGGCGCAGGGCAAAAGAGGTGAGCCAATGAAAAGAATGTCAACTCTACCAGCCGCGGCTTGCGCCGCTCCCTACAACTGGCCAGCCAATCCTCACGTGAGAAGCAGACCAAGCGTAACCAGCGATACACGACAGTCTCTCCACCACCACAAGGCGACAACTGACACCATCGGCTGCTGCCAGCAATCAACGGCAGGCGAATCCCTGCAGGAAGGATTCTCGCGCCCAAAGCTTCGCGCCATGAAGCCTATAAATTCCCTCTCCTTCTACAAGAAGGGGGATCTGATTCCTGATCACTAATTAAATTCTAGACATTGAGATGGGCGCTCCCTGTGCTCCTCTCATACTCGCGTCCTAACCAATCTTCTACGGCCCTTCTCGGGCTACAAAAGTGAGCCACCTTTTGCGGTGCATCCAGGCAACCAGGCCTCCCATAAAATGCTCATCAAGTCCCATACTCTTGCATTTGAACACTCCCACCGCACACTCAATATATTTACGCGCACCTCTAAGTGTGCGCCCTTTCCGTTCATTGCAGGAAGTTACTGACTTGAGCGTCAGAGTATTTTCAGTGGGAGAAATCCCGCCGACCTCTAATCTCTTATTTGTAGTTTGTGTTGTGCAGGTTCCAAATTAACAGTGACAGAGACCGAATCCGCTCATGATCCTATTCGGACGATGAGGAATCCGAATGCTTCGTAATCCGTACAACAACCAGGAACTCAGGATACAACATTGGTACCGTCTGTGGGAAACACGACAAAAAGTCTAGGGTCTCCCCTCAACACTCACTCCCCTACACCAAGATGGTCAACACCAGGGCGCAAGCCAGCACGCCAGCAAGAGACGCAGCTGCTCACGGCGACGACCCCTCAATGGGTAACCGTGTCAACGAGCAGCTGCAACATGACGTCCACTAACTGGCTGCCGAAATGGACAACATGAGGCTGATGCTTCAAGCCCTCTACAACCGGACGGGCACCCAGCGAATGGAGGCTGCTCCTCCGACGTCTTAGGTGTCATCCTCCAGGCAAGGAAGGCGTTGTACCAGAGCCCATAGGAGCAGATCAGGTTAACCTAACGACGCCGAGGGCCAAGCAGCCTCCAGTAGTAGGGCCCAGACGGCGACTAGAAGCCATCCTAGTCAAGACGAGCGGGAGGAAAATCCAAAGCAACGAAACCCCGGCAACTCCCGCAGTGAAAGGAGACAAACAGCCGCAGGCTTGCGCAGTGCGCGGCTGCCCGTCCGGGAAGCCGTCACGACTAGCATGCGTAGCAAGATCCGTAGGGTCACACGAAGCTCCACGACATCATCAATGCGCAGAGGAGCGAGTCCAACCCGCCAATGGAAGAAAAGGTGGAGGTGATTTAGAACCACCTGTACAAGGAGAAGCCCGGAAAGTCTTCCACTGACTTGCGGAGGTCACCCTTCGCCATAAACATCTGGACCTAGCCGCTTCCCAGCAAGTTCAAAATGCCAATGCTGGACGGATACGATGAGAGCAAAGATCCGATGTACCACCTCAACTACTTCCGCACTCACCTGTCCCTCCATGGAGCGAGCGAGGCCGTGATGTGCCAGTGTTTCCCCATCACCCTCAGAGGGGACATGCTGCTTTGATTCTACGGCCTCCCACCAAACTCCATCTTACTTCTTTAGCCAGTTCGCCTCCAGCCGAAGGGAGGAGAAGCAACCATGGCACCTGGTCCGCCTCCACCAGAGGCCGGACAAAAGCCTGAAGTGATTCCTCAACCGCTTCATCACGGAAGCGCACCGAATCCCCCAACTATCTGAAGAGTTGAAGCTCAATGCCTTCGTTGCCATATTGGTAGCAGGGGACTTCTTTAAGCACTTATCATACCAGCGCCCTCAGTCCTTCCAGGAAGCTAAAGCCATTGCCCGAGCTTATATTTCCGTAAAAAAGGCTAACGAGGCAAAGCGTCTCAAACTCGCAGACTGCCCCCCAGAAGGACCTAAGCCAGCCATTGGGAAGAAAAGGAACGACGACAGCAACCACTTCAAGGAACGCCGTAAGCAGCCCCGGCCTTCGCCGGGATCCAAGGAGGAGTACAAGCCAACGTCTCTAACTCCCCTGAACGATACCCGCGCAAACATTTTGATACAGATCCAGGATGAGAAGTTCTTCAAGTGGCCAAAGGGGCCGAAGGACCCGAGCGGTGGAGATCAGACGAAATACTGCCAGTACCACCGTTGCCTGGAACATTCTACAGAGAACTGCCGGACCTTGCAGTAGGAGATAGAGCACCTGATTGCCGTGGACACCTCAAACGGTTTGTGAAGGGTTCGGGGCAGGCCCCCGCAGCATCAAAAGGCGAGGCGAGAGAACCTTCGAGGAACCGTATACGGTCGCCGACGTGATCAACATGATCTTGACTGAGCTAGCCAAGAGCAACAAGTAGGCGTAGCCTGAGCAGGCTTTTAGCAGCAAGAGAGCAAGAGTGGGGGATAGGAGTGATGTCATTAGTTTTAGCAGCGACGATATAGCACATGTAACATTCCCCCATTCTGATCCTCTTGTTGCATCCGCCCTTATTTCAAACGGTACGGTCAATTATCAGTTGAAACAAGTCTTTATTGATAATAGAAACTATCAAAATTTGATGTATCTTGACGCTTTCTTTAAGCCTGGATTGAGGCGAAACCAGATAAAAGCGGCCGATGGCCCTCTGTATGGCCTGGATAACGAACTTGTACCTGTGCAGAGAGAAATCTAGCTAGAGATCACAATGGGAACTTGCCCACGTACCGCAACGCGAGAGCAAACGTTCCTTGTTGTCGATCTGTCGTCCGTTTACAACGCCATCCTGGGTAGACCATTCTTCACGTCCTTCAGGCCTGTTACTTCGATCCCTCATCTGAATGTGAAGTTTCCGACCCTGAATGATGTAGGAGAGGTGCTTGGTGATCAGGTGATGGAGCAGACGTGCTAGATGTCCCAAGTCGCCCCAGTGCTACTGGACCGTATAGACGGAGGCATGAATCTCTGCGACAAAGCCACGCTGCAGCAAGCCTAGTCACCTGCAGACGTGCTACCTGTCCCAAGTCGCCCCAGTGGTGCCGGACCGTATAGACGAAGGCTTGAATCTCTGCGACAAAGCCACGTTGCAGCAAGCCCAGTCAAGTAAAGCAACCGAAGTGGTCTCTCTGGACCCTGCCGAGCCGAAGAAGTGCGTGCACATCAGCGGCTCTTTCACTGCGGCCAACCGTGACCGGTTCATTAACTTCCTCTAGAAGAACTGCGACGTATTCGCGTGGGTCCCTGCCGATATGCTCGGGATACCGACCAGAGTAATGGTCCACAAGTTGAGCTTCAATCCCGATCACAAACCCATCAGGCAAAAGTGTAGGAATCACTCCATCGAGAAGTTAGTAGCTATAAGAGAGAAAGTGAGAAGACTGCTGGACGCCGGATTCATAAGGGAGGTCCAGTATCCGAATTGGCTATCCAACATCGTACTCGTAAAGAAAAGCAACAACAAGTGGCAAATGTGCGTGGACTTCACTAACATCAATAAAGCCTATTCTAAAGACAGCTTCCCACTCTCTCGGATCGACCAATTGGTGGATTCCACGTCCTAGCACGAGCTCCTAAGCTTTATGGATGCTTATTCAAGCAATAACTAGATCAGGATGGACCCGGACGATGAGGAACACACCTCCTTCATGACCGACCAAGGAACATATTGTTACAAGGTCATGCCCTTCGATCTCAAGAACGCTGGGGCAACCTACCAGCGTCTTGTAAACAAGATGTTCAAGGCCCAGATCGGAAGGAATGTGGAGGTGTACGTTGACGACATGCTCGTCAAGAACAGAATAGTCGACAACCACGTTCACGATCTGGAGGAGACCTTCCAGGTGCTCTGAGCTCACATGATGAAGCTCAACCCGGCCAAGTGTGCGTTTGGGGTAACTTCCGGAAAGTTCTTAGGCTTTATAATGTCCCGGCGCGACATAGAAGCGAACCCAGAGAAAATCAGAGCCATCCTTGATACGAGCCCTCCGCGAACCGTGAAAGAAGTTCAGAAACTCACAGGGCGGCTGGCAACCCTATTGCGGTTCCTAGCCAAGTTTGCAAAGAAGTACTTACCATTCTTTAAGACACTCAGAGGAACAAAAGCATCCAGATTGCAGTGGACGGACAAATGCGAGGAAGCATTCCAAAAGCTAAAGGCTACCTCGTTAGTCCACCTCTCTTGAGCTCACCATCCGCAGGCGAGGACCTGTACCTCTACCTGGCCACGTCGGACACGGCGCTTAACTCAATGCTTGTCAGAGAGCACGAGGGCATGCAGCAACCAATGTACTAAATGAGTAGGGAGCAACCAATGTACTAAATGAGTAGGGTATTGACAGACGTGAAGACTCGATACCCACATGCGGAGAGGATTGCGCTAACCTTCATCTATTTCGCGCGAAAGTTAAGGCCCTACTTCTAGGCGCACCGAATCATCATTCTGACGGATCAATCCCTGAAGTCAATCCTCCAAAAGCCGGAGACCTCTGGGCTGCCAGTCAAGTGGGCCATAGAGTTAGGTGAGTTCGACGTGGAGTTTCGGCCACGACCAACCCTCAAAGGCCAAGCGTTGGCAGACTTCATAGTCGAGGCAACGACCCCAACTCTGGAGGCCCCGAGCAACCCGAAGAGCTTAGAAGCACTGGATGTTCCCATGTGGATCCTGAATGTCGATGGATCATCTACCCAGGCAAGCAGTGGAGCCGAAGTTGTGCTCAAAACTCCAGACGAGACAGAGCTCAAGTACTCCGTCGTGCTGACTTTCCCTACAGCCAATAACATGGCAAAGTACGAAGCCTTTCTTGCAGGACTTCGTTTGACAAAAGAGTGCTCTGTAAAGTCGCTGGTCGTGCGCAGCAAGTTAGAGCTAGTGGTCAATCAGATCCAATGAGCCTTTGAGGCATCAAACCCCCAGCTCGCAAAGTACTTGGCGAAAACAAAAGCCCAAATTTAGGCATTCGAAAGTTTTAAGATAGAACATCTCTCCAATCGAGGGCTCTCCTATTTATGGGCGAGCCAGCACCCTATCCACGCCCAGCAGAGCACGCCACCCGATGGCCGTCATTCACAAAATAGGAAAGTCTTCAATGTTGATGCAAAGTTTGGCGTGCGAATCCTTCCATTCAAAGCACGGAATCTCTGCGGCATCTGAAAAGCCCGCATGATTGCCTGGGGAAGGCGCGATGCCAGATGAAGACAAGATCCAGCACATCTCGAGGAAGAGCGCACGGTAGCCAACTGGACCCACGATGAACATGTCAGGCCTCGACTATAAGTCGGCCTAAGCATGGGGGCTAGTGTTGGGTCCAAGATCGATGAGGCCCAAGAATCGCGAAGCCCAACTCAGGTAGCAGCAGCCCAGACAACCAGAGCGGCTCAAAACCCGAAACAGCCTACGTGACAGCCTAATACCTACAACCAATTAGTGACTCTTGCAGCTCATTAATGCAACTGCAAGCAGCAGGCGCAAGGCAGAAGAGGTGAGCCAACAAAAGGAATGTCAACTCTACCAGCCGCGGCTCGCGCCGCTTCCTGCAACTAGCCAGCCAATCCTCACGCGAGAATCAGACCAAGCATAGCCAGCGATACACGACGGTCTCCCCAATACTACAAGACGACAACTAACACCACCGGCTGCTGCCAGCAATCAACGGCCGGCGAATCCCTACAGGAAGGATTCTCACGCCCAAAACTCCACGCCATGGAGCCAATAAATTCCCTCTCCTTCTACAAGAAGGGGGATCTGATTCCTGATCACTAATTGGATTCTAGACATTGAGACGGGGCGCTCCCTGCGCTCCTGCTCTCATACTCGCATCCTAACCAATCTTCCACAGCCCTTCTCGAGCTAAAAAAGTGAGCCACCCTTTGCGGTGCATCCAGGGAGCCAGGCCTCCCATAAAACGCTCATCGAGTCCCATACTCTTGCATCCGCACACTCCCACCGCATACTCAACATATTTCTGCGCACATCTAAGTGTGTGCACCTTTCCGTTCATTGCGGGAAGTCACTGACTTGAGCGTCGGAGTGTTTTCAGTGGGAGAAATCCCGTCGACCTCTAACCTCTTATTTGTAATTTGTATTGTGCAGGTTCCAGATTAATAGCGACGGAGACCGGACCCGCTCATGATCCTATCCGAACGACAAGGAATCCAAATGTTCCATAATCCGTACAACAACCAAGGACCCGGGACGCAACAATTTTATATATATATTTTTTAATTTTTTTTATTTTAGTTAACTTTTTTATACTGATTATTAAATTGACATGAATTATACTTACATATTCGACAATAAAATTATTAATATACATACCGCCTTTAATCAATATTTAGGTTATTTGATAATAATAATATTTAGGTTACCGTTTAATATTTTAAATAACTTAATAAAATATTATATGTTGTGAAACTAATTATATTTCAATAATTTAAAGGATCATCATATTAAAAATAATGTGCTATTAATATATATTTTTGACTTATTGACAACTGAAATATATAGATGGGGCCATAAAAGTTAAGGATTAGCACACTTAGACTTAAGTAATTTATTTAACATAACTTAGACTCAAATAATTAACTTTATAATGATAAAATTAAATTCGACTTCAACTCAATAGTTTATTGAGTTTAGTTCAAAGAAATTTGAAGCCATGCATTTAACAAAGTAATAGTTAATGAATAACATCAAGTACGCGTATTACATATATAAAATATGACACGAGTAATTTAGTATAATAAATTATAATTAAGAATCACATTTGATATACAATTTACTATTGTACGATACATATTTTTTTATGACTTTTAGTGATTTTGAAGCAAACTATCATAAAATAAGTTCAATTATTTAGTTTATTATAAATGAATATATTTAGTAAATTTATCAAGTAATTGGTGAATTAATAATTTTTATCAAATATCAAATATTTGAAAATCTATAAACAACTACTAATAAACATTAACTTGTTAAAATGTTTACATTTCTAAAATAAAAAAAAAAACGAACACATTTTTAGAAAATCTTTAAAAATGAAAAAAGTAGAAAAGGAAAAGAAAACAAGAAAATAAAAAATAGAAAAATGTTTTTCCAACTAAGCTAAGCCTTAGTTTCCTCTTTAACGAGTGCAGCAGTTGAATGCAGCATGAGCTAATAGTTTGGGGAAATAGTGGAGATAAGTAGTTTCAGTAAACCATTGAAAGAAAAAGGAGAGTAAGAGGGCATCAAGAACAAGTTAAAAAGGGAAGCTGTTGATTGTGACATAAGCTAGTAATTGTAAGAAAAAGAGAATAGTAGTTCATCCCCTCACTGCTTCACCCCACCTGCATCAGGTAACAATGAGAAAGCAGGTTGATGACAGAAATATAGAAACAAGCAAGTAACAGTTGATAAAAAGCATCCATGCACATGAAGGAGATTGACATTGGCATTTAAGAGAGGAATCAGAGGAGTTGAAAAGAAACATAGTTCTAGAAAATTGAAAGATTCCTCAAAATTAAGAGAGGATTGTAAAACTAATTGGGCAGATTGAGTCTGTAGAATACTATGTGATGAGCAATCAAACTTTAGTTCTATCAAGTTCTTCGTAAGTATCTCTATTTACTTCTTGGGTGACAGAAATGAAAGGATCATTCTCTTAAGATTTCCAGGGAGATTAATGTTGTCTCTAGATCTACTCATCAAAAAATTGTGACGGGATCTATCATCAATGTTGTACAAGCAGGCATTTCTATCTAGGGCTGAAGAAACCTTCTTCCACTGAAGTGTGGTGCCTGCAACTTCAAAAAAACGACATTAATGACTTCTGATCTCATTAAGTTGCCTCCTCAGCATGGTTTCCTGCAAAAGGTTATCCCATGGGAACTGCATCTTAATGTTGTAGTAGGTTGATTGATTATTTTTATAATCATTCGATTAACATCCGTAATTAAAACTCCAGCCATCACTCACTGCAAGATTTAACTCATCGTTCTACAAGAACCAACTTGCAACACGGGTAACTTTTGTCTATTTTCTATTTGCTTTATTTTTTTGTTGGTATGAAAACTAGCACACGTGCCAAAGGAGAGTTGAACCTTAGTCTTTCTTTCTGACCTATCAAAAGGGACAACAACATATAGAACAACATATTATGAAGAAAAATGTTGTAAGAAATTTGGAGAACATATGGATATTGTTTCCACAATTAAAAAACACTTGATTCAAAATCCAAATCTGATTTTCTCTGCATAACATAGACAGGGGTGGATCGAACCCAAGGCAATAGGTAGCCCACCAAGGCCATTCTTAAATCCCCAACAATTTGCATTTATATAAATAGCAAAAATTTGGCTTATCTGGTGAATTAACTTCTTTATAATTTATTCCCACATTTTTTGGCAGGAAGCCTGGAGTCATTACCAAAAGTCTGTACTCAATCTTAATTCAAACAATTTTAACACTGTAGATAGGAATTGTGGCCATCTTGCCCCATATAGTGAGAGTTCAACCATCCCTGAATGCTGCAATCAAAGAAGTCTCAGAACATGTAAAAGAAACTTCCACGCTACATTAAAGAAGCTTCTAGACACCAAAAGAGGATGAAGAATACGTCTAAATCAAATACATTGAGTTCATATCACTACACAGCATCAACTAAAGCCTCAAAATATATTTTAACTTAAAAACAAATTAGAGGTAATTCAACAAATCCAAAAGAATATTCCAGCTTCTAAAAGCATCAAAAGCACCTTAATTCAAAGCTGATGAACTTTATCATGCAGCCACACAAAAAAGAGGTCGACCAATATGTGTCAGATTTCGTAAAAATTGATATGCTATAGACCCGATAGGATATTTATTTTGCAATGTGTCTGTATATAGCTGTTATGTAACAGTGTCGTCCATTAGATGGCCATACGGTCATTATGCAACAGTTTAATAGGTTGTATTTTGCCCTTGGAAGATTCAACATTCTCACGAATTATGTTAGCCAGTTTTTCTTTCTGCTGCATCAAAACTCCTCTAGGTTGTTTTCAACAAATATTGTACTATTCAATTTTTCCTAGGATAAAAATTATTAAATCCTTTTTAAAATATTACTGTTATGGCTTTTGACTCAAACCATTACAAATAACCATCAAAATCATTACAGGAGTCTTAAATGAAAATCCCTGGATGATGGCCATGAAATGTTACATGAAGTTGAGACACCCCACTTCCATGACTCGATGACAGCCGATACTAGTTCCACGTATGCATCCCTTCATAGTCCAATTAACACAAAACAGACCAGATAACTGAGCAAGCATCAAATTTCTTTCTGAAAATGAAGCTTTTTTCAGTTGGCCAAATTCCATAGAACATGGAAGCTCATACTACTTGGAAGCATTGGATTAATTGTTAAATTAATCATCTAGAATTGGAAACATGAAAAAAAGATAAACCACCTTCAGTATAGGGAACATATTCAAAAATAACTGGACTTAGTAACAATATATTCAGATTAATTAGGGTTTCCACTCAACTTATCCCTTCAGCCCTATAAATGAACAGCGTAAAACTTCTTTCATTCAACCTATTCAGAGAATCACTAAATTTAGCATCCACAACAGAGTGCTAGCTCAACAAGAAAGGGCGGGTAACCATGAACTCACCCATTCACCCGGGCAAAGAGCACGATAGTATCTGGCAAATTTTTCGCACTCATTAGACTCTTCACCCTTGACAGCTATGCACCTGTAGTTAATCCTTATTAGCATGGAATAAAATATCAACTGATATGTAGATTATATGCCTAAATATATCAATATTGATCCCTGATATTGATATTGTTTGATACCATTACAAAAAAATGATATGTTGCTGTATTGATGATACATAACTCGTATGCAAGATCAATACAGTCACGACCGATATCGATACCAATATTTTATGCTTATTAGATCAAAATGAATGCCAAAAACCGTACCTGTGAAATTCTATGTATCGAGTGAAACAGTGCCTTGTTTGATTTGTGGTGGGAAATCGAAAATCAGCTGGTGCAGTTTTCAGTTCAATCTGAAAGACAAAACCGTAGAGACAGCCTCAGATTCAGCACAAATTAAGAGCACAGATAGTCAAAAAGGGATATGAAGTTTTTCTTGAGTTAGTTAAGCATTTCCTTTAAATGAATGCATAGTCAGCATTAGCATATTTGCTATTCAGTAAAAAAAAAACATTAGCATATCACAAATAACATACTTGCAGTTGAAGAAGACAGGGCATTTCCTAAAACTGAAATTATTTATATGGTTTTGGCTTTAAGAGACTCGCTTGAAACTAATTGTAATATACAAGCAGGGATAAATTTCCCTAATAAAAGCGGAAAAGGAAAAGAAACTAGCAGGTTATATCAAACAAAGTAACAGAGTCACATAGGTCAACAATATCAAGTACTTGCCCAGGCCCCCTAATTTCCTGGCCACCAAAGAAGGAATGGAAACAAAGACGTCAAAAAAGTGGGAAGACCAAGAAGTACTTTCAATCAGTGTAAATCTACCACCTTTGTGACAAATACTGTTTTCTCCACTCAAGTCATATTTTTAATGCATCACCAATTCCTAAACCATACTATCCTTACAATAGAACCCCGCAGGAACACAAACAAGGTAGTGGCAACTTATGCAACCTAAAATATCAGCTATCGAATTACAATGAAGAACCTACGACAACAATGGGATTGACTTCAATAAATTTACCTCCAAACAAGGGCACTCATAAAAGGCCAGTAAAATACTTCAAGAGAAAAGCTCGCCCCTCTCCATAATATCACAAGAAAGAACCATCCCATATGAAAAGGTTGGAAACCACAAATTCTCAAACATTAATCATATCCAAGTTTCAACCTTCCAGAAGACAACACATTTAAGTGCTACAACTATACCTACCAAAAAGAGACAAAATGAAGACAAACAGTAAAGGAGAAACCGAGAAAGGGATCTTCCTAACAAAGGCAGAAGCTATGAAAAAACCCTTAGGTCTCACATAATATTAAATAAAAACTTACTACAAATTATTCAATCAATCTAATTCCCCAACCCAGCAATGTTAACAACACAACAAACAATGCCACATGGGCTGTCGTGCGACTTCTTAACAAAGGCTTACAAAATCTCTTGCCAGAATAAGCATCAACACAGTCATTACCCATGAGGATGCTACCAAAATCTTTCTTCCCCCAAAAAGGTATTCTGAATCTCAGAAATAAGCTTCTAACAACTCTTCTCAATCTCCTGCACAGCACCTGTAACACCCGGTTCCCATTTAGGTGATTTGATATTATCGGTTTATTTCAGGTTAATTTTGGATATATTGAAAATAATTGAGTAATGTAAATTTGAAGAAAATTCGGAGTAAGGAAACAATTTTGGCTCTGAGATACGCTTGGTGCACGCTCATGTGCACTTTTGGCAGACGTGGGTGTGCTAGAAGAGCGCCCTTGGACCGATCGAGAAAAGTTTGGGCAGATTAGGAACGCTTAATGCGCGCCTGAGGCGGTGTTCAAGCATGAATTGGCAAATTGCTTGTGCTCAAGGAGCACCTAAGGCAGCACTCGTGCGTGGTTGAGGCCAGGCACGGCATGATGCCCGATGTGCACTTGAGGCGGCGCTTATGCGCCGATTTATTTATATAAGGGAGACGCGCACTGCTTCGCTCATTTCACATGGGAAAAAAGAGAAAGGAGAGAGAAAGAGAAGGGAAGGAAGAGAAGAAATGAGATTTTAAAATATCTTTTGGTCTAATATGTCAGATCAAAGGTTGAAGGCAAATATCTTTATACCCTAACTTTGGTCTATTTCAGTTTCCGTTTAGTTTTGCTTACATTTGATGGATTTAATGTACATGCATGTCATTTTACTTACCCCATTTTGATTCCTCGTGCATGCATATCGTTTTTACTGGATGTTTTGGGATTTTGCTCAGTCTTGTTATTATTTGAGTATTTTCGCTTGTTTTGCAAAAATGGATAAATATTTTGAGGTATTTTGTTATGTATAAGAATATTTGTAAAGGAAAAGTCATGAAAACGTATATATTGGCCTTGCATGTGGTATCCATGCATGTACTTCGAGTCAAGATCTATCTTTGTGTATTCGATTTGATATGTGTACTTTCCCCCATGGTGGAAAGCTGTGTATGACCTTCCCAAGTGGAAGCTTTGTACTTTTCTGCTAGATTGGAATAGTTTAGAATTTGTGATGTAGAGACCCTTTCCGATTTGTATTTTTATGAGAATCATTATAACGAATTAAACGTAACTAATATATTCAGACGTTCTAATATCTTCAGACAAACTTGAAAACTGCACCTATCATCCATGAGCAATAAAAGAAAATAACGTTTGTCTCTGCCTATAGGGGAGAATATGTAGATAGCTCGCCTATGGATCTAAATAGTAGCTTATGGCCTAAGGTTTCCAATTTAAATATGTTTTCAATTTTCAATATATTTTTACCTACATTTGATTTGGATACTTGAGATTTTGATTTAAGATTCGTAGATTTTGACCGCTATTTGAATTTGGATATCAAATTTGGTTGGTCTACTTTGGACTATGTTCTTCATGTACAAGACTTCGTTTGGTCATTGCTGATTTGTCATATTGAATATTTGGATTTTGGCTCTTATGAGTTTTGTATATATTTTATTGATCTTTGCTTTATTTATGGACGTATGGTTTTACTACATATATATAAACATACAGATATTTGTTGAGCATTTATATCACGTTTTCATTATTTTTTATCCCTTCTAGATTAGAGGGCTACGGATATGTTACAGGGAGCTTGGACGCAATCACTGGTAGAGATTTTTGCTTCTATGTTGTGAGTATTGTTTTATAGTTAGACTGTATTTGCATTGGATGTATTTTGGTATCGGTTGGATGGCAAATGAATCAGTATTAGTATGTATTACTATTATGGAGGCAGTATTTGGATTATTCTGATATTTGGATGTTGTGGTATTTTGGCTTATATTAGTTCAGTGGTGTGGTTTGTATTGACTAGATGGTCACATTTTTCCTTACGGATATTTTAAGAAGGTTGTACATATTTTATTGTCCGGATGGGTAGTTTAGAGCGATCCTATGAATGATTAATATACTATAAGGCAACATCTACCAAACCTTCTCAATCAAGGAATAACTTCAAAATTTTATGCTTGGACAACATACTGAGTGGCTTAAGATAGAACTCAATGGATACTCACACAATAAATCATGGGAGATGAAAGCTTTCGTGTTTGCAATGAATAGGAAGATAATTAAGCTTTCCTCCCTACAACGCAGAATGTGCACAACTCCAAGCAACCAACTACTCTATTGCATCTTGCAAATTACCACTAAGCTCAGAGACCTTAACTTTAACCAATGTGACCCAAACTGTTGAATTGGGTTGCAAGTGTTGGATATGGAAGAGTGACGTTGCAAGTTTCTGCAGACAAGAGAGAAAACTTTTAGAGGAAGGACTAGGGAGGGGATTTGGGAGGAGATTTGGGACAAATGATTCCTTTTTCTGATTTGTGCTTGCCCTTGTCATATAATCAAAGCCTTGTACAAGCTTTAAGATACAAAGTAACAATAGCTGGTTGGCGGCAACTAGTGAAGAGACAAAAAAATTCTAGTTCTAGTAAGCTGGGAATCAAACGAAAGTATTGCACGAAGGTAATTGAGCTAACTCTCCTCACGAGAGAGAAGAAACGGACTCATGGAAGGGTTCCTTTAGCCCAGGAAGCATCAGGGAGCCTTCACACAAGATGCTGACTAAACAACTCAATGTCTTTCATAATCCATTTAGCAGACCTCCTTTGAGTTATTTTTCTTGCTTCTTTTTCTATAGGGATACCAATCATACAACAACTCCATGTTTTCAATCCAAGAATTTTCTTCCAAGTTTTTCGATTATAAGGTCAACTGCAATACCTTTGAGGATTCTCCGAAATCTTTGAATCATTCTAAAGTAAGTGCGGACACAATCATAAGGGTTTTGGTTTTTGAGCTCAAACTTTAAGGATGGAGAAGATCATAATAATAAGTGATTTGGCAGATGGCTTACGCCTTATGATGGTATTACTCTACCACTAGGTTAAAGGGGGCATTTTTCAAAAAGAAAGTGTAAACAAATAGTGTTTCTTCAAATAATTTAATAAGCTTACAGATCATTGCATCAGCATCACATGCAAGCCATACTATAAACTAGCTAAAAATCAATGAAAAGCAATACAAAAGAAAAAAATTCTAAAAAACCTCTTGTGGGCATTCTTTCAGGAAAACTAAGCCATGTAAAACTATAAACAAACAATTAAGGTTTCCCAGTTGCCTCACGTCAGCTAATAAT
The DNA here is from genome assembly GCA_033239525.1 of Nepenthes gracilis. Classification (NCBI taxonomy): domain Eukaryota; kingdom Viridiplantae; phylum Streptophyta; class Magnoliopsida; order Caryophyllales; family Nepenthaceae; genus Nepenthes; species Nepenthes gracilis. Next base: position 16,778,177 of record BSYO01000016.1, on the reverse strand, counting down.
TAAACTTGCAGAGGTTCAAAGCACATAAGTATGAAGGATAGCTTCTTAGCCTCCAAATCCATCAATGAATTCACAAAGCAGAGTTTTATGTTTTCTAATTACTAAAAGGGGAATAGACACCTAAAAACCTTCACACAACACAAAACAAAGGTAAGACTTTATACAGATTTTCCATGTAAGTCGCATGCCAAAAAGAATAGAGAATAGTATCAAATAGCTAAACCTTTTGAGAATACCCATATCATCACGAAGTTAATCATATTGAACTCTAAACTTCCCAAGTGTGCATAAAACACCTTATGGAACCTTAAGAGGAAGCAGAAGAGAACAAGCTGACACATTAGAATAGAGGATCATGGAAGAAATTTCTTATTTTCTTGGGGGTGGAAGGGGGCAAGTCTCATGTATTCCTTTTGTGTGACAACTGAATGTGCTGTGCCTGTGCCACCTCTGGTCAGTTGATACATTTGTATTATCAAGCCAATAAGCTATACATATCATCTTTCCAGCCAAAACTACAAAACAATTTTTTATTTTATTTTATTTTATTTTATTTATTTATTTATTTATTGAGGGGGGCGGCATTTGTGTAATTTCAACCTTGTTCTCCAAGTAGAATTCCAATTTAAACAATCATTATATCCTAGTACACATCCTATCTTATTATATACTTCCTTCAGAAGCCTCGACAGCTTAATCTGTTAAGACCCACCTCCACAAAGCAACATATTCAATAGCGATTTTCCTCTTCCCCATAACCATTCATAGAACGAATAGGAAGATAAATCTACCAGACCAAAAGATAATCAGACAAACATGATACGAGGATTCCAAATGTAGGTGAATTCTAAACCCTAATTAACATAAAACATTCAATTCCATTAGACAAATCAAGTCGCAGCCTGTGAATTGAAGATACGCGGAACAGAAACTATGTATTAGGAATATTAGGCAGTGTGAGAGAAAATTACCTCTGTCATCGCGGATTCGATCAAACATTAGTCCGAGGGAACGAGAAATTATTGGTTGTTCGATGGGCTATTGTTGAATTCTATAGGCTGGGGCGCACCGTTGGGGCACTTCCTTGGGACATTTTATTTAGCATTAGTCTTTACTTTAAATTTTATTTTATTTTTTATAATTTGAAACTCCTAACTTTTAAATCATTTGAGGCATCAAGCATTCCTATCCCAATTATGTGTTAACATTTATTTTAGAGGTAATAAACAGAAGTCCTTGTGCATAAATTAGCATCACTTCAATGTATGAGTGGCAACGCCTTTTACGTCAATATATTTTTTAATAAAAAAATTAAATAGATATTTAAATTTTAAATATAATCATCTAAATAGTTACTTTAACAACTTTTTATATTTAAATTTTATATTTCATAGGTTTTAATATTTAAAAAATAAAAAAAAATAATCATCTTAATAATATTTACATCATAAAATACCTATCATTAAATATAAATTTAAGGACAAAAAGAAGTTGTTGAAAAGGTTACACTGTCTTTTGTAGTAGTAAATTTGGTCTCAAAAATCTAAGTTCAAATATTTGAGTATCAAAAATTGTGATATTTTTATCTAGATTCATCAAACTTTTAGCTTTATATAGCTATTAATAAGAATAATTAATAAGTTATTCATTACAAATAAATTTAGACTAATTCGTATTATAGATAACATGTTGGTTTCACATGATTATAAGATGGCTAAAGTGGTAATTTTTAACAACAGTTAGTAATTATTTTAAGTCCTTTAGAATAATAATTAGAACTTATTATAACAATAGTATGTATTTATGTAATTATGTATGCATAATTAACAAAATAAAAAATTAGTTAAATTAATTTAATAAATATTATAATCAAATTTTTGGAACCAAATTCATTCAGCCCCTTTCACCAACTCACAGACAGCCACCTCCCTCCACATTCACTTGGCCGCCCCATGAAAGTAAATGATGTTTTGCAAGCTTGATGTGGGGCATAAATCTATGTTTTTTGGTGAGTGAAGGCAAGTTTTTACTAGTACTTGATGGGATTTGTATCTCCAACACTCATTCGAACTAGAGAGAGAGTGACCAACCGTGATATGGAGAGGGAGCCAAAGTCCCTGTGCTGTTTCTGTCTTTGCTACTGCTGTTGTTGCCATTGCTTCTTTGCTGTGCCATGAAGGAGAACTGACTGTGCTATTGCCATGTATAATTCTTATAAAATGCAGTAGTATAACTTGTTATATGGAATCTTGACTGTTTGAGAAGGTTTGGTTCACTACAAAAAAATGAAAAAGATGAGTGAACAGTAGCACAGCACAATGGAGAAGAAGATGAACAATACCATGAGTGTGAAAATTCCTGGTTCCGAACTATTTTTGGGCTAAGTGTTATTATCTTTAACATATGAGTTCATATTAATAAAATTATCGTTTTTATATTATAATATGTATAGTTTAATCTTTTATTGATAGAATATGATTTCAATTTTTAAAGTATTGTCAATCAAATGTCAAAATGTTACAATGAGTATTGAAATATATCTGTCTCATCTTTGGTTAAAATGACAAGCGATTGTTGAACAAATCGTTTGTATATTAAATTGATGTGTTTATACATTTGCAATTATTATTCTTATATTATTAAATGCATAGTTTGATATTGAATTGTAAAATCTCCGTTTTAATATCTCGAGGTGATAGAAATTGATTAACGAAGAGACCTTACCGATCACTAAATCTAATTTCAACTTATTGTTGGCTAATGTGACAATTGATATTCAAGTTAATCATTCATATGATAAATAAATACATTATTATAATAACGTTACTATTATTGTTCTTTAACATGCTAATTTTATCAATTATCCAAAGACGTAGAATTTGATTGACAAGTACACAACATCGTGCATTAAAATCTAGCCGTGTACAGTTTCTGAAGCTACTACTAATGGTATACTTTGGGGCGGTGAAAATTGAGTTAGTTTTTGTTTTATTGTGGTTGAAGATATTTGAAATATTTTAAAATCTTGATTGGATCATATTATAATCAGTCAGGACAGTTTGGATAGAATTAATAATTTATAAGCTTTGTTTGGTAGAAGTAAAATATAATATACTTTTATAGACTTAAAAATATAATTAATATACTAGTGAGTGTAGTAAGGATCGGGTAAAATTTTAATAACCTGTTGGATAATTAGTTTATTCTTAAAATTGTTCTTATATTTCAGTTATTATTTTTTATATTAATTTAGTTCATGTATGTAACTTTATTAGTTATTTATGGTTATGGTAAAAATATTATATAAAAAATTATAATATTAAAGAATATGTAAATTGTGAACCTATTTCAATAGAGATTTCTACATCACGTAATGTTATGAACAATCTTCCTATATATTATTCTGTCATTGTGAATCAAAAAACACATATTAACACTCACCCATTTCATGTATAGGAATAATGTCTATACTGACAATTCCTTTCGCTCAATCTGAATGTAAAAATTTTTACTCTGATTCTCTTCACCAATACCATGTATAGGAATCTGTATTCTTCTTAGTAATTTCCTTCTCTTAATCAGGGCATAGAAATAGCCCACTAGACTTCCTTTTGCCCATTTTCGGTATAGAAATCCATGCTTATGTATGTCAACAATCGATATCCATCATTATGATATCTCTTGATATCATACCATATGATTATTATATGACTATAAGTTGTGTCAGTCAAATAATTATATATATGATTAATTTGATAAAAAGTCACATACAAAAATATATTTTTGGTAAATAAGTTGATCACCTTAAACTACATAGGATTCTCATATCATCATTGTGATATCCCTTGATATCATACCATACGATTGTCATATGATCATAAGATGTATCTATTAAATAATTATATACATGATTAATTTAATAAAAAGTTATATGCAAAATTATATTTCTGGTAAATAAGTTGATCACGTTAAACTACATATGATTGTCATATAATCATTATAATATCCCTTGATACCATACCATACCATACGATTATCATATGATTGTAAATTGTATCCGTCAAATAATTATATACATGATTAATTCGATGAAAAGTCACAGAAAAAATTATATTTTTGGTAAATAGGTTGATTATATAAACTACATATCATTGTCATATCATCATTATAATATTTCTTGATACCATATAATACGATTGTCATATGATTATAAATTGTATTTGTTAAATAATTATAAACATGATTAATTTGATAAATCACACACAAAATTATATTTTTAATAAATAAATTGATCACGTTAAACTACATCCAACCCTAAAACTTCCACTCAGTAATTGAAGATATAACTACAATATTTTCCACGTTATTTTTTTAATATTTTATTCACGACTTACAGCTTAACACCAATAATGCGCCGGATAAAAATTCAAACCAAACACATGATAATAGCGAACGCTGTTTCAAAAAAGAAAAAAAGTTTAAAAAAATTAAGATCATTTTAAATATTTTTCCGATTCTAAAAATCAAATCTTTAGGGACATATTTAGTAAGAAAAAATTAGAATTATTTTTAAAAAATTAAATAAATAAAAAATTATTTAAATTTGTCTATTTTTAAAATATTATTTGATAAGTTTATAAAATAAAAATATATGTATTTAATAAATAATAAATTTTAATCTTATTTATAATCAAATTTATTTATATTTTTTATTTGAGTTAATAATTTTATGAAAATTAGTAAATTGATAGAAATTATACTCACATATTTAAAAATATAATTATTAATATAAAAAATCAAAATATGGTCTTTTAATGAATATTTAGATTATTTTATAATAATAATATTTAGATTACCGTTTAATATATTTTATGATTAAGATAATATTATGTACTGTTAATTTAATAAAAAAGTTATACAAAATACATTCTAATAATTTAAAAACTCATTCTTATAAAAAATAATGGGTCATTAATTATATTTTTAACTTATTAATAATTATATATATATATATATATAAAGCGATAAAAAGTTATGTATTAATAAATTTGGACTCAAGTAATTAACTTTACAATAATAAAATTAAATTTAAATTCGATTTAATAATTTATTAAATTTAACCTAAATAAATTAAACCCAGACTTTTAATATAATAATAATTAATAATTAAATATTAAATAAGCATACATATATAAAAAAATATATACATTTTTCATTTTATATAAAATATTATAATTAAGAATTATTTAATATAAAATTTACTATTATACAGTACATAAGTTTTTTCAAGACTCATTTGCTAGCCTCATGGATAATTTTACTAAAGCCACAGCAATATCATATTCCTCATTATAAGCTTATACACATACTTCTAGAGCTACTCTGTAGTGTTCTGCCCGTAACTTTTGAGAGCATTCATGTTTAGCATATGCCCTCTCTAATCAAAATTTTTGAAAATGATATTTCAATTATGTGTATTGGGTATCCTTTTTTTCTTCTTTTCTTCTTCTTCTTCTTTTTTTTTTTCTGGCTTGATAGCAATAGAACCAAGAACACAGCTTGCAAATGCAGAGCTGAAATTTTGGACAGAAGCAATCGATTAAGATCAAACTTGTGAACTCACCGTTACATGTTTTTCTTTGTATATATAAATTGAACTTGAATATCCATCAACTAATGAACTGGCTAGAAGATAATAGTTTATGGGACAAAAAATTCAACTTCGCATCTGCACTTTTGCCCTGGAAAAACAGAGGGATCACCACCACCACCTCAGGCTGTGGGAGTGCCACCACCACCATGACCAACTGGAGGAGCAATGGCAGCACCGTATGGAGCCATTCCATCTGAACTGCCACCCATGTCAACGTGAGGCCTCAAATAAGGATCATAATAGGGACCAACACCCCGGACAGTGGAGGCATAAGAAGGGTTTGTCTCCACATATGAACCGCCATAAGGACACGGCACTGCATATACAGATAATTATTAGTACATTTGCCAAGTTTTTAAACCACATAGTAGAAAAAGATAAGAAAATTACTTTTTCTAGGGAAAAAAAAAAACAAACAGACGTAGTTAAAGATGAATCAGTACATCGGGTTTGTGGGCAAGAATAGTTACCATGTAATCTCCTCTCAGCATTCAAAACCTCAGCTCGCAATCTCTCCACCTCTCGGGCCATGCCCACCATATCCCTCTCCATTGCTCGCATTTGTTCCACTTGTTCAATGTTTGAGCGCTTTTCATACTCAAAAGTAGTACTTCTCAACCAAACAAGTAGAATTAGGGTGAGTCAGAAAAACATTGATATGTATCTTGTGTAAGCTGGGAAATTTCATGATTGTTGGAAAATAAGTAATCATAGGAAACTCAGAGAATTAGGGTAAGCAGGTCAATTGCTGCTGCTAATTTGCAATTCAACCCAAGAACAACTGCATTGATTAAGTAAAACAACCTCAGCACATAATTCGATCAAATACTGTCCCCCTCCCTCACAATGCATTATCCTAAAAGACAGTGCTGGCTGTTTCCACTGTTTATTTAAATATCTGCAGCTTATACCAGTTTTTGAAGATATAATTGATGGTTTGATAAACTTTTAAGTTGCCAATAGAGAAATAGAATTGAATAATTTATATTCCATCATCAATTTCGCATGGTCTTTGCAAGGAGGGGAGGGGGACCTGTGTATCGTCATATAACCAAGTTAAATTTGTACTTCAACATGCAATGCATGATACCTATGATCTTAGAAATCAGAAACAATATGTCTGCAAACCAAACTAATTAAAGGCCTCCCCCCCCCCCTTCCCTTCTCCCAGCCAAATGGAAAAAACAACAAACAGCAAAAACAAAGTTTTAAAGTCTCAGCAGGTATGGTTGACAAGCATGCACAGAGTAACAACATCAACAACAATAACACCAAATGGAACAGAGTAACGAACAAGCATATGCACGTATTCAATATCAGGGGGAGGCAAAAAAATTGAATGGGAAAGATCATGCTTACTCACCGAAGCCTCTGGTGTTCTTGCCTCAAGCTGTCCAATTCAGATAGAATATCAGGAAGCTTTTTAATGTCAGTGTGGGCCTTCTCAAGCTCCTGAGTAGCCTGTTCAATCTGTGCAGTCAGCTCTTGCCGAGCTGCCACCAAGCTTTGTGCCTCCTTGTGTGCCAGTTGCAGCTCCTTCTTAACATTTTCACCAGCTCTGGCTTCTGATTCCATATTTGCAGTCTTTTCCAGCAAAACCCTGATTTGGATATTACTTTCTGTCTGTAGGCTTTTTATGTGTGCCTTAACTCTCTGTATTTCCTCCTGAGCAGCCACAAGATCCTGCCTTAAGGCTACCTGTGTAGCAGCCAATCTATGGTTTTCTCGTGCAAGTCGATCTATTTCAGCAAACATTCTTTCCTCTGCAAGCTCTGGAGGAAGGAGGGAATCCAGAGCACGGTGTCCAGCAGAAGCACCCACTCCAGGAGGTGGGCCATGACGCATCATCCCAGGAGGTGGGGGCGTCCCCCTCAATGACATTTTAAAATCCAACAGGATGCGTACTGTGAAATATTTAAAATAAGCAAAATGTTCGTCAATTGAATGTGATAACAATATGCAAGAAGCAATTGCAGCCAAGAAAGCACAAAAAGACAAACATGTTAACCAAAATCAGAAAGACTACGAACTACAGTTGCACATCACACAAAAACCCAAATGGCACAATCAAGGCCCAATCTCTTTGGATGACATTACAAGCTAACTTCTAGAATCCCAAGTAGGTTCAAGTGGGAACTGAGAAACAAAGGAGAAGTAGGCCATGCTGCTCTGGGCTTTCACTGGCACTAGCTAGAGAAGATCATAGTCATGATTTCATGTACTCTTTCACTCCTCATTTTCCCTATACATATCTTCCTAATGTTCTGCACTTACATGCTAATAAGGTTGGTCTTTTTAAAATTAAACATCAAGAAATAAATCAAATCCCCTCGTGCATATATTTTAGGGGACTCCAGGTGCAAACAAGTTCTCTAATATGGTCTATTGCAACTCATGCTTAAGACTCTTTTTATTTTTACACATTTATCAGAACAACACTGTCCAATTTATCTATTACAACTCTTATTGATGAATACCCACAGGGAAAAAAAAAGATAGTAATACCTCTATATTTAAGTGTCTTCAAGTGTGAACCAATGCTTTGAAGTGACAAAATAGCACCCCATTCTAATCTCTTGGAGCAGACCAACAAAAGCGGGAAGGTAATTTAAGCTAAAAAAACCACCTGCCTAATAACCCTCTTCTCTCTCCTGCTTAGCAATAAAGCAGTTTCTCAGGAAACATGATAGGAAACTGTGGCAGAATGATTAATATAGTATTGCCTATTGAACCACCACAAAAAGACAAACAAAATGGCCCAATCAAGATCCGTATTTCTTTAACATGGTAAATCCCCCAATTGATGAAATATCCATGGCTATTTTGAGAATACACTACATGAAACAGGAAGTGCAAAAAAGAATCGAGGATCAGAGACAGTTCAGAGTCAAATACTAGTCTCCTCAGTGGTCACCCAATTCGTGTACAGGTACTCTTCCTCCATCACTGACAAATCACAGAAGTTTCCAATAATTTGCAATTGAAAAACACACTAAAAAAAAATTTTCTACCTTAATTGGGTTGGCTTAGATGTGACCATTGCCTCCATTAAAAACCATTACAGGACAATTCCTATGCAACCTCCAAACATGCAAGACCATGCTCAAAGGTCTTCTTCAAACTCTTCTTCAATCTTCCTCCACCTCTTTTGCAGCTGACCACTTCAATCCCTTCACATCTCCTTAGAGAAGATGCAACTACATATGGTTTTTGCTTCAAAAAGACAATTTTTATCTCAAACAACTACTCTCACAATATCCCTTACTAATAGTGGTGTATCCAGCTTTTCTAGTATATAGTACTGTAACAATTTCTATCTTTCTTTGTATGACCACATATACACTTTAGCATCTTCTCCTACACCGATGCCATTTTTTAAACTTCTTGATACTTAACCTACAGACACTTCACTCCACAAATCATAATTGGCCAATTCAACAAAAACAAAAGATATAATACAACTTCCACCCCTATCAACTTGGAAGCATAGAGCATGGGAGGTAGCACCTTATGCCCTCCTTTGATTTGTATACAACTATTTATCAATTTAGGAACTTCTGTTTCACTTGAAAAACAGGTAAACACTGCTTGCCTAGGAAGTTTCCTGTTAGGCATCCAAATCCATTCTTGCTCTCCTTTACCAGTAACCCTTGTTTCCTGCCCTCCATTTACCATTCAGCCTTGTTTTCGACCAAAGATAAGATGGCCCACCTTCTCGTTAGTATCAAGTCTCTTGATCAATAATTGCTTTCATATTCATACTGGAAACTTTCAGCTTTGCGCTTTTGCTTCCAATTTCACGTTCAAACTTGACTAAAATACTTCCATAATTGATTTCCATGAATAAATAATTCTTATGTGGTAAGAGAGAAACAATTGAAGAACAAACTCTAACAGCAGAACATGATCTGGACTGAAAAGATAAAGTGTAACCTAAAATGAAATGATGACGATGAATTGAAATCCAAAAAATTCATTACAATATCAAAAAGGAAATAGGTAACCCTTCATTCAAAATTGAACTTCCTAAATAAAAATCACACTTTTTAAGGAAGTACAAATAATAACATATAGAATAAACTAATCTGTTTCATAGTAGTGCTCCTTGTGATATTTACTTACCAAAAAAAGCTCCTTGTGATATTTGAAATGTTGTCCTCATAAATTAGGCTTCTTTGGAAATTGATCGTTTTGCCTTTCACAGCATTTTTGTCCATTTAAAAAGTGTCTTGAAGGGAGAACGAATTCTCCCACTTATACACATGAGACCATCTTTTTACTCAAACAATAAAGCTGTACATGAAAATCCATACTGATGCCCCCAATATAGCATCATATCCAACTCGTTATTGAAAGGTACATTGTAGGTCTAGAATGTCCCATATTGGTTGAATAAAGAGGTGGTCTCATACTCATAAGTGGCACAGCTTCCTTCCCCCTTCAAGGCAACTTTTAAAACAGCAAAATCGTACAAGACAAAGCTACAAACCAATGCATTCTACACCAATCTACAAAGCGGACAATATTTCAAATGGGAACGGCATAGCCTTAGAACTCAACATATGTACTATGATGTACCTATGTTGTGGACCTTCTGGCTATGTTATGGTTTTAAAACATCTCATCATCCTGACAGAATTTATGCAAAATATAAAGTTTTCGGTTCTCATAGGTAGTTGAGTTATGTGACAGTACTAGAAGAGGCAAACTAGCACTTCTTTTGAAAAAGTCACCCAATGTCGTACAAAAAAGCGCGTCCCCTCTGGAATCCCACACAAAGCCTGAACTTAGCAACAAAAGCACCACTCCTGCAAGATTCAACAAAGTTTATTCATAGTTTGTAACCCCTTTTTCAAGAAAAAAAAGGATTAAACACATTATTTAATCTAACAACAAACTAAAAGTATCCTATATGCCACCATTTCTTTCTTCCTCTTCAGTTTATCTACTGTGCAAATTCTGTGAGGACCTTCCTTAACTTGGTTTATAGTTACTAGATTGTCAAATCCACTAGGAATTGCAAACCCAAGTACCTTTATTTCATGGTTCCTTCAACTTTATTTCTGTGTACCAGTATTTATCCTCTGAACTTTCCATGTACCTCAAACCACATACCATATTTGACTTCCAATAAGAATCATTTGGAGACTTAAATTTTATGCAATCTTTACCATATAACAACAGTGTACCGCAAAATCTAATAATTGGCAAATATTCTTAAAGAGGGAAAATATTCCTGAACAATAATTGGCATTTAGGAAAGTCAAACCCAGGTGGAGGGCAACAAATAATTAAGGTTATCTTGCCAGTGGTAATTTATTCTCAATTATTTCTTGCAGTGAAAGCACCCCTCCCCAAATAGAAACTACAACCAAAATATGTAACTAGAAATTAATATACTTAATACATAAAAGGAACAATGCTCAATGATGCAGAAATTCCATTTTTCCTAATCTATCAGCGATCATTCTTTCCATCATGCTCAATGTCACATTCACTTCTGCTCTTTGTGGCACTCAATTTCATTATAAATATTAAATACTTACAGATTGAGCTCTCTATCTTCCCTAACCCATGCTCAAATTTGTTATTCCTACACAATCACTCAAAGCTTCTACATCTTCAATCAATAAATACTTTGGTTCTTTCAGTTACAAGAAAGATGTCTAATAGTATAATGTGTTCCTATTAAAAACTTTCGGCCTTCCATGCCCCATGTCTGCTAATTTGGGCATATCACTTCTTTTTTTTTTTTTTTTTTCGGCTTCACACTTTCTGCAAGTAACTAAATCCTAAAAGCACTGCTCAAGCTCATGGTATTTCAGTTGCCAAGGGCAAGCCCTTGCCCGTTACTTCTTCAAATGGAACTTCACGCCTTTATATTTATATCTTCCAACATCATCCCCAAATCTCAAATCTCTTCCTAGCATACAGATTGTCAATCCAGGACAAATAGAGAATGAGGAACCGACTATTCCAAACATGAAAAGCTTCCTTTCCATTTTGCTTAGCTTATCCAATTTAGGGCAGTCAATTAAGCAAAACAGCTCAAAGCACAACAATGGTTAAGATCGAGCCTATTTATGGTCAGTTTGAGAAGTTTAACTAGTCAAGCTCGTGACTATTATTGAGATTATCTAGGCAACAAGCCAAATTCAAGATAGGTGTAAATTGGCATTATACTTTCATTTTATTCCAAGTTACTGAAGCCAACTCATGATAGCTTAATAAGAAGCTCATTTGAGGTTGCTTGGGAAAGTTCAACAACCAAGCACAAGCATAGCTTTCAGCTGGCTAAACTAGCAAGCAACGACTGAACAATGAACTACCCTAACCCTCTGCGTTCATTATCTAATCTCACAACCTTTATTTATCTAAATTTTTTCCTTAACAAACTAATTTTCCTTCTAACAAAATTTTAGCACTTCAAACAATATAACGAACGCCCTACTTCCAGACAAACACAAATCTATTATGAGATTAAAGGGCCCAGACCTCAGAGAAAACGTTGGAGGCTAAGATAGAGCATGATCATTTGTCAACAAACATGAAACACGCCACTATAAAAACAGAATTATCTTCACACATAAATTTGACATCAACAACACATCAGAGAATCGAATGAAACGCTGCACAGTTTCCAATGAATTCAAATTTTAACCATCAAAAAACACAAGACCAATTGAAGGTTCATCGATTTTGATCAATACGAATTGATTAATTCAGATAGTGAATGATGCAATTTATCAAAATCATTCCAATATGCGACAAACATAACTAAAATTAAAAGTTTCGGGAAAAGAAATACCTCCTTGGGTTAATCAATCAGAAGAACTTCACGCAGATTACCGATAACCGGAGGCTGGCAAGTATCCGGACCTCCACAAGTCAGCCAGCGTCCAGCGAGAATGGAGGGAGGTAGGAAGGGAGAGAGACGGAGAGAGAGAGAGAGAGCGAGAGAGCGGAGCGTTGTTTGAGAAGGACGTGACAGACGACGGCGAACAGGTTTCAATTTCAAACCTCTCGTGGGCCAAAAAAAATCATGAAGCCCAATTATGGTCTGGAAAAGTCCGCAATGGGCTACATATGAAGGCCCACCAATGATGCCCGGCAAATTAAGAAATGGGAGGCCTGGCTAACTACGCTTAAAAGGTTTTTTTTTTTTTTTCAATAAGAAGAAAAACGAAGATGCTACAAACACCATATAATTTATTTATAATTTTTTATAATATTGCAATATTTGTAAAAAAAATTTTAAAAAAATATTTATTTTTTACCTCAAAAATAAAAATTTGCTTCAATATAAAATATATATCTTAAAATTGAAGTAAGAAAATTATTATTTTTTAAACTAACGTTTATAAATATTATTTTACATTTATTGATTTAGATGAATTCAAGTTTGATTCTTTCCCCAAAAAAAAAAAAAAAAAAAATCATATAAAAAATTACACATGGGTTTTACATATTTCAAAGCTATGATATTTTAAACTTTGATGTTTTATTATCTTGAATTGGTTTATATCATCAATTATTCTATCTATATTATGACTTTGCTAAGATACAACTAATATTCTAAAAAATATATTAATTGATTTAAAAGACATGTACATTGATCATATTATAAAACTATATTGTGAACATAATTATTTCAGAAGAAAAATATCTTGATAACTTAATATTAGCACACATTCTGGTCAACATGATATGAATTTTACATATTCAATGAGACAATTAATTAAATAACAATTTAGCCAACTATGCATGTGAAGACGGTCTAATTGAGTACTGTTTATATGGAGACCAACCTAACAAGCCATCTCGATAGGAAGTATTTGATAGGAATCATCTTGTTATATTGCACATTGGGAACCAAGCCCTTTAAGAGAAAAGTGTCGGAAGGCCCTTTTCTAACCAAGCAAATGTTTTATATGAAAAGTAAATATAAATTTGAGATACGATTAAATATGATCAAAATGGTCAGTCATACCTGTCAAATGACACCAACTGTGTCCCTAAGATGATATGTCAGGAGGATAAATAACTTGAGACATAACCATTCCATAAGATCCATAAGCCATTATCCGTAAATATGATAGTTAATCTAAAGTCATTAGCTCATTAGTAGAAAAATATTTACCTAATAAAAAATGTTATTAATTTTGCAAAAAAATAACTACCAAAAAATAAAAAATACTGACCAATCATAACTTCTTATAATGAAACAACTAAGAAATCCTTAAAAAGCTAACTAGGGTAAGCCTAGTCATTTCAAATCCATTTTAAAATATAAGGTGTGAATGCAATTGAAGATTAAAAAAAATGCATACTCAAGCATTGGAGATCTAAAGATTTGGAGTAAGTCCTCCAAACACATTTTCTATCACAATAAAAATCTTTATCTAAACAAGAGTGTGTCATCCATAAGCAAGCATTCCCTTTGTATTTTCTCAAGTATTTTAATTTGGTTAGAATTTCATTGATTTAAGTATCAGATACTAAATCAAAGAGTCAATCTTATAAATTTAAGCTCTTATTTTAAATTTATAGTGTACAAAATTTAAATTTTAGGATTAAAGAAGCCCTTGACAAGTTGAATCTTAATTCATAATATATATCAATTATGATGAGATTGAAACAAATCGATCATCTCATTTTCTTAAACACAAAAATCACTTATAAAAAAGAATAAAAATCCTCTAGATATCCAACATCATGATCAACAATAGTGTCCATGAGCATTTATCCATATCCCACAAGCTACAGCTAAAAATGCATCTCAATATAATATAATCCATAACAGTACTCACTCTCCAATCAATCCGAGCATGGACATCATAGATGCTCAATTACAAAATATGCCTAAGATGTTTATGTCTATTTGAGAAAGATTTGGAGATTACCCTCAATAGTTAGGCCCCATCCACTGCAACCCTTGACTTCTCAAAGGAGTTTGAGAAACATGAATGCTACCTCTACTAAGGAGCCCATTTCAATCAACATCTCCAGTGGCCTATCAATCTTACTAAAGAGCAATACTATCTTATCTGATAGGATGACTTACTTTTAAAGATATGAAAGTGAATTCTAAATATAATAATCTATAACTGTTTGAGGACCAAAAATGCATTCTAACATAGAGAAGAGATCAAGAAACAATAACCCTCGCATTCATCCAACTTTTTTAATACCAAAAGTATCGGCAGATCACATTAAGTTGAAATGAAAATTAAAATTAGAAAAATTGAGAAGTAGGTCTTTCAAAGGACCTTACCAAACCAAACATACCAAATTAGCTAAACCTCTTGTTTTATTAGAGATTTTGGAATAGACACTCCCAAAAAATTCAAAATGCCAACTCTTGAACTATACAATGAAAGTTTTGATCCTGTAGATCATATAGACTATTTCAAGAATGTTGTGCTTTGTGAGGTCAAATGTTCTCTCTTTTGCTAAATACACACTTTGGACAAATTTTACGTAAAAAGAATTGTCAAGTAACACTTTGAAAGCCATCAGCAGGTGCTTTATGAGATCTTCCCAACTCCTTGAATATATAGGAATATCATCAAAGAATACTAAAACATCCATCCTCGAGTACGATTTAAAATTTTAGTTTATGCATGCTTAGGACATAAATGGACTATTATATAAAGTGTAAGGTATCAGCAAATATTCAAAATGCCTATTATGAGTCCTAAAAGCCATCTTGTGATTGTCAATCCCCTTATAAGCCCTAGTCAAATAGTAATCAAGCCTTAAGTAAAGTTTTGAGGAAAATATTAATTGTCCCAGCTCTTCCATAAAGAAACCTATCTTTGAAAGTAAATATTGTCCTTCTTCTTCACCTAGTGAACCGAACTTGAGAATGGGCCAATGCTCAGCCACGAGTCCATTATCCAACATCTCATTGACTAGATTCTCATCCTCACTCTTTCGGTATTAAGCATATTGGTGTGGTGCAACATTAACCAACTGGACTTGTTCCTTTAATGCAATGCAGCAATCAAAACCCTCAAAGGCCGGAAGTGTCTTTGGTTTCATTATAACATTGTTTAGGTATCAACTGATCTTCTTTTACTTCTCTTATTTCCTATTAAGTTAGGAATGTCTTGAGTTAAGAAATAGAGGTAATTGCTTCGAAACATATTAGAGCAAGTCATCTTAAGATGATGGCAAGTTCACCTCTAGCAAATTTACTACTCTTGATGATGCCCTTGTGTAAGCTCTGAGGGTCACATTTAGGTCAATTAATCCTTCTATTTGAATTGGTTAGTTGTCCATGCTTTATAATGTAACATTAGATTGTCTAAATTGTTTTCTTATTAGTTTAAGTTCAATATAAGTATTGAAATACAAAAAATTTTAAGAATTTATATTATAAAAAAAAACTCTTTTAAGATGATTTACGGTTATATAACACCAACAACAACACTTCGGTTACAATTACATGGTGGCTGGGGTTCTAACCCTCCAGCAACGACCAGGGGTGGTTTCCAGGTGCCCCAGACACACTTCTTCAATAATTCCCTCTTCATAAGGGTTTCCATCTCCTATCCACCATATTATACCCAAGACCTTGGTGAAACAAGTGGTACCTGGACTGGTCCACGGACTCTAAGTGGTGGCTCGTCTGCTCGTCTGCAAGAGTCATTAAATGGTGTCATATGTGGGTGCTAAGGTGGCCTCTCATGTGATGATGGTCTGTCTTGGTCATTGGCAAGGTCTGTTCCTGTTGCATCCATTACTCCCGCATTTTTGGCAATGTTGGGTTGGTCCTCAAATCCTTGCTCCGTCAACCTCACCTGGTTGGTGTCACTGCAAAAGAACAAAGAATTGGGTATGTTCTCCAGTTCCTCAACATCAGCCTCCTCAACAAGACATCCTCATAAATTTCTCCTCCTTGAAGAGTGCGGTACCTGGATATCAACATTGAGGTTTTGGATACGATGAAGCCCACCACTGAAATGGGTGAGGTTGTCTATTAAACTTTTATATCAACCTTGATGCACGCAAGCCATCTGTCAGGGCTGCTTCTCCGCCCTCTTACACAAGGTAAAATTAAGACTAGAAGCAATTGAAGAGCTCTTTAACTAAACAAATGCTACGAGATCATCACGAGTTTCTAAAATTGCACAAAAGTGCAAAAATGGCCGAAATCATCTCAAAAATCCGAGGTAAATCTACGGAACCTTTCTTCTCCCTCTTGTTTCTTTCCATCTTTCATTTTCTTTCTTTTCTTTTTACTTATTCCTCTTGAGAATAATTATTGATTATTCTCAATAATTATTAAACTTAATATATATCTAAAGATAATTATATATATAACTAGTAATATTATTAATAGCACAACACCTAGTATAAAATTTTAAGTTTGAAGTAGTTTAAAGATATTTTTAACATATTCTTTGATGAATCCTCATGGCCGATTCTTTTTTTTTTTGGTTTTATTTTGGACAGTTAGCCTTTTTAAAAATATATATATAAATATCAAAAAGATATATAGAAACATATATAGATGATTTCATACATAGAGTATAAAAATATTAATCTTAAATTATGAATAACCATAAAAAAATCTAAAATTTTAGCAAAAAATAAAAAATAAGACCTAAAATATATTTGTATTAATTTTGATGCGTTCTAAGATCCGGATTGTAGTATGGATTAGAGAAACACTCGATCTTTCATTGTGAGTTGAATTGGAGTAGGTCCGATTTTTGTCTCTGTTAATTTAGAACTTGCGCACCACAAACAACGAATGAGAAATTAGAAGATTAACGGGATTCACTCTCTAATTTTTTTCTCCAATACTCAAATCGAAAATCTTTCCAATGAAATAGAAAGATGTAAGGAGGCCTACAAAGAATGTAGAGTTGCATATATGCGAACGATGTGAGAAGAAGCATGGACTTCTGAATACACTAAATAGGGAGCGGCTTTATAAGATGGAAGATTGGGCTCCAATATGCTATACTCGGCAAGTGGCTCATTAAGGTGCACTCGATGCGGAGCGGCTTAATAAAAAAGGTACTCAATGGAGTGGCTCACTAAGGATATACTCGATAGCGAGCAGCTTTGTGTGGAGTATAAAGAGCTGTGTTAGGGAAAGAATGGTTGGTTCTTTCTGAACTCTTGTATCTCGCTCGAGAATTATTTCAACTGGATTGGTCTGTCCCTTTTTCATTCGAGAGTTCTCCCCCTTTCTTCTAAGATAGTGGGAAGTATTTGTAATATTTTGCAGAAAAGGTTTTGGCGTCAAGGCTCGTGACAGGTGTCCCAACGGGATTTGTCGATCATTAAGGCATTGACGGGAGCCACCGTTTTTAGATATTATCTTGTGGCAATGACGTGATCACAACTAGTAGTGGCTGATAGGGTCAGGCTGTCTCTTATAAGGATTGGTTGAATTGCCATTGGTTGGCGAATATGATGGTTCCCCATGGTTAACCGCTACCACTATTGGTTGGAATCTGTAGTATTGGTGTCTTCTGCACTGCCAAACTGCTATCGTTGTAGTGAAGAGTTGACTTGGGTAGTAATTGGCTCAGTCGTATAGGTTGTTTGCCGATCTTGGCCCATCATTTTCCTTGAGCCTGTTCACAGTAAGTGGGCTTGCTGGACGATTTTCTGGACCTTACTCCTTGTTAGGTTTTGCTGGCAAGTGGGTACATAAAATTAAGATATGTATTAAGTGCATGATACAATGAGGGATCCTGCTTCTCCTCATTCCCTGCTTCTTTTTGTTTCTCCCTTTTTAACCATTAGATTAAAATTTAATGGTTAAAAATTTAACACATTAAAAATAATATATATAATTAATTTTTTAAATTTTTTTATTATAATATTAATATTTAGTAAATATTAAGTTAAATATTTAAAAATTTTTAATAAAATTTTATATTTAAATATTTTTATTTAATATTTTAAATTATCACTATTTGATTAAAAATAATCCAATGGTGGATATTAAAAAAGCAAGATCCTGCTTTTCTCAAGGAGAAGTAAGATCCCCTGATCCCTCTATGCATCTATACTAGGTCCTCATTATTAGATCCATTCATTGCCTTGATTAGGATATCTAGTTTTTATTATCAGTCAAAATAATCAATAAAGATATTTTTATTTTATTTGGTATATATTTATTTCTTCCTTATATTTTTTTCAAAAATATAAAATGAAAACTTTAAAGGAGCTAAATATACTATCCTATTTTTACGTGCTAAAAGAAAAACAGTATCAAATTAAAAAATAATATTATAATTTCAATACATACAATTGACATAATTAAATTAAATGAGTTTTTTAAAAACTAAAAAAAAATCTCACTTTTATTTTTTCCCAATGAAAGAAAAATCTCATTCGATGCAAAAAGGAAAAAAAAAATAGATAAATAAAAATTTAAAAATGAAAGGTGATTTATACTATTACACAAACAATAATAAAATATAGGAAAAAAATCACATATTTTTAAAAAATACTATTTTTTTATACTCAGTTCTGACTTTGTGCCCTTAATTTAATCAAAAATCTCACCACCATTGGCTACATTAATTGTTATCAAAAAAAAATATTTTACTTGGACGAGAAATCCAAGAAACGAGGCAAACCTACAAATACACGTGAAGAGTGTTGGATGCGATGGAGCAAAGTTTATCATCACAAACCGATCAGGACCACCTTCTTCTTCTCGCTCCATCATCCGCAAAACCCTAGAAGTAATCCTACTGAGCCCGCCACCTAGCCTTCCAACACCTTTACCAACTCTTAAAGCCACTGTCGGTCCGTCACACTTCAATGTTCTCAGAAGCCGAAAAGCAGTCCCATCAAATCCGCCACAGGTAATATCGACGCCCCGCTTACTATTATTATCACCGACTCAGGAAATGTCAACTGACCTTCAACATTCCACCATTCCCAAGGCTCGAATATTATTCCCGCTGAGTCCACCCCAACCTATTTCTGTATCTAAGGTTCGTACACAACACCATTACCTTCAATCTTCCTTGCCTTCTTTGGTTACAACCCAAAGCCTCCTTCAACTCCAACAAAAGAGGAGAAAGGTTGCCATCAGATACTCTCTCGAGGACCAAAGGATTGGATGTTCTCATTCCAGTGGCAGAGAAGAAAGGCAGTCATTTAGTGACCCTCTCGAGATCGAATTTTCTTTTCAATTCCAGTGGCGCCACTTGTTGCGGCGATTAAATGGGGCATTCAATTACCAATGGCCCCGAATGCTGTGCCCCAAACCGCCACAATGTTTGAAAGCGCTTTGAAGAAATTTACAAATGAGGACGTCAACATCGGCTCAGAGACCAGAATTTGGAACGAATCATGTATGGAGGACTACGTGCTGTTTAAACATCAGTCGTTGCTTTCAAAATCGATCATGGTCATGCCTAATTTAGCTCAAATATTGGTTCAGATTCATGCTATCAACACCTCAAATATTGCTTTCAACGTTCAAATTATGTTAGTCTAGAAGATCCTTAAAGGACTCTTGCCACCCACCCTTCTTTAATTATGTTTTTTTTTCCTTCCTTAATTATGTTATTAAATTACTTTGTTTTTAGCCACCCACTCCCCATTAAGTTGTTATATTTTCTATTTAAATAAGTTTAGAATTACTTTTAAAATCAGATTTTAAGTATTAATAAAAAATTAATTTTTAAATTTTATGAGTATTTGATTATCTGAGTTTATCATTCGAATTTCAATTAGCTAAAATATACGGCTCTAATTTGATTTAAAAACCCTACCACCTCAACTACATCAAGATGACTATTTAAGTATAAGAAAAGTTTATTTTATTATGATATTCAAATAAAAAGAATCAATCATCCTTATAGCAGTTTAAATTTATTTTTATAATATAGAAACCAGAAATTAAAATAAAACATTAAATATCATTCTAATCTATACTTTTCATCACTTTTAAATTAATCACAAGCATTAAGATACTTAAAGAACCCTACATCCGAAAGAACAAAGATATAAATAATACATTAAAATATGATCCTAATATCTGCTCTTTATTAGTGTTAAAATAATTACAGTCATCAAGATAATACAAAAAATTCTATTTTGGGAGGGCTATAAGATAACTCCAAGTGAAAACCAAATGAGAAAAGTGGGATTAAAATGAGGAATTGGGCAAATACTGTGTTTTGGGAAAAGTTTAAATCTGCTTATATCATTTACTCACAACTCGCCTATAATATACATTTCTTCGCCAACACACAAACGATGAGTTGTTTGCATTCCTTTCACAGAGTAATACATGGAACAAATTAAATTACCAAAACACCCTTCTACTTAAAAAATAACTTTTAAACCAACCCAGTAAATAAAAAAAAAATACAGATCACATTAAATGGGATAATCTTATTTAATCTTTTAATGCAACTAACTCATCAGTCTTACCATTATCATTTCAGCAACACCTACTTTTTACATATATTTTTGATTGGCTGGCACAGCATAGGTTCAACTTTTGCAGGCTATCAACAAAAACTTACTACAACTTTTGCAGTATAGGTCCAACACAGAAAACTTATTACAATGAATCCAAGTATTCCTTTCTCCATGTACACTTCAATTCATCCACTCTGAGATGGGGACCAAGAGCTACGATCATCATCGTTGACGTCTTCATGGGAGTTCCCTTGACTCATTAGGATTCAGGCAGCTTGTGAAGAGGCATTGTTGCTCGCGTTGCTAGAGTGTGAGCAGCTCACTGCCGTTCATTTCTCAGCGACACATCGCCTTCTAGCATGCGGACAACCTCTGACATCTTGGGCCGGTTGGCTGGCAAGTATTGAGTGCAGAGCAAAGACACCATCACCATCTCCTGGACCTCTATCGGCTTATAGTTGGCGCCCAGCGCTCTATCCACCAACACTTCCACTTTATTCTCCTGCTGTACTTTTTTCACCTGCGGTTTCATACTTTGTTTCCCAATCAGCTTATATGAAATCTCAGTAGGGCAGCAAGATTACACCATATTATACACATTATCAACAGTTTCATATGGCAAAGCTGCATAATTCTTGCAAGTGTGCATGTAGATGGGCAAGAAGGGAGTCTACATATTAAGGGTGGATGCAGTGGATTCTTCGATTACTTAAAATCACAATTTTTTTCTTATTTGGCACGGCCTACTGCCCTTAGTTTAGAAGCAGTACACATAATTGAGGAATGTTACTTTAGTAACAGAATCCATTTGCGGGTGCATGGAGAACCATAACTTTGATTAGGATAACACACTACATTTAGCAATATCTTGATATCTCTTAAACAACATATAATTTGAGAATAAGACTCCTGAAACCACTATTTGTTCAATTCTATGTTAAGAGGGAGAAAGAACTCATCAATCTCAATAAGATAGACACAAACGAGAACAAAGACATGCAACCACGCTGCATACTCCAATGTAAGCACAGTGTTGTAAATCTGTATCATCATTGTAAGAGCATCCAATAGCCCAATTTAAGCTATAATGTGACATGCTTATAGGCACTCCAAACAGAAAGGACAATGTAAGAATATGGGATGTGTCGTCAATTCATTATCACCCAAAATTTCACTTTCCTAATCAATAACGAAGGTATTCTTCAAACATTTGTACATAGAGATTCAAACATCTGTATATCAACCATGAGGTACAAATATTTTTCAAGAACGCACATTCAACATCACACAACCAATTTCCCGCATCTCCTTTTTCTCAGGTAGTGTTTGCATGGATGACAATTCTCATGTATTCCACAGGCAGCAAATGTTCTGATGGTAAGATGGAACAAGTGCCCTAAATTCATCACAAAATTTGAAGGCTCCAATCGGAATATTACTAGTTGTCATCTCTGTTTTCAGTTCATGCTTGTGTCGTTGATGTTTTCTATTTCTTTAGAGGATTGCTCTTGTTACTTCCTCACGTATGCCTATGCAGATATTTTCCACAAACAATTACAAGATCCAACACTTGAAAAGCTTGACAAATGCGTAGTTCAAGCATGACTGCTAAGGCAGAAGTACGAGAACAAGTTCATACTTCAACATCAGCTCCACGCCGTCAATTTTTACTTAGGATAGAAAAGACCCACGGAATAAACCTAGAGGGGATATATTATAGTAATCAAATTCAAATGTGATATAATCACAGATTCCAAGAACCGGGGCATAGTTTCCAATATACCTTTTTGTCACGATATTTTAGCTATTACCCAAAAATAACTGGATGAACTTTACTGCAATTTGGTATGGAACTTACCCAGTCAAGGATGGATCCTTTCTCATGGACTTTCTTTCCAAACTCGAGTGCTCTCATTCCAGTTATCAGCTCTATCAAAAGGATGCCAAATCCAAACACATCTGTCTTTTCAGAAGATTGGCCGGTGGAGAGATACTCTGGGGCAATGTGCCCAACCGTGCCACGAACCGCAGTTGTAACATGGGAGTCAGCATGGTCAAGGAGCTTTGCAAGGCCAAAGTCACCCACCACAGCCTCACAGTAGTCATCAAGCAACACATTAGCAGCCTTCACATCTCTATGAATTATCTTGGGATTGCATTGCTCGTGGAGGTAAAGAAGACCTCTAGCAGCTCCAATGGCTATCCTTTTCCTAGTGTTCCAGTCCAACGGAGGTTTTTCTGTCAAAGCATGAAACTAATTCCTCAAAATTGCATATGGATTGTCAGGTCTCAAAGTGCAATTTGCATTGATGAAAATATTGATATTGACATTATATCGGTCATAACTGTATCGACATTGGGCATTGTGGACGGA
This sequence comes from Nepenthes gracilis, assembly GCA_033239525.1. Taxonomy (NCBI): domain Eukaryota; kingdom Viridiplantae; phylum Streptophyta; class Magnoliopsida; order Caryophyllales; family Nepenthaceae; genus Nepenthes; species Nepenthes gracilis. The sequence goes on along the minus strand of BSYO01000016.1, from coordinate 16,754,736 downwards.
AGTTTTTTCCCATGACCACATCAAAAGTAAGAAATTTACCTTGCCAATTTTTAATCATCTATTTATCTATTTAGAAGTTTTTAGGCAATTTCATCAAAATAAATCTTAATATCATTCTAAGTTATTGAAAAAAACCCCAAACATTAAATATATAAATGCTTTATACATATACAAAACATATAAATATAGGCTTTTTATAAGAATTTCATGTGTGTGTGTGTTTAAAAGGTGTGGACATAATCTTCCAAGAGTGAAGTGATAGAAAAAATGGCCAACATATATCGACTACATCGACCACTATATCGCAACATTTTTCTGGTATAAAAATCTTCTAATACCGTTATATTACAGCTGATGTTTTCACCCATTTAGATACACTAGGCCAGAAGGCAGTGCAGTAAAAATTAAGAGACTTGGTAAAAAAATTTTCACCCAAGCATTTGCATGGACCAGAGGTCATGCAAAAGCACATTTCAATACTAACCTCTAAGCCTTGAAGCCACACTACCATTGGACATGTAGGGATACACCAGAAGCCGCTCATCAGAAGTAGCACAGTAACCAATCAGTCGTAGCAAATTACGATGAATGGCGAGGCTAATCAGTTCCAATTCCATCTGGAATTGGGATTCTCCAGATTTCCCGTTCACATCGTTCAAGCGCTTAACTGCTACCATAGTTCCGTCTATCAAAATACCTCGATAGACATTTCCAAACCCTCCGCTGCCAAGTATGTTCCTGGAGCTAAAATTATCTGTCGCAATTTGAAGCTCTTTGAAAGTGAAGCTCCTTAGATTACCTAAACCTAATTGACCCTCTTCTGGCTTATCTGCTGTAGAATTCATTAACCAACGTGAGATGTCTTTCAGAACAACAAAACTCATATTATAGGTTTACTATAATTTTGTCAAAAAAGATGATGTGGCCCACTCAATAGGGGAAAAAAAGTAAAGAAAAAGAGGTCACTCAACAAGTGGTACATCATATTTTTCTATAGAATTATAGTAAACTAATAGTAAGAGCAGTATTTTCCTTTCCAATAACAGTTGAGCACCATGATTTGTCTAATCAAAATGGAGTTATGACATACTGACCATTGATCTTCTGCATAAATCTACTATGCCTCTGTCTTCTACTATACAGAATTCCCAGGGATATGATGATTATGAAGACAAAGCTGAGGGTAACTCCAAGAGCACTTGCTAATTTCTTTGACTTTTGTGTTCCTGCAATGTGTTGGATTGAAGTGTAAGACAGAAAAAATGGTACATAAAAGACTGCAAAAAAAAAAAAAAAAGACCGTTGCTGCATTGAGAATTACCAGGTGAAGAACTGATTGACAAAGATGAAGGAACAGCAATAGCTGAACCAGAGCAGCCATCAATTGGTTTGCTTCCACATATAAGAGGATTCCCCACAACACTAAAGACAAATGGTTAACATGATTCAGCACCCCAAAAAAAAAAAAAAATGTAAGCAAGCTATCATCTGTAGATACAATAAACTTACCTGAAAGTTCTACCAGGGAATTTAGGCACAGGTCCGTTTAAATTGTTATAAGACAAATTCCTATATCAACCCAAAAACAAAAAAAAACAAAAAATTCAATATCTCAAGTAAATATATATTTTTCTCCTTCAAAGGGAAACAGTCTTAAATCATGTTGTCTTAATTTTGTTGTCAAATGCCACATTGGGTTCTGTTGCCTTGAGTTTGTCCCGTATCAATCAAGGAATACCAAATTATTTTGTAAATCCATGAAATTATATTTTGTTCTTTATATTAACTGGCAAACCAAACAATAAACAGACATTGAGTGAAATTTAAGGGTGTGTTGAATGTTACTCAATTACTTACCTAGTAAAAGAGATTTTAACATGGAACCTCTTATTACTTGAGCAAATGGAATGTTATTCCAGGCTTCTACTTTTTTTTTTTTTTTTTGTCTTCTTCTATTTCATAGTCGTTTTTGTTTCAAGCACCAACAAAATCGGAAGCACCCTTGTTTTCAAAAGAAATGAGGACGGGTTATTCACATTTCATTTGATGATCTAAGGCAAATTGAAAACTTAGTGGGAATTCTCATTTTTATACATATGCTATTTCTCGACACATTTCTTTACCCAAAGACTGCATTTTTTCCAATTTTCAAATGGTAAATATTTTTAAGAACATGGAGTCTGAATCAAACCCATGTTTCAAATAGCAAGCCTTCAATTTTCTATTATAGAGAACTCATATTCTTGGGAGATTCAATAGAAAAATTGAAGATTTTAACATGACCGCAATTTTAGATAGACGAGAGGTATAAAGGGGTTTTGAGTTTTGTTCATAGAGAGTCCTATTACGATCACCATTTTTATAATGAATATTCTCCTGTTGTTGCGCCCATGAGTCTAAGTCTTTAAACTACGTTAAATTATCTTTTATATCTTTCTTTTTTCTTCTTTTATAGATATTTATTGGTTGCATACCTCAAATAAAATTACGTGAACCTGTCTTCCTCATGAATAGACAAGGATAAATTGGACAGCGTTTAAAGCCAATACTCACAGGAAAGTAAGCTGAGGCAAGAAGGCTAAAGATACAGGGAAAGCTCCACTCAAGCTATTGTTGTTCAGCCTCCTAATTATTAACCAACACAATAGATAAATAAACAAAGGAAACCAGGAACGAATAATGACATATCAATCCCTTTCTACAGAGAGAGTTAAGAGAAACTTACAGGTATTGAAGACTATTTAATTGACCCAAAGACTCAGGGATACTACCAGAGAGTTGGTTATCAGAGAGATCCAACGTCTGAAGTTTGGATAGTAAACCGAACACAGAGGGTATTTTCCCAGAGATATTATTATTCTGAAGTAACCTGCGATTTCCAAAATACCAAAACAAACGAAAATGATAAAAACAAGAGCTATCTCAGAATTAAACGAGGAAAGCACCCAGTGAGGAAGGAAAGAGAGTGAGACGTTATGCTTTTGAATTGTTAACCAAAAACCACAGGGATTTTGTTTTATTTTTTTTTTTTTAGGAAAAAAAAACTTACACTTCTCTAAGGTTACTGAGGTTGGCAATCGACCCAGACAAAGTCCCCGAGAGAGACTGGCTTGGAATACCGCTGTTAAAGGGGGAAAAAGACAAAGGAATCACAGGAAACATTCAGAACATGAATAGTGAAAAAGTTACAATAATCATTTAAAACATGAATGATGAAAAAATGGAGGAGAAACAGAGGTTGATTGAATTGGGAAGAGATCATAGTAATTACAGGCCAATGACAGAATTATCAGCGGAACAAGTGATCATAGCCCAGCTACAAGGATCAACAGAAAATTCATCCCAATTGTTCAGCACTCCGTGTGGATCGTTCAATGCCTTTTTCATCCCAATCAACGCTTCCACTAATAGTCAACACCACCCAAAATCAAAGCCCCAAAAGAAGGAAAATCAGATTACATAAAGCAGCAATAAGCAAAGGAAACAAGAGGACGATGAGATTTTAGTACCTTCAGGGTTGCGGGGCTCGTAGGAAAGGGAAAAGGAAGCGTAGTAGATAAAGAGAATGGAAAAGACAAGAAAGAAGAAGTTAATGAGCTTGGAAACCATGGCTAGTGAGCTACCGCAAACAGAGGCGTTAAAACAAAGCAGTGGGTCTCTGATTTTGCAGGTCCTTCTTTGTGGGTCGTATCACATTATTCAGTCACCGTCTTTGCCACAGGCAAAAAAGATGAGTTGCAGAGAGAGAAGAGAGGCGGAGATCAAAGCAGAGAGGACACCGGCATCATTGTCAGAAGGAATGACCGGTAGCTTGAGAGAAATAGGACGGGAAGCGCAGAACATAGCATTTTAGGGTCACCCAAAACCTAGCCACCAAGTGTATAGTGCCGGCTTTCCTTGTTGTAGCCATTGAAACACCTTAGAGGAGGGAATGGCTTTATATCAGAAGTCTGCAGGTGGAATTTTCATCTCTGTTGCGCTGATCTGATTTAGCCACCCCTTCGCTTTAGTAACTCTCCCTGTTTTTCGTGGTCATGGTAATTATCAAGGTCATTGTCTCATTTTAGATTCCATCACTTTCCATTAAGTATTTTGAATTTAAAATTTTCATATATCAAATTTTTTTATTTTAACTTTTATCATTTCAATAACCATATTTTCTATAAAAAAAAAATTTAAAATAAACATATTTAAAATCATATATTAATAGTGAAAATTTTCTAAACTTTTATAATTATTTTGTCAATGTCTTCCTAAATTTAAATTTCAGTCTCGAATTAAAGTATTTTAAAATTATATGCATTATTTTTAAATTACTATTTCGGATCGAGCTTATTATTGCTCAGGTTAAAATTTCTATTAATATTTATCTATCATACAAATTTATTGAATTAGTATAAATCAACCAACTTGATTTCTATTTTAAATATGAAATAATATTTATACAAGTCGATATTGACTAAAAATGATATAAGTATTTTATATAGAAAATAATATTATTTAAATATTTTCAAAAGCAAAATGCACCAGCTTTTGTAGAATCGGCGAGAGACAGGGAATGAGCAACAGGGAATCATCGATTCCCACCACACAACGTTTATTCTTTCATTCGCCGGATTTTGGAATTTGATTCTTCCACTTCGACTCCATTTGATAATATTATAATTGTGACCAACTATTTGAAGCAACCAGAAATTACAAATTATATTATAATACTAATTAATATAAATTTATGCAGTCATTTGTCAAATACAATCATGAGTTTTGAGGTACTCAACAGCTAACTAAGAGCAGTCCATGAATAAAATTTATCGATCGATGAAGCAACCAAAATTTGCAGAAAAGTATGTGATCATTAGTCAATGAAATTTGAGTTCTAAAATCTGTAACAATGAAAAGAAATAACAAAATTTTTCGGAAAGCTTATCTCTCTCCGGAGACATAAGCGTAAGAAGCAACAGAGGCAAAAACGACAGTCGCCGAAGAAACCACAGACGAGAAACTCAGCTTCCATGATTCGGCAACAAAGCAACGCAACGCTTTTATTTCCTGCTTCATTTCCTCCAACTCAGTCTCCCTGCTACTGAAAGCCTATAGCACGGCTTCCAGCTCTGCAGCGTATGCTTTAATTTTTCTATCTTGGAGGATCTTCAGCCGTTGCATCTCATTTTTCTCTTGAAGCAACTGTTTATTACTGTGCATTGCCTTATCAGCCTCCCTATGCATCTCGTCTTCAATTGAGTTAACTCGGCCTTCAGCGACTCAATTTCAGAACGAGAACGCATCAGCTCGCATTCCAAAGACTTATTGGACTCCAGAAGATTTGTAACCTCCTGTTTCTTCTCCACGAGGTCTCTAAGAATGCGAGTGTTAAGACATTTGAGGTTTTCGTTATCAGGTCGTAAGGCTGCAAGGTGCTGCTTGGCAGGGCGCTGCATGGCGATGAATTGGAGAAGGTCATAATGAAGAAATGGTTTTCCAGAGTTTTGGAAAGTCTGAAGTGGAGAATGAGGAGGGAGGAAACAGTGGGGAGATATATGATGATTTTCATGGCTGACCGGAGAATTTGCCGGAGGTGGTTTTCGACTTTCTGGATCTGAAGTGATTCAGAACTGATGCAACTCGCCATTCGTGGGGGTTTGTTACTAGTCTTTGCAGGCTATATTTTATTTTAAATTATTATTAATTATTAAAAATGCATAATTATCTATAAATTAATATATTCTTATAATTAAATATTGAATTTGATTTGTGATTAATATATTCTTTACATTTAATGATATCGCAGAAACAAACGTTGGGTATTTTTTTCTAAATATTGTATTTTAAAAAGCCGTTTTTTGAAATAATGTATATTTGAAGCCATTCACAAATTTTTTTATTAATATAAAAGATAATAAATTAATATTAAATTATTAAAAATATTAAATCTAATATATAAAAAATTTAATAAAAATAATTATTTAAATAATCTTATTTAATATTTAAATTTTAACTATTTAATTTTTAATTTAACCGTTAAAATAAGTAAAGCAGGCTCATCTCCTGAATCATGAGTGCTCTTGCTGCATTTTAAAGTTTTAAGATAAAATTTTAAAATTTTATTTTCAAGTTTTAATATAAGACTTTATTTTTAAAAGATCTATCAATTATTTTTTAATAAATTATTGATAAGATTTGAAATTCTATCAAATAGATATGATTTAAAATCATAAGTTACCATCTATGTGATTTCAAAAGATCTAAAATGAATAAACAAAAACTGTTTTTGAAATGTTTATACGATAATTTGAATAATATTTCTGAAAGAATTAGATTGGGTTATTAAATTTAAATCTTAAATGAAACTAAGAAAAAAATAAAATATTTTTTGATAATTTCCACATTCACAATCATTACAAACTTCAACTCATTTATACATGAATAAAAGGAAGCCAAATTTGATACGTACCTGGATCCGACTTCGAATATATTCAGATTTTTCTAGGTTATTTGACCCTGCTTCGTTCACAGAGTTCGAATCCTGCACACCACTAAAAATGAACAAGCAGTTAGCGTGTCGGCGGGAGGTTGTCACACCGAAAACACTCCAACGCTCAAATCAGTAAAACATTCTAAATGAGGAAGGTAAACTAGAAAGCAAAAGAGAGAGTGTGGGATGGTCTGGAGTGCCGGCTTGTTGAGAATATGAATTCTTGCTTCCTGCTCACAGAGAGCGTAAAAACAACGTCCCGAAAGCGCGAAAGTTTTAGAGAATGATTCTCAGATGGCCAAAGAGGTCTCCAGGGATCCGGAGGCCTCTGGTGGGATTGGAGGACGAATGCCTGTGTAGAGGAAAAGAGAAGATGAGCCTCTGTAAGCCTTCGTGTGGGAGACCGTAGGGAGTCTTTCAGGAAACTGGTTCCTAGAGTTCTCAAGAAGACAAGTTACGGAATGAGTATGAGAGCTTCTATTCCTTAGTGAGCTTTTGTGTTCATTTGTGAGCTTGTGTGTATGCAAATGGGTATCTGAGAATGCATACAAGAGCATCCTGTAAGAGCATGTCCCTTCTAGAACGAAGTCCTCAAGCTTTTATGGACAGCAGGAGAGGCTCTTCCTCTGGTCAAGGTGGCGTGCTCCTCTTGGACTGACAATGGCGGCCCTCTTAGAGTTGGTGGGCCTGGCAGTCGTGATTTGACGGATCTTCTTTCTACTGCACAGTGCAACGGATCTTCAGATTGTCTCATACTTTTGTGACCATTTTGTTTGCGCTGAAGTCATTGTCGCCTTTTTTGGAGAAGATCAGTTTTTAGGTGGACACGTGGCCATGAGAAGACCATTACTTTTCGTGCACATATTCGCCTGCCAGATTGGGCCTGGGCCGTAGCAGGTTTAAAGCGTTTTTGGGCTTGCCGCTACAGTGCATTCGGTCAGCACTTGAGTTAACCATCTGCACGCGAGTTGGCCGCCTATTGAAGTCTAGACAGTCAACGCTGGCGTTGACCGTCTTAGGCTTTTTAAGATTTGGGCTTGCGCCTCTTATTGAGCCGCTTTTCAGTTGACTATCCAGTAAGCCGTCTTGGACCTCCGTTAACCTTAGGTCAGCCCATATTCCGGCGTATCCATCAAAATCTAAAATTTTGATTCTGTTTATATATTTATCTATTTATGCGTAAATTACAAAAATTATTTTACAATTTAATCTATAAATTTTATATTTATAGAAAAATGGCATGATATTATCGTATTAGCCCACCGTCGCCAGTTATTTAAAAAAATAAATGTTTTTCCTATCTTTTTTACACCTTTTTTATTAAATAATTATAAAGTAAAATTATGAGAATTATTATTTTTTTATAAAAAAAAATGAGGAGTGGGACCTGTAATTCAGAAAAATAGAGCACGTGGCTATAAACCACAATGTCGGTGGTTCTAACTTTTAATGTAAAATGTACTATCGGTTGATTTTCTTCTGGGGTTGCCCAATCTTATTAATTGTTAGGGTTTGTACATAGATATTATGTTAGGGCATGATATTATCGTATTAGCCCACCGTCGTCACATATTTAAAAAAATAAACTTTTTCCTATCTTTTTCACACCTTTGTGATTAAATAATTATAAACTAAAATTATGAGAATTATTATTTTTTTATAAAAAAAAAATGAGGAGTGGGACCTATAGTTCATAAAAATAGAGCACGTGGCTATAAACCACAATATCGGTGGTTCAAACTCTTAATGTAAAATGTACTATCGGTTGATTTTCTTTGAGGGTTGCCCAATCTTATTAATTGTTAGGGTTTGTACATAGATATTATGTTGACAGCGTAGGTATTTGGTATTAATGATAATCGAATCTTATAATGTTTAGCAAAGGAATTGACTCAATGAAGGTTATTTGTAATCGAGTTCAAGTGCAGTAGAGATATTTTTGAACGTATGGTCTAATAATTTTTTTCTTTTAACTGAAAAGAGTTTTACACGTAAAACTGATTTTGCAATTGATGCTTGATTATGTACTTGTATTATCCCTTGTGGTTCAATCAAGTAAAAAAGGCAGTTCTAAGTATTGGATTTTAAATCCTAATAAGTAGTATCAGAGTCTTAGATTTGTGACAATAAAACTTTTCAAAACCAATTTAGATAATGAGAATCCTATAGAAAAGTTTGCCATTCTCCATTAAGATATATAAGATACAAAATAGTCTAATTCTTTGGCAAGACAATATAAAGTATATTTTGAATCAAGATAAAATAGTAACACTTAATTTTTTTATTTATATTTATCATATCATAATTTTTATATATTAAGTTAGTATAAAAAATAATTACAAAATAAAAATTTTGAAAAAGCTAATTTTTGAGAAAAATAGGATTAGTGCCTAATTAGCACAATTATACCATATATGCACATTTTTAGTAAAAGTTTAGTACTTAAATAACATCTAATTAAACACTCATACATATTTTAAACAGTACATACACACCTAAAGGGCTCTTACATAACACTCATGTGTGTTTAGACAATAGATTCGCGTTTGATAGACGTTTATGAGACACTCATATGTGGTTTGAACAAAATAAGTCACAACTGAAGTGTGTTGAATGCAATACTTATGTGTGTTTGTGCTTTTAAAGCGATGCTAGATGCACGTATATTTGGCATTCATTCACCAATTTGGATATATAAGGACTTCCTGCATGGAGTCAATTATTTTATGCAAAAAAAAAAAAAGAGAAACAAAGAGGGAGAAGAAGAAACCGAATGAGAAAGATATGTTTTGGAATCATTTTATGTAAAATATGCTAAATTTAAAGTTTAAGGCAACTATATTTAAAATTATTCTTTTGCCTGTTATTTAAATCTCTCAATTTTACTTAAAATATATATTTTAATATACGTGCATGTCATTTTTATACTCATTTTTAAATTTCATTTTATGCATGTATATTATAACAAATATTTAGAAATTTTACTAATTTTTATCAAATATTTAAACCGAATATTTAAATATTTCAAAGGATTATACTATTATATTAAAATATTATCAAAATAATAATAAAATATTTATGCAATTAACCTTACATGTGATGTTCATATAAATATTTGATGAGAATTCTATTTTATTTTTTGATTTGAGCTTATACCTTTTTCAGAGGATAAGAAAATTTTGTATAATTATTATTGAGTCCTTCATTTAATAAATGAGAATCATTATAAAAAATTAACAACATATATTCAGATATATACTAACATATTAGGTTCAATTAAAGATTATATCTGTCATTTACGAGTAAATAATAATATTTAACCTTATTTATAAAGTATAATATATAAATTACTCACCTACGAATCTTAAATAGTAATTTATTAATCTAAAATTATTAAAAATATCAGTAACTAATGTTTTAAAATTAGCCTTTTGATAGTTAGTGTGTAAAACAGCATTCCTTGACTTTTAAGATTTGATATACATTGTATTTTCTATTTTAGAGGCCATGGTCTTCTAAGTTTTGCAAGTTTCAGCAAAATTTTTCAAATTGTATGATTTTATGAATACATTATACGTTTTTAAGTTTTGATATTCTCATAGAGTTTTTATGATTTGAATGTTTATATATATTACACCGAATGTACAAAATCATGATTGAAAATGTGTTTAAATAAAGATTTGACATTTTAAATTTTACGTATATTTTATAATTTTTTATCCTTTTATCTATTTTACTAACAAGTTTTTATATATATTTTCTTAGTATTGAACTTATGACCTGTTACTATTTTTTAACCATTCCAAATTAGCATGCTATATATACTTATAGGATATGGATAAAAGAGTATTAAAGACTTTTGCTAATTGTATTCAACTTACCAATGATTGTTTAACTTATAAATATTGAATTTATATATTTTGAGTTTTGTAGTTTGTGTTAAGGTAGGTGAGTCAAAATGAATGTTATAAATAGTTTTATTTTATGATATATCAGATATTTTTTTTTAGAGATATTTTTAGATAGAGAATGTAATTAGATGATTTAAAAGTTGGACAAAATTAATTTCACCAATCCTGTGACCATTGCAAATGATGTTAATTATATTATTTATTATTTTAATATATAATATCCAATCTAATTTTAAAATATTAAATTTTGATTATTTAAAAATAATTCTTTCATTAATATTATTAATTTTATTTGCTCATATTAATGTTGTGACGGATACTATGAGAGCACAAAAAATAAAAACGGCATACAAAAAACTTAACAAAAAAAAATGACAAGATATGAAGAATATAGCGAACTATACAAGTTGTTACTTACAAATAATACGCTTCATGAAGTGATTGGTTTGTTGTATTCAGTAAAAATTTAGATTAAACGTAAGGGGCAATATAAATTCAAGTTACTTATGACAAAATTGTAGTTAAAAAAGCAATTTTGTGACATTTGATTGATAGAACATGAGAGATTTTGAGAACCACCTTACCACAAAATACATGTCTATTCTTGATAAGAAGATCAATGATGAGGACAATACTGGTGTTGTTAGCTTCATTGTCCTATTTGTTTGACCATATTATAACAAAACCATTTTTTTGCAAAAGATGTGCTTAGACTTAATGAAACAATTATTTTTTTGCTTATGGATAAATTTAAGTGAAAAAGAAGTGATAATATTTCAAGAAAAATAAATGTTTTGATCTTAATAAATAATCACATAAATGGAAGATAAACTAAAAGAGAAAGTAATACTAAGAGAAACAACAATCTATTAAAATATAAAGTCACCGAGTGCCATAACTGTGACAATACATATATATATACATCATCAACGACGTTACTTCAATTAGAAGTTAGAGAAAGGAGGTGGCTGTGGAAGACAAAAAGAGAGATAATCAAAAGCATGTCATTATAGTTTCTGACCTTCTCATTGTTAACAAAGAGAATAGCAACCTCATAAGCCACAATATCAGCTAGGTCATGGATATTGGGTCCTTGCAACATGCTACATCAAGAAGTGTTTCTTCATATATTATATGGCCAGTATTAATCAGTGTTAAAAATGAGTAATTATAATTCATCAAAGGTTGTTAAAACTGAAGACGTATGCCTATAGACATGCAATGTCATTGAGTTGCTGTCGAAGAACGTGTGGCATGCATCAAATGTTAATTGAATTTGATCTCACCAAATAAGGTTGATAACGAAAGCTTTTACTTGACATTCAACAAAAGCCAATGGAAGTTCAAAAAGAACTCTTCAATTATGGCATGTAAAGGATGCAATCAAGTTGGTTGGGTCATACAGAGTAAGTGAAAGGCAGATTGAGCTAGTAGGTGAAACTACTGAGTTAGAAAAAATTCATGAGTGAGACACAGCAGATAACAAATGAATGTAACGATTAATTGTAAAATATAAAGTATTTGAAATATTGCATTTTGATCATGATTTTGAAACCTTGCCATAAGTTGAAATAGTGTGTTTTAGACATAAAGATGCACACAATGCCACTTTTTGTATCATGTTCTTTCCCAGGAAAAAGTACAGTGACCGCGATGGTTTTCAAAAACACGGGAATTGATGGTGACAATAGCCAATTCATTCCACCGATGGGAGACCTAATAATAATCTCTAATGACAAAACCTAGTAGATAAATACTAGACATAAAAAAAGTCAACTAAACAATTTCATACAAAATGATTCTGAATGACCAAAAATTATAATATCACGTTTAACTATGTGATGATATAAAAGAATGACAATGTATCGAAAAGAATTGTGACATTAGTGAATTGAAGATCAACAGTATAGAAACATTATGAATTATAATTTTAAAAGAATGGTGGTAAGAAAAAAATCAAAATTAGATTGATAATACAAATTTAAATAATAGAATATTGAATAACTCACAAACAATTAAACATGAGAATTTTTACATTTTATTCTATCTTCATCATATAATGAGAAGGGCTTTTATATTACATTTTACTAGGACATTGAAAGTCAACGAATTCAATCTCTATCTTCTCATTCAAAGATGACTCACTCTCATCAAATATGTTCCATCAAAATCAAACAAATACATATTCTCACCTCACTTTCACTATCTTATTTGATTAGAAAAAACCAAGTGAAAATAGGTATTACTTCACAATTTCTATTAGGAAAGAAGTAAAAATAACCAATTTCACTCAAAACATGCAATTATTTATCGGCAACAAAGTCCTACCCGTCCCATTCAAGCCACTCAAAATGCTAGCAGATCGTCGGCTGGTCAAGGGCCTCATGCTTATCACTATGCCGCCATCCCTGCCTTGCATTAATCACCGTGGTGATACTCTCACCTTATAATGGAATGTAATTTTTTATTTTTCTTATACTCGTCAAACAAGGTAATATTTATTCCCACGTTAATTTTAATACTATTTAGTTCTTTCAAATGCTTTTTTCGTTCCCACCAAATCATCTCCAAACTAACCAAATGACCTAACAAATACCAGATGTCAAGTATGCATTGGCATTGTGCAGTTCTAGTCAGGCCAAATTATGAGAACTAATATAATTTTTTTAGTGGATAGGCTCTTATATTTATCTAGATGTCAGAATTAGTTATTGAAAAATAAATAATATAGATTGAATTGTTATTTAAATTTATTAATGCAATCTTTACCATTTGTTTTTTAGCATCTAATTCTTATCATTGACCATAACAGTTCAACAAATTTATATGCAAACCAACCAAACCAATACAACTTATGAAAGCAATTCTCCAATAAAAATGCAGATTCGCAGGAGCGAGGGAGTGGCACATCATAACAATATGCAATAGATTCACAGAATAAATCTTCTGCCTTCAAAGGTGAAGAAATATCTTCCCCAAAAAGTTAAAAAAAAAAAAGAAAATAGACGAAGAAAATGGTGAAAAATCATACCTAACAGTGCTGATGCCCAAACCAGTCCAACCCAGTTGAAGTTCGACCCAGTGGATAGACAGGATGTCGGCAAAGCCCCCTGAATCAACGGTTTGCACACTGGGTTGTATCAAGCTGCTGTCTCTTTAGTCTGTTTAACAACCAAATTCTTATTGCCTCGCAAACAAATGTTAGAAAAATCAAGAGATCATCTTTCATTTTGAGCAAAAAAAAATACGATAATTATAAACACACAACACAAATCAACATGATGAAGATGCATATACTGTGAAAATCAAATGCCACAAGGATTGCAAAGTTTAGGGCACATAACACAACGGCAAAAGAGGGAAGCATGAAGGCAAAAGAGCAGGACTCCAAACAAAGGCCATTTGAGTAAAGGTGGTACAATCAATCGGCTGCTCCAAACATGGCTTAGTTAAACTCAAAAAGATGGCGACATAGACATCATGTCATGCCCCCTACAACATTTCTACTTGTGCTTAACACGGACCATAATCAAGAGTCACTGACGATTCAATAAGGTTTTTACCAGAAACTTTCCCTGCAACAGATTATAATAAGACTGCAATATTATTTACTTCATTTAGACTGCTTGAAAATTTTCAAGCAGAAAAGGCCATTAATTACATTGCTAGGAAAAGTTGAAGCTTGCAAATTCTGCAAAAACAAACTGTAACAATTTTACTCAAGGAACAGATTGGTGTTACGGGTAAAAAAAAAAGAATGTTTCATTGATTACTGTGACAGCATCTTCCCACCACCTTTGTCATCAACAGGTTCACAGCTCAAATAACCACAATCAATGATAGAGGTTATCTATGGCATGGAGGTGCGCAGCCGCTTGCATCTCTTTCAGCATTTCTGTTTGGAAGTATCTCATGGTTGTCAATGCACAACAGGAATCTGGATGTCAAAGCTCTGTCATACACTAACAACAGCTATGCAAGAAACCGGGGATCTCTTCCGCTTTGAACCCCAGCAAAGGTCCGCCAAGCCAATCTTTTTTTTAGTCCCAAGATAGCCTTGACAATTTGCAGCCCCACAATGGCACTTCACCTCAGGTCCGAATTCCACAAATCTAAAAAATCAAAAAAGGAAAAAAAAATGGAGAATGAAATTCAAAGCTTGATTGTTGATATTGACATCATAAGATTATCGGGATATGGAGGAAAGGAAAATCAATATACAGTACAAGGTCCTTCAAATGAGTGCAAAGGATAGGGGTTAATAAAAACATTGACAGAGCTATCAAGAACTAATTACAACATAACATATACTCCTTTGAAGATATATGGCCAGTAAGACTTATTTTTTTCTGACTCGCTCAAAGGTGTGTGTTTCCTCTTTTCATATTTAATTAAGGGATTTCTATACAACGCAAATCAAGAGGGAATGAGGCTTCCATCTAACTGAAATCTTACTTTTTCCCCCTTAAAATTCCATCAAGAACCCATTCTGCATGACTTAAAAAGTGTAGTTCAGTACAAGACTCTTGCAAGAAAGCTCTAGAGAATGAGCAAACGCTAATGGTCTAAGAATCTGATTCAAGATATATTGGTAGTAAAAATGGAGATTCTCAGTATCTAGAATCTGGAGAGAGAGAGAGAGAAGCAAAAGGTTATATTTATTGAATTATGGAGTTTAAATTTCAATGATTTCCATGTGTATAAGAAGCAAAGTCGAAATTTAGTCTATTTGTTTATCTTCACAGAAGGACATTGTTTTTTTCTCTTGTTGAGAGAGATTAGGGCCAAAGAGAACTAAATGTAGGTAGCATTGTCCATACAATACCATATTGTTGTTCTTATAGTTTGATTCCGTAACCGCCAGGTCACAAAATATCACCCTCACTATTGCTCAAAAACTACCCTCATAAGAGAGCCACCCAATACGTGAGGTTCTATTACATACAGTTTGGAATAATCATATCCACACAGCTTTACCCTTATATTATAGATGTATTGTTTCCGTGGTTTAAATGGAACCAAGACTCGCTCTCAACATATCATGCATGACTCTTTCTTAAAGTCCATTGCGGTTAAAAGAAATGCTTATAACTACAAAATTTTAACTATCCGTTGACTCATTGCCAAAAACATTCTCATGCTTTCCTCGCTGTGGATGAAAATGAAAAGACTAGTGGTGCCTAAGGCCTTGCCAAGGTCAATTTTTGAAATAATATCTTTTGTTTCAAAAAATATCTTAATCATGTCTCAACCATACAATTTATGGCAAACATACTACACATAATTGCAATAAATAAGAAAACACATTTTGATGGTATTGTGTTAACGACCTTGCTCAAACTCCCACAACTCCATTCATTTTACACAACAAAAAGACTTTTCCTTATCAAGCTCTCCAACAAAGAATAGGGTCCATGCTTCCTCATGAATTTATAGTTATAATTACAATAATGTTTATCAAACACACAAATAACAAAGCCATAAAAACTAAATGTGGAATTGGTGAAACACTAATGAACGTTGAAATGTTAGAGCATGATGATTTCGATTGAAAATTTTCAAAATTACCCACTATAGTTGAGATTTCAATGCACCAACAAATTTTTAAGCGTTTGCAAGCAAGAGAAAGCAAGCCATATTCTATCAGAAACCACGTGTATAAAGGCAACATTTTCAAAAATATTCTAAACACTTTGTTTTGAGTTAATTTTATTCTATAAAGAAGTACTCACTTCTTTTGGCTTTAAATAAAATTACCTTATTTTAGGCAATTCTATACTAAAAAGCCATCATTTAATAAAAATTTTTTCTTTAAAGATTGCTTAAAATTTTGGACACTAAGAAGGAACTGTAACACCATAGTTTTCCGATTAGCATCAATTGGACGTGTAATCATAAAGTGATTATTAATTGAGGTAATTAATGTGCAGATGATATTTTTCAAAGTTAAAAAATATTCATTAGACTAGAAATAATATTTTAGTGGGCTCCTATTAAACGACTTAAAAGAAATAGACGAATGGCATTTTGGTAAATTTTTCCCATAAGAATCCCTAATTTTAAATTGAGCAATTTATTAGCTAGAAATATTTATGATTGCTTAATATTCAATTTTGGTGATGCATATTTGTAAATTAAACAAAATACATTAGAGGATAAAGATGGAATTTCTGAAACCCTAATTTCCCCTTGGAAATCCTTATTCACCTAAAACCCAAGCTGACTCTTCTTGGTAGAAAACCTAGCCACCAATTAGACTATATTGGATCCTTAACTTTTGAAAGTTATTTCCTTCTCTAAATGATAAGGGAACATCAGATTACAGGATGAGTAATCCATTTATCTAATAGAATTTAAATTAGAAAAGAAAGAAGGGCAAATTAAATAAACCTAGTAGCCGCCACCCAACGTAACCCTAGCCACAATTTTTTTAGTTTGCAAACCCAAATATTAGTTGTGCTAGCTAGATAAGAGATACAGCTGCAACATTAAGAGGAAAATAACAAGCTAAACCCTAAATTTTTGAAAAAGTAAAAGAGAGGGAAAACAAAATACAATCATTGCAACCCCTTACTTTTTTATAAGAACCCTAGGCCACTTCTATCATGCACCTTACACTTCAGCCACTTCATTGAGAAAAGAGAGAAGAGGGTGAGGGCCATGTGAGAGCAGAGAGGCTGCATGTGAGAAGTAATTGAAGGAAGAAGATCTCTATTGAGGCAAGTAACCTATCCACCCGCCTGAAATATTCAAATGCTTCTCTTCAATTACTCATATACCCTTCTTTGGTATTAATAATCCCAATGTTTAAATAGGAATCATAGAATAAGAGAATACAATGTGCACAACTTTGGTAAAGTTTTGTAAAGATAAAAGCATATTTCGGGGTAGCATTCAACTGGTGTTCATGCCAATATTCGAAAACTACTGTAAAGAATTGCCAGATTCATGTAACAACTGCTTCATATGATAGTAGATTGTAATTCTATTAATTTGTGATATGATTGTATGATTGTGTCATACTCTCGTTATTGCATGCGTTTTTGTAGTTTTTGATTTAATTAAGCCTGGCATATTGCGAAGCTGCATTCAAACGTCAAGGCTTGTCTTGAAGTAGGTCCGTGGATCTACAAGTTTGGTCACATTATTCTATAAATATATTATTGGTCGTATATTGTAGACAACCTTAGTGGTATACAGTAGGATTTGCATCGTATTTGTGCTTCATTTAAATTACGATTCTAGAAGGCATTTGACTGTAGTGAGAGGCAGCGTTCAAACACCGATAGTGTAGCTAGATAGTTTTAGGAATCATATGGATTCTGACTTCCTATGATATAATTAGGAGATAATATGTCAATTTAATAGTCGTAGCAGTAGAGATAGTAGTCTATATGGACTCACAATCAATTTCTTAAGGAATAGGATTTGGCATTTAATCAGCAAGAGAGCTCATGCCAGAGGGTCAATTCCAAGAGTTCAATCTAGATCTTAGGCCTACGATGATGATTTCTAGTGTTGACTAAAGTTGAAAAGACTTTAGTGGGCCTAGTGAGAGATGCCACTCGTTGAGTACTAGGTGGTCAAGCGATTCCTTTTTCAAGTGATGAGTTTCAATGCGTTGTCTTTAATTGCGTGAGTATACCTTCTTGGTATCTATAGTTAAGTAAAAGAAATTATATGAAAACACTATAATCTCAATGCATATCAACATGTGGAATCTTAGTATAATCCATAATTGTGACGACCCAAGTCCTAAAATATGATAATTAGAATGTAATTAAGTCGATGATGATCAAACATTGGACTTAGAATGTGGAAAAAGTGAGTGTGGAAGCAAAAGAGGAAGTTAGGCTCTATAAAGTCCCGATTTCCAAATTATGATTAATATAGGTGGAGAGGTTTTGGATTTTCAAAATATGGTAATCGGAAGGTAATTAAGTTGAAACAAGTGAATTAGAGTCAAAAGGTACGGGAGAAATTGGATTAAAAGCCTAAAGATCCGGAATTGGTAAAATCGTGGATCAAAGTTGTAAACCGAGAAATGTTATTACGTAAATAAGATTCTGGACTTTAAATTATGATAATCATGGCCTATTAAGATTATATAATCAAAATTAGGGTCCAAAGACGCAAAGAATTAGGTTGGAAGGGTCAAAATGGATCCCGGATGGCGAAAATGTGAAGTAGGCTTGCTGCAAGCTCGAGCGGGCCTGACCCGCGCCTGAGTAACGCTCGAACGCAAACGGGGCACGAAAAACAAAACCTCTTACTAGAAGTGCGCTCGACGAGCGCTTGAGGCGCGGTGTTGGCAGGGCGGTGCGCCTGTGTGGCGCTCGAGCACCGCCCGAGCGTCCAACCGCATATAAAAGGACGAACGCGATTTTCTTCAACCATTTTTGGCATTCCACGGGAGAGGAAAAGGAGGGAAGAGGGAAAGAGGAGAAGAGGAATCCGCGCGTTTCACTCCGATCCGGGTAAAAATAATCGTAGATCGGGCCCAGGCGAGTATACCTCGGACGTTATATATCGTTTTTATAGCGTTTTAAAATTTCCATGTTATCGTTTATGCTCTGAAAACCTTGTTCTGTAATAGTTTGCATGAATATTTGATGAATCTCATGATCTTCGGACTAAAATTCATGTTCATGTAAATATATTGTGATTGATGACTCCGATTTCATGATTTAGCTCACATTTTGCCTTCGTTTCGTGTCCGAACCGTATATCGTAAACCCTAACTCGAAAATTTGGGATTTTTAGTTTAAATGCATGATTTTGTATATGTATTTGAATTATGACCTTGATTTCATGAATATATATGTATTTGGTGTTCGATTACTGTTCGAGAATTTTGTCCGGAAACCATAGAACGAAAATTTGAGAAATTTGATAGAAAACTTGGAATTTTGATGATTTAAATGTAAATTGTTGTCCCATATCGTTTATCGAATGATTTGTATTTGGAAATTTTGCATGAAACTGTATTATCGAGCTATGGAATTCCCTGAGAAACTGTATTATCGAACTATGGAACCCTTTAAAATCATCTGAAAGAGTAACTGGATGAAATTTGGATTTTGGCCTCGGAATATGATGATTTTGATTATGGATCTTTGAACAAATGCATCGAATTAAGCTAATCAGTAATAAAAACGGACCTAGAACTGTTGAAAAGTTAGATAAGGTTCTCCGGCATGCCTTAGAGCATTATAGTTGTGGTAATCGAGGATAACTATCGAACTAACGAAACCATCGGACTATCGAAATATCGAACTATCGGCTTTGATTGTGTGGATTGAACACAATCTATCCTTGATTATTCGCCCATCGGTTAGTAAAGAATACTAGATAGGTCCTTAGAATAATGAACATAGACTTTCTGAGAACAAATGAACTTCGGAACTATCTCATAGATTTCTGCGCGTGTTCAAATAGAACGATGCATCCTTCCTGTTTTCCGTTAATGCTTCTGTTCTTTTGATTATCGCGATTTCTGTTCCTGTATAGTTTTGTTTTACAAGAAAGCTTGAATTATGATTTATTAAAACCTGTTCACATGAATGCTCTATTTTTCTGATATTATTATAGTATTCTGTCTTATCGAATATATGTTCTGCATAAAAGCATTACGCTCTGCATGATTTGGTATCTTACTGGGTTTCGGCTCACTGTTTACTATTTTTTCCCTCCAGATGAGACCGTAGAGCTGATCCCAGACGAGAGAGAGTAATTTAAAATTTAGCCTGAAGATTTTTATAGACTGAAATATTTTGGAGACTTCAAAAGAAACGGTTTAAATGTAAATGCTGGATTTTGTATATGGGTCTTGGGTGTATAGATACCGTATATGAAATGTATGTCATGTATGTGATGAAATAAAAAATATACTTCCGCAGGTTTACATAGTTGCTTCCGCTATATATTTTTTGGATTTTGTAAAGGTCTTAGGTGGCATCTCGTATATATTTCTGATTTAGTGGATATGATTATGTTAAAGCCATGGATGGATATGGCCTTGTGATTCTATGTATGTGTGTTGTAGGATGGATTGTATTACTTTGGATTAGTTATGTGCATGTATGTATTGTTTAATACAAGCTATATATTTGGGTTTTTCGTCCTAATTTTAGATAGAACTTTGTCAAAATTTCTACAGAATTTACTAATGAAAATTTATGAATTATGTCCTGATTTTATCTGACGGAGGGTCCTATAGGGTTTAGGATCCGCTCCATCACAGTAGTCATCCGATATCTACTCCACGACCAGTGGATCAAGATATATTATTTCATGGAGCAATACTTATAGCCATATTGTGTGATATTGAGGAATATCATACCAAAGAATGCTGGGTTTCACATATTAAGTGTTTAAGATTTTAGCACACCATGCACCGGTATGGAATCTCAAGAGATTCTCGCAAATCCTACATCAATGTTAAATGGTCACATGTTAAACTTGTGAGTGTCAAGATATCTAATGGTATTTAACAAGCCATTGGGGCTATAGTATGTTGGTCATTGGCGCACAATGGCAAAATAAAACTTGGGAAAATTGTTGTGATACTTAGATATTTTTAAGGCCACAATTAAGATAAGTTCAACAAAACTCGAGTTCTTATTAAGATTTTGATTCAGTGAAATCCATATTGCTCATGTTGAAATTTGAATTCAATTGAATAAACTTTTTGCTGATCCATTGAGATCGTGATTGAATCATACTATGTGTAATGCCTGATTTTTCATTCATGTTTATAATGTCATACTTTTTATCTATTAGATCAATATAGAAAATAAATGTACAATGAAAATGTTGAGAAAAATTTAATTATTAGGAAAACAAGATCAGTGCCTGATTTTCGGAAAAAGCTTCGCGCCAGATGAGGCACCTATGGATGTTTTAAGCAATATGTTCGAGCATGAGGGACACCAATTGGGTTTTCATACATGATTTGAAAAGCATAAGTCATTATGTGGTAGTATATGGCACCTGATGCACACCTAGCAAACACTCATGCACCATTTGGACATAAAAAGACCTACGCCGAGTCAATAATTTTGCGTAATAAAAGAGAGAGAAGAGAGAGAACGAGAAAGGAGAAAGAGAAAGAAGAAGAGACAGAAGGAAAAGTAAAGAGATTTTGGAGCCAATTGCGTCAAATCTACTAAATCTAAAGTTTAAGGCAAGTAAATCTAAACCTATTTTTTGGTCTATTATTTAAATCTCTCAATTTTATTTACAATACCAATTTAAATGTCCAAGCATGTCATCCTTTATACCTATTTTTCAAATATTGTTTTATACATATGTATTTCAGCAAACATTTTGATTTTATCAAACATTTGAAGATTTTGTTTGTTTTTATTGAACATTTGGATATTCTGAATGACTATACAATTATATCAAAATATTATACAGAAAAATCATGAAAATATTTATGCATTGACCTTTCATATGACTTTTATACAAGCATTTAATGAAGACTCTATTTTGCTATCTGATTTGAATTTATAATTTTTCTAGAGGGTGAAAGAGGATTATATATTTGTTATAGAGTCTTACATTTGATAAATGAGAACTATTGTAAGGAATTAACGGAGTATATATG
Organism: Nepenthes gracilis; assembly: GCA_033239525.1. Taxonomy (NCBI): domain Eukaryota; kingdom Viridiplantae; phylum Streptophyta; class Magnoliopsida; order Caryophyllales; family Nepenthaceae; genus Nepenthes; species Nepenthes gracilis. The sequence goes on along the minus strand of BSYO01000016.1, from coordinate 16,732,742 downwards.
GACATATCCTAATATATTAGACACAATTGGGAATACACCCATCATCCACAAGTAAAAAAAGAAAGTGACATTTGACCCTATATAGAGAGCAATATGTAGATAGTTCACTTATGGGGCTCAAATAATAGAGTATTGGCTTAAAATTACCAAAAATATGAGTAATCCATTCTTCAAAATTGTTTTTTAATTAGTCTATAAGCGAGTCATTTATCCTTAGTTCTTGGGATTTAATCTACATTGTATTTTATGCTTTATGATATTTTGGCTTTTGAGTTTTACAAGTTTCTATATGATTTTTTGGATTGCATAGTTTTATGGATACATTACACGCTTTGGGAATTCTAATGTTTTCATATGGTTTGCATGATTAAATGTTTGTTTGTATATATAAAAATAATTATATAAAATCATGATTTGAAACATGTTCGTTGGAAAATTTAATACTCAGATTTTACTTGTGTTCTATGGTTTTTCAGTCCTTCCATCTATTTTATTAACAAGTATTTAAATATTATACTATATATCATGATTTACAATTGTTTTCTAACCCTTCCAAATTAGCAATTGTGGATACTTATAGAATATAGTTACATTATGAAAGCTTCTATTTAATTACTTCTTTTGTAGATTTGAAAATTGTTGAGCTATTATGTTTTGTATGAAATCATGTATATTTTTGGATCGGCAGTTTCTTATTTGAGTTGATAAGCCAAAACAAATATTACGAATTGTCTTAAGATGTTGTATATTGGATATTTTGGTTAGATGTTTTCCTTTGGAGGATTTATTATTTGAGCAAGTACTTAAATGACTTTTAGGCTAAACGAGGTTATTTAAGTCAATTCTGTGACTGCTACGAATTTATGATTAATGATATTGTTTTGCTTTAGTATGTAATGTTCGACCCAGCCTTAGTTATTGGGTTTTAATCATTTTATGAATAATTATTATTTTAATGTTATTATCATTATTATCTGCTCATATCAAGGTCATAACATTATAACTAAGTTATAGAGCTTCAGGTAGTATAATTATTGAGCATAGTTATTGTTGTTACTATCTTTATATCTATAGATATTGCTAACCGAAGATGTTTATTATTGTTATTATCATGTCATTGAGTATTATTATTTGCTGAATATTTAGCTCACTCATCGTATTTTCTTTACTCCAAATTAGGTCAAGATAGAGTAGAGTTAGCTAGAGATCATATTTAATGAGTAGCTTTCACGTTAAGGATCTCGGCGCCTAGAAGTCTATTTATTTGAATACAATTTTATTTATACTTTTTAACACAGATATTATTAGAAAGTTGTTTTGGAACTATGTTCTGTTATATTTTGGATTCTTTTATAGACATTATCTATTTCCACCCCAGTATTTGTGAGGAGTTTTATGATCATTGATATTTTATTCTGATGTATTGTTATTGTGTTGATGTGATTTAGAGATAGTGTGATGATTCGGTCGGTGGCCATTGACCGGGTCCGGGTGCCACATGAACAGTCTAAATCACCCAACTCCCCTCAGCCATATTCTCAAGCACACCCTCTACACCACCGCAACCTCCTCTTTCCACAACTAGTGCCACCCGCTCACACCACCCCATCGCCCTTCCTTTTGCCACCGACACATTATTTTTCCTCTAGGTTACCCACAATTGATGGTGGTTGGTATATAATGAGGGCCCAACACTTGGGAGGAACATTTGGATTGTAGCAATGTGAGCAGAAGGTCAACTAGTCAAGGACAAACTCCTAGAAGCTGAGCTAGCCTGGCCCCAATAGGTCAACTTATTAAGCAACACTAATTGAGTCCTGAGAGAATGAACCTCTAGAGATCAAGACGAGAAGAGACAAGTACCAAATTCTAAGGCTAAACCAACCGAAGAACTCAACTCGGAAGCAAGTATAGGACCGAACAAATATGGAATTTCGCCTTAAAAATGCCGGAAGCACAGAAATACCGAGGACTAAATGATCGAGGTCAATAGAGCTGAACATTTAGCCTGTAGTCCTAAACTGCAAAGATGAGTCGGCGGTGGCTAAAATGGGGACATATGTAGTGACATGGAAATTCCTTTTCATTAAGGATATGTTGTAATCATACTCAAGGGCATTAATATAATTAGGTTAGTGGGCACCACTAAATTGTGGCTAGCTATTTAATATCACATAACCTTTCTGTTATCTTGGCATTTTTGTGCTTTTTTTTCTTTTTTTTTGGAGGTTGAAAGCTTAGGACCATTTGGGGCATTCCTTTTACCTATCCTAAAATTCATTATGGGTGCTACGGATTTAAAGTAAATCATGTGACTTAACTTCAGGAAGTAGTGTTAGTTTCCAATTCGATCGATGTTATTCTGTCTAAAATTGGCAACTTGCAGTATTTTGTTATTTTAATTGCTAATCTATTATTTTGTGTGGGTTATAAATTGGGTTTGACTTGATATTAGATTCCTAGAAGAAGATCCTTATCAGCATACCATTGAATGAGGCCAAATATAGGCTCACAGGGAGGTGTGACAACAATCTAGGTGATTGGTGACCACCAATGTTGGCCTCACACAGAGTTTTAGATTAATCCATGGTTTTCTGATCACCGCAAGCTAAAACAGAGCTTGGATGGTGGCAAGACAACTGTCACTAGTGGCTTCAAGACCACCCATGGTGGTCACATGATAGAGAGAGGAGAGAAAGAAGAGATGAATGGCAAGTGGCAATGGAGGAAGTGAACAGAGGGAAGGAGAGGAGCGGGTGGGCGGCATATGCTTTGTAGCAAGGGCAGGAGAAGGGTGGGGGCTGGGAAATTGTAGGGTTCATGGACATGGGGCAGGGAGGGGATTTGTGGCACAATGGCAGGTGAAAGTCTCAATGGTGGGGGCTTAGTGGTGGCCCAAATGGTAAGCCATGTGCTTTTGGATCCCTAATTTTTCATGATTTTGTTATGGAAAGTTTTTAAGTTGTTTTAAATTGAAAATTTACGTTAATTTCCACGTAGGATGAAAATAAATTGACAAATCCACTAATTAATACTAATTTCACAAAAATCCTGGTATAAGAAGAACTTGTACACTGAAGTCAAAGATATCTTCAAAATGAAACTAGCTCTAGGGCTTTCAGTGTAGCCTGTTTGATACGCAGCTTAATGCTGAAGGAATGTAAGACAGCAAGGAAGAAAAGTCAGATATAAATTACTTCCCAACTAGAAAATATTAAAAGAACAAGGGGAGAACATTTTGCGGGTCATTTATTAATTTCATTAACAAACCTAGAGAAGGGCCGATTCGGATAGAGTACAAATAGGTAAAATCGGCTAAAATTTATTAGTTGAAGAAGAGAAGAGAATCAACAGTGTAGAACAACAGTGGAGAAGAAATATGAGAGAATCAAGAATAGCAAGAACATGGAGAAGAGAAACTTCGAGTGTAGAAATGAAGTTGTCATATCGAGAACAACAGTGCACCAATTCAACTCCAGGATAGGCAAACTAGCCTAGGACACAACAGATACATAATTTTAGGGTAAAAAAGGACAGAAAAGTTACACAGGATGAGATGTTTGGATACTAGAATAACTTTGGTACCATTAAAGCTAAAATCCTTGTGCTAGATTTTGTTTCAACATAGTAGATATGTTTCAACATCAAAAGCTCCTTGTGGCTTGTTAAATAAGTTAGAATAATATAGTTGTTCAAAAATAATCTTTAGAAATAACTTTTTCCCCAGAAGAAATTAGTGACTTTTCCGGAGTTTCTCATCACCCAAGTAACTTCCTCTCCACACCCCCAGTTGCCCCAATGAATGAAATGCAGGACAATTTTGTACAACCCCAGTAATCCCTGTACACTTGGTTATTCCTATTTATCAAATGCACCAAGTTTGGCAGGCTAGCTTCACAATCTCTTGTAAGGATATGCATTCATATCCATGATGATGCATCATTGTATGAGTACCAAGAGATCAGAATGACAGCTTGATGAATCCATACTGGCAATCTTGCAATGTAAAAATCTAGTTTACAATATGCTATCAGAAACCAACTGAAAGCTTTGATGAGCCGCAAAACAGCAATGTCACCATTACAAACAAGACCAATATATATAGAGAGACTAAACTCAATGCAGAAACTGACAGAAAGTAGACAAATGAGGAAACAAGATCAAAAAAATCATAAGTAGTTAATCTGATTGATCATATCCCAGAGTGCTTGCATCAGACCAAGTCATAGGGTTTCACGAATTTCATAATCTACTACAACATGATAGAGAGATTTTAAAGATGATCATATCACTATTCAGTACTACCAAGCTAAAAACTATCATTACTGATAATAAGGTAATTTAATAAATTTTTCAAGCACAAGATGGCCTCACTTCTATTAGAATTCAAACCAGAAGGTACAAATTCAGTACCACAAAGCACAAGCAGGCTTGTTTTGTTTTTTTCTAATTGCCCCCCAGACCAAGGATTTACAGGAGAGATGGAAAAAAAATGATGGAAGTCTCAACAAAATCATAAATGAAAGTTCAGAGTAAGACACATGTTCAATTCATCCACCAGACCTTGTGAATTCATACCAAAAAAATATATTATTAAATGGTGTTGTAGATGAGTTAGATGTAAATCCAAATATTAACTGCATCCAAGTTGTTGTTTCGAATGAAAAAGATAAAAGTCATTCATCGTACATATTCCCATCCAGATTCACATTCACAAAGCCAAGATTAGTGAGCATTACTTAAGCTATATTTTCTAAGAAAATAACTCACACAAATAATCATAATTGGCATATGGCTAATCATCATGCTCAATTCTCCATGTGTATAAAAACAATACAAAAATCTTCGAGTTAAAACAAGATATATGCCACATGACCTTCATTGCATTACCCAATTTATCAAATATAACAAACTGAGTCATACAATCATACTAACATATGCAAAGCAACTATTATAACTAGAAGATTAAAGATGCCACTAACCTGTAATCATATGTCAATGGTTCCCCAACTTTTATTGATTGAGCAGCAAATACACCTACACGTGTCTCGCCTTCAACTTGCCTTCAAAATAAGAGATAAGTACAATAAGAACAATACACCAGAGGAAAACAACACTCGCTCATAACCAAAGCTTATGTGAACCTAAATTTATTCAAACAGCAGCAACCATCTTAGAAACAGCTGCAGTAAGAATAAAAAAATTATTGACAACAAAAACAAAAACAGCAGGCAATATTGATTATATTGACTATCAATACTGCAAATACTTGCAATGAATACTGCAGATAAAGGCATTCAATAAAAAACCCCCACAGATGCCAATTTAGCAATAAAATGAAGAAAGCGAAGATGACATAATGCAAGTGCACATACCAACTTTAAGAAAGTATCTGAAATTACTGAACATTTGGAGTTCACCTTTAGTTTACCAGAGCCTACTTGCAAAAATCTCTACCTTGGCAGATAGTCTCGTCACCTTCAATGTTAGTTGTCACTCTACCAACTTGTCAGTCATCTCATTTGAAAAATAAAAAATTTTGCCACATACAAGTGGACTAGGACTTACTATTCCTAACTGAAATGCAACCAATGTATGTGTTGGTTTCCCAAGTGAAATTTACTCTCAACCGTCAACTTCAGGAGGGATTTTAATCAACACTCCCACATGAATTGCACTTATATCACACCACTGCAACAGTTTCACGACTTTCCATGATTGCTTTACTCTGATCTACCTTACATAAGATTGGACAATACACTAATTTGATACTCCAAACTTTAAAATAAAAAAGACATCATTGGTCATTAGAAACTGAATTAAAAACCATCAGAAACAAACACATAAGAGAGGCATTGCCAACATATCTACTATGCCAGGATCATCAAACAGCTCAGCCCACAAAAACGATAAAGAAGGTTGAAACTAGTCGCAAACTTTTCAAATGCGGTTCCAAAGATATGCATTAAACCTCCTATTTGAAGGTAGAGACTGCCAATTAAAACATATGTAACTGTAACAATTGCCTCCATCAAAAAGACTGCCTTCTTCAATCATAAATCTCCAGAACTTCCCCAAAGCTACTTTATTAAAGGTCACAAGCCCTTTTCCCTAACCTATCCCTCTCAATGGTCAAACTAACAACTGCCCGCTTTAAAAAAAAAAAAGGTTAAACGTTGAAAGTATTTTCACAACTATCTCATAAATACGTTTGGGGAAAATTCTATTTAACACAACACAGGTGGTCAACAAGAGCAGTTCTGAACAATTTGATAAACATGTCACTTCACAAGCAACAAGTACTAAAGGACTTCTTGGATATATTGCTCCTTTTAAAAATTTTTAAATGGGGACAACATACAAATTTAAACTTTAATGTTGAAACCTATTTCATAAGGCACGTGGAATCTCCTAATCCCCTTCATGATAAAAATTCACACAGCAAAAAATTTTAATCAATCTTCAAAAAACAAATGATAGATGAAAACTCGTTGCATAGTGTAGTGCACTCAACTACCAATGAACAAGAAACAAGATAACAATTTCAAGGTCAAATCAAAGTGCAATATTATGATGAAATTCTCTATACAAAGTTTCATCAGAGTTGCTACCATTTATCACTAAAATCATCATAGCTATCCTAGCAACAAACATATATTAACCTCATCAGAAGAGAAATGTACATGTTATAAATCCTTACAAAGACCAACAACTAAGAATCAACAAACCTAACAAGAACAATCATTGCATTCATTAAGCCTAAGGAGTGCCAGCCCAGTAACCAATACTGAGATTTTTGTCTATGCAGCATTTACTATGTATGAAAGCAATGTATATAAGAGCAACCTTAAGCAAAAGGCTTCCTACATTGCAGATTTGGGGAAAGAAAGTGATAAGTATATGCAGAAGCCTGTAAAATCAAGTGACTTTATTTACTTCGTTTGAACCATATACTTCAAGTATGTAGCCAATGAAATTACCGTGCAAATTTAAATACACATCCCAAATTGTGCTACGCTAGAAATTTTCAGTATGTTTTAAGCTTTCTCGGCAAAAAGGCAGCCATCACTGGTTGAATCATAAATTGTTGTAGTCCTTAATTTAGAAGCATTATCTGTACCAAGAGTAATATTTATGGCCTCCGACAGGTTGCTACCGAAAAACCTATATGTAATCTTGAAGTGGCAGGAATAGAAAGATGTTTAAAAGTAGCATTCACTGATGATGAGATTTGCAATGTACAACAACACGCCATCAAATAAATACCACTCTCAGTACAAACAGTTCTTAATGACAGTAAATATCCAAACAAAATAATCAACTTACCACTTCTCTAACTTGCAATTAGGATCACAGCTATGGTTTAGAAAACGAGAAGCATTCCCCTTGAAAGTTGCATCAATCGTGAAGTCCTTCCGTAGTTCACACATGTAGAAGTTTTTCATACCTTTGAATTTCATGTCCCAAAGCCTTTGTTCGCATAAAACATCATCAATGACTGCATGAGAGAAAAGGGAACATAACTACTGCATTAGCAATGATGCTTGTAATGCAATAAGAGAACTTCCATTTGGCACTTCAGAATGTGATTTTGCATGAGATATAAAAGGCATAAGTTCAAACAATGCATTCACGTCAGTCTATGCCACTAATGGATAAGTGCCAATATTTTTAAAAGACAATTCACAAAATTCTCTCATTTCACATACAATTCAATTCTTTTTTCAAAATAAAAAATTGAAAAGAAAAGTAAAAAAAGTTAAAAAAATTAGGACAAAAAGTCTTCTAAATGTTTGGTATAGGTTCAAATCCTATTGGATGCAATTTACTTTTACATATTTTTTTATACCAGAAATACGGATTGACATTTATCCGGATTTCGTTCTCTCATTATTGGTTGAGAAGGTGGAAGCTATTCTATCTAATTGTTTTTATAGATAGCATTCATTTCATAGAATGAAAAAAAAAATAAAGTCCTTTTTTAGGTTATGAGATAAGACCTTCTTAAGAGAACCAATGAAAAATAAAGAACAAAAACAAAAAAAAAAAAAAATGATTTTTCAACTATTTGATAAATAGAAACTAAACTTCCTTTTGGTTCTCCCCGAGAATTTTAACTAGAAAATGAATCTACTTGTCTATTTTAGCGTGTTTCTATTCCAGCATTGCTAAATGAACACAATATTATATCATTCTAATAAATTACTTTCAATTCTATCCGCTAAACTTATAATCAATTAACAATATATTCATAATAAAATATTCACGAAACCAAAAAAAATGGCAAGAATCAAAAAAAAAAAAAAAAAAAGGATCAAACCTAAAGTTATATGGCTACAAGTTACACTAATCTCCATTTTAAAAGGCATGTAGAATAGGTACATGACTAGCAAAACATCATGAAGAAAATTCACATATCAGCTATAGCCAACATATCAATATAAATGGATTTGCTGCCTAATCACAGGCATAAACTCACAAGAACATCATCATCAAGCTTCAATAACTATGCAAGGATATGTTAAAACTTGCACTCGGGAAAATTCTTTGGAAAAGTAGAGTCACATAGCATAATTTCAAACATTTCTCAAACATCAGAACAATTGCACCATGTTTATTGATCACCTAATTAGAAAGTCGTGTAAAGAACTTATGTCCACTATTTTAGATAAAGACTTAATTAAAATATGATAGGGAGTGCAAATAATAGAGATCATGAATGGGCCAGTTGTATACTTAATGAACCAGCAACAAAGGAAAGGGTGTGGCTCTCCCAAGTGGATTTCTTGAAGACTTGAGAAGCCTGATTATCAGAATGAAGAAAAGCAAGGGGGTATCTCATTCAAAGAGGGCTTGTCATGTGAATGTTTCCCTTTAATTGAGGGTAGGGATGTCCGTGTGATTTGCACTATTGTAATTGTAAATAAAATGGCCAAAACCAAATTTCTTTCCAAGAAATTGGTAGGAAGTTTGGGGTACACAATGACAATCTCCCTCTAGCTATAATGTAAGAAACATGGTGAAGATCAGAAGGGTTCAAGTTGGGATTGAGATCATAGAATCATATGTATTTATGTTTTCATTCAAGCTTAATATAGAAACTGAAGCCTAAGCAAAGTGAATGGAGCAAAAAATTTAGAAAAGAAGTCGAAGAGAAGAGCTGGATAAAAGGAAGACAACTAAATAATCAATTAGGGTTAAAAGCATATTCACACATATATAGAATTATTCACATATAACACAATCACCAAAATACCACTACATAAGCATATATATTTTAGCATTCACCCTCAAGATAAAGTATAGATGTTAATCATTGACCAATTACGTGAAACAAACAGAACTGCAACCAAAAGAACCACGTGCAAGCTACACGTTTTGGATGCTCGAGCAATTCAAATATACCCTAAAAGTTCAGACCTAGTACTGATACAGAACTCAAATAAATGAATATTCGCAACACGTTATGGCTTATAGGATCTAAACAAAATATAGTCTACAATCAACCATTATCACAAACATTCAACATCACCATGTCTCCAAATGACATGGGATTTTAATGATGAAGGAAAACCCAAACCAAGTAAAAACTTTCAAATTTTGCAAGAGCCACCTAAAAGGAATTTCCACCACAAGAAGAAAGCCAAATTACAAGTTGTGGTTAGGACACACTAACTCTTGTAGCCAACTAATTCCTAGAATGTGATGCCTACTAAGGAATCCCTTCGGCTTGGCCCTTCCTAGCCTTGAATTAGACCCTCTCAATGCTTTCACTTGTAGTTGGTCCTATCCATTCCTCATGCAACTCAGGTTGTTCCAAGGAAGACATGGAATATTTAATTCTCATGGGCATTAACTACATAAACATTTGTCATCTTGGATCACATTTCATCTTGGTCAAATTGGACACAATTTCTCTTAAACGATGCACTTTATGTGTGAGGCTTTGAAATTAGGAGAGTCGAACTTGAGAGTTTCCAAAAGATGGCCTCTGATTTTGAGGTTGAGGCCTAATGTGGTCACATTGTCTGCAAGAATGGCATGCAGGAACAAATCTAAAGTCAAACATGTGAGGAGTAGATCAAGACACAATCCCAAAGTGAATAAAGTGAGTCTTCCTACTTTGACATTCAAAATACTTAGACATCTTCCCAGCTTGGCATGAAAAAGAACAATTGTCTGCTCATTCTTTCTCAGCCAAGTCCTTTCCTAGGGCTATTTTTGCCTAGGGGTAGCTGGACTTAAGTTGGGAACAGTGGGAGTGAAGGTGACCAAACACACCATAATGGTGAGAAATAGTAGGTACAAATCTAAATGAAATGGATGACTTACTAACTTTACTAGACCTTGGTGGTTACACAAATGTGCCCGACCTTTCCACAACATAGATGAAAATATCAACCGACATATATTAGTATTGAGACCCTCGGATGTCGATATTTTCTAATACTATGATAATATCATGACATGCTGACCTATCGACAACACATAATAATAGTGACCGATATTAAAAAACTTCAACTGATTTCACTACCAACTTACGATTCTCAAAAATTGTTTTCGATATATTGGATACCAATACGTATTGTTCAATATATTCGATACTAATACGATCACACCTAATACAGATATCATTATTTTCATCCATCTACCAACCATAGCACATAAACATAAATACTCCCCTATGGCAGGTTCAAGCATGTCATGCATACATTGTCATAGGAGAGGCATGCTTCAGCATCTTTTCTTGGCTAGACAAAGTGCTCGCATCTTCTTTACTACTCATGTTAATAGGCATAAAGATAATTTTTGTGGGGTGGGTCATCTAAGATTCACCATTTTTAAATATGAGCCCCTTTTTGTTACCAAGAACCTTTTAATCCCAATCATATGATCAAGCCTCTTAGAGTCCCCCAACAAATGACCTGCTAAGCCTTGGACTTTCCATGGTCATTGCCAATACTTCTAACTTTGTCCAGTGCCTTATTCACACCATTCCACTTTTTCAAAGTCTCATCTTTCATGTGAAGATAATTTTTCTTATCATTTAGGTGGTATTCAAACTTAGTTTCAGCATGTATGGAGAAGATAAAGATCACTAGACTACATAATTCTAAAAGATATTAAATTGGTGGAGCTCCGGTGGTTCTTGGGCTTATGTCATGTGTGTGAATATAGCCTATGACAAGGAAGAAAATGTTCCTTGTGTTGCTGGGGTGGAGCTGGTGCCTAATGAACACCTGGGACTAACTCCAATTCGAATTAATCTATTCTAGAGAACTTAAGCATTTGTTTCACTAAAATTGGCTCCAATCCTTGTTAAAAAAAAGTATACAATGATACTGAGAAACTCAAACATAGGAGAAGATTGAAGAGGAATATGCGGCCTGGGTGACTATCCCATCCATGAAAGCTTGCCCACAAGGAATACGGAGCTTTCACAAAATCAAGAGTTGGATGGTATCAAACTATTCTATTTTCAGTTATGCAAGTATCTTTGCTTACTGACATGTAGAATCCAATACAACTAGGGCATGCATGAAAGGAGAAACAATAAGCTAATGACTTTGTGATATTTTGTGATAAAACAAAGCAAATTGCACTGGGATTAGTGTCTTTTTCAAACCATTTCACAAGAAGAAAGTCAAAATTTCATTATGAACTGTGGGAGCCCATTATTATTAAAACAAACAAAGTAGGAGAAAAGAGCAAGTGCACTAAAGTCATCAATGCAAGAATTAGAAACTTGATGGTATGTGACACGTGATTTAAATGTGAGAATTTTTTCTCTAAAAAAGGAAATATTGAATAAATTGAACATAAATTATAATATTTTACTATTTCTGTTTCATCTAGGGAAAGTAGTAATTGTAGAAAAAATAAAATTTTCACAATGAATGTAAATCTTTTAGAAATCTAAATTTCATAGTTAAAAAGTAGTTCAATAGCTGCAATTTTTCTTTAAAAAAAAAAATAGCCCACTAATGAGGATTGCACATCATTGGCTCTGAAGAAAGTCATTTACCTGTAGCCTTACCGTACATTTTAAAGAGGTTGTTTCAATTATTTGAAACTATGGTCACCAAGACAAGATGTAATGACCTTATCATTATAGTGAAATTCATCTTTATTGGACAATTTAGACAAGAAAAAAATTAAGGCTTAACAATAATTAGTGGATGCTCTCTGACCAAAAGAGGCAAAAATAGGTAATCATTTATGACAGATTGTAATGTAAGCTGTTTTGCTTCAATTTCAGCTTTAGGACTAGCTAGAACCTCTTACATTTAAGCTGGAAATTGGACTTGATTAGCCTTTGGTGCGTTAAGAACAGATTTCCAAAAATATTTATTTTATCTGTATAATAACCACGTCTTTGTATTTGGAAGGGAATTTCTTTTTACATCTTTTGTCTCTAGGTGTGGACTTGTTTTCTATTTTCTTTATTGACTCCATTCAATTAAATTTTTCATATTATATTAAGTTATTTACTAATGTATAATTTTTTTTTTCTTAAAAACCTATTGTGAAATACATAAGTTTTTACTTAGAAGAAGGTGAAAGATGAACTTCTAAGTCCATATGCACAACAACACTCATCTACCACTTGGTTTTGCAACTGAGCAACTACAAAATTAATAAAAGCAGGGAAAGAATTAGCACGAGAAAGAGCTAAAATAGAAGCTTTTCTTAAAGAACTCTCAAATTTTGAAAAAACAATAGACAAAAATTCAAAAGTGAATAATCCCCATGAAGGTAAATCTTTCTCTACTAGGCAAGAGGATACCAAGTTATAAATTGTCTTGGTGGAATATATATTTCTATTGCCATGAAATTCACAATTTCGTAAAGGTGGAGCTACCATTATCCTTTTTACTCAGTGGCTTTGCTCACTCGGACTTGATGGATCTTTGATTTTGATGATTTTGATGGGATGTGTGCTGATAGAATGAGATGGAATAGTCTCATGGATCACACATGTATATAAAACCTCATCCAACATTGGGGAGATATTCATACATGTTTAGGCTTGCGAAGGTGGGTCTTTTCCCTGAGGTGACTAGTTCCCTATCTCTTCATAGTGATACTCTTTTGGCCATTCTCCTTGACTTAAAAGGTCAACCAATTTCCCTCCTATGCTTCCTTTTATTTGTTTATAACTTCTAAATATTCATCTATTAAATTTGATAAGGATATTTTATTGAAAAATTAGAAAGCAAAAACAAAATGAGAAGAAATAATTTACAGTAAGCTTATATCCCTAGAAAGAGAACATAGCAATGTTTTCAATAAAATTGAGATAAGTTTACTTAGATCTTGCCATATATTACTGCAATTTCTTAATTTGATGAAGAGTGTTCCCTTCAATTGATTTTGCTGTACTTGATTTTACAGAGCAATAGGTTATGAATTATAATAAAATTTTGTGTTATTCTTTTCAAGTTGTAGCTATAGGACCAAGGTCCACTTACCACCAAATTAATTAAATTACGAAACTTAATGTTGACCTTTTTGGTGAAGTAATACGCTTTGACATAACAAACAATCAAGCATTTGAACTATGTTCCATTTGAAAACAATAAACCAATTAATATTGGGTCAAAGTTAAGTGTGGATAGATAAGAAGATGAGGAATCCATGATCAGGTCCAAATCCCAAAGAAAGGAACAGCACCATGGAAGAAGCTAATGGAGTTGTGGCCTTTGAAAAAAGAGTCTTCTTGATGTCATGTTCTTGAGTTCCAAGAGGTGAACTAATTTTTAGGAATTGATATATTGATTTATGAGCAACATAAAAGATAAAATCAAACAAAGTAATATGATTTGAATATGGTTTGAAAATGAGAGAAAAATAATCACGATTAAGTTTAAAAAGGAACATTTTTCTTACTAATATGTTTCAAAGAATTCAAATTGAAAACATTTCAATGCTAACAAATCCAATAAAAAAGTGGTACGATCTAGATTCAAATGGGTTGGGTCAACCCAAAAGGTTGGTCCAAATGGAAGGTTGCAACTAAGGAACCACAGTCCAATGATCAAGCCCAACAAGAGGGGTCCACAGACAAACCAAGGAGACCAAAGTAACTATAGGCCAAAGCAAGAAGGCTGAAGGACAGAGTAACTCAAAGGTCAAAGGTTAGCCTAAACCACAAGCCAAAGGTCAATACAACTAGAAGCTGATGTAACAAAAGGCTAATTTAATAGAATATCGGGGCTATAAGCTAGGTGTGCCCAACAAGGCCGCAATAAAAAAAATAAAGAAACTCAATCTGGCAAAAGCTCCCAGAAATACCAAAGCGACCATGCAACCCGAAATGCCTAGATAGGCCAACAACAAGGAAGAGGCCAAGATTGTTCAAGCCGCCTAAGGATATGGTAAAAGGGATGGTAGCGTGACCTGTAAAGGTCCAATAAGCTGGAGTAGGGTTAAAGTTTGGTGCCTAGTTGAAAGGTTATGCCACAATAAATGAACAATAGGAAGTGTTCACTACCTCTTAGACCAATCAAAGAAACAAGTCCACCTTGTAAACTTCACCTGTTGCCACCCTAGAGCTCCAATAAGAAAGGACTTTCTGCCTCCCTATATCAATAAGGAGTGATTGACCATATGCTCCAATTAGAAGAGGTCGATTTTGCTACCCTTCTAAGATACTGTAAGTTTCTCTTTTTTATTTTAAAAGTTCATAAGATTAAGAGGATATGATTTTGTTGGCCACAACAACGGCAGATAAAGCGATGGGGAATTGTTAGGAGATCAACTCCAAATGAAACAAGTCTTATGTGAACAAGTCTCACGAGAGAATTCCCAAATCCGACATGAGACAAGAAATATTCATCAAAAGGAAGTATTCCAAACATCAACCCTCTAAAAGGTGAACCTCATTTTTACACCTCAAGACAACTTATAATTACTTGTGTGTATCTATAGAGAAGTCATTCTAGAAGAACACTAAATCTCTCTCAGTTAGCTAACTTGCTTCGGTGTAAGTATTGAATCCAAGACCTCCGCAAGAGCGCATAACCAGCCCTCAAAATATGACCCACCAAGTTCCCAACAAAAGAACCACAAGGCCCATGTGGGCAACAACCTCCACTCATCATGCTTAGTAATCCATATCCTTATTGTATTATTAGATTAGAGCACTACTACTATATAACTCATTATTTGTGATATTCTACTAACTTGAACTTTGTATGGGTTCCAAGAAAGAATTCACTTGGGGTCCCTTTCACCTATTGTTTTTGTTGAAGTGTGTTGGATGTCAATTAGCATGACTTCGGTCAGCCTCATATATAAATCTCTAAAGATATGTGTTGAATCTTTTTCTAAGTAGTGCATCAAATGCTTATGAGTTTTAAGTTTCAAGACAATGAATTGCATACATACATGTATTATAGAAAAGTTTTTTGATGCACACATATGTTCTTACTCAATGATCTTAGCTTAGTTATTGGCCTAAGTGACTTATGGACGTAATCTCCACCTTGAGCAAGTAAGTGGTAAGTATAGGATGGTGTAATGTCTAAATGACATTCAGAATTACAGTCCAACAAAGCAAAATATATAACAATTGTCATACATCTGAAACCCAATGGCAGAAACCTATATTTCAAGAAACTTTGCATAGTCTCATATTTTCAAGAGAAAATGGAAAACTATGTGGTTGATTGAATTCTATATCTTGATTTCTTTCAAAAGTTAGAAACCAATGTTGGGTTTAAGTATCTGTGAAGAGCAGTTGAGGCGTAGGAAAACTCTCTTGTTTTCATATATTTCAGTTTTTCAAGTGAAGGTTGTGAAGAACCCACTTTACACATAATTGTGTTGAGCCATAAAGATTTTGAGAAACTTTGTTAAATCAAACCACCAAAAGCACAAGATTGATTTAGTGCATTTTGTTGGAAACCATAACTAATGTAGCGGATGCACCCCCTTGGTAGAGATGAACAAATAATGATCTTAGTGTCAATTTTCTCTAATGCTACCCCTACTTGCATGATGTACCACACCCGGAGAAAACCAAGAAAGTAATTACAATAGTGAACAAGAAATATTGTGTTTAGCTAGAAAGAGGCCTCACTCAAAAAACAATTGCATCAAAATTAAAATTAAAGAATTAAAGACATTAAAAGATAAATAAGAATTATACATGCACTTGCCATCACATATCTTAGATTGGTCCATCTGAGGTCCATTGATATATTACTTGAATTTCTATAATCAATTCAATCAAATATCCTTGCACAAAAAATGTCAGGTCTCAATCATTTAAACTTGATGGGTTAATCTAATTCACATTCATTAGATTAGATAATTTGCAATGTGGATTAAAATTACAATAAGCAAGTTGAAGTTTACAATAATTCGCCAAACAAAATCAAAAATATCACACCTAATTAACACCTAGTGGATTTAATTGCCAAACTTGGTGAACACTTAACTCCAAAAATAATGATATAAAATGCCATAGAGAAACACAAACTACACTTTTAAGAGTGGAGTTAAGTGTGTAACAAACTTACAACTTGTGGCTAGGACTGAAATGAATTAACTGGGTAGCAACTAGAGTGAGATGGCAGCTTTCTTGAAAGTCGTGAACTCAAAGGCAAAACCCACACTCGATGTTGCCAAGTCTGTGTCCGTGCGACTTAGAGAATGAAACAGAAAACTGAACTTTACAGCAATACCTATAGATAACTTTGACTAGATTCTAGGGAAAAATTTCCTTAAGGCAACTGAAGGAATGTCCATGCCTCACTTAAACTCGTGCTTCCTTATGGAGGAAAGTTCGGATCTAGTGATTTGGATCTGGTAAGTGTCACCAAAAGGCCAAAAGAATTCAACAGGAAGAGAAAGAACAAGGAGTTGTCGGCACTCCAACTTAAAAATGGTCTAAAGAAATGCGTGCCCACCTTCCTTGCAACTCAATTAGTAGAGAAATATATAGAGGTTAGGTGACTACTACCTAGCGTTAGCCTGCTCCTAAAGGGATTCTGGGAGTTGATGCCAATGCAAATGCCCAAATCACTTCTACCTAAAAGAGTGGTCAACCACCAAATCGAACTAACACCGGGGGTAAGGGCCACGTACTCGAAATGCGTATAGGATGGCAACCCAAGCCTAGTAGAAATTTGAAAACAACAAGATGGGTTGATTAGCTCGAGATTCATTTGCCTTCCAACGTACTTTAAAGAGCCCATGTTCTAATTCAAAAGAAGCAAGAGAGGAGTCTACGTCTTTACAAAAAATATAGGGATCTAAACAAGGTAACAATGAAAAATCACTATCTGTATCCTTTGATTACTGACTTGTTTTACAAGTTAAGCAATGCAAAATACTTCACAAAACTCGTCCTGTGGTCGAGTTATCATTATGTCAAAATTGCAAAAGGGCAAGAGCCAAAAACTACATGCGTCAAAGGATATGGAGTTTTGAGTGGTTCGTGATGCCCTTATGGATGCCCAATGCTCTTACAAAATTTTTTTACATTAATGAACCAAGTATTCCATAAATATTTAGACAAATTTGAGATGGTCTACATGAATGATATCGTGATATATAGTTCAAGACTAGAAAATCAAACAAAGTACCTAAGACTAGAGATCCAAAGTTAAATGAGAATCATCTCTACATAAAGCGTGGGAATTTCTCTTTTATTTAGGAGGAGATCAAGTTTCTAGAGCACTTCATGCGATGACATCAGATCAAAATGGATCTATTATAAGATGCAAGCTATTTCATATTAGTGAATCCCAAAAAGTGTGAGCGAACTTCATCCTTTTCTTGGACTTGTTAACTACCATCAACACTTCATAAAAAAATATTCAAAAATAGCTGCACTTTTGACAAATTTGTTCAAGAAAGATAGGAAGTGGGATTGATATGAGCATCCCAGTAAGCCTTTAAGAGGCTGAAGTGTGCAGGAATAAAAGAATATGTTAACTCTCCTGAATGTTAATAGGCACATTGAGGTGCATGCCAACACATTGGATTTCACCCTTGGATGGGTCTTATTACAAAAAGGTCATCCAAAAGCTTGTGAGAGTAGGAAGCTAAATAAGATCGAATGATATTATAAAGCTCAAGAGAAAGAAATGCTAGCAATTGTACACTGTCTAAGGACATGGAAACAGTATTTGTTCAACTCCAAGTTTACGGTGAAAACTAACAAAGCAACTGCTAGTCATATCCTCCCGTAGCCAAAGTAGACTTCAAAACAGGCTCAGTGGCCAAAACCTCTTAGTGGCATTCGACTTAAAGCTAGAACATAAAATTAGACAATGTAGTCAAACCACAAATGCCCTTAATCAATGATCGGACTTGATTGCCTTGTCTCGAGTAACCCACCAATTAGAAAGCGATATTACCACCACCATCAAAGAACAGATAAAGCTAAACATAGAGAAGAACCATTGTGTCGTGACTCTACTTTAATTGATTTGAAGAGGCAAGACTCAAGTATTTTAGTGTTAGCAATGCATTAACCTTTACAAGGGGACACCAAGTTTTCATATCTATCATTGGAGGATTGAGGAAGAAGTTCCTTTAATAGTGTCATGACACCCTACGGGCTAGTCACCCAGGTGACAACATATCTAGAGCCTACTACAGAAGGCTATTACTGACCCAAGATGAAGGACAATGAGATAAGCTATATGAAAACATGTATCACCTATCAATATGACAAGATTGAACATCAAAAGCTGACGAGATAATTAGGACCCTCACTATACCAAGTAGACCACAGAAAGTTGTTCCCCTAAACTTCACTCAACTACCATAGGTTGGTAAGTAGTCATGCATCTGGTGGTCATGGACCGCTTCTCAAAGTACACCAATTTCGTTCTGACATTGAGAAATTGTTTAGGGAATGAGACATCTCTTTTCTTTAAGCACATCATCAAATATTGAGGAGTGCCTCAAAACAATATTGAAAAGGCATGTTTCAGTGCTTACGTGTTTCGACCCCGTTACAAGTATAGCGAAGCAATAAAATAAATTAATCCAATTAAATATCCGATCACTAAGGGATATTTAACTCTAGATGTAAACCAATAAGCATGCATAACATATATATAATAATGAACAACAATAATAAAGACCCGATTTTTGGTGACAACTCGATACCCACGGTATCGACTAACCAAGCAATGCACTTTATGGTTGGTAAGTAGTCATTACTCCCGACACGTGATCCCTACCAAGGAACTCCTTGGATTTGCCTTTACATGTCGTGGTCTTCAAGCCACTCTTCCCTCTCATGCCACTTGAATTGCCAATCACGAACGAGTCTCCTTCTTCACGAACCGTTCTCCAACAATGGTAGAAGGATGAATGTTTGAATGAAAACAAAAGAGAAAGAAAATGAAGAGAAAACTCTTTAGAACATCTTCTTGTAGTATAGAGTTTTTTTCAAGAGAAGCAATATTAATGGAGCATGAAAGGCTTTCTTCTCAAACGGGGGCTCAAAGTAGTCAATGTGAGCATATGGCGTGTTCGGGTTTCAAAACATAAGCCAATATTTATAGATGAGCCAAAATCGCGTTTGAAATTCTGCCCGTTAGGCCGCCGCTCGCCCCGCCGAGCGGGTGAGGCAGCGAGCTTCGATTATCGGCTCGAGCCTAGTGAGCGAGCATCGAGCGGCCCCCATTCTGATTATCTCATCGAATTTTGGTTTTAGGCTCGAGCCGCTCACAAGGCAAGCGGGCGGCCTTTGAAGGGCCCGAGCGCGTGGAGGGCGGACCAATGAATTTTAATGAATTTTAAACCGACAACCTGAACAAACAACATCAATAAAATAATACATATAGGTCAGATTCAATATACCAATAAGACAAATGTCTCTAACAAATATGAGAAATAATTCTTCATCGTATTTATATGTTATCAAAAGGATAGAACAAAATCTCATCAAATTAACATCCTCAAACTGACAATCAGATGGAGAGATTCAATGGCATACTTGAGAAATAATTGTACCATATTTAAATGTTATCAAAAGGATAGGATGAAGGCCATTGATTTTGCTCAAGTTTGCTTTAACTCTTAAACAAGTCTTTTAAGATTGTGACTAGCAAGCAGCCACTTTTTCCACACATTATAACCGAGCCATACAAAGTCAAATTTTCTCATGCTTATAACTTTTTCCAAGAGTTGAAGTAAAATACAAATATTATCCAACCATACTTACAAGAAGTATCTCATTGAATGAAGAAGTAGGTAGACCAAAAGAGATGGTCTATGCAATTCAATATGGAAGAACTTGTATTAATGAAACTTCTCTAAAAACATATGGGATTACTCAACGGAAGAGACAAGCGCATCTTTCGAAAATATTAAGGCCCTATCCAAATCATTGCTCACATAGGAAAAACCTTTTATGAGATAAATCATCCAAAATGGCTAAAGGTCCACCCAATTTTCCATGTTTCCTGTTTGAAGTTGCAAAATCTTAACATGGAAGACCCTTAGCGCAACCTTCACAGTGACCAATATCAGACAGATGCCACTATCAGCACCAAAAGTTAAAGAGATCATTGCAAGATGAGAGGTGACAACATCAACCAAAAACAAATAGAAAGAAGTGTTAGTGAAGCGGAAAGGGTTACCAGCAAAAGAGACAAATTAGGATCTTGCCAAGTACGTGAGACAAAGCGGTGAGAGATAGAAGCTTCATTAAAAATCAAGTCAACGAAGACGTTAATAGCTTAGTAATGGCAAGATGTTAGAATCCAAACCTAGCCTTATTAATTTTTATATAGTTTTTCTCTCATCCCTCAATATCTCTGAAAATTTTAGTAAATTTAGTTTAAATTTTAGTATTATAAAAAAATTAAATACCTTATTATGAAAGTCAAGGACTTTCAATATATATTAATGCCAAATTCCAAATGGCCTAGTACGCTTTATATGGATAAATGAATTAAAGAAATCTTTCCATATCCAATTGTTGCCTATAGCCATTGACTGTTTTATTACAATTTTTCACTTTTAACTAGTGACTTGCTTACCTTCAATATACTAAACACCGATAACTATCTCGTAATTGCATCCCACGATTGACTGTCATACTTAAGTATGCTTAATGGTCAACTTGGCTAACAGCAAACTCCCAACGGGGTTAACACGCCACACAATTTTTGTGGCTATAAAAATCAAAACACAGCATGTATCTTCCTACTTCAGGAAAATAATCTATACCCTGCCCACCAAGGTAAAGCAAATGTCACCATCTGAGGGCATTTCTCACCCTACTAATGGTCCCTATGTTTAGTATTGAGCAAAAAAAGAATATCTTTCTGCATATGAGGGTATTTCTCACTCTCCTGATGGTCCCTTTCTTCAGTCTTGAGCATAAAAAGAGGAGAAAGGTTACATGAGTAATCATTCTCCCTTTTTACAACTAAAAACATGACCTAAATAGGGTACATTTAATAGTATTAGAAATCAGTTATTTGATTAAACATGCCACAAATAACCCACAAAACTGACACGAGCACAGTGATTAGAAACAATAGAAATAGGCATTGAAGAAATTGTTGTCTGCTAAGTTAAACAAAAAATAGATGGTTGCTGAAGTTTATTAAGCATGATAGTAAAAGACGAAATTTAAACCTTCACCAATATATTCAACAACAAAATCGCCTTTGTTCATGGATTCAGCAGCCTCCACTCCCCAACCACAAAGTTCAGTCTAAGAACAAAAAGCAAGCACACAATCATCAGAATGAACAATTTGCCCAAAATAATTCAGAATTTTCAAAAAATAAGAATATTAGATAATGACAGGTGATTAGATCACATCTCTTAAACAAATGAATACAATATAATTATGGAGAAAACTTGTTCATAAAGAAACTCTTTGTGATATGACATCTTACCTTCACAATTTTGATCTTTTTGTCCTTGCGAAATGGCCTATTAGTGCAGTTTTCTGAACAATGGCAAGCTTTTGAGCAGCTAATGCATTGCACCCTAGCAGTTTATGGGAGAAGATTATTGAACTACAAATCAATAGCTAATTAGTCATAAAGATTGACCAGAAATGCAATGAGATAATCAAAATCCAAAAGAGACGCCACAATCAAATGTGGGGAGTGATGGCATATACACTCATTGTGGCCAGTGAGGAAAAAGAACTGTGCACAAAATCAAAAAAGCTATCATTGCTCACTGCAATAAGGCTAGTAAAAGAAGGATGCTGAGCATCACAACAGGAGATGAGATGCTGCATACAAAAAGAGCATAACTAAATAGAAGTATAAAAACAAATTCTACAAACATTTTGCTTATATGAAGCAAAACAGTATGAGTTGTTCAACTAAACAACAAACACACCACATGTACAGTAAGTTCCCAACTTGCAACTAACAGAATCAAAGTTGCCCATTAAAGAGACAAAAGGAACATATCCTGGAACATCAAGCACCATTTAGTTCTACAGAAGTTGAATGGATATGAAACTCAGTCATATTATCACTAAATAATAGTAAGTCGTTTCATACAAATGCTGATTTGCATGCCATTGTTTATGCTTTATACTCTTAGTCTATTGACTCTATTCATAGGCACCCGAAAAATCCAAAAAAAAGTAACCTCATATAGAGTTACATAACCTAGAAAACATCCACTTCAACTCATTAAAACATGAACAATTCAAATCAACTGGTATAATGCCACCAACATGACCTTAGCTGAGCTGCTTATGGTTGACGCTCTAGGACCACAAGGTCCAAAGTCCAGCCCCACCCACCCCCCCCCCAAAAAAAAAAAAAACACAAAGCAAAAAAAAAATGTGTGATGCTCAATTTTGTCAAGCCACTTGCATCAGTTTTCAGTAACAAAGTCAGCATCTCCAATTCTTGATGTTTGATTTGCGTTCACTTAGGGACTTTAAGGGAACTAGAAGCAGGAAGATTAAATAATAAAAATAAGAATCAAGTTGGTGTAGATGAGGGCAGGGAAACAAACATGTACATAGAAAGTTGATCGTTTCAACTTTCACATAATTTAAATACTTTATAGGAATTTTTTTCCAGAAAAAGAGCATCACAGCCTCACCTGCAAACACAATCCTCAGAGCATGTTGAATTGCATGCTGTGCATCCAATATCCACATAGGCATTGTCACGCTTTTTCTTGACAAGGTACACATCTAGCTTTAGTTAAAGGCATCAGCAATAGGTGATCAAGAGAATGTCTAATTCTAGACATGGTCAATGTTGTTATTAATGTTATGTAAATAAGTATTTCCTATTGCCAATACAGAAACAATTTTTTTCTTTTTCTTTTTCCAACTGAGAGATTTAGTAAAGAAATAGTAATTTCATGACAATGTCCTAGCCACAAATAAAAAAGAGAGAAATAGGATACTCCGCCTAATGTGCACATATGGAGGTGGCCCCACTTCATAATTTGTGTCATCTTCCAATGTCATGTCTACCTTGAATTCCTCTTCCTCATTTGGCAGAGGTAAGCAGTGAAATATTTCCTATAATTGAAGACATGCTTCGAATCAAGTCTATCAATGTTGAACTACCAATGTCAAATCAAATGAAGCATCACAACACAAAAATGGTCACAACGGTAAGAACATGAATATTTTAAGTTATAGGGAAATTTGGAAAAATATAAGCACACAAGTTTTAGTAAAAATATTATGATGAAAAAGTACAAGATAATTTATATTTAACATTTATGATGTCTTAAGACAAAAAAAAAAAAAAAGAGATCATGAGGAGCTTAAAAATGATATTAAAAGCAGCATAACCAACATTAATATTAAATATAGACATAGAAATCATCAGGCCATACCCAAAAATCACAATAAATTTCTTGGAGATTTCATATTAGCAAAATAGCAACATTTTCGGAAATAAAGTGATAAATTGACATTTTGGAGCACTATATGATTTGATTTAGCAACTCCAACAGTATGGATATATACTGGATACTTCATAAAACCTTGGAAACATAGAACATTGACCTAAACATATGCTTCCATGGTACATACCATGTAACAAAAACAAAGAATTCATATATCAAGCTCTAACCTCAATATTCTGATCTGCCTTGTCTCTGAATGATGAGTCTATCTTGAATTCTTCCTCCACATATGGTAGAGGCAAGCGACAAAATATTTCCTACACATGGAGGTGTGCACAAAGTGAACTGAGTTATGGCTTATAAATAGGAAAATGAGGAGATAACAGGCAAAAGATATTTATGAGTTTGGATTTATGTTCATTCACTCTGCGACCAAAGAGAGCAACATACTGGAAAAGAAAAGGAAAGAAGAAAAAGTGTTATTGGATGTGAAGGAGGACTTCTTTAGATGCATTACAAGCAGCAAATAAGCTTCTAATGTCATTTGACAAGCATGAAATGCAAGTCTGAATTGGACAAATATCTAGTAGGGCAAGATTTTTTATAACATATTCAGAGTAGAACTTTACATGCCGCCCTAATTCACTTAATATGAAAGAGATTTAACAATCCCTCACAAGCTTCTGATCACATAATTATTTTGCAATAAAAGCTTCTATGAAAAATAAACTGACATTTAGAAATTAAAGTGCAGAACCACATGCTTGCACCATACATAACAGGCAATGAAAATAAGAAAATCTAAAACAGGCTCTGACCTCAATGTCATCAGTTAGTATTGCTTGCTGCTCAAGGAATAAGAGACATCAGTCCTGTCAGACAACCTAATCAATGAATAATAAGCAGCAGCAATAAAATCATTACATATACCACTGCAGTGAATAACCTGAGGTACTACATCATCAGCCTCAGGGTTCACCTATGTAAACAGGTCATCATTTTATCATAAATTCATAAATGAAGTGAAAACAACAGTTAGAGTGGTCTTAAATTATTTTCAAATCAAATTCTCCCAGGCCCCTAAAGGCAGGCACCATTATCTCTCTCTCATAGTTTTCCTCCAAATTAATGCTCCAAGTATTCTACCTAGGAATTTCAAGTCACAATTTAATGATTGACCTTTGAAGGACAGGCAAGATGATGGTGAACAATTTTTCTTATGCCAGATTAAGACGTATCCAACAATCACCCTCTAATCCATTTCCATTATGAGATAGATATTGGTCTTCAATTATTTGGCCACTGAATTGTCTGCCCCAAGTCAATGGGGAGAACTTAATACTCAACAAGGATGTTTGGAAGGAAAGCTAAAGAGAAGCATGGCTTCTAAATCCTCTTGAATACTTTTGACTTTTCCAGAAGGAAAGAAAACAAAGATAATTTGTTGCAGTAGAAACATCTTTCAAGTCATGAAGAAGAAATGCCTCCAAGTGCCTTTGTTTTTCAATAAAGAGTCCTTTCTTTAAGTCATATAGAAACTGTTAATTTCGTTGCCAATTTACGCATTTTTGTACCCCTTATAATCCAACTCTACACTCTGGTGTTAAGAAAACAAAAAATGGCCATGTTTATTTTTCTTTCTTGATCATTGACAAAAAAGACAACGTTAACATATATGATATGGAAAATTAATTTCTAATGGTAGTTAAGTATTTGTGATATATGTAAATAAACTTATATATAAAATGTGAATAGAAAAAACGCATGTATGGAGAGTTTCTCTTAATACCTTGCCTTGTTATATTTCTTCATGGCATAGTTTTAGACCTTGTCAGCTGTGATATGATAATTAAGCAACTATACACACTATTTTAAATCTAATATTTCAAGAACGCATCAAGCATATAAATGTAAATTATCATTTTTTCGTTAGAAGTTTCCATAGGGCTTAATTTATGTTCGTCATGCGAGGACTGTGGATAGCCATTACTTCTCTTCACTGAGGTTCATCCACGTGGCTCATCACGTCATCTACCCGGTTTAAGACTCACTATAGAAGAGTGTGATGCATTGATACTCCTTGAAAAAGTACAACATTATTAAGATGTCATAAAAATTGGGAAGTATTGATGATGACTTATAACAAAATAATGCACTTTGTATCATGCTTAATGTTCTTTTTAATACTCCTAAAAGTTATGCATTTCTATTAACTATACAGATGGGGTTTGTATCTACATATATAAGAGTGTGAAAGGACATAAAGACACAATTAAAAACACTTTTACTGTGTGAAAAAATCTGATCAACCCAATGAGTTTGGAGGTACAGTGTTTTAAATTTTTCAAATTTGGAGATTTGAGTTTTTACTAAATAACAAAGAATTCTTGTTGAAAAGAATATAATTGAGTTATTTCCATCATTTGCACTCTTTTGAATATATGAAACAAATTCATCTTGTTTCCATAAACAAAGCTCATATACCGAGAGTAAACCATATAAATTCATTGTCTTGTGTGTCTAAGCTTGAATTATAGCCTTAATTTCATTGTTGCTCACAAGTCACAACAAATTGGCATCAAAGCGTTTCAATCCAAAATGACATCAAGTATTTCGAATGTCGAGTTGGAGAAGTTTGATAACAAGAACAATTTTAGTCTATGGCAAATCAATATAAATTATTTGCTTGTTCAACGACTCCACAAAGTCCTAAAGGGGAGAATGACTAATGCTTCCACTTCTAATGAGGATTGGGAGGATCTCGATCCTCACATTATGAGCACAATTTGGCTATTCCAAGCCGACAACATGCTCTACAAAGTTTCCAACGAGAAGCTGACCAATAAATTGTAGGCCAAATCAAAGAGCTTTTACATAACGGAATCTCTCACAAACTTACTTTATTTGAAGCGCCAACCTTACACACTTGATGGAGGGTACACAGTCCATGAACACTTGAACAATTTCGACAAACTTCTATGTAAATCATTAAGCATCGATGTCAAGATCGATGATGAAGATAAAGCTTTATTACTTTTACAATCTCTTCCTGCTTCTTATCATTATCTTGTAACTACACTAACCTATGGAAAAGAGACCACAGTTTTAAATAACATGACTAAA
Organism: Nepenthes gracilis; assembly: GCA_033239525.1. NCBI lineage: Eukaryota > Viridiplantae > Streptophyta > Magnoliopsida > Caryophyllales > Nepenthaceae > Nepenthes > Nepenthes gracilis. Next base: position 16,705,790 of record BSYO01000016.1, on the reverse strand, counting down.
AATTAACTATCAAAAGAAATTGTCTAAAAGCCAATTCCAGGTAGCTAGGTCGTGGGCCTTGAAGCAAGGGGCAGATTTGATTTTCATCATAACGTGAGGGACGAAAATCAAAAGCCCGAAATTGCCAGTTTGGTCGAACACTCCCAACAAAATCAAAAAGGGATTGTTCTCTCTGCTTCTTAGGGAAATTTGTCGAGCACTTAATTCTAGATTTCAAGTGCTCATTTCACACAAGCCTGAAGAAGGATCTACTTTCCACTTACCCACCTTAGACTTGTGGTACTATTCCTATAGGTAATAATGCCACGTGTGAAACAATCATTATCGAAAACATCAAAATTAAGATGTATGATGAAATCGTACGGACTTTAATTGACATTAAATATGTCCTAAATCAGAAAAGAAATTTATTCTATTTTGATATTCTCAATTCTATGGAATGTAAAATTGTCGTAGAGAATGTCTCCATGAAAATAATGAAGGGAGCACTTATTGCGATGAGAACAAATAGAGTTAAAAATCTCTAAAAACTCGTAGGAAGTTCCATTTCTTGCGGAGCTTCTGACATTACTATAGATGAAAATGATCGAAATTCCAAAGTTACTACAAATGAGAATGATCAAACACGGATATGGCATATGTATATTGAACATATGAGCGATCGTGGACTTGAAAAGTTTCATAAGCAAACCCTTCCAAAAGATACCAAGTTTTCTAAATTAGACTTTCGTGAGCATTATATTTTCAAAAAACATCATCAAGTAACTTTTTGCACATCAACACACACCACAAAATGAATGCTCAATTACATCCATTCGGATGTTCCTGGTCCTTCGCAAGTTCCGTCAAAGGAAGAATCCAATTACTTTGTTTCTTTTATTGAAGACTTTTTGAGGATGGTATAAATTTACACAATTAAATCAAAATCAAAAGTGTTTGAAACTTTTCAACCGTGGAAGGCCATGGTGGAAACACAAAGTAGAAGAACGGTGAAAACACTCTACACCGATAACAGAGGCTAGTACATGTCTATCAATTTCCAATAGTTATGCGAAAAGGAGGGCATCACCTAACATTGAATAATCCATCAGACTCCTCAACAAAATGATGTTGTCTAGCAAATGAACCAAACTTTACTTAAATGAGCTCAGAGTATGATGAGCGTAGCCGAGATTTCAAAAGAATTTTAGGCCAAGGCAATCGAGATCATGTGTTACCTTATGAATATGTTACCCGCTATAAGTTCGAAGACACCAAACAAGATTTGGTAGGGGAATCTTTCCATCTATTTTGATTTGCACGTCATTGGTTGTCCTATAATGTTTATTCTAACACCAACAAACTTGAACCAAGGTCAAAGGAATGTATTTTTCATGATGTTAAAGCTTTCAGGTTGTGGTACTCAGGACCAGACAAATCACACTATATTTTCCCCAAAGATGTCAAATTTGATAAAATTTCAATGCTAAAATATACCAGGATTCAAAACCAGTGAGAACAGTTTGAAAAAAAATAGAAAAACGTGCTGCTGGAAAGATTCATTATGATGATGAATCTGTCCCTGGATAGATTCATTATGTTGATGAATCTGTCCCTAGACAGATTCAAAAAGGGAAGGATGCCACTGAACAGCCTGAGGCTCATGAAGCAAGCCTAAAATTCCATATTCAAATTTTATGCATGGCTCCAATAAAAATGATTTGCAAACACATAGAAATCGGAGGTCACAATGAAAGAAGAAGAAAAGGTAAATCACAGACATGATTGCCCAAGTCATATTGGCCGAATATGGAGAGCCAAACAACTTCAAAGAAGCTGTGGCCAATACCGAAACCAACAAGTGGATGCATGCGATGCAAAATGAAATACAATATCTCCATAAAACAAGACATTGGATCTTGCTAAGATACGAAAAGGTAAACAAGTTGTTAGTTGCAACTGGGTATACAAAAGAAAATTTGACGACACCAACAAGGCTCAATTTCTCCAAAATCATTCTCCCGTTATGAGACATGCAACCATTTATGCCCTTTCAGCATTTGTTGCTGCATGTGATTTTGAACTTAAACAACTAGATGTCAAAACCATGTTCTTACATTGAAAGTTCAAAGAGGAGATCTACATGGATAAATCAGAGGATTCGATTCTAAAGGAAAAGAAGAGCTTGTATGTAGATTAAAAAATTCTCTCTACAATTAGAAGCAATCTCCATGGCAGTGGTACAAATGATTTAAATTGTCTATGCGTATGAATGGGTTCACACTTCACACAAAATAAGAATGATTGATGAGTATATTTCCAAATGATTCCCAATTATTCATTTATTTATTTGGTAATTTATGTCAATGATATGTTAATTGCGATTAAAAATTTATCTAAAATTATTTTTTTAAAATGTCATAAAACAAAAAATTTGACATGAAAGATCTTAGGGAGGCCAAGAAAATTTTGGAGATGAAAACTCATTGGAATAGAATTGCAGAAAAATTGAGTTTATTTCAAACTCAATATATTCAAAAAATTCTCACAAAAATTAATATAAATAAATGCAAGCCGATTTCCACTCCATTAGCCGAGCATTTTAAACTTTCCATAAGTCAAGCATCATGCACTAATAAAGAAAAGGATAAAATGGCGTGTCCTTTATTCTAGTGCCGTAAGTAGCTCAATGTATTGTACGGTGTGCACATAACTGGATCTTTCACATGCCATCAGTGTTTTAAGAAGGTTTAAGGCTAATCCAATGAACTGTACTAGCTTGCTGTCAAATCGATTCTCCGGCGTTTTAAAAACACACAAAATTATCGCTTAGTTTTTAAAAGTGACTCAGCTAACAAAGATTAAAGTGTTGGTTTTGTTGATGCTAATTTTGCAGGGAGCCTCAATAATAGTAGGTCAGACAATCATATACGTTTTTACACTTGCCAATGAACTTATCAATTAGAAGTCTATGCTCTAGTTGACAGTTGCCCTTTTTACCACAGAGGCCAAGTATATGGCAAGAGCCAAGGCCGGAAAGGAATCTACATGGTTAGCTAATTTGTTGAGTGAGCTCAAGGTAAAGAAGGTCACATGCAGATCTCTGTGACAATCAAAACACCTTGCGTCTCACCATAAAATGAGTATATTGTTCAAAAACCAAGCATGTTCTAGTCTAATATCATTTTCTCTAAGAGTTAATAGTCAAGAACAATGTTTCATTGTTACAGATCCATACAAGCGAAAATCCCACCGACATGCTCACGAAAACAATCTTGGGTGTGAAATTCAAATTTTGCCCGAATTTCATCCACCTTTGTCCAGTGAGTTAAATGCGGCATTGTGATGCTTTGTTGGAATAATGTGTAATTATGATCAGCATTACTCTTGCAAGGTAGAGAATTGTCAAGCCATTACTTATCTTCAATGAGGTTCATCATGGTCACTCATTCCTTCATGTACCCCAGGTTAAAGACTCTATAGGAGATTGTGATGCATTGATACTCTTTAAAAGATTGCAACACAATTAAGATGCCATGGGAATTGGGGAGTATAGATGATGGCTTTATAATAAGAGAATGCATATGTAACAACTATGTACATGCAGTTTGTATCTACATAAAGAGGAGTGTACAAGGGGGTAAAGACACCATTAAAACACTTCCACTATGTGAGAAAAAATGATCTCCTAGATCAGTTCAAGAGTGCACTATTTGGAGTGTTTCAAGTTTGGTATTCTAGTTTTCACTAAATAACCAAGGGTTCTTAGTGAGAAAAGTATGAGCAAGTTATTTCTATCATTTTGTACTCTTTTTCATATAGTGAAACCACTTCATCTAATACCCATGAACATAGCTCTTATACCAAGAACAAATCACGGAAATTCATTATCTTGTGTGTGTGCTTGAATTCTTGCCTTAATTCTATCATTACTCACAATAGACTTAAAATAAGTTTGCAAACATTTTCATAAAGTCTTTAATTGGAGTTCAAGTGGTATATATTTGTAATAAGCTAAGCATGAGCAACATCTATACTTCAACTTGAGAGGGAGTATGACGAGACAATCTTGAAGAATTGATTTATTAATTTGTTTTATCAAATATATTTCATAATTTTGTCATATTTGGAAGATTTTTAAAATTCTATAATTTTAATAATTTTAATGATACCTATGAAAAGTCATATTTTCCTTCAATTATTTCCTTTCTTTATGTGTGGTTAATTAAAAAATTATATTTATTTCCTATTTAACCCAGAAGGATAGCATTTTTATATAAAAATCCTCATTTTTTTTTTTATTAGTTATAAATGAATAAGATAATGAGTATGGCTAATACATAATTGTCTCTCTTTCTCCCTTTTCTTCCCCTCCCTTCTTGCCTGTCTTTTTTTCCTCTCCATTGTTGTCCCTACTTCTTCTTCTCCCTCTTCCTCCCTCTTATTCCCTTCATCAGAATGTTAGAATATAATGTTATAATATAGTTTAAAATATGTTGTTGCATATTGTTTTGTAAGGCTAATTAGGAATTCATGATATAGGTAAATAACCTTATATGTGTGCTTTTGAATAGAACCAACCTGAGCATATAGGTTTTCCATTTTTACCTTCTCTTGATATATTTCTTCAAAAAAGAAAAGCAGACACACCACATTCTCCAACTTGCCCCTTAATGAAAATGGTGTGACACTCTCTTCAACTCTGCCCATTATTCTCATTTCTTCCACCATCAAAGTCAGCACCTGTAAATCTTTAATTTTCAGCAGCAGCACTAATTTCTAACAGGATGTAACCCATTTTTTTCTGCCTACCTTTGATCCAACATGTGCCGAGTCCACGTGGATGTCCTCTTATCATTTTCGAATGACATGCTGCAATGGAGCATTTTGGTGGATCCAACATCAGTTTAGGTGGAAGTTGCTAGTGATTTTTACTTGTCCCCTTCTGCAACTGGGACAACTATGAGTTCAATTCAGTGTGTTTTATCTGCTCTTCTTTTTGTGATATACAGCATAAAATGCCGATAGCTTTGCTACTCCATTTCTCTATGTTTGTGGAATGAATACTGTGCTTGCTATCACCATTACTGGATCACTGCTCATTGCTCATATTTGTGTACTCTTTGATTGCTTACAATTGTTCACGTCCTGTCTGATTATACCCGATTCATCATGCAATAGACCAGATCACTTAAAACCATAAGTTGGTGGATGGGATGGTAGGGATCAAATATCCGAAGACTTCACTAGATATATGTTTGAATGAAAATAGAGAAAGTCTAGTCTTAAGTATTAAAAGGTACTATAATTTATTTCCATCCATAACATAAAGTTTTACTCAGATTGTAAAGAAAATACAACGCATAATGGTGTTTGTGTTAATCTCAAAGTTAATGTTAATAAACACAAATACAGTTGCAAATCAAATGTAGCTTTCAATTTTTATATTCATTTTCTCAGTTATTGATCCTTTCCAACTGAAAGGTATGGACCCACAGGTCCAGATATCTGAAAATCTTAACTATTACAACCATATTTTCTATCTTGAAGAAAACCAAAACTGATACCAGAACTTAAAAATTGAAGAAATAACACAAAAAAAAACAGCACCAAATAAACCCCAAGAAACATGACTATTGCATAAACATTTATTGAAAGAGAATAAAAGATGTGAGCCGGAAGTAAGGCAAGAGATGATCGCTCGGAAGAGGCACTAATTAGAAGGGAGAGCCTTAGAGAGGAAGATGAGGGCCAGGCTAACCTTGTAACTTATGTTGCATGGATTAATAAAAGGAGAACATTCAACCCATGCATTTGGCGTGTATAATAGAGGCGGGATTTACATAGGGATAGATTCCCAATGGTGATTATGACCTTCCAGTGACAGTATCTCTACTAAAATTTCCATCATGGAAATATATGTCCATTTAGACTGCCACATCCAACTAAATCTTTCTAAGCCTGAGCTAATTCTTTCATAAAAAAATACTGTCTGATATTTTGGGTTATTCATCATCATTATTTGTCTTCCTTCCCAATAGGCCAAACAGGGAAAACAAATAAAGTTATTTGTTGATTAGTCATACTAGTTATATCCAATTTGTGCATTTTGGGGAGAGGATTAAGCTCAAAACAAATATTCAGATTGCTCTACAATGATGTGGAGGTCTAAAGGTTTCAAACAAACAAACAGCTTCATAGTACTAATCGAGTAAGACTAAGACTGATGTTGAACCTCCAAACCAGTTATATGGCATCCTCTTGCACTACTCTTCAGTCTTTTGTATCTTATGAGAAAATGAGGTCTAGTAGTAAACAAATGTCACAATGACTGTTTCGAATCTTTATGTTATCATTTAAATAGAGCAAAATGATTTTCTCCTTTTTTTCATTTTTTCTCTTTAGTCTTTGTGAAGTGGCAATTTCGTTTTGGTGGAGAACCTCATAAGAAATTTTAATTTTTGCACATTGAATTCAAATCAGATAATAGTTTCCAGGACAGATAATGAACTTGAAGAAACTCATTTTGAAACAAGAATAGGAACATAAATACTTTAGAGGACAGGCATAAGACCATAAAATAATTGACACCAGCTACACAAAGAAAAGGAATACCAAGAGTAAGTCACAACTCACAAGACTCACATCAAACAGGAAAAAGAAACCATGCTAAGGAAAGAGAAGATCGACCTTCTGCTCAAACCGCCAATCCTTTCGATGCCTCCAGCAAATAGCCCACCCAGGTTGATCATTAAGATGAACAACTTTATCTGGCCATGGTGCACACTTATCATGTGAAGCCAATCCACATCTAATACAGCGCCAGAAGAATTTCTGTTTACAGAGAAAGCATGCCTGCACAAGGAAAGGTGTTCAGTATACTAGCCTTTTCCTATTACAGGATGTAGAGAACTATGAAAATAACAACAGATCAAAAAAAATGTGAAGAAAATCAAAACTGGAGGAATGAGCTACCTCACCAAAATTCAGAGATGAAAATATAACAAGACAGAAGATACACCAATAACCACAAGATACAAGCACATGAAGTAGGTACACTTTGGAGACCCTTCAGAAAATTGATTTAAATGTATTCGTAGAACAGCAATGAGGCCTGTTTTTTATGCAGCTGCAATCCCTCAGGGTCCTTATATGTTTCTTCTTAAGAAAATCTCTGTGTAAGTCAGTACATTTTTCTTTTCCTGCAGGTATGATTTTGATATCTTGCACTCCTCCCAGAACTGTTTGAGATTGGTGCTTCAAAAAAATTCATAAACCAGGCTTTTCACTAGCAGCAGACCACATGTTTTCTACATAAACAGCATCTTGAACCAGTAAATCATTTGTTTTGTTTTATTCAGTCAGGAGTAGGGCATACAGCTCAGGCTTCGTTGGAGCCATAAGGGTTTAGTGCTTGATGAATTGAAAGCTTGGAAATGATTCATTAGGAGCAAGAAACTACTCAAGCCGGAAATGCTGACAGCTTTCAAGAATATGGAAAATTCAGATTTGGATCTATCTTCAGATAAATTGCAGGCATCTCTTATTGGGCCAAAGGTTCTAAGCAGTTTCAAGAAATGTGCAGTCTGATTTTGTTCATGCCATAATGGATTTCGTCTTTCATTTTGATGCCCATAGTACAATTTTAGTCCCCTTTATTCGCTTTCTAAAACATCGTACCAAAGTCGTACAATTAAAACTATAATTTGGTTTTAGTATATTGAGTTATGTTTTTGTTTGCTTATTTTGGGCTTCTGGTCATTCTTCTATGGCACCTACGGAAAGGGATTGGGGATTTTTCCGTTGAAGAAAGGAGATCCCTTCACCCCCTCCCCTACGCTTTCAAAGTGATGAATAGAAAGTCTAGCAGGCTGTAGGTACTTCGCAAAGCTCCTATTGGCATATTGGATTGGAATGGATTGGAAGGAGGCATATTGTTCAGTTGCATGACCAACAAAAATATTCATTGTAGCCCTCACTGCCCTGCAGAAAATAGAACAAGTTATATAAAAATAAACTACCAACAAATAATATCAAAAATTAGTACCACGTTCACCATCAAACTTTTATATATTAATTCAATTTAATTTACTTCCTTATATTACAAATGTGAATGCAAAGATGTAACCTCATGCATTCTAACAGTGCTACCTTATGTTAGGTAACATCAGAAAAGAACGTACTGAACAGCCAGCCATGGATATAAGCTTGAAATCTTACATGTTGAGGACACTTGAATTTTTTCAATGCGGAGCACCCAAGTCTGTCCTTTGCACATAATAGGTGATAGACTCCCCTACAGCCACGAACTGAACAATAAACTTCATCCCCGGGATAAATGAAATGCGAACAAGTCCGACATTCAACCTGAAACATGTTGTGAATATGTCTAAACTTAAGAACCCTAGTTTAAGAAAAATGATCAAGAATAGAACAGCAATAATAAGATGCTTAAAAAGAAAGAAAATAACCTACTTTTTCAGAAATATAGTTAATGATTGAAGAAAGCTGAGGCAAAAATATCAATAAGTTAAAAGAAGAAATAAGGAACATAAAATAATCAGGCATTTCTTCTTTAATACAATTCATCTTACCAAACCTTTTTTGTCTAGCACAAAAAAAGACCGGAACCACGTGCTAGTGGTTTGATTACTAAAACGGCTTGGATCCCATTAATTTAATTTCAACCATTCATATGACCCCACAAATCTACAGACATGGACCTGCAGCTTTTTTTCTCTAGCAACGATACAGATTCAGGATATATTTATTCGTTGAACTAGATTTCCAATGCCCATTAACCTCTGGTAAAAGGGGAAGGCCTGCCAGGATCATTCACCTCCAAAGGCCATGCACCGAGAAAGTCTATACATGCAGTAGCAGGAATCCAAATTGTGATCATGGACCAAACTGAACATCCCAAGTCGCCCTAACTAGCTACACTAACCCGTGTAACAAATCATCAACTATATTGGTCTATGATATGGAACAATCAAGAAAAAAAGCCATGTACATCACCTATAATAAGATGAAACGTGTTAAGCATCCACGTATGCTTCTTACTTTCTTTTATTCATTACTTTTTAATAGGAAGAAAGCATCTTTTTTTTACATTTATCAACCAAACTGGGGTCAGAAGCTCAAACACAGAATTCTCTACAATATTTTTCACCTTCAAATTTGCCCATTCTGTTTCCATGAACTACAACAAGAAGAGAAATGATAACTTTCCTGCACTTTTCACCTACTCAATTGGATTCCCTGTCACATTAGAAAGAGAAATATGCAAGGCCACAATGTACAAAAATTGTTGTTGAAAGGAATTATACAGAGAATTCATTAAGTCTTCTTTGTGCATTTTAGCAAGATTATTCTAGCCTATGCTGTGGAAATTTTCCACCATGAGAAAGAAAATTTGTTCCATCAAAACAGTCATCAGGCTCTGCTTCTCTAATATCATAGAATTAAATATCAGCAAGAATGTATTGTTCAGCTGATACATACCAGCACTGGAAAGTGTCAAAATACAAGAGCTAGTGCACAAAGTTGTCACATTTTGAAACCATCTCAACAGGTACTTTGCCATGACAAACAAGACATCTCAGCCCATCCAAAATTTTTATATTTTCTAATTTTTTTTGGATTTATTTAAAATTAATTGAACCTAATACCATGAAGTTTAAATATTGTTTAACATAAAATAAAATTAGATTAGTTAATTAGAGCAATGGCACATGAAGCTTTCATTTATGATATGTAAAGAAACGAACCGCATATCATGATCATTCCTTCGACTATGGAATACCCCATCGATACATCAAATGAGCATAGCACCACTTCTACCACTAATTATGGATACAACCACGATTAGTTTCGATATGTATAGTCTTATAAGTCATATGGTCATCTTGCACCACAACAATATCCTTGACCCAATGTGTATACTGATCAATTTGACCACAGGAAATATTATCAAATGTCACATGCTTTTCCAAATGTTTATCTTAGTACTGGTTTGGAACTTTCAATAATCAAAATGAATAGTTAGGGGATAAGTCAAATTCCAAACCAATCTCAATTAAATTTATATGGTTTCAGCTCCTTTGTCTTTGAAATCAATAATTATCCTACGAACATAAGAACAAACAAAAAATTTTGAAAGTAAACTCAATCTCAAGAACCTCCAAGACCCGCCTTTTAGTGATGAAAAGTGAGAAAAATAAAGAAACATTGACCTTGTAAGTATTTACTACTCATTCTTCATTATCAGGAATTAGGATTAATTTTTGTCTTATTATTGAAACTTTACTTGAATTGCACATAATTAATGATTAATTTACTTTAAAGTTTGATTCATATATGACATGTTATATAGGTGATTTGTATTATAAATGACATGGTATGTTTGTTATTTGCTCGTATGACACTGTATTTTTATTACTTATAAAACCATTTCAAAATAATTAAAGTACTTGAAAAAAACAATTAATGAAATATCACCAAATTCTTTTAGATATCTTTGAATTGTCATCTATTACTCAAATTATTTCACTTTTATGCCATAGGGTCAACCTTCTAATGTTTGTTAGGCACTAACGGTTGCAGTTGTAACCATTATGATATGCCACGATTGGCAGCAGCCTCAATTTAAACTGTGACTTTACCTACTTGAATTTATTGCATTGTCTCTAATGCAATCAAGAATAAGGATGTCCAAGCGAATGATTAATGAAAGGGGGCTGACCAAGTCATTGAAGAACTTTCCAAGAACAGAGCAGTGCTTGACAACAAAATGATGAAGCAAATACTGATAACAATGGAATGGACAGAGAGCTAAGTTTAAGGAAAATCAATCACAAGGTAATGGCATAACAGCCATAAATCAATTACATGGATGTTGGAACCTAGCTCTGACTCAACTTTAACATAGATTTCTGAGGTTGATATGGAGGATGAGTTCGTCTACTGAAAGAATGTTTTTGGTTGTTTGGTGGTTGGTGCAAAACCTCCCTCAAGATGAGGCAGGCAGCACATTAAATCTAAATGGGATGCTAATAAAGTAGAGGAAATGTTTAATATAGAGTTCAGGGATCTTATTAAATCTGATGCATTGAAGAAAGATGTGCTCATAATGGTCCATGGTTCTTCAATGTCAAGCCAATGGTTATGAAACCCTCTACACCTGAGATGACAACATATAAAGTATAGATGGGGGCTATCAGAAAAGGCCCTGTATGGTGATGATTGCAACGGTTGGGGATGGCTCATTGGGTGCAAAATATTAAAGATTGATAGATTCATGTTAGTATTACCAGCATGGCACTGTTCACTAACAAGTTTACTTTAATGAAATTAACAATACATTTGTCTCTTTGAATGGCATAATTATTCCATAGAAATAATAAGGCGTGAGTATGATTAAAATAGCTGTTCCATTTTTCAGCCTGTTGAAGGGGATAGTGAATCAGTTTTTTATTCTCATATTTGGTTAGAGGTTAGCCCAAATGCTGTTGAAAGGGTGAAGGTTTCATGGGGACTCAGCGCAAGCCTAAAGAAAGGCGCATAGTTATAAAGCATATACATTGAATACTCTTGTAACGAATTTTATGTAAAACGTTATAATAAAATATGAAACATCAAGAAAACAAAATATGGGAAATAATCAACCCAATAATTCAGCTAGTAATATAAAAAATACGATTTATAAGCATAGTTCAATTCAAAAGCACAATAATAGGAGGATTCATTAGCAAATTCAAATACAAGCTCCATTGAAGTATCACTAGAGGCACATGGCAAAAATACTGAAGCTTTCCATCATTATGAACAGTTCAAATTAATTCCTGATCTTGTGAATTGTGCAGGCTCATTTACTCCAACATCTAAATATCAATCCAAATAATCATACCCAAATACAGATTTATTATCCTCATCAAAGTCTCCATCCATTCTTCTAATTATCCATTCATTACTTTCTACGATACCATTTGCACAAACAATGGATCAACACAAAAGGTAACACTAAAATTTAATGATTAATTTAAAAAATAAACAATCTAAGTTTCCAAATGTTTCTATAAATCCCTGATGGAGCACCCAATGCACCCCTTGGAATTAGCTTTGCCTGGATATGTAAAATGTTCTAGGCTTTGAGTCCTGAGCCTTGGCAGCGTTTAACAACACTAGATAGCCCCTTTGATTGGTTATGGCAGCAACTTCCAATGAGCAGCCACTGGCAATGAACCTTTGGCAATGCACCAGTCTCCAGCATTGCCAAGGTTTGTGATGGCAACTGCCAATAATTATGGTTTTAGTTACTCTGACTTAAGTTGGACTAGCATTCCCACTGGGTATATAGCTATTCCCACTGCAAAATTGAACCAAACAAGGGAATAACTATTCCACTTATAAGAGTTTAGGAAGTAGGCACTAGGCATAGAATAGTTATCCATTGAACTGTGTCTATTAAAATTGTCTGTGGTAGAAGAATGATTGAGATTGAATTGGGTCACTAGATCCCATATTGGTTCAATATATGGAAAAATTTCTCAAAAATCCTGACACTCTTTGACTTGACATTGTCATCTCCAAAGTCATTCATACTCAATCTTGCTTGCAAATAAGACCGAGTGCTATTAACAACACACCATTAGGGCATCTAGTTATCTTATTAAACAACCTATAAAATATGTACCCTTTGCAACTGATGTAAAAAGGTTCATTGTCATTGCAAGTGTATCAAGCCAACCATGAAAAGTCAACTAGCATTGTATTGAACAAAATGTGAAAGTCAGTCCTGATGATGCAACTACAGTAATGAACATTGCTGATGAAAATTCTCCAATCAATGGTGGAGATTAATGATAAGAAAGGCTTAGAAATTGAAATGTCAAAGCCAGAGTGAATTGAAAATTAGCAAGCTACAGGCACCAAAGATATAATGAGTACAGGAGGGCCAGAGAAGAGAAATGTCTACTTCAACTGAAAATAAATTGTATTTCTGGGCGTTGGTTTACAAGGGGCTTGATTCTTGAACATATTATCTCATTAAAGGTTCATGAACGAAGGATCAATGCAATGAGATAAATGTCCTTAGAAATATCAGCCTAGATATAAGTGGGTCTCAAATGGAGAGTATGAGACGTCTAAGAATTTACAATGCTTGGGATACGTGTCGTTGTGATGTTTTGATGAACAAGTTTGTGCAAGCCAAATTTCATCATTCAAGAATTCATATTGCTTGAGATACTAATTGCTGTCATGTTTTAATGAACCAGCTTGTGCAAGCCAAATTTCAGCGACTGGATGAAATTTTGACACTTTTCACCACTTAAATTAATTTGGCATAAACATACGGTCCGTAGTCAACAGATGATGGAAGCATGTGATGTTCCTGATGATTTCAGCAGGGTTTGTAGTCGAGGAAAGTTGAATGAAACAACTATAACTGTGAAGGGAAATGCTGACCACATTGGCCTTGGGCTTGTTGACCTTGGTGTGGTATAATGGTAACCTTATAAGGCTTACACCATGGAGACTGCTTGTTGTAGGATTCCGACGGGCTTAATCATCGGCAGAACTGCACTCCAACTTAGGTCATTCCATACTTCTCTTCATTGATTGATATCCAGGGGAAGTCCAAGCCGAAGAAAAGTAAAAGACAAACCTAAAAAAATGGACTTATAGAAAGACTTTTTTTTTAAGTAGCTATAGTTCATCAATCAGAATAAATGAATAAGAAAAAAATACCAAACGCTATATCCAAAAAATAGGTAATCAGTGGAAAGGCAACAGTCCAAGGTAATGGCTTGCATACCAATCTTGGAGCACCCACAACGAATGAAAGGAAGCACCGATTTACAGGAGCACCATACGCAATTTTTCTCTCCCTCCAAGCCTTCAAGTAATCCTTCGAATCATGGCTCGTTTTTACAACCCTAATTTTTAAAATTTTATTGTTCCGGCTTGAAGCATCAACGTTTTCTTGATTATTCGACAACTCAAGCATCTCGTCAATGCTGCTGACCAAATTGCCGTCCAAATTAGGGTTTTTGAGCGAATAAGGGTAGAGAGAAGTACTCGAGACAAATGGAACAGATAGAGATTTGAAGTTATCGGGGCAATGAGTTAGGCCTAGCAATCCGGAGTTCGACAAGCTGCCTAAGTCCGGCATTCTGGGAAAATCCTAACAAAGACCGAGAGGAACGGAGAAGAGAAAGGGAAGAAGGCGGCGGAGAGAGGGATATAACTGACCGACGGTGAGAAAATGGGCGGGAAACGTGAAAATTTGTAGTTGATAACATATCTACTGTTGGACCTGCGCCAACGAATGGGTTGAATCAGAGCCGGCGCCAAAATTCTGAATTGCGTTGGTCTCTCTTTAAAATCGATTTCAGTGTTAGTACAATTTTGTGAATCAGTTTTAATGCCTCTTAAATTTAAATTTTGAACAGATTTGAGTTGAGTCCTTTGTCTGATTCTGGTTCCGTTTACCAAATTTGGATATTGCACACCGCAGCTACGAACAAGATATCAAATAACGACGAGAGGTTATCCCACCGAAAACACTCCGACACTCAAATCAGTAAACAACCTTCGACTTAAAAATACGAGAGTAAAGAGATGCTATGAGAATGTTGAGAGTGTTTGTGATGTGGAAATGCTCTTGTTTGAAAGAGGCTTTAATTACTCGTGAAGAGTAGTAACTATAAACACCGTGTTCGCTAGGAACGTAATAACAAGAGAAAAAAAAGCCTGAAGGTTGAAAGTGTGAGAACTTTGTAGTAGAGAACTTTAGCAAATAAATTCATAGCGTTTGTAGACAAATGAGAACGTGCCCTAGGAGTGAAAATTCCATGACCTTTTATAATTGTGCTGGGCTACCTTTCTTGTATAAAATGGCTTAATTCCCTGCTTTATTGGGATCGCTTATCTTTTCTGACATAGACTCTTATAGCAATAACGGTAACTAAATTGATTGTTTTCCTTCCGTGTTTTGCAACCACCAAGGTTTCCAACAAACAGAAAAATGATTATTGTACATCATTCCGTAATGCGCGTTGAATCAGTTGATGATCATTACAATAGAAATTGCCTTATGTGGAGGGCATGAAATTAATGGAGAAGGCCATTGCTAGTCGATGACGGACGCGTAGGCCAAACTAGGCCTGGACCGCGTGAGGCTTGGTCTTCAATTGGTCATGTTTCCAGTCAACGGAAGTGTTCACCGTTTCAAGAGCAAGTTATCTGTCCTGCTCTTGGGTTTCTCTAAACTCACTTAGTTTTTCGTTCGGTCAACGGTGGGTGTTGACCGAATAAGCATAAATGGGCTGTTATGGTTATGGGTCGTTCTTCATTTTTGAACCAACCCATTATTAACGTACCCATCAGGTTTAAAGCTAGTTAGGAGCAATGCTATTTAATTTGTACCTAATTTTATTTGTTTGAAAAATTAAATCTATATTTATTATATAAATATTAATAATTAATTAATAAAGTTTTGTTACTATTTAAAAATTTCAGGTAAAGAATTAAACCTTATATTTTATATTATTTATATATATCTAAAATAATAATTCTATTAGAAAAGGTTTTTAAACAAGCTCTTAAATAAAATAATATAAATCCTACATACTACAAGCGTAAATAATATATTACATGTTAAAAAAAGCTTCACAGCTTACCATCTAGCATTTAAATTAGCATCGCATGTCAAATTAGTACAATAATAGTTGAGAATTCTAGGTAAAAGGACAATATCTGGTAAAGAGAAATGTGTAAAGGTTTTCAAACTTACAATGGCGCCTTCATTAAAATATAAAAGAAAGTGGTTACCTAATAAATTTTCAAGAGGACAATAATATTCTCTCAGTCAATGAAATGAGAAAATAAGATATCCTCTATCTTATAATATTTTTGAAAGATACTTGAATTATGTTGGACTTGTTTAGAAATTCTTATATTTGATGGCTTAAGTGATTATGGAAGTTATATTTTAGCTAGTAATTTGAGATTTTTTACTTAATATAAATTGATGCTTTGGGATGCAAGAGATGCTCATTTTTTAGCCAAAGAAATTCGTATTTATAGAGATATTATATATTATAAGTGATTCATTAACTTAATGTATTTTAATAAATATTTAAACCAATTATTAAATAACTATTTAACATTAGTTACTCAATATTATTTAGAATACAGATATATTTAGTATTAGTAATGATTGAAAGTGGGATTCATGATCATGCAGGCCTCCTCTATTCCTAACAAGACGTTAACTTTGTATACAATAACCATTTGATGTTGTGCTTTCTTTAATAACTGATATTTGTTTTTTACTATAATGAATATGCGCTAATAGAAAAATATAATCTTTCAATTAAATAGCTTACTTTTTATTTGTAGTTACCTTGCTAACTCACACATAAGGGACCAATTATCGAGAATATCTTGTTTACAAATCCCTATCTTTTAGTAAATAATTTTTTAATTTCTAAAAATATAGTGTTATTAACAATCCTATATTTTAATAATTTAAAAACTTTATTTATTTATGACTATTCTAATGGTCTGAATTCTAACATTAAATTTTATTTTTTTGTTGTTATACCCATCATTAGTCCTACATTTTAAAGTTGAATTCGGTCTTTTAAGTTTGTTAATTCAACTATAACTAAATTCTTAGCATATTGTCCGTTTTGAACCACGCCCTTTCCATTGAATCACATCATGACTAAATGCACCAAAAGGGATAGGATCCGTGTGTGCTTTGCATTGTGATTGTTGTTGCCAACTGATGATCGCCATGCTTCTTCTCATCTTTCTGCTACCTCACCTCGGCTTGCGGAACTACGATCTCACCAATGTATTATAGATGGTGGGTTTGTATACTAGTAGAGCTTGCCAAAGCTGCAGATGCATACGAAGAGCCCACTGATCATCTTCTTGCCGATAAGTGGGACATTGTACAGAATTTTCACCTTTTATTTTCTTGTAGCTTTGTTCAATAAAGCAATTTTTTAATGAAAGGATAGTTTTGTTGCCATTGGCATTTTGTACAGATCAAGCAAAAGAGGAATGAAAAGCTTGTTTTCATTTTTGCTTATGTCTCCATTGTACAATAATTTTTTGTACGTGATTTTTGAATGTCTAATTTTGAATTTCTAGTTAGCCTTCCAACTAAGTGACTGAAATGTTCTTGTTAGAGCGTTCTAAACCCCGATCTTTGGATTATTTGGTTAAATGAGTAAGGCCAGAATTGGTCACGGCTGCTTCTTGTGTATTAAATGCATTATTGATATTTAATAATGTTATGATCAAATGTTAAAAAATAAATTGAAATATAGATTAATAAAAGAATAACTGAAATATTAGAACAAAAATTAGAAAATTACTCACTTTAAATGTGAAATTACCAACGTTTGATAGTCTATTATGAAATTACTCAATTTAAGTGTTGGGAATAATGAACCAATAAATGACTTACTACTCTTTTAATGATATTAACTCACTAAATTTTTAATCAAACTTAACTTATCTTCTACAAATGGTGAAGATTACTTTAAATAAGATAGTTTATTGCTAAAGGGGATTGGAGAAGAGTCCTTTCAACCAGTTATCATAAATGAATTCTTAGGGATTATTGGTTGTGGGTAGGAGTAACTTTGGAAAGTGCTTAATTATTTTGGGAAAACAAATGCATTTGTCATCATTGGAAAGATGAGAATAATTGCTTCTATCATACTTATTAGTAGTTGTTTTTTTGTTGCTAAAATTTTTATGAATTCTCGTGTTAGATTTGTGTTGCCCGAATTGGATAAGTTAGTATATGTGTAGATCGATATTATATCAAGTAATTGTGTACAGGTATTTGAATAGATATATAGTCATAATTGCTTTTCCAAGTCTAAACTTGATGGTTAGACTAATTTTAAGTCTCAACCCTCTGAAGCCTACGAGGGGTAGTGTGTGCCCATTTTGATGGCTATGGAGTCCATTGGGACTATACACCAATGCAACCAACCTCAGTGTTAGTTCTTATATTGATCAATTGGTGCATGTTAAATGTAGAATTTATAATTTACTAATTTATTTTTAGGTATCTATGAACAGTCAAATGTATTTATAATCTATTTCTAATTACAACTGTCACTGAAAACATTCCCTTTAAAGTTTGGGATAACTTGTTCTTATATATTGTGTTTTCTAATGGCTTCTATATTCATGAGACATTGCCCACTCAAATGCCCTTACCTTTATTCTTTAATTCAAATAGTGCATCACCAATTACGAGTTAGCCGTCATATTGATGAGTATGTAGGTAGGGTCCACCAAGGTACCCCCACAATCAGCTTTATTATAAACATCTCCAATATACTAGTCATATTTAAGATGACACATTTCACAATAAAATTTACCTAAATTTATCTCTATATAACAATTTAGGCTTGAATCTTGATGTGGAATTCTTCAAATTTGATGAACTGTTTGATCAATTAATTAAAAACTTAAGGTTAATGAAAGACCTTCCTTAGAGATCAATCCATTAGGATGGATTTTCCTATAAAAGTATGGCCAAAGCTTCTTTTCATGAACAGGTGACCTTATTGGCTAGTGTTTACTAGATCTTTTGGTTAATTGAGAATTTGCTGATATAATAGACCTGCTCCAATATCTTTTACTCTTTTTATTTAGAATTGCATGGTAGATAATATCTAAAGTATTTCGGCTAATTTCAATCTAATAATATAAAAATTATTTTAAGTGGTCTGTTTGGATAATAACTTTCAATTCTTTCTATAGGGTTATGTAACTATAAACATCATGTTTTAGACTTTCATAAAAGTAATAATATTTTGTCTGGCCCTACAATTATCACCACTCTAAGTAGATGTAGCGGTAATTACTATTATATATTTTTTCCTATCCATTTAAATCTTTAAATTTGATAAATTTTTTTTATACTTCATAACAAAGAAGATCAGTTGACAATAGCTGAATATGATTCTACAAGACGTTGTAGCATACAATCTTGATGCGACTATGGATTCAAGATCTAAACATTGATAAGATCATTTAAATCATGATTAATTAATTCATGAATATAGGCATCACAACGTTTTTCTTTTATTTGCTTAATTTCTTTAAAAGTTCTTTCCTTTTATTTTTCTTCTTCTCTTTCCTAATTTGATCAACAATGTCCGTTCTTCTCCATTGTGGTTATCTTCACCACCGTTACCATTGGTTCGGTCGGTTGTAAATCGTCTCTCATAACCTGCCATCTTCACGTATTAATTGCAATAACTCCAAAACTAATGGGCTTTCTTTAACGGGCTTTCTTTAATGGGTCATAAAAGTAAATCATATACTATTATATAAAATTTTTTTGGCCTATCCATTCTTCTTCTAATATTTCGCTAATTTTTAAATTTGTCATCAATTGTAATTCTAGATCACTTTTTGATACCTCATAACAAATGCTTGAAATCAGTTGGATAAATCGGCTTTCAACTTGCTTATAAACCGCTGAATATGATTCTATCGAAATCGGCTTCAAATTTTCTCTCAGACTTTTCAAATAATTGCCGTTGTACCTTCTTACGCTTGAAACCGACTCTCTAAAATCAATTTTTTCACTTCTTAAAAATTTTAATGATAGTTACCTTTTTATTTAAAACTCTTATTTTGCTCTTGAAAGATGGGACAATAATTACTCGGAATTGGTGAACTAATGACACGTGTGAATCATTATGACAAATGTACGTTTTTCTTTTATTTGCTTGTCCTTTTTTCTTTTTGAAAAGAAAGAAGCCCCCATTTTTTAAAAGTCCTTTCCTTTTATAAGCCTTTTCTTCTTTTTTCCCTCGATTTGAATAATTTCTATATTTTTTACCCGTTACCATTTGTTTAATTGCAATAACTCCAAAACTCTATGTGAAAAAGTAGAATTATATACAACATCAAATTGTAAACAATTTTTTCACATCTTAAAAAATTTAATGATAGTTATTTTTTTTATTCCAAACATATCGGAATTGATTTGACTGATAACAAGTTCAATTTGGTTCTATTTTAATTTTTGAATTTTTTAAAAAACTATATAATAATTATATATTTATTTGTTGTTGTCTATGTGATACATCAAATTGTAATATGAAAAATATGTTGGATTGGCAAATTTTACAATCAAATTGTATCCTATAAATAATAATTTTCAAGAAATAATTGATTTGTTTAAACTAAATAAGGTTTGGATAAAGCTTATATGACGTTAAATTCAACTCACTAATAACTAGATTACATTTGAAAAAGGCAATATTGTCGCTTTCAGTTGACAAAAGTAAAAGTTTTAATAAATATTTTGATGAGTTTAATAGAATTTTGATTTAAATATTTGCAAGATAAAAATATCAATGAGAAGAATATAATATTGATTTTGTGGGCTTTGTTGCCTAATTCCTTTAATCATATTATGAATACAATATGTTAAAAAAATATACTTAGTTTTAATTAGATTATTGCTTATTTGCCTATAAATAAGTTTAGGCATAGAAGAAGAGATGATGAAAATTCAAAAGACCCAAAGGCATTTGTCTGGATAAGTGGTCATTGAAATGAAATATCAATTAAAAAAGGAGACAATTCTAAAATAATAAACAATAGGTACAAGGATAAGGATATTGAATGTCTTTATTATGGTATGAAAAGCAATATCAAATGGAATACTTCAAATGAAAATAAGAGAAAAAGGTGGTAAGTGGAGGCAAGAGGGGATGATGAAAAATGGGTATAATTAACCGGCATCTACCACTACCAATAGTTACCTCTCCATTATTAAAGAGAAAGTAAGAAAATTTACGGTCCACAAGATGAGTTGGGTGATAGAAATTGGGCCATCACTTTATATGACATCAAGAAAGTAATTCTTTAAATGTTATATGCCCAATGATCAATTAAAGGTTATCGGTATTAGAGATGTGTTCTTGATGATGAAAAACAAGACAAGGTTGATGTTAAAGAACATGCAACATATATCAATGTTCAACCAAATTTGATTTTAGCAAATATATTTTGTAATAAGGGCTTTTGTGTGATGTTTAATAAGAGACAATGAAAACTCACTAAAGGCTATTTGGTTATAGTAAACATTCAAGTTGATATTTAATAGAGACTTCAATTTTTAGGGGCAAACCTGTGAGACAAATGCTCATTTTTCTTGTGCTGGCTAATAAAGTTTGAAATCTCCAAATATTACATAAGTTGAGTAAAGTTTCTCAAGCAATGAAGTTTTTTTTTTTCTCTCCTATTTAATTATTTTGGTCATTTGTAAAGGTAAATTACTGAAATATTTACAATCAAAGGGCCAAAAATTTGTTCGGAGAAAAATTATTTTTTATTGACTATGTATTATGGGTTAGGGAATAAATTTATATTTTTTTATTTTGTATTAAAATATATTATACTATCCTAGTCACTTTTCTTTTATAACTCTCTTTTTTGAGAGTGTTAAATGTCTTTTTGATGTAATAAGTGCCTTTTTGGTGACATATGTTGGACAAACATGACTCTTGTTGGGATTTGTTGCATGCAAATGTTAACATGTCACTCATCTAAGACTTAATCACCTTAGTTTTTCATTGCAACAATATTTCTTTGATACGACTAGTCGAGTTAGGATAAGGTATCACTAAATTATCTAAATGTATGACGATAAAATAAGATTATCTGTCTTATAATTTTTTATTTTTAAGTTTAAGGCATATATGATTTTAAAAGGCCTTAAAAATCATGCAAATTGATCCTAAATGTACTTGAGAATGGAAATGGTGTGAAACCTCACATGAAAAAAGATCATTAAATTATCCCCAAAAAAAGAAAAATCATATTCAATTTTTTTTTTTTTTTTTGGGTTTTGGTAAGTAATCAATATGTAATTGAAATATAAGGTCAAAATATAAAAAAGTCTGACTAAAAATATCTAAAATGTAGCATTCGCTTAATAATAAGTAAACAATAAAAAATATTATAAAGCTTAAAAAAATATAAAAAATATAATAAAAAAGGCTATCAAATAAAGATTCTGTACAACATGAGTATCACCCAAATAAAGAAGTATGCTTCTTCTATAATTTGTGTGTTAAAGGAATATTAGGTAAGAGATGAATACCCACCTCATTTATAAGGGACGGATAACGAGAATCAAATATAAAGTATTAAATTTTTTTTCTAATACTAACGGTAATTGTTTATGTCACATGATTATGTTTAGGATCGGGCCCTCCATTAAAAATAATGTTATTTTTAACCATTCATAAAAAAAATTATCACCATTGATTATAATCTAAAAATCATTAAAGAATGATATTTATATCTTCACTTAAATACCATGAACAAGTAGGCCCATTTATATTTTTGTTATCTCACACTTTCAGGGATACTTGGAAGTTAGTTCATCCATTAGTATGAAAACCAAACCTTCTAATATTATGACTAATATTTATCATGCGTTTGGTTAAAAAGAATAAAGAAAAAATATAATTTTTATTTATTGAGAATAGATATTTTTTTATTTGATTATAAATTTAACTGAAAATAAATATTTTTATAAAAATAATAATAATAATTATTTATTATGTTTTATGATGATGATGATTATTATAATTATTATTATGTTTTATTATTATTGTTATTATTATTATTATATTATTTTATAAATTAAATAATAAAATATTAATTTTTATATTATTTTATTTTAATAATTAAATATAAAAATAATAATTTTAACTTTATTTTTATTTTATTTTATTTTTTAAAAACAATTATTTTATTTTATTTTAATAATTAAACGTATGTCAATATAAAATATAAGCAAGATCAGGAGGGTTAAAAGAAAATTAAAATTAAATTCAGCAAATTATATCCACGTGTCTCGCTTCTAACGCTTTTGCAACTGTTGGACACTTTTCATGCTCAACAAAGAGAGATAGAAGTTGCCGCGTATAAAAGAAGTTTCTGGTAGATTCGTTACGAGGCATGAACCTAACAGAACAGTGAGCGAGCGAGCAAGCTTTGGAGGGAGAGGTACAGAGAGATAGGCCGGAAACTCAGTATCCGGCGAAGCGTCGACGGAAATTGAGTTATTTGAGTATCATCCCGGCCGCATAAGGATCAACCGAGATGAGTCGGAGAAGCGCAAAACACGTCGAACGCGTTGATGGCGAAGAGAATCTCGGACGAGTCGACTCACTTAAAGAAATGAAGGGGAAAGACAATAGGTTCGAGAGGCGTTTGGTGAATTACGAAGCATTACCGGAGTATCTGAAGGACAATGAGTTCATTCTGGACTACTACAGGTGCGAGTGGCCATTGAAGGACGCGTTGTTGAGCGTTTTCTCTTGGCACAACGAAACCCTAAATGTTTGGACGTGAGTGATCTTCAGCTCAGTTTCACTAAAAATGCCTATCCCTGTCTCCTATGATTTTGTGTTGCATCTGGAATATCTGAATTTTGAGTCGATTGTGTGTAATATTGAATTGACAGCCGCTTAACTTTTTTTCCTCCCTAAACCTTAGGTTGTTTATTGTAATTGTTCTTTACTTCTTTCTGGATCTTCATTTAACTTGTGCATTTCTATGTGTAATTTTGATCTCAAATTTGTGATTTTGTGACTGATCTTTTTTCAAATTTAGG
The DNA here is from genome assembly GCA_033239525.1 of Nepenthes gracilis. Lineage (NCBI taxonomy): Eukaryota > Viridiplantae > Streptophyta > Magnoliopsida > Caryophyllales > Nepenthaceae > Nepenthes > Nepenthes gracilis. Next base: position 16,682,122 of record BSYO01000016.1, on the reverse strand, counting down.
CATTTGGGAGGATTCTTGATATTTCTGGTGATAACGCTGGCGAGTTCCATGGAGAAGACGAAGTTCGAAATTCTGGTCCCGAGCTTTTTCAGGTTTGTCGTGAATAGTCAATGACTTGATCATCTTTCCTACCAGTTCTTTAACTGCCAGGGTCTTGCTACGGAAATTATCTTTTAGCACTCTTTTTGTGTGCTTACATTTCACGCCAAAATTTTGGATTGGAAATATGAGCTTTAAGTTTCTTTGACCCATTTGATTAAATATTTTTAAAAAGGGAGATTTTTCATTTTTTTCTTTCCTTTTTTTTTTTTTGAGAAAAGGGGAGATGGGCAAGTTGGTGATACGGAGTGAATGAGATAATCTAATAAATTTAATACGTACGACAATCAACTTACTAATGAAATATATTATTGAAAAAATTGTTTAGCCTTCTGTTAGTTAACGGTAGAATGTATTCTTGGAAATTTATAGTTTGTCTTGAATTAGATTGATTCCTAGAATAAAACTAGAAAGAATGTATGAGTAGTCATCCAGTTCGCATCGATCCCTGTGCTTTGGAAAAAGTATCTGTCTTTACCTTTAGAGAACTCGAATACATTATTCTTTCTAGGTAAAGCTAAGTACTTGAGTCCATGGACTAAACTCTTTTATCTTTTTCTTTTCTATGCCCGTTCTCTCTTTTCCATTTGGCATTTTTTTGGTCCATCAGCATAAATTACACAACTGGTAGCCCTCTTGAAGCAAGTGTAAAGAATTTACAACATAATATATAATAATATTATGCTAGAACTTACTCTAAAAAATTAGAGTACACCTAGGATTGGATTGAATCATCAGCAATTGATGTGTCTTAAATTACGCATCTAATCCAGAGTCTGATCACAAAGAAAACTCTCTGTTCGCCACTCAATTTGTCAAGGTAAAAGAGTATTTTGCACGTTTAATGTCACCGCTAGATTTTGACTTTATTTGGCCATACCAAGTGGTCTACATATAAAGAGTGCATCCGTGAAGGTTAACCAAATAGCTTCACTCTTTTTATGATTAAAGCCATTGATATAGTGGATGTAACTTACACCAAGTCACGGGAGAAATTATATGGGAGTTGATGTCCAGAATCTTATATTGCATAGGGAAAGAAAGGGGATGTGCTTTATAATACGGCTTATATATCTCCGTGGTAAGTGATTGTTTCCTAGAGAAGCTTTGGAAAAACAAAACGTTGAGGGTGTATGTCCATAATTATAGCCCAAAGTAGATAATATATTATCATGTTAACTTGCACCGCTACATAATGTATTATAGCTAATCCTAGTCGGAAGTGAATAGGTGTGAGTTGGGCTAATCTTTAGTTGTGTCACACGCGACAAGGATATTATTCTTTAAATAGGGTGGAGTATGGGAGTTGATGTCTGGGATCCCATGTCGCTCGAGAAAAGAGAGAGAATGTGCCTTATAGTAAATTTAGATATGTCCTTGATAACAAGTTTTATCCTTGGGAATCCTAGAAAAAAGTAAAATCATAAAAGTGTAAGCTCATATCTGTTGCTCAAAGGAGATAATATGGTATCGTGTAGACTTGGTCGCTACAAATTACGCATTATAAGTAGCGACAACTCCCACTATAATGCTAAAGCACCCAATTAAAATCATGCATGGCCACCCGCTTAATAGATAAAACTACCCACAAAAATCATACTAAATCATGCATGTTAGAATGGGTCAGGTCAACCCATCACGGGCACTTACTTGGATATATGTTCTAAGCTCTGATAATTTTTTTCTTTAATCTAGATGAAAGCAGTATTTAATCTCTTGTTTGTTGGAACGACTTAAAGGACTTTACCAAGGGTGTTTTAGATCCTTTTGCCTTTGTTTTCAATGGGTAAACGCTGGCTCAAGTTTGAACATGCCAAAGTGGCTTGACTTGATCGCCTTCCTCTGAAGCTGTATATTGCAATCTCAATTTTTCTGTTAAATTGGAAGATAGAGTGGTGACAGAACAGAAAACATAATATTCTAAAAATTGTTTGGTGTTTCAGAGAAGGGGGGAAAAGCAAGGTGTCACTAGTGGTTCGTGTCACTGGTACTTTTCATGCATCAACAATGCAACTTAATTTTGTTAGCCTTTGGATTGAATGGACCCTCCAATACCAAAGCAAAAAATCTAACAAAAGATACAAGAACGAATGTTCTTTCAGAACTTACGTAAATGGAGATTTACTGCTTCTAGCTCTTTCCTAAGAGAGAAGGAGAGGCAAATATACTATCTTTTTGACTATCCAATGTTGAGAAAATCAATCATAAGCTGAAGTTTGAGTTGATGTTAGTGTCTCATAAAAAGACTATGTTTAAGCATAACTTTTAGTAAATATAATTCATAAGAAATGTGTCCCCACTCCTCAATCCAGGTTTTCTCAAGTCAAGAACATATGCTTTAACTTACACTAATTAGTAACTCACTAACTTGTCTTGTTGTCTTGGTACTAATATACTTGATATTGGTCAACCCTATTACTAATTCTAGTTAGCAAGTCTCTCTCTCTCTCTTTCTCTCTCAACCCTTGTAGTTTAGCTAGCAATTGAGCATTAGTGCTTCTTTTTCTATTCTTATTTCTTTTGTTCACACTCACAATCGAATTTCTCTTAACTGGTTGATTGTGTTAAAGATGGAAAATGACTCATCAATTGCTTACAATTATTACATTTGAAGAATGTTTCTAACCTCATGGTAGTTTGCTATTAACCTCTTGAATGTGAGATCTATTCTAGCTCATCAGGTTTTAGATAGAAATAACTATTTGCATAGCATATCCAGATCAATTCATTCTTGTTTGAAAGGAATTCCTATGAATTCAATAAAGAAAGTAAACAAATGCACTACGAGTGGAGAGAATAACATAGTATTGGCTGATTCATGAGAATGTGAAGGAAGTTTTTTTTATTGTTTGCTCATTCTTTCCTATCTCCAATCTGTCACGAAAAATTGGAGTCGTCGATTGTAAGATTTGTCACGAGATCCTATGATCATAGTATGTGATTGATATTGCTTTCCAACAAATTATTATGTGATTGGTAAATCAATTAATTTAACTTCTGTTTGTGGGACCAGGACCCCAGTTGTGGCACCATTGATAACGATGTTGATGACCTTGAGCAGTTCACAAAATGAAGTTCTGGTTAGTTATCCATCTTCTTGTTGTACTTCTTGTCTTTTGTTTCGCAGATTTTGTTCTGTAAGAATAATTGTAACCCTAGGGGTATGGCTGTATATGAGCCAAGTCAAATCAAATATTACTTTGCTCAAGTTTGGTTAGTGAACTTAACAAGCTAAAAGGCAGGCTCGAGCTCAACTCATTACGGCCAAGCTTGAGCTTCTACCTAAATATCAAAAATCAAGCTAGGTAACGTGGTTACTTGTAAAGAATAAGTGTATGTCCTTGCAAACAAATAACTGAAGGCTTGTCTTAAAAGAAATCACAAGCTATGCATTTGTTAACAACAGATGTAAATTACTGTTGTTCCATAGGAGGAATGTTGGGCCACCTTTTGAAATGCCAGTCTTGTTTGCCTAACATGACCTAATCTAGATGCCTATCCCTGTTTTCTGTCTTTGGCATCCGAGTTTTGTGTAGCCTCCAAACTTGGCTAGTATTAAGTTCCCTTTTTCTGATTGATGCATAATCTGTTCTTTAATCTGATTGATGCAACGGATCTGTAACTGTGTAGAAGTTGAAAGCACGAAACAGCCTCACCCTCTTGCAGCAACCTGAATGGCTGAAATTCTTTCTTTTTTGTTACCTTTTTGTAGCACAGAAATAGTGTGTATCTTCGTTCTGGGTAGTGCAGGGTGGCTAAGAAGCAGCTTATTGTTGAATCAAGAATTCCTTGTCCTCGAGGACTTATCTCCAGAGATAGCCTAAGTTGGATTAGCAACAGGGAGCACTTCAATGTTAGATCCCTTGTCCCTCCCCCTCCAGCATTTTTGGAAGAATAAAAATGTACTTATGATGCATGTAGATCATTTCCATATTTGGTCTGAATCTGAAACGTCCTGATTCAGCTGTCATCTTTCTCAAAGAAAATACCAAAAAAATTGCAATTGCTGCATTTCAAGAACCAACTAAGCATCAATGCAAGAGGATCTAATGTAGGAACAGCTTCCATATTGACATCAACAACACTCTCCTTTGCTACTAGGGGCCTAATGGTGTGATGATGGTGTTGCTACTGGTCATTTTAGCAGTGTTTAACACAGTTTGCAAGCAGAAAAGCAATGAAAAACCAAGGGGAAAAGAAATCCATTACATAAATGAGTAAATCTAAGAGATTTGCTCAGAAGATAAACTTAGAATGAAGGATGCTGTAGTTTCAGAGTCCCCTGCATAATGATTTTTGTCCAACTCTCAACATGGATGAATGACCAGGCTACAAACAAAAGAATTCCGCACAATTTTACGCATGTTTCATAATATACATATGCATATTTTGAAATGTTTTTTTATTCATCTTAAAGATTACCTTTACAGGATACACGTTTTCAACACTTCTCTGTGTCGTCTGTCCTGATGATAAATGAAGAGGGTGCCAAGGTTGTTCCAAGATGGCCTTGGTTTGTTTTCCTAGCTGGGGCCATGGGCTGCTTGGTTTGCAGCTCTATCTCCCACCTCCTAGCCTGCCACTCCCTCCCCTCAAACCACTTCTTTTGGCGGCTTGATTATGCCGGCATCTCCCTCATGATAGTATGCTCTTTCTTTGCTCCCATATACTATGCCTTCCATTGCCAACCCTACTGGCGACTCTTCTATCTCGCCTCCATCACCATGCTCGGTATCCTTGCCATAATTACCCTCCTCGCACCCTCTCTCTCTTCTCCCCATTTCCGATCCTTTAGAGCCTCTCTATTCCTCACTATGGGTTTCTCTGGCGTGATTCCAGCAGTCCATGTAGCTGCTCTCCACTGGGATCATCCACAGGTGTTTGCTGCGCTTGGCTATGAGATTGCCATGGGCATTCTATATGCCGTAGGAGCTGGGTTTTATGTCAGCCGGATACCTGAACGTTGGAAGCCAGGTGCATTTGATATTGCTGGACAAAGCCATCAGATCTTTCATATCTTTGTTGTGGGAGGAGCACTTGCTCACAGCGCCGCGACTCTGATTATACTGAATTGGCGGCAAGGGTTGCCATCTTGTGGTTGGTAGCTTTAGTGAATGTAGCTGGACATGAAGCTGGGAGGCCATTTTCAAAAGCTAAGTAGCCGTTGGTGGTGTCTTTTCTGGTTAGCAATTCAAATTTTGTCAAATACGTGTCCCTCCTGTTCCTTGCAGGTGTTGGGCTATTCCAATTGATTCACCCCATAAAACTGTAACAAGGCTGTGTAAGCAATTTCACAAGACCTCTGGACACCCGAATTTGCAGATGATTTGTCAGAAATAATCACTACAGAGAGCCACGTTCTGGTTTGATTGCTGCGTGCTTACTAATTCGTGTCATACTATACCTTTTTTTTTTGTTGGTGAACACTGTGCACTAATGGGAAAAATATTCTCCCGGAGAGATGAAACGAGCAATCTCCGATCTAGATATCGCATTTGGGCAATCCTCTCAACGTCTAAGAGATCCATTCAAGGAATAGAATGTATCCTGTTCAATTCTTTGGCTCAAATATCTTTCATAGTGTCCTATTGCGATATCAAGATAATGATTTAAATTAATTAAAAAAATGCTATCTTTGTAAGTCAATGGATAGTAATATTATAATAATTTTAAGTAGATTCTCCATGAATTATTACCTTATTCACCAAAATCCTTTGAGAGTCATGAATAGAGCTCGAAAGAAGAACAGATCAACAAAGCCTTCTATGTGCTTTCCAGGTCGAAGGCTTTCAATTGAGAAAAATTGAGAAACGCTGTCCTCATATGTGCTGCTGTTTGTGGTGTGTGTTAGAGAAGAAATGTCAGTCGGTCAGTAAAATCGAAAGAATAAAGATGACGAACACACATGTACACAATAAAAAAATAGAAGAGAATTGGAACATATAGTTTTACATAGAAATTTTTTTTTAAATAATAGAAAAAAATTACAGGATATTTAGTTAATAAAATCACACTATGAAATTTTTAGTTACAAAAACCTTGGTTATATTAACCCTTGAAGAGTTGAGAACAGAGCAAAAGTAGAATACAAGAGCAAAAATAGCGACTCCTTGTTTTATCTTTATTTTCGCGCTTACTTTTCCTCACGCTCTATCTAACTTATTCACTCAGCATACACACACACACACATATATGCACCGAGTGGCCACCTTCTTCTATAAGCTGGCTGTGTGTACAATAAATCCTGCCACAAACTCTGCAAGATGTCTTTTTGTTGTGAGCAGATAACCTACTCTACAAGACGGCTACCAACTCTCAAAAATCACATTTATTATCTGTAAAGTCTGCTATCTGCGCGAATTTTGCAGGTCAGCTTTTTCAGACAGGCTATTCTTGGCCGTCAGTAGTTGCCATTTCTTGTAACTATATCATTTGGCAAGTTTTCATCTCTCCGAAAGTTCTACTCTGGATTTTCTTTTATTCCGACCAAGTATAACCACTTTGATCTTTTATCCATTTTGGCCAGGTGCAACCACTGTGGCTTGGTAAAGTTCTCTAAAAGTTCCATTCCCGATTTTCTTCCATTCTGGCCAAGTGTAACCACCCCGATTTTTCTTCCATTCTGACCAAGTACAACAACTCCGACATTTTTTTCATTTCGGCCAAGTGCAACCACTCCACCCTTGTATGCACTACGAATACAATAATACTTTTCACACGGAAGTGACTTAAAATTTTAATAGTGTGCTGGTTCTTAACAAACCGAAATAAGTCCATTTCTAACTGCCTGAATACAAGCATTGATCATGTCATGATTATCATATTTATTTATTATAGTTTTATTCCTATATTTATATCATATGACCTTCCTTATTTTTTTATATTTAATTGACATAATTATTTATTTTTAATCTTGTAATCAGGGTACTAGTATCTACTTAATCGATGGCATCCCCACAAGGTAGGGCATTAAAGATTGAAGCTCAAATATATTTGACAATGTAATGGCACGATTTAGAATCGATTCTTGCTTATATGAGTTGGAAATTATATCTCCACTAGCATCATTGGGAACTACGATGATTAATATGACGGGAATTTAGACATAAATAATGATCCATATTTATCTGATGATGACGATCAATTTATCCATATAATGTCCAAACTAAAAAGAAAATTAACAAATTGAGTAATAAATATGCACAATGTATTACAAATTTTTGATGAAAAACACTTTTGAAATGAGATTTTAAAAACATCATGGTACTCGAGAGTTTAAAAGAAAGCTATATGATGAGTTTAAGTGACATTGACTTATCATATTTTTGGTATTTAATGTCAGCTATAAATAATAATAATAATAATATCAAAGAAATATTTTATTTCAAATTTAGAATCGAATCTAGAAAAGCATATGAATGATTGGTTGAGATTAAACCACGAATTGTTATTTAAACAAGGCACTAAATTTCAAATCTAGATAAATATACAAAAGATTAGTAGAAGTGGAAGCATTCATCATTTTTACACATTTTTAGTAATATTCATTTGTATGATATTTATTTTATTTTATTTATAAATCATTTACACTGACCAAATGTACTGTAAGTTCTTTGGATTAATAAGTTTAATATTATCATACCTTAGTCTTTTTAATTAACAGAGTTAGGGTCTATTTGGGTTTTAAAAAATTTGAAAGAAATATATTCTTTTTAGTATTCTTTTTATGATATATTTTTACATTAGTTGCTCGTTTTCTTAATATATTCTTTTTCTGGGTTGTGAGATATATTAGGGTGTTAGGTTCAACTATTAGTCATTTAGATTATAGTAAAAAAATTTTAAATAAAATTATATTTATAATTAGATATCATTATAATAAATTTATTAAAAATTTGTCCAATGGTCTTTTCTTTCTTAAGAGAACCTTTATTCCCAAAACACACAAGGATTTGACCCCTTAATAAATTAGTAAAAGTAGTGATAATAATAAATATTTAAAACAAGCATATAAATGAAGGCAATAACAAATTACAATAGAGGGATGCTTTTTGGTAACGAAAGAAAAATTCGATAACCATGACTATCGAGAAAAATTCTCTGGGTTTTAATGGACAGGGGATATATGTACTATAAAAATCAACTTACAGATAATGTGGTAACGATGCGCTAATTTAGTCGACTTACTCCTATCTTATGATCACTATCAAGAAACTCATTGGATTTGTTAACGGTAATAGAATCGGATATCTTTCGATCTTCACATCAGTCTTCCCTCTCGAACAACTTGAATTGTCGAACACCACTTGAGCCTAGTGTCCACATCATCAACGTCATCATAAAAGTTAACAGGCGGAAAGAGATGTAGAAGTAAAAGTACAATAAGAAGAAAAAATTTTGTCCAGCGAGTACAATCGTTGGAATAAAATTTTCTCAATAATGGAGTACAAAGATGAGGGGATTTTCAAATGAAATGTAACTCAAAAGTCATTCCAAGCAAGATGGGATTAAAGACCTAAGGCATGAATATATAGGAGTCTCAAAAATTAGGTTTGAAATTAAATCTGCTGGAGACAAAAGGTTCGCGTTGCTCGAGCACCCATTAGGCGTGCGACAAGTGCGAGATAGGGATAGGAGAAATCGTATCCGAGAGCTCGAGCACAGATTGGGCACTCATCGAGCGCCTTGGTTTTGAAAAATGCACATGGTTGGAGTCTCAGACACTCATTGAGCGCCCGATTCTAAAAAACGAGCATGAATGACACCTCGGGCGCTCGATGAGTGCCCGGTACAGAAAGCATGCCTTGATGGCGCCTCGAGCGCCCATCAGCTCCTCCAGGGAAGGTGTGGAATAGGCAAAACGAAGGTGTGAACGTTGGGGCGTGACAATGACGGCTTTCGGGCATGAAAATGATGAAAATTTTTCAGGTCCGATATGTAGTCACGGATATTGAACACGTCGACAAGAGACCAAATAATTAACCCAATACTGTCACGGAATATATCAACTTAAAATACGATTAACACTTTTAATTGATAATTTTTTCACATTAAATATTATCGTATAATTTGTATGCTTAATTGTATGATTTGATTTATTGTGCTCTCACAATATTTAATAGCTGATAATTGTTGAAAAAATTAAAGATTTATTTTTACAATACCGATTTTGTGCATATTTTTATGAGAAATTAGTTTTTAGAAATTATTAATAATTCTCAATTCTCTTAATTATTTTTCTTTTTTAATATATATACATATAATTTATATCAAATGTCCATATATAGAGTTAGGACTATAATGTATAGTTATAAATAATACAATAATAAGTTTACTAAAAGGTCAAAGAATATGAGAATATTAATAAATATGGATATCTTCTGATCATCTAAACATCTTAAGTGAAGAAAAATTCAATAAACCAAAAAAAAAAAAAACCGATCATTCACTATTAATGATGAATTCGTAACACTAGCGGTATAATTATTATTTTATCTTCAAATTAATTACGTATGGTAATAATTTCTCCAAGGTATGAGAATATTAGTGAATAACCTAATTATTATTAAATACTAATACTTTCGAGTCCTCGTATTAAGTAACACTACTGTATATTATATTAGTAAAAACTATATTTCACAAGTATTAAAAGTCACGTTAATCTTTTAGGCAATTATTGTATAAATAATAATGATTTTAGAAAACTAGATCAATTTTTTTTAGAAGATATATTTCTGAAATTTTGTTCAAAATTGAGAAGCATTTAGATATAAGTTTATAAAATAAAATTTTTATCTATATAAATTCTATAAAAAAAATTGCATATAAATTAAATTTAGAAAATTACAAGAAATCCTAAAATATAGAAAAAAGAAAAAATGGAGAAAAATCATTCTCAGATTCAAACAATATTTTTACTTGGATTTTTCTTCTGCAATAGATCTCTTATAAAACATTTATAAAAATTCAGATTTTTTATTTTTACTCTCGTATAATTTAATTATCGAGTTTTTACTTATACAGTTGAGACGACCTGGACCCACCAATCCCTTGACCAAACTGAACCGTGCCACATTAAGCTTAAGATAAAGAAAATCATATGCTCCAATTCTGCCAAGCTGTGGTGACTCTGAACCAACCCAAATCTCGGCTCGGTTGCTTGCCATTGGAAAAAATTAATATCATAAAAATATCATAGTTATCATACTATAAATAATAAAATAGGGCCATTAAAATTTAAATCTAGATACATCAAATCAAGAAGAAAAAATAGCCTCAGAACTAATATGATAAATCATAATATATATAGATGCATTTCAACTAAATATCAAAACATCATACTAGCTCAACCAAGGCTCTTAAGCTAAATTTTGTCTTTAACACTCTCTCACCCTAAGTAGCTCTGAAATTAGCTGTTATTGTTAACTGTGCTAGTCTAAAAAGAAGTAATAAGTATAAATCAAAATGTCCAATAAATAATTTCTAATTGAAATCAACCGCAGCAAAAGTTAAAGATAATCTAGAGGATTTATCTAAATAAATGCTCAAGGTACAAAATTATAAGATATAATATAGAAATAATAATTGTTTATCAATAATCATCAATGATATTAATAAATAACAAGTACAATGTCAAAGCTTAACAAATGATATTAATAAATAACATTTATGATATCAACTCAATAAATGATATAAACATCTTAAAAAATAGTCACGGAATCCAAATGAAACCTAATATAGTATACAAAGTCTCAAAATATCATGGTTATTAAGGTTATCATTTAGATTTTTCAGAAATCTAACTTGACATATGGTTTTTATAATGTGATATAATGTCACTTGTGGATCTTATTTTTCAATTGTGAATCAAAGGTCATCGGATTTATATTTTTAATAGTTGGATAAATACCACGAGATCTCGAATATTCATATTATAAAATTTCCTATAGTTTCTCTAAAGAATGTACTCATAGCATGACTATATTATTGGATTTTAGATCACTTCTTATTGGTTCCATAATAAATAAACGTATCGTATGAAGGATATGTAATATTCACATATGGAACACTTGAGTGGAAAAATCAAGCCCTGGTCGCACGGTGTTTGCACAAAAGTTGGCCGAATATCAGTTAAAAATTAGCCAAGTGGTGCATATTGAGCACTTAAAGAGAATATATGCGTCGTTTGCCTAGAAAGATCACGCATCATACATGCCTGAGGAGTATATATGCGTTATTTGTTTAGAATGGTTACATTTGAGGCACTATTTTGTGTGGTTTGTCTAAAAAAATCACACCTGGGGAGTGCTTGTACTTTGACACTGTTATAAAATTGCTCATGATACAATTTTAGGATATGAAAAATCATTTTGTCATACAAGAAGTTTCACACAAAAAGAAAATAGAGAAAAAAAAGAAGAGAAAGAGATTCAGCATTTGTTTGATATTCGATTAGATTTTCATTGTTTGATAAGATCGAGTGCCTTACTCTAATGTTATTTTTTATAACGTATTATCATTTGATTACTCATTTTCTCGGTATATTCATTCATTGTAGTTTGTTAAGTGTGTCGAGAGTTGTGTTTAACTTACCATTTATTCGGGATTATAGTGAAAAAATTTTTAAATGATAATTTTTATAATTAATTACTTTTATAGCAAAATTTATTTGGACTTTATCTAATCAGTTTTTCTTAATTTTAAAAGATTTTTTATATTAAAAATTATTGTATAATATTGTATTCTTTATACTTGATAGTCGACATTTGATAAAAAATGTCGACATTTGGTAGTCTACATTTGATAAAAAATTTGGTAGCAAACATCTGAGAAAAAAATTTAGATTGTTCTGCCGTGCCAAACAACCACAACAGATAGAGATGATCGTGGAGAAGGTGGTAGCAAAGATGATAACAATTGTTTTTAAATTTTTATGTTATTTTATTTAGTCTACATAAATTTATAAAAATGTATAATTATTTATGAATTCTACCAAAGTTTATGAGAAGTTTTCAAATTTTCTAAATTTGTTTCCATTGGTTTTGATTAAAAAAAAGCCTATAAAATTATATCGAGATAGAATATAACTAACATTTTCATAATTTCATAATTCTCTTTATTTTTAAATAAACATTTAATGAAAAATATTTTAAAAAATATTTGATAGATAATTTTTAAATATTTTTAATTAAAAGACCGACCATCTAAAATTTTCATCATCTAATAATGCGGATAGATAATGAAATGTCATATCGATCAAAAAGAAGCTTGGACGGACTTCAGATAATAGGCATCACAGAGTTTGCGAAAAGTACTAATAAAAGTGATTAGAAATCAGAGATCAACATTTTACTCGAATAAACCAATTAAAATCAGAGATTCAACATGCTAGTAATGAGAAATCAGAGATGGAGATTCAATACTCCGAAGATATCAGGCATCCGGCTCCTTTGACAAGGCAAATATGAGGAACAAACACACAGGAACTACCGCAAAAGCAGCGATCTTCAACATTTCCTCGCTTGCGCTCGAGATCACTCCAATCCTCGACCAATCTCCACTATACCTGAATAGCCAATTCCACGACAATCAGAGAGAGAGAGGGAGAGAGAGAGAAGAAGAGCCAGTAACGACTACAACGAACATAAAAAGAGACGTTGAAGATAGCGAGTTCACCCTGCATCAACAAAGCCTAATCCGAACACAGCAATGGCTGATTGAGCTAGTAGTTTGGAGGATACGTTGACTGAAAAAGTGGAGTTCTTCTGGATCCGTGATTTCTTCGATGAATCTCGCTTTTGTGCTGTTATGGCCGTGAATTTTTTGCCGTTCTGGCTGAGAAAGTGATGAGAGAAGCGGTGGAATTGGTCGGAGATGAAGCTATTTCCAGTGACCGGCAGCATAATAATCATATCCTTTTTGCTAACTGGTGGCTGTGATTGTCTCTGCAACTTCAAACCATTCATCAAGCGGATCTTGGGTCGTCCCAGTTCGTCCAATTAAGAATAATCTATAGGTTTATTTTTAATTTTTTACAATCTTAAATAAATAATTATAATTAAAAAAAAAGAAAAAGAATGCCCTTGAAAATCGTACATTAAAATTTTTTAGAAAAGTTTAAACCAATCCATCAACCTAAGATGAACTGGCCAAGTGATCAATGTGTGAATTTAACAAATTTATATTATTAAATTTATTAATCTAAAAATTATTTATCTAATTTAAGAGATAATATGCAAACATTAAAATAATTAAGCTTCAACAGTCCTAATATTACTTACCAAAAAAAACACAACATTAATATAGCAATAATTTAGTAAAATTTCATGGTAATTTTATTCTAAATAACACGTAGCAAATGTCATGAAATGAGTTTGATGCTGTAAAATGTGGTCTTACGTTTTGTCTAGTAGGTTTAATGAAGCAATTTTAGTTCGATTGAGTGTGAATAAACTAAATTTCTAAATTTAGAATGAAAATAAAACATTCAGAAAAAAAAAAACAAATACATTTTTTTTTGTCAAACCTATTCATATTATTTTTATATTATATATTTAATATATATTTTATATTTTTAAGTATTTTTATTCTAAATATTTTTTTCTATATATAAACACCAATATAAAATTATGATTTCTATAATCTCACTTATTTTGTAATCATCTCCAATTTTTATATAGTTAATTTTATAATTCTTTAGATGTAAATATTATGTCTTTCAACATATCACATGCATTATGATTTTGTGGTATACTGTCAGAGAGAATACTCAGTAAATTACTTAAAATTATAATTTATTGTAATAAATATTTAACATATTTTATCTACTGGGTATTATTATGGATTTGTTACACTAAAAGGAGGAATTTTACCTTTCATTTTTTGACAACTCAAATTCAATATGCATGAGGAATTGAAACTGGTTTTGAAATTCTTTTAAAAGTCAAATTCTGCTTTTTTCATTACTCCTCTAATGTAATGTTTTATAAATATATTTGATACATGCTTGAATCGAGATTTTTTTTAAGGAGATAATCAACCAGAGTAAAGCCTGTTGGGCCCCAGTATAAAGGCCCACAAAAACACGGCCCAAATAAGAGAAGCCCAGAGTCATCCACATAAGCAGATCAGATGGCCCAGGCGAGAAGCCTAAGGGCCGAAAGCCCAAGAGGATTCTTACCAACCCGAGCGGCCAAGAAGCCAAGAAGAATCTCTCAGACTTTCGGGGACTGTTCGCTCCCCCCAAGCCCGCGAGCTTGCAAGAGGACTCACGGTGCCCCGAGAACCGCCTCGTCCATGGCCGGAATGCCAATAGCCTGTTCGACGGTTTCCAAAAAGCCCTGCAACTGGTCGCGCCGCATCAACAGAAAGATGCTAGTCAAATCGGGGCGGATATCCGATTCTGTACCCGACACACCGAAAGGCTGCCGGCGCCCGTACATGCCCTTTCCACATCTCAGCTGCATTAAAGGAAGCCAGTGGTCCAGCCCCTCAACCGCCGGATGGACGACACGTGTCCACTCATCAACGGTCCGACTTCCACTATAAATATACAGCAAGACCTCCTTTTCAAGAGAGAGACCAGTCCAGAAAACACGCAAGGAAGCTTTCCAGTTGCCACTCTAACTTCCAAAGCTTCCAGCAAGCCTCCTCCTTCTCCACGCCTAATTCCTCAAAGACGTGGAAGAAGGCTCCCAGAGAGCATAGTTTACTTAAGGAGATAAACACAAAACGAGAGATAGGGAAGGGAATAACCCTTACAACTGTACTCTGTAAAATCTCCAACCCATATAGTGAAACTCTTTACAGGTCCTGAGCCTAGTGGTTTTTCCTCCCTATTTAAGAGGAGGTTTTCTACATAAAATATCCGGTCTCAGTTCTCATCTCGCATCCAACACCTCACTCACTCGTGTTGCCGGTTAACCACGGATCGGATTGAACGTCGAGGGTCCAACGCCCCTTATCAACGAGCCATTCCGAGAGATCCGGCGGGGTCGTCAACCTCCTGTATCTCTCGGCCATAGCAGGTCATCCGGCTCGGCGACCCTCACCTCCTGCATCTCTCTACCATAGCCATCCCCGTGGAACCAGAACGCAACAAAGCCTATGCCCAAAATATAGTAATCTTGATTTTATATATCATAAGTAATAAAATAAATAGATTTAATTTTTCTTCCTGATAAACCCCTTTGATATCTAAGTCAATTTATATTTGAGAAAAATAATAAAAGGTAACGAGATTATTGTGTTTTTGAACTTTGTCACAAGCTTCCTATTTTTAGGCAAACAGCCATATGAGATGGGCAAGCACTCTAATAGGCTGCAATGTCCGATAATTTTGTTATGATTTATAATAATAATATTATTATTGTATATTTGATTAATTTAGATAATAATTATTTAACAAATATTTGAAAAAAAAATCAAATTAAAGAAAATTTAGGCTCGGTGCTTGATTAGTGTTTGTGGAACACTCATGCATATTTTAATAGTATAGTGGCACAGAAGATATGCTTATTGTAGCGCTCATACACGGATGATGTAGAATGTTGGTGTTTGAGTTGCATTTGTTGCAACACTTTTAACACCCTATATTTTATATATGATTTATAATGTCATTGATATAATTTTAGATCAATTAAAAAAAAATTATCTAATAAAAATTTGTTGAAAAGAATTTTAGGATGTAAATTTGGCATCTAATAAGTACATGTGTGACACTCATGTATATTTTGGATAGATTAAATGGTGTCTGATACACATTATATAGTACTTATGTACAATTTGGATAAAATATTAGCACTAGAACCCGCATGTGATATTGTACTCGTGCGTGGTTGACGCAGTATAGGAGGCGCTTGATACATGTCTATCTGACGCTTGTGTACTAATCGATTATATAAGGCTTACGCATGCACTCTTCATCCATTTTATGGGAAAAAAAGAGAAAGAAGTGAGAGAGGGAGAAGAGGAAAAAAATAAGAAGATAAAAGAGAATGAAGGAGATTTTAGAACCTTTAGAAGTTAGATTTGTAAGATAAGATGGTTAAAATAAGTATTTTAAACCCAATATTTGATAAATTTCAAAATCTTTTGATATTTATTTATGTTTTGTATTTTACTGTATGTGCGTATTATTGTTTCTTCTTACTCTAAATATTATTGAATGTTTTGAAACTTGTTTGGTTTTAGCCGAAAGATTTAAAATTTTGTTCATTTGTGAAATATTTAAGAAGTAAAGTCATAAACATGTATATTTAGCCTTGAATGAATAGTATATACAAGAGTTTATGGAAGTCATCAATTTTAAAATATAATAATTATGAGCAATTAAATTAATATAGGTAAATTGAGATCAAAGAATGTAGGAGAAATTAGATTGAAAAGCCTAAAGACCCAAAATTAGTAAAATCGAGAATCGACGTTATAACCTTGAAATATTAATTCATAAATAAGATTTAAATTTTAAATTATGATAATCACATTTTATTATATTAATATAATCAAAATTCTGGTTCAAAGATATGAAATATTCGGTTAGACGGTCAAACAGGTCTCAGATGGTACGTGCGCGAAGCTGGCTCACTGCAGGCCTACCCTAAGACTGACCCGCGCCTTATGCGCGCTCGAGCCCCTTATTGAGCGCCGATTCAAGGGAAGGGGCGCTTGAAGCATGCCCGATGTATGCTTGAACGCCGGATCCAGGAGAGGCCCGCTTGGAGCACTCCTTGCGCACGCTCGAGTGCCAATTCGGCTATTTAAGTGCACACGAGGTTTCTTTTCGTCATTTTCACATGAAAAATCGAGAGAGGAGAGAGATTGAGTAGAGAAGAGAAAGAATGAGGAGATTGAGGCTCTCGAGTTCATTTTAGATTTGGAACTAGTTAAAGAAGTTATAAATCGGGTCGAGACAAGTACATTTATATATTTTTTCTTTCTATTATTGCACTTTTTATTCCGTTCTCTTTGGGCATTTTTGTTTAAATACCTGTCTAAATTTATATTTTATAAAACTCATATCTTGAGTATAATTATTTACCGATTGGGTGTCCGATTTGATAATTTTATACGGTTTTATGCATATGAAAAATCTTAACCCACGCCCCAATATTTTTACCAGTGTATTTTGGGATTTATACATGTTTTGGCTTTATATATTTAAATCCTAACTTTGTGAACGTTTTTTTTTACCTTGATTATTTGATATTTATTTATATGTAAATT
Organism: Nepenthes gracilis; assembly: GCA_033239525.1. Classification (NCBI taxonomy): domain Eukaryota; kingdom Viridiplantae; phylum Streptophyta; class Magnoliopsida; order Caryophyllales; family Nepenthaceae; genus Nepenthes; species Nepenthes gracilis. The sequence goes on along the minus strand of BSYO01000016.1, from coordinate 16,664,800 downwards.
GTATATAATATTTTATGTATTCTAAAAATATTATTGGATACTTTTGTGAAGAGATTTATTATTTGAAAGTTCTAAAATTATGTTTGGCATATTGTGGTAAAGATTTTCAAATTTTTTCTAAATTTTATGTTAATTTGTACATGTATTTGAAGTCATATAAAGATTTAAGTTTTTAAGAATCTGAATATCTATATCTACATCCAAAAAATATAAAAATATGAAAAGTATAAGAAGGAACCTCCACAATAGTTAGGAATTATAAACTGTTCTCCAGAAAGTGAGGAGTAAGTAATAAGAATTAAGTATGAAAATTTTCTTAAGGTAAGATAATAAATTGAAACTTTGAAATTTATTATTTGATATCTGTTATCTGCCAACTGAACTTGTTATCCGTTCCGTCAGTACCAGTATTATCATCTGAATTTGTTACCCATTCCGTCAGTGCTAGTAGGCCGTATAAATCCGTTTTCTGTTCCGTCAGTACTGATATTACTATCTGAATCCGTTATCTGTTCCGTTAGTACCGATATTGCCATCCATATTTGTTTCTATAAGATTCTATAGGCAACAAGGAAACAGAAATTTGAATATAATATCTATATTTGAAGGAAATTAGAAACAAGATTTGAAAGTTAAACGTATTCTGAAAGTGCATTTAATTATATATCATGTTTATGCATCACGTATTATGCTCCTATTTCTCGCTTCTTGCATTATCTTGAATATATTGCTTATTGTCATTATTATATTTGTACATTGCTGAACATTTGATTTATTTCTTACTGTTTTTTTATCTTCAGATGATTAATGCAGGTTCATGTTTAGTTTGATGGCCATTTTATAAGTAGAACCTTATCGGTTTTCAATTAGAATATGGTCTATCACAGTTTCGACCAAAATCGTTTTTAATTTTGATTTAAATTTGTACTTTTTAACAAAGAAAAGAATATATATTTGTACTTTTTACATTGTAGAAAGTTTTATTTTTTTTTATATTGAGAAAAAAAGTTTTACATTTTGTTTTTGGGATTAGCATGTCCAACTTGATTTTAGGTATTATATTTAGATTTTATTCATTTTAGGAAAAAAAAATTCAGTCTAGCTTATTCATTATTAATTATCACGTGTTCTTGAGTCAAGGATGTGATAGTGCTCATGCACACCTATATATTTTGGTAATGTTTAATGTATGCTTGATTGGCGTTTATGTACTGATTTGAATATATAATAGCTATTTGTTATATTTTTTTTGTCATATTTGCAGAAAAAAGAGAGAGAAAATCGAAAGAAGTAGAAGAAAAGAAGAATATAAATAAGAGAGAGAATGAGAGCAAAGAAGATTTTAGAATTTTTTCGAGTTAGATCTCTGAGAGGTTTAAGATAAGTGTTTTTAACTTTATTCATTGATATATTTTTAGAATATTTCGATTTTACTTCTAATTTTTATTTTATTGTACATAAATATCACAATTTATATCCTTATTTTAAAAATCATTACATACATGTAATTTTTACCAAACGGTTTGTCGTTTCATTGGGTTTTATTGAATGTTTAAGTATTTTTTTCATCAAATATTTCAAAAGATTATATTTATATATAAAAATATTTAATAAAAAGATCATAAAATATTATACATTGAGCCTTATATGTTAACCGTCCATACAAGTGCTTGTTGATGATTTTATTTTATTATTTGATATAAGCTTGTAATTTCTCACTAGATAAAAAAATTTGAGATTTATATTTCTTCACAAGAGGAAAAAGTTTTGGTATTTTTAATTTTTTCATAAATTTTAATTTTTTTTATTATTTATTACAAAATCTCCCGTTTATTTTTGTTAAGAATTATTATAAAAAATTGACAAAAAAATATATTCAAATGTTTAAATATAGTAAATATGTTTGAGGACTATATCTATAACCCAGAGGTAAAAAAAATGACATTTGATCGTATTTATATAAAATAAATTACTAACAACCTGTTTATAATTTTAAATAGTAATATTTTATCCTAAAATTATTAAAAATATATGCAACTTCTTTAAGTTGGCATTTTGGCCCTCAGTTGGCTAATTTTGGCATGATTTGATTTTTAAAATTTTCACCCATATTGTATTTTATATTTTGATAAGTTTTTGCTCTTTCAAAATTTTGCAAATTTTTGATATGATCTTTGAACTCACATGATTGAGACATCTTAGATTTATAGATGTATTATATGATTTGAATTTTAGATGATTTTGTGCTATTTATTTTATTTCGCATTCATATATGTGTTACAAGCTGTATGTATGAAATTATGATTTGGACTATATATTTAAAATGCTAGATATATCAAATTTCATATGTGTTTACGATTTTTTCGTTCTTGATGGGTTTAATCACAACATGAACCGATCTAATAGTTAGCCCACTTGTTAGTAAAGCCTAACTGGAAGCAAGACCAAGGAGACCGCTCGGCCAGCCTATCCATTGCGACTACTCCAAAGGGGGAACAACAGGCCAAGACCAATAGACATCATTTACAATTCAACCAATCATAGCCTAGGTCAACCCTCCCGTTCAGCAGCAACAGTTTGGTAGCATAGATAATGTCGGCGTAATAGCCACCAGCCAATAGTGATCAAAGTCGACCCTAAAAAGTCACCTCGTTCGCTTGCTAGTAATAATTCTAGCCAATCTATACTGTAATAGTTTGGGCAATGTCGGCCACAACTCGCAACGGTGACATTACCATCCCAAGGAGACAATTAACACGACCACTACAACTATCATCAGGACAGGTTGACAAATCCTGGCCAAATACCTGTCACGAGTTTTGGCGTCAAAGTCTTCTTCACAAAATATTATAAATATTCTTCGCCTTCATAGGAAAATGGATCGATTGATCTCCAACTGAATCAACCCTCAAACGAAAAACAAAAGTAGAGAAAGAACCATAGTCTCTTGGAGCGCATCTTCAAATCTTTCCAAGATATGATCTTTGAACTTACATGATTGAGACATCTTAGATTTATAGATGTATTATATGATTTGGATTTTGAACGATTTCGTATAGTTTGTTTTATTTGATATTCATATATGTGTTACAAAATTTATATACGAAATTATGATTTGGACTATATATTTAGAATGTTTGATATATCGAATTTCACATGTGTTTATGATTTTACGTTCTTTTATCTATTTTATGAATATATATTTATTTATCATATATCTATACTTATTGAATTATACACTCATAATTTATAATATTTTCTAAACCTTCTAAATTAGTAGTCCATGAATACTTGTAGGATTCGAATAGAGAGGATTTTTGTACTTAGATAAAATTTTTGGATTATTGTATATTTTGATTACCAAAGTTTTTATAATTTGGAAGGGCTATGTTGGATGGATTTTAGTGCACAATTCATATTGTGATATTTATGGTATCTATTAGATGTTTTTCCTTATAGATTACTAGTGCGGCCGTCCATGTCTTGGTTACCATGATCACAAAACCACGACAGCTAGACGCTGATGTGTCACATTGCTATAAATATTGTATTATTCGGTGAAATTATATATTATTATTATATACTTTAATAATTGGTTTAATTAATATATATTTAAAAATAATTTTATCCAAATTATAAAAAAATATTCTTATTTTTGTTTTTTTATAATTTTTTTATTTTGAGTAGAGATTTGATAATATAGGAATTGTTTTGTGCAAATTATCATATAAAATTATATAATTGACATATATGTCTGATATTTAATTATTATATATACAAATTAGTATTCAACTCAAGATGTAACCAATTAAATTTAATTTCTTGCTCGTAAAATAGAATAAAAAAATCAGAAAGTAATAAATAAAATTAAAAGTCGAGAATAAGTTTTTAAAATTGAGATTTAAATATTTAAATAATAGATATTTTTAATAATTAATTTAAATAATATATTTTTTAATGTGTCGAATAATTTTGTCGCCTCACGCTTCCTGTAACACAATCATGTACAAAGCTATTAAATAGTTAAAATATTTATAGTTCTATTAATATTAAACCTGTATAGGAATTAAATAAATAAATTACTATATTATTTAAAATACTCAAAAAAATGTTTATAAATCATCAAAATATTTTAGATGTGATGCGTCCCTAAATCTGAATTGATGTGCCGATTAGGGAGCCGCGGGTTGGATCTTCTCGTTTAGATGATTAGAAGCGGGTCCAGTCTCTATCTCGTTAAATCTGATCCTGTATACAACGAACAAATAAGAAATCAGAAGAATTGATGGACCCACTTTCCGATATATCCTCTAACATTCAAGTTAGAAATTTTTTCATAAGAAAAATAAGATGGATGATACAAAATGAGAGTGCGAATGCACGACTGAGGGGGTTGAGTGTTAGATTTGGAGGGCAGAGCTCCAAAAGATGCACTCGACTGGTAGTGTCTTTGCCGATTGTACGGTTGTTTGAGAGCAATTGGGATACTTGACAACAGTGACAAAGTCTTAGTCAGGATTCACTCACTTGAGGAGAGTTTTCGGTTCTATTTCTCTGTGGTGTCTTATCTTGTTTCCTCTTCCTTGTTGTAGTGAAGGGAAGTTTACAACATTGGCAGACAATTCAACTTTTCTTGATTGGTAACAACAATCAGTTGAGTTGTCTAAATGGATAAGAAAATCCTGGTATGGCAGTTACTTTTGAGAAGAGATTCGCCTGACTACCGTTGTTATTCTGGGAGTGATCGTATGAACGCGAGAGAATATTATTGGAATATTTATCAGGCTATTTCGATTGATTATGGTATGTCTCTTCAGTATACGGGGAGAGGATCGTTGATTGTTCTGATTGGGATGACGAGGTCATTTTTGTCAATTGGACCGGTTGGGATATTGTTTGGATTTCGAGCCTATCCCTTTTGCTTGTGGGTCCTCTTCTTGGGTCGAGACTTTCGGACAATCTCTTCATTGTGGGCCTTGACATCCGAGTCGGTTAATGAGTGACGGACTCAACACTAGCCCATCATATCAGATGGTTCAAAATTTTTAATCCCCAGTATACTTAGGATCGGATGTTACCTATAGGTTTGTGCAGTTTCCTTTCCCAAAAAATCTTGTAGGCTGTTGCCCTGATTGTTAGGGTTTAGCCATGATTTTCTAGACTTTGTTGATTCTTTGCGGATCGTACTGGCGATGCGATCTTCCACAATAATGGTACGCTGATCTCCTCTTTTAGCTATAAGTAAAGGAGGGTCGTAACACATTGCTCCACAAATCATAGCCACCAGTTGGGTGGCATGAATGTTCGAAGTGGGTATGAAGCCTACACACCCACCTGCCGGAGTCGACGGAGACGTTGGCTCAATGCTGGAAGCTATAGCAAAAGGCACGTTTAAGATCCGCTTTGGTTTCCCTCTTTTCGTCTTAGCGCATCCTGGCCCTACATAGCATCAAGTGGGATTTGGACCGATTTCCTCCTCTGCCAGCTGGTGATGGAGGGCCTTTGCAGAGGTAGCCCTGGTGGAGCAGCGACTCGGCCAATTCTATAAGAGAGGGTGACATCCCATGCCCTCCAGCCGAGCGGTTCAATCCTAGGTGGCCCATGGGAGGTTTGCTCCTGAGCTTGCTGATGAGGGTACATACCCAAGTTCATGTGGATCCTTGGGGCCATTGACGTCGCACTGGGTCTAGTGTATGGATCTACGCAACTATGGCCAGTTTCAGTCGACGACTTTTGATGAATGCTTCCCGAGGTGGCACTGGTGCTTCGTGTTTCACTTTGGCTAGCGAGGGCTTTGGTATGTTCTCCTTACTTCGGTAGCTAGAGGGCGGTGGTGCACAAGATCCTTGCCTGTTCAAGCGTGCTGTTCTCCCCTCTGAAACTCCTTTCTAGGGATAGGCATTTGCTTGCCTTTCGGGGCGTTCGCCCCAGTTGGGTATGGCTTTTGAAATCGTGTCATCGTTTCATGTACTTTTATTACTTTATGACGTTGTACGTTCGTTGTTGAAGGCTTGTACTTTGTAAAAATGACTTAACTAATGGAACTACTGAGTATTTTTTTTTTATCTTTATGGCTCTAATGTTCTTGCATGGTAAGAATGATTAAAGTGCTTGGAATATTCGTCCTTTGCTGTTTGGGTTATGCTGGTCTGGCAGTCTAGTACTTTGAAAATTCGTTCTTCTTGTTGTTTAACTCACGGCTACTCGTCTCGATGCTTGGTAGGAACAAGCGCCGGTCGAGCCTGACTCTAGCTTGTCAGGGTCGAGCATCTTTTGTTGCTTGGCATATTGATGACTTGATGTTCGGCAGATTGGCGTCTTAGCTCGCGTGCTATGGGATCCTCCTTGTCAAGCCCCAAGTTTAGGCCTTTTGCTCCAGTGAGGCCACTCACGTGTAGAGGGCCGAATACTTTAGAAGCTCTCTTTGAGTTGACCCCTCTTGCCCTGGCAAGAGAACTATGGAGCGCCAGCTAGCACTGTAAGAGTTGTCTTCATGGGCGGAGCACTGTCGCTTTGGGCTTTTGTCTTGTATTCTAGGATTGTGTCAATCTTTTCACTAAGAGTGGACCCTATCGCTCAAATCCTCCCAAATGTCGAGTTCGTCATGCATATGAGATTTTTCTTAGCAACCAGTCTCTTCCTCCGGTTTTCCATTTTTAGATTCATGCGTGGAGGGAGCCCCTAGCCACCACATGTCTAGGTGGACGCATGGGGCCCAGAGCCGTTTAAGCTGTCCTGCTGGGCAATGGATGCATGCTCGCCATAGTAAAGTTGGATGTTGCTATGGCTACCACGGGGTCATCACCATGGGAGGCCATGCCTCTAGCCGATGTGCCAGTCGGAGGGTGAATACTGATTGTACTTGTTTGCTGATGTGTAACTTGCTGGTGCCGAAAGGGAGAGAAGCTTGGCCAATGAGTTGGCAGTGTCTTCTGGCATGGGAGGCTGCGTGTTGGGGGTAGTGCTCTCTCCACCTGAGAGCGTCCTAATCTTTTGCTTGCCTCTAGTGACTTAGTTGACCGTTCGACTGTGGTTGGTCCCTGTTGCTTGAAGTCTCTCGGCCCTTGAGGTCGTCAGACCACTGGATCCTTTGAAGATGCTAACTCTCTCTGATCATCTAGAAGCTAAATGGTGGAGCCCTCATCACTGCACCTTTAGACGGGTGCGGACGATTTGAGGCTGACAGGATCAGGGCATTCGGCCAAGCCATGAACGCCTGCATGTTGGGAGTTGGTCGTCCATCTGCATAGCTACCCAAGGAAGGGTCGTCTCCATGGGGGTGATGTCTCCAACTAGTGCGTTGTTCCCACTCGAGATACTATCCGTGTTTGTTCTTGTAGTTGCAGTGGTAGATTTTTCAGTTGTTTCCACAAACGACGTGAATGATGCTTCATCAGATTCAAGTTGATGTACGTATTAGGGAGCCCGGGTTGGATCTTCTCGTCTGGATGATCAGAAGCGGGCCTAGTCTTCATCTCATTGAACATAGATCTTGCGCAATATAATGAATAAACAAAAGATCAGTGGATTAACAGGATTCATTTTCCGGTTTATCCCCCGATACTCAAATTAAAAATTTTTCTGTAAGAAAAGAAAGATGGAGAATGTAGAATGGAAGTGCGAATGCACGGGTGAGGGGGTTAAGTTTTAGATTTGGAGGATAAAGCTCCACTCGGCAGGGAGTATCTTAGAGAGAGAGAGAGATGTGCTCGAGAGGGAGCGTCTTGGTCTGCTGTGTGGTCATCAGAGTGCAACTAGAATGCTCGACGACAGTGGCAGATTCTCTATCAGGGCTTACTCACTTGAGAAGAGTTTTCGGTTATATTTTTCTATAGTATTTTATCCTGTGTCCCCTTCCCTACAATAGTGAAGGGGTATTTATGGTGTTGGTGGGTAGTTCGACCTTTCCCGACTAGTGATCACTGTCTGCTGAGTTGTCCGGATGGATAAGAAAATCCCGATATGGCAATTACCTTTGGATAGAGATTCACTGGGTTATCATGGTCATTTTGGGAGTGATCGTGTAAACATGGGCGAATATTTTTAAAATATTGGTCAAGTTGTTATGATTGGTTATTCTAAGTTTTTTCAGCGTGCGGGGAAAAAATCGTGAGCCGTTCTGACTAGAACAACGAAGTCATTTTGGCCAATTAGGCCGGTTGGAATGTTGTTTAGATCCCAAGTCTATCGCTTCTGCTTATGGGCCCTCTTCTTGAGTCGAGACTTTAAACATCATCTTTACTATGAGTCTTGACATTTAGGTCGGTTGCTAGGTTTTTCTATATTAAATAAATGCCTATATTATTTTATAATATTATTGTGATGTTGATTTTATATTAAAGAATATAATCTAAAAAAATAGCTTAAGATTTAGTTTTATTTTTTATATATATATATATTTTCATACAATGTAAATGAATTTCAAGACTTAATTGTGTATTCAATAGAATCCATGATAGCTAGGTTTGAGCCACCTTTAATGTCGAATCGCAATGATCATTTTCAAAACTCATTTTCTAAGGTAGGTTTTATTTTAACTTAGAGTGATTTATTTATTTATTTTTAGACTATATTTTATCTGTATCGTGCAGATTTTTAACACTTGGATACTTTCTATGATCATTCTGTTTAAAAGATAGAGCCAAATCAAGTAAAGGAAATTATTTTTAAAATTTTAAATATTTATTTTTAAATAAATAATTATAATTTAATTATTTATATATATTTTTAATCTAATAAAAAATATTTTATCTCTTTTTCTTAGGATTTGATGGCGTAAGAAAAATACATTTTAATTTACATTATTTTAACATTTATTTTTTGAAAAAAAAAATATCGATTTAAACAAAAATGAACAGAAATCATATTAAAAATATACTGTCCAAAATATTTTTCGATAAGAGCTTCAGCAGAAGGAGAGCCGTTGATTTCTGGTTCCGAGTCTAGATACGATTATTATCCTCCACTGCTTCAACGATGGTTGTTATCAAAGCAGCAAGGAACTCGCTCGCAGCTCGCTCGCTCTGTCTGTGCGAGGTTTTCTTTTCCTCTATGCTGCACTGAAACTATCTCTAGATTACATACAACTATCACTTGAAATCATTGAGTTCCCCAATTTCTCCACGTCTCCCCGTTATCCAAATTGCTCCTATCCCTTCCGTAGATTTAACGAACCGGTAATGGCGGATTGATGTGACAAAATTTTGCTTGGAGGCCGTAATGATTCATGGCCTCTCTTTTTCTCTCATTGCCCATTGAAACATATGATTCCAACAAGCTCAATTTCTCACTGAATTCCATTCAATCATTTTGTCCTCCCTTTTTTTCCTTCACGAGCTCTGCCAATGTAAGTTTATCTCCTGCTATTTCCCACATTAATAATAGTCACTGCAAGCGGATAAAAGCTCTTCAGGTCGAGTCAGATTTATCAGACTCCTTTGTGAAGGGCAAGGTTGGTGGTGTCAGTAAGCCTGTCGAAAATAGATCAGTTGGTCACTGTTCAGTTGCCCGAAATTCGCCTGTGGGTCATAGAAATATATGGAAGAGGATTCAGGGTGTGGGGAAATTGTTAGAAGGGGAGGGGAATTTGGTGCCAAATTCTATCAGGAACAGTAATGTGGAAGAAGATGCTTGTATATCGTGTAGGGATGAAGTTGAGAGTGAATTGAATGTAAATGTCTTTGGTATTGGGACTGATTCGAGTGTGAAGCTTTGCAATATGGTATTGAAGCGGTTGGAGAGGTGCACTGATAGCGGAGCTTTGAAATTCTTTATGTGGATGAGGAGCAATGGGAAGTTGAAAGGGAATGTGATAGCTTACAATCTAGTTCTAAGAGTATTAGGCAGGCGAGGCGACTGGAGTGGGGCGGAAAAATTGATCCAGGAGATGAAACTTGAATCTGAATGTGAGCTCGAGTGTCAGGTTTTTAACACGATAATTTATGCTTGTTCCAAAAAAGGGCTTGTGGAGGTGGGCTCAAAGTGGCTCCTTATGATGTTAGAATTTGATGTTGAACCCAATGTTGCCACTTTTGGTATGCTTATGAGTCTGTACCAGAAGGGCCGGAGCATTAAGGAGGCTGAGTTTACATTTTCCCAGATGAGAATACTACGTTTGAAATGCCAGTCTGCATACTCGGCCATGATCACGATTTATATGCGTTTTGGTCTGCATGATAAAGCAGAGGAAATTATTCGCTTATTGGCAGAGGATAGAGTTACTTTGAACTCAGAAAACTGGTTGGTTATGCTTAATGCATATAGTCAACAAGGCAAGCTTGAGCAAGCTGAATCAGTGCTGCTTTCAATGCAGGAGGCGGGGTTTTCCCCAAATATCGTTGCATACAACACTCTGATAACTGGTTATGGGAAAGCATCCAATATGGATGCTGCAGAAGGGGTTTTTCAGAGCATACAGAGTCTTGGGTTGAAGCCTGATGAAACGACATACAGGTCCATGATTGAAGGTTGGGCCAGGGCTGGCAATTATAGGAAAGTGAAATGGTTTTATAATGAACTCAAGGCTTCGGGTTTCAAGCCGAACTCCTCTAATTTGTTAACGTTGATAAACTTGCAAGCCAAACACGGTGATGAAGAAACTGCTGTTAAAACTCTTGATGATCTGGTGGAGATTGGTTGCCAATCTTCCTTCATCCTTGATACTCTTTTACAAGCTTATGAGAAAGCCGGAAGGTTTGATATGGTGCCTCTCATTGTCAGAGGTTCATTATATGAACATGTTTTAGTCAACCAAACAGCCTGCTCGATATTGGTCATGGCTTATGTGAAGCATGGATTAGTAGATGATGCTATAAAAGTCCTAGAAGAAAAATGGTGGAAGGATCCTGCTTTTGAGGATAACTTATATCATCTACTAATCTGTTCATGTAAGGATTTGGGTCATCTAGAGAATGCTGTGAAGATTTTTACCCATATGCCCAAGTCTGACAAGCCAAACTTGCATATTGTGAGCACAATGATTGACATCTACGGTGTTATGAACCAATTTTCTGTTGCTGAAAGCCTTTACGGGATGTTGAAGTCTTCAGGGGTTTCCATGGACATGGTTGCCTTTAGTGTTGTTGTGAGGGTGTATGTAAAGGCTGGGTCTTTAAAGGATGCCTGCTCTGTTTTAGATACTATGGATAAGCAAAAAAGCATTGTCCCAGATGTTTTTCTGTTCCGAGATATGCTTCGTATATACCAAAAATGTGGCAAACTAGATAAATTAGCAAACTTATACTATAAGATCTTGAAGAGTGGTATTACCTGGGATCAGGAAATGTACAACTGTGTCATAAACTGCTGTGCACATGCCTTACCAGTTGATGAGCTTTCCAAGCTTTTTGATGAGATGCTTCAGCAAGGATTCAACCCTAACGCCATTACTTATAATGTCATGCTTGATGTTTATGGGAAGGCCAGGCTTTCCAACAAGGCTAGGAAGGTCTTTTGGATGGCTAGTAAACAGGGATTGGCTGATGTGATCTCTTACAATACTCTTATAGCAGCATACGGGCGAAGCAGAGACTTCAAGGAGATGAAATCGACCGTGCAAATGATGCAACTTAATGGGTTCTCTGTATCCCTAGAAGCTTACAATTGCATGTTGGATGCCTACGGAAAAGAACGTCAAATGGAGAATTTCAGGAGTGTTTTACAGAGAATGAAGCAGTCAAGTTGTGCTTCTAATAGTTATACATACAATATACTGATCAATATATATGGTGAGCATGGATGGATTGAAGAAGTTGCAGCTGTGTTGAAGGAATTGAAAGAACACGGACCAGGACCAGATTTATGTAGCTATAATACATTGATAAAGGCTTATGGAATTGCAGGGATGGTTGAAGATGCTGTATCTATGGTTAGAGAAATGAGAGAAAGTGGTATAGATCCCGATAGAATTACCTATATAAACTTGATAAACGCTATGCGGAGGAATGATAATATCTTAGAGGCAGTAAAATGGTCTTTGTGGATGAAGCAGATGGGATTTAGCTGATGAAGAGTGCCCATGCAACACTTCTACTTCTTCGGCATCTCCAACAAAAAGTGAGCTGAATTCTGCTCAATGTCCATGAAATGTCACGTACGTACTCCATCTCCAGCTTTTTATAGCATCTATGTGGATTATGCGTACATCATGAATTGAATAATTGTTCTCTCTTTAATAATATCATGACTGTTGTTCCTAATTTCTACAATTCTGTGGAAGGTTTTTGGCATCTGGCATATCTCTCTCTTCCTTCACGTCTTTTTACATACATACATTGTTCCTTATGAAACTTACGAGCTCAAGTTACAACAACCTAGTGGCAGCTACATCAATACTAATGTGTGAAGTTTTTACCCAAGACCTGTGGCAATCATAAATTGTTATCCCAGTTCATGGTGGAATTTCCAGTGCAGGGTTGTTTCCAATGACATTAGTAAAACATCAATTAAATATAAGGTGGGTGTGAAGTAGGTTAGCTAATGAGTTTCTCTGAAGTGTTCTAACGAATTTGGGGATCATGCATCTTTCAAAGGAGATGTACTTGGTACATCTCCTTTATCTACCATTGAATAAAAATTCAATGGTGGAGATTAATATAAAAAATTATATATAGTATTTTTGTAGATTTATTAATATTAACATTTGATGTGTCATAGAGATTCAAATTATCGTACGAATTAGGGAATTGGTTATTTCTTCAAAAAGTTCAAATAGCGATGTGTTTGATCTTTGTAACTTCAAATCCTTATTATGTACACTCCAACAAATTAAACCAGAGGTAAAAGTTATACGGGACTTATTCCTTGACATATCATTTGACGTTTAAGTGATCTTTCTTTTTGAACAGAAAGATGAGAAAGGAAATACTGAAATGGAAAGAGGATGGGGATAAGTGTGAAATAGGAGGATTTTGCTCCACTTTTTCTCTTTTCGGATCTCCACTCTTTCCTGTTTGGGAGAAGGTGTATTTATGGCCAGGATCCTTGTCCAGCAAACCTTTGAAACCATTGCCTGTGTTTAGAGCCGTTTCAGGACAACTGTTGAAAGGCGTTATTTTTGGTGTATAACTGCCGTTTGAATTTAATGAGAAAACCTTCTAGCCATTAATTGTGGTGACCGTTTCGGGCGTTTCTAGATCGAGTTATTTACTATTTCATTATTATCCTTCGGTTATTATTAACTGATCGTTAGGATCGAGCGTTTCAGTTAATGCCCTGGGGAACCGTTATTTAGTTATCCTTATGTGTTTCATGCTTCTTTGCTTGGGTTGTTGAAGCTTGGGCCCCGATTCAGATTTACATTGGGCTGATTTGTCTTGAACTATATCCAACAACATCTATTGAATATTTAACCTAATAGTACAAATAAAAAATAACCATTTCGATTATTTTTATTTTAAATTTCATCCGTTAAACTTTTTTCATCCAACAAATGACACAGAGATATACTCAATACATATCCCTAAGGAGATGCATCAACTCCAGGTCCGTCTTCCAACAGCTCGAGAATTGACTGCTTTGAGTTTAAGATGCGTTAGTTTCTTCGTGCATAGTGCAAGAAGGTTGAAGGTGTCCTTTGCCATGTTAAAACAATCAGAAAAGACTCAACAACTCAGCCTTGCAGAAAAGTCTCTGTGTTGTTCATGGTTGGCAATTGTGAAATTATGCCTGCATCTTTACCTACATTCACCTAAATAGTATTACATCTTCCATCGAAGGTAAAAGACAAAAAAGTAAACATATGCGTGCATGGTGGAATGCACAACTTTCACCATGATCATGGAGGGGCAAAACCTCTATTAAGATACACAAATGCTCCAGAGCTCAAAGATTATTCTGGATATGTCATTAAAATTGAGAAATGTTAAGAAGTGAGAGGAGATTTCAATACAAATGCAAATCTAAATAAACCAAGCTTTGAAAATTTCCGGCACCAGTGTCCAAAGAAGAACACTCTTCAGTCACTAAAAGAACGCAAAACTCTCAATTTTTGCAAGAAAATAGAACAGCTTCAATAGCCAATGCAGCACCTTGTAAAATGCACTGTGCAATCAATCTGAAATACACTCAAGTCCAGAATTTAAATGGAACTCAATATGTATTCAGCATTGTGGCTTCTCCTCCAGCTCATTTCTTACAGGCAAAGTCTCTGTTGATTCCTTATGGCACATCAGAAGTTAGCATTGTAGATAAACTTAATGTGAGATTAAAGCCAGAAATGCAGCATTGCCTGTGAGGAAAAGGACAAAAAAAAGTAATATCATAGTGTGTTCCTGTAGCCTTAACAAGGAGATACCGTCTCCCAGCAAACTGTTTGCCATCATATACACTTTGATGGATCTTGTCAGATAGAAACCTTGATGGATCAACACAGCGAAGTGACAAGGACATGGAAAGGAAGTGGAGGGGACAGAAAAAGATGGAGAGATAGAAAGAGCTGTACATTATTGAGCTCAATCTAAGGGAACTATACACATTCAATTGAACGGTGCTGTATGTAACTAAAGCATTATGCAATGCCTCAATCTCTAGGCTGCATAAATAAACCACATATTATTTTACATATTCAAAGATGATCTATGAAGAATCAAACATAATGTTCTCTAGCATACATAAAGAATCATACCTCTGCAAGAGAATCAAGGGCCGGTTGTTGCAAAGAAGGGGGCTTCTTGGTTCTCCACCTCATTATTTCGTCCTGTATCGACTTGAGTTGATCCTTAATTTCCTTCAATAATCTCAAATTCTCTTCCTCCGCCACAACACTAATTTCTTGCCTGGTCACAATTCTCTCGTCCTCAAGGTTCTTCAGCTGCCTGTTAAGCTGCCGTATCTCAAAGTCACCAACACCAGGGCATTTAAAACATAATTGAGGATCGAGAGTCAACCCTTCTCTTTGTTGGGGTGATTTGTCATCACTATCTGGTGACACTGATGATCTCTTATCCCAATTTCTTGTATTTGTAACACCTGAGTTGTTGACTTCCTGAAAAACTTGAACTGGCTTTCCAAGCCGCTTTTCAGTTTCCAGACTAAGCTTTCTCTTCTCTGTCCTCTGAAACAACCCTTCTTTTTGTTTGGATGATTTGTCATCACTATCTGGTGACACTGATGATCTCTTATTCCAATTTCTTTTATCTGTAACACCTGAGTTGTTGACTTCCTGACAAACTTGAACTGGCTTTCCAAGCTGGTTTTCTGCTTCCAGACTTAGCTTTCCCTTCTCCGCCCTTTGAAACACACCAACTTGCTGAAAGACAAAAGTTTGTGGGACTTCAAATTTATCTTGAATTTTCATGTGGCATGCAGAATCCCCACTTTCTTCAAACAATAAATTCTCAGGGCAATCAGCTTTATCCGATTTAGCATGGAATTCTTCTCTTGTTGGATCCTGTGGCGAGCCTGAACTTGCTTGTGAATGTGGTGAATTAGACCTGGGAAACCCATCCTTTGAAATAGATAACTCTTTCAATCGTTCATTTAACTTTCTAATCTGTTCCCAATAGGAATTAAAGTCTCCTGCAGTTGAATTCTCCAGTTTCTTGTCAGTTAATAGGTTGTGTTCCTTGATTTGTTCCAATAATTTTGGACTATTTTCTGAAGATTTTTCCCTTTCAGTAGAAACTTCCCCGTCCTTCGGAAAAATGGGTGGAAGAGAATTGCCCCTTCTCACACAGCATTGAACATCCCTGCTGTCCGCCATGATATCATTCCTTCGCAGCATGTTCTGTGGATATTGTGTTTCACAGACACCCAAGTCATTATAGCCTAAACTTAGAAGTCTGAATCTATATGCCTGAACTTGGAACTCGAGAGATGCAATTTGCATTTCCTTCTGATAAACTATTTCTCGAAAAATTGCTAGAGTCTCCTCAGCATGGACCATTTTTTCCTCTGCAATTCTCTTGTACTGGCAAGCTTCCATTTCTACTGCTGCCTTCTCACCCTGCAGACGCAACATCATTGACAAAGCTTCGCTTGTTGCAGTTGCAGCAGCTTCTCTCTCGAAGTCCAATTCATTGTAAAGTCGTTGTAGCAGTTCTTGCTGGGCATTTAGAGTCTCTTTCAGAATGGTGACACCCATTTCAGATGTCCCCAGGGAAATAGCACGTTCAGCCATTTGGAGACTGCAGAATTACTCTTGAAGACTGGAAAACTACGGCAAATTTCAATCAGTATAATGGTTCTCTCCACAAGATACTACTGCTGTAATCCTGGAATTGCGAGGTATTGTAACATAGCAGGAGAATCTACTGTTTTAGCTACCACAATGCTATAATCATTGTATATGAATTTGAAAAGAATGAAAGGATAGATCTTCCTCAAAGTTTTCCTTTCTACTTGATTAACTTTGCTTCCATACAGTGGAAGCAGTTAGTTTTTAGTCCAACTAACACAACTGTTCAATTATTCTAATCATTAACTATCCTAATGATCAACCATCCGACCACCCTTATTACCAACTATCATAACTTTCTTGAGGGTAAATCTATAAATAGGGTCGCATGTGGGATTTTTAAGACCTGGGAAAAATCAAATCCAAGATGGAGATTATTTAAGAAGTATTTTAATTTGGTTACGTATGTATGTACGTACATGCGTATGTATATTTCTTGGGATTGCCATGGATACATGAATGAAATGGTGTACAGTGCTTGCGTAATATGTAAAGCAATTTTTTTGTAGTGTAACATGTTATGTACTAAATATATATATATATATAGGATTCTTGGTACTCTTGTGGATGTGGAATATATAAGTATAATTAGATGCCTTATATATGTTATAGCTTGTACAAGATTAGCTTTTACAATGGGCAATTTAACTAGACGTTCTCATAATCTAAGCTGTTGATAATAGGCATGCAGTAATGACAAAATTCAGAACTATGAGATTAGTCATTCTGTGTATATTCAGTTTTAGAATGACTTATATATACTAGGCACATAATTAATCTAGGAGATCAAAGCTAATAATTGGATAGATCTTCATGTATGTTGGGAGTAATATTTCAAAAAATAAACATGTATAACTAAAAGACCATAGCAGTTGAATTTGCTGCTAAATTTGTTGTTTTAATTTCTGCTTGTAAAAAAAATAGAATGGTTGAGGGATTTATTATCGAAATACCCGTATCATTGTTGGGATTCAAGGAACACATACAACACCGGTTCAACAGAAACGATCCCGAATTTCATGTCAATCATCGGTCAGCAAATATTATAAGAGTATAAGGAACAACATTTAAACAATCAACATATAAGTTATATGGTAATATTTAATATAAAAAATCTTTCTCAATTAATGAAAAAATCACTAGGTAACCTCCAAAAAAAATTTACTATAAAAGTGTTTAATTATAAAAATAATCTCATCCAAGATTCCTTTATAATAGTTTGTGTGAATAATTGGTTGAATATAACTTAATGTTTCTAGGAACTCATTGGAGAAGAATATACCGAAAAAATGAGCAACAAAACGATAACACACCTTAGAAATAATATTAAAGTAACGTACCCAAATTTGATGAAAAATAAAATTTGAATCGAATCTCAATCGAATGTTGAATATATTTTTCTCTCTCTTTTTGTTTTCGTGTGACACTCCTTATATCAAATAATCTCTCCTTTTTTGCCCTAAAAATTGTGTAGGATTTTTATATTAGGTGCTAGTGTTCAAATATCAAATCAAACGCCAGTTCAAACACTAAATTTAAAGTTCCAATGTCAGAGGCAAAAACTGCATTTACGCTTCCACTAGAATTGGCGCATGTACGCCACCTTAGGTGCCCATCAAGTGTACCAAACACTGTTACCCACACATGAGCTCCCTCACATACGTTTGTCAAGCTCTGGTCTCCCATGCTGCTTCAATTCTTCCTTAGTGTGAGTTCTCATGCTAAAATTAAGTAAATTTTCATATGACTTATTTATTGGGAGTAAAATTTATAAAAAAAGTGATCTAAAATCTAAAATTTATAAAATTTACTTTCAAATGTATGATGGAAAGTCCAAATATAAAGAACTAAGTCTTAGGAATGTGAGATAACTAATTGTGGATGATGTGATAAAGATGACTTTGTATGGCCAAATTAATAGATCAACAATAGATAAGGTGTTTAAAAACATCAAATAGGATATTAAGCATATAAATTAAAATCATCAATGATGAAATATCAACTTGACACTAAAGAAGTCTCAAACTCAATGACTCAGTACATCACGCAAATGATTGCAAATGCTTTATCAAATCGTGTTTCTATCTCAAAGTAAAAGTAGTATTTAGAACCCACAATATATAAAGAAATGTTGAGAAAAATATTCTTAGTAGACTTATAACATATTTTTTGTTGAAATACTTAATGTTACAAGAATTTATCAATATAAATGTGAAGTGGGTCACTTTAGTTAAGGTATATAACTCTTAAAGTCTTTATGAAAATGGATAGGATCTAAGCCCATAATGGTGTCGGTAATTTTTAGCTTTTAAAGGTATTGACCTTGTATTTGAACTAGTGTTTAACCGGTGGAATAGACTCAGCAGTTCAAAACCTAGTCTATCATACAATTCTGATGAATTATACCATATTTTTCATAATTGGTAGTTCAAATGTAAGATAATAGTATTTATATGTCAGTTTATATGATTATTAAAGATATAGTAATTTTTAACATTTTTAAAATGACGAAAAAATATCAAATATTCTTAAAATAGTATAATATATATCATGTGTTAATGACAAATCTATGCGTCATGACAATAGTGGTCGATTGTTTGTGTTTAGTTTTCCGAACACAACCAATCAGTTAACCTAATCACTGACTATCCAAACTGCCAATCGTCCAACTCCCATAACTGTCAACTGTCTAGCTTCCCTAGCAGTCGATCATCGTGACTTTCTTGAGGAAAAATATACAAAATAAAGTCGTTTGTGGACTTCTTTCACGGGAAGAAATATGAGATCCAACATGAGATTTTTAACTAAATAGAACAATCTGGAGATCCTAAACAATCTTATTTTTAATTAAAACTTCATCAGTTTGATTTTATTAATGTAAAGTATAATCAAATAGAAGCCTGAATGGGTGGATTGACCACCCATGCTTTTGCACATTTCTTTTAAATTCACTTCATTTATACACAAATTTTTCAAGACTCCCAGTTCTACGGAAAGAGTTGTAAAATTTCAACTGAAATGTCTACCTACTGATTAAGTAAATGTTCATGGACAAAAGAGGGATCAAAGCAAAGGAGGAGTATATGAAATCCAAAACTCTCTCGACACTATAATAATTTCCGAAAAGAGTACAAAATGAACCAAGGTCAGGAACATGAAATTAGTACCTTGGAGATGATTGAGAAAGAAGAAACTAGTTTGAACGCCTGGGCAATAATTTCCGGCAGAAAACTCCTCACAATATTACCTTCTTTCCGCCGGATCGTACCTCAGAAACGATTTCGAACGCAAAAATTTCAATTCAGTCACATCCAACTGGCAGTGATCAAGAAACAGCAGCAGTGCGTGCAGTTGCATAAAATCGGGGATTAATGGCTAGGCTAGAATGAATTCCACGGCCAGAGATGTATCATGGAAACAGTGAGAGAATAAACCTCTGGCAGATGGGATATAGATCGGATGAAGACGACAATTTCATAGATCCACCACCGCGCTATATTTTATTACAGTAATTCCGGAGAAAGGTAATGAAGACGAAGACGCCACGAGTAACGCGGAGACGGACATCAATTCGACGCCGATCTGTATCTTTTTCCAACGGTCTTGTCTTGCCTTTTTGTGCAGGACTTGAAAACGCTGTGCAGTAATTATTCATTTATGGCAAATAATCGGATTTATGAGTGTCAGCTGTTACTCGCACTCCACTCATGATTTATTATTATCAAATTAGTCATTAGAAAAAAAAAAATTAAAAAAACAAATTATTTATTTTTAAAAATAATTAATTTTTATTATAATTTTCAAAAAATAGTATATAATTTTTACTATAATTTTAAAAATAATTATAGCATTGGTTATTGTTTTGTAAGTTATTTTTTAATGTCTCTCGACTCTTTATATATATATATATATATATATATATATATATATATATATATATTTTTATTTATTTATTTTATCAAATTATTTTCAATCCTCGTTTCTTTTATTAATCTATGCTTGCAATTATGGGGTGTGACAATGATAGGATGAAATGGGTTGCTTCGGGAGAAGGTTGACAAGGCCTTAAATTCATATGATGATGTCTTGATTTGAGAGAGCTTTATTTTTTATAGAGATTAATAAAATTATTTTTTATATATTAATTATTTTAAAATAATTAAATTATAATAATAACCTTAATTAGATACATTGTAAGGATTAAGATAATGGGGTTTTAGGTCAACCCTACTTCTCATTGGACCTCTTCTTCTAGTTTAGGGAAGGATCAAATGAAGAATTTTACTACAAAGCAATTTCTACTTAAAATTTCTTTGTAGATTTTTGTTTCAAATTGTTTTATATACTTCCTTTTATCAATATGAGATGGTCGTAAAATAATATAAGATATCTGATTCATTTGAACCAAATTCTCGTTTGTAATGTGGAAGCCCCTAAAATGGATTTTAAAAATTACAATTGAAAAATTATTGCATAGATGTTCGGTCTAATTTTGATGATAGACATGCACCATGTAAGAGTTTTGGTTTGAGTTCATCATTTTAACCTAATCCGATTCTAATTATGTGTACTATATAGAAGTCCTATTCATTTGACTAGTCTTTTTTATACTTACTAGAATAATTATATGAGGTAGAACAAGTCGTAATAAAATATTCAGAAAATATCGGCAGATAAAATAGAACAAAATAACAAAAGTTAGGTGCTTAATCGGGAATGAATTTGAATTTTCATATTGGGGAATAATACATATATAAATATTATATAAGTATTTTATAGCTGTCTTTCCTTATATAGATAGAGATGGTGGGCTCCTCTTATTTTATTTATTTATTTATTTCTTTTTAATGAAAATTTTTTATTCTATTTATAAAAAGAGTTATATAAAAATTGTTTATGTGGGTTACTTTTCTTTTCTTGCACTGAATGTTTTTTTCTTGGTATTTTCAAAATGGGATGGATCAATCGAGGACTTGATTACTTTTATTTTCCTTTTTTTTTTTATAATGGAACTTCGATGTAATAATAAGACTACTTAAATATAATTAAAAATTTACTAAATTAAATTGCCCATATTATCAATAAAAAAAGGATAAGAACATATTATATATTTATAATATTAAAAAAATATCAAATAACAATGCATATATGTGACTTTATTAAGACCTGTAAGGCTAATTCGCTAGTCTTTGCGCCATCCATTTGTTAAGGCAAACCAATGGTGTCTTATTGGTAATAATAGAACACTACAATAACCATCGTGTTAATAATAAAAAAAGCGACTAAGTAGAAATAATAACTTTGACTCTTAGCCCAGATAACATCTAAGAGTAGAGGAGGTTAGGGCAACTGATAATATTGGGAAGACGTCTTTATTCATGGGTTATAATAAATAGATCGAGAGGTCTTTTACCTCTTGGGCCCAAATATGGCTTAGGGGCGGTAAAAATTTGAGCATTATTATCTCAGTTTTGGAAGCACGTTCTTTTTAAGATTTGAGAGGCATATAACTTTTGGATCATAAGAAATTAATTAATTTTATTGTTGTCACAAACTTGCCCTTTGACAATTAATTGTGGATGAATTGTATTTTTAATATCTTTTGGATCTAATAACGCATCATTTAATTTTGATGGGTACAGTTATAATTGGTCCTATATGAAGAATGGCCGCTAAGGCCATGATACGAAATGGGTTGGACAGATCGAAGCCCACAAATGTAGGCCCAACAAAATCTCATTCAGTGAACTGTTGGGTCATGCGCATGATCCTACATCCAGAAATTATAACTGCTCCAGTTTAACTCTGGAGACCATAATTGCTTCAATTTAGTTTCGGAGGCCTTAACCGCTTTAGTTTATTCTTTCCAACGTAACGTCATAGGTCATGAGAAAATGGACGGATCAAGAACTGAATGGTTTGAGTGTCATATAAAAGAAAAGGAACCAGATCGCTAAAGGGTAAGTCCCACTACTTGGACATAAATTAGACTAAAACACTTGGACCAAAAAAGGAAGGATGATTATCTTCTCCTTTAAAATTTTTTTTCTCTATTTTTGGGCGAGAATTGACTTGAGAGCTTCGGAGTGCCTTTTGGAGAGTAAGTCCTGATTATACTTTGACTCTTGGTTTAGTTGTGATGTGCATGTCTTGGATTGTCAAAGATGAAGTGGAGATCCTACTTGCAAAGAGGGAACATCCGTTACGAATCCAGATTCCCGGTACACATCATTGGCGTCGTCTGTGGAAAGCCTGAGCAAAATGGCAGCTTTACCACCACACTCATCCAAATATGGTTACCACTAGAACTCAAACACATACACTTGGAGACGTGACTTCCCTTGGCAATGACCTTCGAGCAGGTAGTCGTGGGGAAGATCGACAGTTGGTCTTAATGCAAGCCATGAAAAATCGAATGGAGAACATGGCGATGGTATTCAACACCTTTTGCATGCAGTTAGGATAGCAAAGGCAGGCGGTCCCAACTTCAACTGCAGGCACTCTTGCATCAAAAAGGAGCCAGAGGAGAAGGCGCTAAGCAAGAAATGTGGAACAACCTGTTGAGTAAGAAAAAGTGTCTTTAGACAACAGAGAAGGAGGCCGCTCATAACTAGAAGGATGGTTAGGCTCGAGATCTAAGGAGGAAAGCCCAGAGCGACGAAATCCTCATTATTCCGAAAATGATCGAAGGCTTCCGAATCATGATAGGGCCTCCTGTAACATGCAGCCTGCAAGAGGGAGTAGTTGTCCTAATTGGTCAAGACATCCAGGGTTGAGGGACTATTTCAATGAGAAGTGATCCGCAACAACTGCTGCCCCTCATGTGGAGAAAAAATTGGAGAAGGTCTACTAACGCGTGTTCGGTGATAGTGCAAAAAGCAATATGCCAGATTTGAGAAGATCTCCTTTTAAAATGGAGATCAGAACTTGCTAACTTCCGCACAAATTTAAAATGCCAACGTTGGACATCTACAATGGAAGTGGTGATCCATAGGATCACCTAGACCACTTCCGCACACTCTTAAGTTTTCAAGGTCTGGACGAGATAAGCATGTGTTAGTGTTTTTCCGTGAACTAAAAGGAGATGTTTGAATTTGGTTTCATCGTTTGCCACTAAATTCGATTCGGTCATTTGAGGAATTGGCCAATTATTTTCTGTCACAGTTTGCCTCCAGTAGGAGGATTGAAAAACAACATTTGCACTTGGCTTGTATCAAATAAGGGCCCAGGGAAAGCTTGAAAAGTTTTTTTAGAAGATTCACTGTGGAAGCCAATTTGATTCTCCGGCTTACTGATGATGTTAAATTAAATACGTTTATGAATACTTTGGAATCTGACGAGTTCTTCAAGCATCTGACTCACAAGGATCCCAAGACCTTTTCTGAGGTGGAGGCTATCACTCAAGTTTACGTAGTAGTAGAGGAAGCAAATGAGGTAAAGAAGCCAAAACGAGACGATCGCTCGCAGCATTGACACGATGGAAAGAAAAGGAGCAGAGATCGTGTTGACTTGTGAAATCTAAAGAAGTAGTCCAGGTTTGACCTAGGGGCTCAAAGGGAATACAAACCCTTAAACTTGACCCCACTGAATGAGTCCAGAGCAATCATTCTTATGGAGATACAATGAGAGAAGTTTCCGAAATGGTCTAAGACAGTTAAAAACCCAAAGGGAGGTAATCAATCAAAGTACTGTAATTACCATCGATTTTCGAGACATAGTATAGAGGAATGTAGGACCTACAGAGAGAAATTGAGAAGCTCATTAAAAAGAGGCACCTCAAGAAGTTTGTAAAGAATCCGGGATAAACCACCAGAGAAGGAGGAGAAGAGCAGGACCAGCAGTAACACCCGAGGAACAGAGTTGTAGCAGGAGTAGTTGATATGATATCAACTATACCACAGAAGAAACACTCTCCGGGTCAGGTAGAAGTTGTTGTAGGAAACAAAAGGCAAATGGTAGGGATCAGGAATGATGTAATCTACTTTGATGAAAATAATATGTCTCATATGCAAGTTTCTCATCCTGACCCCCTTGTAGTAACTGTACTCGTTTCAGATGGTAAAATTGATTACAACTGAAACGGGTCTTTATTGATAATGAAAGTATTTGCTTTACATGGATGCATTCTTTAAGTTTGGTTTAAAGAAAAGTCAATTAAAACCTGCGAATGGATCATTTTATGGATTGAACAATGAACCAGTGTCCGTCCATGGAACAATACAACTGAAAGTTACATTGGGAAAGTATCCCAGAACAATAACCCATGTACTTACCTTCTTGATTGTAGATCTGTCTTCCGTTTACAATGCCATCTTAGGCCGGTCATATCTTACGGCCTTTAGGACAGTAACGTCAATCTCATACCTAAAGATGAAGTTTCCAATGCCTTCAGGTGTTGACGAAGTCTTGGGTGACCAAATCATTGGCTGTTCATACTACTTGACACAAGTTACTTAAGCAGTACTAGAACGGCCAGTTGAAGATTTAGACTACCGAGATAAACTAATGTTACAATAGGCCCAGTCCGGTGAAATGACTAAGTATGTTCTTCTCGACCCTAATGATCTGAAAAAGTATATATAAGTTGAGAGCTTTCTCTCTGGACAGCTACGAGATTAACTTATCTTCTTCCTCAAATAGAATGTGGATGTGTTCACATGGTCTCTCATTGACATGCCCAGAATCCCGACAAATTTGATGGTCCATAAGTTTAGACTTGATCCCAATCATAAACTGGTTAGTCAAAAATGGAAAAACTACTCCATAGAAAAACTTATTGCCATCCGTGAGGAAGTAAAAAAGTTGATCGATTCATAAGAGAAGTCTAATATCGTGATTGGCTCTCCAACGTGGTGCTCGTAAAGAAAAGTAATGGAAAGTGGAGAATGTGTGTAGATTTTACCAATTTGAATAAGGCTTGTCTTAAGGATAGTTACCCGCTACCTAGGATAAATACATTAGTGGATTCCACAGCTGGGTATGAGTTGTTAAGCTTTATGGATACTTATTTTGGATACAATCAAATCAAGATGAGCCAAGAAGATGAGGAGTATACTTCCTTCATAACTGATCAGGGCATATATTATTATAAGGTTATTCCTTTTGGTCTCAAGAATGTAGAAGCCACTTATCAGCGGCTTGTAAATAAAATGTTTGAGGCTCAAATTGGTCGAACTATGGAGGTTTACGTGGATAATATGCTCGTAAAGAACAAGGTAACGTGTGACCATATCAAATATTTGAACGAAACCTTTAGGGTATTCAAATAACATTAGATGAAGTTGAACCCAATTAAGTGTATTTTCAGAGTAACCTCTGAAAATTTTTGGATTTTATTGTCTCACAGCGTGGGATTGAAGCCAATTTGAAGAAAATAAAGGCCATAATTGATGTGGCACTACTAGCGACAGTGAAGGATGTCGAGAGACTAACTGGGAGGCTTGCAGTTTTATCCCGATTCTTGGCCAAGTCGGCTAAAAAATACCTCCCCTTTTTTAATGCTTTAAGGGGAACGAAAGTAAATGATTTTATTTGGATAGTTGACTGCCAGACTGCTTTCCAAGAGTTGAAGGACTATTTTTCTAGTCCTCCTCTGTTAACTTCACCAAAGTAGGGTGAAGATTTGTGTCTATATTTGACAGTTTTGGAGACGACGTTAAGTTCAGTGTTGATTTGAGAACAATCAGATGTGCAACGATCAGTGTACTATGTCAGTAAAATATTAACAGATGCTAAAACTCGTTACTCACACACGGAGAAAATGGCCTTAGCATTTGTTCATTTAGCCAGAAAATCACAGCTTTATTTCCAAACTCATAGGATAATAGTCCTCACTGATTATTTTTTCCAACATGACAGCATTTGTTTTTTCCCAACATGTGGCTCCATCTGAGTGTACTCATAGTGACTTAATGAGACCTACAAAAATTGCTTCTTACTCTGGCCATCGTTAAATGGTAATTTTGTTGATGATTTTACATGATTCACCTGGCTTTATTTGTCGAAGCAAAAGTCAGATGTTTTTAGCAGTTTTTTTGGAATTTAAGGAGGCTTTCGAAACTAAACATGGCACCAAGATAAAGCGATTATGTGTTGATAACAAAGGAGAATGTGTTGGGTTACGAGTCACTCTCATGTGGGCTCATACTCGACTGATAGGCCGTCTGGTGGTTTTAGATGAGGATACACGGGTTCCACACCGAGACAGAAGGTTTGCGTATTCGCGCGCATGACCAAATGGAGATGTCAAAGGCTGACCGAGCGCCTAATTTGAATGGAGACCGGGCGGCCACTCTAAAGGTCGACCGGATGCCTGTCCAAAGGGAGATCGGGTTGACACTATGAAGGCTGATCAGATGCCGAATACGAGTAGTGACCGGGCAGTGATAACAATGGGTATCTGGACGACGAGTATGGAATAAAAGCATGGGAAATGCACTCTTTGATTATAAAAGGAGAGTGATAGTAAGGAAACCATATTTTTGTAGAAACACTTGTAAAATCAATCAGAGAGCGCGCCGCCAGTGCGAGGAAAGAAAAGAGAAAAGTGAAAGGGGGGGAAAAGAGGATGAAAAGGAAGATTCGAAATTCTTCAGTCGTTGCCGACCTGGACATGTTGTTCTCTGAGTTATGATAAACACTTTGCTAGTCGCGTTTTCTTGCTCCCTCATCTCTTGTTCCGTTTTTGGTTCGATTTCTTGTACTCTATTTCAGGAATTTTGTGTAACCGATTTTACATAATGGAAATTTATGGACGAATAGTCTCGTGATTTTTTTCTGTTTTTTAGTAGAGGGTTTCCGCATAAATTATTTGTATCTTACTTTATTGCGTGATTATTATTTGTCATGTGTATCGTCACCACTCATTTTTCCTTCTCAGTACATCAAAACAGTTGGACGATCCCCAACAGAATGTACTTACGAATAATTCTTTGCCTTTTGTCTGACAACATGGGATCAACACCCTACACCAAAATGGAGTGACAGAGCATGAGATTAGGCATCTCGGAGACTTTCAAGTGCTGTTTGTATTCAAAATATTTATACAAGGCTTTATGGGAAAAAGGTATCAGCACGTGTGATAAATAGAATGTCACTGAGTCCGACTAATATGGAGATACCTTATGAGCTGATGTTAAAGAAGAAGCCCACTATCACACAATTCAAAGTTCTTGGCTCAATCTCTCAAGTAGATGTGCCGGAGTCTCAAAGAAGCAAACTTGATGCTAAGGCTAAGAACTGCTTTTTTGTTGGTTATGATGAAAGGAAGAAAGGCCGAAGTGTATGGATCCTAAAAAACACAGTTTTTTCATGTCATGTCAAGAGACGACGTGTTTGATGAAGTTTTTTTCATTTTATGGATTTCGTGGGGACTCAGTTGAGCAAAACATTATTGACAATTTCAATCTTGAAATGGTTGACTTACCAATGGCTTCAAAATATTCAAAAGATCCTAGTCTATCTGTTAAAAGACAGCTGCATGTGGTGATTCACTCACATCTTGATGACATGATTGTAAAGGGCAATGATGAGCATGAAGTCGCAACTATAGATAAATAGCTTTCCATGGGGTTCAACATGAAGGATTTGGGTGAGTTACATCACTTTTTTGGATTGGAAGTAGAGAAATTGAAGAGGAAGATTGTATGATTCAAAAGAGTTTTGTAGAAAAGCTCCTAGAAAAATATAAAATGGAGGGGGAGTAATGCTCCACCCCTCTTGATAAGAGTGAGAGACTATTGCATGAATAGGGCTCAATGCTGGAAAACCCACAGGCGTATCATCCACTCATAGGAAATCTTTTCTACTTCAACAAGACCGGATATCGTTTTTTCGTTAGTTTAATCAGTAGGCTCACACAAGAGCTCCGAAAATTACACTTGCAAGAGGTCCACAAGCTTGTAAGGCATAGGGATATCGTTTTTTCGTTAGTTTAATCAGTAGGCTCACCCAACAGCCCTGAAAATTATACTTGCTTGTAAGGCATAGGGATATCATTTTTTTTGTTAATTTAATCAGTAGGCACACCCAACAGCCTTAAAAATTATACTTGCGAGAAGTCCACAAGCTTGTAAGGCATTAGCATATTTTATAGAAAAAGAAAATAATTCACTTTGCTTGGTTCGTTAGAGTTGATGTTGAAAGAGCCTCGAAAGTCCCACTTACATGTGATCCGCGAGTTATAAGGTATGGGCATATTTTATTGGAAAAGGAAATGATTTCTTTGCTTGGTTCGCTAGTGTTGATCTTGGCAGAGATCCTAATGACCGAAAGCCCGCGTCTGGATCCGTTTTCAATCATGCAGGTTTGTCATGGAGTAGCAAGAAATGAGATTCGGTTTTGCTTTCCTCAAAAGAAGAAGTGTACAATGCCCCAACTCTAGCTGCCCAAGAATGGATGTGGCTGAAAAGACTTATTAAAGATATTCATTGTCCTATGTATGGGAGTTTGACACCTGAATTCGTACACAATCTGATGTAGCGGAAAATTTAAATTTTCTATCAATCAACAATCACCAATTTAGTGGGTACAAAGAACAAAGATGCACAATAATTTTTAACATGAAAATCCTTCATACCGATGAAAAAAATTACGGGACAAATTTCAAATAAGGCTTCCACTGTGTAAAATTGGTTACAAAAATTTTTGAGATAGAGTATCCGCTACACACTTGAGATAGAATAAGAAAAATCACTCCAGAGTAAGGAAACTCTCATTCACTCTTATCTCTTTGTTTTTCTTCTTTTATTCTTTTTACCGGTGGTGCACACTACTCTCTTTGATTTTATAAGTGTGGTGGTAGACGGTGAACGATGAGAACTCCCTTCCACACTCTTGTTCCGTTGTGCTCTCCTTCCGCGTTCCACCGCAGCAGCTATGGCCGCTATTTCTTTCGTCTATCGCACCCGCTGCCGCGGCTACTCGCCTCTGGACTTGCAGTTCTCGCTTTGTTGCTTGCCTCGCTTTTCTTATTGAAGTATCTGATGTGCTCTTTATAAAGACCCCGAAGCCAAATCCATCTGCTCACCTGACCCGATTTTTGTAAATGATTTGTCACATCAACCTTATATTTTCTTGCGATCTCACTAGTTCCCGCACTTTTTCAGACATGCATGCTCTACAGGTCAGCCACTCTACTCAGACAGCGTATGCCCTGTTAGTCAGCTACCTGCTCTGTAAAATTTACAAATTCTAATAAGTCAACTGGCTACTTTTGCAGAAGTCAGCTTTTCGGATATCCGATCTTCCTTTCTCAGCTAATCAATAGGATGTTGACCAGATTATTTTCTCAACCAGTCAACCTTCTATTAACCGGCCTCTTACTTGCCCAACTGGTCATTTCCGCCCAATTGGCCAATTTGTTACAATTGTCCATTTTTGCCTAACCAGTCATTTCCTGTGCAACCAGTCATTTCCACGCAACCAGCAATTTTCAGCGCAACGGGTTAAAATTGCCCCAATCTGACACTTTGTTGCAACCGGGCAATCTTGCCCTTTCTGATATTTTTCCACCTAGCAAATGGTCATCCTTCGAGATTTGTCTATTCTGACAAATGGTCACTTTGAGATTTGCCCACCTGGCAAATGGTCATCTTCCTAGATTTGCCTACTCTGGCAAATGGTTACTTCTTCGAGATTGGCTTGCTTAGACAAACGGTTTCCTCGGTCATTGCTGCATTTAGTATGTAGCACTCCGAATATCACACAAAATCTGTGTGATCTGATAATAGGCCCGTTTGTTGAGTCACCCACAAGGGAGTGACCGAACCCAACACTATGAATCCACTATTTATATTTTTGGAAACAATCAAAGTGCTATCAAGTTGGCAAGAAATCCAGTTTGTCATACAAGAACTAGAAACTTTGAGATTCAGCATTATTTCATCGGAGAGGGTCTTTGATGGCAATGTAAAAGTGGTTGAGGTTGGCAGTGGAAGTAGTATTGCTGATACATTTACCAAGCCACTATCTAAAGGTCCCTTTGAATTGCTTCGTGCTGATTTTGGTCTCATTTTCCAAAATCACTTCAAGTGAGGGTGTTAATATTGGGATTAGAAACACGCAAACAGACGATATAATAGAAATAATTTTGAGTCCCACATGTATTGTCAATTACCAAAACCCATGAGAGCAAAATGAATAATAATACATTACCAAACATGCAAAAGTTAAATAATAATATTTAATATTAAAAACATCATCAATCAAGAAAAAATAATGGGGTAACCTTTAAACAAAATCTACTATTAAGTGTTTGATTATAAATAATCTTTTTGAGATCCATTTATAACTCGTGTGAATAACTAATGGAAATACAATCTCCAATACACGTCGCAACCATTCGCGAAAGAATACAGCAAAAAAATGAGTAAGCATTCGGTAATAAGTTCTAAAATTAATATTAGAATAATATATTTGACCATAGCGAAGAATAAAATTCAAATCGGATCTCAATTAAATACAAAAAATTTTCATTTTTTCACTTTTCTCTTTCCTGTGGGGCCGCTTGTATGTATTAGGAATTTTCATATCAGTGTGCAGGCATGCCCATTTTGTCTCAAATACACAAAGGCGTCCATCATATGCCATTTTATCTGTGTCACTGGAAATAACTTTCACTCAAATGAATATCATTTGAATCTCTTCTTAGCTTCACGTATAACTCTCTGATAGTTTTGAAAATCAAAAATAATATTTTTAATCAGTATAAAATTCACAAAAAAAAATGACTCAAAATTTAATATATTAAATTTTTTTGGAAACATTAATGCTCTCAATTTTTAGCTGCACTTCATTTTCCCAATAAAATCTGTTACTGTTTCTCATGTTTGTACTAGAATTTTCCGCTTGCTTATTTAATCCATTGCTGTAGTATTGTATGAGGAAACGCCAATGCTTTTACCTCTGTACTAAAAACACTGTTCCTCAGATGTATAATATCCTGGTTTTAAAGCTCAAGCTTTTTCAATTTTGCTTAGGATATAATCCTAAAGTTTGCATTGACTTTTAATTAAAATTAGAATAACATATATGTTGTTTGAGAATAAGGTGATATAGAATATAGTGGTAATAAATAAAGAATAAATATTTTACTGGTTGGTTTATGCATATAAGTGATTACTTTGTCTGTAAATAATTACTACCGCTAGTACCACGATCACCGCCGTGGCTGACGGTGGTCGGCGGAGAAGATGGGTGATGCAGGTGGTGGTAGTCGCCAACAGTCACTGTGATATCCGGAAACACTTGCTCTCTCTCTACTTTCAGAATAAATAATACCGCTTTCATTTCATATTATGTTAATTATTCTCATTTTTCATTAGAATAATATTGTGTTAGTTATTTTTGCTTTTTAATAAAAAAATGTTTTAAGCGAAAAATCTAATTAAATGATATAATATTCATATTTTTACATTATATTAGACTGGAAGAAATTTGGTAGGAATAAATTTTCTTGAAATATTCATCCCCACTGAATTTTTATTCTTTTTTTATCAAGTTTTTTTGTATCTCATCAATTGCCTTCCTCAATAATTATTATCACAAAATTAAATATAACTAACATATAATAAAATATGCTACTAATTATTATAAAGTTTTAAAAATAAAATTTATAGCCAAATCATTGCTATTCTTTACATAAAACTAATGGTTAGTATAAAAATTAAAAATTGACGACGATCTTGATATTTCGCAAAGAGTTTAATAGACAAGATATCAGAAAATATCATATCAGTCTTAGAAGGCTAATCTCATTGGCTACTAACTTGAGAATCAAATTCATCAATTGTCTGATTAGATTCCTGATATATTTGATAAGTTTAGATTTTAGTTGAAACATTAGGGTAGCATCACTATAGTTGTTGTATTGATTGGCGAGAAAATTCTAAACATACTTGACATTTTGAAACTTGGGAATGAGTATTTGAATGAAATAATTGTGTAATAAATTTAAAAATTATCTAACAGTGGATTCATTCACATTTCTCAAGACGTTTGTTGAACTTTTCTAGTATTTCATTATCTATCTTTATTAGCTTTGGTTTTATTTTTGTGACGATCCTCTTAAGTATATGATAGTTAGAAAAATAAAAATTTGTTTGGCACAAGTATTATAGTTAGATATTATCTAAAATAATCTCGATAGGGTAAATAATTTTGATCAAATGAGGAGAAATTGATGTCACAATACAAATTAACATGAAAAACTAGGTAGGTCGGAACAATAAGCCAAAAAATTGCCTAAAAAAATATTATTCGTGGAAAAAATTGTCACTTGACTACTGAAAATATGCCAAAAAATCTTATGGCTGGTAAAAAGGCACTAAAATTTGGCTGCCAATAGTGTTGAATAGCGGCGCCGGCGGCGGCAGCAGTGCGACGCCACACCTCAAAACGGCGCGTTTAACTTTGTTTAGTGGATGAAATGCGATGCACAAAGGCTTTTGGGAATGACGTGTACTGATGCTTGTGAGATAATTGTTAGAGACATTTATCTTATTGGCATATTCCGTGACCATATGTATTATTTTATTGATGTCGGGTTGTGGGTTGTCGATTTAAAATCCATTAAAATTCATTCGGGCCGCCCTCCACGCGCTCGGGCCCGTCCAAGGACCGCCCGCTCGCTTCATGCTCGATGTCCGCTCGAGCCGATAAACTGACGGGGCCGCCGCCGCCGCCCTCCACCCGCTCGAGCCGATAAACCAGAACTACGGCCGCTCGATGCTCGCCCTCCACCCGCTCGAGCGCCCGCTGGGTTTCTGCCGAAACCCTACGGCTGCTCGCCGCGCGCTCGAGCCCCGCTCGAGCGGCGGCCCAACGGGCAGATTTGTTGAACGCGTTTTGGCTCCAATATAAATATGGGACTTATATTTTTGAACCCTAAGGAATTCTACAGACTTGATGGGCGTGCCTCTTTGAGAAGAAAACCCTCTCATGCTTCAAGATTTTTATTTCTTCTCTTGAAAACTAATCTCTACAAATATTGTTCTACAAGTTCTAAATAGTTTTCTCACCCACCTTCTTTCACCATTGAAAGTTTGCCTTCTACCATTGTTGAAGACTTTGGTTCGTGAAGAAGGAGACTCGTTCGTGTTTGGAAATTCAAGTGGTTCGAGGAAGATTGACGTGAAGACCGGAAGGAGTCCGGTTCATGTTGCCGCGGGCAAATCCAAGGAGTTCCTTGGTAGGGATCACGTGTCGGGAGTAAGTCGGCTAGGTTAGCGCGTCGTTACCACCCGGGCTGTAAGTTGATTTTCATAGTGCATTGCTTCCCTGGCCGTTGAAGCCCGGAGTGTTTTTCTCGATACCGGTGGTATCGAGTTTTCACTTCGTCACCAAAAATCGGGTCTTTATTATTGTTGCTCATTATTATATACATATTGTGCATGCTTATTAGTAGTTTATACATCTAGAGTTAAATATCCTTTACGTGTATCGGATATTTAATTTAATTGATTTATTTTATTGCTTCCGCTATACTTGTAACGGGGTCGAAACACGTGAGCGCCGAAACGTGCTTTTTCAATAATAAAACGTGTTACATTTCAATCACTCACAACCATACTGCCAGAAGAACAAATTTTACATTTTTCAAGTAAAGGCTCGTGAAACAATGCATATTCAGTAGTCATCTTCCTTCAGAAGAAATCTCCAAAACAACAGTGTAATAGGAGCAGAAGCTGATGAACAAAGTATCGACGACGGTGATGCAGATGGTTTCGATGATGACGACGATGGAACCATGGACTTGAAATGATGAAATATGGAACCAATGGTGTTTCAGATCCAAATCTAAGGCCGATAGTGAAATACACAGATGGTTGTGTTTGCCGATGGTTGTTTACTTGTGGCAGCATATGCTGAAGGTGGTGCACACCTATGACAGGAGGCCGATGCTGGAATACCATAGAGGGGATGAAAAAATAATATAGATAATATAAATTTGAGTAGATTTGAGAAACTTATCTCTATTGTTATATAGAAATATTAAAAAGAGATAAAAAATGTGTCTTGAATATTTCACATTGGTATATTCTTTGATTTGATAAAACAAATATTTTAAAGAATTTTCTAGTATTGGAAAAGATTAGTACTAAATATGTGCCCGTTGTTTGTAAATATGTTATCTCTCAACATCTATGCCTAGCATGCACTTGAGAAGTGTATGCATTACTTTTTTCAGAATATCTAAATCTAATATGCGCTTGAATTGCATATAAGCGCCATTTACCCAAAATGCACATACCAAATGTGCATCCAAACCGTATGTGAGTGTCGTTCATCTAGAATACATAAGTTTGATATGTGCCCAAATCACACATGGGCACCGTTTACCCAATATGTCCACGCTTTATGTGCACATGAGTTGCGCACATGTGTTGGGGTGCAGACCTCTTGCCAAAGTTTGTGTTAGAAGCGCACCTATATAGCGCATATGTGTCATGGTGTTAGTTTCTTAAAGGTTAGTGTTTTTTACCTAAATTTTATTATCTTCTACAAATATCTCACTTTCACACATTTATTTAGATAAAGAAGAAAGAGTGCAAAGTGAAAAACGATTTACTTTCTTAAAGGTTTGTGTTTTTTACCTAAATTTTGTTATCTTCTACAAATATCTCACTTTCACACATTTGTTTAGATAAAAAAGAGAGAGTACAAAGTGAAAAATGACCGCCATCTAAAAGCTCTTATTGATAGAAAGTGAATAGCCAATATTTATTTAAGAAAATCAAACTTTTATTCCCGTGATAAATCGTCAAGATTTTCTAGCCCAATATATTTCTCCATTGTGTTGCACACGAACTCCAACCTATAACTTTTCGTCGAAACGTTGCTGGCATGAATATTGGGATCCAATTGCTTGCAAAAATTCTATAATAAGTAAAGTAAGATTAACAAGAGATCCAAAAATGTCCGAGTTTACTACTATAAGTAAATCCAAGTAGTTTCTCAGTAGGTATCACAAGTCGATGATAAGTTAGTTAAGATTTAGTATGTTTATATTACCCGAATAATAAGTTGACTTTCTAAGCATATTATTTTCACTGACCATATTATTCTAAAAAAATTTTACTCTATAATTATTTATTATCAAAAATTTTTTTCACCGTCAAAATCTTCATGACATTGTCTTGGTCATGAAGCACTTTCCCCAATCTTCTTCGTCACTGGGACGACAACCATGCTCTTTCGGTTTCTGCCACATCGCCCTCATTTAACCTGACATGCCAATTTCACTTTATGTGACCAGGCTTGCCGCATCGAAAGCACATGATAGTCTTCCTTTTATCAGCGTTGTCTACTGTGGCATGTGCATGATATTGCTTCTGTTTCCTTTCGAAGTGTCACCTCTTCTTTCGTAAACAATGTACTCCCTTCTTCCTTTATGGGGACACTAACCATTCGTTTGGCCAGTGATTCTTTTGAAGGCAAAAGATTCTCAAACTCCTCCAACGATGGCTGTTGAGCCCAACCTCTGATTGATCCAACAAAGGGAATGTGTCATGGCTTCAAACCTCAAACAAGATCTCTTTTTATCTTTCTTCTTCGATACGTTAGAATATTATATACGAAAATCAAAGTATATAAGAATATTAAAATATAACTTTTAAACATATATAAATTTTAGTGCAAAAACTTAATCTGAAAGCACAGTAGATGTAGATTACTGATATAAATTTTATAAAAATTATGAAAAATAAAAATTAAAGTACATGTAAACACACTAATTATGAAATTATAATATGTAAGAATATTTGATAGAGAGATTTTAAAACACAAACTTTTAATTTTTAAATTTGAACAGCTTTTACTAATTTATTTTCCAACGCTTGGTAGAGATTCTAATCATTCAGGCTGTACAACACGTGAAATGTTTGCTGGATCTTGCTGAGTTTGTAGCTCATGATCTTCTCAAATGGTGAGGATTAGGTGTCTTTATGACAAACTCTACTTTGGCATTTAGTTGTTTCCATCCTTACAATGCCACAGCATTTTCAAGCATTCAGTTCTTTCAGTTCGAAGGACAAAGCACCTTCCAGGCATACACAAAACTACAGCAAAGGGTTAAATAAACAAGCTAAAGATTGTAGTACATGCATGATAAATACCAACAGGCTTTTCTGAGAAAATGAACGGCTGTAGATAGCAATTTCTATTTTCAAATGAAATAATTATTCTCTTATGAGATGATTTTTAATCATTACCATTAAAAAAGTGGAAATTGAAAGACATAAAAAATTTTATAGATAATATTTTTTATATTTTTTAATTATAAAATTTATTAAATATTAAAATCAATAATATTTTTTAAAATAACGATTTAAATGATTTTTAAAAATTTTAAATCACATTTTAAATATTACATATTAATTTTTTATCAATTAAATAAAATTAAAATATACTAAATATATTAAGAATATACACTGACGAGTTCTTGTCCTAGTTCATTATTATTATTATTATTATTATTATTATTATTATTATTATTATTGTCATCACCATTAGTATTATTATTATTAACTATTAAAATTTATTTTCATATTATAATATATTAAAGGCAAAGTAACATATTACTTCTTTTTTTTTTTTTAATTTTTACTCCGTTAACCTAAAAATAATCACAACTATTAAAGCAATAAAGAGATTTTATGTTTGCAACAATGATAACCGAACCCGTCCCAAGTTGGCACGATTGATACATTTTTATTGGATTTTAGGTTACTTTTTTCATTAGTTTCACAAATAGATGTGCTATTCGAAGGATGTGTAATATCTATACATGAAATGCTCGAGCGAAAAAGTCTAGTAAGAATTGTGCAATGTTTGCACGGGTGTCGATTAAGAGTCATTCGAACGATAAAAGATAGTGAATGATCACACAATATTCATACAAATGTTAGTTGAATGTCAGTCAAAAGTCAATCAAGTACATGATAGGCGTTTAAAGAAAGCAAGTATGCCATTTGTCTAGATAAATAGTGCCTAATGCGTACCTAAAAAAAGTATATACATGATTTATCTAGAAAGGTTATGCTTGAAGGGTACTTGAGCACCAATACACTTATAAAGTCATGTCCAATGCAATTTTGGAGTGTCAGCAATCATTTTACAATATAAGATGTGTTGTACAAAAAGAAAGAATAGGAAAAGATTTGACATTCGATTGATATTCGATTTAAATTTTATATTTTGCCAAAGTCATGTATGTTGGTCTAGTGCTATTTTTTTTTTTTTAATATATTACCATTTAATCACTCTTTTTTTAGCTATATTTTTCTTATAGATTGATAAATGTGTTCAGTGTTATATTTAATTACTCATTTACTCAAATTGAAATGAAAGGATTTTAGAATAGATTATTTGTAGAGTCGGTATATTGGTTATGTATATTGGTCCAGTGCTAATTTTTTGGACATATTACCATTTATTAACTCTTTTTTTAGGTATATTATTTATGTTGATTGTTAAGTGTGTTGAGCATTATATTCAACTGGTCATTCACTCGGATTAAAGTGAAAGTATTTTAGAGTAGATTATTTTTATAATTGATCACTTTTATAATAAATTTATTTAGAATATGTTCCGTAATTTTTTTGACTTGAAATTATTATTATTTTTTGTTAAAATCGTTATACAACGTTATATTATTTGTATTCAAATATTTGATAGTTGACATTTGATAGAGGCTTTGAGTTGTTCCGCTGTGCCAATGGTATAATTTTTGGCCAAATCCTAACAGCTTTATTTGACAATTTGGAGCAATCCTTCAGGTAATGATATTTTAATTAGCTTTATTTAATGAGACACTATTTGGTGACTATCATTTAACGAGATATTCGAATTACTCTGTTGCTCTGGTTGTACATATTTTGGCCAAATTCTAACAATTTTGTTTGAGAATTTAGACCACTTTTTGATATAATAATCTTTTAATTAGGTCTATTTAATGAGTTATTGATTGCGGTGGATGTTCTAAATTTTGCTAATTTAACCGGTACCAACTAACACAATTTCATGATAAGGATAATTTGGAGCACAAAGAGTGAATTTTTAATTACAAGTTTGATATTTACTAATGATTCTAAACTTATATGGCATATAAGCCACCTAAGTATGCCACCCTAACTAGCAGCTAATTATGGTGACATTACTATAATAATATATTGATTAAAAAAATTTAAAAAATAACTTTAAAACATTACTATATTTTCTGTTTTTTTGTGCATATATATATTCTAAATAAAATAGTTATAAAATATAACTATGACTTTCTATTATTGTTGGTGTCTATTTTCCAGTCAACCACTCATATTCACTTTTGATATTAATGGCAGAACATTTTAGCTCAATTCAATACTGATGTATACCACAAATTAGGATTTTGATCAAAAAAAATCTAAAGCAGGCTATTACATTCTTCTAACATGGATCCTACACACTGGTCAAAATAATAATATAAATGTACACAAATAATTTTCAGATTACTATCTGATACTCCAATTAATAATAGTCTAGTCAAACTAAAATATTTGATATTGAGAGATATCAGATTTTGACTTCTCAATGACAATTCTCAGTGTCTTAAAATTTTATGGTAAAATGTTATTTGAATATCATACTCCAAATATTTTTTTTTATGTACATAATTAAGTGTTACGAAACTCGTATCTAAACAAATACTTGGGGGAAAGGAATAATCATTTCAATAATTTAGCTTTTGAAGCACCAGATCTCAGATGATATTTGATTGTTAATGCTGATAATGACCAATCTATGCTAAGAGGCTTTATATTTGTGAAAATTATGACCTCATCTTAGAGTTGTTTGAGTAATTTTTTAAAAAGTTAAGAATTATCTTTTTCTTAAAGAGCTATGATTGATTACTTAATAAGTAACTTTTCTTTTAAAAAGCTAATACATTTTATTGAGAAATTACTATCATTATAGATGAACTAATACATTTATAAACGTGTATTTAGTGGGTAATTCACAGAATAAGGCCTAGTCGTATTGACCAAAAATTATAACTATATCAATCCATAATCCAATTTGAGCCTATTCATGCCAATCTATTCACCTTTTTTTTATAAAATTATTTTTAAACATTTTATTTAAAAATTTTTATTTAAAATATTATATAAGTATATATTTAACACAAAATTTAATGAAAAAGATTTTAATTATAAAAATGTACAATTTATTTATTTAAATTAATATATATATAATTTATAAACATGGCCCTATGGTCAACTGTGACTTTTACTTGTGATCATCTTTAGTTAAAAGAATCAGTTAGACTTAATTTTTTATGACATTTAACTATAAGATTGATATATATTAATTAAAATTTTATACTAGTATAGAAGTAGAACGATAGTTAATAACAAATAAACAGTGAAAAAAAAACCATAAGCACAATGATTGGCTCGGTATAATTAGATTATCGTCATAAATTATACAAAATAAAGCAAAAGTGCAAATTTAAAAAAATAATTTCAATATACAATAAAAAATCATGAGTTTAAATGCTCAAATATAAATAATTTTTATTAATTTGAGGTATACTTTTTGTAAAGATGATAAGGTAGTAAAGACGAGATTTTGTGATAAATAAAAACTCATAAATAATGTGTTACGATAAAATTATTAGTATCTAACTATAAAATTAGAGAAATATAGACAACTAATGCACTTGATTAATCCCAAGAAATTCAAAGTTAATCTCAATTCATTTTTTATATTCCACCATTGGGAGGAATTGAAGCAATATTTATTTTTTAAAGAGATAAAAATATTTATTTTTTAAATATTAATTATTTATTTTAATAGATAATTATGATCTAATTATTTTAGAATAATTAATTTAAATTATTTTTTAAAATTTTAAAATAATTAAATTATAATTATATATTTAATAATAAATAATTAATATTTAAAAAATAAATCAAAGATGAAGCTTTCCTGAATTTCCTTGGAGTAGGGCCAAAAAGAGAGGGCAAGGGAAAATGTGAATTGTTGGATTTTCTTACTTGATAAAATTATTTCAAAATAATAAACATAGGTTAACATAATAAGGAATTAAGTGAAAATGATGAAAATAAGAATAAGTAAAATACAAGGATGAAAATTATTTAAAAATATTAATATTTATTAAACATTTAATTAAACATAATATAAAAAATATTTAAAAATTATTTTAAAATTTAAATATTATTTATTAATTATTTTTGTCCAATAAATAAGAGAGAGAAGCAAAAATTGCTTCTCCTTTGAAACTCTCTCTTGATGAGCCATTATGTGGCTTCTATTTTTCATAGTTCTTACATAATTTTAATTAAGAGAACTTTATTTAAATAACTTAGACAATCATACTTGTAAAAATAAAAAAATTATATAATTAATATTATAAAATAAATTAAATATATTTTAATATATTATTATAATTTTAACTGTCATATATTGTAACAAAATTATTTCCTTAATCCCCGTTCAGACTCCCAAACCCTAGTACCGCCGCCCGGTTCCTGTCCCTCAGTCTAGCCCTAACCCTAGTCATAGCCCTACCACTCCTAATCCCTCAATCTCCATATTCTATGAAGATGAAAGCTCCGATCGGCAACAATTTCATTTCCTTGATTAGTTTGTCCAAACTTTACACCGCGAGAGCGAACTGTCTCCTGTATTACTCCCCCTCTGCCCCCCATCTAATCAAATCTGTACACCCAATTCGCTGCTTCACCTAACGCGACGACTTTTAGGGTTCCGGGTTTTCGATGCGACGATGGAGTCGATGAGAAATTGACTGCCGTACGGAATGATTTGGCATTTTCAGAGCTCAGGGATTACTCTCCTTCTTGTTACTCTCAATTCGTCTTTAGGCATATTTCATATAGTTTTAAATAATATAATATTTTATTTATTTATTTATATTAATAATTTTACATAGAGATGAGACTACATAATCACTACATTATCTATATACATCCTAAAAATAATTTGAAAAGAGTGGCGTAAGAAAAATATCCCATCATTATTTTTTAGATATCTTCAATAATTTATCATTATTTCTTTTTATATATACTAAATTATCCATATAAAAATATATATAGATAGATATTATATTATCTAAAAATATGTTATAAATAATTAAAAATTATTTAAAAATAAATTATTTAAAAAATTTTGTCCAAACTTGACATGCACTTTACTTCTAAATCACACGTATTTGCACCATTTCTTATAAGAAATATCATTAATTTCGTTTTCACTGAAATCCCTCTCTTGAAAGAGAGTTTTCGGAGGGAAGTGGAGACAAGGAGGAGAGAGAAAGAACCGGACAGAGTGGATTTAGAGAGAGAGAGAGAGTTGCAATGGCCAGGAGCGAGCACATCCCGACCACCACGCCATTCCTGTGAGGGCGACAAAAGCTTATTTGCCTTCTTCCAAAGACATGGCAGTGTACCGATAGATTTAACTTTTTATAATAATAATTATTTAATATTAATTAAATAATTATGTTATCTTTTAGAAAATTAATTATTTTAAAAAATTTTAACTGTTTAATATTAATTAAAATAATTATAATTAAAAAAAAAATCAATCCTTCTTAGAAGAAGAGAGAAATGAATCCTCTCCAAAGTCGTTCAGGAGAGAGAGGTCGTAGATAGGGTTCCATCTATCTTCGCACATATGGTGTCATCATACACCCAACCCCGGCGCAGTTTCTGCTCACGGTCCCCTCAATCTCTTCCTCTCTCTTAATAATCAATTGGACCCCTCCATATCGGTGGTGTCCTTAGTGATGACCGTTAATGCACGTTCTGAAACCCCTCCAGTTTTCTCTCTAATTTTGGGACACTGATGCCTCCTGGGTCTGTGACCATCTTGTCACTGCCTGATCTACTGGGATTTGGGTGAAAATTGGAAACCCAATTGCAAGTTGTTCGTCTAATTGTCGAATTCAATCTCACTCAGATCTGGGTGCTATAGGTTAAGAAGTTCCGTTTTTTTTTCCAATTTCAGTCCTGTTTCTTCGCTTTTTTTTGGCCCGTTTCATATGGTTCTTCGGTCCATGGGCGGTGTTACTGTAGCATCATTCCCGGTAGTGGTTTAATGGCAGATTTACAGCAGAGAAAACAAGGATCTTCGTTTTGAGCGATTCGTGGCTTGAATGTGGTGGCGTCAATTATGTTCTCGGGGAGTTGTATATGATGGAAAAAAATCCACCAATGTCTCCTGATCTTGGGTAGTGTGGATGGATGCATGTGAAGCTGAGGAAGGATTTCCTTATAATACAGCAGTTGATACCCGAAGACCAGCCTTGGTTCCATCCGAGAAGAACAACAATGGAATTGCCGTCCGCAGTTCGCGGAGAAGAGAAGTTAGTTCAAGATATATGTCACCTTCTCCAGCAGCAACTTCTGCGTCTAGGCGGAGCAAATCGCCAAACCTTCCAAGGACTCTTATTTCATCATCCCAATTGGCTCCAAAAAGAGCCATATCTGCGGAGAGGCGGCGACCATCTACGCAGCAATCACCAATTCGCCCCTCTACCCCAGTTCAAGATGTGTCTGCAGAGCTGCAAATGTCATCCAGAAAGATAGCAGGTAGTAGGTTGTCAGAGTCTGTATGGCCTTCCACAATGCGTAGCCTTAGCGTTTCGTTCCAATCGGATACTATTTCGATTCCCGTTAGTAAGAAAGAAAAGCCAGTAAGTCATGCGATCTCCGATCGCACTCTAAAACCTGCTGCTTCAAATGTATCACAGAAGCAGGCTGAAACACCTGCAGCTTCACGAAAAACTACGCCGGAAAGAAAGAGGAGCCCTTTGAATGGAAAGAATTCCTCTGATCAGTTGGAGAATTCTAGACCAGTTGATGGTTTGAACGCCAGATTAATGGAACAGCATCGATGGCCTACTATAGCCAGTGGGAAGGTATCTTCCAACCTTTTGACAAGCAGCATGGATCTTACTGATAGGCCCAGCAAAAGTTCTACTGGGAATTTTTCTCCAAAGATATTGTCCTCCCAAGGTATTCGAAGGCCATCGGAAAAATCGACAAGTGATGCAGCAGGGCAGCCACTAACTGATGAAATTGGGAGAATGGAGTTAGGTATGAAGTCTGTCAACGTTAGGTTACTAAAGGTATCTGGAGCACGGACAATCAGTTCTTCGAGTTCATCAGAGAGAATACTATTGACATCTCCTGCAGTCAGACCTCGGTCATTACCAGGATCACAGCTGCCATTGCCGCCGAATAGGACCTCTGTTTCTAGAGGGATGACCAGTCCATCATGGACGAGACCGTCTACTCCGGTACCCTCTAGAGGTACAAGTCCATCTCTCATAAGACCATCTAGTCATACCAGACAATCCAACAGTACAACTTCTGTTCTTAGTTTTATAGCAGATATTAAAAAAGGAAAGAGGGGTGCAAATCATTTGGAAGATGCTCATCAGCTCCGGTTATTTTATAACAGAGATTTGCAATGGCGATTTGCTAATGCCCTTGCTGATGCTGCTCTATTTTCTCAAAAAGCCACATTAGAGGTAGGCTATTTATAATTGTAATTTTGGGAAGCCTATCTATGATTCTCTATAATTGTAAAGCTTTGAGCTTTATATCATCTGCTGTATGAATTGGTTCACCTAGTTATCCTGTTTCGGGTAATAAGCATTGTTGACATTTTGTCATCTAAGCATGCTAAAGCCTCAAGTCTAGGCAAGATAAATTTGTTTACCTTACAGATTTGCATCAGATGGATGCTTTGCTTATGTTCCCATGGCTATCTAATTGATAGTGGCAGTTTTAAGAAACTCCTATTGTTTGTTTTGGTGGTAGTTTTCTAAAATTTTAGTCCACTTATTTTGACTACCTGAGAATTCTCTTTGAAAGTTTTGATAGCCTATCTCTTTTACCATTGGATTGCAATTGCACTATATGGTGGGCTGTTTTATCAACTTCATTTATGAAAGTATTGGTAGTATTAATTGTAGTTATATTGTTATCAAACATATCAAACAATACCTATCAGCATCGGATATATTGGCTAATACAAAAATATATTATGATATTATCAGTATCGGGAGGCCCCGATGTAGATACATATTGGCCAATATTTGTATCAATGATCAATTTATTTAAACCAACATATAGGATTTTACCTGTAATTCTTTCCAAGCATATTGATTTGTTAGATGCAGTTCTTTATTTGTCCTTTTGAAGTGAACACATCATCATGTGTGCAGCACGGCTTCCAATGATATAGTTTGTTGTGTTGCTAATTCAGAAAACACTTTACTGTGTCTGGCAAACAACTCTGTCACTCTGGGATTCTGTGATCACGAAGCGGATTGATCTTCAGCAGCTTCAGCTAGAGCTGAAGCTGAACTTGGTGTTGAATGAGCAAGTAGGTTGCTTGCTGACCCTTCCTTGGTTTATTGATTGCTGTTATCTGTTTAGGGTTGAAATTCTGAGGCCTTTTGTGCTTTGGGATATTCTCACGCTAACAACATATTGTGTACAAAAACACTTGGCTTTTTTTTCCAATCTGTTAATTCATGATTGGACACATTAGTTGCCCATTGTCATCAATTGGGTTACGTTTGTATGCCTATGGGGAAGTTCAAAGCATTGCTTCCAAAAAAAAATATGAGTTTCCAAACACTTGCCTGTTAAGGTCCGAAAATTAGTTTGAGGATGTTCAGTTGAGTATGATTTGGGATCTTCTGTTCTAATGCATCTGCCCTAATTTCTGCTCATTTGTATCACAAAGGACATTGTCGTCTGCTACAATTGTCTTTTTATTT
Source organism: Nepenthes gracilis (assembly GCA_033239525.1). Lineage (NCBI taxonomy): Eukaryota > Viridiplantae > Streptophyta > Magnoliopsida > Caryophyllales > Nepenthaceae > Nepenthes > Nepenthes gracilis. Next base: position 16,619,810 of record BSYO01000016.1, on the reverse strand, counting down.
AACTGAATGCATATGTGTACATTTGTAGAAGCTTTCACGTGGCCAGAGGACTGTTGTTTAGTTACCTGTGAAGGGTTATTAAATTCATTACTAAACAGAATTCTAAGAGACAAAAAATCCTGCCCGGAGATGACCGAAAGAGAGATTCGGAGGGGCTATGCAGCTTATTGTAACTGTCAAGTGTATTTGTGACGTCTCGTATTTTTCTGCCGAAAATTCAGCAGAATTCCAACTGTAATACGAACGTCAGCCAAATACAAAACCTGAAAATATCCTGCACAACCTATATAATCCACAAAATCCAAACAAGGGACCCAAAAGAATTCACAAAATTTCCCACAACATATCCATCAACAACACACGGGATCCAAACGCCACAAAAATTTCACGTGTCACCAACGTCATAATTCCGGTACGACGTTGGCTCAGAATAGATGCCACTAGGTATTCAGACTAACCGTAAGCACCTGCGGAAGTATATATATTCATTAATAAAGCGAAAACTATATTATGGACATTTCCTTATCATCAATATCATCATATGCAAACGTCTATGAAAATAATTCATTAGAAATACAAAATATTCTATCAGAAATCTCAAGGCTGGATGACTAAGTCCATAAGCTCATCTTCATTATCTTCGAGCCTAGCCGACTCAAATCTTCTATCTTGCCTCAACGGGTACATCTCATACTCATTTGGAGAGAGGAAATAGTAAGGTGAGCTAAAACTCAGTAAGACACATAAAAGCATTGAGAAACATGCAACTTTATATTCAAAATATAACGATATATATATATAAACATATGCGGGAAAGAATAATAATCAATAAATCCCATGACATGCATAAAGGTAAAACCTTCATAATGCCATTCAATCTCTTTGTTTCCTTTCAAATTTCTTATCTTGTCAAATCATACGGAGAACTTGTTCTTAGCTTCTTATTTTTTTAGGGAATTCTGCTCTTAAACCCACATTTTTATAATTCTAACTCCGGGAGAATGATCCATAGCCCAAGCCCATAGCTTAGGCCCATGGCCGAAACTCATGGCCGAGGCCCATAGCTAAAGTCCATGACCAAAACCCATGACTAAAACCCATAGTTAAGGCCCGTGGTCGAAACCCATGGCCAAAGCCTATAGCTAAGGTCCGTGGTTGAAACTCGTGACCAAAACCCATAGCTAAAGTTTGTGGTTGAAGCCCTTGACCAAAGTCCATTGTTAAGGTCCGTGGCCGTGACCAACGCTCACAGCTAAGGCCCGTAACCGAAACCCATAGCTAAGGTCCGTGGTCGAAACCCGTGACTAAAACCCATAGTTAAGGCCGGTGACCGAAGTCCGTTGCCAAAGCCTATATCTGAGGCCCGTGGCCAAAGCCCATAGCTAAGTGCAGAATATCCCCTTTCTTATCCTGGTTCATAAGTCATACAATTTTATGTTCTTAAAACATGAGCTTTCACATAATTTTTATTACATGCATACTTAACTTGAAGCTAAAAAAATCTTACCATTTGAGCCAAGCATCATTTTAAAGCTTCCGATCATGAATTCTTTTATAAACAAATCATACATAATTTTCGGCACATATACAATTCAATTTGTTTAATATACATGCGGCCAAACCTGATTATTCAGGTCTATCAATATTTGGAAACATGCAATTAGACACGTACAAATGGATGCAACTTAATTAACAATTAAATAATGCGAAATTTTGCAAAATATTGTCCAATGGCCTCGGGTGAACAGTGCCGCGTGTGAACAGTGCACGTGAACAGTTCCCCCAGTTGAGCATATCGGATCATTCACGGAATTTTGGACATCCAACGGGTACATCATCGAATTCAAGGTATGGGTATTCATAATCCTAAGTCATTTTATGCATCAAACTCCAAATTGAAGCTCAAATGGGGTCCGGGCGTGGGTTAGGGTCTCATGGAACAAATTTTCACATAAAATCACAAATTCGAATGGCCAATCAATAAACTAACATGTCTAAGTTGTGATTAATCATATTCTAATTCCAAATTAAGCAAAAGCCCCAAAATTTCGTGGGTAATATGTCCAGGCGCGGGCCTAGGGTTTTGCGAACAAAAATTTACTTAAATCCACCAAATTGGATATCTAATCGATAAATTAACTTGCCTAGGATATAGGCAATGATATTCTAGTCCCTATTTATGCAAAAATCCCAAAAATCGGAGGCCGAAATCATCCAGGCACGGGTGAATAGTACTTGCGCATGGGTTAGGGTTTCGGTCGTGCAAAACAGTGCAAAAACAATGAATCGGACAACGAAATTCAAATATATACATGCTCAAGCCATGGGTAACATATTATAACTTTAATAGGTTATCGGCACGAGGAAACCCGATGAAAACGAAACGAAAGTGCAAGAAAACAAAAGAGGAGGGTATGAGTGCACTTGCCTTGACTTGATCTATCACCTTTTTAACTAGCTTTCGGACGGATTCAGACTTGGGAGCTTCGTTCTCCACCTTCTCTCTCTTCCCTTTCTCCCTCTCTTTTCTCTTGGAAGCCTCCAAAATGGTAAAGAAAGAGCCCGTGGCGCTTATATTCGGCGGGCTGGTGCTCGAGCGCGTGGTGAGCGTGCATCGGGCGCCCATATACTAGAATCGGCACTCGAGTTTGGTCTCGAGCACTCATCGGGCGCGGGTGAGACCCGCGTCGACCTGCAGCGTGAAAACTTTGTGTTTTTGCTGTTCATGACTCATTTTGACCATTCTAACCATATTTCATATTTTTGGACCTTAATTTTGATTATATTGGTTTAATAAGTTATAAATATCATGATTTAAAACTTAAATCTTATCTACGGATTAACTTTTCACGGTTTATAACGCCGGTTTTGATTTACCAATTTTGGGTCCCTGGGATTTTCAATCCAATTTCTTTTATGTCCTTTGACTTCAATTCACTTATTTTGATAGAATTACTCATATTTACTATATTTTGGAAGCCGACATTACAATATTCTTTTCCCTTTGCCAGAGCAGGAAACATAAAAAATAGAAATAGTAAGAAAAGCAGAAAGAAAGAAGAGAAATAATGCAAAATGTATCTAATTACTATTACAAGCTCACTACGCCTTAATTGTTTAATTGGAAGTTGCCACAACTTGCCATTACATATGCATGCTTGTGCCTAGCTCACAGAATTCTTGAAAGAAAAGCCTGTATCTGCTGAGATATAATTCACTTAAATATTAAATATTTTCAGAATTCATTGTCTAATGCTCAACCTGGCATTTATATCTCATTTAAAATTTGAATGGCATGATGCTGCTAATGTATTTGGCTTGAGTTGCATATTGTGGTAGATCGTTATTCACCTTCCTTACATGATTGTGCTTTTAGAACTCTTCATTGATCCTTCAATTATCAAGGACATCTGATAAGAAATTTTCGTTCTTTCTAGAAAGATGATGATATGCCTAACCTTATGTAGACAGATGAATCTATAATAGTTCTTCTCTTGAAAGTGAATTCATTTGTCTACAAGGTTTTGAGATTCAACTTTGAACTCTAATAGCTTTGTTAATTCCATTTTCACTAGAAAAGCTTATTAAGTGTTGAGTTGATAAATAGAGACTTGGAGTGTGAAGATTTCTTTGGCAATGCTTATCAACTGTTCATGGGAGAATTCGGATTGGAGTCAGTCATTATCAGATTCTTTCCTTTTACATGACATCAGCTACATTGTCATGACATCTAACACATAATATTAGGAGATTAAAATGTTTCGGAAGCTAAATTAATGATGTTGAATGACAAAGGGGTGGGAGGGGATGAGTCATTTGGGAATGTGACGGTTAAATATAAATATTAATTGATGGGGTTTTTTATGCCTAACAACCTACTCTTTCTGCATTTTTTTTCACATTACCATCATTTTTTTCTTAAATTTTTTGTTGCCTTTAACTGCCTAAGATTTGTACTTTGTTGCAACATCTGTTTTATTTCCATTCCATTCTAAAATGATGTTACAAGTTTTTCTTCATATATTTTTTACATGCCTTTACCTATTTGGGAAGAAATAGAAAAATTACAGCCATTTCTCTAGGAAAATATGTAATGGAATTTGGTAGAATGTATAATGAAAAATAGGGCTAGTGGTCAATATAAAAAAAACACCATTTATAGGTGGTTAAATGAAAGAAAAATTAGACGTGATGGTTATGTGGAAAACAAGAAAAAAATATAAGTGGTTAAGTATAAAATTAACCTACTTGATATTTTAAATGTTGAGTGGAGCACTATGCCTTACTTCAGGAGCTGATTACACAAGACTTAGGGTTAATGTAAAATACATCAATGTCAAGAAAGCGTTAGGTTGAGAATAAAATCATTTGTCTTAAGGCCCATAGTTTAAATTACTGCAAAATTCTTTCCTTATCTTCTAAAACCTGGACAATGAAAACAAAATTTAATGATAATTTCTATTATTAGAAAGGCTACTTTTTTTGGCCAGTGGATGTCTTTACTCAAATTGGAATTCGTGCAAGTACCAATCATAAAAGCCTAGTACGATTTGAACTTTTAATCATGCATTTTGTTTTCAGCCACACATGGTGCTAAAAACATTTCTGGATTATAGGATCAACCCCCCTTCCTCCTAGAGCTCTTTTGGTCCTCCTAGTGGGCTAGATTTCATATTCACCTAGAAATTAGAATTAGAAGTTGAAAAATAAATGGTAGGGATTAAATAGCTATTTAAATCTTAGATGCAATCTTTACCATTAATTTTCTAACTTTTAATCTGGAGCATATGGCGAATATAGGAGCCTGCCCATTGGACAACTATAACAGCACTCCTTTCCTCCCTCTGCCTTTGCTTCCCAAAAAAGTTTAAATGTTATATCTTTTGCCTGTTGGTCCCAATTTCTGGACAAGCCTTTTGCATCGTCAACACAGTGGATCTGCAGGTCAAATCAATCCTGTACAATCCACTCGTGAAGTCTGAAAATGGTTATTCTTCTAATTCTCAGCATTTTAAGGAGTGAGAAAGCTTCAAAGTATTATAGTTTGTGTTCTCTAAAACATTGTAAGAGGAAGTTTCAAAGAATGTTGAATCTAAACAGATTTAGGTTTTGCCTCACACCCCAATTTAAATTGGAACCACTGAATAGATTTTAGAAGCTGAGCTTGTCAATCCAGTAAAATAATCCGCTCTTGAATGTTTTTAATGCAAATTTGCATTTCTTTTGGGTAAGTGTGATTTATTTACTTATTCAAGCAAGTGTATTTTATTGAGAAGGGTCATTCACATGTAAGAAATTGAAAGTGTAGGACTAGTTGTTCAAACCTGTAACACTCATTTCTCGCAATGTGTGTGGATGACAGTGTTTTTACAATTACTGATTTCCTTGATAAATTTTCAGCTAGCATACCTTGAAAATTGGCCTTTACTTGAAAGAGATCATTCAACTTCTTTAACTGGTGTGATCGAAGATCTAGAGTCAAGTACTCTCAGGCTTCCAGTAACAGGAGATGCAAAGGTATGTTAGTTTCTAAGAAGCATTAAATGGTTGTTTTGTCTCATAAAGCTAGACATCAGATAATGTATCAAGTTTTCCTATCACCTATCAATTTTATATGACAATTTTTTACAGGCAGATATTGAAGCTTTGAAGGCTGCTATCAGCTCAGCTGTTGATGTGATGCAGGCTATGGGATCTTCCATCTGTTCTGTGCTTGCAAAGGTGACGTTCTGGCAATTTGTCTCCATCCCAATTCTTTATATCCATTTATGTCACGTTCGGGTGGCAATATTAGATGCAACATGGGAAGATGATGACATGAAATTAGAATGTTTGGGCTGTATTAAAAATTAAAGGGTGGACGTGTTCATAATGAAAATAATTGCGTCATGTTTTATATTGATAAATTAACTTGAAATAATAGAATATGACTTGATTAATACACATTCCATATTAACACGATTACAAATTAACACGTTAAAATACATTTACCATCCAAATTTTGTTAAATTTTTTTGATGATAATCAATCGTGTAATGGTGAATTAGAAGGTTAAATGAGTCATTTTGTATTATGGGCTAACATGTTAAAATGTTCTTGTGCTAGAAGTGTAATGTTGTGTAATGGGTCTTGTATTATATGGTTTGTCTTGTTGCATCCTGTTAACATGTTAAATATGTCTTGTCGTGTTAAACAAATGCAACTCATTTATTATAATTGGATTCATTTATTTAGTGGGTCGTCTTCGTGTCGCGTATACTCAATTATACTAATGTCTTGACACAACGGGAATATGACATGTCAACATGAATTGACACTCCTAATGTGTCTTGGGATATTAGTATATCAAATTTTTAGTTTAAATTGATTGTGGCCATAAATGCTATGGACATAAGCTGTCTTCTGTGCTTCCAATACTTTCATATATCCACTTTTTCATTAGCAAAAACAGCATTTTTTTTCGATTTAGTTACTAACTACTTGTCGATTCATTAGGAAAAAAATAAAACTACTTGTTTGTGTTGTTTGCATCATGGCACCAACACTATACATTCGGTATTATATGAGAATGTTTCAAATGCTTGGATGCACATTTCTGTTATCTGACAGCAGAAGGCTGCTGCATGGCTTTTCCGTCAGACTTGTGCGTCCTTGTGAGAAATTTGGCTGTCCTGCCTTTGTGATGTAAAGCTGGTCAAGAAATTGTGCCCCCTTAGATTATCTGCTGTGAAACCTCTTTTTTTTTTTTTTTCCTGAGATTTCTTCCAAAATTACACAAACTACTGCACAATATGATTGCTATTCAACTTAATGTTTTACGGATTCTCCCTACTGGAAGTCTCTTGTCACATCAGGCCCTAAAGTCTATTCTGTGTAAAATATTTAAGCTTTTGGAGACATCTTGCTATGTCTAAACAAGAAGTACTAATATGAACATGATTTTAGTACTTTCTGAATAAATTTGTGGCCAAATCCTTAAGAGAGAAGGCCCTTTGATAATTCCGCTGAAATGATTAGATTTCATATTTAAGGTGATGGATTTTGCAGAAGTCACCATTTAAATAAGAATGAGAAACTGTTTATATGTTATATTTTTAAGGTTAAACTATTGGACTTCTGAACCTCGTATTTAAATCTGTGCGTGCACAAATACATGCTTACTTGAATGTCAATTTTCACTGACTGGTTTTTGCAATTTTTTTATGAATGCTGATTATTGGTCTCTACATCTCATAAATATAGGTGGAAGGCATGAACTGTTTGGTTACTGAACTTGCTGAGCAAGCAGCACATGAAAGGGCCATGCTTGATGAATGTGAAGCTTTATTGGCTTCAATGGCAGCAATGCAGGTGAGGGAACAGAAAGAAATTTGAAAAATTCTATTTGTGTGGTTATATTAAAGCACTTTTTTATGTTGTCCATAGTATCATAAAACCAAATCTATCTTCCAAATCATGAATAAAAATATCAGTATCGATATTAGTCGTGGCTATAGTGGTAGTTGTATTAGTATTGTTCATATCAAGAGATATGTATCGATATCAAATACATCGGTTATAATTTTTTTTTTTTTTTTTTTGTAAATCATAATCTCTCTTGAAAATATTGATCATTATATCAGCCAAATACCTATATATTAGTTGATATGTTTTTGATACATCAACATATTGAGAGCTTGTTTGGTATAGGGAAATATCATTATCTGAGGGTTTGATATCGATATATATCAGTTGATATTTTATATATGGGCCGGTATTTATTCCATGTTTCAGATCAATATTGTACTAGTCCTATTTTGATAATAGTGGCTAGGAAGTTGAAACTTGGTTGATCTAAACTAATTAGTTCTCTTCTTTGTTAAAGAATTTACTTACATTGTGAACAGTATCCCAATAAATGTATAAACTTTTCCAATAGAAGTGTAAACTAGTCCCATGGAAGGGAAGGTTGGTACAATGGTAGGATTGTCACCATTTAACTAGTTGGTTATGGATTTAAGTCATGTATATGGCCCCTTGCATAATACCACGAGGTAAAATGTACATAATGGGAGTTTTGTACATTGTGTTGTCCTTTTTTTCAAAGTATTGGAGTTATCAGCATATTTTTTTGTGCCTAGAACCCACTTGAGGACGTCACATTCTGCATTGAGATCTTATTAACATTGTGCCAAGCATGACCATCAAATTGCATTTAGTAGAAAATGGGTTTATCACTATGACCATGTACTGTTGCACAAATATAGCAGACTGCATTTCGGGATCTTGATAGACTGCTCCATATTTAACAAGGTTGAGCTATTATCATCTCTACTATGGAAAACTAGTGTTGTTTCTCTTTAGTGACTGCGTGTTCCTGCAGTGCCTGCAGTTTTTCATGCAGATCGTTCATATTTTTGGCTAGAAAAACAAAGTGAATCCTTTTCTTCTTATAAGTCATTTCGTTGAGATATTCACGGAGGATTTATAAGTTCATAAGAATTGACAAATCTGATGCTCCCTGCTATCCTCTACACGGGAGTGAACAGCCTCCCTGGCAGTGTTTATTGATTCTATTCTCCTCCATAAGTCGCTAACGCTTTATGGATATTTACCCTTGTTAACATAGATAGCTGCAATCATGGATAAAAATATCGGTATAGCTACAATCATGGATTAAAATATTAATATTGGTATTGGATGTAGTAGAAAAAAAAATTTAATAATCGTAAAGTGACAGGATTATATCGTCAATATATCAAAATATCGCAATATTTCGAAAATATTGGTATTGGGGGTCCAATACCAAATATCAGTTGATATTTTCATTTATGTTCCCAACAGTCGCAGCTTATTTATGCCAAATTAGGATTGAGTTGTTCAGTTGCTGAAAGTATAGAGAGAAGCTTTCCCCATAAGCTTACCTTCCCAAGCCTTCTTTTTATGGTCCAATACCTTATCTGGGACAAGCACCCGATGAAACTGACTGAATCTCGTATCACTGCCAACTATTTTTTTGGGTGGTAGAGTCCAAACCCATTTCCCGAATGAGGTTTCCATTTATCTCTTTTGAATGCATTAATCAAATTATATGTTTGTGGTCATGAAATTCTGCCAAAACATTGAAAAGTTGTTTTCGAGGTTTGAAAATCTCTAGAGGTGCTTGAATGCACAGCATGCCCTAAAACAAGCTTGTGCTTTGGATTCCATTGAAGAAATTATTTGTTTGTGGTCATGTAATTCTGCCAAAACATTGAAAAAGTGCTTGATTTCCATTAGTCTCTTTGGACTCCATTGGTGGAATTATTTGTTTGTGGTCATGAAATTCTGCCAAAACATCAAAAAGCTGTTTTTGAGGTTTGATAACCTCAATAGTTGCCTGAACACTCAGCATGCCCTAAAACTGCAAGTTCAGGTTGGTCTTTGCACCATAAGATCTACATAAATTAATAAGTGCGATGTTATGGCCTGATTTATGTACTTACGGGGTTTGGCATATTGCTTCCATAAAACCTTAATGAGGGGTCTGAGTATATCGCTTAAGTAGCTGCTTTCTTTCACCTTACTGGAGCTTTCAGTAGATCGTCGATCTTGGTGTCGTGATTATCTTGTATGTGGATACAGTTGATGGTAAAAAATAAACTGATGGGTCAAGCATTAGAGAAGCTTTCTGGGTTCATTCTAATAGTTCAAGTGGCTTCAGCTATAACGGTTAGATAATTGGCCTTTACCAGTGTTGATTCATACTAGTGTTCCACTAATAGTTAATTTTTAGAATATTTACATTGAGATGGTGAGGGGGATTCTTATTATTCATTTTGTCTGGCAGTTTTTAGGCATATTACAAGTAGAAAAATGGTTCAAATGGGTTATTTATATTTGGAAAGTATCAATTCAATAAATCATGATGAACCTATGATTGAATAACATAAACATTGGTGAGGATCCGATGATCGAGCTACTTATGTTTTACATAAAAAAATTTCCATCGCTACTAATCTATTCCATATCCAAATCGCACAAATCGTGCTACTTTATTTTATTTGATTACCAATGCTTATCCGTAGGCATTATTGTTTTTAGGATATTGATGTGTTATTCATTCCATGGAAGATATCATGGGATCTCTAGATATTGTTCTCTTGAATAACTAAAAACAATAGACATAGAAGAAGAAAAAAAAAAAACTAATTCTAAATATCTCTCAGATGTTCATAATAGGGAAATTAGCTTGTTTATTTCTCCTGTTTGAAATAGGGTTCAAAACTAAACTTCACTAAAAATATAACAAAAAAAGTCTTAAATCCTACTAAATAGGGTCTAGTGTAAATTATTCGATAATATAAGTAATTTGAAAAAACCAATTGGGTTTACTTTCTTTTTATCCTTCAACCACAACTCATTCACTTTTCTCATAAGTACTTTATCGGACTTATGTTTCAAATGTTTAAATTATCTTAGATGTCATTATCTCATCTTATCTTCTATATATGCAAATTATAAATGTTTGTGGATATCATCATCATCTCTTATGTTATCTTTTAATGCAATCCATTGTAGCATTCTCATTTATGTGACGTCTACTTTCTTAAACTCACAAGAAATATAAAATCTTGGGAGAGAGACGTTCATTCAAAACATTAGTGTGCGTATTCTCTTGTTCAATCAGGGATTCAAAACCGTCTTCTTTATAATTCCTACTAAACTTCTCTAAAAAAATATAACAAAAAGTCTTAAATCCTACTAAATAGGGTCTAGTGTAAATTCTTCGATAATATAAGTAATTTGAAAAAGCCAATTGGGTTTACTTTCTTTTTATCCTTCAACCACAACTCATTCACTTTTCTTACAGGTTCTTTATTGGACTTCCGTTTCAAATGTTTAAATTATCTTAGATGTCATTATCTCATCTTATCTTCTATATATGCAAATTATAAATGTTTGTGGATATCATCATCATCTCTTATGTTATCTTTTAATGCAATCCATTGTAGCATTCTCATTTATGTGACATCTACTTTCTTATGCATGTTCACGGAAGTCACTAGAAATATAAAATCGACAGATGGGAGAGAGACGTTCATTCAAAGCACATTAGTGTGCGTACTTCTCTTGTTCAATCGAACTGGGATTCAAAACCGCACTTCTGTCTTTATATTATTCTCTACATTCTGTTTCTAGTTTTGGGTTCTGTGGCTATAGATTCTTGTATGTGGTATCTGAACCTGATTCTACTGGCATTAAGCAGGCACAGGAGTACAGCCTTAGGACCCAACTAATACAGTTGCAGCAAGATCTGAGGAACAAAGGACAGCAATCACTTTGGGCAATTTAAACACCGCCATGACCCCGCCGGGAACTCCTCTAACACTTCCCATTTCGCCGATCGGAGAGTGTAAATTGATTTTTTCCATCCTTTTTTCTGATTTAATCTGCTCAGGTCTTGTTGGACTACTATCCTTATTTATTAATGCTGTGTCTGTTCCTTCCTCATCTTGTTGTCAAAAGAGCTTTCTCTACTTGTTATTTGAAGATCATTTAGAGGAAAGTAAATGCAGAAGAAAGAAAATAATTCAAAGTTTGATGGTTGTGTCCCAACATAGAGTTGCATATTCATGTTTATAGTTAGTTTCATGGATAAAAATATTATTATTAGTCATAAACATATTAATATTAAACATATTAGATAATACATATTAATATTGATATATCAGAAAAAAATAATTTTAGGGATTTGTAAGCTGATAAAAAAATATTGAGCATATCAGCTAATATTTAATTTTCGATAGGTAATTTATATCAAGATATATTATTGTTATAATAAAATGTTATGATATTATCTTGATTATTACATGACTGTGCCAGGATAAGCATTTTTCATGCTTTCAATGGTCATGACCATTTTAAAAATAAAAGAAAATAGAGTCTGGGATAATATTTTAATAAATTTTAGTTTTAGCCTTTAATACTATAGAGATAAATTTTAGCTATGAGGAAGTCATAATAAAAACCTTCAAGACATCCCTATTGATAGGAAAAGACTAGTAATTAAAGTGATAAGTAAAATTAAATAGAGTTTATAATGAGTTATATACTTTAGAAATGATTATTAGAAGGAAATATGCAGATCAGCAAGACAAGAACTAAGTGATGGTTTAAGTAATATTTGATGGATAAAAGGTGAGAAAAATTATATATTCATAAAAGAAGGTAATACAGATTGATAAATAATATTAAATGATAAAGATAAATTCATATAGTTGCATTTATTATTAAATAGTTTAAAATTTTCGGACATAGGTTAACATTGAATGAGAAAAAAAAGGAGGAAGTTTAAGAGAATTATTTCTAAAAGAGATATCTATTTATGTATTTATTTATATTAAAATTATTATTTTTAGTAGAGTAAAAAAGATAATAAAAATTAAAATTTGATAATATATATATATATATATATATACTTTTAATAGTTTTAATATAAATAAATATATATAATTGAATATAATTATACTATTATATTTTTGAAATATGCTGGTAATGTCAATATTGGTCATTTGCGTTGATGGAAGTATATCCATGAGATCATTTGATTAAAATTTAATAATTAAAATTTAAAAAAAATGTTAAATATAATTAATTTTTAATTTTTAAATTTTATTTTTTAATAATATTTATTAAATATCAAATTAAATATTAAGTTTTTAATAAAATTAATCATTTATAGTGTATTATTAAATATTTAGATTTCAATTAATTAAATTTTAATCCAATGGTTCTGATGAGATGATTTAGTTTTTATCTTTTCATGAAAAGAGTAGGATTCTAAGCCAAAGATTACTGCTCGTTCGACTTGAAACTTATGATTTTTAATCATAATAAATAACCTTGTTATTTATAGTTAAGTAAATATAAATAGTAAAAATTTAATTAAATAATTTAAATTATTATTTAACTTTTATTATCCCGCGCTCTGTTCCGCAGGTGGAGACACAGAGAGAGAGAGAGAGAGAGCGCACGCATGGAGGAAACAACAGCGACGGCAGCAACGAGCTCGGATGAATCGATGAAGCTAGCTATTGCAATGGCTCTTCTTCGGTCAAAGCTAGTCCAGAAACCTCCTCCTACCTCTTCTTCATCTAGTTCTATTCCTCTCTCCGATGCTCAGCGTTGGAAGCGAAAGGTCTGTCACCAGCACACCCTCTCTTCTCGAAGCCTACAAGTTTATGGCCTCACGTAGCTGAATTTTCAGGCTAAGGATCGGAAACGGGAGATTCTGAGACTCAAAGAAGACATCAAAGAGCTTGAAGGTTCCTTTTCCTCTCAAATCTCCTCCACATTGTTATGGGATCATAGTGAAATCTTTCACAAAATCAGGAACTTTCGCATCATTTGGAATGCTTGCATGCTTTCCGTTTCTATTTTGGTAGAAGTCATGATTTATACTAAGAGGTTGCTGAATAATTTTAATTTCTTTATTTTCCTAATCTCTATATGGAAGAAGCTGCCCAATCGAAAGCCCTACCGTTTTACCTTATTTTATGTCTGACTATGCATCTATTTTTTTCGCTCTATGTTTTCTTTGATTCTCTGCCACCAGATGGTTTACATTGTGATCTATATCCTCAAAGTGCTTCTTGCAAGTGCTATTTCTTCAATAATTTGGGGAAATTGAGCCCTAAACAGATCACAGAGAGCTGTGATCACAGATTAAATGATGTTTTGCACCGGAGATTCCTTAGACGAGGTGCGATTCTGTTATCCAAAACGCTCCTTCGGTCAGTGAATTGTTGCTTGAGCGTTTTCATGTTTACATATTGCAGTACGTTTGCATGAGAGAAGGAAAAGAAGAGCAAACGATTCGATCCAACATCTAATTTTTTCAGGTTTGTGAACGCTGTAGATTAATTTATATCGCTATGGACATCTTGTTCTCTTCAGTTTCATCAAATATTTGCTGCTATTATTGAAATACGGATCAGAGCGGGATGCATGAACTGTGCAGTCGTTATTGTTTAGTTTTTACCATTGATATAGAGAGGTGACTTCCAAAAATCAGGAGAAATCGAGTGATTCTAAACGAGAAATTGTGTGCCACAAATATTCACTCTGTCAAACTACTCTTTCTTATAACGCATTTTACTTAATACTTTCTTGTTTCCCTCAACTAGGCAACGGAAACTTCAATTTGTTAACGTTCCTTCTAGTATCCGTCTGATAGTACTGTTCATCACAATATACTTCTCATCAAATACTTGATTTTCAAGTGAATTCCTAATGGGCTTGAATATGAACTAAGCAAAGCTCGCCTCCTACCTTGGGCTGTTTTTTTTTTTTTTTTTGGTAATGAAGAATATTTTCGGTAGGGTGTCATATGACCTATAGAAACGAGGGTTCCGCAATTTTCAACTTTTGGCAATTTGGAGAAAGAATTCTGATACCATGTGAAGGAAACAGATAGTCCAAGTGCTTAAGTTGGTGCGTGAAGGCCCAAAATTAAGTTCTATACTCCAAAAGGGTATGACAATTAATAATAGGACTCAAAAAGGCTCTTTCATACATGTAATTTAAGCATCGTATCCAATCTTGAAATTCAGGATTTAACAGTGAAGATGAAATGGAGCAGCTGAAGGTTTCAGTTGATTTCCTTGTGGACATTTGCAATAAAGATCGTCCGGTCAGACTATATTTCTTACTACTCGTGCTTCCATCAAGCACTAGTTTGTTTATGTCCATGTTTGTGGCAATAGTAAGATTATTATTTTCAATTTCCAATTTTTCAGGTAGAGGGGGATAATTTTGCCAACTTGGTGCATCAAGCTGTAGATTTCATCCTAGGTAGCAAGCACAATATTGTTTTTACTCCCTGCAATTATTTGGTCAAATGTACTATGATTAGAGTATTTCAGAATGTGCTAGTACTGGTTATTAGACAATGAAATTTACAGATTAAAAAGCAGAAAGTTTAGTAGACATTATCTTCCTGTACTTCTTATGAAAAAATAATATTTCTTCAAATATTTTATCAAATGCATCAATTATTCTTCAACTTCTTGCTTGAACGGCACCAAGTGACAGATTAAATTGTTACTCTTTGAAAATTGAAATTTACAAGAACTCAGTTGACTACGTTGCCTTGATTTTGTACTTTCAACAATGATAGCCTCCAGAACTTTCTCAGTTGTCTGCTCAATATCAACAATTATTTTTGAAGTTCTAGTTGTTCCCCCCTTACAAATGCAGAACAAGACTCATGCAAGATTTATATCTCTAGTTACAAGTATCTTGTTCTATGTTACATCAAATATGAAAGAAATATGTGCTGTTGTCGAAGGTTCGTTGAAGAACATATTGCCAATGGAAAAGGATACTGAAGTTACTGAAGCAATTGTCAGCAGCCTGATTGTGCGTTTGGTTCGAAGGATGTGTATTCTCCCACTAGATGGTTGTTCTTCCTTCCTTTGTAATTCTGAATTATTTTCTTTGTTTAGTTATTGTCAACTATTAGATTTTTTGTATAGGAAAATGATGTATGTTTCAGTTGTGTGGGGTGGCTTCTCTTCGTGATTTGAAGTAGTTTTGGAAAAATAAAAATCAGACTAGTGCGATGAGATGAGAATGGTAACAATATTAAGTGGTATAGCTTTATAGTATAAAATTCATAATAAAAGAGAAGTCGAAACTATGACTACTAATATGATGAAAGGATGTCTTAGATAGTTCAAGCACTCAAAATCATAGGCTAAAAAGTACAATATGGAAGAGTGATGTGATTGAGACCATAGGAAAAGAAGGGGAAAGGGCGTACCTGTGAAAGCTGGGGGTGGTAAAGTAAGTATAGCTTTATAATATAAAATTGTATCAATCCCTTTATTCTCTGAGTTTAGCTTCTCAGGTCGCCATTATTCTGTAATTTCGTATTTTCTAATTTTTGAACATCTTTCCAGAGCAAATTGATTCAGAATGTGATATGCGGCTGTATGTTCAGCACCTTATTCGGAAGCTCAGCAGTATGCCCTTCATTGGACAGCGTGTCATACTTTCTGTGTCCCAGAGGATATCTGAACTAGCAGAAAATTTGCTCTTCCTGGATCCATTTGATGAATCTTTTCCATGCATACACGCTTCTATGTTTGTTTTGTAAGTGCGCCCACTTCTAGATAATGCTGGTACATTCTTTTTCTATTAAATTGCAAGTAACTGTTCGCATTGTCGGTCACTTCAAAAAATCCAACTTCTGCATGAGATATGCAATGTATCAATTTGTTAGTATCTTTTAGTATATTTGCTAGATTGTCTATTCTTCGAGTAGCTCCTTTAAATCAACTTCCTCTCCCCCTCAATTAAGCCTTGTGTCAGTTCTCCATTATCATAATGCTTTCACCAGCAAAGTGCACCACTCAATAATGCAGTAATATTGGCATAAGGATCTAACTTGGCGGATTTTTCATGCACACATCAAGCATTAGTTGTTTTCACTTTGCAAAATAAAATGGTAGATAGATACGGAAAAGTACCAAAAATTGTCTTCTCTCTCTTTTTTGCAATTTTACTCTCAAAATTTATTTTAGTACCAAATTTCTCCTGCATAAAAATTTTTGCCAAATTCATCATATCACGTGACAATAAACTATGATAAATTTGGTAAATTTTTTGTTCCACAGTGTAAAATTGATACTACAATAAAACTTGACATAAAATTGCAAAAAATAAAATGAGGGGTGAGGGAAAGGGGGAGAGAGAGAGAGAGAGAGAGAGAGTTGAGAATGTTTTTGAAATTTATAGCCCAAAGGAGAAAGTATGTATCAAAGATCTGGTGCTCTAGAAAACTGGTTGTTAAGCTTTGGGCTACTCTCCTGTGGGGTACCATAATAAATGGGTGGTCACCGGAAAGAGACATGATGCCCGCGTGTGGAATGCTCAGGCAGTAGAGTTAGAAAGGGTTGCACAATGCACATACGAAAAGAGAAAGTATGTGTTAAAGATCTGATCCTTTAGGAAATAAGATGCTGAATTTTGGATTACTTCCTTATGAGTGCTACAATAAATGGGTGGTCATTGGGAAGAAGTGCAATATTTGTGTGTGCAATGCTTAGGCAAAAAATTTAAGCAAGGGTCGTGTGATGCTTGTGCGATGATTGATCGAGGTTCGGTTGAGAGCTGTCCAAGCAACAAAGAAAGTTAAGAGTCGTGTGATATTCATGAAAGTGTCAACTAATGGTTGATCGAAAGTTAACTAAGTAGTGTATGATTGGTACTTGAAAAGAATACATACACCATTTGTTCAGAGGAGTAGCGCAGATAAACGCTTGAAGGATGCATATGCGTGGTTTGTTTAGAAAGGCCGCATTTGTTTCGCACCTGAGCAGCGTTTGTATGTTGTTTGCCCAGGCTGATGGCCCTTGGTGTGTGCCTAATCAGTGCTCGTGAACCTTTCTAATGTAGAGTCGCACCTGATGCGATTTTAGAGCATTCGAAATTATTTTCTCACACAAAGGGTGTCATACAAAGAAAGAGAATATAGAAAAAAGAAGATGAAGAGATTCGGTATTCGATTGATATTAGATTTTAATTTTGTTTTTTCCTAAGGTCAGGTACATTATTTTTATATTGTCTTCTAGAATGTATTATTATTTTGTTATTCTTATTTCTTGGTATATTTTCTCTCGTAGGTTGTTAGGTGTTTTAAAGATGTTTGTATTCAACAATTATTCATTTAAATTATACTGAAAGGGTTTCAGATAAGGTTATTTTGTAATTTGTACTATTTTATAGTAGAATTGTTCAGAGTTTGCCACATAGTTTTTTTATAGTTAAGAAGGATTTTTCATGTTAAATTGTTATGTAGCATTATATTTTTTATATTAACGAGCTAATTCTTAACATTAAAGAACAATCCCATTTCCAAACAAAGGTCTTAGTAAGTGTTGCAGTGGCATTCATTAACATTTTTCTTCCTTCAGGGCCATTATATTCAAGGCCGATTTAAGTGTTTGAACTTTTTGGTGTCCAATATGTATAGAGCTATGAAACACGGATACACTTTATTTTATTATTTTTATTTTAACATACTCCGACTTAACATGTTGGTGTCACGTCAACAATATGTATCGGATATTGGAGAGAGAGGATGATGGCGCATTTAAACACATTGGGATACGTGTCCCAACCTATTAATTTATTATTTTTTATTTTAACATACTCCGGACACGCTCCGAATTTAAAAAAATAAAACATGTTTAAAACACAAAAAAAACGGGATGATCCCGACACGTAACCCTTTTTTATTTTTCTATTTTTATATGTTTGGAAGGCACGCCGTCTTGCAAATCCACGAAGGCCCATATACGCGGGAGAGAAAGAGTTAGAGTGATGGAGAGAGAAGATGATGGCCGAAGGAGGCATTTAAGGGACTCCGTATAAGTGCGATCTCCACCGTAATGTGCACCAAAGGAAGATGGAGATGGCAAACTTTCAACAAACCCTAACGGTAACAAGATGTAGAAGGAAGGCGAGCAATCCTGAGAGCCGCTACCACTCCCCCGAAGGAAGATGGAGATGGAGGAAGATCACCCGATAGAATAGAAATCGCTCTTTCTACCTAATGAAGGTCGCTCGCAAACCTTCCTATGGTTAGGTTTTCATTCATTTTGTGGGATTTGGAGGATGTACTAAAGCCGTTGGATTTAAAACAAATTTAACCGCTTTGATTTCGAGCTTTAAAATTTAAAAAAATAAAACTATTTTTTATTTAAAACAAATTTTTTTTTTTCTTTCTTTTTTTTTTCTTTCTCACCCTTATTTTAATTTATTTAACTCTCTTTTTATATTTTTAAATATATAAATATTTTTTATTATTTATCATTTGTTATATAAAATAAATATTTTAAAAAATAAATTAAAAGTAGTGTTCATTAATTAAAAAATAGTGTTCATTAATTAAAAAATTATAAACCATAATTTTAATTTACATGTTTCCAACATATTGTATCTTTAATTTTTTAAAAAATAGCATGTTAACTTATTGATGTCGTGTCATGTCAGTGTCCGTGCTTATCAGTTATAGTGTTCGTGCTTCTTAGCTATAGAGTACAGATTTGTATCTTATGATCCCATTGGATGTGTTGAGTTCACGTTTCTGGCAATACTATGGCAGTTTCAGTCTAATGTGAGCTGGTTTATTAGGAAAAAAGAGGCGAAGGGGAGAAGGGGCTCTGTTGTTTTCACATACCTGCAATCTTTGTTTAACATTTTTTCTTCTAAGTTCATATTGTGTTACAGGATCCAGCTTATCGAGTTCTTGGTGTCAGACTTCCTGCTCGATTGGTCAAATGACGACGGTTTTGACAATGGTAAGCATAATAATTCTATATAAACATGTCCCTTTTTTTTTATTTTCTGAAAAATTTCAGTTCTTTTGGCACCAAAGTTTTCATTCTCATCATCATGTTATCATGTAAGTTTTGCTTCAAGCAAAACGCAAGACAAAGAATGAAGAAGAATGAGGGAAAATGGGCGACGGCAGAAAAGCGGTCAGGGCGCAATGATGAAGGCGACGGACGCCACCGCTTTTATTCATTTCGGTTCAATATTTTACACAACCCAATGCACACATTTATACAACAAGAACGGAGACGGAAGATTTTGGGAAGAATTATACAGGGTTGTGGGAAACTATGGACAAAAATAAAAATACAAAATATTATGAGATATTTTCAATAGATGCATATATGTTAATAATGCGCACGCCCTATGATGGTAGGATCTTGAACATGTCACCTAGTTGATTATGGGTGGTCATCGATTCTCTTGAATCTTGCTCACTGAAATGCCCATGAAAACCGGTAACAAGATGTAGAATGGAGTTCGGCGAGCAATCCCGAGTAGAGTAGCCAGATAGTTCCACTCCCATGAGAAAGGAAGCAATGTTAGAAGGGAAGAGAATAATATACCTTGTCCTTGGTGTAATTTGCTCTTAGCGAAAATCAAGCCTTCCTAACAAATGTCCAAGGAAGGTCAACCGAAACACTGGGTTTTGCAAGATGGTTGTTAGTTATAATTTCCGAAATCAAGCCTTCCTTCCGAACCTAATGAAGGTCGCATTCATTATCATTTTCCTCGATGCCAAGGAAATATCAGAAAGCGCCTAGAATTTTGAAGGAACATTCATCCAAACTACTACCTAATGTCATCACCATAGGAAGGTCGATCAACATTTCATCTAAAAAGCCCATGAGAGTCTTCACTCGCTTAGAGGGCATGCTCATAAATGCTTTTAAGACTACAACGCTCACATTGAGATCATACACGATTCATTACTCGGCCATTTAGTGAGTTTGACGAGAGAATGTTTCAAGCTCACTTCTTTTCTACCAATCTATAGTTTTCATAGTGCCCATCACTATTGAATTTCTTTAAACTCAAATCGCGCCAATAGTTTTCTTTCCAAAAGGAAGATTAACTCGGACTAACGCATCACCCCCTTTTCTCTATGTTCCTTGCGAACGTTATCAGGGTTCACTTGAAAGATGCGTGGCTCCGCAATGTAGGAGATAGTTTGTGAGGCAAGAACGCCCTCACGGTCTGGGACACTTGATGGTAATGAAAATCTTTCAAACACCTATCTCAAACACTCTTCATCTTCTTTATGTTCCCATTTTCCTTTACCTTCTTAAAAGTCAAAGGTTGATTACTAATTTGAGTGTCGGGATATTTTTTTGATCGTGGGATAACATCCCACTTCGCGAGTAAAAAGTAGTAATGCTATTCGAGTCCTTAATTTGTATCTTATTTTTCTTCATTTCTAGTCAGCTATCAGTGATGGTGGAAGATCAAAACACAAACAACCAAATGCCGAAGGTTTTCCTATTTCTCCAAATAAAATTTCATATGGAGTCTTATTGTTAAGTAAAGGAGTGGGAATTCGTGATAATGGAGGGCTACAATCACGTCTAGTGAGCGAATAACACCACTTATCGTAAAAATCGGAATCACTTTGATTTTGATATTAAATTGTCGCAACAATCAAGTTGACCCAATTTTGTAATTTGTTCAAAGCTTGGATCTATCATCAACGTATCAATATATATTTTAATTATCCTTATAAATTATAAGCTCATATAAAAATTAAATATATAAATAAATTTATTTATAAATTAGATTAAAATTTTATTATTTATTATATAAAATAAATATTTAAAAAAATAAATTAAAAGTAGTGTTTATTAATTAAAAAATAGTGTTTATTAATTAAAAAATTATAAACCATGTTCCCAACATATTTTATGTTTAATTTTTAAAAAATAGCGTGTCAATTTATTGATGTCGTGTCATGTCAGTGTCCGTGCTTATCAGTTATAGTGTTCGTGCTTCTTAGCTATAGAGTACAGATTTGTATCTTATGATCCCATTGGATGTGTTGAGTTCACGTTTCTAGCAATACTATGGCAGTTTCAGTCTAATGTGAGCTGGTTTATTAGGAAAAAAGAGGTGAAGGGGAGAAGGGGCTCTGTTGTTTTCACATACCTGCAATCTTTGTTTAACATTTTTTCTTCTAAGTTCATATTGTGTAACAGGATCCAGCTTATCGAGTTCTTGGTGTCAGACTACCTGCTCGATTGGTCAAATGACGAGGGTTTTGACAATGGTAAGCGTAATAATTCTATATAAACATGTCTTTTTTTTTTTTGAAAAATTTCAGTTCTTTTGGCACCAAAGTTTTATTCTCATCATCATGTTATCACTGTTCGTAAATGAATGAAGAATTTGTTGCAATTAACCAGTAGTACTAATTGACAATGTTACAAGTATAAATGGAAATACTAATATCAGTATTAGTGCGGTCATATTGGATGACATAAATTGGTATCAAACATTGTGAACAAATTTTAATTTTCTCATGATAAAATTAAAAGTAAATTATAAATTAGAAATTAATTATATCTAATCACTTATTTTCAAGAAATTTAACCAATTTTATTAAAATTAGTCTTGATATTCTTCAATATCATTGAAAAACATTCCAAAATTTTTCATTTATATATTTTATAATTCTATAAAACATGTAGATTTAGTCATCTTAAAATATTCAAAGACACTTAAAAGGTGTGGATCATAGATGTTAATATAGGTCAATACAAATCAGTATTAGAATTCCTATACTGTGGCAATATCACGATGCGTTACCGTATTTGATGATATATCGGTTAATATGGCCTTATTAATTTACGATTTTGAAAATTTTTTTTTTTCGATATATCCGATACCGATACGTTTTTTCTAATAAACCTAGTACCAATACATATGATAACAATGCCAATATATTCATCCATGGCATGGATTTCAGCTTTTAAGGGAGAAACAAAGTATTTAAAAATAACTGACATTGGTCGATATATTGTAATGTCAAAATAATTTTGCAGTTTTTGATAAATCTCGATATACAAACCTGCTGTTACTTTCATCCGTGATTACAAGCCAAGAAGCATCATCTCCAAGACTACTTATCTAAACAAGCACAGTAGCTTGCATATGCGTATGAACCTCTGTAAATGGTGTGCGATATCGATGTTGCAGGGCTGTTCAAAGACTGGGTTCAATCAGTGCTCGACGCTCGCAAATCATTAGAGTTGCTGGAAAGCAGGGCAGGACTCTATATTCTTTACATGGATCGAGTGACTGGCGAGTTGGCTAGACAAGTCGGCCGCATTTCATCTCTCCAGAGCCAAAACCCTGATATTCTTGATCTCCTGCTACATCATTGACGTTCTCACAGCGTGAATTCTCCTCTGATATCTGCATTCACTGGGGGAAAATAGGCAGCTCGTATTCCATTGGTTTTTGTTTTTTCCTCGAGGTATGGCTGCCGGTAGATTTAATTACGTGCATGGGACACCTAATTTTGTTTTCTGTCCAGAATGCTTAGTCTCGGATTGTGTCATGATCCCCCAAATCATTTGGATCTATTATCCTCTTACCAGCAGAGTCACTCTTATATGAGCCCCATACTCATATTTATTTTGATGGAATTTGATGTGTCCTAAATTCAAGTTTTAAATGGATTCGGATCGAGCTGGTCCGTCAAATTTTGGTTAATGTCCTTCACGCTTGGGATTTTGTACATCACAACTTTGAATAAGAGGTCAAGTGATGGCGAAATTTTATCCCACCAAAAGACTTCCGACGATCAAATTAGTAAACAACCTTCTAAGGATGAGAAGGTAAATGTAGAGAATGCAAAGGTGAATGCTAAGGATAGGATTAGAGGATGATGGTTGGAAATGCACTCGTAGTGAGTCGCATTGATCGGGGATGCTCGCGTAGAGCAATTTCTTCGAATACTAAATTCACCGGGAACTAGCGTTGGGATACTTTGAGAGTTTAGATAGCTTTTGTTGGTTTGAGTATGCAAGTGTGCGTGCCTATGGAGCGAGTTTCCATGATCTTTTATAATTATGAGCATCCGCTGCTTTCCTTAGGTGGCGAGGCAGGATGCCAGTCCTCTGTGGGTATTGTTTCCTTTTCCAATATGGGCGTGAGCGCCATTCTTGGCTGCAATGGTCAAGAATGAGAATTTCTTTCCTTTTGTGGAGATGCCGCGTGAAGTGATCGTTAGGGCATCCTTTGAGGATCGCACGCTAATTTGTGAGTATTTTTTTGAGAATGTACTCTGATTTTGGAAAACTTCCATTACAGAAATGGTTCACATTCTTGAAGGTGTGGAGAATTACGGCAAACGACTGTTGACGGTTGGGAAGGTGCGCATGGGTTGGTTTCGATCTCGGCCATGTTTATCTTTGGCCGTGTTTGGCCTGTTTATTGTGCTTTTTTAGTCAACGGTAGCATTGATTGTCCCAGAGATAAATGGGCCGTTATTAATTTTGGGCTACTTACCCTTTTAAGCTAGCCTATCACTAATATCCCCATAAAAATTGAAGGAAATGCCCATATTCACTTCAATTATACTAGAGAAGGTAGTCAGGACATATTTTTCAAAAAAAACAAAAAACAAAAAGATTGGGTCAGGTTGGGCCAATAGGGTCTAGACTGTCAGTCAGATTGTCAAATGTTGAGTGTTTGGAGTGCATAATTGTAAAAATGGCAGGGGTGAAAGCATGACAATGTATGGTCAAGATACAATAACTGAACTTCTTTAAATCGGTCATTCCTTACAAATTATAAAAAAATAAAAATTCAAGAAAAGAAAAATTGTTATGTGCGTTGCTTTTTTTAGAAATGATTGTCATAGCGTTATTTTTTTTTTAAAGTATGCATTGTGTTAGATTAAATTTTATTATTTAGTTTATATATATATATGTATATTTGTATAAAGAGTTCGGTGGCTACAAGTTTGAGCATCTTCAATGTTATGAGATTCAAAATGCCAAATGCAATAAATATCAAGGTGTATAAACTTACAATGGGGATGAAAACACACACTAGAACAATTTTATAAACACTGAGAGTGAGGTAATGGGCTTTATTTCATTTGTGTGAGTCGTCATATTTTTTTATTTTCAGTAAGGGGCTATGTAGGATATCCAATATTGTTATAGTGAAGAATTTTTGAACTCTGTATCTCATAATTTTTTTCATTATTTTGAAGAATTTTTCACATGAAGTTCTTTTTGTTATATTTATTATACTTTTTGTTCATATTGTGTTGAAATTCATTCCATCTTCCATTCAGGGTTGAGGAAAGGAAATTTTGCTTCATTTGTTAATCTGATTTTTATTTTTTTAACCATGTTCTTAACTTTGATTTTTTCATTTTTGGTGATTTTAATTTTAGATAGTTTACAACCAATTCCATTATATGTAAAAGAATTTTATCCAAATTATTATATAAATTTTTGAAACTTTTTTCCTTTTAAGATTTTACTCTTGTAGATTTAGGGGAATTGCATGTGTTTTAACATATAATATAAAATATAGTCAAATTAACTTTTTTTTTTCTCTGTATAGAATGAAATTTGTATTCTAGTGAAAGGTGAGAAGAAGTAGAGAAATATAAGTGTTTGAGATCATAAAATTTGAGACTTAGGCCTTTCTTGGTTGGGAATTTTGCTGCTGTTTTTACCATTAGTTATTTAGTATTGGGCTGTTGTTATATTCTAATTGTTTAAATTTAAAGTAATAGTATTTGAATACATTATCATTAGTTGTGGTAAGTTGTTAGTATATAATTTATATTATTATTATAAAATAATATATGATGTGTCATTGGATTTGAACTATTTAACGAATTAGGGAGTCATCTAATTTTGGTGTTTAATTGGGAACAGATCTGGTCTTCATTATTTTGAACTTAGGTTCTGCACTTTACAATTAAAAAACTAAATGTCAGAGGGTGGTAGATTTATTTTTTAATATATTTTTTGATATTCAAATCAATAATTTTAGTCGAATAGAAAGATATGAAGATGAGAAAGTATGTGTAAATTCAAGTATGAAAGGATTGAGTGTTTGATGGAAGGTTAGGTTTCATTCAATGCGCTTAATGAGTGAGCGGGTTAGATATTTGCACTCGTTGAAGTGTGGCTTTTAAATAGATACACTTGTCAGAGAATGGCTTTTAGAGAGGTGTACTTGTAGGGAAGTGGCTTCGCATAAGAGAGTAGCATTTAGGACGTAGAGTGTTCAAGAGTGTGATTACTTTTGATTAATCGATGGATAGTTGGATAGGATCGGATTAAGATCAGTATCAGACTCCCTTTTTTTCCTATGAAGAAGGGATGTATTCAGAGAGTGATAGTTGGGTAGCCATTCTTGGGCTTTAAGGCTCTGCGATTGTGAGTGACTAACACTATAAGTCTACAATGATGGGCTACAGGCGCTGTGGTTCTATACTTATGAGGGAGTCGTCGTTATACTTCCACCTCTAACACTCTATACCACCATAATTTTCAAGGCGATAGGTTGGCAGTTGCCGATTGCCGCCTGTGATTTATATTTCTACATTCGTGAGGAATCAAATGGTGACAGTGAGCCACTTGGATTTGTCTGTTGAGTTAAAGTAGATTGAGCTGTATTTATGGGCCCATCCGATGGTCATCCTCAATGGCCCATATATCGTTGGGTTATTTCGGGTCGTGCTATTTTGGCCTTCTGAATCTTGGGTTTGGGAGAGTTTCTATTGGATCGTTGTTGCTTCATTGGTCTTTCTTTCTCTTACAGGCTGAGTTTTTAGCCGGCTTATGAATTATTGTGCCTATCAATAAAGATAATTTAACTATTTATCTTAATATTTTTAATTTCATAATATTTTACAAATACACATACTAAAAATTTTCCAATTCTCTCTCTAGAGAGGGAGACAGAGAAAGAGATGCTGTTCTTCGTGCTAAACTTTTAGACTACCAATCCTTCAATTCTACTTTTATGGCTGCGCCCACTTGCTCAAACAGTTCAAGCAAAGGATACTTTAAAATTATTCTTCTGAACTTTCTCACCACCTGAAAAATAATTAAAATAAATAAGTAATATTGTTTCGCTATTTTTACCAGTGTCAAAAAAATATAAAAAATAACATAAATAATATAGATAAGATAATTAGAGCTTGATTTATACGGATCTTCATTTAATATGAATTTAAATTTAAGTTTTTTACTGGCTGATTATTAGCTTTGTAAAAAAACAGAGTAGATGATTTTATTTACATAATAAAATTTTCAAAATTTAATATTTAAAGAAAAGAAAAGGACCTGAATGAATTCAGGTTCTATGAGGATATTTATCCGAACAAATGAATAATAACGTTCACATACAACGAATATCATTGGCCTACTTGATCAAGAGGGTTCCATCTCTTAAAGAGATAGAAATAATTTTTTTTTTTAATTTGAATGATTTATTTTTAAATAAATAATTATAATTTAATTATTTTTTAAAAAATTAAAAATTAATTAAAATTAATTATTAAATAATAACTATTTATTTAAAAATAAATAATTTAAATTTAAAAAAAAAATGTCTCCGCCACCTGATTTCCCCTACCAGCCGCCGACGCTCCTATAAAGGTAGAACCTCCTCTTATAATTACGCAGCTTAGACGCAAGGCACACAGATATGAGTGGCAACGAGATGAGATCGCATCTGTTGCGTCTCTCCTTCCTTGCACTCCTGTTGTTGTCACAGTCTATCTTCCCGAGCTCAGCGCGCTTGGAAGGCGGCGCTGCGGTTAAACTGTCTAGTTGGGCGGAACAATCAGGAAAACACATGGCGGCGGGCGGCGAAGAGGGCTCTTCGTTTCATCGTCGGCGGGATCTGGCGGTTCACATCAAGAAGAGAGTGATCTACGGCAGCGCAGGTTATCGAGGCAAAGGCAGAAAGAGGAAATCTTCGGCTGCTAAAACGATGTCGCAATCGCCCCTACTGCCTGTTGTTGCCGTTGTTGCTTGCTTTGCCTTGTTTGGTTTCTTGTTCTAAACTAACTCAGTTGTGCATCCACTTCTTCCCACCTTTTTCGTTCCAAGAGTATACTTGCCATCTTCTGCATGATATTTTTTTTCCGATATATAGAGTGAATGACTAGAAAACTCATAATCACAAATCTTTTAAATGATGTACGAATATATAATAAATATTCAGCATTTTTTTCTAAAAGTAAGTAAAAAATCAATTTTAGAAGAAAACAATTAATACTAAAATAAATATGTGATAGTATGATACGTGCTCCAACAACGGATATCGGCAAATTAAAGATGAAGACAATGAGAGCAGAGAAAAACCGAGCAAAAGAAGGGAGAGGAGAGTTCTGGCAAAGGTAGAAGAGGGAGTCAGAGGGAGAGTACAAGAGAGAGTGTGTGAGTGACAGAGAAGGAGATACCGAGTAAGGTGGAAAATATCGTCTCTCCACATTCAATGCTGCATAGTATAAGTTATAATAAATATATCAACTGAATCGATTGGAGCCAAATCGAAGGACTAACTGAACAGTAATAGGGCCCGCTGTTATTATAGTAATAATAGAAACAAAAAAGAAAAATAACAGGGCCAATAATAAACTTATAATATAATAATAAAATTTAATGTGCAGATTTTGGTGACAATAAATGGTAATGCATAGACAGCAAGTTTGAAATTTGAGAAAATTAAATGAATCACAATCAATAGTGTCAGAATGCTGAAATTATATTTCAGGTTTACTTTCCATAATCTAGTTCCCATGCTAAGAATTTCCAAGCATGATATTGATATTTCAAACACATCATTATATTTATTTTATGCTATATATTATAGTTAAATCTATATTAGTGTCCATGGATATACAGATGAGTAATATTCACTAATTAATAATCATAAATATATTAATAATATATTTATAGATAAATCTTCCTGATATCAGTAAGACTGTTTTTTTTAAAAAAAAAAATTATCAAAGATTTTCAGTCTAATCTCTTATTGTTCTTGTTAGCATTCTTCGATAACATTCTTGTACATAATCAGTCTTTAGAGGCTCACTTGGAACACTTGAGACTTTTGGCATTTAAAATAATGTGCTTGTTAATTTAAAATATTAGAGGTAATGTTAGAGGTAATGGATGGATTGTTGGCAGATTATAAAAAATCGACATACATAATTTAAAATAATGTGCTTGTTATTAAATTTAGGCAGATTATAAAAATTATTCTTTGAATTAAGAGTACTTATATAAAATATTTTAATTTTCACTCCTGTGTATGACATACAAATCTACTATGACAAGTTGAGGCACTGTTATCATTTTCACATTTTCTACCATTATAACTGTGATAACTGATTTTTTAATTTATATTTATATATCATAATTTTTATATATTTGATAAATATAAAGAATAAGTATATGATTAAAATTTTTATAAAAAAATTAAATTAAAGGACACATATTCAACACTTGGTAAGCATCAGTGGCATCTTTATGCACATTTTAAATAGAAGACTTATGTCTGAGAGACGCTCGTGTATGATTTGGATAAAATTATATATGCCTAAGCTATATATGAGCAGGTTTCCTATTTCTCTCAAGGAAAAGCAAGATTTTTTATTTTCTTATAGGATTATTGGATTAAAATCTAATGATCAAGATTTTAAAAAATAAAATATATTAAATATAATTATATTATTTATTTATTTTTTATAATGTTAATATTTACTGAATATTATGTCAAATCTTAAAAATATTTTTAATAAAAATAATTATTTATATATTATTATATAATATTCAAATTTTAACTATTAAATTTTTTAAAGTTAATAGTGCAGACAAGAGAAGTAGTATCTACTTCTCATTCCCACTTTTCCTTGATATACCACTCCGTTGAGCAGTTCTCCTGCATGCATATGTTTAATGTGCATTTGACTAATGCTCATGGACCGACTTGGGTTTGTATAGCCCCATTTGCCTGACTTCAGCTATTCATGTGGAAAAAAAGGGAAAGAGAAATGAACATTAGAAGGACAAGGAGAGAGAAGGTAAAAAAAGAGAATTTTGAAGCTATTTTAGGTTAAATTTGATAAATCTTTGAGTTAAAATAAGTATATATAAATCTATTTTAATTTATTATTTAAAAAATGTAAATGTTATTATTTTTATACTTTTTAAATATTATTATATATATATTTATTTTATCAAATATTTTAAAATTTTGTTCATTTTTATTGACATTTTAAAATTTTACTTATTTTTACCAAATATTTAAAAATTTTAAAGATTTATATTTTATGGGTCCATGATTGACACGGGCCGATCCAATCGCCACAAATGGCAATCCAATGGTCAGCCCATTGGCCAGCAATGCCCAATGCAAGAGCAAAGCCCAGATATTGTTTGTAAGGCCCACTTGCGACGTACACACCCAGGGGAAACAAACAATCCAACATGAGGGGGTAGCCTCTGAGGCTCCACCAATCGTAGCAAAGTCAACTCTCTACCTCTGTGATGGCAGTCTGGTAGCGCAAAAGATACCGACACGACATGACTCAACCAATGGAGTTGGTGGTCAACCATAGGGAATTGCCGTACCCGCTGACCAATGGCAGCTCAGCCAACCTATGTAGGAGGAGCCCTGGCCCTTGTCGGCTACCATCGGCTGCGGTCGCATCAACGGCACAAGACGGCATCTAACAAGGTAGCTCCCATCATATAATATCTCGCATTTTATTTGAATTAATTTAACATTAATTGTGATTTTGGGTAATTTAGACGTGACAAAAAAATTAATTTAATATTATAAAATTTGAAAAGATATTTGAATCAATCGGGTTGGCGTCCGGTGTGCGCCTGTACTATCACCCGAATATTGGTTTGGATTTTAAAATTAAAAAAACTAAAATAAAAAAAATACATACATATATATATATATACATATATGTACATATATATATATATATATAACGAAAAACAAATAAAAAAGAAAATAAAATCAAAAATCAGAAGAAGCATACAAGGGAGAAAGCAAATCGGGGAAAGATAAAGGGAGGGTTTCAAAGATGAGAGAGAAGAGAGATAAAAGCCATTCGTTTGATATTGGATTTTATTAGATTTGTCAAATCGGCAATTTGGATTTATCCTATCATTTGAACGGATTTTTATCTATTTAACATTCTCTTTAATTTATTGGATTCTTTTCGTTTAAATATGACATTTATTGAGTATTAGGCTCACTTTTTCTATTTTATCCATTTAGAATTGAAGATTTAGATGTATTGTAGGAGTATGGTCGTGATCTATCAGCCATTCGTTTGATTCGATGAGTTTTAGTTCTATTATAATTTTAATTAGTATTTGATATGATCGGTTATGGAATTAGCCAGATGTATGCCCATGATTATATTTCGGGGACAGTTTGGATTTATATTATGTTTGATTATGATTTTTTGTTAAATTGTTATCTCCCTTACGATAATTGTAGAGCATGTCGTATTTATTCTGTCCGGACGATTGTCCGATGAGATCTCGTGTGGATTTAATTTTGTTGAATTGTATATTTTGATTTGTTACATCCAAATTTTTGAGATTTAATATTATTTATTTAAAATTATTTATAATTTTAAATTTTAAAAATTATAATTAATTATTTAAATTGACATGTTTGGTTCATGCTTGTGAAAAATCAACACCCGACGACTGATAAATTCCGGAGGAACACCTGTCATCAATTTTGGCACTAAAACCATCATCGTGAGGCATTATAAGTCTCCTCATCATCCGCAAGGAGAAGAACACTACTCCGAGTAGACAAGACGGCCCACGAGCAAAACTCACAGAAGCAAAAGAGAGAACCAAGTACTCTTCTCTAGTGCAGTGCTTTCTCCAATAATTAGCCACTCCCTGTCGAGTATAATCCGAGTGAGCCACCGATTGTTTGCAACTACAAAGGAGCCCAATCCTCCTACACATCCAAGCCACCACCACATCGGGCCCACCTATAGGAGTTAGTCTTCCTCTCATGTCCCCCACTCATGTGCAATCCTGCATCATTACCATCCTCATTGTATCTTTTTATTTCCTTAGAAGGATTTCTAATTTGAATATTGGAGGATAAATTGGGGAGCGAGTATTACTAATCATCTGACTTTTTATTTGTAGTTTATGGTGCACATATTCCAGGTTAGTAGTAATGAAAACCGAATCCACTTTAGTTCATTTTGCAATGAAAGATTGAAAGGCTCCTTAATCTATATCACAACTCGAAAATTAGGGACGCATTAATATTTATATGTAAGATAATGTAAAAAAAATTATAAAATATTTGAATATTTGATCTTATATGTTATTTTTATTTAAATATTTGACAAAAATTTTAAATAAAGATATTACTTTTTCTCTGATTTGAAAAAGTTTCAAACACATAATATGTGATATAGAATTTTTTTTATTTAGCAAATTACATGTATTGCATTGTGAATAGATTATAGTCGGATATATTTTAATATATTATTCACACTTGAAGAACGTATTTATTATTCACGGGTAAAAAAAAAGTAATGTTAAATCTCATCTATATATTATGGACGGCTTGCTTATCGATTTTAAATAATAGTATATAGTGTGACGGAACGGGTCATAATCTATCAATGATTTTCGTCAATAATCATATATATAACATGAATAATAAACTCTATACAAAAGACATAAAAGTGGGTAGACTTTAATATTCAATTGCTTACACAAGATCGAAAGCGACTAGTCATCAAGTTGGCCATACAACTAGGACGGCCGCATAGCTGGGTCGGCCATAACTAGGTTGGTTGCCACTGAGATGACACTAAGCCATGAGATGTCACTAGGAATCGAAATATGTAAACCATAATGTCAAGCGGAAGCATACAAATATCCATTAAATTTTATAGTGGAATCGTTATTACAACAGTATCTCAAAAATATCCAAAATACATCAAAAGTCAAACCAGAAACTACAACATGAAGTCCAAGCCAGTCTCCCATCCTAAATGATCCGTCTCACTCTATTCTTTCTCATCAGGCATCAGCTCATTTGCTCCATCTGGTAGGGTGGATAAAAGCACAGTAAGGATTGAGCAGATTACACATCAAGGTATTAGATAATAAAGACATGAAAATCGTTTATATAAAAAGAAATATATAAAACATATATATGGATAATGCAAAAGTATGAAACGATGCATGAACATAGGAAAAATTAGTGGCCAAAGACTGTGTAAAATGACCGACGACATGGAATGGCTGAAATCTACATAAAATGACCGAGGACATTTTAGTGATCACGAACACAGGGTGGAAAAAGACCGAAATTAATGCTTACTACATTGCTAGCATGACATGCTGTAAATCATGGAATAATTTAAAACTTACTTGTTTTTTAGAATAATTCTTATCAGATTGAGAGATCAGGGCTAATAGGCTCTACCAATTAAATAAGCGAATAATCGAGAATGGATTATATTCACTCCATATAATCTAAAACCTTAGTTCTTGGTTCTTATCTGAAGACAGTATAATTATGAATTTTTTTTTATTTACATCCCAAGAATAAAATGATCACATGCTCATAGTTTTTGAATTCCTCCTTATTTACATCCCGAGGATAGGATGATCATATATTCTTAATTCTTGTTCTCCATTATAATGCCCCGAGAAAGGCGGACTATATATCACTCTGTAGACGAAATCATTCTCGATTATCACTGTAACATTTTAAGGCGTGCCAAAGAATATTACCTGCTAAATAATCTTCGGTCCAGTTTCTTAGTGATTTTTTAAACTTAATTTAAGAGATTCTGATTCTTATTTCTTAGCATTGGTTCATCATTCTCTAAAGACCGCTCCATCTTCACATATTTAAATCTTCATATAGCATTAGGATTCTCAGCAATTCCGAAAGACATATCTTTTAACAGAATTCGAATAAAGTTCGATAAGTTTAAACAACTCATAATATAATATAACAAAATCATACACTTATTTTTGAGCTTATAATTCAGACATAAAACACAAAGTTAAATCATTGAAATTGAACTCATAAATCATAACAAAATCATACACTTATTTTTGAGCTTATAATTCAGACATAAAACATAAAGTTAAATCATTGAAATTGAACTCATAAATCATAATATCTATACTTTAAATATGCAAATTTATTCATAAATCATGCGAGAATTAGAAATCATGCCATGTTACATAACAAATCATAAAGGTAAAGGGTATTAGAGTAATAATACCCGAATTAAGATAGCAAAAAGTATCAACAAAGAAAGACAAAACTTAGAGTACACTTACCTTAGTCTGTTATACTATTTTCCTTACTTGATTTGGCCTGTAAATTCTTCCTCTCCCTCTTGTTCTCCCTTGTGCCTCTTTTTTTCTTCAAATTTTTTTTCTTTTCTCCTATTCAGTATTTATAAGTAATGGAGCAATTGAAAGTAGGTAAAGGTAAGTTATCTACTCTGGTATTTGTTCAAATCTTTCCTTATTTAGAAAGTTCTAAAACAATGGAGCAGGTATCTAGAAGGTTCTAAATTAACGGTGCAGGTGAGAGCAAGTTACTCACTTTGACTCAGTCCAAAATTTAGCCAAAATCAATCGACATGCTAATTTCGGTCAACTCCCTAAACCGGTCAGCAATACGTCCCTGTTATCAATCTACTCTGATCAACAATTAAATCCGGTCAACTTCCTACTTCAGCTATCTCAGTTATTATCACTACCTCGGTTATTATCACTATCTTGGCCGATTAATAACTTCCTCAGTTATTCACTCGTTAAGGCCAGTTAACAAGTCAATCCGGTCAACTATCAACTCCGATCAACTATTAATTCCGATCAACAAACCTATCCAGTCAACTATCTATTCCGATAAACTATTAATTCCAGCCGATCATCGATGCTTACCAGTCAACTCTTCCTAACTGGCCACCTTACTACTTTGGTCAATATGCCAGTAAGATGGGGTTACTTTATTCCAATAACCCAACCCTTACATATGGGCTTAAAGCAATTGAAAATATTGCTTGCCCATTCTTCAAAATTGTTACTCTACTACTCAGTGTACGAATTATCAATTCTTAATTTTAAAATTTTTATATATTTTTGATATAGTTATTATATTTTCTCATATTGTTAATAAAATCATTCTATTTTTTATATTTTTAGATAAGCATTTACATGTTTTGATCTTCTTATAATTTTCATACATTCCATATATTTTTAATATTCATATGTATACTAAACAATTCTTGTAAAACCATAGTTTCAGACATACTTATTGAAAATTAGATATCCGAATTTTTGCATGTGATTTATGATTTTTTTTGTTAATTCATTTGGTTTACTCATATATATTCATTTTATCATGTATATATATTTAAATTATTGAGTGTTCGGCGTATGTTTGTAAATATTTGAATAGAAGATTGTTGCTGGCGTTTATGAAGTTTGTGTTCAACAAATTGTGGGTTGTTGTAGATTCAATGTGCTAGTGTCGAATCCAATTTTGGTTATTAGACACCGATTTATAAATAAATTTTATTTATGACATCATTATTGTTATCTACTCATATTGAGATCGTAAGAATGATTAGGTTATTTGTTCTCTGCATAGAGTTATTTCTACTTATTGTTTATGACATCATCATTATATCAATGACTCGGGGTTTCATTTTTTGTTACTTACCATTTTGGGATTTAGCTCAATAATTGGTTAGTATTATACAGTATTTTATATAGAGAAAGGTGCAATCACTTAGTATGAGTGATAAACATAAACAAAATTCATCAATACAATGTTTTAAAGACAAAAAATGATGAAAAATTTCACAACTACTATCTACCATATTACCGATAGCTGTCCATTTCTTGTGGAAATATATAATCATGTTAGGGTTAGAATCCTGCAATGTATGAATTCAAAGCACTTGTGCATACGATGACTTCCAATCACTATAAACCTTGGCCATTACTTTTATTTTCTCTTCCAAATTTTCCTGTACAATACATTAAATTATACCGTTCTTTAATTCCTTTAATAATGTGAGATATAGAATAGCTTGGATCAATTCTCATGTGTCATCAAACATGATTTGCTATCTGGTTTGGGCCTAGACGAGGGTGATTCATAGAAATTCGTGAGAGTGAATATGTATGAGATCTTATTATTTTATGACATTGCAAAATAATAATTTTTTATATCCAATTTTACCTTTCCAATCATAATCTTTTTTATATTTTAGACATTTTATTGTCAAAAAATTACTTTTTTTACTCATTGACCTTGAAGCGATGATTTGTTGATAAAAAAATTATTGTTTCAAGGCATAAATCACACGGAATTTTTCGATCAAATGTCACACCCTTTTGAAACTGTTCGTCCTTGGTGTCAAGTATTAGAGCACTAGGAAATTTATCTAAATAATTGTATACATTTATAATATCAATGTTTAAAAAATATTCTGACTGATGGAGTAAAATCAGCTAAACTGATAGGATGGGGAGTAACATCTCCACATATTATACAACTTCTTATTCATCATCTTCAACATTAGTGTTGTTTGAGTGATCATTGTTGTCCATTGATATAATATTATCTAAGGTGGAAGCAACTTTGTCACTATTCTCAATAATATCTTTCAAACATACAATACTATTGTAGGGTCATCCAAGTTAAGTTAAGAATTATAACACAATCAGGTTTTGCTAATGACATGATGCTCACTACTACCATTATTTTAAATGGTGATGATGATAACTAGTGGATGGCACACTCTCAATATTATGTACGGATGGACTATGAACAAAAAAGTTATGCACATTAAAATTAATTTAATAAAATAAAATGTCTCATCAACATATTGTGGTTAAGTTGATCAAACATTGACTCAATATTTTCTTCATAAGTGATAGCATATGATATAAAAAATATATAACATTGTGAATAGATATTAGAAGTTTACAAATAATTATGAAAATCTCTTGACCTCTATCCAAATTTATTTTCATAGGTATTTTTTATTTATTGTCGATCTTCAAGTTGTTTTAAAAATTGTTTTAAATAAGATACATGAATAAAAATTCCCCAAATATTGTATTGACAAACAAGACATAATATGACAATTCATTCAGCAGCATAAATATACACAGCGGAAAGAGAAAGCAGCTAGTATATCACACTTTCAGAGTGCTAGAACAAAGTAAACCTACAGCTAATGAGCCCTAAAAGAAATCAGTAAGGCCATAATGCAGGAGTCATATACCACCAGGAAGGAGCTTATCATCAAATTCCGGAGTAGAAAAGCTTTCCCTCTTACATTTCGCATGGTCAATCATATTCGAAAGACATCCGTCTGAAACCTCTCGTCATACAATCTCCAATGGCCGTACCTCTCGGTGTGAAAGACTGAACGCGGGATATAGAAATTTGGCCTCTTAATGACCTCCAAGTTTTTCAAATTGAAGGACGCATTGACAATATCTCGGCTGGTCAAGTTTGCACATCCAGAGAGATCCAGGTACTCGAGGGTAAGGCAGCCTTCAGAAATCAAAGCAAGACCTTTAGCTGACATCTTTGAAAATCGAAGCTCAAGGCGCTTCAAGTTTGGCATGAACTTTGCAATAGCAGCAGCTTCTGAATCTCCATCCTGAGGACATGCATTCAGATACTCGGTCGGGACAATGCCCACATGATGTGATGGGTCCAACCAATTCATCAAGTTGCGTTTCAGAATCTTAATATTTGGACAGTTTCTACCAATTAGAACAAGAGATTCATGTGATATCTCATAGCAGTAGCTGATATCAAGCTCAGTCAGCATCAGGCACCTGGAGGCCACAGCAGCCATGGCCATATCGGTCACATTCGGGCAACTTTTGATCGAGAGAGCCAGGAGTTTCGGGCACCTGAGTAAAAGTAGAACAAAAAAAAAAACTCGAATAAACTAGAAAGCAAAGTACACAGCCAATGCAACACATCAAACAAGAAAAAAAGAACTTTACTCTAGTGCAATGCTAAAGTAATAGAATAAACAGGAAAACTGAATTTAAAATTCATTAAACAGAGTTCCAACCGAACAACATTCCACAGGACCAAAAATCACAAAGGCATGCAATCATTGCACCTGATAGAAAGAATTGGGTAATCACTGGGCTTTGTACTTCCAGCAACTCAGCATGTAAAGAAATTGGAGAGAAAAATATAGAATCAAAAGGGAAGAATATAGGACAGATAGATTTGCTTATCGTTAAGACTGGGAGTTCTCCTATCAACTATCCCATTAAAGATGTTACGTGGAAAGTGCTATGGCCTCGGCCATTCAGCAACATGCCTCTGTTTTTGAAGACTAAGAACCTACATTCAATGGAAAAGGAATGGGGTACTCAACTCAAGTTTGGGTCGAATCCCAAATTTAGAGCTTCATTTATGGCAATAAGGCCTTGAGTAAGGTCACTAGCATGGTTGATTAGCCGCCCTTGTCAGACAAGCAAAGCTACAAAGGCTAGATTGGCTAGTGCTAGCAATTGTATTCAAGTAACAGGTGTGGATAATATGCTTCAGTTCTTAATACATGACCAATTGCTCTATTAATAGTTCAAAAAGCAGCAATAAAGGATAGATGGGTCAGAAAGAAGGTACAGCTGAGGATATTTGAATGATAAACTGACACCAAGACCAAAGCAGGAAATAGTACTAGGAATAGACCAAGAAAATGCACAAATAATTTCAAAAATACAAGTTAATAAAGAAAAATGGTGCGGCCTATTAAGTAGAATGGAAAATAGAGCAGAATCATCCAACAGATCTAATGCAATTCAAGATGTATTGATGCAAGAATTTTCCGGATCTCTTGTGTATATATAATACAGGTGAAATGTCAATAGACACGGACACAAGAATATGTAATCACCTGGGTTTCTCTAGTGACCAAGATGACTCTAGAAGAGACTTCTCAAACGCTTTGCCACAGAAAACATGGATCCCATAGTTGCTAGGAACAGAAAGGGGTGCAGAAACTAATGCGTAATTAAAAAAGTTAGTTGCAAAACATAAACTACTTTGCTCGCCTAAAATGAAAGTATCGATTGGAGAAACTATTAAAATAAAATGAAAAATGCACGCTGCAACGGTTGAAAGCTGGCTAATATGTCATGAACCAAGATGGAATGGGCCTAAATAGCAGCAGCACAAAACCACATCTGATCTGCCAACACCAGCAAATGAGCACAGTTCAGAATAGCAACGGCATTAGCTGGGCAGAGCAGCAGGAGGCTCTTCAAATAGTTGGAAGAATATGTAGGCAAGTGAATAGGTTGTTAACATTATACGGTTGTAATTGAAATAGTTACGATAAGTTGTTAGGAGGTGAAAAGTCTACATAAGAACCTATATCCTTTCATTGTAAAAATATGAAATGAATTAATTGAACTCCTGATGGGATTTCCCTTTTATCCCTCATGTCTAGCCTCTTCTCTATTATGCCCTTTGTCTCCACTATCTTCGCCTTCTGAATTTCTGAATTCTCTATATTCTCTCTTTCTTCTTCTGTTTTTCTATCATTCTCACCTAGATCAGCCTTTGTGATTGATTCCTTTATCAAGGATCACCACAGTTGGTACCCGAGACTGGTTCTTGTCCAAAGAATTCAGCATCTTTTCACCAAATCTTTGCTTTTTTTTTTGGAGAAACACATAAGCACATAGCTGCAAGTCTTCACCTTCTGATTCTGTTTTCTGAATTTCAGCACTCTGAAAGACTATACATCAATACACAACTCCTGAGCTGGTCATACAACAGCTTAGGCTTCTAAAAACTACATGCAGCTGTCCAGATGTGGGATTAGGCATCACCTGTAACAGGTGATTAAGTATAATTTTGATTTGGCAAATGTTGGAATCACAAGCCTCAAGAGCTAAGTTATTCTGTGAGTGAATGCGGATGGACGAATTTTATCCTTCCTATGGTAAATGAATCAAAAGGAGGGGAGATGCTGGATGTATGCCACCATAATTTAACATAACTGGTCTTAATGACTACCTAAATGCAAAGTGATAAATATCAGCTGCAGTGCACAGACTAGCTTTGATTGTCTTAATTGAAACTAGAAGTGTGTGAGGCTGAGAAAGATAAAAGTGCACTCTGCATGCTACAAACCAGTGACCGGTGGAAGCTAGCTGATAACTGCACTATCCAATGGCTGTTCTAATGAAAACATGGATCATGTTGAAACCAGTTTCGGCAGATGTGAGATTTGTCAACCTGATGAATCAAATTATTCCCCCATAAAAATGACTAAGAATAGGAGTTTGTATGACTTTAATGCCTTCTTTGTTTATTCTACAAATTGCCAGCACATTTCAAGTGAGTAATCATTGGAGTGTCTCAAATGCTTGTCTGAGCATTAGCTTGAAAGGGGGGGGGGTCGCAACTTCATTGTCATCCATCTTAGCGGAGACCCAAGCTTTGCGGGAAAACAACAGCGATGATTAATTTTATTGTGAGGCAAAATTAGATAAAAAATGCGGTACTTAACTTAAACTAAAAATCTAATTAGAAAGCATGTGATTAATCAAAATCCAATTCCAAGAGATAATTACATTTATCAAGGCAAAAAAACCAATCCCATGAATATATATGTTAAAAGTTGCTAATATTTCTACCTTTGATAACTATGATGACGCATACATCCAGATTATGTTCATTAAATCAGCTCCTGTCATTCCGTCATCAAGTTGAAATGGAAAATTTCTGCGGTTAACTGCACCGCGCTAGTTTGTCGAATTTTAAATTCTAGTCAAGGCTACCAGGTAGTGTCGAAATTCTAATGTTTGAAAACAACTCATATTTATATAGATTGTTTATAATCACCAAGGGTTAATAGTAAATTAAGAAAGATAGAACACCGTAAGAATAATAAGAACCTAAAGGCGAAATGAAATCAAGAAACCTTTCAGCAGCAAAAAGTAGAGCGCGATCGGAGCAGTGCCGGGTACGGATCTCCGTCAAAGATCCATCACTCCATTCAATTACAGATCGTAGCATGGAATCGATCTTTCTTTCGAACTCGGGCGACCACCAGTGAGTTGACTCGGTGGACGAGTCGAAGTAAGGTTCTAGATCGAACACGTTGTTGATCGCAGGGTCCCTGCAGGCTTGCAGCCAGAACTTGCATACAAGCATGGCTACCTTCCATCGGTCTACGAATGGAAGTCGTGAGAGGATGTTGGTCAAACACACATGAGTCAACTCGGACCAATCCGAGTCCGCACCGTAGTCGGCTGTATCAATTCCTTCCTCGTTCATTAGAGGGCGGGGGCGTTAACCTTTACTCGATTTCCTCCGATCGTTCCCGTCGCTAAATGGGTGATCAATCGCCGGTCACGAACTTCCGTACGTTAGCCGCTCTTCCTTACTCTCTGGTTTTGCCCTGTTCCTCTTCTTCCTTACCTTCTCTCCCAATTATTGAAGGGGAAACGCCTAAGAGATTTTTTAATGTTACATATAATTTGATATTTATTTATTTAATATTTTAAAGAGTTACTGCCGTTACGTTTATATGCTATTTATTTTAAAAATAATATAATATTATCGTATTAGTTCGTCAAATTTTTCTTAAAAAATAAATATTTATTTTAAATAATTATTATTCTTATTTTCTCTACACGTTGTTTAAATAAACAAATAACATTACATTACTACGGTAACATACTAAAAATAAAATATAAAAAAACTGATTATTTATTTTTTTAAAAAAGAGATACACTTCTAATAAGATAAATAGAAATGGCCTGCCCAATATAAAGTCTGCAAACTCATTGGCAAGCCAAAAGGCATCTAGCCCATAAGCACAAGGGCCATCAACGTTGAGTTGGTCGAAATAGTGTCCTAGTCGGCCTGGTCGGCCCAAGTTGGCCACGGCCCAATTCAAGCGGCCTATAGTGTTCTCCCCACACATTGAAGATTACTTATATTAACCAATAAGTACTCCAAATTTTAGCCGTGATCATGATCCCTTCAAGAATGACAACTTTAATTTCAGTAGATTTCTCATAACGATACCCCCGATATCTGTCATGTACAACATCTCCTCAATGAAAGAAGGAATCCCTCTGATTGTTCACAATTGCCTTAATTGGCACTTGCAATCTCTTTACCAGCCTACCAAATCTGCACAAGCCAGCTGACAGTCAACCTTGGCGCCCAAGTAAGGTTGAGCTAGTTCAAAACCTATAAAAGACCCTTGAGGCAAAATCTAAGGGCAAACCCACATTTATGCTAATTTTAGCCCTCATACGCTTACGTTCAAGTAAGCCCACAAAATGCTACTTCTAAGGCTTTTAAGAGACCACACCTTGTCCGCAGAGCCTGTCACATTCCAAAAATGCAATATACACAAGTTAAAAAATAAATTTAAAATAAGATATTCCACTAATCTTAAAATTAAACCCGACCATAACAATCCGAATATATGCAGGACTCAACATAATAATGCCAAAACATAAAAATAATATATATGTTAATAAAATCTTCAAATAGTGATAAAATATTATCATACACAAAATCAGACCAAGAATTGGGTTAAAAGATATTTGTATTGACTTTATTCCAAACAAATTTGCTAAAAAATACTCCATGGTACCTGAATCGGGTGATTCTCTCTCTTACTGACGCACGCCCTTTCTCTCTCCTACTTCATGTGCGCCTCTGCCTCTCTCTTCATCCTCCTCCTTCACCGATACACCATCGGTATGGGTGATGACAACGACCACAACGGTAGCACCCGACGACGGCGGCGATGATGGACGATAGTGCATGTAACCATCGGCGGCTTCCTCTCTCTCTTCACCACGCATCAACCTATTTTTCCATGATTCAACCAATTACT
Organism: Nepenthes gracilis; assembly: GCA_033239525.1. Taxonomy (NCBI): domain Eukaryota; kingdom Viridiplantae; phylum Streptophyta; class Magnoliopsida; order Caryophyllales; family Nepenthaceae; genus Nepenthes; species Nepenthes gracilis. Next base: position 16,577,503 of record BSYO01000016.1, on the reverse strand, counting down.
CTCAAAATCGGCACATGCAATCTCAAAATCAGTATCCACAAGGAGAATGAAAAATTTTACTTGCCTTGATTTCACTGATTTCTTTTGGCAATGGCGATGAACGGACAGTAGCCCTTTTACTTCGATTTGAGATTTTCCCATCTACATACACCAGAATACAAAATATAGGGTAACATCATGGAGAGGGCTTTGTCGGTCTCCATTACCAACATCGGTGCCTCCGGCGACAACGGCGGCGTAGTTGCGGCGTGTCTCTCTCTCTCTCCTCTTTAATATTGTAAAATTTTGATAATGATCGAAATTACAGAGTGACATCCGGAACACACTCGTATTGTTGTCCGAATACCGATTTAGATTTGAAAATTAAAAAAAAAAAGAAAAAGAAAAAATATATGTAATAATAATAATGATATAATATATTAGAAGAAGGAAAAGGGCTCGGGAGAGAGAAAGGAGGGAAAAAGAAGAGAAGGGAGAAAAGAGGAGAGACAGGGGAGATTGACATGGCTGCCATCGCCAGAGGTGCCGATGCCGAGAATGAAAGCCGACAAAACCCTCTTTGAAATATTACCTTCTATTTTATGCTCTTGTGTATACAGAAGGAGAAATCTTGAATTGAAGTAAAACGACCGCCATCCGTTCGCTGTTGTTACCGGAAAAAATTAGTGAAATTGAAGTAAGTAAATCTTTCCATTCTTCTTATGGAAGCTAATTTTAGGGTTGCATGTACCAATTTTGAGAGTAATCAATTGAATCGTGGAAAAATAGGTTGTGGCACGGGGATGAGAGAGAGGAAGCCGACCGCTACATGCGCTGCCGTTCATCTCGATTTTTAGAAATTTTACAGACATTGTATTTTATTTTATATGTTTATTATGTTATATCCATTCCTCTGATTTATGTGCACTGTTTTATATATTTGATAATATTTGTTGAATTCTCGATTCACGTTTTCATATTTTATCTCTTCAAACTAGTAGTATGGATACACTTACAAAAGGTAGAACGTGATCTAATACAACATGTCTCTATCGGTGAGTGGAGATATTTATATTAGGCATGTTTCTGATCACAATGGTGTGTAATGATTATTGTTTATGGCTGGATAAAGCCCTTAACTCATGTATGTGATATATTTGAGTTATTATTTTATATTAATAAGTTATTATATTTGGATATCTCCATTACAATATTTAGATAGCAAGTTGTATATTATATTTGTCTAAATTTATATTTGATAAGATTTTATATAGTTTTATTATGTTAGATATTGTATATATTTAGATTATCACGCTCAAGTTGGGTTTTAATAATTAATAAAATATTTTATTTTAGATTTTATTTTTACCCGCGTATATTATATTCTTAATTCATAACAGAAGTGGTATCAAAGAAAAGATCGTAAAGAGGGATTTTTTGGGTCATCTAAGGTAAGAAATGGATCAAATATTTGTTGCAATAAATGTAGCCTATGGTGAATAATGAAAGTTTGGGTCATAAATGTTTGAATTCGAATTGAGAAGCTAATTAAATGGCTATGATGAGCCGCACGAGCAACAAAATTAGTGATTCGATCCAATAGTGAGATGAGAGTTTAGTTGCTATGTAAAGAATGATTAGTTAGGACCAAGATAATGCACTTTTTGAATGATTAAGAACGAACCAATTTGAAAAATTTTTTAAATATTTGATCCAATTAATGCTCAAATTGAGCTTTTAGAAAGTGAAAGATGTGTTTGAGATTTTTGATTTTTTAGATGAAATTTGGTCTATTGCCTATAAGTTAAAAAGTGAGGTAAGTCGGTAGTGGGCTTTTCAGTGTCGTATTCCACTTTTGTAATATTTTTGTGGAGGCGATTTTTGAAAGAGTCCTTCATTTGACATTTGGGATAACAATGCGGGTGAATTTGGTTGAGGTAAGGGAATAAGTCTGTGGCATTTATAATTATATGTAAATTTTATATAGTTTTTTAATTTCTAAAATGAGCTTTGATGATATCTACTCCTAATAGGTAAACCTTGGTCTGCTAAGAATTTTAGACTTCAGTGTCCAACTGAGTTTGTAGATACAAATGATTAACTGATCTAATTTTATTTGAGATGTTCGACTTTGATGTGATATTAGAAGTGATTTGATTGGCAAGTCACCATATTAGTGTGGATGATTTTGGTAAGAATATTCCGATTTATAATTTGGGTTATGAATTCTAAATATAAGGAAGAGCTGATTGAGAGGCGGTTAAATCGATATAGTTTCACAGCAAATATTTAATGAAGATGTGTGTCGAGTTTATTTGGCATATGTGACTATATTTGAGAGTTATTCTATGGTCATTAATGATGTTCTGATCGTATGGCAATTTGACGATATTTTTTAGAGGAAAGGATTACTCCGGATTATATTCTAATCGTTAAATTAAGAATGCTGTTGAGGTTATGCCAAGATTGGTACAGATTTTGAGGATCCTGCATAGAATTGATGAGGCATCGACCGAGTATTAGTTGTGCGGTGTTTTAATGTTTTCAGGGTGAGCATAATGAATTGATGAGGTTATATATAAATGATTAAAAATCTTAATTCATTTGGGAGATGACTTATTTGATAAGTAAGGATTATGGGTTGATAACTGATTTATTTGATCTATTGTAAGGGTTTGACATTTTTGAAAGCCAATCTACATTCAAAGTATTGTTTATTAAGGATAATCCGGAGATTGTGCCGAAGACAGCCTTCAGGTAAAGGTATGGCCGTTGTGAGTTTCGGTGATACCTTTTGGGATAGCGATTTCATTAACGTCTTTTGTGGGTCTCAGGATTCGGATCTTTTCGCTGTATTTTGATTAATTTTGTGATGGTTTTATTGACAATATTTTGATTTGTTCAAAGAATTATGAGAGACATAAGATCCGTTGAGGATTGCATCGTGGATTGTGAAAGGTAGTCAGTTGTTTGCCTATTTGAGGAGATGCGAGTTTAGTTGGAAAAGTATTATTTTTGGGCTTGCTGTTTCTTCGGTGGCCGATTGGGAAAGGCTAGCGAATGTTGCAGTGAGTAAATTCTTGGGTCTAGCTGAATTTGAAGATTCCTCGAGAATTGTAGCATCCATGGGCCATTTGGCTCAGAAACAATCGATGTTCGTTAGAATAGTGAGGAGAGCTTTTAAAAAAAAAGAAATAAAGGGAGGATTATCTGCAATGTTGATTTGGTCAATCCCTGATGGATCAAGTTATTATGTGGTAGGTTGTGATGCTTCCGAGAAGAATTTGAGGTTGTATTATGATATAACGTATTTGGGTGGTTGCTTATGGGTTAAATCGATTGAAAGTCTATGATCAAAATTGCTCCACCCATGGTTTAGAGTTAACAATAGAGATCTTTGTTTTGAGAATTTACAGATGTTATTTATATGGAGATAGTTATAATTTAATTTGATTGTGAAGGTTTAAAAAAATTATTTCGTAAAAAGGGAGTTGACCATGCAAGAGTGTAAGTGGGTGGATTCGCTTAAAGATTGTAATAGTGAGTTTCGGTGTCAGTCAAGAGAAGTTGATCAAATGGGAGTGTGTTGTCTCCAAGTGCAGTTAGTGATTTTGAAGGAAATAAATTTGGATGATGAGTTATAATTTATTGGCGTTTTGTGTATGAGAGAGTTGCCAAAGTTTTGGGTAGTAAATCTCTGGTAGATCTTAATATTTGAGTAAGTGAGATGCTTTGCTTTTGGGAAAGAATTGTATTATAAATATCAAGGTTATGGATTATGAAGGAATAGCCTTAATGGATTTTGGTTTCGGGGTTGTCGAGGACCGTGGAAAATATGGATGTTGTTTGGGTATTTGTGGATTGGTTGACGAGGTTGGCCCATTTATTGTCAATTTGGATGATGTATTGAACGGATTAAGTTGGCTTATTAGTATGCCAACTAGATGATTAGATTTCAAAGAATTTTGAGTTTTGAGGGCAAAGATATATTGAGGTTGAGGTTCATTAGGCCATTTGAGGTTTTCGGTAAATCGGATAGATGACTTATGAATTGGCGTTGCTCCGAGTTTGGTGGATAGTTATGGTGTGTTTTATGTATGTATGTATGTTGAGAAGATATGTAAATGATCTTTCGTATATGATCAAGTGTGAGTATTTACTAATTTTGAGGAGTTGTCTTATGTTGAGGTTACAACTCAGATTTTTAGATAGAAAAGATTCTTCAATTTTGTGCATAATTTATATTTTCACATGTATTTGCATGAACTATAATTTGAGATACGTAGTTTGGCCCACGGATAGGTGATATGAATATCTTATATGTATTAATGTGTTAAACCTTAAAACATATTTTATATTTATATATTTTGGTTCCAATATTTTCTTTGATTTCAACATATAGATATTTGGTACCACTCCCGACGGGGAGGCTTAGTCCCGATGGAAAAGTATGTGATATGTGATCTCTCTTCCGCCGACAGGAAGGTGAGCTTTGTTGTAGTTGACCTACCCCATTGTGTATTTAAATGAGAACAATCTTAATGAATTAACGGAATAATATATTCGGATTCCTAATATATAACTAAATTTAAGGTTGCACTCAAAATTGCGAGTGAAAAAATAGTGAGCACGTTTCTAATCCATGGAAGATAAATTACATGGATGGCTTTGAGTTGCTAGCCTAAACAATAGTTGAGTCTTGAGCTGTTGGCTTAAATTGTAGCTGATATAGTCGTGATTATCAGATGATGGGAACTCTTACTTAAATTACTATTATTAATATTTGGTTCACTAATTTTATACATGTTTTGTATTTCTATATGTATATGCATAGACTATGATTTGAGATACGTAATTTATCCCATGAATAGACAATAGGAATGTCTCATATGTATTAATATGTTAAGCCCTAGAACATATTTTTTATTTATTTGTTTTGATTTTGGTATTTCATTTGATTTCAGTATATAAGATATGAGATTTGAATCAAAACGATGGTATGTGTCCCATATGAACGTAATGATGGTTGCGATTATGTAATGTGACCTCGGATCCTATGATATAATATTGTCTATGAGATTTGATTAGATTATTATTTATTATGATTATATCCTCGATGAACTGTTTAATACGGACGATGATTTAGTACGAGACATCTCTCTAATTTTTAAAAATTTCATAAATATTGTATTTTTATACACCCCATTTGCTTATTCTGTACAATTATGTATGTTTTACCAGTTGTTCGATAATTTTACACTGGTATTCAAGATTTGAAGAATTTTTGAACACCCAAATGATATATATATATATATTTATATATTCGTATGTTGTGAAATTATGAATTAGGCCATTCATTGATCCACATGCATGTTGCTGGGGGCGGGGTTACTATAGGATCATGGTGGTTCGAAATCCAATGGGTCGTTATATATGATTTGAGGCATGACATATTTGGTTACGCTTCCGGCGGGGAGGTTTAGTCTCGATGGGGACGTATGTGATATGTGACCTCTCTTCCGCCGGCAGAAAAGTTTCGCTGTAGTTGACTAACTCCACTATATATTTAAACGAGAACCATCATAAAGATTTGACGGAATAATATATTCGGATATCAAATCATAATCCATCCAAATATATGCAGAAATATAAAGTATACACAAAATCAAAAAACCAATGATTAATAATATCAACTTGAGGATGAGTTATCATCGCCTGGTAACCACGGTTATATAGGTTGCGATTAATTAATTTTTATTACATTCATATTACTCAAAATAATAAATAATCTTAATTAAATCAAATAAAAATTTAAAATATTATAGAGCCACTTGAAAATTTCTCCACAATTCTCGCTCCCTTCAGCATCAAATTTGCTCTTTATAAGTGCACAACCACAAAGCCGCTCCACGTCAAGCGCAATATCGGAATCAAACTAAAAAATTTACTCTCTTACATCATTGTTCATATCCATTTACCCTTGCATCTTTTATTTTGTAATGAAGATTATTGAATTAAACGTCAGAGAATAAATTAGGGTGCGGGTTCCGCAATCCTCTGACATTTTGTTTTAAATTATGGTGTGTAGGATTCAAATTAAGAAGTATGCAGATCAAACTCATTTTAATTCAACCCGAAAATCAAATGGCACCCTAATCGGTCCACATCCGAATCCAGAACACATCAATTTCTTTCCTAAATTTTGGTAAATAGTAAAATACTTGAAAAAAAAATCGGTTATATAATAATAAAAATAATAATACTTAAAAAAATATGATATGAAATGAATTTATAACATGATATAACTTGGTGGGCGAATTTTTCATCACCGAAAAAATTGAAAAAAAAAAAACTATGATCTTCTATCAAAAATTTTCCAATGCTCCCTTTGGGGTTTGCTCCCACATTAAAATAATTAAATAATATCCTTTTAATGTCACAATTGGATTTGTTTAAGTGATTTAGAATTTGATGAGTCTAGTTAAAATTCGTGCCTTAGGGTTTAGGTTAAAATTGAGATAATGTACTCAAGTTGTTAGAGACAATGATATTAGCTACTTGGTCCTGAAATAGGGAGCCATCATTTGGTTTAGCCTTTGAAAGTTTAGGTTTGATAGTTAGATGACCGAAATGTTAAAAAATTAAAAAAATTAGAATATAGCAATATTAAAAATAAAAAGATAAAAATAAATATTAAAAAAGGCAAGAGAAGGAAGAGTTGATTATTAAACTAAATGATCAATCCTTATTATAGAGTCGATATGCAAGTCTATAAGATATGACTGCACTAAGAACAAGCAGATAAATATAGATAATAAAAGGGCAAGCTAAGAAAGAGTTTGACTATCAAATTAGATAACTAATCTTTATTATACAGTGGACATTCAAATTCATTGATAGTGACTCATTAAAAAATAAGATAATTGTTCTATTAAAACGACCAAAATTATTAATTATAGTCAAAGAGGTTGGTATAGAAGAGATTACATATCAGCTACAATATTATAACAAATCATTAAAACTAGTCACTAAAGTTACATCTATAAAATTAGCGGTTAAATTTTAAAGTTTATGAGATATATTTCAATATCATGACTCTAACTAATAAAGTCATATAGAGTCAAAAAATCTTGATTACAATAACTCTTTAATAAATAAATAACTAACAAATAATTGTTCATAATTTATTATATGAAAAACAATTGGTTATGAGGAGGTTACTCAATTAGCTTGAGAATATGTCCGATCTCTTTGTAAAAATAGAGACTCTTAGTATACGAAGAGCATCCTTACGATCATCTGATTCACAGTATTTATTGGATCTGAGTATCTTAAAATCTACATAATTTCTGGCGTCTTTAAATTTTCATATACAAATTTTATAGTATTTAAGCATATACGGGAAAATATTATGAACATCTCATCCACATAATTTTTACCCTTAATATATTTCGAGGCGTAAAGTATTTTCATTTTAGAAGTTATTTTTACACTATTTTTACCTTAATCATTTTAGTTTGGCTGATATATATTGATTTAAGTATTAAAAAATAAACTAATAAAATAATTCACGTCTGTTTGAATTCTTATTTAAATTTATGATGCATACAATTAAGTTTTAAATATTAAAAACATAATCCGAAAACCCTTGAATATAAATTTAGATCTATGACACACATCAAAATCAATTCATTTAAAATTATTATAAATATCAGTTGGATCAGGTTAAAACGTAGTTTATAATTAAAATCGGTTTGATATTTAAAAAACAAACAATTGAATTTGATGGAAATTATCAAAGCCAATAAACATATTATCAATATATTAATTAGTTTTACTAATCATAGTTATACTTAATGCATTGTTCATAATAACAAAGTATTAAATTTTACTTAACAGAGTCGATCATATTGATTTATTTTTGTCTATTGAGTGGTATGATGGAAATCTACTCACATCCTATACTCACGTAAAAATAAATAAATAAAAATACTAAATTTCTCTAACTATCACTTTTATATATATATATATTAAATTACTCATATAAAAATAAATAAATAAATAAAAATATTAAATAAATATAAATAAAATAAATATATATAAATTTCAATAAATATAAAATATTAAATTTGAACGATTTGATTTTGATGTGTGAAAAGCGCAAATTTGGGCCCACGTTTGAAAACGTCCAAAGCAAGTGAGATAATTATAACTTTGTAACGAATGACACGTTATTTTATAAAAATAAATAAATAAATTAGAATAACTTATCATTAAGTAATTATTCTGGGAGTACATATTATTATATGCAATATATATGATTTTCTTATAATTTTTGATAACGATGAATTAAAATTTTTCAAATTAAATTTAATCATTTAAATTATTATCAATAAATGTATTAAATAAATTTATTAAATATTTTTTAATTAATAAATTTAATTTTATAAATAAATATTAATTTATTAAAAAATTATAATTTTATACTATATAAGTAAATTTATTTTTAAAAAACGTAAAAAGAGAGTGAAAAAGTAAAAATAAACAAGGAACTGTTTCTCTCGTCCTTTTTCCGTTCTCCCCGGTTCACTCTCCATTCACACCGCATTGTCCGGACTGTGGTCTTCATATCTTCCGATCGAGAGATAGCAACCGCCATTGTTCAGACCTATCTCTTAGTCCTCTCAGAACTCGATATGGATTCCGATTTCCGGCCGTTTGACGATCATTGTCCAGCGTATCATTCCTCTCCGACGAATTGCACATACTTCACTGCGCAAGCAATTAGAGGTTTGTACGGAAAGTTTTTTTAGTTTTTTTTTTTTTGCTTAGAAAATATTCCGTCATTGTTTCTCATTTTTCACGCATCAAACACGATGATGTTTTTCTAACATGCAGTTTCGGTGTGTTTCAGCGGGGTTCACAAGCACCGATTTCAGGCGCTTTGAGTTACAAAAGGACCGCCACGATTTACGCGAAGCGGTGCAGCGAGAGCTCGAGAAAGAGAGAATTCGGGCGGAGATAATCGCCCAAGATATCGCCCGGAGACGAATTCTTGAGCAAGAAGTGCGAAGAGAGTTGATTTTGGAAAGAGAGATGGCGATGCGAGAGGTGGAGGGCTGCTCTGTGTTCGGAGCGCCGTCAATGCGGCACAATCCTTGGCTGCCTAGTTTCGAGACTTCGGCTGCGGAGGAGAGAATGAGATCTCAGCCCCATCGAGAGGTTGAACGTAGGGGTTTGCATAGGCCACCTACTGAGCAGCGTCCGCTGGATGCCGGTGTTTCAAATGTGAGTTTGCATGAGGTTGAGTCCCCTAAAGATGTTCGCAAGGAGAAATTCATCACTTTGGTCAGTACTTATGTCTTCGGAATTTTATGTTCAAGTTTGCTTCTGCTAATTATCTACTGGATTTTCTTTGAAACAATCTGGAGAATAGAGTTCTTTTTTTATTGCTATTTTTTTACTAGCATTTTGTTGGACATAGATTTGGAATCGAAACGAAAAATCATGAATTCCGGAGTTGGTGTGGCAACGGTTTTGAATTGGGGGTCCGCTGAATTGGAATTTATTCTTCCAGTTAAGGGATAATTCCATTCCCTATCAATGGGGATTAGAATCGGATTACCCTCTGCCGAACAGTAGGCATGGGAAACATTGATTTCAATTGTGACTGTAATTCCTAAGCCTCAGCCCAATAAAATAGCCCCAGAGATACTGTATTCGGGATTCAAGGCCAAAATTACCAGTGGTGTTTCTTCCTTGTGCATTGAAGCTTTATCTATAACACGATTGCTGTTCAGGGGATGGTTTTTCTGGATTTGATTTTTTTGTGCAGTGTTCTGGCATATTGTAGCATCTGAAAATGAGTGAAGTTTCCATTGTAAAATTTGGATCGCAAGAAAGAAAACTTCGATAGAATGAGATGGTCAAGGAATTTACATGATTTTGTGTGTAATTTCATGTGGTTTGTTGGCTGTTACTTAGGTTGAGTTCCAATATTCGTTTCGGAAGGGTGATCTTCGGTGTTATTCCTTTTTGTTAGATTTAGGTGATATAGCTATCAAAAGAAGATTACTTATTTACTCTTGCTGGTGGGCAAATATCCGGTGCTTACTCTTCTCCCTCCCTGTTGTCAAAGGCTCTAGGTGCTAAGTGCCACACTGAGGGATCATTTGACCAAAGTGAGCTATTTTTTAAAATTGGCTATGTCGCATCAATAGCTTAATTAAGACTCAAAATAAGATACATCTTTGTATATGCATTGGTACTAATAAAAAAGTTATATATAATCATATATGGATCATTACTAACAAATAACTGAAGTATACTTATTTATGCATGGGTACTAACAGGAAAAAAACTACCATAAGCTAATTATCATGTAACAAGTTATACTGCCATGAATTCAAGTTACTATAGCAAAAATATTAAACTCTTGTATTATCCATATCATTTTCTACTTCCAATATGCCATAGCCATAGCCATAGTCATAATCATCATCCATCTCTCTTCCCCTCCATCACTAAAGTTGTAATCTCTGCCTCCAATTTTTCTCTAACTCAATTTCATCTGGACCAACACTAACCTAGTGTCGGAAAAGGGCAGGATAGATACGAGAGAGAATTTGATAAAAGGAAAATTAACAGAGCAGAAATACATAGCAAGATAGAGAGGGGGAGAGGCTGAATATACAAAGATAAAGGGTGAGAGATAAATATGGAATTTGCAAAGTGGAATGAAAAAAGACATTGATGTGAGAAGGAAAGAGTAATGTTGTCTTCTTATGACTTTATTAAGAAGGCTTTGTTGTCTTCACCGAATTTCCAGTACAAGCCAACGCACTAACAACAACTTCTCTCCCCTTAAAGTGAAATGGATTTTTTGCACAAGTTATGAAAAATAATAGAAGTTTGAATGCCCAGCCGTAAAAATAAAAAGATAGCAACCTCCATGATATAGTTCAAGATTCCCAGGTGAGCTTCTGGTGCCTTGCTTCAGGTTGTATTCCGCAATTGTTCTTTGAAGTTGCCTTGTCTTGACCCACGTGCCTTGAGAGCACCTGGCTTTGCCTGACAATACTGGCGCCTTTGCACTGGATGTCAGGTATGACACAGGAGGTTCCTTGTTAGGAAAATAAGAAAATTCTCCTCTATTTATATAAAAGATGACAATGACCTTGTTGTACTGATGACATGAGTTGTTTTAATTGGTTTATGTTTGTCATTTTTTACTGGTTAGAGTTAGTAGTAAAGCTCAAATCAAATTTAGATCTCTAAATATCATTTTCTCAAGCTCACAAGTATGAAATGAAGAAAATTAAACTTGTCAAGGTACTTTTGTGCTTTGCAATTTTTTATCTCATTTTCACTTCATTCTATTGCTTACAGTGGCCACTCTTCCCACAATGAAGGAAAATTCTGATGTGCAACTGTGATTAATTTTTTCATTGTGAAGCTTACGATATTTACAGAATTAGTTTTGGGGTTATATAACAAAAATATCTTGAAAATTTTCATTTCTGATTAATTAGTCTTGAAACTTTCATTTTAGAAAATTTATTCCCTACTTTTTTACCATTAGCTAATCTATCAGTTCTCATCTTGACTTAAAGGATGGCTGGGTACACGATGTTTTCATATTATGGGTCTAAGAAGTGTCAGATCATAGGCGTGGGAAGCTTATTCCTTTGTTTTCATAACTGTTGTTTTCGTAGTTTGAATAAATTGTTAGTAGTGATATGATGGATAAATTGTTAGTAGTGATATGATGGGTCACAACTGATGTTCATTCTTATTCAGTTATATTAAATGGCAATTTTATTTATCATATTTTAATTATCAAGAGAAAAACTTTAAAATAGAGCAATGCATTAATTATGATGATGAGATCATAATTTAAGCTTTAATCTTAAATTTTTTCGATTGTAGGATCACTACGAATTTTAGTGATCCAATTAAACTGGTGCATAATATGCCAGTTTTTTGAAGGGGATGATTAAGCTCGTGATCACTTGGATATTTGACACTGGTAAATATGCAAGTGCTCATTAGTGAATGGGTTCTCTAAATTGACTTGACCGATGTGTCCTTGTATTTAAATTTTGCATGTCAATAAGAATTGGCTCACGTAATAGTTGTATAAATGATCATTAGATTTGAGACATCTTAATATTTCATATGTAAGTTATTGATATTATTAATATGTGTGTAATAATTGGATACATAGAGGTGTTTATTTGGAATAATAAGAAACATGTGGAGATAAAAGCGTGATCAATAAAGGATCAATTACTCATAATAAAAGAGGGGAGATGTCCAATATGATTTGTTGAATTAATGATTCATTAAACCCTTGGCTAGGGTAGTCAATTATTTAGAAAGGAGTTTTTAATTAAATGAATCATTTATTGAAATATTATGAATGTATATCAACAAATTAAATCAGGGTTGACGTTTTCAATATCCTTGAGTTGGTTGGGATATAGGATGATGAATTATTTAAATTTATATGGCAACTTTCAAAAGCAAAAATGGCCGGTTCTACCCTATTTGCTTCTGGTTGCGCACATGCATATATCTGCATATTCTTCAATTTGGTGTCTCCAGAATTGAGGCACTACAGATGAGGCTTCCTAGGTATCAACTTTTGAACTGTGATCACTCACACAAACAAACACATACGTACACAGTTCTTTCCTAAATTATTTTCAATGTTGGATTGTGCAATGCCCCAGTTGAGAAAGATTCGATGGACTTTGTCAAACTTTTTGAAAGCATGTTGCCTCAACTCAAGAAGAATGGCAAAAGAGAATTGAAGCAGCCAACCCCAGTTAGTAGACTTGTGGGTGATGTTGATTTTGGTGTGAGTTGAATCTGGGCAAAGAATGAGCTCTCTCAAAATTGCTTTCTTTATTATCCATTTATTTTGTTCAACAGAATTTTGGTCAATAACACTATGTTTGAGAGGTCAAAATAGAAATTTCATTTAACTTATTTTCATTAAATTATTATTTTACTAATTTATTACTCTAATGATAGAAATAACAATCTCTGTTGGAATTTTTATTTCTTCAAAAAAAAAAAGGAATAAAAAAATCCATACTACTTGGTTTTTTTATTCTCAATTGTTCAAGAATAATTATTCCAAGATAATTTCTCTAAACCCTAATACCTCTAAGATATGATTAAAATAGAGTTTAGCCTAGACACGAGTCGAATTTAGGTGAAAATTTATAATCACTAAGTTAGGTTGAGTTATACACGGCCTTAACCATGCCCATCCATAATCCAAATTGAGGCACTTTGGTATTTTTAAATATTTTTATTTTAAAATTCATATTGACATAAAAAAACCAAAAAATCTAAAATATTTTAATAATTATAATATCTAAATTGAAATATTACCTATATATATATATATATAAGGAATCTATAAGTCAAAAAGTTATTAATTATATAAAAATATAATCTATTAAAATGATTTTTCTAAACTTGAATTTATATATATATATATAATAAAAAATTCATAATCTGAGCTAGGTCATGCCAAACCCATCAATTCACCCCTAACCTATTTTTATATTTTATTTTTTATATTATTGCTTGTTTATTGCGTATATTTTATTTATTTATCTTTTTTAATTATATTCAATTTGAAAATTTTCTTGATTTTATTGTAGCCTAATGACGGTCGGCTAATAATGATTTATGAAGGCACTATAAAACATTATTGTCATGCCCCGGAACTTAGTAGGTCTAATTAATTATTATGCATGAACTAAAATTCTAAAAATCTGGGTGTGACAAAACCAAAATACAGGACCTGACTGGGCAAACCCGCACCGGACCTCATCGGACAACCATCTAGACAATATAGACATGACCAACTCCAAATATCGTAAAGAGATATCCAAATAATGGCAACAACTCATCTACATTTTGTATATGTATATATTAAACCCAACGGCCTTTATTACACAATCCAAAGGCCTACTCTCAACTAATTTCCATTATCCAAACTAATAAAACCAATAACAAACTCAATCCAAATAATAGAGAAGCACCACCAACGTTATCTGAGTTGTAATAGATGCCTAACCCACCGGATCACATGATGTCACGTTAGATGTTGTTCAGCTCCTGCAAAGCATCCTAGCCCTCTATGAATCTGAAGAGATGGAAATATGAAAATGTGAAGCGGCAACTTAGCAAGTATCATTATAAAATATGCACAAAACAGCATATGAAAATTAGAGGAAGAATTTATAAACAAATATCAAACAGATGACTAATACAAATCCCAAATCGGCGATTTCTGAAGCCAAATCATCATATCTGAAGCAGGAGCTAAAATTAGAAACCAAATCATTGGTATACTCAAGGCAGAATCTCATCGTGCCATTCCACCAATTTGAACGCATGACAAATCTTGCTCCGATACCTTGGCACATAACCAAAGGCCACGGCACACCTATGTAACAGAAGCCACGACATACCCACGTAAACAGATGACTGCGGCACGACCACACAAATGGAGGCCAACTTAGAATCCAAATCTGCATATCATAGCGGCCATCCTATGTCATTGGCACCATTAGCTCGACTATATTTTAGGCCTGTAATTCTCGGCCATCACATATCATCACTGGCTAGATTTTAGGTTTATAACTCTTGATCATCTTATATTATTGGCTTCATTAGGCTGGTTATATTTTAGGCCTGTAGCTCTCGTCCATCTCATATTATTGACTCCATTATCCCGACTATATTTTAAGCTTGTAACTATCGGCCATCTCATATTATTGGCTCTATTTGCCTCCGTTAGCCCGACTACATTTTAGGGTTACAGCTCTCAGCCATCTCATATTATTGGCTTCATTAGCACGGTTACATTTTAAGCCTGTAACTCTCGGCCACCATATATTGACCCACTAAGGTCTCAAACTCCCTTATCCCCATGCATATATCAATCCACTAAAGTCTCGAACAATTATGGCCTCACACATGCAAAATATATCAGATATTGAAATAAACCAAATATAGGGTGAGAGGATACTTGCGTCGACTTTATTCCAATCAGATTTGTCAAAAGGATACTCTGAGGTACCCAAATCACGTGATTCTCTCTCTACTTTGCGAGCGCTCCTTTCTCTTCTCCCTTTCTCTCTCCCGCTGCATCGTTCCTCTATCTCCCTTCACATTTCTCCTTTGCCGATGTCGGCTCCAGCACAAGCAATGGCAGCAACCATGGTGGCCGCAAAATTGCGATGGCGACAGCAGCAACGACAACATGTAAGCCATTGACGACTCTCTCTCTCCACCCCGTCTCATTTACCCATTTCCCATAATTCGGCCGAGATTTTCAAAATCGGCACATGCAACCACAAAATCGACATTCATAAGAAGAAGGGAAGGATTTACTTGCCTCGATTTTACCCATTTCCTTTGGCGAAGTGGCCGTTTTGCTTTGGCTTACGATCTCCTTCCTCTACTCATACTGGCGCACAAAATGGAAAGTAGAATCATGGAGAGGGCTTTATCGGCTTTCATTCCTGGCGTCAACTCCTTCTACCCGACGCCTTATTATTATTATTATTATTATTATTATTATTATTATTATTATTATTATTATTCTTTTATTATCCAACTAACGTTCAAGCGTCAATACAGACTTGCCTCGGGCGCAAACTTACTAGAATCGACGCTTCGACGCCTCTCGGGTGCGCGTTCTACATCAACTCAGCTAAATCGAATATCCTTCAAGTTTCCACAATGCATATGTATTTATATATTTCCATCACCTTCAAGTTATCCAAAATAATAATTTTATCCAAAAATAAATCAAATGGAGATTTGGGATATTATAATTATAGTATTTCTTGAAATATTTTTTGGGGTTAGGGTTAACAAATTATTTTATACAAATTTTTTGGTTATTCTTTTTACTATTATTGCATATGAAACATTAAAAAATAAATTCCTAATTCAATTTTATCTATTCCAAGTGGATGACTAAATAATGAAATAATAATGCTCAACTCAATTTTACCTTATTTTATTTCTATGTTTGGTTGCTAGATTAGATTATTCTAATCTAGTAATAAAATAAGGTGGAATAGAGTTAAGAATTAATATTTCATTGTTTATGGGTCATTTGGATTAGGTGAGACTGAATTAGTTATTAATTTTAATATTTAATATTTGATATATAGTATTAATAAGAGGAGTAGTAAATGAATTTGCACAAAAGGCTTTTTCACTTTTATCAAAAAAATCATATTCCAATATGCACTAGAAGGTGTGGGATAGACCTTATTAAAATCAGGTTGCCCCATCTACAGACCCAAAATTTTATAGGGATTAGTCAAAATATATCAGTGTTATAGATAAATATGGTCAAAAAATTATGCCCAATTGATTAATTTGGACCGGGCACGATGCCCGGATTATGAATTTCTTTTTTGTAAATAACTATTTTTTATTTCAAATAAATACAAACTTTTGAAAATTATTTAAATAGATTATCCCTTTCTCTATCAAGGGAGGGGATATCTAACTTATTCCTATGGAATATCTAGAAATATAAATATTTAATCAGAAATATTGACAAGTTTATGTCTAATGGGAATAATATTTTACGACTAGCAATTTATTTAATCAAATATGATGCATGGTGGGGTCCTGAGCTAAGGCTTGGCTAAACCTTAGACTTAGAAAGAATTAGGCTCGATCAATTGAATGTGTTTTATCCATTTATATATTTACCTAGTATTTTAATCTGCTTATTATAATTTTTAAAATATTCTATATCTTTAGATATGTTTAATGTAACTCTGAATTTTTAAAAATTCTATATTTAAAAATAAAAAAGCCTATGTTCTGAACCAATTTAATTTGGATTATGAACGTGCACAATATGGCCCGACTTAGTAGTCAAATTTTCATCTAAAAGTGGCCTGTGTCAGACATGAATTCAATTTTGATAAGGTCTAGTTTGATACAAGGGTAAATAGAAAATATCTTGGTAAAAAATACCATGAGGGTGTTGGTATTTTTATTCGTCGTTTTGAAGGATTATTTTTATCATTGGAGCAACCAAATAGTGGAATGGTAATTTTACTTGGAATAAGATAGGAATGTAATTTTTATTCTATCTTACCATAATATAGTTATAGTTATTATATTTTTGTGTTACTTAATTCCAACAGTACGGAATGTTAATGCTATCACTCATCTATGACTCTTGAATACTTGAATTATGCTTCTTTTGAATCCTATTCCACCGTCTGATTTTGAGTGGTCGATATCCTGGTCACTGCTTGCTGTTCTTTGTTGTGTTTTTTCACTTTGCTATTTGCTTTCTTCTGTGTTGGTTATGTGTGTGATTGCAGGTGAAGCCCAATAAAAGTCTATCTTGTTTAAAGCGTAAGGCTGCAACACCTCTAAGAGCTAGTGATCTTGAGGTCCCATCAATTGGATTAGATAAGAAACCCAATAGAGAGTGGAGTTGTGCCTTGTGTCGGGTTACTGCAACAAGCGAGCGAGGTTTGAATGAACACCTAAAGGGAAAAAAGCACAAGGCCAATGAGGCAAGATTGATTGCTCAGCCCACAGGCTTTAGCACTAGCCCATCGTCAAAGATGAATATTACTGGTTCCAGGAAGTCTATTAATGTTCTCGGTAACGCTAGTACCTCATGTTTGAAGCCGCATGTGAAAACAGATGAGGAATCATCAGAAGCAAAGTGTGACAACTCATTGGAGAAAGAAAAGCGCGGTAGTTCAGTGAACTTGAATGACAAAGCCGAGGCTACACGATTGCATAAGGGAGAAAATGCTGTTTTGTGTGACAAAATTGATGAGGCGTCTCAGTCCCTAAAAATGCTGACAAGTGTTAATTCGAAGAATAAGTTTAGGTACTGGTGTGGGATGTGTCAGGTTGGAGCTCATTCTGAAAAAGTGATGAGTGCTCACAAGAGAGGTAAGAAGCATTTGAAAAAACGGCTTGGCCAGCTTCAAAAGGCCGAGTCTTCGCGGTCCA
Source organism: Nepenthes gracilis (assembly GCA_033239525.1). NCBI lineage: Eukaryota > Viridiplantae > Streptophyta > Magnoliopsida > Caryophyllales > Nepenthaceae > Nepenthes > Nepenthes gracilis. The sequence goes on along the minus strand of BSYO01000016.1, from coordinate 16,559,485 downwards.
CAAACCCTGTGCAATTGCCTAGAGAAGAAGCGGAGAAGGAATTGCATGAAACTGCTAAAGAAGTACAGGAGGATAGAGGGGAATCAACTACGTATGTTGGTGGCGATGTAGCTGGAGAGGAGGTAGAAAGTAAAAATGTTGATGGTGATGTAGCTGGCGCAGACAGCGATCTGGTTTTAGCTAGTTGCGGCATCGATTCACCATCCGACTGCTGAAGATCACAAAGAAGGTACACATAAATTGCGTAATTTGATCGATGCATTTTCATAAATAATATAGTTATGATAATTTTCGTAAAGTATCCAATAGACCTAATAGTGGTCTAACCATAGATAAAAATATTGGTGTTACTATTAGTCGCAGTCATATCGGATGCACTTTTTTTTCAAACCAAAACCCAGGGAAATTGTGTCCGATACAGCAAGATATATCGCGATTTTGTCGCGATATCACGAAATATCGGTATCGGAAGGTTCGATATGTCGCAAAATATCCGTAGTGAAGAGTTCAATACCGATATATATCCGTCAATATTTCATTCCATTAGTCCGACCCTGCTTTGGACCCTATGCATAGTGGAAGTTTTTTACATAATGCTGCCCCTTTTAATTTTCTTTCTGTTTCTCACTACCCATATCTTTATATCAAGGACTTTAATTGCGAAATGCTTACTTTCAGGACCTAACCCATTCTCGACATATTCAGGCCGTGTGTTCTGCATGTTGATACCTTACTTATCTCGATTACATTAATGTTTTAGGGTGATAGAAACTGATTATTAGGGTTTGAAGATGAATATTTGAAATGTTGAAGGGAAAAAGAAAAACTTTGTTGGAATCCTTCTATTTCTATCTTGTTAGTTTTGCTTCAACTATGTGTCTCCGTCATCTCCCTATCTGGTGATATTTTGAACTCTGATATGTGATGGTGTCGTGACTGCCATCTCTGGTGACCCGCGATGGTTATTTTTAGTATTTCTTTATTTTTGAAGAGACGCCTGGTTAATCAGTAGATATAGAGGGTCAACTTCCATAATTAGCCTTCCTTATGGAAACTTTTGAATATGTTTGTTGGTATTGTAACAAATAGTTGTCCATGTCGTTTCCTTTCTTTTAATTTGTTAATTGGTATGTGTAGCTGTTAATTTCACAAGAGTGTAGAATACCATTTCAATGACTGATATGCCCAAGTACTAAACATTTTTGATAAATCTAATTAAAATTAAACTGTTCGATCAATCGAAAATTTTATAGAATATAATCAATAAATATTAGCATTATAGGATACGGTCAAAAAAATTTGGGACTGGCACAGTTATAGGAGAAATTAATTGGTTAAAGTTGGCCGGCATGAATTATGAAATTTTTTTATATAAATATGTTTTTTTATTTCAAATAGAGAAGTCCCCATATTTAAAAAAAAAAAAAAAGCATCTCAATAAATTATATTATATTTAATTATTGAATTTTTTAATGTAAAGATTTTAGATCAAAATGTTTAGGCCATATTTTGGTAAAATTAGTCATTATATATTTTTAAAGTATTTTATATTTTTATATATTTTATGTGATGCGTTCCAAGGATTTTGATTCGTGAGGAATTTCGATTAGTTGCAACTTCTTTGTAAGTTGGATTTGCCCTCCGTCTTTGACGATCCAAAATCTGCCCACCACAAATAAAACCAAAGTATCATAGGGTAAATGGGGCTTGTTCCCTAACAGATATTCTAATGCTCAAGTCAGCTTCCTTTGAAATAGAGAATAAGTTTTAAAGGAAAAATGAGAGGGAATTTAATCCAAGTATTTAGTCCAAGTAGTAAATATATATACTTAAGAGGTCTGGATTACCCTTCATCGTTGGGTGCTTTTTCCTTTTATACGATACTCTAATGGTTCTTTGCTTGTCTGTTTCCTCTTAACTTATGATGTTATATTGGATAAACAAAATCAGTTAAGGTTTTCAGTCGTGGGATCGTGTGCACGATGTGCACAATCCAATAGGTTACAGCATGGGATTTTGATGGGCTACGTTCATGGGCCTCGATGTTAGTTCTGTCCATTTCACATCATGGCCTAAACTGCCCTTCATTAGGTGGGCCCATCTGCAGCTACACCCATCGCTAGCCCCCATGCCAGATATTTTTAATTTTTAACATTTGGTATGTTTATCGATGGTGTACTACTCATTTCCCATCCACTCTCTGTTGTTACTTTAGCGAAATCACATTCTAGTTGGTTTTCTTAAAGTCAATTAGGGATGGAATTGAGCGGGAGTGATCAAACTCCAGGAATGGATGAGATCTGGAGTGGATGGAAAGTTCTAGAGTGACAAAACCTCTGGAGTGGATGAAAGCTCCGAAGTGAATAAAGTTCCGGAGTTGATGGAAAGCTCCAAGTGACAAAATGTCCGGAGTGGATGGAAAGCTTCGGAGTGACAAAAATTTGGAGTGGATGAAAGCTCCGGAGTGGATGGAAAGCTTCGGAGTGACAAAACTTTTGGAGTGGATGAAAGCTCTGTAGTGAATGAAGTTCCGGAATGATAGAAAGCTCTGGAGTGACAAAACCTCCAAAGTGGATAGAAAGCTCTAGAGTGACAAAACTTCTAGAGTAGATGAAAGCTCTGAAGTGACAAAGTCTCCGAAGTGGACTGAGATTTATGAGTGCCAAAACATCCGGAGTGACAAAAGTTTCGGAATGCCAAAATTTTCGGAGAGAGCAAAACCTCCGGAGTGGACTGAAATTCATGAATGCCAAAATATCCTGAGTGACAAAAGTTTCGGAATGACAAAATTTTCGGAGAAACAAAGTATCCGGAGCAGACAAAACCTCCGGAATGATAAAGTCTCCGGAGTGACAAAGTCTCCGAAGTGGATCCATCCGCAGCAAGTAACCGGTTTGTTTTTCGAGGTTTACCTTGGGTGCTGTCCGCCGCGTCATTAATGAGGACAATTTCCCAAGTGATACATGGAGGTTTTAAATGGATCTATAATCATGCCATTCCTCGAAACAATGTGTCCTTTCAATTCAAAGGTAGCGCCTTTTTAACTCCTGGAAAATCTGCTATAAATGTGGCACTATTTTGGGTCAATTTTCCTCATCATCTTCAAAGTGTAAACCCAAACTCTTTGGATTCTCTTCCCTTTCTGGCCATTTCACCTCCTTACTTTTAGGAGTTTTGCTCACATGGCTCTTCACATCGGTGATAGTCGGTCGGTGCTCACTGGGGATGATGTTGAGAAGTTGTATTCCCAGTTTGGCATCCCTAAGGAGATTTTGTTTGCTGCGCCTGGTGAAGATGATAGGGCATGTGCTCCTTTTGATAACTTCATCACCGTATACGAGATTCACCTTAGGAGTAGCCTTCGTATTCCCATTGTGCGCGAGTTGCTCCAGATGTTTAAGGATTTTGGCTTTCCTATTGTCAGATTTCACGCGAATGCTGTAGGTTATCTTTGTATCTTTTTTCGCCTTCGTGGGTTTGAACTTAACTCCACCGCTGTCAAGGTCATATTTCAATTCGTCCAAAGCGGCGATCGGATTTCGTTGTCTCCCAGGGAAGTAAACATTTTCGGGTTGATCCACGAATCCGTGAAGGACTGGAAAGATATGTTTTTTTTATGAAGTTATTTGTGGGCATTCCCTGTGGTTGGGAAAGAGCCGTTGACTCATTCACTGGTAGGGTTACTCCTCCAGAGGAGGATTCTGCGAAGTTGTTTGTTGAGCTTCTCTGAGAGAAGGTGGATTCTTTTAATGATAAAAATAAAGACCGTCTTCTCTCACTGGAGATCTTGGTCTTTACTGAGTGGGTGATCGGCGTAGAAGAAACAGTGGCTGCCGTCGCGTCACCACCAAAAGCACGTGAAAGAAAGGCAGGTGCCACCAAAGTTAAAGCTGCTTCATCACGGCACCAGGTTACCTCTTTTCTGTCCGTTGAGGCAAACTCTCCTGAGCCTGAAGTTCCACAACCTGGGAGCCCAGCTTCAGACCCTCCTGTTCAAATGGGTCTGGAGCTCGAGTTTAAGAAGTGTTCTTGACCCGAGTTTGTTACTGGTGAGGATCCCCCAATAACCTTTGTTGAGCCCCCGAGCGCTCATGAAATTGTGGGCTAGTTTGCTGATGTTGGGCAGACCATCGCGTGTGGCACTCAAATCGAGGCTGAAGACGTCCAGACTTAAGATGTGTTACTGCTTGCTTCTTCGCATACCCAGGCGGGGCCATCTGCTTGCCTGGCTATTGTAGAGAAAGTTGCCGGAGTGGCAGGAGTTGAGGAAACTTCTCATCAGGAGTCTCCAGCGTTTAGTCTAGCAGCCTCCTCATCCCAACTTGAGGTTGGTGAACACCATTCTGTGTGGCCATTTACTCCTGGCTCAACGACTTCATCACCTCGTCCAAGCCCTGTTAGAAGACAGCCAGATTCTACTTCGGCATCTGGATCAAGGGTTCCCTTGACTGAGGTAGCTCTCAGAGTGCTATTTTTCACTGTAAGTATTTGGTTAATTCCTCCTATTGAGTTGTATAAGCATTGATATCATGGACTTACTTTGTGTGCTCACAGGAGGACAAAATGATTAACCCCCTTGAAGATTGGTAAATTATTATCTATGAAAAATTATTTTCTCACAGGAGTACTAAAATTATTGTCTATGAAAAATTAAGCCAAATTAACTATGTATGGAGTCATATATTAATGCACAAGTGCACATATAATGCTAAAAACCTTTGAAAATATAAAAATAAATGGAGGTGATTTTAGAAATTTTTTTATGATCTGGACAAAACTTTTGTGTCGTAGGTCTTGAATCATAACAAGTGGTACTAAAATGCCAAATTTTTAGTGATTAAACTTGTAAATAATTTAAATTGACAAGATCATTGAAAATGTTATTAAGGAATCAATATAAATTTATAGGTACTTGTAGTATTTTTTTTAATTATTTGAGATATTTTAGACTGATAAACGTTGTTAGTGTTATAATTTAGTGCATTGCATTCAATAAGACTTATTTTTCAAGTTGGTAGTCGGAGGTTGGTTTTCAAGTGAGATTAAAAGAAATAAAAAATGTGGAAAAATAGAGACAAAATAAGTAAGAAAAATTAAAACATATAACACAAAAAAAAATGGTTAAACAAATAAGGAAATGATATAAAAAGCAGAGAGAGTAGTTTTAAAATATAAATGCCCCCATCCCAAAGAGCGATATGCTCGAGTCATTTTTTTCTTTGTATGATTAATTAAAAAATATGAATATTTTTTAATTTAAGAATTAAATAAGAGATTGATCTCTGTCTTCGTCCAAGGAATCATGACTATAGAAAATAATTTTAAATTTTATTTCAGTAGATAAATTGTAAATTTTGAGTACTATTTAAATATTTATTATTTTATTAGTTTTTACTTAATCACGTTTGGGTTTTAAATTTTGTTTCATAATCACCAATGATATTTTAGTTTTGTCATATGTTAAATAAAAAATAATTTTTCATGGGTAAAGTATACTTATGATCATTTTAATTATTCTATGATGTGGTATAATAAAATTAAAAAAATAATAATAATAATAGGATATTAGCGCATAATTTTTTTTTAAAATACAAATTATAAGTCACCGGATCAAAAAAATATAAAAATTTTGTCATCAAAAAGATACTAAATATGATTATATGTCCTCCTAGAATTCATATTAATAAAAAATATGATATTAAAAATAAATATTTTTTGCATTTAAAAAGCCTTAACACAATAATAAATACATATTAATAAAATTAATAATGATATATGTCCTCCCTAGAATGCTTAAAAATATCTCGACTATAGTAATATTTTTTTGTATATAATATCTTATAATTCAATTGCTGTTAATTGACAAACTATCACATTTATTGATGAACTAACATAACATGCTATAACTATTAAATAATTCAGGTTTAAATTAAAAGTATTTATCTGTAAATAGCACATATTTTATTTTAAAAAATGAACAACTTTAAAATTAGTTAAATGCATTGTAGTAGTTGATTTTTTCAGTTGCATTCCTATTGAATTGTTGATCGATGTTGTCTAGTTTGACCTAAAAATATTTAAATGTTATGTCATAATCCTAAATCAATAATAGGTAATAAATAATAGCAATAATTTATAATTTTGAATTAAATCTATAGCCATAAAGGGTCACATATAAATATATTACCTAATATTGGGTTAAACCTGATAAAAATAAAAAAAAATATTATCAATAATCATAATAATAAATATAGGATCATTTCAAACTATTTATCCAAACTCCAAAATACTGACCACAACTTGCTATATAAATCACAAGAAAAGCAACCACGCAGATATACAAACTTATAACATCAATTCCCCATAATATATATAATATTAAAATCTCAATACTAAAATAATTCAAGAAAAGTCTCAATTATAATACAATGAACTGTCATAAGTATATACATGATCTCCTCAATATACAGTCGAAATATAAATACTATCTCAAATTTAAATCTAATACAATAAAATATAAATAAAATCTCATGAATATCCTTATCCAAATCCCCTACAAGTAATCCATAGCCTTTCAATTTAAAAAGGGTTAAAAATAGTAAAATTATGAACCAAATACTCAACAAATATCAATATATATATATATATAATAAAAAATCAAGTCTATAAATTAAAATAATAAAATATATACAAAAATTCGATACAAATAAAATGTTCAGCATGTTAAATATCCAACTATATCAAATACCCGATTATAAAATATTTCAATTGTTCTTATACGTAAAATTTATCATCTATATATGAATACCATAGAATCCAAACGTATGGAATCATCCAAACTCTTAAAAGTCAATGTTCAAATATCAAAATCAATTAAATCCAAATGTCGATCAAATTTTGCAAATCTCAAGATCAAACATTTTAAATGTCAAATCAGATATAAAAAATATCAAAAACCTAATATATATTGAATCTAAGAATTAATGACCAAAAGATTAATTTTAAGAAAATATTATACGTACGTTTAATAACATTAAGCCAAACTATTACAATTTAGATCTATAAATGGGCCGTGTATAAATTTATCGCTCTAGACGGGGCCAAATATTACTTACTACTCATGGATGATGAGTGAAATTATCAAATTTATTTAAATAATAGTTTTCAACAAAATTATCAAATCGGGGGATATAATAAATATCCAAATCTTCTTCTCCCTATTTGAAAGGTATAAAATTTTTACTTTAAGAAAATATAAATACAAAATATTTCACTATATAAAAAAATATAAATATCGAAACAAGTACTAAAATAGGATCTCACCCAAAATATATGTATAAACTATCGCATATAAAGCCCAAATATAAGCTCTTATGACTTTTGTTTTGTAAATGTACACATATATAAATAAAATACCTTAAATATCTTTTCATCTAATTCAAATCTAGCAAAATCTTCAAATATCTAACAAAAACAAAATAAAACCTAAAAATAATCAGTAAAACTATATGTATGTACTCGTAGTCAAAGTAGGAGAAGTAAAATATAGTATACATATATGATGAATTACCAAATTTAAACAAAAGCAAAAAAAAAAAACTAAAATAAACTAAAAATCAAATTTAATGCTTGCTTTAACCTTTAAATTTGAAAAAATATCGCTTCAAAATCGTTTTTCTTTCATTCCTCTCTCTTCTTTATCTTCTATTTTTCCGTTCTTTCTCTTATTCCAATGAAAAATAGTCAAAAATAATATTAGCGTTACTTATATAAATAAATTGACGCACAAGTGACATTCAAATATGCATTAAGCACCGCTTGAATCCTTAGTGCACAAGTGTTACATCAGGCATAACTCAAACGCAATTAATCTACCAAATTGTGCATGAGCACTATATATGTACACCTCAAATATCATCTGATTGGCCTAAAACATGTATAAATGTTACAAAGGCACTCATCAAACATCTTAATTTTGTCTAAAACGTGCATGAAAAATCCCTAATTAGAAGTTTTTCTTCAAAAATAATTGATTAGAAATCAGGCATTACATATTAAGTTTGTTGAGAAAGAAAACTCTATTTTGAATTAAATAATATTTTTTTGAGACATTTTAAATTAAAAAAAATATAAAATAAGAGGTAAAACTAATGATAAAAAATAAATAAGAGAACTTAAAATTGAAAACATATAACATGAAATAATTAACGAATAAATGATGCAAATAGAAGAGAAAATAATTTAAAAATACAAATAGCACCAAAAAAAAAAAAAAAAAAAAAAAAGGGGGGGAAAGGAAAAGATGAGGTGCCCAAGTCATTCTTTTTCTTGTAAAGTTAGTCGAATATGACAGTATCAAACATTTAAGATAAAGGAAGAGATTGATCTCTTACTCATCCCAAAGGAAAAGAGTTATAGAAAAAAAAATTGCAATATTTATTTTTATAATTAAATATGTATATACTTTTCTTAATATATGTTTAAGCGCTTTTGAGTTTTATTTTTTCAATTCACCGCATATGCTTTACTTTCATCATATTTCAAATAAATAAATAATTTTCTTTTTATGTGTGAGACATATTTACAATCATTTTAATCATTATATAAAATTTAGCGAAAATAAATATTCAAGAGTATAGGCGTAGAATTAAAAGAAAATATAGGTTATAATCAGCTAAATTTTAAAAATAATAAAATAATTGATAATAAAAAGCTACTAAATAATATAAAAAATTTGTTACTATTTGATAATTCAAATATTATGAAGAGTTCATCGTAGGCTATGGAAATATATATGTTGGCATAACTTTTCCTTGTCTTTTCCCACTAAAAAAAAGTAAAAAAAAAATTATGGTATAAATTATTATTGATGCGTCTTGGGATCAAAGTCGCTACACGAATTAGGGAGCCACTCGGATCTTCCTTGGCGAATCGAACAAAGCGGTTTTAATCTCCGTTTTTGATAACTTGATCCTACACATCATAACTAAAAAATGAGATATTAGAGGATTTATGAGACTTACTCTCCAATATATTTTTCGACACTCAAATCAGTAATTTTTCTCAACAAACAAAATTTACAAGAAGGAAACAAAATTTAGATGACATTTTAAAATCTTTTATAACATACATAAAGATAAATGGTCGATCAATGAACTCATGACCATGTATGTTCAAGAGGAATGAAAGTTCACGATAAAACAAAGTGCAAGCGTTTTTATATTCAAAGAAGAAAAGTTTAAGACTCAAGTCAAAAAGAAGGAAAAAGGTAAAATACCTTCTCTATCTGACAGCAAGAAATAGTCCAAGTGCTTCTTCTGTAAAAAGAAGTGACACGTCAATAAGGATTGTGTCAAATACCAAAATTGGCTTGAAAAGAAAGGTAATCCATTCTCTTTTACATGTTATGAATCTAATATGGTTAATATTTTAAATAACATATGGTAGATTGATTCTGATTCTATAATTCATATTTCAAATTCTTTATAGGGCTTACAAAACCTAAGGAAGCCAGTGGGTAGTGAACAAAGCATCTTCTCCAGAAACAAGATGCGTTCATACGTGTAGGCCATTGGAACATGCAGCTTAATTTTTAGTAGTGATTTTATTTTGACTTTGAAAAAGACCTTTTATATTCCAAATTTCTTCATACGTGTAGGCCATTGGAACATGCAGCTTAATTTTCAGTAGTGATTTTATTTTGACTTTGAAAAAGACCTTTTATATTCCAAATTTCTTCAGAAATTTGGAATTGAAAAGACTTTTTATATTTTAAATTTCTCCAAAAATTTGATTTCAGTTTCAAGACTTGTACATTTCGGATATTCCGTTATATTTTCAAACTCATCTTTCAATTTACATTATAAGTCTGATATTGTTAGAAATTGTACATTGTCTGATGATTTTTATTACTTAAATTTATAAAATAATACATTTTACAATACTGTGCATGTTGATGTTGGAATTAAGCGATGCGTTATGAATGCATGTTCCTCTATATTGTGGTATAGGAGATTAGGTCATATTTTTATCAAAAAAATTAAAAGATTGATAAATAATGGAGTACTTAGTACTCTAAATTTTACTGATTTTAAAACTTATGTAGACTGTATTAAAGAAAAGCAGACCAACAATGCTAAGAAAAACTCCAAAATGTGTTCAGACATATTAGAAATCATACATACTGATATTTATAGTCCTGATATTGACTCATATGATCCAAAATATTTTATCACCTTTATTGACGATTTCTCACGATATATGTATCTCTACTTGCTTCATAATAAGAATGAAGTCTTAAATACTTTTAAATTATTTAAAGTCGAAGTAGAGAAATAATGTGAAAAACAAATCAAGATTGTGAGTTCAAATAGAAGTGGAGAGTATTATGAAAGATATACTGAAGATGGATAAATGTCTGGTCCATTTGTAAGGTTTCTTCATGAATATGAGATTGTTGCCTAATATACTATACCTAATTCTCCGAACCAAAATGGTGTAGTAGAAAGAAGAAACTGAACGTTATTGGATATGGTGAGGAGTATGTTTAGCAACTTCGACCTTCTAAAATCTTTGTGAAGTGAAGCTCTTAAAACGATGGTATATATATTAAATCAGGTCCCAACAAAAGCTGTTCCAAAAATTCCTTTTGAGTTATGGAATGGTTGGAAACCGAGTTTGTGACATGTACGCGTATGGGGATGCCCATCAGAAGTAAGAGTTTATAATCCACATGAGAAGATGTTGGATCTAAGGACTATTAGTGGGCATTTTATTGAATTTGTTGAACGGTCCAAAGGATACAGATTTTACTGTTCATATCACAGTATTAGGATTGTGAAATCAAAAAATATAAAATTTCTTATGAATGATTTAATAAATGGGAGAAAACAATCCAGAAATATGATTTTTGATAATGATTATTTGATTTCTCAACCTTTCACTTTAAATGATAGGTTAATTATTGTACACAATACCCCTCAACATGAAATTAGTGTTGAACAACCAATTAATGTCATTCCACAAAATGCTGAACATATTCCAGTAGACCATAAAATTCATGATTTTTCTGAAATAGTTATACAATATATTTCTGTTGAGAATGATGATACAATATTGAGAAGGTCTTCTAGAATGAGAAAGTCAGCAACCCTGATGATTATATTGTATATCTACAGGAGTCAGACTATAATATTAGAGTCAAAAATAATCCTGAAACGTTTTCAGAAGTTATGAGTTGTAATAAATCACAATTATGGTACAATACCACGAAGGAATAGATGAATTCCATGAGTTACAATGGAGTATAGAATCTTATTAAATTGCCTAAATGGGCGAAAGTCATAAGGTGTAAATGGGTCTTTAAGATAAAGAAAGACTCATTAGGTAATATAGAAAGATATAAAGCGAGACTTGTTGCTAAGAGATATACTCAAAAGGGAGAAATTGATTATATGGAGGCTTTTTTTCTTTTATCTAAAAAGGATTCTCTTCGTATTATTTTGGCATTGGTTGCTCATTTTGATATGGAATTATAATAAATAGATATAAAAATAGTATTTCTAAATAACGATCTGAATGAAGAGGTTTATATGAAATAACAAGAAGGATTCTCCTCTAGTGATGGTGAGCAATTGTTATGCAAACTTAAGAAATCCATATATAGATTGAAACAAGCCTCCCGTCAATGGTATTTAAAATTTGATAAAATTATCTCTTTATTTAATTTTGAAGAGAATATTTTGGATCAATGTATATACCAGAAGGTCAGTGGGAGTAAGATTTATTTTCTTATTTTATATGTGGACGATATTTTACTTACATTCAATGATAATGGTTTGTTGTATGAGGTGAAATAATTTCTCTCTAGTAAATTTGAAATAAAAGATATTGGTGATGTACCTTATATCATTGGCATTAAGAAACATCAAAACAGACCATGATGTGTTTTAGGTTTGTCTCAAGAAACTTATATCAATAAAGTTCTATAGAGATTTCGGATGAAAAATTATTCACCAAGTGTAGCACCAATTGTGAATGGTGATAGGTTCAATTTGAGACAATGCCCGAAAAATAATTTTGAATAGAAACAGATGAAAAATATTCTATATGCTTCCGTTATTGAAAATTTGATGTATGCTCAGGTTTACACAAGACCTGACATTGCATTTACAGTTAGAATATTGAAAAGATTTCAAAGTAATTCAGGTATAAAATATTGAAAAGCTGCTAAAAAACTGATGAGGTATCTCCAAGGTACCAAATACTACATACTTATATATAGACGGACCGATGATTTGGAAGTATTGGGGTACTCCGATTCAGACTTCGTTGGATGTATTGATTAACGAAATTAACATCCTGGTTACATATTTATATTTGTCGGTGGAGTTATATCCTGGTGGAGTGCAAATCAGACCTTAATTGCTACTTTTACTATGGAAGTCGAGTTCGTTACTTGTTTTGAAGCTACAAAGTATGGTGTATGGATGAGAAATTTCATGTCTAGACTTAGAGTGGTTGATTCCATCTCAAGACCATTAAAGATATATTAAGATAATTCAGCTGCTATTTTTCTGACTAAAAATAATAAAAGTAGCAATCGAAATAAACATATCGACATATAATTTTTAGCCATAAAAGAGCGCATTAAAGAAAAAAAAAATTGCTATTGAGCATATTAGCACTGAATTGATGATCGCTGACCTTTTGACAAAAGACATGCCACCATTGAGGTTCAAGAATCTTATAACAGAAATGAGACTAAATTTCATTTTATAATTTTTATTGCATGGATAATGATATTTAATGAAGTTTCTATTTATTTGTTATGATGCTTCTCAAAATTCTCTGTACACATTGGTTGATTTGAGAATATCATTAATTGTTGGACAAAGAATAAATATAAGGTTTATTCATAAATTAACATTACCAAATATGGATATATCTTGAGAAATGTAATATATTGTAATATATAAAAAATATTACTCATTATTAGACGATATATCGCCATGATTCATATATTTATTTCTTAAAGTTAAAAATTGATGGGTTTGATTATCACATCAAGTAAAACATGGATCAAGTGAGAGAATATTGGACGACGCTACAGTATAGTTCATCAATGACAAACGTTACATTGCTCCAACATCAATGAAGACTGTTGAAATTCGTTCAACCGTTCCAGTAATTGATGAAGTATTTGTGGCCCATGTTAATACTGATAATTCCTTATTCATTAAGCCCATTACTCTCGTTGAGGCTTTTCGATGGTAATAAACGATGAAGGCAATTGATGAAATTGCCTATAAATTGTGACAATTCGTTTTATCCCTGGCATCCCACTCTCACATATACATAATCTAGAATTGAGAACAAGGGTCCAGAAACTCAAAACGTAGCAAATCAGTTCTGAAAAAAATAGAGGAAGTAAATGGTTGGAAATATATACACGATCTTTAATTTCTCTTTTGTGATTATTTTTGCCACATAATTTGCCTATAAGATTTGCTTTTGTAATTAAATTTGTATATTTTAATACTTTTTTTTAATAAAAAAAATTGTTTTCTATTCAACTACCTTTCAGTTTTACCTTTTTTTTTAATTCACCACCTATACTTTTTTAGTGTTGTAAAGTTTCAAATAAAATAAATATTTTTTATTTATCAGTTAAACATATTTATTTCGTTTTAATTATTTTATAATATGATATATTAAAATTTAACAAAAATAATCATAAAATGATATAAGTACATAGATAAAAGAAATATAAGTTACAAGTTACTAAATTAAATAAATAAAATAAAATTATTAGTCATAAAAAAATTAGTAGATATATATCGATAAAAAGAGTAAAAAAATAATACAATTTAATAATTCATATATAGCTATTATTTTATCATCGAATAGAGAAATAAATATGTTATTATAATTTTGTGTTGTTTTTCCCCACCACAAAAAAATGAAAAAAAAATATTATGATATCATATTTTGATATAATGAAAAATGTGAAGAATTTAATCTAATTTGTATGCTATTTTTACATATTTTAAAAAAATAGCCTTTTCCATATGGAGAGAGTGAGAAAAAAAGGTCTAATTTTACTATTTATGAATAATGATATAGAACTTAAAAAATAGTTATGATATAAAGATGAGAAAATATAAATTTTTTTTTTATTAGTAAGAAATTTCTTCTTATGAGACCACCACAATCTTTTTTTTATGAACTTATATATATATATATATATTATATAAAATTTTATATTTAAGAAGCCATATCATAATAACAATATCTATTAATAAAGATAATAATGACATATATATTATTGGCGTACTTAAATATACTTAACTTATAATACACATTTTTTTATACATTATATCTTATGAATATCCTATATTAAGATAAAAAATGTGTATCAAAAATAAAACAGAAGACATATAACATATATATAAATAAGAAAGGAATGAAGTGTAGAAAAAGAATAGAGAATACTTTAAAAAATAGTAAGAAAAGAAAAAAAATTAAAATACGAGGCTTAAGTAATTCTTTGCTTGTGTTATTAATCAACATAAAAGAATATTATTTATTTTAAAATCAAAAACATATCTCTATATAAAGCCAAGGGTTTGAGGCCTTGAACCACGCCTCCATCCCCCTCTTTCTCCCTCTAATGGCTTATAGCTTCCTATATCTCTTTCTCCCCATCTTGATTTCATAATTATTTTCAAATTTCACAAAGTAAATTATTTAATTATAATATATTGCTAGATAAATACGAAAAGTGGTCGGATTCATAGACGACTCAATCGGTAAGTAGACATTACTTGTTATTTTCAGTAGTACAGATCAAAATGCGCTTTTGCATGCCAAATTAATTTTATTCAATTTGATTTAATTCAAATTTATCTATAATTATTATTATAATTTGTGTGCTTATACTATCATTTAGATTTATTAAAATTTTAAGTTGAATAATATGAACCTTGATTATTCAATTTAAAATTTTACCATCTCATGTGATTTGGTTAGGGCTTTACTTAAAATAAATATTTTATTAGTTTTGGATTGACATACTTAAAATATTAAGATCTACTGTATCGTAATAATATATTATAACACTCCTTATTTCTCTGATTTGACAAGTAAATTTCTATTTCTCTCTCATTTTTCTTCTCTCATAGTATCCATCCAACAATTGAGTTAATAATACTGTATCACGGGAATATTTTTTATACATATAACTATTCTATAGTCTGTTACCTTTTGTATTAATAAATAACTTAAATTTAATATTATTATCACAGTGCAAATTGATATAAGTTAATATAACTATTAAATGAGTTAAATTTAATATTAAAATATTTTTGTTAAGAACCAACAATATATTACTAAAAATGATCGCAACTTAATATGCGACTCTTTTGCTTTTACAATTTGCTTAAAAATCATACACACAGAGTTGTTTTACGATTTACGTCGAAAATGAAAAACTAACCTTATTCAATTAGAAGAATTATTTTTTTAAAATAAATTATATACTTATATCACACTCGATGTTAAAATAAATAAATTAATTCATGTAGCATTTAGTTAGTATCGACGAAACTCAAATTCTAGTGCTCGTGTATCAATTAAGCTAGACAGGGCTTGGCCAATATGTCATAATTTAATTTTAGTATTAATAAAATTATACTTAGATAAAGTATTATCTAAATTTAAAATTAATGTTTGTTCAAAAGCATTAGTTAGAGATAAAAAAAAATCTTTATGTAGAAAAATAAACATATTACCGACATCCATTAATTTTCACAATTGATTTATTTTATAAGAAATAATCTCGGCCGCCGTTTTAATATAAAATGACTTGTATTGCACAATTTTCTATCTTTATATTTCATAAATTTTTAGTTTCTATATAGAGAATAATTCTTTTTAGATTTTCTTAAATATAATTTTGAATAAACACTACAAATAATTGTGATAAAAATTTGACTAATCTCTTACAAATTTCAAATAATGAGTGATAATTAATACTAAATCATTATGGAATTATTAACAGTAGATAATATTAACACATTTTTGGGCTTTTTCTAAGATTTTAAAGCTTGTCCCCCATAAAGCAACACTAATTGATATTTTACTGTGTTGCATTGAATTGAAGGTTGCCTTAAATAACCATTTATCTATTATATGAATATAGGTAAATGCACATTTGTCTATGGATTACAAATTATAAGTATAAAATTTTTTTTTATGAGGCACCCGTAAAATTCTTTTTAATAAACAGCTAAAAGTAAATAAATAAAATATGTATTATATAAAATTTGATATTCACAAATTTATAATGCAATATATCTAAATTATAGTAAGATCTTTTTTTAAATATAATATTATTGATCGGCTATTTTTAACATAAAAATAACCGTAGACTATGATATTAAATGAATCAATATAACTTACTATAATTACTAAATTTTTTTGGCTCAAACTAAAATTATTTCTGTGATAAAAGCTCATCTTTTATTAGCAAAAAATAAACAGAATCTTAAAATTATTTGAGACTATCAAGTAATTGATTTTTTTGTGGTATTTTTGTTTAATAGTAAACATAGGCAATCCAACAGTAAAAAAAAAGGATAGCAGAGAGGCCAATAATAAAAAAACATATAGCACAAAAAAATAAGAAAAAATAATAATAAAAATATATAAACCAAAAAAGGAAAAAAAATGAATACAAAATACAAATAGCAGAGAGGCTAATCTAAAAATGCAAATAACACAAAAAGGAAGTATGCGTGAATAATTATTATTTTTGTTCAATTAGATAAAATATTTGAGAAATTAGAAAGAGATTTATCTCTTTCTTGGTCTAACAGAAAAGAACTATGAAAAAATTTATAAGATTTATTTTTATAATTAGATATGTATATTTTAATAATTTTTAAATATTTATTTATTTTTATTTTTTACTCAAGTACCTTTGAAATTTTACCTTTTTCTCCCCCTAATTCACCATCTGTTCTTTAGTTTTGTCATATTTTGAATAAACAAATAATTTATCTTTGTAGACATACTTACACCATTTTAATTATTTTATAATATGACATATTAAAATTTAGCAAAAATAATTACAAAATGGTATAGACACATAAATAAAAGAAAATATATGTTATAAATTTCTAAATAAAATAAAAAAATTATTCATCTTAAAAAATCTACTAAATATATTGATGAATAAAAATAAAAAAATAATACTATTTAATAAATTAGGTTGGCTAATAGTTCCTCATCTAATATAGAGATAAATGTGTTATTACAAATTTTTCTTGTCTCCCCATCCACAAAAAAAAGATAAGAAAATTACAATGTAATATTTTGAAACAATGAAGAATGTCAAGAATTTAATCTAATTTATATGCTATTTTTGCATATTTGAAAAAAATAGCCTTGTACAAAAAAGAAGAAAAAAAAAACTAATTTCACTGTTCATAAACGGTAAAATAAACTTAAGAAATAGCTATGATATAAATATTGATAAATGCAAAACTTGTCTGAATGAGTAAGAAATTTCTCCTTATATTACCACCAAAATTTTTAAAAAAAACCATAAATGTAAGAAACTAAATAAATAAATATTTTTATATAGTATGCAATTTGATATTTAAAATACCACGACATAATGACAAATAACTATTAATAAAGACAATAATAATATGAATTTTGATGGATACTTAAATATATCTAAGTTATAGTAAAATTTTTTTCACATATAATATCTTATGGTTAACTATTTTTAAAATAAAATAATTTTAAACTATTATATTTATTAATGAATTGATAAAACTTCCTATATTTATTAAAAGCATGTATTTGCTAAGAGTTCATATTGTATTAACAAAAAATAAATATAACCTTAAAGCTTGTTGAAGATGTTGTGGTAATTTATTTTATTTTTGGCATCCTCAGCGAATGATAAGCCAAGGAGAACTAGTTTGAATATAAGAAAATCTAGAGATTAAACTTTAGTAAAAAAAAAATATCTACTTTAAATCAAATAACATCTTATATGATATATTTTTAAATAAAGATAAAAAAAAAAAGTGAAAGAAAATATTGAATAAAAGATAAAAAAAAAAGTAAAGATTAAGAAAGATATTAATGCCTTATTATATAAAAAGATAAGAACTATAAGTTTTAATACTTTTTTTAAATGTTTGTCTTTCTTACACTCTACTTAAATATCGTTGATTTTTTTTTTTTTTTTTTTGTCCACCATAGATACCTTAGTTTTGTCATGTCTTAAATACTTACAATTATTTTAATTTTTCTAAAATATCATATGATAATATTGAACAAAAATAATTATAAAATGATACGGTCAAATAAATAAAAAAATATAAGATACAAGAAGTTAAATCAAAGAGAAAAATAAAATAATCAGTCATTAAAAACTTACTAAATACAATAGTAAATAAATATAAAAATATAGTATTATTTAATAATTCAAATATAGCTAATAGTTTCTTACTGAGTATAAAAATAAATGTATTAGTATAACTTTTAGTTGCTTCCCTCGGCCAAAAAAAGAAAAAAATAGATTTACAGTATAACATTTTGATACAATGAACAAGAAAAACAATTTTAATTTAAGTTTTGATACAATGTATTAATATACTATTCTTTTTTTGAATATAGGAGGTTGCATGATACTATTAAAATAAAGTGTACTACACCCCATTATATGAAATGTTAAATATAAATTAAACGGTCCAAATGTAATATAAAAGAAATTTATAATATTTTTTTAAAAAAACCTCACTACTATAAAATAATTAATAAGAAACTTATATAGCCGATATTTTTAAACATATTTCTTTTATTCTTTAACAGTTAAAAAAATTATATGCTAATTAAAATTTTTTCTATAATACAAATCCCACGCTATGAAGTTTATATTTTTCCTCTAACACAATGTTTTAAAATTATATAGATACTTGATAATCATCAAATTAATGATTAGATTTTGTTAATCATTTTATTATTATTTATCAAAAATAACCTTGTAAAACTTTTTTATTAAATATATTTTGATAAGTTTATTTATTTATCATTTTTGCTAAATTTCTTCTAGGTCATATTTAATTGCAAGGGTCAAATATTGAATCGAAGTTGAAACAATACAAAATAACTATTTACAATTTTTAGGTAAATGGTTAAAATAAAAAATTTAGGGTAAAAATTTACTCATTAGCTAAGTTGGATAATAACGTGCCTAGGCCAAGCTAAAGAGATAAAATATGTCATGCATATTTGGGTTTGAAAACCATGCCAATGCCTTTTCGGCACCATATTAGGTCGAATTGATCTGATTATTTTATGGATATATATTTTTTAAAAAATATCTATTTATTTGAAAAGATTATCTAAAAATACAACTCAATCAATATTTATATAAATACATCCTCCATCATATAAATAAGTAATATTTACATCAAATATACCTACAAACATAAAATAATTAATTCAGTAGAAATATCGATTAGTTTTTAAACAAATCATATGCTTATATTATGCTCCATGTTAAAATAAAGAAATAAACCCATGTAATATTCAATTAGTACGGATGAGACTAGACCGAGTATGGCCAATAGACTACGCTGTTTTATTTTAAGATCAATAAAATTATACTTACATAAAGAATTGTCTAAAATTAAAATTAATATTTGTTCAAAAATATTATCTAAAAACAAAAACACTAACATTTATGTGATAAAATATTACCTAAAAATATAAAATTTACGTAAAATAGATTTTCCTTTTTATTTGGTATTATTTAAAAAAAAACGTGTTTAAATAAATTCAGACCTCAACGTTCATTTCATTTGGTATGATACTAAAATTTAATATTTAACTATGCATATATATTTTTCTAGGTTATAATTTATTGTATATAATCTAATAGTTGTAGTCAAAGCTCTCATCTGATTTTAATTCTCAAAGACTTAAAATCTAAACATATAATTTTTATCCAACTTAAAAATTTCAATCCAAAGCAATAATTTAGAAAAAAAAAACATTTTCATCACTTTTTAGGGAAGATATTTTTAGCAAAAATTAAGTAAATATATTACTCGTATCTATTAATTTTCACCATCCATCTATTTTATGAGAATTAATCTTGACTTACTCATATCAATTAATTTTCGCCATCTATCTATTTTATAAGAAGCATTCTCGGCCACCATTTTAATATAGAAGGATATGTACTGCACAATTTTCTCTTTACTCGTACTAAATTTTTAGTTTCTATATGAAAAATGATTCTTTTTATATTTTTTTTAATGCAATTTCAGATGAATATTATAAATACGTGTGATTAAAATTTGAATAATCTTTTATAAATTTTGAACAATGGGTGACAAATTAACACTTAATCATTAGGAAATCATGTGCAATAAATAACATTAACACATTTTTGGGCTTTCTCTAAAACTTTAGAGCTTGTTCCTCCACAGGAAAAACTAATTAATATTTTATTGTGTTACCTTATATTAAAGGTTGCATTAAATAATTATATAACTATGATAGGCAAATGCACACTTACCTATGAATTACAAATTATGAGTAGAAAATTTCTTCTCATGAGACACTCATAATTATTTTTTTTAATAAACCAATTAGGATAAATAAATAAACTATATATTGTATAAAATTTGATATTGAGAAATTTATAACGCAATGAAGTTTATATTTTAATAAATACAATGAGGATATAATTACCATGGATACTTAGATAATCTAAATTATGGTAAGATCTTTTTTAAACATTAATCATTTTGGTTATTTTTTACACAAAAATAACAGTAAAACTACAATATTAAATAAATTAAAATAAGTTTATTTATTTATCATTTTGACTAAAAGTATTTCTAGGATAAATTTAATTGCAATTAGCAAAAATTGAATCAAAATCTTAAAATCAATTGAAAATAACAATTTATTATTTTTTTGTAAATATTTTTATTTAAAAGTAAACAAAATTCATCTATACTTAAATTTTAATAAACTGAAAGTTAAAAAGATCTAAAGATTGAGGTTGATGAAAATGAAATATTTAGATTGAATCAAATAATATCTTGCATTTTACGGATTAGATTTTTAAAAATATATTTATTTGAAAAGTGCTAAAAATACATTAAATCAATATTTATATAAAAACATCCTCCAAAAAATAAAAAAGTAATATTTATAATAAAAAAGAAAAGAGGCTACCTAAAAACAAAATAATTAAGAAAGGAGAAATATCGAATTAGTTTTATTTTCAAATTATTTGTTAAATTACTTAAGACTTTAAAAATAAATTTATCTTATTCTTAGTATGGATGAGAACTACACAAAAATACTATGATTTTTATTTTAAGATCATTAAATATTATATTTTAAAATATTGTTTAAATATTTAAATTTTTTTATTTTTTCAAAAATATTATCTTAAAACAAAAACATTTTTCCTTATTCATAAAATATTACCTTAAAATTAAAATTTTTGAATAAAAAAGATTTTCTTTTTTATTTGTTATTATTTAAAAAAAATTATGTTATAATACGATATATTAAAATTTAGTAAAAATAATAAAAAATTGATATAGATACATAAATAAAATAGATATATAAGTTACAAATAGTTAAAGAAAATAAAAAGATTATTAGATGGAAAAAATCTACTAAATATATTGATAAATGAATATAAAATAAAATAATAATATTTAATAATTTAGATTAATTAATAGTTTCTCACCTAATATAAAAATAAATGTGTTTTTACAACTAATTAGGAAGATATTTTTAGCAAAAAAGTAAATAAATTATGATATAGTATTTTAATATCCATCTATTTTATGAGAATATCAAGAATTTAATTTAATTTATGTGCTACTTTTGTATATTTAATAAAATAGCCTTCTACAGAAAAAAAAAAGGTAAAGTAAAGAAAGTCATATTAAACTATTCATAAATACTAAAATAAAACTTAAAAAATAGCTATGATATAAAGATAGACAATTCTTTTTATATCTTCTTTAATATAATTTTAGATGAATATTAAAATATGTAATTTTAATTTTAATAAACTTTTATAAATTTTGAACAATGGGTGACAAAATAAATATTTAATATTAGTAAATCATGTAATATTTAATAACATTAACACATTTTTGGGCTTATTAAAACTTTAGAGCTTGTTTTCCACAGGAAAAACTAATTTATTTTTTTTTAGGATTAATAAAATTATATTTAAAAAATATTGCATTAAATTTAAAACTGATGATTGTTTAAAAACATCACCTATGAAAAACAAATTATGAGTAGAAAATTTCTTCTCAAATGACACTCAAAATATATTTTTTTAAAAGCCAATTTTTTAAATAAAAAAACTTATATTGATAAAAATTTGATATTGACAACTTTGGAAATAGTCATTTCATTCAGTATAATATTAGACTTTAATATTTAATTTCTATTATTTATTTTTTAAAAAGTAATTTTATCCGCCATTTTATGTAGAAAGATTTATCGTGCACAATTCTCTCTCTTTCTATTTTCTTAACTTATAGTTTCCATATGGAAAATGAGACTTTATATATTTCCTTAAATGTAATTACAGGTGAATATTATAAATACATGTGATGAAAATTAAAATAATTTCTTATAAATTTCAAATAATAGGTAATAAATTAATACTAAATCATAAGAAAATCACGTACAATTGATAACATCAATACATCTTCGGGCTTTCTCTAAGATTTTAGAGTTTGTCCCCCGCTAAAAAGCACTGATAGAACTAATTAATATTTTATTGTGCTACTTTAAATTAAAGGTAGATTCAGCTAGCTTGTTTCGATTGTGGAGATATATAATATACTATATATGTACATGAATACGCAATCAGGAATTCCATAATGGGGATTCACACTTTCTGATTCTTCACTTGAGATTGTTCTCTTAACATGAGATCACTTCTAAACTTTTTAAACTTTTTGCTATTTCTACATTGTTAATTACAGACAACGAAGAAAGAGAAAAAGGGAACCAGTTCAGAGAGAATCTAAGGGCAATGGAAACATTCACTTCGGAGGTTGTAAATAAGGCAGCCGACAACTGCTTTGATTTGGTCACTACTCAGATTAATGAAGGACTATCTTATATTCAAAAGTACAATGACAACATTAAAAAACTTCGTATTAAACGTCATGAGTTGGACAATTTAATGCTTGAAATAGAAGAACATGTGAAGGCTGGTGAAAGGGAATTTAAGAAGCCTACTCCAGCAGTTGTTGCTTGGCTAGAAGATGTGAGGATATTTTTGGCAGACGATGAATGGAATGACTATATGGATGAAAAAAAGATCGGAAAAGGTCAAATGCTGCTTTGGCTTACTAAATTGGAATTTGAAGTACCGCTATCTTGTGAGCAAGAGGGCTAAAGAGAAGTCCAAGATCATTGAAGAAAAAATCAAGAAGATGGAGGACTACAGCTTAAGAGCAATATCTCTACCTAGGGAACCACTAAAGTTGGGATCCATACCAACTGCGTACTCCAAGAACTTCGCTTCTAGGGAATCGACTCTCAAGGAGATAATGGAGGCCTTAAAAGACAAGGAAGTCAATAAAATTGGCCTTTACGGGATGGGAGGCATTGGAAAGACAACCATGATTGAATAGGTCGCCAGACGAGCAGAAGTCGATGGATCGTTTAGTGAAGTAGTGATAGTAGAGGTATCCCAAACTCCAGATATTTTAAAGATGCAACAACAGATAGCAGAGAGGATTGGCCTACCATTACAAGATTTCAAAAGTGAAAAAGAAAGGGCAAGCAGAATACACGAGAGGTTCAAGCAGCAAACTCACAAGAAGGAAGGTGGTCAGACATCCAAAAATGGGGGGAAACGGGTACTTGTGATACTAGACAATATTTGGAACAAACTTGACTTGAATAAAGTTGGAATCCCTGAAGATTACAAAATAGCTTTGACTACCAGAAGTGAATACGTGTGCTGTGAGATGGGTCCCTATAAGAAATTTGAACTGCAGGGTTTGAATGACACGGAAGTAATGGAATTGTTCTTAGAAAAAGTAGGGCACCTTCCAAATCATGATGATGGGTACAAATCTGTGGCAGATAAATTGGTGAAGAAGTGTGGTGGGTTGCCACTCGCAATTGTTGCCCTGGCAAACACGTTGAGGGATCGCAATTTGTCAGATTGGCAACATGTTGCTGCCCAACTAGAGAGTTCCGTTTCAGCGAGAGTTGGGGGGACTATGGAAGAAAATGTGTATCCCATTATAGAATGGAGTTACAATTTTATAAGCAACAAAGAAAAGAAGAAATTCTTCTTGCTATGTTGTCTATTTCCATTGGGTTCAAGTATAGCCATCCAAGACTTGATGAGATACGGGGCCGTTTAGGCCTATTTCAATATATGAATTCATTGGATGAAGCAATAAAGCAAGCATATTCATGGGCAGCTGAACTCAAATCTTCATCCTTGTTACTAAAGGCTGAGGATGAACATCATGTCAACATACACGATGTCGTTCGGGAAGCTTCAATGTCCATTGGAGTCAAAGGTATGTAGATATGCTCAAAGACTACCCCCCAAAAAAACTCTTTACTGATTTTTGTTGGAATGGATCACTTTCTTGTGAATCTTTATTCATTATAAACATCCACTATTTTTAACTATCTGATTTCTAGAGTAAGGGCTGGCCGCACGACCTACATGAGCAATCGGCTTGAGTGATGGCCTAGATTGTTTTTCCAACAACTAACCGCATGATGGCTGCAAGCCGACCATTTAAGCAACTTACGGGATATAAATACTCAATTTCAATTTTAAGTCATTTATTACATGACATTTACATCATTTGGCAACCAAACTCAAGAGAGAGAGTAATAAAAGAACAAGGAGAAGATTCTTGCCATCATTTTGGACTCTAACTCTTATTCTAATATTCATTACCTGGAGATATATTGTCCTTATTGTTTTAGACATTTTTACCAGTATTTTTCTTTAGTTTTTATATCTTGTCATATTAGTCTTATTTTACCAATATTATAGAGAAACCATATGTTGTGTTTATAATTGATATATTTATACTCATAATTTATAATAAAATTATACAGATATAAGGTCCCATATTTTTATCCTACATTAAAGATGTTCCCATGAGAAATTTCATATCTTATGTTTGCTTATTATTATGATTATCATTAAAATTATTGTCATGTCTTTTTACAGGTTTACACAAAGGACTTGGTAATTTAATCCACAAAGAGATTTGTTCTCGACTCGATTGTGTAGCTTGGCTTCTCAGGCCCAACAATTTCCTTCCTGTTGTTAGCTTTTGTTCAATTTCAATTGTCTGTTAAACTAACAGCATGCACTAATTAAGCCATAACCTTTTTGATCTATGCATAGAGATTTCGTTTTCTTTAGCTACCTAGTAAATGATCATAGCTATCACTTTGTTATTCAGTCTATTTCCACAAAATGTGAAATTAATTAGTAGTGTCATGAGAATTGTAGATAATTTGACCCCCCCCCCTAAACGTTTGTGTGGCTTAGAGAAGCCCTTCCCATCCCATCTAGAGATGAACAACTTTCAATATAATAATTATTACATTCCCAAGAAAAAAAATAATGAAATTTGGTTTAGTTGCCTATACAAATCAATAAATTTCTAACTAAATTAGAGTCTATAAACGTCCTTTTAGTTTGCTTTCTTTTTTATTATGTATTGGTTACATTGACCATACAATCATCCTACCGGTAAATTTTAAGCCGACTAAGATTTTTTTCATGGTTTATATGGCAGGAGGGAATATCTTTCAAGTTGGATCACTTCCTTGATGGCTAATGAAGGAGACTATCCAAACTTATACAACCATCTCAATGATATCCGTAGATAATCATGAACCTTTGAGTCAGTTTGAATTTCCTAAGCTAGAAATGTTGATACTGAAAGGCAGCCAGCCATCTGAGTTTTCGGATAATTTCTTCCAAGGAATGAAGAGCCTCAAACTCTTAATTATCTCGGACATGAAATTCCAAACATTACCACCTTCAATTACTCAGCTAAAGAACTTGCGGACCTTACATCTAGAACACTGTGAGTTAAGTGACATTTCTGCAATTGCTTTGTTGGTTGATCTTTTATTTCTTAGCCTGCGTGGATCCAAGATAGATGAGTTGCCCAAAGAGTTGGAGAAGTTAGGCAAGCTTAAGTTGTTAGATTTGACCGGGTGTTCGACACTCCAAAAAATCCCTTCTGGTGTGATTGCTAGGCTCACTAATTTGGAAGGGCTCTATATGATGTATAGTTTTTGGAAGTGGGACTCTGACAACTTTGAATCATCCTCAAAGAAGGATGAATTAGATGATAATAAAGAGATGGCAAGCTTGATTGAGTTGGAATCTCTATCTTACTTGGCTGTGTTGGAAATACGTGTTCCGAAAATTCATCTTTTGCCTGACAATTTACTCTTCCGCGACCTATCACGGTTTTCGATATCTATCGGTGATAGATTTGAACATTGTTACAATATCCACTCAAAGTTTTTGTTCTTGAGAGGAATTGATGCCAAAAGGCCCCTTCAACAATGTATTACTTGCTTACTCAAGGAAACGGAGCATTTATCGCTAGAAGAAATTAGTGGATTGAAGAACGTGGTGGATAGCTTGGACAAAGATGGCTTCAGAAATTTGAAGTGCCTTCTTGTTAATGAATGCAGTGATATGGAACATATTATCACCGCAAATGAGTTGAATGAAGATGGTGGTGCATTTCCAAAATTGGAGACGTTAATTGTCAAAGGACTTCCTTGGCGGCACACGGCCAACTTGAAAGTGATATGTCATGGATCCCCTTCGCATTATTCCTTCCGTCATCTCAAGGAGTTGAAATTGTCTTATCTCAAAGGCCTTCGGAATTTTTGGGGTGATCAAGATATGTACAATATTCAACCCTTCTTCAATGAAAAGGTACGTCGTGTCGTTAATTATTATTATTTTTTATTTATTTTTTCACTTAATATTGCTATTATTTTTACTAGTGTGATAATTTTATAATAGTTACAAATGCATATCGTCATATATATTTGGCAATTGGCTCCTCATTTCAGGCAATAAAATTCCAAAGATGCTGAAAATAGAAAAAAAGTTAGATAAATTTTTAGAAGTTAATAAATTAAGAAATTATTTTTCTACAATTTCATATAAAATTTAGTAAATTTGATATTGCTGATGGATTATTTTTTTATAATAATATTATGATTATACTTAAACCGGCAATGACATGATAATTATTGTGCAAGTACAATGTGAACAGAATTTTTTTTTATAAAAAAAATAAAAAGTTAAAATACTAAAATATGTGTTGACTTGAGAAAATACAAGCAAAGAGAAAACATGTGTCGGCCTCACCCATGCGGACGGGGGATCCTGCATTGAAGAGTAAATTTCGTCCTAAAAATAATTTTTTTTTTTTTAGTTTTCAAATTTCACAAAAATATATATATATATATATATATATATATTGTTTTTGGGGCAAAAATCACAGGATCCCCATCCCCCTCACCCA
Organism: Nepenthes gracilis; assembly: GCA_033239525.1. NCBI lineage: Eukaryota > Viridiplantae > Streptophyta > Magnoliopsida > Caryophyllales > Nepenthaceae > Nepenthes > Nepenthes gracilis. The sequence continues at coordinate 16,531,847 of BSYO01000016.1, read as the reverse complement.
TGGGGCCTTGAAGGAAGGGAGGTTTTGAGGATGGCAGCCAGCGTGGGGGAGGCTGGGATGATGGTTGAGGCAATTGGAGCTTGAGAGTGGAAAGATGTTTATTTTTTTAAATTTTTTAAATCTTACTTTCTATTTGTTTTAATTTTTTTAAATTTTATTAAAGTTTTTTAATATATGGGCATTCTAAAAATTACAAAATAGGATATATTTTTAACTTTATTTTCAAATTCTAAAAACACAGATATATATATATATATGTGGACAAAGGAATTATGAATGAATTTGAAAACACTTTAAAAAGTTGGGTATATATATTTTTTACCATTAATTAATTAATATTTGTTGCATCAAAAGGTATACAAATAAATTAGGACACATTAACAACAAGTGAACTAAAATATCAATTAAGCATCTATATTTTCAATTGATAAAGTTTTTATTTTAAATTTTCATAGCCTATTACTACTAATACATCATATGAGCCAAGAGGATGGATTAACATGAAAGTAGTGAGTAAATAATAAACAAAATAACGAATTTGCGTGGAGAAAAGATTACATGCTGGAAAATAAAAAATTGTCAAAATAAGTTGAATAGATAAATAAAAGGTTCAGTAGAAATAAACAAGAATAAGAAATAAACAAGCCATATTATTTCAATTGAAATTTAAAAATTATAGCTAAGAAATTAACACAATACTAATAAAATACTTTGCAGATAAAATTTCCTAGCCTTGAAGAATTGGAAATTGAGAAAGTGGATGGCATCGTGGAGCTGTGGAATTTGTCGGATGTTGAGGAACAGGTTCCAGCATTCCCGAGATTAGTCAATCTAACACTTGATAATCTGCCAGAGTTGAGGAGCATCTGGAGGAGCAATGATATTGTTATATATCGAAGTTTTCGAAGCCTAAAGAGTTTAAAAGTTTCTTATTGTCCAAAACTAGAGATATTATGTCCATTTTCTGTTGCCAAAACCTTTGAACAACTTGAGACCCTGAATGTTGGTGAAAATAAAAATATGAAAGAGATCATTGCAAAAGAAACCGGAGAGCTGAAGAATAATGACACAGAGATAACCTTATTCCCCAAGTTGTGGAACATATATTTGTGGGGGCTACGCGATCTGCAATGTTTCTTCGGAGGCAGTATCAAGCTTGTATTTCTATCCCTCAAAAGCATCGATTTTAGGTATTTGGAAGAAATGGTGACATTTGTCAACTCAGAATATCTAAGAGATTCGGATGCACTATTCAATGATAAGGTATATAATATATATGCAGTATTAATTTTTAATATTTTATATTTTCATCTTTTTTGTGCTCATTTAATTTAGAATACCGATTAAAAGAATCTACTTGTATATTTTTTTCTATTTTGTTTAACATAGACGGTAAAAAATATTAGTATTCATGAAATATTACAAGACGGAAGTTATAGTCATTAGTAATTGACGAATTATATTCCTTCGGATTTTAATAGTACGGCTAAAACTCAATAAGGAGTCAAATCTCCCTCCAAAATAATTCTATCTTAGAGCAAAGGCTAAAAGAGAATATACTAAGAAGATATCAAACTGAATTTTATATTTAATTTCATTTGAATTTATAACTGTTTATTGTAAAATCTATAGTTACACATTTAATTAAAAAATTATTCCCCTAATACGATGACTTGCATTTAAAGTGTAGCAATTTTCCTAATCTTAACAGCTCTCACACCAACCCCCTTCATTCCCTTTTCTCTTTACAATATTATTACTAATCTAAATGCTTGAAACATAAATTTTAATTTTAACCCTGTCAATGTCGAATGTCAAATAATTTACTCTCATTAGAATTTCAAAGCACAATTGCGTCTTGCAAATGATCGCATTTCAAATATTAGGTTACCCTATTAGGATGACACTATATAAACGTTATTATATGTAAAGACAATTTCTCCTGATTACTATTGCACATTTATTGATGGGTGAATACATGTCATGAGATTAATCAATAATGTAGCACATGTAGGTGTTGTGTGAAATTTTGTTTTCGTTGGGTGAAATACTGTAACTCAAGAAATATCTCGTTTGAATTGTATAGAAACAAATAAATAATTATTTATTTGATAATTTTTTTATTTTTTTAAATTCGTTTGACCTAATTAATTAAATAAAAAATATCACTTTATCTATAATAAATGCAGGTTGCTTTGCCGGCTATAAAACAGATCTACATGGATAATGTAAATGGACCGAAAGAGATATGGGGTAGCCACCTTGACTCTGGGTCATTCAACAAGCTAGAAAGTCTCACGATATTTAATGTTGAAAAGGATACAAAAGTTTTTTCATTAGATACAATCAAGCAGATGCGAAATCTAAAAGAACTTAAACTATACATATTTCAGTTAGCTGAGGAATTTATTGAGCGTATAGGATTTTACAATGATGGCATCGAAAATTCAGCATTACTTCCTCAGTTGAAAGAACTTACAATTATGTCATTTCCTCTGTTGAAACAGATTCAATGGAAAGAGCTCGCCCTCCAAAACCTATGTTGCCTGACAATATTTAGAATCCATGGTTTGACCTATTTATTTTCAGCTTCCGTAGGCAGAAAGTTGGTGAACCTCAAAGAACTTGACGTAAGTGATTGTCAGATGATAGAAGAAATAGTTGGGGGGGAATCGGGGGATACAAATACCGTTGAAGTCAATGTTGTATTCCCTCCCCTGAACATTCTAAGACTTTGTAATTTACCAGCACTTCGGAGTTTAACAAAAGATAACGTCATAATAGAATTTCCATCAATTATAGAAGTGGTCTTTCAACAATTTCAAAACCCAATACAATTGGATTTGTTCCAAAAGTTTCAGCATGTGAAAGAGCTTATATTGGGAGAATGTGAAGCTCTGCTAGAGCCATTTGATCTCGAAAGACGTGCTTCTCCAATTCTTCCTCGGTTATGGAAGTTGACGCTGGCCAACATGCACAAATTGCAAATGATTCCGTGGAAGATTTTTCCAATTGAAAATTTGCATTATTTAAAGATTTCCGATATTAATGGGCTGAAGTTTCTTTTCCCAGCCCCCTTGGGTAGTAAGGGATTTGCACAACTTGAAGAAATCCACATAGAATTCTGTAAAGACATTGAACAAGTGCTTGCACAGGAAAGCACTGATGATACAGCTAATAATGCAGCTTCAACTACAAATGTATTTCCTCGTGTAAAAATTATAGAACTTCAATTCTTACAAAACTTACGCAGTTTTAGTTCGGAGAACTATAAAGACTTGGAATTTCCATCCTTGGAAGAAGTGTGGATTTTGGGATGTCCAATGATGGAAGCATTTTCATATGGATCTCTCAGCACACCAAGGCTACGCATAGTCTGGATAGAATCGAGATATAAAGAAGAGCATCTCGATCTCAACGCGGCTATCAAAAAAAGGTACGTAAAGTATTCTTATCAATAAGTTTTTAATATATTATTTTTAATCCGATTGTACAGTCATACGATATTTTTTTCTCCTTTTTGTTTTGTTTTTGAAAAATGAGTGGTTGCAGTGATGCAAATATTGGGACTTTAGATGTTGCATGGGCAACCTTAAACACTGGCCCTGCAGCTAGACAAGTTATATATTGTCTACAAATTCCTCCACCTCTATAATTTGTACCACTACACATGAGGGGGCTAAATGACTGTTTTGGCATTGTTTTTCTTTTTTTTCCAAATGCAAGAGGAGGAGGTTAGTGTCTTTTCATATATAGATATATTAATTTTGAAAACTACCGAGAATGGATATTAAATAGATTTTTTTATCCTCGTCATTATTTTTGTGGTGTGTTTAATGATAAAATAATGTATTTTTTTAAAAAAAATTATATTGGCCTATAAACTTCTTTTGTTTAAGCATGCAAAAGATATGCAAAACGGAGAGAGAAGTTACAATACTTATGAGAAAAACACAAAAAATAAAAAAAAGTGAGAATAGATAAAATATAAAGAATGGAAGTTTTTATAATTTCTCGAGGTCATTAATACTTTGGATGAAGCCCATTGATGGAAGAGCTAAAGATATGCTTCCTCTGTTTTATTATATCAGGGGTATTATTTGACAAGTAAAATATTTAAATTAGCTATAGCTATTTATTTGTCATAAATTACGCTTATATAAAATTATTTTTTCTTTATTTTGACTCTCACAAATACACAACGGTTTTGTTATGCAGGAGAGAAGAAAGGATATATGAAGAAATATGGCAACACCTTGAGTGGTACTGTTATGATTTATTTCATTAGAAATTATTAATAATCTAAATTGATTTATAAATTTCTGTAGTCTTTTTCATGGAAAAACAAAATGAATATAAAATTATCAAAATTAAATGTATACTAAAGGATAACGCAATTAGCCCTTAGTCTTTGCGGATTCGTGTTTTACTATATTTCGAGTCTTATCTTCATTTTTTTTTTTTTGACCATTAGTCTCCTATGCTAAATAAAAATATAAATATTCTGGATGTTCTGAATCTTATCTCATTTTTATAATTACTCAAGGTCATTTAATATTTTGGATGAGGCCAATTGATGGAGGAGCTAAAGATATACTTCATTTGTTTTATTATATCAAGTGTATCATTTGACTAGTTAAATATTTAAATTAAATATAACCATTTTTCATAAATTACACTTATATGAAATTTATTTTTCTTTATTTCAAAACTTACAAATGCACAATATGGTTTTGCTATGCAGGAGAGAAGAAGATATGAGTGGGGAAGACACAGAAATGAAAAGCGACACAGAAGGAGAGACAAGTCAACGGTATCACTTGACTATTCAAAAATAAATATTTAAACAAACTATAACGGTTTATTTTTTATATACAAACTTATATAAAAATATTTTTTTTTTATTATGGTTTTGCTATGCAGGATAAAAAAAAAAGATTAGTAAAGAAGATACAGAAAGAGAAATCATAGAAGGAGAGACAAATCAAAGGTATCATTTGACTATTTAAGATTAAATATTTAAATCAACTACAACAATATATTTTTTATAAATTATACTTATACAAAATTTTTTTCTTTATCTTGACTCTTGCAAATGCACAATACTATTTTACTATGTAGGATAGAAGAAGAGATGAGTGAAAAAGACACAGAAACAAAAAGCATTGAACGAGAAATAAGTCAATGGTATCATTTGACTATTTAAGATCAAATATTTAAACAAAGTAAAATTGTTTATTTTTCATAAATTATATTTATATAAAAATATTTTTTTCTTTATTTTTGCTTTGCTATGCAAGATAAAAAAAAAAAGATAAGTAGAGAATATGGAGAAAGAGAAATCATAGAAGGAGAGACAAGTCAATGACATCATTTGACTATTTAAAATTAAATATTTAAATCAACTATCACTATTTATTTTTCATAAATTATACTTATATGAAATTTTTTTCTTTATTTTGACTCTTACAAATGCACAATACGATTTTACTATGTAGGATAGAAGATGAAACAAGTGGAAAAGATACAGAAACAAAAAGCACAGAAGGAGAAATAAGTCAACGGTATCATTTAACTATTCAAGATCAAATATACAAACAAACTATAACTATTTATTTTTCATAAATTATACTTATATAAATTTTTTTCTTTATTTTGACACTTACAAATGCATAACATGATTTTGCTATGCAGGATAGAAGAAGAGATAATGCGAAAGACAGAGAAACAAAATTCATAGAAGGAGAGACAAGTCAATGGTATCATTTGACTATTCAAGATCAAATATTTAAATTAATTATAGTTATTTATTTTTCATAAATTAAACTTATGTATATTTTTTTTTATTTTGACACTTAAAAATGCACAATATGGTTTTACTATGCAGGATAGAAGAAGATACAAGTGGGGAAGGCACAAAAACAGAAAGCAAAGAAGGAGAGACAAGTCAACGGTATCATTTGACTATTCAAGATCAAATACATGAAATTTTTTTCTTTATTTTGACATTTACAAATACATAATACGATTTTACTATGCAGAATAGAAGAAGAGATGAGTGGGAAAGACACAGAAACAAAAAGCACAGAAGGAGAGACAAGTCAACGGTATAATTTGACTATTCAAGATCAAATATTTAAACAAACTATAACTATTTATTTTTCATAAATTATACTTATATCAAAAAAAAATTTTATTTTAACACTTTCAAATGCATAACACGGTTTTACTATACAGGATAGAAAAAGAGACAAGTGGGGAAGGCACAAAAACAGAAAGCACAGAAGGAGAGACAAGTCAACGGTATCATTTGACTATTCAAGATCAAATACATGAAATTTTTTTCTTTATTTTGACATTTACAAATACATAACACGATTTTATTATGCAGAATAAAAAAAGAGATGAGTGGAAAAGACACAGAAACAAAAAGTATAGAAGGAGAGACAAGTCAACGTATTCATTTGTCTATTTAAGATCAAATATTTAAACAAGCTATAACTATTTATTTTTCATAAATTATACTTATATCAAATTTTTTTCTTTATTTTGACACTTACAAATGCATAACACGATTTTGCTATGCAGGATAGAAGAAGAGACAATGCGGAAAGATAGAGAAATAAAATTTATAGAAGGAGAGACAAGTCAAGGGTATCATTTGACTATTCAAGATCAAATATTTAAATTAACTATAGTTGTTTATTTTTCATAAATTAAACTTATGTAGATTTTTTTCTGTTATTTTGACACTTAAAAATGAACAATATGGTTTTACTATGTAGGATAGAAGAAGAGACAATGTACGAAGATGTGGAAACAGAATTCATAGAATGACAGACAAGTCAAGGGTATCATTTAACTATTTAAGATCAAATATTTAAATCAACTATAACTGTTTATTTTTTATAAATTTTACTTATTTGAATTTTTTTTATTTTAACACATAAAAATGCACAATACGGTTTTATTATACAGGATAGAAGAAGAGACAATGTGGGAAGATGCAGAAATAGAATCAATAGAAGGAGAGACAAATGGAGAAGACACGAAATCAGAAAATTAGTGCTTGAGTGGCAAAAATAAGGTAAGTTTGTGACTTAAATCGTTAAAGTTTAATTAATTATTTGTATTGATTTATAAATTTTTACGTCTTTCTAATGGAGAAAAAAATAGTCGAAATTAGATGTGCACCGAAGGGTAACAATAGCGCAATCACACTTAATCCTTATGATTCATGTTTCATTTTGTTTCGAGTCTTATCTCATTTTTTTTACCAATTATTAGTCTCCTATGCCAAATAAATAAATAAATAAATATTTTAGATATTCTAAACTACATTTAAAGATTTCAACATATAGAATCTCAGTTAATAATTGTAAACTTTTAACCAATAAAAATGACCATGATGGTCATTTCTTTCCAATGGTAAGAACTTAAATGAGGCACGCGAGTTTGCTTTGGGTCATGTGAACTTGACATCTTGCGAAATTTAGGCCAATGAATTGCAGCTTTCATCAAACAAAATTCATATGGACTTGATTTTGTTTTTTATTTTCTAATTAGGTGCTTTAAAAGTAAAAGAGGTTTTTGGAACAACTTGCTAGATAACATGATATTTATTTATTTATTTTTATGTGAACATATTAAACTATTGATAAATAAATAAAATATCAAACTATCAAAAGATATCAAAAATAACATCCTCTAATTTTAGCTATCATATTACACATTGTAGTTGGATTTGAAATTTTGAAACCTTTCTAGCTATTGTTGAGGAACACTAAGGCATAACCTTAAGCATGATTTTCTTTAAAATATTCATAAAAATTTCAAATCTAACATCTTAGTAAATGATTTATGATGTATTTGTAGTACTGATAAATTTTATGATGTAATTTAACAAAATTAGCCACCGTTTTATGAATATAGAATATAGCATGCCACTTTCTTACATATATATTTTATAACATATTTGGCAGTGATAGCTATAAAAGTATTTCTGTTCTTATTTATTTTTATTTTTGACTTAGAACAACAATTTGCTAAATCTTTTAAGATATCGTTATAATATTTGAAATTATATTTGGTTTTTAAGTCACTAATATCATATATATTTATTTTCTGAAGGTTGAATTGGAGCTTTGACTATGCACTGAGTGTTGGAGAGTTCATACCTCTTATTCCTTTATTGGGATTATCAGTTTGTGCGTGACATTAAGCTTGTAGCCTTATTGGGATTATTAGTTTGTATGTGACATTAAGCTCGTGGCCTTACGGGCTATATTACCTCGTTATTCAGTATTTTGGTGTGTTATTAATATTTGTAATGTCTTCGATATTTCTGTAATTTTAAAACTTGTGATGCTTTATGTTTGCTTTATTATTATATATAAACCATATGATATGGGTGGTTTATTATTTTTCTAATTATTGTCTAATTTAATTATTATAGGTATAGTCTTTTACATTTTGGAAGATGCACAATGTAACGAACCTGACTTTACGTGATAAAATATTCTTTGCTTTGGTCAGCAGGTATACATGCAAAGATATATATATACACATTCGTATAGTTATTTGAATGTAATTACACAAATCAAACACAACCAGATTCCCCAAATAAAATCCCCACCATTTCCATTTACCGTAAAACAAACCCACCGTAGAGCTAAACAGAGCTCGGTTCTTTCGCCTTCCTACCAATTCTCACCCAAACAAGGAAAAGACTCTGCTTTCCACCACCGACATGAAAAATAAGTATTTTGTTGTGTTAACCTAGTAAATAGCGCCCCCACTTCATTGTGAAATCCCAAAAATATCTGATCTTTCCTCATCAGAGCCGTGCTCTGTTTTTCTCCCAATTTTCACTTCACGTCCAAATACAAACAATTCCCGCAAAATCAATGCATGCAAACACAAATATTAACAGTAACTAGAGGAATGTGAGTAATTGCAAGAGAAGGGACGAATTACTTGCCTGCTTGTTTTTGTTTTCTTCGACGATTAACATCAGCGGAGGCAAGGAAACAGCGGCAATGGCAACGGCGGGAACCACACACACGTCCCTATTCTCTCTCTCTCTATTTCGCTCTCTGTTACTCGATGAGCTGAAATGCAGAATGAACAATGACGGGGATTTAAGGAAGAAAATAGGGAGAGAGAAGAAGAATCCAGAGGATGAACAGAGAGAGAGGGGGGGGGTGGAAGCAAATTCATCAGTTACTATCATTACAATTATACTAATAATTATTTTTATTTTACAAATAATATGCATATCTATACTACTAATTACATTCATATAAATATATATACTAATTCTTGATTTATTATTTTAAGATACTAAAAATATTTATTGACAACTGATAAGAGATAATTTTAAGTTACAGGTCTTCACGAACCAGAAGGGAAAGAAGGCAGCAGACCTAATGTTTATCCAAGAGAAGGTGAAGCCAAGAAAGGTTAGAGAAATTGACATAACTCTCACAATTTGAGTTCTCTCAATTTAGAAGATGACCAAAAGATAACAGAAGGGACTACAGGGATGGTTCCATTGTTCTACTGAAACCTTATAAAGCTGTTTTCATGGTGCAAATTTAGAAATAAAAAGCCACTCCATCAGATAAATGTTGCATCCTCAGATCGTGGTTGATGTACGGACTCGGATCCGAAAATAAAGCAATACCAAAGAAATCTCGTAAGTGTTAAGAGAGAGAGAGAGAGATTGGCACACAATATTTTTACATGGAAACCCTCTTCTGAATGAGAAGAAAAAACCACGAAATTCAAGATCCAAGCAAACTTCCACTATAGTATCAAGTAAGTACAAAGAGTGGAGAACACTTGAAACTCAAAGTTTCCTAAGTGTTCGCTGATTACACCGGGCAGAAGCCTCACTTTCTCTCTTCTCGCGTGCGTAAATGCTAAAGTGGAACTAGGATCTTTTGGTTAGTACACAGTGAATTTTATATAGTGTTTGAGTCATCCTGTGTGGAACAGCCACGTGACAGTGGCGTATGCAAGGAAACCTACCACCAACCTTGCAAATCCCTTTCTGTAGTGTTAGAAAGGTTACGTGCATGCGGGCTAGCTTTGTGACACATTGTTTCTGCGGTGCGCATGCCTCCCCTGCAGATCATTATTCTCTATGGAGATTACGTGCTATAGAGATCACGTGTGCCTTTGCATGTGTCATCCATCCGGGCAAGCGTCCCCGAACGTTCTGAACTTCATTACTGCGCTAGTGCTGTTGGAGAGTTCAAAGTCCGCGTCCTCGAGAAAGGCTTTAGCCTTCCTTAAGTCTGCGAACCCTTATCGTCAGACGTCCTCGTCTTCCTCAAGGTCTTTAGTCTTTGTCATGTCCATGGACTTTTAATGATAAGAGTCCTTGAACTTTCACATGAACCCTTTGTCTTGTACGGAGTCCTCGTGCTTTCAAAGCTACATCAGCCTCTTAGACTTTTTAGCCTTTTGAGTTTCTTAGATTCATGGATCCACTTCAACTTCCAAGAATTAGCTTGTCAAGTGTCCGTGGACTCTTCCTAGATGGCTTAGTTAGAAGCGCTCTGATGAAGTGATTATAGCCTGACGACTAATAAAGGCATCCGAGGACGTTGCTTGAATCGATGAGGACAGGCGTTGTCCACGGATTCTCGTCTTGGGCCCGTGGCGCTATGCTGCGCCACCGTTTGGTGCATTAAGAACGCACTAACATAGCATATTAAATGCGCATTAAATGTGGCTTTGGAAAGGAAAAAGCCATCATTTTCTAGCTTCCATTGGGGTACTAACGCATGGCAGGGCATTAAATGAGGCGCATCTTTTGAATTTGCTAGCGGTTTAAACCCATTCTTTCCTTCGTTTGGCTCTCCACATGCCATTTTGCTCTTGAAGATTTCTAACTCCCCATTTTCTCTCAGCAACTCGTAGTATTCTCCAACGATTCCTTCCTCCCACTTTTCGATTCTTTAAACACCTTGATGGCTCCAAGAGTTAAAGACTTTGCTTCCTCGCTGACTCTAGCCAACCTTGAAGCCACCCGAGGTCGATGCAGGATCCTAAGCTCGATGGGCATGGTGGTTATTGATGTTGGAGATAGGGCTTGCAAGCCACAAGACGGGTTCGTTACCGTTTATGAAGTTCACCTTAAAGGTAGTCTTCGATATCCCACGCCTTTGGAGTTTTTTGAGCTAATGAGGGATCTTCGAGTTCCTGTGGCCAAGTTGCAGCCAAATGCAATAAGGAATATCGTATCACTTTGTATCTTTGCTCGTTGCCACTAGAAGATTTTTGATGTTGTGGCCTTGAAGGCCATTTTGTGGTTCACTCATGGGCAGGATTGGATTATGGCCACTCATCGCCCTAAGTTCTTTGGCATTAGCAGTGGAAACCCTGATTTCACTAAGCGGTGGAGGGACAATTTTTTTCTTAACGTCCATGAGCACTGGCCCATTCCCAACAGTTGGTTAAATGTGGAGTCTCTGTTTTCTCAGGACGCCACGCTCGAGGAAAGGGCTGTTGTTAGGGACTTCACAGACATTCTACTGGGCAACCTTAGTTCTTTCTATGAGAACAATAAGAACGGGTGGCTAAGGTCTGAGTCCATTGAGAGAGCCAAGTGGCAGCCCCAGGTTGAGGACTCTGGCGCCCCTTCAGCTTTTTTAGAGGAGAAGAAGAAGAAGAAGAGCAAATCTCTGAGGATTGAAGAGCCGTTTGAACAGACAAAGAAGAGCCACCAGACGGAGTCTTTGGAGCGTCCCATGGTCATCTTCGAGTACCCTCCCTCGTTCGATGAGGAGACCATTAGTGAGCGACTGGTCAGGAAGAAGGGGCCCGTCTGAGGAGCTAAGGGTGCTAGGCCATCAATTCTCGTGGAGCTTGTGGAACATCTCTCTAAGGTCATAGGCTTGTCCGTGGAACCTTCTGTTGCCCCACCTCTTTATGAGCCCGTGCCTAATATTCTTACCGTTTTTATTGGAAAGACCTCAGATTGGATTAATAACCCATCTGAGGACATTATCGAAGAACAGGCAGAGGAGGAGATTAAGGCGACTTTGACTGAGGAAGTAGTCATGATGACTCCGACAACGATCATTGAGACTACCGAGGCTGAGAAAAACTTAGTAGTGGAATTGCCCACCGCTGAGACTACTAAGCTCCCTTACCTTACAATCCAAATTTTCAGCCAAATAGAGCTCCCTCCCGAGATCCATGATGAAGCCCTGGTTGGGGACTTGGCTGGAATTCCACTTGTTGGGGTAGAGATTAGGGGCCGAGGATCACTCTGAAGCTATTGAGCCCCTAGTCTCGGATATTGGTGATGCTGCCCCTGTTGCTGAGGCCAGGGGCTGAAGTTTCTGTAGTGCAAGGGGCAGCTGCAACTGAGCCAGCCGAGTCTGAGGCACCTAGAGAGGATAGCTCAACTAATAGCTCTCTTGTCTCCAAGTTATTTTTCTACCGATTCCTTAAGCCTTTTAGTTTCCTTGCATCCATGCTTTAACAGTTTGATTTTTCTTTTTAGTTCCACGAGCTGGCCGGAAACCTTGGTCGGCTCATAGGTAGTGTCGCCCATACTTGTTTTGAGCTGGAGTCCCTTAAAGCCACTAAAGAGGCTAACAAGCGCTTGGAGGCTGAGCTTGCTAAGGCCAAAAGGAAGATTGCCTCCCTCGAGCATACGTTAACGGTCCAGTAGGTTTAGTACAACCTTCTCCGAGACAAGAACCTCCAGCTGGAGAAGGTGTTGAGGACTTCTGTGAGGACCATGGATATAGAGCCAATGCTGGAGGGCAAGTACTGGGATGGCATCAACATGTGCTGACGGGTGATGAGGTTACTGCACCCACAATTTGCCATGGCCGTGTTTGATCCTCGGAATACCTAAATTTTGTATATAAGCCTTTGTATGTCTAGAAATTTGAATTAAACCCTCTGCATGCTCTGAAATCTAGTAAAATACTCTGCATATCTGTTAAAATCTGCACTCAGTCTCCTGAATTTCACTCTGCATGAGCTGTTGCTAGTTTTTGCACTAAGTCATACTGAAATTGCTGCAGGAAAATCTAATTATGGTTCTGAATTGCATATGTACAAACTGAAATTTCCAGCATGAATAAAATATAGCTAAATCCTGCACTAAAATGATGCACTGATTGATTTCCTTATTTTTGGTTGTTGAATTCATGATTTAAATGTTCATTTCACATCTTAATTTCATACATGCACTTCCACATGCTTTAAACTATCAATTATATGTTGAATACAAGTTAGAAAATGCACACAAATTTCCTACAAGTGAAGTATGTGAACTGAATTGCAGAAATTCCTCCACCTTGTTAATTTTGCTAAATTTTTGCCAGGTTTAGGCCCTTCTATATTTTAAATTCATATAGAAGCACATATACCTTTGAGTTACCATATACATGTCTTATATGAACTAGTAAATGCATGAAATATAGCCTACATAATCTGTAAGTTGGTACACTTACAGAATTTATACACTGTTGCCGAACTTCATGCATTTAACTTTAAATTCAACAATTTATGCTTTCAAATTAAACATGACTAAGTTTTTTGCAAAAGTATGTGCATAAAAATAAAGAATTATGAAATAATATTCTACAATTATGTTAAAAAATGGTAGCCCGTTCTCCAAAAGGGTAAGAACTAAGAATGATGAAGTTAAATGTAGAGTTTTTCTAAATTAAATATTGAAACAGTATTATGATTTAGCGGGTAATATATTATGGCATATCTTAACATATTATAATGATAAATCGATATTTTAACCTATATAATCACATGTCTTACCATATTATAGCGAGTGCCTAACCCTTTACCAAAAGTTGGGTTTGAAATTCTATATTAAACTCACTAAATTTAATGGACCATTTAATTAAATTTTTGGATATTTTTATCTTTAAAATATTTTTTAATGGTTAGTCAATTAATACCATTATCTTGTAATCTAGAAGTAGGGTCCAAGAAATTGAAAATTTGAGCCACTAGTTTTATGAGTCGAAACCCTTGTCCATCAATCATTTAAACTAGGTCATTATATATATATATATAGATAAAACAAATTAAAATTTGGGCAAGAGTAGATACATTATTTCTCCTTGTTATAATATCTTATCTAAATATTTAAGTAGGAAAATGATTATTTTTCTCATTAGCTTTTATTTTTTTTATAACATTCCAATAGTATAAGTCAAAATCTAACCAAATTAAATTCTTAAAAAATTAAGAAATAGACTTATAGGCTTAATACACTCATTCTCATTTGATTTTAAAATACAAAATGATCCTAACAATTTAATAAATTGCCCATTGTGAATATAAGAACCCTTGTGGTTAAAAATATGATGGTTGTAGATATTGTAATTAGAAGAAGAATTCATATAATTTGTCAATAAGAAACCAAATGGGTAGGTAAAATATCAAGAGCAATTGAAAAGGCATGTTACAAACAATTTTACTCAAAAAATGATAAAAGTAAAAGTAAGGTGGGCATTAAAGGAGATGGAATTTTAAAAGATAATGCAGTAAGTGTTATTTAGATACGAGATATTACAATATATATCAAACTTGTTTTATAATTTAAAACAATAAATGTTATTAGTGTCTATATTATATAAGTAGATTTATTAGAAAATATTAAACTCAATTTTTGGAAGGATTTAGTTAGTGAGATGTAAAGATGGGTATGGATAAGAAATTTTTTTATAAGTGGAGATATCATAATATAGGAAAGGATAATAAGACCTTTCGAGATAAATATGAATTTAGGATAATATTTTAGAGTTTATTACCTTTTACGATTTCATAATATTTAATAATATTATTTTTTTTTAGAAAAAAAGGGCTATATCATATTTATTTTTACACCTAATAGTGGTTAAATATATTTTTGGCTAACTAGAAAATCAGATAGACTATGTCATATGGATTGTTAATTCATTTTCGATGAAAGTCCAACTACTTAGCATTGACATTTAGTTATATGTGTAATTGTTAGAGAAAAAGATTGAAACATCAAGAGGGTGGGCAAAGGAGATAGTGGAAATTAAAAGGAAAAAAAAAAAATTTTAGAAATAAAATATTAATATGGGCAATTGGATAATTGATGGTAAAGAATATATGTATTGTATAAAGTAGCAAATTAGATTAAGATCGTGATAAAATAAATGTTAGGAGAATTTATAATAAAAAAAAAGATCTAAAATTGTGGGATGTAAAAATATATCAGTAGGAGAGTATTTCACTAGAGTATTATAAGAATTGACCATTTTGTAAAGCTAACAAAAATTTTAAAATATTAATAGGCTAATAGATCTTATAGTGCATTGTAAGCTATATTAGAATGTGGAGCAGGAAAAAAGAAGATACATATAAAATAATTATAATTAGAGAAAGAATGAACATGAATCTAAGTCATGATAGATTTATAAAAAAAAAAAATGATGATAATCTAATATTAATAAAATAAGAAAATATAATAATAATAGACAGTATTATTTTAATAAATTATTCAATAAAAATATAATAAAGTAATTAGATCTAAAAATTAGTGAAGAGAACGATAATAAAAATTTAAAAGAGATTCACAAAATTAGTGTTCAAAAAATAGGTATATACTTAATAAATAAAAAATTAATATGATTCGATCAAATATCTATCAAAGTCTTTAGAGTTTTTAAATTAATTTTCATATAAATTTTCAAAATTTTTATTAATTATAAATAGTTTCCAAGTATTATAAGTCTCTTTTGTGAATGACATACACTATTTATATCTTTTTGTCATTCACTACCCCATATGTCTTTTTTAAAAATTTTAAATTTATTATATTTTATTATTTTTAGTTTTATTGGTCTCGTTCACTGAGCTTTAAAAATTTGAGCATTTCTCTTCCATCTTTTAAGGAATATTACTATATATATCATCTCTTACAATTTATCCACAACACTTCTTTATATGTAAAGTCCATTTAATTCATTATTTATATTTTTAAAATTCTAATGGACCTATATAGTAAGTGAATGGTTATAAATGAGTCAGAGAATATTACATATTTTACATATTTTTCTTTTTTAGTGCTCTCATTGTTGGGGTTACTCCCTTGGTGGACGAGGACTCTTGTGAAGTCCGAGAACTTTGAAAATTGGACGAGGACCTATTAAAGGCGTCATGTCCGAATGGTGGACATGGATTTATGGGTGCGGCGTTGACTTATTCTCGACATGAATGTCTGACTTATTGGCGTATCGATTGGAAGTTGGTGGCAACAACTTCAAGGCTTTGCGACCGACGCATGGCGTTGACTTATTCTGCGTTAATGCGTGGCTACAACGTTCTGATTGGAAGTTGGTGGCGGCTAACTGCAGGTCGTGCGCGCTGGCGTGCTTTGTGCGGTGGCCTCCCGCCACCCTACTGCTAGGGTGGCTGGCTAGTCTTCCTAGGGTGATTGTATATTTGTATATATATATATGGGATGGCTCATTCAATGAGCCATAGAGAGAGAGGAAAAACAAGGTTGGTGAGCAGCTGTGTTTCACTTGGGGCGTGCATTGTGAGTGATCAAAAGGGCAAGCTTTGTTGTGAGAAAGAAAGATAAAAACACACTTTAGTGGGAGATTGAGAATTATACACTTTGATTGTTTTCTCTTTATATTTGAGCTTGTATATCTAATACTCTTGTAAACAATCATTTGTTATAGTGTATTCTTTGTGGTTTTTTCCTCTGATTA
The DNA here is from genome assembly GCA_033239525.1 of Nepenthes gracilis. Taxonomy (NCBI): domain Eukaryota; kingdom Viridiplantae; phylum Streptophyta; class Magnoliopsida; order Caryophyllales; family Nepenthaceae; genus Nepenthes; species Nepenthes gracilis. The sequence goes on along the minus strand of BSYO01000016.1, from coordinate 16,515,102 downwards.
AGAAGGGGTCTTTCCACACTTAAATTTCGTGTGTGTTCTTCTAATCTCACTATCTCCAATTACGCCTGTCCATCCGAGTGGTCCTCCTCTCAGACGTCTGAGCGATTCTGTCCGACCGGTTACTGTGTCCTTCTACATTTTTGCGCCAACACTCATTTAATACTAAAATTCTATGTTAAGCATATAAATTCTCGTCAAAAATGATTTTTACAATTTATGTAACAAAGGCTACCTGATTTTTTAGTTGAAAAAAAAATTATTTGACTACTATTATATTTATTTGTAAAACTTATAAAGTATTTAACGCATTTTCTAAAAATAAATATTAAGTATTATATGATTATAAAATATGTAAGATTTTAAATCTTATATCTTAAAATATTTATATCTTCAAAATTCAAAACCCTCATTATCATTCCAATATGACCATTGAAAATCTGATTTTATAAAAAAAAAAACCAAATCTTTCGAAAATTTATTTTGAAGATAGGTACTATTAAAGTCTATTACTTCGGAATTTGAGATCAGTTTAATATATATTATTATATATTCTCCCCTAACCATGTTATTATATTGTCTTAAAAAATATTATTTGCCAAAATACATACCCTATTTTTATTGTAATTATTAATCTTGTACCAAATTTATAACACTGTTCTTTTTAATTTTTCTTGATTGTCTTCGTACCCATTTTGTTTTTTATAGATAAATTATATATCTCCATACTCATTTCCTTAAGAATTTGTATATTCCAAATAACTTTATAATTTTACTCTCTTAAATTAATTTCTTTTAAATTTTCCTCTTTTATAAGTCACATTTGTAAGGTCCGAATCTTTCATTCATGATAATTTTAAATAATTAATCTAATATAATTAAATTAATATTAAAAATATAAAAAAAATATATCAAATAGTCAAAAATTAGGTCAGATAATTCGACGCCTGATGAAGGATGGCCCTGCACTTGAACACCAAAAGCCATGGGGTTAGTGTGAGATATACACACGAGTGCAAATTGGTAGAATATTTACACTCGATGTGCATCTAAGGGACAGTTGAAAGATTGAAGGCAGTAGCTACATGCTTGATCTACGCCGAGCCACTTTTAAGCGTAATGAACCAGTAGCTCAACACCCGAAGTATACTTGAATGGTACTCAAATGCCGCTCTGTATAAATATGACCATTTGGCTTATTTCTATCATTTTTCATTAGATTTTCGAGAGTAAAATGAGAAGCAGTCGATGAAAAGAGAGAGAGAATGAGAGAAGAAGCTAATGAATTCAAAATTCAATTGATTTAAGTTAAAATTTGGGTAAATCGAAACCAAAATAGGTATACTCTATACTCCTCTTTCTATTGTTATTGTTCATTGTCAAATTTTCTAAATATTTCTTATTCTAATATTCATCCAAATTATAATTTTGAAGTTATAATATTTATATTGAGCATGTGTGTTAATTTTTTTATCATTTCTTAGTAAACTTTTATAAAAATTTATACTTAAATTCATATAGGACATATAAGTATACTGTTTTCTACAATATGGGCTTTATATATATTCTAAAAATTCAACATTATATTCTTGTATGCTTAATTTCATAAAGAACTCTCTGCATGTTAGTAATTGTTAAAATTTATGTCTCTCATCTTTTAAAAAATCTATATAAATCCTCTGCATGATGTTAGTTTTTTGCATTGTCGTTGATTTTCTGCACTATTTGATTTGCATGTTTAAAATTATAAAATTTATAGTTCTTGTATGTTTCAAATTCATACATAAGATTTTGTATATTTTAAATTATTAAATAAATGTCTTAAATATGCTAGAAATACTTAAGAATTGTCTTGTATGTTTTGGATTTGTGTAATAAATTCTGCATTTTGTTAAATTATGCATCACTTATTAAATTTCTCTGTATTATATGTTAATTCAGCATCTCATGAAAAGATTAAGTTTTAAATAATATAAAATTATAAATTTATGAAAGAAAACTCTATAATTAATATATAAACTATGATCATTTTCTTCAAGAGTAAGAAAATCAAGATTTATGAAAAAAGTATAAAGTTTTCTTAAGAATTGTATTGAATTGAGGTTATTATTTAGCGGATAATATATTACGACATGTTTTAATATATTATAATAATATATCAATATTCGAACGTATTATCCATGGATTAGAAGTAGCATCTGGCCTCATTTATAGGGTAATATGTAAACTGTTTTACCTATGAGTCTTGAATAGTAGTATATAACTTTTAATTATATTAGAATATATATAATTCGAGTTTCAATTGTCCGTTTCTTTAGTCAACAAAGCTTATTAACATTGGTCTCTAAGATAAGTTAGAATTAAGAATGATTTGTTGATTTAAATTAAGAAAGAATGTGACAAGAATTTTAAATATATATAAATTAAATTTCCTGCACAACTTTTTATGTCATTACATCCGATCATAATTTATAATCCTTTTGACATGTTTTATTACAAATATATATATGTCTATTGTTGTATTATGTATATTATTAAATTATTGGTTATTTCTTTCTATTTTTATTAATCCCTTAGATGAGGTACAAGAATTCTTATCAGATGAATAAAAATGAAAAGACTTGAGCTTGTATAAAGAGTTTAGATTGGATTTTTAATAATGTTGAATGTTTTTTAATGAATTCGGATAATGTTTAAAATATTACGCTATATTTTGAACAGTATTTAGGTATCTAATGGTTAATGTATCGATTTAAGATTGGATAGCTTTAGAATTTATTTTGTGATATAATTAGTTGATGTTTTGATTTTAGGACAGTAGGTTGTGATTCAGTAAAAACTTGTTGTGGTTTTATGATTTAATTCAGGTTGTCGTTTGTCCGGTGTTTTGATATTGGTTTCGGTTATATCTGTTAAATCATGGATGTTATTTGTTTTCGCATATTTCATTATATTGATAATTATTTTAAATATATATCACTCCTTACGCAAGATCCGTCGTAAAATTTTAGGTCAATTTCGGAAGCCACATTGGATGTGACTATTATTCTAGGTCTAATATTTAATATTATATTTATTTATAATAGTCGGTTAAAATATTAATGTAAAATTCATATTTAAATGTTAATTAAAAAAATAAATAAATAATAATTTCATTAAAAGCTAATTTAAAATTAAAGTTTGAGACTTAACAATATCTACGATAAACCAAGTTTTGTTACTGTTATTATTATTATTGCTTCCTACTTGAAAAAAATGCTTGCTTTATTTAAATTATTTGCCTACTATTTTATCGATCATTTCACCAAATAAGATTAATAATTTCGTACAACTGTCAACTACTACGTAATCAATTTTACCAATGGAGCTGGAGCCGGTGTCGATCTGATTGCGTCCAGATTGTATTGTCATGTTTCCATCCAACCCACAGGATTAGAATTCCCCATTTAATCTATATCCTAACCCAGGTCAGAAACTCTCAATCTAGCAGCATTTCAATATTGAAGGGCAGAGAAAAAAGTCGCATGCGACTCCATGATGGGAGGACGGAGACCGCTAGGTCCACAACTGCAAGATATTTTTGCAAAAACCCATTTTTGATTTTTCATGGAAATCCCTAGCCCTAATTAGGATTTGGTGCTAGTGTTCCTGGGTTTTGGAATTTTGGGCATTCGTATTTTTGGGGGTATAGGACTGCGAGATAGGGAAGCGGGGTTCTCAGCCAATGCCATTGGTGAAGTGGGTGATATACGAAATACCACAAAAGAAGAAGATTGAAGTCCGATTCCATGGCTTGGGCTGGCCCTGAAGATCTTTGTCTCTCTACTTCACTTGCTACCTATCTTGACAGTAACTCTCTCTCTCTCTCTCTCTCTCTCGATTTTCGCTTCTTTATCCTATTGCTTTTATTGGTTTTCAGTTTTTATCTTTTGGATCCTTTTTTCACATGAATATGTAACATGATTTGTTGTTTTTTGTTGGGCATGTTATTGGGTTGATTTCACCGTTTAATCTGGAAAGTATTTGAAGCGATTTACTTTTGCTGATTTTGTGTTAAAAGGTTTTTTGGATCGAGATTATAACGATGTTTCTTGATTTCAACTGAACGGATTATTTGGCAACAGATTGGTCCTAGGTTATTATTTCTGTAACATAAACTGATGCAATTTTCTTTTTGTGTTGCATTTATTTTTGCCCTGAACTTTACAACTTTGATTATGAGATTGTGCAGTTGGCAATCATGTTTTCCGGCCCTTCTATTTTTCATTTTTTTCTTTTTGAGGTAATAGAACTTTTAAAAACCAGATATGAAGATGTATGCTGAAAAAGAATTACTTATTGCTTTGTGTCTTGTTAGTTTGCCTGCATACATAGATGAAAAGAGGTATGTTAAGGGTTTGTGCACATCTTCATTCTTTATTTCTTGCTATGCCTAAGATATATAATATAATATATATATATATATATATAATCTTATAAGGGGCTTAATGGTTAATTGTTTATGCTTGGGAATAATTGACTTGATTTGGCAATTCAAATAAACCCTTATTACCTGTAAAAGCATGGTTGTGTCTGTTTCTTGCTATATTGTTAAAGGCATGTAGAGACTCAGGGCTTGAAGCCTGACACCTTAGTATAGCTAGGCAAGGCTTATTCCAACATATGTGAGCCTTTTTTGGAGGCTTAAGGTACGCACATTGAATGCCTTATACATCTTTTTTTCCAAAAAAATAAATTATTTCTTTTTAAATTGGCTATTATATTTAATAGTAATATTCAATACTAACTTGGTGTTTATAAAATTGATTGTTTATAAAATTGATGAAAGTACTGAGTGACTGTTAGAAGAATAGCTAGATACTATAGTGAAAATAATGAATTTGTATTTGAGGATGATTTTCTTACAAAAGGTTTTGTAGCTAAATTATTGGAGTAAATAAACTACACATCCTACTAAATTAAGAAATATTATAAACCTTAAACGATAAGTGCCTCTAAGGCAACTCCATTGGAATTTGTAAATAATGAAAATTCTAACTTAGAAAGATGTATGAAGTTGAAGAAACCATTCAAGCCTATAAAAAGACGATAAACTTGTCACGTTCCGGAATTTAACACGTCTAATTAATTATTATTTTTAAAAATTAAAATTTCAAATAAATTTAATAAATAATGTTAAGTCCCGAAAATTCGGGTGTGACAAATCAAATTTATAGGACCCGACAAATCAAAACTCACACAGGACCTCATTAGATAACTATCCAGGCAAAAATATGGCTTACTCTATAATCGTTGTAAGGAAAGTGACAATCCAACCGTAATCATGTTCAATACATGACATAATATCCCAACAAATCTCAATATACAGTCCAAGGGTCTACATTCGGGTGATTCCAAAATCCAAAGACAACTCAACCAATGAAATCTACAAAATCAATATACAACTGGTGCCATCTGTCTAAATAAATATGATACTCATTGGAGAATACGATGCCACACTGGGTCTCGTCTGCTCTTGCAATATGGCCCAATCCTTTACTCTAAAGGGACAAAACATAAAATATGAGCCAAAATTCCAACAAGTGTCATATATGGAAACAAATGTGTTCAATAAATCAAGGGGATGGTCTAAAATCAAATATCAAATTAGACGATAGATATAAATCTAAATTGCCGATACCCAAAATCAAAAATAGAATTTAATATCAAAATCTAATAGTAATCTCGTACTCAAATCATATGAAATCCAAATCCAATCAGAAAACAGTCCTCTCAGAACGTGTATATATATACATATATATATATTTACATATACATACATATACATACATGTATATATATCAAAAGTGATACAGACGTCAAATCCAATAACAGATGTCTAATCAAAGGCCAGATCAAATCCTAATTCAGGGTAGAATCCAATAGCTAGATAATCCAATCAGGCGCATAGAAGTCGAAACAGCACCACAACAAATAGTCCAAAGTTCGGATCAAAACATATTTAAAATTAAATGTACGAAACATACCAAAACTCATTTGTGGGCAAAATCAGCGAATCTCAAATTCAAATCTAAATCAAAATTCAAATACCAAATTTATGCAGAAATACAAAGTATGCACTGATTTAATTTTTGATTATTTAAAAACTAACTTGAGAAATGGTTTACTCATATTTTCGGTAACTTTAAGCCAAATCAAATGCAATTTAGGCTAAAATGTTATGCCACCAATGTATTCTATCTCCCATAGTTAAGGTTACTCATTATGTTTTGTCACCTGCGATTTTGGGTACAATCCTCAAGTTTATCAGATATATTAGGATGTATGAATATATTAAATTCCATTAAAATATCCAAATGTTAGGGCACTATATCCAAGTCATTCCTGCTGGCGGAAAGTGATTTCCAATAACAAATATATCCTTAACGGAAGGTGGTTAGAATATCCAATAACAAATCTAAATATAGTGACCACAACCTGACACATGTATATGAAAATGCACGGCCTAATGTAAGTTTCATACTCATTTCCATATAGATATATTGATATAAAAGTATACAATGTCCGATAATTACCCATTTTTCAGAAAATGACAAAACCCTCAAATATTAGCAAAAACAACATGAAACCCCCAAACCACTGGCAAAATTGTCGTGCATGCACAGGAAAAATGAACGGGCTAGTTAAAAGTGCACAGATGAGCTTAAAACTTCCAAATTGAAACCAAACATCATCAGATGGAGAAACAGACAAAAGATAGAGTTAGAGAATACTTACCGCAACCTTATACCAAATAGGTCTGACAAAAGGATGCTTCAAGGTGCCCAAACTCTTCTTCACCCTCGTCATTCTCTCTCCTGCCGTGCCTTCTCTCTCCTCTATCGCTCTCCTCCCTTCTCCTTCCACCATGCCTCCTCTTCTCATCCTCCTCTCTCCACTGCGCCTCCTCTTCTCCTCCTCTCTCCCGCCACGCTTCCTCCTCTCTCCACCGTGCCTCCTCTTCTCATTCTCTCTCCGATTGTGCCTCCTTTCTCCTTCTTCTCCCTGCACCGCACTGCCTCCTCTTCTCCAAAGTAGAACCGTGGCTTTATTTTTGCCTCATTATCCATCAACTGTGATTTCAGCCGATTTTCCTTAAAATCGGTACATGCAAGCAATAAATCAACATCAACAAAGAGAAATGAAGGATTTACTTGTCTCAATTTCTTACTTTTCTTTGAGCGACGGTGGTTCCTCCTTCCTTCGGCTTGTGTTTTCCTTTTTCCCTTCATGCCATTACATTTCTTTGATAATGGTCGGCGACGCCAGCGTCTCCTTGCCGCTACACTCTTGCGGCACCTCCCCCTTCGTCGACGATCGGCCATTGTGCCCTCCTTTGTCTCTTCTCCTTTTTTCCTTTTTCTACTTCTCTTTTTTCTTTTTCTTTTCTTCCCTCTCCTTTTTCTTTCTCTGCTGCCTCGCAGCTCCCCCTCCCCTATATATTAATATTAATATTAATATTATTTTTCTTTTTCTTTTATTAACCAATCGGCGCTCAAGCGCCAGCCTAGCTGATCCCCAATATTATTATTAATCCGATGCACCCAATTTATTCCAAAATAATAATTTTACCCAAAATAAATCAAATAGAGATTCGAGATAATATAAAATTTTTGTTTAATGATGATATTGATAAATATTGGTCTTTATTATGAGTATCTTTTAAATAATATTTTAAGTTTGTTAACAAATTTTATTATTCATGTATGCTTGTGGTGAGTTATATTGTCATTATTTTATATTGTTAGTTAAATTATGAGTTTATGATTTTTGTTGAAAATATTTTTTGGTTATCTTATACTATTATAAACTTTAATAATTATAATTCTTTACATGAACATGATATATACTTTTTCATAAATTGGCATCTTACTTCCACTTGCACTTGCGCTTAGGCTTTGGGGACCTTTGTACCTTGTGCCTTTAACAACACTGGTTTCTTGTTTGTTGCCTTTCTTGTTGTTACATTTTCAATATTGCATTGCATGCTTCGGTTCACTCAGTCCTAGCATGCTTAGTTCATTGGTTCTCCGTCTACTCTTGTCATAATTGCCATCTCATTTTTTATGCTGATTTCACTCACATTGTGGCAATAGAGTTGGACCTGCTTGTGGGGATAGCCACTTGCTAAGAAGTGTGGGCATGTAAAAGGGATTTGAAAACCACGACACCTATATGAAGAAACTTTATTTTCCCAAACTTTAGGAAACAGCATGGTAGGGGCAATTGACAATAGGTCTGAAAAAGTATCTAAAATATCAAATTATATATTTATACCTTATCGAATCAAGGAATTATGTGTGTTTGGAATAGATTCCATTTTAACATCAAGTAAAAGTCCTAGTTTCTATAGGTAAGCGAATATAATTGGTCAAACAAAATTTTTATACAAAATTAGCAATCAATACTCCCTTTTGCACTTTCTAATTGGCCCACATAAATAGAAGCTCCGAAACAAGCAAATTTTCAATTAAAAAAGCAGCATAGGCATTTCCTAGGGTGTAACAACCCGGATTATATTATTCAATGCTTCGGTTGATAATATTGAAATCAACTTGTAATTGTATCATATATTCATCACTATAGTATACTTTGACATCTTTTTTTATCAAAAGAATATTTACTAAACTTTTATTTATTTATATTACCAACAAAATTCTCACAATCAGTGATATATCCTGTAGGCTGCATAAATCATCAGTACCAAGGCTATTTCCATTTAATTGTCACATTTCAAAACAACATATGAAATATCCATATCTATGCCTTGAAGTACAATTCCATCACAAAAACTCTGTTGACTACTTTTGAGTAAATGCTCACCTGATTGCTAATTTGGAAGGTTAGAAAAATAATATGTAAACCGAATGTCAATAAATAATTTCGTAATTAGGAATACAACAATTATGGAGAGCAATATCATATACAAAATTTGAGATATAATAATTTATAATATTACGACCATATGTAATATGCATTGTATGATATAAAAGAGATTTCATAGCAAAAACTTATAAAGATTATATTTCTATCACTGCGAATCTAAGGCTAATGTATCTACGCTGCCATTAGTAGAGTAAATTACTTTATACTCAGATTCTCTTCATCACATCATTATGCAATGCTAAGAGTGTCCCGCCAATGCTTGTGGTCTAATCAATCACTCAATATCCCTACTTATTCATATAGTACTCCTAGATTTTACAGAAGAAATAAATATATTATGGAGATTAATGAAATAACTTCAGTATTGAATAGTGCAAACTGCACTAAAATATCCTGATGCCTATGACATCCGAATAAAATGTCTTCATATATTTTTTATTTTATCTTATTTATGGAATATAGAATGAAGTATCACTTCAAATAAAACTATAACATCAAGTATCCAGGATTATACTTTGATGATTTTATGTTATCTTAATATGCAATTCTTTACCCCTCTTACCAAAATTAGCTATTAAAAATAGAAATGTGAATTAGAATTAAGAAAAACATAAATAAAATCAACTATTAGTGTAACATATTAAAATCCAATGAAACATTAAACTAATATCTCAATAGAGCCTAATGTGTTGTTTAATATCAAGATTAAATATGTCCTTCAAATTTATTGATTAAAATTCACCACAACATTTAATATGTTAAGAGTTATTGAAATCACAGTCAAGCTAGTATAAACCAATTCATTATATTGAGTCATTCAAAATATATCCATAGAAAATTATTTATACATTTCCTTCCCCGAATAATAACCAAAATATATTTTTACTACTTAATAATTAATTACCATCCTCAAATAACCCATTTATTCCCCCAAATTCATATTCTCCTCAAATTCACGCGGCTGCTGTGCTGGAAGGACTCCCTCCCCCACGATGAATGGTGCTCAAGAACATTGAAGAACAAACCCATGCCCCTGTTTTGCCTTCATGGCGACTGACTTTGATTTTTGCTCAAATTCGAATTGTTCACAAATATTTGACACAAGGGACTAATCAAAATTATCATATATAATCATTCTATAACTAGTAGAACCAAATTTAAGAATCAAATATTACAAATCGACACCTAATTTCATGATATTTTTCGAATCCTTATTTTTGTGCCATCTTCGGATTTCTCTCAAATTTGACTTGACGGGAAAGATTTGACATAAAGGAATGATCACTCAAGATATTAGAGAAGTATTGGTTTATTGAATAATAAAAAGATTAAATAATTACTTATTCAAATTCGTTATCCAATCCTTTATTCTTCCTCTGTTTTTCAGGCTTCTTCCTTCTCATTGTTTCTCAGATTTTTACCCTCAATTCATACCATTTCATCGCCAATTGGATTGATATTTATAATTCATCATACCTAATCCACCTCATGCCCAACTCATTGCAATTTCGTTGTTCAAATTCCATCTAATTAAACCTAATATTGATAGATCTCCTATTATTCTCCATTTTGTGCCACCTAAAATTTATGGTAGTGATTCTCATGATTTCACCCAGTATTGTTGTAATGATTAAGCTTAGCTAGATGTATTCCCTCTTTGTAAGCCACGCGTTCTTTTAATCCCATCAATTTCTTCTCCTCCTCTTCCACGTTCTTTCTTTTCTTCATTTTATTATTATTATCATCATCATCATCTAAATCGTTCAAGATACTAAAGTAGTATTGGATTATGGAATAACAAGAAGATTAATGAATTATTTACTCAAATTCTTTACCCAATCCTTTCCTCCTCTGTGTTTTGGGCTTCTTCTTTCTCACTTTTTCTTAAATTTTTACCCTCAATTCATACCATTTCATCTCCAATTCATTTGATATTTATAATCCACCATTCCTAATCCATCTTGTGCTCCACTTGTTGCAATTTCCTTGTTCAAATTTCACCTATTTAAATCTTATCTTGACACATCTCCTATTATCCTCCATTTTATGTCACCTAAAATTTACAATAGTGATTCTGATGATTTCACCCCAATATTATTATTCTTGAGTTTGGCCAGATGTATTCCCTCTTTGCAAGCCATGCCCTCTTTTAATTCCATCAATTTCTTCTTGACGTCTTTGACGTTCTTCCTCTATTTCTCCTCTTCTTCATTTTATTATTGTTATTATTGTTGTTGTTATTAAAATATTATAGTTCCACTTAAATTTATTTGAATAATAATTCTAAAATAATAATAGTTAGTTTAAACAAAACCCAAATATATATATTATATGATTTAAAATTTAGAATGTTATATGAGGGGATCTATGGTTCACAGCAAAAAAAAAAAAAAGGAAAAAAAAAAGCGGAGAATAAAAAACATACACAATCACACAGTGAGCCTTCAAGTAATAGTAAAGTTGTTGCATTGGAACCTAGGGTTATGGGGTCAAATTACGAAAACCTCTTTGAAATGTAGGGTTGAGATTGTGTGCATCTGACTCTCCCCAAATCTACATCTAACTCTGCATCTGACTCGTCATATTTGCCATCCTGGCTTCTATGTCAATTAAACTCACATGGGGGTGATAGTGGTGGACGACCCGCTAGTGGGGATAACCACTTGCTAAGAAGCATGGGCATGTAAAAGGGATATGAAAACGACATGACACTTACATGTAGAAGCTTTATTTTTCCCAAATTTTGGAAACAACATGGTAAGGGCATATTAAGTAAAATACCTAGTTTCTCTAGGTATGAGTATATAAATAATCAAATAAAAATATTTATTCAAAATTAGCAATCCATACTCCCTACTGCTCATTTTAATTGCTCCATATAGTAAAACTTCTAACCAAGCAATTTTTCAATTAAAAAGCAGACGAGGAATTTCTTGGGAAAAGTTTACAGTTCACATCAAAAAAGAAAAGAAATATAGGAGAATAAAAAGCAAATACATTCATGCAGTGAGCCTTTGTGTACTAGTAAAGTTGTTCTACTGGGACCTAGAGGTCATGGGGTCAAATTATGAAAACATTCTTGAAATGTAGGTGTGAGGTTGTGTGCATCTTACTCTCCTCAAATCCGGCATTTGACTCTCCCTCTCTACATATGACACTTGTCATGATTGCCGTCACATTTTTTATGTTGGTTACACTCACATGGTGGTGATAGTGGTAGTGTACCTGTTGGTGGGGATAGCCACTTGCCAAGAAGCATGGACATGTACAATGGATATGAAAACGACGCCAACACCTATATGAAGAAACTTTATTTTATAAAATTTAGGATACAATACGCTAGGGGCATGTTAAGTAAAATTCCTAGTCTATATAGGTATGATATTATAATTGGTCAAACAAAAATATTCATACAAAATTAGCAACCAATTCTGCAATACTCCCCTTTGCACTTGCTAATTGCCCCATATAAGTAAAAGCTCATAAGCAAGCAATTTTTCAATGAAAAAGAAGTGGCATAGGCATTTCATAACAAGGAGAAAGGCCAAGAATTGGAAGGGTTCCAAACATTAATATTGTTGTCAAATACCCCAATAGTATCTCTTATTTCACGGAGTTCTGTCTCACACTCTCTTCTTAACCATGCATCTGATCTGTATACTTATTTTCTGTGTTTATTCTTGCATATTTCCACCATTATTGTTCTGTGCCCCAACTATACTCTTCCTGGTTCCTATTCGAGCTATTTGCCTTTTTTTTTCTTTGGTGCTATGATTCAAGCAGCATCTGTTCCAAAATCTCTGTCTCCTAGCATTGGTGTACATATTTGAATAGTTGGCGCACTGCTTGATCTGTCTTTGTAGTGATCAGAATTTTTATTCCCCACTGTTGATGGCCACACCTTGCAATTTGGTGCTTGAAAAAGCTAGTTTTTATTATTATTATTACCATTGTTTGATATAATTGTTTTGACATGCAACCATGGATCAAAATATCGATATTAATTGCAACTGTATTGATATCAGCATATCAGATGATACATATTAGACATAATTTTTTTTTGGAAATCAAAACTTTAAAGGCAAATACCGACCGATATATTAGAAAATATATATCAAACATATTACAGCTTGTCGCGCTATCGTCAAATATTGGCATTGGGGTTTTGATATTAATATATTTCAGCCCATATGTCATTTCACGCATTCAACTATTTGTCATTTCAAAATGATGGGCACCTTATGCATCTATATATCGTGCAGGGAAACTTCTTGTCTTATTGAGAGATGGTAGAAAATTGTTAGGGACTCTCCGTTCTTTTGACCAGTTTGGTATGGGCAATATAACTATTGGATTATTTATTGCCTGCTTTCTTCCACGTCGTTCCTGCACTTACACTGATGGAAGCTCTTTTCTCTACCTGCAGCAAATGTTGTTCTTGAAGGTGCCTGTGAAAGAGTAATTGTCGGAGACTTATATTGTGACATTCTCTTAGGCTTATATATTATCCGCGGAGAAAATGTAGTCTTGATTGGAGAATTGGTATTATGCATCTTGTCATAGGTTGAGATCGGGTAATTTTGTTGTTAGCATGGTTGTCATTTCATTCTTTCTTGTTCATCATGTAGGACTTGAATATGGAAGAGCTTCCCCAACGTATGACTTGTGTATCAGAAACAGAGATAAGACAAGTAAGATGCCAAGGCATTTTCTCTACACAAGTTCAATCTTGTATTCTTTTTTCTGTTTTTTTCCTGTGGGCCCCTGTGGGGATAGTGTTGGGTTACGAGGGAAGCACGGATAAAAAAAAAAAAATAGGGCCAATATTTCAATTTTGTTTAGGATAATATCACGATATATCACTATATTGGCTATCTTAGTCACCACTTTGCTTTTGGAATATTAAGTCCACACGTTTTCAAAACATACATTAATCTTCTTAAAAGTCTAAATCTATATGTTTTGAGAGATGAAAATGTGCATGTATCAAAAGTTTTCAGTATTTTTAATTTAGAAGGATATTAAGATTAATTTTGATAAGATTAACTAAAACTCTTGAGGAAGGAAATAGATAACGAAATAATATCAAATTTTAGTAATTTGCTGTTGATATGGTCACGAGATTTTTTTTGTATTTATAATATTTGATACTAATGCATATTGTTTGATGTGGCTTATACCGATACCAAACTTTTGTCATAGGGGGAAGAATTGATCTTTCTCTCTCTTTTCACCTTGTTTGCCCTTCTAAATATTGGATATAATATTTCAGGCTGTCCTTGTCGTTCTCCTTTTCTAGTTGATGACTGCATTTTTGTACTCCCTCCCTTTGTAGGCTCAAAAGGCAGAAAGAGAGGCTTCAGATTTGAAAGGAATGATGAGAAAGCGGATGGAATTTCTTGATTTTGATTAAAGGTTCCCTTTTCCGCCATCTGATCAGTAGCTATTAGACAATTTCTTGCCTTGCCCGCAAATATTTGTCGCGGTGGTGATTGAAGAAATGGGGAGTTAGGAGGCTTCTTTTACTTCTCTCTCTCCCTGTCTATCTGTGTTAGCATGCAAGCATTTGAGGAATTCAGAAAAGACAAAAAAAAAAAAAAGAAAATGAAAGGGCTGTTGCTGTAGATTCATTTGCTTTGAATGGAGAGCAAGGTTTTTTTTTGGGAACTCTCAGTTTCATCTGGATTAATTTGGTCAAATTCTGCAATATTTGTGGCTTGTTTATTGCCTCTGATTAGGCCTTTTTGGCTGATTTATTGCTTCAAGTTAGATCTCTGCTGAGTAATCTGTAACCTTCAGATGGCATTTTGTCACTCTTGCTTGTTTCCAGTTTACATCCATTCTGTTGCTGTTTACAATGCCTGGAATTGTTTCCTGTTCTGAACCAATTTTTTTATGCCAAAGTTCCTCTGCGTTTATTTGCAACAAAGACTGGGTTCAATCGAGTCAAAGTTTTGTGCACTGTGGGCTTTAGTTATTTGCTCCCTGATTTTCCTCCCTCTTATATATATACAATATGGAAACTGTTAAGTGTCCTTCCATTTCAGGGCCATCCTATACTGGAAACCATGAGGTTTACTTACTTTCATATTGAACAGCCAAGAGTATAAGATGGGTGCAACATAATTTATCATGTTATCATAATTTTTCCTGGATAACTTGTCTTATGAGTGATGCTAAGAGAATACTTTTAGATAATATAATATCCTATATTTATTTATATGATTAGGCTTACATAATAATAGATGAATAGATATTAATTATATTATTTAACGGGTATTCTACAGGAATCTTTCAAATGTGTCTCTGTGTACTTAGCGAATTGGAATACCCTTGGTGGAGCTTAACTTATCTAAATAATAGATCGGCTTGCCTGCAGATGTGGACCCATTTCGATTGCTGAACATAGTAACACTAGCTGTAAATTCATTAACCAGTATGTTGGTTTGATAGGTGAGTGAGCCTTAGCATGATAAAAATATATTTTTTGTTATGATTTAAAGATTATTTATTGTAGTTGTAAAAGTAGTATCTTGTTATTTTTTTCATTGAATTTCAATGAATAAGATATTGAAAAAATGGTCAATATACGAGGCTGTCATATTGTTCAATCCAAATATGGTTCAATATACACATCTTACCATTATTTCCAATTGAATGATATGACTTAATTATTTTGTGATATATTATTTTTGGTTTTGTTTTTATCAATTGGGAGGATCAACGTGACCTCTCAAAGGCCTAAAGGGATTAAAACGGCCTCCTTGGAAAACCTACATTAAAATTAAGTAAATGAGCCCTAAAATGAGAAGCTATTTTTTGTTTGTATAATTTAATTATTTATTTAAAAGTAAATGATTGATTATAAAATAATGATTTTAAAAAAATTGTTGAGATTTATATTGTTTTTGAAAAAATTAAAATATTTTTTTAATTATTTAAAGGGCTTTTCTACCCACAAGAATTGTCCCCTAAATTCCGTTGGTGTCATCGTATTCAAACTCGAGTTATTCAACCCGTACCAAAGATACCAGACGACCCTCTTTACATACGATGTCGTTTGGATGAACCCCATCCGAAAAACACTGATTAGGGTTTATCTTCCATTGATTGATTGAGTTCGTGACGAAGAAGGGTAGACCGGCGAAGCATTCAATTGCACTAGAGTTTGAAATTCAACCCAGGTTGAGACATCCCAAGAAGGGATCAAAGTGGAAGACAAATGAGTAATTCCCACAAGAAGCAGCAGCTGAAAGAGGGCACGGAAGATGAAATCTTCGCTTCTTGCTCTTTCGCTAGCCTTGGTCTGCACCAAACCTTATGCGACCAACTCCGAGGTCTCTTTATCTCTCTCCCCCTTTCTGTATCCAATTCAATTGTTAGTTTTCGCTGTCAGCTGTATTTGATAATTACGTTTGTAACTATTCTTGACAGAGAGGTTAGCATTTGAGACTCCCACACAAGTCCAAGCTAAAGCAATTCCTGTTATATTGTCTGGGAGGCATGTGTATCCTTTTTTTAGAATCTGTCCCTGTCGCTTCTGTGATTCGAGATTTTGTCTGTTTTGTTTTTTTGATTGTTAGAATTTTGTGTTCTTTAATGGGACATTAGACTTGTTAATGCAGCAACTGGCACTGGAAAAACTATTGCATATTTGGCTCCAATTATTCATAACTTGCAAAAGTATGATCCTCGAATTCAGAGGTCTGATGGTACTTTCGGTATGTGTTGCTTTTTGCAGTATTGGGTCATTTCTATTATCTGTTTCATGCGCCATGTTTGCATTGAGATTCTTATCTTGTCGACTTATTATTCCTAACTCAGTGATGTATTCTTAATCAAGGAAACGTTTTCTTTTTCATTTGTCTATTACTCTTCTTCTCCCTCTTAGTTAATTTCCACATAATGTGATTTATGTCTTTTTGTCAATGTTGATGTATTTGGGAACAGAGACTATTCTTTTGGTCCTTGGATTCCTTTCACCGCCAATAGGAGGCAACTCCCTTTATAAAATTAGAACAGAGAGTGCAATAAGGCTCAGGAAATAATGTAGATTATATCCGTTATTATTTCTAAAGGGATTTTGAGCCTGCAAAAATCTATGTAAACAACTATGGGCCCTCATATAAATCTATTGAAGGAAGACTAAGTTTTTTTTCCTATGCATGGATGATCTGATGCAATTATTGACTTTTGTCTTGAAGATTGGCGAATGTTGGACAAGACAGTCAGGAATGATACTCATTGAAGCCTAGTATTGGGTTAAGTATGTTAAGCTAAGATTTGTTTTGGATAGGATTTTAAAAGTAATACTTATTTAGTATTGGCGTTATTTCTTCTGATCCTGCAGGCTTTGTGATAGGGAGTTAAAGATGTCAATTTTAGATCTCATTTGTCTGAATCTCATAAAAAGTAGTTCTTCCTGACTAATAAATATGAAAGTCTATGCAATGAATGATCCCCGCCTTTTTTTGTGGGCAAGGGTTGATGATTATTGTCTGGCAGATATTAGATTTTATAAAATTCTAGGCTCAAGTATCCTTGTGCTGTTGAAGTATCATTTCTGACCCAAAAGGACCAATTTTTAACTGTGGACTGCTGTTGCTGGAACGAAAACACCTAACTTAAATTTGTTTAATGATGAGCTTACACCCTCCATTTATTTTTTATTTTTTTTTTTTTGGGGGAGGAGACCTGATGTATGTCAGTTTGCCTTCTCCTCTGATTTTATATAAAATGAAGGTGCTGTCAGTGTTGAGCGGCGCTTGTCCTAATTATACGAACAAGATATGAGTGACAGTTTTTTTCCCAATATGTACTCATTTGCTTTATCTCAATTGTAAAAATACTTATCAAAATTTCAGTTTCCTTAAACTTAGCATGCTGCAAATATTAGTAAGATAACCAAGGGAACAAGGTATCCAGGGAAATCTAAGGTAGTGGCAATGGAGGGAGAGAAAAACTGGTCAGCAAATATTCAAATCCTAGTAAAATTTAAAAACAATGTAGGCCGAAATTAGACAAGCTCTATAAATGTCAAAACCAAACCCTTAATAATGTGACAATGCCATTCAAAAGTCAGGGGCAGGATGAGCAAACAAGATTTGAAATGTTTCATTTCAATTGGTTCTATCCAAAGATGGATGGCTATAGTAAACTTGAATTGAAAGAGTTGTCATCACAATATAGGGGTATTCAGCACCCAAAAAAGTCATTAGCCCATAAGGAAGAAGATTTTAATTGTTAGGGAGTGTAGTTTGCACCCAAGATAAATCTTCTCATTACACCAGATTCAGCACCCAAGATTTTATTCAGCCCTATCCCTCTTGAGAAAAGTTGTAATGCGAAGAGGGTGGAACTAAAAAGGAAATGTACCTTTGGATGCATTACACCAGAAACTTGAGTCAATCAGAGAAGAATTAAAGATGGTGAAGAATGTGTCTGAGATGGATTTCAATGTTAGTACTGCCGAGTGAGAACCCTGTTTGACTAGCAATAAGTTGTTCAGATGGGAAGAGCAGAATGACAACTAGTTGCCTTCCAGAATGGAGGAGTGACTTGTCAGAGCTGGTGATTCAAAGACAAAGTTCTGAGATTCTGTATCTTGTTATGCTGTGCGACTGATGAAAGGGTATCATTTATTAGGACCTGGAGGCTCTGAACCAATTAGTCTGGTTAGTAAAAGCAGCAAGACTATGCTTGCTTCCCTGTCTTGGTTAATTGGTTATTTATTCTTCATTGAGACTCAAGTTGTGTCATTTCCTTCTGCTGGTAAAGATGTTGTGGTGGATGCAGGTGTTGTACCAGTCTTTTGTGGTGGTGACTTAAGGATGTCAACATGATGTTTCCATGGCTCTTGTAGTCTAAGAAGCATTTGACACTGACATGGGACATTGATATGACATTGGACATTGATATGACATGATAACCAAAATGTCAGCACGCTTTTTTTTTTTTTTGAGGACATTGCACTGAGAATACATTAACTAATATTATAGTTTATTATTTTTTAATTGATAATTAACATATTTTTATACTAAATTAGTATTAAATATGTATATTATTTGTTTCTTCACCAAAAAAATTCATAGGAAAATACAAAATTGAACCAATATATATAGATTATACTATAATATTTTTAACAAGTTATTATAGTAGAACAATGATAATGATATAATTTAACTAATTAAGATAATATTTATTATAGTAATTTTTTATATATCTATTAATATCTATATTTTAACTTTACTACTTTATACTTTATAATTGTTAGAAGATATAAAATATAAGTAAAAATTCGGACAAAAGTATGTCCAAAATATGTCCTAAGTGTATCCAAATATGTTCTAAGCATGTCCAAAACATTTACAAATATGTTGGAGTGTGTTAGAATTTTACAAAAATTTGGACACATGTCGGGAAAGTGACTTTAGCCCCGGAAAAGTATCTGTGCTTCTTAGGCTGCAGCAGTTGTTCATATGCTCAACTTTTTTCAGCTTGGCGAGCAGCTGAAGGAGTTTAGGGGGTGAAGAAGATTGTAGAATTTTTGTAGCTGATTGCTGTTTCCATTGTGATGAAGGCCTTTTTATTGAAAGCTTGCAATCTAAATGTGGTTGTGAGAAAGATGTATTTGTGGAGAACTAGTTTCATTTGCGATGTGCTCTTCAAAGGGGTCTACTGATTGCTGTGAGCTCTCCGATGTTGATGTTTTGGGAAAGAGTTTGTTGTATTTTTGGTGAGCAGAGGGTGAGCTGTGAAAGCTAAATTGGAAGCTATTTGAACGGGTCTCAGACTAATTCTATTGAACGCTAGAATTTGATTTCTAAGATCGCTCTTCATCAAATGAGGGATTTAAGCAAATTTTTGGTTTTTCTTTTAAGGGTAATGAAAATTAAGCCATGGTTATTTTTGAGCATATTGACGCCAGAAGACATAAATCAGAAAACCAAGACCATGAAAAGTAGTTGGAAGGTTAGGGAACTTATAAAGTCCAGTGGAGTGAGAATGTCCACATTGTCTTGAGATGTATGGCTATGTGAGAGCTATAAGTTTTTTCTTCTTATTTTGGGGGTTGGGGGAGGTGGCTGCTAGAGGGTTCTTGTGGTGTTGGTTGCAACATTTGTTCATGGGCGACACCCTCTTTGTTTAGAAGGATAACCCAGTATTGTAGGCTTCCTGCATTGTAGGCTTTGTAGAGGATTAGTTTACGTTGTGTTACCATCCATAGTGAAAAGCTTATTTTCATGGTTTCAATCCATAACTTTCAAGACACAATAGAGCAACCTTATCATTGTGTTGTGGCTCATCCTCAACATTCCCTTGGCGACCTTTACAAGTATATTAGCTTTGTTTCTTACCAATCAAAAAATGTGAGTGTGATCTGTAAAAAAATAAAGAGGACATGGAAGCTTTATAAATAGTATGTGGATCCCTTTATATGGAGCTTTGGTTGGTGAACATATGTCATTTTGTAAAAGATAAAAGAACGTGTTGGAAAAACTTTGACAATACTAAAAGTTAATGCTTGAATTTCCTCTTTAATTTGGGAGAGAAGGGGATTGATTGGAGAAATGGGAGAGAAGAGAGCATGGAACAGTGGCATGGGAGGAGATGAGGGTGTGGCCTGAGGTTGGAGCAGGGAGGGGTGTCATGAGAGAGTGGAGATGGGGGAGCAGGGGGGGAGTGTGTGTGCGTGCGTGTGTGTGTGTGTGTGTGAGAGAGAGAGAGAGAGAGAGAGAGAGAGAGAGAGACGATGGAGGTGATAGCTTTTCTAGTGAACAAACTTGATAGCGAGAAAGTTGAAGTGAAATCTTATGCGTGGCCATTTCGGTCTTTCACGTGCAGCTTGATGGAAATTTGACAAAAATTGACCTCCTCTTAAGATAAAGGTGGTACATTGTAAATTATCTGTAAAGGCTGCTAAATTTTAAGGGTGTTGTTTAATTCTAATATTCTAGTTGACCCTACGAAAACGCCAAACTCATTGGTGGCATTGGGTAAACTACCCTTAAAAATGTGTGAAAATACTTACTGACATAACAGTGATTAGTAAAAAACTTGACAGGCCTATTTTACCTATACGAAGCATATTAGCGATATCAAATGGCGGAGTTTTAAGTAAATTTGGGTTGCTTGTGAACAGCACAAACCAACCTGCCAAAGCTGTGCCTGGCACATATAGAAGTCATGCTATTCCTGTGGTGCAAGAAAACGTGCTTGGGCACCTGTGCCTAGTCCAAGCAATAGCATGGCACAGCCAATTGTGTTGTGGCCTCGCTGCAAACAATCTTCCAATGCTTAATAAGCTTTTTTTTCAAAAAAAAAAATTGTTTTATTTTGTAGTAGTTTAACCATTTAGAAAAACTATAAATTACTATTTAGAAAAAATAAATGATGTTACCGATGATATGAATTTATGAACTCTATAACTAGAACGATGTTCTATTTTTGCTAATAGTACAATTTTCTATTTGGGTATGCCTTAGATCCCTGCCTCATAATAAAATATTTTTGTGTATTATTTAGTATACGTGGAGTTTGGAGTTAAACATCTTATGACAACTTGATTACAGCGTTGGTACTTGTACCAACGCGTGAATTGTGTATGCAGGTTTATGAAATCTTGCAGAAGTTATTACACCGTTTTCATTGGATTGTACCAGGATATATAATGGGTGGAGAAAACAGGTCAAAGGAAAAAGGCAGGTTGCGGAAAGGTAACCATCCGTATTCCTGATCTGATTGATAATTGTTTGGCAGCCTCCTATGGGCATTTCATTCTCGAATATTGCTACAGTAATTCAGAATTTACTCTTTATATTTATAACCAAGTCAATGTTAAAAGAAAGCTGAACACAATGCTAGTGGGAGCATTGTAGTTCTGTATTATGGTTTACCCACAAGATATTGCTTGTTACCTTTGTAACCCCAGGCAAAATAATTGTGGTTATTCAGCTTCAGATATGTGAAGAAGTTTGGCTGGAGTTATATTCTGTTTGATAGTAGTAACTGGTTTGCTGTTTTCAAACATTTAGTTCATTTAAGATCAGTTTTGGAGATGCCCTTGCCTTTGTTGTTGCTTGCAATAGCTGTCTGATGATGAAAACACAATTTATTGTGGCATTGATGCTGCACGCATGTAAGATGAGATCATGGTGAATTTGAATGTGATACATAATAAATCATAACGCTTCCTAAATGGCCAATAGCTGTCTTTACATGATAATCAATTTTACTTTGCTGGTTTTCCTCATTTTTTTCTCAAGGGCTTTGCTCTCTATTGCCAAGTTTCAGTTGTTGGTCAAAGATTTAGTCTTGACATGGGGTCGATTTAGGTATATCAATACTTGTTGCAACTCCTGGGCGGCTTCTGGATCACTTAAAGAACACTGCATCATTCTTATATACAAATTTGCGTTGGTTAATCTTTGATGAAGCAGATAGGTATGAATTATGAAGCAATATCTCTTTCCCTCAACCATTGTGATGGCATTTCAAGACCTTTTATTGATGTTTGGCTTTGTAATTGTTTTTCACAGGATTCTGGAATTAGGATACGGTAAAGAAATTGAGGAAATACTTGATATTCTGGGTTCACGGCAAAGCAAGCCTGCTGGCAATGCAAACAGTATTGCAAGAATTTCTACTTTTCAGCGACAGAATATGCTGTTATCAGCTACCTTAAATGAATCTGTCAATCATCTTGCCAAAATTAGTTTAGAAAATCCACTTAAAATCGGTCTTGATGAGAAGAAGCTCCGTCTAAATTCACCTCCTGAGAATTTTGGACCTGTTGGATCTAATACTCATGATGAAGCCGAACATTCTGGGAGAGCTCTAGGCTCTTCAGATGGAGATTATAACCTTCCACCTCAACTAGTACAAAGATACATCAAAGGTACGCTGTGGTAAGAAAGGCTTATTATTGAGGATAGATGGTTTCGGTTTATTTATAAAGCTTGATGAGTTTTTTACAGTGCCCTGCAGTTCAGTTTATTTATAAAGCTTGATGAGTTTTTTACAGTGCCCTGTGGTTCACGACTTGCTGTTCTTCTGTCCGTTTTGAAGATTCTTTTTGAGAGGGAAGCTACTCAAAAGGTTGGGTTTTCTTTTACCATTTTTGAATGTTTCCCATGCAGATCCAATAACACTATTTTATTCATTTATTCCTCCTGAATGGACTGTAATTTTGTTGCAAGCTATTTTCCTTTTATTACAGTATTATGTAACAGGCATAATATCATGTGATTAAAACATTTTATGAGTACCTAAAGCATTCCCTTCTCGGCCCGCCACTGTCACCTGCAAATTTTTTGTTCTTAGAATGCTTTGAAGGCAAGTTGGGCATCTCAGGGCGTGGGAATTGCCATTAGTTGGGTGTATTGGACTGTTGATGCATGCCAGATTACTAATGATGTTTGCATCCTTTTTCACTACTATTATTGATGTGTTAATTCCATTATCGTATGCCCCGATAGAAAATTGCTGATCTTAAAAGATGTTTTCTTCTCTTGTTTTGAACTGGTCAGTTAATTTAGCTCCTCATTCTGCAGGTGGTTGTGTTCTTTTCAACATGCGACGCAGTTGATTTTCACTACTCGGTCGCAAGTGAATTTAAGTGGCAGCCTAGTTCACAATCAGAAACAGGCTCTAGCCTGCTGTTTCTAAGAAGTAAAACTTTCCGATTACATGGTAACATGAAGCATGATGAGCGGAGGACCACATTTCAGGCCTTTAAAACAGTGAAATCTGCTCTTCTCTTGTCCACTGATGTTGCTGCTCGAGGGTTGGACTTCCCTAAAGTTAGATATATCATACAATATGACTCTCCTGGAGAGGCAAGTGAGTATGTGCACAGGTAGGAAACTTGTGCAGTTTTTTCCCTTGTTGATTGTGGTGGCTTTGCATTGTTGATTGGTAATCTGCTGTTTCTTTTCGTGCATGCTTCTTTTTTTCCAATATGTTGAGAGTTTTTTGATCCATTTTATAATAGAATAGGTTGAAAGTCCACATAGCAGACTTCTTGATGTAACTCGAGTCCCTGTTCCTTTGTTCCTATGGATAAAAATATTGATTAATATTTGAAATATTAATAATATACATTGGTATATCAAGAAAATTGTCTCCTAGACATTTAATCCTTTTGTTTTTTTTTTTTTTTTGAAAGCTGAAATCTATATATTTTAAATATATTTAAATCTTAAAAAAAAAACTAAATTTACATATTTTATAGATATATAAAACATGATAGACCAAAGAGATTAGAGTGTTTTTTAATGACCTAGAAGAATATCAATATCAATTTTGATAAAATCGACAAAAAAATTTAAAAAGACTATTAAAAATAATCAAATCTTAATAACTCATTTTTGATATGGTTACAAGAGAAAAAAGCTTTTCTACGGCGATATTAGATATTGATATATGTTGTGAGATATTAATATATCTGTGTTTGCAGTGTGGACTAGCTATAGGAGCTTTAATGTTTCCCTTTTTCAGGGTTGGAAGAACGGCTCGCTTGGGTCAGAGAGGCGACTCATTGTTATTTCTACAACCGGGAGAAACTGACTATTTGCAGGATTTAGTGAAACATGGTGTGTCGCTAACCGAATATCCACTAGTTAAATCATTGGATAGCTTCCTGTTGTACGGTTTGAAGCACCACGGAAAGAGAATTGTTTCAGCAGAGATGCATCCATGGGTAACTTCTCTGCAGAAGGCACTGGAATCCTTTGTTTCAACTGAGGTATCAAACTTTCTTTCCATGCTCTTTTAACTCATGTAGTGCGTTTTTCAGTTACCCAGAAAAAAAATCTTGCGGTAAGTGCTTTCTTGCTGTGTGATTTTGATTGTGTGCATCTTGTTGGAGATCAAATGAGACTGTCTTCATCATGTGGTTGGGAAATTTGTCTGTTGAAAAAAGCATTCGTTGCTACGAAGTTCTAAATGTGCTGTATTAAGATTTACGTAGCGTGGTTTAGTGATAATGGCGACACTACTGATATCAGAAAATCTACATGTACATTATTTGGTTACATTGCCCAAATCGGCTGTTTTTTTTACCTGGGTTTTTGCTGCAAGGTTATATCAAATTAGGGTTGGAGAAAGTTGTTTTCTGTCATTATTGAACATTAGAATGGTGTTTCCATGACTGTTGACGATGAAAACTCTGGTTGAATCAGCCGCGGATAAAGCAGCTGGCAAAGGACGCGTTTGTCTCCTGGATCCGAGCTTACACGGCCCACCGCGGTGAGCTGAAAAGGATTTTCATGGTGAAGAAACTCCATCTGGGTCACGTCGCCAAGAGCTTTGCATTGAAAGAGCAGCCTTCTTTGGTTGGAAAATCATTCCACAAGCTAGTAACGAAGAGGAAGAGAGCGCAAATGCAAATGCAAAAGCAAAAGCGTCCATCAAAAAAGAGGAAGCTTGCCTCTAAAACATCGACCGCGGGATGAGAGCATCACGCAGACTTGCTTCCTGCAGCAAAGACGGTGGTGACCATTTGCTGTGGCGGTGATTTAGTGGAACCGCCCCCGATCGGCCGCCTGTAAACAGTCACCTCTGTATCGTCCCCGGGTAATATCAGCAAATGGACTTCGGCCTTGTTGGGATTTTTTTTTTTTTAAGCTTCCAGTTTTATATATTTTTACTTTTTTTATTTTACTATTTTTCTAAAAAAACACGGTCATTTATTTACACTTAAAATATGGATATTTTAATCAGTTGACGTTTATCAGCAGGTAGTATGTTTTTAATTATCTAGTGCATGAAAAAAATTATTAATAAATAAATTATTTGATAAATTTACTTGTGTTGCGTCCCGAGTCCGCAGTCGCCGTACGGATTAGGGAGCCTTCGGATTTCCGAGCTCACGGTGGTGTCGGGAGTAAGGTCCGGTCTCTGTCTCTACAACCTTGGGGACTCCGCAGACAAACAAACAACAAACAAGAGTGCCGAGGCGACAGTGAGTTGTCCCCGCCGACACTCCAACGCCAAGCTCGAATATCTTCCGGGTAAACGGAGGAATGCGCTAAAAGATGCGAGAATGATGGGAGTGTGAGAGGGATGTGATTGGAAGCGTGAGCTCCATGGATGCGCCCGACAGAGGGCGCCGCTCCTGTGCGCCTGCAGAAGGAGGCATACTTATGTGCCCGCGGAGGGCGGCTTAGGTGACATTCCTTCTGGGGGTGCGCCCGCGGAGGGCGGTTTAGAGGTGTGCTCGTGGGCCATAGTAATATTTAGAGATCTCCCGAAGTGTGCTGGAACGGGTATGGGGTCTGTTGGGCCCGTTTAACCAGATTGCCCTAGTGGGCCGTCGAGCACGTGTTTCACCGTGACCAAACGGGTCAACTGTGTAGGCCGGACGGCCCTGCTTGGTGCTTTTGGGCGGAGCATGGTACAGCACCTCATTTAGCAGTCTGCTGCTGGGTGACTTTTCGAGGAGCCTCACACCCTTTCTGCTCGAGGATACTGGGCGCCATTTGAGAGGCTTCCCCTAGCCTCGCTGCTGATGCGTCTGGACGATGCTCTCGAAGAGCTCTGCAACGTTAGGCTTGGCTGAGAGCTTTAGGGAACTCTGGGTACCCCTGGCGAAGGGCCTGGCGGTCCCGTTTGGCCGGATTTGAGAGACGGCAACCGAATGCCAAAGTAGGGGCGCGCCTTTATTCTCTGTTCTGCTGCGGGTCTTGGGTTTCCTGTTTAGGGAAAGCTTTCAGGCTCTGCCTCTGTCAGGAGCTTTGGCGCGATCTGACACAGATCTGGCCATTATTTGGGGGAGCTTCATGCTCTGTTCTTGATGAGAACTGGAGGAAGAAGGACTGCCACTGTTGGGGGTGTGGTTTCACCTGATTTGTGGGACTAGTCGTTGAGCGCCATTGATGGGGAGCTCTAGGCTCCATCTGACGCTGATCTGTGGAGGAATCGCAGAACGCTGTTGCTGGGAGAGTGTCGTGTCCTGTTTCGATGGCCACGGGAGCAGAGGGAGAGATGGCCACCACCAATAGAGGAGTTCGGCGCTCTACTCGGACGAAAATAAGGGCAGAGAAAATGGGATGCCACTGACAGAGGGCTTCATGCCCTGTTTGACTCATGGGTAGCGGAAAGGAGCAGGGTTACCCCCTGCGGCAGAGCTTCGTGCTCAATTTGGTGAGGCGTGACGGGCATCATTGGTCGCCGACGACCCTCTTGACAGAGAAGCAGGGTCGTTCCCTGGTGTTTGATGAGCTAAGGGAAACTGCCTTCTCCAAGGCCTCCTGCGTTCTCCTTTTTGTCCCCCCTTTCTCCTGTTCAGGGGCTGGTCCTTTTATCGAGAAGAGGGTGAATATTTTTCCTCCAGAAAACTCCCGCCAATAATAATCTTCCCGCCAAAATGAAAATTTCTCCCGCCTTTGTAAGACTTCTTCGGTATGCCTCGGGTTTCGAGTTGGCCCGCAATACCGGACCCAACAACTTGATATATTTATTAATTGTAAACTAATTAATTGAAATTCAATTACCATAATATGGGTCATAATTATTGAAATTTGTAAAAAATTCTTACATATAGGCACAGTAACAAATCTTAATTTTTAAAGGTAATTTAATATATAAAATGATATTTATCTATAAATTTTATATTATACTATTCGTATTTTATGTTGGACTATTAATTTTAACTCTGTTAGAAGTGGGATTTTATTTAGTTTAAATTAAACTCATTACACTAATGAGTAAAACTTAGATTTAATTTTTATTATAATTAAATTAATAAATTAAATTTAAGCCTACTAATATACTAAACTTATTTATAGCCGTACTTGAGCATTTAATTATCAGTGGATCAAAAGTAGCTATCAATGACATTATTTTAGTAAAAATAACTCATTATTATAAT
Source organism: Nepenthes gracilis (assembly GCA_033239525.1). Classification (NCBI taxonomy): domain Eukaryota; kingdom Viridiplantae; phylum Streptophyta; class Magnoliopsida; order Caryophyllales; family Nepenthaceae; genus Nepenthes; species Nepenthes gracilis. Next base: position 16,487,309 of record BSYO01000016.1, on the reverse strand, counting down.
GTGGGTAGTTTGGTTTTTTATTAAATTGATAATGAATAATGTTTCTAAATTGTAGAAAATATTGAATAAAAATTAAATATTGTCATTATTAAAAATACTAAATTTTAATGAAAAGAGCGTTCTTTTAGATTTCACATTAATTAATATAATTATGCTCATAAACACATAAAGCATAATTCATATGGCTAGTAACTTATATAAATATAAATAAATATAGTTAAAAATTAAATCAAATTTTATTATTTATTGACTACATATATTTATATTTATAAAAACATATAAAATAAAATTTTTATAATAAAAAATGTGTAAAATAATATTGTATAAACAGAATTTTAAAAGTTGTAGAAAAAATTTACTTTATAACGGTAAAAAAATTTTAAAAAATAATTTTTAAATGTTTTCTTAGTTTTTTAAAAAATTAAAATTGGAAAACTAGAAAAAATCCCTTTATTTGTTTATCAAAATGAAAATAGACAAATTCAAATAGCGAAAAATCAATTTTAATTTTTTAAATTTTAATTTCAAAAATCAGTTCCTATTATACTGATCGTAATCTCACTCATTGAGCCATGAATTGGCATTACATTGAAGAGCGTTATTTAGGCGGTTGTGCATATGAACTCTTCCAATTTAAGAGTGATTATTGGATCTCTCCTAAGCCCTTATTTAATAACCAATATTTATTTTTCAGAAAAATATTTTGAAAACAAATAATTATAATGATAATATTTTTAATTTCTTATTATTGCGTTCGAGGACTTTGATTGTTATATAAATAAAAAGAATTGTCCGATAGGTATTAAATTGTCTTCGATTTCTATACGTTTTTAATCAAATCTTGTACAATAACAAAACAACAGTTAAAAGATTGACGAGATTCACTCTCCGATATATCCTCCGACGCTCAAGTTAATATTTTTCTTAAATAAGAGAAAAGATAGAGAATGCAACATATATATTTGCGTCCAAGGGCCTGCGCTCTTACAGTGGCGTCCTAGATTAAGAAAAAGTGTGTTCTTGGTATCTTTTTATTATTTGTGTATTTTGTCTAAGAAGTGTTCCGTGTCTCTTTTGGCTTGAGAGGACGGGTTTTTATAAAAGATAGGCAACAATTAACTATTAAAAAAATCGACGAACAGTTAAATTTTATTCCGAACAGTAATTTTAACCAATATTCGATATTGTTAGTCGATGAACCGTTTGAACCATTAAATTAGCTTCGATCATATTTGTTAAAACTGGCCTTGCAGGCGTTTTTGGCCATGGAGCTTTGTCTTTCAATCCGAAGCTATATTTAACTGATTTTTTTGACCGTTGGATATAATACTCATCACTTATAATACAAATATTTTTAATATTTTAACATTAAAAAGAATTTATTTTATATATGTTTTTTAAGAAGTTAAATAAAAATTATTGAAACTGAAAAAACAAGATATAGGTGATATATTATAATATATTAATTAATATATTTAATATTTTATAAATATTTGTCTGTTAGTTAAATTTTTATAATTTTTTAGATATATTCAATATCATGTTAATAAAATTGATGCTGATATTAATATTAATTATTTCAAATAAAAAATAATTATGTGAGATACTCAGTTGAACGAATATGGCCAAAGTGAGTCAAATCAGTCGAGTCATATCACATGAGGGGCTGGTGTCCCCTAATCGTATGTCCTTAATCAATTTGAGGGCGGCCGTTCAAAAAATCAAACGAGGGACCATTGCGCTTTTATTGAGAAAACAAAACAATATGAAATAAAAATAAAATAAAATAAAGATAAAATAAAATAAATATAAAGATAAAGATAAAAGTTACAACCCAATAAATTATGATGATAATAATAATTGAAAATTTGACTATGCCAAACCACTTGAAATTGTCAATGGAAGTATCTCTTTCAAACATCAATAATTATTATATTATTTTCTTACTAAAATTTAATATTTAAACTAAGTAAAAGATTTATAATCATTTTTTTAATTATTTTTAAAATTATAAATTTGTTACCAAATCTATTAACTGGGTAAAAAGTAAAAGAACCAGTAAAATATTTCAAATTTCAAATTCAATTTTAACTTTTGATAAAATTTCAAAATTGTTTTCAATTTTTTTTTTCATATATTGGCCAATTTCATGAGTTGGAGCTGAAATTGGCAAAAAGAAGAATTTTACTTTTAAATGTAATATAATTATAATAATATTAAAAAATATACGGGTTGAATTTATATTATCTAATATTACAAGTTTAAAGTATTTTATCGAGTATTTATTCGACTTAAAAATTGACAAGACAATATTGCCAGTGGCATGGCCAGCAACTTGATTGAAATTGACGACGGAGAGGAAAGAAGAATAGATTGTGAGAGGAGAAAGGATTAAACGAGGCAAGAGGGAAATATATATATATGTTTTTGATGAAATTTATTTTAATTCTGATCTTAAACAAGGGCATTATCGTCTTTAAGGAACTAAAAAAAAAAAAAGGCCAGTCGAGATACTGGGAGCAAAAGCCCAAGCAAGTCGGTTTCAGTGCCTGAAGAAATGGGCCCTACACATGGTGGGCCCAGGCCCGCGGTGGTTTGGCGTCATTTCAAGTAGGACTTTATCCTCGGATCAGATGCCACATAAGACGACGCCGTTTACAATAATGCCTCCTAACTAGTAACGGCATCTTTTTTCTGTCAGGTCGTGTCAGACGTGGGGCCCGCATCTTATAATTTGGGCCACTGATGAGTGACGTTTTGTAAAATTGTCTCCGAATCCACATAAACGACAAATATAATTCTTATTATGAAATAATTTAAATAATTTTTTATATTCTTAGACATTTTTATATAAATATTTTTAAATATATATTTTTTATAAATATTATTTTTTATATTATAAGTAATTTTTTTCAAATATAATTTTTTTTAAAAAAATTTAAAAAGAAAAATGTCGATGGGCTTTCCAATTGGCTTCAATGATGGACAATCATGGGCATGGGTATGAATATAATTTTTTTCAAATATAATTAAAATATTTTGTAAAAACATTAAATTATTTTATAAAAGTTGTATAAATAAAATTTCTATTACAAATAATGATACAAAGATTCTTTTTGAAAAGATGATAATTAAGATTCGCCTAATTATTTTTTTAATTATTTCCTTTTTTAATTTTTTAACAGCCTGGGAGATTTTTGTGATCCGTACAAATGCTGCTCTGGCTTGTACAGGTAGTATATAGTGCATGTTGTGCCAGAAGAAATGCGGAAGTCCAGCTGCTCAATCATGGAGCTGAAGCTTGTTAGTTTTACTCGGTAGTGAGATCCATTTTCCGGGGGTTCACTCCCAGCACACCGACACGCCGATCATCATGCTAGGGAAGAGATCCCGGCAGGCGATCGGGAAGCTCACCGGCGCACTCTGTGCCGGGATTGTTCAAACGGCGACGAGCCCTATGAGCCAATCGAACTACAAGACTCAATCTCAGAGGGGCCTGAAGAATTACGATCACGGTGGGGTTGGATTGGGACTTGTTGTCGCCCTGGATAAATCTGGCACCGGCGCATGGGGAGGTGAAATTCGCGCAAAGTCTGCGTCCGGCGGTCAGTTCCTGAGCCGATCGGATCCGATTCCGGTGACCTCTCCTAGGAATTTCGACAAATTTAGTTGTTTCCATGAGGAGAGCTTGGAGAACTATACCTATGTGACTAACCGGATACCTGATAAGTCCGTAACCAAAGTTTACTACGATGGAGGTGAATATGGCCGGCTTCGTTTTGACGCCAAAAAGAACAACGTCGGCGGCGGCGCCGGCGGCGCTTTTAAGATATCTCCGGCGATCTCCTCCGCCGCAGATTTCAATGATCGTTATCCATCTGATTTTCTCAGTTCGTGTCACCTGTGCCGGAAAGCACTCCATGGCAAGGACATTTACATGTACAGGTAAATCTTAGCAGTTTCTACTGAAAGTTAAAAATAATCATCAAGATTAAACTCTGAGATGAAACAATCAAATTCATGTAATTGAAAAACGATGATGGATATTAAAGTATACTGAATGAGCCATTCTTAGAAAGTAAGCTCTCAGATTAAATGATCTAATGATTTTTTTTTTTTAATTTTATGGAATCAGAGGGGAGAAGGCGTTTTGTAGTGCAGAGTGTCGTCAGAGGCAAATAGTGATGGATGAGAGGAAAGAGAAATGCAGATCAAAAGCTTCAAGATCTGTTGAGGTATCAAGCTCCCCATACACTGGGATTGTTGCGGTTTGACTCTACAAGATCGTGATCAATAATTGTAAGGGGTGTGCCAATAATCTAATCACCATGGATGATTCTGATCCTGAGGATCATTTATTATTACGGAAGTTATTTGACAATTTCACTGTGCATGAGAGGATTTCTACCCTCAATCAATGATCTAAGCTCGGGTGCTCCCAAACAAAATACAGCAAAAAGAAAAAAAACATTCTTAACTTTTTGGAAGAAGAAAATGTTAAAAAGACAAACAATTTTCCCATTTTTGGTTGATTAGCAGGGAAATCAAATGATATTATGCAATACATATCCATAAATTTTAGAATATTTTCCAATCCGTCAACCATTGATAGATGAACAGAGGCCAAAAGTGGTCATATCTTTGGACTTGTACTCTCTGGTGCATACAATCGTCTATCTTGACAGTAAATACAATATAGATTTGAATTTATAATTAATATTTTCATATTTAATATGTAAAACTTTTAAAAAAATTAATATAAAATATATTTTCATCCTTTCTATAAAATTATATTCTAATGTGTCGCAACCACCTCTCTGCTATCATCGTAGCTGCCGCCACCGCCTCATTACTGCTGCCACAGTCGTGACGCCGCCACCAGCCATCATGCCATACTTGTCACCTCCTCTCCACCACAACCATCACGCTGTCGCTTCCATCTCTCTCTCCCCGGACGCCGCCACCTCCAATAGCCTATTGGCCGTAAACCTTACGGTGATAAAACAATCATTCGTTTTATAATTGCTATTCTTTAAGAAACAATGATAAATAAATGCATATGGATATAAATTACGTGTTTTTATTTTTAATTTAGACGATATTATTATTTTATTTCAGACTAAATCTAAAATAAAATTATAATTTCACTCTATTAAATATGTTCAGAGTTGGCAAAGAAAGTGAAAAGGAAAGTCCTCCAAGTAAAATTAAACCATATAAATTAAAAGATTCAAAACATATTTTTAAAATTTTAAGTTAAACCATTTAATTTTTGTAATTTAATCTTAATAATTACATTTAACAGCTTTGTGAAATAGTTGAAGAAAGTAAAAGCGAGTAGAGAAGGTTGGTTTTCAGCATTAATGGAGGCCGGAGATTAGGAGAACAATCATGCAAGAAAATGGAATACCGTCCGAAAAAGGCGCTTACGATTGTTTGTATTCTATCTCAATTTTATCTCTTGATTAAATGGTCGTTATCATCTGATTCACAAAATCGCTGGCCATCAGCGAATCGATTCCACTGATAATCAGTTTTAGGGCACCTATCATAATCAACAAAATGAATAGGAAATTTCGTTAGTCGTCGCCGATCAAGCTTAATTGATACGTCAGTCTCCAAACCAGCGATGGTGTTAGCAGCGGTGACAGCGAATATGCTGTTGGATTTTCCTCGCGCAGTCAGCAATGGAGATTAAGACTTCAGTGTAATTAAGAAGAGAATAGAATGAGAAATTCGTCAGAATAAAACAAATCCGATCAAACTCGCCGGCCGTCATTTTTATTATAAAAACTACTAAAGCTTAAAATTATTGAAAGCATTTCTTAAAACATATTTATTTGAAAGCATTTCTTAAAAACGAAAAAATATGTTATTACCAAAAAGTTTTAAAATTTATATTAAACTAATTATTTTATTTATTTTTTATTTTGAATAACTAAAAATTTTAAGCAGATCTCAAATTATTATTATTATTATTACATTCCATAGGGATTATTTGAGTATCTCGGAACAGCCAATAGCCAAATAATACATGTTCGGCAACCGAATTGAAGCCTTTGATTGATTATATACTAACATCGGCTCATGCTATTGAAAATCTGTCGATGTATTTTGTTGGCACAAAACACGGAAGGCACGGTGATCGAATGGAAAAATTCTCGATAAAGAACACAGAGCAGGTTTCCTGACAAACAAATAAAAAGAACGATGAAAAACGGAAGAGAACACACAAAATTTTAACGTGAAAAACCCTTCTTCAATCAAGGGAAAAACTACGAGAGAATACACTATAAAAGGATTGTTTACAAGGGTTAGCTATACAAGTTCAAACGAAAAAAAACAATCTCAAGTGTACAATCTCTCTCTAAAAGTATTTCTCACTCTATCTTGACAACAAAACTTACCCACAGCTCTCTCAAGGCTCACTTTAATGCTGCTTACAAAGACACGGCACAAGCTCTCCAAATCCTCTTGGCAGCACTCTTGCACACACTGTCACGCAAGCAATGACACACAAGCCTTGTATATATACACAATGGGCAAAATGGACAGCGGGCCACCCTACTGGCGCTAGGGTGGTAGGACTACGTCGCCTAGGCCTACCACACACAGGCGCGCGCGCCCGGCGTGCAGAGCGGCAGCGCCCGACACTGAAAAGTTGCTCCACTTCAACATCCAATCAGAAATGCGGAACTAACCCACTGCAAGACGCTGCAAGTAAAGAGCCTACAAAGATAGAAATCACGCCTATACTCTCAGGGTCCTCGTCCATATCCTCAACAATCTCTCGGACATGACGCCTCCAATGAGTCATCGTCCGCTTTGACAGGCTTCTCAGACCAATCATCAAAGTCCATGTCTATTTCACCAATAGAGTCTGCGGACATAAGTGCCACTCGGGAGTGACCCCAATATATTTTTGGTAGTAAATAATTCAAAAACAACTAAGAATGGTTTTAACAAACAAGAGATTGAGAAAGACTCGGTCTCTTAAAAAAATATGACAATATTTATTATTTTAATATTAATAATTTATTTTTAAATAAATAATTATAATTTAATTATTTTTAAATAATTAATTTTAACTAAAATTTTTTAATTTTTTAAAAATTAATTAAATTATAATTATATATTTAAAAATAAATGAGTTAAATATAAAAATTAAGATTGTATTCCCATAGAAGCATCCAATGAACTACTAAACCGAACAATATTATAGTTTCTCACAAATTATTAAAAAAAAAAAAACCCTAACATACAAATTGACAAAATTGTGCCCACTATAACTGAATTTAAATTCTAGTAAAACCAAAGACTAAAAAATAAGTTTTGGTTAATTTTTGATATATCACATGCCAACAAAGATCGATTTTGATGGGTCCAAGTAATATTATGGGTCAACCTAATCTCAAGTCCAAACATTAATGCGATGAGAGGCCCAACAAGTAACGGACGAAGCCTCAAGAAGGTGATCAATTCGGCCCAACCTAGGCGGCACTATAGCAACCAAGATAAGGTTTGAAGAGCAACGGGTCAAAGGGGCAAGTGTCAATGACCCAAATAGCAATGCAGTCAGACAGACCAATCCAGAAGATTATCGACCAGGCAACTAGTAGAGCGATCAGAGCATGCACTTGCGGCGGTCAGAATTCATGCATGCTAAACGCTGCCTAAAACCTTTTGACGACTGGATCGAGCGGACCACTCATGGCCTCCTCACCATAACAAGGTGACACCTAACAAAGGCGGCTCATGTCAACGCCTCAACAACCAACAAACCCAGAAGTGACACCTGTCTAGACCTTGGTGCCAAATCCTACTCCACGAAACATTACAAATACTCATCACCATCACAAGGCGATATAGGGGGAGAGAGAAAAGAAAAAGAGGCTTATTCGGCATCATCTGAGAGCCTTGCTCAAGCCCACGAAGCCTTCTTCAAACCAAGGAAAGCCTTCGACCCCTAGAAGTGTAAAGGGATAACTGAACTCTCTCCCTCGGATAAAACTTCTTCCCTCTCCATTCGTAGTGAGCCACTCACCGAGTGCACCCTTAATGAGTTACTCCATGAGTGTACCCCTAGTAAGCCATTTACCCAGTGCACCTCTAGTGAGCCATTTATTCAATGTACCACCGACCGTGTGCAATTAAACAGAAGCCTAGGCCTCCATTTCTCTAAACTACCCCCTGTCGGGTGCATTACAGGAGCCCAGTCCTCCTCTTACGTCCCTTACATAAATACAACTTTACATTATCTCGCATCCTCCTTACATTTTTCTATCTCTTGAAAAAGATTTTTAACTTAAGTATCGATGGATAAACCGAAGAATGAGTTCCGTCAATCTTCTGACCTCTTATTTGTAGTTTGTGGTATGCAGGTTTCACGTTAGTAGAGATAGATACCGAACCCGTTCTAATTCGATCAACAATGAAAGATTGAGTGACTCCTTAATCCATACCACAACCCAAATACCTGAGATACATTAGACCCAAATATCATATAATGTATAATATAAAACAACATAAAAATACTATTCCAAACAAACATAAACTTAACCTTATGTCTCATTTTATATAATATATACCCTGATTTTAGAACACACAAGTTAACAAATTGATTAATGCTTGGACAACCATAAATATTTCAAGCCATAAATATTTCAGTCAATTTACACATTTAAGCTTCTAAATATTTATACTCGTGTGATGATTAAAAATATTTTTCAAATAAATATAAGATAAATTATTTTTAATAGATTACAAATATAAATGCTTATTGATAAATGACAATGTTTACTTAATTGATTAAAAATATATATTATTATTATCAAAATTTACAGTTTTTTTCTTAAAAAAATAGGCCTATATTTGTTTTGGATCTAGATATAACCTAAAATATCATATTTTTACGAAGCCCCAAATATTGCAAGTTGAGTTTGCCTTTTAAGATGCGCTCTTCTCACCCAAATCAGATCCGTCATCATCCATATCCAAGTTGCTACACATCAACATCAGAGTCGAGAAAGGGAGAAAGGCTGCTACTCACAGAATGCATTGCATCCTTGCTACTTATTTGCACCCATTCGATCTACAAAATCTAATGTCAATATCAAAAGATAATCAGAAAATTATAGTCAATATAATCTTATGAATACCCCCACCCTACCCTACACCACACCCCTAAATAGTCCAACAGATGAAAGGGCCATTTGTCTTATAGTCTATACACACGAACTCTAAGTTGAAAAAAACACACACTACAAGCATGATAAAACCAAACATAAGACAGGTATTAAGTTACCTCTAATTTTAATGGTAGTACATCAGCTGCTGCTGCTGGGATGTGGCGACATTCTGAAAGCCGCCTTCATATGTTGGGTGACTAGCTCCGGCAGCACCGATTCCCACAGCAGCTGGCTTCAGTGAGTACGGCCCCCATGGATGCACAAGCGCCTACACACCGACCATTTTACTCAGCGCCAGCTGTCGTTCGTAAGCTGTGAGAACAGCGGCTGAAAGACATGGCAACAGGGTGGCAACCGGAGGAGGTAGCGGTGCCGAGCTTGTCCCCTGTGGTGTAGGTTTGTTACCCCAAGTGCACTGCAAAGTTGAGACAGTGCGGTCAATTTCCATTCTTCCAATGGGGAGAACAAGGCTATAAAGTATGGACTAACCAAAGCCAAGCTGTTCATGCACTTGCAGTGTATCGGACAAAAATGTAAATTTATGAATCAAAACCTGAAGAAATATCAACAAATACGGCAACATACTGCAATTTAATTGTGTTATCGAGAAATATTCATACCAAGGGGGCAATCCTAATATATAATCAGCCGATGTCAAGTGGGTTGGTGTCAAGCAATCAAGAAAGAAAAAAGTAGGTATTGAGCTCAGGTGTTTCTAAGCACTAGCCATACCCTGTCAAAATAACAATCTGGTGCAATAATATGTATTATACCATTCAGCATCACCTCCATTGATACTGGGCATTGATCTAATTTGCCAACTTAATTTTCAGAAAATCAATTCAAGAAAGAAAAAGATATAGATTTCTATACTAAAAATATAGAAATAGGAGCTTGAAAAGGGGACGGAGCCCTTGATCCGTTGTGAGATTGTAATAGTTGTGAAAATTGATAATCATTTGAGCACGATCTCTGAGTTGTTACAGCTCATCTTATTTTCACTGTTAGCACGACCAAATACAAGACAAATTCTGCAGATGAATAGAAAGAAAACTCTTCTTGCCTTACAATCAAAGGGGCAAAAGGGAGTCCATGACAAAGATACTTCATCTCTCTCAAAACCAAGGACAAAAATATTAGTATCACCATATGGTGGCCGTATCGAGCAATACATAGCAACATTAGACACAATTGTTTTACAAATCAAAACAAAAAACAGGGAGAAAATGTCGAAGATATAATACCAATACGGTAACATGATATGATTTTGTTACGATATGGGAATATATTTGTATCAGGGACTCCACTAATATCATACATATCGACCAATATTTCATTCCATACTCGTAACTAGTTAAACAGCCAATCAAATTGACCCTTGGTACACTGAAACACCCTCACAATACTCCAAGCCATTTGATGATCAATAACAAAGGCTCCAAGACAACAAAGTGAAAAATTCCAAGACCAAATTAAAATCCATAGGTAGGTTTGGACATACAGATCAGTAGGCTGTGACTGACATCTTTCCATCTATTATAAGATGAACCAAACTCGAAACTGAAAGATGTCTAGGATGTGGAGAGGATACGACCATTCAGAATTATGCAAAATGGATACGCAATTTAAGGGCAGTATAACAGAGAAGGTTAGCATAGTCTTAAACCATCTTCCATCAGATAAGACCAACACTAGTGCAGGCTGGTCTAGACTCAATCCATGAAAAAGCTAAGTCAGATTCTTACCCATGCTAAGCTGATTTTATAGAGGCTTAATCGAGGCCTGGCTAAGGATTGCTATCCCCTCCTTTTTTCTTGCTAAGAATAAATTCTCAAAGCCCGAAAGTTCCTTCATCCCCAACCAATGATTCTCATGTCCTCCATACCAAGGAAAGACTATCTAAAAGAGTTCCATTACACAGAATACCAATTGAATCCCTATTCAAAGACAAGCAAGGAAATCCATCCAATTTAAATTTCTTCCCTGCTGCATGCTTAGTGGAAGTCTGTGTGCAGGCTTTGAAGTCTCTAATGAAACCACCCTCAAAAAAATTCTAGTTTCAATCCATTTTCCAATTATTGACTGCTGCACTATAAATATGTTATCAGTCTGATGATCCCTTCTTGGTCAATGAAACAAAAGGCAGCCATCATTTGTCTATTATGTCCTTTAACAAAGTGTAGTCACTGAAAAATTTAAACCAGTACATGTTACCGGGTGCAATTTTAGGGCATCCAATATTACGATCCATGTCCTCCGCCCACCACCAAATCAATGCAATTTGCAGCATAGTATGAAGTCGTGTGAACCAATGGACAACTACAATTGCTTAGTCGACAATGCAGTACACACTATAGCATGACAAAACGGTGGAATGAAATTGACCCTTTCAATAACACCCAATAAAAAGGCTGCAAACAAATATACGAGAAAGATGTCAGACGAAAATCGATCTTTTATATTAATCACTTACAGAACGAATGCGAATATAAATTAAGGATGGAAAAAAACTAACCGTCCACCACTGATTAACTGATATTTACGGGAAGATTTTTTTACCGGATTCATTAACTCCGCCTCCCCCTTCTTCAAACAGACATGAACACTGTTGTCGGCATTAAGCAGGCATTTCCAGGTCGCCATCAATTAGCAAAAATAATTGACAATAGTTAGACAGACCATGAACATTTAATAAAAGGGCCAGATACAAACTCGAGCGGGGAGATTGAGAGAAACTCGAACAAATGAGAAACGAGGCGCTAGATTTTCAGTAAGGCCCTCGGGATTTATCAAGTACAGCATGATCTTGTGGAATTGGTCTAGTCACCGCTAAAATTTCTGGCCCACGGGATTTACAGCCGTTGGATATTGACCTCACGACTGTGAAGAAGCTTGCCTAATTTATTTATTTATTTATTTTTTATTTTATCTTATTTTTATGATTTATTTATAGTTCTTATTACATATAAAATTTATTGAAATTTTAAAAATAAAATAAAATATTTATGAAAAACTATAAAAAAATTATATGAAATAAAATGTATAGCAACACACGTTTGAAAAGAATGGGTCACTAAAAACCTTTAATCATTTGCCACATTTGGAAAATTATTTCGTAATTTTGGAGTGTCACAAAAATTAATATTTTTTTTTGACATATAGGTATTTATAAATATTAAATAAAAATTGTTATTAACTAGATCACCTATGTTGCTACTCAATTCCAAATTCTTCGCTGGATTAAGAATGTTAGGACTTCGCCTTCGTGCTTTTTAATCTGAAATCTACATAACACAAATAAATATAAGCTTAAAAAGTATATGAGGTTTTAACATCGATATACTCTCCGACGTTTAAGTCAGTTGCCTTTCTTAGAAAAGAAAGAAAAGAAAATAGTATTTATACTAAGATACTTTTTAAGTAAAAAGAAGAGTCATTATGTGATTTATATATAATAGATTATGTTTCAAAGCTTCTTTTTTTCTTCTTCTCTTTTTTAGGTCCTTGGTTTTTCAGGCTTCCCTTTTTTTTTTCTTGAGAAATATGTTATTTATACTTTGAATATAGTAGTTAGATGTCATTTTTCATCTCTATCCATAAACAGTAGTTTATAAAACTGTCGAATAAGAATGAGAATCTGACAAAGGTTGTTGTTAGTATGAGCCGTTATTTGATCAAAGACAAAGTTGGGCATTTGAGCTTGATGTTGTATTTGGGCCAAACAAATTGCTCGGCCTGCAGCCTTCATGATGAAATTTGGCCCTCAATTTGGGCCAAACCCATCAACCTAGGAATTCTTCATCAAATTCAAATGAAAATTTTAATTATTCAGCTCAAAACATAAAGGTTCGGATAAAAAAAATTAAAAAAAAAAAAAGGAATCCTCCTCTCTGTACCTATATATATATATATATATAATCCGTTTTGCTAAAGTGAGCTTCTTTGTCATGAAAGAAGCGAACAGATCAAAATTGACAACTTCATCCATAGCACGCAGAACTATCTCACAAGCAAGCAATGGAAATGAGACATTGACCTCAAGAAAATACTACCAATTATACAAATTCTGTCAAAAAGGGCGGTGCGGAACATAAACACAGGACTAGGTAAAACATCTAACCAATTTGGGTCTATTTTCCATGTCCTTGCCTTGTATTATGTAATGGGTCGTTTTCACGGCTCAAACATGTAACCTCCAAATATTGCAGCAATTCTACCAATTGTGTGTACAAATTCTGGCAAAATCCTTAAAGATCATAGCCTATGTCAGTCCTGTGCAGGGATGTAGAGTGTCTAACAAGCCGTTCTTGCTCGTCAAACATGTCGAGATTCTCACAAGGAGCCGGAAATATGGCCCCAATCACACGCCCTTGGACGAAGGCACATTGGAATATATGTTTCTTCTTGTAGGTTATCCCCACCGACAAGTTGCGGAAAGTGACATTTTTAATGAGGATTTCTTTGCTCCCATGGATCCTCACGGGCACTCGAACTCCATGACCATGGATGGAGGTAAAAGTAATGTCTTCAATGGTAGGGACGTTTTTGGGGTTGTATCCCTCGTCCGGGTGCTCGTCGTAGTTCGTCTTGATGAGGATTCCGACACGGACGTTGTTGAATGTCAAATTTCGGTATGCTATCTTCCGAATATATCCACCCCGACCAGGAGATGTCTTGATCCGAACAGCACGTCTGGAATCCCACACAATGATGTTCTCTATGGTGATGTTTGAGACACCACCGGACATCTCACTCCCTATTGATACGCCGGCACTGTTAAATGTCCATTCAAGATAATATTGCTTACTATCAGAGACTTCAGTATTTTGTTGCATTTCATATGATATAGGTTTCTTTCTAAATGTAGGAAACATAACATATCAACTGATATATCAGTATTGAACCTTCCAATACCACAATAAAATCAGAATATATTACCTTATTAGTAATACCCTTGATATATTGGCTGATATCTCCCCCACAATTATTTTGCTTTGCTTCGTTAAAAAATATATATGTCCAATGTGTCCGATAATGGATTTGGGGGGAATAGATGTCTTTGAGAGATATATTCGGTGCATTTCTACCATTCAATTTTCATTTAATGGTAGAGATCTTAAGTAATAAAAAATTATACATAGAATTTTTTATAATTTTTTTTACAATATTAACATCCATTAAATTTTTAACCCTATGGTAAATATTAAAAAAAAACATTTGTATGATTTTTTAATATTTTAAATCTCATCCATTAGATTTTTTTATCCAATGGATGAGATAGCCCAAATAGATGTATGACCCCCAAACTCGTCCAATAACAACACATATTGTGAGTTAAAATATTAGTACCAGTATTGGTTTTGACCGTATTGGGAGATACGTACCGATGTCCGATGCATCAGACATACATTTTTTTTTTTAATCAAAACCTAGAGTCCAAATTAGGCTAATAAGTCTGGAAATATCAGGTATATTAGCTGATATTTTGAATATCAGCCGATATATCATGATATATCCCCGGTACGGTGAAATAAACTGATTTTGATCCAGTATTGAGGAAAATCAATTTTCTGGAGTCAATACCAATATATGCCAATATTTCCTTCTATACTATCGTCCCATATAGCTGCGATTGATTCCAACATAAACACTACCACTCTTTGTCAAAAAATCTAGGAAGAAACTAATAGCAGGGTTGAATTGACATTGTTTCAAATAAGATTTGTTTCAATGCAAAGGCATGTTGATGTACAAGAATGCACCAGCAATTTAGCAGAACCACGGATGCTTCAGCATCCATAAAACATTAAAGCACGCATCCGACTAACAAGTGCTTGGTAGATAACAGCAATTGGCATGCAAAATAATTCTGCAAAGAGTAAGTAAATTATAAAAATAAAAATGAAAAAAAAAACAAGCTTACCTGGCCATAGAGCGAACGACAAGGTTGCGGATGAGAATGTTCGTGGAAGGCCGACCATAAGAAATTCCATACTGATCCCAACCACTCTTTATTGCAATTCCATCATCGCCTACACTGATGTAGCAGTCCTCAATCACCATATCTTCACATGAATCTGATCGGGCAATAAATGTAATTGAAATCCATTTATTAAACACAAACAACCAAAATAAACAAATAATAAACAGGGAATTTTGATTAAAATAGGGAATTCCATAAGATAATGAAGTTTGCTCCATCAACCAGCATACAGCCTTTACCTATATAGTTCCATTGGGTGGCATGAATCAAACTTCCTACTTTGGCCAATTGGAATTCGGATTTCATGGTTTTCTAATCCTTGAAAGCCAAGCCAATAATCAGACGATGAAGTTTAGCTCTATCATCTATGAAACCAGAAAACATGAGATCTCCCAAAAATTGACCCTGCCATTAAGACGGGTGATGTACTTGATTTCAATTAACGAATAGTCAAGTCCATCACTGATTCATCGCTAGGATCATGAATAAAATATTGTTATTAGTCCTCTGATATCAATATTTCCCAATATCAAGACAAAATTGAGATATGATGCCATATCAACGATACACCTAGTGTTTCTTGATATTTAGTTGATATATCGGATGATATTTCCCTACCAAGTTTTAGAAAAAAAATTGTAACTGATAATCCAAAACTCATACGCATAACCGGATATGGCCGATATTGATTCGGCTGTAACACCTACAGATGCCGATACCAGTACTTTAATCCATCAGGGTTAAACATTATCAGAATGCACTTTTCTGGCAACAAAACATATGTCACTCACCAGGATCTATTCCATCAGTATTTGGGGCATCAAATAGGGGAGCCAATATTGTAATGTTCTGAATTGTTACATTTTTGCAGTCATAAGGATGAAGTGTCCAGAAAGGTGAATTGCGTAAAGTGATGTTAGTAATCATAATGTCACTTGACCACATGATCTGGATAAGTGGTCCTCTAGTGTGGTTGAGAAGCTTTTGGCGATGCTTTTTCCACCATGTTTGACCCTGTCCATCAATCGTACCATTGTGCCCTGTTGATCATGAATATCATTTCTCAGAAAATCGTGAATGGATCAAATTTTTGGAATTCAATTTGAAGATCTAACAATCTACAGCCACGCCCAAATCAACACAATCAGACATTAATTGTCCTAAAATATGCAAATCCCTTTTGATAAAGTGCTCTTCAATGCTCTAATAAGCTGATTTTCACTTGAACATGTTCCCCTATCCTTAGGGGAGGGATAGAAAATTTTCCTAGTAAGCAGCCAATCTATTAATCAACATGATATTATAGCAATCTTGTTGCATATGGATAGTTAGAGAGGAAAAGGCTCAATTTTCACGAAATTGTTGTGACTTGATGGCTATTATAAACCTATATTTTGCTCAGTTTTATTCCAGAGCTTTTATTTTAACTTCGTATTATTATAAACCTACTGCCAACTATTGCAGTAGGCTAACTTAGACTTCGTATATCTGTAACCAATAATATGCAACTTCATCAAGCAAGGTTCTCTCCACAACATTCTTCTAAGAATTGCTTCAATTACGATGAAGCACTATTCTTATATTTTTTCTAAGCAATGAGATACGCATCCAGCAAGAGGGGGTTGCTGGAAAGAGAAACAATGTCATTTATGCACTTATATCATGATCAGATGTTAGCACAAGAAATGGAAAATTTGTCACCATTTTTTTAATCACACATGCAGTACCAGGCAACATAACTTGGATAAAACACAAATTCAACACTACGTACCAGTTATGATAACATCTTTGAGTTTTTGACCGTGAATCAAGCTACCATACCGAGGTCCAGGATGCTCTCTGCCATACCCATATGATGGCAATGGGGGCATCAATGGCCAATACTTCTCATCCTGTTCAGTTCAAGTATGGATAAGTTCACAGTAAGCAATGGCTTACCTTGAAATTCAATATGTAAACATAATAATCCACATGACCATGGATTAAACAATTTGTATTGGTCGTGAACGTATAAGTATTAACCATATAGAACGACACGTATCGCAATCGGATACCAGGAACATAAAACTTTTTTTTTTTTTATGATCATATCAAAATTGAGTTATATACTAAAATTTGATTATTTTTATAATAAAATTATATATTTGAAGAGTTTGTTAATTTTGTCAAAATTGACACCTTGGTCAATGCCCAAAGGTTAAAAAAATCCGTATATTTAGGAAAATTTTGGCCAATGCATATCAACCGATACAGCAACATCGTGATAACTTTCAAAACTTGAAACTATTGGTATTAAGAGGTCTCAACACCAAGAAGTATTTGCTGATATTTTGATCCATGCATCCAAGCCTTGGATCTGATTTTTTTATTGTAATCAAAATTTAAAATATCATGCCATATTAGAATGTATCAATGAGAACGTGATGAGATTTGGGACAAAATATGGAAATAAATAAAACCGCATAACTGTTAAAATATTTAGGATTCACAAAATTTTTCTTCTCTTTTGATTACAAGCACTGGCATGTTAATAGCCAAATCTAAAAGATGAAATTAAAATACTAGCAAACACAAACTTTTCAAAATAAATGAAGATAATCACAAGACAGATTCCATCAACTCTCAAATATGGCTTTTCCATATTTCTTCAAAATGTATATGGCTTGATCCTCAGCTTTCGGACCATTTTTGTTACATGGCATCTTCCTTAATCTGTCTGTACATGTAAAACACAAAATGGAATTCAAAACACCCCATAAAAGTCAAACCTTTGATCCCCAACAACATCGCACTCGCGTAATTCACCTGTCATCACTTGTCCATGCAATACCACTACATGCTTCCCAGGAAATCTTTCTAAAGGCCAATAACTCACACTCGAAAGAAACCTCAACAAATACAGCCATTAGAACTTTAAGTTCATGCTCCCTTGACAATTTGTGAGTTCAAAGTTCACAAAATTATGTTTTGCTGTTTAAAATAAGTGGATTTTGTGTTCATGCTTACCCTCAAGTAATAAAGTTCTTAACACCCAATATCCTATGAAAGGATTGAAAAAGAAAAGGGTTGTACAATTAATCAATAGAAAAGGTCTTTTTTCTTCTTTAAAACTATCCAAGCATGATTTAGCTGGAAAGGGTCTACTTGGCACTTTTAAATCCTAAATCATCATGACCTCCTAATTTGATATATTCTATAGACCAGTTTCTGACAGGATAGTATGATCTCCGCCACCTTAAATAGTTCTAGAAATGCCACACCCAAAAACCTAAAAGAGATTAAAATAGAACTATGGAGACGTGGGAAATGGCATAGCTAGAATTTCAAATGGCTTAATTCCTATCCACCGAAAAATGGCTTAGAAGCAACATCCTGCAAACAGCCAATTGCATACATCTGTTAACTGCTCGTCAAAATAGTCATATGTGGCAGTAGACATCGAGACCGACCCTTGCAAATAGCCTATTAAAACTAAATCGCCTGTTCTTTGCTGCATAATGCACCAACGCAACTCTGAATTTCATGCAGTCTTGTCGTATTTAAATCTACTAAATCCCAAATCACCGAGTGACCAGCTTGACAAGGAAAGAAAATTGACAATGGTAACCCTTCTAACTTTGCATGAAATAAGTTCGTTTCAACTTCTCCAATGAAATCAAAAGAGCCACTCATAAAATTTCCTCGCTAATTTTTTTGTCCTCCAGTTCATTCACAAACTGTTTATATTATATTCCCATGATGAAAAGCATCCCAAAAGTGCCGTCATTTTGACTGCAAGCATCTGGTAAGTATTAGAAAATTATTACCTTAAAATTTACCATATGACATCTAAATCATCTGCTATCCACTCTTCCAGCCTCTTTGTATCACCCAAAACTATTGAGAACCTGTTAAGAAGTCTATCTTACTTGAATAAGTTCGGTTTTTCTCCTTTGGTAACTGGCTCTTCAAGAGTTCTGAAAATTCAATCATGACCACTAACTATCCACAAAAGAAACCTAATAACCACATAATTCATTAAAATTCGCCTAATACATAAACTTCCTACAGAAAAAATGCCACCGATGCCTGTGAAGCACTTGCTTGGTTGTACATGAAAACTAATTTTACTTACAAAATGAAGCATTTTCCACAATCAAAGAAAAACCTTCTTTTACTTAAACTACTACTTTTTAGCACTGCCATGTGCCAGATACTGAGTGCTTACCAACTTTTACACGAAAAGAATAATGATTCTTCCCCTTCAAATGAGACAGCTTTGAGGTACTTGAACGTACTAGTTCAATTCACAGCCCAAGTTTAAGCAATATAAGAGCCGAACGTGGCATAGTCCCTAACCATACTAAGTCGAGTATATATCAAAACTTGGGGGAAAAATACCAGTAATAACCACTAATGAGTTATGCTATATGTACAAATTAGACCAAAATATCCCTAAATGATGTTTCAACAGCGATTTGGGAGGCAATCTTACAGTAGATACAGATGGAGAAACTCACATCGATGCCAAGGATAACAGCATCTTGAGCTAGGAACAAAGTCATGTGGCTCGTCAAATTGAACGGGGCAGTCAGCCAATACCCAGCAGGCACATTCAGCTGCGCCCCACCTTTACTCCGGAACTTGACTACGGCCGACACAGCCCTCTCAAACGCCACCGTATTGTCCGTTGCACCGTCCCCAACCGCGCCGAAATCCGCTATATTGAAAGCCACCGGTCGCAGCCTCGGCAACGGCCGCACCGGAGCTCGCCGGAAAATTAACGGTCCATCGACGATGCTCCGCTGACACACGAACACGGATATAAACCCCACGATCCACAAAACCGTGAATAGGGTTTTGTGGTTTGACAAAAATTTCGGCACCCACCGCTTCAATTGTAGTCTGTGTTGATGGAGCATTGCGTTTTAATGGGCGCGATTTTGAAAATAAGAGGTTTGAGCTTTGAGTAATTGGTGTTTATGTTTAGAGAGAGTAAGTGATTGAGGAATTAGTCTTGTATTCAAGAGAAGGGAGGGTGAAGGAGATCTAAGTGAAGTGGTTTGAGTTAGGAGATGGAAGAGGAATGAGCAATCGAAGAGGGAGGGGAGTGGCCATTGGGGATTTGGTAGTACTTACTTCTTGGTAATGATCAAAGCAACAAGAATCAGGTAGGGTTCAGATTTGGGGAAGAAGCCGTCGGAGTGCAACAGAATGGAAGAAAACAACTGGAAAGAGTCACCATGGGAAAGGGAGGGATTTGACCTACAGCAGGCATGGAAGTTGCTCTTGACAAATGCCGATTGAAACAGAGAGCTTAAGTGGCATCGAAATTAATGCTAGACATTATATTATGTAAAATTTATTGCTATAAAGACTATTTTACCGTTTAGTTTGAAGGTAACTTATAGATATATATTCATATCCTTCTATTAGTTTGTTTGCATTTGAAGATATTGATATCATTATCAATAGGAAGTGTATAACTTAAAAATGAATTCATCTAAAAGTCTTTTCAAATTTATTTTTTATTAGACATTTTAGATAAATTATATTATAAGAACAAATAAGATATTATAAGAACAAAATAAATCTAAATTTATCTTTCAATGTTTAATTTAATATATCATTAACCAAACTATAATATCTAAAATGATTGAAATGAGAATGTGATAGCTTTTATAGACGATAAATTTAGTATTTTTAAATATATTGTAAGGAGAGAAGACTCACAAGTGAGTTAAATTGATATAAATCTTAAAATCTATTGACATATGTGTTATAAAACTTATGTGTGTAAATAATTATTTGGTTTTCTTGTTTGAGCATATTATGTTATCTTTTATATAAAGTTGTCTTATTAGTTTATTTGCATTTGAAGATATTGATATCATTATCAATAGGAAGTGTATAACTTAAAAATGAATCCATCTAAAAATCTTTTCAAACATATTTTTTATTAGACATTTCAGATGAATCATATTATAAGAACAAATAAGATATTATAAGAATATAATAAATCTAAATTTATCTTCCAACGTTTAATTTAGTATATCACTAACCAAACTATAATATCTAAAATGATTGAAATGAGAATATGATGGCTTTTATAGACGATAAGTTTCGTGTTTTTGAATATATTGTAGGGAGAGAAGATTAACAGGTGAGTTAAATTGATATAAATCTTAGAATCTATTGACGTATGTGCTATAAAATTTATGTGTGTCAATAATTTTTTGGTTTTTTTATTTGAGCATATTATGTTAGCTTTTATATAAAGTTGTCTTATATTATATCAACATGACAAGGGAGTTGGCATTCCCCCAATATTATCGTCCAAATAATCAAATTGTTTTGCCTTTTTGTCCCAACTAATAATTCAACACTTTTAACGACACTTACATTTTGATAATTTGATCTCTAATAATATAGTCTAATGATAATTCAATAGTGCGGGGTTTCTAGCAGCATGCTCCTTCTAATAGCAAATGTAGTGACCGAACTTGGATATACTAGCCTAATTCGGACCAATTATATGAAAACGTCAAGCCTAACTTTTTGTCATACATAAAATGTAACTATAATAATATTTTCCTAAAATTCATCACCTCAACTACATAATAAATAAAATAATAATGTTTGGATATATCAAAATTCTAAAAGACACATATAAGGTTCAAGTTTTTACAATTATGTTATTTATGATTAATTAAACAAATATAATTGAAATTAAGGTTAAAAAATGTAAAAAAATTAAGTCAAATAGTCAAATTTGAACCTACACAGCTCGTGCGCCAGACCCAAGCTTGAGGCATACTCGAGGCACCAAAAATAGAATTGTTAAATTCCAAAATATTCCCACCCGAAAGGCACTCGAGGCACATACGAGAGGAAATTCCAAAAAGGTTGTACCCGAGTAGCGCTCGAGCATCGAATGCCGAACTGCAGTGCCCGATGCACGCTTGACCAGCACTCAAGCGTTGGCGTGGGTATAAAAGCACATGAGAATAAGACTTCAGTCATTTTGAAGGGGTGCAAATAGAGATAGAGAGGAAAATCAGGGAGAAGAGAGAGAATACTTTCAGTAGCTCAAGTTAGGACAATCAAATTAAAAATTTGGGTAAATTATGTCGAGATAAATGCACTCTAAATTTTTTATTTCATTTGTTATTATTTATTTTCGTTCTCTTCAAGTATTCTTAATCTAATGCTCATTCAAGTTTAGATTTTAAAGTTAAAATATGTAACTCATGCATGTATATTGATTTTTCCATAATTTATGATAAATTTTTTTTTAAAACTCATGTTTACATATTTGTATCTTGTAATATGTGTTATATTTTAGAATCTAAATTTTTTTTCATAACTGGAAACATAATAAGTGCTCCTACTTGCTTGTACTTAGAAGCTGTTGAGTTTAAATTATTACATGTTTAATTATATATTACATATTTGTTAAATTTATATTAATTTTTTTATTTTTTACTACATGAAATGTATTAAATTTCATACTTTAAGAATTGTCACATTTAAAAAGAAAATATAATATATCATAAAAAATAGAAAATTCTACAATTATATTAAAAAAATAATAAAGTATTTTCAAAGTGGTGAAAATTAAAAATTAAAAAGTAAAGTACATAGTTTTTCCTAAGTTAAAGATTTGACTAAGGTTACGATTCAACAAGTAGCATATTATGTCACGTCTTAATATATTAAAGTAAAAAATTGATATCTAAATCTATGTAACTACGGGTTAAGAAATAGTGTCTGGCCGTATTTATAAGGTTATATATAGACAACCCACCTCTGGATCTTAAATAAAAACGTATAGCATTTGATTATGTAAAAATAAACACAATTTAGGTTTCATTGACCGCTTTTTTAGTTGGTAAAGGTCTATTGGTCTTGATCTCTAAATAAAATAAGATTTATGTACATTTTGATGATTAAAACTAAGAAAGAATAAGATAGGAAATTCGAAATGACCACACTAAAGTTTCTTACCCATGTTTTATGTGATTATATCCTATCATGATTTCTATTCTCTACAATATATTTTTAAATATAAAGTATACATATTTCTTGATATGTATTAACCCCCTCAAATGAGTGGTTTGAGTTCTTACCAAATAAGTAGAAGTGAAGATAGAAGTGATAATTATGCTTTTGTAGATACTTATATTTTCAAGCAATGTTTAATGTATTTAGATACTGTATTTTAGTTTGTTTAAGTTGTAGACGAAGGATTATGAATTGTAAGATATTATAAACTTTTAGACTATGTTTCGATATTTAAAATGATGTTTTGTGGCTTTGGTATTTGCGGATTGTGTTGGATATTTATTGCTTCCACAGAATGTTAGATGATCGATGACATTTAAGCAGGCATCTTTCCTTAATAAGATCCGACGTTATATAGTTTTTGAGTTGGTAACGAAATTATAAATGACGTGACGATATATTTGAATCTTGTGTATGATATTTGTTGTTATGTAAAGTTGATTATGGTATCAAAGTAAAAAATTCACGTCCGATTAGTCAATTAATTAATTTATCAGTTAAATTGATAATTAAAAGATAATTAATTATGATTATAATTAATTATTAGATTTAGAATATGATCTGTCACATTATAACTCTAAACTAAATATCCCACTAATATTTCAAAAATAAAATCTTGCCACGCTTAAAATTAAGATAACAGTTAAAGTTCAGAATCCCTTACCTGTACCCTCATCAGTAAATGTTTGATCTTCGGTTAGCTCTATTGTCTTATGCTACTTTGGTATCATAAAAGTATAAGAATGATATAAAAGTTCAGCAAATGATATAATCAAATATTATAGTAAACAAACCATATCAATGGAAAGTAAAAGTAATATCAATATTGTAACGTCTCGAATATTTTGAGTTTATTATTTTATGAAAATAAATTATTTAATTAATTTAAATAATTATTTGACTATTTTAGTAATTAATTTAAATTTAGATTATTGATTAAAGTTTAGAATTAAATAAAAAATTTAGTTAATTTTTAAACTAAACTAAATAATTAAATATTTATCTAATAAATTTTAATTTATTAGTATTTATTGATTAAAAATATAATTAATTTAAAAAAATTAAAATATTTAAATTTTAGATTAAAATATTATTATTGTGGTAGTTAAATAACTAATTTAAATAATATTTTAATAAGTAATAAATTAATATAATAATAATAATAATAATAATAGTAATAATAATAATAATATAAGAAGAAGAATAAGGAATGAAAACAGGGAGAGATAGAGACACGACTGAAGAAGAATGAGAGAAAAGAGGAGGAAAAACTGTCGACCGACTTGTGCTCCACGGCAGCTTCCTCTTCTTCAGCCATACAGTTGGAAAAATCTAAATTTATAAACTGATTTCCTTATTCCTCTCGGTGGCCAATCTCATTTTTCCTCTTTATATGGAAGCTGATCCCTTGGAGTAGCAAAGAAGGAACGGAAGGCCAGGCCAATGTTATTGTTGCTATCGTCGTCAATTAATCAATGTCGGAGAAGGTCGCTGTGACTGTTCGAAGCGGCTGCCGCCGCCGCAAAACCCTAACTGTGCTACTGTTACAAGCAAGTTGATTTGAGTTTCCTTACGATTAATCCTCTAATTGTTACAATTAAATTCTTCTCTTCTCATTGTTGATGTTGATTTCTTTCGTTAAATGCCTTGATTTTGGAGGGAATCGGCTGTATTTTATTACAAGCAAAAATGGAGAAAAACAGAGTCTTGACTTTGGACGGTGGGAATGGATTGGTTTCGAGGGGCTTATGCTTAATTGGGGTATAATAGCTAGTAAATTTATATTATAAAATTTATTGATTTACTTGTTGAATTATGAAGGTTAGGACTTTTCCTATTTTTCGTGAGAATCGGCATAGGCCTGGAGAACAGAGCATCTGGCTCTGTTATACCACTGTGCAAGTTCGGTGATAAAGATGGTGATGCCGCCGTCACCGTGTGGTGAGCCGAGGGTAAGTAGGCGGCGGTGCTACCGTATATATGCGCCGAGGGATGTGGATGTATTGGGCGTATATACACCCAGCCGTGAGAGTATATGATATATATATACTTGTATATAAAGTGTGTGTGTGTTTAGACGTGTGGAAGCTTAGGTGTGTGTGTATATATATATATATATTGTGTTTAGATGTGTGTGAGCTGTGGTGCGTGTGTGTATATATATGAATATATATATATATATATGAAAATTGTTAATTATTTGAGGAGAATGTTATCGGTAATTATTACTTTGATAAGATTGTTATGGAATTAATTGGGATAATTAAATAAGATAAAAATCGTAGGTTAATTTGATAACGATAAAATTGAGAATATTTTATGGCCTTAGAGATAATTTTGAGACCCTGAATTAGTTAGAAAGAATTTAATAAAATATTAAAACATTCGATCGAATATTTAAAATATCATTGATACCGTTACTTTCCTTCCGATAATAACATTATTTACGTTATCTTTGAATTGTGTGTATATGATCTTTATCAATACCGAACGATAATTCTTTTATTAAAATTGTAAAGTTTTATTTGTGTCATATTTGATTGCGTGAGTAGTTAAGTTATTAACTTCTTACGTTCAATGTTAAGAAAACGTATGAAAATATTAAAGTATTTAGTCGAATGGGAGGTTATGACACCTTAGCGTGGTCTACACTTATCCAACACTGATTTTTATATCATGGTGATAATGATGTATATTGTTTATTATGGGGTGACACTTATAACTATGTGATCATTGTAGAAGATGATATTAGGGATATCATTTGGCGAAGGGTATCACGGATGATATCGGCATGCTACTGGTACAATTTCTGGGAGAATTGTAGCGGTAGTAGGATACCATGGATAACCTCGTTACACTTACCCAATCGTTAGGAGCGTAAATACGGAGTCTTTGATTCACGGTGGCAGAATAAGATTTAAAGAGATTCATTGTGATATTTCGTTATTATTGATACCTCATGGGTTGGGGATTCAGTTTAATCCACGTGTTATATTCGGTAGAATTCATGGGTCGAATTTTATTATATCCGAATTCAGTGGAATCCATATTGTTTTTTGTATTCGGATTTTAGGTCGTTCACGCTGATATTTAAATTAGGAGATCCCTTTTATTATTGTGATATCGGATTCTAAAAGATCTTACCTCTTATTGATAAAGTATTATGATCTTTGTTATATCGGCATTTGGAGTGATTTACCTTTCTTATATCTTTGAATTGTAAATACAATGAAATGTATTTTCTTGGATATATTAACCTGTTGGATATTATATTGTTGTTCATAATTCTTGTTATATCTTGTATATATTGTAAATTTGTAACCGTTATTATCATTTCCTGTTTATTTTGAATTTGTATCATTTATTGGACGTTTGACTCACTCTTACTATTTTTTTTTCTTTCAAAGTAGCAGGTTAAACGAGGATGACTCTAGAGTTGAGTAAAAAGTTGTGGCGAGATAAATTAAGACCAAATTGGAGATAGTATTAAAATAATATTTTAGAGATATATTTTGACATTTTGCTTTATTTTGTTGGGATTATTTTTAAGACTGTGTATTTTTATTTATTTATTTCAGTATGAGGGTGTTTAAATTATTATGGTTATATTTTATTAGTTGTGGATGTGCAATATATATATATATATATATATATTAGGGTGAAAATTTGAATTTATCTTATGTGATCAAGTTTGGATATTAGTCATGGAATTGAGTTAGGGATGTCACAAATATTATGCCAAAAAGTTACCACTATTCAAGACTTTATGCTCATCGTAATTACAACTTAAGGACAATACAAATTTCTACTATTAAAGGTTAGTGTTGAACCTACAATATCATGAGTACAAACTAAATTTTATTAAATCCAAATATTAATAAAAAATTAGGTTTCATCAAATATATTGTAATAGAGGTTATTATTATAGTAAATATTTCAAGAATCTCTTTAAATCTTATTTTGTAATTATAAAGCAATAACTATCGTCCCCTCACCAACATATGGGTAACAATTTTGAGGTAATCGATACTCTCAAATTTGATATGCGATTAACTCAATGGTCTCCTAATAGTTATCATCCGTAGGTGTGAACCATAACAATCCATATAATTATATCATTGATATATAATCACGTTCACATCTTGGGATCATGTGGGATCCTCATTTTATATAAGAATGATAACTATACTCAATCCATGTGATCTTATTTTTGACACTGTCACATTCGTATCCCTAAAGTCTCGTTGAATTCTTGTTCTATATAAGCAAGACAATTATGGCCAGTGTATCAATCTCAGTACACCTTGATACAATGTCCTTTAACATATTAACTCGCATTATTCACATAACTATAAATATCCGTCATACTTAAATATTAATATTTTCATTAACTTCAATTATAAATTAATTTGTGAAGTTAAACAGTAAGGAACATAAATATCCATTGAATCAAATAAAAAGGCCAACCATAGTATTCATATAGGAATACTATTACATTTTGGATCTAAAGTTGAATTTACTTATTTCATAATCCTTAATTATCTTAAAATCAGATTTTAAATTTAAGATAAAAATTATTTATTTAATTTAATTGACTTAAATCTAAAATAAATACTGAAATGTAAGCCTGTATCAAATATCATTAAACTGTAAATAAAATTTTCAATCCACCTAACTAAAAGAAAAACTAAATTATTGAAACCTAGATAAAATATCTTAATTTAAAATTGGAGTATAAACATCCATTGAATCAAATAAAATATCACCAACCAGTAGTATTCATATATCTAATACTAGAATTTATCATTTGATACATCCAAAGTTTATATTTTAATTATTTAAATATTTTAAAAATTATTAAAAAATATCTTAAAATTAGATTTTAAATTTAAGATAAAAAATAATTTATTTAATTTAATTGACTTGAATCTAAAATAAATATTTAAAAAGTAAGTAAAAACCATATTTTATCAAATATCATTAATTATGGAAAAAATGAATATTTTAATAATTAATCATAAGATTTAAAAATTACACTCTAAAAGTGACTCTAAAACTCAACTATTATTGACTTAACCTAATAATATAAAATATCTTAATTTAAAATTGGAGTATTAACCATAAGCTTTTGAAAAATTTCAAATTCACTTAAATATCACCATTATTAGTCGGAGGCCATATAAAACATCTACCCATACAAATAGAATTTATCAATCCGATACATAAAAAATTATATTTTAATAGTTTAAATATTTTAAAAATTATTATTTAAAAATATCCAAGTCAACTAATCTAAAAATTATAAAATATATTTTATTTTACCTTTGGTGATCAGAATAATTTTTTAAAATCATTGTTGCCTCATTTTTTGATTATCCATTTTTATGTGAATATTTAAAAAGTAAGTAAAAACCATATTTTATCTCTTTTTATTACCGCATGAATTATGGAAAAATTGAATATTTTTTTTCCAATATTGTTATAAATAATAGAATACCTAGAGTATTATAAACATTAGAATAATAATTTAAATATATTATTTTTTTTAATTTTAATAAAAAAAATAGTAAGTTTAAGTTCTATTATAAATGCAGAATATTCAGTAAATACTATTAAAACTCGACAAATGTATGATTTTCTTCTATCAATTTAAACTGAAAATTTTGCATTAATTTAACTATTTATTTTATATTTTTATGGTAAAAAATATAACTTATAATATAAGGAAAGTAACTGTTCTTATTACTTAATTCTTACGCAGCATCAAATGCACGATGCCACTCCCTTCTCTGTCATCTCTCCGATCCTCGTTCTTCAATCTCCGAAGTCAAATTATTTCTCTGAGATCTGCTTCACCCTTCCCTTCTCTCTGAGACAGTCTGATTACTCGATTACTTGCGGTCTCCAATCATGAACAACAATTACTACTCTTTTGTCCAAGATTGCGTCCGTTAAAACGCAATACGCCATAAACACTGACTCCAATTGAAGATGCTGGCGCGACGTTGTTGTCAAATCAAGAAACAGTATGCACATTTATGTAGATCGTGGAGTTTGCATCCGTGTTCGTGTGGCAGCCGCGCGGTTGCCCATGCTGCGGCCGGTGGCCCTTCAATATGAGGGATTTCAGCGTGGTTGGGGACGGTGCGACGGATATTGCTGCAGCGTTTGAGAAGGCGGTGTCTCCCGCAGCGAAATTTCGGAATAAAGGTGTAGCGCAGCTGAATGTGCCTGATGGGCACTTGCTCACTGCTTCATTCAATTTGACGAGCCACGTTTCTTTGTTCTTAGCTCAGGACGCTGTTATCGTTGAATCGATGTGAGTTGGACATCTTCTTCTCTCCAGGTCTTTGGATTGCAACATCTACTTTATTTATTTATTTATTTATTTTGAAAATGACCTAGTAGCTTGTGGATAGTAATACTGTATCTGTCGAGAGATTGCCTCCCAAATATATCCCGTTTACTTCTGTGCTGTCCAAACATCATTTTTGGGATATTTTGGCTGGTAATTTTTTTCACTTGGTTTGATATGTTGTTGGCTTACTTGACTAGGGACTATGAATTGAAGTAGTAATCTTGTGCTCAAGGCTGTATCATGTGGAGCGGAGGAACCATTATTGTTTAAAATAGTTAGTTTTAAGTGGAAGGCTGTTTCTTCAAAATACTTCACTTTTTTCTTTTTCTATTTAGATTTGGGCTGTCAATTGAACTTGTATGCCTGTGCTCAAGGCTGTTTCATGTGGAGCGGAAGAAACATTATTCTTTAAAATTGTAGTTTTACGTGAAAAGCCTTTTTCTTCAAAATGGAAAATTCCTCATTAAGGAAGTATGACATAGCCCTATAGTACCAACAAACAAGTGCTTCACGGACATCGGTGCCATTTCTTCTGTGGGAGCAAATTTATGATTGAAATTTATGATTGCATGTGTTAGGAAGATTTTGTTGTTAGGTTCCTTTGTGGGTAGGTTGTGGTTACGATTGAATGTTCAAAACTCTTGAAGAATCACCTGTCAAAGAAAAAAGTAACGTACACTTAAAGTTACACAATCTTCATAGAAGGTTTTTCTCATTTATATTGGGTGATACAGAGAGGGTTGAGGAGTGGACAGCGGATGATTTTAAGTGTCATCTGCTTAAATATAAGGTAGTGTTTCTCTAATACTTACAAGATGTTAAGTTTCAGAAAAATTCTTTGATACTGTTAGAGGGAATGATTCATGAGGCTTGTTGATGCAGGAAAGGAAAAGCAAGGGAAGGAAGGAAGAAGAGAAAGAAAAAAGGGGAGAAACAACAAGAGAATAGAGAGAAGGGAGAAGCATAAATTATCAGAGAGAAGAAAGAACAATCATAATTTTTTGCTATTAATTTAACTCATCAATCAATTCTCAAATAATAAAGTTAATGCCCTTATATAAAGGTATTATACTCTTAAATTAATTAGAAATAAATATTGATGTGTCCCTAAATCTATTACTGTATGAATTAGGAAGCTGTTTGATCTCGTCCGACGGGTTCAATTGAAACAGGTTCAGTTTTTGTCACCGAGAATCTAGATCCTACATACCACAATGAACAAATAAGATGTTAGAGGTTGGCAAAATATGCTCTTTGATATATCTCCCAACACTCAAATTTGAAATCTTTCTGTATTGGAGAGAAAGATTGAGGAATGTAAATTGCATGAATGCAAGTGTAAATGGGAGATTGAGTGTATTGTGGAGGATTGAGCTCTGAAGGATGTGCTCGATTGAGAGTGGTTTTGAGAGAGGTGTGCTCTTTAGGAAGGGTGGTTTAGAGATGGTTACACTATTTGACAGAGTGGCTTTGCAAGACCTTAGTGTGTACAAACGCCGGAGTGGGGAGTGTATGCTCTGTATTTGAGAGTTGACTATTTGGCTGCTCGTTTGGAGGGCTAGAATTTTAGTCTCTTCTCTCATGGCGAAGAGGGAGTATTAATAAAGTGAGTGTCGGTTTTGCTTTCTTTGGGCATCACAGTTGATGACAGTTGCGCACGTGGATCCGCTAAGCTGTCCTAGCGATCACGGGGACCGGCTATGGTAAGCATTGCTGTCTGGGAATATTCTTTCTACTACCAGAGTGATTGTGGAGGGCACCGCATGGTAGTTTCCGTTTGAGAATATTTGCTAAGTCATAATTACCACCCTAGGGATGATGTGCAATCATGAGGCAATAGTTTGGGCATATTTGCTAAGCTACCTGGCCAATTCTGGCAAGTGTGACCTGCCCACATGCACTAAGTTATGATGGTTGTTAGCTTGTTGAGTTGGAGGGTCGGTGGCTAAGGTAGGGCACCGCGAAGCCCTAATTGCCCGTTTTCTGCTAGGCAGTCCAGAGTCGACTCACTTGGGTCATCCGTGTTGCCTTCTCAATCTTGGGCTAAGGAAGCGTTTTGTTGGGCTTTCATCTCTCGGGCCTCTTTTCCTCCAACGGATTGGGTTTTTGGTTGGCCCATGGATAGCCATTCCCATCAAATATAATTATCTAATTAATGACAACTCAAAAATATAATATTTTTAAAATATCATGGATTTACCAAAATTATAGAATTTTGGAAATTTCAAGATGTTACAAATAATCATAGAAATAAATCAATAATTAAAATAAAATAAAATAAAATCTTTCTAATTTTGTGATGCCTGTATCAACTCTCCCTAGGTGACTAAGACTCGACCATGTCAAGTAAGGATTCTGTCATCAATCCTCTAACCACAAGTTAAGTGGTTGTACAATTTTCCTACGATGCCTGTAGACATGTGTGAGTAGTGGTTGAAATTTAATAGTTCCACCAACTCTTCCTAAGTGAGAAAAACTTGAACTTGGGGATGGTTGATCTTGCTAACTTCAATAGAAATCTAAAATGTTTGGATCTAGTTGCTGAAGTGTCTCTTTTGAAATCCAAGTGCACTCTAAATTTGGTCATCCAACCCAATGAATTTGGTGGTTGATCTATGTCTCTAACCATGCAAAATAATCTGAGCCAATTCCTAGCAAACTCAAAGATGCCCTATGCTGAGCCAATTGTATGTGTACCAAACAAAGCCCTGTAGTAATGACTGAAGGCTAAATAGGCATTTATCAACTTGGGGTTTGTGTAAGGCCTAATAACAACTTGCATATGGGACCAAAAGTTAGCAAATCCCTCTTATTAGGCAGCTTCATGTGTTTCTTTTCACTCTCTCACACACACCACAGACGCTCGCACACTATGTTTTTCTACATGCACACACACTATAGACGAAGACAAAGACGAAGAAGATGAAGACCCACAAAAGACAAAAACCTTAAAATCACATCTTTCGGCGAAATTCATTTTCCTCTCTCTCTTCCTCTTGAATTCAAGATTACAGTTCTGGGTTCCAAATCTGTGGTAGTCGGATTTAGTTTTTGTGGAAAGATCAGGTTTATCAAAAGTGGTGGAGTTGGGTCCATGTCAGTGGTCGTTTAGTGTTTCTATTTTGAAGTAGATGCTAGGGATGACAGCGAGAACTTCCGTTTAAGATATGGGAAAACAAATATCAATTTTCTTTCTTTTTTCTCTTTTTTTACCTCTTTCAACAATGCAAAGATTTTTTTTTTTTTTTTTGGTTTTTCTTCTATCACCTCTTCAAAAACACTTCTATTTTTTTGCCCTACTGCAAGATTTTTTCTGATGTTGTGGGATGGCTTGGTTACTGATGTTGATGGTGATGATGTTAGGTGAGGTAGTAGGTTGGCTTCATGTACGGTGGGAATAAGATGATGTAGAATCAAGAGACTTGAACAAAAAAAAAAAAGGAATTTGGGCTCGGATACCGAATTTGATGCAAGGAAGGAAAAATAAAGGGGAGGAAGGTAGAAGAGAAAAAAGGGAGGAAAAAGGGGGAGAAACAGATAAGAGAATATAGAGAAAGAAGAATCAAAGATTATCGGAGAAAAGGAAGAAATAGAAAAGAGAAAGGGGAGAAACGAAGAAGAAACAGAGAAGGGAGAGGAAAAAAAGGGAGAAACAAAGAAGAGAATAGAGAGAAAGGAGACGTAGAGATTACCAAAGGGAAGGAATGAAAAAGGGGAGGAAATAAGGGGGAAGAAAAGGCAAGAAACAGTGAGAAGGGAGAAGCATAAATAACCAAAGAGAAGAAAGGACAGTCACAATTTTTAAATATTAATTCAATTCATCAATCCATCTTTAAATAATAGAGTTAAGGCCTTTATATGGAGGTACCCTATTTCTAGGTTAATTTAAAAATAAATATAATTATCTAATTAATGATGACTTAAAAATAAAAAAATAAAAATATATAATATAATATTTTAAAATATTATGGAGCTACCAAAATTATAAAATTCAGGGAATCTCCAATATATTACAAACAAAATACAGAAACAAATCAATGATCAAAATCAAATAAAATAAAATCTCCCTAATTTTGGGAAGTTCGCATCACTTGTAGTGGAAAGGGTGACACTTTGGGATACTTGATTGTCATGGGAAAAAAAATATGCAAGGAGGCTGTGATTGAACTAGATCTTGAGGACTAAAAGGTGGTCAATAAAAGATATGTGGTGTCTCTATTTTGTGGGAGAAGTTCAAAAGAATTTATATCCAAAATTTTTGTTGCCGTTTCTATTTTTCATTTTTCTTTCCCTAGGCATGCTGGTCACTGTGTGATTAGGGCTTTAATAGATTTCAATACTGCAAGCCTGCAGAAAATTGAGAGTTGCACTGGTGCATTATTATGAAAAGAGCATGAGATTGAGTTATTGTGTAATGTTCTAGTTTTATCTTTTTCAGGTTTTTGGGTGTCATTTAAAAAACTATTTGAGGTGACAGAGGCCATGTTGTGTTGTCAGAAGTTGGTGTATACAATATATCAATTTAGAAGGATGAGATGATTTAGGACTTCAAAGTGCCTGTGCAAACCCTTTCCAGTTAAATCATGCTGGAATAATGTTAGAGAAGAAAAATACCTTTTTTTGATTGATTTCAGAACCCTTTCCCTATTGCGTTGTGAGAACTGTATTACTTGGGAGTGGGCATGGACTTCAAATCTTATTTCAAAATGAAAAAACATTTTTTTGTGAATGCCCAAGGAATAAAGGTCCATATGTTCTTCATTATTGTAATTAGGCATTGTTTGGGTTGTATGGAATAGGAATTCACTCTCCTAGATTTTTAAGTGACAGAAAACAGCTCCTTATCACATACAACTATTGTTGGCACGATTGATTGAAGTCCCTTGGTTGAACAAAGGCAAATGAAAAATTTGCATATCATTTCAAATTGAACTCACAAATTGTGAAGGGCAGTTGAATTGACAGGGTTAGTTACTGAACTTGTGAGTTTTCTTGCCATTGTGATTTATTAGGAAGTGGAAAGATTTTATTGGAAGCACTCAGTGGTATTGCATGGAGAAGTGATGGGAGGTAAATTCTGTGAGCATTATATGGCCGGGATTCCCAAGCAGGGATCAAAATTTTGATTTATATAAAGGATTGTTTTGAATTCCATTTTGTGTTGCATGTGTGCAGAAAGACACGTGTACTTTTTTTCCAATAGTTTTGATACATGTGTACTTTAGATGTTGATGGATACAAACAAAGATGATCTCATTATTTCTCTGTGTGCAATTGCAAAAGACTGACATAGATCACTGATTTTGAAACACATAGAACTGTTGTTGACAAGATTAACTGAAGTCTCAGCTGGCTGAAGGAAAGCAAACTGAAAATTGGGTAAAGGATTTCTAATTGAACTCACAAATTGTCAAGGGCACATGAATTGAGAGTGCTAGTCGTTGTATTTATAAGGTATCTTGCAAATGTGACTTACAAGCCAGTAGAAAGATATCTTTGGAAGTGTTTGGTGGTGTTGCATAGAGAAGTTATGAGAGGTGAACCCCATGAGCATTATCTGTGCTTGGGGATCAAAGTTTTCCTTATATGAAGGATTTTTTGAATTCCGTTTTGTGTTGCATGTGTGTGTTGAAGGAAACACATATACTTTGGATATTGATGTATGAGAACAAATTTATCTGAAAGATGAGGATTAACCCATTTACATGTAGCAGAATTGTGGAAAAGCCGCATTTAAGAGTTGATGGAATTAGTCATGTGGTTGTCTTCCATTTTATGATCACAAGTTTGTGTTTCAGTGTTCTCTCGTGTGTTTAGCTCTTAACATGTAAATGCTTGTAGGACTTTCAGGGTAATGTCATAGATTGCGGCATTATCATGATGTCATGGTTGGCCCATTTCATGACGTGCTGTGCCTGGTAAATTAGATTGTGTATCTTTTTTTTTTTTGATGAGAATTTTTGGAAGTTCTTTAGCTGAATTTGACCATCCTACTGGATTTTTTCTGAAACTATAAGGTGGTGCTTGTGATCTGGAGAGGAGATGGTCAAAATAGTGTTAACTGATGTAAATGCAATTTTTATACTAGAGTTTTTCTTTTTCTTATTTATTTTTAAGACTATTTTGTCAAGACAACACAAGGCTATAGGTTTATATGGTTACACATGTAGTGTCCTTAACATTATTAGGGGCTTTTATTATTTTTCGTTTTATTATTATTTGATCTTATAAGGTTATTGTTAATGGAATATTTTGAGGGATAATGTGTTGATACGAATGACCTGCCTTCGTTTTGGTACTGTCCAACTTCAAGGCTGTATGTTGGAATTTGTTTTGAT
This sequence comes from Nepenthes gracilis, assembly GCA_033239525.1. Lineage (NCBI taxonomy): Eukaryota > Viridiplantae > Streptophyta > Magnoliopsida > Caryophyllales > Nepenthaceae > Nepenthes > Nepenthes gracilis. Next base: position 16,451,399 of record BSYO01000016.1, on the reverse strand, counting down.
TTCCATATGAATTCCTATAACTGTTTATGTATTGTACTTCTCGTCAAACTACATTCCATGCATTCCAAGGTTCTCATTGACATCCATCAATAATTCATCACTGCCGCCATTAGTTGCGTACCACTTCCATTATTGTTGACCCTGCTCTCATAAGTTATCTCTAAGCAATCTCCACCCATTGCTTCTGTTCCAACAACATTAAGAGAAAAGGTTTCAACACCCGTCCATCACATTATTGCCAATGCCATTGCCATTGCCATTGCCACCATGCAATCACATCTCACCTATTGTTGTGACCAACTAGAGAGAAAAAGAGTCACCATCATAGACGTCAAGTGACACCTTAGTTTTCTTTTTATTACACCCACTAACTAAACTATTTTCATTCAACTGAAGTGCAAAGTAGATACTCAGTAACCTCTGAAATTGAGTCAAAAAGAACCAGCCCATTCACAATCTAGTGCCTTAAAACCTAATTTGTGGTCAACCAGTAGAATCCACACAACTTGAAATGAAAACCTAAGTGACTAAGATTAGGAATGTGAAAGATGGAGATGCCAGACAGCCATGCCACTAGGCCTTCTCAATAGCCCTTGTTGGTGTCCTTTACTGTTGATTGCATGTGACCTATGTTTGTCAATCTCAGATACATGTCACTACGTTAGAACTGGCTATTTTTCTAATTTTTCATGGATTGTTTTTACCCAGGGATTTGTAGACCTACTGTCTTATAACTATGCATGAATGCTTATTGTCTGATACAATGCTTCAGCTTGAAGTGAAGAGCCAAAGTAACTTTGCTGGCCACACCAAAATTCTTGGACCATTCATCCATATCTATAAAGCTGTCAAAACTTTCTCATACCATCCTTCTTGAAATGTTCTGTGATCCAATGGATAATAAGTCCAACTTCCTTATATTTTCCCAATTTGTTACAGAACAGTTATTTTGGGCCCACTGTGAAGCAAAGATTGCCTTCCCATGTGATGTAATTTGTATATTATACTCCCATTTCTTACTACTCGAGGACAAGTTTTTATCGAGGGGCAATGACATGGGACCCTATGAGAAACCAAAAGGAAATTTTTTTATTGTTTTTTGAAAAACAGGATGGAAAATTGATTTTATTGTTTAATATTTAGGTAGTTCTCTTAGGGTCTGTTTGGATAAAGAAACTTGGAGAGGAAAAAAATTTAAAGGAAAGGACTTTCTGGAGATTTTAGAAAGAAAAGAAGCAGAGAAGAAAATTTGTTTAAAAATTTACGGGATTTTGGAATTTTAGTTTCCTATTAAAACTAGTGGAATGTTTAAGTGTCCCCTTCTAATCTGCTCACTCCTTCAAATGCTTTTAGCTCTTTTGGTAGATTAACTCCTGGCAGGTGGCTACGTTCTCCAACATCTCTCTCTGCCTTTTCATCATTCCTACTTCATCCAGCACTTTTCCTTCTAAACGCTAATTTTTTCCCTCCCTTTATCTGTCCTTATTAATCATTAAAAAATTTTGAAGTTAATTGCTGTTTCTTGTGAGTACATTGTTCTAATTCTCTTTTGGTAGAGAGAGGAATGGTTGACAAAGATGGGGATGGTTGACAAAGATCCCAGGGCAGTGGTGGCAATCCTGACGAGATTGAAGAGAGAGTTAAAGAGGATGGTAAAAGTGATTGATGATGAGGATGATTTTAGTTTGAGTTTGACAAATTATGCCGAAGAGGTGCTACTTATGCTGAGGGGTGAAGGAAATGGCAGTGGTGTTGAAGGTTGGTGATGATAATGAGTGCCTCTCTTCTTGCTATAAACACTTTTGTTGCCTTCTTTAAGCTGCTCATAAGAGATCCCATTTTCATCCTCGTTTTAAGTGTTGAAGGTTGGTGATGATAATGAGTGCCTCTCTTCTTGCTGTAAACACTTTTGTTGCCTTCATTAAGCTGCTCATAAGAGATCCCATTTTCATCCTCATTTAGATGTAACCAGAGGGAGAAAAAATAGAAAAAAACTATGAACAGGCTTCTTCCGATCATTTTACTTGGAGTCAAAATTATGAAATTATTGTGAATTATTGTGAGGAAGAATACTTATGATTAGGGCTCATTTGATCGTTTTACTTTGAATCACAAGGATGATATTTTTGTGATAAATTGCAGGGAAGAATTTTTTTATACATTTTTAACGAAAGGATGCATTTTATCTTTTACTTTATTTTGAATTGATTTTTATACTAATTTATTAATCATGCTCAATAAAATCAGATATTTGAATTAGTTAAATTTTGGCTAATGAATTAGTTCAATACAATTGTATTTTAGCTGCTTAATTATTGGTTTTGTTTGAAATTTTATATCCTTAGAATAGTAATTTTTTATTATAAAAAGCAATGGGGAAATCTTTCAAACATGAAAACATATTTTTTTCTCATCTTTTTCTCTGACAACCAAACAAAGGGCATACTTTTCAAAAACATCATTTTCTATCCAAACAATGGAAAAATATGATTTTTATTTTTTTTTCTTTCCTTTTTTTCCCTTATAGATTCCCTTCAATTCTTGCTAGGACCAACTGAGAGTATCTTCTAGGATTTACACCATCTTTTGTTATTTAAGTAGTACTATTTGTAGAATGATTTTAGATAAACTGGGACATTGGATAATAGTTTTATTTTCTTCCAAATTTGTAGAATTGAGAAACCTATTTCTGCAAACATGTTCACAGAAACAAATAAACTTAAATGAACCAGAAGAATCAACATTAAACAGCAAAGGCAGTGGTGGTACCTCAATAAGCGCAGCTTCTCTCCTTGGGAAAGATCCAATAATGTAAGGCGATACCCTGCCCTCAATCCTTCCTGACATCATTTCTGCTTCCATCCTCCCAACTTGTTTTGCAATATTAAATTATCCATATTCACCCAAATTTAACACAAAAATCAGCACATTCTTTTTTCAGTGGCTGTGGATTGCAGGAGCTCTGATGAGTCTCTCCCTCCACCTTAGAGAATGACACTGAGGATGTTAAGGACGACTATGATAATGGCGATTCTGTGGTGTGATTAGCGGTTCATGATACAGGAAAATTGTGTTGTTATTAGGGCTATGAAAATTTATCAACTGATTGTTAGATGTAGTAGAAATTTGCTGTAAGTATATGATTGCCGCCCAAGGATGAGGCTGGAAAACTAGCATTGTTGGTGCAAAAGGAACTGTCAAGGAGGCCCTTGGCTGCCAATTGACACATTCTGTCTTGCCTGCTCTCCAGAGCAAAAGAGTGGGGAAATGTTTTAAGAATTGTTGGAGAGTTGGCAATCTCAGGAAGTGCTACAGATTTGTGTTTCCACATACTCGGCTCAAACTGAACCAACGTGTCACCACATGATGCTCTAATAGATGCTATTTCTTTTTCTGTTTTTTTGGAAATCACAAAAGGGTGCTGACCAATTGGAAAGATGGTCTATTTATCCTTTGAAAATTTCCAATTAAATAGAAGCATTCATCTAAACATTCAAACAATGTTGCTTGAGAGAGGAAAAGGTAAAAGGAAAGGCATGGCATAAGGAATCTAAACTTGATTAAAGAAAGGGTTATTAGAATATTTTGAATTTTTTAACATTTTTATTTTCATCTTTATATTCATTCAAAATTTATTTCTAACTTCTAAAATTTTATTAATTTTCTACTCCATGGAAATCTGCCAAAATAAAATAGAAAAGAAATGAAAAGTTAAAAATAAATTTATCAAATATTAATGGTGAGATATATTATCAAAATGTTAAAAGTTGAGAATATGTTTATTATGTAATGCTATACAAAGGGTGTTCTGGATGTAAATGGTTTCATAACTTCTTATAGGAATACTCTTTTTTTTTTTTTTTTTGTGAATCTGACCAGACAGATCGTTTTTACCTGAAGTTGAGGAAGGCATTGACTTCGAAGAGAACAGTTTGTGGAATCTTGTGGCAAATCAAGCAGTTACTGCCATCAAGAGGAGACTTTCTAGTCTCTGTGGATTTTAAACAAGAATCATGACTACTAGGAAGAAGCTTTTGAAAGTCATAGATAAGTTGATGCAGGAGCTTAGAGATGAAGCAACAATCATGAATCTAGCTGCAGTAAAGGAATACAGTATATAAATTTGTATTAGGCTTGATGTCGAGGGTTGGCGTTGTGAGTAATGCATGGAAGGAACAACAGGCTCCTCGATGAGAGGCTCAAGGAATCAAGAGGGAAAGATTGTTGCGGATTGACACTCCCGTTACTCAGTGAACAATCTTGTGGCATACAAGAAACTCCTTATTGCCAGATTTGATGTACAGGGGTCACACTATTAGTACAAGTATGTACCCTGCTACCCTTTTGATCGCTTTCTAAGAAACTTCCTTTATTGTCACCCTGATGGAGTAAGATGGCCCCACCCTGGCCTCGTTGATTATGGGTGTTGTACTGGCCTGATGTTGCAGATGCTTGACAGCTCCAAGCCAATCTGCAACTGGCTGCGCACCAATCACAAGCTCAGACAAAATTTGGAAAGCGGAAGGGAGTTCAGACAGAGGGAATATAGCAGAGGGGAAGAAGGGAAAAAGGAGTCAGAGAGAAGGGTCAAGAAGCAGAAGAGAGGCAGAAGAGAGAAAGCAGTTAAGGAAATATTTCTCTGATTCCTGAGAGAGCATAGTACATGGTATATATCATGGCCCAACTCAACATGGCCGAACAGAGAGAATCCACGTGTAACAGAAAGTGTAAACAAACTGTAAACAGAAATGTAACAAAAGAAATGGGAAGGGGGATCAGTGGAAATAACTGGAACTAATAATAAAGGGAGAGTATGTATGTAAATTAATGCCATATGTAATCTCGGTATTTTTGGGGCGGCTGTACTGCCCTGGTGCTTTTCCTATGCCTTGGTTGACTCGGCAGCGCAGTAATATCGGCGGCAATGAGACTGGTAACACTGAAGCTCTAATTCCACAACACTTGGCATGAGAACTCATAGAATAAAGGCATCGTGGGGCAAGGAATGTTTGGTGCAAAGATATCTAGATGTAGCAATGGTAGATCTCCAGCAAAACATCTGTCTTTTCAACGCTGGTTCTCCAGTTGCATATGGAATCATTATCATTTTCTCAAACTGGCTAGTTCACAGAACACAAATGGATGTGTGGAGAGTGCAGACAAAGAATCTCAATTCTATTGCTAAATGTGTGATATGCTAATATACTAGGTGAAAGTGATGCGGATATTGAAAATATTCCAAATTAGAAGAGATTTGATTTTATTTGATTTGATTTAATTTGATTTGCAATTAGAAAAGACTTTATTTTATTTGCATTTTATTTTTATTTTAGAGAATTATGTCATATTTAGTTAGGCAAGTATATTTATTTTTAAATTATCCTAGGACTAGAGTTTCTCTATATAAGGATCTAAACTCTATTGTTTGAGGATGCTTAATGAATTGAATGAAATATTTAATATTGTGATTTCTTCCTTTCTCTCCTAATCTCTGTTCCTCTTCCCTGTGTCCTTTCCCCTCATTTTTTTCCTCTTCTCCTAATTTCTTCCCCTTCCATTCCCCTACTTGCCCCCTTCCCTGTCTTTGTTCCTCTTTCTTTAGTTTCTTCCCCTTCTCCTTCCCTTCCCCTACTTTCCCCCCTTCCTTGCATCAAAGAAGGAAAGTTCCTACTTTTTTTTATACCACCTTTCTAACAACCAGCAACATCACCAACTCTATTGTCCCATTGTCCACTGTCCAACCTGCAACATTCTTCCCGTTCAACTAGCAACATCGCCAACTCCACTGTCCTCTTGTCCCACACTATAGCATACAGTTTGCATCTTCTTTTGCAGGCAACGTATCATCTGTTTCTACTTTCCAGTTGTTTTGAAAAAAAAAAAAAAGAAATTTCTATCTCAAGTAGAAAAAAAAGAGACTTGTTGAAAAAAAAAATTGTGACAAAAAAAAAAAGAAAATCAAAGAGGCTGAGAAAAACAAAGTAGCAATTACAACTGACGAAGTAGTAGCAGTCATCATTGCCATCAAAACCATCCTCCACGTCACCGTTGACCGCATCACCACCACCTCTCTGGTGGTCACTGCTAAGCCAACTTACATCCAAAACAACCACCCGAAACCCTAATCGACCATTCACCCAAAATCCTAATTAGCCACTCACCCGAAAGCCCCGTGCCTAAGTTCCACCACCATCAATTAAATCAAACCCTAACCCGGATGCCTGAGCCGAAGCCCAACCAAACCCTAGCCACCATCGTTTTGCAAAGAGAGAGATAAAAAACAAATTTGAGATCTAAAACAGAGAGAAAGTCACCAAGCAGGTTGTGCCGATTCTTCATCTTCTCCATCTCCTTCTTCATCTTCTTCGTCTTCATCTTCCTCACCATTGTAGCCATGTTCTTTGTCAAAATTTTCATCTTAGTCTTCATCGTCGCCTTCACTACCGTCACCGTCACTTGACTGAGTGAGTACCCTTCACCGTTGTCGCTGCCGCCTGAATAAGGGAGCATGCACTAAGCACCCATTGTGTGCTGCGTCATATATGTGGGCTTTAAGGCCCTACTCAACAAAAAAAGGAGCAAAGAAAACAGAAGCGTAGGAAAAAAAAGAGAGCGAAAAAAATGAAAAAAAAAAAAAAAAGCGAGAAAAAAGAAGCAAAAGCAAGAAAAAAAAACAAAGCAGGGAAAAAACAACAAAATCGGGGCAGCAGACAAAAGGCCCTCATACAAGCGGTTCCGATTATTTTGATATTTAGGTCCATTTGTTCCATTTTATTTTGGGTAGCACATTTTGTTTTTCTTTAATAATACTTAGTTTTATCTACATGTATCATTAAAAAAAAAAAGACATTCATTCCTTTCACATCCTATAACTACCTTTATAGTAGATATAATCGCATTGCAATTGATTCCTGTTTTATTATTTTAATAGATTAGTAATACTTGTTTGCATAATCTAAATCATACGAAATCTTACAAAAAAATAATAATAAGAATAATATTATTTCACTTAGATTGCATCAATTGTTTATTGATCTCAACCCCGTTTGTTCTATTAATGTTGCATGCACTTGTGAAGTGGTCACATTATTTTCCACAACAACTCTGACCTAATCAAAGACTCTAGTTGGTTTGAAACCCTAAATCAACAGTTAGTCCAATTAATTTTCAATCAACAATAATTATAAAACCACATGATTTTCGTTCAAACTGATCTAGCCACTATTCGTCAGACAAATTTGGATCTTGTAAATCGAGTTGCCACTTTAGAAATATGGCCTCCCCCATCGAATGCTGACAATTCTGATGCATTCCTTAATAAAACTCACCAACGCAGACAACACAATTGAGCTCCTCGTAGACGCGATTATAGGCCCTGACACTATAATTAAGAGTGAGATTCAAACGAACACCTTTTTAAAAATATCAAATTGAATGCCCCTACTTTTGATTGCTGTTTGGACCCTTGAGTTTTTACTCAATGGGTTCGAGATATGGATTGTTTCTTTGAATGGTATAGCGTGTTAGAAGATAAGAGAGTTTAGTTTGTTAATCTCAAATTGACCGAAAATGCTTAATTATTTTGAGAAAGTGTTGAGGACCTCTTTGTTAGGTGTCAAGCAGTACTTGTCAAGAGTTGGGCCAAATTGAAATGATGCCTTCAAGAGAAATATTTACCCTACTCATATAATAGCAACTTATTTGACCAATAGAATGTCTTTTGATAGAGTAATTAATTTGTAACTGAATATGTGACTTAATTCGATAATTTTCAGATGAAATGTCACATCATTAAGGATAAGGTCATAACGTTAAGTAGGTTATGGTAAGGACTACATGATGACCTTAGGAGAAAACCTGTCTTTTGTGGAGTTATCACTTTGGACCATGTGTATAATTTGGTCTGAGACTTTAAATTAGATACCAAAATATTACATTGTCAATCAACATACCATACTCCTACTGCAAATTCTAAATTTGTTTTAGGATCCCCTCCGTCCACCATTTTCTCTGCAAGAGAAGTTCAAGGAAAGAGTGTTGAAATTTCGAGCAGAAATTTTTAGTTACAATACTTCAATTGTAAAGGTTTTGGATATATTTTTTTCAACTGTCCAAGTAAAGCCTTATTAATTAACAAGTAAGACAGAATAAATAAGGAACCTCTTGAAGAACAAATATATGACTCTAAGTTAGAGGAATTTGATAATTTAGATGATAATGACATTAACACATTTGTGGACTGTATCAAGATTAACTCCTTTATTAAGCCATTTTTGGGCGTTGTACGTTACACCTTGACACAATCCAAAAATATTGATGATTGGCGTCGTTACACTATCTTTCACATTTATATCAAAGTGAATGAGAATCCTTGCAAGATTTTTGTAGATAGCGGTAGTTGTATCAACACGTTTTCAGCTAACACTATTTCTCGGTTTAGGGTTACAAGCTGTCCCACACCCTAATCTATACAATATTTCATGGGTTGACACATCTTCTATAACTGTCAAAAAACGTTGTCTTATACTCATTCAATTCTTAGAGCACAAAGATCATATTTGGTGTGACATTATACCAATAAACATGGGTCATGTCATTCTCGGGCGCCCTTGGCTATACGACTTGGATGTCACAATTAAAGGTCGTTCTAATTCCTATTCTTTTATTCACAACGGAAAGAAAATTCACATCTATCATTTACCCCCAAAATTGATGACTCTTAATAAAAAAGGGTTGTGATAGAGACAAAATAATTACATATCATTAGTCTCACAACATTTGAATGTGTAGCTATCAGCATGTCTATTGTGTTTGCTATTATTGTTCTTGAAGTCTTTTCAAATTCTTTCGTGTTGATTACTGATGAGACCCTTCAAATCCATCAAAACTTTCAAAATGTCTTTTTGTTCTTAGTTGTGCATGATTACAAACCCCGAAAACCATTAAACCTTATGTCGATGTTTCCACATGTTAGTGTGTCCAAGATGGCCAAAACTTTTGCACAACATCTTCATAACTTACACATCAAGATGAATAAACAATTAGAAACAATCAATGCCTCATATAAATTTCGAATTGATATGCATAAAAAACGTATTGCATTTCATATTGGAAGTTTTGTTGTGGTTTGAATTAGGCCAAAGCGGCACCTACATGAGCCCGTTTCTAAATTGCAGACCCGTAGTGCTAGTCCATTTAACATTTTACGGCAGTGTGGATTAAATGCATATGTTATTGACATTCCATCTCCTTTTGGTATTCATAATACTTTCTATGTTGAAAATTTACTCGCTTGTAATGGTAGTTTTAAACCTCCAGTTGATCCCTTTGACATGCCCTCATATGTGCCACATATTGCATGTCTACCCATTCCTATACAATTCTTCCCCCACCCAGCACATAACGATAAAATTGATACTATTCTAAATGAGCAGATTATGTTTCCAAAAGATGGAGCAGTTTAGCGTGTCCTTATCCGTTGGATTGGCTGGCCAAAGTTCGAGATTGTTTGGATTTCTAGAGAAACACACTAATAGTTTGACCCAGGTATTTTGACATTCTATCTAAGTCAGTAGGATTGTCCATTTCTAGGCCTAAGTCCTTTTCCTTCTAAAGGCATTGGTGGCTCTATCAGATTTTAGCCCCACTCACACGTGTCTACTAACATTGGCGGAGGATCGCGCAGCCATTCAGCTTGTGGTTGGGGAATTGTCTACAAAAGTTCCACTCGACAGGGTTGAGTCCCAACTACCCCGAGAGAACTGATGAAGATATCGAAAATATTTCAAATTAAAAAAGATTTGATTTTATTTGATTAGAAAAATTTTATTTTATTGTATTTTATTTACAATTGGAAAAGATTTTATTTTATTTGATTTTATTTGCAAGATTTTAATTTTATTTTAGAAAATTATATCATATTTAGTTTGGTAAGTATATTTGTTTTCACAGTATCCTAAAATTAGGGTTTCTCTTTATAAAGACCCTAAACTCTATTGTTTGAGGATGCTTGATGAATTAAATAAAATATTGAGTATTGTGATTTCTTCCCCTCTCTCCTGATCTCTGCTTCTCTTCTTTTTGTCTTTTCCCTTCCTATTTCTTTCCCTTCTTTTAATTTCTTCCCCTTCCCTTCCCCTACTTTCCCTCTTCCTTGTCTCTGTTCCTCTTCCTCCTATTTCTTCCCCTTCTCCCAATTTTTTCTCCTTCCCGTCCCCTACTTTCTCCCTTTCCCTACATCAGAAAGCTATCCAAGTGGATGTGATGAATCAACCTTAGAGATGTCAGGAGAGGAAAACAAGTGGCAGCTCTTAGAACTGTTCTAGAAGTGACATGTGGCTAGCTGATCGTCATGGACAATACTCTCTCTATCGCCCATGCGGGACTAACTTTGCTCATCCCACTTGACGTACATAAATCAATTGTTCCGTAGCTTTCATCTCTTAGTGTCAGTGTTAGTTATCCCACGTATCTAGAAAAAAAAAAGGCTTGGAAGAAATCGAACATCATTATAGAAGTTTGAATACAAAGAGTATGAGGCATAACTCTAATGCTCACACCCATAATCTCTCTACCCTTAATCTCTCCAGACTCTGGCCACTCCTTAGTCAGCCACAATCAACCCCCATTTGGCTTTGCCACTCACTTGTCTGCATTACTCTTAAGAGGAAGGCACACTTTATATATGCATCCCACCCATAGAATGAAATATTTGTATCAAGGACCAATATTGAGACGACGTCATGATTTAGTATTGTGACAAAGATATATCGTTATATATTAGTCAATATTTCCTCTCATAGTTATGATTTTGAAAATTTGTTTACGTATGATACCAATACGATAGGACTGATATCATTACGGGTGCTATCAATACCGATATCAATAATTTTATCCATTATCCCACCTCATGAACCAATAGCTTGGATCCCTCTATTCTTTACTATGGACATTTAAAATCTCATCTACAGAACATTCACTTGAAATCTCCCTTGAAGGGACATTCTAAAGCTATTTCCACACTCCTACAAGAAACTTCATCGTACAAAGCCATTCTAAAATAGAGTATCTCAGAGGTCGTCAAAGTATTAGGCAAGTTAAGGCACTAAGACTCCATATTGCCCTAGGCATTAGGCGTTACGTGAGGCACTTGCCTGAGACAAAGAAGACACTTGTTCGAGATAAGTGAGGTGCTAATTGAAATATAAATATATTTCAACAAGCCGTGTGAAAAAAATATTAATTAAAGTTCAAACAGATTAAAGTAACAATAAATATATCTATATAAATAATTATTAAGTTATTACATATAATACGATCAATAAAAACACTAGTTTATGCTATGTGTCTTTTAGTATATGTACAATCCTAAAATATTCTAATTCTAATTGTCTTCAAAAATTCACCACATCGGCTTTATTGTTATCATCAAATGAACCCTCATCAAATCCATTGCAAGATTTGTAGTCGTCAATCACCTCCTTCATTTGCTCTCAATTAGTCTCTTCCTCATCTATTCTTGTTGCTTAGAATTTGAAGGTTTTGCACCTGCCATTAAGATTCTTGAGGAAAAATACTGTCGCTTCCCCTTGGACATCCAAGCACTATCAAAGAGTCTAAAGAAATTATTTCATATTTTTAGTTTCAACATTTATAGTTTTGAGCATGGGAGTAATCAGAGCCCCTGCATAGCTCAATTCAGTTCTATAGTGACAAATGAAGTAGTATTCTCTAACTACAAACATAGTCATGTAGCATTTTGAAAGAAGGCGTACAGGCAACTCAAGTCATCAAAGAGTCTTAGTTTTCACATAATTCTCTACACCAAATACTCAGACAAATAAACAAAAATCTTGCCTGCAATATTTCTCGGCATTTCCTAAGTTGAATGAAAACCCAAAAAAATGCATTTCTGTAAGCAAAATGCTAAGTGTCAGCATTAAATTGGATCATAAGCAAGTGCCAAGAAAAGAAAAATAAAAGAACACTATCCTGTCAATCAAATGGTTCTTCTTCGCTTTTTCATTCGCGAACCGTAGTCTGCAATGAGAACCTGATTGGAATGTTGATATTCTTCTGTGTGCCCATAAATCAATTTTAACTACAGACAACCATGGTTTGATTTCCAAAAAATTATCAGTTGCAATTGCATGCCTCAAACCCTTATTTCTTCTATCCTCTTAACAGCTTCCTCCATGCTTGGCCGCTGGTGCGGATTAGTCTCTGTGCAAGCTGCCCCAACGTTGAGTAGGTGCAACATCTCATCGATAGATTCTGTACATGATGCTATCTCTGGGTCCAAAAATTCAACCTCTATCTTTTCCTCGATGACCGTTCTAACCCAGTGCACGACATCTAGGCCTCCCTCTCCTCGAATTACATATTGAGAAGGGTATTTGCAGGTTAGGATTTCAATGATAACAATCCCTAGGCAGTAGACATCACACTTAGGAGAAATCTGTTGCTGGCTTTCTTCAACAGCGGCTTCTGGTGCTCTTAAAGCAAGCATTACTTTTGCTGGTTGGTTGTGGCTCAGTAATGGGAGGAGCCCGTAATCAGTAAGTAGTGGCTCGTACTTGTCATTGAGGAGAATGTTGCTGGATTTTAGATTCCCGTGAGGCAGCTCATAGTATTTAAACTCGTGGTGTAGGTGAAGCATTCCACTCGCAATGCCTTTGATGATTTTTAAGCGAGTTGGCCAATTGAGCTCTTTGTGACAAATTCCACGGTCACCTGAAAAATAATGTATATTCACTTGAGGTAGTATTAATGTTGCTCTAATTCATGTGCCGGGGATTTTGAATCTTATGCTGAATGGATTTTGAGCCAGGTAATGAAAATTACAGTATCTCATTAGGATTGGCAAAACTCCATATTAAATGACCTCGTATTTCTAAAATATCATTGAGTAAATCTGAAACCCAGTTAACATGAGAATTACCACCCTGTGTAAATAAGTACAATGAAATATTTTGCTATGTTATCAGTAAATACATGTGATAATAAGATTTATGATCCAATGAGTCTCAATTACTTGACAATTATGGGGAGGACATGCTAAGTTAATTAGGTAATAATAAAAGTTCATACCATGCAAGACATGCATCAAGCTGCCTTTAGGAATGTATTCAGATACCATGAGCTTTTCCTCCGCACAATAGCGGTAAGCCAAAGGCGTCAAAATATTCGGGTGGCGCACTTTACCAATCCTCCTAAGAGCAGCATCAAACTCCTCCTTGCCCAACTTATTCATATCTCTGATCTTCTTCACCACCACGGACAACCCATTCACCATCACAACCTTGTATGCGGATCCTAGTTCTCCTTTGCCAAGCACCATCGCTGCCGCCTTCATCAAATCATCCCAACCGAAAACACCCTTCTCATTGTTAAGCACAACCAAGTCGTCCATCTTGCCCTTGCCACTTAGCGACCCCTTCCAACTGTTATTCTCTTCCTTCTTCCTATGTATGGATTCTACTGATCTTCTAGAATTGCTGAATCCACCACCATTATCGGCCGCAGCTCCATGTCCATGTACATGGACCTCAACCATGTCGTCCATGTGCTCTTTTTCTAGCATGCTGAAGTCATCATCCTTGCGCCTAGATTTGCGAGCCATTGTTAAACAGAGCAGAACCATCATGACAACCGCTATGCCCACCATTACCGCAATAGTTGTCTTGCTATCGCTGCCGCCTTTGGTATCTTTGGTACTGTTAGTAGTATCATTGGTTGAACCTATCTTATCTGTGGTTGCTGATTCTGCTTCAGTTGTGCTCTTGGAAGTTTGGCAGTCCATACCGGTCAGTTTTCCACAAACGTCAGCATTCCCCTTGAATGCTGTGGCACCGAATCTCAACATACTGGCGGGAATTTCACCTTCCAGTTTGTTGTTTGAGAAGTTCAAGTCTGTCAGAGATTTTTGTGAGATATCGGGAATGAGCCCTGAGAACTCATTGTTATCGAGATGCAACTGCTGGAGGTTTGGTACTTTGCCAAGCGAACGAGGTATTTTTCCGGAGAATTTGTTGAAAGAGATCCAGATCCGCCTCAAGGAAGAAAATTCAGAAAAGAAATCCTGCGTGATTTCGCCAGAGAACTTGTTCCCGACAGATAGAGAGCCTTTAAGCCAGTGATTTTGTTGAAGGGAGGAAGTGGGCCAGTGAATGAGTTGTTTATGAGACTGACAGTTTTGAGGCTGCGGATCTGGCTTAAGGCATTGACGTCAATGGTGCCAGAGAGGCCCATGCCAGGAAGGTGAATGTGGATGATCATGTTCTTGCCATCGAGGCAGAAGACACCGGCCCAGTTGTCCTTGCAGGGATCGGAATCAGGCTTCCAGGAATCCAAGGATTGGGTGTTGGAAAGGGCATACTTGACGGCAAGGAGGGCTTCGGAGTCGGTGACTGAAATGGAGAATAGAGGGGAGAGAGAAAGGCAAATGAGGAGGAGGAGAAATCGAACAGCGAACATTGTGTCTTTGGACTGAAATGACGAGAGAACCTCTCTCCCGGAGACGGATGGAAGGAACATGCTTCCGGCCCAAAAAGATCCTTTTTGGGGCTTGTGGAATTGTGTGTTTGCTTGCATCTTGTGCTATTTGAAGGGTTTGGAAATGTGCATGGTTAGTTGTTTCTGTGTTGGTAGCTTGACATTACGGGCTAAGAATAGGAACAATGGACAAAGAGAGATTTAGAGAGGTTAATTTAATAACAACAGATGGTTAATTTTGATCAATAAGTTGTTTTTACCGGTAACTGGTTGGCAATATTTGCTAAAATTACAACAAAATGAATATGCCTTGATACACAGGTCATTTTTACTAGAATCCCAATTGGCAAATTAGCTGAAATTGCAACAAAATGAATGTGTATCACATGCTCATCTTCGAGCAACCTAAAAAACTTTTCTAATTTAAGGATGCAAATTTCAATGGACTATGCATAAACAGGTTGTCTTTACCGGAAACCCAGTTGGCAATATTTGCTAATATTGCAACAAAATAAATATATCCGGATAGACCGGTCATTTTTTCCAGAAACCTAGTTGTCAATATTTGTTAAATTGTGACAAAGTGAAATTACCGTGAATAAACCTCTCTTCTACTAGTGTTTCAGGAAAATCATATAGTATATGAGAATGACATATCATATGTAGTGCTAAGCACTGAGTTATTTTTGTACCTTAGAACATTTCTGGACAATAATGAGCTTGTCGACAGCTTAGTATTCACACTTTTCTAGTCTTAAAGTGTTAGATCTCGAACTGTTCTGCTTTGTTCAAAGTTTCATCACATTTAAAATTTCACTGCTGTTCTTATACAACTTCTTAAAGTTTCAGTTTTAGTGAACGCATCTGTAGCAACTTCTAAAGTTTAAGCACCTTCTAAAGGTTATGTAATAAGTAACAGGAGCATAGTCCTGCTGTTAGAGGAAGCTTTGTGTACGTTTTTTTTAATTTGATTTAAATTTCCAAATCGAGTGGAATAATAAAATCAGGTTTATATAGTTAATCTCACTCGGTGGGATTTAAACTCTGTATGATCGCATAAAAATTTTAATTTTTACCTTATTTTCAGTAAAATTGTTATTCCATTGTTTAGTTATAATAGTGATAAGAATAACAATTCTTGAATGAATTGTTTTTCTTTGAAACATGGAATTAAAAACCACCACCGATTGCCATGAAATAGCTATTCCAGTTCAACTTAATTTACCCTTAATCCCAAACCACACAAATCAAACCCTAATCTCTGTCGATCCTGTCATTTCATAATTTATCCCACGTCAGTCGTCAGCCTTCCCTCTCTAGCAATCCCGATCTCTAATCTCCTTTCACTCCTCCTTGTGTCTCCATTTTCATTTGAGAAAATTGTTGTTTGTGTGCAGTAGCTGGTGGTGGCGTTTGGCGGGCAGCCTAGCGGCAGTGGGCTGCGGACTTTTTATGCAGACAGTCTACTGGTGCCTGGAATATTTATTAGGGTAAGGATATAAAGTTATTTTAAATAAAGTTTTTGCTCATTTTTATTGCTACTACTGCATATAAAATAGTAGAATATTGGAGATGTTTTTTGAAATTTTTTCAAAAAAAATAAAAGATTTAGCAAAAATGTTCAAATTTGTATATTTTATATTTACAAATGTAAGAAAAACTGAGATCCAAAACCTAGGCCGGAGATCCGAAGGAGACGATGAAGAGCAAGGGGAACAGAGTTCAATTACGAATGCAGAAGGAACAGAGGAACATCAGAGAAAACAACCTTTTCATTAATATGGCAGAACCCACTTCCCACACACAGCAACATTCCCCGAGGGCAATATAAATAAATAAAACACAATCTCCTACAATCTCCTAATAATACACTTAACAAAAATACCCTATATATGTACTAAAGAATATTACCGGCAAGGAAGGTAATATTCCCTATAATGTATGTTGCCTACAATATACAATGAAATCCTAACTAAAATACAACTTTCCCAATATAATATTTACAGCATTATATACAAAATTATGTATTTCCTAATACACCCCTCACAAGATGGAGCATATATGTTGATAATGCCCATTTTGGACAGAAGAAAATTGAGACGATGTGAGGGTAAGATCTTGGTGAAGATATCCGCCACCTGATTATGGGTAGTGAAATGATGAGTGCGAACGCTTCCTTCTTGAACTTTGTCGCGGACGAGATGACAGTCCAGCTCAATGTGTTTAGTACGTTCATGAAACACTGGATTTGCAGTTATGTGAATGGCCGTTTGATTGTCACAATAGAGATCGGCTGCATCAAGATATGAAACCTACAAATCATTCAAAATATAAAGAAGCCAAGATAATTCACAACAGGTTGTGGCCATGGATCTATATTCTGCCTCTGCGGAGGAGCGCGAGACCACGGACTGTTTTTTGCATTTCTATGAAATAAGAGAATTTTCGATAAAAATACAATAACCAGTAATAGATCTTCGAATATTTGGACAGGAAGCCCAATCTGCATCACAAAAGGCTCTTAACTGCACGTTAGAGTTAGAATAAAACAATATTCCTTGTCCTGGGTTCAATTTCAGATACCGTAAAATTTGATACGTTGCATTCAGATGACTGGAAGTGGGTTGATTCATGAATCGGCGTAAAATTTGTATTGCATACTGAGATGTCTGGCCTTGTGACGGTAAGGTAAAGAAGACGGCCAATAAATCTTCTATACACACTTGGGTCTTGGAGTATCATTCTGGTGTGCTTACTTAGTCTCAAGTTTTGATCCATGGAAAGTTTAAGGGGTTTAGTATCAAGGGTACTAGAATCAGCTAAAATGTCAAGAGTGTATTTTCGTTGGCAAATATGTATACCCTAGTCAGATCGCGCTACTTCAATGCTAAGAAATTAACGAAGAACACCAAGATCTTTTATCTTAAAAACCTGATTTAGAAAAGCCTTGATGGGAGCAATAAAATCTAAGCAATTACTCCCGACAATGATATCATCGACATACACAAGCAGAACTGTAAAGCCTTCGTTATCTTGCTTAGTGAATAAACTTTAATCTGCTTTGGATTGAACAAAACCGAAAGCAATAAGAGAAGTAGACAATTTTGAATACATTTGTCTGGAGGCCTGTTTAAGGCCGTATATACTTTTCAACAACTTGTAAACCCGATGTGGTTTTCCTTTGATATAATCGGGAGGCTGTTGCATGTAAATTTCCTTATTTAGGACTCCATGTAAAAAGGCATTATTAACATCAAAGTGATACAAATGCCATTCTTTAATGGCAGCAATAGCTAAGAGACATCGCATAGTAGCAAGTTTAGTAACAGGAGAAAATGTTTTGTGGTAATCTATTCATTCCTGTTATGTGTATCATTTAGCCACTAGTCGACACTTATACCTTTCAATGCTCCCATCACTGTCTAGTTTTAATTTGAATACATATCGACATCCAATAGCTTTCTTTCCTGGAGGTAAATTAGTAATGATCTAGGTTTTATTGGATTCTAAAGCATTCGATTCATCTTTGATGGCTTTGCGCCAATTGGGATCACAAATGGCTTGAGCATACGTTTGTGGTTCAGTTTAAGACGAGATGGAAAAAGAGAAAGAACTATAGGCCGGAGATAATTTTTGGTATAATATGCAGTTTTCAAGTGGATAAAACACCAGGCAAAACTTGGATTTTTGATTGGATGGGTGTAGTTTGAGACGCCTGATGACAATGAAAATCCTTCAAATATTAAGGGGCTTTTCCAACTCTAGTGGTTCTGCGAATAGGAGTATTGTCTCCCGCTAGAGATTGAATATTTGTGGTAAGATCGGCGAACACACTAGGATGCGGGTTATTACTCAAGGGTTCCTGATCATCTTACAGTAAAGCGTGGTCTAAGGGTAAACCGGATTGTTCTTCATTATTAGGGAGTACAGGGATAAGTTGATCTCCATCCACTGTAGCATTTAAGACAAATTCATGAGGTGATGATTGAGTTGAAAGAAAAGGGTTATTATTTGTCGCAGCCGGAGGTAATGCATCAGATTGAGTGCTAGGACAAGTGTTGGTTTTGTTTTCCTGGAAAGGAAAAACATTTTTATGAAATATGACATTTCTGGAATAAAAAGTGACATGGCTATACGAGACAAACAATTTATAACCTTTAATTCCAAATAGGTACTCTAAAAATATGCATGTTCTACTTTTGGAGTCAAACTTCTTCCCCCCCATGTGAAAGAGTGGAAGCAAAATATAAACAATCAAATATTTGTAAATTGTCATAATTGGATTTGACTCCAAATAGAAGTTCATAAGGAGTTTTATTTTCCAGCAATGGAGTGAAAATTCTATTTATAATATAAGTATCTTTAAGTATACAATCACTCTAAAATTTTAAAAGAAGCTCCGATTGAAATCTAATAGCTCTAACTACATTTAGTAAATGTTGGTGTTTTCGTTCAACAATACCATTTTGTTGTGGTATTTTCACGCAACTTCGTTGGTGGATAACACCTCTTTTACTGTGGAAATCTTCCAGACAAAATTCAGATCCATTGTCACTTTGAATAACTTTGATTTTAACATTGAACTGTGTCAACTAGATTGTAAAATGCTTCTAAGCATAATTTAGTATCGACTTTTGTTTCAAAAAGATAAATCTAGGTACTTCTTGAATAATCATCAACAATAGTCAGAAAATATTTACAACCATCATAAGATATTTTAGAAAAAGGTCCCCACAAGTCACAATGAACCACATCAAATAAGGTCTGTGACCTATGAGTGCTGGGAGTAAAGGGAAGGCGACATTATTTAGCCATGTGACAAATAGAACAGGGATTATCATTAATCGAATGCAATGTTCCTTTTACAAAAAAATCATTTATCAATTTAATCCTAGAATGCGAAACGTGACATAAGCGGTAATGCTAAAGGTCTACTGACGATGATACAAAATGAGCAGAAGGCTTCACGGTGTGATTGGAAAGCATAGAGAGAAGGATAGCCAAAGTGTTAGGATGAACTTCATTAGTCATCAGATGATATAAACTATTTTTTTCTTCACACATCCCAATCGTTGTCTAGTAGGTAATGTTCTGAATCAGGCAAATGTCAGAGAAGAATAACAAACAGCAACCAAGGGCATCAATAAGCTGTTTGGCAGAGATTAAATTAAAAGTGAAAGAGGGGGAACACATAAAATGTTTTGCAGTATCATCTTGTTATTCAATTTAACAATTCCAATATGGGAAACAGGAGCTTTACTTCTATCAGAAAGTCTCACGGAACTAGCAACTTGTATCTTCTTATGAAGGTATAAGGATGGGTCGCAGATCATATGATCTGTGGCCCCAATATTTATAAGCCAGATGTTCTTTCTATTACAAGGAAAAACAGAGGAGCAGAAATCTATACCAGTCTTGTTTGCTACTCTTGATTGATCACATATAGGATCAAAAGGAAATAAGCTCTGTTTGGTCATTTCCGAAGGAACAACAGGGTCCTTGGATTGAATCAGATTTATGAGTTGCTTGAATTGAAGTTTAGTCAATGCAACATTGTCATCCTCATTAGCCTCTTGGTCAGAAATGGTGGTAAAACTCGAATGATTAGTAAGAGAAACTGTAGGGCCAGACTTATCATGTAGCTTATGATTATGAGGAAAACTGTAAAGCTGATAACACTTGTCAATAACATGTCAATGTTTGTTACAATGCGAACACACAAGTATTTTAGCATTCCCAATTTTAAAACAGTGTTTGTAACATCCCAAATAATTTTAATTTTATTATTTAGTTGAGATAATTATGTTTAGTAATTTTAGACATAAAATTTTGTAATTCAGGCTGAAAATATAAACTTGAGGTATATGTACCGTTGAATTGAGTTTAGATATTTGGGTCTAATAAATTAGAATATTTGGATCAAGGGTTTCGGAATAATCGTGGGATTATTTAATTAAATTTAGAGTAATTTATAAAATTAATTTATAATAATAATAATATTATTATTGAGTGTAATAATAATAATAATAATAATAATAATAATAATAATAATAATAAAGGAAAGAAACAAAACGGAGAAGTAAAGAAAGAAAGGAAAGAAAAAGGAAAAAAAGGAAAAAAAGAAAAAGAAAGAAAAGAAAAGAAGGAATGTGGAGAGGAAGGAAAGGAGAGGGAGAGAGAGGGAACGCGGCCGGTGGCGACGAAGAAGGAAAGAGAGGTGCGACGCTCATGTAAAACCCTAACTCGCCTCTTCACTATTTAGGACGGCAGTAGGGTTAAGGAAGGGGAGGATGAACAGGAGAGAAGGAAACGCACGAAGCCGAAGGAAGTCGTCGCCGTAGTTGCCTCTGCTTGTTGTCGTTGTCAACCTTCTTTGCCGTTGCCGTTCTGTTTGTTCCAGTCGCGGCTTTATTGGTCGGGTTGCCAAAGCCGCTTCTAACCTTAGCCGAGTTGTAATAATCAGGCAAGTAACAATCATAACTTCTGCAAATAAACTTCCGTCCTCACAATACAAACTCTTCATTCTTGTTAATGTGGTATCTCTGATTTCATGCTTCGATTGATGGGAGGAAGGCAAAACGTAGGGTTACAATTTGGGGAAACCGAATACAAGGCCACGGCCCTGTGAGGATTTGACCGGCAATTTGGGATTAATGATAGACTAGAGCTGCGTAAATTGCTCAATGGAGTTGTGTTGTATCAATTTTGCATGTTGTACACACTGATTTAAGGGACTCGGCACAACCGTGGAAAAACAGAGCATGGTGCTCTGTTTTCCATATTCCAACCGGGTTCAATGACCCGGAGGTGGAAAGAGACCTTAGCCCAATTGTTTTGCAAGTAATCTTCCATCTTCGCAAGTAAAATTTCCTCCTCACAAACTTGATCCTTCCTTCATTCCTGTTGATGCTAATGCTCTGATTCCACGCTTTGATTGAGTGGAAAACTATCAAATATCGAGGGTTACAAACTTGGGGAAACTCGGAGGCAGAGCTTCGGCTCTATGAGGAATTGACCAACCCTTTAGAATCAATGATAAATTGTGGCAGTGTAAATTGTCTAATGGAACCATGAAGAATTGATTTGGTTTGTTGTACCCTTAATTTTGGGGATTTTGGTTTGTCGTGGAAACAGAGCATCGTGCTCTGTTCCCATTGATTGTGTGTGTGTTACTGTGGGTGGGCAGCGTGGTGTGTGTGTATGTGGTGTAGCCGTGTGGAATGCTGAAAATTGGATTCATGTATGAGTGTTTAGTGGTAATTGAACCGTGAAGAGGAGACAGAGGAAGCTTCGTGGTTGATTGAGGCGTCCGGCCGATGGCTGAAGGGGACGGCTTGAGGATTAGAATATGTATGTATGTACACGAGGATGTATGTGTAAATGTTTATGTGTATGTGAGCTGCGGTGTGCACAGTGCACGGTGGGTGTGTGCGTGTGGCAGAGTGTACACTGTGCACAATGGGTGTGTGTAATGCCGCGTGTGGTGTATGGGTGTATATTCATGTGGTCGATATATATATATATAATTGTACTTATGCTTGAAATATATATAAGGGATGGTATATGTTTATATTGATGTATATGGATGGTAGAAGATGTTTATATGGAATTATGAATGTAAGTGGGTATACTTGAAGTACTAATAGTCGGTTACGTGATGATTCCTGTATCTCATTGATGAAATCCGGTAAATGATTCTTCGCGTTAATCTTGGTGGTGTGCATATGTTTTATTGGCATTCTATGGATAAGTAAAGGAGAGTGTGCAAAGACTTTACGATAACCAGACGAATGGGAGTTCGTGGGACCGTAGAGTAGTCTATACTTTTTCGATACTTAATCCATTCCGGAGGATTAGGGTCGTTATTGAGAAGGGATACTTATAACCTGGTGACCATCGTAGAGAATGATATCTAGGATATCATTGATGAAGGGTATTGGAGGTGGTATGAGCATACTACGGGTACAGATTCTAGGAGGATTGTAAGGGTAGTGGAGATACCATGAATACCGGGTAACCTTGTGGTACTCACCAAGCCATCAGGAGCGTAAATGCGTGGCCTTTGGTTCACTATAGTAGAATAAAATCCAAGGAGATTCCTATTACCTTGTACAGATGTGACTTCAAATTGAGTTGATAATCAAATTATTATTATCTCGTACAGTGAATTAAGAGGGATGCTTATAACCTAGTGACCATCGTAGATGATGATATTTGGGATATCATTGGCGAGGGGTATCGAAAGTGGTATCGGCATGCTACAGGTACAGTTTCTGGGAGGACTGTAGGGGTAGTTAGATACCATGGATAACCTCGTTGCAATACCCAGCTGTTGGGGACGTAAATACGCAACCTTTGGTTCACTATGGTAGAATAAGGTCCATGGAGACTTTTGATCATTCGTGCGGTTGTAACCTCGTATTGAGCTGATGATCGGATTCGACGAAATCCATGTTGCTTCCTTGATACTTAGCCGTTCACGTGGCCTTCGGGTCGTGGACACGACATGTTATTAAGTCTCAGGCAGTGGTTGATATATTACCTGCTATTATTGATATTATTCATTGTGTTATTGTTCGGAATAATTATACTCATCTGTTGATTATATTTACTTGTTGGGCATTCTGCTCACTATTATATTTTATTGGTTCCAGATTAGACAGGTTGACATTAGGAGAGGAAAGAGATCGGGTGACTATTGGGTAGCCACCAGTCAGAGGTAATATTAGAGATTGAGGCTTCCATGATAAATATCTAGGATTTTGTTACGTTTGGATATTTATTAGAGTTTTAATTACGAGAAATTGACATTATGGATATTGTTATTTTTATTTTAAGAAATTTATCATCGGTGTTATGGATATTTATTTAATGATATATTTATGATTGATTATTGATGACGTTAAATGATAGAATTAAGTTCATTTAAATTGCTTGATGACGTGTAATTGATAATTTCAGATGATTTGAGACATTCACCGTGACAGTCCGGGTCAGGTTCGGGGATCTGAGTTCGGGTCATCATAGTGTTGTAAATTATGTCCAGGGACACGACAATAAACACAAAAGGCCTATCTTTCTTGGACATATGCGTATTTTTCATGATATGTTTGGAACTATTAATAACACGTTTAGTGGTTAAAGCCATCATTTCTGAAGGATGCACAATAGACAATATTTGATATTGTCGTTCTTGTTGCTGAATAATAGAGAAGGCTCTGTTAATGGACGGAAGAGGGTCCATCAACATAATCTGGTCCCGAACATTTGTGTATGAGTCGTTTAAACCCATTAAAAATTGCATAACACAATCTCTGGTATCGCTTAATGAGCACTTTTATTTTACCACAATCACAATCTGGGAAAAGGTCATGTATAAGGAGTTCATCCCAGATTATTTTCAATTTACCATAATACAAACTTACTGAATCATGTTCCTGCGAGAGACCCGCCAAGGATTTCTTCAGTTGGAAAATGCGTGGCCCATTTTGTTAGGTAAATCGGTCACCCAATTCCTTCCAGATTTCGGAAGTATCGTCAACAAAAACAACGCTAGATTTGATGGACGGGTTGATTGAGTTTTGTATCCAAGAGACCACTATGTCATTGCATCGTCCCCAGGCTTTAAAAAGGGATCGCTGAAGTTAGTGGGTTTAAGAACAGTACCCTCAATGAACTAGAGTTTGTTTTTAGTCCTCAAAGTTCGACGCATGGCTCTAGACTAAGTGGAATAATTATCGATGGTAAGTAAATCGGCAACCAAGGTAACGGCTGGACTATCACCGACCTTTAATCAAAAAGGGTTTGCGGGATCCGAAAGGTTTTGAAATCGTTTGAGATCAGGATTTGGATTCTCGGTAGTTGACATATTTTTTGAAGTATTTCGGTGTGATTTCATACTCTCTGATACCATGTAAGAAAAACTGAGATCCAAAACCTAGGCTGGAGATCCAAAGGAGACGATGAAGAGCAAGGGGAACAGAGTTCAATTACGAACGCAGAAGGAACAGATGAACATAAGAGAAAACAACCTTTTTATTAATGTGGCAGAACCTACTTCTCACACACAGCAACATTCCCCCAGGGCAATATAAATAAATAAAAGACAATCTCCTAATAATACATTTAACCAAAAAACCCTATAAATGTACTAAAGAATATTACCTGCAAGGAAGGTAATATTTTCTATAATATATGTTGCCTACAATATACAATGAAATCCTAACGAAAATACAACTTTTTCAATATAATATTTACGGCATTATATACAAAATTATGTATTTCCTAATAACAAAACTGAAAAACAGAGTTTTCAGTTTTTAAATTTATACTGAAATTTTAAAAACTTAAAAAATATCAAAAACAATTTTTTTGAGTATTTCACATACTATAAAGTTTTTAACAGTTTTCTAAAATGTATTTATATAAAAAGAATTAAGAATTTATGATTAGAAAATGTTATTTTATAGGTTTATAAATATATAAATTTAATAAATAATAAAATTTTAATCTAATTTATAACTAAATTTATTGGTATTTATTAAATATATTTCATTTGAGCTATTTAACATTTTCATATAAATTACTAAATCGGTAGGAATTATTCTTCACATATTTAGAAATATAATTATGTTTATTAATGTACGGTCTTTAATTTAATATTTAAGTTTTTAGTAATAATGATATTTTATATTACTGTTCAATGTTTTTGATAGCTTTAAAAAGCATTTATTGTTAATTTGATTAAAATAATGTTAAACTAATTATATTATAATTATTTAAAAGATCATATTAATTAAAAATAATATGACATTATTATTTATTTTTAATTTATTGATAATTAAATTTATAGGTGTGGTCATAAAGAAGTTAAGTATTAATAGATATAAACTCGAGCCATTAATTTGGCCGATGAAATTAAATTCGTGATTACTTCAAGTAATCATAGTGAATTAAAAATAAACATAATTATATGTAGATATCAAGTAAAATATCTAAGCTCACACTTTGAGGAGAACCATAGTGAATTGTTTAATATCAAGTAAAATATTATAAAATATGTAGATAAGTACCATTCTATATGATAGATTATAATTAAAAATCACATTTTGTACACGATTTGCTATTGTGAAGTAAATTATCATAAATTTAGTTTGATTAGTTAATTTATTATTAATAAATATGCAATATATATTTATCGAGTAATTTATTAATTAATATTTTTTAGTATATGTTAGACGGTTACAAATTTATAAATAGCTATTAATAAATATTAACTTGTTGAAATATTAGCTTTTCTAATAAAAATAAATAAACTCCCAAAAAAAAAAAAAAAAGACTCTGTTTAGCTAGCAAAATAGTTTTGTGCTTTTTCGTTTTCTTTTTCTTCTTCACTTTTCCATTCCCACAAAAAAATACTTTCATTTGCTTTTGTTAAAAATACACATATTTTAACACATTAATATTTATTAATATTTGTTTGGAGAATATACAATCATTTGATATGGAATTAAAATTATTAATCAAAAAAATTTACTTAATAAAGTTATTTAATATATGCATTTATAATTAATTAAATGATCAAACTTAATCTGTGATAGTTTAGTTCATCATTATAGAAACTTATAAAATACTCTGCGTACTGCATGCTAGCTATCATGTACCAGATATGGTTATTAAAGATAATTTTTTATATGAAATAATGCATGTTAGCTTATTTTGTATTTACTCTGTATACTGATTTTGTATTTAACCAAATTATTTAACTTACTGAACTATTGAATTAGAGTTCGAACTTAATTGTATCTTTGTGAAATTAATGAATTGAGTCTGAGACAAATGATATTTAATTTATTTATACTTGATGTATGTATGTAACTGTCAGTAAGTAAAAAAAAAAGATATTAATGATATTATTTGTCAATACCAATGATACTTGAAATTATTTAAGCATAAGTAGTTTAATTTTGACCATAAATTAACAATGCACAATGTTTTCTAAGTTACATAAAACATTAAATAGTAATGTAAATATTGTCATCAAACCTGAATTTTAGATCAAAGATTGTATTTTTAGGTTTTCACATTAATTAATATAATTGTACTGTTTAATGTGCAAAAAATATTTCATATCGGTTTAATGAACTATATAAAATTAATAGAGAAATTTGTTATGAAATGGAATCAAAATCTTATTAGTTTACTCAAAATATAATTTCAAATTTTACATATATTTATGTTTACATTTCTAAACATATATGCAAATTTTTTCACAATTATAAATTCTTAAAATGTTAGTTTACAACTGGGATTTGAAAAACTGTATGGAACTTTGTTCTATAGCCATTAAAATTTTCTTAAAAATATCTTTTTGAAACTTTTTAAGTTTTCCAATTTTCATTCAAAAATTGAAAAACTTAAAAAAAAAAAAAACTCTATTTTTTAGTTTTTTAAATGAAAAATAGAAAGATAAAAACATATTTTCTAATTTTTTTAAGAATGGTTTTCAGTAAACATTCGCTTTTGAACGTTCCCCAAGTATCCGACCCATTTCCAACCATTGCCCAACTCTATTGCCTTGTGGAAGAGGATTTTTTTCCCCAAAAAAGTTAAAAAAAAGAGGAATTTTTTAAAGAAAAATTCCTCCTCTGCATGTTTGTAGAAAGGCTATAGATAGCTTGGTGAATGACATTTTTCTTTTTACAAATACAATAAGGAAATGAACTCACATTTTAACTTTAGTTCTGATTCCTGTTGTCTGCATACAAATAGACTCAGCAGCTGACCCTAACATTGAGGCAGTTGGTTTGGCTTTGTCAAGGTTGACCTTCTCTTATGGCATTTAAGTATTCATTAGAGTCAGCAGCAGACCATTAGATTGTGGTGGTTGGTCTGACTTTGTCAAGGTAGACCTTCTCTTATGGCATTTAAGTATTCATTTAGTTTTTTCTGCGCGCATGGATATTCCCTTTGCATGTTATTCATACAGCTAATTGTAAGCGACATGGGAATCTATTGTGAAAGTTGTCCCAATCAACAATTAATTCATTTTTCTATCATTGTTTTTTGATTGATAAAATAGAGCTGTCAAGGGTGTTTATTTGCCTGCCTCTTAGGACTCCACAATCAACTGAGAATGCAAACGCATGAATGTTGAAGCAAAAGGAATTGTCTATTTGGTCAACCTGTCAGTTGTCAGGGTAGTTAGGAACTCTACAATCTTGTATTATTTTTGTATAAAGATTTCATGATTTTATTTACATCTTGATGGAATGATTGTGTGACCCATATGTATATACATTAATGTTTTTATGTGTATGTATTTATATATATATATATATATGTATTCTGTTCTTAAACAATAAGAACAATCGGAAAAAAAAAAAAAAGAAAGGAATGATAGCATGTGTGTATTTTTGAATGAGCAGACCTTGTTCAGAAGTGCTCTTTGTGGAATTTGAACCGTGTGAGCGAGCTGTGACTCATTTCATGTGATAACTTCTTGAGGTCCTTTGCTAGAACTGGCTTCCCGCAGTAGAAAACTCCTGCAATTTTTAGCAGTTACTTGATGTGGGTCAATCATTCTCTAATATCTATTTCACTTTCTATGATTGGTCATCGAAAAAATGCAAGTCTGTGATGGGTGGAGATGTCCTTTTCAGTCTTCATGATGACTCCATGATGAAAAAGTATGATTTTAATGCTTGTCTGAATTAGTTTTCACCCGTTGTATTTCCTCAGGTGATTTTGATTTCAATGCCAGACATGTGCTCAGGGCACACAACATAAGTAGCAGGATTCAGCTGCTTATTGCACGAAATGAGGAATCGGGACAACTGTTTAAGCAGTAAAAATTCTTTACCTACTGTGCGGTAAGGATGCTTTTTAGCTATCTTGGCAAAAACTTCCTTCCAATTTGGCCTTGCAAAGTGCGTCTTCACCTGGAAGACAGTGTTGTTTAAATGCTTGTTAGTGCTCCCTACAAAATCGGCTGAAACCAAATATGTGCTTTCCCTGTTTATGTTCGCAATCCAACGGCAAGAAATTAAAAAAAAAAATCCATTTTGAAGATAAAACCAGTGCAGTTCGAAAAGCATGGAAGAGTTTTTAACATTATACCCGAGTACCAGATAATATGTCGACACCGTACTTAGCATGGTTCAGAGCTTGGATCATGGTGATAAGGGTAGACCTTGCGTCACCTTCTTCATAAACACTAGTGAGGTAGTTGTGCATTTCAATCAAGCCCTATTTCAAATGAGATATATCAAAAGATGGTACCAAATAGCCCTATATTGTATGAAAAAAGACTAATTTTATGGGACTATAATTTGGCCATATATTCTGACAGTGTCTCATCTATTTATCTATTCTTACATTAATCCCCTACTAGTATAGATAAATGGATGGAATGACATGCCTCATGAGGACATCTAAAGGGTTTCCTGAACATTTGTCTGAAAAAGAACATTTAGTACTCTTAATATAAATTTTATGTACCTTTAGATCCATTTCTGCTACTTCGTCCATAACTCCTTTAAACCACTCAAAGGATTCAGGCTCCCTTGTAACCCAGTAAAAATGGGCACTTTTAACTCTCATTGCTTTCCTCTTTCCACTTTGTGATGTGATTGAAGATGCTAAACTATTCAGGCCATCATCCGATGTGCTGGTTTCCGTGTTTGAATCCTAAGTAAACAATAACAACACAATCTGTACAAGAAAATGTTGGTATAATAAGAATAGTAGAATCAGAAACTCACCATTCTTTCTTCTGCTCTTTTACTATTCAAAAGATCTCTAAGGATGCTCACAAAAGGGGTAGCTCCAATTCCTAACCCTACTAGAAGCAATACATCATAATTTTGGTAGTCTTGCGCTGGTGCGCCATATGGTCCATCAACAAGAAGCCTAGGCAAACTGGATTAACAGATAAAGTTTGAGCATACGTCCAGTTAACAAAACAAGTTAAAACTAAAAATGGATCTTAGCTATAGTAAGGTTTAATTACCCTGTCTGATACATGTTCCTGAGTTCACCAAATTTTAATCTACCAATAGCGGATGCTGGATCACTGCCTTCGGTAAAAACTCGCTTCAGTTCTTGCGTCCAATCCCCCACAGTCCGAATGTGAACACTGAGATAGTTGTCTCCCGGTGCAGAAGTTATGGAAAACGGGTGCCTGCAAAGTTGTCGTCTCATTAAGTGGAATGAGACGAAATCCCCTACAGCCGGAGCATAATAACATTGAAGGAAATTGGAATGCTTCCTGGGAACATACTCACCATTCAAATTTTGAAATCGCAGGGCATTGCAGGAAAATGTACTGTCCACTTCTGTATTTGAACCCTTGTGGCTTGGCCATGACTATGGTGAAGACGTGTCCTGGCAGTTCTGATACCTGTAAAGAACAAGAAGCTCAGATTCAACCTTAATTGCAGCATTCTTCCTCCTCATATCTGAGGCTTGGCATTCCAAGTTGTAGTGGTGACAATTTCTGTCATGTAGGCCATCTACAGCTGGGGCACATGGCATGACCCAGATCAACACGGTATTTTAGGTCTCTCATGGTTCCTTGTGTCTTCCAGTTCCTTTGTTTTTTTTTTCTTTTCTCTAGTAACTAATGATATTTTCGAGTGCTGTTAGCATAAGTACATACCTTCAAGATTTTAACTGCATAATACTTTGACCGACAGGACCGCAAGCTCCGCTCGGCTGCGTAGAGCATGAGTGGAACAGTGATGTAAATCCATGTCTGGAGATTCCGAGGAGTCCCCAAAAGTTGAAAAAAGAAAAAATGAGTCTGTGTCTTAATCCACCAAATGCTGACATTATCATTCAATCCACCGTAGTTAACAAACTCCAAGTTCTTACCGTCTTTTGATACCATTTCTTGACTAAGAGCAGGAAGGTTCCATGGATGAGTAGCAACAAATAGACAAGGGCAAACAAGTGGTGTGAGTACCAGAATGCATTGTAGCCTGCCAGCCGGTTGAATGGTGCTGGCAGCCTCACCACATTTCTCCGGAAACGGCTTGTTGCTAGTGTGAACGAGATAGCCATTAAAATTACCATGACAATGCCAGTAAGACCTTCAGTACCAGTTAGAAGATCCCCATATGTTGGCTTCTTGTTATCGAAACAAGAGGATAAGTAAGCAAATCTTTCTGGAGAAGAGTTAACCAAACGTGGGAAATCACATGCTAGATGATTTCCAACGTGAAGGATGATTCCAATTACTATAGCGCCTGCAATTGTCTGCAAGTACAAGACAAAAAGCAAATGGGAGTTAGTTCATTGAAGCCTTTTTTCTTGTGCGAAATCTCATATAACCAGGTCAAGTGTAACTGAGATATTTGCCCCACTTGAAAAATATTGGATAATAGAGTAAGATTATTATATTATAATTTGAAGATCACAAAATCAAACTGCAAAAATCGTAGTATCTAAACTCTGACGGGAAAGCAATAGACTGCTGTTGATTATGTAGGTCAGTGCATCATAATATCAGATCCTAGGAAAGTTATGTGGTGAACTTCAATTACCTTATGAAAATTAATGTTGTCATTGAAAGGGATGAAATGCCTGGCTCTTGTAGATCGGAGCCGAGTGAGGGTGTTTCGACAAACGGGTAAAAGTATCAAGGCCATGTTGAGCTTTAATGTCTCCGAAGCACCTTTGGCTACACAGACGCAATAACCCATGACCTGAAAAGCTGCTCTGTTTCTGTATTGGTTGAACTTCCAAACAAAGAGTGAAGCCATGGCCGTCACCCACAGCAGCATAATCCAACCCCTCTGCCAGTTGTCCAGCATAAGAAACTTGAGCTTGTTGCTTATCCTTCGTATGAAGCTCTTCGGCCTCAAGTAGCTCACGTTTGGAGTCCAGCCAAGACTTGCCGTGCTGAGTGGTCTGCTGTACTCCATGTAAACATCCCTTTGCAGCAGCAGAATTTCCAACTGCCATAACTGTAAGGGCTCAAATGGAACGGATAACTTTGTTAGGTGTCTGAGTCTTCATGCTTTCGGCATAAAGATTTCATCGTAACAATTTAGACAATAATAATTAAAAATTATTAAAGTATATATAGAATTCATCTTATATTAATTGAAGTTTTGAATTATCAAAATAAAATCTTTATCATTTCAAATGTGAAGGGCCTTTAAAATGTGAAGAATCTAAAAGCTTTTAAAATAATAAATCACTCACCAACTGAAAACTGAATGCCCACGTACATATAATAATCTATTTGTGGTGAAATTTCATATTCGTGCTAAGTCATAGTATGATTGACCTTATGAGGCCTCCAATATCATATAGGATTTAGGGAAAATTGTAAGCATATTGTCTTTATCCTGTCCTCTAAAGGTTTTTTCCTATGGGCTGAACAATGTGGTATTGTGCTTTTCATTTTTAGCATTCAAATGATGCCAAATGCATCCAACTATTGGTCTTGCTACATAAGAAAACTGCCAAAAGGAAAAGAAAAATGCAGAAGAATTGGCCTTTTGATATTAAACAAACCCAACTTTTACTATTTATTATTTGTTTTAAATAATACCCGTAGAGTTCTTAAAATTTGTGCGTGAAGAGCATGTTTTCAAAAATTTTCTTACTTTAGAACAACGTAAATCAATAGATATTATGAAAAAATAATAATAAAAAATGACGTTTTCTTAATCGAATAGTCAAATTGAGACATTCGTTTAAAGGCATGTAGGGGGCATGTGTTTACCTCGATGTAACCAAGATTATCGGGGTCTAATTCTTCCATGATTAAATTTGCATATTCATGGGCCTTCTCATGTAACGTGAACAGTTTATTTGTAGACGCACTGAGCATTATAAGCTGCAAGTATAACAAAAGCAAAGGGAAACCGATTTTTTTATTTTTTATTTTTTGAATATGTACAAAAATAGGCATTGAAATATCCGAGAAAGTAAAATTATAAGTATGAAATGGGTGATATGGGCATGTGTGTGTTAAGTACGTCTCTGGCTCTGTGCCTTAATTATTCCAAAAGGAGGAGATTACCTCCTGAACTTCCTCCCTCGTGATTCTCCCATCTTCATTCCTATCAGCCCTGTCGTACCAGGCAATGAAACAAAAAAATTATTGTTAGAAAATAATTAATAACAAGGCCAAACCCCACAAACCTTTACCCCAATTGGGGGAATTTATATTTTAAAGAGATTAAAATTATTTTTTAAAAAATTTAAATTATTTATTTTTAAATAAATAATTATAATTTAATAACTGATTCTAATTAATTTTTAATTTTTTAAAAAATAATTAAATTATAATTATTTATTTAAAAATAAATAATTTAAATTTTAAAAAAATAACTTTTATTTCTTTAAGATTTGGAGTCTCTCCTTGTTCCACCAATTGGGACTCCAACTTGTTACTGGAACCCCACATTTATTAGTGTGTAACCAATGGATAAATGTAAAAAATGAAAAAAAATATGATAATATATATATATATTTTTTTGTAATATGAATATTTAGATGTTTTAACATATTATAAAAAAAATTATATATTATTTTAAAAATGTTTTAAATCTCCATCGTCAAGCCCAGGTTTCGGAGTTGACAGCCATGGTTTACCAACCAGTGCTGAAATATTTGATTAACGTTGCATTTGTGGCAGAGCAGCGAGACAGAGAAATACGAATCATTTCCTAATTTCTCCCACCCACTCAGTACTTTTGTTTCTAATTTTAAACTCCCAATTCCTGTTTTTTCAAACCAAACAGTCTCCGCCACACCAAAATTCACTACCAACTGCATGAGATCATGGAAAAAATGGTCACCGAAGATCGATCCACTGAGAACAAAAGAAATTTCACAGAGAATCAGTAAACAAATCATAAATAATAAAAGAAAAGGGAAGAGATAGAGAGACAGAGAGAGAGAGAGAGAGACTATTTTCATTAGGATGAATGGGTCATTTATACATATTTTTAGGGTGGATTTAAATTTGGTATATTATTTAATTGATGGAGGAGTCATTTTTAGCTACTTTTAGCTATACTATCATATGTTACATTCCAACTATCTATTAATTTATGTTAGACTATTATGTGATGGTATTTAGATAACATTTAGCCCTATGTATTTGATTATTTTTTATAAAATGTTTATAGCCTTATGAGATAAAATAGAATGAAAAATTATACCACCATCATTTGTGAAAATAGGGGATTCCTCTCTTAAAGAAATAAAATTATTTATTTTTTTTTATATTTTAATTATTTATTTTTAAATAAATAAGTATGAATTAATTACCTTAAAATAATTAATTTTTAATTTTGTAATAATAAGTAAATTATAATTATTTATTTTATAACGTGCTGCTGTGATTAGAAGAATAAACTGATCATAGGGGCTTCTCTGAAAAAACGTCAAAATCACCGGATTAACTGTAGCCATCGAGGAGCAGAGCATACGGGACGAGACGAGGCGTGATTCTGAAGCAACCAGCGGCGGAGAAATGGCCGCGGCGGCTACCGATCACCATGGCGGTTATCGAGGAGAGAGATAGAGAGAAAGAAGAGAGAGAGAAAGGCGCACATGTCAAAGAATATCTGAAGGCGAGCGTCAAAGCTTTGGTCTGAAAGTTGGAGCCAGAAGTCGTACAACTCGTCTTTTGTTATCTTACTTAATCTCTGTCGTTTCCTTCGTGCCAAAGTGTCAAAAATCCCCACCGCAAACTGCTTCGAATCAACCATTCCTGAAAAAACATGAAACAACAGAAAGGTTTTTCAGATACATTTTTATGGTTTTCAGAAACAAAACTGAAACTAGCACAGAGAAAAGCACAGGTGAACAACTCCATGATCACCTATGCATTCGCCAAAATCTTCTCTCGCCAGCAAACCATTTTTGGCCAAGGATTCGAACCGCGACTCCACTTGCTTCCACAACTCCGTCGCGTCCGACTCGTCCGTTGTTTTGCTTATGAATCTGAGACCACCGAGCGCTCGCTGAGCGGTCGATAGCGTGCGCTGAAGTTGGCCTCTGATCCTCAGCGCGTCGAGGGCGGAGATAGCCGGCTGCTCCAGATCAACCGCGGACGACGAGGATGTCCGCGACGATGACGATCTCAGCCAGCCAAACTTCTGACGAAGCTTGCTGGACGCCGACGACAGACTCCTCGAGAAAAGGCCAGCGTCGGCGCGATCATCATCCTGTGCTCCTCCACCTGCAAGGTTAGGAGTCGTCGGCGCAACGCTGTAGGACACAATGTTGTTATCGTCGTCGAGCTCGAACTCAACTTCGACTAGCTCTTCGTTGTTGTTCCGCCTGATGTCGTTGAGGAATGCCGGCAGCATTGTTCCCCCGACTCCGAATCCGGCGTCACCATCCTTGCTATCGAAAGCAGTAAGGCCGTGATTCGACCGTCTTGAGCCACTGCCGAACGACGAAGTTGTCATTTTCGATAAGGTCTTCTCTGTCCCCCTCCCGCGCCTCTGCTTTTCTCTCTTCAGAAACACAGATAGTGCTTCGGGTTGGGCTTGTATGCCTGGAGAGAGAATTAAAAGGGGGGTGGGGCTTCAAACAAACACCTCTTAACGATCTCTGCACTCACGAATTCAACGCGAGAGAGAGAGCGAGAGCGAGAGCGAGAGGGAGAGAGTAGGTGAGTGCTTTGGGATCTGTCCGTTCTTCGGAACTAAAATCAACTGAATTTTATTGGCATTTCAAAATTGATTATTAATTCTTAATCATTTCATGTGGTACGGTATTTATAGCAAATGACGACTTCAAATTTATTAAAGAGCACGTAGAAATTATTTTATTAAGCGATGTGGTCCATTCTAGAATACGAGTAGACATCTCACCCTCTTCCTCTTTATATTGCTGTTTTTCGTAATTTAATTTAAGAAAATATCAAATCTTTCTTCAATTTATTAATTCCTTTGTTTATTTGTTAATTCATATTTTCTAATAATATTCTCAAATAATGCAACCATCCTAATTCTATATTAGGTATGTGTCATTCCAAATCATATAATTGGAGTCATATAATGATATAAATGCGATTTTATTTTACTAAAAAATCAACAATTAATAAATCAGGTAAAAAATTACCCATATAATGACCGGAAGATGCATTCTAACACTCAATAAAGTCTGAAAGGCCTATTGCAGAGTTTGAGATAAAATCATAATCGAAATAAAAGAAGCAAAAGAAATAAAATTGATCGCCTAAAAGAAAATGAACAATTACGAGAGTCATTCTAAAGAACACTTGCCCCTTGCTCTTATTGTGGTCACTAGCCCGAAGTTAGCCAAGGCTTCTTTCTCAAATCCTGTCATGATCGTGCACTCAATAAAAGAATTTTATTAGTAACATCATTCTTATTTACTCACATAATATTATTAAAAAGAGAGGAATGACTACGACAATCATTCCAAAGAACACTTACCCCTTGGTCTTATTATAGTTGCTGGCACAAAGTTAGCCAAGGCTTCTTTCTCGAGTCCTGTCATGATCACACACTCAACGAAAGAGTTTTACTGACAACATTACCCTTATTTATTCACATGGTATTACTAAAAAGAGAGGAATGACTACGACAGTCATTCCAATGAATACTTACCCCTTGGTCTTATTACAGTTGCTGGCACAAAGTTAGTAAGGCTTCTTTCTCAAGCCCTATCATGATCACACACTTAACGAAAATGTTTTACTCACAACATTACCTTTATTCACTCACATAGTATTACTAAAAGAGAGGAACGACTACGACAATCATTCCAAAGAACACTTGCCCATTGGTCTTATTGCGGCTGCTTACACAAAGTTAGTCGGGGCTTCTTTCTCAAGTCCTGTTACCATCGTGCACTCAACGAAAGAGTTTCATTGGCAACATTATCCTTATTCACTCACACGATATTACTAGCCCATTGTCAAAGATTTCCACTGCGACTGAGAAGTGAATTTGATGTTCAATATTTAAAAATAAAAATATTAAATATTATTATTTTAAAATTTTTTAAAATATTAATATCTATTCAATTTTAAATTTAGTATTAAAGAAGCAATAAATATTAAATATTTAAATAATATTATTTAATATTCAAATTTTAGCCATTAATATTTTTAATTTAATAGCACAAATTTTTTTAAAAAAAATAGGATTTTATTTCAATTTAAAAGAAATAGAATCTCTACATTGTTGAAAATTTTCAAAAATAGTAGATAAATTGAGTGACTAGATATAAAAATTTTTAAAAATATAAATAATAAAGTAAAATAGAAATGAAATGGAATGTAAAAAAATTCTTTTTTTTGTCTGAATGTTAACAAAAAATTATACAAAAAATTTAAATATTAATTTAGTAAAATATTTTCTTTATTTAGTTATTATTTTAAAAAAAGACAACTACGATAAAAATAAAATAATATAAAAATATTGATATTTTTGTTTCACTTTCGTATTATAATTTTTTTAAGAAATAAAAATTTTAATTCAAACAGAATTTTTTAATTATAGAATAAATTAATACAAACAAAATTTAAATATAAAATTTGGAAATATTATAATTACGCCCTTGTCCTTTTGCCGTGAGCCAGTAAGTGCAAGTACACAACCCCCAAAAAAAAAAAAAAAAGACGTGCGCTTTTTACTGCGACGTGTCCAGTACAATTTTCGTATGCTTGTCCTAGACCTTCTAGAAGAATGGCTTAACCTAGTTTCTGTATTATTAATTAATTAACTTAATTTCAGTTCAACCGCTCATAGTCGGGGGAAAAAAAAAAGTCTGATAAATATGATTTAGCCCAAATTTATTAGATTAAGAGGAATTAAAAAAATCATGAAATTTTATTTTTAGACTTTAATGCCATAATATTATTAAATACTGAAAAATACAGACAATAAAAGGCAATAATTATTTAAAAAATAATATTTATTTTTTAAAATAAATGTCTGAATTAAATAACATTCATAATTTAAAAGATCTACTAGGTGAGATTTAATATTTATAAAATGTTATTTAAAAATATTATTATTATATGAAAAAGTAAAAGTACCTATATTTTCATATTTTAAAAAATTAAAAAGTATATACTTATATATTTTTTTATTTTTTTTTATCAAGGTTAAATTCATAGTCAAATCCTATGATTAAACCAGCTACCTAATCAAGAAAATAATACTTAATGCTCAAAAACTAGTATATACGACCAGCTCAAATAGGGATCGAGTTGGCCCATTTTAAATTATTTGATTAAGAATCTGACTACTATTTTAAAATACATTTAGAATTATTGTTGAAATAATTTTTAAAAAATTGTGCATCAATCTGTCATTAAAAAATCATACATAGATGATTGAAAAGAAGAAATTGAAACTTTAGTCATATGTTTAATGTCTAATTTGTAGTCCACTCTTCAACTTTTGTATGTTCTTAATCTTAGAAAAAATGTGACAGATGTTGTTTTTGTTTCAGCTATTTTTTTATTATTTATAATTAGGGTTTGTACAGTAATTTTTGTTGCATAACTAAGATATTTAAATTTAACAGTGACCAAATTTTATGCTTATAACATATTATGAATGAGTTAACTGAGAGAAATTATTTATAACCAGATTTTAAATCCAGTGAAGATAATTTTAACCAAAAAATTTCATAATTTTTCTCTAAATTGAATAGAGTATTCATATAAACTTATATGTATAATTTATATGCTTGATTATATGTGTATTTGTTATTTCTCATGATTTTAGTTGGGAGGGAAGGAATATCTCATAGTGTCAAGATTTTTCCAACAACCTCTACAAATTAAACAAAATTTTATATTTATTTTTAAAATCTCTTAAAACTCTTAAAACTGCAACATAAATAATTGGTAATGATAGTGTAATTGATATTTAATTTTTATAAATTTATATATAGTATGAGTTTAGACAACATACATAAATTCATAGAATAAAAGAAGAATGATCTATCTCCTTTTATCCTTTATGTTTTTACAATTATGAAAGTACAGAATTTGTTATGCCCACAAAGTATTTCAGTCTTCTAGTTTCAAAGCCTTAAATCAGAGAATAGAAGAGAAGTTACCCAAATACTCTCATGAAAATTGTAGCTGTTGGGATCATTTTCTTCACATTTATTCCTATATTCTCTATTACTTTGGTTTATCATTATTAGGTGTTATATCATTATATTGTGGGATACTTTTATAACTAAACTTACTATATAATAAATATTATTCAAACTTATAATTTAGTGAGTTTTTCTCTCATTCTTAAAGAAGTTATTCTATAAAAGAAACTGTGTCTCATTATTAGAATTATTGTCATGCCATTATTTGCTGTCATATTATCTGTTTGCAGGTTCAGACAAATCATTCGAAAACGATTCTTATATAGATTAGTTCACAATTCCATCAGTAAAATTTTGGTGATTTGAATTCTATAAGTGTATCTTTTTGGTGTGTATCAGATACGATATATTTTGTATAAAATACGCACAGACACCCATCGTGTATCTATCAAGCGTAAATATTTTCAATTCGTTAGAAATAAGTTCAACTCAAACGTATCACACACGAATCTCACGTAAGCTAACAATAAACTCCGTTATTTAAGCAACTCTCGCACGACCCTTATCTAAGATGACTAGATCGGCAATTAGTTAAATAGAATTTTTAAGTAAAATTCAGACCTATTAAAAAAATAACTTTTTTAATAAAATATAACTAAATTGTATAAATTATAATTTTTAAACATTTTAATATAGTGCTAAATAACTGTTACTTTGTATGAAATAATTATAATGATATTATGCATCATTTATCTTTATATATATCACAGTAGTTATCTATAAATTCATGGAATACAATATGTGTTTAAAATATTTTTAAATATTTAAAATTTTTCCTCTTAAATCCTCCTAAATTGGAAAGAACACATCTCTCTTTGAAAATTTCAAAAATACATTTTATATTTCCCGATATATAAAAAAAGAAACAAACTTTGCGGCACGTTCGACTGTTTTAGAAAAAAAAAATTGGTTTAAAAGGATATTTTTCAATTATTTACAAAATAGTGTTGATAAAATAATATCTCATATATTTATTCATGATACTAAATTAATAAAAAATTTATGCATTAAAGATTACTAATGATGATCCAAACATTTTTCTTACAAATAAAATGACGCGAGCGATAGCAAATAATTAGAAAACTTATCTTATAATAATTATTTAATATTAATTAAATAATTATATTATTTTTTAAGAAAAAAATTATCTTTAAGATTTTAACCATATAATATTGATTGAACGATTGTTGCTAAGATGTGTAAAACCAACATCTCCCTTAGAGGAATAAATACCCGAGTTCATGATTGCAATGTGACTAAGTGACTGAATCATGGGCATAGTTTTTGCCAAGATGAGTGTAATATTCAGTTTCTTGTTAATTGATTTTAATGTTATCAATTTGTTTTAAATTAAATTTAAAAAAAATTATATAATAAAAATTTTGTTAAAAATCAATCAAAGGTATCAAGCTTGGTGTATGATAAGCACCAGGGCTCATGCACATTTAGGTAGATTGTATGATACTTGAAGCACATCTCTACTGTGCTCGTGCACAAAATTTGTAGATTTCTTGCATTTGAACCGTGCTTGATGTGGCTCTTGTCCACACTTGAGGGTTCGAACGGCGCTTGATTCATGTTTGGTTAGTACCCATGCACTTATTCGTGTATATAAATTGTGCTGACACTATTTTTTGAGTATATTTTACAAGAAAGAAGATAAATGAAAAAATAAGAAAAGAGAAAATATGTGATTTTAAAATATTATTTTGCTTGATGTGTCAAATTAAATGGTTAAAACAATTATTCCTATACACAATATTTATTCTATTTTAGTTTTTCTCTAGTTTGTTTACATTTGATAGTTCATTATATATACATGTCATATTTTACTTCTTCCACTTTGAATATGTTTATATGCATATAGTTTTATCAGTTATTTTAATATTTTTGTTTTAATTTTATTAAATATTTAAGAATTTTATTTGTTTGTATAAAATGAGTAAATATTTTAAAATATTATATTTATATATAAAATATTTATAGAGAAAAAGTTATGAAAAATATTCATTTGGCATTGCGTATAGTATTTCATGTATGTACTTTAGGTTGGATATTATTTTGTTATTTGCTTCTATATTTGTATTTCTCACCTTGTGAAAAATTTTATATTTATATTTTATTAATGTAAAATTTTTATATTTTTTTGATCGATTTGATATTTTGTAGAGAATTATCGTAAAAAATTAAATGAAACTAATTTACTTAAATATTCTAATATATTCAGACAGATTTGAGGATTACACATATTAGCCACGGGTAGTAAAAAATGACATTTGATCTCATCTATAAGAAAAAAATATAGTTGGCTCATCTGTAAGTCTAAATAGTTGTTATTTAGTCTCAAGTTACAGCAATTATGTATAACCCTCTTTCAAAGTTAATTTTTAAAAATTTGGTTCTCAAATTTGGCATGTTTTAAATTTTTAATATTTTTACTTACATCTAATTTCATATTCAAGTTATTTGATTCTAAAACTTACAAATTTTGACCACCATTCAGACTTATAATATCAAATTTTAGATAATTTTATATATTCGTACTATTTGATATTTGTAATTGGATTACGAATTTTGCGTACAAAATCTTCTTTGGGCAACCTGTTAATTGCTTTTTGACACATTTGGATTTTTGACTTGTTTGAGATTTTGTATATATATTATTGTTTTTACTTCTTCATTTTGATTCATGGACATATTGATTTCATTATATCTATACTAATACTTATTGAACATTTAGCTCATAATTTTATCATTTTTAATTTCTTCAAATTAGAGTGTTATGAATTATTTGTAGGTAGCTCGATCAAGGATATTTAGATGGATTTTATTTATGCTTTATTCTTATTATATCTATAATTGGGTCTATATTTGTACTTCAATATTGTGGAAGAAACATTGTACAAATTGATGCTAGTATATTGTACTTTAATAGAACTTTATTTGGTGTGTTTTAGTATTGGTTATTTATTGCAGATGATTATACCAGTTGACATTGAAATATTGTAGTATTTGGATCGTTAATTTTTCTTATGGTTTTCATATTGTATAATAGGTTATATTATTAATAGCCATTTTTATTATTAATTTCATATCTATAATTGGGTCTATATTTGTAAAATAATTCAAAAAATCTTTAATAGAACTTTATTTGGTGTGTTTTATTTGTTGATGTAATTATTATTAATAGCAATTTTTTATTATTCTGTTAGGTTTGACCCGGTATTAAGTATTATATATGGGGTATTTTTTTATAGTTAATAGTAATAAATAAATTTAATTATTATTATTAATTATTATCTATTTTTTAGTTCGAGTTTGAGACAACGAGAGTGACGCTAGCTTCCTCATTCCCTCCTCTTCTGGATGTACTTTGCATGAGGTTGTACTGCATGAAGTAAATCCATCAGAAAACGGGGGGTAATTTAAGTGAGATGCTGATTGTCGTCCATTTTCCAAATATTTCAATCAACGAAAGTGATGCCTCAACTGAAGAAATGTTAAGGTCCTTCTGTGACGATTTATTTATTGCTTTCTTCCTCAATCTTGCATGATCATTTTCAAGTCAGTTTATATATATTGTGAGATTTTTCTCACGATACCTCATAATGATATTATAAGTCTTCACAATAAATCTCAGTTATGGTTATAAATAACCCAAAATATATTGGTTATACAGCAAGCATGATGATACAAATCCGAGATGGAACACATAAGAAGACTAAATGGAGATAGTGATCAGAAAATAAGTTCTACACCATACCTAGAAAGACAAAACTTGTGTCAAACCACTTCTTTTTTATCATTTTTCTCACTGAGACCACCCTGTGTTCACATAAGAACTGAAGTCATACCCTTTGTCATGCCACAGTTATACAACAACACTCAATTTTATATAAAAATCGGTTTCACATTTGAGCAAAAATCGAGTAAAGATTGGTCAAAAGCTCTCTCATGACATCATGCTCGATCAATAAGCACACAAAACTCTTCACGAGAAGCCATCATTCATTTCTGGAAGCATATGGCTTAAGCAAACATTGCTCAAACTTCTTTGTTAGCTTTTTGCTTCATCTAAGATTTATTGGGTTATAAGTCACTTTTATATGAACTCATACCCATTTGGCATATCATTCGGTAGTTTAAATAATGAGACATGGATTCTATACTGATATGAAGAATTGTAACATTCACATGCATGTGACCGACATTTGAAGCAGCAAAAATAGAAAGTTTACGTTTGAGCCGCGCCCAATGAGTGCGTGAAGTGTCAACTCTAATGTGGGCGCACGCCCGAAACACTGATTCTAGAAAGGATGCACCCGAGGCACCGTACCTAGTGACGCCCATGCTCGAGGTGCACTTGAGTATCGGTTCACAGTATAAATATGCGCTAACGTGTTTTAGGGTTAACCATTTGTAATTTTAAAACTTAAAAAGCACAACCATTGATAGAAAAAGAAGAGAAAGAGAAAGAAAATAAAAAAATAAATATTTGAACATCCGATTGAATTTTGTACCATGTTCCAATCTCCGCTGACCTCAATTGACCTCGGGTACACTACTCTTGGAATTGATAAGAATATTTTACCGGTCTTATTTTTACTCTTTCATCTTGTAATCTTTATTACTCGATTTATTTTTATAAAAGGTGTTGAGTCCTAATATTTTATTATGATTTGTATAACTAAATTTTTGTATAATAATGATATTTTAGATGTATCGTTTCATAGTTTTTCCTCTCATTTTAAAGAAAATATTTCACGTAAAATCTTGTGTTTTTCATTATTTATGATTGTTATTATTTACTTATTGTGTATTATTAAATATTTTCTCACGGTTCAAATAAGCAGATCGCATTCCAATAAAATTTGCACCAGCATCACAAAATTCAATCCACAAATTGTTTGAATGGTCAATCAAATGAATATGAAATACTAGATCATAGGCCGCACGTAGAGA
This sequence comes from Nepenthes gracilis, assembly GCA_033239525.1. Lineage (NCBI taxonomy): Eukaryota > Viridiplantae > Streptophyta > Magnoliopsida > Caryophyllales > Nepenthaceae > Nepenthes > Nepenthes gracilis. The sequence goes on along the minus strand of BSYO01000016.1, from coordinate 16,407,821 downwards.
CTGACCCATTTAACAAAAAGCATGTAGTGTGTGTGTTTGTCAAAAATTGTTGGCGGTAATGGGCGGTCTACTGATAAAGATTCAGGATCAATCGCTGTTGGCCGGAACGGACGGCTAACTAATAAAAGCACACATACTGTAAAGTAGAAGTGGAAGAAGAGAAATGAATACCAAATATTTTACGTGAAAAATCCTTCTAAAATAAGAAAAAAAGCACGAAATACTTAATCCATAAAATCATTAGGTATGAGAATTTATTACACAAATTATAGGAGGCGAAAACAAGAACAAAGTAAAAGAAAACGAAACTTTAACACTTTATTTTCACTCACCGCTCACTTTCTTTTCACTTTCTCTTCTTTAATTTTCTCACTACTCCACTTTTTGAGTGTGCGTATACACACTCATATATATACACCCGTCCCTCACAATAACCCAACTTGGTGGTTGGTGCTCAACTTTCAAGGTCTGTATGCGTGCATGCGCACACCCTATCCTGTAATGGATGGCGCATGCCTACTCCTATAAACCGATCAACGTTTGGAGTCCCAAGAATGATATCTATCAACTACCCAATTGGGTAGGTTAACTGTACACCTTTTGGGATATGACAATCATTTAGACCTTCCTTATTCAGTTGGTCAACCCTATTGATCATCCTCTCATTTATGATCGATCAATCACCCTGTTGACCAGTAGAAATAGTCCGACCAGATTTTTCAGTAGAGTTAGTCATCTCATGACTTTTACCGGTCAACATATTGATCGGTAGAGGTTGACCGTTCAGAAGGTTTCAATCAACTATTGACCGAAATTTTTTCTACTTAAAGTAACACACACATGCTCCGTCCAAGTCTCCTGAACACAAAGACTTTTACACGGGAGTGATTTTCAACAAAAATATGCTTAAGCCAAATGTGCCTTGTGGAATTTGAACAAACAAGGGATATAAGTTTTATATGCATGGACTGTACAAACATAAATTTCAAAGTTTCAATGATTATAATCATTGTGATCTCGCAGAATATTATGTCTACAGTTGAACCAACCAGATGATCTTCTTAATGTATGAGAATTACGTGCTTAGAATCATAGAATAATAAAAAGAGATAAAATCAAATAAATCATGGTTTTACCTAAGATGGGGTTCATTGAAGAGATTGGGCATCCATGATGAGTACTCTTTGATGATAATGTCTAACATATATGTATATGTTTAGTTATTGGAATAAATATTTTTTTAAAAATAAAACTTAATAACTAAATATTATTTAATTATTTTTTATTTTATTATAATTTTCTTAATAGAATTATATGAATCAAATTAATAAAAGTATACATCAATCCTTAATATCTTATGCAACTATGCCACCATTGAAAAAGAAGGCAAAGAAGAACGGGGGAAGAAGAATATTGAAACACCGAATCCTACCATGGTCTTAACTGTGGGAAGGCTCACATATTTATTTAGTAGTTAGTATTAAAGATTAATTTAATAAATAATTAAAATTATATTAAATAATTTAAATAACTATTAAATTTTATTTATTTATTTAACTTATAATGTTAGTCATGAAAAAATTATAAGAACCCTTTTTTCATGGGACGACAATGAACTGTCTCTGAAAGGCTGATTTACTGTCAGTCGTGCAGATGACAGAGAGATTTGACATGAAGACGAAGAGGTCGGCATGGGATGATCAGCGTGGTAGGTAACGAGAGCTACTTGGGAAGAAAACTCTAAACTGAGCGGCTGAGTCTCTCCAGATTTGTCCCTTCCGCTGATACCGAATTCAACGTGAAGGTCCCACGGTTAGCGGCAGCCGTGGCGTCGGGGCTTCAGGCGTCAAAATCGGATGATTCTCAAATGCTTTCCCAAGGTTTAACATGCTTTTTGTGGAGATTATGTGGGCACTCCATTATGGAGGCTACCTATCTGTGTCCTGGGCCGTTCGATAAGAGATCTACGGACGGCCTAGATCTTAATTTTTTTTTTAAAAAAAATAAATATGTATGGATCGTAAGGCATCTACGATCTATCAAAAAAATAAATATTTTTTTAAAATAAATATATTTTAATATTATAAAAGATTAATAAATAATTTACATATTTGTTAAATATATTGTTATTAATCTACAACTTGGATCGCAAGGCATTAGAGGGCTTCCGTTGCTGACATGACATTGGGATTGGAGAGACTCTATCTATCAAAAAGATAAAAAGATTGATTTATCTATTATTAATTATTTATATTTAAATAAATAATTATGATTAATTATTTTAAAATAATTAATTTTAATTAATTTTTTAATAATAATTAAATTATAATTATTTTATTAAATAATGAGCCTCTTCGTTGTAAAAATAAAGCTCTCTCAAATTGTATGACGCAACACCCCTTGTCTTTATGCATGGGGGGGCTAATCTTGACATGTCTTGGCAACCACCCAACGTTTGATTGTGTTTTAAAAACACTAATGTTCATAATCAAATAAGATAATATATTAATGTCCAATACACGCTCGAATGTTTCAGTAATATTATATTTGGTTGATGTGAATAGAAATTTTATATTTATATTATTTTAAATAAAATATTTATTTTACTATTTGATTGTATTTTGACAATAAAAAAATATTTTCAGATAAATAGTTATTTTTAAATTTTAAAAAATAACTATTATTACGTAATACAAGGTAGTTTATGATCTTCACTTGACCCTCCCAACCTAACATTGGGTTGTGTTCGAGAAACTCTTCAATAATTCGACAGATATGTCATTTTACAAAAATTAGAGATAAATATAGTTTTGAAGGGTCTAGTGCGGATTTTGGCCGAAAACAACAAGGCCCAACCAATGGCAAGCAGGCCCAATGAACAGGCGGGCCCAATTAGATGCTGGCTATCCAAGAGACTTAGGGCAAGGCTCACTAGACGCCTTTGACGGACGCCTAATCGCCTTTACCCACATCTTCCCTGAAGTGGCTGCAGACCGGCAGTACAAGAAGCATCAGGCTAGAGAATATTAGCCAATGGGAGATAGGGTCAACCCTGGCAAACCGCGACACCTACCGTCCTAGCAGCAACTCGATTAATCCCAGTAAAGTCAAACAGGTTTGTGTCGACCACGCCCGACGATGATCCTCTCACCACCGTAAGGTGACAACTGACACCGCTAGCCATAGTTAGCGCTCAACGGTCAGTGAATCCAGGCTGTCGAAGGTTCCCGCGCCCAAGAGCTTTCTCCACGGAGCTTACATGTACCTTCTCCCTCGGCGGAGGGAGGAATCCCCCATTCTGAACAATTTAATCGGTGACTTGAGATCTAAAATCGATCCTAGCGCCTTGTAAATGAAGAGAAAGAAATAGCTCTTTTCTCTCAAAACCACCGCCTCAATTCGATGACCTTAGTGAGCCATTCTTAGCAGTACATAAGAGAAGTATAAGCCTCCACCGAACACTATATGCACCCCTTGCATACTAGCGTACATGCATTCCCTAACACATTTACCTTTACCTTCACGTTCGTATCCTTTCGTTCCCTGGTAAAGATTCCTGATTTAAGTGTCAGAGTGTTTATAGTGAAAAAATATCTTACCATCCTCTAACCTCTTATTCGTAATTTATGGTGCACAAAACTCAGGTTGAGAGATATAAAGACCGCACCCATTTGTGATCCACTCGAGATGAGGAATCCAAAGGTTCTCTAATTCGTACGAGAACCCAAACCCAATGACACATCAAGTTTAATTTGATGCGAATTAATGGGTAATTTATAATCAAATTAAATATTATAGTTTAAATTTTTATTAAATTAAACTAATTTAAATAGTCAGTTAAGACAAATCATCTAAATTGTCAATGGGTAAGCTGATTTGATTTGGATGGTTTCTTCATTTTATAGTATCAAACTTAATAGTCTAAAAGTTATTTATTTAATTAAATATATCTTATACAATATTACAATAAATAAATAGTAATATTAGCATAATAATAATATTTTAAATATATTTTAAAATAATATAATAAATACAATAAAAATATATAATAAAGAAATAAAAAATAATATCCTAGATAAAAATTATCCATTATACAAAAAATACTTAGATGTCAAATTTAAATTTAGTGTACGGTATTTTAATAAGAAAAATGGATCTGTGAGATACCATTTAATTAGAAAATTAATATTAAAACTTATGGCTCTATAGTTATTATTTTATCGTTAAATTAATTATGAACACATGATAAGATTAACTCAGTTGTAGGAAGCAATAGACGCAACATAAATATTATTAAGAGGATAATTTTTTAATTCATCATATTATGTGATATTATTATATTTTATAATGTGTGAGCAAATAAAATTTGTAAGGGCTAAAATCGTACATATAATAAATTAGGTAATTGTTGCGTACCGGGACTCAGAATCCACGTGCAACACTAGTGTTCGGTCGTGGAAGTTGAGAGGGAGAGATTGAGGCTAGATTTTTATATGGAAAACCTCCTCTCACATGATGATGAAAAAACCACGAGACTCTTAGCCTTTTTGAAATGCTTCACTACTTTTATGGAAATCTTTACAAAGTACAAGTGTTCAGGGTGGATCCATTCCTTGTCTCTTGTTTTGTGTTTCTCTCCTTAGGGGCTTCTCTTGTTGGGAAGCTTTGTCACTCCTTCTGTTCCTTTTAGCTGGAAGAAAGGGATTAAGGGACCGAGAGAGAACGAGGGAGCTGTGGTCTTTTCCTTTTTCTCGAATGAGTTCGGAGAGGAGAGAGTGTCCCTTTGAAATGGATTTCGCTGGGTATTTATAGGGGAGAACGTGCCGTTGGGGAGGAGATACGTGGCAGCCGATGGGTGGCCGAGAGGCTGTTCACTGTCCCATCGGTCACATTCAATGCTGTTGACGTGTGCGGGAGAACACGCGGCTGGAGCCGTTGGTAGGCCTGGGCGTGTCAGGCGTATAGGATCCAGGCATCGGTCTTGATTTGACCAGGTGTGCCCTGTTTAGACGGCGACTGGCAGTAGTTGCAGGTTCCTTGGGAATCGGCGAAATTGCTTAGCTGGCGTTCTCGGCCGTGTAGGATAGTCCTCATCCTTACGTGGCGTGCTTTGTTGCTTTGTGGGTTCACGGACTCATCGGAGAAGGCAGCTCTCGGAGGATCCTTGATCCATCGTCCTTTTGTGGTGGGGACTCGGGTCTTCTTGGCTTCTTCGGACTAGCTTGAAGCTTGGTAGAACTTATGAGGTTCTCAGGCTTTTTCTTCTTGTCCTCGTACCTGGATGCCGTTAGTGATGTTCTCGAACTTCCTTGTGGACTGACGGGACCTCTCGGACCTTTGGTGTGACTTTAGCCTCTGTTTTGGGCCTCTTGGGCCGTCTAGCTCTTTTGGCTCGTGGGCGCATTTTTGGGCCTTTCTTTTGGGGTCGAGTTTCATGGGCCCTTATATTGGGGCCCAACATAACCCCCCATGCCAAAGGGCTCGAGATTCTCAATTGTTTGGCATGAAGTCGCTAATCTCCTAAGGGAGTTGGCTGCTTCTCACTCGAATTTGTCCGCACGCGTGCTTATAACTCGAAAGGGACGTTCCCTGGGCGAGGAAGAAGACACCGGCCCGCGCGTTAAGATTAAGCCTTTTACAGCGGCAGTCCAAGCACGTGTGTCCTCAGGGTGAGCGTGGTGTTAAGCTTGGTGGGAGATTGTCCCAGGACTTCTTCTGGGTCCGAGACCTTTCCAAAGACACCCCGTTTTGGGGCTTCGAGAGGCATTAAATGCTGAAGTGACGCTGACGGGCATCTCGAGAAGGAAAGGCCATCAATCTTCTGAGATGAGTGGTCGAGCGACGCGTGACATGGGTAATAAGTGCACCCTTTTGAATTTCAAGAGTATTTAAACGCCTCCACGCCCCGATTTTCCATCTTTGCGCCTGCTTTTCGTTTTCTTTTCCAAGTGCTGAGACTTTCCGTTCTTCCTTCGTTCGAGTTTCTTCTCCACCTTTTGTTTTTCAACATCCATGGCGCCTGGAGTGAGAGAGATTGCCTCCACGGTGACGCTTGACAAGCTTGCAGAGATTTGAGCTCGATATCGAATCCTTGAGTCCACAGCCATGATGATCCCAGAGTCACATGATAGGGCGTGGTGCCCTCAGGATGGCTTCATCACCGTTTATGAGGTCCATCTCAAAGGTGGCTACGGTTTCCTGTGGCAGAGGAGCTTTACGAGGTCATGGGGGCGCTTGGAGTACCCTTTGCTAGGTTCCAGCCAAATGCAGTCAGGTATTTGGTATCTTTGTGCGTTTTCTTCCGGTGCCATGCGAAGCTCTTGAATGCCGTTACGGTCAATGTGATATTTCGCTTTACACAGAACCTTGACTGGATTGTGATGACCCCCCGTCCGGGCTTCTCCTTGATGTGTGGAGGAAACCCGAATTCTACGAAGCGGTGGAAGGATAAGTTCTTCTTCCTTGGCGTTCATGAGCATTGGGCTGTTTTTTTTAAGTGGGGGAAGGTGGATAGCTAGTATAGCTCTGACCCTTCGAAGGAGGACAGGGAGAGTGTGAAGGAGTTTACGGACTTGGTGCTAGCCAATCTGGGAAGCTTCCACCTGAACAAGCGCAACATCTGGTTGTCACCCGAGAAATTCGAAGAAGCCAAGTGGGGACCACGGGCCGAGGTCTTTGCTGCAACTCCTTCCGAGAAGTCCAAGAAGAAGAGACTGAGGAGGAGAGCGGGGACAATGAGGATCGGCGGTCCCACTGAGCGCTCGGATAAGATCGTTCCAGCCAAGAGCTCGGAACGTCGAGAGGCTGTTGTTGAGCTTCCTTCCAATGATGATGATGATGATGATTTCAACATCGATGATTCGAGTGATGACGATGTGATCGCCCCTCTGCTTAAGAAGTCGATGACTGGTTCTTTTCCTGAGTCATCGAGGTCTAAAGGTCTCGCCTTCATTTCCACTGCTAATTCTCCTGCTGAGTCCTCGGGGGTAATTGTTCAGATTGTGGAGCTATCTGACGTTCAGCCCCCCAGTGATGATTTTGTCCCCGTAGTTCCCGTTGATTTGCCTGGTGACGTCTCGGACAGGATTGATTACCCTTCCGAAGACATAGGAGGCGGGAACTCCGGGGCGGATGCTGAGAGGGGAATGACAGCTGAGACGGTCCGAGAGGCGGTAGAGGCTGTGGAGTTAGGTGTCGACGGCCTGGTGTCCCTTGATCCTTCTGAGCACCCCATTGCCATCCAAGTCGAGCGACCATCCGAGCTTCTTCGGGATGTTGATCTTAAGGCAGGCTCTCCAGTGCCTTTTACAGCTGTGGAGCCTGCGCCTGAGAGAGCGCCTACGGCGCCTGGGAGCGATCTGCAGGAGCCCGAGGCTCCTGGGCATGGTGATTTCGAGGCAGGCTCTCAAGGCCTTTACAAATTGTGGAGCCCATTGCTTGAGGTGGCGCCATGCGGTGCCTGGCGGCGGCTCTGCCCGAGGTCCCTGGAGAGCGTGACATAGGGAATGATCGTATTGTTTCTAAGGTAACCCGCTATTTCTTCTTTTACCTTTGCTCCCAATCGATTGCGTCTTGATGAGCTTTTTTGTTGCAGCTCCATGGTCTGATTGGAGGCCTTAGTGAGCTGGTGGGAGAGGTCGCCCAGTCCCGCTCAGAGATGGGGTCCTTGAGGGCCGCATGGGACGCCGCGCAAACGGGCAGAAACAGAGCTAGCTGAAGCTAAGGGGAGGATTGCCTCTTTGGAGGATACTGTCAAGCTCCTGTAGCTCCGGCAGGACCTCCTCTAGATCGGATCCTTCGCCAGAAGGAGAGGTTGAGGACGTCCGTGCAGATTGCGGAGATGGCACCAATATTGGACGGTAAGTACTGGGATGGCATTTGCATGTGCCGCTGAGTGCTGCGGTTGATTCGTTTGCGGATTCCTGTGGCCGTCCTCGACCCTAGGAATGCCAGCGCCTTAAGCGCAGAAGACTTATACGTCGTTGCTGGGAGGCCTTTCCCTGGGCCTCCTCGGGCAGGGCCTGAAGGTGAACCTCTCACGCCCGAGGAGCCAGTTCCGGCGGACTTGGCAGGACCTTCTGGTGCTCAAGAGGCTCAAGGAGAAGGGGGCCAAGGGGCGCCCCCTTGGCATTTTGCTTCCTTTTCTTACTTTTTCATACGTTGTACATGAATTCATTTTTATAAATAAGACTTGTCCTTTCTACATCCGGGCTTTTGGACTTTTCTTTTGTCTCATTTGTACAAGTGTTGTTTTCTCTCTTTCTCTCTCTCTTTTTTTTTGTGGTGCGACGCACAGCGCCTTACTCTTAACTTTGAGTATGTGATCTCCTTAGGATTCTGACCCTTTTAACTTATCGGGTCTAAGCATGTGATCCTTTTAGGATCCTCTAACTCTTTAACCTTTTGACCTCTTGTGCTTTTCGGCGTTAGATGTTGTTGCCAGAATTCGACCTCTGGGGCCGCTCGATCACAGCTAGAAGAGTTTTTTGGAGTTCGACCTGCCCTTGCCATGTACGAAGTTTTCTGGTTCGACCTGCGGGCCGCCGGTCGCGAAGGAGTTTTTGAGTTCGACCTCCTGGGGCCGCCACAATCGAAGTTTTGAGTTTGACCTGGGGGCCGCTCGATCACAACCGAGTTTTTGGAGTTCGACCTCTGGGGCCGCTCGGTCACAGCCGAGTTTTTGGATTTCGACCTCTGGGGCCGCTCGATCACAGCCGAGTTTTTAGAGTTGTTTTGTTGTTGATGAGGGAGCACGAGAATGCTTCATAATAGACATAATGAAGGGACGTTTTTACTGATGTACACGTGTTACATTGAGTAGCCTTCAAGGCCTTTATAGGTCTTTATGTTACATCAGTCCATGCGCTTGGGCCATCCCCCGCTCCTTGCACTTTTGACACCCTATGTTGATCTTTGGCCTCGCCGTGTTGCACCCCCCGGGTGGACAGCGTGCTCGCACCTATTATGGCCTTGCCCTTTTTCGAGGTGCGGACCGATCGCCCACTGCTCCGGGGCCATGCTCGTGTCGCGGTAGGAAGTGGTCGAGATAGCCTTATTGTTATTATAATATCTACAACTTGGATCACAAGGCATTAGAGGGCTTCCGTTGCTGACATGACATTGGGATTGGAGAGACTCTATCTATCAAAAAGATAAAAAAGATTGATTTATCTATTATTCACCTTATTTTTGAATAAATTTTATAATTAATTCATTTTAAAATAATTAAATTTAATTATTTTTAATAATAATTATGTCATAATTATTTTATTAAATAATGAGCCTCTTCGTTGTAAAAATAAAGCTCTCTCAAATTGTATGACGCAACCCCCTTGTCTTTATTGTTCTTGACATGTCTTGAACCACCCAACGTTTGATTGTGTTTTAAAAACACTTGTTCTAATCAAATTTTATTAATGTCCCCGTACACGCTCAAATATTTTAATCTTATCATCCTTGGTTGATATGAATAGAAATTTTACCGATTATTTTAAATAAAATATTTATTTTACTATTTGATTGTATTTTGACAGCCCCTTCTATTTTGGGATAAATAGTTATTTTAAATTTTAAAAAATAACTTTCTTCTGTTATTACTTCTACAAGGTAGTTTATGATCTTCACTTGACCCTCCCAACCTAACATTGGGCTGTGTTAGAAATTCTTCAATAATTCAACAGATACGTCATTTACAAAAATTAGGGATGAATATAGTTTTGCCCTCGGGTCTGCTGCGGATTTTGTCCCAGGCCTCCAATGGCAAGTAGGCCCAATTAGATGCTGGCTATCCAGAGACTTAGGGCAAGGCTCACTCACCCTCTGTGGCGCCTAATCGCCTTTACCCACATCTTCCTTGAGCTTGCGCACGCTAGTCGGGGAATATTAGCCAATGGGAGATCCCGCCACCCGACAAGTCGCGAGGCACTCCCGTCCTAGTAAACACTCGATTAATCCCCGGTGGACGTGCTAAGATGACAAGCCGCTACCATCTCCGGGGGGTTAGTCTCCCACTGCTTTAAGATGAGGGGGAAGCTTGTGAGCCTTTCCCCATTAGTTTATCCGTGACTTGAGATCTCCGTCGATCCTAATGCTTTCTGAAAGAGCGCCAATGTACCTCTCTTTCCTCAAAGGGAGGGATCCCCATTATCCATTTAACACTTGAGATCTAAAATCGTGGCCTTGAAGTGAAGAGAGAGGGAGAGATCTCTTTCTAGATTTTTACATTCGAAAACCTTCCTGAGCCATTCTTACGAGGATGAAAAAACCATAAGCCTCTTGGCCTTTTTGAAATGCTTCACTATTTTTATAGAAATCTTTCCCTAAGTACACGTGTTACCTTCACGTGGATCCATTCCTTTCTCTTGTTTTGTGTTTCTCTCTTAGGGCTTCTGTTTATAGTGAAAAAATATCTTTGTCACTCTAACTTATTCCTTTTAGTCGGAAGAAAGGGATTAAGGGACCGAGAGAGAACGAGGGAGCTGTGGTCTTTTCCTTTTTTCTCGAATGAGTTCAAGAGAAGAGTGGTTCTTTGAAATGGATTTCCAAACCCAATTTATTGGGGGAAATTTAATTTGATGCAAATTGAGACAATTTATAATCAAATTAGATATTATAGTTTAAATTTTTATTAAATTAAACTAATTTAAATAGTCGGTTAAGGCAAATCATCTAAATTGTCAATGGGTAAATTGATTTGATTTGGATGGTTTTTTCATTTTATAGTATCAAACTTAATAGTCTAAAGTTATTTATTTAATTTAATATATCTTATACAATATTACAATAAATAAATAGTAATATTAGCATAATAATAATATTTTAAATATATTTTAAAATAATATAATAAATACAATAAAAATATATAATAAAGAAATAAAAAATAATATCCTAGATAAAAATTATCCATTAAATAAAAAATACTCAGATGTCAAATTTAAACTTAGTGTACGGTGTTTTAATAAGAAAAATGGATATGTGAGATACCATTTAATTAGAAAAATAATATTAAAACTTATGGCTCTATAGTTATTATTTTATCTTTAAATTAATAAGATTAACTCAGTTGTAGGAAGCAATAGACACAACATAAATATTATTAAGAGGATAATTTTTTAATTCATCATATTATGTGATATTATTATATTTTATAATGTGTAAGAGAATATAATTTATAAGGGCTAAAATCGTACATATAATAAATTAGGTAATTATTATAGAAAGAAAAATAATTTAATAGAATTGATTCAATAATTAAATTCGATTTTCTAAAACTCTTATTCACATTCTTCATATATTAAAATTTATAAATTTATATAATATTAATAATATTCGTCATTAAAAATTATTTAAATGAAATTATATAAAGACTATTTTTATAAAACCATACAAATCTACAATGAAAAGTTCTAAAACATATTTATTAGTATTTTCAATATTTACATTTTAACACGGTTTTCTCACGAGGATGCCCTTTAAACTCGTAGTATGAACGGCTAGGATTTGAACCTTTGCGGCCCAAGTTAGCGGGCCAGGCATTGGTTTCAAGTTTTAACAGTATTGGGCTAAACTCCCCCCAAAGCCCAGCCCAAATCAAGTAAAAAAGCCCAGGTCAACTAGGGATGACGCGGATCTGTGTTGCTGATTAGAACCTGTTTGTGATATGGTGCTTAGATGTTTATCAAACTGTTAGCTAGGATGAAATATCTAAATCATTAATGTACGGATTGCATCAAATAATTAGTTTGAAAATTATTTATTTAATATTATAAATTATATAAAATTAAATTAATAATAATAATAATAATAATAATAATAACTACTTAAACATATACCAATAAAACATAATAAATATTACAAAAATAAATAATAAAGAAATCTAAAACAACACTACAAGTAAAAATAATGATAATAACTAATTACCCATTAAGAATTGCTGTGATGTTGAATTTAAATTTGATTTTCAGCATTTTAATGAGAAATATATCAATATATATATATATATATAAAGGTACTATTTTAATAAAAATATATATGTTAAGATAAATAAAAATATAGTATTTGGAAAATTAAATATATGCCATTTTGTGAAAGCTTTATTTAAATTAGGACAAATCAGCAATGAAAGTCAGAATATTTTATTGAATATAATGGTTCCTTTGATGAATGGAGTGTGATATTAAGGTTTTTTTTTTTCTTTGGTTGAATATCTTATAAATTAAATGTTTTTTTTCAACTTATAAAATGGTTGATAGAATTTTTCCATTAATTTTTTTTTTCTTATGATTAGATTTATTTTAGAGATTTTCAAAAGCTAAACATGCTTCAAAATGAAATTGTAATTTAGCAAATATTCCAAAAATATTGGTTAAACAATATAAAGAATATATCTGTTTTCAAATGATACTCCCTTTTTATTTTTCCAAATTGGCTATTTTTTGGACTACTATAAATTTTGTCACTTAAAGTAAAGTCGAGGATAAATATCCATAATAATCGAATACCAAACTCTTTATTTGAATTTGCAAAGAAGTTGGATGTAATACACATTTGTAATAAAAAAATTATATAATAAAAATAATATATAAATTTTATATAATAACCATTCTCAATAAAAAAAATTATAGAGAAAAATTCTTCACTATAATATAAATTCAATTACAATGATTTCTTCAAAACTACTTTCAAATTTACTAAAAATTTAGGCAAATCAAGCAATTGATAAAAAGAAAGCAAATGGAAGAACATTACATAGGATCATGAGGATCGAAACATAATTAAATGCTCAAAATTTTTTTGAGAAATTACTCATACATGTGCCCCTTAATGTAGGTATCAAGCATGCCCATTATGTCTAATTTACAAATATGTGCTTATCATACATATGTCAGATGTAGACATTTAAATTTTCATGCATGTGCTTTTATTCTATGAGCATTAGGCATGGTTTAACTGTGCTACTAAAAATAACCTTCACTCAATTGAATCTTCATATAATCATTGAGCAAACTTCCAAGCTTATACTAAAGTTGCATATCAACATGTATAAAAAGTGTGAAATATACAAGAAAATAATCATAAATATAATAAGTTTTTCTTTATGACCTTATAAGGACATTTTGCTTCTTTAGAAAACAATTGTCATCTCTTACCCATTGTCGAATTTTCCTTCACCAAGGTACGAGAGTCAAAATGTATAAGCTTAAATGAAACTCTTTTTCGCTCCATACATTTAACTTAAGTACCACCACTCTCTTTTGACATCTTCCTAATAGTTAGTGCACTCTTCTTGGAACAATATGTAGGTCTTTGCATACCAATGTGATTAAACATATTGTTTCTCCCAATTGTATTGCTCTTGAAAACTAAAGCCTCTAAGTATGTGCTTGAGAGTTTCCTTTTCCTATGCCACAACCGAAGAACCTTTCGTGGGTTTCTAATGTATTTTCCCGAACATTGCACAACTTTCATCATCAAGCTTAATCATTGAAATTAGTTTCAATTGAACATCCAATGCATGTCATACATCCTTCAGCATTAACCTCATCTCATTATTTATCCTCAAAATGCTGCTCTAATGCCAAGACCTTTAATAAGCTATCATTACCAATTTTAAATAATTCATAATCTTTAGGCGTTTAAAATATAAAAAAGTAATTGTTTGATGTCATATGAAGTAATCATCAACTATCTATTATCCAACTCATCTCATGGCATGCTAAATTATATATTTTCCCATTATCAACAATGAGAAGGTCACTATAGATGTATGAAGAAGAGGCCCGATCATTGCCCTTATTATCTTTCTTCTCCTCCCGTTTACAATATGCTTCCTCTTTCTTTTGTTTGATGCAATTCTATCAAATTTGACTATTTTTGATATGATAATGACATTCGATATTTTCATGCTAAGACCTTGACTTGTTATAGCTTTTATCTCCATCCATTTAGGACATTCCCTCAAAACATCTCTAACATTTGGAAACCAGTACTTTAGTTTATAAAGATAAAATATCTCAAAATTTTCTACACATTTCTCTATTTAAAACCACACATTTAACCATCTACATTGTTATAACACTATTTAGAACAAAGTTAGTGATAAAGATTGAATAACCTACTAAGAACCCGATAGAGTATTCAATAACTACAAATCAAATAATTCATTATCAAATTTCATTCTCATTCTAGAAAAATTGATCCATGTATTCTTAAAACTCATTAGATGATTAGCAACTAAACATCTTTGTATATACTCAATTGCATCAATTTTATCAAATGCTATGACTTATTGTAGACAATTTCAAAATATGTAATGCTTTGAGCTTGTCCTACAATGTTCGTGTATGTTTTTCATCATGAATATAATTATATATGTTATCATTAATAAATTATCTAATATATCTATAAATTTGCTTGTACTCAAAAGTTTATTCCTTTTAATATTTAAATTTCAATCTTTGAACAGTAAATACTAAAAGATACAATGCTTTCGTAATTAGTAATTTTATAATATTATTCCTCCAAATATCAAAATTTATATCATTCAAGTAAATTATTTTGTTTAAGCCCTACAATTCAAATAAGACACAAGTAACCCAAAAGGTCTTATACAAACTGTTAGGATTGGTCCACTCAAATTTTGTTAAATAAACTCAAGAATAAATATCTATTGTGATTGAATAACAAATTATTTATTCAAATTTATGAGAAAATTAGATGATAACACATATTTATAATAAAAAAATTATGTGATAAAATAAATATAAATTTTACATGACAACCATTCTCAACTAATAAAAAAATTAATAGAGAATATTTGTACTATAATGTAAGTTTGATTAAAATAAACCCTTCAAATTTCAAAATTTACTACCAATATAAGCAAATCAAATAATAAATAGCAAGAGAGTAAATAGAAGAAAATTATCATTAAAAATATTTTAAATAGTAACTAGAATAATATACCTAGGATGATGAAAATCAGAGTGTGATGGAATGCCCAATAATTGGCAAAATCTCTTACTTTTCTTATCCTTTTTCTCTTGATTCATCACCCTTGGTGTTTGAATAATATCTAAATAATCTAAAACAAAGCAAAAATGGCTTAAAAACAAGTCTAGTATTTGAATAACGACAGTTGGCTTTCCAACGGTAGCAATTGACGTTCAAACGGTGATAGTTGGCATTCGAACAAATTTAAAAGAAGAAGACAGATTAAAGGGAAGATAATATGAAATTTGAGCAAGAAGCATATAGAAATCAAGTTTGAAGAAGGAGAGAGTAAGAACATGGACGAAATCAAGACGAAGAAGATAGACATGGGAGAGAGCAGAATTCAGATGCGAAATGAGACCAACAATCTCATTCAACAGCGTTTAACGTTACCAGTATCTCATATTTATAGTATCCAGATAAGCAAGCACACATCCCGACTAACTAATTAGTTGACAGCTATTTTCCTCCGAAACTTAGTAACATGATTGCCCAGAAAACGTATCAAATGGATTGCCGGCCTTGCTATATTCTGATGTGACTATTGGTCTCATATTCATGCTACTTAAGAGTGAAACTGGCTTGCTGAAGTGCTTAGTGAATGATTGACTCAATCGCCCCATTGGGTTGCTACTTGTTTGATTATTCTACTGATCTTGAAGGACTTCGGGGATTGCTGACGAGGACTGCTCCTGGTCATGGATAAAGATCACACAGGGCCTCGCACCTGATCTGCTGAATTGTGGCCTTTGATCTACTGCAATGGCATGATGCCGCTACTGCATATGAAAATCCAAGGGCTGATGTTTTTGTTGTTCTTGACAATTACACATGAGGCTCGTTAAACAGCCAGTTCCCGAATCTGTAGATGGATGCCTTGTAATGCTCACCAATTTTAGATGCATACAACTTCAGGACAGAAATGAATTAGAGTTGAATACTTCTTTGTATCGACATGCCTACATTAAGTGTTGATATTCTCATCTTCATGCAAGGGCTTTCATCATGTGTAAATCAGGTGTTATTCGGTTGTGCCACTGAACATGAGCTTCGGCTAGAGCAAAAGCTCATTTTTGCGGGAAAGATACCTGGATGTGCGAAAATCGGACATCAATATATATATTAGATGTGAGATTTATAAGAAAGTAATCCAAAATTTAAAAGTAATTTTATTTTATTATTGACTAAAATTAAAATTAAAAAATAAAAATATCTCTTATTTAATTTTTTATTTGGTTAATTTATCCAAAAGCAAAAACCCATTTAGCAGCAATATATGTGACTCCGTACGGCGTTACAGCGGCCCTCATTTAGCAGAATACTCAGTACTCTAAGTAATGCACAATTGGCACTCATGCAGCAAATTGACATAATGTTGTTGCACAAGTAATGCGTCGTAGGAGCTTGAGCAATAAAATGACAAGGAGATGGGCAAGTGAACAGTGCATTATGGGGAGTTTGAGTGGTAGGTTGATTTTGTTACAAAAATCAAGTACAATCTTATAATTTTGTGAGGTTTTTCTGATCAAATAATTCTACATTTGAGAGCAAACATGACACTAAAAGATAGGGAGAGGAAAAAAAAGAAAAAGAGAAGATTATTAAATTTGAAAGGCTATTTATCTTAAATTTTTACTATTTTTAGATATTTTATTAGATTTTTTAAAATCTAAATTTTTGGATCTTGATATTAAAAAAATACAACTTACATAAAACTCATATATTAAAATATGATAAAATATATTTTACATTAATTTTTATAAAAAAAATCATTTAAATATCATCAAATATATGAATTTCAGTTTAGTTTAGAAGGGGAGGAAGCACTCGAGTAAAGATTGTATAATAGGATAAATGGTGTTATAAATGTACATTCTTAATTAAATTATTATTACAACATTCTTAATAGTGTGCATATAATATCAGTCCAAATAAACCAATAAATTTATATAAAATAAATATATAAATAGACGTTATATTTTTTTGATAAATAAGTAAACATCTATATATTAATAAATTTTTTACATACACTAAAGTTCTTACATCTCAAGACTATATTGAGACAGAAAATAAAACACAACTTTATAGATAAATATCATGTTAATTAATAATATCTTAAAAATAGCTAAAAAATACATCTAAAAAGAAAACAAAATATAATCTTACAGATAAATGTCACATTAATCAATGACATTTAAAAATTATCTAAAAAATATATCCAAAATACAACTTAAAAATATTAACCACCGAGTTTGCCGACCACGGTGGTTGTCCTTCTGGTGTTTGCACTACTTTATATTGTTTAAATGGGCGGCAGATGGCAGCTAGGAAACGCATTACACAGGTAGGCTTAATTATTAAAGTGTAATAAATTTCGTGTCTTCCACTTACTAAAAATTTGTATATATTATTCTCAGAAAAAGGACCTTTACCTATAAAAAATTATATTATAAAAATGAAATAATCAAATGAATAAACTATACATAAAACACCAAAATGTGGGGTTGTTTGGTTGCTTTCATATAACAGATGAATAATTACATATGGTAAGTGCTTAATTAATTGTAAATATCTTGCATTTTTATAAATATATTAGACAGTTTTCGAATAAAGGCAAAAAAAAATTACAATAGTATTTTAAGCAAATGAAAAACATTTGTAATAAGTTGAATGTCCAACATTGATTGAGTAAACTTGTATTAGGTTGAATGTTCAACATTGATTGAATAAACATATGATCTATGACTTATAAATACATAGGTGAATATCTGTGTCAGGATGGGTCATTTTCTTATTAGAATCAAAACCCTTGTATATATTTATATTCTTTGATTCGTTAGATGGTCAATGAAATTTCATGGAAGGTTCAGTCAATATTGGTGTGAGAACTCGCTCAAACAAAGACTATTTTTAATGAATGCATATGTCAATATGAGTAAGATTTCAGTGCTTAATGCGTACATGAAGACGTACGTGCGTGGTTTGTCCAGAGAGAATTGTCCCTGACACACGCATGATGGGCGCTCGTGCACTAGCACTGATATAAGAGCTCCGGCACAATTTTAGGATAATATATGCTAAAATTTTGAGTCTTCCTTAAGTACCAAAATAGAGAAAAAGAAGAAGAAGATTCACTTGTGCATTTTAATTTTGAATTGTATTCCGTTTTTTGTTAATATTAAATACGTTATTTTTATTAAAAAATATTTTATCAATTATTTTTTTATTTTTTATTGTATTATCTATTATTCAAATTTTCATGACAAAGTATTATATCATTGTGTTGTTGAATATTATTGCAACCAAACTCACCATATAATAAGTATTTTTTAGACAAATAATAGCATAGTTTTTTCTTCATTCTTACAGGAATTTTTATTTAAAATATTATATATTATTATTATATGTTATCATATTATTTTCTTATAAATTTAAATAAAATATTTAAAAATAATCTTAATAGATATTAATTATCTAAGCCCAACAATCTATCATTCTAAAAAGACGCTGAGTCAGCCCTGCTCGAACGAATCTTTGGGATGATGCTTCTGTTGAATTAAGGTGTTATCATTTTATCATTTCTAAGACAAAAATTGTGCAAATTAAGCTCGATTTGATTGAAAAACTGTTGTTAATTTTTCATTGTTTATTTTATATATTTTTTTAAAATAGTTTATTAGTTAGAAATACAAAATTTTTTAAGACATTATTATTTTACTGATACTTATTTGCAAAGTATCAATAATTTGATATAGGATTAAAATCATTAATAAAATAATTAGTTGATAATAATGTATTTATAGTATGTTTATACATAATAAATGAAAGGATCAAACCCAGTTTTGTAATAACATGGTTTATAGTTACCTAAAATCATTAAAAATTCCATGTATTGCATAACAAAGTATTGTGGTGAATGTAATTGTTAATAATAATATATACTACGTTCTCTGATCCGAATTATTGTACGATTATGAAGTTAAAAACTGTCTGATGGGTTTAAAGTGAATTTGATCTCCGTATGTTTTTAATCTGAATCATGTGTAACTTAATAAAATACGGTTAAATGATTGACGGGACTTACTCCCCGATATATTATTCGATACTGAAGTCAGTATTTTTTTTAATGAAAGAAAAGGAATGATACAATTGCAAATACTTGTAAAAATATTTTCGTTTGTGATATGTAATTTTCAAAAAGCTTTTTAATGAAAGAGTGTGTATACTTGAAGCGTCTTTGGTTAGCTTTTATTTGGTTGAGCGTCATCCCCTTTTCCTGTTGAGATTGAGGGGTTTATATAAAAGTTAAAAGGCGGTTAATTTTTTTTATAAACCCTTAAGAAACTGTCAGGTAAATAAGATGTTGTTCAGCTGGCGATTTTCAACTGGCAACAAAGACAGCTGAACTAGATAAGAGAGGAAAACCGCTCTAGTCGGTTAAAGTTGATTCCGTCTTCCTTCAAAAAGTAAATTGTTTGGATAAAACCGACGAACTTGTTCATCGATTTTGGGCCATATGAGCCAACTGGGCCTCTATTTTTATTACAGGTCTAATTCTTTGATGGACTCTCCTCATAAGCCGTCAGCAACCATACCCATCAATATATAATATAAAATAACACATATCCTCATATTTTATATTAATCAATACATATATTAGTTCAGTTTGTTTAAGTTTAACAATTTATCACCTTAATTGGCTCTTTTATTTCTAGTTTACTACTTATTTGAGCCCTTTATTTACATAATGAATGAAGGTAACGCCTTTCGGTTGAATGTATAACTACGTTGCGCCTATCGGCCCGATACAACACATTATATTGGGTTGAGCAATAATACTATGACCAAAGAGACAAAGAATAAAATTGAAAATATAGTCTCTCCATTAGGCACAGACCAAAGACCCTCACTCGATAGGGATATAAGTCTAAATCAAATTATACTAAATTTATTTATAATCAAACCTATTTATATAATTATGAGCAAAATAAATATTAAATACACATTGTTTTGAAATAATGACAATTATTAAGATATTTAGTCTGATTTTACCATTAAATTAATAATATATAATATTTATTAAGTTATTCAATGTATTAGATAATAATGCAAATATTTTCATTAAGAATAAAAATTGATAAAAGAAATGTACTTTTAGCTTTTTGTTATAATTATATGACTGTATTTTTAATATTTAGAAAGACAAGTCCAAACAGTTAAATTAATTAAAACAAATTTATAATTTAAAAAATCAATTATAAAATTAAATCAACAATTTATTATTGATTTAAAATATTATTTTAGATTTTGTATATATTCATATTTATAAACTTATAAAATAATAATTTTATATCTAGTCAAAATTTTTATTTAAAAACTTAATATTTTTTAATCTTTAAATTTCAGTCAAATATTAAAAAATCAAAAAACTTTCTAAATAAAAAAAGACAAATTTAAATATATTTTAAATTTTCCTGTTATTTTTTAAAATACAGTCACTGTTAAACAGATGCTGAGGTGGGAATTAAGATGGAAGGACAATTAATCTAAACGTCCCCACCTAACCTGGCCAGCTTGAATACAATTCTCACATCCATCGCCCTTCTCCATCGTTATAATCCAAAAGCATACTACAAAGTGAAAGAAATCTGGAAATGTCATCTGCTTAAATTGAAAAGAAGGAAGAATGAAAAGAAGGAAGAATGAAAAGAAGGAGAGATTCAATGTATAAACAGCAGAAATTGCATTAATATTTGAAATATTACATCCATTTATGGTAAAAGACAATGAATACAACGCCAACAATTGAGTCCATCCGATTCTCAATCTCTCATTTGATATCAGACAATTTGAAAATGAGGTCAACTAATTGATTAAATTAGTGAAATAATTGTTCATCCACCTCTCCTAAATCGAACGAGTTAACAATTTATTCCTTCGCAGAAAATTAATTTACAGCTACCACAAATTCGATCAACCATTACTGAGTGAAATTAACTGACCGATCGATGATCATCAACAAGCGTAGAATTCGACGAGCTCGTCCAGCGACGTCTCAGGCTGAGGATCGGCATTCTCCAACATCCAAAGCAAATGCTCGAACAGCACCACCTCGCAGTCGACGGAGACGCCATCGGAGGCGTCGGACGACGATCTCTCCACGAGCTCCACGAAGAGCGGGTGGTGGATCACCTCCGAGCTTATGAGGTACCGCCGCCGCGACTTCCCGACGTACACCGGGTGGAGGTCGCCGGAGATTTTGTCAAAGGAGTCCGATTGATCGGAGTTCGTGCTGGCGACGATAGAGCGGCTGTTGTGTCGTCCGATGGACTGCATTTTCTTCAGGAGCTTCGTCAGCTTTCCTCCCTTTGCCATCTCAACTGTTAACAAATTAAATCAAAGAGACGAGGAGAGGAGTTGCAGTGTGGGCTGGGATAGGAGGAAACTTCCGAATATATAAGGACAGGCGGGTTGGTGGGAAAATGTTATTTAATAAATTAAAATTTATTATTTTTAAAAATATGCGTTAAATTTTATTGATTATATTAAGTTATATAATAAATATGAAATTTTTACAATTAATTAACACTATAAATATAATAATACTTGAAATTTTTATGTTTGAAAAGTTGCTTTCAAAATTATATAATATAATTTTATAAGATTTTAATTCAATAAAATTTATATTACAAAAACGAAAGATAAAATGCACACTTATTATTAAAAAAATGGAATACATAAGATGATTCTAGGTTGATAAGGGTTTATTTTGAACTGTTTTTATTTTAAAAATTAGTAGTGTAGAGATAATCTAATTTTTTTATATATTTTTAAAAATAAAAATTAAATAAATGGAATATTTTTTTCTATTTTAAAATTTATGTATTTTTTTGCTACACATAATTTTTAATATTTTAGAAAATGGATGGAATTTTTTTTTTTTTTTGGGGGGGGGGGGGGGGCTTATCGATTCAATGTGAGTGAGAACTTATGAATTTTTCAACTTTATCAACAATTTTAGCCTTAGAGGGACCCGCACATTGAACTACCCAATTACGATAAAGGTTACATTAACTTTTTATTCCAATAAAATTTTCTTATTATACATGATCTTCCATAAATAACAATTTTAGAAAAATTATAACTTACCATAAATTATAATTCTAATCTAAAACATTCTAATTTGAAATTTTAAATTTTCTAATTCGAATCATGAAATCAGAATACAAAATTTAAACTATAATTTATCTCTTAATATTCAAATCAATAATTACAGTACTTAAATTAAAAATCGGATAAATAAATAAGGAAAAAAAAAAGGCTTTTAGAGGACATCATTTCATGCCTTAAAATTTTTTTTATAAAAAATTATCTGATAATAAACTTCTAAAAATTTTATGTGCTGGTTTAAATATTGGATAATTTATATCGTAATATATATCTGTAAAGTATTTTAAGTGAGAATTGGTAATAAGAGATTTTGACAACCTTTTTGATGCTTACACTATTGAAACAATACCCCCCCCCCTTTTGAATCTAGAGGCTTTGTATAACAATCTTGAGGATTTTTGTTGGGAAAGGTTAGTGATGACTCTGAAATCAATAACTAATGAAAATAATTACTAATAGTAATTAGTTAATAATTACCCTGAATAATTTAATAATTTTACCAATCATTAACTCAATTTTTAAACTAATTCTAATGAAAGCTTATATTATATAAAATTTTTTTGATTTTAGGGTTGTCTGAAAAAATTGTGAATTTATAGTGCATTTTTGAAAAGTCATACCAGATATATAACTTCTTAAATACTTTATTTTAATCGTTATCAATTTGACAGGATAATTGAAAATAATATTTTTAATGGTCAATAATTTTAGTTGTTCTGTCTCATTGATTTAGACTGTTAAAAATATATTTTAAAAAAATAATTAAGTATGGCTATCATTACTTAGTAAGTAATATTTTAATAAGGATGACTGACTTCTTCATAGTTGATATTTAAACGATTTTACGATCTATTATTTTTACAGTATTGTTAACCCGTTAATTGACAACTTAAAAATTTAACAATTTGGGAGTTACACAACGCGGCTACTCAACCACTTCAGCACTTGTGGATTTGAAACATTCTTAAATTTTGGGGTTTAAATTTTTACAGCCTGTCACGCGACCTGCCAAATAATTTTGATTGTCTTATGTTAAACACATTCCTCCGGCGAGTTGCGGCGCGCCTTCCGCCACCGTTCTTCGGCAGTCTAAAAGTCAATATTTATTGGTTTTATCCTCATTTATTTAATTATATTTCAGACAAAAATGTGGTTGATAGCGACAGGCATGTGCAAGCAACTGCCAAGGAATCCAAACTCTAAGCACATGTCGATGTCTCAAGACATCCAGAGACTCCCTCTCTCTCTCTCTCTCTCTCTCTCTCTCTCTCTCTCTCTGAATTCGTCAAATGTTCAATAAATTAAGACTAAAATAGACAATATTTGATAAAATGGTATAACGGTTAAGGAATAACACCATATTTAATAAAGTGAATTTTAAAATTTTTTTTCTAAATTTACTTTCAATAAAATAAGAATTCTAATATTTGACTGGTTATTGTTAGGATTTTTATTTTTTGGAGAATAAAATTTTTTTTTAAATAATGTTATGTCATCGAATCCTTGTTTTGATTAGGAAGAGGATCTGATAGTAACACCGAAGGCTTTGGTACGCAGAAATTGGGAGAGTACGAGGAAGGAAATCGAGCGATGTGATAATGACCAAAACAAACGAGAGGGGGCGAGGACTATGGCATAGGAATTTTTACGTGGAAAACTTTCTCTTGAATGAGAAGGAAAAACCATGATACTTTAATTCGAGAATTGCTTTTACTATCTTGTATTTAGTATAGAGATTTTACAGTACGCACTTGTGGTAAACAAGTCGCGGACCGAGTGTTTGGAAACTTAAAAGAGTCACTCTAACAACGCAAGCCTTCTGGCCTTGCTTTCTTCTTTTTTTCTCTCTCTATGCTTAAGGCAACAAGAGTTAATGCAAAGATTCAATGTACAGCCCTCTGTTTTTTAAACAGTTAAAGTATTTATAGTAATTGACTTTCCCATTAAATCTGTCCACGTGGCGCTGGCGTATTCCGGAGACCTGCCACCAACTTGTGAGTTCCTCTTGTCCAATCAAGTGGGTTACGTGCACGGCTACTTCCTGTAATGTCCGTTCTGCTGGCCGTGTGCTGCACAGATCTCATTCCTTCTACAGTTTAACTGGCCAGCCGCTAAATACCTCCCATGTGGACCCTGTAGGCCAAGCGACGCCCGAAATCCATCATGGGCCTGTAGCACATAATGACTTTCAAGCCCACTGCATCCCGCGGGCCTATCCACACGCCTAGGCTTCGTAAGCCTTCGTCGCTTCTAGGCCCACTTCCTGGAAAATGGATCTTCAGTGTAGGCTTTGAGAATCTGTACCCATCACTAGCCCCCCATGCCTAGGCCGACTTGTGATCGAGGCCTGACATGTCTGTTCTGGCCCAGAAAGCATTCGCACTACCCACCTCGAGATGCACCCGGCTCTGTTTTAGTCTGTGTCGCACCTTCCCTAGGACGTCGTGCCTTCCCTAGGCAACTACGCCTTTCCAAGGCAATCAGGTAGGCTTTTTAGGTACTGCAATAACTGTACTGCATTGGGACCACGCATTTTCCTTCCCTGTGAGTGACGCTTACCTGGAGATATGTCTTGTTCAATGCGGATTGGGAGCCAACTTGCCTATAAATAGGCGGTCTCCTCCATCGGCGTGGCTCATTGCTTAGTTGATGTAAAGGCCATGCCTCACTCTGCTTCCAATGGGAATCCGTGAAGGAATCAGGTGGACTAACCGAAGACTTGAAGCTTCTGATGAAGACTATCCTTACACCTCTATCATGAGTGATTTTTCACACTAGTGAGGGTGGCTTGGCCACTCTGCTGTCATCGTGTGCCTTCCTCCAAGCTATGGTGATCTCTTGTACAGCGGTAGATCATGGTGGATCCTTCACTGAACGCCTTGGCTCTCGGAGTGAGAGCCGCCCATGGTTTATATTTCACTTGAACCGCCATTTGTACCATTTGGAGGAGGGCGAAGGGCTGCTCTGGTGGCTTGAGCTTGTTGGGTTATTAGCGATGAGCCATTTTTCCCCATCATGCTCGAAGAATCCGGAGCAGTCCGTCCGAGGTCTTATGCCTCGTGCTATATTTTCTACCTTTTTCTTGTACTTTTGCTACTGTGAGCCGCGTACTTGTAAAGGAAATTGTAAATGAACTTTGATTAATAAAAATAGTAGTTTTTGCCTTTAGACCTTTTACTTGTCGTTTGAAACTTCTCCTCTCTGGTATGCCGGAGGGGCACAGAAACTCTTATGTGAAGGTCACTTCCATTAGAGGTCCACTCGTCCCTTCAATTTGTGGCTTTGTTTAATTTTTACTTGAAGTTGATGTTTGCATTTTTCTCTTACTGGTATCCGCGGATAGTAGCCCAGGGTATGCGGATTAGAATGTCCGCGGTCATCCAGAGGCTTGTTCATGACCCAAAATGCCCGAGAGGCTTTTTGGATTCTGAGCATCTTCGCACAATTTGTGATGGTGTTCATGAACTTTGTATACCTCCTAAGGTACTTTTGGTACCAAAGTCTTCGTCAGAGTTTGCCCGCCAACTTTCCTTGAATTCAAGGTGTTGGTATGCACCTTCATTTTTTGTACCATTAAGGCACATTAAATGCGCGTTGTTCTAACTAACAGTGCTTCGCAAAGCCAAAGGCCCATTAATTTTGCCGACATATGAGTTGCTGACACTTGGCTAGGAAGATGATCGCGCACGCCTCTCGCTTTTTCGTCGTTTTCAAATACCATGATTTGTCTCCACCTTCATTTTACGCAACCTGAGGAATTCATCTTTAAATCCTTGGGCTGTGTTCTTTAAGATTTCACCTTCTTTTCGATTTTCTCCGTGTTTTCTCTACTTTTGCCTTCAAATTTCCACAGCTCTTGGGGTCTAGAATATCGCTTCCACTATTACTCTGGGTAGACTTGAAGTAATCCGCACAAAGTATGACATTCCTCGAGTCGATGGCCATGGTGATTCCAAATGGGGATGATAGGGCTTGTAGCCCTTCTAACGAGTTCATCACAGTGTATGAAGTCCACCTTAAGAGTGGACTTTGATTACCCGTCCCGCTAGAGTTGTACCACATTATGATGGAACTCAAGGTTCCATTTGCCAGATTGTGGCCTAATGCAATTAGGTATCTTGTCTCTCTTTATATTTTTGCTCGTTGCCATAAGAAGGCACTCGAGGCGGCTATGGTAAAGGTGATATTCCACTTTACACACAACTTAAACTGGATTGTTGCCACCCCCCGCTCTGAGTTCATTGTTATGAGTGGCGGGAATCCAGATTCTACCAAGAGGTAGAATGACAAGTTCTTCTTCCTGGGAGTTTGGGAGAATTGGGCTCTCTCGAACGTATGAGGCAACGTGGATGCAGACGCTTCTGCAAAGGACAGGAAGGTTGCCCAGGATGTCGTTGACTTGGTGCCGGCAAACCGTGGCACTTTCAACCAAAATAAGCAAAATATTTGATTATGGCCAGAGAACTTGGCGAAGGCCAAGTGGGGGACCCATTACGAGGGATCTGACGTCCCTACTGCCTTTTTTATTGTCGTCATCCCCACGAAGAAGAAGAGGCTGAGGAAGAAACAAGCATCTCTCAGGATTGAGGAGCCGTCCGAGCGGCCAAGGAAAAGTCGTCGGATAGGAGCTTCAAGGAGTCCGGCGACCATTGTCGATTACTCCTCATCCGATGATAACGATACTGTGATTGCGCCTCTAGTGAGGAGGCTGGGGACTTCAATTGCGCAGCCTGTCGAGAGACAGAAGATCTCGGACCTTCAACTTTTGCTGAATCATCTGGTCAACATTTTGAATCTACTAGCCAGTCCGCGGATCTCCCTGCTGTCCAGCCTCCCATTGATGAGCTCATTCCTAACATTTCATCTGAGTTCACTGGAAAGTCTTGGAGTGGATTGATAACCCTCCTGAGGATACCATCGTGGCCATGATGCGAGGGAGGCTAGCATGGCTCTGGCCGAGGAAGCAGCAATGATGTCGACAGGGACCACTATCACCGTGGTTGCTGAGGTCGAGGAAGATCAATCTCAGAGCTACTTGTTGTAGAGACTATCGAGCCCCCGTGCCTTGAGATCCAAGTTTATAGCCCAATGATGATTCCTCCCGCGATCCATGAGGAGTCTCTGGTCGAGGAGGGCACGGGGACTTCACGTCTAGGGGAAGCCCAGGCTGGGTTGGATGATCATGTTGAAGCAGTTGAGCCCCCAGCTTCGGACAATACCGCCGCTGCACCTAAGGCCAGGGATGAAATTCCTGCGGTATAGGAGGTCGCACCCGATACGACCGAGGAGCCTAAGATCCCCAGGGATGTGAGTATTTCAGCTGGCTCTTTTGTGGCCAAGGTACTGTCTCACACTGCTTTCGATTTCATCTCCTCCTAATAATGTCTCACTAACCTATTTTGGACTTTGCAGCTTCAGGAGACGGCCAATGGCCTTGGTGCGATTATTGCGGAGGTCACCCATGCTTACACAAAATGGAAGCTTCAAAGGCCTTTTCTGAGGCCAACAAATGCTTGGAGGCCGAGCTTGTTGTCACCAAGGGAAAGATTGCTTCTCTTGAAGACACGTTGAGGCTCCAGCAAGTCTAGTACGGGATGCTATGGGATAGGAACCTCCACCTGGAGGAGAAGCTGAGGACTTTAGTAAGGGCCACCGACATTGCTCCTGCTCTTGAGGGCAAGTATTGGAACGATACTAACTTGTGCCGCCAAGTGATGAAATTGCTGCATTCACAATTTTCCACGACCATGTTTGATCCTCGGAATTCCAGTGCCATGTGTTTAGAGGACTTGTATGGCTTTTCGGGCAGGCTGTTTCCTAGCTCTCCTCGGCCTGAGTCATCAAGTGACCCTTGATCTTCTGGGTAGCCGGGATCGTCTGGTCAAGCAAAGCCTTCCAGATCACAAGGGTCTCAGTAGCAGGATATCTCTCTTCAGCCTTGAGTTTCTGAGGGTGGATTGCAGATTTGTAATGCTATCTACATGTATATATATTTTCTTTCGCATATACTTTGTACATAATACACTTTTAAGCATGAATGGAATTCATCCTTTGCTGCAATCTATGTCTGGATTATCTTATGTCTTTAGTTCTTCTTTGACATGCTATTAAAAAAACTTAGTCTTATATCAGTTTAATGTCTGAACCTTCCGACCGTCTTAGGCTGAAGATGCTACTTCTAGGTCATCGCATGCTTACCGTTTTTAGCCCCCTAAGTTTTAAGCCCAACCTCTAGGGTCGCTTGGCATCATGGCCAAGTTTTCAAGTCCGGCCTCTTTGGCCACTTGGATTTACCCGAGGTTTTTTGACCTTTTGGGCCATTCGAACTTAGCTGAGTTTTTAGTCGACCTCTTTGGACCGCTTAGATTTAGCCGAGTTTTTGTCGACCTCTTGGGCCACTCAAATTTAGCCGAGCTTTTAGTCGACCTCTTTGGGCCGCTCAGACTTAACCGAGTTTTTGTTAACCTCTTGGGTTGCTCGGATTTAGCCGAGTTTTTGTTGACCTTTTAGGCTGCTTGAACTTAACCGAGTTTTTAGTCGACCACTTGGGCCGCTCGGACTTAGCCAAATTTTTAAAGCAAGCAAAAGATATCCTTTCTACTTGACTTCTGGGCAGCCTTGACCTTGTGGATTAGTGGAATGGCATGCAGACATTCAATGGAAATGCGACAAAGCAAAGAAGAAAATTCCATTATGCATACATGAAATGTATTACAAGGACATCAAGTGATGTGTTTCAACTTACCCGGTCGTCCGTACACTTATTGACAATACTTTTTGAGGTGAGCCACATTCCATGTCCGTGAGACAAGCTTTTCCTCCTAGGTGCACAGCTTGTAAGCGCCATTTCATAGGATGGCCGAGACTAAGAATGGTCCTTCCCAATTTTGGGAGACCTTATTCCGATCGGGGGTTTTTCCCAGTGGCTTCAATACTTCTCAACACCAGGTCTCGTACTTGAATTGGGCGCGCTTTTACCTTCTTATTATAATACCAAATGATTCTTTGCTAGTACACCGCAATCCGTAGTCTTGCCGTGTCTCAAACTCCTTCCAAGAGGTCAAGGTTCTCCCGTATCCTTTGCTCATTACTAAGAGGATCGAAGCTTTCCACTCGGAGACTAGACAATTCAATCCCTACTGGGATGACCACCTCGGCCCCATGAGACAGGCTGAAAGGGGTCTCTTGTGTTGGCTCTCTCGGAGTTGTCATGTAAGACCACAGAATTGACAGCAGCTCTTCAACTCGTGAGCCCCGGGCGTGCTCCAACTTTGTTTTTAGTCCATGCCATATCGCGTGACCACCACCTGGGCGTTGCATTGTGGGTATGCGATCGAGGTGTGTAGCAATCTTATCCGCAAGTTAGTATAGTATTTGGTGAACATTTTTTCAGAGACTTTGGTTCCATTATCGGTCACGATACACTCAGGTATCCCGAATCGGCACACAATGTTCTGTCGAACAAAATCCGGAACGTTCGCTCAGTTATGCAAGCCAATGGCACAGCCTCAACCCACTTATTGAAGTAGTCGATTCCAACGATTAAGAACTTTCTCTATCCAGATGCTATTGGCAGTGGCCTGAATATGTCTAGCCCCCACTGCACGAAGGACCAGGGTAACTTGAGGGCTTTGAGTTCGTATGTGGCAGTGGGATAGATTGCCATGGATTTGGCAATTCTCACATTTTCATACAAGGTCCATGGCATCGTACTTCATGATTGGCCGTAGTACCATTACCTCATTAGTTTAAATGCGAGATTTTTACCCCCAATATGGGATCCGCAAACCCCAAGGTGTACCTCCCCGAGGGCATAGTCAGCCTCTTATGGGGTTAGACACTCCCGGTAAGGGGCAAAAATCCACGATGGTACAATCTGCCATTGATGATAGTATACCACGTAGCCATCCTCTTCACCTTCTTGGCCTCACCTACGTCTTAGGGCGATATTCCGTCGGATAGGTATCTTAGGTAGGGGTCATCCAGTCATTAGCCTCGGATATTTGCATCACTTCGGTTATGGAGTCTTCCACACTAGGTTTGTTGAGGACCTCGCGTATTCCTCGGACATATTGTTCTAGATCTCCTGAAGCTACCACTTTTGCTAGCTGGTTGGCCTTTTCATTTTCTTCCCGCAGGGATGTGGATCATCTCTACCTTCTCAAAGGTTGTCATGAGTTCTCGCACCTTTGCGAGGCACTTAAACAGTTGGGCATCGTTAGTTTTCAAATTTTCTTGAATTTGGTTGACGACTAACTCAGAGTCACTGTAAGCAATGACATTCCTAGCCGAGCATTCTTTTGCCAATCGCAACCCTGCGAGTAAGTCCTCATACTCTGCCGCATTGTTGGTTGTTGGAAACCCATGGACCATCAAATATTTAACCTATGAACCTTTAGAAGTCCTCACCATAATGCCAACTCCCCAACGGTCCTTCATCGATGAATCTTCCCCATATAGAGTCCATTTCGCAGGGCAGTGTAAGTCCTCGACTGCACAATCGTCCGAGGAATCTTGAGTTGCTTCCGTGGTTTCGAGAATAAAGTTTGCCAAGGCTTGACCTTTCAAGATAAACACGGATAGAACTCTATATCGAACTCACCCAACTTAATGGCACATTTGACCAACCTTATGCCCCGACACAATTTTTGCTTGGAATACGAGTGCGCTCTCTTCTTCGGGCTTCAGCCAAAACAACTACCTATAATACACTGAAAATACGGCCACAGTTTTTGCGTGGAATACACGAGTGCCAGTGCCATCTTCTCCGCACGGGAATACCTTGTCACAACGTCGGCCAAGATTTTACTGATATAATACCAGGGCTGAGCTCAAGGCATTATCTAAGACCGACAGGTACAGGAATAATTCCTCGCCTGTTTGGGGAGAAGTCAACAGATTGGATTTAATAAGTAGCCCTCAAGCATTCAGAAGGCTTCTTCACAGTCAGTGGTCCATTGGAATCCGTTATTCTTTGTTTCTCTTAAGGCCCCAAAGAATGGCAAGTATTTCTCGACCGCCTTAGCCAGGAAGCGTGACAGTAGTGCTAGTCTTCCGGTGAGCTTTTGGACCTCTTTCATGGTTCTAGGGGACTTCATATGCAATATAGCCTTGATCTTTTTTCAGATTCGTCTCAATCCCTCGATTCGAAACAATGTAACCTAAGAATTTTTTAGATGAGACCCTAAATATGCACTTAGCTAGATTGAGTTTTATCTGGTACGCTCTCAGGGTATTGAAGGCCTCACCCAAATCTTGGATATAATGGTCGGTTATCTTGCTTTTGATAAGCATATCGTCAACATAAACCTCCATGTTCCTTCCGATCGGTCCTTCAAACATTTTATTCATGAGCCACTGGTAAGTAGCACCCGCATTCTTGAGGCTGAAGGGTACGACTTTGTAATAATATGTCCACTGATCCATCATGAATGACGTGTGCTCCTCATTTTTGAGACTCATTCTTATTTGGTTATAACCCGAATATGCATCCATGAAACTTAGGAGCTCATGATTAGACGTCAAGTCTACAAGCTGATCAATTATGGGGAGAAGAAAGCTATCTTTCGGGCAAGCTTTGTTGACATCTATGAAGCCCACGCACATTCTCCATTTTTTGTTTCTCTTCTTAACCATCACAACGTTGGATAACCAATCCAGATAGTGCACTTTCCTTATGAATCCCACGTCCAAAAGCTTTTTTACCTCCTCCCGAATCGCTACCAACTTTTCCACCAAATAATTCCTTCTTTTCTGCCTAATCAGTTTATGACTGGGGTCTACGCTCAACTTATGGATCGTTATTTCAATCGGTATCCCAGGCATGTCACTCGGGGCCCAAGCGAAGACGTTTGAATTCCTTTGCAGGAAACTAATAAATTGATCCCGGAAGGCTTGTTCAAGGTTCTTCCTATTTGGATGGTCTTCCCTGGATCTTCGGGGTCTAGAGGGACTCGGTCAATGGCTTCCCCAAACTCGGCCTGTTGCAGTGTTATTTTGTCGCGAAAGTTCAGGTCTTCCATGGGTCGAGGGAGAAGAGTTTATATGACCTGGGACACGTAGCATGTCTGTTTGGCGGCTTGGTCTCCAAAGACATCCCCAACCCCATACGGTATCGAAAACTTCATTTTTAAGTATGGGATAGATGTTATCGCCCAAAGGCAGGTTAAGCATGGGTGTCCGAGGATTGCGTTGTAAATCGAGGGAAGTTCTATGACTAGAAAAGAGAGGGTCTTTGACAACGTCCTCGGGTGAGTCCCCAGTGTGACTTCAAGTTGGACGAATCCCTGTACGGGTATTGGCTCATTGTCCAACTCGTAGATGGGTCCTTCCGTTGAGGTCATCTGGCTCTTTTTAAGTCCCATTTTCAGGAAAGTATCAAAATAGAGAATATTTCGTGAGCTTTCATTATTGATAAACACTCATTTCATCTAGTAATCTAAATTTTCATAAAAAACGAGAGCAGTTACAACCAAAAAAATCAGAATTAGGAGATGTTATATGGGTCATATCTTCGTTACCAAAACTAATGACCTCATCCCTAGATTCTATCCTAGGTCTTTTGTCTTTCACTGCCGTATCATCCAGTGCACCTTTTGCCGCCGGGCGAGTAGAGATCATGTTGACCACTCACGCGGCCACTCTGCCCTTGATGGGTCATGTTCAACCGCCTCTGCTGCGCCGAACGTCTGTTCGGGTCTTTGCAGGAAGCAGTAGAGATGATCTCTTCTAATAAACTCCTTGATCTCCTTTTGTAGTGTCCTACAGTCTTCAGTACTATGACCTCTACAACGGTGGTAGTAACAATATTTGGTCTGATCACCACCCTCTAGATTCTTCAGCGTTTTGGGCCACTTCAAAAATTTCTTGTCTCGGATTTATATCAGGATGTTAGTACACGAGTCATTCAAGATAGTTAGGCTGACAGGCTTGTACTCCCTGAGGACGTTCTGCTGGAACTTCTACTGCTTTCTGGGCGCTTGGAAGTCCTGTCTGGTTTCGTGCCTCCTCTTTGCCTCTGACGCCCTCGGAGGGAAGCTCTCCACCTGGATGGGCCTCTTCGTATTGTTCGCTTCTTTGATCGTAACGTAAGCTCTCGCTATTCACTCGGCCTTTTCGGATGTCTACGGATCCTTATGCACAAGGTGCTTGAAGAAGCTTCCCCCTTTTAAAGCGGATAAGAAAGCGGTCAACTTTACCCTATCAGTTAACTTCCGGATCTGCCTGGCCTCCAATATAAAACGAGACAGGAAGCTCTTCAAACTCTCCTTGACACCTTGCTTCACGCGAGTAAGGTGTTCTGGTTACTTCTTGATCCTCCGACTGGAAGCGAACTGAAAGAGAAAGGCTTCTGCCAGTTCTATGAATGAGTGGATGGAGTCCACTAACATTCCATAGAACCAGATCCTCGTATTTCCATTGAGTGTCAAGGGAAAGCATTGGCACATTGTTCTCTCATCTAAGGCTTCAAGGTTGGGATCTTCGCCTTGTGATTCGGGTGATCCATCTGATCGACCATCTTGCCGACTACGAGATCGTATTCGTTGATTTGGCATTTTTGATTAGACTTCGGGGGAAGTGGCATTGCCCGATCTCTCCTTGCCGTAAATGGAGATCTCGTGGAAGTCCAATGCAATCCCCCTCATCATCACCAAAAAAACCATGGCGGAATACCCAAATGAGCTTTTCCTCCACCTACGGGGTGGTGCCATCTTCTTCTCAGTTGAGAAGAGTCCTCGGTCATCAGGGGGGTCATGCACGGGTCTTGCTACGCCTGTGGCTCCTCGTCCCAAGTGGGAGCTCCTCCATGTGTCATGTCTCTTACAGGCGTGTTCTTGGTTTTGCTGACACTCCAGGTTTCGTCTCTCAAGACTTCACTCCTGCATCCGTGGTCCTAAATGTCCATGGAGACGCGACGGAGCTCGGTCACTTGAGGTAACTTGTGTCTGTGGGGCCTCGACTGGAACGACATGTTTCTTTCCCTTCCCTTTTCTCCGGGAAGTCACTATCTGGGAGGCCTTAGATGGCGCTTCTCTCAGGCGTTCATTTATCGTGGTGCAAAGGCCTTGAACTGCTTGAGTCACGTCGTCCATCCTTACGACCATCGCTCGGACATAAGGGTCAGGACAATTGTCTATCCTACCGCAAGGTGTTGGGCCGTTGCCTCCTGAGCACGCTTCTCGACCGGGTCGTCTTTGTCTCCCGGACTTTCCACAGGGGTGTTTACTATTTCAAGTGTTAGACGTGTGTTTTGGAAGGGGGACGTCAAACTTTTTTGTCACGTTTCCCACAGATGGTACCAAATGTTGCGCCATCGGATCCTTATTCTGGTCAGGATGGGGATCTGACAGCAACGCCGAAGGTTTTGGTATGCAAAAACTGGGAGAGTATGAGGAAGGAGATCGAGCAATGTGACGAGGACCAAAACAAACGAGAGGGGGCGAGGACTATGACACGAGGGTTTTACGTGGAAAGGAAAAATCATGGGACTTTAGGCCAAGAACTACTTCCACTATCTTGTGTTTAGTACAGAGATTTACAGTGCGCACTTATGGGAGACAAGTCGTAGACCTGATGTTTGGAAACTTAAAGAGTCGCTCTTACAACACAAGCCCTCTCACCTTACTTTCTTCTTTTTTTCTCTCTCTATGCTCAAGGTAGTAACAGTTAATGCGGAGATTCAATGTCTAGCCCTCTATTTGGTGAACAGTTAAAGTATTTGTAATAATTGAGTTTCCCGTGAAATCGGTCCACATAACGCTGGCGTGTTCCGGAGACTTGCCACCCACTCTATGAGTTCTTCTTGTCCAATCAGGTGGGTTGCATGCATAGTTACTTCCTGTAACGTCCGTTTTGCTAGCCGCATGCAGCGTAGATTATCATTCCTTTTGCAATCTGACCGGCCAGCTGCTAAATACCTCCCATGTGGACCCTATAGGCCGAGCGACGCTCAAGATCCATCATAGGCCTGTGGCCTATAGTGACTTTTAGGCCCACTACATCCCATAGGCCGATCCACGCGCCTGAGCTTCGCAGGCCTTCATGGCTTCTAGCCCCACTTCCTAGGAAACGAATCTTTAGTGTGAGCATTGAAAATCTGTACCCATCAAATAAAATGAAGAATAAGATTATTTCTATTTTTTTGCTAAAATTATAATTTTAGGGAATATGATTATGATAGATACTCAAATTTAGATAATCGTTTAAGTAAAATTGTGATGATCTTTTAAACTTTTTAATTCAAATAATACATACCATAATAATTAACAAAAAATCAAGTATATTCGACTCACTTCTTGAAATATAATCAGGCGTTTAGATTAAAAATTTTAATAAGTAAATGAAAGCTTATGAGTGGCTGGATATTAGAGAAAAAGTAAGAAATGAAAATTTTTGCTCCATAATTTTTGAAATTCATATGTATATAAAGGATTAAAATTTTATACTTGTAATTTTTATGAGTGACTAGGAATCCGATCCTTCATTTGAGAAAAATATGTGTTTACAGCTTTATTATAAATCAACATATCTTTTCTAGAATTGTATAATTGTATATTAATTGAGAAGTTATATTTATTAAAAATTAAATAGTCCAATCGTTATATAAATATTGAATCTAACGCAAATTTATTATGTACACTTACAATTTATTTGATCCAACCATTTATCCATCAATTCATATAACTGTTAATTAGGATTAATCGTTTAAATTTATTAATCATGCGATTGTTTAGTACCTTGATTATTTGTATTACCAACAGTCTAGTCAGTCTAATATCGAGTAGTTTGGTTGGATTTTCTTTCGTTTCAAATTTAACAATTTGATTGGTTCAAATCTCACTATGAGTTGATAGTTTGTGAACCCCTCATAAGAATAAATCGAGCCAACCTCATCTTAAACCATACAAAACATATTATTTTATTGCTACAAAATTTATTGTATATTTTGCATAGTGACAATGGAGGGGTAGTACGAAATTTTAATGGTCATATATTAGAATGTACTATTGTGGGAATGATAAAAGGGTCTTCTTATTTTAATTATTTTTTGTTTCTCTTTTTAGTTGTGTATATTAACT
Source organism: Nepenthes gracilis (assembly GCA_033239525.1). Taxonomy (NCBI): domain Eukaryota; kingdom Viridiplantae; phylum Streptophyta; class Magnoliopsida; order Caryophyllales; family Nepenthaceae; genus Nepenthes; species Nepenthes gracilis. Next base: position 16,371,582 of record BSYO01000016.1, on the reverse strand, counting down.
ATCAAAAATCGATTTTCAACGCAATTTCTGTGTATGTCAAAATGGCAAATTAAATAAAAAATCAATTTTTGACTTAGATTTTCCCTATTTAAAATAATTGGCTAAATAAAACAATATAATTTTTCAACTTTATTCACATTTAATTTTATTCACTAAGGAAACTGATTTAATAGATATCTTATTTTATTTTTAAATAATATATATATGATTATTGAGTTATAAATCATACTTATGTAAAGTCATACTCATTTAATGTACCAATTGATGGAACAAACCATGAATACAAAGGCATGTGGTGCTAATTCCAGAAGTATCACATCCTAGGCAAGCTTTAGGCGCTGATTTCAGAAACCTTACGCTCAACTGCCATTTTCAAAAATTTTATACTCAAGCCTCATTTGCCGGGCGCTGAAGTACAGCCCGGAGCATTAAAACGTGGCTAACACGTATCAAGATTTTATTACTACAATTTGAGCACTGTATTGAGAGAAAAAAGAAGAAAAAGTGAGAAGAAAAAAAAAGAAGAAAATGAAGATTTGTGCATCCATTTGAGTTTTAAATCAAATTTCAATCTCCGTTAACCGTAGATATGCTATTTTTGTCACTAAGAAAAATATTTTTCAGATTTTATTTCTTCTCTTTTATCTTATATTCTTTATTATTCGAACTTATTTTCAGATAATGTAATTTGATCACATATTTAGAAATTTATTTAATCGAGACATTATATAGTTGAGATATTTTTAAATTTTGAGTCTTGTAACTTTTCTCCCTTATTCAAAAGAAAAATTTTTACATAAAAATTATATATTTATCAATCCTATGTAATTGTTGTGTTCTTATCGTGTGTTATTGATCCGAATCCGTGCCGATCTGGTGACGAGAAAGAAGGGAGAGAAAATTCAAGTAGAGGTGTGAAGGGGATGAGAGTCAGACAGACAGAGAGAGGAGGTTCCAGATAGTTCAAGAGAGAGTGAGAGAGGAAGAGACCAGACCAGAGGGATGAGAAACAAAATATTTCTTTCATATCCCTACCAAGTACGGTGATGGGCTCATGCGTGGCCCACCAGGATGCTTAGCAGCGCAAGTAACAAACTCAACTATTAACAAAATAGTAACAACTCAGTTATATACACTAGTAACCAACGCAACTATTAACAACAGTGCATGTGTTGGGAGGTTAACTATCAACAGAATATAAATCAAACGTCGAGAAGAGTAACAGAATCAGTTCGGAGCTAAATATAATCGCGAAACTTCGACTGTGGGTAGATATCCCCGGTGCTCCTTCGTGTAGTTATGGGCGGTTTCATGAGTGTGCCTACGAAACCATGGAAGAGTCCCGTAATAACGATTATTTATTTTTTTACGGTTTAAATAGTTAGTCGGGCTCCAATAATAATGGTTTAATATTCTTTATAATTTTCATTCTCATTCCTTGATTTTTATAAACCCCATTATTGATTATGAAAATAAAATATTTACGATATTATATTATTAGTGATTACTCATTATTATCGTAATTTCCACCGTGCATGAGTTATCCGACCAATCCCATTTCTTCCATATCCACGTACGCGCGGCGTATGAATCATCTACAGTTCCTAAGCTGGAATGCTCGTGCTAGTTGTCGGCCTAAGTACATCCACACGGCTCTCCTATCTATTCTGCAATTTTGAAATTATATAATGAAATAAAATCTCATATGTAATATAACACAAAATAATTTGGATCACAAATTTAGATTTAATTTGAATAATTTTTTAAAAAATTTGTTTGATCGTGTAACCGAAATCTATAGACACTGTTAATAAAAAAGAGAATTAAAAGATATAATATTTATTCTATAATTTATCTTCTAGCACTCAAATTAGTAACAATTTTCATCAAATTAGAATGCATAAAAAGAAACAGAAGAGATATGCGCGTCTCAATAAAAAGCTCCTATGTTAAAAAACGTTTATATAGAAGTAAAAATGTTCGAACACATTGCACATATAAATAATTTGTAATATACCAATTTTGTATTGTTAGGAATGAGTATTGGCTAGAAAAGTAGCCTAGGAATCCACCACATTGCACATATAAATAATTTGTAATATGCCAATTTTGTATTGTTAGGAATGAGTATTGGCTAGAAAAGTAGCCTAGGAATCCACCTTAATGCATATCTTTGAGACCAATATAGTTTTTATATGTTTTGATTTTGATTATTTTAATGTGAGATTGATAATCTGTTATTATTGTTGACATGACTCTAGCATTTCAAGCACGACGCCGAATATCAATTTTTTACAGTGTTTTTTTGGCATTTGCTGGCATTCAAACCGAAATTTCATAAAAGACCGAAAGAGAGTCATTTTAACACATAAAAAATAAAAAGAAGAGAAAAACAAGGAAAAAATAAGAAAAAATTTTGGCCATTCGTTTTAAGTTTGATTTATGCTCTTATTACTTGTCAACTTTAGGTTTGTTTTTTCTACTCTTATAAAGAACATAGCATTTATTATTTTTGTCTTAATTATTGTTTTATTATTTATAATTATTATAAATAAATAAATTAGATATAATGTTATTTGAAGAAGTTTTAATCAATTTAAAAATTATCCCCTTAACACTGTTTTCTGCACTGAATTCTGATGGGGCTGGTAAAGCTACTCTGTCCATAAGTAAGGCTGGCGAACAAGGCAGATCTGCTTTCAAGGTCGGAGTTGTCTGGCATGCTTCCTCATGACTGCTGTGGTCACAATCGCAAGGACCCCAGCCAGAAAATCATGCAGCCAACAATGGCCGCGAATTTACTCCAGTAAGTCTGACATTTGCTTACACTGTTTATATTATAGTTGTCTCCACAATTTATTAAAATAACTTATATTATAATTTTATACAAATTTGTTATATTTTATAAAATAATATTCTTTTTAATGGGCTAGATATTGGATGTAATGAATATTATTTATATAATTAAAAAATTAGTCTTTTTTTGACCTCATAAATAGTAAAATTACCTATCATTTGTTAATGATAATAATTAAATGTTTTTCCTTAGATTATAATGGGGGTTTTTTATATTTGAATTAGATAAAATTTTGTTCATTTCCTATTAATTTTGAATTTAAGAAATCATCTAGAAAAATAAAAATAATTTGTGATATATAAAATGTTGCAAAGTCTTATGAAAGAAAAGAGATAAGAATGAATGGAGATAAATTAACTCTATATCCTTTAAAAAAGAAATGTTAAGCATGAATTTAGATACGTTATTAATATTTATTTTTATATTATTAAATTATAAAATAATATTATAATTTTAATATCTTATAAAAAAATATAAATCCTATAAAATCTTACGATTTGTTTAGAAAAAGTAAGGTAACACGGAAAAGTTTCAAGAGCATAGAAGAATTTCATACGGCAAACAAATGTAAAGTTTTAAGCTATTAGATAAAAGTATGAAAATGACTTTATATTCTAACATGTATCCTCGAGCACATATACTGAGAAATAATTATAAAAAAATAAGAACTTTTAGGAAATAAATTTATGATGACTTAACTATTAAGGTTTTAGTATCATGTTAAAAAAATTAACAATATAAAAAGCTCAAATTATTTGTAAAAATTTAAAAATAATTTTATATACTATAATAACGAAATTCAATGGATGGGGGCGGGACCTATAGATTTAAATACGGCCCACATCGTGCGCAACAATTTGTGATGTGAGTGGTCATGACTCAAACATTTGCTGATGATACAATCACGATATGTCAATATATCAATATTATAATTTAAAATATTGTCATATGAAAAATTAATGTCAAATGTACGAAAAAATTTTATTTTTTTAATTTTTAAAGTGAAAATTTTGCTCTTAATCAGTATAAATAAGTTATATAAAATACAAATAATCAGCTTTTTCAATAAAAAATTGTAATATTAGATTTTTATAACATATATAAAATAAATATATAAATTGACACAAAATATTCATTTTTAAATAATGATAGGCGATCATGCAAATATCTAGTTTTTTTAGTATCATATACTTATTTTTATTATTTGAACTTATTAGATTTTATAAAACTAATAGAAATAAATACAATCTCAAAATTATACGTGTTAATAATTATTTAAATAATTATCTTGACAGTTAGAATAAAAAGAAAAATTCACACAAATAAGTGATAGTTTTTCTTACTACCTAATCATATTAATATAAAAAATAGAGAAAAATATGAAGAGACTAACATGCCATGCCCACAAGGGAGCCACTGTCTGCAACTTTGCAGTGAAATGTTCTCGCTCCTCCCCTTCTCATTTATTAAATAATATTGAAAATAGTTATTTAAATAATTTTTTTTAAATTTGTATTTAAATAATTATTAATATTTAAAAATTTCAAAAACTATTGTCTTAAAGATAATTATATAATTAAATATTTATTATTAAATTTATATCCAATAGTTTATAAGAGCAGCAGCCAGTGCTATAGCGCCCTCAATTTCTTTGTTGCTTTCTAGACAGAACCAAATGGCTCTTTTGTAATTACATTTAATTTTTAAAAAATTTAGGGGTTATTTAGGTTTTTGCTAAATCTTAAAAACGATTAATATATAATAAATAAAATTTTATAAATAATAAAATAGTAAAATTAAAAGATTTATGACCAATTAATTCTAATATCAAACTGATAATAAATATATATTAAATCTTATTTGATCTATTGAGATACCATTTAACTCTTAAATTAATAAAACTCTTTTATTTTTCATTAAGAATTTTTTCAAATTATGAATGATATCTAACAATATAATATTACTGCCCAAATAAAGAAAATAAATGAAAAATGCTTATTAAATCTTTTCATAAAAGTTATAGCATAAATTTAATACTTTCAAAACCAGATATCTCATCAAATTTTGGCCATAAAAAATATTAACCCTATTTAATTTGTTTATCTTATATTAATTATATTTAATAAATTATTCAACTAATAATTAGAAACATATTTCTAATGTATAGTCAATCTTGATCAATAATTTATGAATTATTAATTTAATTAATCACATGGGGCATCTGTTTTTTTATTAGAGTGATGAATCTACACATATTTCTAATTGTACTTGATAATTATGTTCTATATTTATTTATTGTATCCAATAGTTATTTTGGCCAATAATTTATGAGTCATTAATTTAATTAATTACATTAAGCATCTTGCTCAATACTAGTAATAATGGATCCTTTATTAATCATTTTTCTATCTACACATATTTTTATTGTACCAATAAGTATATTCATATATTCAATTATTTAATATATATTAATAATATTAAAATATAGCCATATACCTAAAAATACTACGGTATTTTAAATCTAAGGATTATTTGTACAACTTTAATATAAGTATTTGTACTTGAAGCATCAAAATTTTCATATGAGAGTCATTATTTCGAAAGTTAAATTAGTTAACTCATTTTTTAATCGATGTCATGTACAATTACCTCGGTTTAGCAAGTTGGCATAATGTAAATCAATTTAACCAGAACCAATAATATCCAATCTTAATGATCCTATGATCAAAATAATCAAGATTCAAGCTTTCAAATAATTAAAATTTAAAAGTATAATTTTATCATGATTCTATTATTATAATACTTATATCTACAAATTGTGTCATACAATTAAATAAATAAAATTAAAAGATTTATGACCAATTAATTCTAATATCAAACTGATAATAAATATATAGTAAATCTTATTTGATCTATTGAGATACCATTTAACTCTTAAATTAATAAAACTCTTTTATTTTTCATTAAGAATCTTTTCAAATTATGAATGATATCTAACAATATATTATTACTGCCCAAATAAAGAAAATAAATGAAAAATGCTTATTAAATCTTTTCATAAAAGTTATAGTATAAATTTAATACTTTCAAAACCATATATCTCATCAAATTTTGGCCATAAAAAAATATTAACCCTATTTAATTTGTTTATCTTATATTAATTATATTTAATAAATTATTCAACTAATAATTAGAAACATATTTCTAATGTATAGTCAATCTTGATCAATAATTTATGAATTATTAATTTAATTAATCACATGGGGCATCTGTTTTTTATTAGGAGTGATGAATCTACACATATTTCTAATTGTACTTGATAATTATGTTCTATATTTATTTATTGTATCCAATAGTTATTTTGGCCAATAATTTATGAGTCATTAATTTAATTAATTACATTAAGCATCTTGCTCAATACTAGTAATAATGGATCCTTTATTAATCATTTTTCTATCTACACATATTTTTTATTGTACCCAATAAGTATATTCATATATTCAATTATTTAATATATATTAATAATATTAAAATATAGCCATATACCTAAAAAATACTACGGTATTTTAAATCTAAGGATTATTTGTACAACTTTAATATAAGTATTTGTACTTCAGAAGCATCAAAATTTTCATATGAGAGTCATTATTTCGAGTTAAATTAGTTAACTCATTTTTTAATCAGTAATCCTGTGTACAATTACTCGGTTTAGCAAGTTGGCATAATGTAAATCAATTTAACCAGAACCAATAATATCCAATCTTAATGATCCTATGATCAAAATAATCAAGATTCAAGCTTTCAAATAATTAAAATTTAAAAGTATAATTTTATCATGATTCTATTATTATAATACTTATATCTAGAAATTGTGTCATACAATTAAATAAATAAAATTAAAATATAATAAATATAAATATATTTTAATAATAATTAAATAAGATCATATAAAAATAATAACTCATCTCATATGATACGATTAACTTATAGAATATGCTATTTTTGCTAGTCCAAAATTTCTCTCGTGATCTTATATTCCCACCGCTATCACCAGCAACTACTGCTTATTTGATTATATATATATATATATATTATGTTAAATTAAATATAATTTTTAAATTAATGAGTATAATATTACAAATCACATAAACAATGAAACTAAACCAACTTGCTAATTAATGGTTTGAATATTTTGTCTGAATTGACAATTTTATTTATTAAAATTTAACTTGTAATATGCTATTTGATTATAGATTATCCTTCAATACACATGCTCACGACTAAGTGGTATACTGTATTCTTCGATTAATTGTACCATGTGCCTATGAAGTAAATTTGTTATAATATATAAGAGGACAGTCTAATTTTGAAAACACGATTATCTTTAATTAATGTTTTACCCCATCTAATATATAAGTTATTTTTTTATTTTTTATTTTAGTAAGTAATAATGTATTATATTAATCACAAAAATAACTTCTCATATGTTGTGTCCTTAGATCCAAATTATCGTGCCGACAAAGGAGCTGCTCGATCTTCCATGTTGGATCGAATCGGAGCCAATCCAGTCACGTTTTTTTGAACCTGGATTCTGTGTAATATAACTAAAAACGAGAGGTCAAAGGATGGTAAAAATTGCTCCCACCGTATTTCCTTCAATGGTCAAGTCAGAAATCTTTTCAAAAAAATAGAAAAATATTAAAAAGATGTGAGAATATGCGCAAATGCATATTGTGATGAATTGAATATTCGGGTGCACCCTAGAAAGCAACGGCTTAGAAGTGTGGAAGGCAAACCTCTTGGATGAAAGAGAGAGAAAGAGACCTCTTAAATGAGAATAAGCCTCTTGGCCTTTTGAGATGGAGGGCTGGTCTCCTCAAGTAATGCCTTCTAAACGGAGGGTAAGGCTTCCAGGAATGGCTGAATGATAGAACCTTCTGGTAGAAGTGGATAATAAAGTCTCAAAGACTAGATGGCATATGTAATGCCTTTTCTCTTCTCTCCTCCGTCTCTTTTTTGAATTATCTTCCCCCTTCTGCAAGAATGAAAGAGTATTTATAGAGGTAAATGGCAGTTGGATTATCCTTATCCAGTAAAAACCGTCCACAAATAGGATAAGACGAAACGATTATATTGTTCTAACCGATTACACGTGAAGTGAGCCGTCCTAATTGGGCTAACGAGTTTAACCGCCTGCCGTCTGAACAAGTTGGGTCAGTTGAAACGTTATTCATTTCATAAGCTTGCTTCTTTTGCTGATGGAACCTTTTTTTGAGTTGGGTATGTCGAACCCATCAACATCAATGCTTCACAAAATCATCCCCATGGATTAGAGAAATCGACCACTCTACCACGCGAAAATCTGAATCAATCAACATTGAAATACCATAAATCTAAGGAAGCATCCATCACATCGAAATTCAGATATTCTCCGCAGTTCCATCCTCAACATGAGAGCTGCCCCCCACTGACATTTAGCATTGAAATCCGAGGCAGCCGAGCCTGAAAAGTTGAAAATTTTCATGCAGGGAACATCATAATTGCAAAGGCCATTCTAGCAGCTTTACGCATAAAACTCTTCCCTTTGTGTCTGAAGGGCGTCCAAATGATCCCTTGGTCACTAGTAAACTTACTTTGCTACATATAGTGGCCCATCTGCGCTAGTGAAACAACATTTGAATAACAAGTGAGGAAAGCTTTTGTCAATGCCCTTGCATAGGTGAGAGGCTTGGAAGGAAATGTAGTCCATATATTGTGCTAAAACGCCTCTTTGTGGCCAGCCAAAAAAAACATGTAAGCGATGCGAATGGGCACCCCAAACAAGTTTGTACTTGAAAAAAATAGGTTTCGTGTGTTGAAAAATATGCCAAGTAAATTTAATAGAAAAACCTGTAATACCATATCCTAACTATCAATATTTAGTTAGTAATTTGGCTATAAAAAAATAAAAAATTTAACTTGCTAACAGATCTACTCAAGATATCATAACCACCACTTTAGAATTTAACTGAAACCCATATCACGTGAGAATGAGGGTTATAAATAAAGGTAAGAGGACCATTCGGACATGAAAATTTTCACAAAAAGAAAGTCCTTACACCATTTCCCACAATGTATCAAATGAATCGTCATAGGAAATTACGAATATTCATATCATACGGAGGATTATAATAAACATTAAACTATTTTAATAAACCAAAAAATTCAAGCTATTTATCAAGGGTTTTACTATTATCTTCACAAGTATCATACTCTCTTATTCTTTTAATAGTTAATATCAATCCTCGTAACATAAAAGGTTAATATTGAAATAATATATTGAAATATAATCTCACTTGACCATCATTTTATTTCCAAAAAGATTTCATTTATCGTAAAAATAAGATAGAATACAATAATTATAACAAACCCATTTATCTGATGGGTGCATGTGTAAGGAATACAAATTCTGGCAAATAAAACATTAATGGCAATTGAATTTATGCTAGCCAACACAAGTACAAAATGAATATATTCAATTACTTAAATGTGGATGCCTTGTTATTTATATGTAGGTCTCATATGCTCTAGATTAACCAATTAAGGACGCTACAATCTTACCATCTAGCCAACACCTTATTCAATCTCACATGTTCTAGATTAACCCATTTGTATTTGTTTAAATACAAATCATTCTCTCTATATATGGCACATTAAAATTTAAAAAATAAAATAAGTGAGTATATAGAGAATGAAATGTAAATAAGTAACAAGTATTATTATTTATTATCATATCATAAAGTCTTAACTATATTGAAACAAAATTTTATTTTGGTAAGTATTTCATTTTAGAAGATAATCAATGGAAGAGAGGAATGGATCGTGAGTAATAAAGGGAAAGGATTTGGTCCCACCAGTGGGCAAGACATGGGTCCAATAGATGGAATTATGTAACCCCATTTATAGTTAATTAAATGCTAATTAAATATGAATTAGTCATATATTTAATGCATATATATATATTATTTAATTATTTTTTTTTCCTATGAATTTTTTAAGAATTGATGATCTTATTAAAGTAGGTTAACGGCACCTTGGCCTCGTCGGTATGACGCCACTAATGCCGGAAAGCATATGACACTGATATATAAAATAGGCTGCCGGTTTTACAGGTTCCCAGATATAAATAAGGCATCAGGTTTTTATCATGCTTTCAGTATAGCTATTATAGCATAGGCAATTCAGGGCATTGGCATCTCGTTGATGCCGATCATGACCCATCTGCCACCGGAACCATCTCTGCAGGCTTCTACCACCACTGTCATCGGAGCCATCTCTGCGGGCTTCAACAGCCACTGTCATCAGGCGCTGCTATTAACAGTCAGGTCGATTATCCGGAAGCACAATGTTACATTATCAAAATAATGTCCACAAATGAAATATCTAATCTTTGTAATAAGCAATGAATGTAATATTTATTCTCATCTTATTGTTAATCATAGTTTTTATATTTATTTAATACTGGTCCAATTCTTACCGTTATTTCATATCAATAGGCAAGAATAACAAAAAATGGAAGTAAGAAAGGATGGTGAATCAGGATGGTGAATCATCAAATACAACTCTTTAACTTGAAGATTAAGGCGACAGCTTTAATCATTCAAATCAACAACCAGAAACTTCTCTCCGCAGGTTGAAGAAAAGACAATGCCGAAACACCCAATCTCAGAATGAAAAAAAAAACAAAAAAGAAAAAAGAAAAAAAAAAAGAAAAAGGAGAAGAAAAGCGAAGACTTTGAACTTCTCATTTCAAATCTCAAAGAATTTGAGTTATTTAGGCAGCTAGCAGACGATCCTCCATGCTCCAAATCCTTCGATTTTACGGTTCAGCAGCCAATGGAACCGATTCAGCCTGAGTCAACACAACAAGGCCATCATCATCTGTCACAAACATAAGAACAAAAAAACTACAAAGAGGAGGTGAAAGACTTGTACATAGCTACTCACCAGCTTGCGGTACTTGAGAGCATAAAACATTTCGAGATATCGACGAGCCTCACGGCGGTCTAAGTTCGACACGTATTTCCAGAACCCATAGACTCCGGCGAGCGTCAGCAGCCTATCAGAGTAAATCTGCCATGTATATCTGCACAACAATTTTAAAGAGAACCATTAAAATGGAAGCTTCGGGAGTTTCCTTCCCCCATATCATCCCAAATTTTCACCAGATTAGTTAGGCAATGCATTCAATAGTCACTATAAAGCCACTTTGGCTGCAACACTCGGCTCTGCCACAAATCAATAATACAGTGGTTCCCACGTCAGGGTTTTAGGTAAGCCTAGATGTATGCGGCTTCACCTCTGCTATGTAGAGAAGTTTGGGTAGTTTAATCTCATGATCTCAAAGTAACAATATAGAAACCCTATCCCCTCATAATGGTAGGTGTTTACGTAGTACCTTAAATGCACCAGAAATGCACCAGACCCCGATAAGAATCAGACCACTGTTAGGTCTAATATACAGTGTCTCATCTTGCATTGCATATGAGACCATTTTAATGATTTTAGCCCACAACCATCAGGTCATACGGCAATAACACTACCATAGACCCAAAGCTCTCCTTCAATACACTCTACACAACCCAGGTCTAACTCCACGTATAATAATACAGAAACTTATTTGCTTACTTCTCTTCAATTCTCTGCAATCCGCCCTTGGAAATTGCCACCCAGTGACTAGGGTCCGCCTTACACTTCTCAAAGAAGGAGAGGAGGAGCTCAGAGGCCTTGTCTCCTTGGTAAGGATCGATGTGGAAGCCAGACTTTCCATGGACTATGATCTCAGCTGGGCCACCGTGACATGTAGCAAAGGTGGGCAAGCCACAGGTCATGGACTCGACCACTGTCAGCCCAAATGCCTCATAGAAAGCCGGCTGGACAAATGCCCCCCTTGTATCTGCAATGTAGCGGTAGATCTCCCCATTCCTCACCCTGTTCATCTGAGCCGATATCCACCTGAACTGTCCGTTCAAGTTATATGTCTCGATCAGTCCGTACATCTTCTTCATCTCCTCCTTCTCTTCTATGTCCTTTGATTCCTTCCTTCGGTCTCCAGCCACAACAACAAGGTTAACCAGCTCCCTAAGTTTCTTGTTCTTCCCATACCACTCGACAAGTCCCGTCATGTTCTTTACCCGATCAAGCCTTGCCATCGAGAATATGATCGGCTTGTTTCGATCTTTCAGCACACATCTGCTCATTTGGTGCCCAATCAACTTTTTTAGTATAGATAATTATTCAATATATATAATTCTTACTAAAAATCCAAAACTTTCATGAATTTAACAAGAGGTGATTCAAGAAACTCACAAGTGCTCCTCATTCTCGACTGAACTAAAGAGAAGATCTTCGATTTCAGGGTGGAAAGAGGTGAGTCGTTTCTTTTCCTCGGTGTATGGAAAGTAGATGGACATATCAGCTCCGGGTGAGACAATGTTGAACTTTGGATCAAGACATCGATCCCGTGAACGACCCGGTACAGCCCAGGTAGTGTAAAAGCCATGTGGCTCTCGTATTGCCCAACAGTGTCCTTGCTGAAAAGAAAACACAAACAGTGTAAAACGGGTTGTTCAATTCTAGATTTGATATAAATGCATCCTAGAAAACCTTAAACCAGTGATACAAGACAGCCGGTCATTACTTTCCAGCAATCTCTTGGAACGTGCTGGTGATGATGAAGTCAGTATGGTTCATAGCGATGAGATCAGCTGTGAACTGGCAAGAGAAGTGGTACTTCTCCTCAAAATTCTTCCAGTAAATGTCAGAATTTGGGTACTTGGTCTTCTCTAGCGCATGAGCTATCGTGCACTGCAAAACCCAGCAGCATCAAAATTGGCAATCAATCCACAGATATCGGCCAACATAGATTGGTATCACGCCACTAATACATCAACAAAATTATGATGTATTGTCATTTTGACAATACATTATGTTATATCGGCCAATATCAGCCTCGGGTTCTAATTCACAATAAATAGTTTGCATTCGATACATCCAACATCGATATATATTACTCAATATAGCAACGATAAATACCAATAGCGACATTTTCATCCATGTCAGTGAGTGAAAACTATTGATCACCTGAGTAACTCCGAGTTTGTGGGCTAACAAAGAGGCAACAATGTTTCCATCGCTGTAATTTCCAACAATCAGATCAGGCTTGGCCTGCAACTCTCCAGCAACTTCATTTGCAACATCCTAACAAGAACCAACACTCGTTAGCTTCACAATCACGGTATGATTGAAGTTCTCGAAACTAAGAGGAACTTGCGAATCACATATTCAACCTCTGTGTAAGTCTCAAGGTATGGCCAAACTTCGAATCGGGAAATCCATCTGCGGACGATTCCTTTCTCGGTCCTGAAGGGAACCCGAAGAATGTGAGAGTGCTCAGTGCCAAAAACTTTCTCGAGACGCTGACCGCATGTGGTTCCCACAGCATCAGGGAGCAACCGAGTCACCTGTCACAAAAACAAACAGTATATAGAACAAGATTTTGAGAAGACAATCATGTGATTATGAAAGCATCAAGACCACAAGGGAACATACAATGAGGATGCGAGGGACAATATCAAGCCCTTGCTGTTTTATGCGTTGAAGCATCTCGTGCTCCAATGCACAAACTTGATCCAAGATATAAACAACCTGCAGAAAAAGGTTAATTCGATTCAAGATTTAGATCTTATCGTTAAAAGTCAATATGTGGGAAAGAAACTCAAAATCCCAGGAAAGGAAACAGTTAAAGGAAACTTGCTTGGCCACCAGTATCAGGATAGCCTAGGACATTGGCTTGGGCAAAGTACCCATGAGGGGAAAGAATCACGACATTGAAAACCATGGGAATTCTTCCGAGGAATTTCTCAAGAGTGCACGAATCAGGAGCCTCAAGAAGGTCAAGGAGGAGCTGAATCATGTCCAATACTCTCTCAGCAGTGTCACCCCACCCTCTTTCGAGACCCATCTCTTGGAATTTGTGCTCAAACTCAGAGTATGGGGTGTCGAGAGGAAGTGTACCCAGGTATTCCTCTGCCTTCCTTAGAACAAATTGAAGCGTGTCTAAGTTATGAATTCTGTCATTCAGCATCATGGTCTGCACAAACAGCATCAACACTGAGTTTTATGAACAAGGAAACAAGAAAAATGCAGGCAGGATTTGATCCTTGGACTCTACGATGCAAGTATAATTTATCATCTAAACAAATAACAACAATAATATCAACAAAGCCTTAAGTTAAACCAACTAATAGACAAGTTCAAGTAGAAATTGCTTGCTCGTTTCAAGCTAATGAAAGGTTTCCAGTCACAGGCAGACAGATGATACACATTACACTCCTTTATTTACGTACATCTAGCAAATCTAGTTTAGACATTGCATTATCTTCCTTACATACTGAAGGATAATGGATCATGTTAAAACCAAAAAATACAATAAAAGAAACAAAATTTCAGAATATGCGAAAAAAAACTCAGGATCTTGGTCGATCATCAGCTTTCTTTTTGGAGAAAAAAAATCTCTTGGTTGGAGCATAACCACAAAGGAAAAATACTTCACTTTTCACAATTTAAAAGAATAATATTTAGAAGAACTTTTGTCAGTTTTCTCTCTCCACTACTTACAATCATGGTCATGATTTTTATCTTCTCTTTTTTTCTAAAATGATGGAATCTATCCATTAAAATAAAATGGCATAAGAGAAACAGGATGGTAGGAAACCTCCCACCATTCAAGTGGAAGAGGTAACCACCTTTGACCAACCACCTGGTCGGTGACCCATCAAAGCCGCCCACCCAATTCACCCAATCCAACCCATAATTATCTTAAATGATGATGCTTAGTAAAACAACACGATTGTTTTGTTATGACTTAAAGATCTCAAATACAAAACCATCAAAATAGTTTCTTTCCGGCTTAGCTTAGTGAAGAGAGGACCTTCACCAAGATATGATCCACCTGAAATTGGATCTTGATGACTGTAATACGAAGATAAGGCTGTATAAAATTCACTCTTTTCAGGCCCACAAAATGAGAGTCTAAGAGCCATATAAGAAACAAGTTTTTTCCACTAAAAATACAGAATAGTCTAAAGGCTCATCCGCAGGTTGAGAAATTTTCCCGCTTTTGTTTCCATGGATCTGATAACATTTGTGAAATGTAAATGCACATTACTTTCCCAAAAGACAGTTCCTCAATACAAAATTCATCAGTGGAAATAATTTCAAGAATGAAGCCCATAGCAACATGCATATTATAAAGCAGTGCTGTAAATCTCACTAAGTAGGATTAATTATATAAATCGACCTACACCATTCCACTTTGATACCACATTCTCTAACAGTATAAGCTATTTCAGAACTTTTTTTAGTACCCTTTTTTTATGCTTTTTCTAGATCTGTATCCTTCTTTCTTTCAATCAACCATAACTTATATTTGTCTAATATATGTTTCATTTGGCCTACCTTATCTGTATGTGCACACAGCTAAATGCACTATTGAGTAACGGAAGAGATTACAGGTCACTAACAAGAATAAATAGAGAGAGAATTCAACAAGGTTACCTGTCCCTTGTAGTGATGAGTGCGGAGGAAATCGAGGAGAGGATGCATGCTCTCCTTGTCATGGAACATTTTTGCTGAGAGGTGCCGGTTCAGGAACTCAACGCCATTTCCTATTGACTTCGACAGGGTCGGGCGAGGAAAAGAGGCAGTGAATGGCTCAAAGTCCAACTCAAGCACAAAGTTTCCATTCAAACTGTTGCACAAGCAAACAACAACATTAATAAAAGGAGAGAAATAAACATTTCCTAATGTCAAAATTAGCTCATCCTTTTTCAGCAACTCCACGACTTACGTTCCATCTACCAACTCCTCTTTCAGATGTAAGAATTCGGAGGCAGTTAGCTCCTCCACCGCTAGGGCATTCCTGTTCACGCGAACGTATTCCCACACCCCGGGCCTTGGGCGCACCGCCAGCGCGATCCATGGAGGTAGAACAATCGCTTCCTGAAAATTCAGGGTCGGTGAGAAGAGCTTGAGATCAGCATGCTCAAAATGCATAATTTTAAGTCCTCATCATAGAAGATGTGAGGCAGAAAGAAAGCTTTTGATGATCAAACTATAACTAATTTCAAACCATTTTTAGGAATCTAGCGGATACCCAGTAGATAACAAAGCATCATAGTACATGAGACAACTGCCACATTGTGATTCGGAGAAGGTAGGATTACCCTTAGATTTATTGTACGGTATTTTATTTTGCAGGTCCTATAAGTTTTATTCGAAACCTTTCCAAGGGATAGCCAACGAGGAAAAGTTGCAGGAGAGTGAGACTTTGTTTTACCTGTGTGGACCTCAGAACTTCACCAAAAGCCCCATCTGCAAGCTTTAGCCTCTGCCCTTGGGCAATGGCTTCAAAATCAGCAATCAGTTGATGATGTTGCAGCATTCCTTTCCCATGAGCCTCAATTCTACAACAAAGAAATATAACGATGCAACTATTCATCAGCAATTACTCTATATTACTGTAATAAAGGTAGTCAAATCAAGCAGAGCATCTCTGATCTAAACAAGGGGTTGTTTGGCTGGTGAATTAAATCGAGACCAGGAAAAATACCTCGAAAGGAAGCTGAGAATCTCATTGAGATGAGCTTTTAGTGTCTCATCCAAACGCTCCCTGAGGCTAGGAACACGGGTCAGCTGAGCAGTAGCCGCCATCTCTCCCCTTGTTAATTTTGGAATATCACACAATTAACCTTCAATCGCAACACAGATTAAAGTTCTATAAGCAACTTTCGAAAGTCTTGAAACGTAAACAGAGATTATAGCATTAGTCAACTATAAAACTATCATCTTTCTAGATTATTCGTCTTGAATCCTTCATGCTTTTAGTTCTTTTTGTTATTTTGTCAAGATCCACCGGCTCCCGCGACCAACAAACGATGAAATTTCTCGCTCTGCCAACAATGATGGAAAATAAAACTTCTCACAAAAGTCAGAAGTCTTACAGGATTCAAGGAGTCCTGAGTGAGAAAATAAAACATCATTTTTTATATTAAAAGTAGGTGAGAGAATTAAACGTTTTCACAGGATCTGACTAGTTGTTTGGCAACAGAGAAAATTTCACAACCCAGAAAAAAGAAATCAACCAACAAGTTTTTTGGCAGTGTTTGGGAAATCAGCTTCATAAAAAGACTCAGCAGATAAACTGAAGTAAAACAATCTAGTCTTTAGACAGTGTTACGGCTCATGAGCCTCTTTCAACTTCAACACAAAAATGCTGTTCAGACACATCATGTGTCCGGGAGTCAACAGAGGTTATAATCGTTAAATTTATTACGTCTTACTAATTATCATCGTTTACATTCGAAGAAAACAAGCTAAAAAAGCGTTAAAAAAACAGAGGATTTGACAACTTGACAGGGAAAAGGCCAGAGAAGACGATCGGCTGGCAAGTCTCCGATCAGCCACCCCCGGAGCGATGCAGAGCAATGCAAGAGAAAGAATGATGGATGAACAAAAATCAGAATGGGAAAAGTCGCCCAGAAGAATAAGAATAAAGGGGTAAAGAGAAGGAAGACAGGGAAGCGGAATAGCTGAAAAGTTGAACAAAACAACACCAACGATGACGTGAAGAAGTTTAAAATCAGAAAATGAAAGCATAAACAACTCAAACAGAAAATGAAGACAACGAAGAGACGCAAAACAACTCACTGTAAATCTCTCGTGAGAAAGAATGTCTTCTTGAGCTGCTCTGCGCGTAGGATTTATAGACGAAGGAGAGACGAAAAGTCCCTTGGTCACCAAGAAAACAATCCAATCAAAATTGTCAAGTAATCGTGGGGGACCCATTGGGGTGAGTTATTTTGACAAACTTTGGATCCTCAGAAGATTAGAAATTCAATTTTCCCCCTAAAGAAATTAATAAATATTAGAAATTTAAAATCTTATTTTCAATATTAATTAATATATATATATAATTATTTTAAAATATCTAAAAATATTGTTATGATATTTCTATATTAAAAAAAAAAAAAAAGTCTTCATTCCAGAAGGCACGTGGGTGGTCGTGTGGAAGCAGATCTACAGTTTCCAGTCTCCACTTTTATACAGATTGTGGATAATGTTAATTAAAAAAAAAAAAAATTAGTATATAAAATCCTTTGTTGAACTGCCCATCCTTATAGAAAGAATTCAAATTTGCCATTAAATAATGTTAATAATAAATAGCTTGCCCAATATGATTCTTACTATTATAAATTACCATAATTTCTAATTGCAACTGCTGGAGGTATGCTTTTATAAAGGCTCTGTTTACTTAGTTAAAATATTTATCAAAATAGAAAAAATAGTCAATGAAAAATCTTTTTAAAAAATATTTTTATAGAGAACAAACTTTCGTTATAATATTTTTTGACATTTGACGTATATAAAAATATATAGATTATCACAATATATATTTGCTATTAAAAATGGTGGTAATATTTTATGGTTAAATATTATCTATATTTATAGATGATTGGTTTTAAATATAATATTCTCTTTTGTTGAGCAATTGGGTTAAATAGCATGTCAAATGGTAACCGATAGCGTGATTGAATGTGTTGACTGTCAATAACCTATAGTGTGCAACAAACGGCAGTGGGCACGAGGCCAATAGCTGACATGTTAGGGTTGGGACATACCGTCCAGTTATCAATGGAATAATTCAAGATGTTATTTGGTGATCTGCAAATGAGGTTACGGATACAAATAAGTAATAGATTGAGGCATTGCTAACTATGATGGTTATAAGCGTTCAATGTGATCTTTAGCACTCCAGAAATACGAAACTAATTCTTCTTATCATACCTTCTAACACCCTCAACGGGGAGCCTTTGGGCCGACCTACAACTCCATCCATTGGTCGGCTACATATCCTATTTGTGCAATCGAATTTGTTGATAGTTTTACACATTTATCATTTTTATACTTTCTAATTTATTTATATATTTTTAAATTGATATGAACATTCGAATAATTCATTTAGATAAAATTATACTGATCACTTAACCTCATATTATATTATGATTCATAAAATATCAATAGCCCTTAAGTCGAATCTTTATTCTGATCAACATTAGAGTTATTTTAATCGTAAATTAATTTTTTACTAATTTAAACTATAAGTTGGAGGGCATTACAATATTCTAAACATTTAAAATACAAAAATCACGTGTAATAAATTATTATTTTTATTATTGGTATGATGCGTGAAAATTAAATAAATAAAATGATGAAGCTAACAGCTTGTATTAGCAGTTACTGTGTTCTTCTCCCGCAGAACCACCCTCGGTTTCCTCATTTGCCCACAATATCTGTGGGCCCCTTCCCGCTTACGTCAAATTTTCAAATCACTCACGCTTCCATTCAAAGTTTCCTCTTCTTCCTCTTTCTTTCTAAAATTATTAACCGTTACTATTTTTAATTATCTTTATAAACACTTTAAATAAAATAATATAATATTTAATGATATATATATATATATATATATATTCATACAATAAAAAAAATTAATATTTAGATTATTATTTTCTAAGTTTTTTTTCTCTGTCAAAAATGCCCTCGTTTAACTTCATATTTTTTCCCCTTTTTTAATTCCTCGGAGTAGGTAATAAATCAGCAACTCGTCCTTTCGGCGCGGGAATTGTTTGGCCCGTTGTTCTCCGATTGGAGCATGCCACGTAATCGACCCGCACAGGGGCATTTTCAGCATCCTCCTTTCGAACAGCTGCACCGTCGGTGACTGTCCGGAAGAAGTACTGAATCTATTATTATTTTTTATTTTCTGATGTTTATAATATTTATTATTGATATTACTTTAATATTAATTTTATATAAAGTAAATATTTTAAGTTATATTGAGTTTGTTTCACGCCGTATTACAACGTCCACGTAATATCCCCGTGGAAAATTAAAACTGCTGGTATTGGTGCATGGTGTCTTTGTTTTGCGACAAAAAATATTTTATGATATTTTGTTTTACAGAGAAAATGTAAAAAATATATATATAATAAAAATAATTACTTTTATCATATTAAGTGTTTTTTTTTCTAATTCTTTTACCTCTGAAAATTTTTGTCTTGAATATCAAACAAAAGAATATTTTATCAAAAATTTATTTTCTTATTATTATGACATTTTTTATTAAATTCAAACGAAAGAAATAAAAAATACTTCATTTAATTATTTACAATAAAATTTTAACTTTAAAAAAAAAATCAAATAGAGTAAATAATTTTTTAAAAAAATAAAAATTTAAAACGATGTATTTTTTTTTAATCTGGGAATAAAAAAAAAGGTGGAAGACTGAATTCTATATTGAAAATATTACTAACCCTTTTTAAAATATATATATTTATTTATTTATTTTCTGTTCGTAATAAATCTAATATTTTTTTAAAAATAATAATAATTCGAAATATTGGTGCATTGTCTAGTCATCAGTTGCCCTTTAATCTTATCCAATCAACCAACTCCAATTTAATTCAACCAAATAATGGCAGAAGGTTTGCAGTCGTACTAAAGACTCGGGAAATTTGGCAAAAATTTCGTTGGCTTAGCTGTCATCGGCCTCTGTGTCGAATTTGGGTTGGGTGCATTTTTTCAAATAGGTAAACTCATTATATTTTCTTATGATTTGTTGAATAAATAAAATTATTTAAATAATATTTTTAAAAAATTAATTATTAATTTAAATATTTAATATGTATTAATATTATGAAAAACTTATAAAAATACTTATATATTTAATTTTCATATTTTTTAAAAAAATTATAATTAAATTTTTATATAACGCTGGCGTGGCGAACAGTCATTTTTGGCTCCTCCTCCGTCCTTTCTAGAAGTAAAGACTTCAAATCTGCCACGTACGTTTTTTTTGCTCTTTCCATTTATTTTTTTATTTTTTAAATAAAAAAATAATAATAGAACGTATTAAAATTATTATATTATCTTACAATACAATGGATAAATTCAAAGATATACTCATTATATATTTTAATAGTTGACCGACTTTAATGGATGTAATGGATTTTTCTGTTAATATTGTTTAATATTATAAAATATGATAGTAATTTTTTATAATTAATAATTTAGTGTGATATTATGAAATTTTATAAAACTATAGGTTCGTAATTAAAAATCACAAAAAATGTTTTAAAGTGGTATAAATAAATATATTAAAACTCCTACATATAAAATTCATTCAGTCTAATGATTTTATATAAAAATACATAGGTAAGTAGCATATATAGTAAATCTATAAAAAATAATTTTATATTATGACTTTTTGAAAATATAGGTGTAACATTTATTTTTTAAATTGATGTATATATTAAATCTAGATAATCATGAAAATAAAATAGAGTTGGTTCTTTGAATAATTTAATTCGGATCATGCATAACAAAATAATTAATAATATGTCAATTAATATATAATTTATTTTTTAAAATGTCACCCGGCTATTAAGTTAAAAATCTATTTAATAAAATAAAAGATAGTGAGATGTTTAGAATTGGAGAGAATAAATAATAAAAGATTTGATTTTGTGATTTTTGAGATTTATATGTGTATAGAATATTAGAGATTTATACTTATGATTTTACAAGTAATTCAAATTCAATCCCCCTATTTATAAAATTAAGTGCATTTGTAACTTTATTACCAATCTAACAATTTTTTTAAATATATATTATTACATATTAATTAAAAAATTATCAAATTATTACACAGGCTTTAAATGTACTACCTTTCATATTGGGTGTATTAACTGTTCATTTAATTTGACTATTTATAAATCAATTTATGTGACCATTTGTTGATATTAATCGTTCAGATTTATTAATAATGTGATCATTCGGTATTCCATTCTTTTATATTACTAGTATTTTGACCATTTAAATATTTAATAATTTTTTTATATTCTCATCTGTTCCGAGTCTAACAATTTAATTAATTTATATTCTTTTATAAACTTATACTTTGTGAGCCCCCATAAAATAATAAGTCGAGTTGATTTTATTATAAATTGCACCCAATATAAATGGTATGTAAAATGTAATATAGATGTTGGGAAATAAATAAATCCTAAAAAGAACAAGTGATGATAATGTGGTCCTTAATATGATCTGCACACCATAATCACTGTTAAGTTGACAATTGAAAAAATAAGTTATGCTTGTTATTATTGAGGCTAAAAGATAGGCTGGAAGCGGCCTACACGAAGAGATACTCTTCCTAGGCATAATTAATTAACTGATTAATTATATATATGGCATAAGTGGGATTAAGAGGTAATTAAGTTTAATTTATGGAAGTTTATAAATATATAAGAATATTATCTATTAAAAGATCAATACAAAAATAAAAGATAATAACATAACTAAGATAAATAATCAAATATATATTTTACAAAAGAAATAACAATTTCATTATATTTAAATAATTTATCATTTATAGTATTCTCATGTGACTAATTAATTCAACTCAAAATACTTAAAAGAATTAAGCAAAAGTTTAAAATATACATAGACTACCTATGTTTTAAAATACATTTTAAAGAACCAAACTCATAATAATTTATTCAGAATTGCTTTGATACCATATTGATGGGTACATCCATAGTGGACCTGCTCATGAAAGAATAACGGCCCAAATTTATAGAGGCTCATATGTGCTTGGATAGTGAACGCTATCTATTAACCAGACGAAATGCCAAATAGATCAACAAAGTTCAATAACAAGATGAACGACTGACTGATGAAGCGGTCAATTCTTCTGTTGACCAGAGGTGTCACCAGTAGGTCGACCTAATAGCAAGTCTCCAGTGGGCCATGCCCAGTATGATCAACATTTTCGTCCTCAATCAGTAATGGTCCTTTCCCCTGATTTTGCGCTCTCCCATAAAGCAATCTTCATTGTAACGGTCACTGATATATTCAGTGCACATCCTATAAAAAAAGTATCAGATTTATCTTTTTATCTATAATAAATCTTAACGGTTACAAAAAATAAAATGAAGACAATCAATCCACGGAGCTGTTATCGCCATTAAAGCTCAAAGCCAGCAAAGAAAACAATCCTAACAGAGTACGACAATCAAGCCTTCCTACCCAATAAAGGCCGCTCGGCATTTCAGCTATAAAAGCCCATAGAATTCTCACTCCATGACATACATTTGATCTTAGATAAAAACACTATTAATACTTGCACACAGTCACCTTCATCATCTCTCTCTACTGCAAAGCTCTTACGCTTTCAGTAAATAATTAACTATTTGTCAAAATATTTTCAGTTAACACAGTGTTAAGAGTCAGCGCTCCTCACGAGATCGCAAAAGCCTCTCTCGATGAGAGCAACCCATCGTCCCAGGCACTTTTCCTGCATTCTCATCATATTTATTTTTTTTACTTTATTGATTCGAATATTATTTACTGATTTAAGCGTCGAAATATTTTTGTGTGAGACAACCTCCCACGATAGTGGCGTATAGGATCAGGATCCAAACTAAATAGAAATCAGATTTGAACAATCAAATCGGGAACAAATCTGTTCAAAATTTGTATCCAGAACACATCATATATTAATACGTCAACTTATTTTAAAACATTAAAAACAATATAAAAACCCACCAGCAATTAAATTTTCATATCTGCATAAGAAAATAAGAAAAAAAATTAGAATTATCATTAGTGTTAGGTGGGTGTAACTTTAATATCACTTACTATTTTATACAGGCAGGGTGTATTTTATTTAAATATTTTTTTGTTAATAAAAAAAACAGGAAAAGCAAGTGGGGGGTGGGGCCAGTGTAAAATTATTATTTAAATTTGGTGAGCAAAGCAACGTGGGTGGGTGGGGCCTCCTCCGGTGCCAACTGGGACAGTAACTGGCTAACATAAAGAAAATTGGATAGAGGGGTGGCTGACTTTGCAATTCAAATAAATAAATAAATAAATAAATAAATAAATAAGAAGTTAGGTAATGTTACGTTACGCCTGGGAAAATGCCTTCCCTTCCATGAGGGCCTGACGGAGACACTGAAAGGGCCACCTACCGGCCGCCGGAAGGTTAGCTCAGCTCTCCCTGTTTCATGGTTTAAATCTTAAACTAAATATAATATTAATAATATATTTGATTGATAGAAATAAAAATGTTATTATTATATTATTATTAGTAAAATATATATTTTTATGTTTAATTATTTTATTATAAAAAATAACTATTTATAAAAAATAAATATTTTTAAAATTAATGAATAAAAAATATTAAATTTACATTGATATTATTTATTTATTATATATAATGAATAACTATTCATAAAAATATTATCATTTTACTCATAATATTTTTAATATTCATATCTTTGTTTGGTTCATAAAAGGTCCCCGATCCACCGGGTAGAAAAGTCTTGGCTTTGGAAGGCTAAGTGTAAAGTTCATCTCGGAATGGCGGTGCGAACGCCCGAGGGCTTTGAAGCCCGAGAACCCTCAGCGAGTTTTGAAGTCCGTGGACCCAATAAAAGCGAGGACACTCCAAGACGTCCGAGATTGCGTCGGTAACAAACTTATCCGCAACGCACTACCATCGCCAGATCTTTATATATTCTCATGCCGTCTGCATTCCCGCAAAAACGGCTAAACGTGCCTCCCGTCTGCGCTGACACCCCCGACACTGCGGGGGACGTGTCGTGTGAACCACCGCACCCGCCGCCAACGGTCATTATTTTCGCTATAAATACTCTCCACAGGCATCGTGGGAGGAGGAGGATCTTTTCCGTAAACTCGTGGGAAAGCTCTTTTTCCGAGAACAAAAAAAGCTAAGACTCTGAGAAAGAAAGAGAACGCCGGCCATAGTCTTCATCTCTTTGTAATTCAAACGCTCTATTTCGGCCACTGTATTAGCCTCTTGTAAAATAAATACTTCCAGGCCGGGCTCGTGGTTTTCCCTTCTCATTCGAGAGAAGGTTTCCACGTAAAAATATTGTGTTCAATCTCTCTTCCCTCTCACTCAATCTTCATCATTTGTGTTGCTTCGGACCCAAAAATCCTAACGCAACATTGGCGCCGTCTGTGGGAAGAGGACAAAAGGTCAACTTCTCACCTTCTTAGATCACGTTTAACCACACGTCACAAAGATTTACTAAAAGCATCATAACATGGTGAGCACACGAGGCGCAGCAAGCGCACCACCCTGTGCCACTACTCGACACGGCGGAGGATGCCCCAAACCCCGTGTGGGCATCGAAAACCATCCTGGATCCGGTCGCCAAAGGGATTTGGCGACCAAAATGGACGACATATCCAAGGCCGTCTTCGCCCTTCGCGAGGAAGACGAGAGAGCGAGGGAGCACCTTCCGAGGGCTCCCGTAAAACATCCGAAACGGAGGAAGGAGGCGCGGCGCCAAATGGTGGCCTCAAGTGGCGAGATCCCTCGAGCCTGGAGGATCGTCTTGGTCCCGGTCTCGGGGACATCGGAAAATCGCGCCCGAGAGGCGACAAGACGCGCGGTCAAGAAGGACCCCGAGAGGCCGTGAAACCACCCGGCTAACGAGGCGAGGCACCTCCTCAACGCAAGGAGGACGCGGCTCCACCCCATGTGGAGGAGAGATTGGAGGAAGTGCTGGAATCGCGTCTTTGGGGGAGAGCGGCGGGGCGAGTATCCCAGTCTCCGTTCACAACGGACGTTAGAACAAGGCGCCGCCCCAAAGTTTAAAATGCCAAATGAGGCGTACGGCTGTAGTCTTGATCCCATGGACCACCAACCTGTTAGGGAGCATCCGAGCCTCCGGGGACTAGACGAGGCCACCATGTGCCAATGCTTCCCCACGGCCCGAAGGGGGACGCGAGAGTATGGTTTTACGGGATGCCCGCGAGGCTCCATTTAGCACTTTTGCGAGTGGCGGCGGCGTTTTTGTCGTGATTCGCCTCAAGTAGAAGAACGGAGAAACAGCCACAGCATCTCACTCGCGTGAAGCGGGGTGCCGGGGAAAGCCTAAGGGAGTTCTTGGCAAGATTCGTGGCCGAGGCCGGCGATTCCAAAGGCAGTCGGACGGAGTGAAGCTAAATGCTTTCCTATCCGGCACGGAGGGGGTGCTTTCTTTAAGCATCTCATCCATAAGGGCCCTCACAAACCCGAGAGGCCGAGGCCGTAGCAAGGGCCTACATAGCACCAAGAGGCCAATGAAGCAAAGCGTCCCGAAAAGGGCGAGCTACCGTCCGAGACCATTAGAGATGAAGAGAAAAGCCGGGGGACTTTCGTAGTCCCCATTTGTGACAAAACACGGGAAGTTTGAGCCATCCGTCCGTAGAGACGCGCCGCCGCCCACCACGACTCCGTGAGCGACACGCGCACGAATGTGCTAATGCGGTTCAAGCGGAGAAGTTTGTAAAGTGGCCCGAAGCCCTTTGAAAAATCCGAGGAGGGGATCGGTCAAAAATCTTGCGACTTCCACCGTTGCGGGGTCATGCCCCGAGGACCGCAAGTCTTTGCGAGAGAAATTGAAGAGCTAATCGGGATGGGGCACCTCGGCCGTTTCTGCAAAGACCGGACAACCCTCTCGGAAGCGGCGGTCGAATCAAGTGGAACCCCCGAGGAACCGAGAGTTGCGGCGGGGTTGTGAACATGGTGTCAACCCGGCCGGGAAAAGCCCGGCGCTTCCAAAAGGCCGAGGGGCGAGTATTAGGGACGATGTAATTTGCTTTAGCAAAGAGGATATGACCCATGTAACTTCCCCCATTGTGATCCAAATCGTTTCAGACGGAGCTAATGACTACCGTATGAAACGAGTCTTCGTCGATAATGGAAGTTCCCGAAATTTGCTTTATCTTGATGCGTACCTCAAGCTTGGATTAAAAAGACATCAGATGAAGGCCCCAGAGGGGCCGCTCTATGGACTTGATAATGAACCGGTCCCAGTCCAGGGCATCGTGCAACTAGAAGTCACACTGGGAACATACCCGAGGACGGCTTCAAAGGTCCTCACTTTCCTCGTGGTGGACCTCCCGTCCGTTTACAATGCGATTCTCGGGCGTCCTTGCCTTGCCGCCTTTGAACTTCCATCCCGCATTTAAAGATGAAATTCCCAACCCCATGCGGTATAGGGGAAGTACTCGGCGAGCAAGCCACTGGAAGGATGTGCTATCTATCGCAGGTCACACAGACTCCCCTGCCGAGACCAATGGAAGACCTCGACCTCAGAGATGAGGCAACACTGCCGGCGCGCAGCACTGGCAGAGCCTACCCGGCGAGTTCGGTTGGACCCCGAGAACCCTAAAAGTGTGTCCAAATAGGAAGCTCTCTCGAAGATTCCGTCCCGAGACCAGCTCACAAAGTTTCTAAAGGAAAACTCGACGTGTTTGCTTGGTCCCCGCGGACATGCTGGCATCTCTCCGAGACGATAGTGCACGGGCTTGGTGTAGATCCTCACCACAAGCCCGTCGGGGCGAGCAGCGGAGAAATCACTCAATGGAAAAGTTGGTGGCCGTCCGAGAGGAAGTAAAAAGCTCCCGGGCCGCGGGATTTATTCGAGAGGTACAGTGCCGGATTGGCTAGCCAACGTGGTAATGGTGAAGAAAAGTGGGAAGTGGAGGATGTGCGTCGACTTCACGACCTCAACAAGGCCTGTCCAGAAGGATAGCTTTCCACTTCCCAGATCGACCGGTTGGTGGACTCAACGTCCATCACACGAGGCGAGCTTTATGGATGCTTACTCGGGCTACAATCAAATAAAAATGTGTCCAGGGGCTCCTTTATGGCCAGACCGGGGACGTATTCTGGTGATGCCCTTCGGACTCAAGAACGCGGGGGCAACGTACCAACGACTGGTCAATAAGATGTTCGAGGACCAAATCGGCAGGAACGTGGAAGTCTACGTGGACGACTTACTCGTAAAGAGCACCGTTAGTAGAAGCCACGTCGAAGACTTGGCGGAAACCTTCCGGGCATTGAGGGCGCACGGAATGAAGCTGAACCCCAGCAAATGCACATTTGGGGTAACGTCCGGGAAGTTCCTGGGCTATATAGTGTCACAGCGCGGGATTGAGGCGAATCCCGAGAAGATCCAGGCGATCTTGAACATGCAATCCCCGCGGACTGTGAGAGACGTTCAAAGACTCACGGGACGGGTGGCCGCCCTATCCCGCTACGCAAAATCGGCGAGAGGCATTTGCCCTTCTTCGGGGGCACTCGGAGGGCCGAAGACCCAAGGCTTTCGTTGGAGCAACGAGTGTGAGGAGGCATATTCTTGCTAACCCTCCATTTTGCTTCCCGGAGGCGGGAGAGGAGCTCTATTTGTACTTGTCGGTGACCGGCCAAGCCCTGAGCTCGGTCTTGGTGAAAGAACACCAGGAAATCATATACTACGTTAGCAAGACCACAGCGGACTCGGAGACTCGGTACCCGCGTGCGGAGAAAGTCGCTCTTGTCTTTGGTATACTCTGCCCCGGGAAGTTAAGGCCCTACTTCCCGAGGCACATAGAATGTAGTCTGATCGACTAGCCGCCGAGGACTATTCTCCGTGGCCCGAGGTCTCGGGCGACTAATAAAGTGGGCCATTGAGCTAGGCGGGTCGACATCGAGTTCAAGCCAAGGCCGGCCATGAAGGGCCGAGGCCCTTGCGGATTTTGTCGTGGAGGCAACAAAGACTTGATAGCAATGATGCCGAGAGCACGAGAACGGGGAAAGGGGATCACCACCAGCATGGACGCTTCATGTGGACGGCTCACGCCATGAAGGAGGGGGGGGCGGGCGTCGTACTAAGAACTCCCGTGGAGTGCAGAAATTAAGTACTCGGTAACTTTGGGATTCCCAAATGACCAATAACGTCGCGAGTACGAGGCCTTGATTGCGGGACTTCGGTTGGCAAAGGAATGCTCGGCCGGGGACTTGGTGGTCTTCATGATTCCAGCTAGTCATCAACCGGGTCCTCGAACTTTGGGCGAACCACCCTCAACTTTCCAAGTACCTCACGAAGGTGAAAGGAATGACCTCGGATTTTGAGCGAATTGAATTCGTGCACATTCTGAGAAAATAATGAGAAGGCGGACTCCTTGGCAAAAAGCATGTGGGGACCCCGAGCAAAACGCCTAGGAATGAGGGAAACACTTGGAGCGACCAACGGTAGATGAGCCCGACACCGAGGGTTATGCCGGTGTCCGACGGTGATACCTGGATGACCGCGTTCAAGATACCTTGCCGATGGAATTCTGCCCGAGGACCCCGTTGAAGCCAAGAAGGTCAAAAAGACCGCGGGTTGGTATGCCATAGTGGACGGCCGTTTATATCGCCGAGGGTTTTCAACCCCTTACTTAAGATGCGACCCCGTGGAAGCGAAATCGCGCCTCCGGGAGGTGCATCTTGGAATCTGCGGATCCCATATTGGAGGCAAGAACACGGCGTTCAAAATAATGAGGCAAGGGTATTCTTGGCCTACCATGAAGTATGATGCCGTGGACTTCGTGCGAGTGCGAAAAAGTCCACGGGAACTTGAACCGCCCCACCACACAGGAGCTCGGGCGTTGCGGTCTCCGTGGCCCTTTGCACAATGGGGACTTGATATCCTCGGACCACTCCCCTCGCGGCCGGCCCGAAAAAAGTTCCTCATTGTGGGGATCGACTACTTTACAAAGTGGGTTGAGGCAACGCCCTCGCGCGAATAACGGAGCAAAATGCAACCCGAGTTTCTCAAATCAATCGCTCTGCGGGTATGGGATCACAGTGCGTCATCATCGATAGCGGGGACGCAGCTTCACCGGGAAGCGGTTCTCCGTCTGCGCTCGTCTCGGATCAACTCGATCCACGTCGTCTGTCGCCTACCCTCGGAGCCAACGGCCGGTGGAGGTCACAAATCGGACTATCCTGCACGGGCTTAAGACGAAACTGATAGACTCCGGGGGCTCCTGGGTGGATGAGCTCCCCTCTACTCTCTGGTCCTATCGAACTACTCCGAGGGAATCGGCGAAGGAGACACCCTTTAGCCTTTGTTATGGGGTTGGGCGGTTATACCGGTGGAAGTGGGCCTCCCAAGTCTCGAGTGGAACACTTCAACCCAGGACCTCAACGGCAAAGACTCCGTGAGCACCTTGACTTACTCGAGAGGCCCGCGATCGAGCACGACTAAGCATTGCAACATATCAAATAAATTACTACAACAAAAGGTAAAGGCACGGCGGTTTGAGGTCGGAGATTTGGTGTTAAGAAGCATTGAGGCGGCCGGGAAGAATGCGTAACAAACTTTCTCCAAATTGGGAGGGACCTTTCTGGTCTCGCGATCCTTCGGGATGGGGCATACAAGCTGCAGCCGGGAGGGTAGGCTAATCCCGGACATGGAATGCAACACACCTCGAAATACTGCTTCGGTTCCGTCCGAGCGGCCCGGAGGTCGTATTCAAAACTTCCCTTCCGTCCGAGCGCCCAGAGGTCGTATTCAAAAACTCTTCAGTTCCGTCCGAGCGGCCAAGAGGTCGTATTCAAAAACTTCGGTCCGTCAGAAGCGGCCCAAGAGTCGTATCCGAAAAACTTCGGTTCCGTCCGAGCGGCCCAAGAGGTCGTATTCAAAAACTTCGCTTCCGTCCGAGCGGCCAGGTCGTATTCGAAAACTCTTCGGTTCGTCCGTTTCAAGAGGTCAGAAAAAAAACTCGCCTCCGTCCGAGCGGCCCAGGAGGTATCCAAAAACTTCAATTCGTCCGAGCGGCCCAAGAGGTCGTATTCAAAAACTTCGGTTCCGTCCCGAGGCCCAAGAGGTCGTATTCAAAACTCGGGATCGACCGAGCGGCCTTAGAGGTCGAAAAATTCAACAAGTATAAGGAAGGAAAAGAAAAAGGCACAACAATCTTCAACAACTTCTTTCTCATTTAATAAAGGAACAAAGTACATATACAAAAAAAAAAATAATAACAAAAGTACATCAAGGCATTGATAGGAAGGTCCAAGGACGCTTCCAGATCCGAGGGCTCTGACGGCCCCGGAGATAATGGATCTTCAGAAGGACCCAGACGGGCGTCGCTCGGAAAGGGCCTCCCGGCAATGCCCAGCAAGTCATCGGCTCTCAAAGCACTGGCATTAAGGGGATGGAGTACCGCAGAGGGAAACCCAGGACGAATAAGGCGAAGTACTCGGCGACACATCCGGATGCCGTCCCAGTACTTGCGCTCCAATAAAGGCGTAAGGTCCCCGGGCCTAAGGGACACTCTTAGACTCTCCTCTTGATGACGCAGTCTGTCTTGCTGACGCCTTACAACATCCTTCAAAGAGGCTATTTCCTTCTTAGCATCAAAAGAGGCCTCTCTCGGCCTCCCGGCTCCTCCCGGTGAGAGGGTCCGAGCGACCCCTCCAGAAATGATGCTGAGCCTCTCGGCCATAGTTTGGAGCTGCGTTCAGAAGAAAAGGATTATCAGAACCAAGGAAGTATAATGGAAGGACAAAGCACCTCGAGGAAAATGGCAATACCTCGAAGCAAGGGGAGCGCCACTCGAAGAGGCCTCTACACCGGTTCTCGGAGCTGGAGGCGTCGGCCGGCACCACGAAGCCTCAACCCCAGCCTCGAAGTAAGAGTATCCACGGGAGCAAAGAACGGGCCGGGCTCGACAATAGGTGCCTCCACCTCCACCTCCAAAGGTCCGAGGTCGTGCACACTCGGGGTCCCATCAGCCAGGAACCTCCTCGGGCGCTCGCCCTCATTTGGATTCAAGGCCGGGGGCTCAACCTCGGCTTCAAATCCTCGACCTCAATAGCCTCGGATGGATGATCCACGGGGGTGGGCGCTTCGCCAGGTAGTTCAGAAACTCCGAGGGCAGGACCCTCAGTGGCTTGGACTTCTGGAAGCTCAGTCACCTCAACGGTCGTTTGGACTTCCGGGAGCTCAGTCACTTCATCAACCCTCAGTGAAGATCCCCCAGGGAAACTGGAAAAATAAAGGCATGGAGAGTCCACGACCCCGAGGGACCTCAGATGAGAGGACTTCCTTCTCTTGAGCCGAGGAGCAATAGTGTCACCATCCAAAAACTCGTCCGCGTCAGAAATAGTGCCCTCCGAAGAAGGCGCCTCCACCACAGCTAGAGGACGCTTTGAGCCCTCAACGTCCGGGCGTTTGGATCTCTCGGACGGACCGCTTTGCTCTACATGGACGGGCGGACCTGAAATGCTAAGAGTCCCCGCCCTCTTTCTCAACTTCTTCTTGGATTTGGACTTCGGCGGGAGTGGACTCGGGAGACCCACTTGGCCTCCTTCAAGTTCTCGGGCAAACCAAATGTTGCGCTTGTCCGGATGGAAGCCCCGAGATTGGCTTTCACCGGGTCCGTCGATCCTTGGCGTATTCCCTATCAACGAGGGAGGGCTCGGTGCGACTCGCTCTTCACCTTCCCCCATTTATTTGGGATGGCCCAAATCTCTGAACCGCCCGAAAGAAAAATTTGTCTTTCCGGTAGCTTCGTGGAGTCCTGTTCCCCCACAAAGCAACGCAAACTCCGGCCCGAGGAGTCATGGTGATCCGATCAAGGTTATGTGTGAAACGGAACATAACCTTGACAACCGTTTAGGACGTTTAGGAGTTTCTCTTGGCAACGGCGAAAGACGACAAGGAAACAAGGTACCTCATGGCGTTGGTGGAGCCACCAATGGGACGCCCGATGCCTCATAATCTCGTGGAGCTCCGTAGCAAGAGGAAATCGAAGCCCACTTTTGAGGTGAACCTCATAGACCGTGATGAAGCCGTCGCTAGGGTGCAGTGCCCTGTCTTCCGGTCCCGGCACCACCATCGCCATCTCATCAGGAATCCCGAATAAAACTCGAAGCTCCTCGAGCCTATCATTCGTCAAGGCCGACGCAATGTCCCTTACACCAGGCGCCTTTGTCGACTTCATTGGGAGACGAAAAGAAAGCTTTTCTTTTGCGAGAGAGGTTCAAGAAGGAAGACAATGAAAGAGTTTTTTGAATGTAGAAGGGCGCCTTTTATAGCCCGAAAATTTGAAAAGGCGCCATAATTACCGTGCCACACGTCGACTGGCCATTCGAGTCGAAAAAGAAACATTGCCACGTGTCACTCGGACATTGGATCTGGAAAAGGAGCCCGCGTTGGCGCGTGAAGTCTGGATCGTCCGCCCGGGATAATTAATGGCTACGCCACGTGTCACCCTACCGTTCTCTTATTGAAATGATGAGCGTTTACCTTTCCAAGGTAATTGACGGCGCGTCAATCACGCATTTAATGCCCACGAAAACACAGACGCAGCGGCGTGAGAGTCTTCGACAAGAACAAAGTTCTCGGACAATGAAGTCCGCGGATAGAGAGGAAGTCAGCGGAGATTCTGAGGACCTAAAAGCGCCTCCAAGCAAATTCTGATCTAAGTCTTCATCAGCAGCAGGTATCCTCGGACAAGCAGCATGCCCAACGGACAATCATCATGATCGCGGGCTAGCATTCACAGGGAAAAGGACATCTCAGGAAGCATCAGAAGAACATGCCCAACGGTCGAAGATCTCGGACCCTTGGGCATGGGGGGCTAGTGTTGGGTTCAGTACCCAGGGTCCCCGATCCACCGGGTAGAAAAGTACTTGACTCGGGAAGCTAAGTGTAAAGGAGCTTGATCATAGCGCCCGAGAGAAGATCTCGGAATGGCGGTGCGGAGAACGCCCGAGGGCTTTGAAGCCCGAGAACCCTCGGCCGAGTTTTGAAGTCCGTGGACCCCGATAAAAGCGAGGACACTCCAAGATTGCCATGTATAACAAACCTGCAAAACGCGTGAAACTTTACCACCGCTGCCCGGCGACACCGAACCGCCGTCTGGCATTCTCGGCAAAAGCGGCTAAACGTGCCTCCCGTCTGGCACACCCGACACCTGCGGGGGCGTGTCAGTGAGAGAGGTGGCCACTGGGCACCAGTGGCCAACGGCATTATTTTCGCCTATAAATACTCTCCCCGGCATCGGGGAGGAGGAGGGATCTTTTTCCCGTAAACTCGTGGGAAAGCTCGACGAATTTTCTGAGAACAAAAAAGCTAAGACTCTCTGAGAAAGAAAGAGAACGCGGCCACTTGTCTTCATCTCTTTGTAATTCAAACGCCTTGTATTAGCCTCTTGTAAGGAAAAAGCGCTCATAGTGAAGTACTTGAGGCCGGCCTCGTGGTTTTCCCTTCTCATTCGAGAGAAGGTTTAATAAAAATATTGTTCAATCTCTCTTCCTCTCACTCAATCTTCATCATTTGTGTTGCTCGGACCCAAAAATCCGAACGCAACATATGGTATAATAAAAAATATATTAATTATGTATATTTTTACCTTGCTTTTAAATTAACGTTCAATATAGCTGGTTAAATTATCAAAATTTTAATATTCAGTGTCATATAAATTATTAATTGTCATTATTTAATATTGACACTGCCTTTAATTTTATTTTAAGTAGATTCCTATGTCATTAAAAAACTTTTTGATGATGATGAAATTTGTAAATAAAATACATCAAATAATATTTATTCACATGAATATTATATTTTATTATTTGATATTATTTTTATGTTAAATAATATTATCTTAATTTTTTTCTAGTTGAAATATTATAGACTAATTTTAAATTTAATATTAAAATATTTTTTAATCGATGAATAATTTTTTTATTTCAGATATTATATTATTATATATATTTAATATATATTTTTTACATATTTGATATATATTATCATTATTACATTAATATTGTTATCTATTTTTAAAATTTTTATATGTAATATATTAAATTTAATAAATTTTTTTGACCGATAAGCTTTAGTATTAAAAATTGTATAAATCGTTCAAATCAAATCAACTCAAACATTGATAATTTAAATGATTTGGTTTAAATAATTGTTTGATTTAATTTAGTAAATATTTAAGCCATGATATATAGTTTATTCGTAAATTATTCTCAAATTTATATCAAATCAATCTGTATTTATTTTTAATAATCTATACATAACATTCACGTATCATAAAATAATAAATGATAAATATTTTAGTAACTTATAGGAGAATTATATACGCTGAAATGTTATTTAGGATGATTTAGTTATAATTTTAAGATGTTAATGGGTCAAATTTAGATAGGAAGAGTAAAACCTAAATTAATAATTTTAACACACATTATAAAACTTAGATATAATATTTGGGGTTATATTTAAATTTAGAGTAACTTTAGTATAATTTTTAAAATTAATTAAGTTAAAAATATAATTTACTAATAAAATATTTAACTGTACAATTAATCAGACCTAATTGAACTTATAAAAATTTAAAAAAGTAACTTCAACCGTCAAATTAAAACACAATATTCTAAATCATGAATTCACAAGGCAACTAAATCAACATCAAGTAACCAGAATCTACGTTACATCAAATAAATAAAAAAACATAAATGCCATGTTTATATTATAATTATACCACTTATATTTCATTCATACATTATATTTGGGTCGGCCTTGAGTTTGACCATAATAAATTCACAAATGGGTAAACCCGATCACTTTATATTGGATTTAAATATGTGCACTTTTTATCCAAAAATGGAAGTTCTCGACAAGTGCCTGAGAGACGCATATGTATACTGTGTCAAAAGTGTTCAATATATGTGCCATTTATATAGTAGATTTGTGTTTGATGGGTGCTCAAGTACAAATTTTTTTATATAAATTCATTCTAACTTAATTTTAGAATATTATTTACATTTATTTGACTTATTAAATGTCTATATAATGAGAAAAAGAAAGAGAGAGAAAAGATATAAGAAAAAAATTTGCTAATCTATTTAAGTCTATAATCATTTTTATTCTCATCGACATTTGGTACATTGCTTTTATTGGGGTGAGTAATATTTTGCTAGTTATTTTTTTCTTTTTAGTCTTACCTTTTTTATTTTCGAACTTATTACTGTAAGATGTTATATTATTATATTTATTTAAAATATTTGTAATTTAAAATATTATTATTATATATAATAATATTATTATATTATTTATTGAACTTATAGTCTTATAAATTTTTTTATTATATTTAAAAATTTTTATATAAAATATTATTTTTTTCTTTATTATTATTATTATTTATCGTATATTGTCGATTTATATCCTCTTGACTTCAAGTAAGGGGGTCCGAAACCTAACATGGTTGTGACATATCTTACCGAGTTTGGATTATTAATCATCCTAAGTTAAATATATAGTGATAAATTAATTTGTATTACTATACAGCATAACATTTAGAAATACGTATATATATACGGTGGAAGTTCTTCATCTACATGGATGTGGATATTCCTTTTCCTCTGCTTTCGAGTTTTGACATTTAATTAATCAATTCAGTAATTGATTTGGTGGCCGCAATAAAAGCCTTAAATTGGGTACGAATGGTGGTTCCAAATAAATCTGGATCCCGTTGGGCCGTACGACTGGGGCCCAACTCGGTGGGATATCTGATCTCAGTGACCGTGGGTGGGGCCCCTTTCGTTTATGACATGGCCCACCAATAATTTCCACATCTGCTCACCTTCCGTTTATTTATTTATTGGGTAAATACTTTAGGCAATTTTATATTTCTTAATGTCAGTGTGTCCCCTTCAAGTTGCTCATCCATTCCCTTTTTAAATATTATATTTCTAAATATATATTAGTAACTCCATAGACATATTGAAAAAAAGTAAAAAAATTTCTATAAAAATACTCGAGTCGGACTTTTTTAAAAATATTTAATTAAATTATTTATATTATTATTTTAAATTTAAAATATTTATTATAATTTATAAGACATATTAAAATTTTTATATAGGCTATTTATATTAATTAAATAATATTTTTTAAAAATATAAAAAGCAATTAAATATATATTTTCTAAATATATTCTAAAACGGTAGAAATCTATTTACCATATTATCAAATAACTTTTTTTTAAAAAAATATTTTTTTAAAAAATAATTATAAAATAAGAACACAAATATTATTTTTTATTAAAAATGGCGTAAGACGGGGAAAATTCGCATGCCATGACTCGTGCTTGCTGTGGATCGATGATGACTTCACCTTGCGTCGAATTCAAGCGTCTCCTGTCGCTATTTTTCCATCTAAAGATGCTGTATTTTTAATTATATTTTTAAATATTTATTTAATTTTTAAAATTTAATTTTACATTTATTCAATTTGATGAATATTGAATAATATCTATAAAATATAAAATAAAATAAAAAATATTCATTTTAATTTCAAAATCATTAGATCTACCATAAAATGTGACATTAAATTAAGGTAAACAGTGCATATTTTTATTTTATAAATTTTATTTCATATTTATTGAATTAAAAATATATATATATTTTTAAAAAATTAAATAATGGTTAGATAAATTAATTTATAAATAAGATCAATGAAGTGAATATTCATAATTAGAATTTTTGTAAAGGAGTTAAAATTAACACCTTATTTAGATTAGAATTTGGAAATTACTATAATAATTGCCTTTTTCTTTTTTTTTTCAGGTTGTTGGCTGTTGGTTGTTTGCTGTAGGGTTGTTGAGATTATCATCCTCCTTCGGTATGGAAATATTGTTTGGTAAGCTTTTTGAGAACATATAATGTATATTTAAAATATCTAAAGTAGATGGCGTGCATTATTTTTCATATTTAAATATCTGTTACGATTTATGTAACACATTAGAAAATTTATACAGACCATCTATAATAATTAAATAATATTTTTAGAGATATTTTAAAAATTATTGAATATACTTGTTTAACATATTCGTTAATGGTTAAATTTTATCTGTCACAATATTGTTTTAGAAAATATTTTTTAAAAACTAATTTGACAAGGAAAGATAAGAGAAAAAAAATCTAGTAATGTGGAGAATTGATATGAGTCAGAATTCAAAAGTTTATGAATTAAAAGCTCAAATTTAGACACAAAATATTTTTTTTGGACCCAATTGGGTGACAATAACACTTAATAAATATTCAATAGTTGTGTTAGCTTAACTAAACTACTTGTCACATATAGTAAATGTAATGCAAATTAAAAAAAAAAACAAAACTAATAATGGCTTGGAATTTAGTAAGTTAGATTGCTTCAATGTGATCTTTCAAATTAAATTTTAATTTATTACAAAAAAATACAAAATCAGATATATTAACTATTTTTTATTGATAAAGATGATAGCTGTAATTTTAAAAAAAATATTTAGAAGATATTTAATTTATTGGGTATTTTATAATGAGCAATAATTTATTTATCTATCTATTTTTATTGAAACATATTAGTATAAGTTAGTGGATAAAAATCACACAATCAAAGATGCTTTAATAATAATAAAAGAGTATTGTCCTAAAATTATATTAACTTTAAATACAGTTGAGATTTGAGCTGAGTTGGCTTGTGGGGCAAGAAAATGACATGCCTTATATGAGCCGTTTAGGCCGGTAGGGTTAGAAATTTGTGCCTATAAAAACTTTAGGTGGGACTGATAATTAGTCTTTAAGCTTACGATGGCTGTAGTTAATGTTGCTTGATTTTTTGATACGAAGTCTCAATCACTTATTAAATTATTATACGTGCAATTATTACTAATTAGTCAAAGTATTTGCTTTCAGATTCTTAAAGTCATTTAATCTAATAAACATAAAAATAAAAATTCATTTCTATATAAAGATTCGGTGCGTATATTGGTGTTTCTACATAGAGATTTGCTGCGTATATTGGTATGTTCTGAATTAGAGATGATCCAAGTAAGAAGCTCGATCAAGATTATATGATTTTTGGATCCCGTACACTACATGGAATAATAATGAAGAATGTTGGGATTTGAAGCCTGCATACGAATAGCGGAATGGTAATAAATTCTAAATTTTTTGTTAATCGTAAATTATCAATTTTTTATGTGAGCATAATCAATAAAAATATGTAACAAAATAGATAAATTATATAATAATATTTAATATGAATTTTTTTTAACCAAGAGGCAAATCATGGAACAATTTTTGAACAATATTTATAATGAATATTATATTATAATAATCCAATCTGATAGTTTTTTTATAATAGCTCGTGTAAATAATAATTGAATACAATTTTAACACATTTGACAGTCTACAAGAGATGAATATAATGAAGAAAATAAGTAATAATAAGAAATGTATCTTAGAATGAAACTAGAATAATATGCCCGAATTTGGTGAATGATGAAATTTGAATTGAATCCTAAATGAATATTAAAAATCTTTTTATTCTCCATTTTTTCCATTCATTCATTTCGTGTGGCACACTTTTGTGTTAAATATTCTCAGAAACTTGCACAAAAATTATAATAGAATATTTTATATTAATAGTGGCAGATGTGTGCGCTTTGGATGTGTTGCGTTTCAGATTTTGGCCTTCGGTGCAACACAAGTATTTGAGTGTGGAAAGATGAAGAGATGGAGAGAAAAACATCGGAATTTACGCGAAAAACCTCCATTTGAATGAGGAGGAAAAACTACGAGGCTCAAGGCTTAAAGAATGCTTCACTATGAGTGAAGAGTTACAAATACAAGTTGTGAAATTATTTTTCCTTTCTCTTCCTAGCCTCTATTTTTAGTTATTTCTTAGAACTTTCTTCGATATTCTCTCCTCCCCTTCTTTAGAGTTTTGGCTGAGTATTTATAGTGGGGAGATTGTCCCTTAAATGAGGTACACGTGGCTGCCGATGCATGGTGGGAGGCTGTCTAGTTGTCCTGCTGGCAAAGCTATGCGGTGTCAGGCATGCTAGGAGGCTGCCCATCTGCTCTGCCGGCCGTGTCAGGCATGCTGGAGTGTGCAGAGAGGTAAGCCGCCGGCGCTGCTGATTGGGCCTTACCGTGTCAGGCGTGCAGGCCTTTGATATCAGTTTTGAAGTGACAAGGCGTGTTCTGAGCGTCATTATGCACTGTGGAGGCGGCATTTTGTAGAGGCTGCGTGTTCATTCGTAATAGTGATGATGCTGAGCTGGCGCTCTCGGCTGTTTACGAAATAGTCCTCGTCTTTAATCTGCATGTTTTGTCCTTTTGTGAGTACGCGGACTCAATAAGGGAGGCAGTTCTCGGACGTCAACTGCTTTCTTAATGATTGAAGAATCTTTGTGTCAACCATTGACCTCTCGGGTTGATCTGGGCCCATAGGAGTGTCTGATATCCTCGGACTGCTTATACTGAAACAGGGTCTCGGGCATTTTAAGCCCTATTGGGCCTTGCGGTTGTCCGTTTGGGCCGTGCTTTATGGGCCCTGGGTATTGGAACCCAATAGGATGCATATCAAGTATCATTTTTAT
This sequence comes from Nepenthes gracilis, assembly GCA_033239525.1. Taxonomy (NCBI): domain Eukaryota; kingdom Viridiplantae; phylum Streptophyta; class Magnoliopsida; order Caryophyllales; family Nepenthaceae; genus Nepenthes; species Nepenthes gracilis. The sequence continues at coordinate 16,331,363 of BSYO01000016.1, read as the reverse complement.
GCACATATGTCTTTCAGGTGCTCGTCAAGCTCAAAAGCCACTGCTATATAGATTTGTGCATGACAGAGATGTGCATCAAGCGCATCTTTTGTTTGAATACAGATTCATGCAGCTCTTTTTGTGTTAAATGCTCTCAAAAATATATATTAAAATTGCAAAAGAGCCTTATATATTTGCATCGATGAGCGCTCCTTTGGCATATATTAAGCATGCACCTATGCACGCATGTTCTTTATGTGCTCGTCTGGTTTTGAACGTAAACTTGTGCAAATTTTGCCCGAAATTCTTTGCATATTTTTGTTTAAACTAAACGTCAAGCAAAACTCAAGTGAAAATTTTTGACAATTTTAAAAATAAAATGCAATACTTTTAATAAACGTGAGGCTCAAAAAAGAGTTACTTGAAACATAATAAAGGGTCTCAGATTGTATTTTGAAAAAATCCTTCAATGCCTAAATTAGTTTGAGCACTAGTATGTAAAAGGGGGAACACAAAGTTGTTATAACATCCTAATTTTTAATTTATATTTAAGACATTATACTTTTATATATTTAAAAATTTTATAAAAAATCAAGTGTTTGGAGAAATCAGAGTCAGTGTTTGATAGGTGACAAAGTCATGCTCGTGCGTGTTTTAGTTAAAATTGTCACATATGAGGGACATTTGTGTGTGATTTGGATATAATGGTTCATATCTGAGGTGTGCAAGGGGGGCTCTCATGTGTGCTTATGGCTGACTATGATGGTTGATGTGCGTTTGATTAGTACTCTGCTTTGATTTGGGTATTTAAGTTCCTTTTGTGTGATTTTGGTCATTTATGTTGGAAAAGACAGAGAAAGAGAGAAAAAAAGGAGGAAGAAAGAGAAGGTAAAGAAAAATAATTTTGTGACTATTTTGTATCATATATGGTAAATTTTTTAGTTATGATAAATATATCTACACCTACTATTGGTCTATTGTTGAAATCTTTTTAATTTTTTTATAAATTTTGGTTTAAATTTACATATATATTATACCTTTTACCTCCTTTCAAATATTACTGCTTGTTTTTACGAAAAGATTTTATTATTTTTATTGAACATTTCGATATTTTAAAAATTTACATTTATATTTAAATATTATAAAAAAATATAAAATATTTAAGTATCTAACTTTATATATTATTTTTGTACAAATATTTAATGAGAATTTTACTTTATGAAATAAAAATAAAATATTACTTTTTTCTTAATTTAGAAAAGATTCAAATATGTGATATGTGATGTAAAATTATTCGTTGATAAAACTACAATCATTACATTTTGAATAGATTATGTTTAGATATATTCTAGTATGATATGTGCATTTGAAAAATGTTTAAGGATGACAGAACTTACATTCAATCCCGTCTATAGGATGTTATAGATGACCACTACGGATCTTAAATAGTAGTATATAGGTTAAAATTTTTAGAAATATATTTAATCTATTATTTAAAGTTATTTTTTGATTAGTTGGTATATAAATTATTAGTCTTTAATTGTTAGATTTTCGCATATTTTTGATGCGACCCTTTGGTTTTTATACTTTTAGATACGTATTTATGTATTTTGGTCATCTTATATTTTTTTTCATGTTTCGCATATTTTAAATATTTGGATACATTGAACTACTCATTTGAAATCATGATTTGAAACATATTTATCAAAAATTGAACATCCAAATTTTCATATATGATTTATGACTTTTTTATCAATTCATTTGCATTAGTCACATATATTCATTTCACACATACACTCATACATATATATCATTTGTTGAGCATTTAGTTTACGTTTGCAAATATTTTAAAATTAGTAGATAGTGAATTATTGTAATATTTGGATAAAAAAATTACCAAAGGCTTTTTTTTTTTTTTTTTTTGAGTTGTATTTGTAGTATTGTGTGATGTTTTAAAATTAATGGATTAAATAGGATTTATTTAAAAGTTTCACAATTTAAACTTGGGCAAATGTGCTATTAAGATGTCATGTATGATTTTTCATCATTTATATATTAAGATATTTTAGTTAAATGCTTTTTTTTTTATAATAGTTAATAAATTTAGCAGGTGTAATCTTTTTTTAGGCTGAATAGAGATAAATTAATCATTACTATGACTATTGTGATTATATTTAATTATGTTACTCAAGATATCAATATATAGGGTTTGACCCAATTCGATTAATGGGACGTGATTGTGTGAATAAATTTTATTTTTGATATTGTTATTATTGTTTACTTGTATTGGGATCGTGATAGTTATCTACTTTTTAAATTAGGTGGTAAGATAGCTAATTTAGGCATAAAGAAAGAGTCAAACCATTGGGAAGGACTCGATCAAGAAATAATATCCATGGGATTATGATCCTCCCATGTATGATTTGTGAAAAAATTGCAAGACTCAAGATCTCATATAGGATACTTAGATCAAAAGGACAACTTAAGAAAAGTATAATGCATTTCTTAAAATAGGTACCTGATTTTAGGATGGGAAAAACTTATGTAAGTGTTTGATGTGTAATGATTTTTATAGTGTAGTCATTTTTTCTCTTTGTAAAATAAATCCCCTCAAAAGAGGTTAAAAGATGGTTTTTAAAGGCAGTAGGTGGACTTAACTATTAGGTCATTTAGGCATCATTTGATCGGTTCTTATCAAAGTTGTAGGTGGCAGGTATGCCTACACCCCCCCAAGGCATAGCGGGTGTAGCCAATCAAAGTGGGTCGTATGGTCTTTCTTCCCAAAATAGCTGGTAGGGCTTCATGTGTTGCATAAACAAGGCCTGTCACATAGCGCTGTTGGCCATCATGCCAACCATGCATGCTTCTTGATATTGTTCTTGTATGCTCTAAGACTCTTCCATGTGGATCTATAACTTCATCATGAAATCGATTATTGAGTTGGTTTATTGAAAGAAAGGTATAAATTGGGCATGCAAGTCCCCTAGTAGCCATCCTCTCATGGATCAATTTTCTTCGAGTTAGTGTTTTGGCCTTGTTATTGTCTCACTTAGATTCGAGACGCATATAAAATGTAGCATTAGTGACATCATATATACATGATTATTCTTTCCCTTTATAGTTGGTGTTTATATAGTTACATTATTAATCCAAGCTATTGTTGGACAATGACACCGATTATTCTCTCCAATATAAACTACTCAAAAAATTAAAAAAAGCCAAAATGATCAACTTCTCCTTTTAGGTTTGAACAAAAACTGAAAATGAAAACCTGCCACCGCACCCCTTCCACCGCCAACCACCGCACAGGTGCTCCTTACCATCATCAGAGAGGGCCCTGTGGAGGTAGGTGGTGGTTGAGAAAGAAAGGTGGTACTTTGAATTAAGGATTAAGAATAGGGTGGCCAATGACAATTCGGTGTTTCCATTTCTCTTTAATAATGACTTTTTTTTTTTTTAATTTTTTGTTTAATTTGATTTGCTACTATACTTTTCATGCCTTAAAAGGATGGAAGGGATGGAAAGTTGCAAGTTTTGAGTAAGAGATGGCCATAGTGTATGATGGGACAGGTTATAAACGAATATGATTTACAAAACAAATGAGTAGGGAGTTTGCCCCACAATTAAGAAATGGGCCTAGAAATTTCTAAGAGTTGTATTTCTGTTTAGGAAAAAGATTGAGTTTTTAAAATAAATTTACCAAGATCAAGTTCTTTTTGGACCGAGTCTACGGAGGAGCTGTGGCCGGACTACATGATTGAGGTAATTGTAAAATAATATTATCCCATGTAATTATAATAGAACAATCAGTAAGATATAGACATACTTAGATTATATAGTAGATATTAAAGAGTACAATTATTTTAATTATATTTTCTCCATATCTCAAGTTTTGCCTAGACTTTTCCTTAAAGCCCTTACTAAATGAAACTTTAAACTTTTTTATAAAAGTTAGAGTGTTTTACAGAAAAAGGAAGAATAATCTTTTACATATTACAGGCTATATAAATCAACAAAGAGATTATTATTGTCACTTTTAAAAAAGATTGATTTAGCTAATTATTTACTCGATGAGAGCTTAAGATCCGTTCAGATCCATACAACTCACTATAGTTGTCACATAAGAATTTTTTGGGCACATAATTAGTCCTCTTGGAAGACAACTTACTCCCCTTAGCAAGGGTCCACATTTAGGATTTTTCATATCAGTATAGCCAAATAATTATTCACTTGTTTACTTCAAGCACATTTTGATTTAACTAGCATGCTAGTGATTTTAGCATTGGAAAGGTCCAAGAATACTTCCCAAACCCTACTGTCTTTTATTTGAGTTCAAAGTGTTTAGAATTTGTGATTCCATATAGATTTATTAGATTGATCTTGTTAATTATCGTTTTATTAGATGGTGCATTTGGTTTAACCTTCTCAGCTCAAGATGTATAAAATTTTATATACCGAGCCAAGTAATCCAAACTCAATAACCTAAGATTATTTGTTCAACATTGCAACCCTAGTGGTGGAATACTTTCATGCTACTGAAAAAAAATTTACTGAGGGTTGTTATTTCAAAACTCCACCCAAATATAATATAATGCTGGACTAAATTTAGCTAAGTCAACATCTAAGGACTCTAGGTTTTATTATGGTTCTGGCGTAAGCTCCATCAAGGGTTGGGTCCAATCTAATTGATTAGCCACAGTAAAGTCATTTTCGGGTAGGTTATAATATGAAGTAGGTTGAGTTAGCCATAGGTCAAGTTATTCGAAATTTATGTGCTTTGGGTTTTGGATTATCCAATTTCAATTTATAGGATTGCAAGGTAAGAGGTAAATGAGCTTTCGAGCTATGGCAATTTCAAGGAAGGTACCCTTATGGTCAAGTTAGATAGTAAAGTAGAGGGGATTGCAAATGGTAAAAAAACATTGAAAATACTGAAAATATCACTGTAATAAATATGTAAAGTATTGAATTTCATGTCAACTACAATTGGTGAAAGACATATTTGCCCTTGAAGGAGCAGGGCACATAATAGAGATAGATGTTAGGTTAGGTGTGCTGACTGGGTAGATTTTTTTTTTTTCTTGAATGAGTATTTTAATATCTGACGTGTTGATATTTTCACTTAATCTCTCGAATCATATGGTCGTTTTTTGGTTTGATCTGTCTAGCACATTTTTCAGTCTCCCACCTAGGCTGCCATCTAGCATGGCCTTATTTGGTGCAGCTATTCGAATCCTACCTGTTCATTTATTCTTTACTTGTCTTTATATGGCATCTAGTATATCCAATTATTTTTATTTTATTTATTTTCTATCATGTTGTATTTTGTGTAGAAGTAACGCTAAATTCATTTAGTATATGTTTTTTAATTATCCCATTTTAAACGTATATGGAATGTCTTTTATAGAAAGATAGGATGTTACTAGCCATACATTGATTGAAACAAAGAAATCAAATGGGCTGCGCATAAATGGAATAACTACATGAAGCATCATTTTACCTCTAAGATTACATTAAGGTTCCCCATGCATCACTTTTAGAAGGCTAGAAATAGTCTGATTTTTAAAGATGAGTATTGCTTTGACATGTGTACTATCTATATTATTTGCAGTGATATTGAGAGATCTTATGATAGGTGACATCTACTATATAAGTATCATCGGTATATGATTGTTTTCTTTCAATATAAGCTTTTACTTTATTTTTTTTCCTTACTCTTTGGTGTTATCTTTTATTTTGTTTGAAGGTTTTTGGCAAGATTTAAGTAATTGTCTATTTGTAAGAATTATTTGCAGGATATTTTTTATCATAATTGTATAGATAATTTATTCTTTAGTACATTTTTTTGATTATTAAAAAAAAATATTTTAAGTATTTTTTTTCTTTCAAATGTTTAGTATATTTTTATTAATAGACAATCAAATAACAAAAATTTAATCAAAAGTATATCATTCTTTACTCATTCATTTACTTTATGTTATTCTTGGTTTTATTTATATTTCTAAATTGTATATTTTCAATTAGTATTAGAAAGCAAAGGAGGCTTTTTCAAAAGGTTTAATGAGATTGTGATAAGGTATTCTATTTTAACTTTGTCTGATTTTGAAAAGAAATTTATTATTGAATGCGAGAATTCTGAGAAAGACATAATGGGTTATATTGATGCAAAAAAAGTGACCAATAATTTTTTTCTATCAAACTATGAAGGAAAGGGTCCTTTTCTTTCAATATACAAAAAAAACATTATTGTCATTAGTAATGACTATACGAAAGTAGATACCATATTTATTGGGTCAAGCATATATCGTAAAAATGGACCAGTAGAGTCTAAAATATTGTTGGAACAAAAGGTGGGAACTTAGGCACAATTGAGGTGGGATTCTAAATTATTAGGCTACGACTTTATCATAGAATACAAGAAAAGGTAAGACAATCAGGTAATAAATATCTTATTACAAAAAAAAAAAGATCAAAAATTACTAATATTGTCCTACCCTAATTCTGATTGGGTGGAGGAGATCATAAACACATGTCAGAAAGATCTAAGCATATAAATTATACTACAGAGTAAGGTAACATTTTTTTAAACTCTTATTTATTAATTAATGATGTTTTCCTTAAAAGGAAAACTTGTCATTGGCTTGGATCCACGGACCAGTAGTCAGTGTGGAACTGAATATATTATTATCTGATTAGAGAATATTTTAAAAATTAGAAGACTTTAATCCAGGTAGGAATTAATTTTTATTGGAAAGTCATTATAAAAGATATCAGAAGGCTTACTTAAAAATACCAAATTTGTTAACAAATAAAATTTGACAAGTAAAAATCTTACATATTGTTTCAATAGCGACTCATTCCCCAAAAATTGTGGGTAGAATTGTTCATAAATTTCATAGCGGGGCCCCCTAATTCATAGAATTTTAGTAGTCGTTAATCAAATGATCAAATATGTATATTTTATACGAAAGTAACAGTCTAAAATGTATTCTTTTATAACAAAATTAATTATAATAATAGAAATAACTTCATTATTATTTTTCCTGTTTTTTTTCTTAAGGTAACTTGGGTAATATTTATTTTTTATTACGGAATTGATTATATACTTAACCTTAAATAGAGAGAAATTTGTTTCATGATATATTTTTATTATACCAAATGTTAGAATAGGGTTTTTTTTTTTCAGGGTTCTTCATGATTTTCCATCTATGTTGGATAATTTTCCACCTGAAAATTTGGTTCGCATGTTATGATCTTGCTAGTAATTACATTTTTTATACATCTAATGTATGATTATGGTTCAAAAAATAAGTATTATAACAATAACACAAAATAAAATTAAAAAATCTACATTTTTATAAAAATAAATATTTACTTCATAATACAAAAAAATTTAAATATTTATATAAAAAAATAAAAAAAATAAAAAAATATTTATATATTGCATAAATAAAAAATATAAACTTAAAAGTAATTCCTCCAAAATACAAAAATATGTAGAAAGTAAAATTTTATAAAAATTTATATTTTTAAATGAAATTTTACATTAAAATATTAAGATTTTATTTTGAGATAATGATTTTCTTAATTTTTATATGTTAATCAAAATTTAAGAAGGATTCAAAATTTCTTCTCACATTATAATTCATTATAAACCCAAATAATAAATTTAGATTTTATTTGATTTTTATTGCAACCGAATTAAAATTTTATAATATCAATTTCTAATTTTAATTTAGTTATTGAATTGACCCCAAAACAAATTAAAAATAGAATGTAGGTTTCCATTATGCAGACGGCACAGAGAGGACGTTGGTGCAAGATATCTCTCATCCCTCGAAAAGCAATCTACTGAAAGCTCACGAGTTGAAATTCCTTCCAATCCGTCTTTATCCCCTCCTTCCTTCAGCGATTCCGTGGAAATCCGACAAAACATCTGACGCACCTCTCATCAAGGTATTTTCTCTGTATTTGTTTTTCTTTTTTTTTTTTGTGGGTTTTCTTCAGTTTGCAATTTCTTAAAATTTTGTGAGGTAGCAAGTCGGATAGAACCTAGCTGGGAACGAATTTCTGTAGATAAAAAAGTTTGTCTGGACTTTGATTTTTGTTGAGTAATGTTCTAGATTTTCGGGTCTTGTAATTGGAAGCCTGAAAGGCAAATACGGGTGTTTTTATGTTAAAACTGATATACTTGTGTCTATTCGTGTCCTTCAATTCAGATATTGTTCAATTGGGTATCTTTTAAAGTTGTTCAATTGAAATTCTCTCTCCTAAACTTCACTTTTCCAGCGATTTCCCCTTGCGTGTTTGCAATTAATTATAAACTATCTGATTGGTTAGCAGAACTATTTTGTGAAAATCTATTCCCCTGCATGTCCATGATGAAGTGATTCGATTAGGATGAGTGAAATTACTACAGATGATCATTTTGAGTTTCTTAAGGTCTAACAAACTCGCTTAGATGAATTTTCTTTGAAGTTTGCTGGATATAACACACAATTAGAGGAACATTTCACGACTTGAATACAGGAGTATGCAAGTGAATGAACTTATAGTGGTATCTGAATTAGCTTGCATTTCACACTACAAAAAAGAGTAGCATGATGGATTTTGCGTTGTATTTATACTACAATATGTAATTTGTAGCTGAGGATGCATGACTAGGCTGTTGTCTTTAAACTCATTTCTCCCTTTTGGAGGTACAATTTCATTTGTTCCCATCCATTATAAAGCCTTTTTCTGATAATATTTCCTTCAGTCACCATGAAAAACGTTGAAGTAAAATGGATGATTCTCTCATGTCCAAAGAAGTGATTGTGCAGTGGTATGGACAGGGGGGGACTTAGAGGGAAATTTTCATGTAGCTCAAGAGTTGCTCTTATTCTTTATTTGTGTCATCTAGCATTTATTCGTTTTGACAAACACTTGTGTAATTTCCCATATGCCAAAATTTGCTATTTCAACTTCTGATGAATTTCCTAAATGCCAAAATTTGCTATTCTAGCTTCTGATGGGATACTTTTCTGTAATTCAGCATTGAGGCAATTGCCCATCCAATCACTAGTTCTGAGAGGCGAAGTTTATGGCCACACCAAGAGAAAGAGTTTCATACTCTTCACTAGCCAAGCTAGATAAGGAGAAAGTTAAAGGTCACTATGTCCATGATGACTACAGTGACTCTGCCTGGGCTGTGCGAGAAAACAACTGGAGCCCTTCAGGCTTACGGTCTTTGCAACAGGGTTATTCACACCCATATTCCATCGAGTCAGAAGAGTATATTGACGGAGGGTATGATCCTGGTGATGATCCATGTAGTAACCCACAATTTAACAACACTCCAGAGGTGAACTTGAAAAATGTGTTGATTGGGATGTTTGCTATTCTAACCGGTCGGAATAAGGTTGGAAATGATGAGCAACAGTTTCCGAGTTCAAATGGCTCTTTCCTTGGGCCTGGAAAAAATGGAGATAGTATCTTGCACTCATCAGTGTACATTCCATGTGCCCCGCCCCTTGTTGAGTCACATGATTTTGATTATAGTGTGTTCAAGGATGTTTTGGAAGCTGAACCTCCCGAATGGCTCCCAGACAGTTCTACAACTGTATGTATGCAGTGTACTGCTCCCTTTACAGTGCTTACTCGTGGGAGGCACCACTGTCGTTTTTGTGGAGGAATCTTTTGTGGAGCGTGCACAAAGGGAAGGTGTTTGATGCCTGTTAAGTTCAGGGACAGAAATCCTCAGAGGGTTTGTGACACCTGCTATGATAGGCTAGACCCTTTGCAGGGAATTCTAATTAACAATGTGAGCAATGCAGTACAGGTTGCAAAGCATGATGTGATCGATTGGACATGCGCTCGACGGTGGTTGAATCTTCCTGTAGGTTTGTCTATGGAGCATGAGATCTACAAGGCATCTGTCACATTGAGGAGTTATAGCCAGGTGTCCTTTTATTTTCTGAGTGATTTTGATTTTTAAAGTGATGCCCCTCGCAAAATTGAATGCTAGATTCCTTTTTACCCTTTTCCAATACTATTTTTTCCCCATTCCATCAAATATATTTCCATAGTTGTGAGTTGTGACATGTTCGAAAATATGATATTTAAATCGTGTGTGGGTGGGTTTGTAGGGTGTGTGTGTGTGAGAAAGTATTAAATGTTTACTTTTGAGAGTTACCTAACTGCCTATTTTCAGCTGTGTATTGTTTTAAAATTTCAACCATTTGCACTTGTCATTGTATAGATCTTACAATCAAATTGAACTGAGCAGGTTGCACGATTGAATCCTGAGAGGTCTATACCGTTGGCAGTTCTCAAAGGAGCCAGAGGCTTGGCAATATTAACTGTTGCTAAAGCAGGTGTGGTGGTTACTTACAAGCTTGGTACCGGTTTGGTTTTGGCTCGAAAGTCAGATGGAAGTTGGTCTGCACCATCTGCCATTGCCTCAGTTGGTTTAGGATGGGGTGCTCAGGTAAGAGACTGAGGCTCTGAGCACTTATATTGCATGTTCCCCCTTTTTGTTTTCTGTGCAAGAGATCTCATGAAAATATTTTCATCATATCAAAGGCAGTCATTTAGGTGCATTTGGTTGGGCTGTTATTGGGGCTGGAAACATAAACACTGACTCCCTTTAATAATGTTTCTTTTCATAAGATGTGGCTGGAAACATAAATGGATTATGATTGACGGGTAAGGAAATCAAGCCTTGCTGGTGCAGACTGGCATTGCTGCTGCTGGGTCAAGGGCTGGACCATGGATGAAAATATCAGCATCGGTATTTGTCGTGGTTGTATCAGTATCGGACATTTCAGATAACACGTATTAATATTGGATATATCGGGAAAAAAAATTTCTGAAAATTTTAAGCATACAAGACCTTATTATTTGATATTTTTTGATAAATTACTGATACGATAACATATCGCGATATTATTACAGTATTAAAAAATATCCATATCTGGGGGATTTAATATTAATACATATCGGCCAATATTTTCGTCAATGGGTTGGATTTGTGGGGGAGCATGGTGTGGGGTGGAGGGGGGTTGGGTTGAATTAAACCAAATTTCAATCAGATGTAAACACATTCTGTTTTGCATGTTTTCCTTTAAATTCCCCTTTATCTCCCTCTACGTTTCCAATATTTGACCAAAAGCATCCTGATGAACTGTGAGCGTGATAAGGGGTTGTTCCATAATTCCCCTTTTGTTTGTCAAATGGACTGGAGACAAGGATGAAGATAGATAAATCATTGGTGGAAGAGCTTTGAAGATTATAATTTCGACATTAATCCTTATTAACATTTGGACTTGACATTTTACCCCTCTGACACCATGTTGGTGTTACATGATATGGGATGTGACATGAGATCTGAGTCTGACACAGGATGTCACTTCCCCGCATGCTTACTAAAAAAAATGAAAGACAGGAGGGGAAGAAAAAAACCAAAAATTAAACTTACTAAAAACAGAAAGTTTGGGTTTCTCAGCTTCTCTATTATGGTTAATTAGCACAAATGTTTACTCGGCTTTGTCAATATCATATTACTGATAGAATGGGCCTTGAAACTACAACAGCCAGACCTTCATCTCTATCTTTGGCTTTCTTATTGAGCAATGCTATGCAAATCATTCTATGTCACCAATGTATCTATTGATTATGCGTGCAGATGCGCGCGCGCACACACACACACGCGTGCGCGCTCTCTTGGGAAGAGAGAGAGAGAGAGATCACTGTTGACGGAGGGAGACAAAAATCTCCATCTGATGTAAAATTTGATTGATATTCTGATGGGGGAAGAAACAAAGTTCTCACTGTAAGATAGGGGGAGAGAGAATGTGTAATGTTTTCTAAAAGTTCTTATTCTGATATTCTGATGGGGGAAGAAATGAAGTTCTCACTGTAAGATAGGGGGAGAGAGAATGTGTAATGTTTTCTAAAAGTTCTTATTCTGATGTTTATCTTAAGGCCCCTTCTGTTTGTTTATATAACAAAGGAAAAACCTAACACATGGGCCACAAATTTATGGACTTTTAAAAAAAGATATTACAATTTTTAGTGAGCCTAACTCATGCATGATGAATGCATCAAACAAATGTCGTATATTTCCATTGGAACATATCCTTGCACTTGTGTCTAATGCTCACAATTCCCAAGTGTCCCATAAAGTGGATAAGACAACAGCCAGACATCTCAGCACATACTCATACCCATCATCTGTTCCTGATTCTGAGCAACAATACTTATGAGACTCTTAACATTCTAGTAGGGTGTTGCATTTTATGTTGATATGTTGCCTTTTTAGTGGACAGCCTGATTGGCTACCTTTAAGCTGCCTTATTGTGCTTGCTGTTGTGATGGGGAATAAGATAGAATAAGGCTGCTTACCATGAAGTAAAATATCAACCGAAAAGTGTCAGATTTTTGTATCACCAACGTTGTAGAGTCCATACAATTTTCCCATTGTGAATATTGTCCATATGGATTCATATGGCATTCACGTAGTGGTATGGGCTGATATGTTCTATGGGAGCCTTGGTGAGGTAGATTTATCACCGTGTGACCTGGTGATCATTAGTTCAAGCCGTGAAAATATTCTTTTATATAATTTAAGGATGACGATGTACAAGTGATTTGACCTTTCCCCAAACCCCACACAGCAGGAGCTATAGTGCATCCAACTACCCTTTTTCATTGGTTGTTAAAAGACAATATAGTCGTGTCATAATAGTTTAATAAATTTTATTTAGCTTGCAGAGCATACTTGGCAGTATGGCCGGTATTTTATCATGTTTGTTTGCAAGAGTATGAAGATTCATCGAGTATGTTTGTGACAAAAATTTTATTATTCTACTGTTTACTTTGTAGAAAATGATCAAAAGCTTGCCACATTATTGGTGCTGTACCGTTTGAGTTAAACTAATTTCAAATATAAGCATTAGAGTCCTTCTAAAGGTCATTAAGAAAAATGCTCCATTTCTGCTGTAGCGCACCATGCAATGTCTGCATCAACCAGTTTTTCTAACACTGCAACTGCAATCGTGGTCATTCTCTCTGGTAGACTTATTCTTGACCACTTTTCTTGAAAGAGTTTTAAACTGCCCAGAAAATACTGTTATGTTTAGAAGTTATTGTACTCTGTCCCACAATTCTGGCGCAACTGTCATTCTCATGTATAGCTTTTTCTTCAGTGTTGCGGGTGATTAACTATTTTTTTTCTCTTACCTGTTTGTATTTTGCAGATTGGGGGAGAGCTTATGGATTTTATAATTGTATTGCACGATTCTAAAGCTGTGAAGACCTTCTGCAGTCGCATGCATTTTTCTATAGGGGCTGGTTGCAGTGCAGCAGCTGGGCCACTCGGAAGAGTGCTAGAAGCAGATCTTCGAGCTGGAGATCAAGGATCGGGCGTGTGTTACAGTTACAGTTGTAGTAAAGGTAATGACTTCTACAAACTTTTGCTTATGACATGTCCATTTTTAGGTGATTTCTAGCAATTAGTTTAAAATGCTATTTTACTATATATGAGCTTTATGTTTCTCTATCCTTCTTGGAAGCTCTCCATTGGGGCCTCTGTAATGCGTAAGAGACCTTGGTTTTTAGGAACACTAACTGAAATTTCGTCTTGAATGCAGTAAATTTTGCATAATATTTCTATATAGAATGTTCCCCGGTTATCTAGTTAATGTCTGTTAAGCCTTTATGAAGCAGATAATAGCTCCCAATTTCATATTGTGGGGGCATGGAACGTACCTTAGGATGAAGTTAATTTCTCCCGCTCTTTGAGATTCTATACTAACATATCTGTTTTTATGTCGGTTCTAATTCTGCTCACTAGAATATGTGAAAATACACAATTTCCTGTAATTCCTTACAGGAAAATACACAAATATGTGAAATAACTACCCAAAAGAAGCATATTGACAGTAAGAACCGTCTTAGTATCAGGAGTGCAAATTATCTCTCTCACATATTCGCTCACTAGAATCTCTCCTTCTGAAGTGTTTGTAATAAATCCTTATGTTGACTAACGTACCCCCTCTGAGGCCTCTTGTTACATGCCCTACTTGATGTTCAGTCTTGCCTCTGCAGAGTTACAATAACGATTCATCAGCTTGCTGTTTTATTGCAAAATATAAATGTAGGCATTGCAAGGGAAATATTGCATAGTTGTTGAATTGTATCATTGTAGAATCATGACATTTTCTGCATTCTACATCGCTGTTCTCCTAGTCGAGCATCTGAATTGTTAAGCCACCTTCCTCTTGAATGACACATGCTGTTCCATGAGTGTAGCAGCTTAGCAAATACTTTAAACCCAGAGAATTACTAGGTATATCGAGTTCTAGGTATCTTTCTTTTCTCTCATAACTTAAGAGGACCCCAAATTTGACTAAATTATATTTTGTTTGGTTCAAAGAATTCGTTTATTGAGATATTTACTTGTGATTTTTTTTTTTTTTTTTTTTTGGGGGGGGGGGGGGGGAGGGGTTAAATAGATATTGGTTTTTTGTAGTGTGGCTGAAGAGACTTTTCTCATCTATAGCCACATGCACATGAACTGCTTATTTGATTCATATCTCCATGCTGTTTGGCCTTCGCCACTTCTATGGCCCATGTTCTGGAATTCTATGGCCCATGTTATGCTGCGTTTGAATGGCCTTTTTGGGATTGGAAACAGAAAAGAAGACTGATGCAGACATCTTAGGATAAGATATTTGATTTTAGTGACCTGATTTTATTGGATATCATTTGTTTTCATGTTTTTTCACCTCTTGGGATTCCTATAATTTTATAATTTTGATAGTCTTTGGAATATCAATTAATATTATATTTTATTTGTGTTATTTTTTTTATTTTAGATCATCGTTAATTATAAAATTTTATTTTTGAGTCCTAATTAATCTAGGAGCAGGATAACTCTATCTTAGAATGTTAATTTTATTATTTTAGTATCTATAGATGAATAAAATAATAAGTATCTTTGTTGCCTAAATGTCCAAGCATGGTTCTTCCCCTCCTCTCTCTTTTGTCTCTTCTCCCTTCCCTATTGTTGTTCTTGCTTCTTTTTCTCTCCCTTCTCTCTTCTCCTCTCTCCTTCCCTGCATTAAAGATGTCTGGTCTTCCCAGTGAACCAAAAACTGTTTTATTTGCTCTAGTGCTATCATCTTTCCTTATGATTCAAAATTTGATACTACTTTGTTAGTTGGACCCTTTGCTTTCATATTGACTTAGTCACAAATAAAATTATACTTTCTGCTGGGTAACCCTTACAGGGATGCTGCTTAATTAGAGGTTAGCATATGGTTTAGGAGCTAGCAGTCGCCAATCACTGGTAGAGTAGAATGGATTGAGATGGTTTAATGAGGGAGTCAAATCTCTTTTGTAAGACTTTCTAATAGGAAGCACTCTCTCTCCCTCTCTCTCTTTTTTCCCTCACGTTAAATATCATTTATTTTCTAATGTTTACTCCCTGCTTGCCATATGGAGTGCCAAGATTCTTTCACCACCACTGGCACCACCTTCAACCGCCTGCACTTCCACCTGGAGGCAAAGCGATCCCGTCCCTGCACCCTTCTTCCCTTTTTTGGCCTTGCTGGCAATGAGTGAGAGCGGAATGGAGGGGAGGAGAAAGATTTGACTGATGGGGAATTAGAACACTATTTTGGGGACTGCTGTGGATGGTTTTTTTTTTCAATTATTTTTACATTTTTTGTTATAGAAAGTTAATTGAGCACCATTTTAATCAAAGGTCAACCCGTTGCATTACAAAATCCTTTAGCCCTTTCCCTCTATGTAAATATTTGCACAAAACACACCCTTAGTTGTAAGGCATTTGGTGTTAAGAACTTGTCATACGAAGAAATAACTGAAATTTAACACAAATCCCTATCAAGTTATTCAGAACTTGTCATATGAATTTCTTTTTATTTTATTTCTCATCTTTGTGATTGCTTCATGGTCCTATCTATGGTTTGTCGGATTTAGTTCTTAGTTCACTTTCAAATATCATCCTAGATGACATTTTGCAACCTGGATATGGTCAAACAACGCAGGTGCATTTTTGGGCGTGTCCTTGGAAGGGAACATCGTTGCAACAAGGATGGATACGAACTTACGCTTCTATGGTGATCCTTATCTTACAACTGCCGACATTTTGATCGGATCTGTAGATAGACCCACGGCCGCTGAGCCCTTGTATGCCGCCCTTGGAGACCTTTACTCCAACTTACAGTATTACCCCTAGTGTTCTCATTGGTTTTCTTTTTTCTGTCCGACCCCACTTGTAAATATATTTTTTTAACCGAGTCTTGTCAAAATCTGATGCCATTGATGTTAGAGCCGAGTTGAAAACAGGTGATGGTTTTAAGAAGTCTCTTCCTTGATTTTTAGTTGTATATATAGCTCGTGTAGGCGTTTTATGCTACATATAATTTGTTATTTAGCCTGTTATTGTTCTTGTACACCGTTCAAGATGTAAATACTTTACTCTCATTTGTTTTAACTTTTGCCGTGAAAGGCATTGGAATAAGCCTCTTAAGTGCCGTGAACTTGTTCTTGTTGGGGTCACTCCCCATGTGGTATGTGTATGCGGACCTGTCTGGAAAAATGGATGCGGATACTTTGAACATGCCCGAGAACCTTCTGTGGAGTCCGAAATGCCTGGAGGTGAGGATTTGAAGCATGGACGAGGATCCTGAGATGCAGATATTGACCGTCTATAAAAGGCCTGTCACATAGCAGTCTACAATTGCAACTTAGCAGCTGACCTACTCTGTTGCAAAATTGAGAAGACGTCATAGGGTGGCTGGCAAGTCTGTCACTGTACATGCCGGGTATGTGCTTGCTGTTTCAGGGCTAGGAATTGTATTCCAACCACTCTACAGCTGGGGTGATTGGCACCTCCATTGACCTCTCTCTCTCTATATATGTGTGTGTGCATGAAGCATAGATAGTAGAGGTATTAGAGAGTAATAGAGAGACACACAGAGAGGTCCAGAGAGAAAGAAAACGAGGAAGTTTTGAGCAGAGGATAAAGTGTGTCATTGTACTCTATTTTTTGTTCTTTTTCTTTTTTTTTATGTTGTTTGGGCTTGTGTAGCCAACAACGCTTTGTAACCGGCCATCATACTTAGTAAACTCTTTGGTGGATAGAAGTCACGTAGTTTTTTCCTTAGTTAGAAGGATTTTTTACGTAAAAATCTTGTTGTGTTCTTTCACTTTGTTTTATTTCTCCTTTCTTGCCTCTCTGTTCGAGTGTCTGTATCCGTTGGTGTCCGAGTGGTCTCTGTCCGACCAATTACCGCCCCTCCTTTTGCGCCAATGTTCCCAGCATTTGTTTTCTGCAGCTGTGCAAGTCTTCATCTTCTTATTGTTCCATGTCAATCAAAATTCCAGGATTTGTGGTGAAGTTTGAGATTGCAGAGATTGTGTTCATTTCCTTCAATTTTCTCGTTTGTCTCATTTTGCGTGTATTGCAATGTAACGATAGAGCTGTCTCCGCATAAATTAGCTTTTATAATTTGAGCCGTGAAAGCAAACTTTTATAAAGGTAAGGTAAGACTCTGAATAATAGAGTTGAAGTGGTCTAACCCTTTTCCTAATTTCATGTATGGTGAGAGTTTCATATGTTGGATTGTCTTTTTTATTAAGAATATAGCATTTGTATATTATTGTTATGGACCGTTAGATATAAATTTAATATTATAAGTATAATATTTTATAAAAAAATATTTAAAGTAATTTATTTTTCAAGACCTTTTTTATAGTCATTAGATATACACGCAAGGGCTATAATTCTATAATTTACAAAGTAGTCGGTGTGCGTCATGAGTGTGGTGTACTTTATACCCCGAATAATTTTGTTTTTATAAAAGTAAACTTTCCATATAATTTGTTTTAAAAAACTTGCGTCTATCTCAATATAAAATTTAAAATAATATTAACATTTAAAATTTAAAAATAAATTAACCTTAAAAATAATATATTAGATATGATATAAAAGTTTTATCTTTATAAAACTTATACATTATGATGGATAGTGAACACCTAAGACCTAATTAAGAAGCCTGTTTCTATGAAACGGATTTAAGCCCAAAAGCCCAATATGGTCTTAGAGACTAAATTGGCTTTGGGCACCTGAGGACACGGGCGGACGGTTCAAATGACTGAATTGACCTAAGAGGCTAAGCTGGCCCTAGAGGCCTGAGAATCTAAGCCTACATCCCATGAGGCCTAAAGAGTTGGATTGGTCTGAAAAGTTGACTTCTGCCAGAGCACATGCAACCTCTGCAACACGCTGCCTGCGCAGACGACGGCTTCCGGCGCATGGGTGATGTAATGTCTTGTAGCGCCCATCTACACGCACGTAATTCTCCTGTCACAACAAAGCAGACCTGCAGATTTGGTGGCGGGGCAGCCAGCATACGCCAGGCCACGTGGATGCTCCACGTGGGACATTTAGGCTCCTATATAGGCATTCAAGACACACATAACAAAGGATCCTACTTTCACTTTTGCATGAACGCACACAAAGAGAGAGATAGTGAGTTTTCCCCCAGTGTAATTAGAAAACATTTAGAGAACCTTGAGCTCTACGTGTTTTCTACTCTTTGTACTCACCCAACAACGTAGTGGAAGTTTGCCTGGACCCTTAATCCCATGATTTTTTTCCTCTCATTTAGAAGAGAGTTTCCACGTAAAAACATTGTATGCCATTTTCTCCCTCTTCCCTAACACTCATCCAATTTCTTTGGTGTTGCTTTGCTTTCGGATCCGAGTCCGTAATGTGACCACGATCCGAGGATGCAACATTTGGCACCGTCTATGGGAATTCACGATGAAAAGTCAGCTTAGCGCATTTTCCAAGAAACCTGAGAAATGGTGAACACAAGGGGACAAACCAGTGCTCAAGTGAGAGAGCCTGTCTCATGCGGCAACGCTCCTGCGGCGAGCGTCAAGATAGAAGGTCATCTTGATCCGTATATACGGGCATTGGCCTTGAGGATGGACGATATGTACAAGGCCGTCCAGAACCTTTGCTTGAAGATGGACGCGCTGTTAAGGGAGGCGCCCTCCAAGGCCTCTCAAACTGCGACGTCCAAGAGAAAAGGGGAAGTACAAAAAGCACCTCTCAAAGCAAGCGGATTAACACGAGAACCCAAGGACGCAAGTTGCCTCGAGCAGTAGAGTCTCGTTGCGCTTTTAAGGTCGCTTAGGTCCTCAGACACAGGAGGAAAGCCCAGAGAGGCGAAACCCTTGCTGTGTCCGCAACAGTCAGGAGCATGCCATTTAGGATGCGACTCTTCTCAAAGAAGTCTCTCCGAGGACTAGGAGCCATCCGGGATAGTAAGCTACACAAGAACCCCTACGAGTTGAGGATTTACCTCATCAAAAAGAAGATGACGGCTTCACCTCAGGTGGAGGTCACCTCAACCGCTTCCTACAAAGACCCGGACAATTGTTCAAAATAGCAGAAGTAGGTGAGGTTGACTAGCCGATAAGCAGAGTGACCGCGGGGGTGGTCAACATGATATTCACCCGCTCGGCTAGTGGCAGCATCCGGGAGGATTCAATGGCAAAGAATAAGAAATTTAGGGTAGAATTTAGGGATGAGGTCATTAGTTTTTGTAACGAAAATATGACCCATGTAACATCCCCCAATTCTGACGCACTGGTTGTAACTACGCTTGTTTTAAACGGTAATTTAGATTACCAGATAAAATGAGTATTTATTGATAATAAAAACTTACGCAACATTCTCTATTTCGATACTTTCTTTAAATTAGGGCTCAAAATAAGTCAAATGATGGCAATCGAGGGACCCCTCTATGGGTTGGACAATGAGCCAATGCCAATACAGAGAGTCATCCAACTTGAGGTCACATTAGAGACCTATTTTAGGATATTGTCAAAGACCCTTTCCTTCCTGGTAGTAGACCTACCATCGGATTATAACACTTTCTTGGACCCTTTTGCCTTGTCGCATTCGAGCCGTGACCTCAATCCCATATCTGAAGATGAAGTTTCCTACACCATACGAAATTGGGGAGGTCCTTGAGATCAGGTTGTCGGACGGACATGCTATCTGTCCCAATTCACCCAGACGTCACTTCCTCAACCCATCGAAGATTTGAACTTTTGTGACGAGATGACATTGCAACAGGCTGAATCTGAAGAAACTATCGACTGAGTCCTTCTGGATGAGATCCAGAAAAGACCATCCAAATAGGAAGCTCTTTGCCTCAAGCTTTCCGATATCAGCTTATCAGCTTCCTACAGGAGAACTTGAACATTTTTGGTTGGATTCTGAGTGACATGCTAGGGATACCGATTAGAGTAATAGTCCACAAGTTGGACCTAGATCCTGATTATAAGCTCGTTCGACAGAAGAGAAGGAACAACTCAGTAGAGATACTGGTGGCTATTTAGGAATATGTGAAGAAGCTCCTGGACGTTAGATTTATTTGGGAGGTGTAATACCCGACCGGTTGTCCAATGCTTGTCATGGTGAAGAAGAATAATGAAAAATGGAAGATATGCGTGGATTTCTCAGATGTCAATAAAGTATGCTCAAAGGACAGCTTTCTCTTCCCAAGGATTGATTTCCTTATAGACTCGACGTTTGAAAAATTACCAAAAAAAGACTCGACGTCCGGACAAGAACTTTCAAGCTTTATGGACGCTTACTCGGGTTACAACCAAATAAGGATGAGCTTCGAAGACGAGGAGCACACTTTATTTATGACGGACTAAGAAATATACTATTACAAAGTCATACCCTTTGACTTCAAGCATACTGGTGCTACTTATTAGCGGCTCGTGAATAAGATATTCGAAGATTAGATCGAAAGGAATGTGGAGGTCTACATGGATGACATGTTCTTCAAAAGCAGAGTAACCAAAGACTACATCCAAGATCCATTCGAGACATTCAATGTCCTAAGAACACAACAGATGAAACTCAACCCAACCAAGTGTATATTTGGAGTGATGTCTGAAAAGTTCTTACGTTACATTGTATCACGCCGCGGGATCGAAACTAATCTAGAGAAGATTAAAGCCATCCCGAATATGAAGAGCCCTCGGACTGTGAAGGAGGTTCAAAAACTCAATAGAAGGCTAGCCCTTGTCCCACTTTTTGACCAAATTGGTTGAGAAGTACTTATCGTTTTAAAGGCTCTGAGGGGCACTAAGACAAACGGCTTCCATGGATGACCGACTATAAAGAGGACTTTCAAGGCCTCAAAGAGTACCTCTCAAATCCTCCATGTTGACTCCTCCCCGTCAAGGCGAGGAGTTATGCTTATACCTTGCAGTGTTCGAGACTGCCTTGAGCTTAGCCGTGGTTTGACAGTAGCGTGATAGGCAGCAGCCTATATACTACATTAGCAAGATCCTGGCTGACACTGAGACAAGGTATTCCTATGCAGAAAAGATGACTCTGACGCTCGTGTATTCAGCTTAGAAAGTGAGACTATACTTCTAAGCACACAAAATAATCGTCTTGACCGACCAACCCTTGAAAGCGATTCTACAGAAGCAAAATATCGGGACGATTGGTCAAGTGGGCCATTGAGTTGGGTGAGTTTGACAATAGAGTTTTATTCGAGGCCTGCCTTAAAAGGTCAGGCCTTGACAGACTTTATTCTCGATGTGGATGGCTCATCAACGAAAGACGATAGTGGAGCTTTCGTCGTGCTAAGGACGCCTGAAGGGTCAGAGATAAAGTATTCGATAGTCCTTGGGTTCCAGTGACCAACAACGCCGGAGAGTACGAGGCCTTACTGGCCAGACTTCGGTTAGCAAAGGAATGCTCGACCAAAGATTCGGTTGTTTACAGTGACTCTGAGTTAATTGTCAACCAAGTTTGAGAAAACTTCGAAGCCAATAGCCCGCAACTTTTCAAATACATCTCAAAGGTCCCAGAACTGATGATAGCATTTGAGAAGGCACAGATGGTCCACATTCTGCGAGAGGAGAACTAGAAAGCTGGCAAGCTCGCCAAAGTAGCAGTCTCAAGGGACCCAGAGTAGTATGCCCGAGGAATGTGCGAGGTCCTTACAACGCCCAGTATAGAAGATCTAGAACCAGAAGTAATGCAGATCTTAGAAGATGAAAATTGGATGACCCCATACCTCCAGTACTTGACTGACGGGACATTGCCTAAGAATGTGGACAAAGCCAAGAAGGTGAAGAAAACGGCAGGGTGGTACACCATCATGGACGACTGGCTGTATAGACGAGGTTTCTCTGTCCCTACCTACAGTGCCTCTCTCCTGAAGAGGCTGATTATGCTCTCAGAGAAGTGCACCTCGAAATTTATAGATCCCACATTAGGGGCAAGAATCTCACATTCAAACGCATAAGGGAAGAATACTATTGGCCGACCATGAATTACGATGCAATGGATTTTTTACGAAAATGTGAAAACTATCAAGTCCATGATAACTTCACCCACCAGTCCGCACTCGGAGCTCAAAGCTTTACAGTCACCTTGGCTGTTCGCACAATGGGGGTTGACGTATTTGGGCCATTGCCAACAGCATTTGGACAGAGAAAGTTTTTGATAGTGGGGATCGACTACTTTACAAAGTGGATAGAGGCCTTACCATTGGCACACATTATGGAGCAAAATGCAATAGATTTTGTACGACAGAGCATATTGTGCAGGTTTGGGATCCCCGAGTGTATCGTGATTGACAATGAGACTCAATTTACTGGAAAGAGGTTTACCAAGTATTGCAACAACTTGAAGATAAGGTTGGTACATACGTCAGTCACGTACCTGCAATGCAACGGAAAGTGGAGGTCATGAACTACATCCTAGTGCACGAACTGAAAACAAAGCTGGAGTATGTCGGGGGCTCATGGGTCGACGAGCTACAATCTGTTTTATGGTCATATAGGATGACTCTAAGAGAGCCTACGCGAGAAACTCCTTTCAGCCTGTGTTATGGGGTAGAGGCTGTCATACTAGTGGAAGTCGGATTGCCAAACCTCCGGGTTGAGAGCTATGATTCAACAAATAATGTACAGAAATTTTAAAAAAACCTAGACCTACTTGAGGAATCCCAAGACGTAACAAGGCTACGCACAGCAGCGTACTAGCAGCGAGTTACCTGATATTGCAATAAAAAGGTAAAGGTGTGTCAGTTCAAAATAGGAGACTTAATACTGAGAAGTATTAAGGCCATCGGTAAAAATATCGGCTAAAATGACCATTCTTGGTCTCAACCATTCCCCAAAATGGGGGGTACAAGCTATGCTACCTCAAAAGGTACGAGATTTGGAATGCTTGTATCACACTTGCTAAATAAATAAAAATAATAAAAAAGATATTTTCCTTCTCGTTCTTTTTATTTTACCAATTGCACTTTATTCGAATATTTGCATCTCATCCCATGCATGATCAAGACCTAGGCTGCCCCTACTTCAAGTGAATGGGGTTCCTTTCACTTGCTACTAAAACTCGGTCCCATACCGAGAAGCCTAAGAGGTTGGATTAAAACTTGGTCCCATACTGAGCGACCCAAGAGGTCGGACTAAAACTTGGCCTAATTGATCAACCATCGGGAGGTTGAATTTAAAACTTAGGGGGCTTAAACAATTAGCATGCGAAGACCCTTGATGTAGCATCATCAGCCTAAGACAGTCTATAGGTTTGGACACTCGGCTCAAAAGGGACAAGGCTTCCTAAGAGTCCAAGTCCAAAAAAGGAACCATACACACAAGACAATATAGGGAAAGATTACAACCGAAAAAGTAAATTTCATTCACACTTTAAGTTTACAATGTATCCAAGTACATGTAAAATAAAAAAAAACTACAACTCAACAAATTTACAATTAGCCCTCAGAAAGTCCTGATTGAGAAGAAGTTTCCTACTGTTGCTGCTGCTATCCTCGTGATCCGAGAGGCCCCGCTTACCTTGAAGATCTTGACTGCCCAAAAGTTCAAGGTCCACTTGATGGCCTGGACTGAGAAGGACTGGGAAACCCTTTTCTTGGGAGACCATACAAGTCTTCCGAGCATGTAGCGCTGGCATTCCGAGGATCAAACACGATCGTGGCGAACTAAGGATGCAGCAACCTCGCCACCCGGCGACACAAGTTGATGTCGTCAAAGTACTTGCCCTCTAGCATTGGAGCAATGTCAGCGGCCCTCACTGAAGTCCTCAACACCTCCTCCAACTGGAGGTTCCTATCTCGTCGCAGCCTATACTAAATTTGCAGGAGCCTTAATGAATCCTCGAGGGAAGCGATCTTGCCCTCGGCCTCAGTTGTCTTGCTCTTGGCGTCAACCAGCTCAAGTTTCAGGCGCTTGTAGGCCTCTCCAGTGGCCTTGAGGGACTCCAACTCGGCGTAAGTTTGGGCAACACCACCTATGAGCCGTCCAAGATTCCCGGCCAGCTCTTGAAGCTGTAAAGGAAAATCAAGCTATTAAAGTATGATACGAGTAAACTAAAAGGCTAAGGAGGGACGGAAAGATACCTCAAAATGAGAAAGCGACTAGCTGAGCTCTCCTCTCTGGGGGCATTGGACCCCTGTGGCTCAGCAGTAGGCACGACAGAAACCTCATCCCTGGTCTCGGATGTAGGGGCATCTCCATCAAGATCAGGGACAGAGGGATCAACAACTCCAGAAGGCTTTACAATCCCAGTCTCAACTTCATCAGCACTCGGAGTCGCAACAACGTCCTCGGCTAGGGCCTCCTCATGGACCTCAAGTGAAATCATCATTGGGTTGTAGATTTAGATTTCAAGGCATGGGGCTCTACGTTCACGGCAACGTCCTCGGCCATAGCAATCTCAGCAGCAGACGTTATAACCACTGCTTCCTCTGCCTCTGTCGCCTAAATTTCCCCCAGTGCAAGTCCCACAGCAGTGTTCTCGGATGGATCATCAATCCAATCTGAGACCTCACTAGTGAAGGCAGTAGAGATTTCAGGCACTGTACTCAAAGGGGGAGGCGCAATAGGAAGCTCTGTGGGCCTAGAAGGCACCTTAGTAGGACCTCTTGACGGTTGCCTACGCTTCTTGGAAAGGCACTCGGCCACAGTTTTGTCATCACTGGACGAGGACTTGTTCCTCTATCCTTAGAATTTTCTACTTGGTCCTCGATTTCTTCTTCTTGGCAGGGAGGCTGGTAGGGGCGCCAGAGTCCCCGAATTGAGGTTCCCACTTGGCCTTAGCGAAGTTTTTGGATCTCAGCCATTTATTCTCTTTGTTCTCATGGAAGCCGAGAAGATTGGACTGTACGAGAGCAACGATCTCCTTCACCAACACCCTCTCCTCAGGCATGGCTTCTTGGCAGTATTTGGGTTCAACGTTCCCCCAATCATTGGGGATATCCCAAATACTGCGGAACCGCTAGAAAAAAGAACTTATCTTTCCACATTTTGGTGGAATTAGGGTTATCACCACTCAGCGTTGCAAACTTAGGACGCAGAGTGATGACAACTCACTCCGACTCTGCGTGAACCTCAAGATCACCTTCACAGCCAAAGTCTCAAAAGTTTTGTCATGACAACGGGCGAAGATGCAGAGAGTGACAAGATACTTTATTGCGTTTGGCTAAAGCCGTACAATAGGAACTTTGAGATCCCTCAGGATGTGGTACAAATTTAGTGGCGTATCGAAATAAAGCCCACTCTCGAGGTGAACTGTGTAGACGGTGATAAAGCCGTCTGATGGGTTGCATGCCCTCTCATAGGGCTCTCGGACTGGCATCCCCATTTCAAAAGGGATGCAATACCTTGCATAAATAGCGTCAAAGTTAGCAACCGTGAGGGAAGAAGGGATGTCTGCAACGCTTGGAGCTATTAAAGTGTGAAAAGGTGAAGAAGACAAATAGTGCACAACAATGGGGTCACAAAGAGCGTTTTGGAGACTTTTAAAATTTGTCGAAAGCAAAATGGGAACAAGTAAATGGCAAAGGAGGCAAGCGTCCGTTATCTAAAGGTTTTGAAATTCAAAAGGGCGTGCCGCATTTAATGCTAGGCCACGTGTTGATACCCCACCGGTCCGAGGGTAATAATGACTTTTCCCTTTCCCAAGCCACATTTAATGCGCGTTAGGTACACATTTAGTGTGCCAGCTGAAGGCTAGGACAACACCTCGAGCCCAAGGAGAGTCTGTGGATTGTGATCACGTCTTTAGATGAAATCGGGCAGAGCAACTCAGGAAGATGTCCGAGGATGCTTGCAAAGCTCGTGGACGAAAAAGGGAGTGTCTTGGATGCGGACAATGCTGCATCTAGCCCATGTTAGCCAGGTAGTAAGCACCTTGAAGGTTCAGGTCAAGGCCAAAATGTCCCAAGGAATTTTAGCTGTCAAATATGCCAAAGGTTGAGATTCTCGAACCTCTTGGCATAGGGGGCTAGTGATAGGTAGTGAATACCAAAGGTCCAATTAAGAGGTCCATTTTCATGAAACGGATTCAAGCCCAAAGAAAACCCAGAAGCCCAATATGGTCCGAGAGACCAGATTGGCTCTCGCTCGATGATATGGGCGGACAACCCAAATGGCTCACTTGGCCCAAGAGGCTAAGTTGGCCCTAGAAGTCCAAGAACCTAAGCCCACGTTCAATGAGGTCCAAAGAGCTGGATTGGTCCGAGAAATTAATTTCTGCGAGAGCACGCGCAACCTCTGCAACACGCCACTTGCGCAGAGAAGGAACTCTTCCGCACATGGGTGATGTGACGTCTCGCAGCGACCCACCTGCACGCATACGATCCTCCTGACACAGCAGAGCAGACCTGCAGATTTGTTGGCGGGGCAGCCAGCACACGTCAGGCCACGTGGATGCTCCACGTGGGACATCCAGGCCCCTATATAAGCATTCAAGATATACCTAACAAAGGATCCTGCTTTCACTTTTGTATGAACGCACGCAAAGAGAGATAGTGAGTTTTCCCCAGTGTAATCAAAAAACGCTTAGAGAACCTTGAGCTCCACATGTTCTTTATTCTTTGTACCCACCCAACAACATAGTGAAAGTTTGCTTGGAACCATAGTTCCGTGGTTTTTCCTCTTTCATTCAGAAGAGGGTTTCATGTAAAAATGTTGTGTGCCATTTTTTCTCTCTTCCCTAACACTCATCCAATTTCTTTGGTGTTGCATTGCTTTCGAATCCGAGTTCGTAGCATGACCACGATCCGAGGACGTAATACATTAAAAAGGGGATAAATATATATTTTTGCCTTTTCTTTAAAGTATTATTGAAAACTTTGGTAAGTACTCTAAATAATATAATAAAAGTAAAGTTTTTAGATGATGGAGATATGAATGACATATAAGTTATCATGGTTGTATTTGATATAAATTTTTTCAATAAATAATTAATATAAAATTAAAAATATAATGTAAAAGAATTCTAAAAATGATAATTACTAAGTATAAAAATTTATATACAAGGCATGTGTATAAATGCTACAAGGCGGGTATAGTTCTTGACATGGCGGTCTCTTATCCAGACGCGATCAGCTGGCTCCCATCCGGAGTTTTCTTTTTCCCACTCAATCGTTTACATTGACGTTCGTCACTGCGGCATTCGTCGCTCCACCACCATCGACGGCCACTTCTGCAGCCGTAATCCAGAAACCGGCACTCTCTTAGATCCCTCGCTTTCTTGCCCTTTCCACCACAGACCACTTTACATGAGGACCACCATTGTTATTGACTTGGGTTCTAACGGAAGGAAACCAAAATCCTCTGATCTCCGATATTTATCAATCGCACTCGCTAGAAGAAGTGTATCTGAATCGTTCAAGCCAGAGAAGCCTTTTGGAGCTTTGAGCATGTTTTGATTTGCCTCCGGCAATCTTGAATACTTTGCAATCCAAAAAAGGGGGTTAAAACTGCAAAGAGTGTCAAGATGAGGATTATGATAAAAGGTGGTGTGTGGAAAAACACAGAGGATGAGATCCTTAAAGCTGCTGTTATGAAATATGGAAAAAACCAATGGGCTCGTATCTCTTCGCTTCTCGTTCGCAAATCTGCCAAGCAGTGTAAAGCTCGTTGGTACGAGTGGCTGGATCCCTCCATCAAGAAGGTGTGATTTCCGTTACATTGTTTTTGGCTACTATTATATTAATTGCCAAAAAAAAAAAAAAAGAAAAGAAAAGAAAAGCCCTTTCCTGAACTGTTAATTGTGATTCTCCGTAGCTTTCATCGTTTTTCCTTTCCGGTTCCCTGACTCTGGGCGAAGTGTGTAGTTTGGAATTATATGTTCTAGCAGTAAAGTTGAATTTGTTTACTGGGACAATTTGTTCTAACCGCGCAAGTTTGAATATGACAAGGCTTGGATGGACAATTTGGTTTTCTGCTGGTTATTATGCTGTTGATTTGTTAAAATTTACGGTTTTGAAAACTAAGCTGAACTGCGATTCACGGTTGTTTTATTCCTGTGTCATAACTTTCATTCTTTTTTTTTTTTTTTTTCTTTTTTTGGTTTTTGGAAATGATTGATAATGACTTCTGCTGAAAATGTGCTCTCTTTTGCCTGCCTTGATTGATGATCTCAAGAATTTGAGTTTCTGACAGGTTGGTGGAATGTTGTTTCTGATGATGATCATTTATTTTTCATGAACTTGTAGACCGAGTGGACAAGAGAAGAGGATGAGAAACTGCTTCATCTTGCCAAGCTCATGCCTACTCAGTGGAGAACAATTGCTCCTATTGTGGGTCGTACTCCATCTCAGTGCCTTGAACGTTACGAAAAGCTCCTTGATGCAGCATGTGCCAAGGATGAGAACTATGAACCAAGTGATGACCCAAGGAAGTTGCGGGCTGGAGAAATCGATCCAAATCCAGAGTCAAAGCCAGCACGACCTGACCCTGTTGATATGGATGAAGATGAGAAGGAAATGCTTTCGGAAGCACGAGCTCGGTTAGCTAACACAAGGGGAAAAAAGGCTAAACGAAAAGCCAGGGAGAAGCAGCTTGAAGAGGCAAGGAGGCTTGCTTCGTTGCAGAAGAGGAGAGAACTTAAGGCTGCCGGTATTGATGTTAGAAAAAGGAAGAGGAAAAGGAGGGGGATAGATTATAATGCTGAGATCCCCTTTGAAAAGATGCCTCCGCCAGGTTTTTATGATGTGACTGATGAAGATAGACCTGTGGAACAGCCTAAATTCCCCACCACCATAGAAGAACTCGAGGGAGAGAGAAGAGTTGATAAGGAAGCTCGGTTGAGAAAGCAAGATATTGCAAAGAACAAGATTGCACAACGGCAAGATGTCTCGGCAGCAGTAATGCAAGCCAACAAGCTGAATGACCCAGAGGCAGTTAGGAAGAGGTCAAAACTGATGCTTCCTCCTCCACAAATTGCAGACCATGAATTGGAGGAAATTGCCAAGATGGGTTACGCTAGTGATCTTCTGTCAGGGAATGATGAACTGGTGGAAGGAAGTGTTGCAACCCGTGCTCTTCTTGCAAATTATTCCCAGACTCCACAGCATGGATTGACACCTCTGCGAACTCCTCAGAGAACTCCTGCTGGCAAGGGTGATGCTATAATGATGGAGGCCGAAAATCTGGCTAGGATGAGGGAATCACAGACACCATTATTAGGAGGGGATAATCCGGAATTACACCCTTCAGATTTTTCTGGTGTCACTCCAAAGAAAAGGGAGATCCAAACTCCAAATCTAATTTCCACCCCTTCAGGAACCCCAGGAGGGACAGGCCTTACACCTCGAATAGGCATGACTCCATCAAGGGATGGCTATTCTTTTGGCGCGACTCCAAAAGGGACTCCTATCAGGGATGAGCTTCATATAAATGAAGAAATGGATGTGCATGATAGTGTGAAGATTGAGCTTCGAAGACAGGCTGAATTGAAAAGGAACCTGCGTTCTGGTCTAGGTAATCTTCCTCTGCCCAAGAATGAATACCAGATTGTTATCCAGCCAGCTCCAGAGGAAAATGAAGAATCAGAGGAGAAGATTGAAGAAGACATGTCTGATAGGTTAGCTCGAGAAAATGCTGAGGAAGAAGCGAGGCAGCAGGCATTACTAAAAAAGCGATCAAAAGTATTGCAGAGGGAGCTTCTGCGTCCTCCTGCTGCTTCATTGGAATTAATTCGGAGTTCATTGACAAGAGCTGATGAAGATAAAAGTTCCTTTGTCCCTCCTACTTCAATTGAGCTGGCTGATGAAATGATAAGAAAAGAGTTATTGGTCTTGCTAGAGCATGACAATGCAAAGTACCCGCTTGATGAAAAAGCCGGGGAGAGGAAGAAAGGACTTAATCGTGTGATTAATAGGAAATCTGCTTCTTCCATTCCAGTGATTGAAGACTTTGAAGAAGAAGAACTGAAAGTGGTAATTTTTTTTTTTTTTTTTTTTTGTGTGTTTTCAAGCATGTGGAATTATGATTAATATCCTTTTCCTTTTTTGTGTGTCTGTTTGCATATGCATTTTTTTCCCTAGGGATGGTATACAACCTAGACCTTGATATAATTATTTTTGTATTTGAACTTCTTGTTAAGACTAAGGTGTTCAACACGTTATATGTTTCACATCATATGTTCGCATGTCTGTAAAGGTGCATCTGAGACACCAAGGCCCATGCCTGCAGCATGGGTCTCTGTATCTGCTTCCCTTAGACGAGGCAACCTAGTTCATGCACATGCTAGGTGCTCTCTATATCAGATGCAATGTCCACAAAGTTGTATTCATGCATTCTTTTGACCTTTTGTATCTTATGTCTTTGCCAGTTATTTCAACGTCTATTTTATATCTTTGTCATTTATTTCAACAGAGGAAGGGCTGCATGTGAAGCAACACAGAGAAACCATTTTTCCTTTTGCTGTGCTGGCAGAGAAATTATCCCTAGGATCTCCAATATTGAAATCGGAATATCATTTAAGAAATCAAAAACAAAACTGAAACCAATGTTTGAGCAACTATCTGAGTAAAAAGCTGTGGATATCATTGGAAGTCTGCAGGCATCAATAGCAAGTGCTCAGTCTGCCCTCTTCTACTCATTCCTCTACTCTATCTGCTCTGTGTCTTTTCTTTTATATCTCCGCTTCTTCATCTGCAGCTTGCCTTTTGAACCTGGTCTTTCTTTCAAGACTTATCCTCTTTCTCTCCTTTTGTTATTTAGTTTGTGTTAAATTTGCGGCAGCTTTCACGTTTTCCTGTTTTGATAAGTGAGGTGCACCTTCTCTTTTCCTCTGCAGCAAACTATATATCAAAATGTGTACCGTTGTCTGCTTGTCTTGAACTATGCTTGGTTGGTGGAATTTTCTTGATTGTTGTTTGTTTGGGCCAGTGGCGGAGCTATGCTTAACAGTTACTGCCTGCATTGCGCTATTTGAATGGAATCTTTTGATGTTTCGGTGTTCAAATGTTAGTGATACTTTGTTTCTGGATTCAAATCCTACTTACGAGCATTTTAAACATATTACAGTTTTTTACATGGTTGAAAATATCAGTATTAGTATTGTATTGGCTATTGTCATATTAGTGTCAGATATATTGGACAATTTGTAAATCAGGCATCAGATATATCAAATGGAAAAAAATTCTAAAAATTGCAAGCTAATAAGGCTGTATTGGCCGATACTGATACATATTGGCCGATATGATATTTCCATACATGGTTCCTTGCCTTTGGAGCACAGGGGCCCTTTGCACTTTGATGTGTCTTGCACTATTGATAAATATATTATTGATTGCCCTTGTGAATTTATCTAGCTTCACGACATATCTGGTGGAACGAGAAAGAATAAATCTCTTGGCTGATTTTGCTTTCTTAGGCTATAATTTATTCCTGATATTTTTTTGATGTCTTCTTTTACTTAACATCTTAGTTCTATGGTTGTATAAATCTTGAATTCTACTTGATAAATAAGAAATATAGTCCTTGGTAGTTGAAGTATTTTTAGAGAAGCCTTAATGTAATGGTTGAGTTATCATCATGTGACTTGGTAGTTACGGATTTGAGTCATAAAATACATCTTGCATGATGCAAGATAATACTGGTTATAATATACCAAATGTGATCTGATCCTTCCCCAGACCCCACGCATAGAGGGGTTGTGTGCACCGGCCTGTGCTTTCTTTTTAGAAACTGTTGTTAGCCTTGACCTTATTCTCTCCCTTTTCCCCCTTTCCTTTTTTATTTTGTGGTGGGGGAATGATTAGTAAAATATGTCATATTCATGATGGAGAATTCAGTATGTATTCATAAGAAAATGTTCTGATTCTCCCAAAATTCAAATTGATATACTGTAACAATGATTGTTTTAGACTGTATGCCTATCATTCGGTGTTAGGGGAGGTTGGTGTAATGATCATTGCATTGGTGAGTCCTGTAACATCAGATACTACCATACAAGGTCACTTGACACCCTCTACTTTAACACAAAATTACAGGTGGATATTTAAACAAGCAATTGAATCAGAGAATTATAAAAAGCCTTTCATAGGAGCTTATTGTGCAGGAAGATTCGCAACATAAAGGCATAATGCTTGCTAAGTGCCAACACCTCTAATGATGATTTCCATGCATTAATGCTTATTTTAATTGCATTTTTTTTTTTTTATCAATGAGGCTCATAATTATTTTCAAAAACAGGATTAACATTGTGGCAGTGATGGAAGAAAACGTGATTCTATGTCTCCACAATTTTTCTATATCCCATGCTGATCAGTCCTTAGTCATGCTTTTTGACTTTGTCCATACAAGGACATTGGAACCTTTTTCTGAAATTTACGGCATAATCTCAAAACATGATATATATATTTCCAAGCTATTACTTCTGGCATTTGTGTTTGCTAAAACTAGTTATTGGACTCTACTTATTCCCCTACTCCTTTACCTTAATTGTCACTGCCTGTGTTTGTGATGAAGTAAAGATAGGCAAAATATATCCTTGGATGCTCACAAAAAAATTACAATGAATAGGTTATTACCTTAATTGTCACTGTCTGTGTTTGTGATGCGGGATAGATAGGCAAAATATATCCTTGGATGCACACAAAAAAATTATGGTGAATAGGCTATTGAATTCTAGAGTTTGTGATTAGAAAAAGTTCACTGAAACTATTGTGACGGGTTAAGAGAGGTGGAAGAAGAAGAAGAGGAGGAGAGGGGAAAAGGTGTGCAGATTGAAAGAAAGAGAGGGGATAAAGCGAAAGATCTGAGACCACAAGCTTCATGCTTGTAGAGAGAGCAAGAGATAGGGTAGGCACACAAGCTTCCAACCAAATAAACAAACCTCATTGTTGATCATGGAAAGTCTAAAGAATTAACTATGCTGCCTATGTATTCTCATAGAGTGTTAGGTTATTCCTTGACTGTTATCAGTACTTGGGGAAAAGTGAAAATTGAATAGAAAAACATCCTAGAACTAATTCAAGACTTCCGTGCATTATTCATCATTTGTAACACATCTAAATACTCATGGATAAATTATCTTAATCATCAAAGGAAACTACTAAAAATGTGGAAATTGTAAACTTCATGCTTTTGCACCTTGATTTCAGCACAATGTTGGCAGCAAAATAACTTGACAGTTTTAAAATAGTATTGGTCATGGTTCTCAGTGTCTTAGAAATTTTCCTGTGGTCTGTGAAAACTCATTCTAGTTTTTGAGTGTTTGAGGATAAATACCCTTGATTTTTAAGCCTGGGAATTGGAATTGATGTTGGTATCTTAACTTGTTTAAAGAAAGATTATTTCTTATTCGTCTTTGATAAGATGATGAGTTGTGGAATGGTTTATTTCAACGTGTGGAATATCCTGACTGTAATGGGATATTGTTCCTGATTTGTGGATTTTAGAGAATAATGTTACATAAATAATTTTTGATGGAATTAAGTTCGTTGCTAAAGTGGCACAAAGCCCTCTAGCGCAACATTCATAAATCCTTTTATTATCAAAAGCCTTACATAATTCATTTTAGATGGAATTAAGTTCACTGGTAAAATGGCATGAACCCTTCTCAGGTAACATTCATAAACCCTTTTATTATCAAAAGCCTTAATAGTAACAATGCTTGCAGTTTTCTGGAGTGACTATTAGACTACTACCTACCAAAAAAAAAAAAAAAAAGACTATTAGACTACTCTTCTCTTCAAGGACTCAACTTGGAAGCAAAAACATTTCTGCAAATTAACTCCACATGATTGTTAAGGCTTCCGAAGACACCTAGAAAATTTAATGTTACAACATGCCTACTGTAATTGTCAAAGATTTTTGGAAAATTCCAAAACTTGTAGATCATGGTTTTGCTTTTGTATGATTACAGTGGCAAAACCAACTTGGTAGTTTTTTGCCTTGTTCCCCAATTTCTTAGAGGCTGTGCTTTTGGTTAGGTAACTCCATTGTGACAAGGAGGCTATGGTTTAAACCATGGAGATAACATCTTCATAAAGTAGGGATAATGATGTATAAATTTGACCCATCCTAGAACTTGCAATGTGGGAAGCTCATGCGTCGGGTCACCCATTGTTCTCCAATTTCTTGTTGTTGGAAATGATGGCTGTATGTTTTATAGGCAACAAAGACTCAGTGATGAACAGTGAGAATATAGGGTAAAGAAGATAATCAGTACACTTTGATATGCTTCTGTTTTCCCCTTTCCTTTTCCTCTGTTCTTTATTTCTTTCTCTTTTTAAGTCATAGATCACTCATGGGGTCAATACCACTTGCGCATTCCTTAGCAAGGTGTGATGTCCCACGTTCTAATTTATCATTAGTTTTATTCTTAATCGTATTTATCTTTTACCAACCAATAAGGGACGTAAACTATTCCTATATCCTTTTATGCATGTATAATAATCTGATCATACACAGGACCCAAATTAGGAAAGATGCCTGCTAAAATCATACAAAATTTTTGCGGAAACAAGACTCACTAGTGTCGATCAAAATTAAGTTGTCATAAATTGATATTAAGCACAAATCTCAAAATTTATTCAGATGATTTACATCAGGTATATTTTTTTCTTTTCTTTCCTACGTACATGCTACGTACACGATAAACCAGTATAAATTACAAAATAATATTCCCAAAATATCTGCTATATCCTTTTTCCTTCACTTCGCTCGTCTGGGTATGAACTCGTTCGGGCCATTTGAAGGGTTAGTAAAATAGTAAGGAAGTGAGCCAAGTGCTCAACAATATATAATATATATAACAAAGATTATGCAACTTTCTTAGTTAAAATATAATAACATATATAGGAATCATAACATATGTAGGAATCGTTACAAAGGACGGAAAACATGCAATTCTTTTCTTGTCATGCAACTTTCTTAGTTAACACTGAATAACATATATAGGAATCATTACAGAGGACGGAAAACATACAATTCTTTACTTGTACTTTCCTTCAAGTTTTACAGATAATTTTTCTTTTCTTATTTTTTGTAGGGATCAGGGTCAGCAGACTTTATCAGTTAAAGGAGTGGTTGATCGATGTCTGAATCATGTTAATTCACATAATCGAAGGCCAAAATCGCATAGCATAGCGATACATCTTCCTTATTTACATCCCGAAGACAGGATGGATTATACACATATCAATGGCTTTATCTTCTTTATTTACATCTTGAAAATAGGATGGTACTACTTATTGTCTCCTGGTAAACGGGGCCGAAATCGCCTCAGCGATACTGAACTGAACTGAATTATCAGATATCGATCTTCCACCATAATATACTAAGACATACCAGAATATACTATTTGTTGATCTATCCATGGTTCAGTTGCTTACTTTGATTTAAAATTTCTTATAAAAATTCTACAATCTGTTTCTAATACTGATGCTGAATTTTCTTCATTCTAGAGGAAAATAATCTTTTTGACAAATTTCTTAACATAGTGTAGAGCTCTCATTCAATATTCATACTTATAGTAAAATATTCAAATCTGAAAATAATATTCATACTCATAATAAAATAGTTGAGTCTGACAATATTTTTGTATACTGAAAAGAAAAGTTTGATCTTGATGTTTTTACGAAATTAATTATTGTTCGATATTTAGTCAGATACTCAGTTTTGAATTTCATAATTAATATCAAATGATTCGGTAGTATTTTTCCTTCTTTAAATATGATTTTCTCATAATATTATGACAATAAGTAAAATAGGAAATCGAAGTATTGGAACAACAATACTTAAAAGAATAATCAAAGAAACACAACAAGGAAAGAAGGCATAGGTACACTTGCCCTTTGGTCACTTGACTTGCTGAGTTCTGCCTTTTCCCTTCACTTTCCTTCGGCCACATAGTTTTTCCTCTCTTTTTCCCTCTTATTTTCCCCTTGTTCTTCCCTTACCTCACGTAGCTTTATATGGAGTTTATCGTTGGCTGAGCTTTTGCCAGTATGCTTACTTAGGTGTCCTTATATCGTATATGGGAAGCTGAGCTAGCTGCTAGTGTAACGTCCCCGGGCCACCCGCCTGTAGATATTGTCCGCTTTGGGTCGGGAGAACGTCACGGCATCTTAAGCCAACACGCGGTCCGCACGTTTTTGTTCTTGGCAGACGGAGTCCACCGCCCTCAAAACGTGTCTACAAGGGAAATGTCTCCACATCCTTATAAAGGCATGCTTTGTTCACCTCCCCATCCAATGTGGGACGCCACAATCCACCCCCTTAGGGAGCCTAGCGTCCGCGCTGACACGCCGAACCGGGCCCCGGCTTTGATACCATTTGTAACGTTCCCGGGCCACCCGCCTGTAGATATTGTCCGTTTTGGGCCGGGAGAACTTCATAGCGTCTCAAGCCAACACGCGGCCTACACGGTTTTGTTCTTGGCAGACAGAGTCCACCGCCCCCAAAATGCGTCTACAAGGGAAAGGTCTCCACATCCTTATAAAGGCATGCTTCGTTCACCTCCTCATCAAATGTGGGACACCACAACCAGCATGATGACTTAGGTGTCCCTAGTAGTGGTTAGTTACTTGTCTAATTTGGTTGAGTCATTAGGCTAAATTTTAGAGTTTCAAGTGGTGTGACAATTGCTATCCAAGAATTTACTGCTGAACTAGAGTTAATGGATAAAACTTGCAGCTTATAATAAATAAGATTTGCGGGTTATAATATATTTT
Organism: Nepenthes gracilis; assembly: GCA_033239525.1. Taxonomy (NCBI): domain Eukaryota; kingdom Viridiplantae; phylum Streptophyta; class Magnoliopsida; order Caryophyllales; family Nepenthaceae; genus Nepenthes; species Nepenthes gracilis. The sequence continues at coordinate 16,294,317 of BSYO01000016.1, read as the reverse complement.
CATGTTATACAATATATATATATATAGTGATTGTAATTGCTGGATTGATTTATTTGGCCGGTTTGGATTTCCGAAATGATAATTGCCGGAATGGATATTCGGAAAGTGGCAAATGATCGGTTTGGATTTCCGGAATGATAATTGCGGAATGGTTTACTTGGTTAAATTGCCGGAATGGATTATTTGGCCGGTATGGATTTCCGGAATGGTTTACTTGGCCGGTATGGATTTCTGGAATGGTTTACTTGACTTGTATGGATTTCTAGAATGGAATGGTTTGGCCGGTATGGATTTTTGGAATGGTTTGGCCAGTTTGGATTTTCGGCATGGTTTGGCCGGTATGGATTTCTAGAATGGAATGGTTTGGCCTGTTTGGATTTTCGGAATGGTTTGGTCGGTTTGGATTTTCGGAATGGAATGATTTGGCCGGTTTGGATTTCCGGAATCGGTCTTTTGGAACTGCTGAAGTGGCTGAAATGGTAGAGAACATTGCTGCAATGGCCGAGGACACTACTTGTTAATGGCCGAGAGCGCTGCGTGCTAATGGCCGAGGACACTGTTATGTTTCGAGGTGAGCCTCTAGTTTCTAAGTTTTTAACAAAATTAGCATGTTTAGCGAAATTATGAAATTTAAAACTGGCCCTTACACAAGATGTCTATGTGAAGGACTCTCCAAAGCCATTTTTGTTCTCCCCCACATTATGATTCTTTCTGTCAACCTTGGCATTAGCTCTCTTCTTGTACTTCCCTTGAGTTGACGTACTTCAATAGTACACATAGCATGCCTTTTGGGTTCTTTTTTGTTCATGATGTTCGAGTTTCTGCAACTTGTCTGTGTTTTCAATTTAGAACCTTGTTATTGAAATGCCAGATATTTGGGATAATCACATCTATAAAAAAGAATGGTACATGGTTAATGTTTCTTGAGATTATGTGGTGTCAAATTGAGTTCTGGTGGCTCTGTGGCAGGGAATTGTGTGAAGTGGTGCTATTGGTTGTCTGGTAGAGGATGTCTGGAAGTTAAGGTTGGGATGGGCTCGTTTTTCAGAGGAAGGTGATTAAAAGAGATGATTAATGTGATGGTATTGTATTTTTTGAAGTGAAGCGGGTTATTACCTGATAAACTGCAATCTGAATTTGATTGCTCAGTGGGATCCAAAAGGTTGTTAGGGTATTCATAGTCATAGATGGAGGAGCAGTGTGTTATGTAAATGGCTGAGGTTCCAAATTTGGTGGCTGATTTTAATTATATAAAAATTTGAGAATGTCACTGTGATCGGTCCATGGAGTATCAAGATAAATTCTCAGTTATGCTTTATGAATGAAGGATTTCAATAATATTTTGTACATTTCATTAGTGGGCTGTGATGAGGAGGCTGTGAGGTGCTGATACTGAGGCTTGTAGGTTTTCACACCTTTAAAGGGTAAAGCAAGGTTATTCAGGAGGGCAAGAAGGAAAATGAATCAAAGAGGCTTTGATGGAATGCGAGTGGTTTGAATGCTTTTCACGTCCCTACTTTGATTGGCTATTCAAGTTTCCTACCTTCTCAAAGAAATGCAATCAAGTCCTTCCAATCATGAAGTCATTTTCCGAGCTTGTGTTGTGAAAAAGATGACTTGGCCCTTTTTAACATGGCTATCTAGACCCAGGTGTAATGACAGTTTTTTTTTGGTTCATATGAGTATAATATTTCAACTCTTCTATAAGATGTCAGATACAAAGTGACTATCATCATTTCAGCCAAAATAAGAAAAAAACCACTAAGTGTTTTGGAGATTAATGAATTGGAATCACAAATCTTAGACTCTTTTTCTTCAGCTTATGTAGAAGCACCTCTCAAATTGGTCATTGGCACCATCCACTTCACATCTTAACTTGAAATGCGCATCAACCCTATCAAAATTAGTTGAGAACTCTGAATTTTGATTAAAATATGAATTTGATTTGGTAGGCTGAAATGGGCAGAAAATTAAATGTGGTATAAGGGAACTTGTGTAATTTCCATGCCTAAAGATCATATCCACTCTTGATCATAATTGAACGCCAAGGGATCATTGCAGCCTCCCTTTTGGAAAATCACCACCATTTCCACTTTCTCTGTTTATATTTGTTCAATGATAACACCAAGTTGCTAGATAACTAGGAGTTTTCCCTCTCGTTTCCCCTATTTATTCTGGGTTAGTATTATCTGGAACTGAGGATAGCTATATTGGAGGATGTTGCGGAGATTGCTTTTGGGGTGGGGGAGTATTGTTGTTGGAGTGGGAAATTGAGGGATTGGGGCAATCAGCATAATGTGTGTTTGGTTTAAATGAATTAGCAGTGGTTAGTTACTTGATTCGTATTGGGATGAGTAGATAGTCCAATTGTAAGAGACACGTAGATAGATTGAGAATGCAAAATGCAAGTCAATGTTGCCAAATGATGATGTCAAACCAACCAGCATCGAGTTGAAGATGAATTTCTGATTTTATGTTTAATTTGGTTTGAAGTTACAATTTGGTAATGTCATTTGCAATTTTTTTGCATTTTTTCGGGGTTGTTTAAGATGTCCATCAGTCTATGCGATTTGTGCATGATATCTCATGAGAAATTTGTGACATTAAATAGCCATCTAGGAAACGAAGCTAATTCATCTTTGTTGATGAATTTAAATAGCCACAAGAGAATTTAAAACTTGAGGATGAATATTGGTGTAATGGTAAGGTTGCTCAATTATGACATAAAGTCAAGGGTTCACATTATGAAAACAACCTCTTGCAATATAGGGTTAAGACGACATCCATCAGACTTTGCCTAGACCCCATGGTTTGTGAGCTTTATGCATTGTGCTGTCTTTTTTAATTAAGAAATCAAGCAGTCTTTTGCAACTTTATGTGCCTATCCTGTGCTGTGAGTGAATGATTTTGGCTGGCTAAAGGGACTTGATTGCATTTCAAATAAGTAGGGACAAAAACGATGAAAATAGGGAGAGGGACTCAATTTGGAATTGGTTTATAATAAGGTTCTAGCATAGAATTTAATCCTGATGTGAAACTATGAAGAAGATGAGGACTTAATTAACATGGTTATATGCTATTTTTTCCCTTTTCTGTTGGGGTTTAATTTAGGTTTTGCCTGGCTAAAAGGACTGGTTTGCATTTTAAATAAGTAGGGACTAAAATGATGAAAATAAGGACAGGGACTCAATTGGGAATCGGTTTATGATAAGACTGAAGCATAGAATTTATCCTGATGTGAAATTAAATAGAAGAGACTTGTTTAACTTGGTTATATGCTATTACTTTTTCCCTTTCTTTTGTTGGGATTTAGTTTGGGATTTGTCATTTTAGCCTGTCCCTTTCCACTTTCTGGGAGGTGCTGGGTTAAAATTCTGTTGATAGGTTGCCCATGGCCTGTTGTTTTTTCAGTTTTGGTGCCATATATTTTCAATGAAGTATACATGCCGCATCCTCTTGATTTCCTTTTGGAATATGCATTTCTTGTTTGATAACAAAAACATTTAGTTTGTGCTAGGCATGCTTGAGAAGTTTTGTAGCAGATCTGGTGTCCTCAGCATGAGTTAGTCTCTTCTTTTGTGGTATACCTATGCATACAACAAGTATTGTCTGTGTGTTTGGACCTGCAGATCAAGTGCATTTTTGGTGTTTTGTCATTTGCTGAAATGTCATTTACATAAATTTGGTCGTTGGATTGGAAAACTAACTTTTGGGATGCTGATGCTGATTCTGATGCTAGGCAGGATTGAGGTCTTGCAGCATTGGTGCTTCTCTGTTAAAACTTAGAAGAAATTTGACAACTCCAATATTGCGTGCAATGATCAATTGCTAAATATTAAATTGCTCTGAGTCTCCTGATGTATAAGTTGTCAAATTAGCATTTGCTTAAGTACGAATCTGAAAAATTTGTTTGAAAAATTATGGCTACATTGGCCTACAATTCATAGAGTCTCATTCATAACAGTGCAATGCAGCTGTCCACTTGCCCCCTTCATTAAAGAAGCCTTCAATGAAACATCCACCTATCCCATTAAAAGAACAAACAAATCAGCTGTTGACCCACTGAAAGAACCATCAATCTCAATGAGACAGGAATGAGTGCTTTACCATAAATGAGGGAGAAGGCGCAAGGAAATAATTCTTTATTCAGTTGACAAGTTCCAGGGTTTGAATTTTGATTTCCAGCTCCTTTGGTTGCCCAGGCTAATCCTTCACCTCCCATGTGCCGTAGCAGCCTCCTTTAAATTCAGCAATTTGAGGCAGTGAAGTTGAAATCCTTTTAGTGGAGCTGAGATCTCTAAGAGAGTCCTTGATTGATTGGTTGAGTGGTTTCCAATTCCATTGGTCAATGAGTCTCTGGGTCGATCATTGGAAGGTTGAATGATTTTTTTCCCATATTGTATTCCTCTATTTTTGATTTAAGGTTAATGTAGCTCAATTTCCTACTGTTGTTCCGGTGCTGACTTAAGTTCAAGAACAGATTACTCAGTTTATTAATTCCATATTAAACTGCATCACAGTGTTATCGAACCAATTAGCTTACACAATCTTTCATGCTGTTAACTGAGAGAAAGGAGAGATTGTGGTGAAAACCCTATTCCAAAGGGTCATGAGGATGTACATATATAAAGGATAAATTTATTAGTTTTGCATAATGATTGACATACCCTTGGCTAGGGTTTGCTATGCTAACACTCTTCCTTAAGTTGGAGTATAGTAAATAATTATGCCCATTTTGTTACAAATGTACTTTACTTAACTTCTAACTAGAAACTCGGTAAACATATTAGCTACTTGATTTCCAATTCTAATATGTCTAATATGAATATGGCATTGTTGTAGTTTTTCATAAACAAAGTGACAATCCACCTATATATGTTTCATAGGTTCAAGAAAAATCGAATTTAATGTTATATGAATTGTTGCCTAATTATTGCACCAAACTGAGATGGTTCGGAATTCTTTCATCCGAGCTATTCAAGTTACTGTTTGAACTGCATCACTTCATGTGTAAACTTATGTCAATACACGATATTCTAATTTAGCATTTGATTGATCTATTACATTATATTTCTTGCTTTCCATGTTACCACATTTTTTCCAATGGACACACAATATCTTGCAGTAGATTTGCGCTCATATGGTGACCCAGCCCAGTCAGCGTCAGAGAATCCTTCTACTCAAGTGTGGCTGTGATTATTATAAAGTAGGTTGCGTTTTGGTGAACCTTTAAAGTAACTAAGTATATGCATGATAGTCTCCTAATATGAAGCACAACGAGAGGGCAAAAACTAACTTACCACACTTACCGAGAATGCAATGTTTAGTTGAGTCACTACTAAATAATTCAGTTTTTCAACTAAATAACGGTATCCCTCTAGTTTAGTAAAGATTTCGCCATTGTCCGGTGAAAGTTTCATTTTTGGATCCATAGGTACACTACACAGTTTTGCATCTATCATACCTATATCTTGAAGTAAACCAAGTGTGTACTTTCTCTATGGGAAGAATATGTCATGATGATACCCTACAATCTCAATGCCGAGAAAGAACCGTAAACACCTAAGGTTCTTGATTTAAAATCGACACTAAAGAAACATAGTATGATCTGCAATACCATTTTTATCACTGTTAGTGATTACAATATTCACAATATTATTCACATATACAATAAGAAGAATATATTGAATATTGGAATGACGATAAAATATAGAACGATCACTTCCACAATGAGAAAAATCAAACTCAAGAACAACTTTTCCAAACTTGCCGAACCAAGCCCGTAAAGATTGTTTCAAGACATATAATGTATTTTTCCACTTGTAAATGAAGCTAGGTTCCTTCTAAGCAACAAACCTTGTTGGCTGCTAAAAATAAATTTCTTCTTGAAGGTCTCTATGTAAGGAGACATTCTTGACATCTATTTAGTGTAAAGGCTAATGATGAATAGTAGCCAAAGCTATAAGGAAGCAAATAGATGTCAATTTTGCAATAAGAGAATGTATTAGTGTAATCCACACCAGTCTAGGCATATACTTAGCTACCAAGTGGGCCTTTAACTGAGCAATGGAACCATCAAAATTAACTTTTATTGTGTATACTAATTTTGAACCAATGAATTTTTTTCTCAAAATGTTAGAGAACTAGATCCCAAGTGTGATTCTGCGCAAATGTTGACATCTCTTCCTCTATAGCTGTCTCCCAACAGGGGTGAGAGATTGCTTTAGACACTGATTGAGGTTTAGAGCATGAGTCCAAGGCAAAAACAAAATCATGGAGCTAAGATGAGATATTAGTATAACAAATAGTGGTAAATGAATGATACGAAGTGTAGCAATGACAACCCTTTTTGAATGCAATTGGAAAGTCTAAAGTTGTCGTTGACTTGATGGTTGTGGGATCTATAGATGAGGGGATCAACTCTATAGGGGCTGGCTTAGGCCCATCTATAGGAGAGGACCCAAATGCCTTACGAGGACCACGGATATAAGTGTGAATATTCAGATCATATAGTGCACGAGGTGAAGACATAACTTAATGGGAAACACGATAGACAAGAAACTATCATGAGGGGTGACATTATGTGTGGGAGTGGAAGCAAACTCATGGAAAGAGAAAGGAGTTGGTTTCTAAAACCATATATCAGAGGATACAAGAAATGTCCTAAGTTAGGTGAGAAGCATCGATACTCTTTTTTAAGTACGAGGATATCCGAAAAAAATATATGACTTGGCATCATGTTTAGTCATGTGAGAGCGAATGTTGCAAACATAGCATATCCAATCAAAAACTCAGAGCAACTGTGTGTAAAGGCTCGTGAGAAAATAAGATACAATGTGGGATATCCCTTGAGGCATAGTCATGAGCATATGATTGATAAAACAACAAGCGGTTAAAATTGCTTTACTCCAAAAATATTTTAGAACTCTAATGTGGAATAGAAGAGCTATAGCCACTTCTAAGGTGTCTATTTTTGCGTTCAGCCACCCAATTTTGTTGTGGAGTATTGGGATAAGAGAATTGATGAAATATCTCATGCTAGGACATAAATGAAATGAACCGAGTGGACAAATATTCACAAGTATTATCACTTCGTAAAATGTGCAGTGAACTAGAAAATTGATTTTGAATTTCAACACAAAATATATAGAAAATGGAAAACAATTTTGAATGATGTTTCCTTAGATATGACCAATTTGTTGAAAAATAATCAACAATAAAGTAATAAGATATCAAAAGTCCATTATGGATGACATTGGATAGGAATATTAAATATAGGGATGTACTATATCAAAAGGAGGAGAGGCTCGTTTATCAACTCTTAGATGATATGACACTTAATAATGTTTAGCAAACTGACAATGCTCACAAAATAAATCTATCATAGAGTCAAGACCACGAGACTACTTTTTCAAACTTGAAAATGAAGGATGACCCAACTGACAGTGGAGCTGAAGAGGTATAAAAAGAACGCTTGAGTAAATAGTAGGAGTGGGCCTTGCGTCTAGCCCATATATATCTCTTGCCTCCTGATGGCCCCTACCAAAGATCTTCTATGTCGTAAGATCCTGAAATGTACAACTTGTATAAGAAAAAACTATGCAACAATTATGTTAATTCTTGAGTCTGCTTATGAATAATAAATCAAAGGGAAATGTAGGCAAGCATAACACCTATGAAATGTTAAGGTTCAGGGCAATAGAACCAATGCCTGCATAGAGGAGTCATTAGCTAAATTAATTGCAGGCAGAGTTGAACATGATCATTAACAGGATAATGTACCCGAGGTTTTGTTATATGATTCGACATAGCAAAATCTATAATCTAAGTTTGGGATGATGTCAAGAAACAAGATGTGAGGCTACCCACTTGAACATGGATAGTGGTAGATGCAGCTGTTCCATCAAGTAAATGGAGTAGTCCTTTGTGGATAAAGTAACAATCTCTTTCATTGAAGGGTTAGGAGAAGTAAATAAGGTGCCACTATTACTTCTAGAGGTGATCGTAGCATACTGTGTAGATGACATAGCGGGTTTCTCGTATAACTTCTAATATTTATTTTAGGTGTGACTAACTCTACCAAAATGAAATCATGTCACTACCATAGCCACCTAATTACCTCGTTTCATGTTGACCACCTCGAGTAGTAAACGAGGATTAGGTTGCCAAAGCTGTTTGATCGGCAGGACTAGCAATAACCGATGGTAAAACCTTGCTGTTGACTCGTAGAATATGAGAAAACACATAACATAATGAAGTAATCTCTGAGTTTTGTAAAATCAGGGATCGAGCAAATTCAAAGTCAGGTTTCAAGCTAATAAGAAAGCACATAATAGCCTATTATTTACGTTACTCTCGCATTTGCTTCGCATTGGTGGTGACGGGCATAAGCACATTCAGTTCCTTGTAGAACTTGTTGAAGTCAGTAAAATAATTAGTTATGCTCTAATCATTCTAATCCACACGAAAGAAAGATTTAGATACATTAAACATTGTCGATATATTATGTTTCCTAGAGTAAAAAATTGGCAGATACCCGCTCAACTTTTTGATGGTAACAGTATGTGTGACCAAAATAATTATACTCTGGTCCATAGAATTAATCAACTTAGTGTACAAGCGAGCATCTTCATGGGTCTCAGGGGGATCCACGTTAGAGTTTGAAGCATTTTTAGTGAGATGGTCATCTTTATCAAGTCCTCGAATAGTAAATAATACGATCTCCTCCAATATCGATAGTTTGTCCCATTCAGACATTGATTTATAATTGAAGAAGATATGGTCGTTACAGTTTCATCGGCAATGACTTTGGATTGATTTGTTTGAGTTGGAACACTCCCTCTAGATATATTTCCAATCTCCATACCCAATAACAAAAATACCACACAATAAACCAAAATAAATATTGTGAAGGCCCAAACATAGATCACCACTCAACATTAGAGAAAGAATACCTGTTAGTTGTCACTTTTATGTGCTGTCACACTAGAGAACTATGAATCGGATAGAAGGAGAATTAGATAGAAGAAAGAGAGGCTGAGCACCCATAGACATGCAAAGAGATTCCAAAAGTGTGTGGTTCAATTACTCTAACGTTTGAAGAGAGGAAGCACGAAGGCTCCTTCCTCCTTCAATCTTCGAGCACCCATAGAACATAGAGCTGTGAACAATAAAGTCAGCCACAAAATCAGATTTGCGACACATGACTAGAGACAGTGAACCCACAAAGTAGATGTCAGGAAATCTATCAGTGACAAGGCGCCACACTATAAGTGTCGTGCAAATCGGTCATCAGCGAAGCCTTATCAGGCAATAGCAACCTTCAAACATCTGATAAAAGAGGCAAAGCTCTTCCAAATTTGTAGAATCACACAGAAACGAGCCAGATCTAGGGTTTTGAAAGAAACCCTAGATTGGTAAAAGCAAGCAAAGTAAGCACCAACTTATGAACACAAGATGGGGCTTTGGTTCTCTTTGATGAGATGCATAATTGCCAGAGAGATGGGCCGCTGGCGGTGGCAGCTGCACTGGAAATTGTGATTGCTTTGATACCATGTTAACTAAGAGAACGGAGAGAAATTGTGGTGAAACCCTAATCCAAAGGGGTCTTGAGGATTTACATGTATATAGATAAATTTGCTAGTTTTGTATAATGACCAAAATTCCCTTAACTAGGTTTTGCTATTCTAATACATGCTATTTCCTATGTGAAATTGGTCTCCTAAGAAATTTTTATTCAATGCTTAAAATTTTAGACTAAGTGCTCTTTCCACTAAATTTCAGCACCTCTTGATGCTTTCAGTATCTCTAAATTATCTCCATTTCTTCTCTGATATGTCTTACAATTCATTAAAATTAATAACACCTTGGCACATTTAAGTTTGTCATCACCTTTAGAGTTTAGTATCTTTTATAAGATTTTCAGCACTTCTTTTTTCAAACATGCAAGAGAATGGAGAGTGTGCTGTTTGTGTATATCTGCATTTTGTGAGTTATTTTATATGAATTGTGAAATGGCGGAAACCATAAAAATTATTCAACAAGCTTTGGAAGGAATTCCTGAGGGTCCCTATGAATATTTGTAAATCTGACGCAGTTAGATTTTAAATGTGTTCCCCCAGGTACATATATGAAATTGTGTAAAGGTTGATTAGCAAAATTACGTATTCTACTGATCATCCTCCTGAACCTTGTAAAATCTGCTCTTGTTTTTGTTGCAAAATATCTGTAGTCCTGGTAAACACTTGCCCCTTAATGTGGACTGGTTGATAGAGAGTCATACCTTCAACATAATGCTTTTTCCAGTTGTTATTATTCATGAAATTCTCTTTAGCAGGCCGATTCTTTGATAATGGAGGAAGCTCAATATCTTCAAGTTGCAATGGGTCATGAGGATGAATCTCTTGATGAATTTGTCGAGGCTCACACAGTGTGCTTAAATGATTTGATGTTCTTCCCCACTCGCAATGCTTATGGTCTCTCTAGTGTGTCTGGAAATATGGAGAAACTTGCAGCACTGCAGAATGAATATGAGTGTATGAAAAGGAAGATGGATGATGACACAAAGAAGGCACAACGTCATGAGCAGAAGATCAAGGTTCTTAGCCATGGCTACCAGGTTGATACTGATTTCCTCTTCTTTTTTAAATAATTTTGATGTTTCTTATATATTAATTACTTTTTTTTGATGTTGGGAGGTGAATGTAACACTTCAAAAATTTCATTTCATCTTAGCCTCGTAGGTCTTGAGCTTCAAAATGGAAAATGATGAATGATTAATGTCGTTTATATTTCATTCAGAAATATTTAAAATTTCTTTGTCCCTGCTTCCATTTTGTTGGTTAAAATATGACTTCACTAATTGTGGTGAGATGCCACCAAAGAATAGGATACAACCTTAACTGCATATGTGTAAATCTTTTTGGCAGTCTGAAGAGTAAAACGATTTTTATCCCACTACCAAAAAACAAATCAAGGCACCCTAACTGAAAAGCAGACATGTTTAAAGCTGCCTTCTAAAAACAATGCAATTCCTCACACCCCAACTAAACCAGAGTATAGAAAGAGGTATTAGAGTTAGAGAATTCTCATCAAGGACCTTTCTGTTGAACCACTTCCAGGCAAAAGTGCATTTTTTACTGATTCCACTTCCATAAGCTCAAGCTGGCATCCAAGCTGTTAGGCAATGTCACAGTGCAGAAAGAGGCAATTAACTGACTCTATGGCACTTTGCCGAGCACAAAGTTGGTTTCCATGCAGCTTCACATGTGAAAACTGATACCCTTGAAGGAACAACTGTCTTCCGGGGATACAACCTTTCTCCTCCTCTATTTAAAGCAAAAGTAAAATATAAGAAACTGAGAACCCATTTTTATTCAACTTGTGTTTAGCCTCGTCATCACTCTGAAAACCATATTGTGCAAAAGAGAAGGGAGTTGTTGTAGCTAAAAGAGAGCTTCCTAATAAAAAGCCATTTGAAGAGATTGTACTTATCATTTTTTATGAACACTTATTTTTCCTCCCTTTGTCTCGGAACCAATTCATCCTTAGAGTTTGTCTCTTCTACTCCTTTCTGCCATCCCCCTATTCCAAGAAACCACAGTGATCCTTCTTTTCTCGTTGGTTTGTTACCATCAAGGCTGCTCTGGTGGGCCATTGCAGTGGTGTCAGCCTGGGTGCTGCATGCAGCCCAAGAGAACTTTAATGGTAGATCATTACCAACATCGCTTTCCTCACTCTCTCCCTTCTTTCCTCTTAGCTACCTAGTTTCCGTGACACCAAGGTGCCATGAGATTTCTGATTTCTAGCCAATTTGTAGTGCCGTGGCTAGCCTGTAGGCCCCTTCCGGGTGAGCTTTCTGTTTAGGGTACATAGATCACATCTTGAAACTCAGTGAAAATTTACCCATTGTTTGATATTCCCCACTTGTTCTAGCGCTTCACCACGTTATGGTTGAATTTACATCTGTTCTAATTGTGACTGCATCTTTGTAATTTTAGATGCGTGCTGGGAAACTGTGGACTCAAATTGAGGCAACTTTCAAGCAGATGGGCACTGTTGGAATCGAATTGAATTGCTTCCTCATGCTACAGAAGCAAGAGAAATTGGCAGCATCGTTTAGGATCAACGACCTCTGGGAACAAGTCCAGAAGCAGAAAGAGCTTGAGAAAACTTTACAAAAACGCTATGGTGATCTTCTTGCAGAGCTGGAAAGGACCCGACAACTCATGGATGAGTACAGAATCCAAGCTCGAAGGTGGGAAGAAATTGAAGCAATGAATCGTGCCCTGGAGTCTGCTCAGGCTGCAGAAAATCAGGCTATGAGCTCTATGGAAGTGGATTCCTCTCAAGAAGAAATCCCACCCCACTTTGTCGATTCTGTTGAAGTACAGGATAAACCAAGCCCAAAACACGATATGGATATTGATGCGGATGATTCCTGGTCCCGGAGCACTCCTGCTTTCACTCAGGCACAGGATGTAGTATTGTCAGAGAGAGATGACGCCACTGTTATCTGTGAGGCGTCAAATGCTGATGAGAACTGTAAGCACAGTATCAGTGGAGTGGAAGGCCGAAAGATGTCAAATATTGAAGTTGCAGAGGATCCATGTGTTGCAGAGTGCACAAATGTGGTGGTTGCCAATGCAGAGAATGCGGTCCTAGAAGCAGCCGATGCAGATGGCTCTGCTGATGGGCAAACATTTACAGGGAGAAAAGCAATGGGGTTAGATGTGGATGGAATTGTTGCCGACAACAGATCTACTCTGGCAGTGAGTGACACTGCCAATCCCGGAGAAGTGTGATGGTGGACAGTTAGAAGCTTTATTGAGTTTCTCAGTAATGATGATGATGTTGCTGTTCGGGAATGGGGACGTGGAGGAGTCTAATGACAATGTGTGATATTCTGGTTAAATATATTTTTGCCGGAAGCCGCTATGCTGTTGGCTACGGAATTAGCAAGAGAGGTCTACATGGGAAATATCTGCTCAGCACAGCAGATCAATGTTGTCGGATCAATGGAACCCTTCTTCCACCCCGCCAAAAAGGGGCTTTTGTTCTTCCCTTTTTGAAGCAGTCAGCTATAACCTGATCAATCTGCTGATAAAATTGTTCAGCAATTTTATGTTTTATTTTTGCATTGATCAGGCGACAGTCTTTTAAGTGAGTGTTGATGGTCGTTTCTCTATTATTTGATCATGTTGGCAGAGCAGATTAGAGTATTTGCTGATAATTGTGATGGATTTGGAAACAAAAACTATTTAACAACAATGATTATGAGAAAAGCAATTGGAGTGTAAAAGTGAATTCGCTACTGGTTTTCTTTGTTTTCTGTAATATATGTAAATGTGTGCCATGGTTGACATGTAGTCAAGAGGGATGGATACATCCTTGTGATGCTCAGGGGTGCTGTTTGATGACTGTTTTTCAACTTGCTGTATTAAGTCATCTATTATATCTCGTACATTTAGGAAGTTGAAATTTAAAAATGGAGCGAAGTCCAACGGCTTTTATTTAAGGTCAGCAGAAGTTCCTTCACTTTCCCATCTTCGACAAAAGTGATTGAGTAATAATCAAACATTTATTTGCTAATAACGTAAGGATTTAAACGCAGAGCACAATCACATACTGGAGCCACTGACCCCATCCAAAAATCCTCTTAATTTCATTGAAAATGAAAATATCTGCTCGAGTTAAATAAACCGTCGTCGCATTAGCAGAAGAGGTTCTGAAGTTTTCCTCAAACCCTCCCCAAAAAAGGTATTTTCGTGTACAGGAAATGAAATGATGATGATCATCAATTATACTTTTATCTGCAGAGGAAGACCAGCGGCATTGATCCAGCTCCCCTGCAAGAAAGGGGCGACGGTGTACTCATCCGCCTCCTGCTTGCTGATAGACTTCTTATACCCAGGCCACTTCACCCTGCCGGAAACTGCCGCCCCGGGTCCCCGGTTGTTGAACTCTGCATAGTACAGGGTCTTGAGGGCGAAGTCTCCGGCCCACGGTAGCCAACCTTCCGGCTGGATGAGGTCGCCGATAGTCGACTGCATTACGATCGTCCTGGAGAACTCCTTCCACGGCCTTCCTAGGTAGGTCTTGAACTTGCTTTTCTCCGGCTCCAACTCCTTGTGCGGCAGTATCCTGCAATTTTGGAGGACGATGCCGGTGTTCTCGTGGCGATCGACCCTCCCTTGGGCGGTGACGATGTTCTGCTGGTTGTCAAGGGGCTTCCTGACGAGGATCAGGCAGTTCTGGAATAGGGAGGCGGCGTCCCCAAAGATGAAGTCGACGGTGCCGGTGATGACGCAGCTGCGGTATAACTGGCGGTGCGTCTGCGCATAGAGGGTGTCCTGGTACGCCTCCATGCGGCAGTTGAGGAAGATTGATTTGTCGGCTTGGACGCGGAGGGCGACTGCTTGGTGCTTCTCCGGGCCCGCTGTGTTCCTGAATCCCATGGACATGGCCACGAATCCGTCCCCCAGTGCCGCTGATCACCATTGTCGATCGAGAAATATTTTAATTCAGAAAAAGTGCATCTATTCATCAACGACATATAAATCATATGGAAATAATCAAGACCGTCGTGCTCTTTACTGACATACGAATGTAAACACCAATGGATAATTCAATATGGGACACTTTTTATATTAAATTTTAAGTAGAGCTGAGAGGATCATTCAATGTTTTTATGGTTTACATCTATGGCATTAAAGTGGTAATGCAACAACGACGTGATAAGGCTCAAATAAAATAACCTAAATTATTATTATTTTATAATTGATTTATTTAAAATTTATTTAATAATTTTTTAATTAATTGAGAAGAATTTTTTATGTTAAAAATATTATATATTATTATATTTTTTATATTTATAAATTTAATAGTTGACATTAAACCATATAAGTTTGGATTTATTCCACTCTGATCAAATCTCAGCAGTCTACTTTCTCCATTATTTTCAGAGTTGTAGTTCTCTTTCGTCCATGCATGCCGGGAACAAGTTGAACTACGATGAATTTCATGCAATTTCTTTACTCCTTACCCTAAACTCTCAACGACGTTAATTTTGTGTGCTCCACATGAATTTGCATTTCTTTGAATTCTGCAAAACAAGGGAGGTTGAAGTCACATACCAAAGGTCGCAGTCTCGAAAGTTCTGACTCCATCTACAAAATTTTTATTCCCTGTGACGACAGTCTTCTGCGATCCATCGCCATACATGGTAATATTCACCATCTTCTTACTCACGATCACATACTCCTCATAAATTCCTTGTTTGACATAAATGAAGTACCTGCATTATTAACCTCGTAATTCACAACGATTCTTGGCAGCACAGAAACACTGTTAACAAAGATCCAAACACGTAGAATTTTCAGAAACAATAACTACATCTTATAACGAAGTAATGAAGACACTGGCATACCTCCCAAGGCGCTTTTCAGGTATGGCAGCCAATGCATCGTTTATTGAGGTGAAATTGCCGCTACCATCTTTGGCAACCGTAATATTAGGAATTAGACGGTTCGTTAGTTTTGTCAGAAGCTTTCGCTCATCGTGTCCTACCCATCGAGGAAGCCCGTCTTTGCCCACAGCAAGCCCATTGTCGGAGTCCTTCGATAGAAGCTGACGAGTGACTCCATGCATGTCGAACTGCGAAAGAAACGACGATAGCATAGAAACAATGGCGAGGGAGTTGCTAACCAATTCCTTGGTAGAATTCAAGGCTCCACGCATCTGTGCCTTGAGTTCTCCGTCGGGAAAGCCATCGACGCAAGTTTCTTGATAAGATATCACAGCGCTCAACCAAGTTCTTAGGTCGTGAACTCTCGCTTGGACGCCATTCTTGCTCCCATCGGGCCTGTCGGCGTGGGAAATCGACGACCGCAATTCCTCGGTGGCATCCTCAAAGAGCTTCTTGCAGTCGTCGTAGGCAGCTCTCTCTTCCGGTTTCTTAAACTCGAATTTGTCTACCTTTTTCGCCGCCTTGCTCAGTTCTTCCGAGGCTGCCGAGATGGCTGCCTTGATCACGGCTTTGGGTTGGATTTCGGTAGCCGAGGACGAGTTCACGACCTTCGAGATGGTTTGTTCGCATTTTTTCTTGTAATCAGTTGGAGAACAGAACATTTGAAGCATTCGACTGGCTGAATTTGTGGTGGGAAGTGGATTAGCTTCATCGTTTTTTGTGGCTGATGAGCGATGGTTAAAATGCAAGAAAGCGAAGGCTCCCGCTACAATTAAGCAGAGGACAAGGATAGAGGAAACAAATGTGATAATAACCTTCTTTTTCGCTTTTTCTTCCCGTTCGGCTCTTCGACGTTTCGATAGCTGGCCAAATTCTTCAAAAGCCATTGTTTTTTATTAACTTTGACTCTTCTTCTTCTTCTTCTTCTTTGAGGTGCAGAGAGAAAGAGGCCCGTCTGCCTTAATGACTTAGCCTCCCTTACTCCTCCTAAGGAAGGTTTGTGTTTCTGCTTCTCTCTCTCTTCTTCTTCCTCCCAACCATCGCTTTTTATTCCGGTTTTCCAGATGAATCACTCTTAATTTAGTCGTTGTGTTCTTCTGTCATTTTTTTTAGATAAAAAAAACTCTCTGTTGCTTATTCATGGTGACAAAAGACGTATGGACTAGAGAAGCTTTAGGGTTTCTCTACAAAATTGATCAGCTGTCATTATTGAAAATTCGACAGTAGGTGGCCCCGGCAACTAGAGAAAATGACTATTTTGAACAATTTACAACTAATTTAGATTTTCACATACATTTAATAACTCCTTAATCTAATCATTTATTTAGACCCATAAATAAAATATAAATAAATAAATATTATATCATATTATTTAAAAATATTCTAAATATCTTTTGAAAATCATTTGAATATCTTACAAAATTTCAAATATACTAAACCTTATGGGCTTTTGTTACAATGATTATTAAATTAAATAAGAAAAGAAATTTAAGGGCAAGTAACTTATATAGAAGATTCCTAAGCTTCTAATCCAGCACTAAAAGTAACCCCAGTTTGTGGGAGCCACGAGTTTCCGTCAATAAACTCGGCAACGGTAAACTTGATCGCTTGATCTGAACCATTGAAAACATGGTACCCAGGCCACTGAACCCTGGATCCAACGGCAGCCCCAGGCCCAAAATTCATGTACTCCGCATAGAACAACGTATCGAGAAACATGCCCTCACTCCACTCAAGCCACCCTTCCGGCCTCACTACGGCGCCGATGTACGACTGCATGAAGATGGTCCTCGAGTACTGCTTCCATGGCCGGCCAAGGTAGGTGTACGTGGAGTTAGCCGGCCCCTGTAGAAGGTCCGAATCTGCCGTTATATTGCAGAACTGAACGGAGAATCCGGAGACGTCTTCTTGCTCCTTGCGACCCTGGGCGGTGACTGTGTTCTTCTGGTTCGGGAGTCCTTTCTTGGCCAGGATCTGACAGCTTTGGAAAACGGCGACGGCGTTCCCGAACATGAAGTCGACGGTGCCGGTGATGGTGCATTCGCGGTAGAATTGGCGGTTGGTGTGGGCGTAGAGCGTGTCTTGGTAGCCCCTGAAGGCGCAGCGGTACAGGGCCGATAAGTCTGAGTCCGATCTGAATGCTACTGCTTGTTGCTTTTGGGGTCCGGCCGTGTTCTCTATGGTCAAGTCTCGTGCGATGAATCCCGAACCTGAAACAGCTGCATTTTGCACGTTGGATATATATATATATATATATATTAAAAATGAATTAAAACAGAAATTAAAATATATATATATATTTTTTTTGAAAAAAAATTATTTATTATTTTTTTAAATTAAAAAAATATCATCCAACCAAATCAAATGATTAACAGAAAGAGATCAACTCTACCCCATTCTCATAGGGTAAGCGTTGCTGCTACAGAGGTGCATCAGCTATAACGAATAAAATTTAGATTTTTAAAAACCATTTAAAAATAATTATTTTTTATTTTTGTATTAGATTTGATATTAATATTATAAAAAATATAAAATATAATAATTATTATTTTTTATATTTAAATTTTAATAATTAAATTTTGACTCAATTGTCGAGGATAGAGTAGTAGGGGCTAATATTCCTCAGGGGTATCAATTGGATATTATGAAAATAATAAGTTTTATTTTATTTTTTGTTCTTCTGTACGTTCTCGTAAGTAAGTAAGGATTTAATTATAATAATTTAGACAATTATAATACATATTAAAAATTATCAGACTCATATTTTATAAGTTTAGCTGTTCAAATTAATATAATAAAATAATTAATGTTAAAAGTATAAGAAGCATCTCCTATAAATTCTTTAGGAGTAAAACTGTTCCATCGATTCGGATGATCAAATTTTAATCAAGGCATCACCGTTCTTGAATGGTACGGATGAAGTGAGTTCTCAAGAAAGCCCTAAAAACTGAAACAATTAACGATATGCGTCATATTATAGCTGACAAATACACAAATAACTGACAGTTCAACCCTTTTGACCTGCGTCCAGTAGACTTTTAAATTTAAATTATTTTTTAAAAATAAATAATTATTATTTAATTATTTATAAAAAATAAAAATTTAATTATTAAATTATATCTATTTATTAAAAAATAAATAATCTAAATTGAAAAGAAGATTTCTTTCATCTCTTTAAGAGATGGATGTTTCGTCATCCCCATACCCCAGCATACAATTAATTGCTTGAGCAGTGGAGTGTCTTCATCTTCTATATTTTTATTTTTTTAAAGTATGAGTACCGTTGGATATTTAATTTAATATTTAAAAAGTAAGAAAAAAATAATGTATAGTTGATAAAAACTAGTCTATTATCTAGTTTTTGTGTATAAATTGAGTTTTTTTTTTTTGGAATTTTCTGTTTTCATGCTTGGAATTTCTAGTTAGCCTACAAAATGAATTCCTTATCGTTTATTTGTAAGCATCTAATATAAAAAAATTGTCAATCAAACTCAAGCCTTGGTGTTTTTTTATCGAAGTGTTGATAATCAATAATTCCATTTGTGTTTGTGTTCCCATCCGATAAAATTTATATTGCAGAGTTATGAATTATATAACTTGGCATGATCTCTAGGCCAAATCAAGGAGAAAGGGAAGGAGGAGAGTTGGAGAATTAAAATAACAAAATCACTAATATTAATAAAATTTACCAAACGTGGCAGTTCTGTAAGTAGTCCAGCCGTCAAGGTAGCTTCGACTTCCGGTTATAATGGTGGCATCCATTCCATCACCAAAAACCATAATATTGCTTTTCTTTCTCTTGATCTCCACATTTTCCTCGTACACACCCCTCCTGATGTATATCACGAATCGCCTTGTACTATAATCAGGGGCGGCGGCCACCGCATCCGTCACCGTAGTGAAATTGCCAGTGCCGTCTGCAGCCACTACAACATCCGCTGTACGCACTCCTGCCGTTTGCAGCAGCTCCCGGTCTTTGGGAATGACCCAAGAAGGAAAGGATTCGTCACGACCGCCCATAAGCAGCTTCCTTCCGCCGCCTTTACTGCCGCCATTGTTGGACTTCTCTGGCCCGGGAGTTTCCGGTAGCATGTTGATAGCTTTAAGGACTAATGAGGTGACTTGGCTAAGGCTCCCTGCAATCTGTTCTTTCACAAAACTGTTGGTGCCTTCGAACCCATCGACGCATGTGTCTTGATTGACGAGCGCAGCACTCAACCATGTCTTCATGTCAGATAGGATACGCCCAGTGCCATTGCTTTCTCCTGTCATATTGATTCGTTTGATTTGTGTTAGGAAAATGCCTTTTTGTGATAATTTCCTTGGTCGCAGATTCAAATTTTCCTCTCTGTGATACTGAGAGTTCCAGAGATTGCAAGCAATGACTGATTTGAGAAATGCAGAGATTGATGATTAGTGTATGACACAGTTGATTTTGAGCTCAGAGAAGGGATGCAGGTTACAGGTATTCCCAGTTGGGAAGCTCCATTGCGATGGAGGGTCTCCACTCTAAAAAATTGAAAGGCCCAAGAAAATTAATGTATGAGGCTTCAAAATATATATAAATGATTATATTTTTTATTTTTTTTCATATGAGTATTTTAATATTTTAATATTATAAAATAATAATAAAAGATATTATTTACATATATGTTTTTTTTTTTCACATATTTAATATGTTGGATTATTTCAATTTAAAAGTCCCCTCACGGTCCTAGTGCATCCGATGTGCGAGGAGAAGGGGCACGATGAGCGCCTCGAATCCATTCCCAGTTGCCCTTAAGAGCTGAGGAATTACCAGTTGGTCATCTGTGAAAGGCATTCCCTTCCAAATTTTTAGTTAAGTAAAAAAAAAAAAAAGGAACAAATTTCCTTTTTTCATTGAAAAACCAAGAAACTACAAAAATTCATTTGTAAACTAATGCAATTTTAACTCATGTAAGATCAAAAGTCTGAGAGTTTAGATTTTAAAAATGGGTTCTCTATTATAAGGATAATATTATATACATTTGATTTTTTTTTTGGTTATAATGAAAAATCTCTTATCATATTTTATGAGTCTAGGATAAAATCCTAGTAAATTACCTCACTTTCAAAGAGCATTTATTGGGTCGGTCTAATAATACAGTAGTAGGAATTAAAGCTTTCTTTTATAATAAAAAATAAAAAATTATAATTTTTTTTAATAAACTAAGGTAATTTAAAGAACTGATATGATACTTTATTATCATTTAAAATTTACTTAGTTTAGATTATAAAAATTGATTTTCTACAAAAAAAAAGAAATTCTTTCTGTTTTTTTAATAATGAAAAATTCCATATTCCACTTTGTGAATTTGAGCTAAAATCCAAGTAAATGATGCAATGTGTGATTTGATCAAAATTCTAATTTTACCACACTTTCAAAGAATATTCACCGATGGGTCTAATATGATGGTAAAAATAGTTAAATTCATGATCATCAACACATTTTTGATGTCCTAATCTACCATTTCTAACTATTCTAATTTATACTACTTGTACACCTGATTATTATCATTCTTAGCTATGTGAATATCTTGTACAATGAACTATTCCTTTCATGACATGATGGATACACAGTAGAGTAGCCCTCTTGCATCCCACGTCAAGCTACCTTGAATTTGAATTGTGTGGGTTGTGAATTTTGTGTTAGAACAACACACTTATATCAGCCAGGTTGATCAACACAGTGAGCTCTATTAGCACAACTCATTTTGTTAGCTGTGTGCAGAAATGGGAAAGAAAATGAAAATTAAAGAACTGGATGGCAATTTGACGGCTTAGCGCATTACCTTGAGCCAGTTTCAACGCGTGGCTAGCTGACTGAGGTGAACAGTAGAAGAACAGAGAGAGAGAGAGAGAGAGAGAATACCAGTCTGAGCAGCAGAGAGTGTCCAGGATAACTGATCGGAGGACAGGGCAAGCAAATCAACGCAGTCAGAGAGGGCATTAGAAAGCCGAAAGTCACCGAAGGCGGCAGTAAAATTGGAAACAAGGGAAACGGCCTTGCTGACGACGGAAATGGTGGACGTGACAACAGTGGTAAACACCAAGCTGGGAACTATAAAGCCATCTGACTGCAGTAACTCCGCCATTGCACTGCCATGTTGTGGCGTTGGCGCAACCATCACCGCGGAGAGGACCACCAAAAAGAGTAGCAGCCGCTTCTCCATTGAGAAAACAAGGACGAGACAGCTAATCTTTCTAGTCGTAGTCCATGGCAAGAATGAGGGTACATATAGCAGTGGTAGTATGAGCATATATTCACATTAATGGAACAGGGAAACAAAGGGTATCTGGGGTGGTGGGTCTATATTTTGTTATTTTTTATTTTTATTGTTAATATTTAATAAATGTAAAAATACTATATATAATTTTTTTTACCTTTTAATATCAATAATTAAATATATATTTAATGATAAAAATTAAAAATTTATCAAGTATATTTTCTTTAAAAAGAAACATAGTCCCCAAATTCGCATTAAATGATGGGGTCTCTTGCCAGCCCCATGAAGACATTTATGAGACTGCTGAGGGTGCTGTTTGCCTAGCCCTAAAGTCGTTGGTATGATTGTGGATTTTTTTTAAAAAAATAATTATTTTAAAATTTATTTTTTTAATAGCATATTTAGACAGTTAAATTTATTAAATTTATTAAAAGCCAAATGAGCTTTTATGCCGTGAATCATCTATCTGTACAATTTTTTAAAAATAATTTTCATATATATATTTTTTTCAATATTGAATAAATTTTCCAAAAAACTGAGAAAATTGAAGAAAGATATACTCTTTCTGTCAATATATGAAAATAACTGTAAAATGATGAAATATTACTTATTTGAGTACTATTTCTCTTATGCCATAGTCATCCCCATGCAGGGTATTTTCGAGAAACTGAATGACAGGTTTACCTATTGAAAACCTTCTAACAGCTTCGCATGAACTAGGGTTTCTGGGGTCTTTCTGGCGGTTATCTCTGTGCGTCTCCTCGAGAAGAAAGCGAAGAATTTACAGGTGATAGATAGAGAAAGATGGGTCATTCGAACATCTGGAACGCGCATCCTAAGAACTACGGCCCTGGATCTCGTACTTGGTGATTAATCCTTCGTACAATAATATTTATCCTTTCATTTACCGTTCAATGTATGCGAGAAAGTCCGATCTTTGGATTTGTGTGCAATTGGATTGATAAAAGTTCGTTTTACAATTCCAATTTCATTTTACAATTCGAATTTCGTGTATTGGTCCAGTAAGAATTGATGAGTGGTCAAATGTGGAAGCAGTTCCTTTACTGTGGAATTAACTGCGTACCAGATTACGTAGCTAGCATTTTTTACGATATGAATGCTCAACAAAGAAGATGTTGATTGTTTTTAATTGAAAGGAGTGGTTCGTTGTAGATGGAGCGTCCTGTTCGTGAAATATTGAAAGTTTCGTGACGTGCTGAAATTGGGAGCTTTTGATAGTTGACGGATAAAGTAGACAAGTACTAGCTATATTATTGGCCGAAATGAATAAAAGAACTGGGAACTAAGGATACTGAAATCTTATTTTTTTCCGTGGTCTTTGATCTGCTTTGAGTGCTCTCATTGGATGGCCGAACTCGTGATTCCGGTTGTCTATCTGAACATAGTCCTGTGAATGCAATCCTTGGTCTTGTTGCTGTTGACAAGCTATAGTTCACTTGCCGGTAATCCTCTAATGTAGCTATTTTGATGGTCTTCAAGCTGTGTAGAACAGTGTCATTTTACTGCTCGTCTTTGGTAATTGGTACTAGAGAATGGATTGTTATATTGATATCCCAGTAGGATTTGCTCGTAATCTGTGATTGCCATTAATTTGTAGGATTAGTAGTATCCAGTCAGCCATTTTAGTTTTATGCTTATGTGCTAATGCTAACAACAGGTATTTCCCATTTTATCATGCGAAGGAGAGTTTTTACTTGGGTTTAATTATTCAGTTCCATAAGGATAGATGCAATTGTTTCAGCTGATATCCCAATTAGGGTGCTTTTGGTAATGTTATATCCCTCCTCTCCAGGATGAACCTTGCAATGGAGGCGGCAGAAGTGGCCACACCTCCATTCTATAGAATGATCCCATATCCCATTTATATGGCCCTGCACTTGGAATGCAAGATGCTTCTCATCATAGGGTTGCCCCTGGGTGAGAATCCTGATGCTGAAAAATAACCAAAGAAAGGCTTTGTATTTAATCAAATTCATAATAGTACAGTAGGGAATAACAAACTTGAGGGGCTGCGAAATCAGCATAGGGGCGAAAACAACTTGAGGAGAATCACTCACCTGTTTAAATGGACAACTAAACCTTCTAATAGTTTATTGGGGAACCACTCACCTAAGGATTGTGACCCAACCACCAACTGATGATCAATTATGGAGAATGAG
Organism: Nepenthes gracilis; assembly: GCA_033239525.1. Classification (NCBI taxonomy): domain Eukaryota; kingdom Viridiplantae; phylum Streptophyta; class Magnoliopsida; order Caryophyllales; family Nepenthaceae; genus Nepenthes; species Nepenthes gracilis. Next base: position 16,270,423 of record BSYO01000016.1, on the reverse strand, counting down.
TTCTTTGAAAATCACATGGTTTCTGCTCTCCCTGTTCTCTTGCTTTTGCTCCTTGAAAAGAAAGAAAACTATGTGGAAAAGATAATGACATAACTTGAGCTATGTTCCTTGGATATCTTTCTTGATTCACTCCTTGTTGACCAGCAACCTCTGGAACTCTCTTCATGCTAGAAATCATTCTAATTTAATTTGGGTCTTGATCTTGATGATCAAGTTCAATGACTTGAGCCACATCCTCCTCTTCAAAAAAAAAATCACCCTCTGAGTTATACTGGAGTCAAGAATTTTAAATTCTATGATGCCTTCCCCATGTGAATGTTAACAGGGTGAACTAATCGTCCACCCCGGCACCCTTATCCCCTCAACATGGGAATGGATTCCTATTCTGAAACAACTTGATGCAGGCCAAATTTAGAATGCTGGAAAGAACAAAGGAGGTTATACCCACTTCGGTACTCTAATGATTTATTCCCACTCCATCCATCCAATGAGGTTGATTCAGTTTCGTACTTTCAATTTTTTGGACATCCTAAAGTTGTTGCTTCTTAACCGTGAGTAAACAACTTTACCTATTTATTTTCCATGGAATCCATCATTTAGTACATGTTATTTCTAATTATGCTCATAATTAGACTCCTTGGTAATAAAATAATCCCCTGGGTTCTTCTATTTCAGTGTTTTGGTTCCCTGCACTCACATATCCCCTCACATGTTCGCAGCCGTGTTTGTGGGAATCCTCATGGATTGATCAGAAAGTATGGGCTTATGTGCTGCAGGCAGTGTTTCCGCAGCAATGCCAAGGAAATTGGATTTATCAAGGTTTGTGTTTCCATGTTAACAAGTTAGCATTTGCATTCGCATTTTCATTGAATAGGGAAGCACAGATTACAGGCTCTTTGGAATCTCTCTCTCTCTGTTGTGAAACTTCGACTCCTTTTTTCCTGGGCCCAATACATCTCTTGGGCTGGCACATTGATGTTTGACACGTGACTGACATGCTTTGACACATGTTGGGACATTTAAGTTTTCATGTTAACTCTTACATATTTTGGTGCGTTTGAGATAAGTTGGACTATTTTTTTTAATTTTAAAAAATAAAGTTCTGAATGTAAACTAAAGAAAAGTAGAACTATTTTATAATTTAGGAATAATTAATGACCGAAATTTCCTTGTCCTTTTTTTTCCCAATTATGTGATATATGTTGTATAGTATAATTGTTTTATATTGACTCTCTTGTTTACTGCCTTTTCCTGTAATTTTTTTTTATTTTTGAACGTCAAAACAAAAAATATACATTTTTAATACTAATTTAATGTAAAATAGTGCTAGTTAATTATAATATCATATCTATAAATAAGTTATATTTTTTTGTTCCCCAAGCATGCAGGAGAAAAATAACATGAAATCTTGACTTCGGTATACATCAAAGCAATTGAATCTTGCTGTCTAATGGGAGCATGTTGCTGAGTTGTAATGAAAGTTTTCCACATATCAGAAACTGTTTTGGTTTTTCTCATTTAATTTATAGATTATTTACCGATCTTAACTGAGTGCCATCACAACTGATTCATAAATTGAACTTTGTTTGTTGATTTAATTATACAAATATGTTACTAACTATTATTTTTTACCGTTTCTTTCTGAATCAGTATCGCTAGAAAGGTGAGCTTTGGAACTTGATGGAGCTGAAGTGGACTTCTTTGATCCGGACAGGAGATAAGGAATTAGTCTTTTAGCTTTAAGAATCCTTCCTTTTATGTTGAATTTGTGACTACATATATGAGTTACCATGAAAACCTTCATTGAAAGAGCACGAAGTAGTTTGAAAGTGGTCAGGAAGCATGTTGGATAGCTGTTGGAGTTAAGAGTGTCCTGAGTATTCTCATACATTCAAAGACAAAGACATTATGTTAGCTGATTTTAATGACTAGAATTACATGATTTGCATAATATATTAATGTGTTACTATAATTTTATGTCCCAATTGCTATGATGAAACAAAAAAAAGGGAAAAAATCGAAGGGCTCTAATAGAGCTCATGTTTGGCCGTTCATCTTGCTTTTTGGGGGGATAAAATCTCGGTTTGATTACTGTTGCTAACAATCTGACGTAAAGGCTTAGTTTCTCTAGCAAAAGATATTTACCAAAGGAAAAAAATCTAAAAATATTTTTCTAAAAAATATTTTTTATGACAATTATTTTGAACTAAATTTCCGTTTTTATGACGATGGTGTGGTTGGGGCTTAGATGGCCAACAACCTGTGGCAAGGATTGGGCGGCAATGGTTGGGGCACTGGCAATTAGCAAGGTGGGACTCGGACATGCGGTTCGGTGATCGATGGAGCGATATGAGGCACAGTCTGTTGATTGGCAATGTGGTCATGGATGTTGATGGTGGCGAATCGAGACAACATCATAGATTTGGTTACCATCAGTGGTTGACATGTCGCTTGACACCTAATGGGATAGGCGACTCAACAAATTTATTTAAAAAAATCTATAAAATTAAAAAATATATATATGTCAAAAAATATTTTTAAAAAGTAGAAAACAAAAACGGTCCAACCCTTAATAAATAGGGTCCCATTGAAGATTAAATAATAAAAAGTGAGAATAGAGTTCAGTATTTTATAACTTTTAGATATTATGTGTGTATCTCTAAAAAGATATGGGGTTTAATTTATCTCCCTACATAAGGGCAAATACACAGTTCATCCCATTAAAAATAAATTATTATAAATAAATAAAAAATCAGATATAAATTTAAAAAAAATAATAACTTTATCATATTTTGAGATAAATGAATGAAGAATTTCCTTATTGAGAAATCTGCTATAAGATGTGGAGCCCAACAAATTTTTGCCCTCTATCTAATGAATTCATTCTCCCCCTTTAATGCCTCAAATAGATTCATCCACTTGATATGGCGTGACAGCTGAAGTGGCTCCTTTGACTTAAGTTATCAAAGTGGGATATTTTGACATTTTTTTGGGACTAAATTTTCAACACTTTATAATAATATTAATTATCTAATAATTTATAGCGGACTTTTGTATTAATGAATCTGAATTCTATACACTATCACGACTGATAATGGTTCCTTGCATGAAAAAGTATTTTGATTTACAAGACAAAAAAAAAAAAAAATTTAGATGAGGGGAAGATACTTCTTATTGTTATACTCCTTGTCTTATAAAATTTATACAAAAGAATATTCTCAAATAAGTTAAATCAATTTATACCTTAAAATTTGTAAGCCCAAGTGTTGTAAAACTCATGTTTAAAGAAATGTTGGGCTCTCTAATTTAAGCAGATAATGCCCTTTTATGTATGATAAGGCCTTTTATTTACGAGGACATTAGACCAATCTTGAAATTAGCTGAGTTACCACATCAATGGGAACATTTGGTGTGAAAGCATGTGCTCTTCATGCCTTTATCAACTTGCACTTAGCCTAATTGTGAACTTCTTAAATTTGCAATTTGCTTACCCAAAAAAAAAAAAAAATTACCTGAACATAGGGAGGTAGCTTGTTTGACTATCAAAATGTGGTCTTTATACCCAAATTATCACTTTCGAATAATCATAGGTTTAGTGGGACATTAGTAAATTATCTGTTGTAAGAACAACTTCTTAAACGATATGTTTTTGGTTAATACCGAAGAACATGTCAGCTAGCGTGAATTTTTTGACTTTGGGCAATGAATTAGACTGTTTTAGCATTTTAATCAGAATGATATATCAACATTCTAACAGTACTAAAATTTGACAGCTTGATATTTTACAAAGTTATTTTCTATAATATTGTAAGACATTATGATAATATGTTAACAATTGAGTTTCTGATGGATTAAACTCTAATAGTGTGGCCGTCTGCTGGTATTATTTTATTGACAATGCAGTCTTCTAATAATTTATTTTTTTAAAAAAATTTAGGCTAAATTTGACAATTTAGACTTTCAAAACTTATTATTTTGTCATTTAAATCATGACAAATTATACTATTGAATTAAAGTCTGGGTAATACTATTATATTGCAGTCTGGGCAATACGTAGGATTTGAAACATTGGGAATTGAGACGTCGCATATCCCATAAAATAGTGATGTTTGCATAAACGCGATTACATGGTGCTTAATATTTGAAGTATATAATTCAAATCTTACTGAAATTTGAAGTTATGATATAAACATACACATATATTTATGTAAATATGAATTGATAGTTAAGGATGAAAGGAATTAATATTAAAGCATAAGCAATGGTTTGAAATTTATATATTATTTTAAAATTTATTTGAGCTTGTTAGAAAGTTGCATAAAAACAACTATCCTCTGATTTATATAAGAGTTTACATATGAAAGTGACTTATCTTATAGAAGTTAATTTCAATCTCATTGAAATAACTTAAAACACATAAGTGGAAAATTAAATAACCAAGTATATTATTAATCATTATTGATAGTAATTATTTATTATTGGGGGTAAAACATTCACTTTTTTTTCTTTTTTTGGTTAGTAACTAAGAGGGCGTGAATCTTGCTTTGCAAAGTAAAACCGTTGTCCATTTTTTTTAATTTTTTTAAATATAACTTTTATAAAATAAAATAAAAAAAAACTAAAAAAAAGATAAAGATTCTACTTCATGAAGCAAGATCTCTTCAGAATTTTTTTTTATACAAATAGCATATTTTTTTTATCACACTAAAATTCAGAATTTTCAATATTTTTTTAAAAAAAATTAAATAAGAATATTTAAATACCGTATTATTTTAATATTTGAAAGGTATATTTTTTCCCTTCAATCTTTATTTGATATCAAAACAATAAAAATATTTTTCTAAAACATTTGTTTTCTTTTTAATATAAGCTTTCATAACATCCAAATAAAAATTTTTTTTTCTTCATTTATTTTTTTCCTTTCCATTCAATTTACTTGCTATTTTCTTTCCCTTCATACTTCTTTTGAAACCAGACGAGAATACTGAAATATTGAAAGAACTCTCAGGTTGTTTCCTGATCACTTACAAACAACTCTGTGCTCTTAAAGAGAGCACAAGTAACAGCTGGTTGATATCAAGCTCAATGAACGTTTTCAAAGTAACTCAGATAGATGATAATAATAAAGCATGCCCAATTATATCTATATATATAGTGAGAAATTCAACATCAAAGGAAGGATGCTTAGAGCTAAAAGACTAATTCCTTATCTCCAGTCCAGATAGAAGGCGTCCACTTCAACTCCATCAAGTTCCAAAGCCCACCTCTTTAGCGGTACTGATTCAGAAAGAAATAGTAAAATACAAAAAATAGTTAGCAACATATTTGTATAATTAGATCAACAAACAAAGCTCAATTTATGATTAAGTTGTGATGGTTCTCAATTAAGATTCGGCAAGTAATCTATAAATTAAATGAAAGAAATCAAAACAGTTAGAAAAGATCCATTACAGCTCCGCAACATGCTCCCACTAGATGGCAAATGTTTACTTCTAGATTGCTTTGATCTATTCCAATGTCAAGATTCATGGATGCCGACACATAACACAGACATGACACAAGCAACCTCACGCTATTTTTAAATAAGAGGGCACAAAAAATTATAGTTTACTTATGGATACGATATTATAATTAAATGACACTACTCTACATTAAATTAGTATTGAAAATTTATATTTTTTATTTCTTCATTCAAAGAACATATTGCAAGAAAGAGCAGTAAATCAATATAAAAAAGTTATATTATGCGGCGTACATCACATAGTGAAAACATGAATGCAAATGCCAGCTTGTTAACATGGGAAGGCAAACCTTGATAAATCCAATTTCCTTGGCATTGCTGCGGAAACACTGCCTGCAGCACATAAGCCCATATTTTCTGATCAATCCATGCGGGTTCCCACAAACACGGCTGCAAAAATGTGAGAGGATACGTGAGTGCAGGGAACCAAAACACTGAAATAGAAGAATCCAGGGGATTATTTTATTACCACGGTGTCTAATTATGGGCATAACTAGAAATCACTTGTACTAACTGAAGGATACTATGGAAAATAAACTGGTAAAGTAACTTTCTCATGGTTAAGAAGGGAAAACTTTAGGACGTCTGAAAATTTGAAGTAAAAACTGAATCAACCACATTGGATGGATGGAGTGGGTACAACACGTAAAAAGTACCAGAGTGGGCATAACCTCCTTTGATCTTTCTGGGTTCTAAATTTGGCCTGATCAAGTTGTTTCAGAGAAGGAATTCCATGCCCATGCTGAGCGGATAAAGGGGCCAGTGTTGACGATTAGCACACATTGTTCACATTTAGTAGAATTTAAAGTTCTTGACCCCAGTTTAACTCCAGGGTGAATTTATTTTGTGAAGAGGAGGATCCAGAGCAAGTCATTGAACTTGATCATCAAGATCAAGACCCAAATTTAATTAGAATGATTTCTAGCATGAAGAGAATTCCAAAGGAGACTGGTCAAGATCGAGTAAATCAAGAAAGATTTCCAAGGAACATAATTTAAGTAATTTTGTTATCTTTTCCACACAGTTTTCTTTCTTTTCAAGGAGAAACAGAAAGAGAAGAGGGTGAGCAGAAACCATGTAATTTTCCTGAGAGAACTACTTCTTTATCAAAGAGTAAATGGTGATCTGCTGGTGATTGAGCCACAACCCTTATATGAGTGGTTCTCAAGTAGGCTATTAAAGGGCTGAGTAGTCCCTTTCAAAAGGTGAGTGATTCCTCCAAGTTGTAGTCTCCCCTATACTGATCTCTCAGTCCCTCAAGCTTGTTACCCCTTCTCTATTATAATGAATTTCATTAAACACAAAGTCTTTCTTTGGTTATTTTTCAACATCCTAAATTTGGCCTGCAACAGGATTCTCACCCAGGGGCACCCCTAAGATGACAGGCTTCTGGTGTTCCAATTACAGGTCTATAAAAATGGGATATGCAATCATTCTATAGGATGGAGGTGTGACCACGTCTACACTCTACAGTCCCCATTGTAAGGTGCATCCTAGAAGGGAGGGATATACCCATACCAAAAGCACCCAAATTGGAATATTGGCTGAAACAATTGCATCCATCCTTATGGAACTGAATAATTGAATCCAGGCAAAAAAACTCCACATGAGAGAACGGGAAATACCTGTTGTTAGTTCATTAATACAAAAGCATAAAACGAAAATGGATAAGAATCCTACAAATTAATACCAATCATAGATTACAAGCAAATCCTGCAGGGATATCAGTATAAAAATCCAGTCTGTAGTACCGATTACTAGACGAACAGTAGAATGACACCATTCTTCTAGACAGATTGAAGACTATCAAAAATGAAACTATAGAGGAATACAGGCAAGTGAAATACAACCTCTTAACAGCAACTAGACCAATGAGTACATTCACAGGACTAGTTCTAATAGACAACCAGAATCCCGAGTTCAGACGTCCAAAAAACAGATCAAAGACCATAGAAATCAAACAAGATTTCTGCACCATTAGTTCCCAGTTCTTTTATCCATTTCGGCCAAGAATATAGCCATTACTCATCCATTTTCGCCGTCAAAATCAAAAGCTCCCAATTTCAGCACTTCACGAGAACCTTGCACTACTTCATGAACTGGACACTCCTTTTACAACGAAATCACTCCTTTCAATTGCATTAACTACTAAAAACAAAACAATCAACCATTTTCCTTTTTTGAGAATTCATATAAATCATGTCATTAAAAATGCTAGCGACGTAATATGGTACACAGTTTATTCCACAGTAAAGGAACATCTTGCACACTTGCCCAATCATCAATTCTTACTCGACCACTAACCGCAATTCAAACTGCAAAGCAAATTTTTAACGATCTGATTACACCACAATCTGAAATATTGCCACAAAATCAGTAAAAAAAACACATCCATTAAGGAATACATATCGAAAATAACACGGCATCATTTTACAGGCTTCTAATTACAATTGTTCGGACTTTCTAGCATATATTGAACGGTGATAAGCATTATAGCACGAAGGATTAATCACCAAGTACGAGATCCAGGGCCGTAGGTTTTAGGATGCGCGTTCCAGATGTTCGAATGACCCATCTTTCTCTATCTATCGCCTGAAAATTCTTCGCTTTCTTCTGGAGGAGGCGCACCGATAGAGCTGCCAGGAAGAATTCAGAAGCCCTAGTTCTCTTCGATGCGTACTCTATATGTATAACACATTTATTATTTTCTAAAATTAAAAATAATTAAATATGATTAAAAATTTGATAAATATTTCTTGATAAAAATTATAATTATTTTTGTCAAAATTTTATATTCTAAAAATATAATTCAAAGTATTTGACCAAATCAAGTTCAAAATTTTTTTATTATATTTCGCATGTCAAATGTGGATATTAATTCACACAAATCTAAATTTAACGATAATTGAAATATAAAAAAAATGAAACTTAAATGTAAGGGTTTTTTTATTCAAATTATTTTGATTATTTATAAAATATGAATAATAACTTAATTATATAATCGTACCTAAAATATTTAATAGCATATTTTATCATAATATCTCAAAAATATATTTCAAAAATTTAATCAAAATAAACCAAAAAAAAATAGACAATGATTTATTAAATAAATAAAGAGTAGATGAGAGTAAAATAATAAATTAAATATACAAATTAGTCATAATAATTAATAAAAAGTTTATGGGATTTATAAAAAAATTTTTTAATTTAATTATTAAGATGCATAATTTTTTTTTCTTATTATATATATGTATAAATTCTTTTCTTAACCCAAAAAGAATATTTGATTTGATTTTTTTAATTTTAATTGATAACCAAATAACAAAAATAATTTGTTATAAATTTATTTTTTAAAAGTTGTTTTCTGTAAATTGTCAAATAAATGAATGCAATTATATTTATTTTCTTCATTTTTTATTATTTTGATTATTTTTGAAATTCCAAACTAGCATAAAATTTAGTAAATGAATTAAAAATACAACACTTGTTGCGACATTATTTTTAACTATTTTTGAATTTCCAAACAAGCATAAAGTGTAGTGCATGAATTAAAATTACAACCCTTATTGGAACACTGAAGTAATCTCCTATTTTCATTAATAATAATGCCATGTTTATTCTGTTGAGAAATGGTATCGGTTGGTCAGTGAAATCAAGAGGATAAAGATGACGAATACACACGCACACAATTAAGAGATAAGAAAGAATTGAGAGCATATAATTTTATATGGAAATCATCTTCTAAATAAGATGAAAAAATTATAGGACATTTACTTCATAAAAATCACACTATAAATTTTTTGGTTACAAAAATCATGATTACACAAATCCTTAAAGAGTAGAAAGTAGAGTACAAGAGCAAAATGGCGACTCCTTATTTTTCTCTCTGTTTTTTCTCTTCTACACTCTTTTGCCACTTGTTCATCGCTCAACCACATACTCTGTAAAGTGGTTGTGTGTACAATAAAATCTGCCACCAACTTTGCAAAACACATTCTTACCAAGAGTAGTTGACCTACTATGTAAATCGATTATAAATTTCGAAAGTTAGTTTCCTTTTCTGCAAAATTTACTGTCTGCGCTGATTTTATAGGTCAACTTTTCTAGACAAACTGTTCTCTGTCTTCAGACAATGTCTTCAGCTGATGGCCAAAGTTCTCGGCCGTAAATCAAAATCTTCATCCTTCAATCAGAGTTTTCAGCCTTGAGAAGGAAATTCTATTCCGAAAATTTTTACTCCGACCAAGTGTAACAACTTTGACATTAATTCTACTTTGGCCAAATGTAACCACTTCGACCTTTATTTCATTTCGGGCCACATCATCGCGTGCGCTTGCTTTATCAGAGTAACCCATACGGGAGGAACCTAAAATTCTAACATATTCAACATCCAGATGGAAAAAATAATAAGAATCGTCGCTGATGCATACATTAAAAAATTGATTCAATTTGGACTATTTTACAACTCATTTAGAGTGTGATCCACAATCTTAAATTAATTTTCTACACATTATAAATAAAATGATATTAATTAAGTGCTCTAGGATTTTTTCCAGGAAATTCTTCTAATGTTCAAGATAATATTATTCTTAACCTATTGAAAGAAAATCAAGAGAGTGACTAACTTGAATAATAAGAAGGAAATGAGGCAGTATTTTTGTTGCTGATTATTGAATACTAGCCCGCAATCTTCTTGGTTTTGCTAGGGTCGACGAGTAATGTACCTTCCTATAAATAATTAAAATACGACGTTATCTAGGTCGGGCTTTCAAATACTTGTAATGCCTCACCGGATTCGATAACACTTGGCTGAGCTAGAATCTCGATTGACGACTTATACAAATGGTCACCTTGACCAAGGGAGGCCAACTGGGACATTACATTGGCCCTTGAATTCTCCCCTAGAGGTATATGCTTTAGCTTGTACTTCTCGACCCTGGGAAGTAACCTTTGAACCTTTTCCAAATACTTCGCTAGTTCAAAATTACTTGCCTCATAATTACAGAGTACTTAATTAACAATAAGTTTAGAGTCAGCCAATAAGGAGTGATAAGGCCGAACATTTATTGACCAATTTGAGTCTTACCAAAAGTGCCGTGTATTCTGCTATATTATTCGTGGCCAAGAAAGAGAGATGGAGAGTGCAAGGCAACTCTTTAGCTTCCGGAGAGACGACGAGCATACCATCACCACATTCTATCCAATTGAAGGCCCCATCCTCATACAAAGTCCATCCTAAGGGCCTGGCTTACTTTAGTTGTTGACCAGACTCATGCCTCCTTCTATCTCTCGTGTATATTCAAAGCCTGGCCCTTAATGGAAATACAGGGCTAAAATTGAATTTCAAATTCTCTTGGTTTCTATCGACCATTTAATGAGCCTTCCTAAGACTTAAGGCTTTTATAGTATTTGGTGCAAAGGTTGATCAGTTAGTACTACTATTTTATGATCCTAAAAAGACGACATTAGTGCTAGTGAAAATATTAGTGCTAGTGCCTAATATTAGTGCTAGTGCCGTTCTCTCTGTGAGGCTATACCTCGTCCTCGGCATGGTCAGTCACTTATTGACATAATAAAGCAGATTTCTAAACTAATAGTAATAGGTACTATAGCCAGTTATAAGTAGAGGCTCTCTTTGGCGCTGGTTGAGCCAACAGGGATGGTTGTGTGAGGTACCTCTGTAACTCATCAAAGGCTTGGTCACAAGCCTCTATCCACCAGAATCTATCTAACTTGGTATCTCAGAGGATTTGAAAGAAAGGCAAGTACTTCTCATGAGATTTAACTATAAAATACGAGAGGCCGCTATTTATCCTATCAGCTTTTGAACTTCCCTAACAATTCTTGGGGACTCCATATGTAGGATGGCTTAGATCTTATCTAGATTGGCCTCAATTCCCTACTGCAAAACAATGAATTCTAAGAATTTCTTAGAGGTTACATCAAAGACGTATTTAGTCGAATTTAGTTTCATCTTATATGCACGTAACATATTGAAGGCTTTAACTAGATAATTAGTATGGTCGATTGAATGGATGCTTTTTACTAGCATGTCATTCATGTAGACCTCCACATTTTGCCCAATTTATTCAAAAAATATTTTAGTGACTAACTTTTAGTACGTCACTTGAGCATTTTTTATTGGGAAGGGTATCACCCAATATCAACACAATCCTTGGTCGTTTATAAAGGCAATGTAATCTTTGTAAGTGAAATCTATTTGAATCCAATTATAGTTGGAGTATACGTCCATAAAACTCAAAAGCTAATTGCTTGCCATGTCAGCCATAAAGGCAATGTGTTCCAATACATGTTGGACATTGATAGTTGGAAGTTTCAAAAAGTGTTTGTGCTTCTTAGCTTGGGTTAGCACATATATCCACATCTTTCGCCATTTTAAGTAACTATTTTTTCATGTCTTCTTGTATGTTGGTCTTTTCAATTAGTCACTACATGGAACTCTTAAGTTTGTAATAATGGATTCTGCAACTTCTTGCATAGTTCATGCCTTCAGGTTTCACTGTATCTGAAGCTCTTCCAACTTAGTCCCTCGAAGCAGTCCAACCAGAGCTATATGTTTTAAGACTTCATTTGATTGATTGCCCTTGTTCCACGCTGCAGAGCTGGAGCAAGAGAACACGAAGCTATCAACTTTTTGGAGACGAAATTTACAAAATGATCCCCGCTTTCACTTCTGAAGAAACAGTGCAGGTATGTCGCCAAGCAAAGAAAACTCAGGCGGGAAGGAGCCTTGAACAAATGGCCCCGTGCATTATTTCTCTGGTTGATGATTGATGAAACATGCACATATGGCACATCAATTGAAAGAACGGAGGCTTCTCAGCCTGCACTGTTATCCTCTTAAGTGAAAGTCTATGTACAAAATTCAGTTCAGTAATCGGAGATGCCCCCAATGTATCCCATTGAAGACTTCATTTTTTTTTTTTTTCTGAAAATATGGCATATATCAATTTAAAGTAACAATGTATTGTGCTCTGTTAAGGGGAAAACTTGAGAGCAATCTACACTATTTTTATGTTGGATTTCTAGTTAACAAAGTGACTACGTGCAATTTGTGTTTGAGATTTTTTTTTTCTTTTTGATGGCTATTGAGCCAATCGTGCTGAGTTAAATAGCAAATTTGGCAACCCTTGGCATTGGTTGCTCTGAGTGTCAACCCTTGTTATAGAGGTCGGTTTGCTTGTACTTGTAATTGGGTTCTCTAAACAATTAGTCCCTGAACCCATGAGTCCAGTGTTAAATTGATTTATTGTGCTTGATTTGTACTGGTGAAGGGCTAGCTAGTCTTCTTCGGAAAGCATTGACGATGTTAAAATTAGAAAAAAAAATGTTGCATATTTATCAAATTAAGTTCTCTACAGTGATATTTTGAAGAAGATCATGATGTTCTACTATCTTTTGACCATTATAAGTCTGCTGGTCAGCTTCTCATAAATTAGTATTTAGTATGGAGGATACAACTGTATGCTATTGACTGCTTAGAGTTAAATTATCTTGAAGTTCATAATTCGAAGACTTTGTCAGGCAAAATCTTATGACTTGATGAATTGGAAAAACTCATTAATTTGTATTACTGGCTGATCATGGTCTGGTGCACAACATGAGTATTCTACGGGAAAAGTGATGTATGATTTCAGTTTTATGTGGTATTGATTGATCATTCATTTCATTGCCAGGAGCTCTATAAGTTGTTTTTACTGCTGGTAAGTTTATTCTCATTGCTTTAGTACTTGGTATTCCGCTGTATTTGTACTCCTCATGTAGGTGTAGACCCGTTTAAATGAGAGCTACAAGAATTTGACAATTTTAAGTGCTCCAGATTGTTTAGTGGGCAGAAGCTTAGGCCATGCAATCAAACTTTGGATAATCCGAAGAGAGCGGCCATACTTTTCTCAATACTGAAGAATTCCTGTCCTCACTTTGTGGGATAGGGTGAAATTTCGAGTGCATGACTGAACATACAAGGACTAACTTTAGATAAGTTCAGACACATGACAATAAGAATTAAACCCATGGTCATGAACACAACCGTGATGTTTTGAGTCGTTTTGTTCAACTATGCAAACCTACATGGGCGAGGTCATTATTATTTGGAGGTTGGGATCTTTTGTTTAGGAGTACTGAAATCATCAACAAAGTATATAGTATACATCAGAGAGGCAGTTTTCCTACGAAGTTAGAGGAGAGGCTTCCCAGGTAGAGGTGATCCTCGAACTCCACAGCTGAAGTCACAAAAGATGTCACCCTGCCATCAGTGTCGCCAAGTATCCTCAGTATCCGACCATCAGCCGCCACGTTCACAACCATGGCGCTCTGGTGCGCACCTAAGACCAAGTTTGACAGAGCAGAGAATGTTGCTATCAAATGCTTCGCTATCTTGGATGTGTGGACGAACTCAAATCCACTTGATGTCAACTGCGCCCATCACAAACAAATAAACAATTCCTCCTGTTAGGTCTCACAAACCCCATGCCCTCGCAGTACTTCAGCTTTATGCCCTCAAAATATATGTTAGACTATTTTCATTTCAGAGCCCTGACATGAGGATTTCATTCACCCAACTTATTGCATCTCAACTTACATGGTTATAATTATAAAATAAGTTCAACACATTTCAATAAATTGTTACAATTTTAGTTATCTAAATTGTTAAAATCAAATTATTATTATTAGGTATACGAGGAAAGATAAGAAATGAGAGAATCCTAACAAGACTACCTCAAAATGCGTTACATATTTTGAATTGCGTCACCTCAAAACTTACGGTTAAGGCGTAACCAGCTTTTCTTGTTATTCCAATGAACCAAGCCTATTCTTTTCAGTGTGGGGGCAATGGTGAGGCAAAAATATGTTATATGTTATATCATACCATTATGTGGTTATCATCAATTCTTAAAAGACACATAATGATTTATTGATCATTTGCATGTTTGAGTCCTAAATGTCATTTAATATTATTGGTATGGCAAAATAACATGTAATTTTTTAAGTGTAAGTTGAGAAAGGGAATAGAAAAATTGACTATACTTAAAAAGTGAATATACTTTATTGGTGGTGCTAAGTCCTTTTGGAATATCTTAAAATAATAAATTGCTTTAAATGAGTAATTTTATAATACATTTAGATGAATGATATCTCATATATTTATCTAATTAATATCCATCTATAAGAATAGAATGACAGATTAATGTTATAGTATCTGAAAATGTTTAAAGGGTGTCTAAATAGTATTCCTAAAAACATTTTTTTCTAAAATGATATTAGGGTTACCCATGTAACTTATGATGAAATTGAACCTTGATGGAAGGGGAGAAGGAAGGGAAGAATGATGACCTGAATCAAAGCAACCCAGAAAGTTCCATCTGGAGCTAGATTGATGTTATCAGGTCCACCCGGGAGATTTTCTATAAAAGTTTCTGTCTGCCCTTTGCGATCCCCTTCAAGCCAATATTTAAGTATCCTGAATCTGCAATATTAACAAATTAATCATACAATCCAGAGATCATATAATTGCCGACGAATAAAAGGTATCCTACTTTGAGAATAGTTCTTAATTATAGGCCTAATATACAAACTCACTTCCATGTTTCGCAGACCAACAGGTAGTCTTGATCGGCGGAGAGGGCTACCCCGTTAGCGAAGCACAGATTATCCATTACCAAGGTCGTGTGATTGGTGGAGGGATCGTGCTTGAGAAGCTGGCCATGAGGCTTGGCCTCCAGCATGTCGAGAAACCAATTGTGGAGACCGAATTTGGTGCTTGCAATGCTGAAGTATAAGGTACCATCTCTTGCTTCTACAACATCATCTGCAAATCTGCACGTATGCCCACTTTAATCGTCTAATTAAACCAACGATATTGTATAGTCTTGCTGTTGATCTCTTTGAGGAGGAGTAAATTTGTGATTAATGCTACATCTATGAAGGGCCTTACGTCTAGAATTTATTTTGGAGTTTTAGTATATTTTTGTGCTGATTGTATGCTTATTGATAGCATGTTGTGTTGAGGTTCAATTTGAACATACACAGTCCGGTGTAGCGGATCAAAAATTTGAATCTTTCCGTCAAACGTCAATTACCAAACTTGTGACCACAAAAAACACAATGATGCACAATATTTTTAATGTGAAAAATTTTTTTCAACTGAGGAAAAAATCGCGGGACAAATTTTAAATAAATTTACTATAATAATAATAGTGTCGGTCACAGGTAACCTCCTTTGAAATTCCTTCACCACAATTCTAAATGAAAAATGATTGATTACTACATCTTTAACAAACCTAACAACTTACAAGAAAAATTTACCGAGAAATAAGAACTAAAACGAAATATATTCCAAAAAACTGCTGTAAAATAACGTACCTGACTTTTGTGAAAAACGAAACTCAAATCGGAGCTCAACCAGACGTCAAACCCCTTCAACACACCTAATAACACACACAACCTGGCGCAGTGGAATAAAAATTTGAATCTTCCCGTAAAATATTAACCACCAAACTCGTAAGCACAAAAAAATATAACGACACATAACGTTTTAACTTAAAAATCCCTTTTCAAAGAAGAAAAAAATCGTGGGACAAATTTTACATAAATTCACAATAATAATAATAGTGCCATTATAAGTAACCTCATTCGAAATTCCTTCACTACAATTACAAGTGAAAAATGGTTGATTATAACAATTTTAACACACCTAATAACCTATAAGAGAAATATAACGAGAAATAAGAGTAATCAAACGAAATACACTCCAAAAAACCGTTCTAAAATAACGTATTCAACCTTAATGAAGAACGAAATTCAAATCGGATATCAACCAAATATCAAACTTCTTCTTCTCACTCTGTACAACGCTCTTTGTGTGAGATTTGATTTTATAATACCCTAAAAACGTATTAGATGCGTTTTTATATTGTGAGTCATGCTCGAGTGCCCGTCAGGCACACCTCGGCACGGTTGCTACTGGGACTGGAGCCTCGAGAGCACACCTTCTAGAATAGGCAATTGGGCGCACCTCTGGGTTTAGCGCTCGCGTGCTGATTGTGCATGTAAATATTATAATCCTAGCATGAATATTGCGCGATTCCTTGGTGAGTATCTGTTTATTGTGGTACCCATAAGAGAAGGATCAAAACCCAACATGGTGAGAAATAAAATCATTCTTCGATTCATTTGCAAACACACAAATTACCTGCTCATGCGTTTGCAATCACATCTTCAATTCATTCTTCAATCTTAACTAAACCCACAGTAATTGCTATTTTGAATGGTAAGTTCACAAGAACTAATTTATAACACACAATATATTCAGCTTGTAGTATTGTAAGCATCATATTACCTTATTTTTGAATTATTGAAGTAGGATACGATACTTGTAACTCCATCTTCACTAACCTTGAGCAAACCCTACCAACATAATGCATAGGGGTCACATCTTCAATCAGGAATTACCTACACATACATTTGCAGACACACAAAATACGAATTCAATTGAAAAACCAGACCTCCTCGCTGTCGCAAACAACAAGATCACCAGAAGCTGTTGCTGTAATTCCTAACAGATGATTTCTGTTGGTCATCTTCCAGTCCTCCACAGAGTTATTATTATATAACCTTTTGATCCAGCCATCTCTAGTTGCAGCATATAAAATACCCTCGTTATCCACACACACATCTTCTGGGCCCTCTAGAAATCCTTCTCCGAGCTTGGTAATTTTCTATAAACCAGGTTTAAAAGAAATTGATCAATATGCCGTCAACAACATAATAAGGTCAATAGCTCATGAAATACCGTAATTGGTATGCTTTCTTTTTTCATTTCTTTTTGTACCTTTAAGTGATTGTTCGTGGGAGGAACTGAAGCTGAGGATGGAGGAGGGAGATTAAGCAAGTCAGGTGAAATGGGTGATGTGAAGTAGATGTGAAAAGAAAGAGCCAGTAAGCATCCCACCAAGAAGGTTGGAATTGTTGAGAGAAAATGCTTTGGATTCATGTTTTAGGGAAGAACTTTGACGAAGAGGAATGTGACTGTAAGTGAATTGGAGCCCAAGGAGCTCCAAAATGGCTCTTTCATAATAGTCTAGCTTTGTGCGGCTGATAAGAAATCTAATTGACATTTTTTGCAAAGTTGTCCAACCCTCCTTGGACCACGTGCATAGTGAATTGTTTCCTTTCGAAGTAAGGTTAAGAACAGTTGGAATAGCGATAAGGTTGGCCCATTATAATGTGAAATTTGCTTGTATAAATGATGAAAGTAGTCATTTTATTGTCTCTTGAAAAGGGCTAGAGAGTCCCTAATTACAACTCGTTTTGACACTTTTATAAATTATGGAATATAAAGCATATGAATATATAATATACGTAAAATATATTTGAATTTAAATGTAAACAAAAAATAACAATAGCAATAACAATAAAAATAAGATTTTGGTGACGAAGAAAAATCTCAATAATCATAACTATCGAGTAAAACCCTTCGAATTTTTACAGCCAATGAAAAGAATGCACTAAGAAAATCAATTTACAAATCAGGTGATAACAATATACTAACTTAATAAATTTATTCCTGTCATGTGACCATTATCAAGAAATTACTTATATTTGCCTTGATAATGAAATCAAAAGTCATCTGATATTCTTGTTAATCTTTCTTTATAAGTCGTCAAATCTCTATACATAATTGAATACCAATTTTCATACTACTCACGTCTCCTATGGAGGTATATAGGTAGGAAAAAGTGTGAACAATGAAGTAGATGGAGTGAGAAAACTCTAGACTTGAAGCACAAGAATCAAGGACAAGTTTTATCAAAACGGGAGCTAATTAGAAGATTAAAAGTGAGTTCTTTCGTTGAGAGTCGCTAGTAATATTCATCCAAGAAGTCTAGCACAATGAGAAGAAGGCGTTTATATATAAAGAGGCTTAAAAATTATATTAAAAATGTAACCATTTAGAAATGTGCACCCCGGCGGTTGAGCGCCTTTTGGGCACACGTTAGGTGAGCCAAAGCTCGCACAAGGATTGCGCCCCAACACTCAAGTGCTAACACTTGGCAAATGATACTTCAGGCGTAATTCGAGTGTTGGCACTCAGCAAATGGCACCTCAGGCGTGCCTCACTCGGGAAATGGCGCTCGTGGGTGGATCAAGCATGCCTCGAGTGTGGACACATGGAAAATGGCGCTCAAATGCAGGTCGGGCACTAGACAAATGTAGATATTGGGAGTTGTGTATCGGTGAATATCGAGCGTGAATCTGATACATATTTTCAAGACAATAAAAAAGCCATCAACGAACGATCAGATACGGTCTTAAAATATACAAATATAAAATATACCTAATATCTAATAGTAGATATGCCAACAGGAAGGACGAAGATGACAATGAGAAATTAACATAAACAAAATAGCATTATTTTTTTTTGGTAGAAAAAAAATAAAATCTTATTGATAAAGAAAAAAATTTTACTTTATTACATTCTTTATAATCGGCACATATTATAATTGAGACATGCTAGTATAATTGACACATTACTATCCTTAAGTTTACTTCATATTTAATTTTAGTAAATAAAAAATTATAAATATAAAATTTACTCTAGATTATGGTAATAATCAACAAATATATATAATCTGTCATTAAGAAATCAGGAGGGCAAGACACTTCTGGTATTCAATTCCTTTGTCTGATCCTCCTGTTTTCCTCGTGACATCAAAATATGCCAAGCAAATATGGGGCCCATGAAAGGAACAGTACAAGGACCCAAGTTGCCAACTTTTCTGCAGGAATAAAAATGAATAAAGAAATAATAGTTTCATGAGGAATGTTTTTAGTCGACTTTTTTAAATAAAACCTCCCCCGTAACATTGTATTTTTTCAAAAAAAAAAAAAAAGAAAAGGGATAAAATTCAACTGAAAAAAATAACTGTATAGTTATAAATATAGAATTATTCATAATTCATTGATGTTTATTTGAAAAATGCTATAAGCTTTTAGATGCTATAGGATGGTGATGCGCTCGATACCGTGAGCCAGTTCAAAGCCTGAATTATAATAGATTGACAACCTGATAGAGCTCCCTCCAAGCCCGCAAGCATAACCCCCCAATGATGCCCGCTCTAGGGCTCCAACCCATTAATGGAGCAATGTTTATAAAAACTGCCTTGGGCAGTTTAACAAAAATTTTTGAAATATTCTATCCAAGTTCACATACTCCTAAGATAGTAATCACGATTTAAAAAATCTCTCCAAAAAGACAATTGCTATGCGGTGATCTTCGTGATCACCCCAACAAATGAAGAAATATCTTGTAACCAGCCTTAGTACCCAAATAAGGCTGAATAAACTCTAACACTATAAATATTCTTTTTGTCTCTACGAGCAAGAAAGGCTCTGGCAAGACAAAAGCAAATGGATAAAAGAGAGGAAAAGGAGAAAGAATGAGTGTACAAGGAAACACTTTCTTCTCATCCCCCGAGAGGTTTCCTTCTCTTACTCCGGTTGATGGTTGTGCAGGCCTCCTGCTGGCTCCGAGTCCTTGCTTTGCAAGGCTAGTGAAGGCAGCTTATAGAGCATGACGTAAAGAGTCCCTCTATATATAACCAGAGTGGGGATCGACAAGTATCTCTCTTTTGATCATCAGCGCCTAAGAATCTTTATCTCATCCAATTAGCCATCCGTTTGTGCGTGCATTCATTAACCAGCAATTTCTCGATGAGTGCAGAACTATCTTCCTCTAGTAAGCTGCCATTTCGCCAGGCGCAATCAGTGAAGTTTAGTCATTCATCTCTCTAAACTGTATCTCGATTTGGTGCATTCAGCGAAGCATAATCCTCCATCTTTCTAAGTGGCCCTTCGGTCGGGTATACTCAGTGGAGCCTAATCCCCCATTTCTCTAGGCAGCTTCTTGGTCGGGCACATTTAACATAGCTCAGTCCTCTATCTCTCTAAATCATCCCTCGGTCGGGCATAGTCAATAAAACCCAATTCTCTATTTCTCTAAGCCGCCCCTTGGTCGGGCACACCCAGCGTAGTTTAGTCCTTCATTTCTCTAAACTGTCCATTGTATTTAACGAAATTCAATCCTTCATCTCTCTAAACCGCTTCTTAGTTAGGCGCACCCAAGGAAGTTCAGTCATCCATCTCTCTAAGTTGCCTCTCGATTAGGTGTACCCAATGGAGCTCAATTTTTCATCTCTCTAAACCATTCGTTGGTTAAGAAAATTTAGCGAAACTCAATCTTCCATCTCTTTAAACCATCCTGTGGCTAGGCGCACTCAACGGAGCCCAATCCTCCTCTCTAAGCCACTCCCTGGTTGGGCACATTTATCGGAACTCTATCATTCATCTCCTAAAGCCACTTCCCAACGGAGCATATTCAAGCACTTAATCCCTCATTACATACATCTACATATACTTATATCGTATTCCTCCATCTTTCTCTCATCGTAGAAAGATTTCTTATTTGAGGGTTGTGGGATATACCGGGGGCAAGTTTCTACCATCTTCTAACTTTTTATTTGTTAGTTATGATGTGCAGGATCTAGATTTGAAGTGACGAAAATCGGATTTGCTTCAATCTGACCGTCCCGTGCAATAATTTGAGCCGATGGACGCATCAAATGAAATAAAAATAAAGCAAGTTATTTAACCTGAAAAGGAAAAATGACCAATATTTGGCACTATCCTATAGAAAAAAATCATCAAGAGTTTTAGAAATAGTATATGATGGGTTAACTTACAAAAATGAAGCCTATTTTGTGTGCTTTCCATTGCCCATTTCATAAAATGACCTATGCCACGACCAACTTGAAGGAACAAGAGAAAGGAGTGCAGAGAGAAGTATTGGTAGAAGCGATGGCAAGTGTGGAGAGAGCCATTTGCATAAGTTATCATAAATGAAGCAAAAAAAAGTTGCACTGCCCAGAGTTTTGGGAGGAGGCCTCGTGGCTGCTTAAGGACTGTGGAACAAATAGGGTAGTGTGGTAAGCTCTAAGCATTTGGATGAAAGCTAAGCCCAACTATCAAGAAGGCAACATACTTGGCACGTAAATTAGGTGTCATGTGGGGGGGCCATCGCTAGCATTTCACAATAATAAATGAGCATTTTTAGTTATTGAAAAAAATATAAATATTCTTATCAAATAAATACGTCTAATGTTTAATTTATTTTAATAAATCCCATCCGTATAGTAACTCAATATATGACCACCCACAAAACATGAAAAACCAATAATGTCACCAAGGATATAGCTACCGCTAGGACGCAAAAAGAAGCTAGTGAGGAATTTTAACCACAATGTGAGGATTGATTTTCCTTATGTAGAGATAATCTTGAAAGGTGAATTTTTATGGCTAGATATACTTTCAAATTTTTTAGACCCCTGAAAATCAAAAGACTTCAATGGCTTCCTTCTATATGAAAAGAGAAGTATTAATATGGTTTTAAGATACGCAAGTAACATACAAGTTTAATAATTGAGACAGATTAACTCAAGCCCTACTCATGAGGTTCAGAAGCATGAGTTATGATAATCCAATAGAATAATTATAGAAGCTTTGTCAATATCTATTGTAATAATTTATAAAATATAATTTGAAACTATATCTAATTAATTGAAGGATATTTCAGCAACCACAAAACCGAGCTGCTTCCCAGGAGATCCTAAGGATGAGATTTAGCATGTGGTAAATCTCTTTAATTCAACTAGCTTCCACCAAGCTTTTGGTATGGCATGAATCCAAGAGAATTTTATCAGGAGGTGGAAGAAATCTAACGGGGGGCAGACATCCTCCTTAAAAGAAAGTAGTCATCATTCTCTATTGAGGGAATTAGGCTTGAATCGAATCATTAACAAATCGAAAATGCTAGTTCACCACATTTTTCCAATGCAGATGAAAGAAATGAGAGAAAAGAGATGTGCTATAATTGTGATGAAAAGTAAAACCTGAGTTATAAATACTTGAATCCCAAACTTTACATGGTAGAAGTTGTGGAATTAAAAGATTTAAAAGAACTCAACACTAAGCAGGGCACCCTCAGTTATCCGCCTTGAGAAGCTGATGTCCCAAAGACTTTGTTAATTGAAATTTCAATGCATGTGATTACAAGTACTCGTCACTTTAAAATCATACGGGTTACAGGATGGGTCAATGAAGTAACACGGAAAATTTTAATCGATTCCAAAAGTACCCATAATTTTTTAGATTTGAGGTTGTCAGAGAAGTTCAAATGGGGAAGGCTAGAACCTATCCACATCCAAGTTTAGAATGCTGATGTGTCATGGATGTAAATTTTGAATATATTCCGGTTAAGTCGTCCTTCCGAATCTAACTTCGTCCACTGAATTCGGACCCTACACGCCACAATAGCGAATAAGAGGTCAGGTGACGGTGAAAGGTTGTCCCACCGAAAATATTTCAATATTTAAATCAATAAACAACCTTCAAAGTAGAAATGTAAATACAAAGGGATGCGATATGTATGCGGAGAGTATTTCTGATTTGGGAATGCTCTCGTAAGCAAAGAGACTTTGGCTGCTTGTGAGGAGTGTGTTCTCTAAGCACTGAGTTTGTTGAGAATGTAATAGCAGAGAAAGAGAGAGAGAGCGTTGGGATGCTCGATGCTGAAAGCATGAGAGCTTTGCATTAGAAGGTTTTTTGCAGGCAAGTGACAACGTGCCCTGAAAGTGAAAACTCTATGGCCTTTTATAGTCACTGTGTTAGGTTGCCTTGTTGTGCAGAAAGGCTTAATACCTGCACTTTGTTGGGATTGTTGCCTTTTCTAACGTTGAGCCTTTATGACTGTATCAGTCGTTGGATTGATTTTCTTCTTTCTACGTTCTGTAACCGTTAGGATTTTTAACAGACAAGTAGTAAATTCTGGCGCCTTCTTTCAAGAATGCGCACTGATTCTAAAGGTGGCTATTACAATGGAAGCTGCTTTCTGTGGAGAGCGTGAAATGAGGGGAAATAACCGTTGTAGTTTGAAAACGAACACGTGGACCAATTGAGGCTTGGGTCGCGTGTGTCCTGGTCTTCAGCAGGTTTTTTGGCCACGCTTTTAGTCAATGAAAGAATTGACTGTCTTGGGCCCAAGTGGGCCATTTGGCCTTTGGGCTTTTGCTGCTTATTGGCCTTTCGTCCAGTCAATGGCCAGCATTAACCGTCCTAAAGTAAATGGGTCGTTGAGGATTTGGGTCGTTTCTTATTCGTGGGTGAACCCATTATTAGCATACCCATCAAATGCTAATAGAGACATTGTGCAGGGAGAAAGATCCTATTTAGATGTTAAACTACAATTACAAGATAATAACTTCACGGGTAACTTTTTAATTTGGGTAGTAGGGGTTGTGATGCGGACGTAGGAATGCAATGGTTAGCCACATTGGGATCCATAGTATGGGATCTTTTTACCCTTCATATAAAATTTAATCATCAATGGAGGGAGTTGTTCTTTCATGTATTCAAAAAGGTTGAAGATACCCTAGTTGAGGAGAGTGACCGGCAAAAGACCCCAACTACTGAAAACAAAAAAGAGATACTTAAGCTCTTAAATAGCCCTAAACCCAATGAAGCGCCCAGACTTATAGATGGAGGCCTTGTGGATTCTTAAGGAGCGTGGAAAAAAGAGGATAGCAAGGCGACTTCTAAGCCTTTAGATAAAAGCTCATCCCGACCGTCTAGAAGGCAACATACTTGGCACGTGAGTTAGGCATCACGTGGGGGGAAGGGGCACATGCCCAACGTTTCACAATAACAAGTGAGCATTTGAGCAGCCTTAACAAATCAACACTATTCTTTTCTTATATTTATCTTTTCTACTTGTTTTTTGTCAAAAAATCAGTAAAATAAATATAGAAATTTTAATTGGAAATAATCTATTAATTGTAAGATGCATGGTAATCGGTGATTGACATAATGAAAGTTATCTCTTTGAGATATTTTGTTAGGGAGACAGTCATTTCTTTTTGAATTGGACCAACTTATTGCTTTTTTCATTCAGACTTTCCTCACACCATTTCAATTAAACTCCTTTTGAGGGTCGTCGGGTGAAATGACTAAGTCGAATTTAAAGAGCCCATCAAATACACCAAAAGGTTCATAGAGGATGGCACGATGAAGGTTTGAGGTTCGTGGGTTGACTCATACTTTATTTGATCTGTGTTATGATTGTCGCAATATTTCTTAAAATCTTAGGTGTTAATTTTTTAGCTTCATAATTCATATAATTTAATTTTTTTATCTTTATGTATAATTACTAAAATATTATTGCTAATTTAATGTTACTTTTCTTTTGTTATAAAAATGGGCGAATATGTTTACTTGATATTTTTGAAGCATTCTATTTTGAAAGGACAAGAGAGAGAGACAAAGAAATATATCAAATCAAATAAGAAATATTCTTATTTTAAATCTAGCATTTAATAACGTCTAAGAACACTGTGGGCTCAAGGTTTTTAAAAAGTGATGTTTCACATCAGCAATTGGCTGGTTGACAATTACAGCCTACATGTTACATCATTATTCTCTAGTCATTTATATTTATTTTTAGCCATTTATATCATAATAGTCTGCATGATACTTATCTTTATATTTATTTATTTATTATAACTTTATTAATGTAAGAAATCACAAGGAGCTTGAGAAAGACGAAGACAAAAAAGCAAGGGCTGAGATTGAAAATGGCAGAAAGCCTGCCAACTAATTAATATTCTGAGAGGGTTTTGATTATAATCTCCCCGCATTGCAAGAGGGAGGGGGAGTGAATATATATAATAACAATATATTCCAAAATAAAAATATACTATCCTAAAAATACATCCTACAAAATAATAAAAAAGGATACTATCCTAAAATACAAGATGTCAAATAAAAGACTACCTAAAATACAATATTAAGAAAAGGCTACCTAGAATACAATATGGACATAATTATATAATTACGTATTTTCTAATATGCCACCGCAAGATGGAACATATATGTTAATAATACTAATATTGGACAAATAGAAGTTTAAATGATGTGAGGGTAAAGGCTTGGTGAATATATTCGCTAGCTGGTTGTGAGTGGGGACATGATGGGTGCGAATGCTTCCTTCTTGAATTTTATCACGAATGAGATAACAGTCCAACTCGATGTGTTTGGTGCGTTCATGGAAGACTGGATTGGCTGCGATTTGAAGAGCGGCTTAATTGCCACAATATAAAAGTGCTGCATGGGATGTAAAACCTGCAAATCAATCAAAATGTAACGAAACCAAGATAATTCACAACATGTTGTAGCCATGAATCGATATTCGGCTTCAGCAAATGTGCGAGAGACTACGGATTGTTTCTTACATTTCCAAGAAATAAGGGAGTTGCCAAGAAAGACACAATAATCAGTAATGGATCTACGTGTGTCTGGACAGGATTCCCAATCTGAATCGCAAAAAATTCTTAGTTGAATGTGAGATGTTGAAGAAAGTAATATGCCTTGTCCAGGATTTAGTTTTAAATATCACAAAACTTGGTGTGCAGCGTTCAAATGACTCGAGGTAGGTTGATTCATAAACTGACTTAAAATTTGTACCGCATAAGTGATATCGAGTTGTGTGATAGTGAGATAAAGCAGGCAACCAATGAGCCTTCTATACACACTTGGGTCTTCAAGAGCAACTCCGATTTGCTTACGTAATTTTAAATTTTGGTCCATGGGTAGTTTCTTAGGTTTAGAACTAATGATGCTAGAGTCGGCCAAAATATTAAGTGTGTACTTTCGTTGACAAATATGTATACCCTCTGGTGATCAAACAACTTCTATGTCAAGGAAGTATCGTAAAACACCCAAGTCTTTTATTTTAAAAATCTGATTTAGAAATGATTTAACAGATGTTACCGTATCCAAACAATTACTGGCAACAATGATGTCATCAATATATACAAGGAGGGTTGTAAAACATTGATTATCTTGTTTAGTGAATAAACTGTAATCTGCCTTAGATTGAACAAAACCAAATATGATCAGAGAACTGGATAGTTTTGAATACCATTGTTGAGAGGCTTGTTTAATACCATAGATGCTTTTCGACAATTTGCATACTTGGTTTGGATTTTTTGTGATATAACCGAGAGGTGGTTTCACATATATTTCTTCATTTAAGGTTTCATTCAGAAAGACGTTGTTGACTTCAAAGTGGTATAAGTGCCATCCTTTTACGGCGACTACAGCTAAGAGACATCGTACAGTAATAAGTTTAGCAACTGAAAAAAAAGTTTCATGATAATCCACTCCTTCCTGTTGTGTGTATCCTTTTGCCACTAACCGATATTTGTATCTTTTAATACTTCTATCATTATTGAGTTTTGATTTGAAAACATATCGACATCCAATAACTTTCTTTCCTGGGGGTAGGTCAATGACAATCCAGGTGTTATTGGACTCTAAAGCATTTAACTCTTCTTTTATAACTTTACGCTAATTATAATCAGAAGTTGCTTGAGCATTGGTTTATGGTTCAGTTTATGATGAGACGGATGACGAAAAATAACTATAGGCTGGAGACAATTTGTGATATGATATATAATTTTCAGGGGAATAAGGCTTACCAGGAATACTTTGCACTGGTGATTGGGTGGATGTAGTTTGGAATGCTTGATTATAGTAAAAATCTTTTAGGTTATTGAGGACTTTTCTAACTCTAGTGGTTCTGCGGATATGAGTTTTATCTTTCACAGGAGATGGTAAGTTTGTGACAAAATTAGTGAGTACACTGGGTTACGGATGGCAATCCAAAACTTCTATGGTAGTTTCCAATGGTCCTTGGACAGAGGTTAAGTTAGGTTGTTCTTCATTATTGTGAGGTTTAGTAGTTGGTTAATCATTATTTATAGTGGCTGGATTCACAACAAATTTAGGAATAGTAGGAGGTTGTTGAAACAAACAATCATATTTTGCTATTGCAAGAAATGATTTATCATAGTAAACTTTAGGGGCAGTTTTAGTATTATTTTGTTAAAAGGAAAAATATTTTCATGAAAGATGACATCTCTAGAATGAAATGCGATGTGGCTATATAAATCAAGTAGCTTGTAACCTTTAACATTAAAAGGATAGCCTAAGAATATACAAGTCCTACTTTTAGAATCAAATTTTTTTTGTCCATGAGAAAGGGTGGGAGCAAAATATAAACAATCAAATATCCATAAGTGATTATAACTTGGTTTGACTCTAAATAAAATTTCATATGGTGTCTTATTGACCAGCACGGGAGTGGGATGGTCAGTGTTTTACATATCGTCTGAAGGATGGCAGTGTGACTCCATCATCTCTGATACCATGTAAGAAATCGCAATGAGTTTGAGGAAAAAGAAGCTAAAGGAAGATGGAGACGAAAAGCAATGACTGAGATTGAAAATGGCAGAAAGCCTGCCAACTAATTAATATTCTGAGAGGGTTTTGATTACAGTCTCCACGCACTGCACGAGGGAGGGGGAGTGAATATATATAATGACAATATATCCCAAAATAAAAATATACTGCCCTAAAAATACATCCTACAAAATAATAAAAAAGGATACTATCCTAAAATACAAAATGCCAAATAAAAGACTACCTAAAATACAATATTAAGAAAAGACTACCTAAAACACAATATGGACATAATTACATAATTACGTATTTTTTAATAGTTAATATAATAATAAATAAAATATTATAAAAATACGTGAAGGGGCATAAAATTCTGCCCAATCTTCTTTCTGATAAGTCATTTCATGCTCTGGTCTTCATGTGACCACTCATTCTACACGGACGTGGTGAAGAACAATTACGTGTTGGTTCTCCTTTGTCTCGCTTTGTATTGTGAGTTTTACAAAAAATTTGTACCAAGTTATATGGTCTACTATAAAGATCAATTCTAGATGTATTATTTATAAGCTGTTTTTTAATGCTGATTTAAAACTTTATTAGACGTAAGTAAATAATTATTAAGATGTTGATGTGTTTTTATTCCCTAGTAAAAGTCAAAGTTACTAATTTTTGTAAACAAAATGGATAGAAATAAAATACAATCTATTGGCCACGGTAGGCAACAGTAATATTATTAGTGTAAAACGTAAATCAACTTATATAGTGGAAACATTTAGAAAAAATATACTCAATTAATAGTAAATACAATTATAATTCACTAAAACATAGGGATTGTTTATTAGTAACTAATATTCGTCATGGAATTGAGCTAAGTTATAAACATATTTCATAGAATGCCTAACTATTATTAGGCATATATCAATTGAAAGTAACTATATGTTTGTGCTTTATTAGGTATATATCACGATTTGTGTTTGAGCTTTTTTCGTGATAGTAATTAAGTCGATCGAGTGCAGTTAAATGGGAAACTTGGGAACCACTTGGCATCGATGACTCTCTGAGTTTCAACCATGGTTACAGAGGGCGGTGTAACTGTACTTGTAATTGGGTTCTCTAAACAGTAGTCCCTGTTAATTGATTCATTGTGCTTGATTTGTATTGGTGGATGGGCTAGCTAGTCTTCTTTGGCAGAAGAGTGGTTCATGATCTCAGTTATATGTGGTATTGATTCATCATTTATTTCATTGCCAGAAACTCTATTGTTATTTTTACTCGTGTGTTTGTTATCATTGTGTCAGTACTTAATATTTTGTTGTATTTATGCTTATTTCATACAATAGTAGACCTGTTGCATTCTCTAGAAGAATTCAATCATGATGTTTGGAATAGTCCATATCAACCATTCAAACCGACCAAGTATCTAGTTTATATTAGAGATGTAGTTTTCCAACGAAATTAGAGGATAAGCTTCCCAGATAGAGGTGATCCTCAAACTCTAAAGCTGAAGTCACAAAAGATATCTCCCCGCCATCAGTGTCTCCAAGTATCCTCAATATCTGACCATTGGCCGCCACATTCACCACCATGGCGCTCTTGTGTGCACCGAAGACCAAGTTAAACAGCCAAGGAAATGTTGCTATCAAATGCTTTACTAACTTGGATGTGTGGACGAACTCAAATCCGCTTGATGCCAACTGCGCCCGTCACAAACAAATAAACAATTCCTCATGTTAGCTTTTACAAACGCCATGCCCTCGCAATACTCTGGCTTTATGCCCTCAAGATAGCAAACTATTGGAGTATTTTCACTTTAGAGTCAAATTATATTCTCAACGTAAATAGTTATAATTATAAGATGACTCCAATATATTTTTATGAGTTATTATCTTTTTAATTATCTTAATTGTTAAAATGAAGTCATCATAATAGAATCTACGAGGAAAGATAAAAAAATTGAAGAATCTTAACAAGAAACCTCAAAATATGCCACATAATTTGAAATGAATGACCTTAAAACTCGTTTTTAGGGAATAGCTAGCTTTGCAAGTCATTCTAATGTACCGAGGCCTTATACAATATACTATAGTATTCCGTGATATTATCAATTGTCAAACAACACATAGTTATTTATAAAAAGTTTGATGAATTTACTAATGACTCAATATTTGAATACTACCTATTAATTTATATAAGAATGGTATCGCAAAATGATATGTAATTTTTTATGGCAAAGTTGAAAAAAGAATTAGGATAATTTGATACACGTAAAAAGCAAATATATATTATTAGTTGTATTAAGTTGTCTTGGGGATCATAAAATGATGAGTAATTTTAGAAAGACATCCTTGTGACACCGTCGGTGTGACACCACCGGTTGTATAGCCAACTATTCATCTAACATGTCTATACAATAATAGATGGATGGACAATGTTACAACACTTGAGATTATCCCAAGGATATTTGAATGGTGTCCTTGAAAGCATTTTTCTATAACAATTTAAGGATTACCTGTAACTTATGATCAACTAGACCTTGGTTCAAGAGAGGGGGAAAGAAAAGGATGATAACCCAAAAAGTGAATATACAATACTAAATCTTTTTGGAATACCTTAAAATAATGAGTCACTTTAAAAAAAATACTTTTACAATACCTTTAAGTGAATGATATCTCATTTATTTATCTAATTAACATCCTCCTATAAGAATAGAAGTATAGACTAATGTTATAATATCTAAAAATGTCTAAAAGATGTTTAAATGGTATCCCTAAAAACATTTTTTTCTAAAATGATATCAGGGTCACCCATGTAACTTATGATGAAATTGAACCTTGATGGAAGGGGAGAAGGAAGGAGAAGGATGATGACCTGTAACAAAGCAACCCAGAAAGTTCCATCTGGAGCTAGATTGATATTATCAGGTCCACCTGGAAGATTTTCTATAAAAATTTCTGTCTTTCCCTTGCGATCACCTTCAAGCCAATATTTAAGTATCCTGAATCTGCAATTTAACAAAATTAATCATAGCAGTCTAAATATCATATAAATTGGCTGCTTTGATAATAGTTCTTAATCATAGGCCTACTATATACACTTACTTCCATGTTTCGCAGACTAACAAGTAGTCTTGATCAGCAGACAGGACTACCCCATTAGCGAAGTACAGATTATCCATCACCAACAACGTTTGATTGGTGGAGGGATCGTGCTTGAGAAGCTGGCCGTGAGGTTTGGCCTCCAGCAGGTCGAGATGCCAATCGGAGAAACCAAATTTGGTGCTTGCAATGCTGAAGTATAAGGTACCATCTCTTGCTTCTACAACATCATCTGCGAACCTGCACATCTCTGCACTTTAATTATCCAATAATGAGAAGCTTTTTACCCTGTGGTTTGAAACTCAGATCCTAATATTTGATTTTGGGTTACTTGTGAATCCAATTTCTAATGAATGGGTTATTTGGATGACACGTAATATTTGTGCAAAGCTTACTCTTATGGATATGTCAAGCAAGAGTTGCATGATATTCATACGATGGTTGCTCCAAAGATGGAGTTCACTAAAGATTCACACAAGTTTCGTGTGGGGCATATTTGTGTTTGATAGATGCACGATCGGTGCTTATATGCATTTGGAACAAAATGGGCGCGCCTAATATATGCCCGAGGGATGTTCACACACGTATTGTCCAGTGCGATTGCTCCTAATGAGCGCTAATGCACCAGCACTGGGATAAAGTATGCTGATGCGATTTTAGGGTAAAATCTGAAAGTATTTTTAACACAAAGGTACTGTAAGAAGAAAGAGAGAAAAGTGAAAAAAGATAGGAGGAAGATTTTCTATATTCAGTTGAGATTTAATTTGAGTTTTATTTTTTGTCATATTCGGATATATTGCTCTAGTATTGATTCTAAAATATTATCGATTAATTTCTTTTATTCTCATTGTATTATAGGTTATAAGATGTGTTAAAAGGGTTACATTCAACAATTATTCACTCAAATTATAATGAAATACTCTCGAAAGGATATATTTTTGTGACAAGTCACTTTTATAGTAAATATTACTCAAAATTTGTTATGTAATTATTTTCTTAGTTTGGAAAGATATTTTATATTAAATATTATTGTACAACTTTATAATATTTAGTTATGTGTATTTTTTATACTTAAGGGTTTAGTGGTTGATGATTAACAGGAAATTCAGGTTGTGTGTATTTTTGATGAATCTCAACAATTTGTATTAGAGAGAAGATTTTATGAGTTATAAAATTATAATTTGATGACGTTGATGCTAAGAACCCTATTATTTCACATGAGTACTTCAACATGAAAAATAATTTTAATCTTTGGTAAGAAGTATAAACATTATGGAAGAAGAAAAACAAACTTTAGAGAAGATAAAGGATGAGTGGTAAAATATAATGGATTTTACAAATTACACGATCAAATTATATCTTACGGATTATGATTTTCAAGAAATAATTAGTTTGTCGAATCCTGAAGAGATTTAGATAAAGATTAAAAGTTAGTACAAGTCCAAATCCTTGACGACAATACTATATATAAAGAAGAAATTTTATGACTTTCAATTGTTGAAAAGGAAAACCTTCAAGGGGCACTTGGATGAATTCAATTAGATTTTAACGCAAATGTAGATTCTATCGGTTATAAAATTATAATTTGACGTCGTCAACATTAATGAGCCTATTTTTTCATGTAAATAATTTAACGTGAAAAATAATTTTAATCTTTGGTAAGAAAGAATAACAAATATTTTGACTTATGAAGGAGCGATATAAACATTATGAAAGAAGAGAAATAAATTGGATGAGTGGCAAGATACATGAGATCTGATAAAATATACGATCAAATTATACCTTATGGATAATAATTTTTAAAAAGTTATTGTTTTATCAAATTCAACAGAGATTTGGATAAAAATTTAGGGTCAGTACAAATCTAAATTCTTGACGATGAGGTTATACAAAAAGAAAAAATTTTATGGCCTTCAGTTGTTGGAAGGGAGAACCTTCAAAAGGCACTTGGACAAGTTCAATCTGATTTTAATGTAAATGTTAACATTTGATAGGAAGATAAAGGATAAAGATATGGAATTGGTATTGCTGACTTCTTTGCCGCCTTGGTATACTCATATTGTCACAACGTTATTATTCAGGAACAATATATTTAGTCTTGATGAAGTAATCACTTCCTTATAAACAAGTCTAGATGGAAGGAAAATACTGAGGTTTTGAAGAAGCCAAGTGCCTTGGCATCCACTAGCAGTCGGGGGCATAGTAAATTGAAGGAGTGGGGTGGCAAGCCAGAGAGGCATAAGGAACTATTGCCACCATGAAAGCAACAATTTCTTACTTATGAACGAGTCTAGGTGGAAAGGAAATTAGTGGTTACGGAAAAGCTGAGTGTCTTGATATCCACAGGTGGTTAAGGACACGGGAAATCCAGAGAGTGAGGCGACAAGTTAAAGATGAGAAACGGTTCATCCAAGTTTTAGGACATCAAATGCTTTCTATGTGGCAAGAAAATCCCCATGAATTAGGATTGTTTCAAAAGAAAGAAGGATGGCAATAGTGAGTGATAAAAGAAGATAGATCATGATAATAATGATTAGACCATTATTGTTATTTGTTGGGACTTTCTAATCGTTCACATGGGAATAATACGGAGTTTCATAAGTCATGAGACAAGTTAGGTAATGGATAGCCGATTCTTACTCCATATGACATTGAAGAAGTCCCTCTTTACTTCCTATATGTACAGGGATTGTGGGGTATTAAAAATTGGTAACAATGGCTCGTCGAAAGTAGTTGATGTTGAGGACGTTAGGTTACAAACAAGCAATGGGACAAAGCTTATATTGATGGGCATGTGACATGTTCTAAATGTATGGTTGAATGTGATCTGAACAATAAAGTTTTGACAACGAGAGTTTTTGCACGATATTCAACAAAGGCAAATAGAAGATTACCAATGGTGCTTCGGTTGTGGCAATGGGAAACAAGTGTTGAAACTAGTACTTGACGAAAGTTTTGGTAGCCAAAGGTACTGTCAAGATGGCCAATGGGGAGTTTGGCTATGGTGACGGGAAGAGAAGGCTGAGGAGAAGTGTAAGGAGGAGCACTGCTACCTAGAGAAGAAACTGAAATGGAGTGAAAATAGTCCAAGTTCTGTGGAGTAGAAAAGGGTGTCAATTTTTAGCTTGTGAAATTTGATGTTGAGATTCTCATTGAGGGAAAGTTGCTAAAGCGTAGGCGATGATGATCACCGGTAATGTGAGGGGCCCTCCACAAGGTCATAAGGAAAATTTATTGGGTTTTGGATCACTTTCTTATGAGTCTTATTTCTAACAAATGGATCATTTAGAAGATACACGATATTCGCGTGAGGCTTGCTCAAGTAAAAATGTCCAGTACGAGTCACACGATATTTTTACATGGGCTGTTCAAGCGACATAATTCATTGGAGGTTTGTACAATAAATGTTCAAACAAAAGTCATTTCTAGCGAGCAATTAACATCCACATCTAGTAAACGTACATCAGCCGCTTGCACGCATTTGGAGTGGAATGAGTGCGCCTAATGTGTGCCGGAGGGGCACTTATACCTGGATTATCTGGTGGGATTGTGCTTGATACAATCTTGATGGGCAGTTATACGTTGGTAGCGATATAAAGTATTTTGATGCGATTTTAGGGTAGGATTTGGTAGTATTTTCAATATAAGGGCACCTCATGAAAAAAGAAAAGCGAAAGTATGAAGATTTTCGACATCCCATTGAGATCCTATTTAAATTTTATTTTACTTCAAACCTGGATATGTTGCTCTAGTATTGATTTTAGGACATATTATCGATTAATTGCTATTATTTTCATTATATTCTTCTCTTATGGGTTGTAAAGTGTGCTAAGAGATTGCATTCAACTATTATTTATTAGGATTATAATGAAGGGCTCTTAGATGGTTTATTTCTATAATTAGTCACTATTTTATAATAGATTTACTTGAAGTTTGTTATGTGATTTTTCTTTTTGTATATTAAATTTTTTATATTAAATATTATTGTACAATTTTATATATCTGGTTATATGTTTTTCTTACATTTAAGGAATTGTTAGTTAGCGATTGACGAAAATTTGAATTTGTTTTTACTGTGCTGATTATTTGCATATTTCCTGTGAATCCCAGCACTTGAGTCTATTCCTCTCAATGTTATGTTAGTTTCAATATATTTCTTGCTTATCGCTAGCTTACTAATCCCCATTCTTGAATCTTTAACAAACCCATAGTTACTGCTATTTTGAATGATATAAGAAAGTCGTAAGGAGACAAGAGCAAGCTAATGACACAATAGAATCAGCTTTTAGTCTTTTGAGCATTCTATTACCTTATTTTGGAACCGTTGAAGTGGGATACAATACTTGTGACTCCATCTTCACTAACCTTGAGCAAACCCTACAAATATAATGAACAGAGATCACATCTCCAACCACAAATCATCTACACATGCACTCGCAAACACATTTTGAGTTGAATTGAAAGCCAGACCTCCTCGACATCGCAAACAACAAGATCACCGGATGCTGTTACTGTTATTCCGAATATACTATTGCTGTCGGTTTTCTTCCAGTCCTGCACAGACCCATTCTTATGCAATCTTTTGATCCAGCCATCTCTAGTTGCTGTATATAAAATACCCTCCTTATCCACGCACACATCTTCTGGGCCCTCTAGAAATCCTTCTCCAAGCTTTGTAATTTTCTATAAACCAGGGATAAAAGAAATTGCTCAATATGCCAATAACACTGCAATAAGGAAAATAACTCATTAAATACTGTAATTGGTATGCTTTCTTTTTCATTACTTTTTGTTACCTTTAAGTGATTGTTCGTCGGAGGAACAGAAGCTGAGGATGGAGGAGGGAGATCAAGCAAGTCAGGTGAAATGGGTGATGTGAAGTAGATGTGAAAAGAGAGAGCCAGTAAGCATCCCACCAAGAAGGTAGGAATTGTTGAGAGAAAATGCTTTGAATTCATGTTTTAGGGAAGCACTTTGACGAAGAGAAATGTGACTATAAGTGAATTGGAGCCTACGGAGCTCTAGAATAGCTCTTAGATATTTGTCTAGCTTTGTTAGGCTGAAGAGAAATCCAATTGACATTTTTCTAGCTAAGTGGTCCAATCCCACAGTGAATCATAGTTTCATAAGCCAATTTATAATTTATAACTTAAACGAGAAGACCCTTAATAATGACAAATATACTATATTATTGTGCTCATTATTGAGATTCGACATCCAGATTTACATGATCCGATACAGAGAAAAATTTGAACCCCTCGTCATCGCCAACCACCAATTTAATGGGAACAAGAAGCAAATGATGCACAATATTTTTTACGTGAAAACCATTCACAAACTAAAGAGAAAAATCACGATATACATAATCCACCAACAGATCCACTATGTAAAATTGATTATAAAAACCCTGAGATAAAATATAAGCAACCTACCCTGGCTACACAAGCCTTGGAAGAACAGACAATGAAAAAAATACTCACCAAGAGTAAAGAAACTCTCATTCCCTTTTATTTCTCTATTTTTCTCATCTCATTCTTCTCACTGTAGTACTCTCTACTCATAAACATTTTACAAGTGTGATAAAACGGTAACATCTATTTCACCCCCGCACATATGCAGCCTAGCACACAGTGCCCCTGGTGTTTTCTCCCACATTAGCACAGTGCAACCCACACTCTTAGTGATTTCTCGCACACCCGCTACATGCCCAGCATGTATATATGTATTGATCCTACCTAAAGATCATCAATCCAATAGGCAGGTTGCGTGTGAACAAACACCTACCCCCAACTCTATAACCTGCCACCAACTTTATCCACCAACTCTATAACCTGCCACTTGTATAGACGGCACATGCACTGTAGGTCTACTACCTGCTTTTCAAAGCCAACTGTCCGCAACGTCAGCTGCCACCGACCTCAAGTCTTCGGACCTTGCTGTCTTCAAGTTTGCGAACCATCTGTGCCCTTAGCCATTACAAAGTCCTCTAACGTTCCTTGGTCCTCGGGCGTTCCTTGATATCTTTAGGTAATGACAACGATCTCAAATATCATCCCATATCCCTCGATCGTTACTGTACAAAGCCCATATCGTCGAATGCTACTATGCACTCAGCCATAATCTCGGGCGATTCCATACCAGTAAACCAACAGGTAAATTCTGTGCGTTTCATCAGCCGGCCATGTGCATCCTTCGCGGTCAGCCATTTGCCACCACAACAAATTCCACGCACCTTCCTTGGCCGGTCAAAAAAGTTGACCAGCCACTTTCCTCCTTAGCAAATTCTGTGGCACTGTTTAGCTTCTTGGCTGGTCAATACGTTGGCCGGCAAATTTTTCTCAAAGGCTTCTGCACGTCAACCTTCCAATTTGCCTTCTTGGCCAGTCAACCCATTGACTGGCCATTTGCCACTTTGGCCAATTAACACGTTAACCGGCCACTTTGCTCAATGAGCTTCCGCACGCACCTTTAGCCGATCGTACACCTTCATCCGGTCAACTTCTATTGACTGGCACTTTGCCTTCTCAGCCGATCAACTTCGTTGATTGGCCATTTTGCTGCCCGTAAGCCTCTTCCTTTGTTCTCTCCAGTTTTCTTTCTGAAAATTCTCAAATAACAAATCTGTTTATTGGGTTACTCACAAGGGAATGACCAGACTCAACACTCATTGGATTCTAAAGAAAAATGACTATTTGACTTATAATATTAATAAGATTAGGGTTTATTTTTGGTCAAATTTAGATATCGCTTTAAGCAATTGATCAAATTATATAACTCCCTTTTTTGGTTAAATGACTATAAGGTAGTAACTGTTGAAACTTAATGTAGAATTGAAACAGAGAGTGATATAACTTTTTATTAATCCTATGTGCCCGGGAGACATCCAAAAATGCCCCAGCCAATATGGAGGCCAACATCATCGTCTTCTAACATTCAAATAGTTCGACAAGGCCTCAAGTTGCCAACTCTTCTTAGGGAACAAAAAAAAATACTAAATAAAAAAATGGCTTCATAAGAATTTTTTAGGTGAAAAATTATGACAGATGCTATAATTTGAACAATTATAGCCACCGTATAGCAACTAATTCTTGCAGGGTTCTTGTTGAAAACAAAAATCACAATGCAGCATTTTTGTGTAAGCATGATCCATCGTGTGGCCAGGACCGTTTGGTGGGTTGTCCTCATCTCCTTAGAGACGAAAGATCTTCTTGGGTTCTCACTGATTGGCCATTCAAGAACTGACCACCAAGGTCGGCTACTCTTGGTGTAGGTCCCAAAGAGGACTATAACCATAAAATGATCACACACCACAAACTCCAAAGGCTCAGGCGCTTAGGACATAAGATCAGTCTAACCCCTATGACATGCTAGACTTCTATAGGCGTCAGTCTCATAAGAACATACGACAATAAAAATAGTCAAATACCAAATTATTAGATTTTGGATCACTCTCTTAAAAGTTCTAAAATAATCACATACCAAACTATTAGGTTTCGGGCCATTCACTTAAGAGTTCTATACTTAATGGACAAGTCATATGAAGAATTACGTGACGATTGTGTGAGACTCGTTTATGCAATGGTGTTTAAGGAAAACCGTATAATGTTCAAACAATATTCACTTGAGTGAAACTATTCGCAAGAAGTTTTACGAGAAGGTTACAAGCTAATGGCTTAAACATTAAGATTGGGAGAATCTTCAATAGTTATCCACAGCAATGCCTGTGAGCTGGTTGCTTAAGTACACGGATAATAAGATATTTTTAGTATTGACTATTAAATGGCTGCAAGCTAACAGCTTAAATGGTGACATGGGATATAAGAGGACTTGATGTAATTTTTAGAGCATCTAAAATCATTTTAAGTACAAAGAAGTATCACACAAAAAGAGATAAGAGAGAAAAAATAGAAGAGAAAAAAGTTCAACATTCGATTGAGATTTAATCCGATTTTTTTTTTTTTGTCTAAGACCGTGTACATTGATCTAATTTTATTCATAAGATGTATTATCATCAAATTGCTCTTTTTTAAGTGTACATTCTCTAGTTTCTTGTTAGGTATGTTATATTATATTTAACCTATCATTCATTCTGGTTATAATGAAAGGATTTTAAAAAATATATAATTTATAAGTAGACACTATTATTATAATATTTCGATATTTTTGACCGGAAGTTTCATACTAAAATTTATAAAAATTGCTAATTTAAAAATTTTAAATCTAACAAATAGTCATTTTAAAAATAATATATCATAGTCAGATTTATGTTAATTTTCAAAGGATTGAGTTGTATCTAAAAAATATAATCCTACAAATAGAAAAATAGTAATTTAACTGCAACCAATCAATCCAAAGATTCACGAATAGTAAAAAAGTCTTTATATCGGATTATTTTCTAATAATAATAATAAACGAATAAATAAATGTAGCAATCAAAACCTTTCCTACATTGGCGTCATCGAGTATATCATTATGACATGTTTGAATGGTAAAAATAGATAAACGTAATCCTGCGAATAGAGGTATGCCAATTTAACCACAACCAATTAATCCAAAGATTCACTAACTATAAAAAAAATCTTTATATCATATTTGTTGCGGATCTGGTCCGGAATTCAGACGGATATGGTTAAGCGGATCTGGTCCGGTAGTTGATTTTGATTATTCTGGTAACTCCGTCTTTTTGAACTCACGTTCTGCACAACACAACTGCAGACAAGATGGTCAGCAGGCCAATGGGGCTAAATCCCCAAAGGCACTCCGACGCTCAAGTCAGTCATTTGCCTTTTTTGAGAATAAAAGGGAAAGATATTATTTTGTTCTTCTTTTTAGATATATCGAGATTAAGAGAGAATTTTCTTGGACCGAAAAAGAAGTCTCCTTCACCTGAGGTTTACCTTTCCTTTTATAGGGCTTCCTCTTCAGTTTCATAACTTACCCGGAGAAGTTATACTTCTCCGGATAAGTGCATCCGGTTTTTTCCATCTCCTTGTTGGTTTCTTAACTTCCACTCCGGGTGGTTTATTAACTTCCCACTCCGGGTGGTTTATTAACTTCTCACTCCGGGTAGTTTCCATAACTCCTCCGGCCGGTTATAGCGGTTTTTCCTAAAATCCAACCGTAGAAGTTACCAATAGCTTCCATACTCTATCCCATGGGTAGCTTTTAATTATTCGGGTTATTATACCCATCACTAGCCCCCCATGCTAGAAGATTAAAATTTTAACTTCTAGCATGTTTTGGTAATGGAATTGACTACTTAGAATTTTTTCAGATTTTCATTGTTCCGGACTTAGTGATTCCATTTTTCTGATCACTCCGGATTTTTTACTCCAGATTTGGTGACTCCTGCTTTTTGGTCACTCCGGAGATTTTTTATGCCGGATTTGGTGACTCCCGCTTTTTGGTCACTCCGGAGATTTTTTACTCCGAATTTGGTGACTCCTGCTTTTTGGTCACTCCGGAAATTTTACTCCGGATTTGGTGACTCCCGCTTTTTGGTCACTCCGGAGATTTTTTACTCCGAATTTGATGACTCCTGCTTTTTGGTTACTCCGGAAATTTTTTATGCCGGATTTGGTGACTCCCGCTTTTTGGTCACTCCGGAGATTTTTTACTCCGGATTTGGTGACTCCCGCTTTTTGGTCACTCCGGATGGCGATTGGCTCTGACAAGGTCTTAGCTGGCTTGCCACGTGTTGATCATCGCGTGGTAACTTCTGTAACCGCCGTTTTGAGTAGCAAATGCTTTTGCGCCACGCATCCTCTTTATTACTTTTGAATTTGAACGGACATGTCCCTTCAAACCTATAAATTAGGGTTTTCCCTCTTTTTTACGTTACTCTGTTTTTCATCTTCCTTCTCCCTGTTTCTCCGTACTTCACCTCTCTTCTTCCTGCTTCAATGGCGTCTAAAGTTGAGTCGATTAAGTCTGTCCTCACCACTGAAGATATGGAGAAGATCATTCTTCAGTATAAGATTCCAAGTTCATATCTGCGCTCGATACCGAAGGAGACCGATAGAGCTGATTCTCCTCCAACGGGATATATTACGGTATACGAAGCGCATTTGAAGAGTAGCCTTCGTTTTCCCCTCGCATCAGAACTTCGAACAATTTTTTCTGATTTAGGCGTGTCCATCGCACGCTATCACGCGAACGCTGTGAGGTATCTCTGTAACCTCTGCATATTTTTCCGTCTTCGAGGCACAACTCTTAATACCTCCATTGTTAGGGCCTTATTTAAATTTTGTCAAAATGGAGATTGGATATCCCTATCTCCTCGCGATTCAAATATTAGTGGAGTTATTATCGATACGGTCAAAAATTTGAAAGACCGTTTCTTTTTCCTTGCCGTCCCTCAAACTGGCATTCCTAATGCCTGGGGTAAAATCCCCGAATCGCTTTCCGGCAAGCCAGCCCCAGAAGAAGAAGAGTCAGTGAAACCCCATATTAAAATGATTAAATCGAATATGGAATCGTTTTCTGATAAGGGACGCTTGTTTACCCCTGAGATTTTTGCTCTGACTAAATGGGGGTTTTTAAGTGGTAAAGCTGGAACTTCAGAGCCAACTCCCAAGAAACTTAAGAGGAAAGCGAAGGATATCGCGCCACGGGGGCGTAAACGTTTGATTGTTTCACCCAGCCAATCTCCTTCTTCTGATACTGCTGAGGTTGATCTCTCTACGACTGAGAAGTCGAAAGGAGTTCAGGAAGAAAATCCTATTAGCGAGTCCTTGGCTGCCTTTGAGATGGGAGCTAATGAAATGGCCATCGTTCCATACACCATATCGACTCCGGACCCAAGGGAATCATTTTCTGGTCCGGTTGATTCAGCTGTTGAAAAGCCCTCATCAAGAAGTTCCCGCTCATTGTTTCTCATCCTACTCCGGTCTTGCCTGCTCCTACTCCGGCGGTTTCTGCTCTGCCTCTTCCTCAAGGTTCCACCGATCCTGTCGTTCACTCTCCTCTCCGGAGTTCAGCTGGTCCGGATCTGGAGCAAGCTCCGGCCTCTTCACGTCGTTTACCCTTGAAGATCGCAGCTCAAAAAGCCCGTTACATAACAGTAAGATTCTGAAAAGAGATTTTTTTTTTTTTACTTTCTTCTGACTGATCCTTGTACTCAACAGAATGAGAAAATGGGTGAGATTTTAAATCTCTGCTTAACCCAACGTGATCTGAGGATGGAGCAGCTTGATAAAGAAATTCAAAAACTTGAAAAAGAGCGCACTGATCCATCAGTCCTTGAACAACTGAGAAATCAGGCTACTGCTGACGCTGCTAAGATTGATCTTCAACAGAAGCGTATTTCTAGTATGGAGCTTGAGTTGCAGCAAGCTAATGAAGCTTTGAAGGCGTCCCAAGAGCATGCATCCAGTCTGAGAAGTGATAATGCTAAGTTGGGAGCGGAGCTTATGGTCCGACTTAAGCCTGAAGAGGTCCGTCCGGCTCTGAATGCCATATTTTTGGACGGAATCCTTTTATGCCGGCAGATTGCTCCAAAGTTGGATCCAAATTTTCCGGTTGGCTTTTTTGATCCAAGGAATCTGGGCGCCCGCCTCAGATCGGACTTGGTAGACTTTTCAGAGTTTGGCAAACCTTCAACGCAGCCTCCATCAAGTCCTCCACATTAATTTTCATTTTTATTAACGTTGTACTGAGGACAAAGAAGAAATGTACTGAAAACCCTTTATGAATGGAAAGTAATATATTGACTTTATTGAAAGAATTTCTTCAAATGCATTGCATTCCATGTTCTAGGCACTAATTTTCCATTCGAGGTGCGCAATTTATAAGCACCGTTTCTTAATACAGCAGAAACAATGAACGGACCTTCCCAATTAGGAGATAACTTATTTCTATTCGCAATTTTTCCGGTGGCTTGTATGCTTCTCAAAACTAAATCTCCCACGTCAAACCGTCGCGCTTTCGTTCTTTTGTTGTAGTATCGAGCGATCCGTTGTTGATATGCTGCAGTCCGTACCCTTGCTGTTTCTCTGACTTCCTCCAATAAGTCTAGATTTTCCTTTAGCCGTTTTGTATTGCTGTATGAATCAAAATTTTCTACCCGGAGGCTGGGCAAGCCTATCTCAATTGGTATCACTGCTTCGATTCCATAGCATAAATTGAATGGCGTTTCTTTTGTTGATTCTTTAGGAGTCGTCCGGTTTGACCACAAAATTGATGGCAACTCATTAGCCCAAGAGCCCCCTGCTTCCTCCAGTTTGGTTTTTAAACCGTGTAGTAAAGTCCGGTTAGTCACCTCTATTTGGCTGTTTGCTTGTGGATAAGCAACAGAGGTGTGTGCCAACCGGATCCTCAAATTTGAACAGAACTTAGTAAAGCGCTTCCTTGTAAACTGGGTTCCGTTATCAGTGACTATTACTTCCGGAACTCCAAACCGGCAAACAATGTTTTGCCGCACGAACTCCGTCGCATTATGCTCAGTTATTTTTTTCAAGGGAGAAGCTTCCACCCACTTGGTAAAATAATCTATT
This sequence comes from Nepenthes gracilis, assembly GCA_033239525.1. NCBI lineage: Eukaryota > Viridiplantae > Streptophyta > Magnoliopsida > Caryophyllales > Nepenthaceae > Nepenthes > Nepenthes gracilis. The sequence continues at coordinate 16,226,942 of BSYO01000016.1, read as the reverse complement.
CCTATTATAATGAACTTCCTTTGTCCAGTGGGCTTCGGGAAGGGTCCCGGTATGTCGGCCCCCCGTTGTGCGAACGGCCGGGCGCTTGTAACGATTTCGATTCGGTTGGAGGTGCGTGAGGTATGCTTCCATGGATTTGGCGAGTTCTCACATTTCTTGACAAAGTCGAGCGTCTTTTTCATAGTCGGCCAAAAATATCCTTGTTGCATTAATTTGAAGGCCAGATTCTTTCCTCCTATGTGGGACCCACAAATTCCAAGATGGACCTCACCAAGAGCATAATCTGCTTCCTCCGGGGTTAGGCATCTCAAATAGGGGACGGAGTACCCACGACGGTATAGTTTTCCATCAATGATGACGTACCAGCCAGCAGTTTTCTTTATTCTCTTTACTTCGTCCGGATTTTCTGGAACTACTCCGTCAGATAAATATCGATAATAAGGAGTCATCCAGCTTTCATTACTGGTGACCTGTAGGATATCCTGATCTACTTCTTCAATACTCGGAGTTGTTAAAACCTCTTGCATACTTCGGGTATACTGCTCCGGATTTTCTATGGCTGCCGCTTTTGCCAACTGATCGGCCTTTCCGTTTTCCGTTTTAGAAATATGGTGCATGTCAATTTTATCAAAATCTTGAAATGCACTTCTTACCTTAGAAAGGTATCTTGCTAAACACGAGTTTGACACCTCAAAGTTTCCTTGAACTTGATTAACCATCAGTTCGGAGTCACTGTAGACTGCAACATATTTAGCTGAACATTCCTTGCCAATCGTAGTCCGGCCAACGAGCTTCATATTCAGCTCGTTGTTTGTTGTTGGGAATGAAAGCCTTAGTGAATATAAAATTTCCATTCCTTCCAGTTCGCAGCATCACTCCGCTCCGCTTCCGATTGTGTAGAAGATCCGTCCCACATACATCGTCCATGGATTGACAAATCGGGTCGGTCTATTTTTGATCTTACTCGCTTCATTATTTTGGGCTGAAAAGAAAGTTTCAACCAAAAAATCAGCCAAAGCCTGTCCTTTTATTGACGGTCTTGGCTTGTACTCAATAATCAAATTCTCCAAGCTCGATTGCCCATTTGACGGTCGACGATGTGTCCAGCTTTTGTAAAATCCCTTTAAGAGGTTGGTGCAGTGAGGACGGTTTATCTTATGGGCTTGGAAATATGGCCTTAGCTTTCTCATTGAATAAACCAGCTAGCACTATCTTTTCGGCGTGTGTGTAACGACTTTCCACTTCGACAACGTTTTCTTGGCGTAGTACACCGGTTTTTGAACATCCGTCTCATTCTTTGGATTAAAACCGAACTTAATGCTACATCGAAAAGCGCCGAGATATAAAAATAATTCATCTCCCTCTAATGGTGACGTCAGGAGAGGAGGGCTGGCTAAATACTCTTTTAGATTTTGAAAAGCGACTTGGCATTCTTCAGTCCACTGGAAACCATTTACTTTGGTTCCTCTTAAAGCTTTGAAAAATGGAAGGTACTTCTCCGCGATCTGGATAAAAATCGGGAGAGTCTTTGCAAGCCTTCCCGTAAGCCCGTTGAACTTCTTTTATGGTTTTTGGCGGACTCATTTCTGCAACCGCCTTTATTTTTTCCGGATTGGCTTCAATTCCTCGCTTTGAAACGATGAATCCCAAAAATTTGCCCGAAGATACTCCGAAAGCACATTTGGTCGGATTTAATTTCATCCGATGTTTCCGGAGTACTTCGAAAGCTTCTTCCAAATCCTTAGTGTGATCATCCATGATTTTACTTTTTACAAGCATATCATCTACGTACACCTCCATGTTTCGGCCGATCTGATCTGTGAACAATTTGTTCACCAATCTTTGATATGTTACTCCGGCGTTCTTTAATCCGAACGGTATTACTTTGTAACAGTAAGTGCCTTGGTCGGTCATAAAGGAGGTGTGTTCTTCATCCTCCGGACTCATGCTAATCTGATTATAACCGGAGTACGCATCCATAAAACTGAGTAGTTCATGTCCGGCAGTTGAATCTACCAATAGATCAATCCTTGGCAAAGGAAAACTGTCCTTTGGGCAGGCTTTATTCAAATTGGTAAAATCAACGCACATCCTCCATTTTCCGTTGCTCTTTTTTACCATAACCACATTGGAAAGCCAGTCCGGATACTGGACTTTCCTTATAAAATCGGCATCCAGCAGATTTTTTACTTCCTCCCTGATTGCAATAAGTTTCTCAACCGAGTAGTTCCTCCTCTTTTGTCTAATTGGTTTGTGATTGGGATCCAAACTTAATTTATGGACCATCACTTCGGTTGGAATTCCAGGCATATCAGATGATGTCCAAGCAAAGACATCCTTGTTTTTCCGGAGGAACTCAATTAACCACCCACGAACTGGTCCGGTCAACGAGTTTCCTATTTGTACGCATTTTTCCGGATCTGTCGGATCCAACGGAATCAAATCAATTACTTCGCCGGACTGGGCTTGTTGCAACGTACTTTCGTCTCGATAGTCAAAATTTTTCACAGACCGGTCTTGAACATTTTTCTCCACTTGGGATAAATAACATGTTCTTCCGGTAACTTGATCTCCCAATATTTCTCCAACTCCGTTTAATGTTGGGAACTTTATTTTTAAATGAGGAATAGACGTTACTGCTCCAAAAATTGCAAGGCAGGGCCGGCCTAGAATCGCGTTATAAACTGAGGGCAGGTCCACTACCAAAAATGTTAGTTCGTGAGAAGCAGTTCTCGGGTAAGTCCCCAACGTAACTTCGATTGGATGGTTCCTTTGATCAGAATCGGTTCATTTCCCACTCCGTCACGTGGTCCATTGGCGGCCGAGTTGATTAATTTTCAAACCCAACTTAATGAAAGCGTCGAAATAAAGCAAATTACTAGAGCTTCCATTATCAATAAAGATTCGTTTCATCCGTAATCCACGTTATCACGTAAACTAAAGGCATACAACTAGAGGATCCGAATGTGGTGTTTTCACATGATCCATATCTTCCTTACTAAAACTAATTACATCATCACTTTTAAACTTCCGCTTCCTATCACTCCTGGATGATGTCCATTTGATCGGACCAGGAGCCTTGGCGATCCGGGTGGTTATCATGTTTACCACTCCCGGCCACCACACGGCTTTTCGATTGTGGTCGCTCCGTCTCTTCTTCTTCCAGTCTTTCACCATGGTTATCTTCTGGTTTCTTCAAGAATTTCTTGAGATGTCCCTTCCTGATTAGAATTTCAATTTCCCTTTGCAGAGTCCAACATTCCTCAGTTCCATGCCCAGGTGAGCGATGGTAATGGCAAAACTTGCTTTGATCTCCAGCTTCTGGGTTCTTTGGGGCTCTTGGCCACTTGAAGAATTTTTCCTCCCGTATTTGCATCAGGATATTTGTTCTTGAATCATTTAACGGGGTAGGATCAAACGGCCTGAACTCCCTTCGTCTTTCAGTCTTGAACTTCCTTCTGGGATCCTTTGGATGGGATCTTTCATCTTCGTTCCTCCTTCTCTTCGGTGATCCTTGATAAGAAGGATTCACCCTGGTAGGCTTCTTAGCCTCATTGGCTTCCTCAGCTGCCACGTATGCTCGTGCAGTAACTTCCACCTCTCTGAAAGTTTGTGGATTTGTGTGGGCCAAATGTTTGAAAAATTCTCCGGCTCAGTTTGCAATAAAAGTGTTTAATTTCACCTCGTCGGTGGCGTGGAATTCTACGGGCTTCGGAAGTGAATCTTGACAAGAAGCTCTTCAAGTTTTCATTTGGACCCTGTTTGATACGAGCCAAGTGCCAGGGTTGTTTTTCTATTCTCTGACTTGAAGCAAATTGAGAGAGAAAGTTTTCTGCCAACTCTTGGAAAGACCGAATTGAGTTTGATGGCATCCGGTAAAACCAGATTCTTGCATCCCCTTTCAAAGTTAACGGGAAGCATTGACACATCATCATTTCATCCAATCCTTGGAAACTCAACAAGGTCCGAAAATGATCCAAATGGTCCATTGGGTCGATTTTCCGTCATATGTGTCAATGACTGCATTTTGAATTTCGGGGTAATAGACAGTCCCCCGATTTACTGTTGTGAATGGGGACCTCCTTAGATCACTGGTCCGTCCTTCAGATTTTTCTCCGAAAAGGTGATCCCACATCTTTTCTAATTTCTCCTCTCTCTGATGTTCAACAACAGATTTCTTGGAATTGAGATAAGTTCTCAATTCCTCAGAACTTCAGATCGGAGATTCTTGACATTTTGGCATTGAGATAGGTTCTCAATTCTTCCGGAGCTTCGATTGTTGATGTTGGGCATTCTTGGCATTGAGATAAACTCTCGATTCCTCGGGAGCTTGAACCGGTGTAGTCGCTTATTTCTTTCGTCCGGGAGGTAAGTTGGAGGAAGCTTCCTCCTGGTCCAGATGTCTTCTTTCACTCCGGGGATTTCGCCTATCTGGGCTGTCTTCAACGGATCTTGGGCCCAACCGGCCCTCCAAGCGAGATCGGCCTTCTCCCTTTTCTCTTGAAAATACTCTTTCTTGGATATGCACAGTTGATTTTTTCTTCCGCCTATGTTCCATTGAAGCTGGAACATGCGTTGCTGAAGAATGGGCGTCCGGCTTTTGACGTCCCACTTCTTTGCGTAAAGACTGAATATCTTGAGTCATTTCTTTCATACGGGCGTTCATTGCCTGTATGAGTTGATCCTGTAGATTTCTTTCCTGTGCCGGCAAAGGAACGCTATTTTCAGGAACGGCATCTTCTAATGCCGGCATACTTGTGGCTGGAGCATTTATCTCCGGAGCACTTGTTGCCGGAGCACTTTGGCGTGTTCGAGTGTTAACCATTTTTTCTTTTTTTATATTTTTATTTTTAGTGGTGAATCAAGCTTTTTGTCTGATTCCCACAGACGGCGCCAATGTTGCGGATCTGGTCCAGAATTCAGACGGATATGGTTAAGTGGATCTGGTCCGGTAGTTGATTTGGATTATTATGGTAACTCCGTCTTTTTGAATTCACGTCCTGCACAACACAACTGCAGACAAGATGGTCAGCAGGCCAATGGGGCTAAGTCCCCAAAGGCACTCCGACGCTCAAGTCAGTCATTTGCCTTTTTTGAGAATAAAAGGGAAAGATATTATTTTGTTCTTCTTTTTAGATATATCGAGATTAAGAGAGAATTTTCTTGGACCGAAAAAGAAGTCCCCTTCACCTGAGGTTTACCTTTCCTTTTATAGGGCTTCCTCTTCAGTTTCATAACTTACCCGGAGAAGTTATATTTCTCCGGATAAGTGCATCCAATTTTTTCCATCTCCTTGTTGGTTTCTTAACTTCCACTCCGGGTGATTTATTAACTTCCCACTCCGGGTGGTTTATTAACTTCCCACTCCGGGTGGTTTATTAACTTCTCACTCCGGGTAGTTTCCATAACTCCTCCGGCCGGTTATAGCGGTTTTTCCTAAAATCCAACCGTAGAAGTTACCAATAGCTTCCATACTCTATCCCATGGGTAGCTTTTAATTAATTCGGTTATTATACCCATCAATATTATTGCCTAAGAATAATAATAATAATAATAATTAATAGATAAATATAGCAATCAAAAACCTTTCCTACATTGACATCACCGAGTATATTTTTATGGTACGTTTGAATGGTCAGAATAGAAATTTTATTTTCACATTATTACTAATAAAATATTTCTTTCACTGTTTAGACTTTTTTTATACGAAATAGTTATTTTAGAAGAATATTTATTTTTTAATTCAATAAATAAAAAATATAAATATTTCTTAGATATTTTCTATTTCTTATAAGTAAAGAATAACTATTCCTACAGCTGTTTAAAACCCTGCTACTTTTTATTGCTATTTTGCCATCGTTCTATCGTCTCTGTTCTCCCCATTCCTTCTTTGTCTCCATCGACAAATACAACAGCTTCCCAAGAATGACTGTCCCAAACCTAATCATTAATTTTCTTCCGTATAATGTAATGACTTTGATAGGAAACAGTTATTAAGAAGATTATGTAATAATTAAAAAAACATGTTATTTGATATATAATTGGTAATCCAAATGACTTAATTTTTCAGGGTGAAGTTAAGAAAGGGATTAAGATAATTTGACACGTGCAAAAATGAATTTGTATAATTAGTTGTAGTAAGTCCTCTTAGGAGACTCTAAAATGATGAAAAATTTTAGGGCATCCTTGAAGTGACACCTGAGATGCCACATCTAGCCATCTAACTAATAAGTTAAGGCAAAATAGATGAATTGATGATATTGTTGTTGGGAATAGATGAATCCACACTTGAATATACCTGGCCCTACGCAACAGAACAAACTTAAAATCCTCGTCAACCGTCAACTATTAAATTTGTGAGCACAACAAATAAACAATATATAACAATTTTTAATATAAAAAACCTTTCTTAACTGAGAAAAAATTACATGATAAATTTTAAACAAATTCACTATAGATAATATCGATTATAAGAACCCCCTCAAAAATATCTTCACTCCGAATTCGAGTAAAGAATGGTTGAATATAACTCCCTCTCAACAAACTCAATAACTCATAAGAGAAATATAACGAGAAAAAGAGCAATCAAACGAAAATATATTTCTAGAATCACCTATAAAATGGCATACCTGACCTTGATGAAAAATGAAATTTAAATCGACTCTTGACTAGATGTCGAACCTTTTTCTTTTATCTCTTCTTCACTCTTCTCTCTATGTCCAGTTTCCCTTGTGAAAAAAGATTCCGAAATATTAACCCTAAAACGCATAAGCCGCATTTTATATCGCGTATCGGCGCTTGAACATCCGGCGAACGGCGAACGCGGATCTAGCCCACCAGGTTCTAGATTACACGCTCGAACTCCCGTCGAGCATGGAGCAAGTACACCAAGTCTAGAATCCATATTCATTGTTCAAACGTGAGGCAAGCGTCAATAATACTCCATCAATATCGAATCGGCGCTTGAGCGACTTAATCTTGCCTCATAACCCTTCACCGTGAGCGAACACTTTAATCCTATTACAAGTTTCATACGAATTTTTAATAACTTTTCATTTGTTGAGCTATCTATAAGAAATTGACCAAAAAATCTAATAATTACATCACTCAAAAATGTCTCAATAATGTTCAATGATGTCCCTAGAAATACTAAGGAATATAGTAAACTTATTAACATCTTTCGTCAAAAATGAACTAGCACCCCTCACAGTGTCAATGTGACGAGGAATCAACTTATTTCCCAAGTGGCAAAGAGTGAATTTACTCAAAGCATCTCATCTGTGTAAGCCGGTTGACTCGCCCCAATCCCCAAGCAGCACTCAACCATCCTAGTTCCAAACAAAAAAGAGCATAACCTCTCACCTCTAAGTGGAATAGGGCTTTCTTTCCCAATTTGGAGTTTACACAGCATTGACTCAGTAGAATCTAGTCATTATGCAAAAAATAAAAAAATTGGAAAACCCCTTTACAACGGGAGAGGGAAGGAGATGTTTGTGCCATTTAGAGAAAATACAAAGAGAAGTGAAGTACATCTCTGTTCGGCTTGAGGCGTGCAATAGGATTCTCTAAAGCCTCAAGTATCACAGTGAGCTTAGTAGGCATAGAGAATCCGATACCACCTTGTAGATAGGCCTTGTAAGTAGTGATATACATTGAATTCATAGAATAAGCACTTTCCCTAGAAAGAGGCAAAATAGATGAGTTTTTTTCTCCAAAAGTGGGTACTTTAGCCCGAGATCTATCCAAATTGCCAAACACTATCAAAGAAAAACTATATCAAACACCGGTAACGGCAGCGATGTAAGAACATTGAGGTGTCGTAAAAAGAGAAAGAAGTAAACTGAGATTAGATTTAAGAAAAAGAAAGTGTGAAGGAGGCCAACTCTCATGCTTTATATAGATAAAAATGTTTGAATTGTCTGAGGTAAATTTTATGACCGAAACACTTAAAATATTATGGTTTTATTAATTAGTGTAAAATACAAAGTCTCTTTAGTTTTAAAGTAATTATTCTGACTCTGCCAAACTGACACACAGTCAAAACTATTATTACATGATTTTAGAAACAAAAAAGATGGTATCATCAACTCATTTGATCCCAACAATTTGTTTAGAAGAAACAAGTATGACATTTCGTACACTAAACTTCTAGTTAAAGCTAAACTAACAACTATAAGGTCTGAATTCAGCCTATAAAATTAGGGATTAGGAATTAGTCTTGCAACAACACAATAAGGTCCATACATGAATGTCATAATTTGGATTGTCAAAAAAAGCCTAATTATTTGAAAGGCAAACTATTAGAAGCCTATATTGTCAAAAGGAGAATATTGTTAAAAAGTTAAATTGTCAAAGTCTGATTTGTTAGACTTTTAACTGCCATAAAGGCTATCAAAAGGCCTTACCGGAATATCAAAGTTAACTTGGTTGGATGCCAAACTGACAGAGAGTCAGTATTGTCAATGTCGAAGTGTTAAATCGAAAAATGGACTAATTTTTAGGATAAAGTCAAAAAAACACATGTCAGCTGTTATGCCACGTTAACATCAATCAAAAATATGTTGTTTAAAAAGTTATTTTGATAACAAATAGTTCACAAGTGTCTCACTATGTCTACAATAATTAAAAATAACAGTTTAGACTCAAAAATTAGAAATTTATAACTTTACATAAAGATTGTGTTCTGATAGTTAAAGAAGCTATTATTACGACTCTTTAATTCATATAAATGTGTTGGTGTGGAAAATTCTCAATCAAGCTCCACACAAGGTCTATTAATCAAGTCATGAAGTTTATATCTCATCAGTTAGAATAACTTTCTTCATGTCTACTAATCCCACTTTCATGTACTTAAGTCCTTTTTCCAAGATGGGGATAGTAATTTTATAAATACAAAGTCACTTAGCAGAGAAAGGACGTCACCTGCTTATGTCAAAAAAACTTAATAAAATATAATTTTAGTATTTAGATTCCAATATCTAGATCAATTCAACTCATTTAAGAATCTTCTTCCCTACAAAATTGAGCCATTTAATTAATCATAATTAGGACATAAAAAATGAATAGCTTTGATCAAGATATTGAGAGAAAACTAATAGACTTTCTGCAAGTTAAAGGAATTGGCATTGCCACAACACCACTCAGATTAACTACTCAGCGACAGTAATGGCAAATACAAAACATAATTAGCAGAATTAATTAGCATGATCAAGAGAAATATATTAATCTGCAGGTAAGCTTTTGCCTCGAGCTTCTGTACTTCTGGGTTCAACACCTGGTCGACTCGTTAAAAATGTAGTCGAGGACGGCGATCACTCCAATAACGAAGGCTTGATCGATGCCTGCTTTCACCACTACATGGTACACATCTTTGCTTGTCATCACCTTCTCCACCTCTTCCTTCACTCCTATCTGCCATGCACATTTATAATACATTCCATTAATCATTACTTTAAGCAATTTATGACAGCTAACAAATGCTTCTATCAGTATTATTAAGAGGAGTTTTATCTCTTATAAAAATAAAAAGATTTATTATTAATAACTTGATGATTAATTTTTTTAAAATGATTAAAAAATTAATTAAAATTAATTATTTAAAAATAATTAGATTGTAATTATTCATTTAAGAACTAAATAATTAAAATCAAGTCCTGCTCGATCCTTTTAAAGAGACTGTTAACAGCATATCTTTTATGTATCTGAATTTGTTTACTATTTTTGTAAATTTGTTTTGGATTTCAATTTGATATTTATAAGTCATATAAAATGAAAACTTATGCCCCCCCCCCCTTAATTCTTAATATTTTACTAATTCATAAAAAGGATTAAAATATCAGATAATTTATTAATTAAAAGTATAAATCGTCTTGTATATTGGGAACGTCTAGGAATTATATACTTAATTAGTAGTAACTAAGATTATAAATCCTTAAAATATAATGCTTTTTCAATGATTGTTATTGGGCATGGAATAAAGCTAAGCTATAACAATTCCCATATAGGGTGGGTAGCAAGGAATAGTATCACTGTGACATTTGACCTTTTTTTGTAGAACCACTTTAGTTGGTTAACTAACCATTAATATATTTTTTAATTAAATTGAATTTTGTTGATTTAATTGAAAAAAAATAAACGAAAATTTTACCAATTATAATAGATGAATTGATTTTATTGATTAGATCATTAGTGACTAGATATTAATGAATTAATATCATTAATGATATTAAACAGTTTGGCTTTTTAATTAATATCTTGCGCTAAATCATACTTCTATAGATTTACAACTAATTTTTGTTTAATTTATAGTGTGATCTAACGCTTTTATTTTATTACAAAAATAGGTTTTTTTTTTAATTTTTTAAGATGTTGGAATATTAAAATTATATTATAAAAAAGTAAAAATAAAATTATTATCATGTTTTTATTTTTAATGTAAAATAAGGCTGATGAAATATTGAATTCAAAAGTCATTAGCAAGATAGAAATAATGTGTTTAGAGGACACTAATAAATATAGATGAAAAGATTAATATAATTTATTGTATATATTTTTAATAATAGTAGGCCACTTATATAAAGTGGTCGATATAAAACCTATATAAAAAATAATTATTATAAAATATAAAAACTATTTATAAAAATTTTGATTCTATAATATTATATATTTAAAAATATAAAATTATAATATTATATTTATATATATTACTATATATAATATCCTCCTTAGACTCAATAAAGTAAATTGCATACAAACTTGAGTTTGAAAACCAAATCATAAATATAGAGGTTGGATGTTGACACAGGACATAATATGATGAAACTGACCAGTTGAAAATCATAATAATAACCAAAAATTACTAAAGTTTCAAAAAATTGATGATAAGTATAAATAAAGAATTATAACTACTATGTAGAAAAAACAATAAAATGTCAAATAGGGATGACACCATCAAATAAAATAATGGTTATCTTTTTCAACGAGTAACAAATTTGAGATGATAATAAGGGTTGGAAAGTGCAAAAGTTTTAAAGAAGAGATGACAAGTATAAGTAAAAAAATCATCGAAACTATCTAAACGGAACAATAGAAGGTCGAATAGAGATGGCACCATCAAATAAGACAATAGTTGTCTTTTTCAATGAGTAAACAAAGAATTATTTATTTCAGTTGGGCAAGAAGCAATCTATTTTAACAACAGATGTAGAAAACTGTTTATTTTAACGGTCAAGACAGATAGCTATCTATTTCAACGATTGATGTAGGATTTCAAGAGCTAATACAAAAAGTTATGTATTTCAACAATCGATGTAGGAAATCAACTATTTCAACAATCAAGACAGATAACCGTCAATTGCAGTGACTAATGTAGGAAGTTATCTATTTTAACGATCAAGATAGAAAGTCATTTATTTCAATGATTGAGAAAAAGAGTAATCTATTTTAACAACTAAATGCAAATGGTCGCCTATTATAATGACAAGATATAGAAAGTTGTTTATTGCAACGATTGAGACAAAAAGGCATATAGTTCGATGGCAAGGATAGTAAGTTGCCTATTTTAATACATAAGATAGAGAGTTATCTATTTCAACATCGAAAAATATAGAACCTAACTCTGATGTCATGTTAAAAATAATAATGTTTAGAGGATATCAACAAATATGGATAACAAAATCAATATAATTCATTATATATATTTCTATAATAGTATACTGCGTATTTAGAATAACTGATATAAAAACTATAGTAAAAGTAATTATTATAACAATATTAAGAATATTTATAGAATATTTTAATTTTAAAATGTTATATAATTAAAAATATAATATTATAAAAAATATTATAATATTATGTACATATATATTACTATATTTAACAAGCACAGTTAAAAAGATTCCCGTACACCTATGCATGAAATACCCTCATTTGGTACAACCATAATAGCCATACCTAAATGATGAAAATTTAAGTTACTAAAATAAACAATTAGAATTTTCTATCAGAACATTTTGTCCCTATTATTGAAAAAGGGTATCTCGAGACGCCTTTGGAAAATCTACTTTTTTAAAGAAAAATTAATTTATTCCCTTTTAATTAATTATGATTAAAAGATATTGAATTAATCCTTCTTTTAGAGATGTAAAAACCTCGAACCCCATGGTGATCAAGGATGAATTTGGAAAGCTATGTGCATCTTAGATCTGTTACTTGTCGATGGAAAACATGAACAAAGCCATAAAAACAAAAATCTAACCAAACGGCTCTTTTACCATTGAGGAGACACAGAGCCACCAACTAGTTAAGTATAAATGAATTTCCATTACTATCAATGTAGTTGCCATATCAGAAAAAGAAAAGAAAAACAGTAAATGGGTTAGTTACCTGGGCAATAATATTGGCTTGCGAATCAATAATGGTGCAATTTCGTTCAGGGAAGCAACCTTTGATCTCAAAATGCCAGTCTCTTCCACATCCGCTTCTGGGATCAATAGAAATTCTAATGGGGCTGTTTCTCGAAAGGAACGGCAATGGCTGCCTTACGCAGAAGACCATCTTCTGCAAACCTTCATAATCGTAAGCGTAGCCATTCCATTGCTTATGAATGCTCAATGCCTGCACCATCCCTCCCTGTAAAAGAAGAAAAAACAAAACATAAAATCCGCATAAAGCTGGTGAGGAAAATTAGGCCTTAATCACGTTTACTATGTGCAAATTTAGCGGCTAGTATGCATGCAAAGAATCATATTCCCATGCAACTTTCCAATTTCTTCAAGTTGAAGTTCCACCGAATATACATGGATTGTGAGAAAAAAGGGTGTCAGTATCAGGATAATTAGTGATATGAAAATCAAAACCTTTTGCCGGATAAGAAGCACTGCATCGCCGCTGCGGTCTCTGAGAACGAGCTCCCCACTTTTGCCAACAATTCCACAGCCATCAACGCTGAAAACCACCCCCTGGCTGCAACTTGTGACCACAAAACCACCTCCCCTCACCACCTGAGGCCGCCGCCTTACTACCAATATCTCTTCCGACGACGAGCAATAAATCTTGCTTATTATCGGCATCATGACGACATTTGCCTTCCCTCCTGCTGCCATGTTTCCCTCTCTTTGTGACGTTCATGCACCTACCAAGTTATGGCTTCCTGTAAGGTTTATTTAAATATAAGAACAGAGCTGAGAAAATCTGGAAGAGAAAAACCAGGGAATGGATGAATTATCTAATTAGGCAACAAAAAGTTAGGCCAGTCTTGACTTCTAATACTAACTAATAATCTTAGAGAAATGTCTATGTGATAACTTCAGCCACCTTGAATATTTTTGGACAGGAGCAAAGTCAAAAAAAAAAAAAATCCATAGAGTCAATAATTCTATAATTTTAATCTTTTTAGTAAAGTTAGAATTATTATGTGTTTATTTTTAATAAAAAAGGTCAAAATTTTACTAATTTTATAAAAATAAGTGAGTCATAATAATTAATACATAATTGTTATATTATTAATTAAAAATTTAGTAGAGTCGGTAAAAAAATTTAGTTTAATTATTAAATATTTGTTTTAATTTTTTTTGATTTTATACTAAAAATTTTAAGTGTGGTCAATCGATCCCAGACTCTAACACATGCATCTATCACTGCTCTAAGTGTTATATCATTCATTCATCTATCTATTCTCATATAAATTCGTTAATATGAGCAAATTATTGACATACCACATTATAAGGGTGTATCTTAAAAATATTTCAAGTATATCCTCTCGCCATTGTTTGATATTAGTATGTACTAAGAAAAACTAGAACAGAAAACCAAGGAATGGATAAATTAAGGAACTCATCAACAACATATTAGGCAAGTCTTGACTTATAATACTAACTAATAGTCGGTAAGAACGGCATTTCGCGGAATATATGACTCATGCCCATTTAGGTTTCTTAAATTATGTGGGTGGCGTAGCTATCGAGATCAATGCCGTCAATTATATTTCTCCTAGAAGTTGGTTAGCTACTTCTCATTTTGTTCTAGAATTCTTCCTATTCATAAATCATTTGTGGCACACGGGAAGGGATTGTGCAAGTAAATAAAAAAATTTATTCTTCCTTGATTTTTTTCTTACGACACAACAATCAATTCCGGATTCTCATATTGATAAATCATTTCTAATTTGATCATTTCTTTTAGCTTTGAATTAGATTGAATCATTCAAGAATTCTTATTTAGACAATTCATAACTCTTTTCCGAGTATCATCAATCTCAATATCTATGGGTCCATAGCCCGATTGGGAAACTTTTAGCAACTTTCAAGAATTTTTATATGTTGTAATGCTTATTTACCTATCTATATATTTTTATATGAGTCTATTAATATAAATAAATTGATGATATGCCATAATATTAAAGGTGTGATAAAGGGTATCTTCCTAACAGTGATATAATAGTATATGATGGATGTAGAATTATTGAGATTGTTGACAGTGTGCTGCCATGGCCAATCACAGCCAAGGAGATCATTGACTGCAGAGGGATAAAGCAGGGAGTTGATGAATGCTTTGTTGAAGAACTAAAGCTGCTTGCCTGCAAGTTCAAAAAAGTGGATCGTTGGCTTTTTTGAATTTGAAATTTGACAAATCCTCCATGAAAGAGAATCTTTGAAGCGTACTAGTCTTGCCGTGTGATTTGGTGGTGTGTTAACAATGAGACTGATCTAGAGTTAACGTGTTGGCCTCTACCTAGCTATCATAATCAACTACATTACTTAATCACTAAGCTTTTAAAAGGCAAAAGATTACTTTATTATAATTTAAAAATTACATATTTAAATTAAAAAAATGGTCTTTCTTCATGAGAGTACATTCAATAGATACTGAAATAAATAAATAAATAATAATAATAATAATAATAATATGACAAATAACCATACTATAAAAAAATTAAATTTACGTAAAAAATATTTTTAAAAATTAAAAAAAATATATAAGACATTATAGGCGTAAAAGTTCATTATGTTTTGTAAAATAACAAACAATCACGTAGAGAAAGGTCATGGGCTCGGAAAAACAGTTCCATAGCATGGGAGTGAAGATTGGGAACTATAATTTACAATTAATCTCCATTCAAAATTGGCATTAAGTCATCTTACAAACTTTTCAAATTAAATCTTTAAATAAATCGATCATATAAAATAAATTTAAATTACATGTATAACATCCTTAAATATGTGTGAGAGAGCGCCAGAGATGCATTTAATTCAAATCTGGACATGGGGAAGATCTAAATTGATGTAGAACAGGCAGCATTATTTCATTTGAAGAAAAACCCGAAAACACATGAGAAGAGATAGTAAAAACTGTGCCCTTAAATTAGAATGGGTATGATTTTTTATACAAGATGAGTTGTGAGATCTACAACTTATTTCTTCTTCTAAGTATTTTGTCACAGATAATATTTGAAGTATTATTAGTAGAAAACTACAATGTATGGCCTTATAATAATTCAAACAGCACAATTGAGTGGCCCTTGTAAAATAGAGGACAAAATCCGCCAAGCCCATGTAAATTTCGATGGCTCTGGTGACCAAAATATATCATTTATGAAATAATCGAAACAATTATTTCTTTGAGCATAGCGATATATTTAATGATAACAGAGTTATTAGTACTATCAAAAATTTTCTAAATGTAAAAGATAATCAGACAACGATACTTAGTAAGATTCACTTGCTCATGTTTTTAGCTCCCAAATGTGTTGGGGTAGGTATTCCATTTTTTGATTTGATTGACTCTATTTCTTTTGGATGGGTATCGTTTTTTATTTTTACATTTCTACTTTGTATGTTGGGTGGCCTTAAATTTTATATTTTTGATGAACTATATATATATATATATTTCTTACTAAAAATTAATCCTCAACTTACTAACGTGGGGCTCTCTAAAACACTAACACTAGCACACATCTGTGGTTTATCTAGAGAGATCATGCCTAGTAAACGCACAATAGGTGCTTATATGCCAATATTGGTACAAAGTGTGATGATGTGATTTTTACGTTAGATTTAAGAGCATCTTTATTATAAGGGCATTGCACAAATAGAGAAAACGGAGAAAAAAATAATACAAATTTTTAATATCCGATTGAGATCTAATTTAAATTTTATTTTTTACTATATTTAGGTATGTTGCTTCAATATTAATTCTAAAACATATCATCGACTAATTACTTTTATTCTCATTATATTCTTCTCTTATAAATTATAATAAATGTCTTTCAAAGATTATATTTGTAATTGATTATTATTTTATAATGATTTTATTCAATAATTATCCTATAATTTTTTTTAATCGAGAAAAATTTTTTACGTTAATTATTATTTTTTATTGCATATATTCCTTATGCTCAAGAAATGTATATGTATATGTATATATATATGTATGTATATTCATTTATCTATATTTGATGAACATGATAATTTTTTTCAATTTTAAGTCATCCTGGGCATATGTAGAAGATTTTTTTCCTCTCAGTTGAAAGGTTCCTACTTCTTACATTTATTCAATAATTAAGATTAGAATTTAATTGAATGGTGGTGAAGATTAAATTAAATAATTTAGATGATTATTTATTTTTTGTCATTTATTTGCTTAATTTTTAATTTTAGGCGTCAAGTAAACCTGTAAACTTTCCCACTATTATGAACTTAGCAGCTTTCCTATCTCTATGAACTGATGATGAATATTGAAGCCATGTGAGGCAATTCTTAAATGTTAATGCATATTTTTTAGTGACAGACAGGTCAGTACTGTGGTGCGATATAATCATGTATAGCTCAAAATTTATGTGAGTTGCTTGGCAAGAAGTCATGTAAGCCCTATTGCTCAGATCAAAATTTTAATTTTATGTTTTAATTTTTTGAATTAAAAAAAATATATGATAGTTTTTTTAATATTTAAAAATAGAGTAAAGAATTATGATTTTAAAATCTATTGGGTAAGATATTTTCAGTTATTTGAGTTAGATATAGATAGACCATCCATAATTTTATTTTTTAAAGTTAGATAAAAATATTATTTATAAACTTAAAAACTAATTTTTTAATAAAAAATTGCCTAAAATATCTTAAAATAATATATCTATAAAGTATTATCTATATATAAAAAAGGGACTTTTTAAAATTATATTATATTAGATTTTATATGTAAAAAGTTAGAATTTATATTGTATTATTATTATTTATTTATGTGTGGATTACAAAGCTAATCACACCCCCAAATTTACTTTTTTTATTTTACAACTGTAATTTTTACACAATCTAAATAATAAAATTTTAATTCTTCATTATTCTAATTCCAACAAAATCAAGATTATACTTATATTTTTAATTTTAAAATTTAAACAAATCGTAAGAGAAATCCAATTTTGTAGAATTTCCTCAATTGTAGTGAACCAACATGCACCATACCAAATAAGCCCTAAATTGAGGTAATAGCAAGCAAAAAAGTATTATAAAACTTATATCCGTTTAGGGATAAGGGGCTGTGCCTCAACGGTTAGGTGTAGCCACTGCACTATTACTTTAGAATGGCATATATTTTTCCAACTTCCTTTAAAGAACAAAAATATATATGATCTTAATTTTTTAATTAAAATGCCTAAGTCATTAAATTTATATCTAATAATTTTAAAATTACTGCATAGGGGTTACACCTCACTATT
Organism: Nepenthes gracilis; assembly: GCA_033239525.1. Lineage (NCBI taxonomy): Eukaryota > Viridiplantae > Streptophyta > Magnoliopsida > Caryophyllales > Nepenthaceae > Nepenthes > Nepenthes gracilis. The sequence continues at coordinate 16,209,232 of BSYO01000016.1, read as the reverse complement.
GAAACGTAACGAGATACCCTTTTAATTTATACCTTGTTATTTTGTCAGGCGGTAAGGATCTCTTATTCACCCAGTCCAGTACCTAAGATTAGAAGTTTGGCAGATGAATGGTTCAGATTAAATCAAGTGATTCAAATAAATATTTAAACTCAACCATTTATCCATCTAACTTTTGATTCTAACTATTAAGTGGATGGAAGAGTATCTCCATTGAGAGGAACCCTAACGGCTATCGGGCCAGCAATATGTTTTAATCAAGCAAAGAACAACTTATAGAACAGCCGGTATTACGGAATTAAACGTCTCCACATTTACTTAGAAAGGTATGGGATCTTTGGGACATTGCACGGGAGGCTTCAGAATTCTGGCCCCATGAATGAACAAGCTCAGTAACCGTTACAATTCTAAACACAAGTGTCAATAAGCAGCAAGAAAGGCACGGCAGATTGATCAAACAGCAAATTACCAGTCCACGCATCACAATTAGTCTCAGACTCGACTGCTCAGCAGCAAACTGCTCTAATGGCCGTACTTCTGGAACTCCCACTCACTGTTGTCTGTAGGTCACAAAAGTAAGATAATAAAGAGTGTTGCTTTGCAATAAACAATATTAATAAACGTGAAGTGAGTACGAACCTAATGGACACACTTGTCGGGTCTTCAGCCATCTGCTGATGCAGTGGAAATGAAAAGCATGATTACAGACACCTGAAAATTTTAACTACTGGGGTCAGTAAGGAAGAAATTGGTAAAAGGGTCAATAATGATTGCATGGACTGAGAAAAGTGATTGTTGATCAAGGCCAGAAACAAACCAAGATCCGTAACTGCTATTGAAAGCATGTAACACATAAATACAACACTTTCATGGCTTTATAACAGTCTTCCTCTTTCTTTTCTTTTAAGAGATATCCTCTTCTTTCTTAGAGATAGGGGTTCTTCTCTTCAGAGAAGCACAAGTGAAGTGCTTTCATAGCTTTATGGCTCCCGTCCTCCTATTCTTTTTTTTTTTTTTTCAGCCTTGACTGCTAACATGTTTAAATTTACTTAACCTGTCTTTCTTGTCTGCCTTAATTGTCGCAGTTAGCTTCCTTGCCTTATGGTACTACTAAATTGAGCTTCCTTCACAGCCGACTGAAAAAAGATAGGAAAAATTGCTTACTTTTTCTTTAACCCTTTATGAATAGCTAATCGAGGTGATCCAATAGATCCCAATTCACCCACCGCCTCAAAACCCTCCACACCCAACATCAACAACCTTAAAATAAACCACAATAGTCTTCAATGACCAATATAAACTAGAGAGGGCATCTACCATTTGTAATTTGGAGTAGAGTTGTTAAATGGACTCGCCAAACACGGCCGTAGTGAACAGTATTTGACAATGTATAGAACAGCCCAATGCTTCGAACCATGCCAGACCGGATGGTACGAGGCCTGTAGGCTGCACCGGCCCTCGGAAAAATAGGGCTGTGATTGATACTGCCTGAAATTTTTTTATATTTATGTTTAACAGTCATGACAATTGAATGGTCACATGACCATTGGGGGAGGAGTGCGGGGAAGGAGAAGGGGGGATCAGCAGGCCCCCCAAATTTAAATAATAATTAATTAGTTAAAAAAAAATCTAAATATACCCCCTCCCCCACACATTCACACACACTTAATACACAATCTCTCTACTTTCTACTTTCTTACGGTATAGTAAGTGGTATTAATATAATATTTATTGATATATTTATTTATTTTTTATTATCTTTTATTTATAATTTATATACTAATACTATTATTTTATAAGTTAATTATTAATTATAAACCATAATTTTTCTAATTTTAATAGTAAGGAATATGAAAAAATTATTTCAATACTTCTATACCAACATCATATATATACACTGATATTGGTTCTGAAATATCAGAATCACAACCTACCCCAAATACTGCTGTTACTCCTAGTTTTGCTTGCCCCCACAGAAAACGTTTCATTAGTATAAGGCAACTTTTCAAAATTAAATCAGTTAACAGTTGAGAACAAGCCATTTATAAAAAATATTAAAAAAAGAAATACTCTTGAAGGTTATTAGGGCACCGAACACTTGAAATGACAAATGAAAAAACATGAGGTAGCAATATCCATAACTCTAACTAAACTAAAATATTCTGGTAGTGCAAGGTTAAGAGTTTTCTAGTGCAACTAGAGGATAAATCGAGAGAAACTGGTGGAATGTATAGTTCAGTCAGAAAGCTCTTTTCACATAGCAAAAAACTACAAGTTCAAAAAATACATACAGAAGTACATACAACTCATATATGTAAAAATATCTTAACATACTATTAAAGGTGAAACTTTTGTCTTTTTTTAATTTAAACAAACATTAATTTCAAAATTAATACATATAAAATTTAATATTTCTTTAACTAGTAATACACGGTCTTCACGTAATAATTTACTCTATATTTGTATCACAACACATTAGATTCCAAACAATTCAAAATCACAGAAAAGAATTATTAGTTTTAAAGTTTATAAGCGCCCACACACTACTTTCACAATTTTTAAAACAATTAACACTATTATAAATGAATTTGGAATATTTAATAAGACTTCTATTACTTTTGACAATACTTCAAATAATAATTCTAAAATTTCTTTATTCAAATCACAATTTTTTTTGAATTTCAAATGATGAATTATTTCATACAAGATATACATATCATATTATTAACCTTTGCATTAAGAATCTTTTGGACCTTATTTTTTCTTATATGAAGAAAATAAAAAAATTTATTTTATTTATTAAAACATCTTCTTTTCAAAAATAGCAATTCAAGAATTATACCAATAAAATAAGGTACGCTACAAGAAGATAAAAATTAACTACCCAACAAGATGGAACTCAATGTACCATATACTGGAGACCTTGCATCTTTTTCGTCCTGTTTTAACTATCTTTCACAATAAAAATACCCAAATAGTCAAGCCGGTTACAAATATTGATTAGAAGATGGTTGAAATGATTAAAATTTTTAAAACCATTTTATTTTGCTACTACGAACTTGCAAATACCCAATACACCACCCAAAATCTACTATTAAACGAATTGTTGGCATTTATTGACATGATTGCACTTTTTCAAAACAACTATGATATATGTCATATAATACCAACGATAGAAATATTATATTTTATAAAATTTAAATAAATAATTTTGAATAAATATTAAAATTATTAAAAATAACATATTCACTAATATTGTATCTAAGTATATTTTTCAAGAGAAATTTTTAAAATAATGAAAAAAATCTTAAATGCTAGCTTGCCTTGTCACAATTATGAACCCTGCATAAATTTACATGAAGGGTATATCTATTTGGAAGAATTTTACACCAACATGAAGATGACCGACAGCATTGAAAAAATAAAGGCTCATGTCTATCGGTACCTGCATACAATGCACAATTTGTATATAGCATAGTTAACACCGAAAATGTCTACTCTAGTAGAAGAAGCAAGCAGCAAAGGTGGCCGGCGAGATTTGTTTTATTTGGTACGAGTTCGACATGGAGCACAGCCAGTTGGTAAAAATACAACAACGGCTAAACTTCTTTACTACTTACAATCAGACCATGTTTCTAGAATCGCAAGTAGTCGTTCAGAGTTTCAGATTTTAGATTGGTGAAAGACTAACAAACACACATTTCTCATACTATTATTAATAAAACAGGACTTCTTAGATCCCAGCAAGAAAGTATCATTGAAATCAGCATTCAGCGCAGAAAGTTGAGTAATTGACGGAAAAAATAAACAGGATAACACCACATGTTGTAGATGTTATCCTTTTCAAGACTAGTTGGACCAAAAAAAAAAACGTATTAGAAATCCAACCATTTTGAATTATAATAAAAGAGGTGGCTCTAGAAACAGGGGTAGTGAAAATGTAAGTAAGATCTAAAAATACGTGAGTTATTATCAGATATATATTTTTTAAAATTTTATAAATTATAATTTAAAAATTTTTTGACAAAATAAATAAAATATGATGTACTTTTATAATGTTTTTGTGTAATTTATTTTTAAATATTTTTTTATTATTTTTTATATTTGGACCATATTTAGCACAGCACAGCCGGTAAACACACCTAAGCCAGCACAAGTAGGCCATGTGTTGTATTTGCCAAGTACGGCCCATGATATAAATATGTCAAGCCGGCATGATACATTTACATGCGGGCCTCCTGAATAAATTGGTCATGCTGTTTAACACTTCTAATTTGGAGACGACTCAATGATGGGAAATCTTTGTACTCATATTCACCATTCAACATCACCGAAAGTCTCCTTGCTTAAGATACACCACTCTGATCCATCCAATCCATCTTTAACTGAAATGAGTGCACCCCATGAAAAATCTTAATTGACATGGTCATATGCCATCTCAATGTTTAGTTTATATGCCAGTCCAACTTCTCCACCATTTATTCTAGCATCTTGATGTGTAGCCACCACAGTATTACAGACTAAGTAGCTACCAACAACAAAATAGCCCACCGATAACAGTGCGTTCTAATTTTAGGATGCCAACAACCTATCACCATTGTATGGTACAAAACTCCAATGATTAGATATTGACCTCATAGGACAAAAATTGCCAATAACAGAGAAAATGAATAATTTCATATAAATTGTTGAAAGGCTGTGCATTTCCTACTAACCTTAAGCTGTAGAGAAATATGCAACAAACACAATCCTTGAAATCCACATGACATTCCTCCAATCCCTATTTATATCACTCACATCACACCGCACATCACAAGATGCCATCCCAATGATATGAAACCTAGAGAATTCCTTGCTCAGATACTGTTGGAAACAACTTTCCACAACCTTTCTTCAACAGTTGTCAACAAAAACAACTAAGAATGGCACCCAGTTCCACAAGTTGAGATTAGTACACACGCTGCATCCATCTAAAATATTCAGTTTGAATCATTAGCCTTTACAGAACTCCCTAAAGAATTCCTCACCTCTCAACCATAAAAAAGGAGAAAGCCAACAATGCAAACCAAGCTACTTAAACTATTTTCCAAACATAAAGCACTTCCTATTGGCAACGCCAACTAAGGGCAATATGATGCCCTGAGAAATCTCTCTTTACCATAATTTACATAAATCTTGTACAAAGGGAAGGCCAAACAAAAAGTTGAACAGCAACTCCTACACTACCACTCCACAACAACGTTTTTGTTTGTCATTCACCTATCCATGCACCGCCTTCTCTTGCAAGAAGATGATAACATTCATAGCAATTCCACCCACTAAAGCTCTTCGCAAAGGATAAGTTCAAGTAGGGATACTCCTCTAATCCACAATGGAGTCTAATGGTCCCACAATATTGTCACTGACATGGAAAAAATTAGTGCTGAGTATTACATTTTACAGCATAACATATCAGATCTCTCACCAAACTGACAGTTCACCAAGTACAAAACATGAAACCTACTGGGAAACAATTTCCATTCTCTTAGCAATGATGGTTTCGCAATGCAAATAGAAATTTCCTTTCCTTCCTAACAAAGGGAAAATACTCCAGGATTCTTTACAAAGATATCAACCAGAAGGCACTCGAACCCTCGTTATTTCAGAATAAATTCTCAGCTCTTGTCACTTCCATCATTGCTCCATTTTATGCCACATCATTTAAATTATCATGGTGATCTTCCCTCTGTCCATCTCAATAAAAGTCAAAAAAATCATGAAATATGTATTAATATGAAAGTTAACTTCATATTTGTATAAATGGGTTGAGGAGATAACTCCCACAAGCAAAAAGTTCTAATATAACAAAAAAAGACCCTTACTAGCTCAAAAATTGACATGGAAAAATCCCAATGCTTAATTTGTAATGCCCGGTTCCCATCAAATGAATTTGGTATTATAAGTTTATTTTGTGTCAATTTTGGAAATATTAAAGATATTTATGTTATGTGAATTTGAAGGAATAGGAGCAAGAAAGTAGGTTTGGCATATGAGGCAGCACTCAAGAGCGGATTCCAGAGTAGTTAAGCTCGACGCACACCCGAGGTGTCACTCGTGGGCGGAAAGGGTTAGGCGCGATGCCTGACGCGGCACTCGTACACCAATTCAGCTATATAAAGACTGTGCGCACTATTTTCGGTCATTTTGCGCAGGAAAAAGGATAAGGAGAGGAAGGGAAGGAAGAGAGAGAAAAAGAAAAAGAAAGATTTCGAAGCATCATTTAGTCAGATCTGTTAGGTTGGAGATTGACGCAAGTATCCTTACGTTCTATTACTGGTCTATTTCCGTTTCTGGTTAATTTTGCTTACATTTGTTAGATTAAATGTACATGCATGTCATTTTACGTACCCTATTTGACTTCCTCATGCAAACATGTCACTTTTACCGTTTGTTTTGGGATTTTATTTCCATTTTGTTGTTGTTTGGGGATTTTGTTCATTTCATGAAAAATGGGTAAATATTTTGAGATGTTTTGTTTATATAAAGGTATGTTTGTAAAGAAAAAATCACGAAAACTTGCATATGGTATCCATGCATTGTGCTTCGGGTCAGGCTCCATCTTTGTTATTCATTTCGATACGTGTACTTTCCTCCAGGGTGGAAAGTTTTGTGTTTGACCTTTCCAAGTGGAATCTTTGTACCTTTTCTATGGCGGAAAAGCTTTGGACTTGTGATATAGAGCCTCCCTGGTTTATATTTTTATGAGAACTATCGTAAGGAATTGAACGAAATTAGTACATTCAGACGTTCTAATATATTTAGACAGACTTAAGAAGTGCACTCATTCCACGAGTGACAAAAAATAGTGGCTTTGTCCTCGTCTACAAGGGAAAGTATGTAGATAGTTCTGACTGCAAGTCAAAATAGTAGTGATATAACCAAAAAATTACCGGGATTATAAGTAACCCTTCGTCAAAGTCAGTCATTCGATCTTTGATTCTCCAATTTGTGTGTATTTTAGATTTTCAATATGTTTTACCTGCATTGATTTGGATACATAAGATTTCGATTAAAATTTGCGGATTTTACACGTAGTTGGGATTCAATTGGTTTCATATATTTGGAACTCTTGGCTTTTTTGAAATATGCATTTGAGTACGAGACCATGTTCGGATTTTTGTTGATATGACATAGCGGACATTTGAATTTTGGCTTTTATGGATTTTCGTATATATTATGATTCTCTTCGTACTATTTATGGAAACATCAGTTTGCTACATATTATATAATGATATTTGCTAAACTTTCAGCTCACGTTTTCATTGTTTCTTACCCCTTCGAATTAGTTGGCCACGTATACATTACAGGGAGCTCAGACGTGGATTTGATTGAAGTCTTGTATATATTTGGTGAGTATCGGCTTTGTATAAATATTCAATGTATTTTTGGTATCGTTTGGGCAGTGGATATGATAATAATAGTATGTTGTATTGTTGAGAAGCCAGTGTTTAGACTATTCAATTACTCGGATATTTGTGGCGTAGGGTTTGTGATGGATCTGTAAGTTGTTTGTAATATCGTTGTCATCTTTTCCTTATGGAAATTTGAACAGGTCATGATTATTTGTTTGTCCAGATGAGTAATTTGGACAGATCCTATAAATGATTAGTATTATTGTCTATTATTATTGTTAATGTCAAGACCATATGGATGTGTCGTCAGATCACACCTAGATTTGGATTCTGATTTGTGTGTCGTATATGGGGATTTGATTTGCCATTTTAATTATTGTTGAGTATTAGAACCTGCTTTGGTTCAGATTCTTGATATAATTTGACTGCTTCTTTCTTACTGTCCAGATTATTGCTTTCCAATAAGGTTATATTCCTTCAATTCACCCAAAAGCCTTGACTGGAACGTGTACTGCAGTAGGCACAGAAGGTGCACGTATTGTTATAATTTTTCTCCCTGTTTCATATTCTTTTCTAACCAAATTTTTGCTATTCAAAAATGAGTCTATTTCTTATGACAAGTATTCATCTAATGTAAGGATCACACCTGTGAAGAAATAATCAACAATCTTCTTAATCAACATTTCCCTGCAGTTGACCACTAGCCCAATGGCTACAGAATGCAGGCTAGCATTCCCTATTCAGCACACATAAAACACCACATGTCTGGTCGTACTGGGATTTGAACTTGGGCCAAGTGGTAGTACACATCCCAGGAAAATAACTCTCTTCTTTATTGAGATAGGCTGGTCCAACACAGCCACAACCAACAGGCATGAATAATATCTCGTGAAATGAGCATCCACATATTTGTGGTAAACTATGCATCTAGATGGAAAAATTAGACACACTCTTCAAAATAATGGTCCTTTGATTTCACTATGCAAGTACAATTTCTACTTTTTATAACAGAAGGAACCCCCAGCACATCAACTACCATCTAGTACATGGGAGTGAAGTAGAACCCGGCAGAACAACCTCACCACAAGAACCGTATATCACGTAACTCAAGGACTCAAAACTAGAGGCGGCTTTAGGAGCAATCTCAGAGGTTTCCATCCTATGCACATTGCAAGTAAAATATGTTGATCAGCACGTCTTCCATGTTTATTCCTTTTTCAATTTCCAATTCTTTTGTTTTTGACGAACAACTGCGAGAAAAAGGAATAGGGATCCCACCCTGACCTCTTCAAACGGGGGAATATGCCACTACACCAATAAGTGAGGTGGCATTTCATCACATAAGGTCAGTTTATTAGTGACTGGAAAAGTCAATGACAATGCAGTATTGTGATAGAACTTAGAGGTCCGGGTGTTTGCTTGAGGTAGGTTCAAGCATTAGAAATCAGCCTGAGAATTTCGCTCGAAGATCGAATTTGGCCCAAGCATAAAAATTTTGGCAAAACAAATTAGCTAAAATGGAACCCCATTTTGGCTCGAACATAAGATAGTATTTCCCACAATACACGTTTGCGCTACATTGACTGAACCGCACTGTACCAATGTCCACCAGTCACTTCTCTAAAACTTTTTGACCAAGTCATTTATTTATTAAACACTACTTAATTTCTTGTGTGGCTCAGAATTTCAAGGCTTGTTGAGAGCTCCACTTTCAGAGCAGTTGCCAAACAATTGACATGTTTCAATACTTTCATGATGGCCTACTCTATTGAATAAAATATTATATGATGTCCTATATATTGACTGATATATATCGATATCGAGTCCTCCATACCGCTGCAAAATGGTGATATATCGATGTATCAATTCCAAGCCTTAGGGCAATGATAAAATAAAGAACTGCTCCACACCTTCCCTATGTGCAATGCAAGAAGTTCCTTGGCTTATAGAGGTAAATAGGTCAGAAAAGCCATGTTCAGTCTAATTTCCCTATAGGGAATGATTGGCCTTAGCCTTTCTCCACTCTTTGTTCATAGCTAACCAACAATGAGCTTATTCAAGCGGATAATAGAACGGATAAGGCGCAGTCCATCATCCCTCCCGGCTAGTTTCTCGCCCAATACTTGTACTCACATATAGCCCTAGCTAAAATATAATAATAAATAATAAGAAAAGATTTTTTTATAGGACTAGGTCTTCCTAGCTTTAAGCATATTTGATTTCAAGCTGAGTTCTTTCGAACAAATTTCTTTTCAAACAATTGCAAGATAAATATTCCATGATCCAATATTATAACTCTTTGATTGGCTTGATTGGTATTACTTATAAGTAATATTACATTTATAATTCATATGATGGGTTCCATTTGTTTCACTTTGTGATGATAAATGTCCTACTTAACGGTTAGATTATTGATTTCAGACGACGGGAGTCATTAGTTCAAATCCAATAGTAGATAGAACTTATTAGATACCTAGGTCAATGGTATCTAATAAGTTTTTCTAAATATCCTTTTTTTAAGGGTTACTCTCTCTACCAAAGTATCAAAGGCTTACACCTCTTACAAAAGCTTGAAATAGCTATTCCTCCCATTTTGTCAAGATAAACAAGATGTATTCTATCATAACTTGTTCCTGCTAAGAAAAAAAACGCAGCTCCAATATATCCATGAGAAATTTTTTTGTAAAATGGCTCCGTTGAGTCCTATATCGGTTATAGAGCAAATTCTTATAATTAAGAAACTCATGTGAGATGCCAAAGAGTAGGCTATTATTTTTTTTAAAACTACATTGTCTGGGAGATGTTCAAGCTGCACAGAATATTTGTATTGTGCCTACTATCATCAACCAAGGAGAAAATAAGGAATGAGCATGAGGTAATAATTCCATATTGATCCAAACCAATACATATGCTCCCATTTTCAATAAGATTCTGGCTAAAAGCACACAAGTATTGTAATGTGCTTCTCCATGGGTATTTGGTAACCATGTATGTAGGGATAAAATCAGTGATTTGACAGCAAAAGCAATAAGAAATCCAATATAGAATATTTTTTCAAATGCCACAGGATACGGTTGATTAGCTAGTATTTCAAAATTTGGTGTTGGTTGATTATAACCATATAAACCGACACCTAGAACTCCCATTAATAGAAAAATGGAACCTCCTATAGTGTACAAAACAAACTTTGTAGCTGAATATTAACGTTTCTTTCCTCCCCCGCATGGATAAAAGTAGATAAACGGAAATTAATTCAAATTCCCACATTATCAAAAAAAGTAAAAGATCTCGAGAAGAAAATGATCCTATTTGACCACTGTACATTGTTGACATCAAGAAATGGAATGACCGGGAATCTCAAGTAATTGGCCAAGCCACTAAAGTCGTTAAAGTAGTAATGAATCCCGTGTGTAAAATGGGTCTTTTCATTTTCTCAATGTATGTTCCCCAAAGATCCCTCTTGGGTGACTTGAGCAATGCCCTTGTCAAAGATGTCATCATATATAAGCCAACAACCAATATTGAGCCAACATAATGGCTGATATTTTTCTGTCAGCTTACAATTTGTAAAAAAAAAAAAATAATTTTGATATCCAACATTGATACGTATTATTTGATATGTCTCACTTTGATACAACCGTAACTGATACCACTATTTTTATCAATGGTTTGACCTTAAACATTTGAAATCCTCTCACCCACAACCATTATACACATGAATCCTCTCACTCACAGCCCTAAATACTAGTTCCAAGCCTATAAGCCTTTATAGTTTTGTTGATGGTTTGGACATTTGAGTTTTGAAAGTATTGGATGAGTTCCTCTGGGAAGGTTCAGAGTCCTGTTGGTGGAAAAGACATGGAATATTTTGGCAGTGTTGGAAATACTTAAGTCGGTGAAAAAGGATAGTCCAAAAAGGTTTATGGATCCATCACCAAGTTGGCAAATTTGAATAATTGTTTGGTAGGAATCACATATCATGAGCATCGGCTAAGGTTTAGAGCGAATGTACCACCTGAGCTGTCAGTTGGCAGTGGATTTGTCTCTCACAGGCCAGAGAAGCCCAAAGGTTCTTCCCGTAAACTAGTTGGTTCATGAGTTTTTTTTTTTTTTATCAACAAGATCGTGTGTCATTCACACTTATGCATGCTTTAAATCATCTTGTTAGGCAATAATACTGCTGCGTTGTGATTATCCTACCCCATTCATGTCAATTAAATGGGTCTAAATCCCAATTTTTCACATATTTTAATAAAGCTGTCTCGCTTCAAACAACATGAAAAAACAAGTTTCCAAAAAATAATGATACTAATTCTCGCAATATACACATTTTCACAGACCAACTACAGATTTGAATAAACCCACCAAGACGCCAAACAAGAGAGAGATTCATAAGTAAAACGAGGATAAGAACGCAGGGATCAGAGTTCGAGAAAGAGGATACCCCAAGCAACAGTGCATTCCTCACTCGTAGCGCTAGCCTGGTTAGCCTGGCATTCAATGCCTGCTCGAACAATAACACAAAACTCACAAACATCATGTTTACGAAACTATGGACAAATGACAACAAAAGGAAAAAGAACATAGCCAAATTTCCTCAATCATTTTAAGAAAATTTCGAAAAATCAGGATTAAATAAGCTGATGAACTCACAGAGATCCATGATGTGATTCCTACAAATTGCACAGTTATCGACGACAATATCTGAGAAAGAACCAACCAATAAAACAAATTAACATACAATAATCCAAGTAACCATGAAGGAAAATACATATAAACGCATGCATTCATTTTTTCGGTAAGTACGGAAACCATGTATTCGAAGAAAATCAAAATAAGATTCAAAACCGTAATTTACAAAGGAAGCTAGGGTTTATGTTGAAGGTTACCCCAGGCCCAGAGAGCAACGGCGTTCCATTTTTTTATTTCGAATCGCTTAGCCTTCTTAGGAGCAGAGGCGGCAACTGTAGATGAAGACGGCCCAGCGCCGCTAGAACCTTCGCCGGACGGGACCATATGGACGTCGGTGTCCAACGAAGTCATTGGTGCTCCTCTGATACCAGATTCACAGACTTGCGAGCTTCCAAAGGGAGGGCTACCGCGGTCTTCCCGTGCACAGCAGCCCAGATTCTTGGTTTGGGACTCAGCCCTCCTCTCCGGGTTTTAACAAGACTTGGGCTTTTAACCCAATTAAATTATTTCAGTTTTATCTAGATTTTTTTAAAATCTTTTTTATAGTTGTTTAATTTAATAAAATTAACAAAAATATATAAAAAATACATTTTTATCAAATATAAAATTTAATTTATTTAATTTTATCAAAAATATAAAATTCAAAGATGTATGATTCAATTTGGGCGACTCAATTCACAAGATTAACTGCTTGTTTGGTCTTTCCATTTAGTATTACAGCGACATATATTATAAGGTTTAGGACTTTATTTATCATTGATAAACACCCCAATATTCGGGACACTTTGGAGTAATATTACTGCAATGTCAATGGTTATAGAACTTTAGAAATCGCATTATTTGGTTATAGAACTTGTTGCATCCTCAGATATTACATACTTATACAGACGAGATCTTGACTGAGTTCACAACCATTTTTGGGCAAAACCTGTGCAACACAAATGGTAAAAACGTTTGTTTAAGGACAAAGATACGATTTGAATGCCGAGAGTTAGAAGGTACGACGCCCAAGGTATACAGGATTTTTACGTGAAAAACCTTCTCACCTTCTCAAGAATCAGAAGGAAAAACCATGAGACTCTTAGTCTGTAAACTAACTTCCCTATGTCATTGGAGATTACAAAGGGGTTACAAAACGTGCTCAAACCTTTCCCTTTCTTTCTTTTTCTCTCTTTATCGCAGTTAAGCAAGAGTGAATGCTGAAATCCTTTATTAAGTATACAGTTAATATATTTATAGTGATTGAACCATTCTTTAAAGGAAATCGATGTGAACTTAACATATGCAAGGAAATCTGCCGCCAACTCCACTAACCCCATTCACCATGCCAGGAACATTGTATACACGCCAAGTAATCTTCTGCTTCAACACATCTGCAGTGATCAGGTGCATACCTCTTGCCATCATTCTTTATGCAGTCTACCAGAATTAGTCACCAAATCTCTAACATACCGCTCCTGCAGAGGCGGCTAATATCCGAAAACTATCTTGAGTCCACAGACCTTTATGGATTTTTGGTCATCCATCCCGTATGAGCTGACCCTAACGTTTGGACCTCTTAAGCCTCTTGGGCTTATTAGATCTCTGTGATATCAAGGCCCAACTTTAAAAAAATAGATCTTGTCCATGGGCCTAAAGTACCAATACCTGTCGGAACTCATGATTTCATATTCATTTAATATGATAGACTTTATGATTCAATTGGAAATATTTTATTCCAATTCTTACTCTGACTTCTTTAGATACATTTTCCTTTATATAACTCCTCGTTAATCATTAAACAATCTGACAAAAAGGATAATCCTTGTTAAAATATTAAGATTAATCTATTTTTATTTATAAGTAATATGTTTGAATTTTAAAAGTAGTCCATCCTTATAGAAGAATAATATTACGATCTCCAAAACGATAATATAATACATAAATCTTGTACCATATGAAATTTCATCCCAAATTAACCATATTTTTAAATTTTATAATAGTATAGATGATGTCAAAAACTAAAGCAAAAAACATTTTGATAAACAGATAAATATTATATCACCTAAAAGCATTTTGAATATGGCCAAAAAAATATACCCAGGGAGGCAATACCTGCGAAACTCCTAATTCCAACTTTCATCTCTTGCTTGCGACCTGTTTGGCTATGGTTGAAACTAAAACCGATCAAAACAACAGAAGATAGTGTCACCAACACAGGAATACCAATCACTAATATTATTACGATATTGTCACACAATTGTACCTAAACTTTAATAATCTTGTCAGAGCGGGGTTACTCTGGTGGTCTCATTCAAAAACAGGCAACCAAACACGTCGTTAAAGAAGTCACGAGCTCTCAGTTCTCCCCCTCCAAACAGAGACTCTGAATCATAAGTGCATGCTCTGGTGCAGTCCGGGCAATATGTTACCTGTACATAGGCAAAGGGGTGTTAGCTTTTCTACTTCTTTTTTTTTTTTTTTCCTTGGGGGAAATCGTTATCCAAATTAGACATGGGAAAATATAGCAATCTTCCCACTTCGCAATGAAGCTCCATTTAAATGAAACCTTTGCCCCTTCTCATCCCTCAAAACACAAAAACACAATTCACCGATCATCACCAAATGCTGTTGTGGTCATCCCAACTTTTATCCTCACCCATACGCCCAACAGAAAGTATAATTTAAATAACTATGATTATAACAACATCTATAGTTTTAGTCATTCGAGTTGTCAAGATAAAATCCTCACTTTCGAAAGTATGGGAGGACTCTAACCAAGCCAGTCATTTTCGTTCTCAACTGTTAAATTATAAGGTTGGGAAAGGATTAAAAATATTATACAAAATGAAGCATACCTCCAGTAGCTTTGGATGAAAAGAAGAATCGAGCATAACATCCAATCCATACATAGCCCTAGATTTCAGATTATGCATTTCTGGATGCACTGCAGCCGCTGCCTCAAAGACTGATCGAATCATATTTTTAATTCTTTGATGGATATCCAACCATTTGACTGCAGTAAGTAGAAGCCCAATATTAGACCTTGGTCAAAAAAGGAAAAAATTCTATGAAAATAGGCATATATAATGGAAGATTAACCCAAAAAAATACTCTGCTGCTAGTTTAAGAAACCAAAACCTTTTGTGCCTCAATATTTATAAAGGTACCCACATCGAAGAGGACAGCTAAAACTTCATTCTTCTTTTAAAAGAACAGAAACAGAGAAGTATTAAATGTGAATCAAGTTGCCAGATAAACCATATACAAAGACTTAATATTCCTTCTCATACTGTTAAATTTCTGAACCATATGAATCGCTGTTGAAATTTTATTCATACCAGTCACCTACAACATAATCCTTCAGAACTCAAAGCAGTAGTAAAATTAGGTTTTTAAAATGTAGTTATATTAAAATGTTACTAATAAACACCTTTGAGTATTCAATTTGGCTTAGTTTTGAACCTAAGCATATAAGTTTTGATATGGTTAATAATACACATCTATTCCAGTCATAAACAACTCATGCAAGGCAGAGGTGAAAAAGCAATATCCTATTGCATTGGGAGCATTCATTCAAGGGAAAGATTAGCAAGAGCTCAAGTTAGGCATGACTTCACACCTTGATGTTCAAGTTCAAACTCTCTTACAAACTCTGTCGTGTTCATGTGATTCAACTTCCCTCGATAGTTCTGCAAAGATGAAGTGAAAAAGGCATTTGCAAATTGTTACAATCTTTTTTGGAGAACAATTTCTATAATAAAGACATGCCCAAAATTGAAACATCTGACTGATTTGCAGAAATCAACTCTCAGCTTAGGACAACCAGCCAGAAAATAGCACCAAAAAATAGTGAAAAAGGCATGGTTATAAGGCTGTACCATAACAGTGAAATGAGTCTCATACTCAAATAAGCTATTCTTGTCCAAGGAATAAGCATTATTTGCTAGTCGTGTCTGGTAAAAACAAAAAACGAAAATAGTTGAAATGAGGTGGATGCATTTCGCATGCATACAATTGCAGAAAATATCTGCTTCTCCAAGCACGCAGCAGATTTTGCCAGAACATTGTTTTCAAGAACTTATCATATGGAAGAACTGGACATACCCAAAAGACATGAGAGAGGAATATTTCCAAAGGATTCATACTGCGAACAAGAACCACATATCGAAGATCAAACTTCTTCCCTTTGAACAAAGCAGGGTGCTCAATATACTTCTGACATATTTTTGGACCAGTCTCCATTAGACGAATAATAGCAGATAAATTACTACTTATTGTCGTATCGATAGTTCGTGCCATGTTCCATGGTTTCAATATCCATAAATTATCAACTCCATCTCTCTCACGTACAATATAGTTTCCAATCAGCTCAGTTAGATGCTTTTCCAGATCATAAGTAGGCTGCACCCATTCAGGAGATCCGTATGCCTGTCCATGAAGAAATTCAACCATGGTACAGAAAATCTGGTATATGAATTTAAAATCTTAAACATGCCACACCAAACAAATCATCAAGCACACTGAAAATTATGCCTTCACAGGTGCAAAATTTGTTAAATTTTCTTTTTCATGCTCATTTGCATATGCAGCAAAGGATTTGAACCTCTTGAATAGTTTGTGCCAGATGATGTTTCATGACAAGACAGGCCTCGTAAGGAAATTGGTTAATGTATTGATCATCTGTTATTCCAACAGCTTTTTTTGTATCCTCATCCAGCTGCAAACTCGTCCATATAATATCTGCTTCTTTGGGGTCGTTTGCTGCACCCAAAAAAAAAAAAAAGGTGGATTGAAAAAAGAAAATGATAAGAAAGCAAATAGGACAGACTTCTAGGATCTCAAATGCACAACAGAAACAATAAGAAAGATGAGGTAGCTATTCCGGAAATATTTTATCCAATTATCATCAATACCAATTTAATCTTCTAACAAAGCTATAAACCAATCAACCAGTTTTAGAATCTGCTTACTGTCATTAAGCTAACAAGAAATAACAGAAACCCAGTATCAAACTTGACAAACTTAAGATGGTGGACCTAACAGAAGGTGATAATCAAGAAAACATAGATGTGAACATTCATGTGTCAATTCCCAACCAACACCCTTAATTAAGAGTCAGAAACAAAGAAAGTAGCACATACTTAATGCAAATTCAGGACGTGACAAAAAGTCTTGTATCTGAGGTATATCAGTATACACATGTAAAACATTTCCATCATCATCATGCAGACTTGACACTTCCAATAATCCCGAAGATGATTGAGTGCAATGCTTTGCTTGCAACTTCTGAAGATGCTTCTCATATGCCTGATAATAATATTGTTAGCATGTAAATGAATTATGATTTATAGGATAAATATGAATCATCAAAAACAGATTGCGCATACTTTGACAAAATAGCTTTCTGGGGTATGGAACCAAGCTGTAAGTCTGCTAGAACGTTGTTTATCCTCTCCGACACCAGACAAGAAGTCCCGGGTGCATTCATCACCTTTTTGAACATCTTCAATCGGCCATAAAATAGAGAAGCTGAATATTTCAATTCAAGTTAGGCTCCATGGCTGTACTCGATATCAAACAAGCTGTAACGGTGAAAAATATTTATTGGAAACACACGTTTGGAAAACTGTCCGAGCATACAAAATGCAATAATATATCTTTGATGAAATAAAAATCATTTCCAGGGCAGAAACGAAAACAATAATTTGAACAGACCTGAGAGCTGATGACAGGTTCCCTTCTCGCATGTACAGAAAAGGTGATATTCGGAAATTTGGCATATCACTATGTCTCAAAGCTGAACCCAGTTCATCCATCACATACCTACAGTATACTTTCAAGGAGAGTTCAATCACTGCTCATAGGTACATATCATATCCATTAAAGCTTCTGAATATATAAGCTTAGGCATTCAAACCAGCCCTAGTAAATGGCTGGGGTGACTTGGCATTTTGTTTGTCTGCTAAGTGGGCCCTTTTAAAGAGCTTACAATTGATTTCTTGGTGTCAAAAAATTTACAGTTCAAATTTTGATAAAAACAACACAGTTTTTGAAGGGGGAGAAAACGCTTCAAATTCTTACCAGACAGAGGTTTCATCAATCTTTTCTTCGTCTGCAAGTCTGTAAGTCATCATATACAACCACATAGCATTGAGAACACAATCTGCAAGTGAGTCCCAAGGAGTAACCTCCGGAAAACGTGGTTGGAGCATCGAATCAACTACATGCTTCTCTGTCTCAAAAACCTTTGATGCTTTGACTCCATTAAGTGAAAAGAGATTAGGAAGAAATCTAAGAATTTCTACAGCACTGTCTCCTAGGGGACCAGGAATATCAACCTGCAAATGTAATTATTTAAAAAAAAAAACCTCCTTTCTCTAGATGGTGCTGCCAAAAGTGTACATGTCCCTAAGAACTTGGGCCAATACCTCAAGAGAATTCAAGGAAGGAAATCTCTTTAAAACCACCAATAAGTCATTAACAGAATTCTCCTCCAATGGATTTCCACGAATATTCAGGTAGGAAAGATATGGTATTTCAATAGGTGAAAATGCCTGAACAGGGAAAAGGCAATCAGAAAGCACATCACAAAACTGAGTTGATTACTGGGAACGGTACTGCACAGCATCTGTGAGATCCCTGGCTTCGTGCTGATGACAAGTTGTAGGCAGGGAGGGGAGGGGAGAAAGTGTCATCATCAAGAAACCATTAGAAAAGTGGAAAAAGATCGGAAAAAGTTTATTAAGAAAGTAATCGTCCTAACCTTATTAATTAAATTGTGGATGTGTCTATTTGAAAGGTCAAGAGAGGTCACACTTTGCAATGGATGAACAGTCTGCGGGGCACAGACTGGATTATCCTTCTCATATATTCCTCCACAGAATCCCAGTGCCCACTCACCATAATTACTCATAAAACGTGAATTGAAGATCTCCAATTTCGGTAATGCTTGACTGATTGAATCTATTAGGTGGTGATCACTGTAAAGATGACAATAAATTGCTCTTATTGAAATTTAGGAGGAAGTAACTCAAAAAAACTGTCACATTTCTAAGAACACCAAAACTCACCACTTTATTTCAATAGGATTATCCTTTAACCACATGGCTCTGAGGTTTTTGAATTTTGAAATCTCACATAGAACAGTTTCCACATTCTTGATGTTGTTTCCACATAAACTAAGAGCAATCAAATTCTGTTATCAACAAGATATTTGGCTACATAAGAGCACAAATAAACATTAAATATATATACTTATTATAAAGCAGTAAATATAACTGATAAGATGTCAAAAGTAGATCCAAACTAAGATATGAACACTTGAAATTGTTAAATATAAAGAGATAACAGAAGTAAATACCTGAAATTTGCTAGGCAAATCCAACGACAAAAGCATCACATCATCTATGTCAAGCTCTTCAAGCTCCAGCCACTGCACACTATCTTCACCTTTCTCTTTCGCCTTGCTAATTTCAGTTTCTACTATTTCTAAAACACTCAATTTTGTACCATTCTTGTTCAAATTATGAGAATTCTCCTCAAGATCCTCTTTCAAATTGCTGTCTATACACATCAATGAAGCCATCCTCTCAGCCAAACCAGGAACTTCCTCTAGCTGCAAACACACAAAGTTTGCCAATTTCAAGAAAACGAAATTTCAATAGCCATCTTTCCCCAAACAATGTTCCAAAAGTAAACAGGTTAAAATAATAAAAGTCTCCACCATAGCGCCAAAAGATGCATGCTGAAATACTTTACTGTCTCCCTTCAGTATAGACTTTGGGCTATCCCTATCAAGGCGCCACTCATCCCAAAGCTTACATTGTCACAAAAAAATTTTGATTATGGATTTACACTCGAGCACACCCTCACGAAAACCAATTAAGCATAAAACCAAACTCGCATATTGTGGTAAATGATAAATGTTGATGGTTCTCTCGAAGAATCCAATTGGTGATTACCTCGTTGAAAGCGTTCTAATAACATATCACGAAATTACCAAAACGAAATCATGTAACCACTCGTTCACAGAGTTCAAGCTATCAAAGTATTTTCATCCATACTCAATTAGTAACACCAAAAATAGAGGAAAATGTATCCTCGACCAGGCAATAATTCCTCATTGTTCCACTTCATATTTAGCACTAAATTCAAAATATCCATAGGAAAGAAAAGGGACGAAATGTCGGACTATTACTCGGCTCACTTCGTCTTCCTCTCAATCCCAGCTATAAGCTACAATAAGTAAACATCAACTAAATTTCCACGAGAAATGATCATAAAAACGCCATCGCCAAGCCAAATCCCAAAGGCAAGTGAAAAACAGAGGAAAAAGGACCTGTTTGCGGGCGTCAGGAAGACGAAAGGTCCAGGCATGGTCAATTAAGAAGACGTTAGACTCCTTAGCCATAAAATTAGACGTCAATAAGAGTCGTCTCTGTCGACCTTCCTCACAGGGTTCGATTTGGAAGTAATCGCCGCCGTCGAAAGTCTCCGACAACAACTTCTGGAACAGATCAAGGTACAAACACTCTGGTATTCCTGACGCCGCCAACAGTACTCCGTGAACTTTGACGAAGTCATCGAAGTTCTGTATCACCGCCATTGTTTACAGCGGATGTTCTTCACGAATCACCTGTATCGCCTCCACTAGCTGCAGTGTGGACTGCGGAGGAGAGCGTTCAAGTCTTCAAGGGCTCGTAAGCATTTTGCTTCGAAAAGAGATATATATATATATATATATATAATATAAATTAATTTAATGATTCGATCTTATGATACAATAATATTACTCTTATTTTAGGATTTAAAAGAATTATATTTATATAATAAACGTTTATAACACAATTTACGAAAATTTGTGAATATTTTTTATAATTTTCTAATTCTTTTGCCTTATTTTTCTTTTCTTATTTCTTTTGTCAATTTTTCCTCATTTGTAATATAAACTAATTAAATTTTTGAGCGGGAAGAATCCAATAAAAGGAGATTAAAAATTGCAAATAGAAGTAGGATTTGTATATCTTTTTTGTATAATTAAAATCCCCGTGTTAAAATAAATCCAATTGAGTTGTATTTAAAATATTAGTTGCAGATCTAAGAATTCTTAATATTATTACGAATCTAAAATAGTTGATTAGGGCTTGGTGGATTTAAATCTCTGATTTTTAATTCATTCTTCCCCAATTTGAATTTTTAATATTTTTTCTTACTTGATTATTTCGAGAGTTTTTCTTTTAATGATAAGGTCTGGTGTTTTATTTTATAATTTACTTATTGTATGAGTAAACTTGATTATTTATTAAGTGCCCCGTCAAACATTAATAATTCTTAGGTGTTTGTATAATGACTCGGGATGCAGTGTTGGGAATTCGATATTGGGATATACCCGACCTAGTGCAGCAAAACAAACCTAAGTCTCCCGTTAACTGTCAACCACAAAATTGGTGATTATAAAAAATAAATAATACACAATAATTTTTAACGTGAAAAATTATTTTCAATCAAGAAAAAAATTACGGGATAAATTTCGAACGAATTTACTATAAATAGTGCTGATTATAAGAACCCCCTCCAAAATTCCTTCATTCCAAACAGAAGTAAAGAATTGTTGAATACAACCTCCTCTCAACACATTTGACAACTCACAAAAAAAATATAATAAGAAAAGGAGTAACCAAACGAAAATATATTTCTAGAATCACTTCCATAGCGACGTACCCGACTTTGGTGAAAAATAAAACTCAAATAGGATTTTGACCAGATATCGAACCTATTTCTCTTCTCTCCTCTCTCTATGTGCGTCGCTCCTTGTGAAAATAGATTTCAAAAAATATAATCCTAAAACGCATGAGCCACATTTTATATCGCATATCTGTGCTCCAGTACCCGGTGAGCGCGGAGTGAGCACACTAAGTTTGGAATCCGCACCTCTACACCACTCGAGTGTGAGATGAGTGCTCACAATCCTCCATCAATTTAGAATCGGCGCTCGAACTCGGCTCAAGCTCATTTCAAACATTCGACTTGATCTTACCTTCTGGCCTTTCACCGCGCACATGAAAATTTCGATCCTCACATGAGCCTCATGCAAACTTTCGATGACTTTTCATTTATTAAGTTACTTATAAGGGAGTGGCCAAAAATCCAACATACAATATAAAACATACATCATGTATCCCAAATGATAGCGCTATACTAATAAATCTTTTAATATAATCCAAATAATTATCCATCATGCATCTACTGCACAATACTGATATAATAATTGATAACAAATATACCATCTGAGGATGACCAACATGCTCCCACAATGCAACCCTAACATAACAAATGTCACTACATATATTACAGGATCGTCGTAGCATGTTCTTTTTCATAATTATGCATTTTATAAGTATTACAAATATGTAAAAAAAAGTTTGATCAAACAAATATTTACGAAGTCTCCACTAAAGAATAATAACAAGTTTTCAAATATTGCACCATCAATGCCAATATTGCCTTCCATTACATTTACCACTAAATTTCAAAAAGGAGAACTCAATGGTAAGTTAAAAGTCCAATAATTATATTCATGAGCCAAGGGTGAGGATAAAAACTAAGTGGGATGATATGAATAAAATAAGATTTAAACCTAATACAACAAAGCCAAAATCTCTAACCAAATAATAATCAAGGTGAGGGTCAAAAAATACATAATAGAAAATAGAATGTTTATACTTTTAAATCATGTTTATCCGCCATGGATGTATGTTGGCCACCCAAATTGCTAAGGCTAAATATCATATAGCATACACAATCATGTACATGCATCGGTCAATGTATGTTGGCCACCCAATTTGCTGAGGCTAAATATCACATAGCATATACAATGCATATAATTGAACATATCTCAACTCTCCTCATTAGGCCCTGTTAATTTTCATAAAATGGTTTATACTAGGAATATCTGTTCAGATTTCCTAGAAAATACACACTCAGTCGATACAATAAAAATGAACTCTCGAATCTCTCGTCAATTATCAGCTATCAAATACCATAAAAATATAATGATCAAAATCAAGAAACCAAATACACAAGCTGCATACTAATATTTAATATGTAAAATTATTTTTAACCAATCAAAAATTATGAGATAGATTATGAAAAAATCGACTGTAAAGGTGACCGGTTAAAAAATATAACCCCTCCAAAATCATTTCACTACAACTAGAATATATAAATTAAACAGAACCATCAACATACATTGCAATCTATAATAGAAAAATAAACCAAAAAAATGAGTAACCAAAGTGAAAATATATCCTAAAAATTAATAAGAGTAATATACTCAAATTTGATGAACAATAAAACTCAAATTGGAATTAACAGAATGTCCAAACCCATTTTCTTTTTTTCTTTTCTCCATTATTTCTTATATGATACCCTTGTGTTGAAAATGGTAAAGTTCGAGTTTTAAATTTTAAAATTTAATCATAAATAATTAAGTTAAGATAAAAAATTAAAAACAAACAAGAAGGATTATGTGGGTTAAAATCAAAGTTGGACCCGATCATATCGAGTTGATAGGTGCTTGACCGAGGCCTAACTCGCGCCATGTGTGTCTTAGACAATGAGATCGTTTCTGAAAGACACCTGATCAGAGTCTGAGTGTACTATTCAATATACTAGCACTCGATACACACTTGGAAGGACACTTGAGCGCGTTGAGACAAAATGCCAACGCATGGGGCTCGCCTGATATGGGGCTCGCCTGATATGGCGCTCATGTGCCATTGTGTTTAGCTGCAGTGTCTAACGTGCACTCGACGTACTCTCATATATCAATCTACTATATAAGTCCTGTCCGATGAAATTTTAATCATTTTCAACCAAATTTTGAAAGAGAAAAGAAAAAGAGAAGATGAGAAGAGAGAGAAAGAGAGGGGGCTAGAGAAGGCTGATTGAGGTCAATCTAAGTGAGATTTGATAAATTTGGAGTTAAGACAGGTACATTCCAAATCTTCATTCCTTTGTCGTTAATCTTTTCCTATTTCTTTGAATATTATTTATTTTAAATACTTATACGTGATATATTCTCATAGTTAGATTATTTATACTTCATATGTATGAATTCTTATTTCTATTCATTATAATTTTTATAAAATTTATATTTTTAGTTCATATACTTTGTGTTATAAACTTCTTTCTCTACATTTTTACTATGCTGAAATCATATTTAAATAGTTATCGCATATTTTAAATTCATACATAATGTTACTGCATATCTAAATTTACTAAGTCTATATTCTATATGTTTTAAAATTTCATAAATTATCAATGCATGCATCTTATTTGAAATAAAATGTTAAAAGTTTACAATGTTATTGATTTTTACTGATTTTTCTATAATTTTATTTAAAAATCTAATAATATGGCATGACATGTTTTAAATATAAGCATGTTCAAGTTTTTACAAAATTTAAAGTATTATCTAACAATAAATTTGAAGAAAAATTCTACAATTTATTAAAGAATTAAGAATATTTTTTTAAATTGAAAAAGTATAAGAATTATGTGAAATGGTGTAAATTTTTATTTGTTTAAATATCGGACTATTGTAAAAGTATCAGTTGTAAAATATATAGCATGTCTTACCATATTGTAATTGTGATCGAGATTTAAACTTATCATCCCCAAATAAAGGCAACATTTGGCATCATTTATAAAATTATATGTACAACAACTTACCTACCGATCTTAAATGGTGACATAAGACCTTTGATTATATAAAAATAAATATAATTTGGATTTCAATTGTCTACTTATTAGTCGTTAAAACCCTACTGGCCCATGGTCCACAAGAATTACATAATTTTACATAATATGATCAATTAAAAACTGAAAAAGGAATTTTGGAAACTATGTATAATTATTATTAAAATCCAAGTCATTACATCTAAATTTGATATTTTTACGTCCCTGGACCAAACCCAAATAATAAGTATTAACAAGATCACTCTATTGACAATTAATAGACCCAATTATATTTTCAAACACGACCTACAAATTAATATTTCGATCGACCCAAAAATCTCAATTAATCAAACCATAGGACCTAAATTTGCCACACCTAAAAGTGAGTACAAACATTGACCATACCATGATGTCAGATAATATATAATGAGTCATGTCTAATATAAAAACAATTAGAGTAAATTACATCCATAATAGATTGATACTAAATAAACTAGCATTCATTTGTTTAATTATATACCATAATCTAAATAATATAAACATTATAAGTTAAAGCTAAATACATCATCAAATAATCAACATTTCTTATCCTAACCTATTTGGATATTTCTTCCTTTAATCCTAACAAACATTTTATTTTGTAAGTATCCGAATTGTTAGTCTAAAAGGGTTAATAAAAATAAAAGTAAGAATAAGACGAAAACTTAATAAAGTATACAGTTCTATAATTAACATATGATTTACATAAAAACATGCCAGAGGAAGCAATTAATCAAATTTAGATAAAATGTTAAAACTTTTAATGATAAATATGTATAGCTTTTTAAATATTATTCAGATTATGCCATATAATTTATATTCAATTGTACAAATCCTTAGGGACAAATGGCCAATAGAGCTTTATCGATTAAAATAGTGGATAATTAAAATTCGGGTTATATTTTTTTCATATAACCAAAAACCTTATACTATTATTTAAGATTTGTAGGTATACTGTAATATATATCACCCTATTAATGGAGACGAATGCCACTTTCACCTACAGACAATGAGTTCGAATCTCAATCACCACTATAATATATTAAAACATGCTCTAATATATTACGGTTAAATTTAATACAATGGTTTAATATTTAAACAAATAAAAACTATACACAACTTTACAAAATTCTTATATTTTCTCAATTTGAAAAAATATTCTTAGCCATTTAACATATTGTAGAGTTTTTCATCAAATTTCTTTAATTTCTTTGCATGCATTATATAAGATTTGTGCAGAAATTTACACATACTTATTTTAAAATATAAAATGCTAAATTATAAGGTTTTTAAACATGTAAAATTATTTTTGACAAGTTAGTGTAAAAAATCAGTAATTCATCTTAATAAGCAAACATATAAAGCAAATTTTAAAAAAATTCAGAACATATAAATTATATATTTAACAAATTTAAACATACAAAATATCATATACGAATTTAAAGCGTAGGAGAGTTATTTAACCATAAATTCAACAAATACATGCTAGAAAATTTTAGGATAATAACTAAATATCTTAAAGTATATGAATTAAAAACATAATTTTCATAAAAATTACAAAGAATGGAAATAAAAGTTCGTGCATATAAAATACCATCATCTAAGCTACAAAAAATATATCAAGTATGAGTATTTAAAATAATAAATACTCTAAAAGGTAAAAAAAATTCGCAACAATGAAAAAGAAAACTTGGGATGCATATATTTTAACTTTAAATTATCAAAATTTTGCTTGGATTCTTTTGAATTTAACTTTTCTAACGTTTTCTTGCTATTTACCTCTTCTCTTTCTCTTTCCTCTTTTAAAATCTGACAAAAATAATAAAAAATTAGCCAAACATGATTTATATAGCAAACTAGATAACGAGCGCATGTCAAGCGTCGCAGCTACACCAAATGGGGCGCAAACACTATATCGGGCACATGTCAAGCACTAACATTCTATCTCAGGTGAGCATCTCTCAAGTATGTATTGAGTGTGAATACACTGAAAAACATGCTTAAACTCTACTCAGGTGTCAGTCAGTCACAACCTCCTTACTGAAAACATGGATAGGTGTACATCAAGCACCAGTCAAACATCTTCAACTTAATGTGATAGATACAAAATTAACTTTGACCCAATATTCATCATTTGACCTCAACTTATTTATCTTAATTTAATTAATCATAATTAAATTTAAAATTTAAAACTCATACCTTACAGATCTATTGGTCTTTCGATATATTTGAATGTAATCATATCTTAAATTATATAAATTATATACCTTTCTAAACTTTTGATTCACTCTTTTTTTTTTATTTTCGTTAACCCCCTTCAGATTAGTGGAGTTAGACACTTACAAGTGAGAGTAATGGTGGCAGAGCTAATTCAAGGAGAAATTAGTTTAGGATTTCATTAAAATCTGATATTATATTTATCTTCTGAATAGTAGTTTAATATATATGTCTTTCGGACAATTGTTTGTAAATAATAAAATGAATATTGACTTATCCAGTGGTAGCCTTATGTGGATGTATTTTACTCTAATTATAGTTCAGATGTAATGCCCAAGTTTGAATATTATTGTAATTTTAGTTAATTAAATAATATAATTAAAATTAAGGTCAAAAATAAAAAAAATTTAATTAAAAAGTCAAAGTTAGACCGGACTAATCGGCACATGATGAAGGCTTGATCGACGCCTGAGTGCTCACTGGTAAAATGTACATGCTCGATACATACTTGAGGGATATTTGAGCGAGCTATGGCAGTAGATTAGTGCTCAAGGTGTGTCCAAGTAGCGCTTGAGTGCTTTAATCCAAAGCTTTGACACCTGATGCGCGCCAAGTGGTGCTCAAGCGCCACTAGTATATAAAGGCACCTCCGACTAATTTTCTATCATTCTTTCAAACAATCTGAGAGAGGAGAGAGAATGAGATGAGAGAAAAAGAGAGAAGAAGAGAGAAAAAGGCAAAGAGGAACAAATTAAATAAATCAAAGCAAGAATTTTGATGGAGTTAAGACAAGTATATACCAAATATTTCCTTCTATTATTGTTATTTCTTTCATGATTCATTGAATATTACCTTATTGAGTATTGCCTTATTCAAATGCTTATGCATAACATGAATTTAAAATTACAATATTTATATTTTGTATGTATGTGAAATTCTACTAGTTCTCTATAATTATACGTGAAATTCATATTAAAATTTATGTATAGTATATAAGTTAGCTAATTTCTATAATTTAATCTATATGCATGTTCTAAAAATTTATTATTATGCTCCTACAAATCTAATATTGCTGACAACCTTTTTGCATATTCTGAAAATATTAAATATAAGTTTTCTATGTTCAAAAAATTCACATAGCTTCTCTGCATGTTGCTAAATTTGCTTACTTCCTACATTACTAAATTTTTCTGCACATCTTTTACTAAATTCTACATATTTTAAATTTTTAAAATAAGTCTTATATGGGCTAAAAATTATACGCAAATTACTATGCATAGTTTAAAACTTGGTAAAATTTCCTACATTTGCTAAATTATGCATTTTTGCTAAATTATTTTTACACTTAGCTGTAAATTTAGTATTTTATACTTTTAAATTTAATATGACTAAATTTCCACATAAACTTAAGTATGAATGGATAGAATTTTTTAAAAATATATATATATTTATGACAAAAATTATAATTATTTTCTCCATAATTGAGAAAATTAAGAAGAATAAAAAAAATATATAGAGTTTTTTTTTAAATTTATTCATTAGATCATGGTTATATTTCAGTATGTAATATATTATGACATGTCATAATATATTATAGTGGTATATCGAGATTTGAACCTATTATCCGTAAGTGAGAAGCAACATTTGATCTAGTCTATAAGGTTATATGTATAACAGACCATGTATGAATATTAAATAGTAGTATATAATTTTTAATTTTGTAAAAATAAATATAATTTGAGTTTTAATTATTCGCTTCTTTAGTCGGTGAAATCTACTGGCCCTTTGTCCCTAAGAAAATTCATATTTGTGCATCATTTGATAACATGAATAAAGTAAGAGTATGAGAAGGTAAGTCTGAAAATCCTGTATAAACTAGTTATGTAGATTGTTATGAAATTTTATGACATATCTTCAAATTTTGATGTATGGATCTTTTTGATATATTTTTAATGCTAAAGATATGTGTTTAATTTTTAAGTTACATGCCTTATTAAATTTTTGGAAAACTTCTCACTTTTATTTTACTAATCCCTTCAGATGAGATGTACGGATATTTACTAAATGAACATGAATGAAGAATGTGATCTTTGGTTTCCGAATGGTTTTAGAAAGTTTAAAATGTTGTAATATAGCTTTCGAATAATAATTAGTTTATGTGTAGCCTAGCGTGGCTGTGTTACTTAGTTTGATTTGTAAGATGTTAGATGAATGTCCGTTTGGATTGTCAGTAGTTTAAGATGGTTTAGTTTTGTGGCATTATTTTTTCGCAGATTATATTACTCTAATTTTAACGACAGGCAAGTTCCTTACATAAGATCTGACATTACGGTTTAGGTCGGTGTCGGAGCCACATGAGATGTGATATGATTTGAATATTGTGAATAATATTATACTATTTTATTGTAGTCGGTTCATATATCGATATGGAATTCACGTCCAAAGTAATTTAAATAATTGATTGGTTAATTAATAAAATGATAATTGTTAATGATAAGATCGGGATTTGAGATATGACATCAGATATAACTCCTTATACATGTATTAATGTCTTGATGAAGTTTATTTTTCAGCCACATGCTAACGTGGCATTTCGAGTCTTATGATTAGGTTATTAATTATATTTATATCATTTGTGGCGATTGTGATATCGATATAAAATCTACGTCCTTCATTAATTTAGATTTATTATTTATTAATAGAATAATCACATTAACTACTATAAGAAATTGGGTTTTAGGATGTGACAAAAATATTCTCAAATTTGTGCCCTAAAATTACACAGGATATTTTATAATAAAGTTAGCATATATACGCCCGTCAAGTACGCATCACCTGTGCACAAAACAAATTGTGCTACTCACATGCACCCCTCAAGTGTGTGTGCGCGTCACCCATTCTGTATCTCACACTTGTGCTCCCATTCTGTCCACTGGTCAATCTTTTGTCAGAATGAATCTTGCATAAATTTTCAATAAATTTCGTCACTTGAGTGATAATCGCATGAAAATCGTATAACTCTTATTTAACATCTCTACTCAAATTAACTCTTATCTAAAATAATTATAAAATATTTTTGGAGAAAATAATAGTAATCGTAATAATTAATGATATTTAAAATATCATTACCAAATCCCTGTTGATATCGGTGGCGGTGTGCTATGGATTTCAATAGCAATTTCAAAAGAGAAATAATTGGGAAATGCTTTTTGAATATTCTATGCATATTTCTAAATAATACAACAGTTTATAAATTTATTTACATAATGAAATAAGCATAAATTTAATAAATAAATAAATAAAATATTTTAACGTAATTGGTCACTAAAATAGTTAAAACACCCTCATATAATATTAATCAAAATTCAATATAATTCATTTAAAAAAAATGAAAATAGTAAATTTGTTTTAGTTTCAACGTGTAAAAGTTGAGGTCAATTTTTAAGATTTTCACATTAAATATTGATAAATTGTGATTAAAATAAAAATTAACAACATAAATTTAAAAAATGACAAAAAAAAATAAAAATAAAATATTGAGAATATTTTTAATCCCTTTTTCCACATTAATATGGATATTCTTCAAATCAATCTTTATCTAGAATCGAACTCAAATCAAATCAGTGATTTACAGAAAAATTTGAAAAACTCACAGACTTCATTTGATCAAATTTTTTGGCACCTCACTGATCGATCAGAGTTCAACTATATTTTTATTGGTCACATTGCCAAACTAACTATAGAATTGTAATATCGGCAATATCGCACACTATAATATACAATGCAATAAAGATTCAATGAATTTTGGCTATAAAACACAATCATGGATTTTAATCGTGATCCTGTAATATTTTTTACAAATAATTTATGATCTTTATAATTAGATCTTCGTACGATGTAGTTTATTATTATTATTAGTGGGTCATTATGTATGATCATTGATATTTAAGCAATTTTATTAAATTTTAAATTGCATTGAATGGCTTTACTTGGTAATTATTTCATTGTGACACTCTAATTTAGAAAACAATCAATAATATGTGATGTTGTGAACTAGTGAGTAGGTATTTATGGTATAAAAGGGAGCATAATACTTATGAAATGACTCATGGCAATCCAAACCACTTCAAACATCTCAATAAATCCTCCGATTTGGACCGTGGAGTTTCAAAAAATTGAAAAGTAAAAAATTTCAGAGGGATTCGATCAAAAAATGAGTTAATCAAAACAAATAGTTTGATTTCAATTCGTAATATTGTGATTAATTTTTTTCCAAGTTATAGTTTGATTTTGGCTCGATGTGTTAATTTTTATGATTATAATTATACGACAATCAGTTAAGTATACCCTAAAACTCAACAAGTTAAATTTTAAATCAAATTCCAACCCAAACTGAATCAAATTGGGTTATAAGTATACAAATAATCTCAAGTTTTTTATATATATTTTTTAAGATTAGTGGCCTAAATTGAACTGGTCAAATTAATTAAACGGTTAAATTGATAACCGGTTGAGTTATAATTTAGTTTTTAGGAAACTATTTCGATAGTTTCGGTCAAAATGTGACTCACTATTTGATTATTTGCAACATGGAAGAGAAGTAAGATGGTAATTTTTATTAATCACAGATATATTTTTAATATATGATAGGGAGAAAATGTTTTTGCATGAGTAATTTATTTTATTTTTTGTGTTTAAAGTGTAATTATAAAGCTTAATGAGCTTAATTAAAGGCAAAAAGCTTATGCTTACATCACCTACATTTTAAAGAAGTAATAAATGTAAAAATACTACAAAAATTATAAACAAATTAAATAATTCAAACAGTAATATCCGAATTATCCGAATTTTGTTAATATAACTAAAGAAATGATGAAGATCATAATATTATAGTAACCTATTCCTAGGTTGAATTTATAATATTGAATCAAAAGGTTTCAATAATTTAAAGTGAGAGGTAATAAGAAATGAAACATTATTGGATCAGAGGACCTCGGTCTTCATTTTTCATGCCATCAGTCAAGGGGAACTCGGGCTACCCCAAACGGGACTGTCAATGGCCTATGGCTATCAGATAAAAATTTCAGTGGCCCTTATTTTATATCATTTAAAAAATAAAAATATATAATAATTATTATAATTTGATTAATTTTTTATTATATATATATTTATTTATTTATTTTTAATCTTTTGGTATTAAAAAATTAAGATCGATGCTTTGAGATTTTTTTTTTAAACAAAAAGGACATTGATGCGTATTTGGATCCGACTTCGAACAAATTCGGATTTGCTTGATTATTTGGATCCAACTCCGTTCACCGAGTGTGGACCCTACACACCACTGAGTAGATAATCAACTTTTGAACAGCAAGCTCCTGACTCCGGGATGGAGAAATCGTGACTCCAAGACGAATGGCTAAAGGCCTCCTAGCTGGTAGAGAGCTGAGGGCTTTCGGATGGCAGAGGGTTGATGGCTTCTAGACGGGAGGAGGGCTGAGGGCCTCATGGTGGCAAAAGGCCGATGGCCTCCGTGCCTCCTAGAAAGAGGAGGGTTCTGCGCCTCCTGGATGGAGGACTGAGGGTCTCCGGATAGAATAAGGGTTAAGAGCCTCCTAGTGGCAGAGGGTCGAGGGCCTCCGTACGGAAGGATGGCTGAAAGTCTCATGGCGGTAGAGGGTCGAGAGCCTCTGGACTAGAGGAAGAATGAGGATCTCCTGACAAGCGGAGGGCTGAGGGCCTCCTAACTGATAGAAGGTTGATGGCCTTTGGACAGGAGGAGGGTTGAGGGCCTCATAGCAACAAAGATCTAACGGCCTCCAAACGAGATGACTAAAGCCTCAAGAACTGGAGATGGCCAAGGGGCCCCCAGTTGGGAGAAAAGCCGAGGGGTTTCCTGGATGAGAAGAAAGTTGAGGGTCTCCTGGCCACCAGTTTGCTCTCATTGGAGATCGGCTAGCGACGGCTATGCCATTCTCCGAGCTATATGGAGCTTTGTATAGCTTCTTTGAGTTTCTCCAACTTGTCCTTCAATGTATGAGGGTGCTTGCTTTTATAATAGGATTTACATATGTATTGTTTCTCAAAAAGAAATGTGAGACTTTTAATTTGAAAGGAATATGTTGGATTATGGGCTTGTTACGGGGCCTGGCCCATTAAACCCGTGGTTACTTGACCCATCAAACATAAATAAAAACAAGCTGATTCCTAAAAGAAAGCTGTTTGCCAACAAGTTGGATTTGCCTTACTTTTTTTCAAATCAAAGTAAGTCATGATTGTTGTATTTTAGTCGATTAGGGAATGAATCAGCAGATGAGTTATGGTTAGAGATAAAATATAACTCGAATTCACAGCTAACTAGTTTTTCTCGAAATACATTAATCTGAAAAATATTATTTATTTTTATTAAAATTTATTAAAATACTTATTTTAATGGATATATAGTGTGAAATGAAATAATATAATATATAATCTAAGCTCAACCTATAATACTCCAGATTATAATTTTTTTTAAAAAAAACTGATATTTTAGGTAACCTACACCCAAAATAACTATTCAAATTTATAATTCAGCAAACATAAATTATCACAAATAAAATTTTAAAATTTGCCTTCAACCATGCACAAAATATCCTAATTTTTAAGTTAAAAAAAAATCTAATCAGAATCTAGGATTAAGACCAAATTTGAATTATTCGAGGCAACATAGAAAGATAATTTCATCATAATTGAAAATATAAATATTTAGAATTTTAAATTCATATGATAATTAAAATCTTTATGGCTCTCCCAACATTAATTAACTTATCAAACATTTAACATTTTGTAATCCCAGTCTACATCATATAAAATAAAATAAAATAAAATAATATTTTACATGTATAATTAAGTTATGTGAGTACATGAATATTATTTTATATCATATAATATTAACTATATTGTTTTGATCAAGTTTGAATAAATTTGAGAAATATTATATCTAAAATTAGTTTTGATGGGTCCATTATTTATGGGTTGTGATACGGATTAGAAAATTACTCGGTCTTTTTTTGTGGGTCGTATTGGAAGAAATTCAATTTTTTTTGCCACTAACCTGGAATCTATGCACTACAAATTATAAATAAGATATTAGAGGATTGACATGACTCATTTTTCAATATTCAAATAAAAAATCTTTCAAATATAATATAAATATGTAAGGAGAATAAGAAAGCATGCAGTGATGCATGCTTATGGGGATTGAGAGAAGAGACCTGAGCTTCTGTAGAATGCTCAATGGGGAGCGAATTAGAGAGACGATGGTTTGGACTCTAATATTATACACTTGATGAGTGGCTCGCTGGGTAACTCTTGACAGAAAGTAACTTTTTTGTGGAGGAGAAGAAGTATGTTAAGAAAGAAAGTTTTATTCTTTCTTGACTTTTGAGTCTCATTCGAGAGTAGCTTTTTCATTAGGAATTACTCAATCCCTTATTCTATGAAGGATGAAAAAGTTTATAGTCTTCACCGGAGAAGGCTCTAACGCCAAGGCAGATGACAGGTGTTCTATCAAGATTCACTGGCCATTAGGGTAGTAATGAGAGCCACTATGTCAGATGTTATTTTGTAGCGGTGACGTAACCGTGGTTAGAGATAGTTGACAGTGGTTAAGTCTCTTCTCACGGGGGTTGGCTAGACTATCATTGATCGGCAGACACGACGATTCCTCATAGTTGACCACTATCATCATTGGTTGAGATCTACAGCACCGGCGTCTCTCTAAGCTACCAAACTGCTGTCTTTAAAGTGGATGATGGATTTTACCATGATTAGTTGAGTTGCAGAGGCTTCCATTTGATGTTAGGCAGTTGGTCTTCTCTAAGCTTGCACGCAGCAGACGGGTTAGTTAGATAGTTTATGAGTCTTGCTTTGTATTAGGCTTCGCTGGTTGCTCGCTAGTATCTTATCACGATTGAATCAACTCATATTGTTGCTAGACTTATCAAGTTTAAACTTAATTATAAACATGAATATTTAAATTTAATTGAAGATAAATAAATTATAGATTTATTTCATCAATTTATGAATATTATTATATAATCCGTAAATGATATTACAAAAATATTAATGTAATTATTCCAAGTTGTCGAATTTTGAAATAAAAAAATCAAGCCGACGAAGACAACTTGAATAAAGCCAACCAAGTGAGACAGCTAAAACTCGAGCCGACCGAATCCGCCGCTCCCCAAGAATGCCCATTTGAACGCCACGTGTCAGCATCCGGAGACAAATGTTAGGCCGCAGCCTCGGCGGATTCATACGGATTATCCACCGTTGGATTGGCCACGCCTGATCTTGACACGTCACGCAACTATCCTTACTGCCAGCGTAAGCGTCCGTAATTGACAAACCCGGTTAACTAGGCGGCTACAATCCGTGGGCGACCCCCAGGCGGAAAATCCTTCACCAGTGTAAATATTCCGCGTGGCAGGGTTCAGGTTATAAGATGTACACCCACCGTCCGATCAAGATCATCAAAAATGGAAAGCTGCAAAATCGCCATCATATTTAAGCTTTTCATTGTGTTCTACAGAAAAAAGATGGGCATACCCATAGGTATGGTATCTGGGGTAAATTTAGAATTTTTTTTTGTATGGTCAATAATATTACAAAGCTAATATTTTAATAAAATTATATTGACATAATTATTTATTATATTTAAAAACATAATTGAGATTTTATAGATATAAATAAATCATAATATCAACTAAAATATAATATAAATTTACACACCATATTTTTTATTTATGTAAGTTTTTTAATATCATCCAATGTTTGTATTGAACCAAACTAGTAGGATTCGAGTTTAGCATATTTGGCACCTAAAAAATTGTAGTGCTCAAACCCTTAATTATAGACTTTAGAAATTGGTTTAAAAGTATTAAATTATCACCTTTTATTTTTTGTATGTTTTTTTTTACTTCTTATGATCATCTGATAAATTGCCAAGATGTACATTTTTAGTTAAAATTATTTTTTTATTTTTTAATTATAAAAGCATTAAAAGAAGACATATTTTATACATCATATGCTACCATATGCATTTGTCCTTTGAATATTATTAATAAATAGTAAAAAAAAAAAAAAGATGATACTGATCCCTACAAATGAAAGACGTTTCTACACAAAGCAAAATACAACCTGTCGCAGAGAATAGTTTCTCCTTTTGAGAAATTAACGGATAAGACTCTATTTATTTATTTATTTATTTTATATTTTCCCCATTACTGAAATATTTCAAAGCGTATGAAATTGAGGATAAGGGTTCTTCTTTTTCTGTTATTCTTTCTCTCTCCTCTCTCTGTCCGATAAAATTTTCTATTCCATCCGATAAGCTAGCCACTCACTTTCCAGAGCGCCTCTTTCATCCCTCATCTCTATATAATATCGTTTCCTGAATGGCGGAAACATCGGAACCCCATGTGTTCATACCCGCCGGACTTTTGGGTCTCTCAGTTTTTCATTAATACTCTCTCAACACACCGCCGGTTATCTCTGGGATTAAGCTCTTTTAAAGCTTCGAGATGTCGATTGCTTTGGACAGTAGTGGTGGTGGTGGTAGGGGGAGGATAGAACGGTCTGGATTCATCTCCGGAACGCCTTATATATCGACTTATGGGCCGCCGGATCCGATCGATCAAATGTTCTCCGAGGATCGGAGGTTTCCGCCCGCGAATAGAGTGGTGCGAGGGAAGAGGAGAGAGGAGGAATCAGACTCGAGTAGTTCGTCGTCGATCGGAAGAAATAGTGACCTGTCGGCGAAGTCATCGGATGGCGATGATTCCGGGGAAAATGAAGTTCAGAGCTCCTATAAAGGACCTTTAGATAGTATGGATGCTTTGGAGGACGTCTTGCCTGGGAAGTACGTTTCTCTCGTCCATTCTGCCTCGTTCATTCCCTAGTTTAGTTTCCTTTCTCATGATTTTTATTAACCGCTCCTTTGAAGCGAACTGGAGCAAATTTAGAAAGAATACTGTGGATTAGATAGTCTATCTGGCGAAAATAGGAAAAAAAATTCCTTGTTTTTCTCAGTTGCAAAAATGGAAATTTAGAAAAAAAAACAAAATCTGATTTTCTGAACGCTGACCCTACCCACCTCGTTTACGGAATACCAGATGGAGAGATGAATTAGCGGATCACATGAGGTATGATGGATAGGGTTTTCAGAATTCCCTTAAAAAAAGGGATCCGTGCATTTACAGGGTGTGAAAATCGTTTTTACGACCGAGGGAAACAGTCTTCCTTTTTTTACCGGAGTCTAGAGAGAAGGTTCCCCCAAAACCGTTCCCCCCCCCCCCCCTCAAAAAGAGTGACTGCCGTTTCTCTCGTGTTCTGCTTGTCTCTTCACTGATAAGCTAGGAGAAAGTCATTTCAATGTTTCTGTGAGATGGGCGTCTTTGAAATGTTGAATAAATATCTTTCTTGACCAAGGCATTATATATCTTTGTGCGAAATAGTTTGGCATTTCAGCAAAGCGATAGCTTTGTTTAATGGAAATTCTGTGTAGAAGAGTCTGGAATCGGGAGTATCTTGAAAACATTTTAGAGGAGTCCATATTTGTGCATATATTGTTGGATTTTGGTCATTCCCCAATGAGTACTATAACAAATGAATAGTTATCGGAAGGTTGCGCGATATTTGTGCTAGGGTCGATCTAAAGCCGGTCGATGGTGATCCAAGAGGCAAAAGATGTTGAAGGGTCGCGCGATATTCATGTAAGGGTCAGTCGACAATCAGTATGATAGGTATATAATTCATGCCTGTGTGCCAATTCTAAATTGGGGGTTGCTTGAGGCACGCCCAAGGGGGCGCTCGTGCGCCGATTTTAGTAGGTTAGCGCACGACGTAAGCCTAACTGGCACGCCGCGTCTAACGCGATTGTAGAATAATCCGAAATCACTTCTCACACAAGGAGTGCTGTACTGAAAAAAAGCTGAGAAAAAGAGAGAAGAGGAAAATGTTTGGCATCTAGTTAAGGTTCGATTTGAGTTTTATTTTTCGATAAAGTTGGATACGCCGTTCTAGAGTAAATTTTTAAGATGTATTTTCATTTAGTTGCTCTTATTTCTTATTGTACTTTCTCTTGTGAGTTATTAAGCGTGTCGAGAGGGTCATAATTAACTATTTTTAACTCACGAATGCAGTGAAGGGATTTCAAAGAGAGTTATTTATAACCGACACTATTATTATAGTGGATTTATTTGAAATTAGTCTTGTGACTTTTTCCTTGGTTGAAAAGGGTTTCCCACGTTAAAAATATTGTGTATTATTATGTTTCTTATACTTAGAGCTTGATAGTTGACATTTGACGGGGAGTTTGAGTTTTGTTTGGCATGTATGTCTGTTCCAAATTGGCTGCTATATTAAATTTAAATTCAGAAAATCTAATGAAGCCAGCTGCTGCTTTAGATAGTAACTTTTGTTTGTGGAAGTGGAAACTCGATGTGCTTTCCATGTTAATGATGGATTGATATGTAACAACATTGACTTCCAATTTGCCTGGTCATCATAGTGCAGATTTGCAGTCAGGAAGCTTTTACATTGCTAGAGATGGGGATGGAATGCAACAATGGATAAGTAACTAGACAGGCTAAAGCCCAAATATGTCAGGTGTGACAATCCGCTGATATGTAAGAACTTTAATGGAGGTGGGGACTGAGTCTTCATTAAATTGAGCTAAAGAAAGGAGTGGATCTTTTATCTACATGCATTAAACAGGCTAAATTTATAATGTGTTGATTTTCACAATCTGAAGAAATTTAAGAACATATAAACATGTAAGCCATGGCTTGGCTTGGTTATTGAAGTTAAAAAAAAAAATGCATAGTAGGTGGGCGGTTCACCAATCCATTGTGGGAAAAAAATGTACAAGCCATGAAAACAAATGCATTAGCCATGTCTCTGGTTTTGCTAAGCTAGCTTGAAAACACAAGGCATCAACCGATGGCCAATAAATATCTAGTACCAAGTTAATGTCTTTTGCTATGTACATATCCAAAAAAATGTCTGTTGCTGTATTCTCTTCTCAAATACACTCAGTAAAGTCCAGATGAACTTCAGGACTTCCATGGGCTTATCATTATAATAAGTCATATTAATGTGAATAAACCTCAAGATTTCTTTCCTGATCATTGGAAAGAAAAGGAATGAAAAATATTCATTTTCAAGTCTCATATTCACATATTAGTGTTCAAGTGTGTGAAAAAGGCCGTATGTAATTTTTAGGCATGAATTTTCATGTGTATTTCCTTAGAATCGTTTAAAGTTTGAGGTGCTGACGAGTTCTATCAAATGGATTTTTCATCATACAGAATTGACCCCTTACTGAAGAATTCTAGATTTGGGTTAGCCATCGGTTTGACCAGATTATTCACTCTCATAATTATTGTGCAAATTCATTAAGAGGAAAATGTACCTTTTTTCAATCTGTACTTGTGATTCTTTGGAATTGGTGTCATTGCTAAGTGCATTAGCTGTTATATTCTTTATCATTTTATCATTTAAGCTGCTTGTGATCGTTATGAGAAGTAATTGATCAAATTGTTGGGTATGGGTCACTCCTGTATGGGTCCATACCCATTTGAGGTGCTATTTGTTGGTTTGGACGAGGACACACGACTATTATACTGATACTGATGATTGCAGTATTTGCGTGTGCGACTAGCACATGAACGCCGATTCCAGAGGTAGAGCGCTCGCAGCGCATCTGAGGGGCATCTAACTGAAAACAGTGGGTCCGCGCCCGAGGCGACGAAAACAGTGGGCGCTTGCTCGAGGTGCGCCCAAAGCGTTGAACCCAATGTCTCTTGCGCCTAAGGCGCGCTCGATAACACTTGAGCATTTGTTCGCAATATAAATATGTGCTAACACATTTTAGAGTTCTCTACTTGCAATTTTGAGACCCATAGAGCGCCGACTTTAAGAGAAAAAGAAGAGAAAGAAAGAGAAAATGAAGAAGAGGAAGATTCAAATATCCGATTGAGTTCCGAATCGTGTTTCAATCTCTACTAACCTTGGGTATGCTATTCTTAAAGTTGAAAAGAACGTTTACCAGTTTTATTTTTTCTCTTTCGTCTTATATTTTCTACTATTCGGGTTTATTTGTGATAAGGTATTGTGTCTTTATATTTGGTGATTTATGTAACCGAACTTATTGTATAATAGTTATATTTTGGACAAATTGTTCCGTGGTTTTTTCTCCCATTCTAAAGGGAGTTTTTTTACGTAAAAGTTGTGTGTTTTTCATTGTTTGTGATTATTACTTAATTGTTGTGCATTGTTGATTGATTTCCCACAATTCAAATAAGCGGGTTGTTTCTCAACATAAATGAGAACTTCTATTGGCACTGATGTATATAAAATCTATAATAATTAGTAAAATAATAAATAAATGCAAAATCGCAATATAATTCCTAGCAACATGGATTTTCGGAAGGTGTCCTACGTTGTGGAAGGATTAGGGGAATAGTTAGTATTGGCTAGTTATGCTAAGTGACGGAGGAGAAACAAGTCTGAGCTATGTTACTGGAGGAATTCTGAACAAGTGTGGGATACGGTATCTGACCAGACATCAGAGTCAGCTGTGTCCGAAGTTTTGATCTATTTTCAATTGGTTTGAGGAGTCCAAGTGTCGTAATGTTGAGTGTCCTGCTCAGGTGTTTCCTGATAAAGTGAAGAATCGAAGTAATTCATGGTTTATTTTTGTAATCTGTATAATGAATCATTGACACAGTTTAATTAAGGAAATCACATTGTTGATACTTGAACAGTGTGATCTGCCTAGGCAGGGATATTAGATGGATGTAGTCTAAGCCGTTGATACATGCTTTTCCTTGCTTGCAGTGTGTATTATAGATGCATATGCTAGGGATCTGCTTTGGAAAAAACAACGCCCTTCTTATTTATAGTGACCCATGCTGAGTTAGATATTGCCCATCTGTGTTGATAACATAATTCTGATATTCTCAGTGACGTTCTTGATAGTATGAATTTCTTTATGTTGCATGCTCACGGTTTATGAAACTACAGCCACATAAAAGGAAATAAACAAACTCAACAGCAGGGGAGTAGTGGAAAATAGCCAAAAAGCTTGGTGGGATACTTAGAAGCCAAAATTTGCTTTGATAGGATTTTACTCTGGTGCCTTCACATTGACCCTGACAGCATCATTTGCAACTGTCATGCTTTAAAATATCGGCTGATTTATAAATTATTGGCTTCTAAATTGGTACAGAGCATCTTGATACATATATTCCCCAGTAGCAATTTTTTTCAATATGTTGTAATATGATGGCGGATTAACCCAATATTTTTTTGGCATATTGGCTGATATTTGGCCCATAGGATTTGATTCTTTAGTCAATTTTGACATCAAATATATTCAATAATACGTATTACCCGTTTTGAATGATACTATTACGGCCACCATAGAAATGACAACTGCCTTAAATTCTCTTGATTTACTAAGGCTATATTTATTTGGCACTTACTGGAATGGAGAGTTATTCTTGTGAAATGGAAGCTTATATCTGTATTTGCTTCAACAAACCTAGAGCCGTTAGCTTGCTCCGTCAATAGTATATCTCAATTGGACTTGGATATGAGTGCTATATGCATGTCTCTATGGTTCAGAGTTGGCTATTTTTTAAGAGAATGTATTGATTTTCCCAATATTTAAGGGTCCAGGTGTCTACCCTTGGGTCTAAAGGTTGCATGTCGTACAATGAATATATGAGCTAAATAAATACTAAAGAATCCTTAGCATTGGTGTATAGTCTATGTTATGGAGATATGTATTGGTGGATGTGTTTTATTGGATGATAACCACCTTTGAAGTAGTTAGGCTACTTATCTAGGGTTTAGGGTGGTCTGTCACCCCAGTTATACATGTAATCCTATGAGGCTAAGAACCACTGCCACTTTCCCAGGGCTACATTATTGGAGTCCTGAATGAATGACATGTCAAATTTCTTTGAATCTGACATGATTCAATACATTTTGAATAAGTTGGATAATTTTGTAATTTTAGAAAAAATTGGAGGTTGTAATATAAATTAGAAAAAAAATTTGGCCATTTTTAAAATTGTTATAGCACACCTAATTTATATCGGCTTGATTCTAACTTGTATAATGCATTTTTTTGTGATTTTTTTGAAATGAAAAAACGAAAAATATGCATTTTTTATTGGTAATTTAGTACAAAATAAGTTATTCATCGGTCATCAATTGTGTTCTCAGATAGATATATGCAAACCATGAATTTTAGTTATTGTGTCGTCAAGGTGTCGTATCGTCAATTTAAGAAAAATAATGTGCGGCGTGTGAATATTGTATCCGTATTCTGTGCCGGCGCAACGGTGTCCATGCTTATTAGCTGAGAGGATGTTCGATACATTATCTAAATTGAAATAGCTTTAATCTGTTTTGTTTAACAAATTC
Organism: Nepenthes gracilis; assembly: GCA_033239525.1. Classification (NCBI taxonomy): domain Eukaryota; kingdom Viridiplantae; phylum Streptophyta; class Magnoliopsida; order Caryophyllales; family Nepenthaceae; genus Nepenthes; species Nepenthes gracilis. The sequence goes on along the minus strand of BSYO01000016.1, from coordinate 16,166,702 downwards.
CTTTTTGCACATCGTCTAACATTTTTCCAATGCGCACATCTGTCCTAACTCCAGCAAAGGAATCTCAAAATTCTACTGTGGGAAATCTAAGTCTTTCACTAGCTTAGCGGATGCTTCCTCTATTTCTTCCATTAAAGAGCTTGCCAAACCAGAGAACCTGTATGCCAGGAAACGCAAGAACTTGCTTGCTTCCAATCGTTACAGGGAGAAAAACCACTGTTACTCATCAAGAAACAATGGTGGTGGGCTTTCAAAGAGACCGGCCAATTCCAGCCGTAGCACTCTAAATCTTGCTATGATTATGAGCAGTGCCGAGAGCAGCTATAGCAGTGAAAGCCTGAACTCAAATTCATCATCCCCTGCTCGGAACCTTCCACCGCTGCATCCTCAGACTAAAAGATCTGCCAACAATGGATCCGGGTCATCATCTCCCGAGCAACAAAATTTATATCCGTGGAGGTCATTCTCTCTCTCTGATCTACAATGTGTTGCAGCTCCAAATCCACTTGTCGGCGACTCAGAATCTAGTAGCAGAGACAAAGAAAACGTGCCTCATTGACACCAGCAGCTAGTTGTCGTCAGCCCTTTAGCATGCAATTCTGACTGCTTACTCTTATGTAAATTCTTTTTTTTTTTTTTTTAAAGATCTTGTGCCAGTACAACGAGACAACTGCAACTCTGTTTAGTTGACTATTTCGTTTTGGGTGTTTAACCCGATGCTGTATTATGCAAGAAGAGCGTCTTTCTCTCGTTCTCTTCTCTTCCCATTGTTGCATTGTCTCTTTGCCATTGTTAATAATTTGTCAAGACTTGTGGCTTAGAGATTGATCATCAGAATTTTGCTGGTCTGAAATCTATCAAGTTATTGCAGTATCAGTTTAGGTTTACAAGATGAACTTCTGTCCCCTTTACCATGCTCCTGCTACATGACTGATATTGGAGAAGATTATACGTAATAGACTTAAAAGTGGTTTAATCCTTTTATATAATTCATGTATAGCATAGATTGGTGCACTAGTGCCGGGTTGGAGACTAACATTATTAGAAAGACGGTATAGAAAACTATGGACCCCTTGCAAATTGCGGGCCCACAATATGGTAAGGGACCATAGTCCTTAAATTGGACGATGATGTCTTCCATTTTTGTAATGTTGATGGCCAAATTGGTTTACAGTGTGTGATAATTCCAAGGGTAATATCCTGATCCCATGAAGGCATTATGTCCGAAGAAAGAGTTTCTTATATTACTACAATGGGATATATGTCATATGTTTGTTTGGACATTTTAGCCTGGTGAGAAAAGAAAAAAAAAAGGATCTATTAATTTAAAAATATTTTTACTCTTAAATGATATTATATTGAATCAATGGGTATAGCAAAAATTGATTTCAATAGCTCATTCAATTTTGTTGAGTTCAAGGCTTGGTGCTGTTCTTGGGCATTTTAAATGTTCAATAAAACTTAAGTACCCTATATAAATGGATTGTGATGTGCATGCTGAAATACCTATATCTATAAGCTAGATTAGAGATCATTGATTTTTTTGGGTTACCTAATCTCCACAATAAATGAAAAAAAAAAAAAAAACATTATACTAATTATTTTCAGCATAGTAGAATTTAACCTTCTTAATATTTAAGTAAAAAAGATGGGTGATTTGGACTATTTATTAATGTTAAATAAATGTGAGACCATTAAAAATAGTTTTAAGACTTGATTTATAAAATTGCGTTTTTGTTACATGGACAACACCTTTTGATGCATACGGTTTAGAGAATTTATGAACAAGATGGATATGATATGTTCATTTATAGGGAAAACACATTGAATGTTGATATTTAATAACAAATAGATATAAAGAAGGCAATGCTAAGACTTGTCTAATTATAAAGAATAAAAAACTTTTGAAAATGCTTTTTAATTATTCTGATACTTTTTAGTTTCTTGTTATTTAGCTATTTATTTATTTTTGTGAATGTTTATTAATATAAATAAATAGATCTGATACTATGTCATTAAAAATATCTCATAAATAATTAAAGGTTTTTATCTAACCTAAAACATTGCTTGAAATGCTATTAGAGGAAATGGTGAGCATAGCTTAATTTCTTCAACTAGCAATACTACAATAAATTAATACTGGATACTGTATAGCTATCCAGTTTGATATGATTTAATCAATTTATCTATTTATATATAATTTTAATAATATAGTTAAATGAGTTAGATATTATATCAAATTGAGTGACTAAAAAAATATTCTAAATATGACCACATGTTATTTCTTATTGAATATCAATCATAATTAGGCAAATAATTGCATTTCATATATATTTATATATTCTTATATAGATCTAAAATATATATATAATGATTAGATATCATGTCAAATTAAGCGGTTAAAATAATATCATGAAGATGACCAAGTATTATTTTTTATTAAACATTGTTGATCTTAATGTGGCAGATAGTTTATATTATATGTTCACATTACATAATAAATTGAATGTCAAATTTTGGATCTAAAGGTGATGCGTCTCCAAATTTGGCGTGTTGTACGGGTTAGAAAGCTATTCGATTTCTCAACGACTACTCGAATTGGAACCGGTCTGGTCTTCGTCACATTGAATTTAAATTCTGCGTAATACAACGAATGAACATGATGTCGATAATTGACGGGATTTACTTCTCCGATTTATCCTCCGATACTCAAATAAGAAATTTTTTTCAACGGATGAAAAGATATAATAATGTAAGAGAATACGCGGATACATATGATGAGAGATTGAAAGTTTGGAAGCGCTCCACTGGGGTGGTTTTGAGGTACGCTCGGTTGAGAAGGGTTTGGAGATGTGCCCGACTGAAGGGCATCTTATAAGGTAGAAGATTGAGCTTTGAGATGTACCATGTCAGGGGGAAGCTTACAAGGTGGATGATTGAACTCTAAGGTGCGCTCGACCAGGGTATGACTTACGAGATGGAACATTGAGCTCCAAGGGTGCGCCTGACCATGGGGCAACTTATGAGACAGATGATTGTCTGAGGGTGCACCTGATCAGTAGACGGCTTATTAGGTGAAAGATTGAGCTCCAGGGTACGCCCAACCAAGGGGTGATTTATGAGGTGAATGATTAAGTTTTGAGGGTGCGCTCGACTAGGGGCGACTTATGAGGTAGAGGATTAAGTTTCGGGATGCGTCTGACCAGGAGGCGGCCTACAAGGTGGAGTATTGAGTTTCGAGGGTGTACCTGATCAGAGAACAGCTTATAAGATGGAAGATAGAGCTCTGAGGGTGTGTCTGTCCAAGAAACGGCTTATGAGATGGAGAATTAAGTTTTAATGTGCTCCCGACTAAGGGGTGGCTTATGAGGTGGAGGATTAAATTCTGGGGTGCGCTCGACCAGGGGGCAACTTATGAGATAGAGAATTAAGCTCCGATAATATACTCAACCACGAGACGACTTATGAGGTGAAGGACTGAAGACGGTTGCGGATTTTTGCTGAGCCCTCTGGAGCTTGTGGGAGCTTATTGTGATAACTACTTTTATGGTATAATTCGCAGAATTGTCCTTATCGGTCTGAGCGATGTGGGATTTTAGGGAGGATATCTTGAGAAGATTTATTGAGTTAGAACTATTAGGCTGTACTTTAGGTTTGTTTAATGCCTTGTTCCTTCGGCCCATAGCCTTTTGGGAAACCCAAGGCTGTGCTGCTTAGACTTTCAGGGGTCTTACACTGGACTTAGATGCGCATCTGACAGACTATCAATCTGTTACAATTCAAACTCCCATGGTACTGTACCAATCAAAAGGTGGTGGCAAAGTTTATTTTACTAGTCAAATAAATCAATTCAAGAGTTAATCTCGGTTTTGATTGGTGAACAACAAGAGCATAGTTTATGAATAATTGTCAAGATATTTACAAATTTTTATTTTAAATACATCTTTTTGATTTTTCCAATAATATATTTAATATTTCATATTTTTTAAAATTATACCATAAGCATTTTAAGATTACCAATTATATTATTAATATTTTTTTACCTTTGGAAGAATATTCAATTTTATTAATTAAGTAGAAAATTTTAAAATAATGTAAAAATGATGATTACCTCTCATTCTTGTAAACTGTTATTCAAAATATTCATTTAAAAATTTCCAAATCTTTTTTGAATTTTTTATTTAAGTGATAAATTTTGGACGTTATGCTAAAATGATAAAACTTGAAAGATTATAAATATAGTTGATTAAATCAAAAATTATGTGTAGTTTAAAATATCAAAAGTTTGTTATAAAATAAATAAAATCACAGTATTATTATGAAATCCTTTTCTTGACAATTTGCGTAGTGAATTTGAGGGGGCTGCGGTTGTCAGCTAAACCGGCTAAGCTTCTGAATTTGAAGCCTTTTTCGCCTGCTCGCTCGCTCGCTCGGTCGCTGTCTGTTCCTCAACCCCCGGCGGGTTCTCTCTCTCCAAACAAGAAAAATTTGCGAAGCTTTTTCACGTGAGGTTTATATTCAGCCCTACAGTATTAGCATTCGATTGTCTTCCCTGACTCAAAATCTGGTAAATGTCTTCAGTTTGTTTATTTTCTGCTCGAATTTTGCGGTTTGGCCTTTTGGGTATTTGGAAAATTCATTTTCCCCGACTTTCAGGGTGTCCGGCTTGAAAATGGAAACGATTTCGGGTTCAAACAATGAGGAACCGGCTTCATGGGATGAGCTTTACAGTATAAATTTAGTGCCCTCTGAGTTGTTTATCAAGTTCCGCAAAGAAATTGAGGGCTTTAGACTTGGTGCGAACTTAGAGGTGCATCCGTCTTCCTTTTAGTCATTTGACTCTACTACTTAACTGTTTCCACAAGGGGGCAGAAGAAAAAATAATCAAAGGGCATGCCAGTGTTTGTATAATCTTGAATTTAGTGAATGAATTCTAGCTATTGAACATTCTAGTGACCCAATGGTAATTGTAATGCAACGATTGAAACTAGTGGCGTTTGAGTTCACAGAAGAAATGTGCCTCGATTTGACAGAAGGCAGTGAACACTGGTGATATATCACTTTTATCTAAATGCAACATGTTGAAGAATGTAGACTGATGTGGTGATTATCTTAGCGCAGTTCTATAATTCTCCAAGCAATGATTTCCAGGCAAAGCTGGTACTAAAGCCATTAGCTCCTGAAAGAAGATGGAAGTTCATATTCGAGCCTATACACCAAGACGTGCGCCTTCTTTCGAAGAAGATTCCAGTAACTAAATTCCTTAATCTACAGGTAGAGATAGTCTGTACCCTCTGATTCCAACCATGATAACATCTCATGTTCAGTTGTTAGATAGTGTTTTTATGGTCATTGCAGTTTGCTCCGATGTGTGTCTTATATAATTTATACGAGCTCCAATGCTTGTCTATGCTGTGTGAGGGCTAGTGATCCTATGCCCAAAAGGTGTTCCTTTATAGCTCTATAAACGGGTTAGTTATATTGAAGTTTTGAACTGTGTAGGTAGGAATAGGTAGGAATGTGTCTTATATAATTTATACGAGCTCCAATGCTTGTCTATGCTGTCTGAGGGCTAGTGATCCTATGCCCAAAAGGTGTTCCTTTATAGCTCTATAAACGGGTTAGTTATAGTGAAGTTTTGAACTGTGTAGGTAGGAATAGGTCATAGCTTTTTATTGCATGCAACTGGATGGAAATGGAAGCTTACTACATCCTGGGGTGGAGATGGCATATCTCGGATTCGTAATAAAACATCAATTGGCTTGTGCCCAGGCATGGATTTGCGGTTTGGATGGCGGGCAGACTATGTTCTTCCAGAAATTACAGGGTAAAACTTTGACCTTTTGCATTAAACAAGTAGTTATTGCCATATGCACAACTATGAGCGTGAAACTACTAGGTGTGATGAGCTTTCCAATAAAGATAAATCAGTGGCTTGTTTCTAGCTATGAAACATGAATACGGACACGGGACATGAATACGACACCATATCAACACGCCGGTATGCTATTTTATAAAAATCAAGGATACAACAAATTGGGGACACATAAACTAAAATTATGGTTTATAATATTTTAATTGTTAAATACTATTATTTTATACTTAATTTATAGGTCATCAACTTTATTTGTGATAAAAAAATCAAATTATTGCTCCATAAAAAATAGCCGTGTTATTGCCTTCATTTATTTTACCTTCATATTCGTTTCATTTTTCTCGAGTCTTGACTTTATATTTCTTGAAAATTTGGTGAAAAAAAGCGTTGCCTACCACAAAAGAAAAAGTCTCTATTAACTAATAATTCTGGGGAGTGTAGATATTGACAGAAATAAAAGAGAAAATTATTGCTTTAAGATTTTAAAATTATAAAACAGCTAACATTTTTTTAAATTTATAAAATGGTCCATAGTTTTTAAAAAATTATAAAATTATTCAAAATGTCTACAAAGCGTCTAAAACGTGTCGGGATATGTCCGGAGCGTATCTAAAATATGTCGAGACGTGTTCGAAATGTGTCCAGAACATGTCATTGAAAAAAAATAAATTGACATATGTCGTCGGATACCGACACTTTGAGCCCAAAAGAGTGTCTGTGCTTCCTGGGTTTCTAGTTAAGTGGTCTTTGGTCATGTGGGTTATTTGCAAATCTTTCATTATTTAGTTTTTGTCAATATACTTCCTTTTCTACTTGAAATCTTGGCCTTTGATAGGGCTGTGGGCACTGGTGAACCACTGTTCAACATGAATTCAGGAAGCTTGCAAGCATCACTTGATAGAGTTGAGGCAATCTTCACACACAGAAATGAATGATATTTTCGGGTTAGCTATTTTATTATCTCTTTCTTTTTTTGTTTTTAGTTTTTCTTGTGAAACTCTCGAGATGGTTCAAGTGACGGGCTAGAAGAGCATGAGGTTTTCTATGAATGGAGCATGTGGTGGCTGCAATAGGGGGAGACCTTTATGTTGTGTTAAACTTCAAGTTTTTGCATATATGGCTGTGATGTTATGGATCCAATGTTTGTATAGGAATGTGAGTATTTGATATTGAATGTAATCCTGGTCAAAGCTCAATTTTTAAATTTTGCATCTTCTTAATGACAGACATGGACAAATCTCATTTTTCTGAAAAATTAGCTCATTTTATAGGTTAGTGCTGCCCAACAAATGGAATGGTCACCCAAGATGAGGGTTGAATTTGGTGGTGTGTAAGTGTGCTGCAATATACCAAAAAGTAATGAAGAAATGAAAAGTTCATCTTTTTCTTAACCCCAATCATGACATCCTTTCTCTTCCACTTCATGCCTCAGCACACACCATTCCTATTAGTGATCACAGTAAATGACCAGACACAGCAGGTTTTATAAGAGAGTATAGAGTTGGAGGTACATATACGAGACCTTTGGGGTGAACTAGTAGTGTGGTAGACAAGTTCTGCATGATAATAATTATTCCACAAGTTCTGTGCTTAGAAGGAAACAAAGAATGAAGATGAGCTGTAGACTGCGGGGTCTATTGACTTTCCTGATAAGGGTCTCTGTGACTCGGGGAAGGTGAGGATGCTAAAACTGCTGCTTACTGATGGTTTTGTTGTTCAGATTTCTTTTCTAGGAGTTCTTTTTGTTAGGCTCTATGACTGGAATCTGGAAGTGACTTTGTTTTTCTACTGCATATTTGGATTTGATTTTCCGTTGGAAATTGAACGGAAATCTGATAGCTTAGGAAAAATTCTGTTGCAGTTGCAGATGCAGATGCTGCAATCCACAGATCTGTGAAATCAGTGGTGTGAAGAAGAACAGAAGTGAGGGAAGAAGGAAATGGGGAGGAGAATTTTGACAGAGGGGGAAGGTTCGAGAGAGTAAAGGAAGGGAGAGAGGATGAATAGAGTTAAGAGAAAAGCAGAGTTATATTTTCCTTTCTTTCACCGCTAAAGTCCCGCACTTAAGTAAATAGTGCTGCTCTTTACATTCTAACGACACAGTAACCCCATTCCCCCCAATGCCAACCAACCCGTTCAACCCATTGTAAACGAAACAACCCAAACATAAAATGAAACAGAAAACAAAGTAGAAACAGAAAATGAAACGGAAACAAAAAGCCCCCAATGAACAAGTACAAGTGAACAACAATACGTGATAGACAACTATAAAAATAAATGAACAGCATTTTTAAAGGTAATCGCTGAATTTGAGGGGTCGGTGGCGTATCTGAGTACTCTGCCGAGGAGGCGACACTTCGATGGGTGCCGTAGTATTTGTATCAGTATTTAGTAAACCTATAACATTGCCGCCATCATCGAAAAGAACCTTATCCTCAAGGTTAAAGTGGGAAAAATCCTAGATAAACTCTCGTGTTGGCTCCCAGGGGGCGTCAGCTGGAGATTGAGATTCCCACTGAACCAGCAATTGGGGAAGGAATTTGCCTTGTTGCAGGACTTTCCGAATGCCGAGAATATGTTGGGGAAGTAAGACTGGTTGAGAGCCGTGTGCTTTAGCCGGTAGAGGGATACTCTGGACAATGGGATCACCGTGGCATTTCTTTAACAGAGAAATATGAAAGACATTATGTATTCTGGTATGAATAGGCAGCTGCAGTTGGTAAGCCACTGCACCTATCCGGTTGGTGATGAGGAAGGGCCCGTAGTAATGCTTCGCAAGTTTATTAGCTTGGTGTTGCGCAACTGTAGATTGTCGATAGGGTTAGAGTTTGACAAAAACCCAATCACCTACTTGGAATTCCCGATCGATGCGATGAGCATTTGTTTGATTCTTCATGCGAAGCTGAGAGCGCTAGAGGTTATGCTTGAGAGTGGCGAGGATATGGGATCGGTCGATGAGTAGGTCATCAATAGAAGCAACCGAAGAAGAACCTGGGATGTAATCGGTTAAGGTTGGTGGACCTCGCCCATAAACAGCTTCAAAAGGGCTCATGCCAATGGACGAATGCCAAGCTGTGTTGTAACTCCATTCAGCCCATGGTAAATATTTGAGCCATGACGACGGATTGTCAATGGCAAAGCACCGTAAATAGTCTTCCATGCATCGGTTGAGAACCTCGGTTTGTTCGTCAGTTTGTGGGTAATATGAACTGCTGGTGGACAGCGTGCTGCCCTATAGCTTGAAAAGTTCTCGCCAAAATGTGCTCATAAACACTGGATCGTGGTCGGACACAATGTCAGCAGGAAAGCCATGTAACCAGCATATTTCCTTAACAAATACATCGGCTAGGCTACTGGCAGTGTAGTGGGCGTCCAAAGGAAAAAAATGAGCATACTTGGACGGCTAATCCACGACCACAAAAATCACCGTTTTCCCATTCGAGATAGGTAAATGTGTTATAACTCAGGAACACAATATACGCAGGTTAAAAATAAAATCGATAATAATGTATCCATCAACAATAAAAACCCAACCCGGGCGTAACAGTCATACACATACATGACCCAACATAATATAACTCGCACAAGATCTCATCGTATATAAATCCGGAGAATATAATACACGACCTGCTATCCAGAATCGCAAGGGAAGTATCAAAATATAACAACTTATCAACGTTTCCTATACAAGGATCGAGGCCATCATCCAGCCATAAATAATAACTATAACACATTCTCGAGATTAGAAACATACGCAATATAATATCTCCACTCACCGATAGAGATATCCGAACTAGATCACGTCTGAACTCCTGCGAGCGTATTCATGCTACTCGTCTGAAGGGATAAAATATGAAAACGTGAGTTTAGAGCTCAACAAGGATCAATATCGTATAAAACGGTACACATAAATCAGAAGCATGGATATCGCATAGTAATCACGTAAAATAAAACACAAGATCCGTAAAATCCCTGAAAACCGAGATGTCTCGTACTAAATCATCGTCCGTATCAAACAGTCCCTCTGGGATATATTCATAATAAATAATGATCCAGTAAAATATTATAGACGATATCATATCATATGATCTGAGGTCATATAGGCCGCAACCGTCATCGCATCCGTGTGAGACACATATCATCTTCCGGATCTAAATCTCATAATGTAGAAATTCGAGAGAAGACTGCTTGAACTAAAGCATAAATAAAAACACGTTACAAGTTTATCACATTTATATGCACGAGACATTCCTATTACCCATCTGTGGGCCAATTAGTGTATCTCAAAATCATTATCTATCCAAATACATGCAGAATTACAAAGTATGCACGAAATCGGAGAACCAAAAATAAATAATACCAATTTGAGGAATGGTTACCCCCGTCCGGTAACCACGGCTATATCGGCTGCGATTCAAGTCAGCAGCTTAAGGCTTGGCTACGGTTTAGGTTGGTAGCTCAAGGTCATCTATGTGCTCTGTCTCTCATAAATTAGGAACTTGCTAACTATGTTTAAGTTATATATTAGGATGTCTGAATATATTAATTCCATCAATTTCTTACGCTAGTTCTCATTTAAATACACAGTGGGGTAGGTCAACTACTAAACATCTCAATCTTCCTTCCGGCGGAACTAGCCATATAATATACGTCTCTGTCGAGAACGGTACCAAAAGTCTCATGCCTTGGATCACATAAAAGACCCCTCGGGTCTCGGACCACCATGGTCCCGTAGTGACCCCGCTCTCGGCAGCATGCATGATTAGTGCAAGGCCTGGTTCATGGTTCCACAATATACGGATACACAAATGTATATATGTACCGTTCGGGTATCCAAAAACCCTCTAAATCATAAATACCAATGTAAAACCACCGCACAACCGATACAACATACATGAATGAACATAATTAATAAATTGGGTATGTATAAAAATACATGCATGTTAGTGAAATATTTCACAGTAGTCAAAATATATCAGAAATTAAAATAAACTAAGAATAGGGTTAGAGGATACTTGCCTTAGCATTATACTTTGCAAATCTGAAGAAAAGATGTCTCGAAACACCCAAATCTAGCATTTCCTTTTTCAACTACCGCGCACCCTCCTCTCTCCTCTGCGCGCGACCCTTTGCCAACCTCTGCCGGTTGCTCCGCTGTTGCAGCTCCACCACCGCATTGCTTGCCTGGCCGTCGACGGCCTCCCCGGCACCACTCAGCCGGTACCGGCACCATTACGCAGCCGCCGCTGCTTCTTGCGGTCACTTCTTGCCGTCGATCTCCTTCGCACACCCACACCGTGCGCCACCGTCGCGCCACCTCAGCTCATGACCGCCGCGACCACCCGCGCGCCGCCATGGTTGCCGCCGATCTCCTCTCTTCTCTCTCCTTCTCCTTCTCCCTCTCCTCCTCCTCCTCCTCCTCCTCCACGCCAAACCCTAGCCCCCCTTCTCTCTCTCCTCTTTCTCCCTCTCTCCCTAATCCCCAATTCATTTTCCTTTTCTTCTTTTTTTTTTTCCTTTTATATATTATTATTATTATTATTATATATATATTTTTACTTTTATATTTTAATTTTCTTTTATTCCGAAATCCAACTCGGTATTCAGACATCATGGGTGCACTTCGGTCGCCACTCCAAAATTTCGATCGTTCCTCAAATTTTTAGAATATTATAATTAATTTTTACCACGTCCGAAATACCCAAAATCATAATAAATATTAAAATAATTCAAATTAAGATATGGATATTACAAATTGTATAATAAAGTCTATTGAAATCGATTCCCAGATTTTGCCAGGAATAGGGAGTGGTTGAAGGAGGCCGAAAGGAGCTGAATTGGAGGATTTTACCTATTGGCAAATCACGCAACGGGAGACAATCTCGAACATCCTAGCGCATATTAGGCCAATAGAAGGAAGCGGTTATGTGAACTAATGTACGCTGGAACTCTGCATGTCCTCTCAGAGCGGAGTTATGGTATTCCTGCATAATTAGATCATGTAGGACAGTCTTAGCAGGAACCAGAAGCCGATTCTTGTATAAGATGAGGCCGTCACGAAGACTATAATGTTCTTGATCTCCTGGGTGCTCCTGTAGTGATTTAATTAATTCTTGTGAACTAGGTTGTCGTGTGTGGATATTTCGAAGGACAGTCAACAGGGCCACCACTGTTTAGAGATGGAGATGGCGTGGAAGGTGGATCCAGAGGCTTCAGGAAGCCTGGACTGGGCGTCGGCAGGTGTGTTGTCTTTCCTGGGCCAATAAATAACGTCAAATTCGTACCCCATCAATTTGGAGATCCAGCATTGTTGGTCAGGAGTGTGAATTGGTTGACTGAGTAGCACCTTCAACGACTGGTGATCTGTTTGTATGGTAAATTTGGCGCCCAATAAATATTGACACCATTTTTTTATAGCCTTCACAATAGCACACAGTTCATGATGATAGGCGGAAGAATTCTGCATTCTTGTGTTAAGCTGGCGACTAAAGAAGGCGATGGGTTGGCCTGATTGCATGAGCACAGTGCTGATTCTGTAGCCAGATGTATCTGCTTGAATAATGAATAGTTTGGAATAATCAGGCCAAGCGAGAACTGGAGTGGAAGTGAGGGCGGTCTTAAGAGATGTGAAAGCGGTCTCAGCTTCCTTACTCCAAATAAATGCATTCTTACGCAACAATTGCGTAAGGGGCGCTGCAATCTGGGCATAGTGGGCCACAAAACGTTGATAATACCCTGTGAGCCCAAGGAAACCGCGCAGCTGCTTGATATTACCCGAAGTTGCCCAATTCTGGACTACCTCTATCTTATTTGGGTCAACTACCACCCCCTTTCCAAATACTACATGGCCCAAATAGGAGAGTGAAGAGCATCCAAATTCACACTTGGAGGCTTTGGCAAAGAATTTATGCTCGTGCAGAATCAGGAGAACACATGAGAGATGTTCAAAATGTAGTTTCCATGAGGGATTGTATATGAGGATGTCGTCGAAGAAGACCAACACAAACTTCCGCAAAACAAGTCTGAAAAAATTGTTCATCTTAGACTGAAAAGAGGATGGGGGCATTTGATAGTCCAAATGGCATGACAAGGAATTCGTAATGCTTGTCATGTGTCCGGAAGGCTGTTTTATGTACATCTGCAGTGTGCACCCTTAACTGATGATAGCCAGCTCTTAGGTCCAGTTTAGAGAAAATTTGAGCGCCGTGTAACTTATCAAGCAACTCATCCACTGTTGGAATTGGGAATCGATCCTTGGTGGTAATTGCATTGAGGGCATGATAGTCCATGCAGAAGCACCCACTGCCATCTTTTTTTTTTTTTGACAAGAACTGGTGAAGAGAAGGGGCTTGTCTTGGGTTGGATAATACCTTCTGTTAGCATTTCTTGAATTAGCAATTCCATTTTTGTTTTATGATAGTGTGGATAGCGGTACGGCTTAACATTGATGGGGGACGCTTGCAGCTTCAAGGGAATGCGATGATCTATGGAACGACTGGGTGGTAAACCCTGTGGAACTGAGAAAACATCCTCAAAGGAAATAAGAATGCTGTGCAGTGTGGATATAAATACTGGATCGACTCCCTGTGAAAGATGGAATGGTGGCAGAACCAGTCCTGAATTGTTATCGTTAGAGGCTTCCATAATGGTGCTAAATGTAAACTGAAAGTAAGTATAAGTCGAATGGGTGAGCTCACTCCTCCTCAACTATCCCAGTGACATACTAGAAATGGATGCCTGTTGCAGACCATGTAATGTGAGCTGCCTTCCATGGTGCTAGAAGCGCATCCAAAGGGCCTTGTAGTCAAATAATATTGGCCCAATTATAGCCAGCCATTGGACTCCCAGCACGATATCTGCCCCGCATATGGGCAGGAGATATAGATCTACACTAAACTCAGTAGATCCCAGGGTGATTAGGATATGAGTACATCATCCTTCGCATTATAGAGAGTCGCCATTGCCCACTGTCACATTGAGATGGTGAGAGGGTTCAATAGGGAGGCCCAGGTGCTTCGCTAGGCGAGTTTGCAAAAAGTTATGTGTAAAGCCACTATCCACCAACACCACCACGGCATAGCCTACAAACTGGCCTTGTAGTCTCAAGGTTGAGGGCACAAATTGACCTTCCAAGGCATGAAGACGTATGGTTGGGTTTATGTTTGATGCTAGAAGTAAGGGAAAAGATTCTGGCAGTGAGTCCACTGGGGAATCTGTATCGGTGGAGTCGGCCTCTTCTATTTGAGGAATAGGTCCATCATTTTCAATGGTGAGACATAAGAACTGAGGCTTACAACGATGTCCCGGTGTAAAGTGCTCATCACAATTAAAACACAGCCCCTTGTCACGGCAAGCAGTCATTTCAGTGGGCGGTAGGTTTTTGATTGGTAATTTGGGTAAGGGAACAGACGGTAAAGCAGACCTTGGAAAATTCGTGGAAAAATTAGTGGTGGCTTTAGGGTTGGTTGTATGCTGTGGAAGCTGTCGTCCAGCATCAAGTTTCTCTTCCACCAATTTCGCTGTACTGATTGCTTCCGATAACGACGGTGGCTTCAAGAGAAGTAATTCGCGCCGAATGTTGTCGCGTAGTCCAAAAATAAAGCAATTGAGGAGACTAAGAGTAGTCAAACCTGTCGTGCGCGTTGATAGAGTTTCGAATTCAACCATGTATGCCGCTACAGTGGAGGTTTGCTGAAGTTTATATATGGTGGTTTCATGGTTGAGATAAGCAGACGGCCCGAACCGAAGCTCCAGATCTCGAGCAAAAATCTCCATGTTGACAGTTGCTTGGATGCATGCAACCATTGATACCATTGTAGTGCAGATCCCGTCATCTAAAACGCGGCGATGAGTAGCTTCTGCTCTGGAGGTGTGTCGTGATACACGAAAAACCTCTCAATCAGGATAGCCATCCGATGACATTGTCACTGGAAAAAAAAGGAATCTCTAACTTAGGTAATCGAGGGCTAAGAGATATCTGACTTTCTAATGAAGCCAGACACAGTAGCGGTAAAGATGATGTTGAAGAATGGTGAAGAACTGAGGGCGACGTCATGAATGAAGGAGGATTGGGAAGTAACGGAGGGTTCGATGAAGGTGGGGAAGAAGATTGGCGCTCGAGTCTGTTCAGGGATTGATGGATTTCAGCTAGGGTTTGCTGGATGTGGTCTGTGGTGGTTGTGTGCGTAGCCAGGCTTTTGGCGTGTTGCTGGACAGTGTTAGCGACGTTGTTTAGCTTCGTTGTCAGATTTGCCACCGATTCTTCCGAGGCTTTATAGCAGGTTGTCATCACCTCCGCTATGGTCTCAATGAAAGAACCTTTTGTTGCAGATGCAAATGCTGCAATCCCCAGATCTATGGAATCAGTGGCGTGAAGAAGGACAGAAGTGAGGGAAGAAGGGAATGGGGAGGAGAATTCAGACAAAGGGGGAATGTTCGAGAGAGTAAAGGAAGGGAGTGAGGACGAATAGCGTCATGAGAAAAGCAGAGTTATATTTTCCTCTCTTTCACTACCAGAGTCCTGCATTTAAGTAAAAAGTGCTGCTCTTTACATTCTAACGACACAGTAACCCCTTTCCCCCCAATGCCAACCAACTCGTTCAACCTGTTGTAAACGAAACAACCCAAATAGAAAATGAAACAGAAAACAAAGCAAAAACAGAAAATGAAACGGAAATTGAAAGTCCCCAATGAACAGGTACACGTAAACAGCAATATGTGACAGACACCTATAAAAATAAATGAACAGAATTTTTAAAGATAATTGCGGAATTTGAGGAGTCGGTGGCATATCCAAATACTCTGCTGAGGAGGTGACACTTCGGTGGGTGCCGTAGCATCCAAATCGGTATTTAGTAAACCCGTAACAAATTCCACCCATGAAAACTTGTGAGAGAGGGGGGAGATGCCAGTAAATGTCTGATACTTAAACAAAAGGCTGAATCAGCGAAGCATTCATTATTTCATTGCAGCACCTTAGGTTAGCAAGACTGCTCTGCTGCTTATTCGTTTGCTGCATTTTATGGGTTCAAAATGCTACTTTAGAAGATGTATCTAATTTGAATGGTTCTATAATGGAAAGAAGAATGAATATCTATGCATCTTGGTTCTTTATGACTAATTGTGTGGATTGTATGAAGTCGGAGGAATGTCATTTTTGGTTGGGTATGCCTTCTTTTTATTTTAGTTGATGTAATCTTGTCATTTGTATACTTCCATGTATGTATCAACAACAACAGAGCTACCATTGTTAAAATTTTTGTACACACTGATCTATAACTTCAGCCTTGGTTATGATTGTTGGTGTTTCGTAATTTGGTTCCGCGAAGCCCTGGCCTCAGGCCTCTGATATATATAGAAGTATTTCTTTTTTTACCTTGCCTGCTAAAATGCCTTGCTCTTTCTCCTCAACAAACCTACCGTCCTTGATCTTGTGCTTGGAGTAAATTGGGTGATTCAAACAAGAAAGGACCGCTTGATGGGAGTTGTTGGTGTCGGGAGAAGAGAAGACCGCGAATTAGAATGAGAGGAAAAGTCCGATAAATTTGTTGGGTTTTGGTTATTTTTTTGTAGGTGTCACAACAGACGGATGGTTATTAGAGGGTCGTGTGTTATTTGTGTGAGGATTACAGTATTGCGACCAATGTACGAGCGTCGAACCCGGCGGTGCTCGCGCCCAAGGCGTGCTTGGTGGGTGTTCAAGCACGACTCGTAATATAAAAATTCATTTGATATATTTTTAAGGTATTCAGAATCAATTCTCACATAAGGAATGCCACAGAAAGAGAGAGAAGAGAAGAGAAGAGAAAGAAAGAAGAGAAAAAAGTTCGACATCCAGTTGGTGTCCGGTTTGAGTTTTATTTTTCACTAAGGTCAGATATGTTATTTTAGAGCATTTTTTTGGAACATATTTCGTTTGGATGCTCTTGCTTTCCGTTGTATTTCTTTAGTGGGTTATTAGGTGTGTTAAGAGAGTTGTAATCAACCATTTTTCACTCGGAATTATAGTGATGGGATTTTGGATAGAGTTACTTGTAACAGATACTATTATTATTATAGTGTATTTACTCGAAATTTGTCAAATGGTTTTTTTTCTTAGTTAAAAAGAATTTTTTACGTTAAAAACGTTGTGTATCATTATATTTTCTGTGCTCACGAGTTTGATAATTGACGTGTGATACGGGGTTCAGGTTTTGTTTTGTTGTGTCGTTTTATGTTTATCCGAGTTGAACCCCAATAAAATTGACAAAAATAAGAAGAAATCAGATGTGGTGGAGGCAAGTATGGTAAACTCACATGATGATTAGGATTCTTTTATAGGTACCCAATCACACTCCTAATAGAGAACCAAATCACTTCCAAAATACTATCTTCTAAGAATATAAGCAGTACATTTGGTTATATTTTTTTTAATTATTTTTTAAATACTCTAATTTTATTATTTAAGAATTATTGATGAATTGAATTGCTACCGCGAGAAGAGACTGGTTTTTTCTCCATTCTATTCACCCTTCTC
Source organism: Nepenthes gracilis (assembly GCA_033239525.1). Taxonomy (NCBI): domain Eukaryota; kingdom Viridiplantae; phylum Streptophyta; class Magnoliopsida; order Caryophyllales; family Nepenthaceae; genus Nepenthes; species Nepenthes gracilis. The sequence continues at coordinate 16,149,312 of BSYO01000016.1, read as the reverse complement.
CCATTTCCCTATTTCTCTTCTTCTTCCCCTTCTGTGCACGGCTTTCATATTTTCTGCTACGGGGTTTTTCTTCTGATGCAGCCATAATCGCATAAGTTAGCTGAAATGGGTAATGCCTACGTGCAACCAATCAACTGCAATTTTCATTTGCTGGCTAGCAGTAAATACGTCTTGTATTTGCCATTAATCTCTCTCTTGCATATTCTCTTGGATATTCATCTTCGTTGCAGTGTTCTCTTGATTTGATAAGACTCATCGCATTTCATCTGATGGGCATAAAAGCTTGAAGTAGTATATATCATTTTCTTATAGCCGATATCTTACTGTTATTATGGCATTTTTATTGGGTCTTGGCAAGTAATTTTTAGTCATGTCTGCAGGATTAGTTCTTAGTCGAGCTGACAAGCCTGTGTTGGTATCAGAACTATGCTTACGGGAACTGGCTGGCCGTCAATTTCTGTGGGTATAAAAAGCTATTAGAGTCTTTTTATTTTAGAATCCATTGTTGATATGAATTTAACATACTTTTAATATATTGTTATTGATATGTCCGAATGGTTCGGGTTACTGTGCGGATTAGGCAACTTTCAGATTCCTTGCCTTGAGTCGAACTTGAACGGGTCCGGTCTCTGCATCTCTCAACTTGGACCCTGCGCACTACAAACAACTAACGAGAGGTTAGAGGATTGACAGGATTTGCTTATCAATTTATTTTTTGATATTTAAATTAGATATCTTTCCAAAAGAATACAAAGATATAAGAGTATGGAGGTAAGCAAAATGTAAGATGCGATGGTGTTCGTGTGCAGAGGGTGCGAGTGAGAATCGGAGGAGGTTTGGGTTCCTATTGTGCACTTGGGGAGTAGCTTACTATGGTCGTTGGCTGGGAGTAATGTTTCTTTAGAGGAAGGACCTTTTCAAGAAAATATAGAATAACAGGAATATTTAAATAAGTTTGATTCCGCTTCTCAATTTATTCTCCGATACTTAAATTAGATATCTTTCCAAAAGAATATAAAGATGTGAGAATACGAAGGTAAGCAAAATGTAAGATGCGATGGTGTTCACGTGTAGAGGGTGCAAGTGAGAATCAGAGGAGGTTTGGGTTCCTATTGTGCACTCGGGGAGTAGCTTACTATGGTCGTTGGCTGGGAGTGATGTTTCTTTAGAGGAAGGAGAGTTGGGCTCCTTTCTTGTGTCTTTGTGAGTTTAGACTTGAGCAAGTGTTTGAATTTTAACCTCTCTTCCCTTTCTCTAATAAAGGAGAACGACATTCGTAGTGCTTCATTGTGGAGGCTTTGGGTATTGGAGCTGGCGATAGGTGTCCCGCTTGGATTTGCCGTTTGTTGGGCACTGGTGGTGGCCACCGATGTCGGGTGTCGTCCAGTGGTGGTGATGGGACTATCAACGAGCGTGACCGACACGGACTTGATTACTTTTTGTTGGGATTTGTTGAGCCGCTGTTGGTTGACAAACACGGCGGCTTGTCAGAGTTGGACTCATTCGTCATTAGCTAGTATTCTCTAAACCTGCGTCTCTGTATTGCCAATTTGCCACCGTTGAGGTGGGAGGCGCACACAGACCGTGATTGGGGCGTAACACGTGTTGTTGGATGGGCCTGGGCGGGCCTCATTCGGGCCAGGGTCTACTTTGCGGCATTGGGTTTGGTATGCAGCTATTTGGGTCTCGCTGTTTAAAATTGGGCGCCTATCGATTGGGTCTCCTGTCTTCTGGCTCATATTTATACTGGATCCCATTAGTTGTGATTTTAACTATCTAAGTTATTATGATAAAATTATCATTGTGAAAGTATGGAAATATCTAATAGTAGTATCTGCCGAAAGTAATCACATATTTATTTAACTATAATCTGAAAGTCACATGTTAAAGTCATAAAAAATATATATTTTTTTAACGTGGTAAAACAAGCCACGTGTGAAAGTCATAAAAAAAATATATTTTTTAATGTGGACAAACAATTGATTATTAAGATTTTATTTAAAAAAAAAATATTTAGGTGAATTTTACCTCAAGTAAATCCAAACTCATTAGGAAGCTTTCCTAGGAGTTCTTGGAATATAATGAATTAAACAAATACTAACAAAAAGATAAATACTTACCTATTCAAAGCAAAAACAAATAGAGGGGGAGTGAGTGTAGGGGACGTGAGTTTAGTATGATATGGTATTTTGTCAATTAATTATTTTAAAATTATTGGTAATAGTAGTAAATACCTAAAGTCCAGCTAAGATATCCAATTTCCTGAAATGGACCCAAGTTTTAAGAAAGCCCAAAAAGCTAACATAGCTCAAGAGGTTGATGTGGCTAATTAAGGCCCAAGAGGCACTGAGGCTCGAGGACATGGCATTAAAAACCCGAGGACTTGTTAAAGGTCGAAAACTTTGATAAAGGACAAGGACTCTAAGAAATGGCCAATGATGTGAGTGCAAACAAGGAAGTACAGGACGACTAAGGATGCCAGCTCAGAAGGTTGACTTTTGCAAGGCATGCGTAATCTTTGCAGCACACACGCGATTTTTGTAGAGCATGATTACTTGCAAAGTAGGCATGATCTTTGCAGAAGTAACGTCTCACAGGGTAGACCCGCATGTACGTAACGTCTCTGATATGATAAGATGGATCTTGTAGAGTTTATGGCATGATCCACCGCGCACGCAAGCTCCATGTGGATGAACACAGACTAGTATATAAACATGTACTATAACCCTAACGGATACGCTTACACATAGAGAGAAAGACGCATACGCTGCGCAAGTGAGAGAGCATCGGTAACAGCAAGAGTGATCACTGAGAATCATCAGTTACCTTTTGTTTTCTGCGCCTCTAGGATTCCTGGGCACTTTATATTCACAAATCCAAATAGTAAAATCTTTCTATGATCAAGAGTTTTGTGATTTTTTTCTTCTTATTAGAAGAAAATTTTTTACGTAAAAATACTGTGTGTCACTGCCTTTCTCTTCAAATCTTTCATTTAAAAACTCTATTTTGTGTTGCTCTGTATTCGAATCCTCATTTGTACGATAATTAGGATATGAGAATGCAACAATCGGTATAAATAAATAAATCAAATATGTTATTTAAAAATATTTAGTGATTTTCTTCAAAATTAATTATTATTTGTTAGTGTTTATGTCTTTTGTTTATAGATTTTTTATGTTGTTATATAATATTTTTTTAATTGAATGCACTAAAAAAGCAATAACACCCAATTAATCTATCAGTACTGTTATTTTTCTAAAGTTGTTTAGATATATTTCCATTATTTATTTATTAAAGATAAGTGAATAAATTCATACACTAAAACTAAATGAATAAAATATTTCCATTATTTTATAGATTATGAATTTAATCCATTTCTCTTATCTTTCCTCACTTTTCCTCTCTCATTATGACATGCAAATGAATAAAATCAATATAATTTAATATATCACTAAGCTAGAACTATCATATTATTTAATATGTCACTCATTATTAAAAATGTATAATTATTTTGTGAGAATGTATAATTAATTTAATTAGCTATTCAAATATGTAATAATTATCTATTTATCATAGTCTAAAGAGATGACATTAGTAAGATATCTTGCTGATATTTTTAAATATTATTAAATAATATAATATTTTAATCCTCTATTAGTATATATTATTAGACATAAATAAAAATAAAAAATAAAATATTATATTATTTAAAAATATAAAACATGTCTAAATATTTCACTATCTCTACTTATTAGACAATTTTTTAGCTTTTAAATAAGAACCATGTTAAGGTGGATCACTATCATTAGAGGTGATAACTAAATCGTATTGCCTGTAACCCAACACGGTCTGGCACTTTAGTTTGTGTTAGCTGACCGGGGGCACAACTTGTTATTATAAATTTTTTAAAAATATAATAATTATATGACTATTAACCTCTTTATTTATATAAAAATAAATAATTAAATAAATAAAATTATAAATATCCTCCTACCCCCTTCTACCAATACAAACTTATCTCTCTATTCTCCTTCTACTCTTTCATTAAGTGATCGTCTGATATTGATATACTTATATTAATTTTTATCTAAAATTTATATATTAATATTATTATTTTATATTAATTATTTTATAAAATAATAATATTAAAAATATTTAATAAAATAAAAAAATTATAATATATTTTTAAATAATTTATATAATTTTATTTTTATATTTTTTTATCCCAACTAAACACAAGCGGGCCACATGTCATACTAACATGACACATTTACATGCCCATAGCTCAAAAAGCATATCTTATTTAACACCATTAATTATCATACGGGGCACATGACTCATTATTCATGGTAATTACATACTGTTTTTATTGTTATTATTCTAGTAGGGCCTTGGTTTTTGAATTATAACTTCAAACAATAATTATTTTTAAAAAATATTTCTTTGGTAAATTACCGACATTTAAGCTAATATTTAAAAGTCAAACGCACCATAAAAAAGAACTAATTTTTACGTCATAAATTGGAGCGAGTCTCATGCAAACCTAAGAAGCAATGAATAGAGAGAGGAGAGAAAACCAATAATAATAATTTTTTTTGTTTTTTTCTCTTATTTTTGAGCACTTAATAATTAATTTTTTTAAAGGATACGGCATAAGCCTACTTTTTTTATATAATTAAACACAAATTAAGTTGTAAATTAATTTTTTTTAAGTTAAATCTGACCACAGCTATTAAATTTGAAAAAACAAAAGAAAATTAAAAGATTTGTCGTCCAAACACGCACCCCTAATCGATTGGGGCCCACCACTTGATTGGCAGGACTAAAAACTGGTGACCGGAAATGTTACGCGGAAGGAAGGAGAAGCACCATTCATTCCCTTTTTTTTAATTATTGAAAAAAGCATATTCATGTATTTATTTTTTTAATAATATTGATATATATTTGTTGGGCACGGACCAATCTTAATTAGCCCGATCCAAATTGGAAGCAGGGTCCAAACGCTAGTAATTTGAATACTAATACACAAGACTATGCCAAACCTTTTGAGTGATTAAATTATAAAGAATATATAAAATTAAGATAAATAATAACTTATTAGAGTAATATATAAGATATTTAATTATGATAAACGGTTATAATTAATCAAAAAATAGTAATATATATATAAATAACCTGATTTTGAAATAATCAAATGCAGATCTTCTATTAACGTCTGAACGGTTATCAAATAAATTTAAAAAGAATTACACATAAAAAATAACAGCTACTATTTAATGTCAACACCTTCCATAACAAGCAATGGTTTTGATTGACTAATAAATTAAAATTCTGGTTATAAATATAGATCCTTCCTAATTAAAAAGGGGAGGCCAAGCTCAAGCACACCAAAAAGGCCAGTGAAGAGCACAATTAATAACAGAGCCCAAATTTTCAAATATATAAAAACATCGCGCTCATCCTCCTCATCCTTTTATTTTAATTTCAACTTATTTTATTCCTGAATCTTTTAATTTTTTTAAAAAAAATTACTAACTTAAATATCAGAAAACATATTAAAGAACGTGTTTTGTATACCCCAAGCATCTTATAGAGTTATTATGATACATGGGGTCAGGATTCTAATTACAAAAATCTGACCCACAAATTTTTGAATTAATTAAAAATTTTATTTAATTTTTTAATTTGTATAATAATTTAAGTTTAAAAAATATATTAATATTAAATATTAAATTTAATGTAAAAATTTTAAAAATTATTTTATATTTAAATTTGTTTGTTAGATTTTTAAAATGACAGAACCGAATGATATTATCCGTAAAAGGACGTGGCAGTTGCAGAAGTCGAACCATGCTTTCGTCATTCCCGCTGTTCAGTTTTTGAGAGCACGTAGCGGCGTTTGCATGTTGCTCCTGTCCGTCCACGGCAATGTCGTCCAAACTTGCATTATCCAAGCCACCATTCTTAACCTTCCCCTGCAATGGCACTACATGTCCCCATAAACTTCGCTGCGTTTCCTGTAGAAGGTGAGTTTGTAATCTCTATTTCCATTTCGTGCTCCATTCCTTTTCTTCTCCCCGACATACGGTAGCGCTGCAAACCCTTTTTTTTCACTGCTGCCACTATAATTTCTCGATAGGCCTGCGATTTGGATAACTCTCTTCTATGATGATGCGTTTTTTATCTATTTTCGTCTCAAGTAATCGTCGACACTGTTTGAATTAAATAGGAGAATGCAATCAAGCTCTTCCGAGTCTCAGGCGATCAGTGAGGAGGATGAATCAATCTCGATTCGGAAACCCGTTCGGCAGGGTGTAGAATTAAAGCCACTGGATCTCCAGTTTACCCGGCTTCAGCCTTCTGATCATGAGTTAAATCAACGAAAAAGAGAGTTCGGAGATTTTATGGCACGAGAGGCCCTGCTAGAGGAAGAATACTGGGCAGGTAATTTTACAGCTATGAAAACTAAAATTACAAAGCCCTAATATTTGCGAGGAATATGAATTTTGTTTGTCCATGTGACCCGATCCAACGGTAAGGATGCTCCAGATCGACGATGTGGTCGTAAGTTTAAACTATGAAAACTGCATCTCTTCGTCTCATGCGAGAAGCCTTGTACACCGAGCCATATATCAGAATATAAAAAGTTTCTTTGTCCTCTCTGAGTCTAATGTGTGGTGGTTGATGCATACTGGAATTTTGTGGTAGACAGCAGCTTGGCTTCGAGCAGAAAGCCACTGGGAAGACCGAAAAAATGAGAGGTTAGTACCTAAGTGTATATATGATTGATTGTCCTTTCAAATCACCAAGAAGACAATGACATTTGAGAATGATGGAAATGCAATATCTATCTGGTTGGTAGAATTTATATTGACCAGAAAATAAAAGAAAAAAAGGTAGGCAAAAGGGACCAGTTTTAAGCACGGTGCAGAGAATTGGGGATGAACAATTTAACCACAAACATCCCCTACACGCTGCTCACCCTCCTGCAAAATTGATCATTTGGACTGGAATTGCTACTATGATCACCTCTTGGATAAGCCTCTACAACAGTTAGGTGCTCACATGGATATGTCTTTTTATCTTTTTTTTTTTTCTTGAAATTGATGCACAAAACAGCTAAATCAAGACAGCACAAGCTGGATAAGGCATCTTCCTAGAAAAATGTTTTGCGAACAAGTAATAAGGACACCAATTGAAATTGTATTCACGCAGAGTTTAGAGGTGGAAAATTGGCAATAAGATTGTGTATGTTAATGTTGTGTTATAATTAGGTCGATTTAAAGTATCTTGAATCTTCACAAGAAGTTTAATGGTTAGTTTACTAGAAAAAAATGGGCAAAACTCATGTCATTTTTAGGTTGGAAGGGTGTCATGATAGAGAAATATTTGAATTTTTTTTGTTGATTTCACGTCGACTTGTTTTGCCATAAACGAAGGGGGGAAAACATTTCTTTGTCCCTACTCCCCAAACCCTTTAAATTTTGGAGCAACATATCTTTTTCAAAAGCATTGACAGCCCATTTGAGAGTCCACCTAAAACGCCTATGAACAGATTGAGCAACGAATCCTTGGTGCAAAAGAAGAGCCAATTCTAAGGTCAACCAGCAGGTCTAGTGATGGAAGTTGTTCCATTTGTTAGAGCGAAATAAAATATTCATTTCAACTTCGATGGCTGAGGAGATTAATTATGATTAGGCCACTCGTGAAATTCAAACTCCAAATGTTGTTTCTCTCTGATTTTCTCACAGATCAATCCCTCACTTGCAAAGAACAAACCAGACGATCCTTTGCCATAAAAGAGAAAATGATGGAATCAACAAATAATCGCTGATCTTCTGAATCTCTGATTGAGTTCAATCAAGGGCACTGCTATTTCTATAGCAAGATTTTTTATTCTTGGAACAATATATTTCCGTTCATATATGTTCATACCTCTAATCGGTGCTCTGGAGATAGTAACTCCTGCGCTGGAAATAGCATTTACCTCAATTAATTGCCTCATACATAAAGTTGGTATGACAAATACTTAGCTTTAGCTCATTACAGATATGCTGACAGCTACAAAAGAAAATTTGCAGAGCAGGTACGTTGACATCTCTATAAACTATGGACTGCCATGAAAACACTCCTAATCAATAAATTATTACAATTTCTTGTCAATGTCTAGGAGTTCAATGCATTAAGAAGGCGATGCAAAGGACACCATGATCAGAAATGCTTATGCATCGTGACGGTAACTGCTCTTTTTGTCCACAGTTTATAGAAAGACATCTTTTATATAACAAACAGCATCTCTAGTTCTTGTAGTAGAGTAAAAATGACAGTATAACAACAATGTTTGAGAGTTTTCTCCGGGAGTGCATCTCAAATCATGCTTCCTAATCTATTGTGTTAATGATCTACAGGTACAGAAGGAAGACGGGAAAACCAAACATACGGTGCTTAAGAGTATTGTTGGAACTCTAGATTTGAGCATCCAGTGCTTTTTGCCAGGCGAATCCTTCCCAGGGGTAAACAATTGTTCTGACTAAATTAACTTTGGGAGGCTCAGATCTTTAAACAAAAATACTTTCCACATTTCTGATGTTTGGCGCTCACAAAAATATATTTTTCATTTTTTTTGATATTTGACACGTATATAAACATAATGAAAATATTTTCTTGATTAAGAGAAAGTTTAAACTTCAAAAATGAGTGACTGCAAGAAGTCAATTTTCAAAACTTATCTACTACTTATCATAGACCACCAAAACCTACTAATAAATATTTTTATCCAAAGTGATACCACGTCGGCAGCAGCCGCTGTTGACCCAGCTGCCGGTTGCCAGGCATTGATGCCCCCACACACCAGCAATTGCTGGCCGGCAACATTCTCAACCCCATTGGTAGTTAGAAAACCATTATATCAACGACCAACCAACGGTGATCAAATTTTTTTTCTTGTCTGTAAAATATCACACTGACCTGAAGTATTACTATCGAAAATATTTCCATCCATAATAACAAAAAATATCCACAATTGTTGGTTAATTTGTGTGATAATTTAATTTTGTTTTCTACACACTAGGCATCAAAGGATATTATGACGACAAACTATTTTCTTTGAAAATATTTTCTACATGGAGATGTATCTTCCATTAAGAAACAAGCCAAGCCTTAACTTTGAAAGGTCATGAATCTATTATCAGCTATAATAATTGGGGAACTACAAATGACAATAGGAAAGCATGAAGGCACCTCTCTTCTGCAGCATTGAGAAATCCGGGGCAAAGAAATATGGCTATATTGCAAACTTAGGAGTTGCAAAATCAGCACGGCGTAAGGGGATCGCGAGCAACATGTTGTCGTTTGCCATTGAATCTGCAAAATCAGAAGGTCAGATCTTATTCAAATCCATGAAAGAAGAACAAACCAGTTCATAATTGCAAAAATGTGGCATAATTCAGTCTCTGCATTTGATCTTTATGAGCAGGTCTTCAACAGGTGTTTGTCCACACGCACAGAGAGAACAAACCGGCGCAGCAACTATATCAGAAACTGGAGTTTGAGGTAACATTCAATTAAGTTACATTTTCAAAATCGTTCTTTTCTTCCTCTTTCTCTTGTTCCTCAAAGTCTTATCATTTCTATCAGGTAGTTGATGCTGCTAGCTCATTGTTACTAGAAGAGAAGGCATACCTGCTTCTTTGTAAGATATAAGATACTAAGAGAAATTTTTGGGGGATATTCTTTAGTTGTCCTACAATATTTTCAGACAACAATATGATGTCCGTCCATTTATTTTTATATAGGCCTATTAATATATTTAAATATATAAAATATCACGTCATTTTGGATGTCTAATGCTACTGTAAGTAAATATCCAATAAATGTGTTTATTTTTTTTTTATTTTAAGCCGTTAAATAAAAAATTATATTTGGTTATAAGTTAACCAAAAAATGGGGTGTAATTATATAAGAATCTTAATTTTATTATTTAAATGACTATCAATAAATAAAATTATAAATAAAATTATTGCTTAGTTTTCTCTCTTCACTGTTGCTTCTTCTTCCCCTCTCCTCCCATTCGCCTCTTCTCCCTCTCCTTTTTCGTCAATGTTTCTTCCTCGTTCCCCATTTCCTCTCCTCTCTCTTTCTCTGCATCGTTTAGGATTTGTTTGATTGAACGAAATGATAGGTATTTTTGAAAATAAAATAGGTGTTATATTTTGGAGTTGTTAATTATTGTAATTAATGTAATTTAATTATGTTATTCCTATGTATGAATATCAATATACTATTTAATTTGATGTTAATTTTTATTTTTGTATATAAAAAATAAGTTAAGTATATTTATTTAATATATGTTTAACATGTTTAGTTCATATCATATTTGACAAAATGAGAAATTAATTAATATATCATATTGCCATGTTATACTGACCCAAGGAAATCCCGAATTTCAATTATGAACTGATAATGGGGCATGAAATTCCTGGAGCAGCATTACACAGCTCAAACAAGTTTATACATTAACTGTGCTTGAATAATTGTTATGAACATTTAATTTTTTTCTTTTCTCATTTTCTGCTTGGTTTATTTTTATTCTTTCAGTTAGCTGTGGTCCCTACCCCGCTCCCCTCATGTGGACAGTTTCTTATGTATAAAGCCCTGTTTGGCTGATTAGTGAAGGAAGGAAGTAATTTGCTTTCAACTCTCCCTTTCTCTACTCTCTCTCTCTCTCTGTCTCTTCTCTCTGCACCCTTTCCCTTCCCTCTCGATCTCTCCCTCAGACGTCTCTCTCTCTGTTTCCCTTCTCCTCTCTCTTCTGCCTTTCCCCCTAATTTCTCTCTCCCTCTGTAACTCTGCTCTCTGCACCTCGTGCCTTAACATCTCGGCCCTTAGCCCCATTACTCCGAGGTCTACTGTAGTTCCTCGGCTGTCCCTTTTCTTTTCCTCTGATTTCCCTCTACTGGACTCCCCTCACTGCAGAATCGTCCCTTGCGCCTGCGATTGCTCGATACCGTCATGGAGCACGTATCATTTGGTGCTCTCATTGAGACAAAAGCAAATAAGATCGAAGAACGAGCTCTCGAAGCGCTCGAAGGGGCCATCACCGAACTGGCCAACGAGATGAAGGCCCTCCGCTGTGCTACTGACAGGTTTAGCACCACCCTATCCACTGCGGTCTCAACGACGGCACAAATCCGGTCATCCGTCACCGAAATCAGCTCATCCATCACTGGGCTTAGCCAATTATTCCACAACATTGAACGAAGACCTAGCTTACCCTCAATGTCAAAGGAGTTCCACGAGTTGCAGACGACCGTACTGCAACACGCAGACTGGTCGGTTGCTGAGCTAGATGGCAAGCCTATTGCTGCGGTACTGAACACAGGAAATCCCTTCCATTTTTCCCAACCTGCAATCCCTTCCACCTCCGAACAAATTCTATCATCCAAACCCGCGAAGGACTCTGGTGGTGCTGACTTAGCTGAGTCAGGGAAGAAGTATGTGAAATTTCCGAGCCTTGCTAGCCTTGGTGGATATGAGGAGGCGCCGCAACCGAAAGAACTGACTTTTGCTCAAGCATTGTCGTCCGTGACTTCCTCTGTTAATTCCAACTTCGAGAAAAGTATGCGGGACTCTTGAGGACAAACATTCTTGTGTGGTAAGAATCGACAATGGCTTCTCTCCTCTCTGCGTTGTCCTGCTCCATCACCCCGGTTCCTTACACCTCGGTTGCATTGTAGCAAAGGACCGAAGTCTTACTGTAGCTCAATCCGAGATTACTCCCATCTGCAAATTCGAGCGCTGCACGCATAATTTTTTCTTCAACTACAAGCTCTGCACGCATCATTTTTTCTTCAACTACAAGCGCTGCACGCATCAAATTGGGGCATCCGGCAAAGTCTTATTAGCCGGCAATTTCACCTCCACTACCTGCCGCCCTCCAAAAAGTCAGTACAAATCTTGGCAGTACCACCGAGACCCCCTTCTACCTCCATCCTCCTTCCAAACTGGCCCATAAAGGACCTCACTCTAGTCGCAATAACATCTAGCCGTGAGTTCCTCTTATTGGAATCCATGCTGGGCTTGACGAGATTTGCGGGGAACAAAGTGGACATAGATCGTGGGTGTGCCTATGCCCATCAACCACCAAAATACTCTGTCATACGGAGGGTCCCAAGACAGCAGGATGCTCACATGTTCACCGATGATCATCTGTTCGTCCTCCTTGTAGAGCTTTGCTATGAACATAACAAGTTTGGTCATCCTCCATTTGGACTCAGAGCCAATTCATGGCTCAATTCTCCAGATATAGCACAGACAACTTTGCTTAACCATATATTGACTGCAGACCATGGTAAACGCATTGCTGTAATTGAGAATGAGTGTGGTGAAGTAGATATTGATGGATCATTGGTGGCTGCAAAAACTGCTGTAGCTGAAGACCTAATTATGCTAAATAATGGTTGTTTATGTTGCACTGTGAGGGGCGACCTAGTGAGGATGATCTCAGAGTTGGTTGACAAGAAGGGACAATTTGATCACATCATAATAGAGACCACAGGATTAGCAACTCTTGCTCCTATAATTCAAACATATTATGCAGAGGATAGGATTTTTAATGATGTCAAGCTGGATGATGTTGTTACCATGGTCAATTCCAAACATGCTGGTTTCCATTTAGACGATGTTAACATCAATGCGGCTGTAGAGCAAATTGCACATGCTGGTCATATAATAGTGAATAAGACAGATCTTGTTGGCGAGAAAGCAGTTGTCTCTCTGATTCAGCGGAGCAGGAACATCAATGGCATGGCTCATTTAAAACAGACAGTTTGGAAAAGTTGACCATGGACATGGTCACCACGACCATCACCATTCCCATGTTCACACTTATGATCCTAGCGTTTCATCGGTCAGTATCGTCTGTGAGGGCAACTTAGATCTTGATAAGGCTAACATGCGGTTGGGCACTCTATTGCTAGATAAGAGTGAAGACATATATAGGATGAAGGGTCTTCTGTCTGTTCAGGGCATGAAAGAGAGATTTATTTTTCAGGGAGGTATTTATCCAAAAGCTACTGCTGTTGGGGCAGACGATGTAGACCACTTTATAAGGAATGTCCTCAAGGATGACCTGAGAAATCGGGTTTTTATTGTTGACAAGGTGGGTGACAATGCTAGAGGCATTGCAAGTAACTGTGGATCATATGCCACGCCATCCAGCGCCGCCCTTATTGTTGCTTCAATTCCATCCATTGGTGTCAGCTATGACTTGACTACACTGATGTATACTCCTTTGGCCAACTTTGTGGATACACTTGTCCGCTTGCTTACAACTTTATTTGCAACTGACTTCTGTACGATCAATGCTGTACAAGAAATTAAGCTTGCACGAGTTGTGGTTGGGCTGTAGTCTGGGCTTATTCTTGGTTCTGTCACTACATACTACCCTAGTAATGTAGACAGCCCAAAGCAAGATGTTGCTGATGCTTGTCCACCCAGAGTTGCCACGAATTTTACATTTAGCCTTACCTTAAGTTATATGCCTGACTTTATTTCCTGTTGTGCTATAACTGTCAGCTTTACTAGTGCTACTATGTATAGTCTCGCAATTGCTCTCCCGGGCCTACTCGACACTATTTCTACTGGTTTGGCTATGGATGTGTATGGGCCCAACAGTGATATAGATGTGTATGGCTGTGCTTGGATGTGTATGCGGGTGGCATGATCGAGATGGTTGGCATGCGCTATATAATCTGCACAATGACTGATACCCTGGATGTTGCCACTATGGACATAGGAATTGTCATCAGATATACCATCCACTTGTCTCTTGCTTTTCCTAGTATCCTTATGAGCTGTACCTCCAACTCTACTGTGCATCCATATGGGTTCTCCGCCATGACACTTATGAGCGTTATAAGTGCAGCTCGAAAGATGTTCGAAGATTGGACTAACTAAAAATTAGAAGCCACTTGGGAGGTTGATGATGCATCTAGTCCAAATCTCCTCTCGTTCAACCCTAAAGACAAGGTTGTTTTGAAAGAGTAGGCAATGTTACGAATCTTTAATTTTTTCATTTTCTCATTTTCTCCTTAGTTTGTTTTTATTCCTTCTGTTAGCTATGATCCCTACCCCGCTCCCCTCATGTAGACAGTTTCTTGTGTATAAAGCCATGTTTGGCTGATTAGTGAAGGAAGGAAGTAATTTGCTCTCAACTCTCCATTTCTCTACTCTATCTCTCTCTCTGTCTCTTCTCTCTACGCCGTTTTCCTTCCCTCTCGATCTCTCCCTCAGACGTCTCTCTCTCTGTTTTCCTTCGCCTCTCTCTTCTGCCTTTCCCCCTGATTTCTCTCTCCCTCTGTAACTCGGCTCTCTGCACCTCGTGCCTTAACATCTCAGCCCTTAGCCCCATTACTCTGAGGTCTATTGTAGTTCCTCGGCCATCCCCTTTCTTTTCCTCTGATTTCCCTCTGCTAGACTCCCCTCATCACAGAATCGTCCCTTGCGCCTACGATTGCCTGACAACGTCATGGAGCACGTATCATTAATTATTTACAATCGCTAATCATTGAACACGGACAGGCTAAGATTTCCTTTTATCTCCATTTTGAATCCACAATAGTACCATTTTCAGATGAACAAATGAAGCCCCAAAACGTATCGATTATAGAATGAAAACCCTAAATCACCGTAACAATAAAAACCCAATAAAAGAAAACTCGAACGTGAACAGTACCTGCTTCCAAGGCCGAAGATAGAGATGATGCTGTGTCTCGGATGAGAGACGAAGAAGACCCTCAGGCCTGATATTCTCTCTCTTAGCACCCTGGAGCTACAGACAGAGAAAAGAAAAGCATAAAGACGACATAGACGAGAGTGATTCGAGGTCTCAGATGTTGAAGGAGGGAAATATATAACAGATGCTTTGAGTTTTCCTCTATCGCTGTCTCCATCATCGAAAGAAAGCTTCTGATCCAACAGTCGTTCAGCTTGTTCGCCTTTTCATGCCAACTTGACCACGCTGCTTCTCACCATTTTCATTTCTCCTGATTCTCGGGAACCAAATTTTGCAGCTTCTTCATTCCCGACGAGAGGAGGGAAATCAAATTCGGCGTACGTTACCAGCAGCGAAGAGGAACACCAATCTATTCTTTTTATTGATTAAATCAAATTATTTATAATTATGCTAATTTTATTTATTGATTGAAGCAATTTATTTATTTACTAATTTACTCAATTTTTTTTATTATGTTTAATCAGAAAAAAATAAAATAATCTTACTATTTACCCTATTAAAAATATTTAATTTATAAAAAGTCTAATTTTTAACATTTTTTCATACAATTATTTTATATAATTATACTATTATAAAGTTTTTGAATCGACTCTTTATTAATTTATTTTAGTCTGTAATATTTATTTTAGTGTGCAAGAGAAAATTTTACAAAATATTTCATTTCTTTAATTTAAGACCAACTTTGATATAGCCTAAAAAATGGGAAAAAAAAAAATGGTAAACACAAGAAGGATATCATATAGGTGAACCCATCAATTGATAGTTGTTTTAATCATGATCGGACGGACGAAATTAGATGAGAATAAATATTATTAGTGGTGTTTATTTTTATTTTATTTATTATTTTGTTTGGTTGTAAAATAATGGTTAAAAATAAATATTATCCTTTGTTAATTCCCTGTTTGCATTCGTTTCTTATTTATTCATATCAATCAAATAGTTTAATATTTATTTTTACATTTTATGGTAATAATAATGTACACTGTGAATTTAGATTTAACCTAAAAGAATTTAAAGCAAGTTTTTGAATCCTCTAATTAAAATTTTACGCATTACAAGCCAAAATAATAATTCAAAAGTCTAATAATAACTATATAATTTATACTCAAATACTCTCAAGTTGATAACATGTTAGTCAATCTAGAGAGAAAAAAAAAAAGGGCTTCCTGAGTATAATATTTTTTGTCTTTGAAATTTTTAAGAGGAAACATCATTAAATGATAGGCTCCTAATTTTTTATACGAGTGTTACGAAAATTTGTATTTAAACAAGTATTTAGAAGTAATTCAAACAATAGTATATAAATTCGGGAAAGCAAAAAATGCATAAGATCTCATTTTCTATGTTAAGATGTTTATATTTACACGAGCAATGAGGGTGGTGTGAACTTCATTGAGTTATTAGCCAAGTCGAGTGATTAGTATCTAATTACTCAACCTTAGTTATTATGCTAATCGATTCATTTAACTAGGAATTTATTCAATTTTCATAACTGATTTTTAATGAACATGATCATTATCTTCTCTCTTTATCACCTCCAAGTGCATTTTGGGAGTTATAATAATGGTTTCATAAAAAAATGCCTTAATGTCATATTATATTTTTTTAATTTTAAAATTTAGACAGTTATTTAAAAGATTGTAAAAATTTTTTGAATAAGTTGTCATATGCTTCTCAAACAATGTGTTTTAGCATTTGTCAATGTGATATATTGACATGCGTATACTCTTTAACATTAACAAATAATTTGAGCCAATTTGATACATTATTTGGACAGACGATACAATATTTGACAAAATAATATTTTTACATAGTTTTTATTAGTGCCTTACTCTTCATACAACTAGACAGGATTGACAACTTAATCGCTTGACAAAACATTTATATCAAAAACTGATTATTTTAACAATTTATCCCTTTGATAATTAAGTTCGTTCTAATTGACTAAATTTTGATTATTAGGTGCAAATCTTATTATTTTATAGATGAACACATCAAATACATATTATTGGCAATATTTATTTCATTTTTATATATTCTCTATAAGCAGCCAAACTCCCAGTAATAATTTTTTAATAAAAATTTTGTTCTTACATATAAATTCGATTCGATAAAGTTGAAATTGCCCTTAATCAAATAGAAACTACTAAAAAATATAATGTTTTCTAGTAAAAAAAAAGAGTTAACGAACATGTATATTGCATAGCTAACAAAACATATCCTTAACATGTGTGTTTGAAATATAAATTCCTTTTAGCCTATATGCTTTTTTTTAGATTTGGTTAAAATTAAATTGTTTAATTGATCTAATCTAATTGATACTCAATTTTATTATAGTCAATATAGTTAAAAATTATAGATGTCAGGATAAAAAAAAAAAAAAATGGCCGGATTATTTGTTTGGGTTGAGGTACGGCAAGTGATAAAAACAATCGGTCAAGTCTAGCCCGAAAGAATTATCAAAATAAATTATATTTTTAAATAATTAATATTTTTATGTAAAGATTATTAATTTAAGATATTTAGGTAATAATTTAATCTAATTATTATATTTTTTAGATATTTTTTATATAAATAAAAATTTTTAAAATAAAATTACTTAAAAAATAAAAGTCCATAAACCTATTCGAACTGACTGATTTCATAATGGACCGACATAGTTAAGATTGTTTGCTCGAGCAACCAAGACAAACACAAATTGGTTCAATATAGTGGTCATAATAATATATTTTATCTATTTTATAATAATATATTAAATTATTATTATTATTATGATAATATATTGAGATAAATTAGATTTATATTAGCTATTTAAATTATAAAAATAAAAAATTAATTGTTAAAAATATGTGATAATTGTAAAATGAAATAAAAAATAAAATAAAAATTTAATTTTTTTTTCATTTTTTGATAGTATCTTTTTCATTCTAATTTCAAGTCTCATAATTTAGAAAAAGAATAAAATAAAAAATAATCGATTTTAAAAACACTGAAAATGCTTTTAATTATTAAGAAGGAATTTAAATACTTATTATACAAATGATAATTTATATTTTTGACTTAAATTTATTATTTTTATCTATTTAGATTCATATAACTTTTATTTTTATCAAATTTCTTATTTATGTTTTTCATATACTATAAAAAATTTTTAAAGAAAATGTTTAAGAAATATAATGTTAAAAAATATGATATAAGAGAAAATAAAAATAAGGAAATTTAAAAAATAATAAAAAGTTTTTGAAAAATAACAATAAAACTAATTTTTTAGTGATAATCTTCTTTTATTTATGGCATCAATGGTTTTTTTTTCCTCTCTCTCTCTACGCTGCGAATCAATTTCCATGGCAACGAATTCACCAAATTGAGTTGCCATCGACGAGAAGCCAGTGAAACTACCTCTCTCTGTCTCTCTCTCTTCTCTACCCCCGCCCTGGTTTGTCTGTGTTGAACGCTGTACCATGTTATCGCTTCGCAGAGTTATCCAACTGAAAATCCCCAACTCTACTTCTGTCTTTGGCATGTTCACTATTTCTTCAACCCAACAAGAATCTACCCGCGACGACGACGACGAACGAGAACCCACCTCCGCCTACTACGACGAACTGGTGAACGAAGCCGGCCGTTCGAGAAACTTCGCACGGGTCCGCAGCCTCCTCAGCAGGCGCATAAGGGATGGCTGCTTCAACAGCAACGACACCTTCAGGTTCATCACCAAAACTCCCAGCTCTCTGTCCCTACTTGACGAGCTCTTCGAATCCCTTGCTCGACTTCCCGAAGGGTTCACCCGAAAGAGCGCTTACGACTCTTTTATCGCGCGCCTAAGCAAATTGCAGCTCATAGATGACGCCCTCAAAGTGTTCGACAAAATGCGCCAAAGAGGCTTTGAGCTCAACGCCTGTTCATTTCACCCAATTCTTAACGCCCTCACTAAAAAGAAGGAAATGGAAAAGGCCTGGCACGTCGTTGGGCTCATGAAAGAGGCTGGAGTCTCGCCTGATACGACGGCGTATAATTTCTTATTGACGGCATATTGTTTGGCCGGAGATGTGAATTCGTCGGCCGATTTGCTGATGAGAATGAGAGAGGAAGGATTGAAAGGGGACACGAGGACGTACGATGCGATGGTGTTGGGTGCGTGTAGGGCTGGGAAAGTGGACGGGGCGATGATGGTGCTGAGGGGGCGGAGGAAGATGGAGTGCCTTTGTTGTACTCGACACATGCCCACGTTATCAATGAGCTGTTGAAGTTGGGGTATTATCAGCAGGCGGTGAAGTTTGTGATGAGTTATGGAGGCAGGGACAAGGGCTTGGATGCTGAGAGTTTTGGGTTGCTGGCTAGTCGTTTGATCAAGCTGGAGAGGTTCGGGGATGCAAAGTTGGTTTTAGATGAAATGAACAGAAGAGGCCTTTATATGGGCGATAAATTGAGGGATTTTTACCATCTGCATATCTAAGGTGCAACGCCAACAGTTAAGTGAGATTGTTTACATGGGAAAAATGCTTGTATTATTCTATTGTCATGTAGGCGCTGCCATATAATCAAGATTTACTCCGTTTCCGTACTAGATAACAAGTAAAATAGGAGAAGTTCATAGTGGATTACGCTTCCCGTCGGAAATCGAATTGTGAGAGGATAATGATAATCCTTTAGAGAGAAATCTGGTGACTATGTTGGAAGCTAAATTTTCCCAGCTGACAGAAAATTTCATCTTGATTTGAACTGGTTAGTTGTTGCATGCCTTCAGTAATGCAGCGGGCATAGCCTAACTCCCCTTCCCCAACTCAGATTTTTATGAATGACATACGGAGGGATGATACACATTGGCTTTTTTCAATGTAGTCGGCCTTTACCAAGTGCTTGATTGAATGGAATTTTTTTGATTTGGGTGGGAATCGGAGAAGCAGAATTGAAGGAATGGTTCCTTCAATCCTCATGTTGCATTAAAGAAAAAAAATACACCCCACATTCAAATTTATTATTCCATGGCCGATTACCCTCGGCCTTGAGCCACCCTGGAGATCTCTGAAATTCTTTGTTCATGCCGACTTTACCTTTTACCATCCACAACACAGAATTACCTTCTGCAGAAGAGCGAGGATCTGATCTCTCCCTCAATTTTCAGCTTCTGGGTAGTAAATGGTTCGAAATACTTACTGTAAGTCCCATCATTTTGGCAGCTTCCCTGAGTATATTCAGAAATTCATCTCTTCGACAGTAACCTGCATGCCATCTGATCATCTGCGTTGAATGATCCAAGACTGCAAGCATTTCATACCCTGTCCACCTTATTAATACATCACTTAAACAAGCCAAAGTCCTCTTTTATGCAGCGTGGTGTCCACCAGAAAAACCACCTGCTCGTACTCCCATCTTCTTTTAAATAGATTTATTTGCTAAATTGTTGTTCTGGTTAGATTGCAGGAGCAAGCGAGTCATGTCATTTTCCTAGATTTCTCAATCTTTGATTGACTTCTCCATTCCTTAGAATTCTGTGCTTATATATTTGTTGTAATCATACCATGCTAACTCCTTTTCTTCTCTCAGCCCTATGTACCGGAGAGTACTGCCTATATAGGCCAGTGTAGGGGGTCACTCCCGTGTGGAAGTCTTGATGGTTGAAAAACTTGGACGGAGTACGAGGACTTTATATGCGATTAAGGTCTGCAGACTTGTGCGTTGAGTGTCCACGGACTATGCACAACTTAAGTACAATGAATTTTGGCTGATGAGATTCGAAGTTTCGAAATAGCAGAGTCGAACTACCAACTTGTCGATCGGCCAGTGAAGACGGTCAACGGGGTATTAACCGACTGAAAATAGAAATACTAAACGCCTGTCATCTTCAAAAGGCGTGCTGTTGACCTCCCCGATTGGGTAGTTAGAAGACGTTATTCTAGGGAAGACAACAAGTTAATTTGTAGGGCATGCATGCGCCGCTAATGGCTTCAGACCAGAGGCTACACCACCATTGAAGCTTTCGAACTCAGGCACGTAGCCACCATTCTCGAGTCGATCAAGCTCATCTTGCTAAAGGAGTGTGCATGTATATATATAAATCAGAGATATATGAAAAAGTTGAGAGAGTGAAAAATAGTGTAGAGAAAGAGAGTAGTGAGTGAAAACAAAAGGTGTTAGATTCTTTATATTTCTCGTACTCTAATCCTTCGATTTTCTTTCTCTTGGGCTTGTGTTGTCGTGTTGTCTATGTAACCAATCTCATATAGTAAATTTTATTTGTAGACTAAGTGTTCCGTAATTTTTTTCTCAATTGAGAAGAATTTTTCACGTAAAATCTTGTGTGTTCAATTCTTCTTCTTCTTCCTTCACTTTATTGTGTATGTGTGATTCTGCGTATTCTGTCTGTCTACTCCTCCGCCAATAAGTGGTATCAGAAAGCACGGTTGAGAATTCCGTCTGAATGATATCATCATCTTCAAAGAATTTATCGTTTAGTGTGGAGCAGTTTAACGGGTAAGGTAATTTCATCCTCTGATAAGAGAGGGTGAATAATATCCTGACTCGAGAAGGTATGATGAAAGCATTGCGGAAGAAGGAAAAGAAGCCGGAGAACATGACGGAGGAAGAATGGCAAGACAAAAAGTTATGTCTGGGGGACAACACACTCTAAGAGGTTCTCAGCCTGACAGACTCGGCGAAAGTACGGGAGAAGTTGGAAAACCGATATAAGTCCAAGTCCTTAACAATCAAGCTGCATATGAAGAAACAGTTTTATAGCCTACGGTTGTTAGAAAGTGGGAGTTTTAAAAAATATTTAGACGAGTTCAATTGAATTGTAACACAAATGTCGGCTATTGATGAGGAGATCAAGGAGGAGGACAATGCGTTGGTATTGTTAGCTTCTCTGCCAACTTCATATGACCATATCGTCACAACTTTGTTGTTTAGGAAAGATATATTCAAGTTGGACGAGGTCATTGCTTCTTTGCTCATGAAAGATTCAAGGCGGTCACAGGGGGTCTCAACGTCTTCACATTTTGAGGTACTTGTGATCGAGTCTAGGGGAATGAGTAGAGGATGCAGCCAGATGTCTGAAGATCGAGGTATCCAAATATTGAGTATTGTCACTGTGGCAAGAAAGGCCACATCAGAAAGCGCTGCTTCAAGTGAAAGTGTGAAAATGAGGAGAAGGAGAAAGTAGAAAAGGGACGAGGAGAAAAAAAGTCCTCGGTCTCAATAGTCACAAGAGGCGATCTTCTGCTGACGTGTGAAGAGAACGTGGCAAGTCTGATGGACTATGAGTTTGGCTTGGTGGTTGATTCTGGTGCCTCTTTGCATGCCACGTCCAAAAGGGGACTGTTCACATCCTACACTCTAAGTGATTTTGAAGTGATAAGGATGAAAAATGAAGGAATATCTCAAATTATTGACAGTGGTGACGTCGTACTGGTCACCAACAATGAGATGAAGCTGTTGTTAAAAGATGTAGGACATGTTTTTGACATTCGGCTGAATATAATTTCAGTCGGTTGGATGAATGATGAAGGTTACTGTAACACCTTCTGTAAATGTGAGTGGAAGCTGACCAGAGGATCTCTGCTTGTGGCAAGAGGGAAGAAGTACTCCGTCCTATATGTAATGAAGACATGTGCAGTGGCTGGCGACGTAAATGACTTGACTAGTAAGGAGTCTGAGGATCTGTGGCACCGTAGGTTGGGTCACATGAGTGAACACGAATTGTGTCATTTGGTTAGGAAGAGCTCTATCCCAACAATGGAAGACGGACTGAGGACGTGTCCTCATTACATGGCTAGGAAGCAAAGGAGGGTCTTATTCCATGGAGACTCATCATCTATGAAGGCTGATGTACTCGACCTAGTTCACATAGATATATGTGGACCATTCAAAGAGAAGCCTTTTGGTGGAGCCCAATATTTCGTATCTTTATTGACGATTTTTTCAGAAAGTTTGGGTTTATCCACTGAAAATTAAGAATAAAGTTATCGATATATTTGAGTAGTTTCATACTCTTGTGGAATGTCAGATGGGGAAAAAACTGAAGATCTTTCGAAATGATAACGGGGGCGAGTACATTGGGACATTTGATACCTGCGCGAATCTCGCAGACAGGTATCAAAACTCCACCAAAAACGCGGTTGGGAATGGCAACGAAAAAAAAACCACCACTTCTAGAGAGAGTGAGATGCATGCTTTCGGGAAAGGCAAAGCTTCCGCATCCTTTCGGGTAGAAATATCAAGACTACGCGACCTATGTTATCAATAGGTCATCTAGTAAGCCATTAAAGGTTGAAATGTCGAAGAAGATATGGTAAGAAAGAAGCCTTCTTATGATCATTTGTGAGTGTTTAAATGCAAAGCATTTATTCATGTCCCTAAAGATGAAATGACCAAATTAGAGTCAAAGACGATATAGTGTGTCTTTCTGGGCTACGGAAAAGATGAACCGGGTTATAGATTTTATGACCCAATTGAGAGAAAACCTGTCCAATCAAGGGATGTAGCCTTTGTTGAGGATGAAATAATTGAAGATATTGGTAGGAAGACCAAGTCTGATGCTAATCGGATAGACAAAGTTAGTATTAAAGTTGTCCGTCTAGTACCTACTAAGGACAATGACAATCACCCAAGTGTGGCCGAGGGCAATAGTGAGGTAGTTACAATGCCTGAGAAGGACCAGGATGAAGTCGCTCCTCAACCGGTCGAGGAGCTTCCTATCCGACGATTTTTGAGGAATAAACGGCTGTCTGTTCGTCTGCCATCTAGTGAATATGTCCTACTCACTGATGTCGGGGAGCTTGAAACATTTGATGAGGCTATGAAGGACATGAATAAGGAAAGATGGTTGGAAGCTATAGAAGACGAAATAAGCTCTATTCATGAAAATCACACCTTTGATTTGGCTGAGTTGCCTAAGGGGAAGAGAGCTCTAAATAATAAGTAGGTCTTTCGTTTGAAGACTGATAAAAATAACACACAGCCGAGGTACAATGTGCGACTATTGTTATAAGGCTTTAATCAACGAAAAGGGATTGATTTTGATAAGATATTTGTTCCGGTGGTGAAGATGTTTTCCATAAGGGTTGTCCTGGGCTTACCTACTGCTCGGAATCTGGAGATGGAGTAGATGGATGTCCGAACAACCTTCCTCCATGGTAAATCTGAGGAGAAAATTTACATAAAATAGCATGAAGGATTCAAGGTTAAGGTGAAGGAATGATTTGTTTGTCGTCTGAGGAAGAGCATGTATGGATTTAAACAGCCTCCTAGACAATGGAACAAGAAGTTTGAGTCGGTCATGATATGTCAGGTATACCAGAAGACCACTTGCGGCCACTGTGTATTTACATAGAGTTTTTCGAAGGACGACTTTGTCATTCTTCTTCTTTATGTAAATGACATGTTGATTGTTGAACGTAATGGTGCTCGGATAAAGGAGTCAAAGGAGCAACTTGGGTAGTCATTTGCCATGAAGGACCTCAGACGGAAATGCATTCTTCGTATCGGAGAATTACTCGCGAACGATAGATCAGGAGATTAATGGCGGTAGAAAGTTACATTGGAAAGGTGCTCCAACGTTTCAACATGGTCACGTTTAAAACCTCGCGAAAGACACCAATGGAGAATCGATCCGCTGAGGCCAGTAATCGTCGTGCTCCGTTCTCCTATCTTTGAAAAGCATATATGAAAGGTATACCTTACTCATCAGTTGTAGCAAACTTAATGTACGTTTTGGCATGCACGAGGCCGGATATAGCACGCGTTATTGGCTCAGTCAGGCGTTTTCTATCAAACCCAGGAAAGGAGTATTGGTCCGCAGTTAAATGAATAATGAGATATATCCGTGAAACTTTCAAGAGGTGCCTGTGTTTTGGAAGTGATAAACCTCAATTGGTAAGATACTCGGATGTACGCTTTAGTATGTACGATGCCGGACATAGCACACGTTGTTAGCACAATCAGCCGTTTTCTACAAACCCAGGAAGAGAGTATTGGTTCGCAGTCAAATGGATAATAAGATATATCCGTGGAACTTCCAAAATGTGTATATGTCTTGAAAGTGACAAGCCTTAATTAGTAGGACACTCGAATGTTGATATGGTCGGGGACATTAGCTCCCGTAAATCTATCTCAGGATACTTCATTAAATTTATTGGAGGAGTAGTTTCCTGACAGTCCATACTGTAGAAGTGTGTTACCCTCTCAACAATTGAGGCCGAGTACTTTATAGTGATAGAAGCTTGTAAATAGTATTATTGATGAAAAAGTTCATCCAACAACTAGGCCACAGGTAGAAAAAGTATGAGATACTTTGTGATAGTCAGAGTGTCATACATCTTTATAAGAACTCCTCATTCAATTTTAAATCGAAATATATTGATATTTGATACCATTGGGTAAGGGATGTTATTGAAGAAAGCTTGCTGTCACTGGAGAAGGCCGAGACGGAAGAAAATGCCACGAACATGTTGACTAAGATTTCTTGAAACCGCTCGTGGTTTTTCCTGCCTGCATGGTTTCATCATAACCACAGATTTCTCTTCCAGGCAAGCCAACCGTCCGAGCGCTGTCGGCCCCGACCGAAAGTGATTGTCCTCTCGTCATTGGGAGGCCAGAACATTCTGGCCCGAGCGCCCGTGTTGTCCCCTCAACAGATCTAATCTCTCGCCTCAATTTGCAGCTTCTGGGTAGTAAATGGTTCGAAATACTTACAATAAGTCCCATCATTTTGGCAGCTTCACTGAGTGTATTCAGAAATTCATCTCTTCGACAGTAACTTGCATGCCATCTGATCATCTGTGTTGAATGATCCAAGGCTGCAAGCATTTCATACCTTGTCCACCTTATTAATACATCACTTAAACAAGCCGAAGTCCTCTTTTATGCAGCGTGGTGTCCACCAGAAAAACCACCTGCACGTACTCCCATCTTCTTTTAAATAGATTTATTTGCTAAATTGTTGTTCTGGTTAGATTGCAGGAGTAAGCGAGTCAAGTCATTTTCCTAGATTTCTCAATCTCTGATTGACTTCTCCATTCCTTAGAATTCTGTGCTTATATATTTGTTGTAATCATTCCATGCAACTCCTTTTCTTCTCTCAGCCCCTTTACTGGAGAGTACTGCCTACACGGGCCAGTGTTGGGGGTCACTCCCGTGTGGAAGTCTTGATGGCCGGAGAATTTGGACGGAGTACGTTGACCTTATGTGCGACTAGGGTCCGCGGACTTGTGCGCTGAGTGTCCGCACTCAGGAAGCGCTGTGGCAAGAAGGGACGCAACAAATCTCGATCAAGGTATCAAAACCTTGAGTATCGTCACTGTGGCAAGAAGGGCGACATCAGGAAGCATTGCTTCAAGTGAAAGTGTGAAATGAGAAGGAGAAAGTAGAAAACAGATGTGGAAAAGAAAAGTCCTTGGTCTCAATAGTCACAGGAGGCGATCTTCTGCTGACATGTGAAGAGAACGTGGCAAGTCTGATGGACCTTGAGTCCGGCTGAGTGGTTAATTCTGGTACCTCTTTGCATGCCACGTCCAAAAGGGAACTGTTTACATCCTATACTCTAAGAGATTTTGAAGTGATAAGGATGAAAAATGAATGAACATCCCAAATTATTGACAGAGGTGAGATGAAGCTGCTGTTAAAAGATGTACGACATGTCTTTGACATTCGGTTGAATATAATTTCAGTCGGCTGGATGGATGATGAAGGTTACCATAATACATTCTGTGAATGTGAGTAGAAGCTGACCAGAGGATCTCTGGTTGTGGCAAGAGGGAAGAATTGCTCCGTCCTATATGTAATGAAGGCATGTGTAATGGCTGGCGACGTGAACGCCATGACCAGTAAGGAGTCCGAGGACCTGTGGCACCGTAGGTTGAGCCACATGAAAGAACACGAATTGTGTCATTTGGTTGGGAAGGGCTTTGTCCCAATAATGGAGGATGGACTGAGGACATGTCCTCATTGCATGGCTGGAAAACAAAGGAGGGTCTTATTTCATGAAGACTTATCCTCTATAAAGGCTGATGTACTCGACCTAGTTCACACAGATATATGTGGACTATTCAAAGAGAAGCCTTTTGGTGGAGCCCAAGATTTCGTATCCTTCAGTGACGATTTTTTAAGAAAGTTTGGGTTTATCCACTGAAAATTAAGAATCAAGTTCTTGATATATTTGAGCAGTTTCATGCTCTGGTGGAGTGTCAAATGGGGAAGAAATTGAAAATCGTCCGAAGTGATAACAGAGGCGAGCACATGAGGACATTTGATGCCTACTGCCAATCTCATGGCATTAGGTATCAGAAGACTCCACTAAAAACGCCACAATTGAACAGAGTGGCCGAGCAGATAAACCGCACACTTCTGGAGAGAGTGAGATGTACGCTTTCAGAAGCAAAGCTTCCTGCATCCTTTTGGGTGGAAGCACTGAAGACGGCGGCCTATATTATCAATAGATCGCCTAGTAAGTCATTGAAGGTTGAAATGTCAGAGAAGATATGGTCAGGAAAGAAGCCTTCTTATGATTATTTGTGAGTGTTTGGATGTAAAGTCTTTATTTATGTCCTTAAAATGAAAGGATCAAACTAGAGTCAAAGACGATGTAGTGTGTCTTTCTGAGCCTACGGAAAAATAAATTGGGTTACAGATTTTATGACCCAATTGAGAGAAAACTTATCCGATCAAGGGATGTAGTCTTCATTGAGGATAAAATGATTGAAGACATTGGTAGGAAGACCAAGTCTGATATTAACCGGATAGACAAAGTTAGTATTAAAATTATGCGTCTAGTACCTTCTAAGGACGATGACAATTGCCCAGATGTAGCCGAGGACAATAGTGAGGCGATTCTGATGCTGAGGGGCTGACCAGATGAAGTCGCTTCTCATCGGTCGAGGAGCTTCCTGTCTGACGATCTTTGAGGAATAGACGACCGTTCGTTCGTCTGCTATCCAGTGACTATGTCCTGGTCACAGATGTCAGGAAGCCTGAAACGTTTGATGATGCTATGAAGGATGTGAATAAGGAGAGATGGTTGGAAGCCATAGAAGACGAAATAAGCTCTATTCATAAAAATCACACCTTTGATTTGGCTGAGTTGCCTAAGGGGAAGAGTGCTCTAAAGAATAAGTAGGTCTTCCATTTGAAGACTGATAAAAATAACACACAGCCAAAGTACAATGTGTGACTGTTGGTAAAAGGCTTTAATCAATGAAAAGGGGTTGATTTTGATGAGATATTTGGCCCGGTGGTGAAGATGTCTTCCATAAGGGTTGTCCTGGCTTACCTCGCTTCGAAATTTGGAGGTGGAGTAGATGGATGTCCCAACAACCTTCCTCCATGGTAAATTTGAGGAGAAAATTTACATAAAATAGCCTGAAGGATTCAATGTTAAGGTGAATGAACGACTTGTTTGTTGTCTGAGGAAGAGCTTATATGGATTTAAGCAACCTCCTGCACAACGGTGGTGCTAAGTTTGAGTCGGTCATGATCAGTCGTACTGGTGCGACACCACTTGCGCCACTATGTATTTACATAGAGTTTTTCAAGGACGACTTTGTCATTCTTCCCTTTATGTAAATGACATGTTGATTGTTGAACGTAATGGTGCTCGGATAAAGGAGCAAAGGAGGCAATTTGCCATGAAGGACCTCGGATCGGTGCGAAATTCTTGGTATCACAATTACTCGCGACCGATAGATCGGGAGATTATAGCTGTCCTAAGAAAGTTACATTGAAAAGGTGCTCCAACGTTTTCATATGGTCAAGTCTAAACTTGTGAGCACACCGTTGGCGAACGATCACAGACTGAGCAATCGTCAGTGTCTGTCCTCGGATGCTGAGAAAGCATATATGAAAGGTGTACCTTACTCATCAGCTGTAGGAAGCCTAATGTACGCTTTGCTATGCACGAGGCAGGACATAGCACACGCTGTTGGCATAGTCAGCCGTTTTCTATTAAACCCAGGAATGGAACATTTGTTCGCAGTCAAATGGATAATGAGATATATCCGTGGAACTTTCAAGATGTGCCTGTGTTTTGGAAATGACAAGCCTCAATTGGTAAGATACTCGGATGTACACTTTAGTATGTACAATGCCGAACATAGCACACACTGTTAGCATAATCAACCGTTTTCTATCAAACCCCGGAAGTGAATATTGGTCCGCAATCAAATGGATAAGAAGATATATCCATGAAACTTCCAAGAGGTGCATGTGTCTTCAAAGTGACAAGCTTTAATTAGTAGGATACTCGAATGTTGATATGGCTGGAGACATTAGCTCCCGTAAATCTATCTCAGGATACTTGATTAAATTTGTTGGAGGAGCAGTTTTCTGACAGTCCAAGCTGTACAATCGTGTTGCCCTCTCAACAATTGAGGCCGAGTACATTACAGTGACAGAAGCTTGTAAAGAATGTTGTGGATGAAAAAGTTTATCTAAGAATTAGGCCTCAGGTACAAAAAGTATGAAATACTTTGTGATAGTTAGAGTGCCACATATCTTTGTAAGAACTCTTCATTCCATTCTAGATTGAAATATGTTGATATTTGATACCATTGGGTAAGAGATATCATTGAAGAAAGCTTGCTGTTACTGGAGAAGGCCGAGACGGAAGAAAATGCCACGGACATGTTGACTAAGATTTTACTGAAAGGTAAGAATGAAGCTTGCTATATTTTGGCTGGACTACTGGAATCCAATTCCCCACGGTCGTGAGGGAAGTTTGTTGGTGGTCACTCATGTGTGGAAGTTCTGATGACTGGAGGATTTAGTTGGAGTACGAGAACCTTGCATGCAACTAAGGTTCGCGAACTTGTGCCCTGAGTGTCTGTGCACTATGCATCTTAAATCTGAAACTGTCAACATTGTTGACCGAAAGTTTCAAACAGGTAGAAATAACGGGTCAACTTTTTGACGGACCAAGTGAAGAAAACAGTCAACGGGGTATTAACTGGCTGAAAATAGAAATGCTGAACGCCTGTCATCTTCAAAATGCGTTTTGTTAACCTCCCTAATTGGGTAGTTAGGAGACGTCATTTTTGGAAAGATAACAAGTCAATTTGTAGGGTATGCATGCGCTGCCTGGTGTAGGATAGGGCGTGCGCCACCATTGCAGGCTTTGGGAACTGTGCACGCAACTACCATGCCGAGTCGGTGGCTGCTCATCTTGCTAAAGGAATGTGTATGTATATATATAGGTCATAGATATATAAGAAAGTTGAGAAAGTGAAAAACAGTGAAGAGAAAGATAGTAGTAAATGAAAATAGAAAGTGTTAGATTCTTTGTATTTCTTGTGCTCTATCATTTGATTTTTTTTCTCTTGGGCTTGTGTTGCCGTGTGATTTGTATTATTAATCTCATATATTGGATCTCATTTGTGGACTAAATGTTCTATGATTTTTCCCTCAGTTAAAAAAAGTTTTCTACGTAAAATCTTATGTGTTTAATTCTTCTTCTTTTTCCTTCGCTTTACTATGTGTGTTTAATTCTGTAAATTCTGTTCGATCGTTCATTCTCTGCCAACAAGGTTCGTTGGAAGACAAAAGTCACTATTTCTCAGTTGGAAAACAGCTATCAATTCAGATCACGAACGTAGTGAGCAAGTCCATGGCCAAGGACGTTTCCGATGAATTGATCGAGATTCTAAATGTTGGTGGCTAAATGTGAACAATCCATCACACAAGCGCAATAGGTTTTGGTAGGATTTGGGAATTTTATTTCTCTTTGAGAAATAAATAGTTAACTTTTTATTATTTAAATTATTAGATTTTTTAAATTTAGCGACTATAATCTAAGTAGTTAATTTTATTAAAAAATGCATATTGTGAAATTTTCACTCACTGAGGTATATATTATCTATATATTCTATTATATATTTATATGTATTAAAATTATTAAAAATATACATGAGCTTTAGTCTATCGTAATATCTATTCTCTCGTCTCTCTTTGCATTAAAATTTATAGTTTATTATAAGCGAATATATAAATATATGTATAAGTAATATATTTTTTAATAAAGATGTCTCTTACTAATGTTGGGTCCATTTCACGTGGGCCGGATCTGTCCAGGTCGTGCAACTCGAACCGAAAACTGGGAATGCATATTAAAATTGTAGAGATTTATACTACTTGCTGAACTTTGGGCCACGGCCCATAAAGTCGGCCCGTTTCAGTGCTTTTTCTCTTCATTTTTGGATATCTCGTATCTCCTTTCTCTGTGAGGGGTCCGCATGATGATATTGGCAAGTTGTGGAGGTACTTGATTAAAATTGAAATATTTACGAAAAATTATGATTATTAAGTCAAGTTTAGGCATGACTAAGCTCTGTCATCTGGGCTAGTAAATATGACCATGCCCGGCCATTATCATATTCGGGCTGATCTATGGATATTTTTTTTTAAGATTTTATTTGATATTTATGTTTAGATAAAAATACCAAATCCATATAAAATTTATTTATGCTATCATATTGTTAGTGGGTCATTTATTTGATTACCAGAAAATCATTTTATAGAAGAAATTTAAGTGTAATATAATTTGAATTTAATTGAGTTGGTAATATAATTTTATGAGACCCTCTTAGTACATAAGTTAGCTA
The DNA here is from genome assembly GCA_033239525.1 of Nepenthes gracilis. Classification (NCBI taxonomy): domain Eukaryota; kingdom Viridiplantae; phylum Streptophyta; class Magnoliopsida; order Caryophyllales; family Nepenthaceae; genus Nepenthes; species Nepenthes gracilis. The sequence goes on along the minus strand of BSYO01000016.1, from coordinate 16,117,932 downwards.
TAATTTAATATTCTTAGGCAAACTTAAGGTTCAGTTGAATTGGGTTGTTAAGACAAAATATAGTATTAGCCAAATTTAATTAAATTAATTTGGGGAAAGAATATCACTCAAAAAGGGATTTAAAATGAGTTTATATTAACCAAAAGCATATCCTATATTTTAATTAAATCTCACCGTAATTAGGAGGCATCACTAGGGGTGGGCTGACGGGGAGGACTGAAGGTTAGTGTCACTTAGCTAGTTAAACATAATGATTTCAGAAGGAAACTTGGAAGACCCAAACTTAGCATAGTAAACCGTAGCCATCTTACATATTAGTGATGGGGTTCAACACTCAAATTCATACATAATCTGGTGCAGCAAAAAATTTGAACCCATCATCGACCGTCAATCATCAATTTAGTAGGCACAAGGTACAAAATTTTTGGGTCAACGTGAAAAACCCTTTCCAATCAAAAGAAAAAGCTACCGGGAACAAATTTCAAATAAATTTGTCACTATATAAAATCGCTTATAAAAATTCTTGATAATCCAAAGTAACTAAACACACCAAGCTATAAAATAAGAAAAATAATATCATTTCAATTTTAGGGTGGGAAAACCCTATCCTTCCCATTTATTTTTATATTTTTCTTCTTTTATTTTCTTTTTACTGCCATGCATCCATAAAGGAGTTTCACTGATAGAAAGAAAGAAAAGAATGAGCTCTTGGACAAGTAGTGCCACTTACTAATCTTTCACTAATCATCAAGATTTTATAAGTATGATCATGTTAAAATAATTTCAATGGCAAATATTCATATTTGGCAAATGACGAGAGTTCCCTACCGCACTTTGCTGTTCAAAAGCGTTGGCTACACTCTCTGATATTTTCTTGATGTTATATGAATGTAGTTTCTTTGCTTGCTATCTTGTGCATAAATTTAGAATAGAAATTATCACAGACATTTGACAGTCATGTGCTTTATAATTTTGTGGATCGCACTTGTTTTAAATTTCATTTGCTTACCTAACCTAATCTTACAGATGATTTGTGACACCAACTTTATCATTTTTTACACTTTTACCAATAGTGAGTCGAGAGATTTCACATTTGACTGTTTATTTAGAATTAACCATGTAATTTTATAAGACCCTAGAGAAAGGGCTATTAGTTGAGGTTATCCTCATTTTCATTATAATTTGATTGTCTCTAGCTTCGAGAATGAAAGCTTAATCAGGTTTAAGGCTTCGGCTCATGTTCTACCGATGGTCCTCATGTTCAGTTGTGTTATGTTTTGATTTGTGTGCGTATACTTTTTGACATTTCATGTTTAAGTAAAGAAAAGTTTATGAATACTCTAAACTATCTAGATGAATAAAACATTAATACAATCTATATATTTTTTGATATCTAATCCATTCCAATGATTAAGAATCTTTATTGGTATAAAAGCATTTTTTTGCTGCTTTTTTTTAGAAAGATGCTAACTTTTGTGCAATTCGGCACTTGTACAATGAGGGTGCTAGAATGTGAATGATTTTCTAATAGGATGTGGTCAAACAATGAAAACTCTAGACCTTGATGACCGAAAAGTGGAGTGTGCCATTCAATAATAACATGGGTTTACCTTTTTCCTCGGGCAGAGATCATATAACGCAAATTGTCACATAGACTGAGCATATCGTCTGACAGAGGAGTCAAGAATCGATAATTGATTGTCATTTTGTTGATAGGGTGGCTTCCATATGCATCCTCTAAGTTCCATCTTTTTGGGGTGTAAAAATGTGGGAAACACATACAAATTAAGACTTTTTTAAATAATTCCCATTTCTAAAAGTTTTCTTACCCAATTTTATAACTTGGTAGCATTATAATCTACTTTAGTACCAATTGGCACAATACAAATTTTAAGAAGCAATGGTAAAGCAGATAGATTGTATGAGTTTAAACAACAAGGGATAATATTTAAAATCTACTCGTCCAACAAAAAAAAAAAAATCAATATTTGGACGGGATAATATTTAAAATCAACTCATCCGACAACAAAAAAAATCACCAATATTTAGACAACCTATTTCAAAAATCTTTTGTCTACGGATTAGTAGAAAATTATCAAATTATGATAGTCTATTAAAGAAAAATCCTTCAATAGGGGACTAGAATGCTTTCAAGGAAGCCAAAGCTTACAAAAAGAAGAGACAATCCAAAGTTGTCTCCTATGTTTATTCCATCCTTTAATTGTTATGAGTTTGGGGTCTTTAACCATTTGAAAGATAGGATTTATTAAATTTTTGACAATCACAATTGTCTGATTAATATTAAAAGATTTAGATATTCTTTTAAAAAAATGAAGTAATTTTTTTTTTAAGAAAAAAAGCTACTTCAATACTCATGGTGGCGGTCAAGATGTACTTATTTCAGTACTTATGTATAGTTTTACAATATGTTAGCATTTGATATAGTGCTCGTCCGTGCCTAAGAATTTTAAATGGTGTATGATGTGCAACTATCTAGCACTCGTACATTGATTGATATATATAGGCATCTGTGTATGCTGTTATGGTCATTGTTTTTGGAAAGAAAGTGAGAGAAGAGAAAAATAAAAGAGGAGAAGAAGAAAAAGAAGAGAGAGGTAGAAAAGGAAGAGAACTTTAGAGTTTTATCTTGTCAGTTTTTTATATTATAAGATTAAGACAAATATTTTTAACATGTTCTTTGGCATTGCAGAATTTTTTTTTTTGGTAAATATTTTTTATTTTAATGTATGTATATGTTACCTTTTACCGTCCTATTTTAGATATTATTATCTGTATATGAATTTCAGAAAAGATTTTGAAAGTTTTGTTGGATTTTTTGAAAGTTTGAAGGATTTAAATACTTTTTTATATAATAAATAAGTATTTTGAAATAATATATATATATACGAAAGTGCTTACGAAGAAAAAGTCATGAACAAATAGATTTGGCCTTGTATATGGTAGTCTATACATGTGCCTTGAACCATATTTTATTTTCATATTTGATTGATATTTTATACTTTCCCATAGAGTAGAATGTTTTATATTTTTTCTATATAAAGAAAAAGTTTTAAACTTTTTATTATAAAGTCTTCTATTTGTTTTTTTTTTTTTTTAGAATCATTGTAAAAATTTAAATGGAATAACATATTTGGACATATTAATATGTTTAGAAACAATTGAGGAATGTATTTATTTCCACGGGTAGCAAAAAAATATTATTTGACCTCATTTATAAGAAATAATTTATAAATGATTCGTCTACTAATCTAATTAGTAATGTTTTGGTTTAAAGTTATGGTATTATATGTAACCCTTTTTAGAAGTTGGTATTTTGATTATTGGTTCTCAAATTTTAATATATCTTAAAATTTAAAATTTTACCTATATATTATTTGATATTTGAAAATATTTTACCTTTTGGTATTTACAAATTTTAAATATAATGTTCAAATTTTATTCGACTTTATATATTTGATTCTCTGAAACCATTTAATAACTAAACATTTTGTATTTAGACTATTATTGGATATTCATATAACAATTACGAATTTTACGTGTGAAATTATGTTTAGATATTTGACTTTTAGACACAGATTTCACATGAATTTTAATGTTTATTGTATTTTTTATTTGGTTTTATATAAATATATTTATTCTCATATATATATATATATATATTTGCTGAGTTTTAAATTTGTTATCTATTTTTAATATTTGAGATTAGAGTGTCGTTGGATATACTCGCAGAATTATGGGCAAAGGAGTTAAAGAGTTTTTGTTATTTTTTTTTATTATCCATATATGTATTGGCCTCTGTTTCACAATATATTAAAATTTTATTTAGTTGATTTAGTTATAGTCTATATTATTTGTAGATATCTTTATTAACATGGATATTTGCACAGGTTTTATATAGCATGGTTTGATGTTTGGTAGATTTTTTTTAAGGATAAAGTTTGTTATGAACAAGTTGTTAAATTAATTTTTGGGTGCCAGGACAAGGTAGCTTAATTTAATCATGTATCTGATGTTAATCTTTGTGAACATTATATTATTTTGCTTTTGATTTTGCTCAAAGTCGACCCAACAATTTGGGTTTTGTCCCGTTTAATTGAAAAATAAAAAGTTACTTAAATTTATTTAATTATCTATTCAGATCAAAATTTTGACATTATCCTTGTGAACTGATTTGTCCGTTAAATAATATTATATGCTCTATATGACAACATTCAATAACCTGCATTGTGTCAACAATTGGCATGGTACCAATTATATACTCAGAATATTCAACCTAAAAATATATTACTTGTAGAATTATTTTAAAATATAAGATAAATTGTTATAGTAAAAAAAAGTGATAAGTACTAAATAAACCAATATATTCATATTGTAACTTTCTGATGCAACTATGAGAGCTGTTAGTGGTTTTTTTTTCTTATTTATTTTTAGTTGTCTAATCATTTTTTCAACTATGGACTCTCATCGTTTGACAAATGGTTTGCCATTGTTCTCTACAACGATTGAACTTAGTATGTTTTCGATTGCACAAGAATTTGAGTATAATTTTCTCATGTTTGACCTTTCTACAATAATTTGCAACCCCCTTCAAATTATACAAAATTGAAACGATAATACAAGTCTGATACAGTGGGACTAACATCACAGAAACTGCTAATAAGTTTATGATATCTCTATGACTCAAAACTCTCATCCAAAGTGTCGGAATTATACCTTTCAAATGCATATGGTCCTCTAATATCTTTTCTCCACCGGTGTAAAATATGTTTTTACAGTAAATCAAATGATAAATCAAAGAAGTTTACAATACAATAAATACATTCTACCAATACCATACAATAAATCAATTGCCTGCTGAAAAATAATTCCTAAATTCAAGCAATTTACAATTTCACTTCAACTCATATTCTTCTTAGTTGTGAAAAGCAATAAATATCATGGTCGTCTTGATTTGGTTTTCAGCTAGCATAATCACATCTCTCACATGTTAAGTATATATTGAGTGATCTTGTCTAATGCGTGAGGTATAACAGCACATCAATTATTTTGAACAACTATTGAATCTCCTTTAATTTTTTGTTTGTATAGAGTAGTTAAAATTATTTCTCAATTTCAAAATGATTTATATAAGAAATAACATAATTCGATTAGCAAAAATATGTTGCACGCTCCTATTCTATCTTATTTCTTAAATTATTATCATATTATTCAACAAATTGTTTTAATGATACTTTTGAAATCAAAAAGCATGTATGAAATGTGCCCCCTACATTCAAAGAAGAGGAGAGTTCTACCAATCTTTCATCAAAAAAAGCATTCATACATTCACTGAATTGTCTCGTAGACATTTCTGCATAAAACGATTCCTTAACATAAATAGAATTCCAATGACAACACTCGCTATACAAGAAGGCAACCAAGTATTATAGTTAAGCCCATATATATTAATTAATAATTACCAATTATCTTTAAATTCATTAATATCCTATGAGTTATAAACACATTTATAAACGATGCTCTTTATTCCATGATATTAAGAACATGCATAAGGTTTTTCCTGATAATTTCTTGAAGACTTGTCAAAATCAAACCCTATAATGTGTTTTGGGCAATACTCTTATAATCATACCACACATAGCATGATTTGATCCATATGATTGCATGTTAGGCTCTCTTAGACATATACCATAACCAATGCTCAAATAACAAAATAAAACTTTTTGTATCTTCTAATTATATCAATTAACACCTAAACAAAATCATGTGGCCGCGATGATCCACTCCAACAAATGATGCAAAGGGCGTTTCATATTTTCTTATCAGATAAGTCATATCAAATGTTACGATATTTTAAAATGCTTTATACATGGTCCTGCTACAAGCTCAAAGTATATTTTGCAAGTGTCACTCGTCATCCAAATCCATCAAATACAAAATCTATCGGCATTTTTTACATTGGCATGAAATAATTATGGAGTGCTTCAACATTGCCTTCACTTAATAGTAATTGTTGTGCCTACTCAAAGTTGTTTCTCGCATCTTGTTCTTGAAAGGATAGTTCTAATACATACTATCTTTAATAACTAATGACTTACAGTTTTGACACTAGCAAATGACAACTTGATCATTTAGCTTAGGTTTTTTTAAAAAATTTTTTTATAGAGAGCAACTTTTGTATAGCATTTCATGAATCTAGTTTGTTCTGAATTACATGCATGTTGATGATAGTATAAATTTTTCGTGATCACATAATAACGCATTAACTTTAATTTTGCAATCTATTTTTGCCAATTCTCTTGATTCAAGAATATTTATTGTATTATTATTTGCTGCACAACGATAATTACACACAGAAGTAAATATCTCATCATCCCATCGATACCATTCTTTGAACTTATTCTTGTCACCCCATGGATACCATTCTTCAAACTTATTCTCATTATCCAAAAACTGAGATATTTTAGATATCATTCATAATATTGTCTTACCTTAGCATTGTCATTGAATATCATATCAATATGAGGTTCTTCAGCAATATTGTCTGTTGATAGTCCCCCAACCCTTCCTTTTGATTTGTTTTCATTTAATAAAATTCACTTTTTTTTATCCAAAGGTCACTGATTTCATTGATAAATAAAATAAATCAATGTTTCACATAGCAGTGTGCATGAACACATTTAATTTAAATGGCAAATATGAGTGGCAAATTTTGCTTCTAATTTTTTTATAGCATGAACAACAATCTATAGAAGCAACATTTTCAAAAAGAAATAAGCTATAAAATACGCTATGCACAGCATTGAAAATCTATGGAACTATGACTCTATTTGTGAGAAGCATGTTTCTCAAATACATCATGAATCTTTGTTTTGCCAATAAGAAATGAACCAAATACAAGCATAATGATTCATTTCTGAGATAAACAGCAAAAAAATTCAGTTTGTTAGGTATTTCAAATTGGAAGATTTGTTACATTCATTTCTTATCATCATTCAAAAATAGGAGACCAGCACTCTTATTGGTGGATTTGAAATCTGCACCTTGCTAAAAATTCTAGAGATATCTCCTCTTTGTCGCATCGTCTCTTTGAATTCACTGAAATTCGATACTCTTTATTTAACATGCTTTTAAAAATGGTCTTCCTTTGAATTTAAAAACCCCAATGCCTTTTTCATCTCATCTATGTCAGCAAACCCATAGGAAAGTAAATGGGGGATAAAAGAATAAAAATGTGCTTTTAGCGAAATATTTAACTAACAGTAAAGTTTAATATTGCTCATGAGCACAGGAATGTAACAAAGTTTAGAGTAAGAAAAAAAATATGACAGACATATATAATATGATTTTTAAAAAAATAAGACTAAGTAACTGCTAAATTACCCAGAAGCACAATAAATTGAATTAGTATAAGGAGTGGGAGATGGAAAGGAAATAAAGTTAGATTAGAATAGAACTAACAGACATGAAAAAAAGTTTAGATATCCACGATCTGTAGATAGAGAATTGAACGAGTTGCGAGAAAGAGTCGGTAGCATATCGTAAGAAAAAAGCTTGACCGATTTTATTTTCTTTGATTTTTTTTTGAAGGAGTAATCGATGATGTGGCCCTTTTCAGTAATTGTGGTGGTAAATTCGGTGTACATATATTTATTTGTTTATGTTATTGTACTTTATAATATTTTAAGGGCTGTATTATCACGTGCCAGATGTGGTGCACAAATGGGCCCCAGCGGCAGCTGTGATTGTCGAATTTAGGGCAAATTGCCAAGACAACCCAAGGACCAAGCTGCAAAATAAATAATTAAATAAATAAACTAATAATTAAAATAACGTGAAATTAAATGGTAATGATAAATAAATAGTACCGTTCACTGTTGGGGTTGGTGGCTGATACCGACAATCGTATTAAATTCCCAAACATGTGGAGATTCTTACTTCCAGCGACGATGTATCGGGACCATTTTTACCGGAATAAAATAAAATAAAAATACATTAAATAATTTTTAAAAAATATTTTCAATAAATATATTTAAATAACAAAACATCTTAATTATCTGTAACTAAATAAATAAGGTTTTATATTATCCCAAATTAACCAAGAATTTTTAAAGTAAATGTAACAATTTTCTAATTGGTTATAAATTTTAAATTTTAAAATTTTTATTATTGTATTATTTTATAAATTAATTATGTATAAAAATAAATTTATATACTCAGATTTATATGGGTAAAATTTTAATTTGATAAAAATAATCTATAAAAATAAAATTACATTGAAATGATTCTTATATTGAAGAATTGAAAGTTAATTTTTCTTTCTTCTCTCTCTTTAGGACTTGTCGATATTTTTTCTATAAATTTTTACACATCTCAAAATAGTGGGTGAAGATGATATTTTATGGAGTAATATCAAATAATTATAAGATTTATCTTTCTTCACTCATTAAGGTTTATATAAATTTGTTCTATAATTTTCACACAACTTAAAATGATGGGTATAGATAGTCTTTTATATTGTAAGAGATGATTATTTTTAACTTACCAAAATGTTTTTCCTTTTCAACAAGGCATGTGTTTTAAATAAGCATTTGAGCCTTTGCATGTCAAAAAAAAAAGTTATAAACTTGCGTATTTGGATCGTATATATAATAGTTGATACATATACTTTTTTATATAGTAAAAAATTTTACATTTTGATTACAAAGAAAAAAACTTTTTGAGCTTTTTTTTTATAAAGTTTACCATTTGTTATCTGTTCTAGAACTAATACAATAAATTAAATAGAATAATATATTTAAACATCTTAATATACGTAGATATATTTGATAATTATATCTATCCCATAAGTGATAAAAGAAAGTAATTTTTGATCCCATTTATATGAAATAACTTTTAATCAAGGTGCCTACTGATCTAATTAGTAGTATTTTGATCTAAGTTGCTAAATATACGTGTATATAATTAAAATTTAATAAATTAATAAATTATTTGCTTTTGTTATATTAGTTATTTTTCTATCACTAACATCATGATTGCTTTTATTTGATACTGAAGTCTCCCCTCGTGATTTCAGACATATGTCTCCCCTTAGATTTAATAGACTTAGTGCTTCTACTCCTAAATTAATTTTGTTCATTTTTATCAAACAAAAATCGACTTTCCTGCACACAAGTGTTTGTTTATAGGATGATGTCTGATAGCTTTTTTTTTTTATATTTTTTAAATATTATTCTATATATGGGATCTTCTTGATTAACTTATGTTAATAAATTTATATAAGAATTATTTGATAAATAAATATTATATCACATAAAAATATCAGAAAAATATTTATTGAATATTTTTGTAGTAAAAATATTTTAATGAATACTCACTAATATGTCACAATCTTATGTGATTTGAATAATTGGAAGAAAAAGTGTACGGATATGCTATTCACCTTTGGATCAGCGAAGCAGCCCAATTGTTGCCGAAAACGATATGAGACAAACATGCACAGCCCTACACACATTTGTCTCTTGTATTATTTTCAGCATAAGCTCATTTACAGCTTTTTTATAACTTATTAACTTATATATACTTTTATTAATTTTAAAAAATAAAAATTGAATTGGATCCACAATCTCTATATAAAGATGAAAATATATTTGTAAATAAATTGAAAAAGGGTAAGATATTTGTGGCTGATTTATTTGGATATAGAAAAGTTTAAATAAGAAATTAATAGGAAAATAAAAAGAGTAAGAAAATAAAAAACTACTCAAATATAAATATTTTAATACTTATTTTTTTATTACCTTTTTCAAAATATTTTTTCATATAATTTAAACAAAAAATAATAATTTTATTTATTTATTTATTTATTATTTATTTTAAAATTTTATAGATCTAAACAAAATTTTAGTATTTTATAATCCTCTTTCTCTAAATGGTGGAATCTCTTTTTTTATTCGTATTTTTATTTTGTTTTCCTTTTTCATTTAATTTGTCAAGTTGTACTCTTTCTACTTCTGTCTCTTTACCTCCTTTTTTTCATGTAATTGGTCTTCAAAGTGAACTATTAAGTATAAACTTCTAATACTCTGCCATAATGGCATGCATAAGTTAGTGCTTATTAAAAAGCTTAGAATTTATTATTGAATTTATAACTACAAGTTTAATTTCTATAATTACGTACTCAAATTTATTCAAGCGCACAATCCTTATGGACGAGGCTATTAACTAAGATTTTATTTAAATCCATAAAGTAACACTCTGAAATTATTTATTGTTAAAAGTTAATATTATGCAATAAAATGTCATGAAAGTTTACATTAGTTAAACTCTTAAGTTACTTTTTCTGAAATAACTATTTTTGTGCAAAACAATTAACTAATGTGAAAAGTTTAAGCTATCCGAAAATATTTATATCATATGGGAGTTCGAGTATTTTTTTTGTCTTATCAGTTTTTATTTACTAATTGTCAGCACTGCAAACCAAAAGTTAAGAAATTTTGCATTTCACCATTTTGACACAGGTTTTTTTAACAGGAAATGTATATAATTTATTAAACTATTATATAACAGTAAATAGAGTCATTCGGGTAAAAATAAAAATGACCGAAATAATTTAATTATAAAAAAAATGAATATCAACAAAAACCTTAAAGAGAGACCCATGTTACTATATAGTCTCTGTGATCTTTGTTGCCTTAATGATCTTTTTTTGTTAGAAAATTTTAGATGATGTGAACTATCTCTTATTATCAGAAGTACCATTTTGATAATAAAAAAAAAAGTATTATATTATTTTAAATATAATAGACAGTTGTTATAAATATCGTTTAAAATTAAATTTTTTCGGCAAGCTTGGCCTTTAATTTGATTTCGATCTACTTAATCCCCTTGTTCTTATTATTGCATGGTTAGGAGTATCAAATTTTATTGAAAATTATATTTTTGTGTTCATTTAATAACAACATATTTAATGAAAAAATAACTAACAGATTTGACACAAATAGGCGTAGAAGTATTGTTAAAATATAAGAAGCAAAATTTGACTATAATGATGTAATTTTTAAAAGAAAATCATTAGAGATAATATTGCATTATTATCAATTAATTATTAATGTATCCAGTTGTCGCAGCTATAAATATAGATTAAAAAACTAAATTATTGTGTCTTTTAATAATCAATTAAATTATTTGTGATAATTTATATATTCAACGAAGTGGAGCCCACATGGCCGTGACCTGTCTCTGGCAACCTTCACATGTGGAGTACGGAATAGACGCGGTGGTGCTTTCCGTCCTTTCTTTCGACAGCGAATAATAATTTGTATTTTATTTGGCAAGGGTTAGACTTAGAAAATATTTTTATCGATTATTATTTAACTTATTTAAAGGTGGGATAATTATAAATTTTTTATAACAGAATTTTTCGTTATTTTATAAAATAAAATTAAATGATAAAAAATAAAAAAATTAAATTAAGTTAGATCACTAAAATATGTAAATAAATCTTATTTTTTTTAATTTTTTATTATTTAATATTAATTTTTAGATTGATAAAATAATAGGCAATAATACCTTTTATGTTAGAAGTTCGGCGAACTAAATTTATGATATGGCCGTTTTGTCAAAAATAACTTTTTAAATATATTTTGTCAGTTTAAATTGTTATTTAATGATATAAGAATTATTTATTTGTAAAAAATAATAATAATAAAATTAGGTAATTGTAAGGCTATGCTCCATTTCAACTAATGCTTTTGATATATTTTTTAAAAAGTCCAAAATGATGATTTTAAGAGTTCTTGATGGTCTATGAAAGTCTTAGGTTGAGGTGTATCAACTCCCAAATAATAGATTCTTCCTAATGCGTAGAAAAATATATAAATAGTAAAGATTAAGTATAATACAAAAAATTAATTAGTAATAAATTTATGCACAATAAGAGAAGTTATAGTCCATGTTTAGAAAAATTATTAAGCCAATAGTACAAATTTATAGTAGAAGTTAATCAAAGCAATTACTTAGACCTTAGAGCATTGAACTAAAGCATAATATTAGAGAATTGATAGAACATTAGATGCTATTGTGGAAAATCATAAATAATGCCTTTTTTATCGATTTCTTGAATTTGCATATCTATAAATTTACCGCTTTAGTTATTTTCCAAGAGCGATTGAAATTCAAATTATCAAAATAAATGGTCCTCAAGCTAAAATATTTGTTGTCCCATGCATAGCATTCCAATTGTGTGTCATGATCTCATTTTAATGCAATGAAAATCAAGCATGCGGCATCAAAACTTCGTGTGATTATGGCCAGTTTATCTCAAATTTATAATATATTAATCTTATCTCAAATGATTTGTCACATGAGATCATCAAGCCAAAAACCCCTCATAACGAGTCCCACAAAAGCCATAACGACCTCGAAGCTTTCATACTTTTAAGCCAAGTAATTAGCAATATTTTGATTGTTTCTAGAAATGTGGCTCACCATCAAATCACCGCTCAACTCATTAATAGGTTCCCATACCTCATTCGATACTTGCTCACAAAGGGCCATTCTAAGGCACCTCTTTGCATGGAGCAATTGTGATCCAGCCTATCATTCGCGGCTCATCAATCAACTAGCACATCACATTTGAGAAAGCAACATGCCTTGTAACTTATCTTGCTCACACGATGATACTTATATGCATCAACCCTTTGGTTAAGATGCATCATACTCAGTTCAAAATTATAAGCTCATCTCTCAGCGTGGTAGAGTTATCCTTACAAGTCTGATACACAAAATCCAATCGCACATGCAATTAAGGGTACCGTGCAAACTAAAACCTCAAAAATTATTTTAATGATACTAAATTTAAATAAATTGATATATTTTTAAGGTTATTTGTAAATTTAAGTCAAATATTAAGTGTTGAACAAAAATAAATCAAGTTCAAGTGACGCCTAACATGTGTATGACTTACATGTGAGTACATTTTGGATAGACTAGGGTGCATTTGGATGGCACTCATTCGTGTTTAGATTAGAATTTTTGCACTTGATACAGACCTCTTTGAAACTCATGTGCGATACAAAATTTTGGCTCCATGTTTAAGTTTCCCCAAACTAATATATGTATACCAATTTATTACAAATAGACTATTTGCCTAATTTCAACCTGCAAGATCAGGAGAGAATGGAGAAAGGGAAAATAGGAAAATGGAGAGAGGGGAAGAGAGGGAATGAAGGGGATATTTAAGTCAAATTTTGATAAATCTAAGTCATGTCAAGTATATCTATGCATTTTCTTCATTTATTGATAATTTTTTAAAAAAAAATTTAGAGTATTTTTCTTCAAATGTATTGATATTCTCTTATTCTATATGACTTTACTTTATATATATGTTAATCTATTTTAATTTTATAAATTTTTATAAAACTCATATCTTAAATTTATGTAAACTATATTCTAAATGTCCAAAATATCAGTATAATGGTCATATATGTTACTAATTTTTATACTTAAAATCCTACATATCATAAATATTTATGTAATCTTTCCTACATGTTCTTCATTTGCAAGAAAATTGATGAAAACTCCATTTTGATTTTTATAAAAGTAATTTCTTCTCTAGCTTATGAAAAATTATGTATATTTGTATTTTGGTATAAAAATTTTAATTTTGACTAATTAAGAATTATTATAGAGAATTAACATAATATATTCAAAACCTAATATATTATTTATAAATCAAAACTAGAATCTAGTATTTATTATTTTAAAAAATGACATTTAACTCAAATTATAAGGAATAATATATAGTAGGCCAATCCAAGAGTTGTGATTAGTATCGTATAGCCTTTGATTATATGAAAATAATTATAATTTAAATTTTGATATTTGATCAATAAGGTTGAGGCCATTATATATCATTGGTACTTATAAGTTTGGAAGATCTCGTGTTGTTATTTGTTCACGTTTTTTATATATTTTTTATCAGTAAATATTGCATAAATTTAGCACATGTGATGCGTTTCTATAATTTTTTCTGTTCAGATATTTGTAAACAACTTTCACATGCTTATCAACTTTTTGATATAATCGGCAATTCAAATTTTGATCGGGATTATCTCCTACATGTTTTCCTCAATATATCAATATATGTAAATTTATACATATTTTATTGAATATTATACTTATTTTTGTCACTTATTTGCTAATCTTTTAAATTAATGGATTTAAATTTATTTGTAGGGTTTTTTCATACATGGGAATGTCTTTCAGGATAATAAATTTTAGAATACTAAGTTGTATTCAGATTTTTAGATTAAGAATCATAAATTTATGTTGTTTTGAATATTGCTTGTATATGGCCACCGCTTGATAATATTATTAATTACAGTATAATGTTAAATTTTAAAATTAGATACTCTGATTTTGATTTAAGATACTTTTCTTTAGTTAATATTTGACTCAAGTAGTTGTCGAGTTTGATGAGATATTTTCAGGTGTTGATTGATTAGATATTGAATTACCATCGAGGTCATTTAATTGTACCACTTTTAGGTTCACATCCCATCGTTTGGTTTGGGTTTAAAATGTTCAATTTAATAATTATTTTTGGATTAAATTTAAAATCTAATTTGATATTAATGAAATTTGATTAGGGATTTGGATGTAATATGTTAGAGTTCGATTTTGTTAAGAATTAGGTTTTAAACCGGAGACGCTTGACCCTCACAAAGTTGCATCAGAAAAAATTATAAGAAAAATATTTTATTAAATTTAAAAAATTAAAATGATTAATTGTATTTTTATAGGCCTTAAAATGACGAGTGGACAAGATGGATCAATCTTTAATCGAGAGGAGGAATACCTCACTATAATGGTGAAAATGGTGGAGGTGTGGACCAATTGATCTAGAGCTGCTAAACTTAGAGCAAACTGTGATGAATTCGAGAGTTGCGCGAACAACTTATGATTTATTTACAAATCAATGGGTGTTGGAGTTTTTGGCAATCCAGATCTGACATAGGGGGAAGTTTGGATACGATGTATTGAGAAGGATTTTGATGTAATCAACTATCCAGAAATTACAAAGTCAAATTTGCCACATACAAGTCGGATGGAGAGGTTGAACATGTATCACATCTGCAAACTCCAGACATAATGGTTGAAATTAATTTTTTCATTAATCTATGCTTATCTTAATTTGATTTTAAATTAAAATCTAAAAATTAATTATTTATTCAATCAATTTAAATCTAAATTGTCATCAAAACACAAACATGTATGAAATACTATTAAACAATCCAAATAAAAATATAATAATTATCAAATCACAGGACAATTAAATCGACCTCAAATCATAAATAAAAAAACATCTTATCTAAATTAGTGTATCAAACTTAATATGTCCCCGGATCCAATTTGATGTGTTGGTTAAGGAGCTACAGGTTGGATCTTCTCGTCTGGATGATCATAAACGGGTCCAGTCTCTGTCTCGTTAAACCTAGATCATGTGTAGTATAACGAATAAATAAGAAGTTAGAGGATTAATATGACTAACTTCTCAATATATCCTAACACTCGAATTAAAAATCTTTCTGTAAAAAAAAAAGATAGATGATGTAGAATGAGAGTACGAATACACTGGTGAGGGGGTTGAGTGTTGGATTTAGAAGGTTAAGCTCAAGAAGATGCACTTAGTAGGGAGCGTCTTAGAGAGAAATATGCGCTCGTGAGGGAGCATCTTTACTGGTTGTACGATCGTTAGAGTGCAATTGGGATGCTTGACGATAGTAGCAAAGTCTCAGTTATGGCTCACTTGTTTGGGGAGAGTTTTTTATTTTATTTCTCCATGGTGTCTTATCCGGGTTCAATTTTCTACAGGTAGTGAATGGGTATTTAGAGCGTTGGTGGACAGTTCGATATTCCTTGACTGGTAACCACCACTCGCTGAGTTGTTTGAATGGATAAAAAGATCTCGGTATGGTGGTTACCTTTGGAAAGAAATCTGCTAGGTTACCGTTGTCATTTTGGGAGTGATTGTGTGAATTTGGACGAATATTCTTAGAATAATTGCTAGGTTAATTCGACCGATTATGATAAATGTTTTTAGCATGCGGAAAGAAGATTGTTGGCTAACGAGATTATTTTGGCCAATTGGGCAGGTTGGAATATTGTTCGGATCCTAAGCCTGTCCCATCTGCTTTTAGGTCCTCTTCTTCGGTCGAGACTTTCAGACAACCTCTTCAGTGTATGCTTGACATTCGGATTGGTCCATGAGTAACGGACACATCAAAACTAAACTTTCAGATTCTATAATCAAATTTAAATATTTTTGTCAACATGGACCGGTGGTTGAATTTATTATAACTAAAAATATTAAAATCTAATAAGTAAAAGCTTCAATTTTAAACTAATATTTGACATCAAAATATTAAATCATTTCGACACCATAAAAACTAATCAAACAAGTAGCCTTCTATCGATCCTAATTCCATGCAAATTAATTCGGGCCTATTAGTCTGAAGGGTTAGTGAAAATATTGGTAAGAATAAATTTAACATTCAGTAATACATGTATATTTTTATAAATTAATGTACATTGCATGAAATGCGCTAAGATAATGCCACAATCAAAATTCAGAATACTGACAATATTAATTTTTAAATAAACATACCAATGTTGGATAATAATAATTAAATATATAAAAAATTATGCAAATACTAAAATCATGCAAAAATCATACCAATGTGTAAACGAGTAATGATTAATAATGATCTTACCAGTAAAAATGAATATTGAATCTTAGGCTATGATTTTTTTATAGTAAAGAATTATACGCTACTATTTATAATTTGTGAGTTGGCGATTACATATTATTCCTTATAATCGGATTCAAATATCACCTTTTTAACTTCTTAATACTAGATTTGACTTTCGATTTTATTAATGATATATTAGAAATATTTAAATATATTATACTAATCTTCTATAATGATCATTACTTGGTCAAAATAAAAATTCTACTTGAATATAAATTTATTTTTTTCTCATACCAGAGAAAATTATTTCTTTCATTAAAACTAATGCAGTGTTTTTCTTTATATTTTTTAAGTATATAACATATAGTTAAAATTATGGATATACAATAATTTTAATGTGTAATTTAGAAATATATAGAAACTTATATGAGTAAATTTACAACATGTCAAATCATTAAAGCTAAGATTTTATTAACTTAATATAATCTAATGTAATTTCATCAATCTTTTTTAAATTAGAAATATGCATGAATAATTATATAAAAATTTAAAACATGTTGAAACACACACACACACACACACATATATATATATATATATATATATTTTGGAGACATACATGAATATTAAATAGAAATTCAACCGTTAAACATGATTTGTACAAATTTCATATATATATTTCATAAAAGTAGAACGGGATTGCAAATATATAAAGTTTAAAACATTTTAAATAAGAAATATATATATATATATATATTTAAAATAATAAATATTCAAAAATTATAAAAAAAATAACGATAAAAGAAAAAATTAATATGGATATACTTACCTTCATTTGATTTTTACAAAAGATATCTTGATTTCATATTTCTTTCTCATTCTTTTTCTTCCTCTTGTTATTCTTTCTTTTTTTTTCTCTTTTCTTTTTCTTTTTTCTCTCAAAAATTAGTTGCAAATTAGTTCAAAATCAGTCAATGGGACTATATATAGAAAACTAGTGCACAAGTACCAGTTAAGCGTGAATTAGGCTTTGAAGCGTAATCTACACCTCGTACGAACAACCCTCTGGCGCAAACATTCTAATCTAAAGATGCATGTGTGCTGTTAAAATACATTCTAGGAGCTGGCATTCTATTTAAAAAAAAATCCCATGTGTAAGCTAAAATCGTGTGAGGAGCCACTCAGTATTTTTTTATTTTGGTCTGAAAGTTAATTTTGATTCTAAAATCTAAATTGACTATAAAAATTCATTGATTTAATTTAATTAATTATTATTAAAATAATATTTTTAGATCTATGTATTATACATTGTTGAGGAATATGCTTCTTGAGTTTTTAATAGGATTGATATGAATCTAAACTTTATTTTTTATATGCATATATGAAAACAAAGTGTGGAGGTGAAAATTTGTTAATAAGAAACTTCTAAATTGCTAAATTTCAGCTTTAAGCCTATTTATGTATTTAAATTTATTTACATTTATTCGTTTAATGAATAATAAAATGTTATATATGTTATGTTACTATCAAATTTATAATTAAAATTTAATTTATATAATTATTAGTTGATTAGTTACTTTAATTGTGACAAATAAAAAAACCATTCTTTATATACAAGCACCATTGAGATATAATGATGGCATTTGATCATATAATTGTTGACCTAATAATAGTGTTTAGAAGTTATTTACAACTAATGATGAGATAAATATTCGCATTAGTTATTAATAATGTGAATATTTACTCTATAATGTTTTTGATTTAATGATCAAACAAAATTCAACGTTAAAAAATTTGGTTACACTTATAGTTATTTAAATTTAACAACGAAAAAATATCATAATTAAATTTTTGATTACTTTTAACGATGGTATTTACTTTCCTAATTATCAACATTTAGCAAACGATTAAAAACTCCGCCTCTAATAATACCCGAACTATCTACAATAGGAATCAAAATCCTACTGCCAATTCTTCTAACGATGGAAGAAAAATAAGAGAAATTTTGGGTTTTAAAGAACGATTAACGACAAGAATCATAAATTTTGTCATTAAAATCATTTATTTTTTATTGTGATTTGAGATTTGATATCATCGTTATCCAAAAAAATCATCATTTTCTTATTAAAAATAAATAATGTAATTTTATCGTTTATAAGGTAAGATAATAATCGGTTTCTTAATTACATAATCAATATTCTTTATATAAAAAATCATGTATATTGAGTGAATAACTTTGGTAATAAATAATTTTTAAAATTTATAAAATTTTAATATTTAATTATTTAATAATTTTACAAAGATGTATCATTTTATATAAAATAATTTAAATACAAAACCAAAAACGAAAGAGGACCTCTAATTTTTTCTGGGCTAACGAGAAACAGTGGGTGCAATCATTTGGCCGTCCTCAAGGCCGAATTATTGGTACCTGACTCCTATTCCGTGACCGATGCGTGGTCCCTCTAGGGTCCAAAATCTGGAAAATGACCCACTTATTTCTCCAATGTCCCTTCACTTTAAGGGGTTATGCTCTTTCTTTTTCTTTTTTTTTTTATTTGATTCAAATTTCTATGGCTCTCGCAAAAGTCGAATGCTCGAGCCCTCTGATTTGACATTTTTGGAAGCCTAGGAGTTCATTTCATAGCTATTTTATTTTTTTATTTACAATAAATTAATTGATAGTTGACTTAAAAATATTATAAATTTTTTTTATTCAATTTAAAAGACGACATAAAATCTTTGGTATCTAACGCTAAACACTTTCTAATATCAAAAGATGATATAACATCATATCTCTCTTTTTATCAAACTCTGTTTATAATAGTGGTTATTATTATTATTATTGTTGTTATTATTATTATTGGACAAAGTATCCACAGCCTAATCATTTACTATTATTGTAAGTACAGACTTTACAATTAAAAGAACCAATTATCATCCCGTCCTCTTACTGCCCTTACCTAATGTAATTTCCCATGTTAGCATTTTTGAAAAATAAAAAGAGTGCCGTTAATAGGGACCAACTGGGCCATTAAAATGTGGGGCTACATATAAGTATGCTAATTAAATAAAACTGTATTGATAAAGAAATAAAAATTTTTTATTGACCCCGTTAAATATTTTTAATTAATTTTATAAAATATATTTATTAATTACTAAAATCTCGCTAAAATTACGAATCCACCTCTAGTCATTAGAAAAAATAAATTTTTAAACACGCTTGAAATGTACAGTGATATAATATTATATTAATTTATATATTATTGTGCAGGCCTCTTGTTATAGATGAATAATATACTCTTATTTGAGAATTTGTTTAATATGAGCGGCTCTGTTCATTAAAGTCGTTAGATTAAAAAAATATAAATTTAAAATTTAAATATCAAATAATATATTTTAAGTATTTATTTTTAAAATTTTTTAAATAATTTAAAGTTTAATAAATATTAATATTATTAAAATTTTAAACACATAACTATTCTTAATATTTTCTTATATTTTTAAATCTTAATTATTAAATTTTAATTTAACTTTTTTTAAAATAAAAATAAAAAATCGAATCCCATGTATTTTAATAAAAAAAACAAGATCCCCGCGGTTGGACTGAGTTATGACCGGAGGTGAGCCACGTGAGCCACTGCCACTGATCGCTCGAAAGAGCCGGCAGCACAACGTGATGGGATCAGCATCCATCAAATTGCCAATTAAATATTACAACTAAACGACAATAACAAGACAAGCAATTTGCTAAATTATTTAGCCCCAAATTAGTTAATTAATCTGTAGAGACCGCCTAATCAACAATTAAAATTCAAACACTAAATAGTTAATCATGGATCATCTGAGTTTAAGAATGATGCCAATGTACTGAAATCCAGACCTTCATGTTGTTCCTTCAAATATTCACGTGAAACGCCTTCATCCTCAGCTTCATTTTGATGATCATCACCGTCGCAAAATTCCATGTTCATCGCGTCCGATATCAGCAGATCGACGATGTCAAAGTCCACAAGAAAATCGGAGGGTTCGTCCTCCGCAGCTCGGCAGGAACAGCTCGTAAGGGATCCGTGGCTTTCCAGATTGGGGAACGAGCAGTTCTCGATGGTCGGATGCTCGGCGATCTCTTGCGGGATCAAAACCTTTGTGCATCGAACGGCTTTCGTTCGAATCGCCTCGTGCCGTTGGATAGTCGGTCCTGGTGGTGGATCCCTTGAAGGGCTCCACTCGCTCGAGCCACCCTTGCTGTTGAGTTCGCGGCTAGGTTTATTGACATCATCTTTTTCTGCTTTGTTCTGGCCTTGAACTTTCTTACTCAATGTAGTGTTCCAATAATTTTTTATTTCATTGTCCGTTCGTCCGGGTAACCTTCCAGCAATCAAGGACCACCTATAGTTTAAAAAAATATTTAACAAAAAATAATAACATATTTAATTATATGATATAATATAAATTATTTTTATATTTAAAACAATTAGATTTGAATTGAACCAAGAGAAAAATATTATTTTTGCTATAAATTTATTATAATTTTATAAAATATAATATAACACTTGTTGAATGATTATTTTATTATTATTATTATTATTTCATTGAGTGGGTTCACGTGATAATTTTAAATCTTGGTTCAGCATTGATGATAAAAGACGACAGCTTTCATGATTTAGCTTTAAGTCCAACAGATTCGAATTTTACTATATGATTTTCAACCATTTCGTTGGTTTATAATTCAAAAAAAAAAAAAAAATTATAATTATTTTTAGAAAAATAATTCAAAAATTTTAATATATAACTCAAAAAATTTATTTATTAAAATTTAAGAAAAATAAGTAGTAAAAAGACTAGCTTAGATTGATGTATTCAAATCACTGTTTTGGGTCCTATGGAATCTGCTTAAAGAATTTAAAGCTACTTCCTTTCATATTAAATATCGATTTTTTTAAGATCTTACGAGGGAATAAAACTATAATTAATTATTTAATTTTGTAAATTATATTTATTTTAAATACTCTATAACTATTGCTGAACATTTAAAAATAATTTTTTCAAATAATAAAATTTTAAAAAAATTTACAAAGAAAAAAAGATTAAAATTTAGTTGTATTTAACGTAATTCAACATGAAAGGATGAGTAATTCATTCCATGATGAAAGACAATTCCCTTTTCTTGTAGCATCATTGAGCCAATAAGAGAAAAATGCTCGATCTAAAAACAGACAGTCATCCATCGCTATCTAATTTTATCTTAAGATTCGATTTAATTTCTTCTCGGATACGATGCAAAATCCTAATGACAAAGTGGAATAATGAGCAGGATGAACGAGTGCTAAGAAGTTAATCGTTTACCTGTTACCAAGCAGTTTGTGAAGCTTGACTATGAGCTCTTCCTCTTCATGTGTAATGTTGCCTCTTTTAATATCCGGCCGGAGATAATTCAACCACCGGAGTCTGCAACTCTTCCCACATCTCTTCAAACCTGAACTTTGAAGAACTAATCAGTATTCATTTATCAGTAGAATTCAATTAGAATTTTCACAAGAAGGCAGGCATGAAGAGGAGAGTAGACCAGTTAATTAGTTCTTCTCTTTCTTTCTTTTTTGTTTTAAGAAACGGAAACTGATTACCTGCTCGCTGAGGAAGGTCCCGCCATTTGCCGTCGCCATGGGTGTGAATGTACTTAACGAGGATCTCATCTTCGCGAACAGACCATGCTCCCCTGTTAAGTCCCTCTTTTGCGCAGCATGGTCTCCTTCCCATTATTTCTTCTTCTTCTTCTTCTTCTTCTTCTTCTTCTTCTATTTCTGCCAGTCTCTCATACGGTGTAGTTAGCTGTCAGTTAAGGCTGGTAAAAGCTTATAAATACAACCCAGCAAGAGCGGAGGTGGGGGCTAGAAAATAGAACGTACGACAACAACGTGCACAATAGAAAAATAACCTAATCAACCAGCGATCAATACTTCATAGTTGACTGGCTGTAAATTATTACTAAACGTACTTAATAGTTTGCCATTCAATCACGGCGATAAGTTACTGGGTTCACCTTTGGATTTTAAGAGATATACTTATAATTTTATAAAGTAATTACTACAATAATATTAATATTTAGTGATAAAATAATTTATCACTAAAGATTATAAATTTAACATTAAAATTTTTAGTGACAAAATATTAATTTATCACTAGATTGTCACTAAACATTTGTCACAAAATCTTTAGTAATAAATTTGTATTTTATCACTAAAGAAATTTTTTAGTGACAAAATAATTTTGTAACTAAATAATATTTGTTAGTGATAAAATAATTTTGTCACTAAAATAAATTTAAAATTTATCATTAAATATTATATTTAATAACAAATAATTACCATAAAAAGTATATAATTTTACATTTAATTTATATACTTTAATCGGCAAAAATTTAACACAAATATCAAATTAATTTCAATACAAATATCAAATTATCTTACAATAATTTAAAAAAAATAAAATAAAATCAACGAACTTATGTTGGCGTTGACAAAACTAGCAGCTTGAGTTTCAACACAAAAAAAAAATTCTTTCTTTGAGTTTCAACAAACTTATTGCAGCTTTGTAAAATGAATAGATGAGGTTGGTGTTCAAATCGAGAGGGAGTTCTGAAGCCATGGCGGCCATTGGCAACAACCATTTGAAGCCCAACGTAGTAATACTTCTGTCCTTTGAACAAATGCAGCTGTGTGGACCTACCATTTGAACAAATTCCAATTAATCTCTACTATGTTAATGATAAGAAAAAATAAATACAGTCAATAAAAGTTAGGAAATAAAAAAGGTAAATGTATTACACTTCGTATATTTGCTCCTATTTATATATGTTAATGTATATTCTGTATAAAATGCATGCCTTTGTATATTATGTACACTGCTGAGCATTTGGCTCACCCGCTTACTGTTTTCATCACCTACATGGTCGACATCCTCACTGAAATCTACATTTCTAACATTTGTGGCATCATGGATCAAAGAAATAGTATTATCATATTCGAAATCATTATCTCCGCTTTCTTCCCATCATCATCATGTCCTTCATCATTGGTAGAGTCATTTTCTTCTTCTCCATGAATAATTTATTATTTGTAATCCCTTAATATTCCGTATATGATTAAGTGGTTGAAGATTATTTCCCTATCTTGAAAAAAAAGATTGTTATAATTATTGCATGGATAACGTATCTTATCCCCATTTTTAACTTTTGAAAATGCAAAATCAAGAAATTTGATAGCTCCTTTTTTATACTTTGATTTTTGTCTGTCACTAACAGTCTTACAATTTATCCAACTTTTATCCATCCTAAAATGTAAACAAAAAAAAATTAGTATTAATAAATTAATTATAGGTTAACCATGTTATAAAGAGATAAGTAAATAAATATATAATAAAAATTATATTTGGGCCATATTGCCTAACAGCTTTGGTGTGCCATATGAAAATTTGAAGGTAATGCGTTGATGTGTGTGGGTGTGTATGAATTATTCTATAAAGTATGTTGTATATGATATTTTGGCAACATCTCAACTGACTATCATACCCAGCAATTTTGGCAATGACAGGATCAGAATACAATGGGTTATAATCACCAAAGAATTGTGTAGCAGTGCCTACATAATTACAATGAAAATTTATTAGTATCATTAGTAAACAAAATATGATACATGTTGTTTCTTAAGTAATTTTGAAAATAAAAAAATTAGTTAAACAAAATATGTCTCTAACTTTTAATTAATTTCTTTGATGGAAGTTATCTTTGTATTTTGTTTTGTTTGATGGAAGTAAGCAGGTTGGCCAAAGTTGTTGCTGCGCATCACTTTATCTTTTTACATAGGGGTGGTTGAAAATTTAGTGTCTACACAGTAGGCGAAGAGGAACAAAATGTGAAACTATGACTGCATACATAAAACTGGAAATAATATTTTTGATTTCCTGAAAACTGATAGAGGATGGACTATGAACTGCTTGAGCTCCTGGAATCGAAACTGAAAGATTCCTGTGCCTGGTCATGACACAGCAATGTTGAACTATCTACATACATAAATTAGACAATGGTAACTATCACAATATTATTAAAGTTACTAGATTCTAACATCTTATGTGAATTATTTTCATATATAAGACAATTTTTATGTCTTATGGACCATTTAGAGGTTCATTTAGGCCCTTCCCTCCTTTATGTGTTCCTCTGTTCTGAATAAATATGATAGCCTAATAGATCCAATAAAAGAGGTTTATTTTGTCTCTCTAAAGTTAGGTTTTTCTATTGAATATTTGTGAAGGCTTCCACCACGAGTTTTTAAATTTTGTTCATCATTTGTTTGTTCTAGCTTTTTTTCTTCTTGTTTGTGAGTATAACTAAATCAACGCAATTCTTGGCCCAATGGTTTGATAATTTTTTTTTCCTAATAACAACAATCAAGCATGTGTAGTTATGGAAGATTGGTATGCAGCAAAAAAGTAAGGAAAAAAAGCCTAGGGAAAAAATGTTTTCAGTTGTCTGATTTCTCAATAAATGGATAACTGAAGAGTATGATTTTTCTGTTACTATATAAGAGCTGGTACTCAAAGAACCATAAACGTGGGGTTATAAAACTTCCAATTTTTTATGTTGTATTTTGGATCCTCTATGTTGGAAGTGATAGTAGAAATGAATTGCCACATCAAAAGGATTGAGTCATTCTATTTTTTTCTTTTTATAATTTATAGCACAAAAAGTTTTACATATCGGCCTGATATTTTCATCCATTGTATAAATTAGATATGATTGCTTGTTTTTAATTTTGAAATTTCTTCATAAACTATTTACAAAAAGATTGGGTTCCACATTTATATTTACAAAGTAAAAGAAAAAAGAATGAAGTTTGATAAATTTCTTGTCTCTGCTTATACATGCATGTGTTTCTATGTAGATGTTTATATATAGATATGTGTGTGTGTTTGCATGTGGGCATGCATATACATGTATTTAGAAAGCCTGAATGATATTGAAAATTTCACTTTGACAATCTCCATTGATCTTATAATGTCCGGTGCCTATGTGAGGACTGACTCCACACTTCACCCATAAATGTCACATTATTGATGAAATCTTCGAAATCATGGTTCCTTTCCAAACTGCTATGTCGACCTCCCAATTTCATCTATTATGCCTCTTACTCATCTACTTCATGGCAATCAACCTCTCTTCTCCCAAATCCATTGATCCATTTATTTGGGCCATCATGGGAGTCTTTGAGCATTTCAATTTATAGGTTCTTTGTAACTTTAATGTATAATATGCCTAATCTGAGAAGTATCAGTAAAATTATTTATATGTCCAATAGAGATAAATGTAACAAGATCTTGTCACACTATGTTTTCTTTAAAGGAAGTGTGCTTTGAGGTTCTGCTATTTTACTTGGATGATACCTTTTTCTTGCTGTGTGCTTCCCTTGAATTGTGTCAAGCATTCTTTGTGCTATTTTGCAAGTGCGTTATGCTGGTCTGTTATTCTTTTCTGTCCTAGGTCAAAATATTCTCCTTTTGGAATTCTTCTATTTTTCCCTAAATTTTAAATTTTGAAATTGTCGCAGGGGCTCCTCCTCTGGCTATCCCTGGTTCTGCACAACCACCAAGGATGTTTGGAACGGGTAAAGGTTTGATGATAGTTTGACGGGCAACAAATACAGATGTTGCCTATCAGGATAACAGTAAAATGTCCAAAAAAAGAAAGGTACCACTTCTTTAATAGATGGCATAGACTGCTCATAAATCTTTCTTTTTCTATTATTCTCTCATATATTTTAGTTCTCCAGTTCATCTTTTTTTTTATTTTTTAATTGTTCTATTAACTTCATTGCCAACAAAGGTAATGCTTAACTAGACCAAAATTACTAAATATCAACAGGATATAGACTTCTTGAAAGCGTACAGCTGCAATGTCATAGTTTCCAAATTCAATGTTTCACCAGCTACTCACAGAAGACATTGTTCAAGTTGGAAGACAATATTCACGCCTTATAAAACAAATCTCCATGCCATACATAAGAGAAATAAGCAAATATGGCAAAAGATCCTCATTCCGGAAGAAATACCTCTGCTATTTCTTTCAAAAAGCTTGGGAATATAAAATTAGTTCGGTCCACAACAAAGTTTATAGGAAAATGGTTGTAGTTATTCATTCCTGTGTTGGCCGGAAATGGGGCGGCCTACCGTCACAAGCACAAAGGGATCGAAGAGAAGGAAAGAAAAAAGGTAATGACAACCGATATTTACGTGGAAAGCCCTTATGAATCAAGGGAAAAACCACGGGACGTCAAGTTCAAAAAATTACACTATGTATGAGATAGAGATTACAAACAGTAAGGCGGAAATACACACACACTCAGTTGGGCCTTCTTCCACTCCTCTGTTTTTACTCTCATAAACTCTGCTCTACAACACACACACACACATATATATAGCATATACAAAGGTCTCAGCAGTAGAACCAACACGTCCTTCCTTGTAGTAGGTGCACGATTCCCAAGAGGCATGTATCAACCTAGCAGTAGACGACGCATGCCTGCAGCAGTAGAAACACAGGTCTGTTGCTTTTGGGTTTTCAAGGTTACCTAAATAGGCAGGCCAACCTACTCCTTCCGATAAGGCAGTGCACCAGACAGTCTTAATGAGCCAGCCATCCATGTAGACCGGCCCTTCAAAAAAAAATACCCGGCCAACATCCTGTTGACCACCCATCCCGACCAACATCCGGTTGGCGCCCATCCGGTCAACATCATGTTCATAGTCCATCCGGCCAACGCCACGTTGACCGAAATTTCTTCATGGGAGAGATTTCCAACAAACTTCCCCACTCGACCATGAGGAAGTTAACTCGATAGCTCCGACCATCTTGCAAAGATGCCTCATTCTTTCCTTTCGGTAGAAATCTTCGTCATCATGTCTCCGCTCCATTCTCTTCCGTGCTAACCTTTCTAATGACAAGTCCTTCCTCCAAAGACATCTCGCACCCAATGATATCGTATCAATGTGCTTAGATTTGGAATGAAATGAGGAGTTCTTACACGCATGAATGGCACTGGCCGCCACAAAGTACCACATATCTCTCCCCGTGTGATGCCTAACTCCCGAACGAACTCCTTCATCCACAAAGATCTCCTTTGCAAGCTTCCGTAATCGCAATGTATTCACTTGATTGTGGATAGTGCTACACATTTTTGTAGCTTGGATTGCCAAGAAACTGTACCGTCCGCAAATTTTATCAAATAACCCGATCTGGATTTGCGTGTGTCAACATCTCCGCCATGTATGCGCCTCGAGTATCCCACCACTGTGGTTTGTCCCTTCCAAGACACAGCACCTCTTCGAAGTACCCGAATATATCTCATGATCCACTTCACGTTGACTGCTCCTTTCCCTGATTGGACAAACCAAACCGCTTAACTGTCCCCGACGGCATGAGCTATGTCCGGTCTGTGCATACCAGCATACATCGCTTCCTGTGGTGATGAGTAGGGAATGCCTTTCGTGTATTTCCTCTCGTCATCCGTGAGTCGGGCATTGACGAGTGCTCACCAGTTGGATTCGCCAATGGTGTATTCACGGGTTTTGACTTCTCCATGTTGAATCGTTGGAGCACTTTCTCAAGATAGTTCTCTTGAGACAACCACAACTTCCTTGCCTTCCGATCGCGTAAGATTCTAACTCCCAGAATCTGCTTAGCCGATCCAAGGTCCTTCAAGGCAAATGATTGTCCAAGCTGCTCCTTCAGCCTTTTTATCCGATCTCCATTGCGTCCGACGATCAGTATGTCGTCTACGTAAAGGAGAAGAACAACAAAATCATTATCCGAGAACTTTTGTACAAATACGCAATGGTCTTGAGTTGTCCGCCGGTACCCCTGACTGGTCATAACTGACTCAAATTTCTTATACCCTTTGCGTGGGGCTTCGCTTAATCCCGTAAAACTCTTTCTTAGTCGGCGAGACAAGTTTCTCCTTCCTCTTGACTTTGAACCTCCGGTTGCTCCATGAGATTTCCTCCTCGAGCTTACCATGGAGGAATGTCGTCCACATCCATTTGTTCAACCTCCAAGTCTTGGGCGGTAGCCGTGCCAAGCACTACCCGGACGGAGGATATTTTGACAAATCGGGCAAAGATCTCATCAAAATCAATCCCCTTTTGTCGATCAAACCCTTCACCACCAACCGTGCCTTGTATTTAGGCTTCTTGGTATTCTCGTCCCGCGCTTTTATAGACCCATTTGTTCTTGAGGGCCTTCTTCCCTTTGGAAGTTTTACCAAGTCAAATGTGTGATTTTCATGGAGGGAGCTCATCTCCTCCTTCATGGCTTCCAAATGGCTTTCTTTGCTATCATTCTTCATCGCCTCTTCATAGTCTTCGGGCTCTCCTAAGATCGTGAGCATGACATATTCATTTGGTGACAGCGGATGGACTGGCCGCATCTGTCACGAGAGGACCGTCTAATAGAGACATTTCCAAATGCCGGTTGAGGAAAAATTTGATCATTGATGTCATCCGAGTCATGACTTCCCTTCATTATCCTCAACCGCTCCCCGACCAGGATCCTCTCCTTCTAATGATGCTCTGACGGGCGGCTTCAGCGCCCATTTGATCTGCTTGTTCATCGTCACATTTGGCCTTCCCCGCAAATGTCTTCGATCGCCTCATTTTCAACGAAAGTTACGTCCCTAGACCGGACGAAGTTTTAAATGGTGGATCATAGGACCCGTGAGCTCTAAGCATCTTCCCCCGTGGCCCAAGAAGACACACCGAGTCGCCTTTGGCTCCAACTTTGTCCTTTCATCCTCGGGACATGTACGAATGCTTTGCATCCGAATACTCGTAAATGATCATAGGACGGCTCCTTGCCGTCCCATATCTTTTTCTGCCACTTCACCCATCGAGGGCTTGTTGGGTGACCTATCGATGATGTAGGCCGCGTCCGAGTGCTTCGCCCGAGAATGAAGCATGAAACTTTGCTTGGAAAGCATGCACAGACTCTCTCTAAGAGCGCATTTATCTATCCGTTCGCCACTCCATTCAACCGTGGAGTCTTTGGTGGCATTTTCTGATGCCTAATACCATGCAACCGGCAGTAAGCATCAAAAGGTCCCAAGTATTCGCCGCCGTTGTCGCTACGGACGACCTTCAGCTTCTTCCCCGTCTGACGCTCCACTAGAGCGTGGAACTGCTCAAAGACATTAAGAACCTGGTCATTGGTCTTTAGTGGGTAGACCCACAGCCTTCTTGAGCAGTCGTCAATGAAAGAAACAAAATATTGGGCTCCTCCAAATGACTTTTCTCTGAATGGCCCACACACATCTGTGTGAACTAGTTCTAGGAGCTCCGCCTTCGGATCGGACGACTCCCCACGGAATGAAACTCTCCTTTGCTTTCCAGCCAAGCAATGAGGACATGTCTTTTGTCCTTCCTCCTTTGCTCCAGTGATCAGGCCTTTCCTGGCTAGGTAGGACAGCCCTTAATTACTCATGTGGCTTAGCCTTCTATGCCATAGGTCCATCGTCTCTGTGCTGGCTATGGTATTCACATTTCCTGCCACTGCACAGGCCTTCATCAGATACAGGCCGGCGGCCTTCTTTCCTCTTGCTACAACAAGAGATCATCTTGTCAGCTTCCACTCGCCTTGATAGAAGGTATTGCAATAACCTTCATCATCCAGGCGTCCGTCTGAGATGACATTCAGCCGGATGTCAGGGACATGACGTACGTCCTCCAATATCAGCTTTGTCCCGTTATTTGTGACCATGATAACATCTCCTCTGCCTACAACGGGAGATGTTCCTTCATTCCCATTCTTATTACTCCGAAATCTCCTGGAGTATAGGATGTAAACAGCTCCCTTCTGGACGTTACATGTAAGGTGGCACCAGAGTCGATCACCCAGCCAGACTCCTCGTCCGTCACATTTGTCACGTCTCCTTCACTTGTCAGCAGGAGACCGCTGCACAGCTCTTACTACTGAGACGGAGGACCTTTCCTCTTCCCGTCCACTGTCACCTTTTTCTTTTTCCGCATTTTTCCGCTTCCATTTGAAGCAATGCTTCTTAATATGGCCCTTATTGCCACAGTGGTGACACTCAAGGTTTTGATACCTCGATCTTGACTTGCTGCGAGCTTTCTCTCCTTGTTTTTGACCACGGCCTCTGCTTCTTCCCCTGGTTTCAGTCACAAGTACCTTAGATGTCGAGGCCCCTTGTGACCTCCTTGACTCATTCATGAGTAAGGAAGTAATAACCGCGTCCAGCTTCAAAGTATCTTTGCCAAACAGCAAGGTTGTGACTATATGATCATAGGAGGCCGGTAGAGATGCCAGCAGGACTAACGCCTTGTCCTCCTCCTTGATATCTTCTTCAAGGGCGGACATCTGCGTCAATATCCGGTTGAACTCGTCCAAATGCTTCTCAAAGCTTCCTCCTTCTGACAACCGTAGGCCGTAGACTTGCTTCTTCACATGAAGTCTGGTTGTCATGGATTTGGACTTATACCGGCTTTTCAACATCTGCCAGACTTCTGCCGGGTCAGCCAAGCCAACAACTTCCTGGAGAGTGTTGTCCACCAGGCAGAGTTTGATAGTGCAATTTGCAAGATCTCTTTTATCTTGCCATTCGTCATCGGTCAACTTTGCAGGTTTCTCTTCCTTCTTCTTCAGCGCCTTTATCGTCCCTTATCTGGTGAGAATGTTTTTCACCATTTCTTGCCAAAGAATGAAATTACCCTGCCCGTTAAACGGTTCAACGCTAAACGGCAGATTCTTTGATGATATCGACGCCATTAGAACAAAGTTCTCAACCTAACTCTGATACCACTTGTTGGCCGGAAATGGGGCGGCCTACCGTCACAAGCACAAATGGATCAAAGAGAAGGAAAGAAAAAAGGTAATGACAACCGACGTTTATGTGGAAAGCTCTTATGAATCAAGGGAAAAACCACGGGACGTTAAGTCTGAAAAATTGCACTATGTATGAGATAGAGATTACAAACAGTAAGGCGAAAATACACACACACTCAGTTGGGCCTTCTTCCACTCCTCTGTTTTTACTCTCATAAACTCTGCTCTACAACACACACACACACATATATAGGATATACAAAGGTCTCAACAGTAGAACCAACACGTCCTTCCTTGTAGTAGGTGCACGATTCCCAAGAGGCATGTATCAGCCTAGCAGAGAGATTTAAGCGCATGCCTGCAGCAGCGGCTCACAGTGTCCTGTTGCTTTTGGGTTTCAAGGTTATCTAAATAAAAGCGCCAACCTACTCCTTCCGCAAACAAGGCGGGTGCAATCGCTATTGCCTTAATGAGCCGGTCATCCTTATAGACCGTCCTTCAAAAAAAAAAAAACCGGCCAACATCCTGTTGACCACCCATTCGGCCAACATTCAGTTGTCCGTCCATCCGATCAACATCATGTTCACCGCCCATCCGGTCAACGTCACGTTGACCAAAATTTCTTCATGAGAGAGATTTCCAACATCCTGGACTCTAGTATTCAATTCAAATGAATTTGACTTGCCTTAGAAACAGCAAAATTAGTACTAAAAATACAACCAAATTAGTTCTAAAAATATAGCAGAATCGCATGGATAAAAGCCAAGGCTTCCACATGGTAAAAAAATATAAAAATAAAGATAAGGAGCTTCTACCTTTCTCTAAGTTTCTGCTCAAACTGAAGCAATTTTTCACGTACAGGTTGCAGAAACAAATCCAAGTCCTGGCAAATACAATGCTTATATTGCTGTGGCAGATCCTTGTCGTCCTCTAATTTCACCTTCATCTACAAGGTTAAAGCCAATCATAAAATGCGGTAAACTTTATACACAATAAATTGCATAAAGAGGATTAACAACAATGAAATGATTTAGGGGAGTGCTATTAGCTATTTACAGAATATTTATACAGACTGCTACTATGGCTCTATTAATTTCTGAGTCTAAACAAATTTTTCTTCCAATTGCTAAAGTCACTAAATAAATTTTTTTTTTAAAATGCCACTGTAATGACTACGATGACTGGAGTAAATTGATTGCACATGAATTTTCCAAGACTTTGAATAGTCACAAGAGGATAAATGGATTCCAACCTCTTTATTTCTTTCCGACAAATACTCTACAAAACCAGGTAGCAGAATTTCTAGAATAATTCAACCAAAAATAGTTCAATTCACTGAATCGATCACACAAACATCAACAGGAATCATGTATCTAAATGCCTAAACAAACATGAGTTAATCAAACTGATGAAAAATCTATTGAAAAAATCAAACAAAATTTCTAGAACAATATTTTGCTCAATATTTAAATCTATTGAAAAAATTTTAAGATATCTGACGGATATGAAAAATCAATGAACTATTCTCAAAAGTTTTAAATATATATATCTCTTAGTATTTTATTTATAATCGAATCAAAATACACATCAATTTTTACTTGCGAATACTTCTATTTTGTCGTCATATACAGAACATAAGACTTCTATTTTGCTTGCGAAGAAAGGACACAGAAAGAACACGATTGCTTGCCTGATTTACGATAATATACAGTGACGACAGCTCCAAATAATGACGATGGACAACGGCGACATGAAATAATGACCACACAGAATAATAGCTCTCTCTCGGAATTAAGAATCGCAAATCTCAACTGTTACGGAAATAACGACAAAGAATCGAATGGCAACGCTCAGCAAAATGAAGGGGAGAAGAGGAAGAGAGAAAGAGAGAGTGTAACGCTCGATCGAGGAAAAGAGAAATGTCGCAACCAGCAAAACGGGATGACTGAATGGGGATGAGGGTTTACCTTGCCTCCTTTGCCTGCGGCCATTGGATGCCATTTCATCCAACGGCTACATATTACCCTTTTTTTTAATAAAAAAATATTGGCACGTGGCTGATATTTATTGACCAGAATCTTATATTTACGTAATACATAAATATTACGTAATACATAAACTTATATTTACTAAATTTTTATTATATTATTATTTAAATTTTTAATGTTAAATTATAATAAAATTATTATTTATTTGATTTTTAACTTTTAGTGACAAAATAATATTTTTGTCACTAAATTATAAATATTAATTACTAATAGTGATAAAAATGTATTTGTCATTAATTTTTTATCACTAAAAATTAATTTTTTTATAGTGAATTATCAATAAAAATTATAAAATAATATATATTGACAAAAAAATTTATTTTTAAGAGACCACGTATCTCAGTGTACATAAGCTTTAGAGGACCTGACTTCTTTAAAGATATTTTATCGTTGAGAGAGACCCTTCTTTGCTTTTCAATCATACATTGATTACAAGTTCTCTCCTTTGTTTCCTTTGCCCATAAAAAAAAAAAAAAAATTGATATTTTTAGATAAGCAAATGAGCTGCTTCTACTCATGTGGCTAATCTCTGGTGCCATAGTTCTGAAGTCTTATTTTGGTCATGGAAGACATGTAGATCAAGAATATGAGGTTAGAATGCTTTTTTTCACCCATCACCACTAAAAAATCTCTAGTGAGCTTTCGAAAGCCATCCTAAAAAATATTACAAAAACCCATGTTATCTAGCTTTCAGTTACTACAAGATTCAACCCTTTTTTTAGAACATGATGAACACCCCATAACACAAACTTTGTGCCAATTTCAATCATCAAATAAGTATCACCACAACCCATGATATATAACATGTTATTATTATCCTTCTTTAATATTTGAAGATATAAATCATAAAAAATGTGAACAATTTTTTCCTTAGCATGACATAGAGTAATATTGCAAGGCTCGAGTTCAAATATTATTATAATTTTAATTAATTACGTTAATATAATTAGAATTAATATTAAATGATAATAAAAATTGGGTTAAAAGTTAAAATTAGACTGAATTTTCTAGTATCTAATAGAAGTTTAATCGGCACCTGAGCGCCCAAACCTATGGAGCTAGTGCTTAAGGGACTCCTGATCAGTACCTAAGCGCGCTAGTAGCAAAATGTGTATACCTAATAAACACTTGAAGGACGCTCAAGCATGCTGTCACTGTACATTAGTGTCTGATGCATGCTTGAACATTATTCGAATGCCACTAGGTATAAACAATGGAACCCTATTGAATTCTATTATTTTTTTTAGAAATTTCAAGAGAGAAGAGAGAGTAAATCTTAGAAGCTCAAATTTAGTGAATCTAAGTTAGAATTTGGTAAGATTCAAGTCAAGGTAAATACATTCTAAATTTTTCTTCTCTTGTTACTGTTTTTTGGAGAATTATTTAAGTATTTTTTATTCTTATACTCATTCATGTCATGATTTTGAAGTTATATTAATATTATTTCACATGCATGTGTAATTCTTTTTATTTTATTATAAAAATATATAGAATTTATGTCTAAATTTATATATATTATTTTATCCTAACTGTATCCTAAAATTGATCCTTATGTATGTTCCAAAAATCTAATATTATGTTCCTATATTTTAATTTCGTGAAGTGTCTACTTACATGTCTAAAAACTGTAAAATATATATTTTGAAAATAGACATAATTCTTCTATATGCATGTACATAATTTGAATTTTTGTCAAATTTTAGATATAGCTAATTTTCTGCATTGTTTTATTAAAATTTCTGCAATATTTTGCTAACAATGATTCTACATGATTAAAAAAAGTATAATTCAGTATTTCAAGTTAACAATTTATAAAATTATGTGAGAAACTATACAATTATGTAAAGAAATTTAGAACTATTTTTTAAAATGTGAAAATCATAAATTATGAAAAAAAGTATAGTATTTTTCTAAAAGTATGTATTGGACCATGATTATATTTTAATGAGTAGTATATAATAAAGGTATATCAAAATTTGAACATATTATCCGTAGGTAAGAAATAACATTCGACTTTGCTGTCAGGGTATAAATGACAACCCACATACAGATTTTGAATAGTACCATATGACATTTAATTGTATAAAAATAAATATAATTTTAATTTTAATTATTTGCTCAATTAATCGATAAAACTTAGCCCTTAGTCCCTAAGAAAATTAAATTTTAATATGTTTTTATAATAATGAATTCAATAAAAATATGATAAAGAATTTCATAAATCTTTAATTTGAATTGTCGGTACAAGTATTAAAAAATTTTATATCATTACATTAGATTCTGATTCATTGTTCTTCCTATGCATTTTGAATGCAAATTATATATGATTATTTTTAAATTATAAGCTTTATTGAGTTTTTAACTTACTCCTTACTTTATTTTTAATAACCTTTTCAGATAAAATACTTAGATATATATAGGAAGATTAGGACTGAAGAATGTTAATATTTGGAGAATGTAGAATCTGAAATTATGAAGTTATGCTACTATAATTTAATTTTGGATAGCCATTAATGTATTATGTTACGTTTTGAACAGTTTTAAAATATTTGAAGTGTTGTATTTCAATTTTCGGATAACAATTAATATATTTATGTGGTTGTAGTTGTATGTTTTGGGACGATGGTGATCCAACAGAAGACAGTAGCTGGTTATAATTAACCGTTATTGTAGTCTTGTAATTATTTAGGGATGTTGATTGTCCAATGATTAGCTATTGGTTATCAAAATATATTTATGATTTATTTTTTTATAGATTATATACTCTAATTATTGATAATAGGTAAAAACTTCTTACGTAAGGTTTGATATTATGGTTTGAGTCGATGTCGGAGTCACATAATGACGTGTCATATATTTATATCCCATGTATAGTTTGTTTTCTATTACTGTAGTCGGTCGAGATATTGATACTAAATTCACGTTTGAATGTTAATTAGATTATAATTTGGTTAATTAATAATAATTTATTATATGTTAATGATTGGAACGGGATTTAAGATGTAACAGATATACTATCAATCACCTAATTTATCTTGTGGTTTGCAAAGGTTATCATATTTACTTCATAAAAAATAAGAAGAACAAGCTTAGTTACAATTGAGACCTACTCTTTTTTTTTTAACCCCCTTCTTTGTCTTCTCTCTAGTCGCTTTCCCTTCTTCCATCTGTAATAATATTTTTTAATATGACCCCTTTTGTGATGATAGCAGCACATTAGATTTTGTTACAGACTTCAATCCAATTAGAGATTTTACTGTTGTGTTGGAATTCTTCCCCATACTTCGTCTCGACTTTCTAAAACCAAAGCCTCAAGTGTGATTAAGAGGGGGTTTCTTGAGATTTTCTTCTCATTTTTTAATTTATGGCTCTACTTTTCACAATGCTTATCACAATAGTCCCATTTAGAGTTTAGTCGGAGAAAAATGTCTAAAAAATCTCCCACGAGTTTAGTAGAGTGTCGATTATTAGATTATAGGTTACTCCCATGTGAGTGTTATTTACATTTGATGTATCATTTGAGGGCTCATACAAGAACGTACGTGTATCGTACTGATCAGAAAAAATTACAAAGTGACGCACGACAGAAGTTGGAGCACCGATTTTGATATAAATGCGTCTAACGTGATTTTAAAATTACCACTTTATAAGTTTGAGATGTTAATTGTCGACACTATGAGAAAAAAAAAAAGAAAAAAGAAAGAAATGGGAGAAAACAAAGGTTTCAATATTCAAACAAGTTTCGAATCATGTTTCAATCTTTACTAACCTTGGATATGTAATTCTTTAAATTGAGAAGAATATTTTACCGATCTTATTTCTTCTCTTTCGTTTTGTACTCAATATTACTCGTGTATATTTATTATAAGGTATTATATCTTTATATTTTTTGGATTTGTATAACCGAACGTATATTATATAATAAATATTTCGAACGCATAATTTCGTAATTTTTTTCTCTCATTCACAACTTTTTCACATAAATCATGTGTCTTTTATTATTTGTAAGTATACATTGTCGATTATTTTTTTATGATTTAAATAAGCGGTCTAATCCCGACAAACGGTATCAGAAGCAAATTAGTATTGTTGTGTTTGAAACTTGTATAAATCAATGGAGGTTAAAAATAAGACGTCTTATTTGAATGACTCAAACCATAACACTTAAAGGAGTGAGATAAAATATTTATTATTCATTAAAATAATACATCTTTCTGTATTTACTATACAGAAATACGAGTTAAAATTCGAGGAGGAATGAGTTTTTGAATATGGCACTGCTGGCTCGTTTTGCAATGTGCATGCATTTATTTCACCACAAACTTAGTTCAATATATTATTATTCACCCATATTTAGTTATACTGTCATACCAAACCATGTAACAATTTTGAATCGTCATTTTCATTTGATGGCTTTTCTTTTTCATATGGGATAATTTGACCCATTATATTCATAATTGTTGAGAAAATATAAAAGTCTACTTAAAAACATGACCAACCAATTCATAAGACTATTAATCCCATCACCAATCCACTTGAAAATTCAATGGGATCCCTCACACCTCTATTTCATAGTGGTGGGGGGCGCTCGAGAAAGTACATTGATAATAAAAATAAATAAATGCAACACTAACTATATCCTTAACTTAATAAAAAGAAATCTCATTAAAATAAAATAAATAATGCCTGATAATATAATTAAATATGTATGAAATTGAGAATATATATATATATTCTTAAATGATTAAAAATATGATGCTTAAATAACCTAAGTAGCAATCAATTTACACAAAAGGGTAAAAACCTAGTCTATGTCTATCCTTTACTTTTTTGTACCTTTTTTCATCAATAACAAAGGACTAAAGTCATAATAGTTATTTATTTCTATTAACCAAATAATATATAGATATATATATATATATAAATATAATCTTTTGAGGACTGATTTTTTATTTAAACAAAAATATATTTAAGTACTA
The DNA here is from genome assembly GCA_033239525.1 of Nepenthes gracilis. Lineage (NCBI taxonomy): Eukaryota > Viridiplantae > Streptophyta > Magnoliopsida > Caryophyllales > Nepenthaceae > Nepenthes > Nepenthes gracilis. The sequence goes on along the minus strand of BSYO01000016.1, from coordinate 16,079,249 downwards.
TCTTTTTCTATGCATATATTTCATGCATATATACGAAGGAATGATGAAGGGAAAGAGAGGCTTAAAACTGGAAAATTGTCTAACGCTGGGTGGAACGATTTATTATTATAGGAATGGGAAAATAAAACGATAGGGGTTCGTGGGATTCCGAGCAGATCTATTTTTTTTATGGAGATAGAGAGTTTTGTATTTCTAATATTATTTGTATATTTTAAAATAAATAATTAAAATTTAATTACATTTTAAAAAATAAATATGAATTAAAATAAATTATTTTAAAATAATCAAATTATAAATATTTATTTAAAAATAAATTGTCAAGATAAATAAAATGAGTTTCGCTATTTTTCTATTATAAGTAACTGCACAATTTATTTAAATTTGTTGCATGCCGGGTTTTTGATTATTGTGCGGATTAGGGAGCCTTCCAATATTTCATTGCGAGTCAATCTGGATTGGATCTGATTTCCATCACTGATAATTTGAAATCTGCACAACACAAATTACAAATAAGAAGTCAAAGTGCGGCAGGAGGTTATTCCACCGTTGCCACTCCGACGTTCAAAAACGGAGAAAAATGTGCTTAAGATGCGGGAATGAGGGGAGTATGAGTCGAATGTATTTAGAGGTCTGAACTCCATGGATGCGCCCGCGGAGAGCAGCTTAGATGTGCACTTGGTAGATGACGGCTTAGAGGTGCGCCCAATAGAAGGCAACTTAGTAGTACGCTCGACAAAGAGGTGGCTCACCATGCGGAACAGTGAGCTCTGTGGAGGACGAGGGAAGAATGCCTCTTCGCTGAATGGAGGGTTGTGGGTCCTCGTGCTCAAGGAGGACTGAGGGCCTTCTAATTGGACGGAGGGTTGAATGTCTCCTGGAAGGAGGGCTAAGGGCCTTATGAAAGGAGGGTTGAGGACTTCCATACCTCCTAGAAGGAGGGCTGAGGACTTCTATACCTCCTAGAAGGAGGAGGGCTAAGTGCTTCCTGGATGAAGGGCTGAGAGCATCCATACCTTCTGGAAGGAGGAGGGCTAAGAACCTTCATGCTGAAAAGAGAAGGTTGAGGACCTCATAATTGGGAACCTCCATGTCGGAAGGAGGAGGCTGAGGACCTCCTGGTTGGAGACCTTCTCGAAGGAGGGCCGAGCACCTCTTGACTGGGGACCTCCATGCTGGAAGGAAAAGGCTGAGGACCTTCTCGATGGAGGGTTAGCTGATGATCTCCTGAAAGGAGGGTTGAGGATCTCCATGTTGGAAGGAGGAGGCTAAGGACTTCCTGGCTGAGGGACTTCTGGAAGGAGGGTTGAGGACCTCCCGACTGGAAGGAGGAGGCTGAAGACCTCCATGCCTCCTAAATGGAAGGCTGGCTGAGGACCTTTTGGAAGTAGAATGGTTGAGGACCTCCATTTCTCCTGAAATGAGAATGGTTGAGGACCTCCATGTTGAACGGGGGAGGTTGAGGATCTCCTGGTAGGGAATCTCCTGGAAGGAGAAGGGTTGAGAGCTTCCTGGGAGGAGGACTGAGTGCCTCCTAGATGGAAGGCTAAGAGCCTCTATGCCTCCTAGAAAAAGGGGGGCAGAGGACCTCCATACTGGAAGGAGGAGGCTGAGGACCTCCTGACTAGGAACCTCCATGTTGGAAGGAGGCTAAGGACCTTATGGTTGGAAACCTCCATACTGGGGACCTCTATGTTGGAAGGAGAATTGGCCAAGGACTTCTTGGAAGGAGGGTTGAGGACCTCCATGCCTCCTAAAAAGAGAAGAGTTGAGAACCTCCATACTTCCTAAAAGGAGGGTTGAAGACCTCCATGCCTCCTTGAAGGAGAAGGGTTGAGAGCCTTTTAGAAAGAAGAGGGTAGGGTACCTCCATACTGGAAGGAAGAAGTGAGGTCCTCCTGGCTGGGGACCTCCATGCCTCAAGGAGGAGGCTAAGGGCCTCAAGGATTGGAGGACTCTTGGCCTCGGGACAGAGTACTCTTGGCTTCAAGACGGAGGGCTCTTGGGACGGAGGATTCCTGACTCCGAGACAGAGTGCTCCTATCTTTTGGTAGATGCCAACCCCTCAATGGAGGGTAAGTTTTCTGGAAGGATGGCAACTCCTCAACGGAGGATACGCTCCCTTCCTAGGAATGCCAAGCCATTTGAAACTTTGTAGAACTCATTAAAGCTTCTTGAGCTTCTTTAAACTTGTATGAGCTTGTTCTTTCAAGCTTGTGGGAGTTTGACTTTATAATGTGTTTCATAAATACGCTCATCTTATAAAAATAATATGGGACTTCTCATTTTTAAAGAATGATATTGAATTGTGGGCCTACTGTGGGGCCTGACCCTTTATACTCACGGTTGCTAAACCAATTAAAATTAAACCCAATTAACAAATGAGTTGCACAGTATTAATATATCAATACTAAATTTTTTATAGTCTTATCGATATATTGAATTATTAATATATCAAAAAATAAATACAAATAATACATTATTTTTAGTAACAATAATCCTTTAAATATTATAATATAGCTATTTAATTTTTTATCAAATTAATAATGTATAATATTTTATTTTGCCACAGAAAATATTGAACAAAAATATAAGTAGTTTCATTATCAAAATAATCTAGACATTAATTAAAAAATGATTTTTGATTTCTATATTAAGAAACATAATTGCATTTGGAATATGTAAATATGATCATATCGATTTAATAATTGGGGTAAAAATGATAGATAACTTAAATAAAAAAATTAAAAATATAAATAATTTGTGGTTATAGATTGGCTCAAAAATCTATTACTTATTAAATGACCACATTTATATTTTATAAATGTAGAAAAAAATGTGAAAAAATTCACTTGATGATTAGTAAAAAATTCTTTAAACAATTTTTTTTTAATTTTCAAAATTCAGTTTAAAATTGAAAATTTTTAAAACCCTATTTTTTATTTTTAAATAAAAATAGACAGATTTAACCATAATTTTAATTTTTTTATTTTTAATTTTTTTTTAAAAAAGAACCACAGTCTTTTACTAAACTTCCCTAAAACTTTCAAATTAAATAAGAGGATAAAATGAAAAATTATCTGATAGTAAGTGGGAAGATTTATTCCCAAATAATTAAGCATAAATAACATCAAGTCCGCAGATGAATATAACATTTCAATTAAAGTTCTAGTATTTATTACCGTAACGAACATTTCAGTACTAAAAATTATAATAAAAAACGACATTATTTATTTTTTTTATTGATGAGTCCAACATGAATTTTGACAAGAATCAACAGTGCCCATCTAAAAAAAGGAGGGTCTGACTAGCAAATGGGTACAGCCTAGCAACGATGTGTTAGGAGATCCAGAAATACAACTCATAAAATGCCCCAAGCGTGCAGTCAATCAACGTCACTCACGCTATTGTAGAAGTGACTGTAAGTTGCCAGTGTAAGAGGCATCGGTTCAGAGGGTACCAGTCAGTTGGAGACAATGTCAACGCTAACAAGCAGTAGCGCACGTCATCCCAATAGCAGTTTAGCTAATCCAAGCAACGTTAGTAGGTCTGTGCTAGCGATGCTGGACAATGTTGCCTCGCCTCCACAAGGCGATAATTGACACCACTAATCACCGCTAACGGGCTGCGACTGACGAATTTCAACAAACCACTTGTCGGGGACCCCGATTTCCAAAGCATTCCTGAAAGAGCGCACAAATACTCTCTTCTATAGCGGAGAGAGGGATCCCCGATTCCAACTTTCCTGAAAGTGCCCAAGCGGTGACCTAAGATCAAACTCTCAATTCTTCACCCAACGCTCAAAGCTTCGAAGAGAAAGAACCAACTCACTTCCTTTGAGCCACCATCTCTATTAAGACGATAGTAAGCCACATATAACGATGCAATCCACAGAGCCCAAGCCTCCTTAAAACATCCCATACACTTTCATCATTCCTAAATTTTTGTTTTCTCATCACATTTACTTTCACCCGTGTATCTTTCCGTTCTCGAAAAAATATTTCTGATTTAAGCGTCGAAATATTTATGGTGAGATAACCTTCCACCATCCTCTAATCTTTTATTTATAATTTGTGTTGCGTAGGGTTCAGGTTGAGTGATGCGAAAATCGAATCAATTCACGATCTGACCAGACATGAAATCAATGACTTTTTAATCAGCACAAGAATTCAGATCAATTGACGCATCATATATACTAAATTCGAAATAAATAAATATTACCTTTCAATTTATTTATTTATTTGGTTAGGACTTTTTTTTTTTTTGATCTCTGACAAAGCCGGTCAATGGAACTTTCTATCCATCCGCTTCAGTTTGTATTTTTTGGTATTGAGGGAGATTTTATATCTTAAATAGATATAATTATTTGTTTTTAATTATTTATTTTTATTTTTTAATAAAATAATTAAATTATAATTATTAATTTTAAAATTAATGACTAATATATAAAAGATGACTCGCTTCATCTTTATAAGAGACTAAGCTTCCCGAATCAATATTTCTTGGCCTATGTACCCAAGAAAAAATAATATTATACTGTGTAAAATGTACACGTAAAATAATAGTCTTAAGAGATAAAAAATAACAATTTAGAATTTAAGCTCAAACAAAATAAAGATAGAATATTTGAGAATACTATAGCCAACGTTTAAGAAATTTCAATAATTTATAATATGAGTGGATATTAATGAAAAACAAAAATTTTAAATAATAATTATATATAAATAATTTTAAATTATATTACCTAAATACCAGGGCAAACATAACGCGCTTGTATCAAACCACATCATAAATTAAAATCAACAGAAGACACAATTTTTGTCCAAATTAAAATTTATTTGAGCTCTAAATAATATATAGCTTGCTCAAACTCAAATGATTTATAAAATAAAAAGCATTTGACTAAATATTCAAACTATCACAAAATAAAATTACATAATTAATCTATTTGATACAATATTTTAAAATATATGAATTACAAAAAATTGAAATATACAACAACATAATACATAAATCCTAAATATTTATCGACATACAATTTCAGCTAAAAATTAACAAAATCCTTACTAATCATTTTTTTCTACGGTTTTGCATGTATTAATAACTTATTAATTTAAAATAATTATAAATTATTGTAAATTATGGCCTTAAAACTTATCAAATATATATATATATATCCATAAAAATATATAGAATGATAAAAATTAAAAAGTACGTGCAAAATCTAATATATCGAATAGTCTAAATATCACAGTCTAAATCTTGATTTCGTATAACAAATCGTTATACATGTATGAGTTTTAAATCGTACAAGCAGTATAAAAATTATGAAAATTTTAAATCATATGATATATCTACAAAAACTTCGAAGTCCAAATTGTGTAAATTAAAAAATCATATCAAACCTACAAATCTTAGAAGATTAAAATATCTCAGAAATATAGAATTTGATGCAAGTCAAATCAAAAAATTAATGACTAAAAGGTCAGCTTTTGAGGAATGGTTACAGATATTTCTAATAACCTTTGATCAATAAGCAACGATTGAAGATTTGTTGACAAGTTATATACATATTACTACATATAGACGATGTTCAGCCCCACTTTTCTGCCACCTATAAATAATAGGTGCAATTCTAAGTGCCTAATATATTGAAACATTTTAATATGTATTTTATTAATTTTTTATAATATTTTTTAAAAAAATAGAAAATTCTATTATAAATAATAATTTTTTTTAATTTTTTTTAAAAAAGATGCAAATATAAAAGTGTTTTATTGTATAAAAAAAGTATGAAACATAAATCAAATTCTAAAGTAGATTAACTGAAATTCTTATATAAAATATCACATATAAGATCAAATGCATATATTTATTAATATGTCTTCACAAATATTTTTCATTTATGAATGTAATTTTTTAAAAAATATTTACTTATTTTATAAAAAAAATAATATTTGAAATATTTAACAATACTGTAAAATTTTAAAATATTTGATAAAATATATTATATATAATAATATTTTAAACAAAAGTATTGGGAGTGACATACATATACTACAAAATAAAAATTATAAACACAATTAAAAATTTTCTAATAAATCAAATAATAAATTTAGAAATTTTTACATAAGAAAAAACTACAAAATTGCCTTATTTCTAATTCTCTCCCTTTTTTTCTTTTTTTTTTCTTGCATGAAATGACTAAAAATCAGATAAAGAGAACTCAAATACTTAAATCTGTGCAATATATTTAATTTAATCCATGTATAGGCACACAATTCTCAATATTTATAAGAAATATAATTATATCTCTTCATCCTTCTATTAACGAGGGGCCCAATTCGTTCACGTGGAGGTGCTTAAAGAGGCTGTCACGGTGCCGCAACGCGGATTTCAGCTTTTGAATCAACTACGATGGATATTTTGTATATTATATTAATTTTTTTAAAAAAAATATTAAAATATCTACATATTAATATAATAATAAAAAGTATACTATTTTTTATTTTTTTAATATTAATTTTTATCTATTAAATTTTAATTCAATAAATGGTCTGCCCTCTGCAGCCCCTTTTACCGCTTGCAGTGGGAGTTGAGGAGCTAAAATACATTAATATATTCATAATATTTAATATATATATATATATATATATATTTGAAAATATAAATATTACTATTTTTATTTTTATTTTTAAATATATCATGTGGCCACGGTGCTCCGACAAGGTTGGCCCACTTATTCATCTTGGAGGGCCCGGGCCAACAGTAGACATTTTTTGGCTCCTACAATACATTTCATTTTTCCAAATAAAACGAAAATTTTATGCTAGAAAATTTTTAACATTATATCTTTCAAATAGCCAGACTAAATTTTATTTTAATAAATATTCTAATATTACATTGATGTTGAAACTTAATCATACAAACAGTAATAACAATATATTTGATAAGGAGAATTAAATTGTTAAATTAAAATAAAATTTTATTAAAATTTAATTAAAATTAATATTATTTATTAAAATAAAAGATTAAAATAATTAAAAATTAATTTTTTTGTATTTGGGATACTACAGTTGTAGAAAAAATAATTAAAAAAATTAATATAAAATGATTATTTTATCATTACTTAAAGAAATACTATTTCAATATATATTAGAATGTTAAAATAGATTTAATTAAAATCAAAACACTTAATCTGCTTGGGCTTATTTAATCAAAAATTTTATAAGATTTATTTGAGATATATCAATATTATAAACGGATATATTTAAAAAAGCTCAATTATTTTTCAGATAAGATACAATCACAAATAAAAATAACCGATTCATGCTGACCTGATTTAGATTATAAATTTTTCAAATTTTATTTTTATTTGAAATAAATATCATATTTAAAAAATTATTTTAATAGATTATATTTTATATAACTAATAATTATTTTTGTAATATATTTAAATATATTTTTTTATATAATTATTAATTTTTATATATTTTTTTAGTAAAAATATGATTATGTAATATTTAAATCTGTATATTATAATTTTTTAAAAAATTTAAAATATTTATCTTCCAACTCAAATCAACCCAATTTAAATTATAAATATATTTGATCTAATAAAATTTAATAGTCACAAATTTTTGTCTAAATAAATCCTATCCAACCTGAATTTGATTTTAATTAAATATATTTTTGGGTAATGGTGAATAAAAAAATATCTTGATATAATTGTTTTTTTAATTGAAAATAAAAAAGAAAGAGAGAATTGACATTTTTATTATTTATTTTAAATGTATAATAATTTTATTTGTTATTTTTGTAATTAGAACTACTAAATAATAAAATAATAATTTAAATAAAAATAATGTAAGAATAAAATTTTTATTCTAACCTATTAAGCAAACTTTAAATAATGTATTTATGTTACTTTAACTTAGTATTATGCATATCGGCTGATTCAAAATTTTTATTATTTTAAGTTTATTAGAGAATCGTTTAATGGTTAATTTTATTGGTTTTATAAAATTAAAAAAATCTTAAGATAATTAAATTTTTCTTGGTTTTTTTGACTGCCAAATAATGAAAATCAATAACATTTGATTCATATGCTATGTATAAATATGTTTTTTTAGGATTTGGGTTCAATTATGTAAATGAAAATAATCTTATAAAGATACTTTTTAGATAATTATTCAAATACTATATCTCATCCTTTATCTATTTTTACACAATTTTTGTAATATAAATAAATTGTTAATATTATATTATTTTTAAAATATTCGTCAATTCGACAAGATTAACCCTTGGTCTCAACCATCAACAGTGCGCCGTACGTTATGCTGGGACCGTCGCAATTGATTAACCGCACGTTATAAATGATGTCAAATCGAGAAGCCAGCGTCGACGGGAAGAGTGTTCTAGAATTGGTGTGACCGCACCACCCTCCGGCCACATTCATCGCCGGCGTACATAGCTCCGGCTACTACGACACGGCGTTCTTTTTCCGCCGTCGGATCTCTCTCTCTCTCTCGAGAACGGTACGCTTTGATATTTTTATTTAAAAAAATTCAAAAATAAAGTCATAATAAGATATTTTGTACGAGAACGATGATCGGTATATTTTATAACTGGGCTGAAATTCTTGAACAGATTTTAATTTACAGTTTTTTATGGTTTTCAATAAGTAATTTTCGTAAAATTTAGAAAAAAATGCCGAAGAACCCTAAAGTATATTTATTACATGTAATTTATTGTATATCGTGGCGTATTGCTGCACGCTATTGCCCAGCGGCACTTTTGGAGTACAAGGTCCCTTGCTTGTGGTAATGGAAAGGACACCAAGATGGTTGGTTGAAGTACAATTTAATTTTGAATTAAAAAATATAACTTCGTTAAATATGTATATTTAAGTATATAGCAATTAGATATTATAAGAAATAAAATGAATGATTGAATAAATAAAATATTATATTATTTAATATTATATTAGAAATGTCTCTGTGGAACTATCATATAAGACAAAATATTTGAAGAAAAGTCATTTTTAGTATTTAATAGTTATATAAATTAAAAGGAAGAGCTAACCATGCAAACATAGGCCACTAGAGTTCAAAAAATCGGTTGCAAAGACCTAGCGTGGACTTGGAAGGAATTGAGCAATGATAAAAAAACAATATAATACAATCAAATGAATAAAATTAAAAAAAAAAAAAAAATCAATTTGTTCATAAAAACTTTCAATACCTGAAATCATGTTGAGATTGCAGAGATTGGCCCTCCGAGAAGGCAGAGACTTTGTCATGAATATAGTTGTTGATTGTTGAAACTATAACTGCTGGTGAAGGGAGGCGTTGCATTGTACGGTCATCAATTGTTCGGATCAAATTTGACAATTACAGGTTTTATTTTTAAAAAAAATTTAAACAAAAAAAAAGAAAAAATAAAACAGTCCTCAGCCGTTAAATTTAATCCGAATAGCTAAGGACTTACAACATAATCCTTGTGTCACTTCAGTGCAGTGCAGGGGCCCTCGGCATCTAGTAAAGGAGGGTAAGAGTAACTCATAATACTTTAAATAAAATAAATTATAGGTGCTATTTTCAATCTATATATTACAGACGATAAATGTCTTCTTCCACTCTTTGTCAGGCAAACTCTACTTGAAACATTCTGCAAGAAACAATGTTGAAAAATGGATGGTTGTGATCTTTTTATAAATATCACAAAACCATCAGATAATATCATGGTGAAAATATTTTAAAATTTTATCTTTAAATTTAAAACACCTCCTAGTCAACAACCCAAAGTATTGTCGAATGATTAACATCACTTTGATAAAAATCTTGTTAGGCTGGAAAAAAAAAAGGCATTTCCACTCATGCTTTTCTTATTTCTTTTTCTCCGATGAGAATAAAAAACTTCCTTTGTCTAGATTATTATTCACTTGAAATGTTATTTGACCATTGATATGGTTTGAAACATTGATTTTTTGACTGTTGCTTATGAACATTAGACTTTTAATCAAGTGTTCTATAACAATGAAGTGATTTGAGACAATTATAAGCTTCTAAGTCATGGCAATGAATTTTAAATAATATTTTTATCATGTTACATAATTTCTAAAGTTATATAGCTATCCTCTTGATATATATATATATATATATATATCATTTTATCTATTTATTAATTTATTATTATTTAAATCTGTTATTAATATATGAAGATATTTAAAATTTATTTCCAAAAGAAAATATTTGAACAAAAGATAACACTATTATATAAACAATACTTTGGGTAATTAGAAAATTAAATAAAATGTTATATTATCATTTCCACTATTTAGTTTTAATTGTTTTTATTTTCACAAATTGAAGAATATCTAAATTCCAAATCCCACCTCAATTGGAGTACGGTGTGGGTATATTTAATAATTTTTTTCCAAACAGTAATTATTAAAATAATATTTATATATTTAAAAAAAAAGTATAAAATGTAGTCCGTTGGACCATTCTCAGAGGCGTGGGAAGAGATTTTCAGGGAACAATAAAAAAAACAGCGATGAAGGATCCGAAAATCTTGCCCCGTAAATCGCGAGGATCATCCTACGTGATATATTTTACACTATTTTTATAAATAATTGAAAATTAGTATTATTTTAATAATTATTTTTTATTAATTAAAAAAATTAGGCTGAAAATCCGAATCTTTCTAATCGGTTCTGCCACACAAATTTAATCAGTCAAAAATAATTAACTAATTAATAGGTTTGAGTACATTGGTTAATGAATTTTAAACAATATAATATTTTTACCAAAATTATAATATTATAAGATATAAAAATCATAATTTTAAAATATTCATATAATATCTTAATATATAAGTTACAACCTAAAGTAATAATTTAATAATTAATTACCAACAATGTAAGTTTAAACACCTCTAATCTAAATTACTGATATGTCAAGAACTCGCCATTAAAAAAAAATTATAATCTCTTAATGATTAAGATAAAGTTTGATGGTCCAATAAAATGTCGAGATCACGGTGAAGGCACGTGGGAGAAGTGGTGAGTGGCCGGCTGGTGAAGCTTTTCTCGTTAATCACTCCATAAAATTTTAATTATGTCGGTGCATAATAATTTAAATTAAGGTTTTTTTAATAGACTCAATAATTTCATGATTTTTTGACAAATTAAATTTAAAATAATAATATTAATATTAAAAAAAAAAGACCAAATTTGACTAATATTGAATATAAGTGTATCACAGCAACTAGTAAATAAATTTTATAGGATTAATAAAAAAACTTCTTAGTTTAGTTATTACTATAATTATTATATTTATTTTTTGTATTATTTTTTATCGGGTCAAGTCAATTGAACCTACTCTATCAAATATCTTAAATCTATCAATATATTGATTGTAATAATCATATACCTCATCCATATTGCTTTGAAATTTAAGACTAATAAGGAAGCTTATCGATGTGAAAATTCATATTTTTATCAAGTCTAAATTACATCTAATAGCTTAAAGTTTTAGGTTTACATGTTATTTGATATGATATTATAATAAATTCGATCAAGCGCTCATGAATTAAAATCATAATAATTGTGTTTTGCTTAAAATAAATTACGACATAAGAGATAAAGTATACTTTGATGTTAACGTGGTTTCAAACTCAAAATATATTGCAATTAGTAGGCGTATTAAATAAAAACTATAATGATCTAAGTATTTAAATAAGGCAATTCCAAGATAACAAAAGTATTAAAACTCTATATTAGACATAGGCAGGGAAAATCTGCAGCTTATATGAATGCATTTTTATATGTTGTAGCTATCGGTCAATGGACCGTGTGAATTCACCAACCTAGTGCAGCTAATTATTACTAAATTATTATTTGGAATTCAGCCAATAAAATTTGTGACATCAATCTATGGCATCTAACCCCCCCCCCCCCTTTTTGCTTTGAATGTGCATCTAACTATAATAAGCCAATGGGAAACCCCATTTTTTCTACCGGGAGGAGGGGCATCGAAATTCAGGATCACTGTCCTTTTAAAAGAGAAGTTAACTAAATACTTTTTAATCATAACTATCTAATTAATATTAAACAGTTGAGATCTTTTTTATTAAAATAAAAAATCGATTAGCTTTTTTGTAAAAAAGTAAAATAACCGTTCGATATTAATCAAACAGTAATAATTTTAAAAAGCTAAGTTTACCCCTTTTTGAGAGGGATATGTTCCCCAATTGTTTGGAGGTATTTTCAGGAATAAAATTGGATCATTTTTTAATCGACATGTATAGGCGTGGCTTAGGATTTCGGCTTTCCAAATTATTTTAAGACCTTATTGTTATAGGTTCTTAGAGCATCGAGCCCTCTTGGATTATCATAATGCATGAATAGATACGGTGGAGGAGACTGAAAATACCATTGGATGATTCTTCATTTACAGAAAAGTGAGATGTGAACTTTCATTAGAGGTTGGTACATTTCCTTTTCTCTAAGGCGCCACCCATGAGTTAACAAACTAGATGAGTAAAGTGAAAGGAATTCTAATTCGGAAGTTAAAACATTTGTTACTATCGCTTCTACTTTCTTACTTATTGATAGATTTAATTCTTACCTTATTTTTTATTTTGTCATTGTCGCTTAATCATGGGGTAGGGATTATCAATAGAATATTTAATTAATTTTCATGACCTATTTCAATTTACCAAAAGAAATAATAATAATATGATTAATAACACTTATAAACGGAAGACATTAGGATATGTATAAAAAAACAGTTTTCAAGAACTAACTTTCTAGTTGGAAAATTTGAAAATTACCTCAAAACCTTACATTAGGTTATTGATTATCTAACAGGATATGGATAGAATGGAGTTTTTCATTGAATTCAAGATAAAGGGACTTCCTCCTTTTCAATCATTCTCATTAGAAAAAAATATCAAAGCTATGCTTTTTTTTCGGGTAGGCCCCTTCACTAAAATTATTGGTGGTTTCACTTTAAGGATGATTTTTTGTTTGATCTGCCCATCAAAGAAGAATGCCCATTGTTTCCAGTGCAAGCTAGCTGTATGATGACTAAATATTTAGCACCATAGCGACTTTTATTAGACGCCGAGCTTCTATATTGATGTAAGAAAAGGTCTAAGAAGTTCAATTCGTTTGTTTTTTTTTTTTTTGCAAACGATACCCTCACATTTCCTCTTCACAAGGAAATTTGCCTTTCAAAATAAGAATTAGATTAAAAATAATAGGTATCGAGAAATTTGTGTCAGGTTAGAAAAAAGTCTAAGAAAGATATCGCCAAAAACCTTATTATTTCATTCTTTTTCTTTCCTATTGATTATTTGTTTTGAGCAGTCTTCATAAAAATTTTCATGCAACAGTAAATTATTAAAATTTATATATAACATCATATTTATTGATTATACACATGCAACACAGATATGTAATATCCTGATTTGACGCCCTATATTCTAGCAAGAATGCAAGTTAGCATCTAATAATAGTTCTATCGTAAGAGGATATTAAACTGCCCATAGGAAGATTAAGCCAGTCCTAAGAGATTTATGAGATCTCAAGTTAGACTGTCCATATACAAAGAAGTTTGATTTAATCAAATTATATTTAATGACTTTACCACCATTAGTAGATACGTAGATATAATACATATTTAGATTCTGTTTGACTAATGAAAAATAAGTTACTAAATTTTTTTTTGTATATCAAAATTTAAGACGCATTGAAAATAATTTTCCTATTTTTGAATGTTTTGCACGTTCAGAAAAAAAAAAAAAGTCAATGAAATCTTTTTTTAATTAAGAAAAAAATTTAAGATTAAATATTGAAAAACATGACATTAATTTTTGAATTCATTCCGCTAGTAACCATTATCCTGTATGAATTTATCATTATTCTTTTTGGTTTTCATAAAATCCAAGGAAAAATACTTCATTTGGTATATGACCGTGATGCTGGATAACCACAGAGTCTACTTACCATGGGAAAAAAACAATATAAGTCATTCATTGCAACTTCAATTTACATATGCAGGCAAATTTCATGGCACAGATTTTCAACGCATTCATCAATGCAATTTCTTTTGCCTGAGAAAATATGATAAATGGTGCATATCATGAATTTAGATTTTGATCTGAAAAATTTTATAGAGAATTTTTACTCTTCTTAATTTCGAATCTTATATGCCATAAATCAAAATGAAAATTCATATATGAGACTAGTTATCCAAGTTATTCTCTAACATTTAAATTAATGATAAATTTCTAACAAATAAGTCAGGAGAGAAAGGATTGAAAGACCGGGCTAATAGTGTGTTTTGTTGAAAAGATGTATTCTAAATAATATATTTCAAACTTTTTTGTGTAGACTAAGTAATGTGAGATTGATATTGATGTTGAGATCATGGTGATCAACACTTAATTGGATGCTCCGTGATTTTTATCTCTCAAAAAATGTTTGATCATAAGATACCCTAATTATATTAAAGAATTTTATATTTACATATATGTAAAACTAATACTTAGGTAGTTTTTGTAAGTTTTCATGGAAGTTAAGGATAATTCTCTTACAAAGAAACGACAAGCAATTTTTGCAAAGTGGAATTACAGGACACAATCTAGATATAAAGGTTATTAACCATTCTATTCATCTGTTACTATAGACTTTCATGATTGTGGGTCATGGAGGAATGCTTTTGATTTTTAGATCATGGATGTTATGGATATTTATGTTCTTGACTATTCATTGGCTAAGGATTTGTAATTTTGACATAGTATGAAAAATCAACTACTTAGTTGAGCATCTCAAACTCAATTAACTTGTTCTTCAAGATCAACATTTATCAATTTATCATCTCAATAACTATGTTTTAGCATTAAAATTTTCTATTACTTAGTTACCCAGTCACCTGGCCTATGGGCCTTGAATGCTAGATATTTCCACTTCAATCATGATTTGAGTAGACAATTACGGGTCAATTTAAATTTCTATTAAACTCAACAATAATTATTTAAGAAATATTTTTAAGATAAAAAATATAGTACAATTATCGGGTTATCATATCTTGCCATTGCATGACTAAATTAGGGCACTCTATTTAAGTATCTTTTTTATAGTTTTGATTCTTGGTTCATTGATCTTTGTTTCACATGATTGTGGGATCGTTGTCCATGCTATAAGAGTAAGTATCCCTAGCATATTGGGCTTTGTTAGAGATTTGAAAGATTAAAAATAATAAAAAAATAAATGGCCATATAATAATATTTTAAATTTATATAAAATAATCCAAAAAAGAATAAATTAGAAGACATTTTATTATTTTGACAAATAAGATTATAAGAGTAGGAAAAATAAAAAATTATGTTTTTAAAATTTGTCAAAATCTTAATACAAATATCATATATCTATAACTGATTAATTTAAAAATATAACAAATCCATACTTTGAAGGCGAATGCGCCCTATTACTGTAAATAACTTCCATTCAAAATTCATATTAAGTTACACTCTAAATTTTTCTAAATGAATTTTTAAACAAGTTAGTCATACAATAACAATTTGGATTATACTTAACAAGTTTAAATCTACTTAATTACACTTAACCATCAAGACTTTTTTTACTTAGTCTTGTGTGCCTTCGGTCTATATCTTGGGGGGCTGAAATTGGCCAAGCTTGGAGGGTTACTTTTGCATAAAAATTAGCCAGCATGAAAATGCTTTAGCACTTTGGTCTATGTAATATGTTTTGCATGATTTCTACGTGAGTGGAAAATGATTTTTAGCCTACCTACCATTTTTAAGCTGTCTTGGTTAGGAGTTACCTAATAGTTTTAAAGCCACAATCTCTATCAAAGAAAGAAGGTGCGACAACACTATAAGAAAATCAGAAGGCTTTGTTCTAAAATCCCAAAGTATTCAATCCATCGTGAGATTTGACTGAACAACCTTATTGCTGAGAGATCATCATTCTTTGTTGGTAATGTGTGCTTGAGCAATGTGAAATCTCTCACCTAAACACAAATTATATTTGAAATTCTTTAATCTTATGTAAAATTTGATCAAAAAAGAACTACAAAAAGAATATAAAATATATTTATATAGCTACTAATTTATAAATTTAAAAAAAAATTTAAATAATTGTGCCTGAAGTGGACTGGCTCGAAATAGTGCGTCTATTCCTCAATTTGTATGTTTACTATTTTCATATAATTATTATCAGTTGGTAACTTATACTCCAAAAAAAAAATTTAAATAATTTATTTACGAGTTTTTTATTCATCATTATATAATGTGTCCCCTGCTTTTCCACAGTGTCATTTACTTTCATGCATTGAATGGTAATTGAATAACTATGAGCATCTAGATTTGCAATTATTTTATGTCATCAAGATCATGATTTATTATTTTATTTTTTTAGGTGGAAGTGCTAGTACACCACTTCAAGTATTCGAGTATAAAAGTGTCATTTCCTCAATTTTGAAAACTAAAACACTGGACAACTTTGTGGTGGTGTCTAACTACGAATCAATATATTCAAAAAGTTTGACAAATAGGGGAAAAGGCATTCTAATTTGGACCCATACAAAAATATTAAAAAATACTAGTAAAACTTGGTGCCAACGACATGGCAATCAAATGAAAATCTTTCCATGATTTTAGATATAGCATGCTTAATCAGCTATCAAGAAATATAAAAAAATTGAGAAGAAAACAAATCAACTAAGAACAAATTCATGCAAAAATCTACTTAGCAAGTGTAATTATTGACAAAGCATATTACAAATAGAAACCAAAGAAATAGTCCAAAGAAGAACAGAAAAAAAAGAGCTTGTTGGCGACACAAAGCCATCGCTGATAGTGACAATGAGACCATAGGTGTCGGGAAAACCCTCACAACACAATTAGTTCATGCTCTTTTGATTGAAGGAGCTAGAAACAATTAAGATATGAACAATCAAACATATAAATTATAGAATAATGATTTTACATGAAAATTTTATAGGCATCAGCCCAAATTAACGAGTCCAGCCCATTAGCCGAGCCGAGCCGAGCGAGCCAAACGGCTTAATCGAGCCAGATCTAAGCCGAATTCGAGTCGCAGACTGGTTTCATTCTCTTCGACTTCCTCGATCGATTTATAACCATTTGCCATTTTACTCAATTAATTGCTGAAGTATTAGTGGTCCATTTAGTGATAATAACTCTCCCATTAAGTCAATTATCAATTCTTGGTCAATTTGAGTACGAAACGCTCGTTTGAGGTGAATGATGGTTTCGCCTATAAATTGGGCCATCTGGCTTTATTCCTGACACACAACTCAAGCATTACATCATCTAAATGAGTAAATGAGTGTCCAGAAGCTCGAAACCGGTCCGAATCTTAGGTTCGAAAACAGAGCACGCAAATGGCGAGAGGTATAAAAATTGATTCTATATTCCGCTTTAAAGGTTGTTTTAGCCACATTAATGTCTAACATTTGGTATCAGAGAAAGACTTCAACTCTACCGTTACTGTTCTATGTTTTTTCGAAATTAAAAAAACCTAAAGTCATCGTTTTTTAAAGATCCGATTCAAACGAGTACTGAAAATCGATGAAAAATTTAATTTTAGAAATTTCCATATATTTTTCATCATTTATGGTGTTCGTATGGTGCTGTTCGAATCGGGTCTGATATTCGGGTCGAGTCGGTCGTTGTCGGCTACGGGCGAAACCGACGAAGGAAGACGACGACCTGAACGACGCATTTTCTGTTTCGGCAGTAATAAACGTCATCGTTTTTTGCTTCGGTTTGGAGTTTCTGAACGACGTTATTTCGTGGAAACGTATTCGGTTATAAAACGACGTCGTTCTGCTACAATATTTTAAAAAAATATTAAATATCGGATTCGGACCGATAACGTTCATGGCCCAAATCCGTATCGGGCGCAGCCTAGAGCCTCTGGCCCGTTACTGTAGCAGTACGCGAAATTGAAAATCGGACGCTGCGGATGGGATTCAATCCCAGGACGCGTTGAGAATGGAGAGCGGCTTCTGCCGCTGCGCTGCCGAGCGACTTGCAATCTTTTTCGTATTTAAATTTATTATATACGTTTATACTGTCTATATTTATATATTATATATACGTATATATTTATATATTTATAATTATATTATTATATATAAAGTGTAATATATAATATTCAGAATGTAATTATATATATATAAAAATAATGTCTAGTGATTTAAATAATTTAATTAAGTGAGAATTAATCCACAACACCCTTAATTAATAAAATTATTTTTTTATTCTCATGTGTGGTATAAAGACATAAATTATGGATAATTATTTTGATATAATAAACTTTATCCCACAAAAAAAAATTATATTAAATTAATTAATCATGATGAAATGTCAAATTATTTTTCTTAATTTACCCACAAGGATTAAGAATGAAATATAATTTGATAATTTTATTATAAAATTAGACATGAATCTATTGGAATTAAAATTTAGCCCACAGGTAATTTTTTATCTATTGATTCATGATGTATATTTTACATTCATAAAATATAATTTTGTAATTTATTAGCCTCATTTTTGGATGTTAAGCATGTATTTATTTTTATACAACTATTTAATCTGTAAATCTTTTTAATATTAGATGTGAAATTTCGGAATTGAAATGTGACAACTATAAAGTATGGAAGGAGAGAATTCTTCTTCACTTAGGGTGGCTGGATATCGATTATACTATCCAAAAAGACGAACCACCTGCTCTTATCCTTACCAGCACTCCGGACGAGGTAACTCTTTATGAACGCTAGAGCGATCTAATCGCCTCAATTTAATGTTCATAAAGACAAAAATTTCTGTTGGTATCCGTGGTTCTGTCGACCAGCATACTAAAGTGTGGGATTTACTGAAGGCTATTGATGAGCAATTTGTAATTTCAGATAAAGCACTTGCTAGCACCATAATAATAAAGTTTTCATCTATTAGGCTCACCAGTGTTAAGGGTGTGCGTGAGCATATAATGCAGATGAGGGATCTTACAGCTCAATTAAAAAGTTTAGAGGTGGAAATATCTGAACCTTTCCTTGTACACTATATTTTGAATTCGCTTTTACCGCAATATGAGCCTTTTAAAATCTCTTATAACACACATAAGGGTAAATGGTCAATCAATGAACTCATGACCATGTGTGTTCAAGAGGAACGAAGGCTCATGGTGGAGCAAAGTGAGAGCGTCTACATGGTCAATGAATGAAGGTTTAAGACGCAGGCCAAACCAAAGGGAAAAGGTAAAGTACCTCCCCAATCTGATATCAAGAAGTAGTCAAGTGCTTCTTCTATAAAAAGAAATGACACGTAAAGAAGGACTATATTAAGTATCAGAATTGGATTGAAAAGAAAGGTAATACATTCTCTTTTGTATGTTATGAATCTAAATGGTTAATGTTGCACATAACACATGGTGGATTGACTCTGGTTCTACAATACATATTTTAAATTCCTTCCAGGGCTTGCAAAACCTAAGGAAACCAGTGGGCAGTAAACAATGCATCTTCTCCGAAAATAAGATTTGTTCACATGTGGAGGCCATTGGCACATGCAGTTTAATTTTAAGTAGTGGTTTTATTTTGACTCTTGAAAAGACCTTTTATATTCTAAATTTTACTAGAAATTTGATTTATGTTTCTAGAAGTGTGCTCTATGAATATTCATTTATATTTTCAAACTCATTATTCAATTTATATTATAAGTCTGACATTATTAAAAATGATACACTTTCTAATGGTCTTTATTATTTAAATTTATAAAATAATACATCTTTTAATACTGTGCATGCTAATACTGAAATTAAACGATGTATTATGAATGAATATTTTTAATATTATGGCATAGGAGATTATGTCATATCTCCATTGATAGATCAAAAGATTGGTAAATGACTTAGTGCTCTAGATTTTACTAACTTTGAGACTTGTATGGCTATATTAAAGGAAAGCAGACCAGCAAGACTAAGAAAAATACCAAGATGAGTTCGGATATATTAAAAATTATACATACTTATATTTATAGTCCTGAGATAGACTCACATTGTCCAAAATATTTTATTATTTTTATTGATAATTTCTCACGATATATATATCTCTACTTGCTTCATAATAAATATGAAGCCTTAGATACTTTTAAATTGTTTAAATTAGAAGTAGAGAAATAATCTAAAAAAAATATCAAAATTGTGAGATCAGATAGAGGTAGAGAGTATTATGGTAGATATATTAAAGATGGGTAAATGACTGGTCCATTTGTAAGATTTCTTCAAGAATATGGGATTGTTGCCCAATACACCATGCCTGATTCTCCGGATCAAAATGGTGTAGTAGAAAGAAGAAATCGAATATTATTAGATATGGTGAGGAGTATGTTTAGTAGCTTTGAACTTTCAAAATTCTTGTGAAATGAAGCTCTTAAAATGGCGGAGTATATATTAGATTGGGTCCCAATAAAAACTTTTCCAAAAACTCCTTTTGAATTATGGAAAGATTTGAAACCGAGTTTATAATATGTATGCGTATGGGGATACCCATCCGAAGTAAAAGTCTATAACCCACAAGAGAAGAAGTTGGATCCAATGACTATTAATGGACATTTTATTGGATATGCTGAACAGTCCAAAGGATACAGATTTTACTATCCATCTTACACCACTAGGATTGTGAAATCAAGAAATATAAAATTTCTTGTCAATGACTTAATAAGTCGAAAAAAATGATCAACAACTGATCATTTGGTTTTTCAACCCTTAACTTCATATGATAGGTTGATTAATATACACAACACCCCTCAAGATCAATCTGGTGTTGAACAACCAATCAATGTCATTCCATAAAATGCTGATTCTTTTCAATTGACCATGAAATTTAATATTTGTCTAAAATAGTTGTACAACATACTCCTATTGAGGATGATGATACAATATTAAGAAGGTCTTCTAGAATGAGAAAGTCAACAATCCTTAGTGATTATATTATATATCTGGAAGAGTCTGACTACAATGTGTGAGCTGAAAATGATCCTGAAATATTTTCACAAGTCATGAGTTGTAATGAATCATAATTATGGTACAATGCTATGAAAGAAGAGATGAGTTTCATGAGTAGTAATGGAGTCTGTGATCTAATTGAATTGCCTAAAGGGGCGAAAGTTATAGGGTGTAAATAGATTTTTAAAATAAAGAAAGATTCATTGGATAATATCGAAAGATATAAGGCAAGACTAGTTGTTAAGGGATATACTCAAAAGGAAGGAATTGATTACAATGAGATTTTTTCTCCTGTATCTAAAAAGGACTGTCTTCGCATAATTTTGGCGTTGGTTGCTCATTTTGATATGAAATTAAAATAAATAGATGTGAAAACAGTATTTTTAAATGGTGATCTAGAGGAAAATGTTTACATAAAATAACCAGAAGGATTCTCCTCTAATGATGGTGAGCAATTGGTATACAAATTAAAGAAGTCCATATATGTATTGAAATAAGCATCCCGTTAATGGTATTTAAAATTTGATAAAATTATCTCTTCATTTGATTTTGAAGAGAATATTTTGGATCAATTTATATACCAGAAGGTCAGTGGGAGTAAGACTTATTTTATTGTCGTATATGTGGATGATATTTTACTTGTATCCAATGATAAATGGTTGTTATATGAGGTGAAATAATTTCTTTCTGAAAAATTTAAAATGAAGGATATGGGTGATGCATCTTATGTCATTGGCATAAAGATACATCGAGACAGACTGCGTTGTGTTCTGGGTTTATTTCAAGAGACCTATATCAATAAAGTTTTACAGAGTTTTCGGATGAAAGATTGTTCACCAAGTGTAGCACCCATTGTGAAGGGTGATAGGCTCAATTTAAGCCAATGCCCGAAAAACGATTTGGAACGGGAATTGATCAAGAACATTCTATATGCTTTCGTTATTGGAAGTTTGATATATGCTCATGTATGTACAAGACCTGACATAGCATTTGCAATTGGAATGTTAGGAAGATTTCTGAGTAATTCAAAAATCGAACACTGGAAAGCTGCCAAGAAAGTCATGAGGTATCTTCAATGTATCAAATACTACATGCTTACATATAGACGGACCGACAATCTAGAAGTTTTGACATACTCCGATTCAGATTTCGTTGGATGCGTTGATTCATGTAAATCAACATCCGGTTAGATGTTTTTGTTTGCCGGTGGAGCTGTATCCTGGCGGAGTGCAAAGCAAACTTTGATTGCTACTTTCACTATGGAGGCCAAGTTCGTTACTTGTTTCAAGACTATATAGCATGGTGTATGGATGAGGAATTTCATGTCTAGACTTAGAGTGATTGATTCCATCTCAAGGCCATTGAAAATATTTTACGATAATTTAGCTACTGTTTTTCTGACTAAAAATAATAAAAGTAATAGTCAAAGTAAACACATCGATATTAAGTTTTTAGCCATAAATAAGCGCATTAAAGAAAAGAAAATTGCTATTGAGCATATCAATTCTGAATTGATAATCGCTGATCCTTTGACGAAAGGCATGCCATCATTGAGGTTCAAGGATCTTGTAACTGAAATGAGATTGAGTTTTATTTTGTAATTTTCATTGTCTGGACAATGATGTTGTAAATTTTATTTTATTGTTGTGATATTTCTCAAATTTGTGTACACATTGATTGATTTGAGAATATTATTAAATTGGACAAAGAATAAATATATGGTTTATTCATAAAGTGAAGTTACTGGATGACTTGAGAAATATAATATATTGTAATACATGAAAGATATTACTCATTATTAGAGGATTTATCGCCATGATTCGTATATTTATTTCTTAAGTTTGAGAAGTGATGAGTTTGGTCATCACATCAAGTTAAACATGGACCAAGCGGGAGTATATAGGCTTCAGCCCAAATTAACGAGTCCAGCCCATTAGCCGAGCAAGAGCCGAGTGAGCCAAACGGCTTAATCGAGTCGGATCTGAGCAGAATTCGAGCCGCAGACTGGTTTCGTTCTCTTCGTCTTCGTCGATCGATTTGTAACCATTTGCCGTTTTATTCAGTTAATTGCTGAAGTATTAGTGGTCCATTTAGTGATGGTAACTCTTCCATTAAGTCAATTATCAATTCTTGGCCGGTTTGAGTACAAAACGTTCGTTTGAGGTGAATTATAGTTTCGCCTATAAATTAAATCTTCTGGTTTTGTCCCTGGCACCCAACTCAAGCATTACACCATCTAAAGGAGTGAATGGGTGTCCAAAAACTCGAAGCCGGTATGAATCTTACGTTCGAAAATAGAGCACGCAAATGGCGGGAGGTATAAAAATTAATTCTATATTCCGCTTTAGTGGTTGTTTTAGCCACATTAATATCTAACAAATTTTTCTCAACTTAGGAAAAACTTTTAATCTTATGTTCAAAATTATTTTCATCATATTTGAGATCCGATTATTAATAATCCTTCCAAGCCAACTCGTCCATAGCATACTGCAATTTGAATAACAACAACTGTTAATGCATATTCTACAAAAACTAAAATAATAAATATGATATTAGTAAACATAATACAAATTGGACCTTAAATAAGTATCTAAAATTTTTTCTTCTGCTTTTCTCTCTTTTTGACACTCCTTGTATTTTAAAATGGCTAACAAATACTTGATCTAAAACCATAACACATATTTATATCACATGCCACCTTGGACGGATTTAGGAATATTTGTAGTTGGGTCAATATACAATACATATTATACATTTATTATTTTATGAAATAGAAAGGAAAACATACAAAAAATATTTAAAACTATAGAAAAATTGGTAGATATTTATTAATAAAAATTATAATTATTATTGCTGAGATTTTATGTTCTAAAATGATATATGATAATATCATTACTAATATTATCAAAAATATTGCTAGTATTAGACTAAAAGAAAAATGAACAGTAGTGATTGATTATAATTTTACTTAATTTCATCTGTCGAAATAATAACTTATGTTTAATTTTTTTTTTAAAAAAAACTTGTTAATCAATAAAGTTAAAAAATAAATACCATACAGTACAATCCAAATTTAGAATTTTGAGAGGGAGAGGGAATTTTTTTTTTTTTTTGGGGTAATTTTTTATTGAATAATGAAAAGTTGGTGAAATGAAATAATATAAATTAAGGACAGGTGATAGTTATAATAATTAAAAAATAAATTTACCAAAAAATCTATTTAAACATTTATAAATTTAAAAGTCTTTAATAACTCCTGGACGAAAACTCCTTAGCTCAAAATATAATTAACAAATATTATAATATTATCTGCATATAATTTAATATCAAAATAAATATTAATAGCAAAATAAGAAAAATTATAGCCAACAATAACATTATAAACCATATATTAAATATTAAAATATATTTTAATTGTTTTTAAGGAAGTTAAGAACACATGAAGTGTGAATACGTTGATCACGGTGTTCTGGCATTTGGGCCTGCCCGATATACATCCTTCGGATGATAATGGGCCGATATATGGGCCATGCCCGACGAAAAAATTCGATTTCTATGGGCCCAATATACAAAAGTAGTTCCAAAGTCTCATCAAGTATCTATTGTTATTAAAATAATTGAAGTAATTTAGAGTTAATAGATGGAGAGACATGAGAAAAACTTATGAAACATTATTGAGAAGGATAATTATCTTGCGGTATATGACATTAAAAATAATTCAAATTTGGTATTTTACATAAATGATTTGTAAATAAATTTTAGAACGTGACAATTCGATAATATATTTTTCTTTTCCAAATGTAAAATATAACTATATATTTCAATACAATGATAATTTTTAAAAAGTTTATATAAGATTTTTTTGAGAGGTGATAACTTAAATATGTCATTAGAGAGTTGGAACATCACCACCCACAATAGATCGGCATGGACATGACAAGTAAGAATGATAATTGTGTCATGACAAGAACGGTTCAAACCATTAGACCATGCTGGCACATGCCTTGTGACTTGTCGTGGCATACCATAGTTGATTAACTCATTTATTTCATTCGGTTTTGCATTTTTTTTCAATTTTAAAAAATTAACTAGCCTGTAGAACAACCCATTTCACATGAAGAACATTATATGAGTATAACACGGACAACGTGTTGTAAAGAACCAAGAAATTAAAACTTCGTGCCATGTCAAATCTGTTGGGGTTTCACCTGAAAATACACAACTTGATGCAGCGAAATAATACCCGAATTTTCTTTAATCGTCAGCCACCAAACTTATAAGTACAAGATAAACAATAATATACAACGTTTTTAATATGAACAATCATTTTTAACTAAAAAAAAATTACTAGATAAACTCTGAACAAAAAGAAGAGAATCACAATTATTCAATTTGATTCAACTCATCAATCATATATATAATATTAAAGTTAGGATCCTTATATAAAGAATTTTCATCCTATGTAAAATAAAAAATAAATATAATTTTCTAAATAACGGTATTTTAAAATTAAAAAATAATATGACACACTTTTCTAATAAAATCTCACCAAATAAAATCTCTTAAATTAAATTAAATTAAATATTTCATAATCAAAAAAATTAAATTTTTTATAATTTGAAAAGTTTATGATGTCAGCATCAATTACAGTGTAATCCTTATACGAATATCGCTCTACCTTTCAATGACTATTTGTTTGTTATGAAACTGATGCGTATCTGGATCTGACTTTGAACAGATTTGGATTCGCTCGATCGTTTGGATTCGACTTCGTTCACCGATTCTGGATCTTGCACACCACTACAATAAACAAGAGGTCAGGTGTCGACGGGATGTTGTCCCATCGAAAATATTCCGACACTCAAGTCAATAACAAGCCTTCAAACTTCAAAAAGATAAATTGAAACGTAAATCCAGATAGGGAGCGAGATTAAGATTGGTGGGAGTGTTGACTTTTAGATGTAAGAGACGTTTCCGTGACTCGTCGAGAATATGGTTTTCCAGCTCTATGTTCGCAGGGAACAAGTGGGAAGCTATATCCTGAAAGTGTAGAAGTTTAGAAGGGCGGATCTCGAGAGTGGGTAAAATCTCTAGAATCTAAAGGGTTGAAGTGTGATTAGCGAAGTAAATTATTGCTCACTTAGGTACGAGTGTTAGTGTGCTCAAGGATTTTTTTGTAATGGTATTGCGTTGTCTTTTGTTCGCTTCTGTAATTGTGTCCTCCAGAATGGAAACTTTGTGGAGTTATATAGACAGTCGGGGAGGGCGACCTTCCTGTGCCAAGAAGAGTTGATCTCTGCCTCGTGTTGGGCGACCTTCTTTGAGTAGAAAGATTTGACTGGCGCAATCTGATGGGATCGTTTTCTTTCTGAGCGGGTGACGGGTCTCCAGATTATTTGTCTTCCTTCTATACTTTTGTTACCATTAGGGCCCATTGAAGGCAGGAAGAGTAAATCTAACATCTTTCTCATGAGAAAAGCGTTAAATCTGTTGATACCTTCTTTAGAGGAGATTGACTTCAAGGAAGGCGTGAAATCGGGGAAAGGATTGTTGCTTGTCGTGTAGGGAAACATCCGCCAAATTAGACCTGGCCCATATTAGGTTTTTATCTTTTTGCGGCCTACTACTACAATACTTCCGATCAACATAAATGTTGACTGTCTTGAGGGAGCGCGTTGGCCGCCGAGTTGGCGCTCTATGCGGTAAACGTTAGCGTTGACCGTCTAACGCGTATCTGAATTTTTTTAAAATTTAGACCATTTTTCTTATTGGGTTTGCCTGCTATGAATTTACCCATCAAACACCTAAAAAGAAATGATCAAAACTAAACAAAATCAATACAATCCGAACGTTCCTTCTAATTTTTGAACCTTTCGCCTTTCTTCAAGTTTCCATTAAATATAGAATTTCCGTATGATATCATGGGAGGGAAGTTTACATGGATAATTGCTGATATGTAAGACTAGTAGTTGCATAATTGGGCAATAATCTTATGATTGTAGTTTCGTTTTAGAAGATAAGCATCGAGTTTATTAATCATCCACCTCAAAGAGAGAGAAGTGATTTTAAGCACGAATTTTCTAATGGTCTTTTCAACATTTTGATTTTATTGTCAATTTAATGGATAAGATTAAAAGTTATAAAATAAACGGACAAGAGAGGAACAATTATTATGAAATGTTGAATTAATCTCTATTTTTTAATATTTATTCTTTATCATTAAATAAATAAGGAAGCCAAAATAGTGAGAGTACCGCAACAGTAATCCTTAAATGCATGAGAAAGACTCCTCTCAATCATAGAGGCAGCAACCTTTTCACCCAACCACCCCACTCCTTAAATTTGAGTCGTTTTCTTTGCTAGCCCTTCTATAATCAGATCTACAACAAGATTTTTTTTATTTATTTTTTACTCTTTTTTTTGGGTTTAGGGGCTTGATTTTTTTGTCTTTTGCTGGGGCAAGACCTTCAAATGTTTAACTAAGAAGAGATTGCTAATCGTAAGGAATTACCTTTTGTGCATAAAAAATTAATAAATGAACTAAAATCCTTTTTCTATATGGAAAACAACCTACAAAATCGTTTGTTATATTGGCCTCAGTGCTTTGGAATATTTGATGGGGTATAAATTATATTAAGCGTGAGGTTGAAATTGGCTCAACAAAATATTCACCATATTTGATTAGCCTGAGTTCGAGCTCAAATGCGAGAAACTTATAATGTATTATTTTAATATTTTGATTTGAGTTTATCAAATTTTTGATCTAAGTGGGTTATTATTGGAGGTACTTAATGAATTATTTAATGCGATGGAGCTTAAGCTAAATTCATGTAGACGCCAAATAAATTGGATTCATAAGATTATTAGAAGAATACTTTAATAATTTTTTGTTAATAGTTAATAAATTAGTTAGTTTGGTATTTTAGTATATTAATTAGTGTTGCTTTGATTTTATTACGTGCTTGTGGGTGTTAATAAAGTGATTATTAATTATTTACAATAGCAAAAGCTATAATCTAGCCGAACTAAAATTGATAATTGTATAGTGCATTAGATATGCTCATGTGAACTTATGGTCAGGCCTTTTTCCTCTTCATTTCAGTAATCTCCATGCATGCACCACTTTAGTGATGTATAAAATTAATATCTTATAGTATCATTTAATTAACATTTAAAAGAAGGAATTAAAATTGTAGTTTTAATTCCTAACCCCTTTGTAGTTTTAGTTCCTAACCCCTTTGTTGCACACTTGATTACTTTCACACTTTCTCACTTATTTTCCTCTCCATTCGGGGCACCATTACTTATAATTAGGATAATTTTTTATTATTTATCATGATAATTAATTATGATAAGAGTGTGATAATGGAAGAGTAATGCTCATTTCCCTTAGTTGCTCTTTCTTGATTGTATTCATACCCCCATCCAATCTCTATTTAAGTAGAGACAAGTCTCTTTGGTCCTATTGTTACGTACCAAAACTTTCAAATGTTTCAAAGAGAGAGAAGGATAATTTGGACAAGCCTTTTTCGTTTTATATTGGATTGATCTTTTACTGAAAACTTTGAGATCCATTTTGGGAATAACAGTAGTGGTCGTTTGTATTTATTAATCCATTATTATTATATGTTTCGAGGCAAGTGATACTCCAAGCTGCTCTCAATCTCAAGCATCTAATAATTAAATTTTTTACAATTATTGAATAATTTAGTCTTTATACTTGTTAATTAAAATTCATGAGGCTTTTCTCGTCTTTTATTAGTCCCAATTATGATTTAATATAATAAGTATAAGAGTTATATGTTTAATTTTATGTTTGTATTATTTTATTTTTATTGTTTTTATACAACGTTTGATTGGTGATCGAATTAATATTTGAAAGGTTAACTATCATTCTGTTAAAGTCCTGAATGACGTTCAAACACAAGTGTGTGTATAACTTGCTATGAATATTTAATATTCTATAATATAAATCTACTTATATACACTTTAAGATATATCATGTAAATTTGCTTATATCTGACTTTAGAGTATAAAATTATTTTGATACATATTATACTATTTATATAAAAAAAATCAATAAGTTTATAATTTATATGTTCAGCGTGCAAACAGTGTTTGATATCGTCACCTAGGTCGAAGTAGATTGATTGATCTATGAACCTAGCCAAGTAGTATTGAGAATTTATCTTGGTAGGTATATTTTGGGAGACTGGTTCTAGTAAATTTGAATATTTCAAAAAATCTATGGGTTTGCTTGTAATACATAGAACCCCTTATCTGTTTCAAAAGTCTTAGTGTCTAATAATTGGTATGTCTTGGTTGTGAGACAAGTCGATAGTGAGTAGTAATCAATGTGAGCCCAATGTGCAAGCCAGTGTTCAAACAGCAGTGGTTTACACTATTGTTTTAGACTAAAATTAAATGCAAGGTCTAAGATAGTTATACCAGAGTCTATTCACTTGTCTTTGGTCGTCAGTTTTTTTCTTCACATGATCTTTAGATGCAAAAGTATTTTTTTAATATTTATAGTTAACGTAAATAAAATTATTTTAAAAATTACAGCCTCAACAATTATAAAATTTGTAAAATTTATAATTTATTAGATATTGATTTATCTATCTTGATAGATTAAGATCCATTTAGTGATGAGATACTTATATTTTTGTGAATAACACACAAAACGATATCGAGAAATATCGTACTTAAGGATGTTGAGTTTGACGTGTGATTTAAGATACGCTATTCTATACCCTATTTTAATGTGACTTTTGATTGAACCAAGAAAATACGAGCGTAATATGTTCTTGGCTTACCTTGAGGGGTCACAAAAATATTGGTCATATGATTTGAATTTGATACTTATACACCATAAGTAGTAAGGTATTATAATATCACAGAGTTGATTGCTTATTAAATTATGAGTATCGGTATCTCGTCGATATTACTCGGCCAATGGTATCGAGCACATAATCATTGTTTCACATTGACGGAGTATAAATTTGAAAGATTATTATAATATCTTATATAATTATGACGTCTATTAAAATTAATTTAGAAAAACCTATATCCTTATTAATATTCAAATTCATTGGAATCTCAGTTTCATTCATGATGTTTGATTTTGGTGGAAACTTTTGATAGTTGTCTTTGTAGTATATTGAGTCTCAAATATATGATAATAAATTGCATATTGGTGTTTCTTTATATATTTGATATTTTTATTGGAGATAAATTATTAATTTGTAATATTATTAATTATAATACTTATCGGCCCACCCTTATATTTTTTTTAACTTCAGAATAGAGTAAGTTGATAGTATGCTAATGTATATCATATTTTTATTGCAGAGTCTTCAATTCATGGGACAATTTTAGAATCTAAAAGTATCATATCGAGAGATAAGAGATTTCTTTTCTATTGTAATACATGTTAGATGGTATATCATAATCATTATTCCCTTAGTTTTATTTTATATGGACTTTTATACAATATTTTATTTTGAGGAGTTTGATTCTTATTATTGATATTTTACTAATATTAAATCTATAATAAGCATTTATTTGTTGAATTTTTTTATGTTGTCGGTTTAGATTAGATCGGCTTATTAATTTGGATCCAATGGCTACACATAAATCTAGGCCATGATTTTTTTGGCCCTAGTTTGTTCGGATTGTTAGGGGTTCTTTTCAAAGTTGTTGCCAATAATTTAAAAAACAAAATATTTCTGTTTCAATAATAGTAGTGATGCTATTTGAATAGTTGCAATGATAAGTTTTTTATTTTTTAATTTTCATTGCCTTATTCTTATATTTTTCCTTTTTTAATTATTCTCAATTACTATTATTTTTTTATTTTTAATTTTAATTTTTTTTTCTTTTCTTGACTAATTATATCCTTTTTTTTGTAAAAAAAAATAAGTGTAGTCCTTTTTGATGGAACCCAGGCAAAAAATTGGTATATGCTTAATGTGAGCTCGAGCCAAAAAGTTACGAAATAATCCATCTTGGCTAGCTCTCATGTGTGAATGCAATTAGAAAATCGATATTATGTTCGCTCACAAGCAACGATGACTTCTGTACCAACGTTTAATCGTTGATTGAGCACTACAATAGTCTCTTAATAATCAAGTTTGGTTAGTTTTTTCTTAGACATTATGCAAGTAAGTTTTGGGATATCTCTCAAAGCATTAGTGGGGCGGTCTTTAGTGTGATTATGGTTTGGCTGACCTTTTAATCATTGATGGATAGTCCAACAAATTCATCCCATTTGGCCCTAATTTTTTTGTGAATGATTAAACTATATGAATATTATAAATATATAATGTTAAAAAATTAGGTCTGATTATTTTTTTGATCCAAAAAGATCATCAAAGAAAAATCAAACACATGACCCAACACAAGGCGATTTTTATTTAATTGTTATTTGCTTAATTTAAATGTTAATCTCTTAAATGTTTTTTGTTTATATTCTTATCTAAGTGTCTTATTTGATTATAATTATATTATATTTTGAATATCTTTCATATTATGAATCTTTAGATGCAAATATTAAAAATTAATCTGAATTGGTCCAATTTTAATTATAAATTGATACAATTATCGTTTTAGCCGGTGGCAGCCGGTGGCTTTGGGTCTAATCGGCTTCATCGTCGGGATAAGTCATCCTGTAATTTAGATCTGAATTCAAATTTAGACATGAATACAGATGTCAAGCTGCTTGATCACTGGATCCCCTTTTCTTGCGTTTCTCTTTTCTGTTGACGCTTGGAATTTTGTGGCAGACGACGTTGCTTTGCGGAGGAGACGGCGGTTTTGGCGGTGCTGTGTAGTTAACGCAAAGGGGCAGGCGACAGCGTTGCGGATTGCAACAGCTGTAGTGGACTTCAACAGTCGGCTACAGCGACACCGGTGAAACGGTACGGGCACGGGCACGGGTACGGCGTCGACGAAGGCACTGAATCCGTACTGCAGAACGTGGCACGGCACGGGCACGGGCACGGCACGTCGACGAAGGCACTGAATCCGTACTGCAGAACGTGGCAGCTAAAGAACGAGCGAACAAGGGGACTCTATTTTTTTTTAAGGGATAAAAGAGTTATTTTTTATATTTAGGTTATTAATTTTTTAAAAAATAATTATAATTTAATTATTTTTAATAAAATTAAAAAATAATTAAAATTAATTATTAAATTATAAAAATATATTTAAAAACATATAATAATCTTATCTATTTTTTTAAGAGATTGTCCCCCTCATTTCGTTTCGAGAAGGAGCCGCTGCGCCAAATTCATGATTAGTAGTTATAGTCTTTTATTTTATAAATTCATGTACATAAATAAAACGGTTTAGATATAAGTTTTTTAAAAAAATAATAAAATAAAATGAAAAATTTTTATTTAATAAAAATTTACAATTGTTAAATTTAAATTTAATTTAAAAAATAATTTTTAAATCTTACGAATGAGGTGCAGCTTTCTATTTTTATAAATTAAAAACATGTGTGTATTGTCTTAGTTAAAATCAATTTTCAGATAATTTTCATTTAAAAAAATCGTAAATATTTTTAAGATTTAAAAAAAAATTGATAGACGCTCCAACAGCATAGAGTGTACAAGTAGAGTAAATCTGAAAACCCAAAGTAAACAATTTCGCAGAAAAGCAGAACGGGTTATTTCTTTAAATGATGCATCATTCATTCTACGGTACAGCCTCGTTGATATCGACATTCCCTCCTCCTTTAATGGCTTCTCCGTTCTTTCTTCTTTCGTGTGACCGAAGGAAGTAAATGATTCATCATCCAGACTTCGTTTAACGACGGAAATTAATGCCATCACCCCCATCAAGAACCCCACCTGCCATGGTAGGGCGATTCAATGGCAGCCATAGATTTCTGCATCTTCAAATCCCTATAGAATTTCTTAATGAACTCATCCGCCGCCTTGCTGACCTGTATGCGCTCCTCCTCGCTCTCCTTCAACGGGAAAGGCGAGTCCGTCACCCTCAGCTGCCGCACCGCCGGGCTCTTTCCGAATCCGGGTAGAGCCAGCGGCGACCCAGCCACCTCCGCCTCGTTGTTGAGCATCTCCAGAACCCTCTGGACTGCGGTGACGGCTGTGGCGGCGTCGTCGATGCGGTACCGGTAGCGGTGGTGGTTAATGTAGTGGTGGGCCCCTTTGGTTCGCCAGTTATTGTTATTAGAAACTCGGTGGAAAGGATAGGCGGGGCTGTTGCTGCAGCTGAATTCGTACTCCTTCACAACCGGCGACACGAAGGATAAGCGGACGTCGTTTGATTTGCAAGAGAGTGCGTTTTGGTGGAGCATTAGGCTGCCTATGGCTTTTCCAGCTACTTTATTGCTGCGTTTGAGCATTAGATAGAGATCATAAATTAGCTTGCTCTTTGATACGCCTTTTCCCAGCATCAAGAAAGCCATGCGTATGACGTTCCATAGCCTCTTTGCTATTACTTCTGGGCTCGCTTCCATTTCCATGTCTTCTGCAACGAGCGCACATACACACACACACACGCACACAGAGAGAGAGAGAGAGAGAGAGAGAGAGAGAGAGAGAGATTTCTTGTTTGATGTTTTTGCGTATGTGCGTGAGGAGAGAGAGAGAGAGAGAGAGAGAGGGGGAGGGAGAGAGAGAGAGAGAGAGAGGGGTGTTTTGGGGTTGAGGTGGAAGGAAGCTGTTCGGAGTTAATGGCTATTTAAAGGGCTGTCCCTGTAAAGAAGAGAAGGCTTACCCCAAAAGAATAATAATAAAAATGTAAAGAAAGAAGGCGAACAATAATTATGCGAAGTAAAATCCGCCAATAAATTGTTAGATTTATCAAAATTTGAAATAATAAAATAAAATATGTATTATATAAAAAATTATAAATAAATTATAAGGCACCCAATACGTAGGATCCATTAACAACGCTCCAATCTAAAAAGTGGAAGACAGAGAGGGAAAGTGTAGGTGTTGGCCACTCTCTGCCAAAGGGCGTGCACGGACGGATGGCTTAAAATTGCAAATTGCAATTATCGGGAGGCTCGTAATTAAGGGATTTGATTTGGGGTTATATTAATTGCTATATTTTTAACATGTATTATTAAATAAAAATTTAATGTGATTTTTAAAAGATATAAAAAAATTTATATAGAATAGTCATTGTTTTTATAATATTTTAGATGCCAAATATTAAGGGTTGGTCTCAGTTATTTTTTTTAAAAAAAAAGATAAAAATATTTTCAATTTCAACAACTCAGTCTATTGATTCGCTTAATAATTTTATTTATCTATTCTTTAATAACTCTAATTATGAAACTTAATATAAAAATGTGATTTTAAAGCTCGTTCTAGCCTTTTGAGACGTCAACACCTCTTTATATTAGAGGTCATGTTAAATCTCTCGTTCAAACTATTAATGGCTAAAGATATTTGGCTACTGAGGGAAAATTAGTTATTAATATATTAGAAATGGTGTTGAAAATATTATATTTATTAAATTTTTGAAATATCAAAAACAAAATATGATTCTTACTCGATCATCGAACTCTCAAAAATAATTTTAGACAATAATCGAGTATAAGATATTATCGCAGAGAGATTATCAAGTTACTTTGCCTGTGGAAATAGATGGCTAAAACATTTCTTCAAAATATGTAAGTACTCAAAACATATTATTATGAGATTAAACGTCTTACTCAGATGAGAATAAGACCTTATACTATATTTAGTTATATTACGTCCCTAAATTCGAATTATTGTGTGAGCAATGGAGCTGTTCGATCTTTCATGTCGGATCAAATTGAAGCTAATCTAGTCCCGTCTCTTCGAATATAAATCCAATACAATACAACTAAAAATGAGAAGTAAGAGGACGGTATGAATTGCTTTCACCGTATATCTTTCAACGTTCAATCCTAAAGTCTTTCTAAAAGAATAGAAATATATTAAGAAAATGTGATAATATGCACAGATACATGTTGTGATTAATTGAGTGTTTGGGTGTGTTCTGCAAAGGAATGACTTAGAAGTGTGGAAGAGAAGCCTCCTGAACGAAAGAGAGAGACCCCTTTGAATGAGGATAAGCCTCTTGGCCTCCTATGATAGAAGGATGACCTCATCAGGTGATACTTTCTAGATAAAGGGTAAGGCTTCCAGGAATGGTTGGATGGTAGATTCTCCTGGTAGTAGTGGATGGCAAAGCCTCAAGGACTAGACGGAGTATGTAATGCATTTTTCTCTTCTCTCATCTGCTTCTTTTTTACATTCTCTCTCTCACTTTCTTTCGCGGGAATGAAGGAGTATTTATAGAGGAGAAGGGCAGTTAAATTATTCTTATATAATGACAACCGTCCACGAACAGGATAAGATGAAACTGTTATATTATCCTGACCGGTTAGTTATTGTAGGTTGCTTTAATATGCAGAAAGTGGGCAGTTGCGCTGTACGATGGTTATTTTATAGAGATTTGTCCAACTGATTATAGTAAGTTGTATAGTACATGGGCTTGTTTTTTGGGTTGAAATTGTTGAGCAATTGAGCCGTCCTCGGGTTGAATTAGTAATAGCAGCTGACTGGGGACTGCTTGGGCATTTCTTGGGTTTTAAATTATACTAAATTTTATTAGACATTTATTTAATTTGTAGGCCTTCTTCCTAAGTTGGGTTTACCGAACCCATCAAGTTACTAAACTAAATAAAATATAAATGAAATAATTATTCTTAGGGGATAGAATAAGGTGAGAATAGAGTTTAAAATTAATATTTTATTATTTAATTAATTACTTAAAATAGGTCAAATTAAATTAAAAATTAATTTTTTAGCATTTAATATGCAACAGCAGTAAAAGAAATAATTAAAAATTAGTATAAAATGACTCTTTTATTCTAATCTTAAAAAATAATATTCTAACATGTACTAAGATTAATATTTAAATAGATTTGATCAAAATCAATTTATTTGAATGGTTTGGTCTTATTGACCTAAAATTTTATAGGATATAGTCAAGATATATTATTATCATATGTTGCGTACCGGTTTTCGGGGTCCGGAACAACATAAGAGTTTGGAGTTTGGAGGTTAGAGAGATGGAGAGATTGAGGCCAGATTTTTACATGGAAAACCTCCCCTTAAAATGAGGAGGAAAAACCATGAGGCTTGAGCCCGGAGGAAGATCTTGGTACAAAATACAAAGTGGGAGAAAACCCTTTCTTTTCCTTCTTTATCTCTTTTTCCGGGAGAGAGAGAAATCTCAAAAGATCAAAATACTTCAAGAGATGCCCCGAGAATGTCCACCCTTTTCTTATGGGTTCTAAGTAAGTATTTATAGGGAACGGGAATGTGGTTGAAGTGTCCACGTGGGCAATTCTAACCCCGACCGCCGAATGGCTTTGTGTCGAGAATGTCCGAAGTTAGCTTCCAAGGCGCCGACCGCCATACCTGACAAGGAATGGTGGATGGGTTGATTCTTTGTGACTTGGTAGTTCTCGGACATCCGGGAGAGTCCTCGGATTCTTCGAGTTCGCGTAATATCCCCCACGTGCTTGTTCTCGGACGGACGAGAGGTTTCTCAAGGACTAGAAAGGCTTTTGGGCAATTTTACACCTTTCGTAAACCGGCATTTCTCGGGCCAAGTACTCTCCTCTCCTTCTTTTCGGGACCGGGTATCGGGACCCAACACTTTAAAGGGCTCAAGTCCTATCTCGCATGTCCTCATAACACAACCTTCCTTCCCGATGGCATTTCCCATAAGAATCGGGAATGCGCGCAAGTGACCGTCCGATTGATGATAACTTAGTCCGAGATGTATTGTGTCCCGGGTTTATGGGCCAACCAATATTTGAAGCAATGATTTCCGAACTCCTTTGAGTCCGAGGATTTGTAACGCCGCCAAGCTGGGGTTTCTCGCCTGCGATTAAATGCGTGATTGACAGGGCTACGACGCCTTGGGAAGGCAAAGGTGATTATTTCATGAATGTCCTAGGACGCGTGGGCTAGGGGCAATGATGGCGCCTTTTCAAAATTTCAAACCTATAAATGGTTCTCCTCCCTCGCAATCGCTTCTGCTTTTCCCTTTTTGCGTTTTCTCTTCTTTGCGTTGTCTTCTCATTATCAGAAGTGCCTTTTCATCTTCACGTAATGTCGAGGGCGCCCGGAGTGGGGAGATTGCTTCCAATGATGACCCTTGGTAAGCTTTCAAGATTCGAGCTCAAGACCATATTTCGGAGTCCGCGGGTGTGCTTATTCCCGACCTAGAGGATAGGGCGTCGAGCCCTCCGAACGGCTTGTTACCAAGCACGAGGTTCATCTTAGAGGAGGGTTGCGGTTCCCACCGCCCCAAGCAGAGCTTTACGATCTCATGAGGGCACTCGTGGTTCCTTTTCGAGACTCCGGCCAACGCGATAGGTATTTAGTCTCCTCAGGCGTTTTCTTGAGATGCCATAACAAGCTAGTGCCCACCGTGGTTATGTTTTCACACATTTCAGATAAGACACACCATGGACAAGTTTTTCCCTGGGAGTTCACCATGTGGGGGCAATCCTGACGTTTTGGTTGTCGATGAGAAAGGGCCGGTTGTTCTATGACCCAGGGCCGTGCAATGACCGAGCAACCCCGCCGCCTTAGCCGAGTTTTCTTCCTCCGGGAGGCAATCCCGGGAGACGGAAGGTCCACCAAATCGATAATTTTTCCCTGAAGAAGGACAAGTACTTTTTCCTCCGAGGATGGTTGAATCAAGTGGAGGCCGAGGAATTTGTGGGCGAGAGCATCCTGCTAAGTAATAGCGACGACTCGGACGCCAGAGGTAGGAAGATGATCGGCTCGATGATGAACTTTCCAAGAGGGGGAGGCCCACATTTGTATTTCTTGGGCCGGATTTCCTCATTATCTTTCCGCCTCTGCGGGTCTCGGGAGACAATTTTGTTAGACATTTATTTCATTTGTGGATTTTCCTCACGGCCTTCTTCGGAGGCCGGAGATAATTTTGGCTGAAACCGTGTGTCCTCGGATCCTTCCGAGCATCCTTCTGATCCAAGACTGCTCTATTTCTCCGGAGGAGAGAGGGAGGTTGAAACGGTCCATTCCGCCTCCTGAGAGGCCTTCCTGGCGCCGATGGAGTTCCCGGATCTCGCCAAGGTGTGGGTTGCGATGTGCAAACCCATCAAGTTACTAAAATAAAATAAAATATAAATAAAATAATTATTTTCTTCCTCCATTCCGTCCTCGGAGATGAGGCTTCGCATAGGGCAATAAACATGTGTGAGAATAAAGTTTAAAATTGCCTCGATATTTTATTATTTAATTTCTCAGCCGGGAATTACTTAAAATATAAAAATTAAATTAAAAATTAATTTTTATATGCATTTTTTTTTTTTTAATGATGCAATAGTTTTTTAACAAATGATGAAAAGAATCTTTAAATGCATAATTAAAAATTAGTTTTGATAAAATGACTCTTTTATTCTGGGGCCGCTCGGACCAGCCATGACGAACTGATCTAAAAAATAATATTCTAACATGTACTAAGATTAATATTTAAATAGATTTGATCAAAATTAATTTATTTGTATGGTTTGATCTTATTGACCTAAAATTTTATAAGATATGGTCAAGATATATTATTATCATAGACAAATACGATAAAAAAAGTAGACTAGATTACTTTTTTAGATAGAGTACATCATGGATAAAAGTATCAATTTGGGCAAATCTTATCTAGATTATAAGTATTTTTGCAAACATGTTTTTTAATTTTAAATACATACTAAGTTTTAAAAATTATTTTAATAAATTATATTTTTGTGTATTTAATAATTTTTATGTAAAGATTTTTTTTATTTAAATATATAATTAAGTAATATCTTATTCTATATATTTTATTTTTAAAAAATATTTTATATTTTTAATTATTTTTATATATCTTTAAATTTTTTAAAAAATATTTAATAATAAAAGAAGTCCCATTCACCTCATAATCTAAACTCTCGTCCTGATTCGCCTTAGGATGTTTAAATTATAAACATGTATGGCCAAATTTTCGAGCCTCGAGCCCTCCTTGATGGGGTTTTGCTCATAGATTTCTTGTTGAGGTAGTCCCTCAACTCACAATCACAGATTTTTATCTAAAGGTCATCCATTTGTATTAAGCATTCATGTTGCTGACAGAGACACTGTAATTTTAATTCAGCCTCATCATCTTTGATGTCAATAATAGTGAGTGTTATTTTCGAAAATATTTTAAAATGGTTATTTTCTTCCGCAAACATAAGAGTAAGAATGGAGAGATTGAGGCAATAACTAAAATGAGGAGGAAAACCACGGATCTTCACTTTTTTATACAAAGTGGGAGAAAACCTTATTTTTCTTTTATCTTTTTTCCTGGCTAGAAGAAATAAAGATCAAAATAAAGAGATGCCCGAGAAGGTCCATTTTTTCTTATTTCTAAGTATTTATTTTTATCATCCTACCCCGCCGAAATAATCAAATAGTATTAAGTGACAAGGCCTCGTTATGGAGGTTTAGAATTAAAATTCTGGACATCCGGGAGAATCATTCTTGGTTGAGTTCGCAAACTAAAAGTAATTGGAGACTTTTACACCTTTCGCCGTATTAAATCGGGTAACTAAAGTTGCCCATTCTTTTTAGGATTTAGATAGAATACATAATGGATAAAAGTATCTATTCGGGCAAATCTTATCTAGATTATAAATATTTTTGCAAATAGTTTTTTTAAATACTTACTAAGTTTTAAAAATTATTTTAATAAATTATATTTTTGTGTATTTAATAATTTTTATGTAAAGATTTTTTTATTTAAATATATAATTTAGTAATATCTTAATCTATGTATTTTATTTTTTAAAAATATTTTATATTTTTAATTATTTTTTATATATCTTTAAATTTTTTAAAAAATATTTAAAAATAAAAGAATATTCATCACAATCTAAACTGGACTGGTTTAAATTATAAACATGTATGGCCAAATCTAACTTAGCGATCACAGATTTTTACCTAAACTAATTTGTATCAAGCTCAAATCTAATTTTAATTCAGCCTAGTT
Source organism: Nepenthes gracilis (assembly GCA_033239525.1). Lineage (NCBI taxonomy): Eukaryota > Viridiplantae > Streptophyta > Magnoliopsida > Caryophyllales > Nepenthaceae > Nepenthes > Nepenthes gracilis. The sequence goes on along the minus strand of BSYO01000016.1, from coordinate 16,039,132 downwards.
TGAAATAATAGTTAGTAGAAAAATATTTTTAAATGGTTATTTCATAATAATAAGAATAAAAAATACTAAAAGGAAATTGAATTTTTTATTCCTTATTTTTGAAGAAATAATAATTTATTTTATATTTATTATTTTTATCACTGAAATAATCAAATAGTATTAATAATTGAATTAAATATGGTTAAACTAAAAATAATTGAGTACTAAAGTAGTGTATTTATAGTTTTTGCATCTCTCCCTCTCTCTCTCTCTCTCTCTGACAATGGGGGAGCTACGATGCGAGGAGTATCACGGTACATACAACGTGCGTACAGTAATCGTCTAATCAAGATCCAACGGTTACTTTTATTCATGTGTTTTTATTTTTTATTTTAATAAAAAAAAGGCAGCTGTCGAATTTTGATCTGACGACTGCAGTTAGGCGCCTATGCGCTGCAACCCTCTTCGCATTGTACCCCCCCAAAACCATCTCTCTCTCTCTCTCTCTTAGATGTATACGAATTGAAATTGTTCACCAGATTAAGATTAAACTGCTGTCTTTTTTTATATATTTTTATTTTTTATAAATTAATATTTTTTTATTTTAATAAAAGAAAATAAGCGGCTGTCAAATTTTGATTTGATAACTATAGTTAGACGCCGTACGCATTGCAACCCTATTCGCACGATAGCCCCCCCAAACCATCTCCCTCTTTCCTTCCCCCTCTCTCTTATATATGTATTTGAATTGAAATTGTTCAACAACTCCTAGAATCTGCATTTGTTAAAGGATGTGTTAAGTTTCATGCATGTGTTCACAAAATAAAAAGGATTTGCACTTCTATTGATTATCAGTGACATATGAAGCAAGAATGAAGTTGTTTGGCCGTAATTAATCAGAATATTATTTTGGGGAATTGTCTAGTGATTCTTATCCATGGCTAATCCCTATTTATCAAAGCCGCTGGCTAATCCCTATTAATTTCATTATATTTTGTCAACTACACTCTTGTAATGTAAAACTATCATTCAATATTCACATCATTGTTTTATTTTGTTTTATTTTGTGTTTTTAATTTTTTTTTGTATTTGTTCATTTTCGTTGTATTATACCCACTTATAGCCATGGGATCAAAATTCCGACTCCTAAAACTTTATTTTCTATTGTTAATTTAAGTACAAGCCACCAAATGAGGCCATGCTTAATCCACATTTTATGCTTATAAACAACGGGTTATAAAGACTTTATCGAATTATTTAAACTGTTAAATATATTTATCACTTACATCGATAATGTTTAATTTATTCCTGTGAATTGCATACTGAAAATAGGTTCAATTTAAAAACTTGAAGCAAGTTTTAATATAATAAATCGTCACTTCAATATAAAATAAACACAGATAAGATGTTATAAAGTTGAGATGCCTTCTTAATATTTTCTTTAGTATTTAAATTGACAATCGTGACAGATAAATTGGTGTGCATGGATTGGAGCATTGATACGTCTTTTAAGAGGGAGCTAATGGATATCTAACACATGACACTCTTTGTAGATCTTGAAAATCAATAGAAGTATGTAACCACAAGTTCTCAAAAAGCAAACCCCACACATTTGGCCTTATTTATATATTTTTAAGAAATTAATTCTTCAATTTAAATTAGTGGCTTATATAATGACAAAATCAACATTCGGATGCTACGAGAAACACTATTCTAACGCTCGTGGGGCCTTCATAACCATACCAGACACCGCTATTTTGTCTATTTATGCATATATCTTGTCAAGTGTGCATCAAATATCATTATTTTAGTAAAATTGACACACATATTAATTAAATGTGAATCGAACGATGTTCAATATTAATAATATATATATATATATATCAAATTTATAAAAAAATTGACCTATCGAAGAAAGTAGCGGCGATGTGAGCATGGTTCGTACACTAAAACTCCACCAATTATAAAGTAGGTGAACAATCATTGTAAAAACGTGTGGAGAATGTCATTCACGCAACATAGAAGGTGCATCGAAGAGGACTTATCAATGAACAGAACTATAAAATGGTGGTGAGAAATTTCCCTTGTTTTGATTTTTTTTTAGAAATAAAATTGCTAGAACTATGTATTGGGAAATTACTAAAAAGGTCCTCCATTGGATGATTATTACATATCCCAACCATATCAATGATTAGAGAGATGTTTTAGGCAGGCTCGACGAAAGGTCTTGTGTGCCCCTTTGCCGTCAATGCTAAGGCACTAGGGATAAGGATATGGCGGCTGACTTGCTCCTTCAACTGCTTCCGGAATAGTCCAGAATAAAGCCCTAGAATCACCAAAATTATTGAGTTCTCCGATATTTATTTTAATATTAATATTCCAAAAAAATTATAAAAATATATTAAATAAAATATTTTATATCCTTAAATATTTATTATTAAATAAAAAATTAATAGTAAAGACGGTATATGTCCTAACTTTTTTGTAGGGAGTGGAATTATGAATGCCATGGATGGCATGATTGTGGCCAGAGCTACATCTCTTATTTATATAAAATTGGTCTATTTTAAATTTTTACATATTTATTTAAAATTAATAAATATAATTTAATTATTTTGAAATAATAAATTTTATTTTTTATTTTTAAATAAATTATTACTATTGATTTACCAATAAATTACTCATTAATCCTCGACCGTTGATAACAACTCTAGGACAAGTGTCACCGTTTGATACTGTGATGAAATTAATACGGGGCCTTATGCTCTGGAAACAGGGGTGCTTCTTTAGCGTGGAGATGATGAGTGCCCCTGCCCTCTGAATTTTTAATTTTAATACCTACTTATCTACATATGCAGTTATATACGTACACAGATACATATACATATACATACTATATATGTATATGTATATAGTATATATAAGTGGAGGTATATAAATCTGTATATGTACATAGTATGTATATGTACATGTATATATATCTATGTGTTGGGAAAGAGGGAATATTTTCCGATCTATGTTTTACGCGAAACCCTTCTCAATCGGCGAAAACCACGACAATCCGCCGTGAACGTGTTTACTATACGATTTTGGAATGGTAATAAGAGAAAACGGGGTTAACACTCCTTCACCGTCTTTCTCTCTAACTCACTAACTTTTTTTTCTCTCGCCCCGTACAATCACTATGTAAACCCTAGATTTACACTCACGTGAAATTATCTAAAAAAAATTCTTTCCAACAATAAGAATATATTCTAGGAAAACCGCCAAAGATAATAAAATGGGTTATCCAATGAATATGTATTTCTTATGTGCTTGCAAATATGATTAACGTCAAGTTTTCCAGTTATCCGCATTTCTTTAATGATTTATTATAACTTCTTCAAAATTCCCTCATTAGATCCATGGCTTTTCTTGCAACATACTTCATTTAAGGCTTGTTAAAATCGGCACTTCCCTTATCCATTTTTACTTCTCCCGTCAAGTATCCAATCTTTAAAATATTATAAGGCCATTTTTTCAGAGCTTGATTGCAAATTAAATAAATAACCCGGTGACATGTCTATGTCCGCATTTATCCCATTTTCACTTCCAAATACACCTCTTCGTGGTTCCTGATGTATCGCATTCCATTTATCTTGCCCGATATAAAACCATTTCTAATTATCATATATTTTATATATGCATTTTTCTTATTCGAATATTATTTTTTCATCAAATTTAAAGCCAGTGTGTTCACATTTAAAGGAATCGTTTCTCAAATAGTTGAACAACAATTTGAATGGAATCCACAGAATTTGCTTTTGGCCAATCCAAGGTCCTTTTCACAAATGGCAACCTTTAACTTATCCTGGGCCAACATTTCGAACCAAAACCTCATGTCATCTACATAAAGAAAGATGAAACATCATCGTGAAAACCTCTCGCAAACGACGCCGTTTATTTTCTCTTTTTAGGCCATACAGCTTTGGCAAACCTTCCTTTAGCCTACCTTCAAAAGCTCCACACCTCCTCCTACCTCCATCCATTTGCTCCACCTCAAGGTCTTGTGTGGCAAAATGTGCTCTTCTCCTTATTTCATTTTCCTTTTTTGTCCGGCCTTTTCACCACCAAACGTTTGATTTTTGTTCTTTTTAATTTATCCCCAAAAATCATAGGTATTTGGGAATTTGGCTTTCTTTACATGGTACAATTATTTTTATAAAGTATGGTCGTCTGCATCCGGAGGATCATCTAAATTGAGACAAATTTTCCATCCGTGACATGATAACCTCTCCAATGTCTTGATAAATAATACCGCCCGTATTCTAACACAGCAACCTGATATGGCTTATCAATGATTTTTCTTTCACGCTAACATCATTCTCAAGAAATGTGACATCCTCGACCGGATGTTTCTAGATCTTTAGCTCCCAGGCTCACCATTTACCTGTATCAAAATTTTGATATTAATATATTTCCTGGCCCATATCAATTACTAATAAAAAATGTTGGTATTTATTTTTATTTTTTTGAAGTGCCTAAGTCTGGCTATTTACAACCAGAAAAACACTAGATGATGAAAAAAAGCATTGATCAAAATTTTACTTTTTTCTTGAAAGACACTCTTCCGTTCCGTTTAGTCTGTCCTCTTTTTGTTTCTTTGATCAAGAAAATTGAAGGCTAATTTCCTAAGCCTTTACATCAAATTAATAAACTGAGCAAATTAACAGTGATCCTTTAGTCAATTTCCATTTATTTTTTTAAATAGCTACTTTCAACCGAATGTCGAACGTAAATAATTTATTATTAATTCTCCCTCCCGCCAATGTTCCTTTGCATCCTAATTCATAGTGACCACGTGACATGTGAATATATTATTCCTTTGCTAATGTGCAAATAATATATTTCTTATTAAAATTTAATAAATATTACTCAGTGGATATTATAAATAATACTAATACAAAATGTTCCTCATGACCTCCCTGACTCATTCATGGGCGAATACCTATCCAACACCAAGGTGTCTCAAATGAATATTATTAAGAGAGGCGGGGCAAAGAAGCCTATAGACAAGCGCCTTGTTATTTATCTTTTCATATCTGATAAAATTAAACTCACAAAAACTAAATAAATAAATAAATAAGATGATATATATTTGGTTTGAACGACTTTCCCGACTTCTCTGCACATCCACCAAGGTGATCGAGTTAGGCCAAGAACTTGGAGAGTGTCATGTCACTTGAGACCACAGTTTGATTGTGCGGTTAGCCAGAAATCTCTCTTATCTTGCCATTCATCGTCGAATATCTTTTTATCCGGTTTCTCATCTAACCTTCCTCATCATCTGCCTTGACCCTTCCTCGCCGTAATACTCTTTACCTCTCTTGTCGACTGGATGAAGTTGCCCAACGCCTGACTAACCGCCAATGTTGAAGAACTTCTTGCGATTTTTTCGACGATGAAGATGCCATTAAAAAAATGGAACCTCTTACTGTCTTCACGATACCACTTGTTGGGAAAGAGGTTCGAAATACTTTCACGATTCAATGAAGCAACAAAGAAGAATTGAAACCAATGAACGATGCACCGCAGATTTTACGTGGAAAACCTTTCCGATCGGGGAAAACCGGCGGAAATCTATCTACGGCGTGTTTCACTATATGAGATTTTGGAGTCAACAATTGAGAATAAGAGAAAACGAAGAACACTCCTTCACCGCTCTTTCTCTCTAACTCACTAACTTTTTTTCTCTTCCCCGTCTGACAATCACTATGTAAATCCTAGATTTACACTCACGTGAAATTATCTAAAAAAAATTCTTTCCAACAATAAGAATATATTCTACTGTGAAACGCCTCAAAGATAACTATGAGGCGCACATATCTCCAAGAAATCTGAGTTGGCAATGAAGCAATTTCCATAATCACAATGTAATTTGGCAATGACGGAGCTTTCCAATGAAACCTGAGTCCGCTATATTTTTCGACTCGACTTCGCTGACTGTCTGGCTTCCAACGAAGCAGCTTAACTTAACCACAAGAACGGTTAATAACAAAACCATCCGGTTATTCGCTGAATCGGTCAACTCTGGGCCGACCGTCTCGCCTTGCTCACTATGTACATAGATACGTATATATGTAGATAAATATGTAGATATGTATGTATCAAATTAAATTTTCTATGAAAATTTAAAATGGAGTTATCCTATGTATTTCTTATGTGCTTGCAAATATGATTAGTCAAGTTTTTAATTTCTTTAATGATTTATTATAACTTAAAATATTAGAGGCTCTTATTTATTGTTAAAATCGGTTATATTTTTTAAGTAAATCTTTAAAATATTAAAACAAATTCGATGCAAATTAATAAATTATAACATGCTATATTTATTTTCTTAAATACATATTATATTTATCTTCATATAATTTTTCTAATTATCATATATTTTATATATTTTTTTCTTATTCGAGTATTATGCATCAAATTTAAAAGTGACATTTAAAGGCGTAAAGTTGAATTTGAATGGAATCCACAGATTTGAGTGACAAGGCAACCTTTAACTATGAAAAGAAGAGAAAAGTGACGGAAACGACGCCGTTTATTTTCTCTTATGCTTTCCAAACGTACAGCTACTTCCTCCTCCTACCTCCCACGTGAAAATGTGCTCCTCCTTTTCCTTTTTTCTACTTTGATTTTTCTTTTAATTTATCCCCAAAAATATCAGTATTTGGGAATTTGGCTTTATTTACATGGTACAATTATTTTTATAAAGTAGAGGCATTAAATTGATCAAATTATCCGTGACATGATAACATTCGTGATAAATAATACGGTAAGCAACCTGATATGGCTGATTTAACATCACTATATAGATGTCTAGATCTTTTAGGCTTTTACCTGTACAAAATTTTGATATTAATATATATATCAATTACTAATAAAAAATGTTGGTATTTATTTTTATTTTTTTGAAGTGCCTAAGTCTCTATTTACAACCAGAAACACTAGATGATGAAAAAAAAAATTGATCAAAATTTTACTATTTTTTTCTATAAGAAAATTGAAGGCTAAATTAATTTTAAGCCTATCAAATTAATAAACTGAGCAAATTAACAGTGTTTTATAATTTTTTTATTTTTTTAAATAGCTACTTTTACGTAAATAATTTATTATTACTAATGGCATGTTAATTCATAGTGACCACGGTGGTTATATTATTCCTAATGTGCAAATAATATATCTTATTAAAATTTAATAAATATTAGTGGTATTATAAATAATACTAATACAAAATGTTAGGGAATATACTTTGAATATTATTAAGAGAAGTGACGTGTTATTTATTTATATTGATAAAATTATACAAAAATAAATAAATAAATAAATAAGATGATATATATTTCTATGATATTCTAAAGGTATTCACCAAATGTCTCTAAATTATCTATTTTAAGATAATTTTCCTTTGGACTTATCCAAGCAAACACTATGATTGCATTTTTAATAGATAAATAAGTATTTATCATGGCAAAAAATCACATAAAAATTTTATGTAATTCTTCATGAAAAAATAAATATTACAGATAAAATTTATTAGACATTAAATTCACTTTTAAGTATATATTTATCAGACATTAAATTTAATTTTAAATATATATTTTGAGTGACATACTGAAATATGACATATATTTATATTTAAAAATTACCATATATTACCATAGAATATTACCTAAACTAAAATTTTAAAATTACGTTGAAATTTTACGTCTTGGATCAATAAATTGTCCTTAGTCCGTCAAAGTATATACTTACTGAATATTTGAACAAATTTTTTCAAAATTTTGAAATAATTGCCTTATTAAGAAGTGTATTATACTCTTTTGGAATGGTCCACATGACCCAAGCAACATGATATCTATATTAACATATAACTGAAAGGAATGATTATTCAACCAGTTAAATTTTTTAACTGAGCTCCGTTTATTAGCTTAATCCCTTCTCGTGCAAGAAATTGCAGACTTATTGTTCGAATCAAAGAAGTAGGTAACTATTTATTATTCTTTTAATAGTTTTAACTTGTACTAACTTAAATATTAAAAATATTTTATTAAGAATATAACATAAGATATTTTAATATTGTTTGTTGTGTACAAAACTAAGGAATTAGATTATCATGATCAAGCTTCTTTCTTAGGTTTTTTATATTTTAAAGGACATACCTTCGATTTAAGTAAGTACTATAGTATAAAAATTTCTTTCATAAATAATAAAAAAGTCCTAAAAAATACCATTATTATACTTTTAAAGTTTTATAAATTTAAGTCGAACTTTAGAAAACTTGAAAATGGGCCTATTTGCATATATTGTTAGATAACTTTTGAATAAATTTCAAAATATAGTCTTATTTTTATAATTACACGTGCATTTCTGAGTCATAACCAAGAGCACAAGGAAATTTCAGTGTGAATTTGCCTCTTTTCTAATTTTTGGATCATATAATTATATTTTTATATAATTAATAACTTTTTATGTAATAATTTTTATTAAAATATATATTTATATAATATTTTATCATAAATATTATAATTCTTAAATATTTTTAAATATTTTTTAAGTAACTATAAATTTTTAAAACAAAAAAACTAAAAATAAAAATATCGATGGATTGATTTGAATAAGCAAAGTATAGCTTCTGCATAAGCACGATCAATATTTTTGGCTCAAATATTTGGATCTTGTTCGATTTGACTCAACTTAACAGTCATAAATTTTCATATAAATTTGATTTATATCTAATTATTATTCAATTTTGATCCGATTTGAAAAAAAAATTGACTTAATAGAGTTTCATTGGTAAAAAAAGAAAAAAAATATTTTCCTTTTAAAAATTAATTACAACTGTAGATAGTTGAATGCTTCGCTGGCACTATTGTAAAAGTAATTTTCTACGTTGGTGTTGCACCAAATGGAAACTTCAAAATAATTAATAACTCATGTCTTTTATGATGCTAAAGGATCTTTAAAATTACTCTTAAGTTAGATATGCTTATTAAAACACAATTAATTGGATATTCAATTTTTGAATTACAATTAATTATCTGTCAAATTTAAAATTTTATTAATCTTTCCATTTCGATAAATCTACCACATTTATCCCATGAGATTTTAACTTACTATTTCTTCGTCCAAAATCGATACTGAAATAAAAAATGTCATCAGGCAACGAATAACTTGTCCCATGACCTTGGCTTTGCCAATATTCAGTCACCCCCTAGAAAAATTTTACCAATATAATGCATATTAATAATTCTGATTTAATAAGAGTGATTCTGAATTAGACTTTTAGATCTTAATAATCCAAATTCTATGCGATATAAACCAAAATAAAATTTCAAAAATAAGGAACTCGCATTTTTATTTATCATCAAACAATCAAATTAAAATTATTCTAATGAAACTAGAAGATGAGTAAAAGAACTGAGATCAGAAAGATTTCTATGAGACATGCTCTAATTTTTATGTATTTTTTTAATTAGCTGGCAATCTAAAAGACGAGCTCCAAATATTAAAAGTGTCTAAATAATCAAATAATTAGTTACAAAAAATGTTTCGTATTCAATAGCTTAAGGTTAAGATGGAAATGCCTATATAATGTTCAGAGATATTGTATTTTGTATAGGTTTATAAGAAATTATTCACTACAATAATATTAATATTTAGTGACAAAATAATTTGTCACTAAATATGATCAATTTGTCACTAAAATTTTTTTGTGGTAAAATATTATTTTGTCACTAAATTGTCACTAAAAATTTATCATTAAACCTTTAGTGACAAAAAATAATTTATCACTAGTAATATTCTTTAGTGATAAAATAATTTTGTCACAAAAATATATTTTTAATTTGTCACTAAATATTATATTTAATGGCAAATAATTACCATAAAAGACATATAATTTTATATTTAAATTATATATATTAATGGATAAAAATTTGATACAAATATCAAAAATATAAATAAATTTCATATAAAAAACACAAATTGTCTTACAATAATTAAAAAAACAAATAAGAGCAAATTTTCGTATCTTTTTTTGGTTGCTGCTACTCAGTACAAAGTTGGTACTCTCATATCCTTTGGCTCAGTACATCTTCCAAAGAATTAAAAAAAATGTGCAAATCTTTCGGCCACCAACCATGACTTCTGTGTGCTGATAATCATGAGCATTTTATTTTGATGTAAATCCCCCATTTGCCACACATGGACTGCTTCTTGGGTTCAAGAATTCTGCGTTCTTTTGATGCTATAAGAGTTGAACAAATCCCTCCTAAAAAAAAAAAAAAAAAATTAATTCTGGGTTCAAGATTTTATCTACAACTGATTTTTACTCTAAATTTTCTGCATCCAATACAAAACAGAATTAAATTCTTCATCCCTGCATTCCTTGCTGGTTTTGCTGAGAGCCACTTCATCCCTACAACACAAAACATTAAATTATCTTGCAATTTCTCTACTTATAAACTGTTTTAATTTCTTGGGTACTTTGTTGTCTAACAAAATATTCATGACCATAAATCAAGCATGGAATTCGACAAATGGGACCGCCATGGGTAGACGGACCAGAGTATGTGACACAATGTCCAATCAGACCATGAGGAAGTTACACATACGGTTCACAATCGAAAATCAGGAGGAAACGCTATGGTGGCATGCCCACAACAAATGGATGAGCGCCACTATTTATGGTGCCCTGATCTTCAACCCTAAACTGGGATCATCTTACCCCTACCCAAAGCCTGCAAGAGAATACCCTATTCTTCTAGGTAAAGTAAATATCATCACCTACTATAAGATATCTAATGAGTTAATGGATAAGCTATAATTTTGGTCACGATGGCAATGGTAATTGTATTGATTAACAGGGGGGTGGTGGAACAGAGATCCCATGGATGTCCTCAAACTAGCAGAACACATGTTAACTAAAAATGTCAACCAGAAATACATTAATCTAAAAGAAAAGGCTGATATAAGATATGCTCAGTATTCTAATTGAAGTGTAGTAAGTTGAAAATAATACAACCAATATAGAGATATAGTGAACATTTGACTGTTAAAAGTTTAAAAAATGGTTAAAATAATATAATTCTGTAGCTAGAAAGCAGAACACTCTTCCTATCAACACAACCGTGCACACACAGGCAGAGATAACTAAAAATGTGATATATCTATATCTACGGTAATAGATGGTGCTACTAAATCTAAAAGCAGGCATGGTTCAGCTATATAATTGCCAATTATTCAGAAATAGATATCAAAGGGTTTTAATTTCACATTGCCAATAGAAATCCGTTACCAGCAAAAACAATCTATTACTAGTTTGCATCGGCAAAACATGCTCTAAAGCTGATGAAAACCAACAATATGTTTCATTGAAACTAGCAAAGTAGTAGTAGCTTTCAACCAGCAAAAACCAGCAATATGACAATTTACTTAGTACCAGTAAATTGTACCTTCTATCTCTATGCTGAAAATAGCAGTAGCAGCTTTCAGTCATTTTCAACAAATTATGCTCCAGAAAGCCTGCAGAAGCAGCTTTCAGGCATTTTCAGCAAATCATGCTCCAAGAAACCAATAGCATCTTTTATGTCTCAGTTGCTGAGAACTCGAATGCGACTTATTCATGTCAATACTTTGATTAACATTCTGATTCTCACTGTTCAGCCTCACAATGTTAGTCATAGACGGAAGTCAAGGCTGCCAAGATCCTAACACTTTGCCCAAAACACTAATTAGAGTTTACAACTTAATTATCAGATCAAAATAATTTATACAACTCAAAAGTTGCCAAGTAATATTGAGGGTTTAATTAATAAATAATTTAAAATGTCAATCTGATAAAAAAAAGAGATAATAATCAGCTAATTCACGCATTAAGTACTCAAAATTTAAAATTTACAACCTAAACTTGAACTTATATGTATACCTCCGTTAAAGACTGCGATCATCTGATCTGGTCTTTTATTTTTTTGAATATTCGACTATTATGGATAATGAGTTATTTTATAAATAATCTTGCAATATGGGAATAAACTATACATAATATGTACAAATATAATATGAAATTAAAAATAAAATAATCATATTTTTTCATATTATCTAATAATTTTATTTTTTTCCGTAGTTTTAAAATTAATTTTTTTTTCTTTTACTTTTCTTAACAATCAAACAAGAAAAATAGATATCTTCAGAATTTATATTATCTTTCATAGAATTTTTTATCAACATCCAAATAAAAACTATATATATTCTATTTTTTTTAGTTCCTGTAAATTTTATTTAGAATTAAACAAAATTATTTAAAAATTTTTAAAATTGACTAAAAATATCGTAAGCAAAGAATAAGTACATCCATCTTCTCTCGCTGCCCCCTTTATTTATCATCTTTTCATATAAATCAATACTCCCTATCTTTTAATTTTAGCAATTTATTTAAAAATAAATAATTATAATTTTATTATTTTTGTAAATTCAAATTTAATTATTTTAAAATAATTAAACTACAATATTCATTTAAAAAATTATAATTTACAATTTAAAATTTATTTTAGTTAAAGATATACCTCTTCCATTTCCTCCCATGGTCTTTAATTATGCCTTTATTTGTTGGCCCTTGTCCTGTAAAACTTTAGAAAAGCATTGCACGGTTGTCCACCAGTTAGAAAGTTCTTGACCACTTTACCCCTATGGATTTCTAAGGCTTTTTCGTCCAAATTTGACACAAATAAATTGTTTTAGCCTTATAATAAAGAAAAATGTGCTCTGAAATATCGTAATAAAAATAATTATTTATATAAAAATAATAATAAATATTATAATGCCATTAATTCTTTATATATTATATAAAAATATTTTGATATATGATCATATATTTTTATAATAATAGGATATAATTAAAGCTTAATTCCTCGTATTTTTATCCACTAACATTATACCACTAGCTAGGGTATAATTTCTTATTGAGTAACTTTTTTTTTTTTCTTATTAATTAAAAAGAAAAGTAGAGCATCATTCAGTCCTTGCAATGGGAAGAATTGAATAGACCTTTTTGTCCTTGCATTTGGAATGAAAGCCTTTGATTCTCTTATGTTCTGATAAATTTGAATAAAATTGTCCCATTTGATTTGTTTAACTTAATCAATTAAAAATTTTATAAGATTTAATTAATATATAAAATTATTATAAATAGATATTATTATAAAATTATGTTTGAATAATATTTTAAATTGGATATAGTTATGAATAAAACTATCAAGTTTAATTTGACTTTATTTGGATTATAATTTTTTATAAATATTTATTATTCTTTTACATGATATTGGTCTTAAAAATTTATTTTTATAAATTATATATTTGTATATCATTAATAACTTCTAATAAAAACATTTATATTAAAATATACATTTACATAATATTTTATATTAAATGTTATAAATTTTAAAATATTATATATTATGTAAATATAATTTTTAAATAAATACATTAAAAATAAAAAAAAATTTGTAAACTAACTCAAATTAACCCAATTCTATTTATGGGTTGGCACAATTAAGACTTTTAACTCGATTAATTTGACACTAATTGGTTTAAAGTAACTTATTTATAATAAATTTTTACCTAAATCTGGTTTATATTTAGCCTAATTTAATTTTAATCAAGTTTATTTTAAAATAAGGTATAAAAATAATAGAAGTTATATTTTTTTAAAAAAGGAAATAACTAAAAAATATTTCCAAATACCATTATTTTTGAACTTTTTGTTACATTAAAAAACTCAAAAAAAATCATGGTAAGAAAAAGTATGATTGTCGTATCGGCCCGTATTGTTATTTGACCCATCATAACTCATACTTCTAAAAACGAATATTTTTCTTGACAACCAAATGAATATTAAAAAATTCTTTAAATTTTCATATGATGTTCATAACATCTAAACATTGCAAGAAAAAGTATATATATTTTTATTTTTTATTACTCTTATTTCATTTAAATTATTTTGTGAATAATTTTTTTACCAATCGAAAAAATATAGTGCTATTATTTCAGTGATAGCGCAGCTAATATTTCTATTTTACCAAAACAAATATAATAATATTAATATGTTGTTTGGTTCTGAAAACACAGAATAAGATATCTAAAAATATTTTCTGGTATTTAATTTAAAAGAAAAATTATAACAAAAAATATAATAAAAAATTAAAATAAAATATTCATATTTTTTTATACTAAATAAAACTCGAGTATTCACCCACTTAGATCGATCTAAAAAACACTTTGTCATGGGTCAAATAAGGCCGGGATAGAATCTCGGTCTATGAAAATCAACTTCCAAAAGTTACAAACAAAAGGGTGAGGATTGGTAACTTATTTTCGATTTATTCCCAACACTTAAATCCCTATTTAAGAAATAAAAAGATATAAGAATGATATAAATAATGTAAAATTGCATACCTTCCGTGAGAGGAGGACACTCTTCCTCTCGTGAGTGACATTGAAATTGAGGGTTGAGCTTCGAAAGATCACACTTGGTAAGAGTCTCCTTCTTCAACGCACCAACGCCTCCAACGAAGGTAGAAGGATGAAAACACTTTAATGGCCAAAGAAATAAAAAAGGTAATGAGAAAAATCCTTTTTGGAACTTGAAAAACTTCTCCCATTTCCCTAGATGGTTTTGTAGTTTCAAAGAGGAGGCTTTCACCAAAATTTACGATGTCCTGTAAGGGCCTTTTCTTCTCAATTGAGGGCGCGAAATTGCTCTATCATTATCGATCGTATGACGGTTGATGTATAAGTCAATATTTATAGTGGAGCCAAAATTTAGTTTGAAAAATCACGTGTTGAATGGCGTTCTTGCTGATCGGCGGGCTCGATGATTATGGGGTTGACCTCTAGGGTTTGATTGGAACCTGTTGGCGCTCAGCCGGGATCAGACGCTAGATCGCCCCATTCTGAGATTTCGGCTGAGCGGCCATTGAGCTGTGATTGGCTAGATGGCATGGGTTGTTTGTTAATTGTGGCTCATTGTTCCCTCTGGGCTTACTCGTAGTAGATAAACTGGCTGGACGATTCCTTGGGTTTCGCTTCTTATTGGGTTTTATTGGCAAATGAGTTGATTGTCGAATGAATTTTAATGTTAATTTTCATAACTCATACTTCTAAAACCCTGAACATCAATAAAATAATTATTTTAATTTTCATAACACCTAAATATTGCAAGAAAAAGTATACATATTTTTATTTTTTCTTTACTCTTATTTCATTTAAATCTTCTCATAAGAAAATATAGATATTTTAATCATTTAATATTTTCTCATAAGAAAAATAGATAATAAAATCAAGAATTGGTTTTTGACGTTTGAACAAGGTAAGCTTCACGTCAAACAAGAAGACAATGTTCTTCGTTGCTGGAGAAAATTATGCGATTAAAGTAGAGCCTGCAAAGAGAAAAGGTCGCCCGCCATCAACATCATCAACTGTGCGCTTTGTGCTGAACTTTTAGTTAAATAATTCATATGAATGACTAAATTTAATTTTCTGTATTATTCTTTGATTAAATAATTAATAAATATTATTAAATAAAATAAAATTTTTAATACTCCCTCAATAAATTAGGATTAATTAATATAAATTTCAAAGTTGTGGATTTAAAAAAAATTAAATTAATTTTTAGTTTTATATCTAAAATATTAGATTTAAATCTAATAAAAATTTTTCTATTTAATTACATTTTAAAAAAATAACTATTCCTCTATGATATATGGTATTATTTATTTTTATGTGTACAGAAAAAATATATTCTCACAACTTTTTATGATATTTTGACAATGCCTTTGGGTATTCATCTCAAGCTCTCTGCCTCTCTCTCTCTCTCTCTCTCTCTGCGATTTTGTTTTCCCAGTCTACCCTCGCTGTGAATCTTCAAAGCCCTACCCCTCGCTGCGATTTCCTTCTCTCTGCGATTTTGAAACCCTACCCTCGTTGCCTTTACTCGATCAAGGTGCTTCTACTTTCACAGCTCTATTCGAATCCGTTCTCTGCTTCTATCGTTCTCTTTGGTAGCTTCACCTTACTTATTTGCTGAAGGTAAGAATTTTCTCAATAATTCGATTTTGTTGGCCTCTATATTTTGTCGTTAATTTTAAAAATTTTTTTACCTTATTTTTGTCTCAATTTATATGGAGCAAAATTTAACATAATTGACCATATTTCCTGCCATATGGTATTGAGCATATTGAAGAAGAAATTATATATTATATATATAAGAAATATTATTATTATATACATGTGTGAGTATATATATATATATTATATAAGGATAAAAAAGTTACTATGATATATTTTTTTCTTATTTTAATATTATTTTATAAACTAAATATTAAAATACTAATTTTTAACTTATTCTATTTCAACAACTAAATATGAGAATAATAATTTTGAATTCTATTTCCATCCTATTCTATTTTTTAAAAATAACTATTCTATTTTCATCTTATTATATTTTATAAATATAAATTTAAAATTAAAATCCATATAATAATGCACCTCGTGAATAAGATATAACCATTTTCATTCATTTTTGCATGGCCTAAAGTATTGATAGGATGTTGAATTTGTGTATTCTTACTGAAAATAATAATTTAAAAGGGAAAAATTTGCAACCATTGGGGGGTTTTTACATCCAATTGCTGGGGGACAAGACACAAATGTGTTGGAAAAATAACTCAAATAATACAGTAAGGAAGATGAACGAAGAAGAACAATGAAAATAAGAAATTTTACGTGAAAAATCCTTATCAATTAAAGGAAAAAATCACGGAACAATCCGTCACTAAAACGTATTTCACTATGAGATATTTGAGAACAAATTTTCTGTTAAAGAGAATAAAGATTGAAGAATAGAGCATATACACTCACACGATTGCTTTTTGTTTCTCCTTCATTCACTTGCTCACACTGGTACATGAATAAGATATATAAGCAATATTTTCATTCATTTTTTCCAACATGGCCTAAAAAAATACGACTCAAAACCGCTTTGAGACATGATTTTGGAAGATGTTGAAGTTGTGTATTCAATTTACTGAAAATAATAACACCTCCATTAAAAGGGAAAAAAATTGCAACCATTGGGGGTTTTTACATTCCTTTATAAAACGCTCTTTTTGTGCTCCGGGACAAGACCCCACAAATTGCTGTATCTCAAAGGTGAGGTGCAGTGCCTCCGTTCCATTATCGTGATACTTATAACATATAAAATTTATGTAACTTTTTTTTCTAAAGTTGTTCAATAATAATGCATTAAATTTACACAGAATTTTAAGTCATACTAGAAATTTTTCTTATGATAATTATATTCTTATAATTTGTGCCTTACATTTTATATAGTATGATTGGGATTTTGATACAAGTCTTATATCCGGGAACCTTTCTTGAGGATAAGAGCTTATAAGTATGAGGTATTCTCTTAACTATTAGGCATGCCTTTTTAATAGGTTTTTTGACTAAACTTGTACTCACAACAGATCTTTATCTATTATCCATGATAGATAGATTTTAACTATTAGATAATATTAGACAGTTAAAAATTATTTTTACTTTTCATATCTTTTAATTTCTTAAGATTGTAATGAGATCAAATGTAATTCTATTCAACTAATTGCCGTATATACCTAATGTTATAGATTTTTTTTTTTCTAGAGAAGCAAAGTCACACATTAAAATTATTAAGGCACTTTTAACTCCATATATATTAAATTGTTTATTCATATTTTAAATATCTCTAATAGTAATACTTGATACCCGTACATTTAAAGTGAGAAGAGGGCCACTGCGACGCGTTGTTTGTACGATGCCTATATGACAGAGCCAAATAATATTATGAGACACACATAATTTACGTAGAAACTCTTTTCTAAACAAGAAGTAAAAATTATGAGATATTTAGTCTACAAATTTTATTATATAAAATTTTAGTTATAGAAATCCAGATAACAGAATAATAAAAGAAATCATGCTTGCTCTTATATTCTATTTTTTAAATTTCTATAACCAAAATTTTACATAGTAAAATTTATGAATTAAGTGTTCCGTAATTTTTTTCTGTTATTTAAAATAGAATTTTTATGTAAATTGTGTATGTCTTATTTTTTTTTATTTCCTTTTGTGATTATCCTTAGTTATTATCATTGTAAGTGTTCTTGCTACTCGATCCAACTCTTGGCCAGCCGACCCCTACAATGTGACCATGCAAAAGTAGAATTTGGAAATAATACGTGAAAAGAAAAGAGATAGAGAAAACGTGATTGTTCAATTTTTGGTGTGTTACATTAAATTTTGGGTAAATTGTCTCTATTAATTTATTATTTTTATCATTTTCTTCTAGTTTAATATTAATTTTTAATTTTAACTGGTATATACTATGTGAAATTTTTGTTAAGAGAGAACTATATACTAAAATAGAGAACTATAAATTAATTTATGTAATCTAATTATAAATAATGAAACTTTATTTGGTCTTTTAAGTCGTATTATTTTTGTAATAAAAAAGTAATCTTGACCGACCTAGTAGACATTGGAGTCTTCTCTTGATGTCGAAGGCACAAGGAAGAAATTGTACTTGCCAATGCACTAAAGAGATGTATCAAAAACTTCAACATATTGATGAGTTAGAGCTCTTTTGACTTATTCTTAGTTATTGAATTATAAATCTATTAATTGGATTTAAGATTTTTTTTAAAAAAATAAAATATATTATTATTATTTTTTAAATTTTTTTATAATAATATGAGTGTTTTAATATTTTAATATATTATAAAAAACTTTTAAAAAATTATAATATTATATAATCTCACTCATTGTTAAACATTTATTCTTGGATCCCCAAACTTCCTCTTGAACAAGTTATATAATTTTGCATAATTTCTCCCCAATAAATTAAAATAATAGTATTTAAATTATAGTATTAATCTAAGCCAAAAAAGGGTGAAGAAATTAAAAAAAAAAAAACTTATTAGTTTGTATTTATGATTGTTTATATGGTTGTGATTTTGATCACCGTTACCACCCGTTAAGATTGATAGGTAACCTAATAATTATACAACTTAGCCGTCACGACTTTGTCATGGGACACGGTACTATAAATTTATATTTAAATATAGGTAATATTTTGCCTTATTTTGCAAAAGAAGCCATGCAAATTTGAAGGAATTATCACTAGTTTACAAAATATTAATGTTTAGTGTTATTAATTACTTACCAATTAAATCAACCAAAAGAGTGGAAAAAAGTTAAAATAAATTATTCTGATATTATCATTAGCTGACTTAGTTGGCAACAGTGTTCAATCAACTGCAGTCCATTTTTGAAATTGAAAATTAATCAAACCAAAAGATACCATGAAAATATCGTAAGCAAACTTTGAATTAAGAGTTCCACAAGGCTTACCTGTTGGCGTAAAACACGGAAGACAAATTTGAAGGAATTATCACTTGTTTACAAAATATTAATGTTTATAAAAGTTGTTATTAATTAGGCTCAAACGAAAAAAAATAATCTCAAGTGTACAATTAAAAAAGTCAATCTTTACAACAAAAGAGTGGAAAAAAGTTAAAATAAATTATTATGATATTATCGTTAGCTGAGTTAGTTGGCAACAGTGTTCAATAAATTGCAGTCCATTTTTTAAATTGAAAATTAATCAAACAAAAAGATAGCCATGAAAATATCGCTCTGTCTCCCGTCCATATCCTCGAACATCTCGGACATGACGAGCAAACTTTTCTGAAATTAACAGTCCATTTCTCCAATGGAGTTTGCGGACATAAGTGCCACTTAGGAGTGACCCCAACATTACCTTTCAAGAAAAATTAAAATCATAGAGTCCTGAGGGAGAAAGGGACAAAAGGAGCAGAATTAATTATTATAAGAATTTTTAAATAAAAACAAGATTAATTACAAGCTAATATTCTTGATATCAACGTAAATTACAAGTCGATATAATAGCTGCCCTAAAAATATAGATATAATAACCGACCAAAATACGGGACTCGAATGATGTGCCATAATTTAAAGTGGATTCAAATATCGATTATACCATGACTTCAAATCATATGTAAAAAAAATATATCTAAATAAAATCAAAATTGACGGAAACCACAATATTTTATTGCCGGACAAGCTAATATTTCACTACACCACTGATCATAAATATTAAAATAAATAAATCAATACAAAACCACACAACTATATAAACGTTCCAAAGCTACTATCCATAAACCAAATACAATATCATATATCTAATATTTCAAATTCTTCATCTTTGAATCATCTTCTTTCAACAATGCCCTCATCCTGCATGTGATTGGGTTTGTTAATATGGAGAGGGTTAGCGAAAAAATAAAATTAAGAGTTAGTTAAAAATTTAACAAGGTATATAATTGCGTAATCAATTATACAAATTATATTAAAATATGACAAAATAAAGAATTGATCGAATTCAGATGTAATACTATAAATTTTCATAACAAATATGTATAGCCTTCGAATTTTTTCTTTTTGAATTCTAAATCAAAATGAGCTATTCAAATTATATTCAAAGATACTAATTCTAATGGACCAAAGGCAAATAAGGCGTTACCAATAAAGG
This sequence comes from Nepenthes gracilis, assembly GCA_033239525.1. Classification (NCBI taxonomy): domain Eukaryota; kingdom Viridiplantae; phylum Streptophyta; class Magnoliopsida; order Caryophyllales; family Nepenthaceae; genus Nepenthes; species Nepenthes gracilis. The sequence goes on along the minus strand of BSYO01000016.1, from coordinate 16,018,467 downwards.
AGTGGATAATCAAAATATGTATTATATTTGTTTCGACACAAATAAAGGCCTTATATAACTACTCAAAACCTGTTAGTGGGCCGTTATACATATAACTCTGTAAATAGGCTCGAATATCACTTTTTTCTTTGAGTAATAAGTTCAAATCTTGATTACTACTATAATATATTAAGGTATACCATAATATACTTCCGTTGATTTTTTTACAATAGTCCAATATATAAACCTATGAAAACTCTATATAATTACAAATGATTTTATATTTTTTCATCCCAGAGAAAATATTTTTAATTTTTTATAAATTGTAGAGTTTCTTTTAAATTTATCAATTTCTTATCAAACAATGGATAAAATTAGTGTAGAAACTTAAATATGTGAATTTTAAAACACACAAAAACTATAATATAAAATTAACATGTAAATGTTCTGTTACAGTAAAAATTTTAGATGCAAATCATTAAAATCCTATTATACTAATATCATCTTTCAAATACCAAACATGTAAGGCAAACATGATCAAATGCCAGGACATGTAAGGCATAAACTTGTGAATTTTAAACATGGTAGAACACTATGTATGAAAAACAAACTTGAAAGAGCGTAATATCACAAATGTAGAACATGTGGAAAAGGAAAATACAAGAATTAGCTGAATAATATAATATATATTGATTTAAATATAAATTTTATATACTATTATAGAAAATTGATAAAAATAATACATGCAAATTAAATATAAATAATCTAGTTATAAAATATGACATGTATAAATATTTAAAATAATAAATACTCAATGAAGTATAGAAAAATGAGTAATAAATAAAAAAAAAGTTTATCACATTTGTATTAACTTGAATCACATCAAAATCTTACCTTAATTCACTTCAATTAACCTTCTTTAAATTTCTCTCTCTTCTCCCCTTCTCCCATTCGTCTTCTATCTCTTCCCTCAAAATCTAACAAAAATAATCGAAAATCAGTTGGATATAACTTATACAATAGAATGATGCATCTACATTCGTCAAACGTGTATTGGGCGCTGCGATCAAACACTATGGCGCACGAGCATCACATTGCACTCGTGTCATGCATTAACATTTTACCACAATGCGCTGATGTATTCCTCGAATGTGCATTGAGTGTGAACACATTAAAAAATATACTTGACTTTCGGTCAGACGTTGTCAAATGCGACCTCTTTGTCCAAAAAAAGGCATGTGCGCGTGTTAAGCGTCGATCAAGTATCCCTCAACTCAATAAGACTTGGTCCAAAATTTTTTTGACTCAATTTTCTTCCATTGCCCTTAACTTTATTTATCTCAAATTAATTAACTATAATTAAAATTTAATATTCAAAACTCATTTTTTTACACAAGTACCAAGAAATTTGGTCACAGTCTGAGACCTAAACATCTGAACCGGAAAATGAAGACAGGTTAGTGCTTTTGTATAAGCAAAGACTACTTGTTGCCCTTTTAACTAGCAAATGCCATGTTCACCTCAATGCACAATGATTTTCGTTCTATAGAAAGGAAGTTTTTAGTGCCTGAAAAGAAAATTAACAGAACAAAAACTTATTAGACAACCCAACAGTGTCCATTGCAACCGATGAAGAAGACACATTGGCCTCGTGACATGGTGCACGGCCAACCATAAATGGTTGTATGCCGAACGGCTCTTTCTAACTATTCACCTATAGATATACCATTAACTTCTAGCTAAAGGATCTGATATTCAAAAAAATATTTATTGAGAAGCTTTACTTTCTACAAAAAGGCCCACAAAATTTAAATATTTTTGATCGCCTCACAAAATAAAATAAAATAAAATAAAATAAAAGAGTATTAATTTTCTTAAAAGACAAAACATTGTGCCTAAAATTCAAGAATAATGGATGTCCCAACTCTAGGACATAGAGCATCTCTTCAAGTTAAGTTAGTAAATATATTCCTTTCACAGGTCTACCAGAGTCAAATTTTTAAAAATTTATAATTTTTTAAAATTTTTACTCAATTTTAATATATGCTTACTTAATTATCGGATAAGTTTTCTTAAAAATAATGCTCGGGCCCATTCACCCTATTATCAATGATGCGCAACACCTATGTAAAGGACCACATATTGGGTTGCCCCTCTACAAGAAAACATTAGTTTGGATGCACATCAATTGGTCATATATATCTCCAAAAAAATAAATCTTTTATTGCTACCTTTTAATTTAAATTTTATTTAATTATTTTATTGCCCCCACCCCCACCCCCAACCCTAATAACTCACCAGTCACTGATAATTTCTATAAACCACGAGGAAGACTGTACTGAAAGGAACGACAGCTATGTCAAAAGTATGAGAAAATATTGTTAAAGTCAATAATTTAATCTTCAAGATGCCAATCCCTTCAAGAGCTATGTAAAAAAGCTATGTAAAAAAGCACTTTCTTGTTGGACAGTGTCCTATTTAATTCATGATTATTTTTATTGAAAAGTTATAAAATACAAAATGATAACACTATTTCAATATAGTAAATAACAAATACCATAATTTTTGAATTTTTATCTATGTTACTTTGAAGGACTATTTGTTAGGGATAGTTTTAACAGGATTGATCCTATTTATTAGTATAACTATTTTATAAATAGTAAATTCAAAAAAAAAAACATATTAATCAGCCTATTTGACCAAAGTTAGAAGAATAGAGTCTAATTTTGATTCAAATTTATCCAACATGAAATCAAGATTAAACGAGTGATAATATGGTTGATTGTTGTTGAACAAAATAGATTTTGAGCTTGTATGATTGGATATCCAATGTTAAATTAAGTGGTTAATTTAATAGAGAAGTTAACTAATTCGAGCAATTAATGCAACCGAACTATCCAATTAAACGACTAATTTATATACTTCACATTTAGTCCAAACAAAGATCTATTGACGAATGTCAATTGCTAACTATTATTGGATGAACTGCCTCCACAAAACTTTGTGATTACAATATATGTATGGATTGTTGAATTAATCAGTTGTAATCTATCCTAGCCATTCAAATTATGACTATATACTATTAACTAACAATGTGATTATAAATATACTCACTTTTTTTTTGTAAAAAAATAGGAATAGATGTGGGAAAGTAAATCCAAAATAAGATTCTTTAACAAAATTGTTTTTTTGCATAATACGTAGCTAAATGCTCAATCTTTTTTTCTCTTATTCTCATGATCTCTTCTACATTTTAAATTTTTTTAAAAAAATTTAATTTAAATATCGAGAAGGATATATAGGATAGCGAGTCATATATCCTTTAAACTCTTATTTATTAATGTAGCGTACATGATTTAGGTAAAACATTTAATGGTTTAAATGTTAAATATGCATTGTTGGCTCCATCCGTGGGAATTACAGTCAAGTCACTCGTTCCCACCTAAACTAGATTATACCGATAAAAATATTATAACCCATTAGATTTGATAAGACAGATCAATATAGTGAATATAAAAATGCATAGATAATCAAGTTAGCCACCAAAAAAATATTCTTCCATAACATCCTCCCATGAAAAGATAGTCAATGAAGTGCTTACTCTCCAACCATTTCAAACATCAAAACCCTAGCCATTCAAATGTAGGATATGTCAAAGATATTAAAATCACTCTAGGATAAATTTAAGGACAAGATCCATTAGGTTGACGTTCGCCACCCGCAAATTTCAACCTTAAAAAGGAGGTTGAAATATGAGAAAGCCACTTTATGGGGGATAAACTCTTGGCCAAAGGTGCTCTTAGATCCTAAAGTACAAGTACAGGTCTCCTAACTAATATTAATTGTTCATCATTATCGGTTGAATTATTTTTACAAAATTCCATGATCAAAATGTATATAAGAATGATTAAACTAATTAATTTTTAACTGACTTAACTACCAAAATCATAAATAATTATTTCTATTCAAAAAATCGTTATCAACAAACGACTTGACTATAATTACAACTATCTTTTGAAAAAGAGGGATGGAAGTAGGTAAGCAAGTATAAAGTAAAGTTCTTGAAAAAATTTGTTCTTCTACACAATATATAGTCAAGCCCTCCATTTTTTTCTTTTCTGTCTCTATCATCCTCACAATCTTTCTTACATTTCATATTTAAAAATTATTAATTTGAATATCTATGATATATCATTTAAACGATTTATTGAAAATCTTATATCCATTTTAATTTAAATTTATTTAAATTATAATTTAAATTTTAAATATGCATCACTTTTATTTATTGTCATATAATGTTTAAACTTACATAATTAAAGAGAAATTTTGGAAAAAGTTTTGATAATTTAATTTAAATTTATTTAAATTATAATTTAAATTTTAAGTATGTATCACTATTTATGGTATGTTTTTAAAAAAAACTTGTCACTTATATGAGAAGGAAGGATTAAGTTTAAACTTACATAATTAAAGAGAAATTATTGGTTCATTTATCTATTTAGAGCAAACTAAATATATAGCAAATTCTGCTAATTTATAAGTAGAATATTTTAGTTTTCAAAGCCAAACAAAAGAGGCATATGTAGATTATAGCAAACTTTTATCTTCTTTAATCTTTATTTTTCAATTTAACTTTTTTAATTCATTTTTTAGAATGTTTTTATTCTTATCACGGATAAAAAATTGTTTAATTCAATATAACATTAGATATATTATTGGTTTCTTTGATTATGGATTTGAGGTACTTCACCCCATTTATATTTTAAATCGATTAACAAATAAATTATGAGAGTTATTTTTAAAAATAATATTTAAATCCTATGCTTTGATGTTTATATATTAACAAACCATTTAACAGCGATTCTTGTAGGATCGCATCCTATGATTAAATTGGTTCAAGTCAATTGATTTAGCATTTGATAATGGATATTAAATCAAAGTTTGATTTGACATATTTAATGTAAAATTATGAGAATTGGGATAATTATAGGAGTTGGGACGTGGCCGCAAGAGATGGGGTCGTCCTCACAAATTGACAGCACATTGCCAGTAGGGGTGCTTGAGAATTGGACAAAGGTAGAAATTTTACCTAACAACATTATTTCCTCCTATTATTTCTCCCAAACACAAGAAGTTGAAAAGTCAGAAAGATGAACAGGAATGGGGGTACAACCTTCATCCATTTCCTACAATGTCTGTAGACAAGATAAGTTGAGTGAGCCGGTATCTTCAATCTTTTTTTTTATGTCGTTGCAAAATCGAGTCACAAGGCATCGAGCAAGCTGAGCGTGGTTATCTGCATGGCCACATTGGATCTCGCGAGTGGCACTAAGCTCCTCTTGAACCACCGAAAGGAAGGCATAATCCTTGTCGGAGGGCATCATCGAGGAAGATGAGGGTGGGCCTATGGCCATGGTGGCCATCAATAGGGGTCAAGGAAACGACGTGATTTAGGGTTTTGAAGGGAGAAAACGAGAGATGTTGAAATAGTTCCACTTTAGTTGATGATGATCAAAATAGAATTCAATTTAATCTCAATGGAACCAAATTGAAAAGATGGGATCTTATCTATGCAAAATAATTCATGGCATCCCTAGGTTTCCATACAACCCTAAGATCTCATAAGTTGAACATCTGATATAATCTAACTTATTTTTAATTTTTTAAGAAACAAATCTTCTATACAACTCACACTTATCTTAAAAATCTCATTTTTAAAGTTATTGATGTCACAAAAATGATCATCATCTCTGATTTTTATAATATATTAATAAAGTTACAAGTATGAAGCCATCTTAAATTATCAGATTTAATATCTATAGCAAAAGAAACATGCCACCTTGTAGTATCAATTAATTATTAGAAGAGATATAATCATATATCTAAAAGATTAATTAGATTTTATTGGAGAAAAAGACAAGAGAAAAATTAATTCCTAAAGGGTCCCACACAGATGCGGGCCGGAACCAACGATATCCAATTGATAGTAAACAGGTCCAGCCCGGTGACTACGCCTCAGGAGATTTAGAGCAAAGCCTATTAGGGGTGCCCGACATGCGTCCAATCAATTTCACCTGCGCCTCTACTAAAGCAGCAATAGACTGACGGAGTAGGAGGTATTGGCTCAGGGAATGTGAACTAATGGGATGTGAGGTCAACACTGGTAAGCCATAATGCACACCATCCCAATGGCCATTCAACCAATCTAAGCGGAGTCAAACAAGCCTGTGTCAATCACGTCCAATGACGGTCCCCACGCCACCACAAAACGACAACTAACACCGCTAGTCACCGCCAATGCTCAGTAATCGACGAATTCTGACATGCCACATGTTGAAGATTCCTGCGCCCAAGAGCCTCTTTCATGGAGTTTACAAATACCTTTGCTCTCAGCAGAGAAGAGGATCCCAGAATCCCATTTCTAAAAAGCCTAATCGGTGATTTGAGATCTAACATCGATCCTAACACCCAACACTCGAGTAAACAAGGGCAAAGAACTTGTTCTCTTCCCTCAAACCACTACCGAAATCCAGCAACAATAGTGAGCCATTCTTAACAACGCAAGAAGGGGAACACAAGCCATCACAGGCACTCCCTGCATTCTAGCATACGTGTATTCCCCATCACGTTTATTTTTATGCATGCATCTTTCTATTCCCTAGGAAAAATTTTTGACTTATGTGTCGGAGTGTTTACGGTAAAAGAATATTCCACCATCTTCTAATTTTTTATTTGTAATTTGTAGTCACAGGATCTAGGTTAAGAGATGAGAAGATCAAACCCATTTATGATCCACACGAATTGAGAAATTTGAAAACTTTTTAATCTGTACAAAAAGTTAAATTTAGAGATGCATTATTGACGTTGCCTAAATTCTGTTGCCCACCTCGATTGACTTATTGACTTTACTTCCAAGACTACATATATAATTAATATAATGCAAAATTCACACAGTTATTTTCAAAATGAACTGTATTTAATTGATTTTTGATAGACATGAAATTTAAATATTTTTAATTTATTAAATAATATCTTGGAATAATAAAATACTTTCAATAATATTAGAAATTTAGGTATTGGAATATTAAATTCAATTATTTTCTCCATTTTTTGGATATTTGATGGCTGTGATTATTGAAATCGGTGGTCCTCCAATGAGTAACACCCCATGAATGGTCACTTTCATGTCATTTGTCGATGTATTCTGATGAATTGACTTTGGGTGACCTAATTAAAGAGCTTGAATAATCTTTGCACAACTTGTAGCCAAAAATTACAAAATCTATTGATAATGTTATATTAAAATTTTAAAATTATTAACAATTAAAATGTACATATTTATTACTATAGTTTATATTTATTACTGAGAACCCCCACTCCAAAAAAATGAAATAAACCTAAAAAATGTGATAATCTGTTTTTTTTTAATTTTTAAATTATTCCCTTTTTTCTTGAAATTTTGATAATAGAAAACCAAAGTGGATTATAATAGATTTTAATAAGAATATTATCATTTTTTGTATTCTATCTAAGTTGATCATTTTTTCAATTTATTTTTTTAGATGCGTTTTGAGGTACTTTATAAAATTATTCTTTACAATTTCTTATAATTTTAAATAAAAAAAATTAATTTATCTATTGATATTAGTTTATCTACATAAAAAAATATATAATAAATAACAAATAGATATAATATTATTTAAAATTATTTAAAAAAATATTTATGGGATGTCTCCAATTTATTTTTTTCTAATAATAATGCCCAATAACTATGGTTGTGGTAGTACCAAGTTGGCAGATACACGAGGCTATAGTCAATGGGCTAACTCTGACGGAATAAGCCCAACATTGTTAGAAGTGGGTTTAAATGACATGATATTGGGCCGGTCCAAAACAACATATTATTGAAGTAAAAAATTATAATTATATTTATTCATAATTAAAAACAGACGATTTATATATTTTTATTTTTAAATATTTTATCTAAAAAATATATTTATATAAATATACTTAAAATAAAAAATAAAAAAATATAATATTTATATGAAAATTTTTGAAAAATATTTTAAATGAGTAACTTTTGCATAAAATAGCTATAAATTATACAAAAATATTATTAAGATAATTTTTTCAAAATAAATAAATGTACATAAATTTATAAAAATAATTGGTCCTAGCTTATTAAGTGCCAGTTATTTTTATTTGTGATTGTGCCTTGTCAAAAAGAATTGGGCAGTCCATTTTCACCATACCCATGCCTAATACCAATAATATATTAATTATATCATGTAGAATTTTGAATTGGAGGGATTGAATGTTGCAATTAGGTTTTATTAGGTCTAGCTAGATTCAACAATGGGATTTGAAATATCTACCTCTTGAAAGAGATGTTGATTTAATTTATTTTAAACTGTTTAATTAATATTAAATAATTAAAATATTTTTTATAAAAAATTAATTTTTTTTAAAAAAAATATTATAATTTCTTAATTAATATCAAATAATTATAATTAAAAATGTTAAATTAATCTCTGTTTTCTAGGATAGGCTCCTAAAAGACTAAAGCAATGGGCTTTCCTTATATGTATAAAATTATTAACAAATACATTCAAATTATTTATTGTCAACTTATCGGTTCATTTTAAATTTTATAAATCAAATTTTGGAGGAAGGTTTTGATCAAATCAATGAATTTACGTTATTGCTTTGTTAATTGTAATTTTAATGTGATCTTTTCTTTATTTGCATTTGACTACTACGTACGGCAATTTCCACCCATAAATTCTATTGGACGGCCACAGCGAGGAAGAAACAGCTTCATGTGTAATTAAATTAAAGAACATAATAATCAAATATCAGCAAATCATAATTAATTAATTAGTTCAACATTATACCATATCTAGTCCTAAATACCACCAAACTTAATCTCGACCAAAATCCTCCAAATATTGCATTAAGTTCTTCATATTAATTTTCTATAAAGTGAAAAAAATCCTTTAAAATACTCAAATTCGATACAAATTTTTGTTCAAGATTAAAAAGATTTAAGCTTTCTATGTCTCGTATATATTAGGGCGCTTGTTTGCCAATATTAGCGGTGAGATTGATTTTAATCTTTTCTTTAATTGGTATAAAATATCCATAATATTGCCAATGGAATTCTTGTTTAGTTAATAAAATCCCATTTGATTGACTTGATTTTGGTTTTAGTCATTATTTTGTTCAGTTTCCTTTTGTAATTAAGTAGTTGAGCAAGTTTGTGTTGTCACAAATGAGGCGTGATCCGACTGGTTCGAATCCATATACAAACAACACAATAAATGAATAAATAAGAAGAAATTGGTGGGACTAATTTTTAGTGCTGGTTTGATTTTTACTATATGGATTATCTCGATTTTTTTCTTTAATTCTTTTCTTCCCTATTTTTCACTCTTTATTTTTGTGTCTCCCCACTTCATTCACCCTTAAAATAACAGTATAAAATATCCATAATATTGCCAATGGAATTCATATTTAGTTAATGAAATCTCATTTGATTGACTTGATTTTGGTTTTAGTCATTATTTTATTCAGTTCCCTTTTGTAATTAAGTAATTGAGCAAGTTTGGTCGAACGGGTGCATATTTTTTCTAATTTCAACCATGTATTTAAATATAAAATTTAAAATAATTGTTATTTAAAAGTTAATAAAATTTGAAGTGTAGTTTATTTATTTATTTTTTATTGTAAAAATGGTTGACTTTTTAATATTTATTTTTAAATAAATAACTAAAATTAAGAAAAACAGGTACTATAAAATTTTTATAGATGACTATTTTCAAATTTTATACTTTTTAGAGGATATTATATTAAAATGGTTAAAATAATAAAAAATAAATTTATACAATTGATCATGTAGTGGGATATAAGGCTCTTTTATTGGTGTATCTTTTTCCTTTTGCATATATTTCTTAAGGAGTATTAGTTAGTATGATATTTTTTAAATGGTATGAGATTTATTTACATTAAGAATGAATTTATAAAAAAAATAGATAACTAAAAAAAGTTAAATTATTTAAAAATATCTTAAACATAACTAAAGAATATTTATCAATTTATACATAGAAAACAATCTACACATACTATTTTGCATAATTAAGATTCTCGTATAATTCTTATGCTAATGCAATTAGAAAAACTTATGTATAATATAACCTATCTCACACACAATTGGGGAGCTTACTATTATAAAAGATGAATAAATTTAAATTTTTTAAATAATAATTATTTAAAATCTATTGAATGATTATATTATTTTAAAGAAAATTATCTTTTTTTTAAAAGAAATTAATTATTTAATATTAATTAAAAGATTATTATTAAATAAGGTTAAATTAACTATTCTTTTAAAAAATAAAAACCTGCCCCAAATTTAGTCTTACATGGTATAGTGGATCCATAATCACATTGGCGCCAAATTTGATTTACCCAACTAATACAGTTCATTTGATCAAATAATTAGCAATTAGCATTTAATTGAGTTAATTACTATCAATCCAGTCTTCTAAAGGAACAAGAGATGCAATTTCCCTCCACATTTTCAAGGAGAAATATCTTTGAAATATTTTTAAATAATATATTATTTATAGATATATTTATTTTTATATAAATTTATTAATATAATTAAATAAATAAGACACCATATTATGAATAATATTTTAAAAATGGATAAAAATTATCTTCCTAACATCTTTCATTTAGAATAGGCATCTACTTGAATTCAAATATACTAATTTAAATTTTATTTTCTAAAACAATTTAAGTAATTTTTATAATTTTTTTGTACTTTACGATATTAATTAAATAAAAATGGTATATTTATAACTATAATATTTTATAACCTTGCGCATATTGTAAAAATAGTTATTTTTTATAACATTTGACAATACTATAAAAGGACAGAACACTTGCACTATATTGAATGATTTATCTATGAATTATAATATCATGTCAAATACATAACTGATCGACTAAAAACTAACGGGCAATAAATTAATTGTAATATACAAGATAATACAAAGCATAGCATATATATACGAAAAGTAGTTAGGTTCTATTTCTTAAAATAATAGAGGTTTTTTTTTAAATTTAATTTATTTATTATTAAATAAATTATTATAATTTAATTATTTTTTAAAAATAAAAATTAATAAAAATTAATTATTAAATTATAATTATTTATGTAAAAAAAATATTTAGATTAAAAAAAAAATAAAATTTATTTTTTTAAAAGATGGAGATCCATGATTTCGTTCTAAGGTGTGCTAAAAGAGGAAGAATAAGGAAAAAAAAGGATGAAATCCGAAGTACAAAATGTCCGTGTGAGTAAATCATCCACAAGTCTGAATCCAGCTGGTGCGATCATTACAAAATCTGCTGCTCAAAACTGCTTTAAAAGGAGGCGTTTGCGATCTCTAATCCCTCATATTTAGTCGTGGGATTTGTGAAGAAGCAGAAAATACTTTGCTATTTTTCTTCAGCTTAAGTCATTTACAGTGAGATTAATTATATATAGAGAAAGAGTACGCAGGAGTCGGGGGAGAAGCATGGGAAATGGAAGATGTGAGTGGTCGAGGAAGAACAAGAAGAGCGAACCAGAGGAGCCAAAGGAGCGGCGGAGAGGCCTCGGAGTGGCTGAACTGGAGAGGCTTTTGAGGGAAAGTAATGGTTACGGCCACCATCTTCCTTCCCCTCATGTCCCCTTCTCCAATACTCACAACCAGCTGGTTCATTTCCTTCCTTTTCCTCCATTTTTATGTCTTATTTGGAATCAGATACTGATCTTTTTTATTAAGAAAATGGCAACATTGTTGCAGTATGATTAGTGGGTCACGTATTGAGGTTAGAAAATGATCCCTTGCATACTGTCGTTCGTTAAGTGTGATTCTTATCTATTTTTATGTGATTCACCATTTTAAAAACCCAACTTGTTTTTTTAGAATTTTCTTATATAAATTTGGTATTTTGTTATATGATTATTTAACAGTTTACTATTATTAATTTTTTGAATCTGTAATTTAAGATAAGATTATGTATATTAAATTCAAAGATAGTCTAATTTTTTTATCGGATCTTGAATATAATGAGAGTTTTATCAATTGAATTATCCCCTTTTTCTATATTGAATTTTTATTTTTCTTTTTATGTTGGGTTGATGATTTATTAATCGTGCAGGAAGCAATGAGAATGCAGGCACTCTATGCACCACTAATGCAATCATGGGTATCATTTACATATTCATCATCTCAGTCTTCATGATCATATATACTCGTATGGCTACAATTATAACACTCTTGTATATACATCATCGACTTCTAATGAGCCTCTTTTTTTTTCTCAACAATAATCTCCCATAGCTCTATATATATGAGAGTTGTTTAGGTGAATTTAAATTTTTTATAAATTTAATAATTAAGATTAAAAGTTTAGTAAAAAAATATTAAAAATAATATCAAATAATTTAAATAAATATTTAATTTTTATCAATCCTAACTATTGGATTCATATAAAATTTAAAAATTTAAATTCATTTTAATAATACTCGTCTCTTTAAATAAAATTTACATTTACATTTTCATTTGTTTGATGAATAACCATGCGTTCATCAACCCCGAAGGCATCCTAATAGCCATTGTGGTGATATTTCATATGAACTATTCAAGATTTTTAAGGTGGGCATCTTTTTAATCGCGTTTATTAGATTTTTTTACTTATAATTAGAAAAAAAAGTCTTGCTATTAACAATTTTCTATTTTATTTTGTTTGATATTTAATGCTCCTCAACCAAATCTATCATAATTAATTGTGTATTATTTATAGATGGGGATAAGAAATATAGAAACTATGAAGATTAGATACGGTGAATCCCAACCAAGGTACTCTTATACTTTGCTTTGTAAAACTTGATTATTCTTTCTCTTAGTTTTTTAGGAAATGTTTTGAGTGTCTAATCTAATTATTAATTTTGTCTAGATGGAACCCTGACATTAATGGTGCCATAAATGGTCAACAATATTGGCAACAAGGCATGGGCCCTTGGCCAATTCTTAGTCACGATGAGGTATTAGTTGAATTTCAACTCTCTCAATACATTGCACAACATAAATTTGAGCAATATTCAAATTCCCAAATATAAATTATATTTTATTAATTATTGTCATGGAACAATCTATTAAAGTGTTAATGAATATAACACTATTATATCATTTTTTTTCAATAGGGTTCGATGCAGATCAATAGAATCATGAGTTCATTTGATCTAATGGGATCAAGCAGCCATCAAAATTCTAAATCAATTGATACTGAAGAACTAGATTTAGAGATCAAGCTTTAAATCTAATATCAATAAAATTATTTGGAGACTACACATACCATTAGACTTTGATTTATGGATTCTACACAAGCTCGTAATTAGATCTATACTTGTTACACAGATGATGAAACATTGTTTGGATCATATTATAGAGATGTTGAACAATAACCACGGGTTATTACTTTATTTATTAACGTAGATGCCGATTTTTTGCATAAAATTTTGTAAATAAATTCTCTAATTATTGTTTTTTTTTTTGGATGGTATACCAAATTTTATCAATTTGAAATTTAGAAAAGCTTTCTAACCAGAGAAAATTTACCGTCCCACTTTATTTGAATTCGTAGAAAAATAATAATAATATTCAGGTACATAAACAATTATATTAATAGGTGATTTCTATATCGAATATCTTTTTTAACTAAAGGAAATATCATAAAACTTTATGTCATAAAAATATCTTCATTATATATGGAATCTGATTTTAAATAACCCCCACAAGCAACTAGGTGCACAATACATTACAAATGTGAGATTTGATTACCAATAATTACCTCCAAGTTAACTTGTTCATCTCATATTGTGATGTTCAATTATCAATAATTATAAATATAATGGTTTACAATCTCTTTAAGTGAAAGATTCAACTATTAATAACTTAAAATTTTTTTATTATACAGCACTTTCCATAAATGACCTAAGAAATAAATCAATATAATGGTGAGATAAAATCTAGTGATTTTGTAGGACATGGTTCATCAAATATATAATTTGTAGCTTAGAGTGTCAGCAACTTTATTTAGGGTACCTAATTTATATTTTAGCGCAAAGAATTCTTCTTAGAGGAAAGAGATCTACTTGGCATGATATGAGGTCAACTTTTTTTGAGCATGAAGAAATCGTAAAGCTTCATGATCAGGGTATAAAACGAACTCTTCATGAATAAGATAGTAATGCCAGAGTTTGATAACTACTTTCACAACATAGAATTCTAAATCATAAGTCAAGTATCATCATTTAGCCTTGTTGAACTTTTTGCTTAAATATGCAATAGGTCACCCTTGTTGGCTCAGTAATGCACTAATGCCGATGTGGGATGTGTCACATTCTACAATGAAAACCTCTTCAAAATTAGGTAGGGCTAAGATAAGGACCTTGGTGAGTTTATGCTTAACCACTTGGAAGCTATGGGTAGCAAAATAGTCCATGAAATGTCTCCTTTTTTGTACAATCAGTAACAATTGCTATAGGAGTGCTAAATTTTGGATAAAACACCAATAGAAGGTAGCTGGCTTGTGGAAACTTTGAACCTTGGCAATGGACTAGGGAACTAGCCAATCAACAAGGGCCCAAACCTTTCTTTGTCCATTTGAATGCATTTACTAGAAACAAAATAACCTAACAAGATAACACTTTTCTTGTTGAAGTACACCTCTTGAGGTTGACAAACAAACAAATTTTCTTGTTGGAGAATTCAGAAGACTTGGCAAACTTGGTGGAAGTGGTTGTCCAAATTAGAATTAAAGATGAGAATGTAGAATAAATAACAATTTTTTTGTTAAAAGATAAATACCTACTTCATGAGGCATATGAAGATGCTTAAAATATTAGATAAGCCAAATGGTATAACAAGTCACTCATAAAGCTCCTCCACTATCTTAAATGTAGTTTTCCATTTGTCTCCCAATTTAAATTTATATTTGATGATATCCACTTTTAAATCAATTTTATAAAAATAGTTAGTTCCATGTAAGCATATTGAGTACATCATTTAATTATAGAATTGAAAATCACTTAACTAATAAGGGATTTACTACTCTTTCAAAAAGATTGACTCATTTAATTGTTTAATTAAACTTAACCTACTCATATAAAGGGTGGAGGATTACTTTAAATAAGACAACCCATTACTAAGAGGGATAGAGGAAGGTGCCTTCAGCTAATTATCATAATAAACTCCTAGAGACTCTTGGTCATGGGTAAGAGTGCATTTGGAAAGCATTTAGTTGTTTTGGGGGTAGGGGATGTGTTTGTCACAATTGAAAAGAGTGCCTTCTGCAACATATTTTTGATAGTTATTCTTTCATAATTGCTAGAATTGCTTGTAGGTTCTCAACTTAGATTTGGATTGTTTGAATCAAATAAATTAGTATTTGTATAGATAGATATAGCATCAGTTTCAAATAAAAGTGACAACATTTGGTGAAATGTACTTTAGCTCTAAGCTTATGATTGTGTTTTTTTTATCATAAAGTGTTTTTGGAAGTATTATGGTAGAGATTTTAAATAATAATAATATAATAAATAATTTTATAATAAAATATCAAATTTATATAAAAATATCATAGACTGATGGGGAGATGCTTTATCATTATTGAATAGGATTATAAAAAGAGAGAAGATGGTTATAAGTTATATTTTTAAAATCAAATCATATAAATGTCATATATAGTATAACTAAAGGATCAAAATATAATAACCAAAACCTTCTACGATCTCTCTCCTACCGATATAACCTCCATTCAAACTTTACATCATCATACCATGAACTATTCAGTTCAAATATTTAAACAAATTGATCACATTTGAATTGTACTTAATTTCTATGCATCTTATCAATGATTCTATCATTTAAGAAAAGTAGAAAGAAATTGGAGCACGGTTCCAATAAAAAATAGACATCTCAAATTGAAAACCCTGCCACTCTCGCAACCGATGCCTTCCTCACACATATGAATCAACATAGGGCAAAATCTCAAAAAAGAGCTTCTTCCTCCGCACCTTTAGCATCACAATGAACAATAACAATTGACAACCATATACGAGTTTATTAAATAAAAAATGAGATCATACAAATTTTTGAAATCTAAAAAAAAAAAAAAAAGATCATGCATGCTAAGAAATGATAACACAATCCGAACTACTATCATAAATATGACTATTATTTTTGGATAATAATGCTATATAAAAATTATTGGGCACACTAATATACAATAAAATAATATCCTAGAATATGGTTAAAAATTGCAAACAAATTGACCACCAACTTTTTATACGTGATAGCTTGTCAAAAGTATAATATATGTGCATATTTAAACTTTGCTTATTTAATTGTAATAAACCATGTCCATATATGCTTATTAATACAAACCATAAAATTCCATCATGCCACTAACTCATACTCAATTCCAGCTACAAAATAATTGAAGCGCTGACAAAATAATCCAATAATGCAATCAACCTTACCTCCAAGTGATTCCAAACTTATTAATTTAAAATATGATGAATTTGAAAAAGATAAGTTAAATGCTCAACAATATTATATAATGATGATATGAATGATAATAAATAATTCACCACAAATATATGAAAGACCTAACATATGACATATTAAAAAAATTTAAAATGTTTGCAACCAATGTTCAATAATATCCCATTAGTATGATTGTGATTAAAGGTCATTATGTGTATATATTTATCCTATATATGAAGTTATGAGCCACTATAATAATTTATGAATAAATCATCTGTTTATTATAATCCTATAATCAGTGTCATAAACCACCATTATGCCATATTTGTGGGTGTTTTGAACCTTTACTTGAAAAATATAGTTGATATGTTACAAGTTATATTACTATAAATCCTTTTTTAATGATTTTTGAATACAAATACATCTATATAAAATAATTTTTTAAAAAAAATTAAAAAATAAACTTAACACATACGTTTTGTAGAGATTTTTCATGAATCAGAAATTAAACGTACATATGCTAAGGGTTTCCATCAATTTGATAATAAATTCAAAAATTTAGGTCAAAATCATCAAAATCACTGAAAAAAAAAAAGTAAAAATATGACCATACGTGCAAGCCAAATTCAATGAGAACAAAAGGAACTCGAGCGGTCAAATCGTTACAAATGTTAGGGATATTTTCCAATATATTAGACATTTTTTAGTGATATTTATCCTATTTGTATGGTAAATTTATTACTGTTGATATATGGACAAAATATTATATTATTTAAGAATGTTAAGTATCCAACAACTGGAATCCAATTTTAATTTTAAAAATATAGTAATAATTTTAATATTTTAAAATATTTAAAAAATTATTTTACACATTTTTTTGATCAAATATAATGATGACTATTAAATTACTAAGATCTAACAATTCCTGTCCTTACAAAAAGGACTCCCTTTTATTGAGATCAGGGAGGCTCCATCTCTTAACGAGATAAAACTTATTTTTTTTTAAATTTAAGTTATTGATATTTAAATAAATAGTTATAATTTAATTATTTTTTAAAATATTAAAAAATAATTAAAATTAATTATTAAATTATAACTATTTATTTTAAAATAAATTGTTAATGTGTAAAAAAAATCACATTCCTCTCTTAAAGAGACAAATGTGTAAATAATTCCTCTATTTATAATTAAATAGACAATATATCTTTATTATATATATATATGACATTAAAGTTTATTAGACTCACCTAATTAATAAATATATATCATATCATATAAAAATAATTCTTACAACATGCAAATGTAACAGTGTCAATGGACAAGTAAGAAACATGAGAGTATTTCATGTAACACTATATATGACATCTCATTTAATTATTCTATTATAATTTTAAAAAAATGAGGCAAAGTTAACAAGTTTTTTTATGTAATATAAGTAAGATTATGAACATGTAACCTTGTTCTATATCATAAAATATAAAAATTTTCATACTTGGATATTTTTATATATTTAAACTTAAAATAAAAATTAATAAATATGAAGTAAAATGGACTTTAATTTTTTGTCATATACTTTTTTCAAAATTGTTCTCAAGTAATTAATATGGATGGTGTGGAGATCAAGGAGGCTCCATTCTTAAAGAAATAATCGTGATTATTTTTTATATTTAAGTTATTTATTTTTAAATAAATAATTATAATTTAATTATTTTTTAAAAAATAAAAAATTAAAATAAATTGTTAAAATGTAAAAAAAAAAATAAAGAGACAAAACTATCCCAACCCAAATGGAGCCTCTCCGATCTCATAAAGTAGAATTGATCCTTTATGTACGATAATTTAAATAGTACAAATTGTCTCTCATCTCTCAAAAATTCACATTAAGGAATTCAAATAATACCATGAATATTTCTACGAAAATATGGTGAAAAAAATCCTATGATTTTCGCAGTTTAATCTCATAAATATATATATTTTTTTCATCGTGAAATATTTCTGCAAATTTTACAGGTGGCTTATCGACGGCTTACCGATCCGCGTGTATCGCAGCCACCATGACCGGCAAGTAAACTTCCCAGGTTCACAAGCCATGAGGGCTTTTGCTAGCTAGCCTCTGGAACGCCGATCAGTGGGCGACGCAGGGCGGGCGAGTCAAAACTGGCTGGAGACTCGCACCCTTCAAAGCTAAATTCCCCAACTTGAAGACGAGAGCTTGCTTCTGGGATGGTCACCGTCCGCCGCTGCGCCACCAAGAACCCAGCCAACTGGTGGACGAGCCCCACTTACTTCAAGCTGAGTAATTCTCAGTTGGGTCAGATGAATTGGGTCAGGAAGATCTTCATGATATACGATTATTGCAGAGATTTCAAAAGATTCAATGGAAAATACCCTAGGGAATGCTTCCTTCTACAGTACTGACGAGAGATCCTGGTTTACTGCGAGTTTTCATCGATCCAGTTTGTGATGAAGACGATTTATTTATGTGTTTATTTATTAATTTATGTTTGTTTCTTCCAAAATTCGTCCATGTTTATCATAGCAATATCGGTTTCATTCTTGTAATTCAGTTCTTTATTTTTTGAATATATAATGCTTGCACCGATAATTGATATTTAGTCAATTATACAAAGTGGGAGACTTTCTGTTGTCGTTTGAAGGGATTATTTCATCTTCTTTATTTAATCTCGCCATCTTAATTAGAATTGGACCATTTAACGGATTTGATACATATAATTTAAAATTTTATAAAATTTAATCAAGATATTTTGATATTGTAGATATTTATAATAAAAAAAATTAGCTTTAATTATATTTTAAGCCAAACAAGATTATACGTAATAGTGATTGGGTTGGATTTATAAAATTTTTATTAAAAAAAATTCTATTTTCAATTATTTCAATGTTTAAATTTTTAATTTTTTTATTTAATAAAATTTTATTTTAATAGATTATATTTTTATATAATTAATATTTTTTATATAAATATTATTCATTTAAACATATATTTTAATAATATTTTAATATAAATATTATTAATTTTAAAATATTTTATATTTTAATTATTTTTATGTGTATAAATTTTTAAATAAAAATAAATTAAAGTAAATTTTTTTTATGAACTAGCCTTAACTGGATAAGGCTGCCTATAACCCAAGCCGCGTGTCAACAATTGAATCGGATAAAAGAGTTTTATTCCTTAAAAAGAAAAAAGCTATTTTTTATAATCTGAATTTTTTATTTTTAAATAGATAATTATAACTTAACCATTTTTTAAAAAATTAAAAATTAATCAAAATTACTAATTATTTTAATAACCATTTATTTAAAAATAAATTATCCAACTTAAAATAAAAATAACTTTTACCTCTTTAAGAGATGGACCCTCTTGTTAATAGAAAAAGAAAATGAAAGAAACCGTCCACAGCTGCCCCATTTCAAATTGTTGTCGCTCGACTACGAGTTGCCATTCTTGTTGATTCTTAGTTTTATCAATTGCTAGCCCTAGTTTAATCAAAACTGAAAATTTCACTGAATCAAGAACTGTCTTTCTCTCTTTTTCTCTCCCACACATACATATTTGGTCATCAAACCTATGACGACTCAAGCCTGAATCATTAGACTCAATCCGATATACTCATGCAAAAAACTTCAAAATGTAAATCTTTAATTATCTATTATAATTTTAACATTTTTTTAATTAGAAAACTATCATTTTATTAATATATTGCAAAATCTCCTAGAAGATAAAAAAAATTACTAAAAATTAAGGGTTACAATTTGAAAGAAACCACAAGTTTTGATCAAAATAATTCCATTCTATCATTAAATAAAATGATAGCTATCAATCTCCAAAATTTCTTCTACTTAAAAGTTTCATAATAATTATAGAATCTCTTGCTAATACAATATAATCAACTTAAATATAAAATTAATAAAATATAAAAATAAATTTAATACCCAATAAGTAATAATAATTAATAATATATAACATAATAAATATTTTTGATATTTTTAAATCTTTTAAATTTATTTCAATAAGCTAATAATTAATAGACAAGATAATAGCTAGATTGAAATCTACACAAATCATAAATACCCAAAAATCAAATACCAATAACTACACCTTTGGCTAGAATCAACTGTCCATGCCTTGGCTTTATAAGCCTTTGGGGCTTGTTTGTCCAACTTAACCCCATCATATGGACCCTATTAGTGAAAATTTTTACTTAATACCTTTAGAATATCATATTTTTTTAAGAAATCAACTAATTTTAAAAATATGTTTAAAAATAATACATTTTAATGCTTATCATTAAAATGGCCATAGTTTCACTTCATGGAGAGCTGCTATGCAAGAGTCCATAGTTGTCCCTGCTATTGAACCCCAAACCTTGAATCTTAATTCATCGATCGGGTCGATTTAAATTTAATAAATAGAATTCATAAGTATCATAGTTTTTTTAGAAATATTAAATCTACCCATTATAGATCTAACGATAGGGTTGCCTTGTAGCCCCTTTGATGGACTTTCCCGGCTGAGGTCCATCCATCCCCATTTGTAGAGGTTGAAAATTAGTGGGCTTTCCAAAGAAAGCGTCTACCCTCACAATGTCTGGGCTAAGTTTAGAAGAGCTGGGCTACTCTCAAATTGCCGAACTGAACCCTCTCATGGGGCGTTTATACAAACGCAATCTACAAGGATAAGGATTTCAAGCCCCGCCTTACATTTCCCTCTTTACAGAGGGAGGGAGAGAGAGATAAGGAGGGGAGGAAGAGAGAGCGGTGTATGAACATATAGGTTTATAAAGCTGAAAAATAAATTCGGAAGTTAATCTCTCAAGCTGTAGCTTTCGGAAGATGACTACCGAGGTACTAATTTCACTTGATTCTGTACGCTGCGTTGTGGATTGTTTACTTTAAAATAATAAGATGCAATGCCTAAACTTCTTTATAGGGTCTTAGCTTGTTGTGCAAATGGTCAAGGACTGAGTTGCCTGACTTCAATTATGTATTTGCATCATTGATTCTGAGTTAATTTATAGCTTCTTTTGTGGATTCAATAATAAGGATAATATCTGAAATGGGACTGTTCAAACGTAATGCGTTTGCTGATAGAAATATTCTGTTGTGTGCTTGTGTTACATGTGCTAAATCGAAGATGTGTTCCTGTAGTTGGAGAAATTGTGTCGATATGGGTACTGTTTCGGTTGAATTGGAATCAGATTCAAAATTCTCATGTTTCGGCATTCAAATGTGAATTTTATTCATCCTAATTTTAGGTTTTGCTTATGTTATTCCCTGAGTATCTTTCTCTCGCAAAAGATTACGGTCTTGTTGCTGCATTTTATCTGTATACTGTGTGCCCTTTATGCTAGCCTTTTCTTCTTAAATTGTGTTTTCCGAGTTTTTGATCATTGATAATATTTAAAAACTTCAGCTTATGCCATACTAGTTTTTTCATCGAATTGAATTAATGATATTGTTTAATGTATGGATTTTTTTATTGGATCTTCATTCTTGATAAACTATTTCAGTAGGTTTGTAAAAAAAGGTGATCCAGTGCGTTTAGGATATCATATTTTGGACATGTAGAGGGTTTAGATGTATACAGTCATACCTTCATATTGCAGATGAGACTGTTTCCAATTTCAAGAGGTTTGCATCATAGGGGAAAAGATTGGCAATTGTGGTAGAAAATTTTGGACTTTAGAGCAAAATAAATACTTCAGCCTACAGCCTCTTTGTAATATGTAATGGGTTGGAGAAAACTGCCATTGAAGCCTGAAGGAGTTAATTCACAGAAGTGGAAACTTTATTATTTTTATTAAGATAAGAAAAGGAGAAGAACTTTGTCATCCGCATGAGAATACCCTTACGTTATTAATATTTATCTGATAGACCCTCTTCTCTCTGGGAATTATGACTGCTCAGGTACTGCAATTCTGTCCCCTCAAAGTTTACATGCTCCATCTGTAAAAAGGAAGCAGTGATGATGGAGTTTTGTAATGCGTTTAAATGCAAACTCAAGTATTTTCATTGGAGAGGTCAAAGTAGTGTTGCTTCATCTAAAAACTATGTCAGATTTAAACCATTCTTGGATAGTTAGAATTATAACGTTATCTCTCAATCTCATAATGTACAATTAAATATTCATAAAATATTTGAATTCATGCTTCAAGCTTTTTCTTGAAGAACTTAAAATTGATTTTTCACCCTTATGTCTCTTCTATCATGGGAGGACATAAAATTATGTGAATGGACTAGGTGTACAATTTTTCTGACAAGACTCTTTAAAATCAGATTCAATGGAAGTTTTAAGACCTTCTTTTATATTCAAATTTGAAAAGTCATCCATCATAATCCATAAAACGATTACTTATTATTCTTAATTAACGATGGGCAATATTGTGATCTATTGAATATGAAGAATGGATGAAATATCGATATCAGTTGCAATCATATCAATATCGGGTATATCGGATAATATGTATCAATATTAGATATATTGGACAAAAAAAATTCTTAAAATCATAAAATGATAGGGTTATATTAGCTGATACAGAAAGATATTATGGTATTATTACGGTATTAAGAAATATCAGTTATCGGGGTCCCGATACCAATACATATCGTATTTGCCTATATTTTTATTAATATTACAAAACTGATTCTTTAATTATATAAATATCCTATCCATAAAAAAATTAGGCATATCAAGGAGTTAATTTTTCTAATAAAATATAAAAACATCATGTGAGATTATAACATTTAATCTTTTCAGTAAATTAAGAAATATGAGTTATGTCATGTAGGCGATGCTAACATTCTCCCATTTGGCCATTGTGACAATAATGTAATTATTCAAAGACTCAACTAAATTAACTACACATCATTTCAATTTCTCAAAAGTTATCATAAAACTATGACCAAATGCAAGTCAAAGCAATTCTATATCATAAGTGACATGGTTCCTTTAATATCTTAGAACATTAGTAAACAATTTGACGACAGTCTAAATGAAAAGTACATATAAGGTCTAATAATAATGTCTTTGTTAGACTATTCCTATTATCATTTATTAAATATTCATAAATATAATGTTTGAATATAATGGAAAAATAGTAAATATCTAAAACTCATATGGAGATCTCAAAAGCCAATTGATGTAACATAATGCAACCTAAGCATATGTCATAGTTTATAACAAAGACTCATACTATGAACATGATTATTAAGAGTCTTTGACTTACCTTTTGGTAATAAAACTATAATCATATGATTGGTGCTAAAAAATTATATCAACACCTTTTGTTTCTAAACTTCACTTTTAATGGTAAGATATTCAATTTATATATATTTAGTATCATTTGAACACTTGTCATTAAAGAGAAGAACACTACTATAGAACTATCAAAAAATTTTTAGTGACTTAGCTATATTGTTAACAATATCAAGTTCAAATAAATTCTGCAGCAATATTGCATGAACCGTTTCCTTAAAGCACACCATTAATTCTACCTTTATAATGAACATAGTAATCACAAAATGCTTCATACTTTCCATAAGACTGCTCCTTCGTCCAAAAGAAAATACATATTCAAAAGTATATTTTCTGATGCTGAAACATCCATTGTTGCAGTTCTAAATTATAGTGTGTAACCAAAATCACTATGATTCTTGATGAGTCTTTATTAGATCAAGAGGGAATATTTCTTTGTAATCAATGCCTCCTCCTTGAGTAAAACATTTGGTTATAAGTCTGCTTTACATTGTTTGGCATTGCTATTAGAGTCATATTTGATCTTAGTGATTTCATATACAACTGACTGTTCTATATTTGTTGGGCAATTCGATGAGATCCCAAGCTTTATTGTAGTCTATTGATTTTAACTTATCTTTCGTGGCATCAATCTATTTAAAAGAATTTCTACATTTCATGGCTTATTTATATGAAATCGGACCGTTAACAATCTCTATACTAAATAATAATTCTTATAAATATACCATATAATTATTTGAAATAGCCAATCTTCTTTCTCTATGAGATCTTGTTCATACTATTTTTTGTGGTTGTTCTACAATTTGATCAACTATGAGAACCCCACTATGGAATACTCGATCATTAATTTGTTATTCAATAGTCGTAGGAATAATAATATTTATAAAAGATATGATTAAAAGGACTTGTACCCTAATTTTTAAAATTTTCAAATTTTGTGAAATAATACTCCTACTATTGTCACCATCTATAATAAATTTGACATTTTTTATTTTTGTAATCTATACCCTTTGAATTTTTCTGGATAATATATAGAGTATCCACTTACTATTCTAAAATCCAATTTCTTTTTATATGGATTGTATATTATAGTCTCTGCTGGGCAATCCCAAATATGTAGGCATCTTAGAATCAATTCCTATAAACCCTTAATAGAAGTCTTAGGGACTGCTCTACTGTAAACCTAATTTAAAATACATACAATTATATTAGGAAGCCATCCACATAAATTGGGTAATGAAAAATTGTTTAACATGCTTTTAATAAACAAACATATGGAGAAACATTAATTTAGGTAGTGTCATTGTAATTCACATTTGGATGTAACTATAATACAATAGTAAACCATTTTGGTGATTCCATTTCACCTAGGAAAAATTAATGAAATAAATTCTAAATTTAAATAAGTTTATTACTGTTAGCTAATAAAACTTATTCAATCAAGGATACTCGTTGATTATCCTTAGTTAGCTGAACAATCATATAGAAGTGGTATACATTTGGGCTAATTGAAATATCTTGTGATTGATTAACCATAACACATAAGGTTGCAAAATTATCAACTAAATGCATGGGATATTTGTATTAAGTTTTTCCATGCGACTATATATCTACTAAACATTTTAGTTATGCCATTTTGGTAACTATTAACCAAATTATAATATAGATATTATGTTTTGATAACAATTTTGCAACAATACACATACATTTACACGAAAGGGTTATTACATAATATCATAAAACATTAACATAATAAATGGTTTTGAAACATTAATTTTGTTATGAGAAGACTTTTATGGACAACAATCAATTAACTTTAAAAGGTGTTGCTCGGCCTAAAAAATTTCGGAGACCCTAGTGCATGAGCATCCATCAGGTGCACATCATGCCCATACATATTGTCTAATCTACACGCATGTGTGTCTCATGCGTGTCTGAAGTGCAAATTTTCTATTTATTGCACCCATCAATGCTCATATTTTGCCTAAATTGTGCATGTACCCATGTCATGCGTGCATTATGTGCACTTATTCTATCAAAAAGGTCACGTGTGCATTAAGTGCACTTATTTTGCTTATGTTTCACATATGTGCATGTCAGTCACATCATGCATGACTATGTGGTTATCACTTCCATGAGAGGATCTAAAAGTATAACTCAAGCATGAAAATGACAAAACGGGATCTAGATTAAAATTAACGATCCATATAGCATAATCCACTTAAATAATTGAGAGATTTAGCATGAAGATTTAGAATTCATAATTTATATATGAAAATATTACGAAACTAAATATATGATATATTAACATATGACAACAATGAATCATGAACAACTAAATGATTATTGTGAGATTAACTGTGATGGAAATAACATGATAATTCAAACCACTCTCTGATATCAAATGTAAGAATTTTGTGAGATTTAAACTATTTTTGTATCGTCAAAATTATCACGTTGTCTCTAAATTTTATAATGCAGAATTAAATTTTTTATAAAATACTAAAATTCATGTTTAAAGTTCTTTTCTTGAAGAATTTAGTACCGATTTTTTTCCTTTCACCCTTATCTCTCTTCTATCATGGGAAGATACAGAATTTTGTGAATAATGTGTACAGTTTTTCTCACATGGTTTTTAAAATCAGACTCGATGGAAGTTTTAAAACCTCATTCATATTCAAAGATAAAAAAACTACCCGTTATAATCTAGAAAACCGCCACTCGTTGTCCTCAATTGATAATTGGCAATTTTGTCATTCATAAGATAGGAATAGGACCAATCTATTAATTACATAAATGTCATTATTTCCATCAAAGATTAAGCCTATTAAAAAAATAACTTCTTTAACAAAATATAATAAAACCATACGAAATCGTGATATTAATTATTTTAATAAATTACTAAATATGAGCCACATTATATAAGACAATTCTAACACTTAAAAGCCTTTTTCAAGGGTAAAACAAGTCACGGATTACTGCCTTTATTGGTTTGTGTCAACCCATTTCTTTATGAAGTTCCTTCAAAGTACTTCTTATCTAGTTAAACTTGTGTGTTTGATTCACACAACTCAGCTTTTATTTTTCTCAGTTCTCTTTCTTCTTTGATAATTCAATGAGCTGTATAGACACTCCATTAGGATAAACTCCAGTATCGCCACTGTTTCCCATCCTTGTAAGATGTAGTTGTGAAGTGTGAACTGCAGGATCATTGCCATATATCCATTTGCTCACTCCAGCTTGTAAATCTACATATCTGAAATTCTTTCCTCTTTTTTTGATGGTGGAGCATCTCTTCCTCACCCTTATCATTCAACAGAATTCAGAGCAAACTCCCAGTTCTTGTACTCACTCTCAAAGATCATGGACCAGGTAAGCCGGGCACATGTAGCAAGAATTGAATTGAGCTATGAACCTGATTGTGCTGTCCAAAGTTGCCATTGCCAAATGTGCATACCTATGCCTTTTTTAAAGATGTATTTCTTTAATCATTGTGGCAGTATAAATTTGACATAATATTGACTTTGGCATTGTTTAAATTACTGCATCTTCTTAGGATTCATCATGTATGCGTGAGCTTTTTCATCCAAGAATGTTTATTAGTCTGCAGAGGCTGAATTATTTTTCTCCATTTTGCAGGTGGAAGGAATAACAAACTAATCTTTTGCTTTGAATATACAAACATTTTGCATAAGTCAGCATGACACCTGTAATTCCTTGTTCCGCAAATAGCAGTTCATTTATTCCCGGAACTGCATTCACACGGAGAAGTAGATTCTTATTGAGATTTAGTGTTTCAGGAAAATCCACAAAGACACTATCCTCATCCAGAGTTGTCTTGCCTCGGTTGTCATCTGCTAGCATAGTTCCACAATTCAGAAGCGAATGTGCTCAACATCATATATCTAGAATCCATAGATTATTGGCCACAGGGACGGATGTAGCAGTAGATGAGCAGGAGTCACCCATTGCAGATGAGGATTCTCCTGGACCTCCCAAAGAACCATCTCCTTCACTTGAAACAAATGAAGATTCATCCATTAAGTCTGGTGCCACTGCTACCTCCACTCGCTCCAAACGTTCAAGACCAGCGAGGAAGAGTGAGATGCCCCCTATTCAGAATGAGGACCTGGTTCCTGGTGCTATGTTTACTGGAAAAGTGAGATCGATACAACCATTTGGTGCTTTTGTTGATTTTGGAGCTTTTACAGATGGTCTGGTGCATGTTTCCCGGTTAAGTGACAGCTTTGTCAAGGATGTTGGCAGTGTTGTTTCCATTGGCCAAGAGGTGAAGGTGAGATTAGTAGAAGTGAATATCGAGACAGGACGAATCTCCCTCTCTATGCGTGAGAATGGTGACAGCAGTAAGCCACAGCAAAGGAAAGAAGCTGTTTCTGGCAGTGAGAAGGCCAGGCCTGGTAGGAGTACTTCAAAATCAACTCCAAATAAGGATCAGGCAAAAAAGAGCTCAAAATTTGTTAAGGGGCAGGATCTTGTGGGCACGGTAAAAAATAAAGTGAGATCTGGTTCTTTTATATCTCTTCCAGGAGGGGAGGAAGGTTTTCTTCCAGCATCAGAAGAATCAGATGAAGTAATGTGGAACATGACAGGGGGCTCATCACTGGAGGTTGGTCAAGAAGTCAACGTTTGTGTGTTGCGTGTTTCAAGAGGTCAGGTAACATTAACTATGAAGAAGGAGGAAGATGCTGAAAAGCTGGATACAGAGCTTAACCAGGGTGTTGTCCATGTAGCAACAAACCCTTTTGTTTTAGCATTCCGAAAAAACAGTGATATAGCTGCATTTTTGGATGAGAGAAAGAAAATGGACGAAACAGCTCAAATTTCAGAAAAAAGGGAAACCCCAGGAGAGGTAGAAGGATCCACAAAGCAAGCTGAAACTGCGCATGAAACTCCTGAAGTGCATGGCCAATCAGTTGCATTCTATGAGAGTGTTGCAAGTGTCCCTGCTGCTGCAGATGATGTGACAGACAACAAGGACATATCAGTATTGGCAAACAATGACAATGAAGCCATTGAAGTAGAAGATGCATCAAAAGAAATTCCAAACAGCAAGGAGAGTAAAGACAGCTCAGTGTCTAATAAATTACATAGCCTTGATGGTGCTGTCCAGATCTCTAAGGAAGAAGTTTTGGAAGCTGAAGTTGTGGCCATGATTACAAATGATAAAGTGCAAATAACATCACCTGTAGCAGAGCCTTCAAATGACACAAAGTCTTACCACTCTGGAGATACAGTTGATCAGGCCTTTTCTTTAGATAGAGCCTTTACTGAAGAAATACCAGCAGTAAATCAAGCAGAGACTGATCTTGCAACAGATGAGGTTGAAATACCAAGTTCTACAGCAGAGAGTGATATTCCTGTCGCTCCTTCTACTGAAGATGGAGATAAAGTTGACCAGATCTCTTCTTCATACAGTGTAGTTAGTGAAGAAATTGCAGAAACAAATCAAACTGAGACTAATCTTGCAAAAGATGATGTCGAAATGCCTGTTGTTCCTTCAACTGAAGATGGAGATAAAGTAGACCAGATTTCTCCTTCTGACAGTGTCGTTGTTGAAATTGCAGCAACAAATCAAGCTGGGAGTGGTTTTGCAAAAGATGATATAAAAATATCAAGTTCTACAGCAGAGGGTGATATTCCTGCTGCCCTTTCTGCTGAAGGTGGAGCTAAAGTAGACCAGATCTCTTCCTCAGGAAGCTTGGTTAGCAAAGAATTTGTGGAAGAAACTCAAATTGAGGAAGCCAAAAGAAATGAAGTTGTTCAAATGCAAACAGCTATCTCAGGGAATGATCCTCAGGCTGAAAAGCAACTGGTGACACCTCTTCCTGAGAAAAATGGCACATTTACGAGCTTAAATGGAGAAATTGATGGAGTTTCCTCCCAAGGAAGCATTGCCAGAGGTTCATGGATTTATTAGTGTTGTTAGTCTAATATGTTGGTAACACCCCTGGAATCCTGGAAACTTCAGACAATTCTTGTTAACTGGCAACTTAAAATTGAGTAGCATATTGCAATATAATTTACTCTATCACCCCAAATTCAGAGTGGGGATGGGGTGGGGGGGACCCCAACAAACCAACTGCCCCAATCCTAAGGATAAAATACTCCTTGGAGGTCCCGAGGGAGAAAAAGGAAATTGGGGAGAAAGGGTTGGTAGTGGATTTTAGCCGTAATTCCTTTGTCCAAGGAGTATCATTAAAATTTTGAGAGGTCGCTTCATTATGATCTAGAAATTATAGATTCAAATCTCAAAAATAATCTCTTGTAAAATTGGGTTGTCCTTTCTATGGATTTAGATGAGCTGAAGTCATCCATTGCTTAAAGATTGACAAGAGAAAAGGTTATGTAACCCGCCCCAAAAAAAAAAAAAAATTAAAAAAAAGAAAATTGTTGATAAATCAATGATACTCTCACTAACATGTTTGACAATGCTTCAATTTTCTGGAAACTAAAACTATTGATGTCGTTTTAGTTTACCCCTGCATGAAATCATTTGTTAATATGAGAGTTTTGATTTTTGTCTCAGACAAATTGGAAAATGATGGAAAAGCTGATCCTGGTGATGCAGCTTTCAGCCAAATCTTATCATCACAAAGTCATGATCAAGCTGACAGTAATATATCAAAGGGTGAATTGGAGATACAACTGCCTGCTGCAGAAAGTAAAATTTCTTCTGCCATCCCAAACGGCAACGACAATGCAAAAGCCTATGAGAAGGATGCAAATGTTACCAATTCAAGTGAACCAACTGATGTTCCTACCTCTGGGGAGAGCACACCTAAAGGTTTTTACCAAATATCTTTCCAAGGCACTTTATCGCAGTTTCATATGCTTTGCATTTCACAGATACATGACTATACATTTTAATAAAGCATAAGATTAGGAAAAAGATTATTAAACACGTCTTGTTGTAGTGAGAATCTGATGTCAATGAAGAGGTAAGATTTTGTATCTCTGACCTTCTCCAGATCAATGATGTGGAAGTCTCTTGCATAGTAGACAGCTTTAAGATCGGGAAAAATGACCAGGCTTCAGCAGGACTGGAGCATCATGTTGCTTCTCTCTTAACGTTTGGTTGCCTGCTTACAAGATAGGATCTTATGAATTTCTATCTGTTGCACTGTCAACCCTATGGAGTTCTCCCACTCAATATGTATCTCTACCTCTTTGAAATCTTTATTTATAGGTGCAGCAACTATATCCCCTGCTCTTGTAAAGCAGTTGAGAGAAGAAACAGGAGCAGGAATGATGGATTGCAAAAGAGCTCTCTCCGAAACTGGAGGAGACGTAATAAAAGCACAGGAGTACCTCAGAAAGAAAGGGTTGGCAAGTGCAGAAAAGAAGGCCAGTAGAGCCACATCTGAAGGGAGAATAGGTTCATACATACATGACAGCAAGATTGGTGTTTTGATTGAGGTGAACTGTGAGACTGATTTTGTTTCTCGGGGTGAAATTTTCAAGGAGCTGGTTGATGATCTAGCCATGCAGGTGGCTGCCTGCCCTCAAGTATGCTATCTCGTTACAGAAGATGTTCCTAAAGAAATAACCGACAAAGAAAGAGAAATTGAAATGCAGAAGGAAGATCTCTTATCAAAACCTGAGCAAATCAGAGCAAAAATTGTCGAAGGACGGATCCGAAAGAGGCTTGAAGAGCTAGCTTTGTTTGAGCAGCAATACATCAAGAATGACAAGGTGCTGGTGAAGGACTGGATAAAGCAGACAATTGCAACCATTGGAGAAAATATAAAGGTGAAAAGGTTTGTGCGGTACAATTTGGGAGAGGGTTTGGAGAAGAAAAGCCAAGATTTTGCTGCTGAGGTGGCTGCCCAAACTGCAGCAAAACCATTATCTACACCGGTGAAGACACAGCCAGCTGCCACCGAAACCCAGAAGCAAGAGGAAAAGTAAGTGATAAATATGTTTCTCACAAGGCATTTTGCATCTCATGTTTGATTGCTTTAGTTTGGTCTTCAATTGACCAACAAAAGGTTCAAAGTACTCACAATCATGGAGTTTCAAGCATTATAGTCCAAGAAAAGAAAATGTCTGAATATCTTTCCAAAAGTGAACTACACTATATAGAAGCACTTATAGAACTGTGCTTCTGTTATCTAAATAACCAATGGATTGTATAAAATAGACACTATCAACAAGATAATTACTTCTAATGATAGTGGAAGTGGTGGCTGCATCATTTTGTTACCATGAACATAGTATCTCTCCACACCTAATCAAAGAAGAGGGAATTCTTTATTCACTCTATCCAAATGTATATCTATCAAAGATAGTGAGTTGGACATGTAGACACTATCAACAAGATAATTACCTCTAATGATAGTAGAAGTGGTGGCTGCATCCTTGTGTTACTAAGAACATGGTATCTCTCTACACCTAATCAAAGAAGAGGGAATTCTTTATTCGCTCCATCCAAATGTATATCTATCAAAGATAGTGAGTTGGACATGTAGAGAACTATCAAACGTTGTTAAATATGAAGTTGATGTGAAAGTCATGTGATGTTTGCATCACAGTTTTTTGTTTTTTGATCGGTGGTCTAGTGAATAATAGATGCTTTGTCCTATCTTTACAAAATGATGAGCTTGTTATAATATCAAAACAATAAGCCAATCTGAAGAATGAGTTTGATGAACAATTTCGCAGAGTCATTTTTTCCAAGAGTTCTATCAAAATTTATGTATAAAAACTTGCTTACAGCGATAATTTTTTTTAATATCAAAGCTGTTGGAATTCTCTGTATATTGTTATGTTGAATTAATTAAATGTAGAAAACAAGGAGAAACAAGAAAGGCCTTGCTGTGTCTGCCTCTTTGGAAAAGGGAAGGTGGAGACAGGGAGGGGGAGAGAGAGAGAGATTTCAGCCTTTAGGTAAGCTTTGTATATTACATCAGTGCCTGATATGGAGAAAATGTGTAAGATTTTTTATCTGTATTTGTTAGCCGGATTGATGTAAAACAACATTTTTTATGATAAAATTGTCTACAATAATAGGGAATAGCCTCTCTCCTGTTTTTGCAGCTCGTAAAATAATTTTGCATGTGGCCTATGGAGAGGATAGGCATTTCTCGTTCCATGCAATTGGTTAATTGTTTCAATGCCTTCCATACCCAGATTTTCGTATTATCCTTCACAATTGGCTGCATTATTGATCAAAAAATAGAGAAGTTTATCTCTGTTAATCCAATCAATAAAATAAAGCATGGGTTTGGAATTGGGTTCGGTTAGAACTTCGTAGCAATAAGGTAGAGATGAAAGAAGTAGAAATGTTAGATTTTCCAGTTCTTTTCCACCAAGTCAATCTGAGCGATTGTTGTTGCCACTTCTAAGGTGGTGTAATTGTGACTAGTTTATGATGATTGGAGGATCCATCACTTCGTGTTACAGATAAATGTTTGGGAGACATTATTGGGTGACTTTGTGTCACTCAATTAAGCTATTTTGCATGTGGCTATCAGCGTAAATAGAGTGATAAGATGTCACGTCACTCAGGGATGTCTGAAAGGAGTCCCTTGGCACTACTTATTAGATAAATACGTAGAGTTTCCTGTGTGCCATTAAGATCTTGCAATCATTTTGCAGGACTTCAACAGTAACAGTTTCTGCTTCCCTGGTTAAAAAACTGCGCGAAGGAACGGGAGCAGGCATGATGGATTGCAAAAGGGCTCTATCAGAAACCGGAGGAGACCTCGAGAAGGCTCAAGAGTACCTTAGAAAGAAGGGTCTTTCAACCGCCGACAAGAAATCCAGTCGGCTTGCTGCAGAAGGGAGGATTGGCTCCTACATTCATGACTCTCGCATCGGAGTACTGATTGAAGTCAACTGTGAAACTGACTTTGTTGGTAGAAGTGAGAAGTTCAAGGAATTGGTGGATGATCTAGCAATGCAAGTTGTTGCCTGCCCCCAGGTTCAATTTGTCACGATCGAGGGCATTCCAGAAAACATTGTGAGCAAGGAGAAGGAGATTGAGATGCAGCGAGAGGATATTTTATCTAAACCGGAGAACATAAGGGGGAGAATTGTTGAGGGGAGGATCTCGAAGAGGCTCGGAGAACTCGCACTTTTAGAGCAACCTTTCATTAAAAACGACAGTATTTTGGTGAAGGACTTGGTGAAGCAAACTATTGCTTCGTTGGGGGAGAACATCAAAGTTCGAAGGTTTGTTCGGTTTACTCTTGGAGAGGAGTTGGAAATTTCAAAAACAGAACCGGAATCATGAGTTGCATGGAGCCGTGCAACTCCACTCGATTGAGAAGACACTGAACCCAAGAAGCAACTTCAATTACGAGGCCGTATAAGTTGTTTTCCAAGCTACGAACGACAATAGGATTCAGTTTCTTATGATGATTTCAATGCTTCTATTCCCCCATCTGCATGAAGTTGTGGTATGATCCCCCCAAAAGCTTCATTTTCCATGCAGTTGCAGAGCAATGAAAGGAAGAGCATCTTTCTATTTTACTGTTTGGAAGTGTTTCAGAAAATGAGATGCATTAGGCATTTTTTTGACTTGTTTATGTACCTGAGAAGCTTCAAATAGTATCCCAGCATTTGTTACATGAGAAATTACAGCAAAACCGATCCAAGCTGGTGACAAGAACCTGTAAAATTAGTATTTTCCTCAACATCCACAAGGAATATTACAAAAGAATTCAAACTCCACCGTTTTCTTCTTTCGATGGCATTCCGAGAAGATCGGAATGATGTAAGATGCAACTGGGGTAAAATTCAAAGAGGAAAGGGATTTTTGCCTCTTGAGGGATTATTTTGATAATCAGTGTGTACTTTTGACAGATATGAACTGTTGTGACCGGACAAAATTTTCTATCATAGAATTAACATTATATTGCCTGTGTGACTAGCTCCTGGGGATCTTGCTTTGCGTATGGGCGAAGTAAGCCCCTGTTCTGCACATCTGGGCGGTCAGATTTCGCCCTCGACCGAATCCAACCATCCAAATTAATTGACATTATAAAATAAATAAATAAATTATAATAAATTTGGATAGTTGGATTCAACCGAGTACGAAATTTAAGTACCTAGACAAGGAAAGTTGAGACCTGTTTTGTCCATATACAAAATAGGATCCCAGTTCCTGTGTGACTATATCTAGGTAAAAAGCATGTGTCGTTAGAGGGCTTACTTATTTATATTATTTGATATCATTTTTAAAAAAGAAATATCAAGCTAATGGGTGGTGATCCAATGTATGTTTACAAATCACTGATTAATTGGATGATAATCCAAATCTACTTGTACATGCCAAAAGTTAGAAATACTACAAGGAGGAGTTGTTTTTTTATGAAGGTTTCATACATAAAAAAAACATATTCTAAGAAGAATTTTTTCATGAAATATTTTTCCTATTTGATAAATATTTTTTAATAACTAATAAAAACAAAATTTAACCTAATTTTTACCCGAATCATACAATTTATCTCCCTAATAAAAAATTTGATTTCATATTTCAGTTTAAGCATGAAAAATATATTATCTTAATACGCCTCAAATGATTTATATATCAAGTTTAAAAATGTATAAGCATATTATAAAACTACCCGTATAATGTACAGCAATTAACTCTTAAAGATAACAATACAATCATAAAAAATTCTATCGGCCACGTATTTTTGGTAGAAGGCCTAATATGCCAAGCTTAGTGGCCAACTTATTACTATAGGAACAAATAAAAACTACCATGGTAATTAATTTGTGAACCATTATATATATAAAGTATGACATACCCAATATTATAGCTACTAGGTAGTTTCATAATAAAAATGTTCATTAAAAACATTATTACTACATATGTTATGCACACCCATGCTTAATCAATGCTAAGATAATTAACAATAAAAATAAATCCCAATATATCGTTTTATTTTTGTTTTACAATTTCCTTGGCATACGTCAAACGTGATGTACAGTTGACGTGCTGATGACGTAAAAAATGCTTTGAACTAAATAAAAAATACAATATTATAGGGCAGAAATTGAACGGGGAAATTTAAAATTTAAAAATTAAATTAAAAAAAAAGGACTGAGAAGAGAATAAATGATGGGAAAGTGGTCCCAATCCCATCCGTTGATTCTTGGGAGGATATGATTAAAAGACCGAAAGGAGTAAAACTCGTAATGGGCCTGAAAAAGGAGTCGCCGTCCACGGACGGTGTCCATTCTTTCTGGGAGACACTCAATAAATATTTTAAATGTTTTATAAATAATTTTAAATTAACATAATATTTAATTAATTTATTAATTTTTATATTTATTTATCTAATATATAAATAGATAAGATGATATTTTACTAAAATTATTCTGATAATAATTAAAGAATGTCCTCTAGTTTTTTTTTCTGTTTTTTTTGTAAAAGGTAATTTCTTTTTTTTAAAAAAAAAAACTAGTATAATAATTTAATTAATGATTATATGTATATATTTTTAATTTTTTTTAAAAAATTGTGATTAATGTAACCCTTTTTTTTTTTAATTTTTTCACATTTATTATAATATTTTGGTTTATCATTAAGTGTTCTTAAGATCTGAGCAAGCTAGGGTTTCACTTGGATTGAATGATGAAAAAGAGTGCACGTGAACACAATCAGTACCCGTGGCAGATTTAGGCATTTTTTTCCATGTCATATATGATTGTTAAAATAAAATAATTATTTTTTAAAAAAATATATTAAATTAAAAATAAAATTTAATATTAATATTTTATTATTTAGTTGGTTATTTAAAATAAATAAAATTAAATTAGAAGTAATGTATCCATTATTGCTTAGAAGCAGGGAAAAAAATTTAAATCACAAGAGAGGTAGTGACAATAATACTAATCTGTTATGATCTTTTTTTTTATCATTTTTAATTTTACTAATTTATTTATTATTATTTTGATACTAGAAAAAATTCATACAAAAATATAATATTTTGTCATTTATGGCATGTATATGATGTATAATATCTCTAAAAATTATTTAAGGAAAAATCTTTTTTAAAAATTTTTGTATATGATGCATATATAATATTAAAATGTGATAGATTTTTCTATATTTTATATAATATAGAAATTATATTTAAAAAAAAAATTAATTAATTAAAAAAAAAAAAACTGGCAGTCGACCAAGGCATGATTAGGGTTTCCTAGGCAATAGCCACCCATGATTAAGGTTGCCTAGCCAGTAGCAGCTACTGTCTTATCCATCACTGCCACCAACACCACCACCACCACTGCTACCACCACCATCATAAAAATAAATTTTATGTGGTATTAAATTTAACACTGATTTCAAAATAAATATAACAACACTGTAAAGAATATTAAGCCTCACTGAATTTGACTTATTAATTTAAATTATAGTAATATTATTTGATAATAAAATAAATTTTAATTTTTTTATTGGAAAAGTTGTATTATGTAATTATAAATCAGATTAACTTACTAATCAAAATATTTTACTCAAATCAGTACACTTTCAAATTTTAGAAGTTAAAAAATAACAATGTGACAAGCTAATTTTGGAAAAACAAGTAGGCATGGGTCATAGCCTAGGCAGTACCTTTTAGCATTTAATGAATTCTAGAAAATCAAATTTAGATCAAAATTTTGAATATAACTCCAAATTAAAATTTATAGGTGATTATCTTAAAAAATATTTTAACACAAAATAAAAAAATAATAATACTTTTAAAATATATTAATAAATTGACAAGATAATAATTTTAATTAAATAAGATGAATTAAAATCTATTTAATTTTTATCTTTCATAAATTTATATTCATAATACAAAAAATAAATATCAAAGATTAATAAAATCATAATTTGAGCATATAAAATTGCTTTCTAATATAACTCAATTACTCCATTAGTTGAAAAAAGCTATGAACCATATAATTTAGTATACTATACAAACTTTATTGTTAAATTAATTGTCTTAGTAACAATAATTTGATTATTTTTT
Organism: Nepenthes gracilis; assembly: GCA_033239525.1. Lineage (NCBI taxonomy): Eukaryota > Viridiplantae > Streptophyta > Magnoliopsida > Caryophyllales > Nepenthaceae > Nepenthes > Nepenthes gracilis. Next base: position 15,980,611 of record BSYO01000016.1, on the reverse strand, counting down.
ATTATTCTGAATTTTGATTAACTTATTACCAATTAAAATTATTATAAAGTTTTGAAAATAATTTATTTGGGTGAGTGGAAGAGAAGTAAAGTGGGATTCTGTTCCTCGAATAAATACATTAGAAAACAAAATAATAGTAGATTAGAGTAGGCACAATTGGGGGCTCTTGTAGAGTAAAGCACAAGTTTCATTATTATTTTGTTCTTATGTGAGAAAATGATTGATAAGGTTGTTTATTATCTACTGAGATATGGAGAACCTATATTTTTTTTTAATAAAGGAATATTTGTTATCATTAAATTTAATAATAAGATGAGGGATCATAGGGGTTAATATTTTAGTTGAATTTATGAAGAATAAATGATAAGTTTTATTAATTTTCTTATGGGGAAAATAATTAATGGGATTATCTATTTATCTGCTAAGATAAAAGGAGTCTATATATTATTATAATATTTTAAATTTTTAATCATATAACATATCTATTTAGGTCATTTTAAACTAATTATTATTAGTAAATTTAAATAGACCTATAATTTTAATAATAAATAAATAAATAGAATAAAGAATAAGAAAATCATATACCGGAATAGAAAAAGAAGGAATCGGTCAAATGGGTGAAAAAATAAATGCATGCCTTGCAAACATGAAAAACATCTGGACAAGATTTAGGATTACAGTAATAATGAAATAAAATTATGAGAATTACTACTGTAAAAATTTAAGTGACACAAAATAGAAGATAATAAGAAAATTTGTTAGAAATATGTTGAGTTAGTTTGAATTTGAACAAGAAAAATATGACAGATGGAGTATAAGGTGGATTGGAATTGGTGGGTTATAAATATTAGTTGGATTGAAGACAAAATGACATAAATTAGAGGTAAAATTTTAAATAATATACCTTTCTAATATTTTAAATAGTTATTTTTTTATGTCATATGATCGAATTTGAAAGAAATACAAAGCTAATATCGAAACAAGAGGTTTCAACAAATTTTATAAAATTGATGGTCAATTGGTATTATTTAATATAAAAATTTGGTTCTAATACTGATATAATGATGATATGCGATAATTTTGTTAAGCCGTGCATTGAGGTTGAAAAACAGGAGGGGGAGCAGCTCCTATGCAAAGAAACGAGTTGTAGCTGCGATGAATGAGGGGGGAAAAAATATAAATTTAAGGTTATATATCTGTGATTGACGAATGATAATTAACTATTTGACGATAGAAAAATATTATAGTAATTGTTTAGGATATAAAATATATAAATAATTTTATATGAATATATTTTAAGTGACTCAATATAATGAATTGATTTTTACTTGTCTAAAGATAATTTTAATAAATAATATGTTAAATGTTACAATAAATTTTAATTAATAAATTTAAATAACATATTTAATATTAATGTTTAAAAAAATAAATCACAAGTTAGGCTACATTGAAATATCTGCTTAATTATTTAGTGGACACTAATATTTATATTAATATTTAATTTTATTTATATTTTTATTTTTAATAGTCAATTTTAATGAGACAATATAAAAAATTATACAATGAGATAATATAAAATTATCAACATATAGATCATAAATACTTTATATTACATATTGAAGGCTAAAATCATTCAATTAATTTTAATAATATATTTATTTATTTTATAAAATTTAAGAATATTATAAGAATAATTAGTAATGTAAAATTTTCAATTTGGTGTGAATTAAAATAAAATAAATTGAATATATTATGATTAAAAAAATAGGATAAGCAAAAACATAGATAATTTTATAAAAAAAACCTTTTTAAATAGAGAAAAAGCAACGGGACACAGGCTTTCCCACTCAAATTAATAACATACCAAAACTATATAATTGAAATAAAACATAATCTCTCACTTTTAGTGATTATAGAGTTATTATTGTATATATATATTTTATATTACAAATATCTATAAACCTGACGTATAATTTTTAAAAAATATTTCATAAATAATGCCAAACATATTTTTAAAATTGATCAATTATACATATTATAAAATATATACATGTTAGTCTTCCCCTGGGGCTCATTAGTATGACTATTTATTATTGGGCCATAGTCATACGATTATCTCCAACAATATTAAACTAATTAGTTAATTAATTAATATTAATCTTGTCAACCATTTGTCATTTATCAATCTTAATTATGACATCTGACCAATTAGCTTAGAATAATTTCTTGCGGGGTCAATAATACGCTGCATCACCTCAACGACAAGCTTGGACACCGCCGGTATTCGGGTTTGACAACTGGGATTAATTGAATCTATTTTAATTATAATTATTTGATTAATATTATTTAATTATTATTAAAAAATTGAAATTAATTTTTTTAAAGACAAGGCTTGTTTAAAAAAATGCCCCTCTTGGATACGTTACTGTTACTACGTCGTTTCATTAATTTCCCATCATCTTCAGTGGAAAGCCCATCGGTCTTTCCTTGTCTAACAACTTCTACCCCTTTAGTCATTGTTTAAATTAATTTAATCTCGTCCATAATTCTGTATTTTTTTATTGAGTTAAATAAGTCTGAGTATTTTTCTTTATCAATTATCCTCTTCCAACAAATACTTAAACATATATTTGTCATATAAAATTAACTCTCTTATTTGCATAGTTCTTATTTTGTGATGTCTAGTGCTTTTTGTTAGATATATGTTTAACGTGACGTAGTATATAAATTATTAAATTTATTAAATTAATATAATTTTATTAATTTATATATAATAAATAAATTTTTTTAAAAAAATATACATATTCAAGATATATCTTTTAATAAAAAAATATATTATTTTTTAATAGATGTATTCCATTGAGACATATCTATTGAGTAAAAAGATATTTTTTTTAAACGGTTATGTCTATTTAAAACACGTTCTCTAGGCGAAAGGAGAGATATTTTGATAATTTAAAAATGGTTATCTTTTTCTCTATAAAAAAACGTTATTAGCCATCAAAATTAAGTTAAATAAGATTTGTATAAACACTCTACAAATCATCAGAAAAATAGAGAGAAATTATTTCTCAATTTGTTGAGACATGAATATATTACGGTATTGTATAAAGACTTGATAATTGATTCAAATATGCAAATTTATATATATATATATATATAGTTAATTAGTGAAGAATTATGATAATGAAGATCCTAAATATTAAAATTTTATCTCATTAAAATATCTTACACTTTTGCAATGGTTTAATAACTAATTATATATATAAATTTACGTCAAATTCAAAATTTTACCAGGTTTAACAATACTTTAGCACATAAGTTCATTTCATAACTTTCGCCGACTAATTAAATAATTCAGAAAATTATTGAATTTTATAAAATAAAAAAAAAGCAGATTAATACTCGTATATTAAGTAAATAACGAAACTTTCTTAAATTCTGAATAATTAATATTGGCAACAGCCGCTAAAGTTTTCACACCAAATTAATTAATCAATTAAACTTCATTTTTTTTTCTTCAATCATTAAAGTTGAGTTTAAAAAATTAATTAACCAGACGTGATGCTTTTTTGGTGTTTTTCAATCATTAAAGTTGAGTTTAAACATAATAATCAGATCGTTCAATTATGACAGATAAATTATTAGTTTAAAATTAAAAAATAGTCATTCTATGTAAAAAATATACTTGATCAAAATGATCAAAAACTCCACAACTTAGCCAGACCCATTTATCCATGACTGTCTATCATCAAAATTAGATTAAATAGAATAGCATACGATCATTTTTCTATTTAATTTTTTTTCTAAGGAATAAATATTTTCACAAACAAACTACTTAAACCATAAAAGTTCACATAATAACATAAAAATTAACATTTATATAGAAAGTGAATATAACAATTTTATATTTTATATAAAAAAAATTCAGCTTGGGGCATGCTTGTGTCGTTTTCTTCGTGACAATCTCTAGTATGAAATTTTAATTACACATAAAATTTAATCTTACATAATATCCTCAATAACAATATTCTTTCTCACTTCATATAAAATTTTACTATAGGCTTACTAGGTAGCACAATTTTGATTACTTTTAGTAGGGATAATTATGAACCTTCATTTAATATTTGTATAGATTTCTCCTAAAAAATTTTATTTTCTCTTATGTTTGAAAATTTTTTGAGAACATTGCATATGCTGGTATATTTACTCTATCATGATATCTCATTCATTTACTATTATGTGGGTTATCATAATAGATGTGATATTATGTCATCCAATAACGTCCAAAATAAATATAAAAAGTCTCTCACAAATATTTTTTGTTATTAATTTTTAGAATAACATGAGCTCATAATATTTTTTTTTTGAATTTTATATAGAAAGAGAGGATAAGCATAGAATTTATATATGTAACCTAAATTGGATTATTAAATAACTTAGAGATGCAAGGAAACCATCAAATTATCATGGTTTCTGGTTAGTGGTATTGTATTTGAAAAGCAAGGAAAAATTAAATAAAAAAAAAAATTACCCATTAATCATCTTAAGGAGATCACAAATAATATGATATCTTATTCATTTATTCATACTAATAAATCCATATAAAAATAAATAAGTAAATAAATGTTACCTCTTTTAAAAATATTTTAACCATAATCAAAGAAATATTCAATGAATATTTTCCTAAATGATAACTTCAAGGGAGGCATGTTTATGGGGAATCCAATGTTTAAGCATGGAGGAGGAGAAAACAAATCTGCACATCCTTTGACGTGGCCTTAATATTCGGACTATAAGGAAACGACAGGGCAAGTTTCAAGAGTGTCAATTCGTTACATTCTTTTCAATTATTTATTTGCTTAGTTTAATGAGTACGAGTAGGACATTTTGCCGTGTGATTTTCTTTTATTATTAAATATAGACACTCATGCTTACTCACGCCATTACAAAATGTAGTGTCAACAACAACTTCCACATGATTACAATTATTTAAGCGTAGAAATTATATAATAGATTATCAGGAGTGTGATGTTATTTTTACGTATGATATTATTATTTATTTAAGGACATATTGTTATTTTAAAATTTGTGATTAAGATATGTATTGAGATGTGTAATTGTTATATATTTTTTTCATAATTAGTGATTTTTCAAGATAAAGTTGCGGTGGTTGAATTGTGTGAATATTGTTTGGATGGTTTAAAAAATATGATAACATTAATATCGCATAAGTTTAGTTCTTGTTGTGATCTGACTGTGTGAACTCGCCCTTTCTTCCCTGCGTACATGTACAGGTGTTTGCTTCTCATCAGCAATTACCATGCAACACAACAACTTAAAAGTTTTTTCCTCCTCTTGAGTAAATTTCATTACTAAGGTTGCAAGAATATTAGAGAAGAATAAGAGAAGGAAAGTGGAACTGTTGAAGGAGAGGTTTTGTGAGAGGGAAATTCTTTGAAAACTTTATTTAGTTATTTTTAAAATGTTCTCATATAATGGTAATATTTATTCATTTATATATATTGTATTATTTTTTAATATATATATATATAATGTATATATTGAATTTAAATAGTATTAGGTTAGATTGTCAAATCTTTTATCCGAATTTTACATACCATAACGTTAATAAGATATCAAATGATATAAAACTTGTCAATATATCTTTTAACACTCAAATTAATGACTTTTTAAATAAATTTAAAAAATGGTAAGAAAAATAAGAATATAAGAGAGTAAAAAAATGGAGGACTTAGCTTCATAATTTAAAAGTTTTTAGCTCCATAATTTATAAAATTTTAAGTAACGAAAGAGTTAGAACTCTATTGTTATTTTAATTTTTTTTTTTAATTTTTTGGATACTGGGAATGTATTAACAGTCTCATTGCCAATTAATGGGGATTTCATAAAGAAGAGTAATAAATCATGATATGAGCAATTGCTATCATTGAGAATCAAATAGTTTAACCATTTGATATGCTTTGAATGTAATACTTTTGTATGTAACTCTTAGGTTCCTTAACTATTTGGTAGAATCAATATTCCTATTAAATTAGCTATCTGGCTATTTGGAACCTCAACTTTTAGTATATCTAGCAACTTGATCACTCAATTACTCAATAGTTTGATCAAAATTTTTTTTAATTCATGGTTGACTTGTTATTCAAATTTGATCTTAACAATTTAGCTAACTCAAATATCTCTATAAATTTATTATTTGTGGATCATTTGTATCAATGGATTAGGTCATCCTTATTTTCAATAATATCCAATACTAGCCCCATGTTCAAAGGTTAAATTCAAGTTCTAAACAAATTAAAATAAAAATTTGATGCGATATTTTATACAATATAAATCTTTATCTGTTTTCCTTCTTACTAAGACTACAAAATGCCCACTTTGAACATTGTTTAAAGCTTCTTCCCAATGATATCTTAATTTGTACACACTTATTTCTTGTCTAGTCTTGTGATGCAAAATTTACTTTCCCATATTTTAGCAGAAATTTTATGATTATTTGGCTACTCTTTTGTTTTTGCTTTGAAATGCATTATTTTAGATAATTTTTTTGTTATAAAAGAAATTACACTCATTTAATCTTTATTCAAATTTTAAGTCCCAACATCTAATAAAATACTTATATTTAGTAGATTAAAAATAAGAGAGTTCAACTGGATGTTTTTAAATTTTTTTGAAAAGCTTTCATGAAATTTATCTTAATTACCCTATTTTATATAATAAATTAACTTAATTTTTATCTTTTATATAACATATTAAACTGAGCTAATTTTTCATCTTGGTAACTTCTCTTGATACCTTATGACACTAGATGTATCATCTCTCTATTATAGGACTAGCAGATACATTCATTGTGGAACATTTAGGTTCCTACAAAGCTTTTGAATAATTGACAAAACCTCAATAAGTATAATACTTTTTTAATCTCATAAGTGCATGATTTGGTATAGGTTTTTCGATAAGTCAATATCGTAACCACAGGGTATTGATTTTTTACACGAAACTAATTTCATAACTATCTTATATTTTAAAAATATTAACTACAAATTAAAATTCTAAGTTGGTGATAAATATCTTCTCCATATTTCTTCAATCATTTGAATAAATTGATAAAATGAAGGCTCTATATGATCCATTTGTGTACTTTTATCCTAAACTTTTTTAAAAAAATAAAATTTACATAATTAAAATATATAATTTGATTATATAATTTAAATAAAAATTATAATAAAATAATAATAACTAAATGAAAATAAAAATATAAAATCTAATATTCATTACCAGTCATTCGAGTTTGATATCTTTTGGCTCACGTGTTGAGACGTCCTCCTTTACTTAATATTAATTAGCCTTGGTTATTCGACTAAATGTTGCTTTAGAGAGGAGTGGTGAATCTTCTGAATGCTTTGTCTCGATTGTTGAGGTTCACCCATGTCTTCTTTTTTCTTCAAATTAAACAATTTAGTGTTCCCATGTAAAAGTATATTTTGAACATGAATGTATCCATGAATAAAAAAAATTATTTTTGCATTTAGATTATAATTATTAATCTATTCTTTTTGTACTTTAACCTTGCATTCATCTGCATGGAATTATATATCGTCAAAAATTTAGATTAATCAAACTATTTGAATGAAAAGATGCATTCAATTATTGATTTTGATACTTTAAAATTTTTTAAATAATAAGTCTATATAAATTTGATAATTTGGCATTCTAATAATTTAATTTTTTGACAATTTGGTATTCCGATAAATCAGGACTTTAATTGAATAACACAAATTTCAAATTATAAAAATTGGTCAAATTTATTTTTTGAAGTGAGTTGGACTCTTGGGGCGTTATCTTTTTGATAATTAGATTAATAATGTTATAGTTATAGCGACTTCTATAGTTAAGATAGCTCATAAGTAGCACATTTAATATAACAAAAGGCAGTTTGTAAACTATGCCATTAATGAATTATTATGAATTTTACATATGAATTTATAATTAAAACTGTATATTTGGAATGTCTAATATATCAAATTTTATATGTATTTATGGTTTTCTATTAATCATTCTAATTCATGGATCTATATATTTGTCAATTGTATATACATTCTTTCTGAATTTTAGGCTTATAACTTATCATATTTTCTAATAATTTTAAATTAGAGGATTATAAATTATTTATAACATTTAGATAAAAGATATTTAAAATTTTTTATTTAATTATCTTGCATTTAAATATGTATTTGGGACTTGTGTTGGGAGACTTTATGTATTTCAGTTTATCATGTTTTGTATAATTTAAAAATTTTGTATCTATTAGATTTTGTTACAAATTGACATTATGATAATTTTAGATATCTGCTCGACGTTTTTTCTAGTGGATAAACTTGGATTAAGTAAATTGTCATAATTTAGAGGTTGGATAAAGTTTAATTCAGTCAGGTATTGTATTTACCGTTGTTATAGATATTATGTAATTTTATTTTGTTAGACTTATTAAATTTAATTCAATATTTGAATTATTTAAGTTTTAATTATTTATTAAAATTTTTATTTGAATTTAATCATTATTAAGTATTATCATCTTACACTAGTTAACCTATAATACTATTCTTTGTTAAATGAAACAAATAAGTTTCCATTCAAGTACGTGCCCAACAAGCTAATGATATACATGCACAGAAGATTAATGCAGCTATTAAAGTATTTAAGTTATTGTTATTATCATTATTATATATATGTATATAGATAATAGTATTTAAGTTATTATATATATAACTGTAGAAATAAAAAAAAAAAATAAAATTATTTTAATAATTAAAAAAATTAATATGGAAAACAAACCACCCCTGAGAAAAGGGTGGGCTGAGGAAAAAGACGTTGCGCTGCCGACAAAGATTTGGCAGTACGGACCAGACATCCCATTCCTCTCCCAAAACTAATCCTTCGTTCGTTCTCCCGAGCTCTCCCGCTCTTCCGCTCTCTGAGGAGGCAAGCTCAAAGATTCAAGGGATTGTTTGTTTGCTTATTAAAAATATTCAGCTTTTTTTTTTTAATTAATTAATTATTTATTTTAGTTTATTATATATATATAACTATAAAAATTAAAATAAAATTTCATATAAAAAAATTATAAATAGACGAGATAAATAATAATTAATTAAAAATATTATGGTTTAAATCTAAAGGAATAAATGTCGTGTACAATGACACAATAAACTGATACTCGAAGAATGATTCTACTCTACATATTTTATTTTATTTTTTTATATTTTAATGAAAGCACAAATTTAACCTTACTATTGTTATTTATGTGGGTATAAGCGAGGGCATTTAAGACTTTTGACTATTAAAATAAATTATCAATATTCTTTTAAAAACTGTAATTAATATATAACCTAAGGACCCACGATCTTAGGGAATATTAGATCTTAGCGAGGGCATTTCATTTTTTTATGTATTGTTTATGATTATTATTTTAAATTTATTAAATTAGATAAATTTAAATTTCTAAAAATATTAAATTAGGTAAAAATTAGTGAATATGGTTAATTTTACTACACAAAATAATAATACGGTTATGTCACCCCTTTTATTCTCGAATGAGCCGGCTCCTACACGCTCCTGCATGGGAGCCCCTCCAATGCAGGGGTTGTTGGGTCACTCATATTCATTCATCAGCCTATATTAATTTTTTTTAAAAAAATTTATATTTAAGATATTAAAATATTGGGATATTTACATTATAAAAGAATAAAAAAATGTTATTAAATTTTTTAAATTTTTTTATAAATATTTATAGAGAGCCATTAAATCAATAATTTATGAAAATCTAATTGTCTTTAAATTAGAGGAACTTTTGCCCATGAGTGCGTTGGAGAGGCTGCAAGCTCTTTTTTTCTCCTCCCTTGTCTTTTTCTGAAATAAAAAAATGATGAGAATTCCTGTCACTTTTTTTCTGCCTCACTTTAAGATAAAGCAAAAGCAAAGAAAAAGCAAGAGAGTGAAAAAAAAATAAATTAAACAATAAATTTAAAAAGAAGGAGAAGGAAGAAACAGAAGAAGAAGAAGATTGGGGGAAAGCTCCATGATTCAAAATTCCTTCTCAAGAACAAGTTTTGGGGTTTCATCCTCTACTTGACCCAAACAGGGAAACCCTTTCAGACTTTCTTCTTTCTACAAAAACTAGTTAGTCTAACTCAGAGAGAGAGAGAGACAGAGAGATGAATAGGGGGGAGCTGCAGAGCTCTCCGGTGCAACAAGTGATGGCGGCGGGAAACCCAAGTTGGTGGAGGTTAAGCAACAACCGCCCACCGCCACCACTGCATCAAACACCGTCTCCCTTTTTTTCTCATCCTCCTAACCTTTTTCCTCAATATAACATACACACCTTTTCTTCTTCTTCGTCGTCGTCTGGTTCGTCTTCTTCTTCATCATCATCTTCATCTTCGTCTCCCTCATTGCTTAATCCTTTCCAATCATCCTCTTCCTGGCCAGATAACCAGGAGCAGTTCCCAGCGTCGTGGAGCCAACTCCTTCTGTAATTCTCCTTCCGTCTTCTCTCCCACGCATGCACAGCCTCACCCACACAGAAACAGGAAAAAAGAGAGAGAAAACCCTGCTTGAGTCATTTTTTCCCCATAACCTATTTATTAAGAAATAATCATATTATTAGTTCCATTGGGGGATGGTCTGTCTTCATGATGTCTTAGCGAGTTTCTTTTTGAATTGAATTTCATGGGGTTTTCCCTCTCTCTTTTTTGGGATATCTAGTGTTTCCCATGAATAAATTAGATCAAAACTGTGAATAGCGAGTGATGTGGGTTAATTTTGTAGGGGTGGCTCAGTGGGTGAAGAGGATAAGGCAGCAGCTGCAGAAGGTCTCAATCACTTTCAAGCTAACACTGATAACTATAAGAAGATGAAGAATCCATGGGAAGATCAAGTCGTGGTTCATCATCATGAAGCTCATCAGAGTCTAGATCATCATCATGTGAGGCAGGAGAACTCATCAGCAATTAGCAGCTATGCCTACAGTCATCAACGGTTTCAGACAAAACCTAATTGGTCAACCCATGGTCATCATCATCACCATGACTATCATCAGATGATCATGATAAATCAAGCACCTTCATCATCTCCACACGAGTCATGTGTCACCACTTTCAGCACTAGCATGTTGGACTTCTCTGCTTCAGCCACCAAACCTGATGAAAGCCATCATCATCATCATCCCCCTCCCCCGCCTTTGGATCCATCTCCGGAGGTTAGAGATCTCAGAGAGCTTTAATTTACTTCAATTTTCAACCCCGAAGCCCTCTAAATTACCGTATAATAACAACAGCTATCGAAGATTATCGAATTTTGTGTAGGTCGATTTCATCTGTGGATCATTATGTCCTTTTGTTATATGCTAATATTTTGAGGTGACTTGTAATTAATTTGATGGAATCATAATATTGCTCTTGCAGTCCAAGGGCTCAGCCACCGGTGGTGGGGCAATCAAGAAAGCCAGAGCTCAACCCACTTCCTCCCAATCTACCTTCAAGGTAATTAAAACTACCATATAAGACTCTCTCTCTCTCTCTCTCTCTCTAACAGACACACAAAAACAAAAACATGAAAACACAAAGCATAAGCATACACAAGAACACATGGGCTATACCTACTTTGTGAAATCCATGTTGTCTTTCTCAAATGTCCATTTGTTGGAGCAGGATGATTCTCTAATATCATCCATTGATGAAGATAAATTATTTCATATTACTCCTGTGTTTTTATCTTCTTGTCCTGAAAACCAGGTGAGGAGGGAGAAACTGGGAGATAGGATAACAGCTCTTCATCAGTTAGTCTCACCGTTCGGAAAGGTAAAAGGTTCTTAATCACTTGATTAATTTAGCAAACTAGCCATATATGCAACTGATTAGAAACAAATTACACCTGAGATAATTAATGAACTTGGGATATGGTAATTGTTGTTCTTGATAAAGCCATTAAAATATGTATTTTCTTCTTTCTAGGGTTCTCTCTCTCTCTGTATTGCGCGCGCGCGCGCGCTCTCTCTCTCTCTCTTTATGTATATATATTTTATAAAAACATATTGAAAGAAGACATGAAAACATATGGCTTTGGAAGGTTGTGGTGTGCGATTTCTTGTCCTGTTAAATTTCCTATTTTCATTCTTTTTCTTCCTTTTCTTCATCCTCCTTTTGCAGACTGACACAGCTTCTGTCTTGTTAGAGGCTATTGGCTACATTAGATTCCTTCAGAGTCAAATTGAGGTGATGCTCCTTTTTTTTTTTTTTTTTTCTGCAATCCAAACATGGCACTTGAAAAATGAGTGGTTTTTTTGGGGAGTATATACTTTATAATTATTTTTAAAAATATTTTTACTAAAATAACATATCATTTACTTATATATATATATATATATATATATATATAGAAATAAATTTACATAAAAATTAATAGATAATAATCACAACATACTAGATTTAAAAATATCCCAAAAGTATTTTGTTTCAGAAATTCCCAGAAATCTATGCCATTCCTTAAACATTCTTTTGAGTACTGTGGAAGCCCTAATAAAAACAAGAATTTCCACCTTCAATGCAGGCCCTCAGCCTCCCATACTTGAGCAGTGGACCGGGAAACAAGAGGCAAAATCACTCTGTAAGACAATAAAGACAAATATTATTTATCAAAAAAAAAAAACCCTAGTAATTTTTTTTCCCAAATATTTGACATTAACTTTTAGGAGACTGTAAATAATATTAACTATGAAGTGGTGGCTCAATACTTTCGATTGTTATACATTGGACTTGCGTTATTGACCATGCCACCGAATTTTTTTACTCTAGCTAAGATTAGGGTTCAGGGATTTGAGTCTAAACTTCAGTTAATCTCAACCGATCACAATTGAACTATTTTTATAAAAATTAAAAAATCAGTTAAGATTTCAAAATTATCAAATCATAACTCATGTTCAATGAGAAGGTTGAGATTAAAACGAAATCAGACTTCTGCTGTATGAGAGATGAAGCCTCCCAATTTTCTTATATTATAGAGTTGTCTCCTTCACTGTATATTTTTGCTTGATCTGTGAATCAAATTGATTATTATTATTATTATATGCATTGTTTGTTAGGTTCAAGTAGAGAGGAATTGTATTTTTCCTGAAGACCCGGGACAGGTAATCCTTTATTGGACCCGAGAATTCTTCCATGGCGATTCACAAAACTTTGTTCAATTTTCAAAAAGCTTTTCACTTTCTTCGTTTTTTTTTTCTTTCAAAAAAGCTCTTTCAGAGAAAATAAAAGCGGTTTTCAAAGATGTCAGAATTTGCAGCCTTCTAGAGCTCCACTGTTTAATTAATTACCAAACGGTGATTAAAGAATGATTAAGGTCATATGGCGGAATTACTGGTTAATTTGACTCCTAAAAAGCTGGTTGCTGTGGAGGATGCTGATGCTTTATGTTTATGTCTTTTTCTAGCTCTTCAATGACGACTGCTTGAAGAGAAAAGGAGGTCCAGACCAGGTATATTATTATTATTATTATTATTATTATAAAAAAGCTGGTTATCATCATGTTGTAATCTTAATCTGTTATGGAGTGATAGAGTTTATTCACGATGAATAGCTTATTAATTGATAGGATGGTCATGAAGAGCCAAAGGACTTGTGGAGTAGAGGGCTATGCCTGGTTCCCGTGTCATGCACGTTGCAGGTGGGGAATGACAATGGAGCTGATTACTGGGCTCCTGCCCTGGGCGGCGGCGGCGGCGGCGACAGCCGTGGCTTCAGGTAGATTGTAATTAGTTTGGTGGAGCAGTGTATTGCCGGAGCTTCATGAAATGATATAACATCATGAGCAGCCAATCTGTCCTAATATATCGATAATTGAAAGGTTGATTGCTCATGATGCTATGTACATTTTTTTAATGCATGCAAAGTGTGGTGTTGTGGTTAACTAAAACTCATAAATTTGTAGAAACGTTATTTATTATCTATTTTGCTACTATTTGTCTAAATAATTCTCCATCAAATGTTGCCTTACTCGAAAGGAAGAAGAATTTTATTGTAATTATATTTGTTTATAATTTATCTATAATTTAGTTATTTAAATATTTTTTAAAAAATCTTAGTTATCATCAGCGTAGAATTTAATATATGATTTATTTTAAAAAAAGTTAAAAATTTAAATTTTTATGCCATAAATAATAAATTAGATATAATATATGATTTAGAACTTTAAAAAGATAAAAATTTTGTTTTACTTTAATTTTTATAAATATTTATTCAAAATATTATATTTGAGATAAATGTAAGTTTTTCATTAAAAAATTAAAATTTTACATTATAAATGGGTTACATATCAATTTTCAAATACTACTTCTCAAGCCGAAAATCACATAAATGAATTCAAAACAAAAATTTGAGGAGAAAAAAAAAAAAAAAAAAAAGAAAGAAAGACATTATTTTTATTTTTATTTTTTCAATAATAGACATAATAATACTGTTAATAATTATACATATCAACTACTGTTGATCAATCTATATGATAGTACATGTAATTATTTTTCATAACTTCAAAAATCAAAAAATAATATTAAAAGAAATTTTATTGAAAACATTTTTTTCTCATATTTTTTGAAAATATTTTTTCTATAAAATTATTTTATATTTGACAAATATTTTTCGTAAATGAAGCCTAAGCTTTCAAAAGGTCTTGGACGTCATGCACTGTATTTTCTTCTCGAATAAAATTATAACTTATTTACAAAAAAAAAGTTATAAATAAATTACAAAAAAAAAAAAGTAAATAAGACAACTCTTTTCCATTTACCATGTAAGAAAAAGTGACATTATTTAACTTAATATTTCCATAACATTTACTTCAATTTGCTTGCAAGCCCACGATCTTTGTTTTGATTAACAAAACCCAATGATCTGGCGGATTGGGGGGACGTCCTTCTCTTAATCTAGACGACAGCCCATGTGTTTTGAAGCAAACGCGTGTGAACCGTCCGATTAAATTTAAAATCGAACGATCCACGTTATATTATCCATCCAACACGTGGACCGTCGGATTTTGCATCCGACGACTCAGATAAGGAGAAGGATGATCTTTCTCCACTGGAAAAAAGGACCCCCCCCCAATCCGTGATGTGGCTACTTATAATCATATTTTCAGATATAAATTTCGAAAATTCTAATCATTATAATTTTTAGAAAATAATTAGTGAAAGTGAATTATATTTGAACCAAAAAAGATAAAAAAAAATACATATAAATTGAATAAAGTGCTATATTTATAAATTCACATTTAAAATTTCATGCCCATGATTCTCCGATTTTGTAATTTAATCTCATATTCATTTTCGATGGATTTATAACTTTTATTAAAAGAGAGATTTAATTTGAAGTTATGCAGGGTTATATCACAGTTTGTAGTCTTAGTGCTTATAACAGGGTTATGTTAAGAAATAACATAAAAAAAAACTACGAAAATTTGTTATAAATATTGAGTTCTGTAGAACAAATTTTAGATCTTCAAATGAAAAATACATTTCACAAGTATTTCTAGTTATGTTTTACGCATGCATCACGGTCTGCATAAATCTCATATTCACAAAGCAAAAGCTCATGTTCGTGGGTATCATCAGCTTGTATACAGTAAACAGACGGACATAACTACTGGAATTCACGTAGACCAAAGATACCTTGGTTTCCAAGGTGCCAATTTTGTGGATATTTTGGTCACCCTCATTCAACTCCCTACAGATAATGATAAAGCGTGTGATCCATACATGAGCCATATTATCTGCAGAAAAGAAATTTAATCTAGTAAGTTAGCGAAACAAGGAGAGTTTTAGCGTCGGCCTCATGCATAATGCAAAATAAAAATGCATATGAGACTCAAAGTGGTCCGATTATTCCCCAAGTTCCCGTGCATGGCAAAAGCTTCGTGCACTATGTTGCCTATTATAGGCAACCCGAAAAATGCAGCAAATCCAGTCCATTTGCATAATGGAAGGTGAGCAAACGTACGACGAACCTAAAGTTGTCTGAGCTTTCTTTGAATTCTGTGCATAATGGAAGATTAGATCACCGAGTTGCCCTTTTTTAAGTTAGATGAACGAGATGAGATGTAACCCGAAAAATGCAGCAAGACAAAATGTTGTCAGGTTGCCTTATGGTAGAGTTGTCGCTGTGTAACCAGATGGTCATAGCTTTGAATCATGAAAACATACTATTCATAATATATGGTAAGACTACGTATAATAGACCTAAAATGGTCACTCTTCCTCAGAATGAACCCCTCGAGTAGAGAAAGCTTTCTTGAGCCGGCTTGCCATTTTTTTAAGTTAGCTGAATGAGATGAGAGATAACTGAAAAAATGCAGCAAGACAGAAACTTACCTATATTCCTGAAGAAGTGCAATCTCGATTTCTTGAAGCGTCTTCCCTTTGGTTTCTATCACATTCCTCTTGACAAAAGCAGCAGCAATCAAGCAAAAAGTGCAAAACATAGAGTATAAGAGCTGCGGCCCCATATGCTCGAGTAGATGCAAGAACAGCAAGCCCACTAAGAAGTTTATGACCTGGAGGAAGAATGTCGGCAAGATGAATGTAACTGTCCCAGTTGCAATCACAGATTTCAATCAAAAACCTCGAGAAGAATAAATTTGCCAACATGATGGGGAAAAGGACACAAAAATCAATTTTGGCTTGCCTAATTAAGGATACAAACAAGCACTCACGCCAACTTTTTTCTTGCAGTTTCATGCTTGTACTTGAATTTTGCAATTCTGTGCAATGTTTGCAATTCTAGCCAAATTAAGCAATTTTCGCACAAAAAATGCCAAATTATTTGTGAATTTTGCATAAGTGGGGTTTAACATAAAAATTTAACTAGGAGAATTCTTGCACTGAGTCGGATTAGGAAAAATATTAACTCACTTGCACTCACATAAAGACTCAACCACATCAATTGTTTCCAGCAGCTTCACACTGGAAATATGACCAAAAATTTTTTTTAAAAAAATGCAAAGATTTGCAAAATTTAAAAAGTACAAGCATGAAACTGCAAAAAAGAGGTGGCAAATTAAATTGCAATGCCATTAAAAGCACAGGAATATTTTTGATAAATTACCATTAATCAGACACATCCCCAATAGAATTTGTGCTATTTATAATTTACTTCATTCTAATTATATTCGAGACAGCTCTATACTACATATTCCTGAACTGACAGCTTCCCAGAGGGGAGAGGGGACATATAAGACAGAAATCTTGAAACTGTTGTTTAACACTTAACCCACTCTTTTCTTTGCTTTGGTCAATTCTGTCCAGCAGTTCTAACATATTTGCATTTTCATTCGTAAGCATTTTTTCTTTTGTTTTTCTCCCCCAAACGAATTGATTATATTATGATGGACATGAAGATGAGAATAAAGTGACTCATGTAGATTACAAGACTTGGACTGCAATAGAAGAGATTTAGCAGTCCATCAATTTAAAGATGCTTGGGCCTAGATCAAGCACAATGGAGTCCATCACTGTCCTAAGCATTGATATTCAAACACCAAAAAAAAGAAAAAGAAAATAAGGCAGAGTTCAAGTAAATTGATTACCCAAAACTAGATTGGTTCAAAATTTTTGTCGCCTTTTCTTAAGTATGGACTACCAATATCTAGAGTTGAGTTAGCTCATAGCTATGATTTTATGGAAAGTAAGGCAAGCCACAGCATATGAAAATCCAGCTTAAAAATATACAAAATGAACAAAAAGGAGGTGATATCCGAGTACAATTTTCTTAGCAGTGATGTCACTTCATGCAGCAGTGGTGAGAAGGGACAAGTACCAAACTGACATGGGCATCGTTAATAATTTCACCAAGAACATAATGAGCACAAACTTCGGTGAACACTAAGACTACAAGAGGTAGTTTATAGCCTAACACCTACAACACCACTGCAAATTTGAGAATACGGAAACAACTGAAAAGTAGAAACAAGACTCCAGATTAGAAACTGTGAAAAGAGAGTGAGCAACTGCATAATACAAATAAAACCTAGGGGACAACTGAGGGTTTCCTTCAAATGCATTTTAACAACTTCATTTCCAAAAAGATTGATATCCCAGCCTGGCTAAGTCATTACTCTGCAATGACACTAATGGACCTGAACCATATGACCTTAATTGCTGCCTATTTGGTTAGGGTCTCCAATCGTAGTCCTGACAATATTGAATATACTCAATAACCTAAATACACTAGATTTTTTAGGAATACTGACAGCAACTCTAGAACCTAATTTCAGTGATAATGAAAACTCTGTCTATTAAAACGTGGCAGTCCATAACGTCAAATATACCAAATCAAGATTCAAGTTATATAATTATAGCATTAAACAGGGATATCATATTATTGATCATGATGGAATTCCCAATCTAGGGACAACATGTTCATAACTGCAACTTACAGTATCACTCAGATACAATTGATCTATCCAAAATACAAAATCAGTCAACTGATGAAAGTCAATTTATATTTGATGTTAGCAGCATATTAAAAAAATATAGGACACAGATAATTTATATTTGATGTTAGAAAGAAAAATCAGCTGATACTGCAGAGCAGCAGCTCCTCTGTATTTATCCATCACAAACCTATTGTGAATTGCTATTAGTTAGAAGCATCACACAACAATTGCAAGAGAATCTTACCCAGTGCACTGACATGCAAAATGCCATAGCTTTTGCTCTAATTTGGCTAGGAAAGATTTCTGGAAGGAGCAGACCTGGAACTGGACCAGCGCCCACAGCAAATGTTAGGACAAACCTGCAAAATGGTTAAAGGAAGTTATTTATCATTGCCAACAAGTTTCAAGCATATTTTTTGCAGCCAGGTCTAACCACCAATGGAAATCATAAAGATCATACATGCACAATCATAATTTCATTGCTGTATCAAGAAGTCAGACGTTTAGTATCCCATAAAATTGACTCTCCTTTCCATTCTGCACTTTCTTATATATCCGATTTATGGCCTTTTCATTATTCAGTCATGGCTAATGTCTGATTTACACAGCTGACATGATGCTCACTCTGAAAACTGAGCCAACATGAAAATCATATCTCTAAGAGTTCTACAAAAAGATTTCCTTTCATTTGAAATATATAGCTATATATATATATAGAGAGAGAGAGAGAGAGAGAGCAAGGGAGAGAACAATCCATTAGGTCATTAACATATGTTCTACTACATGACTTGTCAGGTGTTACCACTGAAGCATTTTTCACTCAGTGATCACTGACATCCAATCACAGTTTAACACAAGCACAGATCTTCTGAAATTTCATGTTCAATCCATATGCTCCCATTTTTAATAAGATTAACCAATAGTTCATCATTGAATGGATCTTTCCATTCTGTGGTAGACAAAGAAGTTTTACTTAGTAGTCAAAATAGTGAGACAGAATAATCAAAACTTGGATCTAAAGGAAGTCATGCATACAATAGCTTCTTCTAGTCCGGTAAAATAACTCTTTTGCCAAAATGAGGTAAACTGCAAATTAATTCACTGAATCATTTTTATGGATGGCTATCTAAGGCAAGCTCCCCACAGAAGATAATTTGTGTAGTGGAGATTTCTTCAACAGAACTGCTGTGTACGATAATCAGGTGGTGGAAACCTTTGAGCTATTGTTTTGAATGCTCCTTCAGAGTTGCAGGCCAGAACGGTATTTTGAATTGTTGCAGCAAGTTAGAAGGCCTGATGTAAGGAGGAGAGTGAGGCGGCTAGAATGGTGAAAAACTGGAAATGGAAGCACGAGTACAAGAGAACACAAGGGCTACCTTTGCAGCTACAATCCATCATGTTCAGCAATCCAAGAATAAATACCTATTTGGTGGAAAAAACCCATATTCCTGGGATAGGCAAGGTTTTTTTAAGGGTGCTCATAAATCAAAAGGATTCTCAGCAAATGGACCACCAAATGGATCAACGGTCGGGAGTATCCATTGTTGAATCTGAAGAAGAGACGTCCTCTTGGAGTTGTTGTACAGATGCCATAAACTCCTGAAGCTTGAGTTTCCATGTAAATGTGGTTGATACGGTAGATTGGGTAGGTGACACCTTGGCAATTTGTAATGTCAGTTGCTGAGATGCCGGTGGTTGCTGCAGGGTTAGGTGAGTAGTTGGTGCTGGAGTAGCGGACAAAGTCTTTTAAACTTGGTTGATTGCTTTTTGAATCTTTCGGAGGTCCTGGAAATAGGCTTAAACATAGGGTGGAGTGTAGGTTGAATGATTAAACTTATCCCACCATTTTATCTTGAATTCCCGAATGATTGATAATGGCATATCTTGATAGTAAGGTTGATAACGGAATGGAGGGTCAGGATATCAAACTCAACATTATAAAAAGCTAAGAAGGAGAAAGGAGGCGTTGCTTAACACAACCTTCGAAGAACTCTTAGAGATTTCTTTGCCTTTTTGTATTCTCCACAACTACATTTGCATTTTCATTTCTTCTCAAATTCTTGTATCCAATTCCTGTTTCCTACAACAGCAATCTGTATTTTCACTCACATATTGATACAAGCTTTAATCAATTTGTGGTATAATTTCTTAGTCTCTATTTCTATTTTTATTATGTGATTTTGCAGCTATTTTACCTGAGCCTACGTTTATGGTCTCAGAGCCAGGTTTATTTTAATTATTGTGTCCATTACATATTAAGCATTCCTAGTCTGCATAATCTAGGTTTAATGTTAAGCCATATTTAATTAATTAAATATGGCTTCTTAACTTCATAAACTATATAGGGGAAACAATTCAAAAAAACAGAATTCACCAACTAATTCAAGAGAGTCACTAATTATCCCAACTTCAAGAGATTATTCCAAATGGACTATTTTATCTACACATATAGAAGAAATTCATAAAATTGAAAATTTTGATTTCAAAGCTGCCATGGCTATTAAAGGTCATGAGCAAACAATATAAATTAAAAATAAATATGAAGAAATTAGGTCACTTTCTTCATTATCAATAGATAAATTGAAACAAAAGGGCTATGATTATATCCATCATGGCTTAATTCAAATAGCAATCAAATTTTTAATCAAATTAGAAATTGACACTCCAATTTTATCAAGTTTAAAAGATCAAAAACTTTTGAAATATAAAAATTCCATATGAGTAATAGTACAATCAAACTTATATAATGGACCAATTTATTTCAACTATGTGCCAAATTTATCTGTGGATCTCAAAAACCCAACAATATTAAACACTCAGGTACTCTATGTACATATTCTAGGGTTAGCCCAACAAGAAGACTGTAGAGGCTTTTTCATTCCTTATTAAATTTATTTCAAATTATTAACAACCCAATTCAATCCAAAATACTTAATTTAAACACCAGTAGGTGAAACTGCTGTATTAATAGTAGAAGCTAAACATGTAACAACCTTTACTCCAAAACTATTGAAATGGAATGAAATTACTTTACCTAAAGCATGGCAAATTGACCAACCTCAAATCCCATGGCACATTACAAGAAGAGAATTCTTAGATATCATTTAGACTTCTGATGGAATGATTATTCTAAACTTTAGACTAGGTACGATTCCAAGGTCTATAAGTTTTAATTCTTCCCAAAAACCTTATACAATTGTATCAAAATATGATGTTTGTAGACCATCCACCACTACTCAATTTTAATTTGTTTATACTAAAGAAACTAGAAATATCAAAACTGAAATCATATTCCATAATTTGTCAATCCAATAGCTCATCAATCACCAACCTATTCTGATATACAATCCATTAATATAATTACAATAGAAAGTGATTTTACTTCAAATATAGACTATTTACGAAAAGAATTTATACATGAGAAAAATACTTATCTTAAAAAATGGTACTTCAAATTTTTTACTCAAGAACAAACAACTGAATGTAGAGATTTGAGAAAACAAACCATGAATAAATTAGAAAGTGATATTCAATTTTTGAATGGTTTCTCCCTTATGCAAATAAAAACCGCCTAATGCCTAAATCACCAATTCAATCTCAGATTGAATATCAAATTAATGAGAATACCAAAATAGCTAATCAATGGACTACTTCCACTGGACAAACTATTACATCAACACATCCACCTTTAGCTTTACTCATATTAAATATAGATGGTAAAACTATTATGGCCACTCCCTTCAAAAAAGGAATCTCACCATGATCCAAAGGATAGTGTAAAATTAGAAGATGTTAAAAAAATTTATAAACAAAATAATTATCAATCACAACTTCTACACACTAAAATCCAAGCAACTAGATCGAGTAGAAACTTTTATCCAACATAATCAAATAAATAATACCAATTTCCACGTAATATAGCTCCATCACTAAGTTTACTATAAACTTTACCTACTAAAGAAATCATACAATTACCTCAAAAGCGAACAGCTAATTTATTAAAAATTATTACTAAGAAACTACAGGATACAACACCTTCTCAACCCTCCACCTCAAATCATCAACCAAGTATAATTATAAAAACAGTTCAAACCATAGACAATAACAATGAAGATATTCAATCACAAGAAGAGAATCAAGAAATAGACAAAATTAAATATGAAAATAAGTATACTCCTAAACTTCCTAAAATATTTAATACTCGAAATAATTGTCCACAATCAACTCCACCTGATATTCAATTTGAAGAAAAAAATTAATTCCAATCAAAGATGTTCAATTATGAATATATATCCATGATTAGAATAATGATGGCGAGTCAGAACATGAAATTTTATGCACTCTTCATGAAATTAGTATGACTGCCATCACTTATCAAGTTCAAAATTTACAGACCATCAGGCCTATCAATTCATCGTAGCAGAATTTTCAGGCGTACTCAAATTTTGGTGAGAAAATTCCCTTAACCCTGCCAATAAAGTTTATATTAGATCATATTGAAACTATTCAAACTGCAGGAAATGATGATACTATTATGTTTGAACAATGTGAAAATGTAGTAGAAATACTCATTTTGACTATCTCCCAAGCATTTATATGAAATCCTGAAGAGAAACTAATCAGCTCTAAATTAGTTTTATCTAATTTACGATGTCCAACTCTATAAGATTTTAAGTGGTATAAACATTTATGTGTCCCCATATATTCCGATGAAAAGACTACAATGAACCTTTCTGGAAGAAAAGATTTTTGCAAGATTACTAGCCTTATTTTCCAATCAAAATCTATGCAAACTATCCGACCTTTCTGGTGATAGAGCTATTCCATGGGAAGAAATGACTTATGGACAACTTTTTGCTTTTATTAAAAAAAGAACTGCAATTATGTCAAGAACACAAAGAGCAATCCAAATTCCATGAAGATAATAAAAAATTCAAACTACAAATGGGAGCTTTTTGTCAATGATATGATAT
The DNA here is from genome assembly GCA_033239525.1 of Nepenthes gracilis. NCBI lineage: Eukaryota > Viridiplantae > Streptophyta > Magnoliopsida > Caryophyllales > Nepenthaceae > Nepenthes > Nepenthes gracilis. The sequence goes on along the minus strand of BSYO01000016.1, from coordinate 15,957,137 downwards.
TGACAAAATAAGGGCTCCTTCACGATACAGGCCCTCTCATCAACATAGGAGACATCATTCTAGCCCATATCCACCAATATTCTCCTCTAAAACATGAAAAAGAAATTCCCATAGAAGACATTAACAACCAATTAATCAACAAACTAATCAACAGTCCAAACTAATATATTAAAAATGCAAATGCCCTGGTCATAAGTCAGACCAATGCAAAATTAAAAAAAAAAAAGAAAATTATGAATTATTTAAAAATGATGAATAAATGTGTAACAACCTAGCAACCTTATTATTAAGTGATATGTAAGAACCCGAATATCAATCTAATCAAGAAAATGATTAACTTTACAAAATGCAAGAAAATGAATCAAACTACTCATCCTCTTCTAATTCAGAAGAACATGAACAGAATGAAATTCAACATTTATGATCAAACAACAATATTTTCTCAAATTAAAAGAATTAATAATTTTAAAAACGAAAGTTTAAAAATCCAGAACCTTTTGTTTTGTCTAAAATATTTGAAAAATATTCATCTTAATCTTTATTTAAACAGGTAACAACTAGTAAACTCTAACAATAAATTAAACAATTGAAATTAAAAATAAAAGATTTAAAAAACCAAATTCAAAATCAAAGAATCAGAGCTACAATTTGATACACAGTTATTATTATTAGAAGCAAGACTACAACCTATTCCATCTCCTGAAACTTCAACTTCTCAACAAGTAATTTCAATAGAAAATCAATTAGAAATTGAAGAAAATTATCTTCAAATAATAATTAAAATTAATTTTTAAAATGGTGTTATTAAATCACATTAGTAATCAACAATGAATTTCATCTTAAACTAATTGCCCTATTAGACACGAGTGCAAACCAATATTGTATTCAATAAGGTATTGTTCCAACTAAATCTTACCAAAAAACTATTAAAAATTTACATACGACATGTAAATCAAGATTAGATACCAATTATAAAATTATAAATGTGGCAATTTGTAATCAAGGACATTTTAATGAAAAATCTTCAACAAAATATTATTCTTGGTACACCATTTTTTATGCAAATTTACAGTTTTACTGCAACACATGAAGGTCTATCAACAAAATTGCTTGGAGAAAAGATTTAATTCCCTTTTCTCCATCCAGTTAAATATAGGGATATTCACACTCTCCAAACTGTATCAGTTTATAAAAAAATTCAACTTAATTCACAAAAAAGAAGCTCAAATTAATTATCTACAAGAAGAAATTGAATTTTAAAAAATAGCCTGACAATTAGCCAACCCTTTAATAAAAATAAAATAAAAATGTTCAACACTTATTTGAAAAATAAGTATGCACCAACCTTCCCAATGCATTTTGGATAGGAAACAACAACAAGTTAACTTGCCATATGAAAAAGATTTCAATGAAAATCTAAATCCCTACTAAAACAAGACTAATTCAAATGAACTAAGAATTATTAGAATTTTGTTTAAAAAAAAAATCAAGAATTAATAAGTAAAAGGCTAATCAGACCATCCAAGTCCTCTTGGAGCTTTTCGGCATTTTACGTGATGAAACAAACTGAATTGGAGCGATGAGAAACTCGGCTTGTCATTAATTACAAACCATTCAACAAAGTTCTTCAATAAATTAGATGCCCAATACCTAACAAATGAGACCTAATTATAGATTAAATAGTGTAAATATATTTTCAAATTTTGATATAAAAAATGGTTTTTGGAAAATACAAATTCAAGAGAAAGATAAATACAAAGCTGTATTTACAGTTCCATTTGGCTATTATTAATGGAACGTAATGCCCTTTGGCCTAAAAATATACACATTCTGAATTTCAAAACATACTGAATCAAATATTCAAAATCCATTGAACATTGATGATGTATCAGTATTTTCAAAATCTGTTAACTAACATTTTAAACATTTATATCAATTTTTTAATATTATTAAACAAAATGGATTAGTAATTTCTACTACAAAAAAGAAATGATTTCCAACTAATGTTAGATTTCTTGGATTCAACATTCATTAACATACCATAACTCCTATTTAAAAAGCTACTGAATTTGCTAACAAATTTCCAAATGAAATCAAAAATAAAACTCAACTTACAAAGTTTTTTTGGGTGTTTTAATTATATTGCTGATTTTATCACAAAATTTAGACAAATCTGTGGATTTTTATATCAAAGGCTCCAGACAAATCTGATCCCATAGAAGGATCAACATACTCAAATTGTTAAGCAGCTAAAACAAGTACAAGCCCTACCTTGTCTAGGCATCCCTCAACCGCTTGCATTCATATTAGTTCAAATAGATGCATCAGATATAGGATATGGAGACATGTTTAAAAAAAAGTTAGAGTCTAGTCTATGCATCCAAATTATACATTTTCATTCGGGGTTATGGCCCGAACCCTAAAAGAATTATTTAATAATTAAAAAGAAAATTTTATCAATTGCTTTACATATTTTAAAATTTTAAGATGATTTATATAACAAAAAGTTTTTATTACGCATCGATTGCAAAATAACAAAAGATGGTTTACAATAAAATTTGAAAAACTTAGTCTCAAAGCAAATAATTGCTAGATAGCAAGCAATCTTATCTGTTTTTTATTTTTATATTGAGTTTATCAAATGCAATTCAAATTTTTTACTAAATTTTTAACAATGGAATTTCTTCAGAGACATGGCTCCTAAAAAATATAAGCAAAAGGCCATTGTGGCTCCTCCTACTCAAGCCAAACAAACAGCCAATGACTACACCATGTTGCTACCTCCAAAATCTATTCCAATATCTAACAAAGTTTTAGCACTACGAGATTTTCCACCACTTACATTCAAAGACGCTATTCAACCTAGACCTCCTCCTTCACCACCAAGCATTCCATTGCTCATTCAATCACATTTCCTAGCCAATCAAACAATATTACTAAAACTCAGGTCCAACATATTGTAATGACAGCTTATGTTCAACAATCACTACTCAGAGATCTCTTGACTCTCACCAAGAAAATATTTACAGACTCTTGTCTTTTCCATACTCCAAATCCAACCAAGACTCAACAATATTTTGAGCTTATCTTTGTGGATTCCAGTTCAATTGAGATCTAAAATCACCGAAGTCCCAAAAATAATTCCATTACTTATTCAATTTGTAAAATTCTCAAGGTAAGGCAACTTTCTGAAACTGTCTTAGCCCTTTGGACAATTAAACCTTTCACAATAAATTATTCTCCACCCAAATGCAACTACCAAGATTATAAGAATGCATGATATAATGTCTTTCATTTAAGTTCCTTTAGTTGTTCTTAGTTTTTTAAAATTTGATAGTCAATGCCCCAAAGAACACCCTATCCCAACTATTTATTTAATTAAGTTGCAACAAGTATGCCTTCATTATGAGAAATTATGCAAAGACTCTTATTCAAGGGGGAACCTAGATTTAGAAGCTTATTTTGTTTACACAAACAGTCAAGGCACAGTGTTCACATAATTGTATTCCCACACTTCCTTTAGATGACATGACTAGTTCCCCCTTATGTATGTCTAGGGTAACTTGCAATTAACTTCTCAACCCCCTTAGGTGTGCACAGGGTAGATGCACATGATATTAGACTTGGTATATTACAATGAGGTTCCTAACTTTTTTCAGGTAAGTGAGCAAGTTTTTCATTCCTTCACCATGTATATATATATATGCAGACACACGTGTCATGGTCCAGGAGTCAAAGTGTCAACAAGTAGTGATAGTTGTGCGTGATGAATGTGCATGGGGATTTGTGGTGTCAAGAGAAGCTAGTAGCTAGAGCAGGATAAGCAGAGAGCTAATGTAGTAGAAGCTAGTAGATGTACAGAATGCATGTCGATAAAAGAGACCTTCACACAGAGAAGGTGAAGCAGGTTCTTGGAGGGGGGCATTCAAATGACATGAACTCAGATATAATCTCATTGGTATTTGTGAGAAATATGCAATTGTGAAGGTTAGGGGTTCCTAATATTCACTGCAGAAATGGACATTATAGGATATAAGTCTTTATAAGGGGAGCACGATGTCAAGGTTTCCACTGTTTCAAAGATTGTCCCAGTGTTAGTATTAGGACGAGCTTTAGAGAAAGACACAAGGAAATGGCAAGTCACAAAGGTTATCAGAAACAGCGTCATGCACAATGATGTTGCACACTAGTGTGCTGAAAAGTCTCTAATGTTGCTCTGAAGTGAAGGTGTGGTAAGTCGATATATGTGTTAATAACCTGATGTGTAGTGAACAAGCTGAGCCTTGCATGCCATCATAAGATGTATGTGTGCAAATGCCGAGTTGCAAGAGAACCTATCAATTGTGCAAGCGTTGGCTCGGTGGTGAGCCTTATGCCATGAAGCACTCTGTGTGCTGCTAGTTATTGACAGTGAGGTGCATGAACCACAAGGTTAAGGAGAACCATGCAAGACCAGTTGAGAAAGTTGAAAATGTGTTAGAGATGATATTCAGATCCCTAATTTGACTAAGGTTGGCTTAGACTTGGAGAAGCCATGGCGAGCCCAGTCAACTTTTGCAATGTACTCCAAAACCTGTGACACCAAGCATACTTGCAATAGGACAGGTCATTGACCAAGCTCAACACTCAGCCCTAGTCCTCTTAAGGTTAGGCCAAACCATCATGAAGTTACCCAATAAGGAAAAAGAGATCCTGACAAGCAATCACCAAATAAACTAAAAGAAAGTAAATACAAGAAGTAACATGCACTAGGGCCCCTCTTCAATTGAATTGAGTGAAAAACTGTATTTTGTCCAAATGGGAAAATTTGTGACCAGGGAGGCATGTCAAAATCAAAGAGTACTCACAGCAGCATGCCACCAACAGAGAGAGGCAATGTTCCAGACTTCGGTACATAAATACTTGTAGCAGCAACTTGAAGGCCCATTGACAATGCCTGTGAGTGTAAGGTGAAGTTAAGGGGTAAAGCTCCAGTACAACAATTTAGCCCAAAAGCCATTTGACCAAACATAAGGATCAAAGGGAATTACCATGCCAAGAAAGCTACTAAAAAGCAGCATCTTTCTTCCCACTTTGTCCATCAATGCCATTGCAATGATAGATCCTGAAGACATTTGATTAGGCAGTCAAACATCAATAGAAAATGCTCCAACATCTAGAGGAAGAACTGCAAAGATAGAGCTTCACCTGTGAAATTGGCAATTCCTATGAAGACATTTGCAACGTTTGACGGCACTCCCGCACTTCTAAATACAGTTGAAGAGAAGTAAAAAACAGCATTTATACCAGATAGCTGTTGTAAAGCAAATAGGGTTGACCCAATAAAAACAACTGCAAAAGCAACTAGTGAGTACAACACATCTTACAAATTAGACTAAAAACAATTGAGAACATGCATCCTACGTAAAAATAACTCTATGAAACTACCTCTAAAATGGCGACCATAAATCAATTCTGAGAGCCTTACAGTATCTGTATCAGCACCAATGTCAGATTTTGACAATTCCATCATGGCAGAATTGACATGAGACTGTCCTAGAAGTTTCTCGAATTCAGTTTCAGCTTCAGCAGTTCTTCCTTGCTGTGTCACAGCAAACTATAAGAATTAATCATAAAACATTGAATGCCCCCATAGGTTAATCAGAATGCTCAATCAGATGACAATCATACGGCACAAGGCATGCCACAGCTTCCAACCAAGTCAGAGTATACACCAACTAGATCCATCACTTTTTACGATCCAGTAGTCAAGAACGTCTATGAGACAGCAGATGAATGGAAGAGGATTCTCATTCCTCAAGGGGTCATATCATTTCATTGTTTTCTGTCTCATGGTTTCTGGAATTATGGATAGAATTGGCTGTGGATCAGAATATGAACGGACAAGGCAAGCAGCTTAGCCAAGAACACAATATGAATGGCAAGCTTTGTTAATTCACACTTCAATGATTCAGGTAGCAGTTCATCTGGGCTGGATATCATGGTACTTTGTTTTTGGAGGATGTAGCAGCGGGAACTCAAAACATGCATTTGGTAAATGCTCCATTAATTTGTAGTTCAACTTCCATTCCCCTTCGAAGTGCTTTCAGCCTTTCTAAGCCAAAAAAAATCAATCATCTAAAAACATAAGCAAACCTTGAAAAGCCAATGTGGACTCTCAGCACAAAACATCATAGCAAGAGCAAGCAAAGCAGCCGGAATCGTTGACACCCAAAAGCACACCCTCCACCTTAGCATACATGTACCAACACAAATGGTTCAGCCATGAAAAGGTTACTAGCGGTAGCTATTAGAAGAAAGTTATGCATATGAATCATTTCTCTTACCAACCCGCAACTTCTTTCACAGGAATTCCAACAACCAAAGCCCCTGTCAGGCCAAGACATGTTGCAATCTGAATGAAGCCTCCATATGTTCCTCTCACATGAGCAGGAGAAATCTGTTCATAAATAATACGTCTAATAAATCCCCTCCTTCTTAGACAGCATGTATCACGCATAGATTGTATTCACTGTAAAAGAAAACAAAGTCATACCTCCGTCACATAGAGGGCTGCAACTGGGGGACCAAGACCCATCCCTACTCCAACCAACAGCCTGCCTAGTAGCATACCCTGTATCCTTTTAGAGATGGCACTGAAAAAAAAAGTCCTATCAGTTGGATCAATTAAATTGTTTCAAAATTTTTCAAGGGGAAGCTAAGAAGCCCAGCACCTCCAGGGTAGCACATCTGCATCCAACACAAAATCCAGAGACGACATGCTTTGGACACACTGGACACATGTCAGTATGCTTAGCCACTTTCAGAATTTCATACTTTATTTTTTAGTTTGAACACATTAGAAAACTGATGGAGGCATGTTTAGGCTCTTTCTCAATATCAAAGCGAAAATTGAGGTCTTTAATACAAATTAATTACAGCCTAATTAAGAAAAACCAAAACAACATAGTCTCTAGCTGAAGAGAACTACCCATTCGAACCCATCAAAACAGAAAGAGAAAGGGAGTTTGTGGGAGTTTAAATTCTCTTAACTAGAAATCAGAGAGGAGGAATGAGATCGAATAATGTTTTTCCAGGAAGAAAAACAAAGAACACAAGATTTTAGAATCTACGACTATTCTATCTGCATATGTCGATTGTCAATTTACTACAAATAATGTTGTTATATATATTCCCATTTTATGAAAAAAAAAAACTATGAATTTGATAATAGAATCTCCAACGTGTCATGTCCAATTTTTTTCATAAATAACATTTTCTGTGAAAAACTGAAGTTGACAATATCCAGTACAACAATATAGAAGCAGAGCATATCAACTGTTGCAACTTGCAAGGGGCTTACCTATGGCAATTTCTGACAGAAATTGCAACACTGATTCAAACCTTGATCAAACTTGTCAAGGAACAGGTTAATAAAATGGAGACAATAATTAAACGAATTAACCAGACACAACCCCTCCCGACTGAAAAATGACACAGTATGACCTGTTTAACATTCACATAAAGTAATTCTAGCAATATGCCTACAAGCCAAATAGATTGAAACACGAATAATGTTAGTTTTTTAAGCAGTCATCGATGGTTGCCTGATACATATTGTTAACTATCTTTTAACACTCATGATATCCAGTAATCCAGAAAAATTCCTAATATACTACCAAATGTATATATTTCAAACAATCTATCTACTTACTGTAATTAATAATAACAATTCAGTTGGAACATGCCAAGAAGGGAGTAAGTTTGTTAAAGCTCAAAGTAATTTTTGAGACAAGCCTGTCTGAACACAACTTGAACTCAATTCAAAAACATACAACCACCAGCCCTAATATCAAGAACAGAGAATGGGTGCTAATTTCAAGAAAAGAATGGAGAGAGCGAGAGAGCCATGGTAGACAACCGGTTGTTGCTAGCAGGAGAAAAGAATCCATGGAATATCAAAGAAAAATATTTTTGTGCCATAGAATAGAAGAAAGGTAACTAGTAGGGGCATATTTGGCTTGCTCAGCAAGAGAGTTTTCAATAGCAGTCATCCAAGAAAAAAAACCCCTACAGGTCTACCGTATGCAATGGATGAAATGAACAAGCAACAGCCACCTTTAATTTGGAAAAGAAAATAGAAAGCAACCACCTCTCCTGGATTTCATTGAACAAACACTAGCTAATTAATCCTGCTTATTGATTCTAGAAACTTTTCAGCCACAAATATAACATTTGGAAAAAGAAAATAGATAGAACGAAATAAGCTGATGTTAAAGCATAAAATAAAAAAACCTGCCAGAGGTATCATTACTAATGAATATTATTTCGAATAAATGCTATATTTGTTGGTGCTTCATTGGATTTCTAGTCATATGAACCTTTCTACCCTCACAACCTCTTTCTTGAAGAAAACAATGTCCCTGTTATTATCCCAATCACACCTGAGGCCTCAAACAAACCATCAAGCATATCATGCAAGCATGCAACATAAGTTATGTATAAAAGGAGACTTGTAAATTAACAATATTGGATCAGTTTATGGCCAATAGTTACACTGAATTACTTTTTTTCCAAAAGAAATTACATAAATCCTACCTTATAGAAGCCCCAATAATCATGGGCAAGGCACAGAGCTGAAATGCTCTACGGCGTCCAATGCCATCCACAACCCAGCCACTTAAAAGAGAACCCACAAAGGCACCACCAAGGCATGTACTCACCACAAGGCCTTCATGTGGATATCAAGCTACTAAGTCAGACAAAATCCAAACACCAAATAAGACAAATATTTAAGCATAGAGATTATCACCTTCAGCTAACGTGTTCCCATTGAAACCAAGATCTGAAGAAATGCTTTCCAGTGGTTCATTAACAACTCTGAACAAACAACAAATCCACATGGTCAACACTAACTTCAATTTAGAGCACCCCCACCCAAAGCCAACAACAATAACGGCAGCAAACAAGCAATTGGAAAAAAGGGCTATGTTGAATAGCTTGAACAAACCCAAGATGGTATCCAAATAAAAATGAGGATATTGTTGCAACAAGTACATGCAGGAACGAACGCTTCAAAGAAGGCTTTGTGCTTTCTTGCCACATTCCATTCTGTAAGAGAGCTAAAAAAACATAAAAATCATCTCAGAATCCCCTTTTGCTGCTTGAATCAAGACATTAATATTCCAGACTTTCCTTTCTAACATTAAAAATAACCTATGTTAAAATAGAGTGCCAAGTACTTAAACTATTATTTTTAACTGAATACATAAATATTAAACTGGAATAAAAATATATATATATCAAACTCTCCACCCTATCACTCCCTCCTCCACCCCGCGGCATGGAAAAAAAGGCAAAAATCCATAGAAATGAAGACTAACAATAGATATAAATCTCCATTCATGAAATAATTTCACTAGCACCGGGGTAGTCATGTATGGATCTGCAACACACATCATAAGGATTCTAAACCTCCATTTAGATCCAGAATTGGATGGAAAGTTCACAAATAACAAAAGGTGGCATATTAGTTCAATAAACACCAATATTTTTATCATATTTGAGAAATTAGGGGAGTCAGCTAGCCAATAACCTAGTCCGAAATCACAAAACTACACTACAGCCTCCCCATCTTATCTTACCTATCAAAAAGGTATATTCCATCACTGGAATCTGAATAGAGTCTAAAAGACAAATCCAGTTTAAGAAGAGAAATTCATTGTGAAAATTATCAGAATCAAGGAACAATGATTTAAAAACAATCATATCTACCTTCACATCCTTCCAGCTAACAACAGCAGATGTACTCAAAACAGTGGTAAAATGACACCAGGTTGAATTTCCCAATTATTGATCCAACTATAATTGCAATAACAATTGAATTCGCTACAAAGAGAGTGAGAAATTATCATCCAAATGTTTGAATGACTATCACGGTCACCTGAATTTTCTTCTGTGTTTATTGTATCTACGTAGTCTCTTGAAGACATGAGCCTGTATGTTGACGATCGCATGCCCCCTTCAACTTAAACGCTTGCCAGATATTGGGTAATACTAAAATAATACAAAAATTTTCGTCAGAATAAAAGCTTTACATTTAGCCAGCAAAATATTACGATTTTCACATTTACCCCCCTTCAATTGTTCTAGCAAGAATGGACAACAACGTCGGATTGTTGCCGTACTTACAACCGCTCGGCACAGAGGGGAAATATCCTCTCTCAGCAGAGCTTCGGGATCATTTTGCATCTTTTTCTTATGAATTAACCAATATCAGATGGTTATTTCGAATTGAGTAACTAACAAATCAATCTGACGAAAGGATAAGGAAAAATATTTATAGAAAGAGCGATTTAAACATGCAAAATATATCTTAAAAATTATATGTAAGAAGATTAGGAAAACAAATCTAAATAATTCAAAAAAAAAAAAAAAAACTGAAGCTGAACTGAACAAACAGTCGTTGAACAAATCTTTTTGGTAACAATTGAACAACACTTCTCTATTCCTTTTGACAATTCATAGAATCAATCACTGACAGAAATTTAAAATACAAGGAGAAAACGAAATTGCAAGATACAAGGGAAACGACACAAAAAAGAATAAGGAAGTCGAGGCTCCATACTTGATTTACCTAGTGACAATCATAATGATTCCGGAAGCGGCACAGGTGGAACCGTAGAATCTGTGTTTTCTGAGTAGTTTTTGCTTCGTCGGAAGGAAGAGGAGAGGAAGGTACGCGAAGAAGTCGATTTAATCTGAAAAGAATTTTTAATATGATTAAATCTGTAAAGAACTTTTAATATGAAAATAAAGAGTTAAATGGCTGATCTTTAAACATTAAATAAAAGGTCGATTTACAACCATATTATTAATTTAATTGATTAAAAATTATACCAATATTATTTTTTTAATTATATCACGAGTTTAAATTTATTAATTGTAATTATTACCTCTCATTTTTCTTGCTTTTAGCATAATATTTCAATTATATCATTTAGGTGAAAAGAATTAAAAAATTGAACAAAATGGTATTTATCTCTTATTCTTGAAAAACGTTATTAAAATTTTCTTTCTCATATATATATATTTTTAAATTTGTTAATCAATTTTGTATTTAATTAATAAAATTAAAATATTACATGAAAATTTAAAAAAAAAATGGTCAGAATGTTACGAATTTAATTGACAAATTTGAAACATTTTTGTATAGTTGAAAAATATCAAAAAACAGTTCTTGGTAACCGGTTGTAACGGATCAAACAACTCGTAACGGATCAAGCTGGTTGTAACGGATCAAAATTGGTTTTTAAACTGTATGATCTGATCAGGCGTTCCGGTTGGAAAGGGACAGCTATAAAGATCTCCTGTTGGGAACAGAGAATAAGAGGACAAAAAGACGTTCCGAAATAATAAAACCTTTATACTATTTTTTTACTGAATTCTCTTTATATATGAGGGATAACGAATGAATAATTCAAGTTGAAAGAAGGAAATTCAACTTTTTTTCAATTTGATATCAGTCTAGTTATGATGTGTAAGTTCGAAATGTTAATAGTTAATGCATCATTTATTTACAGATTCGACATTAATTAAACTTCCTTGAATCCTGAATCTAAGTCGCATCATAGTTAATAATCAAATCTTATGTTAAAAATAAATAAATAAATAAATAAAATCAATGATTATAATATTTTGATAATTAGGCCTTCATAAAATTATCAGCCTCATTGTAAAAAATATAAAATAAAATCTATTATAAATCTAAAAATACGAGATATTTCATGCCTTATGATTTTTTTTTTTTTTTTTAAGGAATATAATTATATGGAGGATAGGCTACCAGCATTTTCTATGTGCAACAAACTTGTATTTAAAGAGTATACTTTGTGAATGCTAATGAATCTCCAGCTAAAAATATCATTTATATATTAAATAGTTTGTATTTATAGATATTTTTAAATATGATTTTTTCACTCTTTTAATTTAAATTTTATATCAAACAAGTTACTTTCTTAATTGAGTAATTACCTCTTCTTTGTGGCCTTCCAATATTAATTTTTTGAATGATATAATTTTTTCCCCATAAATAATACGATCTCTTTTTAAGTATCTCTATAATTATTTTTATTATATCCTATTTTGATAATCACTAAAGATAAATATGTTAGTTCCCTATGTTTATGCTTTTCACCACGTCACCTTTTCTTAATCTTAAACGTTCAAACTATTATTGATGGGAATGCTCATATTGGACTAACCCAAGAAAGAAAAACAGCCCAAATCCATATGAGCTCATATGCGCGCCTGGATGATTAACGCTAGGCGCTGACCAGATGAAATGCCAATGTGGGAGGTCAACAGGCTTTTAAAGACAGTTAATATTTCTGTTGATCATAAACGCCATAATATATCGGCCTAAGAGCAAGCCTCACGTGGGCCTGGCCCAATTGGGTCCACACCTTCGTACACAATCAATAACCGCTCTATTCCCTAATTTTACGCCCTCCCAGAAGACAATCTTCACTGTAATGGACATCAGCAGATTCAGTACATGTCCCATGAGGAAAGCGCCAGATTTTTTCTTCCTATTTGCAACGTTTACCCTAACGATAATAAAGTATATAAGGAATACGATTAATCTCTAGAGTCGTTACCGCCATTAAAGTTTCATACCATTAAATAAAGTAATTTCAATGGAATGTAGGAATCAAGCCTTCATACCTAAGGAAGGTCGTCCAGCATTTCATCTATAAAAGTACATGAAGTCTTCACTCTATGGCATGTCCACTTCTCAGACTACAGACGCTCACTTTTCTGCTAGAAAGCGCTCTTATATGCTTATACAGTCCACTGATAATTCTGAAAACATCTACGCTTGCAGAATACCAACCCTATCTCTCTCATTACATTCCGTGCGAATACAGTATTGAGAGACAGCACTTCTCGCAAGCCACAGAAAGCCTCTCCCATGGAGAGTGAAAACCCCCATTGCAAACACTCTTCATCTTCTCATTGCATGCATTTTCCTTTACCTTCTTAAAAGTTTGAAAGTCGTTTATTGATTTGAACGTCGGAGTGTTTTGGTAGGATAACTTTCTGCTGATACCTGACCTCTCGTTTGTTATAGTAGTATGTAGGGTTCGGACTCGGTGAATGAAGTCAGATCCAAATGATCAAGTCAGCTTGAATCTGTTCGAAATTTGGATACAATGGTGAATCAATTATCATGAAGATTATAGATTTAGTAGGTTGTTATAGAATACTTAATTTATAGGGATACTAATCATTTTTACGTGTGGGCTGAGTATTGTGAACTTTTATTTGAACAAGTGTATTTCATAAGTGCTAATAAATCTTTAGCGAAAAATATTACTTCCATATTAAAGGGTTTGTATTTATAGATAATTTTAAATGTAATTTATTACCCTTTAATCCAGATTTCACATGAGTAAATTGTTTTTTTTTGATTAAATAAATACCTTGTCTTTGTAACCTCCTAAGATTGATTATTTGGATGACAACAAATTTTTCCCTTTTAAATAAGGGGCATTTTTTTCTTCAATTTCTTTTAAGTAGGTACTTTTATAATTCTTTCATTGTGGTCTATTTTTATAACTTGCTTAGGATAAATATCTCTATTCACCATGGATATACTTTTTACTATGATGTTTTTTCCTAATCTTGGGGATTCAAATTATCATCATAAAAAATTACAAATTTAGTAAATTTTTACATAACAATTAAATTATAGATATATTTTTTTAAAATGACACATTTGTAGTGTAGTTGATATAATTTATTAGGTAATATGTGATTTTATAAATTTAGTAAATCATGCCTCCCGTCTTATATATATTTGATCTGACAAATTGAACTTTTGACAAGTAAATGAATCGAAAGAAATTGTCTCTTATAGTCTAGACTACTTGTATCTAAGGCATTTCCTAGCAAAATGGTTTTTAAATAGATGATTATTTGATGGGACAATTCTCAGTCTAAAATTCTCACAAAATGAATCCTTATGATAGTTTTTCAATTTGCCTTTTTAGCTTATTTTGATGGTTTTGATGTGGAGATTCAAATATGAATTCCATTATTTTAATTGTTCAACCTATCAAAAACAATAACAATGACAATATTAGTAGTGCCACACTTTATTAAAAAGCTTTTAATTCAAATGGTGATCCATAACTTGAGGTGCTTGGACAACCTAATATGCACAACTTTCAATTAAAAATAAATTTTAGTTATTTACACATTTGTCAAGGGATTATGTGTTCAAAAGTCATTAAAAAAAACTTTTAATATAGAACAATTTAGAGATTTTAATTTTGACTGTTTAATATATAAAATGAACAAAATAAGAAATCATATAATAAGTTAGTCATATTTTAAAATAGGAGCATACACATTAAAATAAAAGGGTTTGAAAGAATTGAGATGGCCAGTAACAGATGAATAATAATAGTGAAAAAATTAGGGTTAAAGTAGAATAAATTATATAGAAAGATATATAATTGATCTAATTATTTTTACTAAAGTTATGCCCATCCCAAAAATCAAATCAGGTAAAATTTTTCAATGGTGACCATCCATAATTATCATATATATTAATTATACTTTATTAAAATTTGAGTTGAGCAAATTAGATTGGTTTGTTAACCTGATTTTATTCAAACCTACCCATAAGTAATATTTTATGGTATGAGAGATCCTGCATTAAGAAGCAGGATTTCGTCCCTTATTTAATAAAAGAAGTATTTTATAAATTTAAAAAATATATAAAAAAAATCTATTTGTGCGGTGAACCAATACTTAACCCCGCCCCCGTATTCTATGAAACGGGAGATCCTGCTTCATGGAGTAGGATTTCACCCTATAAATGGGTTTTTTTTTTTTTTTTTTTGATTCCAAATTTTCACACCAAATCAAAAAAAAAAAGCCCTTTTTATGGGGCGAAACATTCTGCTCCGCGGAGCACGATCCCCAATCCCGTATTCTATGGCCTGCTTACCGTGCCACATAGGCAGAACAATAGGGGTATGTTGGTAATTTGGATTCATCTACATCACTGTTCGGTTTTCTATATCACACTCATCCCGACCCAGATAGGGCGCTTCTGCAACGGCCACGAATGGCCTGGTCCGTAACTTTCATTCCTCTGCAACAACGAGAGCTCATTTCATTCTCTCTCTGTAAGTGCCATTCAACATTTCTTCCCTTTAAATTTCGATTCTCGGCTCGCGTTTCTCCATTTTCGTCTCCCAAACCAACCTTTCAGCTAAATTTCTCTCTTTTCGTTGCAAAAGCTCAAGTAAGCTCTGTGGATATCAGGTCTTCTCGCAGAAACCGTAATACTTCAACAGAAACCACTGATCTTAGAACTAGTGATAACAATATCAGTTCTGAGTTTTCTTCATCTAGATCGAATGATAAAAGGGTAGATAGAAAACTATCCCAAAGCAGTGATAGTTCAGCAGTGGAAGAAGGTATTGGAATAGGGTCAGTAGATGATGGACGCAGTAGGAGAAATCTTGATTTCAAAAAAATAGGTAATATTGCCTCTGGGTCTTCATCTATGAGGCCTAAAGATAATAGTTCACCCATAAATTCTTCGAGTGCTCGGCGCAGTGAGATAGTTAATGAGAAGCCAGTGAGAAAGTCCAAGGGAGGCGTACATTATAGTCATGAGGTGAAAGAGAAGAAGAGTGAAAAGGGTTCTAAGAAGATCACGGCTGATTTGCCAGAGGTTCCATTGAGGATTAGATTGGACATGTGCTCGAAAATGGGGGATGTTCTGGGTGCCATCTCTCTCTATGATTCAGCTATTAGGGATGGCGTAAAGATGGGGCAATATCATTATACCGTACTTCTTTATCTGTGCTCTTCTGCTGCTATGGGGGTTATTCGACCTGCCAAAAGCGGTAGTGGAAGTCGGAGTTTGGACCTGCTCTCTCCATCTACTAATGCATCCACTATGGATTCTGATCATGATGATGATCATGATGATGAAGTTGATGATTATGAGGGTGATGATGATGTTGTGGATGTGAAAGGTCAAAGTAGGAAGCAAGAGGCGGATGAAATTTTGGTAGGTGAAGATGTGAAGAAGTATGCACTTGAAAAAGGCTTCGAGATTTACAACAAGATGTGTGTGGAAAATGTTCCGATGAATGAAGCGGCCTTAACATCAGTTGCTAGAATGGCGATGGCTATGGGTGATGGAGACATGGCATTTAATATGGTAAAGCAAATGAAGGAATTGGGGATAAATCCGAAATTGCGGTCTTATGGCCCTGCTCTATCTGCCTTTTGCAATGGCGGCCACATTGAGAAGGCATTTGCCGTTGAAAAGCACATGTTAGAGCATGGAGTCCATCCAGAGGAGCCTGAATTGGAGACACTTCTCAGAGTAAGTGTTGAAGTCGGCAATGCCGGCAAGGTTTATCATTTGTTGCATAAACTTAGAGCAAATGTGAGGTCTGTGTCACCTTCCACTGCAGATTTGATTGAAAAATGGTTTAAAAGTAAAGAAGCATCTGGAGTGGGAAAAAGAATATGGGATCATAAAGTAATTGTTCAAATGATGGAAAAGGTCGGTGGTGGCTGGCATGGAGGCGGCTGGCTTGGTAGAGGAAAGTGGGCCGTTTCGCACACCTCTGTTGAAGCCAATGGTTTATGCAAATGCTGTGGGGAAAAGTTGGCCTTAATTGATCTTGATCCAGAAGAAACAGATAGATTTGCTGAATCGGTTGCATCCATAGCTACAAAGAGAGAGAAAAATTCATCCTTTCAGAAATTTCAAGTATGGGATGTTGATGTTCCTTTAGAATTGTTTTTCATGTTCTATTTAAGAGCTATAGGTTGGTCTAATCAAGTGTGGAAATTATTCCAGAGATGGCTGGACTATTATGGACCATTTGAGGCAGTTGTTGATGCAGCTAATGTGGGCCTCTTTAGTCAAAGGAGATTCAAGCCATCCAAGGCAAGTACTTTTCTTTCTTTCTTTAACTTTTGGTAGTCAAATGAGATGTATGAAATTTCAGTATCTATTATCTATCTATAGAGTGGATAAAAATATTGATATCCATATCCAATGTATTGGATGATGCATATCAATAATGGAAGTATGCGATGCAAATTTTTTTTGTGAATCAAAACATGTGAATAATGTGTAAGGATTAGTTTGAAGAAGAGAGAATGGGAAAGAGAGAAATGGAATTGTAGTAAAATTAAAGATAGAGTCTTGACTTGAGGAGGGATGAGACATCCAGAAAATTAAGCATTAAAGTTGTTGTCATTCACCGCCATATCTCTCTTTCCCCCTTCCCATATATCTTCCAGGTTTTCTAATATTTCTGTTTCTAATTGTCGGATATTCCTTTCAACAAAGTTTGTTATTATCCAATGTGTGATGATATATGACCTCCATGCCTACTCTCATCCACGTGATATCCACGTGCCTCGGTTGAATTTGTAACCCCTGGATTTCACATGCCTGGCATGCTCCTGCTTATGTGGAACAAAAGCAGAATCCATGCCTTCCCCATCCAAGGGAGCCCAATGCTATACATGGGTGGCTGAGAAGCTCCATTGCCTGCATAATCCTAGTTGTTCCTTTTACTTCTGCTCTGCGACCTTCTGCCTCCTTATGTTGCATCAGATGTAGACGCTCGTAGATGCTCAACACGCGGATGGTTGTGATGAACCAAATTCTGAGCCTTCCCAGTTGCATGCCTTGGCATCCATTATTCCTCCTTAAATCTTCTTTGATGAATCCTCTTTCCTTCTCTTTTACTGTGTTTCCCTCTAGGTGAAGAAAATCTGATTTTATTTCTTGCGTTTGACAAAGATCCCTCCTTTAAAGCACCTTGCACACAAGGTGAGGGTATCTAAGCTTAAGGGTGTGGAAAGGTTCCCAAGTATTGTTCTCCTTAGTTATTCCCTTTCATTTTACCAACACTTCATCGAATCACCTTCCTCCAATCTTCTAGGATCTTTGCTCAACCATTCATTCAGGTTCAGATAAGACTTCCCCTTAATTACTTACCGATGGTGTGGAAGGCATCATTTTAGATCTCATTCCAACATGTTTCTTAAGCATCAAAATGTGGAAAACCAGATGGATCCTTGCAGGCAGGAGCAAAGCCAGAAGTAAGCGATTGTTCATACTCTTTCAATGATTTCATAAGGCCCATAATATTAATGTACTAATTTCAAGTTTCTTCAAAAAGCTACTGATTTCTAATGATATGGTTGCAGGTCGGCAAAAACCAAGTCCCTGACTAGAAACTCTCTATCCCTCTGATGCTTATCATGCTGCTACTTCATGTGAGATTGAGCTTTTTGTAGATTTTTCTTCAAAATATCTAAGATCTGGTCCGGATTTCTTAACTCACATTTAACTACCTCATTAGTAGTAGTCCCATTTACAAACTAATCCAGCTTAGGAGGGGGCCATCCATAAGCTGCCTCAAAATGGGTTATCCTTGTGGAGTGTTAATTTGTGTTGTACCATCATTCAGCCATTGCCAACCATTTAGACCATGTATTGGGCTCATCTCCCTTGTAACATCTGAAGTATTGTTCCAAACTCTTATTTACAATCTCAATATGTCTGTCCAATTGGGATGATATGCTGAATTCTATTGTAGTTTAGTCCATTGCAATTTGAACAGCTTCTAGAATGAGCTTGTAAATATAGCATCCTTGTCACTGACTATGGACTCAGGAAGTCCATTTAATTTAACTATATAGTTGAGAAAAATGTGAGCAACCTTAATTGCAGTGTAAGAGTGAGCTTGAGAAATAAAATGAGCATATTTAGTTAAATAATCCACAACCATTAGGATGCTATCATATTGTTGAGAGGAAGGAAGATCCTCTATAAAATCCAAAGAAAGGTCTGACCAAGGAGTGTCAGGTATAGATAAGGGTTAGAGTAGTCCATAGGGCTTTTGTGGGTCAATTTTTGTGGTTTGGCAAATAGCACACTTTCTGATACATCGTTTAATGTCCCCCTTTGACCAAAATTCAGTTTTAGCCTAGTTTAAGGTTTTATGGTGACTTGAATATCCGCCAGTAGGGTTAGAACAGATCCAGTACATGATTTTTGGGTCCTTGCAAATGAATATTTTCCCCCTTTTCAAGATTACCTTGTTTCTTATTTCCAAACCCTCGTCTCTTGGCTAGCCATCTTGTATCTGCCGTAAGAGAGCATGAATCTCCAAATTAGTTTGATAAGATCCCTTCAACTCCTCCATCTAGGTTGGATTCAGGTATGACCGCAGCATGAGAGTTGGATTTTCCTCCTCACAAGATAGGATGTCAGTCACCCGGTTTTCATGACCCTATTTGTACTCAATGATGAAATCATAGCCTAATAGTTCGGTAAACCATTTTTGCTGATAAAGGGTGCCTACTGTTTGTTCCAGGAGAAACTTAAGGCTTCGTTAATCAATCTTAATTGTGAAAGCTTAACCTAATAAGCATGGTCGTCAATTCTTAACTGCCACAACTAAGGCCAATAACTTCTTTTTGTATGTCAAAAAATAGACGGTCCTCCCCTTAAGAGCCCGATTGAAGAAAGCTATTGGTTTTTGTTCTTGCATTATCACTACACTAATGTCCAATCTCGAGGCATGACACTCAATTACAAATTTCTTTATGAAATGGGTTAGAGCTAGCATAGGGGGTTTGGATGCTACACGTTTTAATTGTTGGAAGGTTTCTTCAGCCTCATCAAACCAGCCGAAAACATTTTTTTTTGGTAAGACTATGAGGGTTATAGCTATCGTTTTGCAATTATGAATAAATGTTTGGTACTACCTCATAAGTCCTAAAAATCCCCTCAAAGACTTTATAGTTCCGGAAGGATTCCACTCCAACTTAGTTAATATTTTACAAGGATTGACATGTACCCCTTCGTTAGATATCACATGCCCCAAGTAATCTATTTCCTTACAAAAGAATTGTACTTAATTTTGTGTAAAACCAGTGGTCTTACAAAACCTAAAACTTCCTCTGAAGATGACCTTCATGAGTTTTTTTGGTGGGGCTAAATATCAGGATGTTATCGAAAAATATAAATATAAACTTGCGAAGGAAGGCTTGAAAAGGCATAACCAAAAAGTTAGAGTGCCCTTCATGCGTTCTAAAACCGGTCTTGGGAATGTTTGAGTCCCTCATCTTGATTTGATGGTGTCTCGACTTCAGGTTTAGTTTGGAAAATACAATGACCCCATGTAATTCATCTAAGAGTTCGTTAATTATTGGAATCGGGTACTTGTCATTGATTGTGGCATTGTTTAAGGCTTAATAATCAACACAAATCCTCCAATACCACTGGACTTTCGTACCAAGAGAATCGGAGATGAATAAGAACTTTAGTTGGTTTGAATCGATCCAATTTCCAGCAACTCTCATACTACCCTCTCAATCTCACTTTTCTGGCAATATGGATTACGACAGGGCTTTATACTAAAAGACCTTAAGTCATCCTTGAGCACTATATGATGCTCATGCCCCTTGATTGGAGGCAGTTAATTGGGATCCTCAAAAATTTGTTTAGAAGGATGGAGTAATTTTTTACCTTCTCTGGCCAGGTTGTAATCTCAAAGGTTGGGGAACTATCTAGGAGTTTCACTACCACCCCCTTGTTTTCACGGGTTGAAATCTGCAGCCATGCGTTTCTGTTTTACACAATGTTAGCCACAAACCCTTGCAAGTTCACCCACTAGCTCTTGCTCTGTTATTCCATTTGATTAGTTTGAAAATTCCAGGTAATAGAGCCTAAGGTTGACAACTACTGCTCTCCAAAAACGGTGTCGTAGCCTCCACAGGTTAAACTAGGAAGTAAGCCTTGAATTGATTATTCTGTAATTCTAAAGTTACCTCTCAGCAAGATACCTTTCTCGCTATGATCTCACCATTTGTTATTTGTACTCGAATTTGGGCTGGGGCAGATATTCCATTTAGCCCGCTTGATTAGACTCATATCAAGGAAGTTGTAAGTACTTCCTGTGTCAATCAGGATTATCCCTGAGATCCCGTTAGTCTTTCCCAACACTCGCATAGTCTTGTAATGGGGAGTCCCTGTCATAGCATGCAAGGAAATCTCAGCTAGTTGGTCTTCCTTGACAAGTGTTTTTCAAGGGATTAAATCTTCAAGTTATTACTCGAAGCTGGTTTCCTTTGGGTGCACTCCCTCCCCCACAAAGAGTCATGGGTTAGAGAATTTGTGCCTCGAATTCCATTTTTCATTCCATGTGTAACATCTTCCCTTGTCTCTCCTTTCTTCCATTTTTTGCGGGTGTGATCCAATGAACTGCTATCTCTAGTTTGGTAGCAGCTCAACTTGAGCCAGTTGCCCCAGAATGGGAATGTTGACGGAATAATTCTCTTAAAGAGGTATTCTAACCCCTATTGGCTCTTTTCAGCTTGTTACAAACTCCTCTTGTATGCCTGCTATGCCGAATGCTAGGTGTAGGCTTGTCAGGATGAGGAGATTCACTGAATAGCGGATTTCATCTTTCAGTCCTCCTAAAAACAACTCAACTTGGCTAAATCTAGAACATTTGCCAGCTGGTTAGCAATCAACTCAAACTTTGCCTTGTATTCTGCCACACTATCATTTTATCTAAGCTTTTGCAACAATTCCGTAGGATCGTCATATGCTAAGCTACCAAATCTGATGAGTAGCGCCTGGAACAATGTTTCCCAGTGAACAAATTCTCTAGCTTCCTTAGTTCCTTGGAACTAAATCAATGCCTCCCGTCCCACGTTAAAGGAGGATAATAGTAGCTTCCGATTATCAAGTATCTAGTGGAGTTAAAAGAATTGATTAGCTTTATAGATCTATTCGTGGGGGTTTTCCCCCTCAAATCAAGGAAAACCGATTTCAACATTTTGGTAGACATTGATTCCTAGCGGCTTCTCTTGCTCCCCTTAGTGGGAAGGGTTTTGAGCTTTGGGTACAGTCGTGGGCGGGTTTACCGATAGTCTTTGGTATATATTGAAAATATATTACATCTGTTCTGTTAATTCGGTGATGCTTTGCTCGATCTACGCCGTACGCTAGTTATTGTTTTGTTCAAAATTGTCAAGCCGTTAGTTTTCAGCTACTACTAAATTATCCGGTTTGTGCAAGTGCCCTTTGCTATTCCTTGTCTCTAATATGAATTTGTAAGGATCAGTTTGAAGAAGAGGGATTGGGAGATAGAAATGAAATTGCAGTAAAATTAAAGATAGAGTCCCAATTTGCGAAGGAATGAGCTTTCTAGAAAATTAAGTACTAACGATACGTTTGGTTGTTAGAATGGAATATGGTAGGAATAAAATAGGATGAGAATAGAATTGGAATTGTTATTCCCATATTTGGTTGTTGAAATAGAATAAGGTGAGAAATAATATTCCTTTATTTGATTTTTAAAATAGTATGAGAAATAAGGTGAGAATAGTGATAGTAATAATAATAATAATAATAATAATAATAATAATAATAATAATAATAATAATAATAATAATAGTTTTAATATGGTGCAGGAATAGTAATTCCCAGTAAACTGGGAATAAATAATACCAAGGTGGTGGGCGGTAATATATATTCCTTTGAATCCGGGAATAAATATTCCTGGAAATAGTTATTCCTAGTTAAGTTGTAAACCAAACAAAAAAATTGTTATTTTCGAAGGAATAAGGCACCAACCAATCGCGACCTAGAGGTATTGTCATTCACCTTCGTTTCTCTTTTTCGCCCTTCCCTCATATCTTCCAGGTTTTCTAATATTTTCTTTTGTAATTGTCAGATGTTCCCTTCAATAAGGTTTGTTGTTACCTAATGGTTGATGATCTATAACCTGCACACCTACTCTTCGTCACGTGATATTTACGTCTCTTGGTTGAATTTGTAGCTCTTGGATTTCACGTGCCTGGCATGCTCCTGCTTATGTGGCCAACAAAACCAGAATCCGTGCCTTCCTCGTCCAACGGTGCCCAACGCTCCACTTGGGTGGCTGATATGCTCCATTGCCTGTGTAATCTAGGCTGTCCCTTTTACTGCTGTGTGACATTTTGCCTCCTTATACTGCATCTCTTGATAGATGCTTGATCGTGGATGGCTGTGATGAACCAAATTCTAAGCCTTCCCAGTTGCATGCCTTGGCATCCATTAATCCTCCCTGAAACTTTTTTGACTGAATCTCTCTTCCTTTCTTCTGCTGTGTCTCCCTTCAGATGAAGAAAATCTGATTGTATTGACATAATGTTAATGTCAGATGATATATCGAAAAATATCTGATGTGTCAATTGATAAAGTGTTGATACGGCAACATATCACAATTTTATTATACATTGGAAAACAATAGCAATATACATCGGCCTATATTTTGCATATATGCCAATAATTCATCATCCATGGTGCATTGCAAAGGAAACATACTCCCTGTCCAAATTATCTACCCGTTTTAGGAACAAAGTTAGGACTAAAGTTCGAATGTTCACACAAACCTCTCTTTCTGAAAAAGTTGCCTCCAATTTGGAATTTGGATCTTGAGTTCCAACTGTATATTTTTTGTCTTCTTCTCTGAGTTCCTATCTAAAATTTCTGGAAAGTTCCTAATATTTAAAACATGATAATAGTAGCTGCCTTTTTAATGACATCCATGCTTCCTTCAACCTTAACAATTTCTTGTAAACCAAAGAATCTGAAGCAAGTTATATAAAGGAGTCACTGTGTGTTTTGGGTTTTTCTACATCTTGACTAAGTGCTATTTATTTTGCTTTTATGGCGGTCTCTGTAGGTCAACTCAGTTGTGAATGGGATACGCCAAATGAATCCTTCAAAAAAATGGCCTCTCATTGTGCTGCATAATAAGCGTGTCACTGGACGTAAGATGGATGAACCAGTCAATAAGGCATTGATTGAGAAGTGGAGAAATGCTGATGCGCTTTATGCAACACCTACTGGATCAAATGATGATTGGTGAGTTACCCATTTCTTTATTCTGTCAATGAGATTTGCCCTTGTTTGCATTACCTTAAGAGCATGTATGAAATTATCAGTATTAGTATTCAGCAGCGGCCGTATCGAGTGATATGTATTTATTTCAGTCATTCTTTTTTTTTTTTTTTTTGTGAATCGGAACATGTGGGAAAGCATCAGTTGATATTGGCTATTATAGCAGTCATTATATCTGATATGTCAAGATATATATCCAATATGGCGATATATTACGATTTTGGTAGGTATCAAGAGCTCCAATATTAATATATATCGGCCAATACCATGCCTATGAGTAACCGAATGATTTCATGCCCTGAATGCTTTACTCCTTTTATACAATTATCCATGGGAATCAACTGCTACTTCAGGTACTGGTTGTATGCAGCTGTAAAGTTCAAGTGCTTAATTGTGACAAATGATGAAATGAGAGATCATACGTTTCAACTATTGGGGAATGATTTCTTCCCTAAATGGAAAGAGAGACATCAGGTGAATAAAACTCTCTGAACTCAAGGTTTTTTGTTAAATTGTATTGTGCCGATGGAATTAACTTCCAGTTGGTATAATATGGAGATGTTCCATTGTTGTTGGGTGGACATTTGGTTGCTAGTAAACACTATATTTTTGCAAGGAAACTAGTTTCTTCTCATTGAACGAAAAACCTTCCCTTTGCATTCACTAAACTTGTTTTCCATTTTATGATTATCAACCTTTTTCTCCTGGTGAATAAAAATAAAATCAGATCTTTAATAATGGAAGTTCTTTATGGAAAATTTTCCCCTAAGGAAATACTTCTTATTCAAGCTGGTGGAGCCCTGGTCGTCAACCTACTGTTATGGGACTGCTAAACATGCTGAAACATATGCCTTTACAAGTTTGCTATGTTTGTGCCTTCTCTTAACATTAATAGTGCTGTAGAATTCTCCATCTTATTGGCCGGTCACAAAACTCATACATCGTGGGGTTCAAGGAGGGTTAAATATACTTGCAAAGCAGCTACTTATGTAGTTTGAATATATGACATTCAAGTTGCAGTACAATAACCTCACCATTGTACCAATACGCTTAAACAATAAAAAATTGTTAGCTCTCATGCCAAATCTGTTTCTTGTCCTATTTTGAAACCAAGGGTAATATCCTCACAATGGCTCATTTTCCCACTTGGAAGGTCCGGTTTAGCTTCTCTGATGTTGGCCCAGTTTTTCACATGCCACCTCCATGTTCGGTTGTAATCCAGGTTAGATCACCAAACTTCTCATACATGCCTTCACACATTGATGAAAATATCGGTATCAATTGTGACCGTATTGGAAATATGCCTCGGCATCAGACAATTTTTTGCTAATCTGAACTGGGGGCTACTATGGGTTGATATATAAGAAACATTATATATCGGCTGATATTTTGAATATCGGATAATATATAGCGGTGCATAACCAAAACATCAAAATATCACAATTTTGTTGCTTTATCAGGGGACTTATACCATTGCATACAGTCGATATTTCATTTCATATCTGCACGGTAACTATCAAGATCATCTAATTCACTTGTTTGAATCATTCGGTGCTCTGCAGGAATCTGAAAGAGGGCACTGGCATATTCCAATTGCTTCAAATCCCGAATCAGAAGGGGACAGAACATGGCTGTGCATTACACGTGCTACTGCATGCCTCGTCAAGCAAGGCTCCATGACTAGACAAGAAGGTAATCATTGGTTAGCACCCTCCCTTAAATTTGCCGCCAGTTAATAATTTCTCAAATATTTACAAGTTTTTATGTCTTCGTGATTTGCTCACATTAATTAGGTCCCGAAGAATTAGAGGTTCACAGGGAACAGGTTAACTCAAATTCGCGTACCGACCATCAGCTGCAAACTCCATCGATAGCCCACAATAAGCAGAAGCCTGAAAAAGCAGCCTGCAGAAATCTGGGAAAAATCCTTTCAACATTGGCTAAATCGTCAAATTGTTGTTCCATCCTGATAGATATTGAGGCTGCAGAGAAATTGGGTAGCTGCATGATTGATTTTCAGATTTGATGCATGCAACAGGTGAGAAATGGTATGGGAAATCTTCAAAGTAGAGGGCCAGATTTTCTCCTGCTGGCACAAAATTGGTTGATTGGGCTCTGCAGCTGCCAAAATTGTAAAAATTATCTCTTAGTCAGTAGAAATTAAAACTATCTCATATTTAGTAGAATTTTCGGTATACATTTTGTTTTTCACCCTCTTTGTTTTTCCTTTAAGAATAGTGTTGTTTTTGATTGACATATTCAGAGCAGGTTTTCTATTCCTGACATGGTTCTTCGATTAGCCTGTATCTTCCTGTATATTATCTTTGATTATTAGCTCAATATGAGATATAGTTCAGATCTTCTGAACTTTCTTTGCCCATGAGGTCTAAATAAAATAATACATGCAAGAGATGTTATCATGGATGATAATATCGAATATGTATTAGTTTCAGTCATGATTATATTGATATTTGAGATTTTTGATAATATTTATTAGTATCGAGTATATTAAAAAAATTATTAAAATAAAAAACAGATAATTCTAAAAAAAAAAAAATGCAAGATACGCTAAAAGTTAGGTCTAAAGTTATATTAAAAAAAAAAATAGCTGTAACCGGTGAATATGAGATCAGACATTTATTAGTTGCCACAGCTTCATGAGCAATTGCCTCCTTGTAGGGGTCAAGGGAATGCCATATCTCAAAATAAAACATCAATTGATGATTCACAAAGAGCAAAAATCATAATTATGTCTCATCTATAATTAAACATTGGTCAATTCAAATCAGTTTATGAATTTTTTTATATTAAAAATTTTATTAAAGATTCATAATACATCAAATAATATATAAAATAAAAAATTATTTAAAAAATTTTATAATTTAGATCAACTTGGGTCAAACCAATTATTTTTATTTGTTATCGTGTTCGGTCTGAAAGCCTAATTAGACCTACTTTATTTATTGTGTCTATCTATAATACTCATGTTGAATATTTTGGTTTTTATTATATCTGTCATAATATTCTATATATATATTATAAATTTATGCGAGATATAAATAGTTCTTTTCTTTTTGTATACATGTTTGTATGTTTAGATAAGAGATAAACAATTCTTACTTTATCTGGGATACTATTTATAGTCGTGTTTATCAACTCATATGTAGCTTTTGAAATCAGGTTATTAACTAATTTATTATAATGTGTCGCTGTATACTTATCTATTGTGGCTTATTTATATTTATGTCTCTATCATAATTTTTTCTGTTGGAGTAAGGCCATGAAATTAAGGAAGGAATTTATCTACAGTTGTTATTATTGTCTTATTTGCCTTTATTATTCTTGAAGTAAGCGCTGCAAAATTAACAGCAGTAGTACTATATGACTTGATCTTCTTTGAATGAGATTTACATTTCCTATGCCTATGGAAGGAGCAATCAAGCTTTTTGAAATTAGTTCAAATAACTCTAATTTGGTAATAGCCTAATGGAAACCCCTAAGTTAATGTGAAAAAAATAAGAAAAAAGAAAAATGAGCTATTGCCTATATTAGAGAGGCTTGTGAGATCAATAGAGAGAATGAGTTCAAGGGAAGATAGCTATTTTTTATAAGAGAATGAGAGTATAGAAAAAAAAATACACTTAAAAGAGAGTTATTACTATAGAATAAGATACGAATTATCAATAACCTTTACAATATAATTTTTATTTTTTAAAGTCTCATAACCTAATTTTTTTTTTAAGTTGATGTATTTTTTTCTTGACAATAGAAACTATATTTAACAAGTTAACTAAAATTTATATTTATATAGCTGCCCACAAATTATTTTGAGTTCAGTTCAATGCATATAATATATTTGCATGATTTATTTACCCTTTCTCTTCATGCCATGCCCTGCAATTGTGCAAGTCAGAGAGTAGATGAAAACTTAGAAATGGTTTCAGAATTATAATATAATTTATTAGTAACTTTATTTATTGAAAATATGTTCGAGTCCTGTGTCATATGTTCTTGATTTCAAGAAATGCACTTGTTTCCAAAGATGAATAAAAAGAAATAGAGTTCAAAAAATACTTTTTCAATTGGAGTTCTTTGGTAAAATTCCATGATTTTATATAAAATAATTTTCAATTACTCTTTTTTTTTTTTAAAAAATGGGCTATGTTTAATTTCTACTTAAGATAATATTTAGTACCTTGTTTTAGCCTTTGTTGAATTTGGACTTAACGGTTATAAACATAATATAAGACTTAAGAGGAAAATTCTGTTGCTCATGCTCAACAAATTATTAGATTGTTTCCACAACATCTCAATTTCAAGGTGATACCAATAAAAGGGTTTGAATTTGATGCATCCAAATATTCGAGTTGTGGTATGAATTAGGCAGTCACTCGATTTTCTACAGTGGGTCGAATTGGAGTAGATTCGATTTTTATCTTTATTGACCTGAAACTTGTGTACCATAAATAACGAACAAGAGGTTAGAGGATTGATGAGATTTACTATTTCATTTATCTTCCGATATTTAAGTCAGAAATTTTTATCAGAGAATTGAAAGATGTGATGATGCATATACGTTAGGGATGTGACAGGAGAACTTGACTTTTGATAGGTTACATGCGATTAGTAGCTCACCAAGTGGGAAAAAATGCATTCGATTGGAGTGACTTATTAGGGATGCACTCGGTGAGTGGCTCATTAGGGGGCACTCGACGGTAAGCGGCTTTGAGAGGAAGGAAAGCACTCGATTGAAGTGGCTCACTAGAAATGTACTTGATGAGTGGCTTACTAGAGGCACTTGATGGAGAGCGGTTTTGAGAGGAAGGAAAGCACGCGACAAGAGTGGCTCAGTAGGGATGTATTTTATGAGTGACTCACTAGGGAGCACTTGACGGACAGTGGCTTTGAGAGGAAGGAAAGCACTCTACTGGAATGGCTCACTAGGGTCGGAGAGAAAGAGCTATGTCTGGGGAAGAGAGATTAGTTCTCTCCTTATGCTCCCCAAGTCTCTTTCTTTTGTGATGGTGAGGAGCATTTGTAATGCTTTGTGGAGAAAGCCTTTGACGCTAAGGCTCGTGATAGGTGTCCTATTTGAATTCACCGGCCGTTGGGTGTTGATGGAAGCTTTCTTTGTCAGATGTCGTCTTGTGGCGGTAATGCGATTGTGAGTGGTCCTCTTAGCGCCTTTGTTAGATTGTGGTTGCGGTTGCCGGCGGCACTTGCATACGCTGTTTTGATAGCCCCATTGTATATTCTGACCGTATTGTTGACTGCCTAACCAAGAGGCTTTTTGATTGATTCGTCCATCTGCGCTGCTGGTTGGGCTGCTTGCTGCTTGTCCTCTTGATTCATCGTTCTCAGGGCCTCATTTCGGTCACTGCAGTTGTGACTAGGTTGGGTTGGATTAGTCTCCTTCCTAAGACCTTGTTCGTTGCTCGTTGGGCCCATCGTTCTTTGCACGCTAATAGTTGAACATGATATTTGACCTGCTCATGATGTTACTAGACCCATTAGAATTGATTCAAAAAGTAAACCGATTATAATAGTAAAACCTTCTGTTATAGTTCAAAAAGTTATGGTCTTTTGTGAAAAATAGTGAAGTCAATGGAGTCAATCTGACTATTCTTACTATTTGATCTGACTATTCTTACTATTTGGTTTGTTTAAACCGATTTGCAAGGCATCAAAACTGGTTTAACCCAAGAAAGGGAGGAGGCGAAACTCATCGCGGCCCTATGCGCAGGGGGTCGCGCGTCGGCTAAAAGTCCAACCCGGATGAAAGTCTGCAAATACAGCACTTTTCTTCCTTGCGACCCTCTTTCCTTTGTAGCGAAACGGTATGCCAGTATTTACAACTGCGCCAACAGTTTATTACTTGGATAGTTTGACGAAAAAATAATCTATTAAAGCTGGGTTTCTCTCTTTCAACGTATAGGCGTCCTGTTCCTGAGCAGCGATCCTCTTGCTGTCGTGATAACTCTTTCTTGTTCAGATGGAATCTGTCTTCGCTACGGTCGTTCAGGCTCCTGAAGATCCCATTTTAGGGGTAATCAAATATTCCTTTCTCTCTTTACCTCTCTCTGTTTTGTCCCCCGATAAAGAGAGTTCTTGTTCAAGTTTCTGTTGATTCAGGCAGCGTGGTTTCCATTTGAATTTGCTTGAATTTATGATTACTCTTAAACTGTCGCACACTATTACCAGCTTTAATCGGCTGTGATTTGAATTCGGATATATTTTACAATTTGTTAATGCAGTTAGTGTCGGGTTTTGGTTCTTGGTTTGACATGCGATGTTTGTGCGTGGCTCGTTCGGGTGAGGATATCTAGCAAGAGTCGCTGGATGTTCGTGTGAGGTTGGCTGATGGTCAATTGAGTTGTTTGAGCAGCAAAGGTAACTAAAGAGAGGCGCGGTATTCATGCCGAGGGTTGGCTGATGATCGGTCAAAGGTTATCAGAGCGACACATGGTGGGTGCCTAAAGAGTGCATGTGTGAGGTTTATCCAGCAAGGTCGCACCGGATGTGTGCCCACATACATGGTTTGCCTAGAATGGTTGTGCCTAATAGGCACCTGAAGGGCGCTTAATGGACACCTGAAGGGTGCTTGTGCACCATTTGCCTAGGGAGGTCGCGCCTGAAGGGCGCTCGTGTGCTATTTGCCTAGGGAGGTCGCGCCTGATGTGACCCTGATCGGCACTCGTACGCCATTTCTTATATAAACTTGTGCCTGATACGATTTTAAAGTATTTGAAATTATTTTTTCACATAAGAAGCGCTGCACAGAGAGAGGAGAGAAAAAGAGAAAAGATGAAGATGTTTGGTATCCGATGGAGGTCCGATTTGAATTCATTTTTTTGCTTAGGTCGGCTATATTGTTCTAGTATTATTTTCTAGGACATATTTCTATTTAGTTACTCTTATTTTTTAGTTTATTTTTTCCTGTAGATTAAGTGTATTGGAGGGGTTGGTATTCAACTATTCTTTACTTGAATTTGTAGTGAAGTAATTTTAGAGGAATTTACTTATATTCGACACTATTTTATGATGGATTTGTTTGAAATTTATTCCGTAATTTTTCTTTAGTTGAGAAGGGTTTTATACGTTAAAAACATTATACATTGTTATATTCCTTGTGCTCACTGAGTGTGATAGTTGACGTTTGACGGGAAGTTTGGATTTATTGGATTGTGCATGTTTTGATTAAATCTCAGCAGTTAGCTTGTTGGATTTTTAGTTTAGTTATCTATGTTGTTCGGTTAATCGAAATATATTGTGCAAATGCGCTCTCTTTCATATGTGGGTGCTGATGAGAATTTTTTATTTGCTAGAAATATATATTTGACTTCATTTAAGAACTCTGTTTCTTCTGCTTTTGTGTTTGAATCGTCTTGAATTTTCTGTGTTTACTAGCTTTTATTAGCCATATGCAGCAATTGGTGTTTTGGATCCAGATTACTTCCTGGGGAACGAGCTGAAATAGAAAGTTGAAAGAGCTGAAAAATAATTTTTGCAAAGTTTAGGGTTAATTTCTAAGAAAAACACAATAATTCAACTATTTTTCGCTTCTAGTACGATGTTCTAGTTGTTCCAATTTTGACATTTTTTTACAATTATAGCACGACATTTGAATTTGTTCATTTTGTTAATCATTTCTACCTTTTCTTCCCCCACTTTTAGCACAATATTTCAGTTTTATCAATTAAGTGGAAAAAAATTGCAGAATGTGACAAGAAATCAGTTTTTTTTTCCTCATTCTTGTTAAAGAAATGTGTCACATTCTTCATTTCCAACTCCTCCCCCCCCCCCCCCAAATGTCCAGTCTTCTTTTTTTTTTTTTTTTCAAATTTTCTCTTTTTTCACTTTGTTGATAAACTAAAACGATGTCTTAAAAGTAAAAAAAAAAAAAGAAAAGTTGAAAGGTTAGGAATATAATTGATAAAATTGACATGTCATGTGAAAATTAAAAACAAATTTCAATTGTTGGCGTATAATTGATGAAACTAAAACGTTATGCTAAAAGTGGAAAAAAGTTGAAAGATTGTGAGGTTCTTGGTATCTTTCCCTAAAGTTTATACACTTGTATGCATAACTGATAGCCTAATTAAACAATATGTACGACATTGTAGGCATTCTTTAGAGGATGGAGAGGCTGAAAGAATAAAAGGAAGAATGAGAGGAATTGTTTCGCTGAGAACGAAGAGCATTTAGCCCTATTAATTTCTAGGATCCAAACCTACTTTTGAGGAATCTAGTTGATAGAAAATAACAGTTGGAAAATCACACTGGAGTCTCTATCTTCTCAAACCACTTGGCTTGTCTTTGTTATTCAGTGACATTTTGAAGGATAAAAAAATCATTTTTAATAGTCTCTTATTATGACACATAGGTGAATTATGTTGTCTCAATGTTTATTTTGTTATCAGTCTTTCATGTTTTAATATTGATGTTTCTGCAACAAACAGGTCACCATTGCTTACAACAAAGACCCTAGTCCTGTCAAACTGAATTTGGGGGTTGGCGCTTACCGAACTGAGGTGTGTTTGTTTCACCCATCAACTAGTTAGTTCCTTTCCATTTATTTGCTCTATAGTTCTCATGAATCTGTAGTTTTCTCTGGTTATGTTAGTTATGCTTTGAGTTGCACCACATTCCTATACACTTGGCATCTATGACATAGTTGTAGGTAACATTTTGTGGCTTTCTTATGCAAATCCTTAAGCCATTTCTGTTTTGGTGCCTGACAGGAAGGGAAGCCTCTTGTTCTTAATGTAGTCAGAAAAGCTGAGCAGATGTTGGTAAATGACCTGTAAGTTTCACCACATCTGATACCGTGGGCTTCAAATGTAGTAGCTACTCATTGCCTTAATTTATGTTTCCTAGGTCCCGTGTCAAAGAGTACCTTCAAATTATTGGACTCACAGATTTCAATAAATTAAGTGCAAAGCTCATTCTTGGTGGTGACAGGTGAACAACTTATTTGCAGCAGCCTCCTTTTGGGTATTTACTGTGTTCTTTAGTGAAACTACCAGCATCTTTCTTTAGGTAAAATACCTGCTTTATGATATTGAGTTGTCAGCTGTGAAAATCCGCACCATGCCCAACCACAAAAAAAAAAAAAAAAAAGAAAAAGAAAAAGAAGAAGATAAGTGTTTAGTAGGAGGGAAACAGATATCGAAAGTAAATAGTATTCCATACTCAGATCACATCTATACATATAGAAATCTAAGGGTTTCTTCCTTTCCTGGAAAATTTTAGAAAAAGTTCAAAGTGTAATGAGTGAATCATTTAAGACATTCTGTATTTTTTTGTTTAAATAACTTAATATGTCGGGATTTGGACGCTAAAGCTTTACTCAGAAAGTTGAGAACTAATCTCTCCAAGATCGTTTCTGAATTTTTTGTTTGAATCTATAAGGAGATGATACGATAATACATAACGCAAAACAATAATCACAAATAATGAGGCATTATATTTTACATGAAAATTCCCTTTAGAAATGAAAAAAAAATCAGGGGGCTATAAGTCTAAAAAATATTCACCGTATGGTGAGCTTTGGTTACAAAAACATTTAACAATACATAAAAATAGCACCTTGTAATGAAAAACCTCGAGTAATAGAGAATATAAGAGTAAATTAGAAGAAATTGACCGGTAAAATGTTTTTCTCGATAATATGAATAATGTACCCAAGATTGGCAAAGAATAGAATATGATTTGAAGTGCAAACAGATAAGTGAATCTTCATCTTCTTCCCGTATTCTATTTGCCTTTCCTTTTTCTCTCTATATCGGCCCTCAAAAGACTCAAAAACCCCATGTGTGTTATCCCTAGCGAAAACGTGTGGAAACTTTTATATTAAGTGTTAGTGCACATGTGCCCCTCACATGCATTAGGTATGATCCATTTGGACAATCTACGAATGTGCGCCCTTCAGGCACTGATCCTACTTGAAATTGGCACATGGGCATCTATCATGTGCCTACTAGGTGTAGATGTTTCTGGTTCGTTAGAAATGATTTTTGCTTGATTGCCTCTTACAGGAGCTTTGCGCGAACCTCTAGTCATGAACATCGTGCGTCATCTGGTTGACTTGCCCATTGGGTGTATAACTTATAAGGGAGTGACCCAAAAACCTAATATTCTAAATGGTGTAGTGCCCAGTACATCCCCAAAATATACATTTGTGTAGTACATCCCAAAAATTTATGTTACTGTAGTAGAATGAAAGAAGACTTTTATACCTTGACTTTGTAGTTAAGTTGTTATTCATACATCGTCAAACTTCATTACTTCCCTGTTTGTTGACGTTATTCTATATGGTGTATATAAAACGTTGAATTTTTTGACTAACCATTGTTTACTACATGAACAGCCCTGCTATTTTGGAGAATAGGGTGGCTATTGCCCAGGGCTTGTCTGGTACAGGCTCTCTAAGGGTTGGAACTGAATTTCTTGCCCGGCACTACCACCAAGTAAATATCTACTGTTTTACCTTCTTGGAAAGTGACTTTTTTTTTAATTGGAATTAATCACTTTGTTATAGAAAAATCCAATTTATTTTATCTGTCTTGTTTGCCAGCGCACAATATACATTCCACAGCCTACATGGGGAAACCATCCTAAGGTGTTCACTTTAGGGGGGTTGGATGTGAAGGTTTATCGCTACTATGACCCAACAACCCGAGGGCTAAACTTCCAAGGTTAAGCTCCTTTTTGGTTAAATGGTTGTGTCACACATTTACTGAATAATGCCCAATTACATTGGTTATTTCTCACTTGAGCTCCTAGTTTTTTTTCATACGGCAAGGCTTATTTTGTGTTCTGCTTGTGTGTTGTTTATGTTTGTGATAACAGGCCTTTTGGAGGATTTGGATGCAGCTCCATCGGGTGCTATAGTCCTTCTTCATGCATGTGCACATAACCCTACTGGTGTTGACCCAACCCTTGATCAGTGGGAGCAGATCAGGCTGTTGATGAGATCGAAAGGATTGTTGCCTTTCTTTGACAGTGCTTATCAGGTAACCTCTGGTTATATGAAGTATTTAAGTAAAAATTGATATGAAGTGCTCAATGTGTTTGATCTAACGGCAATAGATATCTATTAGGGTTTTGCAAGTGGAAGTCTTGATGCAGATGCACAGTCTGTTCGCATGTTTGTTGCAGATGGAGGAGAATGCCTTGTAGCTCAAAGTTATGCGAAAAACATGGGCCTTTATGGGGAACGTGTTGGTGCTCTCAGTATCGTAAGATACTTACCTTTAAATTGTAATGGATTTGTATTGCTTAGAAAAGCTAATAGTTATTAGTGACTGTGTCTTTAATTTGTTTGCTTGTTGACAGCAAGTGTTCAACTATCTCAAACATTTTTTTGGCCAAGTTATTTTGCTAATTTTCTGTCTTTCTAGCTTGATATACTAAGACTAAGGAGCTTAGTACAGTAGATGCTAGGCCTCTTTCTCATGGACATAGGATGTTTTTTGTGTACGGTGAATTTTGAAAATAGAAAGTCTGATTGGGAGAGTGGTGTGACCTTGTTGCGACGTAAAGGTTACTCCTTTGATATGAAGGTCACATGTTTAAACTACTAAAGGTACCTGTTTATAATTCAAGATGGGGAGACATACATCTCAGCCTCCTTATACACCATGTATGATAGCCTTGTGCATACATTTTCTTGGGTCAAAGGACTATTAGGACTACAAAAAAACGATTGGGAAGTGGTGGTCTTGTACTTGGACGTTTGTCTGAGTCATCTGATTCATTCTGAATATTGGAAGTCAATTGTCAAATCAGGGGAAAGAAATGTTAAAAAGATATAGGATTACCTCTTTATGCATTCATAATTTCAGAATGAAGGATCTTGAGTTAATTTGCATTCAAGATAGTTTTTGCGAGATTGGTTGTACTCTGTAAAGGAAGAAACGGTAACTTTATTTCACCACCACAAAAATGCATGTATTGAGCAGAATACTTCTTTTCTTCTTCTTGCATTCTCCCACCTCTGACCTCTCTCTTTGTTTCATAAGTAATTTTTGGCTTCAGCCTTCAGGAAGAAGGAGCTCATAAGTTGTTACTAGCTCGTGAATGTAGTGTCTTACAATGGTGTTATTTTATAGGTATGCAAGACAGCAGATGTGGCTCGCAGGGTGGAGAGCCAGCTGAAGCTTGTGATCAGGCCTATGTATTCTAATCCACCTATCCACGGTGCATCAATTGTAGCTACCATCCTGAAAGATAAGTATGTAACTGATCAACTGCTAAGTTGGCAAATTTCCGAAATATGAAGACAAATTTAAGTGCATTTCTGTAACATGTGGTCTTATGGAAAGGCATTAGATTGATATTGACTTAAAATGAGGTTCTTCTAAGCCTGGCATATTCTGATCTACAATAGTACACATGTGAAAATAGATTTTATGGGGGTTGTTATCAATTCAATAGGCGGTGATTTTGTGCTGGAGAATAGTGGGCATGACTGCAAGTCTAATATTAAGAAGCCAATCCCACTAGAGGGTGTGCTTGGTATTATAGTTAGGTGACTTTATTATGACTTAGACGGTATGGGTTCAAACCATGGAATAAAATATGAGTGGATATTCAAAATATTAGTTGATTTATATCGATATTGGACCCCTGATATTGATATTTTTCTAAACCACTACAAAATCGCGAGGCAATATATTGCCTATATATTTCTATTAGGTCTTGATTTGCATAAAAAAAAAAAAATCACTCGATATGTAGTATCAATACATATTTTCCAATGTGGTCACAATCAATTCCGATATTGATATTTTTCATAGTTCAAATCATGAACGATGCCTCTCTTATTAATTATATTTATATAGTTGGTCACTTTATAAATATCAACAAGCAAAATCGATTGCTGTTCAAATATAAATTAGAATTGTATTAAAAGAGTCAAAGCCCCTCGTTGGATTTGAACTGATGAGTTATGTTTTACCATTGTGCTACCCCACCACTGAGTTAAGGGGCCTTTTTAGTCAATTTCAAAAACAATCACTAAGCAAGTAAGATATATCTATGAATATAAATTGCAGGGGTAAGGCAAACATTCAACTGACCCTTTTCATACCCTGTGATATGGAAGCCTTGTGTTAAGGGTTGCCCTTTTAGGAAAATTTTGTTGGCTTAACTGGAAATAATGTTTTTCTTTTCTTCATTGTAAGGAAAGGATGATGACATTTATTTTATCTGGAAAAGGGAAGAACTATAATTATTTTGACCTTACTTATAATGGGTGTGGCACAGGGATATGTATAATGAATGGACCATTGAGCTCAAGGCCATGGCAGATCGAATTATCAGCATGCGCAAGCAGCTATTTGATGCTCTAACTGCTAGAAGTGAGTAAAGACAAGTTCTTTCTCAATTCTTTTGCATGTTTTGTATTTTCTTTCTTTTTATTGTTTCTTCTTTGAGACATTTGTACTAGCATAGTGCTTCAATTCTGTTGCAATCCCCCCGCCCTGGTTATTTGATAGCCAATAGCATTTGAATCATATAATACATTGATCCAGGAAAATTAGAGCATTCAAAGGACAGTTGTGCCATTGGAAAAACTACGAAGTTTTTTGTTTTCTTCTAAAAAGTCTTCATTTTGTGTGTGCTATGCACTCACACGTGCATTTATATATATATTTGCAAGCATGATACCCTCATTGTGTGAAGTCTGACATATAAAACCTTGTTGATTGGCAGGCACACCGGGTGATTGGAGTCATATTATCAAGCAGATTGGAATGTTTACTTTCACTGGCTTGAATGCCGAGCAGGTTGCTTTCATGACCAGAGAGTACCACATTTACATGACATCTGATGGGTGAGTAGAACTATTGAATCAGAGGATTACTTTCTTTAATAAACAAGTAAATGGTACATCTGATTTTTCTTCCCTTGCTCATGAGTTCAGCTTCTTGCCTGAAAATCATTGCCTAGTCAATTTTCACTTATGGGTGCAGTGGCTGAATTGAGAATGTTTTTGGCAATTTCTGTCTCTTCTTCTTGAACTGGATTCTATTGAAATAGTTGAAATGACCCCTTCGTCTCTTTGAATATGAGATGAGAGTTACCTTTTTGACTGCGAATTTTTCATCTGCACTTTCCACGAGCCAGGGATTAAAAAAAATTATAGCAAGGAGAACAGCCAAATGTTGGAAATCATGCGGGAAAGCTCTTTCATTACCCATGATTAATACAGCAGTAATTGGTTCTTTGCAAACATAAGCTAATCATCCCAGAGTGGTAACTGCTGCTTGTTGAAGAATGCAGTTACCTTTTGCTTTTGTTCTTTTAAATGGAATTGAATAGTTACCCAAAACCAGTCAACAGGTCTATTGTCAAATTTTTTTTAGATTAAATAAAAATAGAATTAAATATAATTTTATTAGTTGTTGAACTGACATTTTTGACTTTGACTGAAATTTTCTTAGTAACCCAGCTAATTTTTTTATTGACCACTGTGACCCATTAGTCGATACTTCATGATATTTTACAAAAATGATTACAATTGTTTTCAATTGATCCTATTAAAAAAATAGTAAAATGATGATAAGTGTTGATCCTTAATGTTTTTTTTTTTTTATAAATCATTTTGTGTACTAACTTCACTGGAAAAAAGGTCCTGTATCTGTTTTGCTGTCAATGCCCAGGACACCGTATAGGATTCCAGTCTTTAACCTTTGAAATGGTCAGTAATAAATGACAGTATCTTTTGCCCTCTTCAGCCCCGTAGTCATATCTCCATTCTGTCAAAGTGGTAGCCATTGCCATCGTTATTTATTGCCTATGGGTGAAGACAGAACATGGTTCTTCGACTACCATCTATTTTTCAAGCCTGTAAAGATTGGGCTAATCTTTTTTGCCCTGTGATGTATAGAACTTGTCATTATGTCAATCTAAACCGTAGATTCTATTGTCATTAGATTTTGCATTACTTGCTCTGTTTTAATAAATTATGCCAGCAATCAATTTTGGCAAAATTGGTTTTCAGCTGCTGTTTTTTTATAACTTTGTTCTATCCAGGAGGATAAGCATGGCTGGTCTGAGCTCCCGGACAGTCCCTCGTCTTGCTGATGCTATACATGCTGCTGTGACTCTTATTTCCTAGAGCAACACCATTCTATTTGGAAGGTTTTTGTCATGAGTCTTGATGCCTCCTCTAACGTTCCAAATTGTGATTTTCTTTTCCTCATCTTTGCCTATTATGTGATGTTTGAACATGGATCTCAGGATTGTTAAAAGGTTTCAATATTTAGAATTGGATTCTAACTCAATACCTGTCATATCTTGGTCATACATAATTGTCAACGAGAATTTTGTTGTTGTTATTCAGACAGTTTGTTGAATAAGCTCAGTCAATTCTTAAAACCTTCTCGATTCTTCCCCCCCCCCCCACCTTCTCTTCTCCAGCACAAAAAAGAAACGTACAGGAGTCACTAGAACCATGGATATGTTACAAACTGGGCAGTATGAAGACAACTAGCAAGAATTGTGTTCTGTATGCTTTTCTGTATTTTTGTTTTTAATTTTTATTGTTTTCTGTTCTTTGATTCAATTATACTAGGGGTGTTTACCATTGAAAGTGCTTGCCATGGGGAAAGTTTGTCCCACGGCACCATCACATGGTCACTCATAGTGGTAGTTTATTAGTCAACCATATTAATTTATTGATATTATTTCATAGCATCCTTGAAGTTTACATTTTTTTTTCTATTTTGGTACAGTGGATAAAATATACGTGTACTCTATATCGAGCAGTATTGGTATTAAAAATAGCAGATGTTAGATTTTTTTGCCATGCAGAAGAACATGAATTGAGCAATAAGTATCGGTATCAGTCAATATATAAACTATCCACCGATATCTCACCCATGTGGTGGCCCATCATGATTTTATTTGTATTGGAAAGTGTGGATATCAAGGTGGCCCCAACCTCTATTTCATTCCATACTAGTGTAAGACACTGATTGAAATGCTTCTTGAAATTTAGATATCAGTATGATTATCGGGACACCTGCTCACTTGTGTTGTATTTAAATATTCTGCAGTTTATAGCTGCTTAATTTACAATCATAGCAAAGAAAAATTGGTTCTGAAAAGACAAAAGGGTTAATGGACAATGGTGCCTAAGAAACTCGGGATTACATACACACAGACTAGATGATAAGTCAACAAGCCAAAAGACACTTCCTAAATGCATCAAGCCTAGTGATTAGGTGCTGATACTTCCCTTTCCTTGAAACAGGAAGGAAGAAACTCCTACCAAAAACAATAATTCAACAGAAAAGATCAGCTAATCGGATCTGAATATATGTACACACACGTCCAGCAAACTTGCTCCTTTTCAACTTCACTACTATATTTCTCATCATCAGTGTCGAGCTGTTGGACTTCTCAGGCCACCCCAATTTTCCAGCCTCTCGATATACGAAAGTTTCTTGTTGGCATTATTGTGATGTGTTGTTTTTCTCATAACAAGCTTCTCATTTTCTTCCTGCAAGTACTCATCTAAATCACCCTTTAAGTTATTCTCCTTGTCATCCAAATTCCAATCTATGAAATCCATGAGGGTCATAGAATTCGGTGTCTCCTTTGAAGTTGGGTTCTTGATCTTCTCCTCAAAGTGTAGCGATGGCTGCTTTCCATTCAATTCAACTGGTGAACTTCGAGCAAGAGAATCAGCATAAAGGACATCATCTATACGACCCATAATGGTGGAGGCCAAGCTTTCCAGTACCCTTGAATAGCTCTCGAGTACTGCATGCCCCACATCCTGCATAATTATGTGTAGCAAAAATGAGGAAATTAGCTGTCCATTTGCCCCGATGAGAACTTGTATAGATGTGTTTCAAAATAACATTTTGATGGTAATTCTCTCAAATGAAGAACTCATTTTAAAGGAGTTCTTAAAAATATTGTTCAAAGAAGCTCCAATTTGTAGTTTCTGCCCATCCAAAAGAGAATCCAACATTTCTTAATATCTGAATGAAGGGAGAGAGATTTGTTACAATGCAGCTCCATTGGAGCCATAAATAAAAACACAAAAAAATTATTAGAAATCAACACTTTGGACTTAATAGAAAATAATGCTGTAACCTTGATAGGTAAACCCTCATAGATATCAGATGCTCACATATAAAAAGTCAAAAGAGATATGGAGTCCCAAGAAAAGAGCGGTTTCCTTCAGGGTTTGAGACATGGAATTGATAGGACAAATTTTGAATTTGGCACCAGGAAATTCAATATTAAAAAAAAAAAAACAAAAGAATTTTTAATGAAAAAAGTGCTCTTTTAACTGAACATAATAACTTCAGTTTGAAGGAGCTTCCTGAAAATATTGTTCAAAGAAGCTCCAATTTGCAGTTTCAGCTTTGAGTATTACCAAAAAGCTGATTTAAGCTTCTTGAAATTGAACAGCTGTTTTTGGCAGAAACCTTTTTTGGGCCAAATTCAGCTTTTAAGTTAGGGTTGCTCTAAAAATTAGGTCAAACGGATACTATTTAGGCGTCATAATCGTTTCTTTCTTTGCAGAGAATAAATGGATTTGAATTTGATGCTTAGGTATTGTTCTTGCCTTGTTGTACTGAATCTTGGATATGTCAAGTGAGGATTGAGGAATTCCTGGGAACTGTTGTTCAAGTATGAGCAATATGGTCTCTGCTCTCTCTTCAAAGAGCTCCCTCTTTTCAAAGCTCACACTCGAACCCCAAGAAGACTTTCCATCCTTCTGAGTCATCTTCCTCTGCCAAATCACGATCGTTGCCTCGATCCTGTTCTTCAGCTCCAGCACTTTGTGCTCTGATGTCAAATCCATGGCTGCCAGAAACTTTTCTGGATCAAAAACATCATCCGTTATGCTCTTGTATATCATGTCTCCGAGACTCGCTCTACCGTTCTGTCAAAGCATGATGTTTTAAAGTTAAACTGACAAGATCACAAACTGGACATTTTGATTAATGGGTTGGCTATGATATAAATTGATCCATTTTAGCATCTAAGTTATTTGCTATAGTAATTATACATTGACAGTTTTACTGATGTTCAGTGAGTGCAATATGAAGTTTAAATTGTTCAATTCTAGATGGTCTCTTACATGGTTCATTGATGTTTTCAGAAGTTCCATTTGATTAAGTTCTTGTATATTTGCACAGTTTGTAATGCTTATGTAAATAGGCCAACATGTAAATTCTTTGAACCATGGGAGTAGTCTCTGCTTCTCAATATCAGCTGTCCATTTAAAAATAAATGGTTAAAAAAATTTAAAAAATAAATCAAAATTAATTATGCTGACTTTTTTAAAAATAGTTCAATCTCAGCCGTCTGTTTTTTATGGACAACTGAAATTAAGAGAAGTAGCTCCACTGGTTCCTATCAACGAGTTGGGTCTTGGTTTAAGATACCTCAACAAGATGCCGATCTCACCTAACTTGGCCTAAATGTAGAAATTGCTTGCCCCAACTGACTTGTGCTTACCTTAGGAAGGGATTCCATGTAGCTCTCCGGAATCTCCATTTCTGATAGAACTTGGGCATTGATAGCCATGGCTGCTTTCAAAACCTGGTTGACAGAATTCTTCTGATATTGAAGCCATTTTCTTGTTACTTCTGATAGGCCGCAGGATGGAACTTCTACCGCCGGTATCCACCATCTACCATCTAACCTTTTCTTAGTTGCTTTTTTATACTCTTTCTCATCTTGAGAATCTACATACTGGAATTCATTGGTGCCTTCAAAATTATCCAGGCATTCCTGGTTCTCAAGAAATTTTTTGGTCAGATCATTCTGAAATTATTATGGAAATCATTTGTGTTATCAGAAGGAGATTAAGGGTGGAAGAAAATAGGGCTCTTACAGTTAGCATATTGTCAAGCTTGCG
This sequence comes from Nepenthes gracilis, assembly GCA_033239525.1. Taxonomy (NCBI): domain Eukaryota; kingdom Viridiplantae; phylum Streptophyta; class Magnoliopsida; order Caryophyllales; family Nepenthaceae; genus Nepenthes; species Nepenthes gracilis. The sequence continues at coordinate 15,914,241 of BSYO01000016.1, read as the reverse complement.
TAGGGCTGGAATGTTAACAAGCAGATCTCCCCGTTGTCTTGTTACCACTACCTGCAAAATCCACTGGGCATCAAATTGTGTTATTTAGAAAATTTACTTTGTTAATTTCCAAAGAGACCTGAAGAAACAGGAGCTCGTAGAGCCTCTCATTTCAAAACCCTTCAATATTTCCAACTCTGTGGGTATCTTAACATGAACCCATTAATTTACCCTAAATTGATCCAACCTGAATTCCACAAACTCATATTTTGTCAATTTTGGCCAAATTTTAGGTAGATGATCTCACCCATAAAAGATATGTAATGATAAGTTCAGACATATGCAGTATCAAGAATCGAATTTGTGATTATGGATCTGATGTAAATGTCGAAATTTGTCTTTGCCAGTGGTTTCAAACCATGTGCGAGTTATGAGGGGGCTTGTACCTCCATGCTTGTTCCATCCGGAGACTGTTGTTGGGAAGGGACAAGCTCAACGATGTGATCAGTGACAGCTAAAAGCCAATCCATCTCCTTTCTCCACTTCGATCTTCTTTCTCGAGGAATAGGTTCTAGTCTCCTCTGCTCTCCAAAAACCGAAGCTGCCATTGCATCAAAAGAATTACCGTCAACATGAAGTTTTTCCATTAGATGTCAACAATCATGGATAAATTATGTTGATAATAATATTTAAATTTTAAATTTATATTATTTTTAATTTATAATTTAATTAGAATGATTTTAAGTTGCGAAGAGAATGACTATTTATAAAAGTTTATATCTAATAAAATAAAAATGTATAATTATTTATAAAAAGATATTTCCATAAAAGTATATAATTCTTTACAAAAATAAATTTTATTGACTTTGTCAAAAATATATAAATTAATTTTTAAAGGTTTAAATTATTATGATAAAGAGTAAATTTGTATACAAGAGCCAAAATATCTTATAAAATTAATATGTCTAGTCAAAATTATCTTAAATATTTTTATATTTATCATTCTATAATATTAAATAATGACCAGATAGCAAAAGAAAGTCATTGTATAAAATTTTATGATGGGATAAAAATGGCATTATACATAATGTCTAAATTAAATTCATATTGTCTAAAGGTCTAAAATTCATTCTTCTTATCATATTTAATTTTATTAGTTTTGTTATAAGGACTAGTAAATTATAAATTTTATTTGTTGATTCACTTTCCGAATTTATAAATATGGGTTAGTAAATTTAGATAAAATTAGCATAATTTTTTAATATACATGTCACTTTTATAATTATTATTTTATAACAATTATTTTATTAGCATGATCTCCGTATAGTTTTGGAGAGATTATATGCTTATAAATCTATAAGAAATATAAGATTATATGCTTATATACAGCATATCTGATTCATTAAAAATTATTGGATATATAAATTTTGATTTTGCTAAATGTCTAGATCGCTAAAGGTGCAATCTTTTAGAAGAGCATGAAATAAAAGTTTATTGCAATTTCCACTATAGAAATTGAGTTATGTTTTGTGATAATTCAGTAATAATTTCTTTGATAAATAATAATAAGATATCTAATAAAAATAAATATATAAAATTAAAGTATCTTGTTATAAAGGAAAAATAATAATAAATACAAAGTATTGCTTGAGTATATTAATACTGTGCTAATAATGGTTGTAGATACTTTGACTAAAGCTTTGTTCTTGGAATTATATAAAGATTATGTAGATCATATGGATTTGTTAATATTTAATTAATGATGTACAAATTGTAGACATTTGAAAATATCTTTAGATTATTATTATATTATATTTTTTTATTATACATATCTTTATTATTTTAAATATGACTAAATTTGACCAACGAATAAATTTTATAAAAAATACGTTCATAAAATTTGATTTGATTATAAGAATATGATGATATTGTAATTATGAAAAATTTTATATCACATTTAGGTAATATTATTATCATAATTTTTATTATTATTCTTGAATAATTAAATTTAAAATTAAGTCATATATCATAATATTTTAATAAACAGCCAACATACAATTTTTTTAAATTTCAAACACTTTATCAATAGTATTATTAATATAAAGCTTTCCTTATCAATATGGTCCAAGTAAGATGTTGGAATAATTTTAATTAATTCCCATATATGGATCATACTTATAATGATATTTAAAATTTAAATTTATATTAATTGTTCCTAATTGATAGTTTAATTGAAATGAATTAAAATAATGAAGAAAATTTAATTATTTCTTTAATGGGAGAAAATAAAAGTGAATGAGTATTTATAAAATGATATATCTAATAAAATAAAATTATAAATCTCTTCGTGAATGGATATGTCTTTAAAATATGAAAAGATACAATTATCAATTTCTTATAAAAGGAGTTTATAAAGAGAATATATGAAATCTCATCTCTCTATTCATGTATAAGATTTTTTTTCTCTTGAGAAAAATCATCATTTATTATTATTTATTTCGTTATAATTTTTTAAAAGAATTACTATAGATTACATAATCCAATATACGCATCAATCTTTAATTTGTAATAGAGTGCACATAGAAAACATTATTGTCGCCAAACAGCTAAGTATATATTTGGTTGTTGAGAATAAAAATTTTCATACTGTTCTTTATATTATTATTACATATTAAATATTAAAATACTAATTTTCAATTTATTTTATTTTAATAACTAAATATGATAATAGAAATTTTTACCTCTATTTTTATTATATTTTATTTTTATATATTTTTTTCTAATAATTACACAGGCCGTAACACTAGTAGGAGGCTGGTGGGTTTAGAAATCCAAGTACCTGAAAGATTTGTAATGGCATCCGACAAAGCCAAAGCTGATGAAACACCCTTTCCACCTCCTGACATATCTTCACCCAGCAGCAGTTTTGCAAACCTTTCTTTCATCAATTCCATGTCTGAATTGAACCACATTCAGAACCCAAATAAAAGAAACATCAAATTAAGAGAGAAAACCCTTCATTAGATCGTAATCGCTAAATTTCTGTATTGTGATTTCTGTTTCTTACCTGAGGGTGCTTTCCGGGGAGAGCTTCCTGCAGCCGTTCCTGCCTTGTTTAATCGTGAAATGGGACCTTCACAATCGGATGGATTGATTGGAATTCCCGCCGTTTTGATCTCCATTTCAGCACCTTGAGTCTTCGTCTGTCTATCATCTAGGGTTCCTCCCCCGCCGGATGGCTCAACTGAAGCGTGAGTTTTCCGTTCAGGAATATTGCACGACGACTTGTGAAGATCGAATGCTCGTACCATTTAAATACAAAAACCTACTTATCTTTTTCTTCTTCTCAACTATATGAAGGAGAGGGGATCCAATCGAGAGGAAAAGCAGAATTTTTTTCTGTTTTTTGGCCAAATCGGAGGCTTACGAAGAAGAGAAATGGTGGGCTGGCGATGGTTTTTGCATAGATGGGGTTTTCGTGACGAGTGTTGTGTTCAAATAATGGAATGTTGGGTGCCCGTCTGACCATTTTTATAGGTTTCGTTATTTGTTAATTTGAGGAATCGATGGCTGGGGTCATTCGACTCTTGCTGATGCAAACCAATCTCCCGGGAAGGCAAAATTGACGGCTCTGATTTTCTTCGGCTTTTAACTTTTTTAAAAAAAAAAAAAAAACTGTTATTTTAGGTCCTTCTGGTCTTTTCCTTTCTTCACCTCCTCTTCTTAACGATTTTATTATGTTTTTTAATGAGGTATAAAGAAATAAAGGTTATTTTTTTGTATATATTTAAATCATTTAATTATAAATAAATTATTATAACCTACCAACTAATTTTAAATATTTATTAAAATTTTTAAATGTTTATTAAATTATATAATTTATTTAAAAATAAATGATCTAAATTTTAAAAAAAATTATTTATTTTTTTAAAAGATAAAACCTTTTAATCCATAGCCATGCTTGTTACCATTATAGATAGGTAATGTAGCCTTTGCACCTTCTTGATAGTTGTCAGGTTATTTATTTTGAGGGCTACCATTTTAATATTTAATAAAATATAAAAAATATATATTTTTTGTTTTTTAAATTGATAGAATATCATAATACTTGTAAAAAAAATTGAGTTGTTTTAGTTCTGAAAACTTCAACAAAAATCTGATAGATAAGTTTGCCATAATAATAATAAGGTATTTAGAACTTCAAAAATATATGAATGTTGAAGAAAAAGAACATAGAAATTTAAGGGGTGAGAAATGTAGGCTAACTTTATATCATGAAATTAAAATAATTACAAAAAAATTGTGTTTTTTTAGAAATACAATTTTCAAAACACAGTTTTAGAAATACAATCAAATTATGTCTTGTATTGTTGGACATGCTACATAAATCCTATCTTGCTAATCAATTTATTAGACCAAGCATCGTAATTTATGTCTAAATGTTGTTACTCATTGGCAACATACTATAAAAAGAATTAAGACAAGTAGTAATCCTCGTCGGTGTGTTTAGGTCGAGTTTTGCATTGATCTATAATTGTTTTTCGTGGAAAGAGAAGTGTTTGAAGAGGAGAGACAGTGAATCCAACCTGCTCGGGAAAGGGAAAAAAGGCCTACAGAATTGGGGACTAAAGTTTGTTCAGTGTCTTATCTGGAAAAATCTCTCTTCGCTGTCTAATGGGAAGGAAGAAACTCAGTCAATCGACAGAAAGAAGAGTCGTCATTGCATTTGGCTAACAAATCTCTGATGGGTGACGATGAATCGACAACGACTGTAATGGGAGGTGGCAGTAGGGAGAGAGTATAGAAACTACTTATGCCGTTGGCTGATTCTTCCGTCAACAATAACAACTCTGCTAAACCCTCTCCTTCTGCCACATCCTCCCACCTCACTGGCCGCGAGGTCATTAATTTTCTCTTCTTTTTCTTCGACCATCTGGGCTTCGCTTCAATTTTTCTGGGTTTGTTTTGATCTGTTGTACTTCCTTGTAGCTTATCAGATTTTCATAACCTATTTTTGATGTTCAGTGTTTGTATGGCTAATTGAACCTAACTTAGCGTAGCGGCGAATTACTGCAGTATTTCTGATCAGCTTTATGTGCTTCAAAGAGTCATCAGGTAATTAGGATCCAAATTGGCTAATGGCTGTTTGATAGGTTGTGAGTCCTTTCGAAGTGGTTACATTTTCTAGTCGTTTTTGGCGTGTTCAATTGTTGCTTTTTAAGAGGGTGGGATCACAAAATTCGTTCTTCTACTCCTGTTTTTGTGGTTATCGCTCCCTTTGCGAAATCTAAATTAATTTATGTAGCCTGAGAGCTGTCATTTTACCGAATTCGCCATGGTTGTCCGCCCATTAAAAAGCACCGAATCATCCATCATGCCACTTCCCCTGTATCACCACCTGATATTTCATCATCTAGCCACCATCAGCGAACATTACTTCCATTTCCATCACTCAGAATGGAAAGTTTTGCGACCACCATCACTTCCATTGGATAATTTCAGCCTTCGCTGCAGTCTCCTCTGCTGCCTCTTGTCATCTTCTGCAATCTTTTTTCCCCTCCCCAGCCACCATCTCTATTAGTCACCATTGATGTCTTCTAATACCACATTAAAATCAACCACCCATGACCAAATCACCTTAATTGAATGTCATATTCTAGGTAGATGGCCAACTGAGAGAAATAACGTAAAATGTTACTATTCTGGTGATGCAAATTGCCGCAATGGTGGTACACTGCTTCTTGGAGGTGTTATAGCGGCAACAACAGTGATGGTGGATGTCATTTCTTGGCGACAATGGTAGTTTAGTGGTGAAGGTTACAGTGTCTGATCCTGGGTAACAGAGGGGTGAGAGAGAAAGGAGAGAGGGGAATAGATGCTACAGGTGGCAGGGCCAGCATTGGGAGAGCTGTTAAAGTCCTGATAGAGATGCTCCCACATCCATCTGGCTTCTAATTGTAACTTTTGGATAGTTGTGGTTATATGCCTGGTTGGAGGAAAAGAGAGAACTTGAAATTAGACTTACAGTGGCTTTCAAAGAAATGCTGTTCCCTCGCTCTATCTCCTGCCCATTGTCAATATACGGTTTTTCTTCTTTGTGGGGTACAATATGATGACCTCCTTTATGATATTGCCAGGTATTCCTAAAGCAGTATATTTGGGAATATGTTTCCTAGGTATCATCCTCTTTTACCTGATGGCCTTTACAAGGATCCTGTATCTGGCAACCAACCTTGTAAAAGAAAAACTTTCATTTTCCCATTTCTAGTAGGGGGTCCCGTGATTTCCATGCTGTTTTCCAGTCCTTTTCTTTTAGTTGTTCAACCTGAAGTGATAGCTTCTAGCCAGTGTAGTGGTTGAGATGGCTGCACCACCGCTCACTAAAAAATGGGACAGCAGTGGTCCATTGGCAAGCTTGTTTTGATCTTGGACATAGTCTATTGGAATTCTAAAGCACCACCACGAATGCTACTGTGCATCTGCCTGTGATCCAGTAAGGCACCACCCTGTTGTGCCAACAGCCAACTTCGGCGTGTCAGTTTAGTTATCCTCATCAAGCCACTTGATGCCGTATGTGACAAAAATCTATTTGTTCTGTAATTTTGTTTCTTCTTGTGATCATTTCATCTTTATTCTTTCACATAAGAGGAAGCTAACAACTTGTATCCTCACTGTACAGACTTTACAGATTTGTCAGGAGCTGGGCCTCCAATAAATTCATCACTGGATGGTAGGAATTTCTTTTTCTTGCTTTTGCCCCAAGTTTTCCCTAATAGTGTTTGTGGTTTGTTGACATGTTCCCATAGCCATTCATTCACATATTTGTAGAAAATGAGGCAATAGACACCCGTGTTTTGCCCTGCACACAGTGCTCCCCTTCCCTAATGACGGTTCAGATAGTGTTTATTAGGTAAATTGGTGATTTGCTCTGACCTTATGGTCTTAGTCTTACAATTTCAATAGTGAATTTGGTTCAAACATAATTTTTTTTTTTTCTAATGCTTCCCTTGCCATGGGATGGATTTAAGGTATCTTAATGTAATGCTCTTGCAGTGTGCATTTTAATAGACTAGACGGATGGGATATACAATCAATCACCCATTGGACATTGTTAAGGGGCTACTGAGCATATTGCAGTACAAACTTCACTTAAACTAACTTATAATAATCTGGTTAGAAAAGAAATGTTCGTTCACAAGTGAATGCTCCACTTAACTCTTTATTCATTCTAATATATTCTATTAATTTAGCGGAGAAAGAAAATCAATATTGGTTCTTTCATTAAGGCGAGAAGGATGAGTGATGTAGGGAAGGAAAAATCAGGGAAGGGAAGAAAAAGAGATTGGGGAAAGGGAAGAAATAGGAGAGAGAAACAGAGAAAAGAAAAACAAAGATTATAAAAAAATTAAGAACAATCACAACTTTCAACATTAATTTAATTTTATCAATAATATCACAAATAATAGAGTTAGGGCCATTATAAAGTGGTACCTTGCTCTTAGATTAATTAAAAAATAAATATAATTTTTTAATTAATAGCAACTTAAAATAAAAAAAATAATATAATATAATATTTTTGAATATAAATCAAATAAAATTTCAAAAATATCAAAGATTTTAAAAAATTAATAATCAAAATCACACAAAATAAATCTCTCTAATTTTAGAATAATATCCACAATGTCTACACCAAGGAGCCTACCTAATTAAACAACATAGCAAAAAAGGATAATAATTCAAAAGAGAGGTTTTTTTGAAGGGGAAAATAACAATATTATGTGGTATCTTATTGCTTGTGGTGCCACTAAGGTGCCCCCTTCTGGGAGTACCATTAAGGTCGTTCACCTCTTATTGAAAGTCCCCATTAACACGTGAGTGTAAACAATACAATGAATCTTGCTCACTATTGAAGCTCAACTTGTCTCAAATCCTGAGTAGTCTATCTCATTTTAGGCTCATGTTGGGTTTTGAGTTACTTAAACAGCCTTTGCACTGATTCAGTACTTTTTGATACCTATCTCAAGGTTATGAGGCCAATTGAGCTTTTATTTCCAATAATTCTAATATTGTCTTATTGATATTGACTTTGGCAACAAAATAATGAGTTTCTTATAATCCTTATATATACCATTGATATCCTTTTTTAAATGTTACAAAACATAGCATATTTGTGGGGACCTAGTCCTCAATCACCCGATTCAGCTCAAACCACCATAAATGAAAAATATCCATCACAATAACAACTCATTAAAATGAGAGATAATATAAATATTTATAATAAAATAAACTCATAGGAATGCAATTTCAATAAAATATCCAACATTTAGTAAAATAGAAAAGAAATCTTACCATCTTTCATCATAAAAGCTACTAGACTTTGGAATCGCCTTTACCTAAAATCTCCACAGCATTTGTACGATATTCACTAACATGCTATCAACCTTCTCTATTTTGAAGTCAAGAGAACGTAAGGATGAGCTAAAAATTCAATAAGTGATATAATCAAAATAGTAGCGATCAATATACATTTCGAATAATAATATTAAATATACAAGAGTAATAACAATATGCCACTAATCATCAATCATTTGAGACAATGTCACGTTGAAAGTATGACTCAAGAGCTATAAGAAGTTTCTATTCAAGGTTTCCACCGAAACCGAATACATGAATTCAACTAGGATTCCACTGAATCTCAATATTAATAGTAATATAAGTTTCACCGAATCTATCTTAATAGAAATCACAACTATATGAAATATGACAACAATTCCTTTGGATCTTTTTTTGTCACTTCAACCAATGACAACGTGCTTGCCATCGATGGTTGGATAAAAACCATGAGGTAATCAATGTTACAAGTTTTACAATCGACCAACTCTATGATCTCATGATGTCTTACCACTCTTGGTGTGCAAGTATCAAACTCAACTAAAATGATCAATATTCTCGTTACTCTCTTAGGGTAAGCCTAGACTATACTACACTCGTATTCTCATGGTCCAATCGGGATCTACGCCCACAAGGGGTCTGAAATATTCTATCTCAAATTCACATGTCAATCCTAACACTTCTAGGTATGATATTCCTTGATATCTTAACATGTATTATTTATAGGACTATAAGCATCTCTCCACGTATTCAATCCATCTGGATATGAAAATCAGTATCGAATAACTATAGAGCACCATAAGATTTTGCAAGTTCCATATTTCTTGAAATTGTAGTATTTTTATAAAATCTCATTGATCTTGACCATAAATAACAAGAAGGTTATGCACTGGATCTAAGATAATATAGAGAAACAATCACCAAGAAAATAAGAAAAATTTACGAATAAACTAAATATCAACTCTTATCATCCTACTTGGCCCATCATGGCCTACTGAGCCATACGTCCCAAACACAATGCCTTCTAGGCGCTAAGTTTAAAGCTAGACACCAAATAAACTGATCTGTAAGATTTTACCCAATTATTACTAGATTCATTGGTTATTGAACTCATTTTAAGACTTGCATGAAGCTCGTGAGAACTGACGTTGGAATTAACAATAGTGCATGTTCGCATGAGGTTTGCGAGAATAAGGCTTGAGTGAGCTGACCTCCACGAGAAGTTTTTGAAAAGAGGGCTTGAGTGGACGTGCATGCGATTTGCATGAGTTCCGCAATAAGAAAGACTCAATAGGACCTCCACAAGATGATCTCGAGAAGAAAGTTTGAGTAGACTAATCTCTGCGAGAGGGTCGCGAGAAGATAGCTCGAGTAGACAATTTTCAGATTTAATCTTGGTTTTTAGACTTACGATGTTTAACGTCCATTTTTTTGTCAATCAATTTCTATGTCTTTGGATAATTGAAATTGTGTTTCATCAATAAAAATTTAGACTTAGCATATCATAGTATAACAATCATATATATATGGGCACGAATGCATGAATGTATTGATTTAATGTACAAGCAGTTAGCCAAAAAAAAACTGATTTCCTGACTTCATTACTGTTCATAGTCTTCCTCCTTGTGCAGTTACTATTCACTCATTTCACATTATTCAATTCCATTCAAACGCTCATTAATCTTATTTAACTAGGTAAAACATTGAATTTTATAAAGTTTGAGCAAGGTATAGTCATCCAATAACATATATATGATGTTTGTCAATGATTTCCAAAAATACAAATTAAATTGGAAGGTTGATAAAATATGATACATTGAATTCTATAAGCCAACGAAATGGAAATCCGCTGTACATGATATTAACATCAAAGTAGTGGGAATTCACTTGTTGAAGGTGAAGATTGCTTGCCTGATTTCCTCCGCCACGGCACAAAGCATCAGCAAAATAGTAGCATTGGCTTCAGCTCTCTCTCTCTGTAACACAAAAATCAACCACAATAAAAGATACCACTCCAATCAATAGAATCTGAACCTCAATCAGAATTCTCAAATCAGATGCAGCTTCACTGATAAATACATACACTAGTCTATCACTTCCTTCATGAGATATACTCCCCTGCCATAAGTATTCATAACTCCTGAAAATAATTAAGTGTGAATACCCACTATCAGATTCACTCCCCTACTATTCCTTGCTTCAAGTAACCTTAATCTCCATTCACATACGTGCATGGGATGGACAAGTGAATGACGAAAAAGAGGGGCGTGAGTTTTAGGTCCACATGATAGTACATAATGCATTACACAATCATAAATTATAGTTAAGATTGGTTTTAATATTTAGTACACTAATTTATATAGTTCTCACCTCTTAGTTATACACAAAAACACATTTAAAGTTATTGTAAGTCCTAATTAATATTCTAAAGTATTAAAAATAATTACCGGTTGTCGGAGAAAAAATTACCAAAATACTTTTTTTATATTTCTGAGAGTCTGACTTGTTTAGCCTGATCACAATAGTATCCTACTCTCGCCTGCAATTAATAATCCCAATTATTAACCTTTGCTCATTAATTACCTTCATTAATGACCTTTTTGGATCAAGAACACAAATCAAAATATTAGGGTATTACAATATTAGTGAATCCATGTTAGCCTTGTGGTAGGCTATCCACTTTCTTGGCCAGTTGTTAAAGTGAACTTTCATACAATGGTAAGGTTGCTTCATTGTGATTTAAAGGTCATGGGATCAAATCACATAAACATTTTTGCAATGTAGTGGTAAGATTGCTTATTTTTTTATCCTATTCAGAGTTTGTAATATAGGAAGTCACGTGCACTAAGCATATATTTCATACACACACACACCATATTAAAGCATGAATTTTTTCCCTTGGCTAACTCATACTTGATGTTGTGCACAAGGTTCTTACTTTTTTGTACTTTCCTGTATATATCTACCTCATCATCTCAAATGACATGAGTACTACAATGTATATTATCTCCCCCACCAACTTCAAAAGCTTTGGTCTTTCCATGTGGTGAAAACTTCAACAGTGGCTACCGACAATGCATTGTTGATGAGGACATTTTGGAGATTTGATCTATTAATTTATTTTATCAGATTTACTTTCATATTTTCATATTTTGAATATTTCTAAAATTTCATATTTTAATAGTTTCTACGATATCTATGAAATGTATATTTTCTTTCCGTTATTTTTTCATTTGAGGTTGTGGTCGATTAAAAAATTATACTTGTTCTCTTTTAATCAATAATTAGGATGTCTTCATATAAGAATCTTAATTTTATTATTTTAGTAGTTACAAATAAATAATATGGTAAGTATTATTGATGTTTGATTGTCTCTTTCTTCCCCCTTGCTTCTTCTTCCCCTCCCTTCTTGTCCATCTCTTCTCCTGCCTCCCTTTGTCACTGTTTCTTTTTCTTTTTCTTCTTCTTCTCCCTGTTCACTGTTCATCCCTCCTTTTCCTTGCTTCAAATTTGTGTCAGAGATTAAATTTAGTATTAGAACCTAAATCTTGATTTTTCAAAATTTTCTTAGTTCTCTGAAATCCACAACTTGTTCCCAGCTCCACAAATTACCCGACAAACATCTTACCACCTTTGCAAAACAAACAAAACTCACCACTAGGATGCTGCCCACTATTGTCATCTCTTATGATGAGTTTAGTGATGACGAATTGCCATCAATGCCACAACCACTTTTTCCTAAGCAGGCACATAATCACATTATCAAAGGCAATTTGGAAGTATTGCAAGAAAGAGATTGACTACGGGAATATTAGGATTCCTACTCGATGGGGTCGAGCTTTCCGACCAAAGAGAGTTAATGAGGATATCTTGGAGACTTAATTTTTAGTTAATTTTATCAAATTTTCTTTTATACATTGTTTTATCTCGGAGTTTTCTGAAATTTTTATATCCCAAACATTTAATGTCCTCGTTTTTTTTCTCAAATTTGCTTTCTATTTTGTCATGTATTGAAGATTTATAAAAGTAGTTTTTAGTATATCTATGGAATGTTATATTTTTTTTCCATTAATTTCTTATTTTAGGTCATGGTTATTTGAGAAATTATACTTATTTCATAGGTTTCATAGGAGTAGGACTTCTTTATATAAGGGTCCAAATTATTTAGTAGCTGTGGATAAGTATGGCGGATACAAATTGTCTCTCTCTTCCACATTTGCTTCTTCATTCCCTCCTCTTTTGTCTCTTGCTTTTCCCTCCCCCTTGTCGCCCATCATGCTGCTGCTGCTTCTTCTTGCCCTTCTCCCTCTTATCTCTTCCTCCCTCTTATTCCCTGCACCTGTTGCTCTTGATTCTCCTTGGTTTAACTCTAGCAGGAACCCTTATTGCACCAGCTCTTATTCTATGGATCTTTAGCTCATGCCAGGTGCTATACAGTTATAAATTTGATTGTCATCTACCTTATGTTCAGTTGAACTCTTGCTAGATTTCTTGCCACTAGTGGATTTTCAATTGCTAAATTCTTAGTTTTGTCATGGATCTACGCTAAGCATCTGTCAGGTTCTAACCAGCTCAATCTGGAGTGGAAGAATCCCCACATCAATAGTAGGGAAGCAGCTGGCCTTTGTAAAAGGTGTTGTGCACTCTGATATTACTGACTCCATGCTTTGCACTAGGCTGAAGTGGTTTTACCTTTTTGAGTTTTGGATTTTAATTGGAAGGCACAACCCTGATCAACTTAGTTACTACTATTTTTTACTTCACTGTAAAGAATTAATGCTGGACACTCTTGACACTCAGACATGGGCATGGTAGTTGGACTGGTCAAATTGGTGTAAAATAGCAGTCAAACTCATGGATACATTCAAGTATCAGAAATTTCATATAAGTCCAAGTAATATAGCTGAATGGTTTCCTTGAGTTTGGGCATTTGGTTTGAGGCCCAAAAAAATTGTCCAAAAGAGTCATTTGAACTCACTTAGACAAGCTTCAGCTGGGTGACAAACAAAGAGAGTTAAATTTGAGCTACTTTAAGCCAAGATTATCCCAGGCTCAAGCCTATCTTGAGCTCTATTATGAGGCATCTAGGTGAGCTCAAATAGAAGATTACTCTCTCAGCAACTTTGTTGCATCCTTGGGTGCTTCATCTTTTGAATAATATCATATGCACCTATAATTCTCTATTACAACCTTGGAAGTTTGCCCTGTCTTCTTATCTTTTTTCCCTCATAGTTATTGAATCTTTTTGTGCACAAAAGTTACTTTATCAATTTTCTTTCTTGTTTTTAGTTGCAAAGATATCTTAGTGCATAAGGCTACCAGATTGTAGGGTGAGATGTATGTAACCTTACCTGCACTGTAGATAAGCTTATCAAAATCCATTAACAAACTTTAAAGTTTTCCTTTCTCTCCTCTCCATCCATATGTCTAGTAGCTCTCCCACCAACACATCCTTTTGTAGATAGTTATACTTACAAATTCCAAATTCCACTTGAACCTTGCATATTTTGCCCAAAGACCCGTTGGACCAATTTCTTACTATTAATCTCATCCCTTACTGTCATGAAGACCCATTCTGTGGTGGTCAGTGCAAGCAGCTAGTGAGCATCATGATTGATCAATTGATAGGCTTTGGCTGATCAGTGAACCTAATAGTGGTTTGATTCTGGCTATAGTGATAGTAGATCATGTTTAATGCTACTGATATGCTGTCATATGAATTAGATGTATATGTCTGCCTTGTGGGATGCTTATCACAATAGTTGTTTGATGCTTGCTACTCAGTATTGTAATTAATTCTGTCATTCTTACTGTTCTTCCTTTTGTTGTGTCATCCTTTTTCCAATTGCCATCACTTTCTATATAACTTGGTGGTTCATACTCTTAGTTGATGCGGTTTTTTCTTTAATTTATGTTCAACTTGGAATTCATATTTTTGGTATGCAGTTTTCTTCAGTTGGTGAGACCTTGGCTAAATTGGTTAATGCAATGGCCTTGGGACTGAAAGGTCTTAGGTTCAGTTCCTTTGTTTCCAACTTTAAATGACCAAAATAAAACCCCAGACAAAGAAGTGTATCTACAGTATCCTGAACAATTTCTCGTCAGTTTAGGGAGGGACTAAGGAGGGGAGGCTTTATCTTCAAGCTCTATATATACCTTGATCTTGTTTCTGCATTTTTATTATCTCACAACCAAAATGTTATCTATCTTCTTCTATTTGATGGAAAAGAAAATATTGTCTTGTAGGATATTCCTTTGTATTATTAACTGGGATACCTGTAATATTGGTTGTATTTTGCCTCTGAAACCTGGTTTAAATTCACAAAATATTACACATACCTTTCCTTGGGGCATTTTTGCATCCAAAATTTTAAATCATCTATTCCAAAACATGATGTGTATGACGTGAATGTCCCAAAATAGATTAAATAATAAATAATAGTAATTCATAGACGGTGGAAAACTCTTCACCTGAAGTTTATTAGACACTTCCTTTGAGAATGCTAATACAAGAGATAAATAGAGGTGCCAAGGATACTATCAGGTGTCATGAGGACTGCAAAAAAATAATTTTATCCTATGGCTGGTCCCCAGGGATGTAAAGAGGGAGAAGTAAAAGAAAGAATTGACCACTTGTGCAATTAAGCCAAAAAAAATCATTTTTAAGGATTTTCTTGAATGATATTTTCCTTCTTAGTTTTAGCTGGCCTAAATAATGCATTTCACATGTTTTCGTATAAAAACACCATTTATTTTTGCTTATATTAACTAAATCTTTCAATAGAAGTAGATTAGCTAGTGTCTATCCCTCCTTTAAATGTACTAGTCTCTATGTTCAACACCGATTGCCCTCAATTTAGACTGTGTCAAGGAAGAAAGGAGCAGAAAGAAAAAAATAGAAAAGACAAGAAATGAGAATCCCCGTCAATATTTCTATGGCAGTGTCAGTTCTGCTAGAGCTTTAACGTCTCCTATTGTGAACTTTTCTAACATGTTTGAGCAACTGTAAACAGATTTTTCCTTTCATTTGTCCTTTTGGTATAGCTCATTCTGTTTTCCCTCTTTACAGACTTACATGCCTCAATATGTTTTCCACTCTTCAAACTCAATATGTGAAGTACATGATACATTTGCACTAGGATCAACAGTTGATGTGGCAGTACGATAACAACAACAACAAAGCCTTAGTACAAAGAAACCTATGTGGGGACTAGTGATGTAGCACTGTGACTGTTTTTTTGGTGTTCTTCAATTCATTGGATCTGTGAGATTTTCTTTTCTGTTGTGTCATAGAAAATGTTAACTCAGACCCTTCCTAGATCTCACAATATGGGAATTTTTGTGCACCAGGTCATCCTATTTTTTATCAGGGAGGAGAATTGCTGTGGTAATAATGGCTAGTTTGACTTTCAAAGGAGCCTCGGATCTATCCTTGTACCTTTCTGAACACCTTTGGTGATTGTAAGGAAAGGGTACATTTCTCAATAATAGAAACATTCTATTAATTAAATCATGGTTTTCAGACATTTTAGTCACCAATCATTTGTGCAATTTTCCTTTGCAGCTGTTAGTTGAGCTGAAAGCCTGAAACAGATATTGTGCCGTTTCTCTTTTTAAAGATCATGAAGAACTTTACTAGTTTCTCTGCTGATTAGTAGATTTCATATAGTGTGGGTGTTTTTTATTCTCTTGCTGGCCTGTATCCATTACTGATGTTAGTCTATGAATACAAGTATACTACTGTACAAGTGGCATTAGTTACAGAAAAGTTTCAAGAAAAAATGCATAGCTTGCTCTGAGGGCTTTGCGGTGAATTCTCACATAGACTAATCTAAATTCCCATATGATGCTTTCTTATGATCTCCTTTCTCCTGTACTCTCTCTTCCTTAATCTCATACTGTGCTAATGTGATTCATTTCATACCTAACTACTCATTGCAGCATGATCAGAAAACTACATTTGTGTCAAGTTTTTGATACCTATTTTAGTCATTTTCCTTATTTATAGAACAAAATAAGTCAGTTGTCACTAAATGCTTCCCGACTTTCATAGGTATTTTAGTTCATCTTTACCACCTTAGTATATTGACTTTAACAGAACCAAGTTGAAAGTTGGATCAATTTGCGTAAATGCTGAGCAGTAGTCTCCTTCCTAGTAAGCAATCTGTTGTTTACTATAAATTAATCTGCCTGTACATGAAATACTGATCCATTGACAATTTGTACCTTGCCTTAGGTATTGGATTTATAACATTCATAACATGCATCTTTTTTGGTTGGGATGCTCATGTTATCATGGTTGGGATCTTCTGTCTTAAGCCTTGGTGAGTGATTTATTAAGCGGATGCCATTTGTCCGCCATATCTACAGTGCTTCAAAGCAAATTAGTGCTGCCATATCACCCAGTGTACTTTCTAAGAAATTTTTTTTCTTATGTTTTTGGCCAAATAAAGCTGGGTTGGTTTACTGGCAGAAACTCTTTGGACTTTTACAGATCAGAACAGCCAGGCATTTAAGGAAGTGGCAATCATAAGGCATCCACAAATTGGTGAATATGCATTTGGGTTCATCACCTCGTCTTCACCTTGCAGGTGAGCAGATGAAGTGACATTATATAAAAATTGCTGTTTATAAAATTTGCTGTTTAGATACCCATATCATGTTATTGGTATGAAGATTTCATTCATGGATGAGACAGATAAACATATTAGAGATCATTGTGTCCGAATGCATGTGGTTTAAAACCATTGAATTATTGCGCCAAGCATATGCTTAGCAACTTTCTTCTCAATAATTTCTAATCTGATAATTAATCACATGTTATTATGTTTTTGGCATGCTTTCTGTACAAAAGTAAAATTGTGGGTAGGGATGCCAATGTATCGCGTTTGGGTCAGGAGAGTCAAAATTAATCCAAGCCCACACTTCTAGCACATCCCAAACCTATACCTTTGAGTTTGATAAAATCGTTATAATTTGGGTTTATCTAAACCCAAACCCAAACTAAAACTATTTTCTTTTGGTTTTTTCCCTCTTAGAGGAAAAATAAAATTTGATGATATTAGTTTAGTTTTTAGTCAATTAAGTTAAAAAATAGGTTACCAATAGTTATTCAAATTTATAATCCATTAAACATAATTTAGCTTAAAAAAACTTTAAGAAATGCTTTTAATCATAGAACAATAACATAAATATTCTGAGTGTTAAATTCATAAGGTAGCTGAAATCTTCAGCTCTCCCCAAGCATCAAGCGACTCATCAAGCATTTGTCATTCTAAAGTCAGAATCCACATTATATAAAACAAAGTAAAACATAATGATTAAGTTTATAACTTTATAATAATGGTGGTATTTATATATTATTTTATGTCCTATATTACATATTATATATTTGGGTCAGGTTGGGCGTGGACATACACAAACCAACCTGGATCCAATTATGAAGTTTTGGGTTTTTCCAAACCAAATCTGATAAAAGTTGGCAATGTGGGCTTCAGCCCAAATGCTGAGCCGGCCCAAGCCGTTGAGCCGGCCCACGAGCCGCCAAGCTGCAAGCCGCAAACGGCTTGTCTGAAGCCGATTTCGAGCCGAATCAGGGTTTGATACCGATTCGCCTTCCTCGATCGATTCATCATCATTTGGCGTTTTTCTCGCTTAATTCTTGAAGCATTAGTTCCATTAAGTGGTGATAACTTTCCCATTAAATCAATTCTCAATTTTGGCGGTTTGAGTAAAACCTATAAATTGAGCATTTTGTTTGTCCCCTTTGAAAGTCATATCAGGTTGTATCAGGTTTGGCAGGTATTTTTCGATTCTAAATTCCCTTTTGTGGTTGTTTTAGCCACATAAATTTCTAACAGGTAAAACCTACATATCAGGTTTTATCAGGTTTCAGTATTTTTTGCATCCCTATGTGTGCGCCAAACACTATTGATGCTTCAAGTCCTGATTGGTGTTTGTCATGTTGATATATTTGGATGAGGCAGAGAATGCATCTTTACACAAATTCTCTTGCAACCTCGTCTCCCCACAGGGGAAAGGGAATACCGACATTCAAAAAATATTATAGGGTTTAAGGTTTAGTGTTTCGGGGGTTTGGATCATTAGTCACTGGCCTTCAAATGTGGCCATTCTGCCCCATGAGTTTTGAAAGCTATTTGAAATGAAATAATTGCTTTTCATCTTTTGACCCAAAAGTTGATATCACAGAGGAAACCCAGCCCAATGTCTTGAATGCTTGTAACAGATTTCAACTGTGCTAAATTGCTAGCATAATCTAGCTCTCGCCAACCCAAAGAGAAGGAAATGAAAAAAGGAGTCTACCTTCCAGTTGATGGATTTGTTTATTTATTTATTTTTCAAATAAGGGTGTTCAGGTAGGATGAAGGGGAAGCACAGTATGAAAGAAGAAAAAAGCGAAGCTAGGGAAAATGTGGAGATTGAAACCGATTTCACAATAAAAAAAAGACTTTCTTTTAATCTATAGCTATCGATTTGCAATTCTCTATATATGTATATATTACTAATATCTAGCTTGTATACAGCCTGATCTTTTTTACTATTATTTCTTCAATTTTAGATATTTAAAATCATGCTTTGCTACCTGCCTGCTTGATTAAAACCTGGTTCAACTCCTCACCCATCAAAAAGAGGTAAAAAAAAGGCAATAATGCCTGTTTTTGTGTGTCTGCTTGTCAAATTTAGTGTCAGTAACTTGTTATTTGTTCTGTGTAATCACCAAACACTAACTCTATATAAACCCGTGTTTTTGTTTTACTTCAACTTGATAAAATTATTCGGGAGATGAAGATCTCCGCTGTATTTAGAAGTGAAGAGAATTTTTTGTTTGGTCTCCCCTGCTGTATTATCATTTTAAATACTGTTTGTGATGGTGATTAGTGATTGAGTAAACTAGAACACTTGTTTTATAAGGTTGACACATTGCTAGATACAGATGCATATAAAATATAGATATTATCATCATGATCTCCCCATAATAAATACAGTTGTTAATGATTTTTATCGGTTGGTTTTTCCATAACCCAAGCTCGTGAAAGGAAGAGACAAGAGGAACATATAAAGATTGTGGTAAAAAATCCATAATAGTGTCCAACTATAATGATCGAATTGATTATCTTCATGCCTGTTTATTCTGAATCAGAAATGAAGAAGTCAAAAGATCATGTTGAATCAGAAATGCAGCATTCTAGAACTAATTTGAATGCCTCTACTCTTTTTCTCGAATCATATTTATACCAGAATTTTTTTTTTTTAATTCAAGAACTTCAACTTACAGAAGATAATTCACAGAATGCATGGATCAATGGTGGTTCTAAATCATGCTGCTAACTTGATATTTATGGTAGGACTATTGAATGACTCCTTATACCATTATTACTCGTGTTATTTTGCAGTGGTCACTGTAATAGAGGTGGTGGTAGGAGGCCAACGGCGGTGGCAGCAGGGTAACCGGAGGTGGCTGGTTAGCAGGTGGACCTGGTGGTTGTCGCTGTACCCAGTGGTCAGCAGTGTAAGAGAAGGGAATAATTATTCCTGAAAGTTTAGGAATAACAACTATTACATCCTATTGGTTTTATTTATTTACATCTAAAAAAATTAGACTGAATAAGATAACATCTATGCCGTAAAAATATAAAAATGTCCATAAGTTTTATTTTGGTCTTACTTTATACAGCTAAATGTACCGTGGCAGTTTACGTTATATCTGATGTCGGCAGGCCCAATGGATTATTTAATTACGGAAAAAAGGCCCAAGAGATTTGTTTGGGTCGTACCGTCAGTCCAAATCATATGTATGTTTTGGGCCGTGCCGTCACGTGAGGCCCAGTTTCTGTATTCACTGGGAAACCTAATCCCTGCAACTGTCCCTTTATAAACTGCGATCGCCGAGCTTTAACCATGTTGTAGGGCTTAGCGTTCTTCATCCGCTCGTCCTCCTCTGTTGTGTTGTTGTCACTGTTGCTCGATCTCACCTTGACAATTCGTCTTCTTCAATTCTCTCTCTTGTTCGCTCGCTTGCCCGTTTTTCCTTGTTGTTAGGGATCAATAGGTTGTGAACAGAAAATTAGGGTTGGGGGGAGGACAATGACGAAGAAAGTGTTTTGAAGGCCTTGTCGGTCGTAAGTACGACATCATTTCGCCTTGCCGACCATGCTGCTATATCACCGTCCATAAGTTGAGTCCCTTCCCTTTCTCTTATTCCTTCCATCCCATCTTCAAAGACTATTTGTTGTTTATTATTAATTTTCTGATTTTTAGATTCTTAAGTGTGTTTTTCTGTATCTAATTGTGGCCGATGATTATTTTCTTTTTAGAAAGACAAGCATATGTCTGAATCAATCTGTGTTGATCCACCTAATGTTCTCATGAGGCCATTGCCCGTTAGTTTTTATTGCAGTATTGCGTCTTTTTTTGACCTTTTCATCTTCGTCTTTCAAACGAGTTTTTTATTTTCTATAAGCCTTTTCTTCTAGGAAAAGCGTAAAAGTTCACGTTTTGACATGGATTGGATTGTCAGTGATGAAAGAAATGGTGTTAATGGTGTTGTATGATTTTTCATGATTACATTCACACTACTGCCTTCCTTCTGAGACAAATTTTCACTGTCTATTGCTTGTATTTCTTGTTTCAGCGGCGTTTTTAGGGATTTGATTTTTATGGCAAATACTTCTCGTATTTCCAATTCGCTTTTGGATTACAACTGTAAATGGTTCGTCATATGTGCCATCAGAACCACGACGAAACACTTGTACCACAATCATCTCTGGCAATTGAGAGGAAATGGTTGCGTGATGATCAGAAGCATAGTTCAGATGACAAATCTGTGATTGGTGTTCTAGTCTTTCGCTCCTATCTGACTACCATTTCCATGTCAAATGCCCTATTCAATCTCGTCCAGTTGTGATTTTCATGTTTGATGTTTGAAGAAACGTGCATGAATGAAGAATCAGTAAAAAGTAATTGGATTCTAAAATTGCTTTTATTGAGAGAAAAAAAGCTATATGTTTTGCTCTATCCTACGGGTCGGTACTGGACAGAAATTCCTGCCCTCAACTACACATGCGAACTCGCTTTCATGGACGGCTGAATGAAAATGATCAATCTTTATATATCCTATGGACTGCTCAGATGAACTTCGTTTCTATGGCAGAAAATGCAGGAGACGAGAGGACTTGTTAAAACGGCTTATTTTGTTTGCAAATTGAGACGAGGATCCACGTTTTTCATCCACGAAAACACCTGGGTAAGAATTAAATTGCTGATTTCTGACTCAAATAACTTGTAATATGAAGGGAAAAAAATTAGTATTAAAGCTAATTGCCTTGTTAATATGGGTTTTGAAAAAAATCATTAAATTCGTTAAAATTTAGCACAAAAATGGGTAATGGAATGACTACATTCTGGCTAGTATATTGGAAAATTCTTCAGCTTTTGTTTGATTTTGAGTTACCGTTTTTATGAAAGTTATCGAAGGGGCAGGCTTGTAGGGCAATTAAGGTCATGAGCATTACACTTAATAATTGTTGCAATTCTTTGCCCAAAAAAAACAGAAAAAAGTACGTGCACAATTGGCATAGTAGAGATAAATTTTTAATTTATTAGTTAATCGTGGGCTATTAAATATTGTGATAGCAAAAAAAAATAAAATTACATAGTTAAGAATATAAGTTATAGGGCAAGTTATGTAATAATATCTAATATAAATTTTTTAAATTAAATAAAAAAATCAAGGGATGAATTTTTTAAAAAATTGTCATATTAATTTTTAGTTATAAGTATTATCCATCTTTGAAATTATTTTACTATAATTTGAGTGAATGATCTATTGAATATGATTTTTAATATGCCTAATAATTCATTAGAAAATGTATATTGAAAAAAATAAGTAATTAAATTGTAATATGTTTTAGGAATAAGATTCAAGTAAAATATTTGACTTTGATGAAGAATGTAATTAGAATTAAATGACATTTATTTTTAATGTGTTTAATACACTTATTGAATACATTATTGTGGATAATTTATATTGTACGTTAATTATTACAATGTAAGATAATTGTATGGAATGTGGGGGCACCCATGTCTTCTAGTAGATGTCGGAACCAAAGAAATTCAACAGTTGTATTAGTTAAAAAATGATATTCAACTTTTATACTTAAGTGTGTTACAATGGATTATTTTTACTTTGCCATGAAATAATAGGTATGCCAAAGAAGTAAAAATAATTATTGGTGGATTGTTGATACATGGGATAACATGTCCAATTTGTATAAAAAAAAGTGCTCTATTAAAGAGAGGAATGGCTGGAAAATTAAAGTCCATAGTATAATGATCTTTAATATATCGAAGGTAATGAAACACAAGAGCATAATAAATAAATTGTGTTGTAGCTATAAATTGGCTAATAAGATAAACAATATAAGTAATAATAGGATGAGTAAAAATAAGATAAATAAACTTTTCAATGAGTTAGCGATAATGGATGGTGTCTAATAAAAAAGAATTGTTAGATGGAATAAGTTTGACATAGTCTTATTGCCAATTAGGAAGATAAGAATGAGTAGATCGGATGCATATTTGTTTGAAAGAGAGGATATGAGATCACTTTAAGGCCTAAAAAATAATTAAAATATCTAAGATTTTTTATCTTAAATTATTAATATATAAAAATTTTAACAAATTAGATTCTGACATGATCATAATAATCAATAGTTATATCATTGATATGGAATAAAATAAGAATATTGTCAGTTAATATTATACATGGAAAATAAGTTGAGTTATGAGTATTTTACATGAAACCTTATTTTTTGACTATTAAATTGAATTTAGCAAAATCAAGTATTGGGAGCTTGTTTAAAGTCATATAGCGCATAACAAAGGCGATAGACTTTGTTTGGAGTGTAGTCATACCCAGGTGAGAGTTATATGTAGACTTCCTCAATCAAAGTCTCCTTGTGAGGAAAGTCTTACCATAGTCATTTTGAGTGAAACATTGGGTTACAATATGAGCTTTATAATATTCCACCCAGCCATTAGGCTTAATTTTGATTTTATATATTAACTTGCTACTAATTATTAATTTTTTGAAAGGCAGGCCAATTAAATTTATGTGCAATTCTTTTTAAGAGTAAGTATTTTATTGGTCATTACTTGTTAGAAATGATGAGATTTAACTTCTTAATAGGTAATAGATTCATATAATATAGCAAGTATCATAAAATAATAAAAGTGTCATAAGTAAGAAGAGAGTTCACATACCCGTGTAGAACAACAAATAGAAAAATCTGCTAATCGATGAGCCAGTGGACTCATGAATGAAATAACTGTATCTTAAATAAGCATAAGAAGATTGTTTGTAGGAATTGGACCATAAATGTTAGAATTGAGGTAGTAGGAATGAGATCAGGAAATAGAGCTAGAAATGGATGAATAAAAGCCTTAGAGAATGCCGTGGGTGTGGAAGAGGGAGGAAATGAATTGGGAGTTGAGTTTATGGTTCTAATTTATTTCGTTCATGATATTGAAATAGAACAAAGCAAGCACATATAAAAATATAAAAAATATTATAGTTAAATGGTGAACCAAAGAGAAGCTAGTATAAGATCTGATTGTGAATAACTAAGGATAGAAGATGATTGATGGTATAAGTAACACTGAGAATAGCTTTTTTTCTAAAGTTCTTTTGGTAGATAAGTTGAGATAAGAAGTGATCAAACGCTATTAAGAATATAACCTAACTTTTGTTCAGCACGACCATTTTGTTGGAATATGTTTAGACAAAATTTTTTATATGTAATTTAATAGTATTCAGAATGGATGATTCATAATGTTTCTTAGCATTATCAAAAATAATGATTTTGACTTATTTTAAAAATTGAGTATATATTATATTGCAGAATTTGTGATATATGGTTGGTAAGTTAGATTGATGATGTAAAATATATATTTATATGTATCGAAAAAAGTTATCAATAAAGTAATAAAATATTTTGATCACCCCTTAGTAGGTATGAGTATAAGATCCCAAATGCTAGAGTTATTAAGATTAAAAGAAATTTGAGAAATAGTTTTACAGAATCAAAAGGTAAATTTTGATAAGTTGATAAGCTATATAGTTGATAAGCTATATAATCAAAAGATTTATTACTAAAAGTTCATAAGTGACCAATAAATACTAACAATTGAATTTTAGAAGTTGATGTATGGCCAAGGCAAGAATACCACAGAAGACTAGGTTGGGTTGGTCCGCATTGTAGTCCAACTAAGTTTGAAAAATGAGAGGAAATATGAAATGTATTTAATTCAAATAGATATTCAACCTTATAATCAACTATTCCATCTGTGAATCCTATATATCACAATTTTAAAAAAAACTTACATTTTAAATTAAGATCACAAAGTTATTTTACAGATAGTGGTAGTAAGATGATGAAGATACATGATAAGTGTTTGAAATGAATAGTAAAGGTGAAGAAATTGCACCTATATAATTGACATGCATATGAGAGCTATTAATTGTATGAAATTTTTGTGCATTAAAGGCTGCAGCCTCGTTAGTGAACTGGTTTCAATCAAAAGTCATGTGATTATAATACACATAATCAATGATTTAAAAAAGATTATCTAAAGTGACTGATATAATGAGTGTATAGATAAAATCTACATGGACTAGAACTTAGGTGATAATTGTCTTAAGATCTTCATTGAATAAAGTAGAAAATAGAGTATTAGAGTCTGATGTCGTTGGTTCGGTCGTGGACAAATCCGAGCCCTGGAGATAGATGTGGCGCACGAATCCGGGAAGTGAAACGAGAAGGATGCCGGAGATGGACGGAGATAACGCAAATCAAGGAGGTCTCCGCCGAGAAGAAGACACAAATTTGAGGTCGACGGTGTCTTTCGGTGGACGATGAGGATGCCGACATAGAGGACAAATCCCAGTCGGTGATGCCAACGAAGAAGACACAAAGCTTAGTCGGGGATGACGACGACGACGACGATGATGCCGGAGACAGCAATCTGAAGGATTGTTGAAACTTTCTCTGATACCATATCACAAAATAATGAGTGTTTAGAAGACGTACATTACTTAATCAATTCCAACATACTGCATGCAGAACATACACTTCCGAAGACATTTGCAGGCAACTTGATGAACCAGTAGAAACTTCTACAGAGGAACAGGAGTCCAATTGGTGAACTGGAGAGACGTCTGCCAGTCCAAGGAGTCTGGTGGATTGGCTCTAATGCATTCAATGGATAACAAAATTTGCTCTTCTCGACGAATTGGAATGGGAAATGATCCAACAGTCTGAAAAGCTTTGGGGGCAGATGTCTAGGGCTAAATATCTCGAAGATTCTGAATTCCTCAGAGTTAAAGCCCGAGCTAGGTCTTCAAGTTGACGGGATATACATGGCCCAGTAAAATTTATATTTTTTTGACACTATCGGTCACCCTTCTATTTCCGTTTAACATAAGAAATAATAAATAAAATAATTAATTAAATATATAAATTGTATGAATAATTTTATATAAAAAAATTTTTTAACTAAGAAAAAGTCATAAAATTCTATATCTGCATTTATTTCTATTGTAATTAGATCCTATTATAATTAATATCATATGTATGAGTCGTTCATAACCACAATAAGTATAAATAATCGGTTGGTATTGATTACAACATACCTAATAATGAACAAAATAATATAATGAGAAAATAAATAATTAATTAAAAATAAATTTTATAATAAAAATTAAAATAATATGTTTAAATTCAATGACTAATAGAACTCCAATTAAATACTAAACAAATGTTTAAAATTTTTTATTCTTTTTTTGTATATTTATCTTTTTCTTATGATACTCTTTATGTTTAAATGTAGCTTTGATATAACCTTAAAATTAGAACATGAGTATCTGAACATGCAACTTGCATTTGAACGCCAGAGATAAAAATGTCCCAACACCTATGTGTCTATTATAAACCCATGAACCGTGATTAGTCTATCTAGGTGCTCATCTTGCACCAATCATATATCCATGTTTTATCCAATTTGATCTCATGCGCCCATCATTTCCTACTCCACTAAAATACATCTCTTGAGTGAATCTCTACACAAATATTAAGTAAATTATCAAATAATATTTTTAAAAAGTACAAAATTTATTAAAAAAATGATTTAAAATTTAATACAGTCGTCTAGAAAAACATATTAAAAGTAAGAAATCAAGTCACAAGAAGTGTTAGGTATCCAATTAAAAATGGCAGAACAACCTCCTTTTTGAAGAACAAATCTTCTTTCAAAAGAAGAATATAGGAGAACCTAAGTTGTGGTGAATATTGTCTCCATTGATGGATATGCTTTGCAAAGAGAGGTCCTTCATGTGATCAATAGCTAGAAAGCCTTTCTAAAAGAGCAAGTAATGATGAAATGACAGATCCAACACTTCACCTGACTTCTAAATGGCCATCCCCAAATCTGGAGAGCTACTATTGGAAGTAAAAACAACCTAGTTTTTGAACCTCATTCCCATCTCTTCTTAGTTAACAGAGAATCTTCTATCTCAAAATAAAGGGCATAAAGCTAGCCTTTTCTTGGAAACCCTCTGGAAGCTATAAATTTGGAGGAATAAGGAAGACCCTTGACTAGCTAAAACTATTGAAAAGCTTAACTGCCTCGAATTATACCCATCTTCTCACAAGTTGTCTTGGCCGAATCACACATAATCCGAGTTATTCATGGAAAGCTCAACTAGACGGCTGGTGCAAACTTACCATCGATGCGAATCTTGGTGCAAATAACATTGCTACGTAGGTGATCTCAAAAGAAATAAAAAGAATTCATATATATTTAAAATTTTTATAACTTAATTGTACAATAAGTATCATATCAGTTGAGCTCAAGACCATATTTAGAACATCTAAAATAGTACAATATTCAAAATTAATTCTCTGATTATTATATATAACTTGAATCAGAGATTTTAAAATTTTATGATCTCAACAATTTTAGTAATTATTAAGTGTAAATGTTCAGGCAATTATGATTGGTCTAGCGATATTAGCTTTATTTATATGAATGGTAATGACGTGGTAGGCATAATTGAGAAATTTGGTATGAGTATAAAGACAGAATTTTAGGAATGGAGCTCTCCACCATCAATTGATTTGCAAACCATCCATAAAGGAGATTTGTTATGGTCTTTTGTCAATGAGGCTTTTTGTACATCTAAGAATGAAGATTAAAAATTAAAAAATAAAGAATAGAAATCACTTTAATAATTATAGTGATTTGATATAATTTTTAATATTTATTTTTTAATTTTTGATTTTAATATTTAAATATATAAGAAAGCATATATTATCTGAAGACCATAAAAAAGCCATCACAAGGGGCTTAGCCTCCATTCTTGTTTGGAAGTTCTATTTGATCACTCATTTTTTTTTCTCCTTGGCAAGTAACCTTCCAAATGTCACTAGTTTAGGGTTGCTGTTTATAAATCAAGAGGCTTTTGTTTTGCTTCATTTGGGTATCATTCTTTTCAAAAAAACAACTTACTAAAAAATAGTTTAGATTTTTGAGATTTTTAGATATTTTGTATAAGATAAAAAATATTTTATATTTATATATATTTTTAAAATTTATGAACTACTTATTATTAAACATTTATTAATAGACTATATTATTAGTATATAATATTAATTTTAGCGGTTAATACTATTGGAATAGCTTATTGGTTGGTAAATACGGTAGCAATTGTCCATGTTATGTGCCCATAGGTGTGATTTAAGTTTGGTTTTAGATAGGATTTGCCAATATAGTTATTAAATCAAATTGATTTGCCTGAGAAAAGTGAAGAAGATGAAAAGTTCTAATTGCTCTTAATTTTCTATATCGATTCTATCTAAGAAAATAAAGTAATATCTCAAAAGCAAATGCATAAATAATAAACCTATTATTCCATCAACTATTATTACTATTGTTGGCTGATTGCATCTAGGACTACCATTATCTATCAGTGGTCGGCGATAATGTTACTTTTAAGTTGGTATTGCATGGCAGTACAAATTAACCGATGATGAAACGAGTCGAACAAGTAAACGAAAAATCAGAGATTGAAAAGGTCACATAGAATCGCCGGAATGTCCACCGGGAAAAAATTGATACGGCAAAACAGTTGCCCCATCTCAAGAATCTTCGTCGTCTTTTCAGCACAATCCCAAGGATCAATCTGAATTATCTTCGTCATTCAACGGATAAAGATTTGTCATCTTTCCCGTGTCTCGGTCGCGCTCTCTCTCAATGTTGGAACATCCCTCCTCAACATCGTCCACGACGCCATGATCATACTTGAAAGCTCCACCCTTTTCACTTTCCTCTTACTCTTCATCTCTTTACCTCTCCATCTCAAGCCCAGCCTCTACCCTCGTCCTGCCCAGGACCAAACCCTAAGTCAAATTTACTCCGAAGACATTCCTCAACACGATGTCGCAGGCTCACCCCGATCCCACTATACTCGCAGTAACTACATCGTCCGATTCATCGAATACAGGAACGCCGAAGATCATCAAACTTACCTCCGAGAGAACGTCAAATCTGGTGGCTGGGATTGGATCGAGCGGCGGAACCCGGCGTCCAATTATCCCACCGATTTCGGCGTCGTATCAATTGACAAAACGGCTAAGGCTGCAATAATTAAAGAAATTGAGCAATTGAGTATGGTGAAGGACGTTTCCATTGACATTAGCTATACGAGGAGTTTGCTTGAGAGGAAATCGAAGAGCACTGAGTCGTTTATCGATGGAAAGAAGCGACCTGGGAAAATATTTACGAAAATGTCGTTTAAAGAGGAAGGCGGCGCGTATAGTACGGTCACGAATAATTTGACAATTAGCTGGAGGCGGCATCTAATGATGCAGGTGAGCTTATGTTGCTTCGCACCTATCTGTTTTCAGGGTGATTGAAGTGGCCGAGCGCCATTGCTGATTTTAGCTGACTTCTGGCTAAAGGTCTCCTGCACTTAGAGATGTGGTTTCGAATTAAAAGCTCCCTCACTGTGGAGCAATCTTGGCCATTTGGCCAAGGCTCAACATCCGGTCGTTTCGACTTGCATTCCTCTTTGAATAGTTGTGCTGTGGTGCTATAACTGGGTTTTATCCATGCAGAGGTCTCAAGTAACTTCTCTATTTGGAGCTGATGTGCTCTGGGCCAAGGGTTACACCGGTGCTCAAGTTAAGATGGCAATTTTTGATACTGGGATTCGTGCAAATCACCCTCATTTTCGCAATATAAAGGTAAAAGTGAAGCGTGACGCCCTCCTTTTTCATATGCTTTATAATTCGGTACATTTGACATTTGAGTGAACATCAGGAGCGGACAAATTGGACTAATGAAGATACGTTAAATGACAATCTTGGTCACGGGACTTTTGTGGCCGGGGTTGTTGCCGGTCAAGATTCAGAGTGTCTTGGATTTGCCCCAGACGCTGAGATTTATGCTTTTCGTGTGTTTACAGATGCTCAGGTAATGAATATTGTGCCTCTGAGATGTATTTGTTTCAATGGTTCTTCTGACAATTTATTTTCTTTCATATTCTTCACATTTTAGGCTGACATGTTACATTTATGATTAATATGGTTTAAATTGGGTGAGATCTGAGAACACTAGGTTCTTTATCTTTTCCCATGCTTGAATTCTGCGTGTGAGTAAGAGCAACATACAGATGGTGCCAAACGCCTGGAGAGGATGTCTAGCTAGACTTTGGGGAACAGATAATAAATGAGACTTTCATTCATCTGACAAGTTTTTTATCGTACGGAAGGAGATCAGTCCGTGGCACTTTGGGGATGAAGAAACCCCTTTTGCAGGACTCACGGGCTGGGGGGGTCACGCACTGTATTGGTGGTCAGAAGGAGCTTGTTGTCTTGATCTTTTTATTTTTATTTCTATGTTTTGTTGATAGCCTCTTTTTCAACTCTTATACTGTACTGCAAATGCATGTGAAGATGATCGCACAGATTTACTTTGCCGTCTAAGATATATAAAACAATTTAGCTTCATCTCTGAATAAAATATGTAGTCCTGCTGATACTTATAGCATCTTTCCCATAAAGATAATTTCTGCATTATGATGAACTTATGAATTCAAAAGGCTACTGTGGCTTGAATCTTACATCAAGCTTCATTTCTGCCTTGGTTGAAAAACGAAGGGGGACGGAAACAACTGTGCAGTCATATAACTAATGGGTGCATTGAATGTGGTGTAGTGACTCTATGGCCTATGCATGTCAGCTAACATCTTGCATAAAGCTGTGTGTTTTGGTTTGCATATAATTCCATTTATATGGTTTTAGCAAGATTATGAGAATTTTGTATTCCAGCTTATTGCAGGTATCATATACTTCATGGTTCCTTGACGCATTCAACTATGCAATTTCGATCAATGTTGATGTGCTAAATCTGAGCATAGGTGGACCTGATCACTTGGATCTTCCATTTGTGGAGAAGGTTGTGATGGTTGGATTGTTCCCATAATCTTGTTGAGTATAACAGCCTGCCACATTCTCTTATCTGCTTTTATTTGGTTTAGATGCTGAATGTGTAGATTCATTCATTTTTCTGCTATACTTCATGATATTTTGGATTAGGTTGTTATTTGTTTACCTTGTATGTATTTTGAAGTCTTCATTAACTTTCAGGCTGTCAGTAGTTACACACAGGCCAAGCACCTAATTCTTGTTATAATTTTTCTTTTGCATTCAGTTTTAAACCTGCCTTCTGGCTTCCCAAATTGAACTCTTTTTGTTAACATTGAAGGGCATTTGCTATCTATAAATGATTGAATAATCTGTATCTTTGCCTAGTACTATGAGCTCAGCATATCCATTTGTTTTTTTGTTAGGAACTTTCATGAATCTTTTCTGGAACAGTTCATCCCATTCCTTTTAATTAATGCTATCTTACTCTTTTCTCTATAATTGAAACTTAATATAATCATCTAGGTTTGGGAGTTGACAGCGAATAATATAATTATGGTCTCTGCAATTGGCAATGACGGACCACTTTATGGTACTTTGAACAACCCAGCAGATCAAAGTGATGTCATTGGAGTTGGTGGAATAGACTACAATGATCATATTGCATCATTCTCCTCCCGAGGCATGAGTACATGGGAGATACCACATGGGTAAATTTGTCTCAGATCTGATATGTTTTCTTTTTCTGCATACGAACAGCAATGAAGGGTCTCAATTTTGAGTTACTACTTTTTACTTGAATCACAAAGATACTTCTGTTATTGTGTTTGCCTCAATTTTAAGTAACTATTCATTACTTGAATCACAAAGATACAGCTGTTTCTATGTTTCATAAATATTGTGCATTTGTTTTCTCTTTTTTGATAATACATGCATGCATGAATTCAATCTGATTTGGGAAATTTATTTGCAAATTTTCCAGGTCTATTTTCAGAAAACAATTTGCATACACTGAAAAATAATTCATCAAACGTTATATGTTGGCATATATCCTTTATCTTATATTCCTTCCAGTTTGAGAGGAAACTACTATGACTGAGCTTATTTATGATTGCATGAAAATGAACAACAAAGCATGCTAGATTGTGCTACCCCGGCTCTTGTTTGCTTGTTTACTACTACATACTAGATAGAAATGATTTGGAGAATCAGAAGCTCAGCAAAAGCAAGTTTAAATTTATTCTTTAGTTAGTATTATTTTTTGTCAAACTTGTTGGCTCTTTACTTGGTAACCATTGTTAGTTATTCTTTGAAAATTTATTGTTGTTTTTGTGTCAGTGGAGCCTAACTCGGACTTATATGACAGTTTCTATTGAAAAGGTCTATTTCGTTTTGGAAAGTTCATCTTTTGGATTTTAGCAAAATTATCTAGTCTAGATGCAAATCTGGGAGTCCTATTTTGTTTCTACTTATTATTAGTAGAGTTTTATGAAAGCTCTTACTTGACTGGCAAAGTTCCCTGGTTTATGAGCAAGGAATGATCCCTGAAACTAATAAATTTCTGTATTTTGCTTAGAGTATTTTAGGTGCCTCTCTCTCTCTCTCTCTCAAGGGATGATTCCTGAAACTAATAAATTTCTGCAATTTTCTTAGAGTATTGAAGGTCCCTCTCTCTCTCTCTCTCTCTCTCTCTTATCATAATACCACAAATCTGTACAGTGTAAGCCTTAAGCAAATATTAGCTACCATGAATCCTTTATGCAGTTAATGAAATGTTTTCAAAACATCCTAATTCAGTACCTCTTGCTGTTCAAATGCCTAAAAAAAGGAGTGACTAAGTGTACGAGTCTCCAACATCGTAGGGTCTAGGGAAGGTCATATGTAAGCAACCCTACCCTTGTATTGTAAAGATGATGTTTCTGTGTTGTTGAAATGCCTATCTTTCTGTATTTAGTTGTTGCTTAAATTCCCAGGGAATTTTTTTTCTGTTATTTTTTCAAAAAATGGACAATGATTAGCAGGTTGAGCTTATCTTTAACTGATGTAAACTCTTCTCTATACTTTTGAGCCATCATCGTATGAGCCAGTTCCCAAGGTTCAAGTCAAATCGTGAATACCTTTGAATTGTGCCATTGAGAAATTTGCCTGACCTTATGAAGACTGACTTCACTGATTGGTCAAATAGTTTGCCTGTTTTCTCTGCTTTAGTCCTGGGTAAACTTGAGTCCTTATTGTGACTTGCCCAAAAATTCCAACAGATATCCACGCTGATGGTTGTATATTGATTTACCTAGTCCCATGATCCTCATCTGGATTGGCACAACCTTTGTTTCGCATGTTATTTTTTCTTACTTAGAAACATTATCTTCTACAGTTATGGCCGTGTTAAGCCAGATATTGTAGCATATGGCCGTGACATCAGAGGATCAAAGATTAGTAAGGGCTGTAAAACCTTGTCAGGTACTAGTGTGGCAAGTCCCGTGGTTGCTGGTGTCCTGTGCTTGCTTGTTAGTGTCATTCCTGAGAGCAAGAGGAGAAGTGTTCTAAATCCAGCCAGCATGAAACAAGCACTCGTGGAAGGTGCAGCAAAGCTTCCTGGTCCCCATATGTATGAACAAGGTGCTGGTAGAGTTGATTTGTAAGTTACTAAAATTATAAATTTTCTTATGAATGCACAGTTCATTTTCTTTCCAGATTAAAAAAAAGGCAGCCGGATATACAAAACTTTTGTTATACGCATGGTTCAAGAAAGGGCTAGACCACTATTTGGTCTATTATATGAAACCTTACCTTATATTATTCAAAAGATTATTTTTATGACTCGAACTCATTACTACTAGGTCATACAATAACAATTCTATTATTGTGCCAATACTACCCTTCATCTTCAATGGTAGCTTTGGTTATTGTTCTGATGTACATTAGATAGTTTGGGGGTTTTTTTTTTCACTTTGTTGTCATCTATGTCAGGTTAGAATCATATGAAATCTTAAAGGATTATCAACCTCGAGCAAGCATCTTTCCTAGTGTGCTTGACTACATGGACTGTCCCTATTCATGGCCTTTCTGTCGTCAGCCACTCTATGCTGGTGCAATGCCCATCATCTTCAACGCCACCATTCTAAATGGGATGGGTGTCATTGGTTATGTTGATGGTCAACCGTCGTGGCATCCTGCCAACGAAGAAGGTAATCTTCTTAGCATGCATTTCACTCATTCCGACGTTATCTGGCCATGGACCGGCTATCTAGCTCTCCACATGCAAATTAAAGAAGAAGGTGCACAGTTTTCTGGTGTGATTGAAGGCAATGTAACAGTTAAGGTGTATAGCCCACCTGCTCAAGGCGAGAAAGCACTAAGATCTAGCACCTGTGTGCTTCGGTTGAGATTAAACGTAGTTCCAACTCCCCCACGATCCAAAAGGATCTTGTGGGATCAGTTTCACAGCATCAAGTATCCCCCTGGCTATATCCCTCGAGACTCTCTTGATGTCCGCGCCGATATTCTCGACTGGCATGGAGATCACATCCACACAAATTTCCACACTATGTTCAACATGCTAAGAGATGCTGGATATTATGTCGAGATGCTTGGCTCTCCATTTACATGTTTTGATGCTCTCCAGTATGGAACACTTATGCTCGTGGATCTTGAAGATGAGTACTTTGAAGAAGAGATTCAAAAGCTAAAAGAAGATGTTCTGAACACTGGACTTGGGCTAGCCGTGTTTGCTGAGTGGTATAATGTGGAGACAATGGTGAAGATGAGATTTTTTGACGATAACACGAGGAGTTGGTGGACCACGGTTACTGGAGGTGCAAATATTCCGGCGTTGAATGACCTTTTGGCCCCCTTTGGGATTGCTTTTGGAGATATAATTCTTAATGGTGATTATACGATGGATGGTTCTCAAAGTCGGTATGCGTCTGGAACAAATATAGCCAAGTTTCCTGCTGGGGGATATGTTCACAGCTTTCCTTTCATTGATAGTTCAGATGGTGCAGGGACACAGAATATTCTCGCTTCCAGCCTAATCAAGGTTTGTGCTTATGTGCTTTACTTTCCTATGCTAACAACAATACAAATTGATTGCGTAGAAAAAGCTGTAGAAATCATGAATTGAAACCATCGGTATAGATGCCTTGACTATTATTCCTTCCATGATTCCTTTTCTTTTCTTTTTCTTGGGGTCTTATTTTCTGGGCATTTTAACAACATGCACAAAAAAGTAAACATTGCAAAAATGATGATGTAAAGATAGATGAGTGAAATTATACGAAAAGATAAAATAAAAAATGATAATATCCATAAAACTTTGAAAATTGCACTTGTAAAGGTAAGATGAGGAAATGATGTGTAAGATAGTTCAAACACTTAAAATGTAGATTAGATAAAACTTTTGTAAATAAATATAAATGAGTTATGGTTACAAAGATGATGATCTTACACTTAAATATCAGTTACTTCTCTACTTTTTTTGGGGGTGTTATCTTTCTGAACAATCAAACAACATGCACGAAAAGTAAGCATTACATAGCTGAGATTATTAACATAGATGAGTGCAATTACACTAAAAGGTATAATAAGGAATGATGATATCCATAGGTATCAAAAAGTTGCACACATAAAAGTTACAGGAAAGGAATGATGTGTATGATGCTTCAAACACTTAAAACGTGGGCCAAATGGAATACTTGTGAGTAAATATGAATTAATTGTGATTAGAGGAAAGTAATGAAATGATTTACCTAGTAAAATTTTGTAAATATTGTTTAAAATTGTTCTTACTTTTGAAAAATATTACACTAAATCAAGTAGAATGACAAAAGTGAATTCATATTGTCACCCTACTTAGTTAGACATCAGGATTTTTTATTGTTATTTCTGCCTCTTATGTCTAAACCCTTAATGGTTTCATCCATCTTTTCTCATAGAATTTCAGTGGTATAATTTGTGAACTTCACCATCACATGCAGGCAGACTTTCCTATTCTTGGTTTTCTAGAATTGGGCTCGGGTCGCATCTCAGTTTATGGAGACTCCAATTGTCTGGACAGCAGCCACATGATTTCTAACTGTTATTGGCTTCTGAAGAAGATCTTAGATTTCACGAGTGTAAACGTTAGGGATCCGGTTCTGTTTTCAGACACTGTTAGGCGAGACGCACCCTTGCATGCTGATGGCAAGCAATTGCCATCTCGTAGAACTGATGTAAACTTTTCCGCCTACTCTGCTGTTGTGGGGAAGGAATTGATCTGCGGATTTGACTCCAGGTTCGAGATCTGGGGAACCAAGGGCTACAATCTACAGGTTAGGGGAAGATACCGAAGATTGCCCGGTTATCCAGTTATTGATATGGGGCGAGGCTTAAATTCCACAGTGGATATATCCAACTTAAAGAAGTCCGACACACAGTCTTTAAACAAGGGTGACTCATTGAGTAACAAGTACTTGGGTCTCTTGTATGGTGACGAGGTAAGAAACCAACTGTTTGGCCAGATATGGGCCATAGAATGAAATATCAGCCAATATATATATATATATCTGTATTCGTAAAAAAATCATGATATGTTGCTACATCGGGGAGAAGTTTCGATACGTCAGCTGATACTTCTAATACAGCCAATACCTCACCCTTAGTTTTTTTTTTTTTTGTAATTCTCAACGTCCTTCATGTTGCTTGCAGGTTGATGCCCCTGTGCCGTTTGCTAGTCATTGGCTTGTGCCTGCACTTGTCACGGCTTTTGGTTGGTACACTAATGCATTCTCTTTATATATCTTCGGATGAGCCTTGTTAGGGCTTTTTTATCCTTTCTCATACTTTGAGCCATTCTGACAACTCAAACTTCTAGAATTATAATAACATGGTGAAATATGTTGAATCCATCTCATATTCCTACCCATTCAAGTTGTCAATATAAAATTATTACCGTTTGAAGTATGAGATACTCGTAGCATCTTACGTCAACCTATAAGACACTGACTAGATTCTCTTTTTAAGTTTTAATCCATGGCTTCTCATTTCTTCTTCTCTAGGTTTCTTGCTTCTTTTGAGCTTTTGTCGGATACAGCAGAAGCGAAGACGCCGAAGGAAAGGTCAGTCGAAGGAAAGGTCAGGCTCGGGTCGATTTGCCAATTTTTAAGAGAGAGGGTAAATTTTATCGCTTTTTTTTCTCCTCCTTTCCCGGTGACATGATCATACGTAAGATTTGGGTGCTGCCATTGATGATCTGTTTTTTTTTTTGGATAATTTAGATGTAGGGGTGAACAGATGTAATCAGATATCATTGGTAGACACAGCCAATGTGCATTTCGTAGCAAAAACTTGAAAATGCAATTTTTAATCATTATTTTCATTCCCAAGCCAAAGGTTTGAGGATCAAAGAGCTGTTATGAGATTGCTTTGTATTTCCTGGAAACTGTCAGCAATATATATAGCCTGGGTAGTATCTGTTTGACATGAATCTTCTAGTATCAAAATCAGCTTGAAAATTACCAAAAAAATCTTCAAATTCATATATTCGTAGCATTTCTAGGCAAGGAATTTATTATCATCGGGTAGTGACAAAGTAACTTCACCGATGTAGGGAAAAAATGAGTGCTTTGTGCGTAATGATTCATAAATGAATAAATAAGACGTCACATTTTAACTTTACTCTTTGATACAGGATATCCTAGTAACTCTTGGAACTGGCATTTTGGCATTAACTTAAGAATTATTGTTTGGATTGTAGTGTTACACCTTTAATAAAGAAGAATTGTACTTACAAAATTCTTGAAATATTATTCTTTTTTATTAAAGATTATGTTTATTATATATATAATTATTTTAATAAAACATAATAAAAATATAAGATATTATATTATTTAAATATTTTTATGAATTAATAAATATCTACTATATTATATGGGATGATTCTAACATATTATTCATACAAATCAAATAATATATTGTTCTGTTTTTAATATTTTTAATATTATTTATCTTATTTTTATTAGATTTGTAGGGGTTTGAACCATCGGCATATCAAGACTCGGACATAAGTAGGTAAAATATGATATCAGTAATACATAAGTAACCTCAATAAATAAAAATAATATACTAATCAAAGTCAGGTTAGACATTACATGTTAAACCACAAATAATATCATAAATTATAAACTCGTCGAGGATACAAGAACTAATCAAATTAACCCCAACTGGCTTCAAAATGATATAAGTGCCCACTCAAGCCTATAAATCTAACCCCCCAAAGAAGAGTATCTAATCAAATATTCAATAGACAACATTAACAAATGAATCATAACATCTGTTCCAGCTCTATCACATTTTCGATCCCATAATCTAGTTTATAATTCCTTAATCTTCAATTAAGTTAAGTTATATTTTAATCATTAAAATTTAAAATTTTAATTATTTATTAAACTAACTTAAATTCAAACCAACATCAAAACATGAACCTGCATCAATATACCAATAAATAATCAACAAATATATATATATATATATATATATATATAAATCATCCAATTACGGGATTCAAAAAGTATACTCGAAAATAATTTTAAATATCAATAATTATTTGGCCTTAAAATATTTATAAGGAAAAATATATTAACTAAAAATTAAAATATTAAAAACTAAAATTCCAAAAGAAATTGAAATTAAGCTAAAACATGCCCATTCTACTGTTATCATCGGTTGATAGTTAAAAATAAATATCAACCGAAATAAAAACGAAATGTAAGTCAAAATCCAATTAAACTAAAGACATTAACTAGTAGGTACGATCCTCTTCCATCAGTTTACGTTATCATTAATATATTACGACATTCCAACACCCTAAAATAGATTAAACGAATAGTCGTCCTTCCAATTTTGATTTTCTCCAAGATGATCCAAGCCCTCTAATATAAAGATTAACAAAATTAAGATAAGAATAAAATAATTGCATATAATTTTATATATGAAGATATATATATATATATATCAAAAAAATACACTAGAATTATACTATTATTAAAAGTTTAAAATGCTGATAATATTATTTTTCATTAATTCATGCTAAGGTGAATTACTAACAATCAAATTATGTCTAAGTTTGTATAATATTATAAACCATGTAAAAATGTAAAAATGTATAAATACATAAAAATATTCAAATCATGCCAATATACGAAAAGTTTTAAAAATTAGTAATGATCTCATCAATAAGGGACAAATATCAAAATTTGAGTTATAATTATTTTCACATAATTAAATATTATACGTTACTATTTAAAACTCAAAAGTAAACTATCGATATGTAACCCTATAAATAGGATTGAACTTTACTTTTTTAACCTGTGGGTGATAGTTTCGACATTCGATTTATTAATAATATATTAGAATATATTTGAATATATTTTGTCAATTTTTTATATGATCTTTATTTAATTAAATTAAAAACTTTATTTAAATATAAATATCATTTAATTTTTCTTATACTAAAGAAAAATATTCTCTCATCAAAACTTATGTATAATTTTTTTTCACATTTCTTCAAATGTGTCTCATGCAATAAAATGGTGAACATGAATTATAGTGTTTAATTTAAAAGCATGCAAAAACATTAGAAATAGAAATTTACAGGAAATCAAAACAGTTAAAGCAACTCTTATGATTTTATTACAAATAAATAATATGCAAAAATATTAAAGACAATAATTCATGAATCAAATATAGATATATAATTTTTCACAAATATAAAATATAAATGGATAATTATATGGTAATTTCTGATATTAAAAAACATATATCTAAAATTAAAAATATAGAAAATTATTTGTGCAGAATTTAAAAACATATAAAAATATATTATAAAAAGTCAACATTTAAATATAATTTGTATTTATTTAAGATTTTTATTCTATAAAAGTTCATAAAATCATAAAGTTTAAAATAATATAAGTATAAAATTATAACATATATAAATATTTAAAATAAAAAATATTTATAAATTATAAAAAAATAACAGGATAACAAAGAGTTTAGATGTATTTATTTTTATTTAATTTTTAATAAAAGATCTTTAATTTCATCTTATCTTTCTTCATCTATTTTTGTCTCTCTCATTCCTTCTTATCTTCTTCTCTCTTCTCCTAGGACGCTAGCAAAAATAACCAAAAATCGACCAATGGCCCTACTTATAGAAAATTGGTACATATGCACTGATCAAAAGTGGATTAAACATTAAGACACAATTCGTATTACGAATAAGTATTCCTTAGACTCGAATTTGACATTAACAATCTATCATAAACACCCATATATGTTGATCAAATACACATTAGGCACAGTTAATCTAATCTGCCTAAAATACACCAAAAATATGTCCATCAAAGAACCGTTTATTGCCCAAAATATGTATGAGTATGGATCAGATATAAATTAGGTATTACTCGATTTAACTTATTCCGGTTGAAAACTTAATTTTAATCCAAAATCTCGATTCATCTTAAAAATTTATTAAAAATTTATTAATTTAGTTAAGTTAATAAATATATATATATATATAACATAAACAATTCTCGACTATACAAATACAACTAAAAAGAGATCTTTATTAGCTCTTCGTTCATATCTTGTAAGTATCCATGACTCATTAATCTGAAAGTATTAAAAAATGATTACAAATTAAAAATTAAATAATCAACAAGTATATATATATATATATATATATAAAATAAATAATACTTATTTATAAAATAGATGAAATGATAAAAAAAAATCATATAGCACATGTAAAATTCAAAATACCAAACTTTTCGTTATACATATTTCAATTCATGATTGCATACAAGCAATTTGATATAAATATGAGCTTTCAAATCATATAAACTGGATGAAAATATCAAAACATAAAAGTGTATAATTCTTTCATAACTCATATAATTCAAAATTTCATAATAAAATCTATAAAACTTAAAAGATCAAAATATTTTAAAAAATAAAATATGATGCAAGTTAAATTTTAAAAACTAAGGACCGGTTACTTATACATTAAATAATTAAAAGGTTAGATTTTAAATAACAAGTTACTCATTTTTTCTATAGCATTAGGCTAATAACTATTATTTAATACCTATATGTAAACTGTTTATATATTATTTTCTATAAATATAATAAAATATTAATTTTTTATTTATAAATAATAGGTATATTCTTTAAATGCACTTACCATACGATAATATTTTTGAATATATGCCGTTAATTCTTCACAATGATTCTCAATTAATAATAAATATTTTATAATAAATATATAAAATATTTTCACCATTTAAAAAGCATAAATTCAGATCATATAACAAAATAGGGTCATCAACAAACATTTATATGAATATCACATATAAGGTCAAATGTACAAATATTTTATAATTTTTTTTAAAGTATTTGTATATACACAAATATAATATTTTAAAATATCTATACATTTGATAAAAAATAATATATTTAAATATTTAATAAAATAAGTAAAATATCAAAATATTTAATAAAATATACATACTTGTAATAATATTCAAAAAATGGATGCAAAAGGCGACATATATATATATATATAAACTAATATCAAAATTAAAATAAAAAAATAAAAATAGACTAAAAAATAAGTTTAAATATATTTACTTATACATTAGATTTAGTAAATCTCATACAAAATAGCTCTAAAATCTCTCTGGTTCTCCTCTCTTTTTTTCTCCTTTCTCCTTTTACTTTCTCTCTATTTTCTCTTTTTTTCCCATGCAAATGACAAAAAATAAACAAACAATCCTTTATGTACTTTGCCGCCACTCGATTATTAAATAGGCGCGCATAAGTGCCATATCAAGCTATCTCAAGCACCAACATCCTCCCCAAATTGCGCATGAGCACTCTGTGGGTGCTTCTCAAGCATGATATTTTTGTCAAAAATACATACGAGTATAGGGATAAGTGTCGATAAAGCATTGGGCTAATTTCTTCAAATTTAATTTTTTTAATTTTTTATTATGTAATTATTTTTTATATTTATCAAATATATTAAAATTATGATATCATAAGTATAAACAAAAAATCAAACATTACATGGCACCATTTTCTCACCAAGCCAAAACTGGCTGTTGAGAAAATGAAATCCTCAATACTGTCAGCCACCTTTTTTTCCCAATTAATTCATAAAAAATAGTAAATATATACAATCAAACACATAAAATATACAATTATTAAAAATTTCCCTATCTAAGGAAAACTATAAGACCCTAAATCCAAAATATCTTAATAATAATGAGATCTCTTTATAGATAACTTTATTAGGCTAGTATAGTCCATCAATTAAGTTGTATTTTTTGTTTGAGTAATTTGACCTAACTTAGATAGCTTTTCCTCCAAACATTGCCCAACTCTATCCAAAATTCATTTTTAATTAGATCTAATTAGGTCAAAGTAACCCAAAAAATAATATTGGTCAAATAAGTCAAGGCTCATATTAAAATCTATTGCTGCATAAATTTATCCGCTACCGGATTTTATACTAATATTTATGAAATATTTTATGTTAAATTCAAAATCTCACTTTGTTTTTCAAAAAATACATTTAATAACATCAAAAAATAATAATTCATACATTCTATTAATTGATTTTGTCCTATAAAAAACATAGTATTATGGACATATGCATGGAATGATTTTGATATACTATAGCCTTTCGTTAAATAAATAAATAACACATTATTATATTTTTAAGATATAATTTTTTGCATGCAACCGTTGCTATATATTGTTATCAAAGTACCCTGTCATTTGGTTGTCATTAGTTGAGTTAAGTGAATTAAATACCCCGTCCTTATCTACTTAATAGGGTATGTGCCTTTAAATGTTAAGGTAGGTGGTTCTTCTTAAATTGGAAGTTGCCCTTAGCCCACATCACTTAGAATCTATCCGTATCCATTGTTTTATTAGCTTTAAGTCACCATCACCTACAAATTTAACAAATTATATTTATAATTTAACAAATTATATCTATAATTTTAAAAAATCATCTAAATAATTAAAGGACGATTGCCGTTAGTTGAGTAAAGTGAATTAAATACCCTGTCCTTATCCACTTAATAGGGTATGTGCCTTTAAACGTTAAGGTAGGTGATTCTTCTTAAATTGGAAGTTGCCCTTAGCCCACATCACTTAGAATCTAGCTGTGTCTATTATTTCATTAGTTTTAAGTCACTGTCACCAACCTCATGATCTATTTACTACATCTATATATTATTTGTTGGATGAAAAAATTTAAAAAATTATATTTATAATTTAAAAAAATTATCTAAATATATTTTTTTCCTCTATGTCTAAAAAAATTTTGATAAATGTATCAATTATATCTCATATAGCCCCCAAAATCATTTCCTCTTGTCTATGAGCATCTGTGTTCTTTCAAAGTTAGTCGGTTTCAATATCGATTAGGTTACCAAATAATGTTTCTGATATCTTAATAAATTCATCTTACGATTGTGTCATCAATTCAACTGTAAAAGCCGAATTATATGAATCGGTCAAATTATTTTAGTTATTAAGAATATAATAGCCATAGTTGACAACTAAAGTTTTTATATAAATTGAATAATATTATGCTTTAACTCAATTTGTTAATTTAATATGCCTAAAATCGGTCTTAAGCTTAGGGTTATTAATTTAATGAGTTAAACTTAAATAATAGCAGTTGTAGTTTATGATAAAACTGTTGCAGTTCGAATTTAAGTTGTTTAATAATTCTAACTGTATGCCAATCAATTAATACTTTGCTGATGAATACCAATAAATATTAAATTTTAAAAATGTACACATTTTTTTTACCAGAATAAACCAATATTATCTTTTGAAAAAAATATATATATATATATTAAGAACAGTAAAACAATAAAAAATAAATAAATTCCCATCTTTTTCTTCTGGTCTTAAATAATATATAATAAATATTTATATAAATAAATAATATATATATGGCCGGAGAGAAATGGGGGCCAAAAAATTATGGTCAATTTAGGGCCATTGTATTTCTTTAAGAATATATAATTAGTATATCTTTATATTATTTATTGGATGAAAACATTTAACATATAAAATTTAAATTTTTTTAAAAAATATTTAAATATTGTTTATTGTTTATTTTTACTATTAGAATAAATATTCAATAAATATTAATATTATAAAAATAAATCTATAAAAATATCATATATAATTTTTATATTTTTTAATATCAATAATTAAATTTTTATTTAGTTATAAAAAAGAAAAATATATCAAATATATATATATATATATGGCCCCCAAATTCAAGCTATGGAAGAAGGAAAAATGGATACACAGTGGGGAGTAGATGAATAAAATAGTTAGGTCTGGTGATGAATAAAAACAAAAGGGTAATTAGAAAAATCATAATTTTTTATTTTATTTTTATAAGAGTATAATATAATTTTCAT
Source organism: Nepenthes gracilis (assembly GCA_033239525.1). Classification (NCBI taxonomy): domain Eukaryota; kingdom Viridiplantae; phylum Streptophyta; class Magnoliopsida; order Caryophyllales; family Nepenthaceae; genus Nepenthes; species Nepenthes gracilis. The sequence continues at coordinate 15,869,879 of BSYO01000016.1, read as the reverse complement.
AATCTTTCACAATTTTTCTGTTATTTTCTTAAAGTAGACTATAAAAAATAAACAAAATAAAATTTAACTAAAAGTTTATACACTTCTCCATAATTGTTTATATTTTATATTTTTTAATAATTTTTTATTATTCTATTATTTGAGTTATTTATTTTTAAATAAATAATTATTATTTAATTATTTTGAAAAAATAAAAAATTAATTAAATTCAATTAATAATAGCTATCTCTTAAAAAATAAATAATTTAAATTTAAAAAATAATCCTCTCTGTTTACTTAAAAGATGGAGGTCCTCCTCCCCCAAAACCTCGCACCGCCAACGTCTCCCCTTCAAACTCCCCCCTTCATTTTCCCCTGACCTTCTTGTTCCTCTTCTTTTGTCTGCAAATGGAGAACCGACTAAAGCTACGTTTGTCTCGAACATTTCGTTCATCATTCGGCTCATGCAAAACCCAAAACCTCTCCGATGTCATCGACAATCGGAACTCTATTTGTACTTCCTCAAATAATCGATATTTCAGCAGCACAGATGAGCCATTCATGTCCTCAAATCCAACGACTGGAACTCCTGAATACCCTTCGATTAGCAGACCTAGGTGCCATGAAACCTTCGGTAGAATAGTTCCGGGCAATTGCAGTCTCAGCAAAGAGTCATTTCCTCGGCACAAAATCTCCGAAAGGAACTCCCTTTCTGTTCCTGACGACGTCGTCGGACGCCGCTGTCGCCCAGCATCTCAGGCTTCCCCATTAAATCAGTTGTTGAAGTTGCAGGCAGAGGAGAGAGAACAAGGAATCGAGAAGAAGAAGAAGAGCAGAAAACCCAAGAAAATGCATCCGAAGAACCGCAAAGGAGAGGCATTTCCATGCCCATTTATCCCATCTTCGAACGATGACGACTGGTTTAGCAGTGACGATGAGAGAGAAGATGCGACAGAGATTCCGTTCTCATCAAAGTCTGTTTCGTTGTCCTCATACAGGACCCTCTCTGGCTCCTCCGACTGCGATCCAAATCGGCCGCCGACCCAGATGCGAAATCCTCTGAAAAAGACCGAAGCTCGACGGAGAAGGGCAGGCAAGGAGAATAGTTCTGAACATGGTTTACTGCCATTGCAGGGGAAGATGAAAGGAATCTTTGCTGTTGTGAAGAGTTCCAGTGATCCGTACAGCGATTTCAGGACGTCAATGGTAGAGATGATCATTGAAATGCAGATATTTGGAGCTCAGGAAATGAAGCAGCTAGTGCAGTGCTTTCTCTCTCTTAATTCTGCTTATCATCATCGAGTTATTATTGATGTGTTTGCTGAGATTTGGGATACTCTGTTCTCTTGTTACTAGTCCTGAATATTTTAACCCATACATTGTTGTGTTTTCTTTTTTCTTCTTATCACATCAAAATCTAATTTAAATTTGACAATAGTCAATTTAAATAAAAATTTATAATTAATAAGATGGGTTAACTCGGATAATACCCATCACTTTAGGCCAAAAATCTTAAATATGTCATTTTATAAGTTAAACTAAATTAATTAAGACTGATTTATAGGTACTTTTTATTTTTTTAATATATTTATTTAAAGTTTTATATTTATATAAAAATTTAAAAATATATAATATTTTAAAAATTATAATATTTATGATAAAATATTATATAAGTGTATATTTTAATTAAAAATATAATTTATTCAAATATGATATTTATTTAACATAAAATATATTTACAAAATGTTTAATGATCCAGGCTATGTTCGGTCTAAAATAACATTCTGACATCGTTTTATAATCATGTTTTTTCATAATACTTGTATATCTTAACTAAATTCTATAAATTTTTTAATCGATTAAATTGAATTAATTAAAAATCCTATTGTTGATTATATCTATTTTGATTTATAAAAAATTATTAGTCATACTCTTTTATTATAGCTATAAGAATACTATATGATATTATATTATCTATTTACTTATTTTTTATAAATTTAATGGCATGAAAAACTAATGAGTCATATAATTCCTTAATACGACCTACCCTACTTTCATCTTCTTTGCCTTCTTCCACCCTTTTTACCTGTCTGTTTTCCTCCCAAGGAGGAATTTATGAAACCCTACGTTTTGTGTATTTATCACGTAAACTTATTTAAAAACTTTTTATCAATTCAAACCTTTCCCCATTATTCACAAATACGTAAATTATTACTAATATTAATGCATATGATGCTAGTAATCAATAAATACAAAGATTGACATTTGAATTAATATCGATTATATATTGTTTCAAAAATTAAGTGTTGATTAAAATTAAGTGTCAATTATATCACTCTTAATAAATTGTATATAGCTTATAAAAGGATTATACGGTTAGAGAGACTCATTTTTTAAAAGTAATAATAAATTTAGACGTGAAATTTGATTTATTTATTGAGATTTTTCAAGATATAATATAAAATAAAATAACTTGTGACTAATGATATTGACGGGGATAACCGAAGTGGGATGGCCCAAAAAAGCGATCAGCCCAGAAAGTATCGTAACTCATTGTCCCAAAGGACGATTGACACCTTAATTGACCGGAGAAAGTTCTCAAGCAGTCTGATGCAGCCCAAGCCAAAAGCAGCCAACGAATTCTTTTCGACATATAACGATCATCTACCTTAATTGAACACGATATCAAGAATCTCCCCAAATGACAACCTCCTCATAACGAAAGCCTTCAAATCACTGCACATTTCGAAAAGGAAGCTCTCAATTCAATATGCAACTCACAACGGAATCTTTAACATTCATAATATGTGATATCTCTGCAAATGAAAAAATCTTCATTCTCAACCGTTGCAGTTCTAAATGACGCTTGCAGCCTCACGATGGATGGAAGTGATCCCCTCAAACGGTTAGCAGTCCGTCTTGCCACCAAAGGAAGGTAGCAAGACCCAACGGCTATAAAAAGCCCCGATGATGCACTCAAAAGGCATGCTCTTTTGAATACTCAAATACACACAAGCAATCTATTTCGCAAGCAATCCATTACTATTCTCTTTCTTACTACTCGTTTTCAGTGAACTCAGTGGTCAGAAAAGTCGCTATTCACGAGCGCACTACGTCCTAAATCACTCCACAATGAGTACATATCCGAATTAGACTTCGCAAATCCCATTCCCAACATCCATTCTAATATACTATGTTTTTATCTTCATCATCTTGGAAGGTAGATTACTGACTTGAGTGTCGAAAAATAAACTAGAAAATGAGTCCCGCCGTCTTTATCTAATTTTTCGTCTTCTATTATAGTGTATGGGATCTAAGACGGGCAGGATAGAGATTGGATCCGACTTTAGTATAAGCCCAATGAGTAGTCGAATCCGAATTCGTCCAATATTAAGATCCAGGACATATCAACTATGTTATATTATCATTTATTTTTAGATATTTTTAAAATAATTTTAAAATATTTGGATGCGTTATTTATTGACATTTACCAGAGCATTTAATTTAAAAGTCAGGCAAAACGCATTCTCCGAAGATGAAAAGCGAATTAAAGAAATGTCTGTCAAGTGCAGGGCGATGTTTATCTCTTCATGTTGTTGAGATAATATTGTTACGGTCTCTTTTTATTTAGATTTTTAATGTATTAGAAAAACTAAAATTAAACGTTGAAAATAAAAAATAAAAATTATATTAAATTTTTACACTAACTGATATAATTCTCATTTTTTATTTTACCTCTCAAATGTAAAAAAAAAAAAAAAAAAAACCTTCATCTTTTAAAAAGATATAAAATATTATTTTATATATTTATATTATATATATATTTTTAAAAAATATAATTTAATAATTAATTTTTTAATTTTTTTAACCCCTTCAAAAATTAAAGTGACCTTAATTATCTATATCACCTACCCCTATCCGCTTTCTCTCCTCTGTTGTCTTCTCTCTCTTTTGCTTTCTCATTAATGGCAGTTGCGTTGTTTGGGTTATTGAGCCTCCGTATCATTCTTATCCGTTTCTTCGTCCATTTTGCCCCTTCATAAATCTTGAAGGACACTATACAGATAATACGAGGGATAAATTGGCATTTATTCATTTATTAAATTTTAGATAATGTATAATATTACTAAAAATATCAAAAAAAATATCTAAATTTAAATAAATAAATAAGTTTTAAATATATTAATTTATAATTATATTAACCCATCAAGTTTATTAATCTTATTATATTATTCTATTTTTAGATAATATGACAACATAAAGTACATATAATTATTTCATATCATAAATATTTTATCTAATTAATACAAACTTAAACTTTATTACTTCTCATCTTAATTTTTTTTTTGTGTCTAATGTTTTATATAAAAGGGCCCATGGCACATTGATTCCAATCGCCCATCTGAAATATGGTGGGCTAGTTCCGAGTTAATATTTGTCGGGCCACTTTTCTGGGCTGGGCTGGGCTGATATTGATGTTTGCAGGAAAGGTCCGGTCCAATAAGTACTTGTGCATTGTGGACAAGCCCTGTCTCATGAATCTGTTCTCCCTGATGCTAATTTCGGCCCAACCATAAAAACAATATTTTTGTTAATTTTTACTATTAATTAAAAAAATTATCTTTGTCTAGCCAAAATAGAATTTTTTTTTTTAAATCCCCACATAAGGCTGATGATTTATTTCTTAGAACAAGCAAATTGATAGTAAAAAATGTTATATTATAAAACTTTCAAACCAAGTAAATATTAAAAGTAAAAATTGTTGGGTCCACTAAAGCCCAAGAAAATTCGGAGCCCAACCCAACTATACGGGATACCTACGTGGCGGCCCACTAGCAGTAGCTTATGAGTGCCTCCTGTAGCTCATTAATGTGGTTGTCAGAAAGCGGCAAAAGAGTATGAGAAGCCAACCAATGGAGAGGCGGTCAACGTTGCCAGCTACAATTCAGGCAGTTGCTACAGGCGGCTTACCAATCCCAACTCAAGCGGAGACCAAGCGTGGCCGGCAACACTTGGAAGTTTGCCTGCCATTGCAAAACGACAGCTGACACGCCGGTAATCTCCAATAGCGATCGGCGGCCAACGAACCCTAACGACAGGAGTTCTCGTGCCCAAAATCCCCCGTCAAGGGACTTATAAAATCCCTCTTCGTTAACAAAGAGAGGGGATCGGATCCAAGACAATCGACTCTGCGTCGCAAGCACTAATCTTACCAATTAACCTCTGGATCATAACTCCTGAGCCCACTCGGGCAACAGGAAGTGAGCCACCCGCTGCGGTACACCTAGGAAGCTAGACTTCCCCTCGCATACACAAATACGCACCATCCACATATTTTCAGCATACTTTCGCGCACCTCTTAGCGTGCGCCCCATTTTCGTTCATTATGAAAATTTGCTGACTTAAACGTTGGAACAGCCTTAGTGGGAAAAATCCTGCTGGACCTCTGACCTCCTATTTGTTGATTGTGTTGTGTAGGCCTCAGGTTAATAGGGACGGAGATCGGACCTTTTCACGTACGCTTCAGAACGGTTAGGAATCCAAAAATTTCCTGAATCCAAAAATTTCCTGATTCGTATGACAATCGAGGACGCAACAAAAATAATTCTTAAAACACAGGGTCAAGGTCCTTTACCTTTCCATTTGAATGCCAGCAACAAAATGACATAATGCCAACATTGATTGGGTCATGTACAACCCATTTTGTAACGGGTTCGACCCGAATGAGTTTAGTGACATTACATAAAAAGAAAAGGAGATGCTGTGACACATTAGTCGCATTATAAAAAAATAAAGGCATTTGTGTTCTTTAGACTCACGAACAGTGTTCGCCTACTCAGATTCATCCGCCGCTTCCATTTCAGGCCCCGATTTGTATTCACCGGCCAGATTTGTGTGCCGCATCCGTCTCCAGCCTCAGATTTGTATTTACTAGTCTTCCAAAGGTCACCGGCCTTGTCAGTTTTCCGGCTTGACCAGTTCTGTGCCCATCTACTTCAGATCCATCCTTCGCACCCAGCACCGGTGTTCGATCCAACGATTACCGGCTCCATCATTTTCTCGATCTAGCAAGTTTCGTCGGCAACGCTGCTCACTCCTTTGGTGAGGACGACACGTCCTAACGTTGCGTTCTTTTAAGTCAAAGATCAATTTCTAAAACGCTGCGTTTTGCAATGTTTTTAACTCCATCTACTGCGTTTCGTCTGCAACATAAGGCCCAGTTCGGCCCAGAAAACTATGAAACAGGGCCTTCTTTGCTCGGCCCAGTTGTGTACTGTTCACAACCTTGTTTTCCGGCCTACTTTGCTGCCACTTATTTTAGCCTAATTTCCTTTTTTGATATCTCAGTCTCATGGCTCTCATACAAAATAATATATATTAATCCATTTAAATTATCCTCAATAGTTCAAATTATAATCATTGTATTCACTCCATGCACACTTTTCTAAAGCACAAAAATTATGAATATTTGTCCTGAGAAAATACAAGCAACCGTGACAGAAGGCTTTTGAATTAAACCCAGTCTTTTCTAACAGCATTGAAGATTAGCATAACATTAATCATAGAATTGTTACATGATTCATCAATACATCTATTCAATCTATTAACATGTTATTTTATAAATACAATTCTATAGAATTGTCAAAGATATATGAAATTTTTTACAATAATGCTACTACCTTATAGATTTTGTTTATTAATATCAGATCATACATGAGGCATGCAATAAAACTCAAGAACTTAGCCAATCAATAAGTAATTTTTACTTTTAAATATGTTATTTATAAGATCAGTTGATATCAACTAAATCGCAATTGGAGTTTCTAAAAGAGTTTAAAAAATTTACAAATTATCATAATAAATTTCGCATTTACTCAATTTTCTATAACTCTTCGTGATGAATTTGAATCTATTAGGGCCTCACTATTGTGTATACAATAGCTCTTCACTTGACAATACATTTGTAGAATTTGTTTTTGAAAAAATATGAAAAATCAATAAATCTTAACATATGGAGATAGTTTTTATAGTTCTCACAAAAGCTCTAGATTTTAAATTTTCAAATCAAAACTTCAGATTAAATAATCAACAAACATATTGTCTAAATATGTTGATACTATTATAGAAAATGTCATTTAAAATACAGTTGTCTCAAAAATAAACGCCCCTACCAGAATCAAAATTGCACTTCAATTCGAACAATGGCCATTACCAAAACTAAGATAATGAAATCAGATTCTATTACTCTATCTTCTACATTATGTATTGATAATCTTGAGATAGTTGTTAATTAATTTCAATCTATATAGATTTTATCTTTGGACTTGTCTTATCTACTATTCCTCTTGGATTATCAATTCTATATGTTACAATGATATGATTTTTTTTTATCAAAAGTTGTTCACAAACAAAGTTGAAGCATTCAATGTACCAAAAATCCATATGGCCAATGATTCTCCTATACATGCCAATTATATTAGTTTCATTTTTACACATTCAATTTTAATTTCAAATGCTTATTTTGTATATTGATCAGTCTATTTACTACAGTTGGGTTGGGTTACCCCTCTGTGGGTAGCTCAACAAATGGAGGTGTCATCAGAAGATTGTATAGAATTTATGCGAAATTTGAAGTACTGTAAACTTGTTTAACAAAAATTGAAGAGACCGATTTGATAAAGTTGGCAAATATCGGAGAGATCAATTTGCTGGAGTAGACAAACGTTTAAGCTAACAAGGTCAAGGGTGAAGCCGAGTAGGGCCAAGGGCAGATCCGGCAGGGCCAATGGTAGAGCCGGCAGGACTAATAGTGAAACTAATAGGGCTGCAAGAGGACGACTAGTCAGACGACTAGGCAGTAAGAAGTCAGCCAGAAAGGCTGGTCGGCTGTGATAAGAAGCCAGCCATGGAGGCCGACTGGTCAAGTTGAAATGATGCCAATACAAAAGGGCAACTAAGGAATGCCAGTTCAAAGGAGTCGACTTAGCGGAGAAGGTAGATGACTTTGCTGAGTGGGTACTAAGCTCTAAGAAGTAGGTGACAGGCTTTTCAAAGCAGGTAGTTGACTTTCAGAGTTTGTAATTTAACTTTGTAGAGCATGCACCATTTATACAGAGTATGCACTATCTCACGAAACACGAGAACTAGTAAAGGAGCAGAAAATGATAAAGTTTATACGACAAACTATCTATAAGATCAGACCAAGTGAGTAGATGAGATTTAAAGTCGGCGTCATTATAAAGCGTACCAGGTGTTTCAAAAGAGGAATCGGCAGCGGTAAAAGATGCAGTAGCCGCGGTAGTGATAGGGCAGCACAGCGGTAGAACATGGAACGAAGGGTGGAACGGAATAAAGTGCAGAAAGGAGCTTTTATTATTTATCGTCTACCGCCACACTTTTAAAATTATAGTGCGTAGAGAGTACCATTAATGAGAGAAAGACGAAAAAAATAGAGAGAAAAGGAATGAAGGAGAGTTTCCTTACTCTAGAGATTGTTTTTCTTATTCTATCTCGAATGGGTTGTTGGTATTCTATCTCAGGGTTATTTATAACCGATTTTATATAGAGAAAATTTTTAGAGTTTGTCCTATAATTTTTTCACTTGATTGAGAAGAGTTTTTCAAGTTAAAAATCGTTGTGCATTTTTGTGTTCCTTGTACACACATTCTTTATGGCTGACAACCGATGGGGGGTTCAAGTTTTTTTGCTGCGATCGGATTGTATGTTAATTTAGGTGTCGAATTCCAATAAATGGTATTAGAGAGAGGTTGTAAACCTTCGATTTGATAGCATGGACGTCGATGAGCTCGCCATTTATTGTGGAGTGGGAAGAAACGATAAAAGCACTTTGGAGATTGAGGTGGACTGTAAGAGAGAATGATTTGACTGCGAAGAAGAAGCCAAAGGAAAGTGAGACTATTTCAGGTTCAGTGAAACGGAAGAAGGTATCATTCAGGATTGTAAAGACCGACGCCAAGATCCCAATTAAGAGGAAGTTTTCGAAAGGAGGGCAATGACAGCCACCGGGTAAAGGCAAAGGTTTTCCTATAAGGTCGTGAGGGGAGGTTTGTTAGGTTTGCTTACACCCTAGTGGGTAGCTCAACAAATGAAAATATTATCGAAAGATCGTACAGGGCTTGTGTAAAATTCGGAGTGTTGTAAATTGGCTGTAACAAAGACCAAAGAGACTGATTTGCTGGAGTTGGCAAATATCAGAGAGACCGATTTATTGTAGTGAGCAAATGTCGGAGAGACCAATTTACCAGAATGGGCAAATGTTGAAACTTGTAGGGCTAAGGGTAGAGCCGGCAGGATCGAGGGCGAAGCCAACAGGGTTGCAAGAGGACGGCTGGTTGAATGGTTGGGCAGCATGAACTAGGCTAGAGAGGCTAGCCGGCTAAGAGAAGAAACCAGCCATGGAGGCCGGCCAGCCAAGTTGAGATGAAACCAATGCAAAAGGGTGACCAGGCAACGTCAATTCAGAGTTGGTAATCTGACTTTGCAGAGCTTGTATTATTTATGCAGAGCATGCGCCATTTGAGAAAGCGTGAGAACTGATGAAGGCGTAAAAAATATGAAAGTTTGTGTGACAAATTATCTATAAAATTGAGTCATGTGAGCAAATGAGATTTTGAGCCAGCGTCATTATAAAACGCAACAAGCGCTTCAAAAGAGAAAGTGGCAGCGGTAAAAGCGGGCTACAGCTGCTATAGCTGAGGGCAACATGGCGGTGGAATGTGGAACAAATGGTGAAATGGAGCAAAGTGTCGAAGGGAATTGTCATCATTCATCGTCTGCCACCACACTTATAAAATTATAGTGAGCGAAAAGTACTACCAATGAGAGGAATGAAAGAAAAAAAATAGAAAAAAAATGAGGGAAAGAAAGTTTTCTTACTCTGGAGATTATTTTTCTTATTATATCTCCAGTGGGTTGCTGGTATTTTATTTCGGCGGTTATTTGTAACTAATTTTACATAATAAAATTTTTTAAAATTTATCTCGTGATTTTTTTCCTTAATTGAGAAGGATTTTTCACGTTAAAAATTATTATATATTCTTATATTCATTATACTTACATTCTTGATGGTCGACGGCCAACAAGGGAGTTCGAGTTTTTTCGCTGTGGCCAGATTGTATATGAATCCGGGTGTCGAACCCCAACAGCTACTATCTGTAAGATAATTGTGTAATATTTTAGAATGTCACATTTTTTTCATGGTTATTATATATAAGACTCACTAATATGATAATTAGTTATGATAAGTAGTAAAATTGGATGTCTATTGAAGTTAATGCACTTCTTATTCCATTTAATCTTTCTAGCGTTGTTGCCTTTTACTTCAGATCAGTCTGATGTAGACTTTTGTGATATTCTACTCTTAGTCATACGCTAAATTCTAAAATTCAATTATTGGCATCTTAAATCACTTAAGAACTCTTAATAATAAATCTTTTGATTGTATGACTTATTAACTTAGTAAATACAAAGCTCTACTTTTTAATTCTAGTAAATCTATCTCTCATACTCCTTTTAATTTTGTTCATTCTAGCTTTTGTGTTCTTACACCTATACAAATTAAGTGAGATCAAAATATTTTATTGTCTTTGTTAATGACTTTTCTCATTTTATATGGATATATTTTTTACATCATCAATCTAATTTGCCAAAAGTATATCAAGAATTTTCTGATATACCATATACTCAATTTTTAAAATAAATTAAAATTATTAGATCCTACAATATTAAGGAATATTGTAAATCATCATTCTTGGATACAATCAAAACACATGGCACCGTATACCAAAAATCTTTCCTAAAACACATCCTAACAAAATGGTCAAGCTGAATAGAAATTTGGTCATATTCTTGACAATATATGTTTGCTTCTTATCTTAGCTTCTTTATCAGAGAATTTTGGGAACAAGTTGTCTTCACTACAACTTATACTATCAACTACCTTCCATCCTCGACCATTTAGAATCAAATAATATATAAACAACTCTTTGGTATATCATCTCATTATAATTTTCTTCAAGTCTTTGGATATACTTGTTTTGCTCTCCTTCAAATCTTATGAATAAAATCAGCTAGAACCTTAAGCTCTTTATATTACTTTCTTGGATAGGACATTGAATTTAAAGAATATCAATATTACGATCCTAGCTCTAATTGGCTTTATATATCTCGTCATGTTATCTTCTGGAAATATAATATGTTTACTCATTTATTCTCTCTCTTTCTCCCACACCCATGGCATATTCTAAAATTTTTACTATTCTATTACTAAATCTATTTCTTAATCCTATTTCTACTACCTCAATCCTTGATATTTCTAGTCCAACTTCTACAAATGATCGTCCTATGCTTATCTAGGACATAGTTGATCTATCCGTGGGTCCACTGACTCATCCCTCTATTGATTTTTCTACTCATCATTCCACTTTGGTACGTGAGTTTCCTTCTTACTTACACGACTTTCATTATTTTACAACACTTATTATATTATATAAATCAATTATTTATTAAGAAGGCAAATCTCATCCTTCCCAACAACAAGCAGTAATTGATAAAATTTTCACCCGTAAAAAGAATTGTATATGAGATTTAGTTGACCTTCCTCCAGAAAAATACTGAAAATAAGTGGATATATAATATAAAAACTAAATATAATAGCTTGGCAAAACATCATAAAGCTTGTCTCACATCTATTTATTTTTTGATTATTGTCATCACCTTTCGTTGATAGGAACTTTTCCAAATAAATGTTAATAATATTTCTTTTCATGGTGACCTGATCAAAGAAAGTCTACATATAAACCTTGCCTGGGGATAACTATACTCTAAACAAGTTAACCTTTGTCAAGGGCAATATGATTTTAAGCAAGCCTCCAAAGATTGATTCACTAAGTTTGGTTTCAGCATTGTCAAATAGAATTTTACATTTAGTACTCATGATTTAATTCTTTTTACACTGACAACATCATCTAGAAGTATTCTTATTTTACTTAACATAAAAAATATAGTTATTGTCGGAGATAATTATATTAAAATCTAATTTGTTAAATTTTTTTTGTATCAATAGTTTGAGATAAAATATCTTTAAAATCTTAATTACTTTTTAAAAGTTAAAATAATTTTATATTCTGATGGATATTATTTTTCTTAAGCAAATTATGCTTATGATTTGTAATACCCAGATCTGTATTCAATTTATTTGGATAAATTTATTATTTTAGATTAATTGAATATGTTAAAAATTGATTGAATATTATAACATTTCAAAAGATATTTGGAATAGTGAGCGGCACTTGAGGCATGAAATGCAAAGAAGGGGTGCCCGAGGGCTTCTCAAGTGGTGCCTGAGGCTCCATTTACTAAGAGTTGGCATTAAATGGGCACCTGAAATCGTGCTCGAGTATTGATTTGAGTATAAATAGAGGGGAGCAATACTTGTTCGTCAATTTTGAGCGATGAGAAAAAAAAAGGAGATAGAGAAAAGAAAGAGGAGAGAGAAAGAAGAGATCGGGTGATTGTAGTATTATTTTATTTAAATGACTAAGTATGATGTTAAAGTAAATATTTATGAGCTCTTTCTTTATTTTGTTTCAATGTTTGATATGCTTTACTTCTATTTTGAAGATTTAATGTTCACGCATGATTGCTTTATTTGACCCACTTATTTTTGTTGTAGGTTTTGTAATTGACCCATAATATTCTTACTAGCTGTTTTCAGATTTTATTCAAATTTTATAAGTATTTAAGGATTTTATTATTTTATTAAACAAATAAATATCTGAGATTACATATTTTTATATTAATATGTTTGCATGAAAATGGACATGAAATCTGTATGGGCCATGTATCAGTTCATATGATCGTTGCCTGGAGTTGAAGGTTGCTACCTTTGGGATACAATCATATCTGTTATCTGTGGCGTCTCTCCCGATAAAAAAATATTTGTGACTTCCTTTGCCGCCGGTAGAAAAAGTCCCTATTTATAATTAACCCATCCCGTTTGTGTGAGAATTCAATAAAAAATTTATATATATTCAAATATTCTAATATATTAAATAATCTTAAATATTACATCTAAAATTGTGGGCGACAAGACATAGTAAGTACATTTCTTATCTACGGGGGGTAGAGTATATAGATGGGCATACCCATATGTATAAATAACAACGGATCTAGTTTAAAGTTACTGGGAGTATATATAATCATTTTTCAAGTTAATCTTTTAAAATTTTTGGTTTTCTAATTTCATATATATTTTATATTTTTATATAAATTTGTATTCGGACTCTAATTTGAGAACCGCAAATTGGGTCACATATGGGATTTGGTTAGTATTGTACATTTGATATATAATTTTATTTCGAAATCTATTTGATTATATTTGTATGGTTTTATTCCAAACTGTAATTCTGTTTGTATGATTTTGATTCGAATTTTATTTCATTAAGTATATTTTTATCTAATTTTGATACGATTATAATAAGATTCTGATTATTTGATTTTGCTTCGAATAACTTATATTCAGTATACGTCCTAAGGGGACTATTTTTGATTTAATATACGATTTAAATATGATATTACTATAAATTTTTGATTTTGACTTATGATTCGAATTTGTAATTTGATTTTCGATATCAAACTTTTGAATTTGTGATTTGTCATTTGTTATTTGACTTTCGGATTTGAGTCTTTTACCCGTTTTTGATGTGTTTATGGAACCTCCCTTTGATTTCGGATATACTTATTTATTATATATATGATATGATATTTGTTAAATTTTAAACTGACGCCGTCTATTTTTTAGACCTTTAGAGTAAAATGTTTGGATACTGTGTAAAAGTTCAGACGAGATCCGACGGTAACATTCATCTATTTGGTGAGTTTTAGCTTTGTTTTAGTTCAAAATTTACATCAGATGTATTTGAATATTGAGTTTGACTAGTTGTAGACCATGGTTTGTATAGGATTAGATGTATTGGATATTTATCATATATTGTGGTTGGTTCTATCCCTCCCTTCCGACTATTCAGAGTAGGTCATGTTTTTTATTACTGGATGATTGTCCAATGAAATCTTATGATGAGTATTAGATTCTGTCTGTTTATTATTATTGAATGATAAAATCTAAGAGTTCATTTGTCTTGTCATATTTGGCTTTGGAATTTGTTATATGTTGTTTTGAGATTATAAATTTTATAAATAATAATTAATTAAATCTATTTTAATCCAAATTTGTGACATAATTTGCTCACTCATGCCATCATAACAAATGATAAGACTGTTTTCACTTTATTAGAATTGATTGTCAATCATAATCCATCTAATGGTTTTCTTTCGTTAGATATAACCCATTATTGACAATTAGTTAGAAGGCTTATTTATTTTATTATTACTCATTCTAATATTACTTATACTATTTATCTTGCTAACCAAAGTTTATTACCGCACTACAATCTACTTACCATAAAGTAATATAAATTGTGATAATAAAATTGTAATATAAATTATATACAATGTTATATTTCATGAGCTTATCAAACACGTTGAAAATAACTATCATATTATTGGTCAACACATTCGAAAAGCTAACATACGTCTTTGTTATGTATAATTAACTGACCAATTAGCTAATATATTCACCAAGTCTTATGCCATAGGGCAATTTAATGATTTTGATACGTCATTGGATCCGAATTTCTAAATGTAAGTTTGGGTTGATGAAGGACGCGTCGACTGGACGTTCCGCGGCACAAGACGACGCCCGACTTCGTTCACCGAGTTGGGATCCTCTGAGGGATCCATCCGAGCGACATGCCGGACACCACTAAACAAAAGAACAGGGAGATCAGGGAACAGATTGGCGAAAAATTATTCCAACTGCAGAGCTCAAGGCAAGTGGCGAAATACTTCTCCGACTGCATGGACGTTCAAGTCCGGCAGTCGCTCGCCCGATACAACCGCAAGAAAGCCTTCAAAATCTAGGAAGGTACTGAGAACTAAAATTGAGAGGGCAAGAGAAAATGTGTGGGAAGGGAGCATTTGGATGTCCAGATGAAAGAGGGGCTTGGTCGTCTCTTGAACCCTGGACGTGGGAAGGGTAGTAAAAATAAACCGATGGCACTCTTATTGGAGTACGTTTGTATGCCTTTGGATCTCTAAGTGTCAACAGAGAGTTCTTGGGTATCAGAGAGCGTTAGGTCTCTGAGAGAGAGAGATTGGAAGCGTAGCAGCCCGTCTCAATGAAAGGATAAAATGAGAGCATATCAGAAAGCCTATCAGAAAGCATGCCCAGGAATGAAAACCCTAGGGCTTATTTGAATGACAGTAGGGTGATCTTCATTGATTAGAAGGCGTGATCCCTTTGCCATTTTGGGCGACCTTTCTTCTGCAGGATGGCAAAAGTTGCCTAATTTGCTGAGATTGCTTCCTTTTCTGGCAGTTAGCGGCTCTTCAAATTGCTCGCTTTCCTTTCATGCACTTTACCGTTGGAAAGCTCCAGTTAACAGGAAATTAAAAAAATCTAGTGCCTGATTTATGGGAAGGGCGCTGATTTTGTCAATATTCTTTTTGGGTTTGGCTGAGTTTATAGAAGGCGCAAGCTAGAGAAAGTGCCGTTGCTAATCGTCTCCTGAATCGTGGGCTCATGTGGACAGGAGGAAGTGAAGCCTTCTTATTTTTGAGCAACCGTCTCGCCTCACCTTATTGTCATATTGCAAGAATGATTAAGTCGGCTTGAATTGATATCCACCAACTTGATGGCTCACGAGGCGTGAAGTTTGCCGTCCGCCCGCTGTTTGAGCTTAGTTGAATCGGATCATCAACGCTCCTGCGTTGATAGTTGGGCGCGTTTGGGTCTTTCGGAGCGATTTGTGCAGCCCAAATATCTTCTCCTCGGGCTTTACCGCCCACGCTTTCACTTAGGGCCTTACCCGAGAACGTTGAGTTAATTGTGATAAGGTTGAAGCATCAGGGTAACAAACCATTTGGACCTTCTTTCACTTTGGTTTCACAAAGAGGCCAACCCAACTATAATATACCCATCAAATTTAATTTTTAAATTTAAACCGGTCTCTACCTTATCTCCTTGAGTTTAATGAAAAATATCAAATATAATAAATTATATATATATATATTATTATAATTTTTTATAATATTATAGAATTAAAATATTTTATAAATATTTTTTATATCTTTATAATTATTATTATTTATATATATTTTATATCTGCTACTCTATAAAAAATACTTATCATTGTAAGATAAAACAATAAAAAATATACAAGTCCCATCATTTATATTTTATTTCCTTTGTATATTCATTCATTTCTATCATAAGCTATTATATAAAAAAGGTCCATAAACAAAATTTTGGATAGGACATAATAAAAGTATAGAAGGCCTAAAGTCAAATAATAATGTTTTTAATACTTCATTTTCATAAATAAATCTGTATTTAATGTGGATTTAAATTTAACCACTTTCTCCCTTAATATAGAAAATATTTATCACCACTACTATAATTATTGTCAAAGCCACCATTGTGGTTAGCAGGGGGCGGGGTCCCTGCTCCGTAGAGTAAGGATTTTGTCCCAAATTTAATATTTTTTTTAAATAAAAATTTTATAAAAAAATTTGAATATGAAATAAAATCCTACTCCGTGAAACAAAATATTACCCTCAATCCTCGTATAATTGTAGAGCGTACCACCTTAAAAGAAGAGTAGATTAAATTAACTCATTTTTTAAGGGAGTAGTGATCCCAAATTCCTATCCTTGTCATGATCATGGTCATTGAAGGATGCCGGGCACCCCTTGCTGCACCAGTCATCACCTTAGTCATAATTGCAGTCATTGCAAGAAATATTGATTTTTTTTCTTTTTTTTGAAGTAATTAAGTTTATATTTTTTCTTAATTATTTCTGTTTACCTAATAATAGGATTATTCATATAAATAAATATTTAGATCTTAAAATTTCATTTAAATGATACTTTTGTTATTCTTTTCCTCAGTATAATTGGACAATCCTAGACATAAACCAGACACCTTACTCATGAAGTAAATTATTACTCCGACAATCCAACCAATTCAAAATATATACTTTCTCAAACCAAGAATGATGTTAGCATTTACAAAGTTCTCTTGGCATGTACTTTTGAAAACTAGGGTTCTTCCTCGCCCAATGAATTTGAATTAGTCGACATATAATCTTAGAAATGATAGCAATTAGTGCCTTTTAATTTTTATATACTCAGCATGAAAGGGAGAAAAGCATAGCTTTTATATTCATGTTGGAGTTGGTGAGGAAACTTTAGACAAAAGCGCAAATTAATGTCACTTTTCTTGGGGGAGAGATGCTGAATGTGATTTCCACTTCAAAAATCATGCCCTTTCTTAACAATTAGTGTAACATAATTTGAGTGATACGTTAATTTGAAAATCAGGGGGCATTGACTATGGAAAAGGGCATACAAAAGCTGAGATTTAAATTTTTAAAAAAATTAAAAAGTTATATAAAATAGTTTTTGTTATTTTTTGTATACAAATACTTTTTACAAATTCACATACTATAAACAGTGAAAAACGACTAATATTATATAAGACATTTGTTATGCATCCGC
Organism: Nepenthes gracilis; assembly: GCA_033239525.1. Taxonomy (NCBI): domain Eukaryota; kingdom Viridiplantae; phylum Streptophyta; class Magnoliopsida; order Caryophyllales; family Nepenthaceae; genus Nepenthes; species Nepenthes gracilis. The sequence goes on along the minus strand of BSYO01000016.1, from coordinate 15,852,263 downwards.
GTATTTTTCTACATCCTCCATTTTTCTATCCCTCACAGAATGATTTCTGATTTAATCATCGAATAGTATATAGGGGATTGAGTTTCGTAGTTTTTTGATATCTCATTTATTTATTATAGTATGTAGGATTCAAATTATTAGGGATAAAAATCGAACTCACTTCGACTTGATCTGTCAGAAAAGATCAAACAACTTTCTAATCTGTATGACCATTCGGATTCAGGAGTGCATCAACATTAAAATTTATAAACACGTCAATTGATTAAAAAACTATTATCAACATAATATTTAGTTTACATGGAATAATATAATGAAGAAAGGATACGAGGTAGGGTAAATGGGCTGATCATATTCAAAGCAAAACAAGTAACAAGGGTGAAAGCACAATCAAGTGCCGACAGTAAGATTTTAGACTATTCCAAAAGACTTTTGACTGATTAGTGAAACTCTTGTTACGATTTTCATTCAAACATTAAAATAATTTTGACATATAAACTTTTAATAGGGATTGAAATCCTACACAAAACTTTATTATTAAATTTATTTCATAAAGAAATATAAATTATTCCAAAAAAAATCATCTGAATTCGTATATAATTTAGCATCTAAAGTAATACATATTTACCAAACACATATAATTTATATCATGCCATCATTAGTATAGTACATAAAACTAAAGTGATATATCAACTCTTTGTTGTACGGTAACAATTATACATATTCAAAATGATTATCCAATGCTTAATTTATTTGTTCTTACAATGATAATAATAAAAATATATAATTAATCATGAAAACCTATGATCCTCCATATAGCTCATCCACCCAAACTCTTACAAAAACCAAGCTTATCTGAAAGATGTGACAGCATAATATAAGCTATATATTCAGTAAGTAAATGAAAAGCAATGTAATAAATATTCGATAAATATAAGATAAAATGAATCATTAGTAAATGAACTAAAAGTTGAAATATCCCTCCCGATAAATATAACCCTTTAAAAATATTTTATATTTTAATCCTGTAAACTTAGGTCATATCTATTATTTAGACTTATAGACATGCCATTTATAAACACCCTATAGACAGATTATTGCTCACTATTTTTGTTACATGGGTGAACACATATTACTTTATTTTATATATTTTAACATATCATAATATATATACTTTTCATAAATTTCTTACTATGGCTTATTTTATATAAAGTATAGAAAAATCTTTACAAAATAATATCTTTTTTAAAAATAGAAGTAAAATTACTTTTCATAAATTAGGCATAGAGAGTTAACATGGTTCTTTAAAAATCTTAAACATATGAAAATATTCTTCAAAACATTTGCAAAAAATAATGATATGCCTGAAGATGTTTATCTTCAGACTTAAAAATTTTCATAATTTATCAATAAATTTTAACATTTTTTATAAATATGAATAATATATTTTAAAATTTAAGAAAACTTATAAAAGAAAAATATGCACACAAGTCAAATGTCAAGGAGAACAAAAAAAAGTACTTGTATGTAATTAGAAAGGATAAAATCTCAGATTTTAGAAAAATATGATAAAGAAATTGAAAATTTTTGACAAAAAATTAAAGATATTGACTTAAAATTTATTTATCTTAACTCAAATTTAAACAATTCTTAAAATTTTAGCTCTAAAATCTCATTCATCATCTTCTTTTTCTTTGCCTCTTTCTCTCTTATTCTCTTCTCTTTCTTTCTCTCTACTCTCTTGAGGCTCAGAGAAATAAAATAAAAAGTTATAAAAATATCTTATATAATACATTAACACACTTGTGCTTATCATACATGCGTCAAACGTGATATCAAAATCATACTTGTGTATGATTACTCATCAAGTCCGTATAAGGTATCAAACTATTAAAATAAATATATACAAATGTCCATTATATGCACTTTAAGATTGAAGATAATATCTCAAATATATTCATATGTGACTTATGTGCCCTTTAGGTTTTCTCTAAAACTATCCCACACTTAGTTATCTCAATTGAACCAAAAAGTTTTCTAAAAAATTTACTTTAGTTACTTAATTTAAAATCATTATATAAATATAAACATTTAGTTCTCACATATCTTTTGTGATAAAATATTTTGTTCTAAATAATTTACTTTATTTACTTAATTTAAAATTATTATATAAATATGAACATTTAATTCTTACATATCTTTTATGATAAAATGTTTTATCATTATTGACTAAAAATTACCACTAAAGTATTAAGTTATGGAAGTAAATTTTATTACTAGCCACTAAAATTTTATCATTATGTACTTTGGTGATGAACTATGTATTGTCATTATTATTAAAGGGTACCCTATAAAATTCTGTCTTTGCACATAGAAAAAAGAGGGGCTATCGTATGACAAACAACATGAAATGACCAGGAGAAATCCAGGTATGGCAAGACATGAAGCTTACTAACGTAAAATTATACATTATGACATAGTTTAATTTGAATTAAGAATTTATAATTTACGGCTAAATAAAACATTTTTGATTTAAAATAAAATTTAAATAATTGACTAGAAGCCAAGTCTTTCATTCTTCCAAAGGGAAAAACACATCACCAACTCCACAATGAAAAGGAAAAGAAAAGGAAGCACCCATAAATCGACCTTCATTTTTTACGTTTCTAAAAAAACAATATTTAAAAAATATCTTTCATATAATATTATGATATTATTATATAACATAACCAATATTTACTATTTGTATTTATATAATTTTATTAGTTTAAATAAATAAATATAATAATATATAAGTTAACAGTGTCTAAATAATATTTAAACAATATCTTATATCACTAATGTTTTTAAAAAATAGGGGACATATAGGCATTGGGGCCACTAAGCTCTATAAGAGAACCCTATGGAAAGACTTTATTGATACTGTACCTTCTTAGGGAGATGTATTCAGTAAATCTCCCTTTAATTTATTGGATTAAAAAATTTAATTTGTGTGATTTAAAATTTAAGAAAATTATCTAAATATTTTTTAAAAATTTTTTATTATTGGACAAAATATTTAATAAATATTAATATTTCCAAAAACTCAAAAAAAAAAAAAAAAAAAGCCAACGATATATAAATTTTTTTATGTTTAAGATTTTTATCATTGGATTCTAATGGGGTACAAGCTCTGATGGAGCGAGCGTGTGATCCTATAAAAGTACATTTTAAATCCAACGACCTTCCTCAGCAACTTCACTATTTCCCTACGAACGGACTTCTTCACCGAGCAACCTCGCGGCCACCATAGACGGCGGCAGAAGAACCTCACAGAGAAAACAAACAATCAGCAATGCTGCTGAGGAACTCCATATCCAACACCAAGAAATTCTTCCAGAAAACACTTGAAAACTTCAAGTCCTTCCTATCCAGAGGACAATCATTTCGATGCCTACCCAAGAGGCCGCCCTTCAACCCTTTCTCTTGTGGCCGACGCCCCGATGCTCCTACGGATATCCATTCGGGTCGTCTAAACCCGGATAGTTTACACGGTGACTCGGGTGGTGGGATCAAGATGAAAGGTAGAGATGAGAAGAAAATGGCGGCAGCGGAAGCAGCAACCGAACAGGTCAACAGAGAAGTTCAATACCGTGAAACGTTGAGGTATTGTAACGGGAGGAAGGATTTTCCCCGGCAAAAGAGAGAAGCCCGAGAACGAGAAAGGCGAATGGTGGGGTTTGGCTCTAGAGCCGCCACCAGAGAGAGGCGGCTGGGACTGGCAGCGCAGAGGTTGAAGGTGCTGGAGATGGTGGACCGCGGCGATGTAGATCATGGGCTGGACATTGAAGAGGTTCTATACTATTACTCTCGCCTCACTTGCCCCGCCTATCTTGACATTGCTGATAGGTTTTTCAGTGAGATGTTTGCCGAGTTTCTCAGCGCGCCGGCAGCACCTAACGGGATCCGTTGAACGCTGCAATCAATCATCGAGGCAGCTCTATCCCTTAAAAAATGAGGGGGTTATATGTTAAATTTAAACGTTTTATTTTTAAATAAATTATTATATTTTAATTATTTATAGAAAAATTTAAAAATTAATTAAAATTAATTATTAAATCATAATATTTATTTAAATCTATAAAATAACTTCATTTATCTTATTAAAAAATAAATTAGCCACTAAATGATTATGATAGAAATAAATAATCTTATGTTATTAGATATTCATGTAATTATTACTATTTCTTTCATATACGTGTGCGCACACGGGGGCACACACTAGTAAGGTTATTTATGGATTGGAGGGGGGGGGCTCTCAAAATAAGGGTCACAACACCGTGGGACTTTATCGCATGGGTACCCTTTAGTTTTAGGGCCGTTGATCGTTAATATCTAGTGATCTTTATTTTTGATGTGTCCTGAATTTAAAATTGAACAAATTTGTGTCAAATAGTCTAACTGATTTTGATCTCCGTATGCTGAGTTTTAGATCCTATACACTATAATTTCAAATAAGATGTTAGGTGAATACTGAATTTAGTTTCACCAAAAATATTTCGACGCTCAAGTTAATAATTGGCCTTTTGAAATAAAAAAGATGGATGAAAGGGATACAGAAAGGGATGCAATGAGTGTGTTTGTAAGTGGGAGTGCAATCATAGAGAGAGCGGCTTTATAATTGCTCGTCATGAACAATTTTTCTATATATTGAGTTTGTTGGGAACTAATAACAGAGAGAAAGTGAGCGAAGGATACTCGAGAGAGTAGGGGAGCTTCTGGGAGTTTTGTTATTGCTTGAGACCTTTTGTGGATAAGAGAATACGTGATAAATAAAATCAACTTTCATGGCCTTTTATAGTCATGGCCACAAGATGTCTTCCTTATGCAGAGAGATATGATACCCGCATTCTGTTGGGGATCATTGTTTTTCTTGTGTAAGCGTGAGCGCCTTTCTAACTATAACGATCAAAGAAACTGATCTCATTAATTCTACGTTTTGTAACCGTTAGGGTTTCCAACAAATCGTGCGTAAATTCTGATACCTTTCTCTCGAGATGTACTTTGATTTTGGAAGTGACTATTATAATGAAGATTACCTTATTTAGAAATACGAAAAATTAAGGCAGATGATTATTGCAGTTTGAGGATAGACACATGGACCAATCTAGGCTTGGGCCGCGTGTGTCCTAAGTCTCCACCGATTTACTGCCCACTTTTTCAGTCAATAGAAAGCGTTGATCTTCCTGGGCTCAAATGAGCTGTCCTAATTTTGGGCATTTATTGGCTCACTTGCTTTTTGTCCGGTCAATAATAGTGTTAACCGCCCAATCAGAAATATGCTGCTAAGGATTCGGGTCATTTCCTCCTTTGTGGGACAATCCGTTACTGACGTTTCTATCAATTTTATATAATTAAAAATTAAAAAAAAGTTTAAATTAAAATGTTAAATATTAAAAAAACAACAACATTATTTAAAATATATATATACTTAAAGATATGACTATTACCCTTTTTTTTTTTTTTTACGTGTTAAGAAACATAAAGTAAGCGTAGCCCCACGGGATAGAGGCCCCCGGTTCCAAAGCCTCCAATAGGATGGTTGGATTGGCGATCCAACGATACTTATTTTAAATTTATAAAAATCTTTGAAAAATTTTATTACGGATTTATTTATTTTTTTTATAATATTTGGTATTTTTATATTTTCAACATTATAAAAACCTAATTTCATATGTTTATAATTTTTTATTATATTGAAATATAAGCTGTTAGATTTTTTCAGTCCAATAATTCCTAAGGGCATGGCATTGGACATGCTCCACCAGGAAAGGTGATGGAGCATTATTCATTTAGGTGGTGTTAATATGTAATGGTAATGTTAAATCTTTTGATTATTTAATTTTTAGATCTTATTAAACTTTTAAAATTAAATTAATTATTAAAATTTTCAAACATACCTAAGTAAATATATTTATTGGGCTTACTTATATACATGTATATTTAAATTTTTATAGGTCTTATTTATCCATGTTCTTATTTGGTTTTATTAAACTATAAAATCATATACATATTACAATTCAAGTAAAGAAGGTGTGATGGAGATAGTATAGATTTTTTATATAGTAACAAATATGGATTAATTTGGTATAAGTTAAAAAAAAATAATCTATAATTAAATTGTGTATTATAGTTTGAATATTTATAAAATCAAATTAAACTATTATTTTAAAAAAATTATTTAAACAATTGATTTACATACAGTCAATTTATATAATTTATAGTACTAAACTCATTAATTAAAATATTTTTTAATTTAACATATTATATATAAATTTTAAAGTAAATTAATAAAGAATCAATATAATTATAATGGTAATAGATATTTTATTTGTGTCGAAGGAGTACAACTCCTTAGCCAAAATTTATCCACGTAAGCATCGAAAAAAATTTTAAAAAAATGAAACATAGCCAATATTAATAATTGATAATTGATAATTAATTTATGTGACAATAAAAGTTTTAAAGGATCGCTAATTTAATCATTTTTTTTTATTTTAAGTAAATTAAAAATACAGTAAAAATAAATATAACCAAAAGATTTTTATTTCCATAGAAAGCCTGATATACTTTCTATGTGTCTTTACAACTTATACATTTATACTGTTAAATTTATATAGAAATAAATTAATAAATTATTATAATTTTAATAAAAAATATACAATGTATAATTTAACCTCATGCATGTACCCAGCACATATCGATTAATCGTTGATGCCTTCTTGGGATAATAAAAAATCCATGAGAATTAGCAATGCCCACTTAGGAATTATGATAACAATTCAATTTCAGGATTTAATATTTTACTTTTTTACATAATATGAATATAAAAAATTTATAAAGAACATTAAAATTAAATTAATATTATAAATATACTACCAATGGTTGGATTGAAGATATTGATAAAAAATAATAATAATTAAATATCTAAAATGATATTATAGGATTAACTCCTAAATAATTTAAGCAATCCTCATAGTAAATATAAAATATTAAATATATTACTTTTACGAGTTTCAAATTCTCAAGATCGACCAAAATATTGTTTACATAATTTTTTCTCCAAATATGCCCTCAGTTAGCATATGAGTTAGGTTACATAATTTAAAAAACCTTAATTATCCCATCCTTAGTAAAGATCAATGAGATGGCAATTGATGGAAATGATTCTCTCATTTATAAGTCATTTGTAGTTGGCAATTTTATTCTTACTTAAACGATCCAAAAGAATATTAACTGAAAAATATGGGCTAAACTCTTCATTGTAAATGCTCATCTATTCATTAAAGTCACTTTTTTTATGGGATTAAAATATTATCGTGTTGTTCTCTTAAGAGTCTAAATCTTAATGATTCTCCTACTATTCAAGTCATCCCACGTGGTTTCTTCTTCTTTATCATCAGTAAGACTTTATTAACACAAAATTTATCCCGATTTATAGCAATGTTAACTGTCCAATTTATCTCAACACTTCAAATAAGCACCCTTTCTATCCTTTTTTACATTTCTAGAGATAACTTCATTACTTCTTTGAGTCTCTCTTTGGATCCATTCCATCAACTTCCTTTCCTCTTTGAAACACATTGTTTAAAATAGTTCTGAGTATTAGGTCCTCCTCTATAGTCTTCCTTTTGATATAGTTCTAGAATTTCATTTATTACGTTTTCATATAATATTTTTACCATCCTCATAACCTTTATTAGTCATTACTATTACTTCAGTTTCAACTCTTTTGCTAACAATGACTAAAGCTTATAAATAAAGATATCTGAAAATGACATTTTTGTCCACCCTCTCACCAAAATTTTTAGCCATTTGAATTTTTCAATATAAGCTTGTGCTCTCCCATCTTGACGCAGCTTGGTGAGAATTTTGTGATGGTTGACCATAGGTGACAATCCCAAATAAGCCAAAAAATTATGCTTAAATGACATCCATACTAACAGTCTTTTCTTCTTTTGCATATTAGACTTTAATTGACCTCCACCAATTTCTAGTTGTGTCATTCAGAAGAAAAGTATCCATGGTCACTTTATTGCCTCAAGCCACTTCATAAATGTGTAAGTAATGCTCCACCTTATGGAGCCACTCATGGGAATTGCCGCCTTTGTAATGAAGAAAGTTTATTCTTAAATTTCTCATTCCCCAATCATGGTACAATGCTTCATTGTCTTATTATTGTAGCCATTTTCATACCTCTTGTAGTGTTGTCCATGTTCGTAGAGTCGTCTATATAATGAAGTTTCCCTAGCTCCTCGGAAAAGGTTTTCGTGTAAGTATTCTCATCCTCATCTGTGTTGCTGTGCACACAGAATACTTCTCGCCAACGAGAGACTCCAAAAAAATCCTTTTGAATGGGCCCACCTTTTAACTACATCCATAATATTTTCTCATAGAGGGTATCTCTAAAGTTTGTCATTACTATTAGATTGTTAACAATAACTTTTATATCATACTAATTTATTGATTTATCTTTATATTGGACTAACTAATTTCTTATTATTTGTGATAATTTTGTTGGTAATTTATGTTATCAAGGCAATGTTTGGCTAATCTATATTCCGTTAATTCCAATCAAACATTATTTTTGTAGCTTAATTAATTTATAGTCATAGTGGACAGTTGTGTAATTGACATAATTGCTTGGGATTGATTAACTTGGCAAGTCTGCTCGACCAGTCATAACAGAATGCACTCACACACAAGCTCATAAATATGGATCGAGTGCAACCATTCAATTTCTTGACAACTAAGCACACTAGCAAATAGTTTGATAATACAAATTTAATGACTCTAATTCCAAATTTAAATCCAAAAAACTCAATCTTGACATTAAACAACTCAAGCAAAAATGTTATTAAATGATATTAATTTTAAAATTTTAAAAAAATCCTCTCAATGAAAGGATCAATTAATAAGAACCAAATCTGAAGATTTGATAGTTATTTTTATGAAATTGTTTCTTACCCCACAACATAAATGTTATACAATATAAAAAACACTATAAACTAGAAAGATGCTTAAAATATGCTATCATTGGATATTATAAAGATGCTCACAATGAAAACTACTAATCAAGCATCAAATAAGAATCACAAGGTTGATTCCTAAACAGTATAAGCAATCATTGTAGTCAGTATACAAATTCTAAAAATATTATTATTACGAGTGTCAAACTCTTAAAGTTGTTAAAAGTATTTTTTTACATAATTCTTACTACAAAGATGTCCCTAATAAGCTTATGTGTTGGCTTATGTTGCTTGAAAAAATTTAACATCACCTAATTGACTAATTATTTTTAATGGAATTTCAATAACGATTTTACTATTATCTAAATAAACCAAAAAAAGATTAATTAATAAATATTTATCAGACCTTCATGATAAAAAGGCTTATCGATATATTAATTATTTTTCTTATTTGACTCAAAATTCAGTTGATTTTTTCAAAAACCCAGATCTTCATCATATAGTCATAAGTTTTATTTTTTGTAATATGTACGTTGACTCACTTATATATCATTTTACTGATAAAATTATATATTAAAATTTTGACTGGAATATACACAATGGAACCATAGGTTTTCATTACCAAAAAAATCCAAGCATGTAGACTTAAATGCACAACTAAACCATAAATCCTTCATACTTCAAGATTTTGTAAGTCTAGATGTTAACCTCAGCATAAAGATTCAAAATCAACCTCAATAATTCCATCTTGATGACTTAGTCTTTAGTTTCAGTTCATCTTGATGTATGATTTTCATGTTCAGATAGTTAAAAATTATTGTAATAAAATAAATGCACATATGACCAACAAAATAAATGGATAACTAATAAAAAATGTATAAATTATTTAATAAAGTTGTAAAATAAGTTACATTTAACACGTTTATACGATATAATATGACAATATTATAATATATATCTGAATATATAAACTTAATTTTATAAACTTATTAATTAAATAAGTTAATTAATTATTTTATATCATTATATTTTTGCTTAGCATGTCGATACAATTATTTTCTAATTTAAACGTATCAAACCATTAATAATGTTAACATATTTAATATAAATCTAAATTCTGCTATTTGATTTTATAACTGCGTTATATTCTTCTGCCTCTTTAGAATGACTTCAATATATTTTTTAATTAATTAATTAATTAATTTGCTAACCTAATATGAAGAACAATTGGATTGATATGGAAACAGCAGACCACTCTAAAGCTCCACCATCATGAGTGTCGCATGGGGCTGAGATGTGCAGTGATGTGATAGAATCATTAATTATTAGATCATCTGTAATTTAATATTTTAAAATAATATAATATATAAATATTTTTATTAAATTTTTTTATAATTGTTAAAATATTTAAATAGTAATATGATAAATAAATAATATAAAAATATTATGTTATATTTTTAAAATATTTTTAATATTAAATTTTATTCGTTAATTCTCAATTTAACAGATGGATAAGAGTTATAGGAGCTACGGCATCCAGTCATATGACAGCTACCCTGTTTTTTTAGAATGTGTGATCATGTATTTTGTGACTTTTTCTTTTTTTGATATTTTGTGAAATAAAAACTCTGAACTGTCGTTCTCCCATCATGTAACGAGTACATAGGAACATTTTTAATGTAAGAAATTTATTATGTTTTTTTTAAATTGTTATTTGAGGATTTATATTAATTTTTTATAAAATAAATAATTTGATGTTTTAATATTGAAAAATAATTATTTTATATTTTTTAAATAAAAATTATGTATAAATAGTAAAATTTATAGAAATCTAATAATCTTCTTATATTAAAAAATTCTTTATAGGTCAAGGATGCTTCCTCATTTGAATGGCTACAAAAGGTTATTTTTAAATTTAAAATATTTATTTGTTAATAAATAATTATAATTTAATTATTTTTAATAAAATATAAAAAATAAATGAAAATTAATTATTAAGTTGTAATTATTTATTAAAAAATAAATAATTTAATATTTTTTTTAAAAAAAAGATAAAAACACTCTCATCCCACCGTATAAGAGGGGACAGAGAGTCTTCCGAGCGGGTCTGTGTTGTGTCAATCGTGGGAGGGCACGTGGCACGCAGAAACTGGCGATTGGAAATTACTTAGTGGACGGGCCACCCATCCGAAAATTTTTTTTAAAAAAAAAGAAAACAAACGAAATTGATTTTGTCTATAGTGGGCCGGAATTGGTCTTTTTGAGTCGATTGTTGGGCCCCGCTCAGTTTTGATGATTGGGCCGTTTTAAATTATCGGGCCCATTAACTTCCATTATTGTATGTTCTTCCCCGAAAACGGAGCGCGACATGTCGGGTGCTTTCAAGCGTGGCCTCATTTTCCATCGTCGATTCAGGGGCCCAGTCAATTCCCTTGCATCGCATGACACGTGTTTCGAGTTCTGGATCGCATTCATTTTTTATGCATTTTTTCAATTATTTTTTATTATTTACCGTACAAAACCAATAAATTTTGCATCATATGCGCAAGAGCTGCCTCGCACGAACTATAATTACTCTGTTTATTGATGCTTGAGTGTCTTCTAGGCGTGAACGAGCGATTCCTATTCTATTAGTTAGAAATAATATTTGTTTAGAAAAATATCATATAAATTTCCCGTATATAGTATTATTTGAGTAGATCTCACGTGAATATTGTCTTTAACTTTGAAAATAAAAAATAATATATTTTAAGGGTGCAACTTATAAAACAATAATTTATAATTTAATTATTATCAATTTAATAATAAACGGTTTAAGATGCTGTCGGACGATAAGTAAAGTCGAATAAATAGGTGGCCGGCACAAGATTATTGTCAACAATAGCATCCAATGATGGCAAGGTTGGATACTGATGACAAGTTGTATGCGAGAATAAAGGGGCTGTGATGTGTATAGGTATTGCAGTTTGCAATGATAATAAAGGCCGTTGGATTTTAAATTTGACGGTCCCTATTTTTTTATTAAAAAATAAAAAATATATAAAATAATATATATTTTTATATATTGTATAGACCGTCCAAGTTTAAATTCAACGGTCCGTATAGATGTTGTAGCTCTCCTCAATATGGTTGTATGCATCATTACTAGAGTAAGATTGGGCAACGGTCACCGATGAGTGGGTAAAGATCATAATTCTGGTATGTTTATGAGAAAAATATTATTATTTTTTATTATTAGTTATTTTTAAATTGTTCAAAAGTTATTTTTTTTTATGTAAAATGGCTAATTTTTTTAAAATAATTTCAATTACAAAAATATAAATTCTCTTAAAAATGTATTATAATAAAATAATAATTATTTCCAACTAATGAATCCGTTATAATAGATCCTTCATACCTACAATATCATCTCACATAGATCATAGAAAGTATGAAATTGTAGTATATATAATTCAGAAGTTGAATTTACACATAATATATATACAATATTTTCGATTTTTATTGTTCAGAAATATATCATCACACTAGAAGAATTCACAGCACACATCAAAAAAATAAAATTTCAAATAATAATATTCAAAATGCTACTTCGGACGGATACATCGTGAATGAAATAAAAAAGGCAATCTAAAAGCCATCGCCCAGCATGGAAAATGGATAAGGCGGCAGGTTCACCTCAGCCACCGCCGAATTAGGCAGGACCGGAAGGTAGCCTGTAAGTCCACTGCTACTATGGTATCCCCCATCGGCCGTCACTGGAGACTCACTGTGGCCAAACACCGTCGTCGGGCCCATTGACAATGCAGTGTTGGTGGCGGCGGCCCTGGTTTGTGGCTGCTGGTATGCTTCTAGAGGCCCGCCCGAGTTATACATGCCGCTAAAACAGCCGACGGTCGTGTTGCATGTCTCCGGCAACGGCGACCACAGACCGAACGCATCGTTTCCGAAATTCGCTTCGGGTGAGAAAGCTAACCCTAACGGTGTGCTCCCGTCATTTTCCTCGCTCTTTACGGAAATTGATGCCTCCGTCATAAGACGCCGCTTCTTGTCCGCCGCGGACAGTAGCTCACGCCGCCTGGTCCCCTCTCTCTCGAGTATCAATCGTGGAAGAATCTCTGGGTTATCGACGACTTTGAGCAGGAAGGCCATCATCTGTTCTGGGCGCCTTTCCGTCGCCTCCAGCCTCTTCGTCATCCCCTGAACCTCCCGGTCCATGGCGTTCTGCTGCTCCTTCAGCCTCCCAATCTCTGCAAGCATGTCTTCTCTGCCGCCCCCTCCGCCGTGCGAACGAACCGCCCGGGCGCAGTGCTTCCTCCGGACGATGTTCTTCAGCAGACGCATCTGTCCGCGCAGGAACCATTCGTGCGCAAATTCCCATCTATCTGGATCGACTTTTCTGAATCCCTAATCAATTTTCATTGAAATTAACCACAACAACTAGTTTAAAATTCAGCACTTACTGCACTTGAAACTTCTTTTGAATCTCGGAATATTTCGCCATTCAAAAAATCTCAAGAATAGTGAAGTCAATGAAGTGACTGAATCGAAATTACCGAGAGAATACTCACATAGCTATTGAGTTGCCGAACAAAGCTAGAGAAATTGTCGTGCTTGAAATGTGCCGGCAAAATTGTCCGGCTGAACTCGAGAGGATCCGCGACAATGAAGCTGTTGTTTTCTCTTCCCCAGGCGATGAAATTATCGGTGAGCGGGTCGCTCACGATCTTGTAAGTCTTCATAACGAAAGGAGCTACGCTATCAGCCTCCATTGACGGACTCTCCACACCATAAATAATTTAAAGTATTCGTGCGAGTACTACTCGGTTTGCTGCTCTGGATCTTGTTTGCGTTTCTAGCGAGGTTTCCATTTGTTTTTGTTTCAAGAAGCCTTCTGGTTATGGGGTTTCTGAAGCTCTGCTCAAGGGAGAAAGAAGATGAGGAGAGGAGGAACAGGTGTCAAGATAAGAGGACTGCGAGAGAGAGAGGCGTAATATGTACAACGATGGAAAAAATAACAGGGAAAACATTTTTTTTTTAATTTTTAATATTTATAGATAATTTTTTAAATTTTATTTTGTATAAAAAACAGATTAAAATGATCATATTCGAATATCATTTAGGATTATAACGGGTATACAAAAAAATTAATTTAAGATTTTTTAGATAATACGACAAGTAATTTATAAATAAAATTGATAATAAAAAAATATATCATCCTAAGAATATTATTATAAAGATATTTTAAAATATTTTTTAAATAAATGATATCACACAGATTATGTCACGTTAATTCACCACATAAAATACATAAATAAATAAATATTATTTTATACTAATATTTTTGTAAATATCTAAATAATATTTATAAAAATGTTTTCATTTTAATAATTATGTGTTGGTCCCACTTTTTTACTCTTCTATCATTTTCCCGCTGGTAGCTCGGATTTACATCTCTCTATCTTCATAATACAATAAATATTTAATTTAAATATTTAATATATAAAAATAGAAATATAATATATTTTTATAGATCTATTAGAACACTAATGACTATTTATTATTTAATATAATAGTAAATAATTTTCTAAAATTATTTAGACAATTTTTTTTTAATTTAAATTTTATTAATTAATTTTTTACCTAATAAATTAAAAAATGTGTAATTAATATATCTCTCTCTGAAAATAGGTAAAACGTATCAGTGGGTGTCAGGGTACGAGGCGTAACAATTGAGTCAGATGTTGTCTCTCCGTATCCGATCTTCCCTTGTCTTTTACTTTGGTGGTTCGAAAGTCAGCAATTCAATTTAAAGAAAATTTGGATAAATATTTTTAGATAATATAATTTTAATTAATTAATTATTATTATATAATTTATTAATATAAATAAAGAATATTATATTATTAATTATATTTAAAAATAATTTTCAAAATATATTTTAATACTATTTTTTAAAATTTTAAACTATGAAATTAATTTCTTTTTATTTTCTAAGGAGCTTACTGGTTCAATATTGAGATTAAAGATCAATTTACCTCTCTCCCCATAAATAGGCATTCTATTTTTTTAAAAATAAGACTCTATTTTTTAAGTAAAATATTTAGTCATAATTTAATAATTAAAACTTAAAAACAAATATATTAAAGATAATTATATTTTTACACAAATACTTATAAAAAAATGTCTCCACATGAACTTATTGGTAAATTATGAATTCAGTCCATTTACCGCATATTTATGCGCATAAAAATTTGGAATGAGGATCAAGAGTGTGGAAAGGTACCTGGCATGTAATTCAATCTATTGTCACATAGTCTATGTAAAAATGGCTATCATGATCAGATTTATAACATTAATGACCAGTAAAAGATATAAAATAAGATTAAGATTCATATTAAGTATGAATTTACTAAATAAAAATTTAATGTGTTAACCCTATATTTTAAATAATTATTTTTTTAGTATATCAATATCAGCTATACCTATAAATTATAATTATATGAGTGCACATTTTGATGTTCACCTAGCACGAAAGTATGTCTCTCAACTCTGGAAAGTACCATGCATTATTTCCTTGTTATTTTACTCCCACCAACAATCATGAGATTCTTACTAAATTTGAAGAAAATAGAGATTAGATAGCTACTAACTACCTAATTTGACATTTAGCACGTCTGATGATAGAAGTTTATGGAAGAAGTTAGTGAAAAGCACAAACAATCTCTATTATCATACTTGATTTTGTAATAAAGAGTTTGATATTTATTAGGACAACATATTCAATCCAAAATACTATAAAATAAGTTTCAGATTAAGACATCATAAATCTTATATATTACAAATATAAATAATAAACTAATTGAATACCTAATCAGATTCTACCTTTATGTTCAAATAATAACATGTTAATCAACGTCATATTTAAGTAAGCATAAGAACTGGGCCTTATTGAAGATTGATTTTATACCCAATACTATCCTATTTTCTAAATAGGGTTAGATTGGTTGACTTCAGAAGCCTCAAGCATTTTAAGATGGAAAATGAGTGGCAGCTATAACTTTTTTTCAAAAAATATGATATATATTTCATAATTAAAGTCACAAGTCTTCTAAAATTCACTTTAAATATAATATTTTTTTCAGGTTCAATTTCTGGATATACAAATGTTTGGACATCCTAGGCATTTTTTAGAAGCGTTAAGTTTCATATTGGCATTTTGATGGGCCATTCAGTGTCCTAGCATAAAATCAAGATTCATATTGTGTGTATAATTTCTCATTAATTCATTTCTCATTCTCAGTTGCATGCCCCCATTGGGTCATATGTTGACGTGGTGTGCTAGTCTATGTAAGCTATAACGTGCTGCAAAGTTAGGTCAAATTTGTTTGGGTCTCAATTCAGATGAGGCCGACCGTCTTCAATTACAATTCTTTATATTTATTACTAATTTTGGCCTTATATTTTCATTTTTTTTATTAGGCTTCACCAAGTTTTATTATTATTGTTATATAATTAATTTTATTTACATAGAATTTTACAAAGGAAATATATGCTTAAAATTAATTTAAAATTGATGGGTACAGCAATATATAGGTTGATTTAACATGGAAGAAAGGCTCACTGAAAACGGCCCATTGGGTTATTGAGCCATTTAAAAACAAGTAAACCTCTGTATTTTAAAAATCACGCGGAAAGAACTGTTCATGGTAACCGGTTATAATGAAGCAAAATCGGTTTTCAAACTGAATGATCTAATCCAAACATTTCTTTGAAAACTGATATAAAAATCTCATGTTTGGAATAGAAGGGAGAAAGCATTATCCATATAAAGTTGGTACTCACCAAAATCGTCTAGAAATAATAAAAATTTTATACTGTTTTTTTCTTACATTCTTTCAATATTATGGAAGAAAGATGAATGATTTGAGTTTATAGAAAAAATTTTCGAGTTAAATATCAACTTTCCTTTAATTTTGTATCTATTTAGTTGTGATATGTAGATTTTAAATATTCATAGTTAAAGCCGTATTTATTCACAAAATTGGTATTGATTAAATTTGTTCAAATCCTAAATTCAAGTTGCATCAAAAATTTTACTAAATAGTGACGTGGTAACGATTTATGAATTTTTTTATAAAAAAGTTCCACTGCTTCTTGTGGTGGAGAGCTTTGTAGCGGCTTCTCTAGGGAATTGTTCTGATTGATTAACGTCTAGAATTAGTTTATGCTATTTCGTGGGACAAGAGAATCCCATGTTAGATTTTTGAGATGATTTGGGACTAAAAAGTCCTTTTAAATTCTAAATATATAATTGGTATTTTATTATTTTAAACAGATAATTTAAATTAATTTTATGGTTTAATTATAATTATACAATTAAAAATCAATAATTAAAATTAAAAAAATAGAAAATTTTCATCTCAATAAAAGTATAGTCCTCTCAATTTTTTTAACGTGAGACTGCCCTCCAATAATTTGCCATTTTTTCGTCTATTTGCTCTTTCCGCCGTGATTGGTCTAATAAAGAAATTTGTTTTTATTTTTTTTCTATAAGTTGGTGGGATTAGTTAAATATGATTAAAATTAAATTTAGATTAAACAGATTATACATTTAGTTAAAAATTTATTATTAATAAATTAGGTCAAAGCAAATAAAACCCGAACCCGGTTATCTGGGCCAATAATTTCAACCATGTCCTTTCTTATATAAAAAAATAAGGGGATTCGAACCGATTTATAGATATTTTTTTTCTTTTAATATATTTATTTAAAAGCTTAAATTTGTATAAAATATAATTAAAAATATAAAATATTTTAAAAATTACAATACTTGTGATGAAATATTAGGTAATTGTACATTTTAGTAAAAAATCATTACATAAAAACTTTACAAATTATGAAAATATAAATTATTTAAATAGTTTTTTTAAATTTATTATCTATTTAAAAAAATATATATTTTTTTAAAAATAAATAATTCATGTCGGGCCAAACTAAACACGTCCAAACATGGCTCAAATGCCAGTTTGAACGGTGGCATACTTATGGAAATAGGGGTCTTGCTCCGCAGAAATGCGAAGCAGAAACAGTGCCGCAAAATCGCGGCTGTTGGCGTAAAATCCAATGCCTCTAATTTTCTTTTATTTTAATTTATTTTTTTATATTTAAAAATTTTAAAAATTTCACGGGTGTTAGATTTTGCACTAACGGCCGAATTTTGCGGCACTGTTTCTGCTCCGTATTTCTGCAGAGCAGGAACCCTCATTCCGCGTACTTATGTGCACGGTCAAAGGACAAATGGCACATGTGTAAGATCCAATGGCACTGTGCGCAGCCAGTTCTGTTGATTTGCATAAACTATTCAAGCACGCGGATCAAGGGTCCTACTTTTTCAATATTTACCATTGGATAATTTTTAATCAAATGATGATAATTTAAAATATTAAATAAATATAAATTTTTATTAAAATTTTTTTTAATATTTAACTTAATATTTATTAAATTTTAATATTATAATAAAAAAATTTAAAAAATTAATAATATATAATATTATTAATATGTTAAAATTTTAACAATTAAATTCTAATCTAATGACTAAAACCAGAAAAGCAGGAAATGGGGAAAAATAAGATCCCCCATTCCTCAAGTACGCACCCCAGCATCGTACGTTTGGTCAAATGTCAACTTACCTTTACTCATTTTGAGCATTTTTTATAAGCCGATCCTTTGTAACAATGATAAGCAATTAGTTAGTAAAACAGATTTACATATAATTCAATTGGAACCAATTTTGTCACAAAAAAAAAAAAAAGACTTAATAATATTTTTTCGTTGATAATTTCGTGACAAAACTCTTTATATGTTCTAAAAAATTTTAATTACCACCATATTATAACTTGATATATGACAAAGATAGAACACTAGGGACATAAATATTATACTGATGACATATAGTATTTAACTTACCCGTTTACTTGTAAAATAGATGCTACTAAAAAGTTGCTCATAATACATCAAGCATATACCAGTATTAAAATAATTAAACAGAATAAATCATCAAAATTAGTAATAAAGTTAGATGTGGAATAATACTTAGTATATGTATTTAGAAGTAGCTAAATACTTGGAGGCCATTCTTCCCTTGCCCTCTGTTACAGGACTCGTGATTATGACCGTACTCGTGCCACCACCAAGCTATCCGGTTGCCAGAAGAAGCACCCGGACAGCTTGACTTCCTCTCAAATTTCAAGACAATATTTAATTATTTTTTGCTATACTTTAATTTTTCTATTTTGACACGTGCTGGTTGATATTATGTTTATTTTCTGTTTATTTTTTGTTATGCTTCTGTTGGGAGGTTTCTATTATGCTCAAATTTTATTTCTTTTTTCCTCATTTGTTTGTTTATCGAATTCTCTCCCTCCGTCAGACTCCCCTTGCCCTTCTCTGCTTTCCTTTGTCAGTTTCTCTTCTCAATCTGTTCAAGCACAAGCACGCATTACCCTCCCACCCTTACATTTTGAGTAATCTAATAGCCAGGAAATATCTACTCAAGAGCTCTCCTTGTCTCTCCTCTCCCTATCTCTCTCCAATCTCTATATCTTTGTAATCTATTGGTAGCAATTGGTGGAGCTCGAGTCTTCAAGTGATCACATTCAACTATCATCTTTGATCTGAAAGGTATTTCTGTTTCTAGCTTTGGAAAATCTCCTTGAAGAAAACTCTTGAGATTTGATACATCAAATGTCGGGCCTGCCAATAATTTAGTATTAGTCTGTCAAAAACTGTCATGATTAATTTTCTATTATTTACAGTTATTTCCTAATTATTAGGATTTTCTCGTACATTCTAGTCATTTATATTTAGCTTCTGATAATATAGTTAAACACAATAAAAGCAAAGACTCTCCTATCCAACCTCATTTCTCCTGACTTATTTAGAAGCCACTAGTCATCCCAAGCTGTGGTTAGTCATCATCGAAACCATGGAAGAGAAGCATCATTCGTTATCAGACAGCTCTATGATGAAACCATCTAAAGCTTATCTCTGCCAAAACTTCTCACTGGATGATCTTTATTGACTTAAGGCTTTAACATAATCTTCCCTTCAATCATTGGCTTTGATACTGAATTCGATGCAGTAGACCCTCACATGAACAGGATTCATACTCTTGATAGAATTTATGAATCAAAATTTGCAGACAAAGGGGCTATCATTTGCTTTATAGGTACGTTACCAGGGAATACAAATGGATGAAGAAATTCATGTTGAGGTATAATGTGAAAAAAATTTTAATGAGATAAAATTTTAATCTACAAGATCTTCATTAACATATTTCTCCATTAATCAATCAAGTATAAAAAAAAATTTGCTCATTTGAATCCATAATTATCAAATTTTTATACAATACCGTAATTGTTCTTGTTTTGAAGAACCAAAAAATGATTTCTTCCACTTCTCCTTATTTGTAGAAATATTATATAAATTTTGTGTGTCCCAAAATGATAGCCAAAGACATCCTTTTATAGAGGGAGAGAGGATTATTTTAAAATTATCAAAATATCCATCCTTTTACGTAAGAGATGCAAGAAATATAATTATTGAGATAAATCGATATAATTATATGATTCGTGATATCTTATTAAAAATAATATATCATTTCATTAAAAATACGTTTTGAATATCTTTTTTAAAAATTTCTCTTTATTATTGTTACGTTCGGTCCCCGATTGTTTTACTTGATTAGGAGCACGATTAATGATATTTATTAAAAAACCTGCACAAATACGAACGACAAACAAGAGGTAATATATCATTTTAGATATCTTCCATAATAAATGAATGCGTTTAAATGTTTTGAATGCAAAGATGCGTGTCTTTTATTTGGAGGCTTGGGCTCTAAATTTTTCTTTATTATATATAAACTAATAAGATCGTATTTATTTAATCAATTTAATAAATCAAGAATTCATATGTCACGTCATGTGGGATATATTTTTAACATTCTTCCATTTGACCTATATGACAATAATATTTATTAGAATTAATTAAAATAAATTTTAAGGACGCAATATTACCATCATCTAATAATTTATATTATATAATATTATAATCAAATATTCTACAAATACGAGTCATGACTATTTCACATCATTATGTGACATAATTTCTTCCATACATTACGCGCCTCCCGGAATAGGGCCTCCGTAAATTGTATGATTAAGTTGCCTCCTAGAGATAAGGAGGATAGGAGGGCAGAGAAACTCCCCTACGGCGAAGGGCCAATCCGGATAATATCTTAGTGGAGGGCCTTTGGGACTGGCGGAAGGCCGAGGGCCTTTGAACAAAAGGAATCATCAATTCAAAACTTTTTCTTTGAAGAATATAAATAAACATGAGATATCAGAAATACATTATGTGAAATCAAAAATATTAGAGTAATATTATTACATCATGAAAAGATGGTGCGACAAATTTATAGATGTATTGATTCTCAAAAAGTAACATGATATTGAATTTTACGGACACTTTGTATTTCTAAATTTTATTAATTATAACGGCAAGATTTATTTAATCAATTTAATAAATTAAGAATTTATATGTCTTTTGAATACTCTCCCATTTTTATGATAAAAATATTTATCAAATTATTACAATAAATTTTTAGCGGCCTAATTATACTATTGACAATTTTAAGTCTTGAAATAAAATTTTGTAACCATAATACATGTAAATTATATGATTAAGTTTTAAATGAGAAATATCATTCAAAATAATATCTTTAGCAAGAGACTTTTAACTCTTCAAAACTTTTTATTGTAGATATTGTAATCACATATTACTTTATACTTTTTCATGAAATAACTCTTCCAACTAAAAGAAAAATAAATTCAAATGTGGACTTTCTAGCATCTTTAATGGCAAGATCAATTTTAATAGTTTGAATATCATTTTTTGAAAAACAATTATTATCAATAAGTTTTTAGCGCTTGATTATAGCTATTGACAATTTTAAATCATGATAAAATTTTGCCTCTAATCTTCAATTCCTTATGAGTATTTCATCAATTTCTTTACAACTTTTTAATGATCCAAATTAGGAATAGACTTTTTGGCATCTAAATATCCAACATAGTCTAAACATGAATATCCTATTATTTCCAAATGATCGGACTTCTTATAGGTAAGCCTGTAGTTTTCAATTCCTTATAAGTATCTCATCACTTTTTTTTTACTACTTTTCAATAATCCAAACCAAGATTGCTTTGGTATTGTCCGAACATTTGTGTATAAATCAAACTTCCTAGATCAAACTTTCTATGTGTTTAAGGAATATCCTTAATTTGATTTCGTTTTCGTTTATTTTGTGGATATTATATTAAATTAAATTTATTACTTTTCTAGATTGGAGTAATACTTGCTGCATAGTTTTCTATCCCAAATCTCTATAAAATTTTCTCGATATACCCTTTTTGAGACAATCTCAATAATATATACGATCTATCTCAAAATATTTCAATTCCTATCATATAAGTTGTCTCACTTATATCTTTCATATTAAAATTTTTAAAGAGATAACACAATTTCTTATGTAACAATCCAAGATCACTACTCGTAAGAAATATATCATCAACATATAGAATAAAAAATATAAACCTGTTTTCATTGTTCTTCAGGTATATACACCAATTAACGATATTTTTTTTAAAATTGAAGGATAAAATGGTATTATGAAACTTAATGTGCAATTATCGTGAGACTTACTTAAATCTATATATTGATTTCTTTAATTTGTAAGTTAAGTTCCCTTATCATTTGATTGAGAATCTTTCAGGTTATTTAATATAAATTTTTTCATCTAAATTTTTATTTAATAAAGCAGTCTTTACATCAATTTGGTGTAACTCCACGTTAAACTATGCTACCAATGCTATTATAATTATTAAGGAATCCTTCTTAAAAATTGGAGAAAATGTCACATTATAATCAATGTCACTTTTTTTAGTGTAACATTTAGCTACAAGTCTGACATTATATTATTCAACATTATTTTTAGAGTCACGTTTGATTTTTAAATACTCATTTATAATTAACTGTTCTGCAACCCTCAAGTAATTAGACAAGATTTCAAATGACATTTATATGCCATTAATTTTAACTTATCTATCATAGTATCAACCCATTTAAAAGCATCACTTCTTTCTATGACTTGCTGAAAAGAAATTGAATTATCATATATCCCTATATTATAATCAAATTCTTGTAGATAAATTAAATAATTATTTAAAATAATTAATTTTTTTTCTCTATGAGATTTTTTTAATACTACTTTTTTGATTATTCTACATTAATTTTAATGATAACATTCTCATTATGGAGGGTAGAATTATCAAAATATTATTTAATAGCAGTCAAAATAATAATTTTTTAAAAAAATTATGGGTATAGGGGCTTATACCCTAATTTTTTTGATCTCTTTATTTTATAAAATACCATTCCTACTTATTTCACCATTCTCAAAGAATCTGACATTATCAATTTTTATTATTCTCGTACTATGATTAGGATAGTAAAATCTATATCCTTTAAATTTTTCTGAATAACCAATAAAATATCCACTAACAGTTTTGAAGACTTATTTCTTTTTTTGTGGATTGTACATTTTAATATCAATTAGACACCCCAAATATATAGGTGTTAAATATTTAATTTTCTTTCAGTCTATAACTCAAAAGGAGTTTTTGAAACTATTTATTAAGAATATAATTAGCAATATTAAAGGCTTCTATTTATAAAAATTTGGATAAAGAGAAATAACTTAACATGCTCATAACTATATATATTAATGTACGATTACATCGTTCAGTAATGCTATTATGTTGTGAAGTACTTGGTATAGTATATTATGTACGTATGTCATATTTTTTTAATAGTTTAACAAAAGGGACAGGACATTACTTGATCCATCATATCTATCATAATATTCATCACCTCTATTAGATTAAATGACTTTTCTACATTTATTTAATTACCTTTCAACCCTAATTATATATATCTCTCAAATATTTACAGTTTCAGATTTTTTACAAAATAAATAAATTTAATAATAATGTAAAAAATTATCAATAAAGGTGATAAAATATCTTTTCATCCTAAAAATGAAGAATCAAAATGTTTACAAATGTCGATATGGATAATCTTTAAAAAATCTAAACTTCTTATAGCACACTTCTTTGTTTATTTACAAATGTTCACAATCTATACATATATTAAAATCAGAAAAATTAATGTTAAGTAAGATTTTTTCATTTACCAACCGTTTTATATGATCTTTAGATATATAATCCAATCTTTTATACCATAAGAAAGAAAAGTTCTCATTTATAAATTTATATTTTGTTCATACATTGTGATATAGGGTCATAAGAGTCTCAATAAAATTTTTGTCAAGACTTATTTCATAAAGCTATCAAAAATAATTTTCAAACCAAAGAAGGTTTTATTTTTGTATATACTTATTCTTTTATTTTTAAACTTTAAATAGTAGTCTTGAATATCAAATTTGAAAAAAAAAATTTAAAAATTAAAGGTATAGAAAGTGCTTCTACAAAATCTAAATATATTTCAGTATCAAAAAATAAATGAAATATTTCAACAGTAGAAATAGAAACTTTGATATCATTTTTTCAGACAATGAAATTCTCATTTTAGTTTAGGATTTGGATTGTAAAAAATTTCTACATTGATTTAGAAATATGAATGTTAAAGCCTGAATCGAATTACCAGATATTTGAAGAAATTTCAATTAGATTTGATTTAAAACAAATATAAGCTAAAGGCCTACCTTTCTTTTTGAGCAAAGTATTTCTTTTGTAATAATATTTCTTAAAGTGTCCCACCTTTTTAGAAAAGTGGCATTTACATTGCTTTTCTTTTTTTGAATCTCTGTACCATAATGGGCCTCATTTTCTTTTACTGATCCAGCCTTAATACTCTCTCTCTTTCTCTTCTTTTTTTTCTTTATCACTACAACCCGTTAGATTTGTTAGATAAATTTTTTATTGTTCAAATGTTACCTCCTCTTGAACAAACATATTTTCTAATTCATTGACATTTCATTTATCTTTAATAATATTATAATAAATTTAAAAAGATTCGTATTAAGGAGGAAGAAAATTCATTATAAACTGAATAATGAAGTATTCATTCACATCCATATCAAGGGTTTTGAATTTGACAGCCAAATTGATTATTTCAAGAATGTATTTATGTATTTCTTAAGTACTATCAAACTTTATGGTAGTAAGTTTTGCCATCAGTGTTTTAATGAGAAACGTATCCGTAAACCAAAAATGATTTTTATTAGTTTTTAGTAAATTCTTAACATTTTTAATTTCAGAAAGTATAGACTTAATATCGTTCACCGTGGTCATTCTCATAAACATCATATTTATTTTGTTTGATTTTTTTTCATACTCTAAAATAAGATTTTTTTCTCATTATTGTTTGAACCAATAACAGTAGTACGCTTATCTGATTATAGTATAATATCAAGATCCAGTACACTGAGATAAAACCGAATTTGTTCAAGCCCAATCCGAAAAATTAGTTCAATTGAATATCAAAATAAAAGAAGTGTGAAAATGCAGTGAAATTTGAATAGATACTATAATAATTTAATATTCCTAAAATTAATTCTTTGAATTAATAAAATTGGAAAAATATAAAATATAAATAGTATCATTATCATCCACCTTTGGATATAATTATAATACTAATTAACTATTATAGTGATTCCCTATCACTTATAAAAATAATTAATAATATTTTAAAATTTAAGTAAATAGGTTCTTTTTGGGTATTCAGGATCCTATTTGAAATAATAAATACTTACTAATTATTCTATTCAATTAATCAATCATGTTAAAGTTGATATATTTTTGGGCCTACCATAATATTTACTGATTAAAAAATTATAAACTTTTAAATTTATAAAATAATAAAATTAATATATGGGATAACCATAGTAATTTTTCATTCTATAATTTAATATTTATAAAATCATTTAGTCAGATCACTTTGACGGCTATCGAATTATTATTATATAGATTCTCAATCATAATTATTTTGTATAATATTATGAAATAATATTTACATAAATTTAAATACATAACATTTAATCATAACAAATTTAAATTTCATATCATATAATTAAACTACAGATATTAAATAAATAAATAATTACTCTTATATATAATTTAATTATATTTTTATAATTATAATAAACAAATATATATTATATTATATTATATTATATTATATTAATTTATATTATATTTTCATTTATATGTAAAACAAATATTATATATAATTTAATATTACTTTTCCCTGTTTATTTTCTCTTCTACCGTTCTGTTCCCTGTTCCCTTTTACCGTCTAAAATTATTGACAATCGGCGCCAGATGGATTCCCGCCGTTAATTGTCGCACCCTATGGCTTCAAACGATGCCAATTCGACGAACGATGGTCCGATTTCATCCAACGGCGATCGATTTCAAAGATCGGCAACCGAAAATGCTTTTGCGTCAAATTTTAACGCAAAATCTGGCAACTATTTATGTCGGCAAGCAAGAAAACAGCGATGGGTTGATGGAAAACAATTATACTGTCGGCGAATGGCGAAAGATTCTGCCGCTTCACGCCACCAAGAAATGAAAACAGTGAGTGTACATGAATGTGTGCACAGTGCCAGGAAGGAATGCATTAATGTGTGCACAGTGCACATGATTTTTTTTAATTATTATATTCGTGCCTCTGGATCAAAACATACGTGCACATTGAGTCCGTAATATTTTCATAAGATAAATCATTTTATGGATTTTGTCATAATAATCAATTAAACCATAAAATCAAAAAAAAAAATGATAATTAAGACCATTCTCTGATATCACATATAAGAACCTTGAATGAGATAAAATTTTAATTTATAAGATCTTTATTATCATATTTTTTACTAATTAATCAAGATATAAAAAATAAATTTATGTAAATGAATTCATAATAATTAAGTCTTTATACAATATCATAATTACTCTTGTCTCGAAAATTTGAAAAATGATTTCTCTTTTTTTTCCTTATAATTTGTAAAAATGTTATATAAATTTTGTATGTTCCAAAACGATGGCTAAGGATGTTATTTTATAGAATGAGGGATGACCATTCCCAAATTACCAAAATGTCTATCCTTTTATACAAGAGACATATCATGAGTAGACATAATTATTGAGAAATGATATCCATTCGTTCAACGGATATATCTTAAAAAGGCATATCTATTCACTAGAGGATATATTTATTGAAATATAATATATTTGATGCGTTACGAATGATATACGATTGAATGATTATGTTTTTTATAAAATTTCTATTTATTATATCTAAACCAATAAGTTCGTATTTATTTAATTAATTTAATAAGTTAATAATTTATATATATTTTGTCATGTAAGATATATTTCTAATATAATGATGAAAATAAGTATCAATCTGCAGTCTTAATCGAGATCGAAAACATGAACGATATAGAGAAATGGGAGAGGGGAAAAGAACTTCTTAACCTTCCATCGATTGAGAGATTCCAAGTGTCCAAGGCACTTTTAGTTTCAAGTTAAGGGACAGAGTAGCTACCCCTAAACATCAGACTTCTTGCTCATGCATCATGGCTTTACACTGTTGATTTCCTTTGGAGTAACTGGGTTCTTGAGTCACATATCTGAATATACAAAGCTAAAGCATTCTAGACTCTGAATATTCCTGCCCCTAAAATGACTACACTGAAGCTGCACGTATGAACCTTGGTTCTTAATTCGAATGCATTCCAAAGAGACTAAACTTGCTCAAACATTTGGCCAAATTCCTTTTTGCAGTGATAAAAACAGTTGAAACTGAATTACTTGATGGGCATGGTTATGATTTTTGACAATGTGATTTGGCCGTGTTCTGTCTGATTTAACTTAATGATTATAATTTTTTACCAAAATCTAACTCGCTTTTAACCTAACCTCGATTTTAGTTAGGTTTAATCTGTTGATTTTATAACTTGATGACAGTGATCCCATTTTACTCAATCTTGGCCTCGCTCTCTTTATTAAGATATGTTATCTTAACATCCACAATTAATTATTTTCTTTGTTGACATAAATCATGGGAAATTAGATATGTTAGGATTGTTGTTCCTGAATTAATAGAATCGAATCGAACCAAATTAAATCAGACATATATATATATATATGTATATATATATAAGGCAAAGAGAATTTTCTATTAAAAATAAAAGAATATATTGATCGTGTCTAAATCTGTTGTATTTCTAAATTAACTTTTAAAATAAGTGGTTGTAGCTAATATTTTTTTAGTATTTTAATATTATTTGAATTATTTAATATCTTTATTTATGATCAACATCGATTATATTTTAAGTAAATCCCTATATGTTAGAGAACTTTTTGATGATATTAAAAGGTTTTACAAAAAATAAATCAGATCATATTTATATACATAAATATTATATTTTAATCTGCTGATATTATTTTTCTAATTAAATGGCATTTCAAAATCTCTTTCTTATAAAGATATTATGGACCAAGTTTAAATTTAACATTTGAGTATTTCTTAATTAATGATTACTTTTTTCATTTAAATTATTTTTTTATTTTATATTTTTATTATATTTATTACGTTATTTCACATATATTATTATTATATTAATAATATTATTTATTTTGTATAATATTAATACAATATATTATTAAACAAATAATTTTTAAACTAATAAATTTAATACTACCAACAATAGAAATAGTTTAAGCCAAATCGACCCGCATATTGATAATTTAAACGATTTGGTTTAATTCATAATATAATTTAATTTAATAAAAATTTAAATTTAACATGTAGTTTCCCAGCAAAATATCATTTAATCCGCAATATACAACCCCAACAGTCACCATTAAACGACATCTTTGTGAAAAATGGGATTTTTTTTTTTTTTTGGGGGAAAGGATTTTTTCCCATAAAGTTTATTTATTCATGAAACCTGTCTTCAAAAATTATATTTATGAGAATACCAATATTTGAAATAATTTTTATAAAAATCAAAATTTAATGATATATTTTTTAACCATTTGTTTTTATTAATATAACTCTAAATTTCATGAATTTAATAAAGATATATTCAATTTTCAAAGTAACCCAAAAAAAAAAAAGAAAAAAAAGGGATGAATGAGTGAGATAAAATATTACAATTTGTTCCTATGCATCTGTCCTTCACAAACATTCGATATCCTCAAAATGCTTAGATATCCTCAAAATATTTTTAAATAATATAATATTATTTATTTATTTAGATTAATAAACCTACAAAAAATATTTTTTAAATAATATTTCAAATATTTACCTTTGCAAATGGACTCACACAATATGAATAATTTAGAGACACATTTTAGGTATTTTCAATTTGGGATTTTTTCATAGATATAAATAGTAATTTATATAGGCTATATGCCTTATGTTAGGGGCCGTTTAGTAACCATCCAAATAATAATTAGTGCATTTCGTCTAAGAAGTTATGTCAGTTAAATAATAATATAACCGACCGTACACTTCTCTATGAGATATTTACTGCACACAGTTTTTTTTAAATTTGTCTCATAAGTTTTTTTAAATAAATAATATTTTATTTCAATTGCATAACTTTTACATTCGTTGTAAATAGTTAAAGTAAAATATATATTAATCTATAATACTCATAAAATATATTTTCTTATATATAATAAAATAATTAAAATAAAAATAATTAGCACCAAAATATATTTAAGATAATAATAAAACAAAATGAATAAATTTTAATGTATACAAATCTTAAAAACTAATTAACTTTTAAGAAAAATTCTTCAAATTTATCTAATTAATGAAAGTAATAAAGTATGAAAATCAACTTATAATTCAAATGATATCAATATTTTAAATTTTAGTCAGCTTATTCTAGACTTATCACCTTTACCAATAATTTCTTGAATTTGTCCATAACAACAAAATCAGATCGTTTCTTATTTTCATATCGAATTTGCTTCACTTACTAGTGAATCTCTATAAATTATTAAAATCTAATACTCATGTCTCCAATACCACGCCAAAGATTTTTTAAGTTGGAATTAGTATATTAATAATGTATAAAAAAATTTAATAAAATAATATTAACGATTTTATCACAAAGAAATAGTTAGATTTTTTTTAGTAATGAATCTTTTTTATTTTGAACAATGAGAGCACAATGATTTGCAACCAATTCTTTGTATATCTTTTGTGACAAGAACGGAGATATTTATACAATGGCTTAAAATAAATCAAAAATCTTACATCTAAAAAGAGATAGCAACCAACGCTCATACGTTATATAGGCATGTATCAAGTACAAAGGCAAGTAAAAGGCAACATATAAGTGCTACACAGACATGCATTAAGGGCGGAGCATTTTGAGCAAAATTGTGCTTTTGTGTGACAAACGATAAATATATTTTTGGACTAATATATCATATTCAATAGATGCCTAAAATAAAAATAATCTAGAGAGAAAATATTTTTAAGATAATAATAAAACATTAGGCATGGATATTTTAGATGAAATATGTTCATTATATTAAAAAAGTATGCATCAAGCGTGTAAATATCAAATGCTGATCTTCATATAAACACATTGCCTTAGATATTATTAATACTTGAGAGTCTTTCAAATAACTTATTTTTTTAATAATAAAATATATTAATATATGATATTCTTCAATGGACTGTATAACTAAGGGGTAAAATAAATTAGAGATGAAGAGGTATATGGACGACCATGGTCTAATTTTGTGGATCGTGAAGCTATTGTGACCTGTGAGCCAATAAAATTAATTGATTGTCTAAGGAGTTGCATAAAAATAAGGTCTTGTATCTTAGATACGGAAGTGTATTTTTCATAAGTAGAAATATGAAAATTATGAATTTAAAATTATGATTGTAAATCTTGTATAATATGGTTATTTTCATATCATATGGAATTATAATTAGCTTCACATACCGAATCATGCTGTTTTAATTAAATTTGCTACTACTCTATCCGTTGATGTAAGGATATAATTGTCTTTACATGACACAATAGTAGCGGATTCAAGTCATACAGATAGATATAATAGATTTAAAAGCGATTCAATTATGTTTTGAATTATATCTATAGTAAAAATTAATGCATCGATATTGTTGGATACAGATAAAAATAAGATCAACCCGACCCGATAAAATATAAAGCCCCTCGAATTGTAAACTTGTTAAGGAATATGAAATGATTAAATTGTTAGACCTAGAATAAAAGAGAATAAAAAATCTATCTGAATACTTAACCCGGCGAATAATTGAATGGCCAAATTTCTAAAAATACCAAAGATTAAAACACCTAATGGCTCGATAGAAGATTAGATCGGGTATTACATTCTAACAAACAATTATAGAAACAATGATAAACAATCATATTAAGTAGATAGTTACAAACTTGAGTATTAAACTCTAATTGGTTACAAACTTGAGTAACAATTGATCCCTAATCAGCGTAATGCCTCAATTTATATGCAATCGTACCATTTTAAAAATACACGCTGATTGATAATAAGATTATAAATATGTCAATTGTTTTTAGTCAATAAGACCCCGAATTGAAAAAAAAAATGCAAATATAAAATACTAGCCTTGACACACTTGCGTCTTTCAATAATTATGGAATTAAACTTTTAAATCTTGACATTCTCTCGCATTCACTCGTTCTAAATATCTTTTATTCTCATAAAAAGATTTATAATATGGGTGTTGAAAAATATATTGAGGAGTAAGTCTTATATCTTCTAACATCTTATACGCTATTATGGTATGTAAGATTCGGATTAAAATATTTAAAAATTAGACCCATTTTAATTCTAACGACTATTCTAATTTTAAGTATTATATTAAAAATATTTTCTATTTTATGCCTATTCTTTTTTTGAATATGATTAGTATGTGCAGTTTTTAGCACTTAAAATAGATGAGCATATGGAGATCAAGTTAGGCCTCAGAATTCTCCATAGAAGAGAGAAAATTCTTCGATCACATCCAAGAAAACACTTCTCCATCGAGATATGTAGGCTCCACATTGTTTTCTGGGGTGGAGACTGCTCACATCTACGCTGCTCATGTGATTCATCTAAAGATGGAGGACAAATCTAATCCGTTGGATTTCCCATATCTATCCTATCCACTACAAAGATTTCAGCTGCGTTCCTCAAACCATTTTAGATATTTTTTTCTAACTTTTATCATTAGTAAGGATAACTTTTAAACTTTTATAAATGTCATTAATTATTATTATTTATTCTAATATAATTTTAATCATTCATCTTAATATTCTCATATAAGTAATAATTAATCATTATATTTGTTATTATTTGATTACCCCTAACATTTTAATATATAGAGAATAAAAATAAATATCATCGATAAATTTATTTGTAAAATAAAAATTTAGAACAAATAATTTAATGTATGGGCAGTTTATTAATTAATAAACAAATAAAAATATTAATTATCAGTGTTATCCGTCCAACACTCAAATGTGCCGGTCCACCTCCGGCTGCCCTTATTTATTACTCCTTGTTCGTCGATCCACCTTTGACAATACCGGGTTTGTTATCTAAGAAAGTATCATGCAATATAGTAGCGTTGATTTTAAAATATTTTAAAAATATTATCGAATAATATAATATTTATTTATTAATAAAAATAAAAATAAAAACAAATAATATATAATATATTATATAATAATATTGGTCCGAACGAGACAAACTGCCGTGTGGGCAATTTGCATCAGCATCAGTGCTTGCCTGCTTTTCTGACCTCACACTGTCTCTGGATAAAAATGTTCCTCTCCCCCATCCACACCGCAACTTTCCTCAAGTGAGCGATACTCCGAATCGCAGGCTGAAGAAATAGATTGTCATTTGAGCGTTTAATTCGCAGAAAAAAATCAAGATATGACTTCCTCCGGCTGCCGCGTTACCGTCAGCATCGAAGAATCGGCGACGGAGCAGCAGAAGCAGCAGGGAGGCGGCGGCGGCGGAGGCGAATTCACAGTCCAAAGCGCAGTGCTTGTGCTCGCCGACCACGCATCAAGGATCGTTCCGGTGCAGGTTTCACCGATCAAAATCATCGGCCTGGATGAAGCGATCCAAATCCATGCCTGCTACCAAATCGACCACAAATACTGTAACTTCTCCCTCCTCCGAACAGGTTGATTGAGTCTTCCTGATCCGATTAAATCCCGAATTTCAATTTACTATTTCTACATAATTATCCATGGACACTGCAAACTGGTATACCTGTCCCCGCCACGTTGTTAATTCAAGTTTTTCCCTGTTACTTTTTGTTGCGTTGTGAAATACCATTAAAAAATTAATACGATGAAATATTATTTACTCACAACTTATATTTTATGCCAAACTTAAAGTAATAAAATATCCTATCATTTTTTATTATTTAATTTGTATAAATAAATAAATATATGTTATTATAAACAATATCTTTAAATTTGTGCCTAATTTATTAAATTTATAATTCTAATTATTCAATAGTGATTTAATCTTTGTGATATATTATGTAGTTTTAATATTTTTTTGGGTGAATGATAATTTTTAATGTTAGATTAGGAGATATGTGGTAGGTTCAGCGTGTTCGAACAAAGATTGGAATATTTTCTATTGATATCAGTAGCCATTAGCATCATTATCGTCATCATTATCACCGTTTAACAGATAAGATAATCTGCACTTTGTATGCACCACACGTTTTACAAAATTTGTAAAATATGTAAAACATGAAAAACAATGACAAAAATTTAGTATTTTATTGATAATTTCTTAAATAAATTTAAAAATATAGTAACAGTAATATTTTAAATAATTTTTTCTATAATGTAAATATTTAATATATATAAATAAAAAAATAAATAACGGGGGGAAAAGGACCTTACCTTATTCAACACTTTTGGATCTTTGAATGCCCGGGGATCTTGAACTCTTCGTTTTGGGATTACGTATATCATCCCAAGCGACCTTAGTACCGGTGGATGTGATGGGCCACCCCCCTTTTTAGGATTACATACGTCGTAGTAGTAATGGTGGACAAGATAGATTTGATAAGTCGAAGCTGCAATGCAAAAGTTAGAGGCTCGATACTCTAAATCACAATTCTTCTAAGAATCGAATATGTAAAGAGTTTACAATTACGAATTCTCAATCTAAAAGAAATTAAGGATACCCTAAAATACTGGACCAAAAAGGGTGCCAAATTGAACACATACGCATCATGAGGTAGCCTTGGAGACTGTCATCGTATGCATGACTAAAATCTGCTGCGCTTTGTATACACTTTTAGAAAATTTGTAAAATATGAAAATCCAATGAACAAATCTAGTATTTTATTTATAATTTCTAAATGAATTGAGAAAACATAGTAACAGTAATATTTAAAATAATTTTTTCTATAATATAAATATTTAATATATATTGTGAGAAAATAGTAAAAATATACTGTGAGAAAAGGGTCCACTTGCTTGAGGCCTCTAGCCTATTTAAAGAACACGACCATTTTACCATTAATGGTTTTCAGAAAGTAGAAACAATAAATTCACTTACCCATTGCACAAATTGAAAGGAAGCCTCATGGTGCAAAGGTGGCAAGCACAGAGCCTAATTCCACCGTATCATTGGCTTTATGAATATTGATCTTCAAAGTACATTGAAAGGGGCCTTTATTAAAGTGATAATGGTTGAGAAGTTCTTGTATTATTAAAATATTATCCACATTATTTTAACAATGAATGAAAATTATCTAATACTTTTGATTTAATCTCAATAAGTAATCATTAATTGAATTTTTAGTAATTTTTTAAATAGTCTTATAAATAATAATATAATACAAAATAGATCTAAAATTCTAAATATTAATGGAGCTGACATATTCAAAATAAGATAAATTATAGTAGCATTCATCTATTTAATGAGTCTATCAGTGAAGGAAAAATCTATGACCACCTCACAGAATAGATGACAAAAAATATTCCAATCTACTTAAAAAAATCTGGCCAAAAATGGATCCAGGTTAGGTATGTTGTCACCGTCAATGCTAAATAGACAATTCATGTTTTCTTCCTTGTTGACCCACAACTAGCTCCACTATGCACCCTTCTTGTAGTCTCTATTAATGAAAGGAGCAAGGGTCTCCTCGGCCAAACCATCATTCCGTAGGAAGAACTAAGAAGCTAGATTAGAAAAGGACTCCATCTCTACCCTCGACTTCCTCATAGCTAGTCATGGCCTCACTGTCATCCTAGATCAAAAATAAGATTTTCTTATTATTATTTTTTCTACAACTGTCTTAAAAAGCCAATAGACTTTGGCTTTCTACGTAAAAAATTTAAAGCTTTGGCTAACCTTTTTCCATTGTAGTCCATCATATGTGTTACAAACTCATCGATACACCCTCAAAAACTTACTCATTGAATGTACGGGGCTTATTAATTTACCATCAGCAGCTGCGGTACCTCATTTCCCGACCTCTGTTGGACGTAAAAATTTTCGGACCGCCCAATCACCTCCTAAATTTAGAGATTATATTTAATTATTTTTGTTAGGCCTTCTACCCCTATAAAGATGTTGTTGTCTATTATTTGCCTTTTATTATTATACATGGACAGTCTTACGCACATGGAGTAATTTTTATTATGTGCACATGGGCCTTGGGTGTATATATTACTACTGTTTATCCTTCCAGCGTAAAGAATAAACGAAACTTTCCCAACTTTCATTTCCCTCTTTGCCACTCTCTCCTTATCACCCTCCCTCTCTGTTTTTTCCTCTTTTTCTATGTTTCCTCTACAAAAACTCCATTCTCATCAACAATCTCAACGTCTCGTCGTCGACTTAAAGGATGTGGCCGTGGAGCACGTATTAATGTGCCATCACTCTTCCCATTAAACCCCTAAGAAGTGGGGCAAAGAGAAACTTGCACTTTGACACTTCTCCAAGGCAAGTTTTGCCCTTGGAGCAACTTTACAAATATCGCCACACTCCAAGTTCAACTTCTTCAAATCATTTTTAATCGATTTGAACCTCCTAACCAGCTTAAACATTAGGTAGCCCACGACTTCTATGCCCAAAGCCTTATTGACCACGACCTTAAAACTGTAGGTGATTTGTAAAAATATTATTGAATTTAAATATGCCTTTATTTTAACTCAATATCTCATTATCCAAATAATATAAAATAAATGATTAAAAATGTCAGTTAGAGTGAATTGCTCGAACCCGGAGAGCAGTTCGAAGCCGAAAATCTTTGTTTACCGGATCCATTAATCGGTGAAGTGCTCAAATCCAGAGAGTAGTTCGAAGTCAAAAATCTTTATTGATCGGATCCGTTGATCAGTATAGTGGTCAAATCCGAAAGCAATTCAAAGCAAAAAATCTTTGTTGACCGGAGCTATTGATCGATAAAGTGCTCGAATATAAAGAGCATTTCAGAGCTGAAAATATTCGTTGATCAATGCCGACAGCGAGCAGTCCGAGTCTCAGGCAAGATCCAGGAGCGCAAAGGGAATATCTCAAACTCAAGATCAAATCTCCTCACTGTAAGGACACACTTCGATAGGTCTGGAGGTAACTTGTCTAAAGATAGCCAATCATTCAAGCTGTGGCAATAGGATGTTCCTAGCATTCCCTGGAAGGATTTTTCTCGTTGTGCATTGCTATTGACGAGTCAGCCAAGGGGATATGGAATGAGGATCCTCGAGAAAGCTCAATTGCTAAAATTGGGGATCCTTTTGCTCTCGGGTCGAGCAAATGGGCCACTGCCGTGACCATGGCCAAGTCGAGGAGTCCGATCTCAGGGACTCCCTCTTCGAGGATGCCGCTTTGCTTCTTAGTGAAGCACTAGGGCTGCTGGCAATGATTTGCTCTAGATTTTGATCGTTTACGTAAAGGGGAGTCGTGGCCTTGAGGAGACGTGGTTGTCGTCTAAGCCGTCTGGCCATGGACGAACGCGTCTGGTTGGTTGCGCTTGCTCCTACCAAGAGGAGGTCGTGGCACTAAGAAGATGAGGTTGTCCGCTAAGCTTTAAAGCTATCGTTACCGGGTTTTTGCTAGCCTAGGTCATCACCCGCATGTACGGTCAATGCTCAGTCCTACTTGAGGACGTCGTAGCTTTCATGCGTTTGGTCCTAATCCATCGACCATCGTTGACTGATGATGCTCTCTCCTTCGAGAGGAGGTCGCCGCACATATACTAAAAAAGCCCCATAAGGTTTTGAGTTTTACTGCACATGGGCCGCTCAGTGATGAGTCCGAGGTTTAGTTCGACCACCAATGAGCCGTTTGGATGACTAGGGTTTACTTCGACTACTTACAAGCCGCTTGGATGACCATGTTCAATTCGACCACTCATGGGCCACCTAAATGATCAGGGTATAATTATGATTGCTTATGAGCCGCCTGGATGACTAGGATTTAGTTATGAATGGGTAAAAATCCGCCCAATTTAGGGACAATCTAGGTCACATGATTTTATGCAGTGTCATGTAATCACTCGTATGAACAGATAATATTACTATCCTAGTAACGAAACATGATTCATGCAAGCGATATGATGTATGTAAGACTTACTTGGATTCGGCGTGGAATCGTCGTAGGTGTTTATTAGTGAACGATGTGCTATGCCCTCGGGACCTACCTATGGCTCCGATTGCATGGCCTGCGTGACCGCTTCGGAGGGTCATTGGGGCGCTTTGGAAGGCGCCTTGGCATATGGGCCCTATGCTCTGTGGACTTGGTGCTTCGCCATGAATTGACAGGGTAGCACGCTGCTGCTGTGCTAGGTAGCTAGTTGGCCAATGGTTTGGGTCCCGTTGTCGGCGGATATTGCCTTAGGTGACCGGGACCAGTGCAGCGCTTGGCTGGATAATATTTTTTGCGGTGCAAGCGTTGCCATAACTTTTACATGGTCTGCTGTCATGCAATGGGTTGCAGCAGGATCATCTTGCTGACTGGAGTGATGTTGCATGGTAAAGATCAGGTCGGAGAAAATCTAGCAGCAAGAGGTCTGGCTGGCCAGGGAGATCTGGCGGTGAAGAGCTACAGAAGGCCAAAGAAGATCTGGCGATAAGTTTCGGCAAGCTAGAGAAATCTGGCAGTGAGGAGTTCCGGTAGGCCAGAGAAAATCTGGCGATGAGAGCTCCAACAGACCAGAGAAGGTCTGGAGGTGAGAGCTTCGACAGGCCAGAGAAGATCTGGCAGCAAGGAGCTACGGTAGGCCTGAGAAGCTCTAGCGGTAAGGAGTTCCAACAGGATAGAGAAAATCTGGTGGCGAGGAGCTCTGGCAGGCCAAAAAGATTTGGCAAAATAAGAGTTATGGCGGCAGAGAAGATCTGGCGATGAGTTCAAGAGAGATTTGGCGGCGAGAGCTCGGCGAGAAGGTCCGGCAGAAGGTCGCGACAAAGCGAGGCAGAAGATCTGCGATGAGTTTGATAGGTCGAGAGATTTGGGCGATGAGAGTTCTAGCGAGGCCGAGAGAATCGGCAATGAAGGTGACTGGTTGGAGAGCCGAAATGCTCCTCAATCCGATTGGAACGCCGAAAAGCTTCTCAATCCAAAAAACTGCAACAGGCTGACCGAATTAGAGATGGAGTGCCGGAGAGCTTTTGCATTTTGTAGGGCTCTGAGACACTCTATTTAGTTGAAGAGCGAAGGATGGAAGCGAAGCTTAAGTTTTGAAGGAGGCTTTGTTGCCCAGATGGCTCCCTAGAATCGGATCGATCATTTCTCTGAGAGTGGGCCCCATTGCCGGGATCCTTCTGAATATCAAGGTTGTCGGGTTGATGAGATAGATACTCGGGGCCCCTGGGGTCCTGAGGTCGTCTGGCCGATTAATCCTCTGAGGATGCTCACTTTCTCGGATAGCTTGAAAGCTAATCGGCGAAGCCCCCCGTGTTACATCTTCTGACGGGAGAAGACGGTCAGGAAGAGGGTGCTCTATTGAGCGCCAGGCACTCGTACATTTGGTGTCAATCACCTATTGGTATGGCTACCCGATGAGGGGTCGTCACCATCTAAGGTGATATCTTCAGCCGACATGCTAGTTGGAGTATGGGTATTGACCATGTTTTTTTGTGAAAGAGATTGAGTGTTGAGGGAAAACGTTGGACTTTTTGTCGTGTTTTTATAGACGGTGTCAATATTGCGTACTGGGTCTCCGATTATTGTATGGATTAAGGAGCCTTCCATTCTTCCGCTGCGAGTCGATCTGGATCGGGTCCAGTTTCTGTCGCTGATAACTTGAAACCTGCACAACACAAATAATAAATAAAAGGTCAGAGGTCAACGAGGGAATAACCCCCGTTGACACTCCAAGGTTCAAGTTAGAAATTTTCCACAATAAACGGAGGAATGCACATTTAAAGATAAACATGGCGGGAGTGCAAAGATGCAAGATGATGGGAGTGTGAGAGGTATGTATTGGGAGGCTTCAGCTCCATGAATGCGCCCAGTAGAGGGCGGTTTAGAGTTGTGCTCAGCATAGGGGCAGTTTAGAGGTGTGCCGGCCGGAGGACAATTTAAAAATGCGCCCGTGGAAGGCGGCTTAGAGGTGCGCTGGTAGAAGGCGGTTTAGAGGTATGCCCGGTAGATGGACAAACTTAGAGTGCGCTAGAAGAGGTGCACCCGGTAGAAGGCGGTTTAAAGGTGCACCCACGAGAGGACGGCTTAGAGGCACGTCCGAGAGAGAGGCTTAGAGGTGCGCCGTGAAGGGGCGGTTTAGAGTGTGCCTACTTAGAGGCTTACAGTGCGCCCGTGGAGGGGGGAGGTGCGCCCAACAAATGGGGGCTTAGAAGTGCGGCCGGTAGAGGGACGATTTAGAGGTGCGCCTACGGAAGGGGGTTTAGATGTGCGCCTGTAGAGGGGTAACTCAGAGCTGCGCCCGCGGAGGGTGGCTTAGAGATGCCCCCGGTAGAAGGGCGTCTTAGGAGAGAAGGACTAAACAGCATAGAAGGGTTAATATCCAAGTTAGTTGACTGGAGGGCTGACTCCTGGGCAGTGAGCTCCTAACTCCGGGTCGAAAAGACTCGTGACTTCAGGACGGAGGGCTGAGAGCCTTTGGACGGGAAGAGAGCTGATGACCTCTAGACGGGAGGATGGCCTAGGGCCTCCGGACGTGAGGAGGGTTGAGAGCCTCCGGTGGGATGAGGGCTGATGGCCTCCAAACAGAAGGAGGGCCGAGAGCCTCTGAGTCGGCAGAGGGCTGATGGCCTCCAAATGGGAGGACGGCCGAGAGCCTCCGA
The DNA here is from genome assembly GCA_033239525.1 of Nepenthes gracilis. Taxonomy (NCBI): domain Eukaryota; kingdom Viridiplantae; phylum Streptophyta; class Magnoliopsida; order Caryophyllales; family Nepenthaceae; genus Nepenthes; species Nepenthes gracilis. The sequence continues at coordinate 15,811,811 of BSYO01000016.1, read as the reverse complement.
ATGCGAGTAGGGCTGAGGGCATCCTGGCTTGCGGAGGGTTGATGGCCTCCGGATTGGAGGAGGGTTGAGAGTCTCCTGGCGGCAGAAGGCTGATGGCCTCTGAACTGGAGGTGGGCTGAGAGCTCCTTGGCGGCAGAAGGCTGCGGGGGCCTCCGGATTGGAAGAGAGTTGATAGCCTCCTGGCGGCGGAAGGCCGCTGGCCTTGAGAGCCTCATGGCGGGAAGAGGGTTGGTGACCTCCTGATCGCCATCCTTCTCTCGTTAGAAATTGTCTAGCAACGGTTACGCCATTCTCCGAGTCATCCGGAGTCTTATAGAGTTTCTTTGAACTTATCCAACTTGTCCTTCAAAGTTTGAGGATGCTTACTTTTATTATAAGATTTGCAGATGTACTGTTACTCCAAAAATAATGTGGGACTTTTATTTTAAAAGAATTATGTTGGATTATGGGCTTACTTCGAGGCCTGGTTTATTGGGCCCATGATTACTAGACCCATCAGAATAAAAGAAATATTAAATCATTAATAGTGATTAAAAAAACCCATCAATCTCTATTTGTAAGATAATGGAATTCTAATTCTCGTAGACTAGGGTCCGAGATAATACCCATTACCTTGTCTAAAGAGCAAAAATATTTTATTAGAAAAATATTTTAAAGATAATGAGTATCATAGAAATATAAGCAAATATATTATATTATATTTATTTTATTAGGTCTTCTAATATAAATAAATAAACAAATATTATTTAAAGCTTTAAAGATGTATAAAAATCGGCCTCTCTATTTGTATAATTCTTGTACAATTTTTATATCATTTTTTATTGAGAAAGAAAAAATATATGTATAACGTGATTTATTTTAATTATTTTAAGTAAATAAAATAATTTAATTATTTTAGTCCTTAGAAGGCGGATTTGGAATAGCTTTATTTCTTATAAATATAAAGTGATTTATTTTTTTAAATTTTAATTATATATTATAAAATAAATAATTATAATTTAATTATTATTAAAAATAAAAATTAATTAAAATAAATTATTTTAAATAAATAAATTACAATCACTTAATCAAGATACAAATAACTAGCCTCTAAAGATGGCACCCTTCACTCTCGAAACATCCTACTGTCAACGTCATCGTTTTATTTCCTCTCCTCCACTTGGCGCTGATCTCTCTATTCTGCGTCCAACTCTAGCTAGGGTTTGTTGTTCGGTAGTTCATTTCACCACTTCCCTCTGCCATGGCAACCGAAGTGATAGATAGAGGCAGAATTCAGAAGCACATCGACGATCTCGAGGCCAAAAAATCTATCCTTTCCACCTGTTCCGGCCTGTACAAAACGCTCACATCTCTCTTCTCTTCTATCGAGCAGTCCCTCAGCGAAAAATCCCACTCCCTCGAGTCGAAAATCCAAACCCTAGAATCCGAGTTCCAGAAATCCCAAGAACTCCTCGACCAGCGGGAGAACTTCCTTCCTGAGCGCGAGTCTTCACTATCGGCCCAAATCGAGGCCCAAAAACAAGCCGCCCTCGCCGAGTTCGAGAATGAATCTGCTGAAAGTGATGAATTGTCCGAAAAATTGAAATCTTTTTGTCGGAAGCTGGACCATACGGGGCTGGTGAAATTTGTGGGAACAAAGAGAAAAGAATCGGAGGGTTTGAGGGGTGAAATGTTGAATGCATTGTCGGAGTGCGTGGACCCACCGAGGTTGGTGTTGGACGCGGTCGAGGAGTTTGTGAATCAGAAGGCGACCTGGAAGACTGGCGGCAGTGGCAGTTGGTTGACGGATAAGCGGTGGGCGTGTGCTATGGTGGTGAGCTTGTTATTTTCTCCGGAGGACTTGGAGGGGAAGAAGAATGTGGGGCCCACTTTCTCGGGGAGTGTGGTGGAGAGGGCGTTGCGGTTGGTGGAGGCGTGGAAAGGTAAGGTGGAGGAGAGCGGTGAAGGGTTGAATGGGGTGGGGCTATCTGAGGCTGCAATGTTTCTGCAGTTAATGCTCGGGTTTGGGTTCAAGGAGAAGTTTGATGATGAGTTTCTTAAGAAAGTGGTGTTGGAGTTTGCCACAAGGAAAGAGATGGCAAAGCTTGCCGTGCCAGTATTTGGAGAGAGAATGGGAGGTTTGTGGTGTATTCTTTATTAGAATCTCTATGCTAATTTATAATTCTTTGAATAATCAGGCTTACCACTTCTATCAAAGTGATATGCATATCTTTGCAGTTCTTTTCTTTAAAATACACTTGATGATTTTGTCTGGGTGACTATTGGTTTGCAAATATTTTGTGCGTTAACTATCCGCCCACATGTGGTGGCGTCTGAATTACAAAGTTATGTTTGTGGCAGCAATGACTTATTCATATTGTTAGGTTTTTTTGAAATTGTACAATATATTTGTTTCTTGTATTCATCTCGTTAGCTCTGTAGGTGGCTAAATAGTTCTATGGCATTCTGACTGTGAAAAAAAATGATTCTAGCATATGGGCATGCTTTGTTTTGACAGATAAGGAGGGCAGAAAGGGGGTTTGGTGGGAATTGAACACTGCGCATTTACCTAGGCAGCCATCAATAAGATAATAAGCCACCATACTACCCTCAATTTCTATGGTTTGGACATGCTTATTATTCAAACAAGTTGCACATATTCATTCCTTAAAACTAGTAACAGTAAGCGACATGCATAAAGTCATCCATACATGGCCAACTGAAGCCCTATTTCTTTCATATCAAAATTGTTGTGCTTTGTATTTATTGTGTTACTTCATGCAGGTGTCTAAATAATTCTAGGACTTTCTAATTATAAATAGAAAAGTATGGAAGCGTTGTCGAGTTCTGCACTTTGTAATATTTATTGTGTTACTTCCTGTAGGTGTCTAAATAGTTCTAGGACTTTCTAATGACCTGCTGCAATACTTCCTTGAACTGGTGCTTTCAAGCTAACTTTTCAATGCATATTTGCATGCTTTATTTTGGTAGATGAGAAGGGGGGAGAGGTGGTTGGTGGGAATTGTACCCTAGAAAGCAACCTACCACTGTGCTACCCTTGATTCTGTGCTAGAGACATGCTTATTATGCAAATAATTGACCATGTATGCATGCCTGATGCATGTGGCTTGCTGTTACTAGGATTTGGGTAACTGGCAAGGGGAATATAGAAGCAGGATGCATACTGTGCCACTTTTAAGGCATTTGCCCTTGGTATTTTTGGTTTTGTCTCTCTCTCAAGAAGATCTAGCCCATGCTTTGGTGATGGTGACAAAAAATGTGTAGCATCTGGAAAATCATGGAATTGGGAATTGGACATGATTTTTTTTTTTTTGGGTGGATTTGAAGGCCTTACATCACATGGATAAGGGTAATGGTCTAATTGCAATGCAATTTCTAGTAATTTATGAACTATTAGGACTTTGGATCGAAGATAATATGCGGTAGATTTCATGGGGTACAGCTTGGAACAATGCAGGCTTGTAAGCTAGTTGCAAGGTGAATTTTCCTTTGTTTTACATTAAGAAGAAGATAGATAGAGAGTGTTGTAGTGGAGGAGCGGTTGTGTCTTCTTAATTGGAGGTATGGTGATGGTAATCTAGTGATGATGAAGATTTTACTTGATGGAGATCATGAAGATATGATCTGGAGACATTTTCCTGTTGTGATCATGGTAGGCGCTTTTGATGAGAATGACAATCATTTGTTTAATCATGATGAAGCTGATACCTCACGTTTGCAAGCCAATATAAAAGTCCGCATGGTTTGTGTGTTCACACAGTTATTGATAGTGCATTAAGTGCATCTCTGGCACTGCGATCCTTGTATTTGCTTGCCAATGTTTATTTGCTCTGCACTTTTAGAATCTTTTCAGATGTACATGGCAGCTGAGCATGCTCATGAAGAGGGTGGGATGCTTTGCAGGATCTGTGGCTAGCATGAATGTATTTGTTTCAGAGATATGAACTGCTTCAGTTGGTTGGGGCAGGCAGCTGTGTTTTCCTTATGTGGGCTATCAATTATTAAGTTCTTATTTGATTCTGAATGTTGACCCTAATGCTATATTGTTGTTGGAGGTGGGCATATGGGAGGCCTTACCATGACTTGCAATTTTCACCAGGTTGATGACATGAAGTCATTGCATGAGCAAGTGTGGTGCAGATAGAGATTTTATGAGAAATTGTAATTGGACTCATGATGGCAGAGGATCAAGTGGTATAGTATATATCTGTGAGGCTAGGAGCCTAGGACAGGGAGTATGCTAGTGTGAAGGCATGTAAGAATTCTTAGTTGTTGATGCTATTATTTCAAACATACTGGCATATGGTTGATCATAGGCTTTTTTTTGGTCACTAATTGTTGCTGACTAGCTTGATTTTGATGTGTAAACAACGAACCAGGATGGTATCTTGTACAGTTTAACCATAGTATAGTGATGGTCAATGGGATGACAAATTGGCTTATAGTGCCTTTGAAGTTTCACCTCATGGGGGCCTTTTTTGATAGGATCCCTGACTGTTCCTTGATGCTTGCATGGCACTGTTCTGTGTAGCCCATGGTAACATTGTTATCAATGTGTCACTTTTTGACTATTGTTTCCATGTAGCCTAGTTGGACCTTTTTTCTCTTTATTGGAATTAGTTTACACATGCGCTATTTTCAAAGAAGATGTCGATTCACTGGTCTTTTCACTTACTGTGTCATTGGTGTTCTTGTGAGCCTCTAAAAACTCATGAACAATTTACATGACATTTGAAAACAATCTTGAAAAACTCATGAACTATTGTTTTTCAATGATTATTTTTTGGTTTTAAATTTTAAATAAATGAAAGTTAGAAAGGCACCTCAACGATGCTTATTGTGTCTTGTTAATCCAAATTAAGATGTATAGCTCAATAGGAAAATGGAACTTCATGCAATGTACAAAATAAACTTTGTAGCTGAGTATATACATTTGGTTGTAATGTCTTGGTCCCTTGTCATTGTTGAGGTGAAGGTTTTGATAATTGAGATGGCCCTTGATCTCTCATACCCACCAAAAGATTTTCTTTTCGATTCAAAATAGGAAGATCATTTCCAATTGTCGATTGGTCTGATAAAATTTACGTTGTGCCTGAGCAGATTATGGGACAGCTTATCTTAGACTTTAAAGCAAGTCCATCTCAGCATCAGTTCATCCATTTGAGGCCTGAGCTCCCATTCAGTTCACAATGAAAGGTTTGGATTAATAATCTCTTCAGTTTGGCCAAGCAGGATAAAAATCTACCAGTTTGACCCCAACTGCCAGCTCATTCTATGAACCTAGATCTTAATGGTCTTCCACGGTTAATGAGAGGCACTAAATGATTTTGATAGTTAAGGTGCATCATAAAAGCATTGCATCTTATCTAACATCTTATTTCAGTGGACTATTGATGGAAGTTTTTAATCCCATTAATGGTGGATAACTGCTGAAATATTGACCTCCCCAGTGCCTATGTACATACAACTCTTACAGGCTTCAACAAATAGGCTAAGCCATGAGTAAACTGGTAATGGTATGTAACTCAAGTCATTTTGCAAGGCACACCTCTCATGGGCTGATTCTTTCTTTGGTTATTACATCTCTTGGATGCTATACGTATATCACGCATACCCTCTGACTTTTTCAAACACTCCGTCTACCACGTATGTCTTTCCAACTCATGAAACAGGGTGGATGTGCCCAAGAAAATCCTCAGCCTCCTTCACGCATGTTTCTTCTACTAGCTAGGGGCAATGAAGCTCACCGGATAAACAAAAAAATAGATGAAAATTTTATTCTGTTCATAGGCTCCAACAACTAAGATGGTACATGAAGAATCTTGGACACGATAGCTGGTGCCTTTTATGGGAACGACATAGCCATTGTTATATATTCCAAGGAACCAGAACACCTTTTCGTAAAAAACCAGACTGACTAAATAAAGTTGACAAATAATCTCAGATAGTCAAATGCCTCACTGAGGCCAATAATCAAACTCTCTTGGCCATCTAACTAGTAGGCTCAACCGTCATCTCACAAGGATTAGATTGTGGTACTGTTGCTCCTGCATCTAGTGTGGAACTGAAATCCCAAATTGAGACAACCTCTTCTTTTTTTTCCTAGCAACAGTGAACTGATTCTTATTTAGTGGGTTGGTAAGCTTTGTCGTTTTAGAGGATTCTCTGGGCTACTTGTTTGTGACCCTCTTGGTCCCTGGTTGAGCACTCTTGGTGACCTTGGTGAGGATTCTCGTTGCCACCTTATCTTAAATTATCTAGTAACCAGTCGATGATGTTTAAGTCCCTTGGCAAGAATTCTAACTTCAAAGTTACCCATCCATGTTGTAACATTGGTGTCAACATTTGTATTAGCTCATATGAATAATCTCTTAGTTTGCTGGGCGATATCTTATCCCGGACAAGCAATCTGACAATCTGGATAGGTTGAGGAGGCAGGAAGGCCTTGGGTTGACTTCTCCTAGCATGTGTATGCACACACACACACACACACACACACACACATACACATATATATATATATATACACGCACACACCGATCTTGCCATGTCAGTGTTGAAACTTTAGTAGAAGTCCCTCTGCTGGAATTTTGGCCATGGCATGCTGAAGAAACATATCCTCCTCTGGCTTGGAATCACAATTCGTCAGCTCAAATTGGCTGAGTGCACGATGGATTCTTGGTTGAGTTATTCCTTGTGGAAATAGTTATACAGTACACATTCTAGAGGTCCAAATGATTACACGGCAACCCTTTAGACAGCTTTTTCGTCTTCAGGAGTGGGAAGGAATTGATGGAATCGGATTAATTTCTGAAGTAGGTCTGCCAGGAGTATGGGTTATCTTGTCTTAGATTTTGAGGGAAGCCCACTCCGGTATCAACTTGGCCCGAGCACCCATTGGTTTTCATGACATGTCAGTCTATATCTTCAACTTTTCCGAGCAAATGACCTAACATCTTGGAGTTCGTCGCCACTTGCTAGCTATTTGATGCACCAATATCTGAATGGTCTCTACAGTTAATGCGAGGATCTAAAACATATCTTGACAATTCAGGTTGCCGTACATGGAATTGAATCTTATGTAACATGACATCTTATTTAAGTTGGCTATCAATGGAGGATTGATCTCATTGATGATAGATATTAATCCTATTGATGTGGGCTTCGAAGTAACTAAGAACTCTGAATTTAAATAAGATTATTGAACCATCAGATCATCATTTTGACTTCGTGTCTTCATATTCGTGGAATCTTTCTGATCATTGAGCCATTTTTTCTGGGAGTGCATGTAAATACAGCTCCTACTGTCTTTAGTGGAGAGGATAGGCCACAGTTAAGCTGGTATATATATAGGCAATTCATATGCAGCTTTCATAGTGCTGATTGCGATACTCTCAAGTGCTGATATTCATAGCTCTCTGTATGCAACTACATCACTCGATTGTATATGTGTATATCTTATACCCTATGATCTTTACACTATTATCAAATACATCTACATCTTCCAGATTTAGGTATTGCAATGGATGCCCTATGATAATCTACACACTCTACTTATCAGCTACGTCTTCCTGATGTAGATACTTGAATGGATATCCTACGAAAATCCCTGGGCTCCTTTAACCTTTGTATCTTTTATCTCTGTGTTAATTAGGCCCAATAGCTGAAATGGTACACGGTAGATTTTGGATGCAGCAATTGCTGTGTTCCTTTTCATCGTGTTTCTAGATTTTTTTTATATTTCTGGGCAGGGGTGGTTTTGTCAAAGGGGCAGGCTAGATATCCAAGATTGAGTAATTCTGAGGAATAGTTTAGCCATACATTTCATTTCAACCTCTGAGGTTTGATGTGCCGAGCTTAGATCTATACTGTTGTCAGTAATATTTAGGGGCTGAAAGTATTTTCAGCAGATGCTCCTGTGAGTTTCCAATTGCAGCTTTGATTATTGTTGATGGTTGCTACTTTTGAATGTCCTTTGTAATTTTGTTTGTCAGGTATGGCCATCATGCATGCCGGATGCTTGAAAAGAGGACTGGCACTTATGATAGACCGATTGCTGTTTTGCTTAACAGTTTCTTCTGCTATGCAGATATAATTGATGAGTTGGTAAAGAATGGCAAGGAGATTGAGGCAATCTACTTTGCCTCGGAATCTGGCTTGACTGAAAGGTTCCAGCCAGTGGCTCTGCTGAAGTCCTATTTGCGTAACTCAAAAAAGAATGCCGCAAACATATTGAAGAGCGGCAATTATACAGCCACAGCAACTGTGCGTGTTACTTATAATAAGTTTGTAGATCATTGCTTGTTCATGGCTAAACCATGAGTTTCATGGTATTTCAGGATGAAGCAAACAATTGGGAGTTAAATTCCATCAGACCCATAATCAGATGTGTGGAAGAGCATAAACTTGAAGCTGAGTTCCCCCTTGATAGCTTGAGGAATCGATTGACTCAACTGGAGAAAGCCAGAGAAGAAAAGAAAAGGAGATCAGGAGGCGGTCTAAGCAAGCCTTTGAAAAAACGAGTCAATGCTTCTGGCAGTTCTGGTGGCAATCGAGGCCCACTACCTTTCCGGCCTGCAAAATCCGCCAAATTTTATCCCCCGTTTGATCGCCGGAATCCCACAAGGTATTCTGGCTCGTACTATGCCAGTCAGAATTCATATGAACTAGGTCCTGTTACGACGGCCTATGGCACCCCCTATGCTGGGAACCACATTCCGGTTTCGGCTCCCACGCTGCAGCCGCACTATGCCCTCCCAGTCAATAATGTTGGTGCTGGTGGGGCTAATACAGGTGGTTCTTATGGAGGGCCGACGGGCTATGCTGCTTACGATTATGGTGCAGCCGCCCCCTCTACTTATCCTCAACCTTCAACTTACACACTATAATGTAATTGGATTGATAACCCCAGGTTTGAGGACCAGGATTAAGAATGTGTATGACACTAGCTGAATCTGCGGTAACGTTCTCAGTTTTGCCCTACCTGTTCAGTGACTGTGTATATGTGTTACTTAGGGATGGAAGCTGTCATTTGATTTTGTTACTTAGCTTTTTATAAATGTTATTTATGACTGATCTTGGAAGACTTGGAGCATATTGGGGAAGGAAGAATAGAGCTGAAGAAAGATGGTTATTCAAGCAATTTTGCCTCAAATTTGATTGGTCTTCGTAAACCACTGTCACAGGATTGGGTCATGGAGTGTTATTTGGGATTGCATTGTTTAGAGATGAAATATTTTCAAGTAAAATAAAATTTTATCTATATATAATAATAAATTCATAGTTAAAATGTTATATCAGAATAAATGTTTCGAGGGTGGTGGCCTCGAAAGTAGGCAATGACAGGTGTTGATGTATGTTTAAGGGTGGATATTGGATTTATATCTAAGGGTGGATATTTTATTATATAATCACTTTTAAAATAGTTATTTTTTTATTTACACATGACTTACACCGAGTTGATGCCTAACAAATTTATCAATGATAATTATTGTGGAATTCTTGTTTTGTTCAATTTAGTTTAAACTGATACATAATACCTTGAGAGATCGGGAATCTTGTATTTACATTAAACTGTTATACCAATTAAATGTCATAAAGTCGACCTTAATAACTAAAAAAAAACTTTAAGACATTTATTTTAATGTGCCATTCTATATATTTATTCAATCTTGTTTGCTATTATAAAATAATAAATAAGAGCCAGATTATACAAAATTATCGAATTTGTCTTCTGAATACTTGAATTCATACAAATATACTGTAAAAAGTATTGATTGTGTTGCAGAACTGTTCATGGAAATTGTGGGGCCTCTTCATCTTTTATTCATTCATTTATTTATTTACTTATTGCAAAAAGGCATTTTCATCTTTCACAACACCTTCAGCAAAAAAGAGAAAAACAAAAAGAATGGTGCCAAAATTCCTTGCCATGCAGCCGGGCGCTTTAAACCCTAGTAACTCCATCTTCACTGGCCAAAGCTCTTTTCCTTTATTTTTTGGATAAATGCAAAGAGCGAGAGATTTATTGTGTTGTGAACTACTCTCTTATAATCTTCAGACAAAATAGGCATATCATTTAGCGATTGTTCAATTTTTATACGAGGATTTGTTCAAGCGAATAATTTCAATGACAAATGAGATCGGAGTGTAAATAACATATGTTAAGGCATACACTTAATATATTACTTATCAATAAATGCACATGTGAGTACCAGTAGCATCCATACATAAAGATGTGTCAGAAACACTCTTGTGCATGGATTGTAGTGCCTTTTGTGTCTCATGCATGCATGAGTGATGCTTTAGTGTCAGGATAAATTTTAGTCAACCATAATACAAGAAGCTCTGATTCATTTTTAGGTCTTTTTTATGGGATATTAAACACAAGAGAGACATAAGGATAAAATAGAAAAGACAAAATTGGAAGATTTTGAAATTTGGTTGAAATATATTTCAAGTTTCATCTTTTATCAAGTTTAATTATGCCGTTCTAATACTAGTTGTAGAATATGCTATCTATTGGTTGCTCGTTTTTCTCATTGTATCATACTATTGTCAGTTATTAGACATGTTGGGTTAGTTTTAACCAAATATTGATAGATGTTATAAAGTAATCTCATAAGAGATTATTTATAACAAAATTTTTATAGTATAGATTGTTTAGACAAAATATTATATGTTTTTTTTTTCAATTAAGAAGGACTTTTTTATATTAAATTAATTATATAACTTATATACTTGATAACATGTTATGTATTATTTCTTATGTTTAATTGGCAGAGAATAACGATTGATCTTTGATAGGGTATTTTGTTTTTCTATTATGCCATGTTTGAATCCTAATAAATAGTATTAGACTGTAGGTTTCTGTTGATAAATTGATATTAGATTATCAAGTTTGTGGTGTTCAAACTTGTGAAAATAATATTTTAAAATGACATCATCATCAAAGAGTCTATTATTCACCATTGAATAATTTAATGGATAAATAATTTTATTCTTTGATTAGAAAAAGTAAATAAAGTTTTGTCTCAGAAAAAAAATAGTGAAAGTACTAAAAGAGAAGGATAACAAATAGAAAAAATTGAACACATAAGAGTGGTAAGAAATCAAAGAATTGGGGAGTTGTACAATCAAATTAATTTTTTATAGACAATACTTTAGAAGAATTGGTCAGTTTATCAGATAAAGCTTAGATATAAATGAAGTTCGAGTACTTACACAAGTCCAAGTCTTTGACATTCGGTTACATTTAAAAAAATAATTCTATAGTCTTCAATTGGCAAAATTCACAAGTCCAAGTCTTTGACAAGGTGTTTGTGTTGGTGACTTTCTTGCCGAGCTCCTACGATTATATTGTGACAATTCCATTGTTCAAGAAAGATAAATTCAGTCTTAATGAAGTTATCACCTTTTTGTTTATGAATGAGTTTTGGAGGAGCGAAAGTGATAAAATTTCAGGAGAGTCGAGTTCCTTGGTTTTCACTAGTAGTCGCGAGCAAGAAAGATTTACAGAAAGAGACAACAAGTCGAAAAGAAATAACAGTCAGCCTAAGTTCAAGAACATTGAATGCTACCACTTTTACAAGAAGGCTATTAGAAGTGGAATTACTTCAAGTGGAACTACGAGGAGAAGGAAGGTAGCAATTGGCAATAGAAGAGAGATCATGACAATGATGATTGGGTCACTAGCACTATATATAATGACCTTCTAGTTGTTGACATATAGGAGTAATGTTTCACGGGCTAAGAAGAGAGTTGGGTGATGAATATCAATTCTTCACTCCATACGACATTAAGAAAACATTTGTTTACATTTTGTATTTTTAGAAATTATAAAATGTTGAAAATGTAGAATGAAGGCTTATCAAAGGTAATATGTATTAGCAATGTGTGCTTATAGTCAAGCAATGGAACGAGACTAGTATAAAGAGACATGTGGCATGCATTAGATGTTAGATTGAATTTGATTTTATGGCAAGCTTGACGAGAATGGTTTTTTCACAACATTTGAAAAAAGCCGGTAGAAGCTTATCAAATACTCATTGGTTATGGCACGGGGAATGAAACATTCAAACCAATACTTGATGGAGGCTTCAATTTTGAAAGACACCTCCAAGGTGGTGTGCCAAGGCTTGGTCAAGCTGGCATGAGAAGGTTTAGGTGGTGTGTGAAGAAGAGCAACAATGGTGATGTGAAGGCTCCGTAGGAGAGTAGTATCACTACAAGTATATCGAGGGAGTAGAAGAGGGTATTGTTTAATCTTAAAGAGTTTGATGTCAATACCCCAATGGAGATGAAATTGTCAAAGGATAAGAGATAATAATTTTAGTCGCCAAAGAGTCAAGATGTGTCCCATAAGTTTTACACATAATAAACCTAACATCTAATGGTTCACTTGATTGTGGTATGAGTGTTTGCATGTGTGAAGTATTTTAGTGGCATATGAGATAGGCTTATAAAGGGCACATGATAAGATGTACATGCATGAGTATCCGTTGTGTCTAGGCTTAATGCACATATGAAAGGGTGCACATGAGTACAGATGGTATTTATGCCCGAGGCGTCCCTAAATAATGCACTTGCATGGGTGATATTGTTTTCCGAACCTGATTATGCACGAGTTGCACTTGAATGTTAGGGTAGAATTTGTCTTTGATGTTTAAATATCTATAGTAATATAAGGGGCATTAATTTGTTTTTAAGGTGGTTTTCTAAAGAAATTAAACATAAGGGACGTCAAAAGAAAAAAAAACTAAAAAGAGAAAAGAAAAAATGAAAAGATTTCAATATTCAACTGAGATCCGTTTTAAATTCTAACTACTACCAAGTTCGAGTATATTGTTCTAATTTATAAAATAGTATATATTACCAGTTGACTGCTCATTTTTCTAATTGTATTTTGCTTTTGTTATTTACTAGGCATGTCTATGTTAATTTTAACCAATTATTAATATGGCCATTGTGAAAGATTTTAAAAAGGAACTGTTTATCATTAAATCCTTATGGTGGAGTTCTTTTGGACGAAACATCCTATAATTTTTTTCTTGATTAACAAATATTTTTCAAGTTAAATTAATCATATAACTCGTGTGTTTAACTACTTGTTATTTATTATTTTGCAATTTCAATTAGAAGAAAAAAAAATCACTTATGTTAGCTGAAAATTTTAATTTTTTCACTGAACCATGGTTGAATCTCAACAAGATTACCGTTTTCGTTTGACAAACGTATCGATCTAGTCATACAGGTGGAATCCATCTTCAAAAATTTAAACCCTTATTTCAATTTCTCTTACCAGTATGAATAACAGCATTATATTATTTATGATGTCTGTATGTTATGCCCTTTCTATGCACATAGCATTGTCAGACCCAAATATCGAAATATGATGGGATTACTTGATCAAGGAAACAATGGCGAGGCAATTGCTAGACATCTTGTGCAGCTTGTCATTGATTTCCGCCATAGGAGATTTAGCTTCTGCGAACCCGTCATCACAAGTAACAAAATCGTTTAAAGCAGCGCTAAGCATACTGTTCATGGTGCCAGTATCGCATGACGGAATCGCATTCAATGTATCCTGGAAATTATCCAAAGCGTCCTTATACATCTCCAAGCAGTCATTCAGCGCAGATCTGGTAGGCACCAACGCTCGATTCGCGGCGCTAGCAAGATTCGTCGCCAGGGTTAGAGCTGTTTTAGTGGCTTGTACGGAGGCCCTAATGTGCATTTTGAGCACCGAAATCGGATCGGTCTTGCCATTGAGGAAAGGCTTGATTGAGGCGAGGCAGAGCGGAGAGTAATCCGTGGAATCGCAGATCTTCCGGATGCCAGGATCGACGGATTTGCCTAAGGGAGATGTTAAGAATGAAGTCGGATAGAGAGTGGTTCTGCCACCCTTCGGCGATCTTTCTGCCACTGAGAAAGGGGCGTTTGCTGACGGAAGTCTTTCTTGGGATGGACCGTCGGCCGGTTCCGGCGTATCAGCCGGTGATTGACTATCTTCGTTGGTTGAGTTGTAGGGAGGCACAGATGCAGCTAGAATCGAATCGACGATGACGAGAGAGACAAACAAGATCACTAGCTTCATTTGGGAGAGGATCTGGTTAGCCATTAATCAAATTATTCGGAATTTGATTTGTTAATCCTTTCTGATTCTCAATTTAGAGGGAGAAAAAGAGAAGATTTGGTTTGCTCTTCGTGCGAAATTTAAAACGTAATTTTAGCCGTTATCTCATTATATCTTTACTTTTCTCCCTTCTGTTTTTGGCAATAGAAATTGCTATTTATGGGTAGGTTTGCTATTTATAGACATTTAATCAACGGATAAAATTTGTTCTCTTATTTTTTTAAGAAAAATAAATAAATATTATCAATATTTTCATTTTTAAATTTTATTATTCTTTACATTAATATTAGATTTATTCTACTTAAAATTTATCTTATAAAATGATCACATATTTAGAATAATATGTAACTTTGCATGTATCATTAGCTTGGAGATGTCCATGGTGATCTAACATTTGTATATTCTCTTTTTATCTCTATAGCCATTAATTAATTTATAAAAATTATTTGCTCTCTTCTTTTTATTTATTTATTTAGGGTATATATATCTTTCAAATAAGATATATTTATTATATCTTCAATCTCCACTACTAAATAAAAATTTAATGATAAAGATTAAAAGATATAGAAAATATATATTATTTTTTAAAATTTTTTTATATTATTATTATTATTATTTTATATTTTATTTTTTTTATTTAAAATTTTAATTGGTATTCCGACAATAATATGGGATCGCTCCAGGCGCCACTCCAAAATTTTGATTATTTCTAAAAATTTTATAATATTTTAATTTATTTCACCACGTTTAAAATATCCAAAAAATAATAAATATTAAAATAATTTAATTGAGATCCGAAATATTACAAAAGATTTGCTGAATTGTAATTACTATACAAGAAGACGTACAATCTTAGGCAAAATATTTTATGAATATTTACTAAATTACTCAGAACGATTTTGACACCTGTTGACTTGTTGATGGGTTGGAGCCTCAGAGCAGGTATCGCACTTGTGGGCCTGAAGGAAACTCCATCGAGTCATCGATCCGCTATAATCGGGACTCTGGGCCAACCTACGATATCAAACCCATTAGGATTGATTTAATTTAAATAGTCTATAAAATTTTTACTCAACCTTACTTAGAATAACTTTATAGATTTATTTATTTTATATAGATTTATTAGTATTAATTGATAAATAAAATATTTTTATGATCAAATATTCAAAGTGATAAAATATATTCTAGCAACACATTCAAAAATCGATAGTACAAAAGGAACCCATCTTCTTCCTTTTGGTTGTTTTACAGAAACACCTCGATGCTGCCTGCCTTTACAGATCGACAAGCAGGGCACAGCTCAAGAAAAGCTTCACAAGTCTTACAGGAGCAGAGGTGCTTGCAAGGAAGGAGAACAACGCACGTCCTACGAGAGTTGCAGCATCTACAGTAGCCAATCTTCTTTCCTTCTGCTTCTCTCCCCTTCTCTATATTTCCTCTGCCTCCGCCATGGGAGGAGGATCCACATACTGACTCTGCATCTCCGGCGGCGACGGCGGCTCCGCCTCCCTCAGCCACCCCACAAGAAGAAAATTTCTCTTTGGCCTGCTCAACCATGTTGTTCAGACCTATCACCATAGCCTCGTTTTGTTTTGCAGCTCTCTGCGACGCCTCTCTCTGTGTCTCTGCCATTCTTAACCACTCCTCCAGCTGCTCTGTTTTCTTTCTAGCTTTTTCCAAGGCCAGTTCCTTTTCCCTCATTAATGCCAGTGTTTTTGATTCCAATTGGTTTATTAAAGCTGCCAATTGTTGTTTCCTCTGCTGTTTTATTGCATATCTTAATCTCTCAATCTGTTTCGCATATTCAAACATACAAAATAAACAATCAAATTTCCCCAATGGACTCCAAAGATTTGAAAGTTGTTTAAGATTATCTACAGAAACAGCATTGCTCCTTTTCCTTATTGGGCAAAGAGCGTGTAAACCCAAATACGTTAAATTCCATCCGAAAGCATCATGTATTGGATAAATTGGAGGAGTCTATCCACAGACTACTGCAACCGATTCAACTTGAACATAAATTCTTAAAATGGGTTTTAATTTCTAATGATTCATACCAAAAATGGCCTTAAAAGAACGAATAAATATATTCAACATTAAAAAAACAAATCATATTTCCACAATTTTCTCCAATAAAAGATCACTCTCGACCCTTCCCCCCTCTCCCCCAAAAAAGAAAAAAAAATAGTCATATACAAGCATGCCATTATTTCCTGAAATCCTGACAGCAAAGAATATTGGGTTCTCTACATGCGTTTTACTTCTTTGTGGAAATAGGCCTACACTTTTCTTTTGTATCTATAAATCAATGGACGAGCATATGAAGAAAAACTAGAATGGAGGAAATGAAAATCAGGTACCTGAACTCGGAGATAAAAATCGATCTCACGCCTCTGTTTCTCCACCTCCGCGGCTAGAGAGTGAGAAAAAGCCATTGACTGATGATGGCTCAAAGCTTTCGAAGAAGCAGCTTCGCCTTGTAATCTACCCAATCCAGTATTCTGGATACCATAAACTTGAGTTAACTGCGGCTGATTCTGAAAACTCGAACATTGAAAGGCATCGTCAAATCCAAAACCAGTATTAATGGCCATCCAGTCACAGGAACGAACCGTAAGCAGAGAATCCCTGGTTTTCTGAATACAACTGTGCTTGAATAGCCCTCTGTTTTGAACAGCAATCTCTCTCAAGAGAAAATAATAATAATTATAGCACAAACCCACAAGCCTAAAGAGACTAAGATGGGGCAGGTTTAAAGCTCAAAGGTCATGTTTGATGTTCGATCAATCAGAAGAGTCGCATGGCCTCCGCATTCGTTCACCATTTTCTCTCTACTCTCTCTCTTTTTCAAAAAGGAAAAACTTAGCCCGCGGAGGGGAGTTAGATGGAGAAAGGCTGGCACCGTTCTTTATTTATTTAGGAGGCAAAGATTAATGGTATTTTGACGTTTATCGACAGACAAAGAGACATAGGGAAAGAGACAGAGAGGAGGATAGGGAAATCAGGATTCTTCACAGCTCAAAGGTTGACGACGTTGCACATATGCAGATTTTGTGACAAGGCTATCGGCTCAGAAATGAGAGAGAGAGAGAGAGAGAGAGTTAATGCGCAGTCATTGTCAGCTTGGTCGCCGAAGCACAGAGCCTGGACATAACAGAACATATCTCGGCCCACTTATCCACAAAATGGTCAATACTCCGATTGATTAGAGAAAACTCCCAAACAGACTAAACATAACTCAAAATAAACAGAGCCCAGACTGACTTACTCTCAAATTCCTCTTATTATATTTATTATATAATTTCAGCATACTTTGTTAATTACCTTTTTTTTTTTTGAAGATAATTTATTAACTTGAACATCAAAAAATAACTCAGGAAGCGTGTCTCACCATTTTTCTCTGATTTTTCGTTGTTTGTTGTGATACGCAGGATTTCATGCGCATGGGACGGTAATAGGACCCAAATAAATAGTTGAGCCTAAATTTGTCCAAGACTCACATCCAGGACACATCAAAATTTAATGACTAATAATCTATGATCTTTGTTTTCATTTGTAAAATTTTTTATAAAAAGGAAAAACACTTGGCCATCATATTCGATTCAGACGACTGATGACATGCACGAGGGGGCCCTCGTACCGATCATTAGGAGCGATGGACCAACTTTCACTTTCTTCACTAATTTATACTATTAAGTAGATTTACCATTAATTGATTAAAATGGTTTTGTTATATAGTAACTAACTATTAGGTTTTTTATTCTTTAAATGATTGATATAATTTTTAAAGTGGTAGAAGTTAAAATTTTAGATCATTATGTTAATTTAACATTATTGTTTTATATTATAAGAATAAATATCAAATATCAACTACCATAAATATACTAATAACTAATGCTTAAAATGATCATAAAATCCAAATCAAAGCGTGGATATAGGCATATAAATAATGTCCCTATCTATAGCGAGCAATGTCAAGTCACTAGAATTTAATGAGCGTAAGATCAATAAAAGGAAAAATTAAATATCTAAAGTGTAATTTTAACATTTTTAGATAAAATAATAAATAAATTTAAATTAATTATGTATTTTTAAAAATAGTAAAATTCATAATTAGGATCTATATATGATAGCGTAACATATAAAATTAATATATAGTAGTTAAAATAAAAAATTTCATTAGATGTGGTACCTCTAAAATTAAAAGTAATTTTTTAAAATAACTTTTAAATTGATTATACTTTTACGGATCAAAATATTGGATAATCAAATATATATAAATATCAAGCATTATTGAGATAAGAATATTAATATAAATAAATAAAGTCACACTAAAAAATTATAATTATCTAAAAATAAGATAAGAATATTTAAAATAGCTTGAATATTAATTTTTAAATATGGGAAAAAAAAGAAATTGAGAATAGCAAGAAGAACATATTACCCAAACCCTTAAAAAAGGAAAAAAATCATGGGAAATTAAAAAAAAAAAAAGCAAAAGAAGATAAAAATTTAATGCATTGAAAGGGAAGCATATTACCTTTAGTTGTATGACATTTCTTGTACGGACTTTTGCAGCTGAGGACAAAGCAGATCCCGGGATCCCCCTCAGTGAAGCTGCTATTTTACGAATTTTTTTATTTTAGTTTTTTTTATAAAATGTGTATTAAAAAAACAAAATAAATAAAAAATAAAAAAATACAAATTTTCTGTTTCGTAAAGCAGGAAGAGAAACAAATTCCTGAGAAGAAGTTTTAAGGTCAACTAAGAATATTCTAATAAAATAAATAAATAAAATTGTAATTATTCATAAATAACCAACTTAAAAATTCATCTTCAGATATGAGTAGATTTATATTAATAAAAGAGTTTCATCCAAAAAAACAACACAATATTTGAACATATAAAACTTTCCCATCCAAACAATCAAAATTTGGAGATAATCTGATATATATGTCAGATGATGTGATATCTATTTATCTATATATTTTATATGAATTTGCTAATATAAATAAATAAATAAATTATATGTCATGTCTCCCAATAGTCTAAACAACTAAAATTTGATCGTGACAAAAATAACTTAAAGAGAAATATTTTGAGATATCGTATGGACACCCTTAAAATATCTTTAACTGACGTAACATATATTAATCTGTTAAATTTTATATGAACCCATTGATATACATGAATAAATATTGTAAGAAGAGGGGATTGGATGAATTCAGATAACCCTATATATATAAGATAAGAGTATAACATTTAAGTATCAAATGCTTTTGTTTAATTGACGGTTTAACAACCGCCGACTCGTAAATACTTCAAGCAGAAATCATGCTACTATATAAAAGGAGACCCATTTATTATTTTTCTTTGTTTTCTCATTAGTGAGCACTTTTTAACTAGGAAGGAGGGCACTACGACATGGGCGGTAGTCGTCAGATTCCTATCTAACGCCCCTCATTAGCTCTTTTATTTTAAAAATATATATATTTTTATTTTCTAATAATAAAAAAACGATGGGTGTTGGATAAAAATTCGACGGCTTTCGTACAGCATCATACGCACGCCGTATGGAGCCCGTATCGTAGTAGCCCTGCTCTCCTCTTTAGCCACCCTTTGGTGTGTTCCTCTCCAACGAGCTTAAATTGCCAGCACTTTGATCACTGTTATGAGCAATTGCAGAGAAGTCTTAGGTGTATTTTTTTTATAGTAAGGTTGTTGTAAGTGACAATATATACCAAAAAATCAAAATTAAACACCGGATGTATGTGTTGGCCTACCTAAGTAGTGATATATTCAAATGATTTAAGAGATATTAGTGAATGTTTGGTGATGAATACATGCATCAAATGATTTTTCAACCCACCCACGTCAAAACTTAGATCAACTATCATTCCTCATATGCTGATACAGGCTGGATTGTGAGGTTGCAATAATTTGATGGGGCCGGGTCCACCGGATAATCACAGCATTTAGCAAGTGCTTTTCGAAACCATAAAGCTACTCAGGAATTGATAGGATGGGTTACTCTATTGTAAGTTATAGGTCGTTGTAGTTAAATTTTGCTTTTCCTATAAGTAGTTTGCGAGTTTCTCATTCGAATGAAAATTTCAAGCAAACCATTAGAATTGTGATGGTTTTGTGGTATGACATTTCAAGTAACCGGAGATTAAACGAAAGCCCTTGAGAATATCAGTGTGGGATTTCTGAGTGGCACGTGTTAGCGTGAAAATAGTGTTTTCGTTCAAGACACGTGTACTTTTGGTCAAAAGGTGCGCGTGTTGGTTTTTCTACCTTAAAAAAATTAATCAGTTAAATGATTTAAATTTTCTGATTTTGAAGTATCCACATAATCAAACTTTCACCATGAAAGGTAACCACCACCTTAGGTATTGTGATATAAATTTTCATATATATATAAAGCTTTGATTTTTTTTAGGTCTAAGTCAAATACTTTGATTATATACTATTATTAAAGAATATTGAAAATTTAAAAGATTCAAACCAATGATAAATTTTATCATATTATTTGGTCTAATACCCGCGAGGCCCAAAGGAAACACAAGGCTCAGTCCAGGAAGTAGCAGTCCAAGTGGCCGACTCAGCTCAATATTCAAAAATAGCCTACGTGGTAACTCGGCGCTGCACTGATTAATCGCCTCTATAGCTCATTAATGCACTGTAACATGGCTGCACTAAAGCAAAGAGGCGAGCCAATGAGAAAGAGGTCAACGCCGCTAGTCGCGGCTCGCGGTGCTGCTTATAGTTTTTCAGCCAATCCTAACACAAGAGACAGACCAAACATGGTCGGTGACGCGCAACGATTTTTCCGCCACCCCAAGGTAACAACTAACATATCAGCGACCACCACCGGGCAACGGCCAACGAATCTCTTTAGAAAGGATTTTTGCGCCCAAAGCTTCACTCTCTGGAGCCTGTAAATTCCATCTCATTCTACAAAAGAGAGGATTGGACACCAAATCAGTGATTTGAGCTTGGTATTGAAGCATACGCTCCTTGAAGCTCCAACTCTCAAACTCACGGCCAGCTCACGTCCTCTATAGCCTTTCATAGGCAATTAAAGTTAGCCACCCATTGCGATGCATATAAGGAGTCAGGCCTCGCATCAACCGCTCACCGAGATTAACTCTTGTATACATACACTCCCACCGCATACTCCTCACATTTTTGCACACTTCTAGGCGTGCGTTTTCCTTTTCCGTTCACTGTCGAAGGATACTAACTTGAGGTATTGGAATATTTTCAATTGGAGTAATCCCGCCGACCTCTGATCTTCTATTTGTTAGTTGTATTATACAGGTTTCAGGTTAATAGTGACGGAGATCGGACCCGCTCATGATTGCCTCCGAACAACGAGGAATCCGAAAGCTCCATAATCCGTATAACAACCGGGGACTCGGGACGTAACACATACGAGTGACAGAATGTTAGTATTTTAGTTTTTAATTTATTTTCATATTTGATTGATAGGTGAGTAATATTTTATATGATAAATTTATTTTCTGTCTTACATTTGGTCTTTGCATCTACCTTGTATTTTAGGAAGTTTCAAAAATTTTTGCCCAATTACATGACTTTTTTCAAAAATCTCAAAGTTTAGCTTTTGTAAATCTTTGTTAAAAACAATATTAAAAATTATTATAAAATTAGATTTATAATAATTTTATATTTTTTTTACAATCATTTTGATGTTGAAATAAGTTAATTTTTATTGGGTCTTGAATTAAGATTAAAAAAAAAAAATGATCTAACTAGAGGTTGAACACGATGAACAGAAAAAAAAAAAAAAGGGATTTCATGTGCATGGCTTGCGCTGCGACTCTTGCAGCTGGTTTGCGCAATTAGGTCGTGTGGCTCAAAGTCTGGGCCGTGGTCGTGGAAGGCTCAACAGCCTGGCAGTGTAAATTCGACAAGTGCCAAAATATTCCACACAGATCAAGAATCGAACCGCACACATAGCTTTATTTAATCATACAAGGCATGAATTATCATTAAATAATGCATACATATAATTTAAAATAAATATATTTATATTTATTATAATACATATATATATATATATAATGTTAAGTAATTCATATAATTTAAATTAATTAAAAATTAGTAACAACATCATTAACTAGTAAAATTATATACTATGATTACATATAATATAAAGATATGAATATCATTAATCATATTCAATATAATAAATTTTATCCCACAAGAATTTTTATTCTATTATATTGATTATTTGAAATAAAATGTCAAATTATTTTTATTAATTAGCTAATAGGAATTAAGAATTTGAATATAATTTCATATTTTATCATAAAATTTTTATATAAATTTATTTGAATTAAAAATTTGGCCCATAAATAATTTTTATTTTATTTGATTTATAAAATATGCCCTACATTTATAAATATATTATTTGTTTATTAATATCAATTTATTATATTTTAAACATGTAAATTTTATTTTATACAATTGTGTAATCTATAAATTTTTTTGATGTAAGATGTGATGTTTTTTAAATTAAAACATGATAATTATAAAATTTAAAAGGATAAAATTCTTCTCTATTTAAAATTAATGGATATTGATTATATTATATGGAAAGACCAACTACTTATTCTTACTGAAATCAGTACTCTAATTGATATTGTATTTTATTGAGCGATGGGAGTGATCTAATTACTTTAATTTAATATTCACAAAAATTAAGATTTTTAATAGTATCGGTGGTTCTATTAATCAACATAACAATATTTAAAATTTACTTAAAACTATTGATAAATAATTTGAGATTTTAGGTAAAGTAATTGCTAAAACATTAATTATAAAATTTTTACATTTGAGACTCATCGATATTAAAGGTGTGTATAAACTATCAAACAAATAACGAATATACTAGCCTACTTAAAAATTATTAAAGTTGATACGTTCAAATCTTTCTTTATACATATATTTTGAAAATATTTTCACAGTAATATAGGTCTTTTAAGATTTCTTACAACATATAAAGATAAATAATGATTAATAAATAAATTTATAATTATGTCTGTTCAAGATCAATAAAGGCTTATGTTAGAATTACGTGAAAGAATAATATCTCAGTAAATCAAAAAGAGTAAGATACTTTTATAAATTGACATTAAAAAAATTCAAGTGTTTATTTTGTAAGAAAAAAAAACATATAAAAAATGATTATATTGAATTTTAGAATTGATTTAAGAATAAAGGTAATTCAACAACATTTAATTGACATGAATTTAATATGATCAAGGTTACTCATTTGGAAGATTGACTCTTTTCTAATATGGTAGATTGATTCTAATATGAATCTAATATGATCAAGTTACTCAATAATATTTATTTGAATCTAATATGGTAGATTGATTCTGATTTTACAATTCATATTTTAAATCTTTTATAGGATTTATACAACCTAAGAAAGCCAATAGGAGTGAGCAGAGCTTCTTTTCTATAAACAAGATATATTCATACATGGAAGTAATTAAAATATTTAGTTTAATTTTAAATAGTAGTTTGTTTTAAATTTGAAAAAATATTTTATATTTTAAGTTTTGCTAAAGATTTAATTTTTCTTTTGAGACTTATACCTTTTGAATATTTTATTATTTTTTTTGATACATCTTTTGTTTTGCTTTTAAGCAAACTATTATTAAAAATGGTATATTATCTGATAATCTTTATTATACTAATTTATAAAATAATATCTTTTATAATGCTATGTATGTTGATACTGATATTAAATAATATATTATAATATTAGAGATTGTGATATATCTTCATAAAAAGATATAAAAGATTTAATAAATGATACAATATTTGATATTTTTAAATTTTATTAATTTAATACTAGTATAAACTGTATAAAAAAAAAAGTAGACCAACAATACAAGGAAAGATATCAATAAGAGCTCAGGCATGTCAAAAATCACACATAGAAATTTGTAATCGAAGCATAGACTCACATAGTTTAAAATATTTCACCTCATTCATAGATAATTTCTGACAATTTTAGTATCTTTACGTATTTTATAATAAGAACAAAATATTAGATATCTTTAAAATATTTAAAGTTAAAGTAAAAAAATAATATAAAAAATAAACTAAAATTGTGAGATTAGATATAAATAAAAAAAAATATTGTGGTAGATATATTGGTGATGGACAAGCACCTAGTTCTTTTGCAAAATTTTTTTAAAAGTATAGAATAGTTGCCTAGTATACCATGCCTAATTTTTCAAATTAGAATGGTATAATAAAAAGAAAAAATCAAACATTGTTAGACATAGTATATGATATACTTGACAATTTTAATCTTTCAAAATTAATATAGACTAAAGCTCTTCAAATGATAGTATATATAGTAAACTGTTTTCTAATAAAAGCTATTCTAAAAGCTTTATTTGATTATGAAAATGTTAAAAATCAAGTTTGTAATATATATGCATTCAATGATGTCTGTTTAAAATAAGAATTTATAGCCCACAGTAGAAAAAGTTGGATCTAAAAGTCTTTAGTGAACATTTTATTGAATATGCTAAATGATGTAAAGCTGGTAATATCACAAATCAAAATATCCATCAACAATCTATTCAAATTAGTATTGAACAATCAATCGATGTGGTTTTATAAGTCACTGATATTATTCTAATAGATCAGGTTGATTAGAATTTATCTGACATTAAAATAGATAAATGAACAATCAGTTAAATAACATACTCCTATTAAAAATATTAGAATAATATTAAAAAAATCTACTAAAATAAAAAATTAGTCATTTATAGAGATTATATTGTTTATTGATAAGAATTTGATTATAATTTGAATATAAAATTATTCTAAAATCTTTTTAAAAGTCATGAGTTGTAAAAAATTAAATTTATGGTATAATACCATAGAGGAATAAATAAATTTCATGAAATGTAGTGGAGTTTTAGATCATTTTGAGTTGCTCAATGAGACAAAAGCTATGGGGTACAAATGAAATTTCAACACAAAAAAAGACTCATTAAATAATATTAAGATATACAAAATAAAACTCATTACTAAATGATCAATTTAAAAGAAATGAATTGATTATATATAGACATTTTCTTTTATCCTAAACATATTTTAAAAATATATTTATTCACGCCATATATTTTTTTTCTCTTGACAATAGTTCTCAAAATATATTAATTTAATTTTAATATGAAATTGTAACAAATAGATATGATTTTATAGCTTACATTTGTTTGTCTACAAACTAAAGAGACCCGGTTCATAACTCATGTATAGATTTGAGGCGTGGTTTGGCTGAATGGCTTCTATCAATTGAAGATTCACTTGGAGTGATCGTAAAAAGTCTTGATAGTTATAGATCTAAGGAGGGCCTTATATAATTACATGTTTTCAATTTACTTCTGCAAAGAACAATTCAGCTGGATCGTTCAACAACAAAGTCGAGATTCGGTGCATATCTATCGCCAAAACTAACCTCGATCTCGCCAAACATCATTTTATTAATTTATAAGTTAATTTTTTTCATATAATAAATTTTTAGTTAACAACTCGAATTTTGAAAAATTCTTTCAATAAACAAGTTATTTAAGGCTTTTCTTTCATCACCAAATATTATATTTTTTCTATTTATACATTTTATTTTTTATTTATACAAGTAAATGGTAATAGTTTATATATAAATATCAAAATACATAATTTCTTTACATATATTAGAGTTGTAAAATTCATTTTCTATTTATAAAGCTTCATTCTACACCAGCACTTGATGGGCTTTTTGGGTTAAATTCATTCAAAATGGGTAACACCATTCCACTTGGCATAGCAATTGCAGCAACATGCTCTCCTCTAGTTGGGCTATCCTCGTGTACACAAAGTTAACACAAATAATTGTGTACATACTCGATAAATTATAATTAATGAAACCTTAAAACATATTGTATACTCAAGCCAGATTAATTTGAAAATCCCCATTACATGTATCTGCAAATTCTCTTACAATCTCATCAAGTATTATTTCCTTCTCTTTTTTAAATTGGGTGAGAGGCTTCTTGACAACTCTTAGTAGAAGATTAAGTTAACCCATGAATAATCCGAATCTTTTATTAGAGGTCGCGAGGTCCAAACATAACAATGAAACATCATCTTTGTAATAAGGCAATCCGATTTAGAGCCTAAGGTTTCCCCTTAGTGAGGTGAGCTCATAAGCCACCCTCTTCCAAACTCTTTGTACCGTCCAAAGGTGATTTTGCTCGAGTAACTTTGGATATTCAAAGAAGAACAACATCCCGGTCAACGATTGCACCCGTCCGTTCAACATCGATAGACACCTAATCTATCGGGGCACTTGTTATCGCCAAGCCGCCCAAATCATCTACCCATCCAAATGGAGTCACTCTCTACCGCTTTAGCTTCTAGGGATCGATCAACATTAAAGATTGAACAAACCTCGCCCTCGAGTGCTAGACGACTCTAACTAGTAGCCAAGACAAATTCAATGGTCTCGTACATCCTTAAATCATCAACTCGCATCAAGTAAAGAAGGATATCACAGGATCACCTAGCATGACAACCACCAACCACGACTTGTGGTTGTGTAGGTGAACTTGTGCATGCCACTACCAACTCTCACATTACTTGGGCTTAAATGAAGATGATTCATGACGCAAGGTATAGAGTGCCCCTCCATTTAAAGCCAAAAGAGGGAGTCCACCAATATTAAATCAACCAGATCGTGCATACCAACCCACGCGATAACGTTCCATCATGACATGTTAGGAGTTGAATTTCAAACCTTTTGATATGGGGAACTAATCCTTCCATGAACAATGGACATGGGACTTAGCCATCAACCCACATTTCCTTAGTGCAACAGTCCCCCCGATAGAGCGAGGGGCAACCGCCGGATGTATCCAATCGAGTTCGAAGATGGCAACACTCATGCTCGACAAAATAGCAAGTTCTTTTTGTCATGAACTAAAAGAGTCCACACCCCTCGCCCCAATGGTAATGACGACTTCAATCTCAAAGCGTGTCTCTCAAAGCCCCGATGATCCGAATCATGAATTCTCCTCGGTTGGCTCTCGATCTCACCTAAGGCCTGCAAAAAGTCAAGGCAAGCGACAATGACAACACCCAAACTTTAACAATGATCAAAGTGATCTAGTTGACTCATCCGGATACGATCTGCACACACGACACGGCCCCAAAAATACAAGATGCTATTTGCGCTTATAAAAAAGGAGTGGCGCAAGTCCTCCCACCTTCCAATCAAAAACGAGAAAGAACTCTAGCATTCTCCTTCTAGCCTAAGCCCCACAAGCTTCCATCCCATCAATGGGCCGATCGATGAAACATCACCGATCCAAAAGAGAAAGCCTCATCTCACCTTAGAGAGGTGGGCATCGACCACTAGAAGACCTTGTCATCACGCCTTCTAGAATGTCAAAGATTCAACAATAGAAGACTAAAACCAGAGATCATCCAACTTTTTTCAAACTTAGCCTCCTTGATCCACAACTTCCTTTACAACTGATAGGCCTTAGGTAGCTCCACTCCGAGGAGTCTCCTTTCATCTCGGACCATAGCAACAAGGCACCAAAGAGCCCCCATCCGTCCAGCGAACCCTAGTAAGTTTGTTGAAGATCTAGGAGACAGGTCACCATCCATCCAGAGTCGTTCGCCTTCCATCTGATCCAAACTCCGTTTAGACAAATTTTAGATACATCCTTAAATCATCAACTTCAAGCCCCACCAATCCCGTTTGGGAGAACTCAACCTCCATCGTAAGATTCAAGACGTGCCCCTCCATTTAAAGTCGGAGGAGGGTCCCATCCATCCAGCGATAACGTTTCATCATGATATGTCGAGTCAATTTCAAACCTTTTGATATGGGGGACTAATGACCAACCATGGGCTCCAAGGCCCACAAAGAGGCCAACTCCCCCTAAAATTTTTTTAAAGTAAAGTCCCACATCGCCCAAATAAAAGGAGCACATTTACGGATCATACTATAAAATTAGCCCTCAAACTTTAAAGGGCAAGCTCTGACGCCAGAGAAAGCCTTCCCACCTTCCAGATCCGCTCTTCCGAGCCCTTCCGGAGCCTTCCTTCCAAGAGTTGCCCTCATCCAGAGCCATCTCTTTTCATCCAGTCCCTTCAATTAGGCGCCTGGCTCAGGAGTCATCCCTCCCATCTCGGAGCCAACAATAAGGATTGCCATCCATCCGGGAGGCTCGATTTTCATCAAGGAGGCCAACCTCCATTTACAGCCATTCTTTGGGAGCCAGCCCCTCGTAAGAGAGGTGCCGCTATACCGGAGGATACATCCGAGGAGGCGCCACCCAGTCGACCCTCCATCTAAAAATCCCACTAAATGACCAGGAGGCCTCATCCGAGCGCACTTTCTAAATCGTCCTCAAAAAACCACCTTCAATCAAGCATACTCACACTCAATCTTCCAATACATACATCCATTCATTCTCTTACATTCTTCTTATATCTTTCTATTTTTTAAAAAATACTACTGATTTGAGTATTGAAAAATAAATTGGGGAGCGAGTTTCACCGATCCTCTAACCTTTTATTTATAAGTTGTGATGCACAGGTTTCATGTTAGAAAATACGAGACCGAACCACTCCAATTCAATTTGCAATGAAAGATTAAATAGTTCCCTAACCCGTATAATAACCCGAATACTAGAATATATAATATTTTATTATATTGTAAAAAAAATACTAAACTACATTTTAAATATTATCATCAATAAATAATCAAAATATCAATTAAAAGATAATACTTTCGGTTTTACATTAATAAGTATTATTTTATTTTTAAATATATGAAATATAATTCATATATAAATTTAATAATTTATATAAAATATTATTATTGTAATTTATTTATTAATCTATCTGAAATTGTTAAAATTATACTATATATAAATTTTTTTACTTCTACTTAATAACTTGGTGTAAATTTCCCAATACAAATAAACCTTTAAAAATTATATTATTGGAAAAAATATTTTAAAAAATAAATAAATAACGATTCCGAACGATCTGTCTCCGAATGCGGGGAGGGCGAAATGGCGAAGAGAACTTAAAAAAACGCGTAAATGAGTTCGGTCCGTCTCCACACGCCTATAAATAACCCCATGCTTCTACCAACCTAATCACATCGTAGCGAAGATTTGCAGTTCTCTTCTTCGCCGCCTGGCAGTTACCGCCCTAGGGTTTGGAAGATTCCAGGCGAGGTCGGCCTAATCTCTCCAGTTGTTCGAGATCTAAGTGCCTGATCTTCAACCTGAGCGACCTTCTCTGATTAGGATTACGGGTTTTTATTTGTTCTGTAGTTTTCGGAAGATCGGGAGAGGAGGAGGAGAGTGAAAAAGGGGGCTTCTGGTGGGTAAGTCTAATTCGATGTCTCGGTGCTTTCCTTATCCGCCACCTGGCTATGCTGGGAAGTGCGCAAGCAACGAGGCCTTGATCTTGTCGATTAAGGTTTGTTGACCGATCAATTTGGTTTTATTCAAAGTTACATGATCAGACGTAATTTGTATTGATTCGGGACCGTTAATCATGAATGATACGAGTGTAATATCTAAATCAGAAAAGAAAGAGAGACGTTTGTGGGTGATGTTCATGTAATTCTTCACCAGATCTGTAATTGTACAGCCATACACGGATTTTGTAATGTGTTGTTTTATCTGGAAAGTGATCTTGTGTATGTCACGGGCTTTATGCCTTTTTCGTTTGAGGCTGAGTATGGAGAATTTTTCAAATCTCAATTTCCTGCGTAAAATAAATGTGGATTTATGCTTATTTTTTATTGTGAGGCTTTCTGGTTGAAGTCCATAAATGGCCCAGGTTCTTGCAAAGCTAACGGTTTCTCTCTTGAATTAATGATCTATGATTCCTTAATTATGTTGCCCGATGAGGAGATTTTCCTTGGGAATTCCGTGAAAGGACAAAAGTCGCAGTGGTGATGAGAAGAAATTTGATTGTGTTATTAACCTAATATTGTTGGGAGCTCTGAATATTGTGAGTTGTTATTGGACATGTGTCGTTTGGTCGTGGGCAGCATATTTATATGGACCTTATTAGGTTATTAGCGTTGTGTTGAATAATGATGGATTGTTACACAGTTCAAGATGAATGGCTTAATATTAAATGATTTTTGTGTAATGGTGTTTTGTGTTATAATGCACGTAGCTCGGTTATTATATTGAGCGTTGGGATTGCTGCTGAGTGACTTTGAGCTCTATAGCGGTATCCTTTTCCCTTAAACTACTAAAGCAAGATTATTAACATTGTACAGAAATAATAAAAGATGAGTGCCTAATGCCCAGAGACTAAGGGAAAACGAGGTTGATATTGCTATTACTAGGCTGCTTGGGTTGACTCTTTGATTGGAATAGGGAATTCAACCGGTAATTCTGTTGAATCTGCTGATTTGATGTGCTAGAGAAATGGAATGGCCCTAGGTAGGAGGTGGTGTACTTTGTATGAATTTTGGATTTTCTTCTGTTAGTTTTTTTTTTTTTTTTTGGGCCTTATGAGATCCTAGTTCCAGATTTTTTTTGCCTGTTGGTTGGAATAGAAATCTTCTTGTTTGATCTTATCCAGGTTTCTTTTAGGTTTAAAGAAATTGTCTCATTTCAGAATAGGTTTTGTGCTGCCAATTTTACAAGGGATCCAATTATCAGCCAACTTGTGTAAGATGTCAGGTGACAGGAAATTTCTTGTGTTCTTAGAAGTTCTTTTTAATATTTTTCACAGAATTTCAGCATCTCATTTTATCCATGATACTTTGCAACTAATTTCTATTCCCTAACTTCTGCATAATAAAAAAATCATTATAGATATTTTGAAAAAAAGGAAAAAATCATTTTCATCGAGCTTGTTGTCCATATTTAGATCTGTAGTTTGCAGGAGCCTTTGTTGATCAAGTCTGGTGGTCTCATGGGGGTGCATTATCATATTTGTCAATTGATAGTCTGGTTGATGTTCACTGAGTTCTTCTACTTAAAATAACCTCCCTCTCTGTTTATGTAGCCTTTTTTATGTTCATTGTTGGTAAGTCTTCATGGGTGCAAACTGGGGAAATAAATATAGGTCACCCTCTTTTTGCTGATAGTTGTTCATCCTTTTTTGGCATCTCGTTTGTTTTGCTTCATCTCGTTTGTTTTGCACTTTGTTGTGGAAAAAGAACTTTTTTTATTAAAAAGAAAAGGTGTTATGCGAACCTACTTTTTTTCCTTTTAGTCTTGGAAAAGGGTCTCCTGGATTATTAATTGTGCCGTATCTCTTGGTTCCCAAAACCATTGAACACTATGTACCGAGTTTCCAATCTAGTTAGTAGTGCAGCAGGAAACTTTATCACAATCGTGGCTTCTGAAGAATGTGAGGATTCCCTCCCCCACCCCATATTATTAAACTGCCTTCAGGATTTCACCTAACTAGCATGTTTTATACATTTGAGGTGATTGATATTCATCCTTTTAAAGTCCGCCCATATATGCTTCCAACTCCTTAATGCTTTTCAGGTGCCATGCTTTTTGTTATATTAGGGGGGTTTATGGCTGACTTGCAGTTTGATAAGAAAAGAACCCCCAACATTAGCTTTGGTCATGCTTGCTTCTTTGGTCCTCTCTTTGTCTGTGCTGAATTTTCTATTCTGGTGCTTTAAAGCTCCAGAGAGAAAGTGAAAAGGCCAAATCAGACAGGAAGAGAGAAAGAAGAAGGGAGAAGAAAGAGAAGAGAAGAGAGAAGAGAGCAAGAACCACTGCTGACAGTGAAAAGAAGAAACGCGCTGAAGAGAAGCTTTGGGAAGATGATAGATGCAAAATACTGGGTAAAGGAGGTTGCATTCCTAGTAGACAAGAAGTTGAACCTGAACAGGCAGAGAAGAGCAGTCTTACTGAAGAACATCGTCGAACTTGCAATTCTCTTGATAGCACAGAGAACAATGTTAGAAGTAGAAGACCTCCACTGCCGCCTAATCGAAGTGAGTGAGTTAATTTCTGTCTCCTCTTCTCTGGATGACTTCAGTATGGATTAAAATTTTAATCGATATATATCAATATCGGAAAGTTCTAGTGCCGGAAAATATCCTAATATATCACTCATTAAACAACAGATGCATTGCCCAAATTTTTTTCTTTGTTTCGCTGTTGGAAACTTGCACTCGTTTTAAATGTATGTAAAATCTTAAATCTTTCAAAAAAAATTACATTTCATGTTTTGTTGAGGTATAAGATATGTATAGCTTAAAAGTTTTGTGGTATTTTTAATAGCTTAGAAGAATGTCATAATTAATATGGACTTGTCGGTAGTAAATGAAGCAAGCATGTAAGGGAAAGACAGAATTCAGCTATGTAATATATGGTTAAGGCGGACACTCTTTCCCCCAAAACAAATCACTTCATTTTAAAATAGTCTTTTCACACCGTGTTTTTGGCTTATCTAAATTGACTTTACTTACTCAGATAAGTAAATAGATTATTAAATATTATCAATTTTTAATATTTTCTAATATGACTGACACTTATATGATCTTTTAATAAAACCAAATACCGCTACTACCTCAATGTAGGTTCAGAATAATCCTTTATTTCATTATTATGGATCTAGCCTCAACCATTACTCCCAATTGTTACTTTTTTCTGTCTTTAGGACATTTTTTATTGTGACACAGGTAAAATCATTAGAATCCGGTTGTCTTCAAAGAAGCAAGGAGATACTACGACCTCATCCGACAAAGAGCAGCTGTGCTCTACATCAGGGAGGACAGATTTTTTGCTTCATCAGAAGAAAGAAGCTGTTACTAATCAATCCCCCAACATCCGGCATTTGACTTCATTAACAAGCAGCTCCACAGCTGTGCATCTCGCTCCAAAACCTGACAAAGCAGCAGCACCTTCTCTACAAGACAAGTCCGAAACAGAAATACCAGATCATGCTGCATCATCGTCGCGATATCAGAAATTGCAGGGGATGGGTGCAAAATATAGAAAGTTGATCGACAACTGGGTTCCGCCCCTTCTGCAGTGTGAACCACCGGCTGACCTTGATGATCAAGATTGGCTATTTGGGACCAAGGAGCGAGGCCATGGCACGGCTAAAAGATTGAAGGATGCAGATGATCTTCCATGCCGTGAAACCGCTGCATTGCAGCCGCGTGCAAGTTATTTGCATGATGTTGGTATCTATGCACTGCCTTTCACCATACCATTTTAAAGCTATTGGGATTCTGAAATGGCTAAGATACTTCTTCTCTGAGTTATTGAGGTACAGTCCCCCACTGTGGCTGGCGGGGTATCTCCAGCTTTCTTTTAGAGCTTACTTTTTTTGGAAGTAACTCTGGCAGCCTTCTCTATTAATGGGTGAGGTGTTGCTGCCTTCCGAAGTAACGGTAACGGCATATTAACGGCTATTTTTGGGTGGAAGGATTCAGGGAGGAAATTTTGGGGGCGTATTACGTGTACTCAGACAGGGTTTTGGAGAAAGGTTGGGGACGATGAGCTGCCGTACATGTACTGGTTTTAGATTTCTAGTTGCCGTGTATTGATTTCTTGGAAAAAATTGCGAGTACTGATTTTTAATGCACTTGTTGCACTGATTTCTTGTGGATAAAATGCTAATTTCCTCTCTCTCTCTCTCTCTCTCTCTCTCTAGAATGGATGCCATTGGGGATCGGGTTTGGATCTAATCCGATCTTGTAACCCATAATCTAACCTTTTGGAGTTGGGTAAAAGATATGATTATTTTTAGATTATATCTAATTTTATAACGTCTTGTCATCTTAACAAGTTTAAAATTTGATGATATTAATATAGTCTTTTTGTTAATTAACTTAATAGTATTGTTTGTTAAGAAATATTTGAAGTGTAATTTATTAAATGTAATTTAGCCAATCAAAATAATTTTAAAAATAATCAAATCATTAAAAGAGAACATAAATATTCTGAATTTTAAGTATATAATACAGATAAAATGCCTACTACTCTTTAAACCTATCAAGCTTATCAATATAAAATTAGAATCTATATTATATAAAATAAAAATCAAATGTAAAATTTTAAGTTTATACTATCGTTAAGTTAGCATTAATATTATATATATTTACAATATTCAAAATGTGTTTTAGTTGGACAACAATATGTCTAAACTGAATTATACATTTGGAGTCTTGTCTAAACTTCATAGAATTGAATACATTTTGATATATATAATTGTTAACAACCTAAGTGAGAAGTTTGTCAAAGGATTCGATCCATAATAAAATAGAGATTCAGTCGGTCCATGTAGTTCAGAATTAGTAGGTGAGCCTGTCGGTTTTATCTAAACAATTTACTTATTGACTGAAGACGAAATCGACTCTAACTGACCAGAACACGTGGCTTCCTTCTTTTATCTGGTTCAACGAACTCAATTGCTAGTTAGGAATCACAGGCTAAACAATATCTTATTATCCATTTGAAAAGTTTCTTAGACGGTTGGTAGAAAAGATCAACTACCCCTTATTTCTATATAAACCTCTCATTATCAACGAGAAAGGAGGATGATGCTCAACAAAAGGGATAACGAAAAATAATCTTAAGACGTTTCAAGCGCATACTCTTTCTCTTATTAAGATGCACGCACAAACTCTCTCACTCTCTCACAAAACCATTTTTATAAATATTTTTATTTTATATTCTTTCTTTTCTTTTCTCAAAAAAAGATGACTGATTTAAGCGTCAGAAAATATATCGAGAAATGAGTCTCATCGATCCTTTGATTGTATATTTATTATGTTATACAATATCTAAATTGAAAGCATATTGAGATCGGACTTGAATCAAACCTATCGGATAGTATAAAACAGTTTTTTGCTCTTTAATCCGTATAGTAATCTAAATCCGATAATACATCACATTCTAATTTAGAATGTTTCCATTCCCTATCTACTTCCTTGCCATGGTCATATCTCGCGTGTCTTCTAAGAGATTAAACCTTGTGAGTTTTCACCACAAATTTGAGTCATAAAAGCTCACTCATTTCAATAGAATATTTATGTTATTCTTCATTTTAATATCTGAAAGTATACAATTGCAAGAATATAAGCTAACTAGGGATTGCAAACAACTCAAACTTGATATAATTTGAGTTTCATCAGATTTGATCAATTTTGGGTAAAATCTATTATCGATTTGTATGTACTATGCTTCTGTATAAATCGAACCCAATTATATGAATACAAAAAGCTAAACATAATACAATATAAACTTAATTTTTAAGTTTTATTTTATTTAACTTTTTGAGTGACTCGTGATTGATGATTTTGATTGAAATCTAAAATGGCTTTAAAATTTTAATTAGCTATTTTATTTAAGATTTAAAATATTTATATTCTCGTTTAATAATTGATAAATATATATTTTTAATTATAAGCCAAACTATGTTTAATGAATTACAAATCTAAATATTTATAACAAATTATGTTATTGATTCAATTGATTAAACACTATATAATATTGTCAATTATTTAATTTTTGTCTTTAAGATAAAAAAGAAAGAAAATAGTTCATGTTGAGTTTAGACTTAGGTATAACCCAAAATATTAAAATTTATAAGAATCATGGTTTGGGCTTGAATTATGAATTAAAAATATAAGCTTGAATTTGTCTCTTCAAAATCAAACCATCCCTAGTTTAAGTATTATCATGTCTGACCACCACAAAAACAAGGTAGGAGCATTTTATTTCTACATTACTAGAGTTGAAGTTGTATAATGATGCCTATAAACCTTATTAATTGAGATTTAATATCAGCCATGAAATTGTAAAAATCACCATTAGAAATAAACATTTTTATAGAATATTTATAATCTGATAAATAAAAATAACTAACTTTATAAAAAAAAATTTTAATTTATATATCATTAAATAAGTAATATTACTTACCTCTCCCACCCTTTTTCACCTTTCTTTCAACCACTGGGATGACACTCTTCACCGTATTTTTGAGAGTATAGTTTATTTCTAACAATGTAATATTCATTTGGATCTTATTCTTCATAAGAATTATTTCCAAATTGAATCCCAAATTGATGAATTAGCATGCGTTTGTTTATATGATTATATATTCTTCGAATCAAAATCTTTTCCTCTAAAAGATCATGGAAAGAATCGGTGTTGAGTTTCAATCAATATTTGAAGAATTATCGCAGAGTAACACTAATCAAATTTGCATCCTCTAAACAGAAACATATCAAATATCATGGATTTCTTGATGTTTGGCGAGGAAATTTCACTACATCTGTAGTCGAGAAACACGACTAAGAATCATGTTCGAGTTCAAGCAGAAACAAAGTTCTTCCCGATCTGGGGGTTCGGGTTAATCTAGAGTAGATCTTACATAATATAAAACAAGGTGTTGAATTCATGCTACCGAGGAGCACCAATCCTCGTCAACTACATATTAGGCCAGCTACGACAAACCACCAGTTGATTTGGCAGGTATCCCAAGTATGTCGGTAAATCTCGACACGGAGGGACTCACTGTCTTCCCAACAAGCAACAACACGAAAGAAAGAAGACACAGCAGAAACAGAAACATAGCAGCAGCAGCAGCAGGAGGAGGAGAGAATGGAAGGTCATTTTCTCTTACTGACAAATTCTCTACTTCACTTAATCACAGTATTGCACACCCTTTACCCTTCTTTTTCTTTTTCTTTTGTTTTGGCGGCTGGAGAACAACTTTAATGGCTGCATCAAACACTGCCTTCACATTCTGTATTCAATACACAAACCTATCAGCAACCAACAATGCTAACAGCATTCATAATAATTTTTCAAGAACCTCAACCGCATTTTACTAAGGATAAGAAAGACAAGTGAGAAATGTTTAGGGCATATGCTCCAGATGCCTTAGAATGACGTAGTGACCATTCATCCATCTATGTTTTTGTGATCCTGTTAGTGTAGATGGATGGTTGAGACGTCTTATCACCCGAGTGTATCCTCTTAACACCGCTCAAGAGAACATCTTTGAGCACTTGGAGTAAAGGCCCGAGTTTAACGACACATAAAAACGACCTACCCAAAGAAGGCATATATATATCTCAGGAGAGAACTTACCTGTTGCGTTTTTGAACTACACTCTATGTAGTATGGAGCACCAATCACTTTTCTCAGTTCTTCTCCCTTCATTTGAGGAAGAATCAACATTTAGAACTATTGGAATTAGATACAGTAATACCCAAGGAAATGAAAAAAAGATGATTCATAAGGGTATGGGCACCCTTACTTGTTGGGTTGTGATCGGGATTGCGCCAGGATGGTCAACGAAGAACTGCTTATCATCCCGAAGGTCTGCAGATGGACAAGAACATTTTCCAGTTTAAGAATCCAGTCAGCATTATCCAGGTTGAGAATGTCACAGATGATTGAGGAGAGTTTTATAAGAAATACATGGAAATAGCATTCCCAGAATCCTGATGCCTTAATTGGATTAGGTATTATGATCATGAGTGTTAAATAAAATCATTTTGATTCAAACATAATAAAAGATTCAACATAAATGTGGTTGCATCAGCTTAAAAAAAATATGATTTTTAGTGATGAGGCATCTCAAACAACTATTCAGAGAACAAATTCTATCTTGTCTTTTATTGAAGTCCATGAATGGAAAGAACATTATGATTTCTAAACAATGTGCTTCAACAATATATCAATAGCAAGCCAGGACTATAACCAACAAACGATTTGATTATTCTAGCTTCAACCATTTATTTATTTCAAATGGTGATGTCTTCTAAACTTCTAGACAATGAGTGCTAATTTGGCATGCTCACAACTTCAAATTCAAAGGGGACTTTAGTTAATGCAACTTTACAATATTTCCATGAACAATGCCATTTTATTCCCTTGGATTAATGATATGAGCATCTCATTTATATCATGTATAATCAGGCAAGAGGACTGATACTTGATAACATGTCAAAAGTCATTAAGCATATGTGATGTACTTCCTATTAAAGAAGATAAGTATCTTCAATTCAGATGTTGCAGTCTAAGAATCTCGAATACGAGTTGAAACTACAATAGAATCTTTGGTGAAATAGTCACACTTGAGATCTTACCAAGCTTGGTTCCAACTAGAATTATTGGAACTCCAGGTGCATAGTGCCTTAGTTCAGGAATCCACTTGAAATGGGAAACATCAAATGAAACAGCCAATTAGAATACCACAAAATCAACAAAAAAAAATAATAATAATAAAATAATAGTTGTCTTCTTAGAAGAATACTGAGGTACATCACATAATCATTACCTTCTTCGCAACATTTTCATAACTAGCCTTGCTAATGAGAGAGAATGCCAAAATAAAGACATCTGCACCCCGGTAGCTCAAAGGTCTTAATCTGTTATAGTCCTCCTGACCTGCAAATATAAGAACACAAACAAACCTGTAGAGCAAAGCAAAGAATAATGTTTTATCTTTTCTATCTCACAGTTTATCTCAGTTGTCGGGATTGAGAAGTCGTTCTTTTCTTTTTTGTTCTTTTTAGGGTTGGGGGTAGAGCAAGGTAAAGCTCACCAGCAGTATCCCATAAGCCTAGGTTTACAGTGTTCCCATCTACAACGACATTAGCACTGAAGTTGTCAAAGACTGTAGGCACGTAATCCTGCTTCCCATCAAAGAAAAAAGCACAAGAAAAAGAAAAGGAAAAATGGCGAAACGAGGATCAGCGTCATTATGGTCAGTATACAACCCCGCAGTATATAGTCATCATCATAGATCAAAATCAAGATGCATGAAATCAAATGCGCATGGAATAACTCACACAAGAACTTCAGTAGATCAGCTTTCAGCTGAAAATAGAAACTATCTATTTTTCTCAGAACAAAAAAATTTGCAAGCACAAAACTGCTCCAAACACCTATTCAACTACACAAAAGTGATCACAAAATCTAGTTCAGCTGCAGAAAAAGATGCCCTTTGCTCAGCCCATAATCTTCAATACTTGATGTTGACATGATTTGAACAATGTTATTGGTAGCAAGATTAGAGACCTTATCAGTTCAAAGCATCAGTTGAAAGCGGTTACATAGTTAATTCAGAAATGAAACTCCAGTGGAGAAGATCTATTTTTTTTTTTTTTTTCAACTCCATCAAGAATCAAGAACTAATGGTAATTGAAAGGCGCACACACCCATATTACTTGGATTAAGGACTTACCAGCCCAATGCAAAGGCCGTATGCAAGACAATGAACAAATAATAGACAGCTTATATTTCTGAATTGAACTGAGCATTCAAGGTTATTATGTTATTGCCTTCTGTTACATAATTAAACTTTCTAGCTATAATTAATAAATAGTTAGCAAAAGGGTGATCCATCAAAACAGGCCAAGTGGGAGCCACAAAAGGTTACTTCTGCTTAGATCTGTTTGGTTGGGCTGTTGGGGAGTGCTTTTGGATGTTGGTATCTCCCAACAACCAAAAGCTCATTTGGTTATAAAAATAAGTGTTGTCGATGTTGAAAAATTAACATCGAGAACACTTTTCCAAAAGCCCGCAAATATGATCTCTTCATGGGTTTTTGATGTTAATATATGAAATGACTAAATATCCTCATAATCTCTTCATTCAACACTCATTTTCCCTTTTACCGAACATTTTTTTAAAGTTAAGATATTTAATTTAATGTATTTGGCAGTGGTATTTTCTCCCTCAAACACATACTAAGGTACTTGCCGTTGCGTGTTATGTGTAAAATTATAAATATCAAGATATTCATTTTTTACTGCATAAAAAATAGTTTAGTATACTTGTTTGATCTTTTTAAAATTTTTATTATATGCCCTTTTTGAATTCAAATGATAACCAAATAAATAGAATAAACAAAATAATACGTGCCCTTATTAATAATTTAACATTCAACATCGACATTTAAATCAAACACTTTCATATTCAACAAGACAATAACAACTCAACGTCAATCGCAATAACTAATTTTAATAGTCTAACCAAACATGGCATTAATTAACATCCACAAAACCACTATACCACCCGAATGCCTATTACTTCCAACAAACTACAACTCCTACACAGATACATAGCAACTCTGGCGTACCGAGACAATCCAACAATTAGGTGTAAAGCAGCAAGCAAATGAAATCACAGGCATCAAAATAAGAGCACATTTTGAACAATGGAAGTACGCCAAGCTTAATGAGACGGGTAATGGAAAGTGAGCTCACCGTGGGGAAAGTATTGCTGGTGTAGGAAATCAGCATACAGGTTTTGCCAACAGCGCCGTCACCAACAGTCACACACTTGATGAACCTAGACGCGCTCATTTTCTGACAACTGGAACACAGATCTCCTCCCCAAGCTCACCAATTTTCTCTTTCGATACCTTCACCGAGTAAGATTAGGTCTTCTTCGAAATGGGCATTTTACCAAACGCAAAAATGGAACCACATTACTCCTAATTTGAGCAGGAACCCTAAACACAGAATTCAAGAATGAATTAGCAAATGCTGAATTTGTCAGAGTGATTAATGCCGTTCAGAAGAAAACAGTAAAAGAAACGGGGGGAAAAAGGGAAGGTGGGTTGAGAAAGAAAGATAGAAGACCTTGGACTTTGAGGGCAAGAAAGCGAGAGAACCGCTGGCTGACTGTGCCAACACCTTGTGCCAGCTATTTGAGAGCACCTCAACAGTGTAAGCCAGTTACCACAAATGGCCCACTTTCGCTTTCTTCATCCTCGTCCTTTCTTTCTTTTTTTCCCTGTTTTTCTTTCAAAATGTAGGATGGAGCTATTCAAATTTTGATGTGATGACTTTCTGGTTAAATATACATCAGAATTACATGTAATTTAGTCTTGTTTGGTTCACCTGTTTTTTGGGTAAGTAATCATATGACTGGTTTAGTTGTTTGGTGATTTTTAATAATTTTAATTTTTTAACAGTTAAACACTCAATTGGCATATAAATATATTAACAACATTAGAATAATAATAATAATATCAGTTACTTTGTTATTGTTAGTATCTATGAAAATTGATAAATATTGAAAATATGCAATAAGATCATGCAATATCTCAACCTTTGGTTTTTTAATAGTTGAGCAGAGAAAATTAATCTATTGTTAATATCATAAACAAACACAATAATATTTCATGAGAACCACATTGCTTCTCAAAAATTGAATGCCTGTCACTATTTTTATCTTTTGGGTCCAGCCATTTAATTCATTTGGTGCTGATTTCTAGTTTTCTAGTGTTCTGTTGGCCAAACCCATCACTTCCCTTACCAATTGTCTATATTTATCTTCACATCATCATCATTAGAGAGATGAAAAAAGGGAAAATAAAAGCTTTCTTTATTTGCATTTATTCTTGTGTTGGTAGATATTTATTTGGAAACTTATTATGGCATTTTACATTTTCATTCTTCTTCTGTTTTCAATGATTTGGAGCATATGGTAAAAAAATAATCAAAATTAAAATATCCCATTAAAATAGAAATCAAATTAAGATTCTTTATTTTATAACACCTAATATTAACCATATAGCCCAAAAATAAGAAAACTAAAACATATCTCATTTATTTAGAAAAATAATACTAAGTAAAGACAATTAAAATATTTTCAACATATACATATATAACCGAAGAAAAAGATAATATATGATTGTTTTAATAATCAATTAATTTGATAAATGTTAGTACAGTTAACAAAGTTAGTTTAAGACGACATACTTAGTTTTCTAATTATGAAATTAATTTTGTATTATTATAAAATTGGGATTAAATTGAGAAAAAAAATAGCATCACAAAGGGAAAAAAATCAACAAACTCATACATAAATAATCTTGGTATTTTGTTTCAAATTTGGTTGAACATATTGCCTTGATTATGATCACCTATAAGGAGTGATGTACAAATGGGATGGAACCCATGTTTATTTGGCAAGTGGTGAGAAGTTATTTACAATCCATGAGGGGATAGATGGAGACATACACATGAAGATAGATAGAAGGGAATACAACAGTAATCATATAAAATAAAATAGTGTAATAATGCTAAGTTTCAAAGGAAAAAATTATGTTTTTATATTAGAATAATTATTTCTGTTAGTATATATCATGAATAAAACTAGACCTCACTAGAATATATTCGGGCCGAACATGGACTAAGTTTATTTGAAAGTTTAGTACCAATAAATAGAGCCAAACCAAATAACACATGATCGATCACTAAGCCAAAAGCCTCCTCTATATCCGTCCATAAGTTGAATTGAGCCGGTTTGAGTTAGTCCATGGATATTTATTTATTTTTAATATTTTTATTTTAAAAATTTGTATCTATAAAAAATTTAAAAAATAGACAATATTTTAAAAATTATAATATTTATGATAAAATATTACATAAGTGTAAATTTTATAAAGAATATTTATATAAAAATTATTAATTATATAAAAATATAATCTATCAAAATATTTTTAAATATTTATATATAAAAAATTATAATTCAGACCAGACTGGATCAAACCACCCAATGCTTTAATTTGTGATCATATTTGTCTATAATACTTTTTTTACCTTGATCAAATACTATAAAATTTTAGATCAATCAAGTTAGTTTGCTCATTGATTTTGATC
Source organism: Nepenthes gracilis (assembly GCA_033239525.1). Classification (NCBI taxonomy): domain Eukaryota; kingdom Viridiplantae; phylum Streptophyta; class Magnoliopsida; order Caryophyllales; family Nepenthaceae; genus Nepenthes; species Nepenthes gracilis. The sequence goes on along the minus strand of BSYO01000016.1, from coordinate 15,768,981 downwards.
AAGTCTAAATAAAATATATGTAATTTAAAATATTTCATAACACTACCGTTGAACAAGAAACTAATTATAAAATAAATGCAGTCATAAAAAAAAAAAATCAACAAATTTAAGAAAGACACCATGCATTGCAATCGTAAGGACAGCTTGGGATGTCGATGTGTGATTTGTGATTGTATGCTTGGTTTTCACTGTTATGTTGCTATTCTCGTTTAGTTCATGATTAAATTTGCAAGTGAGGCGATGTACCCAAAATTTGACCAACACATAAATCAAGAGACGATGATTCTCTGTTGCTCGAAAAGAGTCTTAAAACATGTGAGCTAATAGTTGCTGTGACCTAAGAGTTGTCACATCCCAAATCTTAATTTCAACATTAATAATTACTAAATTATTAATTAACAAATTAACTATTTAATTAATATTGAATATAAATTTTACATCGATATCTTAACTGACCAATATAGAATAATATAAACCATATATACGATCCAAAATATGCCATATCTCATGTGATTTCGACACCAACCAAATTGTGATGTTAAACTTTACGTAATGAGTCATACCTATAAAAAATCAGAGTACACAAATAAACTAAAACCAAATTGTACTGCTATCTACTGTTGAACGGGCAATACCTCATATCTCTAATTATATAATCAATATAAAAAATATATACATGATACCAACTAAATCAACATTCGTCTTACAACTTACAAACCAAAAATTTGATTAATTTAAACACATTAATTACTGTCTAAAATGGTAATACAATATTAAACATTCCATATTTTCAATCTAAACTCTCCAAATAGCTTCCATCCTCAGTTCTAATCATCTTGCAAGTATCCAAATCTCTTATTTGAAAGGTTAGTAAATTATAAATAATGAGTGAGTCAAAATTTTAATAAGATATATAATTAGTAAATGACTATACATAATTTACATTAAAAATATATGGAATGGATTATAATTAGAATATGATGTAATGATATGTATTTTATTAACACTTATGTAAATGTTGCGTCCTCAAATCGTGGTCGTTGTACGAACTCGGACCCGAAAACAAAGCAACACAAAGAAATTGTGTAAGTATTAGGAAAGAGAGAGAGAGAGATTGGCACACAATATTTTTATTTGGAAACCCTCTTCTGAATGAAAGTAAAAAACTACGAGATTCAGGGTCCAGGTAAACTTCTACTGTGCTGTCGAGTGAGCATAAAGAGTGGAGAACACGTGAAACTCGAAGTTCTTTGATTACACTGGGCGGAAGCCTCACTATCTCTCTTTTTGTGTGCATAAATATAAAAGTTGAAGCAGGATGAGGATCAGAATCTTTTGCTTGGTGTGTTTTGAATGCTTATATAGGGGACGGATGCCCTATACGGAGTGCCCACGTGGCCTGGTGTGCGCAGGCTACCCTACCACCAAATCTACATATCCATATTGCCGTGTCAGAGAGGTGGCATGCACGCTAGTTGAGTTTGCGAGACGTCACATCACGCATGTGCGGAAACCGTCATTCTATGTGCAGGCTACATGTTACAGAGGTCGTGTGTGCTTCAGAAGTCAACTTTGAGCTAGCATCCTTGGTCAAGTTGAGCTCCCTGCCTGCGTCCATGTTGTTGGACATCACCCAGAATCCGCAGGCTTTGAGTTCCAAATGTCCTCATGCTTTGTAAGTCTTTGTCCTTCCTTAAGGTTTCTGTCTTGTGAGTCCATGTCCTTCATCAGGGTCTTTGGTCTAAGACTAGTTCTCGGGGTTTCAGCGCCATGTCTTTGACCCTTAGAGACAAGTCAGTCTCTCGAATTAATCTCACTCTCTTGACTTCTTAGGATGAGGACCTAGGTTCTCGGCCTCTATGATTAACCTGGCCTTTTGGGCCAAGTCAACTATTTGGGTCGCGTGCCCCTATCCTTGAGCCTCTTGACCCAATTTGGCCTCTCGGGCTAAGTTGGGTTTTTGGGCCTTCTTTGGACTCAGATTTGTTTCCATGAAACGGCCTCTTAGTTGGGCCTTAGGTATTCACTACCTATCACTAGCCCCCCATGTCAATAGGTTTGAGAATCTCAACCTGTGGCATGTATGATGGCTGAAGTACCTTGGGATATTTTGGCCTTGACCTGATTCTTTAAGGACCCTATTAGCTGGATGACGTTGGCTAGATGCAAAATTGTCCTCGTCCAAGATGCTCGGCTTTTTGTCCGAGAGCTTTGCAAGCGTCCTCCCAGTCTATGGGCCAAGAGCAAGTGTATGGGAATTCTGCCAGGACTAGTGGACTGAAGATGCCATCCGTGGACTCTCCTTGGGTCCGAGCTACTGGCTTGGCCGTCAGCTGGCGCATTAAATGCACCCGAGAAAAGGAAAGGCCATCATTGCGCTCGGACCGATGGGGAATCGACACGTGGCACGACATTAATTGAGACACGCCATTTTTTATTTTTTGAATCTTTAAAATATGGGTGTCTGCTGCCTTTGCAGTTCACTTGCCTTCATCTGCGTTTGAAAATTTTCTAAATGTTAAAAATGCTCTCTACGATTCCTTCCTTCTGCACTGTTCACCTTCCTTCTCATTTTTTATTTCAATGGCTTCCAGTGTTGTGAATATTGCTTCTTCCCTCACGCTTGCTAACCTCGACGTCATTCGTGTGAGGTACAACATCCCTTCTAAAATGGGAATGTTGGGCCCGGAGCTCCATGAGAAGGCATGAAGCCCACCAAATGGCTTCATCACCGTTTATACAGTCTACCTCAAGAGTGGGATTCGTTTCGACATGCCATTGGATCTATACCACATCTTAAGGGATCTCGAGGTCCCAGTTGCACGGCTTTAGCCACATGCAGTAAGATACCTTATCTCCCTCTGTGTCTTCACCTGCTGCCATAACAAGACTTTTGAGATTTTGGCAGTGAAGGTGCTTTTGGGATTCATGCAGAGTCAGGATTGGGTTGCTATTACTCCACGTTCTGAGTTCACTGCGTTGAGTGACGGCAATTCCGATTTCACCAAAAGGTAGAAGGACAAGTTCTTTTTTTTGACAATTCATAAAATTTGGGATGTACCCAATGATTGGGGGAATATTTAGCCCAAATACTGCAAAGATGCCACACCTGAGGAGTGGGCACTGGTGAAGGACATCGTGGGCTTGGTGCAGTCCAATCTTGGTGGCTTCCACTAGAATAAGGAGAACAAGAGGTTGAAGCCTGAGAATTTGGCTAAGGCCAAGTAGGGACTCCAGCCCAGGAACTTTGGCGCCCTTGTCGACTGTCCTTCCAAGAAGAAGAAGTTAAGGATTAAGCAGAAAGCTTTGGGGATTGAGGAGCCGTCTGAGCGTCCAAAGAAGAGTCAGCGGACTGAGTCCTCCTCCAAGCATCCTGCTGCACCTATGGAGAGTTCCTCATCCAATGACGACAAGACATGGCCAAGCGCCTCAAAAGGAAGAGTAGGCAACTACGAGGGGTGCCAGTCCGAGGTGTGCCAATCTGAGGGGCTGAGGGTGTCGGACCCTCTGCCACTTCAGTCTTTTTGTGGCGCCTTTTAGGTCCACGGAGCTATCCGCGGAGCTACCTATATCCCCTCCCCCTATGAGTCCAGTGTCTGACATTCATTTTGCCTTCATTAGTGAGGTTTTGGACTGAATTGATGCCCCGTCCTAGGACGCTGCTGTGGGACAGGCACTGGGGAAGACTGAGGCTATGCAGGCCGAGGAAGTAGTGATGATGGCGCCTGCTGTTGATACTGTTGATGCTGACGACACTGCTGTGACCACTAAGCCCCCATGCCACGCAATTCAAATTTATAGCTTGATGAAGACGTCTTGATCAAAGACGTTGCCATGGCTTTATGTGCTGATAAAGCTGAGACTCGAGCTTCAAAGCCTTTTGAAGTTGCTAAGCCATTAGTCTTTGATCTTGATGGAGATGCCCTTACATCCGAGACAAGGTGTGACGGAACGGATCCTATTCCATTAAGAATTTCCGTCAAACTTATATACAAAACTTAAAATTTTTAATTTCTGCAGAAATTTTGGCAGAGTTTCATTTGTAATTGGAAGAAAATCAAAACACAACCTGTGTAAAATAAACCTGTACAAGCACATGACTATTTAATTATCACAACACATATACACAGGATCACAGATTTGCCATCTCCATTCATGGCTCCAATATAATATTCCTATCCACTACACCAAAATTTATACAAGAAATACCATTTAGGACCTGTACAAAAATCAAAAAACACATAGTAGAAGCAAAACTATATCCAAAATATATATACTTGCAAAAGTATTCATCATTGTTTCATGACATTCATAACATACATTTCATATACATAGTTTATTCACAAAAATCAGTTAATTTACATTCAAGTTAATCTTCCCAAGGCCTTCAAAATAGCTTCAAGTCTTCCAAAGACTGCTGGCTAAGCTTTATTTATTCCTTCTCATCGGGAATTAGTTCTACCCTTTCATCTAGAAGAGAAAAAAATAAAATAGTGAGTCGAAACCTAATAGTGTACCATAAAACATGCAAGTGAAATGCTTCCGTACAGAACATGAACAAAAGGTCATGGAAATTGTCAGAGAAGAGAAACATATGCGAAAATTATGAGAAGAGCGTGATTCAATATGAACAGGTCTCGATAATTATAGTTCATGCTTCCATTCAAAACATAAATATAGTAGAACAGAGGCGTCCATGAAAATAAAAAGAAAGCATAATTTCATTTAAACACGAATCAGAATTTATAAAAAAGTTTCAAATCTTATTTGTTCTTCAGAAATTCTATTTCGATATCCTAGGGACCCAGTTAGTATAATTGATGATAGATTATATTCAATTCACACAATCAAAGGCCAAAGTTCAATAATATTTATTTTCATCTTATTTCATAATTCTATAGTTCGATGGTTCGATAGTTCTAGGGTTCAATAACTTATCATTGATTACCATCATAAATTCTAAGGTATGCCAAAAAATCTTATCTAACTATACAACAGTTCTAAGTCCGTTTTTCTTATTGATTAATTTAATTTAATGACTTTTCTTAAAATTCTATAATCAAACTTATCATTTTTCAAAGCTAAGTCCAAATCTCATTTAATTACTCTTTCAGACAATTTCAGAAGGCTTCCTTAGTTCAATAATCCAGTTTTATGTAGAGTTTTCAGATACAAATCATTTAATAAATTTTACGATGTAATAATTAATACTTAAATCATCAAAATCCCAAGTTTCCAACACAAATTTTAAAATTTTCGTGCTAGGGTTACAGGTAACATTTTTCGAGCGTAATTCAAGTATAAAATTTGGGCCAATTTACAAAATCAAAGCCATAATTCATAAAAACATACATATAACATAGAATTAAACTCAAATTTACACCTCAATTTCAAGCTAGGGTTTGCACTATGCTATCCGGACACAAAACGAAGACAAAACATGAGCAAAATCACAAAATCGAAGTTATCAATCACAACATACATGCATAAACATGAAATCTAGTCCAAAGATCATGAGATTCATGCATTATCTATGTCAAATCTTAAGAAGAAGCAATTAGAGCATAAACAATAATATGGAGATATTCAAAAATGGTAAAAATGAAAAACAAGGTCCGAGGTACACTTGCCTTAGCCCGCTTTACTATTATTTTTACCCAAATCGAATCGAAACGGTGGATTCTGCCTCTTTCTTCCATTTTCTTCCTCTCCCTTCCTCTTCCTCTTCGTTCTGTTGTTGGTTTTGTCGTTCTCCCTCTCCAAATACCCCAAATCCCCTTTAAAAACGCAAAGGAAAAAGGGTCACATGGCTCACCCTAGGATTGGCACTCGAGCGCCAATCAGGCGCTCATCGAGCGCTACACGGGAAAATTTACACCCGGGTTGGTGCTTGAGCGGTCATTGAGTGCCACCCGTCGTAAGTTCCACGCCCATGCTCCACCTCGGGCGTCCTTCAAGCGAGCCTATTCGTAAAATTGCACCCACTTCGACGCTTAAGCGGCCATCAAGCGTAGATCCATTTTCCTTCCCTTTTTGCTTATTTTGCTTCGGTAATCCATTTTTCCATCCTTTCTAAGCTCAATTATGATTATTATCAATTTAGCTACTCTCTAATTATCATATTTTAGGGGTCAGGATCTCATACCAGGGTTAAAGTATCTATGGTGTTTGCTACTGAGCCACGAGGATCCAAGACTCCCAGAGAGGAGAGCTCAGCTGGTGGCTCTCTTGTCTCTGGGGTATCTTTTTGCCCTTCCTTAGGCCTTTTAGTTTCTTTGCATCCATATTTTACTACCTTGATTATCCTTTGCAGTTCTAAGAGCTGGTCAGGAACCTCGGTTGACTCATTGGTGGTGTTGTCCAAACTTGCGCCGAGTTGGAGTCCCTCAAGGCCACTGGAGAGGCCTACAAGCATCTGAAACTTGAGCTGGCCGAGGCCAAAAGCAAGATTGCTGAGGCCAAAGGCAAGATTGCTTCCCTTGATGATTCATTGAGGATCCAATAAGTTCAGTATAAGCTTCTCCAGGACAAGAAACTCCAGATTAGAGGAGGTGTTGAGAACTTCGGTGAGGACTGTGGACATAGCACCAATGTTGGAGGGCAAGTACTAGGACGACATCAACTTGTGTCATCGGGTGATGAAGTTGCTGCACCCATAGTTTGCCATGGCCGTGTTTGATCCTCAGAATGTCAGCGCTACATGCTCAAAGGACTTATATGGTCTCCCGGGAATGGGTGGGTCTCCTAGCCCTTTTTAGCCAAGACCATCAAGTGGACCTCAAACTTCTGGGCAGCCGGGATCTCCAGAATAAGCAAGGCCTCTCGGACCACAAGGACATCAACAGTAGCAAGGAACTTATTCTCAGCCGGAACCTTCTGAGGGCTGATTGTAGATTTGTTGAGTTATATTTTTATTATTTCTTTTATGTACGTTATATACTATACATCTTAAGGCATGAATAAGATTCACCCGTTGATACAATGCGTCTCCAGATCGTCTTGTGTGGTTCTCTTCTCTGGACTTAAACTCTTAGGAAGTCTCGTCCTTTTGAGTCGATTGTCTAAACATCTAGATTATCTTCAGTTGATGATGCTACCTTTAGGGTCTCGCATACCAGTTGTTTAAGCCCCTGAGTCTTTAGTCTAACCTCTTGAGACTTGCTTAGCTAGGCCAAGTTTTAGTCCGACCTCTAAGGCCGCTCAATACAGGATCGAGTTTTAATTCAATCTCTTGAGCTACTCGGTATGAAACCAAGTTTTAGTATGACCTTTTGAGCCGCTCGGTATAGAATCGAGTTTTAATGCGACCTCTTCGGCCGCTCAGTATGAAACCGAGTTTTAGTGATAAGTGAAAGGAATCTTATCGACTTGACTTAGGGATAGCCTAGGTCTCGTATATTTATGAAATAACATGCAAACACTCGAAACGAATGTAAAACAGTAATTAAGTAAAAGAAATTTTACTGTATTAACAAAACGTGCTACAAGCACTCTAAATGATGCATTTGACCCTACCTGACCTTCTTTACATTATTGACAGTATTTTCTTATGTGAGAAGCGTTTCATATTTGAGGGATTAGTCTGCCTTCTTGAGATGAGGGCCTAAGTCCTTAGACCTTTAAGGCCAATTTATCCCCTCGGGCCAAATTAGTTCCTTGGGCCTCTTGGGACGTGGATTTAAAATCTTCGGACCTCTTGAGCCAACTTAGTCTCTCGGGCCAAATCAGTCATGTGGGCCTCTTGGGACGTTGGTCCAATTCATCGGGCCTCTAGAGCCAATTTAGTCCCTTGGGTCAAATCAGCCTCGTGGGCCTCTTGGAACGTGGGTCCAAGCCATTGGGCCTTTATCACTAGTCTTCCCATTTCAAATTGGCGCAACTTCACCTCTTTACTACGGTATCGAATGACTCCCTGTGTCATGTACTCGAATCAAGTAGATCAATTTAAAATAATTAAATATAATTTTTAAAATTTAAAATTCTAAATAAATTTAATTAATAATTTTAAATCTCTAAAAATTCAGATGTAACAAACTAAAATATAGATGACCCAACAAATCAAAACCCTCACAGGATTTCACCGGACAACCGTCCGGACAACATAAATATGGCATGCCCTACTATTATCGTAAGGGAGGTGACAATTCCAACTAAAATTATAAATCAGATACGGTATAACATCTCAATTGTTCTCAAAATATATCCATGGGCATATACCCGACCAATTCTATAATCCGATCATAACAAGTATTAATTTAAACCATAATGGAACAAAAACTCACCAAAATAGACGAATGACTGACAGATCACGATCATGCTCCTGCACTGCATCCGAATCTGGGTTTTGATTATTTAAAGACTAGTTTGAGAAAGGGTTACACACAACTTCAGCAACCTTAGGCCAAAATCCATGTACTGTGTATCCATAAATAAAGTTGCTCACTATATTTTGTTACTCGTGACTTTAGGTGCATTCATCAAATTTGTCAGATATATTAGGACGTCAGATTATATTCTAAGGTCAAGTCAAATTATCAAAATGGGAAAAGTCACTACTCCAAATCTTTTTTACCGGCGGAAAGGGATTTTCAAATAACAAAATCTACCCGTCGGGATCTGGCCAGAAAATTCAATACCTAAATCCAAATGTAATGACCACAACCCTACATGTGCATGTGAAAATGCACGGCCTATGCAAGTTTCGTGCACATTTTCGTTACACATACTAATATAAATATACACAGTGTCCAATAAATTTTTTGGGCTTTCAGAAAAATAATAAATTTTCAAAATCATAAAACCTATATCCAAAATTCTCAAAATTAGCAAATGAACTACACATGTATGTCCAGAATAAATAGATTTTGTGTATAAAAATACATGGATGTTAGTAAAAGTTCATACAATATCCAAAATATATCCAAAATTAAATCAGATTAAGAATAGGGGTTACAAATACTTACCTTGACCTTATACTTTGTAGATATAAAGAAAGAATGCTCTGAAGGGTCCGAGTCAAACACACTCTCTCCTGCCTTGCGCGCTGCCTGCGCCTCCTCCGCATCCTCTCTCTCTTCGAGTTTCTCCTTTACCGGCAGCAACCCCGGCACCGGCAACGGCAGCAACTACAGTGGCAGCACCAGACGATGATGACAACGGCGGATGCAGCTGTCGGCGGCCTTCTCTTTGCATCGCGCCCCTTCACCTAAATCTATCAAAAATCAACCGATTTTCATAAAATCGATACATACAAGCCACAAATCGGTATCAATAAAGAGAATGGGATGATTTATTTACCTTGATTCCACTGATTTCTTCCAGAAACGGCAGCGAACTGACAACGGCCGTTTTGCTTCGGTTCGAGATTCCGCCCTCTATAAACTCCGGAGCACAAAATTGAGGGTAGTATCATGGAGAGGGCTTCGCCAGCTTCCATTCCCGGCGTCGAGAGCTCCGGTGACGACGGCGACAGCAGCTGCATGCCGGCCTCCTCTCTCCTCTCTTCTCTCTTCTCCCCCTCTGCTTTCTCTCTCCCCGAACGCTCACCGATCACTGTTGTTATCTTTCTCCTTCTCTTTTTTATTTTTTTTATTTTTATTATATATTATATATTATTATATTTTTTTATTCCAAAATCCAAACAGATATTCTGACGATAATACCGATGCATCTCGGGTGTCAACCCGACTGATCCAAATATCTTCCAAATTTTCTCAATATTTAATTAATTTTACCATGTTTAATTTACCGAAAATCATAATTAATATTAAATTAATTCGAATAAAATTTGGGATATTAAATTCTCCACTCCTTATAAAAATTTTGACCTCGAAATTTACGCATCTCAATCTTTACTTCAATTATCCATCAATGTGGATATTCTTTCAAACTTCATCTTCAATCTTATCAATAAATTTTCTCAATCAAATTTATCCAGATTTGATCCTCAACAAATAGGAATATTCTTCCAAACTCGTCTTCGAAACCCCTTAATACTTCTTCAACTTGAATATTTCTCGACAACATAATGACCAATGAAAATATCTTGTTCCTCTACATTGGATCATTCCCATCCAAAAAAAAAAAAATCAAAACGACAACCTTAACCTAAAATACTTCTCATCGATCAAAGCGACTCCAATTCAATCACATTCGAAGGATCATTAATATAAAACATATCATATCTATTCATCAAATTCAGAAATAAGGCCAATCTAAATGCTACTTCTCTAATCTTCTAAATATTTCAAATATCCTAATGAACCTCCACTTCAGACAACCATTCAACTTCAAAATTCAAAATTCTTCTCTTTAAGATGCTTCTAAAAATATCGACCACTCTTCTCGAGCTTCCAATCAATCTTGTGATCGACAGCTGTGAGTCTACATGCTTCCACTGCGCCACTCTGATCGACCATCAACCTCAAATCAAATTAAAAGTCTCGACAATATGCCAATGATCAATCTCGGGAATGACTTCATCCCTTAGGCACGGATACAGCTTGCCATAAAAGTCGCGTTCTCAGGCTTCATATTTCCCCTGCGTACTATGACTCGAGATCATATCGCCATCAAATTCTCTCTACTCCACTAGGTGGAGGGTCTTTGATGTTCTCGTCGAACTTGGACAACTTTAACTCAATCATAACTGCAGATATCCTCATTTGCCCCATGAGCTTCCATCCAATCAGCTCCTGAGCTTTCATTCAATCAGCCGAGACTCTAATGAGATAATTCTCGATAACATACTTCCTCTTGAATGTGCAATTGGAAAAACACTTTGCACCATAGGCTTAAGGTTGTTGACTCGATCGCGTCCAACTTTATGATGGCTCGTCCAAAAGAAAGTTCATCTCTGATCTTCATAAAAATTCTCCCGCAAATAAAAGCTCCATTCAAAATTCAATCCTGCCAACAAAAAGAGGAAATCCCTCTAGCCCAATCTTCATACTGACATCCTCATTATAGCACCTTCATGCAAAAAAAATCCTCCGAACTGTGAAGCATCCTCAACTTTGCTTTGAAAAAAAAAACACCCAACTATGCACAATCGAAATATACCTAGATCTTTCTTAGGAGTATCAATAAGTGCTACCAATCTTTCTGATCCATTAGGAATCAACTCTATTCCAAAGACACCAATAACATAGCAATCATCGGAAAACTTTTAACATATCACAAATCATAACTAGTCAGATCCAAGAAACTCCACAATCTCACGACCTTAGTCGATCATTTTCAATTAATTGCCACTACTTTCACATTCTTCAAATTTTCAAATGTCTCATTAAGAACCATATGAACCAAAAGAACACCTTCTCAAAATTTACAGCTAACTTTCCAATTGGATCTCATACCTCAAAATTATTCAAATAAATTAGAACATCATTAACAAAGCCACCATAACTGACCCAAACACAATGAAAAATCCAATTGACAATATCCATAAAAAACGCTAAAATATTGGATAACTCAAAAGTACCATCAAAACTTCGCAATGGCCACACGTTGACCTAAAAGCTATCTCATACACATCCTCATATTTAATTCACAGTTAATGATACCTCGAGTACAGCTCGATCTTAGAGAAAATCCAAACTTTCTTTAAATGGATCTAATAAATCCTCGATCTTTGAGAGTTGATACATATCCAATTCCCAAATAATCTAAACATATATCCATCGGTCCAAAGTTTTTCACCAGACAACACTGAAGTACTCTACGCCAAAACACTTGGCCAAACAAAACCCTTCTCAACAGATTCTGCAATTATTGTCTCAATTTCTTCAATTCAGACAAGATTACCCATACGATGCCTTTGAGATGGGCACAAATCCAAGCACAACCTCAAAGCAAACCGATCACCTAATCTAGAGGCAATCCAGTTGAATTCACTGAAAAACATCTTCAAACTCGCAGATGGTCAAAATGTTTTCAATGGTCACAAAATAACCCCCAAATGTAACCATATATGCCAAATGAGCTCAACACTCATCTTTAACAGATGACTTACTCGTAATGCTGAAATCAACTCTTAAGCCTTCTTACTAATCCTTTCTTGAAGCTTCGATAACTCGTAGCCCAAAATACATAATGAAAAAGTCTTATCAAAACAGCCTTCCACGATTGAAGATCCGGCTCTAACTTCATGAGCTGTGACTGTAAATGTTCCATCTAGAACCATCTAGACGCTTATCTGGACGTCTGAAATTCGAACGATCCTTTAACAAATGGCATATCTGGCTGCAATTTAAAGCAGACTCCACTTTCAACAAAGCAAACTCATCTCGCAAACTTTTTCCCGCTAAACTTGCAGACAGATCTTGCAAACATGAACTTCGAGGAGGAAAACATTGCTTCATCTAACTTTCCTTTAGCTTATCCTTTGGAGGATAAACAAATCCATTATTCAAATTTTGACTCTAATACTTTGATTTCTTTTGGAAACGCTTTTTTCGAAGCTACTCCTGCTCGATTAATAGGGCTCAGTCCAGCTTCTGACACCGACTGCTTCTAAATTGAATCTTAAAGTCCATGTAAAAATTTCTAAGCTATTGGGCCTCAACCGCAAGCATATGGGAAACAAATCAAGATGGCTTCATGAACTGTACCTCATCCTCGGCTACTATCATGCTGCAACAAATCCTTCAAATTCTTTAGCCTCTTCCTAAGCAATGCTTCAAGAAGTCGAACCTCGAACTCTTCATCCATCGATTCTTCAGCGATGAAAAATTTGCGGAGACGACTGTCCACCCGATCACAGCGATGAGTGGGAATGGACAATTTTCAGTCTTTCTCTTACTCCAGCTGTAGCTTCAAACTTCTACATGATCAATATCATCGTTGTCAACGAAATCAAACTTGCACTTCATTGACCTTCTTCTAGCAAAGGTTGTCCACTAAATCTCCATAACTTACCTAGTAAGGATAAACGAGTTGACTTGACATGACCTTTTTTATCTTTATCTATGGCTTCCAATATTGAAGAATTTTTTTTTCCTCAATTGAACATAGTGATCACTTTTCCTCTACACACGTGCCATCCTTGCATATGATCACGCCAATCTTCTCTACCAACCAAAATCTCCTTCTACTCCACGATATTTCAGACCATTTTGAGATCCATCACCTACTTCTCTGCCGATCAAAATCTTCTTCTACTCTGTGAGATTTTGGACTGACATCACCCACGGCCGCTACTTCTCTTCCAAAATCGCAAAATCAAACAAAGTCTTTACATATCGGTAGAAATTAAACAAAATTTGCATTCTATTGCTATATCAATCCACCAATTATATCGCTCATATGACTCATCATAATTAGATGATCATCCTTCTAATCTAAACCCAAACCTCCACAACTCAACCTTCCAATTCAAATTCAAGTCTCAACAACCAAAATTTTTTATCTGTCAAAGACAATACTTATCACGTCCAAAATTTTTGTCCATTATTTATCAAAAATGACCCAAAGTACCTCTCTTTACGATTTTTCTCTGTTACCACTTCTGTCACGAACTTGAACCAAGTAGGTTAATTTAAAATAATTAATTATAATTTCTAAAATTTAAAATTTTAAATAAATTTAACCACTAATTCTAAGTCCCAAAAAATTCGGGTGCGACAAATCAAAATATAGAGGACCCAACAAATCAAAATCCTCACAAGACCTCATCAGACAATCGTCCAGACAATATAAATACGACATGCTCTACTATTATCGTAATGAAGGTAACAATTCCAACTAAAATTATCAATCATATACGGTATAACATCCCAATTGTTCTCAAAATATATCCATGAGCCTATATCTGGCCAATTTCATAATCCGATCATAACAAATACTAATTTAAACCATAATAGAACCAAAACTCATCAAAACAAATGAATGGCTAACAGATTACGATTATACTCCCACACTGCATCCGAATTTGGATTCTGATTATTTAAAGATTAATTTAAGAAAGAGTTACACATAATTCTGGTAACATTTGGCCAAAATCCATATACTGTATATCCATAGATAAAGTTGCTCACTATATTTTACCGCCTGCGACTTTCGGCGTATTTCTCAAGTCTGTCAGACATATTAAAACGTCCGAATATATTCTAAGGTTAAGTCAAATTATTCAAATGGGAATAGTCACTACTCCAAACATTTCTTGCCGACGAAAATGAATTTTCAAATAATAAATATCTCCCCGTTGGGAGCTGGCTAGAAAATCTAATATTCAAATCCAAATATAGTGACCACAACCCAACACGTGCACGTGAAAATAGACGGTCTATACAAGTTTCGTATATATTTTCGTTACACATATTGATATAAATATACACAGTGTCTAATAAATTTTTTAAATTTTTAAAAAATAGTAAATTTCTAAAATCATAAAACCCATATTCGAAACTCCCAAAATTAGCCAATGAACTACACATATATGTCCAGAATAAACAAACTAGGTGTATAAAAATAAATATATGTTAGTAAAAATTTTATACGGTATCTAAAATATATCCGAAATTAAATCAAACCAAGAATAAAGGTTACGGATACTTGCTGTGATCTCATACTTTGCAGATCTGAAGAAAGGATGTTCCAAAGTGTCTGAATCGAACACCTCTCTCCTGCCTTGCGCGCTGCCTGTGCCTCCCTCGCGTCCTCTCTCTCTTTGAGTTTCTCCTTCACCCGCAGCAACCTTGGCACCGGCAACGACAACAGCTATGGTGGCAGCACCGGACGACAGCGACCGCGGCAGATGCAACTGTCGGCGGCGTTCTCTCTCCACCGCGCCCCTTCACCCAAATCCATCAAAAATTAACTGGTTTTCACAAAATTGGTACATACAAGCCACAAATCGGCATCAATAAAGAGAATGGGATGATTTACTTACCTTGATTCCACCAATTTCTTTCAAAAACGGTGGTGAAAGGACGACGGCCGTTTCGCTTCGGTTTGAGACTCCGTCCTCTACAAACTCCACAGCACAAAATTGAGGATAACATCATGGAGAGGGCTTCGCCGGCTTCCATTCCCGGTGTCAAGAGCTCCAGTGACAATGGTGGCAGCGGCCGCGCGTCGGCCTCCTCTCTCCTCTTTTCTCCCTTTCTACTTTCTCTCTCCCCGGAGCCTCACCGATCATTGTTCTTATCTTTCTCCCTCTCTTTTTTATTTTTTTTATTTTTTTGTTTTTATTATATATTATTATATTTTTTATTTTAAGTTTTTTTATTCAAAAATCTAAACCGATATTCGAACGATAGCACGGGTATACCTCGGGCACCAACCCAACTGATTCAAATATTCTCCAAAATTTTTTAATATTTAATTAATTTTGCTACGTCCAAATTACCCAAAATTATAATTAATATTAAATTATTTCGAATAAAATTTGGGATATTACACCCTGTTGGTACGTCGTTGCGCACAGTCTTGCTGCGTTTTGGACCTCCTTAACCAGGTTGAGGTATTTCTCACCCGTGGGAACCCTGATGGTCCCCGTTCTTTTTCTTTCCTTCCACCATCGTCAGGTAAAAATTCTCCTCTCGGATAGACTTCTTCACGTCGTTGGCTGTTACGGCCACTATGTAAGTTTTTGCTATGGCCTCGGCCTCCCCAAACGTCTGCGGGCCCTCATGGATGAGATGCATGAAGAAGCTTCCTCCTTCTAACGCAAACAAAAATGTGTTGAGCTTGACCTCATCTGCAAGTTAGGGTTCTGCTTGACCTCTATGATGAAGCGGGACGGGAAACTTGTTAGGTGCTCCCTGGCCCCTTGCTTTTCACAGGTGATGTGCCACGGTTGCTTCTCAATTATCCGGCTAGAAGTAAATTGGGAGAGGAAGATCTCTGCCAACTTACTGAATGAGTGGATCGAGTTCGCAGGTAGCCCATAGATCAGATCCTTGCGTCTCTCTTGAGTGTCAACAGGAAGCACTGACACATCACCATCTCATCCAAACCTTGGAGGTTTAGATACTTGCGGAAGTGGTTCAGATGATCCATGAGGTCAGCGCTTCTGTCGTACACGTCAATGTTTGGCATCTTGAACTTTGGGGGGAGTGGCCTCATCCGGATCTCCATTGTGAGCGGAGATTGATGCAAGTCTGCAGCTCCTCCTCTGTTGTCTTCGCCCAAGACTCACTAGAAGACCATCTCCATCTTTTCTTCCACATGGGGTGGAGTCATCATTTTCCTCTCATTGAGGTAGTTCCTCAACTCATAGGGGTCTTGGGCAGCCCGCAACCCTGGTAAGTTCCTATCCCTAAGAGGAATCTCTTCACGAGCGGGCACCTCCTACATGGGACGCTCTCGTAAAGATCAAAAGTTTCATCTCTTTGGGATTTCCTCTTAGACCTGAGGACCCAAGCGACCTTCAAGTCACTATGGGACTCTACTGCTCGAGACAACTTACATCCTCGGGTTCTCGTGTTGGCTTGCTTGTTTTGTGGGGTTCTTCTTCCCTTTGCCATTTCTCTAGGACGTCGTGGTCTGGGAGGCCTTAGAGGGCACCCACTTTTGCCGCTTGTCCATCTTGGTACAGAGAGTCTGGACATCCTTAGATATGTGATCCATCCTCGTTGCAAGTGCCCGTACGTAACGATGAGGATAATCCTCCATCCTTGCACAAGCCGCTGAGCCATCGGCGCATGAGGCAACTTCTGTGATAGGGGCACTGACTTGTCCTCTCGTGTTCACCATGTTCTTACTTCTGGAAGATGTGTTAACCTAATTTTTTATCGGTTTTCACAAACGATGTCAAATGTTGCGTCTTCTGATCATGGTCATTGTATGAACTCGGACTCGAAAATAAAGCAACACCAATGAAATTGAGTAAGTGTTAGGAAAGAGAGAGAGAGATTGGCACACAATATTTTTATATGAAAATCCTCTTCTGAATGAGAGGAAAAAATCACGGGACTCAGGGTCCAAGCAAACTTTCACTATGTTGTCGAGAGAGTACAAATAGTGAAGAACACGTGAAACTCAAAGTTTTCTAAATGTTTTCTAATTACACTCGCCGGAACGAATGCCCTACATGGAGCACCCACGTGGCCGGGCGTGCGCAGGTTGCCCTATCACCAAATCTGTATATCCATATTGCCATGTCAGAGGGTGATATGCACACTAATTGAGTCTACGAGACGTCACATCATGTGTGCGCCAAAAACCATCATTCTCTCTGTAGGTTGTGTGTTGCAAAGATCGTGCGTGCTTCAGGAGTCAACTCTAAGCTGGCATCCTTGGTCAAGTTGAGCTTCCCACCTACGTCCATGTTGTTGGACATCACCCAAAGTCCGCGACTCCTGGGTTCCAAATGTCCTCGTGCTTTGCATGTCTTTGTCCTTCCTTAAGATTTTCGTCTCTAGTGAGCCTATGTCCTTCATCAGGGTCTTTGATCTAAGACTAGTCCTTGGGGTTTCAGTGCCATGTCCTTGAGCCCATAGAGTCAAGTCAGTCTCTGGACCAATTTCGCTCTCTTGACTTCTTGGGAAGAGGGCCTAGGTTCTCGACCTCTATGATTAACCTGGTCTCGTGGGCCAAGTCAACCATTTGAGCTGCGCACCCCTATCCTCGGGCCTCTTGACCCAGCCTAGCCTCTCGAGCCAAGTTAGGTCTTTTGGTCTTCTTTGGACTTGAAATCGTTTTCATGAAATATGCCTCTTAGTTGGGCCTTGGATATTCACTACTCATCAGAGGAGTTTCAGATTTTATATTTTCATATTTCCTTATCATATTCTTACCCAAATTCATATCACAAATATTATACTAAAATACGATTTTCTTAAGGATCAAAAGCCAATAGGGCTTTATCGACTAAAATAATGGATAATCAAAACTTATATTATATTTATTTTCATACAATTAAAGACCGTATACTATTATTCAATATTCACAAGTGAGTCGTCATATATATAATTCTGTAAAGGGAGCCAAATGCTGCTTTCAACCATAGATAATAAGTTCGAAGCTCGATTTATCACTATAATATATTAAGGTGTGTCATAATATACTTTTTATTGAAATATAACCATAGTCCAATATATTTTCTTATGAAAACTTTACACATTTCTTCATATTCTTAATTTTCTCATTTTGGAGAAAATGATCATAATTCTTTACTTAATTGTAAAGTTTTCTTTTCAAATTTGATAATTTTTTATCATATAACACTTATAATTTCTATAAAAATTTAGTCATGATAAATTTTAAAATATAAAATACTGAATTAGTATAGAAGTGCAGCAAAATTCAGTAAATATGTAGAGAAAATCAACATCTTAAAACATATCAGCAACTTAATCTTTTGAGTAAACATGCAAGGCAAACTCGTAAATTTTTAGAATATGTAGAGTATTATTTAACATGCAAGAACTTATATAAACGAAATTTAAATATAAAAGAACATTATATTATAATTTTAGAACGTGCATGAAGGTATATTATAGAAAACAGCTAAACTATACTATATAGATATAAATTTCAAACATGATTATAAAAAAAATCAATAAAATTTAACATGCATGCTAAATATAAATATCATAACTTTAAAATTATATAATATATGAGTATTTAAATTAAAAAATTCTCAGAGAATTGAAGATGGAACAGTAACAATTGAAAAAAAGGCTTGTGATATATTTGTCATGACTTTAAATTACCAAAATTCTAGTTTGGATTCACTTGAATCGGGTTTCCTTGGCTTCCTCTTTCTTCTTCTCCCTCTTCACCTCGTCTTCTTCTTTCTCCTCTCTTACATTCTATTAAAAAATGATAAAAAATCAGTCGAATACTCTATTTATACTAAAGTGGTGCTCAAGCACTAGTCGAGCTCGTGTCATTTGCCAAGGCCAAATACTATGGTGCATGATCACTTCCTTGGACATACATTGAGCATGGGCATTTTGCTTCTGTGCATTTGAACATTCCTTAGGCTTGTATTAAATGTGAGCATTTTGTTAGCGTGCACTTAGGAACCAATCAAGCATAAACATTTTGCCTTTTCACATACAGGCATTCATCTAGTATAGTCCAGACATCGATCAACTTAATATAATCCGATATAGATTTCACTTTTAATTAAATTTTTTTACCATTTGACCTTAATTTTAAATTTTATTAATTTAATTAATTAAAATAACGATAAATTTAAACTCGAGCTTCTAATTGAATATTTTAAGTCTCTTACTTGTGGTATATTTAATATTATTATCAATTATATTTCTTTAAATAAAATGACAACTTTCTGTATTTTTATATATAAATTTATGTTTTTATGGTATTAAATTCGATAACTATAATCTATCCAATCAATTTATATTTCTTTTAAATATAAATTGATATTTCAATCACTTAAACCCATGTTTAGTTGGAGGAATAGAATTAATTAAATTATTATTGGAATTATTATTCCACGTTTGATTCTTGACTTTGAAAATAATAATTTTGAAGGAATAGTTGTTAACGATTCTGATGAATAATTATTTTTGATGGCACTAGATTTTTGTTATTCCTGATTAGAGAGGAAAAAAATTTCCACCCAATATTTTTATTAACGCAAATTTGCCCTCCATTTTGCCGCACGTTTTGTTGCCCAGAAACCCTACTTCCTCGACGCCCTCCTCGCAGACGTCCTTCTCTCTCTTCCCTCTCGCCACAGCATCTTCTCTCCTCGCAGACGTTCCATTGTAGTAGTGCTGCAGTTTGATAATACTTAGTGGAAAGGACAACATGGAGTACTGCCGTCGACGTGATTTCTTGTTTTGCGACTTATGTGGGACAATGCTCTCTTTAAATTCAAGTAAGCACGCTAAGTGCCCCTTGTGCAAGACCAAGAGAAGTTTGAAAGGTATTGTGCTGCAATCTTCTTATATTATCTACATGAACTGACTTAAATCTATTTTTGAATGATACAGTGTTTACTTACCGTAAAAAGAAAAAAAAAAGAGAATGAGATAGTGAACCCTAATTTGATCATGGTATTAACACATTTCCATATCCGACAGCTTCCACAGTTAGAACTGGCATTATCTTCTTTTGAATCAGATAGAGGTGTCCCTGTTTGGTTAGTGGAATCTTCATGCTTTTCCAGGAATAATATCAACCACTCTTGATGTTTGCCTTGGAGTACTTGTTGGGATAAGACTTATGAATTGATCCAATGTTTTCAGTTCTGTAATGTATTGCTGCTGTATTTGCTATTCCCTTAAACAAGGATAAGAGCTGATCAATCTAGGGCTTCTTAATAGCACCAAAGTTTCAATATTGATTGGCTTGACTAAAGTGTTGGCAAAGGTGCTGATAATGAAGCTTCCTGATCTCTTTATTACTATAGCTTGAAATACCACTTAGTATTACTGCGGCTTAATTAGTCCAACATCACCACTATTGCAACACTTGGCTTGTCTTGATATGATGTTTCTTTCAACCTGTCTTGGAGCACTGCAAAGGTACTACTTGATTACCATGGGCTTCTATAGGCTAAAGGGAGAAAGAATGATCCATAAATTTTTCCTTGAGTCCTATTTTCAGGTATATAATAGATTATCTATTCATTCAGCATGCATTAGAATGTAGTGGGGACTGAGCATCATGTAGGATTGTTATGCGTTGACTTACATTACTAATATTCTACTCTTTTGGAACCAGAAATTGTAGGCCTCATAATGCATGGATGAGGAAGAATGATTTTATTGAGGTTGGAGGTGGAAGGAAGGGGGAGATATGCCTTAAAAAAGCTTGTTGTTAAGCATTATGAGAGGAATTACTTGACTCAACATTCTGAGAGTATATTCATACTTGGAGAAAATTGCTATAATAGAGAAATCTTATAGCCAACCATACATAAGAATCAAGGTTTTGTTGGTACTGTACCATTAACCTGCCCTTTTGAATAATTAAGAAATTTAGGGAAGGAACAAATATTCTTAATCACTAAAGTGAACTTCAGCAAAAATTACCATGGATGTTTATGCTACCAAACCTGAGTGATTATTTTGGTATTTGATTTACTTGTTCAAAATGAAAATATTCCTTTGACTAACATAAAATTGCTAATGACATAGATGCTTCACTATTTGGATTTGCAAGAACTTTTGAAGTGTCACCATTTATTTTGTTCTAATAAGGACTCTATATGTGGCATATTGCACAAGGCTTCCACATTTTGTGGTCCAGTAAGGTTTAGATGTGAGTAATCTTAGTGCTTGCTGAGAAGCCATTTGTGTAATTTAAATTTGTGACCTTCAGGTTATAATTAAGCAATCCTAGAACTAACCTATGACTGCATATATGTTCCAAACGTTGTAGAAGCTGAAGTTGGTGAATCCTATTGTATTTCGTGTGATAATATGATCTCCAATTGTGTTTATCTTATCACCAGAAGTTCATTTGAAATTTTTGGTCTGATAGGTCATGTTTTCTGATATTATTTTATTGCAAAGCTACTGTTTTTATGTAATTTGATATGTATTTTAGAATAGCCTCAGAATCGTAGTGCAGAAATTTGAGAGTTTTCCTGTTCTTCTCTCGTGATTGTCACTTACTGTTGCATATTTGGCCTGCTTTTGTTGTTTCCAGAGATTGCTGATAAAGAAACATGTTATACGATTTCAGGGGAGGTATGCATAAATAAGTTTTATATGCAAGCATTTTCTTGTTTAGATGCTAGATGGCTTAAATCATACTCTTCTTTCTTGGATATGAATGTAGCTAGCACTTACAACATATATTAGTGATATGCAATTAATCAGGATTGTCACCTTTGAACCAAATAATGAGGGCAATTAAGTTATAGCTATACAGTTGACAAGAGAATTTATTTGACTGATTAGGGACTAGCAGAAGATAATCCTAGGATTGGACACACAAATTTTGCTTTATTTGAGCTTTGTAGGTCTTCTTCTATGGATTTTTTTGGATCAAGGACTAGGGTAGTGCAAAGACAAAGAAATCCCTGTAACGGTGAGTCTGTCTAGTTTAAAGATAAAAACTGGGTACCTTGAAAAAGGGTAGCAGTGGATTTTTTTCCTTGGAAAGATTTAGGCTCTGTGCTGTCATTGTTGTTGCCAATAGTCTCTTGAAAGATTGGCTGAGTCCTCAAATCAGGGAGAGTATCGGCATATGCTGGAGTCAGTAATTATACAATTCACGTATTAGTTTTAATGCATACCTGCACCGAGTTCTTATCTTGAAACGGGATCTAAGCCTGAATGCTACAACCTTGATCTTGCGCACTACAAATAACAAAGTCAGGTGACCTGAATTTTCCTCTCGAGTTATCCCATATAATAATTGAGTCAGTATAAATTTGGAAAAAGTAAGGAAATGAAAGGGATTATAAAATCCTTGAGCTTCACCACAGGACTCATGGTGTTAGGCGGAATGCATCGTAGGGGGTCGAGCGTTGCTATGAGCTTGGCGGGAGTTATCCAGCCTTTTGGGGATACTGATCCCGGATGCTGTTGATGTAGAACTGTGCTTAGTCTTTAGAAAGGCATTGGTGGTATTTGCCCCTTGTTTCGTCTCCCCTCATGAGAGCTCAGTGGGGGCTTTGTTTAGGAGTAATGGAAGCACCTTCGGTCAGTTGAGGCTCTCTTTCTTCAAAGTTAGTTGTAGCTCCTTTTTTTAGAACTAGGGGATTCACCTTTAATTTTGGGAAAGCGAAGAGAGAGAGTGTGTGTGTGTGAAAGTGAGTGGGTGAGTGAATGAGTGTATGTGTTTGTTGATAGTGTGAGAGAGAGCTTTTCTCCTTTTCTTGAGCGCTCAAATAAGTCGAGTGGAGAATTGGGAATCATATCCTCGTAAATGAGGGTTGGTGTGGTATTTATAAGTTTAGGGCCAAATGTAGCCATTGGTGAAGAGCTTGTGGTTGATTGGCCGTGTATCTGGGGCTAAGAGGTTGTTGTACAAAATATCAAAGCTTACCAAGGCTGGCATTCTGGGCATGGTGTTGTTGGCCAAGGGTAAATTGACCATGAGCATTGTCTGAGTCTTGGAAGAGATATTGGGGTAAGTCCCCAAGATCACTTTGGAGTCTATGAGCCATTCAGTTTGGATTGGCTGGCTACCAAGGCCATACAAGGACCCTTCAGACGTTCAGAGTCATTGCCGTGTTAATCTAGGCAAGTGAAAGTATTGAAGTACAACTGGTTTCTGCAGTTTCCATTATCAATAAAAACTCTCATCAGATAGTAGTTATCTGCTCCATTTTAGTAGTGAGCACTAACGAGGGGGTTGGAGTGGGGAGAGGTTACATGGCCTTAATCGTTGTTGGTGAAAGCTATAAGCTCTCATTCTGGTTTCTTCCTCTTTGCTCCTGCTCTTGCTTTAGATCAGACTTCTACCAACAGCAACCCGGTTTTGCAAGGGGTCTGGCTCTGCCCCTTTTCTCTTCCGCCTGGGATTGGTTTATGCCTTTTTTGATGAATTGCTTAAGGAAATCCCTTTTTATGAGGGTGTCAATCTTTTTCTAGAGATTCCTGCAGTCCTCAATGTTGTGGGCAGGTCTCCTGTGGAAGAGTCAATATTTCAACTGGTCAGCCCCTTCGGGTTTCATTTTGGCTTTGGCCTCCTTAGTGGATGCTCATCTTTGATCTGCACTAAAATGTTGGCGTGAGTTTTGTTGCACGCAGTCAAATGTATGCACTGCTCTGGCTTCTTGGTTGATGGCCTTTTGCGTTGTCAATTGTGCACATCCTGTTGGGGACTGCCTCTGACTCTCAACCTCTTCAAATTGTCTGGCCTGTCTTCAGTGGGCTGATTGGCCATTCAAGCAGCACTGGCCTCTTCCACCAGGATGAAGGACCAGAACCTGTACTCTAGTTCTTCATAGAAGGCAAGTCGCCTCATCATAACCTCTTTGTAGAACTCTTCTCCTTGGAGGGCCCCACAAAATATCCCCACATTGGTTTCTTTTGTGATGTTGGGGATGCCCCTTGCCTCAGCATTGAACCAGTGAAAGTAGTCTTTCAAGGTTTCTTTCCTCACTTGGTGCATTGTTATTACTAAATGGCAAGGGTCTTTCTCCAACCTTTTGCTGTACGCAAACTGGGAGAGAAACTCCAAGACAGTTCCTTGAAGGAACCGATGCTGTTCGTTGACAGCCTGTTGAACCATGTGCTCACATTGCCCTTTAGTGTCATTGGGAAGCTTTGGGATAGGGTGGTGTCACCAAGGCTCCAAAATTTTAGCAAAGTATGAAAATAGTCTAGGTGATCATGGGGGTCTGTTGTGCCATCGTGAGGGTCCATTTGGGGAGCCCTAAACTTCTCCAGCAGGGGAGCCTTAACATGGCCTCTGAGAAGGGATTGCGAGCGCTTGATTCTGCTCCACCTGCCAAGTCTGGGCTTCTAAAGGTTTTCTGCTCAATCCTTTGTAGCCTTTCTTTGACCTTGGTTGTAGACATCCGTCCACGGGCATCAAGGAGGTCCTGAGGTTGGTGTTGGCCCCAGTCATATGTTGCTATGTCTCTTACGGCACTCCTCTTGGTTGGGATTGTATTGCTGGAGCGTGCCTCTGTAGACCTTTTTGATCTAGGGCAGCGATGTTTGGAGGTTTGCATCAGTGCTGCCAGGTTAGATGGCGAGGCCTTTTCTTGGGTCCGCTCACAGATCCATCGTTCCTGCCCTTGTCACTTCTGAGCTGGCACGATCGGGCAGTATGTTTGATGTGGAGCGGCAGTTTTGCCTTGGTTTATGTGCCAACCTTCATTGCTGAGCAAGGGCTCCACCACGTGGGAGAGTCTTCTCAGGGTGTTGGCCATCTCACCCAACTGTTTCAGCATGGCACTAAGTACAGCGGCCATGTCGGGGTGGCTAGTTTTCAGGGTGCTAGGTGTTCCTGCTTCCCCAAGGATGCTTTCAGTGCGGAGCTGTGTTTCTCCTGACTTGCCATGACAGACAGTAGGTGTCTTATGGTTGTCCTTTTCTTATATATATATATATTTTTTTTATTTTATTTTTATTTTTATTTATTTTTTTGAAACGGTTAGTCTTGTCAATTGGGTAGGGCCTAGTTATTTGTTCATATAGACATCGCTAATGATGCGTATTTAAACCGAAGTCTTATTTGGTGTGGTGATCACCTTAAATAGGATTCGAGCCTGAATGCTGCGAACCTCATCTTGCGCACCACAAACAACAAAGTCAAAGAACCCGGATTTTGCTCCTGGGTTATCCTATCCGTTGTTTAAATCATTATAAGCTTGGAAAAATCAAGGAAAAAATAGAGATTAGTAAATTCTTGAGTTTCACCATGGAACCCTTGGTGTTAGGCAAAATGTGTTGTAGGGGGCCGTTGCTATGAGCTTGGCGGGAGTTATGCATCTTTCGAGGAGACTGGCCCTAGGTGTTTTTGGTGCTGGATTATGTTCAGTTTTTAGGAAGGCATAGGTGGTGTTTTCCCTCGTTTCATTTCTTCTCATGGGAGCTCTCTTTCTCCAAAGTTAGCTGTGGCTCCTTTTGTAAGAGTTAGGAGATTCACCTTTAATTCTGGCAAAGCGGTGGGAGAGAGTGAGAGAGAGAGATTATTGATTCCTTTTTTTCTCAGAGAGAGAGAGAGAGAGTTCTTTTTCCTTTTCTTGAGAGCTCAAGCGGATTGAGTAGAGAATTGGAAATTGGATCCTCATAAATGAGGGTTGTGTGGTTGGTCCAGGCCAAATGTAGCCATTGGGGAGGAGCTTATGGCTGATAGGATGTGTCTCTGGGGCCAGGAGATTGTTGTACGTCATTAAGATTTTCTCGCAACACAGTTGTTCCATCACACATTTTCTGCTCAACCTTCTTTACAGGGCTATCAAACATATTCTTGGCATGTCAGTTGAGTCAAATATGAATGTTTTCGTGGGTTCGACACTGAACCAATGAGGGATATCTATGGTCAAGTGCAGGCGTGCCTTACTAACTTAGTCTTCGTTTGGCATTCAGTATTGCTCCAACTATTGGACCAGGACAGAGACTAGGAGGCTCTTCGAGTTGATTGCTGCATGGGTTGGGGTTTGAGGTGAACCGGTACCCAACAAGTCTTAAAGGTTTAGGGTTTGCGTGTTGTCATCAGAGTGGTGCAGACTTGCCTTATTAACTTAGTCTTCATGTGGCATTTAGTGTTGCTCCAACTACCGGACCAGGACAGAGACTAGGAGGCTTTTCGAGTATGGGTTGGGGTTTGAGGTGAACCGTAACCCAATAAGTCTTAAAGGTTTAGGGTCTGTGTGCTGTCATCAAAGTGGTGCTAATTCCCATGATCATTTTAGTCTTATTTGGTTTTGAGAGCATCCCCCTTGTCTTTTACTTGTTTTTTGAAAACTATTATCATTGAATTTCTTTTTCTGTGTACTAGGGAAAGTGCCACCTATTTCTACATTAATTATTAGAGCAGTAGCTAGAGAGAGGATCCCTTATTCAGTAGTTTCACTATGCCTAACTACAATTTGGGACATGAGGTTGTTATCTGTAGACTATCAACTGGGATAATTGAATTAGCTAACAATGGATCAAACTACACATGTAGCATCTTCTGAAAACATGTGAACCAAAGTTGCTAGCCTGCACTTTTTCACCTTTGTCTGAAGATCCTTTTGAAAGGAAACTAGTTGAGTGAAAAAAGAACTTGTTTCTCGAGTCTTCACTTCTCGGTGGAGATTCTAAGAATAATCCTTAGTTCTCTTAAACTCTAACCATGGCTGTTTCCTTTCACATGAGATTATATACTTAATGCTATAATTGTTTCAATTCTCTCTGTTATAGTATTTATTCCTCACCCCCTCTTACTCTGTCCTTTTTTGGGCTGGGCAATGTTTTGGTTGTGTATGTGCAGTGTATGCTTATTGTTCATGGTACTGGCTTTTTAGGATATTAGAAGGGCATTGAACATGGAGCCATTTGTGAAAATAGATGGAATCATTACCGGTGAAGTGAAACTGCAAAGACAGCAGGTTGGTGCAGACCAAACTCTCATACAATCTTCCAACTGTTCATTCATTTGACCATAGGCTAGACCCACTTTTGATTTTGCATTATATTTCTTTCATTTCCATCTAAAATGTCTTTGCAGGTTAATCAACCATGTGAAAAGTGTGGACATAGCCCTGTTGAACTGGTTGATTCACGACAAGTAAACTCCAAAATCTCTTTCCCTCTTCCATCTATTCTTTAGCTGTATGTCTCCAAGGACTGACTTTCATATACTGTCTTCACACAGACAAGATCTGCAGACGAAGGGCAAACCAATTTCTTTGAGTGCCCTGCATGCAGACACAGATGGAAGGAGAACTCTTAGCCGCTCATTGTCAAAGGTATTTCGTGGTATCTACAATATAGGCTTTTATTGACAGACATGAAGCAAGTAATCTAATACACTTCCTTGCATTGTGGCCGTGCTTGAAGATATCGATAATATTTGTCACTGATATTTTCAGTGTCCTTACGGAATTTTGTAAGTAAGTTGGGGCTAAGTAGGTATTATTTGTTATAGGGTGAAGGATTAAGCTTCGAACAGTTATGTGAAGCACTGTGATATCTGCCAGAAAGTTTATACACTTAAAATTTCACTGGTTGCCAGTTTGGTTAATGCCATT
The DNA here is from genome assembly GCA_033239525.1 of Nepenthes gracilis. Taxonomy (NCBI): domain Eukaryota; kingdom Viridiplantae; phylum Streptophyta; class Magnoliopsida; order Caryophyllales; family Nepenthaceae; genus Nepenthes; species Nepenthes gracilis. The sequence goes on along the minus strand of BSYO01000016.1, from coordinate 15,741,410 downwards.
GACAAGCTTGCATCCAAATTGACCAAATCTGGACAAACATGTATGATACCTCTTACTTGGAAAACAAATCAACCAGTGTTGTATCATATCATATTTAGTGTCGTGCAGTACTTAGATTGTTTTGTCTATGTATTTAAATGCTATGTTATCTTCTTGTGCATCAATAATTACTGCACCAATTGATACAATTATTCCAGCTGATCTTCAGAAATTCTTAATTCATTTTCTTTCATTCCCCACCTCTCCCAAAAAAAATAAAATAAAATAAAAAATTTCAACTGGGGAAGAAAGTAAAGTGTATTGGGGACACTGAATGGACACTTCTGAGATACCATTAAATAACATGACATCTATCGATCTATCGTTACATGAGCCCGGTAGTGTAGATAGATTAATTAGACTCTATGATCAGCCATACGCAAATCGTCGCCCTATTTCTTTTTCGGTATCCGTGGGATTGTATGCTAATAGATCAGAACAAAACACGGGTAGATTAGATTACACGTTTGAGATTGCTTTCATTTTCAGTGGGGCGTGTCCTTCTCATTTTCATGTGATGTGTTTTGGCTCATTGGAATGAGAGACTGCTTGTTCTCTTTCAACCCGGTGCTTGTCAGTCAGTTATACATCTGGTCTCAGTTTATTGGCCTTTGTGTGTGGTTTCAGTTTATTCCGATCTTTAAACAGGAGGGAACGCTCTGGATCTAGCGGAGTTCAGGGTGGTTGCACCTCGCCTCACTTTGAGACCATTGGATATAAATCTAACGATTGTGATGCTTTCATATAACGTTATGGCCACCAAGTCACGGTTCGAACATTTGACCACCAGATCAGACAACAATTCTATTATTTGTGCCGAAGGCTGCTCCTCCCAAATCAAAATTTGACGTTAGACATAACAACGAGAAATGTTTCGACTAATTGTTTTTAGTCATTATTAGAATATCTTTAGATATCGTGATATTTATTTTTATATAAATTTGTTAATTTAAATTGATTAATAAATTATTATTTCATCGGGTGTCTCCAAAATATGACTTTTTTTTTTGTTTACAGAGTGTCCGCTGTTGACGTATCAAGCAAGTGGAGAAATTATTTTCTTCACGTTGTGCGGAGCAAAAGCAAGATCGGGGAACACCGTTGTGTCCAGTGGAACATCACCGTTGGATTTGTTTGCAGGGAAAAATCGAACCGTCGGGGAGATTTTGACTGTCGGATGGCTCCTCGAGTTATTCCAATTTATTTGGTTGTTGGACAAAATGGGGGAGATCCGATGGAAAATGGGGGTGTTTGAAAATTCGGGTCTTACTTTTTAAATATTTATTTGTTAAATATAGTTATATTTTAAGTTTTTTGTTTACAATATTGATATATATTTTATATTAAATTTAATATTTAATATTTTTAATAAAAATAATTATCTAGAGAATATTATTTAATGTTTTAGTTTTAGTGTTTAAATTTTTTTTTAATTTAAAATTTTGAATGAGATCCAATTTATGGGATCAAAGTGTAATAATTGTGAGATAAGTGTTCATTTTGATCTTTAAATATTATAATTAATTTTTATTTTATTACTTTTTATTTTATTATATATTTTATCTATAGGTGTGAAATAAAGGGTATTGAGCCATTATTTTGGCTATCTGCTGATAAATAAGCCGTGTCCATATGATTTGAGATTTTAAAGTTTCGGCTTTTTGATGCATTGGGCTGGACCTGCCATGGGTCGGCATGGCCCATGGGCTGTTTATAACACGGCCCAATATGATTTGAAATACTAGGTTATACTCTGTACGGTTTGACACTACTTATCACTGATTGTGCTGTATCATAGATGGTTTAATCTATTTAACACTTCTAATTTTATTCTGCTTAAAAATATTATTCAGTCTAGATATTAAAGTTTAAAATAGATATTGTTGAATTCTAAGACTTTTAAAATTTTTTGATATTAGAGTGTTATTATATGATTTAAAATATAATTAATTTATTATATTTTTATATAGGATTAAATTATATTAAAATAAAGTCGATAATATAGTTAGAAAAATAAAAGTTAAAAATATGAATATAAAAACCCTAAATTGAGAACTTTTTTTAAATATTTTATAAGATTTTTTTTGGTGATTTTTAAAAGGTTGTTGTAGATTTAAATGGGAAAAAAAAACAGATTTAAAATATTATAACTTTCATTAATATTTTATTTAAAAAATGTTTTTCTATATAAATCTTGCCTTGAAATTGTGGCGTTGTAGTCGCGATTGCACGTCACGTGGCCCCACCACGTTGCAGCACTACCACTTTTTAATTGACCTATACTAATAAGAACAATAATAATAATAATAATATCATCAGTTATATAAATTTATTTTTATAATTTCATATTGCTTAGCTATTATAAATAATTTTAATTTTTTTGTTACATTATTTTATATTTTTTAGGCTTATATTTTTTATTTTTTTGACAATAATTGATTTATATTTTTTATTAATATTTTTTAATCTATATTTTAAGTATTTTTTTATTTTATCTTCTATATATATAAAACATTTACAAATGTTAAATGCAAATAAAATATAAGATTTTGTTTCTCATGATTTATCTATATAATTTGGAAAAATTTGTTTACGATGGCTATATTTTTTATAACCCCCTGCAACATTTTTTTTTGCCAAAATAACCCTTGCTATTTAAATTTCTTAAAATAATACACGCCAACCTTTTTACTATTTACAAATGAGCATCTATAAAAAATAAAATAAAATATCTTATCTTACCCACTTTCCGTACTAATTTAATGCCACCACCCCACCACCTACCTTTCCTACTCCAGTGGTGGTGAGGGCGGCGTTGCATGGTGGGAGATGCTTGAGAAGGTGGGGTTGGATTTTTTTTTTTTTTTTTTTTTGGTATTTTTTATTTTGAGTATGTCTTGGATTTTAAAGAAAAAAAAATTGCATTTTAGACTTTTTTGTGAATAATATTTTGAAGAAAAATAATGTTGGCTATGTTATTTTGTATTTTCTGGTGTGTCTAAGTAACTCATTCAATCAATTATGATGATGTTTTTTGTTAGAAATTAAAATATAATTAATAATAATGTGGACTGCCACATTCCTTGCCGACCAATAATGGGTTTTGATAAAGTAAATCTATTTATTAGACTTCTAAAAAATTTTAAATATTCTGATTTTATTTTAAAAAAAATAAATGACAGATATTAAAATTAACACTTAGTCATAAAAAAATTAATCTTAATTTTTTATTTTTTTAACATAAAATCAATCATTGAATTTAGCTAATAGCTTGACAGATAAGTTAAGCTTGACAAGAGCCACCAATAATAAATAATTGTGATTGATATCGATACTAGAAAACAATCAGTGATATGACATTTTTGATATGTTATTAAAGATAATTTTTTAACTTAGTTTTTAATTAAAAGTAAAAATTTATATTTTAATACTATACTAATTATTTTTATTATGATTTTCACCCATCTAAAAATTAATTGGCCAGAAATTTTTAATTGTGTAATTTATAATATACAATTATATTAATCACATTCTATTAATTTTTAGAACGGATAATCTAATTTTACTTATATCTACTGATAATAATGATGATACCTAATAATATTATTAATCAACTATCGATTGACAATGTATGTGGTTTCAACAGTATTATTAATTAATGAACGATATAATGTGATAATTTATAATTTTATAACAGGTAGTCGATAATATTAGACAGTTATATTTTTTGATTTTATTTTTTATAATGTATCAAACATAAAAAGAAGAAAAATAATAATTTTTTAAAGTCACTTTTTAAAAAATAAATAAAAAGTTTATACAGTGAAGTAATTAGCTAACTATAGAGAGTTAATTTGTACAACCATAAGGAACATAAATAATGCATTTTCCTTTTGTTTTATGCTAGAGAAATAAGGAGTTCGAAATTTTTTATGTAAATTTCACCCAAAAATTTCAAAGTAAAACTAAAGTATTCATACCATAAGCCACATTGATTCTGATGACGAAATTTATGCTTATGCCCATTTTATCATTCAAATAAATCATTAGTTAAAAAATGGAATAATTTAAAAAATAATGTAAAAACAATACCAAGAATAGAAGAACACTTCTAAATATAAAATAACAATCATACGTTGATGATGTCAAACAGCAATACAAATGGTTATTAATTAGGTATATTAGCAATTAAGTGTTATCAATTCATGGCTATACCAAAGAAAACAATATGTATCAATTTATATAATTGTTGAAATGGAGGGTTTTAACAGGAAGAATTACTTTATACAGTATAGTCATAGGATGAACATTTCAAATGAAAATTATGGCTAGAAGGAAAGTAAGAATGCTCTGCAAAATCTGTAAACAGTAAATATTCTGAACAATCAACGCATATCAATATTGGGATAAGAAGGGTTAAAAACGGTCCCTGTTTCTTCGCCGAATCAAACTAATCCATTAATATTTCGACGAATATTAACCCCACCTCTGCGCTAAGGCGTTGCCGACAACAATAATGCAATAACGCGGGTTGCTTAAATGTGTCACATTCAAGCTATACGTGTCGTTCCCTTTCCTTTCTCCTTGCCGTTAGAAATTTAGGCTAAAAGTCAATACTCTATTTAGTGAGATTACTGATTTAGATGGGAGCGTTACTTTCTGTTTCTGTCCAAGCATTTTTCTGAAAAGATCATGGTATCTGAGATTTTTCTTAAAATTGCGGAAGAGCTTCCTCATATTTTGATTTATTTCCAGATTTGTTGATAGATTTCCCGTAATGCTATATGGGCTTGTGCAGAAGATTGAAAATATAGAGATTTTTATGCTTCTCTATCTGGGTTTTGCTGATCATCTTTTAGGAGGTGTGAAATAAATATTTTTTTTTGGTGGGGGTGTTTGGGGAGGATTAGAAATGGGTTTTCTGAGTATTGTCATGGGTTTTAGTGGATTTGGAGTGGGAAGCTTCGTTGGGCTTGTGATTGGGTATTACCTCTTCATCTACTTCCAACCTAATGATGTGAAGGTCTGCCTCTTTCTCTCTATCTCTCTAGATTCTGCCGTAATTCTGCAATTTTTAGCTTCTCAGATGTTTAATCTTTGTTAACTGAATTATGTCATTATTTCATGAATTGTTATGCAACAATGGTTATTCTAAACATTGTTTCATTGGTTTGAATATTGCACCGAACGAGAGATTAAAAAAGAGCAAAATGACACAACCTTGTATATTTTTAGGGTTCCCACGTTCATGTTTCCGGGTGTAGTTCACCTGACAATCTGTTGTCAATCCTTCGAACATAATTTATGATTCCTCCTCACTTTTTCCCCCTTACAAATCCATCCACTTTTTAAAATACGTATTGTGAAACATTGTCGTGTTCTCCTAGCTACGTATAGACCAATTTTTTATTTACTTTGGAGGATAGCTGTGCCGTGGCAGTAAACCTGGTAAGTAAGGGGAGTCCTTCTCGCTTTCAATTGATGGACTGAGAAAGAGAGGGGAAGGAAGGTTAAGGCTGGAGAAGATATAGAGACCAATTATGCAACAATACAGGTTGATTATGCGATAATAGCATTAGTGTATTGTTAGCATTTTAAAAAATTAAAAAGGTTTGACAAATAAACGAGGAATTTCTTCCAGTACGTTAGAAAAAAGGCTAGTATCCGATATGATAATGGTAGAATTGTCGTCGTATGATTTGATGGTCATTGGTTTAAGTCGTAGAAATGACATTTTTTATAATATAATAGAAAATCATATATAATATACTTGCAGTGGTCTGACCCTTTCTAAGACCTTGCCTATAATAGAAGTTTCCTGTACTGGATTGTCTTTAAACACTTTTGCTGTGAGTGGTATTTTGGTAGTCCATTTGTACTGCATAATCGATAGCTTGTCTAAAAAATATAGATGTTTAAACATATGGTTGCTTTTCAATGATAATAGAAGTAATATTCTTGGAGTTATAGTGACATTTTACTCCCTTTGATAACCATCCTCATAATTTTGGATCAGGATCCTGCCATCCGTCCTTTGGTTGAGCAAGACTCACAAAGCTTACAGAAGTTGCTGCCAGAGATACCTCTTTGGGTGAAAAATCCAGACTTTGATCGCGTATGTATCTTTTTTTTGTAGATTTTGTATTCCTCCATTGCTTACAAAGCATAGGCATAATGCTATCTTTCGTTTACTTTGCTTCTGTGAAGATTGACTGGCTTAACAAGTTCATAGAATATATGTGGCCTTATCTGGATAAGGTATTTATTCTTTTCTGTCGTGAACTTTTGTTAGTTGTTCTGTTAATGGTTGAATTTTCAGTCTCATCTTTGGATTCATGTCAACTTCGTAGGCAGTTTGCAAGACCGTAAGGAGTATAGCAAAGCCTATTATTGCCGAGCAGATCCCGAAGTACAAAATTGAGTCTGTTGATTTCGAAACACTTACTTTGGGCTCCCTGCCACCTACTTTTCAAGGTTCTCTCTCGCTCTGTCTATCTTTGTAGGTGTATCAATATAGGATATTTTTGTTTTTTGGGGGAAGCTCTACTATTTGAGCTCATATGAAAGCAAGTAAAACTTTCCTATTTATGTGAAAGGTGTTCCATTGATTGCCTTCATATCCAAGTTGTAAAAAGACCACAGTAAGTTCCATCACTGACAACTATGTTTTGGTCACTAGAGCTTCATATGAGGTATCTTGCCATAGTTTAAATTTCAAGATGGTTGTATATATTTTGAACATGCCCCCATGTCCAAGATGCTAGGCAATCAAACAATTACATATACAAAAAGTAAGCGTTGTAGAGATAATAATATTAAGATGGATGAGTAGAGTTACACTAAAAAAGATAATATAAAGAATAATGATATTAATGAACATTTAATATTTGCCCCCATTGAAGATAAAATGAGAGCAGGATATCAAAGGTGGTTTAGATATTTAAAGCATTGGCCAAATAAAACTCTCATGAGGAAAGACGAAATAGTTATGATTGGAATAAAGAAAGGAAGAAGTAGATTCAAGAAATTTGGAGTGATGTGATTGACCTGTTCTATTCAGTGGGACTTAATGCTTGAATGTTATGTTGTTGATATAGCCACATACCCAAGATATATGTACCTTCAAGCTATCAAATACCATGGCTGTCGCATAACATGACCTCTATATTTTGGCTTATGGGATCATAGGAATATCCAACTGTGAAATCAAGCTCTAATCTTATTTATAAACTTAGGTCTACATTCTGCTTGCCAAATATATGATACATGAGCAGTCAAATTAAATGGTGCTTGCTTTTACAATCGCACCTTTTTTTAACGCTAGGTGAATCAGTAGGCCTTAAATATCCTGAAAACATAGTCTGTAATTACTCTGACCAAATGCAGCCTTAGTAAAGAATTTTTTCAAAGTGAATTGGAAATAGAAATCCATTCAATAATAATAAGTTAGTCACTAGTCTGTTTGAATGGTTTGTTGGTTGTGTCAACTGCTATCTTATGTTGTTTTTATATATAACAATTGACATCATTTCAACTTTTGGGGAAGTCGAGCAGTTGCAGTGAATCAAATATTAAAGCTACATTTGTGCACGCTGGCCACCACACATGCAGGCACTAGCATGCATGCATGGCTACTCAAGATTGCCTAGGTATTCGTAGGCAGGTTGAGTGAAGTTAGGTTGAGTGAGGTTTAGGTAGTTGTAGGTAGCACCACATTATCTCAGTAAGGTTGGGGATACTAACTTCTTATTTTCTTGAGTTTTGCAATCAATAATAGGTGATTTACTTTTTTTTCACTTGGATATTTTGTACAGTAATTTTGTTTAACAATTTTGTCTTGGCAAACTCTGTGAAAAAATATTGTATTTTAAATCTCCCCTTATAGATCATAAGTGTCATTCTTGAATTGTGCTTGTGGAAGATTTTGGCCTGATGCTTGATGCATGATAGACGTCAGTTCAAGTAATGTTTTGGCCGAGATCCACTGCTTAAACATCGGCCAACATCCTCTTGAGCACAATTTTATATATGAATTGTGCTTGATCTTAAGTGGTAAATTCACACTTAGTAGAAATTAGTTACTGAATTTCCTTTTTTTATTTTATGATATGATGATATCTCATAATTTGTAGGATCTTACAATTCTGAAGATTCAATTTTAAGGCTTCTTTGTTGACCCAAAACAGTATCCACTCTTAGCAACCTTCCTTCCCAATCCCACTTCTTGGCTTTCAATGAATTTCTTTTGCAGTTTTATTGCTGTTCTCTTGTTTAATTAATTGTACTGGTTTTTTGCTTCATGTTAGGAATGAAAGTTTTTATCACCGAAGAGAAAGAGTTGATAATGGAGCCATCAATGAAATGGGCTGGGAATCCAAACATCCTTATTGCTGTCAAAGCTTTTGGATTGAGAGCCACCGTCCAGGTATAGTACTGTATGAGTTTTGAATAAAAGTGGTAAATGACAACAAAAAATGAATTTCTTTGAAGTAGCGCATGATATTGGAAAATAATCAAGCATCACATGGGAAAACTATAATTTCGAATATTCTCTCTTGCTTTTATTACTAAATTAACGGAGCAAAGTTTAGAGGAGGCGATGTTGATGAATGTATATATATTTCATGAATAAACATCAACAAAGCTTTGTGAATAAGCATCGACCTTAACAAAGTCTTAAAATCCACAAAGTTGGGCTGGCAATTCTATTATTTTGAGCGATTCAGCACAACATCCTCTATTAGTAGAAAAACTTTTATATTTTTTAATCATAATACTTAAGTTTTCTTAGGCTTACCTCAATTTTTTCTACCTCCAACCTTAATAAAAAACCACTTTTTCTCCTACTGCTTCGACTGGCTTATGTTTACAGCAGTGTTTTCAAAAGCGTAAGGGAAACTAAGGGAACAAGACTTCTTATCGTTAGAGGTACTCGCTTGAGACAAATGAGATGCCTATTTCAATAATAGTAATTATATGTGTCTACGTAGAGTGCCAAAAAATTAATAATCAAGCTACAATAAATTTGAAAGCAATAATAAATATATCTAAAATGCCAAAACAACGTTATTGTATTCATTGCAATCAACAAAATCACTGGTATATATCTGTATGCATCATAATCATACATAACATATGGCTAAGGAAATTTGTTTCTATGGATGCATCATGTTATGTCAAGCATCTTAGGCGAATGACCTGCACAAAAGAAAAAAAAAAAAGAAACTAACCGCACGTTTGATTGGAGGGAATAGAAATTTTATTCTCACATTGTTCCTCTAGAAATATTTATTCCCTTATTTGGTAGCATTTTGACAGGGAATAACTACTTCCATACCAATATTTAGAAAATATAATTATATTTATATAATAATTAAGTATTTAAAAAATATTTTAGATATATAATAATTTTAAGTATTTAAAAATATAATAAAAAATATATATAACTATATTTAATAATTATATATTTAAAATATATATAATTATTAAATATGTAATTATTTAAAAATATATTATATAATATATAATTATATTTTATATGATTATATGTATTTATACATGTAATTATTTAAATATTTATTAAATATGTATTTTATACATATTTAATATATATAATAAATATATATTTTATATAATTATTATATATTATAAAAATTATTACAACAATTAATTGTATTTTATATGTATTTTATATAAAGATATATTTTGTATTATAATATTTATTAAATATTATATGTATTTTATATATTATAATAATTATTACAAATTTAACATATACATTATATATATTATATTATATTTTATATGATAAAAATATATATATTTATTAAATATATAATCATTTTAAAAATATATTATATAAGATATAATTATATTTTATATGATTATATATTTTATACATATAATTATTCAAATATTTATTAAATATGTATTTTATATTATAAAAATATATATTAAATTAAATAATAATTAAGAATAATATATATATATAAGAAAAAATAATATCTTTTTCCTTGAATAAGGGTAAAAAAATCATTAGAATAAATTACCACATTATTTCTCATACTATTCTACAAACTAAATATTGGAATACTAATTTCCAACATATTCTATTCCAACAACCAAATATGGAAATAATAATTCCAAACTCAATTCCTATTCTATTCTATTCCCTGGAATTAACTGTTCTATTTCTATATTATTCCATTTCAACAACCAAACATAGCGTAAATGATTTGATCTACTCAATTTTTAGTAGATAGACACAATTTTAAGATGCTCTAGGTTCTAATCATGGTTGATGTTCACCACATCATCATCTCATCACTGACAACTCATAGTTGCTTAATCCTTTTAATGTCCTTATTCAAGATGACTGGATTTGTTCTCTTTGTGATAATGGAAAAGTAGGAGTACTTTCTGACTTTTAAATATCCATTCTTCTACAAAAATACCCTTCAACTATCCCTAATTCTTTCCCACATAGACATGAGAAAGGTGCTTTAGTTGCACCTGATCTTGCTTGAGTGCCTAGGCTCCCACCTGATTATCCTTTGATAACACAAGTTTTGGTGCCTGACTGTCATTTTATTTTACCTTTTAGAGTAATCCAACTCATTTGTCTTAACATTTTTATCTTCTAAATACTTTCTTTTTATGCTTTTTTTAATAGAAATTTTCTAACAGTTTATCCATGAAACATAGCTAGTCTTACGGTCTTCATTTTATATTTTTCTTTCAATTTTTTTGCCAATAATCTAAAATAACACTCTGTATTCATTTCTCCATTTTAACCAGCCTGGGGTAAATGCATTTCTCCATTTTAACCAGCTTGTTTTTATCCCATGCACCATCACCAAATCATGAATATTTTTCTATTTGATTGGAATGTTTCAGGTGGTCGATTTGCAAGTATTTGCTCATCCGCGTATTACTTTGAAGCCTTTGGTGCCAACTTTTCCTTGTTTTGCCAAAATATATGTCTCTCTTATGGAAAAGGTATGGCTTTTGTGTCTGTTTTTTTGTGTGTCATGCTTGAATTCTATTGGACGGTTGGCTATGACATGTGGGAACTCTTCCCATTTCACGAAAACTTCCGACTCCAACCAATTTCCTGGACCCTGTGTCCTGCCAACTGGAATTCTCTAATTTAAGCTATTCCTAGGGATGAATATAGGTGATTCATTTTTGTTGGTTTATGAATTTACAGAATTTTTTGTTATAAATGAACTAAGATTAATATGACTTGAAAACTATATCTGGGGTCCATTTCTTTTGTTCTCCCATTTTATGTTCACTTTCGGATTTTGCAGCCACATGTTGATTTTGGTTTGAAATTGCTCGGCGCAGATGCTATGTCTATCCCTGGCCTGTATAGGTTTGTTCAGGTTTGATCATCTCCCTGTTACTTTTCTACTATGAGACTTCCCACATTTCTGAGTTCGTTTTCTATCTTGTCCTTCTATTTGGGAAGTGAATACTATTTTCTTAGTTAAATTCTAGAAATTAGTTGTAGAAGTTCATGACTTCTGTGAACTTAAAACACAGTGAAATGCTTGAATGTAATATATCTTAGAGTGAAAATAATCATATATTATAGTGACCATAGTTGTCACTGGCAGCAAGACACGGGGCACGCCTCATGATCACACAAACCACTCATTACTTTCTTCTTCCCTGGATCTTATTGTCACTAACAACCATTGTCGTTGTAACACTTCCCTGGATATATTATAACCATATCGGGCTGATTTTCTCATCTTAAGTTCTTTTTTTTTTTTTTTCAGACCTTATCGTATTAATTCTTAATAAAGCAATTAAAGAATTCAAGAAATAATCTAGTTGGGATTAGCCATATGTCAACTCAAAATAATATGGGGCTCATTTCCCTAATGCTTCAAGCTGTGTCAACTTTATATTGCATTTTTAATGCTCTACCTTTCCTTTTGCTGCTTTGCCACTTTCATCATGGGACCTGGCCAGTTGCTATGGGGTATGATTGACAACCAGCATGGATGAAAATATCGGTAATTGTTATTATATCGGTACTGACCATATCAAATTGTACGTTTCAGTATCGGATGCAATTTTTTTTTCAAGTCGGAACCCAACATTCCATGATCACTAGAGATTTGATAATTGCAATTATTCATAATTCATGTGCCCTCTCTTAAATTGGAGGCTATAAGATCATTTTAAGATCATTGATATATAAACAGACACAAATGTATTCTCTCAAGAATTTGCTGCTACTATTTCACTGATTTACTAACTATTCTATTAGTTTTATATGCATCTCTTCTCAACTTGCAACGGGATATGCAGAATATCAGACTGCTGTTGAACTCTTTGTTTGTAAATCTGGACTTTGTATTACATGCAGGAACTTATAAAAGATCAGGTTGCTAAGATGTATTTATGGCCCAAAGCCCTTGAATTACCCATAATGGATGCTAAAAAGTAAGTGTCTGCAGTGTGTGTACACATATGAGTGAAAATGTGTATGGTTCCTAAGCCCTTTTCACAAGCCAATAACTTATCAAAACTGGCAGAGGTATGAAGAGACCTGTGGGGATTCTCCATGTCAAGGTCTTGCGGGCAATGAAGCTGAGGAAGAAGGATCTTCTGGGAGGAGCAGACCCTTATGTGAAGCTAAAACTTACAGACGACAAGCTTCCTTCTAAGAAGACAGCTGTGAAGCGTGGTAACTTGAATCCAGAATGGAATGAAGAATTCAAGATTGTTGTCAAAGATCCAGAATCCCAAATTCTGGAGGTGTCTGTGTATGATTGGGAGCAGGTAGATATTAGATTTTCATGTGTGGGAATTAGCGATGAAAATATCGGTATCGGTATTGGCAACATTTGGTAGTACATATTGGTATTGGACATGAAAATTGAGTTATATGTTAAAATTTGGCAATCATTAATCATTCATTTGCCTATTTAAGGAGTGTTAGTTAATTTTATGAAAACTAATCTTGATTTCTTTTTAAGTCATTAAAAAATGCCCCAAAGCCTTTGATTATGCATGTTTTATATTTCTATAAGGGAAGTGAATTTTGACTTCTTAGAAGATTTATAATTTTAGATATATTTAAAATGTGTAGATTTAAACTTCCAAGAGCAAATTGAAGAGATATAGTATTGACTATTTTGGGATATTTTTCCGATATTCGGAAAGATCGGTTGATATTTTGATCGATGATGGAATTAGACAATACTAGTCTCAATTCCCTTGAAGCTTATATGAGCTTTCTATGGGAATCCCAAGAAAATTCACTTAGTTACTCTTGAGTAGTCTGAAATTCTCAGAGCACGTAGTGTTCTAGAGAGGATGTGGGCGCTTGGGATTATGATTAGAATTGCGCACACTTTTGACCTCTTCACCTCATGGTGAATCTCGCTGTCTTCATCCCTACCCATGGACATAGGCGAATTGACTGGACCCTGCAAATGTTTGTGTTCTCTACATAAATTATAAGTTTTTCTATAGTTGACTAGCAAGGCTTAAGCTAGATTGCCAAATCTTGACTCCATGGATGAAAATATCGGTAGTAGTCGCACTCGTAGTGGTATTGGCTAGTTTGGGCGATACGTATCGATTGTGGTCATGTTAAAAATATGTATTGGTATCGGATGTATAGGATAATGTTTTTGGAACTGAACAAAATGAATTATTTGGGAAATATCCACGGATATTAGGTTAATCGGCTGTATATTAGAATATATTGCCGATGTGACAACTTATGTAATTTTGTTGTGGTATTGGAGAGGCTGATTCCTATATATCTTGCATATTTGCCAATGTTTCATTTCATTGTTGAATCTACAAGCCTCTAGTTGCATTCCTCACACCTTTCTGTCCACTGAATCCGAATGTTCCCTTTTCACCAGGTTGGCAAGCATGACAAGATGGGCATGAATCTTGTTCAACTGAAAGAACTTAAACCCGATGAGCCAAAAAATGTGACTCTAGATCTTTTAAAAAGCATGGATCCTGATGTTGAAAGAAATGAAAAATCACGGGGGCAGGTTGTACTCGAGCTGGTATACAATCCTTTCAAGGATGCTGAACTGCCTAATGATCTTGAAGATTCAAACACGGTAGAAAAGGCCCCAGAAGGAACACCTGCTGGTGGTGGTTTGCTGGTGGTTGGTGTCTATCAGGCTCAAGATGTTGAAGGAAAGCACCATACTAACCCTTATGTGCATTTGGTTCTTAAAGGAGAGGAGAGGAAAACCAAGGTATGTGCCACACTCATTTTACTTAAAGCTGGACTGCCCATATTATTAGCTTTATAAATGCTATAGAGTTTCTTGGTGGATGTGGATTATATAGACCCCTGTGTTGTTAAAACATAATTGAATTATATATTGAGTTGTTTAAAAGCTCAATTATTATATTTTATTAAATTGGATCAACAGTCAGAAACACACTGGTGGGAAAAAGGATTATGGGCAAGAGTTTGCTTCCCCCTTTTACCATTTAACTTTCTGAGAGTTGGTGCAATAATTTAGTCGTCGTCATGTGATGTGGTAGTCACAGATTTGGAATGTGGTAATGGCTTTTTATATTTAATTCAAGGTAATACCGTGTATAATAGATCTAAAGTGGTCTAACCTTTTTCCGAGAACACATGCATAGCAAGAGTCTGTGCACTGATCTGCCTTTTCTTTCTTGAGTGCCATCTGAAAATGGTCATCTGTGCCATTGTGCAGTATGTGAAGAAAAATAAGGATCCAAGATGGGATGAGGAGTTTGAGTTTATGCTGGAGGAACCACCAATTAATGAAAGACTTCATGTGGAAGTATTTAGTGTCTCATCAAAGTTGGGCCTGCTTCACCCCAAGGTATGCAGAAGATTTTGATTTCCATTTTACTGCTGAGATAGCTAACGTTCTTCTTTCCCACTTCACACTAAAACATCAAATACCATTCGCTGAAACTCTGAGCAGGAAAATCTTGGATATGCCGATATTAGTCTTGCAGACGTCGTTAACAACAGAAGGATCAATCAGAGTTACCATCTTATTGACTCGAAAAATGGCCGGATTCAGATTGAGCTGCAATGGAGAACTTCATCGGGTTAGTATGGCATGTTGATATGTGAAACCGAAACGCTACTCAAAACAAGTTTCCTCGCATTCATGGACTAAAATTAAGTTGGGTGTTCTTTTCTTGTATATATGGTTTTTTTGTGTGGCTTTTGATCAAAACTTAAATAATGCAGCCTGATTTGTTGAGTATGTGCTCTGTTTTTTACTGCATGTTTCTTGGTTACCAATGGCCTTTTTTTTGACATTTTGAATTGTTGTGGATTGAGAATTTTCTGGTCAAAATACAGTAAACCTCAACCAAGCTGCTTATAAACCTCAACCAAGCTGCTTATGTAGCCAGAGAATAAAAATTACTTATAAATTATAAATAAGTAAACAGATACCCTACGAATTTATTTTTCTATCATTCTGCAAATATAATTTCAGGCAAGAAATTATTTTACCACCATGAAATTTATAGTATATTATGTGTTGGTGGTAGTGGGATGACAATGGCGGTGGGGAGCTGGCGGTGGTGCGGTGGTGGTGGCAACGGGTTAGCGGCAGGGGCGGTGTTGATAGTAACCGGTCGTGGGTTTGGGCGGTTCCCGCTGGGTAATATCATTTAATAAGTTTAAAAAATATGGTAAATACTGTATTTTTGATTAATTTTTTTATTATATGGATATTTTATTACTCAAATTTTTATAAGTTTAAATAATTTTCAAAATTTTAATTTCATATTGCTTTAGGAAGGCATGGCATGTATGATACAATAAATTCAAATAATAATGGCTGTATATATCTATTTTTGATTTTTTTTTATTCTATAGTGTTAGTGCCTTGTATATTGTCGTAATAACTCAATTTAATTTTTCAACTAATTAAATTACTTTACTATTAATAACTTAAATATTTTCTTAACGAATCTAATTAAACTTTCTTTACTCAAAATTGGCATGTCAACATGTATAATTGACATTTATTTTAGGTTATTTATGACATTTTTAAAGTATTTGACGTCATATATATATCTATATACTAAAATGGGATAATTAATTTTTGTAAAATAAGATATATACTATAATAAGAGTTAAAAATAAAACTAAAATGAATAAAATTTTAAAAAAAAGTTAACTAATTTTTTTAAAAATAATAATATAATTATTTTAGTGTTGGGTTTCATGTCAAGGCCCATGAAAGGATGGCGAAGCCCATGAAAGAATGGCGAAGCCCACGAAGGGTGTTAGAGCCCACAAAGGATGGCGAGCTCAGCCCAAACCGCACGAGAGACCCACGCGCGCCAAAGGTGGCAAAGAAGAAGACGAAAACCTGGCAACGATTAATACGTTGTCGGAAAATCGGCTGCAAAGACGGAAAAACTAGCCAATGGAGAGCGGGCTGCACAACCTTGAATCTACTCCCGGCAATCGCCAAACAACTAGCCAATCCCCGCTTTAGAGAGAAATCGGCATGGACCGGCAGATATTCGGGGCCGCCCGCACCCAGAAAACGACAAATGAGCCGTGACTGGCCACAATGACCGGCCACGGCAGAAGCCCTTGCAATGGGCATTCTGGCGCCTATAAGAGCTCTTACTCTCCGCAGAGAAAGAGATCCCAAATTTTGAACTCTGATCCCCCATACTCTGAACGAACTTGCAAGGAAGCAAGAGCTGGAACTGAGGATAGACTTACTTCCATTTGGCACAAGCTAGCTCGCAACCGCTAACCCAAAGTCTACTCAGGCCACGGAAAGTCAGCCACCCTTCACGATGTACTAAGGAAGCCAGACTTTTCACAACCTACTCATTGCATTCTTCATACTAAAATACACACATCTTTCACGTTTCATCAGCATTCATCCGCACACCGCTCATAGCCTGCGCCATTTCCGTTTATTGTGGAAATTTACTGACTTGAGCGTCGGAGTGGCCGTGGTGGAAGAAATTTCGTCGGACGTCTGATCTCTTGTTTGTTGTTTGTGTTGTGTAGGTCCAGATTCATAGAGACGGAGACCGGACCCTTCGCCCGACGCCACCGCGTGCTTGGGAATCCGAAGGCTCCTAATTCGTATGGCAATCGCAGACTCGGGACGCAATAGATTAATATTAAATAATTATTACTGAAAGAAATTAAATCTATTTCTATTTTAGAGGGATAAGATCTTCAATTGTCTCATTTTTTATTGACAAGTCACATCTTTGAGAATTCTACAATTTAAAATTAATTATTTAATTTTGTTTAAAATTGTTATATATTAATTAAATAATTATATTATTTAAAAAAATAAGACAATTTTTTTAAAAAAATATTTTAATACTCTAATATTAATTATATAATTATTATAAAAAAAACTAAACCAATCCTTATCACGTGCCTCACAAGTGATTAGCCGATTGGAGAGAAGAAATTTCTCTAAAATCGCTCAGAAAATAAAATAAAAATAAAAATAAAGAAGAGAAAACGGGAAGAGAGAAACGGAAGGACGATCCCCCACTGGCTCGTTGAAATGTTTTCACCATTGCAGAGATTATCAATTACCTTTTGGGAAGGGAGAGATAAATCTCGTGCGCTAAGAACCCTCAACATTAGAGAGAGATAGAGAGATTTCAGGGCTGGATGTGCTTGATAATCGATTTCTATTATGTCCCCGTTTGAACTAGGGTTTCTGTTGATATAGTTGAGGTGCGTGCAATTGGGACGCCAATTTTAGCGCTTGTCATTCTAATTTTTGTTTCTTTCATGTTCTTTATTGCATTTTTTTCCAAATTTAGGGTTTGGTGTTATCAATCTTTTTTCTCGCTGTATTAATGGTGATGATATTTGTGAAATTTTTCGTATC
Source organism: Nepenthes gracilis (assembly GCA_033239525.1). Lineage (NCBI taxonomy): Eukaryota > Viridiplantae > Streptophyta > Magnoliopsida > Caryophyllales > Nepenthaceae > Nepenthes > Nepenthes gracilis. The sequence continues at coordinate 15,723,489 of BSYO01000016.1, read as the reverse complement.
TTCTAGGTTACTCAGATCATTTTATGTGTGTCTTCCCGTGTTGTTTGAGCTTTTGGGGTTTCATTTATGCGTATTTTGTCACCATCGTTTCCATAAAATTTCTGAACTAAAATTTGTGTATTGTCTTTGTTTATTGATGAAGTGCCCTGCGGTGTTCTTTCGATGTGAAATGCCGCGCGGTGTACATGCTTGTATTTTTTCTCCTTTTCGCCCATCATTATGGGAATTTAGTTCTCATACTACGTGTAATCCTTCTACAATTCCAGGTGACATGTTTTTGTGCTTCCGACTCTTTAGTATTTTACTTTTGGGAGGAGTTTACTCAGCAATTGCTTTCTTATACATTTGTAGGTGATGGCTGCTTTAACATGATATCGTGTTATTGCTTGTCCATCAGCTGTGTTATTGTGCTGTGAATAAATTTCTAATTGAGGTGTCAGTGTATTTTTTTTTTTTTTGGCTATAAAAATGCATCTGTTCTAAGATTTTGGGTAACCACCGAGTTTAATGGTAAGTACAGTCAGTAATTTCCAAGTTATGTTCACTAAATTCAATGGTGGCTCTGATTTTATGGCTATTTTGTGTGTGTGTGTGTGTGTGTGTGTGTGTATGTGTGTGTAAAATATAGTGCAGCATGCTACAACACGTGTCTCTTTTTTATCTTCTCAGGATAAACTTAGCAAGTAAATTTTCCTTTGCAAATAACAACTCCTTTATGTGTTTGGTTTACAGAGAAGGTCTTGGAGATTCCTGTATCATTTCCCAAACTAATTGTTTGTATTATTACCATAATAGTTGTTTTCTTCATTTTGTTGCCATGTTTCTATTATGAATATCAATCTATATTGTTAGGTTTTCTGATTGGCATGATTATATTATGGATTGCCCAGCCCTTTGGGCCACCCTTCTTACCTTTTTGGTGGGGATAGAAGCACGATAGAGTCAGATTCTTTAATGAGATGATTAAATATTCATATAATTATGCTAGGAATGAATAACTTTTTAGTCTATATGAATTTGGTAGAGATGTTAGGAAGATTTGTGTTTATATATGGCTGAAGTTGTTCTATATTCAACTGGTTGTAAATATTTAGAAGAACTTGTTCAGTGGTGTGTTTTCTTTCCACACGCAAATCTTGTACTTATAAAAAAATCTTTTTCTTCAGATGAATAGCAATTATTCTATATTCATGTGATTATATTGAGAGAGATACACTAGTTATGCTGTTGTGGTAGTTATTAGAATCTAGTATGCGGTGTGCCATTTCTAGCATCCATTTGTGTGCATTTGAAGGATCCTGCACATTGATGTGTTAAAATATCTCCATTCTGTCTAGTTGGCATCCCCTTTACTTCCATCTGAAATAAAAAAGTACCATCTTTGGTTTAAGGTATCAACTTGTTTGTAGTTATTTTATGGTTTCTTTTTAATCAGATTCCTACTTGGATTTTCTTTGGGGACTCCAGTCTGTCAACATAATTTCCACAAGATAAAAGAAAAATTGGCAGCTTTTAGAGATAAAAGTCCTATGAAGCGTCGAATTATACTAGTCTTATGAAGCACATTACACTTGAAGACTTCTTCACCCTTACTGAAATGAAGGATGGGTTCACTTCTCCTGTCCGAGTTGAGGAGCTGGTTGCTGTGATGCAGAAAGAGAAACACTGCACCGTGAAGAATGTTAGTGATGCAACAAGACAGTGGTCTGCCGTTGCTAGCGTTATAGCAGCTACAAAAGATAAAGATTGTCTTGATCTTTTTGTTAAATTAGATGGGCTGTGGTTCATTAGTAGGTGGCTTAAGGATGCTCAGAAATTTGCTGCTGATGCAAGTGATTGCCTTCTGGAAGAGTCAATTTCAGCGCTACTCCAAGCATTTGGAAAGCTTCAGGTTGATAAAGAGGAGCTAATTTCATCAGGAATCTGGGCCACCGTCAGGGATCTTCTCAGCCACCAAAGCACCAGTGTTCAACAAAGGGCAAGAGATCTAGTTGATGTGTGGAAACTGGGACACGAAGGTGATGCATTTCACCTGGATGCTGAGGACGTTGTGACTGGTTTTGATGGTGGAATGGATGTTTCTGACAAGATTGCTGCCAGTTTCTCTGTATGTTCTGAAGTTGATACCCCAAAACCGTTGTTGAATAATGAACATGATGCATCACGAGCTGCTCCAGATGACGATGAGGATGTAGTGGATGCCGGGTCAGATTTTCCGACCGCTGATGTTAAACTGGATCATGAGGTACATCTTTTAGAAGGAACGCCAGAGGGTCAAAGCTCCCAAGATGCAATAAAGGGCAATAGTGAAGCAAAGTCAGATGTTTTGAAGTCACAACATTCTGTAGATGATATAAGACAGATTAATGAAAATGAAACTTTTTTAGGCAAAGCAGGAAAGGAGGATGTTTCTTCTGCCTCTGATGTGCCTAAGCCAAGAGACATTTCAGAGGCCAACTCTGAAGGTGCTCCAAATTTTTTTCTGAAGCCTGATGGAGGAACAAATTCGGATGATAGGAATAGTTCGGTTGTGAAATCTACATCACTAGAGGTGCACATGTCAATAGGCAAGTCTAGTAGTGGGATGAATGATTGTTTGGTTTTACAAAATTGCACCACTACGTTGGAGCCCAAGCTTACAAAATCAACTATGTCTAAGATGTCAGATATGGACCTCGAGTATGGCACCATTGATGCACTTGAAATTGCTCGGTTAGTTGCTAATGAAGTGGAGAGGCAAGTTGGGAATTATGATGAACAATCCGGCAGCTCTTCTGAGAGAATTGTCAGAGGTAGCATTACTCAACTTGATAGTGTGAACTCTATGAATGGAAAACAACATCAGCACATAGAAGGCGTGCTAAAGGAGTTGCCATCTGTGGAAAATCATCTGTCTGCTGAGACATCACCACCAACGGAAGATTTTGCATCGATAAGTTCTGTCGATGCAGGCGCTGGACAGGGAAAATTTGTGCAAGATATTGAGTCCTCTCAAGTGACTGATGCGGCTCAAGAGCAAGAAACCAACATAGAGACAGGCATGTGTGGGTTTGATCTGAACCAAGAACTCTGTTTTGATGATGATGATCAGATGACTGCCAATCTGATGTCGAACGTGGTTGTTTCTGCCTCTAGAGCTTCTGCAGCTCCTGGAATGCTTGAACTGAAAGGATCTGCAGCAACAAGTGCTTTCCAGCTGGCATCCCCTCTCAAAAATTCTGATGGCCATCGAGCTCCATTTGATGGCGGCGGCACCAGCAGTGGTTCAAGGCAAAGGCAGGATTCACTTGTAATTGATCTTAATATGGCTGACGGTGGGGAGGATTATAAGGTTGCGGATCCTATGACAGGGGAACAAAACCCGACAGTACCTGGCCTTCCCTCCTGTGAATCGTCCGTGGAACCAAGTCCCAGAAAAACTTCGAGGCCCAAATTTGATTTGAACAAAATGAGCGAAGATGCTGATGCTACACTGTCCCACTGGAAACTTGATAGGCGGCCTTTTGTCTCTCGACACGGTCATCGTAGTCCATCACCTGCATCATCATCATCATCCATGAAGCCGCTGTCCTCGAGGAACTTTGATCTAAATCACAGACCATTAAATGACCATTTGGACCCATTAGAGCTGCACCCATTTGTCGGTGAGACATCTTCCCATAAAGTAAATGCGTATGGTCCATTTTATGAGGATTCTTTTTTTTCAATCATGGGAGCAAGAGTGAATAAAAACATTTTCCCTCTTCAAAGTCCCCCATCCTTGCCAAACGGGAGGGCCTCAGAGTTTGCGATGGATCCCGACTTGCCAAGAGCACGGCACCTTTTCGGCTCGTATACTGCAAATCCGTATGCACATTCCTCTGTCTATGGCATCAATGGACTAGCCACGGGTCCAGTCTTGTCTTCCCTGCCACCGATGTATGGACCCAATGGCTCAATCCCTTACACAGTAGATTCAAGCATAGCTCATATTCTCCCCCAAATAACGGGTTCTGCATTAACCGTTCCGCCTTCCTATTCCCAGTCTCCAGTAGCCATAAGCATGATGGGTTCTTTGCCGATTTCGAACCGGGCTGGCCTGCCATACCCTCTCCACCTGAATTCTGCATATCTCAGTGGCGGGGTGAATCGGGAGCTCGGAGTTGCCAGGCAGCTTTTCAACCCTAGCCCTGCCAGACCAATGAGAGAGCAACAACATACCGACAACTTTCTGCCCTCGTGGTCTGTGGTTGGTGGCAAACAGAAGGAGCCAGATGGTGGGCGGGAACCCTACTTGGCTAACTACAAGCGCCATCAGCCGCCGCATTCGTAAGCATGTTTTTCCCCTTCGACTATCTTTTCTACTTGGTTAATTATGATGATTCAGGCACTACAGGATGGCCTTATAGTCTATGGTGAGGCTGAGATTGACCTGAGTAAAGCTAGGTGATTATGGATGTGACATTGCTTCATAAGACCAAAGCTACAGAAGAATGGGTTGGGCAGGGGGAGAGTTAGGTTTTATTGATTTTCGTACGTTTCCATAGTTTCATTTTTAGTTCTGTTACATGTAAGGTCATTAATTACAGGAATCTTGGTTATATGGAGCTTTGATATCTTAACCATACTTAGAAATTAAAGGAATGGTCTCCTTTTCAAATGGTTTTTTAATATAGAGATATGAATCATGCTAGGTTTTATTGTTCTGGTGTTGCTGAAATTATCTTCTGCTACTTTTTGTGGAACAATTTATTATTAGGGTCCGAAAAATGATTTTTGTCTGGGTAAATTATCCCATCTTTATTCAACTTTGTTTTATTTATTTTTTTTCAAAATTTGACTTGCATCAAAATAATTTTATATATTTGTAACATTTGTAAAGGTAAAATGTATAGAAAAAATGTATTTTTCTAAGGTGTATTTGTTTTAAAATTAAGGTAGAATTTTTTTTTATACTTTGTATTTGGTAAATACTGTTTCAAATTTATTAAATAAGATGAATATAAATTTTATTTTGTTTTTAAGTAATGGTGGATGAAAGTTGGATAATTTATATTAATATTATTATTCTTTTGCAATACCATTTCAAAATGCAGGTAGTTAATTGTCACGATATGGGATTACTAATGGCTAAGCCCTAAACTATGATGCTGTAAATTTTCTTTTTAAACTAAAGTAAATATCTTGGTTTTTTTTTTTTAATAAAATGTTCAACTCAACGTTCTATTACTAGGGAAAAATAATAATAATAACGAGTTAAATATTTAATAAATAAAATTATAATTTAAGAATGAAAATTACAGAATATAAGTATATATGATATTAAAATATAATGTAATGGAGTAAGAATCACAAGTTATATTTCTAGCACCATTGACAAGCTTACTTTTGCCTTTCATTGTCAGGGATTGAACATCATATGTTATGGCTCCATATATAATTACAGTTAGATATATTTCAATTTAATTTATAAAAAATAATCATTCTTATAAGCTAGTTTATGCCTTAAATATAAGTAATCATAATATTAATAAAATATATTGAGCTTCATCCAATATAGTCTTTATTAAGAACCCTTGCTTTCATCATCTCCAATTATATATTTATATATCTTAGCCTATACCAATATATATATATAATTGATGGGTCCAACAGTTTATTGGACCACCCCGAAAAGCAGCAACTTAGAAGTTCTTTACAGCCTAAGGCTCAGATTGTGCGACCCAAATCCACTCATTGGCACATGGGCCATTGAAGTTGCCCACCGGGCAGACCCACAAACGTGGCCCAATAGCACCTGCTTAATGGTTCCAACTTAGCAAATATTTTTAAAATATTGCCCAAAGATTGCAAATTGCTCCAAAAAAGCAATGGCAATATAACAAATATTCTCAGGCAGCAGTTACCATTTGCAGCCACCCATTATTGCTAAAACAGCTCAGCAAATCTACACAGCACCAACTGTGAGGTTCAAGGAAGGCTACACCAACTCCAACATTATAAATTCCCCTTTACCTCTACGAAAGAGGGGGACTTTCGATCAGAAAAATATCCCTAAGGCCAAACTTCGAGGCACTTTCTAAATCATCAGACTCTTAGGTGCGATGAGACATTACCAAGCCGCTTCCCACCGATCGCAATTCTCTCTATAAGATGCCACCCCCCCCCCCAACGAGTGTACTTGCTTTAAGTCGTTCACTGTAGAGTGCAACTTTTTCTCTAAATCACTCCCCGTCAAGCACACTTATCTCTAAGCCGATCCCTACTGAGCGCACCTGTCTCCAAGTTGCTCATTGACCGAATGTACTTATTAGAATTCGATCCTCCATCTTGAATTCGCTATTCAATTAAGCACACTCATCGAACTTAATCCTCCATCTGAAAATTGCTCCCCATCTGAGTGCACTCATCGAAACTCAACCATCAATCTTAAAATAGCTTCCCAATCGATCGCATTTACCGAAACCCAATCTTCTATCACAAAACCACTCTCAACTGAGTTCACTCACCAGAACTCAACCCTCCATCTTAAAACCACTCTCCAACCAAATTAAATTTTTAATTAAAATTTTATTACTTAACAAATCAGTCCTCTAACTAACTTTTGGATATAAATTTTACGTCGATATCTTGATCACAATTAAACAATTACAATTTCATACAATAGACCCAAATTAAGTGCCACGTTACAGGTGACTCCGACACCGGCCCAATTGTAACGTCAAACCCGACATAATGAGTGATATATACTTAATACATACTCAGAGTATACAAATGTAGAAATATAAATCATAAGTGCCGCTGCTAGACAGCCAACACACATGTCGACAAACCATAAATATAACATTGAAACCGACATATAATCATCGAAATATCGACAATCTTTAAACTAAATTACAACATGTTATTCGGAATTAGAAACATCAACTTATTAGATCATTCAACACATTCTAAAGCTATCCAAATTTAACATGACACATTTGCCGATACTGAACACCATAATACAACATGTTAGACATCAAAGTGCTGTCCAAAAGCCAACTACATCACAAACCATTGTCCAAAACTAAAATTTAAGCTAAAATTACAACATTAGTTATTGTCCAAAAATATAAAATAACATTAAATATTGTCAAAGATAATATTATAATATATAAACATAACAATCTAAACTCTTTGTGTCAACCCATCCCTCATTCATTTTCATTTGGCAAGAACTCAAATATCTCGTCTAATAGGGGTTAGAAAATAATAAAAAGTGAACCAATAGCTCAGTAGGATGCTATAATATATCAATGAATATTTATACTTTGTATTAAAACATAACAGATGAACTATCGAATATGATCGAATACAATGACATGACATTTTCGTAATACTTATGTAGGAAATTCCACGCGCCGGATTCCTCACGTTGATCGGAACCCAACCTCTATCACAAAATCGCTCTCCAACTGAGTGCACTTATTAGAGCTTAGTCCTTTATCGTAAAGCGGCTCCCGAACTAAGTGTACTTACCTGAGCCCGGTCCTCTATCGTAAAGCCGCTCCCAATCGAGCGCATCACCAAAATCTAATTCTTCATCACTAAGCTGTTCCCTAGCCAAGTATACTTATTGGAGTCTAGTCCTCCTTTAACACTCAATCCCCCAAGATGCATTTCTGGGTTTAGGTTATTATGCGGATTAGGAAGATTTCGGATTCCATGCACCAGGTCGATCTTGAATGGGTCAAGTCTCCGCGTCTTTCAACCTAGACCCTGTACACTACAAACTACGAATAAAAGGTTAGAGGACGACTGAAGATTTTACCACCGTAAATATTTCGACACTCAAATTAGAAATCTTTCCTAGAGAACCGAAAGATGAAAGCGTGAAGGTAAACGTGATGGGAATAGTACGAATGCTAATAAGTAATAGGTGCGGACAATGATTAGTGGAGGCGTTGGCTCCTTTAGTGTACTGCGGTGAGTGGCTCACTAAGATCACCGAACTGAAGTTGAGGAAAAAAAGTTGGTTCTTTTTCCTCGTATTTGGGTTCGAAGTTTAGCGCCAAAAGGCTCTTGAGTGCTCCGAGTGTTTTTTGATGCAGGATTTCAGATATTGGATCCCCCCTTTCTCCATTGTAGGAGAAGGTATATGTAGGCTCTGTGGAGGAGGATTTTGGGCACGAAAACTTGTGATAGGTGGCTTGCTTGGGTTCGTTAGACGCTGAGCGCTGGCGGTGGCCAGTAATATCAATTGTTGCCTTGTGGTTGCGTGGGGATCGTCGCCGAGCTTGGCCCGCATAGGCCTGGTTGACTTTTGCTAAGATTGGTTGAGTTGCTGCAAGACGGTGGGTGTTGGGGCTCACCAGGGTTGACATTGTCTCTTATTAGCTGACATTTTCCGAGTCTGTGCTTCTTGCGCTGCCAGTTCACAGCCATTCCTGAATAGGTGTAGGTGGATGAAAATTTGGCGTTTGTTAGAAGCGTTTAGTGAGCCTTACTCCAAATCTCCGGAGCCCCATCGCCTGGCGGGGCCTGCCTAGTGGTTGGGTCTCATCGTTGCTGGTTGGGACTCGTTGATGTCGACCCATATTCATACTAGGCCAATCACCCCAAAACATGTATTTACGCATTGTCTACTCATTCTCCCATTTTTCTATTCAGCTAAGAAAAATTTTTAACTTCAGTATTGGAGGGTATATCGGGGAGTAAGTTTCGTCAATCCTCTAACCTCTTATTTGTTAATTATAGCGTGTAGGATTTAAATATGAAACAACGAAGATCAAACCCTTTTCATTTTAACCTATCGGGCAAAATCAAATGGCTCCATAATTTATTCGATAATCTGAATTTAGAAACAGATCAATAATATTGATAAATTTAAAGAAAATGAGGTCAATAAATTATTTAAATACTTAAATAAATTTTACGAAAGTAGACTTTATTTTTACAAAAATTTATAACTTTCAACGCTTTCATATATAAAGATTTTGAACTCTATTTTTTGACTTAATATTTGTTAAATCTTGATTTAGATCAACATTGAGCTTTATGCCCTGTTACCTCCTCTAATTTATTTTAATAACTTATCAATGTGATGTACCTTATTACTTAGCCAAAATTTATAATATTTATTTCAAATTTTTAATACTTAACAACTTCAAGATTTTTAATTTTTGCTTTGTCATTAATTTATTAATATATTTAATTTAATTATTATTTTAATTATATAGTTGATTTTACTTTTTATTAGTTATATTACTATTTTTTCTATAACTTTTAAACATAAAATCTAGAAAATTTAATTTGGACACATTTTTTATTGAAAAATTAGTATGGTCATAAATTTTATCATAATATTTAAAATTTTATATAATATATTATCATTGAATTTTCTACATGCAATTTGGCCTCATCATACAAAAATTTTCAATAAATTTCAAAATCACCTAATTACTTAAATCTTCTTAAGACTTGTTTAAATTCCTCATTCAATACTTTATTATAAATTATTTTATTAAGGGTTTCATAACATATCTTCTTGGAATTGATAAATTATCTTACTCCATATCTTCTTAAGCAATTTAACTTATAAAATTTTACTTTTTTTTACTTATTTTTTTCTATATTTTAATTTATCATGTAGTATTTTTATGAATTACTTAATTTTATCTTAACACCCATTTGGCCACTTAATTATTTTCAATATAAATTTCATAAACTAAATCATATTTTTCACATGAATTTCTTATAATTCAAATATAATTCTTCTTATTTTAATATACAAATCTATCTTCAAAAATGCCACTTAAACTTCTTTATTTATTCATTATAAATTTATAAAATTAAAAGTTAAAACAATAATGTCATTATTACTTAATTTCTTTACGATAGCTTCTCATTCTTTTAAAATATCACTCAAATATTTTTTTTTACATTCTGATGCGTCCTGAGATCCATTTATTCACACAATTTCGTTGGAATAAATTCTGATTAGTTTAAGGCTTCAAATAAAACCTATATATATTACTTTTGGGAGCTGTTTTCAGTAGCCACATAATTGGATATCAAATTTAAAGCATATACCAAGAACACTTTACAAGCTTGCACACCACTTAGTAGAGTCTTGTGCTTTTAATAAATAGCCGCTACTCCCTGGTATGTCCTGCTTTTCTAATTAAAAGATAGGAAAACACTTTTTCTCTCAAAATTTTGGGGTCAGTTTGTCGAGTTCCTTCGACAATATGGGGGTGACTTGTGGCTGGGGTGAAAGGCCAACCAAGATTGAATAAGCTGATTTTTCGCAAAATCTATTTTAGTAGAGCGTATAATATCGATGGCCCAAGATAAAGCACTCAATGGGCTAGGGTGGCTACTATTTCACCTTACCAACACTAAGGAAATTCCGAATACAAGCCTAAATTGTTTGTATAGACAGACTTTTTGAATGCTAAGATTCCAAGTCGAAAGAAAAATAGCCCAAATCGTACGTTAAGATCCGTTTCATTTTTATGCATGAAAACACCTAACAATATAAGCACTACTAATTCTTTTTTATTCTCAGAAAGATCTTTCACGATTTTTGAATGGGCTCCATTTCATTTTTAGGTCATGAAATACAAAATTTCCAAAATATAGAGGCAAAATTCATCAATTATGCTATAATCAAAACCAAGTAACCAATACATGAGAAGTACATTAAAGTATGCAAGTGAATGCCATATGTGTTAATTATGTATAATTTCAATTAATGGTATAATTCATGCTAAGAATAAAAATCTTCTAAGTATGTCTACAAAAAATATCAAAACCAATGTTTAACTTGTAATCGAAATAACAATATCACAATTTAATTATTTTTGCATTTTATTGGAACTGACAAAAATAGAAAATTGATTAGAAATATCATTTGAAAACCTTCAACTGACGTAACGTTAAATTTATTTATTCATATTAACGAACTCATATAATAATAAATAGATAAAGGTAATTAGGTTAGAAGAAAATTCTATTTAAATTAGTTGACCAAAATATAGAGGCAAAATTCATCAATTTGGGTTTAGCTAAAAATAATCAAAACCAAGTAAAAATATCTTTATTAGAAAGTACATTAAAGTTTAACAAGTTGAATTAAAAATTCAATCATAATTTATTATAATTAAACTGTAAAATCTAACGAATTAGTATAATTCAAAGCTCAAGAATAAAAATCTTCCTACCAGCACTTGTAACTTTGCAAAAATATCAAAATTTACCAAATGTTTAATTGACTACTTAAATAAAAAAGTTGAAATATAAAATAAAAAAATTATTTTTGCTCCAAATTATTTAATGTAACTAGTTGTCAATGGCCATAGAAGTTATGCACTATAAAATATAATGATATTACGTGTATATTTTAGTTTTATTAAGATTTATATGAAGGTAGAAAATTACCTTAAAAAAATTTGAGGATATATTTGATTTAAAGAAAATAAGAATAAAAGAAAAATTAAAATTAAAATAAAATGTTTTTGGTGTTTGAATTGGATAAAAATTTTTTTAAAAAAATTAGTATGAAAAATATGTGTGAAAATATAGTGTTATATGAAAAATTATATTTTATTTAAAAATAAGAAAAAAATCAAAAAAATGAAAAAAATTGATATTATTTGGGTAAATAGCTTAAAAAAAAAATTAATTATTAAATTCAGACTAAGGGAAAATATCTTTATTAGTAACCAAGCTATTAGGTTTAACAAGCCACCTTGGGGGTATTTTATTAAAAATTCAATCATAATTTATTATCATTCAACTCATAAAATCTAACGAGCTTAGTCTTAAGGCCTCAAAGCTCAATTTTGCTGTAATCTTAAGGTTGAAGCAGCTCACTTCCTACCAGCACTTGTAACTTTTCAATTTGAATTAACTCGATTTTTTAATTTACACACCAATAATATTTATTGAAATCTTAATTTTTTAAACCAAACATACCCTCAGAAAATTATAAATAAGGAGAGGAAAATTAGGAAATTTATACTTTATTCTAAATATTTTCATAGGGAAAGTATTGAAATAGTTCTAAAATATTATTAAAGATATATTTACGTAAAATATTTTAAAATATAAATTTTATCTGTCACATAACAGCTGTCTAATTGACAATCAGTAACCTTAATTTTTACATAGTTTTGAGTTTTTATGCGGTGGAGTGAATGAAAAAAATAATTATAATGTAAAAAAATAGAAATATATGGATAAATTAAAATTCAAAAGCCATAAATAAGTTTTTAAAATTTTTTATAATTAGGTAATTTTGATAAATTTGATTAAAATATTATAAAAATATTTTAAATAAAAATATTTGTATAAAGATGTTAATTATAAAAAATTGTTGAGAAAACATTTTCAAATTTAATATTTATCTAAAATAAAAATAATACTAATAAAAAATTTATAATTCATACTAAGTTGATTATTTTTAGCGTTATTATATAACATTTTAAAACTTAATCAAGCTTAATTTTTCAAATTACATTAATTTATAATATTTTTAATATTTTAAGTATACATTATAAAATTTCAATTATCAATTAGGTAAAACTAGTTAAGGGGCATGGCTGTAATCGGATATGCTCGGCGCATTTTCTATGATTTTGTTCATAGCACGAAAAAGGGATAGAAGAGTGAAAAAAAAAAAAAAACGGCGGGGACGACGTCGTTTTTGTTCATCTTTTTCTTTTAAAACCCTAACACAAGAACCGCATCTCTCCCTCTCTCTCTCTCTCTCTCTCTCTCTCTGGGTGTTCATCTTCACTCTGCGATGGATTCTAGTTTTGCATTCGAGGCGCCCAGTGACGAAGAACCCGAACTTGAACCGGATAATGAAAAATGGGAGAAGCGGGGAGACGAATCTCAATCGCCATGGGACTTCTCCTCATACTCGGAATCAGCCGCAGAAGAACACAACCGTCGGAAGACAACCTCCGTCGAGTTCAAAATCTCCAGAGCACTACAAAAATGTGCTCTCTCTATCCCCAATCCTAAAGACGATGAAATCTCCGACTCCGAGCATCACAAGCAAGTAATTCTCCGGTTCTTTTTCTCTCTCTCTCTAGATATTTGCGGTTGTTTCTACATACTGAATTTATCTAATTAACGGTATACATTGCTTCCAAAATGTAAATTAGGAAGATTATAAGACAGAAGAGGGCGATGACGAAGCAGAAGATGGCGGCGACCCAAAGTCGTTCTTTGCGCCGTCTGATGGAGTTTCTTTTCATGCCAATTCGTTCATGGAGTTCAGTCTTTCGCGCCCATTGCTTCGGTCTTGTGAAGCGTTAGGATATACTATGCCTACACCAATTCAGGTTAAATCGAGTCGTCGATTTGGTTCCTTTTAATTAGCAGTTTGTGATTGTTTTCTATGGTTGAATAATGAAAGCTTTGGTTTAGATGCGGAGACTGCTTTGTTGTTGTTCATGTTTGAGGTTTTCTTTGTAGGCAGCATGTATACCATTAGCGATGGCTGGGCATGATATTTGTGGGAGTGCTATTACAGGTTCTGGCAAGGTAAAATGATTGCTTGCAATGTCTACTATTATCTGCATTATTATTATTATTATTATTATTATTTTTGGCTTTCATTTGCATTGACCTGAGGCTGTGGGTTATGTGTAAACATTGGCTATCAAATTTATTTATTTTTCTTCATCTGGATGAAAATGTTGTTGAACTGAAGTGCTTTTGTAGAGCGCTTGGAATTATGGAGGGCTGATGGCTATTTGGAAATTATTTAGCTTTGCTGGTTGTTGTGTTTCTTTATGCAGACAGCTGCCTTTACCTTACCTACCTTGGAGCGGTTACTGTATCGTCCAAAGCATGTTCCAGCAATTAGGGTCCTTATTCTTACCCCAGCCAGGGAGCTTGCTGTTCAGTAAGTGTCCCTACATCATCTCTCATTGCACGCACAGAGCTATACACACTGGTAAACATGCTTCCTGCTCTACACATGTATTAGAGAGAACAAATAAGGCTACAAAGAATGAACCTCGAGATGCATATCTTTGCATATTCTCGAGCTTTGAGAAAATCAAGTTCGAATGCAGCCCTTATGATGTTAAAGGCTTGCGGTGAACGACTTAAGTGTGCCTAGGCATGCCTAGGCCCAAGGCTCAAAGTTTGGTGCGTTGAGGTGAGGCCCATTCTAAGAGGGCGGCACCTAGGCTCCGAGGCATGCGTTTTTTGTTGAGGCTCAAGGTGCGGACTTTGAGCTCCGTAGATTTATTTTTAAAAAAATTAATTATTTTCTTAAATTAGTAATTATATTTAATTATTAATTTTTGTACTAAACTAGTATTTATGAAATTAGGATTGATAAAAGTAAAGAGTAATTAATCAAAAAAAGTTTGGAGACTATTATGAAGATGGTGCATTTACATTTGAAAATAATTATTTGACAAAGGGCTTTGTAGCTAAAATACTTGAAGTAAGTGAGGCTACATATCACATTAAATTGAGAAATGGCATAAATATTGAATGATATATGTCTCTAGCGATACTCCATTGGAGTTTATAAATAATGAAGATTTTAATTTAGAGAAATATGTAAATATGAAGAAGTTATTCAAATATATAAAAGAAAGGAGAAGGACTTTTATTTATGATGATAAATTGTTACTCTTTGTTATGAGTTTCTTAAGAATAATATTTCTAGATTGATAATGAATTTACTGTTGTTATGTATTTGTGGCAAGTTGTGCTAATTAATTGTCATATTTTATGTTCGTTGAATTATGAGTTATAATTATTATTAGGGATGTTTTTTGGTACTTATTCTATTTTTAGCGTTCACAATTGGATTTCCTTACCATAGCATCTTGTATACATATTTCATAAATTAGTGCTTCACTTCCATCAGGCCTGCGCATTGTGCCTTATGCCTTGTGCCTAGGCCCTAGGGATCATTTGTTTCTTAAAGTGTCTTCTGCCTTTAACAACACTATGCTGTCTTGTTTCTTTTCTTTTTAAAAAATCCTATTGTGTTGTCGGTTTCATTATTCAGTTGAAACTTAGTTGTTCTTTGTACGATATTAAAGGGCTTGAAGATTGTTGAGGGAATATATACCTTGATGGATTTATAAAATTCTATCATTTAAATCCATATCAATAGAATCCTCAGAAGGCGTGTTAAAACAGAATCAATTCAATTAAAGGAGATTAGGTGGGCCTTACCAGCACCTGCACATATTGAGAGTATTGTGATGAGATAGAATGTATCTCCAGCAATGCAATTATACAATCATGCTCCAAATAATGTGTTCCCAAATTCATCTTTAAATTCATAGCCGTAGGAAGGATCTCTTGAATTTGCATCTTTGTGCCTGTTATGAAAGTTGGCCTTCCAAACTTCAACCCTTATTGCGTGAATAGCTAGGAAATAAACTATTCTCTTTTGGGCTATGAGTTAAGGGAAAATTCCCCAAATGATGGCTCTGTGGATCAAAACAAGCTTGCAATTTCTCCAAAATCTTCACACTAACATTTTGTTCTCATTCACTTGTTGTGGCAAAGGTGATTTTGCTGTCAACTTCTACAAATTATCAACAATGGTGGTCTGTTTAAGATTGTACTTTGTTTTGGACAGTGATTTGATTTTTGGCAAAATAAAACTTGAAGCTTCTTGTCACCTAACTACTTAACCTTTGTAAATCCGGTGCAATTTCAACTGAGAAACTGATGAACTGTAAGGAGGCAATTTGCAACTCCATAGCTTTTCGTAGATTTAGTTAGAAATTCACCCAAGTTGAGGAGTACATCTATAGCTTAAATTATTCTTCGGTAGCTATCTTTTTCCACGGTGAACTACCACAAAAAGTTTCCCAAAATAACTTTATTGAAAATTTTAGAATACTGAGTTACTATGCTTAAGTAATAATTAACAATTACTTAATGGAATTTGAAGGTTTGTCCTCATCCATCCCAGAAACAAGCGTTTGACAATCCTCTGTGACTTCTAAGCATCTGAATAATGAAATTTGAACAATTTAGCTTTTTGGTTCAACTGTCTCACACCTTTGGTGTACATTCGCATTCGTTCTAATTTAGTTCAAATTAATATATTATTGATGCATTCTTTTATCTTTCAGGGTTCACAGTATGGTAGAAAAACTTGCCCAGTTTACAGATATCAGATGCTGTCTTGTTGTTGGTGGGCTATCAACTAAGGTTAGATCGTGGCTTCAGCTTCTGTGCAGTCATTCTCTAATTATACTCGGGAAATTCCCTTATGCAACCTTGTGCCACTTATAGAGACTTCGTGCTCTACCCTATTTGAGACACTGCTGCTGTCTCCAATGTTTTTATTATGTTTCAATTGCAAATTGGTCATGTGGGATTTCTTGTTCTACAACTTGTATTATTTGGTTGGAGGGTTCTTGTTTATACATTTGTGTGTGTATATTCTCCTGATTACAAATTTGCAGAAATGTGTCAAAAGTTAATTTGGGGAACTTATTTCTCTATGATATATGTCCGACTGTGTGCTTTGCTCATATAATAGAATGTTGAGTGCATGTCTCTTTCAGTAATTATTATTCTGGTCATTGTAAATTTAGGAATACAGTTTAGCTTGTCCAATTTTAAATAGATTTTAAGTGCATACATATTCCATAACAATTCTTATTCTGCACTTCTCTATATTTTCATCCCATTAGACACAACATTCTGCATGTTTGGTGCAATGTCAGCTTTCTTGTTTATGCAGAAATGCCTTTTTTTCCCCACTTGCCTTTCTCGTCCGACCGTTACTGAGCGATTGGTGTCATAATTATTTCAGGTGCAAGAGGCAATGCTGAGATCAATGCCGGATATTGTTGTGGCTACTCCTGGGAGAATGATAGATCATCTGCGCAATTCATTGTCAGTAGATCTGGACAGTCTTGCAGTTTTGATCCTGGATGAGGCTGATCGGCTTTTAGAGCTTGGCTTTAGAGAGGCAATCCACGAATTGGTTCGTATGTCTCCCAAACGGAGACAAACTATGCTGTTTTCTGCTACCATGACTGAAGATGTTGATGAGCTTATAAAGCTATCAATGACCAGACCTTTCTACCTTAAAGCGAACCCCTCTGCTGAACGACCAGCATCCTTGACGGAAGAGGTAGTGAGAATACGCGGAATACGTGAAGCACATCAGGAGGCAGTTCTTCTTGCATTGTGCTCGCAGACCTTCACATCCAATGTGATCATCTTTAGTGGAACAAAGCTGGCTGCTCATAGGTTGAGGATCTTGTTTGGGTTAGTGGGCTTTAAAGCTGCTGAACTTCATGGGAATCTCACCCAAAACCAGCGTCTTGATGCCATGGAAATTTTTAAGAAAAAAGAAGTGGATTTCCTGATTGCAACAGATGTTATTGCTCGTGGACTTGATATAGTTGGAGTTCAGGCAGTTATAAATTTTTCATGTCCTCGTGATGTCAATAACTATGTTCATCGAGTAGGTCGTACTGCAAGAGCTGGTAGAGAAGGATATGCTGTTACATTTGTCACTGATAATGACTGGCCTTTGATGAAAGCCATTGCCAAAAAAAGAGCTGGTTCTAAGTTTAAGAGCAGAACTGTTGCAGAACAATCAATAAATAAGTGGTCACAGATAATTGAGCAAATGGAAGATCAGGTTTCTGCAATCCTTCAGGAAGAGAAGGAAGAGATGGCCTTTAGAAAAGCTGAGATGGAAGCAGCAAAGGTATTTTCCTTTATTTGTGTTGCTCAAACCCAAAATATAGTATGCATTTATATTTAAATGACCATGAACTAATTTATTGGGTTGGCTATCACAAGGTGTCCTCATATGAATTGCATGAGCCATCCTATGACCTATATTCCTTGATGGAGTTTTCATATTTATTAGCAAATTATAGCCCACAATACATTTGGCTAATGTTGTAAATTATGGTGAGTTAGCAAGGTAAACTTGTTGAAACTAGTTTGTATGAAATGCTGGAAAAATTGACCATCGGGTATGAATATAACCCAAATGGCATGGATATGATCTGTTGTCCTATTTTATCTGATTTCAAGCTTGATCTATTAGAATGAAGTGTAGATCATGACACTTGACAATAATCAAGGATCGCAACCGGTTTCTGCTATTTTATACCTTGGCTTGGCTTGTTGGATTGTGATAATCTAGAAGATTGATGCTAAAATCATTTTGAAAAAGACTGTTAGAGGATTATCTATTATTACATTTTTCTAGGTCTGATGATGTGCAATTTATATATCAATTTGAGTAATTGATATACTGAGACATTGTCTTTACTGCTGTTGTGTTACTCTGTTTTGGCCAGGCAGAAAATATGGTTGAGCATAAAGATGAAATCTTTTCACGCCCGAAAAGAACATGGTTTGTCACTGAGAAGGAAAAGAAGCTGTTGGCTAAGGCTGCAAAGGTGATGGTTGTTGTCTTTGTACATACCTTATATGCGATTAAAAGCTGTTTCATTGCTGTAATAACATCATATATCTTGGTTTGAAGTATTTATATGTATGCATCATGAGAATAGTGAAGAATATTGTATGAATGCATCACTAGAATTGTCAACAAGGACCATATTTCCATTGTATCGCTGTTCCTTGTGAATTCTTGTCAACATTCTGGTGCCATATGTTTATGCAAACCTTATGATGATGTTCAATAACTTCCTGAAAGATGGTTTAATCTCCGGTAAATTTGGAGAACCTGCTTTGCCCTAGTAGTTGTTGAATCCACTCCTTTGCCCCAGAAGATGAAAAATCACCGATCCAAACACAGATTAAACTTTACTTACTCAAAAAACACTCAGTCAATGAAGCTTCTTCAAAGAAACTGGGCTGACAAGAAGCAAAAACTGTGTTCTATTTTGTATGAATGCTAAATTTTTCTCTCCATATTATTTTCTTATGCAGGAGCCTTCCCCTCTCCCACTCTAGCTCTCTATGAGCGCATAAAACCACAATAGAAATCATAATCTCTTCCCAACCGCATTTGCCGCCTTATTCTTTGGCATATATGCTTTGAATTTTTTAATTGTCCTTGCTCCTTGATTTATTGACATATCCATGGATATCAGTTGCTCCATTTCCTTAATATCCTTATTTGGATGTGGACTTGACCTCCCCGTCAGAGCCATATTCATACGACTTTCTCCTTTTAAATCCTCAATTAAATGAGCATCATATTCCAGTCATAGATGCAAAGTTTTTAATATGCTCAAAGGCTACCCTTATGTGAAGTCTAATGGGTCTCATACATGGAACAGATGGGAAAATGTTAGTTTTTTGGCTTAATAATTGTATTTATGTATTTACATTTTATCATCTGTTGCTACCATTTGAGAAAGCATTGTATCCTGAAATTTGTGTGTTAAGCTCAATTTATATCCCCATGATAGGCTTCCATGGGAAAGGGCAATAATCTCGGGAGTGAGGTAATTAGTGCCCAACAAGCAGAAGAACTTAAGATGAAGGAAAAGAGAAAGCGGGAACGCGAGGTATGTGTTGTCCTTCAATGTTTCTATCCATCTCTGCATACAGACAGCTCTTGTAATGCTCTCAATATGAGACACTTTTTACGCACTTTTATTGAGCAGAAACACCTGCCCCGTAAAAAGCGCAGAAAGCTGGAAGCAGCTCGGGAGATGCTGGAAGATGAAAATGAATTAGGCAATTCCAAAGAAGTATGTATTTATGTAGTTGAATGCTCTGCCCAGTATGTGTTTTTTTTTTTTTTTGTAATTTTCCAATTATGTGCAAATGCAGTTTTAGGGTCTACATTAAGGGTATTTGATCGGAGCATCTTACATTGTTAGCATGGTGACCTTACCTGTTTTCTTTCCACTGACCATTTGTAGAATCTTGACTGCATTGCAATGTTTGTATGGCTTCACTTCACATACTAGTTCAACTTTAGAATGGCTTCTTTGTAGTGTTGTATTCACTTCTATGTCTCTGGTTTTATCTATATGGTGTTGTTGTCATTATCCGATTAAACTATGCACCGTCCAACTATGCACTTGATGCTTTGTAATTTCAATTTCAATTTTGCTCTCCCTCTATAGTTCATACGCGCAACAGATTTTAGAAGAATTCTCTATTGAAGGGGTCTGACAAAATTTTCTTTCCCCCTCTAGTTCATATGCTGAGCTGTGAATGTCACATTTAATGTATCTGATAAATTTGAACCCTAATTATATTTTAATTAGGTGAATGAAAAGGGTAAGGAGGGTAAAAGTGGAATCCCAATTGTTGAGATTGGCTATCGCCGAGCAAAAGCCATCAAGGCTGGGAAAAGAGCAAAAGAAGCAGGCAGGAATGTGAAAAGGTCAGGGAAAGTGAAACACCATCAGTCTAGAACAGAAGAGATGCGAGATTTATTTCAGACTGACATGAGCGAGAAACAGCAGAAAAGAAACCTTCAGAGAACTGGAAAGAAAAAGGCCAAGACTTCTTTCAAGAGCAAGTCCAGGTATGCCATA
Source organism: Nepenthes gracilis (assembly GCA_033239525.1). Classification (NCBI taxonomy): domain Eukaryota; kingdom Viridiplantae; phylum Streptophyta; class Magnoliopsida; order Caryophyllales; family Nepenthaceae; genus Nepenthes; species Nepenthes gracilis. Next base: position 15,703,030 of record BSYO01000016.1, on the reverse strand, counting down.
GCTTCTGATCCTGCACGCTTTTAATTGGTCTGCTAAAGATCGTATAAGAGTTTCAGAAATGTGGTTTATATTTGGTTGAATCTGTGCAAGCTATCACATTAGACTTTCTGATCGTCATTTCTCTTGAGTAGTAGGTGTCACAAGTTTGTTTTATGATGTGTAATAGCTGTAGTATCTTACTTTACTCACTCAAAACTTGCATTACTGACCTGTTGATAGTTTGTCCTGGACATTGATATTATAAAAATTTTATTGTGAGATACAAGCTGCCTATCCTGGGGCTTCTCTTTAGCTCCCTCTGTCTATTTTAACTTAGGAGTTCTAGTTTCTGAATATGCCTTTTGACCTTTTGGTCATATACTATTAAAAAATAGCCTTGGATACTTTTTTTTTTCTGTCCCTTCGGTTAAATAGCTGTCCTTAATCAGGCTTTTCTAGTTTTTTCTGGCATGAAAGTTTTTTTGGGGGGAGAGGGGTGTTTAGTTCTTCTGACTGATTCTATCAATCCAAATCAATGGAATTATATGATGCTTGTTACTTATCATTTAGTGCGGAAAAGGGATGGAAGTCTCATTCTCATATTATACTCTATGATCTTAGTGTGGTTGTCGGAGTATGAGGAAACCGAGTAGGATGTGGAATGGTAAGAAATGAACCCGCTGCAAATTTTGGTGGGAATATAGTTTTCCGCACTAAATTTCCAAATAATGGAAATGTCCAAATTCAACATGAGAATTGTGATGCCTCCATTGCAATTTCCCACCCTTTTCTCACATACCAAGTTGTCAGGTGTTCGGTTGATTTATCTTAGTAGGAAATGGAATTGACTAATTAATTTTGAATTCTCTAATAAAGGGTAATATAGATTTGGAATATCAGTTGCAGAATCAAGGTGGTAGACTGCCTAATTAGAGAATCCAACAGCGTAGGTTCAATCCCCACCAATTTCCCAGCCCATCATACCTATCCTCCAAGTAAAAATGGGGTAGAAAAGATTTGAATCGCTGATCAGTATCTTTACCATTTTCTCATGGAGAGCATCATAAACGAACTTCACTAGTCAAAATGTATAAAATGTGTGCGGGGTGAAATTTTAATTTCTTTGTAAATCAACTATCAAATACCTCCATAACTGGGTGCCCCAGTATGATAGACTTCATTGTTTGCTTTAGAGAGGGTCATACATAGTCTTACCAAATTACTAGGCATTGCAGTAAGGCTGCTACATGTTTAAACTCGTGATTCATGTAATAATGAATAAAATGTGCCGGGGATTAAATTTTATTCTAATGTCTATTTTTGAATGTAATATTGCTTTGAGGAGAAAATGGAAACCCACAATATCTGCATTCGATGCTTAATCTATACTTTCTAGTAGAGATGCTATCATACAAAAAGAAATCATTCCAAAACATCACTGGATGATATAGTGTAGTTCAATAACCGGGTTGTTATTTTGTGGGAAGATTTTGATGGTCCACTATATCCTTTTTGGATCTCTTGAGAGACTCCTTTTTTTCTACAGCAAAACTCAGTCTTCCAGAATCAATATGTACTTGACTTAAAAGCTGAATTTTGCTGAGCCAATATGTACGTAGCATCAATTTGACACTTTTGCCTTTCGTTGTAGATACAAGCGCAGGTAGCTGCATCAATTTTGCAATGTCTACCTGTGACAAGCGCAAGCCATCTTTTTTAGGAAATAACTTGCTTAAATCACAATTGAACTGGTTCTTCACCATGTCGACCACTACTGAGTTTCCGGCAGTTTTTCCATCGCGGGTGGTGCTGGTATTTGGCCCTTCACTCTTAACTTGAAAGGTATGGCTTCCAACACTGTTTCTTAATTATTTGTCTAGTCTTTGGTGGAAGCAGTCTAATTACTGACCCTCGCATGCATGGGTGAGTTTAAATTATAGAGTCGTGATTATGTTATCATGGGCAAGTTGTAATTTATGTGCATATGCTATTTTTTTGACACCATAAAACATGCATGAGTATATGTTATTTTTAGATTATGGATTTGATTATTCAAATAGAAGTGCCTTTTTTTTGGGGGGTGGGGGGCACTGAAGGACATTAATTGAAGAAACCCCAAACGGAATATAATATGCATTAGTAATTTATTTAATTATTTACCAAACCTTTATTTAGTAATAATTATTTATAGTAAGTTATTTCATCCTGGACTAAGCCTTTGATAAGGTATGAATAATCATCGCATTTGTTTGGCAGCTGTGGCCTAGTATTAGCAGCCATTATTGACTTTTCATGCCATTTTAAAGGTTAATATTGAATGATGAAAAATGGAAGGCTGAGATTTATTTTACATTTTAAAGGTCTGTCTTGATTATCGTTCTATTATATTTTGCCACTTAACGCTTTATTTATATGGACTAAAACAGTTTCATTTGTTATGGCCGACATAAAGATTTTTATGTTTTATTATTTCTAATTTAAGATAAAATAAATGACACTGATTAAAGCAGCCTGAAATTAAGAATTTGCTTATCGAACTAGCTTATGAATTTCTAAGACCAACAGTTTACACGTAAGCTTTGGTTAATAATGGATTAACGTAATTCTGTATTAATATTTGATTATTAGAGTAGAATGAGGTGAAAATAAAATTAGCAAATAAAATAATAATTACCTAGAGAGGGTAATTGTTCTAACATTAAGTTACCAACCAAGAAAAATAATTATAATTATACATATAAATAATAATACTAAAATCAAATTTTCATCCTATTAAAGGCTGTATAATTTATGTTGTCTCCTAAATAGAATTTAGGCCTTTTTCCATTTAACTACAAGGCCACGACGTAAATTTCAACGAGATATTGATCAAGATTGTGTTTTAAAATTTTACATATTTTTCAAAAATAAAAACCAATTTATAAAACGTATAAAATTAACCAGATGATGATAAACTTGATGTATGCGTATAAATATCTTGTTATTATCCTTAAAATATATGTTTAATTTATTATGCATTTTTCCTGCCGATCGGATCATTGTCAAAAATCAGATTCCGTATATTTATGTTGAAAGTTAATTGAGTTGATTGATCCAAAATATATAAATTAGAATGACCATTGACCTTATGCTGGAGGATAAACAACCATGGAACAGATATATATATATAAAAAAAAACTATTTTTTTCCTAAAAGTTTTACTGTTAATTTGTTATTAGTATTTTAAATTATTATTTTGGTAAGTACTATATATTTTAACTAAATTTATATATATATATAGCAAGAATTTTAAAGTAGATTTTATTTTAATTCTTCTGTGCTTTATGTATCACTATAAGCCTTAAAATCAATTAACTTTGCTTGATTTTTTGAGAATTTGGATATATTTAGACTTGATTTATTTACTTAATGAGCTTAAAATTATATTTGTGTGTCATTTATTCAACTAAACAAATAAAAAATCGAACGAGTCTTTAACGAGTGGAATCCCCAAGCTATTTGCTTACAGCTTGATTGATTTGCAACCCTATCACGAGTAGTGTTGTAAAACAGCCGAGCCAAACTTGGGGAAATTCAAGCTTTGGTTCGTTTATTTAACGGGCTTAAAACTAGACTTGTGTAACACATGTTTAACTAAAAAAGGTGCCCAAACAATGCAAATTGGGGTCCTAATGCGGAAAGATTGTAAACAAATCCCGAGAGGCCAAAAAGGTTTAAATTGTTATTTAAGATAATATTATTGTTATTCTGAAGAGAAGTGCTTCCACAAGTCCTCTTATGTTAGATTATGGGTCAATCTTATATGGGCTCATACCCATTTGATATGCTAATTAGTAATATAAATGATGAGTACTTTTGTGCACGCGCGACGAAAGCCTAAGTTGCTGATTCTAAAAGTATTACACCCGAATTGCACTCAAGACTTCTAGAAACTCTGTGCTCAAGTCGCGCATAATGCGTACTCAAGTCGCACATGATGCGTGCTCAATGGCCATTTCCAGAAACTCCGTGCTGGAGCCACAATTGACAGGTGTTCGAGCACGGCCCGGAGAATAACAATGCAACTAATACGTGTTAAGGTTTTACTGTTACAATTTGAGCGACATTTTAAGAGAGAAAAGAAAAGAAAAAGAGAATAAAGAAAAGAAAGATTTATGCATCCGTTTAACTTCCGAATCAAGTTTCAGTCTCTGTCAACCAAGAGTACGTTGTCTTTGCCACTGAGAAGAATGTTTACCAGACTTTATTTCTTTTCTTTCATTTTATGTTATCTATTATACGGGTTCATTTTGAGATAAAATAATGACATTCTCATTTAAAAAGAAATTTTTCACATAAAAATCATATATTATCAATTGTGTGTAATTATTATGTTCTTATCATGTGTTACTGTTTGTTTATTCGTGGTTCAAATAGCTAGTCGGGCCCCAACACTATAGTCCCTAATGAAGGACTAATGATTCATCCAAGTCTGATTGGCCAACCTTGATCCCAAGAACAATAAACCATTAAGGACCTTTCCAAGGATATTCAGTATACTCTGATCCTTGTCAAGGTATATATGGGCTGGGAGGCCCAAGTGATAGACCTTCCCTGTCCCTTCTTTAGCTCTGTCGAGGGATCACGAAGCCTATCCACGGTTCTACTCCCTTCTCTGCCCGACACCTCAAGTTGATTACCTCGTCTTTGTAATAGACTTGCTTATTCTTTACGACACTTTGCTTTTCAAGATATTTGGTGCAATTTTCTGGCTTCCCCATAGGAAAGGATCTCTTGGTCCTTTGGCCTCCTGTATCCGTTGTGACATAGAAGGTATTAATGCTAGGATTCAAAGCTTGGGAGTAAAAAGATCTCTTGGTGCAATTTTCTGACTTCCTCTAAAGAAAAGATCTCTTGGCCCTTTGGCCTCCTGTCTCCATTGTGACATAAAAGGTATTAATGCTAGGATTCAAATCTTGGGGGTAAAAAATCTTCGAGTCAAATCATTATTCGATGTAAGTATCACTTCTTAAAGTAGCATAATTAGCCAATGATAGCTCAACATTATCCATGTTCTTCATACCTATTTCAAGGTATCCATGCCCATACCTCCCTTGATATGTGGTGAAGTCATTGTTGCAATTCGTATTGGGATTGTTCACTCCTTTGTGAGTGACTCAACAAACAAACACACAATTGAAGGATCACACAGGTTTTATGTGATGTTCGGAGTGCTGCAAACTAGCTGCAGCAAAGGTCAGGTGATTGTTTGTCGAAGAGACAAATCTCGAAAGTGACTGTTTGTCAGAGAAGGCAAATCTCGGAGTGACTATTTGCCAAACTGACAAATCTCGAAGTGAAAATCTGAAATAGATTTCCGAAGTGCAAATACTGGAGTGGCATTTGCGGTGTGAAAATCCAGAGTGGATTTCCGAAGTGCTTTTGCAGGAGTAATGCCAAGGGCCGAAGTGGTGTGCAATTGACCTTCTAAGTTGGTAAATGTTGTAGAGCAGGTAACTAATTTGTAGAACAGTTTGACTTTTTTGAGTTGGTAAGTTTTACAGAGCAGGTACCTGACCTGTAGGGTATACGCCGTCTGAGTAGAGTTGTTAACTGCGCAGAGCATGCATGTCTGCAAAGCGCAAAAACTGATGAAGTCGCAGAAAAAGACAAAGTTGGTGTGACAAATCATTTGCAATAATCGGGCCAAGTGAGCAAGTTGGATTTGGAACTAAAGTCTTTATAAAGAGCACGTCAGGTAAGATAGGCGACAAAGTGAGGACTGCAAGCGAAAGTTATAACGGCAACGGGAGCGGTGGACGGAAACAACAGCAGTAATAATTGCGGTGGAATGTGGAAGGAGAATGGAACGGAGCAGGAGTGCGGAAGGGAACTATCATCATTAGCCGTCTACCGCCACACTTGTAAAATCAAAGAGAGCGGGATGCATCACTAGTGAGAAGAATGAGAGAAGAGAAACAGAGAGATAAGAAGGTAGAAAAGTTTTCTAACTCTACATATTATTTTTCTTTTTCTATTTCGTGTGTGTTGCTGATATTCTGTATCGAGATTTTTATAACCGATTTTACATAGTGGAAGCCTTATTTGAAATTTGTTTGTAATTTTTCCCATCGACTTAAGAAGGGCATCCACGTTAAAAGGGTGTACATTTTTGTTCCCTGTGACCCACTAAATTGGTAATTGTCGACGGACGGGGATTCGGGTTTTCTACTGCGTCGAATTGTGTGTGAATCTGGGTGTAGAACTCCAACAGGTAGTATTAGAAATAAATTATAAACCTTGGGCATGATGGTGTTATTGTCGAGGAGCTTGCCATTTAATTTGGTCCGAAAAAGAACGGTAAAAACACTTTGGAGTTCAACAGGGCCAAGGGCGGAGCCGGCAGGGCCAAGGGCGGAGCCGAGCAGACCAAGGCAGATTGAAATGGAGAATGATTCAACCGCAAAAAAGAAGCTGAATGGGAGTTGGACTACTCCAGATTCTATGAAGCGAAAGAAAGTATCATCAGGCATGCGGAGGCCAACACCAGGATCCCAATTGAAGGAAAGTTGTTGAAAGGTAGGCGATAACAATTGCTGGAAAAAGGTAAAGTTTTTTCCACAATGTCATGAGGAAAAGTTTGTTGGGATTGATCACTTTCTTATGGGTGACTTAACAAACTTCACGTCATCGGAGGATCATACAGATTTTGTATAATATTCGAAGTGCTGCAAATTGGCTGCAGCAAATGCCAAGTGACGATTTGCAGGAGTGACAAATCTTGGAGGTGATCATTTGGTGAAGTGGCCAATCTCGGAGGTGACTGTTTGCCAGAGAAGGTAAATCTTGGAGTGACCATTTACTAGAGAAGGCAAATCTCGGAGTTACCATTTGCCAAAGAAGGCAAATCACGGAGTGAAAATCCGTAGTGGATTTTCGGAACGCAAATGCCAAAGTGGCATTTGGATTTTTGAAGTGAAAATTCGGAGTGGATTTTCGGAATGCTTTTGCAGGAGTGATGGCAAGGGCCAGAATGGTGCGCAATTGACCTTCTAAGGTTGCAAGTGTTGTAGAGCAGGCAGCTGACTTGTAGAGCAATTTGACTTTCTAGAGTTAGCAAGTTTTATAGAGTATATAGCTGACTTGTAAGGTATGCGCCATTTGAGCAAAGTGGTTGACCTGCAAAGCATAAATGTCTGTGGAAGCGTGGAAACTTGTGAAGTCGTAAAAAAAGATAGGATTGATGTGACAAATCATCTGTAAAAATCGGGCCAGGTGAGAAGGTTTGATTGAAGTCAAAATATTTATAAAGAGCACATCGGACGCTTTAGGTAAGACAGGCGGCAAAGTGAGGGTTGTAGGCAAAAGCTGTGGCGGCCGCGGCATCGGTAGACGAAAGCAATAGCGGTGGAATATAGAAGGAGAATGGAATGGAGCGGAGTGCTGAAGAGAGCTCTCATTGTTTACCGTCTATTGCCACACATGTAAAATTAAAGAGAATGGAGTGCACCACCAGTGAGAAAAATAAGAGAAGACAAATAGAGAGATAAGAAGGTAGAAGAGTTTCCTAACTCTAGAGATTGTTTTTCTTGTTCTGTCTCGAATGTGTTGCTAGTATTTTGTCTTGGGGTTTTTATAACCGATTTTACATAGTGAAAGCCTTATTCAAGTTTGTCCCGTAATTTTTCTTTTGGTCTGAGAAGGGTTTCCACATTAAAAACATTATGCATTTTTGTTCCCTGTGTCCTACTAAATTGGTAATTGTCGGCCGATGGGGGTTCAAGTTTTCCACTGCACTATGTTGTGTGCGAATCCGGGTGTCAAACCCTAACAATTCGGCATTAAGACATTATTGATACATTGCTGCCTGTGGAAGATTGCTAACGATGATTGCTGTCCATGAAAATTATGAAGCAATTTGGGATGACTCGATGACAAGGAAAAGTGCCTTGAAACAAAGGGTAATATCTTTGAATGTAATGAATGTTATTAATTACTTCCAGAAAATCTACAAGGATTTTTTTTTTTTTTTTAAAGGGAGGGGGAGGGGGATGAGCATTCACAATAGCCAGAGTGTCAGCCTCAGTGCGTGAGAGAATTTGGTCAAGTTCCTCTCATCTTTTTGGACTTAGATTGGAGCAATTTCATCACTTTCACTCTTCTGATATACAGTAAAAGCTATTATCATTTTGTTGTCCGTAGACATGGCTCTCATCTCAATAGTGAACCACGTAAATTATTTATCTCATGTGTTTGACTTATAGTTTTTATCCGGATATCACTCACAACAATGGGTTCAAACTTTTCTCAATGAATGCGCGAATGTCAACCAATTAGTCTAACCCAAAAATTCAAAAGCACAAAAAGCAGTTATCCTTAGGCTTGAGATTGAAACATGCCTTAGGTGCAACTCCCTTCGGTGCGATACTGCCTCTAACCATATACATAGTTCAACTCGACCAGGCTCAAACATTTGTTAGTTCCTCCATCAACACAACTCTCAATAACAAAGGTCAATCCCAAATAACACCTCGTCGGAAGGAATCTGTAGTTCATAGTAACAAGTCTGATCCCCTGAAGAGGTTTGCTCATGACCATTGTCTTCCAAAAGGTCACTCAACATAAGATGATCCTATGTTCAAGGCAGAAATCTCTCTCTCTCTCTCTCTAACTCAGCAAGATTCAATCTTTAAAAACAAGAGGAATATTCACAAAAACACTTTACTCCCGATCCTATAAATGAGGAGTCAGAGCATCATATCACACCGCTTGCACAAAAACAACTCAAAAATCTACATCATCTCATGGGCTTATTATATACACTTTGAGATTGCTCTTGGATAGGCGATGCACCATTCCTAAGTCATCCCCAAAGACCTGTACACACCATTTCTCCACAGTTGAAATACGTATGGATTTAGGTGTCAAAATAAATACCCTAAGGGCTCATCTCACGTTTTGGCTATCCGGTGACACTGAACATACGTGAATATTACCAACTCCCATTGACATTTCTATCCTAATGTACTCAATGGATCACCCGCTCACTTACTCAAATCACCATCAACCGTGCCACTCCTTGCTCACCTTCTTGCCTATCTCATGGTGGTTCTCAGGGAGAAGGTCACTGATGCTTAACCTACGGCAACACACCCTTCTCCTCAAGGTGAATACCCACTCAGTCAGGAACTCATAAATGAATAATTAGAAATCAAAACGGGAATGGAATAGTTGGAAATAATTCCACTTCATCTTAATTTCATGCAGCTAACCATAATTCAATAGCTACACTTTTGACTCCAAGAACTATTGAGAACACCATCATTAAAAGAGTTTTCTGCTGTCAAACTTGAAGATATAGCGAAAGGTGCAACTACTTATGTGCGCAGATGCAAGAAGGTGAAATTCTGCTTGCCAACTGTCCAGGTTTCAGTTCCAACTACTAACGCTTCTGTTTCTTCAAGTTATATGGCTATTTTGCCAAGTTCCATGGAGAGAATTGTCATGTGATCCTAGATATTCTTTACCTGCCCACACGTTGATTTCAGGTACATGTACCCTTTTGTTGAGGGTTGTTCGAGCACTCTATCGGAGCATTATTAGTATTTATCAAATCTATTCCTATCTAATGGAACACTATTAGATTAAATAACAAAAATATTATTGAGAACAAGACGGCATTTTTTGAATGAAATAAAAATTGGATTCATGACATTGAGTAGTGAAACATCCTTTCCCAGAGTAGTCATAGAAAGAGAGAGAAGAGAATGCAACTCCAGAAAGTGAAATGTAATGTATCAGACAGATTCGTCAGGAGAAAGGAAGGGGCACAAACTTGACTTCCATGACAGCTATTTCTCGCCATTTCCCAAACAACAGAATTGCCCCACCTTCGACCAAAGCATAATGCAAACTAAATATGAGGAATTGCTTGTTATTTTAAGCAATTATTTTTTCCAAAAAAATGCTAACAGTCTCTTCCAATGCTAAGCCAAACAGACTTAAACCTTTTCCCAGTAGCTGTGGGTCAACTAAATGTATTAGAAGAGAGAAAAATTACTAGCATTCTAAGTGAATTTTAAATCCTGAACAGAAGGTACAGACGTAAACAATGAAATGGTTGTCCTGCAAAATTTGCATCTATTCTCAATGCATTAGAACTATCATAAAATGCTTACCAAATCTTTTACTGGAATAATCGAAATCCACTTAATATGGTTTGCACAAGATTGCTAAATACTATTTTCTAGCCACAATTATAGAGCAAAGCCAGCTGTTACTAGAAGAACTAGCTAATTAAAATGCTGTCATCATGAACCATGGATCAAGGACTTCTTTCAACAATATAATGCTTTCCAAATTTATTTCAACTATTGATGCATTGAAATTTATTTGTGAACTTGACACTGTATATCACCAGATTCTCTACCTGTCCCCTTTTAAAGGAAGTCATCTAAAAGGTCTCCACTGTTTAGACCACGTCTATCACTGTATAGCTCCATTTTCTTCATCCTTTATCATGCGTCACTTCTAACCTTATTGCAATATATAGTTCAATTGCAGTCATTTGCAAGCATGCATTGTTGCAGCTTTAGCACACATAGGTTGAAGTAAATGCCCCAGTTTGATATATCTAGTATATCATTAATTTAAAACACAATGCCAGCTGAATTTGCATATTGGTGTATGAAACATATCAACATTAATAAAACCATCTACATGATTTTGATTCTGATGCTCTATTCAATGCAGCACAACATTCCTACATTCTCCTCAATCTAGTGCAACTCCGTAAATGTCCAAGGCAGCATCCTCCCAAAGTTGAAAGGATGATTTAAAAAACGCCTTTGCTACCTCTCTTCATGTGTTACTAGCTCTTCACATCCTCCTCCTCCTACAACCTAAAACCTTGAGCTAAGCATTCATTGGAATACATTTCAAGTCGCAAAATTATTCGTTTTCTGAATCTTTCGCACCTACACCAAGCCCTAGACTCTTTGCTCATCATTCAGCATATATATCTATTGATTCCCCAAGGGTTCATGAATGAATGAAGCTATGAACCCTGATAGAGATGATGGTCTTCCTCTGATGTTTCCAAGCCAGCCATAATAGAATAGAAAAAGAACAAAAAACAATTTATGCTTATTTTTATTTTTTTAATAATCGGACACCAAAAAACAGGCCTTTTGCTACTCTACGGCTTAATCTAGAAATGCAAAAAGACTGCAAGAGAACCAATCCACAATCACAAACCAAATTCCAACAACTCAAAGCCCTTTGCATAGGGCCAGATTTAGTTCCACGACCCACACAAGACAAACCGCTGCGTATTAAAATTATAGAGAGCAATTATTTTCATTCAAACAATCAACAAAGCACGATGTTTTCATCTAATCCACAAAGTAAACTTAAACAGCGAATTCAAAGAAGAGTGCAATTTGAAGAAAAAGGAAGAAGAAATAATCTTACAGTCACTGGAGACATCTGTAGCTTACGTTTCAGTCTCAAAGGGAGCTAGAACTTCCTCCAGCAGAAGCCGAGGATCCACCAGAAAACGATGTTGCTGTTCTCTTCTTCCTCTCCTCATACTCAGGATCGTCCGTTGGCAACTCAAATCTACACACCGGACAGGTATTCCTCGCTCCCAGCCATGGCACAATGCAATCACCATGATAGCGATGTCCGCAAGGCAATTCCTTAGCCAATTCACCAACATTAACGGCATCTTTACACACAGCACAGACATAACTCTCCTCCACCGATTTGATCTCCAGTGTCCGTAACGACGACACGGCCGATTTCGCCGCCGGTGGAGCTCCTCTTCCACCTTCAGCCTCCGCCAAATTCTGTAACAGGGCCTGGTACTCGGCCGCATCGACATAATCGCCTGGATTGCCAACGTATCGATCTGTTTCAGGCATTTCGAAACGAAATTCGATCGAATTGTCTTCCAATCCCATCAGAATCTCTGCCCAATCAAGAACACGGTTCCGACCTTCGCTACGGGCACGATCAGCGAAATCGCGAAGCCGGAGACGTAGCACATCGCGCCGTCTACTACGTATATCCTCTTCTCTCTCTTGACTAGGCCCGCGATCTTCGTTCTCATTATCAGACTGACCTCCGGTTTCTTCGTTTCTGATCTCAACACTGTTCGCGTCCTCGTCATCGTCGTGGTCATCTTCGTTATCACTCTCCCAACCGTCAAGCCCGATACGAAGGAAATCAGCAGCAGATGGTGGATCTGCAGAATTCTGAGGCGGAGGAGGTGGCACGTCCTCCTCACGCGCGACCTGAGAGAGTAATCGTAGGACTTGGAGGAACTGGCTGCCTAAGGAGGGCTCATCGGCGTGATCCGAGCTTCTAGATGGCGGAGAGAGAGGTGGTGACGAGGCAGGGATCGATTCCACGAAGCCAAACTTGCACTCGTGACAGACGATGTCAGGTTGATCAGTTAGGGTTTCAATAGAGACGCGCCTGTCGCAGTGGTAGCACCAGTACTGCAAGTGTTCGGAGACCGCCGCGGCCGTCGGTGGAATCGGTGTTTGTGCAACCGGCAATGGAGTTTCGGCCATCGTGTTCTCTTCGTTCTGGCGGCGGCGCCAGGACCACACACCCCGATACAGAGAGAGAGGAGTAACTTCTAGGAAGAGTTGCAGATTAGATGCTGAAGGGACTGGACTGCTATAATTGCCTTCTCAATATTTCTCACCTGTGTCCCCTCGTTATTATAGACATAATCTTTATATTATTATTGACCGTTGGATATAAATTTCAAAAACGATCGACGGCGGATGAAGGTAAATCTTCGCCCCTCCCCCACACCAGAACATCTCTCCTCTAATTACCGAATGATTTCATTTGGATTACAGACTGTTTGCATTACTTTAAAAAAAATACAAATATAATATTGTATTATTACAATATAAAAGATAAATATTTACATAAAAATTAACCTAAAAATCAATAAAAAATATAAACATCTGCAAAAATCAAATATATAAAAATATTAAAAAATTATACTGGCATAAAATAAATTTTTAAAAATTTATATTTATATGAACATTTATAATTTATAAATTAAAATTGAGATTGGGCTAGTTATTTTATCTGATTTTATGCCCTGCCTTAATTTTTTATTAAGTCTTAATTCTTTAAAATCTTAGTGTCTTGTATGAATTAATAATAAACTTATAATTTTATATTTTAATTTTAATTTTGTGATTAAATAGACCTTTAACTACTATCTAGTGGGATTCGGGGGGAGCTGCAGCGCGGGGGTCGCAGCCCCATACGATCCTCGTAGGAGCCATCATATTTAAATCTGACAGCTCCCAATTTTTTAAAATAAAAATTTATAAAATAAAAATATATATATTAAAATATTTTTTTTAAAATCAAATGACAAAAAAATATAAAAACAAAAAAAATTAAAAAATCTTTTTTTTAATACATAATTTTGGGCCCTTGGATTGAAAAATCCAATGGCCCAAAGAGCATCGTAGGAGGTTACAACGCGTACGGACATTGCAGCCCCCCTAATCTGCTATCTAGTGTTCAATTAGCAATGAATAAAAATTTAAAAAATAAAAAATAATAACCGCATGCCAGCTCGGACTAGTTTAGATGATGAACGGGCAAGGTGTTGGGTTTGTACGGATGATTAGGCCCAACCTCATCCAATTATTTGGTTACTTTTTATCTCTTTAGCTTGGTCGGGCTCTAATTTTAACTATATAAAATTAATAGATAATTTTAAATATTAAATTATAACTTTAACTCATTTTATAAAAATTATATATAAAATCTTGTTATATTATTTTTAAATTCTAATAACTTGTACGTATCGAATTTTTAAGTCTAATTTTGAATGTCAAACGTAATTGAATATATTTAAGTGGTACCTAATAATTTTTTTTTTTTTTTTTTGTGGTATGTTTGGTAAAGTTACTGTTAAAATTGATAGAGTGTAAAACAAGAAAAAAAATGTCATAAATAATATTTATCTTACTACATAGGATAGCTATTAGTGATTGATTAATTCTATATAATGTGGTGTATTTTGACTCTATTCAGTAGAATTTAAGTATCCGAGTATTTATTGGAATATCAAATTTTGATAGAAAAATTTATAAATATTAAAATATTATAAAAAATAAATAAATTAAAATATTCAAACTTTTTCTTTATTGACTTAGATACTAAAAAATTTAAAAATTTTACTTGAAATCTGTATATTAAAATACTATTAGGAAATTACACTTGAACTTTTTTTTATGATGGCTCACATACTTAATTTTTAGTATGAATTTGCTTGAAGTTTCTCCATCTTTGATCTCACAAAAGAAAATTTTCTTTTAAAAAAATAATTTATATATGTCAATAATTGATTTAATTGACCAGAATTTTATCAGTGTCTCACTGGAGCTCGATTGGAAAATGGTTTTCTTTTATATACTTTGAAAATGTATTCTCTAAACCATTTATTTATTAATCATTACTTAATTTTTTAAAATTTTGTTTAAAATATTAAGATTATCTTTTAAAAAATTACTAATTATTTAATACACATTAACTCTTTCTATGACAGTCCATTCTTGAATATACCAAATGCTCTCTCTCAACATTTAAATACAATTTAAGTTTGTTAGATTTTAAAGTTTTTATAGTGACAAAAATGTTAGAGTTCCAATGATACTAAAAATCTTAAATCATTGATAGAAGATTTAAGATAGGGATAACATGCCAAAGTTAATAGGGTAAGTCTAGCACTCATTAGACAAATATAAAATACATATTTTTTTAAAAAAATTAGGGGCACATAATTGCAATATGAGGAACAAAATGTGAAAAATTAAGCAAAGTTCAAAGCAGGAGAAGAGATTTGTCAAAATCGGAGAATTTTATTTACTATATTTTCCCCAATTTGTAAGATTGACAAGCTTTGGGATGAGAAATAAAACAGTAAGGTAAGGTTTTGGATCAAACTGGCCAAAGAACTCAAATGGGGACGCCTACTCACATCACTAAACTAACCTACCACCACCATGAGATACCTTGGTAGGTGGCCTGTGTTATATTATGAGTCACTTTTATTTAGGTTTAATACTCATTTAATATACAGTTTGGTGACATACATGAGAATGCATATGTGTTGAACTATCTAGGTAAGTTGTAAAATGGTATACGATAGGCGCTTGCTGTGTGTATGTATGTCAATTTCAAAATAGGGCCACTTTTATTTGGGTTCAATACTTATTTGATATACAGTTTGATAACATACATGAGGATGCATATGTGTTGAAATATCTGGATAAGTTGTAAAATAGTACACGATAGGCGCTTACTGTGTGTATGTTTGTCGATTTCATAATAGAGCCGCTCAAAGAGCAAGCAAGGGTCACACGAACCAAACTTTCAAATTGCTCGACACCTACGGAACATTCGAGAGGTACTCGTGTTCTGATTACAGTGGACTCGCACGAGATTATGGTTGGAATGTCTGACTGGTGCTCCAACATCGTTCCTGATATAAATTAACTTACCATAATTTTAAAGTTACTATTCTTGTAATTTTTAAAAATTTGAACACCATACCATAAAAAAAGGACAAAAAATAGAGAAAATGGAGAATAAGAAGGTTCGAGTATTCAATTAAGTTTTAAATCATGCTTCATTCTCCACTGAATGTTGATACATTATTTTTAAAATTGAGAAGGATATTTTATCGTTCTTATTTTTTATCTTTTTGTTTTATACTCATTATTACTCAGGGTCATTTATTACGAGATATTGTAATCTTATATTTATTGAGATTTTTATAACCAAACATATTGTATAGTGGATATTTTGATGTATAAACTAGTGATTTTTTCTTCATTTAAAAATAATTTTTATATAAAATTATGTATTTTTTATTATTTGTGATTATCATTAGTTTATTGTACACTATCGATTATTTTCTCAAGGTTCAAACAAATAGTCCGATTCCCAACAAGCGCTCCCTTAAAAGATGGATCAAAATCAGTTCTAATAAAATAACTAAATATGAACAATTATTCAAATTTTGGAACTACCAGAGGAGATGATCATGGATTATGGTTTTCGATTTCTTCAAATTTCTTAAAATATCTTGTATCCTTATTGTAAAATTTAAAGTCGTTTGACATGCCTTGAAGATAGCTCAAGATTGAGGCTCTAACAAAGTGCTGATTGAAACAAATTCTGAAATATTGGCTTGAATATTCTTTACAAACCATTCTTCGAACAATCTTAATTGGAAGATTATTCTTTACAAACTAATTGTCTAGCAAAAATGGGGTTTAGTGTAATAGAAGAGATCTACATTTAAAATTCTCCATCTGTTGCTATCTGTAGCATCATTGGCCTTAAAGTTGGACATTATTATTATTATTATTATATTTTTTATTAATTTTTTGAATTTTTTAGAAATGTAAAGGTAATATAGTTGGTACTTGATCATATATACTTCCTACTTATTTTTCTTTACTATTGACTTTATAAATTAAAAAATTCTATATGGGTTATCAGCTAAGTTAGTTGAGCAAGTAGAAACACAATTAAACAAGTTTATGGCTTCTTCTAAGGTATTATAGGTGGTGGCATTGATGGCTTCTTCTGACATTCGGTGCAAAACTATTTATTCATTATGGTCAAGGGACCCTTGGTCATAAGAAGCACCAAATTGTTGGTACTTTGAAGTAATATAAATACTGAAAATATATAAGAAAAATAAACTTTTCTTAATTATCACTTTAAATAATGATAATAGAGACTGAAAAGGTGATCAAAGATTGATATGACCATTCTTTATTACTTTAAACTGCAAACAACTATGACAAAGGCTAAAAGGGTGCAAGTTTTCTATCATGAAGATCTCCATAAGACCTCAAAAGAACATGGTCTTCTTATAGAGGGGTGTTTAGGTAATCTAATGATAGAAGGGAAATCTCAGCTATAAATAAAAACCAAAATTCTAATTGTAAAAGAAATTCTTTAGATAGTATTCATACAATATTAAGAAGGTCTCCAACAAATCATTTTCATCGCCCTGAGCAAACAATTAAAAAAGATTAAATAGTTAATAATTCTCTTATACTTACTAAGTTGACTTTAATTTTTGAGAAGGATAAATGACTAAGGATTCTATTAAACCCACTAAGTCAACCCTAATCTTTGAGAAAGACAAAGAACTAATGACTTTGTTAAATTGACTATGTCAATTTTAAAACTCGTGACATGTTAAATGACTAATGACTTTTTTAAAGTCTACTATATCAACTCTAATCATCGAGAATGACAAATGATTCAAGACACTTTTAAGGCTGTCAATTGACCCTAACATTTGAGAATGACACATCTAGGCTTAGAGTGTATTACTTGACCGACCTTAGTCCCATTCATCCCTCTAACGTGTGACCCTTGTATTGATCTCCATTTGTATTCTTTTATGTCACTGATATATCATTCTAATTAACATATTATTATAATAAACTTAGTTATTCATACATTTTTAATATATTTGATGCCATACACTAATTTGAGTATCAAAAAAATTAAAAAAAAATTTATGTGTTCTTCAACTTTTATTTCTATTGTAATATGCAGGAAATAAATTTGAAAATCCAAATCTCAATCCATTTTATACTATTTATATTTTTGAGTCTAATATTTCTTCCAAATACATATCAAAATGCAATGTTTTTGGCATTATATAATTTGGGGCTTAAATTAGTATAAGTAGTACTTTATTGCTAACCAATATTACCAACAAAAAATAAGTGCCCCATTATACTGTGACCTACTCCCATGTACTTGGTAGGAAAATATCATTTTCCTTATGTCTTCAAAAGCTTCTTGCCATACATAGAGTTGTCATTTTTTATGACATGCTTGCTCAAATAGAAGAGATGAGTTTCTATTCATTTTTGTGGAGAAACTAAATAAGTCATAGAAATGCTTGACATAATTACAATTCACTAGGCATGAGTACATTATAATCACCATGATCATCTAAAATTTTGACTATCTAATTTAACATTATAAATTAATATATTTTTTAATGTAATATCGCATCGATTAATTTTTCACTTATATGTCAATACTTAGTTTTTTATTTTTATCATTTTTAAGTTCTAAAAAATACGATTGTGTTACACATGAGTTATCATTACCTAATAACGTGTATACTTTGGATTTTAGCCATAAAAATTATATATATGTATATAAGTACGAGCAGAGAACTATAAAAATGTTATATATCTTCCTATATCATATGGCTCTAAAAATTTTAACGTCTACAGTAAAATAAAAATTAGAAGAGTTTTCAATTATAGCATTGAGTTAATATTATTCAAATATGTCTAAGATTCAAGCATTTTGCTACTGAAATTGAAAAATTGTTTGAGTTTAGAGGGTTTTAATGCCGTATTTTTAATGTGCAATTTGGTACGATATATTGTTTAC
Organism: Nepenthes gracilis; assembly: GCA_033239525.1. NCBI lineage: Eukaryota > Viridiplantae > Streptophyta > Magnoliopsida > Caryophyllales > Nepenthaceae > Nepenthes > Nepenthes gracilis. Next base: position 15,684,583 of record BSYO01000016.1, on the reverse strand, counting down.
TTATATAGTGGTTAGTAATAATGTAACCTGAAATAGTTAACTTTAAAATATTTTAATTTGTAAGTTAGTTCAAAAACTATTTGCAGAGAATATTAATACAATTAAAACCTTTATTATGAGATAATATTGGTTAGCCAAACTTGTTATTTTTCTTAGAAAATTGCTTGTAGGATAGAAGCCACATAAAGTCAAAGCTACATCCTTCTTTTTTGTAATAAATAAAGAATCATTATGCAATAATTTGAGCTGATATAATGATATATTATCTATTTTAGATCATATGTACAGGCTTATATTATATAATTTTATTTTTGGAACTTTTCTAAAAAATTTATTATTATAAAGATTTCTAAATCTTATTATAAAATACATTTACTTTATTTTCCTAAATGATGTAGAATCCAAAATATCTGCTTTCTCACTCCACCCCGCTTAAGAAATGATGCATTTGTTACATGTGACATGTTTTATGAGTGACTCGATTTATACATCCGCACATTTTTATTAAAAATTCTCTAATACCATTATATAATGACCTAAGTTTATAACATATTATCCACTTTATATCGCAATTATAGGCCTACAACCACATGGTTTGATTCTTTTTGAACTTTTACAGAAAAAAATTATCATTATAAAAATATTTAAATCTTATTATAAAATATATCTATTTTTTTAGATAATGTTGGATCCTAAATATTAACTCCCATATATACGGCCCAAGACAAATAATATGTTATCATATGGACTTAAATCACTATATCCTGCTGCAAATTTCCAACATACACACAAAATAGGAAAGGAAAACAAAAAAAGAATTCACTCATTTTTAGTCTATTAATTCAATAATATAATTACTAATTAATATTTAAATTTCGATTCCATTAATAAAAGAACTTTTAAAAAATACTTTTATCTATTAAAAAAACATAAATATTTTAAATCTCAAAATCATATGTTAACTGAAATATCCACGATTTTTTTAAAAATAACTCTCCAAGTATATATCACTCACCATAATCTATATTAAATAAAACAAAATAGAACATAAATGTTAATTTTATATTATTTCTCTGTGTTTGATAGGGACACATTAAAGAGGCTGCCTTTCATTTATTTTTTTTTTTTTCTCTCTTTTTTTTACTTTTAATTTAATTTAATTTTTTCTTGTGGGGATGGGGCTTTTTGCTGAGATACAATAAAGAGGATATCAATTATCTAAGTGACCACCTACATTATGGGTTTCCATCTTTTTCCCCACTCAACAGACTCATTCTCTCCCATGGTTTATTTTTCTAATGATAAATACACTTTAGATATATTTAAATAATATAATAATTAATTATTTATCTATTTTATATAAATTTGACAATATAAATAAATAAATATAATACCATGCTATCAAATGTGTCCAAAAATAACTAAATGGTGCTCATTTAAAAATAAATGTAGATCACATTCTATTACGTATCAAGAATTCGGGTTGTCCTATGGATTGGGGGCTTTGAATCGGATTTTGTCTTTATCGATCGATGTGGATCCAATCTTTCATAACCTCAAACCAAAACCTTGCAATCTGGCCCGAAAATAAGAGGTGTCGAGGACGGTGGGAATTCTTCCCACCGTAAATCTTCCGATACTTAAGTCAGATATCTTTTTAAGAGTATAGAAATATATATGGAGGATGCATATATAGTGGATTGAACGTTTAAGTGCGCCTAGTTGATGGACGATTTAAATGTGCGCTCGCATAGGGGTGGTTTAGAGATGCGCTAGACAGAGGAGCGGCTTAGGAATACGCCCGTAGGAGGGCGGCTTAAATGTATAATTTGTAGATTGTAATCAGTTACTTGAAGGGAGATCTCCAAAAGGGAGAGCTTTTACTTCCTGAAAAATTCTTTCGGCATCTTGGGATGATGGAGGACTAGCCTCTATTGCTGTTTCTCTCATTTTGGCTATTTCTCTCCGCTATATTGCTTTCTGGTAGTCTTCGGCTATTTTCTCCCCTTTTGGTCCTTTTGATTCTCCCCCTTTTTCTATGAGAATAAAAAGATACTTATAGAGGAGTAGGGGCGATTGAATAACCAATTGTTAAACCACTTATTAAATTGTCTTTGCGGATAAGGATAAACAGGTAATTTGTGAGAGGCATATGGGCTTGCTTTTTGGGCTTGGAATCATTGGGTTACCGGACTCTCTTTGGTCTGAGTTTCATTGAACCTTAACTTTGTTTGTGGATCTTCTTCTTGGGTCGAATTTATCGAACCCATCACTAGCCCCCCATGCCAAGTGGTTCGAAATTTTTAAACCCCCGACATACTTCTAATGAGACTTTATTTGTAGGTCTAAACAAGACGCCATTGCTGTATAAACCTTGTGGTTACTATTGTTGTCGAGTTTTTACATATGCGTCCGATTGGTCACGCTTGCCCCTACTAGGAGGAGGTTGTAACACTGACAAAAGGGTGGTTGCCGGCTAAGCCATGAGGCTATTGTCACCGGGCTTTTATTAGTCTAGGCCGTCGTTCGTATGTACCTGTCAGTGCTCGGTCCTATTAAAGGACTTTGTGGCTTTCATGCTTCTGGTCCTAGTTTGTTATTGATCGTTGTTAACTGATGGTGCTCACTTCTTTGGAGGAGGTCGCCGTATCATGCTGAAAAGTCCCCTAAGGTTTTAAGTTTGACTATACATAGGTTGCTCGATGACGAGACCGAGGTTCAAATTTAACCTTATAAGGGTCGTTTGGTACTGAACCGAGGTTTAAATTCAACTGTCTTTGGGCTGCTTGGTTTGAAACCAAGGTTTGTTGACGTGTGAATAAGAATTCACCAGACTTAGGGATAGTCTAGGTCATTCAAAGATATGCAATGATGTGAACACTCTTATAAGCAAATAAAATGATTATACTATTAATTAAATATGATTCAAACAAGCAGTGTAATGCATGCAAAACTTACCTGGATTCGGCTTAGAATTGATGTTGGTGTTCAAAGTTGATGGTGTGCCGTGTTGGAGCGGTGTGGACCATGTTGCTCTTAATTTTTATCAGTAATTGATGATTGAATCAATTTTCTGGTCACCTTCTGGCCTTATTAATTGTGGCCATTTGGATTACGAGGTTATCAATCCACGGGCTTTTCTGTAAATGTTGGATAACCTTAATTACGTGAGAGTTAAAGGGCGAAGCCCCCAACGTAACATTTTAGGATAGGCTCAAGTCGAAATAGTTGACACTACTAGAAGACTGTCAATGAAGGTCGTTGTATTACATTTGGTCATTTCCTGTATGATGTATTGTTATGCTCGCTTTGTGCATGCGGTGATGTGGCCTGAAGAGAATTCCCGAATAAGAAAATCTCCAAAGTGAATGAAACCTTTGGAGTGAGATGAAATTTCGGAGTGAAATTTCCTGGGCAGCAAATCCGAAGTGATGAAATTCCAGGGAGAATGAAGGTCTTCAGATTGATAAGATCTCTGGAGAAGATAGAGGTCTTCGTAGAAATGAGATCTCCGGATAAGATGGAGGTCTTCGGAGTAATGAGATCTCCGGAGAGAATGGAGGTCTCCGGAGTGAATGTAACCTCCGGAGAAGATAGAGGTCTCCGGAGGAGATGGATGTCTCTGGAGTACCGAGATTTTCGGAGAGAAAGGAGGTCTCTGGAGTACTGAGATCTCCGGAGAACATAGAGATCTCCGGAGAAATGAGATCTCCGAAGAAGATGGATGTCTCCGGAGAAATGAGATCTCCATAAGAAGATAGAATTTTCAGAGAGCTTCTGAGGGAAGCCATGAGAGATCTCTGAAGAGCTTCTGAGGGAAGTTGAGAGAGATCTCCATAGAGCTTCTTAGGAAAGCCATGAGAGATCTCTAGAGAGCTTATAAGATAAGCCGAAAGAAATCTCTGGAGAGCTTTTAAGGGAAGCCGGGAGAGAAATTGCCGGTTTGAAGTTTTAACTGGGCAACTGTTAATAAAAAATTCTAAAATGAAACTGGCCGGGCAACCATGAGAGGAAATACCAGATAGCTGTGAGAGATAATAGCCGGCCTGGATTTTGTGAGAGGGAAATACTTGCAATCCGTGCAGCTGTGAGTGTAAATTTTCGGAGTGCGAGAGAGAATCCGATTGGGCTGTTTGTGAGAGGAATTTCTGGAAGTAACTTGATCAAACCAGCTGCAATTTGATCAAATTGGCTGTTTGCGAGAGGGAAATTCGGAGAGAAATTGGCGAACAACTTTGAGTCGAAATACCGGTTTGGGCAAAATTGGTTGAGCTAGCATAGGGACCGAGCTGCTTCTGGAGAGCTTTGATTGAAAAATTCCGAAGAGGTTGTTGTGTTCCGCTTTTTGAAAGATGGAAAGCTGGAGACCTTTTGGGAGATCCCTGGAGAGAATTTTAGGCTGGCCACTTATGAGAGATAAATTCGGAGAGGGTTTTGGGCGGCTAGCCATGAGAAATAAATTCTCGGAGACCTTTTGGTGTGCTGTTGTGTGCCGAGAGATGGAAATTTGGAGTCCTTGTTGAGAGATTGAAATCTGGAGATGGACATTCCCCCCATGATTATTCCACCCAAATGTCTATCCTTTTAGAACTGTGTGCCTGTCGATTTTCAACGAGGACAGTGGATGGAGACCCGCAATTATTACGAAGCAAATTCTAGTAGGCATACAGGATTTGTTAGATTAGCCAAATCCTGCTGATCCAGCACAGATTGATGGTTATTAGTTCTTCATCCAGGATCCTCTTGAGATCTTTTGGGAGATCTTCGGAGAGAATTTTGGATTGACCATTGTGTGAAAAATTTCGGACACTGCGAATGAAAAATTCTAGAGAGGTTTGTGTAACCGAACATCTAAGTGAAAAATTCTGAAGACGTTTGTGGTTGGACATCTAAGTGAAAAATTTTTCAGAGACGTTTTGGCGTTGGACATCTAAGTGAAAAATTTTTCGAAACGTTTTGGTCTGGACATCTAAGTGAAAAATTTTTCGGAGACGTTCTGGTGCCGGACATTTAAGTGGAAAATTTTTCAGAGACGTTTGTGCTGGACATCTAAGTGAAAATTTTTTCGGAGACGTTTTGGTGCCGGACATCTAAGTGAAAATTTTTCCGTTTTGGTGCCGGATATTTAAGTGAAAAATTTTTCGGAGACATTTTGGTGCTGCTGTGAAAAACTTTGGGAGAGCTTTTGAGCTATAAAATTCCGGCAACCTTTTTTGTGGAGTGCCTGGATGTCAGGATGGTTCTATGTGGAGTGATGTTGGGTGCTAGGATGCTCCGTTTTTGTGCGGAGTGGCTTTGTGCACGGTTTAAGGAACCAGAGAGAGGGCTTTGAAGATGATGAACACCAGTGAAGTGTTGCCTTGGTACGGCGATGTCGCCAGTCACAGTGACAGCCATCCAATGATGGGATCGGTGGCAACGGTAGTTTATGCGAGCCCCGTCAATGCCGTCTTCTTCTCTCCACAACACTACGTTACACAATACATCAAAATCTCGCCGAATCACCACAAAATTGCCACATGCAACCACAGTACATGCATCCCGAAAGAAGAAGGGTTTGCTTGCCATGATTTGGAGATTTTCTTCTAGCGATAGTGGTGATAGCGGCGGTGGTTCCTTGCGGCTCACGATCTCCTTTCTCCATTCACATCTTGGCACGAAATCGGAGGGGAAATGGGAAGAAGGCATCACCGGCTTCAGATTTGGGCATCGCCTCCTCTGATGACGGTGGTCGTTGCCGCTGCTAGCCTTGCCACCTTCTCTCCCCTCTCTCTTTTTTTAATTATATATATATATATAATTATTATAATAATATTATGTTAATAATGGGAATGCTTCCATTTCGTTCGATCCTATTTTATGAATTCCACGGCTGCGTTCTTACTCTCTGCCTCATTGCAAGCTGTGTGCCAGCATGATCTAAGGAGTCCGACAAGGCTCAGTACTGATTGGAATGAAAAATTGGATGAGAACTTTTGGCACTGGACTGTTTTTAATACTTCAAATGGTGCGAATGGCCTCTTTTCAAATTCTTCCCTTCTGGTGTCAGAGACCAATGATGGAGAGAAGCTCCCAGCGTGGCCTCTTTTGACTAGTCTCTGCATCCTCAGGCCAGGCTTGAAGCATTCCGTGAGATAGTTACGCGAGTAGGGATCAGAACAGTAGATTATCCTCTGATGGTGTATAAATTTTTTTGTGATCAAAGGGGTTGCTAGTCATCTTGTGAGTGGCGAGGATGTTGCCTCTCAGCCTTCTACCTCGAATGACATCCGATTATTTGAGCCAAGTTGGATTTGGATATTTGACCTGTATTTTTCTAGGCAGGATGCTTTCTTCATTTCTTCTTATTGAAGTCGCAGCGTGACAATTGAAGAAAGAGCCCCCCAATTTTTGATAACCATGTCATATGCAAAGAATTCCGGAGGGGATGTCTTAATAAAGAGCATCTGCGATCTTATTCATAGATATTTACAAGATGGCCAAGAGCGGTGGTCTTTTTGGCAAGAGCGCTTGCATGAGTCTTACTGTCAATTAGTTTTTTTTTTTTTTTGGTAAAGGCGGTGCTTTTGTCACTTTTCACGAGGCAGTCTTCATGTTGCGTACTCAAAATTTGGGTTGTCCTTAGGATTGGGGCTGCAATCGATTTTTCATGCTTTGTTGATCGATGTGGATTCGGTCTCCATAACCGAAACCCGAACCCTACACAACACAAGTGAAAATAAGAGGTCAAAGGATGGCGGGAGTTGCTTTCATCGTAAATCCTGCGACACTCAAGTCAAATGCCTTTTTAAGAGTATAGAAAGATGCATGGAGGATGCGAATATATTGGATTGAACGTTTAGGTGCGCCTAATTGATGGATAGTTTAAAGGTGCGCTCGCATAGGGGGCGACTTAGAAATGCGCTCGACAAAGGAGCGCCTTAGAAATGTGCCAATAGGAGGGCAACTTAAATGTATAATTTGTATATTGTGGTCAGTTACTTGAAGGAAGATCTCCTAAAGGGGAGCTTTTTATTTTCTAAGAAATTCTTTCGACCTCTTGGGATGATGGAGGACTAGCCTCTATTGTCGTTTCTCTCCTTCTAGCCATTTCTCTCGACCATATTGTTTTGTTGTAGTCTTCGGCTATTTTCTCTCCCTTTGGTCCTTTCGATTCTCCCCATTTTTCGTGAGAATAAAGAGATACTTATAAATGAGTAGGGGTGATTGAATAACCACTTGTTAAACTACCTATTAAATTGTCTTTGCAAATAATAACGAATAGGTAACTTATGAGAGGCACATGGGCTTACTTTTTGGTCTTGAAATCATTGAGCCACTGGGTTCTCTTTGGTCTGATTTTCTTTGAGCCTTTACTTTATCCGTAAATCTTTTTCCTGTGTTGAGTTTATGAACCCATCACATTCTATTTTAATTTTTATTTTATGTTTTTTTTTTTTTTTACACAAAAAATAATAATTTTAATATAACTAAATATATAAATAATACTACTTTGAACATAGTATTCTTCCCGTCGATGGATAATGATCATCATTTTGGTTTTTTTTTGTAAAATCATTGTTTTGTCAATATAAAATTATCATAAAGACTGCAGTAATACGATGCTCTGTTTTGATATCATCATAACAGCCAGGATTATTCAATTGCTAAATCATATTAAATGGGGTAGATTAAGGACTAATAAGATCCACTAATTAGCACATCATAGCTCCTAACAGTTATACTTAAATAGATTTCTCCAATCTCTTGATCCCTATAAATCAAAATCATCATCAATTAATGAAAAACTAATTATCTTAATTTTTACTTGCAGAGTAACACCACATTGACAAAAAACAGAGTATAATTTACAATGATATTTTTACGGTCAACTCAATTCAATTTAACTGAAATGAAGACCATTTAGCGTTATTAGCAATTAATTTCTATATTGTCGTGTTTGACATGGATTCGGGTCCCGTCATTTTTCTTTTTGCAAGAATAGCCAAAGGTACCGAAGAGAAATTTTTAGAGATTCTATTCATAAAATAAGCCAGATGGATGATATTAAGGGAAAAAGGCATGAGCAAGGGCATAGAAAGGCATGAGCAAGGGCATAGAAATCATTCGACTTGGGTGAGCGATTGAGTGATGAGCCTATTCACACTTCAGTGTAAAAGACAATAACAAAGTAATAATTGATATGGGCTTACTCCCTGACATTCATTTTTCTTATTAAATCAAATTCAACCAACTGAAAAACATAATTAGTGTCCATAACAAATTATGGGTACAAATATTTAACAGAGTTTGGCCGCACCAACTCTAATTAATAACATAGTGATCCTTTTGGTACCACCGCATTGATGAGAATTTTTCAGTAGGTAAAAGCCTAGTAGTAATTGAGATTAATCAAGGGTAGGCAAAATCAACTATTATAGCTATGAACTGTTATTCTTACAAAATAAAAATTTTAATTATAGCCGAATCAATTTCGTTAAGACCCAATGATAAAGTGGAAGCCCGAATCATATAAATTTTTGATATATGTATAAAATAAATAGTTCCAAATAGAATAACAAGATAGCAGTCAATTAAGCAAGGCACAAGTAGCCACACATGAAATTAGTCAAGATTGTTGGGTTTTGGTCACTCACTTGTGGATGCCTCAATAAACGAAAGGTGATCGGAAGATCGCGTGACATTCGTGCAAAATCAGAGTGCTTGTGCCCGCAGCGAGTGGTCAAGAAGCAAGGGCCGAGTCGGGCACTGAGCTTGCTCAAGTAAAACTCGAGCGCCGATTTCCAAATTACCTACTAAGATACCACATTCGAGGCTCGCTCGAGGGGTGCTCAAGTGCGGTCCTGGACAATAAAATTGCGCGAATGTGATTTAGGGTTAAGGATTCCAAAATCAATCTCCACAAGGGGTGCCGCATAGAGAGAAAGGAAGAGAAGAAGAGAGGAGAGAGGAAGAGATTCGGCATCTGATTAATATCCGATTTAAGTTTTGTTCTTCACCAAGATTGGATATGTTATTCTAAAAGTGATTTCTAGAAATGTATTTTTCATTTGATTATTCTCATTTCTCGTTGTATTTTTCATGTAGGTTGCCGGGTATGTTAAGAAGGTTATAATCGCCCATTCTTTACTCAGGTTTATAGTGAAGATATTTTGAAAAGAGTTCTTATAATTGACATTTTTATAGTAGATTTATTTAGAATTTATTTTATAATTTTTTCCTTAATTGAAAAGACTTTTTCATATTAAAAACGTTATACATTATTATATTTCTTACACTCACAATTTTGGTGGCTAACGATTGATGAGGGGTTCGGATTTTGTTCCACTACGCTTGGTTATGTGTATCCGTGTTAAATCCCAACAAAGGCAACACAAATAGTGTTGATGAAGATGAAGGAAAACTTAAGAACAAGCTAGTTTAAGAAAAAAATTCTTCTGGACTACAAAAGCTAGCAAAGATGAAAACACAATAAGAAGGTCAACATATAGTCTAGTAGTATGGATGTACTAAACCTTGATCGACATAGTTCAGACTCATTGGCCATACTAAGGAACCTATTTGGACATGCTCACCGGCTGATCTGGCATCTTTCGAAATTCTTTTTGTGGACTGATTCAGGCCCTTTCAATGTTATTGAAAGTCCAATATCTATGACACCAACATAACTCTAAAGCCTAAGAGACAATAACAAATGTTGAAGCCAAATGTTGAAGTTCACTTCTGGGTTAGAATGGGACAAATTAAGAAATAGAGGATCTACTGGATATTATCAGCATCCAAATGTCGACAGTAATTCCCAAATAGATTCCTCTGTTCTCATGATCTCAATGAGAAACCAAAATCATTGTCTTAAGAAGTCCTAATTGTTCAAATCTTCTCGTGGGCTAGAATTTTGGAACGATGACTTATTTGCTTTTATAGAGAATGTATTGGGAGAGCATCAAGAAGTCGACAGCACAGTAAGCAATTAAGTGAAGATGTTGACTCAGGCATGAAAAGCAAGCAGAAAGCCCCTGTTTTTGATCTCCACCTGACAAGTGAACAAAATCCATACACGGTATTCAGTAGCGCAGCAGAAACTCAAAGTTCTATCGACGTCTTTGTCTATCGTAACTGCCAATGTAAACAAAAACCCCGTTCCAATTTCACTCAAACAAAAAGACAAACACCTTGTGCGCAGCACACGACGCCATATACAAGTCAGGCAGAGAAAGCCAGACGAAGCGAGAGAGAGAGAGAGAGAGAGAGATGGGAATCTGCTATCTTACACAACGAACGTGAAATGGGGCAGTATTCGATGCTTTTCTTTTCCAACTTTCTGAACTTTTCGCAAAATTTTCTCTTTTTATTTATCTAATTAGTAACAGAGGCAAAATTTATAAAGGTGCAAAAGGTTGTTGCGGAGGGAGCGTGAACATGACCTGAGACGCCGGCGACTTGACGGCGACCCCGTGCCAGCAAATCCCTCCCCGGCACATACCGTTCACGTGATCACGTGACACGGCGTACGTGGTCTTGCGCGCGACGTCCCACGTCAGTGTCCCAATCAACACACCTCCCACCACCGCCGTCGACGCCACCAGCATAAACCATCCCGTAAAACTCCTACCCGTCAGCAGTCCGTAAGCCTTCATCGCCGCTATCACCGCCAAGTATACGGTCCTCAGGTTACCCACCACCGCATCGGATATCGCCATTATTACTCGCGCTCCTCCTTGGCCGCCGCCGCCGCCACCCCCGCTGTCTCAGACGAAAACAAATGAATGCTTCAGCCTTCCTCTTGACTTAATTTCAATGCCTTACAGAGGGAAAGCATTGTTGGCAGATAGTGAAAGGGGAAAAGGAAGAAATCCTGTGGGCATCCGATTTTTCTTCTCAGTGGGTTTGGGTGTTTTCGGATCAGGAAATCATCATGGGATTGATGGGCTCTCTTAAAAATATAATTAATTTTTATTAACGTTTTTTTAATTTCTTCTAATAACACTTTAAAAATAACTATAATTTAAAAAATAACTCTATCATTAGCACTATAATTTTTTTAATAAAAATATGTTTTAATCAAAAAAATTTTTACCCAATATTCAATCATTATCTCTATAATTATATTACGACATTTTCATTATAGATATGACTTAGTTAAATTTTAAATAATAAAATAAAATAGACTATATATATAAATAATTATATTATAATAAAATAAAATTTTTTATCTTTTTAAGATGTAAAATTTTTTCAATTTATATAAATAAAAATATATATAAATCTCTTTATCCGTTTATGATTTTAAAAATATCTAAATAATTTTATTTAAAATATAATAAAATTATATAATTTTTAATAATTAATTTTAATAATGTAATTTTTTTATTATTTTTAGTTACGATGAATCTTTCCACAAAATAGTCGATCAAGTTGGGGCTGTCGGGGAGCTATGAATGTGGTAGTTTAAATTTATATTATTGAAAATATAATAATAGTTATTTAAAATATTTGTTTAATTTATAGCCGTTGGATCATTTTGATCGAACGGCGTTGAGATAAATGATCCAACGGTGCTGAGATGCGCCGCCCCTGCTTCCAAAGCTGGAAAGATAGCGGAAAGATGAAATTCCCTAGAACATGATCAATCGCCTCTGCGCCCACCACCGCGGGTTCTTTCTCCTGTATCTTTCTCTCGTGTTGAAGATAGAATTGAAATTTCCCTGGTCTGCTGCTTCGCAATAGCGTCGGCGACATCCTCTCTCTCTCTCTTTCCATCTCGGCTCTCAGCTCCACTCTCAACATCTCGCCATATGTATCTCTCTTCATCTCATTTTGTTTCTTTTCAGATCCGATCACCTTAATTGCTTCACGGACATCTATACGATTTGCGCAGCAGGCATTGATCCTTTTGAAGGTATTCTAAACGCTTTAATTTTATCGATGCATTAGAGACATCCAAGTGGGTGCCTGGAATAAGCCTGGGGATTGCATTAGCTGATATCTTCTCTACTGTTGTTTGCATATCCAAACATCATCCTTTAGAGGCTTTGTCCTTGGGCCAAGACGAGCAACAGTAGATTTTGAACGCAACGGATTTTGGAATGGATACCTTACAGGCTCTGTGACCCCCTTGTCTGTATGATATCTGTCTGGAGGATTCAGGTTTGGGTGGAGTGGTTCTGACCCGAGGTAGTCTAACTCGAACCCTAGATACTATATATCTTGTTTTAACAAAAGGAGTAAGGGAATAAACTTTAGTTTTTTTCGGTAAATATGTAAACTTAAGGCTAAATTCCAATTCATTTTATGAAATTGAGATCAATTTGTTGTTGTGCTATAATCATTTCATTTGAAGGAATTCATGTAGTGTTGTTTTGTTTGTTTTCCGTTGGATATTTGAAATGGTAGTTGTTGACAAAAGTAACAGATAATATGCACATGCATTTCTAGTAAGGTTATCCCACCTAAGAGGATGTCTACTTAGAATCATTTTACTCAGAATTCTAATACCATGCTTGAATCATTTTTTCACATCCTTCTTTCTAAGCTATTTGATCTCAAACCTAGCATAAATACAGAGTTTAAAACTCACGGCTGATGTGATATTGTGTTGGCATCGAGATTTTGTACTCGAAGGAGATAACTGATCTCATTTTAATGTTGGTTCAGCTGTAGCGTCACATGCAGCACAACTAGGGATATTAAATACAATGGCATCAGCTGTAATGAATATCCTACAGGCTGCAGTAGATTGGATGACTTTCGCATTTGATGCTCCTTCTGCTCGTGCTGTAGTTTTTGGAGTGCCTATTGGAGGTATCTGTAGCATTTCTATTGGATCCTTGACGTGCCCTTTATGATCCATATGGGGATGACCTATATCATCTTTATGCCCTTTTTGGTTCAAGGTCATCTATTTGTGGAAGGTCTTCTTCTTGTAGTCATTCTTTATCTGCTATCCCAGAAAAGCTACAAGCCCCCAAAGAAGCCATTGTCAAAGAAGGTTAGTGAGATAACTGTGTAACATCGTAATTAAATTTCGGAGCATTGCAATTATTCATCTTTCTATGATCAGAATTTAAAACATCTATGTTATGGTAATATGTTTCTCCCATATGATAGATAGTTATCCGTGGTAAAATTGGTCCAGCACCAACAATGTTATTCCTTGATTATCTTGGTAAGCCAAAACAACGAAGATTGCAGGCAGCACTCCCAAAAATTTGTGGAATGACTATGCGAGATCATGTTTGACTATTACTTAGACTGTGGGATATCCTCTAAGAGTTGAAGAACTATGAAATCCTTCTTTAGTGTCTGAATTCACCTCCATGCCTTATCTACAAGGCTCCAACTTCAACCAGATTACTCTTACTAAACCAGAGTAATTGGTGTAGTTATGAGCACCCAAACCAATGCCAATCTCCAATCTGAACATCTATTGGTGCTAGTTCTAGGTTATTACACATGATTTCCACCGACACTAGTAAAAAAATGTTTTATATTTATGGGATTGGCTGATGGTCAGTCATTAAAACAAATGCCAATCTCTGATCTGAACATCTATTGGTGTTTCTTCTAAGTTAATATATAGATGGTTCCCACCCAGGCCAGTAAACATAATTGGATGGGTTGTTGATAAGTCATTGAAATGACATCAATTTACTTGTGATGACACATCCATCCTTGCAGGATATATTACAACAGCTTTATCTTCTCTCCATGTGGGCTGAGTAATTTATAATGTGGCTTAGTTTTTTTCTTGAATAACCTTGTATAATTATAGGATCTGATAAATGCCTAATTGAAACTTGATACACTGCTATTCCATAAGCTTTTTCCATGATTTGCTACTTGTGTGGTTTTGCAATCTGTTACTGACCCAACATGTTCAAATTTGCATCCCCTGTATAGTAGGGTTGCAAGTATGAGACTATCACTGAACTATGGTTGTACTGCCTAACTCTCAATCTTGTATCTACAAAACCTGAAAAGTCTCTCTTCTTTTGGCAGGAAATTGATGAGCTATGTGATGAATGGACTCCAGAACCCCTTATTCCTCCTCTCACAAAAGAGATGCAGCGTGAACCTCCAGTTCTAGAAAGGTGAAATAGCTCCTCCATTTTCTGCTCAAGCAAACTAAGTTGTGCCGAACTCTTGTCAACTCATGGATCTCATTGCATGCATCTTCATGTGTTCTACATTTAAAATTAGCTTTACTATTGTGGTTCTTAGAGTTGTCTCTCTCACTTTCATGCACAGACACACACATGCATACACACACTCATCCTCCACGTTTTTGTCATCTCTTCTTTCTACTTTTGTCTCTTCCAAATAGCTATAGAGAGTCCTATTTGTTGCTCATGCTAATTTACCGGTTCTCCTCCATTATTCTCATTCGACTTCCTGCATTTGCATTTTGTGTGTAAGCATGATTCATATATGTACATGTTGTTGCTTAACAATCTACTATTCCTCTTGTTTCCTATTCCTATCATGAAGATCCTTATATATCTCTGTTGCCAATAAAAATTATTTCTATAGCACATATTAAATTATTCCCCAATGTGTGGTGTGCCAATAGTTTCCTGCATTTTTTTTTTGCATGGGTTGTGTTCAAGTGATATTTGAGCCATTATTTCAGACTGTACAGATAAAGCAGAGTTATGTATATATGCTTGCAGATTGATATATCTACAGAACCTGTATGCAAAAATTGATTATTGAATTATCACCTAAATCTTGGTGTAGGTATTGGGAAAATACTTCACCAAATTGTACTTTCTAGACAAAATTCTTTCTTGCAAGAAAACCAATAAGCATTGTTAAGAGCATTAAATTATTCTATGGCCTTCACCTGACAACATAATCTCATGTGCATCTTAGTTTCTTGATATGATATTAGAGAATTATTGATTAAGTGGTTGTGAATTGAATTTCTAAAACCCCTGTTTTATATTATTTCTCAAGATTTGGTATGAATTAGGCCTATGCTAAGGGCATTTGTGTGAGAGGGTGTGTTTTAGTTCAAAACCAATCTTTGGCCTTTACTCAAAGGTTTAAGTTTTGGGGTCAGTTGGTTTCTTGTTACGGATTATTAGTCATGCTTGTTAAAATTACTAAAAAATTATTCTATAAATGATTTCTTGAGATTGCTTCTGCTATTATTTGCAAAACGTATTGCAAGGCTGGAAATGACTTGCCAAATGAAAGTGCTTGATGAATGTTTCCTAAATTAGTTTTTTCATATTCTTTACCAACTCATGACCAAGAAATATGTTATTTATAATTCTTCTTCTTTCAACATCTGCATGTTGGACCCCGTGGACCACAATCCCTAGAACACCTTGGATCGCTTAATGAGGACTTGATGTAGAACTCGTACCTGTCGCAGAAAGAACCAAAACCAAAACTGAACCATACGAACCTGGCTTGGCAATACGTGTAGGTCAATAGGAGCAGTCAATATGTGTGGATCAACATGAGCAATCAATTCCTGGCAAGTTTCCTAGTCTTCACTTAAGTTCCAAGTGGCGACACAAGTTTCTATAGGGTAGTTTGAATACAACTCACCACTTCCCAAAATTCACATTCTCAACCGGGTCCATGGAGGGATTCCCATATGGTAGCAACTTCTGAGGATGATGGATCATGGCTCAAGGATCACTTGTTCTAGATTGATGGTTCAAGGCTCTAAGTCTATCAAGTGATCCTATAAATCAAGTCCATTTTACCTTTTTAGGGGCTGTGAAAAAAGTTTTTTGTAATTGAATTAATTCTCTAAAGAGTGATTGGTCTTCTTAATTAGTGAGTGATTCCCAATTACTCAAGTGGGTAATTCCTTAAGAGATTAAAGAAAGGTTGAGTGAGCCCCTTTTGATTTTGTACTTCATTCTATAACAAACATTAATGAGTGCTTCGGTTGTTACACTCTGATGCATCAACCGATATCAACGAAGGTCATAGCTTGTGGAACTAGGGGTCCTGGAGGGCGCTATGCCCCTCTAGTCGATATCAACATCCAAGACAAGGTGGACAAAATACGACTGACAAATGCTGACTTGCAGCATATGAACGCCAATCTTCGGCAAATGAAAGAGAAACTTTATAAAGGTTGTCATGAACATAGACTTTCGCTGCATTGGCTTCGTATTCAAAGGGCCTTGGGTCCGCAGTGAAAATCAGAACTACTAGCAACCTTGAGGACACACCTTTCTTCATTCCAACTAAGGCTCCAGTGTTGAACACGAGGAACAGTGATACGAGTTCGGCCTCTTAAAGGAGGCCTGTTTTGAATCCTGCGTGATGTTTCATCACTCTAGACTCCCTCACAAGAGCTCTCTAAAATGTTGACAAAAGCATAGTAGTCAACTTACCCAACCTCGATGGAAAGATCGATTCTGATGCTTATAGCGTTTGGATCGCTGCATTAGATGCCTTATTTGATTGGAAGGAGATGACTAAGGATCAAAAGGTGAAATTCGTAGCCACAAAGCTGTGAGGAGTGGCGATATTATGGTGGCAACATTATCAACACTCTAGAGAATGATGAAGCTGGCCCCTAGGTAGTACTTGGGCCGAGATGGTGCTGATCTTGGATGAGAATCTACCAGTTGATTACCCCCAAATTCTCTACTGAAAATTCCATCTTTTACGCCAAAAGTTTGATCAGGATGTTTCCAGTTACACCGATGACTTGTATAAGTACCTTAGCTGTGTTAATCTTCGGGAGACCGATGACCAACTTGTGGCTCATTATCTCAGTGGTCTGAAGCAGACCATCCATGGCGAGTTGGCTTTGCTGCACCTAACTGCCCTTGAGGAAGGCTTTCCAAATGGCTCTCAAGGGTGAGGGAATGTTAAAGTAGCGACCAACTGACTGGACTACCCCTAACTAACTAAGTGATTGACCAGTGGAGGAAAAGGAAAGAAATCGCCAACGGCAGCTTGGGCAATCGACCATCCAACCCAATCCCCAAGAATGATGAGTGCTTTTGCTGTGGAAAGACGGGGCATTGGGCCTATGCCTGTCCATAGAAAAGAGCTGAGGTCTGGGTAAACCTCATTGATGAGGCTTATCTAATTGAGGAGCTGGTTGAAGAGTAGGCTGAACTACAAGAAGAGGTGTGTGAACCTGATTGTGTTGCTGAATTTGTCTTAGTATGGAGGGTTTTGACAGCACTTGAGGTACGGATGAGGAATGGCTCCAAAAAAATACTTTCCATAGTTTTGGAATGACCAACGGGAAAAGATGTGTTGTAGTTATTGATCCTGGTAGTTGCGCTAATCTTGTCTCCAAGGAGATAATCGACAAGCTAAAACTAAAGTGCAAAGTTCATTTGATATTGTACATGGTTTTGTGGTTCTAGAAGGGTGGTGTGATAGCATTAAAGAGTGGTATATGAGCAGGTTTTCCACATGGAAGTATGAGGATGAAGTTCAATTCAACTTAATCCCAAAGGATGCATGCCACATCACCAAATCTTTTGCATCACTGAACGAGCCTCTGTGAACCCTTTGAAGTTCAGCACCAAGTAATTGAGTTCCTACAAAAGGGCTTTATCTAAGAGGGCTTCAGTTATTGTGCCATTCTTGTCTTACTCATGTCCAAAAAGGATGGCACGTGGCGAATGTGTGTTGATAGTCGTACTATTGACAAAATCACCATAAAGTGCAAGTTTCTGATCCCTTCGCTTGATGACTTGTTTGATATACTATATGGTACACAAATCTTCTCCAAAGTTGCTTTGCTGAGTGGGTATCACCAAATAGGAATCCAACTTAGAGATGAGTGGAAAACGACATTGAAAATCCATGAAGGGCTTTATTAGTGGCTTTGTCATGTCATTTGGATTGTCAAATGCCGTGAGTACTTTTATGAAATTAATGAACCAAGTCTTGAAGCCTTTCATTAGCAAGTTTGTGGTCTTGTATTGATGGCATCTTGATCTTTAGCCTCGACACACAAGAGGACATTGATCTTGTGCGACAAGTACTCCAAGTCCCATGGCAAGAAAAAACTTTATGTAAATTTGAAGAAGTGCTCGTTCCTATTGGATCACATGACATTCCTCGACCATGTGATCTCATCCCATGGGATTAAAATGGATGCGGAAAAGGTCCATGCTATCATTGAATGACCCACTCCATGGTCTATTACCGTGGTTCAAAGCTTTCATGGATTGGTCACCCTTTATTGATGATTCATTTGTAATTTTAATAGCATCATTGCCCTGGTGACAAATTGCACTAACATTGGACCATTTTCATGGACTGAATTAGCTGAAGGTAGCTTCCAACTAATCAAGCAAAGGCTGACCAAAGCTCTTGTTCTAGCTTTGTTGAATTTTAATGACATCTTCATGGTTGAATGTGACACTTAACACACCAGAATAGGTGTTGTTCTTAGTCATAATGGGCTATCGATCTCTTTTTTTAGTGAGAAGTTAAACAAGGCAAAGAAATGCTATTCAACCCATGACGTGAAGTTTTATGGCGTTGCCCAGGCCTTCCAGCTCTGGAGGTGTTACTTAATCCATCAGGAGTACATCCTGTCTTCTGATTGTGAGGCCCTAGGATTTATTCATTCTTAGAAGAAACTCAACTCTCGACATGCCAAGTGGGTATCTTTCCTCTCCAAGAGTACTCGTTTGTACTCAAGCAAAAATCGGGAGTCATGAACAAAGTGGCTAACACTCTTAGCTGGAAAGTGTATCTCCTCAAAAACCCTTTTATATGATGTTATTGGTTTTGACCGCCTCTTGAAAAATTACCGAACTAACCCTTACTTTTCCAAGATGATCTATGAACTGGGAAAATGTAATGACAGCAAATATAGTTGTGTTGACAGATTCCTTTTCCTTAGGAATCAACTATGCTTATTTGGGGGATCTTTATGCCTACATGTTTTGATGAAACTTCATGGAGGAGATTTAGCAGGACACTTTGGAGGAGACAATACCTTGGCACTGGTAAAAGAAAGGTTCTATTAGCCCCAAATAGAGCACGGCATTGACTGATTTGTTAAGTGATATGTCATTTCTCAATGTGCTAAGTGTGGAAACTTGCTTAACCAAGGCCTTTAGTAACCCCTACTAGTTCAGGACTGATCATGGGAGGATCTCATTATGGATTTTGTTGTCGATCTTCCCAAGTCTGAGGAAGGAAGTGATTTAATCTTTGTTGTGGTAGATTGATTTTCTAAAATGTCACAGTTTATTCCCTGCAGGAACACTCCTGACACATCTTATGTGGCTCAGCTCTTCTTTAAAGAAGCTGTATGACTTCATGATGTGCTGAAGACAATCACATTAAACTGTGACCACCGTTCTGTGAGTCATTTCTGGAGGACACTTTGGATCCTTGTCAGAATAAAGTTACAGTTTTCAGTAGGTGTCATCCCTAAATTAATGGGTAAACCGAAGTGGTCAGTTGTTCCCTTGGAAACTTGCTCCAAAGCCTAACTGGCCATCATCCCAAGAATTGGGATTTTGTCCTACTGCAAGTGGAGTTTGCTTACAACTTATCTAAGAACGGATCAACCCAACTGTCCTTGTTTGAGATCAGCTATGGAAAGAACCCGAGCCATGTGCTTGATCAGTTACCCATCTCTGATAGTGTCCCTCGAAGTATGGAGGCAGAGGAGCTGGCCACACATATGCGAGATTTGCACGATAAGATCAAGAATAGATTAATCTCAATCAACGGCCATTACCAGGATGCCACCAACGTCCACTGGCAGGACGTAGAATTTTAGGAAGGAGAATGAAAATGACATGGTTTAGACCCACAAATACCTAGAGGGGGAATAGATATCCTTTAACAAAATTATAAATTTAATAGTATTAAATACAAACTGGATACATGTAAAAGATTTCTTTTGTAATGAAAAAGATACACGTGTTGAAAAAAGTTTCTTTTGTAATTGAGTTAATTCTTTAAAGAGTGATCGGTCTCCTCAATTGGTGAGTAATTCCCAATCACCTAGGTGAGTGATTCCTTAGGAGAACAAAGAAAGGTTGAGTGAGTCTTTTTCAATTTTGTACTTCATTTTATAAAAATCATTAACAAGTGCCTCGATTATTATATTTTGCTGAATCAAGACTTTTTTGATGGCTTTATCAAGAAGATTACAACTATTGATTGGTCTATATTCGCGTACTAGTTTAGGGTATTTCACCTTTATAACCACTTCTAAAGTAATTTGCGAAGCTTGAGTAATTTTTATGCCTGTATATCACATATTTTTTGAGAAAAAAGAGAGTAGGAAAACTCATTCAGGAGCAAAATTAATAAAATAAGATGTGCATTTGGGAGGAAGAAACCCTTGAGAAAACAAGGAGAAGCACTGTAAGGGAAAACAAGATGAAAATGACTTTGAAAATCAACGCCGAAGTAGTGAAGGAACAAGGAATCATCAGAGCCATCCATCCAATTTTATTATTAACCGTCAGATGAAGGCAAGTGTGGTTGAGGGATCAGACGTCTGCAAGTTGCATTAGAAGGCAGGCTGCCTTCGCAATAAGCAGGGAAGAAAGGCGCGTCAAAGCCGTCAAATTGAGGTGACGAGCACTATTAGATTAAGGGGTGGATTGTGGTTTTGTTGCCACATAAGGTGAGCTGTGCACCTTACGTGATTAGAATTAGAAGTAACCAACAAGTTAGCAGCAGAAGGCGAGTGCAAGGCACGTGGGAAGGCATGTGAGGGATGATGCATCATAGCTCCAGCCAGCCTCTGTTAGTTGTAATAGTTACCATATTGTTATGAGAATATCTATTGAGTTAGAAAGGAATATTATGAATATAATTAGATAATTCTTTGTAAGATATAAGTAGAGAATGTAATAGAGAGTAGGGTATGAAATGAATTATTTCTAAGTGGCTTTCTTTGGAGATCTCTTCCTTTCTCGAATTGAAAACTTATCCTACCTCTTGTTCTTCTTGAACTTCCATCTTTCTCTCCCCCAATTCTATTTTCTCTACCTGGAAGAAGTCAGGCACAGTGAGATTAATCTGGTTCTTACACTTTGATTTCCCAAGTTGGAGATGGGCTTGTATAGAATCCTCTTTCAGTCAAGATTAATATAGTCCCTCACCTGATTTCTTTCTGATCAAAAGAGGCTAGTTTGTCACGGCTGAACCCAGGAGTTCCTTTTATAACAATAATGTATTGTGCTCTTTTAAAGGAGTTTCAGTCTTCTCTCAATTGTTTTTAAAGAAGATTGAGTGCTGGAGTCTCCAAGGTTGATCCAATTGGTGTTTGATTTTTAAGAGACAAGGTTTTCCCAGCACTAAAAAGATTAACAAATTTCTTATGGTTTTTACATCCAGCTGAATAAGCACTTTATCCCTTGTTTCTACTGGATCTTTTTCTGTACCCCTATCAATTGTCCGAAAATGCTGTGCATGATTAAGTTTTAGAGGGGAATTCATTAAGGAAAATGTTTCCAGATGCAAAATATTCTGTTTTGAAGGAAGTAGAGATATGTACCGGTGGAATTTGATCTTACTAATGGCTAACTTTTTCGGTTACTGCAGTGCTGCAAGGCCTCACACAACAATTGATGGCCAGGAAGTTGTGAATTTTGCTTCAGCAAACTATCTTGGGCTGATTGGGCATCAGAAATTACTTGTGAGGAAAATCTTATGCATTTATAGATTATACTTTGTAATTTGATTAGCAAAGTTATGTCAGTTTTGTGTTGCAGGATTCTTGTACTTCTGCCATGGAGACGTATGGTGTTGGTTCTTGTGGTCCTCGTAGTTTCTATGGAACAATCGGTAGACCCTAGGCAATCCACTCATTATTAGATGATTCTATCTTTCCTGAAATGGAATGTAAGTTCATTTCTGACTTTTAAATTATGGACTAATTGTATGTTGCATACTTCCGTGTAGATGTTCATCTTGATTGTGAGGCCAGAATTGCGAAATTTTTGGGAACTCCTGATTCGATACTCTACTCATATGGACTTTCAACCGTGTTCAGTGCAATTCCAGCCTTTTGTAAGAAAGGAGATATCATAATAGTGTAAGTATAACAAATCTTGGTTGATCAATTGTTGCAACGTATTCCATGGACAAACCAAGTTGGCTTAAGAGGGATGCACTTGGGTTGTATTGGGGTGGAGACTGTGAAACCAAGAACTGATCCAATTATATTAGGCCCAGTCCAATGATTGGTTATAGATGACCCAACCAATGCAACATTAATCAAGTCGGGCGGTGGCCCGATGGGTATGAGCACTTGAATTATAAAATGTTTTGCCTAAAATTGATAATTTGCACAAGCCACACAAATTTCATAGGGAATGCCGTTGTACAAAACTTCAATTGAACAATTTCAATTGGCAATGTGAAAATGAGAATTGCTAGAGTTTCCTTTAAACATATATAATATTTATTACAGAAATAGATGAAAATATCAATATTAGTATTAATCATGGACATATCGAATAATATATATCAATATCAAGAAATCTCGGTATTAAAGGGGGCCAATGTTAATACATATCGGCTGATAGTTCCATTAGTGATTACATACATATGTACACAGTCGGGTTGGGTTCGGTAGGACTCCCAAAATACTCAAATTGAAAGCTGATGTACAAAATTAAGGTCCAAAAGTTTGGACCCAGTTACAGACCCAATACGTAGTAAACTGAACCAGGATGCTTGGTGACATGAACTTCAAAATCGAGCAATTCCAAAACATGCGATTTGCGCTTTTTTTTTTTTTTTTGTCTTCTTATTTTGCGGTCTGTTTTCCTCCCTGATTGCTAAATTATGCTCCAATTTGGGATCAATAAACATTCATATTTCATATCTCCAGATATCCAGATGTTTATGCTAGTAATTTTGCTTCTAAATACGGTGAAACTCCTATCAAAGAACTATACATGTCATGACATTCCCAGTTCATCATTGCAAATGCAATAGGAAACCATCATTCATGAGTTTAGACCCTGCCTGTGCTGCCATCACTGTTTCCTTTGCTTTCATTCTGTATTTTGTTTTCCTTTTCCCCCTTCATCTCCTTATTCTTTGCCCCAAACCCACCACTGGGACCCCTTTCTAAGCTAAGATAGCAATTAGGCCTTACCTGGATTAGCCTTGCTGGCATCCCATTCGTGTTTGATCAAAGTTTTGGAAATATGGCTAGAGTTTTGACTTCAGGCTTTCTAATTTTATGGTGCGCATCCTGTGGATTTGCCAACCGTGTGTGTGTGTGTGTGTGTATTATTCTTGGGTTCTATTTAAGGTTGGTGTCAGGAGCAGCTCTTGGCCCAGCTATCACAATCCTTTTACAGTTTGGATTTGACTTTGCATAACCTGGATTGTTGATTTGGAGGATCTGATATCTAACCATTAAGATATTTTTTTTACGGGTGCTTTTCCAGGGATGAGGGTGTTCATTGGGGTATACAGAATGGTCTTTACCTTTCCAGAAGCACAATCGTGTATTTTAAGCACAATGATATGGCATCCTTGCAAAGCAAGCTAGAGAAGATTACTCTTGAAAACAAGAGGGCTAAGAAGATGCGACGTTACATTATGATTGAAGCTGTATACCAGGTATTTATTTTGACTCTTAACCCCCGTAAGAGAAAAATGGAAAAGAAACAAAGAGGAAGAGTGGATAAGTTGATAAATCATGCATTTAAACTAAAGCTAGCTATGATAATTTTCTATTATTCCGAGAGATGTGACCTGCCCTGTTGCTAGAAACCACTGACTGGGTTTTTTCGTGCCCTTTCTACAAAATTATATTTTTTGGGGATCAAAAGGGGGAGATGTAATTTATCTTTTGGTGTCAATATTTATTGTTTCCATATCTCTATGTTCATCAGATACTGCCTGTCACACTTGTCACATTGATATATCTCAAAATGATTGTCCATTTTTTATCATGAATATATCGATTAATCAAAATTTTCATTCCCTAGTGCATTTCTTGAAGCTATTAATTTCCAACACTATCTTGTTAAAAGTTAATACGGGAGAAAAATAGACACAAAAATTTGTGTTATTTGGGACCGGTACCTGCATTCAGGATCTGAGTCTTGATTTTAATTACTTTTTTAAATGGCAGAATTCTGGTCAAATTGCTCCATTGGATGACATCATTAGACTGAAAGAGAAATATCTCTTCCGTGTTTTGGTGGATGAGAGCAACTCATTTGGTGTTCTTGGTCGTTCAGGAAAAGGTCTTGCTGAGTACCACGGGATTCCTGTATGTACATAATCATTTTGGATTTGAAATCATATTTTGCCACCATTTTTTTTTTCTCATACAACCATGGTTGCAGATCGAGAAAATTGACATTGTGACTGCTGCGATGGGACATGCCTTAGCAGCAGAAGGCGGTTTCTGCACTGGAAATGCAAGAATCATTGATCACCAAGTATGAAAAACATACCAACAATCTAATATCTGTAAAAGATGAACCTATTTGTTTCCTGCAGTTCTGTTCCACTGAATTATAAGCTCTAAAAAGCATTTATACGGGCTAGTGCAGATAGTTGGATTTAAATCTTTCTTGTTACTATTGCTGTCATAGTCTTTCTGTCATGATTTTCTTTTACTGCAATTTTGCTCTAACTTTCTTTTTAAGATATGTAAAGTTAAACCAGGAGTGTTGAACTTGAGACCTGACCAGCCCTACTGAAGGTCTATTTGGCAAAATCAATTCTACTTTCTCATGCCAAATGATTTAAACATTGCTAAAATATCTTATAATATTAAAGGAAAGACTGAAGCTATACTGTCTCTTTGCTTTGTCCTCCACCGCTTTGCAGCGACTGAGCAGCTCTGCTTATGTCTTTTCTGCTTCTTTGCCTCCATACCTTGCAAGTGCTGCAATTTCTGCCATTGATGTCCTTGAAGAAAATCCATCCCTTATCACAAAATTGAAGGAAAATATAGCTGTATTATGGGCAGGTATTTTGATCTCTCTCTCTCTCTCTCTCTCTCTTATTTTTGCTGAGCAGGTTTTATGATTGTATTAGTATGCACAGATGCATCTTGAAGATTATGCATAGAGATCATCGCTGTAAGGGTATGTCCTAGGCCTTGCATTATGTGCAGTGATTTGGACAAGGGACCAAATTATTGTTATGGAATTGTTGGTCTGCTATACGAGTGTCAAAAGTGAGAATGTCATGTGCTAATTCCATTTGAGCCCCTTTGGATGCTTTAGTGATTATATTCTACATTTGAGAGTTTTCATGTCCTCTTGGCATGCTTGCCGAGTTTTATATCGGTTGCAAGATCAATTAGTGCTTATTTTGACCACTTTGCCAAGTTATTGGTATTGCCCTTATTTTGACCACTTTGCCAAGTTACTGGAATTGCAACTTTTCCTGCCAGCATGTCTTGCGATAATGATTTATGTAACATTACAATCTTTGCTGTCACGAGAGTGTCTATAGATCAAATTTTCTCCCTTCACTCAACTATTATGGCTTTATTGCATGTCTTTGGGACAGAAGTTGTGTGTAAATGTATCGTCATGCTATTTCTCCTATGTTGTTGACGGTGCTTATGTTTTTCATTTTATAGAAGCGGTCATCTGGCATATCAGTCCTAGCAAATTTAATGATGTTCATAATAATTGCAGGATTGTCAGACTTACAAGGGCTCGAAATTGCAAGCAATCCTCATTCTCCAATTGTGTTCCTAAGGCTAAAGAATTCCACAGGCTCCTTCAAGAGCGACCTCCAATTGCTCGAAGATATTGCCGATCGGGTTAGTCATTGGCTTACATGATGAAAAAGCATTAATTTATACTAAGTAGGGACGACTATATGAATCTACTTGTATCATTCTACTTAATTTAATATAATATCTTCCACAAGTTAAGTCAACTTACATTATTTTTATCATCTCAATTTCAAAATTTTTAGGCCCGCCTCTTCTTTACTTTTTTCAATTACAACTAATTCAAGTTTTTCACTGGTACTTTATTTGACATATTTTTTTAAGTGTTTAAGCATCAGTTGCAGTAGACACTGTTTCCTCATTTTATCTTCTTGACATCGTCACCCTAGTCCGTGGACATTATGCTCAACGGCCTGACCGCCCTTCATTCATTTTGCAGGTGTTGAAGGAGGATTCCGTCTTTGTGGTCACCTCCAAAAGGTCCATCCTCGACAAGTGCCCTCTACCCGTCGGAATCAAATTGTTCATATCTGCTGCCCATTCAGAATCCGACCTCCTGAAAGCATCGGAAGCATTGAAGAGAGTTGCAGCATCGACATTCCCAAATTGCGGTTGATATCTCGAGATTGGATTTGAATAGGGCATTCTGTCTCTTTCTTTTTTCCTTTTTTTTTTCTTTTAGTTTTTTTGGTGAGTAAGGTGTTTGTAGTCTACTCGTTGTGGTTAGATCAAGCTCTCAATTTTGTTTAAAAAAAATTGAAAAATTAAGCTCTTTCACTTCGGAGCCTTCAACATTGAACCAGTGCGATTGCCCACTTTGGGATGGAACAGGTCGTTTGTCAATTCAAAAGCTTTGATAAAAATAAAAAATAAAAATGTTTATAATTTATATTTATATAAGGTAAGATAAGTGAAGAACATCCGAAGAGTTTTGGATATTTAAAACATAAAACAAAGCAGCACTATTGAAAAGAAATAAAGAGATAGATTTAAAAAATATAGAATAATGTTTTAAAAATAATTTAAAATTATCTGTATTATCAATGGTTATGGTATTAAATCGGATAAAGTGATGTTTTATTTTAGAATAAAATTAAAGATTGAAAAATTATTTCAGTAAATTATTTTTTATATAATTAGTAACTTTTTAAGTAATGTTTTTATTTAAATTTGTAGTTATGTTATATTTTAATATATCTATGACAATTTTTAAAATATTTTATATTTTTAAGTATTTTTTATATACATATAAATTTTTAAACAAAAATATTTAAAATAAAAATATATATCCATTTTTAAATTGGTTTGATTTAAATTAGAGACATACACGACTAAGATTTTAAGAGTAAATGATCGAGTCATATATGACTCAATTTAACTTAACGGTCACAAACTTTATCTAAAAATTTAATTTTAATCAAATTTATCAATGGGGATATAAGACTTATTGCTATTATTTCATTGTTGATAGTAAAATTCTAACAATATCTACCTTAATATAAAAATGGCACATAGACTTACGGCTGTGGCGGCGATGATCACTTGCTATTGATCAAACGAGGTCATTGGCCATCCACTCGAGTGCCCGAGGAGGAGATCGGGTTTCTACTTTGCGAAATAGAAATTTCACGTCTTTTTTCCCCCTTTTTAATTCAAATTTTATAAAAAATAAATACAAATAAAGAAAAGAAAAAGTCGTAGAGATTCTGCTTTACAATATAGGATCTCGCGTTCTGCATGAGGAGTTATACATCTGAGCAAGTTGACCGACCCCATGGAGGTATATACCAATAATCATGTATTGTTAGAAAATGATGATTTAATAATTTTTATTTTATATTATTAAAATAAATATCTTATAAGTGTTTTCTTTTTTTTTTCAAAATAATAAAGTAAAATTGTTATATTATAAAAAATTATTAAAAAAATATAACCTTTAATATATTTTTATAAATTTTTAAATATTATAAAATAGAGTCATTAAATTTTCATCCAATAATCTTAAAATGTGGGTTCCTTGACAGGTTGGCCCGTGCTTCCTCTTAGTTGTCTCAAATGTTCCTATTTTATTGAAAATATTAAATTTATTTATTCATAATTATAACTCATTTATCTTTATAATATTAGTCGATTTATTTACAATTATAACTCATTTATCCTTTTAACATTAATTAAATTTTTTACTATTTAAAATAATAAGATAATTATTTTAATTTTATTCAGTTTCAAATCAACTATAATCATATCTCCGTCTTATTGTTATAATAGACGTTTATCAAACATATGAAAAAAATAATTTAAAAAATCATACAATAAAAGAAATTATGATCGGTGTGGTTCAAAATTTAAGCCTACCTATGCGACAATCTGGCAAAAAGATGTTACATTAGGTATTAGAAATTATAATTATATATAAAATGGTAATTATTCAATAATAATATTATTATTTATATTCTTAATTGTACACTAAGTTATACCAAAATTTCTATTTTTGGTGTGAAGAATAAAATAATTTAAAGATTAAAAATTAAAAATATAATAGAATTTGTACCTATTTTTAATAATTTTGATATAATTAAATATACAATTTGCTATATAAATAAAATATTTTTATTTAATAGCCTATTATTGTCACCACCATTGGACAACAACACAGCCTAATTTATCATCACTCAATATGAAATGAGTCATTTGCAATAATCATGACTTATTTTCCATGAGAAAATTAATTAGAGCACAAGAAAATAATAAATAAATAAATAAATAACATACAAACATGTGCACTAAGGCTGAGTTGAGTCAAGGCAAAATATAGGATTTTTATTTATTTATGTTCTGTACAATATAAACTATACACATATATACAATATCAAATCAGAGGCTCACCATCTATTTAAAAATAGACAATATCAAATAACCTTAAACTAAAAAAAAATTATACGATAATAAAAAATTTTAAAATATATCTAATTATAATTATTAGACGAAAAATATATCTTATGATTTAGAGAATGAGACTCTCGTTCTCTTTTAGTATATAGGAACCCCCGAAACATGTATAACATAATAACAAGAAACAACGATAATCGATAGCTACAAACGCGGCTCCTGTAACGGTGAGCCCAACCCATCTATGGTGTCCAAGTAGTCTCGAGCACCACTCATACCCCTGCACAGGGACCTCCCCGTGCTCCTGCTTGAAGCCAAAGTCTGTGGCTCTCTCAAGTGGGTCCTCACAGAGTCCTGGCTTCTGCTAATTCCAGGCACTGATCTTCTCTTCCTCACCCTTTCTAGCAGATTCCGGTCTTCCACGGAAAGTTTGGCCTTCCTACTGCCGCCTAGGAACTGAGGCTGCCTTTTCATTGCTGAATACAGCACCGTGCCCCCATGTCTTAGGGACCGTGGTGGGGGAGCCTTGAATCGACTTTTATTGCGCTTTGTCGAGCTGATCAAACGATGGAGCCAAATCACGAGTTCGAGGATGCACGCATCTGTCTTTTCCTTATCTGCATGATAGAGCGTCTGGAGGCGGATCAGGGCACCCGGCATTGCTGTTGTGATCTTGCTGAATTGGTCACTGTCAATAAGGATAATAGGTGTTACGTGCTTGGTATATCTCTGTGCTTGAAGCATTAGTTATGGCAATACAAACCTTGAGTTCGCCCACTCTCCCACCCAGCCAAAACCTTGATGCATTCT
Source organism: Nepenthes gracilis (assembly GCA_033239525.1). Classification (NCBI taxonomy): domain Eukaryota; kingdom Viridiplantae; phylum Streptophyta; class Magnoliopsida; order Caryophyllales; family Nepenthaceae; genus Nepenthes; species Nepenthes gracilis. The sequence goes on along the minus strand of BSYO01000016.1, from coordinate 15,655,239 downwards.
GATCCAAGTGCCACAGAACAAACAAAATAGGAAACAGTGAGAAATGGGCCCAGGGTTTACTTATAGATATGACAACTTAGACAGTTAAAATTATAATAACACATTAAAATATGATAGATCTGTATTAAAATCTTATTAGTATAAGTTATCGAGATAAAATTCCTACAATCAGGAGTATGAGGAATGACTCTAAGGGCTCTATGCAGATAGAATATTAACCATTTTTGCCAAAAGAAAAAAAAAATCAAAATAATCCACGTAGAGTACAAGGACAAAGAATAAGGGTAACATTAATAGACACTTTAAGACAATTCAAATGATATAGTGTTTCATTCATCTATACTGATGAATTCATATAAAAATAGATAAATAAATAAGAGCCTCTCATAAGAGACTCTTCATTAAAGGTATTTCAAACATTTCTCACATCTAAAAATAGATAAATGGATAAAGAGCCTCTTATAAGAGACTGTTTATTAAAGGTATTCTAAACATGTCTCACGTAAACTAACAATGAAGAATGTAGCCTACTTGGTGGTATTTGCAGCCACAGGAACAAGCCACTGGAGAATTGTTTCCATTTCATCTTTGATCTCTTGGATTGTAAGCTGTTCAAAAGCACACAGCGTTGATTATAACGACAATCTTAATAAAGCAACATTAAACATGAAAAGAGCTTTTCTAAGCTAACAATCCATCTACAATTTGAAACGACATCAGCGAAAAATAAAGTCAAACATGTCTAAAATATGTCCCACATGTGTCTGGAACAGACAATTTAGTTCCGAAAGAGTGTCCATATTTCTTAGTAGAGAACGAAACAAGACATTACCTCTTCTTCTGTGTCATCGAGTTGCCGCAGACTAGAGCGTAGAGCAGTCTTGACACTGTTTGGCAATCCATGATATAGTGAATCCCTTACAATTGGAGGGAGATAGGTAGGCCGGGATGCCTGTGAATGAATTATATGTTGTATGTAAGTAGCTTTCAGAATATCACATCAATAGAATAACTGTGAGGAACGATGAAGCTTACAATGCTATGTATCTGATTAATCACATTTGCATAGTGCAAAGCGAGCCCAGCGATGCCTAGACTTGAACAGTATTCATCGGACTCTTTGCCAGCTTCTGTCACACCTGTCATTCCACGGCAATTTTCGTTTAAAATTGTGTAGATAACGTAGATGATTGACTATCTGAAGCATAATTCCATGCAGAAATGTGTAACAGATTTAAATTATCATATGGTCTAACATTTTTTGCCTAATTTGAAAACCACCCAACTGGAGAAAAGAAAGGTTTTAGCAATATATGGCAAGCACCGGTGCAATGATAAGGTTTTCCCAATTATATGAGAAGTTATCAAGCTCACATTTCCTTAGGATTAGTATGCAATTTATGCATTTTCTTAGGAAATTTGCAATTCGCTTTTCTTTTTGTACATGCCTTTTGTAATGCATATATTAGGTTCTGGTCACAAGTTTTACTTACAAAATCGAGAATAAATCTTTACAATGATTATTATCAAATCATTTGTTTAAACTCATGAGGTTATAAGACAGCAAATGATAATAAAAAAAAATAATCATAAAATAAAAAATTAAAATTTTACGTGAAAACCCTATTTGAGAATTAAAAAGAACACTATAGAACAATACATCTATATATATCAAAAATGCAATGAGTTCAATTATAGAAACTTTTAATAATCTAAAAATATAACACATTGTAATGAGTGAATTAGTAAAAAATATAAAAACAAACAAGAAGAAAATAATCTATAAAAATTTTCTTCCAACAGCAACAACCCGTAATTTAGAATTTAAATGAAGAAGTGAATCTTCCTTTTATTCTTTTCTCTATCTTCCTTCTTTTTCTCTCTCTCTATTTTGATGCTCAACAAGTTGAAAAAATTAGTGGTAAGATGACCTAAAAATTAACTCATGTTTATAAATTAGGTTAGGGCGTACAAGTGTTCGACAAACACAACTGTATTGTGTGTTGGCACACAAGCTCTATATCAGGCCCATATCAAACTCAACTTATTTATCCAAATTAGCACATGAGCTCATTCAGATGCACACCTTGTACTGATATCACCGTATGTATTCTCTAATAGGTGCCCATTAGAGATGGGAAATCCATCTAGTTAAAGAACCCTTCTTATTCAAGCATGGATCATCTAAATCTTTTGTAAGGTTTCATACAACTGGCTAACAAATCAAAGAATATGAATATATACAAAAAGAGTGTCACTCATAAAAGAGTGACCTATCCTAATAATATAAAAACAATAATAATAATAATAAACTTTCAAATATGTAATATAATTTTGGTATATAAATTTGATTTTACTATTCCTTTCAAATTAGTGTAAAATCTTATGAGAGTACTCAATGTTAAATCATTCTTCATCACCACTCTCTAAACACTCATGTGTCTACTCCACTCTGTTTTTCTTCCAATCACAACCAGCTCACATTTTTTAATTCATATTTTGTTTGGCATATGCTTTTTAAGTATTTAAATCACTTTAAATACACCCATTAGTTGTTTGATCGCCCACGTCCAAACTCAGTAACTCTTTCGTCTGAGCAGAGAAACAGGCACAGGTACAGGCACAGGGAATCACAAATACATGAGAGATCGAACCCATACCGGTAGGTCCAAATGCTTCTGAGATCTCGTGATGTATGAAGACGACGATATCAGCAAGCTTCTCAATGACCTAGAAAATGTGAAATATCAGCTTTTGCCATTAAGAATTACCGTGGAAGAAGACGGAGTTAATGGCTGGCATTAGGGCAATTATGATTAAACTACTCCCTCATTTGGGAGAAACATGATTAAAATCTAATTCGAATCCGACTTATAATGAATTTAGAAGGAAAAATATGACATTTAAGTCCGGATGATCCCGAGTCCATCTATAATCAAAATCGAGCCAATCTATAAATATTTTATCAGTTAAGTGTTTTGTTTATAAAAAACAATATTTGGGTAAAATTTAAAAGAATAATTTTTACATAAAAATAATTTCATATGATAATATGTTTTGATGAGATAATTTTTAAAAACTTAGCATTTGTTTGAAATACTAAATTTTACATTTAAAGAAACCAAAATGAGCCAAGCCTATTTCTTTTACGTAAGACCATGCCAAGTCCAAAAAATTAACTAAACCTTACTAACTAATGATATTTACATACATTAACTATATTCTATAAATTATAGCCCATATGTAAGGGGCCAATCGAACTGTTCAATTTTGATTAGATCTACCTGTTGGAGATCCCATCACCGGTGATTCAAATTTGAGTCAATGCAAGCGAGCGAAATGTATAAAATGCATACCTCCTCCATTTTTTTAGACCAGAGGGACTTCTTTTTCAAGCTCCATACGAGCTTCTTCTGGTGCTTTATCTCAGTTTGTAACTTCATGACATCCTCTCCTATTTATATATTTTTCAGAAAAATAAGCTGGGTGTTAGCCGATGTACAAGAGCTTACACTTGCAGAAGGACACACAGTGGCCATGATGATATATGGCCACGCCAACATGTTTTTTTAGAAATAATGACACGATACGTTTAGAACACATTAACTAAAATTATAATTTATTATTTTTCTAATTGATGAATGATACTATTTTATATTAAATTAATAATAAATATATTTTTTTATTTTTTTATTCAAAAAAATTTCTTAAGATGATATGCAGTTGAATTAATAGAAATGAGTTATGCTATGACATCTCAATAAGTTATTATGACAGATCAATAATAATTATATAATTTAATAAATTATAACACAATTTAACGTACCAAACTTTTGTACATCAATCATCATTGAAAATTTAACTTTATCATTTTATAATTTGTAATTGTTAAAAAAAAACCAAATATAAGTAAAAGTTTTGAAAAAAAAAAGTATTTCAAATATGTTTAAGATGTATTTTGAACGAATCTTAAATATGTCTAAAACATATCTAAATGTCAACAAGTATCAGAATTTAAAGAAAAATTTGGACATGTGTTAAGAGAATGTCGATGCTCAATAAGTCTTGAACGTTGACACTTCAGGCTCGAGAGAGTATCCCTATGATTTTGTGCGTTGCTCTAAGTAATTATACAGGCATGAAAAAGAAGTTGAAATTAGAGTGAGAGAGAGAGAGAGATTGCCTAGTTCCCACCTTTGTAAGGTAAATTTGAGGACTTCACTTCATCCAGCCTTCGATGATAGTCATGCTCAAATCTGTCCAAAGCGTTCAACTCATGATATAATTCCTAGACAAAGGAAGTAGGACATTTTAGCATAGAAATCAGCTTCTAAAACCAAAGCATATGACACCATATAAAAATTCAATCTTATGCAAGTCAAGGCAGCTTCTTCATCATTTCTTGTTTCTTAATTCTTTCTCGGGAATACAAAGAACTAAATAATTCTAGAGACTATCAACTCCACAAGCTGCTTGCCAAAGAAACACGCCAGAAAATAGAGGCAAAAAATCAAAAGCTAAAGTAATGATCAAAGACAAAACTTACAGAAGTATAGTAAACCAAATTAGTCAATTCTCGAGTTTTCAATTCTGCAACCTCTCTTAGTGGTTTCTGCCCCACATTTTCATTATCTAGTCTGTAACATTGCATCCATTTCAAGAGAGTAATCTTTGTTAGTGAATGCCATTCAACAGGATTATAATGCATCAAAAAACATATACCTTACTTTGCAAAAAACTGATCTAGGTTGTGCCATTGTGGGTCTCTACACATCTTTCCAAATCTAGTTACTTCCCGGGAAAGCATACGAAGTTCTTCCCTGCAATATAAAACCACGAAACCCACACAATTGTAATTTGACAAATCAACATAATAAGAAACAGAAAATAGTATTATGCACTTGGCAGTTTTTATAACAAGCAACAACCTCTTGTCTGAGGCAGCAATACTTAGCAGCACTTTGATATCTGTAGAAACAAACTGCTGAACCGATTCTGAGTGCAAAACCTCCTCCTTTACTGACCGAACATTTTCCTCAGAAATTGATTGAACAAGATTGGTTGCATTGGTGATTGTATTTGCTACTTCAAATGCCAATACCGATATTTTATTCCCTTTAGCAGTCATGCCCGAAGTGAATGCACAAGAATTCAGATTTGTCATTCCACTGCCAAGTGCATCTAAAGCTCCCACAGCCCTTTCTAGACCGGCAGTGCCTGCTCTTCCTAGGAATGAACTTTTCTACAATGCAAAAGACCAAAACATATATAAAAACCAGCAAATAAGCCTCTGTTGCTATATGAAACTAAGTAAAAATGTGCAGCTTTGGTGGGTCTCTAGGATCCTTCCAATGACCTATCTAATGTCTTAAGGGATATCTGTATTGATGTGTAAAGCCCATGGTAGCTACAGCACCGAGAAAAAGTTCAAGAATTCGTTTTTTATTTTTGTAAGGGCCAGAATCACTTATTTTGGCTTTCTAACTCCATGTTATAGGGTAGATCTCAAAAATTACTATCTATATACTAATAAGGGACGTATGATTTCTCAAGAAGAGAGGAACCATAGTGTCAACCCCTGGATGGAAAACCAAGAGATTAGTAATATATCTAAGGAGATATTCACAACTGAATCTGATAAATTAGAACATTGATTGAGGCTAACCGGGAAATAGTGTATGGTGTTTTCATGATGAAGGCCCTCTAAACAAAGATTAAAGATGTGTATCAAACAGAACTATTTTTGAGTGGAAGAATGAGGCATGAGATTATTGCATCTGCATACGAGAGTTGGTGGCGGTCTCACTCAAACAGAAGATTATCCAGGTGGCCATTCCCATTTGAGTCCCACGACCCATTGTGTGTGCGTGTGTGTATATATATATATATAGTTGGTTTTTATTGATTTTTACTGAAAACGATGTTGGCGCATAATTTTTGCTCAAGTAGGTACACTATAAAAGCCAAATGCGCAGAACACTAGAGAAAATAACGCACACCAAAAAAAAAAAAACCCAAATCCAAAAGAGAGAAGAGGAAGAGTTTGTCTTTGTTCGGTCTGTGTTATTCTATATTTAGTCTCTCTGTATTAATCTCAAGTCTCGTAGAAAGTTGTTGTACAGGACTATAACCAAGTTTTGAGAGGTGCTAGGATTTATGTAACCTTGACTATTTATAGTGAAATACTTTTACAATCTTTTGAGTCGCTTGGTTTTTTTTCATAATTTTGAGAATGGGTTTTTTATATAAAAATTATTGTCTACTGTATGTTGGTTTGCATAATATTGTTTTGCTTATTCATTGTTGGGCTTTTAGGTCACTCCTGTGTAAATCCTATACCCAATAAATGGGTCATCTAGATGTTAGATGAGTTTTGGAGAGATGAGTATCTCAAAGAAAGAATAGAAATGATATAGAATATCGACACCTGATAGGCGCTTATATGCATTTTAGACAATATAACTACACCTAATATATGCCTGAATGGTGCATATATGCAAATTCTAAAAACTCTTATTGTCCCTTCACGCTTAATATCGACACACTTGATGCACCAGGCACACGTGCATTGGCACTGATATAAATTTCTTGATGTAATTTTAGGGCCAGTTTTTTAGAGTAAAAAAAAAGGGGTGTCACAAGGAAAAGAGAGAAGACAGAAAAAGGAAAAAATGAAAGTTTTTCAATGTCACATTGATATCTAATTTGAGGATTTTTTTCTTCGCTAGGCTTGAATATATTGTTTTAACTTTAATTATATGACATTTTATTAATTATTTTCTAATTTTTTATTATATTTTCTCTCATATGATTGTCAATTGTGTTAAGAATAATGTTTAACTATTATCCATAAGGATTGTTGTGATGGCTTTATGAGGGAATAATTTATAACCATACACTATAGTAGATTTGTTCACATATTTTTCATGATTTTCTTTAGTTTAAAAAAAAATTTTGTATTAAATATTATTTTATAACTTGTGTATTTAGTTGAGTACTTTTTTTTCGTGGTCACATGGTAGATTGATCATTAACGATTAATTAGTCAAGTTTATTTCACCACACCGGTTATTTATGTGTGTTTCAAATACACACAAGTGATATCAAAGAGTAATTTTTTAGTGTGAAAATTACAATTAAATGGCATCAATGTCAAACATCTTATCATTCTACATTGACTAATTTAATAAGCAAAATAACTTTATTATTTGGTAAGAAATAGATAAATATCTTAATCTAAAAAAAATGATTAAAGCATTAAGAAATAAGGAGGACAAGATGAAGAAAATAAATGATGAGAAGTAAGATATTAGGAATTTGAATAATTATACAATTAAATTCTATCTTACAAATAATACTCTTTAAGTTATTAGTTTGTCAGATCTATAGAAGTTTTGGATGAAATTTGAGGGTTAGTGTAAATTTAAATTCTTGATGATGGGTTACATATGAAGAATTAAGTTTATGGCTTTTGATTGTTGAAAGAAAAAAATTCTAAAAAATATTTGAACGAATTCAATTAAATTGTAATACAAATATCTACTCTTGATGAGAAGATTAAGAGATAGACAAAGCATTATTGTTGTTGACTTTATTGCCATCATTGTACAATTTTATAGTAATAACGTTATTGTTTGGGAAGGATGCGCAAAACCTTGAAGAGTTTATTTCCTTTTTACTTATCAATGAGTTTAGATAGAAGGAAAGTAATGAGGTTTTGAAAGAGTCAAGTACCTTGGTATCACTAGTTGCTGTGGATACAAAAGATTGTCAAAGAGAAGCAATAAGACAAATAGGAGTAACAGCAGGTTCAAACTCAGGGACATTAAATGCCTCTATTGTGAAAAGAAATACCACATGAAGTAGGATTGCTTCGTACAGAAGTAGAAGAAGGTGGGTAATATGCAATGAGAGATAAGGGATCATGATGAAAATAATTAGGCCTCTATCGCTAGATACGAAAAAATTAGTTGTTGACGTAGCAAAAGAGAAAAGCTTCATAAGCCATGAAATAAGTTGGATGATAAATAGTAAATTCTTACTTTATATGATATCAAATAAATCCTTCATCACCTTTTGTATACCCCAAGGATTACAACAAATTGATGAAAGGGAATGATAGCTCGTCAATGGTAGTTGATATCACAGATATTTATTTGCGGGGAAGCAACGAGACAAAACTCATGCTGCGAGGAATGCACATGATACTGAATATTCAGTTGAATTTGATTTTAATTTACAAACTTGACAATGATAAATTTTACACAATATTCGGTAAAGACCAATAAAAGCTCACTAAATGCTCCTTGATGGTAGCATGGAAAAGCAAAAGTTCAAGTTGGTATTTGATAAATGTTTTAATTGCTAATGGTGACGTCAAGGTGATAGAATGAAGGTTTGGTCAAGGTGGTAGGAAGAGACAGAAAATGAGAATCAAGAAGAGTCACTTTATCGATGTCAAGGTACCAAAAGGGAGTAATAATACTCTAAATATATTGGTAAAGCAAAAAAGGGTAGTGTTCAAGCTTGCAGCAATTGACACTGAGATCTCTAAGGAAAAGAAATTGTTAAACAATAAGAGATTATGATCACCAAAAAGGCGAGGGGCTCCCCATAAAGTCATAAGGGAAAACTTTTGAGATTTTTAAATTATTTCCTTATGAGTTCTATACCTAATAAATAAATTATCTGAAAGTTCACTTGATTTTGGGACGATAAGTAGTTAGAGCAAATAACAAGAATATTACAGGAGGTTAGCACCTAGCAGGCGCTCATGCACATTTGAGATAATATGCACATGCGTGGATTCCAACAACTCTTATTGACCATTCGCACCTATTCTCGCTCATATGTAGCTTGTTGTTGCTGCTTTTGCATCTAATGCATGCACATTGGGCGCACATGCACCGATGTTGATGTAAATTATCCCGATATGATTTTAATGCAAGTTTCTGATAGCAAAGCACAAGGGGCTCCATAAAGAAGAAAGAAGACTAAAAAGATAAAAGAAGAAGACAATTGTCAGCATTTAGTTGATGTATGATTGGAATTTCATTCTTTGTTAAACTTTGGTGTATTATTATAGTTTCAATTATAAAATATTTTACCGATTGGTTATTCATTTTCTTGTTACGTACTCTTGCATGATTTTGATATGTGTTGAGAATTTATATTTAACCATTAATCACACGAGTCGTAATGAAAAACTATTAGATTTAGTTATTTATAACAATATACTTTATAATAAATTTATTTAAATTTTATTTGATAGTTCTTTTTCTTGGTTAAAAATAATTTTAAACATTAAATATCATTATGCAATTTATATAATTAATTGGGTATTATTATTTCTTATACTCATTCAATATATTGATGATTGATATATAACAGAAGATTTGGATTTATTTTCATGAAAGGGAACTAGTTTGACCCTTGTCATGTGCTCAAATTCCTCCAACAAATAAAGGGAAAAAAAAGCTTTATTAAAGCGGAGATATTAAAGAGCTAAGTTAAAAAGTATAAATACTAATACAGAAGACTAATATAACATGATATAAATACACTGACAAATTATTTTTTAAAAATTATAAGTTGAAGAAACATTAACTAAAGTTCATGACTTTAATTTATAAGACAACAAAAATCATCCAACAATAATATATAAAATTAACAGTCAAAACTTAGGTTATCAATCAATTTAATGCAGGGGCATTCTCGAGAAAACACTATGCATGAAAAATAGTGATATTCGGTTCTCTCAAGACTTATTTAAATTTCACCTAATATCCCGTTTTCTAGATATTCAAAATAAAAAGAAAATCCCTAAATTGTCCCGATGATAAATTATTCGATCAACGTTGTGATAGTTACTAGAAGTTGACTGTTTCAATTGACATAAATTCTTTATAAAGTGGCATGATCTTAGAAAAAATAATATAATATTTTCTTAAAAAATTCAAAATGTTAATATTATATTTAAAAAAATAACTTAAAAATAAAACTGATGACATATTTTTTTATATTTTTTTAAAATGTAAAATAATACGCAAGCCATTTGACTCTTCCAAATAAGATTTTTTCTCATCAAACTTGAAGAATAATTTTTTTATTTTTTTAAAAGATAAAGTCTCCCTTAACCCACAGTCCTATGGCATGGAACAAAGAAACTTATAGGATGGAATATTATTTATAACATTAATAAGTTAATAAGAGATATGTATTAATTTGTTAAATATATGTTAACTTTATTTAACTATTAAAATATATAATTATATTTGTCATAACTAATACATGCACAACATTGACATAGTGAAAATGAATATGAATCTCTTATTAATAATTGGTTATCAAATATTGTGAGAATATAAGAAATAAAAACTTATATAATTAAATACACAAGTTATATAGTGACATTCAGTGTGAAAAATTTTTCTCAGTCAAATAAAAAATTATGAGGATAAATTCTAAAAATTTACTATAAAAATATCTAATTATAAATAATCACATTCAAGAGTTCAATGCAAAATAGCAAGCCCTTCAACATTTATGCCATTAATTTGTAGTTTTCACTTCCCAAAAAAATTAAACTCTCATACCATTTGATGAAATTATTGGAAGAGGCACACAACATCGGGGCAATGAAAATAAATGAAATACCTCGTTAATCACAGGCCACAAAATACTGTGAGAGTACAATAGACAAAAGTCTATGTAATAAAGAACATAAATTACACAACGTAAACAACTATTTTCAATTAATAAAAAATCATGGTACGAGCGTCAAAGAGATTTACTATAAAAGTGACTAGTTATAAATAACCTCTTTCAAGAGACATTCACTATAATTTGAATGAATAATTGTTAAATACAACCTTCAATATACCCTACAACCAACAAGTGAATGATATATCGATAAAACAAGTGACCAATCAATAATATAACCTAAAATTAATGTTAAAGCAACGTGACCAAGCTTGATGAATAATAAAACTCAAATTAGATTTTAATCGGATACAACAAATATTTCCCATCTTATTTTTTTTTTCCATTTTCTCTCTTCTTGTGACATATTATATTAAACTGCTTTCTTTCTAATCTAAAATGGTGCAAGATTTTCATATTTAGTTGGTGTTCAAATATCGGAATCAAAATCTGACTTTGCATTTCTATTGAAATTGACGCAGATACGCCACCTTGGACGTCCCTCAAGCGTGCTCAACGTTGTTACACGCGTATGAGCTCCCCGTCATTTGTCCACTAGGAGCCAATCTCCCACGCCACTGTAATCTTTTACTCATATGAGTCTTTATGTAGAAGATGAGTAAATTTTTAGACGATCTGTTTATTGAATATGAGATTTAAAATGGAGTAATTTAAAACCTTACGCATAAATGCAGAAGAAACTAGAATCCTCGTCGAGCAGGTCTTTCATGAATTTGAAGAACTGACAGCGATTCAAAAGGACGATAGTAGGAGATATCCTTACAAGACTTGGTATTTTAATTACATATCTAAAATAACGGTCATCAAGTAGTACCAAACGAAACAGAAGCAGAGGGAGAGAGAGATCGAAAGGGGCACACCTTGGCGTCTCCGGAATTTCGAGGCGTTGACGACGAGATTTCTCGGGAAAACGAGAATCGTAATTCACCGGAATCAAACTTTTGCGACGACTTCCGATAATCAGAGTCCTCCTCCTTTCTCTTTCCAAGATTCCTTACAGTTCTTGGAGTCTTCAACTTCTTCGCCTTCAACTCCAGATCCTCCGAACTCTCCCGCCTCACTTCCGCCGAACAAAAGCCTCCCATAATTCAAGCAAACAGCCTGCAGTAGCGAATCACAAAAACAAGCGGCTCAAAAAACTTCGTCCAATTATTTTCAAAGGAAAGACTGCCAACGATTCAATTTGGAGAACGTTTGAGAGAGAATTTTGTCAGGCGGTGGTTTGATTTTAGAAAACGCGTAGTTTGACCGACAAGGAGCAGGAGATGAAAGCGAGAGAGAGAGAGAGAAAGAGCGTCGTAAAGTTGAAAGTGGACAGCGCTTCTGCTAGACGATAAATCAATGGCTCTCTTCCCATTCCCTGTTTGTTTGAAATTCGAGGAGGCTTATCGACTGTAAACAGAGCGAACAAGCCGTCGTCGTTTCTTGCACTTTGGGATTCTTATGAACGGACGATCGTGAATCGGTCAGCTCGACGACATCTGACTCGCAGATTTTAAAGTCTCCCCTCCCGACTTGTTTTTTATTTTTTTTAATATTAGACTTATTTATTCCCTCAAACATTAAGATTAATTTAACAAAAAATTAAAAATAAATATTAAAATTATACTTTTAATAAATTATTTTAATATTATTATTTTCTATCATAGTGATATATTTTAACTACTAAAAAATAAAAATTTTAATTTTTAATACAATGATCATATATATCTCTTTCATTCATTATAAATAAGTAATCTATGTTATATATTTTTAATATATAAAATTATTTGATAAATATATGAAAAAATAATTAAGTCATATTAAATATATTCTGAGTTATATATTAACATGTCAAAAATTTTTAAAATTATAAAATTTTAAAATTGAAGTTATTTTTCACATAGTAAATTGAAAAATATTCAAAATATAATCCCTCTACAAAAAAAAAAAAAAAAAAAAGGAGTAAATAGACTCTAATGCTTTTCTTCGCTCATTACCATTGAAGAAATTAACATCTAATCTTAGGTCAATATATCGTGTGACATTTAATTTTCTTTAGAATTATAAAATATTATTGAATTTGTTATTTTATGACACTCAGTTACCAACATAAAAAAAAAAAAACCTTTTAAGATGGAAAATATTATGCATATTAATTAGGGAAATATTTTTACCAATTTAAATTATTTGATTTCATTTAATTTTAATGCGTACCAGAGAAAATGATTCAACTCAAATTCTATTTTGATCGGTTCAAGGCCAAATTTGAAGCAACTAACCATTTTTTACATGCCACAAATAAGACAAGGCCTAATTAAAAGGTTATAAGGTTGTTCCTGAGAAATCTCTCCAACACTCAAATTAGTTTATACTCGATCTATTAAAAAAAATTAAGAAATTAACTCACTTTAACTTCTGATGAAAAAAAAAAAAAAAACTAGATAATATTCCTACTGTGAGTGAGTTTTTAACAAAATATCAGAAGAAAATCCTTTTTTACTGGCTCAATGCTACTTCTTTTCTACTTGTTTAACAAAATGGCTCCTTGTCCATTTAATAGGTTAAGTATGTCTATTAAAAATTATATTTCTACGTATATTTGATGTTATATCATAATTAAATGATCCTTTAAAATACCAGATATCATATCTCTGTCTAAATATTAAAAATTCGACACTTGATGTGCCCACCGGACACTCGAGACAAGTGTTCAAGTTAGGTAGCACCTTAGCCGTAACTCTTGGTAGCGTCCCCTTCAATGGTCAAATCCAACCACGTCTTTCGTTAATTTCTAATGCTTTTTGGAGCCTACCACTATCAAATAATACTTTTTAAGCTTTAAGCTTAGTCAATATTTTAATCGTTGTGGTATACTTTTTCATATTAAGATAAATAATTATTTCATACAATTATGGATTTTTTATACTGGGTTTGGTCACAATATTTTAGAGTGGCTAAATTTTTTATTAATTTGTATCGAACTATTAAGTTAATCACTTGGGCTATCCCGATGAACAAAATTGGGCCAATCAGTTGAACCAATTTTTGACAAAATTAATTTTGTTTAAAATTTTAATATTAAAACTTTTCAAATTAAGATTGAAAAGCATATATTTTACTTTGCTTTTTACAAAAATATTATTTTAAATCTATAGAATTAAATAAATATGAGTTTAGTTTCTTTTATTATAATGTGAAAATTAGATAAATTTTAAATAATTTACTATAAAATTATAATTACGATTAAAATGTTATATTTGATACAATTATCAAATAAATATAATTAATAGACATATTAAGAATTGATTAAATTAATTACATAATACTATTAAATTTATTAGTCAGAAAATATTAAAAAAAATAGCTTGACTAATGACTAATTTAAATGGGGAAAAAAAGTGGAAATTGCATATGGTACAAAGTGAAGAATACACTTTTCAACAACTTGCAATTAAAAATATAAAAATAAAAATAAATACTTATGCAATAATTGGATAAGATTTAAAAATATAATCCAAAATAATATCTCATTACCTATTTTTTTAAAAAAATTTCCATTATATCTAATTGGATAATTTTACATTATGTGAAATTATTTTAAAGTATTTTTATATGTATTTGAATTTTAAATTATTGCGAATGAGTGAGTCAGATAATACATTTGGGTGATCTAAAAAAATATAAGATGGGTCTTCATAACTATAAATACGAATCCTACACATTACAATAATTCAATAAGAGATTAGATAAATACGGAATTTACTTTTTAATATATCCATCGATATTTGAGTCGGTATTCTTTTTGATAAAAATTGAAATATCTAAAAAAAATAGATGGGTGTTAAGACAATTAAATTTGAAGGATTGGATTCTGTAAATTCTTATGAGTAAAGAAAAGAAGATATGTATGTCAAGCACTCAATTAGTCTCCCCATGTGTTGAATAAGGGCATTGTATTTATAGCGAGGACACCGTACAACTGTCTTTTTTGAATTGGCATATCTGCTATTTGGAGTGTAACACTGCATTAAGTTCTAACTGCTATATTAGCTGTGTAACTATTCAATAGTTAATTCTTGGTATTTACTTGATTGTAATATTGCTACTTTAACGCAACAGATTATTCTTCGATTACATGTAACCATCCATCAGATTAAATATCTTATTAATTACTTTATCGGGCCATTAATTACCTCGATTTTTCTTACCTCTAGTTACCCAATCATTCAATCAGTCGACTGAGTCTTTGACGAAATCATTCTTTGAACCGATTTTGTATTAGGTTGATTAACTTGATTGTTCTGATAATTTGTTTTGCGCTGGCATCCCATAATCATCGGATGTATGTCAAGTCAAAATGTTATTATTTGAACTATACCTAATAATTTATATGTTTTATTTTTGTCATATAGCTCTATTTTGCATAAATAGAGGATCTGCTTATTGAATAACCAAAAAAATTCATATGCTTATTTTTAGTTGGAGAAATGTCTAAGAAAATACCCATAAATAATATAATATTAATTTTGTTAGGTCGGACCAAAATCGAGTCTAAGGTTAGGCCTAAACAACTAAGTAAAGCCGACACATGAATAAGACAACACCCAATATTTCATGAACTACAAAAAAAGATGTGAAATGGTTAGAGACGATCAACAACTGATTTATCACTCAAGCTAGAAGAGAGAACCACTCTGCTTAAAATCCGCCTCTGAGAAGCCGATTTTTAAAGATTAGTTTTGAGAAACTATTTCCAAATGACACTATGAGTAACAACTCACTCTTTATATAAAATAGCAAGGGAAAAAAAAAACAAACAAACCAAAAAAAAAAAAAAAAGAATTAGAATTTCAAAGTAAAGTTTTCCCCTTCACTCTCTATATTTCTTCACTACTTAAATTCTCACGCCAACTCTATCTTTTCATTTAATCTTTGATAACTCAAAATTAATGAGTTAATAAAATTAATTTAAATATTAAAAAATATAATATAGAATGGCTCTTGTTTGTGGTTTTGATGTACACGGTCCATATTAACGAGTTTAAATAATAAACTCTCGCCTCTACCCAACAAATAAGAAAGAAGGAAGAAAGATTCAATCCAACGATAAGAAAAAAAATCCCAAAAATCAATAACAAATTCCAAGATGTGATTGAGATAAAGACTATATTTTTGTATGTGCTTGTCAACATAACTAAATGAATTATGAGGTATTATATTATACTAGGAATATCAATAAATCTAATTATTATTATTATTCTTCAAAATATTTTTTTATTTTTATTTTTTGAACCTATTACTTAGTTTAAAATCTATTTTACTAATCGAAATTAAAGAATCAGACGATTTGGGTCATTTGAGCATATCCAAATAGATACTATATTTATTTATATATCCCTAGATTCTTACATCTCATTTAAAATCCTATTCATCTCTTAATTATTTAAAAATATTCAAAGGAAAACCTATTAATATAGCATTTCATTGACATTTGATAGAAGTTATCTTAAATTTGACTGGGCATCACAGTTGATAATTAGATTTGACATGGAGGTTGAGGGAGCACTTTTACATAGGCCAAAAGGTTGACATTTCGCAAAACCATAGGGCTTCTTTGCCATTTTAAATATATATATAATGAAAGGTTGACAATTACAATCTTGTTAAATAATTACTCGGTATGAAATAATTACTATCTATCAAGTTGGATAGATTGTGGCAAAAACAATAATTTTTAAAAATTTTACGTTTAAAAAATTAAATCACATTTTTTTTTGATAATATTTAGTTAGAGATGAGAGAAATAAATTGATATAATAAAAGTATGGTATTATTTATTATCATAATATAAAAATTATATATTTCTAATTATAACACCATGGTTGTTGAATGCCAAAATTCACTTCTAAGTGAAATAATTGTCCCCAAATTGAATAATATGTCATAAATTTTTATTTTATTTCATAACAATACGTGTTTTATTAGTGATTATGTAATATTTTAAATTTTTATTTAATTTAATTAGATTTATTTATTATTTTGAGTAATTTGGGTGTGAAAATAAAAATTAATTAATTAAATATTATAAAATTTTGAAAGATATTTAAATTTATTGGATCGGTGCCCGAAGTGTGCCCATTCGGTCACCTGAGTATCGATTTGGACTTTAAAATTAAAAAAATAAATAAATGTATATATATATATGTGTGTGTGTGTATGGGCGTGCGCGCGTGTATAATAATAATAATAATAATAATAACATGACAAGTAGGGGAGGAAATCACGGGTTCGAAAAAATCGAAAGCAGGGAGGAAGAAAGGAGAGGAGAGAGAGAAAGCCGGTGAGTAGAGAGAAGGAGAGAAAACAAGGTCCTCAAGTTCGATTCCGAGCACAAGCCAGTAGAGAAGTGGTAGATCAGATCGAGGTAAGTACACTAATACCTTCTTTGTTCTCTCTTTTGATTTTTATTTGTATTCTCTCGGATATTTTCGTTCTGGTATCCACCAAAAATGAGTATATCACGGAACCTATGGTCCTTACATGAATTGCTTGTCGTTTAATGTCGATTTTTCTCTCGATTTGTGTGGTCCAGCTGCGATGAAACCCTAGACTCGTGCCCAACTTCCATTACCCATTTATTTTGAGTTCCAAGCTTGATTTGGCCCTAAATAACAAAAACTCATACCTTGAATAGGGTTATTTACCGATTTGGTGTCCGATTTTTCATATTTTGCTCTGTTTTGTATAATTGAACTCCTAAACGCACAAAATCACTGCTCACCCGAGGCATTTATGTAATTTTACATAATTTCTGCTTTGATTAATTGTTAATTAAGTTATATATATTGCAAGTAATTAGTTGTATGTTCCAAAAAATATAATTGTTAACCAATTGTGAAGGAAATGTCGTCTAGAAGCCTTGAAAGTCATGTTTGGGCTCATGGTGGTAATAGTTTCTATTTTTTTCATACTTTATGATGTGCATGTATATAATTTAAGTCATGTGAATATTTAAATTCAAAAGAAATATGAAAATTTGTAAGTATACGAAGGAAATACAACAATTTGATGCATGTAAGATTTGTTCTCTCGGAGTAAGAACCATGTGAAAGAAATTTGGTGGACCTTCCCTCAAAGAATAAAAAATCATAAAATTAGGACCACGGATTTATATTTCGAAAGGTAATATCCCTTGGCAGGCCATTAATATTATAGTAAAAATTTAAGGATTATCCTAACCAAGTATTATAGCGGATGATATTCCTTAACATACCTTAGAATGTTACTGTAGAAGCACGATAACTACTTCTGAACTAAGGGAGGGTATGGTGATATTCTATTTGCCCTGTATATCAGGTGATAGGTATACCGCTCACCACGTGATATTTGTTATTGGCCTCGTGTACTGGGTGATATGTACACCGTCCAGTACAAAACGTTAAGTACATAAGTAGGTCTTAGATCATGTGAAGTATCATGATCATTTCCTCGTTCTTTTGCCCCATTAATTAGAAAGGCTTATTGGCCCTGATCCGTAAAAATAAACGTAATAAAAAAAGTATATTTAATCGTGTCGTATATCATCATGCATCTTTACATACTGCTCCTATCATATTTCCTATTTCGTCTGATTATACTGCTTATTATTTTAATTATGTTACATTTGTTGAGTATTTGTCTCACCCTTACTACTTTCTTCCTTTCAAATGAGCACGCTTTTATACCCGACGAGACAGAATAGGACGTATAAGCAGGATAGGCCTTAGATCTTGGTTAAAGAGCTTTTGGGATTTACTTTTGTGATTTTGTAAGAGATGGATACCTTATATTATTTGAGATATTTTTATATATTGATATATACATAGTTTAGATTTCGTTGTATATGATGGATGTATATATTTTTACAGATTTTTATGATTATATTTGGATACCTAGTGGCATTTATTTGAGCTAGTATCGTACCCAGAGTTATGATGTCGGTACCACATGTGTCTAATTGTGACTTCTGGATCCTATGTTTTGTGTTTGTGTGGATTATGTGGATGTTGTATATAGATTTGTATAGATTTTATATCAAGTCGATGATCATATTTCAGCCAAAATTCTACCAGATTTTCAATTGAAAATACAGTTTGTCACAATTGGTATAAGAGAAAGAGATACCATAGGTTTGATTTCAATTTTATGCGAAAGTTTAGGATAGTATAGGCTAAAATTGAATAGGTAGATTTAGGCATAGAATGGCTAAGTTAAATTGGGTAGTTCTGGGTACCCTAGTTTGTGTAACTTAGACGAGAACTAAGTTAGGACGATAGTTCTATTTAATTACGTAGATTATAATGCCTTAATTAGAGTTCGATATTTTGACTAATTCGTAATTATTCTTGTTTCAAAAGTGTCATCGAAAGCCAATCATGCCACCTCAACGGAGAGGTTCGCGGGGAGGTGGTCAGCCGTGAGACCGGGAAGCTAAATATTTAAATTTGTTGGGTTGAATGGTGAATATTATTGAGAACATGGAGCAAAGAAATCTTACCCCTGTTCCTACTTCGGCTCCTATGCAGGCTCCTGTTAATCCTTGACCTTTTGCTTATGATTGTTTCATCCAAGAGAGAGTCCCGGAGTTTTTGGGTGAGCTTGACCCCATCAAAGCGGACACATGGTTTGAATGGTTGAAGAAAGTGTTGGCTGTTATTCGATATCCAAAAAAGGACCGGGTTCTATTTTCATCTTACCGACTGAAGGGCGAGGCGCACTACAGGTGGCAGATGAAGAAAAGCACTTACGAGGTGCTAGAAGATGAAATTACCTAGCCTATGTTCGGCGAAGCATTCGTGGAGAAATATTTTCCATCTAGCCTCCGTGTTCAGAAGGATGAGGAGTTCACTCGTTTGAGGCATGCTTATTAGATTGTAGCTGAGTACGATGTCAAGTTCACGAAGTTATTACGGTTCGCCCCGTACATGGTTGACGACGATGAGAGAAAGGCAAGAAAGTTTTTACAAGACTTGCGGGACGATATTTGCAAACAGTTGGCAACCTTAAAGTAGTCAACTTATGTGAACGTGTTGGATCGTGCTTTGATCCATGAGTAAGAGCTTGCCAAATAAGAGTTCTTCAAGAAGCAGTCACTGGGTAAGAGTGGAGTTGATGCTAGCTTTAGTGCGAGTTCTAACAGACCGTCTAAGAGAATAAGGTAGCCAAATTCATAGTATAAGGGTAATCAGACCGCATCATCTTCACAAGCTTCGACCAGTTCATGTTGGCATTGTGAGAATATGCACGGGAACAAGCCGTGTTATAAGTTATCGTGTGTTTTAGTTGCGGTGAGTTTGGGCATAAGATCAAGAAATACTCTCATCCGAAGAAGGCCCTCACTCTCAAGCCCATCGTCCAAGGAAAGGCCTTTGCCGGGACGGCAAGCGAAGTGGATGGATTAGATAATGTGGTTAAAGGTATTCTCTCCATTTGTGACACTTCTTGTACAATACTTTTCGATTCTAGGTCTACGCATTTGTTTATTTCACTTGAGTTTTCCTGTCATATTGTGTCCTATCCTATGATTCTTGAATTCTCTTTGATTATTTCGACACCCACGGGATCTTGTATTATCATTGATATTTCGTACCCTGGGTGTGTTGTTAAAATAAATGGTTTATTTTTGGTTATCGATCTGATTCTTCTATAATGCATGATTTTGATGTTATTCTGGGTATGTATTCGTTGTTAAAATATTATGCAACTATTGATTGTTTCCACAAGATGGTGGATTTTGCGATCTTAGAATGGAAGTCTTTTCACATTCAAGGAATCTGAAGATTGAAGGAATCTAACTTTATTTCAGCCCTCCAGGCTCACCATCTATTGAGGAGTGGATATGAAGCCTTTCTAATTTATACTAGTGTTATGGAGAGTCGTGAGCTGTCAGCGAAGGAGATTCCGATTGTGTGTGAGTTCAAGGATGTGTTTTCAGATAAGTTGTCTGCTCTATCGCCACACCGTGAGATCGAGTTCGAAATTGATCTCATACTGAGATCAACACCTATTTCAAGGACCCCTTATCGCATAACCCCTGTTGAGTTGAAAGAGTTAAAGTAGCAGTTGCAGAACTTGTTCGATATGGGCTTTATTAGACCCAGCGTTTCACCATGGGATGCTCCGGTTCTGTTCGTGAAGAAGAAGGATGAGACTTTGCGACTTTGTGTGGATTATCATGAGTTAAATAAGATCACGATAAAGAATAAGTACCCGTTGCTGCGGATTGATGCTCTCTTCGATCAATTGTAAGGAACCCGAGTGTTCTCAAAGATTGATCTTCAGTTAAGGTATCATCAACTCCAGATTAAGCAGGAAGTTGTAGCAAAGACGGCATTTCAGACGAGATATGACAATTATAAGTTTCTCGTTATGCCATTCGGGTTGACTAATCCTCCCACAATGTTTATGAATTTAATGAATCGGGTCATTCATCCCTATTTGGATAAGTTTGTAGTGGTCTTCATCGACAACATCCTGATCTATTTGAGGAGTGACATAGAGCATGCGGAGCATTTAAGGATTGTCCTCCAGAACCTTAGGGAGTATGGATTATTCCTAAAATTGAAGAAATGTAAATTCTAGCTTAAGGAGGTTGTGTTTCTGGGCCATGTTATTTCAAATGGATGTGTCTCGGTAGATTGGAAAAAGGTCAAAACCATGATCAATTGGGATCAACTGATGACCGAGACAGAGGTTCGTAGCTTTTTGGATATGGCCGGCAAGTATCGTCAATTTGTGAGGAATTTCTCTCGTATTGCCTTTCCACTTACCCAGTTGACGAAGAAGGAAGTCAGATTTGAATGGATTGAGGAATGTGATCGTAGCTTCCAAGAGTTAAAAGATCGGTTGACTTCAGCACCGATTCTGACTCTTCCCAATGATTCTGATGGTTTCGAGGTTTATTGTGATGCTTCTAAAGTCGGGCTCGGATGTATTTTAATGTAGAATGTGAAGGTAGTTGCCTATGGGTCTCAACAATTGAAGGCACATGAGAAGAACTACCCGACTCACGATTTAGAGTTATCCGCCGTAATATTTATATTGAAGATTTAGAGGCACTATTTGTACAGTGAGAAATGTTTGGTATATTCCAATCATAAGAACCTCAAGTATCTATTTTTGCAAAAAGAAATGAATATGAGGTAGTGGTGATGGATCGAGTTCCTTAAAGATTATAATTGTGAAATCCAGTATCGGTCGGGGAAGGCGAATGTAGTTGTGGATACTCTAAGTCACTAGACTAGTTTGATGGCGATGATGCAGATAAATCAGATAGAGATCTTGGATTGCCTGAAATTTTGCCACATCTAACGTTATGTCAAGGGCAATCGTATGATGCTATCATTCCTACAGGTGCAGCGCAAGATCCCCCAGAGGATTAAGGAAGGGCAGGTGAATGATCCATTTTTTAGCGACATTGTTGGTGATCTTGGTCGGGATTTTCGGATTGATTTCAGTGTTCGTGCTGACGGGGTTTTGAGATTCCGAGAATGACTATGTGTGCCTAATGATAAGGAGTTGAAGGAAGAAATCATGAAGGAGGCGCATCAAATCATGTACACTATTTACCTTGAAATCAATAAAATATACTAGAATTTGAAGAAGATATTCTGATGGAAGAATATGTGGAGGGAGATAGTTGCCTTCGTTGGACGATGCCTCATTTGTCAGCAGCTAAAGACTAAGTGGAAAAAGCCTTCGGGATTGTTGTAATTGTTGCCTATCCCAAGTTGGAAGTGGGTGGACATTTTGATGGACTTTGTTTTCGGTTTGCCTAGGACTCCAAGGAATCACGATGCAATTTGGGTCATTGTGGATTAGCTGACGAAATCGACACTTTTTATAGCCATTCAGATTACATACTCCCATGATTGCCTTGCGCAGCTGTATATCAATGAGATTGTTAGACTGTATAGTGTGATAACATCTATTGTGTTTGACCGTGATCCACACTTCGTCTCTAAATTTTGGAAGAGTTTACATCGGGAGTTGGCGACGAATTTGAAGTTCAGTCAGAGTGGACTATTCAGATTTTGGAGGATATGCTTCGAGCCTCGGTGATCAATTTAAAGGATGGAGTCAGGATAGCATTGGCGGAGTTCACATACAATAATAGCTTCCATGAAAGTATTGGCATGGCTCCATTTGAGGCGCTATATGGTAGAAAGCGCCGATCCATTAAAGCCTGATGTAATCAGAGAGACATTGGAAAAGATTGCGGTGATTATTGAAAAGTTGAGGGTTGCCAGAGTCAACAGAAGAGCTATATGGATCAAATACGATCAGAGCTTCGATTTGAGGTCGGTAATTTTGTGTTTCTTACAGTTTATCCGTTGAAAAGAACCAACCGTTTTGACGTTAAAAGGAAGTTGAGGCTACATTTTATTGGACCTTTCGAGATTCTAGAGAAAGTTGGAGAGGTGGTGTATCAGTTGGCTTTGCCACTAAATTTGGCCGAGGTGCATAACGTTTTTCATGTATCGATGTTGAGGAAGTACGTCCACGGATCCGCGCACATGATTGATTATAGCTATTTGGTTATCAATGAGGATTTATTGTATTAGGAGAAGCCAGTGGAGATTTTGGATCACAAGAATCAGATTTTACACTCGAAGACGATCCCTCTCGTGAAAATTTTATGAATAAACTATTTCCACAAGGAGACGACGTGGGAGAGAGAGGACAAGATCTGGGAGAAGTATCCCCATCTATTCCGAGATACATAGGTTTAATTAATTCCTAGGATTCATTAATTTTGAGAACGAAATTTTTATAAGTAGGAAAAAATATAATATCCCAAATTTTTATTTGATTTAATTAAATTTATTTATTATTTTTGATAATTTGGGTGTGACAAAATTTACTTAATTAAATATTATAAAATTTTAGATGATATTTGGATTTGTTGGGCGAGTGATTGAATTGCTCCTATTTAGTCTCCCAAGTATCAATTTGGGTTTTAAGATTTAAAGAAAAAAGGGTAAATGTGTATATATGTATATATAATAATAATAATAATAATAATAACAACAATAATAATAATAATAATAAGTAGGGGAAGGGGGAAATCAGGGGTTTGGAAAAACCAGAAGCAAGGAGGAAGATAAGAGAAGAGAGAGAGCCGGCGAGTAGAGAGAAGGAGGAAAAACAGGGTCCCTGGGTCTGATTCTGAGCACAACTCAGTTAGAGAAGTGGTTGATTAGGTTGAGAGAAATGGTAGATCAAGTCGAAATAAGTGTACTTATACCTTCTTTGTTCTCTCTTTTGATTTTTATTCGTATTCGCTCGAATATTTTCGTTTCGATATCCACCCAAAATAAGTATATCACATGACCCATGATCCTTGCATGAATTGCTTGTCGTTTAATGTTCGATTTCTCCATCGATTCACGCGGTTCAGCTGCGATGAAACCCTAGACACGCGCCCGACTTTCGTTACCCGTTTATTTTGAGTTCCAAGCTTGATTTGGCCCTAGATAACGAAAACTCATACCTTGAATAGGGTAATTTACCGATTGGCTGTCCGATTTTTCATATTTTGCTCCGTTTTGCATAATCAGAACCCTAAACTAGCGAAATTACTGTTCACCCGAGGTATTTATATAATTTTACATAATTTTTTCTTTAATTAATTGTTTCTTAAGTTGCATATATTGCATGTGATTAGTTGTATGTTTCGAAAAATATGATTGTTAACCAATTGTGAAGGAAATGTCGTCTTAAAACCTTAAAAGTCATATTTGGGCTCACGGTGGTAAGAGTTTTTATTTTTTTCATACTTTACAATGTACATGTATATAATTTAAGTCATGTGAATATTTAAACCCAAAAGAAATATAAAAATTTATAAATATACGAAGAGAGTGCCACAATTTGATGCATGTAAGATTTGTTCACCCAGAGTGAGAATTATATGAAAGAAGTTTGGAGTACTTTCCCTCAAAGAATAAGAAATCATGAAATTATAATCATAAATTTATATTTCGGAGGATAATATCCCTTGGCAAGCCATTAATATTACAATAAAAACTCAAGGATTATTCTAACCATATAATGTAGCGAGTGATATTCCTTAGCATGCCTTAAAATGTCACTGTAGAAGCACGAGGACTGTCTCTGAACCACGGGAGGGTACAGTGACATTTTATTGGCCCTGTATATCGGGTGATAGGTATACTGCTCACCACGTAGTATTTGTTATTGGCCCCATATATCATATGATAGGTATGTCGTTCACTTTGGTATGTTAAGTACGTAAGTAGGCCTTAAATTATTTGGAGTATCAAGATCCTTTTCTCGTTCTTCCGCACCTTTAACTAGTAAGACCTATTAGCCTTGATCCGTAAAGATAAAGGTAATCCAAAAAGTGCATTTGATCGTGTCTCATATCCACATGCATCTCTACATATGCTCCTATCCTATTCCCTATTTCATCTGATTATGCTGCTTATTATTTTGATTATATTATACTTATTGAGTATTTGGCTCACATTTACTACTTTTTTCCTTTCAGATGAGCACACTCTTATACTAAGTAGGACGTAGTAGTAGGATAGGCTGCAGATCTTGGTTGAAGAGCTTTTGGGATTTAGTTTTGTAATTTTGTATGAGATGGATACCTTGCATTGTTTGAGATATTTTTGTATATTAATGTATATTAGTTTAGATTCCATTGTATATGATTGATGTATATATTTTCGTAAGTTTTTATGGTTATAATTGGATACTTAGTAGTATCTTATCTGAACCGATATCGTACCCGAAGTTATGACGTCGGTGTCACATGTGTCTAATTATGACTTCTGGATCCTATGTTTTGTATTTGTGTGGATTATGTAGATATTGTACAGAGATTTATATAGGTTTTGTATCAGGCCGACGATGGTATTTCAGCCTAAATTTTGCCGGATTTTTGATTAAAAATGCAGTTCGTTGCATATTATATTATATTTTATAATCAAATATCACCATGGTAGCATATATGTCGGCATGTAATATCCATTTTAATTTAAAATATCAAGTGATGATATCAAGTTAATTGATATTTTCTAAGTTAAATTCATTGACGCAATTTATATAATTATTTATATTCGTTATTATGTAGTTAATCCCATTTTTAAGAAAGGATAATACATTAAAATTTATACATGGAAATTACAAAATCTAATTTTCATTAATATTAAAAATGAATTTATCATACCTTTTTAAATATGTATTATCAAAACAATCTAGAATCTATGCCAATTGTTTAAGCCTGTCCACCATCTCTCTCTTCAGCGGCGACTGTTCTTCATTGCCATTGCTGGCATCATCAATGCAAGGCCAACCGATTTTCATTGTCAAAACAATCGTCGTTTCAGAGGAGATCGACTATTCACCATTCTTCACTGGTTTTCTTCTTGGTTCATCGACCGTTTCACAGTTCACAATTCATAGTCGTTGCAAGCCGTCATCTTCAATGCTCTGTCTCATTGGAACTTTTGACTCTAGTTCCTCCATTCTAATTGTTTGCAGAAATTTGTTAGGGTAATGGGTCATTGTTATATGTGTCTCACACCCATTTAATATATCGTTCAGTGGTATATACGAGGACATACGTACACCAAACTAATCAGGATAAAATTATAGAGCGACACATAACAGACACATGACCCACACATAAGCACCAATTTTAGAATTGGTTGCTTGAGAAGCGTCCGATGGACGTACGAGCGCGATTTCCAATTTGTCCAGTGCTTAATGATCTTATTGCGTCATTAATTTTTCATATATTTGCCAGCATTATTATCTTTTACTTGGTTTATCTTAAATAATATTGCTCACTCTATTGAGATTATTTTGGACAGTATCAACCACAATGCTTGGGCAATAAATGTCAGTTTGTTAGATTGATAACAGACTAAAATATTTTATCACAAAATAAAAAATAAAACTCATTAAAACAAACACGAAAAAAGTGAAAGAGTTTGATAAATTAAGAAATGGGAATGAACTTACTATAATATATTTTTGGTTGGAATAAGAAAAAGATGACTCGTCGGACAGGTACCAAACCACACACATACACACGAATAGAAAACAACAATAAGGAGGAATAAAACAGAGGAGAAGGTTCTCGGACATTACATAATATCCACGTCCGTTTGCAGAATCCTCAGACGACTTACCCATAAGTCCGCGGACAACATTGCTCATAAGTCTGTAAGAGTCTGCATCCAAATTCCCACAAGGGAGTGACCCAACAAACTTTCCCTCACGATCGAGTGGGAAAAAAGTTAGTTAGCCCAACGATATCATAGCAAGTTTTAAGCTTTCCCTTGGCTAAAATCTTGGTCAACATATATGATCCATTTTCATTTAATCGGGCCTTCTCTACTGACAGTCACCCTTCATCAATAACATCTCTCACCCAATGATATCGAATATCAATGTATTTTAATCTCGAATGGAATGAGGAGTTCTTATACAAGTATATGACACATTGGCTATCACAGAGCACCATAAATTTTTCTTACCTCATGCCCAATTCTTGAATGAATTTTTTCATCAATAACATCTCCTTACTAGCCTTGATCACAACAATAAACTAAGCCTCCGTAGTAGAAAGGGTGACGCACTTTTGTAATTTAGATTGCCAAGAGACTATCCCTTCAACAAATTTAAGCAAATACTCTGAGGTGAATTTTCGAGAGTCAATATCTCCGGCCATGTCAGCGTCTGTGTAGTTGACTAACGGGAGCTTCTCTTCTCCATATTGCAGACATATCTTTGAAGTCCCTTGGAGATATCTAAAAATTTACTTCACAGCAGACCAATACTCAATCATTGGATTTGAGAGAAATCTACTGACAAACCGACCGCTTGAGTAATGTCCAGCCTGGTACAAACGACCACGTACATCAAGTTACCAACGGCTGACGAATATAGTATACCTCTCATGTGGACCTTTTATGCGTCCGAGGACGGACGTTGTTTCCTACTTAACTTGAAGTGGTTAGCCATTGGGATGTTCACAGGTTTGGATCTATCCATGTTAAAGCGCTGTAGCACTTTTTCAACATACTTCTCTTCAGACAACCAGAGCTTCTTATTCTTCCGATCGCAAAATACTCTGATCCCTAGAATCTGCTTCACCGAATTGAGGTCTTTTATGACAAATGATTGTCTAAATTGCTCCTTCAACTCCTTGATTTGAATATTATTTTGTCTGACAATCGGCATGTCATCTATATAAAGGACGGCAAAGTCGTCTTCGAAAAATCTTTGTACAAAGACGCAGTGGTCAGAAGTAGTTTTTTGGTATCCTCGGCCGACCATGACAGACTCAAATTTCATGTACTACTATCTTGGAGCCTATTTTGATCCCTACAGGCTCTCCTTAGACGACATATCAAGCATTCCTTTCCCTTGACCTCAAACCCTTTCGATTGTTCCATATAGATTTTCTCTTCAATGTCACCGTAGAGAAATATTATCCGAACATTCAGTTGCTCTATCTCTAAGTCCAGAACAGCTGTCAAACCAAGCATAACACTGACAGAGGATATTTTTACCACTGGCGCAAAGATCTTATCAAAGTCCACGCCTTTGCACTGATTGAAACATTTCACAATAAGCCGTGCCTTGTACCATGGCTGTTTGGTGTCCTCGGATGTCTTCAACCAAAAGACCCACTTGTTCTTAAGGGCTATCTTCCCCTTGAGCAGCTCAACTAACTTAAAAGTATGGTTCTCATGTAACGAAACCATTTTATCCTTCATTGCTTCCAACCATTTTTCTTTTTGTGTTTCCTTCATAGCCTCATCAAAGTCTTCAGGCTTACCTACATCAGTGAGTAGGACGTACTCATAAGATAACAAGTAGACAGACGAACGTCTTTCTCTCAAGGAACGAAGTATGGGTAGGTCCTCGGCTGGTTAAGGAGTAACATTATCCTGATTGTCATGAGGCACAATGATGACCTCATATTGTCCTCGGCAACTCTTGAGCCACTGGCCTCGGACTCATGAGATACTGGACGGATAACTTTAATATTTACCTTATCTGTCCGGCTAGTGTCAGATAAAGTCTTCCTTTCTTTTCCAGTGTCAGATAAAGTCTTCGCTTAAACAAAGACCACATCTCGTGATCGGATAAGCTTTTTCTCTGTTGGGTCATAAAACCTATACCCAAGTTCATCTTCGCCATAACCCCGAAAGACGCATTGTTTCTTCTTTGACTCAAGCTTACTCCTCTCATCTTTCGAGATATGAACAAAAACTTTACAACCAAGAATCCGAAGATGATTATAAGCTGGCTTCATTCTAGACCAAATCTTCTCTGACACTTCACCATTCAGTGGCTTATTGGGCGATTTATTAATGACATGGATTACCCTCTTCAGGTCCTCGGCCCAAAAGATTCTTGAGAGCTTTGTCTCGGACAGCAGGCACTTGACCCTTTTTATTAAAGTGCGGTTCATCCTCTTAGCCATGCCATTTAACTGCGGCGTATTTGGAGGTACCCTTTAATATCTAATGCCATGTGACTTACAGTAGACACTAAAAGTCTCAATATATTCTCCACCATTGTTGCTCCAAACGACCTTTAACCTCTTTCCCGTCTCACATTTAACAAGAGCGTGAAATTGCTCAAAAACTCCGGAGACCTAATCCTTGGATTTAAGTGGTAATACCCACAGTTTTCTTAAGTAGTCATCAATATAGTAGATAAAGTATTGTGCTCCTCTAAATGAATTTTCCTTAAATGGTCTGCAGACATTAGTGTGAACAAGTTCAAGTACCTCGAACCTTTTAAAAGATGAGTCTCCTTGAAAAGAGACTCTCCTCTACTTCCCCGCCATGCAATGAGAGTAAGTCTTCAGTCTGTCCTCATCTATTTCTGGAATGAGATCCTTCATTACCATATGACTCATCCCTCTCTCACTCATGTGATCCAATCTCTTGTACCACATGTCTGAGAACTCCACACTGCTTGTGGCATTGACTTCTTCAGCCTCAACAGTTACCTACAACACATAAAGGCCAAACACCTTTTTTTCTCGGACAACTATAAGAGACCCTCTGGTAAGTTTATATTCCCGTCACAGAAGATATTACAGAAGCCAACATCATCCAATCTTTCAGCTGAGATATATTCATCCAAATGTCAGGGACATGTCGGACGTCCTTCAGGATCAGTCGGGTTCCATTGTTGGTAACAAAAGACACGTCACCTCGTCTAACTATTCTGGATGTCTCCATATTTTTCATCTTTAACACTCCAAAAATACCGAGAGTGTAAAATGTAAAGAACTCCCTTCTAGAGGTGACATGGATGGATGCACCAGAATCCACCACCCAATCGGTCTCCTACTCAGCTAAGTTTACAATGTCATTCACTTCACAAGTCAAAAGAAGATCAACTCCAATAACAATAGAGACTGAGGACGTTTACTCACCACGTCCCTTTTTAACTTTCTCTTTTCTAGCGTTTTTATACTTTCACTTATAGTAGAACTTTGAATGTGGCCTTTTTTTTCACAATGATGACATTCCATATTTTGGTATTTTGACCGAGACTTACTCCGGCCCTTTTCTCCAAGTTTCTGTCCGCGGCCTCTACTCCTTTCCTGTGACTCTGTCACGAGTACCTTGGAGGGCTAAGAGGTCAAGGTCCCTTAAGACTACTGTCTTATTTTCTCATTTAGCACAACTCCTTTGGCCATCTCCGGAGTCATGATGTCAGAAGCTGTGTTGGCAGTAATGATTATCATCACCTCCCATAAGTCTGATAGGGTTGCCAGAACCAACAAACCTAGCACCTCGTCTTCAAATTTGATACCCAAACCACTCAACTGGTCCACACAACCTTGAAACTCATTTAGGTGATTGGCAACGGACAACCCATCCTTGTACGTAATCTGCATCAACTTTATTAGATGGTAGATCTTGTTGTTGCCGGTCTTGGAGGCATACAGCTTCTCCAACTTTTTTCACAATATCTTGGCATTCGTTTCGCTCCTAACATGGTTATACACATTATCATCTATAAATTGCTGTATGTAGCTGCATACCTGCTTGTGCTCCAGCACCCATTTCTTGTCCGATTTTGCTTCTGGCTTTTGAATGGCGACCACCAGATTGTGCATGGATTTGACAAACAAGTTAGACATCTTGCTTTGCTAAGTATTGTAGTTGGTGCCATTCAGGAAAACCTTCTTGCTCCTAATTTCCATAACAGCGTTCAACAAAATCACCGGACAAAGAAACCAATCTCTCTGATACCACTTATTAGAATAAGAAAAGAATGACCAGTCGGACAGGCACCAAACCACACACACACACGAACAGAAAACAGCAATATGGAGGAATAAAACAGAGGAGAAGGTTTTCAGACATTACATAATATCTGCATCCGTTTGCAGAATTTTCGAATGACTTACCCATAAGTCTACGGACAATATTGCTCATAAGTCCGTAAGAGTCCGCGCCCAAATTCCCACAATGGAGTGACCCCGACATTTTTCTTGTTTATCAATCCTTATGTTCCTTCTACTCATTGCATGCTTTCTATGTTTCAAAACGTTAAGATTGCTTGACATTTTCTCACCGATGGAAACAACTACTCTAATGATATTGCTATCTAGTTATGGTCGGAATCAAAACTCTAACAAATCTGACAAGAGTCTAGCAAGATTATTGTTGAATTTTATCCACAGCTTAGTAGTTTTTGAGGTCAACTTTGTAACGTCTCTAAGCACCCGCTTGTAGATATTGTCCGCTTTGGGCCCAACCCGCACGGTTTTGTTCCTGACAGGCCCACGACCCCCAAAACGCGTCTACAAGGGAGAGTTATCTACGCCATTATAAGGCACGCTTCGTTCCCCTCGTCATTCAATATGGAACATCACAATCCACCTCCCTTGGAAGCCCAACGTCAGCACTGGCATACCGAATCGGGCGCCGTCTTTGATACCATTTATAACGTCCCCAAGCACCCGCTTGTAGATATTGTCCGCTTTGGACCCAACCCGCACGGTTTTGTTTCTGGCAGGCCCACGATCCCCAAAACGCATCCACAAGGGAGAGGTATCTACGCCCTTATAAGGCACGTTTCGTTCCCTTTCCCATTCGATGTGGGATATCACAGTTCTTTATAAGCCGTGGAGACATTTCCTTTATAGACGCGTTTTGGAGGCGGTAGAGGTCGTCTGCCAAAAGTAAAACCATGCGAAGCCTGTGTGGCTATCAAAGCGGACAATATTTTCATGCGGGTGCCTGGGGACGTTACAAATAGTATCAGAGATGTGAAATATTTAATTAGTAAATATGCATAAATAGTTTAATTAGTAAATGGATAATAGTTAAACAGCCTAATATATTAAACTTTAACTATATAAGAGATGTGAAAAAATAAATAAATAATTTTTTAATCTAATACATATGATTTTACTTATATTAATATTAAATTTACGGCTTAAATGTATAACCATGGCACTATCTAACAATAAATTTATGCCACTAAATCTATTTTTATAACACTTATTTTGATAAAATAAATAAAAATCCCAATCCTCAAACACGAATCTATACTCCTTATCATTTTCATCGATTGTCGGTCATTGCAATTGTCAAAGCATCGAGGTTGACCGCATGAATTTGTTGGTTGTGTGGTCACATCCACCACTTGGCTTTAATTACTTGATCACTGAGTCATGAAGCCTATTGTTTTAACTAGCCTACTTTATCAGAATCAACATCCATACTATATACACCGATTATAAGAATATTATCAGTATTATTGATCATAATAGTCTGGGATTTGACTATGGTAGATGGAAGAGAGATGAGAATAATGATAGGTGTAAAGATGGTGGCAGAATCATAACAATAAATAACAGTGATATCACAATAACAAAGATAACAGTTATATTATTAAAATATTAGTATCACAGATGGTACATAAGGCGATGATTTATTTAGTTATCATTTTGCCTAATTGAAAACTGCAATTGATTATAGTATCCCTATTTATTAATAATTTTATGTTTAATTTAAGAATTGTTTAATAATTTATATTATTATATGTCATATATCTACGAGCCTTTCTTTTTTAATATTAATAATACATGTTTGAAAAAAATATATATTATTTATTACAAAATTTTCATTTTTGAACAAAAATATTTATTTTTTATATAACCTAAATGACATTATTATTATTATTATTATTATTATGTTGTAATATTTGATTTTATTTCATTTGTTTGTTTTTAACGTGAAATGTACAAGTCAACCGTCGACAAAGGGAACATAACTCACTTTCGCGGAAGCCGCTTTGACGTCGAAATAATTTAATGCCAAAGTCAAGAAGTCAACATTTATCATCCGAAGTCAATCCGTGTGCAAATTGAATTATCCACGTGGCCGGTTACCATTCGATCGTGTTCCGCTATTTTTGCGATTCGGACGAATCAGAAATTCTTAAAATGAAGCCGTGGATTTTTTCATGTGTGAAAATTTTGCTTACGCGCCAAATGCGGAGCGTTACGGAGCAACGAGAGCACTTACTAGCGGTGTTCGGAATATCCTTTTATGGTATTTTATCAATTTGTTTATTATATTAATTCCATAAGAAACTATACTAATATTAATTTAAAAATATAATTATTCAATTTTGTGTCACCTTTTTATATATTTTATATTTATTTGATGAGGCATCTGACGGGTCGTACAATATTCATATAAAATTATTCAAACAATACTATTTATTGAAGATCGCATAATTTTCTCTGTGATTTGTTTTAATGAAATTAGTCGTGGAAGACTCCATAAGATGGGTGCAAGTTATCCACTCAAGTGTTGGAATTGAAAAGATTTTCAATAGGCTTTGCGAAATAACCATGAAAAGATCGATGTTTTAGCTCAAGAATTGAAAGGATACAGTGCAAGATAATCGCTTAAGCAACCAAACAGAATTTAAAATGTTCTGTTTTTAATTTAATGATAAATCTAAAATTATTTTCAATATAAATGAGTGCCACATGAAGAAAAATAATAGAGGAAAGGAAGAAGACAAAAATGTTTGGAATCCAATTAATATTCGATTCGAATTTTATTTTTTATCAATATCGGATATATTACTCTAATAATATTTTTAGAATATATTACTGTTTAATTACTCTTTTTACAGTGTATATTTTTCTAATAGATTGTTATAAATGTTTGATTGTATTCAATCAGTTATTTACCTGAATTATAATAAATAGATTTTAGATATTGTTATGTTTTATAATTGAACACTTTTATAGTAAATTAATTTAAAATTTGTAGAATTATTATTTTTTTAATTAAGAATAATTTTTCATATTAAATATCATCGTATAATATTTGAATATTTAGCTGTATAATTTGGTTCATTATAGTCTTATGGTACTTAGTGATTAGTGATTAACGGGGATTCAGATGTTCATTTCTATGGTCTCATAGTGTGCGTGTATTTGTTTCTTGAAATTTTCAATAATAATTTGAATACCATTGATAATATAATATATTATTCTATAAGCTTACATAAAAAAATAAATATATTTACCATATGTCACTTGTGCTTTATAAGTGAATAAATAATATTCCCTAAAATATTTTTTAAATAAGATACATAGATAGATACTATATTATTTGACAGTATCCTAAAAATAATAATATTTTCAAAATATTTCTCCAACGAAAAAAAACATATATATATATATATATATCGAAAGGAATTAAGCGTTTCAAACCACAAATAATTTTGACCCCTTAATGAATTACGGAATAAAATAGTACACATATATTTGATACATTTAAAGAATATTTTGATCTAGATAAATTAACAGGCAAAAATAATAAAAACTATAAACAATAAGTAACAGCAATTAAGATATTATTTTTAATGACGAAGAAAAATTTTGATAACCACGACTATATAGTAAAACACTCTGAATTTTGACGATCAGAAAAGATATGCATTAAAAAAATTAACTCACAGATCGGGTGGTATAAATACACTAATCTAATCGACTTACTCATATGTTATGACTCCTATAAAAGAACTCATTGAATTTGTCTGAGGCAACAAAATCGAATATCTTCCGATCTTCTTGTGAATCTTCCTTCAATAACCATTGAATTACTGTACACCATTGGATTCTAATTTTTACGACACCGATATTGCTTGCGAAAATTAATAAGCGAAAAAATGTGTAAAAGGAGAAATAAATTTTGGTGAGAAACCATTGTTAGGGAAACATAATAGTCGAAGCCCAAATTTCTATAAAAGGAACAACTTATAAGTACAAAAGTGAAAACTTTATTTTGTAGAGGTGGTTCTGTCAAGCATCCTCAAGGAGAAATATAGGTGACAATATATAGGACACTAAAAACTAGATAAAAAATATGCCCGCTAGCAAATACGTGCCACACCACTCAAGCCACGTGAGAGGCGCACCTAGAGTTATATAGATTACGCACCCTAGCACTAAGAATGCAGCTAAGTCATGCTTCGAGCAAGACATAGACTGAACATGCGTAAAAATACGCCCATGGTGCGCTTGGGGTACGCCTCAAGCGAGCTACTAAGGCACCGAGATTTAGTACCAAGGGCGCGCCTCGAGCAAGCCACTAAGGTACTCTATAGATTTTGTGCCAAGGCGCGCCTCAAGCGAACCACTAAGAAAGATACACTAGGTTCTAAATCGAACACAAAATGGATATGAATATTGGGAGAGTTGTCTCAATGATCTTCAGACAATGAATCACCGTAGATCTTGAGAGTAACAAAAATGCTTCGTCAATAAGTAACCCAACACGGTCATGAAATATATCAAAACAAAATATGCCTAATATATATATATATATATATATATATATATATATATATATATATATATATATAAAAAAAATAGTGAGTAATAAGATCAAATACATGCTATATTTTTTTGATAGATTAATGAATAGATATAAAGTTATTAGAGGGTGTCTCAAAGGTAGTGGTCTACAAAATATTTCTCAAAGAAAAAATATATATATCATTTTAGACAAATGATATAATAATAATTTTTTGAAACAAATATTTATCCATTTTTAATTTTTTTAATCTATTTTTTTCAGTCATTCAGGTTGTAAATATCATATTTTGTATT
Organism: Nepenthes gracilis; assembly: GCA_033239525.1. Classification (NCBI taxonomy): domain Eukaryota; kingdom Viridiplantae; phylum Streptophyta; class Magnoliopsida; order Caryophyllales; family Nepenthaceae; genus Nepenthes; species Nepenthes gracilis. Next base: position 15,619,337 of record BSYO01000016.1, on the reverse strand, counting down.
TGATTTTTATTTTGAACAAGATCTATAATGAATTTTGTAAATTAAAAATTTTAGACATTTTATTTAGAAATTTCAAAATATAATTTTAAATAATTTTAAAATGTTAAATCAACAAGTTTCTTTTTAAAAATTAAATTATTGAAATTTATTTGTTTGACCTAAAAATCTAATATATATATATATATATAATTACTTTCGAGTTGAAAAGCAATATTTGTTTTAAAAGAAATTATATAATCTCTAAAAAAGAAACAGTTGATGGGCCAGAGTATTGTAGGCCCGTATCACAGTCGGCCCAAGAATGTTAAAGTCTGGCCATATCGAAGAAGGAATGTACCGCCCTATCGTTTAAGCTTTAAGAATGTTAATACTTCCGAACTCTCATGCATTTGGCTTTGAGAACTTGCATTTTTTAGACTATGGCTATTGAGTATTTTCAAGAGAATTTCTATCCATATAGAGAAATGTTCACCTCATCATTTAACAGAATGAGAGATCTTACTTTACAGAGTAGGTATTTTAACCATTTAAATTTTTTTTTTTTATTTTATAGAATTTGCATTAAAAAAAATTCTAAAAAAACAGGACGAAACACCTACTTCAACGAGCAAGAACTCTGTTCTTATCATTTAAGCTCATCCCTATAGATATTGGTTAAAGATCCATATCTATCTATACAATCATCTTAGCTTCTCATGGGCTAATAATGAGCAGAATTAGTCATCTCGATATATATTTTATATTTTGTAATAAGGGAACTTAAAAACATCCTCGCCTATAGCTAAACCAACACGTCATTCTATTACCAATTTTTTACTTTAATTTTATTATTATTCTAATTTATCTGATACTTTTAGCAACTTAAATATTGTGTATATTTTTTAAAAAATTATCTTTTAATATCTTATTCTTATTATAATGTTTATTAATTCGGATTTCAAATTCAGGGCTTGTTCAATCCAAAGTAATAGCTCCTTGGATCAAACTCCTATTTTGGGTACCCAACAAAATCTAATCTTAACCACTACTTAGAAAAAAATGAAATACTTACTCTATCGTCTTATAGTTCCAAAACTTACAAAAATGTACATAAGGGAGTCTATTTGTATTTAATAAAGGCACAGCTTGTCTTAATTAATATTCTTAGAACTGAAAATAATTATTGACTATCTACGAAAGAGTTACCCAAATGATCATTCAAAGATCCCACAAATTTACTATGATCGACATCTACATAAAGTCACCTTACACTTACCTGTAATTATTTATCGTTAATGATTCTTTTATGTTACAAGTCTAATAAATACGAATCGAAATTAATTTATTAAATTTTTCATATTTGAATATCTATATTTTAAATAAAAATTCTTTTAGGCTTATGTATGCTGATTAACTGATTAAAATTTTCATATTTGAATATTTATATCTTAAATAGAAATTCTTTCAAACTTAGGTTAAAATAATTTAATAATTTTGAGAAACAAAACTTGCATTCAATCTTAAATATGTAATAAATAATTTCAAGAGGAGGCAAAACACAAACTAATATCAAAGAGGATTTTATAAATACTAAACATTAACCATATTATTTTTATGCTTCTAAACTTAGCATTTACATTAACCTTCTTGTAAAATTGTAAAAGTTGTGACTGCTGGGAATATGATTAATTTTCAAAAATAAATTAATTATATATTTTTAAAATTTTAGTGATGCCAAAATTGAATAAAGGTATAATTTCTGCTGTGAATTATATCGCACTATCATATAAAACATTACAATTAAATAAAAGCGTAGTAAAAAATAATCATATTTTTCTGTTGTTATTCATTTAATCCACATTATTATTCATTACATTTCATCTAATCAAATACCATGTGTGTACAAAACGGAGGATTCAGGGGGGTCCTTCTCCCCTGTGGAGAAGGACCCTCCTTCTCCCCTGTGGAGAAGGACCCTCCTTCTCCCTCCATCAGCCATCAGATTAAAATTCGACGGCTTTTTTTTTTAAAAAAAAAGCCGTCAAATTTAAAAATAAAAAATATTAAAATATATGTTTTTATAATCAAAAATAAAAAAAATATTACAAAAAAATAAAAAATAAAAAACTTATGTTTTTTATGATAAAAAAATGGGAGCCGTCGAATTTTTTAATCCGACGGCTGATGGAGGGAGAAGGAGGGTCATTCTCCACAGGGGAGAAGGAGCCCCCCCGTTCCCAAAACGAATGCTATAAAAAATTAAAGAAAACAAAAAGATCGGGTTTGGATTAAATGAGAGTTTGCAGCATTGACGAGTTGACATGTTTATAATGTAAAATAATAATATTATATTTCAAATTGACACTTTAACTTAAAAATAATTCGATATGATATAATTAATTAATATGTTTTGTTAATAAGATTGTAAATTAACTCATTTGTTTATTAACTTTGTTCAATAAACATGTAGTTTTCAAGAATTAGAACTGTGTTATCATATTAACAGCTTAAATATGTCTTATTATATTATGTAAGTTTAAGAATTTTGCTGAACGAGTTGTTTGTGTTGTGCCATATTACTCGTCCTTTTAATGAGTTGTGTACGTATTAAGTCTACTAACACGATTAAGAATTGTCACGATTTAAAAACATAATATACATAAGTCAAATATTAAATCTATAATAATATTTTTATCAACGATAAAAATTCAACCCGAACGTAACAGTTATACATATACAAGACCTAACATAATAAAATTCGCACAATGTCTCATCGGATATAAATCTGGACAAACATAATATACAACATACAATCCACAATCGCAAGGGAGGTATCCAAATATATAACTCCAATATTTCTTATATAATCATTAGGGTCATCATTCGGCTATAAATAATAACCATAACATATCATCGGGATCAGAAACATACCAATATAAATATATCCACTCACCGATAGAGATATGCCACGTCAGATCACATCTGAACTCCTACAAGCGTATATATGCCATTAGTCCAAAGGTATAAAATATAAAAATGTGAGCGTAGAACTCAACAAGTATTGTATATATATGTAAACAGTACATATAAATCAGATAGAATGGATAACAATCACAACTGTGTCAAAATAAAACACAAGGTCCGTAAAATTCCTAAAAATCGAGGAGATGTCTCGTACTAAATTATCGTCTGTATCAAACAGTCCCTCTGGAACATAATCATAATAAATACAATCCGGTCAAATCTCATAAACAATATCATATCATATGATCCGATGTCACATTATATAATCGCAATCGTCATCATATCCAAGTGGAATACATACCATCGTTCGAATCTAAATCTCATAATGCAGAAATCGAGAGAAGATCGTCGGAACTAAAACATAAATCAAAACACGTTCCGAATTTATCATATATTTATACGTATAGGACATTCCTATCACCCAATTGTGAACTAATCAATGTATCTCAAAATCATCATTTATCTAAATACATGCAGAAATACAAAGCATGCACCAAATCGAAGAACCAAAGATCAATAATACCAATTTGAGAAAAGGTTACCATTTTTCGGTAACCACAGCTATATCGACTGCGATTTAAGCCAGTAACTCAAGACTCGGCTACGATTTAAGTCAGTAGCTCAAGGCTATCCATGTATTCTATCTCTCATAGATTAGGAACTTGCTCACTATATTTTACTATCCGCGACTTTGGGTCCAACCTCAAATTTTACTTATATATTAGGACGTCCGAATATATTATTCCGTCAATTTCTAACAATGGTAATCATTTAAATATACAGTGAGGGAGGTCAATTACTAAACGTTTTAACATTCCTTCCGGGGAAGTGGGCCAAATCATATACGTTTCGATCAGGACTAAGCCTCCCCGTCGAGAGCAGTACCAATATCTCATGTCTCGGATCACATGTAACGACCCATCGAATCTCGGATCGCCATGGTCCCGTAATGACCCCGCCCCCGACAGCATGCATTATTAATGCAAAGCTTGATTCATGAGTCCACAATATACGGATATATAAATATACATATATACCATTCGGGTGTCTGAAAGCTCTCCAAATCATAAATACTTATGTAAAACCACCGCAGATCAGTTAAACATACATGCATGTACATAATTAATAAACTGTGGGTATATAAAAATATATGCATATTAGTAAAATCTCTAATAGTGGTCAAAATATATCGATTTTAAATCCAACCAGGGAATATGGTTAGAGAATACTTGTCTAGACTTTATAATTTACAGATTTGAAAAAATGATGTCTCAAAATACTCCAATCGGGCGATTTCCTCTCAATCGACCGCGCGCCCCTTCCTCTCTCCTCCGTTCTCCTCCGCGCGCGGCTCTCTGCCGACGGCTCCACTGCCGCCGCTCCACCACTGCGCCGCTTGCCTAGCCGTCAACGGCCTCCCTGGCACCACCCAACCAGCACCGGCGCCGTTACGCGGCCGCCGCTGCTCCTTGCTGCATCCTACTCCTTGCGTGGCTTCTCTCCTCCCACGCCGGGCCACCGCCACTGCAGCCTACACCGCGCCATCGCTAACCACCGCCGCTACTGATCTCCTGCATCGCCGCCGCCACTTCTTCCCTTCTCCTCCTCCTCCTCCTCCTCCTCTGCCTGCGAACCCTCCTCCCTCTCTCTCTCCCCGATCCCTTCTCTTCTCCTTTTTCTTTTATTATTATTATTATTATTATTATTATTATTATTATTATTATTATTATTATATATTTTATTTTCTATTTTACATGTCTTTTATTTTAAAATCTGATCGGTTTTCTAACGATAACACAGGCGCACCTTAGGCGCCACTTCGCAGTTTCGATTATTCCTCAAATTTTTTATAATATTTTAATTTATTTTTATCACGTCTGAAATCTCAAGATCATAATAAATATTAAAATAATTTAAATAGGGATCCGAAATAATATAAAAATAATATTTTAATATGATATGATATCATCAACATAAGCCTTATCAAGGCTATAATCCTATTCTATTATGATCAAGAAATTACGAGTTTAAGTTACAGTCTTAGTCTGTTTTAATGATATTGGAATAATGTTGCATGTATATTTAGACACTCTTATGTTTTCCATTAAAAATAACATTAGTCAATTTATAGTTTGGATGATAAATAATAAAACTGAATTAACGAACGCAATTTGAAAAGTGATTAGTTTGATAGCTGCGTTACTATTTTATCAGTGGAAAAATCACAGTTTTGTTTAACTCTCATTATGATAATCGAGAAGTTACCTGACGACAAGAGTGGATTGTTGGGGCTTTCTGCTCTTAAAAAAATATAAAGATTTATTTTTTTAATTTTGATCGTTTATTTTTAAATAAATAATTATAATTTAATTATTTAAATATAATTATTTTTAATTAATTTTTTAATTTTTTTAAACGGTTAAGTTATAGTTATAAATTAAAAAATAAATGACTAAAATATAAAAATGAATGCATTCAGTATCTTTAATTATGTATTACCATCTTGAACTTCAGGTGTTTTGAAAGGCATAAAGTTAAAAGTTAAATTATATAATAAAATTAGGTAAGATAATACACATTAAATAAAATATGTTTTTGCCGTTTATGTTAAGATATATGGTCGACCATGATTTTTAAAATTTAATTTTTATAAAATTATATTAAAATATTATTTAAAAATTTGACAATTAATATTATAATAAAAATATTGTCAAAAATATCTTAAAATAATATATATTTATTCAATATTATATATCTAAAAGAGTATATTTCTTATATTATTATATTTCTTGTATTCATAAGTTCGATAATTGACATTTGATGAAATAAGATCAAATTTGCGCCACTGCGTCGACTTGTCCATATTTTGGTCGAATTCCATTAAAAGAGAGCTATAACATGGAGATGGAAAGGTCACAATATGAGTTTTGATGTTGCAATCAAGCTTCAAGGCCTAAAAACTGTGGTCTTTCCCCCTTGTTCCGGGGGCTTTTTTTTGGGACAGGTCTCCTTTCATTTTTAATTCTTCAATCAAACTACAATTCCTATTTAGTAGGGGGTTAGCACATACACAATGTATGAATGATTCATTTGAACCGATATCAATTTTTGTGTTTGAGACGATTTATATTGTGTCTTTTTCATCTATTCTAAAGATATCTTGTGTTAGTTTGATGCCATTGGGATCGGTTCTTGATTACTTTAATCTTATCACGCTACCATTTTGTCTCACAACCATATACACCGCTCTCCCGGTGCCCGGTCCAACTCAACAAATGTGTGATGCCAAGAGCATGATATGCTACTAACCCACACACCATGGCCACTACTCAAACAACGTGGGCCATGCTCAGGGAAAAGATGAGCACCGAGGAGGTGGATAGCCAGGTGATCACTACACATAATAATAACTTAATAAATTTTCTTGGAGTCGATCCTGACAATATAAATTCAAGTGTGTATAAGATCTTTTAAAAGATTTCAATACGTATCTGAAAAATTAATTTGACACAGACCATTTAAAGACCCATATTCGAGTATGATCCAAAACCTTAAATTGGTTTCCTACACATTACAAATAAAAATAAAAAATAAAAATGACCTCATATAAATTCTTTTGGGAACCCCTACGATATTCAAGTTAGTTAAATATTTCTAAATAATTTATATAATACTAAAATATATAGAGAGAAAATTTATTAAACTTAATACGTTGAGTATGGAGGTTGAAGTTTATTCATACCATATGGTCCTTTGAAAGATGAATAGATCTTACCATCCGTGCCTTTCATTCCTTTAGGCTTATTCAGGTCTTAGATATGGGTTTGACTTATTTAGATTTTAGAGATGAATTGGGCCTACTAGGCATCTGATTTGGGTTTGTATAGTTTAAGTTGTGATATCCCACATCAGATGGAGAGGAAAATGAAACGTATCTTACCTCTTCCTTATGAACGCGTTTTGGGGGCGGTGGAGGCCGTATGACAGGAACAAAACCGTGCACCTGTGTGGCAAAGCGGACAATATCTATAAGTGGGTGCCCGGGGACGTTATCAAATGGTATCAGAGATGAGGCCCGATTTGGTGTGCCAGCGTAGACACTGGGCTCTCAAGGGGGTGGATTGTGATATCCCACATCGAATGGAGAAGGGAACGAAATGTGCCTTATAAGAATATGGATACCTCTTCATTGTGAACGCGTTTTAGTAGCAGTGCAGGCCGTCTGTCAGGAATAAAACCGTATGCTTGTGTGACAAAGCAAACAATATCTACAAGTGAGTACCCAAAAACATTACATAAAGAGTCTGCTGTGGCCAAGATCAATAAGACAACAATTGAGCTGCTGTTCTGTGGAGCGGGGGCTGATCAGGCTGCAGTTGATGCCATCCTGTAGCATGCCTAATCGAGGTCTAGGCGAGTGGCTAGGTGTGGGTGCTGGCTTAGACTATTGTCACAAGCGCTAGCATTGGTTGCAGGGGCTAAGCATAGGTTGCTAATATAGGTGACAGCAAGCTCCACAGTTCTTTCAGGCAAAGGAACTGGCAAGGTGATGACATTGTCAATCGACTGGCAGCTGCCATTTCCGACCTGTGTCTCCCTCCTACCTTCTCCCATGGCCTTGACCCACTAGGTTTGGCTCTTCTCTGCTTCTCCTTCTCCGGCTGTCGACCCTCGTTTAAATAGAAGAGGGATGAAAAAGTCTTAGTAATAAAGTAAGGCAAAAGTTTTAATAGTAAAGTAGGAAAACAATCTTAATCTTAAAGTATCTATATTTAGCCGTCCATTTATCCATTTAGATTCTTAGTTTTTTTTTTCTCGTTCGGATTATTTTTTTAATTTGATTCGCGTTTGCCACTTTATTGGGACCCAATAGATTATTTATTGATTAAGTTATAAACTCAAATTTTGGCTAAATTCATGGAGGGATACTAAGATTCTTTGTTATGAAAAAAATGATACTCACTTTTAGGATAAGCTTTTCACCACTCAATTTAACATAAAATCGACTCTCTTTATCTATATTTATGCGGTCCAATAATATAAATAAATAGATTTAATGTCATATTAAATTGAATGGCTAAAGTAAATGAAGATTATATATCATTTCTGTATGAAAAGTAAGAAGGGTTTAAAGAAGCTCCCTACTTTTATTGCCAACTCCCAGTTAATTGTCAAGTCCTGACCTCGGCCAAATTTTCAAAAATAGAATATGTATAATTAAACTTTAATTTAAAACCTATAAATAAATATTTAATAATTGATTTAAATTAAATTCAAATGCCGAGATAGACTCATATAATAAATATCAATAAATAGTTCAATAATAACAAATATTAAAATATAATATTTAAAAGTCACATTCAAAAGTGATTCAAATAACTTATCTATTGACCAATGATCATAAATAAGAAAAAGTATCTCAATTCTAAAATTAGTATAATCTACTTCATAACCAATATTATAACTAAATGATAATTCTCAACTTATGGTATAATATAGACAATCTAGAATCTAAATCAACAAACACTTAATTTAATTGTAATATTTTAGATTTTAATTTTAAATTTATTTAATATTAACTGTGATTTTAAATAAATTGGATATGACGAAATTAATTAAATATAAAAAAATTTTAGAAAAAATTTGGATCAATCGGGCTGGTACTCGAGATGTACCCACATTATCGTCCAAATATTGATTTAAATTTTAAAATAAAAGAAAATAAAAATATAATATATAATATATATATATATATATATATATATGAAAAACGAAAAAAAAAAGAAAAAAAATCAAAAGAAGATAATATCGGAGAGTGAGAGTTTCAAAGAGAAGAAGGGAAAAGAGAGAGAGGCCGCGCGAGGAGGAAGGAGAGAAGTGGCCGGCAACAGCGTCATGCGGCGAGGACAGCACCGTGACAGCGGTTGTCGGTGGCTGAAAGTTTGGCTGGTGGCGATAATTCGCGAGGAGAGGCCGACGGTGGTAATCGGTAGTGTTGACAACTACGGCATGCAGTGGCGATGTAGTGGTGGTTGACGGCGGCCACCGGTGGCACACCAGTAACAAGCGGTGGCTATGGGTGAGCTTCGTGAGGCAGCAACCGTGCAGAGAGAGAAGGAGAACACGGGTTGAGCGCGACAGCGCACGCGACAGGAGAGAGACAATAGATTAATGGCATCGGCGCAGACAAGATGACGCCGAGAAGGCCAGCGGTGGCAGGTCGATGCTGCGGTAGGTCGACCGGCGGTATTGAGCATCGACAGCAACGCCAGTGAAGCTCCGCACAGAAGAGACAGAAAGATGTAGAGGAGAGAAGGGCATCGTACAGGTCGCGGGCCGACAAGAGAGAGAGGTGTCGTTTGGGTATTTCGAGATATCCTTTCTTCAAATCTGTAAAATGTGAAATCCAGGCAAATATTTGTAAACCCTCTCTTTAATCTGATTTAATATCTAAAATATTTTAGATACTATTTAAAATTTTTATTAACATGCATGTAATTTTATCTGTCTGATCTGTTTAATCTAAACATACATGTGTAATTCACTAGCTAATTTGGATATTTCTGGATTGAATTTTATAATTTGAGGATTTAATATTTTTTTAAAACCCTAAATAATTTATTAGATACTGTATATTTTTATATCAGTATATTCGTATAAAAATGAGCATGAAATTTTGTATAGGCCGTGCAGTCATGTGCACGTGTCGGGTCGTGATCATTACATTGAATTTAGATTATTGGATAGTCTGGCCAACTCCTAACGGAGAGATATTTTGTTATTTTAAAATTCCTTTTCGCTAATAGGAAATATTTGAAGTAGTGACCCTTCCCATTTAGATAATTTGAATTGACCTTAGAATATATTTGGACGTGCTAATATATCTGACAAACTTAAAAATTATACTCAAAGTCGCAGATGGCAAACAATAGTAATTAACCTTACCCATGGGTATAGAATACATGAGCGACCAAATATGCGAGCCTAAATTGCATTTGATTTTACCTAATATTATCGGGATTATGTATAACTCTTCCTCAAGCTTGCCTTTAAATAATTAGAACTCAAATTTGATACATAATTTATATCTTTACATTGATTTATATTGTACTTTGATTTGAATTTGGATTTTTGGATTTGGATTTGAGATTTACCGATTTTACTTACAATTGGGTTTGGTATATATTATACAAACAATTTTAATTATATGTTTTGATCCGGACCTTTAAAATATATGTCGTTATACTATTTTAACTTCTACACACGCAATTGAATCATTCGGCTATCGAATTCTGCCCCAAATCACAAGCTGATCCGGCCTCGGATTTGGATTTGGACTCAGACTTGAACTTGGACTTGGATTGGATTTGGAATCAGCTATTTGTCTATTAATCGGTTCGGATCACTTCTATTTTATATATATACACGTCCTGACGATGATTGTTTTATACTTTGAATATTTGTTTAGATTTGAATATTTGATTTGAGTACGAGACTACCATTAGATTTTAAAATTTGGATCTTGAATTTTTGTTGGATTTGTCTTATCAGCAATTTAAATTTATTTCATAATTTGACTAGATTTTCATCTATTTGACCTTCCCTCTAATTTATAGGACTCATTTTGTCTAAAATATAATATTTGTTGGGCCTTTGGCTCACATTTTCTGTTTTGTTCCTTCAAAGTAAAAAGCTCGAACGTATTATAGGAGTTAGGATGTAACCTTCAACTATTCGTCCGATTTGGTGAGTTTAGTTTGTTATGATTTAAATTTGACATTTGATACAATTGAACTATGAAAATTATCAGATATATGCCCATAGTGTATTTTTAAAATAGTTCAGATATTATGTTATGTCTGGTTATGATTTTTTATTGGATCGTTTTCTCTCTTACAATATTTGTAGATCAGGTCACATTTATTTTCATCCGAACGGTTATCCGATGAAATCCTGTGTGGATTTTATTTTGTCAGATTCTATTTATTTAGATTGTCACACTCAAAATTTTGAGACTTAGAATTATTTATTTAAAATTATTTAAAATTTTAAATTTTAAAAATTATAATTAATTATTTAAACTGATTTACTTGGTCTGAATTTATGACATTAATAATCAAAATATAAATAAAATATCTTTAAAATTATTTCCTCAAATAAAAAAAACTTCGTCAATGTCGAAAAATCTTTGTAAATACATTTGAATTTGCTAATCTAAAATATTAACGAAAATATAGTAAAAATAAATCTAATCATTAACAAAATATGTATAATTTATATATGCGGATATAATAAATAAATATGTAAATAACAATATTATGACTGAAAACAAAAATGTCCATAATACAAAAAATATAATAAAATATGCAAAAATTGTATATAAATATAAAAACATAATGCTTGCAAAAAATATGTAAACATATGCAAAAGTAAAGCGTGCGAAAATCATTCACACTTATAAAATTGTAAAATATATTAAAATCATTCAAATCTATAAAAATGTAAAATATGTAAAAATCGTTCAAATGTATAAGGGTTAGTAATTAGCAACTATCTTACCAATAAAAATCAAATATCAAAATTCAATTTATGATTAATTTTACTTAATCAAATGTTATAAGCCACTATTACAACTCATAAATAGGTTAACTATTTATTATTCTTTATAATCAAGTCAAATGTCAATTTTTTAACACGTGTATATTAGAATATTTTAAAATATATTATGATATATTTAAATATATTTTATCAATTATTTATAATAATTTTTTCTTCATCAAAACTCAAACTTTTACATCAAAATACAAATAAAACTTTTTCCTCAAATTTGAAAGAAAAAATAAATCAGCTTTATTTAATTTAAAGTAAAAATTTTACCAAAATATTTACAAATAACATATATGTAAGAATAAATGTTCAAATTTTCATAATGTCAAGGTGATATGCATACATTTTAAGAAAAAAGCTTTTAAAATATTAAGGAATAGGAACAAAACTAACATGCAGGTAGCCTTTAATCAAATGCAGTAACCTAATATCACATATATGATTATTTAAAATAAAAAATATTTATGATGGGTCCAGTAACCTTGGGCTCAATGGGTCAAACCTCAAAACAAACCCACAATCCAACATAATTCTTTCAAAATATAAGTCTCATATTACTTTTGGTGGAACAGTGTATTTGTAAATCCTACTATAAAAGCAAGCATCCTAAAACTTTGAAAGACAAGTTAGAAAGACTCGAAAAAGCTCAAAAAGCTTCATAAGGCTTCACATGGCTCGAATAAGAACGAAACCGTTGCTAGTTAATTTCCAAAGCGAATAGGATGGCGGCCAAAAGGCTCCCAACCCTCCCCTAATCTGAAGGGCATCAGTCTTCCGCCGCCAAGAGGCTCTCAACCCTCCTTTAGTCCGGATGCCATCAAACTTCCACCGCCAGGAGGCTCTCAGCCCTCCATTCGTCCGAAGGCGAGTAGCCTTCTGCCACCAGGAGGCTCCCAACCCTCATCCAGTCCAAAGACCAACGACTTTTCGCTACTAGAAGGCTCTCAACCCTCCTCCAATCCGGAGGCCATTAGGCTTCCACCACCAGGGAGCTTTTAGCGCTCTTTCCTTCCGGAAGCACTCAACCCTCCGCCCTCGAAGCCAGGAGCCCTCCGACCTAGGAGTTCTCTGTCCTAGAAGTCCTCCGTCCTGGAGGTACGAGACCTATATTCCGAAAATAGGAGCCCTCCGTCCCAGGAGCACTCCGTCCCGAAGCCAGGAGCACCGTCCTGGAGCCAGGAGCCCTCCGTCTCGAAGCCAAGAGCTCGTTGTCTAATAGTTAACCCTCCGCTCGGATAATTAGAACATTGACTCATCAGTGCAATTTAATCCTTCTCCTCTAAGCCGCCATTTATGAACGCACCTCAAAGCCACCCATCTGTTAGGTGTACCTTAAAGTTGCCATCCGTTGGCACACTTCAAAGCTGCCCATCTACTGGGCGCACCTCAAAGCTACCCTCTGCAGGAGCACTTCAAAGCCGTCCTTTGCTGGACACACCTTAAAGCTACCCCTCCACTGGCGCACCTCTAAATCGTCCTCTGCAGGCGCACCTCAAAGCTGCCCCTCTATCGGCCGCACCTCTAAACCGTCATTCTGTCCGGCGCATCCAAACGCTCCCCCGTTATATATATATATGCATTCATCACATCCTCCTAGTATATTTCTATTCTCTGAGAAAGATTTCTAATTTAAGTACCAGAGGATATACGATGGGAGTAATTTTTACCGTCCCCTAACTTCTTATTTGTAGTTAGTAGTGTTTAGGTTTCAGGTTAAAAGTGATAGAGATTGGACCTACTCCAATTTGACCCGCAATGAAAGAATGAAAATCTCACTAATCCGTACTACAACTCAAGAATTAGGGACGCATCAATTATAAATTTTTTAAAAAATAGTAATAAAAAATATATATAAATATAATTATCTTATCTTTAATTTACTAAAAAATAGATTGGAGTCACCTAAAATCCACTTTGATTATCTTTTTTCTCCTTTATCTCTGTTATTCTTTCTCTTTTCCTCTTCTATAACTCTCTTTTCTTAAAAAATTATTAAAAAATAAGCTAAAATCAGTTAAATAGCTTATTTTTAATAAATTAGTGTATATGACCCAATCAGGCACAGGTTAGGTGTAAAGTTTTTTCAAATTTGCGTAAAAGTGCTTAATAAATATAGACCAAGCGCTATTATTTTGGACTAAATATATATGAGCATCTCTCGTGCATACATCTGACACATCATTCTGTCTAAAATATAATCATGCGTAAATTAATTGAGCATCAAGCACTACTGGGATATAAATTATTTTAATTTAATACTTAATTTTAGTTTAAATTAGAAATTAATATTAATAATATATCAATTTTACTTAAATTTATTATTATGTAATAAATTTTAGAGTTAAAACCTTGCATCATGATGAAGCAAATAAGGGAATTGGGTATTTCCTTGGGAATTGTCCGAGAACATTTTAGTAATTTTTTTTTTTTAAGAAATTTGTTATTATCTTTTTTTAATAAGGTATTATTATTTTTAATAGTTAAGATTACCTTAAAATTAAAGAATTGATAATTTTATAATATCATTTTAAGTCAATTTTTATGAATTTTTCTATATGCTTAGTGTAACATAAATTTATTAATATAATAAATAAATCATAATAGAAGATTTGTGAGATAATATTTTCATATATTTTTATAAGAAAATTGAAAATCATTAGTGCATGGTGATCAAGAACAGCTGTTGCACACCAGCTTCGGAAAAAAAAAAAAAAAAGGTAAAGGAAGGTTGCAATGCACATGAACGCCACAGCCCCCCTTGATATTTTTTTACCAATTAGATTAAAATTGAATAAATAAAAATTAATATTAAAAATATTAAAAACATAAAATTAATATACATTTTTTATTATTTTTTCATTATATTAATATTTTTTAAAAAATAAAAATATTTATATATTTTATTATTTTAATATATTAAATATTAACTGTACTGCCCAAAAATAGAATCTATGCATAAAACTTTGACAACTGTCAGGCATATTTAGGACGCCGGGCCCATTTTTATAGGTGTCATCTGGTTCTCGCCAAACCTGAGGCGAGGTGGGCCCAACCGCGTCAGCGCCCACCGTCCGATCGTGTGAATTTGGTAACGTAATTAGGGCCCACGTTTTAAGAATAGCTTCTCTGTAATTTGAATCAAATTCCTTATTACTTACTAAAAAAATTAAAAATGCAAAGGTAGAATATATTTGTTGATTTAATATCTTGTTAATTGATTTATATTAATTAATAAATGTAAAAGTATAGAAAATGAATGAGACTCGTATGATTTTAAAATATTATAAAAAATAATTAAAAGGGTATTTTAGTATTTAAAATTTTAAAATTGCTTGAATGATGTATGTTTTTTTTTTCTCAATTTTTATCTATATATAAAAATCATATATCTATAACCATAAATTATATCAAATTAACTCTATTCAAATACCCATTATTTATTTATTAACGTATTTTATTATATCAAAGCTGAGATTAATGTATTTTATTTATTTTTTAATAATAAAATTTATTATTAATAATTCGATTGTTATTATGTTCTTATTTTTTATTTTTAATTTTTTAAGTTAACTTTTCTTATAATATTGATTTCATTCAATAAAAATGTTGCCTAAATTATTTACCTAAATACATAAATAAGAATGTAGTCACTTTAATTTAATTATTATTTAAAAAATATAATAAGTATTTTTTCTCTTTTCCTTAGCGTTGTCGTGCCGCATCGTCTCATCCCCGCATGAGCCGCCTTCTCATTTACCCTCTCGGCACTATAAATACACACCGCATGTCTCTTCCTTTGATACAATTAATTACCCTTTCCGAAGCTTAATTAAGACTAATTAATCCTTAATTAACCTTTCAAACTTGCTTGATTTGTTGGCCATGGCCATTTCAAAGCCTCTTCTTGCAGCAACACTCCTCCTCCCTCTCCTCCTCCTCCATGTAGCTGAAGCTCAAGAAACGGTCAGAATTTCCAATTTAATTTTATTACTTTCTCTCTCTATGTATATAGTTTTAATCATGATAGGAAACCTACCACTTTAAAAAATGATAGATTTAATTTTTTTTAATTGTGACTGTTCGATATTAATTAAATAATTATATATATTTTTAAAAATATGTATATAATTAATTTTTCTTTAAATTTCAACCTTTTTGATAACAATCGAATGATTATAGCTAATAAGTATAGAATCAATCCCTCTCTTAAAATAATAAAGATCCTAATTTATTGTTAATCTCTTTATTATATTTTGCACGAATTACTTTAGTCTAAAAAATTAACGACTTAATTAACCCGTAAATATTGCAGGTTGACGGGCCAAAGAGAGCTCTACTCCAAAAAATAGGTACCTAAATTCTTAATTTTTTTATTTAATTTTTATCAGAAAAATTAATACTAAAAAAAGTACGAAGTAATGGTTCTTTTGGGCACGTCCCAATGCTTGTTTTCAATATTTTGAAGAATCAAATTAACGATAAATTGGTGGCGTGCGCAGATTGTGCGGCGGCGTGCGCGGCGAGGTGCCAGTTGTCGTCGAGGCCAAACCTGTGCAAGAGGGCGTGCGGGACCTGCTGTGCCCGCTGCAACTGCGTTCCTCCAGGCACTTCCGGCAACCAGGACGTCTGCCCTTGCTACTACAACCAGACCACCCGCGGTGGCAAACGCAAGTGCCCCTAATTATTAATTACTTCAAATAATCACCTTTTTATTACTCAATAGATTATCCATGGAT
Source organism: Nepenthes gracilis (assembly GCA_033239525.1). Taxonomy (NCBI): domain Eukaryota; kingdom Viridiplantae; phylum Streptophyta; class Magnoliopsida; order Caryophyllales; family Nepenthaceae; genus Nepenthes; species Nepenthes gracilis. The sequence continues at coordinate 15,602,991 of BSYO01000016.1, read as the reverse complement.
TATATGAATCTCTCATGTATTCCTAGCTTATGAGAAAATAAATAAATCCAATTAATTAATTAATTAATTAATTAATTATGTAATGTATTTTATCATGTCAATAAATGAAAATTGTTTGTGAAATTGGTGCGGTAGTTTGAACAATGGACCAGTCAATTATATAATAATTAGATTTAAACAATAAAAATAAAATTTATCTTATTTATATCTGCTAGATTGAATCTTATTAGTCTTATTTATCTATTTAATTATTGAAATTTATTTTTTATCAAGATATGTTCTTATAATATAAATTTAAAATTAAAATTATATATTTAATTATTATTTTTATCTTTATTGTTTATTATTTTTGATATAATTTTAATTATTAAGAGAAAAAGAGAATCAAATATTTAAAATTACTATAAATAATAAACATCTTTTATCGGCAAGTGTTTACGTTGATTTTAAACCATAAATCTATGTAAGAATTTGAGGCATATTTTCAATATATCAATCATGTGTAGAAAAAAAATTAAATTAGATTTAAAATTTTAAATTTAATTTTAATTCTATTGTTTAATATCATTGAAATTTTGAAATGATAAAATGCTTTTCGTTATTGAGTAAAAGTGGGTCGATAATGATTTTATTTTCATAAAAATAATATAAAAGTATTGTCTTCAAATTTTAAAATAGGTATTTAAATTAAGAAATTTGCCAAAAAATATTTTAAAATAAAATAAATATAGCAAATATTATCTATTTTATGTTAGAACTAACACTTGGATAAAAACTCTCATTTATTTAATAGTATTAACTTCAAATCCAATAAATATTTATATAAAGTATATTTATTGAAGAAAAATTCATATTTTAAAAAAATTAAAATTTATATTGGGTACTAATCTTCTTTTTATATATAAATTAAAACTTTTAATCAATCCTCACAATTCTATCTAATTATAATTATGTATGTAATTTAAATAATATAATATATCCAATTTTATTTTATTATTAAATTTATATTTTCAGTGAACTATATAGTTCTCGGTGGAGGATGAATATAAAATAATAATACTATATTTTCTAAAATTTATTTTATTTTAAAATTTAATTAATTAAATTTATTTTTTTCTTATAATATTTAAAAATTAAAATATTTATATTATAAAAATAATAAAAATATAATTATATATATATATTTTTTTAATTTTTGAAATATATAAATATTTTTTAAAAAAATACAAGAAAATATGATAATAATTTTGAACCTCTCGTTAACATTAATAAATTAAATAGAAAAGATAAAATATAAAAAGAATTTACAAAAATTAAATATTAACTTTGTTATGTTATAAAATATTTTTATTAAATATTAAATCAGCGGCTGTATTTGAAAATAATTATGACTAGAGATGGCAATAATCTGACGCCATTGTTGCTCCGGAACACACTGGAACTTTTTGTAAGAAATTTGGATTCAAGTAAATGGGATCCGAAAATTTGGATTCAGAACATGCAGTGATGGGCTCAATTTCACTCACACACACGCTTTCTTCTCCCATTCCGGTTATACTGGCCGTCGTCGCCGCCGCTCGTTGCGAGGGGAACCGGTTTCACATCGCTGGAATGGCGAGGATAGTGGTGATTTTCGACTTTGATCGGACGATCATTGATGGGGATAGCGATAACTGGGTGGTAACGCAAATGAGTCTTATCCAATTGTTCCATCAGCTTCTGCCCACCATGTCTTGGAACTCTCTAATGGTAGGTTTCGATGTATGTATTTTACTTCTTCGGAAATGTTTTTCAACAAATTCTACCTTTGCGTTTGATTGGCTCTGTAGGTTTTCTTCTATGCTTTTGATTGGTTTCGTTCTTCAAATTCATGTGTATCGGTCACTTGAACGCTAAGCTTTAATTGATTTGACATTGAATTATTTCGCGTCCTGAATAATTAAGCAGGGGGTTGCTTCATGCTTGTATGTCTGAACTTAATTCGGCATCTTATTCTTGTATAATTAAGGGAGATTTGCTATTAATAATCAATTAATTAGAATGAAGAAAGAAAAGGACTGTAGCAATTATTAACGTCTGCTCTAAGCAATTGTTAAGGTAAAATAAATATACAAGTTTTTTTTTTTTTTTTAATACATTCCAATGGCATTCATTTGTTACAAAATCATACAAGACAAATGATTTCACTAAATGCCAACCCACATTTCTAAAATGGTTTTTCAACAAATGCCCATAGAGCTCTCGTTAGAAAAACCACACATTTTATTGTATTACTAGTAAGATATAAAGTTACTATATCAGTTTGGTGCTGAGGAGGCCGAGGCATATGCACCAATTTATGGAAAGAAGAATGCCAAGCACGACATAGCAAAAGATAGGAGAACTCCGAAGATAGATCAGCCATGTTACATGAACTAACTGGCTTTGCTTTGGTGAAGAATTTTCTAATGAACTAATAAGCCATTATCGTAGTATGCTTGGTTATACTTGGATGATAACGTGTGAACCCTATACTCAGTAGATCTATTCATATTGCTCTGCCATGAAATAATATAAGAGAAGTAACTTGATATTGCTTCCTTAGTGGACAGCCAGCCAAGTCATTTAGCAACTGCTTCCCCAGCCATATCAGCAAGGAGTTCAAGGAGGAGTTGGTTTCATAGTTGGAAGATTGGTTTGGCAAGTAGAGGAAGTTAGCATTGAGTGTCTAACACTGTAAGAGTCGTTGAAGTAGTAATGAAGGCTTTGGCTATATAAAACTGTGTGTGGTGTAATCAGATTTGAAAAATGAAATGTGTTGATATGAGTTTTTAATCCCTTGATTTGACTCCTATCTCCATTTCTCTTTGTTTTGCCTTTCTCCTTCCATGTTTCACTTAGCAAATCTTCTCCATAGTTATGTTAAGAGCTCATTCATGCTTTTACATGACTGCTCATTTCGAATATTTGCAGAACAGGATGTTGGAGGAGCTCCATTTACAGGGAAAAACAACTGAAGACATTGCACAATGCCTAAAGCGGACTCCATTGCCACCTCCGATTATTTCAGCCATTAAGTCAGCCTTTTCTATTGGGTGAATCACCTAAAAGCCATTATGATGCTCATTTTGTTATTTCTCTTGGATCTAAAGGATGATGTTAGGATGGTAATATTGCCAATCCAGGTGTGATTTGAGGATTGTTAGTGATGCAAATCAGTTTTTCATCGAGACAATACTGAAGCATCATGGATTGTTGAGCTGCTTCAAAGAAATCATTACGAACCCGACTTTTATTGATGAAGAAGGAAGACTTAGGATTATCCCATATCATGATTTCAGATCATCTCCTCATGGGTGCAATCTCTGTCCTCCCAATATGTGCAAGGTATGTTACAAATTTACCTCGTTAAACAACACAGCCTGTTTGGCATGCTGAAGCCTATGCAAACATGCTACTTAAGAAGAGATTTTCATCATAAAATCTCAAGTACTCTAGCGAGGTAGTTCTCTTGTACGAAATTTTCCAAGAAGAAAGAGGTAAGTTTAGGAAAATTTGAAATGAGTTAATAAAAATAATTTGAAACTGCTTGTAGTTTTAGAAAATATTATAATAAATCGAGCAAATATCAAAAGCAGGTTTATGTAGCACTTAGTAAGACATTGTTTTAACTACATAGAAGTGTTTCACTCTCAACTGAAATTTTGTCTATGGTATATCTATTAGGGTCTGATTGTTGAGCAGATACAAGCCTCTGCATCAACAGATGGTAACAAAACACTAATCTACCTTGGAGATGGTAAAGGTGATTATTGCCCGAGTTTAAAGCTCAGAGAAGTTGACCATGTCATGCCTCGAGAGAAGTTTCCTTTATGGGAGCGAATTCATGACAACCCGATGCTGGTCAAGGCAAAGGTCCACGGATGGAGCAGTGGGGAGGAGCTGGAAATGACGCTTCTCCGTGTTATTAGTACAATCCTAGCCAATGACTGCAATGCTAACTGTGATTACATCCTCACGGATTCATCAGATTGCAAGGTTCGATATATGCCACCCGCCACTCTTGAATCATCGCCTCAAACTCCTCCTACCCATCACTAACTATGGAATTGGATTTGTTCGATTGCCTAATGTGTATTAATTGAACAGCTTCTTGTTGTATAATTGAAAGCTAAGTGGGACTCTTAGTAAATTATGAACTAGGAATGACAAAGGGGAGTATCGACGCATTACATTCTTCTAGATGATCTGTCTATATTTAGATGATGTAGCTTCTGCCCATCTATTCATATAAACGAGCCCAATGAAGAATCAATGGGTAGATGGGTGACACGCTGTTTGAAGTTGTCTTGACAGTATCTCCAAATATTTCTCTTTGCCAAATGTCGGCTATCTTGATTTTGTCCTGGGTGATTTGATAATAAACCATGGAAGTGAAGTTTCATTTATGCAAGATTTGAATTATTATATTGTCATTGCCAAAGGATGATTGTCTAATTGCTTCAATTTCCAGTTGATTTGCTAAGTTGTTACATAGTATGACATCCCTTGTTTCCTGAAATTTCATGTTGAGACAAATTGGGATTTATGCAACTACTGACCTCAGAGTAATTTTATATGGGGTTGTTATGGTCCTCCAAGATAGGAGACTTAATCTCCTAACATGACAGAATTGGATATGTTAGTAAATACCTTAGCATCTTAAACGTTTTGGTTACTCGGAAGAAAAAATGGTTTAAGTAAATTTTTTATTATTTAGTTTATATGGGTATTATAAACTAAGTTTTATATGGTACTAAGTGCCCCGCCATGGTGAGGGTGTTGGGGAAGGTAATGGCCGGTTGGACAGTTAGTGAAACTGAGTCAGACAAAGATGATAAGCTCACAATACACATGACAAAGTGATGAGAGAGAGAAAGAGATCAAGAACACAAACAATTTTTATGTAAAAAATTATTTTTTGAAATCTGAAGAAAAAATCATGAAACCCTTAATTTACAAATAATTGTACTATGTGAATATAATTGCAAAAAACCTTTTAGCTACACAAGCTCATTGAGAGTTGAGAACAAAAATAAGAGCAAAAATATAAGAGTGAGATGGCCACTCATTGTGTTTTCTCTTTCGTGTTTCTATCTTCTCACTTCTCTCGCTCCTAAGCCATTCTTACACAATAGCATTTTTGCATGGCCAACATGTGTATATATATATATATATATATATACAAATTCATTTGGGCGGCCGTCTATTTAGTAGGTAGGTTGTGTGCATGCAAAACTTGCCACTAATTCTGTAACATGTTACCAACTTTGCGAAACATTATTCTTTCGGAGGAGTTGACCTACTCAACTAATCAGCTGCCAATTCTGAGAATCAACTTCCCTTTCTAAAAAGTTGCTTGTGCAAATGTTACAAGTGTTACAATTCTCAGGCATTGACCAAAGTCATCGGATATCATCTCATATCTTCGGGCGTTACTTGATGTCTTTAATCAAAAACTGATATCTCCAAACATCACTTAGGGTTCTCATCCATTAATTAGAATCATCGTCCATTAATCAGATTTTTCAGCCGTTATTTAGAGTCCTCATTAATTATTCAGAGTCCTCGTCCATTATGCAAATTCCTCAACCCTCATGTAAAGTCCTCATGCCTTAATTAGTTATTTCTGCCGTTATTACACTTTGGCTAAGTACAATGACTTCGTCCCTTATTTTACTTCGGACAGTCCACGCAACGAACAATATTTTTCACATGGAAGTGATCTTAAGTCCCAACAGAGGGTGCACTTGTGGAGGTTAAAGTAGCCGGCCGAGGCCAGTAGCTAGAGGTGTGGGCAGGCTACGGTAGTCCTACTGGAAATTTATTCTCCAAATTTTAGCAATAAATAAACTCGTATTTTTTAGTATTAATTTTTTTATTTCTTTAAAAATAAATATTTCTCTAAAATCATTATTCACATTTGAAATTTGTATACTGTTAAAGTAATAAGAAGTCTCCAAGAATAAATCATCTACTTAATTGAAATTACCATCCAACCAAATGGGTCAATTGATGGAGATTCGAGGAGCCCATTCTTTTAAAAGAAGAGTTAATTTAACTCTAATGAATCATAATTATTTAATATTAATTAAATAATTATATTATTTATTTTTAAAAAATATTATTTAATTTTTATTTATTATTAAAAAAATATTAATACCATCAATCTAACATAGGAACTCCAAATCACTGTTGATGGTGTAACGTAACTGTTCTTTTCCCCCTAGTTAACCACCATTATAATTGCCAAGTAAAATAACGTAATTAGAAAACTGTTAAATGGAATTATCAAATTATAAAAGGCTTGGAATAAAATTATTGCAAAAAACAAGTTGGGTATAAATTTTCAATATGTACAAAAGTTAAGACGTTTATACTAATTTACCCTAAATAAAATTAGTTACAATATTCTTACTAAGTTGGCCTAAATAAAATTGGCTATTCTCAACATCATTCGTTCAAACTGAGATGTTTCTACAAGAAGAAGGGTTAAACTGAAACGACCAAAAGTCTTCACCATGAGTAAAAGTACATTATACATATATATATTTGAAAACATCCTTTCAGAAATATTTAAGTATGATGCACCATCATTTTATTTATTTATTATATTATAATATAAGTTTATTGGTATAGATAAATGAATATGGTATAACATTATGAAGAATGTTTTAAGTGTAGCTAAGGTTTTTTTCAAAGACAAACAAAAACATTACAATTTCATCAACAAAACCCCACAAGAATTAGGGGCGTAGATCATAAGAATTAGGGTTAGACAAAATGCCCTCACCATATTCTACATGTTATTCATCAACCGTGATACATACTGACACAAGCAAGAGACAACTCATACAATGGGAGCTTAGTTCAACTTACTTAAGTATTATTGTCATCCAATACAACACACAGATATCAGTATACAAACTGAATTGTCAGATGCCATCTTACAGCAATGAAGACAGCTCATATTTTACAGAACTATAACTTGTAGTATCAACTTTCGCAGAGGAAGATTAAAGGGTGAGCATATTCTATAAATACATAAATGCCAGAGCCTTTCTACGCGGATTATCAAGTAGAATGCGAAAGGCTCAAGAATTACAGCTTGCTCCATCTTTCATCCATGGCTGAGCAGGATGAATTAGTCTTCATGCTCAGAGAATACAGCTTAAGCATTTGGCAGAAGTATAGTCTCAGGAAATGACGGAGTCCCATTGTTAGGGGCTCCTTGTATCTTTAGAATTGAAGTAACGACATTGTAGATTTGAACATTCTCGAAAGATGGAACCTTTCTTCCCCTAGCAAACTGAGGACCATGGCCGATGAAGATGGTTCTCATGGAGAAGAAGGCATTATCATAACCATGCGCTCCGCCACACTCTTTCCTCTTCGATTTCTCTTGCTCCACCTTAAACCCCTCTTCGAGCAGCCCAATTATAGGCGGAATCCTATCACTTGCCGCATAGTGAAGCCTACTAGGAAGATCATCTTTGAGATACATTTTCAAATTCCTCCCGTTCTCGAGTTTGCCAGATTTCAAACCCTCATTCATCTTCTCCACAATATCGGATGGAGAATAGCCAGAAGGAGGGCGAATAGCAAGCAACGGAGTATAAGATTGGACCCAAGTTGCTGGAATTTCAATCCAAGGGGCCAAATCATCTAAATAGATCAACTTCTTATCACAGGTACCAACCATACCATGATCGCCCACCATTATGATGCTAACATCCTCAAACACCCCTCTGTTTTCCAAGCCCTCAATCAACCTCCCAATCATCGTATCGATTCTAGTGACTGCGTCAGTGATTTCGGGATCATCGGGGCCAACTTGGTGACCTTGATGATCTGGGTCCTCAAAATATAATGTCATGAACACAGGGATTTCACTATCAGGCATATCAAAGTAGTTTAGAATAGTATCAACACGTTCTTCAAAAGGCACAGAGCCATCGTAATTCCTGCAATAGTTAGCAGGGCAAGTCCAAGAGCCTTTCTTTACCTCAGAACCAGGCCAGAAATATGTAGCAGCCTTGAACCCATGATTGACCACAGTCTCCCAAATCGGCTCACCGAGCCACCACTTGGGCTCATGGCTCCTCATAGTGAAAGTGTCCCCAGAGTAGGGATCAACAAAGTGATTGTTGATAATTCCATGATAGGAAGGGTATAAACCAGTGACAATCGAGTAATGATTTGGGAATGTTAGGGTTGGGAAAACTGAAATTAAACCCAGTTCAGCTTCGGTCCCATTATTAATCAAACGATGGATGTTAGGGGTCTGGGCTTTGAATTGGTACCCGAATCGGAACCCATCTGAGGAGATCAAGAGGACAACTGGGTGCGAGAGTTTGGTGAGAGGACGGGCGATGAGCTTCTCAATTTGGGGAGAGAAGGAGGGGGAGAGAAGGACGGGGAAGAGGAGGGCCGCGAGGAGAAGTAGAGGAAGGCGAAGGCGGAGGCGGCGGCGAGGGCAATGCAGACGGTGAGGAGGAGGAGAACAATGAAGAGGGCGGTGGGGGCGGAGCGTTTGGTGGGCGGTGCGTCGCTGGAGGAATCGGTAGAGTCGGTGTTGAAAGAGAGGAGGGCTGTTGATGGGTTTGGTTGATCCTCTTCAAGCGCGGATTTTGGGATGTGCTTCGTGGAAATCAGTACTGAATGAGCGTCATTCTCCATCTCTCTCCCTCCGTTGGAAGCAAACTTCTCTCCTTCGATGGCTCTTCTAACGTTGAGATGGTATAATCAGCTCTGTTCGGATTCAGAGTGCCTAGATTTCAGCTCTTTTGATCTGGATTTCTTACCTCTCTCTATCTCTGTTTTTTCCGGTGGATTGCTGCTTGAATTTGTTGTGATCTGACCACAGAGAGAGAGAGAGGGCTGAAAGGGTTTCGGAAGATTACAGTTGACCAAAGCAGAAAGAGAAAGGAACAGGACGATGTCGCGTCGCTTTATCGTGAGCCATAGGTAAATAAACCGTCCAACATATTTTTTATATTTTCACTTTTTATTTATTTTGTTCTTTCATTTTATTTTTCTTAATTTCTATATTAATATTTTAAATATTTGAAATAACATACGACTTATTTATATATAAAATATCCTTCGACGTACTTTTATTATTTTATTTGATTTTGGGGTCCTGGATATTCACAAGAAAATCAATAAAACACTTACTATTATTCAATAGTTTATATTTAATTTTAATGAGAAATTTAAAATATATTTGTGATATTTTTTTTAGTTTTGTTATTTTAATCATTAAAATATTTTAATATTTTTTTAAAAATTATTTTTTTAAAAAAGTAATTATGAATCTCTAGATCCATAGAGATCCAACCGTCCCTGCCTTGAGAGCGCCGTTTTCGTACCAGGTTTGGTAGGCTTTTTTGTCGGATTGAGGCGTCCCTTCTCCAGTGGAGAGGGGGACCGCCCTTCTCTTAAATCTGGCCATTTGGATATAAAATTCAATCTGCCACGTATCTTTGATGATTAAATTTAAAATCGAACGATTACGTTATATTATCCATTCAAAACGTGTGAAATTTGTCAATTTTACATCCGACAAGGAGATGAGAGAAAAAGCGGTTCTACACAATATGGAATGACGCCCCTTGATCCGCCATTGTCACGGTGGCTCAGCACTCTTTTATTGTGATATATCCAATTTCTTTGTCGCTCTAATTTTTATTTTTTTCCGTAAATACCCTGAGTTTTGTTTGTGCTTCTTTGTTCGATTTTAATTTTTATTTGCAAATAAAATTCCATTTATTCTTTCTAGGATCATTTTTTAGGATCTCGTTTTTGTTATTAAGCAATTTTGGGTTTTATGGGGTTTATTATTGTTGTTTTTAATGTATATTTAAAAAATCAATTTAATTTAAATTTATTTAATAATTTATATCTAAATCTGATTTAAAATTATAAATTGATTTCTTACGCTCTATAAATAAAAATAATGTGAAAGGTATCTCGGAAGGATCTTACTGTGTGATCCACCCGATGGCCAAATCATTAGAATATTTCTAACTAATAGCTAAAATAAATATCAAAATATTAATATAGCTAAATTATAGAATGGGAGAATTTGCTGCTTCTAATACATTTGGTGTAAAAATTGAAACCTATTTGAGTATCAACCAAAATCCAAACTATTACAAAGAAATGTTTTAACAAATTTAACTAATATAATAATATTAAATATGAACGGACTGTAATAAACAGAATTATACATCCCTTTTAAATGTCTAACACGAATATAAATTCATATACAAACCTAAACACAAATATAAATAAACAAAAATTTTTAGATATCTTGCATTTAAATCTTACAAGCATTTGATATCTTCTAATATGAAAGAGTTAAAAATCATGAGTATAAAGTTCAATAAGTATATATTCATATATATTAACAAATATATGTATAATAAAATAGAATAAAGAGACAAAAAAAGTAAAATAAGCTCGAGATATAATATCTTAAATATCCATAAGTGTTAAAACTCTGAATACGATTTTGAAAGTAAAATTCATAATCTATATATAAATATTAAATAATCTAAAATATAAATATTTAAATGTGTTGCGGATCTGGTCCGGAGTTTAGACGGGTATGGTAATGTGGATTTGGTCCAGTGATGGATAAAATGATTCTGGCAGTTCCGTCCTTTTGAACTCAAGACCTGTACAACATAAGAGCAGACAAGATTTGACTCCCGCTTTTTGGTCACTCCGGGTTTATTTACTCCGAATTTGGTGATTCCCGCTTTTTGGTCACTCCGGGTTTATTCACTCCGGATTTGGTGACTCCCGCTTTTTTGTCACTCCGGGTGGCGATTAGCTCTGACACAGTCTTAGCTGGCTTGCCACGTGTTGATCATCGCGTGGTAACTTCTGTAACCGCCATTTTGAGTAGCAAATGTTTTTCCGACACGTGTCCTCTTCATCATTTTTGAATTTGAACGGACACGTCCCCTCAAACCTATAAATTAGGGTTTTCCCCCGTTATGTTACTCTGTTTTTCACTTTCCTTTTCCCTGTTTCAATGGCGTCCAAAGTTGAATCGATAAAATCTGTTCTTACCACTGAAGAGATGGAAAAGATTATTTTTCAATACAAGATTCCAAGTTCTTACTTACGTTCGATACCGAATGAAACTGATAGAGCCGATTCTCCTCCAACTGGTTATATCACGGTATACGAAGCGCATTTGAAGAGTGGTCTTCGTTTTCCTCTCGCATCAGAACTTCAAACAATTTTTTCTGATTTAGGCGTGTCCATCGCACGATACCACGCAAACACCGTGAGGTATCTCTGCAACCTCTGTATATTTTTTCGTCTTCGAGGTACAACTCTTAACACCTCCATCAAGTAGAGTTTTGTTCAAATTTTGTTAAAATGGGGATCGATATCCTTGTCTCCTCGCGACTTAAATATCGTCAGGTTATCATCGTACTGATTAAAAATTGGAAAGATCGCTTTCTTCTTCCTTGCTGTCCCCAACTGCATTCCCAATGCCTGGGGTAAAATCCCCGAATCGCATTCTGGCAAGCTTTCCCCAGAAGAAGAGGAATCGGTGAAACCTCTAATCAAGATGATAAGATCTAATATGGAGTCGTTTTCTGATAAGGGACGTTTATTTACACCAAATTTTGCTTCTAACCAAATGGGGTCTCTAATTGGAAAAAGTTGGAACATCGTAGCCAACTCCTAAGAAATTTAAAAGGAAAGTGAAGGATACCGTGCAAGGGGGCGTAAACGTCCTGTTGTTTCACCTAGCCAATCACCTTCCTCTCGACATCACACTTTGGTTGGACTCCCCATGACTGAAAGATTAAAAGGGATAAGTGATTCATCCCTTGCCCTTTCTAACCAACCACAGGAAGAAAATCCATCGGTGAGTCATCGCCGCCTGAACGGAACTCGATGAAACGGGCTCTTGTTCCATACACCATATCAACTCCGGACCCAAGGGAATCCTTTTCTGGCCCAGTTGATTTAGTCGTTGAAAGGCCTATTGAAGAAACTCCTACTCCGGCCTTTTCTACTCCTACTCCGGTCTTTCTTGCTCCTACTCCGCCTCTTCCTCAAAGTTTAATTGATCCGGCAGCTCACTCTCCTCTCCGGAGTTCATCTGGTCCGGATCCGGAGCAAGCTCCGGCCTCTTCACGCCGTTTGCCTTTGAAGATTGCGGCTCAAAAAGCTCGCTATATCACAGTAAGATTCTCGAAAGAGCTTTTCTCCTTTCTTTTTCTTTTTTTTTACTTACTCCTGACTGATCCTTGTGCTTAACAGAGCGAGAAGATGGGTGAGATTTTAAATCTCTGCTTAACCCAACGTGACCTGAAGATGGAGCAACTTGAGAAAGAAGTTCGGAGACTTGAACAAGAGCGCACCGATCCGTCCGTTCTTGAAGAAATGAGAAATCGGGCTAGTCTTGTGGACGCTAAAATCGATCTACTACAGTAGCGGATCTCTAGCATGGAGTTGGAGTTGCAGAAAGCTAATGAAGCTTTGAAAGCGTCTCAAGAACATGCATCTAACCTGAGAAGTGACAATGCTAAGTTGGGAGCAGAACTCATGGTTCGACTTAAGCCCGAAGAGGTCCGTCCAGCTTTGAATGCTAGATTTTTGGACGGAATCCTTTTATGCCGGCAGATTGCTCCTAAGTTAGATCCAAATTTTCCGGTTGGCTTTTTTGATCCTAGGAATCTGGGTGCTCGTCTTCGATCAGATTCGGTAGAATATTCAGAAATTGGTGAACTTTCAACACAGCCCTCATCAAGTCCTCCGCACCAACTTTGATTTTTATTAATGTTGTATTGACAAGGAAAAAATGTACTGGATGCCATTTTTGAATGGAATGAAACATTTTGACTTTTATTGAAAGAATTTTTTCAAATGCATTGCATTCCAAGTTCTAGGCACTAATTTTCCATTCGAGGTGCGCAATTTATAGGCACCATTTTTTAATACAGCAGAAACAATAAACGGATCTTCCCAATTAGGAGACAACTTATTCCTATTCGCAATTTTTTTATTGCTTGTATGCTTCTCAAAACTAAATCTCCCACCAAACCTGCCGCGCTTTTGTTCTCTTGTTGTATCGCGCAATCTGTTCTTGATAAGCGGCAAAAATCACTTTGTCAAGCTCGGATTCTTCTAATAAATCAAGATTTTCCTTTAGTCGCTTTTGAATTCTTTGTGAGAATCAAAATTTTCTATCCGGAGGCTGGGCAATCCTATCTCAATTGGTATCACCGCTGTGTTCCGTAGCATAAATCCGAATGGCGTTTCCCTTGTTGGTTCTTTAGAGTCGTCCGGTTTGACCACAATATTGACGGTAACTCATCACCAAGAGCCCCACTTCTTCCGGTTGGTTTTTAAACCATGGAGTAAAGTCCGATTAGTTACCTCTATTTGACCGTTTCGCTTGTGGATAGGCAACGAGATGTGTGTGCTAATCGGATCTTCAAATTCGAACAAAACTTAGTGAAAGCGCTTCCCCGTAAACCGGGTTCCGTTATCGCAAATTATCGCTTCGAACTCCAAACCGCAAATAATGTTTTGTCGCATTTAACTCCGTTGCATTATGTTCGATTATTTTTGCCAAGGGAGAAGCTTCCACCCACTTGGTAAAATAATCAATTCTCTATAATAAACCTCCTTTGTCAAATGCTCTGGGAAGGGTCCTGCATGTCCAAATTTCATTGCGCGAACGGTCGTGGTGCTTATAACGATTTCATTCGGTCGGAGGTGCGTGAGGTATGCTTCCATAGATTTGGCAGTTTTCACATTTCTTGACAAAGTCAGCTGCATCTTTTTTCATAGTTGGCCAAAAATAGCCTTGTTGCATTAATTTGAAGGCAAGGTTCTTTCCTCCTATATGGGACCCACAAATCCCAAGATGGACCTCACCAAGAGCATAACTGCTTCCTCCTCCTGTTAGGCATCTCAAATAAGGGACGGAGTACCCACGACGGTCTGATTTTCGTCAATGATAACGTTGTCAAACCCAGTTTTTTCTTTACTCGCTTTACTTCGTCCGGATTTTAAAGAACTACTCCATCGTATAGATATCGATAATAAGGAGTCATCCGGCTTTTGTTACTCGTGACTTGAAGATATCTTAATCTACTTCTTCAATACTTGGAGTAGTTAGAACTTCTCGCATACATCGGGAGTACTGCTCCGGATTTTCTATGGCCGCCGCCTTTGCTAACTGATCGGCCTTTCCGTTTTCCGTTCTAGAAATATGGTGCATGTCGATTTTATCAAAATCTTGAAATGCACTTCTTACCTTAGCAAGGTATTTTGCTAAACACGAATTTGACACTTCAAAGTCTCCCCGAACTTGATTAACCATCGCCTCGGAATCACTGTAGAACATGAATATATTTTCATTAACATTCCTTGGCCAACCGAAGTCCGGCCAACAGAGCTTCATATTCGGCCACGTTGTTTGTGGTTGGGAATGAAAACCTGAGTGAATATAGTATTTCCATTCCTTCCGGAGTTCGCAATATCACTCCGGCTCCGCTTCCTGATTGCGTAGAAGATCCGTCCACGTACATCGTCCATGGAGCGGATAATTCAGTCCGGTCGATCTTTTGAACTTCTTCTTCATTATTTTGGGCTGAAAAGGAAGTTTCAACCAAAAAGTTAGCCAAAGCCTGTCCTTTTATTGACGGCCTTGGTTTGTACTCAATATCAAATTCTCCAAGTTCGATTGCCCATTTGACCGGTCGGCTGATGTATCCAAATTGTAAGATCCCTTTAAGAGGTTGATCTCGTGAGGGCCGGTTATCTTATGGGCTTAGAAATATGGCCTTAGTTTTCTTCTTTGAATAAACAAGAGCTAGCACTATTTTTTCGGCGTGTGTATAACGGCTTTCTCACGTCGACATGTGTTTTACCGACATAGTAAACCCGGTCTTTGAACATCCGTCTGTTCTTTGGATTAACACCGAACTTAATGCTACATCGAGAAATCGCCAGATATAAAAATAACTCCTCTCCTCTAATGGTGACGCCGAAGAGGAGGGTCACTAAATAGTCCTTTAAATTTTGAAAAGTCAAGCCGCATTCTTGATCCATTGGAAACCATTTACTTTGGTTCCTCTTAAAGCTTTGAAAAATGGAAGGTACTTCTTCCGATTTGGATAAAATCGAGAGTCTTTGCAAGCCTTCCCGTAAGACGTTGAACTTCTTTATAGTTTTTGGCGGGCTCATTTCGCAACCGCCTTTATTTTTTTTTCTTGGCTTGATTCCTCGCTTTGAAACAATAAATCCCAAAAATTTGCCTGATGATACTCCGAAAGCACATTTGGTTGGATTTAATTTCATACGATGTTTCCAGAGTACTTCAAAAGCTTCTTCCAAATCCGCAATGTGATCGTCCATGACTTTACTTTTAACGAGCATATCATCTACATATACCTCCATGTTTCGACCGATTTGATCTGCGAATAATTTGTTCACTAGTCTTTGATACGTGGCTCCGACGTTCTTTAATCCGAACGGCATTACTTTGTAGCAGTAAGTTCCTTGGTCGGTCATAAAGGAGGTATGTTCTTCGTTCTCCGGGCACATGCTAATCTGGTTATAACCGGAGTATGCGTCCATAAAACTGAGTAGTTCATGTTCGGAAGTTGAATCTACCAATAAATCAATTCTTGGCAAAGGAAAACTGTCCTTTGGGCAGGCTTTATTCAAATTGGTAAAATCAACACACATCCTCCACTTTTCGTTGCTCTTTTTTACCATAACCACATTAGAAAGCCAGTCCGGATACTGGACTTCCCTTATGAAACTGGCATCCAGCAAATTTTTTACTTCCTCCCTGATTGCAATGAGCTTCTCAACCGAGTAATTCCTTCGTTTTTGCCTAATTAAATTGTGATTAGGATCCAAACTTAGTTTATGGACCATCACTTCGGTTGGGATCCTAGGCATATCAGATGATGTCCAGGCAAAGACATCATTGTTCCGCCGGAGGAACTCAATTAACCGCCCACGAACTGGTCCGGTTAATGAGTTTCCTATTTGTACGCATTTTTCCGGATCTGTTGGATCCAACGGAATCAAATCAGTAACTTCTCCGGACTGGGCTTGTTGCAACGTACTTTCATCTCGATAATCAAAATCTTCCACAGACCGATATTGAACATTTTTCTCAACTTGGGATAAATAATATGTTCGTCCAGTAACTTGATCTCCCAATATTTCTCCAACACCATTTGATGTTGGGAACTTCATTTTTGAATGGGGAATAGATGTTACTGCTCCAAAAATTACAAGGCAGGGCCGACCTAAAATTGCGTTATAAACTGAAGGCAGGTCCACTACCAGGAAAGTTAATTCGTGAGAAGCAGTTCTTGGGTAGGTTCCCAACGTGACCTCCAATTGGATGGTTCCTTTGACTGTGACTGGTTCATTTCCCACTCCATATAGTGGTCCATTGGCTGGCCGGAGTTGATTAATTTTCAAACCCAACTTAATGAAAGCATCAAAATAAAGTAAATTACTAGAGCTTCCATTATCAATAAATATTCGTTTCATCTGGTAATCCACGTTACTGTTAGAAACTAAGGCTGATACAACCAATGGATCTGAATGTGGTGTCCTTACATGATCCATATCCTCCCTACTAAAACTAATTACATCATTACTTTTAAACTTTCGCTTCTTATCACTTCGGATGACATCCATTTGGCCGGACTGAGCCTTGGCCGGTCTGGTGGTTATAATGTTTACCACTCCGGCCACCACACGGCTTTTCAATTGTGGCTGCACCGTCTCTTCTTCTTCTACTCTTTCACCAGAGTTATCCTCTGGTTTTTTAAGAATTTCTTGAGATGTCCTTTCCTAATCAGACTTTCAATTTCCCTTTGCAGAGTCCAAGATTCCTCGCCCATGCCCAGTGAGCGATGGTAGTGGCAAAACTTGCTTTGATCTCCACTTTCGGGGTTCTTTGGGGCTCTTGGCCACTAAGAATTTTTCCTCCGTATTTGCATCGGGATATTTGTTCTTGAATCATTTAACGGGTAGGATCAAAAGGTCCGAATTCTCTTCGTGCTTCATTCTTGAACTTCCTTCTGGGCTTCTTTGGATGGGATCTTTCATCTTCGTTCCTTCTTCTTTTCGGTGATCCTTGATAAGGAGGATTCACCTCCCCGCAGCTTTTAGCCTCATTGGCTTCCTCTACTGCCACGTATGCTCGTGCAGTAACCTCCACTTCTCTGAAAGTTTGTGGATTCGTATGGACCAAATGTTTAAAAAACTCTCATGGCTCCAGATTTGCAATAAAAGTGTTTAATTTTACTTCGTCAGTGAGGCGTCGAATTCGACGAGCTTCGAAAGTGAATCTTGACAGGAAGCTCTTCAGGTTTTCATTTGGACCCTATTTAATACGGGCCAAGTGCCAGGGTTGTTTTTCTATTCTTTGACTTGAAGCAAATTGAGAGAGAAAATTATCTGCTAACTCTTGGAAGGATCGAATTGGATTAGATGGCATTCAGTAAAACCAGATTCTTGCGTCCCCTTTCAAAGTCAAAGGAAAGCATTGACACATCATCATTTCATCTAAGCCTTGAAAACTTAGTAACGTCCGGAAGTGATCCAAATGGTCCATTGGGTCAGTACTTCCGTCATATGTGTCAATGACTGGCATTTTGAATTTCTGGGGTAATAGACAGGTCCGAATTTCTGTTGTGAATGGGGACCTCCTTAGATCGCTAGTTCGTCCCTCAGATTTTTCTCCGAAAAGATAATCCCACATCTTTTCTAATTTTTCTTCTCTCTGAGGTACAGCAGTAGATTTTTTGGTATTGAGATAAGTTCTCAATTCCTCAGGAGTTTCGAATCGGAGATGTTTGACGTTTTTTACATTGAGATAGGTTCTCAATTCCTCAGGAGCTTCGGATTGATGATGTTGGGCATTTTTGGCATTGAGATAAACTCTCAATTCCTCAGGAGCTTCAGACCGGTGCTATTGTTTATTTCTTCCATCCGGAGGTAAGTTGGAAGAAGCTTCCTCCTGGTCAAGAGGTCTTCTTTCACTCCGGGGATTTTGTCTTTCTGGGCTGTCTTCAACGGATCTTGGGCCCAACCGGCCCTCTAACCGAGATCGGCCTTCGCCCCTTTCTCTTAAAAATATTTTTTCTTGGATATGTACAGTTGATTTTTTCTTCCGCCTATTTTCCATTGAAGCGGGAACATGTGTTGCTGAAGAATGGGCATCCGACTTTTGACGTCCCACTTCTTTGCGTAAAGATTGAATCTCTTGAGTCATTTGTTCCATACGGGCGTTCATTGCCAGTATGAGTTGATCCTGTTGATTTCTTTCCTGCTCCGGTAAAGGAAGGTTATTTTCAGGAACGGCATTTTCTAATGCTGGAACACTTACAGCCGGAGCACTTATCTCCGGAGCACTTACTGCCGGAGCACTTTGATGCGTTCGGGTGTTAACCATTTTATTTATATTATTATTTTTTTAGTGGTAAATCAAGCTTTTGTCTGATTCCCACAGACGGCGCCAATGTTGCGGATCTGGTCCGGAGTTTAGACGGGTATGGTAATGTGGATCTGGTCCAGTGATGGATAAAATGATTCTGGCAGTTCCGTCCTTTTGAACTCAAGACCTGTACAACACAATAGCAGACAAAATGGTCGTGCAGCCAACGGGGCTAAATCCCCAAAGGCGTTTCCGACGCTGTCGTCGGTCATTCATTCCTTTTTTGAGAGTAAAAAGGAAAAGATGTAATTTGTTCTCATTTCAGATAATAAGAGAGAGTTTTTTTGGACCGAAAAGAAGTCCCTTTCCTCGGAGGATTACCTTTCCTTTTATAGGGCTTCCTTTTCAATTTCGTAACTTATCCGGAGAAGTATAACTTCTCCAGATAAGTACATTTGTTTTTTTCCCAACTCCTGTTGGTTTCTTAACTTCCCACTCCGGTTGGTTTCATAACTCCTCCGATTGGTTTTATAACTCCTCCGGTTGGTTTCATAATTCCTTCGGTTGGTTATGGCGGTTCTTTCCCAAAAATAAACCGTAGAAGTTATTAGGAGTTTCCATATTTTATCCCACGGGTAGTTTACCAGTTATTCGGGTAATAATACCCATCAAAATGTCACAAAACCAAATATTTAGAAGTCTAAAGTTCGAAATTGAATAAATCTGAGGACTATGTCCAAAACTTGCAAATATTAAATTGTCAAATCATATTAAATATGAAATACCATTCAAGTAAAACCTTAGAAATTTAAAATATACTAAAAATGAAGAATTAATGACCAATGATTTACACACAGACTAATCTAAATGCCAACTTTAAAGATATTTAAATATAATATCCCATTAATTATATACAATAATTTTTATAGAAAATAATAAACAACGAACTCTTTATTGAATTATAAACATTAGAAAATAATAAACAACAAACTCTTTATTGAATTATAAACATTTTTCTCTTTATAGAAAAATATAAAATTTTTTTAAAAAGTATAAATAACAAAATGAAATATGAATAAAAAACCTTCTACCCAGGAAAAAGCACAAACATAAGGCTCCACACACAAATTTATCCACCTTAAAAGAAGCACAAACACAAATATTCACAAATACAATGTTATCAAACCAAAAGAAAGCACACATATATCACAAATCTAAAATAAAGTTCAAATTGAGGTACTTACATAAACTATTATATATAATGTTAAATGTATAAATTTTATAACTTTTATTTTATAAATATTCTTATATATAAAATAATATTTAAATATTTACTTATTTTGTATAAATTAAATAAAATATTTAAATATTATATAAAAATTAAATTAAAATTTAAAATTTTCAGTAAAAATCACATTATGTAGTAATATTCAAAGTATAGAGGTAAACTACAGTATGCATGTACAGTAAAATAAAAAACATAAGAAAATTTAAAGAAATTTAAAATAAATTAAATATCAAATTTAAAAATACTAACTTTATCTTCTGATTTAATAAATCTAACCCTTATGGCATGTTCAGTTTGAGGGAATAAGATGGGAATAAAATTTTTTTCATTTGGTTATAAATTTAATCAGGAATAAATATTTTTATATATTAGTATTATTTTATATTATTATTATTATTATTATTAGGTATTATTATTATTATTTTACTATTATTATTATTATTAGGTATTATTATATATTAATATTATTATTACATATTTTATTATTATGTTTAATTATTATTATTATTATTATCATCATCACTATTCTTATCTTATTATTCATACTATTCTACAAATCAAATAATAAAATAATAATTTTTATATTATTTTATTTCAATAATCAAATATGAGAATAATAATTTTATTTTTATTTTTATCATATTCTATTCCCAAAAATAACTATTGTAGTCTCACATTATTCCACTCCAACAACCAAACGTACCGTTAAAGGTAACAAAATCTCAATCTTTCTCTTTCTCTCTCCTCTTCTTCCTCTCTTTCCCTTCTTTCTATTTTTTCACAAATTAACCAAACAGCACATGAGTGCCAAAAAGATAAGCGTCAAGCACCCTAGTTTGTCTCAATTGTGCATAATCACTAATTTAAGTGTGGATTAAGTGCCAATATTCTATTTAAATTGTGCATACGCTCTACATAGGTATCTATCAAATACTATTTAATCTACCCAAAATATGCATAAGTGCAAATACGCGTTATTTAGCATTGGGCCAATTTTCTTAAATTTAATTTTCATTAAATTTTTATTATATAATTATTTTTAAATTGATAAAAAATTATTCTAATAACACTTACATTATAATAAAAAATCAAACATTACATAGTACTTTGGGCTTGTGGGGTTACGTGACTCGAGTAGCTTATCAATGTTAATATCGATAGGTGTAAGAAACCAGACTGAAATGGAGATGGAGAAGATGAAGATGGAGAGGACGATGAAGGAGAAAGCTCTCGAAGCACTCAAGTGCTACCGTTGGAAAGAGGCGAAACTCAGAGCCTTATTAATTGCATTTCAGACTTTTGTACACACCTCAAAACGAAGGAGCACGGCTCCTTATAATGAAAAGAAAACAAAGAATAAAAAGGAAAGAAAAAATCCCTAATCTAAAATAAAAGAAAATAAATCCCTAACCTAAAATAATTACACAACGATACAAGAGAAAATTATATGTCCTAAAATACAAAATGTCTAAAAATTAAAGTTTACAAAATGGGAGGATCACATATTTTCTAATACGTCACCGCAAGATGGAGCATATATATTAATAATGCCCATCTTGGATAGATGTGAATTGAGCCGGTAGGATGGTAAAATCTTAGTGAAGATGTCAGCCAACTGATTATGTATGGTGATGTGGTGTGTCCAACGCTCCCTTCTTGAATCTTGTCACGGATGAGATGGCAATCCAATTCGATATGTTTTGTGCGCTCATGAAAAACAGGTTGGTCAGAATGATGAAGTGCCGCTGATTATCACAATATAGGTATCTTTGCATGTGGATGTGAAACCTACAAGTCATCTAAGACATAGCGTAGTTGTTAATTCACAACAAGTTGTGGCCATAGATCTATATTCGGCCTCGGCAGAAGAACGAGAAATCACAGACTGTTTCTTGCATTTCCATGAAGCGAGAGAATCTCCAATAAAAATACAGTAACTTGTAACAGATCTTCGTGTGTCTGGGCACGAAACCCAATCTGCATCACAAAAAGCTCTTAGTTGAATGTTAGAGGTGGAAGAAAACAAGATGCATTGTCCTGGATTTAATTTTAAATATCGTAGAACTTGATATGCAGCGTTCATATGACTCGAAGTGGGTTGGTCCATAAATTGGCTTAAGATGTGAACTACATAGGCTATATCTGGTCTCGTGACGGTGAGATAGAGAAGGCAACCAATAAGTCTTCTATATACACTTGGATTCTGCAGGGCTACCCCAGTTTGCTTACTCAACTTCAAGTTTTGGCCTAGTGGTAGTTTGAGAGGTTTAGCACCAATGGAACCAGAATCAGGTAAAATATCAAGGGTGTATTTTCGCTGACAAATGTGTATACCTTTTATCGATTGTGCGACTTTAATGCCAAGGAAGTATCGCAGTTGTAACGTCCCCGGCACATCCGCACTGTGGATATTGTCCGCTTTAGCCTGGGGACCTTCACGGCGTCCAACCACACGCAGGCCTCAAGGTTTTCCCCTGGCGAACCCCCCATGGGCTCCCAGAGCGCGTCGTCAAGGAGAAGGTATCCACACCCTTATAATAAGGCATGCTTCGTTCACCTCCCCATCCGAACTGTAGAGTCCCACATCGGATGGGGAGGTGAACGAATCATGCCTTATTATAAGGGTGTGGATACCTTCTCCTTGACAATGCGTTTTGGGGGCGATGGATTCCGCCTCCCGCCAGAACAAAATCGTGCGCGGCTGCGTGTGTTGCTGGGACGCCAAGTTCCCACCCGAGTGCAGATAATATTGTCATGCGGATGCGCCGGGGACGTCTGATGGTATCGAGGCCGGATCCGGTCCGGTGTGCCCGGGGACGCTGGTCCCCAAGGGAGGTGGATCAGAGTCCCACATCGGATGGGGAGGTGAACGAAGCATGCCTTATTATAAGGGTGTGGATATCTTCTCCTTGACGATGCGCTCTGGGAGCCTGTGGGGGGTTCGCCAGGGGAAAACCTCGAGGCCTGCGTGTGGTTGGACGCTGTAAGTTTCCCCAACCCAGAGTGGACAATATCGTCATGCGGATGCGCCGGGGACGTTACAGCAGTATCCCAAGGTCTTTAATTTTGAAGGCTTGGTTGAGGAAGGATTTGAGGGATACAATGGCATCCAGACAATTACTTGCAACGATTATGTCATCAACGTCGACTAGAAGTACGGTGAATGAGTTGTCGTTTTGTTTGGTAAACAGATTGTAATCGGCCTTGGATTGAATGAAGCCATACATGACAAGGGATGTAGAAAGTTTGGTATACCATTGTCGAGAGGCTTGTTTAAGGCCATATATGCTTTTAAGCAACCTGCAAACCTGGTGGGGTTTGCCTTTAGTGTAACCGGGAGGTTGTTACATATAGATTTCTTCATCTAATGCTCCATTCAGAAATGCGTTATTGACATCAAAATGATATAAATGCCACCCGCGAATGGCAGCGACGGTCAAGAGGCACCGAACGGTGGTGAGTTTAGCAACAGGAGAAAAAGTTTCATGATAATCTGCCCCTGCCTCTTGGGTGTATCGTTTAGCCACTAAGCGGCATTTATATCGCTCAATGCTCCCATCACTATTCAATTTTAATTTGAATATGTTGCGACAACCGATAGCTTTCTTCCCTGGAGGTAAGTCAGTGATAATCCATGTCTTATTGGATTCTAAAGCTTGTAGTTCATCGTCGATGGCTGCCAGCCAATTGGGATCACCAACAGCTTGAGTGTAAGTGTGTGGTTCAGTTTGGGATGAGAGGGAAGATGTAAAAGATGTGTAAGCATGGGATAATTTATGATATGATATGGAATTTGCAAGGGGGTAAGGTTTGCCCGGAGAGATGTGTGCTGTAGGTGTAGCTTGTGATGTATAGTGACAATGGAAGTCTTTCAAATATTGAGGGGCTTGTCTAACTCTGGTGGTTCTGCGAACAGGGATGGTGTCTCTTGCAGGGGATTGAATATTTAAAAGAGGAGTATTAGGTTGTTGATCATTACTTAAAGGGTCTTGACTACTTGTTGGTGGGTCAGGAATAAGGGGTAAATTGGAGCTTTCTTCATCATGATAAGTGGTGATAGTGGGAGCATTATCAAGTACCGGATTGGTGACCAGACACAGATCTAAGTTATGTATAGGAGGTGAGTGCTGAGAAAGAGGAGGATCAGCGCTGGTTACTGTGGGAGGTATTGTGTTATTTGGAGCAATTTCGTTTTTCTGGTAAGAAAAAATGTTCTCATGAAAGATAATGTCCCTAGAGTGAAATGTAATATGATTATGCAAATCAAACAATTTGTATCCTTTAATTCCAAAAGGATATCCCAGAAATATGCAGGTTCTACTTTTGGAGTCAAACTTCTTTCGTCCATGGAAGAGGGTGGAAGCAAAACACAAACAACCAAATACACGAAGGTTGTCATAATTTGGTTTGACTCCAAATAAGATTTCATATGGGGTCTTGTTGTCTAGTAAAGGAGTGGGAATTCTGTTTATAATATAGGTAGCGGTAAGAATGCAATCACTCCAGAATTTTAATGGGAGACCCGATTGAAATCTAATAGCCCTAGCGACGTTTAGTAAATGTTTGTGTTTGCGTTCAACAACACCATTTTGCTGTGGTGTTTCCACGCAATTTCGTTGGTGGATAACACCTCTTTTACTGTAAAAATCTTCCAGAGAAAATTCAGATTCATTGTCACTTTGAATGACTTTAATTTTTGTGTTAAATTATGCGGCAACCAAATTGTAAAAGGCTTCCAAGCACAATTTTGTATCTGATTTTTGTTTCAGAAGATAAATCCAGGTACTTCAAGAAAAATCATCAACAATGGTCAAGAAATATTTATACCCATCATAAGAAATTTCAGAACAAGGTCCCCATAAGTCACAATGCACCACATCGAATAAGGTGTGTGACTTATGGCTTCTGAGAGAAAAAGGAATGCGACGTTGTTTAGCCATATAACAAATAGAACAGGGATCATCATTAATAGAATATGCTGCTCCTTTTACAAAAGGATCGTTTATTAATTTTAGCCTAGAATGTGAAATGTGACCTAATCGGCAATTTCATAAGTTTACTGGCGATGAAACAAGATTGACAAAATTAGCAAAGGGCCTTGCAATGTGACTAGAGTATTTGGCGAGAATAGCAGTCAAGGTATTTGAATGAACTTCGTTATTCGTCAAATAATATAAACCATTTTTCTCTTCACCCATCCCAATCGTTGTCCAGGAGACAAGGTCCTGAATGAGGCAGATATCAGAAAAGAAAAATAAGCTACAATTGAGAACATCAGTAAGTTGCTTCACAGAAATCAGATTAAAAGTAAATGAAGGAACACACAATACATTTTGCAATATGATTCTGTCGGTTAATTTAACCGTTCCAATATGGGTAGCAGGGACTCTACTTCCATCAGGAAGTTTAACAGAGCAGGAGATCGCAATCTCTTTACGAAGGTATAAAGAGGGGTCGCAGGTCATGTGAGCAGTGGCCCCTGTATCAAGGATCTAGGTCTGCTTCTTATTGTAAGGTGAAGAAACAGAGCAGTTATTATTACCATTCATACCAGCAGCCTTGGATTGCACTTGAAGTGGATCAAAGGGAGTTGAATTCTGTTTACCCATTGGAAGAGAAGGCACAGCAACAGGTTCTTTGGATTGAAGCAAACTCATGAGTTGCTAGAACTGCCCTTTGGTCAGTGCAACTTTATCATCCTCATTAGCTTCATGATTTGTCATGGTGGTGAAACTCGAGTGATCAGCCAAAAGGGCTGTGGTCCCAGATTTACCAAACAATTTGTGGTTAGGAGGAAAACCGTGAAGTTGATAACATTTTTTGACAACATGTCCAGGTTTATGACAATGTGTACATGTGGGAATCTCAGCATTCCCAATCTTGAAACATTGCTGTAACGTGTGTCCAGGGACACGGCAATGAATACAAAAGGGTTTATCCTTTTTTGGCATTTGGTTATTTCTCACGATGTTTTTAGGGTTATTAGTGGTTCGTTTCACAGCCAAAGTTACCATTTCTGAGGGATGTACAACGGACAACATGTGATGTTGTCGTTCTTGCTGTTGGACGATGGAGAAGACCTTGTTGACGGATGGAAGGGGGTCCATCAACATGATCTAGTCCCGTACATGGATATATGAGTCATTGAGACCCATCAAAAACTGGATCACGCAATTCCGCTGATAGCGCTCGATAAGCACTTTAAGTTTACCACAATCACAATCTGGGAGAGGGTCGTAGATAAAGAGTTCGTCCCAAATTGTTTTTAGTTTACCATAATAAATACTTACCGGATCTTGCTCTTGCAAGAGGGCTGCCAGAAATTTCTTAAGCTGGAAATTGCGTGGTCCGTTTTGTTGGGTGAACCGGTCCCGAAGTTCCTTCCAGATTTCGGAAGCATCACCAACAAAGACAACACTGGATTTAATGGATGGACTGATGGAGTTTTGAATCCAGGAAACCACCATGTCGTTACATGTCCCCAAGCTTCAAAAAGAGGGTCGGTAGGGTCGACGGGTTTAGAAATAGTGCCGTCAATAAACTGGAGTTTGTTTTTAGCCCTCAAGGCTCGACACATGGTTCGCGACCAAGTAGAATAGTTATCGACGGTTAGTAAATCGGCGACCAAAGTGACGGCCGATGATCACAAGGCTTCCACCGAAAGGATTGGCCGGATCACGAAGATTTTGGAAGCGTAGGGTTTGTGAGCAGTCGAGATCTGGGCTGTCATGGGTAGATGTGTGTTCGGTGTTGTGGGAAGCCATGACTCTCTGATACCATGTAAGAAACCAGATTAAAATGGAGATGGAGAAGATGAAGATGGAGAGGACGACGAAGGAGAAAGCTCTGGAAGCACTCAAGTGCTGCCGTTGGAAAGAGGTGAAACTCAGAGCCTTATTAATTGCATTTCAGACTTTTGTAACACACTCAAAATGAAGGAGCACGGCTCCTTATAATGAAAAGAAAACAAAGAATAAAAGGGAAAGAAAAAATCCCTAACCTAAAATAAAAGAAAATAAATTCCTAACCTAAAATAATTACACAACGGTACAAGAGAAAATTATATAACCTAAAATATAAAATATCTAAAAATTAAAGTTTACAAAGTCGGAGGATCACATATTTTCTAGGGTTGCAACAAAACTTGTGGTCAGTACGAAACTGTGGCCAACTAGGCAATAGCAGTGCCATCTGACGCAGGGAGAGGGATGTAGCAGTGGGCCTGATGTAAGCTCAAGCAACCAAGGTTGAGCTCAGGCCCTAGCTATAGGCTAGGGTGCGAGGAAGATGAGTGTGAGCCATGGGCGCTGGGTGGCAAGCCGAGTGTTGGCGTTAGGTGGCAGGCCGAGTGGTAGAGTAGCCAGTTTGTTGGTGACAGTGGCAGTCCCTTTCGCTCTCTCCTAGCCCCTCTTCTAGCCTTGACGCTGCCAGGTTTGGATCTCTCATTCTCCAATTTCCAGCCCTTCGTCAAGTAATGAATGATTAGATTAATCTTAATGATATAAGAAAAAAATCTTAATATTATGATGAGTAATGATCCTTAATAGTGAAATAGTTTCATACTATTAAGCGTACGATATATTTTAAACGTTTTGATTAGTCCATTTATACGGAATCTTCTCATTAATTGGATGATGTAGCAAGGGGCTTTGCCCTTGGGCTTCGGGGTTGAACAACTAGGGACACATTTTTTGTCCTTTTGCCTATTCAGATCCTCATTTTTCTTATCATTATGGTCTTTAATTTTTTTAACCGGGCTTGCCCATTTTATCGAGATCCAACAGTTTCCTTTTTTATAGTAAATTTTCTTGGGATGTGATTTCCGTTGTCCTACTTTGTGCTTCCTATCACTTGCTTCTAATTTGTATTTCAAGCTGAATAAAATGTAGAATTTTACAAGACTTATAATTATTTCATGAATTGTCAAATTATTATGTTACTTCATTTATCAGTAATCTGAAACTAAAAATTGATAATATATCTGAATTTATATTTGTATTTTTTTCTCAAAAAAACTTGAATAAGCTTTTATCTCCCATTACATTTATCTCCCCAATTTCATGAGAATTTGAGATTTATATGAAAGGATGTTGGGTGATTTTTAGATGAAACTACTTAAATTAGAAAATTATAGAGATTAACAAAACTTTCAAACTTTAAAATCCGAAACCAACTCTCTTATGTCTATCAAAAAAAAAAAAAAAAAAAACCTACCCTTCTTAATCACATAGGTAATGGGGAGTTTTATCATGTATATAGTAGGAATAAAATTAATTTTTTAATCGATTCTAATGTTTTTCTCTCTATCAAATATTGACCAATTAAAGAGATAATTTTTCTAAAATAATATATAAAATTATGCAAAATTATAACTTTTAATCATTATAATAATTGATCAAATAGGTGTTATTTTATATAGGATACTTTTTACATCAATAAATTAATTATCAAAGTTTTTTTATGAATTTCATATGATATTACCTTCCTATAACTTCCTTCCCGAACACAATAGAATTCTAGCTTTGAATTATTTCTTGCCAAAAATTAAAGAAATAATGCCCATTGTCCCACTTAATTTATCGGTCAATTTTGATAACAACTTGTAGATCATTTCATAGTTAGAATTCTATAAATACAATAAATACCAAATTAAATAGGGATCAATTTCAATAGGTTAAAAAAGCATTCACCTATTTTCTAATAGCCTTTTGAAAAATGCTAAGCATCCATCTATTTTAAAATTTTTTGGTATATATATATATTTTTACATACTACGAATGTTTTTGGCCTATTTTTTTCGGTCAGAATAGATATGTCAATTTCTTTCCTTAGAATCGGATGGGTATGACTCAAGCATGGTCGGCCCAGCCCGACTTAAAAACAAAGTCCAAGCACTAGTAGTCCGAATGTGGAAGCTGAGATCTGTCCGACCTTTCGAGTAGCTCTCAACAATACAATAAATAAAACATGTAATTATGAAGAACAGTTTAAATGACTTAAGGGATTAAAATGCAAATGTGAGCAAGCCAAGCAAATAATAGCCAAATAAAGGTCGAGCGTTAATAATTAAACGGTTATAGAATCAACCCAAACAATAATTATGCATTAAAAGTAATGGCTAAAATTTTATACAATATAACGCCTTCCTTACATGCAACAGTTTTGAGTTGATTAATTGATTAGAATCAGAACTATAAATACAGATCCCCTAACCAAGAAAAATGAGAGGGAAGTTAAGCTTGGACATACAAAACACACCAGTTAAGAGTACACTCAGAATGGAGCCCAATTTTCTAAAGTCCACAAAAACATCATACTCGTCCCCAAACTTTTCGTTTCCCTCCCACTTATTTTATTCTTATATCTTTCTATTTTTCTAAAAAAGATTTCTTATTTAAACGTCAGAGGATATATTAAAAAACGAATTTCATATATATCTAACCTTCTATTAAATTATTATGGTGTATATGGTCAAGATTATCAATGATGAATATCAAACCTGCGACCTCTTAAATCTATCGAATGATTCTCCCGACTTTCAGACATCTATTGCAATTCTGTTCCAAGAAGCGCATCAATACTATACCTAAAAGTTTCCTATATCATATGGCTTGCCACCTATTCCCCCATTAAGGGTAGCTTCTTAAGTGTTACTCATCCATATGCCATTAGAAACAAAACTTTCCGTCCAACCTGCAAAGGTTAAGTAATATACACTAAACGGTTTGTGATAGATCTTGTCACGACCGGGACCACAATATACGCAGGTTAAAAATAAAATCAATAATAAGATTTTCATCAACAATAATAACATCCCTTGTGATCATACACAAGTAGGACCCAAAATAAATAAACCCGCATCTCAAAGACATCGACAAACATAATACACGCACTCCAACTAACCACTATCCAATCTAAACTCATCCATAACTTCAATATTTTACAAACAATAATCAAGGTCATCATCCGACCATAAATAATAACCATACCATATCCTCGAGATCAAAAATATACCAAATATAGCATCTCCACTCGCCAAAAGAAATATCCGAGCCCGATCACGTCCGAGCTCCCCGCAAGCGTATCCATGCCACTAGTCCAAGGGATAAAACATGAAAACGTGAACCTAGAGCTCAGAAGTATCAAGAATCGTATAAAACGGTACAGATATCGCCACGTAAAACAAAACACCATGTCCGTGAAATCCAAGAAAATCGAGGAGATGTCTCGTAAAATCGTGGGACAAAAATCATATAAACCACGATCCGGTAAAATCTCATAGACGATATCATATCATATGATCCGAGGTCATATACGACGCAACCCAACATCCACGCTGGGACACATCTAAAAAACTCATAATGCAAAAGAGAAAACATAAACATAAATCAAAACACGTTACACATCAATCCCCGCCCGTCCATGGGCAAACCACGTTTCTCAAATCATGATTTCCAAAACATGCCGGAGAACTACCAACTTGATTTTTACCTCGTCTAACCACGGCTATATATCGGCTACTTCCATGTACTCTGTCTCCCATAGATTAGAACTTGCTCATTTTTTAAACCTCAAATTTTATTAGGACGTTAATTAGTTTTTCACAATTCTTTACGATGGTTCTCAGAAGATATCTTCCTTACGGCGAAGTAGCCTCAACCTTCCTTATGGCGGAAGTAGCCAATCATATACGTCCCCGTCGAGACAAAGGAGAGGGATTATCAATTATCTCGGACCACCATGGTCCCGTAGTGATCCCACCCCCTAGTGGTTAGTTATCCACAATATACTCTGATACACAAATGTATATATATCGTCCGGGTGTCCAAAATCCCTCCAAATCACAAATACCCGGATAAAACCACCACACAACCGGATAAAACATACATGCGTATACATTGATAAATTTGGTATTTAAAAATACATGCATGAAAAATCTTCCACAATTCAAAATGCATCGAAAATTAAATCGGACCAAGAATAAGGCTAGAGGATCTTTTTTGACATCATACTGTATTGGATATCCCAAACACCCGAATCGGCATTTCTCTCTCTGCCACAGCGTGCCTCTCTCTCTCCTCCGGCGCCCCTTCTTCTCCTCCCGCAAAATGCATCAATGGCGTCACTCTCCTCCGCCTCACCTTACCTAAACACCGCACCCACATTTCCACCCCACCGTCGCACAGCCGCCGGCCTCCGCTCACCACATCGATTTCGCCGCTACCACCTCGGCTTCTCCCGCACCGATCTCCTCACCCATTCCCCCACCACCGCCACGGCCTCACCCACGACAATCGCAACCTCCCCACAACCACCGGGCCGATTCCCCATGCTCCTCCGTCGCCGCCCGCTTCCTCCCCTTCTCCTTCTTCTTCTT
This sequence comes from Nepenthes gracilis, assembly GCA_033239525.1. Lineage (NCBI taxonomy): Eukaryota > Viridiplantae > Streptophyta > Magnoliopsida > Caryophyllales > Nepenthaceae > Nepenthes > Nepenthes gracilis. Next base: position 15,571,854 of record BSYO01000016.1, on the reverse strand, counting down.
CGCACGGCAAAACCCTAAATCCCCCTTTTTCCCCTTCATTTTCTCTCTCCCCGACACTTTCTCTTCTTTTCTCATTCTTTTTCTTTTCTTTTTACTTTTATATTATTATTATTATTATTATTATTATTATTATATATATATATAACTTTCCATTTTTAAATCCAACCTGCAAAGGTTAAGTAATATACTAAATTATTTTACTAAAAATTTTGTGATAGATTAATATTAAAATAATTAAAATCTAAAATCTAGTCATCCAATTAATCTAGTCCTATTGATTCTAAATTTTATAGAGTTTAATTAAGATATATCAATATAATAGATAGACGCTGTCAAAATATTTTTAAGGTTTGGATTTGATAAAATTTTTTAAAAAAGTACAGAGAATATATGTAAGAATATTAGTATTTTATAAAAAAATTATTTTTTTAAAATCAAGTGAAAAATCAAAAAAGAATGAGAAAAAAAATAAAATTTCATATTAAAAGTATGTATTTTTCCTACTCTCTAGTTTTCAATAACCAAATAACAACAATATTTTTTTAAAAAAAAATTTATTTTCTTTTCAATATAAATTTTTAAATATAAAAAAATAAAAATATTTTTTTTCCTTTTTATTTGTTTACTGTTTTTCTTTTATTTATATTTTCTTCAATTCACTAAAAAATAAAAATAATATGTCTTATCTCTCTTAAAATAAATTATTCTCTAAAAAATAATTTCGCTCTCTAACTCTAATGTGTTACTCTATCTTACAAGAGGATATATATATATATATCAATATTATATGCATTTAATTTCGGTAAAAATGACAACGAGTTCAGGATACTTCCTTAATTTCAAAAGACCAAGACAAACCACCGGGCATTAGACCTAAGCAAATAAACACACGAGGATTTACTTATAAACAAAAATCATTAGTCTGCAAGCCAGCAATATTTTAAGTATTTTTGTTATATTATCCTATTTTAGAAATATTTTAAGTATTTTTAAAATAATAAATATTAATTTATAAATTTATTTTTATATGAGTATATTATCACATCATTAAAAACTATTTTTTTAAAAAAATATTTATTACCCTGTTTACAAATTGCAGAGAGGGAACCAAGCACCGAGACGTACAGCTGCAAGCCTCTGCTGGTCCTCTGAGGTCTGAAGACCGCGAAGAGGGAGGTGATTGATTTGCCAAATTCCAAGTTAGAGGAGGAATGGCGTATGTGAGCATGGGGGAGGCGCATAGACGAATCACAGAGTATTTGGAAAGGTTCTCCGACGCTGTTTTGTCCCAAGATGGGGCGGCGCTCCGGCAACTCCTCGCCGTCTCCTTCAATAGCCCCGCGCTCCTATCCCTGGCTGATGGCCTCAACGTTTTCCAGGTCTCTTACCTCTCTCTGTCTCTCTCACAGTAATTAGGGCTTAATTGATGTTCAGCATGCTGATTATATGCAGTGTTATATGTTGTGGCCAGGACGCTAATAGATTGATAAAGCAATCGGATAAGTACGTTCAGCACAGTGAAATTCTAGTTCCTCTGCTTCGATCTTTCCAAAGTTACAGACTTGGTCACTTAGTTGATGCATACACTGCCTTCGAAAAATCTGCCAAGTATCGTCTCTCTCTCTCTCTCTCTCTCTCTCTCTTGCTGTTTATCTTTATTTTTGTAATTTAAGAAGACTTCGTATCGATCATAATTGAAAAACGGAAATCGTAGTGCTTTTATACAGGAATTTCGGAATTGGGAGTCTGCATGGGCTTTAGAAGCATTATATGTTATTGCTTATGAGATCAGGGTTCTTGCTGAAAGGGTTGGTAACCTCACCTTCTGGCATCTATATTCTTTAGTTATTAGTTTTGTGGATTTTTTTTTTTTTTCTGACGATTGCCACAGTGTATTGATTGGATATATTTCATAAATATAATCTCAAATTTCTTTCTATATAGCCTGCCTTTTGATTTTCATAAATTAGTCGATTATCTTGAATTGCAGGTTTATTTTCTTGGTGTGTAAATCTTGCTCATTAATCTTGTGATGCCTGCTAGAAAGACCACAATTTTTTTTTTTTTAATTTCATTTTTTAGTTTTCTTGGGATGGGTAGGTTATTATTGTGGTGGAATTAATCTCTGAGAATGTTATTTGTTTGCAGGCTGATAGAGAGTTGGCATCAAATGGGAAAACTCCGGAAAAATTGAAGGGAGCTGGCTCTTTTCTCATGAAAGTTTTTGGTGTTCTTGCCGTATGTTTTTTGTTAGCACCTACCTCTAATAAGTTTTTCTTTTATTTTTTTTCACTTTTAGTAATTTGAGAGATACATCTGTGGGTATCTGGTAATGATTTCCAGTCAGGCTGCTGTATTACAGTCCAGAGCTTCACTTGTTCACTTATTTAAGGAGCTTTGCTCGGATTGAGTGACAATTGTTACAGGCTTATAAAGATGATTCTTTTTCAGTTCAGTACAATGATCACTATTAGAGGGTTAGCCTTGGTATGATTGTAAAACTGCACCATTGTGACTAACTAGTCATAGGTTTAAACCATAAAAACAATTTCTCTACAATGCAGGATAAGATTGCATACATCTTACTATTCTAAAACCTTGCCATGCAAGAGTCTCATGAACTAGGTAATCTTTGTTTATTTACAATCACCACTATTGTTTAATTAATTGTGATTATCAACAGTAATTTCTGGATGTGTTGCAAATTGGAATTAACTTTCATGTAAGCCCACCATATCCACAATCTTGACAGCAGAGGGTTCTGATTAAGCAATTATGGATTTTTATAAACGTGATAGTCTCCAATCACTTTCTCATTTGTCAATTTTAGTCTAAAATATTAGTGTACCAGCTATAATGCACTTTTACCCTCATATGTAATGAGAAGTTTCAGGCATGTACTTCCTAATCCTTTTGGTGGTGAACCTGTAAATTGTAGGGGAAAGGCCCGAAACGAGTTGGAGCTTTATATGTTACTTGCCAGCTGTTCAAAATCTACTTCAAGGTATATGTTCCTGGATTTGTTTTCCTTTCTGCAGTTGCATTTTTCCCCTCTGGCCCTCCATATCCCCACCCCTATTAAAAATGAAACAAACAAAGGTACAAAGCAATCCAAGATGAGGAAAACAGAGGGCTCTGTACGTATGAAGTGTAGTAGCTGAACTATTTTGTGTTTTGTTGCCCAAGTGCTTAAGCATGTCATCGCCAAGGGTTCATACATGCACTCTGGGATAAAGTTTTATCTTATGATTTGATTGGGAGAGAGCAAGCAATATCAATGACTTCAGTTGATTGCTTAACTGCAGCTCGGCACAGTTCATCTCTGTCGAAGTGTGATAAGAAGCATTGAAACTGCCCGAATTTTTGATTTTGAGGAATTCCCAGCAAGGGATAAGGTACAGTTGACTTTGTTTTGTGAAAGTGAGCAAAAAAACATTTTTGTTAAATATATATCCTACTAATATGCATTTTTTGAAGAGAATATCTTTCTTGTTGTGTTTCACAGGTCACCTACATGTATTACACTGGCCGTCTGGAAGTTCTAAATGAGAACTTTCTTGCTGTAAGTAACATCATATCTTTAGTCAATAGTGATTCTTGTTGTAAAATTGCAACTCCGATTACATTTTATTTTATCTAATGCTTGGTTTAGCTTAACAAATTGCCTTTGAGCATCAAATTGGGTTAAAAACTTAGTGCTTCTTATTTTATTGGTTACATCTTGGTCATAGTTTTTGAGTGGGCAGCTTCTGAACTCTTGCCAGATGGTATTCCTCTTTTATTCATAGGCTTTAAGTTTAGAATAGGCCTAGGATGATATTTAATGTCTGTAGGCCTGTAATGCCTGATTTTACTTGGAAATTGTTCATGTTGTATATAAAAAGCTTTGAAGAATATAAAACATCAATGCCAACCGAGTCTTAAATCCAGATAAATGAGTCAGTTATATGAATCCTCCTTTGGTCTATTCTGCACCATGATCCAAAGTAATATCCTTTGAATGTCAGAATGTGGAGAAATGCTTTCTTATTACCTCACCTTAAGCTCTAAAATGCTCAAATCATATAAATGCTTTATCTCATCTTTTATTGCTGCTACTTCTAACTAGTTTAATTCAAATGTGATCATTTCTTGCTTCCTCTTTTAGATTTGTATCACTCATGCTTCTTAGAAGATTTCAACTATTTTATCGATCCTTGTTTACGGACTTTATATTTCCTGATGTTGTAGGCTGATCAAAAGTTATCCTATGCTATAACTCATTGCAACCCTGATCATGAAGCAAATACAAGGTTTGATTTAGAGCACTGAGGCAGTATATGTTTGATTCAATATTAATGATGTCTTATACCCAAGTTTTGTGCAAAGTGCAGCCATTTGTGCTCAGAGAAGGCATTCTTATGTTTCCACGAATGCCAATCCTGGGGATTGAAGCACAGTATTGTAATGTCATTGTCACTTACTCTCATCTATAAATAGTTGGCATATATATGCTTGCTGGTTCCATGTTATGTCTATATGATGTATACAAGTTTATGTCTAGTGATGCTTGACTTTTGGGCTTTGTTCTCATTTCGTTTATTTGACAGAGCACAATCCTTTCTAGTATTATCAACTTATTTTTCAACATTTATGTTCTCTATATAAGATAGGTACAAGCGAAAGCCGAATGTATTAAGAGTAATTTTTTTGTAATTTTAGACATTAATGTCTTTAGTTGATATTGCCATCTCCATGCAATCTGTTGCTTCAATCATGAGTGGCCCAAGTTTTCAATGCAGGAGTTAAAATTGATACTTATTTATGTTGAATTCTGTTTGGCACCTGTGCCTTATGGTCCATTTTCTCCCCCTTTTCTAATAGGATGATCCTGAAATATTTAATACCTGTGAAGCTTTCGATAGGCATCATACCAAAAGATTCACTGTTAGAGAAGTATAAGCTTGTTGAGGTATGCGACATTTTCATGGTACTTGTTCCATTGGTCTTATTTTTGCATCATTATTGAACCTCAAATCTCATTTTTTTAATTCTTTAGGGTGGGATATCTTCAGCTGTCTTTAATTAGCAATATTATTTGTCTTTCTATTTGTATGATGGGCAATAATAAAATATGATGTGTAAAGGGTCTGAAATATCTTTCTATCCAATGAATGATCAGAACACTGAGTCCAAAAGGAAGAGAAAAATGAAAAGAAGCAAAAAAGCATGAAAGATATAAATGATTCTTCTTTCTTTTTCCCTTTTAATATTAATACTTTTTGCCCTTTTATATTAGTATGGAAAGTCAAAATAAGGAGAAACACACTATTATGTCAATAAATTAGCCAAGTTTGTGTAAGACAAAGTCATATTACCTTGTTAATCTTCCCAAGAACAAAGAGATTAAACCCATCTCTCTTAATGGAGGTTAAAGAAGAGTACATCTCATGGAAGGCTCATTGATATGCCTCTTTCAAGGACAAGAAGGATCTCTCTCTTGTATCCCTTCCTTTTTGCAAAATCCTCTGTCTGTCCGCCTTGATAGGTCAAGAAAGAAAGTATGCCACTGAACCTAAAAATTGAGGATGGAGAAAGGCTGGGGGCTATGAATGTCCAGCTCTCTCATAATGGAACAGCACACTTGCTGCTAAGATGAGAGATGCTCATTGTCAGCCATTTTTTAACTGTCGGATTGCTGTGGATATTCATGTGTATAGTTCCTCAGAATGACCCAGTAGCTGAAAAGTGGACTTCACTCGAGAAAAGGATAATTAAAAGCTCCTTCCTTTTTGCAAACGAAGCATTGATTAACCAAAAATTTTAACTCTTTTTTTCTGAATCATCCAAGGTCAAGAAACTGCCATGAGACATGAAAGAAGAAAAACTAATTAGCATGCAACTGAGATTTCAAAACAAAACACACCGTCACCATTTATCAACATCTTATAATGAGAGGTACCTCAGAAAAGGTCTTCATTTCTTTATTCAATTGGCGGGTTAAAGCAACCTGATTGGACATGTTGATGAGTGTAATTTTATGTTTGTGGGGATGCTCTATGGGATGTTTGCTGCATGTGTGCTTGCTTGTCATTCTTCTTTTTGTGTAGTATTGTTTTATTTGTAAATCTCTACAGTACCGGGACATTGTCCAAGCTCTTAGGCAGGGGGACCTACGACTCTTACGATGTGGTCTCCAAGATCATGAAAACCGGTAAATATACTCTTATCTAGGTATTCTTAATCTAATCGTCATCGAGAGAGAGTAATCTCTTCTAATTTGAAACTTGCTTGCCAGTTTCTTGAGATCGGGCGTCTATCTTGTATTAGAAAAGCTAGAGCTCCAGGTTTACAGAAGATTAATCAAGAAGATGTAAGTTCCTTATAATTCTGATCCAGACTAATCAGAAGAACTGTTGATTGATATTTCCTTTTTGTATATGCAGCTATATCATGCAAAAGCAGAAGGACCCGAACAAGGCGCACCAGGTGAAGCTGGAAGTTATTGTGAAAGCTTTGAAATGGCTTGAAATGGATATGGATATTGATGAGGTACTTGTCTTCCTATTTTTCTGTAATATGTTTTGTTTTTTGTCTTTATACAAAAGCAAAAAACAAGTTCTTGCTCTTGCTTCTGTGTCTTAGTTTATTGTTTTCTTTTACAAAGCTTGGCCCAGTGCTTTTCCCGCATAACAGTCCCAGAAATGATTCATCCTTTTTGTACACAGCATTATCACTGCTCAACAGAAAGACTATTTTTCTACTTTAAACCTATAACCTCTATGTGACATTTTAATCTTATTTTTACGTCAAGATTCATCCTTGGCTGCTTTTGTTTCCTAATGCAGGTTGAATGTATAGTGGCGATTCTTATTTACAAAAACCTGATAAAGGGATATTTTGCTCACAAGAGTAAAGTAGTGGTTCTGAGCAAACAAGATCCATTTCCCAAATTAAATGGCAAGCCAATCAACTCATAGTTGTGGGATGCCGTCGTTTCATCAACCTAATTGTGTTTCGACCGTGCTAAGCCAGGGAGTCCATCGAGCAAGCGGTCTGAAGCCAATTGATTAGTAGTGATCTTTGATGCCTGGGAGCTATGAAGCAGACCAATGCAAGACAGCGGAAGAAAAAAACGTTGCTATCATGCTACCAAAGAAGTATGTTATTCAATGAATTGAATCTGTTTATTAATTTTTTTTTTTTTGTAAAAACATAACTCAGTGTTTTCATGCGAGTCTTTATGCTGTAACTCTGTAACTCTTTTCTAGTTACAGATGCGGTTCTCATCCAGTAGATCCCGGAAATGTTTGGAAGTGTTTGTTGGCCAAACTAATCGAGAATGAATTAGCAAATAGTTTGTAGAAATATGGGTTCTTTTCGATCCTGCCAAACAGTAAATTTTTTTTCACTCAATGGTTGAGACCATTTTAAAAGTTACGAAAGCTAAAAATTAAGATAATATTTGAATATGTTCTTTTCATTTGAGTCCATATTATAAGGATAGATTTTAACTGTTAGAAGGATGATGGAATTTAATATTTGGGAGAATCCTAATAAGACCCCACGTTTTAGTCCCTGTGGTGGTAGTGACTATCGTTACAGATCATCAGTGGCTTGAAGATTGCCATGAGTCAAGTCAGTTCAGGGCACCTGAGGCAGTTGTTCTAGATTGGGGGTATGGTAAGTGAGCTTAATTTAATGCTCTGTAGCGGAGTTCAGTTCAGGGCATGAGTCAAGTGAGCTTAATTGCCATGAGTCAAGTCAGTTCAGGGCACCTGAGGCAGTTGTTTTAGATTTGGCAAGTGAGCTTAATTTAATGCTATGTAGCGATAGTTAAGGACGTAGCTGTTTTTTGGATGTAAAAGAGATTATCTACGGCAGATCATTATTTTGCAAAGCCATTGAAGCTCCTTTGAGTCCCCCAATGGTGCAAGACTCTCACTATAAGTTGTAATATTCGCCGGCCTTATCCTTCAATAAAGACAATAAAGATTGAAGAATAAATATGGTAAAGAAAAGACAAATTCTTGTGGAAACCTGAATAATTCAAATAAAATATAATACATTTTTGTAGAAAAGACAATTTCTGAACCTGCAAATTTTAAAGTAGCTAAAATGAGGGTCTCCTTTAAAACCCTAATCTCTTCATCCCACCACCTCTTCAAAAATTTTGAAGTGGTATTTAAAAATAGATTGGCACATATCATATGAGAGATGAGTTTGAGTCAGAACATAGTATACTCAACCCCTTAAAATTATGAAGTTACAGGTTTTATCCAAACCCGATCAATTGGTGTCGGTTATATTAGGTTTAAGGATTTTTTTTTTGATCGATACGGCATAGGGATGAGACACACTAAACATAGAAACAGAGTAACCACATGAGCTGATGACGAGGAAGATTTCCAATCTACCATGAATAAAACATGTAATTCCAGTCACTATATATTGGTTGGAAGTTCAGAAAACAGAAAACGGCGCAATCTAAACTAGCATCTCAAGAAAAAAGGGTCTTCAACTGAGTTGTTTTTTTCACCGGGAAAAACATGCCTAAGTCTCGACCTTAGAGCAGTCCTCAGCCGCCCGGGGGCTCATCCAGCTGATGTTCTCTAGGATTAGTCAATCTTCAGAGAGGAGTAGATCTTTCGCACGAACCAGAAGCATGAGTAGAAGCCAATTGTCCCGGTCAACACGAAGAATGCAAATGAGCCAATTAGCATATACCCAAAGTAGAGGATGCCAGAAATCAGCTTTGTAATTTCCAATTTGGTGAAGAAATAGAACACGGAGTACAAGAAAAGGTAGAGCGCAGATGAGCCGGCAGTCATGTATGACCTCCACCACCAAAGATAATCTTCGCTGCACAACTGGAAGTAGCAGAGGACTATGGTTATCTCGGCACATGTGATGATGAGGATGACGAACACAATGAATAGGAAACCAAAGATGTAATAGAACTGGTTCAGCCAGATGGATGTCAAGATGAAGAACAGCTCAATAAAGACCGCACCAAAAGGAAGAATGCCACCAACTAGTATGGAAAATGCAGGCTTCATGTACCATGCCTGCTCTGGAATCTGCCTCGGAATTTTGTTTGTTTTCACGGGGTCATCAATTGCTGGCTTTTTGAATCCCAAGTAGCTGCCGACGAAAACTAAGGGAACTGATATGCCGAACCATAATACCACCAACGCAAACATAGTTCCGAAAGGCACCGCGCCTGAAGATTTCTCTTCCCAGATCAAGGCATTCAACAAAAAGAAAGCACAAAAGAGTATCCCGGGGAAGAAGAAGGCTGTTTTCAATGCGTTCTTCTTCCACTTGGCGCCTTTGAACATTTTGTACAAACGGGCCGAGGAATAACCGGCAAATAATCCCATGAAGACCCACAAAAGGACCATGGCAGTCATCAGACCTCCACGGTTAGATGGTGAAAGGAAGCCAAGCAATGCAAATATCATTGTGACAAGTGTCATTCCAAATAGTTGGACTCCTGTGCCCACATAAATACACAATAGGCTTGAGTTCAGAGGCGGCCTAAAAACATCCCCGTGAACTAATTTCCACCCGGTTTCCTCCTGAGCATCTTCCTGGGTCTCCAACTGATTGTAATTCGCTATATCTCTATAAAGGGTTCGCATCATGATCATGGCCACCATGCCGGAAAGGAAGAGAACAATCATCAAGGAGTTGATAATGGAGAACCAATGGATTTGATCATCATTCATTAGAAGGTAGGTGTCCCATCTTGATACCCATTTGATCTCACTCTCCTGCAAATATCGAAGCTTATGAGAACCAGGAAAGAAACAAAGAGAAGATGAGAATAAATCACTTATGAGAATATCAGCCGATATATATAAACATTGGGCCCCTGATATTGATATTTCTCAATATCACAAAAATATTACAATATGTTGTTATATTGGAGATACATCAGCCAATATACCAAATATTCAAAAAATATTAGCCAATACAATCGATATTTGACCAATAAAGCCTTATCAGCTTACTATTGGCCAAAACCAATATTCTTGTCCATGGAATAAATTGTTGGTTTTGGGTACCTCAAAAGTGACATCATATGTAAACACAATCTCCTTATCTGTATCAACCTCTTGTGGTGATGTACCATCTTGAATTATTTCTTTTGTGCATGTTACCAATTGAGTATCCTGCTCTTTCCATTCCTTGTACTCGTGGTTGATGCTGTTGCATAGCAAAGTGAGATGGCAATGATAGATAAAGCAGTAACTTTACATATGGAGCCCATATCTAATTACCACTACCGACAAAAAAGGCAAATTTAGTGAGCCAGCTGCTCTGAGTGATACAAGGCCAGAACAATGAGAAAGGGGGGCTTTAAAGTGTGTTAAGAGGTCACTAAGCAGGGAAGTGAACAAGCCAGAAGCAATCCATATATGCAGCTTACACATGATCAAAACCAGGCCGCTCATCTATTACGGTCCAACCAGCCTGAAATTCTAAAAGACATGGTTAAGGTATATGTCTAACATTCATGAACATGGTCAAAAAATTAAGACAAATCAAGTTTTCGAGACAAGATGGTCAGGGATAAAAATGACCCACCTGGATTTTGAGTTTTTTATAAGCATAAATTGTAATATTTTGAATAAATGCCACTTTTCAAAAAAAAAAATCTAAAAAAAACATATTTTTATGTAATGATTTAATGTAAAAGTTATTGTTCAAAATATTTTTTTGGTAATATTTTTTATCAAAATATTAGATTTTTCTAACATATTTTAAGTTTTTAGGTTTTTTAAATGTAAATGCTAGTTTTAGAAATGTACCATAGAGATGTGTGCGCCAAGAGTGGGACATTTCTCTTAATAGTTAAGACGTAAAGGATCACTATAGATCTTCATTAGGTTCTTTCTTTTTGAGAGAACCCTCTCAATTTTCATTCAGACTTTTTTGATTTGCTTAAATGGTTGAAAATGGATCCCATCCAACTCTATATTAGAAAGATGCTTCGCATAAATAAGAAATAGTTCCTTGGGCATTAGATTAGTGACTCATTAACCACCTGACCAGCCAGAACCTGTCAAGTCTACATGTTTTCCGTTCTCCACACACAGGAGTCCAAAACAGGAATAAAATGGCATTTTCAAGGGATTCCTTAAAAACAAACAAACAACCAACAATCAAAAGGTCAATCAGTCATACATACAATTCTGTTACTCCTCTTTACATCCTATAAACAAAGTCAAGTCATGAACAAGCCACCACATCTAGGTAGATATTCACAAAAATCCCATGTTTGGTCCCATTTTCTGATCATTAAAAATCTCAAAATTCTCATATTTCAAGTTTCAATTCTCATGCTGGTTTCATTCCAGATATCATTAAACTTCAATCGAGTCAGGCAATGTGAAAATCCATTTTGACACAGTCATGATTCCTCTTGCAATAGCCAAAAATAATATGGCGTAAGAGAAATCACAAAATTATTTATCCAAAAAAAATAAAAATCATAAAAAGTTCTCATACCTGGTCACTAGGTTCCTCCAATCCCAGGGTTAGCCAAAAGTGCACATCAGGAAAAAGCATATAGGAGTCATTGCATGACCTATACACCACCCTCTCTTGTTCTTGTTTTCCATAATTAAAATTTGATCATCAATGATATCTTTCATGAGAACTGCTACCATTTTCACATACCATATACTCAATCCAAAGATTCACACAGGCTTCTGGCCTAGTGGTGTGGTAAGTTGTGGGAGGTTTTTCTACCTAATAAAGCCTAATGGCCTAACAGCCCAACACACCAACCAAAGTGAGAGAAAGAGAGAGAGAAGTTTAAAATATCAAACTATAGATAATTAGCCAGTTGCACCACAAAACTTAAATAGTTAAGAAACTCACTAAATTGATAAGAAAACTCAATCAGACAAAGAAGAGATGAACCTCACTAGGGTAAATGAGCCAATAGACCCCATGAAAAGGACAAACATAATAACAACAACAAAGCATGCCCAGGTATAAATTTCATTAGCTCCCAAGTCAAGTAGCTCAAGCTCTTTGAAATATCCGATGAGCTAGAGCTTAGCTCAAGGCCTCGAGCACAAATCAATCACATAAAGGTTGCAAGCTTGAAGGTGTGTCATGCTCCAGTTGTTCCTGAGTCATCCAATGTCATTAAAACCCTTACAAATCCCCCATTCTTGACTACTTTGATGCTGCAATGATTAAAGCGCAATAGAGGTACTTTTTCCATGAAAATTTGGATGCTGATGGAATAGGTCCTCATTATTAATCTTCATAAAACCGTTGATTAATAAGCAAGCAACGAAAAATAAGGTAAGACCTAAAGAGGGATACAAGCACAAACACAAGAACAGGGAGACTTGTTATGTAATCAATTTTCTTAACACCTCTACCGATAGAATTTTCAATGTGAAACACAAAGGCAAAAGGATATTTAATAGGAAATTCTGAAGTTCTAATAGGCAGACAGAGCATAAAATCTTATTTTCTTATGTGCTAAATAAATTACCAGCCATGCTACCGAAGAGATACAATAAATATTATTACATAGAATAAGAAAGCAATCTCACCCAAAAAAAAAAAAAGATACCGACAGGCAAATATGTACTCAGAAAAAGGAGAAACCAACATACAGTAAGATTTTGAGGAACACAGAAGACTACCTGTGAGGAGTAACCTCAAACCCAACAATGCGAGCAGAATCAGTTTCTGGATCCCTATGGTAAATGACTTTGAAGCTCAGGTGATTATGTATAAAATATTTTTCGTCATTGTTCTGCACCGGTAAGCCAGCACCTTAACTATATAGCAACACACACTGCTAACCAAAAAAAACAGAAGCAACACACATTGACCTAGTAAAAAGCCCATGAACTTACCCCACTATACTTTCCTTTGAATCCAATACGGAATCCATGATCATAAGCCTTGGCTTGACTTCCATCCCTCCGTTGCCTTAAAACAGCAACTGGAAGGTTGTCAAGTATCCTGTTATGTCAATCACAATTGGAAGGTCAGCACAGGAAAGGGAAGCAGAACCTATTTTTCTCTCATATAATACTTTGAAGTTTGTCATTGTACAACAAAATTTTTTTTCGCGGGGAGGGGGGAAGGGATTGTTCAACTGAGTTAGCTGTTTGCTCAGGACTTACATGTTAACCCGGTACTCATCATTAATTTTTTCCTTAAAATTCTTTGCAGTTTCAGCATTAAGTTTTTGCTTGCATGCTATTTGGCATGATTGTTCCTCTCTCATTCTGAACTGTTTCATCATCAACAAAGTTAGACTTTAAAAAGAGCAAGTATAATCTGAAAAGAATATATAGACAGACATTAACAAGATTATGATCAACATATTAGCATTAGCGCGCATCACCAGAATCTCATAACTGAGAAAAAATATAAAATAATAAATTTTGAAAGAAGGCACACAAACTTACACTGTAAATAGAATTCTCAATTCGGTCACCACGAAGAACTTCTCCCAGGTTTTCTGCACTGTTCATGATTTTTGGAGGCGTACAGTAGCTTAGGAAATAGTAGTCATATGGAAGTTGAGTTTTTGTAGATGAAAGCTTATTAACCTTGACTGGAAGAGGATCTCCCTGCATATATTAATACAATAATAGACAAAGGTAAGCAGAATCCTTTTCTTTCTTTTCTCCCTGTTAAGCAACACGTATCACTCACAGTGATCACTTAATGGGAAACCTCTAACGTACTCCAATTGAAAATAAGGTTCCATAAAATTCACACAACTACAAAATTTCACTTTCACTCAGCTAGAATATGAACTACTAGATCATGCATACATGCTATGCATTTGCAACTGGTATTGGCCGGAAGAGAAATATAACTGCTGGTGAGAGTACTTGTAGGGTCATAAGTCTGGCATAGTCCCCAAGTAACAGCAATCAACATCATCCATTGGATGCTTTTCCACCTTGTCCTCTCACCATCAACTTAGCTGAAGAGTTAAATGATAAGAATCAAAACATGCAGCTACATCCTTCTCCAAAGAAAGTGGCATTTTGCTGGTCAGAAGTCAGGTCTATGTCCAAAGCTAGATGCAAGAAATATGTGACACTTGATTGTAGTCAATGAGACCTTATCCTAGTTTGTTAAGGCTAAGTCCCTCCCAGGACTAAAATTTATCATAATCAATTTCCCCGGCCTGACTTTACCTAGCAAACAAACAGTGAGACTCAATTGTCACCACGGTGCTCACAGTGATATCTTTGGTAAACACAGAGTTTGCCAGACACGGTAAAACACGATGTAAAATATTTCAAATATCAGTTCCTTCACTTTACTATATTACAAACCCAAATATCCACATTTGGAAAGACCAGATTCCCTTAATAAGCATAATACTAGTTCATTAATACAAATTTACTTGTCCCAACTGATGTTGGTGAATTTAGACAACATATACTCCATCTTTATTTTTCCTGCTTAGCAAGGAAACTCATTGAAAGGCTTAGGGGATATCTAATCTCAATTCATTTAGATCTTGTAAGAATAGCGTAAGTAAAGTATATACAAATACACAATACATGTATGATATATTATTTGCTAGATGCAAATATAAAACAATTTCCACATATAAATATATCACTAAAATAAATTTGAGATAATAAAGAAATATAGCGCATAGATTTTGGTGACGAAGGAAAATATCGATAACCAATTAATTATCGATTAAAACCATCCAAGCCTCTCTAGGTAGTGAAAACAAGGCAATATGAAAGTCAGCTCACAACTCGAGTAGTACAGGCATACTAAACCTTAACCGACTTACTTCCGACATATAACCTCTATCAATAAACTCCTCGAATTTTCTCGCAGCAACATAATCAGATAGCTTTCAGTTTTCTTATCGAATTTGCTTTATTTATTAGTAAATCTCCATATACTACTAGATCCTAATGTCCACGCCACAAATGTGCCAATGAAAGTTTACAGGCTAGAGTGGAGAAAGAAGTTGGATGAGAAAACCTTGACAACTTAATCTCAAGAGAATCGTTTGGTCTTCTCTAACAATGAATCTCTTTTTATATTAAACAATGAGAGCTTTAAAGTTGTAGCCATTTTTCCTCTATATATGTGTCTCTTTGAAAAAGAGAAGAGAGGTATATATAAAGAGGGTTGAAAATTAAATCAAAATTATGCCACCATTGAAAAAACTGCACCCAAGGGCACGTGGGCTTCTTAGGTGCCCGTCAGGCGCAAAGGTAGCAACACCCTAACGCACATAAACCATTCAAGCGCAGGTATTTTGGGTAAAATATGCTCATGTACAACTCAAGTGCATATTGGGTATGGGTGTACCGGACAAAATACACTTAGGCGCATATTGGATGTAGGTGTATTGGAAAAAAATGCACTTGCATGAAAACAGAAAGAGGGCGCATTTGCGTGGAATGAGCATGTATCCGACACTCGTGTTTATTCATGCTTAATAATCCTTCAAACCACTTGTTTACCTAGTTACGGAATATACTAATACATGACATTTCTAACTCTCACAAACACATCACTAGAAGAATTGAAACCTGGTCTTTTAATGAAAGAGAAAGCCGTCAACCCTTTGAGCTATGCCCACTAGGTCTCATGTATGTCCCACTGGTGAAGTGACTTTCAAAAATTGGAACAATATATAGTTGGGCATCTCAACCAAATAGCTACAGCCAATCCTACACTCTGTACATTGTCATTTTCTCCCTATGGAACTCCTTAATCAACCGTACTTTAAAAAAAAAATAAATTTGCTTGGCACCTTAATCAACTTGACCTTCACAATGATATTACAGGTCCAGTTAACCCCACAGGCCACCATATATTGAATGAATAAGAAGAGAACGCCTGTTTCAAAAAGAAACAATTATCCTGAGCATCATGCAGCCACCTCGGTTGCCGTCCATCAAGCATTGCCCCTGTCCGTTTCTCTCTCCCATGCAATGAACTAGATCAATATGTTATTTAAGCAATAAAATAATCCACATTCCAGCTTGAGTCGTACACTAGAACAGCTAAAGATGCATAACTATTGGCCTGACACTGAACATCCGTGTCTATGTTAATATCCACATAAACCCTCTTTCCCTCAAATCAGTCAATAAAATGCATAACCTTCGGATAAAAACCATCATATTCCTCAAGCCAACAAAGCAGATCTAAGTAACCAATTGAATCAGTATTGATACAACCACACCACGCAGCCAAATACAACAGACGAATCAAAAAGAGCACGTCTTAAGAAGCAATGGATCCTCACATAAACTAACAACAACACGGATTAAAAAAAAATAATATCTAAAAAACCTAAAATCCGAAGTCGTAAATCAACTAACCGCAATCACGAATAAAGCATAAATGATTTCTCAAGTCAGCATATCGATAACAATTGCAAAACAAGAAAAGGGACTGCAACAATTGAATTGAAACAATAAAATGTAGTTTCGGAGGAGGAAGAAAGCAATAACAAACCCTTTGGAAATCGCGAGGTGCAACGCCGGGGAGATAAAAGCAATGAACAGGAGAGAAGATGAGAAAAGCGCAGAGTATGGTGAAAATCGATGAGTAGCTCTTTCCCATGATCGATCGGCCCTCAGATTGAAAGGAGGTAACGAGAACGATCAAGGAGAAAGGGGGAGAACATGGAAAAATGGGAGAAGGGGGCGTATGGGAGAAAAATATTTAAAACATTTCCATTCATTTAATATATATTTTAAAATTAATTCAATGAAATAAAAAGAGATTTTAAAATAAATATCTATTTAATTTTAATAGGTTTAGATTAATTTTGATACGTTATTGGATCCGAATTTCGAATAGATTCAGACTGATTCGCTTGTTTAGTTCTGGCTTCGTTCATTGAGTTTGGGTCCTGCACATCACTAAAATAAATAGGAGGTCAGTATGTCGGGAAAAGTTGTCACACCGAAAACACTCCGACGTTAGTAAATAGAATAACTTTCGAAATCTGGGAAGGTAACTAAAAATGAAAAATGAGGGGGAGAGTGTAGGAGTGCGTAGGTTTCTAGATGAAAGAGAGGCAATACCGTCTCTTGAATCTAAATGGTGGTTGAAGGTCGTAGACGTCTGTTAACAGGAAGAGCGCCTGTATGCATTTAATTGATGTTCTTTCTCTCAGCACGTTAGGATGCTTTGCAGAGAGAGAGTATGAGATTGTCATGGAATGTGTAGTCGAGAGCGTATATTTGTGCCGTAGAGAGACGCAGTAGTAGGCGTTGTGTGAATAGTTATTTGCGTGCCCTGAGGAAAGACCCTATGGCTCATTTTAATAGCGGCAGGGTAATTTTTCTTGGTTGGAAGGTGTGATCCCCTGGACCGTGTTTAGGCGGCCTTCCTTGTGAGGAAGACGTGCGTTATCTAATTAGCTGAGATTGTTTCCTTTTCTGGCGGGTAGCGGCTTTTCAAATTTCTTGCCTTTCTTTTGAGTATATTATCGTTGGAAGGCTCCACTTTGTAGGAATTGACAAGATCTGGCGCAAATCTTGTCAACGTCCTTTTTGGAGCTAGTTGGTTTTATGGAAAGCGCAGAGTTAGGAAAAGAGTTCTTTCTTAACCACCACGGAGCGTGGTCCAGTGGGTCAAGCCCGTGAAAATCGCTTTTTATTCTTAGCGCTTTGTTGTTATAGTAATTAATTAACCATCGCAGGTTGATCGTCTTGGAGCGAGTAAGCCGCCCGTTTATCTTGATCGGTCAACGGCGTTAACTGGCCCCGATGCGTGTTTGAACATTTCAAGAATTTGGCATTCATTTCCTGTTACGCCAATATTGATCGTCTAACAGTGGATTTGGGCTGCCTTTGACTATTGGGTCGGCTTATTTACAGTATACCTATCAAATTTGTTCATATTTTTGAAATTCTAAAAAATCCTTATTTTTTACGTATTTGACCCCCAAAGATAAAGAAAATAGAGAGTGTTGTGTATTTTTTCCCCAAGCTTCATTCCAAGTTATTTTATAAAAATGAGACTAAACTAAATTTATTTTTTTATTTATTATATGTAAGTTTTTAAATTATTAACTTATCTTATAAAGTGATTTGACATTTAAAATAAAATAATTTTTTCATTGGTATATAATTTTTATTCTTAGATTATTTCTACTTAATTATTATTTAACTATTTTGTTAATCTAATAATAGGAATAATTATTATAAGAAAACAGCATTTAGGGCTACAGACACCTAGAGGATGTAGTTAAATATTTGTCATAAAAATTATTAATTAATATTTTATAATTGCAATATATAAGAAAATTATTTATCTAAATACTAATATTAAATTATCACTATTTTCATATATATACCATAAAATATAAAAAAAAATAATATAATATTTTAGTGATAAAGATAAAACTCATGAATAATTTTATTCACAAGAAAAAATATTCAAAACTAATAGTTGATAATTAAAAATCCAATATATAAAAAGAATTAATTTTCATACTAATAAAAGGATGCATTAAACTATCTAACTGCTAACTATCTAAAATCTTTCTTAAATTTGTATATCCCCAACTACCATGATTTCTTTGGTTTATTTGAAAAAATCTTCGATTGATCAAACTCTTCCAACCAGAATATGTCTCAAATATACATACGAGCCATATATTAAAATTTCATATAATGTAAGCTAATTAAATTTTTGCTTGGTCTTCCTGATAAGTCGAGTTAAAATTAGTCTGATTTTTGTTATTCTAAATATGAATCTTACATATCACATTTAATAAATAAAATGTTAGAAAATAGCTTGACTCATTTTTCAGTATATCCTCCGACGTTCAAAGTATAAATTTTTCTTAGACAGATAGAAAAATAGGATGATGAATGGATAATAGACGAATACATATTTAAAGGGATTGAGTATTTATAAAGAATTGAATTTCGCTGAGAGCACTTGGTCGGGTAAAGGGTTTTAGATTAAAAATTGAGCTTTGATAAATACACTCGATTAATAAACGATTTTGAATTTTAATAAGTGTGTTTGACTAAAGAGCGACCTTGAGACGGAGAATTAAAATTCGATGGGTATGTTCGGTTGGGGAGCGGCTTAGAGATAAAGGATTAGGTTTCAATAAATATGCTCGGTTGGGGAGTAGCTTTAAGATGGATTGAGTTTAGATGAGTGTGCTTAACTATGAAATAGTTTTGAGACAGATAATTGAATTCAGATAAATATGCTCAGTTAGGGAGCGGTTTAGAGATGGAGAATTAAACTCCAATGAATGTGCTTATTTGGAAAGTAGCTTAGAGATGGATGAATTTCAATGATGTGTTTAACTAGGAAGCGGCTTTGAAATGGTGGATTGAACACTGATTAGTGCATTCGATTGGGAAATGATTTAGAGATGGAGGATTGAGCTTCCATTAATGCGTTTGATTGGGTAGCAGTTGTAAAATGGAGGATGAGTGTATTTAGTTGGGGAGCGGCTTGAAGAATAGAGAGAGGGTACTCATAGGCTGAGTGGCTTAAGAGAGGGCTCTTCGATCCTTCAAGAGTGGTTGAGAGTAAAAATTATTCGGTCCCCATTCCCACAGGGGTGAATAGATATTTATAGAATTGGAGCCAGAGTGACCTTCCTTAGGTCTCGTGACTAATGTCAGCTGTTTTGACAGATTCGTTGAGTTATCTCAATGATCTTGCCATGGGTGCATATAGTAATTGTGGCTGTTCAAGAACATTCTTTTCTTTTTTAGTATGATCCTGGAGACTGCTACATGGTAATTGCATTCTGAGAAAATTTGCTAAGTCGCAAATACTATTTTATAATAATACATAAACATGGACAATATTTTAGAAATATTTGTTGAGCTATCAGGACAGTTGTCGTGGCCGCATTATAATAAGTGTGATCTGCTCACATGCGTTGAGTTGTGAAGGCTGTTGCCCGCTAAATTGGAGGGTTCGTGGTTGAGACGGGGCACCCCAAAGCTCTAGTTGCCCGTTCCTTACTGAGCGGTCCCACGTCGATCCACTTGAGCGAGCTACATTACTTTTCGAATATCAAGTTGAGGAAGCACTCTGTGGACTACGTCTTGCAGGTGACTTCAAGGGTCCACATCTTATTGGATGAATTTGAGTCATGCAATCTAGGCATTGGGTCTCAAGGAACTTCTCCAGGATTGTGGATTCTAGGGCGTTCTTTCGCTGCAAGTTTGATTTTGGATCAGTCAATGGGTTATCGGACCCATCAGATAAAAGAATTACTTTATGTAAATTCCTTAATTATTTATTATACTATTGCTATATATTAAATAGTCAAATATTAATTTCTAAATTTATTTTTATTTTATTTTATATAAATAATTATTTTATTTTATTTTATTTTATTTTAATAATTAAATGTAGCAAGAACAGCCCCTCCAACCACTTGGTAATGAGGGATCTCAACGAAATGGACAATTCACAAACTTTACAGCAATACGTTTTGACGTAACTTACAAGCAACACAAGTTTATTTTCTTAATAGATTTTTTAATATAAAATAAAATAATATAATATTTGTTCTTATTTCATTAACACATACAATTAAGAACTGGGCGAACCATTAAAAATTGAATTATTAAAATTAAAAGATATAAAAATTATATATATCATTTTTATAGATTTTTTTATAACTTAATATTTACTAAATATTTAATTAAATAGTTAAAAACTTTTTTTTAAAAATTATTTAGATGATTGGTTAAATTTTAAATTTTATTCATTTGATTTTTTTTTTATCAGAGAACGAGAATAGATTTTGTTGCGGATTTGGTCCGGAGTTCAGACGGATATGGTAATGCTGATTTGGTTCGGTAATTTATTTTGATTATTCTGGTTACTCCGTCTTCTCGAACTCACGTCCTGCCAATACAATCACGGCAGACAAGATGGTCAATGAGCCAATGGGCTAAATCTCCAAAGCGCACTCAACGCCTTCAAGTCAGTCATTTGCCTTTTTTGAGAATAAAAGAGAAAGATATTATTTTGTTTTTCTTTTAGATGTATTGAGATTAAGAGAGAATTTTCTTGGACTGAAAAAGAAGTCCCTTTCATCTGAGGATTACCTTTCCTTTTATAAGGCTTCCTTTTCATTTTCATAACTTACCCGGAGAAGTTTTACTTCTCCGGATAAGTACATTTAGTTTTTTCCAACTCCTTGTTGGTTTTTTAATTTCCACTTCGGGTAGTTTATTAACTTCCCACTCCGGGTGGTTTATTAACTTCCACTCCGGGTGGTTTATTAACTTCCCACTCCGGGTGGTTTATTAACTCCTCCGGTTGTTATGATGGTTCATTCTCGGAACCGTACCGTAGAAGTTATTAGGAGTTTCCATATTCTATCCCATGGACGGCTTTTCAGTTATTCGGGTAATAATACCCATCACTAGCCCCCCATGTTAGAAGATTAAAATTTTAACTTCTAGCATGTTTTAGTAATGGGATTGACTACTTAGAATTTTTCCAGATTTTCATTGCTCCGGACTTAGTGATTCCATTTTTCTGATCACTCCGGATTTTTTACTCCGGATTTTGTGACTCCCGCTTTTTGGTTACTCCGGAGATTTTTACTCCGGATTTGGTGACTCCCGCTTTTTGGTCACTCCGGAGATTTTTTACTCCGGATTTGGTGACTCCAGCTTTTTGGTCACTCCGGAGATTTTTTACTCCGGATTTGGTGACTCCAGCTTTTTGGTCACTCCGGATATTTTTTACGCCGGATTTGGTGACTCCCGCTTTTTGGTCACTCCGGAGATTTTTTACGCCGGATTTGGTGACTCCCGCTTTTTGGTCACTCCGGAGATTTTTACTCCGGATTTGGTGACTCCAGCTTTTTGGTCACTCCGGGTGGCGATTAGCTCTGACACGGTCTTAGCTGGCTTGCCACGTGTTGATCATCGCGTGGTAACTTCTGTAACCGCCGTTTTGAGTAGTAAATGCTTTTGCGACACGCGTCCTCTTCATTACTTTTGAATTTGAACGGACACGTCCCTTCAAACCTATAAATTAGGGTTTTTTTCCGTTTTTACGTTACTCTGTCTTTCATCTTCCTTATCCCTGTTTCTCTGTATTTCACCTTTCTTCTTCCTGCTTCGATGGCGTCTAAAGTTGAGTCGATTAAGTCTGTTCTTACCACTGAAGAGATGGAGAAGATCATTCTTCAGTATAAGATTCCAAGTTCATATCTGTGCTCGATACCGAAGGAGACCGATAGAGCTGATTCTCCTCCAACTGGATATATCACGGTATACGAAGCGCATTTGAAGAGTGGCCTTCGTTTTCCCCTTGCATCAGAACTTCGAACAATTTTTTCTGATTTAGGCGTGTCCATCGCACGCTATCACACGAACGCTGTGCGGTATCTCTGTAACCTCTGCATATTTTTTCGTCTTCGAGGTACAACCCTCAATACCTCCATTGTTAGGGCTTTATTTAAATTTTGTCAAAATGGGGATTGGATATCCCTATCTCCTCGCGATTTAAATATTAGTGGGGTTATTATCGATATGGTCAAAAATTGAAAAGACCGTTTCTTTTTCCTTGCCGTCCCTCAAACTGCCATTCCTAATGCCTGGGGTAAAATCCCCGAATCGCTTTCCGGCAAGCCAGCCCCAGAAGAAGAGGAGTCAGTGAAACCTCAGATTAAAATGATTAAATCGAATATGGAGTCGTTTTCCGATAAGGGACGCTTGTTTACTCCTGAGATTTTTGCTCTGACCAAATGGGGGTCTTTAACTAGTAAAGTTGGAACCTCAGAGCCAACTCCTAAAAAGCTTAAAAGGAAAGCAAAGGACTCCGCGCCACGGGGGCGTAAACGTTTGGTTATTTCACCCAGCCAATCTCCTTCTTCTTATATTGTTGAGGTTGGTATCTCTACGACTGAAAAGTTAAAAGGGGTACAGGAAGAAAATCCTGTTAGTGAGTCCTTGGCTGCCTCTGAGATGGGAGCTGATGAAATGGCCATCGTTCCATATACCATATCAGCTCCGGACCCAAGGGAATCTTTTTCTGGTCCGGTTGATTCAGCTGCTGAAAGGCCTACTGAAGAAATTCCTGCTCCGGCTGTTTCTCATCCTACTCCGGTCTTAGCTGCTCCCACTCCGGCGGTTTCTGCTCCGCCTCTCCCTCAAGGTTCAACTGATCCTGTCGTTCACTCTCCTCTCCGGAGTTCAACTGGTCCGGATCCGGAGCAAGCTCCGGCCTCTTCACGTCGTTTACCCTTGAAGACCGTAGCTCAAAAAGCCCGCTATATAACAGTAAGACTCTGAAAAGAGATTTTCTTCTTTTATTTCCTCTTTTTCCTCTTTTTTTTTTTACTAACTTCTGACTGATCCTTGTGTTCAACAGAGTGAGAAAATGGGTGAGATTTTAAATCTCTGCTTAACCCAACGTGATTTGAGGATGGAGCAGCTTGAGAAAGAAATTCAAAAACTTGAAAAAGAGCGCATTGATCCCTCCGTCCTTGAAGAAATGAGAAATCGGACTAGCGTTGATGCTGCTAAGATTGATTTTCTACAGAAGCGTATTTCTAGCATGGAGCTTGAGTTGTAGCAAGCTAATGAAGCTTTGAAGGCGTCCCAAGACCATGCATCCAGCCTGAGAAGTGATAATGCTAAGTTGGGAGCGGAGCTTATGGTCCGACTTAAGCCTGAAGAGGTCCGTCCGGCTTTGAATGCCAGATTTTTGGACGGAATCCTTTTATGCCGGCAGATTGCTCCTAAGTTGGATCCAAATTTTCCGGTTGGCTTTTTTGATCCAAGGAATCTGGGCGCCCGCCTTAGATCGGACTTGGTAGACTTTTCAGAGTTTGGCGAACCTTCAACGCAGCCTCCATCAAGTCCTCCACATTAATTTTGATTTTCATTAACGTTGTATTGAGGACAAGGAAGAAATGTACTGAAAGCCCTTTATGAATGGAAAGAAATATATTGACTTTTATTGAAAGAATTTTTTCAAATGCATTGCATTCCAAGTTCTAGGCACTAATTTTCCATTCGAGGTGCGCAATTTATAAGCACCGTTTCTTAATACAGCAGAAACAATAAATGGACCTTCCCAATTAGAAGATAACTTATTTCTATTCGCAATTTTTCCGGTGGCTTGTATACTTATCAAAACTAAATCTCCCACGTCAAACCGTCGCGCTTTCGTTCTCTTATTGTAGTATCGCGCGATCCGTTGCTGATATGCTGCTGTCCGTACCCTTGCTGTTTCTCTGACTTCCTCCAATAAGTCTAGATTTTCCTTTAGCCGTTTTGAATTGTTGTGAGAATCGAAATTTTCTATCCGGAGGCTGGGCAAGCCTATCTCAATTGGTATCACTGCTTCGGTTCCGTAGCATAAATTGAATGGTGTTTCTTTTGTTGATTCTTTAGGAGTCGTCCGGTTTGACCACAAAATTGATGGCAACTCATCAGCCCAAGAGCCCCCTGCTTCCTCCAGTTTGGTTTTTAAACCATGTAATAAAGTTCGGTTAGTTACCTCTATTTGGCCGTTTGCTTGTGGATAGGCAACAGAGGTGTGCGCTAACCGGATCTTCAAATTTGAACAAAACTTAGTAAAGCGCTTCCCTGTAAACTGGGTTCCGTTATCAGTTACTATCGCTTCCGGAACTCCAAACCGGCAAACAATGTTTTGTCGCACGAACTCCGTCACATTATGTTCAGTTATTTTTGCCAAGGGAGAAGCTTCCACCCACTTGGTAAAATAATCTATTCCGGCTATAATGAACTTCCTTTGTCCAAATGGCTCTTTGGGAAGGGTCCCGGTATGTCCAGCCCCCATTGTGCGAACGGCCAGGGCGCTTGTAACGATTTCAATTCGGTTAGAGGTGCGTGATGTATGCTTCCATGGATTTGGCAGTTCTCACATTTCTTGACAAAGTCAGAAGCGTCTTTTTTCATAGTTGGCCAAAAATATCCTTGTTGCATTAATTTGAAGGCCAGATTCTTTCCTCCTATGTGGGACCCACAAATCCCAAGATGGACCTCACCAAGAGCATAATCTGCTTCCTCCGGGGTTAGGCATCTCAAATAGGGGACGAAGTACCCACGACGGTATAGTTTTTCATCAATGATGACGTACCAGCCAGCAGTTTTCTTTATTCTCTTTACATCGTTCGGATTTTCTGGAACTACTCCGTCAGATAAGTATCGATAATAAGGAGTCATCCAGCTTTCATTACTAGTGACTTGTAGGATATCTTGATCTACTTTTTCAATACTTGGAGTAGTTAGAACCTCTCGCATACTTCGGGTGTACTGCTCTGGATTCTCTATGGCTGCCGCTTTTGCTAACTGATCAGCCTTTCCGTTTTCCGTTCTAGAAATATGGTGCATTTCAATTTTATCAAAATCTTGAAATGCACTTCTTACCTTAGTAAGGTATCTTGCTAAACACGAGTTTGACACCTCAAAGTTTTCCCGAACTTGATTAACCATCAGTTCGGAGTCACTGTAAACTGCAACATATTTTGCTGAACATTCCTTGGCCAATCGTAGTCCGGCCAACAGAGCTTCGTATTCAGCTACGTTGTTTGTTGTTGGGAATGAAAGCCTTAGTGAATATAAAATTTCCATTTCTTCCGGAGTTCGCAACATCACTCCGGCTCCGCTTTCTAATTGTGTAGAAGATCCGTCCACGTACATCGTCCATGGATTGGACAAGTCGGTCCGGTCTATCTTTTGATCTTCTACTTCATTATTTTGGGCTGAAAAGGATGTTTCAACCAAAAAATCAGCCAAAGCCTGTCCTTTTATTGACGGTCTTGGCTTGTACTCAATATCAAATTCTCCAAGCTCGATTGCCCATTTGACCAGTCGACCTGATGTGTCCAGCTTTTGTAAGATCCCTTTAAGAGGTTGATCTGTGAGGATGGTTATCTTATGGGCTTGGAAATATGGCCTTAGCTTTCTCGCTGAATAAACCAGAGCTAGCACTATCTTTTCGGCGTGTGTGTAACGACTTTCCACTTCGGACAGTGTTTTGCTGACGTAGTACACCGATTTTTGAACATCCGTCTGTTGCTGGATTAAAACCGAACTTAATGCTACATCAGAAACTGCCAGATATAAAAATAACTCCTCTCCCTCTAATGGTGACGTCAGAAGAGAAGGGCTGGCTAAATACTCTTTTAAATTTTGAAAAGCGGCTTGGCATTCTTCAGTCCACTGGAAACCATTTGCTTTGGTTCCTCTTAAAGCTTTGAAAAATGGAAGGTACTTCTCCGCTGATCTGGATAAAAATCGAGAGAGTGCTGCAAGCCTTCCTGTAAGCCGTTGAACTTCTTTTATGGTTTTTGGCGGACTCATTTCTGCAACCGCCTTTATTTTTTCCGGATTGGCTTCAATTCCTCGCTTTGAAACGATGAATCCTAAAAATTTGCCTGAAGATACTCCGAAAGCACATTTGGTCGGATTTAATTTCATCCGATGTTTTCGGAGTACTTCAAAAGTTTCTTCCAAATCCTTAGTGTGATCATCCATGATTTTACTTTTCACAAGCATATCATCTACGTACACCTCCATGTTTCGGCCGATCTGATCTGCGAACAATTTGTTCACCAGTCTTTGATATGTTGCTCCGGCGTTCTTTAATCCGAACGGCATTACTTTGTAACAGTAAGTGCCTTGGTCGGTCATAAAGGAGGTGTGTTCTTCATCCTCCGGGCTCATGCTAATCTGATTATAATCGGAGTATGCATCCATAAAACTGAGTAGTTCATGTCCGGATGTTGAATCTACCAATAGATCAATCCTTGGCAAAGGAAAACTGTCCTTTGGGCAGGCTTTATTCAGATTGGTAAAATCAACGCACATCCTCCATTTTCCGTTGCTCTTTTTTACCATAATCACATTGGAAAGCCAGTCCGGATACTGGACTTCCCTTATAAAATCGGCATCCAGCAAATTTTTTACTTCCTCCTTGATTGCAATAAGTTTCTCAACCGAGTAGTTCCTCCTCTTTTGTCTAATCGGTTTGTGATTAGGATCCAAACTTAATTTATGGACCATCACTTCGGTTGGAATTCCAGGCATATCAGATGACGTCCAAGCAAAGACATCCTTGTTTTTCCGGAGGAACTTAATTAACCGCCCACGAACTGGTCCGGTTAACGAGTTTCCTATTTGTACGCATTTTTCCGGATCTGTTGGATCCAAGGGAATTAGATCGGTAACTTCTCCGGACTGAGCTTGTTGCAACGTGCTTTCGTCTCGATAGTCAAAATCTTCCACAGACCGGTCTTGAACATTTTTTTCAACTTGGGATAAGTAACATGTTCTTCCTGTAACTTGATCTCCCAATATCTCTCCAACCCCATTTAATGTTGGGAACTTTATTTTTAAATGAGGAATAGACGTTATTGCTCCAAAAATTGCAAGGCAGGGCCGGCCTAGAATCGCGTTATAAACTGATGGCAGGTCCACTACCAGAAATGTTAGTTCGTGAGAAGCAGTTCTTGGGTAAGTCCCCAACGTAACTTCCAATTGGATGGTTCCTTTGACTGTAACCGGCTCATTTCCCACTCCGTACAGTGGTCCGTTGGCTGGCCGGAGTTGATTAATTTTTAAACCCAATTTAATGAAAGCATCGAAATAAAGTAAATTACTAGAGCTTTCATTATCTATAAATATTCGTTTCATCTGGTAATCCACGTTACCATCAGAAACCAAGGCAGATACAACTAATGGATCTGAATGTGGTGTTCTCACATGATCCATATCCTCCTTACTAAAACTAATTACATCATCACTTTCAAACTTCCGCTTCCTATCACTCCGGATGACGTCCATTTGACCGGACTGAGCCTTGGCCGGTCTGGTGGTTATCATGTTTACCACTCCGGCCACCACACGGCTTTTCAGTTGTGGCTGCTCCGTCTCTTCTTCTTCCAGTCTTTCACCAGGGTTATCTTCTGGTTTCTTCAAGAATTTCTTGAGATGTCCTTTCTTGATCAGAATTTTAATTTTCCTTTGCAGAGTCCAACATTCCTCAGTTCCATGCCCAGGTGAGCGATGGTAATGGCAAAACTTGCTTTGATCTCCAGCTTCAGGGTTCTTTGGGGCTCTTGGCCACATGAAGAATTTTTCCTCCCGTATTTGCATCAGGATATTTGTTCTTGAATCATTTAACGGGGTAGGATCAGAGGGCCTGAACTCTCTTCGTGTTTCAGTCTTGAACTTCCTTCTGGGCTCCTTTGGATGGGATCTTTCATCTTCGTTCTTCCTTCTCTTCGGTGATCCTTGATAAGGAGGATTCACCCTGGTAGGTTTCTTAGCCTCATTGGCTTCCTCAGCTGCCACGTACGCTCGTGCAGTAACTTTCACCTCTCTGAAAGTTTGTGGATTTGTGTGGGCCAAATGTTTAAAAAATTCTCCTGGCTCCAGATTTACAATAAAAGTGTTTAATTTCACATTGTCAGTGAGGCGTGGAATTCTACGGGCTTCGGAAGTGAATCTTGACAAGAAGCTCTTCAAGTTTTCATTTGGACCCTGTTTGATACGGGCCAAGTGCCAGGGTTGTTTTTCTATTCTCTAGCTTGAAACAAATTGAGAGAGAAAGTTTTCTGCTAACTCTTGGAAGGACCGAATTGAGTTTGATGGCATCCGGTAAAACCAGATTCTCGCATCCCCTTTCAAAGTCAATGGGAAGCATTGACACATCATCATTTCATCTAATCCTTGGAAACTCAACAAGGTCCGGAAGTGATCCAAATGATCCATTGGGTCAGTACTTCCGTCATATTTGTCAATGACTGGCATTTCGAATTTCGGAGATAATGGACAGGTCCTGATTTCTGTTGTGAATGGGGACCTCCTTAGATCGCTGGTCCGTCCTTTAGATTTTTCTCCGAAGAGGTAATCCCACATCTTTTCTAATTTTTCCTCTCTCTGAGGTACAACAGCAGATTTCTTGGTATTGAGATAAGTTCTCAATTCCTCAGGAACTTCAGATCGGAGATTCTTGACATTTTTGGTATTGAGATAGGTTCTCAATTCCTCTGGAGCTTCAGATTGTTGATGTTGGGCATTCTTGGCATTGAGATAAACTCTCAATTCCTCAGGAGCTTCAAACCGGTGTAGTCGCTTATTTCTTCCGTCCGGAGGTAAGTTGGAGGAAGCTTCCTCCTCAGTCAAGATGTCTTCTTTCACTCCGGGATTTCGCCTTTACGGCTGTCTTCACGGATCTTGGGCCCAACCGCCCCCAAGCGAGATCGGCCTTCTCCCTTTCTCTTGAAAATACTCTTTCTTGGATGTGCACAATTGATTTTTCTTCCGCCTATGTTCCATTAAAGCGAGAACATGCGTTCTCAAGAATGGGCGTCCGACTTTTGACGTCCCACTTCTTTGCGTAAAGACTGAATCTCTTGAGTCATTTCTTCCATACGGGCGTTCATTGCCAGTATGAGTTGATCCTGTGGATTTCTTTCCTGTTCCGGCAAAGGAACATTATTTTCAGGAACGGCATCTTCTAATGCTGGCATACTTATGGCTAGAGCATTTATCTGCGGAGCACTTGTTGCCGGAGCACTTTGGCGTGTTCGAGTGTTAACCATTTTTCTTTTTTTATATTTTTATTTTTAGTGGTGAATCAAGCTTTTTGTCTGATTTTCACAGACGGCGCCAATGTTGCGGATCTGGTCCGGAGTTCAGACGGATATGGTAATGCTAATCTGGTCCGGTAATTAATTTTGATTATTCTGGTTACTCCGTCTTCTCGAACTCACGTCCTGCACAACACAACTGCAGACAAGATGGTCAGCAGGCCAATGGGGCTAAATCCCCAAAAGCATTTCCGAATCCTTCAAGTCGATTTTTACCTTTTTTGAGAATAAAAGGGAAAGATATTATTTTGTTCTTCTTTTAGATGTATTGAGATTAAGAGAGAATTTTCTTGACCAAAAAGAAGTCCTTTCATCCGGCGATTACCTTTCCTTTTATAGAACTTCTTTTTCGCTTTCATAACTTACCTTAGGAGAAGTTTTACTTCTCCGGATAAGACATTTGGTTTTTTCCAACTCCTTGTTGGTTTTAATTTCCACTTCGGGTAGTTTATTAAGTTTATTAACTTTTAACTTCCACTCCGTGGTTTATTAACTTCCACTCCGGTGATTTCTTAACTTCCCACTCCGGGTGGTTTATTAACTCCTCCGGTTGTTATGATGGTTCATTCTCAGAACCGTACCGTAGAAGTTATTAGGAGTTTTCATATTCTATCCCATGGACGACTTTTTAGTTATTCGGGTAATAATACCCATCAGATTTAAAGAATGAAAAATGATAATCAAGATTGAATTAAAAAAATTAAATTTGAAAATATGTAATTTTCATATTTTTGAAAATACGACTAATTGAAATTTAAAAATATAATTAAAATAATAATAATTATTCAATTATTATTATTATTTTGTTATCTACACTAAATCCTATTCAATTATTCAATTTTTAACAAATTAAAAATTACATTTATATAATTTGATAAATTTAAAATAATATTTGTTAAATTCAGTTAAATGTATTTCTAATCTTAACTTTTTGAAAAAATAGATTTAGCATAAAATCTAAACCTTAAGATTAATATAATTTTTTTTATAATTTACTTTTTATAATTTTGTTATAATTTATTAAACTCAATAAATATAAATTTAATTTAAAATTAATTAAATTAATGGTGGATAAATTAGTCTTATAAAGGATAATCTCCATTTATATATAATTTACACATTTTTAGTGCTAAATAAGCCTTTTGAAACGCGTCAGGCGTCTTTATAAACCTTCTTTTAAGTATCTGCTCTTTCATGGTGTGACTTTCTCTGCAATCGCTTTTGGTTATGGCGTTTTTATCTTTGCACTCTAGTCCTCCCTTTCTCTGCGATTCTTCCCAACCATCTCTCTCTCTTCAAACACGCACCATCTTCCCCCATTGCTTCAAAACCCTACGATTTAGACCTTGTTGTTCCAAAGACACAATCCAACCAGACTGCAAACACCACCACAATCTAGACCTTGAGGTTAGAAAGAAGAACAGAAAGCCTAGACCCAGCTTCTACGAGCAAATTCGGGAAAAATGGTCTCTCAAGCTCACTCCCCAAACAAAAAAATTACCATGGCAACTGGAAAAAGAACAACCACCACTAGTTAAAGCAGCGGAAATAGAGGAATTGGAAGAAAAAGGTAAACGAATTTCTAGGGTTTATATGCCTGAATTGAAAATTGATGCGGCTCGATTTCTTGATGCAAATAAATCCCGAGAAACCCAGTTTGATTCTGAGCCAAATGTTAATAAAACCTGCCAAGAACAGAAAAAATTAGCGGCAGTTGAAGCGGAAGAAGTACATGATGGAAGTCATGAAATTTCTGCATCTCAGGTACAAATGGATGGGAAGCAATCATTCAGTGAGGTTGCGAGTGATCCAGAAAGGTCTTCTTTGTATAATAGCTTAGTTTTGCCTCGAAAGATTGATGGAAGCAGTACCATAAAACCCCAGTTGGATTATGGAACCAAAGGCTGCCAAGATTGTCATGGAAGGAATGAAACTGGTGTGGAATTTCGTCAGGATATGACAAGTAATGCTAAGATTTTGGCTGTTGAAAACTTGCTGTGTCTTGAAGATAAGGTTACCCATAGCGAAGAAGCTGAAGAGAAGATTGAAATCGGTAAAACTTCAAGTGGGTTTTCGGCTGACAAGGAGACTCAAAAGTCGTTTTCTAGTGAACAAGAGGATGTTAATGGAAAACATGGTGGTCATTCGAAGGAAAAGTTCCACAATGCTTATAGACAGAATGCCATTATTGAGGCTTCTGGCCAAGTAAATGGAGCTAATAGATTGCCATGGATACCAGAGGCAGGTTTAGCCAATGGCAAAGAAGAGAGGTGTAAAAGGAACAATGCAGATTTGGCGGAGAAAATTCTTCCAGAACACGAGCTAACAAGGCTAAGAAATATAGCATTGAGGATGAAGGAAAGGATAAAAGTTGGGCCAGAGAGTGTTACTCAGGCATTGGTGGGTTCAATCCATGAGAAGTGGAAGATTGATGAAGTTGTTAAATTAAAATTTGAGGGGCCTCCAGCATTTAATATGAAAAGGACCCATGAAATTTTAGAGGTGAGTGTTTGATGATCGGTTTGAATCTTTTCCTCTATTGTTTCAAGTGAAAGGCTCAACACCCCAAATTGCTTCTGAGTGCGCTTGCTAAAATAGATTCTGAAAATTCTCTAGGAGAGGTTAGGTATATG
The DNA here is from genome assembly GCA_033239525.1 of Nepenthes gracilis. Lineage (NCBI taxonomy): Eukaryota > Viridiplantae > Streptophyta > Magnoliopsida > Caryophyllales > Nepenthaceae > Nepenthes > Nepenthes gracilis. The sequence continues at coordinate 15,539,607 of BSYO01000016.1, read as the reverse complement.
ATTTTGCATAGGCATTTTATAGGTACTTTGTTAAGGATAACCAGCACCCTTATATTCCCAATTGGGAATGGGTTCTTTTGGAGGTTTAGGAATGCCTCCATTTCGCAAAAAAAAAAAAAAAATTACTTATTATATGATCTTTTTATTCAATTTTTATCATGCAGCTATCTGCTTGTCAATTCTGCGATTATATGCAGTTTGATTCAGTTATGCATAACTATGACTGATTCCTTTGCTGTGGTCTTATTAGGGCTGGTCCTTGTAGTTTTCATTGTGAAAAGTTTCATCTGAAAGCCACTTAAAGTATGCGGAGTCTATAAGCATCTAATTTGTATTACTTGTCTATATTATACCAGAGAAGAACTGGGGGCTTGGTGATTTGGAGATCGGGCAGTTCAATAGTGCTGTTTCGTGGAATGAACTACAAATTTGATTGTGTACAATCATATACTAGACAAAGTGGAGCTGATTCAGACAATGTACAGCAGTTACAAACTGCCACAATTCCCAACTCTTTGAGACTTCCAAAGGGTCTTTCTGAAGAAGAATTAATGGATATGAGTGAGCTCAATGACTTGTTAGATACATTAGGTCCACGGTTTTTAGACTGGTCTGGCCGTGAACCACTGCCCATTGATGCTGACTTGCTTCCTGGCGTGGTTCCTGGATATAAAGCTCCTTTCAGACTTCTCCCTTACAGGGTTAGACACGGTTTAAGGAACAAGGAAATGACATTTTTCCGGAGGTTTGCAAGAACATTGCCTCCGCACTTTGCTCTGGGTATATTCCGACTTATTATGATCACATCGAGATGTACAGTGTCATTTTTTTCCTGATGGGATTAGTTTCAATTTCTTGTCCTAGGAAGGACCAGAGAACTGGAAGGTCTGGCTGCAGTGATGGTGAAGCTTTGGGAAAAAAGTGCTATTGCCAAGATAGCTATTAAACGAGGTGTCTTAAACACTTGCAATGAGAGAATGGCTGAGGAACTAAAGGTGAGACTTGCTTTTTGTTCATTTCATCCTAGTTTTCTCCGCATAGAATGAAATATCTGGTCAATAATCGATTCCAATATCGGTGTTAGTATCGATATCAGTATCAACCAGCTTTGTCGGTATCAAAAATACATATTGGTATCTGATATATTAAATAAAATAAATTCTGAAAATTGTAAATTGATGGGGCTAATATCGGCTGATATCTTGAATATCAATCAATATATCGTGATATATTACTAATTTAAAAATATATGGTGATATTATCCCAATATCGGAAGATATTGGTATCAGGGCCTGATACTATTATATGTTGGCCGATATTTATAATATTGGTGTATATTTAAATTAGTGCGGTCAATATATATCATATAGGGCTTCTCGATATTAATTCTTTCCGATACTGCGATAAAATTGCAATATATTGCCTACTATTCAAAATATCGCCAATATACTTGATATTTTCTTATATGTCAGACAATGTTAGCCCCTCAAGTCCCTGTTCGCAAATTTTTTTTTTGCATCCAATATGTCCTATATCTATATGTGTTTCTAACTTGGCTGATACTAATATGGCTTTGGCCAATACCAACATTTCTCCCCTTTGCTTATGTAGTCTTTGGACGTTTGAGAGTTATGAAATGACAAAGTTTGCCATTTGAAATTATGAAAAATGGGTTTATCTTGTAGTCTTTTTGGTACTTATTTTTCTGGCTCTCAGTTGAGTTTCTATTTTGTTCCCCATTTAGTGGATTACTTCAAAGGGAAAAAAAAAAAAAAACATGGTGCTTGTGAGCTTTCATCTCCTCTACTAATGCAATTTTCAATTTCCTCGTGCTGTGGTTTTCCTCTCTCTCCAGCCATGACCAGTTTCATCTTCATGCAGAAATTGACAGGGGGGACACTACTTTCTCGGAATAAGGAGTATATAGTCTTTTACAGAGGCAACGATTTCCTGCCACCTGCTGTCACCGAAGCGCTGAAAGAAAGGGAGAAGCTGACAGGGCTCCAGCATCTGGAAGAGGAAGCACAAAGAGATGCATCAGCTTTAATTAATTCAACTGCCAAAGTTTCTAAATCCCCAATGGTTGCTGGCACCTTAGCTGAAACTGTGGCAGCAATCTCCCGCTGGGGAAATCAACCAACCGGTGATGACTTGGAGAAGATGATGAAGGATTCAGCTGTTGCTAAACATGCTTCATTAGTCAGATATCTTGAGAAGAAATTAGCTCTTGTAAGTCAAATTTCATTAAATAGTTGCTTGACTTGACTTTTGAAACGGGTTCTTTGCTCTAGAAGCTAAAGCTTCACCAAACAGGGTTTCTGTCCTAAATAACTTTTAGCCTCTTAGTAATCTAAAGTGAACTTCCTAATAGTTTTATTTTTTTGATGAAGCTCCAATGTAATGAACAATTTGTTGCTGAAACTGAAAATTAACGAAGTATTTTATACATGGATGAAAATATCAATATCAATATCGGCCATAACCGTATTAGACAATATATATCGGTATCAAATATTGTGAATACCAATTTTTTCCTTGTGATCACATCAAAATTGTGCTATATATTAAAAGCTGTATTTAATCATCTGTTTAATTATTTTCATGATAATTTCATTAAAAAATAATCTTGATATCCTTTTATGTTATTGTAAATTGTCCCAAAATTTTTGATATAGGCACACATTACTTGATTTCTTAGAAAATTTAAGATTTTAGAGATATTTAAAATATATGTATTTAAGCTTCAAAAAAAACTTAGCTAACACATGTCAATTAATATATCGGATATGTAATAGATATGCTGACATACCAAAATATTTTCCCGGTATCGGGAATCAATATTGAAGCCTCCCAATACCAATATTTTTTCAAGATTATCTAATTGAGTATATTATGATACTACCGGAAAAACTCTACTTGTTTATAAATTAACTCTAGCGGAGTAGAATAGGCTGCAAAGCGAACCATGAAAGATATCAAAGACCAACAATCTCTTTGAAACCTTTAATATATTTTTTTTCCAAATTGTTGTTGATGATTGTTCCTAGGCAAAAGGAAAGCTCACTAAGGCTGAGACAGCTTTGGCCAAGGTGCAAAAGTTCTTAGAACCGGCAGAGCTCCCAAGCGACTCAGAAACCATAACTGACGAGGAGAGATTTTTGTTTCGTAAGATCGGGTTAAGTATGAAGCCTTACCTGCTTTTAGGTAAGTACTGCAAATCTCATGTGGGCCCTTTTGGTTGTAAGTGCAAGGAAATCAATTGCCTTCATTGATTGTTTTATAGGAAGGCGAGGGGTTTTTGATGGTACCATACAAAACATTCATTTGCACTGGAAATTCCGGGAGCTGGTGAAGATAATTGTAAAGGGGAAAAGTTTTGCACAGTTAAAGCATATTGCAATATCTTTGGAGGCTGAGAGCGGCGGGGTGCTTGTATCCATGGACAAAACTACCAAAGGATATGCAATTGTTATATACCGTGGGAAGAACTATCAACGCCCTTTCACATACAGGCCGAGAAATCTGCTGACAAGAAGGCAGGCATTAGCTCGATCAATTGAACTTCAGAGACGTGAGGTAGCGTTTTAATTATGCCAGTGTTTTTATCTCTTTTGCTTATGTGAATTGATAAAATTAGATAACCAATATATTTTCTACATGCCAAAACTTGTGCAGGCACTAAAGCATCATATCTCAGATCTACAGGAAAGAATTGAGTTGCTGAAGTCTGGTCTGGTATGGATACATTCTTCTGTCACATTTATATGCATCACCATGGAAGGTTAACCAAATAAAGATCAATTTACATGCATGGAGTTTCTGTTGATCTGATATTTGCAGGAAGATATAAAAAATGTCAAGCAAATTGACGAGAAAACCTTGTATGAAAGATTGGATTTTGATTCTTCTGGTGATGATTTTGACAGTGAAAGCATGGAAGAGGTAGTGAAACATTGGAACTTATTTTCCTTTTTTATCCCGACTAGAGTACCAAGCAAGCTAATTTGTCTTGATATAACAGTAAAATTATTTTATTATGATCTGAAGATTATGAATTCAAACTGCAGTAGGTAATGGTGACATCCGGCTCCCCTCATACTCTATAATGTGGAAATCTCGTATACTGGATTACCATTAATTTCAACAACATCGTTTCACTCCTAATATCCTTTCTTTATCTCTCTTTAATGAAGACCTTCCTGCTTTTATTTACTAGGATGATGATGAAGGTGAAGCAGCTTACCTAGAAGTATATCACAGTAGTGATGAGAACACCTCAGATACAGAACTATGGAAATCGAAGCAATGGTTTTAGTCAGTCTTCGACACCTACGCATGTTATGAGGTAACGAGTACAATGACAGGAAACAGGTAGAATTTCCAGTGAAGAAAATCAATCTGCTATTGAACCTTTTAGGCAATTTTTGAAACAATTAGTCCAGAATCACGCTCCCACCTTTCCATTGTACATAAAGAGTAAAACCAACACTAAGACACTTGAATTAGATGAAAATTGAAGTGTGCCCACTTTATATGTCATGTTAAATACTGAAAGTTACAGAGTTTGTTTTGTCTGAGGTTCTATTTGAATGAGCACCACTAGTCATGCAATGAGTTCGATCCAGAAGGAACAATCCACAGTTGGTTGCCATCAGCATTGAGTTTTTTGTTGTCTGTTACTCGGCTCGTTGAGCCATGAACTCCACCTTCCATGGCGTCATCTCTCTTTACCAAATCAATCAGAATCTGCATGACAAACAATAAGAATGAAAACACGAAACAAAAAATGACTTACCCAGAAGATTTTCTCAGTTCTAAACACCATAGACTTTGGAAAAAGAATAAGGACTACTAATAAATACTAATATGATAAAAAAAAATAATATTAAAAATATATTATTTTTATATTTTTAAAATATTTTTTAATATTAAATTTTATTTAGTCCAACAGATACAAAATAATTGTAGCGTCTGCTACACCTATCAGCATCGCAGCCCCTCTGTGCTTGTGACAAGCCCCAACCCGAATCAGGTTTAGCAAAACGCACGCGAGCACGGGGGGAGAGGGGAGGTATCAGATGATAATGAAAGCTGGTTCATCAGCAGAAAACACAAAATTACGATGATGAAGAGCGCAGAAATAGCACAGCATAGGCTGGCCATCTGGGTTTGATTTCAACCAGTGAAGTGACTATGTTTAAGGCCAACTGCAGAAGCATCGATTTTCATGATTATGGAGAATGCAGGGCGCCCAAATTCAACAATTTTCTCTCTGCACTGTTTAATTAGCCTAATAAATTAGCCGACGTGCAGGTCCATTGACGGCGACACTTTCGGCTGCTAATTTAATCGTAACTGCCCCGCCGAAGCCATGCACCGGTATTATAACTGTCACCATCACCGGTACTTCGTCTGCTCCGATCGTGATGCAACAAAACTCCAGCAGAAGTGGAACTTCTGCGACTAATACGAACCTGATACATAATTTTAGTCAACATTTTTGTTGAGAGTGTTGCGATCGGAAACACGCACGCCACAGGGTAACAAAATGAATTGATTTTTTTTGAAACATCCACCGTCATTTTTTTCTTAATTAAATATAAAAATAATAAATATATAACAAAATATACAAGTTATATAGTAAGTTTAAGGTAAAAAATAATTTTTAACTAAGAAAAAAATTATAGATCTCTAAATAAATTATATATAAATTATTTGGTTATAAATAATCACATTTGAGAGATATTTAACAATTTTCGTGTGAATAATCGATTAAATATTAATTTTTAACATACCTAGTTACCACAAGAATAAAATATAATAAGAAAATAAATAATTAATCAGTAATACATCCTATTAGTAAAGATAAAATAATATATCTGAATTTGGTAAAAGTTAATATTTAAATTAAATATTAGTCAGATGTTAAAATCTTTCTTATTTTCTCTTTTTTCTCCCATCTCTTTTCGTGCAACACTTTTTATGTTTAAAATGTTCTAAATTTACTCAAAAAACTCACATCAAGATCTTTTATCTTTGTTGATGCTTGAACATCACAAGTAAATATCTCTGCACACCCATTAAAATTGGCATATGAGTGCCACTTCAGGCGCGCCTGCTAATGGACACACGCATGAGCACTTTCTTATATATCCATTAGGTGCTGATCTTTTTGACAATCTAATCCTTCACTTGAGTAAATTCTTTCACTAAAGCTAAGTAAACTATAAGATGTCAAAATCATTAGATGCTAAACTCACCGAAAATGGCCTAATAAAATTTTCTTCCCAACCTTGTGAGAGACCTTTCACCTCTCCAATGTTAATCTCTACAAACTTAAATATCATATTCTTTTGCTCTTTCGAAACACATTGAGTATTGCCACTTCCCTTCAATGCCTTCACATCTATATATTCATTTTCTTGGCACACTACCTTATCCTCCTCCAGCTACATTGACAAAACTTTCATTGGTCACCTTAATGTCGCTCTTAACAATTGAAATCTTCAACAATTACCATCTTGAATGGTTACTTCATCTTGTAACAACCAATGATTCATTAATGACTTCTATTAACATTTGTCAAACGTGTAAAATATCTTATCATCAAAATTAAATTTAACCACATATTCAATGCATGCCGCATCCTCATAATATGAGTTTTGTCTTATTGCTTGTTTGTGAGAAAGTCCTGATGCCAACAACTTTTGATGAGCCATAGATTTTTGTCTTTAATACATCGTAATTTCTAAGCATATAAGAGATGATGAAAAATTTCTTTGATATTGTATGAAGTGACTATTTGCTATCTGTTACCTAATTTATCTCGTTGCTCGTGAAGATATGTGCCTTCTCCAAATTGTCAATTAGATGGTCTCCATGGGTAGTAATAAAAACCTAATCATTATCGTCATAATCTCTATTCTTTTGCTGCCCACTACTTCCCTTATTTTTTTACTTTCGCTTGAAGCGATTTCGTTTTGTGTAATCCTTCCTGTGACAATAGAGCCACCCAATATCCTGGAGCTCGGACTTTCTACCCTCCTTTCCAACTCAGTTTTGTTTTATTGCACACGGTGTATTTATTTCAAATCCTAACAAGTAATATCAGATGTAAAAATTACATTTGATAACATTGACATTTAAAAGTTTACCAATTTCTATTAAATAAATTAATGGGAAAAATAACTTCATTCTTTGAAAAGAAAGAAAAAAATATTTCAACTTAGGAAGATACAATAAGAGTACTGAAAAAGGAGAATAAGTCCAAGAAACTGAATGATAAAGAGTGGCATGATATTAAGGACCTGACCAATTGCATAATTAAGTTATTTTTACAGAATAACACTTTTTATAGGATTATTTATTTGTTGGATCTAGCAAAAGCCTGAATGAAACTTAAGGGCCAGTATAGGGATATATTCAAATTCTTGACAATGAGGTTACATGTGAAAATTTAATTTTGTAATACTCGGTTATTGGGAGGAAGAGTTTTGAGAAGTATTTGGATAAGTTTAATTAGAATGTGACATAAATTTCACGTTTGATGAGAAGATCAATGAGAAGGATAAGATGTTAGCATTGCTGACTTTTTTGCCGAACTCTTATGATCATATTGTACGATACTATTATTCAAGAAGGACACGATCAAACTTAATAGGGTTATCATTTCTTTTCTTATAAATTAGTCTAGGCGTAGGGAAAATGATGAGATTTTAGGGAGTCAAATGTCTTGATTTCAACTAATAGTTGTAAGCATGAGAGATATACAAAAAGAGAACATCAATCACTCTTGTCTCCCAATTTAACACAAGAAATACAAATATATAACCAAGCATATACGATGCACTGTAAATTTAATATAAAAAATTCTTTTGAACTAATAAAAAATCATTAATAATATCTAAATAAATTCACTATAAAAATATTTGGTTAAAAATAACTCTATTTGATAGCCTTTTATAAACTTTTATGTGAACAATTGATTAAATATTAATCCCCAATACACCCAATAAATATAAGAATAGAATATAATAAGAAAATGAATAATCAATCATTAATACATCTTACGGCTAAAATTGGAATAATATAAGCCGAACTTAATGAATGATAAAAATCTTTTTTTTTTTCTCTTTTCTCTTTTCATTTTAAATTATCGTGCCTTGTGTTTATATGTTTTAAATCAACGAGCCTTGTGTTTAAAATGGTCTAAATATACCATAAAAATTATATCAAGACCTCTTATATCATGTTAGTGTTCGAATGCACATGCAAAAATTGTCTCTGCATACCATGTAAAATTAAAACACGAGTATAACTTTAAATGTGCCTGCTTCTGAAACACATGCATGAGTGCCCCATCATATACTAATCCATTGCCACTCTAATTTTTCATTTGAACAATTCTTTATATCAAACCTTAGTGAATTACAATATGAAAAAATTATTAAGTGTAAAATTCATAAGAAAATGACCCAAATTTCAGTAAAAAGAAATTCATATATTTAATGAGATTAAACCACATCTCTTTTATGTAATAGACGCTATCAACAAGCAGTAAGAATAGTTTTTGTCTAAAAAATTTCTTTTAAAATTAAGAGAAAAACCTAAGGGCCTAGAAAATTCATAGAACCTTGTTTCAATTGCAAAAATTATAACATCATTCAACTTTGGCTACATAATCCGCACAATAAAATTTTGCAAACTATTATAAAAGTGGATATCCTAAGATCAATATAGAGAGCAAATACGGAAATTAAACCGGTAAAAAAGCTCTACACCAAGTCTAAAATAATATACCAAAGTTTGATAGAAAATACGACATAAATGTCATCGGAGAAACAATAAGCCCTTTCTCTTCTCAACTCTTTTATGTTCTTTTTAAGCACCTCTCATAAAGAGATGAATTTATGTTGTTTTATTTGCCCTAATTTTTGACATTGGCTTTTATGCCAAGTCAAAAACTCTCATGACATTCGAAATCGAAATACATATGAAGATGTTGCTAGTGTACTAACGATCTCATATTTGTGCGCTGCTCATGTACTAATTCTGTCACTTTGCAGCTCGATCAATGGGTCTGATGTGCATCAAATATCCGGCTACCATTAATCTCACAATCGCACTCGTGTGCCAAGCTAATTCTATCAATCTTGCATTCAAACTCCTATCAGACATTCACCGAGTGGCACACATTCTGGCTATCTCCTGCTCTAGCATGAATCACGACCCAAGACCAATATCAACCCAAAATTTTTTAATAAAAAAAATTTGAATATTTATATACAGCATGTTGCATGACTTACCTTAACAAATGTTAATGTCAATATCACTTTAATATTTGGAAAACTTTGTGAAATTAATCGAGACCATCTTGGAAATTTCAATGCGTCCAAATTGGAATAATTCATTGCTTTATTTGACTGTGAATGCAAAGTTCTTCACAGTTGTTTCATCCATGTTTGATTAAATTACTCTGATTTATAGATTCACCTAATTCTATAGGGAAAAAAAAATGACATAAAACCCTGAAAATTCGAGAACTGGTTGACATTGGAGGGTTAACAGAGATAAGGAAGTTTTAAGTTTATAGAGATCTATAGCAAAAGATATCGTTGTCTTGGCTCTCTACCTTTTATTATAGAAAAGTCTGAAACTTTCAGAAGCACAACCTTGTAGCAGAAGAGTATTGTGATTACGACTTTGAATCCAGACTGGATTGTGCACCCTCGATAGTTGCCTCCAAGTTTTGTAACAAACACTTTCTATGCTGTTATTTGATTCTTCTGTAGTGCTAATACAGAGTGATGTTAGCCGGTCAGTTCATCATGCCACCCTGGCTTTCTTGCGATCCAGGCATTACCTAACTATTCCAGGGTCCGGTCATGTATAAATTGGAAAATTGCAGAGGATAGGATCTTCTGTTTCATTCTTGAAGAAGAAAGCCAATTGATTTCAGAAAGAAATGGGAGAAACAAAGACAAATGAATTCCCAAAACCATGCAAGAAAACACAGCATGCTCACAGGTATACCTCAGGAATACGTGAAGGTCACCATGCAAGAAAACAGAGGGAAGACACCATCAATTTTGGTAACTCAGAAAAAGAGTCACATAAACCATCAATGGCATCACAAGCTCACTTCTACCTTGTCGTCTTCCTTTCTTCGGTTTTTCCTTGTGGCAACTGCACCTTGATCTTGTTGCTCAGCTCTTTTCTGCGCACGTATCATGGCCCGCCTTGCACGGGGACGCATTTCTCGTACCTTTCGAGGAGGCATGATGTAAGGTTCAAGGGGTCGATCACCAAATGGATGCTCACCATCAGCAAATATCCTGAGTTTCCGGTCCCTATCCTGCATCCATCACCAAATATCCCATTTTCATTCCTTCCATTCTCATTCATGTGTTCTGACATACAAATCCCAACTGATTTATTGTGCTTCCCAAATCCCAACTGATTCCTATTACTTGAATCAATCAATTAAAAGCTTCTAATCATGAAATGGAATGTTAACCAAAGAGGTAAAAGGGTCACGCAATTGTCACTTGATCCCTTTGGATCCGTGTTTAACGTGGATTCAAGTCTCACCTCCTTTCCTTCTACTGGTTATGAGCATTATAAGCAAAAAAAAAAAAAAAAGAAAGGAAATCGGCTGGTATATATTGGTAATTTGGCATCATGCCACCAGATGCGGATATTTCCCAAAATCACGATAAAATCATGATATATTATCATATTCCAAAATGGATGATACATCCAATACGGATATAACAGCAGATATTATCCCACCATAAATTTTTTTCTACTTCACAAAAAAATAATTATATTTAATACGTCAAATACCAATATTAGTTAGAACTTCTCTCTTTCAACTCATGGACCAAGCTTCCTCACATGCACAGTTAGCAAGGGAGAGAGTTCAATATAGCTAATAAGCAGCATTTCTACTTATAGGCTCAATCGATACTAATATTTCGATTCATTTTTCTAATGCTTTAGAAGAAACTGGATTATGTTTCCTACATTCTTATTTCATCCAGACAAAAGCAAGCAGCATCTTAGTTGTATACCAATTAATTAAATTTCTAATAAAAGGTTGGTGAAAAATCCATTTGAAAATATAGAATCATTCAGGTTTTTTTTCTTTGGAGTAAGACGAGTTACCGATTGGGGGACAAGTTGGATTCCTTGACAGGAATGGAAATGAGTAACAGCACTTACATCTCGTAATTTATTTCGAGGAAGCATGCGTAGGACAGCTTTACGAATAACCTCAGTAGGGTCCTTGGCCATCTGATCCTTTAAACTTCTTTCCTTGAGGTGGCCCACAAATCTACAAGCCAAATATCCCAGTATCAAATAACGTTTAACCAGAATTCACTTCCAAGCATTTTAAGCATTAAAGCAAAGTCCATCTGAATAGGGCTCTTCTTCCTGCCTGCTAAACTCTGAGTACTCCTAAACCAGTGTGTTCAGATACATAAGAACCTCCTCTCTAGAGGAATTGGCGCTCAACTACTATGATGTTCCCTTGCCAGAGGAACACTAAATCTATCTTAGTATACCTTTTGGGTTAAATTGGCGTATATTCAGTTTGGGGGGAAAACAAGTCAGTTCTATGAAGATCTTATATTTAAATGACACAGTAACCCATACGATAGATTTGTGTCCCGCAAATTATGTGAACACTTTTCACAGTGCATTCCACATCTTGCTAAAACCCCAAAAAGGGGAACTTACCCAGTGTGCCAGCGATAAAATTTATCTGTTAGTTTTCTTCCCGTGACGGAGATGTCCTTTGCATTAAGGACAATGCACATGTCCCCATCATCACGATTAGGAGTGTAAGTTGGCTTATCCTTCCCTTGGAGCACAATAGAAATTTGAGAAGCTAATCTTCCGAGGACCTAAAAGATAAATCAGTACAAACGATTTCAATGACAGAAGTGAAAACTGCAATTCTATGAAGCCGAATTGATACTAAGACGAGTGTGTTATGAGAAAAGCATAACCAAAGCAAAAATGCTACCAAGTAAGCCATCTCCATCTAGTTTAAATTGGTATTTCTTCCCACTAAACCAATTGAAGTCTCTAACTTTGGGCACTACATTCCCAAAAACATCGTAGAAAGATGAACCTCTTTCTATAAACATTTTTTTGCAGAATTAAATATAAATATCTAATGATATAAGTATCAGAGCAAGCAATTAAAGTTTCAAGAAATTTATGAAGTGGACAATACATAATCAAAAGTGATTAGCAGAATATGCTAAAACCTACTATAGCTTCTGACCTGGTCTTTAGCATCAAAAACCCTCCATCTAAGACCTTCCAGATCAATACGTCTCAAGCCTGCAAGTGCTTTCTGCAAGAAGATCGCATGATTAGCTCCATTAATTATAGGGTTTACAGTGCAACAACATGAAAAAGACCTTAATGATGCACACATATCAAGCCTAGGTATTGTCAAGCCCAAGTTCCATTAATTATAGCACTAACCTGATCACATTTCTCAAGCCCAGGTACAACCCGTTAAGGAGCTACATGGGTGTCCATAGAAAAACAAATAATCACAGAGCATGTAACACTAATTATACGGTCTATAGAACATCAACAACAAATAAGCTGATGATAAGCATATAACTAACATAGTGCACATATTTATCAAACCCAAGTATGTGTACTGGGGATGTGGGTGTGCAGGAGAGAAAGGAAAGGAAATTGAATTTGAACCACTGCTATTGGCAAGGGGTCCTGAGGGAAGCCACCACTAAGCTACCCACTCCCTGACATAAATATTATCTCACGCATGCATAAGCTACTAAAGATTTTTTTTTACAAAAAGGGTACATGCATGACCTAAATATACAGGACATCTTGCCACCAAAATATAGGATATTCTGTGAGAAGGGAAAGGAAATTGAACCCAAGTACGTGTACGGGGGGTGTGGGTGCGTAGGAGAGAAAGGAAAGGAAATTGAATTTGAACCACTGCTATTGGCAAGGGGTCCTGAGGGAAGCCACCACTGAGCTACCCACTCCCTGACATAAATATTATCTCACGCATGCAGAAGCTACTAGAGATTTTTTTTTACAAAAAAGGGTACATGCATGACCTAAATATACAGGACATCTTGCCACCAAAATATAGGATATTCTGTGAGAAGGGAAAGGAAATTGAACCCAAGTACGTGTATGGGGGATGTGGGTGCATAGGAGAGAAAGGAAAGGAAATTGAATTTGAACCACTGCTATTGGCAAGGGGTCCTGAGGGAAACCACCACTGAGCTACCCACTCCCTGACATAAATATTATCTCACGCATGCATAAGCTACTAAAGATTTTTTTTTAAAAAAAAGGGTACATGTACAGTTAAGTAAAAATGGAAGGAAAATTGAAATTTTTAAACAACAGATCAAAGAATGGCCTTAAATATACTTGTCTTAAACCACAAATTTACTAGATCTAACACGAATAATCTCTCTTATGTTCCTTCTCTTCTTTCTTTATCTTTCTCTCTCTTTTCCGCACAAATGGCTGAAATCAGGCAAAGGGGATTATATTAACCCAAATCAACATGCGAACTCCGGTCAAGTGCACAACAGGTGCTATGCCTAGCCACATGCACGAACGAGCACCGCATCAGGCGCACCACAAGAGTGAACTATTCTATCCAAATCACGCACGAGCGCCCCTCATGTGCCTCTTTGGCATGGGGATTCTGTCCAAAATATACACGAGCATGCCTTTGACACCTATCAAGCGTTGAACCTGTGTCCTCAAATTTAATTTTTTAAAAAATTTTTACTATATAATTATTTTTCACATTTACCAAACGCATAAAAATTATAACGTTATAAATATAAATTGAAAAATTAGGTATTACACCAACATACTCGGCTCCAATTTTATTGCTTCCTTGACTTTCATGTCGCTTGATTTTCGTTGTCAATTGCTTTGGTTTACTTACTTTGTACAACTATCATGCTTGCCAAATAAAAAAAAAATGCAACCCAAGAATAGGAAAAATCTAGAGCTTGGTAATTCGGGTTATAGCTAACATTGTACCACTCTAAATTGGCTATGTATGAGTAAGAGAGGGCAAAGAAGAGTAAATTTATAGGTGTGTGTGCACATTGGAGGGAGAGCTGGGATGTTGAGAGTAAGTGTAATGTAAGTTTGAGTAGCGATGGTGTTGTCACATAGTTTGTGGTTTCTATATTAATTAGCAAAAAGCATACTTTGGTACACCTTCAAAATTCTACACGTAGTATCAGGGTTGTAAGATTCGACTTTAAATTTTATCTTAATTATGATTAATTAAGTTGAGATAATTAAAATTGATATTAAAGGTAAAATAAAATTTGGATCAAAAGTCAAAACTGGACCAGGTCACATCAAGTTGATGGATGCCTAACTGACACCCGATACATGTCCATGTGTGGGATGGATAGTGAGGTCAAGCCTAATAGACGTTGATTGATGCGTGAGCACATTTTCCAATATGTTCGTGCTCGAAGCACGCTCGATGGATGCCCGAGCGCGCTTTCGAAAATGCGCGTGCCCAAGGGGGTGCTTGTACGCTGTAGTATTTCGTCGTGGCGCTTGACGCGTGACCGATCAGCGCTCGAGCACCACTACTGTTATAAATAGATGATATGGTTGATTTTCAATCATTTTTTGCAGACTTTTAAGAGAGAAGAAGATGAGAAGAAAGAAAAGGAGACATGAGAAGCTAAAGAAGCTCTATTCAAGTGGATTCGAGCTAGATTTTTAGTAAATTAAAGCTAAGGCAAGTGCATTCCAAACATTATTTCCTTTGTTATTATTCTTTTCTCAATTATCTAAGTATTTCTTATTTCAAATACTCATATATAATATGATTTCATAGCTAGAATGTTTATGCTAAACATGCATGTGATATTCTTCTCATTTTGTTGCAAAAGTGCATGAAATTTAGGTCTAAGTACATGTACATTGCATTTTTCGGCTAGTTTCTGCAATGTTTCTTCATACATGTTTTGAATTTATGATATAATGTTCTTCCATGTTTGATTTTCATTTATAAGTTACTGCATGTTCAAATTTGTTAAAAACATACTCTACATGCTTTGAAACTTAACTAAAGTTCCATGCATGTTTACCAAAAGAAATAAATTGATGTAGTATCTTCAAGTCATTGATTTTCTATATTGTTGCCGAATTTTTCTACACTATCTTGCTAAAAACAGCTCAATTTAGCATTCCATGTTTTAAAATTTATCATGTCCAAATTTTTGTAGAGAATTGAAGTATTGCATGTTAAGAATTGATAGAATTTTGAAGAAAAACTCTATAATTATATTAAAAATTAAGAACATTTTCTTTAGATTGAAAAAAATACAAGAATTATGATGTATTATGTAGAATTTTTATAAGTATCAGACCATGGTAATAGTTCAGCGAGTAGTATATTATGACATGCCTCAATATATTATAATGGTAATCGAAATTTGAACTTATCATCTGCGAGTGAAAGCGACGTTCGGCCTCATTAATAAGGTTATATATATGACAACCTACCTACAGGTCTTGAATAGCAGCGTACGGTCATTGGTTGTGTGGAAATAAACACAACCTAAGTTTCGATTATCCGCTCATTTAGTTGGTGAGATCCTACTAGTCTTTAATCCCTAAAAATCTGCATAACTAAGCATGATTTCATAATATGGATTTGAATAGGAACATGATAAGAAAATCTAAAAAGCTGATTATATGTTGTCATAGAAATTCATAGCACCTCATTAAATCTGATGCATTGTTTCTTCCGATATATTTTAACTGCAAATTATACATGTTAAAATATGAAATTATATGTCTTATTGAGTTCTTAGCTCACTCCTTATTTCTACTTTTACTAACTCCTTCAGATAAGAGACTCGGATACTTGCTGGATGATTTGGACTGAAGGAGGATCGGTTCGATGAAATAGAAATAGAATTAGAATTATGAATTATGAATTATTGGGTGTTGTGCTTGAATTCCGTACAGTAGTTTAATGTTGTTATTCGGACCGTGGTTTGTACAAGTAATGTTATTAGATCAGGGATGTAGATCACTTTATTTATGGTTTATGGTGTCACAGATGTCAGTTTGACCAACGGTTTGTTAGCAGTGGTTTTAGTATCAGTTTAACATGATTATTCTGATTTTTGTATGGATTAGACATAGCTCCTTATGTAAGATCCAACATTACTGTTTAGTCGGTGTCAGAACCATATGATAACGTGGCATTTTGGATTCCGTGAATATGTTATATTATTTTATTTGGTCGGTCTAGGTGTCAACGAGAAGTTCACGTCCACAATTAATTGAACAGTTAATTGGATAATTATTAATGTTGATTATTAATGACGGGATCGGGATTTGGGGCATAACAATGGTAGTGGTCTAGGACCATTGCATTTAGAGTAAGCTACCAGGGAGTGTGTAACGAAGTGGTCAAGGATAAAAGCCCATGAAGCCACAATAGGCTACCTGGTGTAGGCTACCTGGAGCAGAGTGGGAGCCATCCATGGAGAAGGAAAAGGCAACTTGCTACCATTCTGAAATCACCTAGAGTGAGAGCAAATGACACAACGTGTGCAGTGATCGTGTGGGATGCATAAATTAAGAAAATCAGGATTATTATCCATGATTTGGAGCCAAGATATCCTGGGTTCATGTCAGAGATCCAAGATTGGGTTATACAATCATCTTTGTTGTAGCTGCACAACTTACTAATAAATTAAGATCCTTTGATTAAGAAATTTACTAGGGCACTGCTGAAGAATGATGATGAGCAAGCTCTTCATAGCACAAGGAGCAGAGGTTGAGGTCGAGGAGGAAGGTGGCAAATAAAGAGCAACAAAAGATTGGGTAAAGAGAACGTAGAACAGAAGACAACAGGAAGGAGATTATCATAGCATCAATGAAGACAACGACAAGCAATAAAATAAAAATTCCCCCAAAGAAATTATCAATGTGTTATAATTGTGGCAAGAAAGGGCATTTCATACTAGAATGCTGATTCTAATCATTGTAAAGAAGTGTTTGACAATGCAGAATGAGGATGAATGTGGGTACAAGTGAGAGAAAGAGCATGCTGATTTTGCCTATAATATGAAGTGCTTACAAAGGTTGAGTGGGAGATGGTAGCTTGCTTTATCATTGACAGTGAGGACGAGAATAACTCTCAGGGAGCAATTCAAGACTGCAGAACTGAGGTCAAGTCAGCTGGAAGAAGTTGGAGAGGAAGATGAGGAGGAAGAGTAAGAGAAAGAGAAAGAGGAAGATCCAAATGAAGAACATTCCAAAGGAAATAAAATAGCATAGCCAACCACAAGAAGTCAGCAGCAGCAATATCAAGAAAAGCATGGGGGACAAATATCATGAGACCAAAACATCGGTATCCAATCAAGATGGTTGGTGCAGGAAAGGATATCCATGATGAACCATCCACAATGATTGAAAATAAAGACAAATCAAATTACACTTGCAAGTCCAGGAAGACACATACATGGATTGAGGCAAGCTTCGAGATAGACCAGTATCATTACCCTGGCTTCAAAATAAAAGAGTTCCCACCATATGAAAGGATAAAACTAGGGCTCAGTATGCTGGTTTACAACTGACATTGTACCACTTAAAATTGGCAGCTACGTATGAGTAGAGGTGTGTGCAATTAAGTTCACATGATAATATAAGAGAGGTAGTAAGAGGAGTGTGTGGAGAAGTGTAAATGTCTGGGTGTGTGTGCTCAGCTAAGTGAGTGTGAGACATTATGAGTCAGAAAGTGCTAAGAGTGTGGGACTGGATGTTAAGAGAGACAAAGTGCTAAGAGCAGGGAGTGTTAAGACTGAGAAAGTGCAAAGAATGTGGTTCCTGTGGGACACCAAGTGTGACAAAAGGCTAAGAGTGTGGGATGTCAAAAGTGAGAAAATTATGGATAATTTTTAGCAGTGATTAAATATTTGTTTTGAGTTTACCTCCAAAATACTACAAAACTCAGACAATGTTTGCTTCAAAGATGACCTTTTTCATTATAACAAGAAGGATTGACCTAAACAGCATGACTAGTAAGAACCACACTATGCTTCAAGCTATAATCATGAAACACACCAACAATGTAACTCAATGCAGATATTTTGACTGGTGAACAGTGATCCCATCTAACATCCAACAGCTACATAGACAAAACATAGTCCAAAATTCTCTTTCCAATATCCTTATACTGTTGAATGGTTAAACGTGCTCAAATAAGGGAATATATTGCCACAGGGTAATAGAAGTATCTAGAAATAACAATATGCTGGAATTATTATCCCACCATTCTGAAGTCCCATTGGTTAGTTCCCTTGCTTGCCACAGCTTAGATATGTTCTGCAGAATATGAAATGCATCTCCTCCTACCTTCCCTCTTTCCCACAAATAACCAACATCTTTGACGATTGATGGCTATATTCACACATCATTAGCCAATTGATCCACCTAATCCCAAAAAAACTAGACCACATTAAACCTAAAACAGTGCCATATAGAACCACAAAATCATCCAATATAACACCACAACATAAATATTACTTCTACTTCGAATGGCATTATCACGACCACGTGATGAGCATCAACTGAAACGATGCATACTAATCACAAGAGTACTTTTAGGAAACAGTGTGAACCAACAATCTTCAAGGAAATTTTTTTTTAAAAAAAATTCAAGGAGAAACTGGCTGAACAATTAATATAAAAAGGGGAGGATTGCCTTTATGTTGCCACTGAATGAACCAGCTGTAGCCGTCATTTCCACTTCTTCAGAGCAATCCGCAATCGAATAATCAGCTAAAAATTCAGTAATATGAACGCTGAGAGAGAGGGAGTGAGAGACCGGCAATCAAGAGTTAAAAGGGTTTAGCCTGTAAACCCTGACACCACAGACATACAGCGCCCGCTAGAGAGGCAATCGAAGTCGCAGAAAGAGGGAGAGAGAGTCAGTCGAAAACGGTAGTTTTTCCGTTCTCGCATTCTCTTGGCTGCGGACTCTATAAACCAACCCCCCGTGTCAATTTCTTCTTATTTTTTGTTTCTTTTTTAAATTTTATTATATATATATATTGGATGGTTAATAATAATGTCATTTATTTAAATTACCATTTATTTAAATAGCAAAATAAATTAATAATAATGTCATTGATACTCAAAACACATTCCAAACCTATCATATTATGAATAGTCTTTACGATTAAAAATTAGAGGTGTTAAACCGTCCAAAATACTATACGATATCATCTGTGGTGAATAATATTTAACCATATATAATATAACGTAATATTTTAAATTGTATTAGATCGTAAATAGACAGCCTATAGGCGTTGCTAACCCATGGCATGATTGGGTTGTGCTAGACAAGACTCGTTTGGGTCGAGAGAGAAAATAAAAAAAATTAAGGGAATTAAAATAATTTTATTTTTGATATATATTCTCTTTTTTAAAAAATATATATAATTTAATAAATTGCAACTCATGTGTCATGTTGAATTAAAATTTTAAAATTTCATATCATACTAAGCATAACCCATTTTATAAGTATGTTGTATCAACATGGCCTATTTAATACTTATATTAATAATATTTTATTTATTATCTATTTTTATACTAAGTTTTTAATATAAATTAATAGAGAAGATCTTATATTGATTATGCAGGTATCATCACAAATTCATGGAACCAATCTCATTATCTTACAAAAAATGTGGCTGGGATTCAGATAGAAACAGCTGTGCAAGAAAATTATCGAACCCGGCAAAACCCTAATTGATTACTTGCCCCAAAAGCGCATCAATTTACTCAGACACATAGCCGGGCAACACATCTATCGACTTGATTCTACTGATGCAATTCATTGCGAGAATGCAACTGCAGACTGCCATGCAGGAGAAATAGGTGCCGGGCTTCCCGGTTTTGAGATCAATAGCTATGCCTCCACAGCAGCGACGTCTTTGTCAGTTGAATCCGGTGAGGCAACTATAGGTTTCCTTTCTGAAAGTTCCTCTGCATCCTCTTGGTTAGCTTTGTCAGCCTGAAATAATCTCTCTGAGTTTCGTCATATGTTCCTCTCTCGCGTTTCCGTCGTCGAGCAGAAAACGTTTGAGAGTGTCTTTCTCGTGAAAACTTCGGCGATTTAGGTAGTAAATTGTGCTTGAGACTCAGGTCAATGACCTCTGATTCGCGTGATGTTCCCCTGCCAAATTCGAGCTCGAACTCAGCAGTCCGAAATGGAGGGGAAAACTTATTCTTCACAATTTTCACCATAACTTGACTCCCTATGGTCTGCAGAATGAAACAATGTCCACCGAATCCAATGAAAATGGGCAAGGAATTCAATTTAGTGGAATACCAGAAGCCCTTAAGACTGCTCCTAGAATTTTGTCGGCGTAAATTTCTTAATAATTTGTTCACAAATCACTGATTTAGGACTCCCACTTATGACTTTAGTCATGACTGAATGAAAATATCAACATTGTTTATGATCATATCGATATTTAATATATCAGACAATATGTATCAATACCAGATAAATCAAATGAAAAAAATTTTGAGAATCGGAAGTTAACAGTATTATATCAGCCGATATAATATATATTGTAATATTATCACAGTATTAAATAATAATAATATCAGATAAATGTTCATACATTATTCATCAATACTTACTACCAGTTATGGCCACTTGAGCAAAAATAATGTTGGGAAGCATGTGTAAGTCGAACAGATGAAGTGGTCCTATGTTGAAGAAAAATGAGTTTTAATGATTTATAAATGTGTGTTGATTCATAATTCATTAATTCAAGCTTCTAAGTCTACAAGATATCTAACACAAATGAACAAACTCTATTAACTGTCCTGATTACATATGGCCATAAAGTTCAGGCGATTAGGAATTCCACGAAACCAGAGTAACTATGATTTCAGTGCGGATGAGAATTCGGATAAGTCAATGTCCTTTCTTAGTTCTTGACATATGCCAGGAGTCTCAAACCTCAACCTCTTCTTGGAACCTCGCATGTACACGTGTTTGTAACGTGATGCAGTATTGACTCTTTTGAGAGTGTTCCCCCACAACAGATACTTCTGATACAGTACAAATTGATTCCTTAAAATATAAATTTCGATCTATACATTTCCAAAATAATGAATCAAGTATAACTCATACCTCTTATCCCTTATTGATAAGCACAGTCCTCTTGATATTCAAGCACACTAAAGCATAGAACTTCAAGACATTACCCCACAAGTTACTGTTTTGAACCGAAAAAACATAGATACGTTCCAATTTGAAGGAAGAAGAAAGATGTGCAAGTGTGACAATCACACAAACCAAGTCAAAACAATCACCAAATAGAACACAAAGACAGTAAAAGGGATGTGTGCCTGCTTTATTTCCTTCAGCTGCACCAGTTGCAATATAATTACCATACAAGCATCCTCAAACAACCATCCTCACATTTATATTTTCCATTCTACTCTTTATGTTGAATAATTTAGTCACTTTTTCCAACTCCTCAAAGCATTGGCCCACTTTGGCTTTTCCTAGTTCCAATTGATGGTGAAAATAAAAAAAAGCTTAGATGTGATAGAACAATTTTGCATTTATACAAAAATTGATGCTGCTCACAACAAAGACGTGGGATTTGCAACAGAGGGTGTGCCAGAAAAGGAAACACTGCTCAAACAACTTGCTTAGCTCCAGTATTCTCTTGGTTCTTTTCTTTTAGGCTTATTATCTCTTCTTTCTGTTCTAGAAGCAGAAAAAGAAAATCCAAGACTGGAACCTGGTTGATAAATATCAGAATGCACTGTGAGAGGGAGTGAGAATGGCTTAATCTACGAAGAGCTTGACTCATCAATCTCGCTTGCATTGCCGTGTGTGTGCATCATCCGTTTCACCCTCCAGTTCACCTTTAGGTAAAAGGGCAGCTACCTGTATTTTAAAATGTTCAATTGATATGTAAGTGGATTGTATTAATAAAAAAATATGACGACAAGGCAGCATCCATAGAAACAAGCCTAAACTATAGTGTCTGAAATAAGCACGAGTAGAAATTTTATTATACATTAAGTATGCATGGGAAACGCTCAATCATACCATACATTAAGCCAGATAATCCTTCTGTAAGAAAGGTCAGCTGGTGCATAAAGGACCCGCAACGCATGGGGTCCGAGGAAGGGTGAGATCTATTATAAGCAATCTTATCTTGCATTATATAAGAAACTATTTTCATGATTTAAACTCATAATATTTAGGTCACACGACAACAATTGTACTTTGCGCTAATCTCCCCTTCCATACCCATCTAAATTGCAAATTTCTTTTAGATAATCAGTGATATAATCTAACCACCATTCAAGGCAATGCCACAGAAGAAGTGATAATATAAAGCATTACATTTGATCATTTTTTAATTATCATGAGAGTAGTTTTCAAAGGAAGAAAGGAATGGCCTATGGTTGCTGGTTCCCTTTGGAAATCATTTGGTATTCTTGAAAAATAAAAGAAAGCAGTCATCAGCAGGATCAGATTGGTTAGCTACATTTATTGTTTTTTTCTTCCCTTCAAAAAAAAAAAAAGAGACTGAATCAGGCACTTATCAAATTTCAAATAAACTTTAGTATAGATATCATATGTAAATTTCAATGATCATATATTGTACTCCCTAGGGCAACTGATACCTCATCAATAAATTATTATACTAATTAAAACAATTCTCTTTGCATCTGAGACCCCCTACCCCAAAAAAAAAAAAAAAAAAAAAAAAAAAAACAACAAAATGAGAGAAAAAAACATAAACATAAACATATAAAAGGCACCATACACTGTCAACTACAACAACATCAACAGATCCATCCTTAATGAGGGTGTCCACCAAACCAAGAGCTTGCTCACCACAATTCGGCTGAGCAATCAGCAAATTTTGAGCATTTATGCCAACAGATTCAGCCTAGTGCTGGGTCGAGAGCATGCTCAGCATCAATAAAAGCACAGTAACCAGCATAACAAAACATCTCAAATCCATGAAAGTGGACGGTGGCAAAATCTCACACCAAAAGTATTACAAAGCAGAAGGTAAAGCCTATGGACAATGTTAAAAATCTGCCCATGGTTTCCATTGATCTCCAATTGTTTTCACATAGAACAGCTCTTTTTCTATTTACTAAAAGCATAATTTGGGAATGAGAAGGAACTATTGATGCAAATATTGACTGATATGTATTTATATCAAGGTTACCCAATACCGATATTTCCTAAAACCGCACAATATCACAATATGTTGCCATATTGATGATATATCGAAAAACATCAGCTGATGCATCTCGTTAACTTATAATATCCAATATCAATATAAATTGTCCAATATATAAGATACTGATATGGTTGCAACATATATAAATACCGATTTTTCATCCATGAAAGCAAGATATGTGGCAAAATGTCTTATATGCAGTGCCTCGTGAGCAACATGGCTGCATACCTTAATGCAAAATAACATTCACGGGATATATATATATTAGGTTCTGCTCTTTTTTCTTTTTGTTGGTTTTGTAAGAAAAGTCAACATAACGCAAAATGCATGATCAAACAGTCCAGACTCTCCAAAACACCACTGGTAAAATGTCCTTTGCGGAATCACTTTGAAACAGCCATCGTAATGCAAAGTTTGTTGCAGGGAGACGACATACAAAAGGCAGGCACTAATTTTCAAAACTGTATACCCAAATTGTAAAGACAAGCTATTATCACAGCCTCCAAGTTTCTGCAATTCGGCAATTAAATGAAGAGCAAGAATAGTTTTCCCAGAAGCTTCCAGACCGTATCTCTCAACAACACGTCCATGTAACAATCCATTTCATAAATATCAAAAACAACACAAGATGAAAAAGAAGGCCCCAAATATCACTATATAGGGTCAACCATACATGTCATATGCAAAATAAGAACAAAAAGGGCGGCTCTATGCCTGATACTTCCCACATTACAGGCTCTGAATAGAGATAGCCGTATGCAACCTCCTCTATAATATAGAGGGTTGTTTCAACAGTTTGAACTATGTAATCTATAACACAATGGAGCAATCTTATCACTGTGAGTACAAATAAAAACCAAAAAAATGCAAAAATTTAAGGTGCAAGTATGCATAGTATGATAATGCTACCTGACCAAGTGATTCTTCAGTGCATACTGTAAATTGATAAAGAAAGGATAAAAGAAACAAAAGCATTTGAAGATTATAAATCAAAAGCATAGTTACTTTAACGATTCACTTTATCCTACATAGCCATGACAAACACTCAACACTAGTATATGGGCATGACACTTGGTCCCTTCAGTCCACTAGAAAAATCTATAAAGTTCGGGGAAATAGCTGAGTCCAATGATTAGACACACACATGTATCCAACCCACATAAGCAACTTCAAGTACCAATTACAGAGGATCTAAATCAGGTAACTTAATAACTACCAGACATGGAAATTTATTGACAAACATTGTAGTTTGGAAATGATGCCAAATTGTACAAGATACATTGGGAAGTCCTCCGATTCCTCATGCTGTATCCAGAGAAAAGTATTCAGTACAAACTGCTGGAACATGTCTAGGAGGGACAGGTCAGCCAAGCCACATGATAGATACTTTTCCAAATGATGCAGCTATCTGGTCTAGGGCCTGTTGTAGGACCAGATATTTGTTCTGACATATTCTTATCATTTGAGTCACTCCTGTTAGATTTGGATTTCCTTCTACATGAGACATGCTCAAATCATGCTAAAAATTTCGAAGAATAAGAATCAGTATTGGTTTTACCAACAAATGGACAAATAATCAAAGCTCGGGTTATATATATTTTCACAACCAAAGGTCATACGATACTATTCAAGACTTGTGGGTGATCCGTTATACATATAACCATATAAATAGAGCTAAACACCGCTTTCAATCCACGGATGATAAGTTTAAACCTCAATTTTCAATAATATGGTCCATATTATTCGTCAATTCTCATATTGAAAGCTCTACAATGGTCCGTATATAATCAAATTGAAAGCTCTACTCGAATACAAATATATTCCTTATATTTTCTCATATCAGAAAAAATATCCTTATTATTAAACTTAAGAAGAGTTTTTTTTCTTATTTTTTCAAATATATATATCATGCATTAAAGCATGGACATGCATGAATTCAACTTATGCAGTTTAGAAATGTGTTAGAATTTTGACAAGTTAATTTGAGAACATGTAGTAAAATATCATAAAAATTTTTAAAAAATAAATAAGAATAACATAGTTTTATCAATTTATTTCAAACATGGGCATGCAAGAACATATAGCTAAAAATTAAGGACAATAAGAACATTTAAACATAATTTGAAGGCATTATGAATATTATTGCAGAACAATAGTTTTTAAACTTAATCTACATGAATTAAAAGCATGTATTTCATAAAAATTATATAAAATGGGAATGGCATTACATGCATGTGAGGTATAAACATTTTATATTCTAAATTAGAACATATATAAACATTTAAAATAATAAATACTCAAAGAGATAAAGAAAGATTAACAACAGAGGAAAGATGGTTTGAATGTACTTACTTTATACTTGATATTACCCAAAAAATCTCTTAATTTCTCATTAATTCTCTTTTTACATCTTTCTTTCTTTCTCTCTCTTCCTCTCTCTTTTTTTCAAAGCTGTGCGAAAATGACTGAAAATCGATCAGTGAGCCTTATATAAAAAATTAGCATATATACACCTGTCGGGCACGCGTCAAGCATACGGCATATAAACATCCCTCATACACGTATCAGGCATTCACATTCTACCTCAAATACACATGTGCATCTCTTAGGTGCACATTAGACGTAACCAATCTATCTAAATTTATAAGAGCGCACCAAAAGCACCTTACGTGCGCAGCCTTTCTGCCCAAAATACGTATATGTGTGGGTCAAATACTGATCATGTGTCACTCGATCTAACTTATTTCGGTCAAAAAATTAATTTTAACTCAAATCCTAAATTGACCTCAATATTTTGATTAATTTAAATTAATAATCATCATTAAAAATATAGTTCGAAATCCATACCTTACAAAATGTAATGATATTATCAAATATTTAACAATCACAAAATATTTCTAGTTCCGCTCAGAATATATTAGTCAAACAGTCTTCGTTATCAAATTATAAGTCGTTAAAAGACGTGCAATTATTCAATTTTCTATTTTGGAAGTAAGATATTATTGTTGGGTTTTGATCATTCCCTTATGGGTGTCATAATAAATGGAAGGTTACGCAAGATTCTTGCAATGATTGGAATGTTCGCGCGCACGATGAAGTCTTGGAGCACCAATTCCAAATTGATGGCTCGAGCTGTGCTCGATCCGCACTTAAACGCCAATTCCAAAATGATGGCCCAGACACTGTGCTCGAGGCTCTCTCAAATAGAGCTCGAGCATCGATTCCAGTGGTGCTCGCGCTCGAGTCACGCCTAACTGACACTCAAGCACCGGTTCGCAATATAAGACGTATCAAACGCGTTTTAGGGTTCAACCAAAATCATTCTCACACAAGAAGCACGGCACAGAGAGAAAGGAGAGAAGAAGAGAAAAGACAAAGAGATTCGGCATCCGATTGAAGTCTAATTTGAATTCCGTTCTTCGCTAAGGTCGGGTACGTAGTTTTAGAGTTGATTTCTAGAACATATTTTCATTTGGTTACTCTTGTTTCTCGTTGTATTTCTCTTATGAATTGTTGGGTGTGTTGAGGAAGGTTGCAATCACTCATTATTTACTCAAAATTGAAGTGAAAGGATTTCAGAATGGGTTCTTATAACTAGCACTTTTATAATAGATTTATTCAGAATTTGTCCCATCGTTTTTCTCTCGTTAAAAAGGGTTTTCTATGTTAAAAACGTTATGTATTGTTATATTTCTTATGCTCACAATTTTGGTAGTTGACAATTGATGAGGAATTCGAGTTTTATTCCGTTGTACCGAGTTATGTGTATCATGGTCGAAACCCAATAATTATTGCCTATGCCTCACCATACTCCATATCCCATTGTCTCCTTGCATGAAGATATGATTTTCGATCCTCAACTGTATGCCTAATGTTACTCTTACCTCTAACCTCTACAACAACAAGCCCGGGGTCTTAAATGGTTTCAACCCGCGTCATGTGCCATATCAATTAGATGGCCTTAGGTTTCTAAAATTTCCTTTCGTGATCTAAGCATATGCCTTGTCTCAGGAGATTCAAGTTTGTTGTTGTATTCTTTAATAAAATTTTTTGACATTTATTTTTCTAGTCTTCTTGACTAGAATATAGTCTTATCCTAACTAAACATGAGCAGCAGGTTTCCAACCATTGCTGCCGATTTTTGAACCGTCTTTTGTCAGGTTGAGAGGTCCCTTTTATTAAATAACACAAAGTCCTAGAATGACCACCTTATCAGTTTTAGATTTTTTAATTAAACGTTTTTGCACTGCAAATCCCATTCAGTGCCCATAATCTATTCAAAACTCCCAAGCATCATCCATACTATCAAAACACATGCCAATAGATGGGCATAACTGATTCATGATAACTCATATTTTGTTTAGTATGCGATACATTTAAACAAATGTATATTAAAGTCAATTTTCTATTTGCAAGCAATAACAACAATTCATAATAAGACACTGGAATAAAGGTGTCACAAAGCCCCTCAGCATGTGGAATAGGTGCAATTGACAAATTCATTGAAATGAATTTGAAACTTGAGTTCATGAAACAAATTTGACCGATTGGTGCAGCAGGAATAGGGAGGGGAGATCGAGCAGAGAGTGGGGATGAGAAGCAGACAGAGTGAGGGAGAGAAAAGAAGGTTCGAGAGAGGTAGAGATAGAGAGGAGAGGAGAGTAAAGTAGGTTGAGAAGTATATCATTTATGTTCTGTTTTCCCCATCAAAAATGGGTTAAGTACACTTGCACATGTGGTGGCACACGCTCACCCAAACACGGCACTAATCAGAAAATAACAAATAACAAATATACCAACTATAACAAATATACCTACTAATCAGCTAACCAACTAATCAATATACCAATTAAAGGAGGGGCATGTGACAGCCTCCACAATTTATTTAAATATAATCTTGAAGTTTCAATGGTCGTTGGGTCGTCCGGTTGCTCCGCCTTGTAGTTGTAGGCTGAAGCCATGGAACATCCGAGGACCCATTGTGCAAACCCGTAACATTGCCACTCCCATCAAAATCAACCTTGTCCTTAAGGTTGAAGGGAGGAAAATCCTGTTGGAATTCTAAGACAACCTCCTAGGTAGCCTCCCCGAGTGTTTGAATCTTCTAGTGCACTAAGACCTAGAAAAAGTCTAGTTGTTGCGGAGGATGCGCTGGAACCCAAGAATCTAGTGCAGTTGTAGCAGGGGTTGGGAGCCTAAAGCATCAACAGGCAGATCCAATGTGGTGCTGCTGTGGTCGCCACAACCCCACTTAAGTAAGGAAACATGAAAGACATTGTGTATTTTGGAGTGTGCCGGCAAGTCTAGACGGTAGGTGACAGCTCCCACTCGATCCAGGATGCAAAAGGGACCGTAATATCGTTTAGCAAGTTTGTTGGTCTGCCGTTTCGCCACTGAAGTTTGGTGATATGGTTGTAAACACACATAAACGAGATCACCGGTCTAAAACTCTTTCTAGGTCCAATGAGAATCCACTTATTGCTTCATCCGTAGTTGGGCACGCTGCAAATTGGTTTTGAGGGTAGCTAGTATGGTTGTTCGTGTGGTCAGCAAATCATCAACCGCTGCTATGGAAGAGGTGACCAGCACGTAGGTGAGCAGTGAAGGTGGTGGGCGCCCATAGACTGCTTCAAATGAGCTCATTCTTATTGAAGAATGCCAGGCTGTGTAATAGTGCCATTCAGCCCAAGGTAAGTAGTGCACCCATGAAAAAGGAAGTTCGGTGAGAAGCAACGCAAGTAGTCTTCCAAGTGGCGGTTAACGACCTTCGTCTGGCCGTCCAATTGGGGGTGGTAGGCGCTGCTGGTGGACAGCCAAGTTCCCTGCAGTTTGAAGAGTTCCTTCCAAAACAGACTCATGAATAGAGGATCTTGGTCAAAGATGATATCTACCGAGAACCCATGCAATTAGCAAACGTCCTTGACAAATACTTCTACTAACTGCACCGCAGTGAACTGGGCATCCAGTGCTGTAAAATGTGCGTATTTGGAGAGCCTATCAACGACCACCAGTATGACCGCCTTGTCACGCGAAGGGGGTAGATGCGTGATAAAATCCATAGAGATAGACTCCCAAATGTTATCTAGAATGGGGAGTGGTTGAAGAAGCCCTTGCGGCGCAATATTCAATGGTTTAACCTGTTGGCAAAAACGGGCAACTGCTGACAAAGTCCCGCACCTCCTTATGCATATCTGGCCAAAAGAAGATGGACGTGATGCGGGAGAAAGTACGGTGAATTCCAGCATATCCCCCAAGTGGGGAGTTGTGATACTCCTGCAGGATCAAGTCGGGCAGAGCAAACTCAGTCGGTACCCAGATTCAGTTCTGGAAGAAAATCAGGCCGTTGCGCCGGGAATATTTTGCGTGGTCACCTGGTTGCTCTCGGATGGCCTTCACGAGGGAAGCGGTTTCAGGGTGCCGCTCAATAAATTTTCTCAAGGAAGTCAGCAGAGCCACGACGGGCTGGGAAACTGCTTGGATTGTGAGACAGGTCCCAACCTCTCACCTGGAGAGTGCATCGGCTGGTCCATTGTTACGTCCAGGCTAGTACTCTATATCGAAATCAAACCCCAGTAATTTGGTGATCTAGCGCTGCTGTTCCGGGGTGTGGATGGTTTGGGTTAGTAGTGTCTTGAGCAGTTAATGATCTGTTTGTATGGTGAATTTGTTGCCCAGCAAATACTGTCGCCATTTTTTGACAGCCTCGGTAACAGTACATAACTCTTTAATATAGGTGGAAGAGGCATCTTCCGGCAAAGCTGCTTGCTAAAGTAAGTGATGGGGTGTCCACCTTGAAGCAACACGACCCCGATGCCTTGCCTCGAGGCATCAATCTGAACGACAAAGTTCTTAGAAAAATCTGGCAGGATGAGCACGGGGGTAGAAGTGAGGGCGGCTTTGAGTGAGGTAAATGCCTACTCGGCTTCGGGGGGCCAAACAAAGGCGTTCTTGCACAACAACACTGTCAGTGGGGCTGAAATCTAGGCATATTGTTTCACAAAGCGTTGGTAATAGCCGGTGAGTCCCAGGAACCCGCGCAGTTGGGTCACGTTGGTTGGCAGCGGCCAAGTTTGGATGGCAGCAATTTTAGAGGGGTCGACTGCCACGCCGCGCTCCGAAATAACGTGGCCAAGATATGATAGTGAAGTGCGGCCAAACTCGCACTTGGACTGCTTTGCAAAGAAGAAGTGGGTCTTGAGAATATGTAGGACTTGGGCAAAGTGGTGAAGATGAGTCTCCAAGGTAGGGCTATAAACGAGAATGTCATCGAAAAAACCAACACGGATCGCCTCAGCATTGAGTGAAAGATCTCGTTCATTTCAAATTGGAAGGAAGAGGGGGCATTCAACAATCCGAAAGGCATGACCATGAATCCATAGTGCCCGTCATGAGTCCGGAAGGTTGTCTTGTGGATATCCTCTGGGTGGACTCTCATCTGATGGCACCTAGCTCTTAAATCGAGTTTTTAGAAGACCCGAGCACCGCCAACTCATCCAAAGCTCTCATCGACTGTAGGAATTGGGAATTTGTCTTTCACCATTATGGCATTTAAGGCTCGGTAGTCGACAAAGAACTACCAACTTCCATCGTGCTTTTTGACCAATAAGACAGGAGATGAGAAGGGACTATTATTGGGCTGAATGATGCCCTCAGCCAACATCTTTTGGATCATGCATTCCATCTCCGCCTTTTGGAAATGTGGATACCGGTAGGGCTTGACATTAACCGTTTGGAGTTAGGCTTTAACGGAATGCGATGATCGGTGGCCCAACATGGAGGTAGACCACGGGGTAGGGAGAAAACCCTTGCGAATGTAGAGAGAAGCTATTGCAAGGCTAATCGGATGGTAGGGTTGATGTCTAGGGGTAAGGATTCTGTGAAGGAGAGGGGCCCTTCTGGAGGTTCCGTTGTTGCCTGCCACACCGGAGTAACGGTCATGTGGAAGTAGGTAGCAGTAGCTTTAGTCATATCACTCCTCCGTAACTGCCCCAGGGTCATGGAAGATATAGTAGCTGATTGCAACCCTCGTAATGTGAGTCATTGACCAACATGATCAAAGCTCATCCACAATGCTTTGTAATCGAATAAGATGGGGCCAATTGTAGCCAGCCATTGCACTTCGAAAACTATATCTGCCCCATAAATGGGCAGCAAGTATAGATCCACACGAAATTGGGACTGATCCAACGTTATTAGTGTGTTGGTGCAAACCCCTTCACAATGTAAGGAATCTCCATTGCCTACAGTGACATAAAGGTGCTGTGATGGTTGGATTGTCAATCCCAAGTTTTTGGCCACTCTAGTCTGGAGGAAATTATGGGTGGAGCCACTGTCAACAAGGACGACGACCGAACAGCCTGAAATATGGCCTTGCAACCGTAGTGTGGAGGGAACAAAACGGCCCTCTAAAGCATGCAGGGAAATTATGGGAGTGGAGTCTGTGATAGGTAGCAAGGGTTCCATTTCTGGAAGATCTATTGGCTGGATTTCAGACCCCGTGAGAATCTCCTCTGAGTGTAGTGATTCGGCGAATGGATCGTCTTCCGTCTCAACAATCATGCAAAGGAATTGAGGAGGGCGGTGGCGATGGCCTAGAGTGAATTGGTCATCACAATTGAAACACAGGCCCGTGCACGGCGGGCTGCCATTTCCGACAACATGAGCCTCTTGATTGGGTAGCCTCGATGGCAAGTTTTGGTTGGAAGGTGGCTGTGGAGGGTGGCCCATAGCTTGGGACGGTGGTTTGAAAATTGGGGGACAATAGGAAGTAGATTGGCCTGCCTCAAATTTTTCCTCCACTATATTGGCCATTCCAATGGCCTCCGGTAATGTCTGAGGTTTCAATAGTAAAAGTTCCCGTCGGATGTCATCCCATAAACCAGAGATGAAGCAGCTTAGGAGGTTTGTTGTGGTAAGGCCCGAGGTACGAGTAGACAGAGCTTCAAATTTGGTCATATA
Source organism: Nepenthes gracilis (assembly GCA_033239525.1). NCBI lineage: Eukaryota > Viridiplantae > Streptophyta > Magnoliopsida > Caryophyllales > Nepenthaceae > Nepenthes > Nepenthes gracilis. Next base: position 15,507,331 of record BSYO01000016.1, on the reverse strand, counting down.
TGAGGCGACTAAGGTGTTTTGGCGTAGCTTGTAGAGTAAGGCTTCAGGATTGGAATAAGTGGAGGGGCCGAATCAAGTCCCGATCACGGGTGAAAGCTTCCCAGGTCGTGAGCTGGTGGGTGGCATGCATTCAGCGGTACCATTGGAGTGCAAAACCGGCCATATAAAAGGCAATGATTGTCAGCTTCTAGTCGGTTGGGGTAAAGTGATAATAAAGAACCGGTTCAATTTGGAACAGCCATCCGAGAACATTGTCTCCGAAGAAAAAAGGGATTTCGAGCTTGGATAGGTGTACGGGCAGGGCGGACTAAGAATTCGTCGTTGCATGAGGAAAGAGAGGTAGGTTTTGAGAAGGAGGTGTGGAGTTTGCAGTCGAGGTCACCATGAACGAGGGTGGCGTTGGAAGCAATGGAGGGTTTACTATCGATTGAGGTTGGGCTTTGATTTGAGCCAAAGTATGTATAATTTTGGATAGAGATTTCTATAAATGTTCACCGAGAAAAGTGTTCCAAGCAATACCTTCAGAGTGGTGCTGGAAAGTGGCGACGATGCTCTCGGAGTGCTGCTGGAGGGCAACGGTCGTCTCCTTTAGTTCCGAAATCAAGTCCTCCAAAGATTTGTACCGCGTCGTCATGCCCTCTGCCATGTCTTAATAAGAGTACCAATGAAACATATTCGACCGATTGGTGCAGCAGGAACAGGAAGGGGAGATCGAGCAGAGAGTGGGGATGAGAAGCAAACATAGTGAAGGAGAGAAAAGAAGGTTCGAGAGAGAGGTAGAGATAGAGAGGAGAGGAAAGTAGGTTGAGAAGTATATCATTTCTGTTCTGTTTTCCCCATTCAAAATGGGTTAAGTATACCCACACGTGGTGGCGCACACTCACCCGAGCACGGTGTTGGGGTTAATCACTCTCTTGTGGGTGACTCAACAAACAAGTTTTGTTATCGGAGAATTTGTGAAGAGCAAATGACGGAGTTCATTTGGCGAAGAGCAAAACCGTAAAGATTTTAGGTCAACGGGAGGTCAACCGCGAGAGAACTAAAGATCAGTCAATGCAGAGGTTGGCCGCGGAGAGTATTTTCAGTGAAAAATGCCGAACACCTTTTCGGAGAGTAGAAGGTCATCAATAGCAAAGGAGGCCAACTGCCAAGGATGCCTTGAGGCACAGATTTGCCTTGAGGCAAATGCAAGTGTAGATTTTGCCCAATTGGAATTCCGGTCAAAATGTTGACCAGCTGTGAAGGCAAAATGGCTGGTATGCGCAAGATTTACCGGTTAGCCAAAATAGAATATTTAACCATTTTGAAAGAAAGCAAAATGCCCAATTTGCCATATTGGTTGGATTTGGAATCCTGTTTGGAATCCAATTGGGTTCATCGGTGCCAGCTCAGAAAATTTTCTGAACGTGTGTGATCTCAGGGTACCTGCAGGAGCAGATTTTGTCAGGAATAGAATATTCGACGGATCAACAATATATATGCATACTGTAAATGATGAAAAAGTAGCGTGAGAAATTCAAGAGTGAAAAAAGAGATGAGTATACCACCAGTGAGGAAGAAGAGAGAAAAAACAGATAGTGAAAATTAAGGAGTATTTTCTTATTTAACTCTGGAGAGTTTTTTCTTTATTATTTTCGGGTGTATTGTGGATACTCCATTTCAGGCGTTTGTAACCAATTTTTCACATAGTGGGCTTACAGTGGACTTTGTGTCCCGTGGTTTTCCCCTTCGATTTGTAAAGGGTTTTCATATAAAATTTGTGTGTGATTCTTCTTTCTCTTTTCCTTTCAATGTGTGTGACTTTATGTCATTTTATCCGTCCGACCTTTTGCCCCAACACACGACACTAATCAGAAATAACAGATAACAAATATACCAACTATAACAACTATACCCACTAATCAGCTAACCAACTGAGGGGTATGTGACAGCCTCCACAATTTATTTAAATATAATCTTGAAGTTTCAGCGATTGTTGGGTCATCCAGTTGCTCAGCCTTGTAGTTGTAGGCTGAAGCCATGGTATGTCCGATGACCCGTTGTGCAAACCCGTAACAGTTCGATTTTACAAAACTTGGGTTCGATTTTAACAGAACAAATTTAAAATAAGTTTATTGAACTAAATGAATCAAATGTCTAAAGCCGTTCGATTTTATAAAACTTGGGTTCAAATTTAAATATTAACAAATTCATTGAAGTGAAACACTCAATGCCCATCATTGACCAAACTTGTTCTTCCAAAATCGAAGAAGAACGACTAAGCAAAACCAAACCCAATGTCTAAAAACGAAGAACAACGACAAATTCTGAAACTTGGGTTCGATCTTATAAAAAAGAAACCATAGTTCTTCACCGAAGTGAATAACCCAATGTTCATCATTGACCAAAATCGGTCTTCCAAAATTGAAGAAGTGAATGAAAATTCAATACCTCCATTGGAATTAGCAGCTCCTCCTATTCAATATTGCCGCCGTTTTCAGCATCTCCTTTAACTTGATAAAACCACTTTGAGCCAGCTGCACTCAACCCTCGTCGCTGCCTGACTCAGACTCTTCTTCAACTTGATGAAATCGTGTTGAGCCCTCTATCGCCACCATTCTCAGCCGATATTCAAATTCCATTTAGATCTGTCGCAATATACCGTTGCAAAGTCACTGGTGGGTAGTCATTAACTCCTCAGCCTCGTCGTCTCGCTGCACTGAAGTTTGAGCCTCCTAAATATCCAAGCAAAATGAGAGAGGAGAGGCAAATTGTTCCCATCAATTTTCAAAACATAGGACAAATCTCAGTGGTTGAATTCATTGATTGAGATTTGTTCAAAATTTTTCAATTTTTTTTTTAAATTTTACATTGAAATTTAAAAAACTTGTAAAATACCAAAAATATATTTTAAAAATCTGTTACAGAATGTAAAAACAATGTTTTTTTAAAATAATTTTACAATCTAACTTACACACCAATATTTTATAAATTTCTGATGTGTAAAATTTAAAATAATATTTTTAGTAAGCAATTTTAATTTATTTTCATAAACCATTTTTTGTACATTTTATTTATTCTTATTAAAATTGTCTGTTAATTTTATATTTGTTATTAAATTATGTAACTTATATATTTGCCCATTAAAAATAAAATTATACTGATTAATATGAAAGGTTGAAAATGTGATTGTTTTATCAATATTTAGATTTGGTGACACTATTTTTTACAACTTAAGAAATATCATGTATTATTAATTTAATTTAATGGCACTGTATTATTTAAAGATATTTTAAAAATATGTGCGAAATAATTTTCTAACTAAAAACAATAGCCAAAACGGCAACGTAACTTATAATTTGATAACCTTACAAGACGACAAATATAAAGTATCAAAAGGGATTCTATATCTTAAAAAGATAAATATACTTATTTTTTTAATTTTGATCGTTTATTTTTAAATGAATGTTATAATTTAATTATTTTATAATAATTAATTTTAATTAATTTTTTAATTTTTAAATTAGTTAAATTATAATCATTTATTTAAAAATAGACGATTAAAATATAAAGATATGATCTCTCCATTTTTATAAGAGACAGAAGTCCCCAAATTTTCAAATAGGAATAGCAATGAGTCCAATGAAGCCGGGTTTTATAACCAACATTTTAATTTCTTTGAAAATTATCCCTATTTATATAGCATTAAACCTTATTAAAATCAAATTTAAACCAACATAGATCGAGCATAGGAGAAAGTTTATGATCACTAAATTGGGCTAAGCCCAACACAGCCATTCATCCTAACCAAAATTATGACTATGCCGAACCATAATCTAACTAGATTAATTCGACGAATTTATAAATATCTTTTTACTTCCAAATACTCTTTAAATATTCATATTTATATAAAAAAATTTAAAAATATAAGATATTTAATAAATTATAGTATATATATTAAAATATTATCTAATTATATATTTTTAAAAAAATTTATAAAAAAATTAATTTTTTAAAAATATAATCTATTAAAATATTTTATTAAATATGACATTATTTAAAATTAAAAAAATATACATATTTATAAAACATACTGGCAGAACTAGACCAAACCAGTAATGTCATTTGTGACCGTGTCTGATTCAAAAGTTAAATGAACCTAACTTTTTTCAATTGTATTCGTCTACAATACTAATATATCTTAACCAAAACTTATAAGACTTCGAGTAAATATAACTGAGCCGGTCCAACGGGCCCTGGTTTTGATTGTTAGCACGTCCCTAAAGAAATAGAAAAAGGAAAAAGCTGATAGAAAGCAGATAATATAAACAAAGTTAATTGAGATTGTCACTCCCAAGTAATATAATCTGCCATTTGCAAAATTTTTGAGCTAAAAAATATTCTAAACTCAAACGAATTCTGGCCTCGGGCCTTTCATGGCAAGTTCAGTTAACATCTGCAAAGGTTGCCAAGGGGATGGATTTGAGAAGGAGAGGAAGTGTTCAGGGCTTAAAAATACCGAAATGTTTTATGAAGTTGCAGTGTCTTTAGCATCGTCTACGTTGGCATTAGAGTTGTCGGATTGACTGCTGTTCGATGATTTCTCAGGAATCAAAAGGCGTCCGGTCATGGGATCAATTGGACGAGTATCACGTGGCCCACCTTTTCGCTCCATGGCTAGCATCGGGGGTGGAGGTAGCAACCCTGCTCTAAAAAGCATGCGTTGGACAGGCTCTGATGGCTGGGCACCAACTGACAGCCAGTACCTGCAAATGGACGAGTAAAATCAAGAAGTCAGTAAGTATGCCAGCGACAACTGAATCATCATATTGTAAACATCTATCATGGTGGAATCAAACATCAGTGCCTGGCTGCATGATACTAGACGTATCTCTAAATTGACAACATATCAACCAACAAGACGAATATTTTTTTATATATTGACCAATATTTACACCTCATGTTCCAATCTAAACAAAAAAGTGTCACAGCTATGTCAAATACTTCTATACAGTTGATACAAATACGACTTTCAACCAATACCGATATATTTTTATTTATGTCTATCATATGACATATCAACCACATCTGCCAATAAAGGATGCATTATTTCATATCTATCATCATTAGAAATGCGACAGCAACAATTAGTTAGTCACAGTGAACAACAAAGTTAGACGTGAGGCTTGGAAAAATTTCCAGATACTCAAGCGCCAGTCAAGCATATCTTAAAAGATAGGGGAAACTAGGAGATGTCCTGGAAGCAGTGTGATGTTAAATTTAGCAAATAACTGTCCGATTGAAAAACACTATACTCTTAGAAAGCAGTGGAAGGGGAGCCTCAACGCAATGATAGAATTGTCATTATATAACCTGATAGTTATGAATTTGAGTTTTAAAATCAGCTTTTTCCATGATATAAGGTAAGATATATACAACAGACCAAGGTGATCCAACCTTTTCCCAAACCCCGCGCATATGTGAGCTTCTTGGACCGGGCTGCCCTTTTCTTATACGACAGTGCCACAGTAGGCAAACAGTAGAGGCTGTAGGGCATGGGGCAAGGCCTAGGAATCAAATGTCCATTAGCAACCCAGTGTCTGACTTATATCTCTGTAAGCTAGCACCTGCTTCATTTTCTACGGGGCATATTAAGCTTTCCCATCACCATCCCCATTGGGGAGAGACTATTCTTCTCATCCTTGTTATTTTTGCTGCTCATCTTTCACCGCAGAACAAGTTCTACAATGAGGTGACCCTTACATCACCAGTCGATCATCCTCTTTCATTATTTCTGCACCTAGCTCACGTAGTTCCTTTTCACCATATGTAATGCTATGTCAACTCTCCTACAAACAAACTAACCCTGTAAAGCTCACAAGAAATTTATTCACCAAATGAGCAATGACCAACATGCGTGTACCTGACTGTTCCCTTGGCTTTTGTGTAGGCCTCAGATGCTTATGGGGAGGTATGTTTTCTGAAATTCCTTGTTTGACTTTCGCAGGATCTTTTCCCTTCTGTCAGTGGAAATATCTTTGGGTGCCTCCTTGTGGATGTGTTTTTTATGTCTTTGCAACAGGAAAAAAAAGGAAAAAAGAAACTATTGATTGTGAACTTGTCTGTACCCTTGGTTTTTGTGTTGGTCTCGAAAGCTTATGGAAGCTACATATCTTGGATTTCCTTGTTTGGCTTTCACAGGGTCCTTTTCTTTTTTGTAGGTGGGGATATCTTTGGCCGCCTCCCATGGTTGTCTTTTCTATCTCTTTGAAAAACATATAGTGCATATATATAAATATATACATACATAGATACATGTGCGTATGTATTTTGCTGTTCTGAACTGTTTATGGTTTATGGCATACCGCTTTCAGGTTTTCTCACCCCTATTTTGAGGTTTTCTTTTGATTGCATGACAGTTTGTCCACCATGTGTGGTGATATTGAGGACTGGCCTGGGCTGTCCAGATGGGGCTTCTGGGGGTCTTTCATCCGCGTTGGAGAGGGTTGAACAGCTGAAAGGCCTTCCAATTGTGATCCAGTATGAGGATGACCCTGCTTGTTGATTTCTATAGCTCTTTAGTAGATGCTTGAACAATTGGCACATGGCATACGGATGTGGGAGCACCACCAACTAGTGTTTGCTCCGTCAGAGGATGCTGTTTTAGAGTCTCAATGCTTTACCGGATGCCAATAGCAAAGATTGAGAGTTACGTGCATGAGTTCATGAGCAATTTTCCTTGTTTATGAGCTTGGGGCATGCCCTAACTGGTTAGATATTTCTATGTTCTCATCGGTTGTCTGGGTCCATGAAACAAAACCGTGATCATGTATATTCTTTCTCTTCTATAAAATTTGTTACTTACCAAAAAAAGAACAATGATCAACACAATTTATCAAGGTCAGGGGAAAACAAGAAAACTGACGTCGAAAGATGCTCACTTACTTCACTCTGTCAAAATTAATACCCATTCGTTTCTGGCCATCCTGACCTACAAATAATAAAACATGTCATAAAAAAAAACCAAGTTAGCCACAATCCTTAATGACTATCATAAAATTGGGAGAGGATGAGTCAAAAATATCTGATTCCATGACTATATCAAGCAATTCAATAAAAGATATAGTTCATTTAGGTTAAACTTTTCATGCACTGGATGATTGGAGTATAAACAACTGTAACACTCAGACCTAAGCTTTCGATTGTTCTAATTCTCCAAGAATTTCTCAACAACAATCAATAATGGCCCCCAGTTACAAACAAGACAGAAAACAGGAGACAGAAGAAAGAGTACCTGGAAGTGGGTTATAATAACCCAAGACTTCCAAATGTTTGCCATCTCTAGGAGATCTACTATCAGCAGCCATGACTCTGTAAAACGGCTTGTTTTTACAACCAAACCTCGACAATCGAATCCTCACCACCATTTTCTCAGCTTCACTTTTCTAACTAGATAGCAAATCAGTGCAAATATGGAAGTAAGATTCAGCACTATTTCCATGGTGCATCACATAATTGAAGGTGTCCTTGTCCAGTGAGACAATTCTTATGTAAAATCAGCAAATTCATTGCACTGGATGGGGGGGGGGGTGTGTGTTAGTGTGAAAGATGGGGGAGGGGGAGGGGCGAGTGGACTTTTGCAGAACAAAAAACATAGAAGGCTCACTTCGTGCTCATTATAAAAGCATGCTAATAAACATTATAGCATTTATATTGAGGGATTCTATAGCCACACTTTTCAAATAATTTAACATACATGGATGATCGCTAGAAAGCACAACCAATAAGAATTTCACTTAGTATTGTTGCTTAGAGTGATTTTGAGAATAGAGTAGACACATAATTTGGTCCCTCAAGTAACTCCAATAACCTCATTGAGTTCCTCAAGTCGAATTTTCCCATTAATTAGTTCCCAAATGTATTTTGCTACTAGGTATTATCTTAATATTTTTAATGATTTATTAGTGAGTTTTCTGCATAATTTTGTCCTTTCGAAAGCTCTTTAAGTAAACTCAATCTGGATACAAAAGCTTTCAGTATACCCAATGAACATGAATAATCAGAAATAGATTATTGATACGGGAATATATCAAAACAACAACAATGACAATTCTAAAAGGGTAGCAACTAAATCTAGGAAAGGCAGGTTGCCCACAACCAAGTTAGACAAGGTACACGCTTTCCTCAACATCAATTTTTTTCCAAGAGCAATGGATCATAAATTAGAACTTATACGCAAAAATTGATTCCTAAAGCAATCTTCTAGTATGTTGTAACAGTGGTACTCACTCATCCTTAATTTCTTTCCTTTTTTTTCTGAAACCAAAGAACAGAGTACTACTATCCACTGAAGAACCACACAAATGAGGAAGACGGGAAGATAATCACAGGTGAAATGAGGTCCCATGACTCGTGGCGTAAAATAGTCGACAAAAGCTTCTATTGATTCATGAATTAAAAGAACAGATTGACCATTGGTTCGTAAATTTCCCCGTATTACGAAAACCCTGAGATGAATGCAAAGTACCCAGAAGAAATGCCATATAGACTCACTTAGACATATGATCAAACACCTTACAGGCATTACGGCAATCATCGAAGAGCCTAAAATGTAAGCAAGAATCTTAAAAGCATTTAAACTAGAGAGAAACAATCTTATTTCATAAGCACTTAACATCCAATAATCCAACCCAAACGTCGAAAAATTTAGGATCTTAACCATTATCCAACAGATGAGCGAAGCAGATATCAAGACTCGTCGAGTAACACGGCAAAGCGCTCTGAGATTCAAAGTACCTCTTGCGCTTTCCTTGTAAGTAACTTTTAACCGCCGGAAGTCGGTTGAGCTCCTCGACGCCGGAGAGGTTTGAACTTTCTCCCTGGGCTTCGATTTACCGATTCTAGTATACAGCCCAACGCCACGTTTGATTTAGCGGTCGAAATTTGAGTTAATGGCCTCGAACCTGAAATGCGAGTTGAGGGGCGCTGTGCCGCAGCACAGTGCCGTTGGATTTAATCCAACGGCCTTCCCTTTTTTGCTTTTTTTTTTTTTTTTTGTTTTTTTCTTTTCCCCCCTATTTTAATTTATTTAACCACTTTATTTCTTTTTTTTATCTTTATTATTTACATATATTTTAATTATTCTTATTAAATATAAACTCATATAAAAATTAAATATATAAATAAATTTATTCATAAATTAGATCAAAATTTTATTATTTATTAAATATTTATATTTATATTTTATAAATTTATAAAATAATAATTTTATAATTATATATTTTAAAATATTATTATACAAGTAGGATTATATTTTATAAATTTATAAAATAATAATTTATAATCTTATATTATTAAAATATTATTATTAATGCGTCATCGAATTCAAATTGCTATATAGATTAGAGAGCCAAAAATTATTTCACACAGTCGAATCGATCTGAAACAGGTCCAATTTTCATGTGCTTTGAATTTGGATTTTATGTAATACAATAAATGACGATTAAAAGATTTACGTAACTCACTCTTCGATATATTTTGTGATACTTAAGTCCAATAACTTTTTTTATAGAAAGAAAATAGATTATGTAAAGTAAGAATATTTGTAAAAATAATTATATAAAGTACACTTAATGAAAAGTGTCATAATGAGAGAGTGTGCATTGAAGTATTCTAAAATTATCCTCTGCTAATTTTTTAGACTTTTAGTTGAACGTCCCCCTTCTACCTGTTGAAAAAGAATTGTATATATATATTAATGGGTAATTAATTTCTTTGCCAACTTTTCATAAAACCGTTCTGATTGATAAGAGGATATCATTTGACCGACGGTTCTAAACTGACAATCGAGTCCGCTAAACTATCCAAATTAATTTGAATATCATTATGATTGTCGCTCCAGTCAGCTAGAGTGGGTATCATTATCATATATGAAACAAATCGTTTTGATTAGACCAACGGGCTCATTTGCTAACTTTGGGTCACATGGGCCGACCAAAAATTAATTTAATTATGGGCCAGATCCTTGACGGACCTTTTCATTGGGTCAATGACAACTATACCTATCAATTATATTAAAAAGATTATATTTTATAAACTTATAAAATAATAATTCCATAATAATATATTTTTAAAAGATTATTATATTAATAGAATTTAAAAAATTATAAATAAATATTTATTTGATATTTTTTATTTTATAAAAAATTTCAAAACTCAAAAAATAAATTAAAAAAGGTTGAAAAAAAAGCGAAAAAAAAAATAAGGACCCTACCCGTTGGATTTAATCCAACAAGCAACCGCTGTGACGCATGCCCACCGAAACAGGCCCCTAGCTTCCCTAAAATGTAGCATGTTGGCCGGTAAAAATAAAACTTTTATTCTTATATTTTTTTCTAATAGAATAATAAATTTATTATTTAATTATTTTATTAAAAAATAAATATTTATTTAAATGAAAAAATAAAAAAATAATATTTTTATCGATATTTTTTATTTCTTATAGTCAATAAATATATGTTCTTAAAATAATTATTATTTTTCCTATTACTATTTAAAATAATTATTTACAATCAATAGGTTCGATATACCCAACTCGGGAAAAGAAACCGTTCAACTATTTCATCTTATTCATAAGCGGTTATCATGAGCGATTGTTATGAGTTGTTGTCAATGGATAAGGACAACTACCATCTAACTTTATAAATATCCCCCTTTATCTAAGAGGAAGAGGAGGCCCTTGAGGAAAAAGCAAGGAGAAATGGGCCAGACTGGTAGGAAAGAATTCTCCCTCCAGAAGACCCCTCATGAATTCCTTCGACCAAGGAAATGTCAACCCTTTATTGAAGGAATCCAACCCTCCATCCCAGGAGGCCATCCAGGAGATTTATCCTCTTTCTAAGAGTCTTCCTTTATTTAGGAGGCCTACTTTTCATACCTCTAAGTCGCCCGCTCTCCAAGCCGCCTTTTTTTCGAGCACACCCGAATGCTCAATCTACCGCTACATATATTTACGTATCCTCCTTATATTTTTCTATTCTCTTAAAAAAATATCTGATTTGTGTGCTGGAGGATATATAGTGGGAATAATTTTTGCCATCCTCTAATCTCTCGTTTTCAGTTGTTGCACAGGATTTAGGATCGAAGTTATGGAGACCGGATCCGCATCCGCATCCGCATCAGATTGACACAGTATGAAGATCCGATTCGCAGCCCCCTAATCCATATGATAATCCAAATTTGTTGAACGCAACATTGACGCCACTTGTGAAAAATAACTGAAAGGTCTAACCACCGAACAATAAAGAAACAAACACACTCAATATTCATATTTTAACCAGGATCTCTACCAGGGAATCACCTCCATTGCAATGATCCCCTTTGGATAGCCATGGTGATACCCTGCCTACTCTTGACATGCTTAAATGTTTGGGGACTGGGAGATTCCTCTATAACTCCCAAAATCCTGTAACTAAGGGGAAGGAATCAAAAAAATGGTGTCGGACAAAATGCCTAATTATATTATTATTTTAAAAACAGGGGTGAAAAAGGACGTCAAGCAAAGGAAAAAAAGAGAGAGAAGATGTCACGGCGAGCAGCAATAGCAACCACCATCGACGAATGAGACGTCGACGAAGCCCTCTCCCTATTTTCCCATCCGATTTGTGTCATGGTGTGAATGAAAGAAATCGTGAGCATTGAAAAACCACCTCGTGCCCAAAGTCCTCGTCCAGCATTCTACCTCAGTAAGCATTGGGCCTTCTTGGGCTCCTAAGACCATGCTGGCGCCTGGCTTGCAGTGAGGCAGAGGGCAATAGCGCCCATATGGAGTTCATAAAATGGGGTCAGGCGGAATGTCATTTCCGGAGGCATTCCTATCATTAATATAATAATATTATAATATTAGTAATATAATAAATATTATTATTAACTTTTATAAAAAAAATAGAAAATAAAAGTAAAAATAGAAAAAGGCGTTAGGCAACACAAACAAAGAAAGAGGGGAGGAAGAGAAAAGAGAAGAGAAAGGGCCCAGAAAAGGTGCAAGAGGAAAGAGGAAAGATTCAATCCATAATCTGTCCGAAGACCAACTAATTTGGCTACAATCCAGTCTGGCTTTCAAGATCAATCCAACGTCCAGAACTTGTCTGAGAACAAGAAACAAAGAGGAAGCGTCACCTCACCACAATGTTTCTCTTATTGCCTCTGCTATTAATGCTCCTGTTTAATGACAAAAGTAGAAAGAAAAAAGGTGCCTCATCATTGTGGAAGACCCAACGGCCATTCCACAGTCACATCTGAGTCGACGGTTACCAAGCCTGATCCAACTGATATGTCAGTCACTTCCACATGCCTTTCAGTCAGGATCTCCTAATCCTCAGACACAGGAGGCTCGATCTCAGCATGAGTATCGGTCACCTCCATGGACCCCTCAGTCTCTATCTCTTCTCTGTCATCAGGCCCAATGACCTCGGATGCAGGACTCATCGAAAAGTACCAGAACTGTCGAGCACACACTTAGTGTTGACTGCCACGGCTAACTGTATGGTAGAGGCTTATCATATGGGGCAAGGAGTCAATCCCTTTAGGACTAAAAGGGGTCATTAAATACCCCCTAGATGATATTGATATCAAATAAGGGCCCAAGTCGGTATAAATCCAACGAATAAAGTATTGACCATAGAACTAATGCTCCCGACGCCTCAAACACCAACAACGATTCCAAACCAAATCCAGGGGAGTTTTGCATGTATCACACTAATTGCTTGAATCATATTTAATTAATAGAATAATCCCTTTATCTGCTCATACGAGTGCTCACAAATTATCGTATATTTTCGAATGACTTAAACTGCTCCTAATTTGGGTGAATTTTTATTCACTTGATTCCAAAACTCGATTACATCACTGAGTGGCCCAAAAGAGGTCAGATTTTAAAACTCAATTATATCACCGAGTGGCCAATAAGCGATTGAATTTTAAAACTCGATTACACCACCGAGCGGCTCAAAAGAGGTCGAATTTTGAATCCCGATTACATTACGAGTGGCCCAAAAACGGTTAGATTTTAAAAATCGGTTACATCACCAAGAGGCCTGAAGAGGTTGAATTTTAAAAATCAAATTTCCCAAGAATAGCAAGCCGATAAATCCAAATCTACAGATAGGGTCCCACCAGAGACATGCCAAGGTTTGAAAAATGTCGAACCACCCGACATGGGAGCTAAAGATGGGTCCGGTATACATGGCTCGAGAAGAAAAATCACTCAATCGTTTCATCTTATCCACGGGTAGTTATCACGGGCGGTTGTTGTGGGCGGTTGCCAATGGATAATGACAACTATCCTCCAATTCTATAAATATCTCCCTTTATCCCAGAGGAAGAGGAGGATCCTGAGGAAAAAGAAATGAGAAATGAGTCAGCCTGACAGGGAAGAATTCACCCTTCAGAAGGCCCCTCATAAATTCCTCCAACCAAGGAAATGCTAACCCTCTATCTAAGGAATCTAGCCCTCCATCCTAGGAGGCTATCCAGAATATTTATCCTCCTTCTAGGAGTCTCTCCATTCATTCAAGAAGCCTACCTTCCATTCCTTTAAATCACCCCTCAGTCAGGTGTATCTCCAAGCTGTCTTTTTTCCAAGCGCACTCAAATGCTCAATCTACCGCTACATGTATTTGCGTATTCTTTTTACATCTTTTTATTCTCTTAAAAAGATATCTGATTTAAAAGTCAAAAAATATACGGTGGGAGCAATTTTTATCATCCTCTGACTTCTTATTTTCTATTGCATTGCGCAAGGTTTAGGTTTAAGGTTATAGAGACCGAATTCATATCAGATCGACTGAAAGTGAAGATCTGATTCGGACCTCCTAATTTGTAGGACAACAGAAATTCGTAGAATGCAGTATTAGTTAATAGTTACACATCTATCATTCAAAATCATATCTCCTCTTTGCTTTAAAATTTACTGCCCTTTTACTTCAAAATCGCCCTTTCACATTTACCGCTCCAAACACACATTACTTAATCATCATTCATCTATGCCCTAAAATCTCATCACCTGTTCACTTCCAAATTTCATCGCCCCAAAAACCAATTATCTAACCATTATTTATCTGTCATTCAAAATCTTACCGTCCATTCACTTCATAATCTCACTGCCCAAAATCTGCCATTCACTTCAAATATCTTGTCACCCTAAACCTTTTTTGGACTTATCAAAACATAAGTATATGCTAAAATATCTTTTGTTTAAATACATATATAAAAAAATTATTAGTATAAATTTTTACATTATTTCTTTTGCTATTATTATATATTAAGTACTATAAAAATTAGTTTTTAACTTAATTTTAGTTATTTTAAATTGATAATCAAATATAAAAATCATAATTTTTAATTTTATTATTATCTTATTTTATTTTTTAATAATAATTATTATACTTATATTTTATTTCATTTTAATAATTAGTTGTGTCTAGTTGTAAAATTAATAATTTATGTATTTTGTTTTTTAAAGAAAAATATTGTGAAAGAAATTTTTAAAACATGAGAAATACAAGTACTAGTCAGTTGTTAAATATTAATTTTAAATATTAAATAATTAATAATGATATTTTTTTCTATTTGATACAATTCTATAATTTAAATTTTATTTAGAAATATACAAAATAAATGTTTTAAAAACATTTAATAAATATTGTAACTTATTTTTATGATAAAATAAAAAACAGGTACTATTTGATTATCAATGATATTTTAACACTTATACATATAAATAAATATTTGAATTACATAATTCATAAAACTAAAATAAAAAATTACTCATATTTTTTCCCATAAAATGAAAATTTAATAGCAGTAGAGATACCTAATATTTCGTCCAATTACAAAAAATAAAAATAAAAATAAAAATAAGGAAAGAATTAAATTTTGATAGAATTTTAAGTATTTAGCAATCACTTATTTTAACACTAGTCGCATAACTTCTAATATATGTTGCTTGCATCATAAATAAAGTATTTATATTCAATAACAATAAAACAAATGAAATTATGATAATTAAAGTTTTGTTTAAGTATTTATGCCTTTTGGCAAAAATATAAAAAATTGATATTATTTATAAAGTGATTGGAGCATTGAATTTTCTCTTCCACTTGTACTTTGGAAATTTTGCAAAAATTTGTGTTGCTACGGCTTTTTACTTATAATGCAACTGATATAGTTCCATCAAATCGAATATGATAGATGAAACTATGATACTTGATTTTTTAATTTATTTTTTATAATATCATAATTATTATATTGAATTAATGTAAGAAATAATTATATAATAGAAATTTTTTTAAAAAAAATTACATTTTTGAGAAATTAGGTTTGACTCCTGATAGGTGCCTGTGACAGTCTTACACATATTTTAGGTAGAATAATTGCACTTGAGGAGTACATATGAGGCGCTCGTATGTATTTTGAATAAAATGAGTTGTGTATGGTATAGTATTCGCGCATGTATGTAACATGATATGGTGTTTGATGTGTTTTTTATCGGCACTCATCTGTTAACTAGGGATTATAAGTCCCCATTTGCCTAATTTCAGTCATTCATAGAAAAAATAAAGAGAAAAGAAAAAAAGATAGGGAATAGGAAAAAGAGAAGACAGAGAATAGGAAGAAAAGGAATTTCAGAGTTATTTTATGTCAAATCTGATAAATCGTTGGTTTAAGACAAATATATCATCTAAACTCATTATTTAGTCTACTTTTAAAATCTTTTAATTTTATTTTTAATTTTTATTTAAATATACATGAATGTTACCTTTTTCATCCATTTTTTGAATGTCATTACATGAATATGTATTTCATCAAATACTTTTGATTTTATTTAATTTTACTAAATATTCAAAAATTTTGTTTGTTTTCACCAAAAATTTAGATATTTCAAAAGACCTTGTTCTAAAATTAAATATTGTAAAAAAATCATAAAATATCTGAGCATTTTACCTTGTATATTATTTTTATATAAATATTTGATTAGAACTCTATTTTATGACGTGGAGATATATTATATTTTTTTAGATTTAAAAAAGCTTTATATATTTATTATAAAGTTCACTGTTTGATAAATAATAACCATTACAAGTGAATAGAAAGTTTATATTTAAAGATATATTAATATATTAGGTACATTTGAAGAATATACTTATCATTTATGGGCAAAAGAAATAGCATTTAACCCTATTTATTAGATAATATAAACGGTATACCTATAATCTTAAATAGTAATACATCAGCCTAAAATTATTGACAATATAAGTATCCCATTCTTCAAAGATATCATCTTAATTAGTTAATATATGAGTCATCGATTTTTGATTTTAATATTTGTATATGTTTTGATTTTCTTAAGTTTTTGTGACTTTTTGATATAATTTCTTGACTTTCATATTTTATAAATGCATTATAAGTTTTGATATTCTAATATTTTTCGTATGATTGTCAACTTTTGAATATTATATATATATATATTGTTGAGTCCAACTCAGATATGGGCCGAGAAATATGAGGCCCAATCGCAGGGGGCTAATCTAACCAAGCAATAGGGCCCAAACTTTCCAGTAAAGCTCAACGGATCCTATCGTACGACCCGCGTGATACCCCAATTCGATAGCCAATCAACACGCCTTCACAACCTGCTAGGATGGCTGCAGACAGTGGGAACCAGTGCAGAAGATACAAGCTAATGAGAGAGAGGTCAACGATATAAGCTACGGGATAGGTCGTCATCATAAAGTTCAGCCAATTCTAGTGTGGGCAACAAACCAGGCGTGTTTGGCATCTCGTAATAGTCCCCTATCATCTGCAAGACAACAATCGACCTCGCTGGTCACCACCAGCGTCTAGTAACCGACGAATCCTAACAAACCTCTTATCGGGAGCCCGGCTCCTAAAGCCTCCCAATGAGAGCTCATAAATATCTTCTCCTGCTAAGGAAAGGAGAGGGAGGAAGAAAAAACATTAAGCAAAGAAAATAGTGAGCAAAGATCAAGTGTTTGAACCTTCACCATTCCATCTCTAGGAGTAAGAACCAACTCTCTACACTCGAGCCACCGCCACTTCCCGGCGGAGTTAGTAAGACACCCACAGCGGTGCAACCAACGGAACCTAGACCTCCAAACAAATCCCACTCACACTCCCGCATCCTTACGTTCCTATCACGTTTACCTTTAGACATGCATTCCTCTATTTATCGCAAAAGATATCTAACATGAGTATCTAAGTGTTTACGGTAGAACAGCCTCCCGTCGTCCTCTAACCTCTCGTTTGCAGTCTGTGGTGTGCAGGTTTTAGGTTAACAGTAACAGAGACCGAACTCGATCTAGATCGACCCATATCGAAAGATCGAACTGTTCTCTAATCCGTATGACAACCGAGGATCAGGAACGCATCATTAGCGCCATCTGTGAGAATAACTAAAAGTCCAATCCACATGCTTTCAACAACGTCAGCATGGTAAATACCCGAGCGCAAGTTAGTGCGGCCAACTGGGATGCCACTTCGTGTGGTAATTGCCCTCCCTGGGCAATAGGATGGATGACCATCTCGGCCCATGTGTACAAGCACTTGATATGAGAATGGACAACATCTTGAAAGTCGTTCAAACCATTTGCTCGTGATTGGACGAGCGACCAAAAGGGACGTTACCCTTGGCCTCTTAAACCATCACGTCCAAGAAAAAGGGTAGGGGAAAGAAGCACCCCTCGAAGCAAGTTAGCCAGCACAACGATCTCGGGATCCAGGTTTTCTCAAACAATAAAGTTCCATCACAACTTGAAGATCACTTAAGTTCAAGAGTCCGGGAGGATAGCCCAGAGAGGCAAAATCCTTGGAATTCACGAAAGCCCGCATGTCAAGCAGGGTCTTCTCGTGGTGAGTTCCCCCAAAAGGTTCGCAGCCATCCGACTTCTCAGATTGGGTAGAACCCTTACGAGTTGAGAAACTATCTCAACAAGAAAAGGAAAACGGCTCCTCCCTAAATGGAGGAAAAATTTGAGAAGATTTGGCAGTGTGTCTTTGGGGATGATACTAAAGGAGGAACTACTGACTTATGCAGATCACCATTTATTATGGAGATCAGGACGATGCTGCTTTCTCACAAGTTTAAAATGTAGAATCTTGATGTCTACGATGGAGGTACTGATTCAATAGATCATTTGGATCACCTTCGGACACACCTAAGCCTCCAAGGCTTAGATGAGATGACGATGTGTCAATGTTTCTCCTTAAAAATTAAGGGCAATGCCAAGATTTAGTTTTATGGATTGCCAATAAACTCAATCCGATCATTTGATCGGTTAGCGGAGAATTTTTCCTTCCAATTTGTTTCCAGTCAAAGAGTAGAGAAGCAACCGTGACACCTTACTCATGTGAAGTAAGGATTCAGGGAAAGTTTGAAAAGTTTTTTCAAGAAGTTCATTACAAAAGCGAGACATATCCCAAAGTTTACTGATGGAGTTAAGCTCACTGTATTCTTGTTTGCACTAGAGGGAGGTAGCTTCTTCAAACACTTCGTACACAGGGAGCCACAAACCTTCGAGGAGGTTGAGGCGATCACTCAAATATACATAGCTGCCAAAGAGGCTAATAGAGCCAAGAGGCTTCAGTATGAAAAGATTACCCACCCTAGGGTGGTGGAAGGAAAAAGGAAGGATGAGAACCCTCAAGGTCCCCGATAACCAAGGAAGCTATAGAAGTTCGAACAAGTTACTCAATGGGAGCTCAGGCCCTTGAGCTTGACCCCCTGAAATGAATCCCACACCAACATCCTGATATAGATTCAGGATTAAAAGTTCTTCAAGTAGCCAAAAACCTTGAAGAACCCTGATAATAGTGACCAGTCAAAATACTGTTATTACTATCAGTGCAGAGGGTACATTACGAAAATTGCAGAACGCTACAAAAGGAGATTGAATACCTGATCAGCAAATGGAACCTCAACCGTTTCTTACAAAAACCCGGACAGACTGCTGATGGGGCAAACGATGGTGGAGCCAATCAGCCAAGAAACTGAGTGGCCGCAGGAGTTGTGAGCATGGTATCAGCACGACTGACCAAAAGCAGCGCTGAAGAAAGTTCTAAGGCAGCTGCTGCTAGCAAGAAGCCGAGGATAGGAAATAGGAAAGTGGTTATTAGTTTTAGTGCTGAGGACATGGCTCATATAATTTTTCCCCATTCTATCCCATTAGTTGTATCAGCACTCATTTCTGATGGCACCACAGACTATTAATTAAAATGAGTGTTTATTAATAATGAAAGTTCACGAAATTTACTTTATCTCGACTCCTACTTTAAGTTAGGATTTTAAAAAGGTCAAATGAAAGCAGTTGAAAGACCGCTCTCTGAGTTGGGCAATGAGCCAGTGCCAGTTCAGGGAGTCATACAACTTGAAATCACTCTGGGGACTTACCCACGGATTGTATCCAAGACTCTTTCCTTCTTGTTAGTAGACCTTCCATTGGTCTATAACGTAATCCTCGAACGTCATTATTTGATTACCTTCAGATATATAACTTCCATTCCCCATTCAAAGATGAAATTTTCAATGCCATCTAGAGTTGGAGAAGTCCTCGAAGACCAAGTGACCGGACGAACATGTTATCTATCTCAAGTCACTCAGACGCCTCCTTCCCAACCCGACGAAGACCTTGACTTTCGTGATAAGACAATATTATAGCAAGCTCAGTTTAGGGAGTAGACCGACCGAATCCCCCTAGATCTCAATGAACCTAAAAGATATGTCCAGATAGGAAACTCTTTACTGAAACTTTTTGAGAGCGGCTTGTTAGCTTACTTCGACAAAATTTGGACGTTTTTGTCTAGAAACCAAGTGATATGCCTAGGATACTTATTGGAGTAATGATCCATAAATTGGATCTAGTTATCAGTCACATACCCGTTCGGCAAAAATGGCGAAACTATTCGATTGAGAAGCTGATTGCCATCCGAAATGATATAAAGAAGCTTCTGAATGCTGGGTTCATCAGAAAAGTTCAGTATCCAAGCTGGTTGTCAAATATGGTCATGCTCAAGAAGAATAACCAAAAGTGGAGGATGTACATTGATTTTACGGATGTCAACAAGGCATGTCCAAAAGACAGCTTCCCACTTCTGATGATTGATTAGCTTGTGGATTTAACGTCCAAACATAAGCTTTTAAATTTTATGGACGCATACTCGGACTATAATCAAATTCGAATGAGTCCAGAGGATGAAGGGTACACTTTATTCATGACAGATTAAGGGACATACTGTTACAAAATTATTTCCTTCGAACTGAAGAATGTTAGTACTATTTACCAATGGTTTGTCAACAATATGTTCAAGACCTAAATTAGATGGAACGTGGAGGTCTACGTAGATGATATGCTCATCAAGAGTAAAGTCACTAACCACTGTATTCAAGACATTGAGGAGACATTCAACATTCTGATGTAACACCAGATGAGGCTTAATCAGGCAAAATGCACATTTGGAGTGGCATTAGAAAACTTCTTAGGCTATATCGTTTCACACCGTGGGATCGAAGTAAATTCTGAGAAGATCAATACTATCCAGGGCATGAA
This sequence comes from Nepenthes gracilis, assembly GCA_033239525.1. Lineage (NCBI taxonomy): Eukaryota > Viridiplantae > Streptophyta > Magnoliopsida > Caryophyllales > Nepenthaceae > Nepenthes > Nepenthes gracilis. The sequence continues at coordinate 15,486,731 of BSYO01000016.1, read as the reverse complement.
TTTTCCTCGAACAGTGAAAGAAGTCCAAAAGTTAACTGGAAGGATAGTAGCACTTTTCTCTATTCTTAACAAAATCAGTCGAGAAATATTTACCCTTTTTAATGCTCTAAGAGAAACTAAGACTAACAATTTTCAATGGACGAACGATTGTGAAGCGGCCTTTAGAGACCTTAAGGAGTATCTTTCCAACCCTCCTCTTCTGACTTCCCCCCGAGAAGGCGAGGAATTGTATTTGTATTTGGCTATATCAGATGCAAGTTTGAATTCGGCCTTGATTCGAAAACAGTAGGACAGGTAGCAACCTGTGTACTATGTCAGTAAGATCCTGGCAGACACAAAGACCAGATACATCGGGGCAAAGAGAATGGTATTAGCGCTTGTATATACTGCTTAAAAATTGAGACCACATTTTCAAGCGCATAAAATCGTAGTCTTGACGAATCAATCTTTAAGAGCAATATTGCAGAAGCAAGATATGTCTGGGCGGCTAGTTGAGTGGGTCATCAAGTTAGATAAGTTCGACATAGAATTCCACCCGATGCCTGCTTTAAAATGTCAGGCCTCAGCGGAATTTATTGTTGAAACGTCAACATTTACTCTGAACACGTCAAACTTGTGTAACAATAATGAGCAACTCAACTCTCAAGTTTGAACTTCGCATGTGGACAGCTCCTTAATGAAAGATGGTTGTGGTGATGGCGTTGTGCTAAGAACACCTGAAGGATTGGAGATTAAATATTCAACGATCCCCGGTTTTCGACAACAAACAATGTCGCAAACTATGAATCACTACTCACAGGACTTCGATTAACTAAAGAATGCTCGACCAAGAACCTAGTCATCTACAATGACTCACAATTAGTTGTTAATCAAGTTCAAGGAAATTTTAAAGTAAGCCATCCATAACTTTTTAAGTACCTTTCAAAGGTCCGAAGTCTAATTTTGATTTTTGAGAAGATGGAAATAGCCCATATTTCGAGAGAAGAAAATGACAAAGCTAACTCATTGGCGAAGGCAGCAACGTCTGGAGACCCCAAGCAGTATGCTCGAGAAATACGTGGGGTCCTCGGATATCCCAACATAGAAGATCCTGAACCAAAAGTTACACAAATAGCTAGTGTGGACAATTGGATGACTCCATATTTAAAGTATCTATCCGAAAGAACACTGCCCGAGGACTTGAACGAATCCAAAAATGTGAAAAAGACGGTACGTTGGTATACGATCATGGACGGCCAATTATACCGCCATGGGTTTTTTGCTCCATACATGCAGTGCCTTACTCCAAAAGAAGTTGATTACGCTCTTGAAGAAATACACCTTAGTATTTCCGAATCCTACATCGGGTACAAAAACCTTACTTTGAAGCTAATAAGATAAGAATATTACTGGCCAACCACAAAGAACGACGCCATGGACTTTATACAGAAGTGCAAAAATTATCAAGTACAGTGGGAGTTTGACATCTTTGGACCGTTACCGATAGCTTCTCGATAGAGAAAGTTCATCATTGTCGGGAATGATTACTTCATGAAGTGGGTCAAGGCTGCTCCATTAGTTCAGATAACCGAGCAGAATGCCACGAAGTTCGTCCGTCAAAATATCGTGTGTAGGTTTGATATTCTAGAATGTATTGTAACCGATAATATAACCCAATTTACTTATAAATGGTTCACCAAATATTGTGTAAACCTGAGGATAAGGTTGGTTCATACCTCAATTACGTACCCACAAAGTAACGGACAAGTAAAAGTTACCGACCGCACGATACTACATGGATTGAAGACGAAGTTAGAGCATGTTGGGGGCTCGTGGGTAAATAAACTTCTGTCGATCTTATGGTCATATAGAACGAGATTAAGAGAACCGGCTAAAGAGACGCCCTTTAGCTTATACTATAGGGTTGAGGCAGCCATTCCAATAGAGGTCGGCCTCCGGGTGAAAAGTTTCAACCCGGCCAACATTAAAGGATTGCCAAATATTACAATAAAAAGGTGAAGGCACATCAATTTGATGTAAGAGACATAGTAGTGTGACACATTGAGGCCACAGAAAAATACCGATCGGAATAAACTTTCTCCAACTTGGGAAGGGTCGTTCCTGATCTCAGCCATCCTTCAAAATTTGGCATACAAGTTATGCACCCAAGAAAGCAGACTAGTCTCTCGACGTGGAATGCTTTTCACCTCAAAAAATATTATTAGTAAACGTGTTAATGGTCAGGTAAGGTCGATTGCCTCATTCGATATACTTGTATCACATTTAAATTAATAAAATGAATCCTTTTTATTTATTCCTTGTCTTGCATTTCATCTCAATGCTTGCATGTCATTTCATAAAGCTACATAACCTAGGTTGCCCTTAAGTCAAGTGAAGTTTTTCTCTTCACTTGTTCTCAAAGTTACCCTAGAGCAGCCAGCAAACTCGGTAACATCACCGAGCGACCGAGAAAAGGTCAAATTTTGAAACTCGGACACAACACCGAGTAGTTCCTTAGAAGTCAGACTCCCAAAACTCGGTAAGAACACTAACCAACTCATGTGAGGTGGGGCATTAAAACTTAAGGGGCTTAAATGGTATGAATGCGGAGACCTTAGAAGAAGCACTATCAGCCAAACATGGTCGTTGGGTTCAAACATCTCTCTCACAAGAGATGGAACACCCTTATGATGTGTCCTAAAAGAGAACAGGGACCTAGCCTATGAGCAATCCGAAGAGAGAAATCGAATTGGAGAACATATTTTATTCATATGATGGATACATACATTTTTTTAAAAAATGTTTTTAAGCCCCAAAAGATTCTAACTCAAATGGATCCAAAATCTCATCATCTTTCGAACAGCCAATCAGATCGAATTTACATCAGCACTGCCATTCCTCGAATGGAGCAGGGAGAGAGGAAAGTTTGGGATTGCTAAGTGGATTATGTGTCGATAAATTTTGATACTGTCCTAGTACTTTCTCACCAAGGCAAATCTGATGTCTGCAGCCTTTATTGAGATCCTAAGCTCCCCTTCTAAACGAAGACATCTGTTCCGAAGGGAGACCTACTATTGCTATTGAGTCATCAGCGACTCCACGAGTAATGAAAGTTTATTCTTTACCTTTGTGAGCTCACACTCGAGACAATCGACATGCTCGTCCAAAGCTTTGAAGGTATTTAAGTCTACGCAGGATTTGGCAGTTTCAACAATAATTGAAATAAATCAACCAGCTCATTATCGTAGCTGCAAGGAAAAAGCCGATTAGTAGTGCCTTAATTAAAGAGAAGGATAAAAGATGCCGAGGAACAAACCTTCAAAAAGGGAGATCTCCCTGGTAATTCTTCCTCTCTCTAGACTTCGAGCCCAATCATCCCGATGCTGGAGCCACATCCACAACAGCAGCAACTTCCTCGGCCTCGGACTCGTCAACTACAACAATTTCCTCGATTCATGGGCCTCAACCACAACCTCGGACTCACCAATTGCTTCATCGACAATTGATGCTGGGGGCTCAGGTATTTCAAAATGTGCCATGGCCCCAGTTTCTGCTTGATTTATAGATGGAGCTGCTGGAGTTCCCAAAACATCCTCAGTCATGGCTCTTTGAATGGCCTCTGATAAAATACTCCTCTCCTGATACACTTGGATGGCGGGGCAAGGGACCACAGAGCTAGACACTTTAGCTGCCCTTATTTCTTCCTCCTTCTCAACCCGCTTAGTTGGTGCCTCAACAACGTCCTTGAGGGATTTGCAATAATCAAGTCCGAGGGTTCACCCAGAGAGGTGGTCGGAAGGTCAGGAAAGCTCTCCCCAAAGGATGAAGAAACAATGAACAACCTAACATCTATATCCTTGTCAAAAATGCATGAGCCATAGATTCGCCGACGGCTGACGGTCCAGCCTCAGTGCTTTGAACTGAGACCATTTACGCGAACCTTTTGTTCTTCACCAGTTGTTCGCTGATGGCTTCATCGTCGTCGGAAGGGGAAGTCTCAACTCTTGTCTCCGTCCAACGGCTTCTCACTTCCCTGTCGGATGGCTCTCTTATTCTCAGCGGCCATTATTTTCTCTTTATTTTCCTCTTTTTGGCCACTAGGGAAGTGGGGATTTTTGAGCCCTCAGGCTTAAGATCCCACTGGGCCTTTTCGAAGGCCTTGCTTCTCAACCGACGGTTCTTTTTGTTCTCACTAAAAGAACCGTGATTAGTCAATACTAAACAAATGAAATCTTGCACCGCTTCTCTTTCTTACTAAATAGCATTAGAGCAAAATCCTGACGCTATGTTTCCCCACTCGTTCGAGACTACCCACTCAGGAGGGACAACCAGAAAAAAGTACTTATCCTTCCACTGTTTGGTTGAATCGAGATTGCCCCCACTTATGACAACAAACTCAAGGCTGAGAGAGATTATGACCCAATCCTACCCGTGAGTAAACCCCAAAATAACTTTACCAGCTATGCTATCAAAAACTTTGTCATAGCAACATGCAAAGACACAAATGGAAACCAATTACCTTACGGCATTTGGTTGTAGTCGAGCAACTGGAACTTCTAAAGCCTCCATTATTTGGTAAAGCTCTAAGACCATGGGAAATCAAAGACATCCTTTTAGATGGGTCTCGTATACAGTGACAAACCTATCAGAAGGCAAGCAGGCCCTATCATCAGCATTGGGTACCAAGAAGGCAAATGAACTAGAAATCTTATACTTAAAGCGGAAACCACAATGTCTCTATGGAAAAATGTGAAGGCAATGTCTTTAACATCGGGTGCCATGGCAAGAGACTCTGAGGAAGAAGAAGACAGGATGAAAATGGAGACAAAGTGTATGAAGAAAGAGGCGGTGCAATCGAAGGGAATCCTAGTAAATAAAGGGACTTAGACGTTGATTCAATTCAAAAGACGCCCTCAATAGCAGGGGCACGTGTCGGCTTTTCACTAGGCAAAAAATAATAATGGTTGTTATTTATGGGCTTTTAGAGGCGATGCCAATCGCATTGAACGACCTAACGGTGCATATGAGCGACCCAGACTAAAGACGTGTCCTCGGACAAACTTTAGCCATGCAACAGGATTCAAGAATATCCTCAGACTAAAGCTATCTCCACAAACATGTTTTGGCCATTCCGCTTGATCCAAAAATATCCGCAGGCTGAAGTTTCATCCTTAGAGATATTTTTGTCATGCTACTGGATTCGAGAATACCTGTGGACTAAAGTTACGTCCTCGGAAATATTTTCATCGTGCAACTGGATTTGAGAATATCTAGCAGATAAAGTTATGTCCTCAGAAATATTTTCGTCATGCAGTTGGATTCAAAGAGTATCCACGGACTGAAGTTATGTCCTCAGAATCATTTTATCCATGCGGCTGGATTCAATAATGTTTGTGGGCTAAAATCACGTCCTTAGAGACGTTATAGTCATTCGGTGTCTCCGATGCCTACCCACCACTGAAGGTGCATCAAGGACCACATTGGGTAAAGGGAAGGCATCAGTCAAAAGTCCCAACGGGGCTGTGACTCGCTCGCACTCACCCCAATGGGTCTCCAGGTTCCACCTCCTCTCCCGGCAGCATATATGAGCTACCAGCCACAGTGGGAGATGACGAAGGCACACTATTGAGTGAAAAAAATCCCAAGAAATAGCGAGCCAACCCCGTTGCATCCCACCAACGAGCTAGAGCCCTGGATAGCCGTGGAGGAGGCACATAACAAAAGTAGAGTTGCCATACCACCCTCATTACGAGGAATCACCCATGGAAAGGGCATGATGACAGGCATCAACAGCGACACCGGATCTCCTGTAAGTCCATTTGATCCCTTTGTGGAACCCCACAGGGCGTTGTGCAAGTCAAGGACTCTGTATCACTTCAAATACTTGAGCGTTGGCCATCCTAATTGGAGAACTCCCCAATTTATAGTCAAATCGGCACCCGGTGAGTTCCCAAAACGGCACGCCACCAAATGGCCGTCTATCAAAGAATAGGAAAGCCATCAATGCAGGGACAGACCTCTTGTGGTAATCTTTTCTAATAGAGCTTCGAATCTCTGCATCGCTTCTAAAAAGCTGTGCATCAGCATGGGGAAGGAGCGATGCCATAAACGGACGAAAACCAGCGCATCTTGAAGAGAACCCACGCGGACGACTAGTTGGACCCATCGCGGACATGCTAGGCCTTGACGATGGGCCATCCCCAAGCATGGGGGCTCATGTTGGGTCCAACTCAGATATGGGCTGAGAACGATGAGGCCTAATCACAGTGGGGCTAGTCCAACCAAGCAATAGGGCCCAAACCTCCCAGTATAGCTCAATGGATCCCAGCATGCGACCTATGTGACGCCCCAAGTTGGCAATCAATCAACACGCCTTCACAGCCTATCAGGACGGCTGCAGACGGTGGGAACCAGTGCAGAAAATACGAGCCAATGAGAGAGTGGTCAACATTTTATGTTACAGGGCAAGTTGTCATCACAGCGACTCAGCCAAAACCGACGTGAGTAGTAGACAAAGTATGTTTGGCACTTGGTAATGGTCCCCAAGCCTCCACAAGACGACAATCGACCCTGTTGGCCACCATGAATGCCTAGTGGCCGGCGAATCCATTAAAAGATTTTATTTGTTTTCATTAAATATTTAAATATTTTGAAATAATATTTGTGACATTGAGATATCATAACAAAAATTATGAAATATTTACATATTTAACTTTACATGTTATTTTGATGCAAAAATTTGATGTGAATTTTATTTTGTAATATGGATAGAGATTATAATTTTTCTAGATTTGAAAAGGCATTGTATGTATTTTATGGAGTCCTTCACTGGACAAATAAAAAACCATTATATGTAAATTGATAATTTATATACAGATATAATTAAATATATTTGGCACACTTGAATAACGCACATACTGTCTACGAGTGAAAAATTGGCTTTTGACCCCATCTAGAAGATAATGTGGACGGCTCGTATACAGGTTATGAATAATAGTGTATCAATATAAATTAAGGAGAATATAAGTTTCCCATTTTTTAAAACTGCTCTTTTAATTAGTTAGTGTGCAAGTCATTGATATTCAATTTTTAAATTTTTATATATTTTGGTCTTCTAAAATTTTCACATATTTTTTGACATAATTCTTCTATTTTCAACTTATATAGATGCATTACATATTTAGGTATTTTAATAGTTTTTGTATGATTTATATATTTTGAATATTTATATATATTTATACTCATATTAAGCAATTCATATGAAATCATGACTCGGAGCATATTTAACAAAAAATTGAATATTTTAAATTTTCATATGTAATTTATTATTTTCTGTTATTCTATCTATTTTATTGACATATATTTATATATCATGTGCATATATACTTGTTGAGTATTGTAATCACATTTTTTAATATTTTTAAAACCTCTTTTAGATAAGTGGTTAATAGATTCTTGTAAGATACCAACAAAAGATTGTTAGAAACTTTTACTTAGTTTATATTTATAATATTACGGGCTGTTGGAATTTTTATATACCATACTAAATGTATATTTTTTTGAGTTTCACAACTTGGATTTTTAGGCCAGTGGGTCAAATAAAATTAGGTATGATTTTTTACTATTGTATATAATTTGTATTTTGGTTAGATTTTTTTTTTATATATAGATTTTTAAATTGAGTTGATATAATATTATTTCTAGATCAAACACGAATAATTTAGTCAATCTTGTTATCGCCACGTGTTTAATTATGTCACCTATAGTAGTAATATGTAATGTCCGACTTGATTTTGGATAATGGATAGTAACTACTATGGATTAATATTACATTTAATAACATTATTATTATCTACTATAATAGAAATTTTATTTACCAATTGGGAAAATCTCAGCACTACTTCGGTAGAAAGCACCCTATTTTTTTGCAGGCATATTCACATAAAGAAAAAAAAAGTAGGGATTTTTGAAGGAAATTTTAATTTTTTTTCTTATTTTAAATATTTAAATTTAGGACTCAACTTATTATTATTATTATTATTATTTAATATCTTATACATTTATTATCCCAACAAAATTTCCGATAACAAAAATTGTTGTTTCTTATATAATCGCGCATAGGCAACATGTTGTCAGTATTGAGTGATATGAATCAACTAAGTTGGTTTCATGCTCTTATTTTTAAATTCTCAATTATTTATATTTTTCCATGTGTTACGAGGGATCATATGTTAGGGACTATTTTGGGGTCATTTGCGCTCTAAATTCAAGGTAGTAATAGCATTGGAAAACCATTTCTCTGTTCGATCAATCTATTAGGGTTCAGATTCGATAAAAATTATCTGCCCAATTTATATTTTCTTTTCTTAAGACTAATCTGTGATTGACTATATGATAAAATTAAGATCTTCTATATTAATTTGTGATAGTTAGAATGACACGCCAGCGTTATCCTCTGGGCAACAATTATGAAATATCCATACATTAGCAAGTAGCATGCATGTCATGCCAAATAATATCAATTGTAAGGTTAAAAATGTGAACTTTGAATGAGTATTGATTGAATAAGACAATAACACTTAACATAGAATACAAGGCAATGGTATCGACCGCTTATTTCCTGACTTTTTTGCTTTATCTATAATTATATGCCCTTCACGTCGTTTTCCTTTATTCAACTAGATTAGAAAACTCATTTAACACTTATACTAAGTTTGGTTATTGAACTGAATAAGATAATGATTAAATAATTATTCTTAAAAAATATAATAATAAAATATTATAGTTGATAATTGTTATTCTATTATTTGGTTAATCAGTTGGAATAGATGATTCTCCTCAGAGGTTTAAAACCAGGTTCCCATCTTTAAAATTGTACCGAACCCCTCTTGAACAGTCTACTTAACTCATGCATTCTCCAACGCGATAAAAATCTTGTAATTGTTAAACTAAGCATCAGATTAGATCCTTATTACCATCAAACCAATGGGACCATCATCTTATTGGCCTATATTTCGATCAAGCTTACATACAACGGCTCAGCAGCTATCATCCACTGTTAAAACGGCTCTCCGGCCACCCTAATTAAAATGAGCATATAACTCTCAGTTTATTGGTTACCGGCTTTAGTCAAAATATGCTTAGGCATATGAACAATTGCTTAAGAATAGGATATAACACTCTTACATGTTATTATATCAGAACCGAAGAACCAAGTTATCATGATCAATCGTCTCTTTACTTGTCTCTACTTTGAATTCTGCAATGGATTCAAGTATATATCAAAACTCATTAACCACAAATATAATACAGTTATTATACAACCCCTTCTCTTTTTCTTACCACTAAACTGGGTTTAATTAAGAATAATCAGTATATTTTAAGTCAAAGAAAGTTACAAGGCTTTTAAATAACTGAGAATAATAAATAAATAAATAAATAAATCTATTTATAAGATTTGAAACACTATAATATTTGAAAACATAGGGCCAACCCTTTATTGTCCATGAAAAAATATATATCTGATATATTAAGAAATTATATTAATTTATAATGTCAAATCACAGAAAAATAAATCTTACTGTAATTTATTTTAACTTATTTTAATAATTTTTAACAAGTTATCTGATAACTTTAAAATTAATAGAGTAATAGGTATAATAACCCATATGCTGACCCAAAAATAGGCCTTCTAGGGAAGAGCACCTCGAAAATTGCAATCAGTAGAAGCTCCTCCAAATCCAAAGCCCTAAGAAAAGGAAGCTTAGTAAGGTGCTCACTTAGTCCAAGGTCAAGCAAACACTGAGGCCGACTAGAAAAATATGACTCAACACTATTCAACAATAAACAGGAAATTGGGGTTGATCCGTGGGAGTCCTACCAACTCATCAGCCGACGAACAGCATAACACTAATTTGTAAGTTGCACTTGCCATAACTGCTTTAGGAAAGCTTAGTAAATATTTTTAAAATATTGCCCAATATTGCACATTTTTTCAGAAGAAAATTGCCATGCGGCGTCCTCCACGATCACCCTGAAAGCAAAAGGCATATTCACAAACAGCAGTGATTTCCATAGCCGGTTATCGCAATTGCTGAGACTGCTCAATGGATTGATCAGGGCAGTTGACTACAACCGTGAGACTCAATGAAGGCCATACTGGCTCCAATGTTATAAATATTCCTTTTACTTCTACGAAGGATAGGGACTTTTGGCTAAGAAAAGCACCCCTAAGGCCAACCTTTGAGGCACTCTTTAAACCCTCAGACTTTCTGACGCATCGAGATGCCACAAAGTCACTCTTCACCGAGTGCACTGTCGGAACCCAATCCTTCATTGCAAAGCCACTATCGAGCCGAGTGTATCACTTATTGGAATTCAATCCTCAGACTTAAAACCGCATCCAATTAAGCGCACTCACTAAAGCTTGATTCTTTGTCTTAAAGTTGCTTCCACAATTGAGTGCACTCACTGAAGTTGGGTCATCCATCTTAAAATCGTTCCCCAATCAAGTACACTTGTTGGAGCTCGGTCCTCCGTCTCCAAGCTACTCCTCATCCGAGCCCACTACCATAACCCAATCTTTCACCTTTAAACCGCTCTTCAACTAAGTATACTCAGAGCCTAACCTTCCACTAACACTGAACCCTCAAAATATACATCTGTATATCACTCACTTATCCTATCTTTCTATATTCTTGTAAAAATTTCTAATTTAAATATTAGAAGCTATATCGAAAAGCGAATTTCGTTATTTTCTAATTTCTTATTTGTTAGTTATGGTATGCAGGATTTATACTTGAAATAACGAAAATCTAACCCGCTTCAACTCGTCATATTAGAAAGATTAAGTGGTTTTCTAACTTGTTCAATAATTCGGATTTAGAAATATATTATATATATTTTAAAAATATTTAATTTTATAATTATAAATATTATAAAAATAAAAATAATATTTCTAATATTATAATAAAATAAATAATTTATTTATTTAACTATAAAGGTGGTCAGAGAGTGTAGGTTCAAATGAGAAAATTGAAATGTCGAATATAATATTAAATGTATGAATTATATAAATAATCAATTCAATCAAATCCCCGCGTGCAAGCTGCCAGTCTATGTTTTTGACAAATCTAAAATCGCTGTTCATTTTGACCCCTTGAATTTTAAGCGACGGCGGTGAAGGAAATTTAATTTATTTTTAATTATTTAATTTAAATATTATGTAATTTCTGACAAAATAAAGGTTATTAAATAATGCAGCCTTAAATATTAAATTTACGTACTCATCTTAAATGAAAATAATACGTAAAATATTACTAATAAGGATAAAATTATTAATAAATAATTACTATTTTAAAAAATTATTAACAAATAATTATTATTTCTAGTTAATTAATTAATTATTCATCTTTGTATTCTAATAACATAAGCACACATATATTTAGTCTATCTTCTTATTTATAATTTCATATTAATTTTGATTGCCTTACAATTTATTTTTCCAAAGTTGGTGTTAATTGGATATTCTATTGAATTATAAGCTTTAATATAGTCATAATTTACATTGCCCAAAAACAAATTAAATCCATTATTTGTGTCTAATTCAGAATGATTTTTTTTTTTTCATAATTTAGATGTTATTTTGAATTTTCATTTATTGAAAATTATATTTTTTAAATTTAAAAAAATTATTAAAATCATTATATTTTATATAACCATAAGTCTCTATATTTTGATGATAAATATTAATTTAAAAATATGACATTAGATATATAAAATATATTATTTTTAAAAATTATAGCATAAAATTATATCAAAACAAGATGACATAATCTTATACGTATACTGGGCCACACAATTGACAGAGAATAGGGAGCATATAAGAGACAAATAATTATATCGTTATAAATAAATAAGAAAAATCTCACTAATTAAATAGATGACCTTATCTTCTGCAGATCAGACACTTGAGGAGACCAAATACATAAGGCTAATTTTTTTACTGATTTAAAATATTAATATATTACACAGACGATGTGGGTTCAAAGTATAAACATATATAAAAATGGACTGATTTTTTACCAATCAGATAAAATAAAAAGAGACAATAAACACTGATCTAAGTATAAGAGACGATAGGTGATTGCCCCTTCATTTGAGCCTAGCATTAATCTAAATGCAACCGATATATTATATGTCAATAATTTATATATGGTGTGAAATTTTATTAAGCATTTAATTATTTATAAAATTATTATATTAATAATATACCTAAATTTATATGTATATTTTTTTTTTGTAAAAACCCATGTCTACAAGTTTTTGTAAAAATATTTTTTAAAATCGAAAATATTTATAGTAGTAAGTTGATATAATTTACTTATTTAATTTTAAAACCATCCATACAATGATCCAAAAAAATAATCTATATAATAATTATTCTATAATTTATAAGATGAGGAGAATGCTAATTTTTAAGTATATAGTAATTATTTATCAATTAAATATTAAATTTATATAAAATTAATCTAATAAAATATAAAAATTTATAAAATATATAATTATTTTAATAAATTATTAAATATATATTATATTATCATAAGTATATAGTAATTATTTATCAATTAAATATTAAATTTATTAAAAATTAATCTAATAAAATATAAAAATTTATAAAATATATAATTATTTTAATAAATTATTAAATATATATTATATTATCTAAAATAATGACCATAGTTTCGAATTTATCAAAACTCGATGTACGTAACTTTCAGGCAGCGGATGAATATTATTACAATTGACTTTTCCGTATCCACTTGTCACAAAGTGACATGGAACGATGGAGAAATATTACATTAAAAAATCATATAAATTTGTGCTTTTTATTATTTAATTATTATTATTATTTTATACATATAAAAATTAATAAATAAGTGACATGGGTCATAACTATATATTTTTTAATAATTTATTCATGTAATATATTTTAATAATATATATATAGTTTTTGATTATTTAGAAATATTTTATAATTATTTATAGTTTTAGTAAATAAAGTGAATATATAATATATCGTATTATATTATTTAAAAGAGCAATATTATGAGATGTATTTTAATTATTTATAATTTATAAAAATAGATAAATAAATGTATTTAAAAAAAGGGAATAAAATATGTTTTCTAAATATTATTAAAATAGGTTAAGGATAATAATAATAATAATAATAAGAATTCTGACCTGACCTTTTTGGTACGGATGGTGGAATTGACTGGCGTAAAAATGGTGTTCGATTGGATTGCCACGCTTCTTCTTCGCGGAAACCGGAGGGAAACCGGGCGTGGAGGCTTTTAATGTGTTGACCGTCAGCTCTCTCTCCCAGTCTTGCTAACCTGAGAGGTCGCAGAAAAGCTACAAAAAGGCGTGTGAATTATTCAAACCCTAAGAGCTCATGCTTTGAAAGTGGAGAAAAACGATTCCAACAGCTTGTTGAATCAAACTAATTGGCCACCAATTTTCCAATTCCATTCACGAATTCTTGGTAACGTGTGTTTTACTATCTTGCCTTTTACCTCCTTTCTTTTCCCATTGTTGCTGCGAACTTGCAAGTTGGGTAGACCACTTTGGAAATTTTTTCCGTCTTTTCTTCCGGCCCTTTTTCCAATTTTGAATTTCCAATTCTAACCCAACGCTTGGGTTGATTTGTGTGTATATAAGCAAAGAGGATGATCATATCCTGAGGCAACTTGTAGGATTCTGAAATTTGGGTACTCTATTTTTCAGACAGGGTTTGTTAGGTTGCGAAGTGAGAGAGCGCGATAAGGAAGAACTTTAAGTGCTGATTAGAACTTGCAGGTGAGCTGAGAGTTGAGACAGTAATGTCTATTATTTTCAAGATTTGAGCTTATATTCTTCAAATTTAAGAGATTATATTCCTTCCTTAGAGTTTTTCATCAACTTAGTGTTTGAATTTGGGCTTCAAATGTTTGAGTCACCTACCACGTTCTCTTATTTTTTCCATATTTATTTTGGGTTTTTATTGGAGGATCCTTTATTGGTGTTATAGTTGTTGATATGTTTTGCTAGTTTTGGATTTGATGACTTGGTGCTTCAGGGTATTTCGCGAATTGGAAATTATCTTCTTCTTCTTTTTGTTCCTTTTTTTTTTTTGGTAGAGCAAAAAAGAAAAAAAAAATCAATATCCAATTGAGCTATTTGGGTAAGGGGTTAAATTAGTACTGGGAATTGATTTGTTAGGGGGCATCTTTTCCCTAACAACTTAATTAAACTGAAGAATATGGGATTGGAGTCATTGGATGATTTTTAATCGCAAAAGCTGAATGTATGAATAATATTATTTTGTCCAACCAGCTGAAGGAGCTGCTATTTTTTATTATTATACGCAATCCCAAATTAATTCCATTTCCTAATCATGCCTCATCTACTCTCTAATAATTTGAAATATTTATATCCTCTTGATCGCTTGCAGGTGGAATCTTCATTATTGTAGATCAAATTCTGTTTCTGCTTGGGTGATCTATGGGATTATCAGTTTCTATTCTCATTTCAGATTACCATGAGATTCTGAAGCAAAAAATTTACAGTTTGGGCTATAGCATAAGCTTAACCTCTAAAGCAATGAAAATAAATTTGAGAAATGGCAGCTTTAAAAAATTAGAATCACTGAGTCCTACTGCCAAGTCAAATCGGCATGATCAAGTGGGCATGAAGAATTCAATTATCTCTAATGATTCCAAGCCCGAGATGTCATCACTTGACAGGTCACTTTCATTCAAGGGACTTGTAGTTCAAGATAAAGGCCAAAATGGATTGAAACACTATCCAGTGCCAGCTGTTTGTCTTCCTGAACCAGCCTTCCTTGCTTCCAAGCCTGAGATGGGATTGCTTGAGAAATCACCTTCATTTAAGAGTCTTGTAGTCCCAGAGAAGGGCCAAAATGGATTGAAACATTATCCATTGCCCGCTATTAGTCTTCCTGAACCAGCCATATTCACTTCACCACGGCCAGTTAGTGAGCTTGATGCTGCTGCAGTTAAGCTTCAGAAAGTATACAAGAGCTACCGTACTAGAAGAAATCTTGCTGATTGTGCAGTTGTTGTGGAAGAGCTCTGGTTAGTTTTAGATTCAATCTTTAAATTTTGTCAAGTTTTCTCCTAATTTGTTTTGTTGGCAATTTGTTTATATACTATATCCAAATGTTGCAGGTGGAAGGCATTAGACTTTGCTGCTCTCAAGAGGAGCTCTGTGTCATTCTTTGATGGTGAGAAACATGAATCTGCAGTTTCTCGGTGGGTGAGGGCGAGGACTAGAGCTGCCAAGGTACTTGTATGTTGATAGATCCATATAGTAAGAATTTTGGCTTGTTGATTATTGGATAAAATTTTTGGAAAATAACAAAAAAAATATCATTTTGGTTGCAGGTAGGAAAAGGTTTATCCAAGGATGAGAAAGCTCAAAAATTAGCCTTACAACATTGGCTTGAAGCTGTAAGTCCTCAATCTCTCATAGACAAAGGCATCTTCGATATTGTAAACTGTGGTTTGAGATCATGTTCCTTACCCAAAAAAAAGAAGAGATCATGTTGGTTTGACGTAATTTTGGGCAGTTGGGGTGGGCCTAGTTAACTGCATGTATCTGATGAATACTTTTTGGCCGGGCCCCACTGTAAAACATCTGATCAGCCTATTTAATGATCTTAACTTTGGGAAGTTGGGGTAGGTTGATGAACTGATCAACCTTTCCTCCTAGTTGATAGGCCGCGTATTTGGTGTACGAGGTGTGGATCAGTTGACTCCACTAAAGGAATTATAAATAAAAAGGAATTTTGATACAATTATGTTTATCATTGAAGCAATTTTATTTTGGTTGATCCCATTAATCTTATTTATTAACTACTATGATCCACTTAGTCTCTCACTTTTTCATTATCTTTATACCAAAAATAATAACATAATTACTTCACGTTTGGTTTGTTAATAAATAGTTGAACTATGAAAGCGTTGATATTTCATAATAATTTTTATGAAATTACTTTAGATATGACCACCCTGTTGGAAAAAAATTCTGGATCTGCCTTTATATATTCGATGGTCTTGTGCAAATGGTTTTTCATAATGCGGGTGAAGTAGAAGGTTAGCTGTACGTGTCTTTACCGTTTCATCGCTGAGATTGTGGCTTGTATCAATAACCCTCATCTGACATTTGAGCAATATTACTATTGTACCATGATTTACTCACCCTGTTCACTATTTCTGCCAACATGGACCTGGTTCACCTCATCGTATAAATACGGACTACTAAGTTTCTTTAGAATATTAGTCTAAGCTTGTTTATAAAGGTTTGAATCTGCCAATGGCAAATTATTTTCTCCTAGGCCATTCTCTTCATGGCATAGTAGGGGCCCAGATGTTTGGGACCTACAACAGGACTAGTTTGATATTAGATTACTGTCTTTTTAATATTGCCCCACGTACCACAAAGTTCCCTTTTAGGTTAAAGTGTATTTATTCAATGGAAACAAACTTGAAATATGTGGGCCTAAAGGTTGAAGTGAAACTCTTTCTAAAATGAAGTTGCTTCAAGATCTTACTGTTACTGTTTCTTTAGTTGTTTGCACTGGTTCCATGTATGAGTTGCCATATATTTTCCCTTTGTCTAGTATTAGACCAGGCTAAATTACCCATATTAACTATGTCAACGGTTTCTTTATGGTCTTTGGTTTCAGATCGATCCACGCCATAGATATGGGCACAACCTGCACTTGTACTATGATTGCTGGTTTGAAAGTGAAAGCACTCAACCTTTCTTCTATTGGTATGAATTCTATCTTCAAGCACCTTATCCTAATCCGATTCTTTAATATCTATGATCACCGATTCAAAACCCTTGGATTTGCATGGTGTATGGTCATCGTTGTTGAGGTCATGCACCTAGGATTTACCATGAACCTTCACAAATGGGTAAAAAAAAAATGAGATATTTTTTTCCAAAAAACTTTTGAGATCTGAGAATTTCTAGATGCAAAATTATCTATCATTACCCATTGTTCTTCTCGTCCCCCAAATACCAACACACACCTTTGACTTGAGTTTGTGATAAATGCAGGTTGGATGTTGGAGATGGAAAAGAGCTGAATCTCGAGAAGTGCCCAAGGACCAAACTGCAGCGCCAATGCATCAAGTATCTCGGGCCGGTAAAATTTATAAATCTAGCAATTCAATTTTTTTTCTGCTATTCACGAACATGAGCAATCAATCAAAGTTTTGTTCCGTAGTCTAAAGTTTGTTTCTTCCCTTGTTGAATTCAGAAAGAAAGAGAAGCGTATGAAGTGATAGTAGGTAATGGGAAGCTAATGTACAGAGAAAGTGGAGAGCTAGTGGAAACTGTGGAGGACTCCAAGTGGATATTTGTCCTCAGCACTTCAAGGGCCTTATATGTAGGCCAGAAAAAGAAAGGAGAGTTTCAGCACTCCAGTTTCCTTTCTGGTGGGGCAACCACTGCGGCGGGAAGATTAGTCGCCCATGGAGGGGTTCTCCAGGTACGCGCTTAAGCCACCACTTCTCATACACTCAAAACTCGAATATTGAATAAATTTCTTGAAGAACTTCTGAAGGGAAATAGATAGCCTGGTAAATGAGACTCTCCCAGAAAGGGATTTCTAGGATGGCAGTCGACCACAAGATTGCCGCCTTCAAACTCAAGGATTCCAGTCTTTGAACTCAAGTATAAAATTATCTTCCATGGAAGAATTTTTTAAGTATTTTGAGAAGGAACTAAAGCTCCTGAAAATCAAATACCTCGTATTTTTCTCATTGCATTATAGAGAAACTATATCGGTGATTTTAAGATAAATGAAGTATCAAGAAATTTCAGAAAATTAAATCCAACACGGATGAACAGCAAAATCTTACTTTCATTTGCAAAATCATCTTATCTCATCTACCAATTCAAACGTATATATTATCTGATTTTGCAGGCTATATGGCCATACAGCGGTCACTATCACCCAACAGAGGAGAACTTCAGAGAATTCATTAGCTTCCTGGAGGAAAACCAAGTTGACCTCACCAGTGTTAAGGTACAAATTTTAGCATGCTTATTCAAATATAATGATCAAAACCATAGTACTTCTGGATGAAAATATCAATATCGGTCATGGCTGTATCTATATTGAACGTATCAAGAGATATACATTAATATCAATATTTTGGCCAATATATTACTGATATTGCGACATTAGGAGCCTGGTATCGATACATTCAGTGTAACTGTGCTGCACTGTTTCATTTGATATTATAGCTGATTGTTGGCTAATGCTCAGCCCCTCTTCTGCAGAGGTATTCGTATGATGACGAGGCTCCCTCTAAAATTGTTCGTGATAAACCAAACCCAGAAGAAACGGTGGATCGTGATACCGTGTTGCACAAAATGGATTCGGTGTCATCTGATCTTGATCGCAAGGCCCATGATAGCCAAAAACCGAGCATGGAAGGCCGTGCCGGGCAACCTGTCTTTGACATGGCGAAACGGTTGTCTTGCAAATGGACTACGGGAGCCGGGCCTAGGATTGGATGTGTCAGAGACTACCCGACGGATCTACAATCTCGGGCCCTCGAACAAGTTAACCTATCGCCTCGGGTCACAAATGGGACTTACCCAAACCACGGCCCAATCCCTTCTCCTCGGCCCAGCCCAAAGGTCCGGCTGTCTCCCAGACTTGCATACATGGGCCTCCCCAGCCCAAGACCACAGATCGCTGCAGCTAACTGAGAAACTCCAGGCCAGCCATGCCTTCAATATTTGCCAGCGGTTGTTTCTACTACTTTTCTATCATATCCTTTATTTTTTAATTTTTTCCAGATCAAATATGGTTAATTTTGGAAATTTTTATTGAAAATTATAATATTTTAAAGTAAATATTCTGAGAGTTTTCAAATTAATAAATTTTGCAAAAAATAAATGGCCGATAGGTCAAGCAATGAAGTAATATTTTCATCCATTTTATGGCAAATAATGGTTGAATGTTAAGGGACGACTGACCATATTTTCTTTATTTATTTCATTTGTATTTTTTATTTGTTTTTTTTCCCTTATTTGTACCACATTGGCTTTCCTGGCCATTGCTGTAGTTCATGTTCTTCGACGCCTGTGTTATTAATTGTTTATTGTCTGTACAAGGCTGACAAGAGCTGAAATCTCATGAATGAATTAATATTGTTTTATTTGCTTGTCCTTTTTTATTTTTAATTTTTTACCTTTAATGCATAATATTTTAATCCATAATGGGTCAAATCACTTGAAATTATGAGATTAGCTAACATGTATGAATAATTATATAATTTAAAACTTTAATGCATTAATATAAAATGTAGTAGTGTATAAAATATGACCCCAAAACAGTAGTTTAGCATGTAATAACACATTAATAAGAAATGAGATATATATAAAAATACCAAATATAAATTTATATAAAATGAAATAAATAAAATGGCATTAAAATTTTAAATATGAGAAAAGTCTGACATAATTACATGCAATATATTTAAGTGTACAAATTATTTTTAAGATTTTTTGATTTATAACAACTATAAACCCATTTTAAGCAACTGTTTTTTTTTTGGAAAATTACATTTAATAAATTTATATAATTTTATATTTGTATGCATTGATCATGTTGTCTGAATTATATATTCAAATTGGTTGACCTAGGCTGGTCCTCAATCATTCCTCATAGGTGAAGGCGGCTAGTTGGGTTTTCTTTATTGGAATATTAATATTATCATGGGAAAAATTATATAATCATCCAATGCTTAGAAATTTATGGTCTGACTTTGAGACATAAAGTCATTTTCTCCTATGTCATAGAAATTATTTATATATCAACTCTTGTGTGAGATTTTTCTTTTTTAATATCCCTTATTCTCTTCCCAATACTCTATTATGTGGATGAGGTCAAAGGATCAAGACCTCCTCTTTATAAAAAATTTAAAAGCGTTACCTTGTATTTTGACTCAGGTAGCTATTTTTTCATATAGTTCGATTGGAGTGAATCAAAGTAACTTGCAATGTCAATTATATCGCACGTGTACCACTTCACGTTGTCGTTTGCCTTCATTTGCATTGGGTAATTGGATGGCAGGCTCACCATCTTCTCGGCATTTATAACCCTTATTTGCCGCATTTTTTCTGCTTACTTTTTCTTTAAATGATCTTATCATTTTCTGTTTTTTAATATTAATATTTATTGGTCGATATTTTGATCAATTAGTCTGGTTAAACTTAAAATAGTGGGACCTAACATCTTCGTAGGAGGTCAAATGCTTGTACCTTTCACAACCATCGGCCCACACCTCATACCCCATGGTGCCCCATTGGAGACTTCGGTGTCCTTGTACCTCAACACCGCAAATGCCTCATCTTGGGCCTTAGTTTTTGTTAGATCTCAATCTCTCCGGGCATTTTTGCCTCTTTAGTGACTTTATCATCTTCAGAGTCTTAATTATTTGGATATTGACTTTAAAAATTGCTTATACAAAATGAGTCAAACCATAATATCTTTATATATAAGTATTGATATTCATTTTAGATTTATATAAGATCTCTAATTTATAAAACCCATCAATATAATTATATAATTCAAACATGATTTAATACAACATTGTGTCTTTTTCATTGAAAAAATGGATAATTAAGTTTGAATTAATTTTGAAACGGTTGATACAACCATTTTGATGAGAGGCACATTGCCTTCATGCAGATTCCACAACACCAACTAATCTCATATGAACACATCTTAACAATAGGCGAAATATTTGAATTTGTCATTTTGACACCCTTTACCACCTTTAAATAATATTGATGTGTTTCTTGATTTTAACTTATTATACATATTAGAGAGTTAGATGGATTCTTTGATTGATTTGAGAGGCTACAAGTTTGGTTTTTATAACTGAAAATTTTGGTCTTATACATTACAATAATATAATAAAATATTAGAGGTATATAAGAGTCGCTCCCTAACATATTTTTCGATACTTAAATCAGTAATCTTTCTCCAAAAAATATAAAAGTGTAAAAAGAAATAAAGAAAGAGGAAAAGAATGGGTGTTAAGTCTTTGTGAGAATGGAAAATTAGGCTCTATTTGGAATATATTTGTAAGGTATCGGTTTCAAAAATATTGTAATTAGAAATAATTAAGTTAATATAAATGAATCAAGATCAAAGGATATAAGAAAAATTAGATTGAAAAGGCCAAAGATTCGGAATTGACAAAATCAAAAACCGGCGTTATAATCCTTGAAAAGTTAATCCATAAATGACATTTGAGTTTTAAATTATGATAATTGCGACATATTAAGTTAATATAATCAAAATTATTATCCAATGATGTAAAAAATTGGGTTAGACAGGTCGTAACGGGTCCCGTACGGCGCATGCGCGAAGCAAGCTCGCTGTAAGCTTGACACAGGCCTGATCCGCGCCCGTCCCAGACCCAAGGCGAGACCTGGGCACAAAAAACAGAATAAAGTGCCTGAGGCGCGCTCAAGGGCATGGGCTGGCAGAATCGTTTGCTCAATGAGCTCCCGATAGGCACTCAAGCACGGCCCTTTGAGTGTGCAGGCGCTTGACTAGCGTTTGAGCGCTGCTCGAGCGCCAATCTGCGTATAAAATCGTGTTTGGGTTTATTACCGTGATTCCACGTGGTTCCCAGAGAGAGAGGAGAGAGAGAGAGCGCGCGAAGGAGAAGAGAGAGAATGAGGAGATTGAGGTTTTCGAGTTCGAATCCGACTTAGAGCTAATTAAAAAAGTTGTACATCGGGTTGAGACACGTACACCGATACCCTTCTCTTTCGTTTATTTGCACATTTTGTTTCATTTTCTTCGAATATTCTCATTTCGATATCCGATTTGTAATATCCCAAATTTTCGTTTGGATTAAATTAATATTAATTATAATTTTGGATAAATTGAATATAGCAAAATTAATTAAATATTATAAAATTTAGAAGGATAGTTGGTTCAGTCGGTTGGATCTCAATGTGCTCCCATATTAACGCTCGATTATTGGTTTGAATTTTAAAATAAAAAAATTTAAAATAAAAAAAATATCTACAATATATATATATATTAAATGGAAAAAAATAGGATCAGATAATGATGAGGATTTTGGGGAGAGAGAAGGGAGAAGAGAAGAGGGGAGAGAGTAGCTGCGCAACGTGGGAGATGGGCAGCCGGCGACAGCGACGATGTCGTGTGGCGAGGACCGCCGGTGATGGTGGTCATCGGCGGCTGAAAGTTTGGTCGGTGGTGGTGTTTCGTGAAGAGAAGCCTGTCGAAGAGGTCGACGGTGGTTGTCGGCAGTGTCAATGGCGGCGGCACACGGAGGTAGCGCAATGGTGATCGGCGACGGCAATGGTGACACGCAGGTGACTGGCGATGGCTCGTGGTGGTAGTGGTAGTGGTAGAGAAGACGGGCAAAGAGGGAGAACGCAGGCAGAGCTGTGGGTGACGCGCGCAGCAGGAAAGAAACACCCGGTTTGGGTGCTTCAAGACATTATTTCTTCAGATCTGCTAAGTATGAGATCAAGGAAAATATCTGTAAAACCCCTCTTGGTATGATTTAGCATCTGATTTATTTTGAATACTATTTAGAATTTTTACTAACGTGTATGTATTTTTGTACACCTAATGTATTTATTCTAGATATGCATGCGTAGTTTATTGGCTAATTTGGATATTTTTGGATATGAGTTTTATGATTTTGGGGATTTCCTATTTTTTCGAAAGCCCAAAAAATTTATTAAAAACTGTGTATATTTATATCAATATATGTAACGAAAATATGCACAAAACTTGCATAGGCCGTGTATTTTCACATGCACGTGTCGAGTTGTTATCATTACATTTAGATTTGGATATTGAATTTTTTGGTCAACTTCCAACGGGGAGATATGTGACGGACCGGGTTATTTTCCTTAAATAACCCTCCGTCAATAACAACATAATTTAATGCCTATAATTTAATATTATAAATTTTTACAGAAATTTGAGTAGAGTTCGTTTATAAATCGGATGTTTACAAAAATACACACACTTGTAAACAACTCTGCATAATATTCCACATATTCATTTATCACCATCCACAGGATCTCATAGCCACCCCAACTCCTACAGTGGCATCGACATCATATCTCAGGTACGACGCCGGCTCAGAAAAAGATGCCAACTAAAAGAATCCAAATATGACTACAAATTTTAACTTGCGGAAGCATGACAACCATAATACACAAGAAACCAAAATCATTCATCCATCCACATATACACACATAACATGATATATGTTTAAGATTCTGAAAATAAAATACAAATTCCTGTGTTATACATAAATAAACTAAATCCTCGAGCTCTACATAAGAAATCAGGTCGCCTAACTTATCCCTATGGCTTACTCGATCTCGTCGGGTATCAAAGCATTATCATCTGAAAAGAGAGACAGCAAGGGTGTGCATATCGCCTAGTAAGTGTAAACATACGCCACTAACAAAAGACGGATAAATCGTAGAGACAATGATGGGATGGGGGAATCATATTATTTCAATTAAAAAGGAGCATGAGAGGAAGGGGATCTTCGGGATCACATAGTTTGTCAATTCACATTAGATGCGTTTTTACCACTTTTATTATTTTCATTAATCTTTTCGGATCAGGACTAGTAAGTTATACTAGCAACGATGCGAGAGAACGAGAAAAAGATCATGATGCTCCACATGATCTAATGTCGTGAGGGCTTATTTTTAGACCCAGTCTAGGGGTCATCTACATATCATGCCCGTAGATGGGCCCGATAAACGCCTCATTTCGCTGAGGTACCAGGTGCGATTCCTCATTCTTCCCCAATAGTATTCTAAGGCGTGTCACGGACATCACTTGCTCACACAAGTGATCAAAATAAACGGCCAAAGTATTCTTTGGGTTTCCACCATGATAGACGTGGCAAGCTAGAGAATACTACCCAATGAATATAAGTCCATGGTCCTACTTTCAAGATTCATATTCATTTGATGGAAAGTCCACCATATCTAATTTACCATATCTCCTGCCATTTGGGAGGTTCCATCATTCACAAATCACATTATGGACTTTCCTCCGACTACGTGTGCGGTTCTCATTTTTCTTTGGAGCTTAAGCATTTTCACGATTCAATTATATGCATGATTATCAAAATTCATAAGAGGAATTGAAATTCCTTACCATCGATGAGCTAATATCACATTAGGGTCCTCCGGAGCCCGTTTCATTGCAATCAATGCACAAATTCATATTCTCAGGCTTACATTCAAATATAATCAGTTAGATATACTTCTTATAACAATTAAATAAGATAAAAGCATGCAAACTTTCCATTATATCTTGGGTGAACAGCAACTAATGGCATTTTAGAGCGTTTGGATGCCGTGAACGGGTTGGTGCTTGTGAAATCAGATGCCCGGTCGATATGTATATATATTTGAGACATGATGATTCACATTTTGAAGTCAAAATAACATAATTTGAATGGAAAATTGGTGAACCCGAATTTGGGCATGGGTTAGGGTTTGGCGACACCAAATCGAATAATTCGAACAACATATTGAACAAATAATTGCAAATTCATGGAATATAAATCATGGGTTGAACATTTTACATATTTTGGGTGGTTATCGGAACGATAATACCCAATGGAGAATGAATAAAAATCAAAAGAGTGCAAATAGTGAGTATGAGAACACTTACCTCGACGCATGCTATCACTTTTATAACTTGCTCTCGAACGGATTTAGACTCTAAACCTCAATCTCCTCCTTTCTCTCTCTAAAATCGGCGCTCTCCCTCTCTCTTCCTCTCCAGAGCGTTATGGAAAATGAGGGACAATGAAGAAAAGCAAAGTAGGTCGTGTTTTTATACTTGTCGGGGCGCTCGAGCGCCTGGCGAGCGCGGCATCGCTGTCGGCCTGCACTCAAGAGCACATAGGCGCTCAGCGGGTGGGGGAGCTACTGGTTTTTGGCGCTCGAGCCTGCGCTCGAGCGCACAACAAGTGTAATCTGCTGGGAGCGCTTCAATAACAAAATCCCGAGATTATTCACAAATTTTTCTTCCAATGTGCATACTTAATCGTCCAATAAGTCTAGTATTATTTATTATTATGTTAATTTTCGTATGTCAATTATGTTTTTAAACTCAGAACTTCACAAGATATTTGCTATTTGGAAATCCCTTTTCTCTGGTAAGAAATGTTTAGAGTAGTGACCCTTCCCATTTGAATAATTTGATTTGACTTTAGAATATATTTGGACATCCTAATATATCTAACAAATTTGAGAATCGTATTTAAAATTACGGGTGGCAAATAGTAATGAGTAATATTATCAATGGGCATAAAGACATGGATGGCCATACATGTTGGCCTAAATTACATTTGATTTTGCTTAAAGTTATCGGGATTATGTGTTACCCTTCCTTAAGCTAGTCTTTAAATAATCGGAACTCAAATTTAATGTATAATTTGTATCTTTATATTTATTTGTATTGGACTTTGATTTGGATTTGGATTTAAAATTCGCCAATTTTGCCATCATTTGAGCCTTGGTATGTCTTGTACAATGATTTTGATTATATGTTTTAATCCGACCTTTGGAATATTTATTGTAACGTTACTTTGGATTCTACACACGCTATTAGACTATCCTGCTATCGGATTTTACCCCAAATCATAAGTTGATTGGGCCTTAGATTTGGACTTGGACTTGAACACGAGACTTGGAATTGGACGCGATCGACATCGACTTTAGAATTATTCCGGATCACCTCAATTTTGGTTACATATATATATATGTCCCGACAAGAACTATTTTTGAAATTTTGACATTTGTTTGGATTTGGATATTTGATTTGAGTACGAAACTACCATTGGATTTTGAAATTTGGATCTTGAATTTCTATTTGATTTATTTTATCGACGATTTGAATTTATTCCGTAATTTGATTAAATTTTCATCTATTTGATATTTTATCTGATTTATTGGACTCATTTTGTCTAAAATATAATATTTGTTGAGTATTTGGCTCATATTTTCTATTTTGTCACTTCATAGTCAAAGGTTTGGATGCATTATAGGAGTTAGAATATGACCTTTAGCTATTCATCCTTTTTTATGAGTTTAGTTTGTTATGATTTAAATTTGACATTTAATATAATTGGATTATGAAATTAGTCGGATATATGCCCATAGTGTATTTTAGGAATAGTTCAGATATTATATTATATCTAGTTATGATTTTTGATTGGATTGTTTTCTCCCTTATAATATTTGTAGAGCAGGTCGTATTTATTTTTATCCGGACGGTTATCTGATGAGATCCTGTGTGAATTTTACTTTGTCGGGTTTTATTTATTGGGATTGTCACATCCAAATTTTTGAAACTTGGAATTATTTGTTTGAAACTATTTGAAATTTTAAATTTTATGAATTATAATTAATTATTTTAAATTGATCTAATTGGTTCATGTTCGTGACACGATTAAATTTATATTTTATATTACCCATAACTTAAGTATGTACATATGTGGATTTCATGTCCGATTTACTAATTTTGATCAGTATGTCACAGCGAAACTCTAACCCCGCGGCCGGATGCTTTCTCCCTCCGATTTTTAAAATTTTTGTATAAATTGGCTTTAGAAAATTGTTACTCATATCTTGAATATGTTAATTTATCAATTGGGGTTTGATTTCGTAGTTTTATACGGTATTATATTCACTGAAAATCCTAACTAGCATCCCCTTTGATTTTACCCGAATTAATTGTAATTTATACATGATTTGGCTTTGAAAATTTATAACTTTAACTTTATGGACGTAGGTATTCTGTAAATTTTGTATTTATGTATGTATTATATATATATATATTAATTTTATATATTTTAAAATATTGTTAGACGTTAATAGTAATATTTAACCACATGTATGTTAAATAAGTTACCTCATATATGCTCCGAAAATTATATAACATGTAATTGTAAATGGATTTATTGTTCAGAAGTTCTAAAGTTACGTTTAACTAATGGTGGTAAGAATTTTTATTTTTTTCATATTTTATAATGTTTATGCACATAATTTAAGTCATATGAAAATTTAAATCCATAAAAAATATAAAAATTATGTAAGTATACGAAAAAAATTTCACAATTTGATATGTTTATAATTCGTTCTCCCGGAGTGAGAATTTTATGAAAAAATTTGGTGGGTTTTTCTTAAAGAATAAGAAATGATAAAATCTGGACCACGGATTTATATTTTAGCGAGTAGTATTTTTAACATGCCATAGATATTATAATAAAAATTTAAAGATTATCTTGTCATATTTTATAGTGAGTGATATTTCTTAACATACCTTAATATATTATATTTGAAGATCATTATCTACTAAGGGCCACGTGTGGCTAAGGGTTTATCTATAGGGATTATATGTAGACGATCCATTTCTGAGTCTTAAATAGAAGGAGATTCTTTTGATTATGTAGAAGCAAATACAATCCAAACTACGATCGACCACTTCTTTAGTTAGTAAAGTCTACTGACCCTGATCTACAAAAATAATAAAATTTTTACATGTCTTAAAACCTAAAAGAAAAATAAGTAAAAATGAAAAAAACAAATGAATTTTAAAAATATATTTATTCACGACTTATATTTATGCATCTTTATTATATTCATGTATTATTTTTCGACTTTATTTTGTATATATTATTTAATATCTTTAATTATATTACTATTGTTGAGCATTTTGCTCACAATTACTTTTTTTTATCTCCAAATGAGTACGAGTTTATACCCGATAGGGCGGGGTAAATGATTAGAAGTCAATTAAGTATGAAGATATTGGAGGATAACTTTGAGGACTTAGTCTTTATGGTTCTTGTACATTTATGTCGTATTTTTTTATATCCTGTGAAGGATTATATATTGACATAGTTGTATGTCTGATAATATATATGTAATTTATCTCTCGATGTATTTGATGGTTGTAATGCTTCTGTAAATTTTTATGATTTATATAATCACCTAGTGGCCCATTATCTGAGCCGATGTTATACCCAAAATTATGATATTGGTGTCACGTGATTGTTGTGACTTTTTAGAACCTGTGTTATGATGTTGTGGTTGTACATTGTGTTGTACAGGGATATTTACACAGGTTGTATTTTTTGGCGGCCATCTTTTTGCAACAATTCTATCGAATTTCAATTATGAAAAACGTGATCCGTCATAATATTTATTGTGGACACTTGTATGTCAGAGTATATATTGTCCCTATTCTTAGTTGAGAATATATATTTATAGTCAGTGTTCTAGTTAGTTAGTTAGCCTAAAACTATTATTTATAATGAAAGGCATTATATTACATTAAATATTAGCTGTTACCTATAATGTGTAACCGCTATTTGAATTAGTTCAATAATCATTTAATTATTAATGGTTGATCGTCATTTAATTGAGTTAAATCGGGTTATTTACGTGCGGATTATCATCATTGGGTCGACTGTAACTATTTGTCGAGATTTAGTGCTTTATTTATTATTTTGTTAAATTATTATTTGTCTCAGTGTTACATATTCTCCACCATCCGATCACTCTGTAGGTCGGTTTAATTCTTGACATCTGTATTCAAATTGTTAGCATTTGGATCCCACTTGAAGAATTATTTTCAAGTTTTAAAGTATTCCTAATTTTGGAATAATAAATGAAAAAGAATACTGCCTGAATAATAAATAAATAAATAAATATATTTATTTATTTATTTTTGGTTAGTCTCTTTCAACTTCTTGTGCCGCGCTCTTCCCTCTCTTTTAAAATCAGCCTTTTGACTCAACTTTGGTTCTTTAGATTGGAGATTTATTTTTCTCATCTGGATTATTAAATTTTAATAATTTAATTTTAAATATTTTTACTAATTTTAAATACTAGATTTATCATCAATATTATGAAAAATTAAAAATACAATTATTTTTAATATATATACATATATTTTATTTTTAAAATTTAACAATTAAATTTTAATGCAGAAGTAAAATTATAAAGTAGAATTCTCAGTTTTTAAAAACGAAAATGGACATTAATATAATAAAATAGAAAATTAATAAAGTATATTTATCGAGAATATATTAATGATTTTAAAAGACTATCCTTAAAAGATTTTTTTTTTTAAATAAAATTAAATAAGGGATAAATTATAGTAATTAAAAATTACAAAAATTCAGAAAAATTCTCCGGCCAACCGTCACAATCCACGTCTGGAAGAATCTTCCTTTTGTGAAATTGTTAACAATGGGAAGTTAGAGAAAGCAAAATCAAGCACCGCGTTCACACCCGCACACCGCTTCCTTGAACCGGATGCAATCCCATCTTCCCCCTCTTTGCCCCATTCAACTCTGACTCCGGCGTTCACACGGCATTTCTTCCAGACAAATTCATGGAAATCTCTTCTTTTCCCTTTCATACATCTGAAGGCCGCTCCCATTTTACAGCCTGCGCCCTGAATTTGGCACCGCCAATACAGTCGGCAAACAAGCGGCGGAGAACGGGCAGCAACGGCTGCTGCAATGGCGATGAAACGAGTGAAGGTTTGAGTAAGCGGACAACGACGCCGTTGGAGGAGAGCTTGCCTTCTCCCCTGCTTTTGGAGGAGGAGGAGGAGGACGACGATTGGTGGTGGTCTTCTCAGCAAAAGAAGGATCTGCTGGAGGCCAATTTGAAGCAGGCGGCGGAGACAGTGAAGCAATACTACGATATGTTCCAGCAAAATTTCTCCGAAATCCAAGAATCTGACGAGTCTAAAAACAAGCGCGCCCGTCCATCCAGCACCCCGATCGCTACCGCCTCTACCAGCGGGGCCGACATTGCTACTGGGGACAATCAGAATCCTGACAATCCCGTACTCAAGGATAGCGCCAATCGGAGCAGCGGTATCGGCGTTGTTGCTCACAGGAGGTTGTGGGTGAAGGATAGGTCGAAAGATTGGTGGGAGAGGTGCAGCCATCCTGATTATCCCGAGGAGAAGTTTAAACGCGATTTTCGAATGAGCAGAGCAACTTTTGATAGTATTTGCGAGGAATTGGATTCGGCAATTACGAAGAAGGACACAACGCTCCGCCCTGCCATTCCAGTCAGGCAGAGAGTCGCCGTTTGCATATGGAGATTGGCAACAGGAGAGCCTCTTAGGCTCGTTTCGAAGAGATTTGGGCTGGGCGTTTCCACCTGCCATAAATTGGTCCTCGAGGTTTGCTCTGCTATCAAGACTCAGCTGATGCCGAAGTTTTTGAAGTGGCCCGATGAGGGGAGGATGAGGGGGATCAAGGAGGAATTCGAATCCGTCTGCTGGATACCTAATGTTGGGGGATCTATATACACTACTCATGTCTCCATTTCTGCTCCGAAGGTCAGTGTGGCAGCCTATTTCAATAAGCACCACACGGAGAGGAACCAGAAGACCAGCTACTCGATCACAGTGCAGGGCGTTGTGGACGATAAGGGTGTTTTCACCGATGTTTGTATCGGATGGCCCGGATCGATGCCCGACGATCAGGTGTTGGAGAACTCAGCGTTGTACCAGAGAGCGAGCAGAGGGCTTTTGAAGGATGTTTGGATTGTCGGAAATTCTGGTCTCCCATTATTGGATTGGGTTTTGGTGCCTTACACAAATCAAAATTTGACTTGGACTCAGCATGCTTTCAATGAGAAGATCGGCGAGGTTCAGAGTGTCGCGAAGCAGGCCTTCGCGCGGTTGAAAAAGAGATGGTGCTGTTTGCAGAAGAAGATCGAAGGGAAGCTGGAAGATTTGCCCGTTGTTCTTGGGGCATGCTGTGTCCTGCACAACATCTGTGAGTTGAGGAACGAGGAGATGGATTCTCAGCTCAAATTTGAGCTGTTTGATGAAGAAATCGTCCCCGAAAACAGCATCAGATCTGCTACTTCTGTTCAGGCAAGAGATCATATAGCTCACAATCTCTTGCATCACGGACTTGCAGGCACATCTTTTCATTAGTAGTTGCGATTGAGATCTTTCCATAGTTCATCGTCATTGCTTTTTCGTGCTTCTTGTTAGAATAGTACTTTACATTTGATTCTGTTGCTGTTATAGAAGTCGCATATGGAGGAGGTGATGGCTGGGATCAGGCATGGATTACTGTAGATGGACACACGATGTAGGATTCTTTTCGGTTCATAGTTCGATAGTTCATGAATAAAGTCATGCTTTACAGATTGTTGAGTTCTGAAAATCAATCCATCGCCATTGAAGAAAGGCAGGAACACTCAACAGGGTAAAACATAAAACCAGGCGTCACATTCAAATTCTATTTGGTCCAATGAAAGTTGAAACAAACAAATAATAAAAAAAATTTAAAAAAAATTAAAAAATCCACTTTTATTAAATATAAATATTTTAATATATATTAGATATATATATATTTATTTATTTAAAATTTCTATTATTTATTTTATATTCCACAATGTGAAAGTTTGATTGTCAACTTAAAATGCCACAAAAGTCAACGTAGTTGACCAATGAAAAATGGCCATCTTTTTAAAGAGATGGAGTTTTTTTTTTTTTTAATATAGATCTCTTATTTTTAAACAAATAATTATTAATATTAGTTAAAATTTTAATAATTAATTAAAATTAATTATAATATTATAATTATTTATTTAAAATTAATTAACTAAAATTAAAAAAATAATCTTTCTTTTTAAAAGATAAATCCCCATTGATCTTCGTATATACACATATTTATATATTTATTAAGTAATATAATTATACAAAATGTTATTTTTTTAATATTATGATAATGTTACTTTATTATTATTTAAATATTAAAATTTTAAACTATAAAAATAATATTTTAATAATATAGAGATAAATTATATGTATTCATCCTCTTCTCCTGTATTACATAATGCAATAATTATAAAAAATAATTAATTCTAATATACTATTAATTAGAGTATATAAATTAAATCCAACTTATTTAACATCATTAAGTTTGATGATTAAATTACATATAAACAAAAAGAAAAAGATTATTAAATAAACATATAATAATTGAGATTAAAAGATATAAAAAATTATATATAATATTTTTATATAAAAATAAAAAAAATATTTATTTAAATAAATTTTTAAAATTTTAAATTTAATCAGTTAAAATTATTTTATTTAATAAATAATATAAAAATAAAAATAATCGTTGTCTCTAACCCTGCACCAGTCAATTCTTCTCCTGGCGTTGCTTTCAAGTACTTACCGTTAGCACATCTTGTTGACCAAAAATCACTTTTCCACGCGCTTTCGGTTTGATGTATGCCCGAAGGACCCTCCGGTCATCTTTTTTTTTTTTTTTTGATAAATTCAAACACATATCGGAAAACATGACAACAAAATTACGAAAATATAAAACATCCAATATATATATATATATATATATAATGTTCAAATATCAACGGTTGATCAAAAGATGTCATGAAACCAATTGGACAGTAGTGTTCAAATGCATGAATAAAATAACAAAATTTGAAGATACATATATTAAATGATCATTATAAGCAGTAGCTTAATAGACCGATATATAATAGCGGTCAAAATAATACTGTACCTGAAAGCCAAATGATCATATTATTAAATAGGGATGGCAATTATACATTGTCAATAATATTTTTTACTATTGATTTGAAGTGACATCATATGTATATATCAATTTTAAATGTTAATTAGCCAAATAATGTATTCGATTATAAATAAAACATTTCCACAGAGATAAAAAGAGAGAAAAAAAAGATACTACTTAATTAGTTGGGTTCATAAAAAAGGTGTATAGCCCTTCAAACATACATCGTCCACATCCTCTTTTATTTTTTATATATTTTTTCAACGTATTTTTAAATTTATTAGAAAATTTATTGATTTAAATATTAAAAGATATATCGATGTGTAAGTCTTATATACCATTTAAATTTAATTTATTTTATTGTGATGCGTAAAATTCTAATTCGTAGTTATGAAGATCGAACTTATTTATATTCAGATATTCAAACAAAATAGTCGATTTTCTAATTTATACGATAATTTAAATTTTTAAAATATATAAAAAATTAATTTTTTAAATAACTATTTTATAATTGTTTTTAAATTTTGAATGAAAAATCACGAAATCTTAAAATGAGGATACTATAATTAAAAATCTCTAGAATTCTTTATAGTTTTAATAACCTACTCTCACATAGTGTTATTTATTTATTAATATATTTAAATAAATGAAATGCTATATTATTTAAAGGGTTTAAAGGGTATTCATAGATTAATTCTCAATTAATAAATTAAACATGAATTTATTTCTATCAATTTAGATAAAGTTATTTATAGACAAAGTTATTAATTCTCAATTAATAAATTTATTTCTCATAGACAAAGTTATATTTCTATCAATTTAGATTCATATTTTGACAAATACATTTCCGTAGAAACTTTGATGTAATTTTATTATCATTTAAATTTTTTTATATTATAATATTTAGTAAAAATAAATACTACCTTATCACAAATTCCACAAAATGAACGTAGAAGACCCTAGCAGGCGAAATGGGTCTGTTTTGACTATTTAATTAAAATTTAAAAGTTAAAATTTAAAAATAAAAAATATATTAAATTTAATATAAAAATTAATAAAAAATAATTATTTAAAATTGATACGTCATTGGATCCGAACTTCGAACAGATTTGGACTAATCCGCTTGTTCTGATTCCCATTCCATTTATTGAGTTTGGATCCTGCACACAATTAAAAAGAATAGGAGGTTAGTGTGTCAACGAAAAGTTGTCCTACCGAAAATATTCCGACGCTCAAGTCAGTAAACAACATTCAAAATATGAGAAGATCACTGAAATTGAGAATTGAAAGAGAGAGAGAGTAAGAGTATGTGTATCTCCAGATGAAAGAGAGGCAAAACTGTCTTCTTGAATTTGGATGGTGGGGAGAGAACGATGGCAAGGTAGAAGCACGTTGTATGCCTCGGGGTTTTGAAGCGGCAGATGAGAGTAGAGAGAATTGTAAAGTCCGTCACATGAAAAGTTATTGTGGGTGTTATGTGAGTAAGAGTTTGCGTGAGTAACATATAGCGTGAGTAACAGATAGCGTGCCCTGAATGAGAATTTTAGGGCTTATTTATGGTCGATAAGATGATCTCCCTTCTTTGGAAAGAGTAATTCCCTGTGTGATTCTTGGTTGGCTTGCCTTTTAGACCTGATGCCAGTTGCCAAATGGACCAAGATAGTTTCCTTCAACGGTGGTTAGCGGCTTTCCAAATTGATTACATTCCTTCTGTATTTTTTACCGTTGGAGTGTCCCAATTGGTAAGAGATTGGAAAAATCTAACGCCTTTCTTACGAGAAGGGCGCCAATTTTGTCAATATCCATTTTGAGAGCCAGCTGAGATCGTGGAAGATGTTGGGAGAGTCGTTGCTGGCCGTCTGATGGATCGTGGGTTTAAGTGGGCAGGCGTAAAAAACGCTTTTATTTTTGGCCATTGTTGTAGTAATTATGATTAACGGCTTTCGAGTTGATTATGCTGCGTATCTGAAGTTAAATGCTCTTTGAAATTAAAAATGGTGTGTGCTAAGAATGACCGTCTTACACTTTCTGCTCTTTGACTATTTTTGTTGGTTTTTTTTAAGTTGGCCAGTTTGGTATATCTGTTTTGAGTCTAGATTGTGTGCGGAATGATCGATATTTTGATGTACTCCATTAAAATATATTATTAAAAATTTAAAATTCAGCCATTAGTTTTTTCAATTATAAAATATAAAATAAATCTTGATAAATATATACCCTTTCAATAATCAAAAAGTTTAATTGTGAGAGTTCCTGAGCGGGCAACGGCTGCCCCTTGTTACGAGGCGCAGAAAGCGGAAACTCCGCTATTCGTCTTAACCAGAAACGCTACGCGTTGCTGGCATGGCTTTTAGCGGTTAACCTTTCAAAAAGCCTGTGTGTACAAAGGTAGAGAGATTTGAGAGGAAATATATACAGTACTTTTCCCTCTCTTTCTTCGAGGTGTTCCATTTCTCAACCTGAATCTTGCTTCGCCATCTCAACCATCGGAGTTGGAGAACCTGGAAACCTCGCAGAAGAAAGAGGGAGGGAGATGGAGAAGCACGAGGGAAATACGATGGCGAGAGCGGTAGACGAATTGGAGGAAAAGAAGGAAGAATCCCTGGGATCGAACTTGACGATGGAGAGAGTGGCTGCCGCGAAACAATTCATTGAAAATCACTACAAATCTCAGATGAAGCACATCCAAGAACGGAAAGAAAGGTCTTTTGAATATTCGTGCAAATGCCCATTTAATATTTTATTTGTCGTGATGAATTATATCCGATTTGATTTCAATTATCTCTGAATGTTGTCCTATACGACAAGATCTTCGGTTGAGCTTCTCAATAGTCGATAATACGGTGTTGATGCATGTGATTCAATTTAATTAGGCAAGTGCTTTCTTGATTTCGTTGTCCTGATCTGTGTAAATGAATGCAGACTTGTGGGCTACGTAATGGGGCGTGGATTGAAGCTTAGCACGTATAATTTCGTCTCGGGTTGGGGATATTTGATCATAGAAAAATGTTGATTTTACTTTCCGTCGCTTGGAATTATGGGAAAAAAGGGATTCGAAACAGGTTTGAATATATCCGAATATGATATAGATTAGCTGAATAGTCAAAAACAGAAGTCAAGTGACATTTTCTTATTTTAACAAAGGATGAGAGATTGGAGAATTGTTTGTCGTGGGGGAAACATCGGTGTAAGAACTGATTTTTTCCCAGTAAAGGTGCATATTGGCTATTTGGCTGTCGATACCCAGGCTACATCTCACCTGTGACTTGTGTATACTTGAATAGGCACCGGCTAGGATTCCTTTTATTAAAAATATTTTTGACAAGAATATGGAATTGTGCAAACATGAAACTTCATAATTCTGTTCGTATTTATTGAGTTCAGAAAGTGTCAAAAGCAACCAGTATTTTTCTAAGTCAAAATCCCTTGAAAACATCAAAAGAATTGAATAGCTATGCTGTTTTTTGTAACTTTGAGAAGACTAATTTGATGGTTGTGGTTATAAAGCTTCATTTTTCCAAAAGACAGATCAGGAGAGGATTTGGACTTTCTCTATTCAGAAGGTTGAATTCTTAATTAAAGCATGGTTTTAACTCCCCCATAAAAAAAAATAGTAATTCCAAAGTCTTGATTTGGTGAACAAAAGACTTACAACTACTTAGTTGTCAAAACAGCTTTCAACGGCCCACCACTTGTTTGAAAAATTTAAAAAGAGAGAATATAATCAAGAGAGGGAATTCATGCATTTGTATTTGTACCAATACCTTATGGAGTTGAATTGATGCATTGTTCTTCAGGTAAACTTTCTTCCATATTATACCAGGTATAATGAGTATTGAAATCAATTTGTAGTGAAATCATTCCGCCTAAGTACACATTTCATTCTAAATTGAGACAATTTTTGTGGTTTGTGTGTTATGGCCTTATGTTTAGTCTCGGTATTGATAGATGCTCTAAGGAGTGCACTTTGACTCTGATATGAGGCGGTTCCACTCCTACATCCACATTGGTGAAGATCAAGTATGAAGTAAACACCCTAAGCACTATGGATTCGTTGAGAGTGCATCTGGATAGGCTTTTTTTGAAGCTTTTGCAAGAAGTTGTAGCTACACAGCACCAACGCAGCTGCAGCACAGTTGTAGCTCAACTACAGTTCCCCAAACATACTCTAAGAACCAGCACTCAACCTTATACAGAGCAGTTAGAACTTCTCAGCGCCAAGGGATGGGAAAAATGCTGTGAAATTTCATAATCACCTCATGATTCATTAGTGTCTGAACAGGAGGGGTGTCTATCTTTGGTAGCTTGCATGGTGGCATTTAACCCCATCCCTTTGATGTTTCAATCCCCAACCTGATGGGTCTAGCCACGACATGGCTGATTCAGCCATGACGAGGGATGATCCGTCAGCCAGCCATTAACCTGCGAAACCCCACGCAAAGTAAAGCTCATAAACCGTCCAATTGGCCCACCTGCTACGTATAGGCTCAGGAGGACCAACAGCCCAATCTCAAGGGATAGCCTCTGTGGCTCAATTAACCACGGCAAAGTCAGCCCTCCATTTCAACGACAGCAATCTGACAACATAGAAGACGCCAGCGTTATAGGTTTCAGCCAATGGTGATGGTGGTCAACCATGGGGAATCGCAGTATCTGCTGACCAATGGCAGTCCAGCCAACTTGCGCGAGAAGAGGCCTTGCCCCTGTTGGCAACTTCCAACCATAGTCACATCACCACCACAAGAGGACATTTTACACGATAGCTCCCGTCAACATTCTAGCGGCCGGAAAATCCCGGTGGAACACCTGTCGTCCGCCTTGGTGCCAAGGCCTTCTTCATGAAGCACTATAAATTCCTTCATCCGTCACAGGATAAGGGATTGAATAACTCCCAGTGGAAAAGCCACCCACGAGCGAGACTCGAGCCAAAAAAGAGCCAATCTCTCTTTCTCAACATAGTTATTTTTCCTCCTCAGAAAGCCATTTTTCGTCTAGTGCAATTCTAGCGAGCTACTCACCGAGTGCATCCCTAGCGAGCCACTGACTGCATGCAACCAAACAGGAGCCTAGTCCTCCTTTTCTCTCTAAGTCGTTCCCCGTTGAGCGCTCTACAAGAGCTCAGGCTTCCTCTCTCAATCCCCATAAACATGCATCACTACATTCTTTTTCATTCTCCTTGCATTTTTCTATTATGTTGGAAAGGTTTTTAACTTAAGCGTCGGAGGACAAATCGGGGAGCGAGTCCAACCAATTCCTTGACTTCTTGTTTGTAGTTTGTGGTGTGCAGGTTCTAGGTTAGTAGCGACAGATATCGGAACCGCTTCAATTTGACCCGTAGCGGAAGATTGAGTGACTCCTAATCCGTATCATAACCCGAAAACCAGGGATGCATCACAACCCCTTCTAATGATTTTTTTTATGAAATGATCCACCAATTTTGTATCTGATTTTATATATTTCAAGTCCCGATGATCACCTTGTTTTTTAAGTTAAGTCCTTCAATATATTATGCCTCAGGCAAATGTACCTTCTTCTCCCTCTACAGTCTATATACATCATTTTGGGCCATGGCAATTGTTGCCTGAGAATCACATTATCCAAACTAAAGGAACATGCTGGGGAAAGCTATCTACTTGCAAGGTTCTCAACCATTCTGTTTCTCTACCTGTCAACTCAAGAACAATAAATTCAAATTCCATAGTCAAGTTAGTGGTACATGTTTGCTTAGATGATTTCCAGGTGAATGCTCCATAAATCAATGTTGATTTTTAAAGCATCACCATTGGTAGAATTTATTTCACATTTTCTAATGCCTAATTGGCATTAGTATATCCTTCAAGACTGCTGGATGGATGCCTTAATGTAGACACCATTCATATGTCAATAATCATGTTAATGCCCTTGATTTCTTAGGACAAATAGAAATTTCTTGCAAAATGTCCCCTTCATAAATTCCCACTATAATTGCAATTTAAAGAAAATTGTCGAGGCATGATAAGTTTACTTGTATTTTGACAAATCACATTTTGATTAAAGGAATGGCAGATGCAAATTTAGACAAAATATAGCTTTAAATGATAAAGTGTGGTCCACATTTTTAACAATAGAAATGAGCTCTATGTATTCTTCTAATTAACTTATTTTGTAGAAGCAGATCCCAACAAGCTTGCAATGCATTATAAAGGCTCCAAAAATAAATGATATTCATGAGCCAATGTTGAGAATTTTTGTTTTTATTATCTAAATCTTTATAACTTAGAAGGACTTGTCCAAGACACTTCATCAATGAAGCCTTATGTTACACATTTATGCATGTTAGTTTCATGGTTTGCGATTCTGAGTGTTGAGGATGATATAGATTGTGACTCTGCATGTATTGACTAGTGTTGTGAAGGATAAGATTTGATTGGATGTCTAATCTATTCTACAATTAATAAGAAATATACCTCAACTAAAACTATGGTTTTCTAGACATTCCAATACTGAAGCCTGGCTTGAATCATAGTAGTAGACCCGAGCTTAAGCTTGATTGAGTCCTGAACTCTAGGCTTGTGCTTAACTCAAAATTAGATGAACTTGAGCTCTCCTTGAGTGGTCTAAAGTCAAAATCGAGCTTAAAAGAGTTTTTGCAAAATTGAGGCTGAGTATGCATTGCTTAAAAGTTCTGTTCTTTTTCAGTAATTGTAATTGTCATATTCACCAAGCTTGAGGCCAATTATGCATTGTGTTAAATTTCTGTCATATTTCATTACTTGTTCCAAATTATATCCACAATGATACTAATAAACATATATAATATTATAAATTATGATTATTTTCTTATTAGTAATTAAAAATCTTGACTAGGCTCTTGAGTTGAAGCCCGCTTCATCAACTAATGAGTTAGCTAAATTCTAGTCCAGCAGTTGAGCTGGTTTTGTACGTTTTTCAGAGTTGAGCCTGATTGGCTTTCAAGCTGCTTGAAACATTAATACCC
This sequence comes from Nepenthes gracilis, assembly GCA_033239525.1. Taxonomy (NCBI): domain Eukaryota; kingdom Viridiplantae; phylum Streptophyta; class Magnoliopsida; order Caryophyllales; family Nepenthaceae; genus Nepenthes; species Nepenthes gracilis. The sequence goes on along the minus strand of BSYO01000016.1, from coordinate 15,447,050 downwards.
CTAATTATTTGTATGCCTCTTAGGTCCGTCAAATACTGGGGTTATCCGTTCCTTTTCCCTATTCTCATTTAACTTAAATTGTAATGAGGAAACAGGATGATGGGACAGTGCCAAGCTTGTTCAGTAGACTTCAAATGGCATGTTGTAAAATCCAGGATGAAGTCTAAGATTTGGCCATGCAAAATTGGATATATTATTTTTGCTAACTAATAGCATTTTCTCATCGGGGCATCCTTGTAACTGCCGAGTCTACTTATTTTACTGTCTGAATTCTGAGATTTTAAATCTGTGATTCTGTATATTTGTAATTGGTGATTGATGATTTATTTGCTTACATAATTTGCTCTGTCCTCTGTTGATACACTAGCCAATCTTTTTGAACAGATTTCAAAGAGTGTTCTTTTTTAAAATAAATAATTTCCATGATAGATTATCCATTACTCTTTTGTTTTTCAACCATTGTGTTTTTCTCATATCTGCATACCTGTAGCTGCTGAACGCACTCGTTGATTGACAAAACGCTGATATCCCAAGATGAAGTTCACGTTGCTGCCTGTTGACATAATATAAACATGTGAACTTCCATTATGGTGTAAACTTGAGATTTTATCTATATATAATCTAATGTTTGTCATAATCTTATAAATGTAGGCGCTTAGTGCTAGAAAAGCAGCTAGCATCCTTGGATGTGCCAGAAGAAGAGCAAATTAATCTACTGAAGGATCTAGAGCGCAAAGAATCTGAATACATGAGGCTTAAACGACACAAGATTTGTGTTGACGATTTTGAACTTCTCAACATCATTGGCAGAGGGGCCTTTGGAGAGGTTAGTCTAATGTTTAGCTTTTATCAGACAATGCATGATGCCCTCTTTGCGACTCCCCCTCCCAAAATATCCTATAATTTTGGTAGACCATAGCAGACAGGAACCTGGCAAGAAAAAAATTCCAAACCATCAACTCCAAGTTGAGGCATGATAATATATGTATAGAAGGTGATCCCAAATTTGTCTATGATAGGTTGAATGTGGTAAACCTTTTCCTCGGAGACTGTACAGTTCTTATCTCCCTATAAGGCTGCCAATAGGGAGCCAGGGTCAATAAGAGAATGTGATCCTGAGTTGCTTTCTTTCTCTAAAGCCGAGGTCTTCAGGATCAGATGTTTGAATCAGTTTATCATTTGTATGGTTTCATTTCTGTCCAATTAAAGTACTTCCTATATTATTTGACAAAAAGAAACCCCCGAAAGTGGAAGACTACAACAGTTGTAGCTCCAGGAACCATACTATACTGGTTATTGATATGATACTGTAGGCAATTTCTGGTATAGGAAGTTAACGAGAAAATTGCAAATTTGTTGCCAGATGCACTTATGTATGTGTGTACACATTTTTTTTTCTGTTTTCTTGAAGTAAGGCTTTCATGAAAAGAAGCCAAAGGGGCATCAACAATGCATGCTATACTGAATAAATGCAAAATAAGTCATTTGACATGGGTGAAGGAATGTAATTAAAATGCAAAAGCTTGAAAGTGCACGATAACCATGTTGTTGTTGCAGACAATTATGGATTATATTAAAATTTATTTTCAATTAACACGTTGAATATACATACAAATTCATGTCAATATTGATTTCTTTTAAAAGTAAATTTTGGTGGATATTAGGATGAGCTTTGATTAATAAAAAAAGAATCAATAGCATGGATAAAAATTTATCATCATTAATTGTAGTTGTATTTATATTGGACATGTTAGGTAATACATATTAGTATCAGATATATTAGAAATAAAATTTTTTTGGATAATTGTAGCCCGATTGGAAAATATCTGACGATATATCTTTGATAAGATGACATTGTAATTTTACCCTGGTATCGGAAAATATTACTATTTGAGGGCCAATACCGATATATATTGATTGATATATCGGTTAATATTTCATTCTTTAATAGGTAGAAATTTTCCCAAGGGAAGCAAATTAAACCTACTTTCAGACAAAAAAGATAAAAAAAAAAAATGAAACTATAGTGGCATAGAACGCTTTTGAGATTCTACAGGGCATGGAAATGGCCAAGCAAGTTGTGGCTTATACATAGTAAGGCAAGGAGATGAAAGATGAATGATATTCATGCTTGCTTGTTCCATTAGCAAGCATCATTGAATTTATAAAATGCATCTTCACTTTTTCCTTGGATTGCAACGTGTTCAGGGCCTTCGGGCTGAATTCTTCCACAATGGTTGGTGAAGATAAAGACAGGAAATATTGATAGGGTGACATTTGCTGATGCAATAGTGTGGGCATTCTTGAAAAAGACTGGTGAGCTTTGAAAGGGAAGTGGGGTTCCATGACTTTTAGAAACAGATAGTTGGCTTTGTTTTTAATTTGGGGGATAGTATCCATTATTTTTTCCGTTTTTCATTTTGTAGAAAGCATGAGACGGAATTTAATTTGCTTGTTGATGGATTTAACTTATGTATTGTTCGGTGGCCCTCTGTATCATTCTGAAGAATTCTCTCTCTTAAACCAAACCAAACTAATCATTTTACCAATAATTGGGCTGGCATTTCTTGATGACACTGAAAAAAAAAAAAATTAGAAATGAAAGATGATTATGATTTTAAATTTGAAAACATCTGAAGGTATTATGTGTTACATTATCGCATAAGACTCAGACTATCTAGAATTTTTGTTGTTAACTATTTGGTTAGCTACATTTAAGAAACAGCCTTTTTGTGACCTAGGGTAGCATTGCACACCCTCCCCAAACCCGACAGTGCAGAGCTTCATGCATTGTGCCTCCCTTTTACTTAGGAAGGATGTATGTATTGAGTGTTAGAGAGGTCTTAGCATCCTATGAGGACATATAGGACGTTTAGAAACTGTCTAGGATTTTGAGCTTTTAAAATGCCCATATCAGCCTTTGGATGCATCTTTTTTGTTTTTTTCCTGATTGGTCGAGTTGAGTTTCTTGAAGTACATAAACAAATGCAATAAAAAGACAAGGTCTAATTGGAATTGCAAGAATAGGTGAAATGTTGTTACTAAATTATTGTTCATGTTAGGATATGCCAGTATAGTGGAGGCCATAAACATGAGAAATTACAGATTATTGATAATTGATAACTGGATTGCTTTTCGGCCCGAAATTGGAGTTGGAGATCAGAATGGGAGCTGAGCATTTGGAAGCATAAATTCTCCAAGTTGAGTTTGTCATGTAGCCTGGTGCTTTTTTAAGATTCTGACCATCGATTTGCAAGAAGAGATTTTTTTTTTGTCCTTTTAGTGCAAGGAAACACATGATCTAACTTCGGTACTGAGGGAATACATTCAGGCTTAGCACTAGCACAGGAAATATATATATATATATATATATATACATCTGTATTTATTGGAATCTGGGTTGCAACTAGTTTCACACCCATGGAATGCAAGATAGATATCATTGCCATGCCCATATTGTAAAAAATAGTGCTTCCCCCTTTCCAATAGTGTTCTCCAATAGTTCTAACTGTCCACATCACCCTCTAATGTGTCAATTTCAGATTCTTATTGGTGACATCTAGTGAAGATGTGCACTTCTAACCTATAGCCATCTCACCCGCTCTCTTATGTTTTTAGGAGCGGCCTACAGCACAAGGCTTCCTCTTGGCAAAGTCTTAGGATTATTGGATATTGACCCTTATATGCAAGAGCCTATATTCTGGGCCTCGTTTATTTTGGGCCTCGTTTATTCTGGGCACTTTACAAAGTTGAAAATTTGTGTCAAGATCCTATAAAGTGAGTCTTACTGGCAGCTTTTGGTTTCTCTGGCATACATGCTGTAGTTGACTTTGTCTTTTACAGGTAAGGCTGTGTCGTGAGAAGAAATCTGGAAATATTTATGCCATGAAAAAGCTAAAGAAGTCAGAAATGCTTAGCCGGGGACAGGTGAGAAAACCTTCCATTAAATTGATTGTTCTGTTCTTTCTGTTCTTCCTTCTCTTCCTCTTTCTCAACCTGTTAGATCTTGCTGAGAGGAAAAGAAACAAAACAGCAAATAAGCACATGTTCAAATCTTCTGCAAATCCTGAGTGCATGGATCTGCACTTTTCCTCAGCACAGGAACAAGGAAGATGGGAGGGGGTGGATGCAGGATCTGCATAGAATCAAAGATATATCTCCTAAAGAAAATTCAGTTTGCTGGACTGAAAAATGGGTTTATTAAAATCAAGTTTGCTAAAATCAATGAGTCCTAAATAGGGCAATCTTTGAGTTTCTTCTCACCATTGCGTTTCCAAGTATTCAGATGTGAGTTCTTAAAAAAGATGTTCTTTCTTCTCCCCCCACCATTAATGCAAATATTGGCTGATATGATATATATTGGGTGATATGTATCGGTACTGGAGCATCCTATTATTGATATTTTTAAGTACCGCGACAATATCGAGTATGCTTCTGTATGGGCCGTTACACTAAATATATCGGCCGATATTAAAAATGTTAGCTAATATGGCTGATATATAAATGATGTGGCTCCATCAGTTTTTTCTGATTTTTTTCATCTAATATATCTGATATCGATTTATATTGTTCAATATTGATATGATAGTGACTGAAATTGATACCAATACCGATATTTTTTTTAATGCCCCCCCTTAGAAGTGCATCTGTGCAATGTGTGCCTTTGTATTTTATTAGGGTGTACTTTTCTTGCCATAGATAACTAAATAGAAGTGTGAATTAAGCATACACTAGTATGTTTTTTCATTCTTCCTATTCTCTTTCATTCATTTTCCTTTCCTTTTCTTGTGGGGGCTTCAGGAATGAGTGTTATACTTGACCTTTCAAACTGTTTTGATTTTTATATTGAAGTGCCACATTTTTTTATTCGTGACCAGAAGTATGTGTTATCTGATTATTGCTTTTCTATTTAAAGTGATAAGTATGCTTCTGCTTTAGTTTGTGAAGTTTAAGAAGAATGATGCCCGTGTGGCATGAGATCCTGGTAAGAATTAGATGGCTTATTGTCAGCCCAATCCAGAATTGCTCATGATTGTTTTGATGTCTTTTTGTTTTTTATGTATCTTTCTACAACATGTTGGCGTTCACCTGCATTGTGAATTATCTTCTCATATAGAAACATTTGTTCCCTTTGTAGGTTGAACATGTTAGATCTGAAAGGAATTTGCTTGCTGAAGTTGCCAGCAACTACATAGTAAAACTCTATTATTCCTTTCAAGATGCAGACTATCTATATTTAATCATGGAGTACCTTTCTGGTGGTGATATGATGACATTGCTGATGAGAGAAGAGACCCTAACTGAAACAGTGGCTAGGTTTTACATTGCTCAATGTGTCCTGGCCATAGAGTCTATACATGCACACAACTACATTCACAGGTTAGTTCCCCACTATTGATGCAGGTTGTGCAACAAACACATCACAAAGAGCAGTAACTTAAGGTGTATTTCAACTGCAACTGTGCATCCTTGTTCTTATGTGCATTTCATATATTGTTTTAGTCTTGTCTTTCCTCAGAGATATAAAGCCTGACAATCTACTCCTCGACAAGAATGGCCATATGAAGCTTTCGGATTTTGGCCTTTGCAAGCCTCTCGATTATAGAAACCTATCTGCCATACATGAGAATGAGTCGATGAATGATGAAAATCTAAAGGAGTTGATGGGTATTGATGGATGTTTTCCCACTACTAACAATGGGAGTCATTGGAAGAGCTCCCTTGAGCAATTGCAGCACTGGCAAATAAACAGGAGGAAATTGGTATACATAAGAATATTTCCCTTTAAATAACTTAAATGGAAGGTCTTTGTCCTCACTTTCTCTTTATGGTCAATGCAGGCATTTTCCACAGTTGGCACTCCAGATTATATCGCTCCTGAAGTGTTACAGAAGCAAGGATATGGCGTGGAATGTGATTGGTTTGTTGCTCTGTTTATTGTCTTTGTTATTTCACATCATCCTCTAGATGCTTATACTTGATTTTCTCATCATGAAATCCCATATGAGTTGACATCTATATGATTTTGCTCATGATCACACAAAATACCAGTTGCATAACTGAATTGCCACAGAATCTAAGCGTGGTTTCTTTGTAATGACCAAGCTTAGACCACCTTGCAATGAAGCATTTTGTCCCTTTATTGCCTTTGTTATTTCACATCATTCTCTAGATGCTTATACCTGATTTTTTCATCACAAAATCCTATGAGTTGACATCTATATGATTTTGCTCATGATCACACAAAATACCGGTTGCATAACTGAATTGCCAGAGAATCTAAGCGTGGTTTCTCTGAAATGACTAAAGCTTAGACCACCTTGAAATGAAGCATTTTGTCCCTTTAGCTAACTCATGCCCGAAAAGGTAATCAATGTTGACAAGGGGCGAGCCTTTAGTCCTTACTTTTCCTTTTAGGACTGATGTCACAATTTTTCCACTCAAATTCCTAATGTCTTCATTAGGCCCAAAAATTCATCCCATGCAACCTGGGATTCTGGAGGCATTTCATTCTCTCATTCCCTTTAAAATATATCTTTTAAGTATTATTCGCTATATTAGTTCTCGATTTGACTATGAATCAGGTGTATGTTACGTGCTTGTTTAGGTCATGGATGAAAATATTGCCGGTATTCGATATAGGTATCGGGCTCCCCATACTGATATTTTTCAAAACCATGACAAAATCATGATATGTTGTTTTATCAACATTATATCTTGATATATCGCCAATAATCAAAATATCAACTAATAAATCTGATATTTGGCTGATATATTGGTGCATATTTTATCGTCTATGTCCATTACCGATATAATTGTGACATACTGAAAACGATACTGATATTTTCATCCATAGTCATGGGCACTTGGCTAGATTGAAGGTGAACTATGTGATGGAGATACGTTAGCCCTCTCTTGGATTAGTTGAAACTTTTAGCTTGTTTATTGCTCTTTTTACTTTAGAAAATAAAATTGTGAGCTTCAAAATCTAGCTTTACTTAAAATGATCTTTTAAGTAATGCGAAAGGCATGTTATGACTCCCCAACTTGCTAATGCCAAAATAAGATGATATTTGTGTGGGATCAGTGACTAGCCATGAAAAACTGAACATGTGTGGCTATTTTTTCATTTGAAAAGTGAATTTTGTTCATAAATCACACTGATGTCCTTAGGTTTGTTCTTTTTTTCCCGTGATGCAATTCATTTGACTAATCAAAAGGAACTTATGATTGATTTACTGAATATGGTAGTTAAAATTCACGTTGAGTTGAAGGCATTGGTCTATATGTTTTACACACTGGAGATAGGGAGATAGAATTTGCACGACTAGAACTGGATATTTTGTCAATTGAAAAGTGAATTTTGGTCATAAATCACACTGTTTTCCTCAGGTTTGTCCTATTTTTTCTGTGATGCTATTCATATGACTAATCAAAAAGAACTTGTGATTGGTTTACTAATTATGTTAGTTAAAAATCATGGTGCATTGAAGGCACAGGCCTATGTGTTTCACAACCTAGAGATGGGGAGATAGAGTTTGCACGACCAGAATAGGATGCTGAATTTAAGGATGGCAATGCTTAAGGTCATTGGATGGCTTGGGATGTTGGGCTGTTGAAAAGATGGTGTTTGAGAAGGTTGACAGCAGATAGAGCTCTCTCAAATAAATGGGTTTGAAGTTGATATGAGAGCTCATATGAAAATTGGTAGATTGAAGTAAGCATGGAGAGGAGGATGATCAGTGCTGGGTAATGTTTTTATTTTTTCATTTTCATTTTGCTGGTTTTGGAGCTTGTTTGATATTATGAAAAGGGGAAAGCGCTTTTTTCTTCTTTTATAAAGAGAGGTGAGTAGCATTTTCTGCAAGGTAACTATCTCAGTTTTATTGAAATTTCTTTATAATATTTGAAAAAGATTTTCCTTCATAAGAAAGAAAAAACTTGCAGGTCGCAAATTAGTTTGTTTTGTGCTGCCAAAGGTCTAAAGTAAAAGACATAGCTTGTTCTCTCTATTTGAGATTGCATTATTCCGATTGACATGAGGGAAGGGCTTACTGATCTTTTTTGATAGTAATTATGCTGGTGATTTCCCATTAAAGAGTACTTAGTGAGTGCATGATGTGCTTGAGATTAATCTATAGCATGATAATAAAGTGGTTGGAGGCTAATAATGAGTTCTGAAATTAAGCAATGGATCCATGTGATGGGTGTGGGACTCTGGGCACTTGGTTCCATAAAAAAACTTAAGACTGACCCATCTTAAATTTGGTCCAGGAATTTGGAAACTTTTATCAAAGTGATTAGGGTCATCTTTTCTTGGCTCTAAGTGATCCTATGTGATGTCCACCTTTTATTCTTACCCGATTCTGGCCTCTACAGAAAAATCAATAACAAAACATATCAAATAAAGCACTCATGGACACACACCAGCGCTCACTCATTTGCAAAACATAACAAAACCATATGAGAACACTAATTTTCCACTTGGTAGTTGGTGCTATGGCATTTCGACAAAACTTTCATTTCTCTCTCTTTGAAAACCATGGGTTTGAATTGCATGTCAATGGCCTATTCACAATAGAAAAGGTTCTGTTAGAATAATTATTTATTTCAGGATGCTTCAGATCTATGATAGTAAAAGAAAATGTATTTTTATAGTAATGTAATAAACAAAGTAAAATAAGTGGAAGCTAAGTGACATTTGAAGTTGCCGAGGATCTGCTATGATGAGCTCTAAAGGTGTTCTAAAAAAATGCAATCCGACAAATAGAGAAGAAAAAATGACGGTGGTCACTGTGCACATGGAAGACATAAACAGACTTCTAATCCCAATTTTATTGAGCTCGCCTGAAGGGACCTCTGTAGGGGTTTTTGGTTATAGAAGCTTTGTTTCAGAGTCCCAAAATTGTTGCATCGTCCTCTTCCTTGCCCAAGTTGTGTTGAGTCCACGTGGTGTCAGCTTTCCTGATAAAATGGTGGAATAATATGTCATGGTTTCAAATACCTTAAAAATGCAAAATAGATATCCAAAGCTATTGAAAAAATCTGAGAAATGCAAGCAGCAAAGATATGCCAGTCCAAGTAATCAGAAATGTCAGCTCAGACATAAAGTTATGACCTATTTTTCCTTTTTTGAAACTAGATGCTGGCCGCTAGGAGCATGGGGTCTCATCCTATCTGTTGGATTGCGCTTGTGACTTTGTGTTTGCCATTTCACCTGTTTGTCTGTCCATACAAATGCATTGAAATATGAGGTAGACAAGGAATAATACATGGAAGAGGCAGCGTATGCTTTGCATGAACTTTGGTATACTTTTGTGAGCAAGAGAGATGGGGGCATAACTCTCCTAAGTTCGTGAATTCCATTCATCATCTTGTTGAACATTATGCCCATTCTTTGTGGGAGGAGGAGGATTTCTTTTTGTTCCCATGAGGTTTTGCAATTGTTTTTTAGAAGGTCAATTAAAGGTTTTTTTTAACAGGCTATTGTACTTAGATAATGTATCTTTACTTGGAAATATATAGACATTTGTCATGGATCAGGCAGCAATTACACATCATGACGTTTACATAGGACATTCCAATTCTTAAAAGCCTAGGACAAGACAAGAAAAGCATGGAATTAAAAATCGTCTTGCAAATGGTTAATGGTGTCAAAGATGACCATTAAACTATAGGACATAGCATAACAGGGTTGTGCAATTTGTTGGCTTGATGGCTGATAAACATTAGATTCAAAATGGCTGTTTTTTCCTATTAAGCGTTAGCTCACTTTGACCATAAGCAGAAAAATGATATTTTTCTAAAATCTAGTTTAAACTTAGATCCAAACAGTTCTATGTCTATTTTGTTTTGTTGCGATAGATAGTTTTTGTGAATAAATTATTAAGTATAGAGAAGTGAGAGAAGTATATAAGAAGGCTTAGTGCTCAATGAGCACTAAACTCCAATATTTATGGAATTATATGGGTATAATTACAATGCTACCCTTTTTCAAATAATATCCCTCTTCAAGCTAGTGCATATATATCATAAGTACTGAGCTTTTTATAGATGTATTCAACCCTAGGACGTATTAAGAATTTCATAAATAAATCGGCAAGTTGATCATTTGAACTAACATAGGAAGTGACTATCTTCTTTGTCAACAGTTTTTCTCATACAAAATGGCAATCAATCTCGATATGCTTAGTTCGCTCAAGAAATATAGGATTTGAGGTGATGTAGAAGGTAACTTGATTGTCACACATCAATTTCATTGATGAAGAATAGTTTACTCCAAGTTTCGTGAGAACTCCTTTTATCCATATTAACTCGTGTGTAGTTAGTGGCATTGATTGGTACTCAAAATTTGAATGAGAATGTGATACCACCTGCCTTCTTTTTGCTTTTTTAGGGTATTAAATTTTCACCTATGGATACATAATATCTAGATATAGAACTATGGTCAACTAAAAATCATGCCAAATCAACATTTGAATAACATTTACTGTCAAAATGTCCTCTATTTCCTTAGAGTAACCCTCTGCTAAGTGCTCATTTAATATATCGAAAAATATACATGATAGCTTCCAATTGACTTTTTTGGTAGAGAGTCTAGGAACTAACTCATTACACTTATTGCAACAGATATATCAGACGAATTACAATGAGATAGTTAAATTTGCAACCAATCCTATATCTTGTCTTAGATTAGGTATCAAATTTCCTTAATCAAATAGAAACTTGACATAGGAATTTGTCGGCAAGTTATGTGGTTGAGAGCCTAGCATACTTGCTTTACTCAAGGTACCAAGTGCATACTTGCATTGGGAAATAAATGCCCCTATTTTGATCTTGTAATTTCAATCCTTAATGGCACGTTTAAATGTTGAAATAGAATAATTATTTTCTATTAATAGAATTGAGAATTTCTATTCTAATATTTGGTTATTAGAATAGAATAAGGTGAGAATTAGTATTCTAATATTTGGTATACAGAATAGTATGAGGAATAATGTGATAATTTATTGTAATAACTTTTTTTCCCTTATCCAAGGAAAAAGATATTTTAAATATACATATATATTATTCTAAATTATTATTTAATATAATATATATTTTCATCATATAATATACATATTTAATATATATTTGATATAATATACATAATTTGATATATAATAATGTATATATAATTTGACATAATATACATAATTTATCATATATATATATATATATATATATATTTCATTGAGTATTTTATTTCATTTACTTTTATAAACATAAAATATATATTATATTATATTAATATATTATTTTATATTAAACTTTTGATTTTCTTTTTCCATTTTCCCCTTCCTGTTTTCCCTTCTTCCCTGTCTCTGTTTTCCTTTACCCTACAGTGCTACTAAGGGCAAACAATCGGCGCCGCTCCTACTGCCATCGTCAACCGTTGACAATTATCGGTTTCAACCGTCATTGTTGGATGAACCGATTGCGAGTACCAGCAATCGTTAACTCTTCAACATAAGTATTGGCGCCAAAATCGGCAACTGATCATTATAGCTGAAAACAAATGGCCGAATTTGGGCGGCAGATGACGAATTAGTAGAGATGATCATACTGGCGACAAACGGTGGCCGATGATGGAAGTAGTTTAATTGAGAGAATGCAGCGAGGAGGTAGGGTTTTCGAGGGAGAGCAATGTCGTGGACGCCATCTGAGCACATGAAAAAGAAAGGGCATTTTGGGAATAAAAAATAATGGATGCGGGAATAGTTATTTCTAGATACCCGAGAATAAAAAATACCTAACAAAACATGATATTTCTTATTCTCTGAGATTTGGGAATAAATATTTTTTTGAAAATATTTATTCCGTGTAAAAAAGTAACCAAATGGTGGAATAATTATTCCACTAGGAATAAGGTGGAAATGAAATTTTTATTCTCACCAATCAAACGTACCATAAATATTACTTCAATGGTCCTAAATCATTTGTTTGAAATTGTTATTATAGAAAAGTTTTTAACTCTCTTATTCTATCGATGTCATATTCAGTGATGATTATATCATCTTTATCGATGATTAGCCATAGACATTTTTCTATTGATGAATGTCAATAAAACACAAAATGGTCAATATCATACTGTTTCAATCCAAATTGTGGAACAGCCATACTAGAACAACCAAATCATGCCCGACGAGATTGCTTTAAGCCATACAAAGACTTTTGAGGAGTCAAATCTTGTTAGACTCTCTTTGAGAAACAAATCCAAGTGGTTGTTCCATATGATCATCCTCCTAGAAATCAACTAGACATTTTTGATGTCCAATTGGTGTAAGGGTCAACAATACATAGCCATAAATGCTAAAAAGATATGAATAAATGATATCTTAGCAGCCGGAGAAAAGGTATCACTATAATCATGCCCATAAACTTGGGTATAATCCTTGGTCACCAAGCGAACCTTAAGGTGATCAATATTGGCATTGGGGGAAAAGTTTCACGGTGTAGATCCATGGATAACTTGCGATAGTCTTTTCGGGAGGAAGATAAACTAATTTCCTGGTACCATTAGAGTGCGAAGTAGATATTGCATTGAGTATAGAAGTATGCCCCCCTGAATTTATAAGGGTTTCATCAACAAATTTAAGAATATAGATAGAGGATAATGAAGCAAATAAAAAAGAAAACTTAGGTGACAATGAATTGTAGGGAACAACATTGGAAATAGGATGTGAGGTTGTACAACGATGAGGACCTTTACATTGTGCAATTGGAAGGTTTAAATTGGATGGATGGTGAATTGGTGAAGGATTTAGAGGGAGTGAGATGACTATTGCTGGCATGTCTTGCAGAGGAGTATGAGGGTATCGTACATGCACATGGACATTGGGTCTATTTGATCGGAAGGAGCTCTTTATAGGTTCGGACTTAGATGTATCCTCTAGGATAGTAGATGGTGCAAAGGAACTCAAAGGAGGAAGTTGAAGGATGGGAAGAAGAAGAGCCTCAGTTACAGAATTAGAAGAAGGTAAAGGAAAAGTAAAGCAGGAGACATCTCAAAGAAGTGACATTTATAGAGACAAAGAATTTATATAATTGAGGAGAATAACATCGATACCACTTCTAGTGTCTGGTATAACATATCAAATACATTTGAGAGAATGAGGAGCTAATTTATCATGATCAAGAGATAGATTATGAACAAGTATACGCATCTAAAGACACATGGAGTTTAGGTGTTCAAGTCGGTGGAGCAACTCTCAGGCGAACTTTTATTCTATCTAGGGATTGTAGAGTTGATAAGTTGAACCTTTTAATTCATAAATGTGGATCTTGGACTTGGGAGTGGCGATGCCAGACGTAAAAAAAGAAGAGTTGCTGATCATAGCCTTGGTAAGCAATTGCCTCACTAACTAGTTAAACATATGCGAGCTCCTCCTCAAGCAGATTCCTTCTTTTGCTCCTTAAACTACAGGGTATTAGCAGTCATTTCCAGCTAGTATTCCTCTCCCAAGGGCAGGTTTTTATGTGTTATTCACCTTTTTGCTGGTGGAAACACTACTTCTCATCCTTGTTATTTGGAGGTCATATCTAGCAATCAGAGCTTGCTTTGATTACTTGATAAATTAGCATTATATATAGATGTAGGGGGATCCATTAGGGAAGTAAGAATTCCCTTTGACATGTCTTCATTTGCAAAGAATTTTCGATGTGAAAATATAGAGACAAAGGGTTGATCTTTGAATAGAAAAAAGTGGCCCAAGCATTTTTTTGTTGGGGAGAAACTGATTCAATTGAAGTTGTTGATGCGGGACAAGCCATAGAAGGTATTGCGAGATAGCCCAAGGTAGAGGAAAAAATACGATGTACTTCATTGCTTAGTCTACATTTATTTTTTACTTGCTTATGCGTTTATAGCATGGGATTCAACCAATTGTCTTGATTGTGGGATATTATTGAGAAAAAGAAATTAGTATTATCAAAGAATTTCATGCGATTGATTTGTTACTTTTTTTCCCTAAATTGAATTGAATGTATTTCCATACACATAAAAGACCTAAATAATCATTTGCTTCCGAAAAAAATCAAAAAACTTCTTGGAAATTCTATAAGATCTATTTGTTCTTTTTTTTTTTAACAGATGGGTAGGACTTCATCTGGATTCAAATCCTACTAAGAAGTCGTGTTTGATTAATTAGATGATAGTAGTAAGGATTACACCACCCCAAAAAGACAAATGAGTAATGTACAAGTAGTTTCAATAAGATGTTGATTTGTTTCCTTAATTACCCCATTTTGTTGTGGAGTGTGAGAGTAAGATGACTAGTGGATGATACCGTGTGTAGACATGGAGGAACAAAATGAGGTAGAAAAATATCCTTTGGCATTATTACTGCACAATGTTCAAACAGAAACGCCAAATTGTGTGGGATCTCAACATAAAAGATGGAAATAAATAGAAAACACTTTTAATCAATCTTTCATTAAATATAACCCAAATCATTTAAAAGTAATTATCAATAAATGTGACAAAATAATAACAATCAATTTTCGAGAGAAAATGAATAGGACTCTAGATATCCAAATGAACTAATATGAAAGGGGTAGAAGCCCGTTTGTTAACACGACTAATAAAAGGACTATGATTAAGACTGATATAAAACTTTAGAAATATGATTAAGATTTGGAATTATGTTTTTGGAAAGATAGAAATGGATGACCAAGATGATTGTATATTTGCTCCGGTGTGGGTGAAGCGGTACAACGGTAGGAACTTTAATGTTCAAGTCGTGCAAGCCTTGGAATTCATGCCTGGAATCAATCTTCTTGTATGTCCTTAGGTCTTGAACAATAACATAATTAAGAGAAAATGTTATAGAATAGTTAAGTGTTTTGGATAATTTGCTAATAGATAATAAGTTAAATAAAAATTTGGAAAAATAAAGAACAAATTGTAAAGAGATCGAATGAGTTGGAGAAATAGACCTAATCCCGCTTACTAAAATAGCAAAGCCATCTGCAAGCCTAACATTGGACAAGGTATTTGAGTGATAGATATAGAAAAATAATATGATATTATCACTTATGTAATGCCCGGTTCCAATCCGATGTAATACGGTATTATCAGTATATTTTGGATATATTGGAATAATTGTGTAATGTGGATTTGAAGAAAATTCGGAGTATGGAAGCAGTTCTGGCGCCTAAAGCACACCCCATGAGCGCTTGAGCATAGATTCCTATGTGGGCGTGCCCGAGCAGCGTCTGAGGCGGTGCTCGAGCGCTGATTTTAGTGTGCCTGTGCTCGAGGAGTACCCGAGGAGGCGCTTGTGTGCTAGTGGTCTTAGGCGTGGCGCCTAATGCGCGCCTAAGTGGCGTTCATGTGCCAATTTGATGATATTAGGGGTAGCACGCATTGTTTTGGTCATTTCGTGTGGGAAAGAAGAGACGGAGAGAGAAATAGAAGGAGAAGGAAGAGAAAGGAAGAGGAGGAGGATTTCTAGGTATCTTTTCATTAGATCCGTTAGATTGGAGATTAAGGTAAGTATTTTTACGTCATATTCTTGGTTTGATTTCATTTCCATTTAGTTTTACTTGTATTTGGTGGATTTAATGTACATGCATGGCATTTTACTCTATTTAATTTCCTCGTACATACATGTCACTTCTACTAGTTGGTTCGGAGATTTTACTTTCTTTTTGTCATTATGTAAGGACTTTTGCTTGTTTTGTATAAATGGATATGTATTTTGAGATGTTATGTTCATGTATACAAGTATTTGCAAAGAAAGTCATGAAAATGTGCATATGGGCTTTGCATGTGGTATCAATGCAATGTGCTTTGGGTCGGGTTCTATCTTTATGTATTCAATTCGACATATGACTTTTTCCGAGTGGAAAGCTTTGTATTTGACCTTCCCGAATAGAAGCTTTGACCTTTTCCGCCAGATAGGAAAAGCTTTGGACTTGTGATATAGAGATTTTTTCTAGTTTGCGTTTTTATGAGAACCATCTTAAGGATTTGAACGGAACTAATATATTCGGACATGGTAATACATTCAGATAAACTTGAGGACTATACTTATCATCTACGGGTGATAATAGAAAGTGGCATTTGTTCCCATCTATTGGGGAGAATACATAGACGGCCCGCTTACGAATCTAAAAAGTAACTTATGGCCTAAGGTTATCGGGAATATATATAATCCTTCCTCAAAGTCAGTCTTTTGGTCTTTAGTCCTCCAATTTGTGCATATTTTGGATTTTGATATGTTTTTACTTGCATCTAATTTTAGAAATTTGAGATTTGATTTGAGATTCGCAAACTTTGGTCGATATAGGACTTGGATGCTAGATTTGGTTGGTCTCGAACATTTGGATCGTTTGGCTTTTGTTTGGATTATCGACTTTGCCTATGAGATCATATTTGGATATTTTGTTGGTTTGTCGCACTTGATGCTTGGATTCTGACTTTCATAAATTTTATATTAGTTTATTAATTTATTTCTTTGTTTTGATTGTGGACGCATTGCTTATTGTATATTATATACTGATACTTGTTGAGAGTTCACCTTACGTTTTTATATTTCTTATCCCTTCAGATTAGAGGGATTCAGGTGTCTTGTAGGGAGCTTAGACGCGGTTTTGATTGAAGCCTCGTTTATATTTGGTAAGTATCTGCCTTGTATTTGGATTAGATTCGCCTTCGGTGTATTTTGGTATCGTTTGGGTAACGGATAGGATGATGATTTGTATGTTATATTGTTGAGGAGTCAGTGTTCGGATTATTCTATTAATTCGATAATTGTGGCATTTGGTTTGTAATGGATCAGTGAGTTGTTTGGATTGTCATTTGTCATCTTTTTCCTTACAAACTTTTGTGCAGGCTGTGCATATTTATTGATTGGATTGGGTGATCTGAGAGATCCTGTGATGGTTAATTATTATTATTTTTGTTGGATTGGTTGGATGTGTCGTTGGGTTATGCCCGGATTTGGGTATTCAGTTTGGGTTGTTATTATTTTGGAAAATTTGTTTATTTTGTGGATTATAATTATTATTGATTATTTATATTGCCTACTTTTGGGTCCAGGTTCGTGACAATTTATGTGATCTGTGGCAACGGAGTCAATCACCCATGGGTTTTAGTGTATTGTAGTTTGTGATAAACCTATCGTTGAGTATCTATAACTTGTCTAAACAAGTAAGACAGTAGGTTGTACAATTGGATGAGTAGCTTGAAATTATAGGAACTTAGTCTAATCCTTTTCGGATACATGAATGAAAGGTGTAGATATCGCTGTCTTGGAGGGAGATGGCCCCTCAATATTAAGTTGGGCCGCATTTGTTGCACGAGGTGGTCAACCATGTAGTATCCAACAAGTTTCATGTTCTTAGCCTTGCTTGTTACAAAAAGAATACCAAATGGGACGACCATCATTTCTTTTACCACTAAATCATCCTCCACCATGGCCTCTACCACATTCTCCCTGAGAGTTATTATCATCATGACTAGTAAAATGTGTCACGAGAGCTGAATGGTCGACAGGAGATTGTATTGCATCGTATTAAGGACTAGCATATATGATATGAAAGAATGCCTCGCTAAGGGTAGGAAGCAGGGGATTGCACAAAATCTGGGCACGGATGAGCTCATACTTGGAATGAAGAGCACAAAGTATATGAATGATAAATAATTGCTCACGTTGTATTTGTAAGGTGTGGATGGCTGTTCTCAATGGAAAGATCGTATTATATCCAGCCATTAATCGTTTATTCTATCCAAATAGTCTCGTCAAGTCACAATCATCTAGTTGTAGCCGACTCAAATCATTAATGTTATAAATATGAGTGACATTGCCGGTATACATAACTCGAGCAATGGATTATACAAATCGACATGATTCGCAGATTTGGAACAGATCCTGCATTTCATGATCAATAGATTGCCATAACAAATTCAATAATTGTGCATCAAAACGCATATACAATTTACTATTATTGGGAGACAAGCCATCAACAAGTTCAGTAGAGAGGTAATCTTCCAAACCTTGACCAATAAACCAAACTCAATGGCAGTTGCCCAATGTAAATAATTCCTACCATTAAATTTGGTTGTGGTAATAGTTGTGTGCCCAAAAAATGGGGAGTGATAACGGATATTGTCATGTCACTAGTCGCGATAACAATAGGAGATCTAGAGGTGTCGGTGAAAAAATGCATCTAAAATTAAACACTCACAATACTGAGCGAATAATGTATGTGAGGTCTTTTGTATTCTCATTGAACAAGGGACAGTAGCCAATATCAAACAAATGCGAAGCAACTTTTTGCTTTGATTAAATAAGCTTATGCTTAGAGCTTAAACATGCGACAAATGTGTATAAGTAAATTGCGTTAAAAACATCATAGGGGTAAAAATCAAACTAGACACCTGATAGAGAGAACAAATCCATAAGGAACGAGTTGTGGCGGTTGTTGGGCCGCACGTGGGACTCACAGGTGAACGGGACAATAGCCAATATTGGACACAATGTATGCTGCAGTGTGTGCAGCAATGAGGACGGTAGCCTTTGTTTTTTGATGCTACTCTTCAAGCCGACCACCTTGGTCCAAGTGTTTTTTTGATTAATCTTACTATTTGTTGTAGATCTAAGAAATAAGAGGAAACACATACTAGGAGAAAAGTGAGGAGTAGCAGCACATGTGGCCACATGAGAGATTTGGCTTCCGGGATCTAGTGTGGTTCTCCTAGTCGATCATGGTAGTGTAGTTAGATTTTGGTTGGGTTTTGGTTTGTTGTAAATCTGAAAAAATAAGATGGATGAGATTTGGGGTCATGGCTCTCCTAGGGTTTTTGGAGGATTTGGGGCTAGGAATGTGGGTAACTGGTGTTCAGGCTATGTGTACCTAGGTGACGGTGAGTGGTGAAGGTGTGGTAATGGTAGTGACGATGGTGCCATAGGGCAGCAGTCAGATATGTGCGGTGATGGCAGTGGATGGGGCAGCAGTGAAATATATGGTGCGGCAGCGGTGAAATATGTGGGTATGTGAAATGTGTGCTGTGATGGCAATGTGTGTGTTGAAGGGTGGTGGTGGCAGCGAGCAATGATGGCGCAGTGGCAGTGGTGCTGTGGCTAGGGTTTTTGGAACCCTAACTCTAATACCATGTTAAGTATATTATCAAGTATAGAGAAGGGAGAGAAGTACAGGAGAGGGCTTAGTGCTCAATAAGTATTAAACTCCCTTGTTTATATAATTATATGGGTATAATTTCAATACTTTCCTTTACCCAAATAACAATTTATATACATATTAACCCCTATAATTTGAAATTGAGTACATTTTATATTGATAGACCAATCACCCCTATAATTTGAAATTGAAATCTAGTGTTATAAATATGACCATATATGTATTTATATATTTTATATCTGAAAAAGACCATAAACTAATAAAATCTTGCTAATTATTGTGGCTTTTCAGGTAATTTATTGTAAATCTATATTAGAGCCTATTAAATAATAAAAGTCCTATTTCTTCTGACTGCAATTTTGTCCATGCAATGAAGAAAGATAATTGAAAAGGTTATATCAAAATCTAATTCTATTTCCCAAGGACAAAGGAAGCGAGTTTACTCAAAGGGATCCCTAAGTCATTTGAGTTCTTTCTTTCTGGGGCTTTCGGGGTACTTTAGTAATGCCCTGGTGCATGCACTAGTATTACATGGTTGTATTAGGTGATTACCACTTTCTTGTTGCTTGTTAATTCATCTTGAAAGGAATGAGTCATTCAACCTGTAAAATGCCGTTATGTACTAAGCAATTTCAACTTGATTAGCATGGCTAGAATTATTTTTGAATTTAACACCAACGTTAGCTGTGTTAAGTCAGCTTCCATTGTGTTTTGCAGTTTTTCCTTTTACATATAAAACCTTGCAAAGCACAAATTGAGTGGTAATCAGCTTGGCGTAATTTGGGGTCATGGATTTAAAGTTCGGACTCTTTTTAACCATTTTATGCTATAAGTATTAAAGTTCAGGTCTATAATTGTGACAGGCTGAATTTGTCACCATTAGCTACGAGTGAAGTGAACTATGAGCTGAAGTATTTTTTTACTCATTAACTTTCCACCAGGCACGGCGATCTACTTTGGTCAGTTGCCATTGGCTGCAATGTTGGCACCTGCATAATCGGAAATCTGTAGGTGATTAAGATATTTGCTTAATGGTACCACTGCTTCAGCTACCTTTTGACCATTATATTAGAGAATGTCATCTGTCAATGTCCAGTTTTGCAATGTGGGAGAGATGCAATGATACAAAGTTAGGATGTTAATCAACTAAAAAGCCAACAACAAAAAGAGGGAATGTACTCAGCACTAATAGGGGAGGGCTATAGTGAGGTCATCTGTATTTCCGGTACCTACTCAATCCCAACTCTACTACAGATTAGTAGGGCACATGCTGTCCTGAGAGTTACAGCACTGAAAAATAGTGCCCACATAGTAGTTTGTGTCCTTTGCATGTTTGGCATGTAAACCACCTGTGTAAGTCGTTTATCTGGATTTTCAATTTTTGACACACATAATAGCATTTGCTACATGTGTGCTAGACACGGCATGGACAGGCTATAAACCATGCCTGTGCTTCATAACGTCTGAGGAGGAGAATGATGAAGGTAAATTGGTTTTATGTGTGTTAAATGTTTGAAAGTTTTCTGCTGATTTGTTTTTCATCATTTTATGAATTAAAATATCAATATCAATATCGTTAATAGTGTTCTTATCGATGTTGGATGTTGTAGACACAATTTTTTTTTCTTGTGACTATATCAAAACTAAATTATGTACTCAAATTTGACAATCTTTTATCATATATTTACCTATTTGAAAAATTTTAGTCAATTTTATCAAAATTGAGTTTAATATCTTCCTAAGTCATTGAAAAGATATTCAAAATTTGTGATCCATGTATATTTTAAACCTTTCTAAAACATGTGAATTTATATTTCTAAAAAAACGACTATGTTTAAACACGTGGCCTTACACTCCAAGAAACGAAATAAAGAAAATAATTTGTATCGGTCAACATTTTAAATATTGGCCAATATATCGCAATCATCGATGCAACGATATATCTTGACCATTTCCTGCTATTAGGAAATATCTGGACCTCTTGACACCAGTACTATTTATTGGTCAATATTTTGATCCATGCCTCTTTTGTGCAAAGAGGTTGTGGTGTATCATTTGTGTTTGGTACATGGTAGATGCTGTGAGCTCTGGTTTCTTGAAGTTTTTGCCTTCATGGAAGTGTAGAACCCTGGAAAACCAGGAAATAGTAATGTAGAATGGAACAGCCCCTTGGTTATGGTGGGTGTTGGGGTTGAGAAAAAAAATTGAAGCACTTGTTTGTAGAAGACTGATTTCAGGCATGACATCAGCAGTTCATATTTCCTTCTTACAAATGGAAAGTAATGACTAAAATTCCCAACCAATAAAAAGGGCGGCCCACTGTAGGAAACTTCCTCCTTTATGACATTTGGGGATGGTTAGATTTACTTACTCTCATCCATGTATTATAACAGAGGATGTTGTCATAGTTTGAATCTGTATTGTCAGGTCTCAATAAATCCATCTTATTGCTGTGCAATGCTTCCCCTGTTAAAAACTAATGGAAAAGGAAAGGGAGGGCGGTTTGGGGCTGGGAGCCTGGGGATAAGGGAAGAGAGAATGAGGGCATTTTCAAGTGATGGTGAGAAAATGTCCAGGACCTATTCTTTTTTGTTTTCTGGTATTCTGAAATGGTGTATACCTGGAGTATTGGGGAACACGCTGATGTTGTCCTTTCTTGAAAAAGATTCTTTGAACATTTGGACGGCACATTCAGTTTAGGCAATAAATTTCTTATTACTTAGAAAGTGTATTTGGGTGAGAGGAGGGACTGGGAGGACTTGCTTTTACATGAGTTCTCGTTTGTGAAATTTAACCAGTTGAGTTGGTAGGCATTCACATTTTCCAGGGACAGATAGATTTAGGATAATAGTGAAAGGGTGGATTAGGATGGGCTAAACTGAGAATAAATTATTATAGGGATAAACAAGATACTAATCTGATTGATGTTCACTTTCAACTCCGCAAGCCACAAACTGATGATAGTTCTGCGCATCATTGCTGGGTGAATCCAGCAGATTAGTATCATGCTTGGGATTGTTCGATGAGGGGTTTATAAATAGTTGCATTACATATAATGAAAGGGAAGTCAGGCGTTGCAACTCTGCAAAGGATATTCAAGAAAGTGGGATTGATGGAGGCAATTGGACAAGTTGAAGCCTTATACAATGGGAATTTTTTTAATCAGAACTTATAATTTTAATGTAGTATTTTTTTCATTATCTGTTAAGATGACAGCTTGTTTCATCCATTTTTGTATTTTTATAGAAGATTCATAGAAGATTATTTTTCTCTATAAATCTCAGCATAAAGAAATTTAAAATTTGCATTTTTATCAGCTTGTGCGCTTCTCCCATAGTTCAATGTGATCTTATCTGTATTTCGGTAGTACTTTTTCAGTGAGAATCACACACTGCTTCCTTTGATTTTCTGTTTACTTTTATCTGGTATAATAATAGTGTGGCCCCTTCTGTTTTTAACTTGACCTTTTTTATGTGATATCATGTCTACACATTTTAATGACTTGTAGTTATGCCTGTAGGTGGTCACTAGGTGCAATTATGTATGAGATGCTTATTGGTTATCCCCCATTCTATTCCGATGATCCAATCACAACCTGTAGAAAGGTGAAAATGCTGTTCTTTTACCTTATCTTTTAATCTGAATAATGCCTGTTGGCCCTTTTCCCCATTATCATAGTTTGTTGCGGTGGTACATGAGGACTGCAATTTGTTGTATTATATTTCTTCTGCATTCATTTTCTTCTCTCCTTAGTTGTGCACCACAATTTTTATGTAGTTATTGTTTACTATGATATAATCCACCTTCTAAAGTAATTACAAGCTGAATTAAGAGTTGAAGGAAACCTGGGTAGTCTGCTGCAACTTGATGCATGACCGATTTGGGTGGTTAAATTTTTGAAATATAAATCATCATTTTATTTGTTTGTCCCTTGGTGGGTTTTCTGAAAGTGTTTCACCTCCAGCAACTTCACTTTACTTCCATCTAAGAAACATTTTACTTCAATTCACTTCCGTCTAAGAAACATTGTCATGTTTTATTCCTTTAGTTGAATTGATATTCCATACATTTCTTGATGTCTTCCTTCAATTTGTTAGATTGTGCATTGGAGGAATCACCTAAAGTTTCCTGAAGAGGCAAGGTTGACCCCTGAAGCAAAAGATTTGATTTGTAGATTGCTTTGCAATGTGGAACATAGGCTGGGGACAATAGGGGCACATGAAATCAAAGTATTTTTTTTTAAATATTAGCTAAAATTTTATTTTATTTTTAGTTCTTCCCATCTTCAAATATTTGCTTTGAATTTTCATCAGGCCCATCCATGGTTCAAAGATGTTGTATGGGACAAACTATATCAAATGGAGGCAGCTTTTAAGCCGGAAGTCGAGGGAGAATTAGATGCACAAAATTTTATGAAATTTGAGGAGGTAGGTGATTACATGCCATCATGTCTCATGCAATGTTCTGCTAATTTATACTTTTTCTTTTTGCCTTCATTTTTTTCTTTGGATGCAATTTTTTTTCTCTTCAATTAGACGCTAGTAGTTCCTTCTTTTGTCTGCTTTAAGTATGGGCTCTTTCTGGATAGAAATTATAAGTTCTAAAGGAAAATGAGTGTGGGCTCCAGCCCCCTGATCCATGTGTGATGTAGAGGAAATGAATTGTATGCCATAATGTTGATTGTGGTGCCAAGAGCTGAAAGAAGTGCAAGAGCAGGCATTTTATCTGAAATGTGGTATTAGAATTTAGTAGCACCACATCTTGAATGTTTCTCATTTTTTTATAAAAATATGGTGCTATGACTAGTTTACCGTCTATCATACAAGATGGTGATGAGAATATTAGTATAGGAGTTGTGAATTTAAACTTTATTTAGATATCTGTGGGAATATTTTTTTGGAATTTTGTTATCTTTTATTATTGTCATGTTATTTTTAAGTTTCTTTGTATCACTTAGTTTCCCTTTTTAAGTTGATATTTTTAGGTCTATATAAACAAATTGGTTATACAGTTTTATTTAGGTATCACTCTAGTTTCTCCCCTTTCATCTTGTCGTCTTTCTCATCCTCTATATAAAATCACTTCTATTTCTCTATAAAATCATCTTTTATCTTCTTCCTTCTCTATTCTTCTCTTTCTCTCTTCCAGACTTTCCCTGGTATTCAGTATTAAGGCACTGCTGCTGCCAACATGACTCATGCAATCATCAGTCATTTCCTTCCTTGACCTCTACCATACCACTGTCATACTGACTAAGTAGCTGCAGCACAATTAGACTTGTGCCACCACCATTATAAACCACAAAAAAAAAAAAAAAAAACCACAAATGTGGCTATCACTACAAGAAAATTACTTCTTCCACAAATTCATCTGCCATTGTGACAAAAAGAAAAGGAAGAAACTTGAAGAAAAAGGGAAAAAATAAACAGAAGAAGGAAAAAATTGAAGAAAAAGGTGGGAAAAGTGGTGAAATTGGAGGTTGGAGAGAATCGAAGTTGATTGCAGTGACTATTGAACCATGTTGGAAAATCCATCTCAATCCTAATGGAAAAACCTTCTGCCACCTGAATCCTTTACCATATAACTGAAGCCCTATCCAACCACTCTGCAATTTACACGAACTCTTGCTGACACAAACTCAAACCATAGACACAATCTTTCAATTACAATCGTAGAAAGAGAAAGCAAAACTAAAAATTGTGGAAGAGAGAGTGTGAAACAGTGATTGTCCTAGGAGAATATGAGTTTAGTTTCACAATTGGCCCTCTTAATAACTCAATGCCTAGTCTAATTCTTGGTTTAAAACAAATGTAAGTCTGATTTGAAGTTTGATGTCTCATGATTTTGTGGGGAGCTTTTCTCGTGGAGTAAGAGTGATACTGAAGATATGGGAGAAATTATCTCTTGTAGTGGATAATTCCATTAACTTACTAATTGAAGGGCCATCCTGTTATCTGACCATGGAGGGCAGGTCTAAACATTGGACCTTCATGGTCTACTTGCCCGTTTTCATTCTAACACACGAGAGCCTAGTTCTTCTAAGTGGTGGAGAATGATGCAGATATTATTGCAAGATTTATTAATTTAAGCTTATTTATATTCCTATTGAGATATATATTTTCAGGAGCTGTGGCTTTATCCTTTATTATTATATTGTTGTTATATAGAGTAGTGCTAGTTAGATTCCTTGTTTAGTTGGCTTCTTAGGTCTGTACAAAAAGCTTTGTAATTCAGTTTTCTTAATAGCGTGATATCGAGATTGAATTGAGTACTTGACTGATCGATCTTCCCTTGACTTGCTCCCTTCCTGCAACTCGCCTGATTATCTTTCTCATCCCTCTAGTTGTTCTTATATTCTTCCCCTTCTCCTCTGAATACTCTGTTCCCTTCTCCATTCTTCTCTTCTCCTCTTTTCGCTCCCCTTCCTACATCAAATGGAGTTGTCTTTTCTTATGCTGAGAATATGTACACAAATGGAGATGTCATCGTGGAAGAAAATGACCTCAGGACCTGCAGATAGGAATTCTCTAAAAATATGATGTGTAGTGATTTAGAAATCAATAATTTGCTTATTGAGTGATCAGACACTCTTGTTTTATGTTCAAAATTAATATGCAAAGGAAATTCTCTCTATGATTTTAGATGTATTCTTTCGGAGATTTGATGATGTCTTCTAGATTATCTCTATTTTCTAAATGAAATTCAATATTTTTTAGGTGGATTCTCCAACAAGAAGCGGATCTGGACCATATAAGAAGGTAAGTCATGTTTCTTGCACAACTCTCCCACCCCACACCCCCCTGCCCCCACGTGTGGCAACCGTATTTCTTCTGAAGGAAATTAAAGGTACTGATGAAGACAGCATCTTCGGAAGTCTCGCCCAATTGCTTGTCATTTTAGGTCAAATATGATTTGGCAATCCATTGAAATATGAAGGAAATTTCTCCAATGTCTAATGGCCCTTGATGGTATTTAATTTAGATGCTTAGATATGGTAAAAATTTCTTGTAATTGAGTAATTGGTTCAGTTAAGAATATATCAGAGATGAAATGGAAAAAAATACACAAGCTGTAATAAGAGTTCAACCTGTTATTTCTGGATTCAAGTTTCATTTTCCAAGTGATCTTGATGCTTGTACTATGATGCAATACTTGAGGTTTTATCATATATGAGTTTTTTTCGGTAGTTAATCTGTATAGAGTATAAAAATGATTTGATAGATGAAGATAATCCCTAATGGGTAAGAGTCCATTTGTTATATTGTATTACACTTGTCATAATATTACTCTGTGCTAGTTATGTGATTCAAGCTAACTTTACTGTTGTTCTCCTACTTAGTTTCAGTTTTCTGGATGTCTTCTGTCATAAATACTTTTTTGATAGGTAAATATAATAATATCATAAATGGATGTCAAGGAAGGTGTCACGGTCATGCTATTGATAGAGGTGGATGGATCAACCTACCACAAATAGCACCACCCAAAAGCTGTGTAAAAAATCAAATTTAAACATCACTGTGTATAAACTTCCTATAGAACTGGAAAAGGTAATGAATGTACCTCACTTTGCTGGACAAGAACTGTACAAATAAAGGGTATACAAAAAATATTGGTAGCTCCCTAAGGTACTCTCTTTTCCCTAAGATTCTTCTATTTCTTTCCTTTCAAATGCTCCACTAACAAAGAAATGAACCATCTTCCATACCTCTGCTGGCCATTAATCCTTTCAATATTCCATGTAAATTCTACCCGCTTAGTGCTGAGACAATGACCAATGCTGCGAAGTCCATTTACGATGAGTCAGTAGGGTATCCTGTTTCTTGCATAAGCAACGACTCTTGGGCATACAGAAGCTGCTCTTCTTTCATAACAGAAGGATCCTTCACCCATACTGCTGCTTATGATAAGAAATTAACCTTTGATTATATATTGTACCCCAAATCTTCTTATCTCATATTTTTGAGTGTTATAGATATAAATTGGTTCTTTTTACTAATGCATTTTGTGTGATCCATATTTTTGGGTAGAGTATGATTCCTCTTGTGAACTAGAGTGTGCTGCTTTTCTTGTATGGCTGCAAGAAAAAGGTTATTATGCATATGATCTCAGAGAACCATGGATGTAAGTACAGGCTGCCACATACCATGTGACCATTACAAGATGGTCATCATGCTTTGGCGATCCATATGTTTACTGACAATACACCCACGAAACCGCAATGTAGTGACAATGCAACACCGAAATTTAGAACTATACATAGATCTGAGATAAGTCTGCAACTGGGTTCCTTTCACCCTCACCCTGACTCTCCTCCTTTCTTGAGGTGTGTTATAGGGGACTACTCAGCTAAATTTAATAGGTTTGAGAATGGAGGAGGACAAGGTTCTTTAAAAATATGCTGACCTCTATGTCTGAAGAAAAAAATTTGAGGATCTTTATGCACCACTACATTCCTGACCTTTTTCTTCAGGATAGGATTATTTATTGGCATCATTATGGTTTCAGAATCTTGGGTTTTTAGAAATGTTTCTGTGGCTGTTATTCAAATGGACTGGGAGGCCCTGTTGTGTTACCTCAAAGTGTCTTTTGTTGCATCTCTCTTGAAGAATCCTCATGTTCCCGCTTGTATTAACTTGCTTTTTTCTAGTAATTTTCTTTGCATACTTAAAATAACAATCTTCACTGTAGTTAATCTCCAGGAAAACAGACGAAGGAATATGCCAAAAAAAATAGAGTAGATAGGAAGACTATAAGGGGCACATGTGACAACTGCAAGTCTAGCCAGGTAGAAAAAGAACTCTTTCCTGGTTATCAACAATAAATTGCCTTATGTTAAATGTGTTCCGGGGAAGCATCCAAATAAGCTATGGGAAGTTGCTCAAGTTTGTGCAGCTGGTGCAGGGAAGGAGGGGGAGGAGGAAGGGGGAGAAGAAGAAGAAGCAAGAATGACAAGGGAGGGGGAAAAGAGACTGATGAAAGGAGAGGGGAAGAAGAAGCAAGGGAAAGAGAGAGACAATTAGGTGACATTCATAGTGATAATTTCAATTCAAATTTGATGCAGAAAATGATAGAGAGGAGTGGGAGGGAGAAGAGGCATATGAGATGGGAGGGGAAGAAGCAAGGGGAAAGAGAGAGACAATTAGGTAACAATCATACTCATAATTTTAATCATTAATAAATACTCATACAATAAAGTTAGGATTTTTGTATATAGATGCCCTACTTTTAGGCTAACTAGGAAATAAATATTATTTCCTAAATAAATTGGACATACAATAAGAAAATGACAAAAAAAACATGACATTTCATAGGTATTTTAAAAATTACCAATATTATAGAATTTTGAAAATCTCTAAGATGTGACAACATAAGAAAACAAATCTAACAAAATAAATTATAAACCAAATCTTAGGAATGTTGGTAGCTTTTAGAAATTTTTGCTGCGCTGTTAATGGATTTAGTTTAGTTACCAAGTTTCTTCTATAATTTGGAAAAGATTTAAAGCAAATAAGAACTGTAGGGTGAGAATTAGTTTGTAATTCTCCTGTTAATTAGGATAGCATTTTGTGTAAAAAATATGAAATTCTTGGCAAGTTTGTAACATGAAAATTGTTTGATTAGTAAGACTCAAATTTATTAATAGGTTGGAAACGGGACAGGATCCAAGTAAAAAGGACTATTAAAATGTCCATAAAATAGATTACAATAGTATTTGTGTATCTATTGACTCCATCAATCTTGAGTGAGTAGAGAGGAAAGGACTCTTGTCCCAAAAGAATGGAGTACTAGAGCAGTTTGAACACAGAAGCATTGTAGATGTCTCAGCATTGCCAAATGCTCCTGCATTATGTCAAGCCATAGAGCTCAAAGCATTTCTCTGTGGATCGTTCTTTACATGTTCCTCTTTCTCTTGATATTATGAACCACCCTGAACCCAATAACTTGTCCTTGAAAATTCCTATTAGGGCTTACGCTGTGTGCTGCTTTCCAAGCTATTGTACAACATGAAGCACTGACTTGCATAGAACCCTGTTCCACTGCTGTGAGTACCATTTTACTGAAAATTCTGCAATTGAAAGACACAGAATAGAGAAGAACTTGTCCCCATTGAATAAAAAAGAGTTTGAAGGATATCAATTAATGAGAATGCAGTGTCAAATGGGAGAAATATATCTACAGATCCACCTTTGCCTATTAGACCAACACCAAAAATAATGTCTTCCTTCAAAAGTAACAAATTTTGCAAGTTTTGCACCAATTTTTCAAATTCACATGCCAAAATAGAAAGTTTATATTCTAAATCAATGGACATGGCGAAGCATGCATGACAGATGCCAAATGCATGATATGCACTTATTCATGTTTGCATGCATTAAAGGCTGCATGACCACCTTAATAGGTGTGCCTGTCCTTTTTAGGTCACTGGTTGAATCCTCAGGAGAATCTAAGTTTTTTCCTTAATTCCCTTCCCCATCAAGAAGTGTTACTGTGTTGAATTGGGGACCGCCTCCTTCTAATGCTTCTTTCTTCCCATTTGATTCTTTGAAGAAGAATTCCATGGATCGATCCTTCAAAAATTTAATCTCATGCTGCTGCTTCTACCCCTGTGAATATCACACCCACCACAATTTTTAGATTCTCTTGAAGATCAAGTGCCTATGAACATTTATTGTGCCAGGGCAAGTTTTGTGTTTCTATCACCACCTCAATCCTAGAGGCTCTAGATTTGGATCAAAATATCTCCCATTAAATGACCATTACTTACTGCTGCAATCTGCATTTTCATATCTTTGTTAAAAAAATTCTCCACTAGCTCTTCCTTGCATCAAGCAACTATTTACTCTGACGCAGTTTCCTTCTTCAGGTGGAGATCACAAAAAATTTCTCCTTCCCTCTAGCTGGAAGTGTTGGCATAGCAGGAACCTGACAGTTTTTGTCATCCCTCCACTGAAAATCATCAATCAAGTCCTAATCAAATCATTGAATCTTCTACTTGTAACTCTGTGCTTCTGAGTTGGAAGTTTCTATCCCTATGCATGTCGCCATCTTCAACAAGGATAGGGTTATTGATCTGAAACTGATTTGAAGTGGTGATTTTTTTACAACCAGGAAATGCCTTTTCCATTAATATTAAAGGAATTAAAAAACTCCAAGACTATCAGCACGAAAAGAAAAAGGCTTAACAAGTATTCCTCTCATCATGAAACCAGTCTCCACTGAAGCCCCCTTCTTCACAATCAGGCCATGTCCCCTAATTTCAAATAAATGGAGAGAGCCCATGTCTTATTATCTATTAAGTCCATATAATTTGTTAAAGGTCTGTGGATGCTCATCTGCGACCATACAGAAACTTCAACTAACAGAGGAGTTATCACCTCATTATTTTCATGGTGAAGAACACATCAAAATTCAACAGTCCTGCTGTCCCTTTAACTCCTGGAAAAACTGTATCCATATTGTGGCAAAGCCAGCAACTTCAATCTATGGTTTCTATGAAGACTTTAAATCTAGTTTCTTGAAGATGATTTGATGACCGGTCCATCCATGAAGAAAAAAATTTTGAACACTGCTTTATACTTGTATCATGTTCCTCAAAATTATACAGTGGCATTTCCTTGTCTGTCCTTTCTCCTCCATCTCTCTGTGCTTCTGTCTAGTTGACCCTGAATTCCAGCTGCTTGAATTCTTTGCCACAAGATATTATTAAACAAACCTAGAATCTCTTCTGGAAAAATTTCAGATGACTTGGTTTTGTCAGTTGGTAAAATTTTCAAACTTGGATATTACATCTTAATAGTGGCCTTGGGAAATTGTGGATTTGACCCTAGATAGGGGGCTATGATATCTATTATGAAGGTTATGGAGGGTTTAGAGGAAGTTCATGATTGAAACTATTTCCCGATTCTCTGCGTTACATTATTTTGCCATAAATAATGTCCTTTTTAAATCTTTTGCACTTGTTTAGTGGCCTGTTAACCTATTGCCATCAAGCTTCACCTGAAAGATTTCTCTATTCTGAGTTCAAGTGAAACCGATTCCTTACCTAATTTTTCTTAATGGATGATTTTATCAAAAAGATGCCTAAAAGGGAGTCCTCTTGAGCACACAATTGATTTATATGATAAAAAAGCGAAGTTGACCTGCTAAATACAAGAATGTCTGAGAAGTCCCCAACAAAATAGGAATGAAGCAAATCCCTTTTGTGCATTAAGTAAAACGGCCAAATGATTTCCCAGATTGCACCCGTAATGCTTTTAACTCCTTCAATCATTACTTAGTTTGGAAGTGTTGTATCTGCTTACTTTCTTGTTTTTCATATTTGTCACTGTGTGAGCGATTACCTTGTTCCTTCTGATGTGTTTGACTGCTGTTGCAGACCATGTTAACTCCACAAGATTTAAGTTTTGTTGGGTACACGTACAAGAACTTTGATGCTGTCAAAATGTTGCATCATCCTCTTGGTACATTCTTTAGTTCAGTAGTTCTCTTGTTTTCTCCCATCCACTCATTTGCTCATGCATTTTTAGTTCTATTTTCTCCCATTCACTCATTTGCTAATGCATTTTTACTCCTGCTGTGTTACGACCTCAAGATTGTCTGCCTTGATGAATCAGTGTGTAGTATGCTTATGCATGTGATGTTCAAGTATATTATATGGTAAAGACATGTTATTTGTTGCCGTTGAAGTTACACAGATTTTCTTGCCATGCTGATGCCATTATGAAAATTTGCCATATAGCACCCATTTCTCACTATTTGTTCACACCATGTAGTTCTAGTTCAACAATCCTATTACAGTTTTAGTATGATGTCATTTAACATAGATGACCTGCTTATAGGCTTTGAATATATGAACTGGAAATCAATGGAAGTTTGCATAAAATCTATGCCTTGTTCTGGCTGACCAAGTAATTTTTGAGCCTTGTGTGAATATTTGGGCTTGAATCCAAGCTTCAAGAACTTGTTATTGGGCATGAATGTGCTTGATTGCTTGGTTGGAAGCACATCTGTGGTATCATGACTGTTTACTTCAAACATGATTATGTCAAGAAGATTCAGAGTTGTAGGCTCCTCTGGGTTTGGTCCTTTTCCTGCTCCTGACCATTTTTAAATAGAGGGGGTTAGAAAAGTCTTAATAGTGAAATAAGGAGAAAACCTTAATTGTAAATTAATAAAAAATCTTAACGATGAAGTAGCCTCCCACTATTTGGTGGGCGATGCAGCTAGAACCCTTTGATTGGTTCATCTGTAGTGAGCCTTTTCATTGGGTGGATGGTACATGCAGAGGCTTCTAATTGGCCCACTTATTCTGAACTGTGTTGGGCTGAACCTGAGAACCCATCTTTTTTCATCTGTTCAACCATCTGTTCACCAAAAAAAAAAAAAAGTGGGTCAGTATTTAACCAAAGTATATTCATATATAATGATCAGCAAAATTATGGCTTTAGTCGTTTTTTTCTAGGAAGATCTTTGCTTAGTTGTTTATTTCTTAAAACTTTTGCAGATGGAAAGAGTCTCTTCATCAAGTTATTCTTTTACAAATCCTGTCCTCAGTAATATAAATTTGTCATTTCTTTCACTTGAACACTTGGGCTTCTTAGGTACTGAATTTATTGTCTCCACAGGGGATTCATTGGTAGATTGCTCGGCAAAGTCTGTGCCTGATGATGCCGACGAAGGCTCAAGTCTCCCGTCACAGTGACACATTAACTCCAACGTGCCATGCAAAACACCACCGTGTTTGTCAGCTGAGTGCGTCGAGAAGCCTCGGCTAGTTGTGTATATATGCCATGGGTAATCTGCTTAATTTTGCAGCAGTGTTCGCTCAATTGCCTTCCCTGTCAGTTAAGCTTTTTGATCAGTGGCTGCTAGTAAAAGAGCACCTTTGATGTTGGAGTAGAGAGTTAAAGCTAGCCATATGGCCTATTGGGGTCCGGCGGCGGTTCATCCATTGTCATGTTCTCCTCGTCTCAGATGAGAGTCGGATATCGCAAATTCAGAAGGGCGTTTCGGTGAATATTAGAACTTATTTATTTATTTTTTCTGTGATGTGCATCTTTTAATTGTACTTCCTCTATTTATGTTACACAATTTTGTAATTTCGTTTGATGTAATTAAAATAACTCAAAATTAAATATACTCTAAATAATATTGTTCTAAATTCAATGACATAGTAAAAATGGATTTATGTAGCTGAATCTACTATGTATGACTTAACTTTTTATTAGTATTGTTTATTATGCATTGCCTGGTAAGATGGAACAATGGTTGCAACCGGGCTATGTAAATATTAAATATTTTTTATTCTTTTAATAGTTAAGATTATTTTAAAAGTGGTAGATAATTGAGATTGAAATAATATTTTAATGTATTATTTTAATCTCTATACTATATACTACAATGAAAGATTTTAATTATTAGAAAAATAATATTTTAAAATTTTAAAAGATCATAATAAAATCATAACGGATAAAGTATGAAGAAAATAATTATGAAAGTAGACAAATTGTTTATTATTTAGCATTGCATTGTAGTTGCAGATAGGCAATAAAAAAATTATCATTTTGGTATGAAGATGATGTTAAATTGAAGTAAAATTAAAGCTAATTTATTTTTATCTCAACCAATTGTTTAAAAATAAATATTTATAATTTTATTATTTTTTTAAAAAATTAGAATTAATCATTTTAAATTATCAAATACAATTGTTCATTTATAAACAAATGATTTTAGATTTACAAATGAAGAGATTTTATCATTATAAGAGATATAATCTCCTAAATCCTAGTTAAAAATATTTGCTTTTGATAGTCGCAAGTCATTATATGATACAAAAGAAAAATGTTTAGCAAATGTATTTTAGCTACAAATTGTTGGGAAAAATTGAGGCCATTGAGAATAATTTTGTGAATTTAAAGAATATTTTAAGGTGTTGATGCGTCATGAAACTAGAGTGTTGGCAGATTAGAGTGTGTTTGATTTTCAAATCGAATTGATGGCCTGGATCCATGCGCCACAATTTAAAAATAAGAGGTTAGAGTATTGACGGAATTTGCTCCCTAATTTATCCTTAAAAGTTCAAATCAGTAATCTTGTTCAAAAAGATGAAAAAATGTGATGGGTATGTGTGATGATTCAAGAGTGTGGGGTTTGAATTTAACTCGGAGCGGCTTTGGTGCGGTGTTGTACTTAGTAGGGAGCGACTTTGATATTGAGGGAGTAAGAATTATTGATGAATTATTGAGAAACTTTCTAGGTAAAGAGTTATCTTTTATGAGCTCTTGAGTGCAAGTCTGAATATGAGTGCATGTGTATAAGTCTATTTGAGCATACTATTTGGAATCTGTCTTAAAAATATTTATAACTTTTGGGCCAGTTCAGCTTTGTTTGAGTGCTAAGGCTGGTTGTCAGCTATTTTTACGGAGTTGGCATGATAGCATGGGGGTTGTGGGTATAGATTAGGGCAACCGTAATCAGTAAAGAGAGTCATTTTCTTTATTGTAGAAATGTTGGACATGGCGGATATAGGAGTTGCAATTAGGAGAGATTTATTAAATTAAAGTTTCCGTTGGAGTAATCTATTGAGTTAGAGTTGCTATTATGGGAGAGATTGTGATTAGAGACAATATTTGGGGTGCAAAATTAGTTAAGGTAAGTAATTTCAACGTGTGGGAAGAGGATTGTCGGCCGTTTTGATTGGGTCGAGGTCAACTTAGATTGTTCAGTCAGCTGGGATATTGTTTGAGTTAACGAAAGTGTTGACCGGTTCCTAGGCCAGTGAGCCGGATATCCTTTGGATTCGTTGCTAATCCGTAGGCCTATGTTAGCTTGGTTGTTCATATCCTTATTATAGTATTACATTTTAAATATATTATTCACTCTTTCAAAATGTAAGCGAGTTTGGATAAATTGCCTTGAAGATATAATAAAAATTTATTTTATCATATTTTACACTAACGAAGTCAAACTTAGAATATCCAATGAAATTATGTTATAATATTTTAAGTTTATTATTCAATAGATTATATAACTTATACGAATGTTTATAAGTTAAAAAATATTAAAAGACTATTTTATTTTTTTATCTTGAAGATATAAAAAAAAACTATTTTATTATATTTTTACATTAACGATTTTAAATTAAAATATAATTGTTCATTTATAAATGAAATTTTGATTTAAAGTTAATCTTTATAAGATAGATTTCTTCAGCTACAATAATCGTCATTGTTAAGGCAATATCTAGCCATTATTAAATAAAAATATGTAGCCATTATTAATTATTTTATGCAAAAAATAATTAATAATATGATATATTATTTTTGGTTTTTATCTTTCTATGATATTTTTTCTTATATATTTTTTATTTTATTTTTAAAATTGATAATATATATCTATTCATTGATAAATATGACATATAAAAAATATTTATTTAAATAATTCAAAAAGACGATTAAAAGTTAAACCGTTAACTTATTTTTTTGTGAATTTTTAGCATGTTAAGAAATAACAAGTATTCTTGACCAATTAATATATTTAAGAAATGATAAAATCTATCAATTAAGTGAGTATTAATTTAAAAAAAAATATTTATTACTCAATAATCTATAGAAATCATACAAATGTTTATAAGCTAAAAAAAAAATTAAAGAACTATATAAATAAACATTAAATAATGGGGTAATTCAGCATTAACTAAACAAAGAATACAGTGACAAGTTCCCTAATAAATTACATTAAAATTTATTGGTAGAAAGATTTAATGTAATTATAAGTCTGATTTTAGATATAAATAGGAATTAAGTAATTAATTTGGGAAAATGAAGCACGTGCCTGGCACATGCATCCCTAACAAGTAGACATTAGCAGCTGTCATTACAAGAGCAGGGGCGTATTCGTAATTTCAGATCAAAGGCTATTAGCAATTCGATCAAGTAGCGGTCACTTTTGCGTTCACAGCATTGAAGAAAACTACGATTTTCGGATCCTTTGCTCAAATTATACCGGTGTTCGAAAAACCTGTTATTCGTGCTTCAAAGTTTTCCACGAATCGCGGATTCAGTTACGCGTTGAATGTTTATATCCTGTTCGCCAAAGGTATCATCATCCCTTTCTTGCTGATTTTTTTTTTTTTTTCTGTCAAAACATTTTCGTTGATTCAAGCTTAGGGTTTAATCCTCTTAATTGGACGATTTTGTAGCTCGCGGATATAAATATCGATGATTATTTTTATCTGTTAAAGTTTCTGCAGAGGTTTGGTGATTGCTACGGTTGAGTTTTAGTTTCAGTTTTTAATTGCCTGTTGAGTTAGTTTTATCCGTTAAACTTGAATTAGTTGCAAGCAGGGTATCGGATGTCTTTTAAGGAAAAAAAAAAAAAAAGAGTTAGATGGAATCTGCTGTTGCATTTCATGGTGTGAGGTATTGCTTGGGGTTCTTTTATTCAATATGTCATTTTGTAGATTACAATAAACCAGGGCAATTGAAGCTGATGTTTTACAATATCATTTTAATTGTAGCCATGAAAAGGAATTGGAGACTAGGAGCTCACGTAGGGGAATTTCGGTTGCATTTGGCTTAGTACATATTGGAGTATGAAACTTATTGGTGTGTAAGCGGCTCTATGATATGTCATGAGGGCCTTGTTGACCAAATGGCCTAGAGATCGAGTCATGGAGACCTATATCTGAAAGTTAAGTTTTAACATAGCATAGATGTGGCTTTGTGCTTGGTTTATTATTCAAGCACAAAAACAGTATGGGTGAATGCGCATGTTAGAGTATAACGAAACCTTGTATATAGCCCTCTTTTAGCCACTTAAGCTTTTGGGTCGAATGGTTCTTGAAAGTCCAAAAGGGGAAAAAGGAAGAAAGTGGTGAAGCCGACTGTATTTTTCCTTCCTCATTTCTGCTTTCTTAATGATTTGATGGTTTGAGAATTTTATGCTATCCAATGACTTTTCTAGATACTGCTTAATTCTGTTAACCTGGTTGTGTTATTGGTGTAAATACCTAGATATTGACCTTTTATGAGTGGTGTCAATGAAGGATTGAATCAGGATGGCATTTGTCATCCAGAAAAATTTCCCGTTGCTATTTATTATGCCTGGAAAAATCAATGTGCGTTGTGCCCAATGTCGTACTGTTGAATTTAAATTTGTTCTTCATGAGATTTGTTTGTCTGTTGAGCTAACACAGTTCGTGTAATTGTTGGTTTTCATCTCCTTTAAGAAATAGCTAAAGAAATTTAAAACGTGGGTAGCAGAAGAATTGGTAGCAGAATTTTAAATTTTGGTTCCGGTTTTGACTTTTGGCCGAACCTCAAAATCAATTCCAGTTCTGCTTCCACATATAGGCAAATTTTGCATATGGAGGATCCGGCATTGGCAGAAGTATTAGGCGGAATTCTGCTTTTAAGTGTAATAAATCCATTACAAAGCTGAGCAAACAAAATTGATCAAATTTCCATTGAACTCTATTACAAGTTTTGAGTATATTAGTAATAATTACATTCAAGTATAATAAATCAACTACATAAAAATTGAGGAAAGTGTATAGAGAAACAAATGAGAATATGGGAATTAGAGTTTTATGTGGATATGCCACAGGAAAAAAATAGAATGTCAGTACATTCATAAGATGGGTGGAATGTTGGAAATTCTAACAGAACTTCTGTTTTGCTTCTGGCATTTCATAAAAATTGGTTCGACAGCCACTTACGCCTATAAGGCGAGTGGTAGGGGCCGTAGCGGTTTTGGCGAATTTAAATGTGGTAGGCAGAATTCCGCTTATTGACTGAGGAAAATCACACCCCTAGTCATATGGTTTTGTTTTATTTCTTCCAGGCACAATATTGAAGCAAATGCTTCAGTTGCCTTTGTTTGTTTCATCATGCCATAAGTGGCAAGAAGAAATAATTTACTTCTGCCATAAATTTTTTATACATCTACATAGCATGGTTGACTCTTAAAGGCAAACCTTTAGAAGATATGAATTGATTATTAGCTTTGAAAACCCTTTCAAGCATATTTTCTGTTCATTGGTTATGTTTGTAATGGATTTTGCATGCTTATTAATAGAGGCTTTTGCATATATTGCTACTTTCTTGAAGTGCGGTTTTTTTTATACATCAGAGCATAAGTAGCAAGAAGAAATAATTTACTTCTGTCATTAATTTT
Organism: Nepenthes gracilis; assembly: GCA_033239525.1. Lineage (NCBI taxonomy): Eukaryota > Viridiplantae > Streptophyta > Magnoliopsida > Caryophyllales > Nepenthaceae > Nepenthes > Nepenthes gracilis. Next base: position 15,408,689 of record BSYO01000016.1, on the reverse strand, counting down.
TTATACATCTACATAGCATGGTTGACTCTTGAAGGCAAATTTTAGAAGATATGAATTGATTATTAGCTTTGAAAACCCTTTCAAGCATATTTTCTGTTCATAGGTTATGTTTGATAATGGATTTTGCATGTTTATTAATAGAGGCTTTTGCATATATTACTACTTTCTGTTCATAGGTTATGTTTTGATAATGGATTTTACATGTTTATTAATAGATGCTTTTGCATATATTACTACTTTTGCTACTTTCTTGCGTATAAGTAGCAAGAAGAGATAGTTTACTTCTGCCATCAATTTTTTTTATACATCTACGTGTCATGGTTGACTCTTAAAGGCAAAACTTTAGAAGGTATGAATTAATTATTAGCTTTGAAGACCCTTTCAAGCATATTTTCTGTTCATAGGTCATGTTTGATTTTGGATTTTGCATGCTTATTAATAGAGGCTTTTGCATATGTTACTACTTTCTTGAAGTACGTGCAGCAACAATGTCATCTTTGCAAAATCTCTTTGACTTACTTCAGAACTTCAGTACAGCAGGACAATCTGTCATGTTTGACATTTTGTTGAAACCACATGTCGGAACATAACTGCTTGTGTCTTATTTGCAAATTATTGTAGGAATATTTGGAAATGTTTTAGGAGACATGGCTGTGGGGCACAGATTCTTTTGTAGAAATAGATACGAACCAACAAAATCGTCATGAATGTATGTTATATCTCAGAGACTAGTAGAATATGAAAAAAAATCAAAGCAAATAAAATTTTAATATGATCTCATGCTTTGTTGATAAAGTATCTTTATGTCTCTGTATTTGAACCTTGTACATGCCACACTAAATGTGGTAAACTGGGAATATTATCAAAAATCTTCTCAAACATTTCACTTTTTTTTTTTCCAATTTTATTCTCAACTTCTTTTTTCCAGTTCTATTTTCAACTTATATATACCAATTTTATTCTATGCAAAACTTTTCATGAAATTCATTGTAGTTTCGTGCTATGTAATATATGGAATTTTAAGAACTCCATAATTTACACTTCAAGTTGTTTTTTCTATCAAGTGCGACTACAAAACCTTGTGGAATATGATCAATTTGGTATGAAATTTTGTATAGCAATAAAACTGATACTAAAATAAAAGTTGAGAATAGAACTGAGGAAAATAAAAGTTGTAAATAAAATTGGAAAAAGGAGAAAAGTTGAGAACAATTTGATATTTTTCCTGTGGTAAAATATGAAAAAAATATTAATTGCAATATACTTCTGACTTTTAGTTAGCTTATAATATCATGCTAGTAGGAGACTGAACAATAAGTAATGGACTTTTTTTAAAAAATTTCTGAAGTATATAAACATATGACAATTTATAGCAATTTTTTAACTGCTTGGCATGTCCTTAGGTGGCTGATGTTTTTGTGGAATTGAAGTCTACTCCAAATCATGAATTACACCAACAGTGACCTCTTTGTTTAAAAATCTGTAACTCACAAATATTTAAATCTTATTATTTGAATCAGACTTATTAGGATATTTGAACATAATCTTTAATCATCTCAGCTCGGATTCTTAAAACATGAAAGTGGCTCAGATTAACAGACAGGTTCTGGCTTGAGTTATGGTATTGTAGGAACTAAGAAGCAAACATTTTGCAGTTGATTGGTTGAGAATACCTTTAATTTTCATTGCATCATGAAATAACATGTACACCTCATGCAATTTTCTATTTTTATGGGTTCATGAGGATTATTAATATTAAGTTGGTTTTTTTACTCATCAAAGGACTTGGGTGAGTATGCTGACAAAGATTACAACAATGTATTTTTGAGAAACTTCCTTTTTTTTTTTTTTAGGGGGGGGTTGGTTCTCGATAAACTTCTGCCGCTAAAGATAAATAAAAGTTGTGTGGATGGTCTGAGTCCTATGGCAAGTGCACTTGAATAAATTTGTTCAATCCTCATTTTACTTGATACTGCTGATCAGACAATGTTGTAAAGCTTTAGAGGGGTGATTATAGAAGATAGCGTGATAGGAAAGGCATAAGCCTGTGATTTCGGTGTGTTGGTCCTGGTGAGGCTTATTGGTAGCGGGCAGGAAGTGTTGCATATTGCTGCTGATTACTTTGTGAAGTTGATCTTTAACCCCTCCGTGTCTGATGATGAAATGTTTTTTTTTTTGCTAAAGGAAAATGTGCCCTGAAATGCCCACCACCATTGTTTTTGGACCTTTTTTTCCGGGCAGGGTGGCAGGGGCAGATTGCAGAGAATAGTAGGTGTTTGGTCTTATGCAGCAACTCATTGAATATATAAATTCATTTATGTCTGTAACTGTTTTTTTTTTAAATGAGAAAATGAAGAATATGCCAAGAATTAAAGTATCTTTTGGATTGTTTTGCATCATTGTAACTTTGTTGGTAGATGTAAAATCATTTATGTCCTCCACTGTTTTTTATCAATGAGAAAATGAAGAATATGCCAAGAATAAAAAGTGTCTTTTGGGATTGTTTTTGCATCATTGGCTACTTATTCTCTGGTGTGTGTTTATTTGGGAAGTCTTTCGCCACCATCTTACTGTTTTTGTTCTTTTACTTTGGATTAAATTTATGTCAGGTAGTTGTCCTCTCTTTTTTCTCCCTCCCCGCATTTTTCTTCTTAAGTTTATTTGGATAGATATTTTGCAGGCTGGCTGTGGAGTTTATGGTTCTGTGATGTAGTTTATTTATTGCTTCAAAAGAGTAATAGTTAATACAAATCCTATGCAAGATGGGGCTTGTGTGATATCCTGAAACTACAGATAATTCTAGTGGGGATCATAATTCACTCAGGTCTTGGCATCAGTTACTGAAGTCGTAATAAGCGAACTGTAATCTCTTTGCAAGTAGCAATTACTGCTGTTGTATTTGGTGGACTGTGTCTGGCTCCAACTTGATATTCCACTTCTTTTTATGGTCAAGATTATGTAATATTTTTGTCAATTTATTTCAAAATTGATATTGGGTATGAGTTTCTCATTTGTTGACTCCTTCCTTTTTCAGATCATACCTGTTACTTTTAGTGGGTATGTGCAGCTGGCATTCCTGTGTTGTAGCAGCAAATTTTTGTCATGTGCTGGTGTATCTGTTTGGTTTTTGACACTGTGGTTGAATGTAAATTGATGAAATGGCGACCTCAAGCAAATTTGATCTTTCAGCAAGCCCCGATAGGCCATCATACTCCACTGGGCAGCGTGGATCCTATGGTGGCACCTCATTGGAGAGATCTGGTAGCTTTCGTGAGAGCATGGAAAATCCAATCCTATCATCACTTCCAAGCATGTCAAGAAGCAGTGCTGCTGTAACACATGATGATGTTACAAGCTTTTTCCAGTGCTTGCGCCTGGATCCCAAATCTGTGGCGGCAGACTATAAGTTACATCGTCAAGGTGGATTTAAAAGAATTTTGGGTGTTGCTCTTGGAATTTCACAGGATGATTCTCCATCCTCTTTGAAAGGAAAGTTGCTATCTTCTGCATCACCAGAGAATCTGAAAAAAGCAAGGGCTGATGTGCGTTTGAGCTCTGATAAAGCCAGGTAATTCTTTTTTGTATTCTTGCATCTGACTTAGAGATGCAACTAGTTTAATGTTATAATTTTCAACAGGGAGAAGGTGAAAATCTTCAGTGAGGCAATATCTGTATTAAATAAGTTTTTCCCTAGCGTACCCTCAAGGAAGAGATCTCGAACAGATATTATTTCTGCTTACCGAGCAGGTGCTATTTCATCAAGTGATCGATCTGGTTTAGGTCCAAACATTTGTAAGATGGGAAACTCGACACTTCCAATGGGAAATGCTGTGGAAATGGAGCAGCAAAGACCAGAAAAAAGGATAAAAGGTGCTGTTATAAGCAAACGGACCAGAACTTCTTTGCTGGATGCCAGGGTTGGTATCTTGGATTAAACTGACTCCTCCTTTTGTCTGTTTATGGTGTGCTGCATTTCAGAATTGGATTAAGTTAACCTGTTTTGGCATATATAATTCTGTCAGGGATTATCTTTTGTTTTGGCACCTATAAATATCATTAAGGAATAAGGATGTGTTTCCCTGTCTTTTCTCTATCTGATTTTTTGTCAGTACCCACTATCCAGCATCAGGAGTCTTGAAGTTGGTTTGGTATATCTGAAGATTTGGACCTCCTTTCAGTTAAAAAGGATAAATACAGAGAGAGAGAGAGAGAGAGCAAGGGGGTGCTTCTTTATTCTGGTGAGGTCATTGAGAGTCCTATGTACAGTGGTTTGACTTGCCCTCTAACCGAAAAAAAAGGTGTGGTTGCTTCCATGCTAGGCTGAGTACTGGCTGTTTGCCGCATCCTAAACATGGACAAAGTTGAATAAAGAATAAAGATCCACCTTGAGCTTGATACTATGCTAGGACTCCAATTTTAGTTTCATGTATGGATATCAAGCTAAAGTTTGTTTATTGACTATTGGTTATTGTCCTTGGACTATTGAACTACAATCTGATACAGTGGGACACACTGCAGTTCTTTGTGGTAAAACAACTATTCACTAAGGGTAAAGGAGAAAGTACTTATATATAGAGCACAAGATACTGTTTATGGTGAATGAAGAATTTAAAAAGTGAAGCATGTGCCATACAACGTTGAACAGTTATAGTGTTATGATTTTTTTGTTGCAAACGGCTGATTGTTTCCTTAGCATTTTTCCAACTAAAAAAGATCCACGTTGACTGTTCTACAATGGATAGGCCTGATCACGTCCAAACTTGCCTTGCTAAGTGGTTATTATGATTGAGCTTAAGATAATGAATAATAATTTGCTTCCTAACAAGCTAGCCCTTGGCTGGTTTTTAGAAATCTGGTTTATTGCAGCCCTAGCTGCAGAGTAAATTAAAGTCATGATGTTCCCTAATTTAGACCTGAAAATATTAAAACTATCCTGAGCTTTTCTATTTTTAGTTTTCCAAGTTCTATTCTCAACTTTTTTTTCTCAATTCTATTATCAACTTTAATTTAAATACCAATTTAATACTGTGGAAAAAAGCCAAATTTATCATAATTCAATGCCACGTGATATACATGTGATGTAAAAATCTCTGAAATAGACCTGTAACTTTAAATTTTTTTATACTTTCGGAGTTTTTTGGCATCACATGCGTACTGTTATATGACTGAGAATATAGTCAATTTAGCCAAAATTTTCCTAGTATAAGATTGGTAGTAAAATAGAATTCGAGAATAGAATTGGGAAAATAAGGAGAAAAGTTGAGAAGATTTTGGGTATTTTATTTAATTTAGACTTGTCCCTTCTGTTTTTTTTTTTTTTTTTTTTTGCATGATGCAGTGGTTGTTGGAAGGCCAGCACCGTGGTCTTCCTTTTTCAGATCGGTATTCAGTATACTCTTAGTTGCTCAGCTGAGTTAACATATCTGCATGAATTTTTTGATCTTGTCTATGCACACAAATGCTAATGAAAATGATTCACATCCCCTCACATTAGTTCATCATTGCTAAAATTCCTGCATTTATTTTACTGAAAATACCTGGTCTACTAAGTTGTTATGACACCAAAAGTATGTTTCTGATTAGCTTATTCCGGTGTCTTGACGTGGTTTTGTTGGTTCTCATTGTTAGTTGATTGTCTGCTTGCTTTAAAGTACTCCGGAGTGTGTTTCATAATTTTAACTGATGTAGATCATTGCACAGGCTAGTTCTCTTCCCAGACCTTCCATGATGGTAGAGAAGGACAGGGATATGTTAAGACTTGCAAATAGTGGTGCAGTTTTGGGTGATGGTTCTTTATCTATTGGTGTTGATGGTTGGGAAAAGTTGAAAATGAAGAAAAAACGTTCTGGCATTAAGCCAGATGCCACTTCAAGTACATTGTCAAGCAAACCAGTTGATGGCTATCGGAATCCAAAACCAGGAATGCAACAAAGACCTGTAACTGATTCCCTATCAAGGTTAAATGACTCTCATGGATTCAGGTATGATTTCTCAAATTGCTTGTGAAACAGTCTTCCTTGCCCTCAGATTGGGGTGAGATTGGGGTGTCTTTTGGGTGTTTGGTGTAAGAATGCTAGGATATTTCAGATCCAGCCTCTCCATCCTGCCCTGCTGTGGACATGGACTTCTGCTGTTTGTATTGAGCATGACATTTGTCTGATGCTTAAGAGTTGCAGGATTCTATTGTTTTCATTTTTTCCAGTGATTTGTGTGAGGACTGAGAACTTAAAGTCCTCTGTTATGTTCATCATCTTCCTGCTACGGCATAATTCTTCTCTCTTTAGAAATTTAGCATGTGCATCATGCGAATTCCTGGGATGATTTTTTCCCTACTTTTAAGTTGATTCTCTAGTTTGATCAGAATGGACAATTATGGGCTGTGCTTTAAGATATCTTTCTTCATGTTTACAGCAAAGGAAATTACCATTATGTATGTGCTTAGAGACCCCCTCCCCTTTTTTAAGAATTTGAGCACAGTTGATGTCAGTGGTGATATCAATGGGTAAAACATGCTGACCTCGGTTAATTGTAATTATTTATTAGATATGAAGTCATTTTCTTTGTCAGGAGGTGGTGCCACTCCCCTCCAAAAAATTTCTGGTCCTATTATTTTGACTTTTGATATCGTGGCTGTTGTTTTTTTACTCTTCCTTGCAGTTCTTATCAACTATAGATTCAGTTTTCATCTTTTCAATTTGAATCTACTCTACAGCTAGGCCTTTATGATTGTCTATGAATTATGCTTAAATGTGGGCTAAATCTGTTTGATGATGCATGTGCTAATTCTGACATGCTAAATCTGGAAAACTGCTGAAGAGTCTGAGAGGTGTATTCATGGTTGTTATAATTGCTACTGTGGTTGAATGATGATGCAATAGGATTGGATTGCAGAATTGAATCAGGAATCGTGAGATTCTGCATATTACAATTTACAACATAATGCCAAAATTATATGACTCATAAGTTAATCAATGACTATATGTTACATAAAACTTACCCCCCAAAAAATTATATGTTACATAAAGACATGAATTGTGATTTTGAAAGCTAGTAAGAAAATATAATGCTCCATCAAGCTACAAAGGAGAAAATAACATTTAAGAAATTTTAGTGCGTTTGTCCCTACCTACCAACTTCAATGGAATTGCCTTTGATTTGACATGCTGGAAGTTTATCATATGACAAAAACTGTAAAGCCTTAATTCCTACTAAGTGGGGTCTGCTATGAGTCATTTTTTGTCGTTCCATGTGATCTAGGACAATATTTTTTCAGTATAGAAGTGTTATGTCCCACTAAGCTTGAAGTTTATCATGATTTGTACGTATAAACAAAAGGGATTGGCATATAGGTTTTATAGTAGTGATCATTCCTTATCAATTAGGAGTTAATAACCAACTGCTAAACCCTTAAACCATACTTAATAGTTTTATTTCCCTTGTCGTGGCATAAATCATTTGATAGAAATAAAATGGTTTATTAGGGTTGCATTTCTCTAGGATCAGATCTTCAAACCTTCAAAAATATTAAAATCAGAATCCTATAGATCTTGGAATTGTTAGTAGGATCTTGATCCCAAGGATCATATGAGATCCTGTATGATCCTATGGGATTCTGCCAACATGGGAGTTTTGAAAAGAGTTGGATCAATTACCAGCTTTGTGATTATATGATCACAGGATCCTATTCAACAGCCAAATCATAGACTGAGTAACCGGGAAAGCTTTGAAGGTGAGGTACCCAATATATTTGATGTCATGTGATCATCTTATTTAGTACTTAGCCGAAAAAAGATCATTTTTTTGGAAGTCAGGCAGTGGTGGAGATGTGCAGAAAGGAAAGTACCTTGTGTATGTCCTCAGAGACTACTATAGATAAGTAACACTAAACTGTAAAGGTTGCACACCTCATTATGCAAAAGTTCATTGATGCTTGAAATCTATGCTAGATATGTGCAGATTGAATGCAATTACATTAATTTTACTTTGGACCTTTATTATGAAAAGAAAAAGTCCTGAGGCTGTGAAATAGATTGGGCACTGCTGTTTTTGTACTTTAAATTCTGTGGTCCATTACCACAAGCTCTCACCAGCATTTGTTTTTTTTTTTTTTTTGTTTTTTCATCAATTCATTCATCTTGGATTCTTATAACGGAGTTCTGCTTCTTATCATGTTTTGCAAGAGGTACTGCCTCTGTCTGTATTTCAGATAAGGTATGTTTCAAAAGTTCTAGAAATGGAAAATAGTTTTCCTGAAAGAACAGCCATGTAGGCATATTCAGGGAATGTAAATGTAACATGTGTGGGTTATCTTTTATAATTCCTTGCTTTTTTTATTTAGATGAAGAGATGTCCATTTGCTTCAGTGGGGAGTCCTTCACATTTTTGTGTTATCCTCCCCCTCCCAAGGACATAGTCTCTCTTGTAATGTTGCCTTATACATATGTAAATTATAATATAGGCCTGGTGTGGGCAACGGTGCTCTTGGGGTTGGAAAGCCAGAAGGTAGCCTACAACAAACTGGCTCTGGTGTCCGTTCTTCCATCAGTAGGGGTGAGCAGGAGAATAATTCTGTTCTCTGTGATAAGAAAGAATGCTCTATTGCTTCAGATAAGGAGAGGATAAATCTTAAAGCTGTAAACAAGTATGCACACAATTCTTCAGTCTTGTTTGATGTTTTCTATCAAGTTAATTATGTAACTATATGTTCTTATATTCTAAAATATTCTGTAATTTGTTCATTTTCTTAATTATATAATTTTTATCCTTTTGGTGTGTTTTTAGCACTATTTATTTTCCATTAACTCTTTTTTTTAATCTTCTGGTCATGTTCGGAATTTTTTACTTTTTGATTTATTTGATGTCTAGAATCAGTGTACGTGAAGAATATAGTTCAGCTAGTCCTACTGCAAACACTAAAGTGCCTGCATCTGTTCGTGCTCCGCGTACAAGTGCAGGAGCCTTTCCGAAGTTGTCTCCTATGGTCCCTCGGCAAAGTGCTTCTAGTGATTGGGAGATAGCACAGAATACTAACCGGTCCACTTCTGTTGCTGGGGCTAATAGTCGGAAGCGCACTTCTGCTGCACGATCTTCTTCTCTACCTGTTTCCCATCGGGCTGGCCAGAGGCCTCAGAAAATGTCACGCATTGCTCGTCAGACAAATGTTCTCCCCATTGTTTCAAGTAACGATGAAGACCCTGCTTTCGATTTCATTTCTGATGTCATTGACAATAATAATGGGCAAACAGTTGCAAGATGTTTCCCTAGCAGTTCTCAGCAAGTAAAATTAAAAAATGATCATATTGCATCTGCTGCTTTATCAGAAAGTGAGGAGTCAGGGGTTGCTGATATAAAATCTAAAGATAAGAAGAGGATGTTTGATGAGGTGGATGACAAAGCAGGAGCTGCAGGACAGAATGTCCCAAAGGGGTCATATCGTGTGCCCCCATCAAGGAAAAATAAACTTATTACTGGGGAAGATATTGGGGATGGTGTTCGCAGGCAGGGGAGGACTGGGCGGGGTTTGACTTCCACAAGGTCATTGGCAGCACCATCTTTTGAGAAGCTTGGTAATGTGGAAATGGTGAAACAGCTTGGAACTTCCAAAATGGGTTTTTATAAGGCTGAAAGGTTAGAATTTTCTTCGTCGCCTCCAAATTTTTTCCTCTCAGTACTTTCTTAATTTGTGCTGTAAAGTAGTTATGGCTGATTTTGCTAATATATTGTCTATTTTGTCGGGAATTCATGGCAGCAAAGCTGGCCGTCCGCCAAGTCGGAAACTTTCTGACCGAAAGGCTTTTGTTCGCCATAGGCATTCAGCAGTTCCTGCTGCTGTAGATTTTCCTGGTAATTTATCTGCTTCCTTCTACCATTTGTAGCATTGTCCCTGTAGATGTCCATTGCCATCTGGCTATCATTTCAATAAATATTTACATGTACTTTCTTTTTCGATCATTTTATTGTTTTATGTGTTAGGTTTAGATGATGGGCAAGCAGGGTTGCTGGCTGCTGCAAGGGCTGTTTTTAATCGCTGTAACTTTCCGACTTTCAATTCTTATTAAGCTCACATGATTTTTTATTCTTTGATGTTAAGTAGCTTATTTATTTCTGCAGCTAATGAAAGCTCATTCTGGAGGTTTATGGAACCATTGTTTGGTTTTATATGTGAAGAAGATATTGTTTTCCTGAAGCAACAGGTGACGCACTATGAAGTCCTTTGATTAACCTTATGCATAGTTCTGCTGTTCTTCTCACCTGCTAATAAGTTAATTAGACTAGTTCGTAGACCTCGGCACGTGGTACTTTGTGTGAAGTTTAATCATGCCCACCTCCTCACTTGCTGATGCAATCAGACGAAGTACTTATTCAGAATTTAACTCTCAGTTATCCTTAAAGAGGCGGTTCAGTTGTTTTCCTAACATGTAATAATATTATTTTAAGTGGATAAAACTTGGAACAATGGTTATGTAATTGAAGGCAGGCAAAATGTAACTATGAAATGATGGTAAGACAGATCTTGTAACCATATGTATTAGAAATGGTGTTTGAGAAAAGCAGCATAAGGGCCATGTGCCATGGCATTTCACACATTCTTTCAAAAGCAAAACTTGTGCTATATGCTTATGCTGGTAATTGAATTTCGATAAACCAACCATTATATGTGGTGCACCTTTGACGGTCGTCATGCACATTAAATTTGGTGGCTATTCCTTCTTTGGTGATTAATAGGCTTTGTTTATGTATTTCAAACCATACAATTTTTCAGTTCTAGATAGGATTGAAAACGACAACTGATTGTGCTGACATTTAGTGTGCATGATCGATTTGTGTGCATCAGGAAATCCAACAATGGGCTTGTTGAAAATCAGGATCCATAAAAACTCATTGAAGATGGCAATTTTAACTACTTTGACACCATATATGCATACAAACAAATTTTCATTTCTGGATTTGGTGCAAAATGACAATTGATGGAGCTGAAATTCAGTGACATGGTTGATGTGTATGCATCATGAAATCCAACAATGTGTTTGTTGAAAATCAAGTTCCATAAAAAGTTATTGAAGGTGGCAGTTTTAATACTTTGACATCATACGTACATATACACACACATGCTTAAATATGTTATGATGATGGAACTTGTGGCTGGAAATATTCATCTGGTGAGGATTTTTCTTTTTTTTTGGGGGGGGGGGGGCATTTAGACGGAAAGGCAGTGCACTCTAGATTCTAGCTTATTTCTTGTGTTTCTTTGCTCGAGTCAGCTGCTACATTTTCGTTGGATTTTTAGCCAACCCACATAATGGGAATTATTACTTTTTTGTTTGTTCTATAGAAAGGGATAAACCCATGACAACTAGGTACGTTGTGAACTACTATGAATGAGTTTATAATAGGATTGGAATCGCATTCCAATTGTAACTATATGCTGTATTGGTTCATTTTTTATTTGGATATCTGATTGAAGAATGGGAATGGTCATCAAGCATGCACAATGAGTTTTGTTAAATCCTGGCGTAATTGGTTGTCCATGATTTCATTAAGATGATAATTCCTTTTCACTAATCTCTTCAATGATTAAGATGCCAATGCCTTTTCAATCATCACTTTTAGAAAGTCTGCTGGTCATCAGGCTGGCTGCTGGCAAGAAACTGAATGGGAGAAACCATATGAATAATATTGATTGATCATTTTTTATTTGATTGTATTTCATATTCGTATTTCATATTTTATCTTTTCTACTTTACAAATGTGTTCTCTAGATAGCGGCATTATATTGTGCGGAGCATGTAGATATATTCACCATGAATCTGGTTTCTCAAAATTTGAGGTTGGCAGACAAATGGAGGAGCAAATTTACTTACCCATCAAAAGAAGAAACAGATCTTTGAGATCAGCTTTATAGTGTTGTCTTTTGAAATGGAAAATAGGTGCAATTTCAAAGAGCAAGGGAAAATATTTGAAAATGAGCCTAGATCTCTGTATTTTTTTTTTTGTTTTCGGGGAGGGTGGGTGGGAGGGGGAGACATATTTTCGTAATTAAATAGGACAAGACTTTGATGGGTTTTTTTGTGAAAAATTGGATATTTTAAATGAATTTTAAATCAGAATTCTTGGTTCTAATTATGTATTGAGTAAATTGCACATGGGCTCAAATTAATTTAATCTGTGTCTCTTGTTCAGGGAGAACTCATCTCCACTTTACTGCCAGCAAATCTGGTTTCTACGGATGCTGATAATTCTGGCATTTTTCCTAATGGGTTTCAGTTGATAGAGCATGAGAGAAATGCAGGGTTTTCATCTGTGCTGGGAACTCAGACAGTCGAACATCTTCAAGAGCAATTGACACTGGATACAAGATCTTATAATGCAATCCCTCTTTGTCAAAGACTCATTGCAGCTTTGATTACTGAAGAACATGATGAAGATCATCGCAATGGCATAAATGAAGACATTTTGGTTGATGATTGTAGAGCAGTGTTTCAGCTAGATGCAGAATTGGAAAGTGGTAACTATGCATTGATGGGGAACATGGATACTGTGGGCAGTGCCACTCTTGATCCTGCCATCAAGAGATCCCTGGATGAGCTGGAGGGACGTGAGGAGCCAGAGCCAGGCAGCCAAATGGCAGTCATCCAAAATGGTCATCCCATGAATGGGTTACATCCTGGATCAGAAATGTTGCCCAATGTGATCAGTCCAGAATGCCAGTATAATAACATGCCTCTAGATCAGAGACTCCTTATGGAGATTCAGAGCATTGGAATTTTTCCAGAGCAGGTAAAGGGTTCTCCTATAAGAAGTTTGTCCTTAATTTAGCTCCAGTCTTAACTTCTAATGATCCTTCCATTCATAGGGCATTGCCATTCTTCATGTTCTGAGGAGCTTTTTATGGTTATTTGCATTTCTGGTAGCTTATTGAGTTTGGTTGTATATTATGAATGTTTAAGGCATTTACTAGTTGACTTCTTTTTGAAAACAAACTTCCTTAATATCTCTAATATCCTGGGGAAAAGGCTGAGCTTATCATTGTTGTCCTCAGTTTCCTATCCTATTACTTGCAAATATGTGGATTATTCGACTGTTCCAGTGTCTCATTATGTGTTCTTTATATTGCATTTTCTACCTGGCCAGCCTGAAGTGAGCGTAACAGAAAATCATGAAATCAGCCGAGAGATCAGAAATTTAGAGAGAACTTATCATGAACAGGTAAATTCTGATCATGGATGAAAATATTAATGTTGGTATCGGTTGCGGTTATATTGGCATTGGATATATTGGCCAATATATTATCCAATATATCGGTTATGTTGACTAATATGGAAACAAACCACAACATTGTTGTGGTATTGAGAAATATCAACATCAAGGGCTCTGATACCGATACATATTGGTCGATATTTCCATCAATGATTATGATGCTTCTAGGCTTACTTTGCATTGAAATGTGCTATTCTCTTCATCCTGCCAGTTTCTAGGCTTATGCATATGTTATTTTATCACGACTAGTGATTTTCTGCTATGGCTGCTTTTAGAATGGGACGTTTGGCCTATGCTTTGCATCCCAGTAGACCTAGATGAGGAGTGAAAGGAATGTTTTTGTTCATTGGCATGTATTATGATGTTATCTACATTGAATAGGGTTCTGTCTTACAGTTACACTTCACTATATATTAGGTTTCCAGGAAAAGAGGCTTTGTTGATAAACTATTAAAGTCAGCCTCAAAAACGAGAGAACTTCAAGAGAAGTAACATTTTTCTCCATTACCTTTGCATAATTTCTCTTGTATTGATCCTTTGCTCTCTCATACACATGTAATGCCAGTGCCGATATTGTTAGCTTTATATGCAGGGACTATGAACAATGTGCTTTGGATGAACTCGTTATCATGGCATATGGAAAATATATGGTAATGCTTTATGATGTTATATATATTTTTTATTAATAGTTTTGGTTTAGCTTATTGAGAATTAGGATACATGGTTCTCTTCTTTGCATCATAAGTAAGACAGGCAAATGATTGGTCAGCTGTGTCAGGCAAGGAACTTTGGAAATAGAATTGAACTGCCAGGGCTAGGTAGTTAGAAGTATTAGGCGCCCTCAAAGCACTGTGGCTATTCGATGCATGAGGTGCTAGGTGCCTGTAGAATGTGCATGCCAGGGTGATGCAAGGGTTTAATTTGAAAAGGTAAGTGAGTCCACTGTAATGGACTGATATCCACTGATCTACTGGTGACCCCTAATGTTGATCTACATGTTAATTGACTAATATCTACTTATCTATTTACCTATAGTCTCAATCACCTCTACTGATTTTATTATATTTTCATGTTTCAATAGCCACGATCATGATTAGTTTCCGTCCTTTTATCTTCAATTTTTTTTTTTTTTGGGGGAGGGGGGGGGGTGAGGGAGGATTTAAATCCAGGATTTCCTGATTTTATTTGATATACTAGTTGCTTTACTAGGAAAGGTTGAAGTGAATCTGTGGTTGTGTAATGTGATATACTATGAATCTATGTTATAACTTGTGCTCATATGAGTGCCAGGTGTGGGTGTATGTCCAGATGTCAGACTAGGACAGCCTACATTTTTTACAAGACCTTTCCACTGATGAACAGTCCAATTGTCATATTCTTGCCCAAGTTTCAGTTATCTGGCACGGGCAATTTCGGGGGGGAGGGACATTAAGAATTGACTATATTGCCATAAATCATACATGTTCTCCTTTACCCAATTGGACATATGTGGAAGATACCAAATGTTATGGAATGGATAGAAAGTCCTATTTTATTGGTTGGGAAAGAATATATTTCGGGGTCAATGTTCCTACAATTCATTGATGAGATCTCAATCTAGAAAATGTCTGAGGCTGGTGGACCAATGTGGATTTCTGTGTGTCAATTATATACGATAAGAAATTGTGCACTCAGTGATTAGTGGGAATCAGTGAACTGGAATGACAAGTTAGCTGCTGAAATGACAACCCGAGGCTTAAGAATGGTCAGCATATAATGTTTATGTAAGACAAATGGGGACTTCAAAATTGTTCTAATATGCCTGGGTGATCACCGATCAAACCATGAAAATGACCTTGCTGTATTGCAAGGGCTAGGCTGCTAACATTGACCCTTCTAGAGCCTACAATGTGAAAAGCCTGTCAAGTGTCGGTTCTCTTGGATGATGGAGAACATCCTCTTATAAAGAGAGATGTGAGTTCATTGATTTTCTGTGTTTTTATGGCAATCTATTGACACATGAGTTGAACTCATTACTGTACCCACCCGATGTTTGATCATTTGTTGATTGAGTTACAGTTGGAGTATGCATATATTTGATTGTTGATATATGAAATGCCATTAATATTCATTGGAAGCAAAAAGAGCTGCAAACATCTGTACAGTGAGATGTAAAATTGGCAGATATTACAGAAAATTTGGAAAAGGTTGAAAATAAGAATGATGGGCAGAGAAGGCAATGGTTGCCTGAATCACGTGAAATGGCAAGAGGAGAGCTCATAAAGACGAGCTCACATGGTGGTTTTTAAGGCTTGGTTAATGTTGATGCTGTAGAGAAGACACTGAGGATAGAGGAAGAATGGTGGAGAGAAGGGGCAGGGGAGAGCGAGTAGAAAGAGAGTTTTTGGGGGTTTTTCCCTTGTAGGGGAGGGGAGCTAGCTTAAATAAGGGAGCTCTGAACCAGGTTCTTGTTGCAAACGATGTAGCAGAATGAATGCTTGGTTTGTCGGGTTTAATATGAGTCACGAAAGCAATGGAAGGAAAATGACGAGGATATTCTGGAGATTTGATTTATTAATTTATTTTATTAGATTTACTGCTATATTTTATTATCATTGAAACTTTCTAAAATTATATAATTTTAATATTATATAGGATACTATGGAAGGTGTTTCTTTATAAAAATTCTACTTTTATTGTTTAAGTAGCCATTCATGAATGAAAGTATGACTATTGTAGTTGCCTAAACTGCCTTTCTCTCCCCTGTTCTCTGCCTAACTCTCCACCTTTCCCTCTGGTTCTCTGTTTTTCCTCTTCTGCCCTCCCTCTTCTTTCTTCTTCTTCTTTCCCTTCCCTTTCCCTGCCTCTCCTTCCCTGGATCAATATGAAATCCCAACTTTCCAAATTTTCTTTAGCTCCATAAACAACCTACCACTTCTGCAAAACAGATGCTGCAGGCCACCAAGATGTTGCCTGCCATTGTCATCTCTTGTAGTGAATCAGCAATGGCAATCACCGCCAAGGCCACTGCTGCTTTTCCCAAACCTAGCATGTAACCACACTATTAGAGAACTTAAGAGTTCACAAGAAAGAGATTGACCACAGGAACATTAGGATTCTTACTTGTTGGAGTTGAGTTCCTTTTACCCGAGAGAGTTGATGAAGACATCCAAAAGATTGTACTTATTAGTTTATTTTAGCAGATTTGATTTCATATTTTTTTATATTTTGGAGATTTCTTAAGTTCTATATTTTTGGTAGTATTTAGGATACCTATGAAAATATATTTTTTATTTTTTTCTTATTTTAGATTTTCGTTAATTAGAAAATTATATTTGTTCCCTAGTTTATTTAGGATCGGAGTATCATTTTATAAGGATTATAATTTTATTATTTGAGTAGCCATTGATGAAACAAATTATGACTATTGTTGTTGCCTAAATTCGCTCTCCCTCCCCTGCTTTCTGTCTTCCTCTCCCCCTTCCCTTCTCCGGTTCTCTTTTTTTCCTCTTCCTTCTCCCTCTTCTTTCTTCCTCTTCTTCCCTGCATCAGGAAGTGTTAAGCCACCAGTAGCAAGATATAAATTGACAGCTCTATATCAAATCTCTCTAGCATCTTAACTCTGTACCTTTCTTCATTCACACAACTCAATTACCATCCATAACCCCCCAAAAAAAAAAAAAAGGCAGGCTTGGATGCGAAAATCTAGTAATGGATCCTTTTTACTAGAGGTTTCTTGTTTTTTCCCCAGGTATTCCAGAGTACCAAACAACCGTGAAAGCAGAATCAAATCCACTCCCCATCCCAGCTCCTTCATTCTTGATAATCATACAGGCCTGAGCTTATGCAAGCTTTGTAATGAAAAAGAAGCTCCATGGTTAATTGTAGTCTGATTTCTTCTGAGATCTGGACCAAAAAAACTGTGAATCCATAGGTAGGCCTTAGATACTGTCAATGACGAAGTTAGAGATGAAACTACATGTTCCATTGAATTAAGCTGAGTCTTTCATTTTTACATGGCAAATGAAGCTCCATTGTTTAGCTCTTGTCATGCTTGTTAATTTTCTCCATTGTAGTGTCATCTCTCATGAGTCACTGTCGCAAACCTTTCCTTAGTACTTAGCTGTGTGTTTGACTTTGAGCTTCTCTCCACTTGAGACTAGAGCCTTAAGCCTCAGACCTTAATCCAATTAATTATGAGAAGTCATTTGCCTTATAAATTTTTGAAAGTGTGATATACTGTTTTGTTGCAACCCTATGCTACTTATTCTGCATCATGCATTTAAAATTTTTCAGTGTTATGACATTTATCACATGCAAGTGTTTCTGGTTTTTGGCACTTAAGCTGATATAGATGTCGTTCATTCCTTCTGCCAATTCATAATGTACTTACCCGTGTTCCTTCTACCTTTTAAGTTCCTTTTAACCTGAAGGGTATCTCCTTTTTTTCTTTCTTTCTTTCTTTTTTTTTTTTTCTTGGTGACTCTATCATGCATATCTTTTTGTATCTAATAACACACTATTTGCTCTTTACAATGGTCACAAAGAGGATGACTGATAATGATAGTTCGAATCATGTGTGTCAATGTATTAAGCAACAAAAAAATCACAATAATGACAGCATTTGGCTATTAAATCTTCTTCATTTATGTATAGAAACATGCTCTGAAAGCTTGGTTGTATGGCACCTTTGAAATATGAAAGCCTAACTACATTCAGAGCTATATTATCTTTCCCCTAGTGGAACAATATTCTGGTCCTAGATTACATTAGTAACACTTTTCCTTTGACCTACGTACTTGATAGGATGACTTTTCTCCAAAGTTCCTGTTGACTGAGATATTTCCAAACAGTGAAGCTGCACATTGTAGATTACTCTTGTGGTCAATTACAGCTGCCATTTCATTCTGTCTTTCGACACCTCTAAATCAGCAGCCTGTTGGAAGTTGTTATATTGAAAGTTCACTCGTCAAGAATTAAATTTTGACCTGTCTATGATGTGCAATGATGCATTAGAAGTGCTGGTTTTCTCCTTTTTTGATGATTGATTGGCATACATTTGGTGTTGAATTTAACATAGTTGTCTCTTTGGTAGGGTTGGGATAATCCCTCTGGTGGGAAGAGCACCAGCAGTAAAGTGACGAGGCAAGCCTCATTGGCTTTTGTGAGGAGGACACTAGAACACTGCCACAAATATGAAGCTACTGGCTTTAGTTGCTTCAGTGAGCCTTCGTTCAAGGATATACTTCGTTCTGGGCCAACCCAACTTATAGAAGCAAAAACAGCAGAGAACCATAAGCAGAATGTGGTGAACAACACTCTTTATTCTGCTGGTGTAACATTACCCTCAAACCACTTGTCAGAACATACCTTCGGTAAAGTCGATGCATGGTCTAATAAGGTGAAGAAGAGGGAGGTGTTACTTGATGATGTTGGCAGCAATGCAGTAGTTACTTCAGTTGGTCCTCCAGACACTGAAGGTTCTCTTTCAACCAATGCTAAGGGAAAGAGGAGTGAGAGGGGCAAAGAAGGAAAGGGCCTTGGCAGGGAGGTTTTGTCAAGAAATGGGACTAGTAGATCTGGTCGACCAGTTGTTGGCAATGCTAAAGGGGAAAGGAAGTCTAAAGCAAAGCCTAAGCAGAAAACAACTCAGCTATCTGCTTCTGTGAACGGTCTGCTTGGGAAGGTTTCAGAACAACCTAATGCACCATTTTCATCAGTTCTAAAATCAAGCGAGGATACTACAAATAATTGTAACGTGGAAAAAGATGACTTTTGCTTAGAACTGGATGATCCTGACCTTCAGATTCCTGGAATGGATGTTGATCTGAGTGGCCAGGGGCAAGATCTTGGCTCATGGCTGAACATCAACGATGATGGATTACAAGATCATGATTTTATGGGGCTTGAAATTCCAATGGATGACCTCGCTGATGTAAATATGATGGTTTGAGCTGCCTCTTTTGTACATTCCTGTCCATTATAGTATTTAACAGGGAAACATAATAACAAGTGCCAAGAAATGACCAATTTGGTGGCCATTTTGTTCTGAGGACGATATTTAGGCAATAGATTCTTTCAGATACCTGTCAAATTAATTTTCAAGTCAACCTTTCTGTTTTTTTACGCTTTTTTCTTATATCAAGTTGGTAGCTTTGATTGTAAAACCTAACTAGCTAGAATGTCTTAGCCTTTATATCTTAGCAAAAGCTGTGACCCGGATGTAGCATTTACAGATCATAGAAATCGCTTTTGTACATATACTTTAATATTCTAATAATAAAAGCATCTACTAGTTCAGTG
The DNA here is from genome assembly GCA_033239525.1 of Nepenthes gracilis. Classification (NCBI taxonomy): domain Eukaryota; kingdom Viridiplantae; phylum Streptophyta; class Magnoliopsida; order Caryophyllales; family Nepenthaceae; genus Nepenthes; species Nepenthes gracilis. Next base: position 15,389,150 of record BSYO01000016.1, on the reverse strand, counting down.
TCATTATCTCTTCCTATTTATATGATATTTATTGTATTCCCCGTTTGTCATTCATTTTCCATGTACGGTTGCATACATCTGACCATACCCAAATCCAAGATGTGGGAATATTGTGCATGAGTCGCTCACTTCACTCAACTTTCCTATCACTGAATGCAAAAGTTCAGCATTCACCAGGCGTACATAATTTATGGGCCCTCTAATCTTCAGTTCCTAGTTACCTTCTGAATCCTTTTTTATCCGCCATATGCACTTACAGAAACTGTGAATAGTTCTTCCCCCTTATCAACACCCTGGAGTTCTTTCAATCAGCGAAAGTGGGTAAGCTTCCTCCCCCACTCCATCTGATTAAGTTATTTATGTGATACTTTTATAGACCTGTTGAACTACAATTTTGCAGGCATAACTGGACTCTCAATGGTTAAGAGAAAGACTCTGATGGCGTGGATATGGATAAATGCAAGTCTTGCCTAATTAGTGGGACTCGATTATGTCTTTGCATTTGGCCAGGTCTCCTGGATTTGTCTCATTGAGATCAACACTTTCATTGTTGAAATACATGATTCAGGAATAATGCCTTGTATTGAATTTCTTGGGAGGCTATTCATAAGGTGAAATATTTCATGGCTGTCGTATCAACATTCATGAATAAAAATGTGGGTTGAGTCATGTCTTTGCATGTGATAATGTTATTTGGAATTTTTTTATCTAATAGAAATCACTAATGATACTGTTGCATGTTACAGATATAAGGTTTTGCTTGGATGTGGTATGCTTTCCAAGTTACCAAAGAAGTCCATAAAGATACAACTTTGTAAGCTTGAGAAATCTGTAAATTTTTTAAATTTCTCACATATTTTGTCAGCATTATCTCATGTATGAATAGCATGATTGTGACATAGATTCCATGACATTGAATGAATTCATGTTCAGCATCTTCTAGCTCGATATATTCATTAGTTCTCTGGTCCGGGTGATTGTGTCATGGTGAAAACATTGCTTGACTTTGTGGTATACCCTTGAATCGTTTCAAATTATGAGATTGGATGCTTGGAGAATGTGCTTAAGAAACAGAATTTGTCTCCTATATTTCATTCTGCCTCTGTTTATGTCATGCGCTTGATAATAATTGAAGTGAATATTGATAGGCTAATTTGTATTCATCCATGTGGAGTGTACGCTAATAATTGTCTCTTAAGGCTGGCTTCTTCCGGACACAGGTGAACCTTCCACAGTGAGCAGCTTCGGCTCCATGATAATTGTTTAGTGTAAATATGTGTTTTTCACCATGGCAGTCCTAATAGGGTTCTCCTAGAGAGAGGCTCCCATGTCTACCTAATGGCTTGGGTAATCACTTGATTCAATTTCCATTGTTTATTTATTCAACTTTGAATCCTAATTATTTAATGGATGGAGAAGCCTCCCTGCTGGGAGGACGCAAACAGCTCTCTTACCATGGACTGGACCTTTCTCGAGGAACAGGAGAAATTGGGACTATAACTACTACTTCGGTCTCCCAAATCCTTTCCAGTTGAATTCATAGTACTTCAATCATGAAAATTTTTAACAATATGAAAGAATCATCTCAATAAATAATGCAATTAGCTTTAATTTACTGTGGAGTTGTGCCCCAAAGAGAGAATTTGTGCAATGTATGTTGCCCAAATCATCTTCAAAGCCATTGCTGCTTGTTTTTAGTTTGCCCTGCTTGAGTTTGATATTTCATGGTTTTAGGTTTGGTTAGTTTGCCTGATGGTAACTGAGTTCGAGTCGTGGAGATAGTATCCTACATAATGTAAGGTAAGACCATATATGATAGACTCAATAGTCTTCCTGACTTGGACCCTTAACCGGATGTGCGATCAGTTCTTTAGCTAAATTCCAGTTCAGGTTCCTTCAGGAAGATCAGATTGCAAAGCCTGGAAACAAGGTAATGGAGACGCTGAAACAGTGATGAGAAGCAGATTTGGGTCTCCCATTTTTTACTCTCACCTTTCATTCCTTGTTTGATTGCAGAAACTGGTGGTTAAACAGGTGATGGAGAGGCCCCCTCCCCTGCTGGCAAACCTCTCTCCGTGATTTGAGGCAGCAAAATATGGATGAAAATATCGATATCGGTAGCGGCCATATCAGCATTGGACTTATTGGACAACATATATCGTTATTGGATATATTCGAAGAAAAAAATTTCTTCGAATAGTAAGTTGACAGGGTTATATCGGTCGATATATCAGCCAAATATTGAGTATGTCAATCGATATTATGAATATATGCCGATATATCACCGTTGCGATAACATAGCATGATGTCGCAACATTAGGAATATTAGTATCAGGAAAGTCCGATGTTTTCGTCTATGAGCACATGCGTGTGGCAAGGCTAAGACTATAGTGAATTTGGACGTATTAGTAAATTATCATCTTATATGATTGATTAACGATGATCAAAAGAAAAAAATTCTAAGATTAGATTTATTAGTTAGAAGATATTGTAAGCCTCAGTGAGAGGTGCGTAAGTAGAGTACTTAAAAGTTCATGTTATTCCTTGATGTTCAAGATTTTCTCTGCATTTCTTTCAAATCGTGTGAGCATATTTTTGACACTTTATAGCTAAATAAAGGAGAGCGTATGAAAATTTTAAAGTATCTTGGCAAATGAAAGTATATAAAACCTTTGCATGGTTTATACTTTTTTAATATTTATTTTATATTTTGTGGTAGAGGATATTTTTAAAAGGGGATACTTATAAATTTATAATCATCATATAATATGATATTAATGATATCACGAATGAAGGATATCATAAATAGTATGCGCATATTATATGTACAATCTCTGGAAGGATTGTAGGAATAACGAGAATATTATGAATGCCGAGTAATTTTATGATATTTATCCAATTGTTAGAGACATAAATACACAATCTTTGGTCATAAGAGTAGAATAAGATCCATAAGTAATTTAATATCTCACATTATTATTATCTTAGATTGAGTTGAATTTATAAAAAATTTAAAAAAAAAGACCTTAGTATCATAAATACTTTAAAATCTCAATACATTGATTAGGATTCATTAGGAGTCAATGAGTTAAATATCTCATATTATTATTATCTTATATTGAGGTGAATTTATGAAAAATTTTAAAAAAGACCTTAGTATCATAAATACTTTAAAACCTCAATACATTGAGCAGGAATCATTAGTAGTCAATAGATGTCCTTCAAGATATCGAAATTATTACATAATTGGCATTATGATTGTTACTTGTTTATATTATTATCGAGTTTTATCGTTATAGATGCTTTTTATTAATTATTCAGAGATTACTATTGCTTTTCATATATTATATATTACTAAAACTTATTTTAATGAATAAGTTTCTTAGATAGCTTATTTTTTGATAATATTAACATCAGTTGGAGTTATTTATTAAACTTTTAACACACTTATTATTTCTTTTTGATGTGTCCTTGATTTTCGAGTTGTGGTATGGATTACGGGGTTACTTGATCTTCCGTTGTAAGTCAAATTAAAACGAATCCGATCTCCATTACTACTAACTTGAAACCTATACACCATAAATTACAAATAATAGATTAGATAATTGGTAGGGTTAACTCATTAATTTATCTTTTAATATTTAAGTCAAAAATCTTTACTAAGAAATAGAAAGATTTAAGGAGGATACTAGATAATGTAGAATTGTCTGTGAGTGGAGATGTGAGTAGAGGACTACCTCCTACCGATGTGCCCAATGGGGGTGGCTTGGAGAGGAAGGAAGTATGGGCTCCTTCCTGGTTGCACGCAGCCGATGGCTCGCTAGGGTTGCACTTAGCGGAGAGTGGCTTACTATGGATACACTTGGAAGTGAGTGACTCACTATGGAAATATTCAGTAGGGAGTGGTTCCCTTTGAATACACTTGGTAGATTATGGCTCATTATGGATGAGAAGGAGCTATACTGGGTTGAGAAACTTGGTCCTTGAGTCTCGTTCATGGGCGGTTTTTTCCACCGAGAGTTGCCCTCTACTTAGAGTTGCTTCTTCTTGCGAGTTGATCTTAGGAAGACATCATTGCTTCCTCTCTCCCATTTTCTGTAGGTTACTCTCTCCACCTAGCCTCCTCCCTCTATCCTGTAAAGGGTGAAGGAGTTTATAGTATTTCGTAGAGAAGACTTTGGCGCCAAGGCGGATGACGGGTGTCCCATCAAGATTCGTTGGCCATTGAGACGTTGACGAGAACCACTATGTCAGATGTTGTCTTGCTGTGGCGAGTAGGCCGAGAATGGTTCTCCGATCTAGTCATCAGGTGGCTTCAGGCAGCACTTTACAGGCACATGCTCTGACCGTTTTATTGGTTGCCTACTTGAGGGCCTTTTGAATTGGTTCATCTCACTGCACCGTCGGTTGAACCGCCAACGCTTACCCCCTTTGATATTTCTCTCCCTGGGCCTCATTCTTGATCGCCGCTTTGGTCTTGGCCAAACTGAATTTCTTGCCGAGACTTAGCCTGTTACTTGCTGAGCCCCTTGACGTATTGCTAGTTGGGTTTAGAACTATATCGGCTCATGATGTTATCAAACCCATCACTTTCTTTTAGAGTAGTATGTTAGAGATGGATGACTTTAAAGACAAATAAAGTTGTAGACTTTAGCATATTTTAAAGTTTAGTTGGAGAGAATTTTATTTATTTTAATTTTAGATATATATTTAGTATTTTTATTTCATTTTATTTTATTTGAATTTTAGGGCTACACTTTTTTCCCTGAATAATTATTTTTCCCAGAATAATAAAATAATATAATATTATTTCAATATCAACTATATATTATTATTTTTATAATAATCTTAAATATTGAAAAATCAAAAAATAATAATTATTAAAACAAACGTAGCAGAACCAAAACCCTTTCCATACCTAAAATAAGTTCCCTTCCCCTCCATTAAAAATTAAATTATTATAAAATGGTGGGCCATGGACCCACGGTGACCACATCACTGGCATATTATAGTTGCAAGGCGTGACAATCATGTTGACATGCATGATGAAATTAATACTATCATTTAAATTATCCATAGAGTCACGATTGTATTTATTTTGATTTCTATATGATAATCCTACCATTGATATTGATTTCTTAGGGATGTTTTCAACAAGCTTATTTTATTTGAGATTAGCTTTGCATATTAAGTATGATTCAACGTGATATGTACCTAAACAGAATGTTTATTCAAAATAGAAATAACCCGAGAATGTGCTCGGCCTGGATAGTTGCTTTTTAGCAACCTGTTTACCATAAATAAAAAATAAAAGGGCTCGAGTTGCTTTGTCAAAAAAACTCCTCCGGTGTCAAATTCGGTATGAGCTTACGTTGAAAAATGAGGGACCATAAGTTATCTACTTTCTGGCCCGGAGTCTTAAGATTATGATTGAAGTGTTGAAAATGGGTCGAGCTACTGAGTGTGGCTCGAACGATAAGCGCGGCTATCAAGATGCTAGCTCCTTTAAGCATGTGAACAATAAAGATTTTGTGCATTGCATGCAATGAGAGCTACGGGAGTCTAAATGTGATCAATCCTTCACGACTTTAGTTTAACGTGAAGGTGGTCGAAAAACTGTGGTTAATGTCCTTCATTGGCTACCGTTGGCATGCCTAGTTGGCCGAAGTGGGTCCCAAGGGCCTGGCTGTGGCTATCAAGTATATACTTAGATAAATGACACATAATAAATATTCTTAAGATATTTTTGTCGATATGGTGCATATTTCACACACTTATTCTAATATTAGACCGATGGTATGTCACACTTTATATGACAATGTGCATTAATTAATTTATTTTGATGGGGTCTAATAGTATAAAAATGAACAATATGTCATATTATTAAATATATAAATAAATAAATATATATATATATATATTCTAATGCCATTTGTATATTAATGTGTTAATTCAAGTGACCATAGTGCAAAAGTAAACAATAATATGTAGACCACGTACCACATATGACATATGCTTTTTTGGTTCATTTATCATGTGAACTTAAAATCCATTTCCTCTAAAAAATTTCCCCTGTTTATTGCTTGTTAAATGGTTCATTAATTTTAAAAGTTAGGTTTTAAAATGAAATTTTTTAATAGTTATATGCTTTAAAAGAAGCAAAAATTGACATTAAGAAAATAATTTTTTAATATTTTTAAAAGATATGATATCTTATTCATATATTTATATTAACAGACTCATTCAATAGTAAAATTAATATATCATTATATTATCTAAAAATATTTATTGCATTCGAAACATAATATTTATTATAAAACTTGATAGGTCCAGTAGTGCTATAAGTCGATCTAATCTCTGGTCCAACCACCAATATGTAGGAATGGATAATAGGCCCAAAGAACAACAAATAACGTCTCAGGAAGGAGACCGATTCAATCCAACCCAATCACGACTACAACAATCGAAATAAAACCCAATGAACGATGGCCTAGGAGGACAAACGTTAACGACCCAACTAATAACACAGACGGATGGACCAACCAGGAAGATTCTTGGCCAGGTAGCCAATAGAGCGGTCATAGCACGCACATGCAGGTATCGCCTGCAACTGTAGCCATAGTTTGACGACTAGGTCGAGAGGACTACTCACAACCACCTTACCGTTGTAAAGTGATAACTGATAACAGCGACTCCCGTTAAGGCCCCAACAGTTGGTGAATCCTGACGGGACATCTGTTATAAACCTTGACGTCAAATCCTTATCCACGAAGTATTACAAATATCTCTTGCCGTCACAAAGTGGGGGACCTTTCTTCTTTGCATCCCAGGAGATCCTCTTTCAAACCTTTTAATGCTCTTTCAGACCTTGGAAAAATCTTTAACTTCCTGGAGTGTAAGGAGAGAACTAAGCTCTCTTCCTTTAATGCAGTTCTTTCTTTCTCTTTATTTCTAATGAGCCACTCACCAAGTGCACCATCAATGAGTCACTTACCAAATACACTCTTAATGAGTCACTCACTGAATATATTTCTGGTAAACAACTTACCAAATGCACCACTAATAAGCCACCTACTAAGTGCACCGCTAATGAGCCACTCACTAAGTGCACCCCCAATAAGTCACTTACCGAGTACACCCATAGTTAGCCATCGACAACGTGCAATCTATCGGAGCCCAATTCTTCGTCTCTCTAAGCCACCCCCATCGAGCGCATAACAAGAGCCCAATCTTTCTCTCACATTCCTCACTTAAATATAGTTATGTATTTTCACATCTTCTTATTTTTCTATTTTTTTGGAAAGATTTTTAATTTGAGTGTCAGAAAATAAACCGATGAGTAAGTCTCGCCATATCTTTGATCTTTTATTTGTAATTTGTGGTGCGTAAATTTCACGTTAACAGAAATGGAGATCGGACCTGTTTTAATTTAACACACAGTAAAAGATCGAGTGGCTTCCTAATCCATATAATTTGGATACCGGGGACATATCAAAACTAAATGTCTTCTTCTGTCCAAATGGGGCCATCTTGCTGCTTATATTGAGATTATTATACCATTTAAGGGGCTAAAAGCCACTTTAGACTCTAGAGAACAATTAAAGTTAATCAATTAAAGTAGTTTAATTTAATTAATCTTTCACTTAAGATGTATAAAGGTGGATTTAGCTTTGTAAATAATGTGTAAGTAAACTCAAAAGACATTTTAAACATTAGACAATTTTTTAACATATTAGCATGATATTCCACTCAATGGTAGCATAAGTCACCAAAAAATATGTACAATTATTTTAAAATTATGTAACGAATTTAAATGATTATTAGCATGTTTGTTGATTAAATATCTTTTAATCATTAGATGGTGCTTATATAGTGACTCAATAGTGTAACGAAAATATTAGTATTATTACGGTCAATAATCATAAAATATTTACTAACGCTAAACGTTTTATGAGAGAAATTTTTAATAAAAATTAATTTTTATTTAGTAAATATTTATCACAAAAAATAGAACACTAATATATGAGATAATTGTTTTTGGCCAAGAAGAAGGAAAAAAAATTACATCAAAGATTTTTCTCTTAACCCCCCAGTTAAACAAGAATAGAGTCTGATTTATTTATAATTTATCATAATTATTAATATTAATTAAATATTTAATTTAATAGTATTTTTTGACAAATAATTATTAAAATAATTTTTTAATTTTGAATATTATTTGTTAATTTTTTCTTATTAATATATTCTTGTCATTATATACTTAATACATTGTTCTGCCAAGACACCAAGAGTTAGATTTTGTGCTCCCTTTTACAGAGGCAGATTTTCTTGAGGAGTTAATTTTTGGGTTTTTTTTTTTTTTTAACATGAAAAAAATAGAAAAAAAAGTTGGAGACAGCCAGGCAAGCCAAGACCATAAAATTCAAAATAATAAATAAATAAATAAATAATTAATTAATTAATTAAAGAGGAGGGAGAAAAAGGGTGAATTTGGAGCTTTTGTTGTGGTTCTCTTTTTGACGAAATGCCCATTTAATAAAAGACATGGAAAGAAGTTGCGTAGTGATTGATGCAAAGCGAGAAAGAGAGAACTCAGCCATGATTTCTTTATAAGAGAGATTAATTTAATATTTTTTTAATTATAATTATTAGTTATTAATCAAATAAATATATTATTTATTATAAAAAATATTAATATAATCTGTTAAATATTAATTAAATAATTATAATTAACTAGGTTAAATTAATCACTTTTAAATGAGTACCCAAAAATAAATAATTAATTAATTGTACTCTCCCGGGCCAAAAGTTCAAAATCCAGCGTAATACCAAATTCTAAGTACAAAAATTAGATATATAATAAAATTAACTTAACTTAAAAAATATGAAAATATATTATATTTAAAAATAAATAAATAAAATAAATATTATATTATTTAAGAAATAGTTAAAAATATCCTCCGAATATTTGTAAAGGCCGTGAAATAAATGCCGACACCGTTTACCCGTCTCTCTCCTCAACCTTCCACGGCTCATTTCTCCCTTTGCTATTCCAATAGGCTAGACCAGAGGCCATGGGAGATGGAGAATCGCCGCCGTATTGGGAGCCGCCGGCCACCATAATCCACCGCAGCCGGCGATCGTCCTCACCCTTCCTCAACTCTTCTTTAGCAATAGTTCTCTTACCTTCTCTTGCTCTGCTCTTCATCTTCGTCGCTGCTGTTTCATTTGCTACATTCACCGGCCAAAATAGCAAACCGAATTCTCACACTTCAAAGCCAATTTCGGTGAAGAGGAGCTGGGACTCTCTTAACATAGTCCTCGTCCTACTTGCACTTCTGTGCGGCGTTTTCGCCTCCAGAAGAAACGATGACGAATCATCATTACGCAACACTTCCAGTGGTTTAGAAAACAGCGCAACGCAACATCAATTTTCTGCCGCACAGTCGCATCAAAACGTCGATTTCTCAGACCGGAAGATCTATGCTCCTCCGACCGTGCGACCGGCGACCGGCGTTTCCCGGTTGAGGAGTATTAACTCGTACCCCGACTTGCGGCAAGAGGAATCGTCCTGGGAAAATGCCGGTAATGAGCGGTTGAGATTTTTTGACGATTTTGATCTTAATAAGTTTTATCCCTTATCGACCGATTATGTGCATCGTCGACGACACGACTATGAAACGGACGGCGACGTATCATCGGTTAAGGACATACCGATTGACACATTTGTACTCCACTCAAAGCAAGATTCACCTTCGCCGCCACGTTCTCCGCCGAGAAATCATCCTCCGCCACCTCCACCTTCACCTCCAACTCCACCTGCGAGCCATAACGTACCGAAACGAACATACCAAACTCTTCCAGTGAAGGAGAAAATTGTGAAATCTGCAATACCGAATCCGCCGCCTCAGCCGATTCCGTCGCCAGCACCCCGAAATGTCCAGGGGGATAAAAAAAGAAGAGAGGATCGTAGGAAGAGTAATGCGACAAAGGAGATCGCGAGCGCTATAGCTCTGCTTTATAACCAAAGAAAATGGAGAAGAGGTCTGACAGTAAAGCAGAACAACGAAACTTCAGCCGAGTCGCTCCCTCCTCAAATCATCCCACCGGCGTCACCGCCGCCTCCTCCGCCCCCACCACTTCCTCCACCACCTTCCGTTTTCCACAACTTGTTCAAGATAGGGAGCAAAAGCAAGAAAATTCATTCCATGTCAGCGCCGCCTCAACCGCCGCCGCCACCAGTATATTTCACGCCAGGTTCGAGGAGGAAGAATCAGGAATTTTCTCAATTGACCTCTCAAGTTCTTCCACCGCCTCCAATTTCCGTCAATTCTGGGCAACGAACTTCAATCTCGGCCGGGAAACCCCCAGTACCGGTGAGGCCAAAAAACTTCTACAATAGAGGCGAGGATGCGAACAAAGGGGGTCAGTCCCCACTGACTCAGATTCCTCCACCACCTCCACCGCCGTTTCCGCTGCCAGAGATGACGTTCGTGGGGCACGATGACTTCGTTCAGATACGGAGCGTGCACAGCTCTCGCTGTAGCTCTCCTCAGCTGGAAGACGTTGACATGCCATCAAATCGTAAAGCATCGGAAGAGATCAACGGTGGAAATAGAAGTGGGCCATCTATGTCCTTTCCCGGCCCAGACGTAAACGTGAAGGCGGATACATTCATTGCAAGGCACCATAATGGGTGGAGGCTTGAGAAATTGAACTCATGGAGGGAGAGACAACGAGTGGACCCAGGACCGTGGCCTCCGAAGGATCCATAATTAGGTATGATTGTAGATACATCAGGGTCGGAGTTCACACCCCACGTTTACTTCGCTCATTAGTAGTACTGGCATTAGTATCTTTCAGTGGGAACAGAAGATCTACTTTCTTCATATAATGTGAAAGGTTACACACAGCAGGATGCATTTGGTTATTAAGGTTTATTTATGAGACATTAAAATTGGCTGTGATTTTGGTTGGTTTTTTGATTCTCACAATTAGGGTCCAATTCTGGATTAGAGATGGGAGATATAGTGTATTAGATGTGAATGATTTGACGGTTCAACTTGGTCTTGTTACTAGTTCAAAATGGCGACCCATAATGGACTTCGCCGAGAATTCATTATGGCCGTTCCAGTCGAGTGCATGCCATTGGCTACTCTTCCGACATGAATGAGCAGCCTAAAGGACTCATGAAATGAGTCGTTATCATGTGAGAAGGACCTTCGCCCTAGTGTGTAATGGCCGGTTTCCAGAGCGGGGAGGAGGAAAATGTAGGCATCCTTTTTTTGGTAGAGCTCCATTATGGGTTAGGTTATAGGCATGGGACATTGCTATATTTTCTAATTTGTAGTGAAATTAAAGGTGTGGTGAATCTAAAAGGGGGCTCTTCATATGGGTTTGTTTTTGTTACCATGTTGGAGTCCACTGGTAAGGATTTGATGCTGAGTTTGGGTTTTGTGATGAAATTTCTCCTTGGTTGTTTCTTTGTTTTCAAAATGCCTTACTACGTTTGTTGGTTGTATACACCTGTGAAATGCATTTTCGTGGAGTAGTACATTTCATATATACTACTTGCTAATGATAATTTGTTTGATGATTAAAAAAAACACATTTGTTTGGAGGGAAACCGTTTCATATTGTTATACCAAAGCATACAAACAATTTACATTATATTAGGAGGACACCTTTTAAATATCCTTAAAACATGAATGATATGACATTTAATTCATTCATCCATGCAAACAATCACACATAAGAATAAATCAGCAGATAAAACCATACCTCATTGAAATGTGTTCTAAGTGTGTCTATTTGGTTTCTTCCATATATTTCCCATTGCCTAAATCTTCATTTGAACTGACAATTCAAAAATGAAACTCTTATATGGGCTCCACTAGGAGACAATATGAAAGTAATCTTCCTCGCAAAGATACCCCTGTAACAAGGAAAGTTCTCATATCTTAAGAAACAATTATTTGCAGAAAGGTGACAACAGACAATCCAATCCTAAACCCTAATGCAAGCATCACTCCATCTGCCAATGCCTGAACGTCCAATGTACATCAGGCTTTAAGGAGAACATATGCAGGTCATTTAGGGAACATAAGCAACACGGTCCTTAAAATTTGCAGTGTCTTGTTTTTTTACCGTAGTGAGAATATGTTGCAATTAACACGTATGTTAAGCGCAGCTGACGAGGATGACTTAAAACAACACAGATGAGAAGGGTAACTAGGGGTTGTATAGTTTTGTTTTGGTTTTGACTCCATATAGCTTCACTTTACCTAGCAATAGTTCTTACAAGTGGGGTCATGGACCCTAAGATTATTCCAAGCCCTTAAGTTTGATAACCTGAAGGAAACATCCAAGTATCACCACACACATCCCTTGTTTGGCCGGATAACATGATAATAGATCAATGCAGTTGAAGCATTATATTCCATCATTATTGTCAATTTCCAAGGGCTTTGATCTACAAGAATTTATTTCATCAACCTAATTCTACTCAGAGCCATAAGAATCCCTTCATTTAAAGGTTTCTCATACTTTTAATGATAAGGATTTCATCACGACAACTCAAACGGCTAGAACTATATAATGTGTCCAACTCATTTAAATGTATCTTAGAATTCTATCCATCTAAGTTGACAAGATGAGATCTTCATCTTTGAGAGCATAAGAAAGGATAAAAATGGGAGGATCAGACTCAATTCTACTTTTGAATCCTCGTATCTTTCCTTTAGTGCACTCCAAAATCTCCACAGAGTGGGCAACTAGCCACCCATGGCCTTCAAGCAAAAATAAGGAATTACCCCCTTAATTTTAGACCTGATGACAATGAGACTGTCGCACCATGCAATAGCCACCTATTTACTGATATATGGTGGCCGTTGCACAAAACAAGGACTGGAAAATGTTCTCGTAATAGCACCTTCATCATTTTATCATCAACAAACCCATTTGCATCCAATCCCTGCCCACAAAATTCAAATAGATTGCCTAAATAAATCATTAAACGATGTTATCTCATCCCAAACATGATTGCAATTTAACTGCAAGTAAGACAAAACGAACAACTAGACAGATTAAACTCGTCATTCCAGCAAAAAATTTGAAAAATCATATTTAAAATATTCCACATAGATGGCTCACAAAATCAGAATTCCATGTGAAACAAGGATGTTGCTTTTTCTTCTCTTGGGTATGAGGCTCCAAGGCTTAGATAAGTTACCATATAAATGAAAAACTAGTAAGCATAGAAGGTCATTCATCAACCAATATAAATTGATACTACATAAAACAGTAAATCCACAACACTCACTGAAGCAACATCACACAACAAAATTTTACAGTTCTTCCTGTCAATTGAATCACGGTAGTTCAATGTTACAAACAAAAATGTCCTGAACCTTTTCAACACTATCTATAATTTCAAATAAAAGCGGCAGAGTTTCCAAGTTTACTTAGTAGAATAATGGCACATCTACTGGAATTCTAAGCTCAGTTTGAACTAAAAAATCAGTCTACTTGCTATTTTCATGGGAGTGTAGCAAATTGCAAATACAGTACAGCCTGGTTACTTATTATCCTCCATCAAAGGAAAGTCAAGTGCACTAAACTCTTGCCATGCGTGGTCAGGGAAAGGATGAGATCACTTTTATATTTATTGTTTGCAATCTTAACTTGTATTATTTGAAAAACCGTTTTCATAACTCAAACCCATGATCACCAAATATTATCCTCCATAAAAGACGGGGTAGACTCTTTCACTCTATAGCTGCCACTTTATTTCGGAGGGAGAGTAACTTAATGTCTCACTTCTATTCATACCCCAAGTCTAACAAACCGAGGACAGGGGCATCACTAGCTGATACTAATTCCAAGCTCAGAGTAAAGGTTGCCAAAATCAGTCTTGAGAGAGCAGGCAATTACTATCATGAAACCGAAACTGTACTTGTGACAAAACTTCAATGAAATAGATGGGTAGCCCAATATACGAGGCTATCACATATTAAGATCTTGAGAGGGTAAAATGTAGACAACAATGTTTGAACACGTCACCTCTATGTCACAATAGAACATTGCACTGAGGCTCTTATTCTCACCTCAACGAAGCAAAGACAGATAACAGACATGACGATGTCTAAATGTAGCAATAAAAACCAAGGGTTAAAACGTCCATCCTCCTAGTCCATGAAACTGATACATAGAATGCAATAGCCTTAAGCTTCCCAAAATCTTCGCCCTAAAAGGCAACAGGGAGATACACAAGAATTGCAAAGTCACGTAGTAAACCTGAACATTATACAAGACAAGCAATGTGTACAATGCTCACCTACTACTTTGGAGCTTTTTCTAAATATGTTCTTAGAACATCCATGACTGTCCCAAAATCAGCCTTCACTTGAAGTGGTGGGCTAGCAAACCTGCAAGCAATGTCTGAAATATTGTTGGAATGATAATCAATCTTAGACTGTGTAAATTTTAGCCCATGGGCTGTACTGACCACAACAGTCCTATCGGTCGGCCCTATAACCCCACTACTCCTCAATTTAATCAAAGCCGTCAATGCAACACCAGTATGCGGACATATAAACATCCCAGTCGAATCTGCTTGCGCCATTGCATCCATCAATTCTTCCTCAGTCGCTTCCTCAACAATACCATTTGTGTTCTTCAAAGCAAAAACAGCCCTGTCAATTGATACAGGATCACCAATCTGAATAGCAGAAGCATAGGTGGTGTTTGCCTTCACGGGCTTAAATTCCTGCCACTTGGTCTTGTAATACATGTACAGCGGATTAGCATTGGCTGCTTGAGCACAAATCAACCTTGGAATCCTATCGACAAGCCCCAAATCATAGCACATTTTGAACCCCTTATAAAATGCATATATATTCCCCAAATTCCCACCGGGAACAATGATCCAATCAGGCACTTCCCAATCAAACTGCTGCAGAATCTCAACAGCAGCAGTCTTCTGCCCCTCAAGCCTCAAACTGTTAAGCGAATTCGCCAAATAAATAGGCAATTCAGCAGTGACTTCCCTAATCAACTGCATACACCCATCAAAATCCGTATCTATACTCAACACAAAGGCCCCATTTGATATGGGCTGGACTAACTGGGCAATGGAAATCTTATTAGCGGGCAAGAACACAATGGATGGAATCCCAGCAGCGGCACAATAGGCAGATAAAGCGGCGGAGGTGTCACCCGTCGAGGCGCAACCGACACCCACGACAGGGCGCTTCATCTTGCGCAGCCTATTGACCTGACTAACCAATACAGTCATGCCTAGATCCTTGAAACTACCAGTATGACTAATCCCACAGTGTTTGACCCACAAATCATTCATGCCCAGGAACTGTTTTCCAAAACGCTCAGCCCAGAAGAGATTAGAATTACCTTCGAACGCGCTCACGATGTCGTCGCTATCGATTTCCGGAAGCACCCACTCCTTCTTGCTCCAAACCCCGGAGCCGTAAGGCCAGGTGGTCTTGCCGATGCGCGAATCGAAGAGGGATTTCCAGTAATTGCCGTCGAATTTCCTGAGCGCTTCCATGTCGTGCTGGACATCGAGGAGGCTCCCGGAACGGGAGCGATAGACTATCTCGTCGAGGGAGTAGGACTCGTTGGATTGGGGGTCGGCATTGAAGGGGACGTATTTAGCGGAGAAGTTGTGGGATTGGGCGAGGCGTCGAGCCTCGTCTCGGATGTTCTCCTCGGCGGGACGGCGGTTCTTGTGATTATGAGAGAGGGAAGAGAAGAGTGAAGGAGAAGAGTCGCCGGCGTCGGTGGAGGAGGAAGAGCAGGCGATGACCGGAAACGAATATAGCTTGGGTTTTTGTGGAGCGGCTTTAGGTTTAGTCTTGTGAAAGAGGGAGGATGTGTTCGGATGGAAAAGGGCGGATGACGCCATTGAAGTTGCCAAGAGAGAAGGAAAGGTCGGTACAAGCACACACTACGAAAGCGGCGTTCTGGTTCAACGGGAAGACGACCTGTCCAGGGACTTGAGATAGCCCTAGCCGGCAGTATATTATTACGTCAGGAACTTGTATTGCTACTGCACCGAGTCGCAACGGATATTATAAGCAGACCTACCAATGTGAAGGCTGTCCTTTATTATTATTTTAAATTATAAGTTAAATTTTTATTTTAATGATTTTGTGTGTATGTTTAGATGATTTTTATTTTTAATATGAGTTATGTCATTATTTAAGATTATAACCGATGAACATAAACTTAATTTATATAATTTAATAAAGTTTTATATGCATAAGCCAATTGATTTAGGTTATGACATTATAAATTAATAGAGTCGAATTTTATGTCCATGCCTTGGTTTTGGTCTATTTTTTTTGGTTCGGTATTATTGATTGGCCTAGAGTCCGAATTTTGACAAATTGACGACTCAGTGGAGCTCCTTGTAGCCCAAGGCCTAAGGTCCCAGCAGCAGCACAGTTAACCTAAGCAGATCCACTCGGAACCATTCAGTAGGAAGTGAACAATTAGGATTGCGCATAATATCGTACATGTGATTCCCCCTTCTACATAGCCGCTAGAAGTTCAACAAATATTTGCCTAGCGCATCTTCCCAATAAGGTAAACGTGGCCGTCCAATATTTTCCAAGAAATGTTATGATTACTTGCCATTAAGTGGCCACGACAGCTACTCTGATAGCTTAACAAATCCACGTGAGCAACCGTCACTAGTCGTGTGCCCAAAAATAGGCTTTGCAGCCCTCGCCTACATATACCACCTTCCCTTTGTAGGGAAAGGGGAGTTTTTCTCCTTTCAACCAAATAGGAGCTGACTTTGTAAAAACGATAAATACCACACCCAAGTATTTAGAGCATACTCTTTTTTATCAATTTGCTTGAGAGCTATTCTGGGACAAATATATCTCCGACTTTTAGAACAACACTCTGATCCAAACTTGTGGCAATGTCGACGCTGTACCGACTCTGAACTCTTGCATCGCTTGGTCAGTGAAGTCAATTCGCGTGGTAAGGTAAAGGGAGCCCCTCCACTAGTAGTCGAAGAAGAGTTTAACGGGCATACTTAGTATAAGCCAAATTTTCTATTTCTCAAAGCCACCCTCTGGTCGGGCATACCTAACAGAGTTCAGTTCTCCATCTCTCTAAGTCAACCCCTGATCAGACGCACTTAGCAAGAGTCCAATCTTCTATCTCTCTAAGTTGTCTCTTGACTAGATACACTCAATAGAACTCAATCTCCCACCTCTCTAAATCCCACTTGTTTGAGCGCATTTAGCGAAGCTTAGTCCTTTATTTCTCAAAATTGCCCATGGTCGAGCACACTTAACAGAGCTAAATTCTCTATCTTTCTAAGTCGCCCCTTGGTCGGGTGCACTTAGCAGGAGCCCAATCCTGTATCTCTCAAAGCCACCCCTCGATCGAACTCACCTAGCGAAACTCAATTTTTTATCTAAGTCGCATCATTGCTGGGTATACCCAATAGGAGCTCAATCCTCTATCTCTCAAAGTCACACATTAGCCGGACGCACCTAGCAAAACTCAATTCTCCATCTTTCTAAGTTGCATGCTGGCCAAACGTACTGAATAGGAGCTCAATTCTCTATCTCTCAAAGTCATCTCTTGTTCATGCGCACTCAACAAGAGCCGAATCTTCCATTTTTCTAAGCAACTCGCTGATCGAACACACTCGTAGGAGTTTAATTTTTCATCAATCGTTCATCTTTCTAAGCCGCCTCCTGATTGGGTGCATTCAGTGGAGCTCAATCCTCCATCACAAAGCTGCTTCCTCGCTCAATGCACTCAAATATTCAATCCCCGTTACATATATTTACGCATATATAGCTTGTATTCCTTTATCTTTCTCTCATTATAGAAAGATTTTTAATTTAAACGTTGGAGAATATATCGGGGGGCGAGTCCTACCATTTATCTGACCACTTGTTTATTCATTGTATTACTCAGGATCTAGATTCAAAATAATGAAGATCAAACTCATTTCATTTTAATCTTCTCAGAAAGATCAAGTGACCCTCTAATTCGTATAATAATTCAGATCCTAAGACGCATCACAAAAAAATCCTAGAATCCTATTTAGAACTTATGCATTAGTGGAAAAAATATTATAAAGTTTATGCTTTGGTGAGAATAGTAATATCAAGTTACTAGATGGTGGAGAATTAGTAAATGACCAAGAATTATTACATTGTTAGGCGTCTTCATACTTAAAGTTAGTGGAGGTAAAACATATATGTTTACAACTTTTGAGATGATAAGTGAAGAATATTCTTCAGAAGCAAGAGAAAAAAAGCTTGAGTGAGTAGTCATATTGGAGAAATCAAGTGATTTATGGTCTCTACTTCTTTACCTTCTAATTTTATGAGATTATATGAAAATATAAATAAAAAATTTCAAAGATGAATAAGCATATTTGAGTAAGAAAAATCATGCTTTGAGTTATAAAAGATTCATGTGAAAATTATGATTTAACTTAGTAAATTTATATTAAAAATGATTTGGTGGTCAAATGGGTATTAATATGAAAAGTAATCCATAAAATTATTACATGTTAAATTATGATATGATTGAAAAAATGTGCAAGGAAATCAAGGTATTTTTTTAGGAGTCATGAGATAAGATGGCCTATCAATTTGAAGAAGACATACAAGTACTTAAAATGATTTTAAGTGATTAAATAATTTTAAAATTTATTGAGAATTTTGGTATAATTGGCCTAATTGCATGTAAGAAACTCAATGATATTATATTATGATTAATTTAATAGTTTAAATATTGATTAAATTTAATTCAACTTATGGAAATATTTTAAGTGATTAAAATTATATTTTAATTTTTTTGACAAAATTCATGACAATATGAATTTTTTATAAAATATGTATCTAAAACAATTGAGGTTGATTTTGTGTTTAAAAAGTTATACAGAAAATGCAACATAATTAATGTTGGGAAAAGCATATTCCATAGCTAAAATAATCGTTAAATTAATCATATTGATAAATAGATAGCAAAAAAAATTAAAAATTACAAAGTCATCAAGTGTTAAAAATTTAAAATAATATTGTAAATTTTTGACTAAATAACAATGCTTATTACTAAATTATTAAAATAAATCAGTGTGGCCGTGTTGCATGGAGCTCAATTTTGGCCCATGTCAAGATTTAAGAAATATGAAGTCCAAAAATAGACTTTAAAATTGTTTTTCTTTTTTAATTTATAAGTGTCTTTAAATAATTCATTGTCCTCCTTTTTTTATTTTATTTTTTTATTGTTAAAATTTGATGGGTATAACTATAAATGAGTCCATCCAATAAATTGTCGCTCAGGTTATTGTGCAAAATAGGTTGAACTCATATCAAGGCCCACGAATATAGCCCATTAAGATCCCCAGTTGTAACTTATTGCAATTGGATCTTGCACACAATCTCATGACCAGCAAGTTACAATCAGCAGCTCAAATTGATCTCCTTTATCCAATATAGTGTCACGTGCCATAAAAAACTGATAAGAAAAATCTTCTTTCTGGCATTATAGAAAGAAAGCACCTAATGAGAAAAAGGGAGGAGGATCCAAGTCATCCAAACTAGATAGCACGTAATATTTATTACTTAAACGTTCTTTCCCACTCATTTTCATCTTTTTCCTTTCAAATTTTCTTTCTCTTACGGAAAAAATCTGACATGGGTTTCGGAGTGTCTGTCGGAGAGTAAGTCTCAATTGTCCTCTGATACTCTGGATTTTAGCTGTAGTGCACAAGTTTTGGATCATCAAAGACGATAGTTAAATCTAATTTGTTCATCCGCAACTACCCAACAAATGAGACATTACCGATCAAGATCCGTCAAGAATCAAAGTCTTAAAACATATCAAGATTATTTATATTTTTTGGCATAAATTATTGTATAGAGTTGAGGATATTTTTCAAATTGAGTTCATACATCTTTAGCTATAATCATATACGGACGATAGTACAACAATGCTTAGTCTCGCCAATGGAAAGGTGGAAGTACATTGTTCCATAACACTAAAATGTAACTTGGGATTCTTGTTTTATTGAATCATATTTGAATCGCATAAGAAGGGACATACATGTTTAATTAAAAAATTAATTAATATTAAATAAATTAATTTAATTAGTTTTTTTAATTATGCACACATAAACGCATTACTATATCTTAATTAATATTTTAACGTACTAAAAATAATTATTAACTATCGATCAAAAAATTATCAAAATACGTTTCCAATACTTTTTATAAATCCAACGTGTCCGATCTCAACATAAGATCGGTCTAAGCCCATCTACAATTAATAGCGTATTAATAATCATTATTAATAATTTTGTCGGGTATAATAATTTGGGTCAAAATACCGATGTGTTGCACATTAAATATGACATGAGTATCAAGAAGTGTATTTTCTCTATGCCTATTGAATTCACGGTTCTTAAATCTTAAATTCACGTCTCTACATTGTTCTACCTATTCATCCTTCTAAGTGTTCGTAATCTTCATCCTTCCCGCGGCATCAACTTTATCACGGCGTACATTCTTTATGAAATCTCTGCAGCTTTGTTCTATGAATCAAAAGCACAAAATTTTTCGGGTTGGAGGTCGCACCCACAAGAGAGAGATGCCTGCTATAACGGTTTGGTTTCCGGTCTAGCTTCAAGACCTTTAGCGATCTGTAAGGTGTAGTTGATCGGAAAGTCTGATAATTTTTATTGATTCGTAGCCAATAATTAACCCTAAGTCAATCGAGTTTTATGTTACAGATTTTGGCGATCATCTTTTTCAATGTCGACGCGATATATACATCCAAGGTTTCTGTACGGAGTATTGCAATTGTTCTAATGTTCTAATATGATGTTCCGAACTTCTAATCGGTATGACTTCTGCGGTGAACGCCAGTATACCATAAGTGGCGGGTCATGTTATGGTGCTCGGTTCTCTTATCTTCCTTATGGTTGAAGTCATTTTAAGAGTAACAGAAGGTAGAGATGAAGACAATACCTACTGCAATTCCAGAAAAGAAAGGGCATGTTCTTTACGATGAGGACAATCAAATATACCTACTGCAATTCAAGCAAAAAGGACTTTTGTTTTATATTCGACGCAGATTAATTCTTCTGATTTTTTTTTTTTTTTTGGGTTTTCTGAATGGCAAAAGTTAGGGTTTTAGTTGCAGAAATATCGTTTTCTAGCTTCTGAGCATCAAAGGGAAGTGGTGGAATCAAAGAGAAGAAATGAAATTGCTTGTTTTCCATTTAAAATGACATAAATGAAGATGGGACGATCCCTAGACAACTATTCTTTCTCTAAACCATCAACGTCGACTATCTGCAATCAAAGTCGACTATCTGCAATTTACTTACCAAAAAAAGTCGACTATCTGTAATGAATATGCTAACTTATAATAATGATAAATCCCTCACTTACATCAAGTATGATTAATTATATATATTTATTTTATGATTAATTATATATATTTATTTTATTTTATTTAGTATAATACTATAAATTATGATTCTCAAAATATTATTTTGATAATAATTTAATTGATTGAACTGATAGATCAGCGAAGATAATTAAGATCTTTGGTCAAAAATTTAAGTTCGGAGAGAATTTAGTTTGGCCAAGTATCGTTTATCCTATTCCGTGCTTATGCATATTTAGGTAGTAGGTGCGTGTGTGCTAGATAAACGACTCTGGGATGCTCATGGACATTTTAGGTAGAATGTTTGCACCTGATATGTGCCCAATCAACGCTTATGTATATTTGGGATAGAATATTAACGCGTGATCTATGTTCGACCCACGCAAATGCACTAATTTTTCATAAATAAACGTTTTGACCGTTTCAATCAAAGTTTTGAGAGAAGAGAAAAAAAGAGAAGAGAAAAATAGAAAGATGAAAAGTGAAAAAGGAGAATGAAGAACTAAGATAAAATCAAATATCTTTTACTAAAAATCAAGTGAAGACAAATATATTTAATCTTTTCTTAATTTTATTGAGCATTTTTTATTGTAAATACTTATATATGTCTTATTTTTATACTTGAACTATTTTAAACTTTAAATGCATGAAATCTCACTTTCATTTTATAAATTTTATGAAACACATATCTTAAATTCATTTAGATAATATTTATGTGCTAAATTTCTATAATACGTTTTTGCATACCTCTAAATTTTGTACAAATGTTATTGATGTATTCAAGTTACATGTATATGCTACTTAATATCTTAAATTCTCATATAACTATCTATCCATGTTTTAATTTGAAGAAAATTGATGAAATTATTTGAACTATGTTAATTTCTTATATTCTGTGCATAATAGTTTCAATAATTTTATAAATTATACATTTAAATTTCTATGTGCCTTCAATTTCTACTTTATTGTTTATCTATATCCATAATTTTATTCCATGTTACACATTAAAAAAAATAAATAAAATCTCTACATAAGCTTTTATGAAGAAAATATTTTTATCTGATATGAAAAAAACTAAAAAAATGTTCTTATTTATGTAGAATTTTCAGTTTGACTAGATATAAACAATTATAGAAAATTGACAAAATATATTCTGACATATTTAAATATATTATTAGTAAATTAAATGTTAAAACTATCATCCGCAGGTCAAAAGATTGGCTTCGCCCCTGTCGATAAAAACTATATCTAGACGACCCACCCATGAGTCATAAATAATAGCATATAACATTTTGTTACGTGAAAATAATTATAACTCAAATTTTAATATACACAATTTGTTGATAAGGTAATTATTATTCTTAATTCCTTCGTTTGTTACCATGATTTATGAAACTATATAGTTTGTCATGTTTAGTTATGAATATATAAATTTTTGGCATGATTTATATTGTTGTACAGCTTTTTCTGACACTATTTGAATTAGTAACTGGTTTTAGCATAATTTATTAAAAAATAATGTTATCAACATTTTGGACTTTCCATCATAATATAATTTCAGCATAATTTATTAGTATATATCCACATATGTATGCCTTGTTTGATGCATCTCAATATTCAGATTTAATGTTCGAATTAAAGAGTCATATAGTTGGACCTAAATATTCGAATCATAACGAGACTGGTCTTTACAAATTTGAATTTGACTCCTACGCTTTACCTCTTTATTTATTTCCTCTAACCACGGCGAACTCATATTTTCTCATAATTACTTTATTCAACCTACGTTCTAAGTATAGGAAAAGTATTACATCTAAACTTGCCACTGCAATTTTAGCTAGCAGATGCAAAGACAGGTTTGGAAGTGGCTAGATTAGCGGGAGAAAGGGTGGCTCCACCCTTAAAACAAAAGTGCACACACATAAATAAGAAGGCTGGCTGATTAGGGCATACTTAACTCGGGTAATTGTCACCTTGTTGCCTACTAATTTTACTAGAAGAGAAAAAATGAACCTCCCTATATTCTAACCACCACTATAATGTGTGGAGCCTTTAAGACCGCTGAGATCACTTTGTAGTCTTTCTTAGCACTGGCTAAGAATCAAACAATTCTGCATCGGAAGACAATATACCCAAGCAAGCCAGTTTGCTTGATTGAATTTGCCAAACTGCAGTTGGTGTGTTGTGAATACAAAGAACACTAAAGGCAAAACAACTCAGTATAGAGAGACCATAAAGAAAGTCTACCCTTTTACTAGAATGCTGCATTACATCTGAATTGGCCATTACTATTCCAACAGACACATCAAGCACAAGTCAGCTACCATAAATCAAATTGCATAAATTATGTTTGATTTATGGCGTGCAAGAAAACAAATAACGTGGTTTTTTATTACAGCTTCTACGATTGCTTAGAATTGTCGGAATTGTTAACCTTGAGCGGATCCTCCACAATGGAGGCAGCTTGATCCTTGGAAGCTTTCATCTCTGATTTCTTCTTCTCCCTGTGAATAACATGCCTAGGCATCACGTCCAACAGAAAGCTCCCTCCACTCCACACGGCTGCAGAGATCTTGAGAATTTGGAAGATCACGTGGAATTCATAGGACATGAAGATGGGCACTGCAAGTGCCATTGTTGCGACTGTAAATAAGGTTTGGAGGATATTGAACATTAGCAGTTGATTTTGGTCCCCGAGCAAACCACTGAGTCTCCACCATATATTGTTTGCCTTCTGTGCTTTCTTGGAGAGTTCCCTGTCAGCAAACAAGCATGTCAATGTTGAAAACAAAGTGGCTTGTGTTTAAATTCAATCAGAGCCATGAAATTTTTGCACATTTTTTGAGCATTTCCACAATTTTCTACGAATTTCAGTAATTTAGCAGGTTAACTTGGCTGGCATCTGTACTTTCCACAGGCACAAATGCACAGCACGATTTCAAGGTATAAAAATTGGACAGTGACAGTATGCAGGACGACATTTATTGCTCGTATGGAAACAATATTTGCAAGGAAAAGGGCATTATTGACTAGGGCATGCAAGATACAGTTTGGTGCAATCTCCAACCTCTTATCGAACTGAACTACAACTGAGTGCTGTTTGGTTTCCAATGTTTTTATCGAGTCCGGTATTTTCACATACTTACATAGTATCCCAACATGTCACTGTATAATGGACATGTCCGATGTATCGGCCATTTCTTTGCTTCCTTTGCTTTACCTTTGAAAGCTTAAAGCCACATATTTTAAATATACATGATAAGTGGGACTAAGGTGAGCAGTTCCTTCAACATCAATCATGGCTTCAAGGGTTTTTGGAATCCACCATCTTATTACAAAGAACACCAATCCTGCAGAATCTATATGTCAGCTTTTTGAAAGCTTTTGAGCTGCCTTGTCTATCTATAGGGTGTTGTTAAGGCCTTCTCACATTTTTAAACTCTCAGGTGAATCAAACAGTTTGAATTAAAAGTTAGGTGGATAAATAATAGCAAATGTATCAAGTGATTTATTTGCTTTTCAATATTTATTATTCATCCATCCAACTTTTAGCTCTAACTACATAGAAAGCCTAAAATGTGAAAGAATCTTAGCAGCTCTCTTATCTATAATGCATAGATGTATTGCATTGGAAAAATGGTTCTTCTGAACCAATCATGGATGAAAATATCGCTATTGATATTAGTCACGGTCATATTGGTACCGGACATATAAGATAAAATATATCAATATCAAATATATTAAGGAAAAATTTTCTAAAAATCACAAACTAATAAAATCATATCTACTGATATGGAAACACATCGCAATATTATCACGATATTAGAAATTATCAACAATGGATATATCAATTGATATGTATTATTTCGATTGATATTGCATCACTGGAACCAACTCTCTACCACCTAATTATCATTTTTATAGATTTGAGAAATATAACCTCAGTTGCATTACAAGTCCGAAAACGTGAAATTATATTTACCTTTTTTGGGGGTGGAATATCAAATATACATGGCTAAAGTGTTTACTTATGCATTATTGTTGAATCAATGAAAAGTGTAGTAGGAATCAATAGTTTTGGGTTTTGCAAATCTAGTAACATCTTTAGGTTCAAGCATGTTCATATATTTTTCACAATGATGAGGTATTAAAAATCTCATTTCATCACTCAAGTACCCAAAAAATGGCTAAAAATATCGACAGTGATATCAGTCGTAGTTGTATTGATATTGGGTGATACATATGATATCGGATTTATCAAATCCAAAATGTTTTTTGCAAATTAGAGTTTGTGGGCAAATATCGTCACATATATAGGAAAATATCAGATATATCGCCAATATTTTAAATATTGGCCAATATATCATTTATACAGTGTCAAATCACAATTTTGTCATAGTATTAGGAAATACATGTATCAAGGAGCGTGATAACATATATATCGGAGCCTGTTCTCCTAGGTCAGAAGAGATGGGCATAAATGCAAGAAGGAAGTTTGAGCTTAATGCAAATGGCTAAAATATCGTTGGCTGATATTTCATTCCACGATCTAAAATCAAGTTATATAATGGCTAAAGGCTAGAGCCAGAAAAATAGTTCAATTTGAACACGAAAATGGCTTGCAGTCAGCAGCCACAGAAAATAAGTTTACCATCAGTCAATTTTGTGGATGGTTTATTTACTCTTTTTTTTTTTTTTTTTTTTTGGGGGAGGGGTTCAATATGTGAGTTGGGCTGCACATTGTAGACGAGTTGTTAAACATACACTCACAGAAATGCCATTAATATTGTACATACAAATGACAGGTAGTAAAACTGTTAGAGATATTTTGTCTAATTGGCATATTCAGTGACCATATGTATTATTGTATTGATGTCGAGTTGTGGGTTGTCGGGTTAAAGTCCGTTTGGTCCGCCCTTCATTCGCTCGAGCGCGTCCTAAGCCTTCCCGCTCGCCTCTCGCTCGATTCCCGCTGCCTAAAATCCAGAAGGTCCCCGGCTCGCCAGGAGCTCAAGAACCGCTCGAGCTGAAATTCCAGTAGGGGGGCCGCTCGCTGCGTGCTCGAGCGCCGGCCCAACGGGCAAAATTTTTAAATGCGTTTTTGGCTCCACTATAAATTCATACCTTATTTTCTTGAAACCCTAAGCACGCCACAGCCTTTGTTTACATCTGGTGAAGCCATTAAACTTGAGAAGAAAGCCCTACATGCTCCATTGATTTAGCTTCTCTTGAGAAAACCAAAAGACACATCTTTGATCTTCATGTTCTAAAGAGTTTTCTCACTATTTTTCTTTTTCTTTTTCCATTCAAACTTTCATTCTTCTACCTACGTTTGGAGACGTTGGTTCGTGAAGAAGGAGACTCGTTCGTGATTGGAAATTCAAGTGGTTCGAGGGAAGATTGACGTGAAGATCGGAAGGAGTCCGGTTCCGTTGTGAGCGGGCAAATCGAGGAGTTCCTTGGTAGGGATCACGTGACGGAGTAAGTCGGCTAGGTTAGCGCATCGTTACCACCCGGTCTGTAAGTTGATTTTCATAGTGCATTGCTTCCCAGCCGTTGAAGCCGGAGTGTTTTCGATCTGAAGTGGGTATCGAGTTTTCACTCGTCACCAAAAATTGAGTCTTTATCTTTATTGCTCTTAATTATTTAATTCGTGCATGCTTGTTAATCTCGTTAGTATCTAGATTTAAATATCATTTACGTGTATTGGATATTTATTTATTGTTGCTTCCGCTATAATTTTCGGGGTCGAAACTTGTTAGCACCAAAACGTGCTTTTTCAATTGGTATCAGAGACTTACCCAGATCCGTGACCCCCGATCTAGATGTATACGAGTGGATCACTCTCCGTTCCTCCCTTCTTTGATGGGAGTAACTATGCCTATTGGAAGGTCAGGATGAGAGCCTTCCTAAAATCGCTAGATGAGCGTGTTTGGGCACGTACCCAAGTTGGGTGGACTCCACCCACTAGTTCCTCGGGCAACGAACCCAAAGCCCTATCTTCATGGACCAAATAGGAACTTGATACATGTAATTGGAATAGTAAGGGGTTGCATGCTATTTTTATGGCTATGTCTCCCGATGAGTTTAAACGGATTTCAATGTGTGAGACTTCTAAAGATGCATGGGATATTCTTAAAATTACTCACGAAGGCACGAAACTAGTGAAAAATTCAAAATTACAAATGCTCACCACTAGATTCGAAGAAATAAAAATGAAAGATGATGAGACCTTTGATGAGTTCTATGCTCAATTGAATGATATTGTAAATTCTACATTTAATTTAGGAGAACGAATCCCGAAAAATAGGATTGTGAGAAAAAATCCTTCGATCTTTGCTGAACGCTTTAGACCTAAAGTTCTTTGCCATTGAAGAAAGCAAAGATTTAGATAAATTGAAAATAGAAGAACTTGCAGGGTCTCTACAAACTTATGAACACACATTGCCACAATCAAAGAAGAATAAATCACTTGCTCTAAAATCAAGTAGGGAAGAGCGAAATCGGGACTCCGATGAAGAATCATGTAGTGATGATGATTTTGCATTATTTGTTAAGAATTTTAAAAAATTCTTAAAGAAAAATAACTCTTCATCAGAAAAACTGGATGTGGACTTAAAACAATCACATAAATTTGAGAAGAAGGACCGACGTGAGAGTAAGGACTCCAAATCGAAAACTACCCAAATAGTCCAATGTCATGAGTGTAAAGATTTTGGCCACTACCGGACTGAATGTCATAACCTTAAACGCCAACAAGGTCAAGCCTTTAAAGCTAATGTGACCTTAAGTGATGACGAAGAAGAAGAGGGTGAAACATGTTTTGAAAATGGCTCTGTCAAGTACATGGCCTTTATGACTTCTATATGTGACCACTCTGTAGAAGACCTTAATCACTCTGCTGACTCTGTGGATGAGTCAGAAGCTGAATCTGATGGCCTTCAAAAAGCCTATGACAAACTATTTAGGGTATGCTTGAAAGTAAAGAAACAAAATAAAACCTTAAACAATAGGGTCATTGAGTTGGAACAAGAAAGATTAGCTCTACAATCCGAGTTAGATTCTAAAAGTCAAGAACTTGAGAATCTGAAAGTCTCATTTGCTAAGCAATTCACAACTTTAGAATCTAAACTTGAGGCCTCTCGAAAAGATCTAAAACAATTCTTAAATTGGTCCACAAAATTAGACCATATGCTCGGGTTAGGAAAAATTGGTGAAAATAAATAGGGTTTGGGGTATGCTGCAAATATTGTTCAAAATAACGTGAAACCTAAAACTGTTTTTGTTCCCGCCACAAAAATTTCACACCAACACGCTCACAAATCCAAACTCACTAAGCAACCTACTCAACGTGTGAATAACAGATTTGGCTCAACTAATCTACATAATCACAAGGCTGTGAACTATTATTCCATACCCAAGTTCGTACCTACCTGTCATGCACGTAGGAAAGTTGGTCATATTCGTCCACGATACTACACCATGAATTTGTTGCACAACCAAAGACCAAGGCCAAAAATGTATGAACTTGTTGATCACATTCAGATATTAAATGAACAAGTAAAAAGATTAAATTCCAAAATGCATTCGGTGAGACAAGTTTGGGTTTAGAAAAGTGAGCTAAATTACCCCTTGGCCATTCGTGACAAAAAGGGGGAGACTTGATTCAATTTGATAGGGGGAGCTTAGGGGAGACGGAGCGGAGTTTTTGTTATTTTCATGTTATTTCAGTTTATTATTATTGTTAGGGGGAGTATTGATTATTTTAGTTAGGGGGAGCATTGTTGTATGTTCTCATTCTTATGTACCACGCATACTGCTATATTGTTATTATACTTAGTCTTGTTGGTACTAACCTACTTGTCCAGGCTATTCAGTTACACAATCCTCGCAGCTCCAGGCTATTCAGTTATACGTCCTTGCAGCTATCATCACTTGCCATAGAAATCCTAGTATAGCTGTTTATATATATATATATTTTTCTCTTATGTATCACTAGGCGTAGGTTTTCATGTACACGGGTTTTATCTCGGTGGTGTCTGAACCCGTGATTCTCTTGTATTTCTTTATTTATTTATTTTTTTGGGCTTTGTCACGAAATTGCCAAAGGGGGAGATTGTTAGAGACATTTTGTCTAATTGGCATATTCCGTGACCATATGTATTATTGTATTGATGTCGGGTTAAAGTCCGTTCGGTCCGCCCTTCATTCGCTCGAGCCCGTCTAAGCCTTCCCGCTTGCCTCTCGCTCGATTCCCGCTCGAGCCTAAAATCCAGAAGGTCCCTGGCTCGCCAGGAGCTCGAGAACCGCTCGAGCTGAAATTTCAGTAGGGGGGCCGCTCGCTGCGTGCTCGAGCCCCACTCGAGCGCCCGCAGGGTTTCTCAGGAAACCCTACGGCCGCTCGAGCGCCGGCCCAACGGGCAGAATTTTTAAACGCATTTTTGGCTCCACTATAAATTCATACCTTATTTTCTTGAAACCCTAAGCACGCCACAGCCTTTGTTTGCATCTGGTGAAGCCATTAAACTTGAGAAGAAAGCCCTACATGCTCCATTGATTTAGCTTCTCTTGAGAAAACCAAAAGATACATCTTTGATTTTCATGTTCTAAAGAGTTTTCTCACCATTTTTCTTTTTCTTTTTCCATTCAAACTTTCATTCTTCTACCTACGTTTGGAGACGTTGGTTCGTGGAGAAGGAGACTCGTTCGTGATTGGAAATTCAAGTGGTTCGAGGGAAGATTGACGTGAAGATCGGAAGAGATGCGGTTCGTTGCGGCGGGCAAATCGAAGGAGTTCCTTGGTAGGGATCACGTGACGGGAGTAAGTCGGCTAGGTTAGCGTATCGTTACCACCCGATCTGTAAGTTGATTTTCATAGTGCATTGCTTCCCTGACCGTTGAAGCCCGGAGTGTTTTTCTCGATACCGTGGGTATCGAGTTTTTACTTCGTCACCAAAAATTGAGTCTTTATCTTTATTGCTCTTAATTATTTAATTCGTGTATGCTTGTTAATCTCGTTAGCATATAGATTTAAATATCATTTACGTGTATTGGATATTTATTTATTATTACTTCCGCTATAATTTTCGGGGTCGAAACTTATTAGCACCAAAATGTGCTTTTTCAAAAACAATAATAGGAACAAAGAGAGCAGGAAAAGGGGATTTTATGCAGATCTCATGTTACTATCCAATGCAGATATCAGCATAGAATAAACTCTTGAAATGGAAGAACGTGCTTTTCTTACAGCTCACCAGGTAATAGATGTATAAGGACACTTGTTATTTTATCAATAGAATTGAAAACCAAACTATACCACCACACAATTATAGCCCATGCTAACGGTCCCTGCATTGACACTCAAGATTATATAATTGTCACTCAAAAAAAAATCACATAATTGCGAAGAAACAAAATTTGACATCACCATGAAATGAGTAATAGTATATAGCACACACACCTCAGCAAATGAAAAGCAAAACATAAAAAGCTTCTCATTTTTCGGATATATAAGAAGTGTAACTAAGAATATTGTATTAGCGTAGTAGTAGAAATCCTGCAATGACAAAGAACTAATGCATCAAACTACTGATACTAATATCGGTTAATATATATCAGTATACCAATATTTTTCGATATTGTAACCATATCACGATATATTACAATACCGGTAATAATATTACGATATATAGACTGAAATGGCCCCATCAATTTACGATTTTTTTAAATTTTTTTCTTTCGATATATCCAATACCACTACATATTGTCTTATATATTTGATAATGATATGGCACAACCAATATTAATATTTTCATCCATGAATCAAACTAATCAGTATCTTAAAAGTTTGTAATCTATTAACAAAAAAAGGTTGTCTACTACACAAGGATCTTACATTGTGGGGTTTAGGAAGGGTTAGATGAAAATAGTCCTACCCCTATATTACAAAAAGATTGTCTTTGTATATTGGAATTATGACCTATAGGTCAAAATTTAGCAACTTTATTATTGCATGAAGGCTTCCATATAGTAATACAAATTATAATGGCGATCACGAAAATGTTTTTTATTGATATCAAAAAATTGTATCCACTAAATGCACTTGCATTGACTAAGTTATAATATGTTAACAAAGTCAATATAGTAGATGTTGACCAAAAAGTAAGATCATAATGAGAAATCTGGCTCCATTGAACACACTAGTGTGGCAATTGGTTAATGTCACAACAGCAAATATAACACTGCATATCAGCAACAATGACAATAAGCAATTTGGTATACCATGATAACATATTATGGTAGTACTGACCTATTTACACCTGGATAAGCATCTCTAGCATGATAGCTAATATTTATATAAGTAGGATTCAACAAAGCACAAATACAATTCTAATATTTATCATGGATGAAAATATTGATAGAGGTATCGGTATCGGTTTTGACCATATCGAACAATAATATTGGTATTTGACTCATGGAAGCCCAAACAATATTTGCATAACCATATAAAAAATGAGTTATATATTAAAATTTAACAATCTTTAATCATATATTGATCTATTTGAGGAGTTTTAGCCAACTTTAATGAAACTAATTTTGGTATCCTTTTATGTCATTGAAAATACCCAAAACTATACATCTATAAAATGTACAAAATTTGATTGCTTGAAAATTTTAGAATTTTAGATATATTTAAAACATATGGATTAAAGCATTTGAGAGCAAAGAAAAAATAGGCTGCTATATATTGATTAATATATTACGATATGTCACCAAAATAGTGACATACTAAGATTTTTTTCTGATATCAAAAAATATAGGTATTGAGGCCTGTCAATAGGATACATATTGCCTGTTATTCAGAATATCTCCAATATTTTCATCTATGAACAATATATTATTGACACTTATTTTAGAAGCAAGTTTTGCTAGTCTTTGCTTGTTTTCTCCACCTCATTCTTTCCCCCCTTCATTGGAACTACATAATTCTTAATTTCCTTTATTTTGAGTTCCCGATATTACATACAAAACCAATCCTCCTAATTAGACACGCCTCAGGTTACTAGCATTTCATGTTCTTGTAAAAGAAAAATCAAATTCCAGTACTCTTGCAAATCCCCAACTGGTAAATTATCAAGAAATGTATTTAAAAAAAAAAAAAAAAACTGAACTATTGCCCATGTTTTAGTTGTGCTCTAGAAACCACAAGGT
This sequence comes from Nepenthes gracilis, assembly GCA_033239525.1. Classification (NCBI taxonomy): domain Eukaryota; kingdom Viridiplantae; phylum Streptophyta; class Magnoliopsida; order Caryophyllales; family Nepenthaceae; genus Nepenthes; species Nepenthes gracilis. The sequence continues at coordinate 15,356,486 of BSYO01000016.1, read as the reverse complement.
CTCCAAGCAGATAACTGTTTATGGGAACGATGATAACAACTGAAGCATCAATGGAAATGTGAAACCAAGAGCCTGCCATAGCAACACTTAACAAGCAACAACATTCCAGGAATACAGTGAATAGGACTATTAAAAGATGTTAAGATACTAGTTGTAATCAACAATTGCTACCAATTATGCACAATATAAGGACTCAGAGTAGTTGCTTCCTACAGTACAAACTATAATAATTCTAATTTCTCCAATCTCTGCTAAAATTACGGTGAGAAATCACCTTCAACTAATGAGGTTTGTTAGAGAAGCACCACACGACTAAAAATCTTCAACCTCCAACCTTAGCTTTCATTGTGTCAGTGTCACATCTAAATCCTTCTCTGTAAATGTATTTTTTTTTCCCACACCGTGTTTTCAGAAATCCCATTTAGAACCACCTCTTTTTTCCTTTTTTACAACTTTCATAATGTTCTATTGACTCTTAGGCTATAAGTTAGTTTCTTAACTCATTGAAAAAATTTTTGAAGGTTGTTTAAGGAATTTAATTTAGGTGGGACATCAAAAAATATAGAAAAAGCCATGGTGAGACACTGTAATATTTCTTTTTCTTCATGTAAATAGGCGTTCTCTGAGAAATACAAAAAAGTTCAAGTGTTCTTATTCGATAAAAAATCCCTTGTTTCATAAAAACGATACTTGGAGAAGTCTATTCCCTGTCCAAAATACCCTTGATCTATTTAGTGGACTAGATTGAACGGTTAAATCAAATAACTGTTCTCTATAGCACAGTTAGATGGCTCACATGGATTCCTGTATTAACATTTTGAAGTTTCTGATTCTGGTGATTCCAGGAGCACTTGTATTCTCTATAGCACAATGTGTCTTAACAAGTCTTTCTCAAATTATAAGAAACTGATTGAAGACCATCCATAAGTAAATTTCATATTTGTTTCAAGATAGCTTATCCTCCACTTTCATACTGTCTCCCTCAGTTTTTGCAAAACCTTTTCTATCTGAACAGAAAGTAGCTGGTAATTTCACACTCGACTTTCATGTTGTCCTTTGTCAGATTGCCTCGTTAAAAAACTGTCACAACTATTATCCTACATAAGAATGTTTAAAATTTTGTAAGGGCATGAGTAGATCTTCATCCCAACTATCATTATACCAATATGTGAAAAGTATCATTATATTTTAAAGACAGAAGAGAAGCATGGATGATTTGGATTAAAAGTTCAAAATTCACTTCAGCTGATGCCACTGATTTGGCCCTCAAGTGGAAAATCAGATTTAAAAGAGTAACTAATATGTTTATTTGATCTTAGTAAAAAGATATCTAAATGTTCACAAGAAAAGTGAGGTGGACCAGGAGGTGCCCCAAAAAGGGTAATTAATATGTTTGTACAGTCATGACCAGCACATACTTCATTTATGAATTTTAAAATTTCTTGAAATGGTCAAAACTCTTCCTTTTGAGGCATTGACTTCTAAGTTACACTTAAAATATAAAGCAACAAACTTATAATTCCGGCAAATCCTGTACTTGAGCTTATTTCTAAATAATGTAATGCTCTATGCTACCTAGAGCTAGATTATCATGGCTTTCCTGGTTTTCAACTTTCAAGCTAGTTTTATTGGGACCCTCATAGAAAATTTTATGCAAGGGAAAATCTGGTCCCCTGCAGTTTGTATGTCAGTGATTGCATTTGAGGAATTCTCTTGCTAAAGAGAGATCCCAACATCCCAAAGAAAAGGTTTAGGTAACATTAGAACCAAAAGGGGGGGAAGCTTTAGGTACCATAGGATTGAGTTAAATTTAACCATTGATAATGACATTAGAAGCGCCTTGTCTTGTTAAAGGATCCTAAGATCCAGATTAGTGAATTTATCAGGTAAAATTAAGCCCTAATCCTACCAAGTATTCCTAATCATAGGCCACTTGATAAAACTTGTTGAGGGCATGACTAAGCAATTTCCCCTTATGATTTTTTTGGAGCTCTTGTCTAAAAAGGGATGGTTCGGTGCAACGAATCCCAAATCGCGGAGTTTGGGAGAGTGAAATTATGCAGCCTTATCTTTACATTGCAAAGAGACTGTTTCTATAGGGTAAAGCTGCATACAACCGTACATATGACCATCTCCAAACATCCACAATGTAGGAACATTGTTTATTAGGCTACTTTTTAGAATTGAGCTCTGAAGGAATCATATCATATAGAAAAAGAAGAAACTACTTGTTCATGCCTTCAACAAGTTCTATCAAACATTCTATGATTTGGAATACCTAGTAGCATGTGGAATTAATCCTTCCCGCTCAGAACTAAATGTGGTATTTCAATAATTGCAGGATTCTTTCCGTAGCTCTAATATCTGTAGCAATTTTTCGGATTTAATCAATGTGTTTTAGAGCTCTAGTCTTTGTAGCAATCTTTTTGTTTTTGATCAGTGTCTCTGTAGCAATTTCTAAATCTGAGCAATGCCCCCTCTTTTCCTTGGTCTTCAACCCCCTTTGCATCAAGAAGCTATAACCCTAAATTCTCAGTTAACATATTGAGGACTATCTCAAAAATCATGACTCAATGAGGAGATGTCAAAGCATCACAGAATACAAACTCACCACCAAGAAAGAAGAAATTGCAGTCCAAGTATTCCCACAAAGCTTTTGCCAAAAAAGGAGTGGTTTCTAGCTAGTCAATTGAACGATTATTCTTGAAGTTCCTTTCAGATAGTAGCCTTCTAAGTAAACATTAAACTTTGCAAAAAGGTCACTATACTCTTGGGTCAACTCCAAATTTATGCAAGCATCATAGGATAGAATTTTATCTCACAGGAAAAAGTTAAATAAATTTGGATTGTATGGACCAATTTGAATGCCTACCCTTCAGAGGCCTTACTTCAAATCCCTTCTATTGACCTTACGTCTTCAAGTGTACAATGACAAGGACTGTTACATAAAACTATATAAAATTATGAATTTAAGCTAAAAAGTTTTATATGAATAGAGGCATTTCTTCTAGCAAATTTTCATTTTACCACTGCCTTCTACAAGATGGAGGGTACTGAATGGAGGGACATACTTGCATATTTTCCTGCCCAGTTATTCATTCTGCAAATATATTACCATTGTTATTGTTTGCAGCCCTATCCTGCAGTCTCCTTATCATGTTAAATTATAGCTCGGTGGCCTTGACTCTTTCAGAATCAGCACCCATAATTCTAACAGCTTAAGTTAATAAGTGAGAAATGGATAAAACAGAATTCTTTGTTTCTATTTCAGAGAATCCTAGGGAAAAGCATTTTGTTTCATCATCTAGCTCACTTACAGAAACTAGTTCCAAGTATTTTTAAACAAGTAACCAGTGGCTGATCATAGAAACTCCAATACAACTTTTAGATATTTCAGAAAATTTCTCCCCACCTCCACATTGTTCCTCAACCACCAAGCCTTTTGATAGAAGCAATTCCACAAAACTGCATCACCCCCTCCCCCAAAAAAATGGCAGGTGTCAATCAAGTGTCAAGTGAGATATCTAATTGGGCAGGAGAACATGGTAGGACACAAGCAACCCATCTAAAATTAAGAAAAAAGTAAACAAAATATGTAAATAATTGTTCCTCACTGAAAATCATTGATGATCCTTTTCATTGCTGTCACCTACAAGAATTCAGTGAAATTGAAAATGGATTTACTGCAAGAGGTAGTTACACAAACTAAGATTGAGAAGGGGTAACTGAAAGATGATGTTCTACCATCTTCATGCATACAGAAGTTTATTCTCTTCTGCTGCAACCAAAGTTAATTTTGATTTCATACAAATGACTAGCAAGTGCTCCTCATCTTGCCATAATTCCAAGGTTGGGACACAGTGCCATGGCAAACAACCTTATGGGGATAAAATTCTTTAAGTGAATGATTGGGTCACTGAGTTCTACAAGCCTATCAATTTTAGGGGACCCATTTAAGAAATCTTTAAGAAATCTGGATTACACTGATCTCTTCAAGGTTTGAATACTGATACCTAAAATTTAAATTCGACTACAAATGCTAGTAAAATTTATTTTTTTTATAAATGAAAAATAATAATCCCATAATAGATTTAATTAAAATGGCTCATCTAATCGGTCTAATTTGATCGGTTAAAATTTTATAAGTATGCAAAAATATGTGCCTAATGTGGGAGGACAATGTCCAAAAGGACTGACCAATTTATATATATATATAATTACGAGTGAAAATGACTCATCTTTCAACACTAGATTTTATTTTTTTAATTTTAATATTTAAAATAAATGCTTTTAAGAAAATTATTTAAATAAACTATATTTGTACAAATAATAACTTATTTATGTAGTAAAATCTTTCAAATATTTAGATAGTGTTTTCATCTGAATACCACATTTTTTAAAAAAATATTTCATATTTTTTGATATTTTATAAATAATTTCTTAAATAAAAATACTTAGAATTTAAAAATATATATAATTGTCTAAAAGGATAATTTTTACTTTAGCTTAGTTGACTTAACTTAATTGTCACAAATTTTCTTTTTTCAAAACTGACCAATGTCCCTTTGGCCACAAATGGTTGTAATTTTATTATTTTTTTAAAAAATTTGGCACGCATTGAATAATATTTGGCTTGGTTGTGTTAAAATGAAATAAAATAAAAAAAAATAGGCAAATCATACTTAAATAATAGAATATAAACATATTAATATAATTATAAGTGATTTAATATTCTGGCTCAGTTACAAGTGAAAAATGATAGTATATATGAAAAATTAAAATTTAATAATGTTAGTATAATTTTTAATCATTTAAGCTAATAATAACACAATCTCTATAAATATTAAAATTTAATAATGTACTAAACACAATTTACTTCTTCAACCATCAAACAAGAACATAACAATTCTAAATCTCAAATTTATGAAACAACTAAAATCTTCACAACTCCAATAATTAAACAATTCTTCAAATATATTAAAATCTACATTATAAAAATATAATAAAGATTAATTTATATTATAATTTTTGTTAATATATGCATATCATTCGGCTTATTGCCGACTTGTGAGCTTAATCAATGCAAAACTATATGATAGTACCAGATTTTTCTAAGATACATGTATAAGGTTTGGGCTTAGATTGTGGCATCATAGACTCAAACTAAACCAAAACCCAATTTGGCATTCATTTCCCTTTGGGTTAGGCTGTTTAGGTTGATCTTCTTTTGGAGGCATAGTCCCAGAACCATCTAAATCACCACCACCACCACCACCACCACCACCTGCATGCTCAATCGCTTATGCCACAATTCAACCCGTTCTTACTTATTTATCTAAGTTGTTGATGCTACAATTCAAAGGATTTGCCTTCACTAGTTACGCTCACGTTATCATTTTTAAATCGAGACTCACAATACATAAGCTCAATAATTTCTTGTGGTATTCCATCACTAGAGACCCTTTGATGAGTTTCTATAAACTCTTATAGAATGTGTTATAATAACCTTCAACATTTAAGTATTTCAGGCAATATAACATTAAACCAGATGTTCAAAACGCATCGAATGTCCTTCAAATTCTATCTTGTGCTAGTTTTACTAGTTAAACACACTTCATCATGTCCCACAATCCAAGACAAACCGTCGTCACTCATCTTAGTACTCTAAAATCATCGGACGTATGAGACATGAAGAACTCTTTATTACCCAAAATGATACACCACTTTCAATCACCTAACTTGTTTTATGTTATTTAAATATTTTCCTCTTCACACAAATGACAAACTAAAATTACTTTCTCACCATCTCATTCATTTTATTTTCACACTATTCTCATGTGTCTATTTACAATAGTACTTTTTTATGTAACATTTTTTTCCAAAATGGTGACTTTTGAGGTTTTGGTACCTCAATATTGATTTGTTCCGACTCATCCACCCAATTTCAAACCTCTTTCCTTATCTCTGTCCTATAACTTCAAGACAACTACTTCCAAATGGGAGGACGTGGAGCATTGAGATCTCCTCCTCATCTCCTCATTTCAGATCACACCATTAATTATCTCCAAAATCACTACACCATTTAGAGCAATGTTGGCAATAGTTATTCAAATAACTTCCAAATATAATATAGAAAAAAAACAATTCATCATTAAATTTGATATGCATTACATTCAATTAATCAATACTACCTTGAAACTAATTGAGATGATCAATAGTAGAATCCCCTTTCAGGTATTTCACATGCATCAACTTCTCTAAGTAATACGACTTATTATTATCCGTTTTCAAAGTATAAAATACTTAAAGTTTCTGCTATAGTACCCTTGTGTGCTTATAGTTTCCAATGTAATCATATATGTTGTCTTTGAATTGTCGAACACATTTATGTTCCAAAGCTCAATCATCATAAATCAAGAATTATAAAAAAAAAAAAAAAAAATGCATCCCCAGTTTTGCATGAATAAAATTCAAAAGAAATATTTGATTAATTTGAATTTATTAAATTATCCAAATAATGAATCCTCAATATTAAATAAATCAAACCATAAAAGACTTTATTTTGTGTGGTGATATTTTTAAAAAATATAATCCACAAAGATACATTCAACAAATTATTTTGCTTATTTCAATTTAAAAACAATATGAGCAACATAATTCTATGGTACAACTTGTTAGGCCCTTGACACACTAAAATTTTGCAAATAAGCAGAGAACTAATATCTTTGAAGATCAAAAACCAAGCAAGTTGCATTGGTTGAAAATGCAGTGAGACCAAATGACATGCACAATCACAAAATCTAAAACGACTAGCAAAAACAAGGCACACCAAAATTTCTTATGAAAATTATTTAAATCGAAGGATAAAATTATGAGACTTTAGATCTGTATAATTACACTATAAATTATGAGTATGAATATACTAACTACAAGCACCTCCTTTGATTTTATTACAATATTATTAAATAAAGGCAAATACAATAAGAAATAAAAAAAATAATAAAAGATAATCTCCAATAAAAATGTCCAAAATAATAAGGAAGACAACATACTCATACATGATAAGTATTGAAATAAAATTTGGAGCCCAAAAAAATGGCAAGAGTATTCTCCTTCTTTCTTTTCTTTCTCTCTAAATCGGCTGCTGAATGATTACAAAAATTACGAAATAAATGACCTAAAAATCGTGTAAGATTTTATACCCAAAATTGACATTCAAATGCCAACTTTGACATTTAAATATCAGAGACAAAGACTAAAATTAATGCACATGCATTCATTAGACATATATCAGGCATGCCCCTTTTGTTCCAAATGCTTACAAGCGTCCATTATGTGCCAATCTGGCACAATCGCTAACAATTCATTCGAAGTAAATTTTACTCAAATAAATATTGCTCCAAATATGAAAAACAAAAAATTATACACAACAAACATAGGACTCACAATATAATAATCCAACATTTTTTTCCAAGATACTTGTAGTTTGTTACTATAGAAATGTTTTGATGAGATTAAGTTCACACTTAAAACACTTTTAAGTAAATTATTTTTTTATTAATTAATTTATTTTTGTATAAATTTATTATTAAAATAAATTAATAAAATATTATATTTTTAAAATATAATACAAAGATAATTAAAAATATTATTTTAATATTGATGAGTATTATATCTGACGGTTGAAAAAATCGGTCTAAAATGACTTTAAGCTAGAGGACAAGATTCAATAGCCCAAAACATCTGTACAATCCATTTCAATGAATTTGACTGATACCCTTAAGTAGTCCAATTTCGTAATTAGGCCGAGCCCACTTTAATGGTTTTCTTAATGACCTCGGGCGTTGGTTGAAATCATCATAAAACTTTATCTATTAAATCATTTTCTTATCTTGACAATATGAATCAATCATTAAAAAAAAAATATTCCTTTCCAACAAAAAAGTGGATCGAAATATCTAATACTTTCTTAGATAGAGAAAATAAATAACTCAAAGACACCAAGTGTGCACTCTCTCTTTTTCAATTTAAGACGCTATAATAAAAGCACAAACCCCTCGGACCAAAATATACATTTTATATCATCTATCTTTTCTTTTATTTAAAAAAGATATTAATTTGAGTATCGAAGGATATATCGGTGAGTAAATCTCGCCAATTCTTGGACCTTATTTTGTGATTGCATAGGATTTGGATTAAAGACTTACAAAGACCGAACATATTTGACACCCAACAGACAAAATTGAGAATCTATTTATCGGTATAACAATCAGAGATTCGAACACATCAAATATTACTTTTATTTATTCCAGTGTTATAATGTTTGCTTGTTATTATCCTTAAAATTAGATCCATTAAATTTAAAAATATCTAATTTTTACATAAATTGTCTTAAGTACAAGCTTCCAAAATTAAAATCACTTACATATGGACGATATTATTTTACTATTAGTAGATTATTATTTTAATTGTATTTATATCATACTAGGACACTCTTATTCTTTTGTCAAGATTTTATTTCTAGATTGTTTTTTAGACAACATGGATAAATAAATTATATATTCTCGATTAAAGGCTCCCCATGGAGATAGGGAAAGTCCATCTATGACATATTATTATCTTTTGAGTAAAATTGAGATTTTTATTAAGACATAAGAAATTACCACATAGCATAATTATTTTAAAAAGTGAGTGTAGAATAATTGCAGGTGTGACGTGGCACTCAAGTTTTCTAATGTTGGATTAGGATTTAAGTGTTGGATTATAGGATGCTTTATTATAAATTTTATATCTATTTAATATATCTTTGGTGATATGTAAGATGACATACGTGCCTGGACCTTATAGGGAAAACCCATTGAGTGGCATGTGATAGACGTCTAATCCATGAATGTGTGCAAATCTTTCAAATTAATGACACCTGATGGGCGCATATGCACAATTTGTCCAGATTGGGGACGTATAAACAGAATTTGTCCAAATTGCTTAATGCATTCAAGGGGTGCTCATGCATTGATTGCAAATATCATTTCCCAATATAAATTTATACTGATGTAATTTTAGAGTTAATCCTTTGTAGTTTATGAAATTGAACATTGACATAGTAAGAAAAGGAAAATAAATATAGAGAAAAGAAAAAAAAGAAAAATTTGCTCACCCGTTTGAGTTTTAAATTATATTTTATTCTTTACCAACTTTAAATACGTGATTCTTATAGTTATAAATAACATTTTATCAGTTATATCTCATCTTTTTTGTTTTATACCATTTATTACTCGAACTCATTTATTGTAAGGTGATGTACCCTTATATTTATTAAAAATTCTTTTGACTTATAGTGTTAAGGTATGGATCACTTTTGTATTGGTCCATATTTAATTAACTGGCTGTTTGGAGATTCGAGTAAACACTTACATCGATACAATATTGAGATGAAATATTGCATGCACGATGAGCGACCGAAGGGCAACTAAATGCCAGGGTCGAAGGGAGACTAGCCGAACTACCTAATTGAAAGGCAACTAACTGAATTGTCTAGTCAAAGAACGATTAGCCAAACTGTCAATGCCAAAAGACAACCGAGTCACAATGTCGAAAGGTAGCTAGACTGCTAAATCCGAAGGGCGATCAAACTGTTGAGTTCGAAAGAGAATCGAATTACTTATACTGAAAGATGACTATCGGTTCCAGTGACCCACAATAAAAAAACATGCGAAACTCCCTTTAAGGTTTATAAAAAGAAGTATAATTAAGAAAAAATGATTACAATTAGCACCACTAATGAAAAAAAGTGAAAAAATGAGAGAATATTTTTCTTACTCTAGAAATTTCTACATTCATTTGATGTTTTTGTTGCTCTAGAAAGAAAAACTATTTATTTTTCTTGCCAAGTCCATTTGATAGAAGGAATTGAATTTTTACATTTAAAATTTATATAATCAATTTTACATAATAAAAAATTATAAACATATTTCATAATTTTTTTTTTATTCAAAAATAAATTTTTTACATAAAATTATTAATATTTTATTTTTTTAATTTTATAATTATTATTTGTTTGTTATATGTAATGTCACCGCTCTCATCTTAACCTCTCAATTCATCCAAGTCAACGACGATATATCCCAATATATAATTCCATAATTTTTTCTCTTATTTAAAAAACAATTCACATAAAATCTTACAAATCTCATTAATTATAAATATTATTATTTTATTATTTATTATCAATTCATCTTCTTGTGGTCGAAACTAGAAATTAGAAACCCAACAGAAGGCAAAAGATGGGTTCATGCGAGTTGACTTAATTGATAAAGATAATATCTATAAACCACGAATTTGATTCCTACTTGCATAAGTAAAACAGAGGAGCACGGGAACGGCAACGGTAATGAAATTATTCATGGGCATGCGCTCTATTAGACAACTTTTTCAACGTCTTTCTCTGGGGCTGCCGGCTCCAGAAAGTTCGATGTGAATTCAACCGGTGTTAGGTAGGATTGATCGCCGTCTCAAATTTTACTTGCATCCTATTCCAAGTTTGATGGAATGAAGACAACGTTACAGGTATTGGATTATATGCTTGTGTCATGATTTGAAGTTCTGAGATACCTCTAGTTATTTCAGCTTTCATCTCTACTCGGAAATAATTGATGCAGTTTGTCGCCTTGCATTTCGCATAGCGTGTAAAGGTCGATCGTCGAGAAACGAGATTCAAATTAAAGAAATATTTATTTTCCATCGGCTTCAAATTTCGGTTCATACATTCACGGTTCACTGTGACAAACAGAACACAACACAACTGATCACAAAACAGAAAACGAAAGCAGCAGAGGAAACAATAAAGCTAGTAACACCACTCAGTCATATATCGATTTCTGAAAATTCAGCGAACCATCACGATCGTGATCTACGCAACCTTGACTTCAATAGTCTTAGGCTTCTTCGGCTCCGGCGGAGGCAGCTTCGGCACAGTCACGTTAAGCACGCCCTCTTGACAAACCGCCGAGACCGCGTTGGCATTTGCGTTCTCCGGCAGCGAGAACTTCCTCATGAATTTCCCGACCCTCCTCTCCATCCTCAAGTACTTGACTCCTTCTTTCTCCTCCTCCTCCCGCTTTCTCTCTCCGCTAATGACCAGCACATTGTTGTCCTCCACCTGAACCTTGATGTCCCCGGACTTCAATCCCGGCATGTCGACGATGAAGACGTACGAGTTCGGGTACTCCCTGACGTCGGCCGGCGTCGCTGCCATCGCCTTGTAGTCTTGGAAGTAGGCTCTCGTCGGAGCGCTCTGCGATTTCTCCAGTTCGTTGGCGGAATCGAGGATGTGATGGAGTGTGGAAAGAACAGGTGAATCTAGGCCCATAATCCTCAGATCCATTGATTTCCTAGCGTAGAGATTGAAGAGATTGTTTAGAGATTGCTCTGGTTTGCCGTTGATTTTGTGTCACTGCTGTGGAAGATGTGGAAGGGTTGCGAGGGTAATATAGAGAGAGGATGAAGGTAGAGCTAGAAGCTTCTGGAAGGAAGGGGAAGGTACTGGAGTGCGGTCGGGCCGTGGCATCTTCTGGAAGAGAGTTTTCTTCCTAGAAGTATCTAGAATTTACGGGAAGTTCCCAAAGCACTTGTAATTTCTAGAAGATTTTTGAAATATTTTTGATGATATAATTTTAACTTTTTGATGCTCTACTCCTTAAATTTATTAATCTAAATTAATAAACATAGCTTTATATTATTAAAAAATTTAAAATGATAATTAAAATTTCTCTTTTTAGCATTATTTTTATGTTCCTTGCTAAAATGCCAGCAAGTTTCATATTACATAAATTGTTACAATTAAATAAATTGTGTATCATTTATATTCTGAGGGCTACTTCAATTTCTAACCTGGCCAAAACCTACGAATTAAGGGGCTCCTCTACATTTTCTCATAGGAGTTTTTCTAATTTAATTTTTTAGAATAAAATAAAAACATGATAATAGATTTTATTTTATTTTTATATAATTTGAGTAAAATAATTAGATTTGAAAAAGGCTACCTATTTTTAAGATTATATTAATTTAAGCATTATTGGAATTATCATTAAGCTATTCCAAAATAAAAATAAATCAAAAGATATGACAAAACAAAAACTATTAGAAAACCAATACATTGGTCGATCCCAAAGTTTTCTAACATTCTATTTTATAAAACTGATACAAGGATTTAAGCCAGCCAATATCCTTCCTTAAATTAGGAGATTTTGGGAAGATAGGAGTCTGAGAAAGGCAAAATAATGACATAATTTTAGTGCAATTGATAAAGATAACTTATGACAACATGATTACATATGTAATTACAAATTTAATTTCTGTTGTTGCATATTGCAGGGACGAGACGAGCATGAGAAATATGAAACAAGAAGCGACACCTGCATAGATAAGCACAATCGGCAACGACGACTTAGGTCAGCGGCATAATTGTAGTGTCACGGGCATTTGTAGTGTGCAATCCTCATCGTCATCTTCCTCGGCAAATCCATCCCCATGCTCTGCCTGCAACCCTTCCGAACAACTGCCCTGAAAAGATGGGCAAACGATGCACAAACACTAGTTTAAATTGCTTGCATTTGACAATATATTGATCTTGAGAACAAATCAATAAGCAAAGTTTAACCATCCACATGATATTTTAGCATAGCATCCTTCATTGGCATCTAGCACCTCACCGAGACAAAAAAGGGGAAAAAAAAAAACCTTACAGAAGATATCTGATTGATAGCATTATGCATGATGGAAACTTAGAAAAGTGAAACAAAAAAATGAAATAAAATAAAAAATGACAGCACTAGCTTCAGCATGTTAAGGTCATGCATTTCAATATATAGCAGCTGAAACTTAATGCTCCAATTTTTTGAGGGTATTTCACCCTTTTTCTTAATTTAATGAAGTCCATTTCTATTCATGCGGCCCTGTTCTGGTCTTGGAATAGATAAAATGATTCAAAAATACTAAAATTTACTGAATCTATTCATATCGGTTTATCCTTTTGGAACCATATCAAGTCCTGAGTCTGATGAAACAGGATAAAATGCGATGGTATTTTATAAATATGTAATTTTCTCCAATATGTAAGACATTTATTTATTTCCCAATTGCATGGAAAGGACAAAAGAAATATCTTGTTGTTACTTTAGCAATTTCAGATCTTGAGTTGATATCTCAATAGGATGTCAGTCAAGAAAGGTTTTTGGTGACAACACTGAGCAATATCAAAAGTCGGACTACAGTGATGAGTAATGAGAAATCATGTGAAAAATGCATTTTTGCATTCCTGCGAAAGGCTTTCTGCATTCAATCAATCTTTGCAGAGTCAATCGGTCACTGAGGAACCCCCGAAATGCATAGTGACGAAGAATTAAGTATATCTTTTCCATCCAATAAAAATCAATTACTCCCTCCATGTTCACAGCAAAAACAAACAGAAAAAGCACATCCTAAATCTGCATGCATTATTACCATGGCCAAAATGACTAGCTCGCTGATAAAAATATGCAGGACAATCCCAGAATGACGCATCAAATTCTGCTCAAGCTATCAAAACAGCACAAATATTCGGATAACAAGGAAAAAAAATACATAGAACCTAACTTACATCTCTACATAGGAAATAAGCTTATGAAAGATAGCCGGGTGTGAACCAATGTTGCACACCAAAGGCCATGTCCAGATACTAATGACCTTGAATATGGATTTTATCATGTTTCACCAACAAAAGTTCATGCAATGATTTCTTTAAGCCACTGGAGGAGTTGACTTCGATCATAACCAAATAAATGCCACTTTGAATTCGTTGCTAGGGAATGCATGCAAAAAACAACAAAGAATGCTCAAAAACTAAAAAAGTGTTATGCTATTCTAATTCTACATGCATCGACTTTGTTGTATCAAAGTATAAAGAAAATAGTACGGGTTTGGAAGGTAACCACTTATTCACACCAAGGGATGTGGTTATTTAGTGAGTTTCATTACCCAAATAAACTTTACAGTGATAATAATCATAAATATAAGTCGTAGATTTTAGAACAAAACGCTGCAAAGCCATCAATAATAAAAGAAGCCTAACCACCCGAGAAAACAGTATGTCATTAATGATTAAAAGCAAACAGTCATTCTCACTTACTTGCCTGGTGGTTAGCTGACCTAATTTCATGTGAAATTAGGTGTAAACCTTGAGATCCTTCACCATAGCTAGTTATTAATGTATGCATAGAAATACGTCCACTCTGTTATGCAACAGTCAACATTTACATATAGCTTGGAGGCAAAACTGAGATCAAACATGATATACTCACCCCCTTAGAATTTGATTTGGATGTGCTGCTGCAGTGATTCAAAACTGATGGCTTCTCCTCGGATTGTTTCTTTGCAGTTTCAGTGACAACCTCGAATATTGTAGGCAGGTCATTTATCAAATTGAAGAGACATTTCCTGGACGATAAACAATAAAGACAATAACAGCAGGACCCATTTGTATTTTAGTGGAAAAGCAATGTCAACAATGAAAATGTCTAACAGCACAATTTTCGAAGATAAGGTTAAATTCAAAATCGACCAAACAGGCAAAAGGCAGATCGATGAATCCCTCTTTTCTAAGCACTTGAGAGAGGGAAAAGTGTTTCTGATCTCTCCCCCCTCCCCACTCCTTCACAAGCTAGGATATTCCTCTCTGCCGCCCGTATCTTCTCTCTTAAAGGCCTCCCCCACCACTTGGACCCCCCTCCCCCCAGCAACAGAGGAGATGCCAGGAGGCAGGAAGGAACCACTGATTTTGCAGATGACAAATGGCCGAGAAAGAAACTGAAAGCTAACTATAGGGCTCATGCTACAACAGACTCCATGGATTGCGAAGAGGTACAGGCTGAGGGTTCTGGTTCGAACAGATGCGGAAAGAGAATACTGGTAGGACCAAAGAGCTGCAATTGAATACATGCAAGATGAAGTGACTAAAAGGAGATAGTATGGTTGATTTGTCTGGAAAATGGCCAGCGCTTTCACCATCTGCAAGACTCAAGGGTAAGCTTTCTAAAGACTGGGAATATTCAGTGATTGTTAAACTAATTGGCAGGCCTATGAGGTACAATCTCTCAATAATAAAATCCTGCTATTACAGAACTTGAAGGGCAGCTACAAAGTCACGACATGGATTTCAACTACTATTTCATCTGATTTACTAACCCAGATTATTATTTCAATATGTTGATGAAAGGTCCATGGATGATTTTTCAGCATTACTTGACTGCTAACCCTTGGAAGCCCGATTTCGGACAGGTGGAAAATGACTTCTATTTAGTCTGTTTTACTAATCCTGATTGCTAATTCAATGTGTTGATGAAAGGCCCATGGATGATTGTTCAGCATTACTTGACTGCTAGACCTCGGAACCCCGATTTCAGACCGGCAGAAAATGACATCAAGTTGGCAGTGGTGTGATTTAGGCTTCCTAGTCTACCAGTTCACTACTATGGGAAAAATATACCTTGGGCTATTGGAAAGCTTATCAGGGAACCATTCCGTGTAGACACCATGACAACTACAGCAGACAGAGGTTGTTATGAGAAAATTCCTATTAAGAAGGATCTCAAAAAGCCTCCACTTGCTAAGTTCATAATTGATGGGGAAGTCCACAGGAATGAAACTACTAGAAATCTGTTTTGGTTGCGGTACGGCTGGACACATCCTAAGAGAATGCAGGCTTGGAGGATCGATTCAATCAAACACTAACAAAAAAAGGGAAAGAAATCAGAAGATTCTGAAAAGGCTCAAGAAACTGAGCAGCCAGAAGAAGAAAATCAAACACCAAAGGAACATTTGGTCCGCGGCTTCATGCTCCAAGTAGATAAATAAGATATAACAAACTGGCAAAGAGTTCAGATATCAAGGGAGAATGCAACCAGAAGAGAGACAAGAGGATCCAGATTCAGCACTTTGGCCAGCCTCACTGAAGATGAGGAAAATCCATTAGCTTCTGGGCCTGAACAACAAAGGAAAGTGGATGAAAACCTGGAAAATGACAAGCAGAGACCCTCCCATCCCAATAGAAAGGAGCAAACCCCAACTCTGAGAGCACAGAGGAAACCCAAACCATAGAAGAGCCAAGAATCCAAAATGTTAAACCATCAAAAAAGAAGGGAAACCCACTGATCATCTCGGCTGCAAAGTCACCAAGCCACACCACCGCTAAATCCCAAATACTACAATGTATATCAAATATACCTCGCACCCAGGCACCCAATCCCAAGAAGGCAGGTGAATCAACCAAAACGCTTTCCATCCTCCAACCTCAGGCTAACCGACTAGAACCTAACAATGCTGAGCCCCTAAAATACATTGAGGACAAGCCACCTATTACCTCTCGAACCCCCAAACATCTAAAACACTGAGGGTGGAGATTTTTCTTCAACTGCAACCTGGCAACCTCAGTGAAGAAGCCAGACCAACCACCATGGAGGATGAATTCTTTGGAACAACTGAAGACAAGGATAATGAATCAATTGGAGAGGCTTTCCTCCCAGCCCTCTAATTTCCTTATGCAGACTATCTCTTGGAGCTGTAGGGGGCCTGCCAGGAAAACCTTCAAAAGTGAATGCAGAGATATTATCTGTAAGCGGAAACCTGAGATTTATGCTATCCTTGGACCCCAAATCAATGGGAAGAAAGCGGATAGAGTCATTGCCAGATTAGGATTTGATAGCTCAGCCATCGGCGAGGCCAGAGGCTTTTCTGGGAAAATTTGGGTTCTCTGGCACAAATAATCAGTGAACATGGAAGTGTTGTCTATCCTAGACCAATTCGTTCACCTTATCATCAAAGATAGAAATGGAAATGCTAAATGGCTACTTTGCGTTGTGTATACTAGCCCAAAACATCATATGATGCGAAAGCTATGGAGTGACCTGCAGGATCTCCACAGTGCATCACACACCTGTGGTGGGTCATTGGAGATTTCAACAACATTCTCATCACTGAGGAAAAGCCAGGTAGGAAAGAAGCCAAGGTAAGCAAATTCCTCAAATTCGAAAATTGAATGGAGGACTGCTGCCTTTCTGACCTTGGGAGTAAAGTACCTAGATTCACATGGTGAAACATGAGACAAACCCCAGCATCAGTCCGCAAACGGCTTGACAGAGTACTAGCCAATGATGAATGGAAGGCCGTTTTCCACAGAGCCTATGTTACAAATCTCCGAAGAGTATCTTCAGACCACAGCCCCATTTGCCCTGCCAATCAAGGGCATGAGAGCAATGCCCCAACCACAAGACAGTTTTGTCCTGAAGCTATGTGGTATAATCACCCAATGTTTGAGGAAGTGGTGGCACAAGCTTGGGAGAGTGGAATGGGGCAGACTATCAAGAAGCGCAATATTTTAAAAGATCACCTGCAGAGCTGGAGCAAAGCCAACTTGGTAATGTACTCCGTGAAAAAGGAAGATTAGCAGGCAGATTCTGGGCATTCAGGAAACACTATGTGGAGTCCACCCCCTCAGACTCAGAGGAATTGAAACCAACTTGCTCAAAAATTACATAAAAATCTCAGACAACGAGGAGATGTCTTGACTGCAAAAGTCGAAGATTGAGTGGTTACTACACAGAGAAAGGAACACGAAGTATTTCCACAGGGTCACAGTGAATCACAGGAGACAAAATAGAATCACTACCCTTTAAGATTCCAAAGGAAAATGGCACAAGCACAACGATAAAGAAGAGCTGAAAGGAATGGCATTTGACTATTTCAAAGATATTTTCTAGGACAACGTTTCTACTTTCTTTGACAATTTACCCATGAAATGGCCCAAAATTGAGAACTGCATATGAATGAGCTGGAAAAACCACCCACCATGGAAGAAGGGCAGCCTGTTCTCCATGAAACTGCTCAAGGTGCCAGGTCACAATGGTTTCCATGCTATTTTCTTCTAGAAATGGTGGGACACAATTAAAGAAGACCTCTATCAACTTGTGGATAGTTCTTTTAGTGATTGCCTCCTTCTGGATAGAATCAATCACACAGTTATTGCTCTTATTCCTAAGACATCAATGCTCGAATCACATTATCAATTTATACCCATTTCCTTGTGCAATGTGGTTTACAAGATTACAGCCAAGGTGATTGTTCAAAGACTATGCCCAATCCTCAGTAAAGTAATTAGCTTGGTACAAGCTAGCTTCCTCCTGGGAAGGACGACCCACAACAACATCCTCGTTATGCAGGAGATAATCCACATGGCAGAAAGGGCAAAGGGGAGAGTCATTGGGCTTTCTCTCAAGATTGATCTAGATAAGGCCTACAACAAGATCCGCAGGAAATTTGTGGGTGACTCCATGGAAAATCTTGGGCTACCACAGAATCTTGCACAACTCATAATGAAGTGCATCTCATCAACTTCCTTTGTGGTCCTTCTAAACGGAGTGTAGAGTCCTTTAGCCTCAACTGTGAACTCTGTCAGGGAGACCCCCTCCCACCTTTTCTGTTTGTTATATTTATGGAAAAATTATACTATTTAATCAGCTCTGAAGTGAAAAAGGAGAGCAAGAAAACTGTTAGGGTGCACAATAGAGGCCCTGCTTTCTGGCACCTCATTTTCACAAATGATTTTCTTCTCTTTGAGCAGGCTAATAAAAAACAGATGGGGAATGTGATGCATATTCTAGCTAGATTCTGCCAAGCATCCAAGGAGATCGAAAACACCCAAAAATCCGAACTATTCATCTCCCCAAGTGTGGATGTGAAGACAACTAAGGAAATACAGAGGACCCATGGCTTCAAGATGGTGCGAAATCTAGGAAAATACCTAGGCAGCAAGATCATACATGGCAATCTCAACAAAGAACAAAACATGGCAGTAGTGGAAAAAGTTAATGAAAGCCTCAAAGACTCAAAATCAAAATTTCTGTCCATGGCCAGTAGAGCTACTTTGATTCAGGCAATTACACAGGCAAATCCCTACCTACTTCATGCAAACCCACATGCTTCCTAAAGGTACATGCGATATGTTGGACTATATTGACAGAAACTCTCTGGGGAGATAAAAAGACTCACCTAGTTAGGTGGGAGGAAAGTGCGTTATTCTTGGCCTGGGTCTCAAATATGCCACAGGCAATAACCTAGCCCTGCTAGAGAAACTGAGCTGAGAGCTGTTGTATGGGTCAGAAAAACCATGGCCATAAGTTCTTTGGACCAAATACACAAAGAATGCAAGTTTCTTCTTAATGAAAAATAAGCAAAGAACCTCAAGCACGTGGTGCAGTGGTTGATTGGAAATGGAAAAAAGGCCCGATCTGGAAGGGCAAATGGATCAGTGACATCCCCCTTATCCTCAAGACCCAATCTAGCATACCAAAGCCACAATGAGACCTCAAATTTGTAGAGTTTTGTCTACCCAATGGTAACTGGGACTGGAAAATGATTGAAGGAAAAATGTCGCATGAGGAATGTCACAACCTTAGTGCTTTCCACTTGTCCAACAGAAGCAAAGAGGAGGATAAAATGATATGGAGCAGTGATTCAGATTGGTACAAAGTTAAGAATGTGTATGAATTGTTGCAGGACAACAGGGAAGGAAGAGGATCTGGAAACTGAAATTTCCACCCAAGTACCAAGCATTCATATGGCTAATATGAAAGAATAAACTCCTTACAAATGAGCAAGGGATGAGAAGGCATATGACAGTTAATGACAGATGTGGGTACTCTAACCAAATGGAAACGGTGATCTGCATGCTTAGAGATTGCCACAAAGTAGAGCCACTTTGGAAGGAAGTTCTTGGATGGGTATATAATCCCACCATTCACTCTACTCCATGTCATATGTGGATTGAGAAGAATATATTGAACAAAGAGAAGGGTGAAGATTCATGTCTTTTCCTAGCAATGATCTGGACCAGGTGGTTTTGGCAAGATGTTGCAGCACTGTATTAAAACTTCAAGGGTGAGACCTTGCCTATTGGGAGAGTCCACTCCCTGGCAGCAGATCTAAAGGTGGCGGCCCCAATCCACCAGCTTACTAGCAAAAGAGATGACCCAAATGAGGCAAAGCTGGGAAGCTCCACCAAAATAATGGTACAAAGTGAATGCCAACACATGTGTAAGTTCAGGAGGCTGTGCAGGCATTGGGGTTTGGGTAGGGACAAAAACAGAAAATTAAATTTGGGTTCTCAAGATTCAATGAAAACTCAGACATCATTACAGAGGAGCTTAAGGATACTCTGGGCTCTTGAGAAAGCATTGGAATGGAAAATGGAAAAGGTAGTAATTAAACAGATTCACTGTTAGACACCCAAAAAATCCAATCCCTGATTTCAGAAGTTGAACCTAATAGTGTATCATTGCAGACTACAAAGATCTGATTGCCATACACTGGAATTGCCAGATATTCCATGTCCAAAGAGAAGCCAATGAGGCAGCAGATATACTTGCCAGGATGGGAATGGACATGGAGGTTGCTCTCCATGAATGGCATGTGATACTGAGGACTATGAGAAAGATCATCATGAATGTAGCAAGGGGTGGCAGTGACACCACAGGGATTCTGACTAACCATCCTACGTAGCCTGACTAAATCTAGTTTTGTTTACTGGCATTCTTTTTTTCTCTTTCTTCTTTGCAATGTTGTCAAAAAAAAAAATCTGCTGTTCTTAGAATTACTTGGACTAATTTTACTTACCAACATCTAAAGCACAATAGGATACTATTCTTTCTTTCTTTTTCTTGCCAATAATTTTCATGCAATATGAACTTAGAAATGTCTATAGCCCATGTAACGGGATAATAGATTGAGAAACAGGCAAATCAAGTACAGGAACAAGATCCATGAACATCCAAGATGAGAAAAATAACTACACAAGCTTGCATGATCATGGATGACTAATCCTCGACTCAGCAATTAACTACATTATTTAACATACTTTTCTAACTTCAAACCAGAACAGACAGCATATTTCAATTTGAAAACTTCTAAATAAAAATCAAAAAATATGTTTTTTGAAGCATGGTCTAGATGTAAAACTTCATAAGAAGAAAATTTGAAGGCAGAGAAAAGGAATACCTATAAGCTTTATTAAATCCAAATCTAGCTCCAAAGGATAAGGCAACAGCCAGCAACCATGCATCACTGTGAACAGCAACAACTAACAGCCAGTCTTTCGCTTACATCCCATCTCTAGCGAAATTGATACAAGAAGCAGGTTCAGGGAGATCTGAAGGAACCTCTTCAGTATGTAAGTTCACTTTCCACTGCTCGTTGGGGAATCCAAACAGGCAAAGGTTATCTTTCATTGCAAGGTAAACAAATTTGAAAACAAAAACCACTGAAAAACTTAAACAGCTGCTGAGTTGAGCTGCCAAATCTAAGAGGGATAGCAAGACTTAGGGAAAATGAAAAAATTATGAAAATGAAATTTTATATCTCATGACCCATAAACTGAAAACTTCGTAAAGTTGACCAAAAAACTGAAAACTACGCAATGTTGAATGCGGATCCGAAATCTTGAGTTTTACAACGTTTTTCTTAAATAGACCATACAAATAAATTTAGAAAATTTTAAACCGTTTTACTTTCACTACATTTTAACTATTTTACCCTCCCACAGTTTTTACATTAATTTGGATTTTCTCTCATTAAAGCATTTTTTCGTCCGCCTTCTTCTCGTAATTTGAGATCATTTTTCTTTCGCCATCATCTCGAAAGTTAATATCCAAGAATAACTCACACATGGCGGCATTATAGCAACAAGTCGATGCTCTAAAGAAATAATATAATGATTCTTTTATAAAAACAAAAAGCATTGGAATAATTATAAAAAACAGAGCGAGAAATTAAACCCTAACCAGGATCGCACTGCTATTAGAATTCTTCTTCATCTGCCACAGAACCGAATGTATAAAACAGTAAATATATCGTGAAACCTTCAAAGCTCATAAATGTAAAAGAAATTAGGGGAAAACGAAAATATTTAGGAAAAAAACTTTAGAAAAATCGTACCGATGGTGAGCGCTTTGATCACGCCAGCCCTGCGATCGGCGAAATCGTTGAGCACAAAAATGCAATGAAGCTATCATGCAACAACTTAAGGAGATCGGATTTCGATAATTGTGGAATTCGATCTCAAGTTCCAAAATCATGCGAGGACATCGTCGAGTGAGAACGACGCTGGGAAGTTTGTACGGAACAAATAAGATGTTTTTAACCGGAGGTTTGTTTGGATGATATTTATAGGTGTGAAAAATATAATAATAATTCCAATTTCATTTTATAACCATTTTATCAAAAATTATTAATAATTATTTTAAAGAAATAATAATAATGGACTGATTTGATAATAATATGTCATTTTTTCTATACCAATGGCCTATGGAGATCATGGTAATAACTCATTTCAATTTATATACTACATTTTCATGAAAAATGGAAATATTCATAATATCTTTTAAACATTTTTAAAAGAATATTAAATAATTTTATTTATTTTTATATTAATTTATTTATATAGATTAATGGGTAAGATATTATAGTGCTCTAAAGATAATTAAATGATATTTTCTAACACTATTTTATATTAAAATATTATTATAAAATAAAGCATGTAAATATAAAAGAACTACTCTATGCATTATTTGTTCATGAATTATGCATATTTAAAACTAGTTTATAATTGAGATAAATACATCCCACAATGAAAGCCTTCAACTTGCCCAACTCAACCATGTTATCTATATGAATTATTAAATAAAACATGGGGATGGCTTAGTTGATCTTATAATGTATGATGATTATATAATATTTCTTATGACATCATATGCTATTTATTTTATAATCTTATTTTGAGTTGAACTTCTATTCTCAATAGAATATTAGTAATTTTATACATACAATAATATTTTGTGCTATGAAATTAATATTATAAGAGTCATTTGGACATAAATGAGGTTTAGAAACTTAGTAACTTACTAAATTTTTTATTTTATAACTTATGTCATATTATTGTTAATTTAGTTTATACCATCACAATTATATGTTATGAATAGGTATTAATATGTACAGATGTTTCTTTGTAGTCCAATAGACCATGGCATCAAATAAAATTATAGTTGACTTGATCATAGGTGATACATTGATTGGTGATGGTTTTGATGTTTGGCACCTTAAGATTTATTAGGTAATTAAAAAATAGGATGCACTAAAATCCATCAACTAGACAATTGTGACCCTTGAGAACAAAATATTGTTTAACATAGAGGAGATCTTGAATCTTATCAAGCTTAACAAAGAAAAATCACAAGTCTTGTAATGTTTTGACAAGTTTTATAAAAGATGATATGATTAAATATTATTAATATTATTCAATTGATTATGAAATGTAGTTTACCTTAAAAAAGAAACTTAGAGGTACAACTATGGCTAAATTTATATAATTGATTATTAAATTTTGTTGCGTTTTGGTCACTTTTAATGAATAGTTGGAAAATGGATGTTATTATTTGAGGATGAAGATCTTTTTTTTTAATAATTGGGGGCATATTTGGGTTGAAAATTAATTTGACTAATAATGATTTTCTCTCTTGGAAAACTATCAATTTTACTTTTCTAAAGATATTGTTCACTTTCATATTTATAGTAAATGAGTAGTTAGGAGAGTAGACTCAAGTATTTTACCATAAATCTAGGTAATATATGTATCATGGTTATATAATATTTCTTATGGGATCATATATTGAGAAAAGAATTAAAAAAAAATAAGTTTAATCATCCTAAGAAAGCAAATCATTTTGGAAAGAAAAACACAAGGCCAATATGAGATGCTTTTTTGACAATTGTATAAAATTAATTTGACCCGTTACTTAATACTTCTAAATGCATCACCATATTAAATTAGAAAGAATATTTTACTAGATATGCTTTTATTCATGGTTATATAATATTTCTTATGGTATCATATATTGAGAAAAAGAATTTTCCTAAGCAAATCATTTTGGAAAGAAAAACTTATCCTTTATAAATTGTAGTATATGGGTAACTTTTGTAAATCACAATTACTTAAGTAATTTTATTAATAGTACATATGTTTTTCATATTGTATTTCTTTCTGAATCTTATCCTTTATAGATTATAAACTCTTATAACCACAACCCACATAATTAGAGAAGACGAACATTCACAGATTACAATCAAGCCCTAATTAAATTCAAATGGATACATGTAGACAACAACTACTACATTGAAGTGAAAATTGACACATGAAAATTAGAATTACATGGCGGCCAAACCTTACTCCTACATGATGTCATATTTGCACCTGAGATTTGATAGAACGTGGTCTTTGTTATAGATCTTTTAGGCCTAGGTTATAACTTAAATTTTTATAGTTTTAATATTGACTCATTTTATGGTATTATTTATTATAATTCTAGACATTTTTAATGAATTATGGTTTTAGATGTTAAACAAAATATATATAATTATTTTGACAATTGTTTCTTGTATATTGTTTTTCTAGCAATATAAATATTAATGAATCTATATGGCTTACTAGATTAGACCACATTGGACAAGATAAAATGAATAGATTAGCATGGGAGGGTTAATTTTGACACATGAACATTGACTACCAAAAACAACAACCAGCAAAACATTCAAAAGACATCAAAGCTGTATTTCCATTGAAATTAATTCATTTCGACACATGTAACTGATAGGTATAAGAGCTAGACAAAGAGCTTCCTTTTTCATTAAATTATAGATGATTTCATACATTTTGGCCACATTTCTTTAATCTCCCATAAACCAGAAGCACTGAAATGTTTCAGACTATATTTACATGAAGTAAAAATCAAATTGAAAGAAATATTAAAAGTTTTAGATTATATTGTATGCATAAATATCTATCTAAATAGTTTATGAAACTATATAATAAAAATTGTATAATTGAATATTTAACTATTCCTAAAACTTCATGATAAAATAGTGTGACTGAGAAAAGGAATATAATTTGACAATAAGGACCATGATGGCATAAGATAGCTTACCTTTTTCCCATTAGGAAGATGCTTTGTACACTATAGCTTATATGCCTAGCCATGTTCATTCTAAATTGGTAGCTCCACCCTCTGTGAATTATAATAGGTAGGTAACTCGATCTAAGCCATTTAAAACCATGGTCTGTAGCATTCATTCACAATCCTTCTCATATATATAGAAAATTAGATCCAACAAAAAAGAAATGTATCATTATTAGGAACTTTAACCATTCTAACAGTACGTTTGATTGTTAGAATGGAAAAATGTCAGAATTAGTATTCCATTATTTGGTTTATAGAATAGTATGAGAAATAATGTATGAATAGTGATAATAATAATTATGATAATAGTAATAATAATAAAATAAATAATAATATGTAGTAATAATAATAATAATAATACCTAATAATAATAATATGTAATAATAATAATAATAAATAATAAAAATAACTATTCCCATAAATGTGTGAATAAATATTCCTCTGGCATATTTATTTTTTATTAAATTTGTAACCAAATGGAGGAATATTATTCTTAAAAAATAAAAATTTTATTCCCACCTAATTCTCTCCAACCAAATATAGGGTAAAGGATATATGATTGTAAGTAAACGTATAGATGATTATACAAATTAAATTGAATTAGGAGATGCCACTTTTCTAGATAATCAAAGGGGTGAGATCAATAAAGGAAAACTATTGTATAAATTAGATGATCCAAGTGACATATATGTATCTCATGATATTGTAGAGATGCAAGAAAAAAATTTCATTATACTCATTCAAGTAAAAATATTATACCATCTAGTGAATTTGATTTATAATAAACTCTATTTCATAAAAGTACTTGAAAAAGTATACCTCATTGTCGATTTGATATTAAAGGAAAAACTTTAATAGCAACACCATCGGATGATGGAGAGCCTAGAGCTATTGATGAAGCTCTATCGCATCCTAGAAAAGAAGAATGGAAGAAAGCAATGAAAGATAAAATGGAATATGTGAGAATAAACCATATCTAGAACAAGTTGATCTACCATCAAGGCAAAAAGCAATTAGAAATCAATAGTTTTTCAAACTTAAAATATAAGGTGGATGAATAAGTTAAAAGATATAAAGTAAGTTTAATAAATAAGGGGTATGCACAAGTAGAATGTGTTAATTATAAGAAAACATTTTCACTTATAGTAAAGTTTACCTTCATTTGCCTTATTTTAGCCATTGTTACTCAAATGGAATTGGAGTTAAACCAAACGGACATTAAAAAAGCAATCCTTAATGAGATATTGGATGAAGAAATCTACATCGATCAACCAGTAGATTTCATATGTTAAGACCAATAACACAAAATGTGTAAACTCAAAAGATCTATCTATGGTATTAAATAATTATTTATTTAGTGATACTTTAGGTTATCACTCATTCATAAGAAACATGAAATTTAGAATTATATTTACAAAAGGTAATTCAAATATAGATTTCCTTTTTAG
This sequence comes from Nepenthes gracilis, assembly GCA_033239525.1. Lineage (NCBI taxonomy): Eukaryota > Viridiplantae > Streptophyta > Magnoliopsida > Caryophyllales > Nepenthaceae > Nepenthes > Nepenthes gracilis. The sequence goes on along the minus strand of BSYO01000016.1, from coordinate 15,329,947 downwards.
AGTATAATATTAATTTTAAATCTAATTTTTTTTTTTAAGGTTGGGAAAAATTTTCTACTTTCCTTTCAACGGGTATTACTCAAAATTTTATATTTATTATAAATATGAATATTAAAAAAAATGTTATATGAAAGGGTTGTTTAGGCATTGTAAGAATAGCAAAGTTTTATTTTTTTCACTTGTACTTACATTTTCTGTAGGAGTAGTGTCATGAGGACAACTTTTAGACACATTTAAGATAAATATTTATTTATATTGACATATTACAATAAAAATAAATAGATAAGTATGTATGATGTTATTTTTTAAAAGATATTTATAAGTAATTTTTAATTTTTGGACTTACCTAAAAGTGATATGTCTAAAAGTAATTACTAAAAAATTAAGGGTTTTGTTCAAAAAGGCCTGAGAATTATTTTTTAATTTTTTTATTTATCTAAATATAAATTATTATAATTTAATCATTTAAAAATAAAAAAATAATTAAATTAATATGCTTATAATTAAGTGAATGACAAAGAACATAAGAATCCAATTTCTACAGGTACAAGTCTCTTCTATAAACAATACAATTACTAAATATTACTCACTTAGCAAATAACACATTTGATATGCATTTACCATTCCTAGTATTTGTATCAAATATCTTATTAAGAATCTCAATTTTAGTAATACCATTTTGCATGTATTATATATTTGGATTTAATTTGTGAAATTTTTATATTGAATTTATAGGAGTTTTGATAAATAATTTTTCTCTCTGAAATTATATGCAGTTTCTTTTTTACGATGAGGCATTTATTTTATCAATTATTTCTCGGTAAGCCTACATTGTCCTTTTAGGTTTGCAAGAACGAGGGGCACAGTGATGTGTGCTTCGTACAGTGTCCATAGATGTTGTGTCGCAATCGTTGGATAGAAATCTAACGCCCTTAATTTAACCTATTTTATTTAAAAAATATTTTTTTATTTTTCTAATAATAAAAAATAGATGTGTTGAATTTTCATCTAACGACCGCGACGCGGTATCATATAGGTATCGTATTGCGCCATGTTACAACATCCCTACGCTATTGGTTTGCATGCTCAGATAACTACATATGAATCATTAAGGTAGTTCATATAAATTATGTTATGCCATGCCATTAGGCTGCTTTTCCTAATTCTTTGATTCAAAGTATAGCCTGGGAGATCATGGATGTAGCATATGTACTTAGGGCACTTAGGTTGTAGAGATGTGTATTCAAAAGGCACAATTAATTTATGATTGATATGATTTTTTTAATGAGTCATCCTTAATTCATTTATCTATTGATTATACCCTTCAACTATTTTGAATCAAACAAAATCAATTTCTATTACTTATATTTTATGAATTTTATCTATTTTATGCATTTAAAACCTTATTTGAAAATTGTAAAATGAATTTATATATTTTAGCTGTACAATTTTGTTATTTTTTTAAATATTAAATTTTTTTTTATATTTTACTGATTAAAATCTGTCACAATAATATAAAATATTAAATTATTCTTTAAAATTTTAATTTTGAGTGATCCGCCTCCGCGGGCGGCCGGATAATACCCAAACTAAACCCACACAAATTAAGGCAGCAATTATCATCTGGTTTTTAGGGCTGTGGCTGCGGCGGAATGCATGATTTTGATTGCAGCTCCCAAATTCAGCTTTTTTTTTTTCATTCTTCAAGGTTTGGATGAATTTATCAATTCGTCGTCTTGATATACGGAGAATTGTTGGTATTTGGTCTGAGCCTACTATATAGCCTTACGATGAAGGATTGTGGACGCGCTCTCTCTGCACATTTACCGCAAAAATAGAGAGAAGTTGAAGTAGCAGCAAAGGAGGAGGGTAGCACATTTACGGTTCTTAACGCGGTCTCAATTCCCAGTAGAGGAGCCTCCTTTTCTTCCTGGTTGCTCGTCGTATGCAAGTAGGAATCCTCTATCATCTTCGATTTGATCCGCCCGTTTTGTGTTTCTGTGTTTTTCTCTTTTACTGATCACATTATTTGATTTTCTCGTAGATAACGTTGTCTCTTCTATTACTATTAGTGAGTTGAGAATAGTGTTTGCTTACTCCTTTCATCATTAAGTATGCTATCTTGGGATTTCAGTGAATTCTAGCCTAACTGGAATTTTGTTGGACACTAGTCTGTAGTGGTATATATTTGCTCCTGAGCTTGCTCCTGATTCATCTTCTATTATTTTCTAACGGTCATATGCCATTTTTTTTTTTCTGTTTTTTTGGACGAACAGCCAAGAAAAATTCCCAGCAGAAGAAAGAACAGCCGATAGAATTGTTATTTTCTTTTTATTGGGGCTCACAGATATGATTTCTGTTGATGGGAAATCGTTTGGACTTGATTTCAGTAGCTCATCAAATTGAGTCTTCTGTGATAATTATTTTTTTGGTGATTTGATTTGATTTTATTTTTTTGAAGGAGGGGGGGGGGGCGTGCGGTTCTCTCCTTTTGTCAATGCAGACAGTCTGTGCTTTCTATTGCTTGATTCACTTAGACTGCACTTGTAGTTATGAGAATTTTATATCATTTTGATGGTTTGATTACCCCTTCTTTTCTTGTCCAAATCACGTGGTCATTGCAGGTTTTTTGTTGCCCTATATATTTTACACTTATTTTTGCTGGTTGTCAAGAGTTACAAAAATCTATTTTTTCATGAGAATTGTCAAATAGATGGCAGAAGATATGGAATTGTTTGGTTGTTAGATTGGATACTTCTTCTACCATGAATAGCAGTTGAATTTGGAAGATGATTCATTCATCTTGGTTTTGATGGATGCCATATCAAAATAACAATAAGATACATTTTTCTAGTTTTATTCTAAACAGGAGTAGTGATTTCTAAATCAACAAATGTCGTTGTGATATTCTAATTGTGTTTGCTTTTCCCCATTTTGAGCAGCCAAACAGGTCATTTGAAGGAACTGGATGTTCTCTTTGCACTAGTGCCTCTTCTGTGAACATAAGCATAATCATCAATGATACCTGCTGCTACAAGGACCCTGTTTTGCTGTAATCGTAGATTTTTCTCTCTCCCCTTCATTAACTATTCCACCAGTGCTGCACCTGCCCTTCTCTGTGACCACAACACCTACAGCAGCAATGGTCTTCTCTTCCCCATCTCATCCTCTCCCATCGGGCTGTGCACACAAAAAATCCAAGCCATTGGAAATGGTCAACTGCTCAATAATCATACTCGAAGGCAGTATAATGTGATTCAAATTCTGGAAGAAAGAGGCCTTCTTGAATCAATTACCAGTGAGAATCTTCGCTCAGTGTGTTCCTTGGACAATCCTCCGTTAAGAGTCTACTGTGGTTTTGATCCTACTGCAGAGAGCTTACACTTGGGCAACCTTCTTGGAATCATCGTCTTGTCTTGGTTTCAAAAGTGTGGCCACAAACCCATTGCTTTGGTTGGTGGTGCCACTGGCCGTGTTGGCGACCCATCGGGCAAATCCTCAGAGCGGCCTGAGCTAGATGTGGGCACTCTTGAGAATAATATGCAGGGTATCAAAACTACCTTGAACAAAATTCTGAGTAGGATTGGTGACAGTTCTTTTTGTATTTTGAATAATTATGATTGGTGGAAGGATATAACTCTGTTGGATTTTCTTAAACATGTGGGAAAGTATGCAAGGATTGGCACTATGATATCAAAGGAGAGTGTTAGAAAAAGGTTAGAATCAGAACAAGGAATGAGCTTCACTGAATTTACTTACCAGTTGTTGCAAGGTTATGATTTTCTGTATCTCTTTCAAAATGAGGGTGTTAGTGTTCAAATTGGGGGTAGTGATCAATGGGGTAATATAACAGTTGGAACTGAGCTCATTCGGAAAATTTTACAGGTCGAGGGAGCTTATGGCTTGACATTCCCTCTACTCCTAAAGGGTGATGGCACTAAGTTTGGGAAATCCGAGGACGGTGCGATTTGGCTTTCACCAACTATGTTATCCCCGTATAAGTTCTATCAGTATTTCTTTTCGGTCCCAGATGCAGATGTGGTGAGGTTTCTGAGAATGCTAACCTTTCTGGATATTGAAGAAATAGAGGAGATTGAAAGGAAAATGAAAAGCCCGGGCTATTTGCCAAACTCAGCTCAGCAAAGGCTGGCAGAAGAAGTAACACGGTTTGTACATGGCGAACAAGGGTTAGATGATGCACTTAAGGCAACAGAGGCGTTGAAGCCTGGCACTGATACCCTTTTGGATTCGAAGACGATTGAGGGTATATCTGAAGATGTACCATCATGTTCTTTGGCTTTCAAGGAAGTCCTTAATCTTCCACTTATCGATCTCTCGGTCTCTGCAGGCTTGCTAGAGAGCAAGTCGGCTGCTCGTCGTTTGCTGAAGCAAGGTGGGCTGTATCTGAATAATTCCAGAATCGATAATGAAGGAAAGAGGATTGAGAAGGAGGACATTGTTGATGGCAAGGTACTGTTGTTGTCTGCAGGGAAGAAGAACAAGATGGTTGTGAGAATATCTTGATTTTCCGTTGTTCATTGGCCAATTGTGTAGTTAGGAGAATTATTGTTCTCATCAGGTGAAGTGCTCTATTTGAAATGTGAAGGTTTTAATGAATGGAGGAAATGGTAGGTAGTGGATATTTGTTGAATAAGTACCGGTAACAGCTCTGTAATTAAAGTCTGCTTGAATTTATGGACTGTAATTTATTCTTAAAATGGCCTATGTATAACATGTCATTTGCCTTAGTAATCAACCTTTCTTTTTCCTAATCACAGGCATAGTGGCATTTGGTGAAACTGCAACTGTTGTTGTCGTTACTTTGATCATGTTGAAAAATATGCTCTTCTTGTTATCGTTACTTTGATCGTGTTAAAAAATATGCTTGTCTCTTGAAGATAAAATCGTTAATTCCTTTTATGAAATAGCATGAATTTACTAATTCTTTATAGAGATGATTATTTACTCGTCTCTTCAGTTACTAGCTGTTTGTTTTTTAATTGGCACCAAATCAACTGCAATGTTGGTTCATGAAGTGTTAATATTTCTTAATATTTTCTCATATTGCGTACTAATTTTAACTGAAACTGGTTCTAGAAATTCTGTAGTCATTAATTTAGACCATCAAATTGAAGTTATTGTTAGTCTCTGGTTGAGTAGATTTAGTGGTCTTGTTTCAGAAACTGCCCTGACAACAGCAGCTCGGATTGTAGTTTTCAGTGGGTTTCCTCTTCTTTTTTTTTCCCTCCTTGTTTTCCTCCAAAATTGCCCATATAACATGACATACTTTTAGTTATTTACGGAAATTATTAAAGGTTATAGTCGCTTATGGTTTAGTTATATTTTATTGATAGAGTTATTTTTTTAGTAGTCCCAATCTTTGATAGAAATATGAAGTGAGGAACCTGTTCTCTTTCTATAAATGACAGATATATCCTATCACATCAAATGTATGTGTCAAGGTGCAGTTTTTCTGACAGATTTTATAGAAGGGCACCTACTCCCCTTCAGAAACTTGTGTTCAATTTTTCCTAAGATACAAATTCGACAATTTGTATAATTGTTTTCACCTCATGTTACTTTGGTTTTTGATGAGATTATCGTTTCTCATTCAAATGCTGGTATATCTTCATGTTGTGTCTCCTTTTCTTGGTGCATGGATTGTGTGTTACTGATCTTGTTGCTTAGTTTTGCCTGATATTTGCATCTGGTTTCTGTAATTCAATCCTTTTTTTTGCAAAATTGTCATGGTTATAGTCAAATATGTGGTCTATATGTAATTCAGTATTTCTGTTTGTTTGTGAAGTAATTAGATAATTTGACGGTCCACCTAATTCTTTTAATCTGGTAAAGTTTTACAGTAAAATCACACTTCCACTGACGCATTAAAGAACTGAATTAAAGGAAAAATCAAGACAATGTTGAAAAGGCCGCTTTGTTTTTATAGAGCTTATCTCAGTTAATGGCATAACATGAAACAAACAGATCAGCTGTATGCTTTCCACAGATTACTCACATCAATTGTGACATTGAGCAAACATAGTAGAGCTTACCGTTTCTCGAACCTTTTCCTTAAATTTCCATGATTGCATTGGCTACTTGTCTTAGTGCAGATGTGACAGGAGCTGGTGCAGCCATAGCAGTTAGATAATACTGCTGATTAAGAACAAATCTATAGATGTTGAGAAGATCAGATACTTTCACTTGGCTTCTAGTTCCTTTGAGTGCATTGCATGCACTCTTTTATTTTGAGTGTTATTAAGTGTCAGCTCAATAGGAAGACTTCTATATTCACTTAATAGTTAAAATTAAAAATTTAACAAATAAATAGTAGTGATTGAATTAAAAAATTTAAATGATATTCAATTATTAAATTTTTAATTATAACCATTAAGTAGATATGATAACTTTTTCACTGGAAGAACTATAATAGCTCTCTTCTATTTCGGTCAATCTAAATAACCCGTTGCCTTTTATTGAAATTGTGTTATTTATGCTTAGATTTTTTAATTTTAATTTAATTTTATTTTATTTTGTTTTATTTTATTGAGTTTGCTTTTTCAATCAACTTCTACCACTTCCTGCGTTGCTTGATGCTCAAATAATTTGTTTTTGTTAGGATGAAATGATTTTCTTTAGTGTTGGTGTCTACTAATTTCTTCTCAGTTCATTGTGATTTTTTCTCTGTTCTTGTACAAATTCTAATTGTTTTTGCTGCATTTTGTTGCTGAGAAAATGGTAGGGAGTCTAAGAAACCGACTTCTTGATACATTGTGCAATTTGGGTTGCACAGGTGACCGTGGCTAGCAGCAGGGTCAGTGGCACGGGTGGCCAACGACCAGCAATATGGTCGGGTGTGCCAGCAGTCGAAGACCCACGGTGGTGGACCGAGGCATCGCCGCACAGTGACCAGCCATGGAGTCAAGGTATGGGACTCAATGACTGTACCATATTTTGGTCAAAACTTTTATCCGTCGATATCAATGGTTAATGATAAGTAGATGATAAGTTTGAAATGAAAAGCTATTTTTTATAGATTAAACTTAAAGTTTTTTTATTGATTAAAAAAATATTTTCATTAACTTATTTTTGTATATATGTTAATCATTAAAAAATATAGAAAATAGTCAGGGTATACTAAAATAATGCTGAAAACATTGTCCAAAACGTTATTTTAGGTGAACAAATGGTGCCTGAGGTGATTTATACAATTTTACATTTTTTAACACATTAAACCCTTGATTATGTTTCGATGAAAATTTGATTATCGGAAATAATTTATCGAGGCTACCTTATCTACTTAATTAAGATTTTTACATCTTTACTATTAAAATAAAAATTCAGTTATGATTAAAACATTAGGGTTGACTTCTTAATGTCATTTGAATGACATTAGAGGACATCCTTAAATAAAATATTATCTAACATATTTATTTATATTAATAGATCTATATAAAAATTAATAACTGAATTAATCATCATATCAGCTGATAGTTTGTATTCATATGTGATCGGTAATGTGTTCATATATTAACAGATCTATGATATTGTTGTACTATAATGCCATGGCATTGGCATGGGCTTCTTTCATGACCAATCTTCACAATTTGACTTCATTTATCTTATCAAAGAAAATGACTTCCTACATTATTTTCTAACTTTGGACATGTGTAAAAATATTCAAATATATTTAGCAAATCAATCATCAATTATAAACATCATCTAATTAATTACTAACAGTAATGATATTATCTGTGGTAATATTTCTAGTAAGCTACCAATCGATTGCAATATTGCCTACACACACCAACCGATTATCGATAGCATAATTTACCAAGCGGCAATGAAGGCATATCGGGTTGGTGATAATGGTGATAATAAATAATCATTCACAGAATAATTATTATGGACAATATCAAGCTAAGAATCGTATTAAAATAGACATAACCCCCAAAGAAGTCTTGACAAGAAAGAAGCAGCAAATCATTTTCACAGTTCAATTCAGCGTCCCACACGCACTTACATTAACAAGCGTTAAAAAAAATAAAAAAGCAGCGGTAATTGCTAAAAGCCAAGGATGAGTTGCCTAGCCCGGTGAACTGCTCACCGGACAACAGGAGCACTGTTCTGGTTCCGGGGGTTCTTCAGAAAGCCACCATTATCGGGCCTAGATCCACCAATACAGGCAGCTGCTGAGGCTCCTGATAACCCAAGATCTGGCTGCTGCTGGAAGACCAAACTTCCATTGGAGAAATGCTTGATGCCTGAGCCTGGGTTCACTGGGATGCTTTCCAGCGATTGTGACTGATGATTATGCTGTTCGAATCCCATCTCTGGGGCAGGATGGGTGCCTGGAGTTGGATCTGAGGTGGTTTGTTGTAGCTTCTTTGTGCCAAGGAAGCGGCCACCCGATCCCCTGATCCTGTTCAACGCGTGAAGATGCCTAGATTTGTGAAGATATGGCTGCGTGCATGAAATTTCAAACACCATATGAATGACAAGCTGATGATTTCATTCAGAAATGTTATTGCATTAGAAACTGTGAGCTCAGGGGATCATTTGATTCCCTTGGTTACAGCAAGGCTCACCACGCAGCTATCCGTGGGGCCCTTTAGAGGTTTCTGTGTGCCCACCCTACCAAGATGCCTATCCCTTACCTCGACTCTAGTCAAGGTACCGGATCTTGGAGCTCACTGTATACCAAAGTAAGTCAAAGCAGATACTGTGCTTCGCGGCGTGTGCAGCCATGGGCTTTCTCGTGACGTGGGTGTTTCTAAACAGCCGGACCACATCAAACCAATAATGGCTACAATTTGGAAAAAGTGACAGGAGGTGTCACATCCATCCAACACCAATGGAGCGCATGAGCATTAATGGATAGATATGGCATGTCATCTAAATATGCTCAAACATCTCTCCTCTGGAAAGGGCAATGTGGCAACTATCTATCAACTAACAGGCTCACATAAAAAAAAAAAAAATAGATGAATGGATAGAATGTCATATCAATCAATAACATAGATGAATGAATAAATAGAATGTCACATCAATCAACAACATCCGGAGACATACGTAGTCCCCAAACCCCCTCAGCACTTGGAAGTTGCAACACCAAATCTTAATAACCACCTCATCAGAAAACCTTAAACCTCAAAAGCCTTCCCTACCACCCCTTAGAGACTACTATAAGCTCAGTGTTGCAAGTCTTACCAACATCCTTCCATTTTTCATCATTTTTCGTACTCCTAGCAGTAAGAATTTCATCACAATAACTCAAAATATTAGAATTATGACAATACATTAAAACGTATTGAAGCCATCTTTTAACCTTCGTAGTCTAAACCACCATGATAAAATCTTAATAATTGGGATTACAGGAGGGCTCTAAAATGGGAGGACCGTAACAGGTCCCCCACCTTGGACCCTTAATTTCTCACACTAACTATTAGTCACCGGACGAGAACATACGAAGCCAAGGCATAAGATCTAGGGAGGTAGGCATCAAACCAATGCCTGATGATGTCATTCACAGAAAATTGCATACCTTCCTCACTTTGATGAGCTTGTTCTGAGCCTCCAGCTTCGCTCGTGACTGCCTTCTTCTAAGGATTCCATGATATTGTTTAGCGTTGACGTAGATGGGTTCATTTTCAGTTAAATTATCAAGAGGCAATGGGACCCGAGCAGCTGTCATCCCCATCATCCCCATCATCTGGGGATGAATCTGTCCATACATCATACAACCTTATTATAAGAGAAAACACAGAAACCCACCCACAGTTCTATGAGCAGTCACATTTGTCAACAATCTTACCAATGAATTCTACAGAAAAAAAGGGCTTACTCAACAAAGTAGTCAGGCTGAAGAGAATGATAATTTTTTCTCTATAGCATGGAAATAAATATCCATTCAAAATATCAACCGATATATATAAGTGTCAGCCTTCCAATATTGCGACAATATCGTGAGATGTCACCGTGTCAGCAATACATCTTGATCATGGGTGAAAACATCTGTATCGGTATCGGTATTGATTGCAGTCACATTTTTATCAGACATATCGTATCAATACTAAATATATCAAACCAAAAAAACTTCTAAAAATCATAAGCAGACAATGTCTTATCAGCTAATCACGGTATTAAAAAAAATTAGTATCGGGGCCCTGATACCAATATATATCAGCCAATATGTATTATATCAACCAATATATGCATCAATGATCGCAATATATCAACCCTATTTGCATGACAAGTTCCGATATTCAAAAATAATTTTGGCTAGTATGTTCAATACTAATATTTTAAATACATGCACTACATATAAAGGGAAACCCACTTATTTTATTCTAAAGAAATAAAAAAATCCTTTAAGCTTTGTTTGGACCAAAGAAAGTACCAAGGAAAGGAAATAAAAGTTGGAGGAAATGTTTTTTTTTTCTTTTTTGTATTTGGATTACATGAAAAATTTTATGGAAAAAAAATTGAATAATGAAATTTCAGGGATAAGATTCTCATCCAAAAAAATTGGTGGAAAGCAAAAACACAAAAAAATACCAACTAGTGCCTTCTTTTAGAAAACATACCAATCATATTTACATCCCCTTTTTCCAACTCCAGAAATGGCAATTCTCCCTCTCCTCCTCTCCTCATTGCCTCTTTCCTTAGATGTTTGTGGGTCTAACCAATGTTTCCTCACAAATTATTTAAATAATCAGAAAAACTAATCACCAAAATGAGCTTATTAAAGCATTAAAGGTGTGTTTTTTCCTCTTCAGTTGTTCTTTGGTGACCAAACAAAGAAAATATTTTTCTTGAAAATTTATTTTCTTTCCATTATAAATTTCAATAGCATCCAAACAAAATAAAGAAAGTATTTTTTTAACTTCTTTTCCTTTTTGTTTTTTTCCCCTTATAGATTTCCTTTCCTTCATAATTTTTTGATCCAAACATACTTTTACAAAAAAACATATTATAACATTTGGAAGTAAATCTTACAACAGCTTAAAAAAGAAGCAACAGCCACTATTGAAATGCTGAAAATCATGCAACTTGAACCCACCAAAATAACATGAACCTCAAACTTTTCAAGGGTTACACTCTTCAAGGAAACCAATCATAATGAGAGGAGAGATGATAAATTTTCCCATGAAGACTTAGATCTACAAGTAACAGTTCACATTGACGACTAAGGGAGAGAGGTACAAAAAGCAACTCATTATGAGTACATACCGAAATGCAACTTGGACATCAAATATGTTAGGAATTCGGAGATGAGCAGCAGTAAAATAATAAATAATCACATAATAAAACATCAAATTTACAAGCAAACCCGAATAGAAAAAACCATAGGCAGGTGAGGAGAGGTGTTACTATTTTCAAAACTAGGATTGCATGAGCTTGATGACTTCAAATGTGTTTTTGGAATCTCACACCAAACCCTAAAACAGATGAGATATATATAGAGAAAAGTAGTGCGCCTAAAAAATATCCATACAACTTGGTCCCTCACTACCACCACTAGTCTCCATCCAAAATTCACATTAAGTCACACAGTGAACTTTTTCAGATAGGGTCATCAAACAGGCCAATTGCACAAAATGTATTCCATTCACACTTAATAAAATATAGCAATGTAAAGGATGGACAGAAAGCATCAGCATAACTATGGAACTAAATGGCATTTTAAGAGAGACTTACCATAGGCGGTGGTCCATATGCAGCCAATAATCCACTTAAGTAAGGATCAGCACAAGGGTAAGGAATGCAAGTCTGGAAAAAGAAAGAACATGACTTGCTACAAAGTAATGACATGACAAATGACCAAATTAAAGAACAGACAATTAGGTTTACCATTGTATGGTTGTAGTCAATTTGAGGTGGATTAAAGGCAGCATCCAGATGAAGTGGCTTAACCTGATGCTCAACACTCTTACCACAATTTACCTCTTGACCTAAAATCCAACAATAGTTATATTAAATTCTTATAAATGCATTTCATGCCAGAAATCATTTTACAAATTCTATTGATTTCCAGATGGGAAAAACTTCACCAAAGAGTGTTTTATCATCTATTCTGCCAAAATTGCACCTCATGCGCAAGGGTAAATTCAAACATATTTCCATCATCGATTATCCGCCATCCATGTTAGAGCCACAAAACTTAACAGACCTGACAATGAAAATTAAATATTTCAAGCATGAAGATGATACCGAATTCTGATGAAATGCATTGATCTTGAGAATTGGTCCCAATAGTAGCAGTTGCATCATGGTTTGATTGAGTAGTTGATATACTTGAAGATGAATCGTGGTCTTGTAGTTGAAACCCCAGTTGTGTTGCTTTGGGACAGAACTGTGGTGGAGATTCCACATTTAAGCTCAAGCTCTTTGACAAAGATTCAGAAATTCGCTGTTCATTTGACTTCCAATAAGAGGGGCAATTGGCATATAATTGGGACATTGAACTTAGATCAAAATCTTCCTGTGACAAGTTTGGATCTGTATACTGCTTCCTTGATTTTTGATGCAACTTCTCAGTACCCTTACCTTAACACAAGGTCACGTATTGTCTGTTTTAACTGCAAAAGAAATATACACCACTTGATAAGATAAATGGGCTCCTTTTGACTCATTTCTTTTCACCTTTTCATTAAACACTGGGAAATGAGATGCATCAGTCTGATTAAAACAATCTACATATGATTATGGAGGTTACAAAGAGACATGTAATAAAATCAAAGGCCAAAGTTGATGACGGAGAGCCATAAATGTATGAATGAATGTATTTCAACTTTAAGACTAAAAAGAACATAGTAAGCAAAAACAATCCCTAGATTGGACCCAAAAAATATAATAGGAAACTATAATGACCTGTGATAACAACAATATTACATATCCTTAAAAAATAAAGGGGAAAGAAAAAGGACATTGTCCCCCCGGGAAAATAAAATAATTAAAAAGAATTTTGGATGCTACAACAGCACTAGAGTCCAAACTGCATGACTAACACAAAGGATAGTCCTTAAACGAGTGCTCAACTGCATGACTAACACAAAGGATAGTCCTTAAACGAGTGCTCCACATTATTTTTTTCTGTATTTCCTAATTGTAAAGAATGAAAAAAATCACATCATTTGGCTCATAACAGTTAGAAATAGATGTCGACCACCTTCACATGCATTGCAAAGGGTTTGTCCCTCAGGTTCAGTCTCCTGGTTGATGGGAAGAATTGGAAGCGCAGTTTAAATGCTCTCTTAAAACTCAATGACAAGATCACGCATGCTGTTTCATTGTTAAAAGGCCATTTCCAATACCACCATACTGTAAACAGAAGAAACAGACTTGAAAGATAAATCTTATTCAGCAAATAAACATTCAAAGCAAAGGAAACATCAGATATGCATATTACAGAAGATATACATCAATTGTAAGCTATTTCAATTGCAAACCATATATATTTTGGTGATGTTTTGCAAGACCAGCTGGAGACAACAAAAAGGAAAAAGAAAAAACAAAGGACCGTTCAAATCCTTACTAATCCATACTACAGACAACTCTTTTATATGCATTTTTTGGCGACTGGTGTGAGAAATTGCATCGTAGATGGCGAAGTCCATTTTGTTGGATGTCTGTAAGGCAGACTAGTGCACAAGGCATTAGGATCTAATTGGAATTTTTTGTTGGAGAATATTCTAACATGACAGTATTCCAAGCAAAATAGAGATATTTCTCCTAATTTGTGTTTATTTGCTTAAAGAAAACATTTTTCCTTTTAATATTTCCCATAATTTAGTTAGATGAAGAATTGCAGTGGCAGAGGGATTAGTAGTAGTGGCAGTGGTGCTGTGGCTGTAACAAGGATAGAGGAGATGGTGTTGGCATAGTAAATAGCAATGGTCATAGTTGTTGTTAGAATAACAACTATTAAAACCTTCCCCTAACAAAGCCTTTGGATTAAGTTGGTTCTCTGGTATTCTAATAGAGCACTTTCAACTAAGTGATTAGGAGTTAGATTTCTAGGAAGGCACCGTTTTTAAAATCATCTATTAGCACAATGTATGGAGTTAGATTGCAGAAAACTCCAACTTCAAGTCTAAAAGCATTCGCATGAGAGGGCATAAAAAAGTATAAAACCATTGATAGACTTTCACCTAACAGCTTTTGAGTAGAATTGGTTTCTTGATGATAGCAGTGCAGGATATGGCAGTGGCATTAATTATGGTTGGTGGGAAATTAACTTTTCAAATGAAAAACAAGACAATTTCCTTCATTTGATATAATTTATTCCCATGGGAAGTTATATTTTACTGTCATTCAATAATATGATAACCAATAATTAATCGATAGATGGTCACTATGAGTCAAACTCAATGGAATTTGATCGATTTTTTTTCTTTTCCCACTAGACAAATGAAATTCTCAAAATTTCTCTAAAATTTGCAAAATTTATCTGAAAATGTTTCCCATCTAACTAAATGGAGGGAAAGGGCACCACCTATCCACAATAGGTGTCCCAAAAGCATACTGTGCCAACAAAACTTGTCTGCAAAATCCCATATGAAAGGACTGTAAAATGGATGCTACCACATATAAGTTTCATCATTCTTCGTAGAAAGCACCACAGACAAGAATACAATCCAGCTACGTATCGTAAGTTCAGTTATTCAGTTCTCTTAAGAATGTCAGAGGTTTATATACACTAGCTCACTGCAGACAGGATAGATTGGGCCTTGATTAAACAATAAGCCAGCCACACGGCAACATGAAGGTCACAAACAATGTAAACAATCTCTCTACAATGTAGGATTAGGGTTGTGCACATATAGCCCTACGAAACCCTATAGTGCAAAAGCCTCATTCACCAGGTTGCATGGATGAAAATATTAATATCATTATTAGTTACGGTCATATCAATATCGAACATATCGACTAATATATATCAGCATCTGATAATATTGGATGGAAAAAAAAATTTCTGAAAAATTATAAACTGACAGATCACATGAGCCAATATACAAGTCCTACATCAACCAATAGGAAGACGCATTGTGATATTATCACAATATCGGAAAATATTGATATTGAGGGTCTCTAATATCGAAACATGTCGGCAAATATGTATCATATCAACCAATATTTTTATCCATATCATATAATCCTTTTTTGATTCCATATAGGAATATTCAATTGATGATGGAAAACATTAGCAACAAGGCAAACTCGCATTTAGAGTCCCAAGGTTATAATTGTTGGTGGAATCAGATGCATGTAGTTAAATAATCAACAGGGAAAATAAACAAGTTTTTTTCTTTTTTACCTGAAGCATTGGATTGCAAATAAATCCAATGATGTACCATTAATATTTTAATTCATCTGTGCAACCAATGGTAAATGGCATCTCAATCAGATTAAACATAGCCTGAGGATTAATGCACTCCATAGAACTAACTCCCAAACGAATAACATCAATAAAGGCCTACAGATGGCAATGTCAAACGAACAATATCTATAAAGGTTTAACCCTGAGTTTGATGGTATCAATAATATAGGAATACATCTGTTCACAACAAAGTACAGCTAATACAAATGGTTCACGAGGCAATTGCCATAGCCTTACTTTATCCATCTTAACACATTCATAAAAACACAATAATTCAAAGTATAAATGGAAACAAAGTAAAGTTTTTTTTTTTATTAGTGCAATTCATCCTACGTTGGATTCAGAAAATTAATCAGAGAAACTCAAGTTTTACCCAAAAACTTCCATTCATGAGTCAATCCGAGGTAAATGTAGCACCACAAATAGAAAACTAGCCCAGTATAATGCACACACCCCCAATCTAGAATTTTAAGCTTGAAATCAAGTAAACAGTCCGTGTTATAAAAAATGGCTCTCAAATGAGTCATGTTAGGGTCCTCCTCTTTTGATCCTCCCTTATACTTCCAATAGTGAGGATTTCATTCTATCAAATTGGATGGTTAGGATTATAACAAGATATTAAAATGTCATGAACATTAGAGTATAACAGGATTTCAATAGCTCCCCTCTCAAATATGTAACCACTATCAAAGTTTTACCTGCTTAAAAAGCTATGCAATCAAAATCCATAATTCTGGATCATAGGAAAAAATCAAAATTTAAAAGGCATGTCACCCGAGAGAAATATTCAGTAATGTCATTTTCATGACAACAAATTATGATACATGTATGGTATGAGCGACAAATACAATGAATGGTATCTTCATTTATGGAGACGATTTTTCTACATATCACTTCTACAATGAAAACAGCCATGTGAAATTAACGCAACAAAGGAGATTATAATCCAACATTAACACATAACTCAATACACAGTTTCTTTGCCCAACTTCTATTTGATTGGAAGATATTAGGAGAAGGGAGAGAAAAAGAAAATCTAAGGTACAGGAAGAAGAAAAGCACAACCAACAACAAAAGCCCAAAATGAATCTAACAATATTATTACTATAAGAGTAACTTCCACTCAATCATCTTCTGAGACAAGCTCAACTGCCCAAGACTTTTCAAAAGGAGCTGATCAAGCCAAAACTAAAACTCTAGCTCAAACCAGCACTACACTATGGAAAAGGCAGGGCAGTTTGATAGGAACTGTTTAGTAACAAGAGAAATAGACCCAAAAAAATCTGCAGTAAAAAGAATCCACACCTAATATAGAAATGATAAGATGAAAAAATCCAGCGGCTGAAAAATTTCCAGAAACCAAAACACCCCAAAAACATCGCCATCATCCCAAAATGAACTCCAAAGGGAGGAAACAAGGGAAAACCCCAAGAATAGCGACAAAATTTTACCAAGAAAACTCCTCCCCTTCCTCTACCAGCAATGATAAGGACCAACAGGATCTCAAGACTCAACATGCATTTAACAAAACAACGAAAAACCAAGCCACATGCATTCAATCAACCTGTAGCATAGACGGTTAATAAGGGAAAGTACCACCAATCGATGGTTATATAAGCAAAGATAAGAAATGGAAAAGGAAACAAAGGAGGGGAAGGAGGAAACAAAAAGCCTGAAAGGAAGAGAACCGAAAACCCAAAAGAAAGGAAAGCAAGTGAAGGAAATGGAAAAAAAGACAAAATAATAGGCAGGATAAGAAAGAGAGAGAAAGAGAGACCTTTGGGATCTGGTAAGTAATAGAGAAGATATTATGAACAAAGGTAGTGTTGGAATGAACTGGGGCATGTCTACTCCATTGAAACCTCCCAAAAACTCTTTTCCTGTCTCTCTTTCTCGATCCTCCCTCTTTCTTTCTATAAGCTCTCCCCACTTTCTCCCTCTGTTATTGGGCTTGATGAGGCATTAAAAAAGAGGAGAAGACTGATTTAAAAATGGCAAGATAAAATTAATCAGAAAAAGCAAAAAGAAACCCCAATATCAGAATAAAAAAAAATAGAAAGAACTCACGATGCTCACAACTCACCAGCAGCACCATTTGAGAACCCCACATTAGTTTTTGTCTTCTTCCTCAATTGACATCTTTATCTCAATGGGCAATGGACCCAAACACGCGGCTTTACTCTCTCCCTCACACCCCCTCTCTCTCTCTCTTTCTCTCTCTCTCTACTTGGACAGTACCGCAATCAATCTCTCACAACACAGCCGCCTCTTAAATGGTCACACCGGTATTAACTCGCTCGCACTGTTCCACGCGCTCGATCTTAGGCGGGACCGCGGTCCCTGGTGTAGAGCATTGCCCAACCTTTTGGTTCCTGGCTTCGATTGTACGCCACGTTAATTTTGGGAGCGTGGAACGTTTTGACTGACTACATTATTCAGATAGTAAGGGTATTACTTTGCATACACTTTTAGCTTTATTTTCGAAATTGCCCCTTTGCACCTCCTCGAACAAAAAGCCTTCTTTTTTTTTTCTTATCTATAGTATAAACTCAATTTATAATAAAAATAAATAAATTTAATGTTTGTATCATATTTTTATATTTTTTGACCAATTTAATACTTTATGCCTTAATGTAAATGACAATGATAAAAATTATCTGAAAAAATAAAATAAAATCAAAATGGGTCACTGAATAATTATTAATATAAAAATATAATATTAAAAATATAAAAATATATAAGTAAGTAGTTTGTTGATCTATTATGAATTATATATGTATGTTAGTTAGGATGGTAATTATTTTTTAATTTTTTTATTATGGAATCTTTATTATAAAATTGGCCATTAGATTAGTCTAAGCACTATCTCCCTTAATTCTTTATCCCCCTAATGCATGTAATTATGCCGAATCAAAAACCATGTGGTGGAACTCTTTATGTCCCTGAATCCTATGTTTGGTGTGGGTATAAAAATATTTTTCACACTTTTTGATATTTTTTATGTACAAAAAAATAATAAAATGAAAAATTATTTTTTAGATTAATGTAAAACTTGAATCTAAAATTGAATTTAAAAGTTATTTTGTAAAATTATCCGTTGTTTATTATTAACTACCAACGTTTATTAATAGAAGTGTTTAGTCGAATATGATACTATTGTCAGTTTATGATGCCCAATCAGCCATCAATCATCAATTGATGTTGCATTGAGCTTTTACATTAGTCGATGATGCCATTGATTGCTATCATCGTTACGGTTGTCGGCATCCTCAAGCTCATCACAAGTCAATAGTCGATGGCACCTCTTGTCATCATTGTTGTTTGCCAGCCAAAACATCTTGACCCAAACCTATCGCCTTCCAAATAGCTTGATCATCTCCATTAATCATTGGTCATTTATATCCTCTATCCTCCCATCATTTATCTAGCCAAGGATGCCGTAAGAAGCCCCATTGATTGTCAGATGCATTTTCTGACAACAACCTGCTAGTTTCTAATGCCTCTCCTACTATCGTCTCATGTTCCATTGTAAGTTGTTAGTCATCAATGCTCCCAATCAAATTGTCAATCATACATTAGTAGCGACCTTAACCGCATTGTTAAATAAAAATTAGTACAACAAAAATTAATTGCGTAATGAATGTAAATTTTTCTCGCCCGTGAAACATAACCACATTATGACCCTATTAATAATTGGAAAATTACCATGTCAAATACATTCAACCAAAAAATGTAAATATTTTATCAATCATGAAATATCATCACTGCTAATGCTCTCAAACATTTACTATCAACATTCAATTTATGCGATAATCTATATTTTTTTTTATACATGGCAAATGCCCAATACTTATTACAATAAAATAATTATTTTATTTGAAAATATTTTTTATGAAAAAAATATGAAAACATTTTATAAAAAGGCATATTCATTGAAAAATATTTATCATTTTATAACTATATTTGCAAATAAACAAAGACAAAAAGACTTAATCTTTGTGAAAAAATATAGCCCATACAAGGCAAACCTTAAAAGACAGACATTATTAACTTCCTATTGAATGATTTTCATGACCTTAACCAGGATTATTACAGTTGTTAAGAGTAATATAACTAGTTTAATAGTTATAAATTTAATATTTACTATAACATATATAATTTATAAGATATATAATTTTCATGTATAAAATTATTATAATTTAAATTTAGATAATTTTTAATATATACGAGTAAATTATCTACATATTTATACATCTTGGAGCATGATCCAAGTAAGATTATGATTTAAGGTTTTTTATTCTCATTTTAAGAAGTTGCATTTTTAGGGATTGATAAAGTATTATGTAAATTGAAAGGACATCTAAATGATAAAAATAAGAGTATAAAATTAATCTAAATTTTCATAACTTTTAAATTAATTAATTATTTGTTAAGAAGATTTAGACATAATTGGTTCATGGGACAACCCCTCTACAAAAATATATAGTTTTTTTTATTTATTTATAAAGCTGATAATCAGTAAAAAATGAGTAAAACTTGAACCTGCATTATATAAAAATGTACATGAATTAAGAGTCAATTATTCTATTCTTATGTCTTCAATCTTTGCCCATTAAGAGTTTAACAATCACTACAAAATTAAGATTAAGTTAATTTATTCAGGAGACTATTGTTAGAATGTGACATGAATTATTAACTATGCTTAGCCAACATTTTGGAATATTAGGTAAGAATTTCTTAATGCTAACACTAGCACATTAACCATAGCTAAGATGCCTTAATTTGTTGGGAATTTAGAGATTGGCAAATAAAATTAACTATTAATTAGCAATTATTATTGTTATAAAGACAATAATTTTGAGTGTTAGGGCTGTTAGTTGATATTATATGAAAATAAATATTTCGCATTTTGTATAGAGTGGATCCAACTTTTTGCTAGCTTGGTTAACTGACTATCTCGGCCCTAAGAAATACTTATATATGATACAATATTAAGTTTCTAATTTATACAATTAATTTGTACAAATGTTGATACTTGTTACCTATGCTATTTTGAATTTTCAGCTACTTCATTAAGAATTGAGCTTCTCTGTTAAAAATTTAGAACTTTTATATCATCTTTTATAATAATATCATTCTTGTTGGGTCCAACAAAAAATACAAGTTGATTCATACTCGCACGACCTAACTCATGAATAAAATAAAGAGCCCAATTTATTGAGCATAGGGCTACCAAGGTCCAAACTAAGTAGAAACGGTCTAAAAATGAGCCAAATAAACAAATTTTAACTATAGTTCGAGTGATTTAAACTATTTCGCTTAAGTGATCGAGTGATTAAAGTTTTAGTGATAGAGCATTGTTTTTAAAACAGTTAAGGCTTACACAAAAGGGCCCGTTGAGGGTGGTTGATTGGTTCACTAATCGGCCGATTTCTCACAATTAGTCAAAATTTTACATCTTCAGTTGATAACCCATTAAAAACGTACATTTATTTACGATTTGCATGTTCTAATATGAAAAATTTTTATTATGATCCACAACTTAGAATATTCAAGGAGATGTTTTATTTGAAGACCGACACCCCCCCTACCACTTTTGGATCACGTCCGATAACCTCATCACATGAAAAAAAAATGCTAATGCATTGGCTTCATGCCTTTATAAAAACACCTTTATACAATAAAGACAACTAAGGAAAGAAGGATCAAAAGATTAAAGAATATTGTGTCCCTACATTAAAAAAAACCTTTCAATTATCCAATCATTGGTTGATCATAATATTTTTTAAGATCTAGTCCCATAATACTCAATTTCTACAAAAAGATCAAAAGTTTGTTTTTCAGATTGCCTAATCCTCACAAAATTTTTTTCATAGCCTAATCCTCCAATTTTCTTCTCTTACTCTTTTTATTAGAAGTCATTTATTAATTTGAATATCGAATAATAAGTCGGAGAACAAGTTTCAAATTTTTTTAAATTTTTGTTTTGATTTATGGTGTGCCGAGTGTTAATTGAGAAGTTCAAAATTGTCACTCCAAAATCTCTCAAGGCAATTACCAGATCCTAAGTACGTATTGATAACTGCCACTTGTGGGAACGAGTTAAAGGACTCCATCTTGTGTAATCTAATACTCAGGAAGATCCACTAATTAGCCAACATGGTAAACATCATAGCTCATGGCCTATCCAGTCAATTTTATCATGTTCATATAAAACTATAATTTGGAATTTGTTTAATGGAAAGATTGTCATGTCAGATTTTACACATGTTCTATGATTTTTCATCATTTTATATATTTTATTAATATATTTTTGCATCATATATATTTATTTATTGAGTATTAGGCTCATAATTTGTGATATTTTTTAATTTTTTTAAATTAGTAGGCCATGGATATTTATAGAACATGGATTAATAATTGAGAAGACTTATATTTAAACTTATAATTGTGATCCGTACCTAAATCCGACTTTGAACAGATTCGGATCCGCCTGATTGTTTAGATCCAACTCCGTTCATCGAGTCTGAACCCTACGCACCACTACAGAAAAAAAGAGGTCGGATGCTGGCGGGATGTTGTCCCACCGAAAACACTCCAACGCTCAAATCAGTAACAAGCCTTCAAACTTTTAAGAAGGTGGACTGATAAGTAAAAAGAGAAAGAGTAAAAATAAGATTGGTGGGAGTGTTGGCCTGTAGATGTAGAGACGTTCCTATAACTCATTGAGAGTTTGGTTTCCCGACTCAATGTTCACAAGGAACGAGTGGGAGCTATGTCCTGAAAACATGGGAGTTTAGGAGGACCGTTCTCAGGGAGTGGGGAAAGTCTCTGTATCTGGAGGCTTTGGAGTGGGATTGGAAGGTGAGAGATTGAGAGAGAGTATGGTCTAGTACTACGTTATATTTAGCGTTTGTATGCATATCTCAGATTGTCAAAAAGCGTATCATTCCAAAGTGGAAACTTTGGGTTTATATAGATGGTGGGGAGTGCGACCTTTATTGACCAGGAAGGCGTGATCCCTAGCCTGGTATTGGGCGGCATTCTTTGAGTAGGTAGGCTTGATTTGTGTGATCTGATGGGATCATTTTCTTTTTGAGCGGGTAACAGATCTCTAGATTATCTACCTTCCTTTTGTATTTTTGTGACCGTTAGACTCCATTGTTGGCAAAGAGAGAGAATCTGGCGCCTTCCTCATGGGATGAGCGTTGAATCTGTTGATACCTTTTTAGAGGAGATCGACTTTACGGAAAGCATGAAATCAGGGAAAGTATCGTTGTTTGTCGTGTACGGAATGCCCTGCAAATTGGGCCTGGACCCGTATTAGGTTTAATATCTCTTCGCGGCCTGCTACTACAATATTTTCGGTCAACAGAAATGTTGACCGTCTTGAAGGAGTATGTTGGCGGTCTGTTTGGTGTGCCGGGCGGTCAATGATAGTTTTGACCGTCTAACACGCTGTCTGGATTTTTCTGGATTTTGGACCGTTTTTCTTATTGGGTTTTCCAACTATGGACTTACCAATCAAATTGTAATATTAAGGATTGTTGAATTTTATATTATGTATGGAATTATATATACACTAAAAATTCCGTAGTTTGTTATTTGGGTCAGTTATCTAAACCAAATGTTAATTATAGTTTTTTTTTTATGTTGGATATTTAGATAATTTGTTTCGATACCTTTTCTTGTAGAGATTTTAAGTTTGAGTAGGTATTTATATTATTTAGAGGCCGACAAAGTTTAATTCAGCCATATCCTGCATTTACTATTGAGTTGATGGTTTATTATATTTTTTGGGTATTGGTATAAACTGTCTGACTCGATTTGAGTTATTTGAATTTTAATCAGGTTCATGATAATTATTACAATAAGTTATAATTATTTTTCCACTGTATTAAAAATATTTATTGACTGCTAATGAAAGATTACCAAAATATACTTCCAATAATTTTACAAATTCGAAACGTCTAAATTTTAATGTGAAATTGATCTAAACTCATCAATAGTTAATAACATATTAATTATTTTTATTAATGATCATCTCGGGTTAAAATCTAATAAATCAAAATTAAAACTTTGTGATTTTACAATATCGGCATACGGCACGCAGCTTCAAGACTTCTGCTTCAAGCGGTAACGGAGAGGCGGAGCTCGACCAAGGATTGCAGTGGGAATGAAATGGCTTGTAGGATGAATGTCTCCTGTGGACTGAGATGCCAAGTTGTTTCTCAGTGTTGAGTGGAGAGAGTTTGTCTCAGTTGCTTCTAGTGGTCGTGCAGGCTTCTTTCTGCTGGGAAAGTTTCAACGTGTTTAATTTTCACATTGATATCTCAGCGGAGTGAAAGCAAATGTGCTAAAAAAGCATTGGGGGAAGAAGACCCTTCTTGATTGGGAGAACGGATGCTCCGACGTAAGGAGCATCGCAGTGCATACAACGTGCATACGGTAACTGTCGGATCAAGATCTAACGACTATCGTTTTTTCATATACTTTCATTTTTTATAAAATAATATTTTTTTTCATTTTAATAAAAAAGAGATGGCAACTGTCAGATTTTGATTTGACGGTTGCTATCAGGCACCGTATGCACTACAACCCTCCTCGTGTCACAGCCCCCAAAAACTCTTAATTGGCTACATATCCTAGTTCAAGGATGAATACACCTCTTTTGTAATCCACATTGGGCACCACCACATTGTCCAGTTGAGTTCTTTTTCTCATCTCTCCTTTTTTGCAGTGTCAAATGCATTTTTGCTGTGATATAAACTGATACTTGTTGGACAGACATGCAACTTATCGATTAAAATAATGAACAATGGTATTCATTCACAGATAAAATGCTAACGTATCTTTTGAATAAAACTTAGTTGCCTTAATCTCTTATCGCTATTGAGTTTTTTGATACTAATAACCAAACTAGGGTGGTGTGTCATTAAACCATCCCAATATATTGCGACCAAGTAGGCTTTTAGGTTTTGTTTATTCTATTCTAAGTTTGAGATGTTGAGGATCCCAACAATATTTACCTAAGAATCAGAGTGAAAGGTGTTAGAATTATTCTAACATAACATGATCTATATTTATTAAATTATTAAAGTAATTAAATATTATAATTTTATATAATTTAGTTATATTTTATAGGAATTTTTTTTCCTAATAAGCTCAATTATTTATAGAATGAAAAAAATTTAAATGAAAAACAAATCATTTTTTATATTATAGACGGTAAAACTATCTATCACATATTTGTTTTTTTGATGGAGCAATTATTTTCTAGCATATATAAATGGAAGATTTGTGACAAAAGTTATCCTTCTTCATTGTTTGAACTTCTGAGAAGTGCTCCACTAATTAAGTTTTAATAACTGCCATTAAGAAAAAGAGAAATAGAGATAGGAGATAAAAAAATTTCATTTTTTTTAATTAAAAAAAGAACACAAATATATTATAATGTCCAATTTTTATTATTGAATTATGACATTATTAGTATAATTTTAGGCCAATTTAAAAATAATTATATAATAAAAAGTTATAAAAATTTTGAAAATTAGGCTCAGCTCAGAAAGGGCATCTAACTCGTGTCGGTGTGTGCCTGAAGTAGAATCCGCATACCTAATGTGTACCTCTGTAGCATTCATTCGCATTAGTAGTAGATTAGTTGTGCCTAATCTGCGCATGTCCGATGCTTATACATGTTCTTGACAATAGGAGTGGCATCTAATGTGTGTCTATATAGTGCTCATATATATAATCTGGATGTAATATTGGCACCTAAGTTACATATGATGTAATACTTGTGTGTGGTTGTAGCAGATTAAGAGTGTCTGATATATGCCTATTCGACACTCATATACTGATTGGATTATAAAATGTGTCTGTATACACTATTAGTCCTTTTTGCGAGAAAAGGAGGAAGAAAGAGAGAAAAAGACAAGAAGAAGAAGAGGAGACAGAAATGAAAGAATGAAGAATTTGCAGCCAAATATTTTCAAATTTGTTAGATTAGAAATAGAATATAAGTATTTTAATCTTGTCTTTTGATTTTTTTTTTTTGAAATCATTTGATTTTGTTCACTTTTTTTTTAATATACATGCATGTTGCCTTTTATTTTTTTCATTTTGAATATTATTTCATACATGTTATTTTATCGAAGGTTTTGGAGTTTTATTTGATTTTATAAAATGTTTGAGTGATTTATATTATAAAATATATCTGTATGCACTATTAGCCATTTTTGTGTAAAAAAGGAAAAAAAAAGAGAGAGAAAAAAAGAAGAAATAAAGAAGTAGAGGAGAGAGAGGGAAGGATGAAGATTTTGGAGGCCAAGCTTGTTAATTTTGTAAGATTAGATGTAAAAGTAAGTATTTTAAGCATATTTTTTCAACTATTTTTAAAATTATTTGATTTTTTTCTCTTTTCTTTTTTGAGCCACATGCATGTGGCTTCTAAGTTTCCCCATATTGAATATTATTTTATGCATATTATTTTTATTGAAGGTTTTAAAATTTTATTTGATTTTATAGAATATTTGAACGTTTTGTTTAATTTGTACAAAATAAGTAAACATTTACCCCATGTTTGGTTATTGAAATGTCTAATAAGGTGAGATAAAATTTCTATTTTATTTCTCCATTTGGTTATAAATTTAATTAGAAATAAATATTTTTAGGAAATATTTATTTTCATATTTGTGGGTATAACTATTCCCACTATTATTATTATTATTATTATTATTATATTTAATAATAATTATTATGTTCATTTGGCAAAGAAAGGTCACCGCATGTGATGGTTTATTCTCGGCCCCCGCGGCCATCATCGATTGATCGTCTCCTTTCGTTCTCCATCCGGCCAAGTGGCCAACAAGCATTGGTTTGGACTTTAAACAAGGCCTTTAAATTTAGGCCAACTATGATATATATTCTAACAAAGAACGGCCCCGACCCGCTTAGGCCCATCGGTCATATCTCCACGACCTCAAAAGGAATATCATTAAATAAGGAATAAAACTTTGGAAGGAAAGAAGCCAACTTGGTGATGTTTATAGGAAGGCCAACATTGGTTTACTTGCCAACGCACATGCTTTCTTGAATACTTTTCCCATACTAGCAAACGCTTTCAAACAAGGCTTTCGACTTTTCTTCTATTTTTAAATTTCCGGTCGATAAAGAACCTTCGCTTTCTCGATATTCCTCTCTCCCATTTAGCCGCTAACGCTCCTTGTTCGTTTTAGTGGTGTGCGATTCGTGATCTTTTCAATATGTTCAAGTCATTATATTTTATTAATCTTGTATTATTAATTATTTTATAATAATAAGGTTATTATTATATTTTAATAATATTATTATTATTATTATTATTTTGTATTTTATCATTATGATTATTTTAATTATTATTATTATGTTTATTATTATTATTATTATTATTATTATTATTATTTTTTACTATTATTATTAAATTTTATAATAATAATTATTATATTTTAAAAAATTTATTATTTAATAATTATTATTATTATATTTTGCCATTTGATTATTTTATTATATTATTATTATTACTTTATCAAATTATTATCACTTTCATTATTCCTTAAATTGATTAATTCCCACCTTATTCAAACAACGTTATTTTTTAACGTATTCCTCCTAGAGTTGGACTTTGAATATTGATTAATATACATATATTTGTGACATTAAAGTAATAAAACTTGTTCATTTGGCATTGCATGTGATGGTTTATGTAAGTGCATTGGTTTGGACTTTATTTTAAATTTATGATATATATTCATCCTTCCCCCAATTTGGATAATCTTGTGTTTATAGAGCCTTATATTTATGCTTTTCCTAAGGTGGAAGGTTTTATATTTGTGATCTATTTAGTATTTATATCTTTTCACATAGTGAAAAGTTTTAACATTTATAATTTTTATAAAAAGAGAAAAAATTTATGATTTAATATAGAACTTGCCATTTGATATTTTCTTTGAAAACCTTCATATAAAATTGATCAAACGTTATTTTGAACGTCCTTAGAGTTGGACTTTAGATTAATTAGTGTGTGATTCACTGATCATGGGTGATGGGTCTAGTAGCTCATGGCCGGCCAGAATCCGATCTGCAAGGAGAAGAACCCAAGAAGTAGCAACCTAGCTAAAATTCCACAAAGCCTAAGGCCTTAAGTCTGCAACAGTCCGTCAAAGTCGGCGTGGCCCATGATAGCCCAATGATATATGGGCTGCTAAGGACGACTATAGGACAGACCCAAGACGCAGCATAGTTAGCTCCAACTTAGTAGACAAATTCCAACAACCACTGCCACTAGGTGGTCCCTTACACTTGTAGGAGTACGATTTGCAGGCGACAACGGTCAACCTGTCGCAATGAAAAGCCCGACAATTCAGAGCACCTATAGCAGACGCATGATATTAGCTACTCATGATTATAGAGCCGTGGAGCCCAAGGTTGGCATATCCACACTCTAACTCTACATATACATCTTTCCCTCCACAAGACTACGGGGGATTTTCTTTCTTTCCCGATCCATATTTTAACACTTCCTCCGGAACCCCTCTAGAGCAACCGACGATCCAACCTTTGATCAAGTCCCAAATCACAACTCTAGAGAACTAGATATCCTAGTGGCCACCTCTTCTCTAAGCCGCTTCTCAATCGGGCGTATTACTCATTAAGCCGCTTCTCAATCGGGTGCACTACTCAATAAGCTGGTCCTCAGTCAGGTGCACCCTTCTTTTAGCCACTCCTATTCGAGTGTACTTCCATCTCCAAAGCCACTTCCCATAAGCATACCGTACGAAGCATTGTCTTCCATCTCCCAAAGTTGCTCTCCCTCGAGCACACCCAACAAAGCATTCACCTCCATCACTAAGTTACACCCCACGAGCACACCCAAAAGAGCACTACCCTTCATCTCTTAAGCCGCTCCTAATCAAGCGCACCTCCATCACCAAAGCCGCTCCCTGCGAGCATATCCAACGGAGCACGATCCTCCATTTCTTAAGTCGCTCCCAATCGAGCGCACCTTCATCTCCAAAGCCACTTCCCACTAGCGCACCCTACAGAGCACTATCATCTATCTCTCAAAACCGCTCCTCTCGAGCGCATCCAACGGAGCAGTGACCTTTATCTCTAAAGTCGCTCCCTACGAGCACCTAATGGAACACAACTCTCTATCTCCTAAGCAGCTCTTAATTGAGTACACCTCTCTCTCTAAACCGTTCCTCAGTCGGGCCCACCTTTCTCTAAGCCACTTTCCAATCGAGCGCATTTTCTCTGAGTCCGCTCACCCACCGAAGCGCATCATTTAAGTATTGACCTTTAGCGAACACTTGATTCCCCTTTACATGCATTTACACATTATCTTCCTATTCTTCCATCTTCCTATTTATCTAAGAAAGATTTTTAATTTGAGTATTGGATGACATATCGAAAAGCGAGTCCCACCATCTTTTGATTTCTCATTCATTAGATGTGGTGTGCAGGATCCAAGTTCAAAATAATGAAGACTGAATCCATTTTAATTCAACCCACCAATGTGAAATCCAATGACTTTCTGATTCGTATGACAATTTAGATCCACGGATGTATCAATGGGTTTTTCATTTTTAGCATGTTTTAAATTTTGATGAGTTTATTTGTATTACATTTATTATTTAAAATGATTTAACCTCTTAGAATTTGTAGGTTTCATTCTACATTCAATTTATGTAACATAGACTTTTGAGCCTTTTTAATTTGTAATCTTTGAATATTTGTATGATTTTTTATATTTGAATTATTTAATATTTGTATGTGAATTATGAATTTAGTGTACAAAATTAAATTTAGGAATTTGACATATTGAATTTTGTACATGCCCTATTATTTTCCATTTCTCTATATGTTTTATGGACTTGTCGTATACATATTTAAACTTATGAGTTTCAAACTCATGATTTTACCCTACTTTCTAACCTTTTAGATTAGAATATTTAGATATTATTTGTAAGAGTTTAGATTGAGAAGGTTGAAGGGGATTGTTATTATTATTATTATTTCGTTATTAGATATGTATTTGAATTCATTTCAATTTTAATTATGTTTTATAATGTCGGAAAATTATAATTACCTACGTAGATGTTCTACAAATTTGAAGTTATTGTTGGAATTCGACATCCGAATTCATCCAATCTAGTGCAGCGAAAAATCCGAACCCCTATCAGCCGACAATTATTAATTTAGTGGATATAAGGAATAAAAAGATACACAATATTTTTAACGTGGAAACCATTCGCAAATTGAAGAAAAAAATCACGGGACAAACTCTAAAAAATATTCTACTATATAAAATCGTTTACAAAAACCTGAGACGGAATACCCGCAAGCCACCCGAAGCAGAACAGGAAAAATAATCTCCAGAGTAAGGAAGCTCTCTCCTTCTTTCTTTTTTATTCTATTTTTCTCATCTCATTCTTCTCACTGGTGGTACTCTCCACTCACAGATTGTACAATCGTGGTGAAACAGCAAACTTTGTTTCACCATTGCACACATGCGGCTTGGCACCTAGCGCCCCTTGGTGCCTAGCATACTTTCTCCTGAAACACCTGGTACCCTTTATAATGATACCCGTTCCAAATCCATCGACTCAATTGGCCTAATTCTTGTAGATGATTTGATACACCAACTTTGTCTTTTTTTGTGACGTCACCAGCTCCCATGCTCCCAGATACATATGCTTGACAGGTCAACCTGCTCTCTCCCCAAACAGTGCATACTCTGCATGACAGCAACCTGCTCTATAAAACTTACCAACTCTGGTAAGTCAACTAGTCTATATAGTCAACTGTCAGCATTCCAAACAAGCTGTCCTCGGCCATCACCTAATATACTCAGTTTTCACTAGTCTCTTTGGCCAACCCAACTTTCTGACCGCCTGACTTTTCATCCATTCTGGAATTCCAACCATATTGGCCAAAGCATACCATCCTTCCATATCGATAAAAGCATACCGGCCTTTCATACCGGTAAAAAGCATACTGGCCATCCATGCCAGTAAAACCAAACCTGCCAAAACCATATAGGTCAAAATGCTGCAACCAGCTGTTTTCATGTAACTGGCCATTTTACTGCAATTGATCATTTTGCCACAACCGGCCATTTTGGCATAACCGGGCGAAATTGCTCTAACCTGACACTTTACCGCAACCGATCAATTTTGCCCAACCTGACAATTTTGCATACCGGTCAATTCCATACCGGTCAATTTCATACTAGTCATTATATACCGGTAAATCCTACCTTACCGATAAATCCAAATCGGCCAAAACCATACCGGTCATTCCTGTCTGGTCAATCCGAAAAAGGCAAACCGGCATTTTTCATTCCAACTTTACATACCGGCCTTTTCGATAAATTTCATTCAGGCATTTGCCACTATGGCAATGCCATTCCGAAAATCTACTTTAAATTTTCATTCCGAGATTTACCACTTCGGAAAATGGCTTTCATGTTCTTTGATGCAACCAATTTATAACACTCCAAACATTATACAAAATCTGTGTGATCCACCAATTACGTGTTCATTTGTTAGAACACCCACAAGGGAGTGACCAATCCGAATAAACTTTTTCTCACAACTTTGTAGGAAAAACCTTGCTCTTTTTCGGCGATTATCATCGCCTGCCTTTCGACAGCTTCCCCTCAATTAGGATCCCGGCATTGGCCTTCGCAACCATGAATGATACCTTCTTTTGTTCCACTAAACCTGTAGTAGTCCAACTCCCCTTTAGCTTTTTCTCCCTTGCATTCTGAATTATCATCCCATTACATTCCGCCTCTTTTGCTACCTCCGGCCTTCACCATTGGCCGCTCGACCGGATCCGCCTTGCTCCACTCGCCTTCGGCCCGCGACTCCGGTCTTGGACCTATTGGCTCTTCGCCTTGTTAACCGCCTCCGGCTAGCTCCGCCCCTTCGGCCCCACTTCTTCCCAACACTCCCCTCAAGGAGCTACAACATTGCTTGATAGACTCAACGCCCTCGTCTCGATACCACTTGTTGGGATTCGACTCCGCTCCAATCCGGCAAGAAAAAAACCCGACCACCCCATGGCTTTGCCAATTTAGTAGGTACAAAGAATAAAAAGATGTATTATATTTTTAACGTAAAATTCCTTCATAAACCAAAGGAAAACACGGACAAACTCCTCCGCCATTATGTAAAATCCCAAAACTCTAAGACAAAATACCCGCAGGCCACCCGAGAAAGAATAAGAAAAATAATCTCTTGAGTTGTACTTTTTTTCTTTCTCCTTCCTTCCCATGCCACACTAAATAAAACGAAAACTCCTCGACAACGACACCATCAAAGTGTCAAAATAATCTACAACCTCTGCTCAATCGCCGATTCTTGCTTGATTTGGTACAACTAACTTGCTCTTTTTAATACCACTTGTTGGGATTACATTCTCTACATTCACCCAATCCCACAAATGGCGAAAAACTAACCTACTTTGCAAAACACCCTTTGGTAAGACAACTAACATGACAATTACCAATTTAGTAGGTATAAAGAATAAAAAAATATATAATATTTTTAACGTGAAATTCTTTCATAAATAGAAGGAAAAAACCACAGGACAAATTCTGAAAAATATTTCATTATATAAAATTGGTTACAAAACTCCAAGATGAAATACCAAAGCAAATTGCCCCGACCACCAGCCCCATAGAATAAAAAAAAATTCTATATAAATTACCAGAATTGAAACCTACCAAAACCATACGGGTATTCCTCGCCAGAAAAAGAAACTCTTTCATTTCCTCTTTTACGCTTTATTTTTTCTCAATGTCACTCCAAAAATCCACTGGTACTTTCCGGTCTTTATGATTTTTACGGATTTTACAAAACTCCGTGTACTAAAACCGACAAACTCATCGTTTCACCTCCGCACACATTTGTATTGATGTTTGGCTTATAGCCCCTTTGGTACAAACTAGTACATATTTCTAACTTAAGATCAATAGTAGCCGTTAGATTTTATATCTTTATAATGATGTCATGTTTCAAAATCAATAGTTTTATTAAGTCCAATCCCATATTTGAATGATTAGAGTTTGAATCCTAATTCTTTTATTTGATTAGATGATTTGGTAAACCAACTTTGTCTTTTTTAGAGTAATCGTCGATGTCACTAGTTATAATACTACCTTTTATATTAAAAAAAAAATCTCGATTTGACCCTAAAAATTTTAATTTCATTGTTCCTAGACTATGGACTTGCTAGCAATATAGATTTGTCTTGAATGACTCGTGTAACCTACTCTCTCCATTAGATCGGTCAAGCAATGAACTTAATACTATCATTTAAACCGCAATCAATAATCATCATAAATATACCATTAAATATATATCCATAACAGTAATAATATATAACTTCAATAACATCGATATCCAAAAATATCAATCTTAATAAAGAGATTAATAGAATGTAATAAATTTTGAGATCACTCTCTATCCGATGGCGTTACACGATTTCTTTTACCATGATATTAATAGCCAAAAAAAATATAAGTGAGCATCAAATAAATAAACAATAAAATAATAGAATATTGTCTCGATTAACATCGATAAATCAAAGAATTGTTGAATATCTACGACTCAAAAGCCATATGAACAACTAAACATCAAGAAGCAACATGGATTTCATTGAATCCGATCATCAGCTCAATACGAGGTCACAATTGTATGAATGACAGAAGTCTCCATGGATCTTATTCTACTATAATGCACCAAATGCTGCGTATTTACGTTCCTAATGGTTGAGTAATACAATGAGGTTATCTATGATATCTAATTACCCCTACGGTCCTCCCAGTGGCTATACCTGTAACATGCAGATGCCACCTCCAATACTCCTCGCCAATGATATCCCAGATATTATCCTTTACGATTGTCACTAGGTTATAAACATCCCTCTCGACTCACTGTACGAGATAATAAGAATTTGATTATCAACTCAATTTGAAGTCACGACTATACGAGATAATAAGAATCTCCTTGGATCTTATTCTACCATAGTAAACCAAAAGGCCGCGTAAGCCACGTGCACACGCAGTTCACCGCTCTGCCAGTTTCCCCCTTGATAGGTTTGAAGCCTGAATCTCACAAATTCTTAAAGAATAATATTTCACGAGGAAGGAGGAAACTGGTTGTGTGAGGAAACAACAATATAATAATTTAATTATTACATGGAACCCTAACAATTCACGATCCATGACCGTGACCCTGTTTCTCCCAATTCCCCACTGTACCACAAAATCAAGATCGTTTGGCACAAAATTACCACATGAGAGCAATTAATCAACATCAAGGGATGAGAAAGGAAGGATTTATTTGAGTAATAACGAGGTTTAATTCCCCTTCCTACCTTTAGGTCACTGGACCCGACTGGAATCCTGAAACAGAGCACGGTGCTTTGTTTCTGCAGCTGCTTCATAATCCCCAAATAAGGGGGTTATAATATGTAAAATTGATACTTGTAGTCCCATTAGGTAATTTATGAAACCCCACTTCATCATTAAGCTAAAAATGTTGGTTGTTTCCTCACAGAGCCGTGGCTCTGCATTCAGGTTCCCCAAATCGTAACTCTCAAATCTCAACAGTTTCCCTTCAATTTAAGGCATGAAAGCAAAGGTTCAACGTTAATAAAAATGAAGGAAGAATAAATTTTGTGATTGAGAAACTTTACTTGCAACAATTAGGAAGATTACTTGCCAGATTGAACAGAGATGGTGATAGTTTAATGGTGGCCAGGGCTTGCGACAGCGATGGCACAGGATGACGACGACAACGCAGCGACAACGACAAGTAATGGCGAACATTGATGGCACACCTCCAAGCCCAACGCGGCGACGGTGACCATGACTCCAGACGGTGGCTCCTTCTTTCCCCCCTTTAACACCAATATCTTCCTTAAATAATGAAGGGGTCCGATTAGAGTTGTGCTCGGTTTTCATTTTGGGCGTTGCTAGATCCACGTCTAGGATTTCGCCACCTTCCTCTCTCTTCTCCCTTTCCTCCATCTCTTTCTTTCCTTTCACCTCCTTTCTTCTTTTCTTTTCTGTCATTCCTTTTCCTTTTTTTCTTTTCTCATTTTTTTTTTCTTTCTTTCTTTTTCTTTTCATTGGGCCAATTCTTTCCTTCTCTTTTTATTTATTATTATTATTATTATTATTGTTATTATTATATATTATTATATATTATTTATTATTATTACTCACTTATTATTTTTAACATTTATTATTATTCATATTTATTAATATTATTAAAGATATTTATTACTCACAATAATATTTTAATTCTATTATTTATTTATTTTATTTTCAGTCAATAAATTTTGATACTAATGAATTTGGGAATTATAATTCCTTTGTTTCCTCCGAAAATTAAATTCCCTTGTTTGGCTGGTAAATTAGTTAAGAATAAATATTCTTAGAAAATATTTATTTCCACTTATATAAAAATAGTTATTCCCTATTATTATTATTATTAAGTTTTATTATTATTATTATTATTATTTGTAATAATAATAATTATTATTATTTTATCCTTATTCCTTATTATTATTATTATTATTATTATTATTATTACTATAAATTAATTCTAATCTTATTCTTCAAATACTAATTTTTACCTTATTTTATTTCAATAACAAAAAATGAGAATAATAATTTCAATTCTATTCCTATCCTATTTTATTCGTTGAGAATAACTATTCTATTCTTACCTTATTCCATTCTAATAACCAAATGTACCAACCGGTTATCTAATATTAATTCATTTTGATTGGTTTATAATTAATTTAATCTAACTCACTAACTAATCTAAATTTAAGTTAATAGTCTAAATATTTAAACCTAAAAGTAATTAAAAATAATTATTAAAACTTAATTTATCAATTTTATTCTCTTGAAATACTAAAAATATTTGGGATATTACAAACAGTGTCATTTTTTCCTAATATTATCAAGATGGTTGATAATTATTGAACTATTCTTCTTCTTTTTTCCTTTTGGTTTTAGGAAACTTGACCAATGAGGGACAATGTCAATTTAGTTGCATTGGGAATTCTCTACAGGGATTGATTATCAAATATTTTATTCAAATTTGTGAAGAGGCGTTATGATACAATAAAAACACAAGTAATAATTAGAAAATAAAAAAGAAACATGTGAGTTTTATGTGGAAACCTTTTTATAAATGGAAGGATAAAGTTATAGAGACTTCCATAAAATCTTCACTATATGTGTGCCTGATTATCAACACTATGAAACCAACTGTTTTCAAATTGAATCTTGAACTCTTTAACTACCATTCTTCTTCAACAAAGATTTCAGATTTTTCAACCTCCTATTGAATGTTGCCCTGGGAGGCTGAACCTCGTACTCTTCGTCTATGGATTCTTCAGTAATGAAAGATTTATGGAGACAATTATCCACCCAATCATATCTATGAATGGGAATAGACAACTCTTGAGTCTTCCTCTCGCTCCCGCTATAATTTTAAATCCCTACACGATCAATATCACTATTGTCAATAAAATTAAACTTACACTCATTTATTTTTTTCTCCTGGAAGAAGTTGTTTATTATTAATTTCACAACTTCTCCGCTCAAAATGAAGACAAAAATATCGCAATGGAAACTCCTAATGCAACTCTATTTCTAGAACAATATATATATAATAAGTCAAGAACAGTTCCACCTACATTGAGAAGAAAATGAGTTGACTTTGCTTAAATTTTTTTAATTTTATTTGTGGTTTCCAATCTTGATGACTTTTATTTTCCTCACTCAGACATAATGACCATTCCCAACTTATCATTTGAGGAGACCATCGGGGTTTGTTGAGCAAGAAAAATAAACTTTCATAAAATTATGAGTTTGTACTACATATATTCCTCCAATATGCCTTCTAGAAGACATTTAAGCTTTCTCATCATTCTCCTAATCCAAGATAAGGCACTAGAAGTTCTATCATTAGCTTGCCTTTAGTTATTCAGCCATCATTTATCATATATTGACCCATTCGTGGTTCTAGACTACCACGGTCTTGCACAAATATTCTTATTCTTACTCTTCACCACCTCCGCTTCACCGCCTACCTCTTTACCGACCAAAATTTTTTCCTATCCTGTAAGATTTTTGATCAATTTGCTCCATTATCTATCTCTTTGTCAAGTAAAATTTTCTTCTACCCTGTAAGATTTCTGACCTGCCCAACCCAGGGCCGCTACTTCTCCTATAAAGTCAAAAAATCTAACAAAACTCCCACATATCCACAGAAATCAAACAAAATCCTTCTTTTGTCGCTATATCGAGCCACCTATTATGTCGCTCACGTGACTCATCAAAATCGGATGATTATTGTTTCATTCCAAGCCCAAACCTCTACAACACAATTTTTTTATTATCTGTCAAAAGTAGTACTTATCACACCTAAACATCCAATTAATTATTTACTCAAAATGACTCAAGACACCTCACATTACAACTTTTCTCTGATACTATATCTGTCATAAACTCGAGCCAAGTAAGTCAAATTAATATATAATTAAATCCTAAATAATTATTAAATAAATCCTATCCGGACATGTCATATTTAAATAGACTATAAAATTTTGATATTTATTATTTATAAATAAACAGACCCAAAAATCTATCACAAGATCTCATTAGATAGCCACCTAAACACATAAACCTAAACTAAATAGTCGTAAGGAAAATAGCTAAATGGTAGCAACAACTCATCTACATAATATAAAAAATCTAACAATATGTGATTGTACTGTTCCAAGGTCTAAATTCTGCCGATCTATTAACCTAAATATAACTTATATAGATCCAACAATATCAGAACGGTATAACACCCACTGAAAAATATGATCCATACTCCTTCAATATATTCAAACCTTCTATTCTGAAGGAATAAAATAGAAAATATAAGTTTAAAGTTTAATAAGTATCATATAAATATATAAAATAATATATTCGATAAATTAAAAGGAGGGTCCATAAACAGATTTCAAAATCGACAACAGACACAAATTAGATATCGGAATATCTTATAAAATCATTATTCAAATAACGGATATATTGAGCAGGTCAACTAAAAACAGAACTCAAATTTTCCTGCTGGCAGAAATGGAGTAGAGCCTCCTTGTCGGGAGAGATGCCACGGATACGATACCACGTCATAGATACAATGGTTATAACAGATAGCCATAGGTAAGACCTCGTCATAGAGACGATGGTTATAACAAATAGCCACAGATAAGACTAGGGAAATAGACACAAATAGAATTTTAAAATAAAAAAGGCTTCCTTAAAAGTAAAATAGTTGAAATAGAATTTATTGCTATACATATATTAAGACTAGGGAAACCAAAAGTGGCATTCACAGTAGATAATAAAATTATATAGAAGGCTGTAATTGAATAAGTCAATGTGTATTTTATATTTAGATTCTACTTTTTAAAGAGATTTTGCAGCAGCTCTTAAATCTTTTAATCTAAATTTTTTAAATCTTTTAATCTGAATGAAAGTTTCAAAGAATCAAAATTGACTCATTCATTTCTTTTTTAACGTTTAAATTAATAAGTATTTCTAACAAATGAGTTAGAGAGAGAGAATTAGAGGGCTAGGCTTGAAGAGAATATCTTATGGGGTGAAGTATTTTAGAAGGTAAGTTTTAAACTTTTTTAAATAGGTTTAATGTGACGGAAACTAAATCTTTTTGGAGGTTGAGTGAACCAGTGAGTTATTAAGGCTCTTTCCTCCTCTTTGTTGCTCAAAGAATTTGCCCCTTTTGCATGGTAAGGGGTCATTATTTATAATAATAGTTGCTTTTGTGGCTATTCTGTGGTTTTCATCCATAACCCAAATATTGAGTTGATTGCCAGTCATTCTAGTTAGCAACCAAGCTAACAAATCTTAATGTGGATTGACATACTGAGTTCATTGGTTGAATACAATAGAAGACGTAATAGCAACTTAATAGCAACTTAACAATAATCATAATAGCAAGCAAAAGTAAAATATATAAGTTTACATGAAAACCCTTATAATGGATGTAGTAAAACCATGAAACCTTGAGTCCGTATAATACACAAATCTCAAAAATACTCCTCAGTTTTACTACAATATTGATAAATTAAGGCAAATATAATAATAGATGAGAACCAGATGAGAAACTACTGGTAAATTGTTCAAAATAAAAAAAATAAAATAATATACTTAAGGATGATAAAAATTGGAATAAGATTTGAAACTCAAACGATAAGCAATAATCTTTTCCTTCTTCTATAACTATTTCCCTTGAGTTATTGCTAAATGTGTCTCAAAAAATCTTACAATGAATAGCCTACAAGAGCATAGGGTGTTTTATATCAATATTGATATATGTGCACCTTTTGAGTGCATATCATGTGTAAAAAATAGTAGAGGCTATGCAGGAATGCCCTTTGTCCACACCTCATGTGTGAAAAACTGTATAAATCGCACATGAGAATCAGTTGTACATACTTTATTTTTTGTTTGAACAAACCTTACATGAACATTGCAAGAAAATGCTAGAAGCTCGAGAAGTGAAAAATCATATAAAATGGATGTGAGACTCATAAAGAAGTAACCTCAAATCAATAATTTTGGCCGACAACTAATCACCCTACATGTTTCGAATTATGAAAGAAGATTGACCATGTTAGATACTATTGATTATGGGCATTGGAGTTATGGTTGCATGGAGTGTAGGCTGAAGGCAGGGTGGTGCCTGGCGGTTGGTTGGCAAATTGAGCTCATTTCCTCTAACACACTTTCAGGTTTGATCTGGTTGGCCCTTTTTTACATGATATTGATCTGAAATCACACCATCCAATTGCCTAATCATAATTCGGTCTGGCTTTTGGCCACAATGAGCCACTGTGGGCTCTTGCCTGCTAGGCTTCACTGTGTTGAGTTTCTGTTTCTTTAGACTCTTATGTGTTTGATTGGCTTCAATAACTTTTGAACTTTTATTCATTTCATACGCTCAACTGATAAGCCTACTTTTATTTTAATTTTTTATCAAACCCAAAGTATATAAAGATATACTAGCATGACCGTATCGGAATTCCACTTCTAATTTGATATGAAAGAACAAAGATTACATCAACCTTGAGTAGAAACTACTCTGATTGAAAAATTGCTTTTCAAATAGAAACTAATTAGTAGGTACTTCATAAGAGTAATAGTATAGAGATGCTCTCTATACATTATGTCCATTATATGTTGATTGCTTTAATTTTTAATTTAATAGATAAACAAAAAATCCCATATAATTGATTTCTTAAAATTAACTAAAATAGTCTCTAAAATATGTTTTTATTTTCCAAAATTTTTAAAATATAAATAAAACTAAAAAAAATTATTTTGAGTTTAAAATAAATAT
Organism: Nepenthes gracilis; assembly: GCA_033239525.1. Lineage (NCBI taxonomy): Eukaryota > Viridiplantae > Streptophyta > Magnoliopsida > Caryophyllales > Nepenthaceae > Nepenthes > Nepenthes gracilis. The sequence goes on along the minus strand of BSYO01000016.1, from coordinate 15,290,080 downwards.
ACTTTATATTTAGATGAATATTTATAATCAGTAAGTCAGTTCAGTTTGAATTTGATCTGATTATTGGGATATTAAATTTTAATTATTTTTGTCTATAATTAAAACTAAATAGGTTAAATATAGTATATAAATATCGTATTTATAATATTTTGAAAAATCAGTATTTAAATTGAAATAATACGTAAAATTTCAAAACTAAAACTCTCTGCATGAAAAATAACTAATCATATAAAAATATATTTTGCTAAAAAAAATTTCTAAAATTTGAAATTTATTTAAAGTAAAAAGTATATTAAAAAAATAATTTAAGAGAAGCTGAACTAATTATTTTTATTCATAATTTTATTCAAAAAAATTATAATCAAACCTAATTTTAAAATTATATCATTTACAATAGTTATATATTTAATTATAATATATAGAATTTCGAAAATATCAAAATTAACCCCCAATTTTTTACTTTTTCTTTTTTTAAATACTCTTAATTTATATATATCTTAATTATTTCTATAAAATGTAAATTCATACAAAAATTAGGTATATAAATAAATTTATTTATTAAATAGGTCAAATTTTTATAAATTATTAAACATTTGTATTTATATTTTATAAATTTATAAAATAATAATTTCATAATTATATATTCTAAAATATTATTATATTAATAGAATTTAAAAATTATAAAAAATATTATAAAATTTTTTAAAAATAAAAATATAATAAAATAATTATTTAAAATAAAAAATAAATTAAAAAAGTGAAAAAAAAGTAGGGAAAAAAAACAGAAGAATAATCCCCTGACCTTGGGAAAAGAGTCGACACCGAGTTTGTGCGGCGGAACCGCCCCTGGAGCCACCGGTGCATCGTGTCTCCGAACGTGCATTATTAGAAAGTAGCTTTCGATCCATGCAGGCAGTTCCACTTCCTCATCGCGGGCTAAAGTTCACGTGGTGGCGATCTGCGAAATGCCGAGAGTACTCTCCTTCCTTTCTCACAGTCATACACACCACCCGAAAAATTCAAAACTCAATCAATCATACGTCTAGAGGCACTCAATCTCTCTCTTCTGCCTCTCCAATGAAAAAGCGACAATGCCGCCAACTTTCGTACACACTTAATATTTGCTTCGCCAAACGGGCAATCGCCCCCACTAATCCAAGACTCGGCTATAGTCTTCAGCCTCTCGGTTTATCTCTGCGAAATTTTGGTTCAGCTCTGGAAGTTCAGATAAATGGCTGATCCCTCAGCTTCTGTAGAGTTGCCGGAATCGGTGGAGACTTTGATCGAGAAAATTTGCCGGGAGCAATCGCTACCGCCGCTGGGAACTCCCGCCAAAAGAGAGCTTGCGTCGCTTGGCGAAGAGGAGTCGCTGAAAAATCTTAAAATAATACGGAAGTCGAAGATTTATAAAAGTCTTGATGGTTTCATTTTTTACATGGCTAAGAAATCGCGCGTTGGAGTTCCTTCTCCTCTATCCCAGTCTCCTCAGTCTCAGTTCGCTTCCCCTGCTTCCGTTGCTAGCAGCTCTCGAGGTCTATCTCTCTCGCTGGCTATATATCGAACTGCACTGAAATTTCCAGAAAGATATTTTGAAAGGCCTTCATTTTTTTCCCCTTTTGCTGGATATAATTTATGAAAGTCACTACATTTTGCCTATTCCTTTTTATTTGAATGTTATCAATGCTCTGTTCACACCAGGGAAAGAAAGGGGAAATGGAAAAGGAGTTCCCCTTTTCCTGAAAACATAGCTTTGTCATTCTGATATAGTAAGAGTTAACTGTTGATAGAATGTAGGCTTTATTGTGTAAAGTGAAATGCCCAACTGTGTTGAAGTCATTGCATTGAAGTCATGTAGGACGAAGCATTTGGGCTAAGCATGGTGATTCCAAAACTTATGGATCCATGAAATTGGAGAAAGCTGACTTTGCTCTTAAAACGGACTTAAACAAGATGTCTTTGTTTTCTTCTGAAGAAGATCCCTCTTCGTACATTCCTGCCGCCCCATTCAAAAGCCAATTTCAATTGGCAATATCAGTTTTTTTGAGGGATATGTGTTTGGGAAAACGGGAATTCGAGAATTACTCGGTGAATGAATACACGTCCTAAGGAGAGGCCTTATAACGTCACTTTTTCTGAAGATATTATTCAGCTTTTATAAATGCAAGCGAGTTTGTGCTACTTGTCTTGAGCATATAATGAAATTTTGTTTGACTGCATTGAATGAAATCAAACACAGAACGGTAATGAAATCAGAATTGTCTAGAAAGCAGTTTCTTAGAATATCTGATTTTGTTTTAATTTGTTCTTATCCAAAATTGATGGCACCTGAAAAACATGTCTAAAAATTGCAAAATGACGGTTGGTAGCTAGGTTAGCTGATAAAATCGTCAAAAGTTTACTTCAGAATGTCACATATGCTACATATATACGTCATTGACAAGTGGCCTGTGCCGCATGTCCAAGTGCCAACCCTATTGGGGACTTCACAATATTTACAAAATTGTATATCTCCAACACCATGGTTTTGACGGTAAACTTTTTCAAATTACATAAATCAATGTTTAGGATATGGATTTTTCTAATGACCGTCTGGTTAATTATTTTTTAGGAATATGATTTGAAGTTCATTGCCGAAATCCAAGATATATTTGTTGGAAATAATTTCACTATGGTAAAAGAATAATAAATGCTTCTTAAAACTTTCTCTAACAGATTACTGTAATGGCACTTATTATAAGGACAGTTAAGAATATTCCAATTATTAGAATTTTGGATCCTTTATAGTAGTGATGGATACGGTCAGCCCAGCTCAAGAACAGGGCCCATTAGCGAAAAAAATTGGCTTATAACAGAATGTCTCAATCGGTCAAGATGTCTCAGTTGGCCCCAAACGGATGAGTGAATTCGTTGGCCCGGTCAGGGTTGCCCATGATCATTTCCTGCATGTTAAAAGAACCTATCATAATTGATCGGAACGAACAAACTCTTTCCTTTATCCAAATTGTTCAACGGACACTGTAATTGGTTAGGAACCGTTAGCCAAACGATATTCCTTTATCCATTTAGGCAGTTCCGTGGACAGTTGTCAGTGAAGGTTAAACTGTCATCTAACTCTATATATATTTCTCCTTCCCAACGGGAGAAGAGGAGGAGAAAATGACACCAAAAGTGCACTAAGAAAATACTCAAGCAGTTTAAGTACACTGCCAACTTCATTACCACCACCACTAAAAAGGAGTTTTCTGGTGACGCTCTGATGCCCAACCATCGACCTCTCATAGACACCCGCCCTCTCACTCGAGCGTATCATCTCTCTCAAAGACGCTCCCTGTAGAGCCGAACCCTTAGAGCCGTGCTCTCTAAAAAATCCACACTCAACTCCCTCACCTTTGCATCTGCAACTTACTTTCTGCATCCTCACATTTTTCTATCTTCTTAGAAAGATTATTAATTTGAGCATTAGAGGATAAATTAGGGAGTGCATCTCGCCAGTCTTCTAACCTTTTGTTTGTTTGTTGTATTGTGTAGGATCCAGGTTCGGAGTAGAGGGAGGCCAAACCCGCTTCGGATTGATTAGACCAAGTTATCCGAATTGCGGCTCCCTGATCCATACAGTAACCCGGATCCGAGGACGCATCAGTGGGGATTATTGAAGCAATATGTTTCAAATGAGCCATTTCACATTCCGGAAACATTTGGGGACATTTTGGAATTTTTTTGGCTGAAATTGTTTTTCTTTTTCTTTTTTTTTTGGGGCTTGGTTTCGTTGTTACTACTGAACTCTCCTATGTTGATAACTTCGAGTCATGATTTAGTGCCTCAGTTCGATTATTTTGTGCTGTTTTTGAAGTTGACAGATAATAGATATTCAAATACTCTATACGTAGTATTTTATAGTTTAATTTAGTGTTTCCCGTGTTTTTGTTTCCTATATTTTAGGAAATGTCGTTTCCCCATTCCCGTTTCCATGCTGCATAGATTACAAATATTGTAATGCATAAATAACAAACGTTTAGGATTTGATATTTGAGGTTAGTTTCACTATAAGACGCTCAGAAACCTTTTTGGGTTGGCCTGAGATAACAGGGGATATATTGATTTCTTTGGAGATATCTCATTTCTAAGTACATTAAGTCCTCTTACCTTCTGTTTTCTCTACTTCACCATATGCAAATACATGGTTGAAGTTTTGGTAAACAGTGTCTCATTTGAGTCCCCTCCATCCACATGGGGGAGATAAGGGAAAAGGCAAAAGTTATCTTTGTTGTAGCATCAATTTCATTGAGTTGTGATTGTACCAATGGTTCTAGTCGGTGGAGAATACATTTTGTGATTTCACAAATCCTTCTTCATCAAAGTAGTTATTGCTTATCTTACTATTTAACAGCGAGCTTAGCATGAGCTTTATTTCTGTGTGAGGATATATTCCAAGTCTTGGTGGATATTATCAATCAGCATTTTTCATCTGCAAAGTTGTAGTTAATAGAACTTACATAGCATTTAATAACTAGCTAGCATTATATGGGATCTATTGAAAATTGAGCGGAATTAACATGTTTTTATCGAAAATGAGAAGGTAGAGCTTCAAATTCGCAATTAGTCAAATTATAGTAAAACAGGCTTGTCAAATATTGAGACATGCTTATAACATGTTCTGAAGAAAGTGATTTTTATGTCAAGTAATATGTTCACATTTGTTGAAAACGTCGTAGTTACCTGGGAGGCTGGGTAATAGTCCATGTAGTTTACTGTATGCAGCCAAGCTTTAGTTGCTAAAAATTAAATTACGTATGACCATTCATGCATGTGAGGAAATCTTGGGTGCAAAAAATAGCCAACCTAGAAAAATAAAGTGGAGAATTTCATTTAGCCTGGTAAGTTCAGAAAACTTTTTGCCCTTTCTTGATAATATTAGTGCCTCACATCCTGGTGCTGTAACAACAGTCACCGTTGCACCTATGTGGTTGACCTTCTTCTGAGCTTGAGGATTTTTTCTCCTGAAATCCTTTTCTTGACTCGGTTTTCTGGTAGAGGAAATATTCTCCATTTCTCCTTAAAATTCTTATATTTCTGCTCTTTCGTTTCTGCATTTCTTCCCTTGTTTATTTTTTTTAATTTTTTATTTTCTTTGGTTTTATTTTTGTTTGTTTTGGGGAACCTATTGGTCTATAAGAACAGAATAGTGATGCGTCTTGGATCCGAGTCTTGGACGGATTCGGGTTCAGTTGCTCTTTAGGCTTGTCTTTGGCGTGGATCCGGTTTTACGTCGTGTGGCTTGAATCCTGCACACTACAACAAAAGATGAGAAGTTAGAGGAAAACGGCGGAACTTGCTCCTAGTTTATCCTTCGATACTCAAGTCAGTAATCTTTCTTCCGAGATGAAGAAGGTAAAGACAAGAATTTGCGCTTAAATAATGTCGGGAGGGAATTCATGAGTTTGACTTGGAGGTGCATTCAAAGACGGAGTGACTTTAGGTCGTAGTGCACTTGCGGAGAGCAATTTTTCGGACCACCGAGTTCGCAAAGAGTGAGTAGTGGGAAAGAAAATGACAATTGATTGTTTGGAGAGTTGATCGCTTGTGCGAGTTTGAGTATTTCAGAGAGCGTATCCTTAGAGTGTGTCCTCAGGGTTTTTTATAGCCGTCGGATAGCGCCACCTTTTCTTAGGTGGCAAGACGGGCTACCAATCATTTGTGGCTATAAATAATGCGGGCGCCATTTAGGGTTGCAACGGCCGGAAGGGTGGATTCCTTCCTCCGCGAAGATGTTGTACGCCGTGAATGCTGAAGTTTCCATTGTAAGTCGTGCGCTTATTTGGGGTTTTCCTTCCGGGATGTGCACTGATTTGGGGCTTCTGTTTTAGAGGAGGTTGTCATTTGAGGAGATTCTCGGACGTGCACCCATTATGGCGGATGACTTGTTGACGTGGGAAGGCTCATGAGCCGCCTTGGGCCGCATCTTCATTTTGAAGGTCCTCTGGTGTCACCGGGCGCGACCATCTTTTGGAATAGTGCGTTGCGATTCTCCTAGACTGATCACCTCTTTAGCCACCCTTACTTGACCTCTTTATCACCAAACCCCGTTTGGTGGTATGAATTTCTCCAAAGATGTTTATGATGGGATGTGAAAGGCCGTGTTGTTTTCTCGGAGTGGCCCCAAATTCCCCTTTTCACTTGTTCTCGTAACTTCCCTGTTTTCGATTTTTGATTTTGTTAGATTGGCGTTCCTTTAGTGTTTTCCCGGCTTGGTTTCGTTGTTACTAATTAAGAGCTTGTGCTGTTAACTTCGAGTCATGATGTAGTGCCTCAGTTCGATTATTTTGTGCTGTTTTTGAAGTTGACAGATAATAGATATTCAAATACTCTATACGTAGTATTTTATAGTTTAATTTAGTGTTTCCCCTGTGTTTTTGTTTCCTATATTTTAGGAAATGTCGTTTCCCCATTCCGTTTCCATGCTGCATAGATTACAAATATTGTAATGCATAAATAACAAACGTTTAGGATTTGATATTTGAGGTTAGTTTCACTATAAGACGCTCAGAAACCTTTTTTAGGTTGGCCTGAGATAACAGGGGATATATTGATTTCTTTGGAGATATCTCATTTCTAAGTACATTAAGTCCTCTTACCTTCTGTTTTCTCTACTTCACCATATGCAAATACATGCTTGAAGTTTTGGTAAACAGTGTCTCATTTGAGTCCCCTCCATCCACATGGGGGAGATAAGGGAAAAGACAAAAGTTATCTTTCAGAAAGAGCATCAATTTCATTGAGTTGTGATTGTACCAATGGTTCTAGTCGGTGGAGAATACATTTTGTGATTTCACAAATCCTTCTTCATCAAAGTAGTTATTGCTTATCTTACTATTTAACAGCGAGCTTAGCATGAGCTTTATTTCTGTGTGAGGATATATTCCAAGTCTTGGTGGATATTATCAATCAGCATTTTTCATCTGCAAAGTTGTAGTTAATAGAACTTACATAGCATTTAATAACTAGCTAGCATTATTTGGGATCTATTGAAAATTGAGTGGAATTAACATGTTTTTATCGAAAATGAGAAGGTAGAGCTTCAAATTCGCAATTAGTCAAATTATAGTAAAACAGGCTTGTCAAATATTGAGACATGCTTATAACATGTTCTGAAGAAAGTGATTTTTATGTCAAGTAATATATTCACATTTGTTGAAAACGTCGTAGTTACCTGGGTGGCTTGGTAATAGTCCATGTAGTTTACTGTATGCAGCCAAGCTTTAGTAGCTAAAAATTAAATTACGTATGACCATTCATGCATGTGAGGAAATCTTGGGTGCAAAAAATAGCCAACCTAGAAAAATAAAGTGGAGAATTTCATTTAGCCTGGTAAGTTCAGAAAACTTTTTGCCCTTTCTTGATAATATTAGTGCCTCACATTCTGGTGCTATAACAACAGTCACCGTTGCACCTATGTGGTTGACCTTCTGAGCTTGAGGATTTATTCTCCTGAAATCCTTTTCTTGACTTGGTTTTCTGGTAGAGGAAATATTCTCCATTTCTTCTTAAAATTCTTATATTTCTGCTCTTTCGTTTCTGCATTTCTTCCCTTGTTTATTTTTTTTTAATTTTTTATTTTCTTTGGTTTTTTTTTTGTTTGTTTTGGGGAACCTATTGGTCTATAAGAACAGAATAGTGATGCGTTTTGGATCCGAGTCTTGGACGGATTCGGGTTCAGTTGCTCTTTAGGCTCGTGCTGACGTAGGATCTGGTTTCTGTCCTGTGTGGCTTGAATCCTGCACACTACAACAAAAGATGAGAAGTTAGAGGAAAACGGCGGGACTTGCTCCTAGTTTATCCTTCGATACTCAAGTCAGTAATCTTTCTTCCGAGATGAAGAAGGTAAAGACAGAATATGCCAGAAATAATGTTGGGGAGGGAATTCATGAGTTTGACTTGGAGGTGCATTCAGCATGGAGTGACTTTAGGTCGTAGTGCACTTGCGGAGAGCAATTTTTTGGACCACCGAGTTCGCAAAAGAGTGAGCAGTGGGAAAGAAAATGACAATTGATTGTTTGGAGAGTTGATCGCTTGTGCGAGTTTGAGTATTTCAGAGAGCGTATCCTTAGAGTGTGTCCTCAGGATTTTTTATAGCCGTCGGATAGTACCTTTTCTTTAGCGCTAGGCAAGATCTACCAATCATTTGTGGCTATAAATAATGCGAGCGCCATTTAGGGTTGCAACGGCCGGAAGGGTGGATTCCTTCCTCCGCGAAGATGTTGTATGCCGTGAATGCTGAAGTTTCCATTGTAAGTCGTGCGCTTATTTGGGATTTTCCTTCCGGGATGTGCACTGATTTGGGGTTTCTGTTTTAGAGGAGGTTGTCATCTGAGGAGATTCTCAGCATTGCAGCCAATTATGGCGGATGACTTGTTGTACGTGGGAAAGGGTTTGTGAGCCGCTTCCGGTTTGGGCCGCACCTTCTTGCTGTTTGAAGGTCCTCTCTGGTCAGCTGGGGCGTTGACCATCTTTTGGGATAGTGCGTTGCGATTCTCCTAGACTGATCGCCTCTTTAGGCTGGCCTACTTCAGCCGTCTTCATCACCAAACCCCCATGTTGGTGGTATGAATTTTCTGCCTCCAGCATGTTTATAATGGGACGTGAAAGGCCGTGTTGTTTTCTTAGGTCTGGCCCAAATTCCCCTCTTCACTGTTCTCAGTGTAACTTCCCTGTTTTTTGATTTTTTGCAGATTTGTTAGATTGGCGGTCCTTTAGTGTTTAGCATCCCGCTTGCTTCCCCGCGTGCTATAAATTAAGAGCTTGTGGCGTTTTTTCGCATCATCTCCCTCCTTAATGAGTGAATTGGTGCGGGAGCTTCATATTGCTGCGAGGCTTGTCGTTTCAGCCACTAGCTCTGAGCTTAGGCCTTTCACGTTCTCTGATGCTGTTTTCTCGATACACAGTGCTGGTTTGCTTTGGTCCACCCTTTTTGTGCAGGTGACCGCTTTGGTCACTCATTTTCGTGCAGGTGGCTGCCGACATGCTTTAAATCCGCATTTGAATCTCACTCGAGAGTTCTCTCAAATGGAGAAGGGCCTTCAAGCCGGGCTGCTTTCTTATGTATTTCTCCCTTCCCCTCTTTTTCGTTATTGTTGTTTCACTGTACATTAGCTTTTGAAGTTTGTGTAATTTATAAAAAGAAGGTTAATGAGAAGACTAGCAACTGTTTTTATGTATAATTCTTTCGTTGCCTCTCTGTCTTTTGTTGTCATGCACACCTTGTTATTTCTGTTATTATTATTATTATTATTATTATGTTTTTGGCTCTACAATGGTCAAGGAGTTGTGGGTCTTGGCCGGGCGGCTTGATAGATGCAGTGGCCGTAATCTTGGAGTGGAAATGGTCTAGTCAAAGAAATCAAGGGGATAGTTGACCGACTTTCGTAGACCAAACCATTGGAATCCGGAGAGAAGGCAGAGCCGGAATGGCAGTTGACCGGCTTTGTTGACCAAACAATTGGAATCCGGAGAGTTGGGTGGAACCGGAGTGGCAGTTCACTGGCTTCGTTGACCAAACAGTTGGAATTTGGAGAGCACGGCGGAGTCGGAGTGGCAATTGACTAGCTCCATTGACCAAGCAGCTAGGATCTGGAGAGCAGGGTGGAGCCGGAATGGTAGTTGACCGACTCCGTTGACCAAGCGGCCAGGATTCGAAGAGCAGGCGGAGCCGGAATTGCAGTTGACCGGCTTCGTTGACCAAGCCGCTAGGATCCGGAGAGCAGGGTGGAGTCGGAATGGCAGTTGACCGGCTCTATTGACCAAGCCGTTAGGAGAACAAACCGGATGGTTTTAATATATTATTTTACTCCGCCGCCAGCTAGGCACTCGAGGAGTTGTGCCTAGCCACCTGGGGATTCACTTTTTTGTTGCGACTTGTCATTTTTTGCCACGTGTCGCTGTAGAAAATGGCCATAATCTTGTGATAAATGAGACTGGTGATTCGACTTGACCTTGCTCTTTTTGGATTCGACATGCGTCCGGCATAATTGTTGTGCCTTTTCGAGGTGATGCCCCGTTTTGGCGGCGGTGACGTCTATAAAAATTGAGGGCTAATTCAAATTTTCTCCAGCTTCCTTTATTGCATCCTTTCGAATCCATTCTCCTGCCTTTTCCTCTACTTGTTTCCATGGCACCCACAGTCGAAGTGACTTGCTCTATTCTCAGTTCCAGTGATATCAGAGCCCTTTATGTGCTGTATAACATTCTGACTTCCATCGTGTTTGTTGTTCCTGGGAAGCATGATAGGGCTTGCTCCCACCGGAGGAACACATTACTGTCTACAAAGCTTACTAGCGGAGCGGCTTCGTCTCTCAATTCTTGAGAAGTTGCTTAACATCTTTCAGGCCTTTGGCGTACCTATCACAAGGCTCCACGCGAATGCGGTGCGCTATCTGTGTTAGTTATGTATATTCCTCCGCCATCATTCGAGGATGCTATCTGTGGAGGCGGTGAGGGTTATTTTTAAGTTTACACAGCGGGGATTGGATCTTGCTCTCCCCCAGGGAATTACGCATCAGCCAAGTTATCTACGAGTCCGTGAAGAACTAGAAGTACCGGTTCTTCTTTGTAAGGGTTTTTGAAGGCCCAGTGTGTATGCTTTTAGGGGCATACATCTCAGATATGCTTTTAGGAGCACTTGAAGGCCTTGTGTGTATAAGAAGTTATCTACACCTACGATTTATTTAGGTGACTGCCCTAAGATGGAGGATCCCTTGGGGAACGTGGCGCAAGCCTTTGGCCATGCCTGAATGGGTATCAGATCAACTTCGATCGATGAAAAGTTCTGGCATTCCTTGAGTCCAAAAAGTCAACAGGGAAATCGGGGTCCGCCAAGGAAACGATTCTCCTGCTGAAATGGATCCCTACCTGGAACCGCTCCTCTAGGGTGGGAGCCACCTCCTCAGAGCGAAGCCTTATCCTTAGCTTGCCTTTAAGAGTCGCTATCCTCTCCATGACCCGGGCATGTGATCTAAAGACTTCTTGCAGCCTGGTGTCAGACTCTAACAGGGCCTAGTCGAGGTAATTAGCCTGGAGTTCTCATCGCCATTCTCCGTCTGTATTTGTCCATCGCTGCTTCCCTCTTCGGAGGAGGGTTCTGGTGACGGGGAAGACAACGCTTCTTGTCGCAAACCAAGCAAAGTTAGAATATCGATCATGTCTCCATCAGCCACGGTGAGTGCAGAAGGCCTGTGAGGCCAAGTGGTGAACAGAATTGCAAGAGACGCCACTCTTAAATAGGTAAAACTTTTGCTGAAAACGATGCCACAGTAGAAATCGAAGGTTGCGTCGCTTTTATGCGAAGCGACTCGTGTCCTCACCTGGTCGAATCCGCTTGCAGCACCATAATGACATATGTCATGTCATATCATTAGGCGGTGCACCGGCACAGTTTGTAGTAAAGACCGAGGACCCCGCCCTTACGTGGCCCCAAACCACAACATGGGTCGCAGATACAAAAGTAACCATGCCCGGCTGGCTAGCCAACGCAGAAAAACCAGACAACACAGAAATTAGCACTTTTATGAAATGATTTTCTTTTCATTAATAAATGGTGCTGTATAAATGGCTGACACAAGGGAGGAAAAACAAAATCTAAAAATACAAAAAATTGTCTGAGCTAGGGCTGGGGGCTTCTAGGAGGACGCGAGGATGGCTCCCCTCTGCCTTGGGAGAAGTCGATTAAGTGGTCATGCTCCAAAGCCACGTGGTTGATGGGGTTGAAGAAGCCAAGCGAAAAGTTGGGGGCCACCATGGTGACAATCCGTTTGCAGAGACGAATACCTTCCCAAAGCCTAGCATTCAACGCTTGGCTTACTTCCTCTAGACGCAGACGGGTAGTCATCTCGCCCTCAAGCTTGGCGTTCTTTATTCAAAGTTCGCTTGCTAGTTTCTTGGCGTTGATGGCTTGAGTCTTCGGCCTCCTCAACCTGTCCTTCAACTCAGCCAACTCCAGCTTGAGGGCAGTAGCCTCCTCACGGTCTTGTTGGGCCTGTGCGGCAGCAGCAGCAGCAACACTTGATTGGCTCAGATCCCCTCTAGTTAGAGAATTTTCTCCTCCCGCTCATCAATCATCACAGCCCGCTGTTGCAGGCCCTTTATCACGGTACTTACCTACTTTTGGTCCTACAACTCCAACAAACAAAAAGAGGAGAGATGTCAAACCACGCCGGTAGAACAGAAAGGAAAGAGGAAGTCTTCTTCGAGGAAATACCGAAATGAATTTATGCTTCTTCCTAGTTGGATTAGGCGCCTTAGGGCTCAGGTGCGGAAGGTCCTCCAACGGGCTAACTGGAAGGCTAAGCCTGGCAGCCTTCCGGACCAGCTCCACCGCATCCACCATTTCATTAGCGACATGAGCTTCCTCCGCATGGGCCTCCACAGCGTGGCATTTAAGAGGCCCATCAGCGCAAGGAGCAGGGCGGCAGAAAAACTAATCTCACCCGCATCCACCGGCCCCGCTGGCGGTATTGCCCCGATTACGCCTGCTCTCTGGCTACCGGTTTTGCCGGTTGTTCAACAATCACTTCTGCTGGCTCTCCAGCTGCCTGATTTGCCAGCCCTTCGACAACTAGTTCTGCTAGCTCTTCGGCTGTTGGGCCTATCGGCTCTCCATCTATTGGTCGGTTGGTGCTGTAGATACACCGGATGGCGGCAGCTCGACAACAGGCTCCTCGACAACGTCTCTCGTAATGCCCAGATCCAAGGGAGTAATGGGCGTCTCTACCCATGATGGCTCGCTGACGCCCCAAGCGCTCGGCCATGCGAAAGTCGGTGGCAGTGGAGGACGAGGAGGAAGGCGGAGCTAGTGCAGCTTGCTTTTAGGAAGGGTTGCAGAGGATCCCCGAATGAGCCCTAGCCTCTCTCTTGAGGCTCGATGGCCTGGGAGGAGCCTTTGCCCCATTTCAGGTGGCGGAGCGAGCCCATGGGCTCGCTTGATCTCTTTGGGGGACACGAGGTGGTCCCTCCTAAACTCGTCTAGATGCACCCGGACTAACGCCACAAGTGGCTCAACGGCCTCCACCTCCTCTCGTGAAGGCCTTCTGGTGAGGATTTCAGGCACATTGCTCCAATCCTTAGACAAGGGCCAGTCGTCGGAAACCCTTACAAAGAAGAAACGGTCTTTCCAATTCTTCATGAATTTGTAGATAACCTGGCTGCTGCGTAACTCCTTGGGAGAGAGGGAGATCTAATCCCCGCTTTGTGTAAATCTAAAAATAACCCTCACCGACTTTGCAGATAGTATCCTCAAATGATCGCAGAGGAATATGCGCAACGAACACATATAGTGCACCGCATTCGCGTGGAGCCTCGCGATAGGGACTCCAATGGCCTGATAGATGTCTAGCAGCTCCTCAGGAATGGGGAGACGAAGTCCACTCTGCAAGTGAGCCACATCGGCAGTAATGTGTCCCTCCGATAGGGCGCAAGCCCTATCATGCTTCCTAAGAACAACAAACATGATGGAATTTGGAATGTTATATTGCACGTAAAGGGTGCTGATGCCGCTAGAACCGAGAACAGAGCAAGTCGCATCAACTGTGGGTGCCATGGAAATATGTAGAGGAAAGGGCTAGAGAATGGATTCGAAAGGATGTAATAAAGGAAACAGGAGAAAATTTGAATTAGCCCTCAGTCTTTATAGACGTTGCCTTTGCCAAAACGGAGAAGTGCCTCAAAAAGGCGCGGTAATTATGCTGGACACATGTTGAATCTAGAAAGAGTATGGTCAAGTTCAATTGCGCATGTCATTTATTTTCAATATTATGGCCGTTTTCTACAACGACATGTGGCAAGAAATGACTTGTCGCAACAGAAAAATGTGAATCCCTAGGCGGCTAGGCACAACTCCTCAAGTGCTGAGCTGGCAACGGAGTAAAACAATATATTAAAACAACCGGGTTTGTTCTCCTGGTGGCTTGGTTAATGGAGCCAATCAACTGCCATTCCGACTGCTTGGTTAATGGAGCTGGTCAACTGCCATTCTGGCTCCGCCCTCTCTCTGGATTCCATTGGTTTGATCTACGAAAGCCTATCAACTATGCATTCGCTTTCTTTGATCAAATAATTTTCGCTCCAAGATAACGGTCGTCCTGTCTGTTAAGCAGCCCGGCTAGGACCCACAACTCCTCGGCCATTCCGAAGCCAAAAAAATAATAATAATAACAAGGTGTGCACAAAGATGAAAGACAGAGAGATAATAGAAGAATTGTACGCAAAAACGGTTGACTAGTTTTCTCATTAATCTTCTTCTGACAAGTTACACGGCCTTCAGAGGTTACTGTGCAGCGAAACAACAGTAACGAAAAAGAGGGGAAGGGATAAATACATAAGAAAGCAGCCCAGCCCGAAGGCCTTTCTCCATTTGAGCAAACTCTCTAGCGAAAGAGCGAGATTCAAATGCAGATTTATAGCATGTCGACAGCCATTTGCACAAAAGGGATGACCAAAGTGACTACATGCACAAAAACGGGGGACCAAAGCAGACCAGCACTGTGTCTCGAGGCAACGACACCAGAGAATGCGAATGGCCTAAGCTGAGAGCTAGTGGCCGAAATAGCAAGCCTTGCGGTAATATGAAGCTCCCGCACCATTTCACCAAGCAGGGAGATGATGCGAAGAAACGCTACAAGCTCTTCATTTATAGCATGCTAGGAAGCAAGCAGGACACTAAACACCAAAGGATTGCCGACTTGGCAAATTTGTTGAAATTCGGGAAACAGGGGATTTACGTTGAGAACAATGAAAAAGGGAATCTGGGTTAGACCTGAGAAGACAACATTACCTGTCACGTCCTATCGTGAACATACCGGAGGCTGAAAATTCGGACCACTGGCATGGGGATCTAGTGATGAGACAGTTGGAGTGGGTCAGTCCAAAAAGGCAATCAGCCCAGGAGAATTGCGCCCCGTTGTCCCAAAGGACGGTCAATACCTCAGTTGACCGAAGAGGACCTTTAGATAGCCGAGTGCGGCTCAAACCAGATGCAGCCCAAACCGGAAGCGACCCACGAACCCTTTTCCGCACACAACAGGTCATTCGCCCTAATTAGTCGCGATGCTGAAAATCTCCCCAGATTGCAATCTCCTCTGAAACGGAAGCCCCCAAATCAGTACATATACCGGAAGGGAAGCCCCCAAATCAGTGCACGACTCACAATGGAAGTTTCAGCATTCACGGTATGCAACATTTCCGCGAATGAAGGAATCCTCCCTTCCGGCCATTGCAACCCTAAATGGCGCTTGCATTCCCTCGATGGATGGAAAGGATCCCCTCAAATGAATGGCAGCCCATCTTGCCGCCTTAGGAAAGGTGGCGAGGTCTGACGGTTACAAAAAGTCTTGGGGACACACTCTAAGGATACGTTTTCTAAAATACTCAAACTCGCACTAGCGATCAACTCTCCAAGCAATCAATTGCCATTTTCTTTTCCTCTCCTCGCTCTTGCGAACACAAGTGGTTCGAAAAGCCGCTCTCCATGAGCATACTACGACCTAAAGCCACTTTACGCCTGGTGCACCTCTGAGTTAAATTCACAAATTCCCTTCCCAGCTTCATTTCTAGCATATTCTGTCTTTACCTGCTTCATCTTGGAAGAAAGATTACTGATTTGAGTTTCGAAGGATAAACCGGGGAGTAAGTCCCGCTGTTTTCTTGATTTCTTGTCTTTTGTTGTGGTGTGCAGGATCCAAGCCACGCAGGACGGAAACCGGATTGTACGTTCGCACAAGCCTAAGGAACAGCTGAATCCGAATCCGTCCAAAAACTCGGATCCGGGATGCATCAAGTACATTAAGCTTCAGTCAGTATGTTAAGAGAGGATATAACTTAATTCACATACATCAAGGTGGAAGGCTTTTTTAGAGAGTGCCTAAAGTGGAGATATTAATTGGTTGTAAAGCTTTTTCTTATATGGCAAATGTTTGCAATTATTTTGATGTTCTCGACACTATTTTTGCTTGAACAAATCTTGAAAATTTTTCTCTTGAAAAATTTCTCAGGAAGTGATTCCAATCCTAGCAAATGCACAAGGGTCATAGATTTTTCTGGTAAGTAGTAATCTCCAGACAGCTTTCCTCTAAATGCCCCCACCCCCCCAAACCGCCTTGACTTGAAACCTTTTTTGTACCTGCACTTCCCCCTTTTCTTTCCTTGCTATCCTGCCCAGCTGTTCTTAATTTGATTGCCTAATGTGGGTGCAGATGAGATAGCCACCCGAGCACAGGGGCCTCAAATTGACTCACCTTTAAACGAGTGGGTGGCTGGGGCGCAGACATCTACTCCTCACTCATGTGCATTACATGAACTTGAATTTAGAAAGGCCTTTTTAGTTTTAAATTACATTGGAAGGTAAATATTTATCCATCTAGTTCTGTTGATTAGTGTGTTCAACCTGCAAAATGATTGAGTTGCTATTCTGTGCAGGAGCAAGCTTGAGGACGTGACTTCGGTGGATGATATTAAATTACTCCAAGAACTTCAAACAATGTGGGCATTTGAGTCCCATGTTTGGAATAAATTTGGCCAACATTTTTGTGACAAAAAGGACCGATTGAAGGTTATTACACATAATCCTACAATATTGTTGCCATTTGATATGTTAAATTGATATGTCTTGGTATGGTGCCATGAAGTAAAAAGCAGTGCAAGGCTAAGTATCTTGGAATTACCTGGGTATTTTGTTTCCTGATCCATAAGACCATCTGGATTTTTGTTGCAAAAAAGAATGCCTTCTTGACACGCTCCCAGTCTAGTGCCCGCAGAAAAGGAACCTTGCTTTGTTCAGCGGCTCATGTGCTTTATATTCTAGTGATGTTTGTTGGTGCGTGTTCAGCAGATTCTCATAGCCTGTGAAGTTTTGTTTGTTGAAAAAAATTCAATGCAAATCTAGCATATCTCCAATATATGTTTTGCAGTTACTCTTATCTGCTCGTATATGGCAGGATCAAAATCCATTTTTCATGGGATGGAGTTCTAACATTCTGTTTAAATGATGTCACAGTATTTGTATCTGCAATGATATTCTTTTCCAAAGTAACTGAAATCCTGCATCTTCCCTTCATCTGAACTACAAAAAATTAGTTTATTCACTTTTTCCCACCTCGGGACTTGCAGTATCTTGATTGGGATTCTGGGAGGAGATATTGCTATCATTGTCATGTTTATCCAGATGGGAGCTGTTACTTCAAGGTTTGTACCTTTGTTTCCTGGTAATACTTCCCTGAGATATCAATTTATGTTTTTTTAAAAGCTGAACATGCACTATTGTATGATTAGCTGTGCGGCCCCTCCTTGCTTTATTTATATTCGTGGGATTTTTTTTTTTGCTTGGCATGCAAGCAATGCTGTGAAAATCTATCTGAAGCCATTTCCTTTACTGTATAAGAGGGTGAGAGATATCTAGTCAACTGAAGGTGATTTGCTGCTAACACTGTCTATCTACTGCCCTTGTGCTGTGGAGACTATTGGAATGGACTCCAATGATTTCAGGATATCTTCGAACGGATAATTACATGGAAAAATGCCAGGTGGTGGCACATTTTGAATTGCAAATGCATTGTGGTATATGCCCTTTCATGTGCTTGCAGATTGCACCAGGTGTTTGTTCTTCTCTTGTTATATCATCGTTGCTTTTGCTTTGGTAGTTGGTGGTCATAGAACTGGTTTGTGAGTTAGAAAATTCTGTAACGTGACCTAACTGGTGGGCAGGAATCTGATTGTACATGCTTGGGGGAGTGTTTTTGGTCATGCGTGATGAAGTTTATCAGGTGTCCACCAACTTATAGAGGTGACAGTGTGTACAATGATGAAGCTGTCACAAGTCACAAAACGAGATGCTTGGAAATTGGAGTTCAGTAAGAAAGGTTGAAAGCTTAGAAGATGGGTTGTGAATGCAGAGAGCAATATAGATGTAATCTTGAAGTTAGGAAGGGGAGGAGGAATTTATGGGATCCCTAGTTGTGGTTGATGATTGATTAGCTAGCATCAGATCCTCAATCTGAATGAATTGATGGACTTACTGGCTAAAATATTTGCTACTGTATAATGTGACGTGTAGCTACCGTGCACAGCTAAAGCATGCTGTGGCAATGACTTCGTTTATATCCTTTTATAATCAGTGTATTTTTGTTCTTTGATTCTCTGTGGTTTTCATTTGGTCTACCGTTGGATGAATGATAGCAAGCATTAATTTTGTTGGAAATAATTCATTCCTTGGGTTAGATGTTTGCTTAACTAGCAGTAAATTGGGCTACTTAATCTGCTCTTCTAAAGGTAATAGGTATAGAGTGTGAATTTGATCAGTTGCTCCAATTAATCTCGCAGTCTTGGTGTTTTGGCTGGATTCCTAGGTTTTGTTAGGTAGATCATTACAATTTAAGGAGATTGAGCTACTTCTTTTGAGCCTTGTTTAATGGTGGTTGTCCCCTGACCACCTTTTGCTTTTCTTGGCACAACCGATCTTATAAAATTGTTGTGTTAAGAAACACGAGTCCAGATAAAATCTATTGTAAACTATGATGCCTTGGATTTGATATTACTGTAGAATCATACATGAGAACACACACAATTAACCTTACTTGTCAGCAATGTTTAGTACAAGGTTTATAGTCAAGTTCATCTACAACAATGCCATTTGTGCATATCCACTCCCCTTAGGTATGACGACTGGTTACAGTGAAAAAAATATATCATATCAAGGTTACTATGTAGATGATTAAAAATGAATGAAAGCAGGATAATGAGCAGCTCACTGTTTCCCGGCAGAACAAAAAAATAAGGGGGTGTGACAAGTTCAATGACAGATAAGAGCCTAACATCTAGAAACAAATAAAGGAGTTTAATGCCACAAATGGCATAGAAACTCATTCGTGACTAAAATTTCAACTTCTAAATTAATTTTACAAATCTCTTTTTTTGAAGTGAAAATAAAGCAATTGCTCATCAAATACCGTTGCTATAAAACATAAGGCTGTAATAAACAGATATTTTCTTTAGCTATTGCTGCAATAAATTCCTCATTATGCTACCAAGCTTCACCATTATAGGAAAAGCTACTATCGAAAGGAGTAAAAAATTTAAGCTAGAAGTCCATAGGGATTGATCATAGGAATTAGATCTCAAAGGTTCAATCATATAAGCTTATTCATATGATGTGGACCAAGGATGAAAATTTGGTATCAGTATTGGTATCAATTGTGGTTATATGTTCATTGTATATATTGGATAATACATATTAGTATTTGATATATTGGATGGGATAAAATTTGAAAATTGTAAGTTGAGAGGGCCGTATCAACTAGTAAATCGGATATATCGGACGATATTTTGAATAGTAATTGTTATATCGGGTGTATTGATTGATACAGAAATGTATCGCGATATTGTCACGGTATCGGAGGGCGTTGATATACGTATAGGTTGATATTTTCATCCATTGTAGACAAGTCCCCAATATATATCTCAAAATTACTCCGGACTAAAAGTGTGCCTCAAAGGTTTCCTTTGCTAGTATAGCTGTTAGTTACATATCTAAGTGTCCTTCACAATACAAATTTGTACCACAGTCATTTTGTCGAATGAGTACTATGCTTGAAATTACGCCAGATAATTTCTTTATTATTCTGCATCTGTGGTAAAATATTTAATCCCTAATTCCATAAATAAGCCATAGCTGAATTTGCAACAATATAATCATATCTTTTTGTAGTCATAAGCTGTTAAACTGTTATCCACACCCTGGATTATGCTGAAAAGGATATAACTAGCTTCGATACTCCTAAGAGCTGTAGGAGCTGGATTAGGTACTGGATCATCTCCTATACATATAGTGTCATAGTGTATGCATATGACACTAATCTAATATATAAACGTATCCATGAATGAAAATATTGTCATTGGTATCAGTTGCAGCCATATCGGGGGATATGTATTAGTATTGGACATATTGACTCTAATTTTTTTTTTCTCAAATCGAAACTCGATAGGAAAATATAAATCGGCCAAATATTGAAAAATATCTGGTATATTATCGATATATAGTGACAAATTGTTAATATGATGACATATTACGATTTTATTGTGGTATCAGGAAATATTGTATTAGCTGCTATTTTGCATATCTACTGCTACTTTTCATGTAAAAATACTACTAAAAATATTCATTGCTTAACTTCCAGAAGTGCCAATTAATGACACATGACAAGCATCAAAATAACTAATTACATGCTTCCGGAATGTGAAGCCAAATAAGAAAGAAATAAAAAGTCGCAGATATTCACTTACCCCAAGTAGCAGATTATTGTTTTTCTATCATCCCATTTTTTGTTATGCTTTTCCTTTCCTTTTTTTCTGTGTTTGACGCAACTCAACTAGTTGTATGTCTTTCTCCTGTGCACCTTTTCTTTTCTCTTCTCCTTTTCTTTTCTTATTCTCCTTAGCCTGACTTATTTTCTTGAATTCTTTGCCGAGACTTTGCAGCAGCTCCTCTCTGCTTCATCCTGTCTTGTCAGGCCACCAGCTGACATATGTTCCTCTCTCTCTCTCTCTTTCAGGGTCTCACATTTTTGCTTCCTTTTCCATTTTTCTTCATCTATTGTTGCTCTCATTGGTAATTCTGCAGTATCAATGGGTGTTTCTGTTCAAAAAAGATAACATATTGTAATTCTTTAGCTTTAACACATCATTTGTTTAAGTGTGAGGTTGCTCGATTGTGACTTAGTAGTCATATGTCCGAACCATGGAAATTGTTTTTTTGCAATGTTGGGTCAAGGTTATGTACGTCTAACATTTTCCAGGCCCATGATGTGTGGACTCATATACTAGGATGTAGGATACCTTTTACTATACATTCTTGGTATATTTTGCATTAATTCTGCTTTCACTGCTATTACCCCTGCTTGGAGTTGAAAGCATCTAAAGTCACTCCGAATTTAAAATCACAGTCCTGATTTTAGTTTTATATGTAGATATTTGTCCATGTATGGACCTCAGGAGATGATAAGTAATGAGTTCCCTGCAGTTTCCTCTATCAAATATGAATTTGGAAGGACTAATCCAAAAAAATAAACCAAGGATGCGTTCAAAGGCCTAAACTTTTAGGTATAAATTTAACTAAACTTCTGTTTCTGCATTTGGATATGATCATGGAGCAAAAACATAGGGATTGGTGCCTGGCATAGTATGTTTCCAATCTGTCTGCGGCAGAACTTTTGTTTTGATGTTTTGCACATATCAATTGTTAATTGGGTTGGATTATTGATAATTTAATATTTACCTTTGTAAGCACCAAGATTTGATTTATGTGTCACATTCTAAATCCTGATCCCATAATTAATACTTAACCAATATTAATTATCCGATTAATAACTTAAGTAACCATTCAATTAAACACGGACATGAACTGCACGTCGATACCTTAACCAACCAAATAAAGTAATATAAACTATACACAGGATCCAATTGATGTCATGGTTCATGTGGCTCCGACATCGACCCTACCGTGATGTTAAATCTTACGTAAAGAGTGATGTTTGTCCAATATATAATTAGAGTATGCAATTTTCGGAAATTAAACCATAAACACCATATTCTGATAACTGACCACTAATCATCGGACAACCGACATCCTAAAATAAATAACAAAACCACAACAACATTTTAACCGAAATATAACCTGCTGTCCGAAATTTGAACATCAACCAAATACATCATTAATCATGTTCTAAAGCTGCTTGGAAAATCAAGACATCATACTAAGCTGTCTGAACTCAATACGATACATTAACCATTATCCAAAAGCTACAATACAACATTTAGACACGTTAACTATTGTCTGGAAACTACAATACATCTTTAAAAATTATCTAAAATTGTTCGGAAACCATAAAATGACATTAAACATTACATAATCTCAAATATAAACTATTTGTACATAACCGTTCTTCACTCCTGTTCATCTAATAAGAATTTGTGCATCTCATTTGAAGGGTTAGTAAAAAAAAGTTAGGAGTGAACCAAAAACTTAACAAGGCATAATATATAACAAATGATCATTTATATTTTGCTTTTAAAACATATTGGAAGGATTAATATATCAAATTTCAATGATATGCCATAAATTTCATAATAATTGCATGATCAGTTTATGTAATATTTTTCAAGTTTATCTTATCATGTTATTACTCAATTTAAATTATCAAATTATGCTCAAATCTGATTTTCTTATGGACCAGGGCCAGTAGGCCTTATCGATTAAAGGAGCGGACAATCGAAGATCGGATTATGTTTGTTTCTACACAACCAAAGGCTGTACACTACTATTTAAAACCATAGGTGGGCCGTTATACATATAACCTTGTAGATAGGGCCGAACGCCGCTGTTTATCTACGGATGATAGGTATTGATATATCACTATAATATATTAAGATATGTCATAATATACTACCCGCTGAATTTAACCATGGTCAAATACAATTCTTAGGAAAACTCTAAACTTTTCTTCGTTCTTCTTAATTTTCTCATTCTCGAAGAAAATGATCATAATTCTTGACATAATTATAGAGTTTTCTTTCAATTCATGCTTAAACGTCTGTAGAAACTTAGTATGTTCAATTTAAAAGTATGGATTGCTAAATTTAACATAATAGTGCAGTAAACTCAGCAAAAGGTGCAGAAATTCAGCTTATGAACAATCATGCAGAATAATTATGAGAAGTTCTAGCATGTGTAGGGAATTCTAGTTGAATTTTAGAACATGTTGGGGCTTGATTATCATAATTTAAACTTGTATAATGAAATTCAGACATGGAGGATCATTACTCTCCAATTTCAGTTCATGCATAGAAATATATTGCAAAATTTTGCAAGTTCAGTTTGTTTTAGCAAAATGCAAAGAATTTATGTAAATTTTTTCAGAACATATAAGGTATAAATTTAACAATTTCTAACATGTAAGAAGGCTTTTCACGAAATTGAGCATACAAGAATATAATATCAGATTTTCAGAACATATATGAGGCTTAAATTGTAGAAATAGCATACGTATACATTATGAACATAGGCATTTTTTATAACAAAATAGGAAAAATTAAGCGTGCATGTTAAACAATATTATTATAACTTCAAAAATTATGACATGCATAAGCAATGGAACAAGAATTGCTCAAAAAACTCAGCAAATAATAGCAACAAGAGAAGAAAGCTCGGAACGCACTTGCCTGGGCTTAATTCTTACCAAAACCTAGCTTGAATCAACTTAATTTTGAGTTTCTTGGCTTCCCTTCTCTTCTCTCTCTCCTCTCCTCTCCTCGTTTGCTTTTCTCTCCTTTCTCAAATTGTTCTGAAAAAATGACAAAAAAAGAAGTCAAAGGTCACTTATATACAAGTGGCACTTGAGCGCCACTCAGGCAAGTGTCTGGCATTAAGCTATTGGACTATAGTGCTCGAGCACTGTTTGGGCCTGTCTCGGGCGGTCACATTTTGCCAATAACTGCTTGAGCGGCCCTTGGGCAGGCCTCAAGCATCGACCCGTGGCTTTTTGCGCTCAGGTACGAGTCGGGCCTCCATTAGGCGCCAAATTATCTGGTCCAATTTTCACTTTTTAGCCCAATTTTTCTTATCTTTTAATCTCAATTTTAATTATATTAATTTAATCAATCAAGATTACAATAAATTAAATATTTGGGCCTTACATTATGTGTTATGAAGAGTGTCACAGTATAATAAATAAGAGGGACATCCAGCCTGCCAAATAAAAAATGTGGGGCTGTGGGGGCATGGGGATATCTTAATACAAAGACTTAGTCAATGAAAGTTCACAGTATTTGAAAAAATGGGGTACCCTTGATGTAATGAAAATTTGGCTAATATATATCGGTATTAGACTCCCAAATACTGATATTTTTTGATATTGAATCTAGATCACAATATATTTTCGCATTGGTAGTGTACCGGCAGCTATTCAAAATACTGGCCGACATCCGATATGTGTTCGACGTCTCACTGCCCATTTATGATTTACAGAAAATTCTTTGGTTTCCAAATGTCCGATATGCAAGAACTTGATATTAATTGTACAAACCAATTTGGTATTAAAGTTTTCTTACTCGTACTGCTGGAGTCATGGGAATCATCCTACATAGTGTAACTTCAACAGTCATCTATCCTTGATCTTCCCAGCATACAAAACCTATTCGATGAATAGTAAGAAACTGAATCTGCAGAGTAATAAGAAGCAACGCACCTCCACTCTCCAAGGATGACAAGGAACTGAATCTGCTGACTACTACTATTTGCAAATGATGCATCAGTTGGGGAAAAAAACAAAGTATTGCTGTGGCGCCCTGGTGACTCAGCCCGAACCACCATGTGGAAACCCAAAACATAAATAACCTCATACACGCATTATCAAAAAAAATTATTAAATGTAATATTCATAATAAATTCTTCCAAACATGATAACAATAAATGTCTACAAAATAAATATCTTAGGAACGCAGTTTTGATAATATATCCAAAATAAAATTGCAATCAATAAGACTAACTCTAAAGCTTCTCATCGTGAACATCTATCTCCAAGCTCGTCTCTACCTTGAATCTCCTTAGCAATTGCACGTTCTCCTATAACCTGCTATAAATTTTCTACTATGGGGTGAATAAAACGCAAATATGAGCCAAATGCCCAACATGTAAATAAATCAACAAAATCGGAATGCAACATAGTGTCTTAGATAATAATATTAGCATAAATAAATAAATTAATAATATGAGATAAATCAGTAATTACCCAAGATTCAACTATCTGTTGTATCTATAATTCAAACGCTACATGATAACAAAACATTAGGGATGCAAATTGGATTCTACCAAATTCGAGTATCAACAATGGTATAGGTTCCAACGAACCAATCTCAATAGAGATCCAAACTATATAAGATGTCACAAAATCTCATTGGATCTTATACACCTATGTGAACCAGCAATTGTGCCACCACCATCAACGGCTGGGTAAATCCTCGTGGCACTAGTGCTCACGAGTTTGATAGGTGACAAATTTTATGGTCTCATGATACTTGTCAGCCGTTGTGTACAAATACTGATCTCAATCCATACGAGCAATATTCCGGTTACCCGTTTGAGTAACTTAGAATGTGACTCAAATGTATTCTCGTGATTTACTGTGATATGTTCCCAATTGGGTATAGAATATTCATATTCACAACAAGTCAAACCCAGCACCTCATCAATACGATATTCGTCGATGTCTCACGCATAATGTTCACAAGACTATAAGTATCTCTCCGAATGACCTCAATCTTTAGAATATGGATTCAGTATCGAAAAAGTGTAGACCATATTAAAGTGCCGTAGCCTCCCATTCGATTAGATATCTTAGTATTTTCATGCGTTCTCCTTAGCCTACCTATAGAGTGCTAAGAAAATTCACGCAGGCTAACAAAGTTAATGCGAATAGTAGATTATTGGAATTTATCAAGAAAATACAGGAATTATTAATTAACTGATCGAGCTTTAAATATTTTATTAGAAAATCATTTCAATCCAATATACAAGTTCTATGTATCTAGACAAAACCTACATAATTATTGCACGTATATACCCATAGACAAACACATGGATGCACAGTATTATTATTTTAAGTCCGCCAAACACGTCCATGTGCATGTAAATACCATAGCGGAGTATACTGGAATATATAATCATTACATGCATACGCTCACAAATATGTATATATGGATATTTCATACAAATGGCTATCAACGTATATACAAACACACATCCATATGCCACCAAATTAAAAGTCCCTCTCTCACCATTTCAATCGGCCACACAAAACGAGTGTAAGGCTCTGTTTTCGCACTCATTATCGATTCACACACTTAAACAAGAAAGACTCCACTTCCATGATTTAGTAGTTAAAACTACGAATTGTATAATGTAAATCTGCTATTTGTCAAGCCCCAATTGCCACGTAAACCCTATGAATATATCGACTTCCATTGTTAAAGCTGAGACTCTGATTTTTCCCTAATCATGCCTCATAGTAGAATATGATTAATTTCCTTTAGTGTTTTGGTACACAAGGAAAAAGAGAGAGCAATTATTTGTAGAGGAACAAAGATTGCAAGAGAAGGATAAGAATTTTATTCGTAAAGAAGAAGGATTTTACTTGCCTGATTAATAGTGGCGGCAATAGCAAGGACGGGCGGCTGAATGGTCGACGGCGGGCCAACAATCGACGGCGGCTTCAATGGCAGCTTGAGCCTTCGATGGCGAATGGTGGCGACACTCCCTTTGGCATAGAATAGCGACGACAACCATGGTTGTAGAGTCTCAAATGACCCTCATGATTTCCCGCACTCCTCTACTTATCACCCACAACAACATCCAACCAATTAAATGAGGGGAAGTAAAATCGCCAGAAAATGTATTCAAATTTGGCAGTCGAAAGGTGAATTGGCTGAGTGGTGATGTCGGTTTGAGTAAGGGGAACATGATGGGTGAGGAAGAGGATGAAGGCAAAGTGAAGGGAAAGGGAAAAGAAAAGGGGAAGGGGAAAGAAAAAGGAAACAGAAAGGGAAGCTTCTAGAGACAGGGAGAGAGAGAGCCATTAACTTAGTAATATTATTATTATATTTATTGTTGTTATATTTATTATTATATTATTATTAATACAATATTATTATCATTATTATTATTCATTCATTACTATTTATTAATATTATTATCATTTATTATTTTTATTATTATTAATAATACTTATTATTATTAATTTTCATGGGTACAACCAAAACCGGGCCACCCCGAGGCACAGATGGATAAGGGGCCCAAATGACAACAGCCCAATGGAAGACGCCTCTAAATTCATGAGGCGAATGACGCAATGTTTGAACCAAGGGATACGACTTAGACGACTGGACATTAAAAGATTGTAATGAACTGCTTAAATGAGCTACTTTGGATGGCGGTGCACCGATCCAATAATTGGAAGCTAGGTAGCCCTGCCACTAAATGAAAGTGGCCATTACACAAGTAAGTAACACCTTTCACTACTAAAGAGGCACCATGCCACGCATTGATTCCAGTGCCTACCAACCAAATGACGCCTCTTATTATAAATAGTCCCTCCTCCAAAGAAAAAGGGGACAAAGTCTAAAGGATGATGAAAAAGGTCAGACAACGACTACGATTTAAGAAAGAAACTCTGCCAAATGATTGTACAAGTATTAAAGACACTCAGCCTGACGAATACATAAACCAAAGTTACTCCACCAGTTAAGTGTACGAAAAGAAGTATAACGGTCCAAACGAACACTCATCCCAATCCACTTTACATTCTTGTACTTATTTCTTTGCATCTTTCTCATTCGAGTAAAAAGGTTTTTGATTTGAGCGTTGACGGATATATCGGGAAATGAGTTTTGTATACCTCTTACCTCTTATTTGTCTTATTGTGCGGCGTAGGATCTAGATTCCGAGTTACGAAAATCGAACCCATTCTATTCAGACACCCAAGCGTAACAAGGTAGTTCCCTAGTTCGTAAAATAATCCTGGTTCTCGAGATGCATCAAATTCATAATTATTATTAACAACATTTATAATTATATTAACACATTATTATTATATTTATTATTATTGTTAGTTATTAATATTTCTTTATTATTATCATTTGTTACTATTAATTATTGATTTTATTATTTTACCATTTAATAAATAGCATTAAATCGATAGCCTAATAAACCCGAATCGAAACATTGGTGTTACTATTGCCCTTCTGTTAAAAAATCTAATAAAAGCAATGCAGTCATTTGAGCAAAGAATTCACCTTTGGGGTACTTCAGAACTGCAAATTTCTTATTTGTGAATGATCTGCCACTACCCCTCTATTTATGTACCAAATTTTTTCATTGAAAAGGTGCCTGAAGCATTTCATGTCCGCTTAAAGATGTCTTTCCCAGTAAGAATACTCTGGACTGGGGATAGCACATTGAGGAGGGATCACACCTGCTCTCTTCATCTCCATTCATATATATTCTAAGATCCTCTTTCCACAAAATGGTATTCTGTATAATGCAAGCAATATCTTATACCGTTTCCTACTCTGCAAGGCTAGAAAGAGTGTCCAAACTGAACTTACAGGGCTTTTTTCTGTCAGCCGTTTATGATGCCGAAACAAGGTTCTACCACCTCTGCCATTATTAATTGGCTTCCATTAGTAAGAAACTTACCTCCTAGGAGCTGATTAATAAGCTTGCCATCTAATTATTAATCCCCTTCATATTTGCATGCATTTACGTTACACCACAATCCGCCATTGTCTTGTAGCAATTTCTTTGTGGCTTCTCCTAAAATGTTAAGCAAAAGTTGAAGAGGTTGAGTATCAATGAAAGAGTGTGTTCCCCCATGGGGAGGGAACAAAGGAAGAGGAGTTGAACTTTTTGTTGCTCAATTTTAATTGTAAATACTTGTTTATAATCCGACTCCTCTTTGAGGTTAATGAATAATGAGGCAAGGAAATATTCTGTGTTTATTTTATTCTTATTTATTTTTTTGGGGGGTGATTGGTCTGAAGAGAGCTGACACCACTTAATGGTGTGTGAGAAAAGCCATAAAGCATTTGATGCATATCTTGTCCCGGTAAATTTGAAATTCAAAGGAGCCAATTCTGTTGTTTCAATTGTTGGTCAAGGTTTCTAGTTATCCTTAGCCCCCTTGGCCACTTTATTTTCCTTGTTCTTGTTTGAGAAGATTGTTCATGTCAATGCACTATGTTATACAGGGTCCCTTTTTAAGCAAAACAACAACTCATCTACATAAGGTTGTAAGAGATGAAAATGTATTGGTCGTAAAGTTTGCGGAGGAAGAAAGTCAAAGTTCACATCTGGTAACTGATTCTTACAGATCTTGTCCCGCATTTAACAAAGTCCTGAAGAATGGGATTTTTGTTGGTGAGAAGTGCTACCGGTTTTTTGGTAAGTGCTACTGTTTTTTTGTTGCATATTATTCTTCTTCAGTTCTATGATGTTTGTTTATTTATTTATTTATTATGATCTCATAGAGTTGTTTGTACTTCGTAGACTATGTTACCCCATTAATTTTGCATTATATCCTTCAGACTTTTGACCAAATTAAGAATTTGGCCGCATGGAAGGTTTATCTGTAACCATATTGAAGCACATCAGCCAGATATTAGTTGATATTTTTGCTTCTTTTTATACACATTTTGAGGTATGTTGACATAAATGATATGATTAATGTATAACCTTACCTGGCAATTGTTGATATTGTTATGTGTAATAGTATTTAGTGATAAATTTGGAATGCGCAAGCAAGGCCCACTCTGACTTGTAACTTTGACCTATTACATGATATTAGATGATGGTAGTCTGATAAGGTTCCCATTCCAGCATCTGTTGTGATGTTTCAGCCAATCCATGCACCAACAACAAATCTCAGAATTACCATAATTATGCAATGGAATCTCAATTTAAATGTAGGCTTTGCAATTCTTGACCTGTAATTAATAAAAGTAAATGATTCATTTATAAACATTAAACCAAAGGATAATCAAACATTTGTAGAAGGATCACATAATGACCCTCGATTAGCTTAAACAATCACAGAGCAAAATTAGGAAGAACAGTTCCATAGCAAAATTTAGAAGAGTTGAAAAAGTATCCCAAAGTGTCCAAGTATGAAAGCCATCAATTTGCAAAGATATTTCTCAAATGACTAAAGGACCCCCTTCTCCCCACTCCCTGGTCCTCACCTTTGCCCTTATTTATAACCAAGGAAACTCTAATAATGCCTAAAGACTTAATAACAATGTTGCTGTTAATATAGAATAATCTTTGTATATCTGCCTCACTTCTTCAGCTTCTGTCTGGTGCTGCTTAGCTTGGAATCAATTTTTTTGCGTATCTCAGCATTGGGGTGTTAGCTCAACTAGATATTGGGGTGTCACTGCAGCCTGACAATGGTGTGCGTGCACAACTCGAATATGTGCAAGGATCGTGCAACAGTTGCTTGGTGCATGCTAGTCTTGCACTCGGATTTTTCCAATTGGTTGCTCGATTGCATATCACTCTGTGCTCATGCTCCTTGCTATAGTTCTATGGCTCTTCTTCATCGTTGGATCCTCATTGTAGCCAATTGGCTCAAAAAGGGCAACTTGTTAACAGATTCTGTTCAGCATGGAGACCTGGTTTCCCCTCTTTGGATGTGAGTTGTCATGCTCTTGGCACCATTTTTTTCGGAAGTGGGATGGGATTAGTAAAATTTTCTTGCACAGATTACCTTGATTGGTACATAGAGATGAAAGTGTTGTTGTTTTATCCATGTGAAGGAGGATTTGTGTGTTAATTATCACCCCTCGGTGATATAACGCTCGATATCTTTTTATGATCTATGTTGTTATTAATATATATATGCATTGAGTTAATTTGAAAAATAATTGTACTATAAAAATTTGAGAAAAAAATTCAGATTATTTGGATCCAGGCTTGGTGCTTGAAGGGCGTCTGTCCCACGTGTGAGTACATTTGAAGTAGAATGTTTGCATTTAAAGTGCACTTGAGCGACGCATCTACGTGTTTGGAACATAATGTTTGCACTTGAGAGGCGCTTATGCGCCGTTTGGATTATGCCTCTGCGCTTAACTCACGCCTGACCGGCTCTTATGCACATGTTTTCTATAAATAAGCCCATTGGAAGATTTTGGTTTATTTGTAGCTGAGTTTTAAGTGAGGAGAGAGAATGAGAAAAGGAAAAGAGAGAGAAAGAAGGAAGAGGAAAAATTAAGGTGAAATTAAGCAATCTTCAGGTAAAATCAAGTGAAGGTAAATACATCTGAACCCTTTGTTGTCTTGTTGATCTTTTCTGCAATTTTTGGGCTTTTTTGTTTGAAATGCTCATGTTTGTCTTACTTTTGTATTTAAACTGTTTTAAACCTTGCATGTATGGAAACTTACTCCCATTTCATGAAATTTTATGAAGTACATGTCTTAAATCAATACAAATCATGTTTAAGTGCTGAATTTCTATTCATTGCTTCTTCATATCTTTAAACTCTTTATATATGTTCCTGCATGCTTTTAATTTCCATATAAATATTTTAGTATGCTTTCTATTTGAAAGAAAATATTAAAAATTTCATAAACTATCTTGATTTTATGAAATTTCTATGCAAATGCTTCTGCATGTTTTTAAATTAAAATTAAAGTTCCTACATGTCTATAATTTTTACTCTATTGTTCATCATGTTACATATTTAAAGAAATATTAAGGGAAAATTTACATTTACTTACATGAATGAATAATTTTCTTTGTTATGAGAAAAATAAAAATGTATCTGTATTTGAGTGAAGTTTTCAATTTGACTAAGTTTGAATTATTGTAGATAATTGACGGAATATATTCGGATATTTTTAAGTATATTATTAGTGAATCGAAGGTTATACCTATTATCCAGAATCAGAAGGGCAATGTTCGGCCCCGACTATAGAGATTATATGGAGTCGGCGCACCCACGGGTCATAAATAGTGGCGCATAGTTTTTAGCTATGTGGAAGTAATCATAACTCGACTTTCGATATTCGTCCTTTGTTGGTATGGTTATCACCAATCTTTGATCCTTTATATGTTAACGTGATTTTGGCATGATTTATTTATTGGTATAGATTTTGGCCTAAATGATCATTAATATTTAGATTTCGCATAATTTATCGAAAAATGATGTTATAGGTATTTTAGACTTTTGATCATATCATTAACTTAGCATGTTTTGTTAGTATATATCTACATATAAATATATGTGTGCCTTACTAAGTGTAAGGCTCATTCTTGCATTTGGTTTTGCTAACCCTCTAGATTAGTGGGCCCGAATTATCTTGTTGGTTGTTTGGATCAAAAGAAGGTTGTTCGGGAATTAGTTTAGGGTGCTTGATCGATTTAATGTTTTATTGTAATTTTCTAGTTCAGGATATTAATTTTTAGTTTTTTGGTTTTTCGATCTATATATGTATTCGGCTGATAATGATGAAGATGATGGAAATGTTTGAGTTTAAACTGTTTGTTTGGTTAAGTTTATGTTTTAATGCTCTAATATTAGTTGATATGCTTTTTCTTATGTATGGTTCAAGGTCAATTAGTTGTCGATATTTGGCTACTTTTAGGTGTGGTTTTTAGCTCTTGTTGTTTGATCATGATTATAATTATTATTATTTGGGTCGTTTAATAGTATTTGATCTAGGTTTGTGTTTTGGTATCGGTTAGAGTTTAAATCAATGGAATAAATAATTAATTTTTAGGTTTGAATCTAAAACTGCATTTTGAATGAGTTGAATTAAGGAATAAGTTAATTTCAATATTTCAAGACGGGGATGTGACAAGTGATATGGCAATCAATGACCTAATGCAAAATGATTTTGAGATTACTTGTTCATGATCTTTGAAAGGACATGCTGGAGATAAATGAATGCATTTGAGATATTATATTTGGAAAACTAAGATAGGTTTCTGATGTAGTTATCTCACTTTGCTTTCCCTTATATCCTGTAATGGAAGTGATGTGACTGCTATGGTAAGGAAGTGATGTGTTTATGTGTTTGTAAAGATAATTTGTAAAGTTTGATTCCTTTGAAGGCCGATGTGAGGAGTTGAAACTTATTGACCTAGGTATTGTAGAAAGTTGTTAGAAATTTAAAATAATAACTGAAGACAACATTTGAAATAACTGAAAAGCACCAGCAAGAACCAATTATTCAATATAAAATACAGCATTTAAGACAAACTTTTGTGAAATAAGTTTGTGTGGAGTTACCCAATTCATTTTGGAATAGAAAGAACCATCAATTTGATCTTTCATATGAATTAAATTTTAGTGA
Organism: Nepenthes gracilis; assembly: GCA_033239525.1. Taxonomy (NCBI): domain Eukaryota; kingdom Viridiplantae; phylum Streptophyta; class Magnoliopsida; order Caryophyllales; family Nepenthaceae; genus Nepenthes; species Nepenthes gracilis. The sequence continues at coordinate 15,257,145 of BSYO01000016.1, read as the reverse complement.
AAGACAAATTCCAACTAAAGCAATACCTATTCAAATGAATCATGAATTATTAGATTTTTGTAAAAAAAGATGCAAAACCTATTGGATAAAAAACTAATCAAACCCTCAATGTCTCCTTAGAGTTGCTCAACATTTTATGTAATGAAACAACCAGAACTCGAGCTAGTTATCAATTATAAATCGTTCAACAAAGAGCTTCAATGCATTTGGTATCTAATGCCTAATGAGAAAGGCTTAATAGGTTGATTATATAATGCCAACATCTTTTCAAAATTTGATATGATAAGTGGTCTTTGGTAAATTCAAATTTATTTGAAGATTGTTATAAAACAACATTCACATTTCCATTTGGGTATTATGAATGGAATGTAATGCCATTAGAGCTCAAGAATTTACCTTTGGAAATTTCAAAATATTATGAATAAATATTCAATCAATATAAAAAATTTATCTGTTCTAGTATGAAGGGAACTTTACATTCCAAATCACACAAAAATTCCGACCCCTTAATAGATTAGCGGAAGCAATTTGAAAATAAATATTCAATACATGTAAAAAATATTTCAATCTAGATGATGTAAATAATAATAAGTATAAATAGTAAAGCAATAGGTAAAAATAAAAAGAGAATTTTTTGTGACAAAGGGAAATCTTGATAACCACGGCTATTGAGTAAAACATTTCGGGCTTCAACGGTCAGGGAAGATATGCACTATGAAAATCAATTTACAGATCGGGTGGCAACGACGCGCTAATCTATCCGATTTACTCCAGTCACGTGATCTCTATCAAAAAACTCATTTGATTTATTCACGGCAACGAAACCGGACCTTCCGGTCTTCACGTCAATCTTCCCACATGAACCGTTGGAGCTCAATTTCCACGCCTCCGATGTCACTCATGAGGGTTTGTAGGCCAAAAAGACGGAGTAGTCAAATGATATGAGAAGAAGAGAAAGCTTTGGAAGATTAGCACATAAAAAATATGAAGCTTTCTCCGGTGGTCACGATGTGTTGGGTCAAGATAATGAAGTATAGCAATGGTAGCCTTTTTGTCTCGGTTCTCTTTCTCAAAAACCTATTGCATGAAGAAGAAATGCTCATATATATAAAGGAGTCCAAAATATATTTAAAATAAAAGAGCCATTAGGGGTAAAAGGGGCCGCGCCGCTCGTGCACTTGGTTTTGGAAAACACGTCAAGGTGACGCCTCGAGCGCTCATCGAGCACTTGGAGCTGGAAAGTGCGCCCGGATGGCGCCTCGGGCGCTCATCAAGCGCCACTTCCGGGAAGACATTGGGCGGTTACAAGAAGGCCTTGAAAGCTGAGTATGTGACAATGACGGTCTTCGGGCATGAAACTGATGAAGATCTTCCATGCAAATATGTTGTCATAGATACTGAATGTTTTGACATTGTCACGGAATGTGCCAATACAAAATACGACTAACATATTATTTCTTATAAGTCTATTGATCAATATTTCGAACATTTACAACATATTTTCAATATTATTAGGTCAAATGGATTTGTAGTATTTGCCTAAAAAATGAAGCTATTTCATACTAAAATAAGATTTTTCGTTTTTAATAAATATGAGAAAACTATTAGCCCCATTCAAAATGCCATGGAATTTGCTAATAAATCTCCAAATGAATCAAAAGATAAAAATCAACTTTAACGTCTTAATTATGTGTTTGATTATATTCAAAATCTTGAAAAAATATTTGACTATTTATTCCAACTACTACAGAAGAAAACCTTAGCTTGGACGAATCAACATACCCAAATTATTCAACAGTTAAAATTATAAGTTAGATCCTTACCATGTTTAGGCATTCTACACTCACATGCATTGATGTTAGTTGAAACTAATGCATCTGACAGAGGTTATAGAGGCATGTTGAAACAACAACTACACCATAGCACACTAGAGCAAATAGTTGGATTTCATTCGTAACTCTAGTTCGGTCCACCAAAAAAATGCTTCTACAATTAAAGAAGAAATTTCATCTATTATTTTAAACATTTCAAAATTTCTAGATGATTTGTATAACAAAACATTTTTACTCCAAATTGATTGCAAAGTAGCCAAAGATATTTTACAAAAAGATGTACAAAACTTAGCTTCCTAACAAATTTTTGCTCACTGGCAAGTTATTTGTCTATTTTTGATTTTTAAATTGAATTCATGATGATTCAAATTCTCTCCCATACTTCTAACTTGAGAATTCCTTCAGGGCTTGGAAGATGCCACCCTGAAAAGATAAGCTATTTTTACAGAGTTTAAGAATTATAAATTGCCCATTCTATGAAAAATCCAGTCCCCTTTTCTCATTATATGACCTTGCTTCTCTATCAATAAAATTCTAACAATTCTATTTCAAGGATATTCTTCTGGTATATTTTCTCTCTTGTTTTATTATCTTCTTTTTAGTTAGTTTGTTCTCTTGTTCAAAGTATGTTGTTTAATTAGTTGTTTGTACTTTACAGACTATATTGCCCCATTAATTTTGTATTATATCCTTCATACTTTTGGCCAAATTAAGAATTTGGTTGTATGAAAGATTTGTCTGTAACCATATTGAAGTACATCAGCCAAATATTAGTAGATATTTTTGCTTGTTTTTATACACATTTTGAGGTATGTAGACATAAATGATATGATTAATATATAACCTTACCCAACAGTTGTTGATATTACTATGTGTAGTAGAATTGCAGTGATAAATTTGGAATGTTCATGTATGGCCCACTGACTTGTGACTTTGACCTATCCCATGATATTAGATGATGGTACTCTATGTGGCTCCCATTCCAGCATTTGTTATCATATTTTAACCAATCCGTTTACCAACCACAAATGTCGAAATTACCATAATTATGCAATAAATCCAATTTATATCATGGCTTTGAGATTCTTGACATCTAATTGATTAAAGTAGATGATTCATTTATAAACTTTAAACCAAAAGATAATCAAACATATGAAGAAGAATCATAATGAATTAGCACAAATAATCCTAGAGCAAAATCTAAGAAGAGCAGGAGTGACCTGTGAAATAGGGTCACGGAATGACTATCAGCCTTCTAAGCAACTTCTATAGCAAAATTTAGAAGGGCCAAAAAGGTACCTCAATGGGTCTCAAGTTTGAAAGCCATCAATTTGCAAAGACATTTCTCAAATGACTAAAGGACTCCCTTTTCCCCACTCCCTGGTCCTCACCTTTGCCATTATTTATAACCAAGGAAACTCTAATAATGCCCAAAAACTTAACAACAATATTGCCGTTAAAATAGAATAATATTTGTATATCTGCCTTGCTTCTCGAGCTTTAGTCTGGCGCTGCTTAGCTTGGAACGAAACTGTTTGCGTATCTTAGCATTGGGGTGTTTGCTCAACTTGATAATGGGGTGTCAGTGCAGCTCAACAATGGTGTGCATGCGCAACTCAAACATGTGTGAGGAGCGTGCAACAGTGGCCTGAGCGTGCTAGTCTTGCACTTGGATTTTTCCAATTGGTCGCTCGATTGCATATCACACTGTGCTTACAAACCTTTCCATAGTCCTATGGCTGTTCTTCATTGTCAGGTCCTCATTGTAGCCGATTGGTTCGAAAAAGGCAACTTGTTAACAGAATCTGTTCAACATGGGGACCCGATTTCTCCTCTTTGGATGTGAGCTGTCATGATCTTGGCACCATTTTTTTCGGAGGTGGGATAGGATTAGTAAAATTCTCTTGCACAGATTACCTTGATTGGTACATAGAGATGAATGTGTTATTGTTTTATTCATGTGATGGAGGATATGTGTGTTAATTATTGCACCTTTGTGATATGGCAATCAATTGCCTAATGAAAAATGAGTTTGAGATTTGTTCATGGTCTTTGAAAGGATATGCAGGAGATAAACGAAAGCATTTAAGATGTTGTATATGGGAAACTAAGTCAGGTTTCTATCGTAATTATCTCACTTCACTTTCCTCTATATCCTGTAATTGTCAGAGACAGTGACTGCTATGGTGAGGAAGTGATGTATGTCATGTGTTTGTAAAGGTAGCTTGTAAAGATTAATTCCTTTGGTCTGTACATGTAACATGAACTTCTGACATTTAATGAACTGAACTCATACTAAGTAGACTTGTGTTCATAACATGACTTATCAGTGTTTAAAGATGGGGGAGAGAAGAGAAGAAGAAGAATCCATCATCTAGTCCAGTCAAATGCTATTTTGTTGATATAGAGTCCTTTGCTAAAGTGTATGCAAACCATTTAAATATAAGATCCGTCAATGAAGCAAGGTGTCTCTTCATGCATATAGACAATGTATCAAGGTTGTCCAATTACATGATCAGGTAACGAAGTGCTCTCTGGTAGCATTCATTGTTGGACTTTGTGTTTCTTATGTCTATTGAATCTGCAGGTTTTCTCTTATCTTGTCAAAAACTGTTACATTGGAGGTAAATATGGACACTGTGCTTGTTGAATATATTGATGACATACCTTGCCAGGTAAGATTTTGCTCTTTTTTCTTTTTTTTTTTTTTTCATTTGTTAAATCTGTTGATCCCTCTACTCTCCTCTCCCTTTATTTGGTCAATGGACTTAATTTTGCATTCCTTCTTTTGTGTTTAATCTGTTCTTTTTCTGTTCACAGACTGCAGAGGGCCACAATGTCTATGACATCGATGGTAAACTTCTCATACATACAGATGGCACTGGCTTTATCTCCGAGGATCTTGCTTTGAGATGTCCGCGGAATTGTTACAAGGGAAGTTCTGAGGTCTGGGATTTTCTTTCAATTTCTAATACTGAATTTGACATGTGATATGAGGGAATTTAGATTAGTTATAGTGATGCAGGGAAGGGAAAATAGGGGAAGGGAAGAAGAAAAGATTAGGGGAAGGGGAAGAAATAGAAAAAGAGAATAGTGAGAAGAGAAATAGAGATTTCTAGAAAAGGAAAGACAAGCACAGCTCTCAATAATAATTTAATTTTATCAGTGAATCTTTTAACAATAGAGTTAGGGCCCTTATATAGGTGTACTTGTTGGGTTTTTGGATCACTCTATTGTGGGTAGCTCAATAAATGGAAAGTCATCGGAGGTTTGCATAAGGCTCGTGCGAGGATTGGAGTTTTCGTGTGTGCAGTGAAAGGCCAGGAGGCAAGATCAAGTTAGGCGCTCGAGGGACGCTCAAGCGCTAATTCGAGATTGATGGAGGATTGTGGGCACTCGCCTTACGCTCGAGCGGTGCAGTGGCGTAGATTCCAGATTTGGTGCGCTTGGGCGTGGAATCCATGACCGGTGTGCTCAATCCGCGCTCGCCGAGCACTCGAGCGTTGGTACGCGGTATAAAACGCGGTTCACACGTTTTAGGGTTATTTTTCTAAAATCTTTCTCTACTAGGGGTGCCACACATAGAAAGAGGAGAGAAGAATAGAAAAAAGGAAAAGGTTCAGCATCCGGTTGAGGTCCGATTTGAAGACTGTTCTTTGCCAAGATCCGGTACGTCGTTCTGGAGATGATTCTAGAAACGTATTTTCATTTGAATGTTCTTTTTCTCATTGTATTTCTCTTGTGGATTGCTAGGTGTGTTGAGAGAAGGTTGTATTTAACCATTCTTTACTTGGGTTTGGAGTGAAAGGATTCGGAGGGGTTCTTGTAACCGGCGCTATTTATAATGAATTTTTTGGAGTTTATCTTGTGGTTTTTTCCTTCATTGAGAAGGGTTTTTACGTTAAAAATTGTTGTGCGTTATTTGTTCCTTATGCTCACAAACTTGGTGGCCGACGGTTGACGGAGGGATTTGGGTTTGTTCAGTTACACCGTGTCGGGTGTATCCAGGTGTCGAATTCCCAACAATACCTTGTTCCTAGGTTAATTAAGAAATAAACATAACTTTCAAAATAACAACTTTTTGAAATAAGGAAATAATAAAATAAAATATAATATTCTTAAAATATTTTGGACCTATCAAAATTATAAATTTAAAAAATATCAAAGATATTACAAAATAAATAAAATAAAATAAATAAAATCTCTCTACTTTTAAGATATCCACAATGTCCACGTTAACTCTTCCGGGATGGCTGGTTTCGACCCCATTGAGTTATACCTCTATTGTCAATCTCTTAATCATAAGCTAAGTGGTTGTGCAATCATCTTCCGAAACCTGTAGACATGTGTGAGTGGTGCCTGAAATCTAATAAAGCTATCAACTCCCAAGTGAGAGGAATTTGGGTCTAGTAATGGTCGATCTTACTGACTTTGATAAAACTCCAAAATTTCTAAATCTAATTGTTGGAGTGTTTCTTCAAAAATCCAAGTGTTCTCTGAATCTGGTCGTTTAATCTAGCGAATAAGGAAGTGTTGAACCACTCTATCATTGGTAAATATAATATGCTTATCTATAATAGTATCAATTTTATTGTTGTGTGCCTGTAGAGTTGATTATTGTATAGGTGTGGGTGAAGTTTTAATATTTGGCATAGCTGGGGGAACTTTAAAGAGATCATTTGGTAGGTTGAAATTATCTTTGTCAGTGATTGAATCCGTGATATTAATAGTATGATGAAAACAAAAATGAGATGGAATGTTAATAATATATGCATTTGATTCAACCCGCTGTAAAATTTTAAATGGACCAGCACTATATGCTTGCAATTTAGAAATAGACCCATGTGGATGCCACTCTGATTTAATTCGAACCATAACATAATCTTTAACGTTAAATTCAACATGTCTTTTATGTATACCAACTTGAAATTTATATGATGCATCACTTGTTTCTAGTTATTTATTAATATCGGTATGTAAGTTATGAAGGTGATGTGCAAAAGTTTTAGCCAACATGGATACAGTAACATGTGGGGATATCGATCTAATGTCTAAAGATTTTTTAGGTTTATAATCATGTACAACCTCAAATGGGCTTATGCATATAGATCTATTGACGGAGCTATTATATGTAAGTTGGGCTTTAGGAAGAATTAAGTCCTAGTTCCAAAAATTTTCTTGAACCAAACATCTTAATAAGTTTTTTAAACTCCGGTTGACAATTTCAGTTAGACTATTTGTTTGAGATTGGCAAGCTGTGAAAAATTTTTAGTTTGATGCCAACCATATGCCTGCAAGTTTCTCCAAAAGTGACTGGTAAAACAAATGTCTCTATTAAAGATAATAATTTTAGAAAGACCATATAACTTAATAATCTTATTAAAATAAAGTCTATCAACCTAAAAAGTATTATAAGTTTTACTATAAGGAATAAAGTAGGCCATTTTAGAAAAACAATCCGCAACAACAAAAATGGAGTCGTACTTCTTAGGGCTACGCAAGAGTCCTAGCACAAAGTTCATATTCACGTTCTGCCAAGAGCAACTAAGCATAGATAAAGGGGGTATAGAAGCCAATATTTTGCTTATTATGTTTCGCTAGTTGACATGTTCAACAAGTACTAACTATTTTAGCCACATTTTTCTTCAAATAGGGCCAATAAAAGTGTTGCTCAACCTTTTCTATTATTTAATCACGTCCAAAATGGCCAATAGGCCATCAACATGAACCTTTCAGATCATGAAATCTCGAATAGATGTCCTAGGGATGCAAAGTTTATTGATTCGAAATAAATAGCCATCTTGAATGCAAAAACACTTTGTGATGTCCTACTGTCTGTTTTGTAAAGCCAGAAAAATCTTAATTTAGGACAAGGTTTGTATTCTTCTTTGAGTCTTTCAAATCTAACGATATTAACTTGAACAACATATAATAAGGACACTCAACAGCTCAAGGTATCTGTCGTTTGGTTCTCGACTCATTTCTTATGTTTCAAAATGAAATAATAGGCTTGTAAATATTCAGCGCATCGACTATGTCTATGATTCAATTTCTTTGGGGAGTTAAAAATTGAAGAGTTTTACGGTCAGAGTAAATAACAAACTCATAATATAGTTCCTTATTTTAAGTAGAGTACCGTTGCTTGGTATCATTTAAATTTTTATTAAAGTAGACACTTGGTATCATTTAACTTTTTATTAAAGTAGACAATTGGATGGCGTTCTTGGCTAAGAACTCCTCTTATTCTTACACTTGATTCATTACACTCCGCCTAAAACATCTTAGAGAAGTTAGGGTGCCGAATGACAGGGCTGTCGCCATCCTTTCTTTTATACTCTTAAAGGATTTAGCAGTGTTAGGAGATAAATTGAATTCACTTTTCTTTGTATATTTAGTGAGAGGAGTCATAATTGTGCTAAAAACTCTTAATAAAACAACAATAAAAAGTAGTTAAGTTGTGAAAATTTCAAAACAGTGGTGGGATGAGGATTAGATGGTGATGTTAATGGTGTTGGCTTTGTGGTAAGGATTTTACAGAGTGACAGAGTATAGAAAAAAATTGAAGGTTTAGCCTTTGATACCAAATTTGATGCAAGGAAAGGAAAATAAGAGAAGGAAAGAAGAAGAGATTGGAGGAAGGGGAAGAAACATGAGAAGGGAATAGAGAAAAGAGAAATAGAGATTTCTAGAGTGAGAAGGACAATCACAGCTTTCAATATCAATTTAATTTCATCAATAAATCCTTTTACAATAGAGTTAGGGTTTTTATATAAATGCTTTCTATTATTAGGTTAACTAAAAATAAATATAATTTGCTAATTAATGACAATTTGAAATAAAGAAATAATAAAATAAAAAATAACATTCTTAAAATATTATGTAGCTATCAAAATTATAAAATTTTTAAAATCTCAAAAATATTACAAAATTAATAATCAAAACCAAATAAAATAAAGTCTCTCTAAATTTTGGAATATCCTCAATGTCCACGTCACATAGTGGTCAAATACTCAATAGACCTTATGGATCGAAAATTGATAAACCATGCATTTTTGACATTATGTAAAGGATAGAGGGTGGACCAAATTGGTATTGATTCCAATGATTTTCTACAAATCACATATTATAGTTCTTCTACATATTGATGTTTGTGTATGTATGAGGATAGTTCACCTGTCCAAAAACTGCATTTAAGCAATTTGTGAAGCTTGCCGTGTCAGCAACATACATTTTGTATAAGGAAACTATTGAATATAGATTAAGTTAAATTCCAGTTCACATGTCAAAAGAGTGAAGTGGAAAGTTGTCATACTGTTCAGAAAATGCTGCCTTGCCTCTGATCAGCATTTTCTGGTTACTGTTGGCTCCATTTAAGTCTAATCAACTTTTGCGTTGGCGAAGGTTTCTTCAAAGGAAAAAGGGATAATCTCGGATAATAGTCCCAGCTGCAATTGTGTGGTTAATGTGAAAGGAGCATGAATTTTGTTGTATCTAAAAATTGGTTTATCAAGTGTCTATTCCTTCATCACATTCTATTTTGCTTGACTTTTCGGGACAGTTATTTTAGGACTAGGTTGTATGTTTTGTACTTCTTTCTTGTATACAAGTATTTCCCCCTTGCCGTGTGTAAAACAAATTCAAAACTTCTTAGTTCTTACTGATATACAACACTGTCAGTAGTGCATCTTCATAGCAAAACGCCAAAACCTGAATATAAGCAGTTGGTAAAGCTACACATTGAATTAGTTAATGTCTGTTATGTCAACTTGTTGGATAATGGTTGGTTTTATTTTTTTATTAATTTTTGAAACACCATATTCCTATGGATTTTGACTCATTTTCTCTGCCAACTACTAGGAAAAATCATAGTTCAGGAGTGTCTAATGTTTGTCATAGTTATTCGTATCCATGCATGATGCGTATTTTTAATTTGGTCTTCTTTAGAGATATTCTAATGTGGTCCAACTGGGGGAGAAATTTCCAGAATTGAGCAAATCAGGCCCTTATGAACCAGTATGTCTATTCTGTTACATTGCTTGCTTCCTATCCTCTTTATAATAGTGTATACTATTGACTTTTCCATTCAGTTGATATAATATGTCTCTTTTTTCTATTTCATTCTCATTTCCCATATTGTTCTAGCCTATGTTGATACAGTTCCGTATGTTCCATGATGGTCGAGCTATCAAGGGTACTGTTCTTGTCAATAGAAAGGTATGGGTTAATTTTTCGTATTGTCAATTCATGTTGCTAGAATTTTTCATGTTTTCAGATTTTTCTTGAAAGACGTTGCAATCAAGAATTTTGGATGAGTAATTGATGCTTGGACATTTGTTGGTGTTCAATTCTATTTGCTTTCTAACTGATCAATTTGGAATAAATAGCGGTTAATTAAGGATATTGGTTTTAAGTTTACAAATATGTTGTTGATCCACTGACAACGCAATTGTTAAGTGTGTTTCTGTGTTATATGTGACTTGGTCTTACATTTAGGATGGGGCAAATAGGCCATCCCACCATCCCCAAAAGGGGGGGTTACTTGGACAACCTTTGATGTGGTTCTTATTCTGATGAGGATTGCATATGCAACTGAAGTTTAGAGATTTTCTTGGTTATAATCTTGTTCTGTAATTATTTTTGTCTTTTTGAAGGTTCTTTAATGCTTTATTTTTTCTGGGAGTAGAGTTACTATTTATGAGATTTCTATTAAGTTTTTACTATCTCAGTGTTTTTTTATTAACCTTAGGACTACATTTTTGTTGGATTTTTGGTACCTAGAAAAACTCTAGTTTGATATCTATAAAAGCGTAATATCTATGAAGCCTATTGAGGATTATTGTTTTGATTATGGAATACTTGAGTATTTCTCTCTCCCCTTAATTGATTTCTCAGATTTCCATAATTTAAAATTGCCTCATTGCAATATAGGGATAACACTATGCATGCTCTACCCTCTCCAGATCCCAATATGTGAGTGTCTCATTTTCTGAAACCTTGAATTTCCCATCTCCATCTATATCTCCCTCTCTGTCATCTGTTTCTTTGTCCTAAATTTCTCCTCTGTCTTCCTCCCATGCCCTATCACATTCTCGAGTTTAAGGTTCTCCCATATCCCTTTGGCTTCGAAAGTTTATGTGATTTCTTAGGGGTGATGGATTTGTTTCAGATTGTTCACCACACGATGCATAGGGGAGTGTGTGAAAAGTCAATGTTTCTCTATTCTGTTTTGTCTGTGGCGGTCCCTTGTGAACCCATTTGTTTGTTTCTGGAATAAATGGAAGTAGAAAGAATTACTTCGCTAGTTACACTCGGGTTGGGTTTGAAAGAAAAGAATGAAGCCCCTTCCAATGTTTGGTTTAAAATACGAGACAAGTTCATACATGGCCACATTTTTCTATCCTACATATTTGGTAGAATTTGGACGAAGAGGAAGAAACAATTAGAAGACTCATTCCTTTAATAATTATTGATGAAATAAAGGAAAGGAAAACAATGTTCTTTTCTTATCTCTTCTTATCTTTTCTCAACCCTTGCTTTACATTCCGTTAGGATTAGGTTTCCTTATGACTTCATGGAGATGAACTTCGATAACGTTCTTCCTTTGTCGGTGACGGCCACTGCAATGCTGATCAAACCATTTTATTCATCTAAAAGGGTAGATAAACAATGTTGTATCTTCTTATGGAGAAAAAAACTCTCTCCTTCATGCATCTTAATTAAAACTACTCTGCATATTTTCTTCTCATTTTGTGAGTATTCCTTAAACTCCCTCATATTCTATGTAATTTTTTAAAAATGTGGAGCATCTAATTCTCTGTCTCCTCTAATTTGGAACATAAAGGATAGATGAATTAGGAAGCAAGTGGCTTGGTATTTGTGGGTATTATGCTATTGTGAAATTTAGGGACTACTACTGTTTACTTTTGAAATGGGCATAAAGGCCTATAGCCTCTTTATGGGGAAAGTGGTGTCAAGCTCTTAAGTTATCTGTCAATGTTTTTCTTAAAATCTAGTTGGTGTGTGCTGTGCATGTCACGAACACGGACTAAGAAAATCAAACAATTAAGCAATTAAAGTTCAAATAATAAATAAATAAATTTCAAATCAGGTGTGACAAATCGAATGTGCATAGGATCCAAACATAACCCGTACAAGATCTCATTGGACAACCATCCAGACGATACAAAATGACCTGCTCCAAACAGTTGTAAAGGGAAAATCCAAAAGCCAACAACGACTCATCCTCATAATAAAATAAATCTATACATCCTCAATACATGGTCCAAGGGCCTACATTTGGCTGATTTCAAAATCCAAAGACAGCCCAAATGAAATCCATCTATATCTAAACAGATATAATACTCACTAGAAAATACGTTACTACGTCGAATCTCGTTTTACTCTTACAATGAATCCAAGCTCTCTACTCTAAAGAGATAAAACACAAAACATGAGTATAAAACTTAGTAAGTATCATATATGAAAACAAATGTGTCCAATAAATCAAAGGGAAGGTCCAAGAATAAATGTCAAATCAGATGGCAGATATAAATCCAAATCGCTAATATCAAAATCCAATCATCAAATCTAAGACAGAATCCAATATCAAAACTTATGGTAATATCGTACTCAAATCATTATTCAAATCTAAAACAAATATCTAATTAGAAAATAGTCCTCTCGAGACGTGTGTGTGTGTATATATATATATCAAAAGTGATCCAGATATCAAATCAGAAATTCAATCCATGTCCAATCTAATGCCTGATCAAATTGTGATGCGGGATAGAATCCAATAACTAGATGATTCAATCGCGTGCGTAGAAGCCGAAGTAGCACCGTAAGCAAACAATCCAAAATTTATATCAAAACATATAATCAAAATCAAATATACGTGACATACCAAAACCCATCTATCGGCAAAATTGGCATATGCGAAAATCCAAGTCCAAATACAAATACATTCAGAAATGCAAATCATGTACCAAATTTGAGTTTCGGTTATTTAAAAATTAATTTAATGAATGGGTACACATACTCCCGATAACCTTAAGTCAAATCAAATGCTGTTTATGCCAGCATGTTAGGCCACCTATATACTCTGTCTCCTATATGTAAGTTACTCACTATGTTTTGCCACTCGCTGCTTTAAGTGCAATCTTTAGGTTTATCAGATATATTAGGTGGTCCAAGTATATTATAAACTCCAATTAAATATCCAAATGGGAGGGTCACTACATCCAAGCATTTCTTATCAGCGGAAAGAGATTTCTAATAACAAATCTCCCCATCAGGAGCTACCCAGAATATTCAATAACAAATTCAAAGGTAGTGACCACAATCCCAGCCCATGCATGTGAAAATGCACGGCACATGCAATATTTCATACTTATTTTCATACAAATATATAGATATAAAAATACATAGTGTTTGACATTTATCTATTTTTTTTTAGAAAATCACAAAATCCTCAAATAATAATAGAAACAAAACAAATCCCTCAAGCAACTAGTAAAACTGTCATGCATGTACAAGGAGAACAAACAAGCTAGTTAAAACTGCACTCACAGACTTAAAACCTCCAAATCAAAACAAAACTTTATCAGCCGCAAAATCAAATAAATGATAGGGTTAGAAGATACTTACATCAACCTTATACTAAACATATCAAATGAAAGAATGCTCTGAATAACCTGAACGATTCCTTCTCTCTCTTCCTCCCGTGCTCTCTCTCTCCTCTCTCCTTGCGTGAAATGATGAAGCCCAACCCACACGCCCCTTTTATACCCAACTGGCGCTTGAGTGCGGCTCAGGTGCCCGAGCTTCTAGAATTGACGCTTGAGCGCGCCTTGGGCATTGACAATTTGGAATCAGCACCCCGGGTGTGCACCAAGCACCGCGTTATTGAACCAAATATTCTTCAAAATTTCACAATATAATTACTTTAAAATACATCCAATTAATCCAAAAATCACAACTAATATCAAAATCATCCAGATAGGGGTTTGGGGTATTATAGTGCATGTGGAGTCTTCAAGGGAATGCTGCAGGTTATTTCTTTTCTTTATTTGGTTGGTAAATTACATGTTGGTTCATAGTCTTTGAAGTTCTGAGATCAATATAAGCGATTGTATTTTGTTTTGGCTTGTACTTCAGTTGGTTTGCACCAAAGTCATACTCTTGATGTTTTTCTTATGAACTTTACTAAAGCTAGAGTTTATCTTACTAATACATAGCCAAAGTTCAATAATGTGCTGAAATAATCATGGAGTTGAATGCTACTCGTGCAAAGATACAGTTAAGTGCTACTATGTGTTTATCTTTCACATATCCTCTTTCATTCTTTGCTTTAATTGGAGATTAGACAATCCTTTTCACCTTAAGTGGCTTTCATGAAGATGTAGATAATATGGAAATAGAACGTGTTATTTGATGTTGGCTATCATGAAATTCATATTAGGGTATTGATGATATGATCTACATCCGTCTTCCACAATGATTTCCATTTTGAGATGTTGGACAATCAATATCATTCTATTTCACAAGTTTTTCTATGTCACATTCTAGCTTCCTCCAATGACCATCCAAATTCGACCATCAATGATAAAAGTTGAGGCAGACCTGAAGCATTCCGGTGCTGCAATTGTGAATTCATTTGAGATTGTTGGTACAAGGTATGTCTGTTTGACAGGTTTTTTTGGCCTGTCTTGCTGCAACATGATCGATGAATCAAGTATAATTAGATTGATTATCTTACTCTCTACTTGTAATTTATCATGTCTGTAAGATGAAATTCTTATCAATGGTGGAAGATGATTCAGATAGGTCAAACAATTTAGTGGGTTTTGTAACCTTATTAAATTACTATTATTGTTGTTGCCAAAAAAATATTAATATTGTTGTCAAAATCACGTGTGGTTGAAACTGTGAATTCCTCCTCTCCAGCTTCAAAGCTTAATTTGGAAATCCTGGATTTCACAATTAAGACCAACATCTTTGGATTAGCAATGTGTAATGGCTTTTGACAGCTTTTTTCTGTTTCCATGTGTGCTATGATTATTAAATTGAAAAACAATTTACTGATAACAAGAACCCAACCATTGCATGGGTAATGGGCTCTTATTTTAGGTGGAGTCTACTTATGTTAATTGTGCAGCTGTTTTTAAACTTTCTTCCAATAGCTGGGTTTAGGTTCTTTTGGTTTTTGCCTTTTTGTAAAAGAAAAATTAGTAAGAAATCTAGTTCCATTTATGGGTGTGAAGTGGGCATCTTGATTACAAAAAAATATTGTAAACTGAAAAAGTGATAAATCCAATAAAATGGAATGAGAAGTTGGAGAAAGGTCCTACCAAAAGTATAACAAATACTTCAATCCAATCCTAAAGTTCCTTGAATCCATGACTGATTGTTGGAGCCCAATCATTGCTTTGTGCCCAAGTATGCCAGATAGCAGTCAAAGGATTCTATAGCTAAACAATTCCCTTATTCCCAGACTAGGTAATTCTCATTAGAAATGTCTCTTTATCTAAAATAAAAGAAAATGATGAGTTACAAATTACTTAGAACTTGAAATTCAGACCTTTCATTCTGAAAAGCCTCAGGATTTCTTTCTCTCCATCTTACTGAAAATATGATATGGGCGGTGCAAATTTGACACTGTCAGGTATTGTTAAATAAACATAGTTTGCATGTCTCCTCTTCCTTTTTCCAACAATATTCTATTGCTATAAAGCCTTATTAATGTCAGAGATTCCCGGAAAATATGTTTTAAAGGACAATTCATATCAAACAACACAATTCATGGGAAATGCACATAAATGCTAGCAGGCAGACACACATGCAAGTGAAACTTCGGGATCCTCTTATAGTGCTAACTTTGTTTTGCAAATGATTTATCTCATTGTGACTGGATTTAGATAACCATTACTTGTCAAATTTGAAGGAAAGAAATAAATTTGCCAAATGCCAGAATGAACTCAGCAGTTGTTAAGCAATTTATAGCACTTAGTCATGAGAATCATGCACCCTTTGTTGTATCTCTGGCCTTACCAAAGAGGGATACTGGAAGAAATGGACGTGCTTAGTAGATTGAACGATGGAAGAAATTGAGAGGGTGATAAAGTGGTGCATCACTTTTTCTGAATTATTCAGTCAACGAAAATGGATGATAGATTCTAATGGTGATTACCAAATATATTTAACTTTATATTATGTATAATGTACCATTGTTATGGTTCCATTGTCAACAAATTAATTTTTAATGAATTAGTTAATTATATGATATAACTAAAATTTATTTGTTGAAAATTGAATGTTTAATATATGAGAAGTAATTAAAATTTGGTGCATTCAGCAATATACTGTATTTTACAGAGATTCACAAACAAGAGAATGTCATAAGAAATCCTATGTTATGTGTTAACATGTATGGCAAGATGGCACAAATATTGGAGCTGAGCTGCCATGAACAATGAAGGAAATTTGGAATAGTACTGGTATGACCTGGTCATGCACCCGCTTTTCCTTTCAGTATTATATAATGAAACCATGAGAATGTGGTAATAAGAAATGATGTGGAATAGGAAGGATAAATCCATGGGATATGCTAGTGCATTCTGTCTGATAACAAAAGCAATGGCCATTATTGGGAAAGTGCATACTGTACACTCCAATTCGGCTTTTATGGTTCTGGTTTTATGGTAGAAAGAAGTGAGGCAAAATAGAATACGTCTGTGATAGATGTGCTTGTTTCCTGCACTACACAGTTCAACGATTCATGGCTAGTTGTTATGTATGACATTTTGAGATCTCTTGCATTTCTTCATTGACAATTTCTTTGCATCTCAGTAATTTAAATGTATAAAAAATAATATACTCAGTATATACCAAGACTGTAGCAGTGTGATAAGATCAATTCCTAACCATTGCATGATACTACTAAAAGTTCTGACAGTTATCCCTGGTTTGATTAATTCCCTAATCACTACACATGTTTAGGTTGGAAATTCAATTCTGTGAGGTTTGACAGGGGTTTTATTACCCTTATCTTCCTAAATTTGGGATTCTTTTTCTGGCTTTTAGCAATAAACCGAAGAAAACACGTCTATCAAAGAATTTGATTGCACTTCTGAACTATGGAGGTGTCCCAGAAGATTTTTTCGTGAATATATTGTGGAATTCTCTCATGGATGCTCAAGGTGTTCTATCTGATAAGCGGGCAGCAGTAAAACGTAATTTCATTGACTTATTTTCAATGCAAGATCTTCTTCAGTCTTATTTTTCTTCTCTGTTTTCTGTTCAAACTGACTTTGATTAAATCCTGTCCTTTATCACTGTGATTAGGAAATTTTAAAACCTTTTTCTCCTTTTATGACTGTGCAGTTGCTGTTGAGCACAGTGAAATTGATGATGATTTTACCGTTGGAAGGATGATTTTGTCTGGCATTCCGCTTGATGAACCCTTCCTGCAGTATCGCTTATCTTTCTTTGCGAAGGAGGAGAGGAAGGGCCTAAAACTAGGAAAACTTCCCATTGCGGATAGCTTCTATTTAATGGGCACAGCCGATCCTACTGGGACTCTGAACAGTGATGAAGTTTGCATTTTTCTGTATGAATCTTTAGTTTATGCTGCAATTGATTTCTGATGGACCATCTATTACTTGAAGGCATGAGATCTCCTGTACTGTTAAATTGTCTATTGTTCTGGATAGTTCATTGCAATAACTAGAATCATATCCTCTTGGGGGCATAAAGCTGCCCAACATCCATTCCATTATCTGGTACTTTGAACTTAATGTGCATCATTGGCCTTTCCTAGACCTTTTAATGCAGGAGTCTCATGCATCTGGCCACTCTTTCCTCGCTGTCTTGCAAGAGATGAATCTTTACAAACACTTTTTATATATTTATCATTGCATATGTTTTTGTGCATTTATTTACTGAAAATTCCAGGTATTTAGTGCTTGCTGATGATTCTGTGTCAGATCAAGCTGGCAGTGGGTAATTATGGAGGATGACATCACTTTGGTTTTCATCCATGTTTCTCTTGTTTCTTTTGTTCTGTTTAGTTTCTCCCTCTTTGTGGTTCTTTTTTTGGGAAGTTGGGGAGTTGGTTTAGTTGATGGGATTGCAGTTGCACTTGACTAGTCTTTTAAGATCTTAACTGGGATCCTTCCATGCCTTGCACTAAATGCATCGCATCAACCCCAGGTATTTAGTGCTTGCTGATGATTCTGTGTCAGATCGAGCTGGTGGTGGGTAATTATGGAGGATGACATCACTTTGGTTTTCATCCGTGTTTCTCTTATTTCTTTTGTTCTGTTTAGTTTCTCTCTCTTTGGGGTTTTTTTTTGGGGAGTTGGTTTAGTTGATGGGATTGCAGTTGCACTTGACTAGTCTTTTAAGATCTTAACTGGGATCCTTCCACGCCTTGCATTAAATGCATCACATCACTGGTTCCCCTTTATCTTTATTCCTTTTAGCTCTAGTGCTTGGTCAGCCCCTCATCCTAGAATACGCATTTGTACTCTGTGTGTTCCCTCTATTGACATGACTTCTATCTCTTCGTTGACCATTTAATTTTGAGGTTGGCTATAATACGCCTTTCCCACATTGGATATGGGTGGAGTTGGAGTTTAGATTGTGTAAGGTTTTGAGTGGAACAAGAGATCTTCCCTCTTTCTTATTGGGCATGAGGACCAAGCACACAAGGTGGCTTGGTTGCCAGGCTATTTGCTTGTTTGGTTCTTACAAACAGTTTCAAAGTGCAACCCACTGGAAGCGTGAGGAAATAAGTGCTATACATCACACAGAAATATCTGCAAACCACTCAAAGAACCCTCTGAGTCATCTTTGCAATCGCACATCGGCTAAGAAGGATCTTTGGTCCCTACCAAGGACATTGATGATTTGAGGGAAAGGTTGTAACACTCTAATCCCGCATCAAATGTGTGGAGTTTGTAAGGTTTTGAGGGGTTTACTATTAGAAGAAGATCTAGCTGTACCCCTTTCTCATGAGACTAATTGTGGACAAGCTCTCAAGGGGGTTGGTTGCTACACTAGTGGCTTTCTTTGGGCATTGCACAGGGGTCATCCAATGAGAGTAAGGGAAAAAGCTTATGATCCATTGACGCCTTTTGTCAGAGTTGAAGTTGCCACTTGCTCGCTATCAACTACTTTTTCTGGTGTTCAGTTTTCAACCCTCTAAAGGATTTTATGATATATCTAAAGATCATAGTCTCTAAATTTCAGCTCAATTAGTTGTCATTTGATATTGGTTCTAAAATAAAAATAAAAATAAAGTATGTTTAAAGAAATACATAAGCTCACTGATGATCAAGTTGCTAAAAATTCTAAATTTAACGTGCTTAGAGTAGAGAGTTTCAATACATCTGCTGTTTTGTTTATCAAAAATCAATTTCTAGTAACAGTTACTGAGGGGTGTCAAATGTGTAATGTTGACACCAGGTACCCAAGGATTCTGCCTCAAATGAGAAATATGCATTGAAACAGGTTGTGTTAAAAAAGGGTATCTGTATTCATTAAGTTATTTGACATGCTCAACTGTATGAGCAATTGTGTCCAGTTCTGTTGAGTAGATTAATTTGGTGTAGTTTGTGTTCTATCATTTTGTATCCTTCTGAGATCAGAAATGAAAATTCCCTTGCTCAAAATTCCATTTTTATATGCTCGTATAATGTTTTGCTACATGTAGTGAAAATGGACAAATTTCTGGAAGGGTCCTTGTCTACAGAAATCCTGGATGTCACTTTGGTGATATTCACATTTTAAATGCAACCTATGTGAAGACCCTAGAGGATGTTGTTGGTAATTCAAAATATGGCATATTCTTTTCTACTAAGGGGCCAAGATCAGTGGCTGATGAAATAGCCGGGGGTGACTATGATGGGGACATGTATTGGGTCTCTCGGAACCCTCAGGTTAACAGTTTATTTTCTTTTCTGTCTTTTTGTTTCTTCTGATAACTATGCTCTCTTGCTTTATTTCTTTATTCAATGCTGGGATCCTACATGTTATTTATTAAAGTGTGGTAATAATTATTGTTACTGCTGAGGTTCTTGGTTTCATTGAACTTAGCACTTACATATTTGTTCATTATGCATTGTTTTCAAAAAATCAATCCAATGTTTTGGTAGCTTACTAAGGCTATGTCACTATGTATCTATTGACAGCTGAATGCCATGGAGTGAGCAGAAATGTGGACGATTGGATTTGAAGTCCCTTCACTGATATTGTAGATCACCAATTTACTATTATAGTGGTCTCATTGTTATATCACAGCAGAATGCTTATTAGAAATTGGCTTTGATACCATGTTAGAATTTGGAGATCCCAAATCTAAAATATGTGTGGAAGCATGATAAGAGGAGATGACTCATCTGAATTTAGTATAGTTCTGTCATGAAATACCGATGATGATGCCCTTAATAATCTGAATTTCAGATTTGATGATTTAAATCTGCTGTAACAGCAATACAGCAGAACAGAACACAAGTGCATTAAATAAAACATGAGCAGCAGGACATGAGTCTTATGTAATAAGGCTGTAATACATGGATAGCAGTACAAATAAACAGAAAACAGAGATGAAGAATATATAGACGTGCAGCCAAGAACTGAAACAGAGTAATGCAGAGCAACATCTAAATAATCAGCCCTATGTCTGTTAGTGTGTTTTTATTGAATCAGGAACTTATTTGTACAATGGGTAAATCTACTACTTATATAGTAGTTGCCAACTAATCATAACCATTGGATAACAAACTAACTAGGTTAATCTTAGCTATTCAATGAAATCACAAATATGTATCAAATCTAAATTTATATTTGTATAACAAGCTGAAACATAGGAAACACAATTTGTGCTTCTTCAATAACTGATCCGTGTGTATTGGTAATTAACCAATCAAATGTTGTTGTATGTATATCTTGGATTGCTGACAACAGAATTTAGTAGAGCTGCTGATGCTATGATACATAATAGGACATAAGATGCATCAGCTGAGCTACTGTGATGAAGGAATTAATGACAGTAGCTGATATTTGCTGATAATGACAGCAACATCTGTGATGATAAGCTGTTGCATTTGTTGTGAATAAAACATTGCACTGCCGTGAGGAGGAAATTATGTAACAGCAACTCCTGCTGTTATATGTTCTTATGCTGTAGCTGCTGATGCATTTGCTGTAACTGTAATGAAAATGCTTAAACAGATGCACGTGATTGATTGCTGCTGCATTTTGCTTTGCATCACCCGTGGTGTTTACCAAAGCTGCTGTGATAGGCTTGAATTAAACTAATCTGAAGCATGAAATAATCTGCTGGAATTGATCTTGCTTTGCTGAAGCAAAGCAATTAATAGAACTCTGCCCATCTGCTAATTCATCACCCTTAGCTTGTTACTGATTCAAAACTGATGCTGATACGTGACTAGTTGTGTTTGCATTGCTGCTAATGACAGCTTGAATATTGATGTATTTTAACAATGCTTCTTGAGACTCACTGTAGCTCTGTTGAATATGGGTTTTGACACAGTTTTTTGGAAATTGAATTCAATTTGTTTGCCTAAATCTTTACAATTATATTTGAACTTTTGTGACATGATCATCATCATTAGTTCTGGGGTGGTTGAATTCTGTCCTTTTGCTGATGAGGTTCTATATTATTGGAGTACAGTGAATTGGAAAAAGTAGACATTGACATTGGACTTTTACTATAACAATTCCACATTCTTTCCTTCAGTGACCACAGAAATGCATCTTCTGTTGGTTTGATACATCCTGCTATATATTTTGATCATTTCACATAAAGAATCTGCGCCATTGATCACAGACTTATCTCAAAATATTGCATGATGAATTTCACTTTCTTAGTAATCTGTTTTATTTTATTTTATTTTATTTTGTCATCTGTGTATGGTGATTCTCAAGGATAAAAAGAGCACAAAGTGATGTTTTCATGGGGTTGTACGAGAAAAAGATGGAGGACAAAATTTTTCAATGTGTAGGACCTTCTCAATGCAAGTGTAGCTTTTCCCCACTAAGCTGCATTCACGGAGAGCATATGTAAAACCTTGGCTGTTCTCATGTTGAATTTTATCACTTAGCTTCCTGGCATTCCCTTACATTATGCCTTAAAATCTTGTTACAAATGGCAAACCATACTGAATAGAAGGCATTGCAGGACCAAGTGATCTGGATGGTTAAGCTTCTCTGGATTGTTCTCATTATCCTTGCTTCTTTGTGTTTCTAAGTGAATATATGTGTAATGCCCTGCACAGGATGAGCGGTCATTGCTTTGTCTTTTTAGGGTTAATATGTCAACAATGCCAAGCATTGACATGTTTTTCTACTGTCTCTTCAGCTTCTTCAGTATTTCAAACCAAGTGAACCATGGACATGTACTTACTCTTCTCCAAAGATGGACAGTCCTAAAAAGCCAACTGATTTCTCAGCTGAGGAGTTGGAGCACGAGCTTTTTCATTTATTCTTGACTGCTCGATTTGAGCCCAGGTATGCCATGAGTTTTAATATTTCTTCATGACAGTAAAACTATTGAATCCCATGATATACAGAGATTGTTTTGATGACTTTCTTATTGCTGTTTGTATCATGTTTGGCTTGTAGGTCTCTTTCAGTAACACAATTAAGGAATAAATATTCAGCCATCTAATATATTAGATATAATCCTGATATTTCAATGATTTGATAATAATAATAATAATATGATACTATCAACAAATAGGTTTGCAGGCTTGGCAGATTTTAGTAATTTTTTGGAATACACAATAGAGTTGAATATGAGCCCTCTTTTATTTATGGATTGACTTGGCCACCCTGATGGTAGGTCTCTCTCTTTCTCTCTCTCTTTCTCACACACACACACAGTGTGTCCTACAAATCCACATACGGACACGTGTGTGTGATGCCGTGCCCTTTCCAGCTTATCAGATATGAGTATGACCATCGGTGTGTGTGTATTAAATGCTAAACAATCCGTGCTCATCTGCATTACAAAGAATGCAGTTTTGTGCAATGGATATCCAGGTGTTTTTTACCCCACAAGGACCAAAGATAGGAACTATTATAAATGCTTTTATCAGTCAGAATTTGCGTTTCCTGTTGGTTAGGTGAAGAGATACTTTTCTTCAAAATTCTACCTTGTAAATTTGGCATGCATGTTTTACTAGTTATTGGATTGGCATATTTTCCATTTTATCAGTTGTTTCTGTTACCTGCTCAACACCTCAACTTAAAAGTGGACAAAAACAGGGAAGAGAGAATATCATCTACACTAGCCTTTTATTCATCATCTATCTTCAGTCTGATCTTATAGATGTAGAACTTGGATATAGAAGCCATTATGGATGCTTTTGGACTCTAATGTTTGATTGCCTCTTCAGTAAATCAATGAGTTTAGCAGCAGACAGTTGGTTAACCTACATGGATCGACTGTTGACTTTGGGCACTAATTGTGCTGAGGAGAGAGATCTTCTGAAGATAAAGATTCTGAGGTTGATTGACATATACTATGATGCTTTAGATGCGCCCAAGAAAGGCAAAAAGGTCAGTTCTCTAACTAATTTATTTGATTGTTTCAATATAGACGGCTGTTTCTTTTAAGTGAAGCATTTGTGCTTGTTTCTTGTACAGGTAATTGGGATGTTATTATTCTTACATCATTATGTGTTGGTTTTAAGGAGTTTTAAAGCATTTATGTTGCATGCATGGAAAAGCAAACTATTTATAACATTTTGAAATAAGTGATCCAATTTATAGGACAGTGTGGGTAATAATTTGTCCTGTAAAATATGTTGGTGAATCTGGATAGATTCTACCTTTGCTCTCTTTGTACCAATCCATGAAGCAATTTTTGTTGTACTTAGGCTGATGCATTCCATGTTACTATTGTAATAATATCATCCACTACTTTGATGAAATAATCAAGAGTTTACAACTGTAGAACTTCCCTCCTAAGGTCGATATAGCTTTTGCTGTAAGTTCAAAAGCTGGTGCAATCCAGATCCACACCTATTATTTGATGATCAGCAATATTCATGCTACAAGTTTAATTTTAACGGAAAAGATGATGTGGCATCTATTATATGACTCACTCAACAAAAACAAATACGATAATGAAAAAAAGACTACTACCGGATCATTTATATTTGTAGAATAGTAGTAAATTTGTAGCAAGAGTAGCATTCTTCTTATTTTATATTGAGGCCCTGGACTAGTGTATCCTTGAAAATGAAAGTGTGGTTTTGTTACGTTGAGATTGACCAATATGCATATTCGCCTATTGTTCAGAAAATATTCTCTGTCACCAGGCTATCAGCTTGCTAACAAGATTCCTCACAAAAATAAGAACATAATGTAGTTTTTTAAATTGGTTTGTGGAATTACCAAAATGATGTGTAAATTCTTCTCATGCTCAGCTTTCCCTAGCAGAATTGAGGTCAGCAATTCAGTTGACATCATCGTTTTAAAGATGCAAGACAATGAACACCTTTTCAGAGAGAAATGCTTTCAATAAATGACCAGTTGTAATATCTGAGAATTCATTTGAAAAAACTGCTTAGCTAGTTTGGAAGACTGGAAATCTTGCTTGGTCACCTACTCACGATCTTGCAGCTTGTAATGTATACTTTTTCTTTACTTGCGTAAAAAAAGAGCATAGTTATACCTAACTACCTACGAGTTCATTGTAATGTGATACTTGTACCGCCAAAACAAAAGAAGAAAAGCAGAAGTATGCATAAAAATAATTATAATATTATATAAAAAGATATGAAAAATCACCTAGTGCTCCTATTAGGAGTTGTGAGGGCTTTGGTGAGACTTCCAGTTTTATAGGTAGAGAAAAATCAAAGGAAAGTTTGAAGAAAATTATCAAACATGATTTTGCATAAATGGTTCTAGCAGAGGATAAAGTCCACAAATCATGTAGCTGGCTGACTTTAGTTGGAAAAGGGTTTCTTTGGTTTGATTTGATTTATAGAAGGATGTTTCACATGCCGCCTATGTTGGAGATTTATGCTTAGCATAGCCTAGTTCTAACCCCTAGTTGGAGTAGGGTTGTGTTTGGTAGCTAACAGATGGCATAAAACTTTTGGAGAATGTTTACATCGATTTGACATGTACATACAACAAGAGAGATTTCAAACAATACTGCTATAAAAATTAAAGTGGGGTCAGGGGTGTTACCAATAGAAGACAAAGCACGAGAATCATATAGTTAAAGTGGTTGATGATGTAAAATGAAGACCTGGCTTAATGCATCTTTTGAGAGAGGTGAGAACTTGAAAAGGATTTATATACAAGAGGTAAAGGAAGGCCAGCCAAAAGATTGAAAGAAACTATCAGGTTCGAATGATCTTACACATTTGGATCTAGCAGATAATACGGACTACAATAAAGTTGAATAAAGGTCACAAGAATCCATGAAGATGACTCCTAATAGGGAAAAAACCTTTGGTTAATTAGTTTATATAAAATGGATGTTTCAAAAAGGTTAAAATGGTTAAATCATATGAGTTTTCATTGATGATTTGGGCATAGCTGCTTGTTTCTATACTTCTTTATGGTTATTTAAACTTGATCATCCATTGCCACAAAAAGTTAGCGTCCATTTTGCAGTTCAGTTTTATCATGTCTCTAATGCCAGCAAGCAGTGATTATAATGTCCAATATCTGTTCAAGCAGGTTGTGGTTCCATTTGAGTTGATTCCGGAGAAATTTCCACATCATATGGAGAGAGGAGAATTTCGCACCTACAACTCCACTTCTATTTTGGGTGTTATATATGATAAAGTGAATGAATTTAGGGAACAGGAATTGCAAATTCAAGGTGAGCATGTCAGTACATCAGGATTTTTTTATTTTTTATTTTTTGTATTCATTTCTCTCTTGACTCGGGACTATAGATGAAAATATTCACATAGATTATATTGGATAATATATATTGATATTAAATAATTGTGTGTGTGTGTGTGTGTGTTTTGTGCGTGAATCAGAACATGGGAAGTAAATATCAACCAATATATTAGTACAAATTGGCTGATATATTGTGATCCCAAAAAAAAAAAAAAATTTGTATGAGCCGTCATCTTATTTGATGCTTAGGACTTCTTTATTGTTTATATTCATCGAGACCTGTATGCTTGTCTTCCACTTTTGTCTTATCTTGGTTTTTGAGTCTGAAATTCATTTATTTTTGTGATCTACAAGTATGGAAATTGCCATGCTTTGAAGTGTCAGTACCTGAAGCATGTCTGCTGTTGTGGAAACAACATTACAAAAAGTACAGATCCGAGATGGCGGAAGCATTATGTTCTGTGGACGAATCAAAGCACGATTCTGCTGCTGAAGTTAATCTGAAATACAAGCAGGTAATCCTCTTATGTAGAGCTTGCTTCAGTTTTCAGTTTTTTCTTGCCACAAAAATGCTACACATACTTAACGTACTTTTATAAACTGTGTATAGATATTATATGGTGCCGATGATTTGGATAAGAGCCCTAGGGCTTGGGAGGAGGTCCGTGCTGAGGCTCTAGCTATTTATCATGTCACTTATGACCATGCCATTGAACATGAGCTAGCCAGGTACTGTGGTTTTGCATGGAAAACTGCAGGTCAAGCATTATTAAGAATTTTTGTTGAGGAGCAAAATGAAAAACCTGTATCTTGTTTGCCCTCTGTGCTTCGCGAGGTGTTTCACTAGAGACAACAGACAGTGTTATTCACTGTCCCACAGCCAAAAAGAAGCGAGCGATGTCTGAGTTAAACTTATTGTATGCCACTGTTTTCTGTCTGTACAGGGTTCATGTATGTCTGGTTCTTGGCCTCTATGATGTTTGGTTTCTATAGTTGCCCACTCTTCTTTGAAGGCTTTATAACATGCTTATTACTAGTTTAGTCTAATTAATTAAAAAAATGGAGAGACTAATCCAATTTACAGAAGTCCAAAAGTACATTCAGGAAGCATAAATTAAGGAGTCAACTATGCAGTAGTAGCAGAAATGGATATCCAGATCGAATTAGAGTTCACGCTACCTGCCCTGAACAAATAAGAGGCGTGGCCCACTGGTCACATATAAGCTGCCTGGTTGCACGACAGAACATCTAATATACAGATGCAAACTCCATGTGAAATATTCATCTTCATGCTGCTGTTTGATCAAATACGGGATCATACCTCTCTCAGAAACATAAAATAAAATCACACTATCACATTACAGAGCCCAGCTCCAATGCTTCTTTGTAAGCTAGGTAGTGTGCTTTTTTCGGTTTGTTTAGGAGATCATTCTTTTTGGTAAACTTAGTCGTAGGTGTATGGAGGGCGGGTGTTCTCAGAATAAACCACATTGCTTGCTTTTGGATTGGATGAATACCGTTATCGAGCTTGCTAGTTTTTTTTACCTCCTAACCCTTTATAGGTGGATGGATTGGCGTATGCTAGCAATCAATTGAGCCAGCAAAGGATCCTCAAGCTGTTTCATCGGGGTTTTGGGTACCTAGATCCCAGTGTAGAGCAATCAGGTTGAATGATGTTCTAAAAGAGCAGGCTTTTCATGGTACATTGACTGTTTTAAGTGTTCTTGCCAAATTAGCCTGAACTGTAAAATTGGGGTTGTGGGAGAGTTGTACAAACGCCATGTTGCTACGAGTACTGAGAGCAATAGTGGAGGAATGATAACTGCAGGAGGGAAGGTAAAATGCCATAAAGCATAAAACATAAAATTGTAAACTTTCATGTAGATGATGTCTTCTTCTATCGTCTAAATTGAATTGCTACAATATTGCATAGTTTTTATTAAACATTATCAGAAAATATAAATTAGGTATATCTTGAGCTTGTACCACGCTTCCGAGACAACAAATCATATGCTTCTCAAGGTGAAACTCGACCATTCTTTTGCCAAATTCAGTCAACTCCCGGTGCATGGATTTGAGTAGACAGTTATTAAAAGTAAATTACTTTATCTAAAATTTAATAATGTGTTATCAATAAGTATATATGTGATGCATACCTTAAAGTTGAAAAATTGTCCAAATTGAGTTGGGTTGAATATTTCAACATTTAAATTTAAATCGTGTACATTATAACACTTAACAATAAGTTAAAGGATATAGAAGTTGCTCTTTAAAATTTTTTTGATACTCAAGCTAAAAATCTCTTTTTAAAATAGAAAGATAATAAGTGATTTAGAATGAAAAAGAGTAGGAATTGGGAGGCTTTGGTCCAGATTTTTAGAATTTGTAAGTATTTGAAGAGTTAAAATGTTATATTTTATTTTCTGGCAATTTTTCTTTTCTCTATCCCCTTGTTCAAAAGAAATATGTGAATTTATAATTTCATTTCCAATTAATGTGCCCTCTTAGAAAAGATATAATTATGTACAAATTGAGGTGTTACGTTGGTTGTGGACTAAATAGTCCAATTGTTTCATAAGTTTTAAATTTAATGATTGTCTATTGATGCAATATCTGTTTGCTTGACTAAATTGTTCATCATTCGGTTCAAGTAACTGTTCATCAGGGTTAAGTGTATGGGTTTATTAACCGACTGACTATTCGGTATTTTGATCTTCTATATTATAGTTTAATCATTTTGATATTTAGTAATTTGGTTATTTGGTCAAATTATTTCTTGATCTGAACCTAACATCTTAGTTAATTCATTTCTTCTCCATGGGCTTATGATTTGAGGGCCACATATATTAATAGGTCGAGTCGATCTTATTAAAATTATGTCCAACACTAGTCCCTCATACTCGAGGTTGAATTCAAGTTTTGGATAATGTTAAAATAAAGATTTGAGTGGTTTGCTTTGAACATCATTCGAATGTTCCTTCTTGATGGAATTAGAGTTTAATTTTTTACTTTATTGACCAAAAATTTTTAATTATTTAACTATTTTTTTTTACGTTAAAATTTTTCATTTTGTAGCTCGTGTTTTTTATATAAAAGGAACTATTCTCATTCGATCTTCAACCAAATCTTCAATCTCAATATCTAATGGAGTCCCTTACATTTGGTGAATTTGAAGCAGTGAATTTGAAGAAAGAGTTCTCTAGATACTTTCACATTATTCCAAAAGGGTTTATGAAGTCTGTCTTGGTTACTATCTTTTATATAAAAAACCATCTTAGTTTTTCTTTTTTATGCAATATTTAGAATTGGAGTGATTTTTCATCTGATTTGCTACTTTTGATATCATTTACTATCTGTTGTGAAAGGTTTAGATTCCGTGGTTTGTTGAAGGGATCTACTAGTTTGTTGTTTCTCA
Organism: Nepenthes gracilis; assembly: GCA_033239525.1. Taxonomy (NCBI): domain Eukaryota; kingdom Viridiplantae; phylum Streptophyta; class Magnoliopsida; order Caryophyllales; family Nepenthaceae; genus Nepenthes; species Nepenthes gracilis. The sequence continues at coordinate 15,228,003 of BSYO01000016.1, read as the reverse complement.
GCTCTTGTATTGTGGTATTTTTGTTGGCTTGATATTAATCGGCCTAAGTTGGTGAATTGGATAATTAATTTAAGGGGAAATGTGAAGTTCTTGGACGCTCTTCTTCTTTTACTTTTGGTTGTTGGTTTATTTCTTTTCTTTTTTTTTTTTTGAGTTGAATGATTTTTATAGTTTACCTTATAAATATCTTGTACATAAATGTATTTATAAATAAAAGAAGAATTTTTATTTTTGCATTTAGTTCATAAATATTAATTTATTCATTTCATATTTTAGGTTTATATTTATCTGTATTAGATTATAAGTCGATAAAAATTCAGATTAATAAATTATTTAAATGAAAAATTTTCTTCAGTTATTGATTCTTCGGATCCAAACTTGGTAGAAATTTAACCATTCAACATTTTAAAAATCATCTTCTGACAATTCAAATTCCTGACAGTTTGATTTTCTAACAATTCGTCCTTTTGATAAATTAGAACTTTTAACTAAATAATTAAAATTTTAAATTATTATGGTCAATGGATTCATTCCTTGAGGCAAATAGAACTTTTAATGTGTAATCTCAATAACTTTTTTTATGATGTCATAGCCATCATTGCTTCCATAATAAAAATGATCAGTGCAATTAATATTATGATAGACGGTTCATTAATTGTGCTATTTTAATATCATTTTGATATGTAGCGTTTTGATTTGTAAAAAGGAAGAAGACATGCCATCATATAAGCAACACATCATTTAGATCAGCATTGATATTCAAAACATATCATTCCCAATTTTAGTTACACTTTTAAATTCTAACATCTTTTATTCTTATATTTACACCCTAACTATGCATTTTCCTTCACTTTGCGTCAAAGTACTAGTTTTCTAATTTCTTTGATTGTCTAACTTTCAATTTCTCAATGCTCTCCGATGCACTTTGAAGAAGGTTGCCGGCATTGCTTCTTCATGGATGATATACTACATATATACAAGTGGTATAATATTTCTTCAATCATTCCCTTTCAAATCTATTAGTTTAAAGTAAGAATGTGCTTTCCAAGCGATGGCTTCATTGTTTTCCATGAAGCTGATCTAAAAGATGGTCTCTGAATTCCTTTTGTAAGGAAATTTGTAAAAATAATAGAAACCGTTGAGAGTTTAATTGCCCATTTCATTATAATGTTATTAGATATATCGTAACACAGTGAGTCTTTTTTGTCAACGAAATCTTTGATTAGATGCTCATACAATTAAAGTGGTCTTTCTCTCTAATCAAGAGAGCGATTGGATTTTTGTAACTAGATATGGGTTCAAAATAAGTAGAAAAAATCTAAACTCAATAAAGAATTAAAAAAATAGGTTATTCTTTATTAATATTCCTAATAATTAAATTTTATCAAATAAATGAAGATATGTTAATACAATATTTTTTGGACTGGTCCTCATTAATGAATGCACCATGAATGGATCCCAAACTAATCTTATAAATGAAAATGTGGCCGAGTTGTGCAAAATCGGTAATTTTTTGACTTAAGCCGCTCTTGATGCGGTTAACTGGTATGTTGTCATCGAAAGATAGGCCATTACTGATATGCTTGTTCGTCCTTTGAAAGGGAGGAAAGGTGGCATTTTCATAGGTTTTCCTCCCAAAGCTATCTCTAATCAACCCATTATCTAGACAATAGCTTCATCAACTCCTTATTAAGATGATGATGAGGTTTTGAGGATTGTGGATGAAATTTGAGCTTGTATGGCTTAGATTGGTGCCAAAGGATCTAATCATGAATCTACTTTGACTATTGTCTCTTTGCCTGCATAATCTTTGGAGAGATGCCTTCTTTGAATTTAGAAACTAGGAGTCCCGCTACTTCTAATAATGAGAAGTATGTTTCCCTATATCATTCTTCAAATGATGATGAACTTGTTATTGATATTTTTGTTATTACTGAATAGGTGATTCCAAATATTTTTGATTTTTTTACTTCTATTGAACCTGTGCCTAGTCCTTATGCAACTCAAACTGTTTCTTTCGGACTAGAAAGTGATATACATATTGTTTGAGAATTTGTAATTTATTTTTTGTTATCCCCTCCAACTTTTATATATTCTAAGACCTCTCATAGAGCCCCAAGTTTTGATTTTCATTATGTAGACTTTTGCTTCTTTTTTGTTAGAGGCAATCATCTACGCTAAACCATGACCTAGTTGGATTGTCATCATCAAGTTTTATACCTAAAGAGGGTCATTCTAAACAATAAGTAGCTTTGAAGACTTTAACTTTGAGCCATTTATTTGTCTTTAAATTGCTGACTCAAACTTTTTTTTCTTCTTATAGTCTAAAAACCTAGTTCGTCAGATCAAACATATGTTGTATAATCAAAATATTGGGATTGAATGCCTATCTCAAATTTACCTTAATCCTTCTATAATTCAGGGTTTGAAATTCCGAGCTATGGTTGTTGAAGCTAGGGCACCATTCTTTAAAGATCGTTTTGTCTATCTTGAGAGAGAATTGGCTAAGTAGATATATAAGTCTCGTGAATATGTTGATCAAATTAACCATATTGAAGACCAAGCCAATTCTTTCATGGACAGGGCTCTTAAGACTGAACAATGCATGGCAATAGATGTTAGGACTATGGATAGACCAAATGTCAAATACTTATGCTTGAGGAGCTACTAAGGAAAAGTATCTGACCCAAAAAATTGGCTCTCTACTTAACTTTTGATTCAATAAAGGAATCAATTTTTATAAGAGAATATTCTCCTTATTGGCTTTTGAATTTCCTATTAGTTGCTTGGATGCCCCAAGTTTTATAATTTTTTGGCCTCTAAGTTAGAAAGTTTTAAAGAGACACCATACTCTTAAACTCCAAGATCTAGATTTGGGTATCGGTCATAAGATTACCGATTCATTTCCAATCATTGAATCTTGTAATTTCATGTTCTAGTTGTAAGAACGATGTAATTCATTTTTTGATATATATATATTCAAAATTTTCCATCTTTGTATATGCATTATTCATTGAACTGATGCTGATTGGGTGATTTAGCCATCAGGTATGTGCATATAAGTTTTTTGACCATTAGATGGAGGAATTATTTACTTTTTTTTTTTTGTAAGTAAGAGGAATTAATTACCAGCTATATCTTTGGACTGATTAAGAACATTGGTCTTTGACCATCATGCTAATTGTGTATATTCTGTGGAAGAGTGTATTAACACTTATATGTAGATAGCATCCGTAAGGATTAGTAGGTTAGATGGCTATTATTAGTTGAATTTTAATTAAATTTTTTGGCTTGGTTTTGACCTTTCAAAGAGAAATCAAACTATTGGTTTGTAAGCTCCTGAGTCTTTTCAAAAAAAATTTAATGTTAAATGGTTCTATTGAACCTACACCGTGACAATTTCATTGAATCAGCATAGTTTACAGAGAATGTATTTTAATTAATTGTCTGACTTATGATCAATTGTGATTATATTGACTACACACAAGCATACAAAATAATAAGAGATGAATTAAGAATTTAATTTTATTGATAATATGAAGAAAAACTAATTTATAACATACAAACACTCTAGAGAAAGAGGCAAGGCATACTTCTAGGTTCCTAAGTTGAACTCTTTTATTGATAGTATTTTTTAAGGTGAATGTTATTTCAATTTCAAGAGACCAGCTTTTCATTTTGAGCTTGTAATTTATATGTCTCATTGTGGAGTATTTGTGATAATAGAAATGGTTCTTCCCAAGTTGGGTATTGTTTATTCCTATGTGTGAGCTTCCCATTTGCTTTGATATTCCTTAATATCAAGTCATCGATCTCGAAAGTCTGTGCTTTCAACTTCATATTGTTGTACCGAATGACTATATGTTGATAGGTTGTTGACCGAATGCATGCCGCTTTTGTAGCTTTCTCTAAGAAATCCAAATTTTATCTTAGGAGTTAAAAATTTTGATTTGGAGTAAAATTTTCTACTCAATAGTTTGGCAATCCTATCTTTATTGGGATTATTGCCTCTATTCTAAATCATACATTGAAAGGTGTCTCTCGAGTGGGCTCTTTTGGAGCCATTTGATAAACCCAAAGTACAAATAGAAATTCTACCTAGGTTCCTCTAACTTTGTCAAATTCTGTCTTTAATCCATTGAGAATCGTTCAATTTGTTACTTTTAGTTATTCATTTGTTTGTAAGTAAGAGATTGATATATGGATCAACCTGATACCGAGGCCATTATAATATTTTGTAAACCTTTTAGTAGAGAATTGAGTATCGTTGTTAGTAACTATGATCTCCGGTATCATAAATTTGCAAACAATATTGTGGCGCATAAAATAAGTTTAATTTTGCTATATAATTTTAGCTAGTAGAGAAGCTTTGACTCGCTTTATTATGTAATCCACCATGACAATAATAAATTTCATTTGTTTGGTTGCTAGAGAAAACAATCCTAGCATATTACACCTCACTGTGCAAATGGCCAAGTGGCTTGTAAAACTCAAAGATCCATATGTAGTTGTTTGAGTACATTTTCCTGAATTTGGCAATTTTTACATTTTCTAATGAGCTCTATCACATTCCTTTAAATGGTCGGCCAATATAGTTGTCCCTCATAATTTTAAATGGTAAATTTTTGTCTCATACATGCACTTCACTTATGTCGCGATGCACATCTCCAAGAGCGCAATCGACTTCCATTTGCCCCAAACAGCCCATGTAGGGCATCGAGTAATCTCATCAGTGACCCGTCAGCAAAGTATACCAACTGGCTAATTTTGAAATCCACTTCACCTTAGTGGGATTGCTCGGAAGCCTTCCCCTTTCGAAGTACTAGAGAAAAAGAGTCATCCAAGTTACTTCATCGGTCAATTGGAGTATTTAATCTTGTTCCTCAATGCTAGTTCTTTGAAGCACTTCTCTCATATCTCGGGCTTATTAATTTAGACAATTAAACGTTGTTATTTTGAAAAGTTGATCAACTTTCTAGTTATCTTCTCTAAGGATATAGATAATTTCAAGTTTGTTGAGGAATAACAAGAGACCTTGTACCTTATGTAGGTATTTAACCAGGTCTGAGTTGGATACTTCGAAGATAACCAATACTTGATTGACTATCAACTTGAAATCACTGTAGATGATCAATTCTTGATGGAATATTCTTTAGTCAGTTTCAAACCATTTAGCAGAGTTTCAAATTTCACCACATTGTTTGTAGCTGAAAACTTGACCATGATTAAGTATTTTATATCAAATCTTTCAAATATTGTTAGCACTATACCGACTTTGCTACTCAACTGCGAAGATGCTCCAACAACATGTAACATCCATGTGGACAATAACTCTATTGGAGAAGCCCCCATGCATTTGCTTTTTTCTACCGAAATTAGGGTCGTTTCAACAATAAAATTTATGAGGACTTGACCCTTTATGGAGAGTTGTGCTTAAAACTCAATGCCGAATTCATCCAACTCAATCAACCACTTGATTAAGCATTCGGATGCTTTTAGCTTCTACATGATCCTTTATAATGATTGATCTATTAAAGCCATAATTTTATGGGTTTAAAAATATGATTAGAGTTTCCTTATAGCAAATATTGAGGCTAAAACAACATTTTTCGTTTGTGCATCTGAGTCTTCAAGTTTGTTAAGATCTTGCTCACATAATATACTAGATGCTAATTCCCTACCTTTTCCCTAACCAAAACAACTCTTAAGATTATTTTTAAGATAATCAAATAGAGGTATAATTTCTCATCCTCATTAGGACAATATAGCAAAGGTAGATGTGTTAGATATTCTTCTAACTCTTAAAAAGTTTGCTGACATTCATTCATCCATCAAAAAACATGTCTTTATTTCTCCCAATGCCTTGAAGAAAGGTAAATATTTCTTCACTAACTTTGCTAAAATCTAAATGGATTAGCTAGTCATCTAACTAACCTCTAAAGTTCCTTAATAGTTTAAGACGATTTCATGTCCAATATGGTTTTAATTTTCTTCATATTTGCCTATTTCTTATGTTGTGAAACGATAAATCCTAAAAACTTTTCTAAAGTTATACCGAAGACATATTTGATAAGGTTTAATTTTATTTGGTATATTCTAAGTGCCTCAAGCGTTTTGGTTTGATCATTAATATAGTCGTCGATAAATACGCTTTGACTAGCAAGTCATCAATATTCACCTCCATGTTTCTTCTGATTTATCACTCAAATATTTTATTTACTAGCCATTGGTATGTCACTTTTGCATTTTTCAAGGCGAACAGCATTACTTTGTAATAGTAAATTTTCTAGTTGATCATAAATAAGGTCATCTCCTCATCTTCTAAATTTATTTAAGTTTAGTTGTATCTGGAGTAAGCATTTTTAAAACCTAGTAGTTGGTGTCTAGATATTGAGCCTACCAACTGATTGATCATCGGAAATAAAAAAAATATCTTTTGAATATAATTTATTCATATTGGTAAAATTAATACACATCTTTTATTTTTTATTATTCTTTTTAACAAGGACGACATTAAATAACCAATCCGAGTAATTTGCCTCTCTAACAAATCTAGCATTAGTCAATTGTTTATCCTCTTCACGAATTAATATGAGTTTTTTAATGGAGTAGTTTCAAATTTTTTGTCTAATCGGATTATTTTTAGGTATGAGAATCAATTTGTGAACCATTATTTCCGTCTGAATGCCTAGTATGTTTGCTAGAGTTTAGGCGAAAACATTTGCATTATTTCGTAAAAACTCAATTAATCTCTATTTCAAATTTTAGATTAATGAAGAAACTCAATTAATCTCTATTTATCTAGGCTGGCCAAATTCAAAGGAATTTCACCGAGCTAAACCTACTAAAAAAAGTATTGTCCTGAATATCAAATTTCTCAACTTGTTGGGGAGCAGTTGGGCCATTAATTTGTATCAAGTAGCAACTCCGCCCAATGACATCGTCTCCCATGACTTCTCTGATCCCTACCTGGTTGGAAATTTTATTTTAATATGTGACATTAAGTGACCGCTCCAAACATTACTAAGCATAATCAGCCCAATATAGCATTCTAAACTGAGGAAATATTAACAATTGGGAATATTAGCTTATGGGAAGCCATTTTTGGATATATTTGTAACGTAACTTCTAGATGTACTATTCTTTTCACTTGGATCGATTCGTTATCAAATCTGTATAGCCATCCATTTTGTGGTACTAATTGACTATTTTTAAGGCCTAATTTTATGAACACATTAAAATAAATAATGTTTCTTGAGTTTCTATTAGTAATAAAGACTAATTTCAATTGATAATAATGAAATTCATCAAAAATAAGTATAGATATAATTATAGGATTAGAATATGGAGATATTATATGTGTCAAATTGTCGTTATTAAAATTAATAATATCATTTTCTCCTCTAATTTTTGTATCTTGTGGATAAATCATTCTCTAAATAATTTGGAGCCTTTCTACCTGTAGTTTTAATCAATACCATGTTAATGACTACTACCACCACTCAGTTTCATGGTCGCTTAATATGTTCCATGTCATTCTTCTCATTACTTGGGCTGGACCTAATATTTTATAGATATTTATTAAGGTATTTTTTAAAATTAGGGCTTCAATCTCCTTCTAGAACATCCAGTAGTATTCAATATTGTGTCCTAAAGATCGATGATGGAAGTAATACTTAGATTGATCACCTTCTTTTGAATTCTTGACTAGTTTGGATCATTTAGAAATTTTTATTTTGTATTGTATCATAACATTTGCCTAGGTGTTATTCAGTGATGTGAGGTTCAATGGCTCATTCCCTCTGCATGAACCTGACTCAATGGCTCATTCCCTCTACATGCTCTTGACTCAATTCTTTGTTGATTTCTACAATTCAAGGTGGAGGAAGTGGAGGAGGTATTGCCATTTCTCTTCTTTCCCCCCACCATTTAACTTCAATTAATGCTCATAATCCAAATATTTTGACCGCTTTACTTTGTTGGCCTTTTCTATTGCAATTTGTACTCGAGTAATTCCCTATGCCATCAAGAATATCTTCGGATCCTGTTGGACTAAATATTTAAAAAGTCACCCAATTATATCGTAACAATGAAGTCATTCAACTTCACTTTATCAGTAAGTTTCGCTATACCTTTGACCTCGGCATTAAATATGATAAGAAAATACTTTAGGCTCTCATTAGGAGCCTATTAGATCTCGATAAGATGTTAGTATTATTTTCTTCCTTTCAATTAGAGGCGAATTATAATAGGAACTTGTTTTTCAATTTTTGAAAAGATAGAGTTGAATTTGATCCTAACCTATAAAATTAAATTATTAAGACTCCATTTAAAGCTAAAGATAAGCAGAGATATAACATTGCATCCTCTAGATTTTGAAAATCGAGCGACGTTTGGAAGCAGTCTAGATGATCCATTATATCATTGCTTTTACCATAGGTTTCCAATATTAGCATTTTAAATTTATAGGACAACCGATACCTCTTTTACTTGGAGATAAAAGATGTATGATCTAGTTTAGTCATTTGCCTAGCAGTATTTTCTTGAGAAACTTGCTATTCAATTCTTTTATTCTTTCCTCAACTTCTGTCGTGGAGGCAATTCTTTTAGCGTTGAGAATTGTTTCTAATTCTGAATGATCAGCAGATATGCCTCATATCTGCTTAACTGAAAAGGTTTTGAGTATGCTGCAAAACCCTTTTTCTCAATTTGATAGGCGTCCGGAATCCTAGGTATACCGAAGATTCTCATGCTCGGGACTCTTTTCCATAGTTTCAAAGTTTAAGCATTCTTCAAGCTAGAAAGGTGTAATATTGATAGGTGCCTCGAGAACCTTTGAAATCTTTTACTGTAAGTTGACTCTGTTCAAGATGATTTTCTTTCCTCTCGATCTTCTTCTTGATGTCCAAGCTTATGAGTGGAGGGCTTCTACCTTATAAAATTTGCTCTTGATTTTGTCTCATAAGGATTTTAACATCTTCAATATGTCACTTATTCGGGCAACTAAGGCTCAAATATCGAGATTGGATGATGGATGAGCATCCCATGGCTACGCTCCTCCAAAATAAAGCAACAAGATAGGACATCCTTTGGCGGATGGCTCAATTGTCGTCATACTCGTGTGTTCACTATTTTTCCTTTATTGAAGAAAAGAAAAGTTTTTAGTAACTACAATCTTGATCAGGTAGGAATAAATAGTTTGACCACATTCACACAAAAGGTATCAATGATACGTAACTTCGATTCAAATAGTTGTCTGAATTTGAGTCAATTTTTGAACCTTTAAATTTAAATTTTACACATCACAATACTTAATAAGAGGTTAAAAGATAGGGAATTACTATCTGAAATATCTTCTGACATTCAAATTAAAAATCTTTCTTTAAAATTATAAGATGATAAGAGGTTGAGGATAAAAGAGAGTGAAAATTAGAGAGATTTACTTCAAGATTTTTGAGATTTGCAAATACTTAGAAGATTAGAACTCTATACTTACTTTTTTGATGATTTTTATCTTTTTTCTCCCATTGTTCAGGAAACATAAACGTATTTATAGTGTTATTGTCAATCAATGTACCATTCTTGGAAAGATATGATTACGTATGAATTGAGACTTTACGTTGGTTGTGCACCAAATGGTCCAATTGTTTTATAAGATTTGAGTTTAATGCCTATCCGTTTGGTACATTAGCTATTAACTTGACTTGACCATTCATAAAATTGATCGTCAGAATTAATCGTCTAAATTTATTAACCAATCGGCCATTTGGTATGTCTTTTATATTATCAACAGTTCAGTTATTTGGATATTTAATAATTTAGTTCTTTGGCCAGATTGCTTCTCGAGTTTGTGGGCCCCATATGTATCTTTATGAACTAGTAAGATTTAGGTTTGATTAAATTTTGGATACAGCTTTGACAGAAAATGACCATTCTAGCTGGTTTTTGCTAATTTACTTTTCTATGTTTTAACTACAAAATATTTAAAGAATTGTGGTCTTGAATATGTAATTTGTTTTATGTATATTAATTTATGAAACACCTTTTCATGTAAATATCATTTTTATATTTTTCATTAATATTTTTTATAAAAATAATATTTTTTATTAAAAAAATAAAAATAGTGGAGATAGCCTGCTTTATAAATAGTTGGACAGGCATGGCAAGGCTATGGGCCCGATTAGCACTACATGAGGCACCGGACATATTCTACCCTTCTAGCTCGGCCCAAAGCCGGTTTTGTCCTATTTTGATCCGACCTAGTTCCAGGTAATCTTCCGGTGGTAGATCTATGAAGTCAAAATATAAGGCCATAAATGCCGAGTTGGAGATAACATATGCAAGATTTCAAAAAGAAAATCCATACAGATTAGTATAATTAGTGAGAACAACTTAGAGTAATATGGTTGGGTTCAAGCGCTATATCTATACCTGTTGTTGCATTCATATACTTACATGGTGGACCGGCGATGCAGGTAAGGTCATACATCCAAGCTTGGATTCTCGAAATGGGGACAAGAATTCTTCATTCCACAAAAGAGACCATAGAGGGTTGTTTGTCCGATCGCCAAACCATCAGGATCTGCAGAAGCCATAGCTTGGCCATAGACACATTGATTCCATCCCTCTTTTGGATCGATCATATATTCCCTGATCAATTGTTGGATCAACTGTGATATTTGCAATTATGACATTTGTAACTTCTCTGTGTTTCCGAATAAAACTAAAAGTAAATATCAATTTTAATAGAAGAGATTGACTATATAAATTTTTTTTTTTTTTCATTTTGTTCCCATTTTATTGCCTCTAACCTGAATGTTTGAGAGAGAATTCTGTCAAAAGAACAAACATACATACATGGACACATAGGACACCCAATCTCAAGTGCTTATTTTAGTTTCAAACAGGAAACAAACACAATGCTTACAACAAATTATAATGTTAAGTTACAAATGGCAATCATTCTAAATGGAAAAATGAAAATCTGAGCTATTTGATGATGGTGAATACAGAAAACCAGCAAAAATTTGGATATCTGCTTCTTCATCTCTACTCCACAATGGCATTAAATAGATTTAACTTTGTTATCTCTGCAAAACTACACACAACAGATTTGCAAACCAACAAACTTTGCCTCCGACTCTCAGGATGACGGAACTTCACGAAGGATGTACAGAGAAGACCTGCCCAGACACGAAAGGAGGAATGAATGGTATCATGACTTTAGTCCATAATAATAAAGCACAATTTAGAATAAAAGTCATTGTTTAGGATTAGAGAGATTAGCAATGGTAAAACAATAATGACATAATGAAACACTATATTTATATGGAAAACCAGCAAAGGGAAAAAAATCATGGGCAAAGGAAGAGAGGTTTAGCTTAGTTAAACTCATCTCTAGAATGAGCAAAAAAACAGTAAATTTCTTCCGCTCTTACTGGATGGCTGCAAGTGTCCATCTTATAGAGAACTAATCCTTTCTACCTTTCATCAATTACTATCTGCCAAAATAGGATTACAATAGACGGCTACAAATTTGTGTTTCAGAAACTCATTCAAAACTCTAGAGCAAAACGAGATATATATAGAAAAAAGAAATGGGCCCATAAAATAACAGATCCACACCACGAGGAGCTACAGCCTGATCCTTGAGCAGAACTTCAAGAGAAACCAAAACCAGAAATTAAAGATAAGTGTAGCCGCATGATTAATGGAATTACTAACCTCGAAATTGCAATGCAGCAGTAAAAACAGATGATTCTACTATCATTCACATGCTCTGAATCAATAACATGCAATTTCTGCCTGCTTCAGTGCATAAGAAAGCTTCAAGACAAGCCTTAAAATCTACAACTAGCCAGAAAGAAGCAAGGATTGTGAAGCGAAGTTCTGGGCTCTCTCTTGGAATTTGAATTCATGCCTGCTCCAGTGCATAATAAAGCTTAGAAACTCGCCGGCGTAGTAATGGTTCGAGCCGGGAAGAAGGAAAACCACCATACCACCTCTTTGCATCGTCCATCTCATTCCATGCCTGTATAATCTCATCAATTCTGAACCCTAATCCTGTAATCATCATAGATGGTTATTCACTGTCAAAGGCATCAAAATGAAATTCAACAATTATATCAACTAGGTCTAGTACCTTCCAGTGCATTATCATTTGAACAATGATTCTTTATCATCACTGCTATATCAGTTGGAGAAGCTCCTGCAGCTCAAACTTCTCAACAGCAACCTCCAAACATTCTTGCCAAACTGGTAGCTGAAGCTTGTATTCCATAATAGACCGTTCATAAAGAATGGTACCCAATAACACATTAATTTTAGATCTCATTGTATCAGCATCCTCTGCAGCTTCATCTGCTGATATATCTTCAAATAAATTATCCAAACCTGTTTTCTGCAGATGGGCATGGCCAATACTTGGTTTGGATAGTTCACTCTGATGCTGCTTTGATAATTGCTCCCACATTTGCATGCCCTTTTCTACATTGTCTTCAGCATTATTATAAAGCTGAAGAACTTCTTCAAAAGAATCAATGTCCAAATTAACATTGTTTGCAATTGCATAATACCAAGAGAGTTTGGCCTGCTCAAACTGTTCTTGACCCAGAGCTAATAGTCCTTCATAAAAATCCGGTTTGATCTTCAATGCTTCTTCATATTTTTGCCCTGCTTTCACAAATTCCTCTTGTGCCCATTTATATGCAGTTGTTACCTGAGCAAGTATGGATTCCCTCGAAGAATCTCCTGCAAAGCAGACTCGCTTCCTTGCCCGAGCCATGTGAACATTTCCACAATTAAATAGGGCTAATGCCGCCATCTCCTGGAACTTCTCAGCGGCCATGTCGAAGAGAACTTGAGCTTCCTCACTTGTGACAGTCTCCTCCATAGCGTCCGAGTAGAGCTTCATTCCAAGCTCGTGAAGATCCAAGTATGCATCGGAACTGAAACCAATGTAGTTCTTAAACAACTGAGCAAAGTGGATTATCCATTCTTCAATGCCTAACGTCCTCAGCCCCTTTTCCTTACCTTCTTCAACACCTCTGCTCCCCACAGTGTTCTCTGATTTTGTACATGAATGGCCTTTCCTAAAGCTCTCATAAAAAGGGTCTTCCTCAGGATTAACTTCTACTATGTATAGCCTAACAGAACCCTCAGGGCTTGCTGATGCTTCAGCCCATTTCAGTTCTTCATCCGCAGTGATTGTGATCATATCACCCTCCTCATCTTTGTATTTGACAAGAACTGCTTTCGTGGTTGGGAAACGATCCTGCACCACCTTCCTCAGTTTCAAGAGACTACAATCTAGAGGCAACTCAGCCAACCTTATATCCTCCCCAAACACTAATTTTACGGTTTTCTTTGCCTCATCACCTTTCACATTAGTAAACTTCTCTTCCATGACCACCGTATCTTCTGGCTTCTTATCTTCCTTGTCCTCTTCCTTTCTCTCCTCATTTTTGCTACCCTTCTTTTTTCGTGCTTTCACTTTTTTTACTTGGACCAAAGGTGAGGCACAAGGAAGTTCCATGTACTCTGGAACAGGAGTATTGATCACTCCATTGCCCTTGTTTTCAATCGCCTGTTTCACCCTTTCAGCAATTTCTATTGCAGTTAGATTATTTGGCTCCATGTTTAAAACTGTGTTCAGATCTCTCAAAGATAACCCCAATCTGTTCAGGCCTTCATAACACCTTGCTCTCTTGATTAGTGCTTTACTGTATTTTGGTGAAACTTCTAGAGCCAAATTACACTCATGTATAGCCCGAGGGTAATCACCAATACCCAACTGCATATAGCATGCAGCCATATTACTCCGGAGATATGCTACATCTATATGATTCCTTGGAAGCAACTTCAAAGCTTTCTCATATTTCAATGTAGCTCCTTCATAATCTCTCCTCTGAAACAACTTGTTCCCCTCCTCTTTCAATTCTTGAGAGGCCGCAATAAAGACTGCTGTGTCCTTATCATATGCTTGTGGACTGTTATCTCCATTTTTATTTTGCTTCATATTCAAATCTCCCAATCTTTCCACTGCTTGTTTCTTCTTCCCACTTGACTTCCCCATTTCAAACTTACCAATCCAAACCACAAATGTTCCTGAGCATGGAAAATAGCTATTCACTTCAGCAAAGATTTTCACAACTTATTACAAACGTGAACAGACAAATGCCAGATTTCCCTTTGGTTAGCACAACCAAGAGCAGCTTTGACATATGCAAATAACCCAGCTCCTGCAAAAAAATTGAAAATTCCCCTGACCATTGCTCAATGTTGGAAAAACAAGGGCATTAATAAAGGGAAATTTACGTAAAGGAGTCAAGGCTTGTTGTCAATGCCACTTTTTTTAAGACAAATTTGCCCCTAATAATGCAAACGAGTTGAATATGAAATGCCTCTAAGATACATAGGGGCCTTTGTTTGTTAGCATTTTACACTAACAAAATCAAACTAGAATCTTTAACAAATGTAGGATTATCTAGCGCTTAGTAATGATTTTTTGTGGTAGATAATAACTAAATGTGATATGATATTTGAAAGCTTTTTCCTGTCACATATTCTCCTCTTAAATCTAAAAATTAACCATTAATTGATTGCAAGACGAAAAAGCACCTACATTTTAAATGGTTGCATCTACTTGTATCACTTTGGAATAATCACGTCTATATCAATTTCTATTCAAACACTCACATATGATTAAATCATCACAAACAGTCCTTCTATTTCTAAAATACATATACATGTTATATCTATAGCGAGACAAATTAAAAATCTATTACATTCCCAACTTTCACTTTTGCCACTCCCATCTCTTCTTTAAAATTTATCGTTCTCATAATTACGTGAACAGCGCATATTTTACACCAAGAACTCTCGGAAGATTTCCACGTAAGCCATCACATGGGAATACCAATCCAGGACTCTAAACAAAAGCACCAAACAAGTCCTGATCTTTCTAAAACAAGTAGCATCCTTTATCCTGTTCTTCCCTATCTCGCATTTGCTATATCCAGCTATTCATTACGCTTAAACATCAGTTTATCCAATGCATATAGTTTCCAAATTCGAAAAGTAAGAATCAGAAACATACTATGGCCCTTGTCAGATTTAACTTAATCATTCTGCTGCAATATAAATTAGTATACATGAGTTTTTTTTTTCTTCTTTCTTTTTTTTCTGCATGTTGAGAGTGTATTAATTACAAAAAATTGGTTTCTTGCATCGGTTTGTTGGCTGTACATAAAGAAACCTATATCAATTATCAAATTCAACGCAAATGCATTCTGAAATTAATCATTACCTCGACACAGAGGGAAGTGGACTTCAAAAACCATTACACAACCACAAAATTGATTAATGTGCCAATAAACTCTTGAATTGACGATGCCTTGGGCTGTTATAGAGCTCCATTTGCCTCAATCTACATGCTCCTCCGTTGAGCTTTATTACATATATCTGATCTCCTTCATGTAGAGTATTGATTACTCGAGTGATCCTGATCCTGCTCCTGCTCGGTCGAAAAGAATGAGAATTTTGTTTAGGGCTCACTTATGGCAGATTTTAGGTAGGAAGGGTGGAGGAGGAGGAGGAGGCGATTGGATGCCGAAATTCGAAAATATTATTCCACAACCGTCTACTGCTTAACGTAAACGCCAACCCAAAAATAAATAAATAAATAAAACATGAAATATCCTCTCTGTTTTTCATTTTTTATTTTTCTATTTTTTAATTTCCCTCCTCCCTGGGCCCCGGATGCAGCACGTCGGGTCCAACCCGATTCATATATAAATCAAACGGGTCTTAATTTTTTTATTTAGTTTGTTTTAAATTTTTTTAAAAAATAGCTCAATTATTTAATTTATATCCAATAATTTTAGGGCCGAGGGACAGCCCCTCCTCTCATATTTATTTATTTATTTATTTTCCACTGTGGACTCCAAGCTGAGTTTTTTTAATTAAATATTAGAATTTTTTATTTTAAAATCTTCTTAGTCAACCGTAATAAACATTAAACAAGTAGCTCAAGTGATGATAGCTTTTTTAAAAAAACAAATAAGAATAAATAAAATATTAAAAATAAGATGAAAATAATATTCTACTTATGTAAGAACAAATAATATTCTATTTTCATTTTTATTTATTTATTTATTTATTTATTGTCATTGCGCTGTCTTTTGTGCTTGTCACGTGACCTGTAGGATGGTCCCAACCACGTGATGCAAAAGGTTAATTAATTCCGAATTCCAACCGTCTATCTCACGGAAAGTACCGCCTAGGGCCGATGCGCGGCGTTTCCATTTACTTCCAGGCAACGATGCCACCGCCGTGCTGCGTTGTGCGGTGTACCCGTCCACTGAAATATAGCGGTTATTTTTAACTGGGCGAAATATTCGTTCATTCTTCATAGTTGACAAGTCAATTTAAAAAATAAAGGTAGAGAATGAGTCGAATATTGACATAATTATTGATATAGTTATTATTCATATACATTATTTATTTAAAAAAAAACTTAATATGATCATATTAGAGTAATTTCATTAAATTATCTATTTAAAATATATAAACTAAACTATCTATATTTTTAAAAAACAAAAAATTAAATATCAGTTACAATAATATATAATATTCCAGACTTGCAACGACCGTCTATATTAATCACATAATTTTTATTAATTTTTTAAAATAACTTTTTTCCAAGTTAATTCTTTAAAAAAAAATATTTTAATACTTTTTTCTATAAATCCAACCTGCATGAAATTGAGACTTGAAGGGAATAACAAGACATTATAATAAGGTATTGCAATTAAAATTCTAGCAACAACAAATAAGGACTCGGCTTAGAAATTCAAATCGTTATAATGCTTCTAAAAATTCTCAAAATCCAAAAACTTTGAAAATTTAGCTTCTAAGCACGAACATTTCAAGAATAGAAAGGCTCTTGGGAGAAGAGAAAAGCAAATAAATTTCTTTGTTTTAGCATATAAAGCCTTCTACAAATGTTCAAACCAAGCCACTGTCTAAGAATTTACCCGATTAACTTTAAATATAGACAGTCTTATTATAGTTATCAAATAAAAGTACAGGTATTATTTTTCAATCTTTAAGAGTGCCGTTCGTGTCACTATATATGAAGTTGAACCGGCCGCTGATCATTCAATTATGTTCTGAACCTATGTGGGCATTAAAGTTCTGCATGCATGAGGTAAATGCCACCATCAGTTTGGCAAAAGAAAGAAAATTTACCCATGGAAGCTCTGATCTCAGGCTTTTTGAGTCTCTTTTTTCTTTTCTTCCAGCTTTTAGTGATGATCAGGGTCCTCATCTGCAAACCATACATATACACAGCGAGAGTATTATGTATCAGACTATTATGAACTAGTGGAATGCTGCTGGGATTAATGTTGCTTGTAAGTGCTGCGGTCGGCATGCGTGTCCTTGTAACGCTGGGTCAGATATGCCGAGTAACTGATAGGAGGAAATCTGGAAGGAAAAGAACACTGTTAGTTAAGTCCGGATAATGAAGTTGTAAGCTTTTTCTTTTTAACCTTTTTGACTTGCTCGTAGGTTTCATAGGGATGTTAAAGGTAAGGTCTTTTAGTGATAGAACAGCCCTATATGGTCAAGTAATAGTTGTTGGGTTTTGGATTACTCATTTGTGGGTTTCATATTCAATGGACGGGTCATTTGGAGAGTCATGTGATGCTCGTGCAGAAGCTTGCTCAAGCGACGTTGTACATTGAAGGTCGTGTGAGAAACTATTTACAGGATGTTTTGCGAGAGGGCTACAAGTTGGTGGCTTAAGCACTAAGACCGGAAGGATTTCCGGTAGCTATCCATGAGAGGGCCGAGGGTTGGCAACTTAAGCACTAGAAGTAGCAGAATTTTCCAATGGTAAGTATGAGATAGTCACAAGCCTGCCGCTCAAATGGCCACGCGAGATATAAATGATCCTGATTAGATTTTTAGGACACTCAAAATCATTTTTAACACAAAGAAGTGTAGCACGAAGAGAGAGATGAGGAAAAAAAGAGAAAATAAAGATTTTCGGCTCTCAGTTGTGATTCAATTCGAGTTTTATTTTTCGTCAATGTCAAATACGTTATTCTAATCTTGTTTCTTGTAAGAAATTCTTCTTACATGGGTTGTAAGATGTGTTTGGAGTTCTATTTAACATCATTCACTCAAGTTGAGTGAAGGGACCTCGCGGGGTTATATTTGTAATCTGTTACTTTTATAGTGAATTTCTTAGATATTGTTTTGTAATTTTTTTTGATTAATAAGAATTTTCTATATTAAATATTACCGTATAACTTATGTGTACATAGTTTCATGATTTTTATTTCTTATGCTCTCACAGTATTTGATAGCTAAATATTGACAGAGAATTCAAGGGTTCATTTCTACAGGGCCGATTGTGTGCGCGTTTTGTTCCCAAAAAATCCCAGCAATGGTAAAAGTCATGTAATAACAGTAATCTTAAAGACTCTCCCACACCAGCGAAGCCAACATTTATTAGAACAAGGAGAGTCCACCTATTTTAGAGTCGGATGATTTTAGCAACTTGATTGACTAGGATTACAACATGGATCAAATATATTTTAATATTTTGTTATAATTATAGCCATTTAAGTTTTTAGGAAGAGATTTTCACTATTGGAAGTTGAAGGTAGAATAAAAAATAAAAGAATCTAACAGAACTCGCCTAAAGAGGCATTTCCTTGAGCACGGTGCTTCCTCAAAAATAAAAAAGAGTACCAGAACTTGGTGACCTACATTATACGAAGGTCAACGATTCTGGAAGGAGAAAATGAATAATGTTGCGATAATATTGGCAAAAAAACCTAATAAAGAAAACAGTTCAAGACTATTGACATATTACGTATTGACATATTCCGTGACCGTATCTAATCGTTTGTTAGCAAATTTTTTTTATATCCTGAAGATCTGTATCAGATTCACGCTTGATATTTGCTAATACTCAGCTCTCAGTATCCACGCCTACCTAGTACTTGACCCGCAGACGAGTGCTGTTTCCCGTAGGCCCACACTCAAAACATGCTCAAAGCGCACCCGAAGCACCCTTTTACGAATGTGCATGCTCGAGATGCACCCAGGGCATGCGTGCTGGGCCACAGACCCTGTGCCAGCTTGGGAGCGCGTCAACGCTTAAATGTCGGATTGTGTTTTTCTAAATGGTCGTGTTTTTTAACCTAATTTCAGAGCTTCTCTATAAATACCCACCTTCTCTTCATTGTGTTTGAACTTTTTGATTGAATATGACCGGCGGCTGCTATGCAAAAACTCTCTTTTTTAAGCTTCCAAATTGCTCCCATTTGAGAAAAATCACCCTCGATTATTGTGCTTCTATTCTAAAGTTTTCTAACATCATTTACTTTATCCTACACACATTTTCCTGCCTGTTAACATTTATAAGAGACGTGAATGGCGTGAAAATTAGGATCTAATAATGTACGGAGATTTGATTGCTCATAAAGCAAGATTAACAAGAAGACAAAATGTATTCGGTTCTATTGTCAAGGACAAATCCAATAAGTTCCATGGTAAAGGTTAGAAGACAAGAGTAAGTCAGCTAAATTAATGTATTTATACCACCCGGTCTATAAATTGATTTTCTTAGTATATTTTTTTTTACTAACCGTAAATGCCCAAAGAGTTTTATTTAATAGCTATGGTTATTGAAGTTTTCCTTCGTCACCAAAATCTTGTCTTAATACTTATTGTGCTTATATTTTATATTCTTTTGATCATTTAATTCATCTAGATCCGAATATATTTTACGTATATTATATAATCATGTACTTTATATTCCATAATTTGTAAAAGGGTTGAAACGAGTTATGATTATGGACTCCCTATTCCATTTCAAAGACTATTGTCCAACTAGGATCCAAAAGAAATCACGGATGAAAAGAATAAAGACACCTAGCATGTGCATGAAAAATCTAATTGGAACTATACAGACGGGACACAGCTTTAGGAATAAATACAAGTAACACGCATGCATGATTTCAAGGGTAAGCCAAAGTATAATAACAGGATTGTTCTATTATAATATGAAAGTAATTATTGAATTTTGGTTATTTCCTTGTTGGTGTCTCAATAAACGGATTGTTATCAAAAAATCACGAGAGGTTCGTGCGAGGATCGAAGTGTTGGCCAAGAGGCATGGCAAAGTTGGTGTGCTTGAGCGCCGATTCCAGATTGCTGCAAATACATCAGCGCTCTAGTCTCACTCAAATGGAGCTCAAGCACCGATTCCAGATTGCTGTAAATACATCAGTGCTCGAGTCACCCGCGCTCAAGTGCGGCTTGCGATTATAAAATCACGCGAATGTGATTTTAGGGTTTGCTCCAAGGATTCCAAAATCAATCTCCACAAGGAACGCTACAAAGAGAGAGAGGAGAAAAAAAGAGAGAAGAGGAAGAGATTCGACATCCAGTTAATGTCCGAATTGACTTCTATTCTTTGCCAAAGTCAAATACATCGTTCTGGAGGTTATTTCTAAAAGCGTATTTTCATTTGATTATTTTTATTTCTCATTATATTTTTCTTGTGGGTTGTTGAGTGTGTTGAGAGGGTTGTAATCGCCTTTTTTTTACTTGAGTTTGTAGTGAAGAAATTTCGAAATGGGTTCTTGTAACCGACATTTTTATATTAAATTTGTTCGAAATTTATCCCATAATTTTTTTCTTAGTTGAAAATAGTTCTCCATATTAAAAATTATTGTGCATTGTTGTATTTCTTGTGTTCACAATTTTGGTGGCTAACGGTTGACGGAAGACTTCGGGTTTTGTTTCGTTGCGCCAGGTTGTGTATATCTAGGTCAGACCCTAACAATCACAAGTTCTAATCACGAAAATAGTCTCTTTATAAGTGTGTAGGGGTAAGACTACGTACATTAAATCCTCCCCGGATCCCATGTTGTCAGAGTCTTGAGCATTGTACTGCCCTTATATATACATGGTTTCATGGACCACATCCATGGCTAAACCATGAAGCATTTTTGCTCATAAAAATCATGGATTGTCGAGTCATATTTTACTGTTAGCCAACTTGAAGCATTCTAGATGTACTGTAAAACTCAGAATAATCTTTATAATCAAGTGAATGATGCTTACTTGGGAGGATAATTTTCTGACTTGCAGGTCGGCAAGCACTCAACAATACAATCAGGACTAGGATCCATGAAGTACGCAATCTGTACCAAGAAATGAAAAATAAGACTGTTATACTTGGAGTATGATCTCCCATAAAAAAAAAAAAGGCAAATCAAAAACTACAGCAGCATGATATTGTAGTAAATTAGATTCTTAGACTAGCCACGTAAGCATTCATAATGTAAAACAAATAGTATAAACATTCGCAATGAAACAATTTATTGGCAAATTAGGACTTGCATGGTAGTTGGCAAACTGCATGCATAGGCCACTTACCCGGATCAATTTCAACCAACACGGCCCTCCCCTTTCTTAAATGTTCAGAAAAAAGGAAGCTCATGAAATAGTTCCGCAATATTTCAGGATTCCTTAGTCATAAAAAACATACTTGATATAACCTCTTCTGTGTCAATGGAACGGCTGAAGAAGTTTGGTAGTAATCCCCCAACACAAAGAAATGGAAAATTGTGAAAATTAAATTTCTAGAAAGCAGCATTAATTAACACTGAGTGCTAGTGCAAGCCAATGAAAAAGGACAATCCAATTTTTGGGCAGGTGAACTGGAGAAATTGTTTCTTTCTCATTTTGCAAGCTTTTTCCAGGTCAATTGATCATTTTTCAAGAGGGGCTAAACCTAAAGTATGGCACAAACAATCGATTGAAAATCCGTCTTGATTGTGCTGCTCAAATAATAGTTCTCCTTTTTTTGGATAAGTCAATGATCATGTTCTTACATAATGTTTGACACAATCATATCACCAATTATCTTGCCCATTCTTGCTTACTTCCAATTACATCAGGGTAGCACTGTAGTAAATAAAGGACAAAAACTAGCAGCATATTAAAAAAAAGAAAAAAAAAACCCATAATGGCCCAACCTCATAAGTTAACAGCATACCCATTAACTTTAACAGGCAAACTCATTCAGACATCCATCAGATCCTCCCAAGGGATGAGATAAAAAATTAATGAAAAAAATTGAGTGAATTGTGGATATAATGAATACATCTTTCTAATTAACAAGTGGCTATATCCACCAAAGGCATGGACAACAAGATGCCATGACAGATGACCAAAAACAAGAATGTTCCTGAATATGGACTCAAAAACAGATCGCAGCTTTTATGCAGTTTTTATGGGAAACATTGTTATATTGACTAGCAGCAAACACCATTTGAACTTCTGAAGACAATTCACCAGACATAGTGAAACTAATGAACTAGTGGCTTGCTGCTGTTGCTGTGGCTTGCAAACTGCTTATAAGAACAGTAATGAGCTACGGCATGGACTGTAAGGTGGTACTACAGCAGGACACACACGCAAACACACCGGGGAGGGGTGGGAGAGAGAGAGAGAGAGATTCTCCAGTATTTCACGTACCTAGCAATTACAAATGGAAAATCAAGAGTGAGAGATTGGGGTGGGCCTTACAGAGTATCTCTCCTGACCATTTCCTATTACTCGATGCAGTGTAGATCTAGAAATCCAGGTAGAAACAATGTCAACAGCTGAAATAATATCAAATGGGGAGGCAATGTGAACAAATCATCACCAGAGACTCTGAGATACGTGATAAATTCACAGCAATGAACTAAAATAACTAAGTGGAAATCAATAGTGATGGCAATGAAATGAGAACACAATATGCAGAGTCAAGTGTAAATTTGAAAGACCAAATTTACCAGGTTATAGATCTTGCAAAAGTAGCAGAAAATGGCCCATTTCTTGTTTACAACAGAATGCTGCAGCTATTTGTGTTCATTCTTTCCTGAACTACAATTACTAATCTTAACTACGAGGCTTACCATCTGAGTTCATAAATCATTATCCAATAACTAAGAGCCTTCTGAATTACATCAACCAGATTCTATGCAACATGCAGATATCAACATCTAGAGAAACAATGTTTTGACAAAGTAACATGCATTCTATCCCATTTTACAACAGATAATGTCAAAAGCTAACATTCACAACTTGTTAATAGTACAGGGTGGTAAATTACACAATTGAATCTACAATATATGGACAACATTTTTACCAGAGCACAATTGGACCAGATAAACAACAAAAATGGTTAACCTGAAAGATGCACCTTACTTGAAAATACAATTGCTCCAGCGCTCCAGCATGTCACCAAGATTCACAATAAATGCCCTGAACAAAAATGTATAAATAATCAAGATCAAAGACTTAAACAGAAAAAGGACTAGGAGCAAAGGCGACTGCTTTCAAGATTCTTCACAATGTTAAAATGTAGAAGTGCCATTAGTGGATCTCAGAAAAGCTCTGGAATGAAGTCCAAAAGACAAAGAAAAACCAAATAGATAAAAATAAACATTAATAAGATCAGGCCTACAAGGAAAGGGGGGAAATAAGTAACAACAGTAAGATTACATTCTCTTCTATGACTTGGAGAAGAACATAAATTTGACTAACGGGGCAACAAACTAATTGCTTCCAAACATGGACACAAATTCAACGAATCAGTGAAGATGAAGAACAAAACTCTGCACAACAAATTGCTATGCTGAGCATCCAAAAAACATTCGTTTTTTAAAGCTAATAACTATCTGTTTTCTTTGTGCAATTAAAAGACAAAGAAGGATGAAAGCTGAATTACAATGAGGAATTTTGATGCAAGGATATGTTTTGTCATGTTCATTTTGACGATGAAACATCTTCCCCATGTATTTTAACAGGGTGCAGACTTAGTCTTGTTAGCCTTCGGGATAGAAAGTAGAGACACTTATCCCTTAGGGAATCATCCTGTTGATATTTTTAGGAAGCAACGTTGATTCCTTTCTGATTTCTTACCTCTATCTTCCTTCGGGCTAAATATAAAATTTGGCATCCAATTATTAAAAAATTTAAGAAATTCTTCACTGAAAAGAAGACTTATTCTTCTAACAGAAGAAGGCTGGTGTCCTTAACTGAAATCACTTTTTACAGCTGTTTCGTATATGTTATGCCACTTTCCGTATTCCTATTTTGGCTATGAGTAAGGTGGAAGACTTCTGTAGAAATTCTCTTCAGCGCTTGTTCAGGGGGATCTGAATGCAGGGCAAAGAAGGGAGGGAAGGGTTGTAGCCTTCTTTGTGATTTTTTTTCTTAAAAAAAATGATAGCAAGAGGAATGGAGATGAAGACTGAAGGGTGAACCCCCTTGACCTTCCTTGATCTCATTTGCCTTGCTCCACCTTTCCTGGGGTGTTGTGGAGAAGGCAAATTTTTTAATGAAATTGAGTTCCCCTCCCTAAACCACCTTCCCCAACATTAAAACTTACAAGCAGGGTTCAGGCCTTCTCTTCCACTCCATTCTCTTTCCCTTCTAAACTGTCAAAAACAGTTCTAGGCATCACTTGGTGAAATGGAGTAATAACATTCACTGATATATATCATCAATATAGCTCGGCTTCTGTCCACCCTGGTGATTATAGAAATTAGTTTATGAGAACGATCCTTTTTACTTTTTTTCTTTTTTGTTTGGGGGGCAGGGGGGTGGAGGAGAATTAATCGATGTCTAAAGCAAGCAGTGACAATGGCATGGAGTGGGGTAATGGAAGCATATTTTAAAGGAACAGGATTATTTTCTTCTAATTTAGTTCTTTTGAGATAGGAGATGATTACATGATGATTTCTTATGAAGTTTGGTTTAGTGTATACCTTCTAAAAATCTCAGTTCATAGTCTCTTCCTTTAATTTTTTTTGAGGGTAATAGTTAGGCACTCGCAACTGCAAGCAATTATCCACATTATGATGGAAATAAAACAATTAGGTTATGGAAGGGATCAACAGGCCTAGGAGAATGTGGGGTGGATGCAGCCTTTTCCTGCTTCTTTTTGGGGGAAATGGCATTTATGTTTAGGAGTAAACCTTATCACAGTGCTCACAGAAGATCCTAAGAAGAGCCATGCCTCTGGCTACTATGGAACTCAATGGAGGCAGTTTGACCAGGGTTACACAGAAATCATTCCATACTGGCTTTTGGAGGGATTCGGATTTTATTTTGATACTTTGTTTGCTCAAAACTTTTTTGACAGTCTTTATAGTGGTAAATTCCATTGGTATATTGCTAGTCAACATGGTTAGAAACTCATTATTCTATTCTTCAGTAAAGCTTTAATTTTGTAATCAATAGGTGGAACACTGACTTGAAGAAAACTGGAACTTTACAAAGCCAGGTCCAGCGGATTTCAATGAGTACCAATAACCAACTTTGTTGAATGATATTTATGTAGTGATAAAAAATAGCAAGAAGCAATATTTCTATTTGAAACAGTGGCACAGTACTAGATTTCTGATTCAACCAACTAGTTTGATAAACATCATAGCTTAATTAATTCTTTCAACCCTCAAGTAGTCTGCTTATAGAAATAAAAACTAGAAGGTGCAATATAGTCCTTAATTTCAAATGAAAACTGCCATCAAATTTCTAGGATTTCTTTTTGGGGTGGGTGGTGGGGGCTAATAAAAATCATGCAAGTACTTGCAGTTCTCTAAATTTAACCAATGACACTCAACAAAATTATTTTTTCACAATGATGAAAGATTCCCATGTAATTGATGGATGACTTAAGCAGGCAATGCTCGTGGGTCTTTAGGCCTTTATTTATTTAGCAATATAGGATAGACAGATGAGACTCACCCCTTTAAAGGAGCTACATACTCCCATATCTGGGGTCTGGCATGCTTATCCTTGCATATCTGCAAGCAGAAATTCAAGATGAAAACAACTCAGCATTATGTCATGCAAGATATAGCAGTAAAGAAATTTTAATGATTCCAGCACCATTCATACTTGAAGCCCGACTACATCATCTGTGGCTAAAAGAGTAATCAACCCATAGTCAGAGTGTGCACCCGCTCCATAGATTCCTTTTGAGGGATCAGAAGCTTGACCTAAAGAAACACCATATAATATTATATAAGAATACAGCTATTATATATTAAGTTAAGAGTTGAATAACTAACAAGTTAAATGGGAAACATGATTTCACCTTCATAATGCAGCAAGCGCAAGATTGCGAGGGGTTCACCAAGAATATCAGGTTTATCAAAGTAATTGGCCTCCAGATCAAGCGCAAGAGCTATCATCCTTGCAACTTCCCGTGCAACCTCTCTGATAGGTAGAGGACAAATAAGGAGAAGAATAAATTGCAAATACAAATTTAAACATACTACAAGAACAAAGGAATCTGTACCCATCCAAAGGGGGTTCCCCTAGTGGAAATAAAGATTTTCTTCCAAACAAGCAATACAAAGAATCTCAAGCTGATATTTTTGGGATGCGTGACTCCATTGTAAGTCCTATGCTCGTTGTATATATCCACATTCTTTGATTCATTAGCCCTATGATGTTTCACAGAAGATCTGAATGATCCACACTTGAGTGAATGGGGTTCTTCAATGATAGGATTAGATGACACTTAATCCATGCACTATGAAACGCTCCTGCCTGAGTAGAAAAAGTAGGCACGCCTAATAGGTGCTAATGGGGTGCCTATGTGCAGGTAACAGAAGATATGCAGAAGCAAAATATTCCTCTAACGTTTGAACTCTAAATCTAGTGTTCAAACTGTTAAGTTTTAGATTACTTCATTGTGAGTTATATACCCATTAATATGCCATCCGTTTGCACTCTCAATATTATACGAGTATTAGCTCGAGCAGAGAAAATTTCTGAGTGGCACATAATGGGTGTTTTAAGGGAGCAATGCACCGTTTGTTCATTGGGTTCGCACTTGATGTGCGCCTAAGGGATGTACGTGCAGCGTTTTTCAATGAGCTCACACCTGAGGTGCGCTCGTGCCGATATTGATGTGAAAGCATCTACGTGATTTTTAGAGTATTCGGTGCGGAACTGTTGAATCTTTTTGAGCTTTGACACAGAGAAAGAAAGAAAAGGAAAAGAGAAAGAAAGGAAGAAGACGAAAATTTACTTATCTATATGGATTTCAAATTATATTTCATTCTTCACCGATATTAGATACGTTATTTTTATTGTTAAGAAGAGCATTTTATTGGTCATTTTGTTTTTATTTACTCTTGTATTCTTTATTAGTTAAGTTTTTATTATAATGTGTTGCATCCTTATATTGTTGAAGGTTTTTATAACCCGACTAACCGTATAGTGGATATTTTTAGATTTATAATCCTGTGATTTTTTCTCTCATCCTTAAAAGGCTTTTCCATATAAAATATTGTGTCTCATTATTGTGATTATCATTTTTCTATTATGTATTATTATATTACATCCTCACTGATCCAAACAAGGGAATTGAAAATAACTGTCGCAGAGATTAGTTCTCAACTTTGTAAGCAAAGTTTTGATGACTAAAATCTAACACAAATTCCGCTAGTGTTTGATCTAGTATTCGAATTCTAACCCTGGATATAAAAATCATGTGCAATTTTTAGGGCTTTTATTGTGAGCATTTTAAACATCCTTTGGACAGTAGCTAGAGAGAGAAACATAGAGAATAAAAAAGAGATCTTTGCCAAAGTTTGGATATAAAAATCATGTGCAATTTTTAGGGCTTTTATTGTGAGCATTTTAAACATCCTTTGGACAGTAGCTAGAGAGAGAAACATAGAGAATAAAAAAGAGATCTTTGCCAAAGTTTGGAATTCGAATCTTATTCCGATTTTCACCATTTTTAGGTGCATTATTCCATTTATTATTCTTGGATATTTTATCAGTGGTTCTCTTTTACTTTTCTTTTGTTATTGTATTTGCTTTGGTTTATTAATACTGTGTGGTAAATCAAAGGAGGTGTTCGGAAGTTTGTATAACTATAATCATAATCATGTGGATTTATTATACAAACCTAAGGTCCCGTAGTTTTACTCTTTGATTTAAGGGGGTCTCATGATAAAGTTTATACATCTTGCTTTTAATCATTATTGTGATTGTGTAGATTGTCATTTCATCTTCTCATAGGTTCAACTAATGGGCTCGGCTTTTTATCCGCATGGAGATTTGTTTTGGGTTTGATTGCAAAGCTTGGTGTCCCATGCTGATATCACACCACAATACTTTATTTCTGTAAGCACTACAGAGTATCTCAAGCTGATTTCACTTTAGGATTTATTTTAAGAAGGCATAAAGCACCAGGTCATATATTCTATTTTTTCAATTTTTCTCCTCTCATATAAGCAGCAGCAGTCAACAGTAAGCTTCACGCATTTACAAGCCAGATTTTGCATATTCTTGATTAAGAGGACAAGCCTTCCAAGAAAATCATCAAATGAAATGGAATAAGAGAAATTGGTAAAGAAAATCATAAATTGGCCACAAGAATTTCATCTAACATAAAGTTGGTGAGAATATAAGTGGACTCCAAAAGTTCTATTAAGCGATCTAAGTGACTCACAATGCCTGTTGATGATATTTCTCCATAGTTGGCCTCCATCTAGGCAAGAGATCTATTGACAGGAAAATACAAAAATCTTACATACACTGTATTGAGAGAGAGAGATGCAGAAAAAAAGGAAAAAAGAACACTAACAACTTAAATTTATGCTTACCTGGAGCAGGCCAAACATTGGGCCCATAGAATGGCTTTTGAGCTCTAGGATCATCCTCAGGTACTTCAACGCCAATATAATATCCCTCCTTGTAATCTCCTATCGTAGATACAGTACAATAAGTATTTCTGCACTATGGATATGAGCCTTTATGATGAAAATCCTATATCAAGGAATGCCAAATGAAAACAAAAGTATAAGTGATCAATAGGGAAATCAGAGACAAGAAAAGTATGACATAAATAAAAAATAGAAGATGTTGACACAAAGACATTGCAACTGGTGTACAAAAACGTGCACATGCAGATGAGAGTTCATTTGCACATCTGACATGATGAACAAAATGCAAAATTTGAGAAAAGATTTGTCAGCAATGAGATTCTCAGATCAGAGAGTAATTTTTTTCCCTATGTAGGTTCATGAAAATAAGAATGGACAAAAAACAGTGTAGAGATTCAATTATACGTTTATCAATACGTTTCTCATTTTCAAATTTGCTTCACATGTTAGAACATGTCAAACAGAGGTGAGCCTTGACATGATGATAAGATTGCTCACTGCATTGTGACCTAGAGGCCACAGGTTCAACCTATTGAATGCTTCTCTATAGTGCAAGGATAAGGCTAGTACATCCAATCCTCCCAAAACAAATGTAAAAGCCTTGTGCACCACCCTTTTTTTTATATTGGATCATGGTCAAATAAAAGTCAAATAGTCATGCTATTACTGCAAGATAAGCTGTCATGTCACTCGTGTAAAATGTAGTCCGCCCTTGAGACTATTCAAGAATCTTCTTGAACTTTGCAGCACCTCCAGAACCATGAATTGCAATCTTCATTAAAGGAAAAATAGGAAATGGCCAATAATTCCAGGAATTTATCATTCAACGCAGTACTGAAACCATTGGAATACAACCAACCTTAAATGTGGTCAATGGCATTGAATGTATGTCAAAATTCACCATTGAACATGGCATGGCAGGATTGTGGAGCACAGGCAAGGATAAATACTTGGTAAGGTACACCGACAACAATGCAATGTGAATGAAAATTGTGGAGCAAAGGAAAAACAGGCAGGACAATAAAAGGGTGCGGGAAAGGCAAGCCTCTCTAAGCAAATAAATAAACCACTAAACAAGAAAATGAAAATGATAAACTGCAAGGCTTTGTCTACAAGCTATGGCTACTAAAAAATTAATCCTTATGGACATCATCTAGCTGATATGAAGCCCCTAACAGTTGCATTTAGCAAATTTGTCCTATAGCAAAATCTTATCCATGTCCACGGTGAGAAGAGACAATGTAACTGGTGCTTATAGAGAGGTAGTTGGAACACCTCTCTAGCACAATATTGCATTCTTAGGAAATAAAATTTTCCTATAAGATAAACACTTCAATAATTATAGTAATAATGATATTATTATGCTATGAATTAAGAACAAAAGAGTAATCAGCAATGCTTGACTGCTGCCTTAAACCATGCCTGGTTATCAACAACAACCACTATGACAAATTATCATGGAAATTGATACTCACCCTTTACTTGATTTTCAGGATCTAGAACCTCGTCAAGAAAAGGTGTGTAGCCTCGATGCTTCTCATTTTTCAAAACTTCCATTTTCTTGCTAACTGGCAAATTGAAGAATCTTTTGCTTTGAGCAAAAACCTCATCCATGAATTCCTGGCTGATTCCATGGTTGACTACATAAAAAAATCCACAATCCAAGCATGCCTGCAAAACAAACATAGAGATCCATAATTGCAGACTAGATTGTTAGTGCATGCCATGCGTACATGACATCATATTGAAAGGCTAACATTACTTATTTTAGCAATATTTTGATACAAATTGCAAGAATATCACATATTGGATATTTTAAAATAAAAGGAGAAACATTTGAGCAAGTATGATTGTTCAAATAAGTATAATTGTTAGGATTAACATGATTGTTTGAATGGAGTTTGATCCGAACATATGTGTCATTTTAGCAACATCACAAATAGACGAAACTATTCAAAAATGACGCAAATAGATACAACGGCTTAGAACAGACATGTCACATTTTTCAATGGTGGATCTATATGACATACATATGGCGCATAAGTGGCCTATAAGTTATTTTTGGCGGTTTTTGTCCTTCAACTAACTTAAATTCCAATAGACATTTTAACTAATTTAGCTTCGAACCGATATTTAATTAGACATGTGTTTCTGGTACTATGTTTTCTCTAAATAGACATTTTCTGTCTATTTTGTAAAATATAAAAGAATAAACATAATAATAAATCAAAAATTCTAAAAAATTATTTACTCGAAAAAATAATTTCTAAGTACAAGATAATCCTGGTTTTATAAAAGTTCCAGGTTGATTTTGTTAATGCAAAATACAGTCAAACACAGATTTATTATAACATCGAGATAACTCATATGAACCTATTTGTAATTGTAAGGGACGAACAATGTCTCTAGGAAACCAATATTGTAACACGCCTTAAAGTCTTATCTTAAAACATTTTTTGATTTATTGTACGTGTTTCTTGAGGGTCTATTTTTTTTCTAACAATCTTAAGACATTATTGAATGACTTACATACGAAATGATTTGTATAAATACTAGATATATCTTTTGCAGTTGACAAAATAAGCACATATTCTAGCAGCGCAAGTTATTGGATTGGCAAACAGGAATAATTATAAGAAATATTCCAAGGACATAATCAGTTATCGTGGACGTCATTTAATTTTAGAATTGTGTTTATATCCATGGTAAATAACTAATAGAGAATCACAAATTACCAAGTAGATAGATCTTCATTTATCGTAGGGAGATATTTCTTACCGTTTCAAAAAATAGACATGTATATCTAAGTTGACCATGGCAATTGCATTTATTACATTAATTTGCTAGTAAAGAAGAAGAATAGTTGAGGGATTTATTGAGAAAATACCCTTCTTGCCTTATTAGAAGCATACAAGTGTAAAGGCAAATCTAAATATATAGAACTATAACATAGCCATATGAGATAACCTATATGCGAATATGTGATTAATATTTACTTTGACAAAAAAAAAAATTCAATTGGTAAAAAAAATTGGCAAAGATATGATGTTTAAAACATCACAATGGATGGGTTTCCAGCTAATATTTTTTGTACATCATCAATGATGTATCCTCAACTTAACATTTGAGAGTACAAACTAATAAGTTCAATGCAATGTACATCATAAGAACAATTGCAAGTACTATATTATCTTACACCTTCATCGCAAGATGGAGTTAGAAGTGCTTGAGAACAATAACTGATAAGGGAAGGTTGAGTGGAAAATGTTCTTGATGGCCTATAACAGTTTTCAGTAGGTACTTTAAATGTAACTCTCGATTTCTCATTTATGATTTATCACGTCATTATTAGTAATATACATTAGATCAATTGGGTAATAATTATATAACAAAAATTTAAGAAAAAAATCAAATGAAAGCAAATTAGACCAGTGTTTGACTAGCGCCCGTCTCCACGTTCATGCGTATTTGAGGCAGTCATTGTGCGCCTATAAAGCGCTCATACATGGATCGAACAGAATGTATGGTGCTTGAGGTGCGCCTATTGCACTAGTTATGCATGGTTTAAGCAATATGTTAGCACTTAAACTGCACTTGACGCAGTGCTCGTGCACACCTGTCTAGATGTGATGAGCTTGATGTGCACCTATCTGGTGCTCATGTGTTGATTGAGTATTTAAGGGTCCTTCACCCAATTTTCAATCATTTCACCAAGGGAATGAGAAGAAAAGAGAAAAAGATGAGAGAAGAAGAATAAGAAGAGAGCGAGAGAATGAGAAGGAAATTTTAGAACTTTTTCGAATCAAATCTACTAGATCAAAGGTTTATGACAAATATATTTAAACCCGTTCTTTAATCTATTTTGTAAATTTTTCGATTTTGCTTATAATTCTTATTTTATTGTACATGTATATTACCCTTTACACCTAGATTTTGAATATTGTTGGATGGATATATTTTTCACTAAATGTTTTGAAATTGTGTTGGGTTTTACTCAATATTTGAAGACTTTGTTTATTTTTTACAAAACAAGTGAATATTTTAAAGCAATATGTTCGTAAAATATTTGTGAAAGAAAGTTATAAAACATTGTACATTTAACCTTATATGTGGCATTTCATACAAGTGCTTTAGTAATAACTTTATTTTGTTATCTAATATAAATTTAATTTACACTTTTCCCACAGGATGAAAAGCTTTGTATTGACACTTTTTCAACAAAATAGAAAAGTTTTGTATATTTATTATAGAGTCCGTTTGTAATTTTTTTTAGAACCATTGTGAGGAATAACGGTAAATACATTCAGATGTCCTAATATTATGCACATTTTAAAAATACACCCATCATTCATGGATGATAAAAGAAAGTGGCATTTATCTCCGTCTATAGGGATTAATATGTAGGCAACCCGCATAGAACTTTTCAATAATAGTATTTTAGCCTAAAATTATCGAAAATATGTATGACCCGTTCTCAAAATTAGTCTATTGAATAGTCGATGTGTGAGTCGCCAATCCTTGATTCTCCAATTGGACCTACATTGTATTTTATATTTTAAGATGTTTTGGCCTTCTAAAATTTGCAAGATTTGATATAATTTTTGGATTTGCATGATTTTGGACTTTTAGGTTTTTACAAATACATTATAACAATATGAACTTATGATGATTTCATACGATTTGTATGATTTGATGTTCGTATATGTGTAACGAACTATACATATGAAATTATAATTTGGAATGTGTTATTTGAAAGTATAACATATGAGAGTTTGCATGTGTTTACAACTTTTCTGTCCTTTCATCTATTTTATGGGCATATATATTTGGATATTATACATACATACTTGTCGAGCTTTAAGCTCTAATTTGCTTTCTAACCCTTCCTAATTAGCAAGTCGTACATAGTTATAGGATTTTTAAAGAAGGATTGATGAAGATTTATATACTTGTATTTGTATTTGTATTTTAAGAAATGTTTGGAATTACTATATATTTTGATTTTCCGCAGTTTGTATATTTTGGAGTGTTATATCAAATAGATGTATTGTAAAACTTTGTTTTTATGATAGTTTGGATATTTGATCTAATCTTTTCCTTAAAGATCATTGAGGTTTGAGTAGGCTCTTATATTATTTGGAGGTCAGACGGGATTTAATTTGACCAGATCTTGTATCCGCTGCTAAATTATGGTTTACAATATTGGCATGATATGTCCAACCCAATATTTGGGATATTTAGATTTTAAATTAATTACGGATGTTTAATATTATTATTAATGTCATTATTATTTATCTGCTTGTGTCGAGATCGTGATATTGAATTACGAAGAATTTCTAATAGAACTTCCCTATGTGAGTGTGAAGTGCTACCGCATCTTGGAGTTCAAGTGCTTGACTTCTCAAGCATTCATGAATGAATACAAACACAACGCACTAATAGCATCGGACATTTTGAACTTTCAATTATGCTAAACCTAAGTATGATTTGTTGTTGAACTAATCAAATAGAATCATTAGTTCAAAGAATAGTCTACCATACCACTTTGGCTAATTATAACATATTTCACTAAAAAGTGTTTCAATTTGAAAATAGTAGGGAATATTGGATATTTTCAAAAAAAAAAAAGAGAGAGAGATATGAACAGATGTGGTTGTTAAATAAATATAGTTGTTCAAATTAATGTGATTGCTTAAACAAGTTTGATTTGAATGTAAGTTTCTCTTTAGAAGCATTACAAATACATGTAACTATTTGGAAACGACATGACCAGACGTGACTGTTCAAAACAAACGTGCCTTTATGTGGCACGTATGTGGTGCTTATGTAGCATTTAGAAGTTATTTTGTCAATTTTTGTAGTTCAGCTAATTTAAATTACAACCATTATTTTAACCAATTTAACTTTCAATAGTAATTTTACTAGAAATGTGTCACTTGTGCCATATTTGTCTATAAATAAACATTTCTTGTCTATTTTGGAGGAAAACTAGAAAAGAACAAACACAAGATTAAACCAGATATTACAAGAAATTATTTGTTCTAGAAATAATTTCTTAGTATCAGACAATCCTAATTTCATTAGAAGTGCAAAGCACAATGGAACAAGATTTAATTGTATCTTCAAGACAATTCATAGAAACCCAATTGCATTTGTAAAAACGAATAATGTCTTAAGAAAAATAAAATTGTAACATGCCTTAAAAGCTTTCATTGAGACGTTCTTTGATTCATAGGACATGTTTTTGAAGGCCCATTTTTCCCTAGCGTGACATGGACATAAAAATAAATATGATTTTTTTATATATCGATTTTATCATTTTACTACTTCGAATATACAGCCAGGGTAATTATCATTTGTGACAAGTATGCATGCAACCAAATTCTCCTCTTATTCTTCTTTCCCTTTGGACAGCCAAATATACAGTCAAATAAAGCGTCAGGAACCAGAAATTCTCATTGAATTATGAAACGCTTCCAAAGTGATAAGAAAATTCCATTTCCAATCTTCAAAGAAGCAAATACTTCATTGTTTCCTTTTTTCCCCAGCAGGTGCATAATCAACCATTACGATGGAGTAGGAACACTAATTTTTTGCTTTTTCCCCAATTCATACTATGTTTGATAATAAGTCACAAGGTAATTGGAATGAAAATGAAGTAATTGAAAGGATGTAAATGAATAGGGAGGTAAATACATCTTTCTTGTATTTTGTTTGGATACACGGGTGTAAAAGGGAGTAACTAAATTAATAGTATTGCAGAGGAATAAAACTGTTACGGGACTCATTGATTCGGGTCCACCAGCTCCACCTACTGAGATTATATTTAATACATCATGCTAGGCATAACCACTCATTCTATTATTAGTGTTACATTTTGTTACATTCTGCTTTTATATTTTTCTTTTTCTTTATTTTTCATAACAGCTTTCTGTTAGCTTCCATGTTACAAATATAGCTCTTATACTACAGGAAAGGGGAAGATAATATTCAGCTACTCTTATTCTCTGCCTACGTCTTACTCTCTCTCCCTTCTACTTTCTTCCCTCTTTTCTCGACTCTCTCCCCTTCTGTCAGACTTCCCCTTCCAGAACTATCTACTTCCTTCCTTGCTCTGTGGATTGCAGGTTCAGCCGACGCCACATGCAACAAAAACTGTCGTTCATTTTTCTTATCTTCTCTTAATTTTTCTCAATTCTCGTAACTAATTTCCAAACAAAGGAAAATAACACAAATTTCATTTCATTTAACCCATAATCAGGAAAAAAATTTAGTTCAATTAATACAAGAACACAAAAAATCCTAACCAGAATATTAGCAGCCTAAGGGATCTACCGATTCTAAGAATAATCTAAGAAGCGTATCAATTGATCATTACACTAAAATCGGGGAAAAGAACCAAAAAAAAAAAAAAAAGGAGAGAATAATCAATTCATTCCTAGTACCAATGCTGACAGGAGGAGAGAGCGAGAGAGGGGCAGAGAGAGAGAACCTGTTTGATGAGGGAAACGGAATTGTGAAGATCAGGACTCGAAAGATCGATGCGATTGAGATTAGAAACTTCGGCAAACGAATCGTCGATCAGATTTTCCATTTCCACGAGAAATCAAACTGAATTTCGGCCTCAAACTTGCCGAAGTTCTCCTAGAGAGCAAGAGAAAAATTTCAAACTCGTTAGCTTGTAATAATACTCTTGATGACGGCACACGACGTTGCAACCAGGAAAAGGGCATAGATACTAACATTGACGACACTGCAACACATTACAATATTTCTATAAATTTTTTATATTTTTTTAATAAAAAATAAAAAAGGCTCATTTTTTTCATATATGAAAAAACAATTATAAAAAATTATATATAATATGTATAAGTATTATTTTTCTAACCTGTATATAAAACCAAAAAAATTAAATTTCTAATTTTTGTATTACTTTTTATATATAAAAACTTTAGCAAATGTAATTAAAAAAGTTAATAAATATATTAACCAATTCTTATTTTTTTGTCAATTTTGTTTTAATATATATTTAGATATCAATCTTATCGTTACACAAAAAAAAAAAAAAAACTTTCCAAATCATCATATAAAAAATCATAAATTAACCTTACATGTATATTTAACACATTTCTTTTAACCTATAGAATAAGTACTAAAATAAAAATTTGATGCGTACCTGGATCCGACTTCGAACAGATTCGAATTCTTCTGGATGATGTGAACGGCTCCGTTCACCGAGTGTGAATCCTGCACACTACTAAAATGAACAATAGGTTAGCGTTAACGGCGGGAGGTAATCCCACCGAAAACATTCCGACATTAAATCAGTAAAACAGCCTCCAATGGAAGGAACTAAAAGTAGAGAGAGAGAGCAATGGGAGAGAGAAAGAGAGTGTTTTGTTCCAGATGTCAGAGAGACGCAAGGCCTTCCTCGTATCTGATGGTGGGAAAGGCAGAGAACGAGTGTAAAGACTCGTTCGTTACGTTGGAGTTTGATTATGTTTGAGAGTTTTGGCTGTAGAGAGAGAGAGCTTGATTCTCAGAACACTTAGCATTTTTTCAGTCTGAATGAAAGCCTGAATCAGAGCCTCAATAAAAGCATCAATCAAAGCATGCCCTGGATGGTGAATCCATGGCCTCTTTTATGGCAAAGATGGCGATCATCCTCCTTTGGAAGGAGTGATCGTTCATGTGATCTGCTACTAGCCTTCCTTTTGGAGGCTGATGCTTGTTGCCCAATTGTAGAGGATTGTTTTCTTCTGAGGCAGCCAACCGCTTTCCAAACTGGGCACCTTCCTTCTGTGTATGCTACCGTTGGAAATCCTGGGTTGGCAAAGATTTTGAGAAATCTGGCACCTTCCTTATGTGGGAGGCACCAATATTACCAGTATATTTTTGGTGCCAACTGGGATCGTGGAGTATCCTTGAAAAGCTGTTGTTGATCTTTTGATGATTCGTGGGCTCTAATGGGTCAAGCCCGTTACTGTTGAAAAGGCTTCTTGAGGCCCAATGTGCAAAGCGCAGATGGTCAACGCTCGGGTTGACCGTCTGCTTGCGTGCTGGCCACCCTTATGAAAGGTACACGTCGTCTGCCTCCAGATGAACTATGGGCCTGAGTGAGTCAGGCCCATTACTGTAGAAGAGCCTTATTTGGGCCCAATGTATAGGGAGCAGACGATCAACGTCTAAATTAACCATCAATGTGTTGGCCACCTTCGTAGAAAACGAAGGGAGAGCGGTTGGCGATCAACTGATGGGCTGTGGGCCATAACAGAATAGGCCATCACTGTTGCAAAGTCTCTAAAGGCCCAACCAAACTGGTCAACGTTGAGTTGACCGTTTGTGAGTGAGTTGGCCGCCAAGACGGTCAACCTTGACGTTGACCGACCTTCTTGGGCTTTCGTTAACCTTTCTTTAGGCCAGCCCATTATTATTGTACCCATCAAAATTAATAAAAAAATTAAAGAATAAGAAACTAAAAATTAATAATATTTTTTTTTATTTTTATCGAATGTTTAAGCATTTTTTAATTACATGGGAAAATAAAAAAATAATATATATAGTGTCATGACTCTAATTCTAAATCATAAAATAATAATGCAAACAAAATTCAACCAAACAGGATCGTACAATAAATGCTACTACAATGCCTGGTTTTCATTATTAATTTATATCATTATTTGTATAATTTTAAATTAATTTAAAAATAATTATATAATAAAAAATATTCAAAATTTTAATTTTAAAAATTAAGCCCAATGTATAAAAGACACCTAACTCACACTAGTGCATATCTAAGGTAGAAGCTGCACATTTAATGTGTGCCTTTATGGCACTCACGAACAATAATGACAATTCGGTAGCACCTGATTTACAGTTGCGTAATATTTGTGTGTATTTTAGAAAAATTAAACAACACTTGAAATGTGCATATGTAGTGCTTATATGTAGTTTGAATAGAACAGTGATACATGAATCACACCTGATGTGGTGTTCGTCCGTAATTGAGATATATTAAGAATGTTTGATGTGTGCCTACTCGGTACTCGTACACCAATTAAGTTATAAAGTGCACCTGCACACCATGTTAATCATTTTACTAGAAAAAGGAAAAAAAAAGGGCAAGAAGAAACAGAAATGATGAAGAAAAGAAGAGAGAAAGCAAGGAAATGAGATATCAGAGCAAAATCTTGTCAAATATATTAAATTAAAAGTAGAAAGTAAGTATTCTAAATCCCACTCTTTGGCCTATTTTGGAAATTATTTGATTTTAACTACATTTTCTATTTGATTTATATGCATATGGCCTTTTAACTTTTCAATTTAAAATATTATTGCATAAATATTATTTTTACTAAAGGTTTTAGAATTTTATTTCATTTTATAAAATGTTTGAGCATTTTTTTTATAATTTATACAAAAAGGTTAATAATTAAAATAATATATTCGTATATAAGAATATTTATGAAATAAAAATTATAAAATCTTGTACATTTAAGATTGCATGTGATGGTTCATACAAGCGCCACACTTTGGACTTTATCTTAGATTTGTAATATATGTTTATATTTCCCTCTAAGTTGTTAGATTTATATTTATACTCCATTTAGTATTTGTACTTTCCCATGAAGCTTAAAATTTTGGCATTTGTACTTTTTTATAAAAAGAAAAAAAATTTATAATTTGATATAAAATCTATCATTTAATATTTGTTTTTGAGAAATATTATATAAAATTGCTGAAATATTATATTTCAATATCTTTAGAATTGATCTTTCAATTAATTAATGTGTAAGTTATCAATCATTGGTTCTTTATTTTTAGTATGTTTTAAATTATCATAAGTTTTTTCTGCATTATATTCAATATTTAAAAAGATTTGACCTATTGAGATTGACAAGTTTGAATGATATTCGAATTTATCCAACTTGAATTTTTGTGCCATATGAAATTGTGATATTTAGATATTTTGATGATTTTGTATCTTACATTAGTTGATATTTATATACAGATTATAAATTTGGCATATAATATCAGATTTAGACATTTGATATATTATATTTTATAGGTGTATTATTATTTTTCACTCTCTTATATGTTTTAGAGACATATTTGTTATCATATATATGTACTTATTAAGCATTATATTCATAATTTTATCATATTTTCTAACATTTTAGATTAAATGGCATAGATATATACCTGTAGGATTTTAGACTAGGAAGATCGAAAGCATTTGTCATTATTATTATTTTATTATTGGATATGTATTTGGATTTATTTAAATTTTGTTGAAAAGTTAATAGTTATTTTATTATGGTTTGTAATGTTGAAAAATTATATTTAGCACCATGGAAGTTGTATAAGTTTTATGTTATCTGTATTAGATATGTTATTGATACTTTTCTTATGGATTAATTTGGTACAAGTAGATTGATACGTATTATTTATTTAATGATTGGATAAAGATAGTTTGATCAAGTTCTGTACCCATTATCAATCTTAAATATTATAACTATTTTTGATTTGTTGGTTATTAGGTTTGATTCACTATTTAGATTATTTGAATTTGAATTGTTGTTAAAAATTTTAGTTTGGTTAATTTAAATTTTATTTAGTTGTAGAAAAGAAAGTGAATAAAGAAGATAAAATTTTTAATTTAGAATATTTAATCCATTTATTCAATGATAATCTAAATAAATAAAGAAAAGCATCAATACTCAAAACCAACCTTGACATCTATATAAGGTCCATAATTCAAACATCGCTGAGCATAAATACATACAAATAAAAAACTGGTCAATTATTTATAGTACAACTAATGGACTATAAATTTGATAATAATTAAAAAGAAATAGTCTAAAATAACTAAAAAAAAGGCCCTTTTGTCCGTAATCTTGTTGATGGGTCCAACAATACAATGGGTTGATCCAATTTTGAGCCCAATCGTGAGCACCGATAGAAGGCGAGGGCCCAACAAGCTACGGCCAAAGCCCTATGAAAGAGATTAATCCGATCCAACTTAGTCACGGCTGCAACAACCTAGTTGAGACTCAGAAAACGATGGGCTAAAGGGACAAACATTAACTGCTCAACCGACAACACAAACCGACAAACCAATGAAAAAGTCTCTCACCAAAATGGTCAAGACATGTGCATACAGTGATCAAAGCACACGTATACAAAGTGTCTACCTACAACGCAACCGTCGTCTGACAATCGACACAAGTGTGTTAAGGGGACCACTCACGGTCGCACTACCATCACAGAGTGACAACCAACAACAATGGCTCCCAACAATGCCCCAACGGCTAGCAAATCATGACAGGACACTTGTCATAAACTTTGGTGCCAAATCCTTCTCCATGGAGCGTTACGAATATTCCTCACCATCGCAAAGCAAAAATGACCCTTTCTTTCGGGCACAAGAAGAAAGAGCTTTGGGAAGCACACAAATGGGGGATTTTTAATCATGAAGGATCAATCAATCCTCTACTAAAGTTATCATCAAACAAGATACTTAGAGTTGAGGGGGAACCAAGTTCTCTCCCACCTAATACAACTTCTTCTCTCCACTCTAGTTGAGTGCCTTCCTACCTTTCTCTTCCTAGTGAGTTATTTATCGAGTGCATCCCCTAGTGAGGCACTCCAATCGAGTGCCTTCATTTCTCTCTCTAGCGAGTTACTTATCGGGTAC
Source organism: Nepenthes gracilis (assembly GCA_033239525.1). Lineage (NCBI taxonomy): Eukaryota > Viridiplantae > Streptophyta > Magnoliopsida > Caryophyllales > Nepenthaceae > Nepenthes > Nepenthes gracilis. The sequence continues at coordinate 15,186,534 of BSYO01000016.1, read as the reverse complement.
ATTCCTAGTGAGTCACTCTAACCGAGTGCCTTCCCGCCTTTCTTTCCCTGGTGAGCCACTTACCAAGTGTATATCTAATGAGCTACTCCAATCGAGCACCTTTTCATCTCTTTAAGCCGCTCATCGTGGAGCGCACGCTAATGAGCCACGCATCAAGTACCACACATCGGAAACCAATCCTCTATCTCTCTGAGCCACTTCCTACTGAGCACGTATAAGAGTCCAATCTTTCTCTCACATCTCCCGTATAAATACAATTTTGCATTCGTTTACATCTTCCTTACATTTTTGTATTTTTTGTAAAAGATTTTTGACTTGAATATCGATGATAACCGAATGAGCGAGTCCTACTAATCCTATGGCCTCTTATTCGTCGTTTGTGATGCTCAAGTTTCAAATTAATAGAGATGAAAATCAAGCCCACTCCAATTAACCCGTAGTAGAAGATCAATAGTGGCTTCCTATTCTGCACCATAACTCGGATCTAGGAACACATTACTTATAAATGTATCTAAGTCTATTAATCAAAAGGTTATGAAATATGGTTAGTGTGAATTTAAAATTCAGTAAAACATTTATGATTTATGTATGTGAGTTTATTTGAGTAAAATATAAGTAATGACAATAATAAACACATACAAAACTATTAAAAATGATGATATATTGATAAAAGTATATAAAAATATATAATAATTAATAATAAGTGAAAACCTAACCAAAAATTTTCGAATATTAAATATTGGGTTAAATATGTTTCTTTGTAATCCTGCTATCTACTCCATTATTTAAAATTTATAAGTGGGCCAATTATATATTGTTTTTTATAAATGAGATCAAATATTATTTTTTAACTTATAAATATTAGGTTTAATATTTAATTTATAAATAATATATATGACATGTTTAAATATATTTATTAATTAATAGTTTTTATTTAATTAAAACAAAAGATTTAACAATAAATGATGAATATATAAATTTTTTAACAATGAAAATAAATAATCATCAATATGATTATTATTCAATAATTACATAAAAATGACATATAAGGTTTATTATTTAACAATTTTAATATTTTATAATAAATTTCACAAAACTAGATGTTAAATACCAATTTTTATATTTTTATCACTTATTTATGTTGTTTTTCTAATAATTTATATTTAAATTATATAATTAAGTTATATATTTTATTTTATAGATTTTAACCTATAAAGAATAATTTTTAAAATAAAAATAAATAAATTAATTAAATGGAGCATTTATTTTGATAACTTACTCGGCCAGTTAAAATAATACAAAAAAAAAAAGAGAGAGATTGAAGTAAATTCTTTTATAAATGAAATATGACGGATGATTAATAAATATATTTATATATATACATAACTTTTATTTTTTAAATGGAATTAATCAATTAAAAAAGAAAAAAATAGAGGAGAGTGAAGCAAAATGAAATGGGGGGGACGGCAGAGATCACTGAGGTGAAGGAATGAGGGGAGAGAGAAAGAGAGAGAGAGGATGGAGCAGCGCGGAAGAGCAGAGGTGAGGAAAGAGAGGGAGAAAAAGTTAGGTGATAGTTTAGATTGTCGTTTTATTTATATTAAAAAAATTGTATTTTAATGTTAAAGGCTTTATTTCAAATTTATTTTTTATTTATTAAAATAATTTAATGTTATAATTTATTTTATATTGGGGGGCCTGCAATGCGGTAAGAGCATTGCAGCCCCTTCGATGACAAATCGGATGGCCCCTTCTTTTAAAAAAAATATTTTTTGTTTTTATTGTTTTTTTTTTGAAAGAATATGGATCGTCTAAAAAAAATCAGACGGCCCCTGAGGGCGTAAGAGGAGTTGCAACACCCCCGCGTTGTAGCCCCCGTTCTCGTTTATTTTTTAATTAATAAGACATCTTTTAACTTTTATTTCATTCATTTCTATATTTATTTAGTTTTGTATTGATATGATTAGTCTTTCTAATTTTCTAATAATTTTGATGGGTATTATATCTAATAGTTTAAAAAAATCGGCCAAATACAATTTTGGACCAAAATGTTTGTACGGCCGATTTTAACAAATATGGTCGAGGCAGTTTAATGACCTAAATGGTTATCCTACTAACGACATCGGATATTAGTTAAAATCGTTATTGTGATAAAGACTAACCATTCGTCGATTTTCCTGACAGTTAACAGTTAACTGTCACCTACTTTCTATAAATATCCATCATCTCCAACTAAGTGGGACAACTTGAGATTTTTTAGACTAAAGTATATAACGATTAAAAAGATGCTAAGAGCATATACACATTCTCTCAATCTATGACACCACTTTAACAGTGCAATACCTTGGACATTATATACTTTTTGCATCCATTATCTTTATTCTCATCTAAAGAAAATACTGACTTGAATGTCATAAAATACATTGAATAGTGAGTCCCGCAATGGTACAAGTTTTGATTAAAGACGTACGGAGATCGAATATACCTTAACATTCGATGAATAATTTTTTTTTTCGTATAACAATCAAAATCCTTGAACGTAACAAATTTTATATTTTTATTTTTAGTTTCTCGTATTTGATTTACCATTCTTTTATTTTTTTGACATTTGATGGTTAAATCATTACCACTCTTATAATTTTAAATTTGTATCATTCAATTTTTTATATTTTATTTGCCATTATTTTATTTTCTGAATTTTAAATAGTTAAGTCGTTGCTATTCTTACAATTTAAAATTTTTATCATTTAGTTTTTTATACTTTATTTCATACCATTTTATTTTTTAAGTTCAAGATGGCAGAGCACATGTCACACCTATAACTTTAAATTTTTATCATTTAATTTCTTACACTTTATTTTTATTCGATATTGGACAGCAGAGTTATCATAAGTATTTTAATGTTTAATAATTTAAAATTTTATAATTTAATTTTATATGTCTTTAAGTAACTCTATAACCGTATCACAATTATTACGACCACTCTATCATCACCAATTTAATATTTTATTTTATTTTGACATTTTAGGATATTAAATAGTTATTAAATTAATTTTACGTAAAAAAATAACCCTCTATTAATATGATATCGAACTTGTTGAGAAAATTCCATTGTCGTACTGCAGCTATTACAACCATGCTATCATCACTAATTTAATATTTTTATTTTTTTATATTTTAGAATATTAAATAGTAACGAAATTAATTTTGAATAGAAAATTAACTCATTGATATGATATCAAACTTATTGAAAATTTATATTAAATTTTCATATACTTGTATGGTCTGATATGCACAATTAAAATTCAATCACTAGATATAAGCCATTAAAATATTAAAATTTTCAAATAAAATAGTCTTATGTACAAAGTAAAGTCACTAAAGACAATAAAGGATCGCGTACATATATAATTAAACAAATATCAAATAAATAATCTAAAATTTTAAGAATAAATAAATACATAAGCTTATGTGCACTTGTTTTAATCTAAATATTACTAAAATTTATCGCAAAAATGCTTCAAATTAACTCATTTTACTTTCTCTATTTTCTTCTCTCTTGTGTTTTTCTCTCTTTTTTGAATATCAATAGAAAATAACCAAAATTATAAAAAATTTACTTATATAGATAGTCTAGTATACGAGTAACGATCATACATTCATCAAGTGCAAATGCAAAATGAATGCACATACGAGCATGCTTTTATCACGCAACCCATTCTATTAAACCATGTCCGAGCATGAGTCCACCACACACAAGCACCAGCCATTTTACTAAATCATGCATTAGGCTACTCGTGCACCGGTTAGGAGCATGTCCTTCTTCATTTAGTATTTTATTTTTCTTTCAAACATACGCTTTTTTAAAAAGAGGGATTATCAAATACAAATTAATTTTGATATCGTTTGAGGATTGGATGTCACATATACGGTGGCATAAAATCTAAGTAATAATTTATGAAAATCCAATATTTAAATAAGGTCGAAAATAGAAGAAGATTATTCAGTTTGATTATGAACTATTATTATTATTCTTATTAATGTTTATTAGTGTTAACTGCTAACAGATTTACTTAATAATTTTCTTTTTAACTATCTATAATTTTTTATTGATTACTAAAATATAATAAATAAAAAATAATATCTTATACAAATAAAAAACTAAATAACCCAAACAGAAAAGGAACTCACAAGTTGGCATTAGTAGAACATTGAAAAGTCAAGATATCCATCAAACTATTAAAAATAAAAAATACAAAGTCAGAGATGGGCGAAAAAGACCTAACAAGTCGCATTTAATCCAATAGAGACGCATGCCGGAGTGTCGGCGGGAAGGATTAGACGTTTCCTCCGGTGACGTTTTTCCGGCAGACGATGTCACGGCAAATAGGGCAAGAATTGCGCAGGAAAATCCAGTCGGAAATGCAAGATGCATGGAACACGTGGCCGCACGGGAGCTGTTTACCGGCGCTATCCTGCCGGAAGGGTTCCACGCATACGGAACACACGCTGTCGGCGTCGGCCACTGTCGGCATGTCAGGCAACGTCATGGATAAATCTAAGGTCGCCGATGAGCAATTCGCCAAAGTAAGAGCTTCATCAAGGTCAAATAGGTGATCAATTAGAGTCTGATGGGTATTAGTTGCCGCCATTTATGGGAGATTATAAGAGAGAGAGAGAGAGGGGAGAGAGGGACAAGAGACGTAGAACATGGCAAGTGATGGAGGATAACATAGGGATTCGAGAGGATTCCAATTTATAGGCAATCTGCTTGAACTTGGAGGTGTTATATGGACCATTGCCTCTTTATCAATGTGACTCAAGACTTTAAAATTTCCATCTAACACAATACATAATCTGTAGTGTGCTAAATTGAATGTATCTAAACACTATACCATGCTATAAATTGACAAAGTATAACCTATATATTAAAAAATAATATATATATATAAAAATAAAAATATTTTTGATTTTCCTTCATCTTTTCTACTTTCTCTCCCCCGAACCTTATTCTAAACGGGTTATACCTAGCACGACCCATTTTATGCTATGATACGATCCAATCATACCACAAGTCAATACAACTTTAGAGCCGTCAATCATTCAACCTGATATGATTTAAAATATTTGATCATATTATATACAGTTTGATAATATTTAAGACGATTAAATGCTTTTTATACTAAAAACATAATGGTGAAGCTATATCATATTACAGCGATTCGGCTTATTTAACACTTTGACCTGAAATTAGTCTCCTTGAAACAATATGGTTTAATTTCTTACCAAAAGCACCTTATGTCAATAAATTATTTTAATTTTTAAAATAAAATAAAATAAAATAAATATTATTATAATATTATTCTACTTTTATGATAAATAAGTGTTTATTCAAATAATTATCCTCATTATTATTATCACTTGTACTTTCCGTGCAAGTAGGTTGCCAATTAAAATTTCTGACCGGTTTTTGTTTGTTTGGTTTGTGATAGAGACAGAGGGCAGGCTTTAATTTGTCAAATTAAAACCCAAAAATTGGAAAAGTAATATAAAAGTAAAACATATAAATTGGTATTTCCTTATATATGATTATTAATGATTGAAACAAATATATTTTTTAAAAAATATATGCTTCTTTTTTGGGCAAATATTTAATGCATGGAGACAAATTAGGGATAAAGAAAAAAATATAAACTCGATATATATTTATATTCTATCGTAAGTCTCAACATATATTTTTATTTTATAGTCACTTATCATGTTTAATAAATTATAAATTTAAATATTTATTAACAATTTATAGTATTAATAATGGGTATGACAGTTTATAGGCCAAGCCCATACCTAATTTATAAAAGGAAAAAGAATATATATCCGATGGTCTAGCAGAAGGCCCTTTATGCCTAATAACAAAAGAGTGCAATGGTTGAAATCAAGTGGTTTGACCAAACCTAATTTATAAAAGGAAAAAGAATTTATATACCGGATGTTTTAAGTCTAGGGAGAAAACCATTAAACTTTATATGCCTAATAATAAAAGAGTTTGATCTCCTAGGTTGAAATCTTTGAGGCGTGGGGCGTGGAGAAGGGGAGCGCTCGATTGACGCTTTAAAATGGTGATCCAAAAGGAGGTCTTCTTTGTGTATTTATAGTGGAAGTCGAATTATGGATGGAATGTCAATTGAGAAGGCGTCACCGGGCTCCTTTAATGCTGAGATGTGGAAAGGGACATGCCAAATTAGCAATTTGACTAATCGTAATAATCTAAAATAAATCTGTGGGGTCCTCTGCAGAAAAGTCAGAGATTCTTCCACGGCCGCTCGGGTGGTTGCGAAACCTCTTGGGCTCTCGACCATAATAACACCTCTTACAATTCATCGGGGCCCAACATACCCGAAATCATCCAACAATAAATAGGTAATTATAGATAATCAATGAGTTCTCACCGACAATTAGCATACCAAATTAGCAATTAGGAATCGTAATAGTCTAACAAATAAATACAAGTGATAGTTACCATAATAACACCTCTTACAATTATTGAGACATTAAATATAGGTGATAGTTATACGAGTAACTTCTCTTATAACTGTAGATTTGTAACACCTTGAAATAGTTAAATCGACACTCCATATTATAAATACACTATATCCTCTATAGGAAATGGGACCCGATCTAAAGAATAATGAAATAAGCAAAAAGCCACTCTATAATATGACTGCACCAATCTCTAAAGCTACTTTCCCAATGAGTACAACTTCTCAGAAACCATACACCCTTTTGAATATACCTATTAGAGCTAAATCATTCATAAACACACTTGCATCCACGTATTTTCATCATCCTATTTTTCTTTTTGATATAAAAATATTATTAATTTAAATGTTGAAAATTATGTCAGAAAGTAAATTTTGTATTCCTTTTACCTATTATTTATCTATCGTGATATGCAGGATTTAAGTTCAGAATAACAAAAATCAGACCTCCCTCCAGTCAGACACTTAAATAAGACTGATCCCTAATTCATTAAGTAATCCAAATATAAATACACATCATTTAATATAATTGATTAAAAACTATATTAATTATATATTTTTTTCTGCTATGAAAACTTATATTAATTGATACCTGCACTGGAAGTTTAGTAGTACAAGGCTTTGATATATCCTAAAGGTGTATAAAAATACAACATTTTAGATTTTGAAGACTATAGAAACCAATCGAGTATATTTTATTTATTTAATATGACTTAAAGTTAAAGCCGCATCAATTTAAAATTATATGTGTAAGTTCAACAACATTTTTTTGAGTTTTTATGGTTTTACATAGCCTTTTCTATGTATTTTAAGATAAAAATATAGATAAAAAATTAGTTTAACAATATATAACCATAAGACACTGTGTTTATGTAGTTTTAATTTTCACAATTCTCCTATTTTCTAATGAAGCATACATAGCTAACATTTTTTTTTTTTGAAAATTTTCATTTTTAAAAGTTTTATGAGTTTAATGCATTAAAAGGGTGACGTCCTAATAAAATTGGCTTCAACATATATATCTAAGCAGTGTGATTAGGCGGCTATCTTCTAGATCCATCTATTTTATGTGGGCTAGTCATAATATGAATGGTGTCTAAGTATGATTTGAATTTTATTTTGCGTGATTGATATCTTTAAAGATCTGACTCAAAAATATTTGCCGTATAATATGATGTAAATTTTAAGTAGAATTTAGTGATATAGCTGTTAGTCCTCTTGTAACTTATTTATTAAAAATAGTAAAATATCTTATCTTTTATCTATAATTTTTTCACTTTAAAAACTTTTTATATAATTTTTGGTATTTTTATTTTATAATATTTATTATTTTACTATTATTAATCTTTAAAATTCATAATAGATAAATTAATGAGCTATTATACTACTTATGGATAGATTCATAAGATGCAATATCATTCAAAAATGTCTCATGAACATCACTAAAGCATTTATCATATCATAAAATGCAGTTTTATAGCGACAATCTTAACATAGATATAGCAAATATCCATATTTTGTCATCATAGATTAATACTTATAGAATAATACGTAATGCACTAATGCTTATGCTTGGAGGCTAGCTAGCTTGAAGAAAGCCCCCCGCTTATGCATGAGCTGTGCATTGGTTCCTTTCTCGACCACCTTTCCATCCTCAACAAAGGCGATGGAGTCGAGGTTCTTGATTGTGTTGAGTCGATGAGCCACTACAATTGTGGTCCGCCCAACCATGATAAGATCTAATGCTTCTTGCACGCTTCTCTCCGAGCCCAAGTCCAAAGCACTGGTTGCCTCATCAAGCAACAAGATCGTCGGAGCACGGATTATTGCTCGTGCAATTGCAATTCTTTGCTTTTGTCCCCCTGATAGCTGCACCCCTTGTTCACCACAGTCCGTCTCATATCCTTCTTTAAGAGATCTATGAGGAGAGTGTTTTTAGACAGTAAACTTAATTTCTAAAAATGTGTAATGGTTGCTATAATATATAATTAATACATTTTAATTATATGATATGTAATTTTACTTGGTCGCATTTACATAATACATTATCTTTTTTATTATTAATGTAAGCATATGATTAAAAAGTTATTCAAATAAATACTTTTTATATATTACCTAAATATATATTTAAATAAAAATTTTTATATAAAAAATTACTGATGATATAAAATATTATCTATTAAAATAAATTTTAAAAAGTTTAATGTCTATTTGAAATTTTTTTTAAAAAAAATTCATATTCAGATTGGATTGAATCGATTATTTTTACCCGTATTTATGTTCATTTTAGAAATTAACTGAGTCTAATTTTATGATTATCTTTATTCATAATAATAATATACATTAATTAAATTCTATAAAATTTTAGATTGGTTAAGTCAAACAGGTCGATAACCTAATTTTGAACGGATCTAGGTTGGATTAATTTTATGTGTATATAGCAAGTTTATATCTTGTTAAGATAGCAATATTTCCAATATAAATTAACTGCATGAGGTGGCCTAAGTCTGCGTATGTAGTCACATACTTGAAGGGAAAAGAAAGGAAGGGGGCGTCAGCGCGTCCAGAAGTGGTTCAAACGACGAGCCCTTTAAAAAATATTATAAAATTTAAAAATAAATAATATTAAAATTTATATTTTTATAATTAAAATATAATAAAAAATTAAAAAAATAAAAATAACAAAAATATATATATTTTTATTATAAATTTTAGAGCATTCGCGGCTCCCCCGAATGAAAAAGAAAGGAAGCCTCAAACCACCTCATTCTCTTCATGAGCATTCGCGGCTCTGGAAGCCTCCACCACCTCATTCTCTGTCGCATCAAGCTTGCCGAAGACAATGTTATCGCGTATGCTGCCGGAAAACATCACCGGATCTTGGCTAACCAATGCCGTATGCTTCCTGTACCACACGAGATCGAGTTCCCGAACGTCCACGCCGTCCACCTTCACGGCGCCCTTGTCGACGTCGTAGAATCTCTGGATCAAGGCAATCACCGTGGACTTGCCGCAACCGCTTCTGCCGACTATTCCGGTGCTCGTGCCTGCTCTCACTTCCAAACTAAATTGGCGCAAAATCGGCATCTCTGGCCTTCTAGGGTACGCAAAATCGACGTTCCTCATTTCTATCCTTCCGCTCATTCCCTCTAACTTCCTCCCTGAGGAATCACCTTCCCCCTGAGATTGAAACAAAATAATTATATACTATTTTTTATCAAAAAATAGTAATAATTAACTATTTTTATATATATAAATTGGTTATAATTACTTATTTGATCTAATGTAAAAAAGTTTGAAAACCCAAAATTTAATTTAGTTATTAAAAAAATAATGCAATAATATTTGATAAAAAATGACAAGAAGAAAATATGTCAATATAGTACAATAATATAAAAAATTGATGTGCAAATAGGAAGGAATAAAAGATGAATTATTAGGCTACTTATTATAAAATATGGTTGTTGGGTGAAATAATGGAGCAGCAAATACTATGGAAAACAGCCTAAAAAAAAATAGGATCCTAATTCTTTTATTTAAACCATTAATTTAAAAAAAAAAAAACCTGTCTAAATTTAAATATTAAATAATATTATCTAAATAATTATTTTATTAATTTTTATATATTAAATTTAATATTTAATATATGTTAATATTGTAAAAAATTTTAAATAATATAATTATCTTTAATAATTTTATTATTTTTAAATTATAGTCATTAGATTTTGGTTCAAGAACCACAAAAAGAGAAGTATGGTTGTGCTTCTACTTAGGATGCCCCAATTTGAAAAAAGAGCATATGGATGCTTCATAAAAATTTAGCTGGGGAGAAATAATATGCCTTGGCTTGGCATAAGATTTACTTAATTTTTTAACAAGTACAGCACAATTTTTAATTTACTTATTTTTTATATTTTTATATAGTTTTACTATTAAACAACAAATACAATAAGAAACTAATCTGAAATTTTGTAATAAGATTAATTTATAGCTTTCTTAAAAATTAATTTAAAATATAAAATTTATAAATCATAGTTTTGCAAAAAATTAAAAAAAAAAAGAAAAAAGAGAAGAGAAAATGTTTTTCCAAATAAGAAGAAAAGCTCTGTTTTTTGGCATAATTTACGCAGACACGCAGAGGTTTTCACCACCGTAATTTTTTAACGCGAACGAAGAGCAAAGAAAAGATATGCACAAGCAAAACGAGGATGCATATGATTTGCTTACATGGAGGATTTGAGACCGGCGGTCAAGAATTTCGAACACTGAAGCTACGGAAGCTGAGCCCTTGGATAGATCAGAAGTCATGCTTCCAGCTTCAGCGATGACCTTTCCAGTACTAACCAATATGAAGAACGTCTTGAACACGTCTCCAGCTGATATCTCTCCCTTTTCCACCAGCTTTCCCCCAACCCAAAAATCCATTGCCCAGCACATAAACGTCAGACACTGAGCAGATCCCATGCCCAGACCAGCTAGCCATGACTTCCTCGAAGCCTCTCTCCTCGGCTCCTCCTGAGCTTCATCGAATATCCGAAGCACCTCCCCAGCGATGCCGAATGAAGTCACAATTCTGTGGTTATATACTGCTTCTACTGCGATCTGGGTGCTCTGATGTTGTGCCTTTAAGGTGTTTGCTGTAATGCTCGAGAGAAGCACTTTTCTGGTGTAGAAGCATAGGATGGTGAGTGGCTGGACTGCAATCATCACGAGGGCGAGCTTCCATGCTATGGCTAGCCCCATCACCATCGCGACGGTGACCGCTGATGCGGTTTGCACTAGGAGGGAGAGCCTGTCAGCGACGAGGGATTTTACCATGGAAGCTTCGTTGCTCAGCCTCGAGCATAACGCCCCACTCGAGTTCTCTTCCTGGTCGAACCATGCCGTTTCGAAAGTCAGGATTTTCTCGAGCATTCTAAGTCGGATTCTCTTGGTTAAGTGCTCGCCCATGTAGGCAAAATTGTAGTGCTGCGAAATATTTAAGGTCATAGAGATCAGGGAAAGTGAAGAGAAAATTGTCGAATATGTTCTGATACGCTCACGCATTTCTTCATGGCTTGGTGTGAAGAAAGCGGCGATCATGCCTCCAATTGTTAAGGCATAGAAGGGCTGCACGCCCCCGAATGCTATCGCTGATAGGGTTCCTATTAAACCTTGCTTCCATTCATGGGAGTTTAGGAAGAGAAGTCGGGTAAATGATGGGGGAGGATGGGAAACTGCGAGCTGCGCATTTTCATCGTGTAATGGTGTGGCAAAGATAGCGGGGCTTGACCTCGGTGTGCTCAGCCTTCGACCAATGCTTCTTCTGACTGATGAAGGATTGCGTATTTCAGAGTAATTTTCTGCTTCATCATAGCAAAATTGTCCAGGCATTTTGGCTAGCTTTGCGTAGTGGCCATTCTTCTTATTGATGAGATCATTGTGTGTACCTATTTCAGCAACTTCGCCACCACTAACAACTGCAATGAGATCTGCGTTTCTGACTGTAGAGAGCTTATGAGCAACGACCTGATCATGCCAACGGATGTGTCAGAGATAGAAGCTTGGCATTCACCGTACAGTTTTCAGGTTTGTTGTGCTTCTTAACATGATATTGTATATTGGATTATCATCCTTAAATTCTCACTCAGTTTAGCTATGTTCTTTAAATGAAAGCTATATTTTTAACATCTTAAGGCTATGTAGTTGTTGGTGGGTCATCCTAGGAGCATCGATAGATGTTCTAGAGATAACAGTACCAAAGTAGTTCGTCCCAAGGAGGCTTGATCAAGGGCGTTTTGAACTAGCTTTTCTGACTCAGGGTCCAGAGAACTTGTGGCTTCGTCAAGTAGGAGAATAACAGGATTTTTGATAATAGCTCTGGCGATTGCAATTCTCTGCTTTTGCCCGCCTGATAAAAGTGCTCCATGTTCACCAATCTGTTGCATAGACAAAAAGTTGAACAAGTTTAGAAGTAATTCAAAGAGTTGGTTGAAAAGTAGCTGAATAATAACTTTCTTAAACTTGACCTTGGCACATTAAGCTTCCACTCCATGATGGAAGAAGCTTATGATAACTTGGTTTCTCTATAACTATAACACATGAAAAGCCAAATAATTACATCTGCTAAACTTAGCTTGTGAGAAGGACTGTATTCTAGATGTGAGCTTGAGCAATAGAGTAAGCTTGATTAGTTTAACATCTCTACTGAAGAAAGGAAATAAATCACAAGAGTACCTTAAAACTTACCTTGGTTTCGTACCCATCTGGAAGCTGTCTTATAAAGTTATGGGCATTTGCAACTGAGGCTGCAGCCACTACTTCATCCATGGAGGCATCTAGCTTCCCAAACATTATGTTCTCTCTTATAGATGTGCTAAATAGTGCGTGCTCTTGACTAACAAGTCCCATTCTCTCTCTAATCCATTTCAGTTGCAGTGTCCTTATATTTATTCCATCGATCCTCACAACTCCATCATCAACATCATAGAATCTCTGCAACAGTGCTATTGCAGTTGATTTGCCACTTCCACTAGCTCCGACCAGAGCCACAGTTCTTCCAGCTTGAACTTTGAGGCTGAAATTTTTGAGAACGCTGGAATCAGGACGAGTAGGGTACACGAATTTCACGTGATCAAACTCTATTTCGCCTTGGATATTATCCAGCACGAGTCCCTGCTCATTCTTACTAGTGATTTGTTGATTTCTGTCAATCCTGTTGAATATTCTTGATGCTGCAACTGAAGCTTCCGTGAATTGCTTCAACTCAGGAAATGCTGCTCCAAGCGATCTACACAACATGCACCTCTTTGTGATTAGGGAATATGTGAAACATTGAACACAGCTTTCTTCTTGTTTGGGAGGGGGGGGGGACCACAGCTTCATCATCTGGAGCTGGTTGCTAAAATGTGAGAGATTCATACATGAAATTAGACTGTTTTTGACTTCTTAATGCTACAACATAAATAATAATTCAACTGAACTTTGGCACCATGTAACTCATTGGTAGAAGTATAATGAAATTTCTCAAGATTATGAAAGATAAGAACTTAAGAAATAAGGAAAGACCATACAATCCTCCCAATATAAATGAAATGCTAGCTGCATAAATTCTGCCTCCGGTTTCTCCTTTGTGCATGACCAAAAGACTTCCATACCAAGCAAGAAAAGCCCAGATTGCAAAAGACAACCCTGTGCTTCCTATGGCTAGCCCTTTTGCGATACCTTGTTTAATCCCAAGCTTCATGGTCTTATCTAATACAGAAGCATATTTTTCAAGTATTGTCTTCTCAGCTGTGAAGGAATAGACAGTTTTAATGAAGCTCAGAGCCTGGAATATGATGGTGTTTGCTTTGTTGTATTCTTTGTAAGACTTCTTTGATAGGTACAGGAGATATTTCCCATAAATTATTCCAGGAATGATTAATAGAAATATTGTTGGGAAGGCTACTAAAGCCAGCCTCCATGAGAAGTAAGCTGAGAATGCAAGTCCTGAGAAGAATGTTGATGAGTGCACCAAGAACAATGGTACCTGCAAATGGTCAGCACACAATACAGAAATTTAATTTTTTAGATTAGTTCAATCGTTTGATTTCAGTTTAATTAGAAAGAGTCACTTCTCTATAAGTTCTTTTGACTTGAAATATTTGCAGAGCTATTACATACGATGGAAGCCACAGGGGTTGAACTCCAAGCTATACCTAAATTTTCTACGATGTTAGCCCCAATAACATACAAGGTTATTATGATACGACACGAAGGTTATAATTTAAACCACAGGTAGAGCTTGTCTTTGTAATGCATGGATCACATTGCATATATCTGGCCTTACTGATAGCTTGCAATGTAGATAATCTCATGCAATAGTAGGTATAACCAAAAAAATGTAAAGAAGTTGATGATGCATTATGATCCATCCTTCTTATCTGTGTCACATGAAAATTCTATTTCGTCAAGCTTGTATGTAATGTGTGAATTGCAGCTTGTGTATGTTTTGTGGGTTCACTTGCTAGAAACAAGCTGCCTTGGTAGCAAATGATTTTTTCATGTATATAGCATTTTCCGTTTTACTACTATCTAGCATCGAACACATCATGCTAGTGATATACTGGCCACTACGGAGAACATGCCGTTTCAATTAGACAACCTACATTTATAAACTGCATACAATGCAGACTTAAGTATTACAGAGAATGTTGGAGAAAAAAAGAGATGTTATTACATATGTTCAACTTATAAAATATATATAATGGAAAAGTGACGAGGGTATGGATATATGTGGGAGACCAAGGCTTTTGCAATTACTGTTGGTTTTCATTAGATCTCAGCTTTAAGCTTATATCTATTGCACTGGTTATGGATGACTCACGAAAAGATGCAAGATTGTGTATCTTGGTGCATTGTTTTTGCAAATGACAGTTCTGTGGATGGCATAAGAGACAATGATAATGCTATGTTTGAAGTTTGGAGGGAGACTTTAGAAGCTAAAGGTTTTTAAATTAGTAGAATAAAGACAGGATATATGGAATGTTGAGTAAAAATATTAAGTAAATGTGGGGAGGTGAGGATATGTATATAAACATTACCAAGGAGGAATTACTTCAAATATCTTGGAGTAATAGTTTTGAAAAATGGGGAAATCAATGAGGATATAATTCATTAGATTAAAGGAGATTTGATAAAATGGATAAGTGCTTCGAGAATCTTATGTGATAGGATAACATCTCTCAAACTTAAATGAGATACTGTAAGGTGGCTATTAGGCTAGTCATAGTGTTGAACATTTTAATACCAGTATGTGCAAAAAATGGTAGGAACATAGATGAAGATGTTGAGATGGATGCATTGCCATAAAATAATAGGTGAGATTTAGTATCACAATCAATTGCTCATATCTTTTAAAAGACGAAGAAACTAATTCGATTTTCTCTCTTATTTACTACGGTGATAAATAATCAAATTAGCAGCGTATTTTTTCCTTTTTTACTTCTTCTTCCAAGTATGGGATAACCCAAGGGGTTGTCTGGTTTTTTCTACCAACTGGGGCCCTCACTTCACCACTCCTATGGGGATGGTCCACGGGGCTCATAACTATTTTAATAACAAGACATTTACTTAGCTAACGTTTGGATTTGGCTCTACACAAACTCTTGTTGGCTCACTCCAACATTCCTCACTTGTCTGATTGTTGCTGAGCAATTTTTAGCTATCAAATGGACATTTCTAGATGGTAATTTTAACATGGCTGATTTTTCCTCTTTTAAAATCAGTTTCACTGCATAACTTGCTGCTCTAGCTAATTGTACACCCATTATAAGTGTCATTTCTATATTATATATGACTGCACCTAAAGGCATATCGGTTGAAGTAGATTTTTCTTTTGATTAATAAAATTCACTCCCAACTACACAAACTTCTGCTAAAGTATACGACGTTCTAGATGTTGATAATGATATCTATATGGATGGATCTTACATCTACCATACAATGAAGTACCCTATGAGTGAATATGTAGGAATCTAAATCTACCAAATCACTCATGCTATGATCTTTTATACCCTAGTTCTTCTTGGTCTGTCATCTGGTTTATGCTTTGGATAAGGTTGTGGTGGCACCCGTAGAAGAAAAATGTGAGAGACGTGCTTGAGATGGTTTAGTGGTACAAAGCAAAGACCACCTTACATACCCGTTAGGAGATATGACATCTTGGAAGAGTTTCTTTATAAAAAAGGTGGAGGAAACACATAGCCAAAGATCATCGACAGTAACTACAGAACATCAGTTAAGAAAGTTAAACAGGAAAAATAATGAAGAGCAATCCTAAAACTCAATGCAGATTGAAGAAACAAGATTCAAACAAAGAGTTTATTTACGCATCATCAATTATGTTATCCATAGTATCATGAACATAACTGTATAGCAAGCTTCAAACATCTCTAGGAGTAAACATGTATGCATGTTGAACTATATATCATCCATATGCCAGTTGCATTTGCAGATTGATGATACTAGTTGTGCTTATTTTGAAGTACTTAAAAAAGCAGTTGTTATCAAAACTTCTTAAGATCCTCTTGCTTTTTTGGTTATTTGGAAAGGAGGGGATGATGGTTCAGATTCGAGATGCTTTGCTCAACATGTTTTGCTAATGAGCATGGAGCTGATTTGTATTCGAAAATCTCTAGTTACCTCTTCTTAGCTGACCCCGCAAGAGTTATTTTTCAGCATAAGTAAACACCGAGGGTTATATTCAACACAAGCAATCTTATAGAATAAGTCCAAGTAAAAAAGAGAAAATCAAAGTTGCTTCGGGAAACTTCTGACTAATGCAGATAATTTACCTTCTCACTTAAAACCTCTTGGATGAGAGAAGTATCTGATATACTTTTTACAACTTCAGAAGTAGTAGTTTCCTGTGAATCAAAGAACCCGACCTCTTGATTGAGTACAGCTTCCAAATATTTATAACGAATCTTTAGCACCTGTCGCTCGCTGGTTTTACTCCAACAGTAACCTTCTGCAAACATTTTTTGCTTGTTAATAAGCTTAAATCTAATATATGTGTGCCTTTTTAATTTCTTACCCCCATCTAATGCACATTCAACCTTCCTTAAAAAGCATTACTCAAAAACTTATTAGAGTTCTTATATGGTAATTATCACTGCTTATGGATCCGAACTTGTATGATCTATTTATGATTAGAATGAAACTTTTCAGATAATCTTTAGATCAAGAAAAAGTTAATAATTACCAAACAACTGCTTGTATATATTTTTGCAGTGCCATGCATTTCCCCCTCTATCATCCTGACTCATGATTTTAGTAAGCATTTACTTTCTTATTATCAAGTAACAGAAAATAGGGATTAAGGGTTTCAACAATGAATTTAGCTCATGTTTTTCATCAATAATGGCGCTATCATCAAGTTCACCATTTGACAAAAACAGTGTCTTTAGGGTTTGACCAAAGACTGCCCTCTTGTTTCTTTCTATGTATTTCTGTTTCCTTGCTTTTGTGTGATAATAAACAAACACAATGTCCTGATTGACAATTATGGAAAAGAATAAATCTAATCCCCTTAATATTCTCTAAATCAATGCAAAAGGGGTGTCAAAATATTACCCATGAAAGCAGCCACCATAACAGTTAATCCCAAGAACACAAAGTATAAGCAGCACTGTACATCCCACAAAAGCAAAATGAGAAATAATTAACCTCCTTCACAAGGAAATTTTAAGAAGAACCAGACAGTAGTGAATAAAATGTGAATAAAATGATGACCTTTTCAACCTCATACATGAAATTTCCAGAAGAAATCTGCTGGGATTGACCGTAGCCAAGGCTATTCATAAGACGGCTGGCAAAGACCAACAAGCAGTTTGTAGACATGCCATCTCCAATGGCTCCTAAACTACCGAAAAACATCAACACAAAATCAATCCAATCAGCATATTTGAATATCACAATTATACACTTACTCTCCTTCCCACTTATTGTAGTTTTCTGCATATCATCATCCTTCCCTTGTGAACCCATTTTCCTTCCTTCTTCCTCGACCCCAAAAGTCCACTGGAAATGCTTATATATATACACACACCAGTAAATGGTTGTGTAAAGCGAGAAAAAAAGAGAGAAGGGGAGAGGGAATGGAGAACCAGCAGTGTAAAGAGAGAGCTGTTATGGTTCTTCCGGTAGGTTGCCTTGCGCATCCATTTAATGGTTAGAATTCATTATTAAATGATGAACGGTGAAGACTAAATATCTATTTAAATTATTTGATGTAATTTTTATAATTTATTTATCTAACTCCTAATTATAGTTGTTGGATGGATATGAGAGTCTCTAGGATAGAAGAACCTTAATACTGATAAGTAATACAACCATGCAGATCTGTTATGCTATCAGAGGTTTAGGTGGGGCTGATACAAATTCCACTTTTATGCCATAGTGGTTGCTTCTTTCCATCACCGCCAAAGCAGCGAGTCCATATTTCCAGCAATTAGTTGGGAAAAGAAGATAGACTCTTCTATTTCCCTAATGTTTTTTTTTTTTCCTTAAATTTGAAAAGCTTAACTGCTCTAATGAAAAGCGAGCATCATGTGCAATGAATCCAGTTAGGGTCCTCTTATTTTTTTCCCCCTTACTTTTTATATGTCAAGTGTGAGAATTTTGTTATGAGAATTTTGATAGATAGAATTAGGACAACATATTAAAATGTGTTGGATCCAACTTGAAATTCTAGCATTTAAATTGTTAGGATAAAATCCTTATTGTTGCAAGTATAAGAGGATTCTGAAATAAGTGGACTCTAACCAACCCTCTTTAGCAGCTAGTTAACTTGTAGATGTTGGGAACATGTGTGAGATGTGTTGATTTGAGGCATCCCATATTGAATATTAAGAGGAAATTGTGATGGCTTTTTTAATTTGTCTTAGCTCGTGAGCTTACGCTTTTTGATCTAAATGACTTTAAACACGCATGAGTAAGTAGAAAGTGCCTAGGCCTACATGTGCCCGTATAGCTTAGAGAGTCCAGAAGTTTAGTAAGGTCCTAAAGTTTGGAAAATTGGAAAATTGCGAACCCCAGCTTTTACTAAGAGCTTTACCTTGCAAATGCTTGTGTTTGAACAAGTAACGTGGTATTGACTCCATCCTTAATGGTTCATCCTAACGTTCTCCCCTAATGGGTTAGTCTTTTTCAACATCATTATAAGAGATTTGGATCGAAACCTCATCTCTTCCGAATCTTGAAAAATAGATTTTAGGGTTTAGAAAATAAGGGTATCCGTATTATGTAGGGTAGACTGACCTTCCCGGATGACCTGACAAATGAGTCAATCATGATGCAGGCCTATTATTATTTCATGTGCTTTTGTTAGGTCTGCTAGGAATTCTTTATTTATTTATTTTTTTGTTTGAGGGGGGTGGGGGGGTGGGGGGAGGGTTGCTTCTAAACACCACCACCATTACCACCACTGCCACCACCCCACAAGAAGCATAGCTCATGTCCAGTACCCAAGTTGTTGAAAGATGACTCTGTCATGGATAGAATTCTGATTGCTCTGTTCACATGTCGTTTAGTGGGTGTCTGTAGATTAATTTAATGAAGTGCCTAATCTTGTACTAAAAGCTCTCCAAAGTATTCTATATTGTACTATATCGAACACTGATTACTCTTTGAAATAATATATTTTCATGCTTCTGAAATAAAAACTCTTTTATCTTTTGGATTGAGTAACAGTAAAATTTAAAAAAAAAAGAGTCAATTTAAAAACCAAACAAAAACTCAAAAAATTAGAATGACCCAATCAAAATCCGAATTCATTTAATTCCATTATATAATTTTCGGTCTTTTTTTTTTTTTTTTCATTTTCAAGTGGGTGTGTTAAATTAGTATAGTTCTTTTTTTCATTTTCAGGAGGGTGTGGGTTGGGGTGTTTGCTTCTAAACACCACCACCATTACCACCACTGCCACCACCCCACAAGAAGCATAGCTCATGTCCAGTACCCAAGTTGTTGAAAGATGACTCTGTCATCGATAGAATTCTGATTGCTCTGTTCACATGTCGTTTTGTGGGTGTCTTTAGATTAATTTAATGAAGTGCCTAATATTGTACTAAAAGCTCTCCAAAGTATTCTATATTGTACTATATCGAACACTGATTACTCTGTTCACTTGAAATAATATATTTTCATGCTTCAAAAATAAAAACCCTTTTATCTTTTGGATTGAGTAACCGTAAATTCATTTAATTCCATTATCTAATTTTCGGTCTAGAGTTTTTTTTTTTTTTCATTTTCAAGTGGGTGCATTAAATTAGTATATTTCTTTTTTTTTTCTTTTTTTGGTTATAAAAACCAACAAAAATTGTGTAGTTTGATGTACCCAAAAATAAAAAATATATGAGAAATCACTTTCCACTTCAATTTAGTATTAGTCGTTGTTCAATATAGCAAAGTATCAAGGAGCTTTATGTATACCTAAATTGTCAAAAATCTTATCTATTGTTTAGTTGAACTTATATTATTTTCATACTCAATTTGATTGAGCCTGCAAAAATTAAGTTAATTTTTGCAATTAAAATTTTTGGCTTAAGTTCGACATAAATTGGCTTCATGCAAGCCACTTATTTTATGTCAAATTTTTGTTGAAATAATGCACTTTAATATACTAGGGCTTAAGTATGCTAGTTTGAGAGAAAACGTCATTTGGTAAAATCGATCAAATTTTATAAACATAGAACACATTAACTTAAATTAAAGATTAGAATAATTGATTAAATTTAACAATATCATAATAAAATATAAATTATTTCTCAATACAAATGAGTAAATATTTTACTCTCATAATATTTTTTCTCAAATTAGTGCTGTCCTACCACCTTGTGCAGATGCTAACAGGGTCTGCCACAGGGTAGATTGGGATCGATTTTAGACAACCTCTGCCTCAACCCCGAAGGGCTAGTTTTTACCCCCTTTCGATGGGGTATGAATTTCAGTTCCTGTCTCCATAGTGATTTCAAATTTCTACTCTATTTCAATACCCAAAATATTTGAAACTGAGAGAAAAGAAATTTGATATTGAAAGTATAAAATGAAAATTTAAGCTAAGATTCAAAATATAAAAAATAACATTGAATATTGGTTTAGGTTTTATAATTTTGAATTTTACGGTGATATAAGATACCAAAAACTACTAATTTTAATTTTACAAGTTAGGTACAGATTGGCTTCTAGGATGGGATAAGTACTAAAAGCAGCCCACACCCAAAAATTTTAATTTCAATTTTCTCTGAAAATCATCTTAAAACTGGTTAAACTGGCTTTTTTTCATGTTGACCGAGTCGGGATGGTTCAATTGCCAATCCCTGAACAATGGTCTAAGCCAGGGTTTTAGCTACAATCAGTGGAGGATATTTAATTCATTGTACTCTAAATTGAATAACACTAAGCAAGAGAACAAATATTATCAATAAATAAATATTTTTTAAAAATCACTCACTCTCTCTCTCTCTCTCTCTTGGTTACGTTATATATGAATAACCACTTTACCTCAAGTGTTAAAAGGTGTGTACCCCTTTTCTAGTTTAATTTAGTATTGATGGAGAATTCAGTACTTTATTCTCATTTTTTATTGACGTAGTAGGTTTAATAGAAGCCCCACGCGAATAAAATATAAATTAATTCGTCATTGCCACAATGATCAATAAATAATTAAAGTTTGAGCTTTTAATATAAAAAATTACTAGTTCAATTCCATTTGATATATATATGATTTTTTGCAAGTGATAAATTAATAAGCCACTTATAAAATGAATAAAAATAATACCCTTATCTTCAATTATTCAAACAAATTAGTATTTTTGGTATGATGATGCCTAATTTGTTCTGTCATTACTTTGTTTTTAAAGTAATCTTGTAAAATGACGAAGAGTAATTGTGCAGAAGGGCTTTTAGACACGGCAAATTCATGAGGGTTGGGAGCCTGCGCTCCTTCAGAAGTGACTCTGTTCACTGATGCCCTCTTTCCAACTAAGAAGTGGCCAACCATGTCTGTTTTTGTGGCACGACTCAGACGAGAAAAGGAGCATATGAAGATAAACTCTCATGAAGCAAACAAAGAAGGCTGCAATTCAAGTACCTACGGAGACCATCCTTAAATGATAAATGCTCACGGAGAATAGAGATAATAATGAGGGCAGAGGGACCAATAGGAGGCCCCACAAGGCTCAACCACTGCGCTTTATTCCGTGCCCCAAAAGACTTAATGCCAAAAATGACCGAATGAATCAACTAAAGTTAGACCCTCAAAAGATGGGATTTGTTCCTTGAGAGGTAATTCTATTACAACTTTGTCACTAAAAGCACCACAGTAAGAAATTTTGAGTTTAGAAGAAATGAGCAGAACCCCAAGATAGAAAGAATTTGAAAATGAACTTGATAATAGATATGTATTGCAAATCCTTAGTATAGACATAGACTTCACTTTTAATACAATTCAGATGAAGTCCCAAATTCATAAGAGATTTCGAAGCACTTTTAAAAGAAAAAAACTAAGTGTATATTTGCAACTAAAAATATAAGAATATCATCAGTAAATAATACAGGCACAATGGTAATGCATTAGTTGATCTATTTAATAGAAAGAGGAGGGAACACATGACTTGTATGACTTCAAAGATAAATACTCATTCTACCATGTTATAAGCTTTTCAAATGCTAAAATTTATAGTATACTTTAGTTGATTCTTACTGGTGGACGGAGCAGCTCTTGGGCTTAGAGAATATTGTAATATATGCTCCTCTAAAGAATAAACACAGTTTGGCAATTATTGACTAGAAATGGGGTAATAATCTTGATATTTTTGGTCAATATTTTATAAATAATCTTATAAATAATATCACAACATGAAATGGGTCTGATTGAAGAAAATTTGGACAGTTTTAATAGCAAGCTTATCATGTCCCATGAGTGCTTGAAAAAGCAAGATGTGAAGCCATCGGGACCCGATGCCTTGTCATCTCCATTGCTAACAGACATGACATAATATCTTCCAGGCTCACTAGTTATGTGATAGGTTCATTTTAAAAAAATAGTCAAAAGCATTTGTCACCATCTCTATGTCTTAATAGTTTAGATCATTGTAAATATAATAAATAATATAGACTAAATTAATATTTTAACATATAATTTAATTTTAATATTTTATATTAAAAAGATAGGTCTAATTGTTATAATAATAAGAGAATCTAATATTTAAAAACTTCTTAACAAAACCTACCCCTACTATTGATTGCGGATTTAAATCCTCTTTTTTCAAACTTTACCAACTATAAAAATAGGGAAAATGGAAATGAAAGCCCAAAAAAAAAAAAAAAAAAAAGGCAACCCAAAAAACAACAACTTTACCATCATATGCTGAAAAGAAAGCTAGCACCATGGAAGATGTTAGGAAATGCCATTATTCATCTCCTTTACAAAATACTCAACTAGAGGAAAATTTTTCAATAATGTTTTGAAATTTTTAATTTTTTATAATTTTACTTATAATTTCTATCTTTTCAATTCCATCCAAAACTTTTATTTCAATACTAGCTTTATTCCATGTAGAAATTGCTAATTAATTATACTATCATGCACAAAATACCAAAATAATTTTAATGTTTTTCTCCTAGCTTAAATTTATTTACTAAGAAAGAAAATTAGATTATTTTTGGATCATCTAATTACTTAGATGTTGTATAATAGATAATAATCACATCATAATACCACAAAGTGTTAAATAATATATAATTTTTTTAAAAAATACGAGTTATATTGATTTATTGATTAGATATATGATAATTATATATATGTATAATAATTAATTTGTAGTATAAAATAACATAAAATTATCAAAATATATAGCTTTTATGAACCAATAATTACCACCTAACTAAACAAGATTAGTGGGTAGCTCTGCATTAGCCATGCAACTTTTTTCTTTACATTTCTTTTTTATTTTTCAGATGGGTTGATTGATGTCATTGATCATTAAAAACATAATTAGTCGTGTGCATGGTGCTCTCTGGCATGCCCTAAAAGTACTTTAATCATGAGATATTAATTAATTTGGTCGTAATTAATCTAATTAAAAATATTCTTCATCCGTACTAGAATGTATTATTAATGTCGGCAGACAATTTGGAGTGGGTCTTGTATTAATTATTAAGTAGTGGGCAACCCTAAAACCCTAGCCAACCCTTTTTTATTAGGGCATTTTCCTTGATAAACTGCTATTTCTCCCTTTAATTATTAGCACTATAGAGTTAATTAAAAAATTAATCAAGTGATAATCTAATTAATTAATCAAGTGATTACTCAACTATCTGAATTTCTTCTAAAATAAAGTAAATGGCAACCATAATTGTGAATGGTTTTAACTTTAATTAGATGGGACTGAATTAATTAAAAAAATAACATAAAAATAAATATTATATTATGTAACTTATTAAAGAAATTATTATTTCATTTAATAATAATGATATAAGTTTTCTTAAATGCTAATTATTCTTTTTATTATAGTCATAACTTTTCACTAATATAACCTTATAAATCGGAACTTATAAAAATTAATTTAACTAAAAAGAAGATTAAAGTAAAAATTATTCCATTCAACCAACAATTTGGTTAGTCTGAGGTGCTCGTAATTTGTTGAATATATGGCTATGAAATTTTTCATAAAATTTTAAATTAATCATATTTTAAAAATCAAAGTATCAAAGTTGATTTTAATTCACCAATAATACCACTTTAGCCGCTAAACAAAAAAATAAAAATAAAACATTATAATAGAGTAAAGAAAAATAATACTTTTTGGCGAGTGAAAAACAATATTTATATTCTCATTCTATAATTATTTTATTAAAAATACTAAAAAAAAGGAAATTATTATTTTTTTATATATATTAGTATTTATCTACCGTATTATATAGATGAAGGAAATACGTCTAGAATCACTCCAAGAGCAGGAGAAAATTAAAATATTATAAATTTATTATTAGTAAATGAATGTGATATTACATCTCATTTTTAAACATATAATATATAGATTTTGAAGCACGTGCTAAATTACTCTAAATACACCGTCGTATTATAGCATTTGAAATTGAGAAATGTTAAAAATCGCACGTGCTTATAATTTATTTTTTATATTTAGTATTTGTTTGATTTATTTTCTATTTAATAAAATTTACATGTGAAAATTAAAGTTATTTATTAAATCGAGTCTAGGCGGATTAGATTCAATTATTCATGTTATAATTATAACTATATCTTCCATTAATTAAATCTCAGTTGAGTCTGACCTTTCTTAATTTTTTAATATTTAGTTTTTTTTTAAAATTTATAGTTACATAAAATACTAATTTATAATTTTAAAATATAATATTTAAATAAAATAATACTTAAAAATATATATAATAAATAAATTTTTATATAAAATAATTATTAATTATATAAAAATATAATTTTATGATATCTCATCTCAAAAATTAGTATTTGCCAAAAATAAAAAAAAGAGACTATAATAACAAAAAATTTAATATGGGTCAAGTCGACCATCTCTACCGACTATCAATCTTAGACTAGAAAATAATCAAGCATAATGTTTTAACCATTATTACTTCTAATTCTATAATAATTATACAACTTGATCATATCTTATAAAATTTTTAGTTGAATAATTACACCGGTAGAATGATATAATTTCAATAAGTTCTACTTATTCCCATAATTATTTATCAATGTAAATAAATAAAAAATAATTATACAAATACATAATTCTTGTTTCCCTTTAAATGGAAAAAAATTTCACACAAACTTTTACTTATTCTTATTACTACACACTCATTTAATGTCATGACAAGTCACAAAAATAGAATATATGATTATGAGTACGCCTTTAAAATACAAAACAAATCTTTAGTCAACTTAGGAGAGAAATTTATGCCATTTTTGGGAAAAAAATAATTGGGAAATATTATTTAGTCAGCCCTAAGACATCCTTGTGCAACGTGATATCTAATATCTATTTATTTTTATGTGAACCTGTTAGTATGAATAAATAAATAAGATATCATATCATCAAAGATAATCTAAAGATAACTAAAGAGCGTATCCCTAATAGTAAAATTCTCTTGCCCTTTAAAGGACGGGAAGGTCTCCTCATTCCTGTTCTCAATTCAATTCTTCTACTTGGATATCACTTGCTACGGAATAACAATTGCCTTTCATTCATATCACCTGCTACGGTAACATGGGTGCTTGTTGATGATTCAATGATCAACGCGGAATGCGAATTGTGGTGGTTCGGATGATTAGGTTCACATATCTAGGGAGCGTTAGCTACATGCGACCTTCATTTGGCTTTATAGAGAGCCCATTTGCTCTATTCAAACCCATAATTTCAAATCAAAATGGGACAACTTTACCATTGGACTAATACTCACCATCGATATGGCTCTTTTCTTGGGTAATAGAAACGGGATTTGAGGGTTTATGTTTTATGATAAGACAAATCAATTAAGCAACTCCTCCATTCACTTAAATGGAGGAAGCATCAGAATAGTGTAAAGTGCCACAGTTTGAATTTTATAGTTATAAAATCAGATGGTGCGCCCATCCTTGTTGTAGCCGAACGCCAATCAAGTTAACTCCTAAACATATTGAAGTGTTAGGGTCGACCTCATGATGCAATTGTGAAAATATATTAATGTTGAATATGTCAAACGCAAGTGGGTCGCAGATTAAAAGTATAAAAATACAAACAAACAATTAATAATAATACGTAATAATCGAATATGAAAAAAAATTATTATAATTTATTTCTCATATAAAAGGTTTTGGATCTTTTGACATTTAACACTAGTATATATTGAAAATTCTTAACTTTTATAATGAGATATCTAACTTTCTTTTTATAATATTAAAATTTAAACTAAATTCGCCTAAATTTTTAAAAAATTTAAATATGAGAAAAAAATTGTATAAAAATTTATATGGCTCAATTTAGATTCTAACATCTTCTCCCTACTAAGCTATCAATGTCATCTTATACTTGATCTTTAGCATAGTTTTTACCTCTTACGTTTTCAATCTCACGTATTTAATAAGTTTTCACATTATTTCTTCTGTTGGTCACTCATTTTCGTTTCATGAGAGCATCTTTCTTATTCTTTTGGCTAATGTGGTCATCCCTCCATTTAGTAATGATTTCTTCAACTTCTAGCTCTGGTATTAACTTCAACTAAATGGTTGGTGCACTGTGACATATTGCATGAAGAGTCTTTCATATTGATATAATACAACTTTGAACGGCTCATATGGAATACAAGGTAGATCTTCATCCATTCTAAAGAATCTATCTCGTAAGATACCTTTTCCATACGAACAATAATTTGGATAGGGTCTTCCTATTTTCATAGAAGGAGCTCATCTCTTCCTCTAAGAAACCACATCTGGAATTGGAGAAATTTCACAAATACAAGTTTACTCACTAAATTACATAGACCGCCTTTTTTGATTTATCAATTTCTTTATTCGACGAGATACTTTCTCCAAGTAAGTTTTGACAATCCCCTATAATGTTTTCATTCTTGAACAAAATTGTAAGTTTGAAGATACTTACCTTTGCACGGCTCGACCACAGTGTATGAAAGAAGCAATTGCTGACCTATTATAATTTCAAAAGGATTTTAGTTTGAGTAAGAGTACTTTTGAATATTAAAATAAAATTGAGTAACATTAACAATTTTTATTAAGTCATTGTGCTCGACTTCATGCATTCTAGCAGGATAGCTTTCCACTTCCCGAGATCGACGGAAATGTTACAGGTACTCTTCGAATAAGCCATTGAATTACTCTATTTAGCTGTCAAATTGAAGATAATAGCTTGATGAGATATTTAGTTTTAAACCAAGGAGTTTGAAGAATTTTGATCACAATGCTCCAATGAAGCGACCATTTTTGTCATCTCCAATACTTTGGGGCACTCCCAAATATTTGACAATGTGCTTGCAGGAAAAAACATCTCTTCCCCTAAATAATCTCTTGATGCTGGAACAAAAGTGACATACTTTAAAAAGCAATTCATAACCATCAAGAAACACAAACACTCACCAACATAGGTAGCCTCATAATGAAGTCTAAGAAAATACTTTTCCAGGATCTACTAGATATAATAAGGGGTTTCAACAACCCCAAGAACTCCCGTCTATTGCTCAATGACTTTGGGATTCCCGGCCAACCAATAATGTCCTTATTGATAGGTTACACATGTTTTTGTATAAACTCAAACCACCCTCAACTCATAAGGTGAAAGGAATGACCTCCTTTACGAGGGAAAATAGAACCATTCACCCATTGATAGCCCTTCTTTAGTATGCTCAAAACACGTTGCCACCCCGAGTGATTTGTATATAGAGTGCCATGGCACTCTCTAAAGAGCATCTTCCTTAGTTCTCTAACCTTAGGTATAAAAATTTGGTAGCCTTTCGTAAAAATTAATCCCTCGTCAACTCAGAACCTTCAAATCTTGCTTTCATAAATAAGTTAAAAGAGGGACATGACTATTGGGTCATTCTTAAGGTTTTACTTTACATCCTCTTCTACTCCAAGGGAATCGACGAAGCCACCCTTTAGCCTTTGTTATGGGGTGAAGCGGTTTGGGCCTCAATAAGTGAATTACTCAAAAGATAAGGAGCACCTTTACTCGAGGAGGCCCGCGATCGCGGAGTCCAAACTTCTACTAAGAATATCACGGCTTTGAGGTGGAGATTTGGGCTTGGTTATAAACTTTCTCATTTTATGTTCTAGAGATGGAGCATCTTCGCAAATCGAATGTTGTTGGGAACGCTAAACCTCGCTCATACCATCAAGCCTAAAGGCGCCGTTGAAGTTAATTTTGGTTATATAAAAGTTCGTAGTGAGGATAAAGCTAATAGTAGTGTTATAAAACTCGGTCCGAGCGTCTAAGAGGTTCACCATAAATTTAAAAAAAAAAAACCTTGCTCAGAGTAAATAATGTTTCCAAATCCCTAGACAATACACAATCATTACAATTATTTTTCTTGGAACCTGCAATAAAACTTATTCATCAAGAGGGTCGAAATTCCTAAAAACTTCCGGTTTGTAGGTTGTTGGATAGCCTTCTTACAACTAAAGAAGACCCTCAACTCAACGCTTGGTTTGGAAAGATGCGGCTCGAGCATTGCCAAAATGTACATAAAAAAAAAAAAAAAAAAAAAAAGAGCAGCACGTCAAGTAACTCTCCCGGTTGAGGAGGTCTCCTTGAGGTTAGAATGCTTGGTGATCCCCCTGAAGGCCCCGAACATTTGAAAAGGGCTAATTCCGTGGGTCAAGCGGGCTTATTCATTAAACACCCGCACACTTTAGTTCCTTGAAGGCTTGCTAACACACTTGGGTCTCGAAATACCTTAAACCAATCCCACTTTTTATCATTTAAAATAAAAAACCTCCCCAATCACGACATCATCCCGCCTGAAATGTCCTCAAGCATCAAAAGTGGCAAAAATGATTAAGCACAAGTGCTATTTTTTTAATATCTTCGTATAAAATATCGATAGTAGTTAGCAAAGTCAAAGAAAGAATACAGCTCACTTATATTTGTCAGCATTTGTCAATCTGAGATAAATGGCCTCGGGCGGGTGTCACCAAACGAGACCCGGTAAAGAGGCGGGACGTCGGGGGAATAAAAACTCATGTACATTATCATCCCTTATAATTTGACCTCACTATATAAAATGCCCTAAGAAGCTGATCTCCTTTTGAATAAATGAGTATTTCTCACATTTCACATAAAAATGATTTTCCTTCAACTTATGAAATACTAATCTTAGAGACTTCATGTGATTTTCTAAGCATGAACTATATATTATAATATCGTCCAAGTAAACTATTATAAATTTGTCGTCTTTCCACCTTATCTATAGAATACTTGACCCACTCAATTCACTAACATGATCTTAACGTTCTTGCGCGCAAAAATGTTGAGGAGGCATTAGTTAATCAAACCATGATCGTGTGGGACATTATGGAATCGCAGTCCCACCCTCACTCAAAAGGATCTCCCTTTCGGTGGGCTCGGGACAGCCATTTTGTAACTCATGCAATTTTAAGCTTGTCTCCCTGAGAAAGGGAGATAGAACCACTCTAACTTGGTGAATTTGAAAACTTAAAAGGCGCCATCATTGCCTCAGCGTCAATAAAACCGCCGTTGGTCCCCCACGGATGTGACGCCCCACAACCTCCCAAGACGCGGACAATGCATCAATCCCAGCATTAAATTCTCTGCGTTTTGTGTCTCGGGCGTGTGAAATCGCCATTTTTGTGAAGTATTTCACATTACTGAATCGCTTGAAACCAATAAGTCGCTCTTGGAACGAAGCTCACGGGGCGGGCGGACTTCTCATCCCATCTTGAGGAATGAATCAAACAATGATTCTTCATGGTCACTTTATTTAGTACTCTGTAATCAATGCAAAAATGTAGACTCTCATCTTATTTCGAAAATAGAACAAATGCTCCATAAAGTACTCTCAAAGGGCAAGTGAACCTTAAGCTGATCAACCTATCTTATTGTTTTTAAAACTCCGCTAGCTCAAAAAATGACATCCTATATGCTCAAAGAGAGTATATTTTCCCCGTACTTCATTCAAAATAGTGAAGAATACTTCCGGGCTTCGTAATCCTTCATTTTCAAAGGGGGTTTCACGTAAAATGTGATCCATCCTCGTTCCTTTCACTCAACGATGGAAGAACTTTTGGCAACTCTATTAGAATTGAAAATCCTTATTAAATTTCTTTTTATAATATTAAATTTTAAACTAACTTCCTAAATTTTTAAAAATTTAAATATCAATCAAAAAAACTATACAAAAATTTATACCGCTTTAAATTTTAAAACTCATCTTCTCCCTCTTAAACTATTGATCTCTTTTGAAAGGTAGGCTCATCTTTCTTATTCTTTTGGTTAATGTGGTCATCCCTCCATTTAGCAATGATTTGAAATGCAAGCTCGTTTGTTTTGCCCTTCTCAATGGAATATAAGGTAGATCTTCATCCTTTCAACCTTGTAAGATGTTCATTTGGACGCCAGTCTTCCTATTTTCATAGAAGGAGCTCATCTCTTCCTCTAAGAAACCACATCTGGAATTGAGAAATTTCACAAATACTCACCCATGAGGACTTTTTGATTTATTCATTTAAGTAGGGCAAGTTTTGACAATCTCCTATAATGTTTCATTCTTGAACAAAATTGTAAGCGTGAAGATACTTACCTTTGCATTAAGTGTAAAAAGTTTTAGTTTGAGTAAGAGTACTTTTGAATATTAAATAAAATTGAGTAATATTAACAATCAAAAAATTATTATAGGTACTCTTCAATAAGCCATTATTTAATTTGAAGATAATAGCTTGATGAGACTTAACATTGTTTGAACTCTTTGAAAAGGTCGCATTTTTGTCATCTATAACACTTTGGGACACTCTCAAATATTTGACAATGTGCTTGAAGGAAAAAACATCTCTTCCCCTAAATAATCTCTTGATGTTGGAACAAAAGTGACATACTTTAAAAAGCAATTCACAACCACCAAGAAGCACAAACACTCACCAACATGAGGTAGCCTCATGATGAAGTCTAAGAAAATACTTTTCTAGGGTCTACTAGATACAATAAGGGGTTTCAACAACCCCGTCGATTTCTATTGCTCAATCATACCTTATTGATAGGCTACACATATTTTTGTATAACTCATCATATCGTCCTTCGTCTAAAACAATTCACCCATTGATAGCCCTTCTTTAGTATGCTCAAAATACGTTGCCACCCTAAGTGATTTGTATATAGAGTGCCATGGCACTCTCTAAAGAGCATCTTCCTTAGTTCTCAAACCTTAGGTATTATCCACGTTAATCACTCTAGCCAACCTTCAAATCTATGAGTGGTGCCAATGTTAGGGACATGACTATTAGGTCATTCTTAAGGTGGACACTCATTCCATTTTTACTAATAAGAATTACTCAAGATAGGGTGAATTTTCACAAGAATAAGTTTATACGTCTAGTTACTTTTTATGTAGATATTTGATCATGCATTTCCGTCAAGCCTACTTTGAAGTTAATTTTGGTAGTGTGAGGATAAATAGTGTTATCGCATCTAAATGAGATCCAAATATCTAGACAATACACAATCACTAGCAATTATTTTTCTTGGGTTGCATAACATTATTCATCTTTATTGAGCTTCCTACTTGTAGGTTATTGGATAGCCTTCTTACAATAAGACCCCTCTGATGGCAAAATCCCGCATGTCAGTCTACATCTTAGAGTGCTTGGTAACATTTGAA
The DNA here is from genome assembly GCA_033239525.1 of Nepenthes gracilis. Classification (NCBI taxonomy): domain Eukaryota; kingdom Viridiplantae; phylum Streptophyta; class Magnoliopsida; order Caryophyllales; family Nepenthaceae; genus Nepenthes; species Nepenthes gracilis. The sequence continues at coordinate 15,154,114 of BSYO01000016.1, read as the reverse complement.
AGGGCTAACACAAGCTTATTCATTGTCACACACTTCACTTCCTTGAAGGTTTGCTAACACACTTCAGACCAATCCCACTTTTTATCATTTAATAATAAATTTGTCAAAGGTGCTGCTTTCTTTAAATATCTTCCTATAAAGTATTGATACTTGTTAGCAAAGTCAAAGAAAAAATACAGCTTGCTTATATTTGTCAGAATTTGTTAATGCCATTATCCTGATCAGACCTTATATTTATTTTCATTTCACATAAAAATAATTTTCCTTCAACTTATGAAATACTAATCTTAGAGTATTTTTCATGTGATTTTCTAAGCATTGTGTCATTTTATACACTATTATAAATTTGTCGAATTATCTAGAAAATTCACTAACATGCACCTAAAATGTTGAGGCAGATAGTTAATTCTTACCACTCAAAAACCCCTAATATTTTCTTTTGAATTCTTCTCCGCTACTCTAACTTTTATCAACGTCCAATTTTTTTAAACTACCACCTCAAATAAGTTAGCCTACAAATGAATCTCTTTTCCATGGTTTTTATTTATCTTATTTAAATTAACACTAAATGCAAAGGACATTGTGTAGGCTTATTTTTAAACTTTGCTCAACTATGACATCGTTTTATTGATCATGATTTTGTTCTTATTAATTGTCTCGATGGCAAAATCCAATAAATCTTTCAATTGCATTTTAGATAAAAATCAAATATTGCACCTACCGTCTAAATAACTACGTTTGAATCCACAGCTGCTAGTTATCTATAAAATGAAAAGGATGATCATTATCAAACATGTTTTTAATGTCTAACATGCATACACAAAAAGTTTTGACGTAATCCCTAATTATCTCTATGTGTTTAATTTATATTAACTTTATTTGTACCATGAATTTAGTATTTCCAAGGTAAAATTATGCCATTATCTTTTTCTTGAGATATTTCCAAGAGTTAATACTCAATCTTCCCTAGACAATTTCTTCATATTTGATACGCCACCACCGTTTGGCATTTCTAGTTAGATACATTATCACCATGGAGACCTAGACATCATTTAAATCCATCTTTGCAACCCTAAAATACTATTTCAAATCGTTATCTATAAAATGAAAAGGATGATCAGTTGTCAAACACATTCAAATCTACACAAAAAACCACTTAATTTATATTAACTTCATTTGTACCATAAATTTAGTATTTCCAAGGTAAAATTATGCCATTAGCTTTCTATCATATTTCCAACCATCCCATACTCAATCTTACTACCACAATTATGACATTTGATACGCCACCATCGATTGGCATTTCTAGTTAGATACATTATCGCTATGGAGACCTAGACATCATTTAAATCCATCTTTGTTCACCTTAAATCACATGGTGAGCACCATATAAGCAGGTATTCTCCTTTTACTGCATCAACAACCAATTATGACAGCACACACTATAAGGTTCACCTTACTGGTGAGCTCAACATTCTCCTCTTACAATCCTCTAATTGAGTTCGGAACATCCTCAATTAAGCCCTTAACTATCTTTTCAAAAGATTTCAATTGACCAATGAGGCTATTCACTCATCTTTCTATCTTGTTAGGTGATTAATCATGAACTTTAAGACCAATCTCCATTTTCTTAAGAATTTCAAGACAAGTCACTACGATTCAATGAATCATAGTATTCACATGATTAGGTGACTGTGATGTCTTTTATGCCATTACTATCCCACTGAATGAACTTTTTCCAAAACTGAGACTTTTTTTATTACTCTTATTCTAAGTTAGTTTTTAATACTAACTATTACAGTCCAAATTTTATAGTCACAAAATCATTAGTGCATCCTTTTCCATTGGGAGTTGAACACCAGCCAAATTGACTCCTACGAATACTTAAATATCAAACTCAATCCTAGGACATAATTGTAAAAAAAATTTCAAATATCAAATATATCAAATGCAAGTAAGTTATTAATTTGAAATTGTAAAAATATAAGCAAGTAATCAATAATTATAAACAACAATTCGGTATAGAAAAATATTACAAAAATCCATTCTCCCATATAGAGAATTTTGAGCTTTTGAGCCTTTGACACTATCATACATTGAAAATCCATAATCTTTATAATTATATATTTAATTTTTTTTATAATACTAAAATTTAAATTAAATTTAGAAAAATTCTTTAAAAAATGTAAAGATGTGAGAAAAAATTATGCAAAAAATATACATGACTCGATTTGAATTTTAACACAAAACAACCAACAGTACCTTGGGATTTAGGGCACTGGATTATTCGTCTCGGCCAATTCTACGCGAGTTGGTATAACAGGAACAAGAAAATTCCCGAATGGGGAATCAAAGATTCTGAAATTCCCTGTGCAAAACTCTCTTTGTCCTTGTGCCACAGCTGAATTCTTCGCCCGTTGGATCCTGAGATGAACATTGCTAGTTTGTGCTGCCGCTGCCTATATATAAACAGTAATTGTAACAGAGGAGAAATGGATTAAGGACGTGCACAAAGAACGTACAAGCATGCCAAATTGTTGAATACATACTTTCAAACTTAATTTTGTAAGTGTTTCATTCGTTGCACTCGGTGGAGAGACAACCCTGCAGTTAAAAAAACTAGTAATTCATCAATTGCAATCCCTTTTTGTATAATGAAGTCAAGATAAATAAATAAATGAGCAACAAAGGTTTCAACATTGGGTACATAATGAAGTCAAAGCAACATAGTTCAAACATGCCATATATATTATAGGTTTATACTTTCCATTCAAAAATTTCACAAGCGAAACTGTCTTCATGAGAAGAATATGAGGAAATTACTATGATTGAATTTTGTTTGATGTGGAAACAATAATACTGAGGGTTAACCTTAGCACTACGTTATCAAGATAAAAACTAAAATATGAGTTTAGACATTATCAAGATAAAACCTGTGTACAAAAAATCCACTCCTAAGACTTAAAGCAAATGACACTAAACATAAAGACTTTTTGAGACAAAGCCACTTGTTTTTTTGATTTGACAAAGTTAACGCAGATACAAATAAAAAAAAAAAAAGATATTGAATTTCTGAATGATAAATAAATAAAGAGCAAAATAAAACAAGTAAACGAAACAGTAACACTATTTAGAAGCTTATACGATGCTTAGAATAAATAATTTTTAAAGTACATTTAAAACAACTATCACATGACCAGGCATCCCACACAAAAACTACTCCTTTTTGTCATGAACACCATCAAGGAGGTGCTCAATTAGCACCAAATCAGACACTGTTTCACAACAAACACAGCTCAGCAAATATGCAGTCCAAGCCCACCTGGCATAAGCATTTAGGACATCCAGTCGGGCATCTTGGCCCTCGATAACATGAGCATCTAATCGATTGACATTAGTGGCAAGACAAGATTGATTGGAGGAGGGAGACAAGCTGGACAAACATCTGAGAAAACTGGACTATAATAACGGAGGAAGTGATCGTAGTGGACAAAGGTAACGCAGAAAGAGCAAGGGCAGACTGAGATGGGGCATCACCTGATGTAGGCACTGCTAAAGGATCACATCAATCTTGGGAATGGCAGCAAGTATGACCCTGAATTTGCTTGAATGTAGTGTAATTGATCATTTACCGTAGGGGGACACAAGAAAAATCCCAAAAGGGAACCTCTAATCCCATGATCAGATGATGAATAAGACAACAGTGGAGAAAGTTATCGTCCTTTCTGCTTTTAAAGGCAGAAATCATGTAAGGGAAAAGGTGTGAGGGAAAATCAATGAACCATCCCAGGAGCATAGAGAAAATGGGTTTTATCTAAAAGAAGGAAGGCATAATGTATCATTGGAAAAATATTGGTTGACATGATGCGACATACTAGAGATGACAGGGAAAGATGTTTTATTTTGAAGGATTTACCATGCCACTCCAAGGGAGCTTCATGCAATAAGGAAGCAATTTCATCAAATAACGGCATGGAGCAAAACGTGTAGGTATATTTGAGGAACAACACCATCGGAAGATTGAGTGTGCTCGTGATCACTTCCAAAATAAGTAGAGAATAAGTCAGACTATTAGTCAACATAATGAAATTAAAGCAAAACTCTTGGACTAAAAGGTTGAAGGGAGCAATCAAATTGGTTGAGGCCAACTCCCACTGCCAGTCAACAAAAATAAATAAATGGATAGATCTAGAGATACAAGATTGACCTCTCTTTCTAAGGTAAGCTGCTTAAAACTCATTCTTTTCCTAAATAGATCTTCCATAGAAAAGCTTGAAAAACGATCAGATTTACTAAATTACCTTGCACGAGGCCTTTTGCTAGAAATGTTTTTTGAAGTAGCCATCTAAAAGTAACAAGATGAGAATAACCAACAAATGAACAGATCTAACACAATATATAAGAAATAGTATGAACCTAAGTCCAAGCAATTGAGATAAAGTATAACAAAAAAAGTGACAAATTTAAATATATAACACCCTAAAATATGCACAAAGGGAGAGGGCCAAGAAAGGGTATGTTCCAAATCAAACCACCTAAAGCTATATACCCCTAAAAATTTCATATCCACAACCAAAACCACCAAAAAACAACAAATCCCAACAAAATTTCACAACTATCATGTGAAATGTCTCAAAAAGAAGGGACAAATCAACACAAGAAAGATTCATAACCCTAACCTTAGAGGATGACAAAATCGCATGAGAAAGATGAGAAATGGAGAGGAAAAAATTGTTAGATCCAACTTGTAAAAGAAACGGCAGAGTAGAACTGGGATATTAGAGGTCTAAAAGAGAGAGGGAGTAGAGATGCAGAAAGGAACAAATAAGAGAAGGAATTATGAATTTGGCAGTATTCACCATAAGAAAAAAAAGTGCAGAACTGCAAAGCAGCACATGAGCAAGCATTAGCTGCATTTCAGGCGCATGAGGCAAATAAATCAGCACATGAGGGCCAGACAAGCACACTTGTGATGGAATGAGTGCACTCGTGCACTATAGATAAGCATGCATCAGACAAAAAGTGCACAGTAATCAACTCATCATGCATACGAGAGAGGTGCTAAGAAGGGAAGGGCAGAAAACGTAGGTGAGATGTGCAAGGGTCGGGTGACAATGGAAGACATGCTATTTTTTTGTTTGTAAAGATAAAATAATTTAATAAATAAGCATGAGGACACCATAAAAAATACAAAATGATAGGCTACAATGAACAATCTAAAGAATACACAGTTCAAGAGGTAGAGTAGACACCAATGGCCATTCTAAGAAACTCAAACTAAAGATTATCTAAGGGTTTAGTGAATATGCTAGCCAATTGATTTTTTATGGGTACATGTTCTATAGCAATGACTTGAGCTTCAATAAATTTACAGATGAAATGATATCTAATATCCAACATATTTAGTCCAAGAATGTTGGATATGGTTCTTGGTGATGTTAATGGTGCTACTATTGCGGCAGATACAATATAGCGTCCAGGTTAACACCATAGTCAAGCAACATTTGTTTGTCCAGAGAAGCTCAGTGTAATAACTCACAGCCATGACATACTCGGCTTCAATAGTTGATAAGAATATGAAATTCTGTTTTTTATTCATCCAAGCAACCAGATCTAATCCTCAAAAAAAAAAAAAAAAAAAAAACCATCAAATATGCTTTCTTAATCATCAACATTGCTAGCTCAATCTGCATCAGAATACCTAGCAAGATCATAATTTGAATCACAGGAATCCAACTTATCATGTTAAGTCTACTCGCAGTTAGGTAAAAGAGGCTACCTATCATGCTTCTATAAAGTGTCTAATCAGCACACTTGCTTAAAGGATCAAAATCTAACTTAATTGTCTGCTCATAGATGTCTTAGTGTGCTTTTTTATTATCTAAATCAAACATTTTTGACAAGATCTTTAGTACATTTGAATTATGAGATAAATATCACATTTTAAAGTTATTTAACGTGAAAGCTAAGAAAAATATTAGTTCATTGACCATACTGATTTCAACTTCACACTTCATACATTTAACAAAGTTATGAGCATAAGAATATACAGTAGAACCAAATACAATATTATTAATATAGATTTGAGCAACAATCATGCAATTTTAGTAAATTTTACAAACAATGTTTTATTGACACTAACCCTAGTAAAACCATGGTCATTGAGATAGGAGGTCAAATGCCTATACTAAGCTCTAGGAGTTTATATAAGACCATACAAAGCTTTCTTGAGTTTGTATATATGATTCGGAAGTAAAGGATCAACAAGCCCTTTGGGTTGCACTATATGCACCTCTTCTTGAAAAAATATCATTTAAAAATACATTCTTGACATCCATTTGATATAATTCAAAACCAATAGTGTAGGCTATGGACAGGAGGATTCTTATAGATTTAAATCTAACTATAGGAGCAAATGCTTCCTCAAAATCTAACCTTTCAATTTGAGTGTAGCCCTGGGCAACAAGACGGGATTTATTCCAAGTGATGATTTTATTTTTATCTAATTTGTTTTTTAATATCCACTTAGTGTCAATGACATAGTGTTTTTGGCCTAGGGACCAACTTCTAAACATCATTCCTAGCAGATTGATTAAGTTCATCATGTATGGTATTAATCCAACATTCATCATCAAGTGCCTCTATAACCTTTTTGGGTTCAATATAAAAAATGTAACAAGTGAAAGCAAGTTGACTTAGAACTCTTCAACGTAGCCACATTCTTTCACCTAAATCTCCTATAATGTAGTCTCTAAAATGACTCAATTTGACTCATCTTCTTACATAGAGTGGTGTCCCTTTCTTCAATAGTGTTTAATTTGGCACTAGATTCCTCGCCATTAACATCATCTAGATTACATTCTTTATTAGAACTTTGCTCGTTCGGAAAATCCTATATAACAAGATTAATAGATTCTATAACTGTTATAGTATGAATATTACAGACATTATAAGCTCTACTAGTTTGCAAATATTCTAAACAAATTCAGTCATCACTTTCTAGTCAAACTTTTCTAGGTTCTTCTAGTCTCTTAAAATAAAGCATTTACTCCTTAAAATATGAAAGTATCTAACATTAGGCCTTTTTCCTTTTCAAAGTTAATAAGGGGTCCTATTTATTTCGGGTTGAAAGGACACCTATTAATGATATGACATGCAGTGCTCACTACCTTTCTTAAAAATGTATGGTGATATTTTTACTATATATTATAGGCCTAGTCATATCTTGAAGAACCTTATTTTTTCATTCGACAACTGCGTTTTATTGAGAGTTGAAGGGACAGATAACTCATGTTTGATCCTTTCTTCATCGCAAAATTATTGATGTCAGAGTTCTCAAACTCTTTTCTTTAGTCACTTCTAAACTTAGTAATAGGGCAGCCTTTTTAATTTTTAAGTTTCCTAAAAAGAGTTTGGACAAAATCAAACGTGTCAAACTTTTCACACAATAATTTCATGAAATACCTAGAGTAGTTAACGACAACAAGCAAAATGTAACTTTTCTTGCCCCAACTCTCAAGTTTAGTAGGATTCATAAGCTCCATATGGAGAAACTTGAGGGTTCTCTTAGTTTAAATATTAGAAGTAATTTTGTGATTCAACCAAGATTGCTTTCTAATTTTACATGGACCATATATATGATTTTTTATGTTAATCATTTTGGATAGGCTCTCCATAATATTTGTCTTAGAACTTTTAGACAAATTTTTAAAATTTTGGCAACCAATGCATTGATGCCACAATTCAGTGGCATTGATTTTAGCTGGGTTGCGACTCATGATTAATCCACGGACAACACCATAAAGATTGTTGAGAATTCTGCCCCCTCCAACACAAACGATCCCTTAGAGTAAGAAGATGGAGCATTTACCTTGAAAAAATTTGACTTCAAAATTTCCATTATTAAATTTACTTTACTTAAGAAGATTAGATTTCAACTCGTCCACATATGGAACGTCACAAAGCTTAGTTAAATCAAATATTTTGACTTTTCATTTTTTGAGAATAGAAGCTTTAGCTCCATCACCAAAGTTAGTTGATCCATTAGGATGATCAATAAGAGACAAAAATAGAAATTTATCACTATACATGTGCCTAGAGCAATCATTGTCGGGACACCACATAGAAATGTTTTGAGCCTTCAAAGCAATATCAACAAGATAACAAGAAAAGCTTTTCCTGTCACATTGTTAACCCAATCTATAAATACTCCTCTATTTCTTACCCTAACTGCTACAAATAAAGTTGTAAGCTGAGTTTTCTTTGTTGAAGAAGAAGAGATCCTTTAAAAGATAAAACCTTCCCATCGCTCTTAATTATTAATTATCAAGATTTTCTCATCTAAAAACTTTTTACAATTGCTTAAACACTTATTTCAACTTGTAGGCCTTCATTATTTTATTGGTGCCATGAACATTAAATTCTGGTAGCGTGTGGATATTAACTAGTGAGTGAAGCAATATCAAAAAGAATATCGAAAGCTGTCTAGTTATATTCCTGCAAGCAAATCTAAAGATTTCATTGGTAGGGATCAAGAATAGGAAGTAAATTTGCTAATATTTAATGTATCTGTATTACCGAAATTGTAAATCAACTTTCATATTACTTTACTTTCACTAGTTAAAGAATACTAGAAAGTTTCACTAAAAAATTGGAAGGTTTTTAATATATTTCTTTGTCAACAAAATTGTGCATTGATTTTACATTTTCGTTTGTGCAAATTATTATTATGGGTGATTATCATCTCATTAAAAATTGTTTAATCTATATATCTAGAAAATAACATAATTTACATATATTGTATATTTGTATTTGTTGTGAACTACTATATTGAAAAGTCTAAACGGTAGATGATTAGGGTGGTCCTAGTCTTTCAATTGATATGTAACTTTGATCATTGACCCTTTATCTATCTAGATGCATTTAAGCCAATCCTTCTCAATCTTTACTTTGATTGAGTAATTATATATATTGAAGGTTCGCATGAAAGCATTATTGAAATCAATTGATGAACGTGGACGGTGTAGTACTCATTCTAGCTAGACACCTCTCCGCAGTATGGTAGATGGCAATAGTAAAATTATGGTCGTGTTTTTATGGTCAAAGGAAGAATTAGATATACGTAACTGAAATAATAAGGAATTACATACTATTTTTCATAATTCTTTTTTTCCAGAAGAGTATAAGCAAATTTCTATGTGAGAAACCCTACAGAAGCTTGAAATATTCTTATAATTCCTCATGAATATACCAAAATGGTAAAGAGACTAACATTTTTGGGAACCTACCATTTGTCATCAATTCTATTTTCGAGAATTATTTCACTAAGATTGAAAGTGAATTCATAATATAGTTTAAGAAAGCATTCACTATCCCAACAAACCAATGGCTCACCTAAAAGAAAAAGAAAAATGCTAGATTACTAAAAAAATCGTATCACCGGGTTTTGCCAATCTTGACACACTTGGTAACATATTGTGAGGTAATAAAATATAAATTTATGAGACTTTGAAATTCAGAAGGCAAATAGAAACTGGCTGAACTCGATATATATATATATTTTTTTCCCCTTGAAAATTATGGAGAATGAATAAATTAAGCAATTTGATGGTTAAGTAATTTGATGCAAATGATACTTTGCATGAATACCAAAAAAATCCAACAGTAGGCTACTGTTTGACTTGAAATAAGTTGGTGATAGTTGACATGGGCAGTAAGGAAAACCACTTCTCATTGCTTTTTATTTTCTAATTTTTTCAAATGTGTTGAGTATATATAAAGCAGCAGACTCAATAACATCATGTTCAAACCCACAATACAGTGTTACTACTCAACAGCCTTTCTCTTAAAGAAAAACTTGTCACAGGCAACTCTCTGAATTTTACTACTAGAATTTCACTCACATCAAGTAATTTGGCCAGGAAGTAGACACAATTAGTTAATAGAAAGACCATATCCTCCAATCTTCCCACATAAGCACACAATTAACGAACATTTCCTAACTCATGGTCATGAAAATTTCCTAATTCATGCCTTTCCTCTTTACTTTCCACATGATAATATGCAATAATAGAGATGGAATACTTTGGATCTGCATAATTCTAAAACTACGAAACTAACTGGGTTCACACCAGGGGAAAAAATATCCAGAGCAATGAACTCAACAATTTGGAAGATATTTTAAGAAAAGGTTTGGCATCGGTATATCCTATATGTACTCTAGTTTTATTCGAAGTATCCCAATGGTAAAAGGCTGTCGACTTATCGGGAAAAAGGAAGAAAACAACTTTGATCTATTATTTTGAAGAAATAAGTGGCTCGAGAGGAATGGAAAGAAACATCTTCTATTTGATCTCAAAGTCTTTATATAGCACTTTTCCCAATTCTGGATAGGGGATCACTTGTAAGAATAAAAAAATAATAATCCATGTTCCACACAGCCAAGGAAAGATCCTTTTTTAATCGCATTATGATTTGCTCGTTTGGAATAGATTCTTTCTCAACCAGGAAAGTCGAAAGAATAAACTCAAGAAAAATAGACACTCCTTTTCAAATTGCCCTGCAAAGACTGGACGTTAGAAAAGATTTCAATATCTATTTTTAGTAGAGAGGAATAGTGTGAGAAGAGAGCGAAATTAGGCCGGGCCACTAGGAGAGTAAGCCCTTCCCATATGTCAAGTTGAATAAATGAATGCAGTCTCAATCAGAGAGGTCAACCCACACCTTTTATTTCAGGTAGTCAGCGGCACAGAAAGAATTAATCTGCAACTTGCAAGTTTTCCAAAACCGAACCAAATGGAATTGTTACTTTCTATGAATTGTTACCAGCATCATAATCTACTTCAGTCCCCTCTTCTGTGAACGGAGAATTTAAGCCCACTCACTAGCTCTCTACAATCCATCTGCTAAAATCTCACCACCATTGAAAGGATGAGTTCATATATGGCAACCTAGCTTAATTTGTGCATACATATTCATCACTGTGCTCAGTTTGATTATCAACAAAATGTTTGTGCAAGAGTTTATGTTTTAAACTGACACACTTTCTTTGGTTGATATGCAAGAAGAGAACTAAAAACAACAAAAAGCAGTCCTGAAAATACTTTGTTTTTCCTTTCCATGGTAGCTCTTTGTTTCATTACAATACTTCTTTCAAGATAAAATGGACACACTAATATTTATCATGAAAAAACTCCCACCTCTGGCAGGTTACATTATTTCTTCTAGAAAACAATTTAATGCGCTTCATAGTTATCAGTAAGATGGGTTACTTTGGAGCATTTTTTCAGTAATATCAAGTCCTAGTAAACTAGATTCCCATATTAACAGATTCGTAAAGCAAACAAATTGGGAGTAAGAAATGATGAAACAACAAGATAAATGTCACTTGAAAACTTCTCTTTAGTGAAAAAAATAGCAAAGAAATTGGTGAGAATAAAAAGTAATTTTACTTAGACAATACATATAGCAACAGCAAACTTATGCTGTTCAGTGCTATCTCCAAACACCAGCCAAATAACACCGAACAAGGAGATGAATTTACTCACCTGTGATTTCCCAAGTATTACATAGCCACCGAAGTGATACACAATGGAAGAAACTTGTCCTGAAAAAATTCTTTTCTCTGCTGAAATTCCATCTTTATTTTTACTTCAGCAGATTCCCTTGGCTAAATACTTGTTCACTCAATACATTCCTCTTTCCCCTCTATTTTAATATGTTTGATGTCCTCCTTTTAACAAGCCAAATTTTGCAGTAAGTGTATGAAAATGAGTAGATTTAAAATCTTGTTATGCATCATTTAAGTACAAAAATGCTGGATTTCTATTTTGTCAAACTCGATTTCTCCATATAATAACTACATGAAATAGTGGAAGCTCCTAATAAATTACGTGGGATGAGCTATAAAATTTGAAAATTTATAGAATTACTCTGTGCAAACCACCCAAAATATATTTGATCAGGTTTTCACACTTCTACATTCCATAATTTTACAGAACTTTGACTTTGTACATTTTTTCCTCAACAAAAACAAAACCAAGGATAGAGATAAAGAACAGTGCCGTGGACCAAAACAGATAAGAAAGGGCAAAGCGCTGCTAACTGTCAACAACTTGATTAGCAATTCTCTGCCGGAAAACCAAAATCTTCAACCATGGTCGGTTTTCCGAGTAACCACAATCATCAGAAGTCACAGGCTTTATATCAAGTAACAAAAAAGAAACCCGCCAGCTAGTTAAAAAGGTGGAAAATTTGATACCCTAAATGAGTAGGAGACTCCAACACACAAAGTATTCTTAAAATCAGAGAAGACGCCATCCTATGAAGAAAACGATGAAGCTCAAAGGGAAGAGGGAAGAGAGAGTACCTACGGGGCGGCGGGGGATTGAACTTCCTCCTCTTGGAATCTGACGCCATTTTTGCCTCTGTGCCGTGGTTCTCAGCGGCAGGAAAGCTGAATCCGATTTTCAACAACCCGTTGTAGGCCCAATACGCGTATGGTTATAGGCCCAATATCACCACTTAAGGTTGGAAGTACGGGGCCTCGTTTTTCGACGGCCCAACAATATTGGGCTCTTAATCAGCCCATTTTTCAGTAGACTGGGATTGATTTTTTTATTAACACCCAAGGTGTTATAATATTATTTATAAATTTAAGATAATGTTATAACACTCAAATATTTTATATTTTATATTGTTTTTTAACACTGTTATTTTTTTAATATTGCTTAATTTTTTTAAAAAAATTATTCTTTTATTAGTTTCATATTGTTATATGTGGCTTAAAATGTGGCTAGTTTAGCCTAATATTTTACTTAATATATAGTTGAAAATAAAATAAAATATAAAAAGTTGAAGTTAAAAATAAATTTAATATTTTAAATATTTTTCCCATAACACTGTGCTTGATATCCGTACTGTCCTTGAGGGCATGTCAAGTGGGAGACTGATTAGATTCCACCAAGTTGCTTAATTATGTATTAAGCACATGAAAAGACCCTTAATTATGTATTAAACACATGAAAGGATGCTTAATTAAGTTTATCAAAAAGTAATCTGATGAAGATTTTTTTTTTTTTAAATAGTTTTTCTCTGTGGAGGGAAAAAGCTTTTTTATTTTTTTAAGCAAACGATCATTGTGTGTAATATAATATCACAACTTAAAAAATTATTATTTATATATTTAATTATAAATTTTAAAATTACTAAAATTAATTATAAATCTCACCTTATTTTTATTTTTATTAGCTTTATTTTTTCACACTTAAAAGAGTATTTTTGATATAATTGTGTATATAATTAGATATGATGGGTACACCTCCAACAAAATGGGCAAGGTGGTCAACTGAGGCCCACTTAGACGGTCAACGGCCTTACGGCCCACTAAAAGGGCAGCCCAAAAACGAGAGGCCCAAACGGTCAACGCCGAAGGTTGACTGGCCCGGCGGCCAACTCCTCAGAGGCCAACACCAAGAATGTTGGGACTGGCCAAGACCTTTCTCGCTCGGCCGTTACGCACTCTGACGCTTCGTAATGGGCTTACACACCTTCCCCAAGCTCACCAAATGGCTCCGCCTGTAGCTCCAAGACGTAAGGGCAACGCCCAGACGGTCAACGCAGACGTTGACCGTCTGCGTTCTTCCTGCCAAGCCAGGAAGCGCGTCTCTACAGTGTTGGGCCCACTCCGCCTGGGCCCATCACTCATTGGGCCAACTACAGCTTGCCAATTTCTTCCCTTTTCTTGCCCACCAAGACACACCAACGGTACACTACGGGAAAGGAAGGAGGCAAACGGGAAAGTCAGCTGGCCGCCATACAAGGAAAACAATCACTCCTCCATGGAAGCCGCATCCGCCAGAGAAGGCAAGGAGATGAGGAAATCCGCCTTCCAAAGAAGGAGGATCTCTATCTTGGCCATAAAAGAAGCCCTAAAGGCTTCTGGAAAACGTCAACTTCTTTGGATACTTTCCTCGTCAGCCGCTTTCTTGAACAAAGCAATTCTAAGACTAAAAGACTAAGTGTTCTAAGTGTTCTCGACAAGGCTCTAACGAATGGATCCTCGAGAACGCCCCCACGCAATCAAACTCCAAGGCATCCAAATCCTCTCGATCGTTGCCTTTCCCACCATTCCGTATACAAGAAGGACCTTTACGTCTCTCTCTTACATCCGGATCGCACATTTCTCTCCATAGTTCCAACTCTTTTGGTTTCTTACCTTTCGAGGATCGCTTCATCGACTTGAAGCGCCGGAGAGTTATCGGGACAACTTCCCGCCGTTAATGTGACCTCTCGTGTGTTCTTTGTGGTGCGCAGACCCGCACTCGCTGAACGGAGCCTGACGGGCCAGCCCGTAAAAATCCGAATCTGCTCGGCCGGATCAGTGACGCATCATTGGCGCCGTCATGGGGAAGCGCTAACAAAAAGCCTACCACTAGAAATTCTGCAACAAGCTCTTCATCACCGTTTGCTTCTACAATGGTGAACACAAGAGCGCAAGCCGCCGATCCCGCCGGAGACGCCGTAGCCCCGACTGACAGGCCATGCTGGCACGCCCCGGTCAAACGGACCCACAAAGTGGGCCCCCGCCTTATTTCCAAATCGTGGAAGAGATGAGAACCAACAACCGCCGGCTCTGTGCTCTCAGAAGAGCTAGCAGCGGCCCGGCTCCACCAAAGAGCCATTTCGCTCCCCGCCACCATAAGGGGTGGCAAGAAAGAAGGTGCCTGCAAAAGGCCCCGTGGCCGGAGGCAATCCGGCCGCGGCCCCTCCCGCGTTCCCCGGCCAAAAGCAAAGAGAGCGCTCCGGAGCACGTCCCCGAGAGAAAGCCTGCAACGAAGAAATCCCCGATACTCGGCAGAGAACCGCCACCCAAAGACTGGAGCAAGCCTCCGAGCGCTAGGTCCACCGGGAGGCAGCAGCAGACTTCTTGCCGAACCTCCCGGATGTGACGGAGTTGAGAGATTATCTCAACTCCAAGAGATCAGCAACGCCACTCGCGCCCGATCCGCGAGTAGAAATGATCCGGAACCGCGTGTTCCAATGACGAGCGAAGCCATCGATCCGGGACAGATCTCCTTTTACGGCGGGAGATCTTGGGTCGTCTCGGTCCCTCGCAGTTCAAGATGCCTTCCCTCGACTCATACGATGGGAGCAAATGATCCATGGACCATCCGGATCACTTCCGCACCCATCCGAGTCTACAAGGGTTGGAAGACTCTTCCATGTGCCGCTGTTTTCCACTCACTCAAGGGGGATGCCCGATTTGGTTTCACCGCCTCCCTTCCGTAAACCATCGGCGCTTCCGTGAGCTCACGGATCTCTTCCCGGCTCGGTATGCATCGAGCCGACGGAAGAGAAGCAAACGTGGCATCTCTCCCACATAAAATGTAAGCCGGAGAGAACCCACGGCGCTTCCCGGATCGCCGTGGCGGAGGCCGAAGGATCCCGGAGATCACCGAGGAGATGAAGTTGGCCTTCATCTCGCACTTACACATGGTGACTTCTTCAAGCACCTAGCCCACAAAAACCCACAAACATTCCGCGAGGCTAATCCATCACTGTGGCCTACGCCGCTGCCAAGAGGCCAACGAGGCAAAACGCCGGAGCAAAGCGGATCAGCCTCGCCTTTCCCCGTAGAAGGGAAGAGGAAATTGTGGGCAAGGGAACACTCCCGCAAGAAGCAACACAGACTCCGGGCCTCTCAACGCAGGATTACGGGCCCACCACATTCACGCCTTGACGGACTCGCGCACCAACGCTCGATCGCGATCCGCGAGAAAATTCCTAAAGTGGCCCAAAACGCTGAAAAGGACTCGGAAACTACCTGGGCGCGATTATCACGCTCTCCGCGGGCACTCAACCAAGATCAGTAAGACTCTGCAGAGAGAAATCGAGGAGCTGGTCCGCGGGGGACACCTCAACAAAGTTCGTCAAGGGCCCTGGGCGTAACTCGGGCGGCAGGAGGCGAGGAGCCTTCTCCGCCTCGAAACAGGGTTGCGGGCAGGGTAGTTAACATGATCTCCACCCGACTCCGCCAAAATCCCGCTCGACATGACAAGGAGCAGCGAGACCGGGAGGAAGAAGCAACAGTAGTAGACAACACCATCAGCCAACAGTGTGACTCGAACCATGTAATCTCGCCCCATGCCGATCCCCTTGTAATCTCAGGCTGCTTGTTTGGGGAGTATGGACTACCAGGTGAAACGAACGTCTTTATCGATAATGGAAGTTCAAAGGATTTGCTTTACTTGGATGCATTCTTTAAGTTAGGCTTAAAAAGAATCAACTAAAAACTGCCGAAGGACCTTTATACGGCCTTGATAACGAACCAAAGGCTCCGTGCACAAGGAACAATCCAACTAGAGGTGACCCTAGGCACTTACCAAGAACAAAGAAGTCGAACTTTGACTTTCCTCGTCGTCCGCCCTCGCTTACAACGCAATACTAGGCAGCCATGCCTAACGGGCGTTTGGGGCGCTTACATCGATACCGCACCTTAAAATGAAGTTCCCGACACCTTACGGTGTTGGTGAAGCTTCTAGGCGATCGTCATCACGCGGACTGTTACATGGCCCGGTTGCCCCGAGCGGCAATACCAAATCATTGGGAGCTCGACCATCGGACGAGGCTACCCTCCAACAGCGCAGCCCGGTGAAGCCACGGATCTAATCCCACTTGACCGGAGAACCGGATAAGTGTGTGCAGATTGGCGGCTCACTCGGGGCCCGCTGCGTGACGAATCGATCATTTTTCTCGCGGCAAACGCAGACCTTTTTGCTTGACACCGGCTGATATGCCTGGGATCTCAGGCCGAGACAATGGTCCACAAGCCGGGCCTTGATCTCGATCGAAACCGGTCGCGCGTAAACGGAGAAACCACTCCGTCGAAAAACTTATCGCCATCCGAGAGGAGGTGAAAAGCCGGCCGGACGCAGGGTTCATTAGAGAAGTCCAATATCCTGACCGGCTCTCTAATGTAGTACTCGTAAAGAAAAAAAACGGAAGTGGAGGATGTGCGTCGACTTCACCGACGTCAACAAGGCTTGTCCCAAGGACAGACTTTCCCTTGCCCCGAATAGACTGGCCGGTTGACTCCACGCGGGACATGAGCCGCTAAGCTTCATGGACGCCTATTCGGTTACAACCAGATTCGGATGAGTCCCGAAGACGAGGAGCATACCTCATTCATGACGGATCGGGGCACCTCTTCACATAGGTGATGCCTTTTGGCCTTAAGAATGCCGGAGCAACTTACCAATGCTGGTCAACAAGATGTTCGAGAACCAAATCGGCCGTAACATGGAGGTCTACGCCGATTTACATGCTCGTTAAGAGTAGGGTCATCGGCGACCACATTCACGACTGAAAGAATCGTTCAAGTGCTCCGGAGACACCGCATGAAGCTTAATCCCGCTAAATCGTCTTCTGAGTAGCTTCCGAAAGTTTTCTGGCTTCATCGTTTCAAATGGGAATCGAGGCAAACCACTGAAAAATTAAAGCACTTGTCGATATGACACCACCGCGGAGCATGAAAGATGTTCAAAGGCTCACTTGGCGATCGGGCTTTGTCCCGCTTTCTCACGAAATCGCGACAAGTACCACCTTTTTCAAGGCTTTACGCGAACAAAATCCAACTGATTCCGGTGACGGCGGAGTGCCAAGCTTTCTTCAAGAATTGAAGACATGGCCAGCCCGCCGCCGTTGGTGTCACCGGTTGGCGGAGAGGTATTATACCTCTACTTAGCGGTGTCGGAGACATCGCTCAGCCTCCGTCCTTGTGCGACAGACTCTGACGCACAATGGCGGCCTACTACGTAAGTAAAATGTTGACCCGCCCGGAAACCCGATACTCACGTGCGGAAAAGTTGGCCCTTGCGCTGATGTATTCTGCACGAAGGCTAAGGCCGTATTTCCAGGCCCATCGAATAGTGGTCCTTACTGATCAACTCATGAAAACCATCCTCCGAAACCCGATGTTTCAGAAGATTGGTCAAATGGGCCATCGAATTGGGCGCGAGTTCGACATCGAGTTCCACCCGGCCTGCGCCATAAAGGCACAGGCGCTGGCTGACTTCCTTGTCGAGACCACGACCCCAGCTCTCGATGAACAGCCCGCAGAGGATGAAGAACAGCTCGTAGGAATCCCAGAATGGGTACTCCACGTAGACGGATCGTCTATGGACACGGCGAGTGGCGCGGAGTTGTTCTCGCAACTCCCGACGGTTTGAGATAAAATACTCACTCAAACTCGACTTTCCAAGAACCAACAATGTCTTGCGAGTACGAAGCCCCGTGGGTCGGCTTGAGATTAGCCCGGGAGTGCTCCGCCGAAAGTCTGGCGGTTTACACTCCGAGCTCATCACAACCCAGTTAACGGGGTGGCTTCGAGCAAACAACCCGCTCTTGGCCAAGTACTTGGCTAAGGCAAGAGAAATGATTCGAGGTTTTGAAAGACTAAACCTTATTCACATCCCGCTTGGCGAAAATCGAAGGCGGACCACCTTGCCAAGGCCGCTACCGAAAACCTGTAATAAGACTCGAGGGACATGCGGAGATCCTAGGCGCTCCCGGCAAAGATTGGCAGGAGGCAATGCAGATTTCCGACAAGGAAAACTGGATGACACCTTACCTCGCCTTTTCGCGACGGCCACTTCCGGAGGACGCCAAAAGCCAACGGGTCAAAAGACAGCCGGGGTGGTATACTTTGTAGAGTCGGATCACAGTATCGCGGGTGGGTACTCAACTCCATACCTCCGCCGCCTAACTCCCGAAGAGGCGGACTACGCGCTAAGCGAGGTCCACCTCGGGATCTCGCGGATCTCATATAGGCGGAAAACTTGGCCTTCAAGGTCATGAGGCAGGCTACTTCGGCCCTCAATGAAAAAGGACGACCGAGTTTGTGAAGAAATGTGAAAGCTGCCACCTTCACTGCAACCTCCACCACCAAATGGTCCGCAGACTTAAAATCGCTACAAGCGCCATGGCCCTTCGCGCAAGAATGGGGGCTCGATATTCTCGGCCCTTTTCCCGTTGCCTCTGGGCAACGAAAATTCATCATAGCGGGCATCGACTACTTCACCAAGTGGGTCGAGGCAGCCTCCGCCAAGATCACGTAACACAATGCTCGGAATTCCTTCGCCAAAGCATTGTCTCATAGATTCTAATCCCGAGGTCGTGATAACCGACAACGGGACCCAATTCTCGGGAAACGCTTCACTAAGTATTGCGCCACCTTGGTATTAGGCTGGTCCACACTTCGGTGGCATACCCCCAAAGCAACGGACAGTGTGGAGGTCACGAACCGCACGCCGCTCCACGGGTTAAAAACTAAGTTGGAGGACGCCGGGGCTCATGGGTCGATGAGCTCCTTCCGTCCTCTCGGGGTCTTATCGAACGACCTGGGGGAACTAACGCGCGAGACCCCTTCACCTCTCGTTACGGATCAAGTCAGTAATTCCAGTCGAGATCGGGCTTCAAGTCTAAGAGTGGAGTCCTTCGACCCACTGGAAAACTCCCGAAAAATTCGGGAGCACTTAGACTTGTTGGAGGAAGCCCGCGACGCTGCATCTCGGACAAGAAACTTACCAACAACGGGTTGCCCTACTACAATAAGAAAGTAAAAGCCCGCAATTTGACGTCATGCACTGTCCTCGTGGCATCGAGGCCACAGGCAAGCTGGCTGGCCGCAACAAACTCTCCCCCAACTGGGAGGGACCCTTTTTGGTCTCCGCCGTCCTGAGGAACGGAGCGTACAAGCTTCGCAACCAGGACGGAAAGTTGGTCCCACGAACGTGAACGCAACCCACCTCCTCGATACTTCCAAAAGAGAAAGCCAAGGTACGCGCTCTCCTACCCGGGTGCATTCATTCGCTTGCTTGTGTAAGTATAAGAAAATAAGAGCTTTACTTAGCATGTAGATTCTTAGGTCAGTATATGCATATCCGTGTTTGCCTTGCAGGTTTCCCTACCGACCTAGATCGCCCCTAAGTCGGGGAGGGTCTTCACCCTCTTGTTAAACCTTGGTTATCCAAGTGGCCCATTAGCGGTCTAAACCCCAGGCCATCCGGCGCTCCAACAAATGGTCGTATTAAACCTTGGTCATCCAAGTGGCCCATTAGCGGTCTAAACCCCCGGTCATCCGGCGGCCCAACAATGGTCGTATTAAACCTTGTCATCCAAGTGGCCCATTAGCAGGCCTAAACCCCGGCATCCGGCGCCCAACAAATGGGTCGATAAACCTTGGTCATCCAAGTGGCCCATTAGCGGTCTAAAAACCTTAGGGGGCAAGTTTGGCACACGCGACGACCTCTTTTCGGGAGCAAGAACGTCAAGTCAACGATTTCCGAAGGGAGGAGCAATTTACTCCTCCAAACCGGCAGCCCAAGTCTTCACTTGCACGGCGCCATCCGGGATGATTCGCATAATCATCCCTCCTAAGGACCTCACTCCTTAGGCGATTAACCAAACCGGTTAACCTTTTTCCGCCATCAACTTCTCTACGAGAAAATCTACGCGACCATCTCGGCTACGAAACGCCCTTTCTCTAACGCCGACCGCCCAAGTCTTCACTGGGCAGGCTTCACTCAGCAAAGCCGAACAGCCTCCTGCAGGCTCAAGGACCTAACTCCTTGAGCCTCATTGTTAACTGCCAACTAAGTTAGCCGCCCGACGCCTCAACACGTACAAACATTAAGCAAGAAAAACAAGACACTTTTGCCCAAAAAGACTTCACTTTATTGTTTGATCAATGTTTTGTACAAGACTACAATGTCCAAAACGAAAGCTAGCTATACAAGGCTATGGTCATGGCGCCCCTCGGCCGATGTCGTGGGGCTCGTCGGCTAAATCTTCCTTGCGTGTCGCGTTCTTTGTCATATTGGTTGATAAATTTAATCGAAAGTTCGGATCGATCAACCTCGCAACACGACGCCCAATGCCGATACCCTCCAACAATGCCCGGGCCCAGTGGGGCGCCCAATCTCGTGGGGCCCGAGCCGGTGGCCAGCTCACTCTCAAAGGATGTAGCACGATCCGATAGTCGCTTGTTGTTTGCCTCGAGCTGCCCAACCGATTCCTTGACTCGGTGTTCTCCCGCCTCCGGCCGGAACACCTGGCCTCCAGATCGCCACCACGACTTGAGCGCCGCCACCTCCTCACGACGGTCTCCCTTGGCATTTGCTAGCTCCGCTTCAAACGGCGATCTCAGCCTCTTTTTCAAGAATAAGGAGATCTCGCCGCTCCACTTCGTAGGCTACCGCGTAGGCCAATCAAGCCCCGCGCAACAAAGAACACAAAGTGGTTAGCAATGATCACACGAAAGATACAGAGACAAATAAGTTAGCAGGATATATACCTCGTGCGCCTTCTCGTAGGCCCCTTTGGCCTCGGATGTGGGATGGGGCCCGACTCGGCGGACGCGTGGCGCTCTCCGGGCAAAGCTGGCACGGCCGCCTCTTCTAACGCGTTCAATGAACGCGTCCCGAGTCCTCCCCGGCGGCAAGCTCCTCTCTTGCGCTC
Organism: Nepenthes gracilis; assembly: GCA_033239525.1. NCBI lineage: Eukaryota > Viridiplantae > Streptophyta > Magnoliopsida > Caryophyllales > Nepenthaceae > Nepenthes > Nepenthes gracilis. The sequence goes on along the minus strand of BSYO01000016.1, from coordinate 15,132,598 downwards.
CCGTATAACAGAGCAGGAGCGGCAGAGCAGTGTGCCTCGCCCCTTATTATCTTCGAGGTGGCCATCTCGAGACCCCGCCTGGACGTCCTTATCTTGTAAACGCGAGAGCCCGGGAACGCCACGAGCCGCTCTCACTGCCCCAACCAAGCGGCGCCCGAGTCACCTTTATAGCCTACTGGCCAAGATAACCCCAAGATCCGCCGGATCTGCTCCAAGGTCCGCGGATCCACTCGCAAGCTCCGTGAGCAATATAATCAAAATGCGAAGACGACGATGAGGGCGTCTCCATCGCCCTCTCAGGATCCTCCACCCTCTCTTCGCGGATGGCCATACCTTTGGATTTTTCGGGGTGCGACCTCACGACGGGAGGATGGGGCTTGTGAGTCGGTGACGGCGGCCCCCACTCCGCCTTCCTGATCTCCTCCTGGGAAACCAGATGGTCCCTCGCGAACTCAGACTCATTGGCAGCTATGGCTTTCAACAGCCATTCGTAGGCGGCGCGCTCCTCCGCCGTCGGCGTACCAAAGTACGCTTCCGGCACCTCACCCCACTCGTTCCTAAGGGGCCACTTCTCCCCGACCTTTACAAAAATACTCATTCCTTCCAAAGTTTGAGGGAATCATGAATAGCAGTGTTGATTTTAATCCCAGAACGGGGCGAGAGTGATATCCACTCCGCCCCTGTGTTCAGCTTAAACAAAACCCTAATCCCGGGCATTCTGAGCCTCTGGTTCAGTTTGCGTGCAAAAATACAGAGGGTACATATATACCTGACCGCGTTCGCATGAAGCTGGGCGATGGGCACTCCCAAAGCCCTCATGATCTCGCCGAACTCAGCCCGGCGGCGGCAGACGGAGGCCACTCCTCGGTGCGCCTCGTCACTCAGAATGTGGCCTTCCCGGCGAGTAAAGGCCCTTTCTGGTCGAATCCTAACTCTCCATGCCATCTCTTTAGGAATATTAAACTCCACGCACGTAGCCTTTACATCTCCCTCTCTCGGGACGGAAGGGAAATCCGCAACGGAGGCCATTGTTCAAGAAAGATTCTCGCTTTTTCTTTTCTCTCTGTTGCAAATTCCTTTGTCTCAAAAGCAAGGCAAAACAGATGAAACCGGTTCAAGCCCGAGGAAGGAGAGGGTGATCGTGGCGCGTGCACTCGAGTGCCTCATTAATGCCCCATCGTAACCGCCACGTGTCACCCTCCGTTTGGCTTTGTGTGCGGCGGATCACTCGCCCATTAAATGGCCGGATCTCCGCCCAACCATAGGAGGACACGTGCCCAACTCGACGAACCGTCAGCCAATTGCCACGAAGGACTCTCGCCACTTTGGCCCCAAACTCAGCCAATGGCTCCCGAGCTCGGAATTGACCAGACGGTCAATGACTCTTGAGCTCCTAATTGACCATGACTCTTGAACTCCCGAATTGTCCAACGCCTACAATTCTTGAACTCCTAATTGCCAAAGCAATTTAAAAGGTACCCTATCGTGAACATACCGGAGGCCGAAATCACCACCAAGACGGGGGCTAGTGATGGGTACACCTCCAACAAGCCGCCCAAGGAGTGGTCAACGGAGGCCCACTTAGACGGCCAACTACTTTACGGCCCACTAAAAGGGCAGGCCTAAAACGAGGAGGCCCAAAACGGCCAACGCCGGCGTTGACCGTCCCGGCCAACTCCTCGCAGACGGCCAACACCAAGTGTTGGCCGCACCTTTCTCGCTTTGGGCCTCAAGAAACGTTTCAAAGAATGGGCTTACACACCCAAGCCCAAAGCTCACCAAAGGTTCCGCCCGCAGCTCAAAGACGAAGGCGGGCAACGCCAGACGGCCAACGCAGACGCCGACTGTCATGCGCTCTTCCCGCCAAGCCAGAAGCGCGTCTCTACAAAGATGTCGGCCCCACTCCGCCTGGGCCCATCACTCATTGGGCCAACTACACCGATTTCTTTCCTTTTCTTGCCCACCAAGACACACCAACGGTACACTACGGGAAAGGAAGGAGGCAAACCTGGGAAAGCTGCGCCGCCATACAAGGAAACAATCACTCCTCCATGGAAGCTGGCATCTCGCCGAGAAGGCAAGGAGATGAGGAAATCCGCCTTCCAAAGAAGGAGGATCTCTCTATCTTGGCCATAAAAGAAGCCCTAAAGGCTTCGGAAAACGCCACCTTGCTGGATACTTTCTCGCCGCCGCTTTCTTGAACAAAGCAATTCTAAGACTAAAAAGACTAAGTGTTCTAAGTGTTCTCGACAAGGCTCTAACGAATGATCCTTGAGAACGCCCCCCACGCAATCAAACTCCAAGGCATCCAAATAATCCTCTCGATCGCATCGCCTTTCCCACCATTCCAGATACAAGAAGGACCTTACGTCTCTCTCTTACATCCGGATCGCATTTTCTCTCCATAGTTCCAACTCTTTTCGCTTCTTACCTTTCGAGGACTGTCTACTGACTTGAGCGTCGGAGAGTTATCGGTGGGACAACTTCCCGCCGTTAACTGCTGACCTCTCGTGTGTTCTTTGTGGTGCGCAGGACCCGCACTCAGTGAACGGAGCCGGATCGGGTCAGCCCGTAAAAATCCGAATCTGTTCGAAGTCGGATTCAGGTACGCATCAAGATATATGAATAATATAATTCTAATTTAAATAAACATAAAAAAATATATAGGAGAAATATTTTGAAAAGCCTTAATATTTTCTATGATTATTTAAGATTACATATATCGTTTAGAGTTTAAATTTTAATTTAATTTATTTTTTAACATTAATTTTGTATCATTTATTTTAATTGAAGAAAATTATTGATATTCAAATAAAAAATAATCTGAAATGATATTTATTTTTTATTGTTATGCCTTTAGAATTGTTTTGTTCCAAGGCGAATTTTCATACTAAATAAAAGGTAGTCATTGGAGTAATTTTTTATATAAAAATTTAGCATTGAATTAAATATTGTGAATTAAATTACAAAGATAAAAAATAGAAAAATAATTAATAATATTTTTAGTTTTTTTCCCTATCTCATGGTTTTCCATTTAAATTTAGCATTTTATTTGGCCAAGTACCTGATTAGAGTGAGAAAACAAAATTTTTAAAATTTGTGACCCTTTACGTTTATTCACACAAATTTCACTCAAAAAATAAATTTTATTATTTTTGAAAAAATTAGATGAAGTCGACACAATTTGAGTTAAAGTATAAATTATACAAATATATATATAAGTGTTGCGTCTTAGGTCCCTAGTTATTGTACGAATTTGGAAGCCTTCAGATTCATCGTCGTCCTGGAGGTGATCACGAGTGGGTCTAGTCTCCGTTGCTATTAACCTGAAATCTGCACAACATAGCTAACAAATAAGAGGTTAGAGGTTGGCAGAATTTCTCCCACTGAAAACATTCCGACGCTTAAGTTAGAAACCTTCCGTAATAAACGAAAAGGGGCAATGCACGGTTAAAGATACGCGAAATTATGCTAACTGTGCGGTGGCAGTGTATGAATGCGTGAGTTGGACTCAATGAGCTGTTGGTGGAAGGCTTAGCTTCCTATATACACCGCGATGAGTGGCTGATTTTCGTAGCCTGTGAAAGGCTATGGAAGATGAAAGCTGGTCGTGCATCTGAGAGCGGGAGCTTCTAGAAGAGTAGGTCTTAATGCCAGGCTCAAGTTACAGATTTTTTTGGAATCGATCCTCTCTCCTGTAGAAGGAGAGGGAATATATAGGCTCCAGGGAGTGGAGTGTTGGGCTCGAGAATCCTTTCTGTAAGGATTCGTCGGTCGTTGACCTGTTGTGGCGGTCTATGATATTAGTTGTTGCCTTGTGGTGGTGAGGAGGCCGTCATATATCGCTGGCCATGCCTAATCTATCTTTCGCGGAAGGATTAGCTAGTCAGCTGTAGGGAATGGCGCAAACTGTGACTAACAAGGTTGACCTTTCCCCCACTGGCTCGCCTTGTACTGGGCATGAGTTTTGAGTTTCCCGATATTAGACCTAACACTAACCCCCCATGCCTGAGCCTACTTGTAGTCAAGGCTTGGCATGTCCACGAGGGTCCAGTTGCTCACCACGCGTCCTTCCTTGAGATGCAATGGATTTTGTCCTTATTTGGAGTCATGCCTTCCCTAGATGATCATGTGAGCTTTTCGAGCTCTGCAGAGTCTCAATGCCCCGAATGGAAGGATTCGCATGCCAAAATCTGGGATAGTTCTGAAAACTTTCCTATTTAGTGATTGATGGCTATTCAAGCGGGGCGCCTCACTAAGAATGGACAGGGCGCCGATTCCTCTATAAATAGAGGAGTTCTCCGATTGGTAGGATCCATGCCTTAGCTGATTCTCGGAGAAACAATGAGAAGCCCTTGGCTTGTCTCGTTCCCGGTGAGGATCCGCGAAGAAATACGATGGACTTGTTGGAGATCAAGAGCTTTCGGCGAAGACTGTCTTCATGTTCTAACCATGGGTGCTTCATCATGCTAACGAGGGTGGCTTGGCCACTTTACTGTCGTTACACGCCTTCCTTATGGCCATCATGACCTCCAGTGCGTGGGAGGATCACAGTGGAACTATCACGGGGCATTTTGTCCTAGGGATAGCGTGTCGCAAGTGGCCTTGACTGCACCTGATTCATCATATGTGCCATCTGGAGATGAGGTGGAAGGTGGAGTCTCTGTAGGGGGAGTGTGTCATAGCTGCACCCCTATTGGGACTGTTGTTAAGGGTGTTGGTTCTGCTACTGCGGTTATCTCTGGATGAACCTTCAGGGTCTGGCTAGCACTGGCGGCTCTGGCGCCTGGGTGAATCAAAGTTCTGGAAGCGGCCAGAGTGATCTGATGTAGATCACTTTCTTTGGTGAGGCTCCAAGCATGCAGAGCTGCCACTCTAGACTTTATATTCCGTATTGTATCTTTTTTTTTCTGTACTTTCGTTCTTACAAGTTTTGTACTTTGTAAAGAAAGTTTTGATCAATAAAAGTAGTAGCATTTGCCTTTATTCTCCAGCATGCGTCTTCTTTCATTAATTTCTTTTTCGGATGGCACTTCAGGGGCAATTTGCTTCCTTTGCCGTAGCTCGCACCAACTTGCATGGTCAAGTATTCCCAGCTACCTACGGTCTGTTCCGCCGGCATCGTCCCTCGAGTCCCAATGCCGACGGTCAATGAGAGGGCATGGCAGGAAAAGATCGCTGACATCCGTTGCCCTGGGAGATCAAACACCGTTGGCAAACGCCACATCCGTCGAAATATCTTACACATTAATTGCGTGGGAGATCGTGGGGAGTCGTGTCACAATAAATTGCTTTGAAAAGGTGCGATGCTTTAGGAATCTACCACGTGGAAGGAGCTTGTTGGCTTTCTCTCAAAATGCTTCTTTCTTGGGGCGACACCGTTTCACTGGGAGATTTCTGGCTATTTAAGCGCCCGAAATCCCTCCAAGGACCTCGCGTTTCTTGGTGACTTCGAGAGCGTGAAACGGGTGCTTCCTTTGCTCTTTCTCGATACTGATGGAAAGATCATCATCCTTTTCAGAATTTGAGCTGTCCTTTGGTGAGTCCGTGGGGGACACACATGCCTCAAGGATCCGCAATGATATTGCACCCGATGCTACTGCCACAAGAGGCTGTGGCTTAGAGGCCTCTGTCGTAGGACCGATGAGGTTTTTAAGGGTGCTACTAGGCTTTGAAATGGAAGGGGCATCCACTTCCTCGAGGCATTGCGGGCCTAGGAGGGTGGATCCCGCATTCTAACAAGTCACCCAAGTTGTTGAAGATTTTGAAGCCAGGGTGCAAGTTGTGGTCGGAGAGATTAAGCAGACAAGGGCTTGAGCCGCACACTATGAGAGGGCGTGGGTGGAGTCAGAAGCAAGGGTGTCGAGGCTTGTTTGTGCCAACATGCCAGCTCGAGACCACATTGTGGCCCTTCAAGAGGTGTTCAAATGATTCCGAGCCCACTCTAGTGAGGAACGTGCGTTATTGGAGGCCGAGTTAAGGTCGAGGTTCTGGTCAGAGGAGGTGGCCCCTGCACTAGAAGGGAGATTCTAAGATGGTATCCGTCTAAGCTGGAGGCTAGCCAAGCTGGAGGAGCCAAACTTTCGCATTGGCATAATGGACTCTCGAAACTCAGGCGCCCAGACTCGTGCAGACCTGACAGAGTACATGACTCCGGATCCTCCAGAGCCTAGTGAGGGCAGCTAGTTTTAATCTGCGGCCGTCGGCTGCCTCCTGTTGTAAAAAAAATTTATTAGTTTATCACATAATAAAACTTTTTTACTTAACTGTGTGGTTTATTCATCATTGTCCATGTGCTGGAATGACTAATTTATTCTTTTGGAAGCATGCCTTGGAAACCTTGCTGCTGCTTGTCCTGGCGGTCAGAACCTGCATTTAGTGCTGGCGCGACAACCGGGATTTTGATAAGTGGCTGAAGTGATTGTGATCTGCAATTTGGCGTGGGCCATGATTCGCTGCCATTTAGAATTCAAGGCATTTATGCTGAACTGGCACGTGGCATGGCCATCAAGTGAAAGCCAATTGAGTTTCCCACGCACTGGCATCCTGTTGCCTATTTAAGCGGCACACTTCACAGATTCGATCCTTCATGATTCCTTGTGTTGAGAGTCCATAATATTTCCTTGAGAAAAAGATGGTGAAGAAGAATTCTTCTTCCTCCTTCTGCATCTCTCAGATAGTCCGACATGGTGTTGGCAACACCAATCTATCCTGATGATGAGTGACATCGCCGCTCTGATGGTGGACTATGGGATTCCCAAGGACATGGCATACTGCGCTCCAAACTTGGACGGTGGGGTCAACACCCCTCTAGAGGGCTTCATTACCGTCTACGAGCACCACCTGAAAGGCGGGCTCCGCTACCCCATTCCATGCAACTTGTACATCCTTGTGGAGGCATTAGGCGTTCCTGTGGCGAGGTTTCACCCTAATGTCCACCACTACTTGGTCTCGTTTTGCATCTTCACTTGCCTTCATACAAGCACATTCGATGCAAAGGCAGCAATGGTGATCTTCTGCTTCATTAAGTTGGAGGATTGGATCTCGATGTCCTCTTGATCTGGCTTCCACTTTTGAAGGACCAATCTTGACTCGGTAAAGAACTGGAAGAACTATTTCTTCTTCCTTCAGGGGCCTTCTAATTTGGAACCTCTCGCGAGTCGGATCCGATCCCATAGTTCTTTCACGGGAAAGTATTTATAGAGGAGATCAGTTACGCGTCGAAGTTGGCTGCCGCCATATAATCTGAGATGAAGACGTTCTCCATCCATGGTACTATTTGACTTTCCATGCTTTTGCCGCCACCAAGTGGGGTCTTGAGTTTGCTTGGGCCATCGCTGGCCTCGAGAAGAAGAAGTTTGGAGCCATCGTGGTTTGCGAGCCTTCATGGGAAAAGGCTGAGGAGAGTTGCTCACTGTTGGAGACGTTCTCAGATGAAGAAGTTGAGGCTCCTTTGAAGAGGTTGAGGGAGGCCGGAGGTATCTCCACCCGGAGGTCACAGAGGCCGGCTGTGGGACCAGCTATGCGTGCCATGAGCCTCGTCGCAGGGCAAACACTGGAAATTGAGCCACGAGAGAGAGTGGCAGAACATTTACCTATTCTTTCCCTGGCATTAGCTGAGTACAGCGTCCCTATGGTGGAGCTTCTCTCAGGGATAGAGCCCTGTGGGTCCTTCATCGACCGCGGGCCACAGGAGGCGGCTGCTGAGGGCGCACTGATTGTGGAGGTCGACGTGTCTTATCCTAAGGAGTTGGAGGATGTCAGCACTTTGGAGCCAGTGCCCGTCCTTGCAGGGCATGTTGGATCACCTACCAGGTCACTTTTGGAGGCGTGCTTCCAGGATAGTGTGGTCGTGGAGGTGGAAGTAGAAGCTGGACTAGATGCCAGTCCGCCTGGTGCTGATTAACCCCGAGACTATTGTGATTGGGATGGCTCAAGAGCCGGACCTTCCCCATCATCCATGGTTCCAGACCTTCCCAGCCTCGCGGAGGTTGTGGCTAGACGCGTAGGGCCCCGAGCTTGCTGGTGTCAGGAGACAAAGCTTGTTGTCCACGTGTATTCTTCTCCCAAGTATGATCGTCCAGAATCAAGCATTCCTCTGTTGACCAGAGCTTTGTGGATTTTTAATCATTCGTTTTCCCTTGCAAGTCCCTGGGGGAGCCGATTTTCTCGATGCGATGGTTGCTCAACTGCCAGGATTCCTTCATCATGTCTGGGAAGAATCCGAGTAAGAGACAACCCAGTGCGCGGGAGTTGAAGTTGCTGCCCTCCAGGAGGAAAATGAGAAGCTAAAGGGGGAGATGGGGGGACTTAAGGAAGAGAACATGCGTGTGAAGGAGGAAAATGGGCAGCATGTGCAAGAAACCGTATGTCTAAGGCGGAAGGTTAAGTGGCTGAAGGGAATGACTACCACTCTGGAGGATGGCATCTCCCGCCTTTCCAGAGACCTGAGGGGACGACTTACTCCGGTGGGGATGGATCTCACACTGGAGTCCAGGCTCTGGGACGGTATTCGCCTGTGCTGCAGGACTGCCTCGCTCGTGCTTTCAGGTGTCTCGGAGGGCGTCTTTCATCCAGGGAATGTTGGGGTTTGTGACAGCTCTCGCCTGAGGAACCTTTTTGAGGAGGCAAGTCCATCAGACCCGTAGGGACAACTTTGCCTGTATATAGCTTCTTTTCCTTTTTGTCGCTTGACAATGCCTTGTATATGTTTCATGAATGAAGAGCTGCATTTTTGCTTGCATTTTGTGCCTTTAAGCATATGCTGTAATTTTTGAAATCACAACTCGTGTTTTAACGGCTAAGCCTGTGAAGCTATTGTCATCAAGGCTCTAATTCGATGCTTTCTTGCGCTGTACTTGTCTTTCGTTAGAAGATGTCATTACATCTCATGTGTTTAATGGGAAGCTAGGTCCAATAGCGAGGACATCGTCCAAGGCTCGATGGAGCTACACCAAGGTCCAGTTGGGTTTTCAGGCCACAGCAGCTGAACTCTGGGTCTAAGGCCTTTTCGCACACGATGCCTGTATTAGGTGCTCGGCCCTACTCAAGGCGTCATCACTATCATTTGCATGGTCTTAGCCCACGACCATTGTAAACTGAGGGTGCTCTCTTCTTCGGGAGAAGGTCGCCGCACGCTTACAATTCTTACCCCCTAAGGTTTTAGTGGCCACACATTAGGAACTTTAAATATCCCCAAGCCTAATGTTTGACTGCACGGGTCGCCTGGTATGGAACCAAAGTTTATCAGGCGCTCGGGGCCCTTCAACGCGGAGTCAAAATTTTGACGTGGCCGCTTTCGGGGCGCTTGGCACGGAGCGAAGAATTGAAGGGCCGCTTAGGGCCTTTCGACGCGTAGTCAAAATTTTAAGATGGCCACTTTCGAATAGCTTGGCATGCAGCCAAGGATTTGCTCTATGGACGGATCAAAGGGGCAGTTTTGGTCGTTTTGCCTTTTGAAATGTCATGCAAGCAACACGCACGTGAATGAACACATAAGATTACAAGAATGATCAATTTTATTAAGTGGAAACACAATACATGTATGAGCATTCCTCATGGTGTGCGTGTAAGCCTTACCTAGGCCGATGCCATCCTACTAATGATATTTCCTGTTGATGATGGCGTTCCACGTCCACAGGATCAACTTGCTGTTCTGGGTGCGTAGCTAGTACACTTCATTCCAGAGGATTGCTAAGATGAGGAACGGGCCCTTCCAGCCTGGAGAGAGTTTATTTCTACTTGCGACTTTTTCCGTAGCCTCTACACTCCGGAGGACCAGGTCTCCAACCTCAAGCGGGCGTGCCTTCACCCGCTTGTTGTAGTACCGTACAATGCACTGCTGGTAGACTACACTCCCTAGGCGGGCCGCGTTATGAACTTCTGGGAGCAAATTAAGGCATTCTATGAGTCTTTGGGAGTTGGTGGTCGGATCGAAACATTCAACCCACAGGCAGGGAAGTTCCACTTCGACGGGGACAACCGCTTCAACCCCGTAGCAGAAGATTGAAGGCATCTCTCTCGTCGATTCCTACGGGGTTGTTCGATATGACCAAAGCATGAAAGGTAACTCATTTGACCCATGAGCCCCCTACATTCTCCAACTTGGTCTTCAACCCGTACAGTAGCGTGCGATTGGTGATTTCGGCCTGTTCATTCACCAGAGGGTACGCTACAGACGGATGAACCAGTCTGATACACATGCTCGCACAGTACTTGGTGAACTGTTTGGCAGTGAATCAGATTCTATTGTCTGTCACTACGACCTCGGGAATACCAAAATGGCAGACGATGTTTTAATGGAGGAACTCCGTTGTATTCTGTTCCGTGATTCGTGCTAGAGGGACTGTTTCTACTCACTTGGTAAAATAGTCAATGCCAATAATAAGGAACTTCCTTTGTTTAGAGGCTAAGGGTAGGGGTCCAAGGATATCAAGCCCCCACTGTATGAACGACCATGGAGATTGAAGATCGTGTAGCTTTGTGTGAGGCTGATGAGTCATGATCTCGTGAACCTGACAGCTTTCACACTTCTTTACGAATTCTAGGGCATCTCGCTTCATCGTGGGCCGAAAAGATCTTACTAGTATGATTTTAAATGCGAGGATTTTCCTCCGATGTGTAAACCGTATACACCAAGGTAGACTTCGCTTAATGCATACCCTGTTTTCTCTTGGGTTAGGCATTTTAGGTAGGGGATGGAGTACCCCTGCCGATATAGCCTACCATCGAGGATCGCATACCAGCCTGCTGTCCTCTTGATCCGCTTGACCTCATCGGTGTTCGTAGGTAGTATGCCATCTAACAGATGCCTGTAGTACGGGGTCATCTAATTGTCGCCTTCATTAACCCGTAGTACTTCATGGTCTGGACTGTCCACACTAGGTGCGGCCTAGATTTCCCGTAGGCTCCTGGCATACTGCTCCGGAGTTCTTGCAGTTGCGTCCCTAGCCAACTGATTAGCTTTCCAGTTTTTGGCTCTAAGTATGTGTTCGATCTCGAAACATTCGAACACTTGGATCTGGGCTTTATCTTTCGCTAGGTATTTTGCCAGCTAAGAGTTTGATACCTCGAAGGCTCCTTGGATTTGATTGACCACGAGTTTTGAGTCACTGCACACGACCAGTGATCTGGCGGAGCACTCCTTTTCTAGACAAAATCTTGTAAAAAGGGCTTAATATTCTGCCACATTATTGGTGGTAGGAAAAGTCAGCATAATAGAGTACTTGATCTCCATCCCGTCTGGAGTTCTAAGTATGACTCCAGCTTCACTGTCTATTTGGGTAGATGATCTGTCTATATTTAGGATCCATGACGGAACGTTTAGTGCGTCCAAGCTCTTTGGGCTGCGCGGGTCGACTAGAGTTAGGGTCACCGCCTCAACGATGAAGTCCTCTAGAGCCTAGCCCTTAAGAGCCGGTGTGGTCAAAACTCCACGTCGAACTCTCCCAACTCTATAGTCCACTTGAACAGCTGCCCAGAGGTCTCCTACTTCTGTAGGATCGACTTCAAGGGTTGATCCGTTAGAATAACGATTTGGTGCACTTGAAAGTAGGACCTTAACTTTCGTGCCGAATAGATGAGGGTCAGTACAATCCTTTCTGTATGCGGGTAGTGAATCTCCACATCCGTCAATACCTTACTCACGTAGTACACTGGTCACTATGCACCCTCGTGCTCTTTGACGAGCACTGAGCTGCGCACCGTGTTCTATGTGGTAAGGTAGAGATACTGGTCCCTCGCCGCGGATGGTGAACTCAAAAGAGATGGGCTAACAAGGTACGCTTTTAGCTCTTTGAACGCTTCCTCACACTCATCTATCCATCGATATTCGAATGATTTTGTTCCTCTTAGCACCTTGAAGAAGGGCAAGTACTTTTCTTCGGACTTAACTAGGAACCGCGAGAGGGCTGCCAGCCGTCCTGTAAGCTTCTGTATTTCCTTCGCGGTCTGCAAAGGGTTCATGTCAAGGATGATTCTGATCTTATCCGAGTTTACTTCTATGCCGCATTGGGACATGATAAATCCCAAGAACTTTTCGGAGGTCACATTTGGCCCGGTTGAGCTTCATCTTGTGTGTTCGGAGTACCTAGAAGGTCTCCTCTAGATCATGAACATAATCCTCGGCTAACTTGCTCTTGACGAGCATGTCATCAACATATAACTCAACGTTGCTTCCGATCTGGAGCCTCAAACATCTTGTTCACAAGGCGCTGGTAGGTTGCTCTGACGTTTTTAAGGCCAAAGGATATTACCTTATAATAGTACGTTCTCTGGTCGGTCATGAAGGAGGTGTGTTCCTCATTATCCGGGTCCATCCTGATTTGATTGTAGGTTCAATAGGCATCCATGAAGTTTAGGAGCTCGTGCGCGGACGTGGAGTCCACCAATTGATCAATCCAAAGGAGCAAGAAGCTGTCTTTGGGACATGCTCTATTCATATCGGTGAAGTTCACGCACATCCGCTCCTTGCCGTTGTTTTTATTCACGAGCACGACGTTGGATAGCCTGTTCGAATACTAGACCTCTCTAATGTATCTGGTATCTAGCAGTCTCTTCACTTCCCCTCTTATGGCTATTAGTTTCTCAATGAAGTGGTTCCTGTGCTTTTGCCTCACGGGCATGTGATCGGGATCGAGGCCCAACTTATGGACCATTACTCCGGTCGGTATCTTGGGCATGTCGGCAAGGACCCACGGGAACACAACAAAGTTCTTCCGAGAAAGCTAATCAGCAAGTCGCGGTTGGTTGCAATGAGAGAGCTGCCGATGTGCACGCACTTTTCAAACTCCGTAGGGTCCATAAGGATCGCTTCGGTTGCTTCTCCAAACTAGGCTTGCTACAGCGTGGCTTTGTCGTGAAGATCCAAGTCTCCGTCCATGCATTCCAATGCCACTGGAGCGACTTGAGATAGGTAGCAAGTCCATCCCATTACCTTATCACCGAACACCTCTCCTACGCCGTACGGGGTTGGATACTTTATTCTTTAAATGAGGGATTGAAGTAACAGCCCCAAAGGCTACGAGGAATGGTCTGCCCAGGATGACGTTGTAGACGGACGGTAGATCGACAACAAGAAACGTTAGCTCTCACATTGCAACACGCGGATAAGTTCTCATCGTGATCTCCAACTGGACGACCCCCTGAACAGGTACAGATTCGTTGTCAAAACCATATAGATGGCCATCGGCCACTTTTTTCTGGCTTCTTCTCAATCCAAGCTTAAAGAAGGTAACAAGATACAACAAATTTTGAGAGCTTCAATTATCAACAAAGACTCGTTTCAGTTGGTAATTAACCGTTCCATTTGAAACGAGGGTGGATACAATAAAGGGATCATAATGGGAGAAGATAACATGAGACTTATTATCGCTGCTAAAACTAATGGCATCATTCCTATCCCCTGTCCTTGCTCTCTTATTGCTGGAAGTCGGCTCGGGCTGCGCCTGCCTGCTACTCTTGGTCGGCGTGGTTGAGATCATGCTGATCACGCTAACGATCGTTCGGTTCTTTGAAGGCTCGCTCGCCTTGCCATCTGAGGCTGCGAGGGCTTGTCTCAAGCTCTTCATGAATCGTTTAAGGTGTCCGTGATGGATGAGGTCCTCTATCTCCTGCTGAAGGGTCCGACGGTTCTTCGTTGAATATCCCAGGTAGCAATGGTACTGGTAGTACTTCATTTGGTCAACACCGCTTAGGCCCTTCGGTGCTTTCGGCCATTTGAAGAACTTTTTGTCCTCGATCTGCGTCAAGGTGTTTGCGTGGCTATCATTGAGGGGAATTAGGGACGTTGGCCCGTACTCCTTCCTAGATCCCGGCAAAGGCTGCAGCTGCTTGCGGCGTTCCTAGAAGCGGCCACCATTGTCGTTCCTCATCTTCCCGACGGCTGGCTTAGGCCCTTCCGAAGGGTGGTCCATGCGTTTGAGATGCTTTGCCTCGTTAGCGTCCTCCGTCGAGATGTAGGTTCGAGCGATGACCTCTACTTTTCGAAAGGATTGAGGGCGCTGATGCGATATGTGCTCGAAAAAGTCCCCTACCACCAACGTGGCAACAAAAGGTGTTAAGATTCAACTCATCAGAGAGCTGAGGGATCCGGCGCACCTCAGTGATGAAGTGATTGAGGAATCGCTTCAAGCTTTTGCCCGTCCTCTAGCAAAGGTGGACCAGATGCTATGTTACTTTTGTTCCTTTCGGGTAGAGGCAAATTGGCTCAAGAAGCAATCTGCGAGCTCGTCGAATGAGCAGGTAGAGTTTGGTGGGAGGCCATAGAACCAAAGTAGTGCGTCCCCCCTGAGGGTAATGCGAAAGCACTGGCACATCACAACCTTGCTCGCTCCCTAGAGAGATAGGTGAGTGCGGAAGTAGTTAAAGTGGTCCATCGGATCCTTACTCCCGTTGTACCCGTCCAGTGTTGACATTTTGAACTTGTGGGGGAGCGGTTGGGTCCGAAGATCCATGGCAAAGGGTGATCTTCGGAGGTCAGCAGAAGATTGCACGGCCTTCCCTTGTGCGAGGTCCCAGAGCACCTTTACCTTTTCCTCAATCGGGGAGTCAAACTTGCTTTTCCGCGTGTTGATGACATCGCGGACCTCCGTGTGACCCTGCTGGTGCTGTTGAACTTGCTGGTTACGGCGGCTTTCCACGTGGGGCGATCACGTGCTGTATGAGTCCACGGCTATTTGCCTCCTCTCGCTGCGAGAGTTACAGGGATAACGCCGCCCTGAGCTCTCCTCCCGCTTGTCTCGGCTAGGGTGGCTTCCAACCATAGATTGAGCCCTGCTGCCGGAGGCCGCTTGGGATTTGACATCGTTAGGCCAATCCGATCTGCCCCTTGCAACTCTAGTGATACACCTTCCCTGCCTGGAGGATGACACCTGAGATACTGGAGGAGCAACCCCCATCGACTGCGTGCTTGTCTGGGTACAGAGGGCCTGAAGTATCAGCCTCATGTCACTCATTTTGATGACTAGTTGGTGAACTTCAGGCTGTGGATGCACGTCGGCACGACTACCCACTGAAAGGTCATCGCCGTGAGTAGTTGCATCACTTGTTAGGGCGCTAGCTTACGCCCAGCTGTTGACCATCTTGTTGTAAAGAAGTGAGTGTTGAAGGAAAACGCTAGATTTTTTGTCGCACTCCCACAGACGGTGTCAATATTGCGTCCCGGGTCCCTGATTGTCGTACTAATTAAGGAGCATTCAGATTCCTTGTCGTCCGGAAGTGATTACGAGTGGGTCCGGTCTCCGTCACTATTAACCTGAAACCTGCACAACACAACTAACAAACAAGATGCCAAAGATCGGTAGAATTTCTCCCACTAAAGACACTCCGACACTCAAATCAGTAACCTTCCGCAATGAACAGAAAAAGGGGACGCACAGTTAGAGATGCGCAGAATTATGCTGAGTGTGCGGTAGGAGTATATGAATGCGTGGGTTGGACTCGATGAGCAGTTAGTTGGAGGTTTGGCTCCCTGTATGCATCGCGATGGATGGCTGACTTTTGTAGCCTGTGAAAGGCTGTAGATGATGAGAGCTGGTCGTGTGTCTGAGAGTAGGAGCTTCCAGAAGAGTAGGTCTCAATGTCAGGCTCAAATTACAAATTATTTTGGAATCGATCCCCTCTCCCGTAGAAGGAGAGGAAATATATAGGCTTCAGGGAGCGAAACTTTGGACGCAAGAATCCTTTCTATAGGGATTCGCCAGTCGTTGACCTACTGGTGGTGGTCGGTAATGTCAGTTGTCGTCTTGTGGTGTTGAGGAGACCGTCATGCATCGCTGGCTACGCCTGGTTTACCTTTCGCATGAGGATTGGTTGGTCAGCTATAGGGAAAGGCGCAAGTCGCGGCTAGTAATGTAGACCTTTCCTCCATTGGCTTGCCTTGTTGCATCGCACCTGCCGCCTACAGCCACATTAATAAGTCGCATGAAGCGCTGATTAACTACGAGCGGTGGGCCGCCACGTACGCTACTAAGAGTTCTGGGCTGGATAGTCGATTTGGGCTTTCGCTTCTTGGATTGAGCCTCTCGAGTTTTGGGTTTCACCGGTAGTGGACCCAACAATAAGTGTGAAGATAAGAAATAAATGTTAATTTCAATTTTTTCATATCGAACTCCAATAAATATTTTTATATATAATATAAATGGAATTAAAATAAAATTAAAATAATTAAAAAAATAAGAATATTGTGGATATTATTTTTTATAATTAATATTAAAAGAAAAGGACCATGAGAATATGACAGGAATCAAAGCACCAACTCCGGTAATGCTGTTAAGGTGGAGGCAGCAAATGCATTGCGAGGGATGGATCTTCTTCATGTCTTTAATAATAAACTATTATTGTTTCTTCAAAAAGTAAAATAATATTTATCTAATAAAACTATAAAAGTTTCATTGAAGTTCTTGGCAAATTACTACAAGATTTTTTAAACAATTTTAATTAAAAATCTTTCTAAAAAATATCCCAAATTTATTGTTTACAATTATTATAAATTATGATTTTTTTCCCATAAAAAATTGAAATAAGAAAATAAACAAAAGATCATGAACTTCTAACTTTGTAAAATAGGCCAATGTGGATACTTTAGGCCCCAAAATATATTAGTTTCTCATTTGATATGTGCTTGAGATATAAATAATCATCCAAATAAATTGGGTCAGACTTTTGAATAATTTTATTTAAATCTAATATATCATAACAGTTTGTAATATGTAAAGAATATAATATTCACTCCCATTATATCATTCAATACTAAAGTCATAAATTTTTTTATAAAAATAGAAGATAACAAAGAGTTAGGGGATGAATGTATATGAAAGAATATGAGAATTGAAAGGTTTGGCTCGTAAGTGTCTCGAGGATAATACTTTGTACTTGCGTTTTTTCTTTAGGATTCATATTTGATCACTTTAACTGAGAAAAAATAATGTTTTTATAACTTCACCATCAATTTGTATATTTTTTTAAAATTAGCGTAACTATACATTAACTTAGGCAATAAATTACTTGAAAATCTAACTATTACATAAATTTATAACTGCTCAAATTTTAATATTTATTATTAAATAACTATTACTATTTATTTAATTGATTGTTTATCCTTTAATTTATATAACCATTTATCATGATTAAAATATAGTTTAATCTCTTGTTGGGCAATTAGGTGTCTTGATCTTTTGTATTTTTTAGTAATTTGATCATTCAACGGGTCCGATATTTATTCAAGATCTTGATTCTCTCATATTCCAAATCTAACAACTTAATTGTTTCATACTCATCCACGATCTTGAAATCTACAGGCCTCATATTTCATCAAATTAGATCAATATTATTTTGGACCATACCTAATATCTTCATCTCTTAATTGTTTAATTTGGTCACTATAGTTTTTGAAAATGTAACCTAATTGTGAAAGTAAAGAGTCCCTCGGTGCAAATCATATGTGAAAGAGCAAGGGCAATTAACATCATTCACAAAAATTATATAAATTAAAAGAAAAATTAATTATTAATAAGACAGGAATATCCATTATCTTTATATAGATTTTTTAGTTATTTAATCAAATAAATTATTTGTTATTAAAATAGATAATAATAATCAATTTATCTGATATACGTTTCTTGTATTTTTTTCAATAAAATTTCTTATAATTGCATAAAAAAATTTCAATTAATTTTGCTAAAATATTTTAATTGGCCATAATAAATTTATTTATTTTTCACATTGACTCACTTATTTACACGACAATCATCAATTTTTAATATTTTTTTATCAAAAATAATAACCATTAGTGTTTTTTCCTTTGAAGTAATACATAACAACTATAATTATTTTTTTATAGTTTAGATTTATAACTTCAATTCTAGTGATATTTATGATATCCCATTAAATTTCACTCGAATAAAGAACCTTATAAAAATTATATCATGTTAAATAATAATAGAAATCCACCGCTGCACCCTCCACATATTCCTCTTACCTTTCTTCATATAATTTAGTAAAATATTTTTGTTAATTGTATTTCTTAATCATCATAATTATATGCCATTTGCCACTTGATTAGTGGATAGCATAAAACGATGCTTAAAAGAGAAGGTCCAAGTACTTTACGTAAGGTATTTTCGGCATAAGGGCTCGAAAATAAAGAGATTAAGGAGACTACGACGCGTGAAATTGTCTCAATTCATTTGGCCTCAGTCCCAAAAACTAGACAAAGATATCGCAATTTCTTTAAATTATAGTTACTTTGCGATCAATCATGATATAATTGTAGATTTTTTAAAGCAAATTCTTAATAAAATAAATTAAAAATTTATTAATTACTATTAAAAATACTAAACGGCTTAAATTTTCTCAACATTCAAACAATTATTATACCGCAAATATTGACCTAAAAAGGTCCACTCCCCCAAACAATAATCAACAATATAATCTTGACCCCCCAAATCCATCCAAATCTATTTATTACTCATTACAATAATTTGTAACGAAATCACTTCTTCTTTTGAAATTGATCAACTCATGGCTTTTTGAATATATTCAACCTTTAATAATATCTTATTAAAAAGAAAAATTTTAACTAATAGATAAATTTATCGTTATATAATTTGGTCATCACATGTTTGAGTAATAAAAATTATAATATATATAATACAAACTAAAATCATATACAATAAATTTAAAATAATCGGACCCTTTTATAAACTCTGCATATAATAATTTTTTTATTGAACTATTATTTATAATTTTTTGTTAATTAAGGTCACAGTAGCACCGATACCCTTTGACTTTTTTTTCCTACATTTTGATTAGGGTTTGAAGATGCAATCAACAAAATCTTCAATATGTAGCCATGTGTAAACTTTATTTAATTCCATAAACATTGTGATTGTCAAATTGGTGGGACAACAATAATTTTTGTGGGGGTAATGAGTGACAAGAGGAGTAAGGTCTAGGAATTTGATTTAGTAATATTTTGGTTTTTTTTTTTTTTAAATGAGTTCTACTATTATTTATTAAAATAAAAATAACATTATTCATATAGTTTCGGCATTACTCAATTGATTTAGAAAATTATTTTTTTAATTTCAACCATTATAATTGAGCCACAATAAATCAACTTTATTTTTATGATAATGATTATTCTAATCGCATCATGCACTTTAATACTTAATTAATCCGAGGATTGATTAAGGAATCCGCGGAACCACTGGCATTTTTTAATATATCTTTTTCAGGAGTGATTATTTTTAATTTACTAGTGATTAAATATGAATTTTTTTAGGGGAGGGGGGAGGGTGACTCTCCAACTAGCTTGAATGACTTTAAATAGTACAACCATTAAGAATCTACTAAAAATAAAGGATGGTGTTAAAGTATTATTTAAGAAATATTTTTTAAATATCTTGATGTGATATGATATTTTATTATTACTATGTTATAACTTAATATACAATTGTTAATCTATATTAGGTGATCATAAATGTCAAATAATAATTATTAGATATTTTTAAAACGTATGAAGGCTAAATTATTCAAATAGAGATAAAAATTTTCTAAATTTGTATAATCTGACTAGAGAAGGGAATAAAAAAAACTCAATGGGTCAAACTCCTCCGACACATTTATTATTAGTTAAATACTAAATTAAAGTGGAAACTTTATTGATTGATATATAAAGTTGTCACTAAGCTTGAAATAAGTGCTTTGATTGTTAAACATGGGAGTGGAATCTACGTGTGAGAAGGAAGCGAATGCTGAGTCAAGCATTTTAATTATGACATGAAAAATGAAAAAATAAAGAAAGAAATAAAAAATATTAGGATTATATAAATCTTGAGTTTTGACAAAAATGATATCGACCCAAAGTACTCATTAAAAATATATGTTTGAAAAATAATAGAATTATAGCTTACCAAACTCTCAATTGGAAACACCAAATAGGAGTTAGAAAGTTAAAGTGAAAATCAAAGTATGCAAATATTTCAACAACTCATTATATGTAAAAATTATTGGTAACTCTTCTAATCAACGGGCGAAGCTTGACCCAACATACGATAATGTATGATACATAGAAAAAGAAATTTGACATATGCAAAAATGTTTGACAAAATGGATATTAATTAGATTATATAGCGGTACCCAACGAAAATTAAAAAAAAGTTATAACTGTTCTTTAGCCTAAAATATGTAGCCAACTGGCATCCAACACCAACTAAATGGATTTTGGTTTCCAACATATAATAATAAGTTACCAATCCATTGTTATAAAGATTAAAAAAAATTAGAAGAAGATAGAAAATAAAAGAACTCTTCTACATTCAAGAAAAATGTAAAATAGTATTTACTCCCATTGCTACATCCAACTATTTTAATAGAGAAATGTTATATGCTCTTAGAAGAAGACAGTTAATTAGGGATTAACAATACAACTAGCTCTTAGAAAGATTGAGTGTCGCTCGATAACAAGATCACGATAGAAATAATCTCATTTATCATCTATCTATTGTCAACCTCATAGAGTGTTCGACCCACTCTATATCAATCTACCTAATACAAAAGTCTTACGACTAAATTTATAAAATCGATAATTTGTTAATTCTTTTACTCTACTTAAATTGATAATGACTTACACATTATAAATGTTTATTTTAAGAAAAAATCTTAAGCCACATCAACTTTATTATTTGTGATTTATAGAAATAAGATTATAATACAAGTCGCTCTAAATAAACTCCGATTTAATAACGCATTTGATACGTAGAGTGAAAAATAAATAGTAAGCTTTAGGTAGGTAGGCAGCTAAGCTTAACCTTAAGGCTATGACGTTGGGACAAGCAAATAGCCCCCACATAGGCTGCTCTCAAAGACCATGTGCCCTAAAGTGCCTCCCACGTGGGATGTGGCATGCGTCTGGGTCTCTCCCTACTGGTGGTTTGTTGCCTATCTGGCCTTTTGGCACTACCCTTAATTTGTTTAATGGATACGTAAAGTGGATACATAGAGAGCAAAAGTCGGGATGCTTCAAAAGAAAAAATCAAATTTGAATATATGGCTGACAAGACTCGGGCTGAATTTGTCGAGTTTATCTGATTTTATTGAATGCAAGGTAGAGTTTGGATAAAACTTGAATTTATAATTGAATTTGTATATACTGTATCACAATTCAATCCAGACCCACATAATATATATGATTATATAATATAATAGGTAAATATTGGTATGAGTCTAACATAAATTTAACTCTAGGTTTTATTTTGTGTTGTATATATATATATATATATATATATATATATATATATATGCATGTTGAGTTGCTTGATATTTCAATTACCTAATCAATTTTATATGCAGAATATTTATATGTTTGTTTGATGGTTAAAATATTTTTTTAAAAAAAAATTAATAAAGTGATTATATTTAACAGATTAAAACTTATATATTTATTAATAAACTTTATTGATCACTTAAATTACTAAAAACTATACTAATAATATCTAATGTATAATTTTTTTTCTTTAGGATGAAAAAAAAAAGAATAGTTAAACCGTATTTTAAACAGTTTAACTATTTGCCATATTATAAATAATTAATGGTGCTTATTATGAAAGTGGGTTCTTGTTAAGAACAGCTTAACTATCTTTTTTAAAACTCAAAATGGGTTCTTATTATGAAACAGCAAGTGTAAGAAATTTTTTAGAATGAGAATATGGATTTGTAGGCTTTTCATTAAACCTCATGTCAATTTGAACTATACATTGAAATAATCGACCGTTTACAGTGCCTTCTTTCCTTATTTCCATATTAACTAAAATATAAGGGCAAAATATCATAATAATAATGGTCATTAGAGACACCATAGTAAAAAATATTAGGGCAAAATCCCATCAATGGAGCATGTTGCCACACCATATTACCCCCATTAGGTCAACTTGATTAAATATACTTTCACCATATGCATATGGAGGTAGCTCAACCTTAGTTGCTAATGCTAATTACAAAGCTTTTTCTTTACCGATGGACCAAGTTAATAGCAATCAACAATATAATAAAGATAAATTTATTTAATTTTATAATAGATAGAGAAAAACTCACCTTCTAATAATATCATTGGGTTAAGATGAGAAACAATATTAAATTGGACAATATCGTTCTTATCCAATCCACAAGAAACTAATTTAGCCATCAAACCAACAAAGCTACCATTATTGAACTAGAGAGTAAGAGGAGGAACAATCATCCATTATTGAACTAGAGAGCAGGAGAAAGAACAATTATAGATAGACTAATACCATTATCTAAAAAATTATCAAATATAGAATTTGTTATCAAAGCATTTATGTAACACACGTTTAATTTTATTAATTATATTTATATAAGTTTAAAATCTATTCAATAGATATTAAATACTGAATACTTATCAAAAAGATATCAATAAATTATTTAAAAATCTTATAATTTTTTATGGACAATCACAAGAAGGGTACCCTCTTAACGAAGGAAAGCACAAGAGGAGGGGGAGCTCGGGGCAGCGGCCACATCGTAGCCTTAGGTCCGACGGAGAAATGGATCATTTCATATTAAAACCTTCTTATTGATTATTATATCAGATTATCTCATCCCAAATATTTAAAATTTGTGCTAAATTTTTAATACATAACTTTACTCATAATAATTATGCATCATATAATTTTATATATAGTGATAAGAATCAAATGCATTATCACATAACTAATTATAATTTTTCAAATTGTATTTAAAAGACAACGCACGCACCAACTCCATTTGGTCGGAAACAACTTGCATGCACTGAGAAGTGAAAGAGGAACTGTCAGCTGACTCGTAAAGTAGGAACTAAACTTGCCTAAAATGATAGTTGTTGCCCAAGCTAGTATAATGTCGTCCACTGTCAATCCTTTCCTGTGTTTGGATTCTTCTGCCTTTGCAATTTTGGGTAAAAGATTATGATTTTAAAAGCAATCAGATTCGTGAAAAATAATAATTAATAAAAAAATGTGGTCT
Source organism: Nepenthes gracilis (assembly GCA_033239525.1). Classification (NCBI taxonomy): domain Eukaryota; kingdom Viridiplantae; phylum Streptophyta; class Magnoliopsida; order Caryophyllales; family Nepenthaceae; genus Nepenthes; species Nepenthes gracilis. The sequence goes on along the minus strand of BSYO01000016.1, from coordinate 15,109,579 downwards.
AGTGAAAAGTGCTTGCGATTCCCCTACTTGGGGTGCTGACACGTGTCATATTAAATTAAGTGGATTGATTCATCTCATGATTTTCTATTACAAAATAGCATTCCATTGCCCAAAATTAAGTGGCATTTCCTATGTATACATTATTGTCTATAAAAGTCAGATATATATATATAATTTTATTTGATATCATAAAAATATTATTTTTATAATTAATTTTTATATGTAAATTTTTGAATATAAAAAAATTAATAAATAATATTTATGACAGTATTAAATACTTCTATAAGTAAGCTGTAAGAAAAAAAAAATAAATCACAGTGTGTTTTTGTAAGTGGATTAAGAGAGAAGCCAAAAAATATTTTTAAAAGTAGACCACAAAAGAAGTGCAAGTTAAAATTTAGATCGTAAGTGATATCATCAAATTTGTTGATTGAGTGTTTTTATTGAGTACTTCTATAAAATTCTTTTATTGGTTTTTGTTGTGTGATTTTGGTGATTGTGTTATGTTTTTCTTTCTCCTTGTATGTTTGTGTTGTTTAAAAAATAATAATATATATAATAATTTTATTGATTTATATAAATTTACTTACCAAGAAATATATAATTAATGTATAAAAATAATCTCTTAATCACACTACAATAACATAACCATTGTACTCAAAATCATCAGCCTTTGATTTCATATATCTTATATTTCAGTATTTGATGGAAATTATTAAGTATGACTTTATTATATACACATATGTTATTAAAATAGATTTAACGCGATCCAACCCTAGATTAACGGGATAGGCTAACTATTTAATTGTCCCTATTCTATTTTCTTTTGATAGGTAGGAGATTTTTAAACATTATTTTTAGCAAATAATTTATGATACATACTACTATTTTCATAATAATGATAATTGAATACTTATTTTCTTCTAAATTGACAATAGTAATAGCCTTGGGAACCATAGTTGCCCGCTATGCTCCTTCTACAATTTCTTTCATTACTATTTCAATAAATTTCTTATCAGTCTTGATGTTGAGATCATTAAATTCTATGCATAATGAGAGTTTCATCCTCGAGATTTTCTTCGTATTATACTATTATTTTACAAAACAATTTTAGAATTATCTTTGAAAAAATTAAAGAAAAATACACTTCTACAAATTTTAAATGTTATCTTCTAATTATTTATGCTAGAAACATATAATATTTAGAGTTAATATGGGGCCCATTACCCATTGTTGGAAAAGAAAATGTCTGACAGGTAGAATTACTAAGGTGTGTATAATAATATAAATTCAACATCTTTGATTGTTTAGGGGATGGGAGAATATATAATATGCATATCGTACCAAATTAAGAAAACACATTAGCATGCCCATCCTTTGGGCTTGTACTTAAACTTTGGACAAGTTCTCGTTTAGAATTAATAAATACTAAAGTAGTGATTTGTATGGATAAGAATTAAATATTTGATCATGTTTGAATATGCATGATGAATAAAAATTGACCACTTGAATTAATTTATAGATAATATTAACTCTGTAATCATATTCTTTTAGGTTTGTTTTTTATTAAATAAATATTAGGGATGTCTTATTGTTATTTTTAAAATATTCTTAAATTATGTAAAATTTAATTATTTATTATTTTTTTGTCAGTTTATTAATATAAATGAACTTAATAAAATGTTGCTTAATCGCTTATATTTTGAGGATGTTATATGGAAGAGTTGAATTGAGTAAATTTTGAAATTTAGTCTTCCAAAATGAGAAACATGCCATGTGAGATATGTTAATTTAATTGATGCTAAAATTTTAAATTATCAATAAAGATATCTCTAATTTTATTTAGTATATTCATTAATTTATTATTGTTTCAAAAATGATACACAATAAAATCCTAAAATAATCAAATAAATATACTAATGTTTTTATATAATAAAAGAAAAGTAGCATTGGATTAAAAATAGGATCTTAACAATTATTTATTCAAATGGCACTACTGAATTACATGAGTAATATATATATTCTAAAAAACTTCAAAAGGATTATGTTTTTATATAGTTTGAAGAACACAATAAGAATGCAGTGGAGGTACCATATTCTCCACCCAAATAAAAATAAAACTGAAAATGAAAATAAAAATGGAAAATTTGAGGGTATTATATCTTTATATAAATAGAATATTGAAAAACTAAAGAAAAGTTTATATTTTTAAGTTTTTTACAAAATTAATGTCGTTATTATTCCAATAAAAAATCCATTTTGGGGGAACCAAATGATTTATTACAGCAATAATTAAATTAAAATATATCAAAGATTTTTTATAGTTATATTTAAATCACTTTCAATTAAAATAATATTTATCTACTAATTTATTCTTCTATGTAGCTGTCAATAAGATAGCTAAATAAGATATCATATTATTAAAATTATTTTACAAATAATTAAATAATAACTCATAGTATTACTTATAGCAAAAGCACCCCAAACAATCCAAGTAAATAAGCCCATGGTTACCTATGCATATATTTGGGCACACCCAAGATAAATTGGTGCTATGAAGATTTTTGTATTATATTTATGCATTTGTATAAAATATTTATATAAAAATAAATAAATAAATAAATTTAAATCACCCAAAATACCTAAAATAATAATTGAAAGATATCTCTATAACATTTTTCCTTTCCAAAAATAATATATAGGAAGCATTTAGGATTTAACCAGAGAGAAGTTTTTTTATAACAAACATCTCAATCCTATTTTGTAAATTTAGCTCAAATTATATATATATATATGCACGTATATATTTAACTTATACTGATGTATAGCTATAAGAGTAGAATTTTGATTATAAATTTAATCTTAATTTTGGGAATTATCATTATAAATTATGCTAATTTATTTATGAGGTAAAATTTCTTGAGCTATTTTAAAGTACACATTATTATTATTATTATTGTTATTGTTGTTGTTAGTCAATCTTTATTAATTAAGTAAATTAGCTTAGGTGGCTTAGTTGCATGGCAATTGCCCATGACCGATTAATAAAGTTTCCTCCCTGCGGAGTGGCTTCCACCTCACTTCCAAGTCACCGCCCATTACCCAATAGAATTTGAGATGTTCTTACTTTAAAAAAATCATTTTAGATATTACTTTTTTATTTGAATTGAATTTAGTTTACAAAATAAATATTGATATAATAAGCTTAAAAGTTTCATTTAGTAGACCTTCAAACCTTTCTTTTGTATGTGATCATAAATTATAAGGAAATGAGGATCAACAAGGTAGATGTCTCACGGTATCAGTTGCATGAATACGTATAAGTATTATTCATATGTATTAGATATTTTTTACATTTAAAGTCTAAGTTATTGAGTTATCAGTAATACATATTTTATAAACAAGTTAAAGGGTTTTTAATTTTAAAGTAGACTTTATTGTTATTATGAAAATAAATATATATTAATAAAATATTAAATTATATTAAATTATTATTCATAATAATAATTAACTAAATCTAACTATATTTTAAACAGCAACCGCGTAGCTTGATATGAAAAAAACTAATAAGCATATAGAATATCAAAAAACGGACATAAATGGACTAATTTCGATATTAAAATGTGATGGACTCATATAAATGGGATAAGTAAACTAACTATATGAGCCGATATTTGCGAAAAATTGGAGGCTTATAGAGGTTAAAGTAGACACATGGGTTTGGGCTTAATCTTTAAATTTTGAATAATATATGGTGCAGAGAAATAATGTAATAATTCAAATGTATTGCATAGTTTCTCGTAAGTTGCCATTGTAAAATTTTTTAAATGATTTTCTGATGAAAAGGGTAACAAAACATTCATATAGATATCACCTTCTTAAAATAAAAATTTTAACATGTTCATACCAACACTCAATTTTTTTATTATTTTGTATTTCTTCATAAAGAAATTGTTTTATGTTGGCTAAACAAAAAAGTGAGAAAATTTACTCTTTTTGAGATATCTTTTTAACAAAAATTGTATGATATGTGACTAAGTCCTATGTATATTGACATCTTCCCTAAGTGAATAATTACATTTTGAATGAGAATAAGTCTAACCTCAAAACTCAATAAATATATCTTTTATAAGAATTCATATTGGGGCCCCTAATATAGTAAAATGGTCACCTTTTCGCTACAAGCTATGTTGTAGGGTGGTATTGTTTCATATTGGATGAGTAGAAAAATTATATTTCTCCATTACCCCATTTCAAGGATAATTACATAGAATAGGGCTAAGAATCGAATAAATTTTGTGTATTTTTGTAAAGTGAACGATACTTCAAAAGAGAAAAAACTCTATCATCAAAACTAAATTGTTCCATCTGTGAGAATCCATACCAACGTCCCTAATACAGTAGCATGGTCATACCTTTATTGTGGGGCTATATTGTGGGGTTGATTTTCTCATAATACTTGAGTGAAAAAGATGATATTCTACTTAAAAATGAAAAGACTTCATTCATATTTGAAGTACATTTTGGTATTAAATCATATGAAACTGAATTAGAAATCTAATACATTCCATGCATTCTTTTAAAATAATCAGTATATTAAATAACAATAAAGTCGGCCACAAAACTCAACTTAACCAATGAACTTATAACGCTTAATTGACGCTCGTAAAACCAAAAAGATATTGAGCATAAGTTTGTTTGACACACTATTTGTGCTGTGATGCTTTCATTGTTATACCCGAAACATGATCCACTATTTAATTAGCATGTAAATTCACTATTTTTGCTTCTCGATAATTACGCATTCTTACGATGATCATTCACCTTAAGTTTCCCGTTAGCCCACAAAGCAATGAAAGGATTTTACAAAAGGTGGTAAACGAAGGATTCAATGCCATTCTTCGCAGTGAACAGTTATTAAATGAGTTATGCAAACGATTCTGATGTTAAATAAGTCGTAGCAAGTTGATACAAAATTTTTATCTAAGATGTCCGTATGTGTATGTGCCATGCTTGGCAAGGCAAAGGATAAATATGTTTTGGTCCAACATGGCATATGACCCCTTGTATTGAGCTCGGTGTGCCCCCAAGTCTAGGTGTGCCCCGAGTCTAGGTGTGCCAAGCACGGTCCTAATATAAATAAATAAAAAATATATGTATATAAATAAAAAATTATATAAAATATTATAAAAATATATTATATTTTATTTATTTTGTTAAATATTTTTAATATTATAATTTATAAAAATAAAAATATATATATTTAATAATAACACACTTGTTTTTAAGTTTGACTTATATTTCTAATTACTTCTGGAGTCATTAACTTCATTAGAATACAAAATAATTAAATTTTTAATATAATCTTGTATATCTAACTAATTTTTAAAAAATATATATATTTATATTTTTTATTATATTTGATATCATTTACTTATGCTTTGCTCAACAACTTGATCTTGGTGTTGAAAGCTAATTTCAATGATATCATATTTGTTGGAGGGATAAGTGATTATGTGTAATTGATATGAGCACGAAAAATATATAAGGTAATAATCTCAAATTATATTTTTAATGATAATAAATTAAAATAAGCTAATAAAAATATTGAGATCAATTAAAAATTTTGGTCAAAATTAATTTTTAGACCGAAATTGGTTAGCTTGAGTAACTTCTGACCAACTCCTGATCCATATATATGCATATTTTAGACAATAAAATCGTATTTGAATGATATCTCTATGATACTCGTATATATTTTAGGCAGATTGGTTATATCTAATATATACTCAAGAGATGTATGTGCGTATTTAAGATAGATTGTTAGCACCTGATAGATGCTCGTATGCTATATAGATTATACCTTGGTACTTGATACATGATTGGCAGATGCATGTGTTAATTTTTTATATAAGGCTTATTTGGCTAATTCTTAGTCATTTGCTAAGATTTTTAGATAGAAAATCTTTATTGTTAATTTTTAGAGAGAATTTTTTGAGATTTTTGCCAAGTCATTTATTTAAGTGCATTCAAATCAACTTTCATTTATTATTGATATTCCTTTATCACTTTAAGCGTTTATTATTTTAAATTATCATTTATTTTTTATTTTTTATATATAAAGTATTTATACCTTACATACATATCTTTCTATTCTCATTTCATATAATTTTTACTTTCTCTCTATATATATTGAATCAACACACATTTTATTTAAATGATAAGTTTCTACAATATTATAAGTGCATGTCTTTAAATTTTTCGTGTAAATTTTTATATGCTCTTATTTTATCATGTTTGCTTTTGCATATTTTCTATTTGTAAGAAAGTATTAAAAACTTTTATAAACTGTTGTAAATTTTTGAATTCTAGTAATTTCAGTAATGGACATTTTTTATATATTTTTAAATCATGTACTATTTTTCTTGTATATTTCAAAAATGTATATTCATATTTCTAAAAACTTATGACTTATTCTATGTCAAATATTTAAAGAAATAATGATGAAAATTTTATATAAGTTTGTAATAAGTATATTTTTTTGGTATGAAAAAATCTAGGAATATATTTGTATTTGAGTAGAGTTTTTAATTTCATTACATAGGAATCATTATAAAAATTTGATAAAATATATTCGAATATATCTTAATATATTATTCATAAATATAACAGTCTATCATTCGTAAGTCAAAAAAGTAGCGTTGAATTCTATCTATATGTTTATATATAGATAGCTCATTTATATATTTTGAATAATAGCATAACATTTGATTATATGAAAATAATCATAATTTGATTTTCAATATTCACTATTTGTTTGTGAGGTCATCATGACTACTTAGTCACCTATGTTTTTGTATAACTTAAATATATTTTATATATTTATATAGTTTATTAAAATTAATTATTAGTTTAAATTATACATGATAAGCCTACAAAATAATATTATTGATTTTTTGGACATTTGATCTCATAATATTTTATTATGTCTTTGATATATATGCGTGTGTGTATGTGTGTGTATTTTTTTTTTACTCATAAGAATTTATATATCTTATTAAATAATTGACTTACTTTTATTTTAGTTATTACTAACATTTCAAATTAGATAATTTGATACTTACTTGTAAGTGACTTGGTTTGAAAAGCCATTGTCCAGGACTATAATTATATTTTTGGATTAGATTATGTATAATATTAATTTGAACATTAGTTTAGTTGTTATTTTACTTTAATTGTTAAGCTTTATAATTTTAAGTGCTGAAGACGTTTGATGGCAGTGTAATAGTTTGATTTTAGTTTCTTTTAACAGTTCAGTAGGATTATGATTTTTTGATTACTTTGATTTTTGTATAAATACTCTTCTTTATATATATATTTTGATGTCATATATTATTAATATTTAAAGTCACTTTTAGGTGTGGTGTTTTAAATACTGTAATTTGACTTACAAATTTTGTGTCATTTGTCAGTATTTGATTGTATAAGTTCGTATTTTAATATTATCTTGGGTTTTGTAACGAATGAATAAACTGTTAAAATTTTAAATAATTAAGAATTAGAATCAAAATTAAGCCAATTATGGATTAAAAATTTAATAATCAGATTTTAGGATCATATATGTGACAAAATATATGTTCGTTAATTTTTCACGAATTTAAAATCTTGAACTTTGATTTACTAAGTTAAAAATGCGGTTAGACTACAAGTGATGAAGAAATTCAAATTGATTTTGTATTTTTATTAACAACTGTGTTCGATGTCGAGTCCGAATTAAAGAAAGCAAATCTTGACGAACATATTTGTTATTGCTGTTGCTTACTGCTTCTGCTAAAATGAACAATGATGGTATTTATTATAGTGCATACAAGTTCTTCATTGTATGCAGGTTATGATAAATTCAAACATTTATTTTTTTTATATTATTGGCCATCTTCATGTTACTATGAAAATCCTTCAAGACAAATGCACACCTCATATAAATTTATATGGGGTTCGTAATTATGATGAGATAGATTAAAATTGGATGATTTCTCTAATATTGTAAAAATTTTTGCTAAAAAATATACTTAGATATAATAATAGTGGACATACTATTTTAACTAATTTTGATATTTACCTAAAATTATATATTTAAATTTTATGTTTACCATCATCACCAATATATTATGTGAAAAAACATAATTGTCTAGAAAAAAGCACAAAGATATCAGTAAATAATAATAATTTGTTTAATAATAGATTTTAGATAGTTTAATGGGTACTTATAAATTTGTTAGTAGTAAAATAAAATATTTTTAAAAATATTTAATCTTTTTAACCATCTTCCAATCTATATTCATGATCAACTCGACAATTGAAAAACTTTTATTGTAGAAAATATTTAAAACAGAATGAGAAGGATATACCTACCATCTCTAACATTTTTGTAAATTTAGTTCTATCTTGTTGTATAGTTGATCTTTATATTTTTATAACTCAATTTATTTTGTTAGTATACCATATTGAATTTCTACTTCTAAAAAGAAGATGACCTTAAAGAGAACAATATTTTTTTTTTTTACGTATGAAAAATAAACTGTAAAATTTACTCAACATGAAGGTTTTAATTTTATATTAAATAATTTACTATTTAAAATTAAAAATTTTAAATTTAAAAAAATAAATTATAGAAGTATTATTTGAAATATTGTCAAAAGTAATAGAAAAATTTTATTAAATATTTTAAATTCATTTATAATAGTATTAATTATTTTAAAAATTATAAAAATAGTGTGTGAGTGCTAAAACAATTATAAATTCAATGCCACTTTTTTTATAATTTTTAGTTTTTAAAAATTTAATCTGTGGTAATATAAATATGGGGTAGGTTATTACGTGATTACCATATTTCACTAATTGAAAAAAGTATTAGTTTTTTCCTAAATTAACTTTTAAAATTAATTCTTGTTAAAATTATAAAAATGAATAGTTTCACATTTAATAGTATGTTTAAAATTTTTAACATACCTCAATTGCAAACGTACTTTTTAAATTTGTAATTTTTTGCCATAATAAAAAAGCTTTAAACTATTTGAAAATGTTAGTTCAATTGAAATTGAGGATAATTGCTATTTTTTGTATTTTTTAAGTATTATTTTTTGTGTCTTGTACATTTAGTACTTTCATAAATATTATTTTTTTATATTTTTTTATAAATTATTAATTTCTAATCATTAATTAATTTAATTTTATAAAATTATCATATACTTCTTAGAATGTTATGTAGGGGCGACCATAATTAGAAAAGGTAGCGATGATATCAAGAATATGTAAAACTTTTCTATATGTAAAAAAAATATAAATATAAAATTTTTTCACTCTGTATAAAAATTACAAACTCATATAAGATAACAAAATAGAGTCTCTACCAAATTATTTACATTGAATGTTACAAATAAATCAAAAATATAATATTTCATGACTTTTCTCCTCAAATAGTTTCATATAGGGATATAATCTCTCAAATATTCACTTGTTATGTAAAAAATAAATTAAATCTTTATATTTTTAGTAAATTTTAATAAAATTTTAAAACGTTTTGTAAAAAACATATACATATAATAATTCAAAAATAGGAGTGTAAATGATAACATCCATGTATAATGAAACAAAAATATTAAGTGAAAATGATGGATACAAAAAATTAATGAAAGAACGAATTTAAATATATTTAGATATATGATTTATCATATTTGACTTAAAAAACTTTAAAATTTCATTTATTTTCCTTACTCTCTTCTTCTTCTTTTTTTCTTTATCTATTTTCTCTCTCTTTCTTAGAAAAATGATTGAAAATCAGGTAAAGAGCCTTTAAATATCTAATCAGCGCATGAGTATCAGATAGGCATACATCAAACGTCACCGCACACAGGCAGGCATGCACAAGCCCCAGATGAGGTAGCTCAAATGCCAATACTCTAGCCCAACTACACATAAGTAATGTAACATGTGCATATTAAGCATTGCATATTTTATCTAATCCATGCATGGGTGCCCCATAAGTGCCTGTCAAATGCACAATTACTGCTTTGAATATGCTAAATGTGAGAGCTAGGACCAATCAGACGCTATAATTTTTCTTTAAACATTTTATTATATAATTATTTTTTAAATTAACTCAATACATATAATAATAATATCATAAATTACAGAAGAAAATTTGAATATTATAGGAAATCGAAAATTTGAACATTATAGGAAATCTTCTTTCAATTTTACTCCTCACAAAAATCGTAGGAGATTCGTTTATAAAGAATACTTTTATGGTTTCATATATTATTATTATTTTTAACATTATTATCAATATTATTATTATTGTTATTATTGTTGTTATTACTATTAGTATTACTGAATTTTTAAAATTTTATATGAAAAAATATTTAGATGATACTATTAAATAATATAATATTTTATATATCTATTTATATTAATAATATAATATAATAATAGATAATTAAATAGACATCATATTAAAATAAATTTTTGATATAAATCTATGAGAAAATGGAGTCATGAAATTCAAGGGAATGTCAACTGAAAACACCTTGGCGACGGGTCGACGATTGGCCAATGGGAGACGCCGGATTCAGAGGACGCTGTCAACTAATTGCCTTCGTCCTCGAGGTGTCAGTGTAGCACATGACACAGGATTAAAGGGACGCTGTGATGCATCTTCTATACGGCATATGTAAATCTAAGGGCACCCATTAATTTTTTTATTAAATAAAAAAAGAATTTATTTTATTTTTAATAATAAACAAAAGACATTATTAAATTTATATCTAATGATTGTCATACGATATCGTATACACATTATATAAAAGCTGCGTCTCAACACCTCCTCCCTACACAAGATTTGAGGAGCACTGCAACACCGCTGTCGTATAACATGCATGCGATGCTGTTTGTCGGCGGTTTCCCCTCCCTACGTAACACAGTTCCGTATCCAAAAAATTGACAATGATAGTTTAGCAACAGCATAAATGCAAGGAAACAATAAGAAATTACTATGCCTGCACGATGAGATGATGAGTAATGGCCACTGAATCAAGAATTAAACGATTTATAATTCATACACCGGCATTCGCCATTGAAGGCACGGAAAACAACGTGAAGAGTAAGATCAACATCTATGACTGGGGCAAACGCCTAAAGTGCCGAAATGAAATCATCACACAACAAGCTGGATGCCTTCTGCAAATGGCACCACGGAAGTAGAAGCATAATTTATATTGATCTGATACTGTATAAAAAATAATTGACATGTTGAGTGTTATATTTATATGCAAAGAGGACGGTATGTATGGAATACACAATTATGAGAAAAAAAACAATTATAAAGGGAAGATGATTATGGGAATATATTTATTCTGTAACATCCAGTTTAATTAATTAATTAATTAATTAATTTAATTAATATCTTACTCGATTACATCTCAAGACTCAAATGAAATTGGCAAAATTTTAAAAAGTTCAAGACTTTGTAAATCAGATGTGACCCTGAAATCATACGTCGACAATCATATCATAGGGTCCAAAATATCACACCCGAAAGTAACTCCGAATATCAATTATACCATAACGTCAAAATATACGTAAGAATATATGTCTATATAAAATCAAAATAAACAAAAAATCACATAACATAACCGAATTTCAACTACATCACCAATGAGAACATTGTAGATGTTTATATAATACAAGTGCCATTAACCGAAAAAATTTAAGTATCCTAAAGTTATTGTTCCGAGGCAAAAGTACAGCATCAAAGCCATCTTGATTTTAATTCTATGACCGCAAATGGCTCCTCTACCAATGATCCTTACCTACAAGTGGTTCTGAACTGCTATTCCTAAGAGATTAACAAAAATAAATAAATAAAAGTATGAGTGAACTAATTACTCAATAATTCATATAAATTTTTTATAATCAAATATATAATTTATTTTTAAACATGTTGGAAGGAACATTAAATCAAAATTCAGATGGATGGCCATGAATTTTCATAACATACGTACACAGCTTTCAAATTCTCCTTTTCGATTCTTAAATCAAAATATGTAACAAAAATTGTGCTCAAACATGCTAATTTTCATAGACCAAGGGTCAGTAGGGTATCACCGATAAAGGAACGAATAATCAAAATCTGAATTATATTTATTTTCATACAATTGAAAGTATTACACTATTATTCAAGACCTATAAATAAATCGTCATATATATAACTCTATAGATGAAGTTGAATGACACTCTTATCCCGCGAATGATAAATTTTAATATTATTACCATTATAATATATTAAGTTATATCATAATTTATCACCGCTAATTTCTTAAATTGGCATGTGTATAACTTAGGAAAAATTCTATCCAAACACAAACAGTCTTTTTATATTTTATCATTTTGGAGAAAATATCCTTTACTTTTTCACAAATTATAGAGTTTTCTTATAAGCTATTTCAAATACTTTTCTCCATTGATTTCAATTTCTAAAAAAATTGAGCATATTTATTTTAAAATATATAATACTACATTATAAAATTTCTCAATATGATAACTATCTACAGTAAAATTATAAAAAAACTAGAAAAAAATTCTATGATCCCACTTTTACTTTCAACTGACAATATATAAGGATATTTTAAAAAAAATTTAAAACATACAAGATATATACTTAGTGATTTTAACCATATAGGAATCTCATACAAAGATTTAAAGCTTACAGAAACATTTAAACTTGATTTCAAAACATGCATGAGTTGTGGTGTAAAAAACAGTTGAATTATACAATGTGTAAATGTTTAAACATGAATTTTATACAATGCTATAGAAAAATAAGAATGATAATTTATGCATACGATAATATGTATCTTAGGTACAAAAATACAATATACATGAGTATTCAAAATAATGAATAGTCAATGGAATAGAAAAAAATCAATAATAAAAAAAAAGGAGGCCTAGAATGTAATTCTTTTAACTTTAAATTTATTAAAAATATTTTTAGATTCACTTCAAATGGCTTTCTCTAACCATTTCTTTCTCCTCCTTTCTCATTCTCTATTTTTTCTCAAAATCTAATAGAAAAAGAATAAAAATTAGTAAGACGTGACTTTTATATAAGATTGTGCACTTATGCACAATCTATCAAAAGTACTCTCAAACATCCATTAAGTGCGCATCGGGCGTGAGCATTCTACCAAAACGAGCTCGAGCTCTAGTCGGGCGTTCCTCAATCGTAAACTCGCTGTCCAAAACAGGCAAATACGTGCGTTAGACACCGGTCAGTCGTCACTCAACCCGATGTGACTCGATCTAAAATTAATTTTAACCCAATCTTTCATTTATGTTATGAATTCGGCTAAAAAAATAGGTAATATAAATAATCAATAATAAGTATAATCTACAATTTAAAATCCTAAAATATGAAAATATCCAATACAATGCCAAAATTGAAGTTGGACCTAAAAAATATCTAACCACTCCAACAATGACAAAAATAATAGATAGTAATATTAATCATTCATAAGGGTTTCCAAACTACCCGTCCAGATAATAAAATATGTACAACCTGCCGATAATGTCCATAAGGAAAATGGTGACCATCGAGTTAATACAAACCATGCCACCGAACTAATATAAATAAAATGTCACAATAACCAAATAACAAGATAATCTGAACTCTAATTTCATAACAATAATATACACTAATGTTAGTCCATCTGTCTTTCCCTCAATACCACAATGCGTTCAATACAAATGTAATCCAACTATAAAACAAAAATCATAAAAATATAAAAGAAATGCAAATCAATGCCCACGTCCAAGCTCTTTGTAAGATATTTGTAGCCTCCTAATTTAAAAGGATAACAAATAATAAAAACGTGAACCTAATATTCAATAAGTATAATTATGTATATAAATATGTAATAAAACCATCCATCTATAATGTCATGTCCCCATTCCAAACCCAAATATTAATTAATGACATCTTTTCATTAATATTTAATAAACCCAAACTAATGATAAGTGTGAATTTCATATCGATAATCTTTTCATTAATATTTAATAAACCCAAACTAATGATGGATATGAATTTCATATCGATAATAAAATCGACTTTAAAAAATAAATAGTCTAACCATAGAACTCGAAAAACCTTATCATTAGGTGGTTAAAAATATAGATCATAACATGACATTAACATATGCGTAAGTAGTCTTGTTTATACTAAAATTAGAGGAAACACATAACCAAATTGGATAATCAGAGCCTAATAGCATCATCAGTAAAAGCAATTTAAACTGTGGTACAATGCTAACTTTACCAACTAAAATTTAAATAACATCCTAAAACTACTATTCTAAATAAAAATACAATAGCCAAATAACCAAATAAGCTTTTTTCACAATCAGTTCCTTGACCATAATCTTTACCTACAAGTATCTGAACCTACTAATTTAAATGGGGTTAGTGAAAAATAAAAGTAAAGAGTAAAATAAAAGTTCAATAAAGTATATAATTGTATAATTTAATATACAATTTATATTAAAATATGTTGAAATGAAGAATTGACTAATTTCATATGCAATATTGTGAATTTTCTTAACAAATTTGTAGACTTTCAAATTTCTCTTTTTAGTATATAAACAAAATGTGCTATATAAATTTTATGTTTGAACATGCAATTGTTATGGATTAAGGGCTTGTAAGACATTACCAACTAAATAGCGAATAATCGAGACTCAAGTTATACTTATTTTTATAAAATTAAATACTTTACACTACTATTTAAAACCTGTAGGTGGATCGTCATACATATAACCCTATAAATTAGGTCAAACATCATTTTTATCTGTAGGTGATAGGTTCAAATCTTGATCACCACTATAATATACTAAGGTATTACTATAATATCTTATCGCTAAATTTTGTATAATGGTCCGATACGTAAATAAATAAAAATTTATACAATTTCACACAATCCTTATATTTTTTCTTTTTGGAGAAAAATATTATTAATTCTTTAATAAATTGTAGAATTTTTATTCAAATTGTTTCAAATTCTTGTGATGCAATCAATTGAGTTTCTACAACATTTTGAACATATTTATTTCAAAGAATGAAATGCTACATGCTGGGATTTTTTAAAATATGAACTACTATAATAAAAATTTCAGGTAAAAATTAGTAAAATCCTAACATATCAACATATCCTTTCGAATATCAAGCATGTAGGGACATTTGATGAAATTTCAGAGGCATGCAAAGCATATTTTTAGTAATTTTTAATATATAGGAATATTATGTATAAAAATTAAACATGTAAGAGCACTATGTTAGAACTTTCGAGAATGCATGAAAGAGAATTGTAGAAATTAGCCACGTAATATAATGTATATGGGTTTAAACATAAATTTGATATAATGCTGTAGAAAATAAAAGGTTTTGTATATATATGTGATAAATAGATAACTTAAGTATAAAAATACAGAATATATAAGTATTTAAAATAAGAAATACTCTAATAAAATGTAAAAAAAATTCAACAATAAAGGAAAGGGAGTTTGAGAAGTACTTGCTTTAAATTCAAATTTACTAAATTTTTTCTTAAAATCACCTCAATTGGCCTTTTCTAACTTTCTATTTACCATTCTCTCTATTTTTTCCTTCTCCTTTTATTTCTCAAAACCAAGTAAAAAATGACCAAAAATAAGCCGGACATGACTTATATAGTAGATTAGTGTACATGTACTCATTAAGAGCGTATCAGACATCGCGGCTAAATACTGTGGAGCATGAGTGTCATTTCAAGCGTGCATCATGACCTAGTATTCTATTTCAGCGCGCTCTAGTGTCCCTCAAGTGTGCATCGGATATGAGCAAATCCGAAAAATATGCTCGAACTCAGGTTGGACATTTGTCAGGCACAATCTCTTTACCCAGAATACGTAGGGGTACACATTGAGCGTCAGTCAAATATCCTTCAACTCAATGTGACCGAGTGCAACTTTGACTTTGACCAATTTTAATCATTCTTAATTTTAATTTTATTTATTTTAATTTAATTAACTTTGATTAAATTTTAAAATTTGAAACCCGTTCTTTACACATAAATAGAGTGCATGAGCAAATCAATAATACAGATACAAAATCTATAAAAAGCTAAAATCTAAAATCTAAACATGCAATCTGACGAGTCATCCAATATTCAAATGTGGTCTCATACGTAATGGGTATAATCCAAAATAAATATTGAATGGTCCAAATGTACAAAACCAACCAAATCTAGTATCCAAAATAAAACAACAGTCAAAACACACAAATCTCAAAACAAGTATCAAATATCCAAATCAAATGTAGATAAAATATTAAAAATCTAAAATATGTTCAAATCAGAGAACCAACAGTTAAAAGATTGATTTTAAAAAAAGATTACACATACTTCAAATAATTTGAGACTGAATTAATATTATTCAGAACCATAGGTAGGCCATCCTTTTCCTATAGTTGGGGTTGAGCACCTCCTTTTTCTACCACCCCTGGATGATAAGAGTAGTCATCAAGTATGTTTGAATATATTAGAATATCTAAATATATTAGTTCTATTTAATTTCTTATGATGATTCTCATAAAAATCAAACTGAGAAGGGTCTTTATATTAAAGTCTAAAACTTTTCATATATGGTTGAAAATTACAAAATTTTAATTTGAAAATAGAGTCTGACCTAAAATATATGTATGGAATACCACATACAAGTCCCATATAGAAGTTTTCATGACTTTTTCTTAACAAATATTCTTATATATAAATATAACATTTTAAAATATTTACTCATTTTCACAAACAAAAAAAAAATCCTTAAATATTAACAAAACTTAACCAAAATCCTAAAACATTCAATAAAAAGGGCATGCATTGGGCAAATAATAAAAGTGGGGTAACTAAAATGACATAAATGTACACAAAAGCTATCAAATGTAAACAAAACTACACAAAAATAAAAATAGACTAAAGATAGGGTTTAGGGATATTTACCTTCAACCTTTAATTTGATATATTTGACCAAATGATGTTTCAAAATCTTTTCTTCTCTTTCTTTCTCTTCCTTCCCTTCTCTTTCTCTCTCTCATTTCCCTTCTTGCTCAAAATGACCAAAATATTGGGCCGTTCCCTTATATAAACGAACTGGTGCACGAGTGTCACCTCAAACATGTATCAGGCACCACGCCTAACCCTAACGGCATATGAGCACTGCATCAAATGCTCTTTAAGTGCGAGCAATCTGCCAAAATTATATTCGAGCGCCATTGAAACATGCATCAGGCGTACTTCAATCTACTCAAATTTTGCTAGAGCGGTCCAAAACAGTCCTCAGGCGCGCCTAATCTACTAAAAGTGTGTATGAGGCCACATCGTGCATCCCTCAGGGGCTAAAACTGGTTTATTCTTCTAATTTTTTTCAAATTCAAATTACATAATTGTTTTTAATATATCCAAAATAAACCCACAATATACTGATATTATTAAATCAATGAAATGGAAAATCAGGTGTTACAATTTGTCATTTCTTTTAAACTTAGTTAATCATAATCAAAATTATAATTTAAAATTCATATATTACAAATTTAGATGAATCGGATTCAAAAGTTGTTGGTAGAATCATAATTGGTGGAAGGCAAGTGAATCAAAGGGCACTGCAACGCTTGGTGAAGCCGAAGGAAGTTGAGTTTGAAAATGTTTAATCCAATGGTTATGAAGGGATATAGGCTATTGGGATCAAGTAACCAAACTTTATCACATGAAAAGTCTGTAATAAACCTCTAACAAAACAGACTATTGAATCATCTTGTTTGAATTCTATAATGAGATTAGATGATATCATGCATTAATAAGAAACTGATCATATAATGAAAGGAATGCATAAATTAATGCGAAATTTTTTTTTCAATTTCAATTAAGAAAAGATCATAAAAAAATAGTCTTCACTATAATATGTGACTTTGGTTACCCCTATCTCTCTCAAAATCACTATCAAATTTTTTAGAAAGTATGAAAAATTGAGTAATGAATAATAAAAGAATGAAAAATTTTAAAAACAGAAACATGATTAAAAGCCCAAGAAATGGCAAATTCTCCTCCTACCCTTCTTCTTTTTCTTTCTCAATTTAATATTCAAAGTGTTATGAATAAACTCACATTTTCCAACTATTTTGGAAAAATTTTCACTCAATATTAACACACATCTCTTTTTATCACTCTCATTCTCTCCTTTCTCACTTAAAAAAACTGAGCAAACTACTCACATAAAAGAATCTTGTAACTCCCCATCACCAAAACATATTTTATAACGTTAGAAAATAATTAAACTACGTAAATTATTTAGAATAATTATGTGTTCACTCATGCATGAGCGGCTCATAAGCATGGATAGTTGTATTAGGTCACTTGAGGGACCTAGGAAATTGATCTCATGCATGTATGATGATAAAGGTCATGCCTAATACCCACCTAATACACATGCATGTATAATAATAAAAGTCATGCCTAATATCAGCCTAATACATATGCATGCATACATGTATGGCAGCAAGTGTGTACCTTAGGCTGTGCATGAAGGACAAGTGTGTTTGCAACATAATAGCCTCCCACCCGATAGGCACACGATTAGTGCTCATGCGCCAATTTATATAACTGAAGATCTCATCTGATTTTTCAGTCAATTTTTTAAAGAATTTCAGATACGAAAGAGAAAGAGAAAAAAAGAGAAAAAAATGAAGAAAAAGAAAGAAAGAAAATGTGAGTCTAAAGTGATTTTAAGAAAGAATTTGATAATTTTAAATTTAGACAATTATAACTATATTTTTTCATTTGTTACTGAAATCTTTAGAAGTTCTTATTAACTATTGCCCCCGAATTCATATGCATATAATATTTCTTTACTTTTTTTGAGTTTGAAATTTATGCATGTTAGATTTGTCTATAAATTATGTGATTTTACATATTTGTATTTTTAGTTAAACACATTGTTAAGAATTTTTGAAAATTTTGAACATTTAATAGTTGCATGTCCTTATGCAAGAGCTTAATAAAAATTTCTACAACTAAGTTTAAACCAAGATATTTGTTTTTCATATTCTAGAAATTTGCTTATTTGTACAAAGTGTTTTGATTTTTTATCTGAAAAGGACAATTTTAAAAAATTATTAAAATATATTTAAAAATATTCTAATATATTAATTTGTAGGTTAATATCATTTTCTAATATCCATAAGTTAGAATAGTAATATTTGTCTCTATCTATAGAGTATAATACATAATAAGCCTAACCACAAGTTTAAAATAGTGGTGCATGTCTCAAACTATGGATAAAAATTGTAATCCAATATTTGATATTCAACTCTAAGTGGTAATATTATCACGGACCGTTGATTTTTATTTTTGTTCTCACTTTTTTGGCATTTTTAAGTATGATGATTGTCATTGATTTTCTCACATATTTGCCATGTATATCCACAGTAACCATGTTTGTCACCTTACAACATTTGTCACATTTTAGATTAGCGGCTTAAATTACTTGCAAGTTTTAATCATAGAAGAGTTTCTAAAATATTAGCTAGAAGTTATTTTTGTATTTTGCAAATTATAGTATGGATATGGATGTAATTTGGCATATGTTTAACGTGGGATGTATATTGTTAGAACAATTCTAGTTAAGGCTGATGGGCCTCGAATTATAAACTATACAACAATGATGTTGTTGTACTTAGAGTGATAGACAATTCATTCAGATTTTAATGAGTATTGAGGACCTACACCGACCAGAAGGCCAAACAAGAAGAGTTTGCCTAAATCCTGGGATGACACACACATATATATTGATGCATACGAAGAATCTAAATTATTATTAGAATAAATTCAAACTAGATTATTAAACTTTCTTTTATATATTATATACTACAAAAATAAATAAGAATTCAAATGATTCTAGATTTGCTCTCCAACACATCTACTAATACTCAAATAAGTAAATTTTTTTAAAAATTTGTAAAGTTAAAGAGGCTGAGAGGATGAGAGAGAGAAAGAGAAACGGAGAATTAGTTAATTTATTTCGTGAAATAATAAGTATGTTAGAGGGCATTATTTTGTCCTCATTTTTCAAAATCTATCCCCTTTTAAAAAAAATGGAGTGTATTTATAACTATATCCTCAATTAGTGGTGGTTTCCTGAATAGAAATAATTTGTAACAACCTAGACCTAGGTTCCTTGATTCATCTGAGATTATTCGTACAAAAAACCTCAAATTATAGAAAATATGAATTATCCATGATTAATGCAAACATTTATCAATATAAATGAAACTAGACATCAATATTTTGTCGCAATCACGATCCAAAGGTTATAAGTGAAACTGGACATTAATTTGGACATCAACTTAACATGAAATTATAACTGTACGAGATAATAAAAAATTTCTTGGATCTTATTCTACCATAGTAAGCTAAAAGGTTGCATATTTATATCCAAAATGTTAAGTAAACACCACAATGTTACCAAACATCCATGACATTCTTATTACCCTACAATCCTCTAAGAGGTTGTACCCATGATATGCTTATATCTCTAATAATGTCCCTCCATTGTGATATCTAGAATATCACTTTTTATGATGGTTACTAAGTTTTAAGTGTCTTTTTTTAAGATAAATAATCTCGACTTCGGATTAAAATAGGTAACAAAAAATTATAGACTACCCTACATTTTTACTTCCTTTCTCTTAAGGCCACCGCTATAAAAGATAATAAGAAATTGAGGAAAGTAATCCTTCCTTTCTCGTATGAATACATGTATCTCTCTTTATTGATGTAAATCTATAAGCTTGCATACTGTAATTGTGAGAATCAATCATACTTTTTGTTTGATGTAAAAATGAGGTGAAAACAAAGCCTACAGCTCGATCGAAGAAAAGTCTGAATTTTTAAAGGCTTTACGCTGAACCGAGGCTTGATAATTTATACAATGGAGCTACAAAAATCTTTGTTTTTTATGTTATATTTTAAAAGTTTGAAATTTATGGTTTCGATCAAAATCAAAATGGAAGAAAAACATAGCACCAAGATTTGTTTGGACTATCAAAATTGTTACAATGAATTGAAATGGTGAGAAAATGGCTAATGGATTGACCGGTCAATAGGAGCATTGACCGGTCATGTGGAGAAGACAGTCAACCGGCATTGACCAGCCTTGTGGAGAACGTGGATGGTGGAATGTGGGCCGTCCACAAGGAAATCCAGAATGGTGCCAACTCAGATGATTTTTTGAGGATACATGATCTCAGACGGTTATACGGGAGTCGTTTTTATACAGCGCATATTCATATTGTTGGCAATGACAAATCTTACCGGTGGATATGGAATATTTCTCAGATCTGTTGTATATTGGCATCGATATTAAAAGCAAGTTGAAAGACTTGCTATTTAAAGACACAGACGTGTGTGGCTAAGTGTGAAAACAAAGAAAGAGTGAAAACGGTGAAGGAATGAGAGAATTGTGAGCAACACATAGTGCATTGCTTGTATCCTGTTCTTTGTTTCTTTTTTCTCTTACATTTGTGTAACAGTGAAAATTGTTCATAACCTGACATAATAGAATTGGTTTCGTGGACAGATTATTCAGTAATTTTTTTCTTATTTGATAAGGGTTTTCCACGTATAATGTTGAGTGTTCATTCTCTTCTTCCTCATTCCTTTTTTGTATCTATCTGTGGGGTAATCGGATGCTTTCTATCCCCAACAATACTAAGGATAAAATTTTGATTTAATATAATTATAGATTAAAAAATTACTGAATTTAATTTTGAGATCAAGCATGTGACAATTCATAGATATTCTTATTATCTCATATAGTTGTGACATTGTCTTGAAATAATGTTTCGACTCAGTAGAATCATTGCTACATTTTTTATATTCACTTATTCTTATAACTCTAATGTTATAGTTATGACAAAGTGTTAAACAAGGGTAAGTATATTGCTTACTGTTATTAATTTTTTAATACATTTAATATTATAATATAAAATACTTATTTATATTATGATATTATTAATTTTATTTTCTTATTTGATATTTAACTCATTCTTATATTTTTTTGACTCCAAATTAAAAAGTTATTATAGTATTAGTCAGAGTTCTGAATAATTATTATTTGGATACCATATAGAGATGATTTTGGAGTTTGTAGTCTCTAAGTAAGAGTAGGAAAGGTTTCTTTTTTTTTATTGTCATTTCTTTATTTTTATAAAGTGGTTAGAAATTTGTGGTTTGGACTATGTCTCTTGATTTCTACACACTTTGCTTTGTAATCCTCGCTAGAGAAAAGGCTTCTACCCAATTGATAAAATTATTAACTATGCCAATAAATTTTTTTCCTGAGTCAACTACCAAAGAAGGACCTAGAATGTGTTGCCTCCACTATACAAACATCCGTAGGGCCGCAAAACTTAGAGTTTTGTGTGTAATTGCTTAGAGACGGTGCTATAGATCAAATCACTGTCATATTTTTTCACAAAATTTGTAGCATTTATTTTCATTGCTTGCCAGCAATAACATTGTTTCATAATTCTGAAGGTTAAATTCTTGTTTCTCAATTTCGTCTCACATATACTAATGATAAGTCCGGTATCACGGGCCAACCTAAAACCTGAAGCGTGACGAAAAAGCTTTACGAAAATAGAAAGTATTTCATTTTGGTGGAAGAAATTCCCCTTGGCAGAAATTAGAACCAGCTTTGGAGAAAAGATTTTTACTTCCTCCCTCAATAAAAAGACAGGTTTCAGATGATGAAAGGGGAGGGTGGCCTTCCTAAAAGCTGTTCCCCTTTTTAATTGCTCATCAGCATAAGGGAGCATCTCGAAACACTTCAGAGAAGACCCTGCTCCTCTGTCATTGTGGTCACTAGCGAACAGTGGTGCCCATCACGCCTCACCAAAATAGAACACGAAATTCCGCCTCGAGGGAAACTTGCTCCTTCCCGCTACTCATGAGCCAAACAAGGCACGAAGCCCTCTATTAGTGGCACCCCACTCTCTCAGCCCTCAGTTCGCGTCCTCAGTCGGCAGAGCACAAGGCCTTTGCCCGTTGCTCCAATTCACCGCCCGGAGCATTATGAAGCCCTTCTGAGGGCACCCTGCTCCTCTATCCCTGTCGTCGATGAAATAAGGTTCGGGTCCCTACCTAGCAACGGCATCCAGTGGCTCTCCTCCAAGCAAGGACGAAACAAAACATGACGCCTCAATGATGGAGCTCCAATGTTCTCACCAGACGGAGTCCGAGAGCTCCAAATGCAGTGCCCCGGCTCCCCTGCTCAAATTCTAAGCTCACTGGTGAACCAAAGTAGTACGAAACCCCGTCAATGGTGCCTGGTCCTCTTTTCTCGACTCTGATGATGCAGTAATCGAAGCCCCATGGCAGTGCCCAAATCTCTCTCATCCAGTGGAGCTCAAAGCTCCCATCGATGGCGCCTTCCCATCGAAGCCCCACGGTGGTGCCCATATCTCTCTCATCCAGTGGAGCTTGAAGATCCCATCAATGGAGCCTTCCAATCAAAGTTCCTATTGATGGCACCCGGATCTCTCTCATCCGGTGGAGCACAAAGCTCCCAAAAATGGCATCTAGTGCTTCCAGATTCCCTCAACGATGCTCCCCCAAAATGGGGTGCAGTGGCTCAGAGCAAAGCAGGGTGTGTCCATCTTTGCAGCACTCTCTCTCTCTCTCTCACTCACTCCGACCGAGTCTAGAACTTTGCTACTCGACTCTTGAAACAAAGCCCTAACTCCGGGCTCATGGCTGCGGGTGTGCCACGCCTTTCTTGGGCTCTCCACTACCGGGGCAACAAGGACATCCCTAGCTGCCAAGAACACAAAAGTTGCCCGCTCAACCGAGCACACCTTCAAGGCTCAGCCCTTCCGTCTAGTAAGCCACCCCTAGGGTACACTTCTAAGTTGCCTTTTGCAGGGGGTTTTGCAGGCGCAACCCAAAGCAGAGACATCACCAAGTCGCCCTCCGTGGGTGCACCTCTAAGCTGCCCTTCACAGGCGCACCCCCAAACGAGGACATCACCAAACCGCCCGTCGCGAACGAACCTCCAAGCAGGGATATCACCAAGTCGCCCTCCATGGACGCACCCCCAAGCGGGGACATCAGCAAGCCGCCCTCCGCGGGCGTACCTCTAAGCTGCCCTCTGCAAGTGCATCTCCAAGCGGGGACATCACCAAACCGCCCTCCATGGGTTCACCCCCACTATCAAGCTGCCCTCCACGGGCGCACCTCTTAGCTGGCCTTCGCAACCGCATCCCTAAGCAGGGAAATCACCAAACCGCCCTCCGCGAGCGCACCCCTAAGCGGGGATATCACCAAGCCGCCCTCCGCGGGCACACCTCTTGTAACATCCCCGGCGTATCTGCATGTGGATATTGTCTGCTTTGACCTGTGAGAACTTCGCGACGTCTCCAACCTACAAGCCTCATGGTTTTGTTTCTGGCAAGCCAACGGCCCCCAAAACGGGTCCCCCAGAGTGGCGCAGTGGCGGCACAGCGTAGCGAGATATTGTCCTCTTTGGCATGGGAGAACTTTTCAACGTCTCCAACCATACACAGGTCTCAAGATTTTCTCCTGGCGAACCCCCCATAGGCTCCCAGGATGCGTCTATAAGGAAGAGGTATCCACGCCCTTGTAAAGGCACACTTCGTTCACCTCCCCATCCGATGTGGGACTCTACAGTCTACCCCCTTGGGGACCCAGCATCCTTGCTGGCACACTAGATCGGATCCCGACTCTGATACCATCTGTAATGTCCCTGACGTGTCCACATTTGGATATTGTCCACTTTGGCCTGGGAGAACTTCACAGCGTCCCTAGCTTATAGGCCGAGGCTTGGGAGAACTTCGCGGCGTCTCCAGTCTACAGGCCTCACAGTTTTGTTCCTGGCGAGTCAACGGCCCCCAAAATGCGTCCCCCAGAGTGGTGCAGCGGTGGCATAGAGTGGCGAGATATTGTCCTCTTTGGCCTGGGAGAACTTTCTAGCGTCTCCAGCCATACACAGGCCTCAAGGTTTTCTCCCGGTGAACCCCCCACAGGCTCCCATGACGCGTCTACAAGGAAGAGGTATCCACGCCCTTATAAAGGCATGCTTCGTTCACCTCTCCATCCGATGTGGGACTCTACACCTCTAAGCCGCCCTCCACGGGCGCACCCCCAAGCAAGGACATCTTCAAGCCGCCCTCCACAGGCGCACCCCTAAGCCCCCCTCCGCGGACGCATTCATGGAGCCCAAGCCTCCAAGCATGTGCCTCTCTCATGCTCCCCAATTTTTAGCATCTTAAGCCTGCATTCCTCCATTTATTGCAAAAGGTCTCTAATTTGAACGCCGGAGTGTCAGTAGGGGACAGCTCCCCCGTCGGCCTCTAACCTCTTATTTGTGATTTGTGTTGTACGGGTTTCAAGTTCATAGCGATAGAAACAAGACCCACTCGTGATTCGAAGGCTCCCTAATCCGTACGATAATCGGGACCCAAAACGCAACAACTAAGATGCACCCGTTTTAAAGTATAGTTGCCTCTGCCGAGGTCAAGCTATGCATATAAGGTATAAAATAGCCTCTTTTTTAGAGTAATTTGTCCATAATTGTATGCCAGCTAATAGTTTTAAAGTACAGAGCAATCCACTGGGCTTCTTTTAGATAACTTGACAACATTCCAACTTGAAGGAATTTTACAAAAGGGCTCATCTAAGTTACCTCATCCGACACTTAGAGAATTTACTCTTACTCCTCATTATTAGGTCTTTAGAAGATCTCTTGTATATCTTTTATGCATATTATTCTAGGACCCCTAAGTCGAGAGGACAATCATCCGTCCGTAAAATGAGGCCTTGGCACCGCCCCAAGTGGCCCATGAGCGGCCACCTCAAAACCTCGACCATCTGTCGAGTGGCACAAAGCGGTCCAGAAACCTTGGCGCTGCACCAAGTAGCCCATCAGAGGTCTCGTCCGAGCCTCGACCTTGCGTCTAGCGGTCCGAAAGAGGACACATCCGGACTTTGACTCCACGTTGAAAGGGTCCCAAGCGACCCGCTACCTTCGTCTTGCGCCAAACGACCCAAGCGGTCAAGACATTAGGCCTAGGGGCTTTTGAAGCTTCCCAACTTTCGGTCACCAACACGTTAGGGGGCAATAATTGCAGGCGTGTGGCAACCTTCTCACGAAGAATAGAGCACCCCCAGTCTACGATGGTCGAGGGCTAGGACCTTGTACACTGTAGCGATAATGCCTTGAGTAGGGGCCACGCACCTAACGCGGATACTGCACAATGAAAGGCCAAGACTCAAAGTCCGACTGTCGTGGCCTGAAAACCCGGCTGGTCCTCAATGCGGCTCCACAGGACTTACGACGACGTCTACTTTACTGCATCGAGCTTCCCATTAAACGCGTGAGATGTGACGATATTTTCTGAAGAAGGACGAGTACAGTGTAAGAAGGCACCGGATTAGAGCCTTGACGATAATAGCTTCGCAAGTTTAGTCGTTGAATGTGAGACATGACGTCATCGATCACATTGGGAGACAATGTATGCAAAAGAGAAAGGAGCTGCTTTTCATTCACTTGTACAAGGAGCAAAAAAAAGGTGAGAAGAGGAAAGAAAAGCAATGTATACAAACAAAACTACTGCAGAGGGTCGGACGGACCAGCCTCCTCAAGAAAATTCCTTAGGCGAGATCTGTCCCTGACCCCAGCGTTGCTAGGGTGGAAGACTCCTTCCGAGATGTCAAGAGCTGCAAGAGAAGCAATCCTATAGCACAGGCGAATGCCGTCCCAGAACCGAGTCTCCATCACAAGATCCGCCTCCGACAAGTAAGCTGGCCCCTCAGATTCCTGGACAAGCGTGAATTGTCGTCTTCGAGAACGGTGAGCGCCTCTTTCAGTCGTTCCACCTCCAGCTGTAGACGCGCGGCCTCTGATGCACGTTGCCCATTCTCCACCTTCAAGCGCCTAACATCCTCTTGCGCCTGCTCGCTGTCTTCTAGAAGGGAAGTGACCTTTGCTCTTGTGCACTGGACAACGTGTAGCCCACGATGAAAGCTCCTGTGCAGAAGGGCGGCTAGCTCATCAAGAGAGTTAGCATCCTCAAGTGTTTGCTTGGAAATTGAAGAAATCAGAAAAATGCCCAAAAATAATAATTGTGAAATAACAACCAGTTCGGAGCAATCGTACCTAAGCGGAAGCAGCGTCCAGAGGACGTGTTAAATCTCCTGACGCAGACGCGCCCAGGGGCTCCTCTTGTTCAACCACAGCTCCCGCGGAAGGCAAACGAACGCTTGGGGGCTTCGGCTCCTGAGCTATCTCTCCCACGGCCGTCTCAGCACCCGGCGGGCCGGCCTCCGATACGACTTCCGCCTCCGACGCCACGGGGACCCCCTCTAGGATCCCCCCCTCCGAAATTGGCTCCACAAAGATCATAGCCGGCTCCAAAGATCCCTCTAACTTCGACGCTGGTGCGCATGCTTCCTCTGGGTCATCGGAGATCAATGTGCTGCCCATCGTGCCTGGAGCCACCTCCATGACCAGCTTCGGTGGTTCCAAATCGACGAAGGAGTGCGCAGGAGACTCCTCACCAGGGTGAAACCCCACTTCAGGGACGCCATACTCAACTAGCGCCACGGCCGAAATCGGAGTAGGTTCGTAAACCTCCTCCTGAGGCCTGATGGTTGACGTCGCCTCCAGGGCTGGAGCCCGAACTCGCACAGCAGAACCAGCAACCAACCTTTGTGACCTCCGTGTGGAGGTACCTCCGGCCTCCCTCAACCTCTTCAAGGGAGCCTCAATCTTCTCCTCATCCGAAGACTATTCTCGTAACGAACAACTCTTCTCCTTGTCCCCTCCGAACGGTGGGGGAATGGCGACTTCCACCCCTCCGACGCGCCAGCCCGACGAAGGCCCTCACTCACGACCTCAAACATAATGGATGTCAGAAAATAGCCCTGGATGGAGAACTTCGCCATCTGTGACTCAATGGCAGCGATTAACTCCGCCGCTTCCTTAGCATTGTTTGCCGACACTTTCTCATGGAAGAACTCCGAAATTGGGCTCCACTCGAGCGAAAGCTCAGAGTCAGGGGGCTCCTACAAGACAAAGAATCAGCTCTTCCAGTTCTTTACCGAGTCAGGATTGGTCCCTCGAAAGTGGAAGCCGGTCTTCAGCGACATGGAGATCCAATCCTCTGACACCGAGAAACGAAAGATCAACCTAGCCACCCCCAGATAACAGTGACAGGGGGCGTCGAAAGAGCTGCCATGAAGGCGAGCGAAGATATACAGTGAGACCAGATAACGGAGGGCGTTAGGGTGAAACCTCGCCACAGGAATGCCCAACGCCTCCACCAGCGCATACAGAGTGCATGGCATGGGATAACGTAGCCCCCCCTCGAGATGATACTCGTAAACAGTGACAAATCCATCTGGCGGAGCGTTGGCTCTATCCACGGAGCCAAGAGCATGATAACCCCAACCGCTGGGGATCCCATAATCTATCGTCAGAGCGGAAATGGTGCTAGACGTCAAGACAGATAGTGTGTTGCGACCCCACGCCGACTCACCCTAGAAATTCGTGAGGAGGAAGGAGACTCTCTCTTCTTTGCCATCTCTCTCTCCATGTGTGGGGACAAGATTGGAAAATTTTCAGCACAAGGAAACTGACAAAGAAAATTTTGCAGAAAACTGGTTGAAATGGGCAATGAAGTGCCAACGCGTGAAAAAGCCAAACAACGCCTCCACAGAGTGGCTGGGCCTCGTGCCTGCCCCGTGGAAGTGTCACGGGTCCCAGAGATGTCCGCAATCATGACCATTCTTCAAACTGCAGATCGATGTCGCTTCAGCCGCTTGGTGAAGATCCCCATTATCACGCCCGCATTTCATGCAGGGATTTCAATCACCAGAAAGGACAACAACGGGACTTCCAAAAGAAATGCACGGGAATGAAAACAAACCGTTCAGCCACAGCAAACCACAGAAAATAAAACGGCACAACTAAGTATTGAATTTTATTATGATATTCATTAACAACTTTTTACAATAGCTTACGACAGTGGGATACATTTAACGTCTCTCATGTGCCGCAGAGGAACCTGGTGCCGAATATTCCACCTGGTCTGCGCGTGTCAGGGCACTAGAGTTTCAAGAATCCAGGATGCTGACGTGGAAGTTTGGGTCCTCCAGCAAGACTAGTCTCTAGTCGAGACTGATGCCGTCCTGAAAGTTCCCTTCCAGTGCAGGGCCGACTTCCTCCGGCAGGAACCTCGACCTCAGCTCAGTCCCCATCCGCGCGACCTCTTCCCCAAACTGTCACCGTAGCTGCTCATGCTCTTCTTGAAGAGCCAAAAAGCGGGCTCGAGCCCCCTTGTTAGCACTAGCAAGCATGGATTCCCTCGACTCAGATTCTGCCCATTCTTTCTCAAAGTGTGTGGTGCGGGCCCTCAATTGCTCTATCTTTGCTAGCAACTTGCATCCTGGCTTCGACGTCTTTGACCGCCCTAGCAACTTGTCGAAGCGAGAAATCTGCCCTCCTTGAGCCACGCTCCCGCGAGGCGGCGGACCTCTCTACCCTCTCAAAGCTTGGAGGTGCCCTTGGAATTGTGCAGGGCCCACGATGGTAGCCTCCGAGTGACTCCCGTCCGATGCAACGACACTTGTGATCCTAGAAGCATGGGTCCCAGTTTTAAACTCTCTGGAAGAATATCCAATCTGGATGACGAAGACAACTCCTCCATTAGGATTGTCGCAAGAGCAAGCGAAAGAAGGAAGGATGCAATCAATACAAAACTTCACACCGC
Source organism: Nepenthes gracilis (assembly GCA_033239525.1). Taxonomy (NCBI): domain Eukaryota; kingdom Viridiplantae; phylum Streptophyta; class Magnoliopsida; order Caryophyllales; family Nepenthaceae; genus Nepenthes; species Nepenthes gracilis. The sequence continues at coordinate 15,079,657 of BSYO01000016.1, read as the reverse complement.
CAAAGAAGTAGCAGTGCGCGTTATTTAAGAAGGGATTTGTGCATTTAAATAGGCAAAGTTCTCCCAAGAAATGTTTGCGCTCTGAAAGCAAAGAGTGCCAGAACAAGGCCAACGAGCCCACTCCACGTGGAGAATCCCTAAAGCCTCGCGTGTTTCCAAGGCAAATCATTATGACGCAGTGCCCTTCGATCTCCTGCGCACTTAATGCGCCAAATAGACAAATGGATGTGACCATCGTCAGTGGCGTTCCAGCCTCCATAGCCCTAGACGTCGAGGCCACCCCTGAGCCACGTCGTCCCAACAATGGTCGGTATATAGGCTCAAGGGGTGGAACCGGAAAAACTAACCGCAAGTGTCCAAAGATACTCGAGCGTGTGGAACTTGGTGCGACACGACGGGAAAGCAATAAGTAAGAGAAAGTACGCACTACAAGACGGAAGAGTATAGACAAAGGGACTACTTATTTTATTAATCAAGACTTTCCTTACAAAGTATAAGATTTGCAAGCAGCAAATGTACAAGAAAGAGGAAGAAGATACGGCACGGGGCGCAGGCGCCACGACGACTGTCCCGGATGCCTGAGCAAGCTTGGGAAAAGTGATCTACGTGATATCACCATGACCTCGTCGCTAGTTACCCAACAAGCCACCAGGAGCAGTCTTGTGTTGGCCTGCCCACGGTGGAGACGATCCTAGTATTATCCATAGAGGCAGAACCAACACCCAACTCAGGAGCCTCCGGGAGGGACCAAAAAAGGGAAACACCCCTGGGCAGGCCCTCTGTGGCTCCCCTCTGTGCCTACAGTTTCCTCACCGGGGCTCCCCTCTCTGCCTCCTCCACGGCCCGCACACGAACCAAGTGAAGTGGAGTTTGCGAGCGACGCACTTCACTGGCGGGAAACACCCCCATGAAAGTTCCGCTGCAATCCCACCATGCTTCGGACGAGTCGCACCATGGAGGGGAGGCACGTGACAACAGTAGAGTGGCCGAGCCACCCTCATTAGCATGAGGAATCGACCGCAGCACGGGCATGAAGACAGTCTTCTCCAAGAATTTCAGATCTCCAACTAGCCATCCAACTCCTTCACGAATCCCCACGAAAGGTGGAGCAAGCCAAAACCTTTGCATCATTCCCTCAAAGACAGCCAAAGGATGCGCTACACTCACTAAGAAGCCCTCCTATTTATGGACAAAACAGTGCCCTTCTTGTGCTCAACGAGGCACGCTTCCCAACAAACATCTTTCATGGAATAGGAAAAGCCCTCAAATCAGACGCAATCCCAGGCGTGTGAATCTTCCTAGTCCAGGTACCGAATCGCTACAGCGCCAGAAAGGTCTGCACAGATGCCTAGGGAAGGTGCGAGCCGAGAAGATGACAAGTGTTGGAGCATCTCGAGGGAAACCGGCAGACCGCAAATTGGACCCAAGTGACATGCTAGGCCGCGACCACTGGTCAGCCCAGGCATAGGGGGCTAGTGTTGGGTCCAATACTAAAGCCCAAGAAGATCCGGAGCCCAGCCCACGGAACAGGTGTCTAATGGGCCGTCAAAGCCCAATGACACGGGGCGCCTACGTGGCAGCCCACAATCAGCAACCAACGAGCGCTTCCTGTAGCTCATTAATGTGGTTGACGGGAAATGGCAGAAGAAAAGGGGAAACCAGCCAATGGAGAAATAGTCAATGCTGCCAGCCGCGATTCAGGCGGCCGCCCACAGACGACCCGCCAATCCTAACTCAAGGGGGAGACCAAGCTTGGCCGACAACACCCGATAGTCTACCTGTCACAGCTAAACGATAGCCGACACATCGGCAATCGTCGACAACGATCAGCGGCCAATGAACCCTAGCAACAGGAGTACTCACGCCTAAAGCCCTTCATCAGGGAACCTATAAAATCTCTCTTCTTCAACGAAGACGGGATCGATCAATCGGATCCGGGACAATTAATTCAACGGTGCGAGCCTAAAGCTTACAAGCTATCCTCTAGATCCAAAATCCTCAACCTACTCAGGCGACAGAAAGTCAGCCACCCGCAGCGGTGCACCTAAGGGGTCAGGCCTCCCACTACCTGCTCATTACTCTCCCACACAAATATACACGCACCACTCATGCATTTACAGCACTCTTCCGTATATCTCTTAACGTGCGCCCAATTTCCGTTTATTGCGGGAATTTGATAACTTGAGTATCGGAGTGACTTTGGTGGGAGAAATTTCACCGAACCTCTTGTTCGTTGATTACGTTGTGCAGACCTCAGGTTAACAAAAACGGAGACCAGAGACAGAGACTGGACTCTTCCGCGAATGTTTCAGAACAGTTAAAAACCAAAAGCTTCCTAATCCGTATGACAATCGAAAATCTGGGACGCAATAATATTTAATAGTTATTTAAATTTTATATATATTATAGAAATAGTATAATATCTCTAAGATAATATATAGTTATAAAAGGTTTTGAGAAATTAGTATTTAGCTGGAACTTTCCTCTCGTAAATATTCCATTTCAACGTATGGGAAGTTGAAGCACTGTGCCTCTGACGCCCCCTCTTTAAATAAAACTGCATAGAAAAAGCAACCGTATTGTTTTCCCATTAAAAAACAAGCCCCTTACATAAATAGCTAAGAGAATTGAAAAAAATCCCCACTGTAAATGAATAATTTTGTTTTTTTTCATATTTTCTTTTTAAAAAAAAGCCTCGCACCACCCCCAGCACCTCTATTAATACTCTTCAATTCTCCATTGGAGAAGAAGTGAGACACCACTAGCTCCATTAGATCAGTGAGCGGAAGAGATCAGAGAGAAACAGAGACAGTAATCGAGGAAGAATAATATAGAAGAGTAGGAGTGCTCTCCACGGGAGAATCTCCGTCTACAATAAAGACCAGCAAAGGCAATATAGAACTTCATTTCCACCGCCGGTGCGCCGCCGCTACTACCACCATGTGCAATCCAATTACTAAGCCGAATAATCCCCTGCTCACCGTTTCATCACCGGAACAAGAATCACAACCCCCACATACCCGCCTCTATCTCGAACTCCTTTCATTCCCCCAAACCATAACCAACCCAGAAAAAGAAATTCACAAAGCAGCCATCGACGATCGACAATTCACATGCCCAACAATCGCAGAGATTTACAAGGAAACCAAATCCCTCTTCTCTCTCGCTCTTCCCATTCTTCTCACCTCCCTCGTCCTCTTTTCCCGCTCCATCATCTCCATGCTCTTCCTCGGCCACCTCGGCGACGTAGAGCTTGCTGCCGGCTCGCTGGCCATTGCTTTTGCCAACATCACCGGCTACTCCGTCCTCTTTGGCTTAGCCCTAGGCATGGAGCCCCTGTGCTCGCAGGCCTTCGGCTCCAAGCGACCGAAGCTTCTTTCTCTTACGCTTCATCGTTCCGTCATTTTTCTCTTGGTCTGCTCAGTGCCCATTTCGTTTGTATGGCTCCACGTTCCAAAGATATTCTCTTTCCTCCACCAAGACCCCAACATCACGCGCCTGGCGCACGCGTACCTGCTTTTCTCTCTCCCCGACCTTGTAACTAACTCCTTCACGCACCCCTTACGGATATACCTTCGGGCGCAAGGCATCACGCACCCGCTCACGTTAGCGTCGCTTGCCGCCACCGTGCTCCACGTGCTCATTACCTTTTTCCTGGTGGGCCACCTGCGGCTCGGCGTGGCAGCCGTGGCAGCAGCCTCCGCCGCCTCAAACCTCCTCGCGCTTCTGTTTTTAGTCTCGTACGTGTGGATCGCCCGCCTGCACTTGCCCACATGGACTAGCCCGAGCAGGGAGTGCCTGGCCGGGTGGGAGCCCCTGGTGCGTCTAGCCGCGCCGAGCTGCGTGTCGGTGTGCTTGGAGTGGTGGTGGTATGAGATCATGATTCTGCTGTGTGGGCTCCTGGCGGACCCGAAGGCGACCGTCGCGTCAATGGGCGTCATGATTCAGACGACCGGGCTAATATACAACTTCCCCTCCTCTCTCGGACTCGCCGTGTCGACTCGTGTGGGGAACGAGTTAGGCGCCAACCATCCGTACAGCGCGCGGCTTTCTGCTTTTGTGTCCATAATTTCAGCCGCACTGATGGGTCTGACGGCCATGCTGTTCGCTTCTGGCATGCGGTACAAGTGGGCCCAGATGTACGCGGGGGACGCTGAGATCTTGAAACTGACGGCCGCAGCGCTGCCGATACTGGGGCTGTGCGAGCTCGGGAACTGCCCGCAGACAGTGGCCTGCGGGGTGGTGAGAGGCAGCGCGCGACCAAGCACCGCCGCCAATGTGAACTTGGGCGCATTTTACCTGGTGGGCACGCCGGTGGCCGTTGGGCTTGCTTTTTATATTGGGGTCGGATTTAATGGGCTGTGGATTGGGCTCCTATCGGCCCAAATATGCTGCGCTGGGCTTATGTTGTATGTTGTCGGGACTACGGATTGGGAGTATGAAGCCAACAGGGCCCAGACGCTAACTTGCGCAGGGAGTGCAGGTACTTCGCTTCTCCCTGGAGATGTTGACGGTCCAGATCAGATTCAGAAGCCATTGACGTGCGTGATGGTGACATCATCTTGAATGTTTTCCACTGAAGGCTGCCAATTTGCCCACCTTGACTTGTCATCTGTTTTTCTTTTTCTTTTTATTTTTCCTTTTTTAATTTTCAACTGTTTTATCGGGATTTATATACATATATTTCTTTTTTTCTCCCTTTGAACTGGGAGAGATGTGGTGGGGGGTTTTGCGTGAAGATAATAGAAGAAGGATTTGCAGTTTACTCCCTCCTCCAAATTTTATTTTTATTTTTATTTTATTTTTAAATCACTTTTAAAAGCAGCCACTTTCATACAGCTCTCCAAATAAATCCTTTGCCTCTCTAATTAAAAATAATAATTCTATTTTCCAATAAAAAGTATTCTTCTCACTTTCCTACTTATTCATTTATTTATCAAGGGCTGTAAATATTTTCTTTAAGTTTCAGTTTTACTGGGCTAATAATTTAGTTGTATTTGTACACATGCTTTTTAAATTTGCTGGCCTTCATTTCCAAGAGTCCAACAAATGGGTCTATTTTTATTTTCTTGCCCCACCAGCCCTTGTGTTTAATTATTTAATTTAAGATCTTGTGGTTGTCCATTTTAGTTATAATAATTACAATAATAGGGATAATAACAAATCAATTATATGGGTAATTTTTATTTTTCAAATGACACAACCATTTTAATCATACTTTTGAGGAAGCATCAAGAGATATATTAAACAAGAATAATGTGCCAAAGCAAGACATCTTATATGGTCTAACACATACCTCGAGGCAGATAAAGAGAGCCAAACCGGCCCGAACCAGCCAACCAATTAAGGCTAAAATTAAATCTACAAGCAAATCATAATTTGTTAATTAATCCTGGTATAGTTTAAAGTTGATAATTGGCGTATCAAAGTAAATGTTTAGATATTATTTTTTTGTTATCTTTAAAACACGGTCGGTCAATATGTTATTCTTTTATCTATTTATTATTATTATACAGAATTATTACAATTAATATATTGACTTAGCGTTGTATCGTCAAAAGTCTTTATAATAATGTCAAAAAATTCACCGGACCCCTGAATCAGATGCATTGTCTCCCAAGTTGAGGATGAAAGGAGAATGAAAACAACCACTAACAAATGAGGATGATCTTCTTTCCAAGCTTCTTGTGAAAATTTACGGCTCTTTTTAGCTTTTGAGGACCGCTACTTTGATGAATGAAGAGGAAAATTGAAAGGTGTCTTGCTGTGAGGAGACCGCCGTGGCCGCTGAATGCAGGGAAACAAACAAGGCTCTATTTCTCTCTCTCTCTCTCTCTCTCTCTGTCTGTCTTCGTGTGGCAGGATCGCTTTTCCTCTCAGCTGCAGACACAAATACTGCACGTCGGACGAGCGGCCACGGCCCCATTTTCATTTCATCCACGACAAAGACACCTCATCTCTCAATCAATTAAAATAAATAGACAAATAATAAAATTAAAACCCAGCTGGTTTTCTATGCCACTTCTAGTCCCTCTTACGTCTGTTCCCAACCGGTTACCCTTTTCCATCTTCCATTTCATCTGCCAGCTTACTCTTCATATAGAGATATTTTAAAATATTCTTTAAATATTATTACATGTTGATGTGTACGTAATATTTGGATTGTTGTATAAATTAGAGAGACAGACAAATTCTTTCATTGATTAAAGATAAAGCAAGTCTAATCTTCGTAACTACAAATTTCGATTCTACGTACCATAATAATTTAACAAAAAATAAGAGATATATGAAACTTTTTTTATATTATATCCTCCGACACTTCAATTATTAATCTTTTTATTAGAAATCGAAAGATACAAAAACAAAAAGGAAAGAGGATGAGCGCAGAATTAAGTGAGTTAGAATGACTGTAATCTGTTTGGTTATACTTATAACTGGCACTCATACGCCAGAGTATGTCTTACCTCATTCCTAGTTGGAGGTCCATATCTATAATTTGGGCTCCAATTGACACGTTCGTCTAGAACTAGGGCCTATTGTCAAAAACGTTACATTATATAAATTGTCATATATTACAATAGTTACGTAATTGTTACTTATGTTAATTTTTTTTTGTAGTCATTCAATAGCAAATATTTACATTTATTGGGTCATTATAATTTATTTTTAATATGACTAATTATTCATGAATTATATATAATCATTCACCAATGTCTTATTTAATATTTCATTGGGCTATCAATTGCTTTGGCCCTCTATGCCTTCAATCATCTACCTACTCAGCCAATCAGCGAAAGTTTGGGCAAGGACATTTCTGCACTGGTTCAGAGTATGAGTTATTTGCTTTTAACTTGTTTTGGTTAAGAGTGTCTTCGTTTGAACCATACTCAGCATATATTATATTATTTATTTATATACCTATTTATCAATAAGAAATAAGTGGACGTATAAAGTATCTTAATAATATAATAAAAAATATCCAACTAATATCCACTTATTATTATGAAATAAAGTGTTTATATAATGACACTTTAGTCACACTTGATATATTTTTATTAATATAATATTTTATGTAATTATTTATATTATTATATAAATAAAAAATAAATAAGCAGATAGGTATTAAATAATTAGATGTTGTTTTTATATGCTATCTTCTAAATTTTTTTGCCAAAAAATATTTTTTAAAATTTTCTTGTTTATATTTTTCAAAATCAGAGAAGGGCAGTGATTTTCCCAATAGTTTCAGTCCTGTCATGGCCTACGGTTCAGGTCAACAAACTAGAAAATTCCTACCAAAAAAAAAAAAAATAAAAAATATGTAGCCAGCAATTCGATAATGGGTGCGACACCATTATTGATTGGCAGGTGGACTCTGAAGTGGCCCCCTGGTGCAGTACGGTAAAATGGATATATATTTTTAAATTATTAATTTTGGTTATATATATATATATATATATATATATATATGTTTAAAAATAGTAAAATAATATCTGATCTAGTTATATATTTAATACCATTTGTGATTATATATATATATCTAGTAAAATAAATTTCATGTAAGAAATTTTTACAAGTAAATAAAAATTTTAATAATTAATAATTATTAAATAAAACCCTTATAACTTATTTAATAAGTAAAAATAATATTATATGAATGTTAACTTACAGCTGAAATAATACAAGTAAAATAAATTTTAATCAATATATTTCTGACTTATAATCTGTAATTAAGAATTTTTTAGATTTACTTCAACAATAAAATTTAATAGTTTAAACTTTTTTATGAAACTTATTTAAATTACTGATAAATTTTATTACACTATTTGATTTCAATGTCTATGTTACTAATATACCAAAGAAATTTTGTAGGTTCGGAATAAGTGTATAAATGTTTATAAAAGTGGTTAGGTAAAAAAAAATATTGACAATTTAACCTCAAAAGAATAATTTTAATTTTTTTTAATAATAAATTATTTTTAATTAGATTGTTAAAATTACAACTGTTTGTCTCTCTATATCAATATACATTTAATGACGTGAAGAAAGGTACAGCTAAAAAGGATTAAAAATTATATTAAAAATATCTGACTGTCTAAAAAATAATACTCCAATATACGTATAATATATAGATAAAAACGCATTAAGTACAAAAGTATGAGCACGAAGGCCCCACCTCAAGACATGTGCGCCACTCAAGCCCATATTAGAGCCGTATATTCTATGTAAAGTATATTTATATACTAATTAGACGTAGATCAGTATATAAGTATTATAAGAAAAATGTACTCATGTATCAATTGAGAGCATATTAGGTATAAATATTATAGATAAAGCATGTTTATATGTGGACCAGACTTAGATTAAATAAAAAAAAAAGATGAGGCACTTACATAAAATAGGCATGTGTTTGATGTTTATTGTTATTGTTATCTAATAATTTTTAAATCACTTATTTATTTAATTAAAAACATGCTAACACAAAATATTGCTCATAATATTAAATAAAAGAATTTGTAAAATTTAAAATAATTTTTTAATTTATAAGTATAATAACTATTAGGACAAAATTAATAAGACTCAAGCATATATTAAATATAAATTTATAAAAATTAAATCTCAACTGTAATATGTTTATACGTCAAATCAAGAATTACTTTAACTTTATATTTTGTTTAATCTTTGGCACGTGACTTGTGTGCGTGTCAAAGTCTGAAATTATTTATGATCTGACAGTATTGGTTGGTTCTTTGAAAATATACAAATTTTAAATGGATTTTATGGTGAAAAAAATAGTAAAATTACATATTCCCAGTATTATCTTTTATTCCACTCTGGCAACTTAAATTAAAAAAACAAAATCTATCATTTTCTAATTTTTTTAATGTTTTTTTTTTCTCTAATAGGAATTTTTTTAATTTTTTTTTTAATTTTCACATTTTATCTTATGATATTTAACTTATTTTAATATAGTTTTTACACTAAAAAAATTCAAAACAATATTGACCTCAAAAGTAAACAAAGGAGTAATTATTTTTGAAAGAATAATAACTTTATTTGTTTTAATCAAAGTAATGTAAATTGGGATGAAATAAAATATAATAATATTAGTTTTGATTATCTGGATATTATAATAAGTTCATAAAAATTTGAAAAAAAATAAATTTCTCTCCAAAATAACAAAAAAGTAATAAAGGAAAGTGGAAGGGAAGTATAGTTTTAGATTATGTATAATTTCTTATTTATATTATCGAATAACTATAGAAATAAAACAATTAAATAGCAATTAATAATATCATTAATTTGAACTGCTAATATAACAAACCAATGGTATTAATAATAATATAATCAAATAATATACAAAACAATTAATTTTAACGGTTCTTTTACGTCATTTTTAAAATTGTAATTTAAATGAAATTTCAAAATATATTGTGAAGTGACAATTGATACAACCAATCAGATACAAAAGCCCTCGACCGTAGACACCGAATAATCCGTGGCATCCAATTTGGGGACCCATATAAAATAAGTTAAAGATAACGTTATTTATTTGTATTATTTATAATATATTATTTATTTATTTTTTATACATTATTATAAATAATTTAGATAAATAGGTACATGAGATTTTATCTTTTTTTTTTTTTCAATATTACTCACTTTGAGAGGAGGGTTGTCCTTACACTTGTGCCCATTAAATGTGTTGGATATTGCTCAATATGAGATCAACCCGACCCGTTATTATGAAGGGCTCATAAATTGCCAACCCATACAGAGATATGGATCAACCGAATTATTAAGCCTGAAACATAAAAAAATTCAATTGAATTATCGCTTATTCGAATAGTCAGATTATTGGCAATATTGAACAACTGCCTGATTAATGATTTTGAATGGTTAATCCTAATGAACGATTATATAAATCAAAGGATGAATAGTCAAAACAAGTGATCAATTAATATATTTAATAAAAAAGTGTTAAATCAAAGTTTATGAAATAATTAGACATTTTAATTTTCAACAAATATAATTTTTCTATTAATGTGTAACTATATCTCTTCAAGAAAAGTTTGCTGACTGATAGTAAAGTCATAAATAAGTCAATTTTTCTTAAACAAAAGGTAGATCCAAATTACTCATACTTGCAATTACATAGTAATAGTCTTTTGTACACCTGCACATCCCAAATATCTTGGAACCAAGTCCTTTATTTTTAACTCCATTTCTTTAAAACCTCAACATCTCACAGTCTTTAATTTCCTAAAAAAAATTTTGACTTAAGTTTTGAGCGATATTATAAAGAGTAAACCCCACTTGGATGTTCATTCAGATTTGATGTATGCATCATTGCTACCAACAATGAAAAAGTGGCTAAATCATTGGTTCCTAATTGATCGAAATCCTACCGATCTGGGCACACCTCTTATCTTTGACCAAGCAATAATGATGAATGTGCAAGCACAAGGACAATCAAGCCAACCATAAAAGAGATGTCCCATCCCATGGTATCGTCCAGTAGGGAGGAAAAACCAAAAGTGCCCACCGATTAGCCAATCTCGACACGAGGGTCTTGGCTACCTAGATCCAAAATATGCCGAAGATGCTAAAGTCCTTATATGAAAAAGTCGGGGGCCAAACTCGCTAGGCCAAGGTCATCCAGATGCAAGTGTCGACATCCCAAAATAAGTCAGTAGGAAAGAAATTCGCTTCAAAGAAAGGTTATTCTCAGCCATAGATTCTAAAGGCTTTCAATATTTTGATTAGGGCTATTCTTTCCAAACTCGATGGGCGCTTAAACTATAAAGTTAGGAAAGAGAGCCTTGAGCAGCAAAATCCTTAATATACCCAAACTTCTAAATGCCTACTTAATCAAGAGGAGGGTGAGGCAGCAACTAATCTAGAACCCTCCCAACTAAGTAAATACTAGGTGTAACCATTCAAAATTGAGAACATTTCTCAATACTAAAAGATTGCTCCACCACCAAAGTCAAAGAGAGAATAAAAAGGATTCAACAACTAGTTTTTTCAGAAAACGCTATTGGGCAAATGATTAAATTAGATCGTACACTTTTGTCATAGATATAAAGACGCATTGGCTCTCGCACAACCTTAAAATGACAATACTAGAACTTTATGGCTGAAGCACTAATCCAATGGATTATTTAGGCCACATCTAAATATTGCTTGGCTCTCAAAATGTAGAGGATGCTGCATTTTACCTCTATTTTCATTTAACTTTAAAGGAAAATATAATAATTTGGTTCTATAGATTAAGATCAAATTCCATTTGATCTTTTTAGAAACTGATAGACCAATTTCTATCACAGTTCTCCTCTAGTTAGAAGGAAAAAAAGTAGTCCTAGTATCTTAAGAAGGTTCGACAAGCTCTGAACAAGAGCCTAAACCATTTTCTGGCCAAATTTAATACTGAGGTCAAAGGCATATTGAAACTCATCAACAATGTGAAGTTGAATGTCTTCACGGTAATGATACAACTAAGTGACTTTTTAAATGTTTAGTTCAATAGGATCGCAAAACTTTTTTGAAGGCAAAAGCCATCACCCATGTATACATCACGGCAAAGAAGGCCAACACAATTACATAACTAGAACACTGAGATTATGTCAACCATTCAAAGTTAAACAGTGGAAGAAGGAAAAGAAATGACAGTGACTGCTCCACTATGGTCCACAAAAAATAGTGAAGGATCAAGTTAGGCATTCGCAAATAGTACAAATCGTTGAATCTCACACCACTAAATGATATCTAGATAAATATTCTGATGCAGATACATAAATAAAAATATTTGAAATGGCCCAAGTAAGGCAATAACTCGTAGAAAGGTGATCAGTCTAAGTACTACTTCTTCCAACGATTTTTAAAGCATAATAATAAAGGATCGAGTTAGGCATTCACAAATAGTATAAACAGTTAAATCTTACACCATTGAATGATATCTAGATAAACATTCAGATGCAGACATATAAAGAAAAAAGTTCGAAGTGGCTCAAGTAGGGCAAAAACTCAAAGAGAGGTGATCAATCTCAGTACTATTTCTACCATCAATCTTTAGAATATAATACTAAATAGTAGATGACACTATATGAGGAGTTTGAGACCCTAATACCTCAAGAAATATCAACAAAAGCGTTTGTCTACCCCATGTAATGATCAAAATGATGAGAAGTAGACTAAAGAGTTGTGAAACAAGGCGATGGTAAGAGTCATTAGTATGGTCTCTATTAGACACTCTAGTAAAAAGGCAAAAGATAAGAAGACTTCTTCTAACAAGAGGTAAAAGTTAAGGGCAAAAAATGATATCATTAGTTTTAATAATTAAGATATGGCATGTGTAAGCTCTCCCTATTTAGACCTTATTATTGTACCTGCACTCATTTTAAATTGAGTCAATTACTATCAACTGAAATAAAACTTTATAGATAATACAAATTCAAGAAATGTTTTACACTTCAATATATTCATTAAGTTAGGATTTAAAAGTAATTAAAAGAAACCATCAGATAAGCCACTATATAGACTTGTCAACAACCCAATCCAAGTAAAGAGAATGATATAATAAGAGTATAAATGGGGGCATACCTAAAAATAACTTCCCATATGTTAACCTTTTTTATAGTAGATCTTCCCTAGATTTGTAATGTTATATTAGACTGATTGTGCTTAATAATATTTGAAGCAGTAACTTCAACCCCACATTTTAAAATAAAGCTTCCAATTGGATACAAGATTGGATAAGCCAATGAAAATTAGGTCACTGGACAAAATTATTATTTGATGCAATTTAATGGCCTAACTCCTTCCTAACCAAATGAGGAGTTTGATCCTTAGGATGAGGTTTCTATTCAACAATTAAAATCAGAGAGTCGCCTCTCAAAATTTCTCTAAATTTGATGGACATAGATAAAGATGTCCAGATTGACTCATTTCTAGCCCAACATTTGAAAAAGAGGCTAGTTGAGTTTTTTATGGAGCAATATGACATCTTTGCCTGGACAGTAACAGGCCAGGAATCTTAATAAAAATGATGATTCATAATCTGAGCTTCATCTTGGGATATAAGCCTGTTAGAGAAAAAAGACGAAATTGCTTTGTGAAAAAAATCATAGCAATTCATTTGGGAAGTAAATTACCTGAATTGGTTATTCAACGTCGTCATTATCAAAAAGAGTAATGAAAAATTGAGGACGTGTATCGACTTTACAAATATGAAAATCATGTCCAAAAGATAATTTTTTACTTCTAATCATCACCCAACTAGTAGACTCACTATCTAGACACCAACTACTCAACTTTATGTGCGCTTACTTAGAATATAATCAGATTCGAAAAAATCTAAAATACAAATAGATGACATCATTCATGATTGATCAGAGAATTTATTATTATGAAGTAATGTAGTCCAGATTGAATAATACTTCGTGTATCGGCTTCACAAATATGAAAAAACATGTCCAAAAGATAATTTTTTACTTCTAATCATCAACCAGCTAGTAGACTCACTGTCTGGACACCAACTACTCAACTTTATGTGCGCTTACTTTGAATATAATCAGATTTGAAAAAATCCAAAATACAAATAGATGACATCATTCATGGTTGATCAGAGAATTTATTATTATGAAGTATGCAGTCCAGATTGAATAATACTTCGTGTATTGACTTTACAAATATGAAAAAACATGTCCAAAAGATAATTTTTAACTTCTAATGATCAACCAACTAGTAGACTCACTGTCTGGACACCAACTACTCAACTTTATGTGCGCTTACTTCGAATATAATCAGATTCAAAAAAATCCAAAATACAAATAGATGACCTCATTCATGATTCATCAGAGAATTTATTATTATGAAGTAATGTAGTCCGGATTGAATAATACTTGAGCAACATTGGTGAATAAAATTGATTCATCCCAAAATTTAGATTGTGGTGCGGATTAGGGAGTCGAATACCAGTGACATCGTGATGAGTCATCCAAAAAGCTCTAGAAGAGCGGCAAAGTGAAGAACAAAAAACGATTTAACCAATCTAGCTGAAGCGATCCTCGAGCGAAATATAAGAGCTTAAAAAGAATCAATCCCTCTTTCCCTAATATAGCACTTTCTCCTTGTGCTCGTGCGAAAAATGAGAGTCCCCTCGCTTTGCAATGGTGAGGAGTACTTATAATAGTAGAAATGGAAACCAAACCTACTTTAATTTAACCCACAATGAACAATCGAGTGGCTCCTTAATCCGTACTACAAATCCGATCTTAGGACGCATCAAAATTATTGTAGCAGCAAATCAATATATAAAAATGTATGTGGATCACACGTATGTCAAAAGTATACTTGCTGATGATCATATTAACGATTTAAATAAGACACTTAAAAAGTTCTCGGGGTGTATCGTCTACCAAATGAGAGATAGAGGCAAATCTAGAGAAATTAATAGCCATAATGGACATGAAATTGTCTTCGATTGACTATCAACAAAATTCAGAGGCTGGCTAAAAGATTGACGGCTCTATCCTAATTTTTGGCAAAGCTAACTAAAAAATATATCCCATTCTTTAATATATTAAGAGGAATAAAGAGAAACGGTTTCTAGAAGACGGATGAGTGACAACAAACTTTTCTAGAATTAAAAGAATATTGGACAAATCCGCCTTTATTAACTTGTCCCAAAATTGATAGGGAATTATATTTCTACATGGCCGTCTTCCATTGCGGGTAGGGACTCAGTAACTGGTATACTATATCAATAAGATACTTACAAACATGAAAACTCGTTACATTTGAATAGAAAACATTGTTTTACCTTTAGTTCTTAATATGAGAATGCTTCGATAGTATTTTTAGACCAATAAGATTGAGGTCTTGCTTAATCAACCGTTAAAAAAGGATTTTGTAGAATCCAGAAGTACTCAAATACCTAATCAAATGTTCAATTGAATTGAGTGAGTTTAACATAGAGTTTAGAACATGATCCTCCACAAAGGGACAAGCCCATATTGATTTTATAAGTGAAATGATGACCCCAATCTCAGAATAAACAAGCAAAAAATCATGTTGACAGAGAATCCTCATTGACAAGTAGCAAAGCCGGAGTAATATTAACTTCGCTCAAAGGATTCGAGATAAAATATAGTTACACTCGGGTTCCCAACCAAAAATAACATGACAAAATATAAGACTCTGCTAACCATTTTAAAGTTGGTAAAGGAATGTTTTGTCAAAAACCTAACCGTCCACAGTGATTAAAAGTCAGTGGTTAATCAAATGTTAGCCAATAACAAAATATCCATATTTGACCTAGTCAAATATATCTACGAGGTACGAGATCTTTTGTTATCCCTCCATAAGGTGTTGAAGTTATCCACACATCAAGGGAAGATAATTGAAAATACAATCGACTTTTCAAGATGGTAACATCCGGTTATCGAGAGTAATATGTCCGGGATATAAGAAAAATGCTTCAAAAGTATATTATCGACAGGATCAATTTTCCCAATTGTTAGATGAAACAACTTAGATGACTTCATACCTAAAATACTTTGAAGACGGAACAGTATTGAGTGGTTTCAAAAAAATAAAACACATTTCAAGAATAGTCAGTCGGTATTATCTGGCGGACAAGACACTATACAAAAAGGGTTATTCTGTATCCTACATAAGCATTTTGTCTCCATTAGAAGCTAATTATGCTCTTAGAGATGTATTTTGATGTATATAAAACATATGTAGGAGGCAAAAAATTAGCCTTTAAAATTATGAGATAGAAAAATTCATAATAATGTACCCAAACAAGCTCATACAGAATTTCAAGCTTTGCAGGCTTATTTGTCGTTCACTCAATAAGGATTGGACATGCTAGGTCTATTTTCCATAGTAACTACATAAAGAAAATTCATTGTCATTGCAGGGGATAGTTTCACAAAATGGGTTAAAGTTTCTCTGTTGGCCAAAATAATAAAATAAAATGTGATAAAAATTATATACCAAAATATTTTGTGAATTTGGAATATCAGAGGTTACAGTGACTGATAATTATACCTAATTCTCTGACAAAAAGCTCACAAAATATTACAATTGCCTCGAAATAAGATCACTTTGCATATCAATTTCATATTCACAAATAAACGAATAAGCAGGAGTAACAAATTAAATGATAGTGAATAATTCAAAAGCCAAGTTAGAGAAAGTTGGTGGGGCTTGGGTAGACAAAGTTTTGTCATTATTCTCATTTTTCCAAACGACACTAAGAGAGTCCTCACGGGTTTCACCCTTCTGCTTGTGTTTCAAAATGGAAGCGGTTATCTCAATGGAAATAAAATTGTCAAGTTATCGTGTAAAAAAAATTATTCTAATCCAAAACTTCAAATTTGAAAGACAAAATTTGGATCACCTAAAGGAACTTAGAGAAGTGGCACACATCTGGGGGGTAACCGATCGGCACAGAGTCACTCGATACTCCAGTAAGAACATAAAGGCACATAGTTTGGAGGTCGACAACTTGATATTTAGGAATACTGAAGAAATCTGAAAACAAACACATATGAATAAACTATCCTCAACTTGGAACAAATCATTTCTAGTGTTGACTATACTTCATAATAGGATATATAAACCACGAACTTAAAACGAAAAGTTTGTTTTTCGAACCTGGAATGCCTTTCACATTAAAAAAATGCTATTAATAAAGAGGTTAGCCTAGGTACAAACAAGTACACTCTGCCCCTTACTTTGTTGTGACGAATTCAGATCAAGGAAGTCAATTCGATAAATAACTAGATTTTAATTAACAAATAAATAAATTCTAGATCAAGTGTGACATAATAGACAAACCAAAAATCTTCCTTATCCAAATAACAATAATAGATAGACCCAAAAGGAAACTCATCACAAGACCTTATCGAGTAACCATCCAAACAAGACAAATATGATCTATTCCAAACAGTCGAAAGGGAGATAACCAAATAATGACAACGACTAATCCACATAGTGTAATAAATCCATAAGTTCTTAAATATGTTGACCAAAGGCCTACATTTGGTTGATTCCAATATCCAAAATATGACCCATAATAAACCCAATTCAAAAGCAACAAAATACAATCAATGCCATCATTCTAAACAAATACAATACTCATCAAAATATACGATACCGTGCCAAACCAAGTCCAGCTCCTACAATATATTCAGACTCACTACTTTGAAGGGATAAAATAGAAAAATTTAAATCTAAAGTTCAGTAAATATCATATATATAAACAAATATGTCTAATAAATCAGAGGAATGGTCCAAGAATACATGTCAAATTGGATAATAGATATAAATCCAAATTATCAATACAAAAATTTCAATCATCAAATCTGAAATAAAATTCAATATCCAAAATCAAATGTAATCTTATACTCAAATTGGTTATCAAATCAAAACAAATGTTTAATCAAAAAACAATCTTCTCGAGATGTATATATATATCAAAAGTGATCCAGATGTCAAATTACATAACAGATGTCCAAGTAGATATCCAATCTAATGTCGGATCAAAGTGTAAAGGGACAAAATCCAATAGCAAGATGATCAAATCGCATTGGCAAAAGCCAAATGAGTACCGTAAATAGATAATTCAAAGTTAAAATCAAAATATATAATTAAAATCCAATATACGAGACATACTAAAATCCATCTACGGGCAAAATTGACGAATTCAAAATCTAAGTCCAAATCAAAGTTCGAATACAATTCCATACTGAAATACAAAGTATGCACTAAATTTGAGTTTTGATTATTTAAAGACTAATTTGAGAAATAATTTTACATACTTTCAATAATCTTATACCAAATCAAATACAATTTAGGCTAGCACGGTAAGCCACCTATATACTCTGTCTCCCACAAGTAAGGTTATTCATTATATTTTATTATCGGTAACTTCAGGTATAAATTTTAAATTTATCAGATATATTAGAACGTTTGAATATATTATAAATTTTAATTAAATATCCAAGAGACTAGTCACTACAAACAAAATCTTTCTTATTAACGAAAAGAAATTTTCAATAACACATATCTTTCGATCGAGAGTTGGTTAGAATATTCAATAATAAATCAAAGGTAGTGATTACAACCCCGGTTATGTATATAAAAATGTACAGTCCATGTAAGAGTTTATGCTTATGTCTATACATATATACTGATATAAAAATATATAGTATTAGATATTTTTAAACCTTCACAAAATAGTAAAAGTCTCCAAAAGTTAAAATCATATATGTAAAATCCCAAATTGGCCGGTAAATCATATATGTATATTCAAAATAAATAGATATGGTATATAAAAATAATATACATGTTAGTAAAATCTTTAAATCAGGAACAAATATTATCAAACACGAAATCAGATAAATAATAGAGTTAAAGAATAATTGTCTACCTTATACCAAACAAATCGAGCAAAAAGATGCTTCGAAGTGTTCAAACGCCACTTTCTCTCTCTTCTTCCTTGTGGTCTCTTCTCTCTCCTTTCTTTCTTTTCCTCTCTATCGTGCGTTCCTCCTCTCCGCCGCTGCCCTCTTCCTGAGTGCTTCTTCTCTTCTACTTCTTCTTCTCCTCCTTCCTGTACGTGCCTCTGTCTCTCTCCTCCTCCTCCTCCTCCTCCTTCTTCTTCTTCCTCGTGTTGCTCTACCTCTACCTCCCTCTGTCATCTTTCTCTTTTCTTTCCCTTGCTTCCACTCTGTTGCACCGCCACCCCCCTTTTCCCTTTTTATCTTTTATTTATTATTATTATTATTATTATTATTATTATTATTATTATTATTATTATTATTCTTATTATTGTTGTTGTTGTTGTTATTCAATCGGTACTCGAACGTCAGCACAGGCGTGTTGTGTAGCCTAATCGATCTAAATATCTTTCAAAATTTTATAATAAATATTTAATTTTTATTTCATCCAAATTATCTAAAATAATAAATATATCCAAAATAAAACATATAAAATTTGGAGTGTTGCACTAGTGCTCGTATGTTATTATTCACCCTTTCAAGTCATTAATAAATGTGATTTTTTTTTATATATTTCTTGTTAATTCACATGCTTATATGTAATAAATATGACCACGACTAATCTTGAATCAGACAGATGGTTTAAACGCCTTGTATCTAATGTGTTGGTGCAAGGGAATGGCCGAGATGTAGGTTAAATAGTACTGTATAGTCCCAATCGTAGTCACACACTAACAATTCCACAAAACTCAAGGGTTTGAAATTCAAGTATTCAATTGCCTATTGAGAGGTCGAAATCTAGGCCATATAATGTCCATTTCAGCGATGTTGCTAATACATAAGTGTCAATATGCCATTTCAAAAAATACGCACAATTAGTCAATTGACCATAGACCAGGGTCACACCAAGTTGGTGACAATAGTTGAAAAGCTTATCTAGCAAACAACTCAATCATCATATGGTTGCTTAACGGCAACAATAATGAAAAGGCTTAGCTGGCAATCATATCACCCATCTAATGGTAAAAAACTTATATGCATATGCTCTATGGCTAAATCACCCAAATAATATCAGTTAATGAGAAATGGATATTCGATGATTAAAATTTAAATAAATACATTGAAAGATATATTACATTGTTCTTATTCATAAGTACAATATGGGGTTATGAAATTTAAAAACAAAAACTTATTGGCAACTTTACGGCTGATGGTCGGGGTAAAATCTCGAAACTAAAGAGCTCCCTTATTCCTTAAAATTTAGGAAATCAAAAGGTATAAAAGCTTTGAAATTTGTAATATCCAAGCAGCCAATAGAAAATTTAGGAGTTGGTAAGGAGATGATCCTTCTACAAAGATTGATTCCGTTTTTGAGTCAGGAATCGAGTAGATATTTAATTTCTTTTAGGTTGGATACTCCTCCTTAACAGCTCCTAAAGTCTTAAGCATTTAGCTTTTAGTTCTCCCACGGCCCCAACACTTATCACTAAGTGTCATTTAGCGTCAAGAGCTCTATCTTAAAACAAGCTAACAAGGCCCCTAACAATGGAACATTAATTAGCATTATTATAGAAGCTATTCATCTATTCAGCCAACTCTTTTTAATATAGGTATCTCGATCAAGAATGAATGATGCCCTACTTTTGGCAACCATATCCTAAAACTCTGAACCTCAGATTATGGAAGGATCAGTATAAGACAGATATTAGATATTAATTCTATATAATAATATTATATCCCCTAGAAGGTTAACAAGGGAGCAATTATTTCTAAAAGAATACTTAGTTTATTTGTTTTATTTAAAGTAATATGAATTGGGATGAAATAAAATATAATAATATTATTTTTCAATATCTCGATATTATAATAAGTTAATAAGAGATTAAAAAATTAAAAATTTAGTTCTCTCCAAAATAATATAAAAGTATAAAGAAAAATGAAAGCAAGCATAGTTTTAGATTATATATAATTACTTATTTACATTATTGGATAACTATAAAAATGTAACAATTAAATAGTAATTGATAATACCATTCATTTGAACTGCTAATAAAACAAACAGACGGTATTAATAATAATACCATCAAATAATAAAAAAAAAACAATTATTCTTAATGGTTCTTTTACATTATTTTTAAATTTTTATTTTAAATGAAATTTCAAAATGTGTTGTGAAGTGACAATTGACAGCCACCAATTAAATACAAATGGCCTCGTCCGTAGACACCGAATAAAATATATTGCGAAGTGACAATTGATAGCCACCAATTAAATACAAAGGCCCTCCGTCCGTAGAACCTGAATAATTGATGGCATCCAATTTGGGACCCACGTACAATAAGTTAAAAATAACGTTATTTATTTTTATTATTTATAATATATTCATAATATATTCCTAACATAGTACTATAAATAACTTAGGTAAATTGGCAAATGGGATATTTTTCTTTTCTTTTTTTTTCCCTTATTGCTCACTCCGAGAGGCCAGTTGCCGTTTCACTTGGGTCAATTAAATGTGTTAGGTACTACACAATATGAAATTGACCCAACTCCTTATAAAGAGTACACAAATTGTCAATCAATGAAGGGGTATAAATTAACTAAATTGTTAAACATTAAACATAATAGAATCCAACCGAACTAGCAGATATCCGAATGATCGGACTTCTAGTAATATAAAAGATTGATATACTGAGCAACCATGTTATTAATGAATCCAAATGATTAATTTTAATGAATAATTATAAGAAACGGGCATTTGATCAGAAATTATGAAATGGTTTGGCAATTTAATTTTTAACTAATATAATTGTTCAATTAATGCGCAATCATATATTTTTAAAAATGGTATGATAATTAATAGTAAGGTTATAAGTATGCATATTTTTTAATAAATGGCTTATCTTAATTACTCAAAAAGATCACAACTATAGAGCTCTAGTCCTCTATTAATTAATGAATAAATGTATCTCGAATATCTCAAAACCAAGTCCTCTATTTCTCACTCTATTCCTTTAAAACCTCAACTTCTTATAATTTTTTACTTCCCTAAAAAAGTTTTTAATTTGAGTATTAGAGAATATTTCAAAGAGTACATAGTATATTATTTGATCCCTCGTTCATTATTATAATACGCAGCATCATGATTAAAAAGTTTGAAGGACTAACTTGACTCCCCTCAAAAAACGATTTAGATCCAACATACATATAATTGGTGTCATTAGTGAAAAAGTTGGTAAGCCATTTATTTCTAAACAAATAAAATCCTACCTATCTGGAATCACCTCTGATCTTTGACAAAGTAAGAATGATAAACATGCCATCACAGGGACAACCAAGTGAACTATCAAAAGGTATCCCAACCCATAGCATCATCTCACAAGAAGGTAGTTATAGAAGTTGTCCACCCATCAATGAATACCGACATTGGGGTCCAGGCCACCTGGATCCAAAACATGTTGGAGATACTAAAGTTCTTCAAATGCAAGCATCAACTCTTTGAAGGAAGTCCAAAGGGAAGGAACTTGTTTCGAAGAGAGGTCATTCTTTGCCAAAGATTCTAAAGGCTTCTGAGGCGCCCATTCATGCTAGGCAGATATCCTCAAGATTTCAAATACCCAATTAAGCGGGAGGAAAGGTCAAGTAGTAGCAAATTTAGAACCCTCCTAGCTAAGTAGATATCAAGCGTATTTGTTAATCCTTTAAAGTTGAGGACAATTCTCAATGATAAAAGAATTTCCTCCATCACCGAAGTGAATGAGAGAATAGGTTTTTTGGAGAAGCACTATTGATCCATTAGAGGTTGATACCTTTTACCTCAGAAATAAGGAGGTATCGATTTTCTGACAAGTTTAAAATGTCAATATTGAAACCGTATGATAAAAATATTGATCTAATAGATTATCAAGATCACTTCCAAACATTGCTCCACTTCTAAAATCTGGCATATGTCACACTTTATCTCTATTGTCATTTAACTTTAAAGGAAAACTTGAGAATTTGGTTCTATATGTTAAAATAAAACTATATTTAATTTTTTTAAAAAACTGACAGACTAGTTTCTATCATAATTTTTCTTCAATCAAAGGAAAGAAAAATAAACTTGACAAATTGTCAGGATCTCAGGCTACAAATGAGAGTCCAAAGTTTTTTTTTTTTTTTTTTTGTCAAATTTATTACTCAAGCTAAAGGCATATCAAAGCATATCGACGAGGTGAAGTTGAATGTTTTTATGGTAATGATACAATCGAGTAACTTTTTTAAATATTTAGTTCAACAAGATAACAAAAAATTCTTGGCAGTAAAAATCATCACCCGAGCATACATTAGGTAGGGGAAGCCAACAAAGCAAAACGACTAGGGTGATCGGGTTATGTCTGCCATCCAAAGGTAAGTAATGTAGGAAAGCAAAAAAATAATGATAACTCTTCTGCACGAGGCCATAGAAAGTAGTAGATGAACAAATCAAGTATTTGTAAAGTGGCCCAAGTCAATCAAAAACTTTGATAAAGTTTATTAGTCTAAATGCTACTTTTACTATCGATTTTGGAGACATAATACTAAAAATTGTTGGACACCATAGAGCTAATTGAGGCTCTAATATAAAAGTGGGATCTCAAGAAATATCTGTAAAATCCTATATCCACCCCAAATAATGATAAAGACGGTGAGGAGAAAACAAAGCCGCTGTGAATTTTGGTGGCGATAGTAGTCAACAATTTGGTATTTATGAGACCTACTAGTAAAAAGACTCATGATCATTATGAGAATGCTTCATCTAATATGAGGCATAACTTAGGGGGTAGAAAATAATATTATTAGTTCTAATAATGACAATATGAAATATGTAATCTCTCTCATTCAGACCTTATTATTATTATCTCTACACTCGTTTCGGATAGTGCCTGTGATTATTAATTGAAATAAGTCTTTGTATATTATAAAAGTTTAATGAATATTTTGTACTTTAATTTCTTCATCAAGTTAGGACTTAAAAGCAGTAAGATGAAATCATTGGATGAGCCGCTAGATAGACTTAACAATGAGTTGGTCCAAGTGAAGTGAATAGTGCAAATGGATGTTGCACTATCAATTGGAATAAGTCTTTCTATAAAATCAAAGTTTAACGAATATTTTGTACTTCAGTTTCTTCATCAAGTCAAGACTTAAAAGCAATCAGATAGAACCATTGAATGGGCTGCAATATAGACCTGACAATGAGTCGGTCTAAGTGAAGTGAATAGTACAACTGGAGGTTACATTAGGAAATATCTGAAATAAGCCTCCCATATACTAACCTTCCTAATTATCTATCTTCCCTCAATTTATAATACTATATTAGGTCAATCATGCTTAATAACATTTGAAACAGTCACTTCAATCCCAAATCTTAAAATAAAGTTTCCAACAAGATATGGGATTGGAGAAATCATGAGAGATCAGGGAATCAGACAAAGTTACTATTTGACGCAAATTAATGGCTTATCACTTTCCCAACAAACAGAGGAGTTTGATATTTGGAACAAGACTTCTCATTAACAAGCACTACCCAGAGAGTCTCCTCTCCAGGTTCCTTTAAATCTAATGAACTAGAATAAGTATGCTTAGATTAGCTCGTCACTATTGAAAGAGAGGTTAATTACATTTTTATGGAACAATGAGGGCATCTCCACCTGGACACCAATTGACAAGCAGAGAATCCCAATAAAAATGATGGTTCACAACCTAAGTCCCATCCTAGACACGAGCTGTTCAGACAAAAAAGACAATTGCTCCATTAAAAAACTTAGAACAATTTGTGAAGTAGTCAAGAAATTAACTAGTAAATTATCCAGATTGGTTATATAATGTCATCTTATAAAAAAAGTGTAACGAAAAATAAAAGATGTCGATTGACTTCACAAATATGAATAGAGCATGTCTGAAACATAGTTTCCCACTACTAAAGATTGACCGGCATGTAAACTCAACATTCGGATACCAACTAGTAACATTATGGATGCTCACTCCGTGTACAACTAGATTCTGATAAATCTAGAAGATAAAAAGATGACCTCGTTTATAACTAAGGAACCTATTATTATAAAGTAATGCCACTTGGATTTAACAAAATTGATGCAACAAACCAAATGTTGATGAATAAAATGTTTGAACGGCATAGATGTCTATGAGGATGACATGATTGTCAAAAACTTGCTTGTCAAAAACATATTTGTCGACGACAATATTAATAGTCTAGCCGAGTCATTCAAAATACATAGAACCTATAGAATTAAGTTAAACCAAATCAAATGTTTCTTAAGGGTAACTTGTGGTAAGTACCTGAGATTCATTATCTCATAACGCGAGATAGAGAAAAATCTGGAGAAAATAAAAATCATAATGGACATAGAACCGCCACAGATTGTCAAGAAAATCTAGAAGCTGACCGAAAGTTGGTGGCTCTGTCTCAAATTTTAGTGAAACCAATTGAAAAATATCTCCCATTCTTTAATATATTTAGAGAAGCTAAGACAAATAATTTCTAGTTAACGAATAAGAGCCAAAAAGGTTTTTCAAAGTTTAAAGAATATCTAGTGCATCTGCTTTTATTGACTTGTCTCGAAATGGACAAAAAATTATATCTCTATCTGGCTGTCTTAGAGATAGCCTCAATGTAGTTCTAGTCAAAGAATGGGTTTGGATTCAGCAACTGGTATACTATATTAACAATGTCCTGACTTACATGGAGACATGATAGACATGAACAACAAAAGATTGCTTAAACTTTAGTTTTTGTTATGAGAATGTTTTGAACAAAATTTTAGGCCCATAAGATCGTAATCTTGACCGATCAACCGTGAAAAAAGATCCTACAAAAGCCAGAAGAATTCAGATGCATAATCAAATTATCAATTGAGTTGGGCGAGTTTGATATAAAATTTATCATACGACCCTCCATAAATGGGCAAGCACTCGTGAAGTTTATTGGTAAAACAATGACCCAAAACTCAAAACAAACAAATAAAATCATGGAGGCTACTTCAAAAGGGCTATCGCCCAAATGGAAGATATATGTTGATGGAGCATCCTCCCAGACAGGGAGAGAAGTTGGAAAAGTATTAGCTTCATCTAAAAGATCCGAGATAAAGTACTCAGATACATTTGGATTTCTAGCCACCAACAATGTAGCAAAACATGAGGAAATGCCAATTGGCTTAAAGCTGGCAAACGAATGTTCGGTTAAGATTAGGATTGTTTATTGTGATTCAGACTTAGTGGTCAATCAAGTGTTGACTAATTTCGAAGTATCCAACTAGAACTTGGCCAAATATCCATACTAGGTACAAGATCTCTTGTTATTCCTCGATAAGGTTAAAGTTATCCATATGCCAAGGAAGATAGTTGAAAAACTGATCGATTTTCCAAGATGGCAGCATCTAATTGTCCAAAGCAATATGCCCAAGATATAAGAAAAATACTTCAAAGACCTAACATTAAGAAACAAGTTAAAGTAACTTTGATAATTTTATACCTAAAATAACATAAGGATAGAAGCTACTAATTGATTCTACAAAAGCAAATTGCACTTAAAAAATAGTCAGTTTGTATACTCTAGTAGATGGGACACTGTACAAAAGGAGTTATTCAATATCCTACATGTGTTGTCTGTCTCCATTAGAAGCTAATTACACTCCTAAAGAGATGCATCTCAACGTATGTGGAGTTTATGAGGAAGGAAAAAATTTAACCTTTGAAATCATAAGATTGGACTATTATTGGCCAACTATGAACAATGACACGATAAAGTTTGTCAAAAAATATGAGAATTGTCAAATTCATATTGACTTACCTAGGTAACCATATATAAAATTTCAGGCTTTGCAAGCTCTTGAGCCATTCGCGTAATGGGGACTAAATATGTTAGGTCAATTTCTCGTAGTTGCCGAACAAAGAAAATTTATTATCGTTGCATGGATTACTTCACAAAATAGGTTAAAACTTCTCTATTGGCCAAAATAACAAAACAAAATACAATAGAGTTCAGATGCCAAAATAGTGCTTATAGATTTGGGATACTAAAGGTCATAATGAGGAAAAATGGTACCCAATTATCTGACAAAAGGCTCATGAAATACTAAAATGGCCTCGAATAAAAATTGGTTCATACATTAATCTCACATCTACAAATAAATGAAAAAACAGGAGTGACAAATCGAACAATAGTTGAGTCATACATTAAAAACCAAGGTAGACAAAGTTAAAGGAACCTGGGTGTACAACCTTCTATCAATACTTGAGTCATACCAAATGACTCTAGAGAGCCCATGTGGGAGTCACCTCTCAACTTGTGTTTTGAAACGGAAGTGGTTATCTCGGTGGATATAGGATTGTCAAATTACCATGTAGAAAATTTAGCTCCAAATCAAAATTTTCAACTCTTGAGATAAAATTTAGGTCTTCTAAAAAAAGTCAGAGAGGTAGAAAGCATCCGAACAATAGCTATCACTAAAGAATCCCTCGTTGCTACAATAAAAAGTGAAAGCGAGGACTTTTGAGATTGGTGGTTTGGTATTGAGAAATATTGAATCAACTGGCAAATAAGAACACAGGAATAAAGTATCTCCAACTTAGGAGAGACATTCCTAGAGTCACCATAGTCCGTAACAGGGGCATATAAAATACAAACTCAAAATAGAAAGCTAGTTTATCAAAATTAGAACGTCATTTACCTCAAAACATATTACTAATAAAAAGGTCAACCTAGGCGCATGCAGGTATGCCTGCCCTTCTCTTTAGAGGTAATTTGCTATTTCAAATCACTAATAAAGGTGATTTTTCATTCATGTCTTGCCAATTCACATGCTTATATATAATTAATATGATCACAATTTACCTTATGTTAGATAATTGGTTGAAACACTTAATCGATAAAACGCGCTTATTTAAGGGAATGGCTAAGGTATATATTCAATAAAACCACACGGCCCCAAGCATGGTCATACATCAACAATTTCAAAAGACTTGGAGGCTTGAGAATAAAGCATTCAATTCCATCTTGAGAAGTCAAAAGACAAGCTAAATAAAGTTCATCAAGATTGGAGTAATTGTTGTCTAACCTATTAAACCTCAGAAATGCTACCAACACATAAGTATCACTACACCCTTCTAAGAAATACGCAAATAAGTTAATAGGTCAATAATCGGGGTCCTACCTAGCCGGTGACAACAGTCGAAAGGTTTAATCGACAATCAATTCAATCATTTTATGGTTGCCTAATTAAAACAACAATAATCAAAAGATTTAGCTGGCGATCATAATAGCCATCTAATGGTCAAAAACTTCAATGCATATGCTCAGGGGCAAAATCTCCCAAATAGCATCCGTTAATGAGAAATAGAAATTCCAGAAGGAAAACCTGAATATATACATTAAAAGATAAATTACATCATTCTCGTTCATGAGTACAACATGAAATTATGAAATTCAAGGACAAAAGTTGCTTGATAATCCTATGGCTGATGATTAGGGTTAGGCCCCGAAGTTGGAGAGCTTACTTGTTCCATAATATTAAGACATTAGAAGGTACATAACCTTTGGAATTCCTATAGTTACCATCCGAGCAACTAGTAGGAAAGTTAAAGGCTACCAATGAGACAATCCTCATGAAAAGATAATTCCACCTTAAGATCGAGAATTGGGTAGAGTTCTAATTTCTTCAGGTCGAATACTCTTCCTTAAAAGCTCATCAAGTCTTAAGCATTGAGCTTTTAATCCATCCACAACGATGGCAGCTATCACTGAGTAGTGTTTAGTGTCAAGAGCTCTATCTTCGAAAGAGTCAACATGGTCTCTGACACTGGAAACTTGGTTAGCATAATAATGGGACCTAGTCATCCATTCGGCCAACCCTATTTCAAAATAAGCAGCTCGATTATCAAAGAACGGCACCCAAGATTTGTCAACCACAGCCCAAGATTCCTAGCCTTAGATTATGAAAGGATTAGTGTAAGACCAAGATAGGGAATCAATTCCAATATCTCGGCTAAAATGTTTGTCTCTGATTTGACTCTTATAGATTGCAAAAGAAACAAATTAAGAGTCATATACTTGAAGACAAATCAACGACTTGAGATTAAAGGCTCAAGGGGTACCTCTTGGGTTAGAAACCCCCCTGTGGGTGCAACACTTGATGGTGATCCAGTTGAATCCGGATTTGGAGTTAACAGTTGTCTCCGATAAAGAAGAGGTAGAGGCCTACGATGCCTAGGAATTTTGAAAGTTAGGGCTCCTTGCAAAGCCTCATAACCAACAAAAGTTGGAGGGGACCACAGCGAATGAATGTCAAACTCTCTAACAATATCCATATTATTCTTTGGTCCGAATGAAGCAGCAAAAGATGCAAAAGAACTAGAAAATGGCTAAGTAAATATATGATTGTCAGAAATGATAGGAGTATCAATTGGCTCATATCAGTCAATTGGCTGCTCTCTCAAAAAAACAACAAGGATCCTTAAAAATTTAAGATAGACATTTTCTCTGAAGGACTAGCAAAAACTGGAATGATAGCAAGTTCTTCTACTTCCACATCAGCCAGCCCAAACCTCCTCAATGACTTTCAAAACCTCATCATTGTTCAAATGAGGGCCAGATAACAAGACATTGGATTTATCAAATACATCTCAGGGAGTAGAATCTATAAAAATGCCACCCTTCCTTCTTTTAAAATGATTGGGAGGCATATCTGTAACGGCTTCTTCCCCAAATAAGACATACTAACTAACTACATCCAAAGAAACTTTGGTTAGGAAATTACCAGTCTTGGCAACTCAGTTGTGTTCTTTTTTATTAGATCAGCTCATGATCTAGTCATTACGCGTTCACTCTCAAGAATTGAACCAGAAAATATAATGTTGATACTACCCCATGTACTCGACAAAATCTAATTAAAGGGAACCTTGATGTAGTTCTTGACTGAATTAGGGTCTTCGCCTCTTATTAGAAGCTCCTTCCTCAGTATAATGAAAATCCATTTGCTTTCCTGGTTAAAGAGAAAAATTCCCTTAACCGTCCAAATATCTCGCGTAAGATCCCGCCGGTGGAAGAACATGCACAATGCCACAATATATCTAATGAAATTAAGACAGAGATAGGTAATTAAATCTCTAAAATTTTTATTATTTCTACAAATTTCCTTACGAAGGTTATCCAGAGACTATACTTAAGATGAGCCTCATATTAGTAATAAAGTTAACCCTAAGAGTGAAAGCTCTCTCATGAAACAAAGAAAGTTAAAATGAAATGGTACAGGAAATATTTTACTGATTGTAGATGTCCAATATATCGTCCATAGTGAGGCAAAATACGATGTCGACAGCATTCTTTAAGGAATTTTAAAGAGCCATGGCAAACTAAGAACTGGACAATCAGAGAAATTAAGAAGAAATGCTTGGAGGTAAAGAGATGAAGAATGCACTATTAGGGTTTAAAGAGAAGAATAAAAGATATTAAAATTTGAAATGGCAACTAAAGTTGAAAATGATGCATTTCAAATGATAATGGTGATCTTAAAGAGAAGAATGAAAGATATTGGAATTTTAAATGGCAAAGTTGGAAATGATACGTCTCAAATGATGATGGTGATTCAAATGGCATGTTGCTTAGATGATGATGGGTCTTCTTGCCTCTTCTCTCAAGCCAAAAATGCCATATATTGAAATGATTTTAAAATGATGCAATTTTCAAATCACTTGTTATCGCGTTAATGCCACTGCTATTGAGTCACTTTTGCCATAAAAGTAATGGCGACCCTAATGTTATTAAATAAGTTAAAGAAATTGCACTCCGAAAGATTGGTTCGCGACACAAAATGAATCGGTTAATACTAGCAAGATGAAGTCCTATTACTTGGTTAAGGATACAATTTTGTTAAAAAGGCAAACCGTTAGAAAATTAAACTTTCAGGGTTTTGAATTGTCAGAAGATAAGGCAGTCAGAATACCAAATAGATTAATCTTTACTAAACCAGAACCTAGAAAATGCTGAGTATTCAAAGCTAATGACTGAAGAAAATTTTATTCAAATAATTTTATTAATTTGAATTTCTGACGATCTTCAATCCCATACAAATAAATACCAAACCAATGAAAGAAACAAATTAAAAATTGCAACTCGAGTGTGAAAAATAATTTTTTTTATTTCATAAATATACTCAGGTATAAAGTATGTCTTTACAATATAGATGCTAAAATCATTCAGGTTGAAAAAAAAGGGCAAAAAATGGATGATCTAATAACTAAAAGAAGATAGAAAGTGGGGTTCACCCATTCTCAAATCCAACATCCAGTCGATTGATTTTGGCAAGTTGATATGAAGATCTAACAAAAATATCACTGCATAAGAGCCAAAAAAATAGCTAGCCTCCCCAACAAACCACAAAATTTAGTTGCCCCACGACAAATGATGAGGGGCATTAGGTGTTGCCAACTGAAAAGAAAAATGCATTTGATCAAGATATTGTATAAAAGGAAAAAAATCAGGATGATTTTCTATACAAAAAATAATAATAAGATAGATTTCAAGAATGCTTCCTAGAATAATACGAAATCATCCAGGAGAGCTTTCTTCTAAGATTCACTAAATGAAAACTTCATCAAATGTTACGACAAGAGGTTTTGTTAAAAATTGAAAGAAATTTTATCGGATGTTAAGATTTGATATTTGATTAAAAATTAAATTAGAGTAGTCCCTTTATAGCAAAAAAATAGGCCATAAAATGGGGCATATAGAAGTAAAGAAAAACAATTAAATGGTCAAAGAATTTTACTCAATAAAATATATAATCAAACTCTAATTGATAAGATTAATTAGCAATCAATTTACATTGATTAAGATTTTCCCATGAAGGAACATTCGCACAACGTTCAAAGCATGTCACTCAAATTTACGTTCTAACATTTTCGAAACTTAAATTTAATCTCCAAGTATGGGAGGTTAGTATTGGATACTGCTCAATATAAGATCAGCCTAACCATCAACCCATTGAGGGATTTAGATCAATCGAATTGTGAAGTTCAAAACGGAAGAGAATCTGATCAAATTATCGGATATTTGAATAGCAAGATTACTAATAATGTAAAAGATTGAGATACCAAATAATCGTACGGTTGATAAATCATGACGAATAGTCACATTAATCAATAGATGAATGGTCAAAGTAAGTGATCCGTTAAAGCGCCTATTGTACAAGCATTAGATCAGAACATATAAAACGGTTACACCATTCAGTTTACAATCAATATAATTCTATAATTAATACACATTCATGTATCTTTATGAAGGTTATGCTAATTGACAGTGAGGCTATTAATGTACCTATTTCTCTCAAACAAAGGGTGTATCCAAATCAATCATAAAAATTACGAGTATAGAATTATAATCTTCTATACACCTACGTATTTCGAATATTTTATAGCCAAATCCTTCATTTCTCACTCTATATTTCTAAAATCCCATCCTCTTATAATCTTTTATTTTTCTAGAAAGGTTTATAACTTGAGTATCAGAATATATTTTAAAGAGTAAGTCTCGTATCATTTGATCTCTCATTAATTATTATAGTATGTAGAATCTAAATTAAAAACGTTCAAAAGACCAACTCAATTCTACTTGAATGATCATTCAAATTTAAGGTATGTATTAAACTAATGACAACAACTCATCATTTATTTATTCTTTTTCATTAAAAAAAAAAGGGAAATCCCACATAGAAAAGCACACCCTATTATTACATATGCATATGATTACGAGCAAAGCTATCTCACCTGTGGCTTGTCCTCCTAATTAGTTACTTTTGCAAAAAAGTAACCCATACCGTAGCTCTCATGTTTCTCAATTATATTAATTATTTGAAAATATAAAAAAGATAATGATAGTTAATATAGTAAAATAATAAGATAGCAATGATACCTTGGGATTGAGGGAGGCATCATCTCTCAAAGATATGAAGAAATTTATTTATTTTTATTTTAATTGTTTATTTTTAAATAGATGAATGTGATCTATTTATTTTAAAATAATTAATTTTAACTAATTTTAATTTTAAAAAAATTTAAATTATAATTATCTATTAATAATTAATTATTAAAATATGAAAAATAAATTTCTACATTTATGTGAAAAACATAGCTTCCTCAAATCCTTATATCTAGCTCAACCCAATTAGTTTCCCCCAGCCAATCACAAATGTCTAATAAGAAGGGGGGGGGGGGGACAAATAGGGTATGATGACATGAACCCTAAAAATGGTATAAATTCTTTATGGAGTTCAAAATTTAACTTCACTAAGCAATCATTTCCCCTTCCACCAAGCCCGCCCCCAAAAAAAAAAAAAAAAAAGGCATGCAAACCAAGCTAGAAACATATATAGTTTGCATTTTATTGGGTAAAAAACAGTTTTTAACAGAAAATTTGCAATATTATATTTTTATTATTTACATAATGGTAAACATATTTAATGCAATTCATTTTTTAATATAATATGATAATTTTGAATTAAATAGATTTAAGTTTGAATCATATTAATGCCTTTTCCGAATTATGTATGAAAACATAGAGTGAGAAGAAAAGCTATTACCTATGCTTTAAGCACAAAAGACATTTTGTGATTGGTTGGACATTTTTAGTTCTCTTGAGTTTAATTGTGATGGGTATGGCAATTTATAAATCGGTCCAATAACTCAATCTGTGGAAAGAAGAAAAATTCTAAAGATAGACAACTGTCTTAAATTGTTAAATTGTTATGGATACAGCGGTTATTATATTCGGTCCGTGTGATCGTTGACACATATTAGCGGATCCACACAGACAATTATCACCGATCGAAAGGCCTAAGGAAGACTAAACCAGTACTCACTTTATAAATACCAATTTTTCACCACGAGGAGGGGAACCCTGGTCGAGTAATCAAACAGTCAGTTTCGTATACAGGGCATATTCTTGACTCTTAGGCATTCTTACACACTAAAAGCCCACAAAAGCGCACCCTTCCTAAAGCCGCTATTAACCCAGCGCACCTCTCGGAACCTAGATATTCGTAACATACTTAATCTCCTCTCTCATGCTTGCATCAACATATTTTCACATTCCTCCATCTCTCTCCGTTGAAGAAAGATATCTGATTTGCATATTAAAAAATATATTGATGACCAAATCTCGCCGTCCTCTAACCTCTCATTTATTCGTTGTGGTGTAAGAATTCAGATTCCCAAGAACGAAAACCGAATTCGCTTTAATTCAACTTATCGGGTAAAATCAAATGGCTCCCTAATTTATACGATGACTTAGATCTGGAGACACATTTAATTGGTTGATTGTATGGTAAGTAATGCAAAAATTAATAGTTAAATCTTAAATTTTAGACTCAATTTTGATTTTTGACGGAAGATCAAAAAAAAATCAAAATTGTTTTAAGTAGAATATTAATAGTTAAATGATTTTTAGTTTTCCTAAATCTCAAATTTAAGATTCGCTTCAAGATATATAGGTGAAATTGGAATTGAAGTAGAATATAAAATTTCACTTTTAGTATAATAAATTAATGGCAATACCAAATAAACAAAAAAAATGCAAAATCTTAATACTAATATATTAAAAGTTTTAAATACTTTTAAATAAGTACTTATTTCAATATCATCCTCAAGACTTGTAGTACATATTATAAGTTAAGACATAAAATATTTGCATTAAAAATTATTTAAAAAAACTACACAATCGGTCAGCATGATTGATGAACATGAATAGCAATTAGTACGAGTTGGTTGCTCATCTTATTGGGGTTTAACACGGATACACATAACCCAATGCAGTGAAATAAGATCTGAATCCTCTCGTCAACAGTTAGTCATTAAAATTGTGAGTATAAAAAATATAATAATATACAACGTTTTTAATGTGAAAAAATTTTTACTATAAAAGTATCGATTACAAAAATTATTTCTAAAATCCCTTTATTACAATCTCGAGTGAAGAATAGGTGATTACATTTTTTCTCAACACACCCAATAACCCACAAGAGAAATATAATAAAAAATAAGAGCAACCAAATAAAAATACGCTTTAGAAATTGACTCTAGAATAACGTACCCAACCTTGATAAAGAACGATACTCAAATTGAATCTCAATTTGATGCCGAACCTCTTCTTCTTTTCTCTTTTCTTTCGTCTTTTTATATGGCGCTCCTTATATAAGAATATTTTTGAAATAACCCTAAAATCACATTCACGTGATTTTATAACTTAAGCCATGTTTGAGTGCCCAACAATCACGCCTTAAGTGCGAATGACTCTAGAATCGGCGTTCGGCTTTCACTCCAGGAAACATCGAGCACCGATGTGTCGATAGCAAACTGGAATTCAAGCTCGAGCTTTACTCGAGCAAGCCGCAAGCGTGGACCACCTCTGGGCTGCGCACGCGAGCACTTTAATACTCGTACAGATATCACACGATCCTCCGTTGATCATTTATTTATTACGGTACTTATAAGAGAGTAATCAAAGCCCAATACATCTCACTCAAGTCTATACTAGTGGTTTAAGCTATAATGATATTTTATGCTGCTATTGATATTGAAGGCATATGCTGTTATTTCATATGCTGCATTAGATGACAGGCATTCTATTTTCTAATCGAGAAGAGTGATTCTTTCCTCATTTGTCTTTAGAAAAGAAAAAAAGAAAGAAAGTTGTCACCTTCAACAAGTTCAGGCTCACTTAGACAACTTGTCCGGACACGAACAAACAAGATAACATGCATTAGTATTTTATGTTGGCATGTATTCCCTTAGCAAAAACATTAATGTTATTTATCAAAATGGACAAGATACCAAATTTTAATTTCGCTATCAATATTTTATGAAAGTCAATTATACTACTGCTTTCGTTTAAATGATAGACGAATACGATCTCTACACTATCAAATATAACAGATAAAATTTCGCTTACCAGTGGTAAAACAACCAGATATAAGCCGAATTTTGCTGATTAGTTGATTGAATGAATTTATAAACATCAACTGACCTATTTTCATGTCCATTGAAAATCTCAAAGGTTCAATAACATTTAAATATAAATTATTCAATATTATATAAGCTAGGGATAATAATAATAATAACAATAACAAAAGGAACAGAAAACACAAGGACAGAATCATTTAACCACATCATTCGTCTCACATGGCTAACACCTTTTCTACGGCCCGCCCCTCCTTCGGTCTCCCATGTCTAAACTGCGAATATTCATTTAGAAAGATAGAAAAATTGGCAGCCAGTCTTTTACACTCAAAACAGCCAACATGCAGAACGAACCATCATCGTCTTCATCTTCTTCACTTGACTTCACACAGAATAATATATGATTATTTTTAGAATGTTTTTTAGTCATCCAACTTAGTACGATAACAGATATAAAAATAGATAGAAACTATATGTGATGTTAAATTTGGTGACTAAATGGCGTATTAAAAATTGTCAAATAACATTATCTCTTTATAAGTATTCGGGTTAATTTTAAATAATATTACAGTTTATTTATCTATCTATATTATCGTCCCATAAAAAGTGAAAAATTAAAAAGCAGTGATGGATAGGAAGGGATGGGGAGCCAAGATTTTGTCCCGCTAGACTTAGTAGGCAGAATAATTTTACAAAATTATTAAATGAAAAAAATTTTTATTAGCATCAAAAATATTTACTAGAATTTTTAATACATATGGTCAACTAATCACACTTAATGCGGAACAAATTTATTCTAATAGATGAGATGCTGGTGTAACAAAATCTTTTGAGATTAAAGCATTTTTCGAATATTATAATTATTACATTATTTTATATTTTATGAAACAAAATAAATATCATAAAAATATCTAAATTACACCTAAAATTATTATCTCTAATAATATGAAACCGATTTCCCTCATCAAACTTATCTCTTTCTTTATAGGAGTTAGAAAATTTATGAAGGGAAAGATTATTACAATTTAAACATCTTTCAAACTCCAATCTTAAAAATCATATGCTCATTATCTAAAAAAGCCATCAAATATAACCTTTAACCAACAATAGATAATTCCATCATCTATAATATAATAAGGAGACTGATCTCTTGATTATATAATTGTCATTCTTTTTATTAAAAATGGGTCAATCAAAAAATATAATTTTTCTAATAAAAATAATAAAATGATAAAAAATTATAACTTTTAATCATCATAATAAACTATACTGAATATATCACGTGTCATATGGGACAATTTTTATTATTACATTATTTTAAAAAATTACGAAGTGTTAAGAAAAATGTGAACACTAGTGACATAAATTTGCATGTCTCTATCCGAAGTAGTTGTTAAGTGTAGAAATGCTAGTTAAGGAGTCGTGTGCTACAATCATGACCGTTCAGCTGTAAATCGGATAGTTAGACGGCTTTTTTATTTTTTATTTTAGATGAAAACGAAAAAATTGGGGCTCTACAAATTGAGACCGTCCAATTTTAAACGAACAGCCACAATTTACGTTACAGGGTCACTAAGCTTGTAGAAAGCCGGTTTGAAAGCAGAGTGAATATTATACTAAAATTAAAGGCAAATAAGGTCATAGCGTTGTCTGCCTTATAGCCAGCAAGCTGCATGCTCCTCCATCTTCATGTTCATATGTACAAAATGCTATGCATGCTTGAGTGCTTATCTTACCCTAAAATAATAGGTTTGTTTAATTAGTTCTTAATAGATATTACGCATTAATTAAGCTAATTATTATTATATTCTGCTCTTAATGGAAGTAGGCTTCATAATTAACTAGATCTCGTCCGCTAATTGTGGTTAGGTTGATGAATATGGGTGTGATTTTTATTATTATATGCTTGAATTTACCTGTTATATTTTTAAAAAAAAATTAAAAAAAAAACTATAATTTCTAATTTTTATCGAACCCACTTTGGATTTTGTTTTAGGGAATTGAAACCGTAATGGATTTAAAAATTTTATAACATCTAATATAAATCAGTTTTTTATAAAGTTATTTATGAAAATATTTGAATAATTTTTACTTTTTTTAATAATATTATTATAAAATTTTATTTTTAAAAAATTATATTTTTTAAATTTTTATCTCTTCAATTGGCATGACTTGTCTCCCTAGCAAGGAACTCTCAATTTTGTCACGCATGGCTTATTATGTATGGCCATCCATATGTGTTTATATGTATAATACGCCTTGGCAGTCATTTACTTCGCCCATCATCCTGACTTAGGGATTTTCTTCTATTTAATAAAAATGGGATCATATTTTTTTAATTGTTAAATTAAAAATTTTAATAATTAAAATTTAAATGTTAAATACTATTCTTCAAGTAGTTATTGCTATTAATTTTTGCATATTAACTTTGATATTATATAGATGTTAATATTGTAATATATTTTTAAAAATATAACTATTTTTAGCGTTTTATTATTATAAAATATTAACAACTAAAGTTTTAAAAACATATTTATCATTATCAGATTTTAGAATTTTACTTCTCTGTGATAAAATTAGGATACTACTTTTTTTCTGGATCATTGGATTAAAAAAAATTCAATGGCTAAATTTTAAAAAATGAGTAAATTGTCATTTAAATAGCTTATTTTATTAATATTTTAATATTAAATTTAATATTTAATAAATATTAATATTATAAATTTTTTAAAAAAAAATATCTATATTTAATATTTTTATTTTTAAATTTTAACTGCTAAACTTTTAAAAATATATCTATCTTTATCAAATTTAAAAAATTTTGCTTCTCTTTGATGGAAGTGGGATCGTACTTTTCTCTTCCAAATTATTTGAATAAAAAATGTAACTATTAAAATTTAAATATTAAATAATATCTTCTAAATAATTATTTTTATTTATTTTTTAAATATTAAAGTTAATATTTAATAAATATTAATATTATAAAAATTTTTAAAAATATAATTCTTTTAGTACTTTTTTATTTTTAAAAATAAACAATTAAATTTTTAAAAATATAATCTTCTTTATCGAGTTTATTTAGTACTTCTGTTTCAGTGATTTCATCTGACCAACTCAATCAAATTTCCTCCAAAGAAGAACCCATCATGATAATAATCTTTGAAAAAATTAGATGTGAATTTATTGGTAATACTCTTTGGTCAATGTCCTCCCGATTTTATTACGCTCGTTATGAGTTACATCTCTTTGACTATCCTGAGTTCTTTGGAATATGAATTATTTTAATAAAATAAAATTTTAATATACATAATCTTTATTATTATTATTATTTTAATTAATTATGTATATAAATAAATTTACATATATAAATTTATAATCGCTAAACTTTCAAGTACCACATTGAAATTGTACTTATTTTGAAGAATTGAGAGATAATTTTTTTATTTTTTTCTTATGATTTGAAGAGACTTTATACAAATGGAGAGGCTTTATTTGTTTTCTATTGAACAATTGAATATTTTAAATAATTATGTTTATATATAGAAATAATGTGAAAAAAATTTATAAAATATTGTACATTTCACCTTACATATGACATTCAATGCAAGTATTTGGTGAAAAGTCTAATTTACTATGTGATTTAAGTTTACATTTTTTTTTTAGAGGATGAAATATTTTATATATTTATTATAAAGTCCTTTGTTAATTTTTATTTAAGAATTATTGTAAAAAATTAATGGCATATATTCAAACGTATTCTACTATATTATGCATACTTAAAGAACGACTTATTATCAATGGTGAAAAAAAAATTGACATTTAATCTTATCTATAGGGAGCGATATCTTGTTGGGGCAAAAGACCAGTCGAACAGGATTACGTAAGCACAAAATGAGGGAGAGAGGAGGAACACATAAGTTTTACGTGGAACCCCTTCACAAATCGAAGAGAAAAATTACATGACATTTAATCCACTACAAGTCCACTATATGAAAATTGGTCATAAAAAACTCCGAGATAGAGCATCCGCTACACACCCAAGATAAAAAAAATAACTCCAAAATAAGAAAACTCTCACTTTACTCTTTTCTCTTTATTTTTCTTCTCTCCTTCTTCTCACCGGTGGTATACTCACTCTCCTTTTCTTTTCACACACTCTTAAACTTCATCGCTGTAATTTCACCGCCTCAACTACTTTCTCTCACACAGTCACACACTTATGCCTCAAACTTGTGCTCTACATCCACCGCATGCCGAGTATACATATATATATTAATTTTTTTGAAGACTATCTGCCCAATAGGCAGGTTCCTTGTAGATAATCACGTGCCATCAGCAACTCTACAACCAGCCACCTGTAGCTCTGCAACCTACCACCTGTACAGACAGCCCATACACTGTAAATCATCTTGCTCTACAGAAAGGGTACCCACTTTGTAGGGATTGCACATATTTTTCTGAGATCACGTATATTCAATCAATCTTTTAAGATGGCATCCACGTGCGCTCTCTGCACCCAAGTCCTTGAGCTTTCCTTGATGTATTTAGGAAATGACAACGATTTTAGATATTATTCCATATCCTCGGTCATTCTGTGCATAGCCCAAATCCTCAGATATAACCACACCAGTAATAAAAATCGGTAAATTTTGTACGCTTTCAGCAGCCAATCAACTTGCCCTAAAGTGCTTATGCGCACCTTCAGCCAGTCAACTTCATTGACTGGTCATTTTGCCTTCAACTGGTCGGCCCATATCCTCGGTCATTCTGTGCACAGCCCATATCCTCAAGCATAACCACAATAGTAATACAAACCGGTAAATTTCATGCGCTTTCAGTAGTCGGTCAACTAGCCCCAAAATGCTTATGCGTGCCTTTAGTCGGTCAACTTCATTGACTGGTCATATTTCCTTCAACCGGTCAACCTTAGTTAACCGGCCCACTTTCCCTGCTCAGCCGATCAATTTGTTGACCGTCTTCTGCTGCCCGATATTTTCCACATCAAAAAATCTCTCTTGGATTTTCACTCTGAAAATTTCTCTCAGATTTTTCACTCTAAATTTCCTCTTCGAATTTCTTCTCCGACTAATTTGACTTCGAAATTTGCCACTCCAACCATCACAAAGCCTGTGTGATTCACCGATGATAAAACTTATTTGTTGAGTTACCCACAATGAAATAATTAAACCAAATATATCTGACGGCTTGCCTATCGGTCTTTTATAATAGTGTATCAATTTAAGGTTATCAGAGATATAAGTAATCCATTATTTATAGTTGGACTTTTGATTAGTCAGTATTTGAATTATCGATTCTTGATTGTCAAAATTTGACATATATCATATTTTATATTTTGAGATATTTTTACCTTCTAAGTTTTGTAAGTTTTAATATAATTTTTGGATTGCATGATTTTATAAATATGTTATGCATTTTGAACTTCTGGTATTTTCGTACAGTTTGCATAATTTGAATATTTACATATATAGTAAATTATTTATATAAAATTCTGATTTGAAATGTATTTAATAAAAAGTTTAACAAATCAAATTTTGTGTATATCTTAGATTCTTTCATCATTTTATTTATTTTATTAACATATATTTATTTATTTATTTATTAAGTATTGGACTTATAATTTATAATATATTTTTTAATTTTTTAGATTAGTAATTATGGATATTTATAGGATGTGGTCAGAAGATTAATAAAAATTTTTACTTAGTTTATAAAATGTAAATTTTGAGAATTTTCATTCGGTACCTTATATATTGGATTTATCTATACGTCCGAGTTTTGCAGTTTGTTGATTAGAGACAATGTGTCCAATAGATGTTTAGTATGGCTTTATTTTTTGACATATCAAGTATTTTAGACAAGTACTTTTTCTTATAGATATTTTAAATTTGGTCAGGTACTAGTGGGCCTATTTCGTGGACATACGGCACAGTGCCTGTGCTATATGCCCGTTGCCTGTTAGATTTAATCCAACGGATTGGGTTCTCCCCGCCCTCCCTTTATTTATTTTTCATCTAACCTTTTCTAATTTTTTTTTAATTTTGTTTTATATTATATTTTTTATTTTTAAATTTTATTTTATTTATAATTTTTTAGGTTCTAATAATATAATAATATTTTAAAAATATATTATTACAAAATTATTATTTTATAAGTTTATAAAATAAAGCCTGCTTTATATAATAAAATATAATATATATATGTTACGTCACCGAGTCATGAATCATTTGTACGGATTATGGACATAATCCGTTCCTAAAAAGCGGCAGCGGCAGCGTCGGGATGGTCGGTCTCCCGTATCTTGTCTAATCTGTCCGATACAACAAAATAAAACAAACAAGAGGTCGAAGGTCAGGCGAGGATTTTTCCCACCACTGTAGGCTCAGACAGCTAAAGACAAATTCCAAATAAATAAAAATGGCGCAAGCGGTGGACGGTACGTGGATGAATGCTGATGAAATGTAAGTGATGTATATGTTTTAGTGTGGGGGATGCAATGAACAGGTTGCGGAAAGCCTGACTTCCTCAATGCACCGCGATGGGTGGCTAACTTCCCGCTGCCTGAACGGACTTGGGCATTGTGATCGTGAGAAAAGCGGGCTCGTTTGTGGCCACAGGGTGTGAGTCTTATCTCAATTCAATTGCTTTCTCTCTTGTGATCTGTCTAGTGGAGGAAGGATCAGGATTCGAATCCCTCTCTCTGTGAAAAAAGAGAGCTTTTATAGGCTCCTCCCCAATGGACTCTGGGCTCCAGAATACCCATTGCTAAGGTTTCCTTGCCTCTGGTCATTGTCGCTGACCGCCAGTCATGTCAGCTATCGTTTTGCGGTAGCGGGCAGGCACCTGAGCGCTGCCGGCCACGCCTGGTCTTCCTCTAAATTGGGATTAGCTGGCTGTCTGCGGGCGGCTGCCTGTGCCGTTAGCGCAGTGCTGGCCGCTTCTCCATTGGCTGATTTTTTCTCTCTCCTGTTTGTTTTCCTGTAGTTCGTTCGTCGCCTTCCGCCTATTGGGTGCCACGTATACTCCCTGCACAGTTGGGCTGGGCTCAATATTGCTCGTGGGCCTTGACACGAGACCCAACAATATATATATATATAAAGAAATGAAAAAAACTGTGTTGCAACACAGCGCCCCTCAAAACGTCCTCAGAAGTCTTAGCCAACAAGACTGGGGTTTATGTTCTGCAAAGTAAATATTTTATACTTTTTTTTAATTTTTTTAAAAATATAAATTTTATAAAATAAAAATAAAATTAAAAAAAGAGTAAAATATTTATTTCACGAAGTAGGATTCCAACTTACTCGGCCAACAACCTGCTGCACGCCCTCCTTGAAAGGTTCTTTATGTGCTTATATATATATATATATTTATTTATTTATTTATTTAAACAGTGTTTTTTTATCGATAAGAACATCCTATTTTAGCAACCCTGGACGTGTAAAATGGGACGTGACTGATTGAGGTCGGCCACTTACTTTTACAAATTAATTTTGTTGCGCACATTTTGTTTTTTAAATTTTTATATAATAAATGAGATTCAAATTTAATAATAAATTAGAAAATAAAAATAATTTTTTTACTATAATATTAATACTTTAATATTTTAATAATTTATAAAAATAATAAAAATGTTATACTGTATTTTTAGAATCTTAAATTTCATGTATTTGATCTTTATAGATGAAAAAATGAAAGATATACAAACGTGCACAATAGCCCTCATTTCATTGCATGATTCCATGGTCTCAATGATCATCCAAAATACAACGAAATTTCCAAGTTATTTTCAATATCATTTACTAAGAAAAGGGTTAATGATAATAGAAATATACTATATATCGAGGTGTTAAATATTATAGTCCTATATATCAATTTGATGGGTCTATGTATGACATCAGGCAATCCAGTCTCGGCAAGGGACGACTGGGCGGCCAACTCTTTAGCCAACCAGGCCTAGCACAGAAGTTAAATCCAGAAACTAGCCAAATGTCCCCATCTGCTGCGTACAGGACTGCAGCAGACCAACGGCCCAACCGAAGGGGATAATAGCTGTAACTCTACCAATCGCAACAAAGTTTACCCTCAACCTCAGCAGTAGTAGTCTGACAATGTAGAAAACATTAACACGACAGGCCTCAACCAATGGAGTTGGTGGTCAACCGTAGAGAATCACCGTGCCCACCAACCAACGGTAGTTCAGCCAACCCACGCAATGGGAGACTCGGCTCTTATTAACCACCATCAGCCACGATCGTATCAATGCCACAAGATGACATCTAACATGGCGGTTCTCGGCAGCGCCCAGCAGCCGGCTAATCCCAAGGGAATACCTGTCATCAATCTTAGCGCCAAAAATTTTTCCACGAAATATTATAAACTCCCTTACCATCCATAAGAAGGGAAAAGCAATTCTCAGTAGACAAACCGCTCAGAGCAAAAGAAAGAACCAAACACTCTTACCTAGCATAATTTTTTTCCCCATAGTAAGTCACTCCCTACCGAATGCATCCCTAATGAGTCATTCCCTACAAATGTAACCCTAGAGAGTCACCGACAGCGTGCAACCAGAATGGAGCCCAAACTTCATCCTCTCCAAATCGCCTCCCATTAGGCGCACCTATTGGAGGTCACTCGTGTGTGAAAGTTCTTATAATCGGAGGATTTGGACGAAACACATAAACCTTGTGTGCTACTATCATAGAATAAGTAGAAGAAATTTCGGTCAACATAGGTGATCAGAACCTTTTGGACGGATAATAATGACCGGTTAACATGTTGACCGGTTGTAAGCATGAGTCGCCAATATTGCTGAAGGATTCTAAACGGACAACCGACCGGTCAATAGAAGCATTGACCGCCGATGTGGAGAGGACGGTCAACGGGTATTGACTGGCCTTATGAAGAAC
This sequence comes from Nepenthes gracilis, assembly GCA_033239525.1. NCBI lineage: Eukaryota > Viridiplantae > Streptophyta > Magnoliopsida > Caryophyllales > Nepenthaceae > Nepenthes > Nepenthes gracilis. The sequence continues at coordinate 15,035,229 of BSYO01000016.1, read as the reverse complement.
GCAAACGATGGAATGTTGATCGTTTGCTAGGGAATTCAGAATAGTACCAATTTAGAAGATTTTCTGAGTATATGTTATCTCAAACGGTTATGTATGAGTCATTTTTATATAGAATATATTCATATTGTTGGTAAGGACAGATTTTATCGGTGGATATAGAATATTCTTCAAATTTGTTAAATATTTGTGTTTGTAGTTTTTAAAAGAAAAAGAGAGGCTCCCGTGTGTGGCTAGGTGTGAAAAAATAGAGAGAGTAAAAAACGGTGAAGGAAGAAGAGAATTGTGAGAAAAACACAGTATGTTTCTTGTATTTCGTGTGCTCAGTTCTTCGATTTTCCTTTCTTTTATGCCTGTATAGTTGTGAAAAATTATTCCCAACCTCACATAGTAAAATTGGTTCCGTGAATCGGTTGTCCCGTGATTTTTTTCTTATTTAAGAAAGATTTTCTACGTAAAAATTTGTGTGTTCATTTTTCTTTCTTCCTCATTCCTAACCGTGTCTATTTGTGGTAGTAGTCGGACGCCATCTACCCCAGCAGTACCAAGAGGAGCTAGTCCTCCTTTAACACCCCTTAATCATGTGCAAATCTATATTTTTATATTATTTTTATATCTTTTTATTTCTTGAGAAAGATTTCTAACCTAAGCGTCAAAGGATAATTCGAGGAGTGAGTCTTTCCGATCCTCTGACCTCTTATTTGTAATTTGTAATGTACATGTTTTAAATTAGTAGTGACGAAAACCTAACCCATTCCAATTTAACTCGCAGTAGAAGATCAGGTAATTTTCTAATCTGTACCACAACTTGAGAACCAAGAACATATCACAATTATTTAAAAATATATATATTTACTTTATATTATATTGAAATTATTGACATTGAGATTTATAATGCATATATATTTTTGATAACTAATTAGTATTGCAAAATAATGTAAAATTTCCTAGAGATTATATAAATTTCCAATTAGGGGCCTAACATAATGAATTTCGGCCAAGTGTGAAGTAACTTATCACGGTTGTGCTTTAGAGATTCACATTTCTAGGGGCCAAAAAGAGAAAAATTATTAAATTATTTTAAATTTATTATATATAATCATATTTTATATTAAATAAAAAGTAATTTTTATCACTCAAATGTATAAGTTTTAGATCACACAATAATAACATTATCAACTATGTTAAGGTTATTTATCTATTTTTTATAGTATAAAAATAATTAAAAATTGGGATTTGAAATAACATCTCTTGTTTTGTTATAATTTTTTAAGATAAATTAGGTATCAACATTAAAAATGAGAACAAGCATTAGTGAGAATTTAACATTATTATTTCATAAAATGGAAATAAATATCCTCATATATCATAATGTTCTGTACCATCTGCCACTACTGTAAGAGCATGGAATGGGGGACCTTACTTTGAGAAGCAGGGTTTCGCCCTATTTGGAGAGCAAAATTCCTATTTTGAAAAGCAGGAACCCCCAACCTGTGAGAGCACTGGCTTTCTGCTTTGTGAAACAAAAATTTTATTTTTTTTTTTGGATTTTTTTATACAAATTTTTAAAAAATTGAAAAAGACAAAAAAAAAAAAAAAATGGCAAAGCAAGATCCATGGGGGCTTAACTGTGAAGGTAGAGATACAAGCATCCCATTGTGCGTCGATTGTGTAATAAATGTATGATAGTCCCTGATTTTTTTTTTTAATTTTAGGAGTTCACATTTATATTTAAAAAAATTAAAAATATATTGATGGGTATATCAATAATAGGCTGGCCCCAAAAAGTCAACGGAAACTTACGAAAGATGGTCAACGTTTTTACGGCCCAGTTGGAGAACGGGCCAAGAGCTGAAAGGCCCAGGACGGTCAACACTGGCGTTGACCGTCTAGGCGGCCAATGCGCATGCAGGCGGTCAACTTAAAAGTTGACCGTTCGCGTGCTACACGTTGGGTTCAAAAGAGGCTTTTCTACAGTAATTGACCTGATCTATTCGAGCCCGTGATCCATCAGACGGCCAGCAACGGCTCTCCAGGCATCTCCCACGATCCCAGTTGGCACCTAAAATGGATATTGACAAAATTGGCGCCTTTCGCATAAGGAAGGCGTCAGATTTTTCCAAATCCTTGCCAACTAGGACTCTCAAACGGTAACACACACAGAAGAAAGATGACCGGCTTGGAAAGTTGTTGGCCGCCTCAAAAAGAAACTGCCTCGCTTAGCTTGGCAACTGGCACCTGCTCCAAAAGGCAAGTCAGCCAAGAATCACAGAGGGAATCACTCCTTCCAAAGAAGGAAGATCGTCTTCTCAATCATAAATAAGCCCTTGAATTATCATTCAATGCATGCTTTCTGTAACGCAAAACAAACGCTCTCAGTCACCTACATTCTCTGCTATTGACGCTTTCTGTTGTCAACGCTCTCGCATGCTACTACTAATACAACAACGACACTTCTCCAATCTTGGCTACTAAAAAACCTAAGGCATACAAGCGCACCTCTCACAGCTGTTTACTACCTCCCCGCCTTTCAGATTCAAGAAGACATCCTCGTCTCTCTTTCATCTGGAAAACACACTCTGTCTTTCTCTTTTTCTCAATTTACAGTTTTATTCTTTCGAAGGCTATTCACTGACTTGAGCGTTGGAGTGTTTTCGGTGGGAAAACTTTCCGCCGACACGCTGACTTCTTATTCTATTTAGTGGTGTGCAGGATCCAACTCAGGGAACGGAGCCGGAACTAGGACAAGCGGATCATTCCGAATCTGTTCGAAGTTCGGATCCATGACGCATCATATATATATATATATATATATATATATATATATGTAAATATTTATTACTATTTTTTATATTATTAAGGTATCAAAATATACTCATATTATGAAAAACATAAATATATGTATATATAATAATTCACATATATTTATTTTTATTTCTATATATTAGGTTTCAGGACCCTTAAATTTTTCATCTAATGGTCTCGGATGCCCCATCGCCCCCATAGCAATGGAACCCTAGGTTCCCTCACTTAACTAATTACTTAATAATTATAATTACTTAACTAAATTGTACAATATTGGTTTTATTTTATTTTTAAACAGTAAATTTTCTATTTTCATATCATCAATTTTCAATTAATAACACAGGATTATAAACTCAGAATATACTTGTTGTCCAACTAAATTATTTACTATTTAATTTGATTTTTTTAATATTAAACTCATTTCGTATAATTCAATAAACTTGGAAAATATCTGTAAAAGATAAAGAACAAAAAATGTTTTTTTGCCTTAATTTTAAGATATAAATTTAAGGTTGAAATATAATTTTACACTATCTATTTTATAAATATAATCTTAAATTTATTAAATCTGTTAAATTCTAAAATAAAATAAAATAAAATTAGCTAGACATTAGATAATTTAATTAGATATACAGCATTACCCAACAAATATTTCATACGAAAATTGTCTATATTTCTTGGGCATTGGGGTTGAAGATAGCAAACCATATTAGATTGGGCCCAAATTCCAAACATTATGAATCACTTCTTGGGCCTACTATTATTTGAACAAAGCCCATAATCCAATTAACTTTAAAGATTCTTGACAAAACAATCAAAGAATTAATGAACCTATGAAAGATATTTCGTTGAAGGAAAAATCGTTATATTACTTATGTAACTTACCATTAGACCTTTTTAAAAAAGGTTATGTTCCTAATTTATTTACTTTCATTATGGATGATGTATTTAAATTAAAAATCTTATATATTTTATATTTATAGGACTTACAAACAATTATAACGACTGAACCTAATAAGATAGCAATTACAACTCAAAAAATAATAAGTAGCTGGCCATAGACTTAGAAACCCCCAAATTTCCAATAAAAATGTTGGCCGTAATTTGGGCTATTTGCTTTTTTTTTTTTTTTTTTTTGTAAATTTGGTTTATGAATTGATTCTAACTATCAAATAATTTCTAGAATAAACATTCTCTAATCAGAACTTCTTGTAAGAGTCTAAATCCATATGCTTTTCTTGGAAAAATGGAAAAGTTTGATTCAAGTCAATTAAGTCCATATGCTTTTTGGGCCATCAGTGTTGGTCTGGCCCATTTCAATTAAGGGTAAATAACTTACAAAGCCCAATTCAATAAGACAGATATTTTGCAGGCATGCATGATTGGGATATCGTAAATAATGTGTTATTTTATTTATTTATCTATTTTTATTTAAATTTATTAGTATTGATGAATAAATTAAATATTATATATCATTGGACTGAGTTTTCATAGTATGTTTTAACAATGTCAAAAAAATGTCTTGGAAACTATTTACCCAATCAATAAAATAGTTTGCAGTAAAGCAAAGCATGGTAAAATTTTCAGGAGCTAGTGATCATGATGAAGGCATTAATCGTAATCATTATATAAAATAATTATTTTTATATAAATTTAATAATATTATAATTACTTTATAATTAATGAAAAAAATAATTATTTTTCACTTGTTATTATCAAATATATCATCTTATTTATTTAAATTACAAAGCTTTTATTTAGTGAATTTTTGCTATCCCTTATCAAAGGTCAAAGCCGAAAGAAGAAACAGTGCACCATTTAACTCGAACGCGGAGAAGATGATGCTTCAATTATAGTTTATTGCTTAAAAAATAATATAATTAATACATTTCGGATTCAAACTTTAAACAGATTCGGGTCGAACTGCTTTTCAAGCTCCAATTATCGTTTTGTACGCCTATGATTCTACACATCACAGCAAATGACGAGGAATCAGAGAAGAGCAGCGGGACTCGCTCCCCAATTTAACCTCCGATACTCAAGTAATTGGCCTTCTAAAAATATGAAGGTAAAAATAAAGGATACAAAGATGAATGTTGGGTGAGGTATTTGAAAATGAGGATCGGAGGTGCCCTCATGGAGAGTTGCTTTGGTTGTAGAATACTCGTGGAGAGCAGCCTCTCTGAATACTGAGTTTGCTGGGAACTAGTAGCAGAAGAGCTGGCAGAGTAATTGGATGCTTGAGAGCTGATAAGCTTCTGTTAGTTTGAGTATGCAAGAAAGCATGCCTATGGAGTGAATCTCCATAACCTTTTATAACCGTAAGCCTCCGTCGCCTTTTTTAGGTGGTGAGGCAATATGCCTGTCTTCTGAGGGGATAGTTTCCTTCCCTCGTGTGGATACAGTCGTCATTCTGGGTTGCAACGATCAGGAAGGAGAATTCATTTTCTTCTGTGGAAATGCCGTGCATAGTGACCGTTGAATCTGCCTCTGAATGTCGTCGCTGATTTAAGAGCCTTTCTTCCAATATGTACTCTAATTTTGGGATATTTTCGTTATAAAAAGGATTGCCATTCTTGGAGCTGTAAAGAATTAGAGTAGACGACCGTAGAATTTGGGAAGGTGTACGTGGGCCGATTTTGATCTTAGCCACGTTTATTTTGGGCTAAGCCCGGCCTACTTGAGATGTATTTCCGGTCAACGACAGCGATGACCGTTTCAAGAATAAATGGGCCGTTATAAATTCTAGGCCACTTATTCTTTTTGGGCCGGCCCACTACAGCCATCCCTATCAATAATAACTTACAAATATATAGTTATCAATAACTCATCCCATTCAGAAGTCAGGTTGATTGTAAAATTAAAATTTTCTCTCCAAAAATATATATATAAATAGAATAATTTAGAAAATTTGCCTATATTTTATCTATTTTTAAATTTTGAAAATTTTAGAACAATTTCAGAGAATATGGGTATACTTATTAAAATTTCAACTAGTCCCCGGAGGCAAATTTTATATATTTTTCTAAACTTACGCAAGTAGAAATTTTTGAAATTTCATTATTATAAAATAATGTTATTGTGCCCCTGGGTCCGGGTTTTCTGACGGATTAGGAAGCCTTCGGATTCTGTGTCTGGGTCAGATCTCGAACGGGTCAAATCTCCACTCTCCTCAACCCAGATCTTGTACAACACAAATTACAAATAAGAGGTTAGTGGGTTGTTCTTTCACCGAAAATATTCTGACGCTTAAATCGGTTATCTTCGGCAATAAACAGAAAAATGCATAAGTGAATGCAAGATGCGGTGGGGAATGTGAGTGTGCGAAAATGCAAGATTTCTTGAGCAATTTCGGGAGGCTAGACTCCGCTGGATGCACTGTTGGGAGTGGCTCACTAAGGTTACTCGATAGAGGCTTTGGGGAATCAGGATTCCAGATCGGAGAGAGATTGTCCAACCCCTTTTCCTATTGAAGGAAATGATACTTATAGGCTCCATGCTGGAGAACCTTGAGCACGGAAACTTTTGACATGTGGCAACTCGGGATTCGCCGGCCGCTGACCGCTGGTGGTATCCAGTGGTGTCAATTGTTTCCTTACGGTGGTGCGGAGACCATCGTCAGGTGTTAACCACGGTTGGTTTGGTGCTTACGCGATGATTGGCTGAACGGCTTAGGATGATAGCACGCTACGGCATGCAGCGCTGACATTCTCCTTATTTGCTAGCATTCTCTCGGCAAGCTCCTGCAGCCTGCAGTTGCCTCAGCAAGCTCCAGCAGTGCGCTGATTGACTGTTTCCCTGAGATGCCGCGTGAGCTGTGCATCTAGACCTGCTGGACTTCAGAAGGATTATGGACCTGCTGCTCGACTAGGCTGGCGTCCCTTTGATTGGGCCTTACTTTCCTGACTCGCCTCCGAATTGGACCCAAAACTAGCCCCCCATGCCTAGGGACGGCCTAATGCCGTGGCCTGGCATGTCCATCGTGGGTCCAGTTGGCTATTCGCTGGCCTTCCTCGAGATGCATTGGCTTTTGTTTCTTCATGGCGTGGCTCCTTCCCCATGCGGATATGTATCCTTTTTAGGCGTTGTAGGGATTCGGAGCTCTGTTGGGAAGGATTCGCGTCTTGCAGTCTAGCTCAACATTGATGACTTTCCTATTCCATGATAGACGGTCATCAAGTTATGCTCCCCTCTGGGAACTCGTCAGGTGGTAGTGCGGCCATAAATTGAGGAGTTACCCTGAGAAGAGATCTATGCTTAGCCATTCTTTGGAAAAGTGATGTACAGACCTTGGCTCGCCCCGCTTCCTGCAGGGATCCACAAAGGGATAGGATGGACTTGCAAGAGATTCGGACTTGTTGTGGAAGCCTGTCATCACACCCTTTCTGTGGGTGATTCCTCATCGTAATGAGGGTGGTTCGACCACTCTGTTATCGTCATATGCCTCCTTCATGGCTAGCAGTGACTCCAATCGGTAGGTGGGATGCATACTCTCTCATGGGGGCTCTGTCTCCTCGATAGCGTGTCGCCACCGGCCCTTATCGAGGTTGGTAGTCCATATATGCTGCCTAGGAGAGGAGGTGGAACCTGGAGTCTCCCTAGGGAGCATGCGAGTGAGACACAACCCCGTTGGGACTTCTGTGTTGGATGCTTTTCCTTCTACTGCGGCAATCTAAACACGCCTTCAGTAGTGGATCAGCATCGGCGACGTTGGCTCGGGAGCGGGATCAAAGTTGGGATGATGCTACATGATCATGTTCCCCAAGCCAAGTCCCTCCAGCGACGTCGCCATCCCGAGCTTCTTGCGCCTTGCTATACTTTTTTCTTTTTTGCACTTTTGCTATAATAAATCTTATACTTTGTAAAGAGCTTCAATGAACAAAAGTTATAGCCTTTATCTTTATTTTTTATGTTGCTGAATACTTCTTTCTCTTTCTTGTGATATGACTCAAATACTGTAGGGCCATCTCGTTGCCATACGTACTTGAGCGCTGGCTTGTTCTAAACGTTGGGTGACTCCGATCACCTTGGACGGCGTTCGTCCCTCAGGTCCAAAAGGGGACCGTCACCGGGAGGATAAAAAGGGGACTGGTTGCTGGTGCGTTCTACCTTGGGGGGAGAACGTCACTAATGGTTGTCTTATCAGGCAAATGTCCTAGCGCATTCATTGTGCTGGGAACCCTGGGGTCATTGTGTCACAATGGCTTTCCTTGGGAAAGCACAGTGCTTCAGGGTGCAACCACGTGGGAAAACCTCACTCGTCATCTATGCGTGTTCTGTCATTCTAACGATGCCGTTTCCCTAGTGGGTTCTAGTTATTTAAACACTGAGAATCCCTCCAACTTTCGCACCCCTCGCTTGCTGAAAGGCGCAAAACTTTATTCTGTAGTTGCTTTTCGCCCACTTTCCTTGCTGTGGTGAATTTAATGGAGGGATTGTCTTCTACTTCGGAGTCTGAGTCGTCTTCTGAAGAATCTGGAAGGGATATGCGGGACTCAAGGATTCATGATGAGGCTGTGCTTTCTGCAGTTGCAACGGATGGCTGCCATTATGAGTCCTCCGTCATCGGGCCGATGAGGTTTCTGAGGGCACCACTGGGTTTCAAATTGGACAGGGCGTCCACCTCCTCGTGACATTAAGGGCCTAATGGTGTCCGCCTGTTGCTCAATCATGTCCTCAGGGCGGTGGAGGTTATCGAAGCCAGGGTGCAGGTTGTCGTGGGAGAGATCGAGAATGCACTGGCGGGTGCAGCACACTTCGAGCAAGCATGTTCAGAGTCTGAGGTAAGAGTGTCGCAACTGGCTAACGCCAACATGGGGCCCCAAAATTGGATCGTTGCCCTTTAAGAGGAGCTCGATCGGAACCAAGCACGGCTCAGGGAGGTATAGGACGCCCAAGGGCGACAAGAGGCGGAGCTGAGGTCGAGAATCAGGCCGGAGGAGCTGGCACCCTTGCTGGAAGAGAGATTCCAGGAAGGTATTCAGCTTAGCCGAAAGATAGCTTCGCTAGCGGTACCAGGCTTTGGGTCAGCTTTCTAGACTCCCGGAACTCAGCCGCTAGGACCCGCTTTGAGCTGACGGAGTTCTAGACTCCCGATCCTTTAGGTCCTGAAGGGGGATGAATAGTTATATCCAGGGGCCAGCTCTGTAAAGAAACTTTATTAGTGAAAATACTTAATAAAATTTTCTTACTTAACTGAGCAATATATTTATTTCAATTTGATGTGCGTAAATGACTCGTTCTTCCTTCTGGCTCCATGCTCTAGAAGGGCTGCTGCCGCCATTCTAGATGGCTAGAATCACCACATTAAATGCGAGTGTCACTGCCAAGATTTTGGCAGACGGTTGTAGTGGTAGTGAGATGACATTTTTTTCAAGCGCTATGATGCGCTGCTGCGTGGGACTTGCAGTGCGCTGCTGAAACAACACGTGTCGTGGCCATCATTTAGGGCAGGCCACGATGCCTGCCTATTTTAACGATCCCTTTCCTTGCCTTCCACACTTCTCATTTCCTTGAGTTTGAGGAAGCCATGGCTAAGAAGAAACGCACTCCCTCTTCTTCTCACATGATTCACCAAGGAGTTGGCGATATTCAGTTCGTCTTGATAGCGAGCGCCGTCGCTGCCCTATTGGTGGATTACGACATTTCTGGTGAGTGGGCCTATCTTCCCGCTGACTAGACTGGAAGGGCAAATGCACCCCTTGAGGGCTTCATCACCATTTATGAGCACCATCTGAGAAGTGGGTTCTGTTTTCCCATGTTGGTTTAACTGTATGGAATCTTTGATACGCTAGGGTTACCCGTTGCTCGGCTTCATCCCAACGCACTTTGATACTTGGTCACCATGTGTGTCTTCACGCACCCTCAGGAACTTTTGTTCAAGTCAATTTCGGTAAAGGTGATTTTTTGCTTCACTGAGTTGGAAGACTAGGCCTCAATGTCGCTGTGCTTTGGTTTTCACTTTCAGGGAACAAACCTCGATTCAGTTGAAAATTGAAAGAATCGCTTCTTCTTCTTGAGGGAATCGCCGGACTAGAAGATTTCCAATAATGGGGTCCAGTGAGTGATTCCTTCCAATGAGAGGTGAAGGCGGATGAGGTGGAGAAGGAAAAGAAAGTGTTTGACTGTATTATGGCAAATCTGACGACGTTCTCGAAGCAAGCGTATTACCTGACTTCCAATGCTTTCGCCGCTGCCAAATGGGGGCCTGCATTCGGCGGGGCTGTAGCCATCGTCCTTCGGGAAGCTTTGAGGGAGTCCCCTGGGGAAAGCGGCTCAGCACTATCGTTGGGGTCCTCCTCAGATGAAGAGGACAAGGCTTCCCTGAAGAGGATGGGAGTCGTTGGAGGCACCTCCACGCAGAGGTCGTTGAGGTTGGTCGCTGAGCCGACTGCGCCTGCAAGGACTACTACCTCTGAGCAGGTGCAGGAGTTGCTGTTGTTCGAGGGAGCAACTGAGCATTCTCCAATTCTCACCGTTACATTGGCAGAGTATGGAGTTCCCTTAGTCAAGCTAGTCTCTGGTAGGGAGTCGCCGTTGAGTCCCTCTTTTGATCTTGAGCCGCAGGGAGTGCCCGTCATGGACGTTGAGAAAGTGGCGACTGATGCTCTGGAGTCTGCAGGGATCATTGAGGTGGGTAGCTTGGAGCCAATGTCGAAGCCCATAGAGATTCCAGAGGCTGCTGGTGCATCGTCCAGGACGTCGCCTGAGCCACTCACCCAGGGTCCTGCTGCTGTAGAGGAGGTCGACGTGTCTAAGTAAGTAGCCGGTGTTCCTACTGTCGAAGTGTTTTAAGAGGCCGGTCTGATAGAGGTAGCACTGCAGCTGTAGTCCGTGAGTGTCCCTTCTCCCTTAGCGGCGCCAGATCTGTCCAGCTCCGCGGAGGAGATTGCCAGGCGATTGGAGACCACGAGCATGGAGGAGGCAGCCAGGCAATCTGAGCCCCCGAGCATGCCTACATGCGGAGCTGCTTCCAACGGCTTGGGCTTGTCCTTCACTCAGTTATGATTTCTCTGGGTGTTGTATCCTTCTATTGGGGCGTATGCTGAGGTTTTTTGATTCCTCACTCTCCTCTGTCCTTCCATTGCAAGTTTCAGAGGCGATGCGCTCCCTCCAAGCGGCGTCCGTCCTCCCACCTGGACGAGCTCCTCAACCTGGTCCAGGAGGAAAATGAGCGGGAGGCAGCCTAATGGGTGGAAGTTGAGACTGTAACGCTAAGGTGGGAGGTCGAGCAATTCGAGGGCGAGACCGAAGTGCTAAAGGAGGTCGAGCGGCTGGAGCGCGAGACCGGTGCACTGAAGCAGAAAGTCGAGCGGTTGACGGGAGAGCTTTAGGTCTCAAAGGGTTGAATCGCATAGTTGGAGGGCCTGAGCTCCCGTGCCTTAGCGGACCTCAGGGTCCGTCTTTCCCCGGAGGAGATGGCAAGGGTGTTGGAAGCCAGATTTTGGGATGGCTTTCACTTGTGTCATCGTATCATGTCCGCCGCATACCCAAGTGCTCCCATGGAGATCCTCAATCCGAGGAATGATGGGGCTTCAACAGCCTCCAGTCTGACTGACTTCTCCAAGGAGGCCGGACCTTTGGACCCCTAGGGTAGTAGGGGCTCTTGTATAGTTTCTGCTTTATTGTTCGACCATGGTCTTGTAGTCCTTAGTATACATTATTAATGAAATGTGATTTTCTCTTCAGCTGTTTGCACTTCGATTCTCATATTATCGTTTTTTCTTTTGCAATCCGACTTATTGCAGCTAAGCTCTTTAGTAATCATCAACAAGGCTCGAATCTGGAGCCTTCTTGTGCTGTACTCATCCTTCGTCTGAGGATATCGTCGCATCTCACACGAATTGGGGTGCTTGGTCCATTGGGCTAGACGTCGTCACACGCCCGGTTGAGTGATACAAGGGCTAGCTGGGTTTTCAGGCCACAGTAGTTGGACTCCGAGTCTTAGGTCGTTGCGCGCACAGTACCGTTTTGGTGCTCAGCCCCGCTTAAGCCATCGTCGCTCCAGTACGCATGGTCCTATCCCATGACCGTCATTGACTGAGGATACTCTCTTCTCCTGAGAAGGTCGTCGCACACCTACCATTTAGGCCCCCTAAGATTTTGATGCCCATATATTGGGGACTTATGGAACCCCCAGGCTCATTCATTTGGCCGCACATGAGCCATTTGGCGCAGAGCCACAGTTTGGGTACGATCGCTTTGGGATCTCCTGGCATGAGGCCAGGGTTTTGTGGCTGCTTAGGGCCCTTCGGCGTGGAGCCGAAGTTTGCGTATGACCACTTAAGGGTTGCTTGGCATGAGGCTAGGGTTTCGTGGCTGGTTAGGGCCCTTCGCCGTGGAGTCGAAGTTTGCAGACGACTGCTTGAGGGTCGCCTGGCACAGAGCCAGGGTTTCATGGCCGCTTAGGGCCCATCGGCACGGAGCTGAAGTTCGCGTACAAATACTTGAGGGCCGCCTGGCACTGGGCCAAGGTTTTGTGACCGCATATGGCCTTTCGGCACGGAGCCGAAGTTCACGTACAACCCCTTGAGGGCCGCCTGGCACGAGGCCAGGGTTTCATGGTCGCTTAGGGCCCTTCGACGCGGAGCCGAAGTTTGCATACGACCGTTTGGGGGCCGCCTAGCATGGGGCCAGGGTTTCGTGGCCACTTAGGGCCGTTCGACACAAAGCCGAAGTTCGCGTATGACTGCTTTGAGGTCACTTGGCACGATACCAGGGTTTTGGCTTACGGGTGGATGAAGGTCCTCCTAACTTAGGGGCAATTTGGGCAGTTCCATTCTTAGAATAACAAGCACGCATGCATTCATATGATCAGTTACACAAAGATACAAATGCAACAATTTTATTAATGAAAAATGCGATATATGTACAAGCAATCCTCATCGTGTATGTACACCTTACCTGTCCTTAGGGCCGGATTATTGGTAGCACTTCTTGAGGTGGTTGCGTTCCAAGTTCAATGGACCAACTTTCCTCCAACATGTGGCAAATCAAGATTCGCCGGCCACTGACCGCTGGCAATAGTCAGTCGTCGCCTTGCGGTAGCGCAGAAACCATGATCGGGTGTTGATGACACTTGGTCTGGTGCCGCGCTCTGATTGGCTGAGCGGCTTGGAAGGACAGCATGCGTCACGGCCTATAGTGCTGACCTTCTCCTCATTGCCAATATTCTCTGGGCAAGCTCCTGTTACCTGCAGCTGCCTCAGCAGGCTATAGTGGCGTGTTAATTAGTCATTGCCCTGAGATACTGCGTGAGCTGTGCATCTGGACCTATTAGGCTTCAAAGGGATTCTAGGCCTGCTGCTCGACTAAGATGGCGCCCATTTGATTAGGCCTTGCTCCTCCTGACCCGCCTCCGAGTTGGACCGAACAAATATAAATATATGTCAAATTTAAAATAATATCTATAATAAATATTAAATCTCGATATGATATAAATAATTATATATATTGTCTTTTTCTATCATATTACGTTGTAATTGTTCATAAATGACTAGATAGTTTATAATATGTTTTTACACGTATAAAAATATTGACAATAGTCGTATCATTGAAATAAATAGCCAAAGTTTTACCCTTGTATTAATCCATAGGCTATCATCTAAAGATTGTTTTCATAGATTAACAAATATTATTATATGCATTTTGATAGGTATTATTACCGACAACCTAAGAGGAAGATTTCGGCCAATTGATTCGACCCACAAAGTATGAAGGCCTAGATGACCTACACGGCCCAATTCGACGAATACATCCGATGGCCTTATATGAGCGGTTCTCTCCTTCAATAAAGACGGAACCAGCGCTAATAATCAAGACAAATTTTCTCTTTTATCTTAAAGTAATGACCTTGAGCGCCGGTTAAAACTGTCACATGAGCTCAATCCTATCCTCCTAGTGGTTTTTTGGACAGTTAATCAGAGAAACCAATCATCCTCTAACTTCTGTAAAAATTCTTTTTTCCAATAGGAAAAGGGAGGTCGATACTTAAACAAATTAAAAGACAAATTAAGATACCCAGAATGCACATTCTCTCTCTCTAAAACTAATACGCTTTCATAAAAGTATAAAATTTTAAATAATAAATATTTTTATGGGTACCTGAACTTACATCCTTCCCTTTCCCTTTCTTCAAAAAAGAATATTAATTTGAATGTCGAAAAATATATTGAATAGTGAGTTCTACAAAATTCTTTGACCGTATTTTGTATTGTATAGGATTCAGATTAACAACATACGGAAATCAGACCCGCTTTAAGCCCGATAAAAATAACTTGACACCCTAATTCATACTACATTTTGGATCATTGGACGCATCACATATTATTAATTTACTTATAAAATTAAAATATATATTATAATAATTTAAAGGTCATTACTGAAATTATATATATTATTAATATACTACATGTAAGAGTATAAATAAATTAGATTTTATTTTATGTTGACTTGATTAATTATTTTGACAAACTTAAAATTTGATTTGAGATCAATTATTGAGATTAACAAGTTAAGCTCAAAGGAATTGAGTTTCTGATTATTTTTAAGCTCTAATTACTCATTTTACGGACTATGAAGTACACAATGTAAAGAGAAATGACATTTTATAGAAACAATTATTATTAAAAATCGAATTCAGTAGCAATGTGGTGGCATGGATTCTCAAGGATTTTAGAAAGACTTAATAATGATTAACCAAACTATTACAAATCAAATTTATTATTATTTATTATTATTTAATTGGTTTAATATTATTATGTGATGATGTAAACTAAATAAAAGATTTTTTAAGTTAATAAATTAATGGCTCATGTTAATTTGATAATGTGGGTAATAAAGTTGCTAAATTTATTATTTAATTATAAAATTCAATATTAAACCTCCATATAACACAATCATCATACAAATTATTAGTATTATTAAAATCACTATTTTTTATTACTTAAAAAATGAAATTTCATATTTCGCTTCAACTACCTACCTAATTCAAGTTTTATCATGCGTATTATTTGCCTACATAAAAAAATAAATTTAAAATAAAATATATAATTTTATCAAAATTTAAATTAGATTTTGTGACAGATTGTCTCAACTTATAACTACAACGTGACGTTTGGTTCACCGAAATAAAATTTCTATTATTAACTTATTCCTTTGAAAATAACAATTTTCTTATTTAATTTACAAATTAATCAAAAATAAATTTTTTTGATAAATATTTATTCACAAATTTAAAAAAAAAGTTATTACTACAAAAAATATGGTATTATTTATTTTCAGTGACCTAAAAATTACTATTCTCATACCATTATTGTAATATTTCAAAATTACCCAAATTATTATTATTATTATTATTATTATTATTATTATTATTATTATTATTATTATTATTATTATTATTATTATTATTATTACATTATATTATTATTATTATTATTATTATTTTGATTTTATTTTTATATTATTTTATAAATTAAATAATAAAATACTAATTCTCACCTTATTTTATTTCAATAATTAAATATAAAAATAATAATTATAATTTTATTTTTATTATATTTTATTTTTTAAAATAATTATTTTATTTTTATTTTATTTTATTTTAATAATTAAATGTATCATAAATTGTGAGATAATATCTAAAATAAATTTTATTTTCTTGATGATTAATGACAGCATGGCCTATTGATGATTAATGACAGAAAATGCTGAATAAATTTTTATTTTATTTTATTTTATTTTATTTTTTTAAGGAAGGGTCCAGAAGATTGCGTGTGGAACCAAGAGGCTACTGTTATGGGCACAAGCGGCGAGTATGATGCTTTAATTTGACGTTAAGTAGAGGAAAATTACAAAACGCAAGGACATGTGATTTTTTTTTTTTTTTTTCCTTTTGTTTTACGCCATCACTCTCCCTTTCCTCCCTAAAAAATAATTAAAAATACATATATTAATATATATTTTTTTTTATGATTCTTATATATAGATAGAAAAATAAATTAATGAAAAAATTAAAAATAAATTAAAAGAGACTGTCCCACCTTATATATATATATATATATATATTTGAAGAGGGGATTGTAAATGAAATTGTTTTATTTTGAAAAAAAAATAGATAGAATAAATGAAAAAAAATAGAGACATATTTTAGCTTGTTTTAAAACGTATTAAATATTATGTTATTTATTTATTTATTTAAAAAAATAATTTTGTTGAAAATATTTAAAAAATTTATATCCTTTTATTTTTTAAAAGAAATGTAAAAATACAAATACGAAAAACGAGATTATGGTTTAGGAGTGCGTCCAAAGCTAACAACAGCGGGGTGTCTTCTATTTTAAAAGGACACGGCGCTCCAGAAATGCAATAATATCACAGAGAAAAATAGCAAATTTGAAAATGACTCTATTCTTTCCCTATTTTTTTTATTATTATTTTTTAATAACTTAATATTTATATTATTTGCCTTTTTATAATGAAAAAAAATATTATATTACTGAGAGTATCTAAAATTAGTTTAAAAGTATGTTATTATAATTACACTTTAAAAATATATATTTAATTATAAAATGACTACTACTTCATTGATTTTTTAATATTTCCCCATAATCCTTGCTTTGGTCTAAAAATACTAAAATTAAATTGCCACCAATTTTGTCAATTTTGTTCCAAATGTGTATTTAGTTTTTATTTCGTTAAACTACAAAAAAAAAAAAAAAAAAAAAAAAGAGAGAGATTGAATTTACCACATTATAAATTATATGGTAATACATGAGTGATTGAAATAAATATAAATGTATAAATGTTAAAAATGAATAATAATCTTAGAATTTATTTGGTTAAAACATAATCAATCCTTCACATAGAAAAAAAATACTAAAAATAATAATTTAAAAAATTAAACAATTACAATTAAATATTTAAATATTTTAATTAAGTAGATTAATAAATTATTAATTTATAAATATATATTTAAAATTAAATTACTAATATCACGAGCATATTCTGCCGCTGAGCTAATAGGCTATTTTGTGGGCCCTTAGTGGGAGGCCCACTATACCAAAAGTTTAATGATAAATAAAACTTATATCTTGAAATATAACCCATCAATCACTAGCTAGATGCCAAAAAGTAAGGTACTACTTTTGGCATACATCAAGTTATAGAAGCATTCAATTTAAATATTTATGAAATATTTTTCCTAATTTTTTTAAAATAAATATTCAAAAAATACAACATATGATTTTTTTTGTGTACTTTAGCATTATGGTATTTAATTAATTTAGTGTACTTTGCATCTTATTTTGGTTTGTCATGAGAAATATTTATTATTATTGGATCTTTAATTGAATAAGTCAAATTTATTTCTAATTTTTTAAAAATTAGAAAATAAAGGTGAGTTAAAAAGATCACGTCATAAACCGTGTAATCTTCTCAGAAGTTTTGAATATCAATTCGACAAATAAAATTTAATATTAAAGTTATATTTTAAAAATATAAAAATATATATATTTTTAAAATTTTTTATCATATTAATATTTAAATATTTTATTAAAAAATTTTAATAAAAATACTTATATATTATATTATTTTAATATATTAAATATTAGTGGTTATATTAAAAATGATCCAATATTTAAAAGACCGTATTATACTGTTGCCGTCGCAGCTCCCCTGACTATTTTTCATATTGATTTGAAATAACCACTCCCTACCTCGGTCTTTCTACATATAGAATTTGAAGTTATCTCTTTTAAATCTTATATTTATAAATGGACATTATCTAAATATATTAATAATTGCTGATTTCAATTATTTTTTTAAATTTAAAAATAGCTAAATAATATATATATTTCAGATTTAGATGTTCGTGAGAGAGACAATCGTGCACCTATTTTAAGCTACAAACCTTATCGACCGAAAACTTGATCTGTGTATTTTTGAATCCCCACTGTATCTGTATCATTGCCTTCGTCAGCCTTAAATACATGCGCTGGCTCACTCATTCTCCATCAGCACTGTCTTATCGTAGTAGGAAATGGGAAGAGCAACGAGATGGTTGAAGAATATATTTGGATTGAAGAGAAGTAAGGAACAAGGAGAGCTTGGTACGAATTCCGGTATCCGGAAAGGCAGGAAAAGGTCATGTTTTGGCCACTCTAGGAGAGATTCATCAGGCGGTTTGTGTCATAATCTGGCAACTATACCGGCGAACAGAACTGCGGCAGAGTGTGCTTGGCCTCACTCATTCTGCACACATTCAGAAAAGGATCAAAACGAGCATGCAATTGCTGTTGCTGCAGCCACCGCCGCGGCCGCTGACGCTGCCGTTGCCGCTGCACAGGCGGCAGTTGAGGTTGTAAGGCTGACAAGCCACAACAGCGTCACCACGCTTACTGGCGGCAGGGAGATTTGGGCTTCTGTGAAAATTCAGACCACTTTTCGTAGTTATTTGGTTGGTGATCTTTCTCTAGTCTCTCTCTCTCTCTCTCTCTCTCTCTCTCTCTCTCTCTCTCTCTCTCTCGTAAATTTGTTCTGATTCAGACGATGTACTCCATTCCAGTTTGTTCTAGCCAAAACAGAGCATTTAAATATGACTTTTCTTGTTTATGCGCTAAGTTTTACAGATAAATTAGAATCTGGTGATCATTGATCGTGCAATTTAAATTTATATAGGCAAGAAAGGCACTGAGGGCTCTGAAAGCGCTCGTCAAATTACAAGCACTGGTTAGAGGTTATTTAGTACGCAGGCAAGCCGCTGCGACACTTCACGGCATGAAAGCTCTCGTGAGAGCTCAAGCCATTGTCAGATCCAAAAGAGCTCGAGTGCTCATCAACAACGAAAACTCCAAGCCGCAGCAAAAACTCACGACCCGTCGATCCACGGTGACGTTCATATCAAGAATCCCGTGTCATACCGATAAACTCAAATTTTCTCTGTTTTACTGTTCTTTTTGTTGAAATTTTCAGGAAGCATTTGAAGACAACAGAAGTGAAAACTCTGCTTCAATTTACAGCAGAAGGCTGTCTGCGTCATTCGAACCCAAGACAATAGAAATGGATACGGGTCGACCCAAATCGAGATCTCGAAGACCTGACACATCATTTTCAGAATGCGGGGACTACCCATCTTACCAATTCCCACGAGGTTGTCACCCGGGCTTTACAGGCCATGAAAGCAGCTTCTCCACCGCACAGAGCACCCCAAGGTTTCTGAATTACGGCGGTTCAAATCCGCCATCGACGCCGGCAAAAAGCGCGTATGCCGATTACTTCTCTAGGCAGCACGCAAACTATCCAAATTATATGACGACCACGCAGTCATTCAAGGCTAAATTGAGGTCTCAAAGTGTTCCAAAACAAAGGTCAGAGCCAGGATCAAGGAAGAAGATGTCACTGAGAGAGATGATGGAGTCAAGGAACAGCCTAAGCGGCGTTGGGATGCAGAGATCTTGTTCTCGAGCTCAAGAGGCCATCAGTTTTAGGAATGCTGTGATGGGTAAGCTTAACGCTTGAGAAGTGTACACGAATTTGTCATAGAGCCGCTCATAGATGCTATGCTCCCAAACTTTGATTTGGCAAATTTGCTCGCATTCTCTTCGTGGCAAGTGATGAAATTATAAATTTTCCTCAAGAATTACTCAGAATTTAGTCCCAACTTATCTAGTAAATGCATATAATTTTAATATGATGAGATTGGGGATAGCAATTCTCCCCCTTCTCTGTCTGAATTCCAGGGCCAACTCCTCTAAAAGAGAGATCGAGTCTACCTCTCTTTTTATCGCTTATCTGAGTTTAATTGGGTGTCTAATAATTTTTAATTTTTTTAAAAAAATAATTTGTTCAAAAAAATAAATTTAAGAAAAGAATAAAAAATTTTTACCATCCAATCAAAATCAAACGATTAACAAATTAATTGATTGATTTTACCTCTCTCTTTATGGATCCACATTTATTCTTCGCCCAAATTGGTGAATTTCATTGGTTCCATCTTTAAATAGCAAAGAATTACATTCCATAAAGATATTGGGTAAGAATGGTATTAGATATAATTTTTATATTTTTTTAAAAAAAATATATTTATATAACAAAGCTAATGATCGGAGACTGTCATTGGTAGATGTAGGACCTGGGACCCCTGAATTTCTACCTTTATTATATATAAACATGTAAAAGTTAAGCATATTTGGATATATATTATTTGAATAGGTGTTGTTATTATTTTGCAAATAATTATTAATAATATTTTAAATATAAATGCATATTTAAACATAATATATAATAACACATTTTCAAGGATAGCAAAAAATTTAAACGAGAATACTGTTGCATCCCGGGCCCAAAGTTGCCGTACGGATTAGGGAGCCTTCGGATTTCTAAGCGTGCGGGCGCTCCGGAAGAAGGGCCCAGTCTCCGTCTCTATAAACCTGGACCTGTACAACACAAACAACGAACAAGAGGTGAAGGGTCTGACAGGATTTCTCCCATCGAGGCCGCTCCGACGCTCAAGTCAGCAATATTCCCGCAATAAACGGAAATGCGCACGCTAAGGTGGTGCGCGGAGGAAATGCTGTGAAAGCGTAGAAGTGCTTATGCGATGATGTGGGGGAATGTTGTGAGCGGGTATTGGAAGGCTCAGCTTCCCGTGATGCACCGCAACGGGTGGCTAACGTTCCCGTGATCTCGGAGGATCTTTGGGATTGTGAGCTTGTGTCGGTAGATGAGGCAAAGCTCTGCTTTTACTCGTCACTCTTGTATTTTCAGAGAAGAGGGAGAGAAATGATCAAGGACGCTTGAAGCTATGTTCCGTCAGGTTCGTTGTTTGATCGAAGAGTTCAAGCTCTTACGATTGATCGTTCATTCGATCAAAATCAAGAGAGTTCCAGAGTTGGAAAAAAGGGTCCTTTTCTCTGTGGGGTGTGAGAGTTTCTATACACCTCATCCCGTTGGACTCTTGGGCGCCCGAACGCCCGTTGCCTAGGCTCTTGCACCGCTGGTCGCTGTCATGGACCGCCGGTCACGCCGGCACCCTGTTGCCGTGCCTGGCACGCTGCTGGGCGTTGTTGACCACGCCCGATTTTTTCTGAGCGGGGATTGGTTGGCCGCCTGCAGACGGCAACGGGTGGCGTTGGCGCTGCGCCAGCCACGCCCCTATTGGCTTAGCCTTTCTGCCCTTTTTGTCCTGTTCCCGGTGACGCATTTAATGCGCCGCAGGTTACCGTTGCCTCCTTCCGTTGTGGGCTTGCGCCATTCACCCATTGGCTAGGCTGACATTTCTTCGTGGGCCTCTGATCTTCTCCTGGGCTGCGACCTGTTTCGTGGGCCTGGGCCTGTCTTATGGGCCAGGACATGGGACCCAACAAATACATTCATAAATATTAATTTTCCGTCTTGATGCCACCCCAATTTTAATAATAATTGAAAGTGTAGCCCACCCAATCCATTTTATGCCTACATAAGATGAATGCTATGTTAAGATACATACAAACTTACTATTACGAGTACATATTCAAGAGAAAAGTCTAATTTTAAAAGATTGGTTTAATAAAAGGGAGAACCTATTAGGCTTATAAGTCAATCTTTATAAAGCTGGCTCCCCGATGTAAAACTTACAATATTTATATATATAGAATCATCATTGCCACCACTTTAGTGCCTATGGCAACGATATTGATGCATTGTAATACGAAAGTCACTGGTTCAAAATTTAAGAAATCCGTACATTATATTATAGAATGAAAATATCCTTAGTAACTAGTGTAAAATATGACCATATATTGGGCCATCTACCGCATTTTTACTTAGTTTTACTAGTTGACTATATAAATTGTAATTATTGAAGTATAATAGTAAAGTATTTTGTGTTTTTATCTCTATAAATTCATATTTAACATAAATCTAAATCTTATATTATTCTTATTTATTGACTATTAGTATAGTAAAACAAAAAATAAGAAGTAAATAAAAACTGATAGAAAGAAAAAATGTAAATATTTTAAAATTGAAAAATTTTAATAAAAATTAACTCAAATACATATGTATAGTGTGTTTCCTTTATGAGAAATATGAGAAAGGCTAGTGCGACAATTAATGGGTACTTTCATTAGTAATATGGACAGTACCTCGTATAAGATATTACATATAGAAAATATATTTGAAAAAAATAGACTTTTTAAGATGAATTCTTACAAAAATATATATTTTAGATAATTATTAATTTGATGGATCCACGTACATATAATCGTACAAGTCGTTGTTTCTGGACTAGTTAGGGTACGCCAAATTAAATTGAGATTGTAAAGGGTACTTTTTAAGTGTTTTGCATTCCCAATAATCAAAAGTTTGACTGATTTTAAAAATAAAAAAATATTATTTATATATTTATTTATGTTGTGATTGTTTAAAATTAATATAAATTTTATTTTATTTTAGATTTTTATACTTTTTTTTCTACACTAAAAATTATAATTTGAATATAAATAAATGTATAATTGGATATATGAATAGTGTTGCTCTAAAATAAATGTATTGTTTGAATTATAACAATAAAAATATTTTTCTAGCCATTATTTTTCTTTTTTTTTCTTTTTATTTCATCATTTTTCTTCTTTATTTTTTTATTTTTTTCAAACCAAATTTCAAATACTTCTACTAAAGTTTTGTTTTTAAATTTTTTGTAGAAAAAAAATGAAAGTGTAACCCTTTTGAGAATATTTTTAAAATTATAAAATCATGCAATGTATGGTGTCACGTCTATTTATAAATGTAAATATATTATTTTTAATTTAATGATATATTTTAATATTAATACGTATTATGAATCGTAATTTGATTCAATAGATCTTTTAATGAGGAACTTCTTAATGAGCTATTGTATATTGATAATTCAATTCCAACATACTATGAATCAATTTAAGATGTTAAAAGAAATGAAACTCGCTTCCTAATTTACCATTTAACACTTATAATATAATTATATTGTTCAAACTAGAGAGTAAATAATACAACGAGGAGGAAAGGTTTCCAGAGAATTTGTTCTTGCCTTTATGCATTTTAATAGAGAATCCGTTATATTGGAAAAAAAAATCATAATTTTGAATGAACTTGAATAATAAAATACTTAGCTGTCAGTGATATACTAAATAAGAAACTTTAATACGCGATAGCTCTAGATCAAGCCAAGGTCCAGATATCCCCTACAGTATTTAGGGACTTGTATTTATAAATGTATTTAACAGATACTTTTAGTGATCGTTTTCGTCATTAATGGGTTTAAAATGTTATTATTTTGTATCTATTTTATCAAAATTATTTAATTTGATTTATTATCTTATCATTTACCTAGATTTTTAATCATCATGAATAAATAAAATCTTGTATAGATCACAATTACGATTCTAAGCATAATGTGCAACTTTAGTGTAACCGATACTATCAAACAGTATCTGAATTTATCAAAATTTTTCGTTAGATTCATCAAATGTCTAAAATCTCATATTTATCTAATCTTTTAATTTTTTTTATTTGTATATTTAAAAAAAATAAAATACATATTAAATAAAATAACAGATACAAGTATTAATAGTTTTACAAATTAACAAAATATAATAACATTTCAAATAAATATTATTTTAATATTTAAAATCAACTTTAAATAGTGAACAAGACTATTGATCCGCTTTATCTGTCAAGTATCATTATTTTTAATGGTATATAGAATTAAAGCTGTGTTTG
Organism: Nepenthes gracilis; assembly: GCA_033239525.1. Taxonomy (NCBI): domain Eukaryota; kingdom Viridiplantae; phylum Streptophyta; class Magnoliopsida; order Caryophyllales; family Nepenthaceae; genus Nepenthes; species Nepenthes gracilis. Next base: position 15,011,691 of record BSYO01000016.1, on the reverse strand, counting down.
TTTGGTCCGAAAATCTAATTTTGAAATAGTAAATCGTTTTTAATTAAATATATGAATAAAACTAAAATTTTTATTTATATCGACAACAATAATAACTGGTCATCATTAGTTAGTGGGCTAGAGGACCAGACGTGAATATGGAGCAAAAAAACATATTTTTTAAGGAAATTTTTACATATACTTTTAAGCCTATTTTTTAAATAAATAAATATAAATATGTATAAATATATATGTATCTGAAATTATGGGGGTAATAATTATTTTTAATTAATATTTATTCTTTAATAAACAATTATTTTAAAAATATTTTTATAGATTAATATGAACTATAAATAATAACTCTCAAATTTAAAAGCCAAATATTTTATATTAATTTTGGCTGCCTGGCAAGTAGGCGCTGCCAACCAATACGCGTGACCTCTTTAATCTTTTTTTTTTAATTATTAAAACAAATAAATAGATAAATAACACATCTATATTTTAAAAATATATTCTTCATATTTATGTGATAAAAATCTATAAGAAAGCCAATTAGTTTGGGATTGAGGAGGCGTTATTCTCCCCAATTGAGAAGGACCGTCCTTCTCTTAATTTGGGTTATCGGATATAAAATTCGACGGTTACGTATTTTGGATGATTAAATTTAAAATCAAACGGTCCACGTTATATTATCCATTCAAAACGTGTGGACCGTCGGATTTTACATCTGACGGTTAAAATAAGGTGAAGGACGGTCCTTCTCCACAAGGGAGAAGGACGCCCCACATGGATACTTTAAAAAATATAATAATTTTTATTTTGAATTATTTATATAAAAAATTTAATGATTTATATTTTATATTTTTACAAAATTATAAAATATTATTAGTTATATTTTTAGATATTTTTTATAACATATACGATTTTTAATAATGTAAAATAATGGCCAATTGATTTTAAAAACTTTGATAATAAAAAATGAAGGAGCTCCGACCCACGAGGTTGAGCCCCTGTTCGTTTGGATGGCTGAAAACTAGGCTAACCGGGGCCCACTTTTAAACTTTTTTAAAAAATATGACGTGTTAAAATTTAAAAAAATAAAAAAAAAAAGTAATATGAGTAAATTGTACGAGAATTATAAATAGATAAAAAGGTCAATTCTGATGGGACGAATCCAGTCTCTGAGTTTTTATTTTTAATTTATATTTTTTTAAATATATTTAAAGTTTTAAAAAATATTATTTAAATAAACTATATTTGAATATAATTGATAAATTTTTTTATCTAAATATTAATCATTCAATGTATTTATAGATAATATTCTTACTTAGATATTATTTTTTTAAAATATTTGACATTTTTAGGTATTTTTTTGTGTGTATAAACTTTTAAATCAAAATACATAAAAATCAAAAAAAATCAATATACCGAAACAAACCAATATTTTCTTTGACTGTTGGCTAGTATTATTGTATTTCTTGGCTCAAAAAATTGTCTCTTTTACTCCAACTTAATGATCAATAATTCTTTATCCAAACTCAAAGTGATTCCTGTGGAGCCCAATTCCAATCAAGCTTAAATTACCGACTATTGTTTTTTGAGAGGAACTAAGCGTTTTGAATTATTAATAATATGTTGACCCCTTAATATATTTATAAAATAAAAATTATAAAATATATAGTATACATAAAATATATTTTAATTTAGATATAAATAGTAAATGATAAAAATAATAGAGATATAATTTTTGATGATGAAGAAAAATATTGATAACCACAGTTATCGAGTAAAACCCTCCAAATTTTAACAATTAGGAAAGTTATTACTATAAAAATCAATTTAAAGATCGGATGATACAAACGTACTAATCTAACCGATTTATTCTCATATTATTATCTCCACCAATGAATTCATTGGATTTGTCCATGATAACAAAATCGGATGCCTTTCAATCTTTAAGTCAATCTTCCTATATAAACCGCCGAATTGCCGTACACCACTGGATCTCAAATTTCACATTACCGACGTTGCCAACGAAAGTCAACATGCGGGAAAAGGTACATAGAGTAAAGTACAATGTGGTGAGAAGATTTTGGCGAGTAAGTATAATCGTAGAAGTTATGTGTTTCCAAGTTGAGCAATTTAAAAGTATGAAAGATTGGATTTTACATTGAAATGGCCATCAAAAACTTAAGCAAGAACTCTAGGGTAAACGAAATAGGACGACTATATATAAATATGCTCAAAAACCTAGGTCAAAAATATGTCTATTGGTGAAATACACGTTACGGCACTCGAGCAGCGCGGGCACGCTTAATGTATCATGGGATACATCCCTAGAGGATCGAGCGTTGCTCGAGGAAGTTTCGAGCGCAGGGTCGACTAGATTTAGTGTTCGAATGAGGGTCGGGCGAGCAGTAGACGCATGCTTATTGGAAATAGGGATCGAGCGCTAATCGAGAGAGTAGCGAGCGCCAACTTATCAAAAATAGAGCTCGAGCATTAATCGGATGAGTAGCAAGTGCCAGCTAACTAGCAACGAGATTCAAGCACAGGGCATGCGCATAGCAGGCTTGGAATTAGTTATGGTGCTTTAGTAAATAGCAAGCGATACTCTGATGCAGGTCTTCAAAATATAGCAACATTCGCTCGATTACAGACCATATACGATTACGGAATATATCAACATATAAATGAGCCTAACAATCTTCTCCTTGACAATTCCGCGATCAAACCATGATCAAAATATAGAACAAAATTTATATACCACCGACTACAGACCAAAGAATCACAAGTTTAGATACCACCAAGATAAAACCCATGTATATAAAAATTTATGCCTAATAGACATCAAACCAAATACAAAAAACAAAGTATATGAGAAATATAAAAGAGCTGCCGTGCAGAAAAATAATTGCTGTGTCTAGTCAACTATGGTTAGTACAAAGATAGAAAAAAATAAGTACACAAATAGAAAACAATTAAGCTCACTATAATAAAAATCCAAAGAAAACAGACAACATAATCAGATAACATAAGCAGTATAATCCGACAACATAGTTAGTAAATATGAATCAGTAGTACACAAGTCTTTCCATATCAAAACAAACTGAACACTCCCCTTCGGGAAGATATCTATTTTTCCAAATAAGGACAACTACCCCTAGTAAAGTCAAATCCTCCTTTTTTTGTCACGAAGGGTTAAAGGGAAGTCATCACTCTGAGTGAGAAGAATCACCGAAAGACAGCAGAGTGGAAGAATGATGAACAAACTTCTGCCACAAATGAACCAGCTCATCCTCTTGGGTAGTCAAACAAGAATCAATACGCTCATAATTGGCAAACATATCGGACCACAGCAACGCATGAAGTGCATAGAGGCGCTTTTGAGAAGAATAGAGTTGCTCAAGTTGATCAATAATTCGGAAAAGGTGACCCATAAGCGTAGAGGACGAAGAGATAGGAAACCGAGGAGGAATGAATGGATCAGGACACGAGAGCTCAAGGTAGGACGAGTCCAAACAAGATGGGCCACCTTCGGTCAAGAAGAGGGGCACCTCATGGGGGACTCATTGAGGGGATCGACTTGATCCGAGGAGGAGCGATAAGTGTGCGGCCAACTTTAGGCGAACTTAGTGTAGGTAATGGGCTGCGCAAGTAGCAAACAATGAAGATCGGGAAATGAGACTCCAAAACCCAAGGCAAGTCGCTGAATGAGATAATAATGGGGAAGATTGTCATCCTTTTTGGACTCAAGAGATTATGTGAGAGCAGAAGTGGGATGGTAGGTCAATGGGCTGCCCACTCAAAAGAATATAGAGGAATAAGGTTTATCAAGGGGGATGGATGAAAAGTGAGAGGCAGAAAAAATATTAGTAAGTATAATCCAACTCACAACTACCCTCCGAGAGGAAAGATACTTGGTTTTAAAAGACCTTCCATTTCATTATGTGGGAGAGCCTTGAATAAAAGAAGCGATCTCGTGAAAGTGTGGAATGGAACGCTAGGAGTATGGATAGTCGAGATTTTTAACTCGAGAAATATTGAGAACCTGAGAGATCACATTCACGATAATCCGGAGGTAACTCTCCCTAAAAAAGGTAGAAAAGGAATGAGTCTAATAATCATGAATGTTATTGTAAAATTCTTATATTAGAAGCGAAGAAGGTGCCATCAAATTAGTAAGGACTGACTCCCAATGGTGGTCTGTGAACTCGAAAGAGATGGACGGGTCATGGGAAGTAATGTCAACTTTTCATTTGAGGGAAAGTTGCCTTTGATGCATACGGGAATTGAACAAGGCTTTAGCATCAATATTGATGAATCAATTAGGAGTTGAGAGCTCGTATAACCGGTGATGCTTGCCAACTGATTTTCGAGTAAGGGATTTGCACGGAGCAGTCATTTGCAGGGTAGAAATAGCGAATAATTCAAGAGATATGCCAACTGCAGCCCCCTATTTTTTATCTTTGTGCTACGACCAAAAAAACAAAAAGAATACCCAAGGTTGAGCAAAACAACGAAGAAAAAATGACAAATTCAGAGCAAACTACCATGTAAAATGGTAAATTTGACCAAATTTTGAGAAAAGTATGAAGAAATTGAGAAAAAATAGGAAGTAAACCACATGCGGACATGGGGGGTCAACAAATTTTGGCCCTGAACAGAGCCACCGCCATTAATGGTGGAAGAGTGCTCAATAAACCGAAGAAATCAAAGAGAAATGAGAAATTACCTTTAAAATGCCCAAAATTGAGGAGAAGAGATGTGAATCCGGAGGATTTTGGGATTGTTAGGAGGTAGAGAGAGAAAAATAGTATGGAGAGAGAGAGAAGAGTGATGAGGGTTTGAGGGCTATGCATGTTGTGTATTTGAAGATAAAGGCACTCATGTCACAGCGCTTGGGCAGCACTAAGGCGCACAGCGGGCGGGGTGCCTTTGTATTTGACGTTTGAGCACCAAGCAGGCGCCAGGGGGGTGCAATGACAAATTAATTGGTGAGCATGACAAATTTAAGGTCAATTTAAGCTCAATGGTAAGTTTGATCACTCTTCTTGATCCACATTTTCTTATCGAATTTAATAATTTTGAATAAATTAAAAATTTGATCATTTAGACGTTTGGTGTGGTTGACAAGAGTTTCATCTTTAAATTTTGCGTAAAGTTGTTCAAAAAAAATTGTTGTATAGTAGTAGAGGTGAATATGATCAATTTTTTCACATCCATGATAGGTCGAGGCAAATTGGATAAATCCGAAAGTGTTCTTACCATACTTCTTAGTGTATTTAAAACCAATATTTTTTTCTACTATTTAAGGTTTGAAAATTTTGTGTATTCACACAAATCTTTAAAGAACCTCTTCATGTTTGTTCAATGGGGATGGATGATGTACTACTTTGTCTTAGAACAAATTTTGAATTAATAGTAGTTTTTAAGAAATCTTTCGAATGTCCCAATCCAGATTTGTTTCCACCGACTTTTCCTAGATCGAGCATATGGTCCAATTGTTTGGACCTATTTGAAAATTATTTCAAATCATTGTGTTCAAATTTAAGATCCGATTCATGGGTCTTGATATTTTTAGTAAAGAAACTATTCATTTTCTCAATTTTTTGATTTTTTATATCTAACTCAAATTTAAGAACAACTTTTTCCTATTCAATTTCTAACAGTTTTTACTTCAGGAATACATTAGTTTTCTTGATCTTTAAACACTCATTAAAAAATTTACCATACACGTTCTGAAGGTTATAGAAATGGACTTCTGACTCATTTTCAGAGTGATCAATTTGATCCAAAAGTTCTTCTAAATTCTCATCACTTTCACACACTAAGGTCACGAAAGTCGTGTATTTTGCTTACCCTTCTTCAGGACATCTTTCATTCTTATTTTCTTTATCATCGTTTAAGGCAGTATTAGTTTTCAAAACTTGACCATGTTGGCATATAAAATTTGGGCATTCAACTCTAATATGCCTAAAAGTTTGACACTTATGGTAATGTACTCCTTAGGTGTTTTTCGATTTGAAGTATTTGATCTTGCGTTTATCTTTTTTGTCACATTTGAGGAATATTTTTACTTTCACATTTCGTTAGTCGGGTGAGATTTTAACTTTCTTCAAGAATTTACGTAAATTTTACTGCTGCTTATAAAGAATTTTAGAGAATATTAGAAAATTTTTTATAAACAAAAGTAAAATTTTCATCACTATGTGACTCATCATTAGAGTCAATGTCTCTCTCTTCTCTAACAGATTTTAGAGTAATGGATTTATTTTTCTTTGCTTGTGAAATCGTGCGTGTAATATTCTAAATTTTTATTCTGATTAATGTAACATTAATTATGTTTTTTTAGATAATTTAGACGTGTTAAAATTAACTAAATATTTAAAACTTTTAGAGGATATTTGGATCAATTGAGTTAGCATCCAAAGTATGTATGTGCTATCGCTCAAATATTGATTTCGATTTTGAAATAAAAGAAAATCTAAAATAGAAAATAATAATAATAATAATAATATTATTATTATTATTATTATTATATTATATATATGTATATAACGAAAAAAAGAAAATGAAAAAGAACACGCCGAAGAGGATAAGAATCGGAGAGAAAGAGGGTTGCAAGGGAGGGTTTGCGTGAAGAGAAGAGAGAGACGGCAGCTGTGTGAGGGAGAAAGGCAGTCGGCGACTGCAACGGCGAAGTGCGATGAGGATGGCGCGGTGAGGGTGGTTGTCAGCGACTGGAAGTTTGGCCGGTGGCGGTGTCGGTGAGGAGAAGCCATCGAAGAGGCCGACAGCGGGTGTTGGCAATGGCATCGATGGCGGCGCATGGTAGAGATGGTGTATCGGTGGTCGACGGTGGCCGTGGGAGGAGCGGCGATGGCCGTGGGAGAAACCGCTGTGGCGTGCTATTGAGAGCAGCGCAAGAGAGAGAACGGCGCAAGAGAAAGATAACGGCGCACAGTGAGAGGGGTGGCTAAGCAGCGGCGACGGCATCGACGAGGTGATGCTAGGAAGGTCGGCGATGGCCATGTCGTCTGCAACAGCAGTGGCATCAGTGCGGCGGAGAAGCTGTGCCGAGAGAGTAGTGGCAGAGGCGCGGGCTCCGCACGGTAGGGGAGAGAAACACCATATTTGGATGCTTCGGGATATTATTTTTTTAGATCTACAAAGTATGAGATCCATAAAAGTATCTGTAAACCCTCTATTTGATCTGATTTAATTTTTGATATATTTTTTATACTATTTAAAATTTTTACTAATATGCATTATTTTTATACACATAATTTACTTATTTTGGACATACGAGTGTAATTTATTGGATATTTTAGGAGTTATTGGTACTGATTTTATATTTTAAAAGGCTTTAATATTTTTATGAAACTCCAAAAAATTTATAACACATTGTATATTTTTATATTAGTATATTTGTATGAAAATAAGCATGAAACTTTGTATAAGCCGTGTAGTTACGTGCACGTGTTGGGTCGTGGTCACTACACTGGATTTGGATTATTTGATAGTTTGGCGAACTCCCGACGGGGAGAGATATTTGTTATTTAAAAATTTCTTTTCGTCGGCAGAAAATATTTGGAATAGTGATGCTTCCCATTCGGATAATTTAATTCGACATTATAATATATTCGGACGTCCTAATATATCTGACAAACTTAAGAATTACACCTGAAGTTATGAGTGACAAATAATAGTGAACAATCTTACCCATGGATACAGAGTATATGGGTCACTATACATACTGGCCTAATTTATATTTGATTTTGTCTAAAATTATCGAGATTATGCGTAACCCTTTCTCAAACTAGTTTTTAAATAATCAGAACTCAAATTTGATACATGATTTGTATCTCTACATTTATTTATATTGGATTTGATTTAAATTTAAATTTTAAATTTGGATTTAAAATTCGCCGATTTTGCCATCCGTTGGGTGTTGATATATCTTGTTCAAATAATTTTGATTATATATTTTGATTTGAACTATGGGAATATCTGTCGCGATACTACTTCGACTTCTCGCACACTATTGGGATCATCCGACTATCAAATTCTACCCCGAATCAGAAGTTGATCAAGCCTTAGATTTGGACTCAGACTCACACCTGGATTGGACTCTGGAATTGGCTAATTGCCTATTAAGTTTGGTCCGGATCACTTCTATTTTATATATATATACACACACGTTTTGATGAAGACTGTCTTATGATTTGAATATATGTTTGAATTTAGATATTTTATTTATGTACAAAACTACCATTGGATTTTAAATTTTGGATATTGAATTTTTTTGGATTTTTCATATCGACGATTTAAAATTTATCCTATTATTTAAACGGATTTTTTATCTAATTGATATTTTCTCTGATTTATTAGATTTTTTTATTTAAATATGATAATTGCTGAGTATTAAGGTCGCTTTTTCTATTTTATCCCTTCAGAGAGAAAGATTTAGATGCGTTGTAGGACTATAAACGTGATCTGTCAGCCATTCGTCTGATTTAGTGAGTTTTGATTCTATTGTGATTTAAATTGGTATTTGATATGATCGAATAATGGAATCGGCCGGATATGGGCCCATGATTATATTTCGGAGATAGTTTGGATATTATGTTATATTTGACTATGTTTTTTATTGAAATTGTTACCATCCTTACGATAATTATATAATAGGTCGTATATATTTTGTCTAACGGTTATCCGATGAGGACTTGTGTGGATTTTAATTGGTGTCGGGTCCTATTTATTAGTTTATCACAGACGAATTTTAGGATTTAGAATTATTTGTTTAAAATTATTTAGAATTTTATATTTTAAAAATTATAATTAATTATTTAAATTGACCAATTTGGTCTAAATTTGTGATAGAAGTGGTATCAGTGAAAAGTCGTAAGGAGGGATACTTTGGTTATTTTGGATAAATAATTGGCTGAATTTTTTGGTATGATAAGTATTGTATTTGACAGATGGCAAAAAATTTAGATTGTTGAGATTTGGGTTTAGATTAGAAGGTTGAGTCGTAGAAGTTTTGGGTTTGATTTTGAAGGATGATCATCTGATTATGATGAGTTGTATGAGTGATATAACAGGTAGATTGATATAGCGGTAAAAGGAGGATTTTATTTTCTTTCCGATGATACATGGAGATTTTATTGGGTTTTGTGATTTTTGAAAAGAAGTAGCGACTTTGGATACTATCGGTCCGAAATCTTGTGGAGTAGAAAGATATTTTGATCGGTGGAGTGGTAGGTAATAAAGTTGGTCCGTTCAAAATCTCGCGGATAGAAGGAGATATTTGACTGTCAGGAAAGTAAGCGGTGTAAGTGGAGATGAACGAAGAATCGTTAAGATTAGATGCAGTAGATAAAGATGAAGAAGTTCAAGTTAGATCAGCTTATTTTTCTTTGAAAGGGAAGTTGTGGAGTTTTTGGTAGACAATCTTCGTCAGAAGAAACGACAAGGAGTGCAACTTCGATTTCATTGGCAATAATGATACTGGTCGTTTACAGATTTGAAGCAACGACTGAGTGAGAGGAAGACTCAAGGTCGTCCATTCCCACTCATCACGGTGATCGAGTGCATAATCGTCATCGCAAATCTTTCCTCGCTGAAGAATTGATGGACGAATAGTTTGAGATTCGGCTTCCTGAGGCAATGCTCGGGAAAATGTTAAATATTCTGAAAGATTCGTTGAAGTAGGATAGTAGTTGAGAATTTCAAGATTCAATCTAGAAGTAGTTGGTGTCATTCAGGCGTTGGACTTATGGTGAGGAGTTGGATCATGCTTTGTTGATCGAGTAGGAGAAGTTTCGAGAGAAGCATTTTTAGAAGAAATTAGAGCATTAGAACCAAATTTCTAATGATGGATTTACTTATTTTCCAAAAAACAATCTAAAGGAAGTCAGAAGAAACAAAGTCTATTTCCTCAAAATTCGAGTTTGTAAGGTCAGCCTGCAAGTTTAGCAGGAAGGTGTACACGAGATGAGTTTGCTTTGTCAGAAATAAAGTCTACTTTAAATTGCGGCCAAATATGCCATTTGTCAAGGGATCGTTCGAATTTCACGCGTCTAGGTGGGAGTCGGACGGTTTTAATAGAGCATTTTACTTATATAGTCTTTGAAGTTAAATCTGGATCTTACATCGTGGAAGGCTGTTTTGTTAAGACTGCTCCATTTCGTGTCTCGGGATACGAGTCTTCAGAATTTTAAGGAAGAATTAATAAGAAGACTTAAAAGTTGATTTTCGGCATTACAAGCGAGTCATTTGTTGAGAGACGGATGTTAAGTTTGTCTGGCATATATGGTCATATGTGGAAGTTATTCTGTGACCATTGAAAATATTTTGATCATTTGTGAATTTGAAGATATTTTTTTGAGGATTGGTTTGGATTGCCTGCAGATCGGAGATCAAATATGCTATTGATATTGTACTTAGATTGACATCTATTTCGAAAGCTCTGTATATGGTAGTCTTAACTGAGTTGTAAAAATTGAGACAATAATTATGGAATCTGTTGAGTGCTTTAGTATCTTGGCATGGAGTGCTTTAGTATTTTTTGGTGAAAATAGTTGGATCGATGGATTTATATTTGGATTATTTAAAAATTTGATATGTGTTAATTCTCAAAGATCGAGGATTTGTTGGATCCATTTAAAGAAATTTAGATTTTTCTCTAAGATCGAGCTGTACTCGAGATATTCTTAATTGAGGATTCAGTGGAACGATGTGCATAGGACAACTTTTAGGTCAAGGTGTGACCATTGCAAAGTTTTAATGGTGCTTTTGGATTGTTGAATGTTTTGACGTCTTTTATGGATATTATCGATTGAAATTTTTGACAGTGTTTAAATTAGTTATGATGACTTTATCAATGATATTCTAATTTAATTAGAAAATTTTAAGGAGTGTAAATTATGATTAAAAAATGTATCATTGTGGGTCATATATTTGTTAAGGTGATATTTGCCAATACGAAGAAGATAAGAATATTGACGAATTTGAAAAGACCGGCTAAAGTCGTGAGAGTGCGGAGTTTTTTAGATCTGGTTGGTTATGATGAGAGTTTTGTTGAATATTTCTTAAGGATTGTAGTGTCGTTGGCACTTTGGGAATAGAGGCAGTCGGCATTTAATTGAAGTGATACTTGTGAGGAAGGTTTTCGATAATTGAAGTATAGAGTCATCGGCGTCAGTTTCATCGATCCCTGATGGATCAGAAGGATTAGTAGCGCTCAGTAATACTTCTATAAAAGATTTAAATATGTTTGGATTCTACATATCAGGTGTCCTATCCAAGAAAAGTTTGGGATCAGTCTGAAAGATTTTGCGTGAAGATGCTATGGCAATGATGCCAAAATGAATATTTAGGCCAAAGGGATTTCCTCTCTTTGCTATCTGGATTGGATTCCAAGCAATGCTCCTATTTGCGGGAGCACTTTTATAAAGATTAGGGATGAAATCTGTTTTCGGACGAGCCATCATGAAGTTGGACGCGATTAAGCCAGTACCTTGAGCCTACAAGGAAAAGTATTTTCTCCATTGCACATTTTAGAGGGAGTATGCTATTGAGGATTCTCTCATTTGAGTCTTAGTTGATTGGATGAAAGATCAAAAGCTAATTGAATAGAAACTTGAGAGCAAATAAGGTCATCTGTAATTGTGGTTGAGTTGGAGTTGTCCAAATTCGACGAAAATATCAAAAATTCTCTACCTAGCAGAGTGGAGGGGGAGTTTGATGGCGGTTTGATTTCGAGCAATGGCATGATATATTTCGTGCCTAAAGGAAAAAGTTGAGAAGAAGAAACCTTCAAAATTTTATTTCGGATCTGCCTCAAGTAGCAAAGGACTTAATGGTCATTTGGATAAGGTTCAGCTAGCTAATGGTGGTTTAGCTGATGATGATGGTTCTTAGTTTGCCGAGATTTGGGACAGATGATGGATGAGGTGAGGAAGTCGACCTATCGCTTGTCTATCAGGATATTATTCCCAAGATTGGTCATTGGTATATTTTCGAGATCGGAAGATTGGAAAGTATTCCTACATCAAGGCTTTTATTTTGAGTTGAGACTGATGATCGATCAGAGTGGCGCAACGAAAACTTGTGGACTCATGACTATCGATCATAAGATCTAATTGGAGGCTTGAAGTAGGAGATCAGTTTTACAAACGGATTGGAAGCTCGAGAAGAGTGGTCAAATATTTTTGAAAGCATATTGAAGAAAAAAAGTTCGAGTTTTGAAGTCGAAGGGTGGTCTGAAATGGAAGTTCATCAGGATATTCAAAGTTTTCAACATATTAAAGAAGTGGCCTTCACATTGATTTTACTTTTGAATTTGATGGATAGATATGATATGTTCTATATGAACGATCATTCACATGTGATCGAGTTAGAGTCATTTTGATCGATGAGAAGTGTTTTAGATTAATGTTGTGGTTTTGATATTTGAAAAGGGAATGATCTAATGTAGAGGGATCTTCTAGTTGTGGATTAGACTTGTAGAAATTATTTGATTGAAGATGTCTATTAAGAAGGTCGAATATGAAGTTCAAAAGAATATCCTCATTATACGATAACTGAGATAATGATTGAGATGCGTAAATTTTGAGGTTAAAATTTTTGTAAGGAGGGGAGAATGTAATATCCCAAATTTTTATTCGGATTAATTTAATATTAATTGTGATTTGGGATAATTTAGACGTGATAAAATTAATTAAATATTTAAAAATTTTAGATGATATTTGGATCAGTCGGGTTGGCACCCAAGGTGTATCCGTACTATCGCTCGATTATTGATTTGGATTTTAAAATAAAAGAAAATCTAAAATAAAATAATAATAATATAATAATATTATATATATATATATATAACCGATAAAAATAGAAAAAAGAAAGAAAATGAGAAAGAAAACGCAGAAGAGGATAAGAATCAGGGAGAGAGATAATTGCAGGGGAGGGTTTGCGTGAAGAGAAGAGGGACGGCAGCTGTGCAAGGGAGAGAGGGGGCTAGCGACTGCGACGACGAAGTGCGGTGAGCACGGTGTGATGAAGGTGGTTGTTGGCGACTGGAAGTTTGTCCAATGGTAGTGTCAGTAAGGAGAAGCCATCGAAGAGGCCGACGGCGGGTGTTGGCGACACCATCAACGGCGACGCTTGGTAGAGATGGTGTGTTGGCAGTCGGCGGTGGCCGTGGGAGGAGCGGCAGTGGCCGTTGGAGAAACGGTAGTGGCGCGCGGTTCAAGGCTGCGCAAGAAAGAGAACGGTGCACGAGAGAGAGAGCGGCGTACGGTGAGAGGGGTGGTTGAGCTGCAGTGACGGCACCAACGAGGTGATGCCGGGAAGGCCGGTGACGGCCATGCCGGCGGCAACAGCGGCGGAGAAGCTGTGCCGAGAGAGAAGTGGCAGAGGCGCGGGCTCTACACGGTAGGAGAGAGAAATGTCAAATCTGGGTGCTTCAGGATATCTTTTATTTAGATCTGTAAAGTATATAATCCAAACAAGTATCTGTAAACCCTCTCTTTGACCTGATTTAATTTTTGATATATTTTTTATGCTGTTTAAAATTTATCTAACATGCATGTATTTTTATACACGTAATTTACTTATTCTGGATATACATGTATAATTCATTACATATTTTACGGGTTATTGGTACTGATTTTATGTTTTAAGTGGCTTTAATATTCTTTTAAAAACCCAAAAAATTTATAGCATGCTCTATATTTTTATATCTGTATATTTGTATGAAAATAAGTATGAAACTTTGTATAGGTCGTGTAGTTACGTGTATCTATCGGGTTGTGATCACTAAATTGGATTTGGATTATTCAATAGTCTGGTAAACTCCTGGCGGTGAGATATTTATTATTTAAAATTTTCTTTCTGTCGACATGAAAGATTTGGAGTAACGACGCTTCCTATTTGAAAATTTTACTCAACATTATTATATATTTGAATGTTCTAATATATCTAACAAACTTAAAGATTGCACCCAAAATCACGGGTGGTAAATAATAGTGAGTAACCTTACCCGTGGGTATAAAGTACATGGATGACCATACATGTTGGCTTAATTTGTATTTAATTTTGACTAAGGTTATCAAAATTATATGTAACCATTTGTCAAACTAATTTTTAAATAATCAAATTTTAAATTTGATGTATGATTTGTATCTCTTTATTTATTTGTATTGGATTTGATTTGGATTTGAAATTCGCTGATTTTGCCTTCTGCTGGGTCTCGGTATGTCTCATACAAATAATTTTGATTATATCTGTCGCGATACTATTTTGATTTCTGCACACGCTATTAAAATCATCCAACTATCACATTCTACGTTAAATCACAAGCTGATTGGGCCTTGGATTTGGACTCGGACTCGGACTCGAACTTGGATTGGAGTTTGGAATTGGCTAATTGCCTATTAAAATAGGTCCAGATCACTTCTATTATATATATAGACACACTTCCCGCTGAGAATTATTTTATGATTTGAATATGCCTTTGAATTTGGATATTTTATTTGTGTATGAGACTACTATTAAATTTTAAATTTTGGATATTGAATTTCATTAGATTTTTCATATCGACGATTTGGATTTACCCTATCATTTGAACGGATTTTTTATCCAATTGATATTTTCTCTGATTTATTTAATTCTTTTTATTTAAATATGATAATTGTTAAGTATTATGCTCACATTTTCTATTTTATCCATTCAGAATAGAAGATTCGGATGTGTTGTAGGAGTATGGATGTGATATGTCAACCATTCGTCTGATTCGGTGAGTTTTGGTTCTATTATGATTTAAATTGGTATTTGATATGAACGAATTATGGAATTGGCCGAATATAGACCCACGGTTATATTTCGGGGACACTTTGGATATTTTATTATATTTGATTACAATTTTTGATTGAAATTATTACCTTTCTTACGATGATTATAGAGTAGGTCGAATATATTTTATCTGGACGGTTGTCCAATGAGGTCCTATGTGGATTTTTATTGGTGTCGATCCTATTTATTGGTCTGTCACTTTCAAATTTTAAAATTTAGAATTATTTGTTTAAAATTATTAAGGATTTTATATTTTAAGAATTATAATTAATTATTTAAATTAACATATTTGATTTGTATTCGTGACAGTGTGTTCATAGGTTTGAAGAGATCCAATCAATTCTTTAATTTTTATTTTGTCGAGATCTTTATTCTCTTTGACCGCTGTGACTTTGGTTCTAAAGCATTCAGGAAGTAATTTAATTTTTTTTTGGATAATTATATTTTTTAAAATTTTTTCTCGTAAATTAAATATGGAATTCACAATATCATTTAATTTTATATAAAATTCATCAAAAGTTTCATCATCCTTTATTCGGATTTCTTTAAAACTAGTAGTAGGTATTTGTAATTTTGAATTTTTAACAAGTTTGATTCATTCATGAGGGATTTCGAGAATATTTCATACTTCTTTTAATATCTCGCACATCGAGATTCATTTAAAATTTTCATGAGATACAGTTATAAAATTGATATGCAGTCTCTTACTGTTCCAATTACAAGTATTAAGTTCTAATTTTGACCATAAAGAGAGAACTTTTGGTTCATCATTGAATGTACTTTTGGGTGGTGTCCACCTAATTTGAATATTGGCCCATACTCACTTATATATGAATTTTAGAAATACTCTTATACAAACTTTCTAGTAAGTACAATTGCTCCCATCAAAATAGAAAGAAACGAAGAGCGATCCATCCGTATGCATCTAGATCGGGGTGAGTTTCAGATACCAATTGAGAGGAACTAAGCATTCTGAATCATTAAGTTTTCTCAAATTGAGCTATTTAAAAGTATGAAAGATTGGATTTTGTACAGAAACGACCGTTAATAACTTGAGCCACCTGTCTACGATAAATAAAATAAAATGACTATATATAGAAAGGTTCGAAAACCTAGATAAAAATATGGCCGTTAGCGAAATGTACGTCGCGACGCTCAAGTGTGGCTTGACCGCACGGCGGGCGCGACTAGGGTTTCATGGGATACATCCCTCAACGCTTGAGCATGACTCGAGTGAGTTTCAAGCATCGGGTCTACTAGATTTAGCGTTCGAAAGAGGATCAGGCAAGCAGTAGGTGCATGCTACTAAAAATGGGGTCGAGCGTTGATCGGGTGAGCAGCGGGTGCCAACCTACTGGCAACGAGGCTCAAGCGTGGGACAGGCTCACGGCAGGCATGGAATTAGGTATGGCATTTAAGCATATAGTAAGTGATATTCTAATGCAGATCCTCAAAATAATGCAACCTTTATCGACTATAGACCAAATACGATTACGGAATATATCAACATACAAATGAGCCTAACATTTTTAATTAGTACTGGATTTACTCTTGTTATTATAAACTGAATCCATACTCTAAGCATGCACAAGCTTAAGATGAAATCATTAGAGAAATTATGTTTCACTATCTTACTAAAATATCTAAATTATATTATCTCTATTATTGTTCTTAGTTAAATAACCACTATAATTTATATAATATATCAAATTATCTATACTGATTTTCTATACTAACTAAATAATATTTTTGGAGGATTTTTAGAATAGTCAAATATGTTTTTTTAATCTACCTTGTAATGATTAAATTTTGTTTATTATATCATCTAATAATATTTTTTTAAAAAAAAATTAAATAGTCTAATGTGATATAATTTTAATTTAAATATTTAATTATAAATATTTATTTAAACAGATATACATGAATACTATTATAATATTTTGGAACTTAAACTACTCTATTTAAAGCTGTCATATTTTGAGAGTTGCGCTTAGTCCGAAGAAACATTTCATTCTATTTGATTCATATTAGTTTAGGGTTCTGAAATTAATCGTTACATTTTAAATCGGCTATGAGCCTGAAAAAAAAAAAGTATAGTCTTTTTATAAAAAAATAAAAATTTTATAATCAATAAAATTTAGCTAGATATGTATAAATACTAAAATCATTTTTTTTTACTTTAGATTTCTAAAATTTTCTATTTTCACCATTATTTAAAACTACTAAAACAAATAAACACTTTGAATGGAATAAAAAAACATCCTTAATAACCCTTTTCCATTCAACAATAATAAATAAAATTGTTATCAAACAATATTTATTTATCTTATTTAAGTAAATAATAAATAATAATAGTTTAATAATAAATAATTAATAATAAATTTTGACTAGGGTAAATCACAATACGATTAACCGTAACGTGTGTGAAGTCGTCTACCTAGGGACCAGCCACTGTCGCACTTCAAGCGCGTAGCAAGTGCCCAGCTGCTGTCGACCAAAATCAGTAACATCAACTGGGTTTTCCACAATTTTACTTCCAAAGCTATTCTCCCATGCATGTTTTGTTTCATCTTAATTATTATCATTTTTATTACTTCCAAATTATCATATTTCAGATTTGGAACCTTACATTCTCTCTTCCTATCCATAACAAACTCTAACGGTAACAAAACACAGAAGGAATGCGAGCAATCCCTGGAGCCGTTACCACCTTTAAAACTCTACGCCAAGAAAGGAGGTAACCCAAACAGATTATAAGAATCAAGCCTTTCCTACCAATCGCCCAGCGTTTCGTCTATAAAATCCCATGGGTTCTTCACTCCATGGCACGCTCTCTACTCAGACTTCAGACACTCAGTGCTCAGATTGAACATATTCACTTCTCAAACTACAGACGCTCACTTCTCTGTTAACAAAGCTCTCATAAGCACACGTAACGCTTTGACAGTTTTGAAAGTCCCCACGCTTAGAGAACTCCGACTCTCCCTCTCTCACTATGTTCTTCATAAACACAATATTGAGACTTAGCGCTCCTCACGAACCACAAAGAGCCTCTCATGTCGAGAACCAAACCCCAATTACAAACACTCTACATTTTCTCGTTGCTTGCATTCATCTTTACCTTATTAAAAGTTCGAAGGTCGATTACTGACTTGAGTGTTGGAGTATTTTTGATGATAACCTCACGCCGACACCTGACCTCTCATTTGTTGTAGTGGAGTATAGAGTTCAGACTCAGTAAATAAAATCGGATCCAGACGAATGAGTCGGAATCTGTTTAAAATTTGGATCCAATAATGTATCACATATGTAACGTGTCATCCATTTGATTATATTAATTAAAAAAAATTAATTTTACCCATATAAAAAAATAAATTGCAAAATAGCTGTACATCTAATAATACCCTTGTATGTGTGTGTGTCTATATGTATCACATATATATTTTTTGCAAAATAGCAGAATATGGCTTATTTTTACATTTTAAATATTTTTTGAATATTTCAAATAAAATTTTATGAATTTTAATTCTCACAAATACGGAATTTACATAGCATAATTTTAATTCTCACAAATACAGAATTTACGTAGCATAATTTTTAACAGATTTTTTTAGAATTCATGGAAAAATTTACTTTTGAAAAATTATAAAAATTTAAAGATAAAACATTCACCATGTGTACTTTTATTTGTTTAACAAACTTTAGTTTTTAATCTTTATAATATAATAAAAATAATATACTAAAACTTATTAAATAAAGTCAATTATATAAGTCTATTTTTATCACTTTATTTAAATTAGTACATTATCGTTTGATGATATAATTTTTTGAAAAAATATTGGATAAGTAATATAAATTACGTATAATTATTTTTAAAAATATTATAGGTATTTAAAGAAAATTTATTTTTT
Source organism: Nepenthes gracilis (assembly GCA_033239525.1). Taxonomy (NCBI): domain Eukaryota; kingdom Viridiplantae; phylum Streptophyta; class Magnoliopsida; order Caryophyllales; family Nepenthaceae; genus Nepenthes; species Nepenthes gracilis. The sequence continues at coordinate 14,992,945 of BSYO01000016.1, read as the reverse complement.
AATTAACTATAGAATACACTTATATAATGTGTGATCTTATTTGTACTCTTTTATATATCAAAGGGTTAAAATAAAAAAATTTAAAATAAATGATAGATATTATATAAAAATCTCACAATAATTATTTTTAATTTTATAATTATTTTTTTAATTTTTAAGTTTAATTTTTCGTTATAAAAATAGCTAAAATAATAAAAATATCATAATAGTTTCAAATAAAATTGCTAGTAATCTCGATCTATAAAAATATAATTTAATTTATTTATATTTTTATTTTTATCTAAATTATTTTTATCAAAAACAATTAATTAATATAATTTATATTTATATATTTAAAACTATAACTAATAAATATCTAGATTAAGCCCACAAATTATAATTATTATTTCCGTTTAATTTTATTTAAAAATTTAAATATATATAAAAGAAATTAAGCCCACAGCCTGCAAGTCCAGCAATAATTGCGTTTGATGTGACGACGGGCACAAAATTTGAATTACACAAACCGAGAAAAAGTAAATTCGAATCTCAATCCCTTGGCACATCGGGGCACGCATCATACGTCGTCGTCGTCGTCGTCGTTCGTCATCGTCATCGTCATCGTCATCGTCGTCGCCATCATCGGTCATTAATATTGCTTAACATGATGTGATGCAAGACAGAATGAGGAACAGAGTACTTTCGATCACACTGAATTATATTTCGTGAATCGTGTGATGATCCGTGACGAGTGAGATCTTCGGCGACTGGATCTTCTGCGCAACGGCATCGGTCCTGTTTCCCATTTCCATGATTCTTCTTCCCACTTTGTCACCTCCGGCTCTCCTGTGCCTCGGCGATCGTCCATGTCTCCGGCTGATAACGAAAATCGAGATAATAATTACCTGTTTTATTTATTTTTAATTTATTCATATATAGTTTATTGTGTTTGAAAATTAATTAATTAATTAATTGTATCGTGTGTGTTTATATATATAAAGATTATGGTAATTGTACTAAGATCCCTATATTATGGCCACTTATTATTATCTTAACGATAATATGCCTATTTATTTTATGTTTTAATATTTTATTTTATTTTTAATTTTTTATTCAATTAATTTGATCTTTAAAATAATAAAGGAAAACATTAATGAGAAGACTTTAATAAGTTCCGTTATGGATCCCATTTAATTTATTTAAATTTAATAGTAAGAGTTAAAGAAAACATAGGGCATGAAAAATAAAATAATTAAATTTATAGAAGAAAAAATATTTTAAAAATATTTTTAGCTAGATTTTTATTATTTTTAAATAAATAATACTGATTAATTTATATATTACTGTAAAAATTTATTAATATGTTTAAATATATAAGATATTATACTATCATAATATTAAAAAAATTACTTAAAGATATTTAAATAATGAAAAAAAAAATCCCCATAATATGATTATTTATATGAAAATGCCTTGTAGCAATATAATATAAAAAAATCAACCAATATACTAAATATGACAATTGTATACTACTTTTAAAAAGTCAATAATGTTTTTTATGGTGAATTAATAATTAAAAGTAAACTACAGCGATTAAAAAAAATCAACTAACGATAATTTTGGAAAATGCTACAGCGAAATTGATCAAGAATATATTTAAAAAATGATTAAAAATTTATAAAAGGGGGAAGAAGATTAGTGGTGAAAAAAACAATAAAAAATAGAAAATAATGAAATTCTCATCCTTCAGTAACAATAATTACGCAAAAACTGTATAATTTTTAACAGCATAATTTTTAATATTTAAAGATAAAATACTATCATTGGAGTCCCTAAAGTCATGAGAACATCGATTGGTTTGAAAGCCACATTCATTGGTCAAATAACTTGTTCAAATGCATGACCGACAGCACATTAGACTGCACATTCTACAGTCCAGGTGCTGTTTTTTAGAGTAGGAGACCCTACTTCTCTTAAAAAGAAATAGAATTTTACTTTTCTCGTCTACACTATTAAATATAAAAAATTTAACAGTTCAAATTTAAATAGTATATAATAATATGTAAATAATTATTTTTATTAAAAATATTTTTAATATTTAATTTAATATTTAATAAATATTAATATTATAAAAATAATTTAAAAACATAACTATAGGTAATATTTTTTATTTTTTAAATTTGTACCATTGGATCAGAATTTAATAGTCTCATAAAGAGAAGTAGGATCTTACTTCTCATTACCAAATCTTTGTTCTTTAGAGCAGATTTTGCTTCCAAAAATCTCCTCTTCTTCCTATTAAGTATTCTAATTTAGCTTCTGTTTTATTGATTTGAGTATCGGTAAATAATCAATAATTATTTTTCATTCTTGTGATATCTTATTTTTCATTATAATACGCAGGGTTTGGATTATAATACCTAGATTCCATTTCAAAAATTTTGGCATCAACTCTAATATCACAATAAGTATCATCGGCACAGTTATGCCAACATGTTTAATGTGTAAACAAGACTACCTTTCAATGAGGGACTGTGTTTACAAAGAATTGCCCTATATTAGTTAAATAAAAATATGATATCTTACTTATAAGTGAAAAAGATCCATTAGCTATTGGATGTGTCTTGTGCATTTTCAAAAGTGGATAATTACCTCAAACATGAAAGAGCTCAACTTTAGAACTTAACAATAATAAAAAAGTATTGGATCTAATAGAAATTTAAGTTGACCTATATTTGTTGATCAAAACTATAGATGGAATGAAGAATTTAAATGGTTATATATAGAGTGTCAGCTATCCAATCCGAGAACAAATGACACAAAACAGAGACTAATGAGCAAGTCTTAGCTATAGGTTTGCTAATGTAAACTGGCTTACCGGGTGACCAAGTAATGAAAATTTTTAAGGCCAAAACGTGATTATTAAGTTAGTTAGTTGATAAAAGGTAATTTAGAATATTAATGTTCAGGAAGACTAAGTTGCCTAATTAAGCAAATAACTCTATAGTTAATCAAAAATTTTATATTTTTGTTTAATGACCCATTAAAAAATAAAGGCATTCATGATCTCCACGAACCAAAAACTAGGAATATTCTTCCATACTGCACGATCATAAAAGTATATGGTAGTAACTTACTAAAATGTTCACCAACCCCTCATGTATAGATCATGACTTGTAACCTCACTCTAAAGAAATTGTTTACTACTCTTCTACCAAAGAATTTTTCTTAAGTTACATAAAAGCTAGCATAAACTCTTCGGATGTTGGCATTGAGCATCTATAAGTACCAAGCCTCTTTACATAATAAGGGCTTTTTATGATCCATTATATTCTAAGAGAGAAATTTTCAAGCATCCAATCATGTGCTGATTACTACGAATTTTAAGATTTAGTATATTGGTCCTACTGCACCCAATCTTCATTAAAAAGTTTAGAATTTATCCTTTAAAACACTCTTCTCCACGATATATTTTTGGGGGTCTAATCATTTAATTATCCATATTCCTTATTGACTTATTTGTTAGAGTTTATTATTAATTTAAATAATAAATAAAATTTAGAGAGTCAGTTTATATTATTTGAACTTTCATTTTGATTTATAATGTCCAAGACTGAAGTTAAAAGATTCAAAAATTTGATTCAAAATCTATCAAATAAAAATTTAATTTATGATACACATCAAAAAACTATATAAATTCTAACTTATTAGTTCATTTTTTTATTTAAGTTATTGTCTAATTATAAGTTTCTTATTCAATAACCTCCTAATCCCAACTTTTTGATTGGGAGAGGAAGCCTATGGAAGAAAATAAGCATTTATATCAACTTACAATAAACCAATCATCTTAATATGAGCAAATATGACCATTGGCAATATAAAATCTCATGTGATATTTTGAATAATGAGTTACCAAATATTATGCAATATGAAAATAGACTTACTTTATCATTTTTGACATACTATACACAAAAATGATGGACACTTATCAGGACCATATTTAGAAATTTTATAAGTGGGACCAATAATTTTAAAATTTTAATAGAATAAATTTAAAATATTTATGTTATTATTTTAATAAGAATGGAAAAATGATACTAACTTTAATAGATATAAGTAACTAATAATGACCAATAAAAATTTCATGAGATTAATTTAAAATATTTAATGGGGTTAAAAAAACATTATTCTACTAGTAATATATTTGTACATAATTTTTATTTTATTTTATAATTTTGTTGAGTGAGGCCAATTGATCCCACATCTAATACTATGGATCTGTCATTAATATTTATAGCTAGTAAAATCAACACTAATAATAAAAGACAAAATAAATTAAATTATAACAATTTTTTTAAAAAAAAATTCAACCATTTGTTTTTTTTTCTAAAAATAAAAAAAAATACATAAAAAACAATCACCTGACTCTGTTAAGCTGTTTATTAAATAATTAACGAATGCATAAAATTATTTGAGTATAATTTATTTTGAAATTATATAAAAGTAAATTAATTAATAAAAATTTTTATTTTTCTTACTTTTATTTATACATTTAAATAAGTGAAATTCACTTTCTCTCACTTTTCAAAAAGGACGTCCAAACATGACAATTTTAGAAGTCTATTTTGCTTTTTTTTTCATTTCTCTCCATTTTATTTACTTCTCTTTCCCGCTGATTTATTTTAATTTTTTATAAATAATTTTATTGAAGAAAAATTAAAAACAAAAAGCATTTTAGGAGTCAAAAATAATAATAAATAAATAAATAAATAAATTCATCAGGCGGGTCCAAAAATAAGACAAGCTGGCTTAACCGACTAGACCGGCCCTGAGCTGCCCCAGCAAAACAACAACCAATGGTCTTTTCATGAAGCTGGAAATAGCGACTTTTTTTTTTTTTTTGGTTCGGTTTTTTTTTTTTTTGGAGAAAATCCCACGATTATTATTTACGTGACATTTTATTATTTTATTTTTTATATTTTATAAATTTAATGGGTGATGTTTTGAAATTTTAAAATATTAAAATATTTACATAATTAGCCTAAATTATTTTAGCACAACCTCCACTAAATTTCCAGTATTTAAAATTTTTTTACATCTAAAAATGTTCAAATCCAAAGAAAAGCCAAAAAAAGAAGAGAGAGAGAGAGAGAGAGAGATCCGGAGCTGCATGACCCTTGGATTGTCATCCAACGGGCACTGGGTGCGGAGCAGCCTCTTCACTTCGGAAATGATGGTGATATTTAACTACGTGGGTCAATTGACCTTACTCTAAAAAATAATTATCTAAATAAAAATATTAAATATATATAAATAAATAATTAAAATAGAAATTTTTATTGACCCACCAAATAATTTTAATAAATTTTATAAAATTTATCGATAAATGATTACAACTCACCTATCTTTATAAAATTATTCCAATTTTAGCCACTTTTTTGTAAAATAATAATATAATTATTTCAAATTTATTCAGCTAAAAATAAAAATAATAAAATTGTTAGCACCACTGAAAAAATCATGGAACCGTCCTTACATGTGATAGGTGGTTCTTTTTTATAGAATAGAAAAATAATATATTCTTTATTATTTAAATACTCTTCTTTTAATTAAAAATCAGACTTAATAAAAAAATATATTTTTTTAAAAAAACATAATTAAACAGTATGATATTGGGACCCATAATCATTTTGGGCAATTCTAACAAATTGTTCTTGCTTAAGGTCACGAAACCAACTGCTATTGGTAAACATTTGCTATTAATACTAAAAGCCTATGCAATAAGGCATTCCTTCAGAAAAATACATTTTACCTAAAACATATTCATGTATAGATTCAGTACTCCTTAGACGTTAGATTTAATTTTTTAAAATTTAATTTTTTAAAAAAATTTATTTAAAAATGTAGATTTTCTGAGAAAATTTTATTTAACCATGAAATAAATTTATCTAGAGAAAGGATAAGGCATTGCTCTCAATGAGAATGCTCCTATCATTTCCTCTTTCGTTTTATTTTCTCTTTTCCTGCTTGTGGCAAAATAAAGGCAAGAGGGAAAGGAAATAAAGAGTTCATCTAATTAAAGAAAGATGGCATAGAGTTTGAGTTTTATGTTTTTTAAGGGAAAGCAGGATTATAGATTTTTTTTATTTTAATTATAAGATTAAAATTCAATCACTGAGATTTAAAAATAAAAAAATATATATGATAGTTATATTTTTAATTTTTTTATAATATTTAAATCTATTGAATGTTAAATCTAACATATAAATTTATAAAATAATTATTTAAATGATTTTATTCAATATCTAAATTTTAATGATTTGATTTTTTTAATCTAATGATTTATGTAGAAAACAGGATATTACTTCTATCAGAGAAAAGTAAGATCCCCGAATTCAGATAGCACGAGGACAATGAAGAAATCTGCTAAGATAGTGAATTTGAAAATTCATCTTCACAGCTCTTGGATTAAAAACATAAGTAGTAGATTAATCAATAATTAATTATTTTAAATTGGTGTTTAAAGAGGAAAATTGACATTGTTATTATAGAGAGGAACCCGGACCAGAAAAGAAGCCATTGATATTGAAAGGATCATCTTTGATTTTGATATGTTTTTTTAATAACTGGATAATTGAATAAAAGAGCTCATAATAATAGGTCAATACCTTCACCCTTCTGATGGCCCAGAGTCCTTTCCCTAGCTAAGCTTATGATATTATTGCAAACTAAGACCTTAGATAAAAAGATAAATGATGATGCGATAACTCTAACTTAGGCCTTTGTTCTTGAACATCTGATTTAATGTGCTAGCTGAGATTCAAAAGGGAGTGCCTTTTATCATTGACTTTAAAGTTAATAAAGCTTATTTAATTATAAAATCCGTGATAAATAAATAGGATAATTAAATATATTAATTATTGAAAGTTAAAAAATAAAAGATCAAGATTGTATAAAGTTCACGTAATAACTAGTACAATTTTCATCATTCATTTTATAACATTTAATATAGATTCTTAGGTATACAATGGAACCTAAATAATAGGAAGAACATTAATTTAAAATCTATCGGTTGAGATTTTAAAATAATAAAAATAAACAATAATAATATTTATATATTTTATTTTGTATAGTATTTACATACATTAAATATAACATTCAATAGAAAATTAAAAAAAAAAAACTATTTAAATGATATTTTTTTTAAGATTTAAATATCATACGTTAGATTTTATAAATCTAATAATGGAAGAAGGCACTAAAGGTGCCCAAGTCCAATAATTTAGCGCATTTGTCTATTATTAATGGGATCACAAAAATGTATAATAAATTGATATTAAATTAAATATGAGTTGGACTTGAAAACTTACACATAATATAATCACAAGGCTTAGCTTCGACTATAACTATTGAACTTTGGTGAAAAGAAGCTCTAGGACTACCACCCTATTAAAGGACCACTTACCCTAAAAGTTGATGTAGAGGCTCAATTATCATAGCAAGAAGCTGGTCACTATCCTGTAAGTTGAAGGGCCAGATGAGGCCGTAAGGGTGGGTTTTGAGGAGGCTTGGAGGGCCCACAGCGAGGAGGGAAATCAGTGTGAGAATCGTGACATTGAGACTGATGTTCATGGCCATGAGTTGCGGGGTGGAATGATATTAGGGGATCATAAGATTTTATGATATTTTTAAGTATTCATGAATTACAATAATTGATAATAAAAAAATTAAATATTTTAAATATATTTAAATTTAGCATTGAATTCTCTCCATTCACCCTTATTGTTCTTCCTTGATAAAAATTGTAAAATTTTATATTTGGAGAGATAATATATAGGTTTCTAAAATATTTCTTAATTTTGAGAGTAAATGAAATTTAATAATTTTTTTTTTCAATTGAAATTTGAATAACTAATGATAAGTAATTTTATTATTTATAAAATAAAAAATATCTAATTTATTAATTATGTAAATATTATTATTTGTAATAAACTCATGGGTCTATTAAAAAATATATTTTCTAATAAAATATAAAAAAATATTCAAAATTATATATTTTTTAATAATTTTAATAAATTATTAAATAACTCTCCACCCTATTGAAAAACATAACTAAACATTAATTGTGTAAAAACATGGCCGAAGTTTTTATGACATCATATAATGGCAGTCTCACGTGAGTTTTGCATCTTATCATTCAATATATATATATATTATTCTCCAAAAATAAAATTTTATTTAAACAATTATAATTTCATATACTGCAATAAAACTAAGTAAAAAAAGGAGAAAAGAGAAATTTTATTCTTTTTTTTTTCTAAAATGGAACATTAATATATTTAACTATATCAGTTATAATTAATATTATATTATTTTTTTATAAACTAATATAATAATTAATATTTATAAATATATACTTTTAAATTTTATCATATTTCTTGTAAAAAAATAAGGTAAAATTAGTAGCCACGAAACTCGCATGATCATAACTCGTTGTCGATCATTACCAGATAAATTTGATATAAAAATTTTTCATATTATTAATAATTAGTATTATAGACTCAAACTTATGATAATATCTTAATATATTATTTTAAATTAAATCTTTTATGAAATAAGCATAAACTTTAACCATTAAAAATTAAAGATAATTTGATTTTTTTTATAAAAAAAAGTATAATATAAGAAACTTATTTTTAGAAAGACTTTAATAAAATTAACTTCATGAAATGCTCTCCTTTGTTGCGGACTTGGGAATCCTACTTGTATTGTTACATGTAACATTAAAGTATTGTTGTCATTATGTTTGAATTGTTAAATAACCAATAAAAATATTGTAACATATGATTACTAAAATATATATTATAACATTAGAGTCACTTAAAATAAGCAAATTGTTAGAATAATAGTGTATTTTTAAAAAAAATTTAAATATTTTATGATATAAGTTAACGTCTAATCCCCACATGTGTGGCAATTAGTTGTGACTAGTAGAATACGTGATGCCTATATAGAGTGGAGGCACCATCATGCGTGATTAACGGAACGAGCAATGCTCGTGTATGGTTTTGGGGATGCTCGTATTTGTATTTTTTTGTATCCATACTTGATGGGTGCATGATTGATATTCATGTACTAGTCTAATTATTTAAGGACCGTCATGCATTTTTATTGCATTTTAATTGAAGATTCAAAAGTGATGAGAGAAAGAGGATAATGGAAGAGAGACAATATGAGAGAGACCATGGAGGAATATGGTTTAAAGTGATTTGTATTGGATTTGGTTAACTCTTTTCATTATCTGTTATTAAAATCTTCAAATTATTTATTTCGATCATTTATGTAAGTATGTTGTTTTTTTATTATCCTTGATGGGTACACCAATAATAAGCATAAACTTTGACCATTTACTCCTGTCAAAAATTAAAATAGTAATGGGCCTATTCCATTCTCGCCCACCATTTTTTAAAAAAGTGACCATCCGCTTCCCTACATGTTGGGCCCAAACAAGGCCCTTCTGGCCCGATGTAACAAACCATAGCCCAGTGAGCCAATGCCAACGACGCCTTTCATGGGCGGCCAAGCGTCAACCAACTTTTAAAGCCTTTCAAATTAACCACCAGTCAAAAAAAGCAACCACGACCTCCAATATTCCACGATCTCAAAAGGAATATCGGCCAAATTGGGCGCCCTTGATAAGGAAGGCGCCTGATTCCCAACTTCTTGCCATCAACCCACATTTTGGACTTGAAAAGTGGTTGAATCCTCCACAATTGGGCAACAAGCATCGGCCTCCGGAGGAAGGCTTCATAGGGATGATCACTCCTTCCAAAGAAGGAGGATCTCCATCTTTGCCATAAAAGAGGCCATGGATCCATCATCCATGCTTTCTGCGAGCTTTTCTTCATACTTTTCAAACGAAGCTTTTGGCATACTTTTAATTACGCCCTCGGAATTAAACCCCCAATAAGCTCTCTGCTACTCCAAACACGTTCATCTTGAACCCTAAGTGCTCAGAAATAAGCTCTCGGTTTTGTTTGAAAAACTCTCAAACACGAAGGCAAAACACGTTCTTTTCCCACCATCCGAGATTGCGCTTTCGACATCCTGGAACAAGACATTCCTTTCCCCTCTCCCATTGCTTTCTCTCTCTTTCAATTCCTTCCATTGAAGGTTGTTTCTTAAAATAACAATGTTTTCGGTGGGATTACCCCGTTTATCTTGTTCGTTTTAGTGGTGTGCGGGATTCGTACTCGGTGAGCAGAAAATCGAGAAGAATCCGAATGTGTAAACGCATCATTGGCGCCTGGCCTGGGAAAAAACCACAAAAGATCCGCAAACTCTCTCTCTCACCTTTTAACAATGGTGAACACGAGAGCTCGGGCTAGCGACCCCGCTTAGAGATTTTATGATTTTCAACAATCGTGGAGCGGTGGAGCAAATTGATTGCTATAATCGCTGCTCCAATCTTGTGGCAAAAGAAGAAGCAACAAGCGGCTCCACCCCGGTGAAGTTATTCCCGCTCCTGCCACCAAAAAAGGTGGCCAGGAGGAAGAAGGCGGCGAAGAGGCCCTAAAAAGTCGGGACAATCTGGCTCGGCATCCTCTCGCGTTCTGGCGAGCAGGCCAATGGAACGCTCCGAGTACGCGTCCCGACGGAGAGAGAGCCCCGAAAGGAGAAATCCTCGATACTCTCGGGCGAAGACCGCCCGAAAGTCGTCCCGGGCGCCGAACGGATTAAAGTTGAGGAATTTCCTCGTCAAGAGATCAACAACGCCACTCGTCTGCGATCCATGGTGGACCAAATCTGACCCACGTGTTCCGTGGCGCGCGCCATCGGAGGTCTCCTTTCACCACGAAATCTGTTTTAAAATGCCGTCCCTTGACTTATACGATGGGGCATCCGGTTGACCACCCGGATCACTTCCGCACCCATCTAAGTCTACAAGGGCTAGAAGACTTGTGCCTGCTTCCCGCTCACGGCGAAGGGAGACGCGAGAATCTGGTTTCACCATCTCCCTTGAGGCTCACTGTCGGCGGTTTCCGTGAACTCACGGACCTCTTCCCGCTTAATATGCATCGGCCGACGGGAAGAGAAAACCTCTCCCACATAAAGCGGCAGGAGAGAACCCACGGTGCTTCTGGATCGCTTCGTGGCTGAGGCGGAAGGATTCCCGGAGATGAAGTTGGGCGGCTTCATCTCAACACTTATGGAGATTTTTTTCAAGCACTTGGCCCACAAAAATCCCAAAACATTCCGAGGCGGAATCCATTACTGTTACGGCTTGATGGCCTCGGCTAATCCTGGAGAAGGAAAATTTCTTTGGCGGAGAACACTCCCGCCGAGTAAGCTAGTCAGGCCCCAGAGCACGCGAGACTACGGGCCCACCACCTTCACACCCTTGACGGACACGCGCTCCAACGTCCTAATCAAATCGATGCATTTTTATGACGTTCACCGCTCTGTGGCCACTCAACCGAAGACCTGCAAGACGTGAGGGAAATTGAAGACCTGATTCGAGAGGACATCTCACTCGATTCGTCGAGGGACATCTCCTCGGCCTCGAGAACCCGGGAGCGGCGGATGAAGAGGGCGGAGCGACGCCTCCGGAACCGGATTACGGCGGGAGTAGTTAATCACCATCCGAAGAGACAATAGACAAACATCATTAGCTTTAGTGATTGTGACTCAAACCATGTAATCTCCCCATGTCGACCCCCTTGTAATTTTGGCCAATTTGATGGTATTTCGGACTACCAAATTAGGCGAGTCTTTATTGATAATGCTAGCTCTAAAGACTTACTTTATTTGGATGCGTTCTTTAGATTAGGCCTAAAAAAGAATCAACTAAAACCTACAGAAGGACCTTTATACGGCCTTGACAATGAACCGGTGCTCGTTTAGGGACAATCAGCTGAAGTCACCACAGGCACCTATCCAAAAGCAAGAAGTTATGCTAACCTTTTTAGTGGTTGACTTGCCCTCATTTATACTAGGCGAAGCCGTATCCTTTTGGGGCGATACGTCAATTCCACACCTTAAAATAAAATTCCCAACGCCCTACGGCGTTCAGTCACCGGGCGGACTTTACATGGCCCGAGTTGCCCCTAGTGGCGATTGGGAGAACTTATCAGTTTGTTGGACTTATAAGTGTGTCCCGGATTGGCGGCTCACTCACCGCCGCTACGCGATGAAATTTGTTCCTAAAAGGAAAAATCCTTTATTTGCCCTGGATTTCGGTGAAGTGATGGTCCAATACCCGCATCAAAGCCGTCGGACGAGCGGAGGAATCACTCCGTCAAAACCGATCGCCATCCGAGAGGAGGTGAAGAAGTTCTTTGGGCGCAGGCTTCATTAGGAAGTCCAAGATTAGCTCTCAAATGTTAAGAAGAGCAACGGAAAATGGCGAATGTCGTCGATTTTACAGACGTTAATAAAGCTTTTTTTTTATATTAAAATTTGATGATTATTGGGCGCTTATTCGGCTTCGAAATGAGTCCAAGACGATTACCTCGTTCATGACGGACTAGGGCACCTATTTATACTAGTGAACAGGATGTTCATTTAATTTGAGCAGAGTCACGACGACCATTTTCATTTGGGGTGCTCATTGAAATGAAACTAAATCCAGCCAAGTGTGTCTTTGGGGTAGCCTCGGGAAGTTCTTGGGTTTCATTCTCTCGGCGAGGATCGAGGCAAACCGGAAAAGATTAAGGCCCTAGCCAGACATGGCTCCCCGATTAAAAGACGTCCGGCGATTGATTTGGAGACAAGTACCAGCCCTTCTTTAAAGCCTTAAGAGGATAAAGTCTAACGGATTCAGGTGGACGGTTTGTTTGATGAGTTGAAAGCGATATCTAGCCAGCCCCACCGTTGTTAGCCTCACCTAAAGACGGAGAGGAGGCAGCTTTACTTGGCGATGTCGGAAGCATCCCTCGGCTCCGTCCTAAGTCGATATCCAACAACCGGTCTATTATGTGAGCAAAATATTGGCATTAAATTATTTACTTATCTTGTTGAAGTGTTGAGGCCATACTTTGGGGGCATCGCGTATGGTCCTTACGGACCAGCCAAAGCATACTCAAAAGCCCGACGCGTTTCGGGCAATTGGTAAAGTGGGCCATTGAATTTTTGAGTTCGACATCGAGTTCGAGGCCCGGACTGCCTCCAAAGCGCGAGCTGCAGATTGTTGAGACCACAACACCAATTTAAGAGGAACAGCCCACGAAAACGAAGAAACGGCCGGTGGGGCCCATGGACACTCCATGTGATTCCACGATGATGATTCCCGAAACTTGATTTTCGCGGCGACATGGGTTTTGATTGTGAAGGAGTGCTTTGACTTAATCACAACAGAACTTGAGGCAAACAACCCTTCCATGGCTGTGCACTTCCGGGCTTCGACAAGCTGACCACGGTTCACATTCCTCGAGCGGCGTGATTGCTAGAAGCAGTTTAGATACCCTTTGGGGAGACCCCCGAACGCTCCAAGCATAGAAGAAACAGGAGGCCATTCTCCGAGACGGAAAGATGACTCCTTACCTTAGATACTTGGCCGACGGATCACTCCGCGGACACCGAAAAGGCCAAGCGTGTTAAAAAGACAAATTTGATGAGCTTTCCGCCGTCTATCTGCCCGAGGAGGCGGACTACGCGCCGGCGAAGTTCACCTCGGGATCTGTGTGAATCACACGTTTGAGAATTATGAGGCCAAACATTGAAAAAGGACGCGCTTGAGTTTGTTAAGAAGTGTGAGAGCCGCCGATTTCATGGCAACCTTCACCATCGGCCGTCGGCCGACACTCCCTTCAGTCTCATGAGATAGAAAACATCATGTTCGACTACTTCACTAAGTGGGTCGAGGCTGCCCCGCTTGCAAAGATCAAGAACACAATGCTCTAGAGTTCCTTTGCGAGCATTCAAAGTCCCCGAGGTCGTGGTGACCGAAACGACCTAATTTTCTGAGAAACGCTTCACCAAATATTACACCAGCCTTGGAATCAAGCTGGTCCACACTTCGTAGCATACCCCCGTGGCCCACGCCCGGACAGGTGGAGGTCACAAACCGTACGCTACTCCATTAAAGAGTAAGTTGGAGGACGCCCGAGGGCTCTGGCCGATTCCATCCGTCCTCTGGTCTTATCGTTCGCCCTTCGACCTATGTTACGGGATTGGCGGTAATTCTGTTGAAATCGGGCTCCCAAGTCTCGGTGGAGTCCTTTGACCCATCCCCGAAAAATCGGGGAGCATTTGGACTTACTAGAGGAATCCCGCGGCCGCCCGAATTTTACCAACACCGAGTTGCCCGATACTACAATAAAAAGGTAAAAGCCCGTCAATTGACGTTGGCGACTTAGTCCTACGAGGCATCGAGGCCACGGCAAGGCAGTTCTTAGCATACAAACTCGGGAACCGATGGAAAGTTGGTCCCACGAGCGTGGAACACAACCCACTTGGCGCTACTTCCAATAGGGAACCCGAGTGCGCACTTACTCGCTCCCATTTCATTCGTGTGCTTGTTTTCACTTTCAAAAATGGGAGTTTACTTAGCATATAGAATCCTAGGCCATATGAACTGCGTTTGCCTTGCACATCACCCGTTCCTTCACCACCCTCTTTAAACCCTAGTCATCTAGGTGGCCCAAAAGTGGTCTCCTGGTCATCCAAATGGCCCATAAAAGCGGTCTTAAACCCTAGTCATCTAGGTGGCCCGTGGCGGTGAAAACCCTAGTCATCCAGGTGGCCCATGAGCGGTCTTAAACCTTGGTCATCCAAGTGGCCCAGCGGTCTTAAACCCTAGTTATCTAGGTGGCCCATGAGCGGTGCAAAACCTCGGTCATCGAAAGCGCCCAATTCGTACTAAACCTTGGTCATCCAGTGGCCCATTCTAAAAACCTTAGGGGGCAAGAATGGCTGCACGCGACCTCTTTTTTAACAACGTCCCGATCAACGGCGGTCGAAGAAAAAAGTATTTCTTCTCCAACATTGGCAAAGTCTCCACTTGAAGGCACCACCAGTGGTTCTTCGACTCCTTAGGCGATCGATTTAGCTACCCCACGCACCAACCTCCTTTATGAAGGGATGGCGTGATTAAACAATAAACGAGAAGCGTTCCTTCTCTAACCGCCCAAGTTTTTGCTTGGATCAAGACCGCAAGGTTAGTTAATGAAACCACCCGCCAATCAGGGGCTCAACTCCTTAGGCAACCAAGTCATTAGCCGCCCCATTTCATACAAACAACAAACACAAAGCAGGCAATGGACACCGACTAAAAAAGCTTCCATTTTATTGCTCACAAAAAGTATGTTACAATTTACATGCTATCCGAAAAACAAAAAAAATACGATACGGGCGGGCGGACCACCTTGGGTGTCTCGGGGCTCTCCCACCGCATCTTCTTTGCATTGGACTGCTGGCAGTTTCTTTGATTGATAAACTCCACTGGGAAGTCGGAGGAGCGATCAACCGCGCAACGCGGCGTCCAATGTTGAGCCCCTCAACCTGGGCGTGTAGTGCGCCCCCAACCTCATAAGGGGTCATCCGAGAGGCCAACTCGTTCTCTGCGGCGGCTCGACTGCGAGCGTTTGTTGCTCGCTTTGCCGATCATCCTCTTCCTTTATGAGCAACCCCCGCCTTGACTTCCGCCTTGACTCGGCATTCTCTGCCTCCACGCCCGCCATTTAAGGCGGCGGATAGCCGAGGCTATTTCCCTTCCTTCTCGCCTAGTGCCTCGTCCGCCGCACCATTGCCTTAAAAAGTGTAGAGGCGACCTTCAACTCTACAAAAACTAATAGAAGACGGGTTAGAAACCTTGAAGGGACAAGTATGAGGAATCAATCGTCAAGAAATCATACCTCCAAAATTTCCTCGTGGGTCCCTTAGGCTTGGCCTCCGGACCGAAGGGCCGGCATCCTCTCGACTAAGAGCTCATCATCCTCAACGGCGGCGGCGGGCTTCTCTTATTTATTCCTTCCTCCCGGCAACCTTTGAGCAAAGAATCGAATCGGCTCGTGACGAAGGCTCTGATATATAAGCACGTGAACCTCGAGCACATCGCGAGCTGGCTCCTCCGCAGATCCCATCCGATCGCACTGAGCCGGGCCGCCGCAGTTGGGCTGAATAACTCCTCCGGCATCCTCCGGTCTGTCCTCAATGGACCTCTCCGCTCCAGAAGTGCTGCCGGGACCACCGCAAATCCCGGCAGCCACGAGATCGATCTCTGAAGAAGAAGATAAGGGCGTGGGCATATCCTCCCGAAGACATTGGGCGGATGATCAACTTCTTTGAGACATCGCCTCAATATTTTTATCGGAGGGTGTGGCTTCCAACCGGGGACAACGGTCCCCATTTAACCTTTTTGGTTTCCTCATATCCTAAACTCGCGAGATTTTGCCGTATCGCCTTGGTCGGCGGGCGTATTCTCTTCCCCGACGGCGTACCCAAATGTATGTCCGAGGATCTTACCCAGGATCCCTATGGCCACTTCTCTCCCACCTTTACAAAGAAGAACCGATTTTTCCGGTTCTTGAGGAGTCTGGATGGCCGTATTTATTTTTATCCGTCATCCAATCCACTTTCACCTTAAAAATGACCTTAAGGCCGGACATCCTAAACTTTTGGCCAATCTTCCAAAAAAATGCATAGAGTTATACCTCATCGCATTGGCATGAAATGGGTACTTCTGCAGGCCGCCATGATCGACCGGGCTCCTCCTAATTTGAGCCTCATAAACGGTAAAATAGCCTTCGGTGGACAAAGGGCTTTGTCGTCCTTGCTCGGGACCTTCCGTGCCATCTCTTTGACGTTAAATATTAATATCATTTTCCCTCAAATTAGAAATCCGCCAACGAAAGTCATAATCGGAAAATGTTTGGTGTCTTCAAGGATTTGTCGAGAAACGGAATGAGGAAGACGAAGGAGGCGTATCGATTTCAAAAACGGAAGGAAACTTAAGCGCCAAGCATGCAAAGGACGCCGGTCGATCCCGCCACGCGTCATCTCCTCATTTGACCCGGCCAAAGGACTCCTTAAAACCCCTATTAATAAATTGCCACGTGTCGCCACTCCACTACCATCTGGCGCATTAATGACCCGGATCTCCTCCTAACCAAAGGAGGACACACGCCGTTTTCTGCCTTGCTCATTCCCGAAAATTGCATAAATAATAATTATAAACAATTACGATACTCCGGAGTTGGCCAAAATGGTCAACAATAAGCCCTCCTTCACGCTTTTATAAGTTTCATTCTCAAATTGTCCCATCATGAATTACAAAATAAACCGATTAAAATGGATACACCAATAATGGTATATTTAGGAAGATGGGCCCCGAAACGAGAAGGCCCAACACGGTCGGCGTTTTGATTGGCCCGGCGGCGACTTACTCATTTGACCCACATTATTTGGGCCTTTAGAGCTTTGCAAAAATTCCATTTTTGAATCGATTGATAATACATTATCTAAACAAGGCCCTTCTACAAAGAATGGCCTTTGATTAGGCCCATAGCCCACCCGGAGGCCAACGACGGACGCCTTTCATGAGGGCGGCCAACACACACGCAGGCGGTCAACCCGAAAATAATAAAAACCTTTCAAAGAAGAAATGAGGCCTACCCCGATCAAAAAAGGCCAACCACGATCCTCCAAGAATATTCCACGATCTCAAAAGGAATATCGGTAAGATTAAAAATAAGGAAGGCGCAAGATCCTCCCAACTTCTTGCCGCCAAGGAACCTCAGCGGTAACATCTTTGATTGAAAAGTGGTTGACCGCCTTAGAAGAAACAATCCTCCACAATTGGGCAATAAGCATCGTCCGGAGGGAAGGCCAACGGCGAGATCATTGGACGATCACTCCTTTCAAAGATTATCTTTGCCATAAAAGAGGCCCCTATCCACCATCTAGTGCATGCTTTCTACATACTAGCAAAGGCTTTCAAAATATAATAAATTTTTTTGATAGAACACGTTCATCTTAACCCTATTTACAATTCTCAAATAAAGGCAACGAACGGTCTTAAATAATCAAAAGGACTGCGCCTTTCGATATCTTAACAAGACACTCCTTTCCCTCTCCCATTGCTTTCTCTCGTTGACATATTTTACATTTATAATTTTTTCGGTGGGATTACCTCCGCCGTTAACGTTGACCTCTTGTTCGTTTTAGTGGTATACGAGTTCGTACTCGGTGAACGGGCCGGTTCAAACATTCCGATCGGATCAGTATACCTATTTTGTTTGAGAATTTTGAGATTTTAATAGTTTGTTCTTAATGTTATAAAATTTGTTAAAAAATCTAAAATTATTAAAATTTTAATTATACATGTCATTTTTATTTAAGTATTTAATAGTAATTCTATTTTAAAATTTACGATGATTATTGATTTCTATTGTTAAAAAATTTATATATTTAATTTGTCGTAGAATCTTGATATGTTCGAGTTTGAATTGCTGGCAGATTAGGGTGCCCTTAGTCCTCCGGTCGAATTAAAGTGGGTCTGATTTGTCTTCCACGTCATAGATCCTACATACCACAACTCGAAAACAAGACATTAAAAGATCGGTGAGACTCATTTTTTAATTTATTCTCCGACACTCAAATCAATAATCTTCTTCAAAAGATAAAAAGCTAGAGGGATGAATTTTTTTTTTTGACTAAAAAATAACTTTGATGTTAAAATCTAGAAATTCTTTAGAGACTTCTTAGATAGAGAAAGGTCTTTGGAGAGCTCTTAAGTGTGAGTATTTGCATGTGCATCTAAGCATGAGAGGAAGCATGTGAGAAACCTTGAGAGAAAGCATGAGAGAGAACCTGCGCCTTAGAGTTTGTTTCAAAAGTTTTTTATAATTTTTAGGCCAATTTTATATCCATTTGCGAGTTTGGCGAGGTTGACATTCGTGATTAGGACAACCGTTCGATCAAAGGATCCATTTCTTCTTCGAAGAGATGTTGGACGTGGCGGATATAAGAATTGCCACTATGAGAAATTTGTCAAGTCAAAGTTGCTATTTCGAAAGAGATTGCGATTAGGGGCAATATTCCGAGTATCGAGTTGGTCAAGGCAAACGATCTTCAGTGTTCAGGAAGAGATCTTTAGGCGATCTTGATTGGGCCGAAGTTGACTTGGGCCATAAGAATGCTTTAATTGAATTAATTCCTTTGGGCCCTCTGTTAGTCCACAGGACTTAGCACTGGTTCAACCCATTTCTATTGTCACTATCAAATTCTTTATTTTTAATAAATAAAAATTATTATAGAAATTTAATGGAATACATTTGAATATGACTAAATATATTATTTATTAGTGAAACTCAATACTTAATATCCATAAAAAATAATATGTAATTGATCCACTTAATAGTTTTAAAAAGTGACATATGACTTAAATTACAGAAAAATTTACAAGATATTTTAATTATATTTTTATCATCATGTTGTCTTTTTTTGATATTTTTACATTTGATAATTATTGTCCTTCCTAGGTTTATCATGTATATATATATATATATATATATATACTTTAAAGATAATAACAACTTCAAAAATATCATATGAGTATTATAAACTATTGTTGTACACTACACTAAAATAAATAAATAATACTATATTAAAATACTATCTTAACATTTAAATTGCATAAATTACAAAATAAAAAAAATTAAAAAGATTAAACTTATTTTTCCCACAGAAGTAAAAATAATATTATAATGAAGGTATCTAGTATTTGATCTAAAAATTTAAAAATAATAATAAAAACCAAAAGAAGAAATGAAAAATTTAAAATTAAACCATAAGATTAGATATGTAATTTATAAACAAAAACATATCGTATTATTGGTAATTATTATTTTTAGTGTTAAATATGAATACATTTTTTTGATAGAATTTGTTAGATATTACAATTAAATATTAAATAATCAACGAGAACATATCTTACTACAGTTGATATATTCTTACATTTATAATTTTCTTCCTAAACGGTGCAGTGAACATTATGCTTTATAATAGATAATTATTTTACATTTTTACAATTTATTAAATTTAGTATGTATATTTTTTAATAATTGTTATATTTTAATATATTATTTAATTTTTTTAAAAATATAGGCCACAAGATATATAACACCACTTAATTACTTTAAAATAGTTAAATTTAACTAATTTTTTTTATTTTTTTAAAGTAATTAAAATCTAATTATTTATTAAAACATAAATGATAAAGATATAAAAAATAAACTTTTTTATATCTATGAGAGATGAAGCTTTTCCAAATTAGACACCAGTGACCCTTGGAAATAATTTTAACTAAGTAATTGATTTTAATCCTTTATTAACAATTTTTTAATTATGATTAAATGTATAATCATATAAATAAGTGGTATTTATGTTAATCATAGTATTTTAATTATTTAACCATTTATGTGTTATTCAATTTTTTCATAATTTTAACTTTTGACTTTTGTGTTGAACCATCTAATCATATGATATTTTTGGCCAGGGTGAAATTTATAATATCATTTATCATAAAAATTACGCGGGAAATTATTATGCAAGTAAAAACCAAAAAAAAATATTTTGATGAAATCTAATAAATTCTTTTTTTTTAATTTTATTAAATAGATTAGTTTGATCACATTTATGATATAATTAATAATCTATCTAAATAAATTAGTAGATATTATGTTACTCGAACAATAGCCAACAATTTTTTCAAATACATATAAATAAATGTTATAATATTTTAAAATATTTTTTAAAATATAAAACTCTCAGTTTCATCTAAATAGAAATAAATATTATGTTGTAAATAAATTATTTTAAAATAATTAAATTATAATTATTTATTTATATATAAATAACTAAAATTTAAAAATAAAAAAATAATATTCTTATAGAATATATGGACTTTTTGGAACTTGGGCGTGAATATTTCAAATCAACATGTCTAGTTGGCTTATACTCAAGTGGTCACTCAAACACGTGCAAATAATTTGAGAGGTGACTGTGTCACATCTCTGTCCGTTGAATTTAATCGAATGGATCAACGATTATCTCCCATTTTTTTAATTTTTAATTTATATATATTTTAATTATTTTATAAAATATAAATTTATAAAAAAATTAAATATGTAAATAAATTTATTGATTAAATTTTATTGTTTAATAATACTTATATTTATATTTATACTTTAAAAATAAGAAATACAATAAAAATAAATTTTTAAAAGAAATAACAAAATTATAAAAGGAAAAAAATAAAAAAGGGCTAAATAAAGAAGAATAGAATTGAATAAATAAATTAATTCAAATAATTATTTAACTTTACTATTAACTTATTTAATTTTTAATTCTTTCTATTGTACCAGTATAAGATAATTCCTACTAAACAAATCCATAACTATCGGCATCTACCCACTGCAACCAATGCGGGGACCAAGGCAGCTTTCTTTAATTAAAACCAAATGACTTTAATTAACCCTTAATCACTAGTTAAGTACCCACGTGCTTTGTTTAAGATGGCATGGTGGTTGACCATCAAAGCGGTCCATTTCCCTCCGTTGATCAAGCTATGGCAATTACGTTACTCAACGATCCAGATTTAATTAATGATGTATTAAGGCTCATATTATTGTTAGATTAGATGCATTTAATAATACATTATTAATATTAGTATTTATATATATATTTTTATTTGTATCTATTTGCATGCATAATAGATTGATATATGTAGTTTTAAAAAGTTATTATATTTGTAACTTTTTAAACAATAATAAATAAATACATATATATGATAAAATAAAAATATTCTAATTAATTATTTAACATTGAATAGCAAAACCTAATCAGTTATTTAGCCCAAAAACTAATTACGGATTAAGTATTATGATTAAAGTAATAACTCGACATTAAATATTAATAAACTAACCAAACTGTGGTTCTATTGGTTGGACACTGATCTTATCGTCCTATTAGTGTGAATATTTTTATATTTAATTAATGATTAGGATAAGAAATTAAATTAAATAAATATAAAAATATATTAAATAAATAAAATAATTATTTAATCTCTATTATAATTATTTTTTAATTATAATTATTAAATAAATTATATTTAAAAAAAAAAACTATGGCTAGAAATACCATTATTGGCATCTCTGTGGTTAGACAATGGAGATGCAGACGCGTCCAAGGAAACGTCTGTACTCAAACTTCTCTAGTGGGCCCGTTAGAAACCATACGGGCAATCAATGCTATATATGACCCGAATAGAAGAGCCAAATTACGGATCGGATTCTCCATTCAAAGAGAGAGAATAGATAGAGAAGCCAATTTTAGCATCAGCAGGATCCATGGCGGAACCGGGCTCACCGACGAAGGAAGATGAACGGCCGAAGTTCAATCTAGTCCAAGAGATAGCCTCCTCGATCAACGACTCCAATCAAGTTCCTGAGAGATACATCCATAAAAACGGCTACCAGCAAGCCTCTGATTCGTCTGCTCCATGGATGGACCAGCTGCTCATTGATCTCTCTCTCCTTTCTTCTTCTTCTTCGCCGGCGGCAGCAGCAGAACTCCAGAAACTTCGATCGGCGCTCACCTCATGGGGCTGCTTCCAGGTCTGTTTGTTCCATTTCTACCGAATCAAACAGATAAACAGATTGCTGTGGTATTGAAATTTTAGCTCCTAAATTAACAGCATTTAATTTCATTCAGAATTTCTGGTTCATTCTGCACTTAGTTGGTTATTTTTTCCATTGCTAAGGTGTTAAGCGTGTTTGTCAACGGCTCAATTTTTTTAATTTATTTTTTAAATCTTATGTTTAAAATTTTCTTTTAATCTCTATTTAGATATACTTAAAAAAATACATATTTCTATTAATGTGATATAAATATAATATAATAAATCTTACAATCAATCTACTCAAATATTTCCACATTTTGAATTCTTTTCAAAATATCGTGTACAACTAAAATAAAAATGGATAATGAAATTTAAAATAAACTTTAATTTTTAACTATTGTTTGTATTTATTTTGTATTACTTGTCTATTTAGATATTAAATTCAAAAAGTTTATAATATAATTTTAATGTAAATTTTAAATAGAAATTAGTGATGATTTTAGAGGAACCAAATCATCAGAATCATCCTGTTATATTTTTGGGTCAATCATTTGAGAATATATATATAACATTTGAAATAGTATTTTTTAGATTTTAAAATTATAGTTCGTCTTTATATAAATTTAATATTTTATTTTATAGTTATTTATTATATTATTATTATTAATCTTCTAAATTCTTAATTCTAATATAAGATTAAAATTTATTTTAAAATATTATGATATTTGTCATCTGTCATTGTCTAATATTACATTACTGATTGTGATACAGTTGTGACTCGTAATATTTTATAGATAGCTACAGCTGGTCATCGGTAAGGATAGCCATGCAACCAGCCGGGCCCACAAAACGGTAGGCGTGGGCTTATTACTGGAATATTGGGCTGGGTAACTATGACCACTTATTTAACTGTTGGGCTCATAACATTTCATATGAGCCCAATGGGCTTTCATCGACTAGCTAAGAGATTTGTAGTACTTTATCGAGCAGTGATTCTTAGATTGAGATAATCTAATATTTCATATATTATATATATAATTAAAATATATGAATAGCTGTTTTTTTTATATTTTTAGTATTTTGAAATATCTATATATTTACATTATAAAAAACAAAACAAAAAATATAATTTAAATTTTTTCTACATATAAGTTTTGCCCGGTTAGACCCGTAGGATTGAAAAAAATATATTATTTATTTCACACACTTAAAATTTTTTTTAATTTTTTTCTTTATATATGGGGTTATTTCTTTAATTTAAAAAAATAAAATAAATTTCTAGAAGAGTGACACATGTCTAATGATGCACTCAAAAAATAAGAAAAAGCATGTAGGTATTGCCAAGAGCTGAATCTTGGTAGGTTTGATTTTCTAAAACCAAAAATTATACCTAAATTATTTGTGGTGATACTAAATTTTTACTAAATAAACAAATATTTTGGAGAAATTATTCGGATATAATCAAAATGCCTTGTGTTTCATTTATCCATTCATTTTTAGCTAAAAATATATTACTGTGGATAAATGGAGAGAACAACCCATCACCCGAATATATTATAAGGGTATTTTGTTAATGATATCCTGTTCATAGATATCAATATCATGTCAAATCTGCCACAAATGTTGTAAACTAATTATTAAACAATGTTACGTGATATAAAACTTTCGTCATATGGTATAAATTTTTTTTTTTCCTTTCATGTATGGCTTGTAGGTTATAGGTTCATAACCAGTCCATTCCCATTTTGGGTGGTCTTTGAAGTGTCTAACTGTACATGAATTGTCACTTATTAGATTTTAAATTGTAAAAAATTTATTATAATAATTTGGATAACTAAATTTATAGAATGAGTTTATCATATTTAAATATATTTTTATAATTTTAATTCGTTTATCTATCATAATAAAATTTTTACCACTAAAAATTATAAAAAAAATAAAAAAAAGAGATAATATTAGCATGATTCTCATGAGCAAACCCTCGTAGACAGGTGGTTAGGCTATGCACATAAATCACGCTGCGATCATTACTCGAATTAATTTAAAATTTTGGAGTTGGAGCAGGTAATAAATCATGGAATGACAAGATCATTCCTGAACGATGTGCTTCAAGTTTGCAAAGAATTTTTTGCCCTACCTTTGGCAGATAAGCAGAAATGTTCAGGAGCAGCAGATCTGTTCAGTGGATATGGAAACGATGCAGTCATAGCTGGGAACCAAATTCTTAATTGGAATGATCGGCTTTATCTTACACTATACCCAGAAGATCAATCCAAGCTCAAATATTGGCCCCAGAAACCGAAAAAATTCAGGTAATTGAGAGAAATTGATGTAAAGTTACTTTATAATTATTTGAAGATTACATGCTTAAATTATATATATATAACTATGCTTATCCAATCCTCTTTTAAGTCTTGTCACTGTGGAAGCCTTAATTACTAATCCGCTCTCTGTGGACTGTTGAGTCTTAGGATAACAATAGAAGGCTATTGTTAGAAACCTCATAAATAGCTTTTCTAATAATAAAAATATATGATTGTATATATTTGATCTATCTTAAGTGAGCTCAAACTCATTTTGTGTGATTGGCCCATTGAAAGTTTGACCCAAAAAATTAACAGTAGAAATTAATGTGTTTTTTCAGGTATATCATTTGTCTATACATGTATTTCTTTTCTTTAGATTTTTTATGGGTTTTGAGAAATATATTTATAACATACTTTTATAACTCTAATTTTGAAAATAGTAAAACCTTCCCTCTATTATAATTAGTCTTTTTTTAAAAAATATATATATAAATATGGTATTTTATTATATAACTTTTTATTATTTTGTTCTTGTTAATCTCTTAAATTTCCAAAAATCTTCCCTAAACGCCATAATGCGGTACATTGTTTATTGTGTTGCTCCTTTTACATAGATGAATCTTGAAGCAAAAGTAAGATTATTGTAATGTCAAATTCATGGGTTCTAACCACAAAAACCTAAGAAAATGAGGCTCAGAGTTTTAATATCAGATTTCGAAGCTCTTTTCTCTCATGCCTTTACTTATAGCTGTCAAAGCTAGATCCCCATGAGGTGCAGAGTAACCGGCAATACAAAATCAAGGCTACTTATATTTAATATTTTAGAGATTCCAAGATATTAGAGCTTTTTTTTTTTTATTGTAATACTGTTTTTTTTTAATGGGCAACATAATCATGAAGTTACTCCTCTAGATATTAGATTTAAAGACCTGATCACCTTGATACCGGTTAGTCCACTCAACTAGATGTCTCATTTGACGGCCTGCATTTGATCGGATTTGATACCCAGGATAAAAAAATAGGCCAAGAGGTAAATTCAGAAGACTAATCAGCTGTGAAATAACATTTGGTAACTAGCTAATAGCACCATTAATGCAAGTCCACAGGGAAATTGTACGTGAATATGGCATGAAAATAAAGGCATTACCAGAGCTTCTCCTTAAGGCCATGGCACGTTCACTTGACTTGGAGGAGAACTGCTTCCTGAAGCAACACAAAGAACAAGGGCTTACTGCTCGAGTCAACTTGTACCCTCGTTGCGGGAGCCCTGACCGCGTTCTAGGAGTCAAGCCACATTCAGATGGCTCGACAATTACAATACTCTTGCAAGACAATCAAGTTGAAGGCCTTCAGGTTCTGAAGGATGATCAATGGTTCAAAGTTCCCTTCATTCCTAACGCTCTCTTTGTCAATGCTGGTGATCTGACCGAGGTAATTGACATACTTTTGCCTCCAATGTACAAGAATGGTTTCTAACTTTGTTTATCAAATATGTTTTGATAATTTTGTTGTATTTGATGACTCATGATATAGTTTCTTAGACTCATATAGTTCATTACCCATTACATATGACATTCACACAATAATTCAATTCAATTATAGTACTATGAAGTTAAGCATCCATGTGATGAAAAATCGAGCTGAGTATAACTCCATGGAGGCTTTGCAGGTAATGAGCAACGGCATATTCAAGAGCACAGTTCATAGGGTGGTGACGAATTCGAGTAGCGAAAGGGTCTCGCTTGCTGTGTTTTACTCTTCAAACTCTGATAATGAAATTGGGCCAGCAAATGAACTAGTCACTGCTGATAGACCTTGCTCATACAAGAAGGTGACCATGAAGAACTATGGCAAACTGTTCATTGAATGCTACCCTCGTGGGCAGAGGACACTCAATGCATTAAAATTTTAGCTTCTTCAGCTGTCTAAATAATTATGAGCTAATCTGTCAAACTTTAGGCCTCCTTGTCTTTCCCACCGAGCATATGAAAGAATAGTCAGAACATCTGATGAAAATAAGATGAATTTGTATTTTCTAAGGGTTCCGAATAAGGTTAAAATGCTTGGTTGAAAAGATAGAAACTGAAATTAGCTGAAAATTGCTGAAAAAATTTGGGTTCATGCAAATGATCTCTGTTTGTGCTCGTATATTAAAAAAATCTCATGTGTTATATGATAATATTTGCCTAGTAGCTAGTCGATGGGATCCTTTATATTTTTGATCCGACGGCACACATCAATTTGTTTTAAAAAAACCAAAAACAAATGAGAATGCCCTTTTTTATTTTTATAATATATACATTTTAATATTTTAACCTTATAAAAAAGCATTCCATATACTTTTTTAAAAAATAAATACAGACCGTTGAAATAGATGAACCAAACAATTGCGATGCACCAACCCTAAATCCCACTAAAAGGGCTTACATACAAAAGCGTTCAATAGTATCTTAAAAATATAATTATTTAGATAATTTTTTTAAAAAAATTTATAATCTATAGATAAAAACTCATATGATTTTTGTAATTTTTTTTTATAATCCGTAGATAAAAATTTTTATTTCCATGGTTTTACTTTTATAAACCAAGCAAAAATATCTATATCAAATAGGTTTTTGTAATTTTTTTTTTCTATAAATTATGTAGTTCTAATTTTTCTTGTTAAAATTTAAACCATAATAAAAGATATAGGAACCTGTAGAAATTAAAAATAAGTAATATTATAAAAAAAAATTAATTATATTTTGTTTTACTAAAATTTTATAATTTTTTTTCTAAAATATTTTAAGAAAAAGTTACGCGAGACTGTTAAAAATAGCTAAACGTTATAGGACTAAGATATAAAAACGGTGTGATTGATGGTTGTTCTTTGTAATTTTATATTTAATGCCGAGTTGAATAAAAAATATAATAATTAAGTCAGATTGGGATATATGATTTAATTATTTTGAATATTTTATTTTTAAAATATTTTTTATTAAAAATTATTTTTATGTTAAAAAATCAAAAATATAAAATATTAAAAAATAATATTTAGATAAAAATATTATCTTAAAATATTTATAAAAAATAATATTTATGTAAAATAAATTATTAATTATACCCAAATATAATTCAGTGAGGTGATTTTTTTCCACGGATTCCAATTGCTTATGAGAGAAAGATTGTACCGTATTTTTCCACCTAATTTTTCACCGCTCCTATAATTTATATTTATCTAATAAAATTAATTCTGGTGGGGACGATAGAAAAGGGCAGGCTCAGAAGACGATCGGCTTAGAAGAAGTACGGTCCAATGGCCCAAATGACGGTCAATGTCATTGCTTATTGGTAGCCATTCTCAACAAACTAGATGCGGCTCAGGAATGCGGCCCAAATGCAGAACGGCCGACCGTTATTTCCGCGATGATAATTTTCCAATTTGCCAGTGATCTAGATCTTGAATATTTTTTTCTAGCTTCCTTGCTCAACGGATAAAGAAAGTTAACTGGCTTTAGCGTTTTAAGTCTTGATAGAAATATTTGTGATTATGTTTCGTGTATCGTTAAGTTTTATGTGGAAGAATCTTTTAGCTGGATCAAGGTAGAACTTGATAAAAATCCACAATCTTCACATTGTCAAATCTCACTTTATGTAGTTGGCAACTGTTTGATTTTTCGAAAGAGGCATCCAAAGCTATAAGAGGCCCTCGCTTACCAAATTTCATGATGAACTCTTTAAAGAAGATGAAAGAACTAGTGATCCCATTTCATACGAGCTCCTTTAAAAAAATTTCGATTATCCTCACTCTTTGACGATCTAAAAAAAACTCATATTTTCAACTCTCTATGATAAACTTAATTCCTTACCCTACAAAAAGTAAGCATGTAAAATTTTCTTTCAAATTTTGGTTTTAAATCGAAATTTTCACTAGTAATAAATCTTCATTCCCGAAAGTTTTCTATAAATTCCATCTTTCTTGATTAGATTTATTTCGGAAGAATGATTCTTGAATTGAATTTCATATGATAAATCGGATGGTAAGTCCCGGGCGTTTTTCTCTAATATTTTATCTTTTGTTATGATTTATAGGATTCAAACCAATGAGCACGAAGATTATGGTCCATTTTCACTCGAATTAGAAATCCAACTGGATTTAAATTTATCAATGGTTTAAATTTAGGAAGCATCAAATTTATGTAAAAAAATAAAAAAGTATAAAGATTACGTGAGAATAGCATGAATACTATTCTGATTAAAAAATTTACGCATTTAAAAAATATTTAATTCAAATCCTTTTTATCATAATTCCAATCTATATTATTTCTCAAGTAGCGTTCTGCTAACGCCGGCGGTTTCTCCGTACGAACTTCCCTCTCTCAATCAACTCTCTTTCCTCCATTCTTTCCGTTCCTCCCCTCTGGTCGTGAGCCCCTGAAGTTATCCCTCTTAACATTCTTCTTTCTCCGTCTATCAGAAATGTATTGTTAAGTCATGGGTTTTGTAAGATGCCCTAATTTTAGCATTTTGCTTTTCTTTCTTGGGTAAGTTCCAGTTCTTCTTTTCATGGATTTCCACCACAAAATCTGGGAATAAAAGATGGGAGAAATTTTTATTATGATTGTTTGTATTGGGGTCATTTCTTTCGTGGTATTTTGTCCGCGGACATGTGAAAGAAAATGGACGTGGACTTCTGAAGAGGTCCGAAAAGTCTGTCAAAATGGACGAGGATTAGTTGGAGGAATCATGTTCGAGAGGAGGCGAAGATATGGATCTTCCATTAAAAGGCAGGTGTTGATGCTCTCTCTGTCCGTAATCTCCCATTAAAGAAGATGTGGGTGGGCGGTTGGCCCTCACTGACTGGAAGTTTGATCAATATCTGCTGCAACAACTTCTAATCTGATGGCAAACTTTTCTTCCCCCTCTGCATGTCGGGCGTGCCCTCTTAAGACTGCCTAGTAGCTTCCTACTAGGGTGGCTGGACGCCCACTAGCTTCCTTGTGTATATATATATATATATATATACTTGTGCTCATCACTTGAGTGTGCATAGAGAAAATTGTGGGCAAGCTTTTATTGTAAAGATAGATAGAGAGAGAGACACTTTTCTAGAGAGATTGAGAGATATACACTTGTGATTATTTTTTATTTGAATTTGTGTAATTTGCTTTATCCCCAAACAATCATTGTTTATAGTGTATTCTTTTTGTCGTTTTTCCCTTAGTTGAGAAGGATCTTTTTACGTTAAAATCTCGTCTGTGTTTTCTCACTTATTCCATCTCTACTGTTATCCTTCCGTCCGGAGCGCTCATCCCTGTTGGCGTCCGACCGGTCATCGCGTCTTCCGTTTTTGCACCAACAGTTTGTCCACTGAAACTAGTTAGATTACTTTAAGCGGTTCAACTAGAAAGGATTCTTTCAGCTTCCAAAATGTAAGTTCAATTTCAAATCCATGCGGTACTTGTTTAAATGGTGGTTACAAATTTTCTCGCTTCCGTTAGAGAAGTATCTTAGTTTTGTTGATGGCACATGAGCGACAATCTTTTTCAATACAAAGTTGCGTGCTTTAGAACAGGGACAAGAATTTCAGGCAATGTCAAACGACGATTGGCGAAAGCATTTTATGAGTGGCTTAGGGCAGCGATCCCGAATGCGCCAGATGCAGAACTGTCGACCGCTGCTTGCGATGGGAAGTATGGCAATTTGCCAGTGGTATATGTTCGATTTATGATTCTCTAGCTTCCTTGCTCAACGGATTATGACTGCAATGGCTTTGAATTTTAAGTCTTGTTGCTGATATTTGTGATTATGTTTCGCAATCGTTAAGTTTTATGTGCTGAATTCAGCTGGATACAGGTAGAACTTGAAAAAAATTCATGAACATTGTCATATTCAGCTAGCCTTTTACAACTGTTTGATTTTTCAAAAGATGCAATCCAATCAATTCGAGCAAACTTACCTTGATTCATGATGAACTTTGGAAAGAAGATGAAAGAACAGAAACCTCATTTCACCATTGCTGTTCCTTTAAAAAAAATTTCGATTCCTATGTTGGACATAAAACAAACCAAGTATTTTCACTTATGATAAACTTAATTCCATTACAGTACAAAAGTAAGCATGTTAAATTTTCTTTCAAATTTTGGTTTTAAATCGAAATTTTCATAGTAATAAGAAAGCTAAGTGAAGAAAGTCTCGACAATTCCATCTTTCTTGATTAGATTTCTTAGTTCAAGTTTGAACGGCTTCTGAACTGGGAATTTCTTGTGCTGATGGCAATAAACAGCAAGTCAGATTGTTCTTCCCCAAAATCAGCAGCTAATCTCCCCCTCTTTCCTGAATAATCTGTGTATATATATCATCAGAAATTTTGTACAGAAGCAGGCTGCATTAGTAGTCAAATTGCTGCCCGCCATTAGCTTTGCTTGTTCCACTTCCAACAACATACCTCATTCCATAATTTCAACCCAAAAAGAATAAGGAAAAAGAAATTGATTGCAAATCTTGATATTAGAATTACTTCTGTACATGAATGGGAGGCTGCACATAGCTATGAATTAGATCGTTTCTTGCCATTGTTAGTAAGAAGGAGCTTCTTGAAGAAGATTTCTTCTTAATGGTGGCCTTTGGAGTACGAAATTTGTGCCCATCTAAGCCCCCACCACAGCTATTACTTAACTTCATCCTCTTTCTGCAGGGATTCTCCTTCTTTACAAGATCTTCTATGCTCTTCACATTTGCTAATGCTGTAAATGACTGAGACTTCCCCATATAGTACTTTGAAAGGCTTCTCCTGCACATTAAGAATTAGAATATATCGATCCATGTCAATTGATATCAACAATTTCTAACGCCAATTTGTTTATTTTTTTCTTCCTTCTCTATTTGGGGACATCTAAAGACTGATTGATTGAGATGTATACTCACTTGATTGGGAGTTGGGCCATGAGCTCTGATAATTCATAAAGAGGCCCCTTCACGGATGGAGAAGAAGATGATGATGAGGAACAAGAAGAAGTTGGAGAAGTTGCATCTTCCATTAAATCTGGCGATGCAACCCCGTCAGCTGAATCTCCCATTAAAGAAGAATTGATAGAAATTGTGCCACAACTGCCACCGGGTGAGCTGTGTTGATCAATATCTGCTGCTTCTTCAACTTCTAATCGAAGCTCTTGCTTTTCTTCTTCCCCCATGTAGATTTTCTCGGGGAAATTCCCGGTCTTAAGCTGCATATGCTTCTGGGTATTGGTTTCAGAGAGCATGGTGTATATATATATATATATATATATATACAGTGCTACCTCTGTTTTGGCTTCATACGCATAAATCATCCAGAGACGAATATCATTTTTGTTGGATGAGTTTTGGTAAGATTTCAACGGTGGTGATTCAATAATATTTTATTTTTTCATCTCCTAATTTGCTTTATCCCCATGTCAGGCATTTTCAACTCTTCAAAGCCAAGCTTTCCCATCGTACAAGAGAAATGGATAAGGTCAAAATTATGTAGACATCCTCATCTGACTCAGCATCTTGTTTATTTTATTTTATTTTGATTATATTTTATTTTATGAGTCATCCTCTTTTAATATGAGCCTTAAACGTGTTTTCCAATCTCCAGTGTCTGTTTTTTGTCTCGTAATGGGATAACAACAATGGACCACCAATCCGCGTAATAATTAACGAAGATTATAAATAATAATAATAATAATTAATTAATTTTTAAGTTATTTTTAAAATTCCGCCTGAAAATTAAGCTTACGTGTGAATTGTTTTAAGTTTCTAAGGAGGTAGCTGGGAGTTCATCAGTATTTTTATGATCAATAATAGACAGATCGTTGTTATAATTAATTTGTATGAAATTATAAATTAAATTATATTGAGCATCGTACATTCATAATGGTTGATATCTTATTTTATTACAGGAAAAGTTTAACTTTATATTCTATTTTGTAATAGAAATATCAAACTTGTTAATTGAAAATAAGAATTCTGAAAAGTATTTTTGATGGGACGAAGTAGTAGGCCGACCCACAAAGAAGAGAATAGTCTAAATCTACAACGGTTCATTTTATTTAGGACGGTCAATGTTACTTTTGATCAGATGAGGAAACGTGTGGGCGGCGGTCTAAGTTCAATGATGGCCTATCGAGCCCAAGGCAGTCCAATCTTAGTTGTTGAAGAAGTGACAAAGTAGACCAAACCGAGGCTAGAATCGACGCGGCACATGCCTAAATCGCCCACGATCCTTTTCATTATAACGATTGTATCCCTAATTTTTAAGCATCTCTAGAAAAGCGTCTTTCTTTATGTGATGCTCTCAAAATCAGAGCACATTCAGGGAGAAATGCGCTAAAATTCACACGCAATCTGTAAAAAACCTTAACGGTTATCATACGTAGAAGGAATGAGATCCACATTCTTGATCGTTACAGTCAGGAATGTCGTTCAAGCTTATGCGGGAAAGGTAATGATCCCTCGACAAAAGGCGGACATTCAACCTCACTGCGTAAGGAAGACAGCTTAGAGCCATGACTATAAAAGGTTATGAAAACTTACTCTAGAGGCATGCTTTCTCTTGCCTACTAAACACCCTCAAGCAAACTCAAACTTTCATAAGCTCTCTAATTCTCGAGCATTCCAACGCTCTCTCTCTCTCCGTGTTATTAGTTCCTTTTGAACTCAGTATTTATAGAAATTGCTCTCAACGAGTATCCAAAGCCACTCTCTCAACGAGTATACTTCCTGCCTACATTCATATACACACTCCAGACATCCATTTCTGCATTCTCTGCATCCACATTCTATTTTCAAATGCTATTTGTTGATTTGAGTGTGAGAGTGTTTTCGGTGGGACCAAATCCTGCTGTCACCTTGTTTGAAATTATGATGCGCAAGATCCGAAATTCAGAGGATAGAGACAGGAATCCAGCAGACATCTTGACCCGAATCTGTTCGAAATTTAAATTTAGAACGCATCAATTTTAAAAGAAGCTATAGATTATAATATTTTTTTAAAAAAAATATTTTTATAGTCAATAAAAATTAATTTATTAGACTAATTCTTTTCTTAAAAGAGATAAATAAAGGTAAAATGGGATCTATTTTTGAAATGATTTTGTACTAAATATCCTGAGAAGGTTTTAAATTGGCAAATTTGTATGGCAAATTGGGTAAACACAGGTTTAACTTTCACTTTATTCTTCTTTCACTAATTATTACTGAAGCTTAGTATCTGAGCAGTCAGATTTGATTCTAGAAACTCCAAATCAAATTTTTGAACATTTCATCTCAAGCCTTGTATTTCAAAAATCAGATCGAGGGTTTCAAACGAATTGGGGAACAATTTAAGTTGATGAGAGAGGGAGAGAGAGATAGTGAAGTATGGAGGATTAAACTCGGCATTTTGTAAGGTGGTTAAAATGTTTACAGCACAGACTACAGACCTCAATGTGTGCAGACTAAGTGTCATGGACTAAACCTTCAGAATTGAGTTGTTTTGTTGGGGGTTAGGATGTTTGATCCACTCATCGTGGTAAAGGGGCCAGTATTAATAGTTGCTTGAGGATTGACGATACTTCAATTGTAATGGAGTTATAAATCACATTTTAGGAATAAGATTAGTTGTGTTAGATTACTTTGATTGTGCCGCATTGAGAGGTCATTAGATAGAGCATTGAATACCGGCTACCATATGTAGCTGATCATCCAAACGACAAATTCATTTGATATCCTTCAACCCCTTCTTTTGTTGGGGTTCAATCCAGACATACATAACCCGACACAATGGAATAAAATTCAAACCTTCCGTTAAATATCAACCACTAAACTTGTGAGTACAAGAAATATAATAATAGATAACGTTTTTAACGTTGAAAATTCTTTTCAATTAAAGAAAAAATTACGAGATAAATTTTAAATAAATTTATTATAACAATAGTATAGGTTACAAATAACCCAATTCAAAATCTCTTCATTACAATTCCAAGTGAAAAATGGTTGATTACAATCATCTCAATACACTTAACAATTCATAATAAAAAGTATAACAAGAAACAAGAATAATCAAATGAAATACGCTCTAAAAAACTATTCTACAACAATATACTCGATCTTGGTGAAAAACGAAACTCAAATTGAAACTCAATGGGATTGAAATTCTTCCTCTTTTCTCTCTCCGTGTTCGGTACTCTCTGTGTGAGATATGATTTCAAAATACCCTAAAATCAGGTCATGAGTGATTTTATAGTGTGAACCGATGCTCAATTGCCAGTCGAGCGTGCCTTGGGAGAAAAGCCACTGGGAACAGGGCCTCGTGCATGCACCCACTGCTTTCAGTGCTTTAGGGGCACCTCGAGTGCGCACCTATTACTTTTGGGGCTTCGGGTGTTCGTTGCGTGTACTATAATTCTTGCATGAGCGTTTCAAGTTTAAGCCATTAAACGACACGTTAAATGGGTATAGAATCCACTACTTTTGGTGCTTCGACCTCACCTTAGGTGTGCGCCTATAGCTTTTGGCCCTCATGTGCACTTCAGGCGTCTGTCATGTACCAATCTATAATTTTTTTTAAATCAGTATAACACATGAATGTCGTCTTTCAAGCTATCAAACGACAAGTCAAATGGGTATGAGGTGTACACAGAAGTTATCCACAACTTAACAAGCTTATCCTTATGACTTTGTGAGGGACCCTTTGCCTTTATTGGCAACCGTTATCATTTTCCGTTGTCAACTTTCCCTTTGATGAGATTCTGATGTTAGTCTCCGTAAGCTTAGATGATACCCTGTTTTACTCTAACAAACCTGGAGTATTTTCACTTCCCTTTGGCTTCTCCTTAGCGGTAGAATCACTCCCTCTTTCACTCATCCTCAGCTTCCTTTTTCCTTCACTTTGACCAATGCCTTTGTTAGTCACATTGGTGTTATCATGAAGCAATAATTTTATCAAAATTAAGTGTGACTTTTTCGAATAATAATTTCATGACAATATAATTGAAGATGTTGGTAAAGAAACTAACAATACTAATACCTTATTTTCTTCATTGATTTTCTCATTAAGTGCCAACATTTACATCAAAATCCGGTTAAACTTAACCAAATACTTCTTAAAACTTCACACTTTTGACAAACAAAGATTATAGAACTTTTTCTTCACATGTGACATCATTGCTATGGACTTGAATTTATACTAACTCTCAAATTTCATCTAGACCTCATTTGGATTCAATAAACCAATGATTTCTTAAAAAGTATTATCTATGAGATAGAATTTGATCGTACAATTTGTAAAATTTTTCATATCTTATTACTATTTATCCTTCATTTTTTTGATTTACCCTCCTTACTTCGAAATATTTTAACCGTTTCTTTTTGGGTTAAAATAATCCTTACCATTGTTTATTAAAGAATAAAATTATTTTGCTTATTAAATTACTTAACACATAATGGCAAACTTCTCAATGTCAACGTTATCAAATTAAAGTTTTAAGACCTACTTTCTAATACCACTTGTTGAGGTTTTACCCGGACAGATATAACCCGACTCAACGGACTAAAACTCAAACCCCAGTTAAATTTTAATTACCAAACCGTGAGAATAAAAAATACAATAATATATAATATTTTTAATGTAAAAAATTAAATTCAATCAAAAAAATTATAAAATAAATTCTAAATAAATTTACTATAATAATAGTGTTAGTTATAAATAACTAATTCTAAATTTTTCTTACTATAATTCTAAGTAAAAAATAGTTGATTATAACTCTCTTAACACACCTAATAACATACATAATTAAATGCAACGATAAACAGGTATAACCAAACGAAATACACTCTAAAAAATTGCTCTAGAACAATATATCAAACATTGGTAAAGAACAAAATTCAAATTGATATTAACCAGATGTCAAATCTCTTCCTGTTCTCTTTTTTTCTTCTCTCTCTATGATACGTTTCTTGTATGAAATTTGATTTCAAACCATAAAATTGTGTTAGGAGAGATTTTATACTGCAAACTATCGCTCGAGTGTCCGTCAAGTGTGCCTTGGGCACGAGGTCACTTAGAACTCTGCTTTGGCCTCCTCTCGGGTGCATCTCGAGCGCATGCCCACAACTTTCAGCGCTCTAGGCATGCCTCGAGCGTACGTTTACTACTTTCGACGTTTCAGGAATTTGTTGTGTGTGCTTCACGCGCGTGATCACTATAATTCATGCCCGAGCATCTCTAGTATAAGTCATCGAACAATGCGTCAAATCGGTATGACATCCACATAGGACTGACCGAGAATCTAACACCTCAAGCTGTGTTGTTAATTCTCTTGAACATTATTTGGACCCAAAAATTTATCCATCCAGTAACTTGATTAGCCAAATTGCATTCCCTAGATTTTAATTGGGATCTGGCCATAATGAACTTTCCCAAGTTCTAATCCATTGGGCTTGCTTTTATCTAGATGGTGCTAAGGGCGATCTACATCGATTAATTAGTGCTCAACCTAACAATTAGGATTTTCATTTTTAAAAAAATAGTTTTCCTAATTTTTTTATAAAAAAAAAATTTGTAACTGCCTTTTTAAGCTTAATAAAAGTAGGCTTGGCTTTATATGTATGTGTTTTTGTACATATATTGTCTATGGATTAAATATGGTGTTACAATATATACAATAACTTATCAATTGACTTATTAAATGTCTATTGTTCCTACATTTAAATTATCGACTAATTTAATAAATAAAAGCATTCTTTTTTATTATTATGAGTAAAATGTGTTTAAATCTTGTTTATATTAAATTAAGAGACTGAAAGGATTTATTAAAAAGGGAATGATTATATACATCTGTAATATTAATTTTTTTGATATAAGTAAAATAAAATATTTATTTGATTTAAATCTACCTAAAGCTAATTGAATCATTGAAAAATTGATTTTGCTTTTAAATATTAAATGGTCACCTCCTTGTAATGTGAAGTTGAAAGTTAATATTATTTTTTCATGTTTGTTTATTTTAAATTTAGCTAATTAGAAAGAAATATAATAAAAATAACATATTAATATATGACAATAGAAAAATTTAAAATTTATATTATTTATTATCATATAATATATATTATCCATAAAATATAACTAAAAATAAATTATTATTTATTATACTAATATCTAAATTTTAAAAAAGATTAAAAAATATTATCTTTCAATTAAACCAGTGTGTAAAAAGCAGAATCTTTGGATTGGGACCGGGCTCTTGTCGTATACATGGCACTTTATCCTTTAAAGGTGATGAGGTGGCGAAAAGGGGCTTAATTATTGGCGCGTGAGATAAAGGTGTCGTGAGGATGGGACCCCTTGGGAATTTCAAAGAAACACGGTTGATAAGGTTCGCTTAGAAATTTTACATTATATGATTATTTATATATTTATTTATATTAAAATTATTAATTTTAATATAAAAAAGATAATAATAAGAGTAAAAAATAAAATAAAATAAGATTTTTATTTTAAAAATAATTTTAATGTAAAAAGTATATAAATAAATGGATTGGTCAGACTTAGGAATTTCTGCCACGTGTTTATCAGATATGGCCTTTTCCGCTTTATCTGCCATTCTTATCCATTAACTCAATCCTCAAAGCCACCACTTCTTTATTTTAGTTACGGAAGAAATATTTAGAAAATAATATTTTTTTCTATTTTTTTTAATTATCCGGCTTTATTTTTTTTAATAAACTATTTTATTGTTATTTTAATGTTATATTTTAATATTATATTATATACGCATAATATAAACGAGTCTGAATGATGTTGTAAAGGGCTGTGGGCTCACGCGACAGAGGAATACATCTGTTATGTAATTTATGAACTATTTTGATCTTTATAGAAATCAAAATTCATATAAATGCAATTTCAAATTTTATTACTGTATATTTTATTAATGATGCTTAAACTTATTTCTTTAAGCATTTATATTTGATAAGTATGTCACCTATAGGCCAACCTGGTATCCAAACTACATTTGGATAATGATCTAAAAGTAATAGCCTAAGAGAAAACCCCCGTGGCTCAAAATCCAAGATCGTGCGACTCAGGGTAGCTTATTGAGACATGGGCTAATAGAGTTGCCTGTCGAATGAAACCTATAAGCACATATTTCAATATCATCAGCTCATTGACGCCAACTCAGTAGACACGTGTCGCATACGTGATTATAGCACCGTCATGTCGGGCTCACCAGAAAGGAAAGCACCCATCACGGTGCTCTTCAAAAAGAAAAGGCCAACTGGCTCGCATCCTATGATTATCCCTATAAATACCTCTTTTTCCTCACAGGAAAAAAAGAGAACAAAAGAGGAGCTCGAACAATCATAAAAGAAAAACTCTCCCCAATCTCGTAAAAATGAAGAACAAGGAAAATGACCAAGGGAATACGACGATCAATCACAGAGCTAGCTTCTACCAGAGGTGAATCCTTCTTCATTGCTGATTACTAATCCCAACCGCGTGGTTGCACAAGCCTCGCACCAACTCTTAACTCTCACACTCTCCAACAAAGATGACTCGTAGAATAGGGTGTAAAAAGCCCCCTCCATCTGCAATTAGGAAAGGACTGGCGGGCGACCATTCTCTTCATTGTTAGCGCTCAAGAATTTCTTCTTCCTCTGATTAGCCACCCTTTTGTGAGTGCACTCGATTGTCAGCAATTCCTTATCGAGTGTATCACTCCTCTCTTCTTGCTTGGCGCTCTCTCGCGAAAGCCACCATCTCAAAGCCTCTCTTTGGTGTACACACCCAACAACTCAGTTTTTCATTTCTCTAAGCCGCCCACTAATCGGACGCATCCAACAGGGCCTAATTTTTTATCTCTCAAAGTCGGCCCCTGGCCGGACACACCTTAACACAGTTTGGTCCTCCTCATGCAAAGCCATCCCCTACCTAGGCGTACTCAATAGGAGCTCGGTCCTCAATCTTGCAAAGCCTACCGCTATGGCTAGGTACACTTAGCGAAATTCAATCTTCCACCTTTCAAAACCGCCCTCTGACCGGACACACCAAACAAGGCTCAATCTTCCACCTCTTAAAATCGCCATATAGTAGGGTGTATTCAGTGGAGCCTAATTATCTATCTCTCTAAGTCGCCTATTGACCGAGCGTACTTAAACACTAAATTCCCTCGCCCGTATATTGTTGCACCTTATATACATTATCTTTCTTCTTGTGGAAAGATTTTTAATTTGAACGTCGAAAGATATATTGGAGAGTGAGTTCCGCCAATTCTCTAATATTTTATTTATTCATTGTATTGCGTAGGACTCAAGTTATTTGAGATAAGATTCGATCCGCCTCAATTCGATTTGCCGTGAAAAATTCGGAGGCTTCTTAATCCATACAATAACCCGAATCTAATAACGTATTAATACTATTAGATATTTTATACTAAATCGAGTAAAGTAATAGTAATAAAATTATATAGTTGCACTCAATAAGATATAAAACATTATAATTATTATTATTATTATTATTGTTATTATTATTATTATTATTAATGATATCTCATGAGTTTCTCAACTAAGATATAATGTGAAATTTTAAATGTATTATTGTTTCTCTTTCTCTCTCTCTATACGTATTTTTTGTTTTCCTTTATATACACACATACATACATACATACATACATACAATTTAATCTTTAAGTTTTTTATGTTCACTTCTGGTGAGGTATTTTAATTTTATTAGTGATAACTTAAATTTATCATTCTTTTTAATTATAACACAATTTTAAAATCTTATTAGTTACATACTTTATATTTTAATTGTTTTGACATTAACGCAGTAGTTTAATTTATCAATTTGGTCAAAAAGTTAGGTTAATTTGATAATTTTTTTTTTAAAAAAATTAACTTTATGAATAGAAAGAGTCAATTTAAATGCTATATATTCTAAT
Source organism: Nepenthes gracilis (assembly GCA_033239525.1). NCBI lineage: Eukaryota > Viridiplantae > Streptophyta > Magnoliopsida > Caryophyllales > Nepenthaceae > Nepenthes > Nepenthes gracilis. Next base: position 14,952,119 of record BSYO01000016.1, on the reverse strand, counting down.
ATTTATTTATTATCGGTTTAAGTTTTCTTATCTCTTCTTCCTTCTTATCTCCTTCCGCCCACAGCTTCTCTTTGTGCTCTCCTTATTATTTTTTACACTTGTTATTCTTTTCGTATGTTATTATTATAATTCATCTCAACCCATCATCCTCACACTAAAAATAATGCTTTTAAAATTTTTTTAAATATCTTTGGATAATATGGTTAATAAAATTTGACATTGAAAAAAAATATATATAACTATTTTATAATCTCCCCAAAAATTATTACTTTATTAGTATAGGCAGTCAGTATAGATAATTTGGTCATATAAACTGTAATATATGTCTGAATTTAAAATAATATTATAGATAATATAATTTAAATATTTTAAAGAGATTCTAATATAGGTATTCTTAAAATAATAATGAGCTCAGTCGGTGGAAGGATCATGGTGTAGCTTAGTGAGTTGGGCCTCGACACACCGTACTTTGATATGGACTGGCCCATTTGCTTCCGTCTTCTCTCCCCCGAGCCCATTTCCCTTCAGAGCTCACAGGCGTCGGGGGCTAGTGGAGATGAGCCTGCTCAGCGAAATTTCAAAGCACCGCCACCACCACCTCATATACGCGCACAACAAATGAAAAACAAAAATCAAAAAATTATCACAAGCTATTTTTTAATTTTAAAATATAAAAATTTAATAAACTTGAATTAAAATCTCAATTTCTTATAATGTCAAATAATTAATTAAATTTAGATCTGCCATTCAGGATCCAAATGGAACCTAAATGAATACAGACTCCATAATTTCTTGATTTTATAAAAATTAATAGTTCCTATTAAAATATATATTAAATTAAATCAATTATCACTTAATTTTATAGAAGTAACATAAATATATTAAGACTTATCTATTAAAGTTGATGGGTAGGCCTATAACTAAAGAGCCTAATAAAAAAAAAATGGCCAAAATTCGTACGTGTCGTTAGTTAGATGATCAACGCTATTATCGTTGATCGCGCATGCGCCAAAGCAGGGCGACAACGTCTTTCTTTAAAAGCGGTCAACATTTTTGTTGACCCGAAAACACCTGCAATAGCGAGGATGCAAAAAGATGTTAAACTGTAATACGGCTGCCAGGCAAGAGTTCCGTCGATTATAAGTTCTTTTCCCGATTTCACGCTTTTCGTAAAAATCGATCTCCTCCAAAAGACATTTTTAGCGCCCACCCCATGAGGAAGGCGCTGGGTCTCTCTCATCTAAAATGGAGTCTAGCACCACAAAAATACAAAAGGCGGATAATCCGGAGATCCGATTCTGGCGTTCGGCGCTAAACGATCCCATCGAATCACGCCCGTCAAGCCTACCCGCTCAAAGAAGGCCGCCTAACGCCAGGCTAGGGATCACGCCTTCCTAGCCAAGGAACGCACTCCCCACCGTCTATATAAAACCCATGAGTCTCTACTAATCAAATTAATCCATACGCACACGTTTAATTATTTATTTTTGTTAAATACTCTCTCTCAATCGCTCACCTTCCAATTTCACTCAAAGCCTCATTTTATAGAGACTTCTCTTATCCTCGAAATAATTCCTAAGCTCCCACGCTTTTATGACGTACCTCTCACTCGTTCCTTATGAACACCGAGTTGGGAAACCAAGCTCCCAACGAGTCATGGGAACATCTCTACATCTACAGGCCATAGAAAAAAATGTTAATAAAATTTATCAAATAATTTATATATGAAAATATTTTTATCAAACAATTTATATTTTGATTTGGTTGTTATTGAGGTGTTTGATTGAATTGGTCGTTCTGATTGAATCGGTTATGGCAAAGCCGATTATATTCATTATGGGCCTACAGGAATGTTACGACTTGACTTGTATGCTTTTTCATTATATTTTTTTAAATTTTAATTGTATATAATTTTTATATGATGATACTTTTAATCGTATAGAAATTTTAATTGTATAGGGATACAGTTTTATTAATTTTAATTGTATGCACTTTAATTGGAGATTGATGATAGTTTTTTAATTTTTTGTATTGTACGAAAATGTTATTTATATAATGAAATAAAAAATACGGAATAAGTAATTTTTACACTATGATTATTTTTATTTTGCAAGCCATGTCCTACTAGTATTTTATTATTTTTCTTATAAATAAAAAATATGTAATTATATTTATAGTAAAATACATAATTATATCAAATTATGTATACATTAATTATATATATAATTATATTTCAATTATATTACATATTTATTAAATATGTATTTTATATTAAAAAAAATATGATATATTAAATAATAATTCAGAATAATTTGTATATATAAATATTTATTATATGTATATATATTTTTATATATATATAAATATGTATATATATTTATATTATATAATATATTTTTAAATTTAATAAGGATAAAAACGTCGTCATAAATTTTTATTTTATTAAGAATAATTTTATAAATTAAATATTAAAATATAAATTTTTAACTAATTCTATTTTAATAACTAAATATGAGAATAATAATTTTTAATTTTATTCTCATCTTATTCTATTTCCTAAAAAATAACTATTTTATTCTTATCTTATTTTACTTTAACAATCAAATAAGTCGTAAATGCTAAGAGTTTAGAAAAAATGTTAGTAGGTTTTTCTCTCCTCTATTTAATAATATTATTTAATAGGTTATTACGAAATGACCTTCTAACTATCTACATGATATTTGACTAATAATCAATTTTCGACTAAACGTCAAGTCAAATTGACCAATCATGGGCGCCTAATTAATCAAATTAATCCAACATTTTTTAACGTTTTATTTATTTATTTATTGTATATATATATATACAATACATGTGACTTTTTATATTTTTATTTTAAATATTATTACATATACATAATTTTTATCTAAAATTTTAAAACTTTATTAGATTTTATTAAATGTTTAAAAATTTGGTTTATTTTTCATTGAATAGAAGAATATGTTAAAATATTATATTTATATATAAAAATATTTATGAATAAAAATTATAAAATTTATATATATGGATTTACATATTAATATTTCATATAAGTGTTTCAAATCAAATTTTATTTTAATATTTGATACAATTTATATTTTTTTATAGGGTAAAAATTTTGAATATTTATATTTTTTTATAGAGTAAAAAATTTTAAATATTTGTATTGTTCCCACAACAGCAAAAAAGTTTTAAATATTTATTATAAAGTCACTTATTTATTATTTTATTGAGAATTATTATGAGAATTTGAATAAAATTAATATATTCGAAACATATATGATAAAAGAAAGTGATATTTGACCTCGTCTATAGGGTGTAATTATAGATAATTTATTTATGAGTTTAAATAGTATTTTGATCTAAATTTACTAAGAATACATATAATTTTTTTTCAATGCTGGCATTTTGACTCTTGGTTTTCAAATTTTAATATGATTGAGATTTTGATCTGTATAGTATTTGGGATTTTTAAAATAATTGACCTTTTAAGATTTTACAAGTTTTGACATAAAATTTTCATTTATCTGACTTTGAATATTTAAGTTTTTCAAAATCATATGATTTAATTTTTGAAGATTTTATACAATTTAGATGTTATATTATGTATAAAATTTTAATGGTTTTCATATATATGTTATGAATTTTGATGTGCAGGATCATGATTTTAACATTTGACACATTAAAATATTTGATATATTAAATATTACACATATTTTACTATTTATTATTTTTCTATCTATTATATATATATATATGAATTTGTTATTATATATATATATAATTGTTAAGTTTTAGGTTTGCGTTATGTAAATATTTTCTAACTTTTTAGATTGATAGATTATTAATACTTATGAGATTTAGACTAATGAGACTTAAAATTTTAGTTTAATTATATTTTATATTTAAATTTTCTATTTGGGACTAATAATTGAAATTATTATATATTTTATTTAATGCAATTTGTATACATTTAGGATTACAGTACCCTTTGGATTTGTATAGATTTTATATCATGTTTGGTTTAGCCTTATGTCCATTATAATTTATGGTTATTTTATCTTTGACATTTGGATTTAATATGTCAGAGTAAACTTTAAGTTACGTAAATTAGTATTATTTAGATTATTTATTAATAATTAATATCTACCGAATAAATGTCCTGCCTAATTCTCCGAAATCCATTTCCTCAGTTGCCCAAATGTTCCTCTAGAAGTTTCTCCTCTTCGTTACCCTAACCAATTCGGTGTCTCCTTCACCGGCTGTCAGCCAATGATTCCTTCTTACCGGTCAAATTATTCGGCCACAACAATTTCGGCGTCGTCTTTCCTTTCCAATTTCTATACATACCGCTTCCGTTTCCTTTGCTGGCATTCATAGAACGACGTTGGCAGAGAGAGGGACAGAAAGGAGAGAGCATTGAGATTGGTGAGAAATCGAAGAAGATGGAAGAGGCTATTGACAGCTGCTACTATTGTCGAAGGCGATGGTGGTTGTTGGAGCTGTGATGGAAGTTGCTGTAAGCCACCATTGTCGATTCTATTGCTGCTAAAAATGGTGCTTTATTTGTGTGCCGAAATTAAAATTAGGCAAGTGGTTTTTCTTGTTTTGTATATTCCTTCTATTTGAAAGTGAATTTTTAATCTCTCATAATTCTGTCCTCTTACAATGTTTTTTTTTTAGTTCCTTTGTCTGCTAATCTTTACTGTTTTTCTGAAATTCTCCATAAAAATAAAGACTCTTGAGAGCACTTTATTTCATCACATCATTATTTGTTCTAAAAATCGAGGGATTGATGGGTGTATCGTTTAGTTCTTTGATCAATTTTTATAAAACATTTTCACGCCTTGGTTGAATGTAGAAATAAAGCAAATGTATCCGAAATGATAATAGAATCGGAGAATGAAAATAGAGTTCTCAAATTATTATTAAGTATTTGGTTATTGAAATGGATGAATAGACTTTGATGGAGAGGGTCAAAAGTTTTTGGAGGCGATTTTTTAGGGAAGCCTTGAGGCCGCTTGTTTGGTTAACTTGTAAAATACGGTATCTTGAATGGTGAAGTGCCTCGAAAAGATATGGACCGAAAAGATGTAATAATAATTTAGATATAAAGTCTTTGTTCACGTAATGAAATGACAATAATTAAAGATAATAATAATTCTCGATTAAATATAATAATAATAATAATAACAATAGGAATGTCGTGGACAATTTCAAAATATTATAAAAAGTTGTTTGTCTCCAAGAAAGAATTGTAATTTTTAAGTCATTAGGAATAAATAATACCAATATGCCCAAGAGTGATATTCTTTTCTTCTAAAGATCGTCCGATCCACGAGATAAATACTCATCCCGAAAATATTTATCCTCGACTTCCGATTTTGAGGAAGCAATGGAGGATGAACAAATATGGAAGCTGAAAGAGATTATAATTCACATATTTGAGTTGGACGAAATTATCTCGAGGAAGAAGAGCATTTCAAGTGGGCATTCAGGTTAAAAACAAATGAAAACAGCTCACAACCGAGGTAAATCTTGTAGAAATCAGTAGTTTATATTATTAAATGAGAATGCGTGCCTTCGTTCAACAGTAGGAAGAAATGGAGTGCAGATCTTTTTCACTACCTTGAAAAATCTAGAGGAAGGAGGGATTCGATCAAGAGGAAGGAGATCTTAGTCTGATGCGCCTGTTAGTGAAAGCACAGTGTATCAAAGAGTTAGTGGGAAGAGAAGTGATCGAGGTAGAGAGACAGGGGGAAAGGGGAGTAGAATGGAAAGAAGAAAGTTCGAAAATTAGAATTTTTAGAAAAAAGGAAAAATATTATTGGGTTTTAATTATTATTTTGTGGGTAGCTAAGTTAATAAATAAAAGTCATTATGAAAGATATTATTCTTGGTTGTGGGTAGCAAGAGTTTGAATAAAAAATTTGGAGTGTTCGATTCTTGTCAAAATAAGCAACATTAGTTTGCGGTAAAATGAGTAGTATCTTTGAGGAACTTCTAAATTTGTTTGTGCTTTGGAAGCAACGTTTGAGATATCTTGATGCAAATATGGCGAGTAATGTTGACTCACAAAGTCTAGATATTTAGTGATGTTTGCAGGAAGAGTTGTTTCTTGGCAACAAGAGGTGTGTTGCTCTCTCTACTACTAAAACGGAATTTATTGCTATTACGGAGGCAAGTAGAGATCAACAAGAAATTCATCCTGCTTGCCAAGGAGGTCGTGTTATTTTGCATTCATCTTAGAAGAAATCTTTTCAGAAATCAAAGCACATTGATGTGAGGTATCAATGGGTGCGAATGTTAAGATGAGGTCTTTGCCGGAGATGAGAATGGATCGAGATATGATGACCAAGGCATTATAAAAGGGGAAGCTTGAAACTTCTTTGTTCAATTACACGGATGACGATGAATGACCCCAACACCCGAGGAAGTTTGTTGAGTTATGGGTTACTCTACGTGTGGGCCCATACCCACTTGATGCGGAGACTGGTTAAGATGACTTTGCAAGGTAGGCACTATAGACTTTGAAGAGTAGTTGGCAAGTTTTGTAAAGCAAGTAGCTGATTGTGCAAAGCATGCGCCGTTTATGAAAAAATGCGAGAACTAGTGAAAGCGTAGAAAACGATAAAATTAGTGTGACAAATCCTCTATAAGATTAGGGAACGTGGGCAAGTGAGATATTGGCCAGGTGTCATTATAAAGCACACTAGGCGCTTTAGACACATGTGGTAAACTGTGTGTGGAACGGAGTAGAAACAACGTACGGAATGGAGCCCTCGCCGTTCACTGTTCACTACCACACTTATAAAATTAGAGAGCAGAGGGCGTCACTGGTGGGAGAAAGGAAAAAAAAAGAAAAAGAAGAGATGAGAATTTTTTATTTTGGAGATTATTTTTCTTACTCTATCTTGGGTGGATTACCAGTATTCTGTCTCTGAGGTTTGTAACCAATTTTACGTAATGAAATTTTTTCGAAGTCTGTCTCGTTATTTTTTTCTTGGTTGAGAATGATTTTCCACGTTAATAATCATTGTACATTTTTGTATTCATTATACTCACATTTTTTATAACAGGCGGCCGACGGGAGGTTTAAATTTTTCCACTGCACCCAGTCGGGTGTATTTCTGTCGAACCCCATCAAATATCTCTGCCATTCACTGTAGCAACAACTGGTTACAAATAGTAAAGAACTAACTAATTCAATTAGAATCGAACGGAAGAAACAAACTGGGAAAGAAGCATGAAATAGAAATGAAAAATAGAGACCAAACAGAAGTTAAAAAGAAAAAAACAAAATAAAACAGAAAAAAAAGTACAAATAACATATTTATTACATAAATAAGTGTAGTATATTTCCCATAATATATTTAACTAAATATAATCCCAAAATTTGCACAGTTGTTGGACTTTTTGGATACTTTGTCTTATAGTTGATGGAACTGGGAATGCTTTAACTACTATATTAATAAGTGCCATACCAATTGCCTTTGTGCTGATGAAATTAATTCACCAAAAGTCGAAGCAACAGTAACTGATTAGTGAGGAATAAAATGAACAGTTATTGGCAGTCGAGGTCTGCTTTTCCAATTACCGCTTCCTTATCGTGGATTAAGTAAAGGGAATTATCTGGTAAATTGACAGGTATAATTAAGATTAAATACATGATGTTGTATTATTCATTGACGAAATGAAGTATTTAAATCTCTCGATTGGACCTCCACAACTGACAGTGTGTTGTTCTTGAGCAGACGAGCAGCTTTATAATTGCTGGTCCTTCATCGTGGATCAACTAAGTGAAGTGAAATCTTTGATTAATTGTAGCTCAATATTTAATGTTCATTATATGATACTATTGTTTTTTGTTGATGAATGAGGCACAAAAACAATCTTCTCCAGCTGGACGACATGAATTGGCAAAAGGGTGGAAATTCTTCCGATGGCAGCATTCCCAGCCACGGTTTCCATTAGGAATATTTTAAATTAAACTGTAGAATATTTTTGATTATGGTAACCTTATTTAATTAAGTTTTAAGGTATATGTTGATGTAATGTCTTGTTATTGAACTATTTTCATAAATATCTCAGTTTCCTTGAGATGATTAAATTAGTGCTTGAGTGGCCGTAAAACAGTGCTTGGGTGCCAGGTTGTGTTTCTGATGATGATAATATTTCATAAGTTTTACTCAATAATGATAAAATAAAACATATTATTTGGGCATTAGAAATAGGATTAATAAACATGTGAATTCGGTAAAAGTTTTGTAAATCCTTATGAGTCGGTGTGCAAGGCGACATGCGAGCAAGTGCTTAGACACTCAGAGAATTCGATTGAGTTTTGGTCCAATCCTTGAATTGATATCTAAGTGGCATCATCTTCTAAATTGTTTGACTTAGTGAGCCGTTGTGGGTCATTGGGATGTAAGTGGTCGAGTACTTAGTGTATCTAAAGTTCTTTTCTATTTTCTCTCAATGATGACTTTTTTGTATTAACTTTGAACGCTTGAATACAATTCTTATCAGTATCTAATAACACTTTTATTATTAAACATTGCAAAATTCATTTGAGTTATACTCAATTTAGTAAGTATGTTATTAATTTTTTATGATCAAATTAAAAAAAAAATTATATGAAATATTACAATATTAAGAAACATGAAATCTGTAAAATATTGGTATAATCAATAGTCGTTTGATATTAATTTCTATGTCATCGGAGTAATGAGATATATTTCTTAGTGTGGAGTTATATTTATATCTATGTAACTATCATATAGTATTATATCGAGAAATATCACAGTGAGAGATATTATATTTGATATGTTTATATGATTTTTGTATTTTGTGGGCAGAGGAAATACACATTTGTGGTATGTCTGCATTTTGTTTTGTAGAATCTCAGTAGATCATTGATTTGATCACATATCAAACATATGTGTATCATTTATCTCGTAGTATATACCCAATTGATGGAGGATGATATTTGTGATTTTTGGTTTATAATAGCAGAATAAGATTTTGGAGACTTTTGTAATATCTCATTATTATTAATCTCTCTTGAAATTAGGATTCGGAGGGAATCAATGAAGAAAATTCATGAGTTAGATTTAGTGAGGTTCAAATTTTGTGAAATCTATGATAATAATTATTATTTGATATTTAGATCGTTTATACTGATATTCGGATAAAAGAATCCTTATATTTCTCATAACCTTGGACTTTGAGAGATTTTTGCCTACTATTGATAAGATCCGAGTTCTATGGATTCATTTTATTTTTACGGTATAAGAATTTAGTATGACCTATTATTGTTATTACTTTTGAATTGTAATTAAAATGAATTGTAGATTCTTAGATAGAAGAAATTCTATGGCTTACAATTATCGAAAGGAAAATGCTTCAATAAATACTTGGACAAGTTTAACAAGATCTTAACCCAAATGTCCTTACTCAATGAAAATATTAATGAGGAAGATAAGGTATTGATATTACTAGATTTGTTGCCGACCTTATATGATTATATTATGTCGATGTCACTGTTCGAAAAAGATATTCTCAATCTTGATGAGATCATCACTTCTTAACTTATGAATAAATTTAGATAGAATGTAAGTGATAAGGCTTTAAGGGAGTTGCGTTCCTTGGTGTCCATGAGTAGGCACGAGCACAAGAAGTCGAAGGAGAGGCAACAAGTCAGAGATGAGTAATATTCGGTCCAAGTTTAAAGATATCAAATACTTTTATTGTAGCAAAGAAGGTCATATGAAACAGAATTATTTTAAGCAAAAAAGTAAGAAAAGAAGAGTAGTAATAAGTGGTAAGAAAGGAGGGATTATCATAGTAATGATCGGTCCTCTATTACTATTTATGAAAATCTTCTAATAGTCGATTCATCTGAATAATGGATTGAAGCAGCACAAAAGATCGGTGTCCGACGTACGCATAAGAGGGATTTCTTGCGTGGGTAGTAGTGTTGGGTGCACCTGAAGTGGCGTACATCCCTCAATTTCAGTGGGAGCACAAAGGCAATTTTGCCCATAATATTTGAACCCCAACTATAGTATTTGCATGCCAAATTTTGTGTCTTATTTTATACTTGTTATTGTGGTTGTTATCGTAATTATATGAATTTTTATTTTATCTCATCCCGAATTCAACCAACATGTTTAATTTTTTAATTCGCGTAGTGATTTATTCTCGATGATTTGATTACGAAGATTGGTGTCCCGGTCCCAACACCGTTTGCATCAAGAAGGGCGGCCAATTCTGCATAGGCGGTGAAAAGCCCAGCTCCCCTGTTTTAGGATTCGTGATGGGATCGACGGTGGAAGGGAAAGGGGAGGTGAGCGAGCAGTCGGTTTAAGTCTGTGCGCAGCACCTGACTCGTATGGTTTATGCTGCTACGTTTGTTGCCCTCTCTGCCGCCATTGATCTTGCCGCCTTTTCTCACAAGCGTCGGAAAGAACTTTGCAGTGATGATCGCGATTCGTTTTCTTTAAAGCCCCAGATTTTCTTCTTCTGCTGCTGCTACGGTAATTGAGCAGGATTTTGGTTTGTGCATTTTATAATCGCCGAGAGGGTTTGTCACTTATTTACAGAGTAGTCTTTTTTTTTTTTTTTTGTCTTCTCTTCTTGCTTTTCTTTAAAGAGATGATAGATTGATACTTCATAGCTGAGATGAACAGTGATTTGTTCATATATATTTATTTTAATTTTTTTTTCTAGAACTTCTCTTCAAGCTCTATCCCATTCCTTTTAGTTTTACTTTATTATATATTCAAGTTTGTTAGGACGATGAGATCCCCATTCTTCTGATTGTATTAGTGTGTTGATCTAGAAAGATAAGATGAGTCATTCGTCCCATATTTTTTCAACGGAGTCACCTGGATAGTTTTATTGTTTGTTACTTTATCAGATTCAATAACGCCACTTATTCTAGTGAATTTTACTGGCCCATTGAGTAAGAAGTTTCTCGAGCCTTTTTTTCAGTTTTGAATCTTTCGTTCACGATATTTCTGACGCTTTTAAAATGCGAGTAATATACAATTAATTTTTTTTCTTTTTTGGAAAAGGGGGTTTCAACCCTTAAAAGCAATGAATAACAGTTTATATCTTATCCACAATGACAGCTTATTCAACTCGATCTAAGATTACTCGGTATAAATGTTACGTGTCTAAATTTAGACTACCCTTAATTAAATAATAATTAGTTTGTTATTAGATAATTAGTTAAAATAATGTGTTGTTATTTTGTTGGGGCATCATGGATTGATTTCTGTTCCATTGATTGCCAACTGATTTGATTGGATAATACTATTTGTACTGGAATGCTATAGTGAAAGGAGAACAAAGGAATTACGTTGCTCTGTTTCTGCTCTCCTCTCTGCCATCTCTCTCTCTCTCCCTCTTTTCTTCTCTGCTCTTTTCCCAAACTCGTCTCTCCCTTTCTCTCTTGCACGCGCTCTCTTCTCTTTGTTTTCCCTCGCCTTCTTTGCCAGATCTCCCCTCCCCACAGCAACCTCTACATATTGCTGACGATCTTCAGCGTGCGGCCATAGAGCATGTATCAAATGGTACTCTCATTGTGATAAAGTAGAGGAGGTCGAAGAACAAGCACTCAACGCACTTAAAGAGATCATCGCCGAACTTGCCAACACAATGAAGGACCTCCGATGGGCTACTGACAGATTTGGCGCCACCATGCCCACCGGGATTTTCACTACAGCGCAAATCCAGTCGTCTATAGTGGAATTCAGCCAATCGCTCCACAGAATTGAGCAAAATCCTAACCGATCATTTCTTTTTCACCTTATGTGGTTTCTTCTACTATTACTTCCCAGTGTTTAGTTCCAACTGCTCCACATCGTCACTTTCCCCAACCTGCAATCCTTTCCACCAATTGTTCCATACAATCACCTCGATCTCAAATCTCTTCTTCCACCTCAAAACAAACTTGGCTATCCTACCCCAACCGCATCGACCGACTACACTTGCCAACTACAAATTCCTCTTGGTCTTCAACTTCATCATTGTTCACGGCTTCCACTTCTCACGATTTCCCCCAATCTACCATTACTTTTTGCACCACGTCTGAACAACCACATCCGAACTGCATTACCAGCTTTGCTTCTACCACGGCACACATCCAGCAACTACTCAATGAAATCCCATCTTCCCAACCCTAATCGAACAAAAAACAGTGTCATCCGTAACCCTCCTTGTTCAACCACCACCGTCTCCACAACCTTCTCAAACCTTCTCCTTGTATTTCCACTACTTGCCACTCTTCAAGCTGTTTTTACACACCGTGGAGGTTCCGGAGGAGGATATTGTGATTATGGGGGATCTCACTGAAGAAGAGCAAGTAATTCCGGATGTCAAGCCAGTGGCACCACTGCAATTTCGGATGATGATGCGCAGGAAGCATCATCAAATTGTTCAACTACATTATGGTGCCTTCATGCCACCGGCTACTGAAGAAGTAATTTACAGTGAAGGGATTGTGCTTTTTGATGGGGACGGAGCACGAACATTGAAATAGAAGCATCAGCCTTGGAAAACTGTTTCTACAGGGCATGCTTCAACGTTGAAGAATCTTAAGTCTAGTAATTTTTGTCCAAAGGAGAAATTCTGGATTAAATTTCCTCCTGAAAGATCAAAAGCACCGGGGTTTCAGTGGGCAAAGTATTGCCCCTCTGTGCTTTTGCATTTGGGGGAGCTATTCCAACTAAATCCTGTTGCCTACATGACAACTATTTGTGGACTTTATTCTTTGGGAGTCTTCTTTGCCTGGGAAGCATGGAAGTTACTTTTACCTCATCTCAGGCATGCAGCATTGCATTGTTTTCCTTTTCATTAGAACCAACCAGTTTTCAATGAGACGAGTAGATGATGATGGGTTGCCAGACTCTAAGGGGGGCTTACATGGAGCATTCTGGTTGCTCAAAATCCCCAACGTGTTCCATGTTTCCTTACTCAATGACTGTCATGGTGATCCTTCTTCTCAGCTTGTTGATCTGCCCACCAACTCCTGGGGCTCCCAGCTGCTTCTGTTTTCCTGTCAGCTACTTGGGATTCGAAAATCACCACTCAATGGCTGGTTATGGTGGAAAGTACAATAGGGAGAGAGTCCTCAATTGTTCTTATTCAACAGTTGGGGCATGAGAGGGAAGAATTCCGTAAAGATATGGAGCAATTGTGCAAGCGACAAGTTGGTCATAGCTACCTTCTTGCTACCACACAATTGCACTTCCAAAGTTGACTTGAAGCAAGAGATTGAGAACTGGAAAAAGAAGTTGGCTACTTCTACCAAAGAACATGTGAACCTTTACGAAGTTGGTATTGTGGGTGAGGATATAGGATGGGATGACAAGTATGCATGTTTTTAGATGATTCTGCAGAAACATGGAGTTTGAAAACTCGTAATGAAGATTTCACTGCTAAATACATATGTGCTTTGCAAAAACAGCAGTGTGGGATGGTCGGCGGCAACGTGTACGTGAAGACTGTGTGCTCCAGCTGCTTTGAGTACTTAAGGCCAATAGAAGGAGACCTCCAAGTGATTTCTCTATGCAGTCATGTCTTTCACAAACTATGCCTTCAGCAATGGCTTGAGTACTGCACAAACGGGAAGACGCATTCGTGTCTGTTTTGCAAACAGATCTGTTTGCCGAAGAATATGAGATGGCTCTATTTGCAGTCCATTGGAGATCCCAGCGATCCTATCCTTGCTCAAATACAGAATGTTGATGATGAAAATAATCGAAAGAAACTTTGGAGACTAGTCACAAAACTAGAAGTGATGACGACGGATTTTAAATTAGTTGTGGATTGTCACATAAAAGTTGATAATGACCGCGTCAAGGAGTTGTTCAATTGCAAAGAATCATTGTCAAAAGAAGTAATGTTGAAGAACAAGGCCCTGAAACAAAAGGAATCCATTCAGCAAATGCTTCAAACAACGACTGGCGCGATTGGGCATTCTGCTTTGGAGTGTTGTAGGTTGCGAGACAAAAATCTAGCATTGGCTAAAGAACTTGCAGCTCTGCAGTTTAGTTACAAAGAATTAATGACCCAGTGCAATCATCTCTATAGAGGAGAGGCTCGTTCCCAAAAGGATTTTTTAGAGAGCAATGTTCATACTGGTCGTCCTAAGAAATTTGGTGAGCTTCTGACCAATAAAAAGTTAAGAGAATACTTGTTCTATGACGGTCCAAATCTGCGGCGACAGCTACATGAGTCCATCACTGAATCTTGTCAAGATTGTCCGTCATGCAACCTCAAAGACAAGATTTTCTTGATGGAGCGAGCAATGTTACGTACCTATATTCAAACTACCCTTAATTAAATAAAAATTAGTTTATTATTAGATAATTAGTTAAAATAATGGGTTGTTATTTTGTTGGGGCCTTGTGAACTAATTTCTGTTCCGTTGATTACCAACTAATTTGGTTGGATAATACTATTTGTATTAGAATGCTACAGTGAAAGGAGAACAAAGGAATTATGTTGCTATGCTTTCTTCTCTGCTCTTTTCCCAGACTCGTCTCTCCCTTTCTCTCTCTCTCGTTCTCTTCTCTCTGTTTTTCCTCGTCTTCTCTCCCAAATCTCCCCTCCCCTCAACAACCTCTACATATTGTCGACGATCTTCAACGTGAGGCTATGGAGCACATGTTAAATACACCATTTGATGCGAGTATAAGTCAGGAAAAAGACCCATCCTAAAATACCAATCTAGTAGAGAGGAGAGAGCCCTAACTTATAAGTTGGAGGTTTTGCCTCAAACTTTTCAATATGGGACTCGCATCATTCTCCCTCCTTCAACAGTCGCAAATCTTGTGGTGGTCGTCTTTCTGTATTTTTCACTGAAGTGACTTTCACTCTGCGATCTTTATTCCACCCACCCCAAGACACCTGCCAGAGGTCACCTCCGCGAGTAGTCCGTTCCGATCAGAACCCTCCGCAAGTAGCTCTCTCCGGGTTAGGGCTGGTCTCAATGAAAGCACCATTTAATGAGAGTATAAGTCAAGGGAAGAGTTCATCCCAAAAATCGATCTAGTAGGAGAGAGAGCCTCCTAACTTATAAATTAGAGGTTTTACCTCAAATTTTCTAATGTGGGAACTCGTATTAATAAATCTAATAGTTTAAATATCTATTTATATTTAAAAAATTCCCTTTTTGTTCTTAAAAGCCATGCACCTTGCTTTGATAATGAGAGGAAGCAAGGCTATGCATGCCTTAGGCCTTTATTTTATTACCATCATAGGCTATTAATAGGTACACTCGGCAGATATTAGACTTGTTGAAGAAGATTATTTTAAAATTATTTATAGCTGCCAACGCAGCAATGAGAAGGGTCTAATTTGAAGGTATGGTTGTTTAGTATTCCTATTTACTCCTGTCGGTTGCCTATAATTTGAAGGTCAAGGGTCCCATGCATGGGGAGTTTAAACAAGTTTAACACACAAGTATAAACATTCCCTTTCCATTTTCTTCTAAAAAAAGAGTTATTTGAATAATTTGATATTATATCTATTTATTTATATTAATAAATTTAAATAAAAATAAATATACATTTATTTTTAAAATGCCTATTAAGTATGTTTAAAATATTTATGAACTTCTCATGTGAGTATTCATAAGTATAAAAAGGTGGAATGAATTAGGAGAGAAGGTCTCCATGAGACTCACGTTGAGGAGCAATACAGAGCAGAGCAACGATATCATAATCACAATCTGATACATTTATTGCTGCCGTTTATATTTACTTCTAAATCTCGTTGCAAATCCAGCAGTCATTCAGATAATGGGCATTCCCACCTTATCCAAAAACAGAAGCAAATAACGGCTAAAAAAATGATATGCAGAAGAAATAAGTTAACGGGGCATGGATAATTGCTGCCGCCGTCGCCGGCGGCCTGCAGCCATCACCGCCTTTTTCTACTACAATACTAGCAGTCGGTACCCTCTGGCCCATCAAAAAAAAAAAAAAAATCAGCGTCTTTCTATCAAGGGGAGAAAGGGATTGGCAGGTTGTTTAAAATATCAAGCAAGGAGCCACAAGCAAATGGCTTAGCGGAAGGAATTTCGAGGCAATTTCCACTCCCGGGAGCACCAGAGCACTCTGGTTGAGGTCTCTGCATTCCTTTTCCGGGAATACAATTACTAGAGAAATCAAATCCTACGCTCCTCAAGAAAAGCTTCGAGCAATCTTGGCTGAACCCAGAAAAGAAATTGAAAGAAACGGTCAGATTCAAAAGGTTCTTCAGAGAACAAACCAAGTCCGGCAACTCCCCAGAAAGATTATTGTGTGCGAAATTCAACACTTCGATGTCTTGGAGGCAAGAAATTGAATCTGGCAAATGACCCGTCAAGTAATTTAAGCTTGTATCCAACACTATGATGTCTGAGAATAATCCCACTCCTTCTGGTATGCAACCTGTGAACTGGTTGTTGAGGAACAAGATCTCCTTCAATGCCGTATTTGTGTAGCCCAAGCTAGCAGGAATGCTCCCACTAAGCTTGTTGTTGGCAAGGTTTATGACGGAAGCAGGGGAGTTCCCTAAATTCTGGGGCAATGGCCCTTCGAATTGGTTGTTGTTTAGGAAAATCGCATCGAGGTTTTTGTTGAAGAGTTGCTGAGGAATTTGCCCTATAAATCTGTTGAATCTGAGGTCCAAGTAAATCAGATTTGGTACGAGAAGAGTGACGGAGGGAAATGGCCCTGAAAATTGGTTGTTGCTGAGGTCTAATTCGGTGAGAGAAGAGAGGTCCCCGAAAGTTTGGGGCACTGTACCGGAAAATCTGTTGCCATTGAGGTGCAGGAGAGACATTTCTGTAAGGAGAGACAGTTCTTTGACTAGTGTACCTTCGAGGTTCGCATGGTTAAGATCTATGGCCGAAACAACCGGGGAAGGCAACCCATCGCCGTCGTCTTTAAGATCTGAGCAAAAGACTCCTTTGTAAGAACACACGTTTGAGCCGACCCAAGATCTCAAAATCCCCAATGGGTCATCTGTAATGGCAGATTTCCATGCTTGGAGAGCTGTGTAAGAACTGTTGAGGTCTGAAAATGGAGGAGTTGGATTTGGGGTGCTGGCACCTTCACCAATCCAAACACCTCCTCCTCCTCCTCCTCCTCCGCCGCCGCCGCCAATGCTAACACCAAATCCATCACCGAAACCGAAATCAGCTTCACTTGTTACGAACAGTAGGGAGAGGAGGAGGAGGAGAAAAGGAAGTGACCAGCATATCCCCATTTTCGAGTGGAGTATCTAGATTGCCATTTGTTGGGTGTCTGCAACATCCAAGAAAGAACAAATTATATTATATATATCAAAACTATTTTATTACTAAATATTGAAATATTTATAATTATGTACATAATTTATATTGAAAGTAATTAATATTAAAATAATGATTACAAATTATTATTATTTTTATAACTTGTTATAATTATAAAGTACTATAATTTTTTATTAGATTTGGACATACTCATTGTACTCTTCCATGTGATTCTTAAGTCCCTCCACAACATGCATTAAATTTGTGGGCGTGTTACCTTTTCAGCTGAAAGGATTGGTTGATAGATCATTTTCTATCTTAAAATTATATAAAAAAATTATCACTAATAAGTATTTTTTTAATTACAAATGACAAAAACTTTAAAATAGATTTTTAATCATAAATGACTGTTAAACAAGATAATCAAAATCAAGCGTAACATTTCAGTCCTAAGTCTACTAATCATGCCTAATGTCCATACTCAAATAAGATCTTGATGGTGAGGGCTCATCTCAACTAATTCAAAGCCTTAGAAAATTTGAATTTGGATTCTTGGAAAGCCTATTTTAACATATAATTGGATTATCAAAGTTCATAATATGAAAATCAAACTATCTTATATATTCATTATTAAAGGCATTTTGTTAGCGCCTAATATTAATAAAAGATATAAGTTGTTAGAGATAAATTATTGTAGTGGCCTTATAACTGTTAAAACGACTTTATCATATTCAAACTGTTAAAAAAGATTATTCAAATAATCTTAACAGATATTGAACTGTAAATTCAAACTAAATACTAAATATCCACTAATTTGTTGACCATTGTGAACGGAATCAAATCAATTACTATATCACATTAACAAAAATAGTAAAATATCGTTTTGAAAAAAAATCTTACCATAGATGGTTGGATTAACCCACAAAGTCCACAACTTTTAAAAATTAAAATTTAGACTTCTAAACATAAAAAAACGTCTAATAATTTAGAAATTATATGCTGATAGTTATATAATTAATTACTATATTTATTAAGAATATATGCAGCAATATAAAAAAACAAAGAGCCTTAACAAAGAGTTAATTAATCAATGTATAAAGGTCATAAATGTTTAATTAGAAATATAACTTTCATGCACTGTACTTTTTTCCCATTTGAAAAAAAAAAAAAAAAACACCTATGGCAAGGTACCAACCCTCCTAAAGTCTCCTCACACTTTTTCTTAAGCTTTTTAGTTTGGTCAGTGTTTAATTAAATTAAATATCATATTATAAATCGTGAAGTATTTCTTATTTTTATAATATCTTGTTTTTATTCATTAGATTTTTGTTAATTTAAATATAGTATTGTTGCGTTCCTGGTTCGCGATTGCAGTCACGGACAGGGAGCGCCCGGATTTCTGCAGACACGCTAAGGCGTTAGGAGAAGGGTTGGCCTCCGTCTCTATGAATCTGGATATGCACAACACAAACAACAAACAAGAGGTCGGGGTGTCCCAGATTTCTCCCACCGAGGCCATTTCGCGCTCAAATCAAGTAAAATTTCCATGAATGAATGAAAATGACGCACGCTATGAGCGGTGCGCGGTTGAATGTCGGAAAAAGCGTAAGAGATGCGTGAATGATGGTGTGGAGAATGCAGTGAGCAGGTGATGGGAGGCCTAACTCTCTTGATGCACCGCAATTGGTGGCTAACTTTTTCGCAATCTGAGAAGACGTTGGGGAGTGGAAACGAGCTAGCTATTGCCAATGGAAGTGAGTCACTCCTGAATTCTAGCTCTTGCCTCTTTGAGAGTTTAATCCGAGAGTATGAGATCAAAGTTTGAATCTCAATGATCGTGGCTAGAGAAAATTGGGATTAAAATCGAATCCCCTTCTCTGTGGGGTGTGGGAGCTCTTATAGGCCCCTCCCGTGGGACTCTGGGCGCCAAGATGCCCGTTGCGAGGGCTCATTTGTCATGTCCATGTTGTGGACCGCCGGTCATGCCGGCCGTTCTCTCGCCATGGTCGGCCGGCTCACCGGCGTCAGCCCACGCCCGATTTTTTTCTGGATGAGAATTGGCTTGTTGTCATTTATGCGACGGTTGCGTGAGCCGTTAAGCGCCGCGTCTACTTCTCCATTAGCTTGGTCTTTTCGCCTTTCCGCGGTAGCCGCATTAATGCACTGCAGAGTTTCGCCGCTTTTCCTGCCAAGATGACTCTCTGCGCGTTCCCGATTCTTCGGGCCAAATTTAGCCATCCTCTGTGAGAGCTTCTAAACCTTTCATGGGCTTCAAATTTTTCATGAACTAGGGACATGGGATCCAACAAGTATTATAAATTTAAAAAATATTTCTCATTTATGTGACCTCTCATTTCCATTATCATATACATGATTTTAGTTAATGGGTCCAGTGCTCATCCAAAAAATTTAAGTCAAATTCGATTTTGGAGTGCACATTAGATGTTAAATTGTTTGGGATGCAAATTAAAAAGTTGCCATTAAAAATTTTTAAAAAAGAAAAATTCTCAATTTTTCCCTTTTTTTCTCATATAAAATTTTATTTTAAAATTATATTATTAACTGTTATTTATTATTAATTTTATACTATATAAAAAATCCTCCGTTCTTAAGATTCATTGTTATTGTATAATATGTAATGTGAAAGTAAGGTAAAAATTTACAAAGTAGATGTCTAATTTAGTTTTTTAATATTTTTAAAACATTAAAGTTAGCTTAAATTAATATAACATAAAATTATAAAGAAAATAAAATTAACAATTAATAAATTATTTTTATTTTTTTAAAAAAATTTTAAGTGTTTTTTTTTTTTTAATAAAAGGCGCTGACAGCAACAGCTTAAATGCTGAACTGACCAAGAAAGTCCAAAGGAAATTCTTCTTTTCGTCCTGCCTCTACTTACTGTTCCCCACCATCAACATTTAACCAAACCAGAGTGCTTCCTCTGATTTAGGGTTTCTCTCTCGCTATTCCGCCTTCTCCTCGTCCTCATGGTAAGCTTCGGCACTCCATTTTCGTTCTGCTCATGCTGTTGATTTCACTTCCAATTTTTCGCTTTGTGATCATCATCGTAACAATCTTCAGTATCATCACTTATCCTCCGTTCTTACCTGACGCAGTTACACCGTAGTTCATCTTTTTTTGTTTCTAAATTACAGTTTTGAATCGCTGCTATTTCTTTTGGCCATGTATTGTTTGTTCATTCTGGTTCTTTTTTTGTTGAATTGGAGCTTGCTTGACTCTTTTTTTTTTTTTTTTTTGAGGTAGGGCCTTGTTTGCGATGTTTGCTGTCTGTGTACGATTCTATGCTAAGTTACAAATGTGTGGGAAATGGATTTTTTTTTTTTTTTGAGGTAGGGTCTTGTTTGCGCTGTTTGCTGTTTGTGTTCGATTCTATGCTAAGTTACAATCCGTGGAACATGGAATCTTCAATTATCGATGTGTGTGAAAGAGATCTGAAACTGGAAATCGATTTTCATACATCTGCTTGGTTATGCATACAAAACGAGGGAAAGTCAATCACTATTCACAATTTGAACAGTTCATTTAGAAATTATATCTCAGCCGCAAAATAGGGGTCCCTGCCTCGGTAGTTCTTCAATATCTTCGCCTGACCTCCTGCAGCATCTGAAGGACCAAGTGAAATGTGATCGCTCAAATAAGTGCTTCATGATAAATAGAAATGTCTGAGAGACTCTGTGACAAGCATAGACTGAATTTCGCTATTCAGACACTGGTTCAAACGAAATAGCAAATTATTATCATTTTTTCTCTTCCTTATCGCATATTGTACACTTATTTTCCAAAGTTTAACCTCTCGGCAATTTTGTATGATCGAGATCAAGAAAAGGGTATCATACATTTGTGATGAGGGCTTATTCTCCAAAGTTTATCATCTAAGGAAACACCGCCACCTTAAGAGGGGCATTTAGTCATCCGCACGTCCTTTTGCTGGGAAAGCACCTCAGCTCATACATTTGAGCTCAATATATATACGATGTATTGAGGTGTTATATTACTCAGCTCGATTTTTGTATGATTGAGATTGAGCAAGGAGTGGCACTCTAAGGAAACACTGCCAACTTAGAGAGGCTAAAAAGCCTCCACACCCCCTTCGGACTAGAAAACACCTGAACTACATTTGAGCTCCTTATATACCCTCATTGAGGACTTCCATCTCTCAGCAATTTTTGTATGATCGAGATCAAGCAAAGAGTGGCACTCCAAGGAAACACCAAAACCTTAAAGAGGCTTTTAGTCTTCTGCACCTCCTTTGGACACGAAAGTACCTCAGCTCTTAACATTTGAGCCCCATATATATACAATGTGTTGAGGACTTACATCTCTTGTTGTTCTCCATCTAATGGAATCCCCCCAACCCCGTCCTGAAAAGGAAAGACTTGTGAGCTATTGTAAAGCAAGAACTGATTTCCATGCTGCTACTTTCATTATACTGGATAGTTGACCACCATGCATTCTTGTTAGTGGCTTGGAATGTTATGTCTCCCTGGCCAAGAATCTTGAAAATCTGACCAAAGAAGATCTCACGCGTCAAACTTCAAATTTGTAAAAGTATTACTGGGAAGCCAAAATTCTAACAACAGCCCAATAAAATTCCAACTAAAGCCCATCTCCTATGTCAAGCTCCAAGTACATCTAGTATACAAACTTCCTCCCAACTATTGAGACAAATTTAAAGGTGTATGTTTTTTATTTTTTCGAGTTTGCTACTTACCTGAGGCAAAACCGAACTCTCTTGCTACTCAGGTTGAGAGATCGCCTAGGATTTTTTGGATCATCTTTACTACAAGACGTAGCGATTCCTTCACAACAATTATTTTTTTCTAGTTAGGATAAGAAGTCTCATTTATTGGTGTGATCACCACCACATGTTGCTTGTGCCGCATGAGTATCAAGTGATTGAAAGAAGTGTTCTTTTTGTGTGACATCAAAGCTTTAGGTTTTCCCTTAACTAGGTTTATTTATTAATTTCCTGTATGATTTAGGTTGATTTTAAAACACATTTGTTGACTGAAGCATGTTTCTTTTACATCCTAGAAACAAATAGTTGACAACTGGAAGTTTTTATCCTTTTTTTTAATGTAAATTTGCTATAAATTAATTTTGTCCATAAAGAGAAAACTCAGCATCGGTTTTGATCCTCTGGCAAAATTAAAAGCAGGTCGATCCTTTAGGATGCTAGCTCTCTAATGCCAAGCTGCTGGGAATAGTATTAAGCTGCTTCATTTCTTCATTTATGCTTGCAGGGAAATCTGCTTTTCTTTATTTCAAATCATTAAGGATCAATTCTGCTATTACACTCGTCTCCATTACTAATATCATTTTCTTTTTCCGTATGTTGACTTCAGTTCAGGATTAGTGGTATTGGTAACTATTTGGTATCAGTCAGCTGAAACAGGTTCATTAAAGCGAAAAGTAATACTGTCATATTTGGATGTATGATGGATGATGGTGGGCATCGCGAAAATGGAAGATACAAACCAGATGTTTACAAAACAGCTCAGGGTCAGGTAAATATATCATGTTTAATTGTAGTATTTTGTTATTGCTTGTTATTCCCGTCCACAATGTCCAACATTGGTTCTTTTTGCTTGATGTATGTTATTCTGATGTAGTTTCCCTGGTTTTACTGTTTCAGTGGTTGATGCAGCATCAACCATCAATGAAACAAATAATGTCCATTATGGCTGAAAGGGATGCTGCAATTCAAGAACGAAATATGGCTCTCAATGACAAGAACAAGGCCTTGGAAGACCGAGACTTGGCAATAATGCAGCGAGATACAGCAATCCAGGAAAGGAACGAGGCCATAATGGAGCGGGATAATGCAATTGCTGCTCTTCAGTTCCGGCAAAACTCAGTTAATAGCGACAACACAACTTGTCCACCTGGATGT
This sequence comes from Nepenthes gracilis, assembly GCA_033239525.1. Classification (NCBI taxonomy): domain Eukaryota; kingdom Viridiplantae; phylum Streptophyta; class Magnoliopsida; order Caryophyllales; family Nepenthaceae; genus Nepenthes; species Nepenthes gracilis. The sequence continues at coordinate 14,928,897 of BSYO01000016.1, read as the reverse complement.
CAAATGTCCCGTGGGGTAAAGCATATGCACCGTCTGCAGCAGCATATGCAGACGGTGCATATGCAGCATCCACCTCATGGTAGTGAATCATCTTATGATCCAAGAGAGGTGCCAGTGCCTGATGCTATCCCATTATCCTCGATGCCTTCTGAGAGTGCGAAGCCCCGGAAAGCTAAACGGGCCAAAGATTCTAAATCAATGCCCAATAGCAAAAAGGCTTCTAAACCCTCACAGAAGTCCAAGACAGGAGGTGATAACTTAAACAAAACTTTTGCCAAGTCTCAAGAATGGAAAGGCTTGCAAGAAATTGGCAGCGAAGAATTCAAGCAGCAGGCTGTGCCAAAGCCTGATTGGAAGGGTCAAGATCTTGGGTTGAACCTTGTGGCTTTTGATGAATCAACTATGCCTGCACCTGTGTGCTCATGCACAGGAGTTTATCGGCAGTGCTATAAATGGGGCAATGGAGGGTGGCAGTCGGCATGCTGCACAACCACCATGTCTATGTACCCGTTGCCTGCTATGCCCAACAAGCGACATGCCCGAGTCGGTGGCCGAAAAATGAGTGGAAGTGCCTTCAGCAAATTGCTAAGCCGGCTTGCTGCAGAAGGCCATGATTTATCGACATCTGTTGATCTTAAGGATCACTGGGCCAAGCATGGGACAAATCGATACATCACTATCAGGTAGTGCCCTGAAATCTTGAATTGTGGAAAAAAAGCCAAAAAATATGATTAAGAATGAACTCCCCATGATCGATCAAATTCTATATGAGCTCCCCTCTTCCCCACATAATGGGAAAAAAAAACAAATACAAGAGAGAGAGAGAGAGGGAGAGAGATAGAGAGTTGTCCACGTTTTGAATCTCTTTAGTTTCACTTCTTCCTGTCACTCAATTGATAAATTGCTGTTCCTTTGTAGTTAACCTCTGTTGCTACAAACGCTATCTGTATGTGAAATAGGTAAACGATGACTTAGTCTACACGAAGCATTCTCCGTGTCAGTGCAATTATAATGTGATTGTACTGGATGAAGCAGGTGCTGTACGAAGATAACTGATTGTACTACTAATTATGAGTTGTCTTACGGTAAATGTGTGTGTCTCTGGTTCGGCCAAAGGCTTTCCGAGAGTTACGGCCGTCCCCAACCACCGTCCCCAACCACCATCCCCGCCTCAGGCCGCCACCACCAACCACCCGGCCCCCATTTTTCTTGTGTGTTGATGACGCGAACCTAATCTTGGGGCCTTAATATGTGAAATTGAAGAGTTGCGTGCTTATATGAAGTGGGTCATTTTGCTTGAGCATCAAAACTGTATGCAAATGTGAGCATCCTAAGGTTAGAGTGCGTGCCAGTTTTCTGAGGGATCCACCATATGTTGTACATGAAGGAAAGTATTTAGGTCACAATAACTTTCATAGCTAATAAGACCCGAAGCTGGGCCCCATTTATTTTATGGCTGGTCCCACAGGACATGTTTATATGTTTTGTTGATGACAATCGTTATTAGCGTGACATACTCCATAGAATATGGGTGGACTGTTTAAGTCACTGTTTGTGGACTTGTTTGTCATGTAGAGTAATTGGTAACTTTTGCTAATATATCATTTATCTATTTTGAATAAAATTTCTTATGATGGATGTAATAACAAACCCAAATTATAGTTCATCGTACTGATCCCTAGTTGAACAGTGCATGAAAGTCATCCTGATAATTTGTATCCATTTGACATTTCCTATTTCAAAATTGAATAGTGTTAAAAGACCTTTTATTAAGATCATCTTAGTAACATGGTATTTTATTTATTTATTGATTCTAATAAATCCATCAAAGAATAGACAAATCAATGATTTGATATTTTATTTATTTATTTATATTAATAGATTTACACATGATTGAATGAATGAATGAGGCTTATGTCATTCTGCCAAATCCTGTGGACTGTAAACAATGTTTTCTAAATAATTTTCATTGATAATTCTTATATAAGAGAAAGAAAAATAAACACTCAAACTAAGGATCTGCTTGGTCTTGTCCTAACTTATTGAAAAATTATGTTAAATTTTGATTTGGGGAAAAAAAATTGCATGCTTGCCTGTTTGTTCAAATTCTATTTTTGAAGGGAGGAAGCTAATACAAGAATTTGAAGAAACAGGTCTTCGTATTGTATCACCTTAGAGGATGTATAGGGGGTTATATTTTAGTTGTTTTTGCAATAGATTTAAATGATATAGTATTTATTATATAGAATTTTTAGTATATAAATAATGCTATATGTTAAGAATTTTTATTATTGATAAATTTTGCAATTAGACCTAACATGTATGATAGCTGCATGATGTGACTGGTGCATTGTATAAATGTGTTCGGGGTATATCTCAACGTCTTTGTTCTTTTTTTAAGTCGGTAAAATACTTAGAGATGGAATATCGAATTTGTAATCTTTTAATTTTTAATTCAATTTACTTAATTATCAAAAAAAAAAAGTGACTGGTGTATTGATCGTAAAGCAAAGTCTATAAAGGAAAATTAAAAAGTGTCTGATTCTGTTATTATGAGTAAATTTAATAAGTTTTATAATGCAATTATAAGTATAAGTCGACTGATATTTAATATGTTTATATCAATAGGTTAAAGGTTGAGTTGTACTAATGGATTTGTTTTTATTGTTTAGAGAATGTTAAAAGGCTTTACTCATTTATTATATTATAATAATATTTTTATCTTTATTTAATAAAAAAAATAAAATAGTTTTGGATTAGATTTAAAATTACATATAATTTAAATTGTCAAGTTTTTATCTAATCCGTATTTCGGATAAAGCTGGGTTGTAAGATTAAAGTATTGGATGGGGATTAATTCTCAAATATCAAATTTAACTCATTTGTTCCTCGTCTCAATAGAAATGGGTGAACTAAAATAAAAAGCGCAATGGGGTATTTTAAACAATTAATAAATGATGTGATATTTATTTATTTTATAATATTAAATAAATAGTTGATTAATTAAATAATTAATTAGTATAAATTTGGATGTGTGTCGTTCCCCCAACACACACACAGAACACTCTTCTTCATTTTGCAGCTTGCGGGAGAAGAAAACTGTACGTGAACAAATGTAATTATCACTTATAAAATTGAAGCCTGATTCAAATAATAATAATAATAATAATAATAATATTGTGCTAGATTGCACGATTTTTTGTGGATATGGCCACGTACAAGCGAGTCTAATGTACAAGTGGATAAAAAGTCTAAATGCTGACGATTCAATAAAAAACACCACAAAGTTCATTGGGTAAGTGGCGCACAAATGTATGAACTAAAGAATATGACTTAACAATCAGATATTAAATGATGATAATGAACTGTTTAATATCCGAAAACAAAGGATCTCAAAGTTGATTTGGTAACTGGTAGTTAGGCAGTCTTACCATTGAATTGAGATAGTGGTTATATATGTAAGTAGCACCCCTTACCAATTAAACGACGCCTCTCACTATAAATAAACTTTCTTCTCCAAAGATGAAGGAGAAAAGGAGGTTAGGCAACAAAAATAAAGAAAAAAGATACTCCACTAAATGAGTACACAAACTCTAAAGCAACTCAACCAAACAGTGTGCTAAAAGGAGCATTGCTTACCACATTTATCCTTATCACCACTAAATTCTCACATCCATTTTCTTACATCTTTCATACTTAAAAAGATCATTAATTTGAGTGTCGGACGATATATAAGAGAATAATTTTTATATTTTTCGTACATCTTATTTATTTTGTTGTAATGTATAATATTCAAATTTAGAATTACGAAAATCAGAATTATAATTTTTTGAGCGTGCACGAGTAATAAGACAGTTTCCTAATTTGTATATTAATTCAGATCCTCAAGACATAATAATTTTAAAGTGGGGGATTGTCCAAATTAATGAATTTATTTCTGTGTTTCACAAACTCTAAAATTGTCATTATATTTATAATTTACATATAAATTGAGGAAACTTGGTCGAGAAATTATTTTTATATTTAAATTTTTTTATATTAGATGGCATATCTAAAATTTAAATTATTATATGAATTAAAGAGTTGTGTGAAACCTTTTATTAATTTAAGAGATAGTAAATCTAGTGTTTATAACTAAAAACTCTGATCCTTTACACTATAATAATTTAATAAGAGGTTAGAGATAAACGGGATTTACTTCCTGATGTATTTTTTAACGCTCAAGTTAATGATTTTGTTTTTAAAAAGTGAAAGATGTAGAAAAAAAAGGAAGGAAAAAGGATGAATATAAAGTTATGTAAATTTGGAAGATTACAATCTGTTCGGTTATACTTGCTAGAAGTACTTGTATGTCAAAACATGACATGTCCCTATTTCTAATTGGGAATTTGCATCTATAGCTTGAGCTCTAGTCAATGTGTTGCTCGAAACTGTCACCTATGATAAGAGGCATTACGCTGCATTAAATGCTATTCATTACCATAATTGTATAACTGTCTCTTATGTTGGTTTAGTAATCGTCTAATTATTAATGTTTGATATTTATTAGATTGTTATAGCTTGTTCATGTGCGACTTGTTATCTCCTGGGAGTCCTTGGGAGAAACAGGATCCTGCTCTTCATTAATCACCATTGGATTAAAATAATCCAATTGCGATAATTTAAATGCTAAATAAAAATATTTAAATATTTATTTTTATTAAAAAAATTTAATATTTAACTTAATATTTACTAAATATTAATATTATAACAAAAAAATTTTAAAAATTAATTATATATAATATTTTTAATGTATTAAAATTTTATCAATTGGATTTTAATCTAATGGATAAAAGGAGAGAAGCAAAGAGAAGCAAGAGATGGGGAGAAGCAGGATCCCCCATCCCCTTGATTAAGTATAATTGTTTATCTAAATTAAATACCTTATTTATTATTTTATTAGGCTATTAACTATCCCAATTTTACATAATCAGCACCATTAGATTGATCGGTTCCATACTCACGTTGCTAACCTTTAAATTTCTTTTTCTTGTCAGATCGAGTAAGTCGTATTTAAACTGTATCCAATAAGGCTTAAATATTATTTTCCATTGTTAATAAATAAATATTCTTTATGTTTCGTTTATATTATGAAATTAAAATTAAAATCTAAAACTATAAGTTTAATTTTAATTTTGTTAAATTTAAAATTTATTATTTAAATTTTTTAAAAAATATAATTCTGATAAAAAAATAAACTTAAATTTAATTTTTACTTCATGCATATAAATAAAAAAAGTAGTACAATATGGATTTTAATCTTTTAATATGTAAAGTATGACATAATATAATTTTTAAAAACTATTTTTAGATATAAGTAATATTTTATGAATACATATTATACTAATATATTTTTAGATAATACTTTTAATTAAAATATTAGTTTAAAATTTTATTAATAATACTTTTATATAATTGTTAAAAAATAAATTAAAAAAATAAAATTGAGATCAACTACCTTTATGCAACCCAACAATTAAAATAATTGAGTCTTGTCTTATTATATCTGACACAGTCTTGTAATTATGATTCTTTATTTCACTTTCAAATGTTATGAATAATTATTTTTTATGGGTAATATAATTTTATAGGTTGACCCAAAGCCCTACTCGCCAATAAATGTACCCAAGAAGTAGAGACAAGAGACGGTCCAGCGGCACCAATTCAGTGGGCGAGCCTATATTGCGCTGCCAGCGTGTGGTTCCCAATAACCATGGAAAAAGTTTCAACAGACGGGTACCATTAATTTGTCGCAACATCTCGCGAACATGTGGGCGTTACTTATTGAAATTATAGAGGCAACTCAGTAAATATTTTGCCCATGTTCACATGCCCCGATGATGATAGTCACGATTCAACAAATCGTCCCCAAAAAGACATTCACCATGCGACGATCCTCACGATCACCCTAATAAAAGGAAAAAAAAACTCGTAGATAGCCATGGTTGTCATAACAAGTACCCACGATAGCTAAAATAATTCAGCGGATTGGCGCTTGCAACTATCGCCAACCATGATATCCAAGAAAGGTTGAGTTGATTCAAACACTATAAATACCCCATCGTCTCACAGGCAAAAAAGATTTTTGGCGAGGTAAAGATGGAGAGGAAAAAGATAAAAGAAGAAATGCACAGAGAAAATGCTCAGAAGGTATGCCTACTCCCTTCTCATCTCTAGAGAAGCCTCATTCTCCAACTTCGGTTAATAGTTGTGCAAGCCTTTTGTTGGCTCCGAGTCTTTGCGCTGCAAGATCGATGAAGGTAACTTATAGAGCATGGCATAAAGAGTCTATTTGTTTGTAACCAGAGAAAAGACCGATGAGTGTCTCTCATTATCATCAATGCCCAGAAATCTTTTCCTTATTTGGTTATCCACCCGTTTGCGTGTGTATTCATCAACAAGCCACTACTTGAGGAGTACAGAACTCCCTCTCTGGTAAGCCACTTTTCTGTCGAGCACATTAATCAAAACTCAGTTCTTCACTTATAAGCCACATCTTTGTCGGACGCACTCATCGGAGCTCAAACATCCACCTTTATGCCACCCATTAGCTAAACGCACTGCCAGCGCCTAATTCTCCATCTCAAAACCGCTCTCTAATCGAGTAACTCAAATATTCAATCCCCCATTACACGCAGCCATACATCATTTATTTACTCATTATATTTTTTTAACTATTTAAAAATTTTTTTTAATTTAAACGTTGGAGAATATATTAGGGAATAAGTTCTTGTCATCTTCTAACCTATTATTTGTTAATTATAATGTGTATAGTTCAGAATTGAAGTAATGGAGATCAAACCCGCTTTAACTCGATCTTCAAAAAAAATTAAGCGACTTTCTAATCCGTATAATAATTCGTATTCATAGACACATAAATTTTATATTGTTCTTTTAATTTTAATAAATTGAAACATAAAATTAAAGTTTAATTCTACCTGGTACAAAACAACAACATTAAGAGATAGTCTTAAAATTTTAATTCTAATTCTAAATTTTATGATCCGATTTTTATAATCAGATGGGTTCTTAATTATTTTTAAAACAATTTTAACAATATATTATATTTTTTATTTATTCATTTAATAAATTAAAATAATAAATGTTAGTTAGCTGTTTCTACTGTACCAACGACTGATTGAATGGATAACCACGACTGGCCCCCCACGGCCGACGCGTTGGTCCCCATTGATGCAGACCCGTCAACCAGTCACTATCATCGAAAGCCAGCTGGTTGGTCACGGCCACCACTCACTGTCTTATGCATATTAAATATCGTAAAAAGCACGCACGTATCCCTAAAATAGAAAAAGAAATTATTTTTTTATAAACTAATAAATAAATAAATAAATATATATATATATTTATTAATTATTTATATATTGGCTTGTATATACAAATCTAAATTGATCTTCGATTAGATAGGACGAGGTTAAATCAAATTTACGTTACGTCATTAATTTAATTGTTATATTAAATTATACGAGCCTATTGTAATTTTTCTAAATTATATATTTACTTAAATCTTAGTCATTTGAAAATTTATGGTATTTGGTAGACAATATAATTTGATTTAAATTAATTCAGTATAATTTAAAATTTTAATTAGGATAAAAATAACTAATAAAATAAAATTGATGAAGAATGAGAAACTTACTAATAATATTTATGTTGAAAAAGGTAATACAATCTTGTGTAGGTTACATGAGCTACTTTATTTTTAAATTTTAATTATTTATTTTTTTAATTTATAGATATAATTTAATAATTTTTAAAATAATTAATTTTAAATAATTTTAATATTTTTAAAATAGTTAAATTATAATAATATATTTAAAAATAAATAATTCAAAAAGGGAAATAATTTCATCTCCCTAAACGATTAGCCACCTCAACCCGGATATGGGATCGAGAGGCTGTCCACATGTCAAGGACTATACAGTGGGGCCCATGTGATGTCATTTCCTAACCACAAGCAAACTGACACGTAAGAGATGATGGCCCACGGTAAAACAGGTATACTTAATATTAAATAAATAATATTAAAATTTTTAAATAATAAATAAACTTAAATAATATTTTTTATCATAAATAATATAATTATTTAATTAATATTAAATAAATATAATTAAAATAGTTAAATTAATCTATATTTTTAAGAGATAAGCTGTCCAAACCTACGGTAGACCACAATGAGCAAGCGGAGGGCATTTCACCTTTCCCACTTACTTTATATTTAATGTTATTAAATATAAATGAAACTATTCAAATATTTTATAAATATAAACATTAAAACTTCATATAAAATTTTCTTCCTACGACAACCTTAGTGGGGCCGGTGATTATTTATAAATGAAAATTGTAGGGCCCATGTAATCAGGCTTGTAGGATTTTCATAACATGAAAATAAGTAAAGTTTTGAAATTTACTATTAATTAATTAAATTGGATTCTTTTTTAAATATATTTTTGATAAATTAATATTTATCTTTTTAAAATTAGATGGGTTAATTGTCCTCATATCCTGATGGCCCAAGTTTGAAGATGGGTTAAACAATCTAAATAAATTAGCTGTTTAAAATCATTCCACCATTTTATACTACTTGGTAGCATAAGATTCGGCTCAAAGATGCATATGACTCCTTTACAAATGAATAAAATGACATATCATTAAGAAATTTCTGATTATCAATACAAATTACTTAGGTAAAGTTTTTATTATTATCAATTTCAGATAATTTTTCATAAATATATTTATTTTAGATCTTTTAAAAAACATACTATGACATCAGTTTAACTGGTTTAAGAAGATCAATCATCAATCAATTTTTATTGTGTAACTCACTGCTTATTCTATACCTTATATTATTTACTCTTTTTATACGGCAATTCTTTTATTTATTTTAAAGTCATTTAATTTATCTGATACTTTTATATAATTTGAAAAAGGATTCAATAAAAGAAATATGTTGTTCTATTTAATCTCATATCTTCGTTGTGGTGTAGAAAATTTCTAATTTTTAGATTTAAAGCTTGTTTTATTTAAACCAATAGCTTTTTGAGCTGCATTGTATGTCACTTATATATCAATAATATAACTAATTGAGATATATTTTTTTATAGATTAAGATAAAAATTAATAGATTATTTGGACAAAAAGAATTGTAACATATCAATTGTATTGTCAAGGAGACTCGTGTCACAAAGAATTATATAATATATTAATATATTTCATCACACACAGTTATTAGAAAGAAAGAATCCAGATTGAGTGGGACTGAAAACCATGAAAAAGGAGGGGACTTAAATTCAAATTAATCAGAAATATCATACGCTAATTACGCCATCTTTATATCTTTAACTTTTTAATTTCAATGTAAGTAAGCCCTTGTCTTCAATGTTTACGATTGGGACTTTGAGATTGAGTGCCCAAGACTGAATTTAAGGGATTGGGCACAGTTGTTGAATTTGGAACACATTGAGAAATTTTAATAAAAATCATAAAAATTGAAGGTTTTGTGACATAATTGCTTAAAATTGCTGAACAATTAAGGGTCAATTATTTGGCAATTAAAAACAGAGTATAGCCCGTATAATAAGCGGCCGGACCAAGGTAAACAATTGGACAAAATGGGTCCTAGAAATCGACCCCATAAGGCCGACATCAAGAGGCCAACTCTATGGAGCCGAACTCGTAGGGACTAGACCCTCACCGGTTGAAGCCCACAGCAGAACAACGTTCTGGCCATGCGGTTAAACTCATTTAAAATAATATAATCCCGTATTATCAGAATAAAATAATCAAAGAAAATGATAAATGAAGTACATATTGCTGGAAAGATATCAATATATGCTGTTCATCAATCAAAATTAACTCAAATTTTTAGTTATGAAACAAGCTTTCTATTACAAGCCTTTTGTTTCGGCCCTTCCATAAGAGGTAAAGCCCTCCACAATAAATTTTGAGACGATATTGGCTATGTAGCTTTCGAAAGTGAAACCATCACAGTGGTTTAGATCTGTTAGAGTTATTGTAGTCGTTAGATAAGATATATTAGGATGTGAAGTTAATTCTCACGAAAGATCTAATCACTTCTCCCATCGAAGGTTCATACATCCCATGTCTTCATACTATTATAGCCAAAGTGATATTTCAATTATCTGTATTTATACATTTCAAATCATCTAGCTCTCTAGTTGGTTCTCTATTAACACGCTATTCTTGTGATGTCCCATATCGAATGGGGAGGGAAACGAAATGTGCCTTATAAGGACGTAGATATCTCTCTATTGAGGACGCGTTTTGGGGATGGTGGAAGCTGTCTGCCATGAACAAAATTGTGCGCCCATGTAACAAAGCGGACAATATTCACAAGCGGGTGCCCGGGGACGTTACAAATGGTATCAGAGATGGGCCCAGTTCGGTGTGCCAGCGCGGATGTTGGGCTCCCAATGGGGTGGATTGTGATGTCCCATATCGGATGGGGAGAGGAACAAAACGTGCCTTATAAGGGTGTAGATATCTATCCATTGTGGACGCGTTTTGGGGACGGTGGAAGCCGTCTGCTAGGAACAAAACTATGTGCCTGTGTGACAAAGTAGATAATATTCACAAACAGGTATCCGGGAACGTTACAATTCTATTTTTATTTTATTAGCTACACAATCGGCAGCTCATTTTCAAACATATGACACTTGGATTGGCTTATATGTTCAAGTTTAGCCTTTCTTTTAATTTGGATAGTCATAATCAAATTTGGTAAAAGATTCATCCAATAAAAATTATAAACAATATATGGCTGAACAACTAGGGTAAAATTATTGAAACAGGTCATAAAAAAAGTTAATTGCTACTTAAAACCAAAGAATAAAAATAGAAAAATTAGAAAGAACTTTTCTATAATTATTTTAAGCATTAGATTCTTTATTCTTTCATTGATTGGAATTTATCATTGCACAATATGTTAAAATAAAATCAATTTTAATCGTGTAATATTTTTAAAATAATATTAATCATTAAAATAATTCAAATTAAAAAGCGAAAAGCAAGTGGGTCCCTCTCCAAGTGTCTTCATCAAAGTGTTAATTGAGCCATATTACTTATGAAACGGTAAAGTTCTAACTCACATGTGCCATATAGTGATAAATAGTATTAAATTATATATATTATGATTAAATAATTTTATTCGTATTAGATAATTTTGTCCATATCAGATCTCAAGTTAGCCAATTCGTCTATTATACTTGGTATGACTCAATTTTTTAAATTATAATGATTTTATAACTGTTATAATAACAACTGCAGAGGCAAGAGTAGTGCACCCCCCCCCCTTTTAAAAATAATTAAATAAGAAATTATAAATACCTCCTACTTCTCTTCTGCCACCGCACATTTCTCTACTATCTCTCCATTCTTTACGGCGTACTTTTTTATGGTATAACAAAGTACAAGTGATAGTGTGATATTTAATAATATAATTATATTATTTTTATTAATTTTTTTTATATTTTATATATTAATAATAATATTTTATAATATAATTATTAATTATGACACATAATTTTTTAAATTTTAATAATAAGAGAATATAAAAAAATTATTCTTATATTCACATACCGGCTATACCACATATACATATTTGTTGCGTTTTGGGATTTGGGTTATCGTATGGATTAGGGAGCCACTTGATCTTCTACGATGGGTCGAACTGAAATGGGCACAACCTCCATTACTTCTAACTTGGATTTTACACGATATAATGAATAAATAAGATGTCAGAAAATTGACATAACTCGCTCTTCGGTATATCATTCGGCACTTATGTTAGAAATATTTCTCAACGGATAGAAAGATGCGAGGATATGAAAGAAATATGTGGATGCATGTTATGGTGGATTAAGTGTCAATGGAGGACTATACTCCGATGGGTGTGTCCAGCCAGGGGCTAGCTTAGAGAGATGGAGAACTGGGCTCAATTAGATGCGTCCAATCAGGGGACGGTTTAGAAAGATGAAGGATTGAACTCCGTTGGGTGCGCCTGACCAAGGGGAGATTTAGAGAGATGGAGGATCGAGTTCTATTAAGGTGCACTTGGTTGAAGGTGATTTAGAGAGATGGAGGATTGGGCTCCGCTGGATGTATCTGACCAGGGGGCTGCTTAGAGAGTTTAAGGATTGAGCTCCACTGGATCCACCCGGCCAGAGGGTGACTTAGAGAGACAGATGGTTGAGCTCCATTGAGGTGCGCTTGACCATGGGCAGATTAGAGAGATGGAGGATTGAGCTCCCTTAGGTGTGCCCAACCAGGGGCGTCTTAGAGAGATGGAGGATTGAATTTCATCGGATATGCTTGGCCAAGGGGCGACTTAAAGAGATGTAAGATTGAGCTTAGTTGAGGTACGTTTGGTCAAGGGGAGGCTTAGAGAGATTGAGGATTGAACTTCATCGAGTGCGCTTGGCCAGGGGCGACTTAGAGAGATAGAGAACTGACCTTCGCTGGATGCGCCCGATTAGGAGTGGCTTAGAGAGATAGATGATTGAGCTCGGCTGGATGTGCTCTGTAAGGGGGCGGCTTTAAGATGGTGGTTCTTATGAGGGAGCGGCCGGCAAGAAGAAAGAAATGATGCACTTGCTAAGGAGTGGTTGATTGTTGAGTGCATCCACTGAGGGGTCACTAACCAGAGGTGGAAGAGATTTCTAGGCATGGATAGTGAAGAGAAAGGTCACCCGCAAGTCCTATCCTGACTGCAAACGGAGGGGGCTCTCCGTGCCCTACTCTATGAGTATCTTCACTGGCCACACAACGTGAGAGCTCGGACCTCATGCAAAATCTCCACAACCACTTGTCCGGATTGGTAATCGCCAAGGAAGAATGATTCACTTTTGATGGGAGGTAACACTGAGACTGATCGTCGCATGCTCTTGGTCATCTCTCTCGTTTTCCATTTTTGCGAGGTTGGAGAGAGTTCTCTTTCTGCGATCGTTTGAGCGCTTCTTTTTTCCTCCTCTTTTCTTGCAAGGAAAAGGAGATATTTGTAGAGGAAATCATAGGGTGTAGGCCAGTTGGCCTTTCCTTCTTGAGGAGCACCATGATTGGTGCCTTCTTTTTCTCGTGAGTCCAACATGATAGGTTGTGATCACGTGGGTGTGTCTGCTGAGTTGGAGCCAATGAGTTGGCAATACTGGGACGTGTGCTTATGGGCTAAACTCGGCGGGTGACTCTATTGGCTCATGTCTCGATGGGCAGTCTTAGGTCTCGTGATCTCAGACCTTAGGCTGCAGAGGCCCTCTCTTAGGTTACAACTTCCAGACCATTATCCTACTGTGGGCTTGGATCCCAGGAAGGCCCATCAGTGATAGATCCATCACTAGTTCCCTATGCCAGGTAGTTTAACATTTTTAACCCCCAATGTTTTTCTAATGGGACGCCGCCTGTAAGTTTGCACGCTTTCCTTTCTAACAAATCTCACAGACTATTACTCTGATGGGTAGGATTTGGGAGCGAATCTCTGAACTTGCCGATTGTCTATGACTGACACTGGCAACACGATCTTTTGCAATAATGGCTCATCGATCTCCTCCCCTGATTATAAATGGAGGGGCTTCCGCGCCTTGCCTCATGAACCATCTTCCTATTAGCCAAGTGATGCAAAAGATTGGGGCGGCATGGAGCTAGCATTACCATTGGCTAGGATCAAAGGAAGCGATGAGAGGTTTGAAGACGCATCTAAAGTTTGCCTCGACTTTCATACTTTATCCTTCCTTGTGCTAAAATGAGGGTGGCTTGAGTATAGGGTTGTTGTTATCTTCTCCTCCCAGTTCGCATCACATTGTCCTCGCTGGGGAGGCACTAGGGAATGGTGGCTCAGCCCACAAAGGGGAAAAGGTTGCCCCTGTCGGCTCCTACCAGGGCGAATCCTCCTCAGATTTGGGCCGTCATTGCCACTTAAAGTCTGGTGCAGACTTGTTGGCTTCACGGTTATGGCTTGTCTCGGTGGGAGCATATGAGCCTCATCTTGTTGGCCGTCTGGAGCTGTCAGCTCCTTGATCGGGCTTTCTTTCCGGGGACAAGTGCCTACTTACTCGTTGGGTATTCGTCTTAGTCAAGTAGGGGTTTAAAAGTCATATCGTCGTTCAATATATTTTTATTTCCTTTGGAGTTATACGCCCGCCTTAAGGCTTTGTACTTTGTAAAGGGGATTGATGAATTGAATTACTAACCATTTTTTGTCTTTATTGCTTGTCTCCAATATTCTTAGATGATGTGAATGATTGAAGTGCTTGCATGCTATTTGGTGTTGCTTTATTTTTGATAATCCAACGGTTAGGGTGGCTTGCGCCCTGTCTTCTGGCAATATGACCCTCGACCGATCATTGCGATGCTTAATCTAGGACATGAGCTGGGCGAATCAACTTCGAGCTTGTTAGGGATGCACTCCTTCTGCCTACGGTTTAGAAAGTGACGCGAAGACTAAAGTGTTCGGATACTTTTACAATTCGATCCCACTGACAACTTAGTCTTCCAACATTTCGACCCTTGGCAACTCATCCCAATGCTTGGTTAGGAGAGGGGCCGATCGAACCAACCTCGAGTCTATTGGGGCCGAGCACTGTCAGCCTCCTATCTCTGGGGAACGCTGCACATGAGCATCATTACTTGAAATGTGTTGCCATCACGTCAATTGAGGCATCAGAGACCATCGATTGTCAACAAGCTATGTGAGGAGGCACCGCGTCATTCGTCATAATGACGCTAGTGAAGGGCCATGACACTGCATGCTAGGGTGAGGGCTTGTGTCGAGGCCATTATGGGGACATGCCACTTTAGCGTCTTCAAACAGTGTCGTTGTCAGGTAAGGGTGTTGGCTATTTATGTAGGGTCCCACATCGTATGGGGAGGTGAACGAAGCGTGCCTTATAAAGGGCGTGGATACCTCTTCCATTGTGGACGCGTTTTGGGGGCGGATGGGTCATCTGTCAGGAACAAAACTGTGCGGGCTGCGTGTTGGCCTGGGACGCCGTAAGTTCCCCCAGCCCAAAGCGGACAATATCCACAGTGCGGATGCGCCGGGGATGTTACAAATGGTATCAGAGCCGGGATCCGATCCGGTGTGCCAGCGAGGACGCTGGGTCCCCAAAGGGGGGTGGACTGTAGAGTCCCACATCGGATGGGGGGGTGGACTGTAGAGTCCCACATCGGATGGGGAGGTGAACGTAGCGTGCCTTATAAAGGGCATAGATACCTCTTTCATTGTGGACGCGTTTTGGGGGCGGATGGGCCGTCAGCCAGAAACAAAACCGTGCGGGCTGCATGTTGGCCTTGGACGCCGTAAGTTTCCCCAGCCCAAAGCGGACAATATCCACAGTGTGTATGCGCCGGGGACGTTACAGATGGTATCAGAGCCGGGATCCGGTCCGATGTGCCAGCGAGGACGCTGGGTCTCCAAAGGCGGGTGGACTGTAGAGTCCCACATCGGATGGGGAGGTGAACGAAGCGTGCCTTATAAAGGGCGTGGATACCTCTTCCATTGTGGACGCGTTTTGGGGGCGGATGGGTCATCTGTCAGGAACAAAACTGTGCGGGCTGCGTGTTGGCCTGGGACGCCGTAAGTTCCCCCAGCCCAAAGCGGACAATATCCACAGTGCGGATGCGTCGGGGACGTTACAATTTAAGCGCTGGCCCTCAACCATTTTCTTCATCATTTTATCATTGTGAGCATCACATCTCAACACCAGTTTCACGACCATTCCCTTTGGCTAGCTTCTACTTTTAGAATAACTCATCGAGACGTCGATGACATTTGGACCACATCTTCCTCATCGCGGGATGCGTCATCTTCCTCTATCTCTAGGCCTTTGGCTGAGGTGGAAGGTGAAGACGAGCGAATGAAAAAGGTTATCAGAGATGATAATTTGATAGGTGTGGTTGCTGCAGAGGAGGGACACCACTTAGGCGCCTCAAATCTTAAGCCTCATGCGGCCCTATGGGTGTCTCCTAGCCTTGAGTCTGTTGAATCTTCTCACCATGTTCACTTGCTGCTCTGGGAGGTAAAACAAATTTCTGTAGGTATATTTTTTCGTCGTGGCTTTGGTTGACTACTCTTTTCTGCTTGACAGCCAAGGTGGATACCTCACCGGATGGACGAGGCTATGTGCTTGCCATGGGACAAGACTACCCACTTACTACGCACACATATTGATCAAGTCACCGAGGAGATGGAGCGCCGGGTCAATGCCGTTATTGCTAAGGTGCAACGATGTCTAGAGTGGGCCAACTACCTCAACTGAGCTCTATCCGAGTCATGGTAAGATCACAAGAACTCTCGAGGGCCAATACTCGGGCTCTAGATCGGATTGCGTTGGTTGAGGACGAGTTTTCGGAGAATCGATGGTGGCATAATGATTTGTTAGGCGTGTGTCCTTGATTGGAGAGAGAGCTAAGGAGCAAGTTTTGTCTTAAAGAGGTCACCCCGATGCTAGAGAAACGGTTTCACGGGGACATCTGTTTCTGCAAACAGATAGTTTCTTTGGCTGCTCTGGACTTCTCTATTGTTTCCTTGACTCGAGGAATGTTGACGCACAATGCCAGGGCAAGCTAATAGCCTTTTTAGAGCTAGGAGGAGACCTACACCATGAGCATTAGGGGACCTTTGACCATAGGATGACAGTTTTATTAGGCCGTAAGCATGGCTAGCATCTTGTAACTTTGAGGCCGATAGATGCCTTCATGATGTGTATCTCGATTTTTAATGAATCAGCTAAACCATTTTGATTATTGTTACTGATATTTGTTTTATGCTTTGAACTTCTCTACATGATACTTTTTACCCATTGGCTCAGCGCCCAGGTTGCCAGGGATGATTGGGACGGGCATGCCAGACTGTGCTCGCTCTTGTCATGAGGTGGTCGTGGCACGGGTACGACCTGTGTATTGGCTAAGCAAGGGCACTATTGTTACGGGTCTTAACCGGATGCATCTGGCTGATTGCGCTCACTCCTTCCAGGTCATGGTCATGGAGTTGAGAAAATATGGTTGTCGGCTAAGCTTTGCGGTTGTCATTGTTGGGTTTTGGCATAGCCTAGGCCATTGCCTGTATATACCCTTCAGCACTAGATCCTAATAGAAGATGTCATAGCTCTCACGTGCCTGGTCCCAACCCATTGATTCTCGACAAATGATGGTGTCTCTCCTTCCGGAAGAGGTCATCACACGCATGTTGTAAAAGCCCCTTAAGCTTTTAGTGTTCGGCTGCAAAAAGGCCGCTTGGTAATGAGATCGAAGTTCAATCTGATCGCAAATGGGCCACTCGGTATCGGGATCGAGGTTTGAATTTGATCGCAAATGGGCCATTCGGTAGCAGGATCGAGTTTTAAATTTGACCGTAAATGGACTGCTCAGTAGGGAGATGAGGCTCTTGGACCATTTGGAGGCTGGGGAGTAGGTGAGAAGAAGTTCGCTTGACTCAAAGGCAGTTTAGGTAGTTCAATGTCATTAGATAATATGCAACCATCCACATGAGCAGATTAAGCAGATAAAATGACTATTTTGTTAATTAAAGCATGGTTTAAGTAATTTGCATGATGTATACAAGATTTACCTGGATTTAGTATGGAATCGTTGATGGTTCTTACGGTGGATGACATGCTACGCCCTTAGGACCGGTTAATCATCCTTGGTGCGCGGCTTGTGGACACCTTTCTGGAGAGTAGGCACTTTTGTTGGTGCTCTAGCCTGCGGCCTCTATACTTCGTGGGACGTGGTCCGCAACATTGAATCGGCTGTATAATTTAGATGTTGGGCTTTCATTGCTGACATTCGACCCATAGGTACCAAGGGTGGAATTCAGTCGGTATTTTGGCATCAAATGCCACAAGGGGGCCAAGGGATCTACCACCCAAATGGCAATCCAGCTTGCTGCCTGCCCCACACAGAGCCTTGGCAGTATCATCTGGCGTGAAACACCACATGCGGGGGATTGAGGACTCTACTGCCCTTGAGGTCATCCCAACCAGCTTCCTACACTACGCTCAGAACTTATGAGTCCCTGGGCATTCGGCAAAGTGCAAAAGTGATCGAGGCGGAGAATCGGATCAAAACTTTGGTCGTAAGACTTCGGGTGCAATTCCCGAATGCTGCAAGGAGAAGGAGATGATTGAATCCCTATCCTAAATGGTGACCTTGCTAGGTCGGCAAAGGTGTCTTTGACGCTACGTGGGGTTCCTTCTTGAGTAGGGGGCCTCCTGTCATCACGGGAACGGTGTGAATCATGTCGCTTTGGGCCTCCACTCCACGCCTCATGACTCGATCAGTCTTTTGGCCGCCGCTAGGCCCTGTCACAAGTGGCCGCTTGGGTGATGAGGTCATTAGGCCATTGGATCCTCTCCGGATGCTAGTCTGCACTGATTGTCTAGGAGTTGGAGGGTGAAGCCGTAGCGTAGAGCCTTCAGATGGGCTCACATGGCCTAGAAGAGGGACGAGTGCCCACATTCTTGGGGCCGATCGGCCGTCAGCATGGCTATCGAAGGATGGGTCGTTGCCACAGTTGATGAGATGGGTAGAAGGCCAAGCGTGTCAAGCCCCCCAATGTAAGGATCAAAATATCTTCTGTAGGATCTACCATTCTGCATAGGGTTCATGAGAAGTGTTGCAGTAGGATCGACCCTCCCAATACCTCGAGTCAGGCCTTTTGCTCAAGCGAGGACGCTCGCGAGCATAGGGCGAACACTTTGGAAGCTTTCTCTGGGTGACGCATCTCACCCCAGAGAGAGAATGTAGAGTGCCTGTCGGCACTATGTGAGTCTTCTTTATAAGCAAAAAGTCACCGGTCGTCTCGATAATAATGAAGGTATCACCGCTCTGGGATTTTACGTTAAGCTTTGTGACCGGGTCATACCTTCTTCAGGGAATGGGCCCTATCTCCTAGATCCTATCAAATACCTAGGTCGTCAGGTGGATGAGTTCTTCCTTTGGCGGGTGGTCTCTTTCATCGGTTGCTCCTTTTGGGTGCAGACATTTGCACAAGGGAGCAAAGAACCCCCAGCCTCTGTCCACTCAAGTGCATAGGGCCTAGGATAGTGTTGACATGCTGCCCTGCTAGGCAGTGAGTACATGCTCGTCAAAGGCAGGTCACGTGTCGCCATAACTGCCTAGGGGGTCATCGCTATAAGAGGCGATGTCTCTAATTGACATGCTAGGCTGAAGCACGAGTATTGACCATGTTTGTTTTATTGACGTGTTGTTACGACTTTTAGTCGTTCCCACAAATAGCGTCAATGTTGTGCCTCGAGATTCGGGTTATCGTACGGATTAGGGAGCCACTTGATTTTTTCCAACGTGTCGAATTGAATCGGGCCTAATCTCCATCACTTTAAACTTGGATCCTGCACAACACAATGAATAAAAATGATGTTAAAGGATTGGCGGGACTTGCGCTCTAATATATTTTTCAACACTAAACTCAAAAATCTTTCTCAATGGATAAAAAGATTTGAGGATATGAGAGAAATGCGTGAAAGTATGTTATGGGAGATTGAGTGTTGATAGAGGATTAGGCTCCGATGGGTGCATCCAACCTGGGGGCGGCATAAAGAGATTGAGGACTAGTCTCTGTTGGATGTGCCCAGCCATGGGGTGGCTTAGAGAGATGGAAAACTGTATTCCACTGGGTATGCCCGGTCAAGGGACAAGTTAAATAGATGGAAGACTGAGGTCCAATGAGGTGCACCCAACCAAGAGGAGTATAAAGAGATGGAGGAATGGGCTTCATTGGATGCGCCCAGCTAAGGGGCAGCTTATAGAGATGGAAGACTGAGCTCCGCTAGGTGCGCTTAACCAGGGGTGACTTAGAGAGGAGGACTGAACTCCTCAAAGTGTGCCTAGTTAGAGAGCGACTTAGAGAAATGACGGATTGGGCACCGCTAGATGTGCCCGACCAGGGGACGCTTTAGAGAGATGGCGGATTGAATTTTGTTGGTGTGCCTGGTTAGGGGACAACATAGTGAGATGGAGAATTTAGTTCCACTGAGATGCACTTAGTCAATGGGATACTTAGAGAGATGGAAGATTGGGTTTCGTAGGATGCTTCCGGCTAGGGGGTGGCTTAGAGAGATGGAGGACTAAGCTTTGCTAAGGTACGCCCAACCAAGGGGTAGCTTATAGAGACGGAGGACTGAACTCTCTCGAGTGCATTCGGCCAGGAGCGGCTTAGAGAGATGGGGAACTGAGTTATGCCGGATGCGGCCGGCCACGGGGCAGCTTAGAAAGAAGGAGGATTGAGCTCCACTGGATACATCCGGTTAGGGGGTGGCTTTGAGATGGTGGCTTTCTTGAGGGGGTGGCCGACAAGAGGAAAGCAGTGATACACTCGCTAATGAGTGACTGACTGTCGAGTGCACCTACGGAGGGGTCGCTAACAAGAGGAATAAGAGATTCCTGAGTGTTGATCGTGAAGAGAAAGGTCATCCGCCAATCCTTTCCTGACTGCGGATGGAGGGGGGTATTTGCGCCTTACTCTATGAGTCGTCTTCGTCGGCTACACAGCATGAGAGCTTGGAGCTAGCGCTAGACCTGCAAAACTGCCAGTCAGGATTAGTAATCGAGAATATAGAAGGATTCTCTTCGGCGGGAGGTAGGTCTAAAACTGATTGTCGCATGCCCTTCTCATCTTTCTTGTTCTCCATTTTTGTGAGCTTCAAGTGAGTTTTCCTTCTACAATCATTCGTACACCCATTTTTTCCTACTCTTTTCCTACAGGGAAAAGGAGGTACTTGTAGAGGAAATCATGGGATGTGGGCTAGCTGATATTTCCTTCTTGAGGACTACCATGATTAGTACCTTCCTTTCTGGCAAGTCAAACATGACAGACTGTGATCACATGGGCATGTTCACTGAGTTGGAGCCGATGAGCTGGCAATGTTAGGGCACATGCTTATGGGCCACATTTGACAGGCGGCTCTATTGGCCTAAGTTTTGATGGGCAATCCTAGGTCACACAATTTAGACCTTGGGCCGCTGGGCCCTCTCTTGGGTGGCAATTTTTAGATTGTTCTATTGCTGTGGGCCTAGGTCTTGAGTTGGCCCATGGGTGGCATACCCATCAATACTGATAGTAGTTCTCAAATACTAAAATTATAACCTATCTTAAATACAAGTATTGCTCCTAGTTCAAGTCGCCACCTAGAAATTGTTCTAATAATGTATACAAACTTTTCAATGGTGTTGAGCCCACCATTGCGAGGATCACGATATCTCATGTAGGATCTACCATTTTGCACATGGTCAATAAGAAGTGTTGCAATAGGATCAGCCTTCCCGATCCCTTGAGTTAGGCCTTTCACTCTAGCGAGGCCGCTCGTGAGCATAGGGCGAACACTCTAGAAGCTTTCTCAGGGAGTGCCTCTAGCCCCAGTGAGAGAATGATAGTGTGCCTGTCGGCACTACGTCAGTCTTCTTTATGGGCGAAAGGTTATAGGTCGTCTCGAGAATAATGAAGGTATCACCGCTCTAGGATTTTGCCTTACACTTCGGGACCAGGTCAAAAATTCTTCAGGGAACTGGTGCTATCTCTCAGATCCTTCTAAATACCGAGGTCATCAGGCGGATGAGTTCTCCCTCTAGCGGGTGGTCTCTTTCTCTGGCTACTCTTTTTTGGTGCAGACATTTGCACGAGGGAGAAAAGAACCCCCAGCCTCCGTTCGCTCGAGCACATAGGGCCCGAGACAGTGCTAGCATGGTGCCCTGTTGGGCAGTGTGCACATGCTAGTCAAAGGCAGGTCGCACGTTGCCATAACTGCCTAGGGGGTCATTGCCATGGGATGTGATATCTCTGGCTGACTTGTTGGTTGGAGCACGAGTATTGATCACGTTTGTTTTGTTAACGTGTGGTTACAACTTGTAGTTGTTCCCACAGATGGCATCAATATTACGTCTCAAAATCCGAGTTGTCATATAAATTAGGGAGTCACTTAATTTTTTGTGACATGTTGAATTAAACCGGGCTTGACCTCTGTCACTTTAAACCTGGATCCTGCGCAACACAATGAATAAAAAAAGGTCAAAGAATTTATAGGACTCGCTTTTCGGTATATCCCTCGATACTCAATTTAGAAATCTTTCTTAACGAATGGAAAGATGTAAGGATATGAGAGAAATACGTTGATGAATGCTATGGAAGATTGAGAGTCGATGGAGGACTAGGCTACGATGAGTCCACCTAGTTAGGGGGAAACTTAGAGAGATTGAGGACTAGTCTCTACTTGATGTGCCCATCTATAGGGTGGCTTAGAGAGATGAAGGATTGAACTTCATTGGGTATGCCCAACCAGAGAACAGTCTAGAAGATGAAGGATTGAGGTCCGATGAAGTGCACCCAGCCTTGGGACAGTATAGAGAGATGGAGGATTGGACTTCATTGGATGCACCCGACCAAGGGATGGCTTACAGAGATGGAGGATTGAGCTCCGTTAGGTGCGCGTAACCAGGGGTAATTTAGAGAGATGGAAGATTTAGCTCTGTTGAGGTGCGTCCGATCAAGGGCGGCTTAGAGAAATGGTAGATTGGGCTACGCTAAATGTGCCCTGCTAGGGGATGGTTTAGAGAGATGGAGTACTAAGCTCCACTGGGTGTGCATGGTCAAGGGACAACTTAGAGAGATAGATGATTGAATTTCGTTTAGATGCACCCAATCAAGGGGCGACTTAGAGAGATAGAGGATTGGGCTTCATTAGATGCGCTCGACCACGGGATGACTTAGAGAGATGGGGACTGAGCTTTGTTGAGGTGTGTCCGACCAATGGGTGGTTTAGAGAGATGGAGGACTGAGCTCCCTCAGGTGCACCCGGCCAGGGGTGGCATAGGGAGATGGAGGACTGAGTTTTACTTGATGCGCCCTACCAAGGGGCGGCTTAGAAAGAAGGAGGACTAAACTCTGTTGGATGTGCCCGACCAGGGGGTGACTTTGAGGCAGTGGCTCTCGCAAGGGAGCAGCCGACAAGGGAAAAGGAGTGATGTACTCTCTAATGAGTGACTGATTGTCGAGTGCACCTGTGGAGGGTTGACTAATTGGAGGAGGAAGAGAGTCCAGGGTGTTGACAATGAAGAAAAAGGTCGCCCGCTAGTCCTTTCCCAACTGCAGACGGAGGGGATTCTCTACGCCCTACTCTATGAGTCATCTTCGCCGACTACTCGCTAATGAGCTCGGAGCTAACACGAGGCCTGTGCAACCACCGGTAGGGACTAGTAATTGAGAAGAAATAAGAACTCACCTCTGATGGGAGGTAGCTCTAAAACTGATCGTCGTATGCCCTAAGTCATCTCCTTTATTCTCTATTTTTGCGAGCTTGGAGAGAGTTCTCCTTCTACAGTCATTTGAACCCCCATTTTGTCCTACTCTTTTCCTGCAGGAGAAAGGAGGTATTTGTAAAGGAAATCATGGGATACGGGCTAGACGACATTTCCTTCTTGAGGAGCACCATGATTGGTGCCTTCCTTTCAGGCGAGCCCAACATAACAGGCTATGATCACGTGTGAGTATCTGCTGAGTTGGACCCGATGAGCTAGCGATGTTGGGATGCACGCTTATGGGCCGCATTCAGCAGGCGGCTTTACTGGCCCATGTCTTGATGGACGATCGTAGGTTGAGTGATTTTGGACCTTAGGTAGCCGGGCCCTCTCCTGGGCTGCAATTTTTGGACTATTCTTCCGCTATAAGCTTAGGTCCCTGGTTGGCCCATTGGTAACAGACCCATCAATACTGATAGTTTTCAAATACTAAAATTATAGCCTATTTTAAATACAAGTATTGCTCCTAGTTCAAGCCGCCACCTAGAAATTGCTCTAATACTGTATACCAACTTTTCAAAATTAAATTACCTAATAGTTGAGAATAATTCATTTGTAAAAAAACTATAAAACAACACTTATAAAAGTTATAAAGCTATCGAGTACTTAAAATAATATATGAAAAAATATGAGAAATAATAATTCCTCTCAACTAAAATTAAACTAATGTTTTTAGGCGTCACAGGATTAGTAGTTTTTTAATATGAGTAAATGTTAAATTAGAATGGAGTGATAGAATAGATAGTTTACTCGGAAAGCCTTTTTTTATGGTAAAAGATTAAAAATTTAAAAGATACGTACAAAAGTGCTCATAAATCAGGTATGTAAAAATATTCAAATGTACTGTTAAAGGTAAGGTTATTCTTCTTTATAATTTAAAATAAGAATTAATTTTTAAAATCAATAAGTGTAAAATCTAATATTTTATTAATTAGTAATGTATATTTATCATATAATAAATTATCTTATATTTGTGTTACAATATCTTTAATTTTTGAAAAATAAAAAATTACAAGAAAAATTATTAATTTGAAAATTTTTAATCACTCACACACTATTTTCACATTTTTCAAAATAACTAATGATGTTATAAATGAATTTAGAAAATTTAATAAGAATTGTTTTGCTATTTCTGTCTATAATTTAGATAATAATTTTGGTATCTCTTTATTTAAATTATAATTTTTTTAATTTTAAATAGTTAATTATCTCATATAAAATGTGTATGTTATATTGTTAACTTTTACGCCAAGAATATTTTATAATTTATTTATCTTTATATAAAAAAATAAAAAATAATATTCTATTTATTAAAATATTTTCTTTTCGGGAGTAGTGATACAAGTCATTATATCAATAAAACAAACTCAACTATAAGAAAATAAATTTCATTTGACCAACACGATATAACTTAATATATTAGGTATTGGAGATCACTTATTATTTCCATTCTATTTTAATTATTTTTTGTTGGGTATGGCCTTAATTAATATACTTCGACCAGACATAAATCAAAGCAAAATGCCCAAACACCTAAGTCATTTGGAAACATTCTCGTGAATTCAGGGGGGGTCCTTCTCCCCCGTGGAGAAGGACCCTCCTTCTCCATCCATTAGGCTTGGTGATTAAAATCCGATCGGCTCCTATTTTTTTAAAAAATATTGTTAAATTTAAAAATAAAAATATTAAAATATATGTTTTTATAATCAAAAGTAAAAAAATATTTTAAAAAATAAAAAAATAAAAAACTTATGATTTTTATGATAAGAAAATAGGAGCCGCCGATTTTTTTAATCCGATGATAATCCTTCTCCATAAAAAGGATGCCCCGGATCCCATTCTCGTCAAAGCTTTAGTTGATTGGCTTGGTGACTAAATAATCAGAGGTACAGAGGATTGAGGCAATTAATGACTCAATAAAATAATAAATAAGGTTTTTAATCTTGATGAATTGTTACATATAATCAAAAAATTATTAGCCATATTAAAGCAGTAACAGCCTAATAAATGTCAAATAATAGCTGTTGGATTGTTACTAAATTAATATAAATGATAGTTATATGATTATTATAACAGTTGGTAATAAACATAATATAACGTTTGAAATAATAATCACGCCAATTTTGAATGGACGGATCGGTTGGCACGCAGACTATGAATAGAGATCCCTAGTTAGAAATGGGGGTGCCTTGGGAATATAACGAAAATATCATAACAAAGTCCTCCTAATATGTTCAAATCTATACTTATCTCCTTTCATATTTCTTCTAGAAAGTTTACTAATTTTGAATTGGTAAAATTTTAAAGAGAATCTATTTTTTGTACTTGTATAAATGATACGAGATTTCTTAACCTCACTAACAAGTATAATATCATTGAAGACACTGCTAGTAAAGCTCTACAACAGAGCATTTTCATTCTTTTTTACTTACTTGTTTTTACCTACTCGTCTTACTTGCTTTTTTAGTGCTAGTGACAATAAAAATGTGTATCATTTTTAATAATTGATGAGATATAAAATATTGTATCAAAATTTAATCATTTTTAGTCTAAAAACAAAGAAGGATTCTAAATTAATAGTAGTAAAAATATAAGTAAAATTTAAAAAAAATGAGTTATTAATATATATATATTTTTTAATTGTATAAATTATAAAATTAAAATATTTGATAAAATAATTAAAATATGATATATTTTTCATATTAGATTCGTGTTTGATATAACACACGGCTTGGAGGTACATCAGACCAAATTCAGACATTGCCAACAAGATCCAATAACACATTCGACCCAATTCAAATGGACCACATACCGTGTTAGTCCAAAATATATTTAATTTATACATTATTAAAATGACATACTTATATATCCACAATCTAAATAAATTAACCATATCAATCTAATACAAAACATTTAACATCCCTGTGTCCTGTACCACCGTAGACCTTGGGAACCCAATGGATGCCCTTCAATCCACTCCAAGAAGTGCTTTTGCATTCCAAGCAAAGATCCCACCCCTTCATCACGCCACCAAATATCGCACTATCTAACCCTTCAAATTAAGCCACGTGTATGAAATCCGTTCAAAAGGTACAGTACCAGTTGGCCGTTTCTCAAATCGCGGCACCACTGTTACAGAATCCGAGGTCCATAGCAGTTTTAAAGTTTTTCTATTTTTAAATTATAATATCTAATTTTTAAATTAACTGTAATAATTTAATAATTTAAAAATAATTTGTTTTATTTTTGAAATAATAATAAAAATTATAACAATAAATAACTAAAAATGGAAGATAAATAAACTCGTACCTCTCAAATCCCACAGCCATTTTTATTTTTAACCGCCGTGCTCAACAGAGGCTCCCAGTTTTATAACCTGACCCGGGTTAACTTTACCCAACCACGGTTAAATAGCCCTTTAAATGCGCCCAAACCCAACCAGTCTTTGACGCCGTGTTCGCCGACAGCCCAACACAGTACGAGCTACCAGTCCTCTGTCTTCAGTCTCCAAGATGATCGGAGAATCAGACGACCGTCACCACAATCCTGCGGTCCACGTCCCTCCATGGGTGGCCCACCGCAATGATTCAACAGCTGCCGCCTCCTCTCCCCTCTCCGTCGATGTAAGCCCTAGCTCAAACGACGACCACGTCAACTACGACGCCATCAAGGCGGCGCTCCAGCGTTATCTCCCGTCGAAAGCCGAGCCTGAAGCCACAGTAGAACGCGGCGATGAAGCGGACCTCCTAGCGGTGGACGAGTACTCGAGCGACGAGTTCCGCATGTACGATTTCAAGGTGCGCCGGTGCACGCGGGTCAGGGCGCATGACTGGACGGAGTGTCCATACGCCCATCCCGGAGAGAAGGCCCGTCGGAGGGATCCGCGTAGGTTCAACTACTCCGGCACGGCGTGTTCAAACTTCCGGAAGGGGAGCTGCCACAAGGGGGAGGCGTGCGAGTTCGCGCACGGCGTTTTCGAGTGCTGGCTCCACCCTTCTCGCTATCGTACGCAGGCGTGCAAGGACGGCTTCAACTGCAAAAGGCGAGTTTGTTTCTTCGCTCACTCGCCTGAGGAGCTCCGGGTGGTACACGGTGAGCACGGCCCGATGAGTATTACCTCGCTTGACGCGTTCGACGAGTCACATCCGGTTACTCCGATCTTCGAGTCGCCGCCGGTGACCCCGGTGGCCAATTCCCTTGGCTCGATCAACAAGATCGTCGCGTCTTTGAGGAGCTTACAGCTGACGAAGGGGAACTCCATGCCTAGTTCTTGGAGAACGGGCTCTCCCGTTTTCTGGTCCCCGAACACGTCCCTCGCCCGACCGGGTTTTTACAGTCTGCCGGCGACTCCTATCCGGCCGGCAGTCGGGCACATGGGTCGATGGGACAAAGAGCTTGAGGTTGAGCCGGTGATGGAGAGAGTTGAATCGGGGAGAGTACTGAGGGCAAGAATGTTTGAGAAGCTGAGTAAAGAGAACTCCCTCGACCGACCTGACCCGGTTGACTCGTCCGGGCCAACACCGATTTTGGGTGGGTCTCCGATCCCGTAATCTGAATCGGGTTTGGGCCAATTGTTACTTCTTATTATTAGCTATGTCTATAATATATATGTATGTATATTGAATTTATTTAACTGATGGTATAATTAGTAAATCTTAGTTAAATAATAGGATGATATTCATTGTTACGCCTATTTATATTTAAGTGTGGAAGTGAAGAAAAGAATCTGTTTCCTTTCCGAAAGGAGACAACGTAGGATGTTTTATGGACAAGACGAGATGAGGGGGGAACAAGCTTGTTGGTTTGCTGCCGGGACGAGAATAAAAGGCAGCGCAAATTCATTTGCCCCAACAAAACCAAAAAAAAAAAAAACATTAACCATTTAATTTTTTGAAAAAAATTCTGGCAATACTTTTTAACTTTATTGAATATATTTTTAATTTATTGTAATTATTTAATTAATGATATTAAAAAAGCGTACCATAAATCAGAGGAAATGGAGCCCACGTAACCAAAAGTCCGAATTTGTGGGGTTTTTTTTTTTGAAATTTTTTTAAAGGGTTATAAGATAGAACTAATTAAAAAAATATTTTAAATTATTGATATTATTACATATTATGTAAAAATGTCTTATTTAACCCAAGGTGGAAGGAAGCAATGCTCATTACAAACCCTTCATTTTACTTTGTATTTTATGAGAAATGCTACGTTTATTAATTTTATTACGTACCAGAAATTCGGGTTATTCACAGATTGGGGGCCGCAAATCGGATCTTCTTTTTGGTCGATCTGATATGGATCTATTTTCTATAACCTCAAACCTGAATCTTGCGTAATATAACTAAAAATGAGAGGTCAAAAAACGGAAGAATTGTTCTCACCGTAAATCCTCCCACCGAAATATCTTTCCAACAGTATAGAAAGATGTATATAGGATGCATGTGAGGTGGATTGAACGTGGATGCACCTTGTTGATGGACGGCTTAGAGACACTCGCTGAGGGTGTGTAGATTGTCTGTCTGAACATTATGGCTGATCACTTGAATGAAAGGGAAGGGGCTTTGATTGGATGGATTCCTTAGAAATTCTTCTGGCTTTTTGGTAATGGAGGGTTGACTTCCTCAAACATGGCCTTTTGGACTGCCTTCTTGTGTATTTACTCTCCAACATTTCTTCCGGGTCCTCTCCTTAGATGAACTTTTGGGATAGATTGTGGTTTTTATTCTTATCCGATTTTTTCCCCTCCTCTTTTCCTATTGGGATGATGGTTTTATATAGTTGGAAGACAATCATTCTTATCCATAGTCAATCGTCAGTGATAACCGCCCGTGGGTTGGACAAAGTGGTTGAGTGGTTTTCTGGGTTGAGTATACTGTACCAATCAAATTTATAGAAATATTATAAAAATATTTGTTGATTATTATTTAGATATGTTTAGATAATTTAGTATCTACTTATAAAATTGTTCCCCGTAACGTAATTAATAAAATTAACTCTTGGTTTATATAGATTCGGTAGTAGTGTTCATAGGCCAATATTCTAAGCCTTGAATTTGAAGCTCCTGAATTATTTTTAATATTTATTTTATTTTATTTTATTTTCTGGCGTTTGTGTGGATCGACCTCAATTTTTTTTTTTTTATGAGAAGATGAAACCAAACATCAATTTAAATAATAATAATAATAATTGTTTTTGCATGCACTTCACGTTATGCCCCACTCTATAGCTAATGGTTATTGCTGTTTACTCGAGTAGAAGTGGCCAAATACTAACAGTAGCTGCAGCTAAATGAGGGCTGCGGGGAACAAAATTGGGTTCCCGTCGAATCAGAAAATGGTAGTATATTTTAATAAAAAAATAATTAAATTTTTTTGAATTTTTTTTTAAAAAATATAAATATCTATTAAATATTAAATCTTATATAATTTTTTAAAAAAATATATATTTAGATTTTTTTAAGATTTAAATTTCACTTATTAATTTTTTTTTAATTTAACAGATGAGAGGAACACCGAAGGTGCGGCAACATAAAAGAAATAATGGCGCCGACTATGTACAAGCGGAGGAGTCGCGGGGATGCTTAGGTCCAAGCATTCCAATGGCTTGGCTTATGTTCAAGAGAATTCCACAAGTAATTCTTCGGGGAGAATTCTGTGTCCATTGGAGATCAAGCTCATACTCGTTTTTGGACCGATCATAAGCCCCCTATAGGGACTCTGATCAACAATTACTACTGCGTTTTTATGTCTGTTTGTTGTTGGCGATCAATTCACTCACGAGTTAGAGTATTCTTTGGGTGTAGCTTGTGCTTGGGACGAATGCGGTGGATCATTTAATGGAGAAAAGTATAACCGGCATGCCTTCTTATAATCCCGATCTTTTTTGTTGGGACAATGCTAGTTAGCCTATTGTCAATGATCGTTCGTTTGCTTTATGATCGGCATGGAAGACTTTTTGACCAACTATGAAGATTGTTCTTTGGGTTGAGCTCCTTAAGGATCTCCTCCCATTCTTTCATCATTGTTTAGCCGTTCGGGTGAGATATAATATCATAAAAGGGGTGCATTTTTTTAGTAATTTGAATCTTTTTCATATTTTTTGTATATGCCATTTAAATCTGTCTATTTTTTAAATGCACCTTTATACATCATGTTTGGACCATTTTGTGTTGCAAGAGTGGCTACAATTGGCCATTTCTCAATCATTCGGGAAGAATTCAACGGGTGGAGCTAAAAAAGAGATAAAAGTACATTAGTATCTACATAAAGGAGTCGATTTCTAACTATATTATAAATAATGTTATTTTATTGTTCAATTTATTTTTATTTCATATATCGGCTTCTGTAAATTTTTGAATAAGATATCATATTATTAGAAGATACTTTAAAAATATTAAAAAATGTATATATAGCACTATCCTATATCCCATTCTGATGACACATATGGCAGCAGTACATATATGATTGCAGGCACCTGAGAAAACTTGGGCCCATGTATAATATGGCGTGGGATAACAATCGAAGCATTTGAAGTATTTTAGAAGCATGGCCAATGATCATGCATTATTGAGGAGTGTAAAATTTTATATTCTTTTTGATCGGTCTCATGTGATTTTGATGTGCCAAATCTTCATTCATTATGAGTAAGGCTAGCTACATCTGATAAAATAAGTCAATCCGGTATGAGTTGTATGAGTTATAGACTCTTCATATTAAAAAATCCATGTTATTTGGTGTTAGAACTTAATATGCGCTTGACGTGAGCTCGAGTGAATGATCAACAGATATGTTTTAACTCAATTACCTATTGCACAATGCTTGATTGAATTGACCGTGCGACCGGTGCTGATTATGAGTCAAGTCATTTTTCAATTCCCATATAAAAACTAAATGCACAAAGAAGTTGATCTATTCAAATAAGTAGAAAGGATGACAACAAGGAGGAAAGAATGAGCGGGAAGAAGAGTTAATTTTTTATTCAAATACTAGTTTGTACATCTTGATTTATCAATCTTTAGTATGTTACTGTAAATCATATTAAAAGATTATTACCTATTTTGTTTTCTTATTTACGGTCTCTTTGTTCTATCCTCAAGCTTTTCACTTGTGTTATGGTTTAAAAACGCTTGTTGTAACTAGAATTATGTACCTATATTAAAGGTCGTAATACTATTACTTAACATAATATAACTGATTATAAATAAACTTTATTAAAAACCTTAGTCAATTAGTTTTTATCTTTTAATTTGAATGGATTTTTCACATAAAAGATTCAATATCTCTCAAGCGTGATTGATTTATATTTTGATGCAATATCTATATTATACCATAACTTAGAGTTGTGTCACCCTAGAGAGAGGCTAGGAAGCCTCCATTTCGCAGGGTTGATTGGTTGTTGATAAGGCTTGGGTGGCTAGGGGATCTAGGGCATTACCTATAAGAAGCTATCAAGTAGCAACTTCGGCTTATCCTTCAAATTGTTGATCATGAAGTGATATAACATCATAATACATAATAAATTTATATAAATATTCAATTTTTTAGGTTATAAATATGGATTGGATCTGCCCATGATAATAATCTGACCCGACTAATAATCTATTAGGACTTAGAACCGATTGCCTTGGTACCCTTTTTTTTTTTTGGTTATAACATTTTCATAGCTTCTCTCTTTGGGAGAACTACATCAGAAGGATGATATCAAAATGTGATGACTAAGTAGCCTAGAGATAGGCTTTATTCTCAAAGGTGAAACTAGGGGTGCACCTATTCAGTATGCATAGGAGGGCCAACGGTTTGTATATATATATATATATATATAATTTTTTTAAAAAAATTATAATATAAAAACACACATATCATTAAAGATAAAAAATAAAAGAATTGTTATCATGTTGTTTAAAGAAATTTTCTAAAAAATAAATAAATTAGAATTGTCTATTTCCTTGGTACCTTTTTTTTCTTACCTTATTTTCATTTTCAATAATAAAATTAGAAGGAAGATATCAAAATAAGACAGCAAAGCAGCCTAGAGATAGGCTTTATTCTCCAAGGCAAAGGCGAAAATTAGGGGCACTCCTACGCAGTGTGTATAGAAGCCCCACATTGAGTGGTTTATATTTATTTTTAAAAATACATAACATAATTTGTAAATTTTTAAAAATATCAAAATGTCAATATTATAAAAATAAAAATAAACAATCAATACCATATTATTGAAAAAACAATTAAATATGAATAGTCAGGTCAGCAATAAGAAGAAATCTGATAGTTTTTCGATGTTGGAGAGGGTCATACATGCAGTAAATTCAAATTATTTTCATATTAATGCAAAGAAAATCTCCATCGTAGAGGTAATTTCAGTCCCTGCCGAGTTTCCTGTATCATGCCTTTGAAAAATCCTAATACAATTAACGAGATAGATGCTCCTTAGAAAATGTCTCAACTCAAGCTAGACTAATCCAATAATAGCAACAATGAAGCTTTTAAGCCTTACAAAGTAAGGTCAACTATATTAAATCTACCATTGTTTCACTCAATCTAGTGTAATGTTCCTCTGAAAATATAAATAATTCCAAATTAACTTATATTTTCTCGTAGGTACTTTATGTGACCTATGTTAAAAAATTAGACTGATGGCACCCAAGGCTTTCGAGGTGCACGATATGGCCATGGTTGAATCGGACAAATAAGAGAATGACCTAACAATTGGCTGTTCATCATCATACTGAGAAGGCCAAAACAACGCTTCTAAGAAGAAGGATAGGGATCTCCATCCTCACTAATGTTCCATGTCTAATTGCAAGCGTCATCAATCATGGCAGGCCCTTTTAACACACAAGGTTGCCCAAAATAGCAACCAAAGATGACAAACGTATCTAACACTTCACCCTTAACGTTTTTCCAAGCAACAAGAGGAAGCAGAAAATAGCCAAAACTCACTTGGGAGGTCAAATAGCAGAATATTGACATCACGATAAATAATTTCTATCTTTGTTACCTTTATGTACAATGTCCCAGAGAGCACAAGAGACTTGTGTGCATGAGAACAGCAACAATTATCCCCGTCAAACAATAAGACTGCCTTTACAAAACCCCTTCTGAGGTCTTGGTGACAGTAGCACCTGCAACAAGTGTAACAATTCATTACCCATCTGCGAAGCCACAGTGTCCCCTGTTATTTTTTTTGGTAATCACTATTAGGTGAAATCATTGATGCAAATATAAACCTATATGTATCGATATTGGGGCACCAACACTGATATTTTCCAATACTACGATAATATCTCGATATATTTCCATATCGGCAATATTTCAATTAATACGATACACATTGTCTGATTAATGATCATTATTGATACCAATATTTTCATCCATAGTTGAAATCAAAATAAGATAGGATAACAAATTCAGACAACCTTAACTTAAAGGGCCATCTCTGCTTGTAATGCAGCAAGTTCGTCTTCCTCAGCTGTACGCCTCTGAGGAACAGGGCGAACTGGTTGTCGGCCTGCTGGGACTTGAACTGGTGCTGCAGGTGTCGTGGTTGCAGGTTGAAGAAGCTGTTCTTCCAATTCAGCACCCTCAAGTTCCTCAAGTTCGGCTTCTAATTCATCCTGCAGTGGGTGGAAGCGGACATATGTCTTTAAAACCAGTTGAAGTACACAGAGAAATTGCATCTAATAAAAGCTAAAGGAAGAGAGAAGACCTCATCGAAATCTGCAGCTGCACCAATTGGAGCTGATAATGCCTCCTGAATCTGCTTCATATTTTCCGTCTGTTCATTGATTTCGTCCATTGTTTTATCCACATCATCAATGTTCCTGTAGAACCCGAATTCAGTAGAGATATCTTGGTATTTTCATGACTGCAAATACAAAACCTTTTTTCATTGATTCTAGCTTTGAATTTCAAGGCGCAAAGAAATTTGTGATACCAAAGTTCTTGGCATGCTTTTAACAAAGACTTTGCAAATTTGGTTAAACCTAGAAATATTTGCTATATCTTAAACTGTTATAATCTTGATTAAAGTGTTGTAAACCTATAACTCATCAAAGTTTAGAAGATGATTTTTTAATTGACCCGAGTCATTTGTGCATTATAGCATCACACACCACCATTAATTTGCACCAAAAGTATGGGGAGCTTAGGCTGGAAAACTTGTGTTGTCAGGAGGTTACTCTTATTGTTGCCTTTTACTTCTATCATTGTTTTGGGATACATGACAGAACTCGATGCTGTTTTCTTCACATACAACCAAAATTATTTATCCATTGTAAGATTCTCTACCTAATGTTTATGCAAAAAACTTACTAGGAATAATGGAGGGCATATGAAACTTCGTTACAAGGGAAGAACATCAAAGCTCTACTCATCTACTAACTGTAGTTTAGCAATAAACCTCATACTGCAAATTCCTAAACCACTAATTCACCATTTTTTCTAACTTACGTTGCTTTCTGCATGGCCTTCATTGCAGCAGCTCCGGTTCTCAAAGCCTCCACAGTCTCAGTGGTAGCTTTTGCACCTTCTAACATTATCATCTGTAGCATTTAAATAGACGTTGTTCAGCAATTGGATATAGGATGATGTATTAGAGATTCCACATAAGCTACCTGAACATCAAACAAATTTAGCTGATGACAGATTGCACTTGAAGCTCACCTGATCATGGATTCGTAACTGAAAGTTTCCAAGCTGTTCAATTTGCTGTTCATATAGTCTTTTCCTCTTTAGACACTGTATCGCCGCTGCAGGGGAGCAGTTTGTTCAGAATGAATGAATGAAAGCACATATATATATATATGTCCCCTCCAATTGATAAATAGGCATCCACCTTATAAAGCTAATTTCCACAAGACCTTACATCCATATCTAAAATTAAACATTTCTAGATCTTTATTTTCTTCCTCATTGCACCTCCTGAACATTCCAATGATATCAAGACAGACTTCAATACACACAGGGTAGTACAAAATTAAATCTAAGTTTCTTATAAGGATGCAACCCGACACCGTCCAACTCGCTAGAGGGCTCCTGAGAAAACAAACCTCCCCCTTACTCCCCTAACTGTATACCAGGATAGACTTTAGGACAATGAGTTGGACAGATACACATGAATACTGTAAATAGTTGCTCAATGTAACTTCCGTGCAATCGTAGAGAAGAATCAATTGTTACATTGGATGACTTAAGTCTTTGCCTAAAATTGAAAAGCCTGAGGAGAATCTCTCTTAGGCTATCAACCACTTTGCCTCATTTACCAAGATCGATAGAAGGGAAAATGCATAAGGGCACCAGCAAGAAACTACCTGGCCACTTGTGCTTAAACCAGTGGAGTTTCCAGCTCAATGCATCAAGCAGGAAACACTCGAAGAAGGCTATAGGAAAGTGTTTGTCTCTAAAACTTCAACTCTTCATTTTACCCCAAGTACTACGTCTGACACTCGACCCTCAGACATGTATGGAACTAGGATCCTTCAAATTGATGGAAGAATCCATGAAAAAATTGAAAAGCAGAGGTTGACATCTTGACAAGTGCCCACATCATTCCAACACCTTGACAAGGGCATGCAATACTCCAACACAGCGACACATATTCAAGTCTCACTCTTGCACAAGCAGATAATGTAAAAGATTTACCCATGGAGCCTAATTATAACCAGCCTGATTCCAAACATTGGGAGGAGCTAAAGATAGCATTGCCACCATGGAAGAATCTCAATTGATCTGAGAATGAACAGCTACAGACGGTAGACCCCCTTCCCCTCACATTTGAAAATAGAAAAGAGATTTGAAAGAAGATGGTGATGCTGAGTTGCATAAAGGCTTTATGGGACCATAAATCTCTCCCAAGCAGGGAGACCAAGAACACCCTAGACAGGATATCCGAAAAAAAAAGTGCACATTGATACCAAAGCTGAACTTAGTCTGTTCTTAAGAGTTGCTAAAAGATTTCAAATGCACCTTAACCAGATTAGTTGTTGCTTATCAGGCCTGGGAAAAAAAAGCAAGTGTTTTAGCTCTCATTGATGTGAATTTCACCCAGGGTGTTCCTTCTATTTACTTAAAAAAAGCAAAAAAGTTTCACCAATGGTTGGAGTATTTCTAGATCACCCCCCCGGGATCATCAAATGATATCCAGATCTGCTGTTACATGAGCAAATTGTGTGCTTGAGACAACCTTCTTGGAAATTATCGTTATTGTGCACACTTTATGAGCATCAGCATTGATTATTGTTATAGAAAAAAGCAATTCCTGGGCTTTCACCTATTAGCAAAAATTCTTTAGGTTTGGTTCCTTGACATAAATATCATATCAAGTGGTCGTGAATTGTGTTTGGCACCCCCATTTTCCAAGAATTATATTTCAAAGCATGATAGGGTTAGGTCTCAGCTTAGTTAGTACTTCTATACCAAAGGGATTCATGTTAGGAGCATGGTGCATTATAAAATCATTCTCAAACAATCACCAAATAGCTTAATAATTTTTGTGCTGTTGGTTCCATGACAGTCAGGCATGTTAATGTTACATTTGTTCATATGCTAAAGCTTTAATTTGGTGTTTTAGATCCAAATGTTGGCAATTTTAGTTCCATAAGACCCACAAGACCTCTTGTCAGTTACTTCATCTACTAGGTGTCCTGGATGAAAATTTCAACATGAGGACATGCTTATGTAGGTCATGTTAGGCCCTACATCCATCCAGCCACCCTAGTCAAGTCCACAAAGTTGCAATGCAATCCATCTTGGAGAAGAAATGCTCATCACAGGACATATTCTTCCTCATGCATGGACAAAATTACAAGACGTTCAAAATGAGGTTCCTTGGTGCTAATTGTTTGAAGATGATCTGGTTGTGATATATGAAACAAGAATAGGAGTGGAAACAAAGACAACATTGTTAAAAAAGGCTTTAAAATCTAGAAGACTAAACAATAAGCAACAAAACAGAATAGATGAATTCTAATTTTAGTAATGGGATAAATCAAGTCAATATTAACAATCAAGATATTGCTACAAATAAAATAGATAAGGTCTAATTTTGGTAATGGGATAATCAAGTCAATATTAACAATCAAGATATTACTACAAATAATAGATTTGATTGTGTTCCTAAAGAAAAGAATTTTGTCCATTTTTTAATGTCTCAAAAGTTGGCCTTTCGTGGGCTAGCTATACGTACCACTATGTTTGACCAACCACTGCCTTTGACAAATAATAAGAGAAGTTCGAGATCAGTGATGAAGTCACACATAAGATTAATGCAAGATAGTTAAAATGAAGAAATGAAAATTCTATAAAATGACTATCAAATCTGATGTAGTTTATGAATGTTAAGATAGATGAGGGAAATTTAACATTGAATAATTAAACAATAACAAATATAAAGTAAGCATTACAGACATGAGAATGTAAAGATAAATAAGGGCAATGATTCTAGAAGATAAAGAACGATAATACCTATAGCAAAAAAAAAAAAAAACAGTAGTTGAACCTATGGGAGAATAAGGGAAGAACAATTGGCAGTTCAAACATTTTAAATGTACCCCAAGGGAAGCATATGTGAGGAGTGAATTGGATGAACTTAGTGGCAATAAAGGAAGAAGAATGCTTAGAAAATATTGAGTGCAGTGATAAAAAAGATATAGAATTGCTTCTATTTTTAGAGGATGTAGCAATAAATTGAGAGGAATAGTAGATGCGGATTCATATGGGTCTACCTAGTAGGATTTAAGGCTTGGTTATTATTTTTTCAAACTTGGTTAATTTCTTACCTTGCAAGTCATAAATCCTCATACTTGATGCAAACCTCTACCAGAAAAATGTGCAATGAAATAAATGTAGAGTTTTGAAGTTTCCTCACCATTCAGTTTTCACTTAGTATAGTAAATAAGTTTTCAAATACAGACAACAGCAAGAACTCATAGAGGATAATCAACCACATCCAATAAGCAACAATAGGCAGAAATAATAGTCTTAAAATCATAATCAAAATAGCATTTCTTTTTGTATAATAAACTAATAATGGGAAAAATCAAAGTAATGATGTTTTTTTCCATTTAATATGCCAGGACAATAATTTGTTGGCCTACATAATAAACAAGCCAAACCAAGGGGCAATGAATAAGGAACCAACAAAAAGAAAACATACGTCAGTGAAGCTTTCCCAGGTAGGAAAATGCATATTCTTGTTTGTGAAAGGAAAGCAATCAAAATTAGTGATAGTATCCTCCCATAGTATATTAAATATTATTTGCACAACATACCTCTTTTGTTTTTTGCCCTTGTAAACTCTTTGGCCTTCTCAATTTCTGCAGCAGCCTTCTTTGCAAGCACTTTCTCTTTTTTCTCTAACAATTCCAGTGTCTATGCAATGAAAACAGAAAAGATTCAAACCAGCAAAAGATTACACAGGACAAAAACAGCAGCAGCAACTACCATCTAATTTTGCTTAAAATGTGTGAAATCCTCAGTTTTCCAAATTATATTAGCTCAACAATATTCCTTATACTCCTAATCATGTTGTGTTTCATCCAAGCATAGAAACTTTGACTCTTGATTTCATCCTCAAGTATCTGTGTAGGGCACTTCACACCCGCACATAAGTATATCACTTGGTCACCTCAAATTAATTGAAAAATATTTGAACATTTTGAAAATAGTCAACTCAAAAATTGGACACAAACCCAGCATCCAATGTGTACTCGAGTTTTGAGTAAATTTGTATCCACGCATAGAACTTCAGGTTAATGGTGACAAACAAAAATTTGAACTGAAAAAGATTGATTACTGCCCACAAACATTATAATATATCCAGTATACAATCTGATGGTTTCAGATCAACCAAAAACCACAGTGGTCAACAACAAATTACAAGACTAGCCGCACCCAGTTCATATTAATTTTGTGGTGTTTGTGTTGGAAGCATCAAGCTAAAAAATACTCAATTTGTTCACCACATCGAACAATCCATGAATAGCATTATAGGCAGAATATTCAGAAGAAATATCTTAGAATAATCCAGGAATCATTTTCATTTAGAAGCAAGTAGAATCACAGATGATTGAGAATCACTTAGGAATCATTCACATATCTGGCCACTCTGTAATACTTAAAAAATAAAGATATTCAAACATTGGCATGTCCACTTTTATTAACTGAAAATTGAATCTTATAGAAAACCACAGTATACAGTGATTCTAAATACAA
Organism: Nepenthes gracilis; assembly: GCA_033239525.1. Lineage (NCBI taxonomy): Eukaryota > Viridiplantae > Streptophyta > Magnoliopsida > Caryophyllales > Nepenthaceae > Nepenthes > Nepenthes gracilis. The sequence continues at coordinate 14,889,310 of BSYO01000016.1, read as the reverse complement.
AATTCGCGACTAAGATCAGAAACAAAATATAAGATAAATATGGTACGTAACCGAAAGATTGCAATAATGATTCAGAACAACTATAAGCAACGATAAGAATAAACCTCTGTTAGTTTGTCCAATGTCGCGACCACGCTGGTTTCTTGCTTAGGTTTACCGAAAATCCGGGTAAACATTGTAAAACTATCAACGATCGAACCTCAAATACCTAAAATACTACAGAGAACCAATATCACATGATTACAATAAACCCTAATTATGGATTAAGAAAAATTCATTTTAATATCCTGATAAATAACCTCGAGAGCTAGCGCAACCCGCTTGACCTAATCCAATTCCAGAAAGAAAGAGACGATAGAACAGATATATTGATTGCGCTTCGAAAGGGAGAATAATTTCTGGATGCAGCCGATCGGAATCGGAGAAATGATAAGACAGAGGGGGAAGGGGAAAGAGAGAGAGAGAGGATGAAGGTGAAGATGATTGCCGTTTCTTTGAAGTCGCTGTCTGCCACGTTTCCAATATCGATTTGCGTACTTTTGGGTCCCAATAATTGATACCAGAAACGGCGTCGTCGAAGCTTCTGTTTGCCGACGTAATTCTGAGACCAATAAAGCCCATGGTTACTTCTATTTTTTAATTGATAATTAAGTCATAAATAGTTTCAATTATTTTTTTAAAAAATAATTACATTATAACTATGGATGATTATGGCTAAATATAAATAAACTCTATTTTAATAAGAGACATAATTGTTGGAAATTTCTCCGGTGCAAAGAACTGCATGAAGGACTTTTTTTTTTTTATATTTTAAAAATATGTTTAATTAACATATTATTTATTTATATTTTAAACTTCTTTTAGATTTATCAATATAAATAAATAATTAAATATTATTTTTAAAAAATATTTTAAAGATTATATAGAGATTATTAACTTAACTTGGAGACACTTAGAAATGGGTACTTTTTCGAAGGAGAGAAACCTGCATCTACAAATGGTCCATTCGTATTTGGATGGTCAATGCCAACTGTTAATCGAATAAAAGACTAATGAGCCAGTCAAGCCTAAGAGTAGGATGGCCCATTTAGGCCCAAAGCGGTCAATGTTTCTGTTGATCGAAAGTATGACCAATTGACCGGCTGAAAACCATACCTCACGCGGCCCAAGCCTAGTTTAGCCCACGCTTCCGTCCTAGACCAGCAACGGTCTTCTCCCTTAATTTTGCACTCTCCACAGAAGACAATCTCTATTGTAACGGTCATCAGCAGAATCAATGCGCATCCTTGAAGGAAGACGCCAGAATCCTTTTCCTACCTGTCAAAAACCTTAGCGATTATAGAATAAAAAAGGAATGTAATCAATCCAGCGACCGTTACTACCATAAGGACTCCACACCAGAAAAGGCAGTGATCCCAACAGAGTGCGGGAATCAAGCAGTTGTGTACAAGGAAGGCATCACAGCACAATGACTATAAAAGGTCATAGAGTTCTCACTCCAAAGTACGTTCTCATTTTGCCTGCAAAAGCTCTCACGCTTTAAGCATTCTTGTGCTCTTTCTATCTCTCCTCTCGAGCAACAAAAACCTCTCTACTTACGAGAGCACCACCACATTACAAACACTCATCGCATCTCATTGCATCCACCTTCTCATTCTGAAGGCCGCTTACTGACTTGAGCGTTAGAGTATTTTCGGTGGGACAACATTCCGTCGACACCTGACCTCCTGTTCGTAGTTTTGGTGTGCCGGATCCGACTCGGTGGACGGAGTCAAAATCAGACGGATAACTTGACCCGAATCTATTTGAAACTTGGATTTATGACGCATTATTGGCGTCGTCTGTGAGAACGTTACGAAAAGTCTATCACTTTTCACAACAGCTTCCCTATTCAATTCCACAATCAATTTTATCTATTAGAATGGTGAATACTATATTACAAACTAGTAGTCCCGTAAAAGACACGGCCACACCTAACCAGGACCACTCAATTGGTAACCTGGTCAACGGGGTGGTCAACAGAGTACCCGCCTAATTTTTTCAAAATCTGAAGGAACAAATGAGCAATATGAATCAAACATTTCAGATGCTCTGGGCCCGCCAGGAAAATACGAAGTAGGGGGCTTTGTCTGCAGCAGTCCTTACTTTGACCTCCAAGAGAGGAGGTCAGAAGAAGAAGAAGCCATCCAAGAAGACCAGGAAACCGGGCAACACTAAAGCTCCGGAAGCTTCACACGTCTAGAGTTGTCCAAGGTTCGATGGACGTTTGGGCAGCAAAACTCCGGAGGAGAGTCTAGAGCGGAGGAATCCTCGATACTCTTGGGCAGAGACCAAGCATCAGGCTTAGGAAGAAGCCTCCAGGATCGTTAGATCCACTAGTGGCATTAACCGGCTGACTACTCGCCACGTCGGATAAAGAACAGAGTTGAGAACCTACCTCAACTCCAAAAGGACTGGCAACGCCACCCGCACAGATTCGAGGGTGGAGAAGATTTTGAACCGCGTGTTCAAGAATAACGAACATGCAATGGATCTGGACAGATCTCCCTTCACAACACAGATCTTGAATCCCCATTTGCCAGCAAAGTTTAAGATGCCAACCCTTGACCCTTATGATGGGAGTGCTGATCCTATGGATCACCTAAGTCACTTCCGCACCCATCTGAGTCTCCAGGGATTGGAGGACGCAATGATGTGCTGTTGCTTCCCTCTTACGCTGAAGGGAGATGCTTGCATTTGGTTCCATCGCCTCCCGTCAGATTCAATCTAAAGCTTTCGAGAGCTCACTAATCTCTTCCTGACGCAATACGCCTCCAGCTGTTGGAAAGAAAAGCAGACATGACATCTCTCTCATACAACTAGAGGCAAGGAGAGAATCCAAGAAAGTTCCTGGATCGCTTCGTGGTGGAGGCCAAAAAGATTCCTAGGCTCACGGAAGAGATGAAGCATAGCAGTTTTATCACTGCCTAAACAGATGGGAATTTCCTTAGACACTTGGCATATAAGAATCTGCAGACCTTCCGGAAGGCGAAATATATCACCAGTGCCTCGCCGCCGGCCGAAGAGGCTAACGAGGCTAAGCACCTTAAAAGAATTGAACAGCCTCGCTCTTTCCCGATTGAGGAAAAGCGGAAGCACAACGGCAGTAATCTCCCCCGCAGGAAGCAACATAGGACCAGAGCACTAGAACGAAGCGATTACGGACCGATCAACTTGACGCCCCCAATCGACACGCACTCCAATGTCCTCATGTAGATCCGTAGGGAGTTCTTTAAGTGGCCAACACCACTTAAGAAAGCAGAGGGAGAAAATCCAACCAAGTACTACGATTTTCATCAATCTCCCGGACACTCAATAGAAGATTGCAAGACGCTTCGGTGAAAAATCGAGAAGCTCATCCGAATGGGCACCTCACCAGGTTTGTCAGGAACTCTGGACAGAACTCTGGCACATCAAGCAGGGAAGGACCAGAGACTTCCCATCCTTAGAATCGGGTCGCGGTTGGAGTGGTCAACATGATCACAATCCGACCGGCCAAGACCCCAATGAATCACAAGGAACGACAGGCTGTGTGGAAGAAATAGCGCACAGAAGACAACGCCATTAGTTTTAGTGATAACGACATGAGCTATGTAATCTCCCCTCATATAGATCTCCTTATTGTATTCGTATTCGTTTCAGATGGTAGTATTAACTACCAACTGAAACGAGTCTTCATCGATAATGAAAGTTCTTGAGATTTACTTTCTCTTGATGTATTTTTTAAATTTGGTTCAAAAAAGAGTCAATTGAAACCTACCGAAGGCCATCTCTATGGCTTTGACAATGAACCAATGGCCATCTAAGGAACGATCCAGTTGGAGGTTACCCTGAGTACTTACCCAATGACGGCGAGTCGCACACTTACCTTCTTGGTCGTTGATTTGCCCTATATGTGCAACACTATACTAGGCCGCTCATGCCTAACAGTGTTCGGAGCCGTCATATCAATACCGCACATCAAGATGAAATTCCGAACAACATGCGGTATTGATGAAATATTGGGTGATCAAGTCATTGGGCGGACATGTTACATGTCCTAGATCACTCCAAGTGGCAGCATAAATGTGACAGGAGAGCTTGACCATCGAGATGAAGCGACCTACAACAAGGCGCAATCTGATGAGGCAACCGATCTAATCCCACCGAATTCGGAGGACCCAGAGAGGTGCATACAGATTGGGAGCTCACTCATCAGGATATTGCGCGACGAGCTGATAGCGTTCTTACGACAGAACACTAATGTCTTCATGTGGACTTCTGCCGACATATCTGGAATTTCGATCGAAGTAATGGTCCATAAGTTGGGCCTTGATCCCGACCATAAGCCCATTAGGTAAAAGTGCAAGAATCATTTCGTAGAGAAACTCATCGCCATCCGGGAGGAATTGAAGAAACTGTTGGATGCCAGCTTCATCAGAGAGGTCCAATATCCGGATTTGCTCTCTAATATCGTTCTGATAAAAAAAAGTAACAAAAAATGGTGAATGTGCATCAACTTTACTGATGCCTGCCCAAAAGACAGCTTTCCTTTACCCATAATCAACCTATTTGTGGACTCAATATCTGGACACAAGCTGCTGAGTTTTATAGACGTATACTTGGGTTATAATAAGATCCGAATAAGCTCAGAGGATGAGGAGCACACCTCGTTCATGATGGAGCAAAGCATCTACTGCTATAAGATCATGTCATTTGGTTTAAAGAATGCGGGTGCCATTTATCAAAGGCTCGTGAACAAGATGTTCGAGAAGCAGATCGGTCGCAATATGGAGGTGTACATTGATGACATGCTCGTCAAGAGTAAGGCCACCAATGACCATATTCACAATCTGGTTGACTCCTTTGAGGTACTCTGCACGCATCAAATGAAATTAAATCCTTCAAAGTGCATCTTTGGAGTGTCCTCGGGAAAGTTTTTAGGTTTCATCGTCTCTCAACAAGGGATCGAAGTAAACCCAGAGAAAATCAAGGCCCTCACGGACATGATTCCGCTACGGAGTATCAAAGATGTCGAGAGGCTAACCGGATGACTGAAAGCATTGTCCCATTTTTTGGCCAAATCGGGGGACAAGTACCAGCCTTTCTTCAAGGTTCTGAGGGGGACAAAAATAAATTGATTCTAATGGATTGTAGAATACCAGGCAGCCTTCAACGAATTGAAGCAGTACCTGGTCAGTCCGCTGTTGCTGACGTCACACAAGGACAGAGAAGAATTGCACCTCTACCTGGCAGTGTCGGAGGTGGCTCTTAACTCTATCCTCATACACCAGGACTTTGACTCTCAACAGCCTGTCTATTATATGAGCAAGACATTAACCGGTGAAAAGACCCGCTACCCACGAGTAGAGAAGTTAGCCTTGGCACTTGTTTTCTCTGCTCGAAAACTGAGACCTTACTTCCAGGCTCATCGCGTAGTCGTTCTGACCGACCAATCACTGAAGAGCATACTCCAGAAACCCAACGTTTTCGGATGGCTGGTTAAGTGGGCTATCAAGTTGGAAGAGTTCAACATTAAATTCTGACCTAGACTAGCCATCAAAGGGTAGTCTCTGGCCGACTTTATCGTCGAAACCACGACATCAATTCCTAATGAACAGTCCACTAAGGACGTGGGACTGTACGGGGAGGAGCCAGAATAGGTTCTCAATATAGACGAATCGTCTATGGACTCAGGCAGCTGTGCCGGAGTGGTCCTGAGGACCCCAAAACGGTTTGAGGTGAAGTACTTCCTCAAACTCGACTTTTCGACCACCAATAACGTTATAGAGTACGAAACCTTGTTAGCCGGGTTAAGACTAGCAAAAAAGTACTCCGTCAGACGACTGACCGTCTACAGCAACTCTAAGTTGGTCATTAACCAGGTAAACGGGAGTTTCGAGGCATGCAATCCTCACCTAACCAAATACTTGGTTAAGGCAAAGGACACCATCCGAAGATTTAATAAGTTAGACCTGGTCCACGTCCCCAAAACTGAAAACTGGAAGGCCGACCAACTTGTTAGGGTAGCGGCGGCCGAAAATTCAGAACAGTACTTGAGGGACATACGGGAAGTCCTAAGCACTCCCAGCACGGAGAAACAGAAAGCAATGCAAATCTTCGACACAGAAAGCTGAATGATACTTTACCAGAGATACCTAGCGGACGGAGCCAAGCGGATCAAGAAGACGGCCGACTGATACACCATAGTCAATGGACGACTATATCATCGTGGCTATTCGACTCCGTACCTCCTGTGCTTAACCCCTGAGGAGGCAGACTACGCCTTGAGCGAAGTCCACCTTGGGATCTACAAATCGCATATCGACGGTAAAAACCTAGCGTTTAAGATTGTGCGACAGGGATATTACTGGTCGACAATGAAGAAGGACGCCCTCGACTTCATAAAGAAGTGTGAAAATTGTCAGCTTCACGGTAATCTTCACCATCAACCGACCGCTGAGTTGAGATTTTTTCAAGCTCCTTGGCCTTTCGCTCAATGGGGGTTCAATATTCTCGGCCCATTTCTCATCGTGACGGGGCAAAGAAAATTTATCATTGTGAGCATCAACTATTTCACCAAGTGGATGGAAGCCGCCCCGTCGGCCAAGATCACCAAGCACAACGCTTTAGAATTCATCCACTACAGCATAGTCAGCAAATTTGGAGTTCTTGAGGTCATCGTGACTGACAACGGAACCCAATTCTTTAAAAAATGCTTCACCAAGTATTACACCAGTTTAGGTATCAGATTAGTCCATACTTCGGTGGCGTTCCCGTAAGCCAATAGACAGGCAGAGGTCACAAACCGCAGGCTGCTCTACGGTCTAAAGACCAAGTTGGAGGACGTAGGGATCTCCTGGATTGACGAGCTACCATCCGTCCTATTGTCTTACTAGATGACTCCAAAGGAACCGACTCGCGAGACACTCTTTAGTCCCTACTACGAGATTGAAGCAATAATTCTGATTGAGATTGGGCTTTCAAATCTTAGGGTTGACTCCTTCGACCCACAAGATAACTTCGAGAAAATCCGAAAATACCTAGAATTGTTAGAAGAAGCTCGCAACGCTATTAGAATGCGGACAGTAACCTACCAACAACGAGTTGCTCGTTATTACAATAAGAAGGTAAAAGTGCGGCAATTCCAAGTTAGAAACTTGGTCTTATGAAGCATCAATGCTACGGGCAAGACCACCATTTGGAATAAACTTTTTTCGAATTGGGAATGTCCTTTCCTAGTTTCGACCGTTCTACAGAATGAAGTATATAAACTCCGGACCTAGAATGGCAAGTTGGTCCCACAGACGTGAAACGCGATCTACCTCAAGCGCTACTTCCAGTAAGGGCACGGGTTGATCATCTATGTTGCACGTGTATGCTTGTGATAAACATGTCAATATTAATAACATAAATACTTTTTCCATCGTATCTGTTGTTCTTTCATTCCTTTTCTGTTCTATATGTATGTGTGTATGTTTACAGGGTTATACAAACGACCTAAATTTTTCCTAAGTCGGACAGATTTTCCACCGTTAATAATTAAATCGTGGTCATCTAGGCGGCTTATGAGCGATCGAATTAAACATTGGTCATCCAGGCGGCTCATGAGCGGTCGAATTAAACCTTGATCATCTAGGCGGCTCTTAAGTGGTCGAATTAAACCCTGGTCATTTAAACCCTGGTCATTTAGGCGGCCCATAAGCGATCGAATTAAACTTTGATTATCCAAGCGGCCCATACGCGGTTGGATTTAAATCTTGGTCATCCAAGCGGCCTATTGACGATTGAATTAAACCTTGGTCATCTAAGTGACCTATTTGCATTCAAAATTTTAGGAGACTTAAACAGTACACGTGACCTCCTTCACAAGGATATAGCGCGATTAGTTAACAACGGTCGACAGAAACAAAAGTACTCTGTCCAAAGTTGGCCTTCCAAGTCCACATTTAGGTAGTGCCACCAAGCCTCTACTCGCGCTAGTGTAGAACAGGCTTGATGCGACATCAAGATTTACCTTAATGTTTTCTCCAAGACTTAAGCCTACCAGAGAGTACCACAAATATCTCAAGCGAGATAGACGGCTAACTTGTGTACGATACACCAAGTTGGCAAGCAAACCCAAGAACAAGTAATTAAAACGACAACAAAGACAAAGGTACATAATATCAGTAAAATAATCATTTTATTGATTATATTCGTGAATTTACAACTATATACAAAAAAGCAATGGTACAAAATTTACAGTAGAACGGAGCTCCTAGGGGGAGGCAGCGATGGTTCTTGACCGCTCCGGGACTGTGCCATAAGGTTCCCGCGAGGTTGAGCAGAACGGTTTGCTGAGTTAAGAAATTCAACTGCAAAGTTAGGGTTAACCAGCCGTGCAATGCGTCGGTTGAGGTTGACCCCTTCCTACACCCGTGCCCACAGTATCTCGGAGACCTCATGGGGACGTATACGAGTGGCAAACTCGTTCTTCAGTAATGTCATCTGTCCCGAGAGTTAGTCAGTACGCCTCGTCGCCCTGTCAGCTTCCTCTCTCAGACGAATGATCTCCTCCTTCAGCCTGATGTTTTCCTCCTCCATGCTCAATATCACAGTCTGAAGGGTAGCTGTGTTCTCCTGGTACTCCGCGTTATGAAGCTCCATCTCCTCCTCAAACCAGGCGATCTCTCTGTCACGGTCAGAGATCACCAGGTTCATTTGGCGCAATCCCTTGCTAACTGCGCCTATTATTCTCTCATCCTACAAAAGCCAAGAATGTTTAGTAACAAGCAACAGAGAGAAAAATGAGAAGGAAAGTTTCAAAGGTTTACCAGTCAAACTCTGTGATCCGGCCTCATTGGCCTGCTGCGAGACCTTAGCCCTGGCGGCAGATGACTGAAAATAATGATCTCCTGGACAGGCCCAGCAGTGGCCTTCGCCACAAACTCCTTTGGCAACTCCGCCTTAGCAGGCTCTCTGGCAGTAGGCTCCTCCATCAGCTCAACGCTGATGCCAACCACTTGGGGATCTCCAGCGGAAGGCACCTTACGCACCTCCAGGAGCTCTCCAACAGTTGGCTCATTAGGCAACTCAGCAGCTTGCTCAACTAAAGGCTCCGCGGGTGACTCCGATGGCACCGCCAGGTGCTCCGGCTGTGACAAAGTAAGAACGGCACTGCTCACTACAGAGCGCAGCTTGGCCTTGTACGCCTCCATAGCAACCTCAACTCCGCCAACATCGGAGCTATCTTTGATCCCAGTAAACTGGCCAACCAAAACATAACTTGGCTCTATGGAGAAAGAAGAAAAAGGCATCATCGTTGCTGCCTTCTTCTGCTTTGGACTGCTGAGAACTTCTTCGATGAAAGGTGCACCAGCAAACTCAATCATAAGGGCCCCATCCTTCCTCTTACGGGAAGGCACCTTCATCTTCTGCATCGGAGAAGGTGGTCCCCATCATGCATTCTTGGCCTCTGCACAAGAAACCAAATGGTCTCTTTGAAACTCTAGAATGTGGCCCTCCATGAGCTTTAGAAGTGGCTCCACCGCAGTAGTTTCCTCGTCGGTGGGCGTCCCCGTGTAAATATCGAGCACCCTGCCCCAATCTCTGGCCGAAGGCTAGGATGAGTCCACATGAATATAAAAGAATTTATTTTTCCAGTTCTTCAGGGAATCATATATAGGACAGCTAATTTAGAGTCCTTGTGGGGACAGGGACACCCCTTCTCCACCCTGGATGAACTGAAACATTACTCTGACCGCCTCCACCGTCAACAGCTTTGAATGCTAACGAAGAAAGATGCAAAGTGTACACAAGCAACACACAACATTGGCGTGAAACTGTGCCATGGGATCTGCAGGGTAGTCAAAATATCCAGCAACTCGTCAGGAATTGGGAGATGTAACCTATTCCTCAAGTGGGCCTCATATATGGTGATGTAGCCAGTAGGAGGGGAGTACGCCCTGTCTTCCTTGCAGGGCATCCTAAGAACGATCGCTTAATAAATATTGTACTCAATGTACAACTCCCTTACTTCACTGGCCTTAATCACTGAAGCAATTTTGGTTATAGAAGGCGCCATGGAAGGGGAAGCAAGAATGTTGCAGAATACTTAAAAAATTTTTAGGAAAGAAAGTGTGAGAAGTTTGAAACGTAACAGATGGAATATTTAAAGGCGTGTGAATGCTGGCGAAGGAGAACCATCTCGTAAACGCGTGCCCATCATTGATGACACGCGTCACTCCCTAAAAGGGTGCAATCGAATTAGATCCTCTGACACATTAATTACCGAAATTACAAATTTACTGCATGCAAACGCATGGCCAACTTTTCAACTGATAGTTCGGCGGCATGATGGCGCGTCATTTCAACTCCCACTAGTTCTCCGAATTCTAGCATAGACGGTTAACAAATCCAGTCAACGCTTTCTTCAATAGTTCTCTAAATTTTGGCCCAAACGGTCAACGGATCCGGTCAACGCTTCCTTCACTAATTCTTCGGATTCTGGTCTAGACGGTCAACGAATCTGGTCAACATTTCCTTCAACAGTTCTCCAGATTCTGGCTCAGACGGTCAATTAATCCGGTCAACATTTCCTTCAAAGTTCTCTGAATTTTGGTCCAGGCGATCAACAAATCCAGTCAACTCTTCCTTCAACAGTTCTCTGAATTTTGACCTAGATGGTCAATGAATTCGATCAATGATCTTCTCAGCCAGTTCTTTGGATCTTGACTTTACGGTCAACAATTGCAAGCAACACTATCAGCAAACTAAGAGTCGTCACCAGGTCACCTCAGGTAGGTAGCCCAACTAATCGCGTCTCATCTTGAATATATTGGAGGTCGAAGTCCCAGACCACCAACATGGGGGGCTAGTGATAGTGTGCCAGTAATGGGCTGGCCCAAGAAGGAAGAACGACCCAAATCCACAACGATCCATTCGCGCCTGGACAGTCAACGCTAACCGTTGACCAGATAAAAGGATAATGAGCCAGTCAAGCCCAAAAGTAGGACGGCCCACTTGGGCCCAAAGTGGTCAACGCTTCCGTTGACCGAAAGCATGACCAGTTGATCGGCTGAAGACCAAACCTCACGCGGCCAAAACCCAGTTTAGCCTACGCTTTCATCCTCGATCAGTAACGGTCTTCTCCCCTGATTTCACGCTCTCCACATAAGGCAATCTTTATTATAACGGTCATCAGTAGAATCAATGCGCATCCCTAAAAGAATGTGCCAGAATCCTTTCTCTATCTGTCGGAAACCCTTACAGTTACAGAACAGAGAAGAAAATCAATCAATTTAACGACCGTTACTGCCATAAGTGCTTCACAACTGAAAAGGTAGCGATCCCAATAGAGCGCAAAAATCAAGCCATTCTGCACAAGAAAGACATCACAGTACAACAGCTATAAAAGGCCATTGAGTTCTCACTCCAAGGCACATTCTCATTTTACTTGCAAAAGCCTTACATAGCAAAAGCTCTCATGCTTTCAACATTTTTGCACACACTCTCTCTTACTCTCTTTGCTACTACATTCCCAGGGGATACAATACTTAGAGATATCGCTCCTCACGAGCAGCAAAAGCTTTTCTACTTACAAGAGTACTGCCACATTACAAACACTCATTGCATCTCATTACGTTCACCTTCTTATTTTGAAGGCCGCTTACTGACTTGAGCGTCGGAATATTTTCGGTGAGATAAAATTCCGCTGACACCTGGCCTCTTGTTCGTAATTGTGGTATACAATATCCAGATTCGGTGGACGGAGTCAAAATTAGACGGACGATTTGATCCGAATCTGTTCAAAATTTAGATCCATGAAGCATCACTAACCAATTTTATTTTTAATATTTAGCGTAAATTTATTATTTTATTAATTGTATAAAAATATTAAAAGATTTTTCAAAATAATAATTACCTCTCATTCTTCTAAATGTTTTTTCTAAATTATTTATTTCCAATTTTTTTCAACTATTTTTTTATCAGTTGATGAGTTCGAGGATCTTGATTGTTGTACGGACAGGAAGATTTGAATTTTATCCGTCGAGCATCAAACATGCTCGATCTTTGTACATCTTTAATTTGAATCATGTACAATTACTAAATAAGGTCAAATGATTAGCGAAACTTACTCTCCGATATATCCTCTAACGTTCAAATCAGTATCTTCTTAAATGAGAGAAAAAATAGATGATGCATACCAAGTATGTTTTTGTCCAATAGCTTGCGCTCTTATTAAAGCGTCTTAATTAAAGAGAGATTACGCTTTTAGCGTTTTAAAGTTGTTTTTTTCTTTATCTTAGAAGATATTGAATAATTGTGGGATCCCCTTTCCTGTTGGAGAGGACAAGTTTTCATAGGAGTTGGGCGACGACTGATTTCTCATGTCAAACCATATAGGAAATTGCTAGATGGATAAGTTTTATCCTAATGGCGGTTTTGATCAACACCCGAGGTCGTTAAGAGATAAGAATAAAAAACCGCTATGGTAGTTGAATTGGTCTCAGCCTAATCACAAAATTAAACTGCTTAAGGGTGTCAGCCAAATTTGCTAAAATGAACCATGCGGATGGTTTGGGCCGCTGAAACTTGTTTTCTGGCTTAGAATCATTTTGGGCTGATTTCTTTGCATTGTCGGATATAATACTCATCACCAGTAAATCTAAAAATGATAAAAGTTCAAATACAATTGGTGAAATTAAAATATTATACTATAAACGAAAACACATCAATAAATTATATGTAACTACTAAGGTTGTGCTAAAAAGTTGACAATATTGCGACGGCAATATGCCTAAATTTTACTTACACAGAAGTATGTGAAAACATAGTTGTTAAAACCTAAATTAATAAAAATTATTGAACGTAAATATCTCGTGAATTTTTTAGTAATTGAGAAGGAATTTTGCACATAAAATTTGTTAATAAGTATTTGCAGCCGATTATGGAGGTTGAAGACTTACTTTATGCAGAAACAATTCAATGATGTTTCTTTTGGATTGAGATGCATGATGAGAGCAAGAGGTTGAAGACTTCTAATTCCTGTGAAAATGTTTATGATATATGATTTACTTGACAATGAAGAAATTCAAAAACTAGTGAGTTTGAGAAAAAAAATTATCAATAATTCTCAGATCAATAAAAAACAGATGTAAAACAAAAGTTGATCTAAGTCCAAATGGTACAAACGGACTGTATCTTCATCGACTTCTCTAAACAAGTAACCTTCGTTTGTACAAATTCATTGCTTTCGGACTTTTTAGATCTTCCTTCACCAACTTGATGATTTTCAGGCACACTAAAACTCCGATATCTTCACCACCGACGGCACTCAATAGGCTTACAAGTTAGGATTGTATTTGAAGTTTGTGGTGGGTGAACCTTTTAGGCTTTAAACACAAACCATTATGAAAATATGGAAACCTTTTAAGTACTTGGTGACTCTCTGAATCAAAAGATAGCGGAGTATTATGCTTGATCTCTTGATTTGGAAGAGTTGAGACCCAAAATATATAGAAAATATTCTGTCAAATTTGCACGAACAGCAAGCGAAATTCTCTAGCAACTTTTCACGCGAGCCAAAATTTGCGCGGGCATTGCATGGAAAATTTTAACAATGTGGAGCTTGATCTAACATCAAGCCAGCTTCAAAAGAATCCCATACTACTGAAGAAACAACTCAAAAAACAATAATTTGTGAAGAAATTTACAGATCACACATATACCAGACTCACTGAGGACACCCCCATAAGTACATGATCAATGAAGATGCCTTAGGTCAAATATCTCAGTGCTGCATAAATGAAGCTCCCATTAGTCAAAACCCCCAAACTCCAATGTCCACTAATGAGGCAATGTATTTCATAATTTCCCCATTTACTTAGACCAACAGATCATATATGCCCTTTCAAAACACAGTTGTCCACGATTCAACATTAAAGGTGTTAGATTTAAAAACTTGTTTGAACCGCAATAAAACACGTAATAGGCTAAGTCAAGCACACGAACAGCACACACAAACAATAAAGACGAGATTTTTACGTGGAAAACTCCCTAAGAAACGAGGGAGAAAAACCACGGGACACGGAGTCCAAAGTTTTCACTATCAGTTGTTGGTCGGTTACACAAACCCGGTTATACAAACCCCAAATCAACCAAAAACAGTTTCAACTAATGTGGACAGCCCGTACAAGAAGTATAAAGCATAAGAGAAGAGATGGAACCCGGTAGACAATTTTCACGGTAGCACGAGTCACGTACGTGGGATCACCGAAAACTGAAAATTGATTGGAAACCCGAACGGAGGCTCAAATCTTCCTCTTCTTCTTCTTCTCTCTCTTTTCTCTCTTTTCTCTTCTCTGGAACGGCGCTCAAAAGTGTTGGAATTACCCTAAAACCGAAAGTCGCGCGTTTTATATCGCAGGCGGCCGCTCGAGCGGCTGGCGAGCATCTAGCGAGCGGCCGTCATTCTGGTCCGCCCGCTCGAGCGCCTCTCGAGCACAGGGCGAGCGGGCGACATTCTGGAATATGAGCTCGAGCATCCAACGAGCACAAGGCGAGCATCCGACATTCTGGAAGAACCGCTCGAGCATCCAAATAAGTTTGAACTCATGCGGTGAGGATATGGACCTCCACCCGCCTCATCAATTGGGTATGGGCCCACACGGAGTGACCCATAACCCAACAAACTTCCCCACGATCAGTGTGTGGGGCCATACGCCGTCATCCGGCGATAGCACAACAAATTGCAAGCTTCCCCTTTTCAATGTCTTGGTCTTCATATCCCGATCCATTCTCCTCGGTCCGATCTTTTCCAACACCAACGAACCCGTGTCAATAACATTCCGCACCCATTGATACCTCACATCAATGTGCTTTGATTTAGCGTGAAAAGATGAGTTCTTACTAAGATGGATTGCACTTTGGTATCACAAAGCAACACATATCGGTTACGCTTGAGACCAAGTTCCCGAATGAACTTCTTCATCCATATCTCTCCTTGCTTGCCTCCGTAATAGCAATGAATTCCGCTTGATAGTAGAGAGAGCAACACATTTACAATCTCGATTGCCCGAGAAACAGTCCTCCTGCAAACATAACTAAGTACCCCGGTAGACTTAGTGAGTCGACATCACCCGCCATATCTGCGTCGAGTATATCCAACCAAAGAGAGGCTAATTACTTCCAAAGCACAAACACTTTGCTTGAAGTTCCTCGAAGATACTTGAGAATCCATTTCTGAACCAATGCTGCCCTTCTAGGGATTTGATAAGAACCGACTAACAACTCCCAAAAGATAGGCTATCCTGGTCTCGTACATACCATGGCATACATTAGGCTACCTACGGTGAAGAATAAGGTATACCTTTCATGCGTGTCTTTTCATCTTGATAGAGAGACATTGTGAGTACTCGGCAAGTGATTGGCGGTGTGTGCTCACCGATTTTGCCTTTTCCATGTTGAAACGTTGAAGCACTTTCTCCACGTAACTCTCTTGTGACATCCACACTTCCTTGATTTGCGGTCGCGAAAAATTCTAATTCCCAGAATTTGCTTCGCCGGTCCCAAATCCTTCATAGCAAAGGATTTCCCAAGTTATCGCTTCAACTCCGTAATCCGAGAGGTATTACGCCTAACAATCAGCATATCATCCACATAAAGCAAAAGAACAACAAAATCATCCTCTGAGAAAGTCTGAACAAAGACACAATGATCCGAGGTCGTTTTCTGATAGCCCTGACTGACCATGACAGACTCAAACTTCCTGTACCATTGTCTTGGTGCTTGTTTCAAGCCATACAGACTCTTCTTGAGGTGACACACCAAGTTCTCCTTCCCCTTGACAAGGAATCCCTCCGGTTGCTCCATGTAGATTTCTTTTTCAAGATCACCGTGAAGAAATGCTGTCCGCACATCCATCTGTTCTACCTCCAGATCAAGAACAGCAGCCAATCCCAGCACCACTCGAATGGAAGACATCTTTACCACGGGTGCAAAAATCTCGTCGAAGTCAATACCCTTCCGTTGATTGAAGCCCTTCACAACCCGATCTTGCTTTGTACCTCGGTTGTGTCGTTTTCATCTGTCTTCAATCAAGACCCACTTGTTCTTCAATGCTCTTCTTCCCTTGGCGGCCTTGTCAACTTCAAAAGTGTGATTCTCATGCAGCGATGCCATTTCTTCTTGCATTGCTTCCATCCACTCCGCCTTGTGTTCATCCTCCATAGCTTCCTCGAAGCATTCGGGCTCTCCTCCGTCTGTGAGTAACACATACTCCTCGGCTGACAGACGAGTAGGGGGTCTTCGATCTCTCGTGGATCATCGGAGTGGAACAGGCTCAATAGACTCTGCAGTGTCAGGAGGAACAACCTTATCCTCATCACTATCGGGCATTACAGTCTCGTGATCTTCTTCATCTTCAACATTGCCTTGACTTTCATTCTGCTGACTAACAGGTGTCGGCAGAAGATCTGATTCACGTGCCCGGCTGTCATCATCCTTGGAGACAAACTCTGAACATTTGCCGATATCCTCTATAGTCTCGTTCTCAACAAATACAACATCTCTAGATCGAACCAGTTTCTTCTCAATTGGATCATACAAACGATACCCAAATTCATCTTCCCCATAACTGAGAAATATGCACTGTCTGGTCTTTGACTCCAGCTTGGTCCTTTCATCTTTGGGAACGTGAACGAAAGTCTTGCATCTGAATACGCGCAAGTGATCGTAGGATACATCTTTTCCGGTCCATATCTTTTCAGGAACTTCACCATTTAAGGTACCGTGTGGTGACAAGTTGACGACATGAGCCACGGCCCTCAAGGCTTCCCCCCAAAACGATCCAGGGAGCTTCGCCTCCGAAAGCACACATCGGACCCTCTCCATCAAAGTCTCATTCATCCTTTCGGCTACCCCATTCAGTTGCGGTGTCTTCGGTGGAGTCTTTTGATGACGAATTCCATGAGATCGACAGTACTCATCAAAAGCTCCGATGTACTCCCCACCATTATCACTTCGGATGCATTTCAGTTTCTTCCCCGTTTGCCTCTCAACCAAGGCATGAAAGTGCTTGAAGAACATAAGAGCTTGATCCTTCGATTTCAGCGAATACACCCATAATTTCCAAGAGCAGTCATCAATAAATGTGATGAAGTAGAGTGCACCTCGAAGTCTTCACCTTGAATGGACCACATATGTCGGAGTGGACCATTCAAAAAGATCCGTCTTCCTTGTAGATGAGTTGCCGTTGAATGAAATCATCGTTGCTTTCCCGGCCATGCAATGACAACAAGTCTTCAATCGAGTTGTCTTCACACCTCGAAGGCGATTTTTCTTCGCCAAAATGATTCGAGCCCTTCTCACCCATGTGACTCGGCCGGCGGTGCCACAAATCTAAAAGCTCCTCATCTCTAGCAACATGCACATCTCCCGCCAGTAATCGAAGCTTGCAACATATACAAATTAGAAACTTTTCTACCCCGAGCCACAACTAGAGACCCTCTAGTCAACTTTCATGCTCCCGCGCGAGAAGGTCTTTGCAAAAACCCTCATCATCAAGCTTACCGGTAGAGATTAGATTCGATCCCAACATCCGAAACATGTCTAACGTCCCTCAACAAAGAACTTGGTTCCATTACTTGTGGTGAGACACACATCACCATAGCCAGCAATACGGGGCATAGCTTCATTGCCCATTTTCAACACTCCAAAATCGCCAGGAGTGTATGATGTGAAAAACTCTTTCCTTGACGTGACGTGAAGTGAAGCACCACTGTCCACCACCCAGCTAGTCTCAAGATCTGCCAGATTCACCACCTCATCCTCTTGGCACACTAGCCAAAGATCGGCCCAGTAACAACGGTAGCTCTTTCTTCCTCCCGAGTCTTGTCGGTCTTTTTCTCACTACCTTCACATTCTCACGCTTCCATTTGTAATATGCTTTTGATGTGGCCCTTTTTGCCACAGTGATGGCACTCAAATTGATATATCGGGCCCGTGACTTGCTGCGTCCTTTCTCTCGATTTACGATGGCGACTTTTACTTCTTCCCTGGATTGATAACTGAGCACCTCGGAATGAGAAGGCGATGATGTCCTTGTGACCGTCTGGACTCGTTCATAAGCAAAGAGGCAATAACTTCATCTAACTTTAAGGTATCCTTGCCGAACAGCAAGGTCGTGACGATGTGATCATAGGTGGCCGGTAGAGAAGCCAGTAGAACCAGTGCCTTGTCCTCTTCCTTGATTTTCTCATCAAGAGCAGACACTGCGTCAATATCCGATTGAATTCATCCAAGTGCTTCTCAAAGCTCCCTCCTTCTGATAACCGTAAGCCATAAAATTGCTTCTTCACATGCAATCTGGTTGTCAAAGATTTTGACTTGTAACGGCTCTCCAATTTCTCCCAGATCTCCGCCGGATCAGTTAGGCCAATAACTTTTTGAAGAGTGTTGTCCGCCAAGCACAACTTAATAGTGCAATTCGCAAGATCTCTCTTGTCTTGCCAGTCTTCATCGGTTATCTTTTCCGGCTTTTCATCTTTCTTCTTCAAAGCCTTCACTGTCCCTTCTCTCGTCAAAATATTCTTCACACTCTCTTGCCAGAGAATGAATTCCCCTGTCCGTTAAACTGCTCAATGCCAAAAGGTAGATTCTTCGACGAAGAAGATGCCATTGATTCAAACAACTCACAAGACCCAACACAAACCAAGATCTATGATACCACTTGTTAGATTTAAAAGCTTGTTTGAACCGCAATAAAACACGTAATAGGCTAAGTCAAGCACACGAACAGCACACACAAACAATAAAGACGAGATTTTTACGTGGAAAACTCCCTAAGAAACGAGGGAGAAAAATCACGGGACACGGAGTCCAAAGTTTTCACTATCGGTTGTTGGTCGGTTACACAAACCCGATTACAAACCCCAAATCAACCAAAACAATTTCAACTAATGTGGACAGCCCGTCTAAGAAGTATAAAGCATAAGAGAAGAGATGGAACCCGGTAGACAATCTTCACGGTAGCAAGAGTCACGTACGTGGGATCACCGAAAACTCGAAAATTGATTGGAAACCCGAACGAGGCTCAAATCTTCCTCTTCTTCTTCTTCTCTCTCTTTTCTCTCTTTTCTCTTCTGAAGACAGCGCTCAAAGTGTTGGAATTACCTAAAACCGAAAGTCGCGCGTTTTATATCGCGACGGACCGCTCGGCGGGCTGGCGAGCATCTAGCGAGCGGCCGTCATTCTGGTCCGCCCGCTCGAGCGCCTATCGAGCATCTATCGAGCGGGCGACCTTCTGGAAAATGTGCTCGAACGCCTCTCGAGCACAGGGCGAGCGGGCGACATTCTGGAATATGAGCTCGAGCATCCAGCGAGCACAAGGCGAGCATCCGACATTCTGGAAGAACCGCTCGAGCATCCAGCGAGCTGAACCCATGCGGTGAGGATATGGACCTCCAACCGCCTCATCAATTGGGTATGGGCCCACACGGGAGTGACCCATAACCCAACAAAAGGTGGTAAAGCAACAATTTGTTTATTTTGAAGAACATAAGTGAAACAAGTAAAATTGTATTGATTCCTTTATTTGAATATAAAGGTGGATGGAGGTTGAAGGATTTGAAGCGAAATGAATTGTCAGATTCAGCTCTATAGTAACTTGATTCAAAACTATAAAGAACAGCAGATTAGCCCAAGTTATTCTGCCGCCGATTCCCCAATTGCAATACTATGAGCATAAGGGCCGCCACGATCAGAATAGATTTGTTGAACACCCAAAAGCGTAAAACACAATTCCAATGCAAAATGCAGCAAATTTGATCTTGACAGATTAATTTACCTCATATTCAACTAATTCAGCTGAGACAATCAATACCAGAAGCGCCGAAACCCGAGTAAAATTACAAAATTCAGAGAGTTTAACAGTAAAAATTTCGCTGATAGAGGCAAAGGAAAAAGTTCAAGAAATTATAACATGCTAACTTTTCATATTCCATTATCCTTCGAGCTTACTTCTCAGAGGAGTTCTGTCCCCTCTTCTTCCCGAATCCAACAACTGCAATCCAAAAAAGAAAAAGAGAGAGAGAAAAAGAAATACCAAAAGAAAAAAAAATGAGAAGCCAATTAGTAATTAAGCTAGTCCATAACGGGAACAAACAATTGAAGGGGAAAAACAAGCATATATGAAGAGTGAGAGGGAGGGAGGGTGGGCATACCGGCGGCGACAAAACGGCGATAGTAGCTCTTGCGCTTGTAAGCGCGGCCACGGGGCTTCTTCTTATCCTGCTTAGCGACCTTAGGCGCTTGTCCTCTCACCTCACCGGCGCGTGCAAGCGATCCGTGGAACTTTCCAGCAAAATTACCATCGGAAGAACCCCAGCTGAAAAATATCGACTTATTAATAGAAATACGTGGAAATTGAGAAAAATAATATATTTATTAATATTATATTTAATTATATTTTTTAATAAATTTAAAAATAAAAAAAAAAAAAAATCCTTTAAAACTAACCCGACTCATCATAATCATAAATTTACATATAAAATTTTGAAAAAATTTTCACTAATAAGAAAATGACAAACAATATAAAAAAATAAATGCTCATATTTATCGGTATATAAATACAATATATAATTTATATGAATCACATTTAATATCGAAATAGTCCACTTCAATAAAAGAAGCAAATAGCAGAGGTGGTTATGAGATTTATTTTCTTTGTTACTGCTCAATGTACATTATAACTGGTTGATAAAAATATAATATTGACTGAACTTTTTTATTACTTACATTCAGATTATATTTTTAACATTATAAATAATATTTTGGAGTTTAAGATTTTGGATAAATTAAAAGCTAATGAACTACATTTTTTTATACTTATATATTAATAATATAGGATCTTTTAATCCCATCAATAATTACAATATTATTGAAGTTAACCTTTAGTGTTAGGGGTAAAGTAGGAGATGAAAAAAGAAATGAGATGACACTAAAAACTATAGAATGTGTATTCTTTTTAAAAATTAATTGGATATAAAAGTTCATTTTATAAATTTTACAATTTTTAGTTCCATTAAAAAGAATAGTTCTAGAAGTAACAATAGTAAAAATATAAATAATATATAAATATAACAAAGTTATTATAATAAATATTTTTTTTATTTTTTAAAATTATAATATTAAAAATATTTAATAAAATAAATGACATATAATATATTTTTTTATAATATTTTATATAATTTTATTTTTAAATATTTTTTTATTAGGATCATACCTAACATAAGGTGACCTATAGACATTAGCTTAGCACAAGCCAACCACGTTTCATTTTGAGCAAAAACATATTTGTCTCGTGTTATACCTGACGCTGACTGATTTAACACTATTAGCAAAACTAATTAAATATCATATTATTTTCATTTATTATTTGCCACAAAAAACAATTAATAAAAGTCAAATAATTATGTTTTTTTTAAAAAAAAATTGAGTTTAACTTCGTTATTAAATAAATACAATAAAACAAAACTTCATATAAGTTTAAGTTACACAAACCTGTTTTCTCTTATAAAAAGCATAAATTATCTTCAAAAGGTGACATTTTAACATATATTTAACCTACGAACAAAGTATTTCTAAACACTTCTCACAAAGAACAAAACACCCTCCCCTTCAGCTTAGGCATGCATGCCAAAACCTCAAAGATGACTGCGCTGCTGCACTTCCCGTGTAACCACTGCAACCTGTTGTCATTGCTATCGAGGGAAATGAAAGCCTCTCTTAAGCTGGGATTCTCAAAGAGATCCAAAGCAGCAAAGTACAACGATTGCTCGACGCCTTCTATCGCGTCCAGTGCATTGATGCAGCTAGCAATGCTAAAGCTCTTGTCCTTTGACCTTGCTCCGACTGTTCTCCGTCTCGAAGCGGCAACCATATCTAACATGGCTTCCACCATAGCCTCCGTTATTTCTTGATTTTTTCTTCCCAACTCAATAGCTCGTGCATCTGGCGTGCACTTCCTCTTAGTCTCGGCTGTAGATCTTGTGGCTGCATTTTCGGCTGAAGCAGCATAGCCTTCGATGGACCTTGATGGTGCGGGGGCTTCACCTTCGGTAGCCTTGTTTTCTATGTCTTCATAGTGGCTCGACTGGGCATACTTACCTACAACTTCATTGTCACTGAATATTGTGCACAGTTGCTCATAAATAGGAGAGTCCTTGATTTTAACTGGCTTGGGCTGAGCATGTGCCTATAGTTAAAATCAATCAGGAATTTAAGTCAGTTTACCAAAAAAATTGAAAATATTCAGATTTTTGTATTATAATAATTTTTGACATTTAGCGTGTATAAGGAAGTTTAAATTATCATAGAAATTAATCAACAATAATATACGTTGACAATAATTAACAGTGATGATATTCTTGTTTGTGATATTCCTGTCATTGGTAATTTTTATGGTCAAAAAAATATTTTTGAACGGATTGATTGATCACTGAGTGATGATTTCCCAAATATCGGTGGGTTATTGGAGCCAGCTGCCGATGGCGAGCAACAAGGATGGGGGCTTTATGTCCCAGTGTTTGAGTCACATTCGGGTCAAAACTTTCATTAATGAGTTTTGTTGTCAATAGCAAGCAGTTGATGAGTTTCAGAAACTGATTTTTCAGAGTTTAACCTTAAATTTTCTGCCTATTGCCTGCATGCGCCAAACATCAAAAAATACAAAGAACACTTTTCCACAAATTATTTTACAACAAATAAACAGAGCCCAAATGAGAAGGAAAAAAAGTACAGAGGCAACATACCCCAATGCCTTCCCACAGATCAAATCCCATGCAGCAAGTGTCATCAACAGCGAACTCATTTTGGTCCAAAGCAGACTTCAGATTGTTGTAACATGTCCGGAGGACATCCAGGTGCTTCCTCAACTGATTGTTATTGAAGTTAAGTGCTGTCCGTCGGTTAAATTCATCGCGTATCTGACCCCATGATTTCTTATCGAAAACATCGTTCGGTCTATTTCCCAGCTGTATCTGTTCCACAATCAAGTCTGTGAATATCTTATCGAGTGCAGCAGTCCATCTTGTCCTCAGCCGTTCTTGCTTTATTTGATGCTCATTGGTTTCACTGTCCATATGCAAGACTACAAAACACAACCTCAAAGAATCACACAATCTAAGTCAAAAATCAAAGATAGGGGTGGGAAGTTGAAGCAAATAAATCTATAATTGACAAACTACACGCAACAATATTTTGTAATTGCCTTGACATGGATAAAAATATTGGTATCAGTAGCGGCCATTAATAAATATGCAATGATATTGATATATCTGAAAAAAAAAATTTTAAATTTATAAGCTGAACTGATATATTATTGATACAACAATATGTCATGATAATGAAAAATATTAGCATTGTGAGATCCAACACTGATACTTACCAACTAATATTAAATTAGTGGTCTTGACCCATGACGTGAAATGTGCATGGTTCACCATAAGTGGCAAGGCCAACGCCACAATTCTAACACAGTCATCAATTATTTGATCCTTTTGTCCCAACAACTACAATATAAAGCCTTATCAATTTTTCTCTACCTTACTAATGTCATAGTTATATTTAAGATCAGTCAAATTCTGTCATTTTTGGCTTCATTCTCTACAATAACAGATTGACTACAATCTTTTTTAAGGCTTCATTAGATAGCTAGCAAAATATTTGGTTAATATCACTTGTAGTTAGTATTGTGTGAATGTGATGTAAGTAGGTGGTTAGACGATTGTGTTGTTGTAATGATTCCAAGGAGCCTATAAATGTCGAGGTGGCCAAATCGTGTAAAAGTAATGGATTAAGTATTGAATGATTTTGGTTGCCTTTGTCTATAATTCTCCTTGACTTTGATCTAATTCTCTCTTTTCTAGCTTTTTTGTCCAAAAGTCTTCTCTTATTGATGTAACGTCACATTCCCCTTACAAACTACCATAATTGATAGTTAAAAACAATACTTCCTCGTCATTTCATAGCAATAGACATCACAAATGAAAATATCAATATTAAATTCAATATCAATCACATTCATATTGATATTGGATATATTAGACAACACATATTGATATTGTATATATTAGACGGAAAAAAATTCTAAAAATTGTAAACTAACAAGGTCGTATCGACCAATATGGAACAACATTGTGATGTGTATCAAAAAATATTGGTACTGTGGGACCCCAATACTAATACATTTTGTTTGATATATATCATATCAGCCGATATTTTTATCAATAGTGACATTTTAGGAACATTACCACATTCTTACCCATAATTTTTAGAAAAATTTCAAACATTTACCCAACAGTTAGAGGTACAAAAGTTTCAGAACCATGCATTTGGTTAAGTAGCTCTACCCCTTCTTACACTTTGCAATCCCTCAATCTATGTCCTAAAACCATCGGTCTCTATCATGGATAAAAATATCGATATCAATATTATCGATATCAATATTGACTGCTGCCATAATGGTATTTAACATGTCAGGCAATATATATTAGCATCAAATAATATCGAAAGAAAAATAATTTTGGAAAAATGTAAACTGATAGGAAAATATCGACAAATACATTAGCCAAATATTAGTCATATAGGCCGATATTTTAAATATTACCGATACAAAAATATATCATAGCATCGAGGCCCCTTGATACCGATAACTTTCGGCCGGTATTTCCATGCTTTTAAGTGAATATGATGCAGATGAAATGCCAATGGCTACAAACCTAGCTAACACCTCATTCTAACATACAAAAGACCCTTATCCTCACAACCAAGCAGCACGAGGAAAGGGGAAAAGAAAGTAAAGCCACAAAACATTACGCCTGAACCTAAAACCGTCACGCCCACCCCTTGAAGCCTATGGTAACCACCTCTTCCAAAGAGGTATTTTCAACATATATTTAAGGTCATTATCACTTAGGAAACTTTTACTAGGTTTCCGAACAGTATCACTATTGTTGGAATTGAAAATTTTGATGTGGCCAAAGGTTGAATCAGTGTTGAAAGTCATATTAAAGATTGATTCAGTATTACCATATCACTATTTTTTTCATCTCCTGATCCCCAATTGCTTTCATTTATTTTATAGTTTTCATGGATGTTTCATTTAAATCCATCTCTTCGATTCCATTAGACTTTTCTAGTTTCTAACCCCATTATTCTGATCTTGTTTGCTTCCTCTTCTTTTTTTAGTTATAGGCCATTTTCTGCAAAACATCTTCTTTTGCATCTTTGCGGACCCTGTTCAAAATCATGCACAGTGTGCAACATGGGATGCAAGGAAGAAAGAAGGCATAATACAAAGATTGTAAAATGCCTGCAAAATCCAGAAAAGCAAACTGATTTGAAGCACAATCCCTGGTAGCTTAAAATTGAAAGCAATCACACAGAAGTAAAATTTTGATTATAGAATAATATAAGCTCCTCATGTATGTCAGTTTCAAGCATGTAAGCTACATTTTCTTTACAGATAATAGAGGAAACAGTCCATAACAAAGCTAAACAGAGGCATAAGATCCACCACATCTAGTGGGAAAATGCTTAGTTTGATTAGGTTAATGAAACAAGAATCACATACAAAAATATAGAATCGCATTTTCGAGAGGTTTGACTCTCCCATTTCTTCCAAATCTAGGAAGAAAAAGAAAAAACACAACATTGACACCCAAAAGAAAGTTCTAACCTCCCAGTGAGTAGAGGCAGGAGCATTTAGTTCCATCCCTAGCGTCTTGCTTAGCTGTGATTCAAATTTCCAAAGTGACAGAGGGGTTCAAAATACCTCATCGAAGATGAAAACTTGTTGTCATGCTCATTCCACAACTGATATCATCAGCCTAAACTTGGCAATTCATTTTAAGAGTCGGACATCCCTCAGTTTGGATGAACTCCATGTTATGGAACTTGAACCATAGATGTATACAAATGCATGATATCGACCACCAACCACTAATTCTTTAGTTAAATAACATTCTCCTGAATCAATCCCAAAAATTGATGATCCCATATTGATGATGAACTCCATATCAGATAATACTAATCATCAATCTTTCATTCAACAATATTCTGAGTTGCTAATTAGACTTGTTTGTTTGACAATTCATGGGTTCCTGATCAAAGAAATGTGCTTCCTGATCAAATAAATGTGCTTTGGTCAGTGGTTGCTTATTCCCACTATATAAAGCATAGTGTCTCTTCTCATCAAATATCTTATGGATGCACACTGTACTTAACATTCAGAACATAACACAAATCCATAGCAACCTTTGTATCCATACCATTTTTTGCAAGTATAATGAAAGACTATAAGAAGTAATTGTTTTCTTTCACTTTTCTCCTTTAGTTTTGAAAGGAAGAAACTAAATGATTCATTCAATAAGGTCATTTCACATCAACGCGACAACCACTTCCAGTCATATCCAATTCAACTGACCTTAGGTAGAACAATAAGAATCAAACAAATGTCTTCTATCCCACCACTGAGTTTGTAAACTTCGTAGGCTTCGTTCAACTCTAATCCATCAATTAAGAAAATGAAGAATTGGGGCTTGGACCAAGGGAAAATTATAAAGATAGTCCCAACTTTTTCCTTTTTTCTTATTTTATTCTTAACTTTAATTTTATTACCAATTATTACCCTGCAAAAAAAATTTGTACGGAACAATATAATCATATGTAGATGCACAAAACAATAATCGTGCAGTAAGAAACACAATGATTTTACTAGGAAAACCCCTTTATAAATGGAAGAAAAACTAATAGACTTTATGTCTGAAATATCTCTACTATAAATAAGTCTAGTTATAGCATACCCTCCAAACACCATAAGTTATAGGCACCTTATAGTGACATTATTAGAGCAAAACAAGACAAAAATGGTAAAACATTTTACTTAAGCTAAAATAGCATATGGAATATTAACGATGGCAAAAGCTTTTTCTTCTTATTTTCTCTCCTTTCCATCCCCTATTCGGTACAATCAAGTGTTTGAAAAAATCGAGTTAAAGCTACGTTAATCAAACATTAATGCAGCAATAAGTAAAGATGGTGGTAAAATGGTGTTGGGTGGTACATTGAAACTTTACATATGCAAATCCGTGAAACAAATACCAACAATGATCAATTACCACACCTTTTGTTTAAATTAGTGAGGATGCAATATAACTATACACATGCACAAAATAATAACCATGCAATAAGGAACACGAGAACTTCACGGAAAGAAACCCTTTATAAATGGAAAAAATTATGAGACTTTATGTCCAAAATATCTTCAATATAGATGAGTCTAACAAACCCTCCAAACACCCTATGTTACAAACACCTCAAAATGAACACCTCCAACAATGAACAACATTAGAGCAAATGAGACAAAAACAACAAATAAAACGTTCTAAAACACCCAAGGCTGTCAAAGAATTGAACATGATTTGTATCCCATACAAATAGCCAAAACTTTCCCTTCTTTTTTTCTCTCCTTTTTCTCTCTTGTTCAAAACTTGGATTGAAATTGACCCCCCCAAAAAAAATGTTTAATATTTATAACATGTCTCCCATTCAAGCACAAATGCTAAATTTGTATGTGTTGTGTCCTCAAGTTCTGGCCACTGTACGAGCAGGGATCCAAAAGTGTTCATAGATCGTTAAAGGGTACCTGGACAGAACCCGTACAACACAAAGTACGTGGTCGTTGTTTTTAGCTTAGTCAATGTGGTTTAGGGGGTTGAGAGAGAGAGAGAACACGCGAGATCTTACGTGGAAAACCCTCTCCTAAATGAGAGGGAAAAACCATGGGACCCTGGGTCCAGGAAGGATTTCACTATTGTAGTTTTTGGTTACCAAGGAACGAGTTTACATGAAGTGAATGGTGTCTTGCCTCCCTCCTTTTTATCTCTCTTGGTGTATTGTTAACAGCATACATGCAAATGCCAATAGTACCTCCCTCCTTTTTAGGCGTCTAGTTCATGTATATATATAGTGGTTGGATCTTTCCACGTGGGCCCCGCGTGGAGCTGACGTGTGCAAAGGATCCTACCACTAACTCGGCCAATCAAACCTGCTATGTCAGACACGTTGCGCACATGCAGGCTTGCTTCATGTGACGTCATTTCTGCAGTGATCAAGCGTGCTCTGCATGTCATCATTCCCCGTGCAAACGGCGTATTGCAAAGATTGCACATACTTTAGGGAAAGTCAACCTTCTACATTGGTACTCTCGGTCATCATGAGCTTCCTTTTCCGTACTCGTGTTGTTGGAAACTTCTCGAGTCCCCTTTCCCTGATAGAGACTCTTGGCCTTTACAAGTCCGCAAGCACTTGGCGTTGAATGTCCTCGGGGCTTTATTGGAGACTTGGTCTCTTATAGAGTCTGTGAGCCTTCCAAACTGAGTTAGTCTCTTGGACTAGTTCAGCTATTTGGGCTCCCTGGGACAAGAACCTAGGCCCTTGAGCCTTTAAGAGCAATTTAACCTCCCAGATCAGATTGGCTACTTGGGTCTCTCGGGACATGGACGTAAGTCCTCGGGCCTCTTATACTTATTTAGCTTCCTGGGCTAAACCAGCTTTGTGAGCCACTTGGGACACGGGTCCGAGTCTTTGAGCCTCTAGAGTCAACTCTGTTCCTTGGGCCAAACCTACCTTGTAGGACCTTTGGACGTGAGCTCGACTTTTTAGGCCCTTTTCATCCAGGCCCCTGGGTATCAATATCTATCACTAACCCCAATGCTAAGAGGTTTGAGCTCTTCAGCCTTTTGGCATGTCACCAAGCCGCGGATAAATGTCTCACAAAGTTACTCTTCACTGGAAGTCCACTTGTGCCTTTGCTCTGTGGTACTACCCAGCTACTGCTCGAAGCTGATGCTCATTCTTTTCTCTTGTGAATATCCGCAGATATGGTTGGAACTAAAAGCCTGGGGACCTGCTTATCAGAACGTCCAAGAACATTTTGAGACTTCTAGTCTCACGAAAGTGTCTGGAGAAATTTTGAAGTCAGTGGTCTTGTACAAATGTCCGAGGAGAGTTTGAGTTCTAAACACTGCTGGTGCCACTAAGTGACAGTTCTTGCCACACACGTGTCCACGACTAAAAATGCCCTCGGGTATTTTGGAGACCAAAAGCTTTGGTGAAAGTGCATCCGAGAACTCCTTTCGAGTCCGAGAACGCTGGCTTGTGCCGCCATTTGGGCCATTAAAGCGCAATAAATGCATGTTAATGGGATTTAACGTCGCTTTGAAAACGTAAGACCCACTATCTCGGCAGCGTACGAGAAATTGACATGTGGCAAGAGTAATGATGGGGCGCGCCTTTGAACCTTTTCAGCCATTTTCAAATACCATTCCATGCCTTCATTTTTTACCACGCAACCTTAAGGTTTTTCTCTCGAACCCTCTGGCTGCGTTCTCTCGGGCTTTCTTCTTCTTCTTCTTATTTCCTCCATGTTTTCTCTGTTCTTGTCTTTGAGCTCTCATAGCGCCCGGGGTCAAGGATATCGCGTCTTCTCTCACTTTGGCCGGTTTGGATGCCATCTGTGTAAAGTACGACATTCCTAATTCGATAGCAATGGTGATTCCAGAAGCCCATGATAGGGCCTGCAACCCGCCTAATGGGATCATCACTGTGTACAAAGTCCATCTCAAGGGTGGGCTTCGTTTTTCTGTTCCCATGGAGTTGTACATCATCATAAGGGAACTCGGGGTTCCATTCGCAAGGCTACAGTCTAACGCCATCAAGTACCTTATTTCTCTTTGCGTGTTTGTCCGCCGCCATGGCAAGGTGCTCGAGGTTGCAATGGTGAAGATGATGTTCCGTTTCACTCATAACTTGGACTAGATTGTTATGACTCCACGTCCTAAGTTTGCGGTTATGAGTGGTAGAAACCCTGATTCTACTAAGAGGTAGAAAGATAAGTTCTTCTTCTTGGTGGTTTCTAAGATTTGGGATGTTCCCAACCACTGGGGGAACGTGGCCTCCAAGCACTGCTCAGACGCCTCCAAAGAGGAGAGGGAGGTTGCCAAGGAGGTTGTTGATTTGGTGATGGCCAACCTTGGCACCTTTAATGAAAATAAAAACAACATCTGGCTGAGACCCGAAAACTTAGAGAGAGCCAACTAGGGGTCTCAGGCCGAGGACTTTGGCGCCCCTGCTGCTACCACTCCTTCTGCGAAAAAGAAGAAGAAATTGAAGAAAAAAGCGGGGTCTCTGAGGATCGAAGAGTCGCCCCAACGGCCAAAGAAGAGTCACCGGACCGAAGCCTCGAAGCGCCCGATGACTACTATTGCGAGCTCATTGTCTAATAACAATAGCGCTGTAATAGCGCCCCTTGTGAAGAGGTCGAGACCTCCACAAGGGCACATTGTCCTCCGAGGGAGGAATCTCTTGTTGGAACAAGAGCTCAGGACTTCGTTGAGGCTTGAAGACATTGCACCTGCTCTCGAGTGCAAGTACTGGGACGCCATTGACATGTGCCGCCGGGTCATGAAACTTTTGGTCCTAGGGTTTTCTACTGCTCTCTTTGATCCGAGGAACTCTAGTGCCCAGCGCAAGAATGACTTGGTTGGTCTCCCATCACGCTAGAGGTCTCCTGAGTCTTCACAATCGGGGTTGTCTAGCCAGCTAGAGTCCTCTGGACAGCCAGGATCCTCGTAGCGGCCGAGAACCTCAGCTCCTAATGTGTCTTGTTGTACACATTTTTTTTATATGTATACTATTGTACACATATTGACTTTATAAATAAAATTCATATTGTTTAAGTGCAAACGTCTTGTTTGTCTTTCCCGGACTGTTCAGGTGTTTGGTTCCTTTATGTCATACTGTTAAAAAAACTTAGTCTTATACTAGCTTAATATCTTAACCTTTTGACCGTCTTAGACTGAAGATGCTAACTCTAGGGTCGTTGCACGCTTGCAGTTTAGAGCCCCCTAAGTTTTAAATCCAACCTGTAGGGTTGTTTGGTATCATGGCTAAATTTTAAGTATGATTTCTTGGGCTGCTTAGACACAGCCGAATTTTAAGTTCGACCTCCTAGGCCGCTCGGGCATAGCTGAATTTTAAGTACGACCTATTGGGCCGCTCAGGTATAGCCAAGTTTTAAGTACGACCTCCTAGGCCGCTCGGACACAGCTGAGTTTTAGAGACCAGTGAAAGAAATCCTATCTACTTGACTTAAAGACAGCCTAGGTCTTGTTACTTTATGAGATGACATGCAAACATTCAATGAAATGTATGACAATAAACAAATTAAAGGAATTTCATTATATCCATAAAACGTGTTACAGTACATCGGATGATGCATTTCGCCTTACCTGGCTATTTACACATTCATTTACTGACGGTATTCTTTGGGACAAGTGCCTAAGTCCGCGGGCCTCTGAGGCTAATTTAACCTCTTTGGTCAAATCGGCTCCTTGGGCCTATTGAAATGTGGACTTGAATCCTCGAGCCTCCCAGGTTGATTTACACTCTTGGCCAAATCAGCCCCTCGGACCTCTCGGGACGTGGGTCCAAATCCTCAGGCCTCTAGTATCAACTTTGTCCCTTAGGCCAAACCAACCTTGTGGGCCTTGTGGGCTTAAGTCCTCCGTCCCTTCACCTGACTATTAACGTGTTTGGCTGTTCCATGCTAGTACGCGGCCCTCTCTCAACCTAGCCATGCTTTAAGCTTCCTCAAGCACGTCTAGGCTTTTTCGAAGCCTTTGTGCGCTATTGTCCGGCTGGTCGAGAGAATATCATGCTTATGACATTCCATCTCTTGGCTGGTCCGCTTCACCATCTCTCGTTGTTCCGAAAACTTGTCCAGGTCTTTGCAGGAAATGGTTGAGGTAGCCTTGTTTGATCAGCCTCTCGATCTCCACCTGCAGTGTCCGGTAGCTCTCAGTCTCGTGACCTCGGCGGTGATGGTAGTGGCAATACTTTGTCTGATTGGCCCCCATCTGATTCTTTAACACCTTAGGGTATTTTAGAAATTCTTCATTTTGGATTTGCTTCGGATGCTTGGTATGCAAATTGATCAAGGGAGTTAGGTTCAAAGGTTTGGACTTCCTTTGAACCACCCGCTCAGATCCGTGCTACTTTGACAATCCTCGGGAATCTTGATGGTCCCCGCTCTTTCTTTTTCCTTCCACCGTCTTCAGGTGGAAATCCTCCTCGCTTTTTAGCCTCTTTGCTTTGTTGGCCCCTCCAAGACCCGTTTCCAAATCTTCTTAAGCTTCTTTTTTGTTTGAGGTTAAGCCGTGGCCTTTTTTTTGTTGAGGTAATCCCTCAACTCGCAAGAAGCTTTTGTAGCCTTTCGCTCCGCGCAGCTCCTTTCTTTTGCAATGATCCCTCTGCAAGAGGATCCCTCCTGAAAGGTAGCCTCTCGATTGTTGCGAGAATGGTGAGGATCTAGCCTTTTTGGGCCACCCTCTTGGATCTGAGGACCCAAGCGACCTTTAAGTCGCAGTGGGACCTCGTTCCTCAAGGCAACCTGTGTCCCTGGGTCCTCTCACTGGCTAGCTTGCTTCTTGGGATGCTTCTTTCCCTTCCCCTTTTTCTAATACGTTACAATCTAGGAGGCTTTGGATGGCGCTTCCGTTGACTGCCCGTCCAATTTTGAGCAGAGGGCTTAGATGGCTCTTGAGAGATCGTCCACTTTTACTGCCAGTACCTGTACACAAGGGCCTAGACGGTCACCCATCCTACTGCCTGTTGGGAGGCAGTTGCCGCAAGATGCCGTATCTTGGACGGGCGCACTGGCCTGGGCTCGTGTGTCTATCATTTTCTGACTTCTAAAGTACCTCTGGAAACTTCTGGAAAATGCGTTAACTTAACTTTCAGTCAATTCCCATAGACGGTGCCAATATTACGTCCTCGGGTTCTGGCCACTGTACGGGAAGGGATCCAAAAGTATTCGTGGATCGTTCAAGGGTACCCGAATAGAACCCGTGCAACACAACGTACGTGGTCGTTGTTTTTAGCTTAGTGAATGTGACTTGAGGGGTTGAGAGAAAGAGAGAGAACATAAGAGATTTTACGTGGAAAACTCTCTCCTGAATGAGAGGAAAAAACCACAAGACTCTGGGTCCAGGAAGGATTTCACTATTGTAATGTTTGGTTACAAAGGAATGAGCTTACAAGAAGTGAATGGTGTCTTGCCTCCCTCCTTTTTATCTCTCTTGGTGTATTGTTGACAACATACATGTAAATGCCAATAGTACCTCCCTCCTTTTTAGGTGTCTAGTTCATGTATATATATAGTAGTTGGGTCTTCCCATGTGGAGCACCCACGTGGAGCTGGTGTGTATAGAGGATCCTGTCATCAACTCTACCAATCAAACCTGCCATGTCAGACACGTTGCGTGCATGCAGGCTAGCTTCGTGTGACATCATTTCTGCATTGATCAGGTGTGCTCTGCATGTCATCCCGAGCTTCCTTTTCCGTACTCATGTCGTTGGAAACTTCTCAGAGTCCCCTTCCCTAACAGAGGCTCTTGGCCTTTACAAGTCTGTGGGCACTTGGCGTTGAATGTCCTCGGGGCTTTATTGGGGACTTGGTCTCTTACGGAGTCCGTGAGCCTTCCAAGTTGAGTTAGTCTTTCGGACTAGTTCAATTATTTGGACTCCTTGGAGCAAGAACCTATGCCCTCGGCCCTTTAAGAGCGATTTAGCCTCCCAAACCAGATTGGCTACTTGGGTCTCTCGAGACATGGACATAAGTCCTCGGGCCTCTTGTACTTATTTAGCCTTCCGGGCTAAACCAGCTTTGTGGGCCTTTTTGGGACACGGGTCCAGTCTTTGAGCCTCTAGAGCCAACTCAATTCCTTGGGCCAAATTTACCTTATAGAATCTTTGGACGTGGGCTTGA
The DNA here is from genome assembly GCA_033239525.1 of Nepenthes gracilis. Taxonomy (NCBI): domain Eukaryota; kingdom Viridiplantae; phylum Streptophyta; class Magnoliopsida; order Caryophyllales; family Nepenthaceae; genus Nepenthes; species Nepenthes gracilis. The sequence goes on along the minus strand of BSYO01000016.1, from coordinate 14,855,421 downwards.
CTTTTTGGGCCCTTTTCATTCGGGCCCCTGGGTATTAGTACCTATCAGTATGCAAATGCTAGCCGTTCGTTGGTCAAACAACTCTCCCATAGAAACATACTAAAAACTAGTTGAACGGTTCTGCCCGCCATCATATTGTAGTATCGCCATTCGAACAGATATCCCTTACAGCAGCAGGGATGAAAATAGAATGTATGTATAAACGGCATAAGACTCAAAGTGGTGACCCATCCCAACAAATCGCTAGTAGTAATTGGGTTAGACAAACATCAATGTAATCAACGAGGCGGGGTAATTTGACAATAGTTAAGAAAATTACACTTCACAAACTCAGTCACATAGTTTAATGTCTAGATACATCAAATTATAAAGCAATCATTGACACATGATTCAAGCGGACGATTCCGATTAAGTTAATCGCAAATTATACGAGAAGAGCAAAAAATTTAATCACAAACTCAGATTCTTGTTTCAGAAGCGCAAGTAAATAAATTGACAATGCAAATAACGATTTCAAAATACTAGAAAACAAGGCAACCTTAAACCCTAAGAAGGGCCGAGTCATCCAAAATTGTGACAACAGTTGTAACGCAAACGGAAACCACTACGACCAACAAAGTCCAAATCATATGCTTAAAAAATTGCCGAAACTGTGATGGATTTCAGTTTTCTATTGAACGCAAATTGCTCGGAGGAAGAACACGAGTAAAAAGTGGAATCGAGCTTAAGCTGAAAACAATCGGAAGAACAAACAGAAACAATATGGAGGGGAGAAAAAAACAAGGTGTATCGACATCTACCAGTCCGGGGAGTTAGCCGGAGAGTCCCGGAGAAGAAAACGGCGAAGCAGCGGTCGTGCAGCAACCAGCTCCGTATTAAGAAAATGAATATTTCTAGTGTTCGTTTCAGCACAAAAGAAGCGGGATTATTCTTTTATAAAAAAAAGTAAATTTAATAAAATAATAATTATTATTATTATTGCTACTGAAATGGGCGTTCGTACTTTCATCATGTTCATTTTAAATATTATTGTTTTACAATAATTAAGATTTATTTTAATAATATAAAATATTATGTTAAATTAAAATGCTAAAATATTATCTCTATATTTTATAATAAAATATTTTTAAATAATTTTACCTACTAAAAATAAACAAGTTTAATATTTTTAATGGTGGTAGCAATATTCTTTATTATTTCACGCTACCCTTATTGAAAAGGTTGGAAATTTTTATAAATGGTTTAAAATATGTAGTTAGTTACAAAAATCTCATTATAAATTAATATATAATAAAATAAAAATAAAAAATATGATTGCATAGATCAGTAACAAAATCCGATGCCATTTAATAATTTAGACTACTGATACATTGATTTATAATTGTTGGATTTTTTTATAAAGATGCACTTAGTTGATAAGGGGTGTGGGATTCGAGGCCTCTAATCGGGACCAAGAGATGCAGAGGTCATCCAAAGAATCCGTGGGTTCTGGAGTCAACACAGTATTTGAAGTGTTGGACAACCATAAGATGAAGATTGAGGCCCAAAGCTTTTCGCACTAAAACCTCCTCTTGAATGACGGGAAAAACCACGGGGCTCGAAATGCGAAAGTCTTCCAAATTATTTGAAAAAAAAGAGAACCCAGAAAATCTGATTGTGAGGGTTAATCCCTTCCCCCTGTCTCTCGTTTTGTATTTCTTCCTAGAAACTATGCATGGGCTGGGAGCTTTACTCTCTTCTTTGGGAGAGAGTGTCTGGTCGAGCTTTGTCTCTCTTTTGTGTGTGGCTTCACCCAGAGACGAGGAGTCCAGGTACTCCCTCTTGAGAGGGCAACTAAGTGACTTTTTTATAGTGGAAGACGGGTTCTTGGGAGAAGACACGTCGCGTCCATCCGGCGGTTGAGGAGTTGGTCCAGATTGATTCTTTTATTCTTTCAGGGACGTTGCGCCTAGTGGCATGCAACGGCGCCATCCCCCACCACATCGATTCGTTAAATGTGCCATTGGGACACCACCACTTCTCGGCCATTCGATGGTATTGATTTGACGACATGTCTTTCCTATAAATACCCGGTGAAGTTTCTTTCCAAAGGACCGGATTTTCCCCCAAACTCTCCAGGAAGAAGAAAAAAGGCCTTAGCTATCTCTCCGCCACTCAATCCCTCTTTTCCCGATTGTGATGTTCTCGCGTGTTTGTGGGTTTCCCAACGAGAATGGTAAAGCCTTGGAGGCGATATCCCATAGAAAGAGTCTGAAGTAAGTCTCTTCTGGGATTAATCACAACAGCATCTAAGACTTCCGAAATAGTGGCATTTTCTTGGGCTTCTTACTTGTGGTTTTCTAATTCCCTTAACTTAGATGAATATTTTTGGGCCTCTTAAATTCGGTCTTAATCTCCATCTCTTTTATGAGCGCCCATATGGGGCCTGAACAAGAATACATTTACATTGATTTATAATTGTTGTATTTTTTTTTATAAAGATGCACCTGGTACATTCTATCCATAGGATGGACAAAAAAAAATGTCATTATTTTAAAATAATGTTTAGTAAATTTTGTCAGCATAATGTTGCTTAGGGATGAAAAAATTTTCCAATTCATCCGTGTAAAAAGATAAAAAGAAAGATTTAATATATGTATAGTGTTAGAATTCAATTTGAATACATATAACTCGTTACAGTAAAATAAAATTTAAATCTTTTATTAATCATCAATTATCAAACTTTTAAATATAAAAAATATAATATTGTATAATGTTTTTAACGTAAAAATTTATTTTCAAGTAAAAAAAAAGTATGATCTAAATTTTAAATAAATTTATTATAAAAGTGTCGATTATAAGTAATCCGTTTTAAAATTTTTTCACTATAATATTGTGTGAATAATGATTAATTATAATATTTTCAACGCACTCAACAATCCGTAATAAAAATATAATGAGAAATAAGAATAACCAAATGAAATACGTTATATAAATTTATTTTAGAATAACATATCCAATTTTGATAAAAACGAAAATCAAATCGGACATTGAACTTCTTCATCTTATTTATTTTTCTTGTCTCTTTGTGCGGCGTTTATTTTGTGAGAATTGATTTCAAAATATCTTAAAAGCTCGTTAGATGCGTTTTTATACTATGAGCCGTACTCGAGCACTTGTTAGACAAGCCTCAAGGGTACAAGCGTGCACTAGAATCAACACTCGAACACCCACTTTTTTAAATCAATTTTTCAAACGTGTCCATTTTGGAATCAATGCCTCCGGTGCTTTTGACTATGCCTTAAGCGTGCTCCTTTTGAAATTAGTGCTTCAGGTGTTGGTTGCGCACGCAAATATCGTGTGATATTTTAATAACTATTCGTTTATTGTGATAATCATAAAGGAATAACTAAAATTTAATATATAATTATATATTTGTCATTTTTTATAGTATAAGAAAATAGTTTAAATTTAAAAATATAATAGTTCTTGATGCGTCACTGAATCGATTTGAATGCAGTTGATTCTCTTGGATGGATTGAACCCACTCAAGTTCACCGAGATTTAATCCTCGCACTACTAAGGCGAACAAGAGGTCGGCGTTAACGGCGGGATGTAATCCCACCGAAAATACTCGGCCGCAGTCGGTAAAAACAGTCTTCAAAGGAAGGAACTGTAAGCAGAGAGAACAATGGGAGAGGGAAAGTGAGTGTTTTGTTCCAGATGTCAGAGAGACACAAGGCCTTCATGGTATCTGGATGGTGGGAAGGCAGAAAAAGGCTGCCGAGACCCGTTCGTTGCCTTGGAGTTTAATTGTGTTTGAGAGTTTGGCTGCTGTGAACCAGTGCTTGTTTCTCAGAACACTTAGGGTTTTTGAGTTAATGCAGTCGTCAATGAAAGCATCAATCAAAGCCTCAATCAAAAGCCTGCCCTGGATGGTGAATCCAGGGCCTTTTTTATGGTTAAGATGACGATCCTCTTCCTTTGGAAGGAGTGATCGTCCCTGTCATCTGCTGCTGGCCTTCCTTTTGGAGGCTGATACTTGTTGCCCAATTGTGGATGATTGTTTCCTTCTGAGGCGGCCAACTCCTTTCCAAGTTGGTTTCTTTCGTCCCCAATATGTTACCGTTGGAGTTCCTTGGCTAGTAAGGAGTTGGAAAGATTTGGAGCTTTCCTTCTTTGAAGGACGCCAATCTTGCTGATATTCCTTTTGAGATCGTGGAATATCCTTGGAGGATTGTGGTTGGCCTTTTTATGGTGATGAAAAACGCGAGTCGACTGATTCTGTGTTAAAAAGGCTCTTTGGGGCCCAACGTGCAGCGCGAACGGTCAATCTTGAGTTGGCCCAGTCTGCGTGTGTGTTGCCCACCCTTATGAAGGTATCCCGCGTCGTCGACCTCCCGATGGGTTATAGGCCGAGTGAGCCGGACTCCATTAGAAGGGCCCTTTTGGGCCCAATATACGGCGCGAGAACGGTCAACGCCTGAGTTGGCCCGTCGAGCGTGTTAGCCTTCCGTGAGAATCAAGGGAAAGTGGGATCAACGATGGCACGTGGGCGAAATGGAATAGACTCATCACTATTGCAAAGCTCTAAAAGCCCGTCAAACTCGACGTTGAGTTGACCGTTTGTGAAATAAGTTAGCGAAGAGCCGGTCAACGTTAGCGTTGACCGTCTTGAGGAGCACCAGAACACAGGCCGTCTTCTTATTAGGTACATCAAAATATTGATCGACCTTTTTGAACTTTCGTTGACCTTTCTTTTTACATTATCCCAGGTATTGGTGTACCCATCAGTTATAATTATATAAATAAATTAAAATAAATTATATCAATTATTTAATTTAAAAATAATATTATATAATTTAATATATATAAATAGTTCAAATTAAAATATATAATCTTTTAATTAAAAAATAATATTATGTAATAATCCTGGCGGTCCGAAGCAAATAACATAAATTAAATTTTCACATATAAAATTATTTTGACATCTTTATTATTTATTTTTTCCTGCAACATTATGTTATTTGTTAGATAAATTTGAGATATTATTATATTGATATTATTTTTTTATTATTTTGATTTGAATATATATATATATATATATAATTATTTTATTTTTAAATTTATAGTGAAAATTATGAGAAAAAATTTGATAATTTTTAAGAAAATTATAATATCAAGGGTATAAATTCTTTTTTCTTATTTATTTACATAAATAAAAAAACACTTTATTAAAAATATTTATTTTTCACGTTATTTTTTATCAATATTTAAACAAATGAAAGATAATATTTTATTTTTCATTTTAATTTTTATATTATGTTATATTATCTTGTGCTTTATTCTAACCGATATTATTATATTGTTTGCCCTAATAACAATCTCTCTAATTTTATTCGAATTCCAATTGAATGTAATTTTTTCATTTAATTTATTAAAAAAATATTTAAATAATGTAATTTTTAACAAGATATTTATATTTATATAAATTTGCTAATATAAGTAAATATAATAATATAATAGTATTTTAAAATATTTTATTAATATGGATACTTCCACACGTGTGCCAGCGAGGATGGGTTGGGTAGGAATAGGACAGTGCTGTGGTCAAATATTATTTGGCCACGTAAGCGACACCCAATGGAGTGTGGACTAATTGGGTGCGGACGGGCCCATTTAAAATTTCAGATCAACGGTCTAAATCACTTACCCGACGTCGGTGGCTAGTTGAACGATCAGATCACAAATCAGTATATGGGCTCGGTCCGTGCCCTACCTAATCCACTTGCTAAACAACTCAGGTGACACTTCTGTCCCAGTCAATAACATTCAATGGCAATCTCCGGCTTCACTCTTCTACGTCAGGAAAAAACTTTCTTCGCAGAGGAGTGGCACAACAGTGAATCAGAAAAACGAGAAGGCTAGTTTCGTCATTTCATCGATCAACCGATCCATTGTCTCCGTGACAACGCTCGTAAACCTCTCTGTCTAGTTCCAAACTTTCTCTCCCGACGATGGAAACGTGTTTCTAATCCTTCTCTTTCATCTTCTCTCTCAATACCTTCTATCCTCCTCATTACTCTTCAATTGAAGGGACATTGCACATTGGCAATATTCAATTCCATTTTTCGGCTATTGTTTTCATAACTCCCTTAACTTTTGAGCCAGATCTAACATCGATGCCGACTACATTTCTCGAAACCTATTAGATTAGTCGGTGAATTGGTTTGAAATAAATAAATAATATTTGCTCGAAAAATGGGTGCAGAAAAGAAATCCGGAGGGTGCTGGGGATGGATTCTTGTTCTAATAGTGGCGGGAGTTATTGCGGCAGCCATCGTGATTGCAATCCGAATGAAAACTCGACACTCGGGAGCCTCTCCGGTCCCGGGCCCACCGGGCGCCATTGATACCAAATACTCAGATGCCTTGAAGATTGCCATCCAGTTTTTTGATGTGCAGAAATGTAGGCTGTATAAAACCTTCATCTTCACACCTAATGTCTGTTGTACAAATGCGGTGCTGGTGCATTGTTAACCTGTGCGCATTCTGTTGTGAGTTTGATGTAGTGAGATCTTATGTGCACTTAGACTTGTTAGCGTTAGATAACTTGAGCGAAAATTTGCCTGCGAAGTGGTGAAAGGTATTCTCATTTTGCTTCCGTTTTTCGAAATACATTAATGGAGATTATCAGATGTTTAGATACTTAAGGTTGCAAGTAGTGTGCACTCGTGTAATTGCCGAATTCTCTGGGTGTTTGTTTTGTGTATTTGTGCTTGTTAGGGAACCAACTCACCCAGCTGTTTAGGCCATTCAGTGGATGCCGAAGAATGGTTTTATTTTCTTATGTCACCCCAAACAATGGTGATTGCTAGTATTTAAATTGGCGAACACTCTTCGAAATATACTCTCATACTATGTTGAGGAATTAACTTATTCCAAAAGTTTAAGTGGTTTTAGAAACTTTGTTGTACCTCTTCCAGTCTGATCATTAATATTTCTTACTGCCAAAACAAGAGCTCATCAAATCATATTATGATTATTGTAATTTAACCGATTCATCTATGAACAGATAGAGGGGAAACCAGATATTATTTGTTGTCACCGGTTTAATTATTCTAATGAGCTCAAGAAGGTGAAATCCAGTGATTTTTTACGTCTTTAGCTTTAAATTTGGGTTATTTGTCCATGTCTATTTGAATAATAGTTCTACTAAGATATTAGCTAGTAATTGTAATTTTATCCAATGAACTTATTTACTTTCGGAGGATATTATACTAAATTGATTGAAAAGAATAAAGTGGATTCATATACCTGATAGGCTAATACTACTTAGTGAGATTTAAGGTTTTATTGCGCTGTTGTTGGTTGTGAACCAAGTTTATTTTTTAGAGATTGAGGAAAATGGGAAAACTGAGCATATACTTCTGCTTTGAATTTGCAGCTGGTAAATTGGTGAATAACAAGATACCATGGAGAGGTGATTCCGCACTAAAAGACGGAAGTGAAGCCAAACTGGATCTCTCAAAAGGAATGTACGATGCTGGGGATCACATGAAGTTTGGTTTTCCGATGGCTTTCACGGCCACTGTGATGTCATGGGCCATCCTAGAATATGGAGACCAGATGGATGCAGTACATCAGCTAGAACCTGCTCGAGATGCAGTCAAGTGGATCACTGACTATCTTATCAATGCCCACCCGAGGGACAACGTCCTCTATATCCAGGTATGCAAGACTTATTGCACTTACCATTTCCGTTTTTTTTTTTTTTTTTTTTTTTTGGGGGGCGTGGTTTTGCTTAAATTCTCTTAGTCTTAGATAGTGCTTCTGATTGTTCTCTGTCTATTTTTGAAAGGTCTGAGAATATGGAGTTTTGCATAATAAAGTTGAGAAACACATCTACTCATTTTCATTAGGGTTCTCTTTTTATGCATTTCCTTCATCACTTTCTAGTAAACATCTGCAAATTTAGTCAATTAATTGATTTTCCCATTATTAATATGCTACTACTTTCCATAATTATTCCTCACAAAACATTTCTTACGCGAATGATGAGTTTTGTAGTCTATCATTGTTTATGTCTGTAAGGTCATTTATAACATTGAAGAACAATAGAAAAGGAACCTGATAGTGTTAATCGATGCAGGTTGGTGATCCCGTATTGGACCACAATTGTTGGGATAGGCCTGAAACTATGAGTGAGAAAAGACCTCTAACACAGGTCAACACTTCCAGCCCTGGAACAGAGGTTGCAGCTGAAACTGCAGCAGCTATGGCAGCAGCATCTCTCGTGTTTAAGTCAACGGATTCCACCTATTCTAGTACTCTTTTGGAGCATGCTAAACAATTATTTGACTTTTCAGACAAGTATAGAGGTTCTTACAGTGTTAGCATCCCTGAAGTTGCAACTTACTATAATTCTACTGGTTATCGAGATGAGCTCCTATGGGCTGCCAGTTGGCTCTACCATGCAACTGGAGATGACGCCTACCTCAACTATGTAACTGTGGAAAATGGGAAAGCCTTTGCCAACTGGGGAAGTCCCACGTGGTTTAGCTGGGATGACAAGCTTCCTGGAACTCAGGTAATTGCCTTTTGCAAGAGTTCTAATTGTCAAATGCCCCGAGCCAATTTTGTGCTTCAGTTACTTTTGTAAGAGGATGGCAAGTACTTGTCGATTTGCTATAAATTCTTTTGGACGATGCCAGAGAGTACTGAATGTGGTAATTTGACTTCAAATGGCATATGTGCTTCTTAGAATAGATATGATAACTCCTTGTGTGTCTCAAATGTTCTAGTTGTCAAATATAACCCAACAGAACGCTCCGGTTCTAAGGTCTAGCAACTCCAGCATCTGAGTAGGAAAAAGTCAATTTTCACCGTATCTTCCATGAACGAGTATGACAAAAACTTAATCTCCTTCTTAAAGATGCAAATGTGATGCAGGTTTTACTGTCCAGGATTAGCTTTTTCAGTGCAAAGGGCATCTCAAACTCTGAAAATTCTGGCCTCAATATGTATAGGAAAACAGCTGAAGCTATCATGTGTGGACTCATACCAGATTCTCCAACTGCCACAACCAGCAGAACAGAGAGTAAGTTTGCCTATTCTATGGCTTGAATTATTGTGCATATGTTTTTGTGCTACTGGTTTTCACTGGTCCATTATTTCAGGTTGATATTGAACTAAATGAGCCCGATAATTTTTAAATACTCAGAAAGTAGTGTAAATCATGTAGGAACAAAAGTTGAAATGCATGTCCGAGAAATGGCTTCTTAGTTAGAACTGTCATTACATGGATTTTACCAAGAGCATAGTTTTAAATTGCTTTGTTGCCATGTCAAACGCCTATTGTCAGCAAGCATATGGTTACTAATCCAATTTGAGCATCTCTACAACACAGACTTTAGTAGAAAATTGAAGATTAATGACAGTAAGTGTCTAGTATCGCAGCCGTATCATAGTGCTTGCATAGTGTTAGAATTCAAACCAAGTTATGTAAATTTTTTAACACAAATTTTTTCACATCTTTGAATTTTTCTATAAATTTAGATGATTTTAATTTGAATTTTAGTATTATAGAAAAATTAGACATCCTATTATAAAATCTGAAAGCTTTCAATATATACAATACTAAAGGCCAAAAGGCCGAGAACTGTCTATATAGGGGAATTAATTCTTAAAATATCTTTTATATTCGATTATTACTTATTGCTTGTTGCTATTAATTACTTATTTGTATTAATACAGTTTTAATTAGCGACTTATTTGTCTTTGATATATTCGATACTAGTGTCATTTTCATGTTTGCATTCCGGGATAGATCTCAATACTTAAGTGTGTTCTTGGGTCAACATAGCTTGTGTTTAGCTTCTAATGGGAATGAATGCTATATGATTTTATTGCTATAAAATTTGGACTATAACAGTTGTTATTAGAGTCTAACTTATGAAAGAAACAGCAATAAAGGCCTTGATCTTGAGAAAAATCTCATATAGTGTGATAATGATGGCCTAAACGACACCAAAGTTAGCTATTCATATGACTTCTGTGGTTCTACCAGCTACTCAGTTGACTGTTGCAGTTTATCTAAAATTGGTAACTCGTTTTAAAATTCTTGAAAGAAAAGTGATTGAGCTCAAATCCCGATATGAATCTGTCGAGCCGATAAAAAAGATGGGCAAGTGGACTCATTGTTTAATTGAGATCCCTTGAAGAGGTGATCAAGGACCTAATTGATAGTGTTCGTGGCTTGATAAGAGTGTTCCAAGAAGAGAATGTTGAGCTCATTGGTAAGGTAAGTCTTCTAGTGTGGGTTACAGCGATCAAGCACAATGTCTTTGACAGTAACAAAGTCAAGAGCCCGAAACCTCGCTAATATGGCGGTGTGCGAGATTTTAAGGAGTTTGATAACTTTATCTATGATGTGGAATTGTGCTTTAGGGCTACAAAGATAGCTTTAGATGAGGCAAGGCTTCTATGATAAAAATGTGCCATACCAGATATGCCAAACTATGGCAATGGCCAAATATGAGGAAATTGCTAATGGAAGATTGAGCATTGACTTATGGAAAGACCTCAAGAGAAAACCGATGGAACAATTCTATTTTAAAAATATTGAATTCATGGTATAAAGAAAGCTAGATTAAGTACACAAGGACAATCGAGGATTACGTTTAAACTTTCTCGAAATGCACGTTAAATACAAAAGATATATTTGATAAGGATCGTCTTTTTTGTTTCATAGATAAACTCAACCATGGGCTCATATGGAAAATTTTAGATAATGAGTGTAGATTTGACTTTTGCCAAAAATATTGCCAAAAGACCTGTTAACTATTCCATTGAAAGGGGCAATTATAATTAAGAAAATTGTCGTAACCCATCAAAGAAGCATACAAAAAGTGTATCCAACATCAATAAGTCAGAATTCAGAACCAGAAATAAAAAAGTAGCCTTCGGAAAAATTCGTTATCGGTGAACTCCCAAAACTTTAAAGGAAGCACGAGTACGTTGATGAGTAAGAAAACGTCTTCTACTAGGTGTTACTTATGTGACAGGCCACATAAGGTGGCACAATGCACTCGCAAAAAAAACTCTAAGTGTGCTAAAAGGGAAAAATGGTCAACCAAAGTCGATAGATGGCGAGAACTATGGAGACCAAGATGCATAGGCATGGTTCACCTTTTGTATGCCATGGAGAAACATGCTCGGGTGTCCACTAAATTCATATACTTAATATATGTGAAAATTTAGGTGAATAGAAAGAGTGTTCGCACCATGATTGACATGGGAACCACTCACATTTCGTGGCTGGGACTAAAGCGGATTGACTGTGTGTGCAGTTGGAAAAAGATGGCGGTAGCATAAAAGCTATGAACTCAAATGCAAATCCCACCTTAGTGTTGTCAAATTTGTGCTAGTGCGATTTAGAAGTGTTATAGGAAGTTGAACTTCATGACAGCACCAACTTGATTCTAGGGATGGACTTTCTTAAGGTGACTAAAGGAATGTTTATACCCCACTTGAACTCAGTTCTCTTCATGGGTGAGAACCCATATCTAGTGAGTGCCTCCAAAAAACTGAAATAATTTTATAGGAAGGGAAAAAATAAGATATTAGTTGCACTCCAACTTTAAAAAAGGTGTCAAGAAAGGCGAGCTTACCTTTCTTCATAACATTGTCAGTGGATGAAGATGTCGAGGTTATGTCCCCACCACTAGAAGTTGGCCTACACGAAGAGGAATTCGAGGAGTTAATGTCAATAGAGTTATCCAAGTTTCTTCCACCCTAGAGAGTGGTAGATTACTAGATTGATGTGATATTAGGGGCGAGGCCACCTACTTGTAAAGCATACAATATTGCACCTTCAGGGCTAACGGAGCTTCAAAAATAATTGGATTGGTTGATTTGCTTAGGGTTCATCCACCATTTGAAAGTGTCTTATAAAGCCCTATTCTATTTCAGAAGAAGTGAGATGGGAGTCTACGTCTTGTATTGACTACAAGGCCCTAAACAAGTGACCGTGAAGAACTGATATCCGATTCCTTTGATCATTAACTTATTTAATCAGTTGAACAACGCGAAATATTTTACGAAACTTGACTTGATGTTGGGTTATCACCAAGTCGAAATTACGGAGGTAGACAAGCTAAAAACATGTATTAGAAGATATGGAGTTTATGAGTGGCTCATAATGCATTTCGGATTGACCAATGTCCCAACAACATTTTGGACACTCATGATTTATTTATCCACGAATACTGATAAATTTGTAGTGATATACTTGGACGACACTATTAGTAGCCATATCCTCACCCAACGGGCATTGTTGCCAGCCATATGGTGCGCTGTCCAAGGATTTGGATGTATTATTTGCTCGACTTCAAATTGGTGATGAAAATTGATAGCATTGCTATTAGTTATATCCTCACTTAATTAAAATTAACAGTAGAATAAGCTTGATAGTAGAAAGTTTTAGCAAAATTCAACTCGGAGCTAAAACACAAATTTGACTACTGCAACCAGGTCATAGATGCCCTTAGTAGAAAGTCAGACTTCACCGTCTTATCTCGAATAGCCCACCTATTGACAAGTTGGATTGCTATGACTATTAGAGAACAAGTAAAGCTAAATTTTGAGAATAGTCTAATGGCCATAATTCTACTTCGACTTATTCGAAAAAGTCAGACTCGAACAGTATAAGATGATAATAGATTGATCTTTATAAAGAAAAACTAGGCTTTTATATCTAAGGCTAGAGGATTAAGAAGAATGCTCCTCAAGGAGTGTTATGACACTCTATAGGCTAATTTCTTGAGGCAATAGTGTACCCTGATCCTACTAAAGAATGGCTACTAAAGATTGTTCAGTGGAGGAGATAGTGTCCCTTTTTTCAAATATATCGTCAAATATTGGGGAGTACCCTAAAGTGTTGTGAGTGACAAAGACAATCACTTTATCGAAGTCTCCTGATCAGAATTGTTCATATTGATTAGCTCAGAATTAAATATCTCATCAAGCTACTATCATTAGATTAATGGTCAAATAGAAAGATTTAATGGCTTAGTTGAGGAGCACCTACGACATCTTATGAATACTAGTTAGAAGGATTTGGTAAAGATTCTCAGTATTACTTAATTTTATTTTAATACCTAAAAGTACTACTTTTCAAATAAAAGTCATTTTAAAATTGTAACAGGTTAGCAGCTACTTCTTCTATATATTGTGGTTAAGCCATATGAAGGTAAGTGTCTTTGTATTTGCAAATTTTTGGGAGTATAAGCAAAACATGAAGATTGGCAAAGTCTACTCGGAGAAAACATCTTGTCAAATGAAAAAGTTAGCAAATTAGAAGAGGCGACCCATATTGTTCAATATGAAAGATTTTGTATTGATGAAAATTCTTTGAGAGTAAATATAGTTACTCAGAGGGAGAGACAAATGCCTCCTATAAAATATGAAAGCTTTGTCTAGAGTATTGCTCGTGTAGGGAAGATTCTTACAAGGTAGATTCTTCAAAATGGATGAAGGTCTATCTTGTCTTTCATATGAGTTGTTTAAAGCCATATTGTCCCAAAATGGAAGACATTTCATGTAACATGTCACAGCGCACCAACATTAAATTGAAGTCGCTAATAGCACCGAAAGAAGAAATCATTGTTGAATGGGAGATGACTACAGCATCCGGAAAAAAGATGAAAGAAGCGCTTGTGAAGTGGAATGAGAGACCAATAGAATAAACATGTTATGAATTTGTTAAAGACATGAGATTAAAAAGATGAGAAATCAAAGTTATCTTGAATATCACGTCAATGAGGATGTCAACGGTTTAGTAGGAAAATGTTAAAATCCAAATTGAGTCATATCAATTTTTTTACATATATTTTTTTTTGTATCTTTAATTTTTTCTAAAAATTTAGATAAATTTAATTTAACTTTTAACATTATAAAAAAAATTTGATATCCTATTATGAAAGTTGGTGACTTTTAATGCATACTAGTATTAAACGTTAAAGGCCAATACTCTCCATATGGACAAATGAATTTTTAAATCTTCATTTATAACTAATTATTACATGTTACTATTGATTGCTTAATTATATTTTTATACTTTTAATTAGCGACTTATTTGCATTTGATATACTTAACATGTTATCAACCCTGACACTTCAGTGTATATATGGGTTAATTTGATTTGTGTCCGACTCTTAATAAAAATGAGTACACTTTATAATTTTATGATTATAAAATTTGAAACGTGACCCAACACTGGGGCCGTACTTAATCATGGTTGAGTCTCATTTTGTCTATACCTGTGAACTGTTTGCCTGTGATCTATGAGATGTCTGTTAGCCGTCATGTCTAGCCAATGACCTGCATATTTGAAAAGTTGCTCTAAAGATGGAAATTCAAAAAATAATTGACAATATATTGGGATTTCCAGATTTAAGATACTACAAATCACATATATATACTTGCAGGCCCTGCTGCTCCCCTCTCATAAATTCTTAAAATATATAACTAGTTTTTTTTTTTTTTTCCTATGGGTATCTGAATATTTTAAAATTTTAAGAAATTTGTATACTGTACTAATTAAAATTATTATAGTAGGGCCCACCCAACCCCTTCCTTTGTATATTCATTCATGCAAATCTTTGTGCTTTTTCCCCTTAAAAAAAAAAATCTTTTTTTTCCCTTTTTTCTCCACTCTGAGATGGTATTTTTCATAACCTGAGTTTGTTGGTACAGATGGTCTGATATGGGTCAGTGAATGGAATTCCCTTCAACATCCAGTGGCATCTGCATTTTTGGCTGCTGTATACAGTGATTACATGCTTACCTCCCAAACCGCAGCATTATCTTGTGATGGGAAATCCTACTCGCCATCAGATCTTCGGAAATTTGCAGCTTCACAGGCATGCTCTACATATAAAATAAGCAAATAAGATCGATTTTTAAGTTTTTATTCTTCTTGGACTGAATAATTTACAGCTTGGTTACATATTTTTATCATAAAAAAAAAATTCCTCATTTTGCAGGCTGACTATGTGTTGGGGGACAATCCTATGAAATTAAGCTATCTAGTGGGATATGGAGACAAATTTCCACAGTATGTGCACCACAGGGGAGCCTCGATTCCAACTGATTCAAAAACCAGCTGTAAGGATGGGTTTAAGTGGCTTAAATCAAAAGATCCAAATCCGAACGTCGCTGTTGGAGGCCTTGTGGGTGGACCGTTCCTGAATGAGACGTTTATCGATGATCGAAATAACACGATGCAGACAGAGCCGAGCACATACAACAGTGCTGTCCTTGTTGGTCTTCTCTCGGGTTTGGTTACCACCTCCTCTGTGGTTCGATCTTTTACTTGAAGCCCCCTCTGGTAAGTAACTATGTCTCTATGTTATCAATATTTGTGTATCAATCGTGTAGCTGTATTTCCTGCTAGATTGTATATGCTTGAAGAACACCGCTTGGTTTAATGTTTTCAAAAGTCATCTTGTTGTATGTTCTTTCTTCTGTATCTTGTATTTCGAAGAACATTTATCATGGCTAATGTGAGCAGATTTCAGAGTAGCATCATTTTCTGAAAGTATTTCTCTTCCTGTGCATGGCAACCTCCATGTTTGTTCCTTTACATCCTCACAGCAAACTATAACTGTGAGGAACAACAATAATAATAATAAAAATTTAAATCCTTCTAAAAGAATTAGCTATATACATTAACTATTTAACTCAATTTAGTATAATATTATATAATTCTGATTTTTTTTTAGATATGCATATTTATTTATTTCTTTTAATAATAAGTAACTTACTTTTCTTTCAGTTGGCCTATATTTGCACTATCTTATAAGTAATTTTCTTATCTTATTAGGCGTATTCAAACTTAGTGCGTGGAGTTGGTGCCTATTTAGGCTCTGTGGTTCCACTGTGTAGAATTCGAAGGAATTGTTTGGAAAACTAGCCCGGTAGTCTGACTGGTCTATCCTGTGTAACGACTGGATCTACCTCATGAGCCTAACCGGGTTTTGGTCAAGATATTTTTTGGGTTACCTACAAAACTAATTATTATCTACTTAATTCTTAATTATCTTTAAGCATATTTAAAGTTGTTTATTATCTAAAATTTATTTTTATTTCTTTTGACCAAACATTTAATTTACTTTATCAAGACATAATTTATAAATAACATAAATCAACAAATCCCCGAATAAGACAGGTCAATTACTGGGACTCGAAATATCCTACTTAAAAGTAGCTCCGAATGTTGACACATATAACCATGATTATTCCGTAAGAAAAAGTATATATATACTAAATTAGGGTAAATGGAAATATAATTTAAATGAACTGCCATAAATAACTAGAAATTCAACTCACCCACTGACATAACATATTATTAACAACTAATTACAATTAGACTCTAAACAAATAAAATCTATCAATATAAACTATTATTCTGATAAAACATTTATACAAAATTGTTATTGCAATTCCAAATTAATTCTTGAATCACATCATGCCAAATCTCGTCAGCTGCAAATATGCTCCTGACTCTCTAATCTAAAAGGTCAATGAAAAAGTTAAAATAAAAATGAGTAAATTGATCAACAAAATATATAATTTTCATAGTTAAATATATGTACATACATTAAAACTATGTTAGAATAGAACATAATCAAAATAAAAAAATAATGGCATAAATTCATAAGGATATCATGTATAATTTAAAGGTGATGATTGGATTTGCTTCTTTAAACTATGTATCAAATAAATATATATTCAAATCAAGTAAAAATTTGTGGACCAATGATAAATAATAGCCTAATCAATAAATGGGCAACTAATCGAAACTTAAATTATATATATTTTTACATAACCAAATACTATATATGCTATTATTTAATACTCATAAGTGAGTCATCATACATTAACCATATAGATAGGTCAAATGTCACTTTTAACTTACAGATAATATGTTCAAATCTCGATTATTATTATAATAATTAGGACATATCATAATATATCTCTATTAATTTTCTAAAATAGTTTATGTATAATTAAATAAAAAAATTCTACTCAAATGTGAATATATTATTTATATTTTTTTATATCGGAGAAAAATATTTTTGTCATTGATTTATGTAGAATTTTCATTTATCCTTTATTCAATTTGATTTCATGTAAAAATATATGGATATGTAGGAATATTTGTTCACGTTTTGAGAATACGTCAAAATAGTTAGAATTTCAAAGTATACAAAATTATATACTTAAAGATTTAAGATATACAAGTATAATATTGCATGATTTATAGAAAATTAATATAATTAGTATAATTTTTAATTTATTTTAAAATATAAGATATGCAAGTGCGTGCGTGTGTACACAAACACATATATAAATTAAGAAAATATAAGAGTATTTAAATGTGATTTAAAGGTATATATGCTCATTGTTATAAAAATTAGTTCTCAAGTATGATGTGCATGAATTGTAGGCATATTTTTTTATAAAAGTTATACAAAATGAGAATAAGAATACATGCATATAATATTGTAGGCATATATAAAAATTAAGAAAATACAAGTACATTTAAATATGATTTAAAGACATATATGCTCATGTAGAAAATTAGCTCTCAAGCATGATGTGCATGAATTGTTGGCACATTTTGTCATAAAAGTTACATAAAATGAGAATGAAAACGCATGCATGTGAGATTTAAACTTTTCATATGTGAAATTAATATATGAATATTTAGTATAATAAATACTTATAAAGATTAGAAAAGTATAGCAATAAGAGAAAAAAGTTTGGATACACTTTGAGCTTAAAATTACTAAAAATCTTTTAAATTTTAATTAATCTCTTATTTGTTAGCATTCTTTCTTTTTTTTCTCCCTATTTCTCTCTTTCTTTCATTTTCTTATCTTTGGATTTCGTAGAAAATGATAAAATCGGTCAAAAAGAACATTATATAGAAAACTATTACATGTGCGCCTATGAAGCGTACGTCGGGCACTAAGATAGAAATTGTACGATGCATAAGTGTTCATCAGACGTATATTAGGCGCATATATTCTTCTTTGAAGATGCATGTACATCTATTTGGTGTGCATTCGGTGTGGACATTTTATCTAGAATATACATGAGTGCCAAAATGCATCCTTTAGGTGTGTTTTTATTGTTCAAAACATATATGTGTGCATATTAGGTACCGATTGGGCATTACTTAGTCTGATATAATATGATCATAACATTAATTTTGACTAAAAATTTCATTTAATATTGATATATTTATTAATTTAACTTAATTAATTATAATTATAAATTAATTTAAAATTTATACCTTATAGTTTGTCTTTTTCTAGGCTATTATGCCGATTTTTTTTACATTACTGATGTCAACAAGTTGGTGCCTTGATCTTATGTGAACCCGCAATCCTTGCCAATGCTTTTGAGGCCTTCTTCACACTCTATGTATCCCATTCATCCCCAATCTTTCTTATTATTGAGGTTTTTAGCCACTTTCTTATGAATAACTCAACAAATGAAAAATAATCGGAGGTTCACGCAAAACTTATATGAGAATCGGAGTATTCACTAGTGCAAAGCTTGCGTGGTGAAAGTCTAGGAGGCAAGATCAAATTGAGCCCTTGAGGGGTGCTCGAGCTCGATTTAAATTGGTGGAGGATTATTGATACTCGTCTTACGCTTGAGCAGTGAAGAGGTGTAGTTCCCAGACTTGGTGAGCTCGCTCCGCACTCGATAAGTGCTAGAGCGCAAAATCTAGAAACCAGTGAGTTCGATCCTAGCTCACTGGGTGTTCGGGAGTGCTGATACGTAGTATAAAATGCGACTTACGTATTTTAGGATTGTAATTTTGAAATCTTTCTCCACAAGGGGTGCTGTACATAGAGAGAGGAGAGAAGAAGAGAAAAGAGGAAGAGATTTAGCATCCAGTCAAAATCCGATTTGAGTTCTCGTTCTTTGTCAAGGTCGAGTACATCGTTTTGAAGGTGATTTTAGAAACGTATTTTTGTTTAGCTACTCATTTTCTCGTTATATTTCTCTTATGGGATGTTAAGTGCATTGAGAGGGGGTTGTATTCAACCATTCTTTACTCGGGTTTGGAGTGAAAGGATTTGAAGGAGATTCTTATAATTGGCATTATTTATAGTAGATTTATTTAAAATTTATCTTGTAATTTTTTTCTTAGTTAAAAATAGTTTTTCATGTTAAAAATTATTGTGTATTGTTTATTTTTGGGCTCACAAATTTGGTGGTTGAAGGTTGATGGGAGATTTGGGTTTGTTCTGCTGTGTCGGGTTGGAGTCAAATTTTCAACAAGTGGTGTCAAAGAGAGGTTAAAAAATTTGTGGTTTGATGGCGTTGATGTTAAGGAGTTTGTCATTTTATATGGAGTAGTTTAATGGGTAAAATAATTTTATTCTTTGGTAAGAAAGTGTGAGGAATATTTTAACTCGGGAAGGAACAGTAAAAGTATTATAAAGAAAGGAAGATAAGCAAGAGAATATGGCGGTGGAGTAGTGGCAAGATAAGAGAGACCCGGCTAATTATATGATCAAATTGTATCTATGGATAATACTTTGCTAGTGGTCATTGACTTGTTAGATTTAGCGGAGGTTTGGAAGAAGTTTGAAAGTTTGTATAAATCCAAATCCTTGATAATGAGATTGCATGTGAATAAATAGTTATATAACCTATGTCTATCAAAGGGAAAAGTTTTGAGAAGCACTTGGATGAGTTCAACCGGATTTTGATACAAATGCCGACACTTGATGAAAAAATCAAGGAGAAAGATAATGTATTAGTGTTGCCGGCTTCTTTGTTGATCTCGTACAATCATATTTTCACGACATTACTATTCGAAAAGACACGTTCAGTTTAAATGATGTTATTACTTCCTTACCTATGAATGAGTCAAGGTGGAGGGGAATCGTTGAGGCTTAAGAGGAGTTGAGGCTCTTGGTCAGTACTAGCCGTTATCGGGGACATGGGAAATCGAGAGATTGAGACAACAAACCGTAAAAGAGTAACAATCGGTTTAAATTTTAGGATGTGAAGTGCTTCCATTATAGTAAGAAGAGTCACATGAAGCGAGATTGTCCTAAAGAAAGTAGGAGAAGGTGGGTGGAGGCGAGCATCAAGGGAGGAAGGATTAGAGTGAAGATGATTGGGTCTCTATCGCTCTTTACTAGGACCTTTGGATTGTCCATGCAGGGAAGACACAAAGTTTTCCGAGTCAGGAGACGGATTGGGTGATGGATAGTGGCGCCACACACCATCAAGAGTTATACGCAGGGGACCATGGGTTATTGAAGATGGGTAACGATGGTTCATCGAGAGTTATTGATATCGTGGATATTTGCTTGCAAACAAGTAATGGGACGAAACTCGTGTTGAAGGGCGTGAGACAGCCTCGGATTTCAGGTTGAATGTGATTTCAACTAGGAGGTTTGATGAGAAAGGTTTTAGCACGACATTCAAAAATGGCCATTAGAAACTTATAAAAGGCGCCTCAATTGTGTCAAGAAGAAGTAGGCAATTAAGCTGATATTTGATAATGGCTTCAATTGTCAATGATAGAGTTAAGGTGACCAATGAGAGTATTGGTCAAGGTGGCCGGAAGAGGAGGCCGAAGAGGAGTGCAATGGAAAATGATTCAACCGTGAATGAGAAGCCGAATGGGAGTGGGATTACTTCAAGTTCGGTGGAGTGGAAGAAAGTATCATTTAGGTTTACGGAGGCTGAACGTGGGGATCCCAATGAGGAGAAGTTGTTGAAAGGGAGGCAATGATAGTCGTCAATTAGAGGCAAAGGGTCCCCCCACAAGGTCGTGAGGAAAAAATTGTTGAATTTTTTTGTCACTCTCTTGTGCGAGGATCGGAGTGTTCGTACTCACAAAGCGCAAATCGGGAAGGGCCAGCAGGTAAGATTAAGTTGGGCACTTGAACTCCACTCGATTCACGCTTAAGCAGTGAAGATGTATGGACTCCAAACTTGGTGCACTTGCTTCGTGCTCGATGGACGCTTGAATGCAAAATCCAGAACTTGGCGCGCTCGATCCACGCTGGTCGGGCGCTCAAACACCAATATGCAGTATAAAGCATGGCTCATGCGTTTCAGGGTTATAATTTTGTAATTTTTCTCCACAAGGGGGGCCACACATAAAGAGACGAGAGGAGAAGAAAGAAGAAAAAGATATTCAACATCCAATCAAGATCCGATTTGAATTTCATTCTTCGCTAAGGTCAAATATGTCGTTCTGGATGTGATTCTAGAAACATATTTTTATTTAGTCGTTTTTTTCTCGTTGTATTTCTCTTATGGATTGTCGGGTGTGTTGAGAAGAAGTTATATTCAACCATTATTTACTTGAGTTCAGAGTGAAGGGATTTTAGAAAAAAATTTTATAATCGGCACTATTTATAGTGGATTTATTCAAAATTTATCTCGTGGTCTTTCCCTTAATTGAAAAGGGTTTTCCACGTTAA
The DNA here is from genome assembly GCA_033239525.1 of Nepenthes gracilis. NCBI lineage: Eukaryota > Viridiplantae > Streptophyta > Magnoliopsida > Caryophyllales > Nepenthaceae > Nepenthes > Nepenthes gracilis. The sequence goes on along the minus strand of BSYO01000016.1, from coordinate 14,833,909 downwards.
AAATTATTTTGTATTATTTATTTTTGTTACTCACAAATTTAGTGGCTGACAGTTGATGATGAAGTTTAAGTTTATTTCGCTGCACTGCGTCGGGTATATCCGGATGTCGAATTCCCAACACTTCTAACCCGATGTCCCAAGCGCCCTATCCAAGACCTCAGCTCTTCTAGAAACTCAACCTTCTTTAGCGCCTCAGCCCACTCCAAGTCCTCAACTTCTTCCGCCGCCTCAACCTCTTGGTGTCTCAACTCATATGGAACCTCACACTTATGGGGCCTCAATTTCCATTGGCACTTCAACTGAGCCTAGGACATGAGCCTCAATCCTTTAACTATCTCAATTTTTTCATTAGTCTTTAACTTTTCTTTAATATAACAAACTGGGTTATATTTCAGATAAAATATTTCCTTTTTACCAAATTTCTTCTCAAATGCAAATAACCTATTCTCATAAAGGGATGTAATACAATTTGGTTACACCATTGCATCATCATCGATTCAATCATCGCATCTAACTTACGAACGACGGGGGGCTCATCACCTTTAGGGAAGCTTAGGAGTGTCCAAGTAGTAGTTGTTGAGCCCCATGTGTGCCACTTGGTTAGAGATACATTGCTATCATTCCTTTGCTAGGTGTATTAATTTCTTTGCAAACGTACGTCTCTTAGCTTTGAAAGTTTGAAGCTTTTCAATGTGTCATGTGGGTACACTCAGCCATTGATAGGTGCTCAGCAACGTTCCCAGATGGGCAAGTCACTATCTGGGAGAGTAAGATAGATCGTTGAATCAGCTAAGCAGTTGAGGCGGCCAGGTCCGTACACTCTCTTGTCTTTTGCCTGGGCTTTGCCAGTGGTTTGATAGCAAGATGGGCCCAAATCCTACACGTTTTCAACAGCAAGTCCTTTCCTAATGGCTAAATTATGTTATAATGTTCAAGTTGATTAAAATCGGGCTTAGACCAAATATGAATTTGATTTAGGTAAAAATTCATGGTTACCAAGTTAGGCTAAATTGTACATGATTCAATCATTCTGGTTAAAAAGTATAATCGTGTTTGTCTGTAATTTAAATTAAGTCAGTTTAAATAGTTTAATAGACATTTTTATTTACAAATATTTTAATTTAAAAAGTTATATTTATATAAAAATATCAATACTATTTAATATTTTGAAAACTATTATATGAGGAATAAAACATTTGCTAAGTATAAATTTAAATAACAAAATTATTTATGTAAAAATTTATTAATTAGGAAAAAATAGAATCAATTGATATAATTTTTTTTAAATTGATATTTATTAAAAATTAAAAAATATATTTATAAAAAAATTTATAATTCGGACAAGTTAATTAAACTAATCACCTTTACATGTCACTATATCTAATTCTAAAAATCAATTATGTCTAATTTTATAATCATATATGCTTGTAATATTAATATATGTTGATTAAATTATATAAAATTCTAGACTGAATGGATTGAACCAATGAGACAGCTCGATTTTAATTTTCTCCACCATATTCATTTTTTTTTTAACTGAGTTGGGTCAAATTTACCATTGCTTTAATTTGAATTAATTGTTGTCTCAATTTATAAATGGGTTAGTTTTATCCCAATTTTTCTTATCAAACTAACACTTTTTAAATCTTTTTCTACGTCAATAAATAATAAATGATTATTAAATTTTTATAATATAAAAGGACATTTTATTTATAAATATTCAACTATACAAAAGACCCATAAAAAAAATAAAGTTATTTTTGAGTCTATTATAAGCAATCTGACCTTATATTAAATAATAATTTATTTTTAAAACCCTAATCTATAAAAAATAGATTACACGACACTATTTTTATCATCGCACCAAAAATCTCTGTTTACTGAATTTATTCAACATGTTATATGGATAAAAAGGGTCATTAATTTCCACCATTTTAATGTCTAATTTTGTCCAACTTGATTAGATTTAATATACAGCAGAGTAAAATTGGTGATTTATTTTGAAAAATAACGATCCGAATACTTTTCTTGACAATTTTGCCCTTCATACACCGAGTGATCTCCTTTTGGTTGAGTTGCTTGGACAATCACCGCCACCGCCGCGGCCGTCGCCGCTGCCAAAATATCATAATCGCAGAACATGGGATTGCTTTCTTTTGATAAGCAACATATGGCCCAGTACGGTCTAAGCTGCACCTTCCAATTCATCTTCACAGCCTGGCTTAACTGGTAAAGCCAGTACTCTCATTTCCTCTTTGCCAAGCCAGTTTTTGAAGTCATGGGGAGTAATTAAATCTTAATTCATTAAGGCTTATAAATTATATTCGGTTATGAAAGTTGGGCAACCCTAACTTCACCCAATTGGTTCATCGTTTGAGAAACAATGAAGTAACGAGCGGCTCGAGCATTCGCAAGTTCAAAAAAAATGTTGAGTTTTAACCTGTAAAAGCTCATAAACCGTATTTTGTCAAATAAAAATTAATCAGACAATTTCGATTTTATTATAGTTCTACTGATATTTCTAAGTGAGAGTCAGAATAAAAAGCATTTTTTTTATTTTTATTTTTATGTTTTATCTACTTGAAAAAAATAAAAAGTAAATAAAAATAATATTAAAAAATGATAAATAATAATGAAATTATTTTCCAAAGCACGTAAAAAGGAAGAAGACTTCTAGTGGAAGTATTTGTCTTATTCAGTTGATAAGTACAAATAAAAGCACAGATATTTTTATGGTAAAGAAAAAAAAGATAACAAAATAACATATTATGAAAAATATAAAAATATATTTATATATTTTAATTATATTTTTGCTTAAAATTTTCTCTAATAAATTAAATATCATAAAATAGCTTTCTTTGAATTTTTTTCTTTTAAATTTGTCAAAATCCAAACAAGTCCTTAAAATAACCCAAGTATCGAATAGCTCAAAAAAAGCTTCTTTTTTTTTTTTTTTTTTTTTGCCATAAGCTATTTGAGATATTTTCATTCTTAAAAAATGACCCCATTTTCCTCCTAATTTAAAAGGGCATTCTCATCCATTTTTGTAGATATCTGCTTGATAAAAATAGACAATACTGATTATATAATTTCGATTTCTCAATCTCATTATCAAAAGCAGCTTCTTTTCATTTGAAAAAGATGAATTATACACGTTATCATTAGCCTTCCTACTGAAACAATTAGTCATTTTCAATAATCTCCTTTAAGTGATAGATCGAGCAACTGACATTATTCTCTTAATTGATATATAATTTGAGATGCTGATACTGGTAAAGTCAATTCTGTCATCGTTAAAACATCGTTGTTATCTAGTACTTTTTAAACTTTCCAGCACAGGAGCCGTATGCATTAGGTCACCCTATTATAAAGAGGAAACTGAAGCATGTTGTTTAAGATATCGCTGGACTAGCCTTCCATGGCTAGTTAATGCAAAACGTGGCTGTGCCATAGGCGTAGATATAACTGCATTGCTGTTGAGATGTACTGATTTTGGCGGTGGAAGAAATGGAAAGGACGACGGGACCGTGAGCCGGACGGAGCCGTATAGTGCGGTAGCTCGTACGTAGTTAGCTAGTGTCCTTAGGTTGATGGTTGGCCCCAATGATTGAATGAAGGGGGCTGCATCTCATTAATAACATACTAATAAAAAAAATTTAAATCAACCTTTTGAAAAAAAATATATAATAATTTGTAATACGAATCTGGATCTAAATTATTAAACGAATTAAAAAATTGCTAAATCGGAATATCCGACTAAAAGTGAGTCTGATCTTTATTATTTCGAATTTAAATTTTACACACCGCAACTAATGAATAAGATGTTAAAAGATAACAAGACTTGGTCATCGGTATGTCTTTTAAAATTTAAGTCGGTAACATTTCTTAGTCAAATAGAAAGACGGGAGGATGAGAGAGTATAATTTATAAATATAAGTGTAAAAGGATTGAGAGTTTGGTGGAGAGTTAAGCTCCGTTTAATATGCTCAAATAGTGAGAGGTTTAGAGAAATTTGCCCTCACAGGGAAATGGTTTTGAGAATGAGAATTGCACTCTTGAAAAAGTAGCTCTTTGAAAATGGTGCACTTGTCTGATAGTGGCTTTCGGTTTAAGAATAGCACTCTTGAGAGAGTGGCTTTTGTATAAAGTAGAAAGGGTAGCACCGAAGGTGTTCAAATGTTTAGGCACTTGATTGTTCTTGGTTGCTTGATCACTGGATCGATTTGTGTATCAAGGTTAAGAGTGGAATCAAAATTGGAACCATAACCATTTTCTGTGGAGGAAATGATGTATTTATAGAATGAGTGACAAGTAGCCAACCCTAAGGTCCCGTGACTCTGTGATCGTCAATAGTTGACACCATACTTCTATGATTGTGAGCTGCAGGCACTATGGCTCTATGCCTTTAGGAGAGTTGCCATCATGCTTCCACTTCTAGTGCTTTGAACAACTGTAATTCTTAGGGTAATGGGTTAGTGGTTGCCGTCTGCAATTTGTACTCCTAGAAGCATGAAGGACCACATGGTAACAATGGCTGTTTGGACTCTTTTGCTGAATTGAACTGGTTGAACTGCATCTGTGGGCTTGTCTCATGATCGGCTCCAATGGCCTATATATCGTTAGATAGATTTGGGTTGTGCTATTTGGACTCATCGTCGCGTGCTCTGGATCTTAAGCTTAGAAGAGCTTCTCGCTGGATTGCCACTTCTTGGTCCATCTTCATTCTGTAGTCGGGGTTTTGGGCTAGCCCACCGATTGCTGGACCCATCTGTTTGATTCATATTTAACAGTATTTGGGCAAAAAGGAAAGGTTATATATCGAACGTGAGGTGTAACCCACTCAAATGCCCGTGATGCTGCATTTAAGTTATTGAAATCAAAATTCTTTAAAGTATTGTGATATATATATATGTGTGTGTGTGTATGTGTGTGTTGCCATAAATCCATGGATATATTATCACGTTTTACATTACTGTGAGTTTTTGTAGTCACTATTTGATTGTGACTTTATGACTAAATTCAATGGCGATTGTTTTTCTACACTTTGATAGGTACCACTTTACAATACTACATCCTTGAAAGATCAACGGGTCATATTAAGATAAGTATGAGCTGTTTTTCTTTTGAAAAATTCATACTTTTAAATCCCATCTATAAAAGTACAACACGGCTTCTATTTTTTTCACTGGTTATATTTTTTGAAAGATTATTGCTTTTATATGGTGAATCTGACAAAAATATTAAATGTATACGGTCTTACTTATATTAAAAATTAGCTATTCTTGTAATTTGAATCTTTTATTCTAGACGATTAGACATAAAAAAAAACAATTTTAATGACTCTAATAAATATAAAGAATTTAATCAATGGTTCATAATAATCTAACAAATGACTTTTGAGGTAATTGATACGGGAAGTGTTTTTAAGTAAAAATAACATCTTTATATTAATTAATTATTACCCTTTTGTGTTCCTATCGAATAGCAAAAGAAGACCCTTCATTTTATATTTAAAATAATTATATGTATATAGTTGTATCGTAATATTATAATTGAGGCGATACGTATTAATAGCTACACGTGGGTCATTAAATTTACACCAACCAAAAAAAGGAGAGAGAGAGAGAGACGACCGATAAAAGTTCACGTGATGCAATTCTAGCCTAAGTTTAGTTTAAGGAAGATTATAATTATGATTAACAAATATCTATTAGACGAAGATAATTATTAAAAAAGAGCCAAAATTTTCTCATACAGTTGAGGGAATATAGGAAGAACTTTATTTTATTTTAAATTATAATTATTAAATATTTTTTATTTTTAAATAAATAATTGTGATTGTTCACTTATAAGCAAACGTGTTAGCAATAAGTGACTTCAGTTCATGTTCTGTGGCCCAGAATGAACAAGGCATGCGGCACTTCTCATGAGTTTCATATGCCCAAAGTGCCACCGTTCAAGCCATGTTAAAGAAAAAGGTAGCTTAGTGTACAATATGAAAATTTTATATATTTTAGACTTATTAAATATATATATAAAATTACTTATCTGTTTGAATTATTTTTATTTTTAATTTGAGCTGTGTACAAGTTAAACTTACCAAATTAAGTTAATTTCATCAATTTAAAATTTTCTACCAAATTAGCCTAAGTGGGTTTGATGTGTTGTAGAAGGTAAGAATGGGGGATTCAACTTTGCAAATTTTAGCCTTTTGGTTTAATAAAATTTGTATTAAAAAAATTAAAAATATGGTAAAATTTTTACTTCATGAAGTAGGAATTCTGCCCTTGTAGAAAGTAATAATATAGCAAAAATAAAAATTAAAAAGTATATTATAGTATTAATTTTTATGAAAAATAAGTAAAAATTGATCAAATATGGACTTGTAAGTTAATTTACATGCAATGTTAAAAATTTTAAAATCCACAATTTTATAAATAAATAATAATAATAACAATAATAGTAATAATAATAATAATGACTGTAGATCGGGTAAAGGGAAGGCATTCCTACGAAGGTAAGGACACGACTACTTTAACAAGGTAGGGTAGGACGTATAGCAGAACGTGCACCGTGTACGGATGCATGTGTATACTGATCTGCTTTTTCTGTCCGTTCGATATACAAACAATCGACGGTCCAACGGTGCAAATGTACCACTTGTGTGGTACGCTTCAGTACGCTTATAAATCATCCGTCCACGTCGGGGCCAGGGGCCATATATTTATTTAAAAAATAATAATATTTATATATTTAGTTTCTTCGTATAAAAATAATTTTAAAATTAATACAGTAAAATATATATTTATTTTTGATAATTTTAATATAAGTGGGTATAGAAATTAATATGTAAATATTATTTTATTTATAAAAATAAATTTAAATATTATTTATTTATTTATATTAATAGATTTATATAATAAATAAATAAATAAAAAAAATTTACATTGACAATAAAAATTTTAATATTTATTATGTAGTATTAATTTTTTTAACCATTATTAAAATTTTTTGTTATTCTTTGAATTTGGACTGTGTTTTTAATGTAGTTTCATTAATTAAAATTTAGGATGACCCTTTAATTATTTATTAGCATATTAAATAATATGACCTCTATATATAAATAAATAGACGTAATTTAATATTTAAAAATGACTTGGTATATTTTAATGGAAATCTAATAATCTTTTTTTGACTTTTTATTAGAATTTAGAACAATAAATTATTTGAATTTTTTTAATAAGTGCATTCAAACTTTACAATAATGTCCACAGCTACAGATTAAACCACGGATCGGGGACCCCGCGGATTTTTTAATTTTTGTTTAGCATATTAAATTATGACCTCTATATAAATAAATAGACCAAATCTTTAAAAAATGCCTTTATATTTTAATGGAAATCTAATAATCTTTTTTTGACTTTTTATTAGAAATTTAGAACAATAAATTATTTGAATTTTTTTAATAAGTGCATTCAAACTTTACAATAATGTCCACAGCTACAGATTATAGGAGGGTTTTTTTTTTGATTGTCTACCAACAAATATATATATAACAAAAACATTTTTCATTATTTAAATGATATATTAACTATTAAAAATTATTTATGTTGAAATTTACCAATAATAAATTTGTGAAAAAAAAGAAGGTCAAATTATAAATGTTTATAGTTTGGGTAATCAAATCGTGAATCTTTTTATATTTGAATTGGTCAAATTATCTCAACAAAAATTAAAATTATAACTGAAGTAATTTAACTGATTAATAAATCAAATGATTAATCACTTAACCCTTTTTCAAGAATTTTAACTTTTTAAATGAAATTATAAAAATAATAATATAAATTTAAAACATTCACATAATATATTAATGTTTAATCATAACTTTGGACAATAATTTACAATCAACAGTGAATAACATATGCTTCGTGAAACCATAAATATCAATTTATTTCATTTAGATGCTTTATAAATTTTTATTCACTCAATTAATTATTAATATCAATTAAATTATACTCATTTATTAGATAAAATATTTTTATAAATAGTAAAATAATAAAATTATGCCAAAGTGAAAACTTTTATAATTTTTAGATATGTATAAATATATGGTGTATTTTGATAGCCTTAGGTTAGACTTTAATAACTCAAAATCAAATCGAATTAAAACCTAAAAGAATTTCTCCTGACTCAAAACTAAACTAGACGGTTCGATTTTAAAGATTTCAATTTGGGTTGTCTGACCAACGATATTTTTAAACATCTTCACCTGAAATGGCCTATGATAAAAATAATTATTTTTATGTTAAAATTTTACATTAATAAAATAATAATAATTTCATGAAATATTAAGTTTAAATAAAATTAGAAGACGTGCAGACAACACAAAAAGAAAAATAAATTGCTAAGAGTCTTGATAAGAGTGAAGCCAAACTGGAGAAAGAAATAGGAGTTTTGGCGTGGGGGTGGGTCAGGTCATAGAAGAGGGACCGTGTGCCCTTAGGAAGGGCTGCAGGGTGGGTCGAACCAATGGGCCTCGGCTCTCAGCGTCCCATTAACAAAGTTTCTAAAAGAGACATACTCCGTACATATCTTATTGTTATCAATACGCTAAAATTAAATAGAAGAGATTTTAAGATAAAATATTATTTATTTTAAAAAATACTAATATATATTAAATATTTAATTTAACATTTTAAAAAAATAAGAATAGTTATTTAAATATTTTTAAAATTTTAAATTTTATTTGTTAAAATTTTTATTTAGTAAATAAACATATATATGGTATATCTTTCTAAAGAGATAAGAGCATCCCTGGTCCGCCATAAACAACCGCCAAGGAAATGGACCCACGGTCTGCCCTTTCTCTCCACTGCCCCACGTGCTCTTGCTCCTTCACCTTCCTCCTCTAAGGATTCCCCCTTTGAGAAACATGCATGTACTCTTTCAACCACATTAAAATATTTTAAAGTATATAAATTGTACAATGCACCCCAAAAATCGGTTTGATTTGAACCATTTAGCAACTAATATTTGAGCAATATACAAGAACTTGAATCGGTTTTTTACGCCCAACAAACAAAAAAATGGTGAAAATTATTTCGAGAGAATTTTTTTGAAAGATTCATTCAACGTTCAAATTAATAAAATATTTTAAGATAATAGCTTAGAATAAATATAAAAATTTAATATAATTTGATTATAGATGGAGAAAATTTTCTGAGTGTAGTACATTAAGCATGGAGATTGAAGCTTATCAAAGTTGTGTGATCCTTTTAAAAGATAGAAGGGTCTTATTATCTGTATTCGTATCTTTTATCCCTTAAACTTATCCAATTCTTAGATCTGGGTTAGGCCTATCCAAATATGTAAATGAGATGGCTTGAATATCTTGCCATGTTGACACGGGTGAAACAAATGACCTAGCCGATGATCAATGAAATGACGACTACCTCGTGACAATAGTGCTATTCGGCAAGGGTGCAAGTAGTTGACACGAGCAAGTGGTCACCTAGAGGAGCTAGATACCAGCATTGGTCTAGGTGATGATTGGGTGGCGCCATCCTGGCACCAATGTAAGATGATAATAGCTCTAACCGTGGGCGCATGAGATAGTGGCGGTGCCATCTAGTAGGGGTGCGGTGGCTGACGTGAGGAGCTAGGCATGGGCAGCACCATCTGGGGTTGGCGCAAATGCCGCCAGGTTCTGTCAAGAAATAGGGCCTTAGAGCAGGGTGACAGTAAGCGTGGCAATGGTCTTAGGCAAAGGAGCTAACTAGGTGATGGTGTTGACTCCTTGTAAGCTGCAACGATACTGATCGGTAGCAGCAGCATGGCTTGTCGTAGGAACCAATCTAGAGATGGCAATGCAAGCATTAGCTTGTGGCCAGTGGTATGGCATTAATCCCCTCCCCCCTCTCTATCCTACTAAGGGGTTTGTTCCACTGGACACAAAACACTGTGACACGTACGAATATTCCAATGCCCCCAATGCTAATGGCACCATTGGATTTGAGATTCAACTGTCTGTATTTTTTATATTAAAAAAATATTTTTCTTTTTTTATTTTTATTATTTTTTTATAAGAAAAATACGGATTGTTAGATCTCAAATTCAATAACTTCACTGGATGCCACATGGGCTGCGACGTCCATGCAATGTCACAGCCCCCCTCTTCTCTTGTTCCACGGGCTTCGCTTGTTGGTCTTTGTTAGACTTTCTAATCTTCTCGAGTTCTTGAACTTCCCTTAAATGGAAGTGGGCTTGAGAAATATTAACAATACTATAAGAAAAAAACCTTAATAGCAAAATAATATAAGAATTTTAAAGATGACATAACTTTCAGTTATTAGGTAGGCTATGCAGCTAGAATTCTCTAATTGGTCCATCTACATGAATCCTTATGATTGGCTAGCGACCTCCATGGTGGCTTCCGATTGATCCACTTGCCCGGAGTCTTGTGAATGGCTAGCATCTTTAGTTGTTTATTAATCCAATCGGGTTTTCTATTTTTTTCATCTCAATCAGCAATTGTATGGTCTCTTTATTGAGACCAAACAAATAGATATATATATTTATTTATTATAGATGCATTAGTATAGATAAATGGATAAATACTTATATTATTTAAATATATTTTGAAAGTTTAAGATAGGCGTCTCTAACACTAAACTTGGGAGGCTTTGTCTCTTTTCATATCCACCTTTAGATTAAAATTTAACTATGGAAATTTCAAGATAAAAAATTATATATATTTTTACAGATTTTTTTATAAATATTAATATTTATTAAATAGTTAAGTTAATACCATAAAGATATCATTATTTGAGCATTCTTATCTTTAGATAAAAATACAATTGAGAGAAATTTAAAATAAAAATTATATGTAATTATTATTTTTAAATATTAACATATATTATACATTTAAATAAATACTAAAAATTTTTGGAAAAAACTATCTAATTAACTTCTTAAAAAATTTTTAAATCTCTTCCACTAAAATTTTCTAGATGTCCCTTTGAACACCCTTCCGCTCCTTTTATACCCATCTCATCCCGTCCTCTCCTTCATCTCTCTCTCTCTCTCTCTCTCTCTCTCTCCCCCTCGGGGCCTTCTTCTGCTGCCTCTCTTTCTCTCTCTATTCACTGCATCAACCTAAGCTCTTCCTCTGGTTAATTAGTAACCGACTCAGAAATGGCAATCGGGAAACTAAATAAGCTACCACAAACAGCAGTTCTGAAGCAGATTCTCAAGAGATGTTCTAGCATAGGGAAGAAGCAAGCCTACGACGATCAAGGCCTCCCGGTCGACGTCCCCAAGGGGCACTTCGCCGTCTACGTCGGAGATAACAGAACCAGATACATAGTTCCGATCTCCTTTTTGAGCCGGCCGGAGTTTCAGACCTTGCTCCAACAAGCTGAAGAAGAGTTTGGCTTCAGCCACGACATGGGCATCACCATTCCCTGTGAAGAAGAAGTTTTCGAAGCTTTGACTTCTACTCTCAGATAGATAGATAGATAGACCAGCTGCTTCGATTGAAGCTGTGAATTGTGCCCTTTTTGTATTTAGGCCGGCCGGCGGAGATAGAATTCGCAGATCTCGCCGACAAAGAACAGCTTGCTAGTTAGCCCCTGTGTTCTTCTATAAAGACATATCATCTTCTCTTAAGTATAATTAATTAGTATTAATGGAGTACTTAAATTTCTTATAGTTAGAATGGAGTGTTTTTTGTACATATGAAAGTCAAAGTTCCATTTATATTGCCACTCTTAAGTAATACTCTAAATAATTTTTAAAGTTTTTACATTTTTATAAAATTACAAAATAAAAATCCGTAAATACCAAACTAAAAAATAATGTTTTACACTGCCAAATTGAAAACGAAAATTAAAATGAATGATAATCACTAATGATATAAAATATCAACAAAATTGCACATTAGTTTTGACAAATTGAATATTGAACGTTGTTCAATTTAGTAGCAAATATCTTATCTAATAACATTAATTTTGATGGAAACACTAGCAATGGACTAACTCGCGAAGATAAAATAGTCTAAATTCACAACAATCCAATTTTGGCGACCGTCAAACACTTGACGAACCAAATGAAGAGCAAGTGGTAGGTGGAGAGCGAAGAAGAGGACAACCTTTAAAGTTTAGAACGATCAATCTTTCGCCGTTGGCCAGGAGTGGTAGCTAGTAGACCATTGGGGCCCGACATGTACATGACCAGCAGCGATGGTGGTCACGCGTGTCCATCCTCACAACATGGCCATCTACTCCCGATTTTCCGCTCTCCAAGATGATAAGTTCCATTGTAATAGTCATTTTCTAAAATTAGTGTACATCTTGGCAAAAAGACGTCGAATTTGTGTGCGCCTGCTTAAAAACATTAATAAAAACAAAAACATAAATGAAGGAAACTATTTTCTTGGACCATTACAGCCAGAAAAACGTTCACGTCTGCGCCAAGGAAGACAACAATCCTTAGTAGAGTTTGGATATCCAGCCTTTCTATATAAGGAAAGTAGCATAGGGCCATGATTATAAAAGGTCATAAAAACTCCCTTCAAAGGAACGGGCAAAAAAAACGCTCTAAAATATGCACTAAAATGCCCGTAAAAAACCTCCAAGCGATCTTAAGCTTTCAGAAGTTCTTAATCTCTCTCGAGTCTTCTAGCGTTCTTTCACTCGAGTCCTTTAGCGCTCTCTCACGCAACTTCTAATTTCCAACAAACTTTGGGTTGAGAAGTTCTACTTCTCACAAGCAACCCTCTAAGTCACTTATTCCACGAGTGCATTCCCGCCTACACAAAACACTCAAGCATTTACACTCATCCCCACCTTCTCAAGTGTGATTTAAACGCTCTCTATTTTGGTGATATCAAATTTTCTCATCGGGATTTATCTTTGCTGTGTATCCAAAGTTGCGTCGACCTTCCCAAATGGCTGACCTCAAAATTTAAATCCATAACACATCAAATTTAGTTCTAAAAATTGAAATGTTTTTAAACAAAAGACAAAATAAAAATGACTTAAAAAAAAAATCAAACGGCGTTAATTTTTTGAGCTCAGAGTCTGTTTGTTAAAATACTGTCGTGATGCGGGTAGTCCCCGAGAAATTATCTAATGGCTCCCACGGTTGATTTGAATGTAACGTTTCTTTTAAAGTTTTTATTTTTGTGTATATTTATTTTATACATATAAAATACATATACTCATATTATGCAAATTTAATTCTAAAATTAGATAACAAAATTAATTTAAACAAATGACAAAATAAAAATGACTTTAAATAAAAAAAAATCAAACGGCGTTAATTTTTTTATGCTTAGAGTCTTATTTGTGGGCCCTCATGTTAAAATCCTGTCGTGATATGCGGGGTAGTCCCCCGTCAGAAATATGATCTAATGGCTCCCACGGTTGATTAAGAATGTGTAACGTTTCTTTTAAAGTTTTTATTTTTGGGGTGTATATTTATGAAAAATTATACATATAAAATATATATACTCGTATTATGCAAAATATATATAATATAAAATAATAGTTATATTTTTCTAACAAATAGTTATTTTTTTAGCTTTTTTTATGGGTGTATTAATATAACAATTATCAAATAATAATTTTTTATATAAACAATGCATATAAAAATATAAATAGTAACTCTCATTATGAAATATAAATGTACTTAACAGATTTATCCAATGAGTAAAAATCGATAGTTTTATGTTATTTGTACTTGAAAACCAAATTTTAAATAAAAAAGAATTTATATGGAAAATACCTTCTTGAACATTTTTTTTAAATAATTTTTTTTTTAAATAGCTTTGATGTTTGAGATGTACAATAGAATTTAGAATATCATAAAGATCAATTAATGATAGTCGATATTTTTTATCATTGATTATGATAATATTTTTAATCGACGATGATATTTTACATTAAACAAATATATTTAGTAAAGTTTTAGAATTTTTCACATCATTCATATATTATGTTGATAAATATTTAGATAGTAGTCATATTATGGACGAAGATCATTTAAAGAGGGACCTAAATTTGAATGTAGTGACCTTGATATTGTGCACCACATATAAAAATTTAAGAGGCTTAGATTTTTTTTTTTTAGGTTATTCTTTTTGATGCCTATGTTAGTATATGTTAAAAAAAAGTTATAAAAAAATATCATCGAATCTTTGAACTTTATCGCTTGAATCTTGTCTTTATGCAAGTGATCACGAGAGGGGTTGAGCACTCAAGTGAGCTTGCATGGGTGATGATGGAGCCTTTGGAAGTCAAATTTCTTATAGCTCTTATGACGAGGGATGTTTATAGTAATTATAGTACTACAAACTAATTTGTTGCCTTATGGATTTTTAATATTTGTAGCTTTTTCGTCATAAATTTAAACTAAATAGGTTAATTAAATAATTAATTATAATTTTTAAAATTTTAAATAAATTTCATAAATAACGCTAAATTTTAAAATTTTGAATATGACAAATCAAATACACAGGACTTGCTAAATTAAAATTTACATATAGGATCTCATCGGATAATTATTTGAAACAATATAAATACGATATGTTCTACAATTATTATAAGTGAGGCAACAATTTAATCAAAATTATAATCAAACATAATATAATATTTAAACTATTTTTGAAATATAATTATAAGCCTATACCCAGTCAATTTCAAAATTTAATCATATCAAATATCAATTTAAGTTATAACAAAACTAAAACTTATCAAATTAAATGAATATCTGACTAATCACGTCCTTACTCCTATAATACATCTGAACTTTCTAATCTTAATGGATAAAATATAAAAATATAAGACTAAAATCTAGCAAGTATTTTATTTAAAAAAAAGAAGTCTAATAAATCAGAAAAATAGCCAAATGAATGAATATTCAATCAAATAACAAAATAAATCTAAATCGTTGATAAAATAAATCCAATCAAGATTCAAGATCCAAAATTCAATGATAGTATCATACTTAAATCAAATATTTAAATACAAAATAAATATCTAAATCAAAAAACAGTTCTCATCGAAAAGTGTGTGCATATATATACATGCATACACACACACACATATATACATAGAAGTGATCCGAACCAATTTTAGTAAGTAGTTATCCAATCCAAGTCCAAATCCAAATCCAAAGCCCAATCAACTCATAATTTGGTGTAGAATTCGATAACCGGATGATCTGATAGCGTGCGCAAAAGTCGAAATAGTATTGCGATAAATAGTCCAAAGGTTCCAATCAAAACATATAGTCAAAATCATTTATATGAGATATACCAATACTCATCTATTAACAAAATTGACGAATCTTAAATTTAAATTCAAAATTCAAATTCAAATTCAAATCAAAGTTCAATACAAATCAATGTAGAAATACAAATCATGCATCAAATTTAAGTTTGGATTATTTAAAAATTAGTTTGAAAAATGGTTATACTTATTTTCGATAATCTTAGGCTATATCAAATACAAATTAGGCCAGCATGTTTGGCCACCCATGTACATTGTCTCATATGGGTAATATTGCTCAATATATTTTGCCATTCGTGGCTTTGGTTGAGATCATTAAGTTTGTCAAATATATTACAACATTTGAATATATTATAAGGTCAAATCAAATCATTCAAATTGAAAGGGTCACTACTCTAAACATTTCCTGTTAATGAAATAAAATTTTTAAATAATAAATATCTTTTTGTCGAAAACTGGACAAAATATCTAATATCTAAATCCAAATTTAATGATCACAATCCAACACATGTATATGAAAATGTACGGCTTATGCGAGTTTTATGTATATTTTCATATACACATATTGATATGAATGTATATAGTGTTCGAAAATTACTCATTTTTTTTAGAAAATAACAAAACCTATAAATTTCAATAGAAATATAATAAAACCCTCAAACAAGTAATAAAAAGGCTATGTGTGCACAACAAAATAAATAACTAAATTTAAAAGTGTACTTACGAGTTTAAAACCTCCAAATCAGAACAAAAACATATCAAATGTGAAATTAGATAAAAGATAGAGTTAGAAAATACTTGTCTTGACTTTATTCCAAGTGGATTTAGTAAAAAGATATTCTGAGGTACCTGAATTGCGCATTCTCTTTCCTGCAGGCGCACGCCGCTTTATCTCTCTTCCATTTCTCTCCTCGGCCGCCTCTGCCACTCTTCACCTTCCTCCTTTGCTGACAGTGGCTTCGTCATAGGTGACAACAACGACCACGGTGGTAGAACCCGATGACGGCACAGTAACGATGGCAGTGCATGCAAACCATCGGCAACTTTCTCTCTCTCATGACTGTGCTTCAACCCATTTTTTCCGGCTCAATCAATTTTTTTTTAAAATCGGTACATGTAACCCCAAAATGAATATTCATAAGGATAGTGAAAAGATTTACTTGCTTTGATTTCGTTCATTTCCTCCGAGAACGACGACAGCCGTTTGCTTCGTTTCGCTATTCCTTTCTTTGCTCACACAGATGTATAAAATAAAGGATAACATCACGGAAAGGATTTCGTTGGCTTTCATTCCCGGCATCGACTCCGCTGGCAACCGTGACGGTAGCGGCCGCAGCCCCGTGCCAGCCCTCTCTCTTCTCCTTTTCTTTCATTTTTTTCCCTCTCTCTCCCCGACACTCCCCCACCTCCTGATTTCCTGTATCTCTTATTATTATTATTATTATTATTATTATTATTATTATTATATATATTTATTTTATAATTCAAATTGATACTTAAACAATAACATTAGTGCCCCTCTAGTGTCAGCCAAAATAATCTAAATATTTTTTAAAATTTTACAATATTTAATTAATTTTTATAATATTTTAATTATTTAAAATTATAATTAATATTAAAATAATTTAAATGAGAATTCAAAATATTACACTTTTCTGGGATAACTTGGCGTCAAGTCAAAGTTCATCTGAGACTTCATGGACTAACCAAAACCCTTTAGAGATATTCTAGTGGAACTTTGTAACTACTAAGAGATTGAGTTAATTTGATTTATGCTCGCTTGTTTCTCAGAGAGGGTGAGACAAAGAAGGTTAGTGTGGGAGAGAGAGCTTCCACGCCTTTTTCCTTTAGTTTGTGGGATGCTCGTAAAGTCAGAGGGTAGCTCTACATATATTGAAATATTTTCCGGGCACCACCATTTTGTTCAATCATATACTCTTTGTTAGTCTTTTCCTTTTCTCTTTTTTTTTTTACATTTTGTTATGATTTTCTTCCTAGATTGAGTAGGTAGTGAGCATGGAGAATCAAGAATTCTCTTCTAATAAGTAACTCCTATGCCACGTTTGATTGGCGAAAATAAAAATTCTATTCTTACATTATTCTTTCAAAAATATTTATTTTCCTATTTGGTTATATTTTAATATGAAATAAATATTCTCGAAGGATAGTTATTCCTAAAAGGTGGTAATAGTTATTTTTAAAAATTCGGGAATAACTATTCCCACACCAATATTTAAAAAATATGATTAATTTATACAATAATTAAGTATTTAAAAAATATTTTGAATATATAATAATTTTAAGTATTTAAAAATATAATAATAAAAATATATAATTATATTTGTTGGGCATTTTGATATGACCCATAAAGAAAACTTCAAATGAGAAGCAGGAGTAGAGGTCAAAGGCCCGAGGACGTCGCAGCGATTTAGGCCTAATGAGTCGTCCGCTTATGAAGAAGCTCGGGGACAACGTTAAGCGATACCAGGATAGTAGATACAAAGCGGACGAGAACTCTGGGAGCCGAGTTAGGTTCATAATTGCGAGAGGTGAAAAAGGCTCGGACCTTCCCGGAAGGTCCTTGGCTGGACGCCTCTCCACAGGCTCACAGGTGCCCACTCAGGGGCGGGGACCGCTCACCCAAAGTAGGTAATGCCAACTAGAAGCGACTTCGTGATTGACAAGCAACTGCGGCGCTGCGGTCGCCGTCAGGCCAGGGCACGTTTAAATTCAAACCAAGGCGCCCATCGGGCCACTGCGTGCGTAGGCACATCGCCGGCGCTGGTCGCATGCCTTATCAGCAATCGCGGCTGACATTAAAGGAGTCAGTGGACGATTCCTCCAACCAGCGCGATGGGCGTCTTCACGTGTCTCCTCCCAACTACACAGTTTTCTTTATAAATATTTTTCGGCAAAGTCCTCTCTCTCAAGGGGACCCGGAACCTCCTTCTCGATAGCTCATGAAACTCTCTCATTAGAAAAACAAAGGCAAGACTTAGGTTGTAAGCCTACTCCCGGAGCATAATCTCCTAGGAAAGAGACTTAAACGAGAGGCAGGGGGGGATTAACCCTCACAACGTAATTTGTAAAAGACTTTCCGCCCAAATAGTGAAGTATTTTCAGGCCCCAGTCTCCGTGATTTTTTCCTCCCCATTCAAGAGGAGGTTTTTCACGAAACATCCCTCGTCTCGATCTTCTCTCTGTTCAACACCACACTCACTTGTGTTCTTTAAACTACTTATTCGACCGACGCCGTGGATCAACACCTCATCAACGAGATCCTCTCGAAGGACAATATCGTATCTCTGGGATCCCTTTGCTAACTTAGAGTCTGTGATATTTAATAATTATATATTTGAAATATATATAATTATTAAATATGTAATTATTTAAAAAATATTTTGAATATATAATAATTTTAAGTATTTAAAAATATAATAATAAAAATATATAATTATATTTGTTGGGCGATATGAAAGGCCCATAAAAGAAAGCTAAATGAAAGCCTCAGGTAGAGGGCCAGAGGCCCCGAGGACCAATACCGCAGATTGAAGCCTAATGAGTCTGGTCCGCTTTATGAAGAAGCTCGGGGGACAACGTTAGTAATACCTTGGATACATAGATACAAAACGGACGAGAACTCAGGGCCCATTGAGTTCCATAATTGCCCCAGAGGTCAGAAAAGGCTCACGGACCTTCCCGGAGAGGTCCTTGGAACTGACGCCTCTCACGAGCCTCACAAGGTGCCCCACTCGGGGACGAGGACCGCTCACCCAAAGGCCGTGAATGCCAACTAGGCAACTTGTGATTCCCAACAAACCCGCAATGACCACTCAGTGCATGCAAGCAGAGACACGTCTGGTAAATCAAAGTTGTCCTCGGACCACCTGCATCGTAGGCACATCGTGGCGCTAGTCGCATGCCTTATCGCGCACGTCGTCGGCATTAAAGGAGTCGGTGGACCGGTTCCTCAGCCACGCGATGGACGCCACGTGTCTCCTCCCCAACGGCCTGGTTTTCTTTATAAATACTCAGCAAAGTCCCTCTCTAAGGGGACCAGACACTCCTTCTCAGATTAGCTCCACAGAAACTCTCTCATTCCTGAAAAACAAGGCAAGACGAGTTGTAAGCCTACTCCCAGAGAGCATAATCTCCTAGGAAAGAGACTTAAAACGAGAGACAGGGAAGGGATTAACCCTCACAACTGTAATTTGTAAAGACTTTCACCCAAATAGTGAAGTATTTTCAAGGCCCTGAGTCTCGTGATTTTTCCTCCCCATTCAAGAGGAGGTTTTTCACGTAAAACATCCGGTCTCAATCTTCCTCTCGTGTTCAACACCACACTCACTTGTGTTGCTCGGAAACCACTTATCTGACTGGACGCCGTGGATCCAACACCCCTTATCAACGAGGATCCCTCCGAAGGACAACCTCTGCATCTCTCGGATCCCGCGGAACCAGAATGCAACAATATTTAATAATTATATATTTGAAATATATATAATTATTAAATATGTAATTATTTAAAAAAATATTATAATTATATTTTCTATGATTATATATATTTTATATGATTATATATATTTTTACATATAATCATTTAAATATTTATTAAATATATATTTTATACATATTTAACATAGATAATAAATATGTATTTTATATAATTATTATATATTATAATAATTATTACAACAATCAATTGTATTTTATATGTATTTTGTATAAATATGTATTTTATATTATAATATTTATTAAATATTATATGTATTTTACATATGTATTTTTATATTACAATAATTTATATATTATAATCTGTATTTTATTAAATATGTATATATATAAATATAGATTTTATTTATATATAATTATATAATTATACATGATAAGGAATAAATATGTATGTTATATATTATAATAATTATTACATATTTAACGTATATATTATTTATTTTATATTATATTTTATATGATAAAAATATATATACTTGTTGGGCCCCAACATGTTGGCTCATAAAACACGGCCCAAAGGAAAGACCCAAACGAAAGGCCCAGAAATACGCCCACGAGCCAAGAAGGCTCGATGGCTTAAGAGGCCTAAAACGGAGGCTAATGTCCCAAAGGCCAAAGCCACCACGGCGTTCCCAGAGAGGTCCCGTCGGCCACAAGGAGGCTCGGGCGTCGCTAACGACATCAGGATACGAGAACAAGTCCGTCAGAACCCCGTGTTCCTTCCAAGTTTCGGATCGGTCCAGAGAAGTCGAAAAGAGACTCGAGGACTTTCCACAAAAGGGGACCGCCGAGAGTTGCCTTCTCCAACGAGTTCGCAAAATCACGAAGCAATAAGTGAACGCCACGCAAGGACGAGGACCGCCTCCTACAACACAGAACGCTAGCTAAGCAATTTCACGATTCCCAATGAACCTGCAACCACCTGCGGTCGCCGCTTCAAAACAAAGGCACGCGTAGTCAAATCCCAAGACTGATGCCTTGACCCTATGCGCTGGGGCACGCTCTCGAGCCTACTGGCCGACACCCGGCGCGTGCTTACCCACGCTGGGTCAATGACATTAAATGTGGCTGTGGGACAAGAGATGCTTCTGGCCGCACGATTGGCCGCTACGTGTCCCTCCCAACGATACTTTCTCCCCTATAAATACTCAAATAAAGGTTCTTCCCAAGAGAACCTTCCGGCGGCCCTTTCCTTTCTACTCACTCCAAAGAAAAGAGAGTCTTTTTTCCAGCTCATCCTAGACACGAGAAAAAAAAAGGGGTGGAGTAAAAGAGTGACAAAGCTTCCCAACGAAAGGAGCCCCAAAGGAAAGAAATACTAGACAAGAGACAAGGAAGGGATCCACCCTAAACACTTGTAATTTGTAAAGACCTCCATCTACACAGTGAAGCATTTCTAAAAGGCCTCGAGCCTCGTAGTTTTTCCTCTCCATTTAAGATGCGGTTTTCCACGAAAAAATCTAGTCTCAATTTCTCCCTCTCCACATCCATCACCCCAAACACTTGTGTTGCACGTGGACCCCGATTTCCTGGACGCAACATTGGCGCCGTCTGTGGAAAGCTAACAAAAGGCTCACAAGCTTCCCCCCTCGTAGAACAACCAGCGCCCCGAAGATGGCGAGCAGATAAGATAGTACATCCACCCGGGAGGAGGAGCGCTACGACAGATGCCTCCCATCGGGTGGCAGGATGAGTGGCGGCCTCGGTACTAGCGTGCGCAAGCTAGTATAGAAGGTGGACAACCTTTCAAGAGCCGTCTGTACCCTCCGCGGGAGGGTGGACGAACAGTCTAGGGGCACACACCCCGAAAGCCCGCGTCTAGTAACGCCGCAAAGACGACAAGCGACGTGGGCTCCTGGCGAGTTGAGGGACTACTTCAATAGAAAGAAGTCCATGAGCCAGGCCCCGACGAAGAAGGGGCTCAAGAGGCTCTGGAAAACAGTCTTTGGACCCAAAACCGGCGAAACAAGCCAGTTGGGAGGACGATAAGACCCCCTGTCCCTGAGGACAGGGGAAGAAAAAAGGAGGGCGAGTGCCCAAATGAAGATCCGTGGACCGTCTGGGCAAAACGACCCCGAACGGTTGGTCCTTAGAGGAGAGGGGCCATCAAGCCCGCCGGCTCTCACTGAGTCCCTCACCAACATCCTGAGGCAGATCAGGGACGAGGAGTTCCTAAGATGGCCCAAGGCGTTGAAGAATCTAGAAGGAGGCGACTAATGGAAGTACTGCCATTGTCACTGCAGCCGCGGCCATGACACAGAGGACTGCAGGAAACTTCGGGCGAAAATCGAGCCACTGGTAATGGAAGGCTATCTCAACCGCTTCCTGCCATAACCCGAGCATGGCCCCGGAACAGCAGGACGTAGCCGGTCGCCCCGCTCGAAGGGCAAGGCCATAATGGGCGCGAGCACGCCACCACCCCGGGGCGCTAATACCGACGAGGCCAAAGACGAACGTGAATCGCCGAGGAGGGCAAAGAAGAAATGGAGAGGAAATACGAGGCCCAAGTGCACGGACAGATGTAACGTGAAGACCTAAAAAGGACCCTGGAGGCCACTCAATATAACACGTGTACATCAATAAAAGCGTACCTTCATTATGTCTATTATGAAGCACTCTCATGCTCCCTCATCAGCAACAAAGTAGCTCGCAGCTTAAAGACAAAAGCTCGGCTGTGACCGAGCGGCCCCTGAAGTAGAACTCCAAAAGCTTGGCTATGACCGAGCGGCCCCAGAGGTCGAACTCTAAAAACTCGGTTGTGACCGAGTGGCCCCAGAGGTTGAACTCCAACATCGAAAAACTCGAGAGGTCAAAAGGTTAAAAAGCTAGAGGATCCTAAAAGGATCACACGCTCAAGCCCGAGAAGTTAAAAGGTTAAGAATCCTAAGGAGATCATACGCTCAAAGCTAAGAATAAGGCGCTGTGCATCGCGCCGTAAAAAAAAGGGAGAGAAAAACACTCGTACAAACAAAGACAAAAGAAAAGTCCAAAGCCCTGATGCGGAAAGGACAAGTCTTATTTATAAAAATGAATTCATGTACAACATGTGACAAAATAAGAAAAAGAAACAAAATGTCAAGGGAGCGCCTCTTGACTCCCTTCTCCTTGAGCCTCTTGAGCTCCACGGGTCCCCCCGGGTCAGCCGAAACGGCTCCTGGCGTAAGAGGTTCATCTTTAAGCCCTACCCGAGGAGGCCCAGGGAAAGGCCTTCTAGCAACGCCGTATAAGTCTTCAACGCTTAAGGCACTGGTGTTCCTGGGATCGAGGATGGCCACGAAACCTCCGCGGTGGATCGGTCGCACCACACGGCGGCACATGCGGATGCCATCCTTGCCACCGTCCAACACTGTGCCATCTCGGCAATTTGCACGACGTCCCTCGGCCTCTCCTCTAGGCGAAGGACCCTGTCTCAGAGGAGGTCCTGCTGAAGCCGTAGAAGCTTGACGGTACCCTCCAAAGAGGCGATCTTCCCTTTGCTTCATCCAACTCCGCCGCCTGTTGCGCGCCTTTCCCGAGCTTCCCTCGAGGACCCCATTTCCAAGCGGGACTGGGCGACCTCTCCCACCAGTTCACTGAGGCCTCCAATCAGACCCTGGAGCTACAATAGAAAAGCACATCAAAATACGAGCAGCCGGGAGCAAAGCGAGAAAAGAAATGGTGAGTTACCTTAGAAACGAGAGGATCGCTCCCTGTGTCACGCTCCCCAGGGGCTTCGGACTCCTGCAGAGTGCTCCCAGGCGCCCAAGCGCCTCCTCAGTGCCGAGCTCCACAAGCGCAAAAGTCGGCCGAGGAGCTCCTCAAAATCAGCATGACCAGGGGCCCCAGGATCAAGCAGGTCGCTCCTCGGCACCACAGGCGCCCCCTCAGACACAGGCTCAGCAGCTATAAAAGGCGCTGGAGAGCCTGCCTCAAGATCAACGCCTCCAAGAAGCTCAGATGGTCGCTCGACTTGGACGGCAATGGGGAGCTCATAAGGATCAAGGGACATCAGGTCATCGACGCCTAGCTCCTCGGCCTCTACCACCCCTCAGACCGTCTCAGCCGTCATTCCCCTCTCACCATCCACGGTGGAGTTCCCGCCTCCTATGTCCTCGGAAGGGTGATCAATCCTATCCGAGACGGCACCAGGCAAATCAACAGGAACTTCGGGGACAAAATCATACTGGGGGGTTGGACGTCCGGGAGCCCCACAATTATTACGATCACCCCCAAGGACACACACATGCTCGGACCCCCGCTGTAAGGGGCCTAATCCGGAACACAGACAGTCGTGCTCTTGCCTGCCCGGGAGGGCCCCTTTCTAGTTATGAGCACTTGCGCGGACGAATTTGAGCGAAAAGCAGCCAACTCCCTTAGAAGATCAGCGACTTCATGCCAAACGGCCGAGAACCTCGAGCCCTTTGGCATGGGGGGCTATGTTGGGCCTCAATATGATGGCCCAAAAAGCACGGCCCAAAGGAAAGGCCCAGAAATGCGCCCACGAGCCAAGAAGGTTGGATGGCCCAAGAGGCCCAAAACGGAGGCTAATGTCCTAAAGGCCAGAGCCACCATGAAGGTCCCAGAGATCCTGTCAGCTCACAAGGAAGCTCGAGGACGTCGCTAACGACATCTAGATATGAGAACAAGAAGAAGCCTGAGAACCCCAGAAGTCCTACCAAGTCTCAGATAGTCCGAGAAGTCGAAAAGATACTCGAGGACTTTCCTCAAAGGACCGTTGAGAGCTGCCTTCTCCAACGAGTTCGCAAACTCACGAAGCAATAAGGAACGCCACGCAGGGATGAGGACTGCCTCCTACACAGCCGAGAATGCCAGCTAAGTAATTTCGTCGATTCCCAAGGAACCTGCAACACTTTCAGTCGCTGTCTAAATAGGACACGCCTGGTCAAATCAAGGCCCGACTCCCTAGACCTATGCGCACAGCACGCTCGGGCTACCCGGTGTGCCAACCGCGTGCTACCCCGCACACGTCAGTAGTATTAAATGTGGCGAGTGTGACAGTGGACACCTTCTCGGCCGCCCGCTGCCTGCCACGTGTCTCCTCCCCAACGACACTTTCTCCCCTATAAATACTCAGCAAAGGTTCTTCCCAAAAGGACCTTCTGGCGGCCCTTTCCTTTCCACTCACTCCAAAGAAAAGAGAGTCTTTTTTTCGGCTCATCCTAGACACGAGAAAAAAAAGGGGTGGAGCAAAAGAGTGACAAAGCTTCCCAACAAAAGGAACCCCAAAGGAAAGAAATACAAGACAAGAGATAAGGAAGAGATCCACCCTAAACACTTATAATTTGTAAAAACTTTCATCTACATAGTGAAATATTTCTAAAAGGCTCCGAGCATTATGGTTTTTCCTTCCCATTTAAGAGGAGGTTTCTCACGTAAAAATCTAGTTTTAATTTCTCCCTCTCCACATCCATCACCCCAAAAACTTGTGTTGCACGTGGACCCCGAGTCCCTGGACGCAACAATACTTATTAAATATATACTTATTTAAAAAATATATTATATAATATATAATTATATTTTATGTGATTATATATTTTATACATATAATTATTTAAATATTTATTAAATATATATTTTATATGATAAAAATATATTATACAAAATAATAATTAAGAATAATACGTGTGTGTGTGTGTGTATATATATATATATAAGAAAAATAATATATTTTTCTTAAATAAGGGTAAAAAGTCAATATAATAAATTATCACCTTATTTCTCATACTATTTTACAAATCAAATATTAGAATACTAATTTTTAATTTATTCTATTTTAATAACTAAATATGAAAATAATAATTTTTAACTATATTTTCATTCTATTCTATTCTATGAGAATAACTATTCTATTTTTATTTTATTCCATTTCAACAATCAAATGTGCCACTATGATTTTGATTTGATGGTCACCTGTATTCAATATATGTGATGTTAGAATTTGATAAATTTATTAGTACTATTTTACATAAATAAAATCATTATTAAACAAAAACATAAGAATAAAACATCAAAAATAAAATTGAAAAGAGAGAGAGTGCGTGTTTAACACAAGCATACTTGTGTTTAATGTTTGAGCTTTAGTAGATGTCTTATTTAATTATTTATGGCTCATTTACATCTTATTTTTTTTGTATGAGGGTTTATTAAGATTAAAAAAAAAGATACAAAAAAATTGTAATTTACTATACACATAGAAAATGAGTAATAGAATAATTATAAATAGGTAAAATACATAATATTTTTCCTAATATTTTTATTCTTTTGGATCTAATAGCTTATTGACTTCTCTTCCTCGCATACATGCAGTTTTCTTCTTCCCCATATGTCTATATTAATGTTCAATTGTATTAGGCTAATTTATGTGTTGATATATTTCGTGATCGTATTTAATTTGTTGTCAATTTTAGTTATATTCTACTAAATATCTGTATGAAAATGTATTTCTCACTATTTGATGAAGTGCCCTACTCAATTTCATACTTGCTGTGTGCCTGAATCACACCCGAGCCACTTTCCCAATAAGCTTTGCTTGTTGTATGCTTGCATGAGCTCGAGCCCCATTTCTAGCATATTTGTGCCCACTACATGCCTGATCAATGCTCAAATCCTATTTCTAGTAACTTGAGGCCTGCGGCTTGTCCGCCTAGTACTCAAGCATTGTTTCCAATAAGCATGCACTTGCTATTTGCCTGACTCTAGCTCGAGTGCCAAATTCAGCAAACCCGTGCTTGAAACTCGCTTGAGGGCCTAGGGATGTAGCCCAAAAACCCTAAGTGCGCTCGCCGTGATCTTGAGCTACCCTCGAGTGGCGCGACATGTCTTTTACTAACAGTTATATTTTTTATCTAGGTTTTCGAGCCTCCATATATATAATAGTATTATTTCATTTACTCTAAGTTTTTGCTTGAGTGTTTGACGGTTGTTTCTGAGCAAAATCAAAATTTTCATGCTTTTGCATTACTCCACTTGAGAAAACTTAATTTTGATAATTATGCTTCCTAGTCAAAGTTTTCTCACCACATTACACTTTACTCTTTGCACTTCTTCACATGTTAATCTTCGTTGGTGACATCGGTGGCGTGAAAATTGGGATCTAATAATGTGCAACAATTCAAGCGATTCGTGAGGAAATATTGATTTGAAAATATAAAGGTGTTTAGTTTTGTTATTGCGGGCAAATCTAATGAGTTCTTTGATAGAAATTATAAAATGGGAGTAAGTCGATTAGATTAGCGTATGTGTACCACCCGACCTATAAATTAATTTTTATAGTGCATATTTTCTCTAACCATTGAAATTCGGAGAGTTTTATTCGATAGTCCTGGTTATCGAGGTTTTCCTTCGTCACCAAAAATTGCGTCTTTATTTTTCTTGCTTTCATTATTTACTATTTACATTTGGATTAAAATATATTTTACGTATATTATATATTTTGTGATTTTCATTATATATTTTATGATTTTTATTACGCAAATTTATTTAGGAGTTAAAACTTTATTAGTGATTCGAACGATTAGTTCCATTCAACATGAAATGTTTTCTTGTGTGAGAAATGTTACTCATCATACTCATTTATAATTTTCCTATGATTCATTCTCTCTATATATGGCTCATTTTAATTTTTTATATCATCTTTAAATCTCAATGTGACCCACACGTAGAGGATCTATTATAGTCATATCATAAACAAATAACATAAGTAATATTCATTATTTATCTATGCCATAATTATGGTCATATATGTAAGAACAGCTATTAAAAAGCTATTATAAAAGGATTAAAAATTAGAAAGTTATTTTTGGAAACCACAACCAAAAAACATTAATTTTCAAAGTGATTGGTTCAGCTACAATGGGCCTAATAAGATTAGGCTCCCAATCCAACATTATTCTTTGAAAGTGAAGAGTCCCACGTTACTTTTACAAGATGAACGTATCTGTAAAATACACTATAAAAGCAAACACCCTCAAACTTTAAAGAATAAACTACAAAAAACTCAAAAAGCTCCATGAGGCTCTAGATGGCTCAAAGAAGGCCGTAACCATTGCTAGCAAATCTTCAACGGGAGTGGGAGGGTGGCAATGAGGCAACCAGCCCTCTTCCTATTATGAGGCCTTTAGCCCTCCTCTTGTTTGGAGGCCATCAGTCCAACGCTGCTAGGAGGCCATCGGTCCTCTTCCAGGCCGGAGGCCTTCAACCGTACTTTCATTTGGAGGCCCACAGCCATCCGCTGCTAGGAGGCTTTCAGCCCTCTGTCCCTCAGAAGGCCAGCAGCCTTCCATCGCCAAGAGGCAGCCCTCCTCCCGCCCGGGGCCTTCAGTCTTTCGTCGCTAGGGGGCCCTTAGCCCTCTTTCCTTTAGAAGGTCCTTAACCCTCCATCTTGGAGCCAAGAGCGCTCCATCCTAAGAGCACTCCGTCCTAGGAGCACTCTATCCCGGAGCTAGGAGTCCTCCGTCCTTGGAGCACTCCATCCTTGAGCCAGGAGTCCTTTGTCCCTCAGCACTCTGTCTCGGAGTCAGGAGTCCTCCGTCCTAGGAGCACTCTGTCCCGGAGTCAGGGGTCCTCCGTCCCTCAGCACTCCGTCCCAAAGCAAGGAGCCCTCCGTCCTAGGAGCTCTCCTTCCCGGAGCCAGGAGCCCTCCGTCCCAAGAGTCAAGAGTGGCCCCTTCCAGGAGGTCTGCCCTCCATCGAGGAGTCGGCCACCGCTCGGGAGTTAGGAGGCCTCTGTCCCTGAGCCAAGAGTCCTTCGTCCCAAGAACCCTTCAACCCAGAGCTAGAAGCCCTCCATCCCAGGAGCCCTCAGTCCTAGGAACACTCTGTCCTGGAACCATGTTTCCTCCATCTCGGTGTCCGAAGCTTGCCTTCTAAGAGTCAACCCTCCACTCAAGTGATTAAAATGTTGACTCACCAGTGTAAATTAGTCTTTCTCCTCAAAGCCGCCCTCCACGCAGACGCACTTCTAAGCCACCTTCCGCAGCAGACCTCCAAGCAACCCCTTTGCCTGGTGCACCTCTAAGTCATCCCTCTGCAGGCGCACCTCTAAGCCAGCCCTCTACCGTCGCATCCAAATGCTCCACCGCTATATGTACTATGTATTTATTGCATCCTCCTATTATATTTCTATTCTCAGAGAAAAATTTTTGATTTAAACGTTGGAGGATATACGGGAGCAATACTCATTGTCCTTTGACTTCCTATTTATAATTTGTGGTGTACAGGTTTCAAGTTAATAGCGACGAAGATCGTGTAATGTTAAAGAAAATATAGTAATTGGAAAATATAGCGACGAAGATCGTGTAAGATTTTCAAGATATGGTTAAAATAAATAGTGAGATTTTGGATTTTAAAATATAGTAATTGGAAAGTAACTAAATAAAAATAAGTGAATCAAGGTTAAAGAAAATGGCAGGAATCGAATTGTAAAGCCCAAAGAGCCGAAAATGGTAAAATCGAAACCAAAGTTGTAAACCGTGAATGTTAATCCGTGAATAAAATTTTAAGTTTTAAATTATGATAATCTTGACTTATTAAACTAATATAATCAAAATTAGAGTCCAAAAATATAAAATATTAGGTTAGAAGAGTCAAAACGGATCTCGAATAGCAAAAATACGAAACAGGCTTGACGCGGGCCTAACCCGCGCCCTCCTGTGCGCTTAAGCCCCCTAGAGAGCGCCGGATTCCAGTGTGTTGGTGCTCATGTGAGCAGCAATTGCAGTGTGTTGGCGCTCGAAGTGAGCTCGCTCCTTGCTTGAGTGCCAAAACGCGTAAAAGCCACGTCTGGTTCTTTTTATATTCGTTCGGGCCATGTTTTGGGGAAGGGAGGAGCAGAGCATTTTGGAAGAGAGAGAGAGGGCAAGGAGTAGAGAGTGAAGTAGCCAAATGAAGGCCCTCGGGGTAGATTTCGGTTTCGAGCTAATTGGAGAAATCGTAGAGCGCATCGAGGTAAGTACATCCATACTATTTTCTTCCATTTTTGTTAATTTTTGGTCGATCTCCTTCGTGTATTTTTATCCCGTACCTGACCCCGTGCATATAATTGTGATGTCCATAGTGTAATTACACATATAGATGAAATTCGTTGTCCGATTTATTATTTTTGCACTGTTTTACACATCTAAAACCTCACCCACGCATGTGTACTATTCATGTGCGATCGGGTGGATTTTAGACCTCGATTTTTGGGACTTTTGCATAAATTGAGACTAGAATACCATTACCCACATCCCAGGTAAGTTAATTTATCGATTGGATACCTGATTTGGTGGAATTATGTGAATT
This sequence comes from Nepenthes gracilis, assembly GCA_033239525.1. NCBI lineage: Eukaryota > Viridiplantae > Streptophyta > Magnoliopsida > Caryophyllales > Nepenthaceae > Nepenthes > Nepenthes gracilis. The sequence continues at coordinate 14,803,827 of BSYO01000016.1, read as the reverse complement.
TCCGTTCGTAAAACCCTAACCCCACGCCTAGGTGGTGTCGGGGTTCTATTTTTGGGGTTTTTGATTTATTTGGGACGAGAATATGATTATGCATGACTTGGGTAAGTTAATTTACCGATTAAGTAATTCAAATTTGTGAAATTTGATGGAATTTCGTTCACAAAGCCCTTAACCTGCGCCCAGTCATCATTTGAGCTTCGATTTGAGATTTAATATATAAATTGACTTGAGATTATAGTTATCCATGCATTCGATAAATTACCCATTGGATGTTCAAATTCTAAAAATTAATCGATTTGTGTATATGTGCACTGTTCACGTGCACTGTTCCCCTGAATTAAATGATAAATTCTGTATAATTTTTGGATGTTTAATTATTAATTAAAGTGCATATGTTTAATTTCTTATCCTAAAAAATGTATTCGATAACTAATTGAAAGGATAATCTTTAACCGAAGCCCTAAAGCAGAATTGGACTCTCGGTAATAAGGATCCCCTATGTTACGATATATGTATATGAAAATTGAAACGTGAAAAGATTTTGATCCAAATGAAAGATTAAGATTATACAAAGTATGCCGAGGGGGAAACCCTCAATTGATTATGTGATATGGAAACGTGACTCTCCTGAGTGGAGAAAATGTGAATCAAAATGGACACAGTGGACTTCTCCTCAAAGAAAAATTAATCTTGAAACTATAACCATGGATTTATATTTATTTGGTGGTACCCTTTGGCTTGCCACGTATATCATGGTGGAAACCCAAAAAATACTTTGGCCGCTCATAGGGGCGGGCGATATTTGTTGTACGCTCTAAGATACTACTGTGGAAGAACGAGGATTGCCCTGGTCCCCGGGGGATATTGGGCAAATTGTTATGGCTGAGTATTGTTGGCCTAAAATGTAGCAATTAGCCGAGTGCAGCATACCTAAAATGTAGCCGTTGGCCGAGTTCGTGGGCCTAAAATGTAGTCATGTGCTTTAGAATATGTGGCGAATACATTCATTTTCTAGTTCTCTTGCATCATTAGCCAGTATGACTTATTGGCCCCGGTCCGTCAAGACAAATAATTATGTGTATATCATAATCAAAAAGAAAAGGTAAAGTGTATACCAAAGCATACTCGATCATATCCTTGTTAAATGTATCTTCTTCATGCTTACGTCTTTCTTATTTATCCTAGTCTATATTGATTATCGTTTGGTTATGATGTATTTGTTAGGCTTTCTAACTTACCCTTACTTCTCATTGTCTCCAATTTAGTACATGTTTGATATACCCGACGGGTTGGATAGAGGTTAGAAGTAGACTAAATATTGGATTTAGAAGACCGCACTGAAGACTTAGAACTTGTAGTTTAATTTATATTTGGATAAAAATATATATGTATATATTTATATTCTTCTTTTGGAAAGATTGATGTATATTGTACAAAATGACTGATGATTGGACATATTGGTTTCAGCTGTGTTGGGTTTATTTATGCTTCCGCATGTTATATATGGATTTATAGCAGGTGCTTAGTGGCATCTTTTAGATCCAATATGGTAATTTAGGTGTGCTGTGTTGGAGCCATCGATGTTATAGCAGTTGTGGTCCTGTGTATTATGTTGTAGGGTAAAATATTAAATTTGGATAGTTGTGTGCTTATACAGGTTTATTCTAAACAGGTTGTACTATGATTTTTCATCCAATTGTAGAGAAAGCTCTGTCGAATTTTTGACAAAAATTCATAATATTAATTATGAACTTTATTGTGGTTTTTGACGAAGGTTATTTAAGGAAAATAACCCGATCCATCATAGACCGGACCCGCTCCAATTCGACTCACAGCGAAAAGAATGGAATGCGCCTTAATATGTACTACAACACGAGAACTAGGGACAAATTATTAGTGCCGTTTGTGGGAACGACTAAAAAGCCTTTCTATCTCACAATAGTAAAACAAACACGATCAATACTTGTGATCTTGCCAACACATCGGCTGAAGATATCACCTCCTATGGCAATGACCCCCAACCTGGTAGCCATACGGACGGATGATTGATTTTGTAGCGACCCGAGCTTTGATTTTTCAACCCGATCCGGACCGTCACGATGAAAATCTCAAATCATTCAAAATCATCAATCATACATCATTAACGAACTCACATCATTAGGAACATCATCAATCAATCTCATAAATGCATCATTAACTAAATATCCATAATATTAAAAATAAATAACTGCAACAAATAATGTCAATAACCAAAAATTTCAATCATCGTAAAGAAAATCTAATCAATGTCAATAGTAATTGAAGTAATAAGTCCTAATCTCCTATCCTGCAAGCCTCGATTCCCGAGATCGCCTTCGCATGCAATCCCTTCTATTCCGAAGTCAACCTGCCTACTCTGGAGCCAACAAAATATAAGAGTGAGTCGAATGTCCAACAAGTAAAAATAACAATAATAGATGAGCATAGTACACATCTTAGGCGATATAATAATGAGAAAATGTATAATATCAGGAGATGTACCAACTACCGTCCGGGATTCAACAACGAGTCGGGTCTATGACCCCGAGGCCATATGAATAACAGAATATCAAGAAGGCAATAGGGATTCCATTGAATCCAATTCTCATCCGGATACAATGAGGTTAATGATCAATAATCAGATGAATGATCAATAATCTCCGTGGACCTTATTCTACCATAGTTAACCAAAGGCCGCGTATTTACGCCCACAACGGCTGGGTAATTACCACGAGATTATTCATGGTATCCAACTACCCCTATAGTCCTCCCAAAGGCTATACCCGTAGCATGCCGATACCACATCCGATACCCATTATTAATGATATCCCAAATATCATTCTCTACAATGGTCACTAGGTTATAAGCATCCTTTCTCAATATCAACGACCTCGACTAATTGTACAAGATGGCAAGAATTCGATTATTTACCCAATTGGAGGTCACGACTACACGAGATAATAAGAGTCTCCCTGGATCTCATTCTACCATAGTGAACCAAAGGCCGTATATTTACGCCCCAAACGGTTGGGTAATTACCACGAGGTTATCCATGGTATCCAACTACCCCTACAGTTCTCCCAGAGGTTGTACCCGTAGCATGCCGATACCCCTCATCAATGATATCCCAGATATCATTATCTACGATGGTCACTAGGTTATAAGTATCCCTCCTCAATATCAACGACCTCGACTAATTGTACAAGATAACAAGAATTTGATTATTCACCCAATTGGGAGGTCATGACTACACGAGATAATAAGAGTCTCCTTGGATCTTATTGTACCATAGTGAACCAAAGGCCACGTATTTACGCCCCCAACGGTTGGGTAATTACCACGAGGTTATCCATGGTATCTAACTAACCCTACAGTCCTCCCAAAGGCTGTACCCGTAGCATGTCGATACCACCTCCGATACCCCTCATCAATGATATCCCAAATATCTTTCTCTATGATGGTCACTAGGTTATAAGTATCCATCATCAATATCAACAACCTCAATCTCCGGAATGGAATCAGTATTGGAAAAGTATGGACTACTTTACGGTCTCACAGACTCCCATTTGTCAAGTTACCGTAAAGTCTTCGCACGCTCTCCTTTACTTAACCATAGAGTGCTAATAGAATGTATATACGCCAACGAAATTAACGTGGAGAATAATTTATTAAAATTCATCGAAGCGGTATAGGAATAATCAGTTAACAGACTATCATTATTCTGAACTCACCAGAGACTTATAAATATACCCACTCACATGTGTATAATTTCCTATAAATATTTCTCACCGTCCACATGTATCAATATAATTATATATATATATATCTTCCATCATTATGACCAAATAAATAAATACATCTATATTCTCACTTCATTATAAACATCTCCAACACAATATAATAACGAATAATTAAATAATTAAATATATTTATATATGTACATATATACATATATACATATTCTCACATGATATATATACATACATACATACTCATACACATGCCACTTACACATATTCACGTACACCCTTCTTCAAATTCTAGCCCATGGCCCACTATACTCACACACACACACACCATCCAGCCCAACACTCACACACACAGCCCACTGCTCATCACTTGGCCCACTAAACACACTCACACACAGCCCACTAATTTGGCCCACTAACACACACACACAGCTCACTAACTTGGCCCACTAACATACCCACACAGCCCACATCTACACACACACAGCCCAACATCTGGCCCACTAAACACACACACAGCCTGGCCCAATACATGGCCCAATATCTACCCAAATCCATGGCCCAACCCAACACACACACACCACCACTGCCCACGTTTGCTTCCACCCATCACAACCCAGCTAGGCCCAATGTGCTTCACCCAGCTTCTGCTGCCCTTCACACACACACGGCTCACGCAGCGAACCAGCAGGCATAAACATACGGCTACGCCCATGCACACCATACTGCCCACACACACGGCTGCACACACACATTCTCGCCACGCTGCCCACACAAAGCTACACACACTCAGCAGCCGAACCAACTGAGGCCGTGTTTTCCCCAATTCCTCATTTTACCACAAAAATTGGGAACGGTATGCACGAAATCATTCAATGCAACAATTAATAACATCAAGAGATGAGAAAATAAGATTTATTAATAGAAGTAAACATTGAAACCCCCCCTCACTGCCACAGTTCATGAAACCTAGCTAGGAAACAGAGCACGATGCTCCGTTTCCTGGACGGTACCTAAAACCCCCAAAAATCGGAGTTCCACATGTAAAATCGATGCTTCAAGACTTCATTACTTAATCTACAATGCCTTAATTCATTACTGATTCAAAAGCCGGTTGAATCCTCACTGAGCCGAAGCTTTGTGTTCGGGTTTTCCAAATTGAAAACCCTCAATTTTCCACCATTTACCATCAAATCCATCATGGAATCAAAGACTTAGGCATTAATAAGAATAAAGGCAGGATTAATTTTTGCGATGAAGGATTTTACTTGCCTCACAGTGGTGGTCGACGGTGGCGGCGGCTCCACTTCATTCTTCTCCTTTCGCTCGTCCTCTTCGGCCCTCCCTCTAAACCCTAATGCTACCCTAAATAAGGAGGAGGAGTTGATTAGGGTTTTCCAAAGTTTCCATATGGCCCCCCGATCTCCTTCCTTCCTCACCGCCTTCCTTCTTCTTCCTTTCCTTTCCTTTTCTTCTCTTCTTTCCTTCTTTCTTTTTCTTTCCTTCTTTTTCTTCTTTTCTTTCTTTTATCTTCCCTTCCCACTTACCGTGTATTTATTAATATTAATATTAATATTAATATTATATTATTATATTTGTTATATATATATATGTACATATATATTTATATATATATGTACATATATATATTTTTAATTAGTTACATCAGATTTTAAGGCTCAAATATTTATTCATAGATTTGTTGATCTAAATATTTTAACTTATTGGGTTCATGCACCAATCTAATGATAAAATTTTCCGGCCAATCGTTGGTTAAAATTATAAAATAGTTCATCAAAATAAATTTTAAATATTCGTGGCGTTACAGATTTCAAGTGTGTAAGCGCTTAACTGCCGAGTGCTCTGGACCTGTTGTCCCTAGAACGTCTGCACCCGTTCAAAAGATTAACACCGGGGGCTTTGCTAATCAGCTTTCAAGCAATTCGAAAATGTTAGCATCCTCTGAGGATCGATCGGCCCGACATCTTCAGGACCAAGGTGGCCACCAGTATCTATCTCATCAGCCCGACGACCTCGGTATTTAGGAGGATCCGAGCAACGGGACCCACTCCCAGAGAAATGATCGATCCGGTCTTAGGGAGCCATGTCAAAGCCCAAAGTGGCAACGTCTTGTCACTCCCAAGGTTGCTGGCAACCCCCACAAACCCCGAGAGGTGCTAGGCATAATCAATGGACAAGCCACTACTTGATCCTACACTCGTGAACTGCCTCTCTAAAGCGAAGAATATAGCCCATGGACACATGAGGGCCAGTTCGAAGACACCACGCTGGGGTCTTCCCCTCCAACTTCCAGACCTCACATGTCCAATCGAAGACGTTATGTTGGGGGCTCTGCCCTTCAACTCCTAAACCAACAAAGCAGACGAATATCTGCAGAATATTTGATGGCCTGACAACCTTGAGGCCTAAGCGGTTGTGAGCAGCATGGCCTAGCAGCGGCCAGAAGGCAAGCAAGCCATGAAACAAAGGTGAAGGCCCAATGCAACATGATCCATGCCATTCCAAATGTCGCCGGGAGGCGTAGACCTCGAACCCTATAGACTCGGTGAGGCAAGCCCAACCTTTTAGAGAGTAGGGCTACAAATGCAAGGCGCCAGCTCGAGTGGCCATTCCCTTGTTCATGGGATGTCCTCGGCCTTGATGATTCTCCCGAGTAAGGCACACTAGTTAGCAGGATGATCCAGATACAATGTCTCCCGTCGACCTATAGCGTGGCAGTAGACCCTGCAAAAGTTATGGCAACACTTGCAATGGAAACTTGACGTGCTTAGCCCACCACCCATTGTATCGCAGAAAACTTCATCCAGCTAAGCGTTGCACCGGTTTGGATCACTCGACACAGTATCAACCAACAACGGAACCCGAACCACTGGCTAACAGGCTACCTAGCGCGGCAGTAGCATGCTACCCAACCAATTCATGTTAAAGGACCAAATCCCACGGAGTATAGGGGCCATAGGCCAAGGCGCCTGCCAAAGTGCCCTGATGACCCTCCAAAGTGGTGCACGCTAGCCATACACTAGATACAATGAGTTGATTACAAAAGCACCACTCACGCGCCAATGATGATTCCACATCGAATCCAGGTAAGTCTTGCATACACCATACTACTTGCTTGAATCATGTTTCCATTAATATGATAATAATATTATCTGCCCATACGAGTGATTACATAGCACTGCATAAAATCATACGACCTAGATGCGCCACTAAGTCGGGCAAATTTTTACCCTCTTGTAATTAAATCCTGGTAATCCAAGTGACCCGTAGGCGGTCGAATTAAACCTTGATCATTCAAGTAGCCCATAAGCAATGAAATTAAATCCTGGTAATCCAGGTGGCCCATTAGCGATTAAATTAAACCTCAATCCCGTCTCCGAACGGCCAATGTGTAGTCAAATTCAAAACCTTAGAGGGCTTTTCAGTATGCGTGTGGCGACCTCCTCCTGAAGGAGAGAGCACCATCAATCAATGATGGTCGGCGGATTAGGACCAAATGCATGAAAGTTACAACGCCCTCAAGGCGGATCGAGCATTGACGGTACATGCGGGTGACAGCATAGGCTAGTGAAAGCCTGGTAATTAAAGCCTCAAAGTTTAGCTAGTAACCACATTTTTTAGCGCCACGACCTCCTCTTGGCAGGAGTGCTACCAACCAGATGTGTTCATTGGAGCCAATAGGCTTAGACGACAACCGCTTTCCTCAGGGCCACGACTTTCCTTCATGGGAACGATCGGAATCCGATGCAAGTCATCCCCAGCAGCCCTGACACTCCACTAAGAAGCAAAAAAGCATCCCCGAAGGAGCCAATGAAATCGGGATCCCAGCCTTGGTCGTGGTCATCGTGTTGACCCATTCATTCAACCCAAGAGCCAAAGGGTTCCCAAACTCTAGCAATAGAGTTTGCCGGGGGCTCCTCACTCTCAGTCCCATTGGCTCACTCACCAACAACAATGCACGATGAGAATAACCTTTCTAGGGAACGTAAGGTGTATCTTATTGCCACAATTAGAACGATCAGCTATCTTAAGGCAAGTCGCCTCTTGACCTCTCGAAGCTCATTCTTACGAGGGGATCTGATCTCGAGCGTGAGATCTTCCCTCTGTGCGCTCCTAGATCTTGCCTAAGACTGGGATGCTTCGCACTTAAAATTGGTCAACAAAGATTTTCGGCTCCACACTACTCTTCGAATTTAAGCACTTCACCAGTCAACGGATCCAGTCAACAAGGATTTCTAGCTCTACACTGCTATTCGGATTTGAGCACTTTGTCAGTCAACGAATTCGGTCAACTAGCATTTTTGTCTCCGCTTTGCTCTCCAAATTCGAGTATTTCGTCGGTCAATTGATCTAGTCAATAAAGATTTTCAGCTCCACACTGCTCTTTGGATTTGAGAACTTCGCTAGTCAACGGATTCAGTCAACCAGCATTTCCGTCTCCGCTCTACACTTAATATTTGAGCACTTTGCCAGTTAACAGATCCAATCAACCAGCATTTTTGCCTCCGCACTACTCTCCGAATTAGAGCACTTTGCCATTCAATAAATCCGATCAACAAAGATTTCCCGACTCCACACTACACACTGGATTTGAGCACTTCGCTGGTCAACAGATCCGGTTACCCAGCATTTTCGTCTCGCCCTACTCTTGGATTTGAGTACTTTGCCAGTCAATAGATCCAGTCAACAAAGATTTTTGACTCCACACTGCTCTCCAAATTCGAGCGATCTGGTCAACCAATTTTTTGACTCTACATTGCTTTTCTAATTCGAGCGCATTGGTCAACAAAATTGGTAAACCATATTTTCGATTCTGTTTTGCTCTCCGGATCAAGCAATGCGGTCAACCGAGCTAGTCACCCTTCCATTCGGTTCCATCCCTTCTCCAGAGTCAAGCTTTTCGATCAATGAATCAAGGTTAGACTAGAGGAGACAGCACGACCAGTCTCATCCCATCGTGAACACACCAGAGGTTAAAAATTCAAACCACCGATATGAGATGCTAGTGATAGGCCCAGCTATAACAGGCCCAATAAGACCAGACCCACAATTCAATATCATTCTTTAAAAGTGAAGAGTCCTACATTGCTTTTACAAGATAAGCACATCCGTGGAACACATTATAAAAGTAAGCACCCTCAAACTTTGAAGGACAAGCTCGAAGAAACTTAAAAAGCTCCATGAGGCTCTAGATGGCTTGGAGAAGGGTATAGTCGTTACTTACCAATCTCCAACGAGAGCGGGATGGCAGCCAGAAGGCCACTGGCCCTCTTCCCGCCATGAGGCCTTTAGCCCTCCTCCCATCCGGAGGCCATCAGCCCTCCATTGCCAGGAGGCCATTGGCCCTCTTCTCGTCTGGAGGCCCTCAACCGTCCTCCCGTCTTGAGGCCCATAACCATCTGCCACTAGGAGGCTTCAAGCTCTCTACCCGTTCAAAAGCCAGCAACCTTCTGCTGCTAGGAGGCTCTCAGCCCTCCTCCCGTCTAGAGACCCTTAGCCTTCCGCCGCCAGGGGGCTCTTAGCCCTCATTCCTTCTAAAGGCCCTCAACCCTTCATCTCAAAACCAGGAGTCCTCCATCATAGGAGCACTCTATCCCGGAGCCGGGAGTCCTCCATCCCTCAGAACTTTGTCTCAGAGCCAAGAGTCCTCTATCCTAGGAGCACTCTACCCCGGAGCTAGGAGTCCTCCATCTCTCAGCCCTCCATCCCGGAGCCAGGAATCCTCTGTTTCAGAGCCATGAGCCCTCTGTCTTAGGAGTCCTCCATCATAGGAGTCAGGAGTTTCCCTCCTTTCAGGAGGCCTGCCCTCCATTGAGGAGTTGGTCTCCACTCGGGAGTTAAGATCCCTCCATCCCAAGAGCCCTCTATCCCAGGAGCACTCCGTTCCGGAGCTAGGAGTCTTCCATCCCAAGAGCCCTCCGTCCCGAAGTCAGGAGCCCTCCGTCCCAGGAGCCAAAAGCCTTTCATCCTTGAAGCCCTCTATCCCAGGAGCCCTCTGTCCTAGGAACACTCCATCCTAGAACCACGTTTACCCCATCCTGGGGTTAAGAGCTTGTTATCTAAGAGTCAACCCTCTACTCATGTGACTAGAATATTGACTCACCAGTGCAATTTAGTCATTCTCCTCAAAGCCGCCATTCGCGGGCACGCCTCTAAGTCGCCCCTCTATTGAGCGCATCCAAACGCTCCACTGCTATATGCACATATGCATTCATCGCATCTCAAAATATTTTTTATTTTCTGAAAAGATTTCTGACTTGAACGTCGAAAGATATACGATGAGAGTAATTTTTACTGTCCTCTAACCTCTTATTTATAATTTGTGGTGTGCAAGTTCGAAATTAATAGCGACAGAGATCAGAACACACTCCATTTGACTCACATCGGAAGAATGGAAGGCTCTCTAATCCGTATCATAATCCGAAAATCAAGGATGCATCATAAATATCTATTTTATTAAAAAAATTTAAATTTGTGCCTTTAACTTTTGTTGCGTCCTAGGATCCTAATCACCGTACGGACTCAGATCCAAAAGCTTTCGCAACACGATGTAGAATTTATACATTAGAGAGAGTGAGAACGGCACACAGAGTTTTTATGTGGAAAGCCTCCTTTTAAATGAGGAGGAAAAACCACAGGACACCGCGATCCAAGAAATGCTTCCAATGTTCAAGTATTTGAGTACAAATGGTGAGAACGAAGTGGATGGTGAATCTCAAGGAATCATTCTTATAATACAAGTGTTCTTTCAACTGGAAAGGGGGAAGACTGACTTTTCTCTCTCTAAAGGCGTACGTGCTAATGCTCATGAGGGGATCTCTCTCAGAGGCCATCTTCTAAGGGCTCTTCTTTCTCTTTCTGGTTCATCCCCCTTTGGCTGGTGTATGATGAATGCTTTATATAGTGGTGGAGTCTTCCTGTGTGGAACGGCCACGTGACGATGGTGTGTTCAGGTTGCCCTGCCACCAAATCTGCAAGTCCACCTTACCGTGTCAGGGACATTGCGTGCATATAGATAGGTATTGTCACATCACGCGTGGTTTGGAAACCATCCTGTTGAGCTGGCGTCCTCAGTCGTTTTGAGCTTCCTTGTCGAGCTCGTGCTGTTGGAGGCTTCTCAGAGTCTGTGTCCTTGAGGAAGGCTCTTGTCCTCCTTGTGTCTGCGTGCTCCTATCGCCAAGCGTCCTTGGGTTTTAACCGAGGGCTTATGCAACATTGAGTTTTCGGGATCTTTAGGCCGTGTTTTCGAGGCTTTATTGGAGTGGACGGTCTCTCACAGAATTCTCGGGCCTCCCAAACTCAATCAGTCTCTCAAATTAATTTACCTCTTTAGGCCTTTGGGGGCGAGGGCCTATGTCCTCGGGCGTCCAAGGCTAATTCAGCCTCTAGGACAAAATTAGCTCCTTAGGTCTCTTAGGACGTAGACTTTAGTTTTCGAGCCTCTTGGGCTGGTTTAGCCTCTTGGGCAACCCAACCTCATGGGCCTCTCAGAACATCGGCTCAACTTTCGGACTTAATTTGGACCTTGGGTATCGGTACCAATCAACTTTAAATGATTGTTGATTATGATCCGTAATGAGTTTTGAGAGCTGAGACCCAACACTAAAACACAATGAAAAAGAAATATGATATAAAAATTTGGATAATTTTATATTTTTTATATAATATTTTTCTTCTTTATTTTATTGTATTATATTGTTTTTTTCTTCTAAAAACATAAAAATATTAAAAATATTATTTTATTAATTTTATTATCAACTTCTATTTAACGCTATTTGACTCTATCCAAAATTAGGTTACGTTGAGCATATTTTAAATAATGCAATAACATATATTTTGGATGTGTTTAAAAAGGACTGTGGCATGTACTGATTTTGGCGGTGGAAGAAATGGAAAGATGGGAGGGATTCTTTTTTTATTTTCTTTATTTTATTATAAGTTTTATAAAAAAATTAAAAAAAAAAAAAAAAAAGGGACAAAACATCCTTCTCTGCGGGCGGAGAAGGATTCCCGTTCAGATGGGAGGACAGTGACCCGGACGGAGCCGTATTATGAGAACTCTGCGGACACGGCCCATCTGGGCCACAGAACATGAGGCCGCACGTAGGTGGCTAGTCTAGCCCCCTCCGAGCCAGGCTAGTGTCCTTTGAACCGAAGGGGCCACAGTAGTATTTACATTTCATTATATAAATTATTAGATATAATTTAATAATTTAAACACAAAATTAAAAAAATAGAATTTAAAATACATTTTAGAAATAAAAATTCAAAACAGCCGAATTCATATCTTAAGGTCTTTAAATTAAGCAAAAGGCTATCTTACATATGAGATACAGTCCATAAATTTTATATGACGTCACTTTTAAGCTCTTGAAATTAAAACACTTTCAATTTAACAAAAAAATTTGATGAAATATGACATCGTTTGTTAATGCAAATGTAATATAGTTATAAATTTTAAATGTATAGAAAGTTAAAAATAAAGATTTGTTTTAGAGTATTTATACGATTATTTTACATAATTTTTTTAAATAAAATAAAAGCAATAATAAAACAAAAATTATTAATAAAATTTTCAAATAATAATAATATTATTATTTTTAGTAACTATTTTATAAAAAGTACCCATCCACGCTTTTCTCTCCTCTCCTTCTGCTAAAGGAATTACTCTTTCGAATGATAAAATTAACACAAGTTTATAAACTATAAACCAAATGTAATAAAAATAATAATAATTCAACAAATGAATAGTTTGAACCAAAAATTTCGTCTTTTTTTAGGTAAGGTAAAGGGCAGGGAGGGAAAAAATCTATTAAATAGCATCCACGTTAGATTATCTTTGTAAAATATTTAAATTAAATTATTTATAATATTATTTAGACATTTATCATAATTTATATAATATATTTATTGTGTCCCTAGATCTGGATTGTCATACGGGTAAGAGTACTGCTCGATTTTTCACGTTAGGTCAAACCAAAGCTGATCCAATCCTCATCTCTTTAAATATGGATCTTACAACTAAAAATAAAAATAAGAGGTTAGAAATCGCTTTAAATTTTCTATCCTATACACTCTTCGAGTTATAAGATTTTTCAGGAGAATAGAAAGATGTTAGAATGATGTGAGAATATGCACAAATGCATATTATGATGGATTGAGTATTTGAGTGTGTCCTGCAGATGAACGGTTTAAAAGTATGGAAGGAAAGTCTCTTGGACGAGAGAGAAAGAGACCCTATGAATGAGGATAAGCCTCCCGGCCTCTTGCGATGGAGAGCTAACCTCCTCAAGTGATACCTTCTAGATGGAGGGTAAAACTTTCAGGAATGGCTAGATGGTAGAAGCCTCCTAGACGAGAGAGAGAGAGAGAGACCTTTTGAATAAGGATAAGCCTCCTGACCTCTTGGGATGGAGGGTTGACTTCCTTAGGTAATAACTTCTAGACAAAGGGTAAGGCTTCCAAGAAGGGTTGGATGGTAGAAGTCTCTTGGACAAGAGAGAAAGAGACCATTTGAATGAGGATGAATTACTCTTTCGAATGATAAAATTAACACAAGTTTATAAACTATAAACCAAATGTAATAAAAATAATAATAATTCAACAAATGAATAGTTTGAACCAAAATTTCGTCTTTTTTAGGTAAGGTAAAGGGCAGGGAGGAAAAAATCTATTAAATAGCATCCACGTTAGATTATCTTTGTAAAATATTTAAATTAAATTATTTATAATATTATTTAGACATTTATCATAATTTATATAATATATTTATTGTGTCCCTAGATCCTGATTATTAAATGCGGGTAAAGAGTCTTCTTTCGATTTTCACGTTAAAATAAACCAAAGCCGATCCAATCATAAATCTCTTTAAATATGGATCTCTTACTTGCGTCTACTAAAAACGATAGTTAGAGGATGACGAAATCGCTTACACCGTATATCCTCCGACACTCAAGTTATAAGTTTTTTCAGGAGAATAGAAAGATATTAGAAGGATGTGAGAATATGCGCAGATGCATATTATAGTGGATTGAGTATTCAAGTGTGTCCTGTAGATGAGCGGTTTAGAAGTATGGAACGCAAGCCTCCTAGACGAGAGAAAAAGAGACCCTTTGAATGAGGATAAGCCTCCTGGCCTCCTGGGATGGAGGGCTAACCTCCTCAAGTGATATCTTCTAGACGTAGGGTAAGACTTCTAGGAATTGCTAGATGGTAGAAGCCTCCAGGGCGAGAGAGAGAGACCCTTTGAATGATGATAAGCCTCTTGACCTCTTGGGATGGAGGGTTGACCTCCCCAGGTAATACCTTCTAGATGGAGGGTAAGGCTTCCAGGAAGGGTTGGCTGGTAGAAGTCTCTTGGACAAGAGAGAAAGAGACCATTTGAATGAGGATAAGCCTCTTGAGATGGAGGGCTGGCCTCCTCGGATAATGCCTTCTAGACGGAGGGTAAGGCTTCCAGGAAGGGTTGGATGGTAGAACTGTGACGTCCCATATTTTCTACTGAAAATTCGGCCGAGTTTTAACAGTAATATTAACGTCGACCGAATACAAAACTTGTAAATATTCTGTACAACAATTACAATCCACAAAAACATCACAACGATGGACCCAAAAATCATCCACAAAATCTACTACAACACATCCATTAACAACATGCAGGATCTAAACGCCACAAAATTTCACGTGGCATCAACATCGTAACTTCAATACGACGTTGGCTCAGAATAGATGTCACTAGGTATCCAAAACTAACCATGAATACCTGCCGAAGTAATATACATTCATCAATATAGCAGAAACTATACTATGGACATTATTTATCGTCAACATCGTCATATGCAACATCTATGAATAAAATTCATCAGAAATACAAAATATTTTATTAGAAATCCCAATTCTGCAAAACTAAGTCCACAAGGTTAACTTCATCGCCTTCAAGTCTAGTCGACTCAAATCTTCTACACTGCCTCAACGAGTATAGCTCATACTCATTTGGAGAGAGGAAAACAGTAAGAATGAGTTAAAAGTTTAGTAAGGCACATAAAAATATTAAGGGATATGCAGATTCATATTCAAACATAATAATATATCAAAAGACATTCATAATTTCATATTTAAAACATAATAATGCATAGACGAAGGACATCAATGCATATGAGATTAAATTCATGATTTTAAAGAGAATACTTTCATAATTCGTTCCATATTTCTTTGGTTCTTTTTATTGTCATTTCCTTAATTATCAATTCATTACTGAGATTCATTTCGTTGAGGGATCGGAGCTAATAGACTTGACTGACTAAATGAGCAGTTGGTTGTTACCCGAATTGTGTGCACTTACACAATCAAAAGTCCATCTCCTTATGTTCTCAACTCAGAGGCAGGTCGTCTACATATCAACCCTATAGATAGGATAATAATCCATTGCCGCAAATGACATCTATATAGACAATGACCCTCTACTATAATATATTAAAACATGCCAAAAAAATATCGCCCGCTAAACGCAGCTAAAATATACGACCAGAGTAATCCTTGAGCTTCCACAGTAATATTGTGGCATGTCAAAATTCATTATCCCTAATTCTCGATCGGAGTTTCTTATTTCTTTAGAAAATTTTGTTCTTAAGTACATAATTTCTTCGTTCCCACTCTACTGGAGAACACTTCGTATTCATATTCGTATTCGTAATTCCTTCGTTTCCATTCTATTAGAGAACGTTCACAATTTCATCAATTCTTTGTTCCGAAGAACAGTTCATAGGTTCCTCACTTAATTACAGAATTCCCTTCTTCACCTGATTTTCTTTCCATAAGCATATTTCGATACAGATTTTTATATTTCTTCATGAGCTTAAATCCTCACCTGTTCTTGATTCTATACATAATTTTATTTGGAGCTTAAAGGATTTAGATTTTCTTTTACATTAAGTCAAGAGAATCTAAAGCATTCGATCAATAATTCTTAACAAATTGTTTATAACAGGATTCTTGGAACATTTCAAATTAACACATTCATGATACATGTATAAATTATCATGAGATTTGGAACATGTAGGAGTTCTTACTATGATGAGCCAAATATACTTTTAGAGTTTTCGGATGATAAATTTCTTCATAATTGCATGCATCATAATTTTTGAAGTATATACAAGATGACACAGTTAGCGTACGTATGGTTAAATATCATTGCTTATGTCCGACTATATTCCTGGGATATATAAAAATTATCATATATAATTTCTTTGGCATAAATACCAAACATACAGAGTACTCGCGTCCATAAAATAAGAATTATGAATTTTTAAAACCAAATCATGCATAAATTACGGTCAATTGGAGTAAAATCCGAAGGGGCATGGGTCTAGATTCTGATCAGCACAAAACATATAAAATCACCAATTCGGACACCCAATTGATAAATTAACATATTCAACATGCGGATAACCATGTTCTAAAGCTAATTTATCCATAAATTTCAATTTAATCGTTGGACTCCTCCAGGGCGCGGGTCTAGGATTTTGTGTCTGAAAACAGGTCGAAACTACTAAATCGGGCACAAAATTTGCGTATTTGCATACTTAAGAAATGGGTAACAATTATCTAAGGCCAATTCATGCATAATTTCCAAAATAATGGATGAAATTGGTCCGGGGAGCATCTGAATGGTACCGGAGCAAAAATTCATATAAATCTCACAAATCGAACATCAAATCGAAATATTTTCAAGTTAGGGTAATGGGTAATAATACTCTAGAGCAAATTTAAGCAAAAGCTACAAAAATCAAAAGCCGAAACCACCCGGAGTGCGGATGAACAGTACTGACCCGAAATGAACGTGTATAAAAATAAAAATGGAGAGTATGGGTACACTTATATTGACCAAATTTACAACTTTTTCTACTAACTCAAAATCAGAATTGGACTCGGGACCTTAGTTTCCTCCTCTTTTCCTTCGCGCGGTTCTCCCTCTGCGCCGGCCTCCCACAGCTGCTACCGCTGCTCCACCCGACCACACCAATCGATCACCGCCGCATAGCCATCGCTGGCCACAGCTGATCACCGCGCCGCCTCCCCCGGCGCCGCCTTGCTCTCTCTCTCTCTCTTTCTTCACTCTCAAACCCTCGCCCCTAAAACCTCTCTTTCGATCCCTGTTTTCATTCCACTTATTATTATTATTATTATTATTATTATTATTATTATTATTATTATTATTATTATTTCGTTTTCTTTAATCTAAAACTCAAATCGGTACTCGCGTGACCGTACATACGCCCCTTGAACACCAACCTAACAAATCTAAATATCTTCCAAAATTTTATAATATTTAATTAATTTTTATCACGTCCAAATTATTCAAAATAATAAATAATTTTAATTTAATCGGATAAAAAAAATTTCGGAATATTACGAGAACTTTCTTGTAGGAGTGAATGGCAAAGCCTTAATGAATAGACAAAGCATGTAATGCCTTTTTCTCTTTTCTTCTTCGTCTCATTTTTGAATTCTCTCCTCCCTCATCTTCCACAAGAATGAAGGGGTATTTATAGAGGTGAAGGATAGTTAAATTATCCTTATCCAATGACAACCACCTACGAATAGGATAATATGAAACGATTATATTGTTCTGATTGGTTACACGTGAAATGGGTCGTCTTGATTGGGTTAACGAGTTTAATTGTCTATTGTTTGAGCAAATTTGGCCAATTGGGACGTTATTCGTTTATTAAGACTGTTATTTTTGTTGATGAGCCATCATCCTGGGTCGGGTATGTCGAACCGATCAATATTAAACTATATATATATATATGTACCTGTCACGGCCCGGAACCACAATATTCGCAGGTCAAAATAAAATCAATAATATATATTTCCATCAACCATAATAACCCAACCCGGGTGTGACAATCATACACATGTATGACCCAATATAAATAAAATCCGCACAAGATCTCATCGGATAAGAATCCGGACAAACATAATACACGACCTACTATCCATAATCGCAATGGAAGTATCCACATTTACAGCAACTCATCCACATAATACTATAATTCAATATTCTACATACAATGATTAAGGCCATCACCCGGCCATAAATAATAACCATAACATATCATCGAGACCAGAAATATACCAAATATAACATCTCCACTCACCAAAAGGAATATCTGAGCCCGATCACGTCCGAGCTCCTGCAAGTGTATCCATGCCACTAGTCTGAAGGGATAAAATATGAAAACGTGAGCCTAGAGCTCGACAAGCATCATCGTATAAAAATTGACTCATAAATCGGGAATGTGGATATCGCAAAGAATCACGAAAACAAAACACCATGTCCGTGAAATCCTTGAAAATCGAGGAGATGTCTCTTTGATCAATCGTCAGTCTGTAAACTAGTTCCTCCGGGACAAAATCATATAAACCACGATCCGTAAAATCTCATGCTTGATATCATATCATATGATCCGAGGTCACATACGCCGCAACCGTCACCACATCCACGCTGAGACACATACCGCCGTCGGGATCTAAAACTCATAATGCAAAATCAAGAGAAAAACCACGAACTAAAATATAAATCAAAACACGCTCCGAGTTTATCACATCAAGACGCACGAGACATTCGCATCGCCCACCCGGCCAAACCACGATCTCAAATCATCGTACACCCAAATACGTGCAAAAATACAAAGCACGCGAAATCGGAGAACCAAAGATCAATGATACTGAACTGAGGGAAGGGTTACCCTCGTCCTAAGAACCACGGGTATATATCGCCACTCACTTAGGCCCGCAGCTCAAGGCCATCCATGTACTATGTCTCCCATAGATTAGGAACTTGCTCACTATGTTTTACCATCCGCGGCTTTGGGTGCAATCTCAAGTTTTAGTTATATATTAGGACGTCCGAATACATTAGTTTTCCGTCAATTCCTTACGATGGTTCTCAATTAAATACATAATGGGGCAGGTCAGCTACAAATATCTTCCTTACGGCGGAAGTAGCTAATGCCTCAATCTTCCTTACGGCGGAAGTAGCCAATGCCTCAATCTTCCTTACGGCGGAAGTAGCCAATGCCTCGGATCACAAATCGACCCCTAGGGTCTCAGACCTCCATGGTCCCGTAGTGATCCCACCCCCGGCAGCATGCATGGTTAGTGCAAGGCCTGGTTCATGGTTCCACAATATACGAATACATAAATATACATATATGTATCGTCCGGGTGTCCAAAATCCCTCCAAATCATAAATACTAAAGACAAAACCACCGACAACCGATAAAACATACATGCATGTATACAATTGATAAATCGAGGTATTTAAAAATACATGCATGTTAGTAAAATCTTCCACAAAAGAGTCAAAATACATCGAAAATTAAATCAGACCAAGAATAGGGTTAGAGGATACTTGCCTTAACATCATACTGCAGATCTCAGAGAAAGGATGTCCCAAGCACTCAAATCTGCATTTCTCTCTCCCCTTGCACCGTCCTCTCTCTCTCCTCCGCGAGCCCTTCCTCTCTCCACCGTGCACGGCCTCAGCCGGCCGCTCCATCGCCAGCCGATCGACTACCGCACCGCCTCACGTGGCTATCGCCGACCTCTCTCGCACCACCCAACCGGGCCACAACGCCGCAAACGGCCGTCTCTCTCCTCGCGCGACTTTGCTGCCGCTGTCCTCGCCCAACCCGCACAGCACCCACAATTGCCTCAGCCCACACCATCGCGCCTTGCGCCGTAGCCTCCGCTCACCACCGAGACCATCGATTTCGCCGCTACCATCCCGAACGGCCGCCGCCGACTCTTCCACACCGATTTCTCCTAACGCCGCCGCTGTCTCAACCCGCAGAATCGCGCAACAATCGCGGCCACACCTACAACCACCCATCGATCCGGGGATCTCTCATGACGCCGCCGCTGCCACCTTCCTCCTTCTCCTCTTCCTCCTTCTTCCTCGCGCAAACCCTAGACCCCATTTTCCCCCTTCTCTCTTCTCTCTCCCCGACACTTTCTCCCCTTCTTTTTCTTTTCTCATTTTCCTTTTTCCTTTTCTTTCTTTTCATTCACTTATATTATTATTATTATTATTATTATTATTATTATTATTATTATTATTATTATTATTATTATTATTATTATTATTATTATTATTATTACTTTTATTATATATATATATATATAACTTTCTTTTATTTTTAAACCCAACTCAGCCTCCGGACAATATTACGGGCACACTTCGGGCCCCACCCCGCACCTCCGATCATTTTCAAAAATTTTATAATATTTTAATTTATTTTAACCACGTCCAAAATACCGAAAATCACAATTAATATTAAAATAATCCAAATGATATCCGGAATATCATAGTACCAATTTAATAAGATTTTGGGAGAATTTAAAAAAAAATCGAATATGTTTTTTTAGCCTGCTATAAAACAGTTGAATTTTTTTGTCATATTATCTAACGATATTTTTTAAAAAAATTAATTTTTGACGGGTAGATTTACATAATAAAAAATAGTATTTATATAATTAATATAAATTTTTATAATTGTTTTAAATACATAAGTACAGATGATAAATTTTTTTAAAATTTTTTATCTTTAACATTTTTAATGTATATAAAATAATTATATAAAGATTATAAAAAGTTATATAAATAAATGGGCTCATAGATGATAAGGCTTTTTTGCTAGAATAAACATTTTAAGGTTAATTATGCGATATTACTTTACTTTTTAAAACAAAAAAAATAGGATTTAGTTTTTTTTTTATCAAAATTTTTTGATTTTTATTTTTTTAGCTTGAATCGTACTTAACGTGTATTTTCATAATCAAAATTTAGGATGATCTCTTTAGCCATTTGTCACATTCATTTAATAAAGTGACACTTTATTTAAAATAATTTATACAAAAATAAATAAATTGATACACAAATATGATATTACTTTTTAATGGGGCATATTACATATTTTTGGATATTTTTATATAAATATAATTTTTTAAATAAACTAACTAAAATTTTTAAAAAAATTCATCGATCGCTTTAAACAAACCTTGTTTCTACTCATTGACAGATACCATTATGGTTTTTGACTCAGGTGATTGGTTATGTCTGGTCAGATTTTGTTGCATTTCAGATTTCGGCCTCCGTATAACGACAATGTGTGATGACGCCACGCACCTGCCGGAGTTTCCCAGTGGACGGAACCGGTGCAATACAAATATTAGAGCGTGAAAAGATGAAGAGAGAGAGAAAAACACACCGGGATTTACATGGAAAGCCTTCTTTTGAATGAGGAGGAAAAACCACGAGGTTCAAGGCCTAGAAAATACTTCACTATGGGTGGAGGAATTACAAGTACAGGTTGCGGGATTATTCTCCCTTTCTCTCTGAATATTCCTTTAGAAATTTTTCGGTCCTTTTTTCAATGTCTTGGTTGGGTATTTATAGTGGGAGATTTTTTCCTTAGGAGAAGCTCACGTGGCTGCTAGAGCATGCTGGGAGGCTGTCCACCTACTCCACTGATTGGGCCATGCTGTGTTAGGTACACTGGAGTGTACAGGGAGGCTAACCGCCAGCGCCGCTAATTGGGTCTTACTGTGTCAGGCGTGCTAACCTTTGATGTCAGTCTTAAAATGACAAGGCATGCCCTGAGCGTCATTATTAACAGCTGAGGCGGAGTGTCGCAGAGGTTGCATGCTCCTTAGTAATAGTGAACTCTCTAAGCTGGTGCTCCCAGCCGTTCCTGAAATAGTCATCGTCCTTAAGCTGCGTATCTGGCCCTCTTACAAGTCCGCGGACTCACTGAGAGAGATAGTTCTTGGACGTCAACTGCACTTTTGATTAGTGAAGGATCTCTGGTTCCTCGTAGAATATCCTCGGGCTGTCACATCAAGCATCAACCTCTCGGGTCAATCAAGGCTCATAGGAGCGTCTGATGTCCTCGGGCTTTTTGTGCTAAAATAAGATCTCGGCCATCTTAGCCCTCTTGGCCTCTTGGGTCTTGTGTCTGTTCTTTTGGGTCGTGCTTTATGGGCTCCGGGGTATTGGAACCCAACACTAGCCCCCCATGCCAAATGGTTCGATATCCTCGACCATTTAGCATGACGCCACTGGTCCTCTCGGGGGGCTGTCTTTTCCTGCTACAGTTTGTCCATGTGCGTGCTATGGCCAGGGAAGAACGTCCGAGGAATTAAAAATATGGCTGTCCACTTTTGGGTTTCGGCTTTTCCTGGTGCTAGTTCGAGACTACGTGTGTCCTCGGAAGCAACGCGGCGCAAGGTCTTGTGAAAAAGTGTCCCAAGACTTCTTTTGAGTCCGAGACTTTTCCAACGCTGCCGTTTTGGGCCTCTGTAGAGCATTTAATGCTCGATTGACGGGTTGACACTTGCCTCGGGCAGCTAAAGCCCACAATTTTCCTGCAGCGAATGGCCCAGTGACACGTGGCGAGGGGTAATGATGATACGCCATTTTGAATTTCAAAGTGATAAATTACCCTCCTCATTTCAGAAGCCCCACTTCTGCCGTTTGCTTTCGTTTTCCTTGCTGAGCATTTGCTTTCGTTCTTCGGCTTCCCTTCGCCTTTTCTTCTTCAGCTCTTTATGGCTCCAGGAGTAAAGGAGATTGCCTCCTCACTGACGCTCGGGAGACTTGAGGATATCTGCAGGCGATATGGTATCCCCGACTACATGGCCATGGTGGTACCAAAGCCCAGTGATAGGGCGTACAGTCCGCCGGATGGCTTCATTGCTGTGTATGAGGTCCATCGCAAAGGTGGGCTTCGTTGCCCAAAGCAACCTGTGTCCCCGGGGTGTCGTACTGGCAAGCTTGCTCATTGCGATGCTTCTTCGTTCTCCCCTTCTTCTGGGGTGCTGCAACCTGGGAGGTTTCAGGACGCGCTCTCTTCAACTGCTTGCCTAGTTTTTTGCAGAGAGTTTGGACTGTTCTTGAGAGACCATCCACTTTCTCTACCAGTGCTCGTACGCAAGGACTTTGAGTGTTATTCACCGTGCTGCTTGCTAGGAGGCACCTGCTGAAGGGTGCCATGTCTCGGGCTGACGCGCTGGTTTGGGCCCATTTATTTACCATTTCGGTGTGCTAAATGTTTTGTGGTGGCAGGAAGCAACGGACTTTTTGTCACGGTGTTCTCACAGACGGCACCAATGTTGCGTTCCAGATTCCGGCCTCCATACAACGACGATGTGTGATGACACCACGCACCTGCCGGAGTTCCCCAGCGGACGAAACAGGTGCAACACAAATATTTGAGCGTAAAAATATGAAGAGAGAGAAAAATACACCGGAATTTACGTGTAAAGCCTCCCCTTGAATGAGGAGGAAAACCTACGAGGCTCAAGGTCTAGAAAATACTTCACTATGGGTGGAGGAATTACAAGTATAAGTTGCAGGATTATTTTCCCTTTCTCTCTGAATATTCCTTTAAAATTTTTTCGGTCCTTTTTTCAATGTCCTGGTTGGGTATTTATAGTGGGAGATTTTTTTCCTTAGGAGAAGCCCACGTGGCTACTGGCGCATATTGAGAGGCTGTCCACCTGCTCTGCTGATTAGGCCATGCTGTGTCAGGCACGTTGGCATGTGCAGGGAGGCAAGTCGCTGGCGCCGCTGATTGGGCCTTACTGTGTCAGGCATGCTGGCCCTTGATGTTAGTCTTAAAATGACAAGGCATGCCCTGAGCGTCATTATTAACTACGGAGGCGGCGTGTCGCAGATGTTGCGTGCTCCTTGATAATGGTGAAGTCTCTGAGCTAGTGCTCTCGGTCGTTTCTGAAATAGTCCTTGTCCTTAAGTTGCGTATCTGGCCCTCTTACAAGTCTGCAGGCTCATTGAGAGAGATAGTTCTTGAACGTCAACTGCTCTCTTGATCAGTGAAGGATCTCTGGTTCCTCGTGGAATGTCCTCGAGTTGTTACGTCAAGCATCAACCTCTCGGGTCAATTCAGGCCCATAGAAGCGTCTGATATCCTCAGGCTTTTTGTGCTAAAATAAGGTCTCGGCCATCTTAGCCCTCTTGGCCTCTTGGGCTTTGTGTCTATCCTTTTGGGCCGTGTTTTTGGACCCTGCGGTATTGGAACCCAACAAATTTGATTTATTAATTATAAATTTTTATTTAAATTTTACATGTATTCTATCCAAATTTGATTTTGACCAGAATTATTTTTAATAAGATTATATTTATTTGTAAGTAAAATATTAATACAAATAATAAAATAATAAATTTATACAAAATTAAAAATCTCTTTTATTGCTCGAACATAAATATATATTATTTGATAGGATAATTGTTAATTAAAAATTGGTGATTCAAAACAGAATAGAGAGTTTAAAAACTTTCAATTTGATCCAAAGCTAAACAAACAATTTAATTTTAATAATTTTTTTATCCATCTCTATTTTTTTACTATTAGAATTTTTATTTTAATTTTCTAACTGAATAAAATAGTCATAATTTTATAAAATATTAACCTTAGATGAAATTCCCAATTCATATATTCTAAGAATTTGAAAACTCACACCCAAAAAACAAAAAAAGAAAATAGCCTGTTAAGAGTCATGATATCAGAACATAGGTGAGGGACCAACTGCCTTTAGGAAGGGCAGCAAGGGTGGTTGAACCGAAAGCCAAAAAAATATTTTAAAAGAATTTTATATTAATATTTTGACCATTAATTTTTTATTTAAAAATTAAAATTAAAATAAATAAATAAATAAATGGGGTATGCCTTGTTTAGGAGATGTCTCCCTCAAACACAGCTAATGGGGCTTGGCTCTCAGCATTCCATAAACAGCCCCCAAAAATTAGACCCCCGGTCTGCCCTACAGCCCCCGCGTGCCCTTGCCCCTACACCCCCCTATTCTGGGGTTCTGCCCGTGTTAAATATTACGGTATTCTTTCAACATTCTTAAAATATTCTTAAAAGTATATAAATTGATATATTTGTTTAATTTTATATAAATATATAAGTATAGATAGATAAATAGTTATTATTTAAAAATATTATGAGATTTAATAATAAGTATAAGATAAAAAATAACATGAATTGAGTAGTTGAATCAGTGAAAAAAATTAAAAATAAATATTTAACTAATTTTTAAAAAATTTAAATGTCATACTTAATTTTTTTTTTTCCAATTTAAAGTCTCAATATTTAATATCTGAAACCCACTTTATAAGGTTAGATCTCCCAAAAGAATTGCAACTTCTATATATCTTGATGCATCCAGCATTTAAATTTTGAATAGATTTGTGTCAATTTAATCATCGGAGTCCGACTTTATCCACTGAATCTGTATCATGTACACCACAACTACGAACAAAAGGTCAGGTGACGGCGGAGGTTATCCCATTAAAAATACTCCGATACTCAAGTCAACAAGTAGCTTCGAATTAAGAAGGTGAAAGTAAATGATACAAGGTAAATAAATAGAGTGTTTGTGATGGAAGAATACTTTCGTTAAGAGAGGCTTTGAAGGCCCTTGAGAAACATTAGCTTTAAACACATGTTTGCTGGGAACGTAGTGGCAAAAAGAGAGAGCGTTCATATTTTGAAAGCGTGTGAGTTTTTTATGGGCGAATGCGAGCGTGCCTTAGAATGATGACTCAATGGTCTTTTATAGTTGCTGTGCTAGGTGGCCTTCATTGTACAGAAAGGCTTAATTTTGATACTCTATTGGGATTACTGTCTTTTCTAGCGTGGGGCCTTTATAGCAGTAATGGTCGTTGCCTTGATTGCTTTCCTTCTACGTTTTATAACTGTTAGGATTTATTGCAGATAGGAGGAGGATTCTGGTGCCATCCATTCAGTGATGCGCGTGAAATCTGTTGATAACCGTTACAATTGAGGTTACCTTCTGTGAAGAGCGTGAAATCAGGGGAGAGGACCATTGGTGATTGAGGACGACCGTGTGGGCCAAACTGGGCTTGGCCCACTTTGAGGCCTAGCTTTGAGGCGGTCGACTGGTCCTACTTCTGGTCAACGGAAGCGTTGACCGTTTCAAAAGTAAGTCATCCGTTTTAGTCTTAGGCTTCTCCTGACTCACTTAGCCTTACATTCAGACAACGGTGGGTGCTGACTGTCTAGGCACAAATGAGTTGTTATAGATTTGGGTCATTATTCCTTCTTGGACCAGCCAATTATTGGCGTACCCATTACTAGCCCACATGCTAATGGTCTAGGACTCCGATCTCCAACATGTTTATGTTCGGTCACGAGTGGTTGGATTACCCACCTAAGGTGACCTAGTGAGAAAACCGGCGGAGACTCTTGGTCTATTGATCCTGTTGCGTGTAGTTGCTGACCGTAAAATCTTGATCTGGAAGACCAGCTTAGAAGTTCGTTGACCGTCTAGGCCAAAGTCTGAAGAATTGACTGAAGACAACGCTGACCGGATTCGTTGACCGTCTAGGCTAAAATCAAGAGAACTGGCTGAAAATAGTGTTGATCGAATTCGTTGACCGTTTAGCCAAAATCAAGAGAACTGGTTGAAGACAGCGTTGACCAGATTTGTTGACCGTCTAAGACAAAATCCGGAGAACTGGTTGAAGACAGCATTGACCAGATTTGTTGACCGTCTAAGATAAAATCCGGAGAACTGGATGACGAAAGCCTTGACCGAGTTTGTTGTCATCTTGGCCAAAATTCAGAGAACTAGCTGATGAAAGCGTTGACCGAGTTCGTTGACCGTCTAGGACAAAATCCGGAGAACTGGCTAAAGAAGGTGTTGACCAGATTTGTTAACCGTCTAGGCCAAAATTCGAAGAATTGGCTGAAAATAGTATTGACCGGATTCGTTGACTATTTAAGCTAAGATCCGGAGAACTAGTGGGAGTTGAAACGACGCGCCATCACATTGCCAAATTATCAATTGAAAAGTTTTCCACGTGTCTACATGCAGTGAATTTGTGATCTCGGTAATTAATATGCTAGAGGATCTTATTCGATTACACCCGTTCAGAAAGTGACACGTGTCAACAATGATGGATATACCTCCGAAGCGGTGCACACCAGCCGTACACTCGATACGGCATGCTGATCACAAAAGCATCACTCACGTGCCGATGACGATTCCACACCGAATCCAGGTAAGTTTTGCACACACCATACCACTCGCTTAAATCATGATTCCATTAATTGGATAGTGTTGCTATTTGTTTATACGAATGATTACATAATACTGCATATAAATCTTGCGACCTAAGATGCCCCTAAATCAAGTGAAAATAACCCTTTCACTTGCTCTAAAATTTGGCCGTATCCGAGCGGTCAAAGAGGTCGAATTTAAAACTCAATTATATTCAAGCGGTCCAAGAGGTCGAACTTAAAACTCGGCTAAATCTGAGCGGTCCAAGAGGTAGAATTTAAAACTTAGCCACAATGCCAAACAAGCTTAGAGATTGGACTTAAAACATAGGAGGCTTTTTTTCAACATACGTGCAGCAACCTTCACTAGAAGGAGAGAGCACCATCAGTCAATGACGGTCGGCGGACTAGGAAAGGACCAAGCATTGATGGTACATACGGGTGATGGTCTAGGCTAGCAAAAGTCCAGTAACGATAGCCTCAAAGCTTAGCGGGCAACCACATCTTCTCAACACCATGACCTCCTTTTGGCAGGAGCGAGCGCGACCAACCAGACGCGTTTGTCAAGGCCAGAAGGCTCAAACGACTACCGCGTCTTCTTAGGGCCACGACTTCCCTTTACGAGAATGATTAGTTCAGACGCAAGTCATCCTCAGCAGCCCTGATGCTCCACTAAGAAGCAAAGAAGCATTCCCGAAAAAGGAGTCAATGAAATTAGGATCCCAACATTGGTCGTGGTCATGGTATTGACCCATTCACTCGACCCAAGAACCAAGGGGTACCCAACTCCAGTAGCTGAGTTCGCTGGGGTCTCCTCGCCCCCAAGTCTCGTCGGCTAACTCACTGACAGCAATGCAAGACGAGAAGAACACTTCCAGAGAATGCAAGATGCATCTTATTGCCACAGTTCAAACGATCAGCTATCTTAAGGCAAGTTGCCTCCCGACCTCTCGAAGCATGTCCTTACAGTGAGGAGATCTGATCTCGAGTCTGAGATCTTCCCTCTGCGCGCTCCTGAATCTTGCCTGAGACTCGGACGGTACGCGGTCATAACTAGTCAACAAATATTTTCGGCTCTATTCCACTCTCCGAATCAAGCGATGCGGTCAACCAAGTTGGTTAACCATAAATCTGGTTCTATCCTCTCTCCAAAGTTAAGCTTTCCGATCAATGAATCCAGGTTAGACTTGAGGGGACAACACGACCAATCTCATCCCATCATGAACAAGTCAAAGGCCAAATATTCGGACCACTGGCATGGGGGGCTAGTGATGGATCCAGCAACCATGGGTTCAAAGGGCTAGATCCCGCAACAGGCCCACAATCCAACATCATTCTTTAAAAGTAAAGAGTTCCACATTGCTTTTAAAAGATGAGCACATCTGTGGAACATACTATAAAACCAGACTCCTCAAGCTTAGGAGGACAAGCATAAAGAAGCTCCAAAAGTTTCATAAGGCCCCATATGGCTCAAGAGAGGGGCACGGTCATTGCTAGCCAATCTCCAATGAGAAATAGATTGGTGGCCAGGAGGCCTTCGGCCCTCCTCCCATCAATGAGGTAACTAGGACCTCCATCCGTCTGGAGGCCCTCGGCCCTCCTCCTTCCAGGAGGTATGGAGGTTCTCAGCCCACCAGTTAGGAGGCCATCAGCCCTCATCCTTCCAATATGGAGATCCTCAACCCTCCTCCTTCCAGAGACATGGAGGTCCTCAACCCTCAAGTTGGGAGGTTCTCAACCATCCTCCTTCAACATGGAGGTCCTCGGCCCTTCCTCTTCTAGAATGCATGGTGGTCCTCAACCCACCAGCCAAGAGACCCTCAATCCTCCTCCTTCTAGTATGGAGGTCCTCAACCCTCCTCCTTCTAGGAGGCATGGAGGTCCTCAACCCTCCAATTAGAAAGCCCTCAACCCTCCTCCTTCCAACATAGAGGCTCTCGGCCCTCTAAACCGCCCCTCTATTGAGCGTACCTCCAAGTCATCCCTCCACAGGCGCACATCCAAACCGCCCCTCTACGGGTGCCCAAGTCGTCCTCTGTCGGGCACACCTCTAAACCGCTCTCCACAGGCGCACCTTCAAGCCGTCCTCTGTCAGGCGTACCTCTAAACTGTCCTCTACAGGCACACCTTCAAGTTGACCCTCTACTGAGCACACTTTTAAACCGCCCCTCAATCGGGTGCACCTCTAAGCCGTCCCTCTGCGGGTGCACTTCTAAGCCTTTCTACCGAGCGCACCTCTATGCCCTTCCTTTGCAGGCGCACTTCTAAGCTCCTCTACTATGTGCACCTTTAAACCGTCTCTCTATGGGTGTAGCTCTAAACCGCCATCCGGAGGTACTCTTCCAAGCCACCCTTCTACCGGGCGCATCTCCAAGTTGCCCTCCAGAGGTGCACCTCCAAGCTGCCCCTCTTTTGAGCACACCTCCAAGCGCCATCAGTTGGCATATCCAAACGCTCCACCGCTATATACATATATACATTTATTGCATCTTCATAGTATCTTTCTATTTTTTTAGAAAGATTTCTGATTTGAGCGTTAGAGGATATACGACTTGAGTAATTTTCGCCGTCCTCTAACATCCTATTTGTAGTTGGTGTTGTTCAAGTTCCAGGTTATTAATGACGGAGATCGGATCCGATCCAGATTGACTCACAGAGATAAAAACATTATATATAAATTTTTTTGTTTTTTTAAAAAAATTAATATTCATTGAATTTTTGAGCAATTTTTTTTAGAGAATTTTTTATTAAAAAAAAAATAGAGGGACTGTATCTCGTTTGAGTATTCCCACCATTGGATTAAAACCCAATGCAGATGATCTTAAGGTAAACAGAATTGTATATAATTTTTATTCAAATATTTTTTAAAAAAATTTGAAATTACATCTATTAAATTTTTTTATCTAACAAATTAAAATGAGAAATTAAGTGCTGCATCTCTCTTGACCTAACACCGGAACCCTTCATCTCTATTTATACCCATCTCATCCCTCCCTCGCCCTCATCTTCCTCTCTCTCTTTCTCTCTCTCTTTTCCGTCTTCCGCTGCCCCTATTTCTCTCTCTATTCATCTGCGTCGACCAAACTCCTTTTCGCAGCTTACTTAGTTACCGACTCAGAAATGGCGATCGGGAAACTAAACAAGCTACCACAAACAGCAGTTCTGAAGCAGATTTTGAAGAGATGCTCCAGCTTAGGTAAGAAGCAGGGCTACGACGAGGAAGGCCTCCCAGTCGACATCCCCAAGGGGCATTTCGCTGTCTACGTCGGAGAAAAAAGAACCAGATACATAGTTCCGATCTCCTTCTTGAGCCGGCCGGAGTTTCAGAGCTTGCTCCAACAAGCTGAAGATGAGTTTGGTTTCAGCCACCATATGGGCATCACCATCCCCTGTGAAGAAGCAGTTTTCGAAGCTTTAACGTCTACTCTCAGATAGAAATATAAACGATCTGATTAGATTGATGCTGTGAATAGCACCCTTCTGTATATAGGCCTGCCGGCGGAGATCAAATTCGCAGATCTTGTCGGCGAACAGCAGCTTGCTAGCTTCTGCTTTCTTCTATAAATATATGCTATCTTCTCTTGAGTATAATTGATTATTACTAGTGGAGTATCAAATTTCTTGTAGTTAGATATGGAGTGTTCATTAACAGCTACTCATCTCGACTGTTATGGGTTAACCTTTTGTATATCTGAAGTTGAAGTTCCATGCATATCTTCCTCACAGTGGCGTGTGGCTTGGCCTTTGCTCTCGGAGAACTCATAGAGCAATTATCAATCATTTTATCTTATCAAGTTCCCCTCCCTCTCTCTGTCTGTCTGTCTGTCCCTCTCGATAGGAGAACTGAAGATGATGGGATCTGGGAGTAATCTGCATCTCTTCTTTCTAAATTATAAACGGTGATGTAAGTAGTCAAAGTGTTAGAGGTACGATCGACATTGATACAGCATCCACTACTGAGATGATCATCAGAGTGGTAGTACTGAAAATCATAGGGCTGAGAAGTGTAACACTGCAATACGGCCTTCAACCGTTAAGATTATCCGTGATCTGATAATTAGTATTTAATATAATAAAATAATATAATATATAAATATTTTTATTAAAAAATTTTAATAAAATATTAAAATATTTATATATTAAGATAATAAATAATAATATAAAAATATATTATTTTTATATTTTTAAAATATTTTTAATATTAAATTTTATCCCATTAGATTGAAATCCAATGGTCATATAAACAGTTAGAGGGCCTGGGATATCTACCACAACCCGAGCATGGCATTTTTACTTCGCAAAATAAAAAATTTGTATATTTTTTTATTTTTTATTTTTTAATACATGTTTTATAAAAAAATTAAAAAAATCTATAAAATTGCTATTTTGAGGAGCAGGATCCTCGGGAGCACCAAAACGTTGTCCCGTACTTTAGCTACTCTATAGATTGACCTAAAAGCCTAAAAACTTATTAATAAGGAAAATAATTAAGGAGAGAGAAGGGATTTCCTTTTAATTTTTATTTGTTTTGTAATTTATTTTTATTTTTTGAATAAAATAATTTTTATTTTTATTGTATTACTTATTCATCCTTTATTGAAAATTAACAGAGTTTTTTTATATTCCTCAAAGCTATAAAACAACTTTTGCTTAAAATTGTTAAATGTTTAATTTTTTGGGCATTATATATATATATGGGCTTCAGCCCAAATAAAATTAAATCAGCCGGCCCATGAAGCCAATTGAGCCGCCAAGCCAGTGAGCCAAGCCGTGAAGTCGGCTTGTTTGAGCAGGATCTAAGCCGTTTCGAAGCCGCAGACTGGTTTCGTCCTCTTTGTTTTTTTCGATCGATTTGTAATCTTCAGGCGTTTAACTCAATTAATTGCTGAAGTATTAGTGGTCCATTAAGTGATGATAACTCTTCCATTAAGTTAATTAATCAATTCTGGCCGGTTTGAGTACAAAACGTTCGGTTGAGGTGAGTGATGGTTTCGCCTATAAATTGAGCATTCTGGTTTTATCCCTGGCACCAAACTCAAACATTACATCATCTAAAGGAGTGAAGGAGTGTCCAGAAGCACGGAGCCGGTCCGAATCCAAAGTTCAAAAACAGAGCACGTAAAATGGCTGGAGGTATAAAGTCGATTCTAAATTCTGCTTTAGTGGTTGTTTTAACAACATCAATGTCTAACAATATATATATATATTACCTATGATTTCGTGTGTTAATGTAGTTAAGATTTTACCTTTTCAAGAACAAAATTATTAAATAAAATCTATAAATACCAGAATAAAAAAATAATTTTTTATGCCACCAAATTTAAAAATAAAGAAAAGTTAATCATTTGATATACCAATCACTAGTAATATAATTTATCAACAAAATTTTACCTTATGCATATCAAATGAATGCCAAATTATATCAACAACATACGTGAGCTATTTATTTATAACTTATTTATAACACACCTTATGAATATATACTGTCATTAAGATTTAAAAATATTGATAAAAAATAAAATATACTCTATATATGGAGAATAAATTATAAAAAAAAATTAGCAAATGACTTAATATTTGGTCCTACTCCACTCTCTTTTCTGCTAATAAAATAAAATTATAAAAATAATTTTTTTTTATTTTTCAGAATCTATTATTAACTTATGTTTAATATTATTTTACTCTATACAAAATTAGGTCAAATTAATCATATATTTGAATTTTAAACTATTCATATTTTAAATTTTTTACAAGTATGATAAAATTAATATTAAAATAAAAGTTAAGATTAAAAAAATAAAAACCATGAATTAAATTAAAAAATTAAATGTGGTCCATGACCTCGTCCCGTACTAGTGGCGCCCAAAATAGCGCCGTACTGTCAGGACGCTCCCTAACCGCTTTAACGTGGCCATTCCATGCAGTATAGTCAAATCGCCACGGAGCGGCCCTGCCCCAAAAATTTTTGATAATTTTTTTAAAAAAATAATTATATGATTTTTAATATTCAATATTATTATGAAAATAATATCACGTATTATACATATAATTTGAAAAAAATAAAGTCCCAAAAATTTAATCACTTTTAATAAAAAAATAAATGAATTAGTCCATTGATAAAAATCAAAGAATCTAATTATTTATTAACTTTTTAAACTTATTGGATAATATTTATTATGGATTAAATTAATATTGAGATAATTTGACATAGAAGGTTGAATCAATCAAGTCACTTTTTTCTTACTAATGAATCAACTTGCCATTAATTTAACTACATCATATAAGAGGTTTGAGCTGAGGGGCCAGTTATTAGTCTCTTATTTATAGGTCATTATGTAACAATTTTGTACAAAATATGTCCAATTAATGATATTTTGAGCTATATAGTAATATCCTGATAAATATAAATATATTCTCAATAGATTTCGTGGTATTTTTAATATTTCTTAATTATCTATACAATTATTATTTTTGATATTAGAGATTATGAGAAAATATTATGAGGGTGCCTCCATAGTAGTGGTTAATAATTGTTCCACTTTTGAGAGTTTATTCCTTTAAAAAAATGTGTTAATTTAATTTTTTTTTACTTATAATCATTTTATATTAATCAAACAATCGTATTATTTTTTTAAAAAAATTACTTAATTAAAGAAAAAAATTTTAGTCGTTCATTATTAATTGAACAATTATTATTGAGAGTGATTAAATTAATTCATATCTTATAAGAGTAGAGACTCCAAACCCATGAATCAATAGTATGCTAATTAAGTGGAAAGTTTTGGGTTCTTAAAATTAGGAAATATTTGTCTGCAGAACAAAATCTGCAAAATAATAAATATTTATTTTATAGAAACAATTTGTTATGGATTTATAGAAAAAGTCATTACTGTACATTAGAATTTGATTCGAGAAATTTATAATCATATTTTTTGATGCGTCTCTGGATCCAAATTTCGAACGGATTCGGATGGTCCTCTTGTCTTGGCTCCGGTTTCGTTCCCTGAGTTGGATCCTGCACACCACTAAACAGAATAAGAGGTCAGCGTGTTCGGCGAGAAGTCGTCCCACCGAAAATACTCCGACGCTCAAGTCAGTAAAACAGTCTTCGACAGAAAGAAACTAAAACTGAGAGAGAGAGAAGAGAAAGAGTGCTTGACAAAGATGTAAGAGAGACGTGAGGTCTTCTTGGATCTGTGAGGTGGGAAGACAGTAAACGGCCGTGAGGGCTCGCTTGTTGCCTTAGGATTTTTTGGAAAAACGAAGGTGGCAGAGAAGGTAAATTTCTCAGAGCACTCAATTGACTTTTAGAAAGCGTGATTGAGAGTCTTTTGCGTTGTGTCACCGAAAGCATCAATGAAAGCCTAGATGAGAGTCCATTTCCAGAATGATGATTCTAGAGTTTATTTAATGGTTGAGACGGTGATCTTCCTCCTTTGGAAGGTGTGATCCCCTCTGTCCACCTTGGCTGGCTTGCCTTCTGGAGCGAATGCCAATTGCCAATGTGGGCGTGATTGTTTCCTTGTGAAGTGGCCAACAACTTTCCAAGTTGGTTTCTTTCCTCCTTAGCATATTACCGCTGGAGTGCCTTGATCGGCAAGGAATTGGGAAGATCTGGCGTCTTCCCTCTTTGAAGGGCACCAATCTTGTCAATGTCCTTTTTGGTCTGAGTTGAGATCGTGGAATATCCTTGGAAAGCTGTGGTTGGCCTTTTTATGATTCGTGGGCCTAAATGGGTCAGGCCCGTTACTGTAGAAAGGCTTCTTGGGGCTCATTGTGCAAAACGTGGGCGGTCAACGTTTGAGTTGACCGTCTGTTTGAGTGTTGGCCGCCCGAAGGTCAACGCCAGCGTTGACCGCCCTGGGCTTTTCAGCTCTTGGGCCTGTTTTCCAATTGAACCGTTAGAGTATTGACCGTCGTCTTGGGCTTTTGACTTTTGTGGGGCCAGCCCATGATGGGTATACCCATCATTCTTAAATATTTTATCCCACATTTTGCACACTAAAAACGAAAGTAGGGGTCAACAGTATGAAACATGTTTCATAATATACCTTCGATGTTACTTACCAAAAAAATTTAACTTTGTTGGTGTAAAAGGTCGG
The DNA here is from genome assembly GCA_033239525.1 of Nepenthes gracilis. Lineage (NCBI taxonomy): Eukaryota > Viridiplantae > Streptophyta > Magnoliopsida > Caryophyllales > Nepenthaceae > Nepenthes > Nepenthes gracilis. The sequence goes on along the minus strand of BSYO01000016.1, from coordinate 14,768,829 downwards.
TCAGACCGAATGCACACAAACGTCACACACAGTGAAAGGAAAGAGAAAGAAGAAGTACACACAAATTTTTATATAGAAAATCCTTCACAATTCAAAGGAAAAAATCACGAGATACAAAATCCACTATGTAAAAAATCGGTTACAAAATTTTTGAGATGAAGTATCCACCACACACTCGAGAATAATAAAGAAAAACCTCTCAAGAGTAAACAGAAAACACTCCTTTCTTTTCACTCTCTATTTTTCTCTCTTCTTCCTCATTGGTAGTGCACTACTTTCCTTTTTTTCACACTTCAATATTTTCCACCGTTTACTATGTACATATATATTGTGAATCTGTCGAATATTCTATTTAAATAAAATCTGTCCCTACTAATAATATAAAAATGCTCTGCATAAACGGCGCCCAAAAATCGTGCTGCATATCTTCTTGAGATCATATATACTCAGAAGATTTTCTGAGTTGGCACCCATTGATCCTACTGGATTCTCTGATGGACGGTCAATCATCCACTGACCATCTTCTCTTCCAAGCCATTCCTCCATCAAAATCCTCAAACGATTTCATACTGATATCACTAACCGGTAAATTCTGTTTCATTGTTTAGCCGGTCAACACATGTTGAACGGAATGATGCAACTGTGCGCTCCTCCATTTGCAACCTGGACGTCCATGTACCTTTGCCCGTCCGTGCGCATATTGTGCTCCTTGGCCGATCAACGTCTTGACCGGCCAAATTTGCCTCAAGCAAATTCATGTGCCTATCTTGCGTTTTGGCTAGCCAACAAGTTGATCGGCCTTTTGCCAGTTGACCGGCAAAATTCATCAAAAAGCTTTTGCACACCCTCATCGAGCCGTCCTTGGCCGCTTACCTCCATCAGTTGGTCAACACTGTTGGCTAGTTTTTTGCCCTTGGCAGCTCCTCCTTCAACAGACCGTTTGCCACCTTCAACTGGTCAACATAATGCTGTCCAGACTTTCACTCCACCAAATTAATTTCGTCATTTGTTATTCAAAAATCCTTCGATGACGAACCAACTTATTGGGTTACTCATAAAGAAATAATCAGACCCAACAAACTCCAACGTATAAGTTAATATTGTACTAAATAAACTAGAAGACAAGTAAGACAAATGAGGGGAGAAAAGCTTTGGTAGTCAAGCTCATATATTATGGTATTTCATATGGAATAGATTATCTAAAAGACAAGCTTTCAATTTTTTGATGTAGGCTTGAATACTGTAAGACTTATGTCAGAATAAATATTTAGTAAGAGATTGATTAGTTTAGCAATAGATGTAGAAGACGCAATAAAAAATGTCTCTGTCTAGCTTATGGTAACTTATATTTCTTATAATATTTGGCCGATCAAAGAGATAATTCAGTGATTATTCCTGTCTTTAATTAGCTTAATAAGATTATTGGGTAATTGTTTATCTTTAATTAATCAGATTGATTTATTATCTAAATATTTACTTAATCTAACAATTTACTTGCTCTAGGTGGACTTCTGATAATATGATTTATTTTATATCACACGGTTTATATTACTCATCCATATCTATTAGGTAGTTTTTTTATTTTTTAAAATTATTATATTTTTTCTCTTTAATAAAAAATGAAGTACACAATGACTACAACCGCTATGAAAAAAGGAAAAAAAAAAAGTAAAGAAGCTAAAAGAATTAATTCTTTATTAGATAGCAATTACTTCTACTTAGTTGTATTTTCACTTGAGATATGTCTTAAATGTAGACAACCATGTTTGTGCATAGACACGCAAGTACAACAATTCTATTGAACAATTTTTGAGAATCTCTCATCACAAAGCACCTGCTTCACGATATTTTTTTTTTTTATAAATTTTATATTAAAAATAGTTAAAAAAAGAAAAAAATCGCAAAGCGGAACCAAGCTCCTATTGAATTAGGTTTCATATTTAAATTTAGATACTATTTTGAAATAGTTTAATATAAATGTTGTTAGGATAATCATAAAATCTCTCTAATGTATTGTATAGACCAACTGGCTAAGAAAATTATTCTTTATTTTTTCCAAAATAAATTTATCTTCAAAAAAATAAATTAATGTATTAAATGATTATTTTTAAAAAATAAATAACATCCATTTTATTAAACCCACATTGATTGATTTATTGTCTAGAAAGCTAGTCTTTGAACAATATTCATTCAAATTATTAAAAAAATTTATTTTACTGAAATGAACACCGGTGTGTTCCTAAATTTGAATTATTGTACAGATTAAGAAGGCACCTAATCTTTTACGGTGGGTCGAATTGATGCGGGTCCAATCTCCATCTCCGATAGCCTGGGTCCTATGCAATATAACGAACAAATAGGAGGTTAGAAAATAATAAAAATTTACTTTTTGATATATCATTTGATATTCAAATCAAAATTTTTTCTGTAGGAAAAGAAAGATGAAGAATGAAAAGTACACTGGTGAACAAGTGAGGGATTGAATGTTTGAGTGCGCTCGGCCAAGGAATGACTTGGAGAAGACATTCGGCAGGAAGTGGCTTTGAGGGATGAAGGATTAAGTTCTAATAAGTGCGCCTGATCAGGAGGTCACTTCAAGATGAAGAACTAGACTCCGCTAAGTACACTCGACTAAGGGACGACTTTGAGAGATATGGAAGGCCTGACTCCAAAGAATATGCTCAACTAGGGAATGGTTTTGAGATATAGAGGACTTGGTTCTAATGGGTGTGCTCGACCAGGGGCAACTTTGAGATTTGGAGAACCTAACTCCATTGAGTATGCCCAACCAATGGGCAGTTTTGAGATATGGATGACTTAACTTCAATGAGTGCGCACGACTAGGGGACGACTTTGAGATATAGAGGACCTGACTCCGATGAGTGTGCCTGACCAAAGGACAGCTTTAAGATAGATGCGCTCATGGGAGAGTGGCTGTTTGGAGGAAGAAGGAACTCTTGGGTGATGATAGTGGAGAGAGGAATGCCCGCTGAACTCCTCTTCAGCTACCATCGAGGGGGACTTCCTATACCTCACTACACGAACCATTTTTCCCATCCTTGCAGCGTGAGACTTTGGAGTAGATGCGGCGCCTACATCGTCGTGAGCCTGGATCAAAGAGTTGCTTCAAATGTTGGGGATGCTCCTACTTTGTTGGGGTAGCCCTTCAAGCAAGTGTAGAAGTGCAAGGATGAGCATACTTTGTCGACCCATTTTTCCTCTGTTCCGTTCTCTCCTCTCTTCTTAGGTTTTATTCTTTGAAATCTTCTCATTCCTCTCGCTCCCATTCCCCCCTTTCCTATGAAAGAAAGGTGATATATGTAGTGTAAGGGTTGCGAAGCCTGTCTTGGGGCGGATGGCTAGCAACGGTTGCTCACGGGGATTTACTGAATTGCCCCAATGATCATAGGAGCCTGCTAGGAAGATTCGCTTAAAAATAGTTGCTAGCCTGGGGCAACGTGTGATCAAGGACAACACTTTAAAAATATTTGTTGAGTTGTCAGATGGACTGTCGTGGTTGTATTATGGTAAGTTCTCATTACTGGCCCGTGCTTAGTTGCGAGAGCTGCATGCTTGTAAGGACACATAGGCCTGCCTTTTGAGTTGGAGTCATTGAATTGCAAACCTTCTCTGGGTTGAACTGCGTGAACTTCTCAGTGGCCTCTTGTGACCTTGTGCTAGGTTTTGGAGGAATCCTTACAGGGCCATCAATCTGTTATACTTCGGACTTTGGGTCGATCTACGATACCGGACCAATCAAACACTTTTTGAGAAAAATAAAATATCGTGACTTCAAGTTATAAATTGCATTTTGATTATCCAAGGATTTATAACAGGTATCTTTTTACTATTAATTTAAAGTCAATTGACCCTATTTTGAAAATTTTGAATAAGAAAATAAATATAAATATATTAATAATTAAATTAAACTTATTTATTAACTCTACTAAAAATTTCTAATTAATTTGATAATACTAAATTATCAATCACCATAATTCCCTAATTTCTATAAAATTTATGTACACACACAGATATCAACTACTATATAATTTATTAAATTTTTATATAAACTTAAATACATCTTGTCCAATTGATGCGTTTTAGACCTCTAATTCTTGATAAATTTTGATCAGTTACACCTGGGATGAACAAGTGGATCTCAACTCCGTCTTGGATGATTTGGGATCTGCGCACCACAACTAAAACCAAAGTATTAGAGGATAATCGGAACTTGCTCCTTAACAGACACACCGATACTCAAGTCAAGTAAGAGAAAGAAAGTTTAAAGGAAATTGAGTGGAAAAGAGCGTTCAAACAGTAAATATTGCGTACTTGTCTTTTTTGGATGATTGGATCCTCCTTCCTTCTATAATGCTAGAATGACAGTTTTGCTTATCAGTTTTCTTTATGACTCATGGCGTTGGAAATCAATTTAAACTGCTGGTTGCAACCTGGTGGTCGTACGATCTTGCACAGGATCCAGCTAGAGTAAGTTACACCTGGGATCTTGATGGGCTATATTCATGGGCCTTGATGTCCAGCCCATTTTGCATCATGACCTGAGCAATCCCTCACAGGGTGGGCCCATCTACAGTTATACCCATCACTAGTCTCCCGTGTCAGAAGTTTTTAATTTTTAACTTCTAGTATGTTTACTGATAGCATACTCCTCCTTTCTCATCTGTTCTCTATCGTTGCCCACAAGAGGGGATCCTTATCAACCAAACAGGATGATGTCAGATCAGGACCAGTAAATCTCAGTTAATATTCCTTGGCGGAATCAGCTTGTAGTTGATTTTCTTAAGTATAACGCGGCCAATCAATATGGAACGAAATTGAGTAGGAGTGATCAAATTTTCAAAATAGACTTCACTTTCGGAGTGAATAAACTTTCGGAATGAGATGAAATTTCAGAGTGAACAAACTTTCAAAATGTGATGAAATTTCGGAGTAATGAAACTCTAGAGTGAATGATATTCTAGAACGAGATGAAATTCTGGAGTGAACAAACTTTCGGAACATGATGAAATTCCAGAGTTATGAAATTTCGGAGTAATGGAGTTCCAAAGTGCTAAAATCCCAAAGTGATAAAATTTTGGAGTGACAAAACCCCCAGAGTGAACAAACTTTTGGAGTAAGATGAAATTTCAGAGTGCTGAAATCCCAGAGTGATAAAATTCCGGAGTGACAAAACCTCCAAAGTGAACAAACTTCCAAAGTGAGATAAAATTTCAGAGTGATAAAATTTCGGAGTGACAAAACCTCTGGAGCAAACAAACTTTCAGAGTGAGATGTAATTCTGGAGTGATGAAATTTTGAAGTGACAAAACCTCTACAGTGACCAAACTTCTGGAGTGAGATGAAATTCCGGAGTAAATAAATTTCTGGAGTAACAAAACCTTCGGAGTGAGATGAAATTTCGGAGTAATGAAATTTCGGAGTGACAAAACCTCCGGAGTGAACAAACTTTCAGAGTGAGATGAAATTCTGGAGTTGATAAATTTCTGAAGTGACAAAACCTCCAGAGTAAACAAACTTCCAAAGTGAAATGAAATTTCGGAGTAGATAAATTTCTGGAGTGACAAAACCTCAGGAGTGAACAAACTTTTGAAGTGAGATGAAATTTCAGAGTGGATAAATTTTTGGAGTGACAAAACCTCTGGAGTGAACAAATTTTTGAAGTGGGTCCATCAACAGCAAGTAACCGGTTTGTATCTCACGGTTTACCTTGGGTGCTGTCCGCCACGTCATTAATGATGAGAACGATTTTTCCAGTGACATGTGCGGGGTTTTATATGATCTATAATCATGTCACTCCTCGAAACCATGCACACATTCTCCTTTCAATTCAAAAGTGGCGCCTTTTCGACTCCGAAAAATCTGCCTATAAATCCGACACTGTTTTGCATTAGTTTACATCACTGTCTTCAAATCTACAAACCCCTAAAACTTTCAACTCCCTTCCTCCTTGTCCTGCTGGCTCTCTTACGATTTTGCTCCCATGGCTCACCAAGTCGATGATACTCGGTTAGTGATTTCTAGGGCTGACGTTGAGAGGTTGTACTCCCAATTTAACATCCCTAGGAAGATTTCCTTTGCAGTGCCTAGCGAAAATGATAGGGTCTGTGCTCCCCCTGCTGACTTCATCATAGTCTACAAGATTTACCTCAAGAATGGCCTTCACTTTTCCATTGCGTGCGAGTTGATCCAGATGTTCAAGGATTTTGGCATCCCAATCGTTAGGTTTCATGCCAATGCTGAAAGATATTTTTACAATTTTTGTATTTTTTTTCATCTCTGTGGGTTAGAGAACTCCTCCGCTGTGAAGGTGATATTTCGATTCGTCCAAAGTGGTGATTGGATTTTGTTGGCTCCCAAGGAACTAAACATTCTCGGGTTGATCCACGAATCGGTGAAGGATTGGAAAGACCAATTTTTCTTTATGAGGTTGCCCGTAAGCATTCCCTATGGGTGGGGAAGAGTTTCGAACTCACTTACTGGCAGGGTTGCTCCTTAAGAGGAGGATTCAACAAAGTTACTAATCGAGCTACTCCGGGGGAAGGCAGACTCCTTTAATGATAACCATAAGGATCGTCTTCTTTCATCGAAAATCTTGTTGTTCACTAAGTGGGCGACCGACATAGAAGAAATAGTGGCTACCTTCATATCGCCACCAAAAGGGCACAAAAGGAAAACGAGTACCACGAAAACCGAAGTTGCTTCATCACAGCGCCGAGTTGCCTCCTCTCTCTATTGAGGCAAACTCTCCTGTGCCAGAAGGCACACAACTTAGGAGCCCACCTTCAGACCCACCTGTTCAAACGGGTCTGAAGCTCAAGTTTGAGATGAGCTCTGGACCCAAGCTTGTTGCTAGTGAGGATCTCCCAATGACTTCTACTGAGCCCCCAAGCATTCATGAGATTGTGGGCCAATCTGTTGTTGTTGGATAAAATGGTACAGGTGGCACTCCAATCGAGGTTCAAAATGTCCAGCTTGAAGATGTCTTATTGCCTGTTTCCTCGCATATTCAAGCAGGGCTGTCCGCCTGCCTAATAGTTGCAAAGAGAGATGCTAATGTGGCAGGAATTGTGGAGGCCTCCCATTCGGAGTCCCTAGTGTCTAATCCAGTGGTCTCTTCATCTCAGCCAGGAACTGGTGAACACCAACCGGTGTGGTTGTTCACTTCAGGTTCAACGACTTCATCATCTCGTCGAAGCCCTGTTGGAAGGCGGCCAGATTCTGCCCCAACTTCTGGGTCAAAGATTCCTTTGACTGAGGTAGCTCTCAGAGTGCCATTTCTCCGTGTAAGTGTTTGGTTAGTTCCTCCCATTGAATTGAAAAAAGTCAATGCCATGGACTCATTTTGTGTATTCACAGGAGGATAAAATGATCGATCCCTTGAAGATTGGCCTCTATCAAAGGAAACTTTGGATTTGTCAATTACAGGAAGAGATCGACCATTTACGATGAACCCAAGTTGACCCAAGCAAGTTTGAGGTACTTCGGAGCCAAAGAGATGCTGCCATTGCTGAAGCCCAACAATGTCGGGATCAAATTTTCAATCTTCAAATTAAATTGTAGGGCACCAGGGAAGCTCTTCAGTTGTCCAACCAACAAAATGCTGAGCTCTGAAGTGAGAATGTCTATTTGGGCTCTAAGCTGAGGACGTGCTTCAAGCCAAAAGAGGTGAGACCTATGTTGAATGCCTAATTTCTAGAGGGCATTCAACTATGCCAATAGATTGCATTGCTAGTTGATCCACAATTCCCGGACAACTTTTTTGACGAGAGGAATAGAGGTGCTTGTCGCCCATCCAATTTGAGGGATTTTTATGACTCCGGCGAGCTAAGTTCACGTCACCCAATGAGCTCTCAATCTTAGTATCTTAGTATACTGGTTGTGTAATCTCCATATTGTAAATGAATACGATGGTTTCTTGAATGATATTTCTATTTTTGGTTTTCTATTTTATTTTGGGCATAATCATTTGCCGGCCAAGCGCAATGGCTATGTTTGTTATTGACCGGCTTTGGCGAAATAAGGACCACAAAAAGTCGTGACAATCATCATATCTAATCCTGATCCTATCTCGCAGGTCATGATTGATTGAAGGTGCTCATCCTTTTGCAAGGGAATTGAAGCACGCACATTGAATAGCCCCCTAAGGTTTAATTATTCGACCGTGTTTGGTCTCTTGGAACGGATCCGTGATTAAAATTTCAATCGCTTGTGGATCGTTCGATGACTAGATGGAGGTTCTTTTGACCGCTTATGGGTCATGGAATAGGTGGGAAGAAAATTTACCCGACTTAAAGGCAATTTAGGCCGATTTAGTTTCATGCACTGCTATATGAGTACACATATGTCCAAATAAAATAATAAAAAGAGAAACAAATAAAAAGCAAATGATTTTATTAATATAAAACATGATACAGAGACACATATGATGGAACATGCATTACCTACCTAGATCCAGAATGTAACTATTGATAAAACTTCTTTAAATAAACCGCATTCCATGTTCTCGGTATTAATTTACCGTTCTGACTGTACAATTTGTATGTACTATCCCGGAGGATAACTAAAACAATGAATGGACCTTCCTAGTTTGGGGATAGCTTATTTCTGTTAACAACTTTCCCTGTTGCCTCTATACTGTGCAAAACTAAATCTCTGACATCGAATCTCCAAGCCTTCACCCTTTTATTATAATATCGTGTGATTCGTTGTTGATATACAATCGTACGCACCTTAGCTGTTTCTCAAACTTTGTGGAGTAGTTCAAGATGTTGCCTGAATCTTTCGGCATTGCTAAAGGGATCAAAGCTCTCAACTCTGAGACTAGGTAGTCCAATCTCCACAAGGATTACAGCCTCCGTACCAAAGTATAGACTGAACGACGTTTCTCGAGTTGGCTCTTTGGGTGTAGTCTGATAGGACCACAGTATTGAAGGCAACTTATCCGCCGAGCAACCCCCGACGTCTTCCATTTTTGTTTTCAACCCATGCAATAGGGTTCTGTTAGTTACCTCTACCTGCCCATTAGCTTGCGGGTAAGCCACTGAAGTGTGGACTAGCCTAACACCTAAACTTGTGCAGTATTTGGTGAAGTGCCTTCCCATAAATTGGGTTCCGTTGTCGATTATTACAACCTTTGGAATCCCAAACTTGCAGACGATACTTTTTCATAGAAATTCTGTGGCATTATACTCTGTAATTTTTGTCAAGAGAGTAGCCTCTATCCACTTAGTGAAATAATCAATATCGACAATAACGAATTTTTTCTGACCAGATGCGATTGAAAACGGGCCAAGAATATCAAGCCCCCACTGTACAAAGGGTCACGGCTTCTGCAGGGTCCTCAACTCAATTGGCGGTTGATGAAACATATTTTCATGCAGCTGGCAGCTTTCGCATCTTTTGACAAAATCCATTACATCTTTCTCCATCATAGGCCAGTAATAACCTTGTCACATGATTTTGAAGACTAAGTTTTTACCTCCTATATGCGATCCATAAATCTCGAAGTAGACTTCACTCAGGACGTAATCTGCCTCTTCCGGAGTGAGGCACCAAAGATATGGGGTTGAATATGCTTAGCAGTATATTTTTCTATCAACGATTGTATACCAGCCTGCTGTCTTCTTCACACGTTTGTCATCATCTGGGCTCTCCGGCAATATTCCATTAGCTATGTATCTCCAATATAACGACATCTAATTTTCCATATCAGCGACCTGCAAAACTTCATGTTTAGACTCCTTAATACTTGGAGTCTACAGAACCTCCCGTAAGTTTCTCGAATACTGTTTGGGATTTTCGATGGCTGCAGCCCTCGCAAGCTGGTCCGCTTTTCCATTATCTACTCACAGGATGTGAGCTATCTCCATTTTGTCAAAGCGTTGCTCATATCCTTCACCTTCGCGAGATTGTTCTTTAATAGCAAACTTGTTACATTAAAGTTTTTCTAAACTTGGTTAACAATCAGTTCGAGCCGTTGTACACACTTACATACTTTGTTGAACACTCTTTGGCTAGCCGAGCCCAGCAAGCAATGCCTCATACTTGACAACGTTATTAGTTGCTGGAAATCCAAGCTTCAAAGAATAACTTATTTCCTTTTCGTCCAGAGTTCTTATAATCACTTCGGCCCCACTGTCAGATTGTGTTGATGACCCATCAACATGTAAAATCCAACTCAACATACTATCTGTCTTATAGGCGTCTTCATTATTAATAGGGGTGCATAGAACTGGTGCAGTGGTTTCAACAATGAAATCTGTCAGGGCCTGACCCTTGATAGTCGGCCTTGGTCTAAACTCAATGTGAAACTCGCCCAATTTTATAACCCATTTGACTAGCCTTTTAAATATATCAGGCCTCTACAGTACGATTTTCAAGAATTGGTCAGTTAGCACAATTATCCAATGAGCTTGGAAATAGGGTTGCAATTTTCGGGCTAAATGAACGAGTGCTAATGCCATCTTCTCGATGTGTAACGGGTTTCAATATCGACTAAAATCTTACTAACATAGTACACCGGCCATTGCACATTCAATTGCTCTTAGATTAACACCAAACTTATCGCTATTTCTGACACTGCCAAAGATAGATATAAATCTTCACCCGACTTTGGTGAAGCCAACAGATGAAGACTAGACAAATAATCCTTCGACTCTTGGAAAGTGGCCTAACAGTTCGCTGACCAAATGAAACTATTCGCTTTTGTCCCCCTTAAAGCGTTAAAGAAAAGGAGGTATTTTTTAACCGATTTGGCCGAGAATCGGGATAAAGCTGTGAGCCTCCCATTCAGTCTTTGGACGTCTTTTACCGTCCCAGGTGGTGCCATGTTCATTATTGCTTTTATTTTCTCCGGATTGGCTTCAATCTCGGGCTAGGAGACATAAAGTCGAAGAATTTTTCGGAAGATACTCCGAAAACATACTTAGTTGGATTCAACTTTATCCAATGCTTCCGAAGTAACTCAAAGGCTTCGTTCAAATCCCGGATGTGGTCACAGGTTGCTTTATTCTTGACGAGCATATCATTTATGTGTACCTCCATGTTTCTATCGATTTGAGCCTCAAATATTTTGTTTACAAGCCGCTGATAAGTGACTCATATATTTTTAGACCAAAAGGTATAACTTTATAATAGTATGTACCTTGGTCGATCATGAAGAAAGTATGCTCTTCATCTTCTGAGCTCATCCTAATTTAGTTATACCCAGAGTAAGCGTCCATGAAACTTAGCAACTCATATCCAGCAGTGGAATCTACCAATGAATCTATCCTGGGCAATGGATAGCTATCCTTTGGACAAGCCTTGTTCAAATTGGTGAAGTCCACACACATCCATCATTTTTCATTATTTTTCTTTACAAGTACAACGTTGGAGAACTAGTCAGGATACTAAACTTCTCTAATGAAACCAGCATCAATTAATTTTTTCACTTCATCATGAATTGCAATTAGCTTTTTAATCAAGTGGTTTCTCCGTCTTTACCTGACCGACTTGTGACTAGGATCAAATCCAAGCTTGTGGATCATCAAATTGGCTGGAATTTCGGGCATGTCGGTGGGTGACCACTCGAACACATCAGCATTCTTTTTGAGAAAGGAGATAAGTTGATCTCGCAATTGACTGGAAAGGGAGCCCCCAACTTGTACATATTTTTTTGGGTCATTTGGGCTCAGAGGAACCTGCTCAATTGTTTCGCCGGACTGGGCTTGTTGCAACGTCATTTCGTCTCGGTAATCCAAATCTTCAACTGGCCGTTCTGGAATTGCTTGAGTGATTGGCGATAAGTAGCAAGTTCGGCCAATGACTTGATAAATAGCAGGTGCAAGATAAACATTACTGCCCCAAATGCCGTTAGACAAGGGCATCCTAGGATGACATTATAAACTAAAGGCAGATCGACAACCAAAAAAGTGAGTACGTGGGTTGCTGTCCTGGGATACATTCCCAAGGTAACCTCAAATTGTATCATTCCTTGGACGGACACGGGCACATTATCCAGCCCATAAAGGGGTCCATTCACCGGCTTAAGTTGACTTTTCTTTAAACCCAATTTAAAGTACGTATCCAGGTAAAGCAAATTAGTCAAACTTTCATTATCAATAAATATTCATTTCAGCTGGTAATCTACTATACCATTAGAAATGAGTGTTGACATAACAATGGGGTCAAAATGGAAAATTTGTACATGAGACATGTTGTTTTCATCAAAACAAATTACATCATTCATAACCCCTACCCTTGGCTTTTTGTTTTCTGCAGTAGCTTCTTGTCGGTCTAGAGTGTGCTTCTTGGGCAGCTTGGTTAATATCATGTTAATCACTTGGCTGCAACTCTGTTCTTCGGGCGCTGCTGTTGATCCTGCTCCTCCTCTCCTATTCCACCAAAAGTCTACCCCTGATCCTTCAAGAACTTAGTGAGGTGCCATTTTCTGATGAGCTCCTCAATTTCTCTATGTAAAGTTTGACATTTCTCAGTATTGTGACTCAGAAAACGATGGTAATCACAATATCTCAATAGATGTCCTCCTTCCGGGTTTTTAGTTGGCTTATGCCACTTGAGAAACTTTTATCCACGTATTTACATGAGAATGTTAATCCGAGAGTCGTTTAACGGGGTTAGGTTCAAGGGTTTGAATTCCCTTTGAGCCCTAGACTAAACCCTGGATTGCTTCTTTGGATTTCACGAATCAAAACATTCTCCATACCTTTTCCTTCCATCTGGTCCGCGTTGCAAGTGCTCATCATGTCCTGACTTGTTTCGTTCGCTTCTTTCGCAACTATGTATGCGCGAGTTATAGCTTCTGCCTCGAAAAAGGTCCTTGGATCCTTATGAGCCAGATGTTTGAAAAACTCATTGAATTCTAGCGTATTCATAAAGGTATTTAATTATACCTCATCAGTAAACCAAGGAATTCGTCGGGCTTTTGCGGTAATTTTTCTAATAAACTTTTCAGACTTTCCTTGGTCGTTGCTTAATATGAGCCCAGTGCAAAAGTTGCTTCTCGATCCTCCTACTAGAGGTGAACTGCGTCAAGAAACAATTGGCCAATTTCTCAAATGACCGGATTTAGTTTGGTGGTAAACGATGAAACCATATTCGAGTATCTCCCTTGAGTGTCAAGAGGAAACACTGACACATTGTCATTTCTTCCAAACCTTGAAAACTCAAGTGTGTGCGAAAGTGGTCCAAGTGATCCATAGGATCAGCACTCCCATCGTAAATGTCCAATGTCAACATTTTAAACTTATGAGAGAGTGGACAAGTTCTAATCTCCATTGTGAAAGGAAATCTTCTCAAATTGACAGAATGTTTCTCTACACTCCCGTTGAACACGTGTAGTCAAATCTTCTCCACCTTTTCCTCCACATGGGAAGCAACAGTTGCCGCTAATCTTTTCTTGTTGAGGTAATTCCTCAACTCTGAATGTTGTGGCCGAGCAAGGTGACTACTCCCTTCTGCAAGCTGTATATTGCAAGAGGCCCTATCATGGTCTAAAGGCCTATGATCATCTCGAGTGTAGCGAGGATTTCGCCGCTCAAGGCTTTCCTCCTCGGATCTTGGGCCTAACCGGCCTTCTAGTCGTAACTGACCTCCTTCTTTGTTACTTGAGGCCACCTTTCCCTGATGGTCAATAGGCTGTTCAACGTTTCTCACCGGGCGCCTCCTCCTCTGGCTTCTTCTTTTTGAGGCAGGAGTGCTGACGGTAAAAGCCGAAATTGCCTACCCTTACTGACCTAAATGCATGCAAAGGGTGTGAATTGCCTCTGCCATATTCTCCATTCTATCGTTCATCGCTTGCATTAAGACCATCTGTCGGTTTTTCTCACGATTACCTGCTAGAGGGTCGCTGCAGGGGGAAGTTACGCCTCCAGGAGCATTTGTTTGAGTTCTTGTGTTAACCATATTTGGGTGAGTGTGGTGGTAAAGATGGCTTTTCGCTAAGGCTTCCCACAAACAGCATCAATGATGCGTTTCAGACCCCTGATTCCTTACGAATCTTGATCAGCTACGCCTGGATGAACAAGTTGGATCTCAACTTCGTCTTTGATGATCTGGGATTTACACACCACAATTAAAACCAGAGTATCAAAGGACAATCAGGGCTTACTTTCCAACAGGCATTCCAATACTCAAATCAGTTTTCTTTCATAAGAGAAAGAAAATTTAAAGGAAATTGAGTGGGAAAGAGAGTTCAAGTAATAAATATTGCGTACTTGTCTTTTTTGGATGCATTGGATCCTCATTCCTTTTATAATGCTAGAAAGATGGTTTTGCTTGTCAGTTTTCTTTATAACTCGTGGCATTAGAAATCAGTTTGAACTACTGGTTGCAACCTAGTAGTCATGCGATCGTGTGCAGGATCCAGTTGGAGTAAGTTACACCTAGGATTTTGATGGGCTATAATTGTGGGCCTTAATGTCTAGCCCATTTTGCATCATGATCTAAATGACCTTTCATCAGGTAAGCCCATCTATAATTATACCCATCACTAATAAATTTAGAATAATATATAAAGTTAAAAAATATATTTTTTTCTCTTAAAAACAAAATAAATTATTTTTTATTTGAAATTTTATACTTTAAAACTAAGGTAATTTTTTAAATTTTTCTATAAATATTATTATAAAATTATCAAATCAAATTAATGTAAATTTAATTAAACTAAAAGCATATATATAAGGTTATATAGTAGTAGTATAAAAGTATTTTCCAACATTTTATATATCAATTACTTAGCAAATTCGACATTACTTAATTAACTCTCGATTGACCGGCTCTTTTGGTTTAACTAATTATCCCTTCCTCTGTAGTCAAATTGGGTATTTTGTGGTAAAGATTATATTATATACTTCTATTTAATTAACAAAAAGTGTGAATTAAAACTTACTAAACAAAACTCATGAAAACTTACACAGAGATCATACAATGGGCTGAAAGGAGGAAAATATGATCCCACACAGATCATACACAAACATTTCTTACAAAATTTAACAGCAATGTCCATTTCCGATCATCTTGACCACCACTGAGAAGCAAAATCAGCCACCTTGCTGGCAGAAGCAAGATCAACCAACCGCCTTGGCTATCGCCATCAACTACTGATTCAGGCGACCATGTCGAGGGGCTTAGAGCTTGACCACAGCCGTTGAAAGGAACCATCCAGACTACTGGTTTGCGGAGAAAGCAGCTTCTTATTGCTAAAGAAGGCAAGACACTTACCATCCAGAATGCTTTATCCTTAGTCGTAAAAGCCTTTGGAAAAATTCATCCTTCTGCTTGATGGACATTGATTATTATCTCCACATCACTGGCAAGATTGATAGATTTATGATCAGAGAAATGCAAATTAAGCCGGCAAATTGCTTGTCTATTGGCTGTTTTTCACTTTAGAAGAAAAGAATCTGGTGAACCCACGGGAATGTTTCTCTGGTGTTGGAACATGAGAGGCAGAAGAAGACCCCAAGTTCACAGGTTGGTGTCCTGGGTTATTTGAACTCACAGGCGATTTTGAGGGACTGTTTACTTCGGTGTCGGGTGGGCTAAACAGGGTCCCGTGATTGTCCATGGGCAAATTTGTGGAAGTGACAGTATCTGTATGAGGGTGATCAAAATCTTGTGGGACCATTCGAGTAGCAGGTGGTTCTTCCTCAAAGAGATCTTCATCTTTGTGGCTCGTATTGCCGAAGGCTGACTCAATGAAATGTGTCTGAGGATGCAAAGCTTTCAGCTGCTTGCCAAGAAGGAATATGGTCTCTTGACATTCTGCTAGCTTTTCTGCAGCCGATGCTAACTCTTTCTCCTGTAATTTAAAAGATAAAAAAGAAATAAATGCAAGAACTCAGGTTTAATCTTCTGGCTGCAATTCCCTGAAGTGCTCTGATCATGGATGAAAACATCAGTCAAGGTTTTAAATATTGTCCTTTTGCCGTCATATAACCCTATTCGTCACCATATCGGCCGATTGGCCACCATATTGGTAGATACGACTGATGTGACGATTTTGTTTCTTCCCTTCATTCTTAAAAAGTTAAAGTCCAACATGTTTTAAATATAACCTAAAATTACAAATCTTCTAAAAATTCTAAATCCGCTTATTTTGTTAAGTATAAAACATGCATAGATTAAAAATTTTGAAATATTTTTTCAATGACCCTGAAGAATTTAATATTAGTTTCAATAAAATTAACTGAATTCTTCAAATAGAAAAAAATAGATGATTTAAAAAAAAATCAAATTTTAGAATATCTCACTTGTGATGCATGAGGGAAAAAAAAACTGACATCCATAGTATCTGATATTGATATGTATCTCCTAATATAGTTTATACCAATACCGATGTTTTCATCCATGGCTTAGATAATCAAAGACAATGGTAAGTATCATATTTATTTCAGCTAAGACTTGAAAGGGATTTGAGGAGGGGAGTAAAATGACATGGGCATCTAAGTTTTTCATAATAACCTCAAGTTGTATTATTGGAAACTGTGGAGATTGAGCAATGACTTCTGATATAAATATGGAAAAAACATGAGACAGCATCACCACTAAAGTAGCACAAAGTGAGAGAAAGCATTCTTTGTTCATACATCTATGTAATGTAACAAGTTCTATATACATCATAGAGCGCCACAGTTGGCCGATACAACTCAAAACATGGCTTATGCTTCTTACCTGTTTGCTCTTGATGAACGTATCAGCCGCTGAAGATGAACACACAGCGCAGCCTTTGTTCCTTCAAATACAAGAAGTGAATATGTCAGAAATATAGGACTTCGTATGACTAGTATGAAACTGGGGAGCGTCCTACAAATTCATGGCCATACTATTATTTCTACTGAAGCCTAAGAATTCAACTAATCGGGCTCAGCTCCCAATTCAATCCGTTGTTGTTAATCCCTACACTGTAATTGAATCAACCTGCATGTCCCAGGAAAAGAAATGGAAATGGGCGAATGCAACCAAAATCCAAAAACAAAAGGTTTTCCGTTTCCTAAGCCCAGCCAATTAATACTTCAACTTCTTGTTCACGAATTCTTCCTCTAAGCAAATATCATAATCATGGAAATGACCCACATACTAGGAAATGCAACATTCTAGGTTCATAGACACCAGAAGCTGAGGTAATGGATCATTGTATATGACTTCGGACTAAGGATTATAAATGTAAATATCAGCCAATATGTATTAGTATCGGGTTTCTTAATACCAATATTTTCTGATACTGTGACAATATTGTAATATAATGGTTGATATTTAATATATCGACTGATATTATCAATATATCAATAGATATAACTTTGCCAAACTTACAAATTTTAGAAAGAATTTTTCCTTTCGATGTAATTGATACCAATATGTATTGTTTAATACATCCGATATGGATATGGTCGTGATCGGTACTAAAACCAGTACCAATCTTGATGTTTTTATCCATGCTTGGGATGGAAATGGCTTTAGCTCAAATGAAAGGGTCTAATATGGCCAGTCTCAGTCCTTTCACTTGCCCATGATCAGAAAGCTATACCAATTTGCTTAGCACTGACAACAAATATATTCTGCATCAAAAGGCATTCTTTTGTGCTAACCTTTCCAATTGTTCCTCAAGATCATTGCATCTGGCCAAAGCATTTTGATGGCTCATTTTTTCAGCTTGAAGCTCATTATTCAAGGATTCGACTTTGGTATGCAGAATATCAACTTCAGCCTCTAACTCTTCAGCCCGTTTTTCAATTGACTTATAGGATTCTGCCATACATTTCAGCTGGGTATCCGCCAAGTTGTTTATCTTCTGAGAAGATGACAAATGTGACTTAACTTCTATAAGCAGCTCCTCTGTTTCTTTTAACTGAAATTTTGTGGTCTCCAGATCCTCAATGCATCTTGCAAAGTCCCTTTCTATGGTATCCTTCTCAGCTTTCAATTTCTCTAACTCCTCCAAGGAGCAGTTGTATGATGCTGACTCCAGGCCTGCCACGATATTAGCTTCCTGGGGAACCTCAGGATTAGAAGAGGAATCAGAAATGTGAGAACAACCATTAGAGTATCTCTCTCCTTGAGGTGTTTTGTTCTCTGGCAATGCAACCTTGTCTATACAATCGGGACTACTAGCTTCTGCTTCATTACCCTTATAGCCTAGGAAATTAAAGCTAAGCACACTGACTTTAGCCATAACATCAGAGAGGGCAAGAACAAAATCAGTCAAACTTGCTGTGTTGCTTAAAACCTTGTTGGAGGAGGCTGAGAACTGCCCAATTGTACAGGTCAGCTCATCCTCATCATTGGACATTCCATGTACAGGTATAGCTTCTTTTCCAACATACAATACAAAGTTGTGAATCTGAGAAACTGCATCAGCCAACTCACAACTTATAATTTGCTCCTCCCGCAGACATGATTCACTATTTTCAGACAAAGAGATTTCCTTATCTGAAGTTACTTGACTCCCTGCTATAGGTACGGATGCACCAGATGGGCAGTGATTTTCCTCAAAAACAAAGTTCAGAGAGTGTCGAAGCACCTCTCTAATGACCTGTTTAATTTCCTCCAATATCTTCTCTAAGTCCTTGCCATTTGGGATAGATTCAAATAACTCAGAAATTCTTGACTCTAGCAGCATGGCCAATGGTAAATCTTTATTGCATTCAGGATTTGAAGACAAAGACTCAAAATTGGAAGGATTAACTGTGGGAACCAAATCATAATTCTTTTCTAATGAGAGATCTGAGACAGTATTAGCATCTGCCTCATGGTTCACAGTTTCAGGTCCCTTACAGTCCATTTTGTCTGTAGTAGAGATGGCTCCATTGGACCCATTGGATAAACCTGCCAATTTCTCCATTTCCAAAAAGTCATCCATGAGCTCCAAATGTTTAACAATATCAGCATTCTTAGGTCTAACCATGTTCGGAATTTTAATATGAGATAGCTCAGAGAGCAATGCTGATCCCCAGGAATCAGCACAACTTCCAGTATCATCATTTCCATCTTCCAAAAGGGAAATTGTGCTTGGAGGATTAATAGCATTTTGACTTAAGGAGTGTGCAGTGGATATATGAATACCGGCCTTTACAGAACCTTTTTGTTGATTTAAAATTTGCAGTTGTCCTTCTAAGCTCTGAATCTTGCTAGCTGCCTTGGCATAAATACTCCTTGAAGCTTGCAATTCGCTGTTACACTTTCCAAATGCCTCTTTCAGCATCTTTGTTTCTTCTTCCATAGCTAATAGATGCTGTGTCAGAAGCTCATTCTCTTTTTGGAATTTCTGGACTGCACCGAGGGAGGATTCAGACACCGACAACATGTGAGGATTTTGGGACAAGAAGGGATTAGGAGGATTGACAGGAGACCTCCTGACTTGAGTTTCTCCATAGTCCCAGCCCAAGCTCTCCACTTCTAGCTTCATTTGGGCCAGAGCAGCAGGGCCGGGCAATTTCTTCCGTACAAGGCCACGTAATCTTTGACACTCTGCTTCTAGCTTAGCTATTTTTCTGACACCTTCCGTGTTCTGCTTGTTGGCCATTGCTGCTGATTTCACACTCATGTTTTTTTCCTCATTACGGATTTCTAACTCTTTAACAACAATATGGAGCTCGTATTTTAAAGAATTTATTTTCCTCTCACACGATTCAATATTGCTTTTTAAAAGTTCAATCTCTGCCTGAGCTCGTGATTTTTCTTCATTAATCTTGATCAGCATGTTATGATGATCCTGCAATGATCTTGAAAGTGAAGTATTATCAGCTTCAGCCCTTACAAGTTCTTGACCCAAGTTAGCTATTTTTGCTTCCAGCTCAAGCTTAATTTTGTCGCACTGCTTGTTTTTAGTCAACACAATTTCTTGCATCTTCCGTTCATTCTCCTCCTCCAGATTTTGTATCTGCCACATGCATTCTTTCAAAGCAGCATCAAGATGTGCTGCCTTATCTTCAGCAGTAAGTTTTGATAGTGTCATAGACTCTAGATGATTTTTCAAAGCCAAAGCTTCTGCCTCAGCCTTTTCCCAGCCTGCAGCAAATAACAGCCAGTTTAAAATAAAAAAAACCTTTGAGTCTTCTGAAAAATATTTTATCAGATTACACAAATGAGAAACCCAAAAAATAAGATAAATTGCTTCATCATGAGCAGCTTTTGCTCTTAAATGATGAAAGGTTTAATGGTTTTGGACATCTCCCTCTTTTATAGAAATATGGATTACGTCATACCTGAGACGGCTTCTTCTGCTACTTTGGCATGCTGTTTGACAAGCTCGTCCCTGTTGGTCATCTCTGAATGAGCAGCAGAAAGCTTTTTGTTCAAATCACTGATTCGTTGCTCTAGTGTTTCAACTTGATCTTCATATTTCTTGACTTGCTCCTCATATGCCTTCACTTGATCATCAAGTCCAGTCAAATGGGTGTATGACTCAACAGAAACCTGAACATAATTCCGCTCTCTGTAGTTATCCTATTCCAAAAAAGGGGGACGAGGGAGACCACAAGCAGAAACAATAAAAAAGTTAAAAGAGTTGTGAACATTGACATTGCATAACGGTATTTGTATACGAGGCTTCACTTCAATAAAAGGGTTAACAAAGCATGAATGAACAATCAAATAAAATGTTATTGATATTGGAATAATAGTTGGACATCCAAACAAAAGCCTGTAATAATCAACTGGAACATCCCAGGTAAATGAGACATCTAGATATCGTTGCAGAACTGAGAAGAGGCAGAAATTGATGTCAGCAGAACAGGCAGTCTCTAACCACAATGGAGGAACAAACAACAGTAAGTCCAGGAGAAGTCTCTACTAAAGAGAATGCTAAGTGCACAACATGTAGAGATATGGAAATATAAATGGGAGAAACAGGTAGGGTTAAAATGATTTTGTTGAACTTACCTTATCACACTGAGATGATCCACTTGAAGCCAAAGAAACACCAAGAGTATCTAATGTAGCAATTGCCTTGTCAGCTGCTGACTTATCAGATGATTTTTTCTTCCAGGGCCAACCGCGACGATCCATCTTAGAATGCTTTTGTCTATCCAAATCATGTCAAGAATGACGCAATGTAAATGACAACTAATTTTCTGCAAATGCTTTTGTTTCACAGCAACATGAAGTAATTCCACACTAAAGATTATTCCAAAAGGCATAAAGTGTAATAATAACTTCCTTATATGGTTTACATTGAGCACAAACTTAAACTGTCCAATAAAGCTCCCCTCCCATTTTCTCAAATGATTCAAAATCAAACAAACTTTTGTCCGAATAAAAGCAAATACCAGACAGCCCTTTCGTTTAACTACTACATCAAGCAACAGGACAGGCGTATCCAAATGTGCAACTATACATAAAATAGCTGTGATGTTGTTGCGGGCCACAACAAATCGGAAGAGGAGATGAGCAAAATAAGGGAAATCAGTACTTCAGACAGGAAGAGGGGAGGGAGAATTGACAGAAGGGGGAAAAGAACACAGAAAAGATGAGGGAGGAGAGAGA
The DNA here is from genome assembly GCA_033239525.1 of Nepenthes gracilis. Lineage (NCBI taxonomy): Eukaryota > Viridiplantae > Streptophyta > Magnoliopsida > Caryophyllales > Nepenthaceae > Nepenthes > Nepenthes gracilis. Next base: position 14,747,325 of record BSYO01000016.1, on the reverse strand, counting down.
TTAGTGAGTAATATTGTCTGCCCTTTGCAAGGCCGTTTCTCATTCATATACCTACAGCAACAATATCATAAAATGAAAATAACAGCAATAACAGAATATCCCAACAATAACAGCAATAATCAGCAATAATAGAAATAAGTAGTATGCTAATCTCGGATGAAATCGCAGTATTTTCCCGGTGCACGGGTGGAGCAGCTACTACGGCACAATTCCCTGTGACTTCCGACCGGGCTTGGAGGCTAGGCCGAGATCTGGGTCGGGTCTCCAATGGCCAGGCCCGTAACATAACCATCCCCATCGAAAATCACCTTGTCCTCAAGATGAAAATCTGGAAAATCCTAATGAAGCACTACTGCTGGTTCCCAAGTAGCTTCGTCTGGGGTGTGAGAGTGCCATTGAACAAGGAGCTGTGACACTGATTTTCCATATTGTAGGATCCTTCGAAATCCTAGCAACTGCGTGGGGAACACCAGGGGGGAGATCCCACAGCCTCAGCAGGGAGTTCCACACGTTGGACAGCCAGATCGCCCCAACATTTCTTGAGGAGCAATATGTGAAATACGTTATGAATTCTGGCGTAGGCGGGCAGTTGCAGCCGGTAGGCCACTAAGCCCACGCGTTCCAATATCCAAAAGGGCCCATAGAAGCGTTTCGCTAACTTGTTAGATTGTCGATGAGCTGCAGTGGTCTGGCGATAAGGCTGCAGTTTGACGAAGACCCAATCGTCTGGCTGAAACTCCCAATCAGTGCGATGTGTGTCTGCCTGATTTTTCATTTGCAGTTGAGCACGCTGTAAGTTTGCCTTAAGAGCAGCAAGGACAGTGGATCTGTCGGAGAGGATGTCATCAACCGCGGCTATCAGGGAAGTGCCCTGTGTATAATCCTGGAGCGTGGGTGGTGGCCGGCCATAAACTGCTTCGAAAGGCGTCATTTTAATGGCGGAATGCCATGCTGTATTGTAATGCCATTCCGCCCAAGGAAGAAATTGCCCCCAGGTGGCCGGGTAGTCAGCTGTAAAACAGCGGAGATAGCCTTCCAAGCATCGATTTACCACTTCCATTTGACCGTCCGTCTGAGGGTGATAAGCACTGCTGGTCAATAAGGAGGTACCCTGTAGACAAAATAACTCTTGCCAAAAGGTACTCATAAAGATAGGGTCATGGTCAAAGATGATATCCTTCGGAAACCCGTGAAGGCGGCAGATATCAGTGACAAAAACAGCAGCTAGATCCACTGCGGTAAAGTGACTACTCAAGGGAGAAAAATGAGCATATTTGGACAAGCGATCTACGACTACCAAAATCACAGTGCGTCCTTTGGACGCCGGAAGATGAGTGATAAAATCCATGGAGATAGACTCCCATATTCGACCAGGGATAGGGAGAGGCTGGAGCAGTCCGCTCGGTGCGGTGTTGAGATGCTTGACTTGTTAACAAATTGCACAGCTAGAGACAAATCGGCGGACGTCATTCCGCAGACCTAGTCAATAGAAGGAAGCTGAGATCCTTGCCAATGTGCGCTGCATGTCCACATGTCCCCCTACTGGAGAGCTGTGATATTCTTGCAGAATTAATTCCTGCAGGGCTAATTCGGAGGGAATAAAGAGTCGGTTCCTAAAGAATACCAACCCGTCTTGAACAGTATAGTGGTCGAATTCATCCAGGCGGTCAATAATGGAATTGATCATGGTAGTTGCGGAAGATTGTCGCTTATAGTACTCCCATAGAGCTACTAACAGTGCTATTATGGGCCTCGACACCATTTGCAGCGCGTAGCATTTCTCTTCCTGCAGTGTAGACAGGGCATCAGCCGGCCCGTTCTCCTTGCCTGGGCGATACGCTATATCAAAATCATACTCGATTAATTTGGTTATCCACTTCTGTTGCTCCGGAGTATATACTGTCTGTGTCATCAGGGCCCGAAGGGGCTGGTGGTCCATCTGGATAACGAACTTGGCTCCCAAGAGGTATTGGCGCCATTTCTTGACCGCTTCTGTGATGGCATAAAGCTCACGGACGTATGTAGAGGAGTTTTGCAGCTTCGACAGAGCTGCCGGCTGAAGAAAGCCAGGGGCCGACCTGGTTGCACCAAGACGGCACCCACGCCGTTACCCGAAGCATCTGTTTGCACCACAAATGGGTTTGAAAAATCTGGTAAGGCCAGAACGGGGGTGGACCTAAGCGCGGTTTTAAGCAACTCGAAGGATGTTGTAGCTTCATTTCCCCAAATGAATGCATCTTTTCGCAGCAATTGAGTAAGCGGGGCAGCAATCTGGGCGTATCGAGCTACGAAACATCGGTAGTATCCAGCTAATCCCAGGAAGCCCCGTAGCTGTTTGCTATTGGGAGGAAGGGGCCAACTTCGAATGGATTCAATTTTCGTTGGATCCACAGCCACCTCTTGTGCTAAAACAATGTGGCCCAAATACGTGAGAGAAGGCTGCCCGAATTCACACTTAGTTTGTGTTGGGGATAGAAGGCATCCGACTACCCCACAAATAGATACAATAAAGGAATGAGAAAAAAGAGAATGAACACTCAACTTTTTACGTGGAAAACCCTTATCAAATAAGGAAAAAATTATGGGACAATCTGTCCACGGAACCAATTCCACTATGTGAGATTGGGAACAATTTTCACTGTTACACAAATGCAAGAAAAAAGAGAAACGAAGAACAGAGTACAAGCAATGACTATGTGTTGCTCACAATTTTCTCCTTCCTTCACCGTTTTTCACTCTCTCTTTGTTTTTTTACACTTAGCCTCACACATCCGTGTGTTTCTCAACAACGAGTCCTTTTACTTGCTTTTAATATCGATGCCCATATACAGCCGATTTGAGGAATAATCCATATCCACCGACAAGATCTGTCCTTGCCAACAAAATGAATATACGCTGTACAAAAACGGCTCCTGCATAACCGTCTAAGATCACATATTTTCAGAAAATCTTCTGAACTAGCACCATTCTGGATTTCCTGGTGGACGGCCCACATTCCACCGTCCACGTTCTCCACAAGGTTGGTCAATGCTCGTTGACTGTCTTCTCCACATGACCGGTCAATGCTCCTGTTGACTGGTCGATGTTGTCCGTCTGGGATCCCTCAGCAATGCAGAGTAGCTCATGCCATCAACCGGTTAACTTGTTGACCGGTATTGTTACCCGTTCAAAAGGTTCCGGTCAACATAGTTGACCGGAATTTCATTTGTATATTCTGTGTATAGTAGCACATAAAATCCACGTGCTCCGTCCAAATTCTCCGGTCACAAAGACTTTCACACGAGAGTGACCCCCAACAGTTTGCTTGGCATAGAAGGTGTGAGTGCGTAGGATTTGGAGTACCCGAGTGAGATGACAGAGATGTGCTTCCCAGGAAGGGCTATAAACCAAAATGTCGTCAAAGAACACTAGCACAAACTTGCGAAGTACTAGGCGAAAAATAGTGTTCATCTCAGCTTGAAACGAAGAGGGCGCATTCGACAATCGAAAGGGCATGACTAGGAATTCATAATGCCCCTTATGTGTTTGGAAGGCGGTCTTATACACGTCCTCCGAATGCACCCGAAGCTGATGATATCCCGCACATAAATCCAGTTTGGAGAACATGGTGGCGCCGCGCAATTCGTCCAATAGTTCATCCACTTTTGGAATTGGGAATCTGTCTTTAATGGTGATTGCATTCAGGGCGCGATAATCCACACAAAATCTCCAACTGCCATCCTTCTTTTTCACTAGGAGGACAGGCGATGAAAACGGACTCGTGCTGGGTCTGATTATGCCTTTAGCTAGCATTTCTTTGATTAAGTTCTCCGTCACACCCTTCTGGAAGTGCGGGTATCGATATGGTTTAACCTTGACCGGTGTTGCGTGAGACTGCAAAGGAATTTTGTGGTCTATATGGCGTCGAGGAGGCAGCCCGTGAGGCACAGCAAAGACATCCTGGAATGTCTGTAGGATGGCGTGCAAAGCAGTAGAGATCTGGGGGTCAGTAAAATGAGCAAACTGGGAAGACAGCATTGATTCTGAAGACGCTACTGCTGGAGTGTGTTCGGCGAGTGGAGTAACCAGCAATTGGAAGTAGGATGCAGCCGAATTAGTCAAGTCACTGCGCCATAGCTGACTCATTGTCATGGTGGAAATAGCAGCGCTGGGCACTCTATAGAGGATAAGTTTTGTTCCGGCGTACTTGAAACTCATCCACATGGATTTATAATCAAATAATACAGGTCCCAAAGATGCTAACCATTGGACACCAAGAAACAAATCTGCCCCGTAGATTGGGAGCAGATAAAGGTCTACCAAAAATTGAGAGAACCCTAAGGTGAGTGGAACCTTAGTACACACTCCTTCACAATGTAATGAGTCCCCATTTCCAACTGTAACATTAAGATAGTGAGAGGGTTCAACGGAGAGTCCGAAATACCTGGCTAGCCGAGACTGCAGGAAGTTGTGTGTAGAACCACCGTCTACCAGCACTATCACTGATTGGCCTGAAATGGTTCCTGGCAAGCGCAGGGTTGTGGAAGCCTGATGCCCTTCTAAGGCATGGAAGGAGATGGATGGAGCATTATCTTGCCCTGGGGACAATTCTTCTGACAGTGATAACCACACGTTCTCCTCTTCAGACATGACCATCTCTGATTGTTCAGGGTCTTCATCCTCGACCAGCATACACAGAAATTGAAGTGGTTTACACCGGTGTCCTCGGACAAACCGTTCATCACAATTGAAACATAAGTCACGTTCTCGCCGGGCAGCCATTTCAGCGGAGGTGAGTTTCTTAATTGGAAATTTTGGTGGAGGATTCAAGGATAATGGAGCCTTCGTTCCTGGTGGCCCAGGAGCGTTGAGGGATTTGGCTACTAGAGGGGGTCGATGTGAAGGGTTTCGAGTGGAATCTAACTTGTCTTCCACCAATTTTGCCATTCCGATTGCCTCATGTAGCGACAAGGGTTTCAGCAGGAGGAGCTTGCATCGGATATGAAACAATTCAAGAGATTAGAGGTAGTGAGCCCCGGAATTCGAGTAGACAGAGATTCAAACTCTGCCATGTAGACCGCCACTATGGTGGTTTGCTGAAGTTTGTACAGCGCCGCTTCATAGTTCATGAAAGAGGAAGATCCAAAGCGATGCTCCAAATCACGAACGAAGGGCTCCCAAGTGGATAATTGCCGGGTAGCATGCATCCATTAGAACCATTGCAACACAGCACCCAACATATAGAAGGCGGCGACAGTAAGTTTCTGCTCTGGAGGAGTGCAATCGTAGAGAAAGAAACGGTCGATTTGGAACAACCAACCAGTCACGTTGTCCCCCAAAAAGAAAGGAATCTCGAGCTTAGGCAACCGTGGGTGGAGCTCGTTAGGGTTTTCTGTAGCAGATGACAATAAGGCGGGCAAGGGTAGGGAAAAGGACATAGTCGGCACTGAAAATGAGGAAGAACTTACAATCGGCATGGGAAGTAGCGGAGGAAGCGTCGATGCCATAGTGAAACGCTCCATCCGAGCTAGAGTAAGATTAATCTCTATAATAGATTGTTTGATGTGCTCTGTATCGGCCTTATGCGTTGTGATATCCTCTGTGTGCTGTTGAACGACAGCCACAACGTCTTTTACTTCTTTCACCATGCCTGCGAGTGTTTCATCGTGCGCCTTTGCGCGGGTCATGACGCCTTCTGCCATCAGTCTCAATGAAAGCACCTTTGTTGTAGGCCACAACGAATTAGAAGAGGAGATGAGCAAAATAAGGGAAATCAGCACTTCTGACAAGAAGAGGGGAGGGAGAATTGACAGAAGGGGGAAAAGAACACAAAGAAGACGAGGAAGGAGAGAGGTTAGTGAGTAATATTGTCTGGCCTTTGCACAGGCCGTTTCTCATTCATATACCTACAGCAACAATAACAGAAAATGGAAATAACAGCAATAACAGAATATCCCAACAATAACAGCAATAATAGAAATAAGTAGTATGCTAATCTCGGATGAAATTGCGGTATTTTCCCGGTGCACAGGTGGAGCGGCTACTGCAGCGCAATTCTCTGTGACTTCCAACCGGGATCGGAGGTTGCGCCGAGATCTGGGTTGGGTCTCTAGTGGCCAGGCCCGTAACAAATGTTCAATGTCAAGAACACAAGATGATTTCATAATTTTGCCATATTATTTTGTGAAGCATAAAAATTTTGCTTAACAAGTAACAAGCCTGTACGAGAAAAGAAAGATCAAAATATATTAAGATTTTTTTAAAAATTGTTTTCATATATACAGAATTATCTCCATCACAGAAATTAAGAAATTAAGAATTTAAGACAAAAAAAATGAAGACATCAGAGTCTCAACCCCACAAAAAAGCAGACTAGTAATCTCAAGGAGGGCTTACAACTAAACAATAACTTTGAAATGGGGCCAAAGCGCCTGGACCACAGCCTAAACTTCTTTTCACATCTTTCATTGCGGTGCATGAATGCCACAATGGAAGTGGACAGCCATCGTAACAAATATTACCAAAAATGCTTGATTCCTTAAAAATGGGCTCTGCGATGGTCTGGGCACTAACTCAAAAATATGGTACAGATAAAATGCTCTATTGCTTGACAACTTGTTTACATCAGACATCGAGAACATGAAAAGAACAAGAATGCCCATGCATGAATGAATTGAACAAGTGAAGCAAATCCGAGTGGGATCAACGGAAAGTATGTTCACCGATAGCAGAATGAATAGCATAATGGACCTTGAACATAAGTGAATCACTTTGATGATCATCACTCCCACTAATAGCTAGCTTCCACATGAAGATCACATGCCCAGACCCATATAATCAGGCGGATGCAAGAAAGGGGGAAAAAAAGATGAAATTAAGGAGAAGGAAGGAAGGCATCTTCCACTTGTATGATAAAGCAACTCAAGCCCTCAGAAAGCAGAAAAGAGTAGTAACGCCACCAGTAAGGTACATCAATTGAACAACAAATTAACCAAATTAGGCCGAAAATTTATGGCTGCGTGGAAACCAACCTTCTCTCTTTGCACAAGTTGGTAGAAAAATAACCATCATCAATCATTAATAAGAAAGCAGCTCTACTTGATCTTTCACAAGCATTCAAGGTTACGAACAAGATTAACCCAGATGCGTAGGAAAGCAAAGGAAGAAAATGGATAAAGAAATATGGTCATTGGGAGTTCACCTTTCCCTTTCATTCCAAAATAGGAAACTAAGAAACACAACCGCAACTGATGGCATAGTCAAAGTAACAGACCCTTTAATTTCGGGAACGAAAAACGACGACATTGAACTCAATAGAGTAATCCACACTGTTCTTATCTATCGCCTCTGTTTTCTCAGTAACCCAAACAGAAACAAAATCCAATACATGAAAATTGAAAATATGCAACCGATTATTAATCCTCCACAAGTAAGAGAAACAGAGGAAACAAGCTGTTTGACGAATCTATACAGGGAAGTTTCATATCAATGAAATACCATTTTTATTTAAATCTAGGATTTAAGCCATAAAAACACAAAATTGAAGGGTATTTGTCCACATTTCGTGAAAATTAAGAACATTTCTTATGTTTGTGTACAATAAACATCATTTCAGACAGCTTATAGACTGAAAAGCAAATATAAAAAAATAACAATATTTTTAAGGGACAAAAAATCCGAGACCTCGTAATGCTAATTAAACAAAGTTGAATCATTTAAAAGGAAAAAAATAATTGAGGACCTAATTCTTTTTAATAGATGTCATATAAGCGATCGTAGAGAGAGAAAGGGAGCTATAAAAAGGTGTGTTGGTAGTCACAATTGCAAATATCACAGCATTAGCCATCGAGATACATTTCAGAAGTTTCGGCCATTCCCTTCTTCAACAGCATTGGTCCGTTTATCATTTTTTTAAATGGCTGCAATTACCTTACATTCCATAAATCAAACCTGAGAAATCCCGAACGGAATTCAAACATGGAAAGCATCACACACGCAGTTTTCCAAGATACAGCAGAAAAATCAAAAACAGAAGTTCCGATAAACAAGCGGCAATGCTCCTTACTTCTTCAGTATTAGCACTAATCTCTAACTTCACCAGATAAAAAATAACAGCTCAGCACCGGAAACGGAAAGAGAAAAAAGCGGATTTAGACACTCAGCTCCATCCTCAAGGAGAAGCAACAGTAGAGACGTGTAGATAGGAAAGTGACGGAGAAAGACAGAGAAATAATAATCTTTCTATCTCTGAAGTTACAGCGTGTTTTATAATCCACATTTTTGGCTGAGAGACGGAGAAGACACAGAGGCCTGGGTGGCAGGAGCAGCGGTGACGACGTTGGAGAGAAGATATCCGGTGTTGGGTGGCCGTCACTTCAAAGGCAGCTCCGAAAAGTGAAAACATCAATTTAATTTCAAAAGCAAGAAAAACAAAATTGAAAACCGATATTAAATTATTATAAAGGGTATGACTTTGAAAAATAGACAAGGCGATGGAATACGGAAAATTGTGAATATGGAAAATTACCAGGGATATTATAGTCATAACGGACGACGACAGAGACGCACTCGCCTTGTGGGACAAGCAACAAGGCAAACTGAGCTGTACCCAATGTGGGCTTTTATGACTTTTTGGACCACAGGCTCCTCCTCCAGCTCATGGCTAATTCGGGGTTTTCGAAAGTTGCTGAAGAAATTATATAATATCTTTTTTAAAAAAAAAAAAAGAAATACTACCAATTATTTTTTAAATATTTTATTATAATATTTATTTTATTATATATATGTAAATTAATAAAAATTTCAAATATGTTTAAATAATACCCTCTAATAGTACTCTTATGTTTAAATTTATTTATTTATTTAAATATAATATGTATTTTGAAAGATAATGTTATATGTCATTTTAATATATCATAATTTTTCTAGACAATCATTTTTTTTTATGTGTTTCTTGAAAGAGCTTTTTCCGAGAATAATTTAATGTTATGTTGAGAGAAATCAATATGATATTATATTATTTAATTTTAGCATACAAATTATTAAAAAATTTAAATACTTAACCCGAATTAAATTTCAGATCATAATTATTTAAGTGAATAAATTAAAAGGGGGGGGATAGAAGGGTAAATAACGAATTCTAAATATTTCTTAGAGATGTATTTTATATCTCTTTATATGTCTTGTTAATAAGAATGAATATAAGGAAGGAGAAGTAGGCATCTCAGAGTAGAGTGAGGCTGAGAAGGTATTTGGATTAGATTTTAGAAGCAAAGATGGGAAAAGGTGAAGAGCCTATCGATTGTTTCGTCAATGATTTCTGTTTCTTTCTTTGTCAAAATTTCATATATTATCTCAACTTAGTGAAAAATATTTTTACCAGATTAGTATAATACCTGAGATTTTTATTTAAAATATTAAATTTTTTATCAGTAGATATTATTAACTAAAAAAATTAATGTGCAAATGATATATTTTAAACCTGATATTTTGTAATTGGTCCTAGACTAATTTTATAAAAATTCTGAACTAGTTAGATTTAAGAAGTCATTTAAAAGATATTTTGATAGTTTCTTTAGTAGTAATAGATATTATCTTCATTATATTATTTTATCAATTGAAATTCTTTGTAAATATGCTAAATATTTTGGTGTGTGATTATATGTGAAATTTAATTAAAATATTATGTAAAAATGTAGAAACTGAAAAATTCTAGAAAGAATCCTAGGAAAAACCCTAAATTTTCCCCTTCAAGACTCCAATTGAGGCATACCCCTTGTTCCACTTCAATCAGCCTCCCCACCTCCTCCTTGCAGCCAAATCCCATATGGAAATGATCAAGAGAAGTCTATTTTTCCACCTTGGCCGGCTTCTCCCCTGGAAATATCATAAAACCCTAAAATTTCCTCCTTTTTCAAACCTTGCTAACTGCCTCCCTCCATTAGGTTTTAATCTAATACACCTTCATTATTTCAGTTGGAGAGAAGTAATGAGAAATTCATACCCACCTTAGAGCATCATTCTTCAATTAAGGAAAGAAAGAAGAGAAAAGAAGAAGAAAAAAAAAAGGGTAGGTGAATATAACCTAAAAGACTATTGTCCCTTCTCCCTTCCTTGGAGGCATGCTGCCATTGGAGGAGGAGGTAATCCATGCTTGTAATGTGAAGAGGATGATGAGATTGATAAGATATTGGATGCCGTTTATATTTGCTTTAATCACTTAAAAAATTATAATTAAAGCAAGTAAAATTTTTATTGTTCTTTAACAATATTATTATTTTTTCTAATAAAATGTGTTTTTACTGATTAATATTCTCTCTAATATGTTAAAGATGATATCTTATATCTATTTCGATTTTTTTTAAAAAAAAGTTAGTTATATGCACAAAAATAGTCTTTATGACTTAATTCTCATTTCATGTCTAAGTTTTAATTTTTTTTTACTTTTTAGTATAATTTTTAAAAGTTTCTTACATGTTTTTAACCGTGGCTTGATTTGTTCTTACGAGAATTGAATATATCTTAACCTAAGTTAGGGGACATGTATATATTCAATAAATAAAAACTGAAATCCATAAAGTTTTATGCAAGTATGATAAAATAGTGAATAACCACCTTGGATATGGTCTGGTATAACGTTTTAGAAACCAAGATAAAAGCTTCACATATCAATCTTTTTATAGATTATAAATTCACTAGTCTTATGATAAATAGGGTAATTTATATAAAAGGAGTAAAAATGAGGGACAAAATCTTCCCTTTGACCATGGCTTGTAAGACCCTTTTGAAGGGTTTAAGGCCAACTTTATATGGTTACATTTTAATATATTGTAAAGCTCCATATTTGTTAATGTTTAAAATAAAATAATTAACTCTTTAAAACATTAAAACCCCCTTGTTTTATCGTGAATCAATATGTTAGTTTACATATTTATGATATAATATTGTTAATAATTTATATGTATTTTAATAATTTGAATTCTTTATTTTGGTAAATGCTAGATAATGAACCAAATTTTCTTATAATTGAGACCTTAGGGTCATGTAAGGGTAAAATGATAAATTGGCCATGTATTTAAATGAATAATTTCAGACAATAGTTAATTTAGATGGTTATGTGCTCCTAGAATATGCAGAGAAGGCTAATTATATATTTTATACATCAACTTGATTGAATCCTTGATGGATGAGTTGATTGGCCAAGTAAAGTAAAGATTATGTATGACCAACCCATGCACTTGTATATAATTTGTATGATAGTATCTAATACTTTAGATTTATCTATTATTGATATACTAAGTGTAAAAGACTAACTTTGTCTTGTAATAAATCTAATTGGTTTAGATGTGGGATTTTGTGATCTTAATAGAGTGGTTATCTTGTTGATTTATGTTATAAGTTACTCATATGAGAAATCTTAGAAATTTTGATGACCTACGCTTGTAATATAAGGGATCAAATGTATAGGAATCTTCTTTTCCTTAATGGTCAAGTAGTAGGCCAAGTATAGAAAAATTAGATGTTTTACATAGTGTAAATGTATGCTGAATGTGCCTAAGGATGATCTGGATTAGTTAACCTTAAATTATCTTAATAGAGTGAAAGTTGATTGTGTAGAAAAGTGAGGAAGTATTCCTATATAGACAACCATGGTTAGCCTTCTCTATGATTTAATGGATACTCGTGGCCCTTGATATTCTACTCATTATTTACTCTATGTTAGATAGAAAAAATTATATAAAAGTACTATAAAATCAAAGAGTATAAATCTTACAGAATTCTAGTGTAATTTACAATCATTCAACATTTAGTTCATATCTCGAAAGATCGAGTTTAATAATTTGGGAGGAATGTTTATAACCTATGAACCGCAGGTATTAAGATATTGGTATATATCATGATAAAGGATGCTGGGTTTGACATATTTAAATGAGTTCCTACATCATGTGTTGGCAAAATCATTTGAATGTATTCCCATGCCACGTAATGGTAAAGCCATTTTGATGTATTCCTATATCATGTGTCGACAAAACCTTTGAAGACATTTGTGATCGGATGACAAATATATGAGTATCAATTACCTCATAGTAACTACCCAACCGTTAGGGCACGAATATATAATATTTAGTTCACAGTAATAAAATAAAATTTAAAGAGATTTTTGAGTTATCTCTTATTATAGTACCGCTATAATAACAGGTTCGATAGAATCTAACTTATTATTGATATTCGAATTTGATAGAATTTAAGTTATATTCGTAGTCATACGAGTTCAGTAATAACCCTTGATAGTAGATACTTATATTGTTCTTGAGTCATAATTATTATGAAGCGTAAAGTCTCAGATAATGGTAGTTGATATCCATATTATTGGTATTGCTTTTCTTTTAATTAATATTGTTATTCGAGATGGTTATTCTTTATTACATTATTAATTATATCAATTATTAAACTTTCTGCTCATTATTATGTTTTTTTGATTTCATATTAGTGCAGAACAGTAGGTCTAGATGGAGATAAATCATTTGATGAGTATTGTATAAGTAGAGGATCCCAAAGTTTAATGATTATTTTATATTGAGATTAGGGTATATTTTTGAGATATTAGTTAGATACTTATTTAGGTGTTACTTCTTTTAAAGTTTTGATTTGTCCAGATATTATCATTTTATTTACCATGAGGTTGAGATGATAAATTTTATGATAATATTATTATAGCTATATTTATTGATAATAGATATTTATTATTAATGTTTTCATAGTCAATCCAAATTTTATCAGTTGATCGGTTTGAGTCGCCATAATGAATTTTTTAAATGCATCATGTTTGTACCAAACTTAAGTTATGTGGAACATTGCTGTAAATATTTTATATCCGACTTGTATAAGAAGTTAGGGATAGTGTAGGTGTAATTACTAAATGTGGATCACTATAATATAAAACCCATATAGTTTTTTACTTATTTTTGAGGCTAAATTTTTCATTTAAACATTATTGTGTTGGTACACTGAAATTCTATCTTTATAATTGAGAATAAATATTTACAATGATTGATTTGTTATACCCTTATTATTTTAATTTGTAAAAAAAAAATTATCAATAATAATACATAAATAAAATCATACAATCAAAAATTTATATGATTTTATGTGCAAAATATTTTACCTATGTATAAATCATGTCATAACAAATCAACCAAAGCACTCTAAATTACAGTACCTTGAAGTGATAAACCAAAGCAAAGAATAATGTGAGAGCAAACAAAATAAACCAACTGGTAATGCATTGTACATAAGAATTAGAACGATATTTTTAAAGTTGATGAAAAGTTTAACGTAATTTAAAATTCAGATAGATAGTAAATCTTTTTTTTTTCTCTCTCTATTTGGCTCCTTCAAAATATTTCAAAATGACTCAAATAGATAACCTAAAATTATCATAATTATTCTTATCCAAGTATCGCTTGAGTGTCTATTACATGGACATCACTTGAAATGAGACTAAAAGTTTATAACTTAAATGCTTATTAGGCAACTTTTTTATAAAATAGGTTTAAAAAATTTTTAATTTATATCTATTATAAAAGTTTTCTGCTAAATTTTTATTTAAATAAAATTTTATATAAATTTTTTTGTAAGTATTAAAAATAAAAGGATAATTAGTATAATTGTCATGAGCCTCATGAGATAATGATCTATCCCAACTGACATTGATTGTCCATCATGTATTGATTGACAGATTGATATGTGCAAGAGTGGACAAACTTTCTCTGGATCATTTGGTATTGTCAAACAGCTGTTATTAATTGATAAAACTGCTCCACAGAGGCCACTATTTTTCCACTTATTTTGCTTCTAAGATAGTAACATTTGCATAAAACTCACTTTAATTTTACTATCATATAATTCACTCCTTCGTATTGATCTCTTTGGGGCTATAATGTCACTTTCGGAATCTCATCTTTCACACTTAAACTGACAATATAAAGCGAAAATATTTAAGTATATTTTAGAATAGATTATTTTAAATTAATTAAGTTAAAAAATAATATCTTACTTATAAATACAATAACTATTTTTCTTTTAAGATGTCTTTATAAAATAAAATTGTACTAAAAATAGGACAAGCAAACTACATGCGTCTCAAATCTTTCTCCCAAGTAGCAATACCTTGAACAAAAACGAGCTTAACCTCCTAACCCAATAAAATGATATGCTCTTTATATATAGATTTAGATTAAACTCTAAGTATATAATCTCTCTCCGTTGTAATGCTAATATGATCGAATAAAACCTTTCATAATTGTGTGTGTACATACATATACACATACACATGCATAAATGCGTGTGTCCTCTTCATAAAAAATATGGGACACTGATTAGCATCAAAACTACATTGTAGGTCCTCTCCATAGGAAAGAACAGAACCGATTTTGATAAAATGTCAAAGGTTACATTTGATGGTATTTTACATCAATAAATTAAACCAAAAATATTCTATAGAAAGCAAGATTGTTTAAGACATCGATTATACTCGAGGGTAAATAAAAACTTGGAATTAATCTACTTCTATATGTTTCGAAAATCAATCTCAACATATCTTATATATATGGTGATGACATTACTTTAAAATATTTGTATTTATTTGGATATTAACCGCTTTGTTTTTATGGAAGCTGGCTGATTTTAAGTTTTGCTCGTTGGATAAAACTGCCAAAAATAATACCAAAAAATTGCTAATGTGCTTGCTTGATCTACACAATAACATAGCATAATTAAAACAGTTTTTTTATTAAAAAAAATAAATTTATGGCGTTTCATAGATAAGAACAAGAGTTGTTTCCATTTGAATACTTCTCCAAGACACTGTATACTCTCCCTTGAATCATAATGGTATTTTCTTACAGAAGGCAGTTATCATGCATCATTTCAAGGTACAGGAACAAAACAACACCAATAATCTGAATCTTATGCAGAAGAAATTGATCCCCTCCTAAAGAAAACTCGATAAATCAACTTAAAACCATGCAGCCGCTGTAGGGTCACTTTGAGCTTCACTCTTATGCTGAAAGGTGATACCGCAATAGGGAATAAATCAAATGACAAGTTCAAGATTCAGTCTCCTCCTGCAAATGAACTCCCGAAAATGAGTACAAATGGCAGCTGCAAATTCTATTTCCTCCAGAGCAGTAAAAAAGGTCCAGGAGCTTTTGCAGGATGTGTGGCTATGCAGATTAGCCTTAACGATTCCCAGCTAAAAGAGCTGATGCTAACAATGGCAGCTGAGCTGACCCATATGACACAAACACTATGATTGAGAACCTCAGATCTCCCTATCCATCTTCATTCTTTTAGTTCTCTGCATCTCTGGGATGCTACTGGCCCTTTGCAGTTGCAAAGCATCATGCTGATATGCACAGTTAGCTCCGTGCCGGCATCCCTTTGAACTGTTAAAGTATATGCAAGGCTTCATTATTTTCAGCTTCGAGTCTTTTGGTTTAGAAATCTCCATCGAGTCTGGGCATACAGTCTCAGCTTGCTTGTCTCCTCCATGTTGCTGAATCAAACTCTTGTAATAGTTTATGTCCTTAGCGGGAGCGCTTCCAGAATGTGCAGTCGGTACTGGGTGAGCTATTCCAGCCACAGATGCATTTGGGTTCTGAAGAAGAATGTGTGGTGTCCCATTTGGGTGAGAATAAAACGATCCATTTGAAGCCAATGCTGAAGCACCTGCTGTTGAAAACCTCTGTAAAGCAGTTTGCGAGGACTCTGAGGAACAGACTACATATTGGGAATTGGAGGTGACAACTTGAGACTCGACTAATCCCTCAAAAAATTTTGGATTACCTAAAATCTTTACAAGTAAGTTATGATCAATCAAGTTTCCAGGTTCATTGTTTTTCACCAAAGCAGTGAGAGCAGCTGAAGCTGGCAATATTCCATTCTCAAGAGGGCTCGGAACATATGGTAAAGTACTCTGAGACGAAGATGATGTGCCGTGAGCCATTAGTATGGCATGCGAGCTGACAGGTGCAGTTGCAGGAGGTGAACCGCATAGCAGATCGGCTGCTGCATCTTCCTCTTCAATGGGAGTAATTGGGATCAGAAGAGTTCTTTGATCATCAGGGAGAGAGTTTTCTGTATCCGAGGAAAAAGCTGGGCTGCAAAAATAGATGAAAAGTCAGTGTGCAAACTACAGCCAACAAAAAGGTTAATTTCAAGATGAGAGTAAGTGTCAAACTTCGGAGGAATGGCAGAAGGTCGTGGATAAATTGCTTCAAGCACCCTCAATTCACGCTGATTTTGGACTTCCACTTCTCCGCTTTCCTCCCCAGCAACAACTCGCCAAGCAGCATTTAATATAAACTGCAATAACCAACCGGATATTACAAGACAACTCCACTGACGAAATGTCAAAATCAAACATACCAATTGCAAATTTTTTTTTGCGAATTGGGAACCAATAAGCAAATATTGGCAAATATATCAAAAATGATCGGGTACATCACTATAAGACGACACATTGTTACTTTTGTCGTGGCATCGTAAAATATTAGTGGCTGGGGCCAAGTACCGATATATAGCCCTCATAAGAATGCTCAGCACCACAGTTACAATGAAACTGCAACAAATCGAGCAAAATCACTCAACTATACCAGCAACTTACTCTGGGAGGACATATCCATTTGATACGAGGGATTTGGGCTAAGTCATTTTTTGATTGGTTTGAGGGATTGAATCCTTCGAAGCCAGGTGGCAAACTGTCATCGGGAAGAATTCCAGTCGACAGCAATGCATGTAACGTTTTCTTTGCTTGAAGGTGATCTTGAGCGCCTAATCCAACTTGTGAAGGAGATTCCTCTGATAGAAACAGCTTAACCTGTTTTAAGGCATCAAAATGTGAAACAATACTATTAATGCATAAATGCACTCAATATATGGCAAAGTTATGGTAGCTTTAGCTTCCCAAAGTGGGAAAAATTAACTTCAGTAGCAGTCCCTATCTATTGTTTGGTTGAGAAAATCAAATTAAGCAAACAAAAACAAAGAAAAATTGGAAAGTGAATAGCTTTCAGCGTCACTTTCAGCCTAAACATTGCTATTGGTGCTGAATTCGCTGGTCTCTCACTCTTTCAAATTCACTCAGACATGGACATTGTGAAATTGAGGTGTCAATTCAGATACCTGCTTCTCAAGAAAGTGAAATCAAGTACTTTAAGTAATGTAAGCGAAGAACAAAGGACAAATGCACATAAATGCCTTTGCACATATCCCATCTTTTCCTTTTCCTATTCCAACTCCAAACAACTTCACTTGTTAACTCTCAACATCTAGCACCCAATGTCCATGCACACCATCTCCATAGCCTAAAATCGCATAAGAAACCCACCTTAGATAGAGGCACCCGACAAAGTCGCAGTCTACATAGTTACAGTTTTCTCCTCATATGCACACATCTCTTGCTCTCTTGTACTGGTATTTAGAGACAAATTTCTCTTGCATTTCATTTCTTATTCTCCAAACAATTGAGTTTTGATTGATAAATTCAATCTTATTAACACATTTCCACCCCAAAACTTGAGTTACTATCTCACATTCCATCACATCTGGGCCTTCTCTTAATTCCACATAAAAATCTACGAGTCTTGAAGACTAAAAGTCAATCAAACTACTCCAACTTGCTCCTAACTCATTTCCATCAAGAAGGTTAATCCTCAATGAAGTCAAAGAACAACAATTTTAATCAAACTACCATACTCCATGTTGGATTTTGAGATACTCCCTTATGGATCCTACAACTAATAGATAGGTAACCTAAAAGATATGTGATGTTCAAGCGCGACATGCACGGGCAAATAAGTCAAGTGAGGGTCGGCCGAAAGCCGTTCAAGCAACAAATGATATTGAAGGTTTACGTGAGATCGGCTGAGCGACGGAGTTCACTAAAGGTTCATGCAAAGAACAGTCAAACGAAAGCCATTTCCAGTAAAAAGTGACATCTTGTGCCTGGTAGGCGCACGATCGAAAGCCATATACATTTGAAATAGGATGGGCATACCTAATACGCACTAGAGCTTCTTGTGCGGCAATTCCAATGGAATGCCTACAGGGCACTTGCGTGGATTGCACAAAGAGGTCACACTTAATGCACGTGAAAAGCACATGTCCACCAATACTACTATAAAGTCTTACTGATATGATTTTTAGGTGGGAAAAGAATCCGAAATCATTTTGCAACAGAAGGAGCACCACACAAGAGAGAAAAAAGAGAAAAGGAAAAGTTTGACATCTAGTTGAGATCTGACTCAAGTTTTATTTTCCATTAATTTCGGATGCGTTACAATAGTGTTTTTTTAGGATTAATTACCATTTGGTAGCTCTTATTCTCATTATATTTTTTCTTGTGGGTTGTTAAGCGTATTGAGGGTTATAATCAATCGATCATTCACTCGAGTTGTAATAAAGGGATTTCGGAGGGGGATTAGAGCATATTACCATTTGATTACTCTTATCATCGCTGTATTTTCTCATATGGGTTGCTAAGTGTATTGGAGATTATATTCAATCGATCATTCACTCAAGTTATAGTAAAAGGATTTCAAAAGAAGTTACTTTTGTAACTAACACTATTTTATAGCAAATTTATTCGAAACTTGTTTTGTAATTTTTTCCTTAGTTAATAATGGATTTCCACATTAAATATTGTGTAGAATTGTGTGTTTAGCTGTGCAATATTACTTGTGCTCAAGCGTTTGATTGTCGATATATGACAAGACATTCGGGCTTATTCCATTATGCCAATTGTGTGTATATTTTCGTCGAATCCTAACAAGTATAGTCAGAGCATAGGTTTTTTCAGATCATGAAAGCTACTATTTAATAGTGTCAATGTCGAAGAACTTGCCATTCCACGTTGAGCAATTTAATAAGCAAAATAATTTCCTTCTTTGGTAAAAAAGACTGAGAAATATTTTGACATGAGAAAAAATGGTAAATGAACTAAGGAATGAGGACAAGTTAGAGACGATGAATGCTAAGGAGTAGGAAGATACGAGAAATCTTACTAATTACACAATGTTATATCTCATAGATAACAATCATCAAGAAGTCATCGGTTTGTCAAATTCAGCAAAGGTCTGGATGAAGCTTGAGGGTTGGTACAAATCTAAATCCTCAACAATAATGTTATACGTGAAGATGAAATTTTATGGCCTTCGGTTGTTGGAAGGAGGAAGTTTTGAGAAGTACTTGAATGAATTCCATAAAATTTTAATGCAAATGTCGACATTTTATGAGAAGATTAAGACTGACAACAAGGAATTGGTGTTATTGGTTTTTTTGCTGGCCTTGTGTAATTATATTGTTACAACACTGTTATTTGAAAAAGATACATTTAACTTTAATGAGTTTATTGCTTCTTTACTTATGAATGAGTCTATGTAGAAGGAAAATGATGAGTTTTCAGAGGAGTTGAGTTTCTTGGTGTCCTCTATTGGTCAAGGGCATGGGAGATTGAGGGACCGAGACGACAAGTCAGAGAGGAACAATAGCCAGTCCATATTTTAAGACATCGAGTGCTTCTAATGTGGCAAGAAGAGCCACATGAAGTGAAATTACTTAAAGATGAAGCAGGAGGAGAGTGGTGGCGAGTAATAGGCAAGGGGAGATCACGGAAGCAATGATCGAGCCTCTATCACTACTTACGAGGGCCTACTAGTCATCCACGAGGAAAGGACATGGAGCTTCACCATCTACAAGACAAGTCCGGTGATGGATAGTTGTTTCTCTCACCATGTGACATCGAAAAAATCCATTTTCACCACCTATATGATGGGGTGTTGAAGACGGATAACGATAACTCGTCGAGGATAGTTGGCATAGGAGACATCAGCTTACGAACAAGTAAAATGACAAAACTCGAGTAAAAAGGCATGCGACATACTCTAAATGTTCGGTTGAACATGATTTCAACCGGAAGGCTTGATGAGGATAGCTTTTGCATGGCATTCGGCAAAGGCCGATGGAAGCTCGCCAAAGACGTCTCGAATGTGCTAAGGGGAAGCAAGTATTCAAACAGGTATTTGATGAGGACTTTGGTTGTTAATGACAATGACAATGTGATCCACAGGCGGATTGGTCAAGATGGTGAAAAAGGGAGGCCGAGGAGAAATACAAGGCGGAGCAATTCTACCGTGGTAAATAAGCTAAAGGGGAGTGGGAATACTCTAAGTTCGATGGAGCAAAAAAGGGTCTCATTCAAGCTTGTAGAAGCAGGCACCAAGATCTCCGTGGAGGAAAAGTTACTAAAGAGTAAGAGATAATGATCGCTGAGAAAGCAAAAGGTCCCCAACAAAATCATGAGGGGAAGTTTGTTAAATTTTGAATCACTCTCTTTGAGCCTCACAACTAGTGAATGGGTCATCTAGAAAACACGCAATGTTTGCGAGTGGCATGTTCAAGTAGAGAATTCAAGCAAGGGCTATTCAAGCGACAAAAAACACTGCAAGTTCGCACGAGGTTTGAGCGAGGATCGGCTAAGGGTCAATCAAAAATCACTTGAGCGACAAAGGACACTAGAAGTTAGTGTGAGGTTTATGCAAGGTCAACCAAGAGTCGGTCAAGTGTCAGCCGAGAAGAGTTTCCTTGAGGTTCTTGCAAAGAGCATTCAAGCAAAAAATATCTCCAATCAACAAGTAGTACCTATACCTAGTAGGCACATGATAGACGGTAATGCGTATTTGGGACCGAATAAGTACACCTGATATATGCCGAGAGGTTTCTATATGCCAATTGCAGTGAAACCAGCACTTGAAATGTATGTGCATGGATTGCACAAAGAAGTCACACCTAATGTATGTGAGGAGCACATATGCACCAAAACTACTATAAAGTCATGTCTAATACGATTTTAGGATAAGAGGAGAATCCAAAATCATTTTATAACACAAGAAACGCCACATAAGAAAGAGAAGAGGAAGGGTTTGGTATCAGGTTGAAGTCCGACTAGAGTTTTGTTTTTCGCTAAGGTTAAATATGTTTCTCTAATGTGTTCCTATAACGTACATCTGTTTGATTACTTTTATTCTTATTATATCTTTTCTTGTGTATTGTTAGGTGCATTGAAGGTGTGTTCAACCACTCATTCACTCGATTTATAGTGACAGGATTTCAGAAAAGGTTTTGTAATTGGTAGTATTTTACAGTAAATTTGTTTGAAATTTGTCATATAATCTCTCCCTTAATTGATAAGGATTTTCCACATTAAATATAATTGTGCATTTTGTGTGTTTAGTTGTATTGTATTCCTTGCGCTCATGTATTTTGGTGGTTAACGTTTAACAAAAAATTGGATTTATTTCGTTGCGCTAATTTTGTGTGTATTTTCGTCGAATCCCAACAATACATACTTAAAATCACCTCAAAGATTTTCATATTGTCATCTTTTTGTTAGCAAGTATCATCTAATAAGTGCTCCATATGTTCAGTGTGGACAGCAAGGTGGTAGAGGACACGCTACAAATAGCGCTTAGCCGTGATTTTTGTTTACATGAAATAGTTTTGGAAAGAGAGAAAGACAGACATATGCAAGGTACACCATAGAGCCGAAAAAATGCCACATCAACAAAAATAAATGCCACATCGGCAAAGAAGCAGCGGCAAGACTTTTGCCATTCTTCCAGCATGCACACGATCATTGAAAAATCAGCAAAAGTGACCATAAGGGCTTGATTTTTTTAAGTTGAGAGATAGGAGGTTCAATTAGCAAGAACAACACCACATGCAAGTACAAGATTAGAGTTGAAAAAAGGGTGGGAGCCAAATCAGCAAACGGGGGAAGAAATGCACCAGATGCCCCACCAAAAAATTAATTAAAGCGACTAAAAGGACTTCATTAGGCTTTTTTATCATTTTTGAGAGGTAGAGGACTCAAATCAGCAAAATAGCAGCAACAATAACAACCATGAAAATGGAAGGCTTGTATACTGCAATTTATTCATTTTTCAAAAAATTCTATATGCTTCAGGCTTGTTAAATTATCTCAAAAAACGAACAGAGGTCATTAATCTTCCGACGATCTCTATTCCTTTCACCAACCTCAGCAACTTTTTGTTGTTTTCTTTCCCGAGTTCCACTAAATTCTGATATATTTACCTAATTTATCTATTGCCATCCCTTCCAGGATGTATATGCCTTATAACACCAAAAGGTCTCTCTTTGGCTAGACTGCATTACAGAATAACTTCACAATCTGAATGAAACAATATTCTCTGTTTCCTCTGTGAGAAAGAAGCTATTGGATTAAAACAAATCCATGTCTTCTATTTAATCCAATGATAAGGGTTAGCAAGTATTCATGTCTTAACACTGTGGGAAGAAAAGTATTAATGTCTTCTTCTAGAGGAAGTCCTTAAAGTTACATGGGCATAGCAGATGTGATTCTAAAATTCTTCTATTGGTAAGGTAAATTAACAATAAATGGTAGCCAAGGGGGCATTACCCTATACACAGGAAAAGAAAAGGACAAAAGAAAATTTTACAGAAACAGTGTAGTAAATCAGCTGTTAAAACTTG
This sequence comes from Nepenthes gracilis, assembly GCA_033239525.1. Lineage (NCBI taxonomy): Eukaryota > Viridiplantae > Streptophyta > Magnoliopsida > Caryophyllales > Nepenthaceae > Nepenthes > Nepenthes gracilis. Next base: position 14,724,774 of record BSYO01000016.1, on the reverse strand, counting down.
TGAAACTGAACAAAATCCCTTGTCAAAAAGGAAAATACGCTGATTTTGCTTTCTCTAAATTCTCAAAGGCTCTAGAATTCTGCTACTTACAGCATATCCATATATGAATAATCCAAGAAGAAGCCTACCAACGGCACTCAATCTTTTTATCGTAACCCTTTAATTCATCAACACCTGACCTTGCTAAGAGAGCAAAGAACAGTGCCAAAGATTGTGGGAAAGTGAACAAATATGAACAAATGATTCACTGATCCCAGCTGTAGTTTGCAAAGAAAACATCTACTTTCCATTTAAAAAAAGCCCCTCTTCTAAATATTATTCAGCATAAAAACACATATCCCATAGGCTTTACAAGAACAAAAAGAGAGGCTAGGAGAGAAGAATGTGACTTCCAAATCAAATCTGCAAGAGAGGAAATGTGCCCCATCCTAAAGATCATATTAACCTACTTGTGTCGTTTATTATCACTTACCAAAATTTCCTACTTGGTAAACATTTTATTTTAATGTTTTTGGGCAATCCTATTTCAGGAGCATAAACACAAATCAACTTAATATGGACAGTCTTGTCCTCCATTCTTTTGACAGTCCACATCTCTATCTTTTATGTTTTTTCTACTGTAATACCTACCCAATGTGTATATTTTTGCTTCCCTATGTAAAAAACTAATATCATTTGTTTTCAACCTCTAAACATGTCATACACACTTGGTATTCCTTATGCAAATCATGTCATTTTCCTCTCTACACTCTCCATACACATCCCCATGGGGTTCCTCTCTATACTACTCTCCATACCCATCTCCATGGGGCTCTCTAGTAAATTGGCTTCTTTATCCACCCTCACCCATGTAAAGAATGGTGAGGATCCACTTAAGATGTTAAATAATGGCTTCTTCATCGAGATGAGCAGAAGTAGAACCCACCATTTCCTTTCAAATGATTGCTTGACCAGAAAAAATTTTACAACAGATAATGAAAACTGCAATGTTAATGAAAATGAGGAAATCAGAAGACATTGACAGAAGAAAGAGGATGGATCCATGATTATAAACATCCATTGACTGAACAAACTTCATTTTTTGATTATAAGCAATGAGTTGGGGAAGTTGGTAGGGTTGAAATTAGGTTATTGAGCTCACAAATTACAAGTTGATGGCACAAGAGGCACCTCTAGAATTCCAAATCAAATCTACCCCCAACAACAAAAATAACTGGAATATATAACAGGGCAGATCAAACTTTGTCCCATGCCTCAAGGAGTTTGAACCAGAAATAACTGATATATTAAGCCATCATTCTGATGTGGGACCAACAAACTATGACGTTGAAGAAGAAAAAAATAAACAAAATTAGGAAAACTACCGACACTGATAACAAACATAAAAAATATGTGTATCAAGAAGATGATGAACATACTTAATCTCAGTGTTGCATCAAATGATATGCTCGGACTAAATTCAGATCAGACAAAATTTGAAACACTAAGTTCACAGGTCTAAACCACATAAACAACCTGTCTACAATACAATGATATTGTTACGTGTATTTGATCTTTCCCAGACCTTAGAGTGTAAGATGTACATTGGGGTACCCTTTCCCATGGCACCTCAACTATATAGATCTAAGATGGCCTTGCATTAGTAAATGTGAAAGGACCAGCTTTCACATGGCAACTCAACTATTAAGAGTCTGCTAGCAAGGCTGCCCCTCTATCAAGCATGCTTCTTTATTTTTTTACATTACCTAGCCACTATAATGCCAGGTAGATCAAATGTCTAGCTACCAGTTAATTGATTTCCTCTAAAACATAGCTTCTTCTCCCAATCTTTATCCTTCCACAATCAATAAAAGTAAGGGTGTTGAACTGGTTTTATGCCACAAGACCATCAATCCATTTGCTCGATGCATAAATCCCAACACCTTGGCAAATCGTGTAGATTATCAATAACTTGTATCCTTTACTTGCCCTCTCACTACATAATGTAATGGTAGTTGCTTCAAATCCTGTGTTTCCTTCATACATCTGAATGGCTTAATCACAACCTGGAAGTCTAAAGATTTCATATATCATTGAACAAGCACAAATGTGTAAGCATTACGATAACCAAAAATCATTAATCCATTTTTAAAAGAAGAATTTTATTCAAACCATCCCAAAGCTTCTAAACTCATCAAACTCTGATACCATAGTTATCCATCTATCTATAAGAAGCAATCCAGAAAGACCACTTTTATGTGATTAAATGAGACAGATTCAAGCCAGCTCCAATAAAAAGTCTAATACAAAAGATCAGCATGATTCTTTTGACATATAGACATCTGTATCTAGTTCTTTTAGCAGTTATAACAACAGCAAGCCTTCTCACTCAACCTCAAAAGAAAAATTTAACCTGAGAATACACCACCACGTTCATTTCATTTCCAGCCTGCTTCTCACAGCCACTTGAGCACCCAGAATGCTTGTGTCAGTTTAAAGCTTCTCTGCTAATTGGAAGGGAAAAAACCAGATAATTAAGACTCTTTACAACCAAAATTCCGTCAGTACCATTTGTGAAGGACTATAGTCAATTATGATCTTGTAACCACCTGTTACCATAGCTTTTCCTATTCATAAATGGAAGCACAGGAAGCCAATTTGAGTCATGAAACTTAATCAGTTCCATGTACCTTAAAGTTCTAGATGCTCATGATACATCTTCCTTGGTGAAAGGGTTTGATCTCTAGCTTCTATTTGACTTTGCACCAGCAACTAAAATGCACAAAAAAGGACATAGCGATCACCTACATCATATGCTTAATCTCGTTTTTTTTATTCACATTTCTCATAACAGCACCAAACTTGCGGCTGAACAGACTCATTTTAGGTCCAGTTACATTTCAAAAATTTGCTTCCACAACTCATGTGTACCTATGAAACTCCATACGGTAGCCAAACCTCCCAGCTATCTTTTTTTAGTTGCAATATTCCATTGAAAATGTTGCTTCAGATGTCAAATACACTACATATCGTTTATTGTCCATGCTGAATTAGCCATATTATTTCCCTTAACGTGTCAAAACTGAGTGTAATCACGCGTACCCAAAATTTAAGAGAGAATGATATATTTTGAGCAATAGATTTTATTCTTAAATTAGCTTTTATGTTTCCAATTTGATAATGGAATGAGTTGCGTTGGCATTCGAAGAACATGGAGATGAGAACAAATCTTTACACAGGAAGTCTCCACAGAAGCAAATTGATAATTCCAACAATGTTTTTCCACTAAGTTAACTAACTTTCTCTATAGTTGATACCGCTTTGTTCTTTTTTTCTCTTCCTGCTGACAAGTAATGCATAACTTTAAACCTTCCAGTTACTAATCAAATCCGGGAGAGGTAATATTTATAAGTAGTTATGCTTTAAATAAAAGAAAACCAGTCAAAAACTTCGCCAAATTATGACTCATTAATCCGAGTCACATTGCTACTAAGCACTCATTTTTATATATTTTTATCTTCGATCTTGGTTTTCCTATTCAAAAAATTTTCAGCACCAAAATCGGAAATTGGAAATTTTAGCACGAATTTTCACGGAGAATGAATACCTGACAAAGATTTCCATCTGAAGCCCAAGAAACCCTTTTGGATTTCAGCGATGCCCGCATGTCAATCGATATAAAATCACAACTTTAACCTGCTTCCGATTATCGATTTGTTACATAATAACTATTAATCGAAGGAGGCGATTAGGGTTTGTTAAAAACACAAAAAAAAATCATCCCTAAAGGATGAAAATGCGTCAATTATTAGACCGTGAAAAATCTGATCTTCGAACCATCAGACTGGGATAGTGTGTGATCTAAATCTAGTGAGAAGAGAGAAGGTTTTATAATTGAGAGCGATTCCAGGAAACCCTGGATCCTCTCGCATTTCTCAGTTTTAGCCGCTTTTTTGGGTTTTTCGCCTAGTCGACGGCCTGTCTCTCTGTTCCGCTGAAGTGCCGCAAACGAAAATGAATACTTGCGAATTAGTAAAATATTATTTATATATTAAAATATATCAAAATCATTATTGAAAAAAATAATAAAATCAAATAGGATAAATTTATGCCAACTTCTATGAACAAGAACGTAACCTCGACTCTTTTCTAAAAATATTATTTACATGTTCAATCATATATTTTTTTATATTAAAGTTATTATTTCTAATATAAAAAGACAAAAATAAAATAAAATAAAATAAAATAAAATTTATATTTATTTATAATAATTTCCACACTAATAATATATAAATCAATTTTATTATAACTATTACTCTATCTAATGAACAAAAGTGATAGACATTATAATAGGTATTATAAGTAATTTTAATCTCATTTTATATTATAGGTATTATATAAATCAATTTTAATTTTTATAATCTCATTTTAATTTTAATACATAGTTTAGTTATAGTTTTTGAATGCAAATGCTTAGCCTTTCTACTTATAATAGGTATTATAAGTCTTATAGACATTATCAAAATGTATTATTAGAGTACTTAAACTTATAATATAGTGATAAAATTTATTATATCTCATTTGATTAACATTGTCATAAATCTATTACACTTAAAAATGAGATTTCATCTATAATTTTTCCCAATTTCAATTTTGTCATAAGTAAAATTAGCCCACATGCAAATCCGAATATAATGTTGAGATAACATAACAAGTAGAACTAAAATTAAAATTTAAAATTTCAACGTTTGCGCCTAATTTTAAGTCTTTCTAACCGAAACCATTTTTTTCTATTAAATAAAAATAAAATTTTGATAATATTAGTTTCTAGTTTATTAATTCACCAACACAATTTATTAATAAATAGTAAAATTTTTAATTTATTAAATATAATTTAATTCATAAAAACTTTCAAACTATTAAATTTGAATATAAATATTATAAATATCGAATTTATAAGGCTGGTAAAATATTTACGATTTTTCAAGTGTCAAATAATATATCAAATATGATGGGTATATCTAAACTCGGGCTGGCCCAAATTTAATACACGGACAAATAAGAGGCTCAAAGAACAACGACCCAATAGAGGACGCCTCTGAGCTTATAAGGCAAATGACACGACACTTGAATCAAGGGGCACGACTTGAATAATTGGGTATTAAAAAATTATAACGGATTGCTTAAATAAACTGCTACAGATTGTAGCTGCTGTGACAGATTATAGCCTAAATCTTATCATTAATCATAATCATAATTAATTATCTTTTAATTACCAATTTGACCAATAAATTGATCAATTAACCAATCGAATCTGAATTTTTCACGCCGATACTACGATCGACTTATATACAATATAATATTATACACAGGATCTAAATATATTATCAAGTCATATATGACTCTAACATTAACTCAAATATACAGGATCGACTTAGGTACGCATCACTATCAATCATCTAACAATATAGGAAAGTAATAAACATCCAGTGCAACTTGGAAATGCTAAAAACCATCAAACATTATTTTAAACATCGAAACACAATCCAAAAACTTATAATATCTTACAACTCATACTCCTTCGTCCACAACTTAAATCAAACTAAAATACAATATCTAAGTACATTAAATATTATTTAAAAATATAGATTAACATAAAATATCTATAAAAATATAATAAATCACTTTGATCTTCACTCCTACTCATCTAGTAAGAACTCATGCAACTCATTTAAGATGATTTGTAAAATAGTAAGGAGTAAATCAAATACTCAATAAGGTACAATACATATCAAAGAATATGCATACTTTATATTTAAAAATATATCAGACGGAATAAGAATTATAATAGGATTCAATGACATAAAACATGGGTAGAGAAACTTCGTGATATATTTTTAAATTTCTTATATTTTTCTTTCTTTGTCTTAACCATCAAAATATACTTAAATCTTATTTTCTTTAGGGATTAGAGTCAATAGATCTTACAAACTAAATGAACAGTCAATCAAAACCTGAATTGTGTATATTTTTACACAATTGAATGCCATACGCTCCTATTCAAAAATCAAAGATGAGCCATCTACATATAATCTTATAGATGGGATTAGACGTCACTTCTTAACGCATAATTTCATTAGTTTATATATCGATCTTTCACTATAATACATTAAGGTATGCCATAATATATAACCCGCTAACTCATAATATTGGTACAATATTTAACTTAGAGAAACTTTATACTTTACTTCATAATTATTAATTTTTATCCTTTTGGAGAATGACTTATCTTTTTTTAATATAATTATAGAGTTTTCTTTCTTTTTCATAATATCTTATATTTTCTTTTTAATCATGGCAATTCTTAAAATATAAAATTTAACACAATTCATACAGTAAAAAATTTAGAGAATTAATACAAGTTCAGCAAATATACAATATAAAATTACACATTTATAGCATATAATTAATCATATAATAATTTAAAATTAACAACTTTAAAGTTTAAACATATAGAGACAAAATATCATATTTTCAAACATAAAAAGGGTTCAAACTCTAAATAACACGTATAATATAATATAGATATTTAAACATGAGTTCTTAAAAAATTCTCTTATAAAATCACAAAAAATCAACAGACATATATGATTTACATATCCTAACTTCAAAATCTTAATTTGAGCGAGTATTAGAATAAGAGTATTTTGAAAATGACAATAAATAATAACAAATAAAAGAAGAAATTTAGTGTGCACTTTATCTCGGCCTGATTTACCCAAATCCTTATTTTGATCGTCTTAACTTGAGCTATTGAAGTCCTTCTCTCTCTTCTCCCTGATTTCCTCTCCTCTCTTTGCACTGCTTAAAATGACTAAAATTTTATCTCTCGGACATTTTATACTTGCCCAACGTCAAGCGCAGATCGAACATACATCGAAAGCTATGATTCAAGATTCGGCGCTCAAGTGTCATTTGAGCGCTACTTAAAGACGATCTTTCTTGAATTCGAGCTCAAGCGTCATTCCAACATATTTCAAGAACATAAGTTTTGTTTTTTGGCGCCTCCAATGCGTCTTAGACTTGCATTGGGCGCACAAATCATACAGGTCCAAATTTGACTATTTAATCCGATTTTTTATATTATTTGACCTCAATTTCGATCATATTAGTTTAATTAATTGTAATTAACATAATTATAGAAATTCAGACCTTACAGCTGCACTGATCCAATAATCGGAAGCCAAGTGGCCCTACCACTGAATGAAGGCGATCATTACACAAGTAATGCCTCTTACCATTGAAGAGGCACCCTATCCACACATTAATTTAGGGGTCCGCTAATCAAATAAGGCTTCTCACTATAAATAAAGTCTCTCCCACAAATAAAAAATTAAAAAGTCAAACTCAAATACAAAATAAAGGAAAGTCAAACACTCCATCAGATGAGTACACAGCTACTAAAACCTCTCCACTAGTTGTGTGTAAAAAAAGGAGCACTACACTCCATACAAACACTCTTTCCCATCCTTTCTAAATTTATGTATATACTATCTTACATCTTTCTCACCAGAATAGAAAAATATTATATTTAAATATCGGAGGGTATGTTGAAAAGCGAATTTCGTATACATTTTACCTCTTATTTGTCTTATTATTATGTGTAAGATATAAATTTCGAGTTACAAAAATTGGGCCCATTATTATTTGAGCATTTAAACGTAACATGACGGTTTTCTAATTTGTACATTAATCTAGATTCTCAAAATGCAATAAAATATGCGTCGTCCTAAAATCATAATTTATATTATATAAATATAAATATTATATTTATATTTTAATTAGATAGGTACTATGTATTATTATATATTATATATATTATAATCCCCGGCAAGATATTGACATCGATTATGTGTACTGATAACGGATCCCTCAAACTGTATTAGTCAATAGAATTTATTGAATAAATAGTATTTTAATTTTATAAATTTAACTGTTCATCAATACATATTAAAATTTCTGCTTATTTATTGTTGGTGGAGATCCTCGTAGTGTCCTAATATTTTTTGCACAATAACTTTCTGCAGTTCTTTTTTTTAAAAAAAAAATAAATAATAAAGATAATTATTATTTACACCCATCATATATATTATTTTGCACAGAAAATATGACAAAGCCAATGTGACATTAATTCACTTGTCACAACTCGAGCTGAGGGTGGCTGCAACGCGAGAGGGACGTTGTAGCCCATACAATGCGTATGCAGCTGTCGGATGAAATAAACCGACGGCTGCATGTATATATATTAAAAAAAATAGTTTAATATTATTTTTTTTGTTTTGATAATTTTTTTGGTATTTAATTTTAAAAAAATAATAATTATTTTTTTTTATTTTTCTTAAGTTTTTTTTAAATATCGGCCGTCGGATTTCCCATCCGACGGCCAAAATGGAATCGTACGGTCTGCGACGTCCTTCCCGCGTCGCAGCCCCCCCGGATCCGTCACAACTCTGTTATGACCTTAAAAAATATATAAAATTGTTAGTAGTAGGATGAAAATTGTTATTCCCTGAAAATTATTATTCCCACATTTGTGGGAATAATAATTCTTACCACTTATATGGAAATTATTATTCTCACATATTATTATTATTATTATTACATATTATTATTATTATTATGTATTATAATTACATATTATTATAATATTTATTATTATTATTTATTAGGTATTATTATTACATATTATTATTATTATTTATAAGGTATTATTATTATTATTATTATTATTACATATTATTATTATATTTATTATTATTTATAAGGTATTATTATTATTATTATTACTATTACTATTCCTACCTTATTCATCGTACTATTCTACAAACCAAATAATGGAATACTAATTTTCACCTTATTCTATTCCAACAATCAAATATAATAATAACAATTCTAACTCTATTCCCATCATTTTATATTCCCTGGAATAACTATTCTATTCTCACCTTATTTTATTTAAACAACCAAACGTACCGTAAGTGAATCAAGTCAGTCAGGCTTAGTTTTAACTCATTTTGTCTAATAAGCTTAAAAATTAGGCCTTGATATTACTAATTTGTTCAAACAAATAAGTTAAAATAGACCTTATCCAGTAGAACCTCTAAATTCGTCTAGAATAGCTTGGCTCAATATGAAGAGTTGGATATCTTATGGAGAAGCAACACATACATTTCATAATTTTAATAGTTTATTTAAAAGTAAATTGATATGATATAAATTGTTTAAATAAATAAATTATAATAATTTATTTTTAAATAAATGACTAAAATTTAAAAATGTTGAGGCTGCCACTCTAGAAAATATGCAGCTCCCTGAATCCAATGAGCATACCATTAGTCCATTTTATTTAAAAGTTTTTGATAGTCGAGTTTTCAAACCTTTTTTTTTTTTAATTTTTATACCATTGGATTCCCAATATAATTATTAAAATGTTATTGTGACATTTTTTTTGGGCACTCCATATTTTTCATTATGTAATAGAGGAAGAAGCATCATATTGGTACATGGTTTGGCTTAGATCTTAAATTTGGATTTTGAATGAAAATAAATTAAATTTAAATAAAAATTTATAACTGAAAAATCGTATTGAACCAAATAAGGTTCGATTAGTCATATCAAAAGTCTTAGCCATGTCCGTCTCTGAGTCTAATCGAGCCGATTTAGATTGATTAATAAATTTTTTTTATTTTTAATATATTTATTAAAAATTTATATTTATATAAAAAATATTTAAAATATGTAACATTTCAAAAATTATAACATTTAGGATAAAATATTATATAATTATACATTTTAATAAAAAAATATTTATATAAAAATTATTGATTATACACAAATCTAACCTATTAAAGTAATTTTTAAATACAATATTTATTTAAAATAAATAATATATATTTATAAAAAAAATTATAATCTAGAATAGGCCGAGCCCAACCAAACTCTTTCTCTTGTAATTATAGTGGCTCAAAAAATTAATTAAACTTAATTTTATAACTATACCCATTGTTAATATTTTTATATATTAACTAAATTATATAAAATTTTATATTTGACATTTCCATTTTGATTAGATATAATTTGGGCACTTAGGCTTTTAAATATTTTTAGGGGGAAAAGTTATAATCTTTAACTTTTACTTTTATTTTTTAATAAATTAGTTTATGTATTGTTAAAAGAATTCATAACAATTTAGAGAAATTTTCGATTTTTAGGATTTTTATTTTCAAGAAAATGGTTCGACTTTATTATTTTTAATTTTTTTAAAAATGCTATAAATGGGTAAAGAAAAGGGAGGGGGCTATTGACTATGCAAATATTTAAGCTTTGGGTAGTTATGAGAAAATTTAAAAGAAAAATAAACAATAAAGAAAATTTTAAAAAAATAAAAGAAAATATTTTTTATTTTATTTGAATTTTGAGGACAGATTACACAAAAAAGAAATAATATATTTAATAAAAGTAATTTTCTCATTTAATTGTAAAGAAAAGCAAAAAAAATAATTTTTTTGCTAGAGGTAAAGAAAAATAAGATAAGAATATGATAATAAAATTTAAAAATATATCTTTTATTTTTTGTTTTATTTTATTTATAGCTTTTCTTATAAATTAGGCATTAAAAATGCATTTATTTATAATTTTTAAATTTTCTAGAAACTATGGAACATTGCTTTCAATAAACATTACCAAATGGCATGTGAATAGTGGCCCACATTGACTAGCTTGTGGCATCACATGCTCAATAATGCCCTTTCTTTGGGGTTAAAATGACTTAAGGATGGAATGGTCCAAAACTTTGTGCATCAAACATTTTTTTAAAAAATAGTTTTTCTTTATATAAAATAGTTAATTATAATGCATATGGTAATTTTAAATATTAATTTGATTTAATAAATTTTAAAATTATAATTAAAATTTTAAATTAAATTTCATATATCGTAAATTAAAATAAAATTCTAAATATAGGAGAATAAATCTTTAATTTATCTTCCAACACCTATTAGGACTCGTTTTTACCTTTACTAGAATTGAATGCCTTGATTTGACAACTCGAGTATTTGGATGCCTTGAAGCGAAATAGGATGCTGGCAAAGTGTCACAACCTCGATATGAGTAGACAATATATAATAATAAAGAAACTAAAATAAATTTTTTTATAAATAATTAAAATCTAAATAATCAAATATCGGATTAGACTTGACAAATTAATAAAAATTGAAACAATAATATCTACAAATAATAGTAGATACAAACCCTGACAGAACTAAATCCTATCCGATTTTCAAATAAAAATATAATTTACTCTAACCAGATTTATTCGTAAGAAAAAAAATCTAACAAATATCTAATCATCATAATATAGAATTTGTATTGAAATTCATCCAATATGGTATTTTTAAATTATACAATCACAATAATCGAATTATACAATAATCTCAAATATAAATCCCAAATATAAATTCAAATGCAAACACAAATAAATAAAAATCTTTGAATCTCTTCTATCAAAATCTCATAAATAATTCATGGCCCTTTAATTTAAAAATATAAAAATATAATAAATTATGAGTATAACATTTAGCAATTAGATATATATAATATGCAAATTATGTAAATAAAATATACATAATGATGAAAAAGTGTAACACTTGTGAAATCCAATATATCTATTATTCCAAATACATGTTGTAAATCATAATTTTGCATGCAAATTTCACAACATATATACGAATATCAAATAATATAAAATGTACAAAATCATTCAAAGTTTAAATCATATTATTTTGAGAGTCTTAATGTTCAAAGTCGAATAAATCTGAATATTATGTTAAAATCTGTAAATCTCAAAAAATTAAATTATTTTAAAATGAAAAATATGGTACATATAAAATCTTGAAAACCAAATAATGCCATAACTGAGAATTAAGAGTTAAAAGGCCAATTTTAATAAAGAGTTAGACATATCTTTTTGTAATATTAGACCAAAATAATACTATTTAGATTCATAAGTGAGCCGTTTATAAATTACTCATTATAGATGAGATCAAATACTTATTTATTTATCATTTGTGATTGGTAGGTGTAATTTTCAAATGCGCTAAATATATTTGGATGTCAAAATATATTTTTTCGTTAATTTTTTACAATAATTTTTAATAAAATAAAAATTAATAACTCTATAATAAATATATAACTTTTTTACCCTATGAAGAAAATATAAATACATGTTTTTGTATCATCTGAAAAAGTATAAATTCATATCAAATCAAAATAAAGTTTTTACCAAACATTTACATGGACTATTAACATATAAAATTAAATACACAAGTTTTATAATTTTTCTTCATAAATATTTCTTTATACTAACATAATATTTAAAATATTCAGTTATTTTATGAAAAATTTAAATATTTAGTAAAATCAAATAAAATTTTAAAATATTCAGTAAAAAAAATATATACATACAGTAATATTTAAAATATAGATGTAAATGGTGATATGTAAGTATAATAAAATAAAAAAACGTAAGTAAAATCAAAAAAATTATGAAATAGATTAAAAAAAAGATTAGAAATACTTGCCTTAATAATTTAACAAATTTTGCTCAAAGAAGTTTTAAAATCTCTTCCTTTGGCATTCTCTTCTTCATTTCCTCATTCTTCTTTTTCATTTTTTCTCTCATCTCTATTTTTCTCATACGAAAATAACTAATAAATAACACAAGTAGCCTTATATACCAATGCGGCATACGAGTGCTATATATGTGCACGTCAAGCACCGCATCAGCGCTAAACATAGGTATGTATGAGTACTACATTAAATACTAATATTCTATCAATTTTACGCATGTGCGCCCCATAAATGTCTATCAAACACATATCTACTATATCAAATACGTACGAATATAAAGACAAACACCCATTAGGTATTTAACCTGATTCTCCTCAATTCGATTTTTTTTTAAATTTTAGCGTATAATTATTTTTTAAATTAACATAATATATATTATAATGATATTATAAACTATAATAAAAATATCAAACATTACATAGTCATACTAGCATGCTAGTGAAAATATACCAAAATACTCGGAGACTTAAACACCTTGATTTAACGACTCAAACATCTTAGTGAAATAATAGGATACCGATGGGCCATACTAGCATACTGACAGAGATATACTAGTATGTCAATGAAGACATACTAAGACCACCATAGCTTGGTTGCCACGATTTGAGTCCAAAGAGCATTAGTCTCACATTCTCGACATCTCGAGGTATCTCAATATCTGATAGCTCTAACTTTTTAAAAGATTGAGTATTTTGACAATATAGTAAAATTTTTTAACAATTTAGACTCTTTGGTAAGTAATTTTCTGACAAAATAAGCATTTGATAGGGTTAGCCTTCTGCTGACAATTTGAATCCACTTGACAATTCAACTCGTTCGGCAAATTTATCTTTTAAAAATCTAGCTTCTAGCACAATTTTATCTTAATCTTTTGCATTCACACAATCCAACTTTTTTAACAACTTGCTTCTTAACAATTTGGGCCTAATCTAACATCTTGGATTGTGACATATGGGTCATTTTATTACTGAACCCATCAGATAATGATGATGCATTAAATGTATGATAATCTATTACTTATTATTATGCATAGGAAATGGATTTTCTTCTGTCCTTTCCTTTTTCCTTAGAAAGATAGACAAAAGCAAATTATGTTCTCTATCGTCTGAGTTTAGTATAACCTTGTCCATTTAATTTATTTTTTTCAGAGAGCATAGAGGGGCAAGAAAGACAGAAAGTAATATTAATGTGAATAATAAAAATTAACGAGTGAATACTCTTCTATACTAATATATCTACCTACCTATGGACCAGTTTAAAATTTAAGTTTAGTGAACCTTTTAATCCTTAGACTGCCATTGTTGGAAATTTTTGCAAAAATAAAAAATTATTTCATATATATATGTATATATATTATTTTATTATGCATTATGAGGGAGTATTTCTATATTTTAAGCTTATAAATTAATATAAAATTTAAAATTTAAGTGGTAAGCCGTGATAGGGCCCAATAGCGTGTTGGCCTAGATCAAGTATGCCTGCGAGGGACAGGGATCCCTAACCTGGAGTGCCCGTACAAAATGGTTGGCGATCCTTGACGAAGGAAAATTACAGGGAAAAAGAAAGAGTTTAAACCGTGCTGCAAAATATGATAATTTGTATCACAGCTGATTGAATCAACGTAATTTAGCTCATAAAAAATTACAAAAAATACTTTTAAATATTAATAAGAATATAAAAATTCTAAGTCTTAAGCAATTAAAATCTCCACAAATTTTCAAACACCGAGTAACACATTAATTATACATCATTCTGAAATTATTATAATCAATGCTATACAAAGCAGAATAAAACTAAAGATTAAATTTGTATAAAATTGGGTTAGTATTCATGTATCATGTTATATTATTTACATAAAACAATATGATTGCTAACATTACATATAGTTTATATTAAATAATGTATATATTTTGTATAATCCTGTGTACATTACACACAGCAAAATTGAGGTGGGGTTTAAATTGGAACCAAAAAAGCATAAGACCAACAAAACCCCAACAACAGAATTCAAGTTTTATCCAAATTTAAATCCAAACAGTTTGAAAGACAATCGTAAAAGAGTCGAAGAAATATCCAAAATTGCTCCAAATGCTCTTGGAATGGTCAAGTTTCGAAGGCACTTGTAAATGAAAAGGTTGGGCTTCCAAATTTCATAAAGGAAAGGGGAGATAAGCTAACAAAAGTTTATAAGAATATGAACTCACCATAACACTTCAAATAAATAATGAGTCATACAAACGTGCAAACCTTGAAGAAGCATATGAACTTCCTGAAAATAAACACCACCACGGCAGTTAATTTACATAAAAATTCTTAAATATTCTTCTGATCTATATATCCCACAAACCAAAACAACAGCACACTGACTTGGATGAAAACTGACTTATGGGGGACTTGAATAATATGATGCCAAGAGATTAAAAAATTGCTGGATTGATGATTCTTAAATATGCTTGACCTCTCTTTCACAAGATCTTCGAATGGAGACAACTTCATTGGTTTGTCTATTTGAAGCAGTAAAATGCCTTTTCACCTTTGCCATCTTCTCTCTGAAACAAGTAGAACACAGCAAGTCAAATACCCAAGAGGGGTTTTTATAATAACAACAAAACAGAAATAGCATTTGCTAGAAATTTGCCAGCCATATTTTTCCATTCAAGCATCGCAAGTTATCTAATGGACGAGGAGGCCAAGTACTTGACAGCAGCATGGCCTTTCAGCTGAAAAGTACAGTCTAATATACGAAACACTCACATTGTGAGTTTAGAAAATGTAGATATACGTAGTCTTACACCTGCTTTGCAGAAGGCTGTTTCCATGGTAATCCATGACAATGTATACAGAAGTTGATGCCTGGATTTTCTTCTATGTTTTTTACCCCTATAGTATTCAGGGGGGAAGAAGTGTCCATGGTTTTTTATAGTTTTACTATAAAAGACTAAGATTAGAAACAAATGTCTTCTCCATGAGCCAGAATTAGAGGGAAAAATTCAAATAGATTGACATGAACTAAATCTGAGTTGGTAGATACAGCTTCATTATTAATACGACAAGCAATAGTTTGCAATAAAAAATCATAGCAGCTTGGGGTCTAGAAATTACCAAGAGTGCCATTTCTCTTTGCAGCCTCGGACACTTGCAACGTTGACCTCTGAACACGAGGAGATTCCTGCCTTCCACTTGCACCAGGTAGAGAATGTCTCTTTTTAATGTAAAAATCTTTATTTTGCACATCTGGGCTAGATCTTGGAGAATGAGCTTTGGCTCTAGCAGATTCTGTGGCCTGCATATAACTGGGCAGAGAATTGCTACTACTACTATCTCTTGGCTCTTGATCAACATGGTCAGATTTTGTTGACCCGAAAGAATATCGTCTCTTTCCACTATTTTGATCCTTAAGCAATCGATCTGCACTATTACTTGCACCAGAATCATGAATTGGGTTAGAGGGGGACCTTTTGGCAGCTGACAGTAAACTGCATTTGGGGTTGGGCCCACTCTTATCAATTTTCTTCCTTTTAGCATCCACAGATACCTGGCTCGAAGGAGTCCCTTGAGATTCTTGGACAGTCATGTGGCTTTTTGGAGAGATTTCTTGGGATGATTTGTGTGCCTGCTCTGTCTGAGAGTGCAGCTCTCTTTGCATATTAGTTGCATTTTCCTCAGATTGCTGCTCCATCGGTGTGGAATCTGGGTCAGTAATTGAATTGTCACATTCACCATTTGTCTGCTCATAAAACTCACTTTCCACTGACTTCTGCTCTACCTGTGGGGGGTTCAAAATAACTGGATCGGCAGAATAACCTTTGGTCTCATGAAATTCCTCCTGCAGAACTGAAAAGGATGATGATAAACCAGAGACAGGAATTCCTGGAATGGCGTTGCCTTCAACATCTAAGCTTTTGATGCTGTTAGGATTGTCGAAAGCTCTTTCCTCCATAAGCTTGAAGTCCTGATACACATCTGCAACTTCAACTTCAGATCTATCAGGTGAATCAAGAGTAGAAGTGACTGAGAGTTCAGTGCCACAATCGGAGCCGCCACGATGAATCCTTGAAGCACGAGGTGCTGATATTTCTGCCATGTTGGGGTATTTGTTTTTGACAACACTCTCTGAATTCACAGCTGAACTCAGCTCTTCAAATTTAGACTGAGAAGCAAAAAATGCAGGACTACTAGACTTTCTTGATTCATTTACGAATTCCTTTCCCTCAACATCCAGCAATTTAGAGGCCAACCTTTTCATGGGGTACTTAGGATATTCACAATCCACGGCAGGTTTATCAGGAAGAGAACTAGATTCAGATTGAGAGCATGAATCTAATTGTATGTTTTCATTTTCAGCTGTGTTTATCTCCTCTGAGGTCACCTCCTCACAGGATCCATCAGTCTTTTTGGGAGGACGCTGCTTCTTGTCTGCTCCAGCATCTGTATGTGCATCAAAACTGATGAAATTCTTTCCATCATCGATTGCTTCCTCAACCCCAGACTTTGAATAAGCCGAATCAGAAGGAGATTCACATGGAACTTCAGCTACTATTTGACAGGATGTATTCTTGACCTGTTTTCGTTTCTCCAGAACTGAATTAAGCTCTCGGTTCTGCAACTCATTCTGTTCTGATGATGAAACTGGCATCCATCTCTCCAGCCAGCTCCAAGCAGAACTCGGCCTTGATGGGTCACATTTGACATTCATAGTTTTGGGCTTTGGTGTTGTCTCCAATAGCTGGGAAAACCAAAAAATCCTCAAGACCAAAACTACAATCGCTCAATGTGAGCAAATAACACAACTGGGCAACCAAACTTAAGAAACAAAGGATTTATATTATTTACCTGGCGAGCAAAACCATTTCTAAGTAGCTTCTCGATTGCAGATTGTGTTGTAACTGGTTTGGCAACAGACATTTCCTTGCTCTGAAACGAAAGAGAAATGGTTTTAAGGATATGACTAAAGAGTATTCTGTAGTTTGTCCTTTATGAACATGAAACATGCTTAAAATGTAATGGTTTCAGCTGTCCGTCTGCCTTTAGAAACAAATATACAATAAACATGAGCTTGACTAGCCATCAGAACAAGGTACAACTTGCATTATAATTGCACCATGTAAATATTCATGCAAATGGCTGAAAGCACAGGCCTCAGATGACAAAGCTCAAAAAACTAGAGAGAAGAATGGCACCAAAGACTCTGTTCAGACCTTAAACCTCTTTTCAAGAAAACCTATCAATCTCCATGATGTCTATTCAAACAAATATGTCGTTCTCATACTTGATGTATTGTCTACCAGGATTTCCTTATCATTTTGCATATCTACTTAGGAACAAGACCGTTCAATAATAACCATATCGTAAGCAGTGACAGCTAGTGAGGAACACAGGAGGCCTATTAAATGGAAAAAATTTCTTCTTGCGCTTATTTCTTAACTGGAAAGAAGCAATAAACAAAATAAGTAACTCGAGATACTGATGATCATAATTTCTAGATTTTACCACTGATAAGGGAGGATTACATGCTCTTCCCAACTGAGTGGAGGTGCTATGGCTTCAAATCAAGTGAACACTTTCAAGATCATAGAGTTGTTGCCTCATAAATACTTTATCATTTAAGAGAAAATAGAATCAATGCAATCCATTGCAGGAAGGGGAAAAACAAAAAGAGCCCCCAAAAGTTAACAAAGAAACCACCTATTATTATCAAACTACATCAGAAAGCAAATCAGGATTTATAAAGCTGAACTTGAGCAGCCTGGGATGGAGCATTACCAAGACCTTTGAATGACGGGAACGAACAAGAGCTTGAACTTTGACAATGGCTTGAATGCAGTACAAAGTTTCTATGGCAAGTCTTCTAGCTAAATGACCACGAATAGCAGCTTGCAGTTTAACTATGCTCTTCAGCCTTATAATTTCTTTTTGAGCCTAGCAAACCATAATTAGAGACAAAGCAATTTGAGTTTCACAAGAGAAATAGGAGATCGGGTAATATAATCTAGGATGACATGAATAAAATACCAAGAATCCTCGAACTGCAGTTTGAATAACAATGACGGAAGGTTCCTCCAAGATAAAACCATTATCACTACCATTTTGAGTGGTATCCACTGACTTGGCTATAGTAGATTCAACAGATGTTGGTAATTGCAATTTTTCATCCAGTTGCTGCTCAATGGTGACCTTCTCAGGAGCAGTAAGGTTAGCTGGTGTTTGGAAATTAATACTAACAGCTTCCGGTATCTCCTTACTTCCAGAGGTAGGGGTGTCAGAAATCACAATGTTGTTCAGCACTCGATGCCTTGCAGATCTCTTCCTGAAACTCCACCCACGTTTGTGACCAGGGGTCTTAGCCTACCATCAAGTCAACATTTGACAATTATATAGATGGAACGGGAGAGAGGGAAAGAGAACGGAGAAAGATGCACAATCAAACATGACCACAAATAAAATATTTGCAGGCTATGGTTAAACTGTTTGAAGCAAGGTCAGCAAAAGTATTGAAGGAAAAGGAGGTACAAATATCAGAGATAAGCTTTCTCAACACTAAATCACAATGAGTAATTAGGAAAAAGAGCAAAACTGATTATAACAATGAACCAATTTATCCACACATGCTATTCTAAAGCTGATACCCATCACACTCCCACCAACCATTGACAATTAATGTTCAATTTCATCATGAGTTAGAGCTGAAGAATGATGACCATAGGTGAAAGTTGTTCAAATGAATGTAAAGAGATAACAAAGTAAATCTAGACATAAATTACTTACAGGCAACCAACAATTAAAATGTTCACCTTGTATTTGGTTGGATGTAGCTATAAAACAACACAGACAAAAAGAGAACACACATACACATAGATTATCTCTCTGACAGGAAAATCCACATGCAAACAGAAGCACAGATATGGTTGAAGCAATTCAGTCTCTAAGACCATGAACCCAGAAAAGACCCAAAAATCCCCTGCCTCGCTGACTCTTGAAACGAACAACTTGTTTTAGTTCACAACACACACACACACACACACACAACAAAAGGCCTAGCAACATCACCCGTACACAAATACCTGCATCAGATATAACTGAAACGAGTCAGGTTATATCATGAGGCTCTGCCCTCAACAATCACTATAAGCTCCTGCTATGCGCGGGATCAATGGAAGATCGGACCACTTTGAGTATGTTATCCGCAATCTTAACTTGTATTATGTAAAAGGGCATGCCTACAACTCAAATTCGTAACCTCCAAGTCACATGACGACAATATGATACACTCTCCTCCACCCCAAACAAAAAAAACACACACACAAAAATTTGCATTCAACATAAATGGAAGGGAAGCCTAATTTGCATTCTGAATCCAAGATTGCTGGATCCATCACTTTCTATGACCACAAAATGTTCATTTGAAAGGAATGTGATTCACAAGTTAAGCAGGTGATATTTGCAATTCAGTATACTACAACTTCCATAAAAAGAAACTCAGCACTTTATAAAGATCCCCTCATAAATCAAATGTCAAAGAATTAGTAGATATACTACTACGAGTCATTGTAAGCAACAGGTTAACATAATCTTTCACAGATTTAATTGCACAAATCTGATTCCATCCTAGCATGTGAACTTAAAATCATTAAGTCCGCATGTTTGTCCATTGGTTTCAACAAGCTTAAACATCTTCGAGACATCATCTAATCGACTTGATCAATCAGATCTCGCGGCCCATAGATAAATTCGCGCTTTAATAATGTAGCAAAAAGAATAGATCGTATCCTCGAACAAAAATTGGATCATGAAGTCACAAGATAAAATTATCGAAATCCAATCAACTCAACAAAGATTTAAGCAACTGTGCGATTAATCAGTGGTCGGACGAGACACAATCAGAAAATGTTTACCAGCCAGCAAACCAATCAAGTTTATTCAATTCAACAAAAAAATACAACTACTGGGAACCAAATCCAGAATGCACTCAAAGAAAATGACAAAAAGCACGAAATCAACCGAGCATTAAGGGAGAAAACTGGCTCAACCATTTCAATCATTTCAAAACCAAAAAAGAGAAAGCAAATACCTCGGAAGCTTCGATGTCATCTTGATCGGAGGAATCGCTGCGGCATACAATAATATTCAAGCAAGACGTCGTCGACCTCCCCATTCTCCGCCCTCCGCTCTGTGACCCACTCAGTGACTCACTATCAAAGAGACAATGGTCGGTAGTTTCCCTGCACGGTGCTGCGGCTTTGGAACTTGAACCCGGAAAGGGTAGGGAGCATTGAAGGTGGGAGAAAGGCTAAGATCACGGACCTCAACCCTTTTCGTAAAATCTATCGTGATTTTATTTCGAGTCCGTCATTTATCTGCTACGCCAAGAAAAAAATAAACTACTCTTTCTAGTTTTTTTTAATAAATATATTTGTCATAAATATAAAATCTAAAATAATATTTATAAAAAATATATTTTCATTATGTAAATTTTATACTATATATAATTTTAAAAATTAAATTATATTTATACTATAAATACTATTTATATTTTATGAATTATAATATTATACAATCATACAATATGTATAGGGTTAATACTATGTTTAGCTATTAAAATAAAATAATATATAAATAAAATAATTATTTTAAAATAATAAAATAAAGTGATAATAAAGTTAATAATTAATATTATCTAATTTACTTAGTCATTTAGAATATACAAATTTAAATTGAGAATTAATTTTATAGTATTTAATGTATAATAATAATGAAAGAAAGCACTAATAAATTCTTATGTCTCAAGAAATAATATTTCCACATAACTGGGTAAACCATACCTAAAGAAACCTTACTTAAAGGGTTGGACATATTTGATCAAAATCGGGTCACCAATCAGTTTAATCATATAAATTTAAAACTTTATAAAGTTTAATTAACATATATCGGTATTATGGATAGATATAGTCAAAATATTATACTCAATTATTTTTTATACCAGACACGATCACAGATAAAAGTGATAAGTTCAAGTTAACCAAACCCGAATCATGATTTTTTTTATAAATTGTTGCGTCTAGGGTCTCAAGTTATAATACGGATTATGGAGCATTTAGATTTCTTGTCCAAATCGAATCTCAAGCAAGTCTGGTCTTCGTCATTGTGAACCTGGAACCTACACAATACAAACCACAAACGAGAGGTTAGAGGTCCGGTGGGATTTCTCCCACCGAAAATATTTTGACGCTCAAGTCAGCAACTTTTTACAATAAACGGAAAGGGGCGCACACTTAGAAGTGCACAGAAATATTCTGCATATACCGTGGAAGAGTATGGATGCAAGAGTGAGGGATTTGATGAGCGTTAGTAGGAGGCCTGACTCCCTATATACACCGCAGATGGTGACTCACTCTCGTAGCCTAAAGAAGGCTGGTGAGTTTGGCTTGGATGCATGTTCAAGAGCTGGGGCTCCAAGAGTGCGTGTTTCAATGCTTAATGCCAAGCTGTATTTTTAGGAATCGGGAATCGGATCTCTTCTCCTGTGAAAGAAGAGGAAATTTATAGGCTCCTTGGCTTGGAGCTTTGAGAGTGAGAATCCTTCCTGTAGGGACTTGTCGGCCGTTACCCAGTGGTGGTCGTCGGCGTATCAATTGTAGCTTTGTGGTGGCGGGGAGACCGTCGTGCGTCGCAGACCACGCTTGGTCTACCTCTTGCGTTGGGATTGATTGGAAAACTGCAAGCAGCGACGTGAGTCGCGACTAGCAGCATTGACCTCCTCCTCATTGGCTTGTTTTCTCTACGTCGTGCCTGCGGCTTGCAGTCGTATTAATGAGCTGCAGGTGGCATCGATTGGCTGTGAGTATTGGGTTGTCACGTAAGCTGTTTTAAATATTAAGGTTGGGCTGGCCACTTCGACTGCTACTCCCCGGATTAGGCCTCGCATCATTTTAGGCCTCACTGGCACTGGACCTAACACTAGCCCCCATGCCTGGGCAGACTAATAGTCGAGGCCCTGCATGTCTACTTCAGGTCAAGTCGATCATCACGCTGCTCTCCTCAAGATGCGCCAAGCTTTGTCTTCTTCTTGCGTCGCCTTCCCTGGGCAGTCATGCGGTCTTTTCAAGTGCCACAGTGATTCGGTGCTCTGAAGGGTTAGATTCGCATGCCTGAGGTCGCATCGGTATCGAGGACTTTCCTTCTTCGTGAATGACGGCTTTCGGGGAGTGCGTCCAATTAAGTGAGGGTAGAGTGCTAGCTTGTCCATAAATAGGAGAGCTCTTTGACCAGTGTTGCTCATCCCTTAGCTGATTTTGGAGGAGTAATGCTAGGGCCTTGGCTCATCCCGCTTTCGGTGGGAGCTCGCAAAGGAGTTGGATGGACCAGCTGGAGATCCATAGCTTCTGACGAAGATTATCCTCACGCCCTCACCAGGGGTGGTTCCTCATGTTAATGAGGATGGTTTGGCCACTCTGTCGTCGTCGTGTGCCCCCCTCTAGGGTGCGGTGATCTCCGGTGCGGTGGAGGATCGCGGTGGAACTATCACGGGGTGCCTTGCTACTGGTATAGCGCATCGCTCACGGACTCCACTTCACTTTGGCCATCATACGTGCCATCTGGAAGGGGAGGCGAAGGATGGAGTCCTCGTAGGGGTGTGCAAGCTCTCTACGCCTCTACCGGAGACTCCTTTTACAGGTGTTGGTTCTATCTCTGCGGTTAGCATTGGGCTAACCCGCAGGAGCTGGCCAACACCAACCGCTCCGGTGCTTGGGCTTGTTGGGGTTTCGGTGATGGAGCCGTGGTGATCCCATGTGGATCACATTCCCCCAACCATTCTCCAAACATCCGGAGCAGTCGCTCCGGGGTTTATGCCCCATGCCGTATTTTCTTCCTATTTCTTATACTTTTGCTGTCGCGAACTGTATACTTGTAAAGGAACCTTGATTAATAAAAGTGGTCGTTATTGCTTTTATTCTTTTCGCTTGTCGCATGAATCTTCTCCCTTTTTTGTTGCTTGGTGCATTGTATCTCCCGGATTGTAGGGCTTCTTTTTCATTGCACTCATCGATTCGCGCTTTTGAGCACTTCCAATGGCTTGCGGCTTGCCTTTGCCAGCGCCTTCCCTCGAGTCGTTGTGTTGGCTGTCGACTGGAGGACGCGGTACAAAGAGATTGCTGATGCTGGCTGCTCAACACTACTGGCAGACGTCACATCCACTAGACGGCTTGACGCATTGATTGCGTGGCAGATTTTGGGGCGTCGCATCGTAATGAGTTCTTTGGAAAGGTGCGACACTTCAAGGATCTGCCAAGTGGAAGGAGTTTGTTGGTCCTCTTCCAGCATGTTTTGGTTCCAGAATGACACCATTTCACTGAGGGCCTTTGGCTATTTAAACGCCTAAGTAAACGCCTAAGTTTCTCCAAGGCTTTGTACCTTATTGCTGCTTTGACAACGTAAAGCCTTGCGTTGTCTTCTTGTTTTTCTCTTTCCATGTTACGGTTTCAATGGAAAGATCGTCATCAGAATCTGAATCTTCCTTCGGGGAATCTGCGAGTGACACGCACGCTTCAAAGATCCATGGCGAGGCTGCGGCTGGTGAAGTGGCAGCAGAAGGCTGTCACTCAGAGGCCACTGTTGTGGGCCCGATGTGATTTTTGAGGGCACCTTCAGGCTTCGAGAGGGAGGAGGCATCCACTTCCTCGTGGCATCGTAGGTCCACGAGGGCGGATCCCTCGCTTCATTGAGTCGCTAGGGTCGTGGAGGACAAGGAGGTCCGTGTGCAAGCTACCGCAAGCGCAATCGAGCGGTCTTAGGCCCGCGCAATGCACTTTGAACATGTATGGTCAGAATCTGAGGCAAGGGCCTCAAGGCTTATTGGTGCCCATGTGTAGGCTTGGGACTGCACGCTGGCTCTGTAGGAGGAGCTCGAGCAACTACAGGTGCAGTTCGGAGAGGAGTGCGTGCGGCTGGGGGCCGAGTTGAGGTCGAGGTTTTTGTCGAAGGATGTTGATCATGCACTGGAAAGGAACTTCCAGGACGACATCCGTTTCAGCCAGACTAGTCTCACTAGAGGATCTGAACTTCCGCATCGAGATGCTAGACTCTCGAAACTCCAATGCCTTGACGCACGTGAACCTGACGGAATACACGACTCTAGATCCTTCTGGACATGGAGGGGGCCGTTAGTTGTACTTTGCTGTTGTAGGCTACTGTAAAAAAGAGTTAATAATGAATCACATAATGAAACTTTATACTTGGCTGTACCATTTATTTTCTTTCACCTGCTGTGCTTGAATGGTCAATTATTTCTCGCATGTGCTTGCCTTGGAAGTCTTTTCGCCGCCGTCCCTGGCGGTCAAGATTCCCGCATCAAATACAGGTGTGATAGTTGGGATTCTGGCAAGCGATGTCTATTTATAGTCTGCCTTGGGATTCTCGGATTCTTCCTTGGAAGTCTTTTCGTCGACCATTGCCCAATGGTGGTTGCCAGCGTGTCAGTTGTAGTCTTGTGGTGGCGGAGAGACTGTCGTGCGTTGCAGGCCACGCTTGATCTACCTCTTGCGCTGGGATTGGCTGGAGAACTGCAAGTAACGGCGTGAGTCGCGGTTGGTAGCGTTGATCCCCACCTCATTGGCTTGTTTAGTCTACGCCGTGCCTGCCGCCTGCAACCGCATTAATAAGCTCCAGGTGACGCCAATTAGCTATGAGTATTAGGCTGCCACATAGGCTGTTTTAAATATGGGGACTGAGTTGGCCACTTGGACTGCTGCTAAGCCTTGCATTTTTTTGAGCCTCACTGGTACCGAATCCAATATAAATATATTATTTTATTTCAAATAAATACGA
The DNA here is from genome assembly GCA_033239525.1 of Nepenthes gracilis. NCBI lineage: Eukaryota > Viridiplantae > Streptophyta > Magnoliopsida > Caryophyllales > Nepenthaceae > Nepenthes > Nepenthes gracilis. Next base: position 14,699,286 of record BSYO01000016.1, on the reverse strand, counting down.
ATTTTTAAAATTATTTTAATAGATTATATTTTTATATATTTAATAATTTTTTTATAAAAAATAGTATTTAAGTATGTACCTAGTTAGTATTTTAATTTATATATTATAATTTTTAAATATTTTATATTTTTAGATATTTTTTATATAATTTTAAATTTAAAAATAATTAAAAATAAAAAAAATTATGACCTAGCCTAAATCCATCTAGCTTAGATTATAAAGGGGCAAAATTTTAGTACGGGTGACCTAGTCGCATCCGGCCTAACTTGACTTTCTAATTATAATTTTTATATAAATTTAGTTTGTGTTTGGCTTAAATTTAATTTTAATTAAGTTTAATTTAAAAATAATAATTTAAAATATATTTTAAAATAATTGTTTTCCTATGTCAGAAATAAAAAATATTAAGGGTATTGAAATTTTTTATTTCTTATTTTTAAAATTATTATTTCTACTATTAGAATAACTAAAACATAGAATAGTAATTTTACTAAAAATAAGATAAAAAATTTATATTCCATTCCATACTATCAAATATAATATAACTGTTATAAATATGATAATGTTCAAAATAAATAAATAAAATTATAGTAGTTGATAAAAAATATCCATAAATATTTAAAAAATCTCACCTACAAATGATAAGATAATATAATTAAATTTAATATAATTTATATACTTAAAATATAAAGTCAAATGATATCATATGAAAAAATATAAATAAGTTATGATTGAATGACTTAAAGTAATGTGGATAAATATTATTTAAAATTACAAGTGAACTAAGCCAAGTGAAGGGGGGGAAAAATAAATTAACATAGTTAATTTTATAATATAAAACCTAAAATTTTATTATTGTTGGTTTATAAATTTTATATATGTAGTAAAAGTAATATTTTTATACAAATATAACAGATAAATGATTAACAGGTTGTATGTATAATAAAACCATTTTGAAAATTCTGTGGGCAGGTATCTCTGAGCTCTCTCAATTTTGTCCTATTAAAAAGGACGATCACGTTACCCAAATTTTAATAAATAAATACTAATATTATCTATCCATTTATTTATATTTTATTATATATATATATATATTTAATTTTTATTTTTTATTTTGAAAATTTTACTGAATCATGTGTATATATTGGATGACAAATTATAAATCCGTAAAATAAATAATAATTAATTAGTGCCTGTTGAAATTAATGTTTGTGTAGTGGTACCGTTGGCTAGAATCTATATCCTAGAGGCCTCGAAATCGACAGGCAGGTTAATTTAATGATGCCATAGGCCCACGATAAATAAAGTTCAAAACTCAAAGTTCTTGCCATTGATTAACTTAACCTACCAACATTATTTGGTTTAGATAATATTTATTTTTATATGATATATATATATTTTTTAATTTAGTAATATTTGATGTATATTTGAACCAGAATTTTTATTCAAGACAGTGATCACCTAAGGTAGGATCATAACTCAAATGAAGCAACCCCAACTTAATAAAATTAATGAGCCTTAATTTTATTTTAGATAAATATTCTCCGATATATAAGTCAGTATATTTAAAAAAAATAATGAAGAGAAATAAATTACTGAATCATTAAACTTTGCCAGAATTCTTGCTTTTAGACGGGTTAGGTGGCAACGGGCTGAGCACTATGATGGGTTTTGCGTGGGAAGTATGCGACCTTTTGGGGAGGTAAGCCTACTGTGGCTCAAGTGTCGAATGATATTCAGTTTTTCTTAAGGTGTGAGCATTAATGCTCTCCCTAGACAGGATCTTTGCTCGTAAGATTGTGGATAACAATCTGCTCTCAAAAATATTGAGATCTTTCTGGCAATAAATAATCTCTTTGTGAGAGGTTTTGTTATGATTTTACCCCTATAAATTAAGAATTTATCTTTTCCTTATAAAATTTTGAGAATTTGACGGCGTCTATTTAATAAGAGAGTACAAGGAAGAGAGTTTTATCAACTTGTTTTTTTATCTTGGAAGTCGGATTTCATAAATGGCAATTGTTAAATATTTATATGTTAGAAGCTAAATATTAGTAATTGATTGACTACTTGCCTATGGTTAGGAAGTAACATTTTCAAAAAATTTGATGAAATAAAACATGGTAAACTAATGAAGCGATGTGTGGTATTATATATGATATTGCAGCTATGAACTTATAAACAAAATAAAAATAAAATATTATATAATACCTTGATATATTTACGTTTTTTGGTAGTGCAAGATTTTCAAAAATTTTAATATATATATATATATAATTAAAATCATCATAACTCAAAAACATCAATAAAGCAATTAACAATATAGCCCCCGTTAGAAGGCCATGGCCGCATCATTATTAATAATACTAATCAACTACTAAAATCATGTCATTATTATTTAATAACCAATTAAATATAATCTATGTTATTCAAATAAATATATTTTTAATGATTAAAAGCTTCATAAAAGTTAATATATCAATTATATGAAATTATTCAAATGCTTTGAAAAAAGATAAAAAAATATATATAACTAATTATTACGACAATATATATGTTGCCTTAAAAAAGAGATACACAGCCAACAATTATAAATGGAAATCAATGTGTACGAAAACAGGTAGCCCATGCTTAGTTTTCATATATTTTCTTTGTTTATTTTTGTCGAATTTTGATAATAAACTTAGACAATTGATTAATTGAACATGAAATATTGATCTTAGGATATTAATATTGAATAACAAAGATAAGATTTGACACCAAATTTCATTAGTTCTTATGAGATTTCACTAAATATTCATTTATAATTTTATTAACTCTTATGCTACGTTTGGTTATTAAAATAAAATAAGGTGGGAATAAAATAATTATTTTCAATAATAGAATAGGATAATAATAGAGTTTAAAATTATTATTTCTATATTTGGTTATTGAAATAGAATAAGTTAAAAATTAATATTTTAATATTTAGTTTATAAAATAGTATGATGAATAAGATGGTAATTTATCATAATAAATTTTTTTACCCTTATTCAAGATAAAAGATATTATTTTTTCTTATATATATATACATATAAATATTATTCTTAATTATTATTTAATATAATATATATTTTTATCATATAAAATATATATTTAATCAATATTTAAATAATTACATTTATAAAATACATAATCATATAAAATATAATTATATCTCATGTAATATTTTTAAATAATTATATATTTAATAATTATATATAATATTATTATATAAAATATAAAATATATATGTTAAATATGTAATAATTATTATAATATATAAAATACATGTTTATTCCTTGTCTTGTATAAATACATAATTATATATAAATAAAATACATATTTATATATATACATATTTAATAAAATACATATTATAATATATAAATTATTATAATATATAAAATATATATAATATTTAATAAATATTATAATGTAAAATATATATTTATATAAAATACATATAAAATATAATTGATTGTTGTAATAATTATTATAATATATAATAATTATATAAAATACATATTTATTGTATATATTAAATATATATTATATTTAATAAATATTTAAATGATTATATGTATAAATACATATAATCATATAAAATATAATTATATATTATATAATATATATTTTAAATAGTTACATATTTAATAATTATATATATTTTAAATATAGAATTATTAAATATAATTCTAAACTTGTGATTCATTTATTTGTAATAGTGGCTAAAAGATGATTTTGTCACAAAATTATCAAATTGAAATATTGGTAGGAATATATTTTATTTAAAAATTTTCATTATTAAGAAATAAAATATCTGATTCACGTCTAAATGACATACAACCAACATATGTGTAAGGACTCATGCTGAAGTGCACTTGTCTTGTGCATTAGCGTGCTTTTTCCGGTATCTCTGCACATGAGACATGCATATCTTGTGTATGAGTATATTTCCTTTGATATTTCTATATCCGATGGGCGCATGACTTATATGTGTGTATTTCTCTCAATAACTTTATACTTGATATACGCCTGAAAGGCATACTAGTACTAGTTGTTGAAAGTCTTGCGCCTGATACTTTCGATTTTTAACTTTAAAGCGCTTATTTGTCCTATTTTTTAGACCATAATATATTTAATTTTCTTCGTCTGACCATAGCCACCAACCGTTGATGCATTAATTGCTATGTATGAAAAGAGATCATTCCGATGACAAAATATTTCTTTTACTTTTGAGAATTAAGATTTTCTTATCTCAAATATTTACTGGTTCCACTATTGTTTTCAAATTTGATGGGTCTTTAGTAAGGGTCATGAATTGAGAGTAAGTCAACTATTATTTGTGCATCTGTATTATATAGGTTATAAGTTAATTTTTATATTACATATGTTAATTTTACATTCTACACTGTATGCTATTATTATTAGTGATAAGTAACTTCTTGTACAATAATTGTTCTTTATGACATCTTTAAATGAATATCTTTTACATGTATTAAATATTTATATATTAATGCGTCTTTAAATTCGGGTTTAGACGAATTAGTGAGCCGTTTGATATCACTTGATAGGTTAAATTGAAGTGAGTCCGATCTTCGTTATTTCGAACTTAAATTCTATACACCACAACTAATAAATAAGAGATCAGAGGATTGGCGAGACTCACTCCCCATTATGTCCTCCAACTCTCAAGTTAAAAATTTTTTCTTAACTGAGTAAAAAAATAGGATGATTAGTGAATAATGCATCGATGTATATTTTAAGGAATTGAGTGTTAGTGGATGACTAGACTCCGACAAGTACATCTGGTTGGAGAGCGATTTTGTAATGGAGGATTGGACTCCAATAAATGCACTCAGTTGGGAAGCAATTTTGCGATAGAGGATTGAATTCCGTTGAGTGTGTTTGGTTGGGGAGTGACTTAGAGACAGGTGCACTTGACATGGAGCGGTTTAGATAGAGAGATGTGCTTAACGGGAAGCAACTTAGGGAGAAAAATGCGCTTAATGAGGAATGGCTTTGAGACAGATGTACTCGATGGGCAATGACTTAAAGGTAGGTGCACTCGTCGGGAAGCATTTTATGGAGAGAGGTGTGCTCGATGGGAAGCGGTTTAGTGATGTTTCGTCACGTTTGAGAGTTTGAGAATTTTGAGAACGCCTCGAAATTTATCCTTAGGGATGCTTTTTTGAGCCAAAAGTCCTTTTCTTTCGTAGAAGTAAAGAGGTATTTATAGTATTGGAGCCAATATTACCTTTATTGGGCCTCACGATTGGTGTTGTGTAGGTTTCCTAAGCCGTCTCAATGATTATAGGTAGTTGCAGATAGTAACTGTCACTTGAGAACATTTGTTGCGTTGCTATTACCTTTTTGGGGTGATTCACAATTATGGGATAATATTATGAAAATATTTGTTGAGTTGAAACTATTAAGTGGGTGCTATTGGGCTGTGTTCGTGGGCCTGCCTAGTGGGTGACTTCAATGGCCTGTATGCCGTTGGGTAGAGTTGAGTTGCGTAATTTGAGCCTCGGACTGCAATGAATTTTTCTTGGATTGTTGCTTTCTGAGGCGTTCTTACAGGCCGAATTCTAAGTCGACCCAATGAATTGTTGGACCCATCATATCTATTATATTTTTGCTATATTAAATGACCTAAACGTTAGTTAATTAGATGGTCTCAATCTTTCACACATTTTTTATGAAACAACTTAAAATTCTTGCTCTCAAATAAGACAATTCAAAATATAAAATTAATGATTTCGTCATTGTTATTTGAAGGGTATCAATTTATATTAATAACTAATGTTTATGTCAATATTTCTATAAATTTTGTGTCACGTCAAAGTCGATTGAATTAAATGTCAAGTAATATGTCTTATTTGCCTTTTCCGTTTAAACCGGTCAGCTTGTGATAATTGAATCCAAACCACATTAGTCCTAAATTTCTATAAGAATTTTGTATTGTATTATGATATTTTTAAATTGACAACAGAACATACCGCTAGCGATTAAATAGATGAAAAAAATAATAATCATTTATTTTTAATTTATAATGCTAACAATTAATTAAAAAAAGCAAATGGAATTGAATTCACTATAGATATTATTGGATATGGTTTAAGATAGGATCGCCTTGACTCGTTACTGTGTAGGGCTTATAAATCGTAAACCTATTGAAAAACATGAATCAAACAAATTATTAGGTCTAGAATGAAAGAAAATCTAATCAAATTACTAAATATCTAAATGATCCGACTATTGATAATACAGAAGATCAAATTACCAAACAATCGGTCAGTTAATAAATTCGAACGGTTAATCATAATAAATGTTATATGATTTGATAGATAAATGGTCGAATCAAATGAACTGTTGATATACTTAACAGACAGATGTTAGTTTTAGAGTTTATATAATGATTAAATCATTCAAATTTTAACATAAATAATTTTTTAATTAATGTGTAATGATACATTTTTATGAAAAATATGTTAATTGATAATAATATTATAGATACATCTATTTTCCTTAAACAATAGAAAGAAATTTAAATTTTTTATAAAAATCACAAGTTTATAACTTTAATCGTTTATATACTTATAAATTTTAAAAATTATGGAGCCAAGCTATCTATTTTTAACATTTTCTAATCCAAAACTTATTATAATCTTTTATTTTTTAAAAATAATTATTAACTTAAATATCAAAAAAATATTAAATAACTATCCAACATCTAACTTACAAACTAAATATAAATTTATAAAAAATAAATATAGCCCATATAATCATTATACATAATAATAATTATTATTATTTAATTTTGTTCATAACCGGACATAAACCATGACTAGTTTTAATATCTTAGCTGTGTGGACCCATCAATCACTGAAGCATAATTATTAAAATAATTGAAAAACCTGTAGGGCGTGGGCTCTCAAATAAGTATGTTTTCAACTGACTAAATTTTCAAAAATATGTAACAATGTAATTCAAAATTAAATTGGACATTAAATTATGTTGAGTTTTGATTTGTGGCCTAAAGGGTCATGATTTTCTAAATTTATTGAATTAACGGTCAATAAAAAAATAAAATTCAAATACATATCAACAACGAATAATATATATTTACTATATTATGAACTATATAATTTTTGTAATATATGATTTAAATAATGGCACTTTAATTCAATATGAACCAAAGCAAATTGTCCAAGCCCCTAACTGGTTTAGGAACATCTTCGATAAAGTTTTAACCAATTGGTGGGATAATTGGATAACCGAAGATATAAAAGATCGAGATAATTAATGATCCAGTAAAATCATAAACAATATATTTTATATTGACGAATAATTAGATATAATTAAGGGATAATTAGTCTTATAGAATAATTAGCCTTATAGAAAAACCTAATAAGTGTTAAATAATAACTGTATGATGATTACTAAATTAATATAAGTGATAGTTATATAATCGCCATAGCAATTGACATTAAATACAATTTAACGTTTTAAATAATAGTCATACTAATTTTGGACAAATAGTCTAATTGTTGCCCATACTATAAATACAGATTTCCAATTAGAAATGAGAGATGTCGCATTCTTTGGTAAACAACCGCCTATTGTAAATGCAACCAAAATATCGAAGCTAAGTCCTTCGAATTAAATTCCAATTTATGTTTATTTCACTCCCTCTTTTCTTTTTGTATATTTTAATTTATTTTAAAAAGATTATTAATTTAAACGTCAAAAATATATTATGGCGTGAATTCTATACACATTTTGCCTATTATTAATTTTGTTATGATACGTAGGATCTTGATTCAAAATTATAAAAATCTAACCCATTTTTTTTTGGATCAACCAAAAATAATTTTGACTATCTAATTTATATGATAATTTAGATTTAATGTACGTATTAGTTTTTTATTATTAGAAAAGCTATTATCTATTAATAAAAAAATTAAAAAATTTTAATAAATAAATATTATATTATTTATGAGTTAAAAATTATTTTAAATAAAACGTTTGTCAAAATAAAATATAATTCCTGTCAGTATTTTATCGAAATTTAAAATTTCTTCGTTAACAATAATTTTGGCCAAACTTTGTAAAACGAAGACAACATAAAGGGCACAAAAAGGTTGTCGGGGATTGGTGGGGTCCGGTCGAGCCTGCTTGTGTGGAGCTACCACTAAAACGACTGTCAGTGATAGGTCGGGTCCGAACGAACCTGCTGTGGGGTCCAGCGAAACATGCTGCATGACGGTGTATCCGGAGAGACAGCTCACCAAAGGGAACAATATTAGGAAACTAACGGCGCCGTTATTTACTCCAAGGATGACTGTCCACTTGCTCTATATAGGAATCTGACGTTGTTGCAAAATAATACAATAAAAATTAAATTTAAAAATTAATTTTATATGATTTTATTTTAAATTTTATATATATTTTTCGAAGTCATAATTAGATTAGTTTTTCAATTATTTGATTTAAAATAATTTTATATATTTGAGTTGCTTTAAATATTATTTTTTAACTTATTTTTAATACAAAACTGTTAAATATTTATAAACATCATTTATATAATCTATTAACATGATTTTATTTATATAAATATTTTTATATTTGGAATGCTTAATTTATTTAATAATAATAAATTTCTTCTATGATAGCACCATAATACTGGTACTTAATGCTGGAGAGTAATTATTTTAAAAACTAAAAATTTTAAATAAATAAATAAATAAATATATATATATATATATATATATATGTGAAGATTATCATATTAATGTATAAATTTATTTACCAAATATATTATTATTTTAAATATATTATATTTTATTTGTTATTGGAATACAATAATTTTATATATAAAAATTATTCAATAACGTGAAATGATTTATTTTTTTTATATTCTTTAAAATAATATTAAATAGTATAATTCTTAAAATTTGACAGCTCTTTTGTCTTATTACCCACGTGGATGAGTTGTATACGGACACGTATTCCAGCACATGGAGCCCTCTTCAAAATACAAATCTCTGTTATACCACGTTTGGCTGTCGCGAAATTCGGTGCCATATAATAAGTAATTAATTTCTCTGTGGGCCCTTTTTGTAAATAAGATAGCGTGGGTTACGTATTTTGGTCATTTTCCTCGATATTATTTGACAGCGAACTCAAATCAATATTTTTTTTTAATACGATAATTATTTATTTATATATTTTTATATAAATTTATTAATATAGATAAATAAACTAAATATTATATATTTAGATTATTTAAATGATAATAGAAGGATGTAACACTTTTTTTATTTTATTAATTAAAAACTTATCTTATAAGATTATTATTAAAAGTTAAAAATTATCATATATTTTAAAGTAATTTAAAAATATCAAATATAATCACCATTTACCAAACTTAATTAAATGTATAACTTTATCTAATGTCATTGCTACTCACCAAAGTAACTATTAAAGCCACTGTGGGCCTCGGAAGACGAGAACATGGATGCTGTAATGTCATACAGATATTGCAGCATCTGTGAAATTGTTGAATTTAAAATCCAACAGCACATATTTTTTATTATAAAAATAATATGTGTTGTTGAATTTAAAATTTAACTACTCTACAAACACCATAGATAATACAATATTTATATAACGTTGTAGCGCCACTCAGTATATAAAAGATTGATATTAACCTAAAGTATGTCATAGTGATCAAATAAATTTTTTTGACAAAAAGTAAATTAATATTAAATTATAATTTTAAGATAATTGATGCAATTAAAATTAAAATAAAATATCTAATTTTAAAAGAAAAAAATTTAACTATTTTTATAAGAGATATAAATCCTTAAATTTGCGTCAAATCACCGTCTTTTAAAAAATAAAAAATAAAGGTGGCACAATTATGACATGGAATCAAATGGAGCTTCAATGATTGAAAGTGATATGGCCTTTTTTTTCTGGCAAATACGATCAATAGAATTAGCTCAAATGCAATTAATTAGAAAATAAGGTATAAAAATTTTATTAAAATAAATATAATCTATTTTTAATTACTAAATTAAAAATTAAAATTTAAAATATATTGATGCGTCTAAAATCAAATTTTAAATGGGTTCAAATTATATTGATCGTTGAATTCGACTCCATCCACCAAGTCTAGATTCTGCATACCACTAAAATAAATGATAGGTCAGGTGTCAGTGGGATGTTATCCCACCGAAAATATTTTGATATTCAAGTCAATAAAGCAATCTTCCAAGAATCGATAAGGTAAGAAAAAGAGAAGAATAAAGAGAAAAATAGAGAGTATTTGTGGTGATTATTTGGCTCTCGTTGAGAGAGGTTAATATTACTCGTGAGGAGCGTTGATTCCTATCCCAAGATTCTGAAAAATTGTAGCGACAGGAGAGAAAGAGAGCGTGGGCGTCTTGTAAGCATGAGAGGACACTGTGTGAGCTCTAAGGGATTTTTCAGGAAAATAGGAATGTAAGCGTGAGAGCGATTGAAGTAGGTATGAGAGTATTTGTTATGTGGACTCCATGACCTTCTTATAGTTGAGAGGCTGGGCATCATTCCTTATGCAAGAGTGTTTGATTTCAGTACTCTGTTGGACCAACTTCCTTTCTTGGCGTTGACATTAATGGCGGTAATGGCTCATTGGGAAGATTGTCTTCATTATATATTTTGTAACTATTAGGGTTTGCAATAGACAGGGGAGAGAATCCAGCGCTTTTCTCATGGAGTGTGCTCTGAATTTGTTAATGACCGTTGTCATGGAAGTTGCCTTTTGGGAGAGCGCAAAATCAGGGAAGAAGGTCATTTCTGGTCCCGGACGAGAATGCAGGTCAAACTGGGCTTGACCTACATAAGGCTTGCTCATGGGCCGGCCCACTGTAGTGCTGTCGGTCAACAAAAATGTTGATCGTCTTTTGTACCAATTGTCCGTCCTTACACTAGTTTCCTTTTCCTTTCGTCTGATCAACAGTTCGCGTTGACCGTCCAAGCTTATATGTGGGCCCCTATGGATTTGGGCCACTCCTCCTTGAGCCAGTCCATTATGGGCGTACCCATCACTAACTCCCATGTTGGTGGTTTGAATTCTGGCCTCTAGTATATTCGTGGTGGGTCTCGTGTCTTGATGCCCACCAGGACCTGCTATTCTGGAGAAGGGAGCGTTGATCGGAGTGGTTAACCGTCTAAGGTAGAATTTGGAGAATTGTTGAAGGAAGCGTTGATCGGATTAGTTGATCGTCTAAGTCAGAATCCGGAGAACTTGTGGGAGTGGAGTGACGCGCCATCATAAGCTGTTTCGTCAGACGAAAAGGTGGCCACGTGATTACACACGATGAATTAAAAATCTCGGTAATTAATGCACCGGTGGATCTAATTCGTCAGTGTCCGTTCAGGAGGCGCCACGTGGCAGCAATGATGGAGCCCTTTTACGAGGCGGTTATACCAACCGGAGTTCACATTGCCTTTAAGTTGTTTGTCCGTTTTCCTTTTGAATTTTTTACGCTTTCCTTCCTTTCTTCTTCTGCTGAAAAATTCTAAGTGTTCTACAACTTCCTTACCTCCACATCCATGACTTCCGCTCTTGAAATTATCTCAATTCTTAGAGAGTCTGATGTTAAGGAATTGTACGTCGAGTACAATATTCCAAAGGAGATTATTTTTTAGGTTTCGGTCAAGGAAGACAGAGCGTGCTTGCCACCGGCGGGAAATTCATTACGGTCTATGAGGCCCACTTGAGGAGTGGCCTATGCATCCTAGTCCCCAGCGAGTTGCTTGAGATCTTCACAGCCCTACAGGTCCCCGTCACGTAGTATCATGCGAACGCCGTGAGGTACCTGTGCACCTTCTATATATTTCTCCGTCATCATGTGAAGTGGTTGACGACGACAATGGTGAGGGTGCTATTCAAGTTTAATTAGGGAGCGGAGTGGATCTCCTTGTCTCCATGCAGCAGTCTCCAGGTTAGTATTGTCATTTATGATTCATTAAAGAATTGAAAGAACCAATTCTTCTTTATCTGTGTGGATGGGTCTTGACCGGTGGCTAGAGAATGGGGCAAGGTGCCGAAAGTTTATACTGGGACCCCTTCTGAGGGGGAGGCAGAGTCCACGAAGTGGTTATTTGAGTTGGTGGGGAACGACCTTGTAGATTTTCGGAGAGACCACTTGGTCTCTCGTGATGAGGCTGAGAAGGCCAAGTGGGGGCCTCCGTCACCGGAGCAAAAGATGATGAAGGCCTCCAAGAAGAGGGAGATCGGGAATTCTCGAAACTAGGAGCCAATCGGCGAAGGTTCTCCCATCAGCCCAACAACGACGGTGGCAGTAGTAAGGCCTTCTTCGTCTTCCTCCACCGATCTTAAGAGTGTGCTAATTCGCCAGCTTGCAGGAGTGGGGGACAACTTTGACATATGTGGCGAAGGTTCTGCCGGTTGAGGTTTTAAGGAGGGCCTTCTTCGTCTTGCCCTCCCGCAGTCGGAGCACTTAATGCGGTTGGAGCCTTTCCCAGAGCCCATTATTGAGCGTGCTGCTGATCCGTCGGAGGAGATACCTGCCGGGGATCCTAGGGAGGCGCTGCTGAGCCTCCCTTGGGCGAGCCGTTGTGCCATATGACGAGCCTGCTCCTGAGGAGATTTAGGAGGAGCAAGGAGCACCAACTGCCGGAGAGCCTTAATCGGCGGTTGAGGTTAGAGTGGAGATCGTAAAGGAGGCCGTCACTAGAGAGTCTGCAGAGGCAGTGGAAAGGTCGGAGGAGGCTGCTGTTGGAGAGCTAGCAGGGACGGACGACCTTATGGAGGAGCTACGGGAGGAGACTACGGTGGAGGCCACTACTAGGTCTGCTCGAGAGGGTTCCATTTCTGGCCCTTCATTGTCCGAGCCAAGATCTCGTTCCAGGCCAGTGCTTCCAGCACGCAGGATTTGACAAGTGAATTTTTACAACCCGCCTTTCCTTTTAGTTTAACCGCTACTAACACTTATTATTTTTGCAGAAAGAAAAAGTCTTCGGCAGTGTTGTTGAGGCGATTAGTTAGCGAGACTTGGCAATCGTTGACAGGGATAAAGTGATTGCTTGGCTCAACGAGGAGCTAGAGACGATGAGGGCGGAGCACCAGGAGGACGCGGTCGATCTAGGGTCCGTGTTGACCAACCTAGAGGTGGAGAACACCTTGCTAAAAGAGGAGAACGTAGCCTTAAAGATGCCGTGGTGTCGGGTCTAATTGAGGAGAATGATAAGCTGAAAGAAGATAATGCCTGCCATAAGGATGAGATCGATCGGGCCACGAGGCGCGTTGACTAGCTTGCGGGGCAAATATCCACATTACAGAATGAGCTAACCACCCGCATTTGCCATCACGAAGTTAAGAACATGCTGCTGGCGTAGTTATGGGAAAGGATCAACATTAGTCGGCGTATTGCTTGGCTAATTGATCCCAGCTTTCCAATCAAATTTCTTAATCCGAAGAACCGCTCTGCTCAGCATCGTGAAAGCCTCATGGGGGAGCCCCGGGTTAGCTACGGATCATCAGCGCCTTTTTTCGGGCGCTCTACTCCTCCTTATCTTTTGTAACTAATGTATTTTTTGAGTAATTGTAATCAATAAAATGGTGGCTTTATTGATATTATGTGTCTTTTGCCTTTTGTTGTTATCTTCGTTGCTGAGTTTTTCGCCAACTCTGTGTACACAGGTTGGCTGTCTACCTTGCTTAAGACGTTGTTGGTGTTTTTTGAAAGACTTGAGCCTTTAAGTAGACATCAGGGTTAACTTGGATGTCGTGCCAAGTCTGATCTATTCTCACACGAGAGCAAATGTTTGGTGGTGCTGCCCTAGTGCGTACTTGGGCGGCCAACGTTTGGGGCGGACTACCCTACTTCTGTCGAGCATCATTGACTGATCATAATATCTCTTTATGTAGGAGGTCATCGAGCGTGCTATTTAAGTCCCCTAAGATTTTGACTGCAAATGGGCCACTTGGATGATCGAGGTTTAATTCGACCATCAGTAGGCCGCTTGGTTGACTAGGGTTTAAGTACGACTGCCTATAGGCTGCCCGGATGACCGGAGTTTAAGGACGATTGCTCGTGAGCCACTCGGATGACTAGGGTTTAAATATGACCCCTCATGGGCCGCTTGGATGACCGGAGTTTGAATACGACCGCTCATGGACTGCCTGGATGACCAGGATTTAATAGCGAGCGGGTAAAAATTTGTCCGATTTAGTGGCAGTCTAGGTTATTTTAGTCCTACAATCAAACATATAGACACGCGCATACATACATAACATAAAAGGAAGATAGTAATATGATACAATGCACAAGAAAAAAGGATACTTATTAAAAAAGTACATTCTCTTATAAACACACATATGGACGACATACCTGGACTTTTACTGGAAGAAGCGCTTAAGGTGGGTCATGTTTCACGTTTGTGAAACCAACTTGCTGTCCTGGATCTGAAGCTTATATGCTCCGTTCTGCAGGATGGCAAAGCTAAGAAAAGTCTTTACCGGTTAGGGGAAAGCTTGTTCCGGTTGGTCACCTTGCCGATGGCTTTGACGCTCTGCAAGACCAAGTCCTCAACATTGAATTGCCGTGGTTTTACTTTCTTGTTGTAGTAATGCGTGATCCGTTATTGGTAGGCTGCAGTTCGTATTTTGGCAGCGTCACAGGCTTCTCCTAGCAAGTCCAGTGCTCCCTGATTTTCTAGGAGTTGCCCTGCGGGTCAAAGGACTCGATTCGAAGACTTGGAAGCCTGATCTCAGCTGGAATCACTACTTCAGTTTCGGAATAGAGACTGAAGGGTGTCTCACGAGTTGGATCCTTTGGAGTCATCCGATAAGACCAAAGGACGGAGGGCAGCTCGTCCACTCAGGAGCCCCCGGTGTCCTCCAGCTTGGTCTTGAGACAGTGGAGTAGCGTGCGGTTTATGACTTCCACCTGTCCATTTGTTTGCATGTATGCTACCGAAGTGTGGACCAATCTGACGTCCAAATTGGTACAATACTTGATGAAACGCTTACCTGAGAATTGGGTTTTGTTGTCGGTGACGATAACCTCGGGAACGCTAAATTTGCTTACTAGATTCTGGCGGATATATTTAAGAGTGCTGTGCTTTGTGATTTTGGTTAGTGGGATGGCTTCAACCCACTTGGTGAAGTAGTCAATACCTACAATAATGAATTTTCTTTACCCTACAATTATGGAAAATGGGCCGAGATTATCAAGCCCCCATTGTGCGAATGGCCACAGAGCCTGGAGGAATTTTAGCTCAGCGGGCGGCTGGCAGTGAAGATTGCCATGAAGTTGACAGTTTTCACACCTCTTTGCGAACTTGAGCTCATTCTTTTTTATCGTTGGCCAGTAGTAACCCTGGTGTATTATCTTGAATGCTAAGTTCTTACCGGCAATATGTGATCTGCATATCCTGAGATGGACTTTACCGAGGGCGTATTTGGCCTCTTCAAGAGTGAGGCATCGGAGGTACGGAGTCGAGTAACCACGGCGATATAGCCGTCGATCGACCATCGTGTACCAGCCGGCCATCTTCTTAACCTGCTTAGCTTCGTCTGCGTCTTTTAGAAGTGCTCCATCTGTCAGGTATCTTTAGTACAGTGTCATCTAATTTTCTACTTTAGAGATCTACATCGCTACCTACCCCTCCGTGCTGGGAGTGCTGATAATTTTTCGCACATCCCTCAAGTACTGCTATAGATTTTCGACTGCCGCCGCCCTGGTGATTGGTTGGCCTTCCAGTTCTCAATCCTAGGAACATGAACAAGGGTCATATTGTCAAATTTTCCGTTGATCTCCTTCGCCTTGGCCAAGTATTTAACCAAGTGAGGGTTGCTTGCCTCAAAACTCTCGTTAACCTGATTGACAACCAATTCTGAGTCGCTGTAGACGGTCAACTGCCTAGCTGAGTACTCTTTAGCCAATCTCAATCCTGCCAACATGGCTTCGTATTTTACGACGTTATTGGTCACTAGGAAGTCGAGTCTGAGCGAGTGCTTCACTTCAAACTTATTCAGGATTTTTAGGACTACTCCGGCTCTACTGTTTGAGTCCGTAAACAATCAGTCCACGTTGAGGATCCATTCGAGCCCCTCCTCGCTCTGTCATGCATTCTCAGTGGGCTGTTCCTCAAGAATTGGTACCGTGGTCTCGATAATGAAGTCAGGTAGAGCCTGCCCTTTGACGGCGGGCCTGGGCCGAAATTCGATGTCAAACTCTCCCAATTTGATAGTTCACTTTACCAGTCGTCTAGAAGCGTCAGGCTTCTGGAGAATATTTTTTAGTGGCTGGTGAGTGAGAACAATCATGTGATGAGCATGGAAGTAAGGTCTCAGCTTCCAGGAGGAAAAGACAAGAGCCAAAGCTAACTTTTCTGCGCATGGGTAGCGCGCCTCTGGGTCGGTTAATATTTTGCTTTCATAGTAGACAGGTCTCTGGTTATCAAAGTCCTGGCATACAAGGGCGAAGCTGAGGGCCACTTCTGATACCGCTAGGTAGAGGTATAACTCTTCTCCGTCCTTGGGTGACGGTAGTAACGGTGGGCTGGCCAGGTATTACTTCAATTCCTCGAAGGCTGTCTGGCACTCCACAATCCACTGGAATCCATTTGCTTTCGTTCCCCTAAATACCTTAAAGAAATATTGGTACTTGTCTCCTGACATTACTAAGAAGCGGGACAGAGCCGCCAGTCGTCTGGTTAGCCGTTGGACGTCCTTGATGGTCCGTGGTGGAGACATGTTCTCGAAAGCTTTAATTTTCTTTGGGCTTGCCTCGATCCCTCGTTGGGAGACGATAAAATCTAGAAACTTCCTAGAGGAGATTTCGAAGACGCACTTGGTGGGATTCAGCTTCATTTGGTATGCGCGGAGTACCTCGAAAGATTCGGTTAGATCGCGAATATGGTTATTGGTGTCTCTGCCCTTGACGAGCATATCATTGACGTAGACCTCCATACTACGGCCGATCTATTTTTTGAACATTTTGTTCACAAGCCGTTGGTAAGTGGCGCCCACATTTCTTAGACCAAAAGGCTTGACCTTGTAACAATATGTGCATTGGTCCGTCATGAATAAGGTGTGGTCCTCATCCTCTAGGCTCATCCGGATCTGGTTATAGCCCCAGTACACGTCTATGAAGCTCAACAACTCGTGTCAAGATATCGAGTCCACTAATAGGTCGATCCGAGGTAAGGAAAAGCTGTCTTTAGGGCAGCCTTTGTTAACATCGGTGAAGTCGATGTACATTCATAATTTTTCGTTACTTTTCTTTACCAGGACAATGTTAGAAAGTCAATTTGGGTATTAGATCTCCCTGATAAAGCCGGCATTCAACAGCTTTTTTACTTCTTCTTGGATGGCGTTTAATTTTTCAACGGAGTGGTTTCTCCACTTCTACCTGATGGGCTTACGGCTGGGATCGATACCCAACTTATGGATTATTACTCTGGTCAGAATCTCAGGCATGTCTATGGTTGTCCACGCGAAGATGTCAGCGTTCTACCGTAAAAACGCGATCAACTTATTGTGCAGTGTCCCGATGAGTGAGCCGTTGATTTGTACACACCTTTTTGGATCTTTCGGGTTTAGTGGGATTAGATTGGTTACTTTTCCGGACTACGCTTACTGTAAAGTTGCTTCGTCTTGATGGTCGAATTCTCCTATCGATCTGGCGCTGCCACTTGTGGCGATTTGGGACATGTAACATGTCCACTTAATGATTTGGTCACCTAGTACTTCACCTACACCGCAAGCTGTTGAAAATTTTATTTTGAGATGCGGTATTGAAATGATGGCTCCAAATGCTGTTAGGCACGGACTGCATAGTATAGTGTTGTCAACGGAGGGAAGGTCCACTACTAAGAAGGTGAGTGTTTGACTCACCATTCTTGGATATATACCCAGGGTTACTTCTAACTGGATTGTCCATTAGACAGGCACTGGTTCGTAGTCAAGGCCGTATAACGGGCCTTCAGCAGGATTTAACCGACTTTTTTTTAAACCAAGTTTAAAAAACGCATCAAGGTAAAGTAAATCACGCGAACTTCCATTATCAATGAATATTCTTTTTAGTTGATAGTCGACTCTACCGTTTGAAATGAGGACGGATACAACTAGGGGATCTGCTTGGGGAGAAACTACATGCTCAAAGTCATCATTACAAAAACTAATGACGTTACTCTCGGTGCGCTGCTTCTTCTTCCCAACATGCTACTCCCTATGGTCCGCTGAAGTCATGGCAGATCGAGTTGTAATCATGTTGATTACTCCTACCACAACCCGATTAAGTGGAGGAGACAATTTCGGGCCTTCACTGCCTGCTATGCTGGAGCTTTGGCCAGGGTTCTTGACGAACCTGGTAAGGTGGCCTCTGCGGATCAGTTCTTCTATCTTCTACTGGAGTGTTATGTAGTCTTCGATGGAGTGTTCGAGAAATCGATGAAAATCACAGTACTTGATTGGATTCATTCTTTCTGCTTTCTTAAGTGGCTTTGGCCACTTAAGGAACTTCTCATCCCTAATTTGCATAAGGACGTTTGAACGTGTATCAGTCAAGGGCATTAGGCTGATTGGCCCGTGGTCCTTGCGCTCTGGTGATCCAATCCTATGGTGCTTCCGGAAGGAGTGATTGCCGCTGCTATACTTCCTTTTTCCTTAAGCAGGGAAAGAGCGAGGCTGTTCAGTCCGCTCGAGATATTTAGCATCGTTGGCTTCATTTGCTGCTACGTAGGCACTGGTGATAGATTTCACTTCCCGAAAGGTCTGTGAATTCTTATGCATCAGGTGCCTAAAGAAATCTCTATTCGTCAGCACAGAGATGAAACTGTCCAATTTCATCTCCTCCGTGAGTCTACGGATCCGCCTAACTTCTGCCACAAAGTGATCCAAAAGCTTTCGCAAATTCTCGCCGTGCTTCTGCTTGATATGTGATAAGTGCGAAGGCTGCTTCTCCTCTCAGCGGCTGGAGGCATACTGCGATAGGAAGAGGTCAGCAGCTCTCGGAAATTTCAGATTGAATCCGAGAGGAGATGATGGAACCAATTACATGTGTCCCCTTTTAAGGTAAGCGGGAAGCAGCGACACATGGCTGCGTCCTCCAACCCTTTAGACCTAGATGGGTGCGAAAGTGGGTAAGGTGATCGACGGGATCAGCGCTCCCATCGTACGAGTTAAAGGTTGGTATTTTAAACTTTATGGGCATGGGACGGCTCAAGATCTCTACTGTGAAAGGAGATCTGTCCAGATCTGTCGCGCGCTCATCGCGGTTCTAGATTTTCTCTCGTCTTGGATCTGCTCGAGCTGTGCTGGCTAATCTTTTGGAGTTGAGGAATGTTCTTAACTCCGTCCTTCCTCTGGTGTGGCCAATAGCCGGTCAGCTACTGCCTACAGTGGATTTGACGGCCCGGGAGGCTCCTTCTTTGACTCGGGGCCTCAATTCCGTCCGACTATATTGGGGGTTCCTTCGCTCCGGACTTTCATTCGGAGTCATGCTGCCTAAATGCTCCCTAGACCTTAGTCGGCTTCAGGCCTATGAGGGCTCTGACATCTTAATGTTGGCCAGTCTTCTGAATTTCTTGGCCAGTTTCTTCTTCCTTTGGCCTCCTCTCTTGGAGGCCAGTGTGGGGCTACTATTGACGGAGCCCCTACTGTGCGGGCTCTTGGCGTGAGTAGAGTATTTGGAGTATCTTGTTCGTATTCTGCATGTACTCCACCAGATTGTAGAATAAGGGTGCGGGCACCCCGTTGGCCGTCCCATTGACTAGAGTACCAACAGCGTGGTCCTGGTCGGGGAGGTCATGTGTCTCACGGGCTCGCTGGCTTGTGCCCTCATATTTATCATTTCAGATGATGACATGGATTCTGAAGGTGTGGCTGAAGAAAGTATTTGAGCAAGGTGGTGGGCTTTTTGTAAGCAGTTTCCACAAACGGTGCCAATGATGCATCCTAAAACCAAACTTTGTACGGGTTCGGGTTACATTGATCGTTGATCCAATTCCGTCCACCGAGTTTGGATCCTGCACACTATTAAAACAAACGAGAAGTCAGGTGCCGACGGGATGTTGTCCCATTGAAAATACTCCAACACTCAAGTCAGTAAAATAACCTTCCAAGAATCGAGAAGGTAAGAGAAAGAGAAGAGTGAGGAGAAAAACAGAGAGTGTTTGTGGTAACGATTTTGCTCTCGTTGAGAGAGGTTAATGTTACTCGTGAGGAGCGTTGATTTTTGTCCCAGGGTTCCTAGGAATTGTAGCAATAGGAGAGAAAGAGAGCATGGACGTCCTGGATGCGTGAGAATTTGAGAGGCATTGTGTGAGCTCTAAGGGATTCCTCAGGGAAAAAGGAACGTAAGCGTGAGAGCGATTGAAGTAGTTATGAGAGCGTTTGTTTGCTGAAAGAAAGCGTGTTCTGGAGTGTGGACTCCATGGTCTTATTATAATTGAGAGGCTAGGCATCCTTCGTTAGGTAGGAGTGATTGATTCTAGTGCTCTGTTGGACCAGTTTCCTTTCTTAGCGTTGGCATTAGTGGCAGTAACGGCTCCTTGGGATGATTGCCTTTCTTCTATATTTTGTAACTGTTAGGGTTTACAGTAGACAGAGGAGAGAATCCAGCGCTTTTCTCATGGCGTGTGCGCTGAATCTACTGATGACCATTACCATAGAGGTTGTATTTTGGGAAAGCATGAAATCAAGGAAGAAGGCTGTTGCTGGTTGAGGACGAGAATGCAGGTCAAATTAGGCCTGGCTCACATAAGGCTTGCTCATGGGACGACCCACTGTAGTGTTACCGGTCAACAGAAATTTTGACCGTCCTTTGCACCAATTGTCCATCCTTACGTTGGTCTCCTTTTTCTTTCGTCCGGTCAACGGTTCGCGTTAATCGTTCATGCTTATATGTGGGCCATTGTGGATTTGGGCTGCTCCTCCTCATTGGGCCAGCCTACTATGGGCACACCTATCATATATATTTAATTTTAATTTTATTAGAATTTTAGTTAGTTATAATTTTAATTTTTTATTTAAATTATATAAAAAAATTATAATTTTAAGAGGAAAATAAAATTAATGTATGATTAACCTTTTAATTTATATATAAAAAATAAAAAAATTATATTAATATAAATTTTTAATTTTTAATGTATGATATTTAATACAATATAATTTAAAAAAATCTCAAATTTTGATGTAATATATATTATTTTAAAATATTTATTAGAACATAAAATTTTTAAGTGTTTAAATAATATTTTTATATAATTTTTTTAAAAAATAAAATAAAAATAAGGTTCCCTTATTTTTATTTTTTTTTATCCCCTCATTACAAATATTTATAATAAAAAAATTGAGATTGAGCCCCTAAAAAAAATAAAAAAAAAATCTATAATTATTTATATAAATATTTTTTCTACGTACTAAAGAGGGACTTTAATTCATATATTAAAATCCTAATCAATACAAAAGGCTAATGTCTGAAAAACTATACAATATATTAAAAGTGTTACATTATTCAATGAAATTGATGGTTTTAGGTCACATCATCTTATTACCCTGTCATATTATATATTTTTTAAATATCTAATTTTGTAATAATTTTATTTTTTAAATATGTAAAAAAATTATCTTCACACTCAATGCTATGATTTTTCATATATTATTGATAATATATAATATATATTGAAGTACAATGAATAATAATAAGATATTTCTTTTATTTATGATATAGGAACCTTTTTTTAGACAACTGGAACTTCTAATTTGAGTTGTGTGGAGTGTCAACGAGTTATCATGTTTATTAATAATTATATTCATTTTTAATATATTAAAATAAATTTAATTTAATCCAAAATGATAAATTATTAATTTAATAATATGTTGATGAATTAATAATTTAATAGTTATTAATTCTGTCACCATTACCGAACCAAATCCTCCATTGGTTGCTCTTACAGCGGTTAGGGTTAGGGCGTGATCAAAAGATTTGAGTATCTGCATAAGTGTTCTCTATCTAAAATTCTCCAGTCTGATTCTCCATCTAGATGATTCTTGCAACTTTATCTGGTTGTTGAGATCTCTCTCGTCTTTTGCTGAATTGATTCGATTCGGTAGAGTCTGGTAATGGTGGTATAGAAGAGCTGAACTTTTGATCCAAGTGTTGAAGGAGGTGAAGAAGAGGGGAAGAATGGTGTTTGGAACGGCAATTAGATTCTTGATAGCGAAGAAACCGAAGCCGAAGATGAAGCCAATAGAGCTGAAATCTCCACCTGAGCAAACTCAGACAATTACGAGGGTCCTCTTCGACATCGTCAAGGAACACGGCCCTCTCACCATTGCCCAAACTTGGGAGCGCGTACAGGTCTCTCTCTCTCCCTCTCTCTCTCTCTATATATATATCTGTGGAATCATCAAGAAAATTACAGTAGTCGCTTCAATTTTGCACAAAACTAGACTTGGTACAATTTACTTTCGATGATTTTGAGTACCAGTGTGGCGGAAATTTGAGGCGACGGAGTTATTTTGAAAGCAGTGGTAGCACTTCTGTTTTCATCTCATGACATTTCAAAATTAAAAGTATGATTTCCTTTGATTATGTTGGATGTTGTTTGGATGATCAAGATGATTTTCTAATTTATCTGTGGCATTGGGTGTTCTAATTGTGTGGAATCAGCTTCAAATGAATTCTTCTGGATTTCAATGTTATGTTGCAGATGATGAACTTCATCGATGGTGACTGGAGCATGGTTCTGAACTATTTTACTGCATAGATGTGATAATTTTCATTTTGATCTTTGACCCGTTCCAGAGGATTTCATTTTCTTGGTAAAACTAAGCAAATTTATATAAAACTGAGTGATTTTAGAACTACGTTATGTTTAGTTAGCAGAGAAGAAAATTTTGAAAATCAAAACCGTGCAAAAACATGAAAAATAATAGGCATCTCTAGTTATATTTTTTTCAATTATGATTTCATGATTTTCCATCCAAACTTAGAAATAACATTGGAAAGCTGAGGTTGGCCCCAGAGATAAGAGGATATGATTTTCACAATTTTACATGATGCAAATAGAACAAAATATTTCATACATTCTGATTGGTCAAATATCGTGGGCCGACCCAGAGTCCGAAGCATAGCAGCAAGGCCCCATTTGGCGGGAAAAAATTTTATTCTAGCGAGAAGAAGTCCCTCCTGGCGGGAAAAGTGGAACTCCATTTGGTGGGAAAGAATTCATCACCTTCTTCAATAAAAGGGGAGAAAAGGGATCAATAAAGGGGGGGCTATATCCCAAAACAGAGCAAGAAAATCCCTCAGCATTGCTCCTGATGGTGGCACCTTGGCGCCTCCGCTCTTGTTCTCTGGCCCCCTAGCGAAATGGAGCACCATGAAGCCCCTTGGATGGCGCCCAGCTCCTCTGTTCCTATTGTCGGTGAAACAGGACTTGAAGCCCTTCCACAATGGTGCCCAGATGTTCTCGCCGATCAGAGCACAAAGCTCTCTGCTAATGGTGACCAGCTCATCTTTGCTACTCTCAGGCCAAACAGGGCATAGAGCTTTCCCAACAATGGCGCCCAATCCCTTTGCTCACGTTTCTAGTGAAACAGAACACAGGGCTCTCCCGACAACGGCATCTGGCAGCTCCCCTCGAATTAGTGCGAAACAGAGCCTAAAACTACCAGCAATGGTGCACGGCCGCTTCTTCCTCCAATCAGGGAGAACGGAGCCCCCAACAGTGGCAGCTCATGCTCCCAGTGCTCTCAGCCAAAATAGAGCATGGAGCCCCTTTAATGGCACTTGACGAGGCTCTCCCTAAAATGGAGCCTAGATCTTTTCAGTAGAGCTAGACACGAAGGCATACACCTAAAACAACACCCATCTGTTCTCCCTTAAATCAGGTTGAAAAGGAATACCACACCCCTCATCAATAGTGTCCAGGGCTCCCAGAAGCCCTTGGTCAGCCATAGCGTAGAAGAGCTCACTGAGAGCGTTGCCCAGCTGTTTCCCCCATGAATCGAGGAAAATGGAGCCCAACTGAGCGCCCATTAGCAGAGTTTAATGTTCTTAGCCAAAATAGAGCATGAAGCTCCTACTGTGGCGCTCGGCAGATCTTTCCCAAATCAGAGCCAAACAGTGTTTAGTTCCCCCAAAATGGCGCCCAGCATCCTCTGAGTTCCCAACAAAACATGGCATGGAGAAACCCTCTAAAATGGTTTCCGGGAACGCAACACCTGCTCCCAACCAAATGAAGATCCAGAGGCCCCTAAATGGCGCCTGTAGCTCCCGACGTATCTCCCCAAGAGCTAATACGCTGCTGCCCTGCTTAGTTTAGATGGAGTAGAGCAGCCCTCTCCCTCTTTCTCCCTCATCGAGTCCTAAGCCGCTTCTCTGGATTCTGGAGCGGTTATTCGATCCTAAGCTGCGAGAGTGCCCTATTGCCCTTTGCTTGGGCACACCTAGTGAGCCGCCTCTTAGTTGGGAGCACTCAGGAGCTCAGTCCTCTACCTAGTGAACCGCCCCTTAACTGAACGCATCCAGAAGCTCAGTCTTTCACCTAGTGAGCCGCCCCTCAGTTGGGTGCACCCAAGAGCTCAGTTCTCCGACTAGTGAGGCGCTCCTCAGTGAGGCGCACCAAGGAACTCAATCCTTCGACTAGAGAGTCGTCCCTCAGTCAGGCGCATCCAAGAGTTCAGTCCTCCTCCTAGTGAGCCGCCCCTCGGTCGGGCACACCTATAGGAGTCAAACGTCCTCACACATCCCCCATTCATCTGTGTAGCTTTGCACTATCTAACATCCTTCTTGTATTTTTTTATTCTCTTGGAAAGATTTCTGACTTGAACGTCGCAGGATTTACGGCGGGAACACTTCTAGCCATCATCTGACCTCTTGTTTGTAGTTCGTGGTGTGCAAGTCCCAGGTTTACAACGACGGAGACCGGATCTGATCCAGTACGACGTTCAGCGGAAGATTGGAAGGCTCCCTAATCCGTATCGTAACTCGAGAATCAGGGACGCATCACATTTCATAATATTCTTATCCTCAGCTTTAGTGTTCCTCGATTTCTCTCATTGAAGATTAAATCAAACACATCAAATTGTTATAAATCCTTGTGATAGAAAGCTCAATAAGTTATGTTAGTATAATAAGTCTTCAAATTACCACCCAAACCATTTTGGGGGTGCTTGTCGAATCCAATTAAGATCCTCTCATTTTTTTTATTCTCTCTTACATTCCCATGTTAAGAAGTTTATTATGACAACTTGTATGGCTAATGTTATGATAACACACTAAATGTGTTAGACCTACCTTATGATTTTAGCTGTCCAAATTATTAGGATAAAATCTTCACTATTAAAATTATGAGAGGATTTTATCGATTCCCAATCATGCAATGGACGTAGTTTTGTTCGTTTTTCAGGAGGTTGGTTTGAGGGGACTGACTAGCAAAAGGCACATGAAGGTAATCCTGAGATGGATGAGGGAGAGGCAGAAAGTCAGACTAATCTGCAACCACGTAGGACCTCACAAGCAATTCCTATATACAACATGGTTCACAAAACCCTACATAAGCCCAGCAAAGTCAACAAAGAATCCTTCAAAATCAGAATCTTGTGATTGAATGGTACGGCCTGATCACAAAGCGAGCTCGGACCTTTGAGGTTTATCTTCTTGGCATTGAAGAGCTGTGCTTAAACTTCTAATGTGAATTGCATGTGGGCATTTTCTTTTTGGAAACTATGAAAATTTCTTATAAGTTTAATTGTAGGATATGAGAGCTTCTCCTAAGGTGCCATGCCTTGACAATGAAGCCTCCATTATAAGCTCACTAGTCTTGCTTTCATTCTCAAATTAATTCTCAGTTATCATTAAGAATGTGCTTACTTGTATATTTGGAGAGAAGTTATGGTCCTCTTAGTGAGCCGGCTTCTATATTTACGTAACGGTCAACATTAAAAATTAAAAAATAAATTATAGAAATTAAATAGTTATCTAAATTATTTAATGCAATTTCTATTATTTATTTTTTTAACTTTTAATCATAACCGTTGGATAGATATGAGAATCATCCTATTATGAGGGCCATAACAACACTTGTACATTCGTGCATATTGTGTGCAGCTGCTTGATTTATACAATTCCATGGACACTTTTTGAGAGATTAAAAAAAAAATGATATACGTATAGCAACAAGCTAACATGTGAAATCAGCATAAATCGGTGGCAAACCGGCATACTGTTGGCTTCTAGTGTAGTTTTTTTGCAGGTTTAAGATCTAAGCACGAAAGGGAAGTGGAGGAGGAGCGAAGGCAATGCTCGAGATGACTGAATTTGACACAAAATGACCTTTCTACCTCAAAATTGAGGACAAAAGATGAAGGTTTGACGATTTTGATGACTAAAATCGTTCTTCTTTTTTATTATAATTGATAATTTAAAGGATGACATGATCCTCAATCGGGGATAATGCAAGGTTTGACTTTGTGATTTGACATAGAAGAACAAAATAAAAATGATAGATCACCGAGAGTTAAGAGTTGAATCAATCACTTGGAGATCTAGGATTAATATTTTAATCCCTTTTTTTTTCCCCTTTTCTTCTTAATGCAAATCAATGGAATTTAAACTTCTTTGTCAAAGTATTCTTGTAATAGTTCTTCAATGACCAAATACTTTCATTGGCACTGTCCTAAACCTTGACGGCAAAACCAACCAAAAGGTAAGCAGGGAATCCATGTTGTAGCCATGCAATTGGGTTATCAGTGTGTTTATAATTTTTTTTTTTTTAATTGTCCTAAGTTTTAAGTATTACCCCACAAGTACTAATTTCTTCCAGCGCATAAGGCCAATATTTTCGAATTAGGGGAGTTGTAGTATAAGCGTTGTTTTCATTCTTCGGTTTCTTCTTCCTGTGATGTGAGAGCTAGTGGCATGCTTCATGTGTGACGGGTTACCACGTAATGACCATAGGTGTGTAAGAGCTGAGTGTTACGTGAAGATCTATTTATGATACGACTGCAAGCTTAATGGTAAGCCGGACATTGGAAAATAATCGATACGTTGTTTGACTAGTATTTTCTTACTAAAGCTTCACTCATTTTGTTAATTGAGCATAATGATGCAAATTGTAATTTAGTGAGTTTTAATATACAATGTCAAAGCAGTTCCACTTCCTCAATCCAAAAACCGCACGTTGGAATTGGGTTGGAATGCCAGGGGTTCTTACGCTATCTGAACATGAAGAAAAGCTCATTTATATTGATACTGACAAAATGATTTACCTAAGTAATGAAAAATTCCATAAACATTCCATTAATTATGCATGAACATTTCAACAAAAATACTTGTAAGCATAACAAATCCTAAATTTCTCAAGATAAATATTAGAGATAAAACTATCAAAATTTTAAGTTGAAAAAGATCGCTTTTGGCTACATAATAGTCAGACTGGTTTGCCCCCATTAGGAGAACCCTACAAAAGTAAATACTCCATTTAGTTTATTCCCCAAAAAAGAGTAACAGATATCATGAGGCTATAAATCCCTGGGAAAAAAGGCTTTTGTATGAATCGAATTAATCCATCCACATAAAAATGATTAACTACTGAAATTTTTGTAATAAATAAATCTAGTTAAAAAAATCGGCAGTGTTTTGAAAACAACAGTATTTCCATGATATTTTTCACTACGACAGAACTGTTACACTAGACTCAACCCGGACGGCACAATATCTAATCCATTCAAAAGAATTGTAACAAAGAAATATTGCTCTTGCAAGAATCCTATAGCCACAGCCAAAATTCTCAGAAATAATGGAGAAAACTGGCTATAAATTGGTGTCCTTGGCAGTTCGAAAGAACAGATCAAACGTGCCAGATCAACAATCTTCAACACTTCAATCTACTCAAGGTTCATTAAGCTTTGGACTCATTCTCCAGATGCTGCTTCTGATTTGCAAAGTCGCTCGGAAGGTCTGCACCATGTGGAACCTTTCCAGGATAGTTTGTGGTAGTTGAATAAGATCCTATCATACTGCAGATTAACAAATAAAACAAAACATCGGTATTCTAAGGGGGTGGCAATATTAGACACAACTTGAAATAATATGATTTGGGTTTGTAGTAAATGGTCTGTATCGTATTTCATGTTGATATGTTAACTAGAAAATAACACGATTAATATAGGGTTAAGCATTATTACAAACTAATACGGTGAAAACACACTTATCCTACCAGATTCGGTTTAATGTATGTGTTAGCTTGTTTTATCGAATTGTATTAACGTGTTTTGTCATATCATATGAATATAACATGCTTATTTAAGAGGAGGATTTGTGTTGTGTCGTGTCGTGTTATTCACTGATATAGTGGGTCGTGTTTGTATTAGCATATATTTTATTATTGATCATATCTCCACATACTACATTAACATGAATTGATAGCCCAAATTTAGTTTTTGCATATGAACTTACTCACCCTCTGTCGACAAAGACCAGTGACCGAAGTTCACAGTTGGTGAAGCTGCAGATGCAGAAGACAGTAAGTCATGAAGATTAAAAATGTAAACAAACAGGATGTAGAAGCATTAAAGAGTTCAACGATTTGTAGATATGAAAGTATCACCGTCACCATGAAAAGATAATATTCGACACAGAATATAATCACCCAGGTGAAATAGTTGTTGAGTTATATTATCCAAGAATTGTGATTAAGCCATGGAACAAACTAAAAATTACTTACTGTTTGCACATTTCACTTTTCACTGATGGATGGCAGTCATTTCCAAATTGATTAAGTGTGTTGTACAAAAATCCACTGTGGCTAACCAAAGCAATCTCCTTCTCTTTCCGAGTCCATAGCCTGATTTATTACAAGTCAAAAGAACAAAGTGCAACTAAGGAATAGCGGACTTGTTAATAGAAGCTAACAAGAAACAAAATGGTTCAAATCCATAAAAATAAACGAGTCATTAAAGCAGGTTTCAAGGCAACAATCAAGCTAAGAAAATTACTCTATGACAGTAAAATTTGAAGAAAATAATAAAGGGTAAGATATGGAACTATCTCAATTGGAGAGGTCAAATAACAAATGAAATCATCTATAGAAACAGCAGTTAGACTTTGTTTCACCTTTATAGTACGTGTGGGTGTGGATTATATTTAGAAATTCTTTTAGCAATACTTCAAAGCACCCCGAAGGAATTTCTGAAATCCCTAAAAAGGATTTCAGAGAGTAAAGAGCTCTCAACATTGCTTAGGTTTGCCAAGAATGCTTATGCTTTAATTGCCATCTTAACGGTAGAAGTAGAAGATATCAACAAACCCATATCAACTTAGTAAAGAAAAGATTGTTACCACTTCATAAAATTCATTCCTCTGGCTGCAACATCCTCATTGCTCTCCCTGATGTCCTCCTTCCACAATATGTCCTCGTCGCTCTCTATCTGAAATTTGAATTTAAAAAAAAAGAAACAAACAGGTAGTACCAAAAATATTCAGGTAAACCTTCTTCCGAAGATATAACTCACAAGTGACAATGACAGATACAAAAATTCAAATCCATTTAGAAGCAAATACTTGCCAATGAAAAATCAATTGCAGGAAACAACAACTTATATTCGCTAATGCTCCTCCTCTTGTCGCATGGATGAACTCCCTGCATGTCATTACGGGCAATAAACTAAGAATTTCTGCATGTCTAGAAAATAAAAACCAAGATCATGGCAGGATATAATTCCACTAAAGTCCTCATTGTTTTCCGTCTTACACAGCAATAAGACTGTTCAAAGTTCAGACTTAAAAAACATAGCAACCTGAAGGAAAAAGAATAAAATAAGAAGAAAAAAAGAGGACCCTGGGCGGGAACAAACACATACCAAAACCCAGGGTAGTCCACACTTGACGATGAATCAGTACCTCAACATCTTTGTCAATTCTCACAGTCAAATATTCAAAAGTTTCTTGCGCCAAAAACCCAAAATTGTACTACAATCACCACACAATGAAATACTTGCAGAAGTATACCTCTTGGTTAACTGGTTAAAATTTCAAAAAAGCCTCAGTCCTCAAAAGGAATAAATAGAGATTTCACATTTATACAAATATAACTTTTAAACAGAAAGGTGTTTAGAATATTTAACCAAGTAAGCAAACAGCCAGCAGTTTTTACCTTCTCCACCCCCTCTAAAACGAACATGATTTTCCCATAAATTGTATAAGAAATCATGGCAACCAATACTTTGATTGACTACATTATCAAGTTCACTCCAGCATCACATTGCTGCATCTGTGCTCCAACCCTCCTCAACATCTTAAAGGATGGTGAGGACAATTGAAACAATGATTTGCTGTTGTGAGAGAATGAATACTATTAAAATTCATACCTGTGTATACTTCTTTCTAAGAAGAAGCATGCAAATTAAGAACCTACAGGAAAAAGATGAACAAAGCATGGCTCTGCTTTATATCATCTTCCATTGTTCCACTCTGGTTTATCTATTTTTGGATAAGAAAAAGAAGCATTTGATCATCATAGACATACCAAAATTTCTCGACAAAGCTCTACAGCTAAAATACGTGGTTGGTTCAAACTTGAAACAGCAGGGCGACCACTGTTCCCAGCATTTTCCACCATAAGTGGTATCACATCTATCTCATCAGTGTAGTCCTCACCGCCAAAAATGCCAACTGCAGTTTGCATTGTCCTGCATAGAATCCACAAGGGACTGAATTTAAGTACAAGATTTCACTTTTCGAGGATCCCCAGAAACAAATAGCACATCTTACACAATAACAAGAATTTGACGTCAAAAAGGAAAAAAAGGCTCAGAAATGAATTCTCAATTTACCAAGATTAGCCAGTCTTCTCTCAAGTAAAACCAGTTTTTTAATGCCAAAATCAAAGGAAAGAGAAAAGTGGCACAATCTCAATGTCAGAAATGTCTAGCATGCACTGGAAATACTTGTTTCATATGGTATCCCACTCCTATTCTCATTCCCAGAGATAGTGGCAATGGTAGATCAAGGAATTTGGACTAGAGGTCCAAGAAAGGTGCATTTCCATCACATAAACTTGGAAAATTCCTCCCTTTTTCCCAATTGTTTGAAGGATTTAGCAAGGAATTTGGAGTGGTTAACTTCCTTTCCCATTACAGATTCTATTTGGAGGGGGAGGGGCGGGAAGAACAATGACTTCCAGGTCATTCAAAGAATAAGGGCAGGTTTCCCCCCATGATACAATCAGTGCCTTCTGGATAAAACTAGCCGGATTGTTCCCCCTACCAAGAAAAATCGCATTTTTTAGCTTTCATTCTTGATTTCAATCTCACTAGGTTTTCTTCAATATACATAAAATGTAAACACAATTAAGCGGAAATTGCCCTTACGAGTATTGTTTTTCTAGTGAAAACTTGATGTCCTAATCAATGACATAACATCTTGGGACTAATCGTTTTGGGATTGGTATCGCAGGCATTAACTCAATGGTCTATGGTAATGAAATTAAGAAAAAAGTATGTTCTGCACTCATCTAGCTTAGAAGACATGTTGGTTGTCTTTTTCCCAAGAGGGGAGCATACGTCACTTCACTGTCGAGAGAGGAGCTCCGTGAAACCCAGTTTTTAAGGTGTAAAACAAGTTTAAGCCTTTCTAATCCCAAGTATCAGGCGAGGTTTCCTCAGATTGTTATACGGCATATTTGCAGGGCAATTAAGGGAAAAGTTCAGCCAAGAGCATCTTCAACTTGAAAATTTTTCCACAAAGGTCTTGAAAGAAACTGAATGTTCAAATGACAGGAATTACAAGACCATATTTGATATTCTAGTGATTCCAAACCAAACTGTTGAGGTGTTCAAGAATGTTATTTCATTTCGCAACTACTCTTACAGATGAGAGCATGAAACCGAGGTCATCCCCTTGTTATGAAAGGAAGTGACACAATTGCATATAAAGCAATTTTTAGTCTTATAGATATCTCTCAAAGTAATCAAACACCTGACATCCAGTGAAACAACCTTTACCAGATAAACTGCATTAATATAATCACACCGCAAGATTCAGAACTGAGAAAACAAGGGAAAAGTGACATATAGGGGGAATGTGTGGATATGAGAAGCAGACCGAAGGTTCAGCAAATATTCTGAGTGTCAGCAATCAAATACCTCGTCAATGGGGAAGTGATTACTAATTCAATCTTCTTGGAGAGACCACTAGCATGAACATGCTTCCTCAAATTATCAACCTGTTACAGTAGAAAGAACCATTTAGATGCTTCACTATGCCACGGAAAGAAGATTGATTAAGGATCGAGGTGGCAGCCCTCGTGATAAAAACTAGGCCAATCAAAAGAAAAATACATAGAAGAGAGATATGCCAATTACCTGCTCCCATCCAAGTGGGGTTAAGCTGGCATCAAGAAGGTCATAAGATAAGTATGCATCATGGTCTTTTTCTCCAGCGACATTGTGAAATCCTTGTGCATGTCTGACCTGTAAATATCAAGTTATAACCTCATTCATGCAAACACAGAAGAACAAAAAACTTCCCAATCAAACAGTCTATAACTCCCTGCCAATGAATTTTCTGACAAAATTGTAACATACCACATGAAGAGTTTTACAACGGTGTAATGGATAAAGACCTTGACCTGCCACAGAATCCATATCTGTAATTGGAGAACAGAAAAAACTAGATTACAAATATAACACCACCAAAACCAACAATATAAACAGCACAAGGTGCAATTTCTTCAACTTTCAAATCAACTCACTAATGCTACTCAAACTTTCAACACGCTGGTTCTGTAGACGCTCAGAAAACGCTTATTCGTATGATAAACTAAATGAACGACCATGCCAATCCAAAAAAAAAAAAAAAAACAAAAAGAAATGAAAGCAACACGTCAAATATCTTGCACGTTCTACTTAGAGAAAATCAGAATAATCTTTTTTTTTTGGTAAGTGAAAATCAGAATAATCTTATCCTCAAATATACTAAATTTGCAAAAACCTTAGGTAAATCTACGCCTAAAATCGGTTTAACGCATCGAGAATTGCTAAGAAACAATTCAAATAACCAGACAAGACCGAACTGGAAAGCCCGTGTTCAATTCAACGAAACTTATTCAAAAAACAAAAAAAAACGACAAATTCCGCTAAAAATCCATAGTATCACGTCTTAAGCCAATCGACCGCAACCCGTATCGCCGATGTAGGGCACCAGACTGAATCATATGAACAATAAATTGGCCATAATAATCAACGAAAAAGTCACCACTTTATCATGATATTTTTTCAAATAAAACTCCACCGATTTCTAATTTCCAAAAAAAAAAAAAATCAAAAGAAACACCAAAAAACAGAGAAGTAAATTCCATATACATATACCAATACTAGGAGGAAAAGGCCGGAAACTGCTAGGGATAACAGGCAGAAATACAAGGTTGAAGAAAACGAACGGGTTCATACTTGAGAGAGAAGCGGAGCACGGAAGACAGAGGCGAGAGGGTGATGCGTTAGAGCAAAAACTACGCCGTTTGAGTGGGTGGGGAATGGGAACGGCAAGACGGAATATAAAACTACCGGCTCTAAAAATATAATTATTGTTACGCGGAGAATGAAGGTACGGACGGACGGACGCCATGGCGCTTGCGTGCGCCGTGTGTGGACCGTTCCCCGGTAGATTCGCATTCCCTGTCTCGCCTGAATTAATCTTACGACTTTTCCATCTTGGCGATCACGTTATCTTGGATTCGGGGTCTCCTTCCTAGCAAAGGGAAGCTATTTCGCTTGATTGCTTAATTTAACTGCGTTTATTTTATATTTAAAAAAACTATTATAATTTTAATTAAAATTTATGAAATTAATATTTTAATATTTCAAAAAATAAAAAATTATATTATTTTTAAAAATATAAAATAAAAATAATTAAACTATCAAGATTTAGCTATCTAAATCTATCGGGTATAATCTAAATAAGAATACTCCAATTTGATTAGTTGATCAATAAAACACAAAATAGATTTAGAGAATGATATTGCCGAAGATTCAGCTGACCGATTGAGTGACTGGGTAACCAGAGTTACGAAAAATTGAGGTAATTAATGGTCTGATAAAGTAATTAATAAAATATTTAGTCTTGACGAATGATAATACATAACCGAGGAATGATTAACCACATTAAAATAAGCAGTAACGGCCAAATAAATTTTAAAAATTATTTGTTGAACGGTTACTCAACCAACGTAACGGTTAAAATTTAGTATAACGCAACACTTTAGACAACAGTTATGTAAATTTTGGACAAATGGGCCGATTGGCATCCAAATTATAAATATAGACCCTTAGTTAATGAGAGAGATATTGAATATTTTGGCAATCAATTGCCTATTGTCAATATAATCAGATTATCAGAGTCCAATCTTCCTAATTTTTTAATTTTACACTCATCTTTTTTTTCTCTTTCTATTTATATCTTTTATTTTTTTAAAAAAAATTATTAATTTAAGTGTTAAAAGATATATCAAAAAGCAAATATCGCATACCTTTTATTTCTCATAAAATTATTATGTTATTCATTCATTTTTAAATAAATATATTAATATAAACAATAAATAAAATATTATAATATTAACAAATATTTTTAAATATCAGCCTTTTTGCTTCAACAGGTGTGGAGGATTGTTTCCTTGTCATCTTGATTATTTAGTGTTTTTAAGCTCAATGATATATGTTGCGTCCCGGGTCCGCGGTTGCCGTACGGATTAGAGAGCCTTCGGATTCCCTAGCACGTGGCGGCGTCGGGAGAAGGATTCGATCTCCGTCTCGATAAACCTGGACCTGCACAACACAAACAATAAGCGAGATGTTAGAGGCCGACGGGGGGTTTTGGTCCCCCGTCGGCGCTCCGACGCTCAAGTCAGATATCTTTCGAAAATAAACGGAGTAATGCATGCGTAAGATGCGAGAATGAGGGGAGTGCGAGAAGGATGTGGTCGGAGGCGTGAGCTCCTTGGATGCGCCCAACAGAGGGCGGCTTATTTGCATACCCGCAGAGGGTGATTTATGGTGCGCTCGGTAGAGGGGCGGCTTATAGGTGCGCCCACGGAGAGCGGCTTTTAGATGTTCGCGGGCTTCGGGTAATATTTGGAGATATCCCGGAATACGCCGGAACGAGTGCGGGGTCCGTCCGTTGGACCACGCTGCCCGAGTGGGCCGTACAATCCTGCCCGGCACTTTCTGGGCGGCCCGTGGAATGGCCGCGTACTAATTGATCTGATGCCGGGCGGCTTCTTGGGGAGCCGTGTGCCATTTCTGCACGAGAGCTTTGAGCGTCATTTGGGAGGCTCTCCCATTTGCTGCTCATGGTTTGGGTTATGCTCTCGGAGGACTCTGCGGCGCCAGGCTTGACCGAGAACAGCGGTAAGCTCTGGGCGCCTCCGACAGGGGACTGGGCGGTCCCATTTGGCCGGATTCATGCTCGATCTGGTTGTGATTTTGGGGGGAGGGCTTCATGCTCTGTTCTTGATGAGAACAGGAGGAAGAAGGACCGCCATTGATGGAAGCGTGGTTTCGCCTGATTTGTGGGATTAGTCGTTGGGCGCCATTGACGGGGAGCTCTAGGCTCCTCCTGACGCTAGTCTGTGGAAGAATCGTAGGGCACTGTGGCTGGGAGAATGTCGTGTCCTGTTTCGATGGCCACGGAAGCAGAGGGAGAGGCGGCCGCCACCAATAGAAGTGGTCGGCGCTCTTCTTGGACGGAGATAAGGGCAGAGAAAA
The DNA here is from genome assembly GCA_033239525.1 of Nepenthes gracilis. Taxonomy (NCBI): domain Eukaryota; kingdom Viridiplantae; phylum Streptophyta; class Magnoliopsida; order Caryophyllales; family Nepenthaceae; genus Nepenthes; species Nepenthes gracilis. The sequence continues at coordinate 14,663,468 of BSYO01000016.1, read as the reverse complement.
TGGGAGGCCACCGACAGTGGGCTTCGTGCCCTGTTTGACTTATGGGTTGCGGAGAGGAGCAGGGTTACCCCTGCGGCCGAGCTTTGTGCTCGATTCGGTGAATCGTGACGGGCACAATTGGTTGCCTATGGCCCTCTTGACAGGGAAGCAGAGCCGTTCCCTGGTGTTTGGTGAAGGGGAGCTGCCTCCTCCGAGTTTCACTCTTCTTCTTTCATGGTGGTGAGGGCACACGCAGAGAGAGAGAGAGAGAGAGAGAGAGGCGGCGGCAGGCTGGTGGTTCTTCCCCCTTTCTCCCTTTTGCTCCCTTTTCTGGCGAGGTGAGAGAGAGGGGGAAATGATGAGTGGGCTGTCCTGCCTCTGTCAGCCTGGAGATGCCCGGAGAAGCGTGCCCCCTTTGTCCTTTTATGGGGAAAGGAGGAAACATTTTCCCGCCAAACCGAAAGCATTTCCCGCCTTTTGCCCTGGGCCTTCCTCTGGGCCGTGTTTTATGGGCCCGTATGTTGGGACCCAACAATATATTTAATTGATTTCATTGTGATATGTCAGAAAGATGATAATCAGATATATAGCTTATATGATAATTAGATATACACCTGAGTTGTTATTTTTAAAATATTGAATACTATTTTAAAATATTTAGTTATGAAAACGATGTAATATTATTGAGAGACTCCAAATTTACTAAATTTGCTTATTCTGATACTTGGTTTTGTAGATCATAGCAAGGGTGGATTTGACAATTATTCTTTCAAATCTTGAAATACTTGTTGGTATTCATATGTGTATTGAAAACTATGTGTTTGCTCATCTGAATGCTTTAAAAAGTGGTAAATATTTTTTGATTGATTTAGCCATGAATTTAGATAAAACTACAAGTCGACTGGTTAGCATTTAGGTATCTTTAATTATCTGAGATGGCTTCATATTTATTATTATTTTAGTCTTTTCTGGTGGAAATTAAAAACCTAAAAACTTATTAGAAGTTGCCCAAAAAACGTATTTAATTGAATTTAATTTCATTCAATATATTCAAAGTGTATTGAATGTCTCTGCTAGATTATTAATATAATTACTAGCAAGTATGCTTTTAATGAGTATGATATCAACGTGTACTATCATATTTTTTTTATCTGTATTTTAAATATTTTGTTCATTAGTTTTTAATATGTTGCTCTATCATTCTTCAAATTGAAAGGTGTTATTATGTAGCAGTAGGTTTCTTAGTTTGTCATGAATGACACTATCTTTTTATCTTCTAAATTTATCCTGTTTTGATTATATACCGAACAGGTATCTATGAAACTTAATAGTTATGTCTGGATATTGAATCTACTAGTTGATTTATTCTCAAGAGAGGAAAATTATTTTTTGAACGTTCTTTATTCACATTTATGAAACTGACACATATCATCCATTTTTTGTTGTTCTTCTTTGAGATGACAATGTTAGATAACTAATCTAGATGGTCGACTTTCTTGATGAATCTAACATCGGTTAATTTTTTGACCTCTTCTCGAATAGTCATGAGTTTTTTTACGGAGCAATTTTACCTTTTTTGTCTAATAAATTTACTTCTAAAATGAGGTTCAATTTGTGAATCATCAATTCTATTTGAATACTTGGCATGTTAGTTGGTATCCATGCAAAACTATCCACATTGTTCTACAGGAACTTTATTAATTTTTACTTTAGTTCTTAATCAAGTGAAGACTCAATTAGGATATATTTATCCTAATCTATCGTATTTAAAAGAATTTAAAGTGGTGACTCTTCAAGTTGAGCCTGTTGAAGAGATGCCTCATCCGAAAGATCCAATTTTTCTACTAGTTGTGAAGGTGACAGGTCAATAATTTGTGTTAATTAATACTTTCTTTCACTTACCTGATCTCCTTTAACTTTTTCAAACCTTTATTTTGAGAGAACTTTATTTTTAGATATAAAATGGATGTGACTGCCCTGAATATTATCAGGCATGGTCAATCTAATATAGTGTTATAAATTGAAAAAAGATCAATAATCAAAAAAGTTAATTGATAGGAGGCCATTTTTGGATACATACCTATCATAATTTCTAGATGTATAGTTTTATTTAGCTGGACCGATTCATTGTCCAACTCAAATAGCAATCCGTTCGATAAGTCCATTTGATTATATTTAAGTCTTAACTTTACAAACCCATTGAAATAGATAATATTTGTTGAACTTTTGTTATTGATAAAAACTCATTTCAATTAATAATCTTGAATTCTATTTAAAACAAGTTTAGTTATAACAATAAGATCAAAATAAGGAAAGATTACATAAATCATATCATTGTTACAAAAACTAATAATATCTATTTCTATCCCTAATTTCTATCTCTTTTTGGATGAAGTTTCTTATAACATCACAATATTTCGACTCGAGTTTGTTAGATTTGAATTCCATTTGAAACAAGTGCGGTTACAATAATAAGATCAAAATGATGAAAGATTTTATGAATATATCATCGTTATTGAAACTAATAATATATATTTTTATTCCTAATTTTTATCTCTTTCTAAAGGAAGTTTTTTATAATACCTTAATATTTTGACTTAAATTTATTAAATTATTAATTGAGGTGGTTATAAATGAGGTTATTTAATGCATTATTAATTGCAAGTTAATTTAGAATATTTTTACTGTTGAAATCAGATGTGTCAGATTTGTAGAGTATTAAAATGATGTTTTAATAATTTTCTATCATTGGTAGGTGATTACTTTGGTCTTATAAAATAATAGGTAAAAATTATTATAATAATATAAAAGCTAATTCATATTATTTATAAAATAATAATAAATGCTAAAAATAATTGTTAAATGCATATAACTGATTAATATTTTACATATCCCAACTGTTTTGCAAGTAATCCATCTCTTGTCTTGTAATTACTCACATTCCTTCTTGTCAATGTTAATATTTGGGTTCGCATGACTTGATTTTACGGGAGCCGTTTGTACTGGGCGTGAAGTGAAAATCGAGAAGACGAAGCCACGACTCTTTTGGTAGAAGTCATGAAATTTTGAGGGTTTCATGATGAATTGGGTTGGGGTAATTAGTGTATTTGGACTGTACGATTTTTTATTTTCTTAATTGAAGGGGTTTTCTCATTTTCGGTTGAAATCGGAAAGGGTAACAGAGCATTTTACCCTGTTTGGGCTCCGAATTCACCACAGTAAATATAAATAGCGAGGACCGTTTGAGTGGCAATTAACGGACTTTTGTTGATGAATAGGATTAGAAATCATCAGGGGAAGCCAAGTCGTCAACCATGGTGGTGAGCTCCGGCGTCATGTTGGCTGTAGAGGAGGTGACGGAGATGAAACTGTCCTCCATGTTTGGAGCTCGGTGTGCACACAGAAGAGAGGGATCAGGAGGTTTGATTTTATTAGGATATGTAGCATAATGGATATTTGGCCATAGATTTGTGTATTTTTTTATTTTCTTATTTTCTGTACTTTCTTCTTTATTTTGCCTGATTGCTTTTCTTTGTATTTTTATTTTTTAGTTAAACTTTGTATTATAAAGAGGGTGTGAGGGAGACTTGTAACAATTAATTTAATGGAGTGAATAAAGAAAAGTTGTGTTCGATTTCTTCATCATTGCCCTGTCTCCTCTTCCTTCTCATCTCTGTCGTTCGTCTCCTCCTTTCTCTCTGTCTTGGCGCAAAGCTTTATATGGTATCAGAGACGATGGCATCTTAGCCAACTACGTCCGAAACCACATCAAATGCAGCCAACCCACCTCTTGCCTCTTCATAAGAACACATGTGCTTCCAAACTCTCACAGACCTCACAAATCCTTTTCGGCTGGAAGTCGGTGACCATCCCGCCATCACTCTGGTCACCGATTTACTCACCGTCGATAACTATTCGACTTGGTTCAGAGCTATGTGTCGAGCCTTGAGAGCCAAAAACAAACTTCAATTCATTGAGGGCACTGTTCACAAACCGATCGACTCAAGCGATCCTCTTTTCGAAATCTGGGGACAATACAATGATATAATTGTCTCCTGGATCCAAAACTCCGTTAGCCCATCTATCAAATCTAGTGTTGTCTTCGTCGATGATACCTTTGAAATCTGGAATGAGTTACGCGACCGATTTACCCAACAAAATGGGCCACGCATCTTTCAATTGAAGAAATCGTTGGCTAGCCTTATGCAAGAGCAAGACCCAGTAAGTGTGTATTATGGTAAACTCAAAACTTTGTGGGATGAACTATTAATTTATGACCCCCTCCCAAACTGTGATTGCGGTAAGATAAAAATTCTTGCTGACAGATATCAAAGAGATTGTGTAATACAATTTTTGATGGGCTTAAATGACTTATATTCTAATGCCAGAGACTAGATTATGTTGATAGATCCTCTCCCCTCTATTAACAGAGTTTTCTCTATTATTCAATAGCAAGAACGACAACACCAGATGTTGTCTACTACCCAGCCTTCGAACACAGTGGCTTTAATAGCCAAAAACAAAATCCTAGTTATTCAAAAAATATTGTGAAAACCATTCATCCTGTCAAGAGAGACAAACCATTTTGCATTCACTATTGGATCACAGGACATTTTATACAGCAGTGCTTCAAGATTGAAAATACTATTGTTCATGTGTGTTCTTATTGTAATAAAACTAGATATGTTGTGGATAAATGCTATCAATTGCGTGGTTTTCCTTCTAACCACAAGTCATATGGCAAATCTGGCAATATGATCTCTTCTGCCAACTTGTCGAGTTTCAAAACTCATACCGATCAAGCAGAAGATGCAGACGACAGGATAGCATTTACTAAAGCTTAATTCAAACAACTCATGGACTTAATTCAATCAAAGGACACTGCTGTTACCTCCCACACAGCTAAACAAATCCAGCCCATATTCAACCCTATCATCGAGCAGTCGAAGGCTGCAAATATGACTGGTAATACCTTAAGTGTATCTCCCTCCCATAAGCATCCTGATGAGAAGAAACATGTATGGATTTTGGACACTGGGGCCACAAATCATATGATCTGTGATCCCTCATTATATGTTCATTATAAGGTCCAAATTTCATACTCCGTCAAACTTTTAAATAGAAGTAAAGCATCTATTTCTCATATTGGAAATATTAAACTTACCAATAAATTGATATTATAAAATGTTCTTTGTGTTCTTTCTTTTTCTTTTAATCTAATTTTCGTAAAACGGTTAACTGATACCATTAATTGTTGTATGTTTTTCTTTTCTAACATCTATTTGATTCAGGACCTTACCACTGGGATAACGATTGGGATGGGTAAAGAAATGAATGGGTTATATCATCTGAAGCGCGCTGAAATATTTTTAAATATTCTAGCTGTTTTTCTTCTCAAGATTTCCAATCTAAACGTGAAATCTTTTGTTTATTATGTTTTGTCTCTAATTGACATTTGGCATTGTCGTTTAGGGCACATATCTCATTCTAAATTTAAGCTGATTGATAATCCTCTTGTAAAAGAAGCATTACATTCTATTAATAATAATCCTTATTCTATTTATCACATGGCTAAACAATATCGTCTCCCTTTTCCTTTCAGCACTCATAAGTCACACATCTTGTTTGAAATGATTCATTGTAATATATGGAGACCTTTCTTTGAGGTATCCTATGACGGTTACAAATATTTCCTAACTGTTATTGATAATCTTTCTAGAAGCACGTGGGTATATCTTCTAAAATAAAAATCCGACACCAAACAATGCTTAGAAAATTTCTATAACCTTATTGTAACAAAATTCAATATTAAAATTAGAATCATAAGAAGTGATAATGGATCTAAATTTAACATGGAAGAGTTTTACAGTAAAAGGGGCATAATTCACCAAATGAGTTGTGTTGAGACTCCACAACAAAATGACATTGTTGAGCGTAAATATCAACATTTGTTGAACATTGCCAGGGCAATTAGATTTCAGTCCAGGCTGCCCTTAAGATTCTAGAATGATTGTATTCTTATAGCGGCATATATCATAAACAGAGCGCTAACTCCGTTATTGGATAATCGGACCCCGTACGAGGTTCTCTTTGGCGTGAAACCCAATTACAAAATTTAAGAATATTTGGTTGCTTGTGTTTTACTTCTACCATTTCTCATGGCCGTACAAAGTTAGATCCTAGAAGTAGAAAATATGTCTTTTTAGGTTACCCTTTTGGAGTTAAAGGATATAAATTGATTGACCTAAATAGCTATACTATATTTTATTCAAAAGATGTCATTTTTCATGAAAATATATTTCCTTTTCAGAAAGACAGTATTGACCAAAGCTCGGATACTCAACCCGATGCATACTCATCAAAACTGCCTACTATCATGATTAATAATGAACAATTGTTGCAAACCCAACCGTTGCCATCTAATCTGCAAGATCTATTTTCGAATCCTGTAGTTGAACCCATGATTGAAGATAGTAAAGAAATACTTACTGTTCCTGTCCACGGCCAGTTTGGCGAAAATCAGGAACAACTAACCAACAATTATTCATAACAAAATACATCTACTGATGCACAATCTCCTACAACTAGTCAGATAACCCGTCTTAAAACTACTAGAGTTCAAAAAGTACCTAAATACTTGAAGGAATTTCATTGCCATCAAATATCTCAAACTTCACTCACTCAATCAGAAGTCAAGACTTCTCCAGGTAAATCATATCATCTTATAAATTGTATCTCACATCAAAAATTATCTCTCACATTTAATCATTTTTCATCTGCCATAACATCTCAAAGTGAACCACAACCGTATGCCCAAGCCATTTGTGATGAAAAATAGTGCGATGCCATAGAAAGTGAATTGAATGTGTTAGAATGAAATAAGACGCGGATTATTACTAATTTACTCTCCGGAAAGAAAACTATTGGATGCCGATATGTATTCAAATTAAAATTTAATAGTGATAAAAATATTAAAAAATATAAATATAGATTAGTTGCCAAACAATATACACAGCAAGAGAGCATAGACTATAATGGAATATTTTTTCCTGTTGCCAAACTCACTACTGTGCGATATCTCTTAGCCATAGCTACCATTAAAGGGTGGCATTTGTATCACTTTAATGTTAACAATGCCTTTTTACATAGAGTTTTAGATGAGAAAATTTATATGTAGAGGCTCCCCGGGTACACTAAAGGGAAACCCAATCAAATCTATAAATTATTAAAAAGCATATATGGCATTAAATAGGCCTTTAGGCAGTGGTATTCCAAGCTATCTACATCCCTCATTGCCTTTGGCTTCACACAATTCAAAACTGATTATATCCTATTTACCAAGTAAGATGATAAATCATTTATAGTATTGCTTGTATATATTGATGATATTCTCGTGGCAAGTAGTTGTTTGGATTCCATTACCTCCATCAAATCATTCCTTAATTGTACCTTCAAGATTAAAGATCTCGGCATTTTACGATATTTTCTTAGAATAGAGGTTGCACGTTCCTCAAGAGGCATACATATTTGCCAAAGAAAATATACACTTGACATTCTAGCTGATTCTAGTACCCTTAGCTCTAAACCCCTTAAACTCCTGATGGACCAAAATGTGAAGTTGAGTAAGGAGGTTGAAACCGTTTTACAAGATCTGAGCGTTTACAGAAGGCTAATTGGAAGGTTTCTCTATCTAATCGTGACAAGGCCCGATATATGCTATGCGGTCCATATTTTGAGTTAATTCTTAACTCGACCAGCCTCTAGTCACATGAATGCTGCCTATCAAGTTCTGCGATATCTTAAACTAAATCCGGGACAAGGAATATTACTCTCTTCCACTTCTAACATTCAGCTTCAAGGTTTTTGTAATGCAGATTGGGCTTCATATTCTAAAACTCGAAGATCCATTACCGATTACTGTGTTTTTATTGGGGATTCTCTTATTTCCTGGAAGTGCAAGAAATAAACAGTTGTCTCTCGCCATTCAGCGAAAGCAGAATATCGATCCATGGCTACTACTTGCTGTGAACTATCTTGACTCTGTTATATCTTACTTGATTTGCAGGTATCACAGTCTCACGCTGCAGACCTCTACTATGATAATCAAGCTGCTCTTCACATATCCGCCAACCCTGTTTTCCATGAACGCACTAAGCACATTGAGCTGGATTGTCATTCGGTTCGCAACAAGATTCAAGACAGAAGTATTCGCACCCACCATGTGACCAGTCGTAATCAACTTGCGGACATGTTTGCCAAAATATTACCATCACACCGTCTGAAGATTCACTTATCCAAGTTGAGCATAATCAATATATATGCTTCACCTTACATGGGGTATTAGGAAATGTAGCATAATGGATATTTGGCAATATATTTGCGTATTTTTTATTTCTTTATTTTCTGTACTTTCTTCCTTATTTTGCCTGATTGCTTTTCTCTGTATTTTTATTTCCTTTGTATAGCCATTTTATTTTAGTTAAACTTTGTATTATAAAGAGGGTGTGAAGGAGACTTGTAACAATTAATTAAATGGAGTGAATAAAGAAAAGTTACGTCTGATTTCTTCATCATTGCCATGTCTCCTCTTCCTTCTTGTTTCTACCGTTCGTCTCCTCCTTCTCTGCCTCAGCGCAAAGCTTTACAGATTTTATGGAATATCTGCGCGTGGTTTTTTGTATGCATGAATACATGTTTATGGGTATGCGAAATAAAATGTATCGTGGTTATTGTTTGGTAGCAATGAAATAGAAGATCCTTTATAACCTTAAAAATAAGATTTGGCATATTAGGAGGGCTAGTAAGGCTTGAAATAAATATTGAAAGTGGTCGATCGGATATTCAATTCATTTTAAAATTTTTCTTATTTCCATGGTAATCGATTTTTCGTGTTAATTTAGACTATGTGCTTATACTTTATTGGTATTCACTAGATAAGTAAAGAAAAACGCGTGAAAATTATAATAGATCCACGCGAATGGGAGTCTCCAAGACTTTAAGATAGTATATTCTTTTTTGATAACTATTTCAGTATGAATATTGACATCGTTAATCTTGAGGAGCGACGTTTATAGTGTAGTGATCATTGTAGAATATGAGGAATATCATTAACAAGGAATGTCATAAATAGTATGAATATACAATAGGTCAACTTTTGGGAGGACTGTATGAGTAGCGAGAATACCATGAATGTTAGGCAATCTTGCGGTACTTATTCGATCATTGGTAGTGTAAATATATAACTTTTGGCTCATTATAACAAAATAATATTCAGGAAGATTTTTTTTTTTTTTTTGTACAGTGGTGATATTGTATTAAATTAATATTTAAATTTAGTGAAATTTTTATTACATTTTAAATATCTAGTTGGCTTTATAGCTCTTGGATTGTGACTATAATATAACATTAATTCTTGGATAATTATTGAGATATGCTATTATTAATTTTTATATATTATAGTTTGAAATTTAATATTATAGTTCGAAATACTTATTTATATTTTAATATTATTAATTATATTTATTTATTAGGTATTTAATTTATCATTATACTTTATTGTCTTCGGAATATATTGTACATTATTATTGAGATTTCAGGTAGAGACAATTTTAGAGTTTGAGAGTTTCATAATGAGAAACTTCAAGACTTCTTTATTATTTTTTGTATTTGGATATTTTATTAGGATTTTATTTTCAAAAATTTTAATATTATAGATATTAATATTATCTCATTTTTTGAGATATTTATTATTTATTATGGATATTATATTTAATATTATATTTATAATGATTATTTATGATTTAAAATTTTTACGTGGTTGGGTCCGGTGTACTTACCTTCATATTTTTTTCACAAATTCTCAAAAATTGATAGATTATCTCCATTTGTTGCCTTTTTTTTATTGGGTTTAATGTATTCCCATACATATCGAAGACCTTTTTAAAAGTACTTTAATTTGGTAACTATTATACTCTTTCGGCCGTAGCTTAGCCCTTGGTGCACTAGTAATGGACTTCTAAAAAAATTATTTAATATATATTACCATTGACATGCATATTCTTGTAAGTGTCATTAGAAAGATAAAGATTAAGATATCCTAATAGTCAAAAGATTAATGATAAAAAAATTATTTTATATTTGTTTAATCGCTTGGCCATAGACATTCCACTCGTATAAAGCGAAAGAAGGTTGCCAAAAAAGCTTGCTTCCGTAAGATTTGAGTGCATTGGTTTAGGAGCTACCGCATTAGATATTGGTATATCTAAATAATTAAGATTTTGCAATCCTTACATTGGAGCTTTCGTAAGATCATCTATTTATGAAAAATATTGAAATTGCCCGTGCGTCACTTGGTTAATAATTATAAGAACACGTTCTTCTAGACAGATTGGTGACATCTTTTAAAAAACCTCATAATTTTTTTCCATTTAATCATTTTGGGATCTAGCTTTACAAGAAATGTCGAAGTGTTTTGCGAGCACAAGTTTAAAGGAAGAGTTCATCTTAAAAGGACGCCCTAATAAAAGGGAGAGCCCCCAAACTAAAAAGCCAACTCTTGTGAGGCTGGCTTCACAATATGGGACTTCCAACATTCATCTCCTCTTCGATAGTTGCTGACCTCAGCGGCTACATTCTACGACATTTTATTTGATGGCTTTCACTCGGTGATTTACTGATTTTTTTCGGTCAGTCTCTTCGTCAATAATCCTTTCTGGTCAAAATCGTCTGTAGATAGCCCTCTCCGGGTTGGGATCGATTTTAATGAAAACACAATTGTTGCGAGTATAAGTCTAAAGGGAGAGCTCATCCTAAAAGGACACCCGAGTATGAGGGAGAGCCCCCAAACTTATAAGCCAACCCTCATGAGATTAACTCGTTGATGTGGGACTTGTAACATTAAATGTTGCATGCACCAAAGGTGAAAACCTGTAATCAACGACGAAAATGACAACAACAGAGGAAAACAGTGCCGAAGACAGACGAAAAGAGAGCGAGAAAGTTAGAAATGAAGGGGAATGGGAGTTCAGATAGATGAAGAAATGGATGTGAGAGAGACAGAGTAGAGTGTAACAAGACAGAGAGGGTAAAAGATAGCAAATAGATATTTCATTATTTTGTTACTATGCACATCATTAGCATATAAAAGAAATCAGTAACTAAGAGGGATGAATAACTAAATAGGCAACCGTGTGAAGGTATAACAAAAAACAAAAAAAAACAAAATAGTTGGCGCCTAAGGAAAAAAAAATAGAAAACAGAAAATAGTATAGGCTCGTAATATTACCATATACATCAAGAGAACCTTATCCTTGATATTGAATGGTGGACAATCCCAGCGAAATTCAGCTATGGACTTCAATGTAACATCCACTATAGATTGAGATTGTCATGGAACAATTATTATCTTAACTTTTTCAATGGCCACTTTCAATAGGCTTCTCTCTAGAAACTGCCTTTCTTCCTCCTATTGCAATAGCAACAAAGCTGACACCTTCTCATGCAGTGCCTGTGAGGGAACTTCAGATGTATCAACTTCCTTAAAAACATTTGACAAGTTGGAACCATTTCTCTATAGAAAGATCTCAGCAGTTACAACTGGGTCAGTACTTTGCCTCTCATCCCCACAATTGTTCCCATCAGGCTCTCCATCACAAAAAGGCAGTACAAAAATTTCTTTCCTGTTCAAATTAAGTTGCCCAAGCTTTTCTTAAAGCACATCAATAATAGATTTTAGAGTAGATTTTCCCTTATTGAGCAGATCCAGGATATGAAGCCTTTGATGAGAAGTGTACTCACAGTAACCTTGATATCCCACTCTTAATCAATTTGTCTAATATAATTCTCTTATAGCACGTTTGGTTGGAGGGAATATAATTTCTATTTTCTGAGAATAAATTTTTTCTATTTGGTTACAAATTTAATCAGAAATAAATATTTTCTGAAAATTATTATTCTCACATACGTAGAAATAACAATTTTTGCCATCTATATGGAAATAACAATTTTCACGTGTTATTATTATTATTATGTTGATTATTATTATTATTATTATTATTTTTATTATTATTATTATTATTATTATTATTATATTATTATGTTGATTATTATTATTGTTGCGTCCTGGATCTGCGGTTGCCGTACGGATTAGGGAGCCTTCGGATTCCTTAGCACGCGGGGCGTCGGATGAAGGTCGGTCTCCGTTATTAACACGGACCTGCACAACACAAACAACAAACAAGGGGTATTATTATCAAGTCGACATGCATAAGATGCGAGAATTGTGAGAGGGATGTAATGGGAGGCATTCCATGGACATTGAGGGCGCGCTTATTTATCTTATTTGGATGGCTCCGCGGAGGACGGCAGAGATGCGCCCGGAGAGGCGGCTTGGAGATGCGCCGCGAAATCGGCAGGAGAGATGCGTCCACGGAGGGCGGCTTGAGGTTGAATAATATTTGGAGATCTCCGGAATTTCTAACCCGTTCAACCATATTGCCTTATTCACGGGCCTCACCGTGACCCGAAGGTCAACTAAAGGGGGCCGTGCGATCTAACCACGGAATGGCATCGTGGGTTACATCGATCTTTGGGCGGCATCTTGAGGAAGGGGTGGTGAGCGCCATTTGAGAGACTTCCCGACCACGCCGATGCATTTATGCCCTCGGAGGACTCTACGGGCCCAAGCTAGACCGAGAACATCGGTTTCGGGCGCCTCCCGGCGGGGATTCATCTACAATGAATACTAAAACCTCTCTTCATTTGTTTTCCGGTTCGAGAGAGAGCTTTGGGCTCTTGCACCAAGATGCTCACTCTTCCTTCGGGAGGCCATTGCCGTGAGACTGGCCGCCGCCTAAAGGGGGCCTCACGCTCTGTTTTTGGGTGAGAACATGAGGAGGAAGGGTGGTCAATTTGCACCGCCTGTTAGGGAGAAAGTGGTCATTCTCCATTGTTGGTGAGCTTTTGATCAAAATGATTTTCAAGCCTCCAATGCGGCCTTGTTTCCAAGATGGGGACGGAGGAGCTACCCGCAGTCTTGTTCTCGCCGGGGACCTTGGGCTTCTCTTTCGTGATGAAGATTAAGCTGAGCTTCCATCGGGGGAGGGTCCTCCCGCTGCGAGAGAGAGAGAGAGTTCCGTTTTGCGGAGGTCGGAGGTAAGAGCTGCGATCCCCTCTTTTCCTCTGTTCCTCCCCTTTTCTGAGACCCTCCAAATTGAACTAATTCCCGCCCAAAATCAAAACGTTTCCCGCCTTGTGGCAAATCTTTCTAACACTAGCCCCCATGCCGAAAGTGGTTGAAAATTTCAACCCTCGGCATGTATCGATCGGTGCGGTGCGGGTTGACATGCATTTTCCTTTTTCGGATGGCTTCGAGTTCCACACTGCTTGGGCCCGCCAAGGGTCTTGGCAGCCTCTGTCGGGTAACCATGATGCCTAGACAATGGGACTTCTTACTTTTTGGGAACAGTTGGTCTCCCGTGAATGGCTGATCGAGGACCTTCGTGTTGAGGAGCGGAGAGGCTGCGCTTGGATGCGGAAGAGCCGAGGCTGCACCTTGATCCCGAGGAGCGAAGGGTGGCGCTTTGACGATGCGGTGAGAGGAGCATGGAGGAATAAGTACCTCCGTATAGATGAGCGGAGCGGCGCTCAAGTTTGGGAGCGGGCGCCTCTGGGATGATCGGAGGGCAGCGCCAACAGCTCGAGAACGGGCGCCTCACAACACGATGATCGGTGGGCAGCGCCGCAATGCTCGAAATATGATCGGTGGGCAACTCACAACACGATGATAACAAAGAACAACAACACGATGATCGGTTCTCAAACGATGATCGGTGGGCGCGCGCCAATGCAAAGAATAAAACCTCGGCCCCGAAAACTCAAGAAATGCGGAGGAATGAGCATCTCCGTCTTTGCTTGAGGCGAGATCCTTGATGCTTGTGGGACGGAGGAATGAGACATCTCCAGCCTGAGGAGACCGAGAACCATTCTTGTGAGACATCTCCGTGCTCACGGGGCGAAGAATGAGGCGTCTCCAAGAAGTACGGAGAATGAGACATCTCCGTGATTCCAATGCTAGCGGGACGGAGAATGAGACATCTCCATGATGAAATATTTCTCCATGATGAAGCGGAGGAATGAGACATCTCCGTGATGAGGCGCGAATGACCTCAGCCCTGCTGCTTGTGGCGCGCCTCAATGCTTGCGGGACGGAGGAATGAGAGGCGTCTCCTTGCGCGGAGAGGAATCCTTGAAATGAGCATCTCCGTGTCGATGGCGGAGTGTCACTTCAACGCTACAAGGCGCGTCTCAATCTAGCGGGACGGAGGGATGGTTCGTCTCTCCGTGAGCGGGAGGCGAGAGGCGCGCCTTGGCGCCGGAGGCGGAAGCTTCAACTCGAAAGGAATGAGACATCTTGATGAAGTGCGGAATAAATAAATGCCTCGGCAAGAAAAAGATTGAGGACCTTGGTTTGAGACATCTCCGTGATGACTCCTAACATTGAGACATCTCCGTCTTGTGGGGCCAAGCCTTTTCAAAGGAATGAGACATCTCCGTGATGAAGTGCGGAGGTCGAGAGCCTCGGTTATGGAGTTTCACCTAGCCTCGGTTTTTAGAATCAAATAAATCTCACGTGATGAAGTGCGGAGTTTGAAAGCTCTTCTTTAAGGAATGAGACATCTCAATTCTCTCTCAAAAAGATAGAGGAGGCTAAGGACCTCTGGCTGAGACATCTCCGTGATGAAGTGCGGAGGACTCGGTGCTCTGAGACATCTCCGTCTTGCTTCAAGTCCAAACCTACGCCTCTGGAGATGGGAGGGCTGAGGACTTCAATGTGAGACATCTCCGTCTTTGTGGGGCCAAGCCTATCGGCTTTGAAAAGATAGAGGAGGCTTGCATCGGTGCCCAAACAATTGAGATAGAGGAGGGCTGAGACTTCAGGCAACTTTTCTTCTCCGTCTTTGTGGGGCCAGATGCTCAGGACCTCTGGCGGGGAGAATGAGACATCTCCGTGAATCTGAGGCGAGACCTCTGGCTGGAGACGGAGAATGGAACTCTCGTGATGAAGTGCGGAGGTCGCGAGAGGTGGGGAGCCTCGGTGCCAAAGGAATGAGACATCCATCTCCAGGACCTCAGGCGGGGACGGAGTAGACATCTCCGTGATGAAATGTAAACAATGCACAGTGACACCGGAGGCCGGGGGCCGGGGAGTTGGCTTGTGATCTCGAGCAGCCTCCATCCTGTGAGGGGGGGAACAGGACGTCCTCGGGGTGTGAGCCTCCAACGGCCCATAGAAAAGAGACTCGCGTGTGATCTCGAACAGCGCCTTAAAATCTGGAAGGGGATGCGGGGGCGTCCTCGGTGTGAGCCTGGCGCTCCTCGGCTGCCACCCTTCCCGGCTGTAAGAAATGTCCTCGGGTGTGAGCCTGCGAGCGCTCTCGGCTGCCACCCTTCCCGGCCCGGCTCGCCACCGGCGGGAGAGAAGCTGAGGAGACTACGGGGAGGAGACTCGACGTGTGATCTCGAACAACCTCCATGCAGCTGTCCCGGTCGAAGCGATAACGGCTGCCACCCTTCCGGCCCGGCTCGCCACCGGCGGTGAGGGAGATGAAACTCTCATTGGAATGAGGAGTTGTCCTTTTCACCAGAAAAGGCAGTCTCCCGACAAAAATTCTTATCTTCCCTTTGTTTAAATTACAACCATTGTGTTCTTACCGTGGCACAGTTTTTCATTTGAAAAGCTCTTCAACTATGTGCCTTCTTAGAGTTGTCCTTTTGGGATATGCAATTTAGGGAGCTTGGCCCTTGGAGCCTCAAGTTTTGATTTGAGGCAGGGACTCGGGGTCTAGTCCTTGTCCGCGTATGAGGCCCCTTTGCTCGGGCGCTATGGTCACCAAGTTTAAGGTGCCCACGACCATTGTATGCTCTCTTACGTACTGAGAAGGTCGCCGCACGCCCCTAAGGTTTTGCAACTTCAAAGCCCCGGGCTTGTCTTGACCGCCTGGGTCATCTTTGTTTGGTGGACCGCTATTCTTGGAAAGTTTGATGGACATTGTGTGAGCCAAGTTTTATGGAGCAGCTTTTTATTGCCTAATATAGGGCGGAGGGCCTTATTGTGTCGTCCTCCTTTGACAAAGTCCCTCCAGCTTAGAGGCTGGGTATATTTTTTATGTCGTGTTATGCAATTAATTTCATGATGAATCTCACCGGCAGTTATCCTCCTATCTCGTACCGCTTTGGAGGATTGTCGGGGTGCTCTAGCTCGAACCCCTAAAAGGTCGGTTCCTTGCATTATTTACGGCAGATCCTTTGATAAGGCTGGCCTTCTTTGGTCGCTAGAGAGTTACTTTCCGATGTGTGGATGGTCATGGAATCTATTATGCCTCTCATGATGGCTCGGTTATTGTCCTCATGGGAGGTTTGCCTCATGTTTGCCATCCCGATAGGTGACTTTGCTCCACCAGACAAAGGAAATATTTTTAGCTGGGATCGTCTTAAAAATATTATTATTATCCATGCAAATTAATTATTATTCAAAATTGTCCCCATGGCATCATTATTATTATTATTTTAATGCGCCCGCGGAGCGGCAAGGATTAGAGCGCCCGCGAAGGCGGCTTGGAAATGCGTCCGCGGAGGGCAGCTTAGACTTATTATTATTATAAATTATCTCCCGAATACGCCGGGACGTTGATTCATATATTATTTATGACATATTATCCCTATTGGCATCGTGAGTTACGATCGAATCTTGATTTTGAGAGACTTCTACATCGGAGGACTATTTATCGTTCAGATTGGATTTCTATAAGGCCATCAAATAATCACGCTCTGTTTTTGGTGAAATAATTCTCCATTGTTGGTGAGCTCGGGTTTCGATCGCTCCCGTCTGGATTGTTGGGCACCTTGATTTCTATTCTTTCCAACAACCAATAAAAAATATTGGGCTTCTCTTTCGTGATAATTTTCAAATCAGGAGCCTCACCCAGCCCGTCGGCAAAAACCCGTAAAAACTCTTCCGTTTTTCGCGAAATGTCCCCTTTTATTGGGAAAGGGGCAGATATTTCCATTGAACTAATTCCCGCCCAAAATCAAGCGTTTCCCGCCTTGTGAAGCTTCTTCGGCACTCTTTGATTTTTATTATTATTACCTTATTATTATTCAATAAACTCAAATAATTGAATTCTAAAATTTCGATCTATATTTTATTTTTTTATTCCCTAGAATAACTATTGCAATTTTATTCCAATAACTAGATGTACCGTCACGTTCTAATTTGCTAACCTCCCTCTTCAAATGATTTTCAATGTCCAACCCTACCCGCAGCTTGTTCTGAAGATTATCAGCATAGCTTCTCAAGATATCCTGCTATTCTTGTAAAGCACTAAGGTATTCAGCAGTGAAATCTTTCTATGAGCATTGAAACTTCATGTTTCTGCAAGATCATCTAAAATGTATGAACACTTATCATCCCATCCATTATCCTCGTCCTCAATACCAACTGAAGTCTGGTGCCCGATCTCATAGAACTTATTGACAACCTTCTTAAAAATTTCTATCTCTTTCCCTTGCTTTGACAAATCCGCCTCCAGCCTGAGGAGAAATTCTTGTGATCTATTGGCATCCGAGTTAAGTTCTTCCAACCTTTTTTGAGAGTCATTCAGCTTATGAGACATGACCTCGGCCCTATCCTTGAACTTCTCAGCCTCCATCAGTGCATGATCTTGTTCAGCCAATGCAAAAGCAACACATCCTTGAAAAAATTGAAGTTGGTTTTCTGACTCTAAATTCTTTCAAACTGATTTATTATGGAGTTTCACCAGCTGGTTTTTAATCAAATAAATGTTTGAAAGCTCTTCTTTAAGGTTCGAATTCTCTCTCATAGAAGCAGCCAACATCTTTTTCAAGTTCTAAATTTCTTGCTTCAAGTCAACTCTGGAAGTGCAGTCGTGTGGCAACAAGAAGGTAGCTAGGACCAGCTTGTTGCATGCCCAATTGCTCAATATCTTTGCAGAATTCAACCCTCTCATGCTCTAGTAACTGAATGCGAATAATTGATGACTCGCTCTCTGTGGAACGTTCCTCCATAACCATCCATTGAGTAGTGCTTTCCTAAACCCAAACAGTTGATAGGGGAACAGGAGCGGCTGAGAGCCCCAAGATTCGGTGGGCAGAGTAATAGGCCGAGTAGGTGGATCGCTGTAACAAATGTTGAGTAGGGGGACATGAAACAAAATAAAAATTTTGAGTAACCAGAATTCTTCATTCGAGTCCCTGTTAGGGTCTTGGAACCGCAAGTTTTAAAAATCTTCAACTTGTTCTGTTGCCTTTTTGGCAATCTGTGGCCTACCAGTTTTGATACACGCAGCTGTGAGCAGCCACAGTAAAACTGGCCATGATCCCCCATCATGGTAACTCCACCGTGTATTCTTGGGACTGTAGCCTATAACGATCCTCCTTTGACGTCCCTCCAGCTCTGGGTAAGAAATTTTCAAAGGCATCTCACCAGTTACATCCTCCCAGTGCTCTTCAACCAAGTCCATTATGGCTGCTGCTTGTGCTGGGGTGGCTAGGGAGCTCAAGATGGCTATGCAATTCCCAACCAAGACCCATTGGAAATGTAACGACCTGAGCTTGAATCCCCAAACTCGACTCGAACCATCCATGCAAAAATTTTAAATCATTCAAAATCATCAATTATATGTCATAAATTATAACATTAATTAACTTAAATGAATTCAAAATTATCGCATCACTAATATTTATGACACCATAAATGATCATTATAATTGTATCATTACATAAACATCCATAATACTAATAATAAATTACTTGAAATAAAAATAGTATTGATTCCATAATGTCAAATCCTCAAAAATAAAAATCCGATAAATGTCTAAAGGTCAATAAACCAATGAATAAAATATCGAATCTCTATAATGAAAATCTCAATTTTCGAGATTACCTCTATCTAAAATTTACACAGCAATACACGATATCTTTTATCTTGATGCCAATCTGCCTACTTTAAAACTAATAAAATATAAGAATGAGTCGAATACTCGGCAAGCAAATATAATCAATAATAGAGGTATATAAGTAAGCATCTCAAATAATAACAACAAATGAATAAAATTAATAATAGCATGTG
Source organism: Nepenthes gracilis (assembly GCA_033239525.1). Lineage (NCBI taxonomy): Eukaryota > Viridiplantae > Streptophyta > Magnoliopsida > Caryophyllales > Nepenthaceae > Nepenthes > Nepenthes gracilis. The sequence goes on along the minus strand of BSYO01000016.1, from coordinate 14,644,342 downwards.
ATATACTAACAATTATCCGATACTCAATAACATGTCGTGTTCACGACTCGAAAGTCATATGAACGGCTGGATATTAAGAATGCAATATAGATTCTATCGAATCCGATCGTCAGCTTAATACGAGATCACAATTTTATAAAATAATAATAATCTCCATGGACCTTATTCTATCATAGTGAACCAAATGTCGTATATTTATACTCCAAACAATTCGATAAATACCACGAGGTTATTCGGTATCTACGGTATCTCTACTATCCCTACAATCCTCCCAAATGTTGTATCTGTAACATATTCATACCATCTCCAATACCCATCGTTAATGATATCTTTGATATCATCCTTTACGATGGTCACTGGACTATAAGTATTCTTCTTTAATATCAATAACCTTGACTCCCAAAATGGAATAGATATCGAAAAAATATAAACCATTCTAAAGTTTCATGAACTCTAAAGTATTCTTCTCCAGGAGTGACATTATCAATCGTCTTCTTCCACCCTTGGAAAAGTAGTGTCTTCAATAAAAAATTTTCACAATTTCAGGCTCCGAAGTTTCCTTCATTAGACAGGCAAGTCCACTAGGAACAAAGTCTTTCAGAAAAACCTAATAGTATTTTAAGGCGTCAACACTAGTATCGAAGTCGCAAGCGTTCCAACTAGATTTCCTTTGAAAAATACGTACAATTTATTCTGTGACGACCTGAGCTCGGATCCTCGAACTCGACTTCGATCGTCACGGTGAAAATCTAGAATCATCCGATATGATCAATTATACGTTATCAATGAACTTAACATCATTAAAAATATCATTAATGAACCTTGTAAATACATCATTAATTCATTATCCATAATAGTAATAATAAATAATTTCAATAACATCGATGTCCCAAAATATCAATCCTCATAAAGAAGATCTAATAGAAATTGAACAGTAACTGAATCATAAAAATCTTAAATCTTTATCCTAGAAGTCTCAATTTCGGAGATCACATCTGTCTGGAGTCTACAAATGCGATATCTTCTATTCTAATGTTAACCTGTCTACTCTGGAGTTAATAAAATATAAGAGAGTGCTGAATGTCCAACAAGTAAATAAATCAATAAAATAATTGATGCAATAACACGTCTCGAAAATTAATGACATAATAATTACATAAGTTAAATCAATAATTATTTGAGATTCAACAACCTATCGTATCTACGACTCAAAAGCCATATGAACAACCGAACATCAAGAAGTAATATGGATTCCATCCAATCCAATCATTAACTAAATATGAGGTTATAACTGTATGAATGATAGAAGTCTTCATGGACCTTATTCTACCATAGTGAACCAAAGGCCGCGTATTTACGCCCTCAACAGCTAGATAATGAACGAGGTTATCTATAATATCCAACTACCCCTACAGTCCTCCCACCTCCAATATCCCTCGTCAATGATATCCCAGATATTATCCTTTACGATGGTCACCAGGTTATAAGTGTCTCTTCTCAATATCAATGACCTCATCCTCCGAATATGAAGTCAGTATCAAAAAAATATAGACTATACTAAGGTCTCATAACCTCCCATTCGACTCGATATCTTAATATTTTTATATGCTCTCCTCAACTTAGTCATAGAGTGCCAATAAAGTCATACGCATGCCAAAAAGGTTAACACGAAGAATAATTTTATCGGATTTTCAACAATGAGATACAGAGCAATCACATAACCGATTATTAGCATTTCGGGCATACCAATGCACATGTATAATTTCACATAAACATTCCTTACCATCCATATACATCAATATAATTCTATACCATCTCATATATAATTATATATATATATATTTTTTTCATTATATCCCAGCATAAGTATATATATATATATTCAAGTATACCCCCACATCTTTATATATATGTCAATACAAATACAAATAAATAAATAAATAAATAAATAAATATATATATTCATATATACGGCTTCACACGGCGGCAGTCTCCCTCTTCACTGCGGACCACCAATTCGACAATGGTAGCAACATCGCCTGTGGCACATCACGCGGTGACGGCGTCCGCACCTCCTCAATCATTGAACTCGCACGGTGGCACACAAAGGGACGCCTTGCTCCTTCGGCTAAATGTCGATTATCACCAACGATGAGCAAGCTCCGAGTTTTATTATTCACATGTAAAATCAATAGATTATATAGTATAAATTCGACAACTTGTGGGTTCCAGTTTAGCTTAAGCCCACGAAATAGTTCCATCTCCATCATTTGGAGCCAATGCCCTGTTTTTTCACCAATTCCCAATTCACCACCGATTTGAGCGGTTAGCACAAAATCACCACATAACAGCAATTAATCAACTTCAAGGAAGGAGAAGGGGAAGATTTACTTGCGGAATAACGGGTTGGAGCACCCCCACTGCCTCCGGGTCATTGGACCCGATTGGAAAAACAGAAACAGAGCATGATGCTCTGTTTTCACGACTGTCCTAAACCCCCCAAAATCGGGGCACAATATACAAAAATCGGTACCTCATGATTCCATTAAATAATTTACAAAGCCCCAAATCATCGTTGATTCAAAAAGGCCAGTCGTAACCTCACCGATGCCGGAACTCTGCATTTGGGTTCCCTAATTCGTACCCTCCATTTTCAACAATTTCTCACCAATTCAAAGCATAAAATTTGAGATTCAACAATAATAAGAATGGAGAAAGAATTAATTTTGTGAAGTAGGAAGTTTATTTGCCTCAATTTCTTGTCGTTCATCCGGCAATGACGGCGGTGCTACAAATCGACGATGGCGACGACACCATCCAACGACGGCGACACCAACCAACGACAGCAAAAGCGGCAGCTTCAGCCTNCCACTCACGATGGCGGTTAGCAGCGACAGTGATGACATCACTCATGGCTAGGGTTTAGTGGCGGTTCCTTCTCCTTCCCACACCAATGTCCCTTAAATAACGAAAGGATTGATTAAGATTTTGCTGAGTTTCCATTTGAGACCTGAATTCCTTCCTCCTTTGTCGCACCGCTCTTCTCTCTTTCTCTCTTCTCCTTTCCTTCTTTTTCTATTTCCTTTCTCCCTACCTTTCCTTTCTTCTTCTTTCCTTTCCTTTTTCTTTTCTTTCTTTCTTTTTCTTTTTCATTTTTTTCTTTTATTTCCTTTTTCCTCCATTGATATTATTATTATTATTATTATTATTATTATTATTATTATTATCATTATTATTGTAACGTCCATAGGCACCCGCCTGTAGATATTATCCGCTGTCGGCCAAATCCGAACGGTTTTGTTCCTGGCAGGCCCATGACTTCGAAAACGCGTCTACAAGGGAGAGGTATCTACGCCCTTATAAGGCACGCTTTGTTCCCCTTTCCATCCGATGTGGGACATCGCAAAACAAATATTTTATTATTTTGTTACTGTGCACATCGTTAGCATATAAAGAAAATCAATAACTAAAAGGGATGAGTAACTAAGTAAAGGTATAATAAAATAATAAAAAAATAATAGAACAAAATAGTTGACATCTAAAAAAAAAAAAAAACAGAAAATAGCATAGGTTGATAACAGAATGACTTTGCCATTTGCAACAAGAAATGTAGATGTTCTATGTGTGCCCATGTGGCTGTTAATTTCATCATTAAGACAAGACTTGATTATGATTTAAATCATACCTTTTAGACACTATCATTTAGGTGTTAGAGAATTATGAGAAATTTTCTATCAAACCACCATAGAGAGTCTTCTAGTCTAATCTCAGAAAGTTGATTGGGTGCTTCTTATTTGGGAAACCTAATTATCACCTCTCGCATGCATTTATCTTTTAGTTGATTATCATGGATCGCTTGTGTATAATTGACAAGCTGATTTTTCTTCATAGTCCCTTAATATATGCATTAATTTAAAATATAACCAAATTTGTTAATTATAACTCTTTAAATATAAATTTACCAAACTAACTTAGAATGCTATGCTGAGTAAAATTGATGCTCATGGTCATAGAAGAACTAAAATAAAGCTATAAATTTGGTCATTTTTAAATGGAAAGGCAAGAAAATGAATAACAATATTACTGGACTTATATCTGCAACTATGACTTATTTTATCTAAAAAGAATAAAATAATCACTTTTTAAGAAGGATAATATTGACAGTAAAATGTGACAGCTTATCTAATTTAAGATTATTTAGTAGTGAAGTGTTTATTAGAATAGCAATCAGCTTTGTAGAGACATGTAACACTTTCTAGTACATATGCTTTTGCCTTGCTCTTGTTTAATTAGTCAATTCCCATCTTCGACGGCTTTTTGTGAAAGTGTCTTTTTATTTACTTAACAATATTGATTGCTGCTGTTGTGAATTTTCGTTAGATTATGTTTATAGTCTTATCTCACTCTTTTATTGTTCAAAATTTTTATATACACAATAATCCTGATCATTTATAAATTTTTACTTATTTAAAATAAAATTTATCGTTCTATTAATTTTTAGTGGGTCCAAATATATTTAGGTTGGGTGAATTATGCACCTGCATGTATGGGGATACGTGTACGTATATATTCCTCATGATTGATGTTATAATATATATAAATTTATATTGTATAAAATGCCTGGGATATTGTTGGAATGGTATGGTGCAACTTTGTTGGCTTGTGGGAATTTTGTGAACAATTGATGTGCCGTCGAGGGGGGAAGCGGGACACTGTGGCAAGCTACAGCAGCTGCACAGGCACTGACGCACTGTCTCTCTCTTTTGTCGTCTGAGCAGTAGACAGACTCAGAGAGTAATCCCAATAGCTTGACTTTGATGGCATCTCCTTTTCCCATCGTAATGACAAAACTTGTCAAATCGAGGAGAGAGAGAGAGAGAGTATCGCTTTTTATCCAAAAAAATTAACTGAAATTGAGACGCTCTTGCTCCATTATCCTGGAACTTGTACTTCTGCATAATTAGTCATTGCTGCTTTTGTTATAAACTTTGTAAAGATTATTTCTTGCTTCAACATTTTCCCTGCCTCCCACTGCCACGCCTCCAACGTGCTTGTTGAAATGCCATTTTGTAGTCGGTTTATATCTCAACTAGGGATATTTCTATCATAGGGGAAACAGAGGGTCACATTATGGATCCGGTAGGCTACACCTCCTATAAAAATAAAGTTCTTTCATATCTAAATTTAGCCATATTTTAAAATGTATAATTATAATTTAATTATTTTTAAATAATTAAAGTTATTTATTTGTAAATAAACAGCTTAGATTCAGAAATAAAATAGCTCCATATCAATGAGGAATTTAACCCCCTCAATCTGCAATATTACTGTTCCACCAAAACTATTTGGTGGGGCAGCTAGTCATCTTGTAGGTGGTAGGTCATGAATTTAAGTTAATGTGCTCTAAATTTTTAGTGAGCTATTTACCATTTTTCTGTATTTGGTGAGTCCTTTGGGGCCTACTACAACCATGAGTGCTCAAGCCAATGATGAGCCATCGAGGATGAGCACACTGTAATTATTGAATTGTTTTTATCTGAGTTTTGTTGTGATCTTTTTTAAATATTATGCTATGTTACCTTTTAAATAATTGATATTTACCCTTATTTCTTATAATATATAATAAGATTATGACACCGTATTAACTTGTATAATCTCAATCTTTAGCCTCGACCATTTTTTTTTACTGATTTTAAGCATAGTAGAGTCCCTTTTGCCTATATATTCTGGCTCCATTGTATATTATATTTCATCGAAGTAAACTTTGGTTTTGTTGACATAGATGAATTTTAACTGTAAAAGAGCATATATTGAATGGAAAAAGGAGCTGCATGAGAAAAAGAATGTTTTTTTACCTTTAAAAAATGGTGGTAGGTAAGGGAAGGCTGCTGCTGAAAAAGTAGAAGAATAATCTTCGTAGAAAAGGAATAAAATATATTATTATGTGTATAATAACGTAGTTGAAGAAAAGAAAGGTTTTATGGCGTGGCATTTATGCTAATTTCCGTTTTAGGTAGTCAATATGGTGATTGTGGGGCCCTTTTATCTCTCGAGAAATGAATAAGTGATTCCTTCTATTTTAATTATTTAGTTTTAGATAAATAATTATAATTTAATTATATTAAAATAATTTATTTAAATTAATTTTGTAAATAATTAAATTATAATTATTTATTTAAAAATAAATAATTAATATATTGGAAGAGCCCCTAATCCCTTCGTACGGTGTCCTGTTATAGAAGGGGACAAGGAGAAAAGTTAGGCTGATCATTCGAACAGCTTAACACTTTTCTTCCTTATCATTTCAAGTATGGAGAATTAAGAACAGCATTTTGTACCGCTTTCTATTTTACATTATTATTATTACAGCTACTTGGGAAAATAAGCAAGTGGGCGGCTTTGAAAATTGGAAAAATAAAATACAATAAAATAAAACTCAATTCTACAGCACAATCAGGGGTTGGAATCTGGTGAATTGTCTCCTGATCGGAATAAAAATGCCCCTTCAATATAGAGGGAAAAATGGGTTAATGCACCAATTAATGCAGAATATTTGCAGGTAATAGAGGGACAGTTTCAGAAGAAGCAGACATCAGCCGCACCTCCTGAATGCAGAGTATTTCCTCGAGATCTTCAGTCAAATTCTTGAATTCCTTAATGGGTTTTCCTCTGATGATGTCGCCGCCTCCGGCGGCAGTGGCAGTGTTGGTGAAGATGAAGAAGATGATGATGATTTAGTAAGCTCTCTGGCTTTCTCTGCTTGAAGCATCCAATCTGTTGTGCATAGCACATAAAGCATGAGAAAAGCACAAGAGGTCTGTGCTGCTAGCAGGCCAAGCCACAGCCCTGCAAAACCCATTTTGAGGAAAAACCCCAGGAAGACAGCAACCGGCATGCCGACCAAGTAGAACGACCCTAAATTGATGTTAGCTCCGACGGACGGCCGAGCGCAGCCTCTCAGAACACCACACCCGGTTGTCTGCGGGCAATTCCCCAGCTCACAGAGTCCTGCTATCGGCAATGCCGCCGCAGTAAGCTTGAGAATCTCTGCGTCCCTTGTGAAAAGCCTCCCCCATCGGTATCTCATCAAGGTGGCGAATAGCATGGCCGCCAGGCCCAAAACGACGGCGCATGCGAGCGACACGATCGTCGTGATGCGGGCTCTGGCAGGCTGGTTGGTGCCCAGTTCGTTTCCCACCCTCGTCGAGACGGCGAGGCTCAGTGCCGATGGGAAGACGTAGACCAGAGAGGTGGTTTGGATGAGGATACCCATCGAGGCAATTGTTGCTTTTGGGTTGACGAGAAATCCGCACAGCATTATCATGAGCTCGTACCACCACCACTCAAGGCACACGGAGATGCATGTCGGCACCGCCAGCGCGAGTAGAGACGACCAGCCCCTGAGGCAGTCCATGCTCGGAGAAATCCACGAGTCTCTGTATACGCCGGAGAAGTAAATGAAGAAAGAAAGGAAGAAGCAAACGTTGAGGTTAGTCCACACCATCGCCATGGCTACTCCGGCAACACCCAGCTTCAAATGAACTACCAGGAGGAAATTCAGTGGAACGTGGAGGATAACAGAGATGGCTGTACAGTAAGTCAATGGCCGCGTGATGCTCTGAGTCCTGAGATAGATTCTGAGAGGGTGGAGAAGGGAGAGGAAGAAGAGGTCAGGGATGGAGAAAAGAATGAAAACATGAGCAACCGAAGAAACCTCTTCATCTTGGCGACACCATAGGAGGATTCTCTTCATATTAAGCCACATGAAGGAGATGGGTATGGAAGTGGAGAGGAGGAGGAGGACTGTTCTTTGCAGGGTTAACCCAAGAAGTTTCATTTGCTTCGCGCCGAATGCTTGTCCGCAGATGGGTTCCATCCCCATCGCCAGGCCGGAGATGACGGAGTAGCCGGTGATATTCGCAAAGCCGATTGAGAGCGAGCCGCCGGCGAGTTCTAGCTCGCCGAGGAACCCGAGGAAGAGCATCGAGATCATTGCCCTCGAATACAAGAGCAAGCCGGTTATGGCTGTAGGGCCCGAGATCTTTCCTATTGCTTTGATCTCTTCCCAAGCCTGAACGCACAAAAAACAAAAACAGGTAAAAATCACAATATACGATTATATGAGTTCGTTTTCTTCGTTTACTACGGAAAATTTCTGTTAGCTTTTTTTCGTTCATACCTCCGTGGAGGTTGGCCATCTGTTGAGTCCTTCTTCATGATCGGCGCTTGTTTTCGGATCTGTGAAACGGGTTTTATTGATGGGAGAAAGAAGAGGAGTTGGACAAATAGACTTTGCGCTACACATAGCTAGCTCCTTGGCAACAGCAATGGAAAGAAAGTTAGTAACAAATACTGATCAAAGACTGCTTTGGTGTGGCTTGTGTCAGTTGATGAACTTTGTTTATCCTTTATGGATGGCTTCGAATTGTGGAGGCAACAACGAGGGATGGGCTGCTTATATACTCGAAGAAATTGGGGGGCCTGCCTTTTGTTCTCAAGAACGTGTCAAGTTACTGAAAAAATGGTGGGAAAATTAATTGTTGAATTAGAAAGTCCGATCTTTTTTAACTTTTCCTCCCCCTCTCCCCCACCCACCCCCCCTCTCTCTCTCTCTGTCTGTGGTGTCTGCACTCTTCAAATTCCATTCTCCCTCCTGGGGGTGAAAAGATTTTGAGATATGTTTGAAAGACGGCTCATTTAATTATTTTTGATATATTTTTAGCTAAGATAACGTATATTTATGTAGTTATTTTTATATAATATTTTGAGATATGTTTAAAAAACTTTGCTTTGATTATTTTTAAAATATTTATAAATAATATAATATTTATTTATTTTTATTTAAATTTATTAATATAAATAAATAGATAAATATTACCGTACTAAAAAAAGTGGTGCAAAGGGGTTGGCCATCTCCCACCTCTCTCTCTCTCTCTCTCTCTCTCTGTATATCTATAAAGGAAAAAGAGCTTATCTAGCTAGGGTGAGCTTGTTGAATCCCCCCCCCCCAAGGTGATTCGTCACTTATTATTTATTTTAAACTGTCAATCTTTTACTGTTACTCCCTACGTGTCATAATAATTTCTATTAATTGATTTTGTTTCCGGATCAAATAGGGTTAAATTTGATAATTTATTTTCTAATAATTTTGCTGAATTATAATTCTAAAAAACTATGCTTTAAAATAGCCTTTCAATGTTTTCGTGTATATTTAAAAGGTTTTTAGATATGTAGAATCAATAAAAAATAAATGGTTAAAATTGATTTTATTAAACTTAAAGATTAGACATTGGTATTTATTATTAAATTTTGGATCACTTTTCTTTCTTTTTTTTTTTTAAATACATGCTCACAGCACACTGATTTTGATGTTATTATTTCCAGCTAGGCTTAGGGTCACAAACTACAACTTTGAACATTAATTTTGGGATTTGTTTCTCTAGCATGGGAGCTGATATTCAAATGTCTTCTATGGTGCTGAGTTGCCGTTCAAACGTTAAATATAGTATAAAATAAAGTTGATTTTTAGGCCAAATTCATACAAAAAAGAGTGAATGATCCATTCAAAAATACAATTGATCATTTATTTGATGTTTGATTTGTGTTTTAAGCTTGTTTACTTTGTATATTGTTCTCAATTTATAAATAACATAACGACTTTGATTATAATATGGGTCGACCCAAAAGCCAACTCATTTATTAGAGGAGCCCAAGAAGTAGTAGAGCTCAATAGACCTCATGGATGGCCCATCTCCAATGGATGCATTCTGGGCTGAAGTAGGTATCAACCGCTCAGGCCTAACAAACAACCTTTATGGTGCGACCAATCATGACCTAAATCCACCCTCCACTTTAGCAGCGACAGTCTGCCAGCGTAACAAGCACCGACCAATAGAGATGGAGGTCAATCCCGGGGAATCGTCATGCCTGCCAACCAATAGTAGCTTAGCCAATCTACACAAAAGCAGCTTGACCCTTGTTCGGCATAATCACTTGCAGTCACATCACCGTTACAAGATAACATCTGACAATGATAGCTCCTGTCAATGCCTAACGATCAACGAATTCTAGTGAGACACCTGTCACCGGATTTGGTGCTAATGTTACAATTGGCCACATCTACAAATATTCCTTTCCTCTATGAGAGAAAGAAAGTGATTCCAACCGATTTCAATTGATCCCAATCGACTCCAATCGATAGACAAGAGTTGAAAAATGTCAAACTCTCTTTCTAAAAATAGCCCTCTTGCTTCTCGATACTTTAAAGCCACTCATCGAGTGCAGCACATTGGTGCCTTGCCCTCTGACTGTCTCAAACCCACTCCCCATCGAGCACATTACAAAAATTAAGTCCTCCTCTCATATTCTTCACATACGTGCATATTTGTATTCTCTTACATTCTTTCATCTTTCTAACATTCGAGTAAGATTTTTAACAAAGATTTCTAACTTACGCGTCAAAAGATAAATTAAAAAATGAGTCGCGTCAATTCTCTGTCATCTTATTCGTTAATTATGGTACACAAGATCCAGGTTAGTAGAGATAAAAATCAGATTTGCTCCAATTTGATTTGCAATAGAAAATTAAATGACTCCCTAATCCGTACAATAATCCGAATCTAAGGACGTATCAAACGTGATACTTGTTTTCATTTGGATTATACTCTTAATTTTTATAGTTAAGGTCTGTACTCTCATATTGCATTATATAACTGAGGTATTTAGCGTTGTTAATAATAGAATCATACACTTTGTGGTGTTTTGAGGAGTTGGTTCAGATAAATTATTTATAATTAAATCTAAAATTTAGTGAAAATAGTTTTATATAAAAGGCTTTAACTTTTTTTAGTTGAGAATAATTTTTATATAAAATTAATTATAAAATTCCTATGCTCTATTGTGTAATGTGCATGTGTTGGGATATGAGAGCGCTTGCCGTGTCCCAACCTATCATGCATCTATCATGTGATAGGCATATAATAACACTTGAATCTAGAGGACCCACAGTGCATATTTTAGATTGTAAAAATTTAAAAATATATTAACAATCATTTTTAAAATTTTTTTTATAATATTTAAATATTTATATTATAAAAAAATAATATAAAAATATAATCATTTATATATATCTTTTATTTTCTAAAATGTATAAATTTGTGGTCCTTCATGAACGAAAATCTCGCTCATTAGTTCCGTATGTACTGGCCCTCTCTGAGCTATGAGGCTGAAATTGACCGCAAATGAACAGCAACATTGCCTTATTTAATTATTCCAAAAATTACATAATATGCTCAGACAAGAACTCCAACTTAGCCAACTTCTAACTTTGCTTTGTTTTAAATATTTCAAATATCACATTAATTAATTAATTTATTTAATTTATAATTATCACACATTCAAATGAACAATCAAATTCAACACACATCCTAAAAATTGATATATCTTTTAATATCTGTGACACTATAATTTAATATAACAACTGATATTTTCTAAATTATGTTATATATTATTTAAATATTTATTTTAGAATATTTAATTGGATATATTATTTATCTATATATTATTATATAAATATATTAATATGATTAGAAGAATAAAATATTGTATAATTTAAAAATATTAAAATGGTTTAACGATATTATTATTATTATTTTTTGAAACTGTTCAACGAGGCATCTAATTCGTGAGTTATATAAAGTTGTCTGACGCCTGAAAAATCTCCACACTATTACTTTCTTTTATTTTTATTTTATTTTCCATCATTGGATGAAAATGACAAAACTGATGGAATAAAACTGTTTTCAAAAATAAAAACCAACTATATATTATATATATACACACTATTTTTTAAAATTTTTAAAATAATATTAATATTTAATAAATATTAAATTAAATATTATAAATATTTTTAATAAAAATATTTATTTAAATATTATTATATACAATTTAAATTTTCACCATTGGATTAAAAACAATCCAATGGTGAAAACAAGCAAAGCAAATCCTGCTTCTCCTTAGGGAGAAGCAAGATCCCCTAATCCATCTAATTCGTGAGTTGTCTGACGTCTGAAAAATCAAAATCCTCTTTCATTCACTATTACTTTATTTTATTTTTACATAAAACGGAGAAAATGACAAAACTGATAATAAAATAAAACTGTGTAGCGAAATTCAATTATCAACATGATGTGACAAACCAACTATAAATTATTACTCTATTATATACACACTATACGTATTAAATGAAGAAATCTCAAATTTAATTTTATCAATACAGAACTAATTATTAATTTCTAAGTCAACAAACATTTTATAGTTTCTTTTATATTTTTAATTATCAATAATTTAAAAATAAATATTAATAATATATTATTTTTAATAATAACAATTATTCAAATTATTGTACTATAGTTATTCAATATATATATATTTTTTATATAGCAATGTAAAATATTGGGTTAAGTAAAAAAAATTAAATGATAAATTAAATATTGTTGTAATAAATAACCTTAATATAATAACTTATATAAAAATTTTAGATAACTCAAACAAAATATATTTTAAAAAATATAAATAAATTTAGTTATGAATTAGATTAAAATTTATTATTTATTAAATACATACTATATTATATAAATTTATAAAATAATATTTTTTATAAATTTTATATTTTAAAATATTGATGTATAAATAAAAGTTTAGAAACTATAAAAAATTTTACTCTATACCTGTAAAAATTTTTTAAATATCTTTTTGATGTTTTTGTGTCTTCTAAGATTACTTTAAATTTTTTTAAAAATGCAAAACTATATATTTTTAATTTTAAAAACAAAATTTTTTTTGATATTTTTATTTTTTTAAAAAATTATAAAACAATCTCAGTTTTACACTTACTAAACAAGCCCCAAATAATTTGTACATGGTTACTCTTGTCAATTATGATAATTCATGGGTAGTTAAAAGGGGATCAAGGAGGCTCTATCTCTTAAAAAAATAAAACTTATTTCTCTTTTAATATAAATTATAATTTAATTATTTTTAAAATATAAAAAATTATTTAAAATTAATTATTAAATTATAATTATTAATTTTAAAACAAACAGTTAAAATTTTAAAAAGTAACCTTTATTTTTTAATGTGATTGAGCTACCCCCACCCCTAACCTAATTAAAGGGGTAAAGAGAAGGGCCAACTTTGTGCTACAATGGGCAACCAACCATTCATCTTGTATCCCGTTTTTCACACCAGAGAATTCGGTGGTCTGTTCATGGCTGCCGTGCTATCTGCCTCTCAGGCACCAAAAACTGTCAGCTCTGCCGCTGCCTGCCACCATCCCCATCTGAACTAGCTGCGGCCCCACCCCACCACCACCTCTGCCGATCAGAGCAGTCATTTGCTGTTTTTTTCCCCTCTGCCGCTCGGAGCAACTTGCTTTTGCTTTTTCTTCTTTTCCTGTTGCACACTGACTTTACTGATGAATTGCTATCTGCCACAGGAGAACTGCAAGCACGCGTCCCCAGATCCGTGCATGATGTAATTGGGCGTGTGTGTGTGACATTAAACATCTCCTTTTTTTTTTTTTTTTTTTTTTGTGGGGTGGGGGAACTAGAGCTGTAATTGAGCATAAACAGATGATTTTCAGACAATTGAAATGATTCAATAATCAATCGGTATTTCACAATCACTGATATAGTATTCTCATCTGGGTCAGTTCAAATCCTACATGAAAGTCCACCCAAGAGCATAAATTGTTGACGACTCCTGAATTGATATATCTTTCACACATTAAGTAATCGAGCCAAACCAGATCTTAGAGTTGATACAGTTTGGTGTTGTCTGCAGTGGGCTTCGGATGATCCAACAATAATCGTGGACTAGACTTTTAAATTTACCATACCATATCATTTGTTATAATCTGTCCTTTCAGGCATGAGTTGAAGCTAACTAAATATGATTGATGTGATGTTTATACCAAACATTGCACATTTCTAGCCTGTAAACAGAGGACACGTCCTTTCACACTGAAAATCGGATCATCACGGAGTCTCCAGCTCCATTATCACACAGTTGATAAATGCTGTTAAGTTCACTGCACAGAAACGTGAAATCAACAAAAATGCTATTTCTTGGGTCACAGATGAATATGGATTTTCTGTCTAGAAATTAACAAATCTCGGTAGTTTTATATTAGAGATTCCCAGAATATGCAAACATCAGCGCAAGGAAAGCAAATTCAAATTTCTCTTTAAATGTCAATTACTAAATACCATGAGAATAGGAACAAAATTATAAAATTAAGTTTATAAAATTGTATAACATTTAATGTAAAAAATTATTTTTAACTAAATAAAAAAAATTAAGGGATAAACTTAAAAAAATTTACTATAAGTGTCCGATTATAAATATAACTTTCTTCTAGGTTCTTTCACAATAGCCAGTATAAATAGTTTATTAAATAAAATTTCAATACACCTAACAATTTATTAAATAAAAATATCACCGAGAAAACGAGTAATCAAAAGATATTACGTCCAATAAACAAAATTAGAACAATGTATCCGAACTTAGAGAACAATTGAATTTGAATTGGATTTCAATCAAATACTAAATTTTTTTCTCTTTCTCTATTTTCTTTTTGTACAAGGCCCATTCGTATTAAAATGATCTCCTATTTGCCCTAAAATTAAAATATGGCCTTTTATATCCCAAGTGATCGCTTGAACGGTTGACTTGAGATCATCATACGGTGTACCACCAAAATCTTCCCAAACTTGGCATTTAAGCGGCCAACTCGCTGTTCTCTTGCGGATAGCTATTGAAAATCATTCTCCATCTGGCACTCAAACCGATAGCCTGCGACTTCTCATTAAACCTTCAATGAACAATGACGCTAGAGTGAAGTTCACACATAAATCTCTAACGGCTCCGGAATTAAAAAAAAAAAAAAATATATAATATTTATAATAGGTATGTGATTCAAAAAAGAGTGGCCTAAAACCCAATATTTAGATATAGGCATGTGACTTAGGCTCGAAGGGCGCTGGGATCCTTTCTAACTTTAGCCTTTCCTGTGGACAGACATGTGATTATTGCATGCCAAAACAAATCACAGATCAAATTTACCAAAATATCAGTAGAATCACAACAGCTTCATTTTTTATTTTTTTTGTTTGTTTTTGTTTACTCAGGTGACTATCACTTGCATGTGTCCATATAGTAAGATGTAATAGCAGCAGCTCACATTTCAAAGCAGTGGTATAGATGGAAAGATAGACCGATACTGTTCGAGCGCAATAAGAATTGGAAAAGCACAAAAATAGAATTTCCATCAGCAAAATTACATCTCAAACAAAGCCACCACACATAATTCACTGTATTTCAGGCATCCATTTTAGAGAAACTGCTCAAGAATTCAAAGCATTATTCGCTGAACGCAACCAACAATACAGAAACAGACTACAAGAATAAATCCCAATTTCCAACAGCTCATAATGGTTGGTAAGTTCGTTCTCATGAGGTAGAGACTTCTAGTGCGTTTGTGCATATGGGACATAAAGGGCATCGGTCATTCTTCATCAAAATGATTCTCCACTAGGTGTAGGATAGCTTGTTCCACACAGGATTCATTTACAGCCACAGAAACAGTATAATTAAGTCAAAAAGCTAGAATAGTGAGCCTTAGCACAGTGATTAAGTTTCTCAATTTTGACATTAAGATTATGGGTTCAAACCACAGAAACCTCCTCTCTGAAATGCAGAGGTAAAGCTGCAAGCGCAGAACCCACAATGTAGGAGTTTCGTACTCTAGGATGCATTGGTTAAGTCACAAATGTATGCTATACATGCATGAATTTGCCACTCCTGAAGTCCGGGTGATCTTTCCACCCAGATAATCTTACAAGCTGAGATAAATACTCTTCCGATTCTACTTAGCAGGAGTCAATTGGATATCAAGGTTCATCGCTCCTGTCCTTTCCCTCAAGTAAAAGCTGATACATCAAACATAAACAACACACACTATAAGTAACGGCTACATAATCCTCTGAATTTGATTGATCACAGCTAGGCCATCTTATTCTTCAAATTAGTAGAGGTTTTCCCAGATCTCACTCTTATCCTTCTGCGACCATTAACATCAACTAATGCACTCTTTCAATCTGGTGCTCTACAGCATCTATATTTCAAATTTCATTATGACAATATGGTTAAATGCCCTTTCATCATCTTATGATCCATATGTTGTACTTCTACAAATGTAATCATTTCTTAGTTAATTTTACAGTCAAAATATCTTGCCTAATATGCTTTCAAAAATATGGGCGTTGCTCTTGCTTTTCACTCTAATAATTTTTCCTTCTTGTCCCTTCTTTTCATTGGTCACAAACCTACAGTTGCATAAAGAAAAAGGTTAAAGCAAGACATGAATATTGGTCATCATAAGAATAAGAATTTCCTTAACAGGGTGCTAAGAGTGGTTCAAGATCATGGGAATCTTTATCCCTGAGCAACTGGACAATGTATACGCCTCATTGGCATAAAAGTTCACAGCGTTTTACAGATTTTCCCTACTGTTTGATGTCTATAAAGCAGATGTCATGGGAAGAACTATTCCTGGGTCATGTTTCTAGGACTTTCACATGCTAAAAGTGGGGAAAGGCACTTTGACTCTAAGCAGATATGCTCCCAACAGTTGCTAGGTATCGGATGAGGACCTGGCCCCTCAGAGGAGCTACCAAGCTTCAGCCAGATGAGGAACAAGACCTTAATGGGCCGATAAGCCCTTTTGGGATAAAGGCTTAGCCCATATTTGTTAGTTAGTCTTCTTTTGGTTTATCTATTTAAGGGTAAAAGCACAAATTAGCCTTCATTAATGGTAATTTGGTGATTAAGTACCATTAGAATTTAGAAGGCTATACAAGTGTATTTTATAAGGAGAGAGGACATCCTTAGAGAGAGAGAGTGTGCAGGGAGACACTTTGACGACTATGAGAGCTTTAGACTCATAAGAGTATTATCTACAACATTCTTATATTGGATATAAGATTGTTTAAGCCAATTTAGAAATCAATTCTAGAACTCATTTTCAGATGTTTTATTAATATTCTTATTTCTTATTTACTAGTATTTACATATTAGTTATTGATAGTATATTTTTGAGATCTCTTTAATTTATATATTTTGTCATATTTATATGATGGGATAAGGAATAATTCAGTAAAATGGATAAAATATAAAATTCTAAGATTAGATTCTTATCAATTGATCTTCTTGTTGAGAGGTTATTGGCCGTTACTGCCGCTTTCGTGGAACAAAAACTTTTGTAACAACTAAATAGTAGCACAGTGCAAGGAAGCCAACAATCCACGATGGCAGATTGTCAGAGCAACCAAGACTGGGTTGCCAAACCGTCTCATCGGACTCCCGAGTTGTCAGCCCACATTGTTGAGAATCAAGTTGGCAGTCAGAGGCGCCTGGTCGAAATTATGAGAGTGGGGAATGTTAGATTGAAGTTGCCAGCCAAATTGTCAGGATCAAAGTTGGCAGTCGGAGTTGTCAATTCCAAGTTGTCAGACGATCAAGCCATTGGGAATCTGAGCTGCTACGCTCTATCCGTATTTGCCCAATAAGCGTGTGAGTGCGACGTGTTGCACCTGGACGAGCCAACTTGTCCAAGTTGACTGAATCTGAGTTGATCGAGCCCGAATTGACAAGTTTGTTTGTGTGATTTCTCCTGTCTATATTTAAGTACAAAATTGGGTAGCAATTCATTCCCCAGCTGATCAAATTAGACACAATAAAAAATAGATCTAAATAAAAAATAAATGTTGAAATATTGACCACTCTTGTGTGGACTTATATCCGATTGACAATTCGACGATTTTAATCGAATATATATGGGTACAATATTAATGTGAAATATTATTATTCTCGCCTGATAACAAAATATTGGCAAAAGTGGTGATACTTGGCCAGAGTGAAATATCGATCGGAGTAGTAATACTTGGTCGGAATAAAGTATGGAAATGAGTGGTAATACTTTGCCCGAATGAAGTATCGGTTGGAGTGGTGATATTTGGTCGAAGTGAAGTGTCCGCCGGAGTGGTGCAGTCGGGCCGAAGTGATGAGACAAATCCGATCCATATTACTGATGCAAAGGCTGTCCGAAAGCAGCCTGTTTGAAAAGTTGGTTATCTACAAAATCCAATTTAGCCAGTTGATTTCACAGAATAGGTAGTTGACTTTTTAAAATTGATAGCCGACTTTGTAGAGCAGATTATCTGTAAAATTCAAGATATAAAGACAACTTTACAGAGTAGGTGGTAGACTTTGTAGGGTATGCGACCGTCTTACAGAGTAGACGCCGCCTGGTGAAAAGATGCACCTCTGCATAAATATATATGTACATAACCGCATTTCGAAGTAAGAAACAAGATATACAAGGAGTCGCCCTTTTACTATTATATTTTGTTCTTCGAGAGTTTTTGTAACCAATGTTTTTGTAACCAAATTTTATATAGTGAGATTTTTTATAAATTAAGTGTCATGTGATTTTTCTTTCTCTTATTCAGAAGAAGGTTTTCACGTAAATATTGTGTGTGTGAGGCAGAGGAAATTCTATCAAAATTTCTGTAGAATCCATAGGTTAATTATGGGCTTTAGTTTGTATTATCATTGACGGAGGTTATTTATTGGAAAAATAATCCGGTTCGTCACAGTGTGTCTTATTCTTTCCTCTCTCTATTGTGTGTGATTATTGTTATTGTTTCTTCTATCGATTCCATTGCCCAATCGGCGCCCATTACCAACAATGAACACATGGATAACAAATTTAACTAAGGTGGGAATGCGAACGATGAGGACTGTTTCTAAGGGATTAGGAGAACTCGACTACATAGTGTCAGGGAAGAGGGCAGACCACTTTCCCGATTAGACAAGACAATAAGAAAATGAGGATGAAGAACAATGAACACGGATATTTTACGTGGAAAACCGCTCCTCGATTAAAGGGAAAACTACGGGACAATCCGTCCCTTTGGCGTATTTCACTATGAGAATTTTTTTGGAGACAACGGTAGAGAACAAAGAAAAAATCGAAGAGCACTCCTTCCAGTTTTTTTTTTCTCTCTCTCTCTCTGTATTTTCTACTCTCCATACCAAAAGATATATATGGGGGCAATATTCAATATATACAAGGATAGAAACAATTCCTTCCAACAATATGAATATTCCCCTGTCCAAAAATACAACTCTCGTAACCAAATCGATATTATGTATTTCCGGAAGATCTGCTGTGAGCTAGCATTGTCTGTATTGCACAGCGAGCGGCGCCACGGTGGGTCCGCATTCTTCCTGGCCAGGTCAATATCTCCATTGGCCGTAAAATTGCTCTTTTGAAATCTCTTGGGCTTAAACTGACTCCTCATGACCGGTCAACAACCCGTTGAAAATCAACTCCGTTGACGAAACTTCATTCCTTTATGAAACGCCACCTTTGTGCTTCACCCAAGTTATTCGATTACAAGAGCTTCTTTACGGGTGACTCCCAACAAACTTCCCCTCACGGCCGTGAAGAAATGGATCAATTAACTTGACTATCTTGCAACATGCCCCATTCTTCCCTCTTGTTAGAATCTTAGTCATCATATACGCTCCATTGTCTTGAACCAATCTTCTCCAGTGATAATAGACTAGCTTCCAGCACATCTCTCACCCAATGGTACCGAACATCAATATGCTTAGATCTTGAGTGAAATGAAGAATTCTTGCGGAGATGTATTGCACTACGACTATCCACAGTACACAGAAGTACTTCTCTTGTTGAAGACCCGATTCTTGAACAAATTCCTTCATCCACAGCATCTCCTTGCACGTCTCTGTAATTTGCAATATATTCGGCTTGATTGTGGATAGAGCTATACATTTTTGTAGCTTGGATTGCCCGAGAAACTACACCTTGCAAGGAAATTTTATCAAATAACCCGATGTAGATTTGCGTGTGTCGATGTCTCGATCCATGTCCGAATCGAATATCCCACCAAGCTGCGGTATGTCACTTCGAAGACACAAGCACCTCTTGGAAGTTCCTCGAATGTCGCGCAGTGATCCATTTCACCCGAGGACAATGCTCCTTTCACGGATTCGGCGACTAAAAGCGACTAAGCTGTCCCAACGAAATGAGCTATGTCCCGTGAAAGTACATGCCGGGCATACATAAGACTTCCAACAAAGGAATAGGGCACACCTTTCATATATCTCTTTCTCATCATCCGAAGACGGACATTGTGAGTGCTCGGAGTAATGATTCGCGAGGTGTGCTTACGACCCGACTTATCCATATTGAACCGTTGGAGCACTTTCTCGAGATAGTGTTCTTGAGACAATCACAATTTTCTAGCATTCCGATCGCGTATAATTCGACTCCCGAATTTGTTTCGCCCGATCAAAGGTCCTTCATGGCAAATGACGCCCCAGTGCTCTTTGAAACTTCTTTATCGGTCGATATTCCGCCCAACTATCAACATGTCATCCACATATAAGAAAGGATGACAAAATCATTATCGACAAACCTCTTAACAAATATACGGTGGTCACGCGAGTAGTCTGCCGGTATCCTTGGCGGACATAACAGACTCAAACTTCTTGGCCGCGGAGCTTCTTTAAGCCATATAGACTCTTCTTCAGTGGCGGACAAAGGATTTCCTTTCCTTTAGCCTCAAAACCTTGAAAGGGCATATAAATCTCCTCCTCAAGCTCTCCGTGGAGGAATGCGGTCAGGACATCCATTTAATCCACCTCGAGGTCAAAGGCGGTAGCCAGGCCCAGTACCACTCGTATGGAGGACATTTTCACTACCGGAGCAAATATCTCATCAAAGTCAATTCCTTTCCGTTGTCCGAATCCTTTCATCACCAATAGTGCCTTGTACCTTGGCTCATTGGTGTTCTCGTTGCTGTTTTTCACTGAAAATCCATTTATTTTTTTGATTTCTTCCCCTTTGGAAGTGTAACGAGATCAAAAGTATGGTTCTTATAGGAACTCATCTCATCCTTCATGGCCTCGACCATTTCTCCTTGCCTTCTCCGTTCATAGCCTCTTCATAATCTTGAGTTCACTGGCATCGATCAACATTACATATTCTTTGGAGGGCGAATGACGGACGTTAAATGTTTCGGGAGAGATCGTCTAATAGCAACTTCTATAGCGGTTGAGGCACGGCTTGATCTGGTCATCATCGGGCACTATGACATCCTCTCCGGTATCTTGATTACCAAGGACCACCAATCGGTCAACTCTCATTAGATATTTGAAAGCTTAGGAAATGCAGGCCGGACGTCTTGATACTTACTTTGTGATCAAATCATTTATCATTACAATTTGCCTTTTCTGCCCGATGTCTTCAATCGTCTCATTCTCGACAAATGTTACATCTCTTGACCGGACTAGTTTCCTTGTGGCAGGATCATAGGAATCTGTAACCCAGTTCATCCACTCCATGCTTGAGAAAGACGCATTGCATCGTCTTTGGCTCCCGTCATTTAGATCCTTTCATCTCTTGGAATGTGCGGGAATGCTTTAAATCATCAAAACTTAAAATGATCATACTCATTTTCTACACCCGTCCATATCTTTTCTGCCACTTCACCCATGAGTGGCTTGCTCGGCATTTATTGATAATGTAAGCGCCGTCCAGAGTGCCCAATTTTGAAAATGATGCATTAAGTTTTGCTTGAAGAGCATACAACGTACTCTCTAAGAGCGTACGATTCATCCAGTTACGCCACTCCATTCAACCGTGGAGTCTTTGGTGGTGTTTTGACGATGCGTAATATCATCTAACAATGACAGTTGGCATCAAAAGGTCCCAGTATTCACCTGAAGTATCACTATGGATCCGGCCTTGACTTCTCCTCAATCGAGCTCCACAGAGCATGAAATCAAGCTCAAAAAAATACCAAGGACTGATCCTTGGTCTTTGTCAGGTAGACCCACACTTTCTTGAATAGTAAATCAATAAAGGAAATAAAATACGAGCACCACCGATTGACTTTTCTTTGAGCGGACCACACACGTCTGTTGACAAGCTCTAAGAGTTAGCCTTTGGGCCAGACGAGTCTCCATGAAATGAGACTCTCCTTTTGTATCGGCCAGGCAATGAGGACACGTTTTTATCCCGTCCTCTTTCGTTCCTTTGATTAGGCCCTTCACAGCCAAGTAAGACAAACCCTTTTTCGCTCATGTGGCCCAACCTCACCCATGCCCTGAATCCTGCATCTCCTTACAGTTGCGGCGTTTACATCTCTGGCCATATAGGCACGGACCTCCATTACATACGGTCAGAAGCACTTTTCCCTCTAGCTGCAGCAAAAGATCCTGCGGTCAACTTCCATTCACCTTCACGAGGAAGGTGTTACAGATAACCCTCATCATCTAGTGGTGGCATTTGAGATGACATTCAAACGAATGTCGGAGCGTGATGCACATCCCTCGGCCAGCGGTCTTGTGCCATTATTTGTGACCGAGTAATATCTCCTCTTGCCTCTGATAGGAGATGTTCCTTTGTTTCCCATCCTAATTACTCCAAAATCTCCTGGAGTGTAAGATGTATATTTGTTCCTTCGGGGCGTAACATGTAGGGGTAGCGCCCCGAATCAATTACCAACCAGATTCGAGATCAGTCAAGTTTGTGACCTCTTCATGACATGTCAACAGGAGATCCCGCTTGTGACTGCGAGAATAGGCGTTTCCTCGCCGCGTCCTTTGTCACTTTTCTCTTTCTCTTGTATTTTCTAGAAATGTTTAAAGCAATACTTAATAATATGGCCCTTTTGCCACAATGATGGCGGTAGTTTTGGTATCGGATCGCGACTTGCTTTATTAGCTTTATCTCTGGTTTTATTTTAGACCTCTACTTCTTCCCCTTGATTGATCACCAGCACCTCGGAATGAGAAGATGATGAGGTTCCTTGCGACCTCCTGGACTCATTCATGAGCCTGAGAGGCAATGGCCTCATCGACCTCAAAGTATCCTTACGCAAAATCGGCAAGGTTGTGACGATATGGTCATAGGTGGTGGCGGAGAAGCCAACAGAACCGCGCCTTGTCCTCCTCCTTGATTTCCTCATCGAGAAGCGAGATATTTGCGTCGATATCCGGGTTAAACTCGTCCAGTGTCTCCGAAAACTCCCTCCCTCGAGACAATCGCGAGCCATAAAATTGCTTTTTAATACGGGAGGCAGTGGGAATCAAGATTTAGACTTGAAAACGACTTTCTAACTTCTCCCAAACCTCCAGAAAATCAGTTAGACCAAGGACTTCTTGGAGAGTGTTGTCCATGACCTTGGCAGGACTTAATGAGTACGATTTCTGAAGTCTCTATTATCTTGCCATTTCATCGCTCGGTCATTTTAGGACTTTTCGTCCTTCTTTTTCAGCGCCTTTACTGTCCCTTCCCTCGTCAGAATGTTCTTCACCCTCTCTTGCCAGAGGATGAAGTTGCATTGCCCTTTAAACTGCTCAATATTGAACGGCAGATTCTTTGACGACAAGGATGCCATTGAAACAGAGTTTGGAACCTGTCTCTGATACCACTTGTCAGGGAAGAGGGCGGACCACTTTTCCGATTAGACAGGATAATAAGAAAATGAGGATGAAGAAGAACAATGAACACCAGATATTTTACATGGAAAACCCTTCTCAATCAAGGGAAAAATCATGGGACAATCCGTCCATAGAAATGTATTTTACTATGAGAATTTTTTTTTTGGAGACAACAGTAGAGAACAAAAAAAAATCGAAGAGCACTCCTTCACCGTTTTTTTTCTTTACTCTCTCTCTCTCTGTATTTTCTACTCTCCACATACCAAAAGATATATATGGGGCAATATTCAATATATAAAGGACAGAAACAATTCCTTCCAACAATATGAATATTCCCAAAAAAAAATATAGCTCTGTAAAATCGTTCAAGATTATGTATTTAGAAAGATCTGCTGAGTTGGCATTGTCTGTATTGCGCAGCGGGCGGCGCACAGTGGGCCGTCCGCATTCTTCACAAAGCCGGTCAATATCTCCATTGACCGTCTGAAATTTGCTCTTTTGAAATCTCTTGGAGAAACCGGCCAACTCCTCCGCCAAACCGGTCAACAACCCGTTGACCGTCATCCGGTCAACTCTCCGTTGACCAGAACTTCATTCTTTTATGAAACGCCACCTTTGTGCTCCGCCCAAGTTATTCGATTACAAGAGCTTCTTTACGGGAGTGACTCCCAACACATAGACCACCCTATAAGGGTAGACCACACTACAGAAGAAATGAACACGGCTGCAACAATGAATCGAGGTGGCATGGGTGCCATAAAAAGGGCCCCAAAGAAACGAAGATGAACTTCCTGCATTTTGAGGAGACCGTCATTTGAACACAAACTTTTGGCTCAATGTAGGTCGTTACCTCTGGTTAATCATCACAAATAGCTTGCCAAGCTGTGCCAAGAAGGTAGAATTCAAACTTAAACCGAGGGGTTTAGGCGGCTACAAAGAATGGTCAAAGGATGGACAGAAGTGTTGTTACTCAATACCTTCATTGAATGACTTCAGCCATGGCTAGCCAAGGAGTTGATTTTGATGCAAGGGAGCAGCTAACACTGGTTATGAGGATGGTAGGGATACTTAATGAAATTTTAGATGATTGCTACAACATCGTAAGGGGGATTGCAAAGGAGGATCTAACACCTAGAACTATTTAGAACAAGATACCTTGGAAAAGAAAGGAATTTGGGGGAATGGAACCAAAGAGAGATACGGGAAAGTAAAGAAGCTGTCCAGGGAAGAGATATAATAAAAGATAAAACAGGGCTTTGTTTTAAATGTGGTGACGGATGAGGCAATGGACACCGTTGTAGGTTCGGGCAAGTTTTTATTCCAACTGAACCTAGTGATGAGGAAAAAGAATAAGCCACGTGAGAGGACTCAAACAGGATGGCGTTACGGTTTCCTTATTCCACCCTTGAGGGCAAGGGCCATCTGAGGAGTAGGAGAATGATGACGACTTAGGAGCTCGGAGGAGCAACCGAGTTTCATCCAGATGGGGGAAAAGATCTTGATGGGCCTTTTTAGGATGAGGTTGTAATACCCCAAATTTTATTTAATTTTTTTTGAAAGTATTTACTATTTTGGATAATTTGAATGTGATGAAAATTAAATATATTTTGTGAAATTTTTGAGGATATTCGGATTAATTGTGTTGGTGCTTGAATGTGGATTAGATTATAAAAGAAAAGAAAACAAATAAAAATAATAAAGATAAAAAGGGAAACGGGGTTGAAGTGTGTGGCAGAAGCTGCAGTCGAGGCAGAGAGGAGGAAAAAAACGGAAAAGAAAGGAGGAAAGGGAGAGACGAGAAAAGGGAGCAGCATGTGCAAGAGGGAGAAGGAGAAAGGGAAAGAGAGGAAGGAGAAGGTGAAAGAGAGAGAAGGAAGAAGGAAGGGTGCATGAGGAAGAAGAGAGCGAGAAGCAGAGAGGGAGTACGTAGAGAAAGAGAGAGAGGTAGAGGCGTGAGAGGTGCACACAGTAAGAGAGAGAAGGAGCTGTTTTGGTATTTCGGCGTATCATTTTGTTAGATCTATTTGGTATAAGATCGAGGTAAGCATCATTTAACCCTATCCTTTGTTTGATTTCGTGTCTGATAATATTTATTTTCAATTTAGAAATTTTACTAACATACGTATTATTTTTATACACCCTATTTATTTATTCTGAATATATAAGTATGATTTACCAACCTATTTGGGAGTTTTGTAATTTTTGAAGGGTTTTACGATTTTATAAAAATTTAAAAAATATCTGATACTGTATATTTATATCAATATATCTGTATAAAAATGAGTATGAAAGCTTGTATAGGTTGTGTATTTTTACATACATGTGTCGGGGTTATGATCACTACTTTTGAATTTATTATTGGATATTCTGATCAATTCCTGATATGAAGATATTTGCTATTAGAAATCTCTTTACCGGTAAGGAGGACTTTGTTTGTGATTGACTCGTCTCTCTATCTAGTATTTAATTAGAATTTATAATATATTCTGATATCCTAATATATTTGACAAATTTGAGGATTGTATTCAAAGTCGCGGGTGATAAAATATAGTAAGTAACTTTACTCATGGGAGATAGAGTATATAGGTGGCCTAACATACTGACTTAAACTATATTTGATTTGGCATAAAGTTACGGAGAGTATGTGCAACCCTTCATTATGTTAGTTTTAAAAAATCAAAACTTAAATTTAGTGCATACTCTGCATTTTTGCATGGATTTGTATTAGAACTATGATTTGGATTTTAATTTTGAGATTTGTCCGATTTTACCTATAGATGAAATTTGGTATGCCCGTACATTTAATTTTGATTACATGTTATGATTTGAGTTTTGGATTATCTGTTTACGGGGTCTGATTTAGTTTTTTGGGACGTGATTGGATAATTTGGCTATTGGATTTTGTCCCTGATCACAATTTGGTGGGATATTGGATTGGACATCTACTTGGACATCTGTCATCTAATTTGACATTTGGATTACTTTTATTATATATATGTATATATATATATATATATATATCCTAAGAGGATTATCTTTTAATTGGACATCTGTTTTGAATTGATATACGATTTGAGTATGAGATTACTATTGGTTTTGGATATTGGATTTTATTTTGGATTTGATGATTAGATTTCTAATATCGGTGATTTGGATTATTTCTATTATTTGATTTGACATGTGTTCTTGGACATTCTATCTGATTTATTAGACACATTTGTTTATATCTATATGATAATTATTAAGTTTTAGACTTATATTTTATATTTTATTCCTTCAAAGTAGAGGGTTCAGATATACTGCAGGAACGGGATGAGATCCGATGCAGCGTCGCATTTTTTCTAGTGAGTAGTATATTTATTTTTATATAGATGGCATTGACTATATTTTGATTGTTGTGGATGGATTTCATTTTGGCTGTCCTTGGATATTGGAGTCGGCCGAATATAGGCCTTTTGACTATTCATTAAGAATTGTTGGGCTTATTTCATTATGTGGATGAAATGTTATTATTATTTCAGTGATTTTCCTTACGATTGTTCGGAATAGGTCATATTTATATTGTCCGGACGATTATTCGAATAGTTATCTGGTGAGATCTTATAATAAATTTTTTGGTCTGTTTGTTTATGATTAATTGATGTTGAAATTTTATAGTCTGTTTGATTATATCACGTCCGATTTGAAATTCATTTGATTATTATTTAGAATTTAATTATTTATAAAAATGACTTATTTGGTCCGAATTCATACAAAAGTCCTAGCCCATACTTGTTAGTTAGCCTTCTTTTGGCTTTATGTAAGTATAAATACTTTGATAGCTCTAAGAGTTTGGAACTCACAAGAATATTATTTTCATAATTACTATATTCACTATGGGGATTATCTGGGGTATTACGAGTCAGCCTTATGATACTTCTTTGAATGTTTGGTTAGTTTTATTATTATTTATTATTATCTTCATATTATTTATTAGTGGTATATTTCTAGTATTCTTTTAGTTTCGTGTATTCATTGCATTTCATTATATTCGTGTTGTGGTATGAGAAACACTTTCATAACGGGGGTGAAATACGAGATCCTGGAGTCAGAGTCCTTATCATATCAATGCTCATAAACATGATCCACAAATTCTGCCAAGCTTGATCACTATTTATCCATACATTTGCTTTTATTCACTGTGCTAACAGATCTCTATTTAATTCTTTGAAAAAAAAAAAAAAATCCCCTCCCAAACTGAGAGTTGGGCTATAAGACACATACTTTTCATTTTTGCTCTGTTGGAGTGCTCACATCAAGATTTATAGGAAAACAGGGTGATATAATCTGAAATTACAAAATTTAGGCCAGAAAACCAGCAATGTAACACTTCCAATAGAAGGCTACCACCAATTTTGGCAGGTCAATCCATTCCCAGCCAGTAAGCAGATTAATCTTTCATTTTTTGCTCATCATTCTAGATTGTTGACCATTGGATAAGGCATTTTGACAGTTTCAAATCTAATTCCTAAAATTTAGAACCTTATCTGTTCGACAAAGCATCAAGCTATTGGATAGGGCTCAATCAGTATATTCAACTTCAGCATCAACATCAATATCAATGAAGCCTCAAGTCCTATTGTGTGGGATTACTTCTAGGCTCAGCTTGATTAGTTAATTACAGGAAGGAATCCCCTCTTCTTAGAAATAAGGCAAGTAATACTGTCTATGGACAGATTTACTAGTTATGTAATTCATTGTCTTGAATAACCACACGACAATACGCTAGAATATCTGAAAAAAATTCTCCTTTGTAAGAATCTATAGTATCACCTCACTTTATACGATAATGATATCATTTTTTTCTTACCTGTCCAATTTCTGATGAATCAAGTTAACCATTCATTTTGGTATAAATATCAATTATTTGTTCTTCCATGGGAGAGGGGCAGCTTGGGGTTGGGAAATTATTTGCATTCTCAATAAAAAAGCAACTGTTAATAATCCTTCAAGTATTGAAACCATTGAAAAAACACCTAATATGAAGTCAGAAGGTAGACAATACCACAGCAGACTTAGTTTTATGTCATTTAGAGTGAATTTCGGTAGCCATTGTTTCGGTATTATTTTTCAAGCCAAAGAAACAAACAATAGTAACAGATGGTAGTTCAATGGGTCGTCACTCTCTGTTGTGGGTAACCCCATAAATTGGTTTTGTCGTCGAATGATTTGTGAAAAACAAATTGGGAGAATGTTTTCCTATCAACTGAGATGTTGGCCGGAGGAAAAATGGGCGGTTAATAGAGGTTGACCGTCGAGGGCTGTAGAATCTTCTTGGATGGCGGATGGGCGCGTAGAAAACGGTGAGGGGAGGTTGACCCCGAATAGCAGAGAATGGTCAAGGAGGGAAGTTGACCGGATGGCACAGCGGTCAACGAGAAATTGATCGGCCAGTCTTGGGCCTTGGAGATCCTTGGAAAGTGGCGGCCAGCGGTGGACGAATGTCTTTCCGAGATTAGTCGACAGTTTGGCAATTGAGGCTGCAAAGCACGCGTCTACGTGATGCTGAGCATGTTCGCCGTCTGCCGGGCATGGGCTGCGGGAAGCTTGGGAACTTGTGACGTGGCATCTATTATGCAAGTGGTGACCGATTGGGCGGATGGGATTAGGTGGAGTTAGGGCGTCTATAAATGAGCACGAGAGCTTAGGAGG
This sequence comes from Nepenthes gracilis, assembly GCA_033239525.1. Lineage (NCBI taxonomy): Eukaryota > Viridiplantae > Streptophyta > Magnoliopsida > Caryophyllales > Nepenthaceae > Nepenthes > Nepenthes gracilis. The sequence continues at coordinate 14,615,053 of BSYO01000016.1, read as the reverse complement.
AGGTGGCCTTGAACTAGTCGAGGAGGCCGGAGTGGTGACCGGTGATGTGGGGAGACAACACCGGAGCGGCTATGCGCCCGGCGCCTGTGTGCGGGTGTGCAATGGTGTCGTTTCACCGACACTTATAAAATGTAGAGAGGAGTGCACCACGGTGAGAGAAGAAAGAAAAGAGAGTAAAAGAGAGTGTTTCTGTTTTACTGCGGAAAGGTTTTTCTTTTGTTATTCTCAGTGTGTAAGCGGATACTCCATCTCCGAGTTTGTAACCCATTTTACATAGTGGATCTATTGGTGAACTTTGTGTCCGTGGTTTTCCTCTTGATTCGGGAGATCGGTTGTGATATGGATGTGCATTATATTTTGGGCCCATCACTTTTCTCTATATATATCTCGTTTGCTCCAAGATTTTCAATGAATTTGCTTATAGCTTTTTCTTTTCATGATTTTCTGCATAAATCTAAGTATTTTGTTATGTAATTGCCTACTATTACTAATATCTTAAATTCCTAACACCGCTACTAATAAAACCGCAATTGTTGACTTTTACGGTCCAGCTCTTAGTGAGACTGAATAATTGATAGGAAGCTTAGCATGGATGGTATCATGAATAGAAAAGCAGATTCAAACTTTAAAACTGTTTGATGGATCTAAATGCTATTAAATGGAGTGATTAAAGAATAGAGACAGAGATTTGCTATTAGAGTTGCTGAATTTTTCCCGATGTATGTGCTTGTAACCTGTTCTAATCTAAGGACTCCATAAGGTGTGGTGGGTTTGTATTCCCAGTGTCCTTTTATTAACATAGTTTTGGCCTCTAGTGTGCAATGAAGCACATCACCAAATTAGATGAACAACTGAAAAGAAAAAAAATCTTCAGGTTCAAAGGACTAAAATTAAGGACAACTTTCCATCACCACAAGATCGCCAGTTATGAGCACTTATAGTAGCTTGGCTAAACTTTTGATTTTGAGAAGCCTTAACCATGTGAGTCCCCAAAAGCTACGCCAAAACTAAAGCAATGATTCGGTTTATCACTTCTTGACAAGTCTAAATCAATAAATAAAACAAAAAAATAAAAATGCTTTAAGCGTAAAAATTTCCAATTCGGTGGCACATAACTGCAAGAGTCCAATTGTTTAAAACGACCTTATTTACTCATAATTTGTGACATTGAAAGTTAGAAGTTTCAAATAATGAAGCATGTAATCACAATGGACCAAGTTCCCGAGTGATTTGACCATTAGTGGTGAGCATTGTCTATCAAAAGGGCAAGCTTTGTTGTGAGAAAAAGATAAAAACACACTTTAGTGGGAGATTGAGGATATACACTTTGATTGTTTTCTTTTATGTTTGAACTTGTGTAGCTAACACTCTTGTAAACAATCATTTGTTATAGTGTATTCTTTGTGGTTTTTTTTTCTTCTGATTAAGAAGGGGTTTTTTTCACACTTAAATCCCGTGTGTGTTCTTCTAATCTTGCTATCTCCAATTCCGTCTGTCCGTCCGAGTGGTCCTCTTCTCAGACGTTTGAGCGATTCTGTTCGATCGGTCACCGTATCCTTCCACGTTTCTGCGCCAACAAAGGATAACACGTGAAGCAGCTAAACTGGGAACAGCAGAGGACCCATTGAACTAATCACCTATGCCACAATGCAACCAAGCCACGCTCTTGATCCTTTCAGAGTTTATGTCAAGATAGGGGAGGAATCAAACATTACTGGCGCAGTAATGGAGGAGAGTTCTTTGTATGTAAAAATCTCCATCGTTTGCTTCACTTTCATTGATTTGTATACAACATACAAGATAATAAATCAGTACACGCTTGCAATAATGCTTTTGAGTTCGTTAGAAGACAACACTAGATCCTGTTTTAAAAACTGTTTGCTAGGCAAGGCATCGTGGACACATCTATCAGATTGTTATCATTGCCACTGTTAAATGTGACTTGAATTCATTTTGTGTGGCCGGCTATTTGAAAACCCAACCTGAAAAATTTGTGGTGCAACTTGACATGAAGTTTTAATGGAGATTAGTTGTGATATGGATCTGTTATATTTTGGGCCCATCACTTTTCTCTATATATATCTCGTTTGCTCCAAGATTTTCAATGAATTTGCTTATAGCTTTTTCTTGTCATGATTTTTCTGCATAAATCTCGTATTTTGTTATGTAATTGCCTACTATTACTAATATCTTGAATTCCTAACACCGCCACTAATGAAGCCGCAATTGTTGACTTTTACAGTCCAGCTCTTAATGAGACTGAATAATTGATTGGAAGCTTAACATGGATGGTATCATGAATAGAAAAGCAGATTCAAACTTTAAAACTGTTTGATGGATCTAAATGCTATTAAATGGAGTGATTAAAAGAAGAGACAGAGATTTGCTATTAGAGTTGCTGCAATTTTTCCCGCATGTATGTGCTTGTACCTTGTTCTAATCTAAGGACTCCATAAGGTGTGGTGGGTTTGTATTCCCAGTGTCCTTTTATTAACATAGTTTTGGCCTCTAGCGTGCAATGAAGCACATCACCAAATTAGACGAACGACTGAAAAGAAAAAAAATCTTCAGGTTCAAAGGACTAAAATTAAGGACAACTTTCCAGCACCACAAGATCGCCAGTTATAAGCGCTTATAGTAGCTTGGCTAAACTTTGGATTTTGAGAAGCCTTAACCATGTAAGTCCCCAAAAACTACGCCAAAACTAAAGCAATGATTCAGTTTATCACTTCTTAACAAGTCTGAATCAATAAATAAAACAAAAAATAAAAGTACTTTAAGCGTAAGAGTTTCCAATTCAGTGACACATAACTGCAAAAGTCTAGTTGTTTAAAACGACCTTATTTACTCATAATTTGTGACATTTAAAGTTAGAAGTTTCAAATAATGAAGCATGTAATCACAATGGACCAAGTTCCCGAGTGATTTGGCCATTAGTGGTGAGCATTGTTTAGGAAGGAGGCTTGGTAAAATAGACGTTTGTGAAGATGCGAACTAACTTACACAGGGTGTCTTAGCTTTACATACATTCAGAGGTATCCCTTCTATGATGTGGGACAGTCTCAGACACTGAGCAATACTTGTACAACCCATCAAACAACTTCAAGCTGTTAGGCATGGGTCAATGAAAGTTAAGGGGTGTTACGGGCATTCTTGATGACATCCATGTCATCTCATTCATCCACATTAATGTGCCAATACAAGAATAAATAGATATATGAATAGCGTGTCATCCGAGAGTTTTCCAAAAGTGGCTGAAGGGTATCCATAAACATTTCTTGTAAAGGTCTCTAAACTCCAATATACTCCTAGCACAAATGCCCTTGGACTTGGTGAACTGCTGAAGGGCTTAATTCTACCGTGGGTTGAACTACAACTTCATGAAATGGTGTTCCCATGATTCAAATTTCATCGACGATTAATAGGTACCTTGAACTAATTATCCCCAAAGTTGTTAGGTCAAAAGCTAAACAAAGTTCTAATACTGAGGGTCCTGGTCGACCTCCCAAGTCAAACAAAACTACATTTCTTTATTTTGAATGATTAAATGAACTGGTGAATGGTGACCAGAGAAATGCACCACCAAAAAAGTGGAATTCCAGCTTTGGCTGGAAAGACGAACCATTCCAATAGCTTCAATTTTACGGCAAAATGATGATAAAATAATTATCATAAGATCATAACTCAACCTCAAAAATGGAAAATTCAATGGCATACCTTATCAGAAAGTCCATTACAGTAGAAGCTGGCCCAACTTGTTTGTCTATTGCTTTCTTGCAACATCAGTGACCCGTTCCATTTCCAGTAGAGCTTCTATAGCCCAGTTGTAAATTTTCGATTGGAACTGGTCCATTTTACTACTAGTATCGGTTTTTTTTTGTTATTATAAATATTTTGTAACTGTTTTTATTTTGTTCGTAAGACAGATATCCAGTTTTTGTAGGTTTGTTAGAATTTGTTTTTTATTTAGGAATATTTTATTTTGTATTTTTTGAAAGAGAAATTGTATTATTTAAGGACGTTGGGTGCTGTTTTTCGTAGTGTGCATTAAATACATTACAACTGATTTACAGCCGATTGGCCCTTCACTGTGTTTTTCATTCATTACTCGTCTTTCTCTTTTCAGTCTTTAGTTTTCCTTCTTCTTTATCTTTCTGCCTTCTCACGTTTCTTTGCATGGTTTCAGAGACAGGTTAAGATAGAGCCACAAAACTTTCCAAAAACTCCTCAAACACAAACAATCAAAACCGTTCCTCAACATTGGAACTCATGCATTTTGAAAATCTCGTAGATCCTATAAAACTTTTTCGGCCAAAAGTTGGTGATAATCCAACGATTACCTTAGTCACCGACTTACTCACTGTCGATAACTATTTAACTTGGTCAAGAGCCATGCGTCGCACTTTGAGCGCTAAAAATAAGCTTCAATTCATTAAAGGTACCATTCTTAGACCCTTTTTGAAGCATGGGAACGATGTAATGACGTGGTAATTTCCTGGATCTAAAACTCCATTAGCAACTCTATCAAATCCAATATTGCTTTTGTTGATGATGCTTCCAAGATTTGGATAGAGTTACACAACCGTTTTACTCAACAAAATGGGCCGTGGATTTTCCAACTTAAAAAATCCTTAGCTGGTCTTCTACAAAAATAGAATTTGATGAGCTTACACTATGGTAAATTAAAAAGTTTTTGGGATGAACTCTTAATTTATAATCCTCTTTCTAATTGTGATTGCGATAAAATAAAAGTCCTTGTTGACAGATATCAAAGAGGTTGTGTGATACAGTTTCTAATAGGTTTAAATGACTCTTACACCAATGTTAGAGACCAAATTATGTTGATGGACTCTCTTCCACCCGTTAACAAAGTTTTCTCCATTATTCAACAGCAAAAAAGATAGTATCAAATGCTGTCTATTATTCATCCTTCAGACACCATGGCTTTGACAGCCAAACGGGTTTTAAATAACCCAAAAGTTTTCTTGAAACCAGCAAATTTTCAAAAGAAAGATAAACCTTTTTGTATTCATTGTTGTATTCCAAAACATACTCTACAACATTGTTTTCAAGTTGGGAATGAAGAAATGTCTATATGTTCACATTACAACAAACCTGAGCACGTTATTGAAAAATGTTATAAACTTAATGGTTTTCCTTAAAACCATAAGTTGTATGGCAAGTCAAGTCTGGAAACTCAGCTCCTTATGCTAATCAATCGAGTTTCACAACTAATTTTTGATCTAGAGGTAAATAATGATGACAAGGTTGTATTGACTAAAGTTGAGTTCAAACAACTTATGGATCTAATTCAACCAAAAGATCCTTCAATTTCTGCTCACACAGCAAAACAGACTCAGTCCCTCTTTGACCCTATTATTGAATAACCAAAAGCAACCAACAAGATGGGTATTTTTTTCACCCTCTTCTTATTCTCATCAATGTTCAAATATTCAAAAGGATATTTGGATTTTGGACGTGAGTTTTATGTATCATATGATCTGCAACTCATCTTTATATACAAATGAAAATACTCAAATATCATGTTTTGTAAAACTCCTTGATGGAAATAAAGCTTCACTTACTCATATTGGAGCTATCAAACTCACTGATAAAATAATCCTAAGAAATGTTCTTTGTATTCCTTCCGTTGTGATTAATCTGATTTTTATAAAAATGCTCACTGATACTCTTGATTGCTGTCTATTTTTCTTCTCTAATATTTGTTTGATTGAGGACCTTACCTCTTAGACAACAATTGGGATTGGTGAAGAGAGAAATGGTTTGCATCACTTGATAAAAATGAAGTACCTTCAAATACTTTAGATTTTTTATTATCAAGTTTTCTCTTTAGAACTTGAAGCCTTCTATTTATTCAGTTTCAATTCTTTTAGAAATTTAGCACTATTGTTTAGGATACATATCACGTTCTTGCTTAAAATTAATTATTGATTGTCTTGTAAAAGGAGCATTACATTGCAAAAATAATAATCCCTATTCTATTTGTTAAATGGCTAAGTAACATCACCTTCCTTTTCCTTCCAGTACTTATAGATCACGTGCCTTATTTGATATAGTCAATTGTGATCTATGGAGACTTTTCTCTAAAATATCCTATGATGGATATAAGTATTTTTTAACCATTATTGTGATTATTCTAGGAGTATGTGGATTTATCTCCTTAAATAAAAATTTGACACTAAATTTTGTTTGGAAACTTTATATAATCTTGTTAAAATTCAATTTAATGTCAAGATTAAAATTATAAGAAGTGATAATAAATCTGAATTTAATATAAGAGATTTTTACAACAAAAAAGGGATCATTTATTAACAAAATTATGTGAAAATACCACAACAAAATGGTATTGTGGAATGTAAACATCAAAATTTGCTAAATGTTGTCAGTGCCATTAGATTTTAATTAGGATTGACTCTAAAATTTTGGAGTAATTGTATTTTAACTACTGCATATATTATAAATAGAATCCCGACTCCATTACTAAAAAATAAAACTCCATATGAATTTCTCTTTGGAGTTAAATCAAAATATGAGAACTTGAAAATATTTGGTTATTTGTATTTTGCTTCTACTATATTTTATGTGTGGAAGAAATTTGATTTTAAAAGTAGAAAATGTATTTTTTGGGGCTATCCTTTTGGAATTAAAGGTTATAAACTTTTTAATTTGTATAACTATGTTTCCTTTTATTCTAGGGATATTAGTTTCTATGAGAATGTTTTCCCTTTACATAAAATTAGTACAAACTTTATTCCATATGAACAGCCATCTCTTGTTTCTAATAATGAGCAGCTACCTTCTAATGTGAGTAATCAAAATATGGATCCATTGACAGAATCCACATCAACGGATTCCCTGAATACAAATCTAGAACAGCAACTGAGTGATGAACTTGTAAACCAAATCATGTATCAGAATATGCCCAATGAAGCTCAATCTAGTGATTCCGCAACCAATACTCGATCTACCATTGTTAATGATATATCTGTTCACCGATCCACAAGAATTAGAATAGCTCCTCAACATTTGAGAGATTTTCATTGTCATTAGGTGGCTCACACTTCACCTACCCATTTGGTAGACCAGATTATTCTAGGTAAGCCATATCCTCTCATAAACTCTATATCATATGAAAAATTGTCTCCTATTTTTTGTAATTTTTCATCTTTCATCATATATCATATCAAACCAAAAACATATGCTGAGGCTATACATAACCCCAATTGGCGCAAAGCCATAGAAAATGAACTAAAAGCTTTAGAACTCAATAAAACTTGGGTAATCACGGATTTACCTCTTAAAAAAAAGTAGTTGGATATCGATATATTCATAAATTAAAATTTAATAGTGATGAAAGTATCGAGTGGTATAAATTTAGATTGGTAGCTAAAGGGTATATGTAGTAAGAATGTATAGATTATCATGAAACTTTTCTCTTATTACTAAACTTTTCAGTGTTCGATATCTCTTAACTATATTAGCTATTAAAGGATGTCATTTATATCATTTTGATGCCAATAATGTATTCTTATATGGAGACATAGATGAGAAAATTTATATGCAAAAATCTCCTGATTACACCAAAGAAAAGCCCCATCGATATGCAGGTTGATGAAAAGCATTTATGGTCTCAAACAAATTTCTAGATAATGGTATTCTAAGCTTTCTACCTCTCTTATTGCCTTTGGATTCATTAATCCAAGGTTGACTATAACTTGTTTACTAAACATGATAATAAGTTATTTACAATTCTTCTTATATATGTGGATAATATTATTGTGGTAAGTAATTGCTTGGAATCAGTTACATCTATCAAATCATTCCTCAATCAAAATTTTAAAATTAAGGATCTTGGTGTTTTAAGGTATTTTCTTGGTATCGAAGTGGCACGATCTTCAAAGGGCATACACATTTGTTAAAGAAAATATACTCTTAATATTTTGGCTGATTCTTGCACTCTTGGATCCAAGTCTCTTAAATTTTCAATGAATCAAAATTTAAAATTAAGTGAAGAGGTCGGAACTGTTTTATAAGATCCAAGTGAGTATATAAGATTAGTTGAAAGACTCCTTTATCTAACCATGATAATGTTAGATATATGTTATGCAATACAAATTTTGAGTCAATTTATAAATTAGCCAACTTCTTGCTATATGCATGTAGCTCATCAGCTATTACGGTATTTAAAATTGAATCCAAGACAATGAATATTACTTTCCTCTACATCTGAAATACAGCTTAAAGCTTTCTATGGTGTTGATTGGATTTCATGCCCAGATACTCAAAGATCCATTACAGGCATTGCATTTTTTTTAAGAGATTCTTATTTTTTGAAAATGTAAGAAACAGTCTATTGTTTCTTATTCTTCAGCAGAAGTGGAATACCATTCTATGGCCACAACTTATTGTAAATTATCTTGGTTATAATATATTTTGAATGATTTACAAATCTCACATTCTGATGTAGTACATCTGTATTGTGACAACCAAGCTGCCATTCACATTGTAGCGAATCCTATTTTTCATGAACACATCAAACATATTGAATCGGATTGTCATTTAATTAGTGAAGAGATTTAAAAAAGAAATATTAGCACATATCATGTCACTACTTATAATCATCTGGAAGATATTTTTACAAAAATTATACCATCTCATCTTTTGAAACCACATTTATCCAATATGGGCATTATTAATCTATATGCTCCATCTTGTAGAGAGATATCAGAAAATCCATTATAGTTGAAGCTAGCCCAATCTGTTTGTCTATTGTTTTCCTACAACATCAGTGGCCTGTTCCATTTCTAGCAGAGCTTTTACAACCCAGTTGCAGATTTTCGATTGGAACCAGCCCATTTTACTACCAACATCTGCTTTTTTTTTTTTTGTTATTGTAAATATTTTGTAGCCATTTTTATTTTATTTGTAGGACAAATGTTCAATTTTTGTAGGTTTGTTAGGATTTGTTTTTTATTTAGAAATATTTTATTTTGTTTTTTCAAAGAGAAATCGTATTATTTAAGGACGTTAGGCACTATTTTTCCTAGTGTGCATTAAATACATTACAATAGATTTATAGCTGATAGACCCTTCCTTGCGTTTTCATTCATTACTCGTCCTTCTCTGTTCAGTCTTTAGTTTTCCTTCTTCCGTATTCTTCCGCCTCCTCACATTTCTTTTCATATCTTTAATGTTAGGAAGCAGACTCTTCACAGACCCTGAGTCCGATTGTTTGACACATCCAGCAACCAAAACCCTACTCGAACGCTACCACAGCCAACGGCCGCTACTCGACATAGTTTCTAAGCGTCTAATATGCGCTGAATGGCTGATGATCAGCACAAAGATCGAGAACTTTACTACTCTAGCGAGGATAAGCAGTCTAGTATTTCTATAAATAATGGTTTTTGTAACCAAATTTTACATAATGAAACTTTTGTGAACTAAATGTCCCAAGATTTTCTCCCTCTTATTCAGAAGAGGGTTTCCATGTAAAATTTGTGTGTATTATTCTTTTCTTTCTCTGTTGTGTGTGTAATTATTGTTGCTGATTTTTCTTTTAGATTTACGGTTTTGTCAACACCTATTACTCAACAAGTGGTATTAGAAATAAATTATCAGTGCCGATTGTTAAATTTCGTTAGAATTGGTGGAGGTAGGTAACAAGATGATTTGATTGAACGGTTCAAACTATGACATCTGGTAGAGTAAGATGTCAGATCTGCTATTTGTCAAGATGATGCACCTTCCAGTATTCATTGCTCAAAAACCTAAGGCAAAAATAGAGGAGGAATGGCATTTTGAGCACAAGCAAGTCTGCGGCTATAATCGGCAGTTTGTCACTAATAATGTGTATAATCACATTTGGAATGAGACAAATGCCAAGACATTGTGAAAAAAGTTGGAGATGCTCTACACTTTCAAGACTAATAACAACAAATTATTTCACCTGATGCAATTGATGCATGTGCAATATAGGGACAGCTCATCCATTGCCAACTACTTGAATGAGTTTTAAGGATATGTGGACCAATTGAATGGTATTGGCATTAAATTTGAAGATAAGGTGTTAGGCCTGTGGCTCCTGACAACCCTACTGGATTCATGGGAGGTGATAAGATTCACCATTACTAATACTATGCCAAATGCCATGGTAACACTTTAGATGACAAAAGAAGCTGTGCTGAGTGAGGAGATGAGACGGTGGTCGTAAGGGATTTCCACCTCTTAGCACTCCGAAGTGCTAGCGATTGAATCACGGAAAAAGAGTAAAGGGCGTGGCCCTAATTTTGGAGAGAAGGATCGAAATAAGTCTTGATCGAGATATCAAAACCTCCAATTCCATTATTGCGGAAAGAAAGGCTACATTAAAAGGCACTGTTATAAGTTAAAGCATAAAAACGCAAAAAATGAGGGCTAAGCAGAGAAGGGTTGAGGTGAGAAGAAGGCCTCGGTTTTAGTCGTTATTGATGGTGATTTACTACTGACATGTGAGATGGGCAACGTAGTTAATGTAGCCAAACTAGAGATTGATTGTATGGTGGACACTGGTGCATCCCTCCACGTCACGTCTCGGAGGAACTTTTCACAATTTACATTCAGGGTGATTTTGGAGTGTTGAAGATGAAAAACAAAGAAACGTCTAGGGTCATCGGCTGTGGTGATGTGTCCCTAGTCACCAACAATGGGATCCGACTGTTGTTAAGGGACGTTCAACATGTCCCAAATATTTGGATGAATATAATATCGGCGGGTAGACTTGATGATGAAGGCTTCTATAGTATCTTCGACAAGGGGGCATGTAAATTGATTAGAGGATCTCTGGTAGTTATCCATGAAGGAAGGTGTCTTGGCTTATTCGTATTACAAGCCTCCGCTATGGTCCGAGAGATAAACGTTGCGAGCGGTGATGAGTCTTTGGATCTATAGCATCGTCGATTGGGCTATATGAGTGAAAAGGGGTTGAATAATCTGCTAAAAAAGAGCCTCATTTTAGGCATAAAGGAGACCGGTCTGAGGACTTACCCTCACTGCATGGTGGGAAAGCAACGATGGGTCTCGTTCCGTGAAGACTCGTCCACTAAGAAGGCCAAACTGTTTGATCTGGTTTACATCGATGTATGTGGGCCATTCAAGGTATAGTCATTTATAGGAGTACAATACTTTGTCTCGTTCATTAATGATTACTTAAAAAAATTATGGGTTTACCCATTTAAGACAAAGGAACAAATCCTTGGAGTCTTTGAGAATTTTTATACTCTAATTAAACGATAGATGAAAAAAATTAAAGTGCATCCGAAGTGACAATGGCAACAAATACATCGAGCATTTGATACTTATTGCCAATTGCACGGTATTCAACATCATAAGGCACCACCAAAGATGTCATAGTTAAATGAGATGGTCGAGCGTATGAATCATACGTTGATGGAGAGAGTCAGATGCGTACTCTCAAATGCAAAGCTCCCTCGATCATTTTGAGCCGAAGCCTTGAGAATGGCAGCCTACATCATCAATAGATTGCTGAGCACCATTAAATGGAAAGATTCCAGGAAGGATGTGGTCGGGGAAGGAATCATCCTATGACCATCTATGAGTGTTTGGGTGTAAGATTTTCGTATACATCTCAAAGGATAAAAGGACAAAGTTAGAGATAAAGATAATGCAATGCATCTTCCTAGGATACAGGGAAAACGAATTGGAATACAAACTTTATGACCCAATTGAGAAGAAGTTTGTCAGACTAAATGATGTATTTGTTGAGGATGAAACTATTGAAGACATTAGCAAGGAAGAGAAGGTTACGTTTGACTACAATTGGACTGAGAAGATGGGTGTTAAAACCGTCCGGTTGGCACCTCTCCATTAGGAGTTTGACGGCCATAGTATGGCCAAGGAAGGTGATGAAAAGATATCGACGCCTAACAAGGATGATGATGGTAATACTCCTTATGACATTATTGAGCCGGCTAAGCTCGTTCCTGTCCGACGATCTTCAAGAGACCGATGGCCATCTGTGAATCTATCGGCCAGTGACTACGTATTGCTCATTGATGAAAGGGAACTAGAAAGCTTCAAAGAAACTATTGAAGAAGAGCATAATGTAGAATGGATGGAGACCATGCAGGATGAAATAAATTCGCTACATGAAAACCATACATTCAAACTAATCGAGCTATCAAAGGGGAAGAGAGCCCTAAAGAATAAGTGGGTCTTTTGCCTGAAGGCTGATGAAAATGGCCTATAACCTAGATATAAGACAAGGTTGGTTATAAAAGGTTTTAACCAGCGGAAGGGTGTCGATTTTGATAAAATTTTTGCCTTGGTCGTGAAAATGTCCTCAATCCAAGTAGTGCTTGGATTAGCCGCTATTTTAGATTTAGGGGAAAAATAGTTAAATGTGCGGACAGTGTTTTTTCATGGTGATCTAGATAAGGAGATTTACATGAAACAATTGAAAGGATTCTGAGTTAACAGAAAGGAACGACTGGTATGCCGTTTGAAAGAAAGCCTACACAGATTGAAACAGGCTTCACATCAATTGTACAAGAAGTTTGAATCAATTATGGTGGGTCAAAGCTACCAGAAGATTGCTTTTGATCACTCTGTCTTCGTTGTACAATGGTTCTCTAAAGACAACTTTGTTATCCTCTTGCTCAATATGGACGACATATTGATAGTCGAATGGAATGCCGCTAGAATTGCATAATTGAAGTAGCAACTTGGGCAATCCTTTGCCATGAAGGACTTAGAGCCGATGAAACAGATCCTCGATATCAAAATATTTCGTGACCGCGAGGCAAGGAAGTTGTGGCTGTCCCAGGAGAGCTATATTAAGAAAGCGTTATAACACTTTAACATGGAAAAGTCCAAAAAGGTGAAGATTTCTCTGGCCAGCCACTTCAGATTAAGTAGTCGGCAATATCTGTTCTCAAATGTTGAGAAAGCAAGCATGAGAGGCATTCCATACTTGTTGATCGTGGGAAGCCTAATGTATGCTATGGTTTGCACTAAACCGAACATTGTTCATACTGTTGGTATAATTAGCCGGTTTCTCTCGAATCTCGAAAGGGAGCATTGGTCCACCATGAAATGGATTCTAAGATATTTTCGGAGAACCTCCAAGATGTGCTTGTGTTTTGGAAGCAGCAAGCCATATCTAGTCAAATATACTGATACCGATGTGGCAGGTGATGTTGATTTCCGAAAGTCCACTTCGGAATACCTGGTCATGTTCATCAGAGGGGCTGTTTCCTGACAATCAAAATTGTAAAAGTATATTGCTCCGTCGACAATTGGGAAGAGTTTATTGTTATGATAGAGGCCAGCAAGGAAATATTGTAGATGAAGAAATTCGTCCGAAAACTTGGATTCAAGCAAGATAAATACCTGGTACTTTGTAATAGTCAAAATGCAATATATTTCTATGAAAACTCCTCATTTTACTCCAAATCGAAACATATTGGTGTTCGATATCACTAAATGCGAGATATCGTAGACTTAGAGTTATTAACACTTGATAAGATTAGGATTGAGGAGAATTGGTCAGATATAATGATCAAGGTATTGTCGCAGTGAAAGCTTGAAGCTTGTCGCAATATTATTAGAATGATGAATATCGTTCCCCCATAGTAGTAACAAAAAAATTGTTAAGATATTGGTCACTCCTATGTTTGCTCAAATTAGATTGACAGAACGACATATTTAGCCAAATATGCATGGTAAAATGCATATTTTCTATAAAAAAATATTTTCTATAAAAAAATATTTTCTATTTAATAAAATATTATTTGGACGATCAAATAAAACCTTAATATTAATTTGTTCGGCGAAGTACTCAAAAGCTATATTATAAAGATAACAGAAATGGGGAAACGATTTATGTTTAAAAAAAACGTAAAAGCTTGTTCTGCCGCCATTCTCCAACCATCTCTCAAAATACCCACACAAAGGACAAAACGTCACCGTTCTATAATATCCGAGAGGCCTTACCTATGAAGTAATCCCACCTTTTCACCGAAATAAATAAATAAATAATAAATAAACTGCTATAAATTTAAGCCGCATGCCCTTTTATGTCCAAGGGGAATGGTATGGATGAACGGAAAGAGGGCTTCGGGCACTTCTACAAGAGGTGGCTCAGCCAGCATCACGACCTACTCCACCGACTCCTCCGCCCATCAGAGCCACCAAATATTAGCCTTACCGATAAAAGCTGCCAAGATCAACAATACAAAGCCTTAATCGACGAGGTAGTCTCTCACTATCGCCAATACTTCCAAGAGAAATCCAATGCCGCTAAACAGAACCCCTGTCTCGTCTTCAATCCGCCCTGGCTTACTCCAATCGAGAGAGCCTTCCTCTGGATTTCCGATTTCAAACCTTCTCTCCTGTTCCGTCTTCTCAACGTCTCGGTTTCCGACCTGTCGCCGGAGCAATACGAGAGACTGGCGGCGGTGAAGGACGAGACGACGAGAGAGGAAAGGACGCTGTCGGACGCCATCGCAAGGGTTCAGGAGACCGCGGCCGCACCACCTTTGGTGGATCTGGTGAGGACAATTGGAAGGCTGGCGAACGTGGAGTCTTTCGATTTCCTGTCGGCGATCGATGCGTACAAGGAGTCTGTGCTAGTGGCGATGGAGAAAGCCGATAGCCTTCGCCGTTCGACGGGGATGGAGATGATGGAAATTCTGAGACCTGCTCAGTGTGTGAAATTCTTGGCCGCTGCTCTTAAGCTCCAGCTCGACGTGAGAAGGTGGGGCCTGGAAAAAGAAGCCCAATCTGCTGACCCACTGAAATCAACTCAGGCCCAATATAGGTCCTAATTCGGGCCCGGTTTGCCCCAGATATGCCCGTAATGAAAATGGATCGACAGGTTAATTTGGTAGGTACCCGTAGTCTTAGGAATTTTGGGTAGGTTTGTCTTGTCTCTCAATCCTATAAGATAATAGAAATAAGTAACATAAAATATGTGTAATTTACCATTGACTAAATCTGCTGTTAAGCTTTAAATAAAGCTTTATTTATCCATATGTGTTGTAAGTTTAATATAATTTATATTTAATTCATATAAATATATACATAATATAATAATATTTTTTTTTAGTGATTATTTACTCTGTATGAAATGTAACCTTAAATCTCTCATAGTCGATAGAGCTCACTTGATCATGTAAACTTTATATAAACAAGTCCTTGTGATTTTATTTCAATTTGAAACCCCATGGGACAATCATTCTTAGTATATCCATATCTTATTAATGTGATAGCATGGATTGTGAAAATAAAGAACAAATATAGTAGTAATAACATATCATTTGACTTAAGTGATCACATTTATTCCAAAAGAATTAATATAATATTTTCGAACAATATCATTTGACTTAAGTCGAATCTGTAATTCAAAACTAGAATCATGTTATTATTGATGTAAATTCACTAGTAAATATTTATTATCGATAAATATATTTTGTAAAGTGAAATCTATTATATATATATATAAGTATTCAAAACATATGGATTATAAGGAACGGCATTTTTAGTTAACCATTCTTATGTCATTATAAGTAGTGACATCGGGATGGAAATTTAATATGCATTTTTATACTTTAAAAGAAATTCAAAAATTTGTATTGTCATAAATTATATATGAATATTTATTGATATTTTAAAAATTATCAATAAATATTTTGAGAAAAATTTAACATTGAGCATGAATAATATGTGCTCAAATATAAGTAAGAAACTTATAAAAATGTGTATCTTAAAAGTATATATGGAACCGATCATAAAAGAGATTAGGCAATCTAAAATCATTATATCCCACAAACTTAGATGTGGTGGAAATTTTTTGCAAAATTCAAGATGAGATAGATAAATTGAGACATCCATGAGTGATAGAAACATGCTATTTATTTTTATATAATTTTATTAATATAATGTTATTAAATATATTTTAATAATAATTAAAAGAATATTCCTTAACCTTAGTGATTAAAAAAAATTAAGAAATTCCTCAATATGACTTATCATGGATGAGAAGATCATGAGAAATTGAACTCATTAAAATTAAGAAGATTTTAGTGTTGAGTTTCAAACCCCTTGTTTAAACTGAATGAAAATAATCGATAACATATAACAAATTACAATAATCACAAGTAATAAAAAAATATAAGATTTTTACATAAAAAATCTCTTTTGTAATTAAAAGAAAAAATCACATAATTATACGTTCAAAAATATACATTATGTGATAAGTTTAATTACACAAATTTTAATAAATATAAGAGTATAACTCTTTATAATAAGTGAGTCCAAATAATAAAAAGTATAAGATAAAAGAGAAAAAATATGACCGGTATAATGTTCATCTCAATTTTTAATAATAATGTACCAAAAATCGATGGAGAATAGAATTCGATTCGGGATTTAATTGGATGAGCAAATCTTTCTCTTCTCACTTTTCTCTCTTTTTCTTTTCCTTTTCTCACCAGATCGGTGTTCCTTGTCAAAGAAATCACAAAGTGTAATCCTAAAAATCACGTCAAAGTTTTTTATAATAGAAACGATGTTTCAACGTTTGTCAAGGATGCATCGCGTGAGCTCACCATAATTGACGCAAGAACACCCTTTCAGGCACACATTAAGCGCTCCCAATCTGGTTAATGCGTACATGCACATTGTTTAAGTGCCCCTCAAACACCCCCAATTTGGAATCAGCAGACATGCATGAATTCAACATCTATCACGTGCAACTCAATAACTTTCTCCTGATCAATTCAACGCACGTATATCATGATATGTGCTATTAAATGATACATTAAATGAGTATAAGATTCACATAGAAATGACTTATAACTAAACATTTAAAAGCACCTAAAAATACTATTCTAAATTATAATTTATATCCAAAAGTATTTCTTAAATTTAAAAAATAAACATCCTCTTAATAAACCATAAATATTTTGCATCGTTTTGGAAAATATTAATTTATAATAAAATCTAATATTAATTTACAAAATATAAATAAAAGACAAATAAACAAAAATACCTGTCCAAAACCACACCTCAGAAATTTCAAGCGGTTTATAATGTGGTAGTATATTTTCATAATTATCTTATACATATAATATTATAATACACTATCTTGTTATTAAAAACCAATAAACACCACAGTTCCTCAAAGTTGCATGATGGTTGTCACGTTTTAAAATTTAGTAGGTCTAATTAATTATTATATATAAAATTAAAAATATCAAAAATCTAGGTGTGACCAAATCCCAAAAAAATAGGACCTAATAAAACTAAACTTGCATATGATTTCATCAAATAACTGTTCGGACAATATAAATATAACTTATTTTAAAATATCGTAAGAGAGATATCCAAACACGACAACAACTCTTCAACACACATCTATATATTAAATCTAACAATCCATATAATATAATTCAAAGGCCTACTATCAACTAATTTTTCATTATCCAAAAATAACAAAGCCTATAATTGACTCAATCTAAATAATAGAGAAATACAACTAACGTTATCTGAATTGTAACAAATGCCCAACTTACCGGATCACGTGATGTCACGTCAAATCTTGTTCAACTCCTATAAAAAATCCCAACCCTCTACGGATCTGAAGAAATGAAAATATGAAAACGTGAGCCAAAAACTCAACAAGTATTATCATAAATATACACAAAATATCATATGTAAATCAGAGGGATGATTTATAAATAAATATCAAAACAGATGACAGATATAAATCCCAAATCGCTGATATTAGAAGCCAAAATATTAGCACACCCAAAGTAGAATCTCACCGTACCATCCAATTAATACGAACGCATAACAAATTGTGGCATACTCCGGCACATAATCAAAAGCCACGACACATCCACATAAATGGAACTCACGACATACCCACATAAATAGAGGTCGACGGTAAACTAGATCCAAATCTACATATCATAACGACTATGTTTTAGGCCGGCAAATCTAAATCGTCTCATATCATTGGCTCTATTAGTCTGACTATATTTTAAGCCTACAGCTTTTGGCCATTTCGTATCATCGGCTATCAGTCCAACTATATTTTAGGCTCACAACTCTCGGCCATTTTATATCATTGCCTATCAGTCTAACTTCATTTTAGGCCTGCAGCTATCAATTATCTCATATCATTAGCTATCAGTTGGTTTACGTTTTGGCTTATAGCTTTCGATCATCTATTTCAAATATCAACTACATTTTAGGCCTATAACTCTCGGTCACCATATATAAACCCACTAGGGCCTCAAATTCCCCTATTCCCACACATATATCAACCCACTAGGGTGAGATGATACCTGCTTTGATTTAATATCAAGCAGATTTGACAAAATGATACTCTAAGATACCCGAACAACATATTTTCTCTCTCCTCTACGCAGGCGCCCTTCCTCTCTCTTTCTTCTCCCACTGTGCGGGCCTTTCTCCTCCTCTACTCCACACACCCTTCGCTCGACGGCAACTCGGCCAGGCACAACTATTTCGATCACAGTAGGGACAACTTTGAAGAGGTTCCGGTAGCAGTTGACAGTGGCATCTTTGGTAATGGCAGTGGACCTACGATACATGCAAGCACCGCCTTTGCCTTCTCCAGTGCCTCCACTGCCTTCGTCTTCACCCGTGCCTCCCGTGGCTCCCTTCTTCTTCTCTTCTTCTTCCTTTCTTCTTCCCTTTTTTTCTTCTTCCTTCTTCTTCTCTTTCTGTGAACTAGAGCCAAATTCTATTTTTTAACTCCATTACATCTCAACCTAATCCAGCCGATTCTTTTCAAAATCGGCACATGCAAGTAACAAATCGGAATTAACAAAGAGAAAGGAAGAATTTGTTTAACTTAATTTCTTGTTTTTCCTCCAGTGATGGTGGTGGTGACGACGATGGGTCCTTTGTTCTACTTGTACATCCTCCTCTTCCTTTCAAACAACCGCATCTCTTAAATGATGGTAGGCAATGCAAGCGTCTCTCACCACTGTACTTTTGTGCCGCCCTCCTCCTTCACTGACGATCGGTCGCTACGCCTCCCTCTCTCTTCTCCTTCCTTCCTTCTCTTTCATATTTCCCCTCTCTTTTCTTTCTTTCTTTTTCCTTTTTGCCGGACCATCCTTCTCCTCCTCTTATTATTATTATTATTATTATTATTATTATTATTATTATTATTATTCTTTACCCTTCTTTTTATAATCTAATCGGTGTTGGAGTGCCAGCTCAGATATGCCTCATACGCCATCCCAATTGATCCGATTGTCATTTAAAATTTCACAATATATATATAACTTTTATCATATTCAAATTACTCAAAATAATGATTTTTATCCAAAATAAATTAAATAGAGATTCTGAATATTACATTGGTGGTGGCTGTCCCATAACAATCTGCAACTCTTTATCCTAAGCTAGTACTTAGCAACATCGGCCAAGAACTTCACTGTTTGTGTAGAGCTCAGAATCTCCACAACTATCGTCACCACCGCCCACCTAACCCCATCCATGCTCTTGGCCACCTCCAGTGTTGGGTTTCGGTCAATTCCTTATGAGTATCATAACAAATAAAAGTGTTAGACTCATTTATGTGTTAGTATATTCCGTGACCATATTTAATCTGTTGTTGGTACTGGTTGTATTCTGTTAAAGATTTACATCAAAATATATCGCTTGCCAATTACTAAAGCACTCTGATCTATTCCATGGTTGCCGTTTGCCTGAACTGTGCCTGAGTGCCTTTCCCAAGTAACCTCGCTTGTTAACCGCTTGTGTGCATTCAAGCCCCATTTCTAGTACAACAGCGCCTACAATTTACCCGATCAGCGCTTGAGTCCCATTTTCAATAAGTATGTGCCCGCTATTCGCCCGCCCCGCGCTCGAACCCTATTTTCAATAACCGTTTGTTTGTTGCTCACCCGACCCGCGCCGAGGGTCAAATCCAAAAAACCTTGTGCTTGCTGCACACTTGAACCATGCTCAAGCACCGAGTATGTATCCCATGAAACCTTAAGCACACCCGCCGTGTGCTCAAATAGCGCTGGAGTGCCACGACGTGTATTTTACCAACAGTTATATTTTTTACCTAAGTTTTCAAGCATCCCTATATATAGTCATCTTATTTCATTTACACTAACTCTTTGCTTGACTATTTGATGGTCATTTCAAAGTAAAATTAAATCTTTCATTCTTTTTATATTGCTCCACTTAAGAAAACTTAATTTTGATAATTGTATCTCCTAGCCTAAGTTTTCTAACCACGTTTACTTTACTCTTTACACCTCTTTTTGCTAGTTAACCTTTATTGGCAACATCGGTGGCCTTAAAATTGGGTTCCAATAGTGTACAACAATTCAAGCGGTCCATGAGGAAAGATTGGTTTGAAAACAGAAGGTGTCTGATTTCATTACCGCGGACAAATCTAAGAATTTCTTTGGTAGAGATCACAAGATAGAAATAAGTTGGATAAGTTAACGCATCTGTACCACCTGATTTATAAGTTAATTTTTATAATATATATCTTCCATAACCGTTGAAACCCAAAGGATTTTACTCAATAATCATTATTATTGAGGTTTTCCTTTTTATTAAAAATTACGTCTTTATTATTATTACTTTTGTTATTTATTATTGATATCTACATTCGAATATATTTTATGTATATTATATATTGTGTGATATTCATTCCACAACTTTATTGAGGGGTCGGAACATTATTGTGATTCAAAACGAATTATTCTTTTTTAATTGGTATCAAAGATTTACCCCGATCCGCAAATGTAATCTAGATACATTCCGGTCAATTGTTGTCTATTCATTTCTATTTTGATGAGAGTAACTACGCGTATTGAAAAGTTCGTATGAAAGCGTTTCTCAAATCAATGGATAAGCATGTCTGGCCCAACATCCGAATTGGGTGGACTCCACCTAAAAGCACCATGGGTGATGAACCAAAAGTTTTATTCTTGTGGTCAAAACAAGAATTTGATGCAGACAAGTGAAATAGTAAAGGGTTGCACGCTATTTTTGTGGTTGTGTCCCCTAAAAAATTTAAGCGTATCTCCATATGTGAGATTTTAAAAGAGGTGTGAGATATCATTGAGATGACCCACAAAGGAATTAAATTGATTAAAAACTTTAAATTGTAAATGCTCACTGCTAGGTTTGAGAAAATTCAGATGAAAGATAACAAGACCTTTGATGAATTTTATGTGAAATTAAACAACATTATTAATTCTACATTTAATTTTGGAGAACATATTCTCGAGAATAGAATCATCTAAAAAGTCTTGCGATCTCTACTTGAACGTTTTAGATTGAAGGTTATTGCTATTGAGAAAAGTAAATACCTCAATAAAGTAAAAATGGAACTAATTGGCTCTCTATAAATGTATGAGCATACTTTTTCACAATCCAAATGGAACTAATCAATTGCCTTAAATACCATAAAGAAAAAGAGAGATTGTAACTCTAATGAAAAATCATGTAGTGATGAGAATTTTGTATTGTTTGTTAAATATTTTTTAAAAAAATTAAAAATAAAAATAATAAATGAACCTCCAAGGAAATAGATTTATCTCATAAATTGGTCAAGAAAGATAAAAAGGAGATTAAACACAGAAAAATAAGAAATATCAAGGAATCCAATGCCATGAACATTACGGATTTGATCATATCTAGACTGAGTGCCTCGATTTTAAATGCCAGAAATGAGAAGCCTTAAATGTGTCTATCTCAGATGACAAAGATGATGAAAAATCATCTAAAGAAAAAAAAGTAAATTATATGGCATTTAAGACTTCAATTATTAGTGGTGATGAAACCATAAGTACAAAATTAAAACAGTCAGATTCTTCACGTGAGGAATCTGATAATGAGTTTGATAGTTTTTAAGAGGCCTATGACACACTATTTATGAAATATCTAAAAATAAAAAAAATTAATAAATTTTTAAATAAAAAATTAACTGAATTTAAAAAGATTAATGAAGAACTCACAACAAATTGGAATGATTCACCGTTGAACATCGTAAATTAGAAATGTTAAATTGGTCCTTAATTGTTGAAATAAAATCTTTAAAATTGGAGCTTGAAAATGTCAAGAATGATATTAAAAAATTCTCAAGTGGAACTCAAAATTAGATCACATGTTAAGATTGAAAAAGTTTGCAGGAAACAAGAAGAGTTTAAGTTATATCGAAAATGCTTCTAAAAATGGTGAACATTTTAAATCAATTTTTATTCTTACCACAAAAACTCTCCACAAAAATATTGTTACCTTAAAACCTTCTAAATCAATGCCTAAAAGCGTGAAAAATTGAATTAGTTCAAACTTCATACCTAAACTAAAGAATAAAACGATTGTGAATAAATCTGTTAGAACCTTTTTGACAATTGGGTCTAATACTCACTTTTAAAATTAACCTAGAAAACACAACATTGTCACTAAGTTTATGCCTACCTGTCATGTGTGTGGGCAAATTAGGCACATACATCCCCATTGTCACACCATCAATCTATTACACAATCAAAGACAATGGACAAAAATAAAAAACTTGATTAATCATATTCAACAATTAAATGATCAAATGAAAACATTAAAGACAACTGCATCTCTTAAATAATGGTTGGCAACGCCTGCGTCTCTCTCCACTGTACTTTCATGCTGCCTTCCTCCTTCACTGGCGATCGGCTGCTGTACCTCCCCCTCTATCTTCTCATTCATTCTTTTTTTCTTTTTTTTTTCTTTTCTTTTTCTGCGTCGCACACAGTCTCCTCCTTTTTTTATAATGATAAAAAATGGGATATTACAGTCATGGTGGCAAAAATTGTAATATTATGATATTTTAAGTTAAATATTTTGGGTTGAAATTAATCAAAGTCATTTAATTTTTGTATAATTAAATTACGCATATAAGCTTTTGAAACAAATATGACATAGCAAGACCTATGGTAATTTTTTGATGGATCGAGATACATCACTAAACCTATGGTAATAGTGAATTGACAAATTTGAATCCAATTAATTATTCCACATTAAATTATCAATTACAAAACATCATATTAGTTTCAGAACTTATATTTTCAAGATAATTTATATGTATTATTTAAAATAGAAGATACTAAAAAGTTAAAAAAAATTCTTTATATAAAAGTATACCACAGCAATAATATTAACATTAATAATACGTTTGATTATTAGAATAAAATAAAATATTTTAATATTTGGTTTATAAAATAATTGATGAATTATTATTTTAAAAAATAAAATAGAATGAAAAATTATTATTCTTATATTTAATTATTGAAATGTAATAAATTAAAAATTAATATTTTAATATTTAATTTATAAAATAATATGATAAATAAAATAAAAATTTATCATAATAACTTTTTTACTTTAATATATATATATATATATATACACACACACACATATGTGTATATATACATATTATATATATATAAATATAATATTATTTTAAATTATTATTTAGTATAATATATATTTTTATCATATAAAATACATATTTAATAAATATTTGATATAATATATATAATTAAATATATAAGTACGTATATATAATTACGTGTATATATATAATATACCTTGTATAAGGTGGCAATAATTACCTTGTGGGAATAAATTTTTTATATCATATGGGAATAAATAATGCATTATATAAGGTAAAAATATATATATTTTTAAATTTTTAGAAATAACTATTTTTTAAAAAATATTATTCCTTATCAAAATATAACAAATAAAAAAATAACTATTATATTAAAAATAAAATAAAAATAAAAATTTTATTTCTACTAACTAAACGTCTCCTAATAGTAATACTAATGCTCACAACAATTAGGAGAAAGGAGACACGCCCGAATTTTTCCCCAAATAGATCCTTTTCCCTTCAATCGTAACTGTGCTCAGTCTCTTTACCGTTATCCAGTGAGGCTACATTTTTTAAAGAAATAAAATTATTTTTTAAAAATTTAAAATATTTATTTTTAAATAAATAATTATATTTTAATTATTTTTAATAATAAAAATTAATTATCAAATTATAGTAAAAATAAATAACGAAACTTCGCTATCCGTTTTTTCCGATTTTCTCTATAAATAGCCTTCGTTCCTCTTTTCCTGGCATCCATGTGAACGAAGTCGGGAGAGAGAGTAGAGAGAAATCGAAGAAAAAGAAGAGGTGCTGAAGTTACTGTTACCGACCGCTGCTATTGTTTCCGGAAACGGCGGTTGTGAGAGCCGTTGGTGGACGTTGCGGTGAGACGCCATTGTCGTTGCATCTGTTGAGACGATGCCCTCTTTCGTTACCGAAATTGAAATCAGGCTAGTGATTTTTCATGTCTTACATATCCCAGTTGTTTTGCACGTAATCCATTCATTTTCTTTTAATTACTCACCTTCCTTCTTATTAATGTCAATATTTGGGTTCGCATGGTTTGATTTGATGGGAATCGTTTGTTATGGGTATGAATTGAAAATCAAGAAAACTGAGCCATGACTCTGATGGTGGAAGTCATGAAATTTTGAAGGCTTCTAGATGAATTGGGTTGGGGTAATTAGTGTGTTTGGACTGTGAGAATATTTATTTCCTTCTGCGATGGTGAAAGTTAGGGTTTTCTTATTTTCGATTGAAATCGAGAAGGGAAGGCATAACAGAGCATTTTTGCTCTATTTAGGCTCCAAATTGTTGGGAATTTCTCTTGTGAAGAAATTCTTATAATTGAAGAATTCAGCGGAATAAAAGAAGTTTCGATCAACATGGTTGATCGGATGAACGGTCAACGACCGGTCAATATAGTTGGTCCGTCCAAGGTCTAAGTTGACCGGTTTTTAGTGGGTTCTCGACAACAAATGAAATGGCGACGGTCAATAGGACGTTGACCAAGTCTAAATGAGAAGAAAGGTCAACATGGTTGACTAAATTTTAATATGGTAATACAAAGATTCCAAGGCTTTGTCAAAAAGGGTTGATTAACCTCACCATAGAAACTCAAAAACCTCAATAGCATTTGTCTCACTCTGACAGTGCAGTCTGCGGCCTGCTTGTTGACAGGTAAATATATGCATATTTCTTGGAAATTGTGCACCAACCATGGAGTAGGGCGTGGTGATCCTTGCTGCTGCTGGACTTATATATATTTGTGTATGTGTGGGCATGTATATGTAATATAGGGAGAGAAGAGCAAAAAAAGAAGTGTGTGAAGAAAACAGAGGAGAAGAAGAAAAGAAGCAGAGTGCAGTGAGAAAAAACTGTGTTCTGTTATTATTTTTCGCCTCCTATTTGTAATCACCCATCTCATACATAGTATATTTTGTGGATTTAGTATTCCCGATTTTTTTCTTTATTTAGAAGGATTTTCCATGTAAATATTGTGTGTTTATTTTTTCCTACTTCAATTCATTCTCTTCAATTTTCTTGTGTCTATGACGGTCGGCCGCCTATTTTCGGCCAACACAAATTTTGCACAATAAACATTTATGGTGAGTACTGCTTGAGTGACGATTAATTAGCATTTATTGGTGAATAAGATTAGATACTATAGGGGAAGCCAAGACGTCGACCACGGCGGTGAGCACCAGCATCGTGACGGCGTCGGGGTGGTGACGGAGATGAAACTATCCTCCATGTTTTGGGCTCGGTGTGCACAGGAATATAGGGATCAGTAGGTATGATTTTTGGGAATATCTGTGCGGGGCTTATACATGCATGAATACCTGTGTGTGGGTATGTGTAATAAATGCTTTAATCTATATGTTTATTATGTGAGTTGGTTTAAGTGTATATATAAACATATGAATACATTTAAATTAAAGTTGCTTTAATAATTTGTTTCAATAATAAAATTAAGGGTGCTTTATTATTTTTTCGATTGGGATCTTGCATAATTAGCCAGAACGAAATTTAAATAAAAGTGGTATTTTTTGGGTTTTCGTTTAATTTTGGAAAATTGGTGAGAAATTATTGTTTTATAGTTTTAGAAGTGAAATTAATAAATTAGAGGGACAGTATTATTTTGGAAAAAAATTCATCAAGCCGAGATGAGTGGCAGCGTGCAGACACATGCTCAATCGTTACGGAACCCTGGTTAAACTTTAGTTTAGCTTTAAAATTGAGTGTTAGATGGCATCGTGTAAAGCTATGGGACTTAGTGGGTCGTTGTCGGTCGGTGGAAGGAGAATAGCAGGTATTGAGTGTTTCTATGTATGGATCCTTCTCATTTATATAAATGATAACCTTCTTTGTATTAGACTTAATAACGTAAGTGCGGTTATTATTTACACCGAATGGCACTTTTATCACTAGTTGCAAAGTTTCATTTGCGTTATATATGATGACATGATGTATGTTGTTTAGTTTCTTACAATCAAAATAAAAGAGATTATATAAGAATACTATAATTTTAAGAAATATGAAACCTACGGTACTTTAATATAGTTAATAATCATCCAATATTGATTTATGTATTATGATATTATTGATGTATATTGTTTAGATTAGAGAGGTACTTATAGCCATATGATCATTGTAGAGTGTGATATCAAAAGATATCATACCAAGGGATATTAAGTTTTACATTTTGAGATGATTCCCATAACTTATGGATTGAGGAAATGTTCGTTGATAAGATGTATGTACTTTATTTGGTAGAATCCCAATATAATATGAATTTGATCGTATGTCAAACTTTTGAGTATCAAATATTTCGTGATAAATATTAAGTTATCAGGGGTTGTTAGTCGTATTATTCATTAGTATATTTCGTGACCGTGTCGGATCGTTTGTTGTCTATGGTATCATATTGCCTGAAAGATCTTCATTAGTCTCACATCCGATGGTCGTCACCGCTACCTACTCAGCATTCTCGCCCAATCTGTGCCCAAGGTACGTTTTCCAGTTATGCGCTCGAGGCGTCACCAGGGCACGGTTTCTAGAACACGGGTGCTCAATGAGCACCCGAGGCACAACCAAGGCACATTTTTAGAACTTGATTGCTCAATGAGCGCCCGATCAGCACTCAAGCGACGGGGCACAAAATGCTAAAACCCTAACAGGCACCCACTGCACGCGCGCCTGATCAATGCTCGAGCAGCGCGGCCCTTATGTTTCTAACGACTCTTTTGTTTAAATCTTGTTTTGGGGCTCATTTATATATATGAGCATTTCTTCTTCATCCCGAAGGTTTTAAAAAGAGAGATTACTCACTAACGGCGATTATTCTCATTCTCCATTATTTTGAGCCAAGAATTCGTACCCACCAGAGAAAGCTTCATCTTTTCTATGTGCTAATCTTCCTAAGCTTTCTCATCTTCTCATATTAATTGACCACTATCCTTCCTGCTTGTAAACCCTCGTGAGTGACGTGGGAAGCGTGGAAATTGAGTTCCAGCAATGCATTGTACTCCAACGGTACAAGAAGGAAGAATTAACTAGAAGACCAAATGGTGTCCGATTTCGTTGCTCTAATAAATCCAAGGAAAATTTTGGTAAGAATTATAAGATATAAGTAAGTCAACTAGGATAGCTCGTTTATATCACTTGATCTGTAAGTTGATTTTTTTAATATATTTTTTTCATGGCCGTGAAGCCCAAAGAGTTTTTTCTTGATAGCTGTGATTATTGAATTTTTTTTCCGTCACGAAAAATCGTATCTTTATTGTTGCTCTTATCATTTGGAATATTTTAATTGTATGTTGTTTGCTCATTAGGTTATTTGGATACAGTTATACTTTATGTGTATTGTATATTTGTGAATTTCGTTTTCAAAATTATTAAAAATGGGTCGAAACTATCGTGTCAAGGAACACATAGTTCCTCTCATGGGTGAATATACGCGATCTTTGATTCATTATGGTAAAACAATATTTAGAAAATTTTACTTGATATTTCATTATTATTGACACCTTTTGAGTTTGAATTATTCTCCTTAAATAACCTCCGTCAATGGTAATATAAATTTATTCCCATAATTTATCATTATGGATTCTACAGAAATTTTGGTAGAATTTTCTCTACAACTACACAAAAAATTAAAAATACAATATGTTTAAAATAACCTGCACAAGCACACAACTATCCAATTTAGATATTTTGGACTACAACACAATACACAGGACCATATCGTCATACCATCCATGGCTTCAATACAATATTCTTAACTACCGTATTGGGTCTGAAGAGATGTCATCTATGACTAAATAAAATCTAAAATATCCAATATTATTACGGAAGCATTTTAAAACTTTTAAACTTTCATATTTTTCACAACAATAACTATAAAATAATAACATTTAATATTTAACTATACTTTTATTACATTCTATTACAATTTATTAAATCTTTAATTTGACTATTATATTTTCTTAGTTCAAGTCTTTCTCATTGTTCTAATTAATCGAGCATCGGCTTAATATTCTCATTTTGAGGAGAAATAGTAAGAGTGAGCATACAGACTAAATGTTTTCATCATGACATCATTAATATTGTAAAATAATAGGAAAAATAAAGATTTTTTGGAAAACTATAACTTGAATAAAAATTATTAATTTTTAGGAGAGGGACATTTACTGATTTACTATCGAGATGATGTTTGTTATATTATGTTTATTCATTTTTATTACTTTCATTAATATTTATTATCCAAGTTAGTTTATCGTCACTAACCAACATGATGCTTAGGGCTAAAGTCGAGGAAAAAATACGCGAGAAACGTGTTCTAAAGCCATTTTAGGTATGTCCTGCACTCACTCCTGATAGTGTGCTTTTATCTGATCAATGAGGCCTGTCGGCACCACTTCATCACGTCCCATATCCCTGTTGGAGGGGCAATCCTCGTTCTTTCCAGCTATCGTAGTATCCTAAAGCGTACTATAGAACATCACCCGCTTTCACGTGTGGCGATCCATTTCACATTGGGTTCAGGCGTGATGGACATGGACAAAGCTCGAATACTACCCTTATAAAACATGATCCTAATTTGATTAATCATTTATTGAGGTGAGATTCATCACAAGTACATCGCATTTTTCAATCGAAAAATCACATTCTCATCCTTCTCTCCATCCGGGAGATCAAATTCATCACATATCTCCATCCAGGAGATCAAATCCATCATATTATACTTTGGGGATTCCTCTCCATTTCCTTGCTCGGTTCCTCCCTTTCTTTGAAATTTAATCATTTTTTGTCATTCAATTCAAGCTCACAAGAGAATTTGGATTTACTTACATCTGGTGATCAAATATCACCTTAGAAGCTTCCGAGACGCATTCTCTTACTTCCGTTGTACACTTACACATTTTCAGGGCTTACAATTTAACATGATCAATTAGACACAAATTTCTTAAGCATTAAAATATGGAAGCATGCAATTTTCCCATTCAACTTGGATAATGATAATTGTTAATAAAATAGCTATTCTCATGTCCATAAAATAATTCGATTCTTGCTGAATCGGACATCCGGTCAATATATGCATATAATTGGGATGTGACGATTCATATTTTGAGATCAATTTAACATAACACGATGGTGGAAACATGCAAATTTTCCATTTCATTTCGGATGAATAGTAACAGTGTATTTTTAGAGAGCTTGGATGTCGCGATAAGTTAAATGTTCAGATCGATAAAATAAATTATAATATAAAAATTTGGGACGTAACGATTCATATTTTGAGGTTGATTCAACATAATGCGAAGGTAGAAGCATGCAATTTTTTCATTTCATCTTAGATGAACAGTAACAGTGGCATTTTAGAGTGCTCGGACGCCGCGAACGGGTCAAAACGTGTGAGATTGATAGTATGGCCAATATATACACATAATTGAGACGTGGTGATTCATATTTTGAGGTTAATTTAACAAGATACGGTGCGACAACGGAAAACCCCTAATTCCCGTAGGTTAAGGTTTGGTGGAACTCCACCGACTGGATCGGCGAGTAAATCGAACAATAAACTACATAATCATTGGTCTCAAGTCATGGGTAATCCATTTTCATAATTTGAGTGGGTATCGAAAAAATTAAAAACCCAATGATAAATAAAAATATCGAAAGAAAAGTTAGTGAAGTATGAGAACACTTGGGGCGGGGCTAGGGTTTTACCACTTTTATAACTAGTTTTTAGACGGATTCGGGCTCCACGGCGGCCTATGCTCGATCTCCTCCTTTCTCTCTCTGGAATCGGTGCTCTCTCTCTCTAACGGGTTTGGTTGCACGGAGAAAATGAAAATCGTAAAGTCACACGAGCACGCGGTCTTTAAATGACGCTGATCGGCGCTCGGGTGGTGGTGGGGCATCGACCCTTCCGCCTAAGTGGCTCGGGAGCGCGCGGTGAGCAGTGGTTAGCGCAATTCAAAAGCTCTTCGTGGGCTGGAGGAGATGGAGGGTGAGGAAGGTCGCGCGGTGGACCGAGAGAGAAATCCCGATTTGAGTGTTTTTGGCATCCTTTCAAGACCCATTTAGACCATTCTAACATAATTTTTCACATCCTTGGACCTTACTTTTGATTATATAACCTGAATAAGTCATGATTATCATAATTTAAAATCCAAAATCTTATTTACGAATTAATATTTCAATTTTACATTTTCGTATATATTTACCAATATCGGCTCTTTGAGCTTTATTTATCGATTTGGAGGTATTTTTTGACCACAATTCACCTATGTTAATTTATTTACCTTCTAATTATTATGTCCTTAACCCGGAACCTCACAAACAGCTTTTAAGTTTGAGATTCAATGTGATTTATGAATTATGTTCAGTCAAATCCATATGATGAATTCAGTGAAATGCGTAATGCTCATTGTAATTTAGCATCTAACTCGTTCATACTGATATTCAAACCAAGGAATCCCAATTTTCCTTGTGACATTGGATTTCAGGAGAACTATCGTAAAAAATTGACGAAATAATATATTCGGATGTTTTAATATATAATTAAAACTTGAAGTTGTACCCAAAATTACAGGTGGTAAAATATAGTAAGTTCCTAATTTATGGGAGACAAATTACATAAATGGCCTTGAGTTACTAGCCTAAATTGTAATTGATATAGTTGTGGTTACCGAACAAGGATAACCCTTCCTCAAGTTGGTATTATTTATCTTTGGTTCTCGTGATTTCGTGCATGTTTTATAGTTTTGCATGCATTTGAGTGGAAGATAATTTTGAAATATACTGATTGATCCACAGTTGGGCGATAGGAATATCTCGTACGTATAAATATGTGATAAACCCGAAACATATTTTGATTTATGTTTTAGTTTCGACGGTTTCTCTCGATTTCTGTATTATAAGATTTAGATTCGGGTAATGGTATATGTCCCACATGGATGTGATGACGGTTGCGGCCTATGTGACCTCGAATCGTATGATATGATATCGTTCATGATATTTGATTGGATCGTTATTTATTACGATTATATTCCGGATGGACTGTTTGATACAGACGAAAATTTAGTACGAGACATCTCCTCGATTTTCAAGGATTTTACAGACTTTATGTTTTATGTTTTACACTGTCGTAATATGTTATCCATTCTCTCTTATTTATATGCACTGTTTTCATATATATGATACTTGTTGAGCTCTAAGCTCACGTTTTTATATTTTATCCATTCAGACCAATGGTTTGGATATGCCTATAGGAGTTTAGACATTAGCTGATGCTATAGATCTCTATTGGTGAGTAGAGATGTTCATATTGGGTATATTTCAGATCTCGAGAATGTGTCATGGTTATTATTTATGGTCGGATGATGGCCCTGATCCTTGTATGAAAAATGTTAATGAGTTGTTATATTTGAATACCTCTATTGCGATTGTGGATAGTAGATCATGTATTATGTTTGTTCGGATTTATATCCGATGAGATATTGTACGAGTTTTATTATATTGGGTCCTGTATGTATATAACTGTCACGCTCCGGTTGGGTTTTATAGTTGATAAAAATATTATTATCGATTTTATTTTTGACCCGTGTATATTATATTCCTGAGTCGTGACAAAGTACCCATAATGGTATAGGTTTTATCTAACCTACTCAATAAATTTCACAACTGTATAAGATGACATATATTTTTCTTGAATCTTATACGTTATTATGAACCAATAATTACATGCCCGCCTTTAACAGTTGGGTAAATTTTTTAAGTATTGGTACTTGTAAATTTGACAAATAAGCAACTCTATGACCTTCATAATACTTGTCAACTATAGTGTACAAGTATTGATCTCAATCCTCACGAATATTATTCCCATTATCCTATCGGATAACTTAGAATATGACTCACACGTATTTTTATAATCTACTATGATATGCGCCCAAAAGGATACTAAATACTTATACCCACAAGTTAAACCTAGTATCCTTTTCTCGATACGATATTTATCAATATTTCACAGATAATGTTCACAAGGACTAATAAGTATTATTCTAAATAATCTCAATTTTCAGAATATGGATTGAGTATTAGAAAAAAATAGATTATATTAAGGTGTCACAGCCTCATATTCGACTAAATATATTAGCATTCCCATGCGCTCTCCTCAAATAAATCATAGAGTACCAAGAAAAATATACGGACGCTAAGTTAACGTGAAGAATAAATTATCGAAATCTATCAATAAAATTTAAAAATAATTAATTTACTGATCAAATTTTAAATATTTACCTAGAATATGCCATTCTATTTCAATATAGAAGTCCTACACACATCCAAACAAGATCTACAATAATCAAACTTGTTATATGATTTAATCTCTCAATTCCAATGAAATTATATTATACATTTAACCTATTCTTGCAATGGGAAATACATATACATAATTAAGCCTACCAAACGCGCAACATGTATATACACACAGCCGGTATACATGAATATATAATTGTTACATGCATACACTGCCAAATATGCATGTATATTTCATACGTACGGCTATCAACAAACACACATCTAAAGCCTTCAATCTACACATTGATGCCACCAGATTAAAAGTCCCTTTTCTCACCATTTCGGCCGGCCACGAAAAATGACTACAAGGCTCTGTTTTCGAACTTGTTTTCGAATTCACAGAATTAAACAATAAAAAAAAAACCACATCCATGTTTTAATAGTTAAAATTGTAAGGAAAGGATGCCGATCAGTCAGTAAAATCGAGAAAATAAAGATGAGGAATGTTCACGCACACAATAGAGAGATAAAAGAGAATTAAAAATATATAATTTTACGTTGGAATTCTATTCTAAATAAAGAAAAAAAATATAAGACACTTAATCTATAAAGATTTTACTATATAAATTTTGGTTATAAAAACTCTAATTACATAAATCTCGGAAGAGTAGAAAACAAAATACAAGATAAAAAATGGCGACTCATTGTTTTTCTCTGTATTTTTCTTTTCCACGCTCTCTACCTCATTATCACTCAGCATATATACATACATACATATATATATATATATATATGCACCGGACAATCACCTACTTTTGTAAGGTGGTTGTGTGCACAACAAAACTTACCACCAACTCTATAAAACATCTTCCTATTGAGAACAGTTGACCTACTATACAAATCGACTACCAACTCTAAAAGTCAACTTTCTTTTTTGTAAAGTCTGCTATCTGCACATATTTTGCTGGTGATCAGCTTTTCCAGACAAGCTATCATCGACGGTTGTTCAAAGTTCTCAACCTTCAGCCAATGTCCTCGGTCATCAGCTAGTGTCTTCGACCATATTTAAAATCCTCGTCCTTCAATCAAAGTTTTTGCATTCAATCAAAGTCTTAGGCCTTCAGTTAGAGCCCTCAGCCTTGAGAAGGAAATTTCACTCCAAAAATTTTCACTTCGGCCTATATTCTATTTCGATCAAATATAACCACTCTGGCCTATGTTCCATTCCAATCAAGTATAATCAATTCGGCCTTTATTCCATTTCGGTCAAGTGTAACAATTTTGACCTTTATTCCACTTCAGACCACATCGCAGCGCACGCTCGTGCACAGTAAATAATACTTCTTACACAAGAATGACCCAAAATTTTAACAAAAACTACAAATTATGGTGCGTAAATCCACTAATTGTCAAGGCCCGAATTCCGCGTAATCCCTACGAATACATCGACTCCCACTTTCAGAGCCAAGGCTCTGATTTTTTCCAATCATGCCGCACAGCAAAATGCTACTAATTTTCTTCAAATTTTCGGTACACGAGGAAGAAGAGGGAATAATTATTTGTAGAGGAACAAAGATTGCAAGAGGAGTAATATTATTTACAGGAAATAGGAATTTTACTTCCCTGATGAAAAGTGGCGGCCGCTTCGTACAGTCAAGGGTGAACGACGGCAACACTCCCTCTGGCACAAAACAGCGGCGGCGACCACGACTGCACAGTCACTTTACAACGACACTTGCTATTTCCTGCACACCTATATTCATCATCCACGACAACAGTTAACAGATTAAATGGGAAGAAAAGGAATCGACAAAGAAATGCATTTAGACTGTGCAGACTAAGAGGTGAAAGAACACCCGGGAGGGGGGGGGGAACCTTCGGCGGCTGCGCTGGAGGAAGATGAATGGCGAAAAGAAAAGATAAGGAAGAGGATGAACGGAAGATTCGAGAAGTAGTGAGCGAGAGGGGGGGTTAATTATAATAATAATTATTATTATTATATTATTATTTTTACCATTTATTACTATTTATTATTATTTTACTATTAATAAAAATTTATATTTATGATTATATTAAATCGATAACCTAATAAATCAGTACCGAAATACAGGTGTTATAGGCTATATTCTGA
Source organism: Nepenthes gracilis (assembly GCA_033239525.1). Taxonomy (NCBI): domain Eukaryota; kingdom Viridiplantae; phylum Streptophyta; class Magnoliopsida; order Caryophyllales; family Nepenthaceae; genus Nepenthes; species Nepenthes gracilis. The sequence goes on along the minus strand of BSYO01000016.1, from coordinate 14,580,170 downwards.
TTCTATTAACGTAAAATTTTATATAATATAATTAATAAATATGATTAAAAAAATAAGTTCGAATAAATTAAAATAAAATTTTATAAGATATAATTAAAATATATAAGTATTGTAGCTCAGTATCATAAAAAAATTTTGCTTGATCAAATTTATCACATAGGCACAATCATAAATAAAAATTGACTGATTTAGCCCCATTGACATTTGCCCATTTTTTATTTCTTTGTAAACAAAAATTGTAATAGTTGATGCAAATAGCATGTTTTTGAAAATAAAGTTATCTTAATAAGTTATATTTTTGCATTGGATAATAACTTTTTAATTAAAAGTTATTTTTTAATTATTTTAGACAATATTTTTATGGAGTATAATTTTTTAAAATAATTTATAATTTATATAATTTTTATACAAATATAAATTTTTAAACAAAATCACTTAAAAATCATAATACCTACAAACCAATTTGAAGCGGTTTAATTTTAATCGTAAATGACCGTAATTTTGATTTTTAGCTTGAAGGGCATAACCCAACCTGAGGTTGCTTCTCAGCCATGACCCTTTATTTTAAACTCGGTTGAAATTTAAATATTATAATAATATTTAAAAAATTATTTTTAAAAAATATTTTTAATTCTTAATTTAATATTTAATAAATATTTATTATTTTAAAAAATATAATTATATTTAATATTTTTATTATTTTAAATCTTAGCCATTGAATTAAAATCCAATGGCCATGGGGGAAAAAGCAAGATCCTGCTTCTCTTAATAGAAGCAGGATTTTTAACCCAACCCAATTTTCAGCCATGACCCTTTTTTTAAAAGTATAAAGCTGGTTTAATGGGATTTATCAAAATCATTTCAAATTAAATTATATTTTCTTTTAGAAATAAATTTATTTATTTTTTAATTTATTTAATTTATTTTTTAAAAGTATAGTAGGGGGTATTTTTATTTATTTATTTATTTACAAATATAGAATTATTTATGTTTGTTCTAAGTGCTATATACATTAACAAATTTAGGTTTCTATAATAAATTGTTATTTTTAAAGCTAGAGTGAGCTTTTAAATGGATTTTTATTTTTATAGTTTTAAATTATTTTAAAATTTATGAATTAAAATTTATAAATAAAAGTCAAACGAAACTTATAAATAGTTTATTTTATTTTATTTTTACAAAAATCAATTAATAATTTTGAAAATACTTTAACATATTACCTTCGTCATGCGGTGAAGTAAAAAGTCGTTTCCATACAGAAAACGACGAACGAAGCTTCACCAGCAGAATATCCGCTGCAAATAAAACGTGTCGGTGGGCCAACGTCCACTTCGTGAGTTAAGTTAATACAAATTTAACTGTACAAATTTTTATTGATTTTAAATATTTGCGTAAATTATTTGATTTACATTTAAAGGTTGCAAAGCATATTCCCGATTATAAAGAATAAATTCCTTTCTTGGGTTTTTTTATTTTGAGAATTGATTTTGGTAAATTTTGCAAAGTATCTTTTGAATTATTTAAGATATTTTCTATCATTATAAGTTTTATTTTACTTTTTATATGAATATATTAATATTAAAATATATATATAATTGATGCGTCATGGATATAAATTTAAACAAATTTGAGTCAAATAGTCCGTTGGGTTCCGATCTCTGTTCGCTGAGCTTTAGGTCCTACACACCACGACTTCAAATAAGAGGTCAGGTGATGGTGAAATTTAATCCCACTTAAAACATTTTAACACTCAAATCAGTAATCGATCTTCTAAGACTAGAAGGTGAATGCAATGGATGCAGAAACGAATACAGGGAGTGTTTTTATAAGTGGGAGTGTACTTGTGAAAAGAATGGCTTTATAGCTGCTCGTGAGGAACAACATTTCTAAGTATTGAGTTCGTTGGGACTAGTAGTAGAGAGAGAGAAAGAGCGTTGGGATGTCCGAGTATCTGAGAGCTTCTGAGAGTTTTGTAATTGTTTAAGAGCTTTTGTGGGTAAGAGAAGACGTGATTGAAAGCGTACATTTAAATGAAGATTCCATGACCCTGTGCTACTTTCCTTATACAGATGGGCTTGATATCTGCACTCTATTGGGGATTGTTGCCTTTCTTGTATAGGCGTGAGCGCCTTTCTGGTTGTAATGGTCAAAGAAGTTAATTTTCTTCATTCTATGTTTTGTAACCGTTAGGATTTCCAACAGACCGTACGTAAATTCTAACACAATTCTCTTAGAATGTGCTTTGATTCTAGAGGTGACCGTTACAGTAAAACTTGCATTCTCTAGAGATACGAAAAATTAGGGTAGACGACTGTTGTGACTTGAAGATGGACACGTGAGCCAGTTTGGACATGGGTCGTGGCCGGCCTACTTTTCATTTTCCCGGTCATCGATATCATTGACCATTCTGGGCTCTGATGGGCTTTCCTGATTTTGGACCTCCGCCGGGCCACTTGTCCTTTGTCCAGTCAATGGCAGCGTTGACCGTCTAGACAAAAATAGACCCCTGATGATTTGAGTTGTATGCCGTTGACCGTCCAGACAAAAAAAGACCGCTGATGATTTGAGTCATTTTCTCTTTTATAGGCCAACCCGTTACTGGTTTCCCCATCAGTAATGCATACTATGATATTGAATTGTATTTAAATGAATTTGAGGTGAGGCTTCTTAGATCTTACAATTTAAATTCTAATATTATAAACAAAAATAAAAACTTAAATATATAAAAATAATTCATCAATTTTTATCAAATACTCAAATTAGTAGCGTCCTAACTAAATAATTTAAAACTATTTTTATCCAGCAAGCTCATTAAGGCCTTCTCTCTCTCTCTCTCTCTCTCTCTCTCTCATTTTCTCCTTCTCAAAATGCCCATCATGTGCAAGAGAGTTTGCTATTTATAGGGACTTTGAGTATGTTTTGGAGTAACTTTACGGGGACTTTTGACTTTATCTCTTATTAAAAGTTACGATCATTCAGTATTTATTATCTGCTCACCGTTATTTTTTATAAGTTACTAATTTTTATATTGGGTAGCCATTTATTGGCTTAAATAGTAATTGCCCCATTCATGTATACGAGCTTAATGAGTCTTGCAAAATGGTTTTGCTTCGAGTTATTAATTATCCCAATGAATTTCTTTATGGATGTGAATGATGTACTTAACTAGTACGGTTGACTTCTGAGCTCGTATCCTGTTGACAAGCTGATCAGAGGTTTGGTCGAACACTCACATGAGTATAATACTGAGATGGAGTATTGTGATACTCACATGAGTACAGGCCGGGTATCTTTAAAGTTTAAGAAAAATGTGTGAAAACTCCTTTTAGGACTTATAAAGGAAGAGTGCGTATGAAAGAGAATAGAAGCCAATCATTTTGTAAAATCAGAGAGATCAATAAGCGCTGCTAATAAGAGAAAGTGAAGAAAAAAGAAAGAAAAGAGAGAAGAAGGTTTTCTTGCTTTTACTTTGAAGTATTCTACTACTACTCATGTGACGGAATGGGTCCTATTCTCTCAAATGGCCATCTGTCAATGAGTCAATCGTAAAGTTTGTCTCATAAACTCTAAACAAAATCATATAAATTTATTGCATAAAAATTCTTATCGTACACAGGATTACAAACGATCAGACTACTTAAGTCAGCCTTAACTCGGACGGTCGAGGTTCTCGGTTGGCCTTAACTGGGTCATCACCCCTTGACCGACCAAAGATCTAAGTCGGTCGGCCAGATACATATGAGATGTCATTAATAATCAAAATTACTCAAGCCATATAATTTTAACGGAAACATACAATTTTCCTTTAGTGTACATATACAGTAGAAGTCATAATACAAAGTCTCCAAAATGACCAAAAATACATAAAGTTAATCAAGACTACGATATGAATCCAAATTCGTCCTCCTGCCTAGCCATACCACTCGAATTTAATCTTTTTTGTCTAGCATACACTCTTTGTCATCTAAGAGTAAGAAAACAACAATGAGTGAGCAACAACTCAGTAAGGTACCAATGCAAAAAACATGTGTATATAACTTCAAAACGAATCTAAAGAACTGGAACATGAGCATCAGCATACAAGAGTATAAAACATGAATTCAATACATTTCATGGAAACCAGTTTATTTTAAGTTCGGAAGTCTCCTTTTTCTTTTCTTTATTATTCTTAGTCATATTCCCTTCAAAATCACGCTGAAAACTCATTCATCTTTATGGACTGGATGTGATCGGATAATATCGAGGAAGGATTGTGTATCACCCCACAATCTAAGGCTGTGCCCTCTTATTATACTCTCAAAAGGGGCGGTAATGCCTTTAACCCGACATACGGGGTCGTAGTCAAAAAATACCATCAAAAGTTTTCCCGTGGTTCAGGGGTAATCCTCAAATATCACGCCAATATCCTTCATCCAGTTTTAACTGTAAGTCTAACGAAGACTCTAATCAGATCCTCGTCATACGATGGCCATCTACCAAATGCCAAAAGCCGAATAACAGAGAGTTCCACTTGCTATCCGAATTATACATGTTTTCCATAGTCATATAGTTTTCGTCTTAACTTCCAACAAATGAAGTTTTCTAAATAAACCTGATACTTTCCAAACATTTCAAATAAACATGTAGGTTAACTTTATTTACATACTATAACTTAAACTTTGTCATTTACTAAAATATCGGATTCAAATACAATAAGAAAATTTAAACATGACATGAGTTTTTTAAAAAAGGCAAATAACCGAAATTCTTCAAACATGCAATAACCGGACTTCCTTTAAATATACAGTAATCAGACTTCTTAAAACATGCAACTAACCAAATTTTTTTTTATATGCAAATAATTGAAGTTCTTCCATAATGCAAATGATCGAAGTTCTTCAATGATACATTTATAAGCAATAACAATATGCAGAAAGCAATTACCTTATCATATTTTACGTAGATACATAATAGAGAGAGAGAACATGAAAACAATATTACGTAATAGGCTTTAAATATGAATTTATCAAAAACGTAAGGTACAATTGCCTTAGCATTTTCTTCAGATTTTCTTACTTAATCTGACCTTGAGCTTTCTTCATCCTTTGAGTCCTTTTGTCTATCTCATCTACTTCTAAAACTTGCTCCCAAACCTCTGCATCCATTATTTATAGACAATGGGGATAAGTGAAATTAGGTGGGGTAGGTCACCGTCTATCAATATTTTATTTATATCCCATTTTCCCAAAGAATTTCAAAGAATTCGAGCTGATGGGAGCAGTTCACCTATTTTGATTGGACCACTCGGGCCTTAACTAATAGGCCAATCCTTTTTTATCAATCTACTATGGTTATCTTCTTTTCAATCTACTCCGATTGTTCTCTCCAAAAATCCTCTCTAAATTCCTCTCCGAAATTCCTCTTTAAATTCCTGTCCAAAAATGGTTTCCGAAATTCCTCTCCCGAAATCCTTTCCGAAAACTTTCTCCAGAATTCCTATCCTAAAAATCGTCTCCGGATAACCATCTTGGAAAATCGCCTCCGGATTACCATTTCCGAAAACTGTCTCCGGAATATCGTTCAATGCTGTCCGAAAATTGTCTCCGAAAAACGTCTCCGGATTATCTCAGTTGATCAGAATACGCCTTTGCCTCTCTTGACCGGTCAACCTTCCATTGACCGGATCATTTTATGCAAAATCCATACCGATTATTTAACTCATATCGGCAATTTCACCCGTACCAGGGATTTCACTTATACTGGTAATTTTGCCATACTGGTATTTTTTATCCATATCCGTCACTTTTACCCTTCATTCATACCGATTATTTTCATCGGTGCATACCGGTCATGCATACTGGACATTTTTGCCTCAATCCGGGAAAATATACCAAACCATCCAAATACTTCATTAAGACATTTTGCTTATGCATTTTGGCTAAATGCACCATACCGGGCAAAATGTGCATTCCAACCAAATGCACCATACCGGCAGAATCCTGATCAGCCGGTCAGCGTATGTTGACCGGTCACTTTTACCTTCAACATTCTTAGTCTACACTTCAACCGGTCAACCTGTTGACCGATTTTTTACCTTTAGCCGATCAACAACTCCCAGCCAGACAACATTTTGACTCAGCCGGTCAATGATGCCTATTCGGTCAACGATTTTGGCGGGTCAATTTTGTTAATTTCTTTCAACAATTAATCCTGCCGGTCCACTATTAATTTTGCCGATTAACTATTTTATCCTTAATAGAGAACTAATTCCTTGATCATTATGATGACTTCTTAATACTTCTTCCATAAATTAATTAAACCAAATTTTAATTATATGTCCTTAATTACTATATTTAAAAATCGAGACATTATAACTCGAATCCATTGATATGAGACGTTAGATTATTATATTGGAGTTTGTGTAACTAAATTTTACGTAGTGAAGATTTATGGACTAACAATCCCGTACTTTTTTTTATTTTGTTCAAAAGAGAATTTTTCACGTAAAATCTTGTGTGCTATTTTATTTTTGATTGTCTTCTTGTGTGTCGTACTTCGTCTCTATTGCCATTCATTTTTTCTTATCGATTAATCCAAACCGGTTGCGGTTACTTCCAATAACTCTATGACGACTCAAACCTGAGTCACCCGACCTGATTCAGACCTATCAAGAGGAAACCCAAAATTATAATCAATCTCATAAATGCATCATTATATTCAACATAATAATTATAATTCTCATAATAAATTCTTTTGAGATAATAAATGTCTATAATATAATTATCCTACAAATGCAGTCCTAATAACATATCTAAATAAAATCTCGATCAATAAAACTAACTCTATAGCTTTTTCTCACGAGCATCTATCTCAAATATCATCTCTATCTCAAAATTCTATAGCAAAAGTAAGATTCATCGAGCCGCACTATGCAATTAACTAAATCTGGAGCCAATAACATATAAGAGTTGATGGGTACGCCAGAATATGGGCTGACCCAAGGTCAACGGATGCCCAAGACGGCCTACTAAACGATCAACCTAAAAGCGGCCCAACAGGAGGCGCAGGCCCAACTCCTTAAAGACCCAAGACGGTCAACGCCAGCGTTGACCTTCCAGACTTCAGCAAGCGACTAACTCTCGTACTGACGGTCAACTCGAGCATTGACCGGATGTTCTGTAGCGATAGGCCTAATAAGGCTTCAAGCCTGCTACGGCCCAGGCCCAAACTGGCAGGCGAACACGTGCACGAAAAGCAACGGTCTTCTCATAGTCACGTGTTGCTCCTAAAAGCTGTTCTTCTCCAAAAATGGCGGCAATGACTTCAGTGCCAACAAAACGGTCACAAAAGCATAAGACAATTTGAAGATCCGTTGCACTGTGCAGCAGAAAGAGGAATCGTCAAATCACGACTGTCAGGCCCACCAACTCTGAGAGTGCCGCCATTGCCAGTCCAGGAGGAGCACGCCAGCTTGCCAAAGAAGGAGGCTCTTCTGTTGTCTATAAAAGCTGAAGGCCTTCGTTCTGGAAAACACATGCTCATGCACACACTTTTACATGCTTTTACAGGCTTTGACACAAGTTCACGAAAAAACAACGAAAGCTTACTCAGAAATAGAAGCTCTCTTACTCACTCTGTAACTTGTCTTCCTAAGGACACTGAAAACAAGCTTCCTGAAAGATTTCCTACAGTCTCACCCACACGAACGCTTACAGAGCATCAGTCAGAGGCTCATCTTCTCCTCCTCTCTTCACAAGCGTTTGTCCTCCAAACCCACCAGAGGCCTCCGGATTCCTGGAGACCTCTTCGGCTTCCTAAGAATCATTCCTTAGAGCGTCCACGCTTTTGAAACGTTGCTTCCTTACGCTCTGTGCAAGCAAGAAGCGACAGCTCACATTTTCAACAAGCCAACACTCCCGACCATCCTCTCTCTCTCTTTCTTTCCAGTTTACCTTCCCTACTTAGAAGGCTTTTATTGACTTGAGTGTCAGAGTATTTTCGGTGAGACAACCTCCCGCCGACATGCTGACCTCTTATTTATTTTAATGGTGTACAGAATTCGAACTCAGTGAACGGAGCCAGGTCAAGTAATCCAGACGAATCCGAATCTGTTCAAAGTCGGATCCAGGTACGCATCAAGAGTGAGCCGAATACCCAACAAGTAAATATAATAAATAACATCAGAATGTAAATAAATATTTCAAACAATAATCACAATACAATAAAAATTAAATAAACATGGCATGCTAATGGCTATTCAATATTCAATAATATATCGTATTCACGACCTAAAAGCTATAAGGATAACTGAATGTCAGGAGTACAACATGGATTCCCACTGAATCCGATCATTAGCTCAATAACATATCTAAATAAAATCTTGATCAATAAAACTAACTCTAAAGCTTTTTCTCGTGAGCCTCTATATCCAATATCATCTCTATATCAAAATTCTTGAACAAAAGTAGAATCCCTTGGCCCGTACTATGCAATCAACTAAATTTGAAGTCAATAAAATATAAGAGTGAGCCGAATACTCAATAAGTAAATATAATAAATAACATCAGAATGTAAATAAATATTTCGGACAATAATCATAATACAATAAAAATTAAATAAACGTGGCATGCCAATGGCTATCCGAGACTCAACAGTATGTCGTATCCACAACCCAAAAGCTATAAAGATAGCTGGATGTCAGGAATGCAACATGGATTCCCACTGAATCAGATCATTAGCTCAATCTGAGGTCATAACAGAACTAGATGACAATAATCTAAATTGTACGAAATAACAAAATCTCTATGGACCTTATTTTGTCATAATAAATCAAAGGCTGCGTATTTACACCCCCAACGGTTGGGTAACTACCACGAGGTTATCTGATATCCATAGTATCCCCACTACCCTCACAGTCCTCCTAGATACTCTACCCGTAGTATGTTCATACTATCTCCGATATCCCTCATCAATGATATCCCTGATATCATCTTCTATGATAGTCACTAGGCTATAAGTATCTTTCTTCAATATCAATGACTTCAGCCTTCGAAATAAAATCGGTATCGAAAAAGTTTAGACTATCTCATTTGTTTAAATACCGTAGAGTTTTTATACACTCTCATTTACTTATCTACGAAATACTAATAAAATATACACACGCGATCAAAATCAACGCAAAGATCGATCATCATGGAAACAAAGAAAAATCAAAAGAAAATCTTGAATATTTGGCCAATAATCCTAACATTTTCTTCGATTCTCTCCAACTCTCCAGGTGCACCAAAATCATTACAAAGTCATACAATATTTTCTCTGTCCGTGTTAACAAATAAATTCATGATTATTCTACTTATTCAATTATTCAGGCTAGTTCCACAAATGTCCCATCCAAAATAATGGTCACCATCAATTTCTTCCTCCTCGTAGTTTCAACACATATACACCACATCCTTATATATACACAGCACACATCTATATGTATATCCACGCAGTCAACACAAAATAATAATTATCATGAATTTCCTACTCAATGTGCATACTTGTACACATACGTCATCTACACGTATACATGTGCACATATACATACATACCTATGTATATATATATTAACACACACCCACATACAAGTAGCCTGCACAAACACATACCCGCAACTCCTATATGTATATCCATACGCCTGGAGGCATGAATTCGGACACATACTGCAGCAAATCAACAATTCCCAACTCATTCCTGTGTTATATACACTTACACACACACACACACACACACACACATATATATATATTTATTTATTTATTCATTTACTTATTTATTTATTTGATACTCACGTATATATATTTATATACCAACGAATACGTATATACAACCCATACATACAGGGGTGACCTACGCATATAACTGCGCCTGCACATCCATGGGCGTCTTCATACAACGCCCGTATACCTATACACTGTATACAACCTGTATACATACGATAACCCATGCTTTCGTATACCTACACAGTTGCACATATATATATACATACGTATATTATATATTTTTATACTGTATACACGCGTCGTATACCTCCTACCCACTCCGCCAGTTCCTCTCCATTTTCGAATCCCAGAATTGGATTAAGAAGGGGAAACAGAGCACAGCGCTCTATTTTTTCGATTTACGCCAGATCCCAAAATCAACATATATAGCAAGGGAGACAAATGCTTTATACCTCCACTAAACAAATTATCAATCCCCAATTTGACATAGAGCCCTAAAGTTCGAGGCTTTCACCTCTCGGGCCGTGGCTCTGTTTTCGGATTTTCTCCCTTTTGCCACCCCAATCTCCACTGATTTCAACCAATTCTCATGAATCCGGGACATGCAAGTAGGGGAATAATGTCAACAAAAAGAAAGGAATAATTTACTTGCAAAAGTAGGAATTTACTTGCTTGAAACTGTAGCACAGATAGGGTTTAGCGGCGGCAGTTTCAGTCCAACTGACGACGGAGACTTTGATTACAGAGACGGTGGCGGCTTCGAACGGTCACGGAGACACTCCCTCCGTCACCGATTGACGACGGCAGCGGCGGCTTTGCTTTGCTTCGGATCGTGCGCCGCTTCCTTCTTTGGCTCGTGTTCTCCCCCTCTTCAGTTCAACCCTTGTCTCACTTAAATAATGGAGAGTAATTGTTGCAATCGCAACAATGTCTGACCGAGCTTCCAGCAGCTGGTGCTGATTTAGTGCGGGAATAAGGGGGAGGGGAGTTCTGGGAAAGGGGGACGAGGACGATGAACAGGAGAAAGGGGGAGATCAGAGAGAGACAGAACAGAGAGAGAGAAAGTAAGAGGGAGAAGAGTACCGAGAACTGAGTGATTGTTACTTGCCTTTTTCAGTTTGTTTTCTGGCATTACATATCATCACTAGCACGAGAACTCACGTGGACGAGGACTCACGTGGGTGACTCAGCCAACAGAATACCAAATTGCTAACAGAATACCAAATTGCTAACAGCCTAATATACCAAATGCTGTATACCAATGAACTGAATCTAAATGACCGTATATGGTAATGAAAGTATAATAATATTGGGTATAATGACAGTATACCAATACTCTAAATGTAATGCCCTAAAATACTATATGAAATCTCGGTATCTACGTGGAGGATGTGATGTGCGCGAGCTTTTACGGGTTTTCATCTGAGTTGGCGATGTCGGCGTATCCGTTGCAATGAGACCGGTAACATTACCCTCCTCATCGAGCACGACCTTGTCCTCAAGGTTGAAAGAAGGAAAATCTTGCATCAGTTCTGCAGCTGGTTCCCAAGTGGCCTCAGACGCAGGTTGAGAGTGCCACTGGACAAGGAGTTGCGGAATGAAGGTACCACACCGCAGCACCTTGCGGAAGCCCAGGATATGGGCTGGAGCTAAGAGGGGTTGAGTACCCGTTGCTGCAGGGGGAAATGTGACCGGTTGGTTGGGTCCATCAACAGGGCCTCGTTTCAGCAGGGATACGTGAAAGACTGGGTGAATCCGGAGGAAGGCTGGAAGATCCAAACGATACGCGACAGGTCCAATTTTTTTGATAATACGGAAGGGACCGTATCCGCTTTGCTTGACTTGTTGGGTCAGCGGTGGGCGATCAAGATTAGCGATAAAGGCCGAGTTTGACGTAAACCCACTCGTCCAATTGATATTCTTTTTCGGAACGATGGGCATCCGCTTGATTCTTCATGCGTACTTGGGCTCTCAGTAGATTGGCCTTGACCGAGTGAGCGTAGCGATCAGAAACCCGGTGATCGTCTATCGCAATGATGATGGAGCTGCCTTGAAGGTATTCAACCAGGGAAGGAGGGGAAATGCCGTAGACAGCTTCGAAAGGACTCATCTTAATGGAGGAATGCCACGCGGTGTTGTAGCTCCATTCCGCCCAAGGAAGGAACCGGATCCAGGTGGCAGGGTGGTCGGACACAAAGCAATGCAGATAATCTTCGAGACAACGGTTGACAACTTCGGTTTGGCCGTCGGTTTGAGGGTGATAGGAGCTGCTACGGCTTAATGTGGTCTGTTGCAGCCTAAAGAACTCGGTCCAGAATTTGCTCATGAAGATGGGATCACGGTCCGAAACAATTTCAGAGGGCATACCATGCAGGCGACAGATTTCTTGGACAAAAGCAGCGGCGAGGTCTTCAGCTGTAAAGGGTGCGTGGAGACCCACGAAGTGAGCATACTTCGAAAGCCGATCAACGACCACCCACATGACAGTTTTGCCGTGAGAAGGAGGTAAATGAGTAACGAAGTCCATAGAAATAGAAGTCCAGATGGTGCTGGGTATTGGTAGGGCCGGAGCTTGCGGATAAGCCGACCAGGGGGTTTAACTTGGTGACATGTAGCGCACTGGGAGACGAAGGTGTGAATGTCGTCGCGCATTTTGGGCCAATAAAAGTGGGTAGCGATACGCGCTAATGTGCGCTGAAAGCCAGTGTGGCCCCCCGTGGGTGAAGCATGATATTCATGCAGAATAAGATCCTGTAGCGCTGATTCAGGAGGGATGAGGACACGCCCCTTGAAGAAAATCAACCCGTCCCGTACTGAATAATGTTCGAAGTCCCCAGGTCGATCCTGTATAGCAGTTCGTAAGTCGGCTGAAGCTGAAGGTCGGTTGTAAAAATGTCGAAGGGCAGAGACGGGGGCTACAACAGGGCGGGAGGAGGCGCAGAGAGCATGGCAAGCGCCCTCTGGCGATCTAGAAAGGGCATCGGGCCGGGCAATTTTCCGTGCCGGGCTTGTAGATGATCTCAAAATCGTAGCCCAACAATTTAGTGATCCACCGCTGCTGTTCGGGAATGTGAATGTTTGGTTCAAAAGCGTCTTGAGGGGTAAATGATCGGTTTGCACGATGAAGTGTGTGCCCAGCAAGTATGGCCGCCATTTCTTGATAGCCTCGGAGATAGCACAGAGCTCCCGTATATACGTAGAGGCACCTTGTAGTCGAGGGCTGAGCTGTTTGCTAAAGAAAGCAATGGGGTGTCCCGCCTGGAGTAACACTGCTCCAATTCCCTGTCCCGAGGCATCCGTTTGGATGATGAATGGTTTGCTGAAGTCGGGTAGGGACAGGACGGGTGTTGTGGTGAGGGCAGTTTTGAGAGCCGTGAATGCTGTGATGGTGTCGGTGGTCCAGACAAAGGCATCTTTCCTCAATAGCTGCGTGAGTGGCATAGCGATTTGAGCATATCGGGCGACAAACCGGCGATAATACCCGGCCAAGCCCAAGAACCCCCGAAGCTGTTTGACAGTGGTGGGTGTTGGCCAGTGCTGAACTGCCAGAATTTTGGCGGGATCAACTTCGACCCCTTGGGGTGAGACGATGTGTCCTGTAAGCGATCGATGTTTGCCCGAACTCGCATTTGCTGCGCTTAACATAGAAGATCTGGTCCCGCAGAATCTGGAGGACCCGGGTCACATGATCACAATGCTGTTCCCAGGTAGGGCTATAAATCAGGATGTCGTCAAAGAACACTAGCACAAACTTCCGGAGGACAGAACGGAAAATGTTGTTCATTTCGGACTGGAAGGTGGAGGGCGCGTTGGACAGGCCAAAGGGCATTACTAGGAACTCATAATGGCCCTCATGTGTTCGGAAAGCCGTCTTATGGATATCAGCCGAATGCACTCTGATCCGGTGGTATCCGGATCGCAAATCCAGCCGAGAACACCCGTGCCCCATGTAACTCATCCAAAGAACTCATCCACGGTTGGGATGGGAAATCGGTCTTTGATGGTGAGTGCATTGAGAGCGCGATAGTCCACACAAAAACGCCAACTACCGTCTTTTTTCTTGACTAATGTAACTGAGAGGAGAAAGGGCCGGTACTCGGTCGGATTATTCCTTGACAAGCATCTCACGGATCGGTTGCTCCATTTACATTTTTAAAATGGGGGTAGCGATAGGGCTTAACATTCACAGGTTCGGATTGTGGTTTGAGAGGGATACGATGGTCAGTGGAGCGTGGTGGTGGTAGGCCGTGTGACAGTTCGAAAATATCGGCGAAGGAATTAATGATTTGGGTGAGCGTTTGGGTCATTTGTGGGTCTGTGGATGAAGTGGCCATGGCGAAATCCAGTGGGGTCGAATGCTGGAAGGGATCCTCCGCAGGTAGCACGGTGAGCTGGAAATAAGACGCTACCACTTGGGTGGACTCAGCCCTTTTCGGTTGCCCCAATGTCATTGTGGTGACAGGATGCCAGGCGGGCAGCCGTGTAGAGTAAGTCTGGTGCCATTGTGATCGAAGCTCATCTGGAGGGATCGGTAGTCAAACACCACCGGGCCTATTGTGGCCAGCCATTGGACTCCTAATACCAAATCTGCCCCGTATATGGGTAACAAATACAGTTGGACAGCAAAGCAAACTTGTCCCAGGGTAACTTCCACCTTCGAACAAAGTCCCTCACATCTCAGAGAAGCCCCATTTCCCACTGTGACATTCAGGTGACAAGAAGGCTCAATGGGAAGGCCAAGATACTTGGCGATACGTGTTTGTAGGAAATTATGAGTGGAACCGCTGTCCACTAGGATGACCACAGGCTGTCCAGCGATGGAGCCCTGCAACCGTAGGGTGGAGGGAATAAAATGCCCTTCGAGTGCATGAAGAGAGATATTGGGGTGGTTTCTGGTGGGAGTGGTTGTGGGCCGTGGGCGAGATCGATCCACGGTCGGGATCCTCAGAGCCCGCTACCAAATTCTCTAGCCCAGGCAAAGTACTTCCTTCCTCCTCAGCCAACATACACAGAAATTTGGGGGGACTACAGCGATGGCCAGGGACAAATTGTTCATCGCAGTTAAAACACAGTCCTCGAGCACGGCGAGCAGCCATTTCTGAGGGGGTTAGTCTTTTTATGGGTAGTGGCGAGAGAGAGGGTTTTACCGTCCTTTAGTCTTTGGAATATCCGGGAGCCGTGATACGGGGCGTGGCGGTTAGGTCGGCAAGCCTCCGGTTTCTCCTCCACCAATTTAGCCATCCCGATTGCATCGGGTAGAGTGGTGGGCTTCAGCGTGAGACTCCTCCGTATGTCATCCTTCGGACCCAGATAAAGCATTGAGCAAATTGGTGGTCGATAAACCATGCGTTCGTGTTGACAACGACTCGAACTCCATCATGTAGGCAATCCACTATTCGTTCCTTGTCGGAGCTTATGCAGGGCCGCTTCTAGGTTCGGATATGAAGAGGGTCCGAAACGGAGCTCGAGAGCTTTGGAAAAATCCTCCCGGTTAGTTAATCGACCGGTTGCATGCATCCACCGGTACCACCGACGCGGTGCCGGACATGTGTAAAACGCCGCCACCACCAATTTACAGTCGGATGGGATGGGGTGCCGTGAAACAAAGAAGCGTTCAATTTGGAAGAGCCATCCGAGGACATTTTCGCCCGGTGAAGAAGGGCGGTTCCAATTTGGGTAAACGAATAGAGGTGGAGATTTGGCTTTGGACGTTGGCGGAGTCTTTGGTAGGAGGGCAAGGGTTTGAGGGTTTGGGGTTGTCGCCGAGGCAATCGAAAAAGGCGATGGAGTGGGTAAGAGGGGTGGATTTGATGTGGTTAGGGATTGTCGTTCCTGGCGAAGTAGGGATTGGCGCAGCTCTGTGAGGGTTTGCTGGAGTTCGCTGACGGCGTGTTGGATTTGGCCGGTGGTGGTGGTCAGGGTGGAGAAGCGGTCTGCGGTGGAAGTGGAAAGGGCGGCGAGACGCTCTGCCTGGTCCCTCAGTTCCTGCTGGATGCTCGCGATGGACTCGTCGTGCGCCCGATACCTCGTCGTCATTCCCTCCGCCATCGCTCTCAATGAAAGCACCAATATGTTGCAATCGCAACAATGTAAAGACCGAGCTTCCGGTGGTGGTGATTTAGTGCGGGAATAAGGGGAGGGGAGTTAGGGAAAGGGGACGAGGACGATGAACAGGAGAAAGGGGAGATCGAGAGAGACAGAATGAGAGAGAGAAAGTAAGAGGGAGAAGAGTACCGAGAATCGAGTGATTGTTACTTGCCTTTTTCAGTTTGTTTTCTCGGCATTACATATCATCACTAGCACGAGAACTCACGTGGACGAGGACTCACGTGGGTGACTCGGCCAACAGAATACCAAATTGCTAACAGAATACCAAATTGCTAACACCTAATATACCAAATGCTGTATACCAATGAACTGAATCTAAATGACCGTATATGGTAATGAAAGTATAATAATACTGGGTATAATGACAGTATACCAATACTCTAAATGTAATGCCCTAAAATACTATATGAAATCTCGGTATCTACGTGGAGGATGTGATGTGCGCGAGCTTTTACGGGTTCTCATCTGAGTTGGCGATGTCGGCGTGTCCGTTGCAATGAGACCGGTAACAGTAATTTATGCTATGGTCACCGATCTCCATTTTCGGTGCTGATTCCTTCCTTCTTTACCGCTGCAGAAGCGCGCCGCTCCTCTCTCCCTTTCTTCTCCTTCCCCTTTTCCTTTTTCTACCCTTTTCTTTCCTCCCTTCCTTTCTACCAATTATTATATTTATTATTAATATTTTATTATAATATAATTTAATATTATTATTTATTAATAATACTCTTATTTATTTGTGACTCAGAT
The DNA here is from genome assembly GCA_033239525.1 of Nepenthes gracilis. NCBI lineage: Eukaryota > Viridiplantae > Streptophyta > Magnoliopsida > Caryophyllales > Nepenthaceae > Nepenthes > Nepenthes gracilis. The sequence goes on along the minus strand of BSYO01000016.1, from coordinate 14,563,572 downwards.
TAATATTTACTTATATCTATTATTATTTTTATTTATTATTTAATATTTATTAATATAAATATATCATATTATTTATTACTATATTAAATCTATAATTATATAATTCAAGTCAAAATATCAACGTGTTACAAACTCCATTAATCAATCTCAATCAAAATTCTACTTTTGCATGCACCTATGTATAGGACCATATCTACGACTTTTTACTTGTAAAGCTTATCTTTTTGAGACACATTTTAGCAAAATCGTTATTATTATATAACTTTTGATAGGATTGTCTAACAAAATAATCTTTACACATATAGTCACTGTTTAAATGATCTTTCTGTATAATAAATTTTAATATAATAATCTTTATAAAACAGTTGTTGGTATAATAATTTTGAATGAATCTAACCAATTAAATGACTTTAATTCTAATATTAAAGAGCCAATTTGATAGCTATACCTATCAGTATGTTAACTAATTTAAAAGTACTTCAGAACTCTACGAAGATGTGCTATTTTTTTTTATTTTCCTTCTAATTCAATAATGATTACTTCCTCTTTAATTTTTGTTCCTTGCCATTTATTTCCCTTTATTTTGTTGGCATGGAAAAGTCAGGACCATCTGCACAACACAGTGAGGATGAAAATGGCTTTTCACCTTCTCCTTAATCAAATTCGATATTCCCAAAATCCCTCAAATTTGAGACTTCATTTTTCTCTCACCCATCCCCCACTCTCTCTCTCGCTCGCTCGCTTTGTTCTTTACTGTGTCTCTAACTCGACCGACAGCAAATGAAGCGGAAGGGAAAGAATCATCCCCGAAGAAGCAGAGAGAAAGCTGAGAACCGTACGCAAATGGCGCTTCAGCTTGACGATTTCTTCTTCTTCTGCCGGGGCGACATTTTGGTGAATGACAGAAATACCCTCTTGACAGTGAGGTACCATTATCTCACCTACCCTTTTGTAAATCAAAGGTCCTTTTCCTTCATTTTCAGATAACCAGTTCGCGCTGTTGTTCTCTCTCTCCCGTCCTCCTGTTCTCTCTCCCTGTACATCTTTCTTCGTCATTTGTGTGGTTAAAGGCAGACAGAATGGAGCCAGGCATTTTTTTGTCCTTTCTTTTATACTTCGACATGTTCTTTTGGTTTCTTGAAAGAACAACATGTTCAAACCCCCTTCTGCCTTTTTCTTTTGATTTTCCTTTTGGAGATTTCTGGGCTACCGAATGGATATGGAAGAGCAAAAGCTTCGTCATTGATTTGTGGGATTGCGAAGAAACACAGTGATGACAATTTTTGTGATGTGTTGATCTAAATCAATGGTGAAGACGACGACGACGACGACACTGGAGTGCTCTTTTTATTAGTATATTAAATACTGGTACAACAATTATGTGATCATTTACCGTGTCCGAGCTTTGCCTTGTTTTCACCCATTATATTTTACTTTTCCATAGATAGTATTTATATGGGTGGATTTCCATTTTTCATATGGTTCCTTGTCCTTGACTTCTTGCTCATTCTAGGAAATCAGGAGATTTGGGTACACCTCAAAATGGGATTACTGTCTTTTTTGCTTTTGATGGGAATTACAATGGCTATGGTTTTGGTTTTCTCTGGATTCGAAACTAAGGGTCATATTTGTTCCCCCACCCCCCCCCCCCTTCTGCTCGTAGCATTTTGGAACTTTTCCATGTGGTTTACACAACGGAAATCAAAGGAGATTTTGGCTTACCTTCTTTTATGATCTTGATGAAATGTCCTTTTGTCTTCTTGGTGGTATAATGTTCTTCTAAGAAATGCCAACAATATCCACAATATAAATGTGCAAAACTAAGATAAAGAGATTCTTCATTTAAGAATTTTGGCGTGAGTAATCCCAAGTATTGGATTAGGTATGTTCCCTATTTTTTGTTTGTTTGTGTTGAGATATAGATGCTTTGCATTCATTCTAACATTCTAAAAGAGAAAGAGCTTAAGTGAGACTTCTGTATGCATGGCTGACAACTGCGGTGCTTCTTTGTTTTTACGTGCAAAATTTTTTTCCTGAACAAAGTTGTAGCTTCACAGAAATTTGCATTTTCTGAAGTGAGATTAGATGAATACTCAGTCATCTTGATCCTTGAAAAGAATTTTTAAGTAGATGATGTAGAACAAGCCACAATGTAACACTCGGAAAAAAGTTGATCAAAATAGAAATGGAGGGAGGGGATCGAAATTTCGCCTAACTTCAAAATATTCAACCTTTTTCATCTGAGAAAAACTATGGGAGCTACAACATATCAACTGAGAGATACTGAGACAAGCTTCGATTTGGCAGCGGAGTGAACTCGATTGTTACATAATTTTGGGGCGTCAAAAGGCCATTTTTTCCATCCAGGCCCCCTTTTGAGCAATGTCATTTTCATTTTGTTTTTCCTTGTCAAATTGATCTGGCCTCTCTTCTTGGTTAGCGGCCATTGCATCGAGTCGATTTAGGTGAGTTATCCAATTGGTTTACAGAAAGTTTATTTGGAGCTCGATTTTAAGGATAATCTAAAATCATTGTGTTAATATTGTCTCAACGATGTGATGAGAACCCTTTTCAGTCTTCTTGCTTTTCTTCTACTCTGGGGACATCTATGGGTGGATTAAGTCTTAGTTGCTTTCATCTTTATCACGCTACTCAATAGATGTTTGAATCGCAGAATTTCAGTAATTTCCAGTTCCAGCTCTTGGGATAAGCTGTTTGAAGAATACTCAAACTGAAGTGTTTAGCTAAAAGTTGTTTTTAATTGCGTTTTATTTCTTGAGAAACCAAAAGCCATTTCTGACATGAAGTACTCTCTTGCTCGACTTTTGCTTCTCCAGTTTTGATTGTAATCCCACCTTCCCCTCAAAGGATTTCGCTTAAAGGATCATGGTTGATGCAAATTGTGCATCTTGTCCAAAGACTTTTGAACCGCTTGAGATTTTGTTTGTGTCAGTGTATATGATCATATATATATATATATATATATCAAATATATTGGACAATACATATTAATATCAAATATATTGGACAATACATATTGATATCAAATATATGAAAATAAATTTGAGAATTATAAATTAATAAGGTCATATTACTAAATATATTACTCAAATATCATGTATATTTATATTGTGATATATTGTTAATACAATAATATATTGTATATTGCCGCTATATTAAGAAATATTTGTCGAAGGTTTAGTATAGATGTATATCGATCAATATTATAAACATTTGCTAATATTTTCATTCATGGTAATGCTTGATGTAAATGTATTAAAATAGCCTCTGGATCTGCATCTCTTTGGAGATGCAGACAACTCACTGTCTCGGCTGGATCGATTCGATGGAATCTGGATGACAATAACCCAACCACGTATATTGATATTACAGTATGCTGCTTTTGTTTTGTGAGATAGTTTGAAGATTGCAATGAGATAGACGTATGTCAACGCGGTTGTGATCCCTTATTGAACATGGCAAAGAGTAAAGATTTGAGACATGTGAATGCTTGCGGTCGAAAGAGTTGGATTCGTTCTTTTAAGAGCAGCTAATATGGGCATGGTGTTCAGCGTGATGATAATTTAATGGGCGTGATCAAATCAATTAGGGTTTTTTTTTTTATCATTGTTTGATAATGTTGCCTCCGTTGATGGGAAATAAGCACGCGATTTTAGCTTTATCCTCTTCCTGTAATCTCTTAAACTGGATCTGCCATGTCTGTGTGGTATGTTTTGGGAACACCCTCATGCGACGAGGTGTTTTTGATCAATTTTTTTTTTTTATGTAGGCTTATTAATATAGATAAATTAATAAGAAAAAGTGTCTACAAAGATATTTTTTATATATTTTTCTAGATTTTATGTTTCACCTTCTTCATCTTAAGAGGTTCATATGATCTATGAATGCCAAAATAAAATTAAAAATAAAAAAATTTTAATTAGGAAAGCTAACAATACAAGAGAAGGTTCTAGTCTCAGTCAATGTCAAATTTGTAGGTGCGGTAGGAAATTTACTATTAGTGACTTCAACAACTAAGATAAGATAGATTAGGTTCCAATTTTGAAAGATGATTTGCCGTGTTGTTGCTATCTCGATATTCAACTTGATGTAGCATTATGGGATTATTTTTTTTTTTTATGTTAGGGATAATTTTTCTACTTGGATCATTTGTAACAAGGTTTGTTCAAAGTGTTTAAGTCGGTATTATCAATACTTTGTCAAAGTTTGGTCTTAGAGAATCTTTAAAACGTATAAGACAATTTAAATTTTGTAATAAAAATACATATGATTCTGAAAATTTTGATTAGTTAAATAACTATAACATATAGGCATCTCTTTCAATAGTTTTAAATTTTGAATATTATTTAATTATGTTTATATCAGTATTGATTTAACCCATTTTTTAGGAGGTTTTGCCATTTATAAGAAGGAAGTCGACTTCTTACTCGTTATTTACATAGGTTTTTTTGAATAAAATTTATCATTATGATTTATATTTATTTTTAATTATAAGCATCTATTGTTAGGAGATTGGTAGAATTATATTTTTAACATATAAACCTTATTTATATAGTTTGCATACGTAATCTCTACTTGCCACCAAAGATGATTTTAGAATTCGGTTGTGGATAATTTTGTTCCTTGCCAAAACATCAGCACGCCTCCCGACCACCATAATGAATCATCGCCGCCCTTAGCGAAGTTACTGGCTTACCGCCCAACTAGCACAGTCCACTAACGCCATTGTCTCACCACCAAACACAAGTTGTTGGGATTAACAATTAGCTTTTGAAAATATAATGCTGATATTTTAACTTCAGTTTGTATTCAACGCGTTCATGTGATTGAATAGTCATCACCCTTTAAATCTATAACTGAAGTCTTTTGAGTTAACAAGGCTAAAATACAAGCAAGGGGAAAGAGGGTGAAGTTTCAATAAGTATTAGACATGAAAACGTGTAAGTGAAAATAGCCCAGTAGGATCAAATGGATGAATAATCAACTATAATCAAACCTTGGAATTTTAAGCCCGGTATTTAATGATAAAATTACTGACCCAGCAAACAACTTATGCCGATTGGTTTCCTTCCCGATAAGTAAAATTCATCCATTCGTACATTAGCCACGTCCAACTATTCGATTCTTCCGGTGAAAATTCTATCTCTGTGATATCATTGTTACTTTAATGGCGGACTTATCTCTCCCTCAGGGCTCACTTTTTCTTGGATTTGATAGTTCTACTCAGTGAGTGTTTCCGTTTCCTATTTTCAATCAATTAAACCCATTAGAGATAGACAAATTGGTTCATTTTATTTTTGTTGATTCTCCTGATAATCATATGCCATGAGGTTAGAATTTCTGGGTTCGCTTGTGAACACGAAATGATGTGGAATAGAATCAGTATCGATATCACTTGTTTACACTAGATTTGGAGAATTTAGTGTAGTCTGGCAACATTTGGAATGTCTCTTCAATGCAATCTTTTTGTAAATTGTAGAATTATCCTTAATTTTCTGGCTGATTATCTCCTCCTCCTCGTTATTGTTTCTCTCCGTTATAGGGTTTGATTGTCTATTTATGATTATCTAAAGGTTTGCACTTCAACTCTTGAGTAAATTGTGAACTTTGTTGACTGTTTAGGTCTTTAAAGGCTACTGTATTAGATTCCGACCTGCATATTGTAGCCACAGAATTTGTTCATTTTGATTCTGACTTGCCCCATTACAAAACCAAAGAGGGAGTCTATCGGGACCTTTCCGATAACGGCCGGATTGTCTCACCCACATTGATGTGGATTGAAGCCTTTGATCTCATGCTTCAAAATTTGTCAAATATTTTGGATTTGAGAAAGATTGCAGCTGTTTCTGGAAGTGGGCAACAACACGGCAGCGTCTATTGGAAGAATGGCAGCTCTTCTATACTATCAGCATTGGATCCAAATAAGCGGCTAGTGGATCAACTGTGTGAGGCATTTTCCATATTAGAATCACCAATATGGATGGATAGCAGCACCACAAAACAGTGCAAGAGCATAGAGGAGGCTGTAGGAGGGCCACTGGAGTTGTCTCGTATCACGGGTTCTCGTGCAACTGAACGGCTGACGGGCTCACAAATTCGAAAAATATATGAGATGCAGCCTGAAATTTATCAAAATACTGAAAGGATATCACTTGTTAGCTCATTTATGTGCTCTCTTCTTATTGGCTGCTATGCTTGTATTGATCTTACTGACGGTGCAGGAACGAACTTATTAGATATAAAGCTAAGGGAATGGTCGAAGAAAGTTTTGGATGTATGCTTCTTTTCCCCCTTGAGTCTATGCATTATGACTCTTAATTAATTTTCCGAGGCCTGTTCAGTTGCTTTGAGGGTGTGATGATTATTTTGGATTAGTAGCATTTTTCTATTCCTCTTGAAACGATGTAAGTTATTCTGGTCTGATAGTGATTGGAATTTTTTTTCATGATCAATTTAAATTGTCATGTTTGTTATAGGCCACTGCACCAGGTTTGGAAGAAAAGCTTGGAAAGTTAGCTCCTGCCTATGCTGTTGCTGGTTTTATTTCTCATTATTTTGTGGACAGGTTATTAGCATTCTAACTGTGACTTATTCGATACTAATTTTAAAAATGACAATACTTGTGTTGACTGTCTTTTATTTCTTTTTATTGACATAAGTATCTCATAAGGGGCAGTCAAAAAGTAAAATTGATGAAGATTGTATACAAATTCTGGAGTGGAGGGAAGCTCTGCAGTATGAACAATTGAAAGTTAGATAAAAAACAGCAGCTCGTTGCACGAAAGTCTCTCTATGCACAGATTTGGGGAAGGGTTAGACCTCTTTTTGAGTCTATTATTTATGATCTCACATTGAATTATGGAAGAGATCATTTCTATGACTTGAACCCGACCATTGGGTTCCATAGAGGTAACTTTATAGTTGCACAAAGGCTTCCCTTTACTGAAAGCTAGACAATGTGTAAAAAAGGGTCTTGGGAAAGCTTTAGCTGAGGTGTGAAGTGGGAAAATTTGGAAAATTATGAATTGTTTCCAGGTTGCTGAAATTAAGATTTTAAATGTGAGATTGAGGATAAAACTTGAAAGTGACGAGCTTTGTGAAAGGGTTTTACTGCATCAATGTTGATGCGTAAAACTTCGTGCAATTGAATCTATCCTTGCAGGTATTTGAAGGTTAATTGCGAGAGTGATTAAGGTCCTCCAAAATTTTTAGGCTCCCGGTGAATTTAATGGTCAATATTAAAAGTTGAATGGATGAATCTTGTATATAAAATAACAATTTAGATCACTTGATATAATTTTCATCATTTATCTATTCAACTTTAGATCTTGATCGTTGGGTTCATTGAGAACCTAAGAATTTCAGAGGACCGTAGTAAAACTTGTAATTTCTGCTAACTCCCATGTTCATTTCAGGTTCCTTTTCAACAAGAACTGTTTGGTCATCCAGTGGTCTGGAGACAACCCGAACAGCCTTGCTGGTATATGATTTTCTTCTTCTGTAATTTGTCTTAAGATTCCTTTGATTAATGTTTTCATTTAGGATATTACTTTGTATCTTTCATTATTTTCCTTCCTCTAGTTTCTGAATCTTTCTACTCTTGATATTTCATTATTAATACCAAAGACAGTAACTTAATGCATATCACCTTTTCTCCTTCTTAAGAACAACACAGCCATAAGATTTTCTGACAGGTTTTAGACATTGTTTCACAGCCATGGTTGTCTTCTACTTCAATATTAGCAATGCCGTCAACTTTTAACTATGCTTTATATGATGAAATTCAAGAATCCACCTTTGTGGCCGTCTGAGATTTCCTAGTGTGATTTGGGTGTTAAGATATAATGTTTATCTATTTGTAGCACTGCAATCCCTTCTACTTTATGACGTTGGATAAATTGCATTCCCATTGCAAAATGTGCGAGCTTGAAGGGAAAAAGTGACCGTAACTTCCAATGGATTTTAGCTTAAGTAACCATATCTTCTTGGAGATCTAACATGCACTTCTTTTCCATCTTACTTCAAAGAATTGTTTACCATGTGTTTCTATCTGGTTATATATCTTTGCTGATTGAATATTCTATATCTTTTGTTTTCCCTGCAAGCATGTTTGGCAGGGTTACGTACCCATTCAAATAATATGTTTTTAAACTGCAGGTTTGACTCTAAACAATCCTGGTGATCTCGCAATTAGTCTTGGCACCAGCGACACTGTGAGTCAATAACAATGTGATGAGCATATGCGCGTCCTGATTTGATATGTTTCTGCAATTTTGTTAAATCTTGGGCATTACAACTTTATAACTTTAGTATTTTCTAGGATATCTAGAAAATGTTAGAATTTCATTCTATTATTTTCGTGTTTTGGGATATCGCCTTTGAGGAAATTAATTTGTTGGTTGTTGTTATTTTCATATTTTGAAATCATTATTATTTAGAAAGTTATATTTTGTTTTCTTAGTTAACTTAGGAATGGAATGTCTATGTAAGTTCATAATTGGTTGTTGCCTAATTGTTTTTCTTCCTCTGCTTCTTCCCCTCCCCTCTTGTTTGTCTCTTCTTCCTCCCCTTTGTTGCCATTATTAGAATTATTTTACATGATATGACACATTTTTAATAATTTATTGAAGTAATTAGAAGTTACAATCCCTTATAATTTTATTATATTTTATTAAAGAAATTGTTTTTTTAATTGGCACATTTTTTATAGAAAGAAAAATATTTATATAATTAAATGATATGTTCTTTTCATCTCTGTAAATGACACAATTACCTATAATTTGTTGAGTATATTTAGTAGTAATTTTTTTGAATTATGTGGACTGTTTTCAGATTTGAAATGGAGATTGTTTTATTAACTCACATATCTATGTTTTTAAAAAACTTGTTAGAAAAACCGACTATAATTAAACTCTACACAAATTCTAGAACGCTCATGAATGAAGAGAAAAGAGGGTGAAGGAAGAAAAATCGGTTACAAGTTCTCTGAGAAAAGAACTTTAGCATTGATTCAGGTATTTCGACGATCTGAAACGGTTTAAATCTCATGAAGTTTTTACAATCATTATTGTTGATGCTTCTCCTCCTCCTTTCCTTTCCCTCTTCCTCCCTCTTCTTTCATGCATCACTGTGTCTCGGCATCAAGCATTTCATATTTATGTCCACCCATACATAAGAATTCGATAGTAAAAAATGGGTACATGGTTATGCTAATAATCCAGCACTTTTGAACCAGGTATTTGGCATAACTGATGAACATCAACCTCATCTAGAAGGCCATGTCTTTCCAAATCCTGTAGATACAAAGGGCTTCATGGTAATGTTGTGCTACAGAAATGGCTCTTTGACTCGTGAAGGTACCGTGAATCATCCATCTTAATGCCTTAAACTTGGGCAAGTTTTGATAGATGTGTGTGACATCATTTTATGTTAGAGATACGAAATCGCTGTGCAAAGGAAAACTGGGATGTTTTCAATAAGTACCTGCAGCAGACACCACCTCTTAATGGTTCGTCTATTTATTATATGCTCCTGCAAAGCGATGGAAAATTGTGCACTCGTACTCTAGCTTCAAATTTTGTCCTATGCAGGTGGCAAGTTTGGTTTCTACTTCAAGGAGCATGAAATTCTTCCTCCATTACCTGGTGGGTTTGAAAGTTTTCCACTGTTAGATGAAAGCTTTGGTATTGGTATCGGTTGTGGTCATGTTGGTATTAGACATATTGTATTGGTATTGGATATATTGGAAGAAAAAATTTTAAAAAATCATAAATTAATAGGATTGTATCGACTGATATATTGCCGATATGGTAATATATTAAGATATTGTGACGGCATTAGGAGATTCAATATTGATGCATATCAGTCAATATTTTTGTCTAATGTTGATCTTGTTTGGAATCCGTTGAAATATCTGTCAAATAAAAAATATTTTCCACATTTTCTAGGGAAAATGTTTCAGTAATGTCCAGACTACAAATGCTGAAATCTTTTCTTCTTGGTGCATCAGTTGGTTACCATCGATATATTCTTGAAAATTTCACTGGGGACTCTATAGATGGTTCGACTGAGTGTGAAGTGGCCGAGTTTGATGCTCCATCTGAGGTGATACTGTTGACTCGAACGGATCTGTGTTTTTACTGGGTAAAGTAAACATTCATCTTTATTTATTATTTCACTAATTGTAGGTCCGGGCATTAATCGAGGGACAACTTCTGTCTATACGAGCTCACATTGAAAGGTTTGGAATGCCTTTTCCGCCAATACGTCTAATAGCTACTGGGGGTGCATCAGTAAATGAGTGCATTCTTAATGCCGTGGCTTCTATATTTGGATGTGATGTCTATACTGCCCAAAGCCCAGGTATGCGGCTAAATGCGTTGTGCTGCCATGGCCAAAGTAAACTTTGGCTCCATTTATTTGTTGAAAAATATATTTTATCAAATGGAAAGTATTTTTAAAGAAAATAACTTCTTGTCAGAGTATTTTCCGATATTTAGCATGTATAAGAAAATATGGAATATCACACAAATCGATCTGTCATATTATATGTCTACTGTTATTAGTTGCAATAATATTTTGGCAATAGTGATTTTCTAGGTCAAGAAGATATTTAAATTTATCAATAATTGGTCTTTAGTATATTCATATTTTGTTTTAGCGGTGGTCAAGGTGTCGACCGATAATGAGCTTGGGTTAAGGTGTGCTGGTCAACCAACGGCGGTGTCTGCCAGAGGCGTCACCACCCGATGACCGGTGACTGGGTCAGTGATGTTGAGGGTCGGCGATTGATAGTAGAGGTTCAAGGCATCACGCACCAGTTGGTGAACAACAGTGGCCAATATGTCACTCGGCAGCTGATTGTGGCCGCTCGAGGCATCACTGTCCCGTGACCAGCAGCAGGTTGAGGCATCATTCGCGGCAATAGTATCATATTTGGGTGAAACTTTCATTAATCGGTTTTGGTGAATGTTATTGAGTAGTTGATGAGCTCCGGAAAATAACTTCCCATTTTGGAAAAAAGTACGCTGTTTTTCGATTTTTAAACCTTACTTTTTTTATCGTGAAAATATTTTCCATTAACTTATATTCTTACATGTGCCAAATGTGGTAAAATGTGGAAAATATTTCCCCTTTTGCCCAAATGCCAGAAAATTAAAAAAATATTTTTAATATGTTATTTTTTAATAAACAAACGGAGCCTAAAGATTCAAACTTTTGTAATGTTGGCATTTATTGTCCTTGAGTTGAGCCTCTTAAACTAGGCTATCAAGTGCTGGTTGCTGAAGGATATGTTGTTTTCTCTAAGCCTGACCAAAAATCTATGTTTAGGACAGCTTGGGGTTAGGGTGACTGATTTTTATGTGAGGCCCACGACCTATTATACACAGCTGGTTTTCTGATTTTCTTGTTTTCTCGTGTCGTCTCGTGATTCCCTCTCGAGCGGGAGTTTCGATGGATCGGCATGATATAACAGCTCAATGGGCACAGCTAGCACTCAAGTGATGGGTTGGCAGGAGTCAGGCGATTGATGCACTCACAATAAGCTTCTAGTAGGAGGATGGCAGAATCCTCGCTTGCTTGCAACTGGTGCTCGACCGTCAGATTGGTTTTCTACGAACGGATTGCAGTTGTGCAGTTTTATACAGTTTTTCACATCAGTTCATTTCACTTTTTTGAAGTAAACACGAGAAGGAGACGGGAAAAAGGAGGAAAGGATAATATGTTGTTCTTTGTTCTAAATGACCTTTTTGCTTAGGTTTCATCCATATTTTGGGGAGGTTGTACTGAGCCGTGTGTAGAGCACCACCACCGATTAGATATATCATTTTCACTATTGTTTGGTGTAATTTTGAAGTTTCTACTTGTGCAACGAGTCTGGAACTTAGTCGAGAGGAGAGCTGTGTGCCCATGTTGATAGCCGTAGTAGGTTTGTAATTATGACTGATTATGGTGGAGCTTTGTTTGGATGTCAGAGTCTTGTGATTTTTCTCATTTGATTCGGAGAGGTTCTCTATGTAAAACTGCTGTATCTCTTGTGGTTAATTCACATTTCATGTAGATTTAATATAGTCTAGTGGTTGTACTAATTTGGATCAGGGACGCAGTGCTTCTCTCCCAACAGCACCTTATTGGTGTTGGAGAAGGAATGTCAGTCGGTCAGTAAAATCGAAAGGATAAAGATGATGGGCGCACACGCACGAAACCCTCTTCTTAATAAGAGGGAAAAATCACGAAACACTTAGTCTACATAATTTCACTCTGTAAAATTTTGATTACAAAAACTCTGATTACATAAACCCTTGGAGAGTTGAGAATGGAATAAGAGCAGAATACAAGAGCAAAAATGGCGACTCATTGTTTTCTCTTTTGTGCTCACTGTTTCTCACGCTCTCTCTTTCCTTAGACTAACTCACTCAACATATATATATATATGTACACATCGGGCGACCATCTTCTTCTACAAGATGGCTGCGTGCATAGTAAACCCTGCCACCAACTCTGCAAGACGCTTTCCTATTGGGAGCAATTGACCTACTCTGCAAGTTGGCTATCAAGTCTAAAAATTAACTTCTTTTTCAGTAAAGTTTGCTATCTGCGCAGACTTTACAAATCAGCTTTTCAGACAAGTTGTTCTTAACCGTCAGTAATTGACCTTCATTGTGATTTTATCATTCCGGCAAATTTTCAACTCTCCGGCCTTATGAAGCTCTCCGAAAGTTCCACTTCGAATTTTCCGCCCAGGAAATTTTACTCCAGTCAAGTGTAACTATTCCTGCCTTTCATCCATTCCAGCCAAGTGCAACTCCTCTGGCCTTTCATCCATTCTGGCCAAGTGTAACTACTCCGACCTTTCTTCCATTCCTGCCAAGTATAACCACTTCAGTCTTTCTTCTTTTCCAGCCACTTTTCACATGGGAGTGACCTAAAATTTCAACAAACTTTTCTTCACGACCGTGGGAGAACAAAATCTGTCAGTCCAACCATATTGTAACAAGTTTTAAGCTTCTCCTTTGGCAGTATTTTAGTGATCATATCTGACCCATTCTCCTCGGTTCGAGCTTTTTCCAGTGATAACAATCTCATGTCAATAACATCTCTCGCCCAATGATATCGAACGTCAATATACTTCGATCTCAAGTGGAATGAGGAATTCCTATAGAGGTGTATAGCACTTTGACTATCACAAAGTTTCGCGTACTTCTTTTGTTCAAAACCAAGTTTCCAGATGAATTTCTTCATCCATAGCATCTCCTTGCTGGTTTCAATCACAGCAATGAATTCTGCCTCAATGATTGAAAAAGCAACGCATTTCTACAGTTTTGACTACCAAGAAACAGCTCCTCCGGTGAACTTAATCAGGTATCTCGAAGTGGACTTTCAAGAGTCAACATCATTGGCCATATCAGTATCAGTGTATCCTACCAATATAGGCCTGTCACTTCTAAAGTACAGACACATCTTGGAAACCCCCCAGAGATATCTTTATATCCACTTCACTGCTAATCAATGCTGCTTACTAGGATTCGACAGAAATTGGCTAAGTATGCCGACAGCATGTGCGATGTCCATCTTGGTAAAGACCATAGCATACATCAGGCTTCCCACGGCCAACGAGTAGAGTACACTTCTCATACCAGCTTTTTTATCATCTAAGGTCGGACACTACTGACTGCTTAATCTGAAATGATTCGCGAACGGAGTGATCACCGGTTTGGACTTATCTATGTTAAAGCGTTGGAGCACCTTCTCCACATAATTTTCCTAGGACATCTACAATCTTTCTATTATAGTCGCGAAATATTTTGATACCGAGAATTTGCTTTACCGGCCCCAAGTCCTTCATGACGAAGGATTTTCCAAATTTTTACTTCAATTCGGTGATCCGAGAGACATTTCACCCAACGATCAGCATATCATTCATATAAAGTAGGATAATGATGAAATCATCTACCGAAAACCTTGAACAAAGACACAATGATCCGAAGTAATCTTTTGGTAGCCTTGACCGACTATAACAGACTCAAATTTCTTGTACCATCATCTCGGGGCTTGTTTTAGCCCATACAGGCTTTTCTTCAGACGACACAGGAGGTGTTCATTTCCCTTAACCCGGTATCCCTCCGATTGTTCCATATAGATCTCCTCCTTGAGATCACCATGCAGAAAAGCCGTCCACACATCTAGCTGTTCTACCTTTAAGTCAAAGACGACGGCCAATCCGAGCACCACTCGGATAGAAGATATTTTTACAACAGGGGCGAATATCCTATCAAAGTCAACGCTATTTCACTAGTTAAATCCTTTCGCCACCAGCCGCACTTTGTCCCTCGTTTGCAAGGTGCTTTCATCAGTCTTTAAACAGAAGACCCACTTGTTCTTCATGGGTTGCATCTCCTTTGGCAATCCAGCCAGCTTGAATGTATGATTCTTATACAACGAACCCATCTCATCCTATATGATTTTCATCCATTCCGCATTGTGTTTGCCTCCTATAATTTCTTTAAAGCTTTCCAGTTCTCTTCCATTAGTGAGCAAAACGTACTCACTAGGCAATAGGCGAATAGATGGTCGTCGGTCTTTTGAAGATCGTCTAACAGAACGATTTTGGCCCGACTTTGCAACGTTTTCGGCATCCTCATCTTCATTCGGCGTTGGTATCTCTTCATTGTCTTCTTCGACCACACCTTGGCCATCAGCCTCCTGTCGAAGAGGTGCTAATCGGACAATATCAACATTCATCTTATCAGTTCGACCGGTGTTAGACGCAGCCTTCTTCTCTTTGCTGATATCATCAATAGTTTCGTCCTTAACAAATACCATGTCCTTTGATCTGACAAGCTTTTTCTCAATTGAATCGTAGAGTCTAAATCCCAACTCATCTTCCCAATAGCCCAGGAAGACACATTGCATTGTGTTCGGCTCTAACTTTGTTATTTCATCATTTGGCACGTGGACGAAGGTCTTGCACCCAAATACCCAGTTATGGTCATAAGACGCTTCCTTTTCGGACCACATCTTCTATGGGACTTCTCCATTTAGTGGGCCGAACGGTGATCTATTAATGACATAGGCAGTGATTCTCAAGGCCTCTGCCCAAAATGTTCCGGGGAGATTTGTTTCAAATAGTATACGTTTGACTCTTTCGATTACGTACGGTTCATCCGTTCAGCCACGCCATTCAACTGTGGTGCATTCGGCTGTGTCTTATGATATTAAATGCCATAAGACCGGCAATAGGTATCAAAAGTTCCAATGTACTCACCACCATTATTACTTCAAATGCATTTCAATTTCCTTCCCATTTGCCGTTCAACTCGAGCATGAAAATGCTTAAATACTCCAAAAACTTGATCATTGGTCTTGAGTGGATACACTCATAACTTCTTTGAGTAATCGTCAATGAATGAGACAAAGTATTATGCTCCTCCAAATGACTTTTCTTTGAACGGTCCACACACATCGGTGTGTACTAGTTCAAGCGTCTCAACCTTCTTGGTGGATGAGTTTCCTTGGAACGAGACTCATCGCTGCTTTCCCGCCATACAGTGAGGACAGGTCCTTAGGCCGGTCTCTTTTACTCTTGGAATGAGGCCCTTCTTAGCCAAGTTGGTTAACCCTTTTTTACTCATGTGATCCAGCCGATGGTGCCACAAATATAAAGACCCATCACTGTTAGCAACATTCACTTCTTCGACCGCAGCAAAAACTTGCACCACATACAGGCAGGAGATTTTCTTTTCACGGGTAACGACTAAAGACCCTCTAGTCAATTTCCTTATTCCTTCAGAAAAGGTATTGTAATACCCTTCATTGTCTAATTTATCAGCTGAAATTATATTCAATCAAATATTAGGCACATGTCGGACGTCTTTCAGCAACAACCTCATCCCATTGTTGGTGACAAGCAATACATCACCTCTGCTAATGACCCGGGACGTTCCTTCATTTTTCATCCTTATCACTCCAAATCTCTTGGAGTGTAAGATGTGAACAGTCTCTTTCTAGATGTGGCATGAAATGAAGCGCCTGTATCCACCACCCAATTGGACTTGTGATCGGTCAAGTTTACCACATTATCTATATTACAAGTCAACAGAAGATCTCCACCAGTGACGACTAAGACCAAGGCCTTCTCCTCACCTCGTCACTTCTTGACTTTATTTTTCTTGCCTTCTCCATTATTGTCACGTTTTTACTTATAACAATATTTCTTGATGTGGCATTTTTTTTTCTGCAGTAATGACACTCGAGGTTTTCATATGTCGATCGGGACTTGCTGCGACACTTCTCTCCAGACTTTGTGTCATGCCATTTACTCTTTCCCCATGACTCTGTGACCAATACGTCGAGTTGCTGAAAGGAAGAAGAGGCTTGCGATCGACGCCTCATCTCCTCATTTAGCACAGCTCCTTTTGCCATTTCCAAGGTCACCATACCATTTGGAGCAATATTGGCTATGGTGATCCGTATCAACACCCAAGAGTCCGGCAAAATTGTTAGGAACTACAAACCAAGCACTTCGTCTTCGAATTTGATGCCCATGCCGTTCAGCCGGTCAATGCACCTTTGAAACTCATTTAGGTGGTCGGCAACGGGCATTCCCTCCTTGTACTTCATTTTCATCAATTTTAAGTGAAATAGCTTATTGTTGTCGGTCTTAGAAGTATAGAGAGTTTCTAGCTTCCCCCATAGTGTCTTCGCATCCATCTCATTTCGAATGTGATTGTACATGTCATCCACAAACTGCCGAATGTAGCTATAGACCTATTTATATTCAAAACCCCATTCTTCCTTTGATTTTGCCTCAGGTTTTGCGTAGCAAACATTGGAAAATGCATTGTCTTCACAAACAGCAGGTCGACCATCTTACTTTTCCAAGTATCATAGTTTGTACCATTCAAACCGATAATCTTGTTTCCCACCTCCATCGGTTTCAATGAATTTTAACACCGGCATGAATAATCTCTTTCTGATACCACTTGTTGGGAAAGGAATGATGATCAGTCAATGAAACCGAAACGACAAAAATGACAAGTGTACACGCACATAACAAATAAATAGGAGAAAATTGGAACATTGTTTTATGTGGAAATGCTTTTCTAATAAGAGGAAAAAAATTACGGGACACTTAGTCCACAAATAATTTCACTATATAAAATTTTGGTTACAAAAATCCTATTGACACAAACTCTTGGAGAGTTGAATACAATAGCAAAAATAACAACTCCTTGTTTTCTCTCTATTTTTCTCTTTTGCGCTCACTATCTCTCACACTCTCTCCTTCGTTAGACTAACTCATTCAGCATATACACACAAACACACATATATATGTACACACCGGGTGACCACCTTTTCTGTAAGGTGACTGTGTGCACAGTAATTCCTACCACCAACTCTATAAGATGCCTTCCTATTGAGAGCAATTAACCTATTCTGCAAGTCGGCTATCAAGCCTGAAAATCAACTTCTTTTTATACAAAATTTACTGTCTACGCAGACTTTGCAAGTCAGCTTTTTAGACAGGCTGTTCTCGGCCGTCAATAATTGATCTTCCTTGTGACTTTATCATTCCGTCAAATTTTCAACTTTCTGGCCTTGTGAAGCTTTCAGGAAGTTCCATTTCGGATTTTCTGCCCAGGAAATTTTATTCCAGTCAAGTGTAACTACTCTTGCCTTTCATTCATTCCGGTCGAGTGTAATCACTCCGTCATTTCTTCCATTCCGGTCAAATGTAACCACTCCGACTTTTTTTCTATTCCGGTCACTTTTCACACGGGAGTGACATAAAATCCCAATAATTGATTGGATTGAAATCTCCAGCTCTGTTCGAAATTTACCGAACCCGAGCTTAAATAAGTTGGCAGAGGCGGCTGATCAAAATTAAGTTAATTGGTAGCTATTACTCGCACTGTATCTATACACCAATCAAGTTAACTGCATTATTACATTACCCACTACCATAATTTATTTGAAAAACAAACTATTTTTTATTTTTCTTTGTATATTTACAGCCAAGAGTGGAAGGATAAGTGTTATTTTGCAAGTTAATTATTGCTGGTATTTGCAATTCGATCGATATTCTTCTCAATAGGAGCTGCTTTCCACTAAACAGTGTCTTTTGCTTGGCAGACTCGGCGTCTCTGGGAGCTGCTGTGAGGGCCGCTCACGGTTGGCTGTGCAGCCGAACAGGCGGCTTCGTTGCCATTGAAAGCATGTACAAGAACAAGTCGCAGAAGACATCTTTGAGCTGTAAACTCTCTGTCAAAGCTGGAGACCCTGCGTTGGCCGCCAAGTATGCGGCGGTGATGAAGAAGAGGATGGAGATAGAGCATCGTCTTGTGGAGAAGCTGGGGCGTCGGTGAAGACGGAAGTCTCGAAGCACGCTGAGCAAACGTGCCGCTGTAAATTCAGATTCCATGGCTAAGAACTCGAATGCCAGAGATTTGAAGGCTGTAATCTTCTAAACAGAAAATGCCCACATACATTCTCAATTTTTTTAATAAAAAACTTATTGTTATTAATTGTTATTATTTATTATTTATTTGCCATTATGATATGTTAAAAAGATTGTTAAATTCATACACGAAAAGGACTCTAAAATTAGTCTTGATCTTTTTTTTAAAAAAAATTTTTTGATATTATGCTTGTGCCACTAAATCATTCACAATGTGATTATTTTGTCAAGAATAAAATTAATACTAAACTCAAAATTTATAATGAAATTTTATAAAATCTATTAATTAAGAATATTTTTAAAAATATTTTCTTCATTTGCCCAAAAAAACAATTGTTGGTTATTATTAGTGAAGTCAAAATAAAAACTTTATCTTCTCTTTTGATATTATCCTTTTGGTTTTTATAGGACTAAAAGTGCAAAATATAAAAGAAAAAAAAATTATCAAAAATATTTTTAAGTATTTTGATTTTATTCTTCATTTTTATTTTTATATTAAGTTTATCCTATGAAAAAAAAAAGTTATCCAATTTATTGTGTTATAAGTTTTAATACTCGTATTTCCAATGGTACTAACTAAAATTTTGATTAGCCTTTCCAATGAAAGCAACATGGATTTTGAAGAGTCTTTAAAAGCAACAAAAAATCTGACTATTTAATTGACTAATATAAAAAAATAACTAGGAAAACAATTTAGTCAAGAATAGCCAATGCATAGGCTCTATGCATGATTATACCTTATATTTATAAGAGATTATTTTTTATTTGGTTTTAAATTATTTCATTATAATTCTTATACCCATTGACATATCATCTAATTGTATGCTTGTTACTGTGCGAGAATTCGTTCTAATGAATGAAATTTATATATGCTAGCATATACGTGATTTTGTATTTGATTTATGTATGAAGGATACATGTGCATGAATTTTAACGATACTTATAATTGAATGACCCACCTATGTGGATCGACAATAGGTGTCATAATTGCATGACAGGCGCATATGCTCCAAAATGGGTATACAAAGTTTTGTTGTGCTTTTTAGGGTAGATTTTATAAAGTAGTTCAAACACAAGGTGCATTGCACGATGAAATAAATGATAAAAAAGAGAAGATAAAAATTTTTAGTATTCGGTTGAGATTAAAATCAAATTTTATTATTCATTAAGCTCAAATATATTATTTTAACTTTAATTTATAAGATAATTTACTGACTGGTTGCTCGCATTCCATTGCATTCTTCTCTTGTTGGTTAATAAGTGTGCTAGGATTATCTTTAATAATTATTTACTCGAGTTGTTATTTATGAATTTATAATGCGTCATGGATCTAAATTTTGGACGGATTCAGACTTAACTATTTCTTCGGGTCTTGTCACCATCCTGTTCGTTTGGGATCCTACACACCACAACAGATGATGAGAAATAAAAAAACGATAGGATTCGCTATCTAATTTATTCTCCAATGCTCAAGTCAGTAAAAAGCCTTCTAAGAAAAAGAAATTAAAAAACAAAGTATACTGAAATGAATGCAAAGAGAGAGATTTGAGACTGAGAATTGGATGCGCACTTGTTAAGAGTAGCTTTAGTCGTGAAATACTCGTTGAAAGTGGCCTCTCTATTTACTGAGTTTGTTGAAAACTAGTAGTGGAAGAAAGGGTAGAGTGATTGGATACTTGAGAATTGAAAATTTTATACAGGTTTAAGTATGCCAAAAAATGTATCCATGGAGTGAGTCTCCAGGATTTTTTATAATCGTGAGCCTTTACTACCTTCCTTAGGCGGTGAGACAGGATGCCCGTTTTTTAAAAGGATCCATTCTTTTCCTCGTGTGAATGTGGGCATCATTTTGGGTTGCAACGGTCAGAAAGGGATATTTCTCCTTCCGCAAAAATGTCGCGTGTAGTGAATACTGAAGTTGCCGTTGTGAGTCATGTGCTAATCTGCGAGCTTTCCTTCCAGTCAATTTTGGGGAATTTTCGTTATAGAAATGATTGTCATCTTGGCGTCACGGTCAATTAGGGCAGATGATCATTGTACACAGGAAAGGGTGCGTGGGCCGATTTCGGTCTGGGCCGTGTCTGTTTTGGGCTGCATTTGGTCTGCTTAGGAGCCTTCTTTGATCAATTGCAACATTGACCGTCCTATGGGCAAGTGAACCGCAATACATTCTAAGCCACTTACCCCTTTGGGCCAACCCGCTACAGCAATCTCCATTAAATTGGAAGGGGTTATTTGCAATAATATATTTTATAGTTGATTTGTTTAAAATTTTATCATTGATTGTTTTTATTTGATTCAGAAAAATATTTTATATTAAATACTATTGTGCAATTTGTGTACTAGTTGTTAAAGACAAGTAAAAGATTTAGAGTTTATTTTTGCTGAACAAATATCATACTTGCTTCAAATCTAAATAGCTTTCACATAATAAATAACATAATCTAAAATTATTTTAATTGAGATAATCTCTCTAAGTTGGCAGTATCCTCATTTTAATCCATATGAGCTACTAAATGCATTAAATCCTATAGGAAGATGGTGGATGGAAACATGACACCAATTCCACCACTATGAAGAAGGAAATGGAATTGGGTGTTTGATTTTTTTTTTTTTCGAATTTGTATTAATTAAAGTGACCCCATATCATATGGTGAGTTTGCTTAGTGTCTTTGTCCATGTATACGAATGTCTGATATTTCTAATAAGAAAATTAATGAATTGTCCTTCGTTGATAAGAAAAGAAACTTGAATTAAAGAGTGTGATGTGTAAGTAATTATACAATTTTATATATAAGAAACAAAGACACCGAGACCGATGGCTTTTAAAAAGAATTATAGAATAATTAGCTTATTACCTTGGAACGATAATATAATATTTTTTATAAAAAAATAATAATATGATATTAAATCCGGCTATTAATTTTTATAACATGTACAATTATTTAAGATATATAACTGAAACGGTTAAAATAAAATCACAATTATATGTGATATTTATTTTTATTATTGCATCGGAATAGAATAATGGTTAAAAATAAATTTTTATAAAAATATTTATTGTTAGATTATTAATAATAACTAATTTCATACAAAAAATTTGTATATTTATTATCAAAAATTGATAATATTAACTATCATTTCCACCCTATTCCCATCTTATTATCCTTGCCCTTGCCAAGTCCATCCACAATCGTTGCCGTAGGTAAATAACCTGCTAATGACCAACCATTCTTCTTTATCCTTCAATTTCCAGCACTTTCCATTCTATCTATCTTAATTTAGATAATTATATTTATTTTTTATATGAATTAAACAATATAATGTAATTATATTTTTATTTTTAGTGATATTTATCCGTGATAGTACTTATTTTGTTTCAATTAAACTACATTTTCCCAACTAAATATGTATTAATTTACTAATAAATTACAACTATTTGATGGGTCCAATATGAATATGGGCCAGTAGGAGCGATGCCCAACCAGTAGGAATAAGGCCCAACCTATAGGAAGGCCCAACTAAGCGATGGGGGCCCCAGAGGTTTCTCACAAGGCTCAACATCACGAGAGAGAACTTGAGTCGGACAGGCACGTCGAGGCCTACTAGACATCACCTAACACGCGCTCAATCATAATTCATTTGTCTTTTCTCTAAGGCGGCTATAGATTGGTAACCTAGAAGGCATTGGCCCAAGAAATGCCAACCAATGGTAGATGAAGTCAACTCTGACAAGCTGCGACACCCGCTGCCCTACAATGGCTTAGCCAATCCCAACAAGAGACGACCAGACCCATGCCGACTACACCCAACGACGGTGCCTATGCCACTATAAGGCAACAATTGACACCGTTAGCCACCACTAGCGTTTAGCAGCCGGCAAACTCAGACATTACACTTGTCACAAGTTCCCACACCCAAAGTCTCTTCAAAGGAACTTACAAATATCTTCTTTAACACCAGAGAAAGGGAGGGATTCAACAAGGAAAAAGTTCAATCATCCAAAGAGCATTCCAGATACCTCCAAATTTTCTCAAGATAAGCTTCGAAGCCAAATACGAGGAGAAAGTACCAACTCTCTTCCCTCCGAAAGCGCTGCTTCAGTCCAGCAACCTTAATGAGTTACTCTCTAAAGTACACAAAAGGTGCCAAAGCATCCTCTAACCCTCTCTCCCACCTCTCACATATAAACATCCATCTATATATGGTTACATTTACGCTCGCATCTTTCCACCATTTGTAAAAGATTTTTGATTTGAGTGTTAGAGAATATACAGTGAGAATACTTCCTACCGTCCTCTGATCTCGTATTTGTAATTTGTGGTACGCAGAGTCTAAGTTAAGAGATATGGAGACTGAACCAATTCGAGTCCAACCAAACGCAAGAAATTCGAAGGTACCTTAATTCGTACAGAAATTCGGACCAAGGAGCGTATCAATTTTAAATTTAAAATTGAGTTAAAGTAAATAAAATAAATGTATAATAGGGAGTTAAAATTATTAATTTTATATAAACATTAGGTCATATTTCCTAAATAATTCCAAACGATTTGCCATTTAGAAATATGGAATCACGCAAAGCCCGTTTACTAATCCAAAAGCACAAAAAAAATCAGCCTAAAAGGCTGACTTTCCAGCGCGCACGCAAAGCCGCTCCTTCGCAAAATAAGATTTTTATTTTATTTCTTGCTTTGGGACGAAGCAAATCCAATCACCGCATTTTCTTATGTTATAAAATTTATTTTAATTTTAATAAAAAAATATATGTAAAGAAATAAAATATTATTATTCAAAAGCATAATCCGCCGAAAATCCGCACGAACTACGATATGTACCCTTATCTAGCGGGGGCATATAAGTAAATGAGAACTCATCGCCTTTCGTAGCGTGGGGCTATAAATTCTATGCGGGCGGTGACAGCTCTCCGTTCAAGAGTCTGGATTTGTCGACGGCGCCCTAGAATTTCTGGATCTGAGTGATCACGGAGCGCTTGATGGAAGCAAATTCAGATTTTGAGCCTGTACATATCGAAAAATTGGATTCATCGGAACTGAAGACGAATCCTTATGGAAAACAAGGGGAACATGAAAGTGCTGTACAAAGCATTATGCCTGTAGGGTTGCAATCCAAAGGTGTGCAAGAACAACGGGAGCAGAGGAAAAGAAAGCGACGCCGAAAATTCAAACGATGCTGTAGATGTCCGAGTCAGTCGATACTTCAAAACTACGCCAATTTCAAGCGTAGTGCTGCACCATCGAGGCTCATGTACCGCCAGAACGGTTCGTGGTTGGACTTCTCGAACGAAGTGCGCGAGTTCGCGAAGTCTGCTTTCTTGGAGCGCAATCCAACAGTGGAGATCAAGGTTGACGGTAACAATTACTTACTCGACTTTTATCGAATGTTACAAGTTGATCTTCTAAATGGTGTTCAGAGATCTATCGCTTGGATTGATTCTAGTGGAAGTTGTCATTTTCCGAAATTTGTTGTCGATGATGGTGCACATACTTGTTCGGAAATACCTAAGATTGAGATAGAGATAAAATTAGCGAACAATTCGAGTAGTGGTAAGCGAAAGAGAGAGGATATAGCTGAGTCTGAAGAAGAAGATACTGCTAATAGTCCATCTAGTAGTGAAATTCACAAATTGAAACGTAGATGTTCATTGAATGATGCTAATCTGGAAAAATCTAGGTGGCCAAATTCTAGGTTGATTAAGGAAGGAGAGAAAGCTTTCTCTGATATCAGAGACTTGTTCATGGCTGGGATGAAAACGATTGATCCTGGTGTCAAAATTACATCAATATATCAGTTTACGCCTGGAGGCCCTGTGGAAAAGGCACGGTGGGAAGTATTTCACAAGCAAATGGAGATTATCAAGAATGCCCGTGGCTTCTCGAATACTGTCTGTGCGTGGCATGGGGCCTCCAAGAAGGATGTGCTGAATATATTAGCGCACGGGTTTGGATTGCCTAGTAAACTTTCTGGTTCTCAAACTTATGGAATGGGTGTGTACTTATCCCCTGCCTGTTTACCTCACATAAGGTATTAAATTCTGCACTTCTGCATTCTAGATACTTGATTATAGAGTGTAGGCAAATTCTAATAATGCTTTTTGCGGCTAATTTGCTTCAGTCACCCGCTGTCAGAGATAGATGAGAATGGGCAACAACATATTGTGTTATGTCAAGTTATCTTGGGCAACATTGAAAAAGTTGCAGATGGGTCTCAACAATCCCATCCTTCCAGTGTGTTTTATGACAGTGGTGTGGATAATATTGGCAATCCTAAATGGTTTGTGGTATGGAGCACAAACATGAATACTTCTATCCTTCCGGAGTATGTTATAAGCTACACGTGTTCTGATCGCCTCCAAGGTAGGTTAATTGTCGGCTTCAATGCATGAAGAGGATCCTTGTGGTGGTGGGCCATTTCTTTTCAGAAGATGATATTTTTCCTTTTTTTTTATTCATTGGGATCTTTACATGTTTCAGACGGCATGAAGTGGATTCCAAATTCATCGAGTTCAGGTTTGAGATTGTTTTCCAAGGTGGGGAATATGCTTCCTTCTGCTAAAGTTGAAAATTTCAAGTCCTTGTGCAGATCATATAAGGTAAACAAGAACATCTTTGTTCATTATGAGGTTTCCTTGGTGAGTTCCTTTTTTTTTTTTTAAGGATAAAAGGAAGTTGAAATGAAAATAATCAGGCAAGAAGGAAAACGATTCATTTAAAAGTAATATTGTCATTGACTGGAATTGTGGGTTCTTGCAGGCCGGGAAAATGGCTAAAGATTCCTTTATCAAACAGTTGAGGTCTGTGGCGGGGGATGAGATACTGCTTTCTGCAATTTGGGATGTTCAAGGCTTGAAGTGAGATTCCATCAAGTTATTCTTTAGTTTGGAACCATTTATAACTATTGTTCACATTGTTCAATTTGAACTGTTGATGGCTGGGAAGGATGTGAATTGCTGGGAAAAGAATCGACCATGCCACACAAGACACCTTGTAGTTTACTACTGATTAGTTTAGTTGTTCTATTTTTTCTTCCTTTTCTTTTACTGATTTTTGTTGGTTTTTGTTTTATCCCTTTCCTCCTAGGCTACTTGTTTCTATATCCACAGGAAATGCGCAGAGCCGTTCTCAATTGATATTTGATTTGGTTTTACTTTTTAGTGTTTGTGTTTGGTTAAGTCTTTGTTACTTCATATAACTATCTTGGGAACATAAGAGTATAATTGTATGGATCACATGGATAGGATAAGGCATCCTCTGTAGTCTCGCCATCATTTTGGGGCTAATAAGTGCATTAACGCTCAGAAAATTATAGTTGCCTGGATGTGCTTCACATTGTTATAAACAAGCTTACTTTGGTTTGACTTCATGTGCAAGAGGCTCTTCAATTTACTGCGTGTGCATTGAGTTCTCCAAGGAATCACATGTTCCTCATGATAAGAACCTGAGTTCAACTTGGAAAGGGCTAAAGCTTGTGTCTCTTGGTGGTTTTTGTCTTATAATGAAGGAAATTAGAATGGAAAAAACCAATATGTTTGATATTATTTTGAGATCACAAGGAGCAATTTGCCATGATATTGGTTGTTGCTATTGTGTTGGGGAAAAACTTAATGACAATGAAGAAACCTACGGCCTTGTAGTAAAGGGATGGAGGCTTTCAAATTTGTTAAGGGTTTAAGGGAACACTTGGTTTCTTTTTCTTTCTAGTGTTGGTTCCCACTGGAAGAGAGCAAAGTAACCTAGCATGGTTTCTTAATCCTAATTTTAAAAAGAATGGAATGGTGCTTGCTAGCCTATCAACCACTAATGTATCCATTCCCTGATCCGAGAGCTTGATCCTTTCACATCCGTTCAAACTAGGTCATGTTGCAGGGCTTGCTTTTGCATTTATTTCATGTGGAAATCCCAGTTTGTGATCCATGGAAGGCTTTGATTATCTATTCTCAATTCCTATAGCATATACTTCTATAATAATCTAGAGCAATGCTATGTCCACCTCCATGAATCAAAGGACATACCAGTTTAAAGTCTATTTATACATCCAATTCATAGGCAATTCATGATTTTGATTGAATAGTGTGGATCCTAATCCCAATCTGTAGTCAAGAAGAAAGACTCTAGACAAGACTATAAGTGAAAGCAAAGTCGGGACAAACTGATGCAAGGAAGGGAAGTAAGAGGAAGGAAGGAAGGAAGAATAGAAAGAGGAAAGGGAAGAAGTAGAGAAGAGAATAGAGAAAAAGGATAAGCAGAGATTAATAGAGAGAAGGGAGGACAATTATAATTTTTTAATATTAAGTCAACTTGTCAATGACTATTCAAATAATAGAGTTACGGTTTTTTAATAAAGGTACTTAAATCTTATCAATTAGGAAATAAATATAATTTTTTAATTAAGAACGACTTAAAATAAAAAAATAATAATAATAAAATATATCATTCTTAAAATATCTTGGAGTTACTAAAATTATAAAATTCGAGAAATCTTTAAGATATTACAAAATATCAAAACAAATCAATAATTAAAATAAAATAAAACCTTTCTAATATATTTGGAATATTTGTATCAACTCTATTAGAGTGGTTGAGACTTGATCCCGTGAGTAAGGATCTTGTCATCAATCTCCCAGTCATAAGCTAAATGGTTGTGTAGTCCTCCGACATATGTACGTATGTGTAAATGGTGATTAAAATCTAATACTTTCACCAACTCCGTCAAAGTAAAAGAAATTAGGGTCTGGTGATGGTCGATCCTGCTGATTCCAATAGAATTACAAAAATTAGGATCTAGTTGTTAGAGTGTCTTTTTAGAAATTCAAGTGCACTCTGAATTTGATCATCTAACCTAATGAATAAGGAAGCATTGAACCTCTCTATCTTTAATAAACACAATTTGCTCATCTAAAATAGTGTCAATTTTATCTTAGTGTGTAGTGGAGTTGATAATTATGTCGGAATTGGTAAAGTTTCAATAGAGGTTTGTGAATAAGTGATTGTTTGATGATGGCACGTCTAGGTGAACTATAAATGGAACATCGGGCTGGTTGAGACTATTATTATAAGTAATCAAGTCCTTAACATTGAAAGTATAATAAAAACCAAAATAAGATGGAATATCAATAATATATATATTAAATCTACCCCGTTGTAAAATTTTAAATAGACCAGTACCAGGGGCCTGCAATTTAGAAATTGGCCCATGTGGGCATCGCTTTAGTTGAATTCGAAACATGGTCTAGTCCCTAATATTAAATTCAACATATCTTTTATGTACATAAATTTGAATTTTATATGATGTATTACTTTCAATTGTTTATTAATTTCGACGTGTAAGTTATGAAGATATTGTGTAAAAGTTTCGCCCGACATGAATACACTAGTATGCGGAAACATTGGTATAAGATCTAAAGGTTTTTTAGATTTGTAGCCGTGTACAATCTCAAATGGATTCATGCCTATAAACCTATTGATAGAGCTATTATGTGTTAGTTGGGTCATAGGAAGAATCAAGTCTTAATTTCTAAAATTGCTTTGAACCAAATATCTTAATAAGTTTTCTAGATTTTGATTAATAATGTCAGTTTGTCTATCTGTTAATGTCAGTTTGTCTATCTATTTGCTGGTGGTAGACTATTGACAATTTTAATTTGAATAGGGTCATCCAAAAATGACTAGTAAGACTAGTATCTCTATCAGATACAATAGTCTTAAGAATATTGTATAATTTGACAATCTCATCAAAATAATATCTAACAACCTGAGAAGCATCAGAAATGTTACTACAATAGATGAATTGGGCCGTTTTAGAAAAATCGTTCACAACAATAAAAATAAAATCATACTTTTTTGGAGTACGCGGGAGTCCTAACACAAAGACTATACTCACATCCTGCCAATAATATTGGGTACAGGCAAAAGGATGTAGAGGCCAATGATTTGCTTCTTATGCTTCATTAGTTGGCATGTTTGACAAGTACTAACTATTTTAATTGTAACTTTCTTTAAATTAGGCCAGTAAAACTGTCATTCAACTTCCTTCATTGACTTATCATGTTCAAAACGGCCAAATAGGATGTCTATATGAACCTTCCAAACTACAAAATCTCAAACAGATGTTCTAGAAATGTAAAGTTTATTAGTTCAAAACAAATATCCATCCTAAATGCGAAAACCATCTATGGTGTCTGATTGTCTTGTTGGGGTCACTTCCTTCGTGGTGTTTTGTCCGCGGATAGATGGAAGAAAATGGATGCGGACTTTTGGAGAGGTCCGAGAACATGAGTCCGAGAAGAGTGTCATAATGGACGAGGACTTGTTTGAGGAGTCATGTCCGAGAGGTAGTTGAAGACATGGACGAGGACTCTGAAAGTCTAGGCGTTGACTCTCTCTCTCTTTATAGGCCTGCTACAGTTGCGTTTGCAGGTGGACAGTTGACTCATCCTGATTGGAAATTTGAGGCGGCTACAACTTCCAATGGGGCGACAGGTCTGCCACTCTGCACGCCAAGCGTGCGCCTGCTGTGGCAGGCTTAGAAGGCGTGGTCCTGCCACCCTACTGTTAGGGTGGCTGGCTGCCCACTAGGCCTCTTGTGTATATATATATATATATATATATATACTTGTGCCATTTGTTTGGGGTGAGTGTGCATCACTTGAATGTGCATAGAGAGAGCTGTGGGCAAGCCTTTACTGTAAAGATAGAGAGACACTTTTCTAGAGAGATTGAGAGATATACATTTGTGATTGTTTTCTTTGTTTGGGCTTGTGTAGCTAACTTTTTTGTGAACAATCAATTGTTTATAGTGCATTCTTTTTGTGGTTTTTCCCTTAGTTGAGAAGGGTCTTTCCACGTTAAAATCTCGTGTGTATTTTCTCACTTATTCTATCTCTATTGTTGCCTATCCGTCCGAGCGCTCATCTCTGTTGGCGTTCGAGTGGTGTGTCCAAGCAGTCACCGCGTCTTCCGTTTTGCGCCAACATGTCTATTTCGTAAAACTAGAAAGATCTTGCTATAATAAGGATATGACTCGTATTCTTTCTTGAATCTTTTAGATCCAACAACCTTCACTTGAACGATAGATAACAACACTCGACGGCTCAAGGCATCTATCATTTGGTTCTCGACTCTTTTCTTATATTTTAAGATGAAAGAATAAGTTTTGTAAATATTCAACCCCACGACTATGCCTATGATTTAGTTTCTTTTGGGAGCTAAGAAAATGGAAAGCCTTATGGTTAGAATAATGGACAAACTCTTGAAATAACAAGTAATGGCATCAATAACGTAAGATCTGCACAACTAGATATTGCTCTTTTTCATAAGCAAAGTATCGTTACTTAGCATCCTTTAATTTTTTACTAAAGTAGGTAATAGGATGGCACTCTTAGCTAAGAACTCCTCCTATTTCTACACCTGACGCATAACATTCTACCTCGAACACCTTAAAAATGTTAGGAAACCTCATCACTAGGTTTGTTGTCATCCTCTATTTTATACTCTTAAAGGCTTTAGTAGTATTAAGAGATCAATAGAGTTCAATTTTCTTCATGTAGTTAAGGAGAGGTGTCATGATTATGCTAAACCCCTTAATAAATCAGTGATAAAAAGTAGCTAAACTGTGAAACCTTCGAACATCGTAGACGGATTTGGGATCAGGCCAATCTGCGATTGTCTAGATCTTTATCATATTAGCAGAGACTCTGTCAGAAAACCTATAAAGCCTAGAAAAGTAACCTTATTTGAAAAAAAGGAACACTTTTTAAGATTGACAAATATATTCTTCTTCTTAATGGTAATACAAACCTGTGTTAGATAGTCTAAGTATTGTTCCTCCATCTTATTATAAATAAGAATGTTATTAAAATAGAGTATTAAGAATTGTCCCATAAAAAGCCATAAAGTCTGGGTCAAGATCCTCATAAAGGTATTGGGTGCGTTAAATAATCTAAAAGGTATAACCAACCACTCATAAAAAACTGTTCTTCGTCTTAAAGGCCATCTTCTACTCATTTCCTAGATGAATCCTAATTTGGTGGTAACCACTCTTTAAATCAATTTTAGAAAAAATTTTGGCATCAGTCATCATATCTAATATATCATCAAGTCTAGGGATGGAAAAGGGGGTATTTCGCAATGATTTTATTGATAGATTTACTATCCAAGCACATACCCCACGATCCATTTTTGTGAAGTTCTCAAATATGTTTTTGGAGCTCAACATGCTCAGTGGGATTTATCCTATAATGAGGTAAATTTGGGAGAAATACACCTGAAATAAAGTCAATGGCATATTGAATGTCTCGTAAATGTGGTAAATGATTTAGAAAGTCCTCAGGTTAGATATCCTGAATGTTTTGGATGACTTGATGAGCCTCATCAAATATCAATATTGGAGAGTTTGAAAGAACTTTTAGAACAACAACGGCAGCTACAACAAACTTACAATTGTACATTCAAACGTTGTAGGGCTAATGATATGTAATTCTTTTATCTGGACCACATCCTTTTCTTTGTTGTGAATAAGACGTTTGGGGGGCAAAGAATGGAAATGAATTTTCTTAACATTATAAACAAAAATAAAAAAAAAAGGCTTGTAATGACCTTAAATTGTTCTATCCAAATTGTATAATTAAGGTTAACCTAGAATGACATTATCCACATTCATTTGAATGATGCCACACTAAATATGATCATTGTATTCTAAGA
This sequence comes from Nepenthes gracilis, assembly GCA_033239525.1. Lineage (NCBI taxonomy): Eukaryota > Viridiplantae > Streptophyta > Magnoliopsida > Caryophyllales > Nepenthaceae > Nepenthes > Nepenthes gracilis. Next base: position 14,532,378 of record BSYO01000016.1, on the reverse strand, counting down.
ATTGAATAGGCTTGAGATAACGTTCCTTAGTTGTTATATAAGATGTATCAATCCAAATAACATTGTATAGATTAGGATGTAGGACAACTTTCAACCCAAAATGAAAAATAATTTTAGCTGAGATAGTATTGATACAACTATCGCTATCTATAATGATTTTACATGCCTTATCATTCACTTTAATGTAAGTGAGAAAGATAGCATGATGATACCAATCATCGGCTTCTTTAGATTGGGTTAAGATACATTTCACAATACCCAAAAATGGTGTGTTGGGTGAATGAGATTGAGAACTTAGGCTAGAGGAAATAATTCTGATATATCCAAAGAAGGTATCATCATCATTATAATCCAAGTTATCAAATTCCTCTAGCCTAGATTCATAAACTTATTTTTCAAGTGGTTCTTCATTGTTCATTTCGTCTTGCCCTTCAATAAGTAAGACTTTACTAGGATATCTAGGAGAAATATGTTCAAAACCTTTATAGTTAAAGCACTACATTTGAGAATTTCTTCTTGGGGTATTAATGCCCTTTCCTCTATTTTTTCTCGCGGATGGAATTGTAGATAAAGGAAGTCCTAAGATAGACTTAGAGTTTGTGGTTGAGGCATTCCATATTAATGTGCAATTGTTATCATACTTTCTATAAGGTGCCCTTGTAACTAGCCTATAGTGTCGGACCAAATTGTATACGTGGTCCCGAGTGGTAACATTTCTTAGGACATGCTCTTCCTGAGATCTTCATGTAGACCTTGCCGGAATCTATTCTATATTATGGCCTTATCCTCAATTATATGACATCCCATTGGAAATTCATTGAATTGAGTCACATACTCAGTCATATATTAATTATACTGCCGAAAGAAATTTCAATGATCTAGTAAATTGTTACTATATATGGTATGTATTTTTTCTACAAGCACTAAGTCATCTTGGTCCAACTCCTGATAGGAGCTTTTTGACGCCTAACTAGAATGTTGTCAACACCTTTTCAGAACAGTTGAACATTTTCAATTAGCGTAAGGCTAGCAAATTGAACTTTTCTATCTTTGGACACGTCATACCACTCAAAGAAATGATTTATATCCCAAATCTGTTAAGTATAAACTCGAGGATCTCAAAATAGGAGCGTCCAACTTGATATTTCTAAAAAGTTGTTCATCCCAATCCTGCTCTTGATCATCCATTTTTAATTACAACTCCATTAATGGCATTTTTAAAGCATTAGTTTAATGTATGCAAGACTACTAGAATACCACACTCGACTCAAGCCCAAGGCAACCATATGACATTTACATACTTCATGGTGCTCAAGGAAATAAATTGATAAAACAATGTTTAGATCTATGAACATTTAGAGGGGGTGAATAGGTGTTTTTTGTATAAGTACAAATCTATAAAGGTCACAACTATATCACATAAAGAAATTACGGATATAGATGTTCAAATATAAACAATCAGTATTCATATATATATAACAAAAATTAAAATACAAAAATATAGAGAACACAATATTTTGATGACGAATAAATACTCTTAAACAACCCATTTACGTAGAAATTTATTGGGCTTTAAGTTGCCAAATGAAAATCCACTATATCAAAAGAGTGAACTTACAGAACAACGAATATACGCTTTCAACTTTTTAGCTGACTAAACTCGGACACATGACTATCTAACTATCTAAGGCCCTCCTTAGATTTGTGGTCCCGTAACTCCCTAGACACTTTCTGGTTTCTCCGAATGGATCTCTTGTTAATCGAATTCTTCTAGCCACAACACAACAATGCCCTAAATTAATACATGAGCCCCAAGCCGGAACTCTGTACGTTGCATGCTAATAAAGGTAAATTAGAACATGTGAGAGATCTTAAGAAAATGAAGCTCTCATCTTTCAAGGAAGAAGGATCTTTTAACAAATCAGTGGTTCTCTTCAAATCTCAAGGTTGAAATCATGGATGAAAATATTAATATCGATATATGTTGCAATTATAGCGGTGTCGGACATATCAGACGTTATGTATCTGTATCATATATCTCGAGAGGAAAAACTTTTCTAAAAATTATAAATTGACAGTGTTATACGAGACAATACATTGCTGATATAGAAATAAATCGTATTATTGTCGTGGTATCAGAAAATATTAGTAACAAGAGTCTGGATACCGATACATATCAATCGATATTTGCATCAATAGATTGCATACTTGTACTCAAAAGAAAGCTCTAGATCTTCCACTTTACATCTATTGTGCACACCTCAAACTAAGGGGGGTTTGGTATTTTAAAACAAAAAGGAAACCTTCAGACAATGTGGTTCCAAGTAGTTGATAATTTACATAAACTGAATCTCGCTTGACCATTTATATTGCGGTTAACTTGTAGCTCACTCTTGAAGTCTGCGATTGAAGTGTTTATTTCGCGGTTAACCTTCGGTTTCACTCTAAAAATTTTAATGCACATAGACCCACTTAAGCGGCTATCTCGCAATTTGCTTTTGGAGTTCTTTACCTTAAGTCGCTATAGAGCTTCTATCTGGCACCCAGTGTAAAACAGTTTAAGCTATTATCAAGCTTTCATCTAGTGCTCATATACAAAATAGCTTGGATCATTATCAAGCTCCTATATAGCACTCAAACACAAAAAGCATAATAAAATAAAATAACAATGCACATCTCAATCACGAAATTTGCTAATACTAAAGATAGACCTAACGCAAATCATTGAGAGAGAGCAAGCAATTTCCCTATCATTTTCATCATAGATTGAGATCTTCAAACTTGATAAATTAATAGATAGAATAGCAACAAATAATGCTTCTAGCTTGCTTATTCGTGGAGCTCAATTACATTTGGAAAGCCTATCTTTCTCTTTCAGCAACTGAATAGGAAATGGTTTAGGAAAGGATTTCCATGTGCACTTGCCCCGCAAGGAAGGCTATGATCTTGCCAACCAAGTCAAATAATATTTTCTCATTTTCAAGTTAATTTGCTGCTTGGTGAAGTTCACTGTCGCAAAAAAGGCTGCTTCCTCCTTTTGTGATTCAAAGGAATCTGCAATTGATGATATATCCAAATTATGTGCATCTTGTTATGATCCATATCTTGTTTCCTTTGTTGTTGTTGTTGTTTTCTTTTTTTTGTAATGTAAACGAAGCGATGAAGGATATAAGAATGCAATGTAAGTAGTCGCATTCTGTCTGAGATCTCTTTTGAAATCTTTCGTGGTTTCACCACACTCTTTTGTGGCAGCACCTTTTGTATTATTTGATGGATATTTTTTGATATGTTAAAAAAATCATCTTCTAGATTATAGCTGCAAGGATGGGGCAATATGCTTAATCTTATATATATAACTAATAAGCAATTTGTCATTGTCTTGGGAATATATGATTGCCAATAGTACTATCACTCTACTGCCCATCGGATGCACAACCTTGTCGTCTTATTTATTACTTTGATCTTGATAACATAGCTGGCCTGTAGATTTTTGGAACAATATTATTCCTCCAATATAATGATTTTAGGGGAGATAATTGTGACAACAATATGCCAATCATTTCACTGAAACAACCCATCAAGACTGTAAACTTAACCTTCATCAAACCATGATATTTTGGGATTCTTCATCTCTCTTTCCTTTTTTAAAAATGAGTAAGTGAATATAAATAATGCAAACTGTCAAAATGTAGCTAAAAAATAAATGGCTTAGTTACCTTCTGAAATTTGAATTCAACTAGAGTGCCTTTTTTTTTCTTAGTTTTGGTAATAGATAAGAACATTAAGGAGGTGACTGTTAATTAATATATCAGTCTCCGTAAAGAAAGAAGGTGATCATTGAAACAATTGTTATGTCGTTCCATTGGAACATGTAATAAGTTCAAGCCATGGATATAACTGCTTTGCCATGTAAGGTTAAGGTAGCATTATCGTGTTGCTCCCAGACTCCCTTATGAGGGAGCGTTGTGCATTCAGCCGACCACTTGTGATAGATGAAAGCATTTGATGGAGATCTCCTATAGGCAATCTGATTTTTAGGTGAGAGTTAGTGTAAACCATGATTGGATGATTCTTGTTTTTGGAGTCTTTCTCTGTTCTCAACAAGCAGTGGTGGAAAAGTCTGCATTTGAATCATGAAGTAATTCAAATAGTACTGGATTTCATTATTATATAATAATCATGGTTGAAAATATCAATATCAGTCATGGCCAGATTGGTCAAATATATCACACAGTACGTATCAATATAGAATCTATTGGGGAAAAAAAATTCTGAAAATTGTAAGCTGACAGAGAAATATCGGTTGATATATTGGTAATAGGTTGCTTATACAGCTACATATCGCGATATTATTGAGGCATTAGACAATGCATGACCCAGGATCAAGTTATCTTGTCAGAATTAGGGCCTTGTTTATCTTCTCAAATAGTCGAATAGTGCAACAGACCAGTGACATTACTTTTCTAGGAGCTGTGTTCATTATCATCCTCACAACTTGCTGAGAAGATCTCAATGCCCCTGAGGGGGTGCGGTGGGTGGAGGAACTCTTTTCGTTTATGACATTATGTTGGTATTTGGCAGGATTTATGACTGCCATTTAGTTTCGTATTTTGAAGGTTTGTTGCGTCAAAAAGAGAGTTGGCTCAAGACATTTCATTTTGCAATGACACTATTAGCCTTCAAATTGCATTGGTATTTTGAATTTTGCTCATGGACCCCTTTACTGTGTGGTTTTTGATTTCTGATCAATGACAGTACTTTAGCATCAAAGAAAAGGGGGCTGAAGAAACTACATTCTTGAGCAAAGCTTTCACTGTTCCAGTTGCTCACAGTGGACATGTCGTTTATGGACTCTTTTCATTTACGGTACGTTTGATTGTTGGAATGGAATAAAGTGGGAATAGGATAGTTATTCTCAGGTAATAGAATAGGATGAGAATAGAGTTGGAATTGTTATTCCCATATTTGATTGTTAGAATAGAATAAGGTGGGAATCAGTATTCCATTGTTTGGTTTGTAGAATAGTATAAGGAATAAGATTGGAATAGTGATAATAATAATAATAATATGTATTAGTAATAATAATAAAACATAATAATATATATTAGTAATAAAACACAATAATAATAATATTATTATTATTATTATTATGTATTAGTAATAATAATAATAATAATAGGGAATCACTATTCCCACATATTTGGGAATAGCTATTCCCACCTCTTATGTGGGAATAAATATTCCATGGGAATATTTATTCCTAGCTAATTTACCGATCAAACAAAGGAATTGTAATTTTCGGAGAAATTAGTTAGGAATAGAATTGCAATTCCATTGAACCAAACATGAGGTTAGGGTTAAATTGTATACACAGGTGGTATCCCTTTTCTCTGAGGGTTTTTTTTTTTCAGAATGCTACGGTGCCAATTTTTGTAGTTCTAGAGAGAAATTGAACTAGGCTTATAATATAGTTTCTAATTCTGATTTCTCTTTAGGCTATCCTTTTCTTGTGTGTGTAATGACTGTGAAAACTAAAAGAATGTATAGGGGGGTGATTCATGATACTTATTTTTGTTGATATGCCCTTTTCATTGAATTAGGGAAAGCTTTGCTATGATTTCTATCTCCCTGCCTGGGTTTGGGAGTTGAGATGTCAATAGGTGATTTTGAGTTTGGCATAGAAACAGAGAATTCTTTTATCAACTTTCTCTCACAAATGTTGGTCTTCGTTCATCATGATTTTACAGTGGTAATTACTTCTACATGATCAATGAATTCTTAGTGGTAAATAGTGGTGGTTTCCCCTTTGTTTCTCTTTTATGGATGTGTCCTTTTGTGTTGTTGGACTTAAGTGAGCTCCACTTCCAATTTAGCTTTTGATTCACTATTTTGAACACTACAGTTTATTTATTGCAGTCCCCTGATGTGATTAATCTGCTTTTTCTGATGTTTTCTCATATCTAATTAGATTATCTGCTCGCACTTCAGTGTCTGCCTTGCTGGTTTTTTTATAAACAGAACTGCATTTAGCTATGACTATCTGTAGTGCTCCATAAGCAGAAAATATAACAAACTTAACCATGGATTGGCTTTTTTACCTCGTCTTTGAAGGGTCTTCTGCAGTGTTATGAACAAATTTGTTTGAAATTTAGAACTCTGTTTATTGATGCACCGGTATTTTGTTTTGGGAGATCGATGCATCAACAGTTGTTTCTTAAACTAAAATGATACTAGCAAGATTAAAATTGTCTCTGTCAGACTTTTTGTTGGCAAACTCCTTGATTAAGGATTAAATAGTCCAATCTTATGTGTTAAATGCTCGCTTAAAGTTGGCTCAAGTTTCAAAGTTTTGGCGTAGGAATATGCTCATGCTCAAAATTTAGCTTGAGCAAATGGTTATTTTCCCTTTGTGCTTCCGGAATTTCTTTGACTAATCTGTGGTTAACCATGCCTACTACCAAACAGTTACCAAACAATTATTTCTTATTATACATACCTTTGTAACTATTTTGACTAACCATCGATTTACCAATCCCTCCTACCCACTTCTCTGACAATGCTTTCACCGGGCCTTTTATTTATTAACCACTACTTTGAGGTGTGGCCCAAACCTTCAAGACTCGTTGAGAATATTATCTTTTGGATAGTTATCAATCATTTCATATTTTCATTTGATAATATATTGGTGAAAGTTTTAAAAAAATTCTCACCCTATAACATGTTAAACACATTACTTGGCTTGCAATCATGCAGAGTTTTTATGTATAGCTTGTATGTAGAATTAAGCGTAATTTTTAGATGGAATCCCGGGTCGATGAAGGAAGATTTTAAAAGTCTAAAAAGAGTTTTGATATGTGGCTTGGAGACCTAATCCGAAGAGTGGACAACTTCGGTAGTGGTCACCTGTTAGAGGGATTCGGTTAGGGGGTCTAGTGCATTTTTATCTATTGCACTGTAAGTTCACTTTTTTAGTCTATATTCCATTAAGGCAGCATGTGCAAACTCACATCAAATGCAGGTTATTACTATGTAGATGCAGGAGATGAAACTTAAAGACTTACAACTTGGCTGTTAGCCAACAATGCACTGAATCCTCCTCAATGGGAGTTGCCTACATGAATCATCTTTTGCCATTCCATTCTATTTGAGGAAATGTACTCCGAACTAACGGACAGGTGCACCTGTTGCAAACAAGAAAAGAAAGGGGCAAATACCTGCCTAGACGGCAAGCGTATGATGTGGGACAGTAAGCTTCCAGACCGATTGAAGTCCTCACAACTGCACTGGACTCTTCAGGTAGCAATTCTTCACTATGACAAAGCTGACGTTGTGTACCCATATGACGTGCTGTTAGTGAATTAGACAAGTATAAAACCCACTCACGCTGATTTAGTATAGAGTCTGTGTAGGCGTTAATGGAAGAAGAGCTTTGGTGCAACGGTATAGATGTCGTCGTATGACTTAGTGGTCACGTGTTGGTTGTGGAAACAATTTCTTATATAATATAAGGTAAGATCGTATATAAGAGATTTAAAAATGATCAGATATTTTCCCAGATCTCCTATAAAGTGAGAGTTTTGTGTATCTGACTCATTTTTTGTATATTGACTGACCATTGGGAGCGGCTTGGAGCTGAAAAAGGAGGAGGGCTTAAGCGTACCTGCCCTGTGAATTAATGTGATGGTTCAGGTAAATGAACGCAAAACCGTGAGAATTTCTCTGATCTGTCCACTCCTATTCGATCCCTCCCTTCATAAGAGATGGATGCTTTGTGTTCAAACAATTTCGTTCCATTCTTCCAATTCCTTCGTTTGATTGAAATTTTGATGAGGGAGTAGTAATTTTTAGATAATTTTGGTTATTAATGATGTGAAAATAATTAATACGAAGGGGTGGTGGTATTATCTATTCCTAAATTTTAGGAAAATATAATTTTCCATCGGTTGCCAATAGCCTCGGCCCTGACCCGTACGGATTAGGAGGATAATTTGTCACTAAACTGTATATTGAGGTTTAAATTTTTATCAAACTAAATCATACCATTTTGGATGATTTATTTGATTTGTAACAATCATCTTAGTAGTTTGAAAAATGTTTATTTAAATTAAAATATCATATGTGAAAATTAAATTCAACAACTAATGATATTAGTATAATAATATTTTAAATATGCTTAAAATAACGTAACAAATTGAGTAAAAATATATTAAAAAATTAATATTTTAAGTAAAAAATTATTCATCAATTAATAAATGCTTTGATATTAGTTAATAAATATAATTTTAAGTGTTAATCACTATAGGCCTACAATTGTGAGATTTTATAGACTTATTTTTTATAAAAAAGAATACATTAGTAAAATTTTATAAGGTAGTAATATCACTTGTATTAATATATTAAGAATGAGTGGATAAGTGTTCTTCAAGGAATATGATATGTTAAAAAATATTTAAAGATTTTATCTATCAAAACACGTGTGTTGATGAGCGGGTGATAATGTTCTTATATATTTTTGTATATCATGTCAAAATTTGAATAATTGTACATAATTTTAAGAATTCGGATAAGACAATAAATAAAATATTTGATAATATATTAATTATAACAATACATCTATAGGTGCATTTATTTAGGTGGTCGAAACTCATCTCTGAGCATTTTATAGATGAGCGATAAAAGTAATTCTCAATAATATAATAATTTTATATATTTATTATTATATTTATATAATAAATGTACTTGAAAACTAACTTAATTTGATGTGTACTTGTAGAATTGCTTAGACACTTTAAATAAGACATATATAAAGTAGGATACTTATGATAAATAAGCCTAAATATCAAAATCGTAAGAGAGATATTACCACAAATATGTTTGGGGTATGTAGTCATAACGTGTAATTTATATGTGTACTTTCTGATTGAAAATGATATACTATAGACAATTGGATTCTATAAGATGTGTTAAATAGGAGTTATGTATTAAAAATTTTCAATGGTATGATTCTCAAATCATCAAAAGAGCAATAGTGTTTCATTTGGGATGTTTTCTAGTTTAATAATATAGAGTTTTCATATATTATTGCTTATTACTTAATTAATGTGGAATACACAAATTATAATAGATTTCTTATACTGTTTAAGGGTCAAAGGCATCACTTAAAAAAATGGTATCAATGTCACCAACCAATAATGATGTGAAGTTTTTCAAAATGAAATATGTTGTTACTTATAACATTATTGAAAGGTGTTTTGGATTGGTTAAAATGTGTTAGAGAATCATCATAAACATATTATTTTATTCATTTAAAATACACAGTCGAGTTATTATTATTTATTATTTGCTCTACAATTTTATTATAAATAAAATGAATTAAAATCTTATTAAAAATAAGTACAATGATATGGACTATGATGATGCCAACCAAAATATGGACATAATAATACAACTTGATCTCATTGTTGATTGGAGTGAATTGAGGGATAATTTGGTCAATATAATGTTTAATTAAGTGGGATATTATTAAATGCTATATTTTGAATGCCATTTTTTATATTATTTGATGATTTGTTATGTTAACTTGGCAATTTTATGCATCTGATTTGATTAGTATCATTTATGTTTACTCATTTAGTATTTTTTATTTGTTTATTTTGAGTGCGATTTTAATTAGATATAATTATGTAGTATTAGAGCAACAAATTGATTATGTTGTTAGATATAATTTTGATTAACATATAGTTTGTTTGTTTCTTATAAACCAATGTTTAATCCAATATTTTGATAAATAATTATCTAATTGTATCATATAATGGAAATAAATATGATACAAATTGATAAAGACACAAAAAAAATTAAAGTTTTATAAAGATAATACTCTTATTGTTCATATGGTTTAACAATATAATATTGGCATATACAATATTGATAATTAATTTAAATCAGATTATCTATATAAATTAGACAGGATTTTATGATAAAAATTACCCGGATCGAATTAGAAGGTAACTCCAAATATTATAACTTGAATAAATATATTAAATAATATATTAAAGTATTGTCTATTATATGATAAATGGTATAAACACTTTCGTATTTGGTTAGGATAATGCACAAAAGATAGTTGCTGTATAACAAAACATATGAGATTCTTATATAACAGTTATTTTTATACTTTATCTACTATTCTTGTTATTTATATTTTATCTATAATACATACTAATACCTAATTTTTTTTATTGATATAGAGCTACAAATGAATTACGATTGGATAAAAAAAAATTATATTTTAAGTATTGATTAATAATTTATATAAAAGATCGTACAACTTAAGTAGATACACAGATCGATGAAAATATCATTGTAAAGTTTCAACAAGATAAACTAGAAAACGAGTACTTTAACGTGAATAATGTTTTATAAATGGACAATGATGACATGCAAGACATTGATGAATTAGCTACTTAAAATGAATAATGTATATTCACTCTGGTTATGAAGAGTTCATACAAGGGAAAGAAATAGAAGGCCAATGCAGATGAAAATATTATCTGAGTGTATGCTTTATGCTGAAAATATACTAAGTACGAACATGAATAAGGTTGGGGACATGTTGAGTAAGAATTTAGAGACTAATTTAATGGCTTAACAATTGACAGAATAACTATATGTTTTATTGATTAAAATTTAAAAGTTATCTGTAAATAAAAAGAATACATCTTATACCAAATGCATACTTGATCTAAGATTTGTAATAGGCTTACTCAATATTTCATCGGACCAATAATTAGATTAGATCAATTAATATTTTTAGTAAAATATATATACATAATTATTAATTATTTTGGTTGGAAAAATAATATTTTTTAGCTCATAAACATATTAATGAAATTTGTTTAGTATCAAATTACTATCATACTTATTAAGCAATATTTTTAAAAAAAAAAAAATTAATTTATTTTTATAATTATATGTGTAATATTTTTTTTAATATCGATTGTGTAGTGCTTTATTATGGTTTTTTACAAATGAACTAAAGCTATAAGATTAGCAATATTTCCTATAACATAGTGTAACGTGAAAGTGCTAAATTTTTTTCCCCCTAAGTATGGTAAAATAATATTGTTGATGAAGTAATATTAATAAAATGATTTAAAAAATTGATGTGAAGAAATATTTTTTTAAATAATTTATAATTTTGATCCTAAAACTTAGACGAATCCATTTGTGAGTTTTGTTTCCTATAGCATTATAGTGGTATTCAAAAAAGGTTCATAGAGATACTGTAAAATAATTTAGTGTATATTATAATATTTTTTTAAAAATAATGATAAAATAGTCAAGACTAATTAAATATAAAAATAATAATTTTTAATTCTATTTTTAACTAATTCTACTCACTAAGAATAATTATTTCATTCAATAATCAAACGTGCTTTTATTATTTGTCACAAATACCCATTAAAAAATATTTACTTGAAGATTGAACCATTGTTGGCTTATTAGGCCTAAATTGTCGTTAGTCCCTTATCGATGATATCTCGAGCATCTACTATTGATCTTTGAACAGCTCATCCTGACCCCAACCAGATAGAAATTGGCACTTGGGTTATTGCCATTGATTATTGATCAACGATATTTCAAACTATCTCCATCAGTTATCGAATAACACATCCTAATCTCAATTAGTTAATTGAGAATTGCTCGACCACTATTGTCCATCATTAGTTGCAAACATTTTTAATTATGTCACGGTCACTGACCGGTAAGATTTTAGATCACACTGTAAATAAAAAATCATATAAAAAATTAATAATGATAAATGTAAAACCCAATGATTTTTTCATTCTTAAAAATTATTATCATTAGTAATCATAAATATTTTTTTTTATTTTCACATGTTAAATATTAAAAAATATAAGGGTGACTTATTTTTATGTAAATTGTAAAAAATATTATATATGAATATATTTTTTACAATATATATATTTATTTATTTATTTATTTGATTACTATTTTCGTTATATAAACGGAGGTCAAGGACCGGAACACATATTATAATACCGATTTAACGTCATCCGCCATCTTTCCGAGTCAGGCACGTGGAAAGGCGAATCGATCCTGAGAAACTACGTGTGCTGCCGCAGAATAAATAAAATTGATTCTTAAAAAAAAAATAATAATAATCGGCGTGCAATCCATCGCCCATGCTCTATCGACGGCGCAGATTAAAAATTGAAATAAAAAATTAAATTAATTCACGCTTTGCCAAATAACAATTCTATCCCGTAACGCTGTAGATATTGATTCCAAAACACTTGATTTGGCCCCCACGTCATTTGGTGGGTCCATCACCCACTCCAATCAACCTTCTGAAAACTCAGGATCCCACCCACGTGTCCCAGTATGATTCGCCGAGCTACGGCCCGACAGCCTGGGATAGAATTACAATAAAAAGGTTAATTTATATTAATTACTTACAAGTTTATAAATATTGAATAATAATACCACCCCTGTAGTATTAAATGGGTGTCGTGTCGACTTGATAAGATTTTTTATTTATATTGTTAGCTGGGTGAGTCTGAAATTTTGAAGTCTCGGGACATATTTAACACAATTTACATAAAAATAGATTATGCTGACATAATATATATAACCCGTATATAAGTAGGTTATGTTAAATTATTATATTATGAGTTATTTTTTTTTTGTGTATTTCATATTTATTTAACATATTGTTTAATATTTGGATAAAGATACACAGATATCATATTGATATAAAAAATTACAATATTTGTACGTGCGATTAAGGCTTGAAGTGCCAAAAACAATAAAAGCACGTTTAAGGCGTACATGAAAGGGCATTTGAAGTGTCGATTCTAAAAGGAACACAATTGAGGGCCGCCCAAGATACCAAACCTAGTGGCTCCCATACTCGAGCGCCCTCGTAATATAAACACATATACTGATGCGTTTTAGAATTAACTACTTATAATTTTGAAACCTATAGAGTACCGACTTTGAGAGAAAAAAAAAGAGAAAAAGTGAGAATATGAAGATTCAAGCATTCAATTGAGTTTTAAATTATATTTCTGTTTCCACTGACCTTGAGTATGCTATCTTTAAAATTGAAAAGGATATTTATTAATTTTATTTTTTTCGTCTTGTATTATTTACTATTTTGGTTTATTTGTGATAAGGTATTCTATCATTATATTTGGTGGTTTATATAACCGAACTTATTATATAGTAAACATATTTTAGACGAATCGTCCCATAATTTCATTCCTCATTTGAGAAACATTTTTTTACGTAAGAATTAAATATTTTTTATTATTTATAATTATTACTTAATTATTATATATTATTAATTATTTTTTTATAATTTAAATAAATAATTTAAATCTCAATATAAACATGACTTGAGACTCTAAAATTTCAGATAATGGTAAGCTGAGCCGTGACATAAACGATGTAATCTATTTAAGAGATCTATTTAGCACTTATGGGGACCCTAGCTAAATTCATTTTTTTTAAAATACAAAATAAATATAATTATTTATAAATCAGAAAATAGCATTTATTTTAACCGATGGATTCCCCGGCGAAGACCTCTTATACCGTCAATTTCATTTGCCTATACAGACAGGCTGTTCTTAGCTGTACTCCAATTAGTACCTACTGATCATGTTTCCCTCTCAACCTCTTTCCTTTCTCTCTCCGTCATTTCATCCTGGGCAAATTAAGGGAGAGAGAGTTTGGTTACCGAAGCTACACCGGAAGATGATCTGATGATCAAAATAGACGAGTTTAGTGATATATAATTATGGTGTTGGCGTTGTTGATCGTGATGGCCATGATAAAGAGTTGTTCGAAGTGGTGATTACGGCCTTGAGTGCGCACCTTGTTTTTGCGATCCTCACTCCTTGTCGGTTCCCGATGTTTGATTCCTGCCTTGAGAATCTGTATAGGCTGATCATGTCGTTGACGATTTTGCTAATCTGTGACACTCTCAGAGTCTCCCACCAGTGACAGTCTTCACCACTTACATATTGTACAATCACTGCAGCTTTGAAATCTCCTTTTCTTCCTATTTCGTTCACCCGAGTCCAAACGAAGCCGTTCGGGGCTCACGGATGGACCCCTGCCCTTTCGTCCGCCTCACTGTAGGCAACCTCGCGCTCAAGGTTCCGGTGGCGTCGAAACCTGCCCGGACGGTGGTACATCCATCGTCTTCTCCTTGCTTTTGTAAAATCAAGTTGAAGGAGTTTCCCTTTCAGACTGCTATGGTTCCGTACATTCCGCCGGAGAACAACTTCCCCGACGGCGGACAGCTCCAGAGCGTGGCGGCCACCTTTCACCTCAACAAGGACAACCTCGACAAGTTCGCAGCCAAGTCGATCTTAGCCAGAAAGCTTTGCCTAAAAATCTCGATCTACACGGGGCGTACGGGTACGACGTGCGGCGTCAACTCTGGTCGGCTGCTAGGAAAGATTTCGTTGGCGTTAGATTTGTCCGGAGCAGAGTCTAGAGTGGTGGTGTTCCACAATGGTTGGATTACAGTCGGTGATAAAACGAAGACAACGCCGGCGGAGTTTCATCTCAACGTGAAGGCGGAGCCTGATCCGAGATTTGTTTTTCAGTTTGACGGCGAGCCTGAATGTAGCCCTCAGGTTTTCCAGATCCAAGGCAAACTTCGCCAGCCGGTTTTCACTTGCAATTTCAGTTTTCGCAATTCCGTTGACCGTGGCCAGATATCCAGGTCAGTCGGTTACTTTAAAATTCTCCTTTCATCTGCGTTTAGATTCCGTGCATCTCATTTGATTCATCATTTGATTTTTTTTTTCTTTAAAAGGAAAAGTTGACGATCTAGCCTTTTTGTCTACTTTCAGATTTAGAATTCAAACATCTGCATCATCTGCTTGTTCAACTATACATTTGTAAATCTCGCCCCGAATCGTCGAAAATTAGAGAAGCTCTTTTAGAATCTCAATTTTTCTGGCGAAAGCTTTGAAATGTATCAACAAATTCTCTTTTGTTGTTCAAACTTCTTTGCTGTGGAAATTCGACAGATCGTTGCAATGTGATCAAGGCAGTGGAAGAGGATGGCTGAACTCGTTCGGAAGCGAGAGGGAGAAGCCAGGAAAAGAGCGGAAGGGCTGGTCAATCACCGTTCACGACTTGTCGGGCTCACCGGTGGCCGCCGCTTCAATGGTAACGCCATTCGTACCCTCGCCCGGCTCGGATCGCGTCAGCAGGTCGAATCCCGGATCATGGCTCATTCTCCGGCCCTGCGACGGCACGTGGAAGCCCTGGGGCCGCCTCGAGGCGTGGCGAGAGCGCGGCGCCTACGACGGCCTGGGCTACCGATTCGAGCTCATTCCGGACATGACCTCCGTTGGCATTGTTCTGACAGACTCCAACCTCAGCGCCTCCAAGGGCGGCAAATTCTCAATCGACTTGGCTGGCAACGGCAACAGCAGCTCCACCGTCCGTTCCTCCCAGAACGGCATGAAGTCGAGCTCGTCGACCGTTCGCAGCCCCAGGGGAAGTGGAGATTTCGGGCTGGCCTTGTGGCCGTACTGCGCTTCCCGAGGGTTTGTGATGTCAGCGCGTGTGGAAGGGGAGGGTAAGTGCAGTAAGCCGACGGTGGAAGTGGGTGTGCAGCACGTGAACTGCACGGAGGATGCGGCTGCGTTCGTGGCGTTGGCCGCATCCGTTGATTTAAGCATGGACGCTTGCCGGCTTTTCACTCAAAAGCTTAGGAAGGAGTTGTGCCAAAGACATGGCTCTGCTTCATGAATCTCGACACACTATCAGGTTTTCCTCTTCTTTTTTGAGCTTTTTTTATTACTTCATTGTATTTTTAGATGGTAAAGTTCTAGCTATATACTGTGTATAAATATAATGGTAGCAGGATGGTAACAGAGAGAGAGAGAGAGAGAGAGAGAGAGAGAGAGATTAACAGGCAGGCAGGCAGGCAGGCAGGCAGGCTGTGTTCTTGACGTGTGGCTTGGCTTATTTCTTCTTCTAATTGTTCTAATGGTTTGCTGAAATTTTGTTTATTTGTGGAACGGCTTAATCTTCGTGTTTGTTAACCCGTGCTATATAATGATTTATGTTAAATTTTGGTTGTTTAATTTAATTTGAAAAGTGAGTACTTTAATAACTTCTTAACTTTACTAGGGAAAAGTGGAAGCTTACAAAGAATTAAGTAGACGGTGTTTTTATCTCTCACCGTTAGTAATGGAGTGTGATGGGATTTGTGAATGTATTAAATACATTTTTATTTCATTAGTTGGAGATTTGAATTTAAAAAAAATTAGTTAAATAGTCATTTTGTAAAAAATTATTACTAAATTAAATATTTAATAAATATTAATATTATAAAAAATTTATAAAAATATTAGTTATACTTTTTTATATCTTAAATTTTTTATTATGAAATAAAATTTTAAAGATAAAAATAAAAATTATAAAAAGTAATCTCTTTGAAGAAATATATACCCCCAAATCCCAGTGAAGAACAAGTAGGAACTCTTTCGTTCCCATTAAGGAGTGAATAGGTAATTTTGTGGAAAAAAGCCGGTCATTTTACCGTCTATAAAAGTTAGCATATTCTAAAGCAAAATATTTGAGAAGCTACAAGGGAAATACACAATTAAATTATAACTTGCTTTAAAATTTTAAATGAAATAAGTTATATTATCATCTATTAGTTAAAGTGTTATGACAAATATAAAGTTCCTAAAATATATTTATTACATACCAATTGAGTGTTCTGTATAATCTAAATACATCTAACACTAGATACATTTAAAAATGTATTGAACACTATATACGCACATTCGAAAATGCATTTACATGGATTGTGTGTGGGTTAACCATCCTTCCAGCTATGAACGGCTTCTGGTGTTTGAGGCCGCTGGGGTATCGAAGCTACCTGGTCGTGCGGCCTTCTTGACTGACTTCTTCTTTCTTTTGCCTCCTTACCTAGAGGTTAGAGTGCGAGCTGAAAAGGATGAAATCCCCCGCCTCTGTTTGCCCTGGCGCGTACAAAGCACCTGTAGTATCTGGGACATCTTATTCACTTGCTCCGCCATTGCTAGGGTGATTGGAGCTGGTCGCTTTCCTATCCGGCTACCAGCGGAGTGGTCATTGCCGAGGGAGGTGATTTCTTTGGCTGGAATGCTAGCTTGTGCTCTCGTGTTCACCATATTTGTTGATGAGATAGATATAGATGAAATAGTAGTTAAGCCTTTTGTTCGGCTTCTCACAGATGGCGCCAATGATGCGTCCTAGATCCGAGTCTTGGACGAATTCGCGTTCAATTACTTCTATGGCTCATGGCAATGTCGGGTCCGATCTCCGTCCTGCGTGGCTTGGATTCTGCACACCACAATAAAAGACAAAAAGTTAGAAGAAAATGGTAGAATTCACTTCTCAATTTATCATTTGACGTTCAAGAAGGTAAAAATAGAGTATGCTAGAGTTGAAGATAGGAATGAGATTTGTGAGTCTAGTTCGAAGGTGCACTCGGCATGGAGTGGCTCTAGGTCGTAGTGCACTCGTGGAGAGTAGCTTTTCAAATCACTGAGTTCGCTGGGAACAAGCAGTGGGGAAGAGAATAGCAATTGGCTGCTTGAATGATAGATTGTTTACGCGAGTTTGAGTATTGGGGAGAGCATGTCTTTTGAGTGTATCCCGGGGTTTTTTATAATTGTCGGACCTCACCACATTACTTAGGCTATAAAACAGGCTGCCAGTCTTTTGAGGTGATTCTTTCTATCCATCGAGAGGATACAAGCGCCATTTATGACTGCAACGATAGGGAAGGAGGATTTCTTTATCCACGAAGATGTCACATGCTGTGAATACTAAAACTTTCATTGTGAATTGTATGTTAATTTGAGAGATTCCCTTTCGAGATGTGCATTTATTTAGGGGCTTCTGTTTTAGAGAATGTTGCTATCTGGGAAGATTCTCAATATCACGACCAATTATGGCAGATGACTGTTGCGCGCAAGAAGGGCTCATAGGCCACTCCTGGGTTGGGCCACATCTTGTTTGAGCCACACCTGGCTGCCTGAAGACCCCTCTCAAGTCAATTGGGGCATTAACCGTCTTTGGGTCAGTGGGTTGCGATTCTTCTGGGCTGATCATCTTCTTGGGCCGGCCCACTCCATTCGTTCCCATTACTAGCCCTCCATGCCAGTGGTCCAAATCTTCGGTGTCCATCATATTCACGATGGAACGTGACGGGTCGTGTTGTATTCTCAGGTTTGATCCAGATTTCCTTTTTCATTGTTCTTGGCATGACTTATTTGTTTTTCAATTTTCTACAAATTCGCCAGGTTAGCGGTTCTTTGACATTTAGTGTTCTGCTTGCTTCCCCGTGCGCTATAAATTGGGAGCTTACAACGTTTCTTCGCATCAATCCCCTCGTTAATCAGTGAAATGGTGGGGGAGCTTGACAATGCTGCGAGGCTTGTAGCTCTGGCCGTCGGTTATGAGATTAGGCCATTTTTGTCATTAGCTGCTGCTTTTTGCCACGTGTCGCTTGTCGGAAGCAATAGTATTTTTTGCAATAAATGAGACAAGCAATACAACTTGACCCCGTGCTTTCTGGTGTTGACATGTGGCGAGCCATGATTGCCACGCCTTTTTGAGGCACTGCTTTGTTTTGGTGGTGACTCTATTTATAAAAGCCGACAGTTAGCTTTGAAATTTACTCTACTTTCTCTTCTGTGTTCATTCGACTTCCTTTGCTTGTTTTTTCCCTTACTTGCTTCCATGGCTCCCTTAGTCGATGCCATCCCCTTTGTTCTCGACTCCGGCAACGTCACGGCTTTGTCTGTACGGTACAACATCACGCCGTCGATCTTATTCGCTGTTCTAGGGAAGCAAGACAGGGCCCGGTCCCCACTGGCATGATTCATCACTGTCTACGAGGCTCGCCTGTGGAGTAGGCTTTGCATCCCCATTCCTGAGAAGCTGATTGACATCCTTCAAGCCTTCAGAGTCCCTGTCGCGAGGCTCCATGCCAATACCGTGTGTTACCTTTATTCCTTGTGCATATTATTCCGTCACCACTCAATGATGCTATCTGTGGTGGTGGTGAGGGTCATTTTTAGGTTTACACAAAGCGGGGATTGGATCTCACTCTCCCCCAGGGAATTACGCATCAGCCACATTATTTACAAGTCCATGAAAAACTAGAATGACCAGTTCTTCTTCTTTAAGTTCTTTGATGATTGACCGTTGTCCAGGGATTGGGGTAACGCACCTGAGATCCTCACTGGGAGGCCTTCACGAGAGGAAGTGGAGGCCGTTGAGCCACTTGTAGCATTGGTTCGGGCGTTTCTGGATGAGTTTAGGAGGGACCACCTTAAATTCGCCGTGGAGATCAAGCGAGCCTATTGGGGCCCACGCTCGCCGATCCAAAAAGGCAAAGGCTCTTTCCCTAACACCATCCATGCCTAAGAGGAAAGCTAAGGCTTTTGTTATTTTGGATCCTTCTAGCAACCCTTCTCGGAAGCGGATTGCACAGGCTTTGCTTCTTCCTCATCCTCCACTTCCATTGATTTTCACATGGCCGGGCGCCTAAAGGGCGCTTGGAGAAACAAAATTCGAAAATACAAATAATAATAATAACAAAATCCATAGGGCTTCGGCCATTTCGAAGCACCAAAATAATAATAATAATAATAATAGTAATAACAAGGTGTGCACAACGACGAGACAGAAGGGTAATAGAGGAATTATTCGCATAAACAGTTACAAGTTTTCTCATTAACCTTCTCCTTACAAGTTATACAGCATTTAAAGGCCAATATACAACGAAACAACAATAACTGAAAAAGGGAGAAGGGAGAAATACATAAGAAAGTGGCTCGGTCTGAAGGCCATTCTCTATTTGAGTGAACTATTGAGCGAAAGGTCGAGATTCAAATATGGATTCGAATCTTGTTGGCAACCACCCGTATGAAAAGGGATGACAAAAGCGGCCACCCACACAAAAAGGGGCGACCAAAGCAGAGCAAGCACCGTGACTCGGGACAGCAGAGAACGCAAACGACCTAAGCTCAGAACCGGCGGCCGAAGCTGCAAGCCTCGCAACAATGTCAAGCTCCCATACCATTTCACCAATTAATGAGGGGGATGAAGCGAAGATATGCCATAAGCTTCCGATTTCTAGCGCGCCGGGAAGCAAACAAAACGCTAAACGTTAAAGGACTGTCAACTCGACGAATTTGCAAAAAATCAAGAAATAGAAGTGTCACGCCGAGAACAATGAAAAAGGAAATCTGGGTCAGAACTGAGAAGGTAACACGGCCCATCACGTTCGATCGTGAACATGTCGGAGGCCAAAGATTTGAACCACCGGCATGGGAGGCTAGTGATGGGGATGACTAGAATCGGCCAGCTCAAGGAGGCGATCAACCTAGAAGAATCGCAGCCCATTAACTCAAAGACATTCAATGCCCCAATTGACCAGAGAGGATCTTCAGGCAGCCGGGTGCGATACAAACCAAATGCAGCCCACGAGCCTTTTCCCGCACGCAACAATCATGTGCCCTAATCGGCCACGATGCTGAGAATCTTTCCAAATAACAACCTCCTCTGAAACGGAAGCCTCCAAATTAGTGCATATTTCGGAAGGGAAGCCCTCAAATCTGCACACGACTTACAATAAAAGTTTCAGCATTAACGGCATGCGACATCTCCGCGGAGGAAGAAATCCTCCCTGCCGACCATTGTAGCCCTGAATAGCGCCTACATCCTCTCGATGGATGGAAGGAATCCCCTCAGACGGCTGATAGCCCACCTTGCCACCTAAGGAATGTGGTGAGGTTCGACGGCTATAAAAAGCATTAGAGACACACTCCAATGACATGCTTTCGCACAAGCAATCCATCCTTCAAGCAACCAATTGCTATTTTCTTTCCCACTGCTCGTTCCCAGCGAATCCAGTGGTCTGGAAAGCCGCTCTCCACGAGCGCATTATGACCTAAAGCCACTTCACACCAAGTGCACCTATGAACCAGACTCACAAATCTCCTTCCTAGCTTCAACTATAGCATGCTCTATTTTTACCTTCTTCATCTTAAAAGGAAAATTTTGATTTGAGTATTGGAATATAAATCGGGGAACAAGTCTCGTTGTTTTTCTCTAACTTATCGTCTTTTATTGTGTTATGTATGATCCAAATCACGTCGGATGGAGTCCAAGCCCGACGTCGGCACAAGCTCAAGGAGCACCTAAACCCAAATCCGTCGAAGACTCAGATCAAGGACGCATCATATACTATTTTAAAAAATATTTAATTAGGTAGTGATATGTACATCAAATTTGGATTGTGATTTAAGGTGTTAAATGGACTATATCAAACATGACTCATGGTGAACAATGCCAAATTGTGTATAATACAATCCAACATTTTGGATCGTGATAAGCTGTGGGGTAAATGGCCCACAAGCCATGCCATCCCATGGCACAGTTAAACCTTATTAGACATGACCCGTTTAGGATAAACAGGACCAAAAGAAATGAGACTAAAAATAATTTTATTTTTAATATATATGTAATTTATTTTTTAATATGTGGGTCATGCTATACTAGAATATGGCACGTGATGGTCTATAGTATAGGCACTCCTTGTCCAACACATTGTGGGCCATGTGCCACACTAAGTCGAGACTTTAAAGTTTCGTGCCATGCCTTATGCAACTAGTTTACAAGCGTGAGACCAGAATAAATGCGCTGTATCAATCTGACATGACCCATTTAAGACCTCTTGTTGTGATTCGAATAAAATCATGTCATATTATTAAACCTTTAATCCGGATTTTGTAAAAAAAATAATGATAATAACAAATAAGAACTCTGAAAGAATCAGGATTTATTTTTTGGTATATTCTTTGACATTTAAATCAATAAAATTTAATATATGAGAAATTGAGAAGATGAGATAGATAAACATTGGATTTAACTCCGTGTTTTTGGGAAGAACAAGTGTGTTAAAGAACTATACATTTTGTAATCTCCCCCCTTTTCGGGTAAAGTGGAGTGTATTTATAATCATTCTGTTAGTTGATAGCGAATTTTTGAATGTTAATAATATGTCACAATTTGAATGGTTCGGCTAATTGTAAACTGACTAGTTCAACTACCATTATGTGTGTTCTGATCATAGAGTTAATTAGATGCTGTCAATGCTTAAATATCAAACTAATAGTGATGAGCAGTTGTTTATTAGTTTGAAGATCTTCGTTTTGGCTAACTATAAAGTATATAAATCGTTTCATTAGATAAACCATTAGATTGGATTAACCGTTCAGTTGGACATTTGGTTATATAAAAATTTGAACATATAACTCAATCCGGTTTGTATCCCTCTTAATAACAACTGGCCACGCAATCACTCATCTGATATTGATTTATTCTGATTGGAGTTGAGCCGAGATCGGATTTCATATTCTTTGAGCTTGAACCTAGTTTGTAGATTAATACTTTCTCTTTTCTAAGCTACTATTTATAGCCTTAATGTGTTAATCAATTGGGTTATCCCAATTGATTTATACCCATCGTGTAGGTATTGGAACATGGAAGTCCAAATTTAATTTCCTTTTTCACTGAAAAAATGGAATCCATTTCTTATTCAATTTGAAAATAAATTAAAATTCCAAGGCATTGTTAGATCAAATACTAAACCTACTATGTATGGTTTGTGCTGATTGCCATTTGTTCCATGCCCAGCGAAAAATGCTTCTTGGCTAACTTGAATTTGTCAGGGTCCGAATTAGCCAGATTTGTAAAATAGATGGGTATTGATTGAAAGTAATAGATCCAGCCTAGATATTAATTCAAAAAATATATGTTTTTTAAAATGTTATTTATTAGAATGTTAGATCCTTTTTAAGTTTTTAGATAATAGTTTTATATAATTTAAAAAAATAAATTTAAAAAATAAATCATGGTCAGTTCCTCAATTTGAACCAGGGAAATGAAAATATTTTATCCAATAAATTTTGTCTTATTTGATTCTTGGTGGGATTCTTTATAGGTGATGATCAGAGACATCATTTACTCATTTATGTTGCATTATGAGACGGGAGAAGATTTTTGTCATCACGCATTCACGTTAGGGTTGTTTGAAGGGTAGTGGTTTGAAAATGAGTCGAGGGGCCCTGTTTCGCGCACAGCGGCTGTGCTGCACTCCATCGGCCTCCCCTTTTTTTTTTTTTTTTTCTTTTTATATAATACCTTAATTTATAACATATAAATTTATATAAAAATTAAATATATAAATAAATTTATTTATAAATTAGATCAAAATTTTATTATTATTAAATATTTATATTTATTATTTTATATATTTTATGAAATAATAATTTTATAATTTAAAATATAAAATAATAATTTTATAATAATATATTTTTTAAAATATATTATATTAATAGAATTTAAAAAGTTATAAATAAATATTTTTCTAATATTTTTTATTTTATAAAAAATTTAATAATAAAAATTAATATAAAACAAAATTTTAAAAATAAATTAAAAAAAAATAAAAAGGGGGAGGAAGAGGTTGGCCGTTGGATTAAATCCAATGGGCAGTGAGCGTGCGGCAAAGCCGTTATGCCGCATGCCCGCAAAATAGGGCCCCTCGATCTGTTTGAAAATTAAGGAGGAGATAGATAAGTGGATGATTGCCATAATGGTCTTTCATTTAAATAATGGATCAATTAAATAAGGACCAAAGTTTAAGCATGTGATCGCACAAAGACACGGTTAATTTAGTTAAATAATAGAAATTGATGGTGATACATATTTTAAGTTTAGATTTTAATTTAAGAGATTTTGTATTGAATTTTTGAACCTTTTAATATGAATTTTACATATTGCTAACCGAATAAGAGTTTAAGAGTATTTGAAACTTGATTTACGGGTTCTCCGTTGATATTATGTCAATAATTAAATTCTAACAATTAAGAAAAGGAATGAGAGAGAAAAAGTAAATAAATTGATTGTCAGATTCCGAAAGAAATTTTTTGGGATAGCATTGTCCTAGAAGAAAATTTTCGAACTTCTTTATTTAAGCTTAGTGCTATGAGATTGAATCTTTATTTGATCAATTTATGATCGGATATTGTAAAAATGTCAGAATAATAATATTTCTTTGGATTTTTAAATTAGATTTCGATCCCCCTTCTATGGTAAAAAGTTTGACATTTATAGAAGTATGGAAGCCAACATGTGGGTAATCTTCCTATAGTAGAATTATAAGTCACAATATAAAAGTTGGATTGGTTATTGGCTATTCAAATTAATCTTATCACGTACTTTTTGAACTATAAATCATGGTGGATACTCTTTGTTTTGGAACATACAGATCATGTGTTTTTAAAGATAATTATTTTATATTCAGAATAGATAGCTAGTCAGTTACTTGATAAGGTAACCTGATATCATTAAGCTTGGCTTTTTGGTTCAACTCAACCCTAGTCTGATCAGATCAAGCCATTGAACAAGAAAAAAAGAGCAAAAATACAAAAATGAAGTATAAAAAAATATTTCACAATTTTTTTCAAGTTTTATATCACTTTTATTTCTCTTAATTTTTATGTAAGTTCTAATTTTATGTGATGTGAACTTTTATGTGAGTCCTGTTGAAAGTATCATATTCCTACTAGTGTAAATAAATAATGTAAAAAAAATTAATAACACCACACGATATTTTATGTGATTCTCTCAACATTAGGCATATTCACAATTGATCTAGTTTACTATCTTTTTCAATATTATAAATATTTATAAGAGACTCATAAATATCACAAATAATCAAAAAAAAAAAATTATATCCTACAAATGGAGCTCATCACAAGATAAAAATAAAAATTTTTTTGGTTTAATTGTGAAGAAAAATAACTAAAAATGATGACTTTTACATATAATGCTTTACTTAAAATGTAAATTATCTAAATAAAGGATTGATATTTTTTTCAAAACACTAACTTTTAATAAATCCTTAACTTTAAATCATCAAATTTTCTTAAGTTAACATAGAAAATAGGTAGTCATAACTATTCAAATAAAGACTATCAAAGCTTTAAAATTTTCAATGAGCTACAAACTTATGCCCCCAATTTTAAATCTCAAAACTTACATTTATAATTATAAAGTCTTGAGACTTACAATCATAATTGATAGGTTCGGTTAACCCAGCCTAATAAGAGGGCTCATCAATTAAAAGAATTGGCTCAAAATTGGATAACATCCTAACCGACCCAATCGGCCCAGACGACCTAAATAGACTAGTGAGCTCATCGGCTCAATCAAAACAACCTACGATTCACTTGCCCGGTGTTGAAAAAACCCACCATAACTAGTTGAAAACTATGGAACAAACAATATCTCCTTATTCATCCAAATTGTTAAGTGGGCGGTTGTCAAGGAAGGTCAAATTGCCCTTTAACTTTATAAATATCCTTCATTCTATGAGGCGAAAAGAAAAAAAAAAGAAAAGAAAAAAAAAAGAGAAAAGAAAAAGGATATAGAACATACTCCGAGTACATACGTCTCTCAAAGACGTTTCTTGTGGAAGCGCACTACATCCAGTACCCTCTTATATGCATTAGCGTTCTCATTCTACATCATTCTTCTGTCTTGTTTTATAAAAAAATTGCTGATTTAAATGTCGAAAGATATATCGAAGAGTGAATCTTACCAATCGTATTACAACTTGTCTACTTGTTATCTACTTGTTATGTTGCACAGAATTTAAATTTAAACCTATGAAGATCGACCCACTTTAGATCAACCCAACACAAAGATTAGATTTATAACTCTTTAATACGTATAGTAACTCAAACCCAATGAGGTATTAATAATCATAAAGAGTGACACACCAACAAGTTTGTAATAATTGAAGTTTTGTTTTTTGGTTTATTTATGAATAAATGTATGTATATCCAATTATTAGTACCAAAGTCTGCAAATAATTAAAGGGCATGCGCGTGGGGCAGGGTGTCGCGGACTTAACAAGGGCATTCGGACGTGTTTTGTAAGTAGTTCACATCAAATCTTAAGCCCACACACAATATGCCCTCTTGCTCAACTAACGGGCCCCAACTGTGGGGCATTGGTCCCTCGTATTTTTTGGTACCAAGATAAGTATCTTCAATAATTTATTAAAATAATTAAAATTATTATTAAATAATTTATTTTTTAATAAACTCCATCTTCTTACCTTCCTATTATTCTCTTACTAAAAATGTTAGCATGGATTTAAATTTATCATTTATAATTAATTTTATGTGAAGTGTACCTGGATCCGATTTCAAACAAATTTGGATTTGGGTGTATGATTTGATCGGCTCCGTTTATTGAGTTTGAATCCTGTACATGACTATAGAAAATGAGAGGTCATGTGCCGGCGGGAGGTTGTCCCACTAAAAACACTCCGACGCTCAAGTCAATAACAAGTCTTCGAACTGTGGAAGGTGAATTGGTTAAGTAAAAGAAAGAGAGAAAGAATGTGTTTGGTGGGAGTGTTGACCCGTAGATGCAGAGACGTTCCCGTGACTTGTTGAGAGTATGACTTCCAACTTGCTGTTCGTAAAGAACGAGTGGAAGTTACGTTCGAAAAGCGTAGAAGCTTTGGATGAAGGTTCTCAGAGAATGGGAGAAGACTCTGTGATCTAGAGGTCTTTAGTGGGATTGGAAGGTAGAGCGTTTGAGAGAATGTATGCTCAAGCCCCGTTTGCGTTTGTGGTTCAAATTGTATCAGAAAACGTCTGTCATTTTCAAAAAGCGTGTCCATTTTCAGAGTGGAGACTCTGAACTTATATAGACGATAGGGAGAGCGACCTTCTTTGGCTAGGAAAGCGTGATCATTAGTCTAGCACTGGGCAGCCTTCTCTGAGTTGGAGGGCATAATTGGCGTGATTTGATGGATCGTTCCCTTTCTGGGTGTTATAACGGGTCTCCAGATTATCTGTTTTTCTCTTATGTTTTTGTGATCGTTAGACTCCATCGTTGGCAATGAAAGAGAATCGGTGCCTTCCTCATGGGGAAGGCGCTGAATCTGTTGCCATCTTTTTAAGAGGAGATCGACTTTATGGAAAGCGTGTAATCAGGGAAATGATCATTACTTTTTATGTACGGAATCGTCTGCCAAACTGGGCCTGGTCTGTATTAGGTTTAACGTCTTTCGCGACCTGCTGCTACAGTACTTTCGGTCAACAGAAATGTTGACCGCCTTGAAGGAGCGTTTTTGGTCTTTTGTTTGTGTGCCGGACGATCAACGCTAGCGCGTTGATCGTCTAACGAGCATTAGACCTTTCTGGATTTTGGGCCGATTTTTTATTGGGTCTGCCAGCTATGGACCTACACATCATTATGTAATCATTTTTCAAATAATATAATAATTTATATAATAATTTTAATCTTATAAAATTTTATATTTAACGTATAAAAAATGCTGACTAAACTGCTAATGAACATAAAATCACTCCCTATAAATTCAGCCTGCCTTTGAATACTACTATTGGATAAGAAAAATATCAGAGATAGAGATTCTCTCCACCATATATAATAATAATAATAATAATAAAACCCTTTTCCGGTTATTATTATTTTTTGCAACTTCTTATTTGGTATGAATATTTTAGTTTTTTAGATGAATTTAATAATGAAAATTAGAAATTAAGTAGATCAATAATTGATATTATACCAATTACTTGATCCATGATATAGGGATTAAGCTCAAACATATCCTCAGTTTTTTTAAAATATAAATTTAATGGATAAGATTTAAATTTTTTTAAATATTAAGAATACTATAGTAGTTTTTTTTTTTTATTTTTTATAGTACAGATATTGTATTTTAATATTTAAAATTTAAATATTTTTTAAATTTAAATATCATCTGTCACACACACACACATATATATAATGTGGTGGCTTTTATTTTGGTCTTTTTAAGTGTAGATTTTTTATAATTTTAATGTTTAAGATTATATTAAAAATAATAAAAGATAAAAGTTAAGATAATATTAATATATTATTATAATTTTAATTTTAATATTTTTTAAAAGATCTCAATAATTTAAATGACAAGGGACCTGAAAGGGCCATAACAAAACTATCAAGCATAAAATAAAAAATATATATATATATAGAAAATGTCTTTTAATCATTTTTAAGATTTTTTAAAATAATATGATATCTATCAATGAATTTATTTTTATAAATAAATAGATAAAATATTATATCAATAAAAATATCAAAAAACTGTCTAAACAATATCTAGTCACATAGAACATGACCACAACCAAACTTACAACAAATCCAGTTATCTAACTTATAAATCATGCTTATTAGCTTTGGAAAAATGGGGGTCTTCAATTAGTTGAGCTGGTGGTACTCTTATTTCTTTTTCTTTGAAAAAGATGACCCACATTGACTTATTTTGCTCCCGAAATAAGGGAAAGGATTTGAGTCTGTCTTGAGTGGTATGGCTTGCCGAAAAAATACAATGTTAAATTTCACTTTGAATATTACCCACTATTTTAGACATCATATACTAAAATCAATATTTTATAATTTTATTAAATTTTATATTAAAAATTGATGGGCACTGATACAAATGGTTTAATGAGAAAGTCTATTTCTAAAAATGTAGCCCATATATTAAAGAGGCTCAGGAGGTTGATTTGACTTAATTAAAGGACTCGTCTAACGCTATGGAATAGACTGAGGCCAACTGCCGAGCGATTTTTTTCTCTCTCATTTCAACGACTTCGGACGCCAATTGAAATCGTCATGCGGATAGAATTCTATCCATTCAACGATTTCCTAGATGATTTTCTAAACGATTTCTTATACTATTGATAGAAAAAGTCAATTGTCCCATAATAACTATAAAAAGACATTCTTTTCAACAAGAAAAAGAAAGACTCAGTGGAAAAAAGAACATCTCTTTTTCTCTCTAAGACGCTTCAAGAAAAGCCCAAGCTTCCATTCATAAAGTTAATTTAATTTTTAATTTACATCATCTATTTTCTTCCTCACAAAAGGAAGATACTGACTTGAATGTCGGAGGATATATCGGGGAGTTCGTCTCGTCAATTTTTTGACCGTATTTTTGTATTGCACAGGATTTAGATTTGAAAGTATAGAGATCGGACCCACTTCGGATAGAATTTAGATCCCTAATTCGTTAAACAATTTTGATCCAAGGTGCAACATTGGCGCCGTTTATAGGAATCGACTAAAAGTTTGATTAACACATTTTTAGTAATTATAATATGGTGAACACTCGAGTATAAGTCAGTGCCCCAATCAAAAATGTTGATTCATGTGGCAATTACCCTCTTGTAGGCAGTGGGATGGACAACCATCCTGATCCATATTTACGAGCACTTGCAATGATGATTGACAACATTTCTAAAGCTGTTCAAACTATTTGCTCATGATTGGACCAGCGGCCGAAGGGGACTCCATCCTTAGCCTCTCAGACTGCCACATCCAGAAGAAAGAATAGGGAAAGAAAGCACCCCTCAAAGCAGATTTGTCAACATGATGACCCCGAGATTTAGGTTACTTCGAGGAATAAAATCCATTGCAACTTAAAGATTGCTTAAGTTTTAGAGTTCAGGAGGATAGCCTAAAGAGGTGAAATCTTCGATATTCGCAAGAGCCCACCTATCAGGTAGGGCATTCTCGTAGTGAATTCCCTCCAAAGGGTTAGAACCGTCCAGATTCACAGACTGAACAGAACCCCTATGAGTTGAAAGATTATCTCAACAAAAAGAAGATGTCTTCTCCCCAAATGGAGGACAAAGTTGAAAAGATTTGGCAATGAGTTTTTAGAGAAGACGCTAAAGGAGGAGCTACTGACCTACGCAGGTCGTCATTTACAATAAAGATCAGGATGAGACCGCTTTCTCACAAATTTAAAATGTCAAATCTTGATATTTACAACGAAAGTACCGACCCTATGGATCATTTAGATCACTTTCGGACATATCCAAGCCTCCAAGTTTAGATGAAGCAACGATGTGTCAGTGTTTTCCTTTGACACTCAAGGGAGATGCAAGGATTTGATTTTATGGACTATTAATAAATTCAATCTAATCGTTTGGTGAGTTGGCAGACAATTTTCTCTCCCAATTTGCTTTCAACTGGAGGATAGAGAAACAATTATGGCACATTGCTCGTGTGAAGTAAGGATCTATAGAGAGTTTAAAAGGATTTTTATTTCGGTTTATTACAGAGGTTAGGCAGATTCCAAAGCTGACGGACGGAGTTAAACTCATTACTTTTTTATTTGCTCAAAAAGGAGGTAGTTTTTTCAAGCACCTCATCCACAATGAGCCTCATACCTTCAAAGAGGTTGAGACTATAGTTTAGGCATATATAGCGGTTAAAGAGGCCAATGAAGCAAAAAAGTCTGGCCAAGAAGACTACACCCACCTGAGGGCAATGGAAGAAAAGAGGAAAAACATGGACTACCAAGGTCCCCGAGGGCCAAGAAAGCAATAGAAGTCTGAGCAGATTGTCCAAAGGGAGTTCAGGCCTTTAAACTTAACTTCCTTGAATGACTCACGTACTAACATTTTGATACAAATTCGAAATGAAAAATTTTTTGAGTGGTCGAAAGTATTGAAGAACTCTGTTGGAGATGACGAATCAAAGTATTGTCACTACTATTGTTGCGAAGGTTAAAGTATTGAAGACTGCGGACGCTACAAAAAGAAAATTGAAGAGATAATTCAAAAAAGCCACCTCAACCGTTTTTTACAAAGATCTGGACAGACTTCCGGTAGAGTAAATGATAGTGAGGCCGACCGGTCAAAGAATAGAGTGGCAGTTAGGGTCATGAACATGATATCAACACAATTAGCGCGGGATGATACTAAGAAAAATTTTTTAATGGCCACTGCCCACAAGAAGCCAATGATAGAAAATAGCAAAGAAGTCATTAGTTTTAGTACTAAAGATATGGTTCATGTAATTTTCTCACATTCTGACCCCTTAGTTGTAACAACACTCATTTTTTATGGTACTATAGATTATCAGTTAAAATAAGTATTTATTGATAATAAAAATTTAAAAAATTTACTTTATTTTGATACTTATTTTAAATTGAGATTTAAAAGAAATCAAATGAAGACGACTGAAGGACTCATTTAAGAACTGGATAATGAGCTAATACCAATTCAAGGGGTCGTCTAACTTGAAGTCATTTTGAGAATTTATTCAAAGATTACTTTTTAATAGATCTCAATAATTTGGAGACAATGTTATTATAATATTAATTTTCATGTTTTTTAATGGATCTCAATAATTTAAATGACAAGGGGCCCGCAAGGGCCATAACAAAACTCTCAGGTACAAAAATAAAATTTACATATATAGGAGATGCTTTTTAGTTATTTTTAAGATTTTTTTATAATAATATGATATCTATTAATTAATTTATTTTAATAAATAAATAGATAAAATATTATCTCAATAAAAATATCAAAAAATTGACTAAACAATATCTAGTCACATAGAACATGACCACAACCAAAATTACAACAAAACAGGTTACCTAACTTATAAATCATGCTTATTAGGTTTGGAAAAAAGGGGGTCTTCAATTAGTTGAGCTGGTGGTACTCTTATTTCTTTTTGTTCGAAAAAGATGACCCACATTGACTTCTTTTCCTCCTGAAATAAGGGAAATGATTTGAGTCAGTCTTGACGGCATGGCTTGCCGAAAAAATATAAGGTTAAATTTCTCTTCGAATATTATGCAGTTATTTAGACATCTTATATTAAAATAAATGTTCTATAATTTTATTAAATTTTATGTTAAAAATAATTAATACTATTATAAATTATTTATTCATAAAGAAGAAATACCGCTCAATGGGTGGTCTCATAGTGTGGTGATCATGAGTACGGTAAAAATCAAGCGATAAATAATTATATATTTAAAAAAATATTTTAAAAATATGCTATATTTATTTATATATTTAAATTATATAATATCTATTATTGATTTATTCACGGCATGAATAAAATATGGTATCACTAGGAAATGTGCCTAATGCCTCCCTATTTTTATTAGTGTGATGAAGGGTAACCAATGAATCATAATGTTATTGAGACCTTTAAGTTAATTAGTCCATGCTAGCCCGAAGCAAAAGTGTTAATTGGATTGTGTTTTGTGTGACATGGCACAATTTATCATAAATAATACTGAATTATATACAATATGATCTAATATTTTAATTCGTATCAAATTGTGGATTAATCAGCCTGTATATCGTATTAGCTTGCGATACAAATTGTATCATAACTGACATGGTTGATTTTTTAAATTTCAATAGTTTATATGATTTTTAGACAAGGGGAAATGACCATTATACCGTTGTTATTTTTTTTAAATAAAAAATTAATTAATTAACGAATTGTAAATACCCTCTCTCCCATCTTTAACCAACATATGCTACCATCTATTTTCTTACTCTTATACAATAAATGATAGTATAATATTAATATAGTTATATTAATTTTATTTTTTTATCTATAACTTATATATTAATATTATCATTTCATAATTTAATTAATAATTATGATATATAATTTTTTAAATATTTGATAATATGGGATATAAAAAAATTATTTTGACACTCTTATATCAATTATAGCCCATACACGTGTTGATAATAATTTTAAAATATCAGAAATACAATAAATTCCAGACACCACTACTATTACTGCTTCTAGTTTGGCCATCCCCTAAAGAGAGGTCTAGTGGTGTATTACAATTTTTAAAGTTAAATTAGTTAATTATCAGAAACGAGATCGATCGTAAAAAATGTTAAAAATATTATGTATAAAAATAACAATTATCCTTAATTTAAATTAAACTAATATTTTTAGGTAGTACAAAATTAATAATTTTTCGATACCATTAGAATCTAAATCTGAAAGAGATAACAAAATATATAGTTTCCTTAGAAGGTTATTTTCTCATAATGGAAGACTGTAAGTTTAAAAGTTAATAAAAAAATACTTGTAACCCAAATATAAGAAAATATTAGCATAATGTTAATTGCTACGTCATCCGTCTTTTTTATTTTTTACAATTTAAATAAAAATAATTTTAAAATTAATATAAATAAAATCTAATTTTTTTAACCAGTGATATATGACCATTACTTAATAACTTATTTTAATTTGTGTTACCTCACATTTGATTTTTAAAAATTAGAAATTGAAAAAGAAATAATTAGTATTAAAAATTTTTAAGTAACTGCATACTACTTCCTTATTTTCTAATAATTAATATTATTATAAATCAATATAAAATATTTGATGAGATTTTTTCTATTACATTTAGTAATATTTTCAATAGTAATTTTATTATTTTTATTTAAATTATAATTTTTGAATTTTAAATGATAAATTATTTTAGAGAAAATATGCATACAATATTATTAATTTTTGGGGTAATAATATTTTATAATTTACTTCTTATTATATAAAAAAATAAGTAATATTATTCTATTTATTATGACATCTTCATTTTCAGGATTAATAGTTCAAGATATTGTATCAATAAAATAAACTCAATTCTAAAAAGACGAAGATCAAATGTCTAATACAATAGAACTTAACTTACCAAATATTAAAAATAGCATATTTTTTTCGTTTTATTTAACCATTTTTCATAATAAAGATCCCTTAATGGCCAAGCCTACATCAAATGCAAATTAGAAGATAATTAAAATAATTAAATATTTTTTTAAAATATCTTATTCTACCGTTGAGTTAATTATTATCAATTACTGATAGTTTCATATTTTATCAGTATGATTATATTTTTTACCATACAATATTGGTGATAAAGATAAATATAAATTTTTTTAAAAAATTTTTGAGTATTAAAAATGACATATTTACTAAAATTATATATTTTTAAAAAAATTTAAAATATTAAAAAAAATCTAATATTAACCTACCTTATCATAATCATGAGCTTATATGTAAATATATATATATATATATATATATATATATATATATATATATAAAGAATTCTACATGAATATAGAGATGGTTGATGACACAACAAAAATAAAATTTGTGTACATTACAACATATATATTATATATAATTTGTATACATTGAAACTATTTAATCCAACAATAAAAACAAGCAACACCAGTAGAAGTGGTTCGGGATATGCTAGTAGACAACATTTGCTTCCTTTACTTTGGACTTGACGTAGAATATAATCAGTTTATAAAAATATAATATTAGTTAAATTATTCACTACTTATAATCCGACTATATTTTTAATTTTACAAACAGTAGATCAAAGTTTAATATAGTTAGATAGTAAAAGTTTAACAAATATATATTTTTGGTACTCATATAAGTGGTATGGGAACTCTCGATTCTATCAACAAATACAGTGTCATTCGAGTCAGTCTTCACTATCAGGGGTCAAATCGTTGATGAAAAAGAAACGAGATGATTAGATGTAAAATATTATACCAAAAATTTGATCATTTTGTATTTTAACAAAGGGAATGATTTTATAAATGACAGTAGTAAAAATATAAATAAATGTCCAAATTAAGTAAATTTTTATTATATATATTTTTATTTTTATAAATTATAATATTAAAAATATTTAATAAAATAAATATAATATAATATATTTATTTAATAATATATATATTAGGGTCATACTTAAATTTGTTCGCCCATTCCAACACAAGCAAACCACATGCCGCACCAAGTCAAAATATTTTTGTCTCACGATACATTTATATCTCGGACCACAGAATAAAAGCCATTATTGACTAATTTAAGAAAATAATTGAGTAATTAGTTATTTTATTGTCCAATAAAAAGCGCAGAGAGTCCATTATTTAATGAGTTAATTAATTTTTATCTCCTAAGAAAGATATTACGAAATAGAGAGTTATGTATATATATATATATATATATATATATATCTATGTCATTTCATTGTTATTTAGTCGTTTTTATTCCCTACATTTTATGGACTTATGATATAGGGATAGAATTTTTAAAAATAAAATAAAATAAAATAAAAAATATCTACTATTTATCCACGAAATAACTCCTTTAATGATAAAATCATTTTTAAAAAATTTCTTTCAAGATCACTTAACCGTACATACAAACATATGGGCACAGACATTATTAAAAGGTTATTAATGGTGAAACATTTAATTTTTATTTAAGATTATTTGTTAATCATTAATACAATTAGACCTGATTAAATTAAGTTATTTAATTGATCTAATGTGATCAATTAAAAAATTTATAGGTTTTGACTAAGGTTTATTGCCATTATGGTGAGAAATGAATAAAAATTTGGCCTAATTAATTTGTTAACATGACACGATCACTTATAAATGTAACCAGTTTGGTTTAGATATGAATATTAAAATTATAAATATATATATATATATTTTTTGTTTTAAACAAAGATTAATTTTAAAAAAATTATTTTAATATATTATATTTTTATCTAATTAATAATTTTTATATAAAAAAAATTATATAAATATATACATTCAATTAATATTTAATGTAAAGTTATAATTAATAAAGTATTTATATTTTTACATATTTTTTATAAAATATAGAATTTTAAATAAAAATATTTTAAAGTAAAAAAATATTTAAAAATATTTTTTATTACTTTAGTCGAACAAGATAAATTGACCATAATTTTATTTTTAATTATTTTTTTAAAAAATATAATTATTATCTAAAAACTTTAAAAAATTTTTATAATAATTATTTTCAATTATTTTTTAAAAGGTATTATCCAAAAAATATATATATCTTTAAAATGTTATTTATATTAAAAAATAAAATTTTATAAATTTTATTATATTAAATTTCATGTATAAAAATTTTATATTTTATGTTGAACTATTTTTTTTATTTTAATCTATAAAATAAAAAGTTAATCATATATTAATTTTATTTTTCTCTCATAATTATAACTTATTATATTATTCAAATAATAAAATTTAAATTCTACTTAACTTTAATTCTAATAAAATTATAATTAAATTTATATTTTTAATTTTAATTTTATATCTAAATTGACAATTATAGAAATTGAGTTTATTCATTTTTTCAATTTTAGTAATATGTCTTTGAATTCAAGTTACTGTACAGATTAGGGAACTACTTAATTTTTCACGGATGGTCAAATTGATATAAATCCAATCTTCGTCACTGCAAACATAGATCCTGCACTCCGCAATGAACAAATATGATGTTAAAGGGTTTGTATGGCTCGTTCTTCAATATATCATTCGACACTCAAATTAAAAATTTTTTTCAACGGATAGAAAGAAACGAGAATATGAGAGAAATGTTTGAATGTATGTTATGAGGGATTGAATGTTAGTGGAGGATTAGATTTTGATGGGTGTGCCCAATTAAAGAGCGGCTTAGAAATTAAGGATTGAATTCCGCTCGGTGCGCCTAGCCAGGAGGCAAGTTTGAGGTGGAGGACTGGCTTAGATAAGTGCGCCAGACTAGAGATACGGAGAGCTAAAAGTAATAAATGCGCCCGACTAGGGGGTGGCTTGGAAACAGTGGTTTTCGCAAGGGAGCGTCAGGTAAAAAGAGATAAGTGATGCACTCACTAAGAAGTGGCTGGCTGTTGAGTACACCCACAAAGGAGTGGCTAACTAGATGAGAAAGAAACTCCTCGGCGCAGACGATGAAGAAAAAGGTCGCCCACTGGTCCTTTCCTAATTGCAAATAGAGGGGGCTCTCTATGCCCCGCTCTAATAGTCATTTTCGCCTGCCACGTAGCATGAGAACTCAGAGTTGACGAAAGGCTGCACAACCGTCGGTTGGGATTGTTAATCGGTAAAGAAGAAGGATTCGCTTCTAGCAACAGGTAGCTCCGAGACTAGTCGTCGTGTTACGTACTCGGCCATACACCCTCCAAACCCAGATGACAATCTTCGGCACAGTAATCGAACCGGATGTGACAGATCTCATTTTCGGCTTTAATCCCCTTTGGGTTGTTTCCCGTTTCCCGTTTCTCGGGCCCCGTTCCCATCACCCGTTTCCCGTACCCGTGCCCTATTTCCTGTATATATATTGCAAATGAGTGTAATGGAAGGAATGGAGAATATTTGCCCTATTTCCTCTCTCTATCTCTCCCTATCTCTCCCTATTCTCTTCCTCTAACTGCTCCTCTTTTCGTCCTTCGTCTGCTTCAATCGCCGTTTCCTTCCGCCAGAACTTCCCTCGCCGTTCACT
Source organism: Nepenthes gracilis (assembly GCA_033239525.1). Taxonomy (NCBI): domain Eukaryota; kingdom Viridiplantae; phylum Streptophyta; class Magnoliopsida; order Caryophyllales; family Nepenthaceae; genus Nepenthes; species Nepenthes gracilis. Next base: position 14,495,040 of record BSYO01000016.1, on the reverse strand, counting down.
CCAGTCATCACCGATGATGACGTCGCCAGCCACGATCGAGAGGCACGCATCATTTGGTGCTCTCATTGAGAGAAAAGCGGAGGCGAACGACGGACGAGCTTTCTCTGCACGCGAAGAGGCTATGGCCGAATGGGCCAGCGCGCTGAAGGATCTCCGACGAGCTACCGACCGATTGGCCACCCAATGGTCCACCGTGGCCTCAGCAGCAGCACAAATCAACCAGTCACTCCACCGACTCAAGCGTAACCCTAAACGGTCAGTAACCTTCTCACCTTCTGTGATTTCTTCTACTTCTCCTCCACCAGTTCTACCATTCACCCTATTTGTTTCGTATCGTCACTCTCACGAAATTTCACCCACTGTGTGCTCTGTACTATCACCAATTCCACCAGACGTCACCACCGTTCTTCCTCCCCCTTAACTTCAACCAAAATTGCTTCCAACGCTGGTTTCGTACAACCAACTGTACCGCAAATCGCCAATTATGCTCCCACCTCAGAACAAATTCGGCATTCCCGTACCACCCTCATCGACCCACCACCGATTCCAATTTTCTCATCGCCAACTGTTCAGAACCAACCCTTACTACCCCAATTTTTATATATGATGTGTGGGGAGGACGACGCTATTCTACTTGTCACTACCCAAACCCACAGAACAGTTGGAATTGGTGCCACCACCGTCCAACTCAAACAAAGGAAATCAATTCCCCCATTGCGAGACAAAATTTGGTGGCGTAATTGGACTACATTGTATTGGAGTAGCTTTGTGCAGGACGAATTCATGATAAAACCTAACTTAATGGATAGCATGTTTTCTTTGCCGGCCTATCAGCCACCGTGGTAATCCATTCAACTCGGCCGCTATTTGGTGGGCTGTGCATTCTTAATCTTGCCATTATATTATTCATCTCTGGAAAGACTGATTTGCTTACATGGTGGGCTAGCAGCTTGCCTCGTTTGTCAAACAAAATACATTCCATCTTTGTGCTTCATTTCTTCAATGCCTACGATGTACTGATCCTTTTTTATGCTGCTTTCGCTGGCTCTTCTTATCAAAATGGGCATTGGGGGTTGATAATGTTGGGTTTGGCTATGTTCGTAAAGAGGAAGGTCCTCCTCTATACTCACTCTTTATTGCTCCTAGTATTAAACGTTTTGACTATCAGTGGAGTGGAGTTGACTCTACTCAGAGCTAGAGAGGTGACATTTCATCTGGAACTCACCACTCCAGCTCTTCCAATAGAGGAAGTGTTTGAGCAGAGAACAAATGAGGTAGCAGTAATGCTTCCTTGGGTTAAAGGGGTTCAAATCCCTATGTCAACACAACCATCTAGACCAATTTCAAATATGATGGCAGCCTCTAGTCGCAAAGGGGGTGTTGAGAAAACAACAGCTGCTGTGAATTGTGCATATATTTTGGCTAGCATGGATGCTGGAGTTGGTGTCCTTGCTGCTAATGCCGATGGACCCAGCTTACCAACCATGGTCTCACCTGAGCCCCGGATTTTAGGAATGAATCCAGAGCGCCTGGGGGCCAGATTGGTGTCCTTGGGAAATGTGGGGCAAGGCCGTGCAGTTACGCGAGGCCCAACGGTCTCCAGGGTGATCAACCAACTTCTTACTGCTGCTGAATGGGGGGAACTATACTACCTTTTTATCGACATGCCACCTGAACATGGTGATATCCAGCCAACCTTTTGCAAGATTATTCCATTGACAGCGGCTGTAATTGTTGTAAGCAGCAGCGATGGTTGGCAGGATGATTGTGTTGGAACTAAGTCTAGCTCTCGGTCCCTTCCTGCTTCTACTTATCTGGAAAGCCTTTGGAGGCATGGAGCTCTAGGTGCTAGTGTTGGCACTGACCTATCCTCTGCTGCACCATTGAATGGCAAGGATCGGGTTCTTCTACTTTGTGGTCCACCCGGCCTTGGGAAGACAACCCTTGCACATGTAGCTGCAAAACATTGTGGATACCGCGTTGTGGAGATAAATGCTAGTGATGATCGATCATCATCCACAGTTGAGATGAGGATTCTTGATGCAGTTCAAATGAACTCTGTTATGGCTGACTCCAAGCCGAAGTGTTTGGTAATTGATGAAATTGATGGAGCTCTTGGTGATGGCAAGGGTGCTGTGGAGATCATTCTACAGATGATTTCTGCTGAGAGAAGTTCTGACACTCGAGCGGCTAAAGAGGAAAAATTGGGAAATAAATCATATAAAAAGAGACGCAAAGTGGCATCACTGTCAAGACCGGTTATTTGCATTTGTAATGACCTCTATGCTCCTGTCTTGAGGCCTTTGCGTCAGGTAGCAAAGGTTCACATATTTGCTCAGCCAGCTGTGAATCGTGTAGTAAGCAGGCTGAAACACATATGTAACAAGGAAGGATTGAGGACTAGTTTGATCACATTGACTGCACTTGCCGAGTGTACAGAGTGTGATATTCGCTCATGCTTAAACACACTTCAGTTTCTTTACAAGAACAAGGAAGTCCCCAATGTGTTGGATATCAGTTCTCAGATTATTGGTCGGAAGGACACAGCACGAAATATTTTTGATATCTGGAGAGAGATTTTCCGAAAGAGAAAAATCAAGAGGCATAGGATACGTGAAACTAGTCAAACTGATATGTTGACTCACCTGAGTCTCTCTACTCCCTTGTATCAAACCGAGGTGATTATGATCTATTTTTTGAGGGCATTCATGAGAATATTCTGAAGCTCTATTATCATGATCCATTGATGCGGAGGACTGTCAAGTGCCTTGATACTCTTGGTGTCTCTGACTTACTCCACAAATATATTATGCATTCCCATCACATGCCTCTCTATGTTTATTTTCCTCCTATTGCTGTTACCATACCTCATCTATTAGGCCCAGTTGAAAAACCAATGATTGAATGGCCAAAGTCTTTTCAAAGATACCGATCGTTGCTGATGGAAAAGACGGAGATTTTAAGGTCCTGGAATGCCAAAATTGTACCATATATGTCAAGGCATCTGTCAGTTAAATCATTTATTGAAGATACTCTCTCTCCATTACTATATATTCTCTCTCCAGCTACTCTCAGGCCGGTTGCACTGCACTTGTTGTCGGAGAGGGAAAAGAATGATCTTGCTCAGTTGGTTAGTGTGATGGTTTCCTACTCTATAACGTACAAAAACGTGATATCTGATCGATTGACAAATAACCCAAGACATGAAGCTACTTATGTGGCTGCTAAAGATAGTTGCGATTGTGAAGTTGGTGATAATGTGAAGACAGTTAAAGGATCTCAAGAGGCCACCTGGGACTCCGTTGCTAATTTTCATTCGGTCTCTCTCTTGATCAACCTTGAGGACAAGGTTGTTTTGATGGGAACGGCAATGTTACGTATTCGGCCATACACCCTCCAAACCCGGATGACAATATTCGGCACAGTAATCGAACCGGATGTGACAGATCTCATTTCCGGCTTTAATCCCCTTTGGGTTGTTTCCCGTTTCCCGTTTCCCGGGCCCCATTCCCATCACCCGTTTCCCGTACTCGTGCCCTATTTCCTGTATATATATTGCAAATGAGTGTAATGGAAGGAATGGAGAATATTTGCCCTATTTCCTCTCTCTATCTCTCCCTATCTCTCCCTATTCTCTTTCTCTAACTGCTCCTCTTTTCGTCCTTCGTCTGCTTCAATCGCCGTTTCCTTCCGCCAGAACTTCCCTCGCCGTTCACTCCAGTCGTCACCGACGATGACGTCGCCAGCCACGATCGAGAGGCACGCATCACGTCGCATACTTTTGGTCGCCTCCCTTGTTTTCTATTTTTGTGGACTTAGATAGAACTCTCATTGTGTGATCATCTCTCTCTCTCTCTGCCCTTTTCTTACAAAGAAAAGGAGGTATTTGTGAAGAAAATGATGAGGCGTGTACTAGCTGGCCTTTCCTTCTCGAAGAGCTCCATGATTGGTGCCTTCCTTTCTGGTGAGCTCAATATCTCCAACAGTTAGGGCGCACGACAGACTGGGATCACTAAGGCGTATATGTTGAGCTAAAATCCATGAGCTAGTGATGTTCAGATACACGCTTATAGGCTACACTCAACAGGTTGCTTTGTCAGCCCATATCTTGACGGGCAGTTTTAGATTGCGCGATCATGGACCTTGGGCCATGAGGGTCTTCTCATGTGCTACAACTTTCGGATCATTCTTCCGCCGTGGGTTTGGATTCCGAATCGGCCTATAGGTTAACCTATCAATTTTTATTAAAAATTTATAGTTAATGATTTTTCAAAAGAATAAAAGTTAGTTAAAATTTTTTATTCTAAACTAATTAAATTATGAATACTAAAACAAAAACAAATAATAGAGCGGCCCAATTTTGCCTCCGGCCCAAAAGTTGTCATGTTTTCAGCGCTGAGCCATGCATCGGTATTGATTTTCCTTCATCCGCTTTGACAAGGTTGCCGTTTCAGTAGTTTGTCCTTCAGGGATTGACAATGAAGAATGGAACCGAGAACATCCACCGTGTTCAGTTGTGCTACAAAGCAAATGGACCTGGTGGCCGGAAATCGGTCTTCAGTGCATTCTTCCTCCATTGCCGCTTTGTTCCTCGAGCTTCGGAGAGTATAGAGGCAAGGAATAGACATACAATGACAATCCCATTGGCCTGCCAACTTTTTTGGTGATGTAAAGTCGGTGTTCAGTAAATTGTATGTTTGTTGACATATATCTTCTATTTTAAGTCATTAATCACATATCCCATACTTAATATTAGGCCAATTATACTTACGTAGACAGTTATATGATTTTGTTTTTATTATTTTTGTTACGACCCGGGACCACAATATACGCAGGTCAAAAATAAAATTAATAATAAGATTTCCATCAACAACAATAACCCATCCCGGATGTGACAATCAAACATATACAGGACCCAATATAAATAAAACCGCACAAGATCTCACCGGATATGAATCCTGACAAATAATACATGACTCACGACCATAATCGCAAAGGAGATATCCAAATTTACAACAACTCATCCATAACTTCAATATTTCTCATACAATGATCAAGGCACCATCCTACATAAAATAATAACCATAACATATCTTCGAGATCGAAATATACCAAATGTAATATCTCCACTCGCCAAAAGGAGTATCCGAGCCCGATCACGTCCGAGCTCCCGCAAGCGTATCCATGCCACTAGTGCCTCGGATAAAACATGAAAACGCGAGCCTAGAGCTCAAAGAAGAAGAATCGTATAAAAACGCATACATAAATCGTAGCGGAGATATATCGCAGCGATCACGTAAAACAAAACATCACGTCCCGTGAAATCCTCGAAAATCGGCGAGATGTCTCATCTTAAATCGTCGTCCGCATTAACTCGTCCCTCCGACAAAATCATATAAACCACGATCCAGAAACTTCATAGATGATATCATATCATATGATCCGGCGGTCACATACGCCGCAACCGTCACCACATCCACGTGGAGACACATACCGTCGTCCTGGATCTAAAACTCATAATGCGAGAAATCAAGAGAAAACCGCTCTAACTAAAACATAAATCAAAACACGTTCCGGTTTTATCACATCAAGACGCATTTACATTCCTATCGCCCATCCGTGGCCAAACCACGATCTCAAATCATCGTACACCCAAATACGTGCGAAATACAAAGTATGCACGAAATCGGAGAACCAAAGATCAATGGTACTAACTTGAGGAAGGGTTACCCTCGTCCTAAGAACCACTTCGCTATATATATCTGGCCACGAATTAGCCCCGTAAATTTCGGCGCCATCCATGTACTGCCTCCCATGATAGCTTAACTTGCTTCACCATGCTTTTTTACCACCCGCTTTGCTAAGTGCAACCTCAAGTTTTTATTATATATTGTGACGTCCGAATATATTAGTTTTGTCACACCCTCCTGATGGTTCTCAATTAAATACACAAATGGCTCATACCTCATCTTCCTTATGGCGGAAGTAGCTAATCCTCATCTTCCTTACTTGGCGGAAGTAGCTAATACCTCATCTTCCTTACTACGGAAGTAGCTAACCTCATATTCCTTACTACGGAAAGTAGCTAACCTCATCTTCCTTACTTACGCGGGAAGTAGCTAATGCCCTGATCACGTAGTGATCCCACCCCTAAGCATGGTTAGTCTGCAAGCGCCTTCGCCTGGATTGCCCACAATATACTGGATACCAAACATACATATATATCGTCCAAAGGCAGTTCAAAACCCCTCCAAATCATAAATACAAGACAAAACCACCGCACAACCGATAAAACATACACGTATGTATGCAATTGATAAATTGAGGGTATTTAAAAATACACGCATATTAAGAAAATCTCCCACAAAGAAGCCAAAACGACGAAATTAAATCGGGGCCACTCAATAGAGCTGGAGGATACTTGCCTTAACATCATACTCAGCAGATCCGAAGAAAGGATGTCCCGAAGCACTCGAATCTGGCATTTCTCTCTCTTGCCACCGCGTCCTCTTCCTCTCTCCTCCGTGCGCGCCTCTGCCAGCAGCCGCCGGCCGCTCCGCTGCCGCCGCTCGGCCACCACACCTCCTCACGTGGCCGTCGCCGGCCTCCTCCGCCTCACCCAGCCACCGTCGACGCCGAAGCCGCTGCCGTTTCTCTCCTCGCTGCAACTTTTCGCCGTCCTCTCTCTCCTCGAACGATTTCGCCGTCGCCTTCCTCGCACAACCCACGATTTCGCTACCGCCGATTCTCCCACAGCCACCGTCGCTCCACCCACGGCCACCAACAACTGCCGTCGACCACCGATCGCCGCTGCAAATGCCGTCAACAACCACCGACGGCTTCGATGGCTTCTCACCGAACACCGCCACCGATGCACCACAAACCGCCGCCAACGACGGCTCACACCCGTCGACCGTCCGCGCGCCACCATGGCCGCCGGTCACCTGCGCCGCCGCCGATCTTCCTCTCTTCTTCCTTCTCCGCCGCCTGAAACCCTAAACCCCTTTTCTCCCCCGATTTCTCTCTCCCCGATTCTTCTCCCCCTTTCTTTTTCTTTTTCCTTTTCCATTTTCTTTCTTTTCTTTTACTTACTTTATATATATATATATATATTTATTATTATTATTATTATTACTTTTATTATATATATATATATATATATATACATAACTTAAATTTTAAAATCCCAACTCGACCTTCGGACAACATTACGGGTGCACCTCCTGAAAGACCACTCCGCACCTCCGATCATTCCCAAAATTTCATAATAATTTAATTTATTTTCACCACATCCGAAATACCCAAGAATCACAATTAATATTAAAATAATCCAATCGGGATCTGAAATATCACAATTTTACTTAATTAGATTTGATGTAAAATCATTAAAAGTATAAGTAGTTTTAAATCGTTTTATTATATCACTATGAATTTTCTAAGCCTATTTATTTATTTCTATCATTCAACCAAAACTAATTTTCATTTTAGCGTAAGGACTTTCTTTAGTGTATATTTTAAGTATTAGAATTATCTTAAATATTATTCATTTATCATATCTTTTATAATATTAACTTCTAAATATTTACTGATATCATCATTCTTTATCTTTATCTTTTAATATGATTATACTCATCTATCTTAGTATGTTTATTTTTACCATATTTAGTTTATAAATATATATTATCATTTGATTGATTAATTAGTCGATAAAATACAGTGAGTCTACTAGTAAAAAAAAGTAACATACATGAGATAAAATCTTTCCTTTGTCCAGAGGATTCGTTTGAGCCATGAGTTGAGACGAATGAGATGCATACGCGGATCATGATCCCATCCAATGACATTTTCCATGTAAATCTTGCATTGTGACACTCTCTCAGAACATTGACATTAATCTAAGAATCATTACAATGGCAGCAGCTGTCAAGTTAGCCATTCATCCCTTCTTCCTTTGTACATTTGTGACAGACATGTTTTTTCAGTTCAAGCCAAATGAAAGCTTTGAGTTCATGAAGGTAATTTAAGCTTCCAAACTTTACCTCAAACTCCATCCTCCAGTGAAGTCTAAGCCTGAAGAATGTTGTAAGCATCACTAACCACTCGATCTTACCCCCTGTAGTTTTGTTCTTGAATAAGAATCAGTGATGATCTGCATATCCTTAAGGAAATTCTTCCTTAAAAAAATGAGCGATCTGTCTACCACCCATCTATCTTTCCATAATCACGCATTTTGACAATTTTTAATACGATCACTTATTAGAAACGAAACTCAAATGCAATGGAATCAAACATTAATTCTTAAAAAAACACAAGCTATGCTTATTTTCCAATCTCCTGCTATGGCGCTTGAGTCAAGTTCCCTGTTCAAATGCCATTTCATGCTATGAAGCGATCTCCATTTCATTTACATCCTCCACAAACGTTTTATTTATATTTCTTAGTAATTTCGAAAGACGAAATGGGTATATCATAATATGACTTTTTTTTTTTTATCTAAAATCAAACTCTAAAATAAGAAAATAATACTGTTTTTATATTAGAGAAGCCTTTGCCTTTTTACCGTAAAGTAATATGTTGGAGTAATTAATAAGAACACAGCAACAAATGATCAGCAAAGGAAGACTTCTTATAGTAGAACAAGATGGGTGGTATTAACGTGATATTTTATCAATACGTTTATATTAATATATATATATATATAAAGAGATCGATTGTTAAATATTATCTCATTTGATATCCTAAAATGAATAAAAAAAATATACATCGGCACAAAGATTAAGGAGGAACACATAAAAGCTAAGCAAATGACAAATTGAATAATCATCAGTATCACTGACTAAATATACATGCCTCTGCAGATCAGGAGGACAGTGTCAGCTCAAAAGATAATGTACATAGAAGCATAAGAGCTATTAGGCATAAGAGCTATGAGGCATAATTCCGTTTAAAACGTCCTATAGATTAAGCTTCAAACTTTACTCAAGTTCTTCAGTTTTCTCATTTCTGCTCTGTCAACTCTTAAGCATGTAAGGATAGTGTTAAAAATATTTGTCTAATTAGTATATTCCGTGACCATATGTGTTATTGTATCGATATTGGGTTGTGGGTTGTCGGGTTAAAGTCCGTTCGGTTCGTCTTCCAATCGCTCGAGCCCATCCAAAGCCCGTCCGCTCGCCTGGAACTCGCTAGCCGCTCGAGCCGAAAATCCAATAGGTCGCCCGCTTGCCAGGAACTCGAGTTCCGCTCGAGCCGAAAATCCAGTAGGTCGCCCGCTTGCTGCTCGCCCTCCGTCCGCTCGAGCGCCCGCAGGGTTTCTCATGAAACCCTACGGCCGCCCGCCGCGCGCTCGAGTGCCGGTGCAACGGGCAGATTTTTTGAACGTGTTTTTGACTCCACTATAAATTCATACCTTATTCTCTTGAAACCCTAAGCACACCACAACCTTGGTTGATATCTGGTGAAGCCATTAAACTTGAGAAAAAAGCCTTACATACTTCATTGATTTAGCTTCTCTTGAAAAAACCAAAAGACATAACTTTGAGCTTCATGATCTAAGGAGTTTTCTTACCATTGTTTCTTTTTTTTTTCCATTCAAACCTTCATTCTTCTACCTTCGTTGGAGACGTTGGTTCGTGAAGAAGGAGATCCGATCGTGGTTGGCACTTTAAGTGGCACGAGAGGGAAGATTGACGTGAAGACCAGAAGGAGTCCGGTTCCGTTGCCGCGGGCAAATCCAAGGGGTTCCTTGGTAGGGATCACGTGACGGGAGTAAGTCGGCTAGATTAGAGCTTCATTACCACCCAGTCTGTAAGTTGATTTTCATAGTGCATTGCTTCCATGGCCGTTGAAACCCGAAGTGTTTTTCTCGATTATCGTGGGTATCGAGTTTTCACTTCGTCACCAAAAATCGGGTCTTTATTATTATTGTTCATTGTTATATATATTGTGCATGATTGTTTATCTTGCTAGCATCTAGAAATAAATATCCTTTACGTGTATCGGATATTTATTATTATTTTTGCTTCCGCTATAATTTTCGGGGTCGAAACATGTTAGCACAAAACGTGCTTTTTCAATTGGTACCAGAGAATTATCCCGATCCGCGACCCCTGTTCTAGATGTATACGAGTGGATCGCTCTCCGTTCCTCCCTTCTTTGATGGGAGTAACTATGCCTATTGGAAAGTTCGGATGAGAGCTTTCCTAAAATCTCTAGATGAGCGTGTTTGGGCACGTACCAAGTTGGGGTGGACTCCACCCACTAGTTCCTCGGGCAACAAACTAAAAGCCCTATCTTCATGGACCAAAGAGGAACTTGATGCATGTAATTGAAATAGTAAGGGGTTACATACTATTTTTATGGCTGTGTCTCCCGATTAGTTTAAACGGATTTCAATGTGTGAGACTTCTAAAGATGCATGGGATATTCTTGAAATTACTCACGAAGGCACGAAACTAGTGAAAAATTTAAAATTGTAAATGCTCACCACTAGATTCGAAGAAATAAAAATGAAAGATGATGAGATCTTTGATGAGTTCTATATTCAATTGAATGATATTGTAAATTCTACATTTAATTTAGGAGAACGAATCCCGAAAAATAGGATTGTTAGAAAAGTCCTTCGATCTTTGCCTGAACGCTTTAGACCTAAAGTTACTGCCATTGAAGAAAGTAAAGATTTAGATAAATTGAAAATAGAAGAACTTGTAGGGTCTCTACAAACTTATGAGCACACATTGCCACAATCAATGAAGAATAAATCACTTGCTCTTAAATCAAGTAGGGAAGAGCAAAATCGGGATTCCTATAAAGAATCGTGTAGTGATGACAACTTTGCCTTATTTGTTAAGAACTTCAAAAAGTTTTTAAGGAAAAATAAATCTTCATCAAACAAATAGGATGTGGACTTAAAACACTCACCGAAAATTGAGAAGAAAGACCGACGTGAACTCAACGACTACAAATCAAAATCGACTCAAGGAGTTCAATGTCATGAATGTAAAGGTTTTGGCCACTATCGAGCTGAATGCCCAAACCTTAAACGCCAACAAGGTCAAGCCTTTAAAACTAATGTGACCCTAAGTGATGACGAAGAAGAAGAGGGTGAAAAATGTTCTGACGATGGCCCTGTCAAGTACATGGCCTTTATGACCTCAATGTGTGACAATTCTGTAGAGAATATTAATCAATCTGATAACTCTGAGGTCGAGTCAGAAGCTGAATTTGATGGCCTTCAAAAAGTATATGATAAACTGTTTAGGGAATGTTTGAAAGTAAAGAAATTAAATAGAACCCTAAATGGTAGGATCATAGATTTGGAAAAAGGAAACGTATCTCTACAATCCGAGTTAGATTCTAAAACTCAAGAAATTGAGAATCTGAAAGTCTCATTTACTAAGCAAATAACAACTTTAGAATCTGAATTTGAGGCCTCTCGAAAAGATTTGAAACAATTCTTAAATGGGTCTACAAAATTAGATCATATGCTCGGGTTGGAAAAAATTGGTGGAAATAAATAGGGTTTGGGGTATATTGTGAATTTTGTATAAACTGACGTGAAACCTAAAACTGTATTTATTTCCGCCACGAAAATTCCACGCAAACATGCCTACACACCCAAAGTCATCAAGGCCGTGCCTCAACGTGTGAATGATAGATTTGGCTCAACTAATCTAGGTAATCACAAGGCTATGAACAATTCTTCCATCCCTAAGTTTGTGACTACCTGTCATGCATGTGAAAAAGTTGGTCACATTCGTCCACGGTGCTACACCATGAATTTTTTACACAACCAAAGACCAGGGCTAAGAATGCATGAACTTGTTGATCACATTCAGATATTAAATGAACAAGTAAAAAGATTGAATTTCAAAATGCATTCAGTGAGACAAGTCTGGGTTAAGAAAAGTGAGTTACATTACCCCTTGGCCATTCGTGACAAAAAGGGGGAGACTTGATTCACTTTGATAGGGGGAGCTTAGGGGAGACCCTACTTATTTTGGGAGAGTTTTGTGATTTGCATATTAGTTCAAGTTATTATTACTGTGAGGGGGAGTACTGTTTATTTTCGTTAGGGGAAGGATTGTTGTATGTTACATTGTTGCATGTTGTTAATATCGGTCTCTCATGCTTATGTACCATACATGCTGTCATGTTGTTATTATTTCTTTTGCTTTGTTGGTACTGACCTTACTTGACCAGGAAACTGAAGTTCCACAGGCTGTCAATGCAAGTTTTCATCAGATCGCCTCAACAGTTCTCGTATAGCTATTTACATTTTTTTCTCTTATGTATCACTAGGCGTAGGTTTTCATGTACACGGGTTCTATCTCGGTGGTGTCTGAACCCGTGATTCACTTGTATTTATTTACTTTCTGAGTTTTGTCACGGAATTGTCAAATGGGGAGATTGTTAGAGACATTTGTCTAATTGGCATATTCTGTGACCATATGTATTATTGTATCGATGTCGGGTTGTGAGTTGTCGGGTTAAAGTCTGTTCGGTTCGTCTTCCAATCGCTCGAGCCCATCCAAAGCCCGCTCACTCGCCTGGAGCTCGCTAGCCGCTCGAGCCGAAAATTCAGTAGGTCGCCCGCTTGCCAGGAGCTCGAGCTCCGCTCGAGCCGAAAATCCAGTAGGTCGCCCGCTCGCTGCTCGCCCTCCGTCGGCTCGAGCGCCCGCAGGGTTTCTCATGAAACCCTACGACCGCCCTCCGCACGCTCGAGCCCCGCTCGAGCGCCGGTGCAACGGGCAGATTTTTTGAACGCGTTTTTTACTCCACTATAAATTCATACCTTATTCTCTTGAAACCCTAAGCACGCCATAGCCTTGGTTGACATCTGGTGAAGCCATTAAACTTAAGAAGAAAGCCTTACATACTTCATTGATTTAGCTTCTCTTGAGAAAACCAAAAGACATAACTTTGAGCTTCATGATCTAAGGAGTTTTCTCACCATTGTTTCTTTTTCTTTTTCCATTCAAACCTTCATTTTTCTACCTTCGTTGGAGACGTTGGTTCGTGAAGAAGGAGATCCGATCGTGGTTGGCACTTCAAGTGGCACGAGAGGGAAGATTGACGTGAAGACCGGAAGGAGTCCGGCCGAGTTCACAAGGCAAATCCAGGGAGTTCCTTGGTAGGGATCACGTGACGGGAGTAAGTCAGGCAGGGTTAGCGCGTCGTTCTGGGATCAGAAATTGATTTTCATAGTGCATTGCTTCCCTTGCCGTTGAAGCCCGGAGTGTTTTTCTCGATTACCATGAGTATCGAGTTTTCAGTTCGTCACCAAAAATCGGGTCTTTATTATTATTGTTCATTGTTATATATATTGTGCATGATTGTTTATCTTGCTAATATCTAGAAATAAATATCCTTTACGTGTATCGGATATTTATTATTATTTTTACTTCTGTTTTAATTTTCGGGGTCGAAACACGTTAGCACAAAACGTGCTTTTTCATATAGATTCAGTGAGGCCTCATTTTTCCATAAATCAGTAACGCAACAAAGGGTATGAGATAGAAATTCAGAAATATACTGAAGCAATTTCTGAGATAATCTGAGAAATTGACCTTTTTTTTTTGGTGTTTTTTCTCTCTATTAGGGATTGAAAAGGAAGTCACCGCATTTACATTTCCAATACATGGGCTTATAATTAGATGAATCGTCTTCTCCTGGAAAGGAAGTTGTTGGAGTCGAATGGAGAAAATGGCTTCTCGCTGGTTTGAGTCTGTGTTGTAGAGCAATGGGAACTTGAACTGCCTTACAACGCTCGCAATGTATGCACCTTCTCTCACACGTTGGCGGCCTTGATCCAATCAACGACCTCTCCAATGGCATCTTCTCTCTCCTTTCCTGCAATCCCATGAGTTTTCACCATCGATTATCAGCAGTTGGATGAGAAATCTTTTCGATCAAAAAAACAGACACCATCCGAAAAGTTTATTTTCTACCTTTACAAGAACCCCAATTGCCTTGTCCATTGGTCTACCTGAACCGAAATTGGGAAAGATGTTAGTTGATTTAGCTTTAAAAACAACAAAATTGGATAGTCAGAAAACCTGATCGATGCCCAATTACCCTGAGCCAAGAAGACGTCTTGGGTCAAGCTTGAAATCAAGAGGAAGACGAAAGAAATGGTGGTTAGATGTGTATTTGTGCAGAAGACGCCACAAATTTGAACGCTGCCCATTAAATGAACGAGTGAGAGAGATACAAGAAAGATGGAAAAGAAAGACAGAGAGTGGAAGCAGAAAACAGGGGATAGGAAGACACGTTGCTGCAGCAGAAGTAGATAGCTTGAAAGAAAATGAAAAATGAGGAACGCGTGCTTAAAAAAAGGAAGGAGAGGCTACTAATTTAAGGGATATGATTAATGAATGAATGAATGAATGCGTAGTTTCACCTGTTGAAAATCTCTCTTTTCTCTGAAGATGGATCGAACATGGAAGGTAAAAATAAAGAGTACAGAAAGGAACCCAAGCAAGTCCGAAATGGGAAAAACCTTAACCTCGTGCGATGAGCCCAATGGCTGGCAGGTGCAGAGACAAAACACACACACAGACAGAGAGAGAAGAGAAGAGAGAGGGAAGGCAGCAGTAGCAAGCAGAAGAGAGAGAGAGAGAGAGAGAGAGAGAGAGAGAGAGAGAGAGAGAGAGCGACGGGAACAAGGAGGAGCTCGCAAGTAATACAGAAAAGAGAGTACAAAAGGAAATCTTGGAAAATAACAACAAAAATGACAAATCTTGGATAGATACGTGGGATGCTACAAAATCAGAGGAGTAAGGCTTCCTACGAGTTATCATGAGTTATAGATTTTCTTTGAAGAAAATTCAATCCAAATTTGTCCTGCACCGAGCGAGCGAGAGAGAGAGAGAGAGGAGGAGGACGAGGACGAAGAAGAAGAAGGGGCGGGTCGGGTCGCTAGTGAATAGCGGTGCACGGCGTGGGGACCGTTGTGGCTCTGAGCAAAGGCGCGATCTCTCCACCTGCTTCAACACGCCATCTCCTACTTGCTGTGACATGCAATATTTAAATTTCACTATGAAAACCCAAAAGCTGAGGATTTGCTGCGTCGGGTATGGATTATTTATGGTCCAGATTTTTTTCATGCCAATCTACGCAAGCTCCTATGGCAGGCTTTTATTCTTCAATTCGATCACTTTTTAGTATACAAATAAAAACAATAATACTTTAATAGAATAAATGTGGGTTATTTATGAATAACATGATAATAGGATAAGGTTCCATTAACATTGCCCCATAACCAATCATTTTATAAAATTTTTATCTATTTTTTTAAAATTAAACTTACATTCAATTAAAAGAATAACCTGACATATAAATCTCTCGTTATATGTAAAATTTAAAAAGTAATCAAATTATTTTAGATTTATTCTAAACTTGTGACCTTTAAATTATACACTGACAATTTTCTCAGTTGTTGATTAATTTGGTACCGCTAATTTGCCTCTAAGTTTCATTTTAAATACCTAATCAGTTAGAATGGTCTAGTGTCACTGCCAAAAATTATGTAAACAAAAAATTGAGTACCAACAAAATACTGCAAGATTTTGGTTCGAGGAGTGCTTGACTACTATATAAGAAAAAGTTATAGTGCTTATTAAATATATATCACGTCATTCCTCGTTAGCTTTGACTACTAAAATAAAAATAATGTCTAACATATATAAACATATGTAACGACTCCAATCCAAACAGAAAATTGAGTAAATTTGTATAAAATTTTATTTTTCTTTTAAACGGGATAAAATTCAAATGGCTTAAATAATCAGATTGAACCTAAACAAAACCAAAATCAAAATAATATAATAGTCACAACGTTCAACAGTGAACACAGAATCTAACCAGACTATACTGTTTGGCATCTGAATAAATTAATCTAAGGAATTACTCATACCAAATTTATTGGTAAGAAAAAAATATTTACTATGTATCAAACAATAATAATGTAAAACATGTATAAATATCCATGCGGATAAAGAAATTTCCCAACAATACAAACTATAACTAAATAAAATCTCAACATAATTCTTAAAAAAATCCAATATATATCTAGATAATAAAAGAATTGTTGGGTCCCATATCCTGGCCCATGAGACATGCCCAAGCCCACGAAGCAGGCCGCAGCCCACAAGGGATCCAGAAGCCCACGTGAAGCAGTCAGCCCAGTCCAAGGGTTGAAAGGCGCGAACTCACAACGGAAGAAGGCAACGAAAACCTGCAGCGCATTAAATGCGTCGCCGGGAACAGGCGGAAAAGGCGAAAAGGCTAGCCAATAGAGGCGTGGCTGGCGCAGCGCCAACGGCACCCGCTGCCGTCTGCAGGTCGCCAACCAATCCCCATTCAGGGGAAAATCGGGCATGGTCAACAACGCCCAGCAGCGTGCCAGTCACGACAACAGGGCAACCGGCGTAACCGGCGGTCCACGACAGTGACCAGCGGCACGATGGCCCAAGCAACGGGCGTTTTGGCACCCAATAATCCAACGGGAAGAGACGTATAAGAGCTCTTGCACCCCACAGAGAAAGGGACCTCTGGACCTCTGAACTCTCTTCGAGCATCTTTCATTCTCTACTTCCTTTTGAATCAAGAATTCAAACTGCTAATCAGACTCAACTGCTCCCCTCTTCTCTAACTAAGAACACGAGAGTGACGAGTCGGAACTGAGCACCACCTCATTCCCACCGGCAATAGCTAACTCGCTCACCTTCCCAGCATCCCCTGAGATCACGGGAAAGTCAGCCACCCATTGCGGTGCATCAAGGAAGCCAGGCATTCAATCACCTGCTCATCGCATTCTCCACATCACCGCACAAGCACCCCTTACGCTTACACAGCATTCCTCCGCGCACCCCTTTTTAGCGTGCGCCATTTCCGTTTATTGGAAGAATTTGCTGACTTGAGCGTCGGAGCGGCCTCAGTGGGAAAAATCCTGCTGGACCCTTGACCTCTTATTTGTTGTTTGTGTTGTTATGCAGTCCGGTTCACAGAGATGGAGACTGCACCCTTCTTCCGGCGTGTTAGCCTTGCGCTTAGGAATCAAGGGCTCTCTAATCCGTACGACAATCGTGGGCCCGAGACGCAACAAGAATAATAAAAGTCTTCTAGCTCTTCGTCGAAGATCTTGCCAATAAATTTAAAGGTTCACTAATTTAAAAGTGTTAGAAAACATAACAAATCATAAATCAAACACTTAACAAATATATACGTATATAAAATAACAAATACATGTCTACAAAACAAAACAAAAGAAAAAACAGTAAAACACATGTAAAATCTAATGTATTTAAATATCAAATATTTAAATATAATTTTATATATAAAATTCATAATCAATATACAAATATCAAATAATAATTCAAAAAAAAAAAAAAAAATCGTTCCAATATCCAATGATTGTAAATGATCAAAAGTCCAAAAATCAAATTAAAGGATTTAAAAGGCTCAACTGTGCATAGTTGAATAAATTCAAACATCATATTTAAAACATGCAAATATCTAAAAGTCAAATATTCTAAAATATAAAGTAACATGTAGGTAAAATCCTAAAAATCTAAAATATGCTAAAACATAAAATTAAAAAACTAACTTTGAAAAGGTGTTATATATATTTTTGATAACATTAGACTAAAATATTAATATTTAGAATCATAAATAAGATATCTACAAATTACTTACTTTTTTGCCACCTGTTAAAATATGTACAATACTCAAGTGCTTTTAAATATATTAAGATATTTAAATATATTATTTCATCTAATTTCTTATATTGATTCTCAAAGAAAATAATAAATGGTAAATTCTAATATAAAATTCTCAAAACTTTAACTTTTTGTAGGAAAAATATAAATTTAAAACTTTTCATTACATAAAAAGTACAAATACAAAAGTATTCATTATATGAAAAAGTATAGATATAAAATTAAATGACAAAATAGAGTTCGATTCAAAACATATATGTGGACTATCACATGCGATGCAAAATATACAAGTTCATAACTTATCTTTTCAAATATTTCATATATGAATATAGTATCTTAAAATATGTATTTTATTTTATGAAAAACAAATAACTTTGAAATCTTTCAGCTAAAAATTGAATAAGACTTTAAAACTGTAGGTAAAAGTTACATGCATACAGTAATATTCAAAATAGAGAGGTAAAATATGACATGCATGTTTAGTATAACAAAAAATATAAACAAAACTTGAATAAGTCTGAAATAAATCAATGATAGGGTTTAAAAATACTTGTATTAACATTTTGATTTAACATATATACGACATTTCTTTCCCGCAAAATAATCAAAATAGTACATGCATGTGCTATATATATAAATTGGTATATGAGCACGAGATAGGCAAACATAAAGTGTCGCTCAAAACCTTCAAGCACACACTAAGGTCGCGCCAAGTGCCAATATTCTACCCTATTCACACGCAAGCCCCATCACAAGCGCACCTCGAGCACCCTTGTTCTATATCAAATGCGCAAGAGTGCCCCAGAAATATGCATCAAGCGCACAGCTTTTGTCCGAAATGCATATAAGAGCAACTCAGGTGCCAAGATTGATATTATAATTCTATTTTTTCTAAATTTTTATTATTTTATTAATTCTAAATTAACTTAAAATTATATTAACAATATCATAATTTATATATATATATCAAAAATTACAACACATCTATGAGTGCCCTCGCCTACACATATTCGTGACCCACGAGTATTCACATAGCTGTTGCTGACATTTCCTTTCTTATTGATAGTTTCCCCAATCCAAACAAGAGGAGCAGAATTCACATTACCAACAGCCATAGTGTTGAGATTCGTAGCGTGTATACAATTGACTTAGTTAAAACAAATTTAAATATATTATTAATTAATAATTATCAGATTTTGTAAGAGTATAAGGAATAATAATACAATGTCAAGCCTTTAAAAGTATATAATAATATCAAAATTTTAAAAGAATTATAAGACAACTATTAAACAAATTTATTATAAAGTATATGGTTACCAATAGCCCCTTTGGAGTTCTCTTCATAATAAACCATATAAATAATCGATTAAAATAAAACCACTACACCTAACAAATATACGATAGAAAATATAATGAGTATATGACCAACCAATTGGCAATACCTTTGAGAATAAAGACTAAAATAACTTATCTAAGTTTATCGAGAAATAAAAATCAAATCGAATCTTAACTAGTTATCGAAATTCTTCCTTGCTTTCTCCATTCTCTCAATTACTTACGACGCCTATTATGTTAAAATGATATCTAAATCTATTCTAAAATTAGAATATAACATTTCACACCTCGCATGACTGCTTAAGTGGCCAATTTGTGGCCCACTAATGATATATTTATGAAAATCTTCTCAAATCTAGTGTTTAAACAGCCAGCTTATATCTTTCTCACGATATGTCATTGAAAAATCTTCCAAACTTGACGTTTAAATAGCCAGTCTACGACATTCTCATAAACCTCCTAGTTAATAATTTCACTTAGATAAACTTTACGTGAACATTATACGGAGTACTTTGAAAACTCTACAAATGAAAAATAATAATTCTAATTGGTATGAGATTTATAAAAAAAAAAAAGTGGCTCAAAATTTAATAATAAGTACATATTTCGAGCAAGTTATAGCAGAAGAAAAGGAGGAGGAGAATACAGAGCGCATTCAAGTCTTATTTGATGAACAGTGAGCAATTGGAGACTTGCCTGAGTATTACAGGGAGCAATGAATCTTTCATTTACTTCCGTTGAATTTCATATCAGCCCTTTCGACATAACCTTCATTATTGCGGTAAACAATTGAAAAGTGAATGAATAATGTAAGATTTTATGAGATGAAAAAGAGGTAAAAAAAAATGAATAATGTAAGATTTTATGAAATTTTATTGACTATAGATTGTTATAATTGTTATGTTGTTTTACCATTTAAAATGTAAAATTAGGCATCTATAACATATCTAAGTCTACGTATCTAAGATTTAGATAAAAAATGGTTTTATCTAAGATTTATATAAGATTTTATGAGATAAAAAATGTTAAAAAAGAATTAATAATATATGATTTTATGAAATTTTATCATTTATATATTGTCATGTTATTTCACCATTTAAAATGCAAAATCAGATATTTATAACATATCCGAATTCATATTCAATATTGTTTTTTCAATGAATCTAAAATCAATTTCTTTCTATTCATTATTATCTTTATTTTTAATAAAAATTACAGAAATTTATGTGTGAAGAATATGCATATATATATTTTTTAAGACCATGGCTTTTTAAATTTGGATTAGATGGGAAGTTAACAAAACTTTCTCTAATTCTGTTAGAGACATTTGTCTAATTGGCATATTTCATGACCATATGTATTATTGTATCGATGTCAGGTTGTAGGTTGTCGGGTTAAAGTCCGTTCTGTTCGTTTCGCCCTCTAGTCGTTCGAGCCGTCCAAAGCCTCCGCGCTCGCCTGGTGCTCGAACCCCGCTTGAGCCGAAAATCCAGAAGGTCCCCGGCCCGCCAGGAGCTCGATACCAGCTCGAGCCGAAATTCCAGAAGGTCCCCGGCTCGCCAGGCGCTCAAATTCCGCTCGAACCGAAAACCCAGTAGGGTGCCCGCTCGCTGCGCGCCTTAAGGCTGCTCGAGCGCCGATGAAACAGGCAAAACTTTTAAACGTCTTTTTGCGCCCTCTATAAATATTCGACTTAGGTTTTTGAAACCCTAAGAATTCTGGAGAGTTTATTTTCGTGCCTCTTTGAGAAGAAATGTCTCTTGTGCTTCAAGTTTATTGTATTTCTTGAGAAAACTAAACACTACAAGATTGCTCCTTGTGTTCAAACAAGTTTTCTCACCCACCTTCTTTAACCATTGATACATTGCCTTCTACCATCGTTGGAGACGTTGGTTCGTGAAAAAGGAGACTCGTTCGTGATTGGCAATTCAAGTTGTTCAAGGAAAGATTGACGTGAAGACCGGAAGGTGTCTCAGTTTCATTCTGCGGGCAAATCCAAGGAGTTCCTTGGTAGGGATCAAAGCAGCGGGAGTAAGTCGGCTTTAGTTAGCGGCGTCGTTCTGGCCGATGGCAGTAAGTTGATTTTCATAGTGCATTGCTTCCTGGCGTTGAAGTGCGGGTGTTTTTCGATCTGTGGGTATCGAGTTTTTATTCGTCGCCAAAATTGCGTCTTTATATTGTTCTTTACGTGTTTTGTTTCATACTTGTGATTGTTAGTCTCATATGCATCTAACACTAAATATCTTTTTCGTGTATTAGATATTTATTTTTACTACTTCCGCTATACTTTTAACGGGTCGAAACACGTTAGCACACAACTTGTTTTTTCAAATTCAATCAGAAAACTATCTTCCATGGTTTAGAAAAAGTCATGATTTATTATTCTTAATAAATAATAAATAGTTTTATTATTTATAGAATAAAAAAATAATTGTATCATTTAATACAAATATTTTATTGTTCCCATCAAATACTAGACCCATCAAAAAAAGTTTTCCATAATAAAATATAATCAAATGATATAAAATTATAATATTTAATTATTTTAATAAATTATTAGACATAGTTTAGCTCATACAAAATCCACTTTACAGACAAATTCCCAGGATCTCGTGGTCTCGATTTTAATAAATTATTTATAGTAAACGCAAGGTCTCGATTTGAAAGATTAACATTACCAGCATATTTGATTAATCGAAATATAAATTTGATTTTTATTTTATTACTAGTAAAATAATCATTTTATTATTTAGTTATTTTATTAAAAATAAATTTTTTTTAAAAAAATAAATATTTTTTTTTAAATAAAAAATAATAAGATTGAATTTTTTTTAATATTATTTATTTACTATATATAAGGAATATCTGTTTAAATATTTTTTACCTTTTACCCCTAGTAGACATTACTGCCGCGCTGTTGGGCATTGCTGCGTCCTTCCGATAGCTCCTTCTCAAAATCGGCTGCGTTCCCTTCTTCTCATTCGAAAACTCTACACAGCCCATCTCTGTTACAGATTCATCGCCTCCCATTCTCCTTCTCATCAGATTTCGTCATCATCTCCTTCGTCGCCAATTCATTCTTTTCCTTCGCTATCGCCGTGAGAAATCGTTTGAAATCTCATTCTCCTTCGCCTTAGCAGTAAATGTGAATCCGATTTGGAAAGTTTAATTTGAGAGTGCCTGAATTCTTTGAAACCAAAAAAATTGTGTATGCTTATGAGAAATTTACACTTAATTGTGTACGCTCGTAAGAAAATGACACTCAATTGTTGTTGGTGTCACTCTCCTGTGAGAATTTGGATGCGGACTCTTACACATACGAATAATGTTATCCGTGAACTTATGAGCAATATTTTCCGTGGACTTATGGACAAGTCGTCTAAGGATTCTACAAACGGATGCGGACATTATGTAATGTCCGAAAACTTTCTTATGTTGGAGGCATACTTGAATGCCCAAGGATCTTTGAGTTTGAGGACTTGGATGTAGGAAGCATACGTGGAGGTTAGTTCAGAAGATTCTCTGAACACACGAAGATCTGTGAGAATATGTACAGTCATTGCAGAGTAGTGGACAATTTTTTGCAAGGCACGACAACCTGTAGAGATGTTACAGATTTGCAGACGGTCACCAGTACGTGTCCTCCACGTTGGCATGGCTGTTGCTTTCAACGGCCCGTGTATATATTGCACCCTGAGTGTGAGAGAGATAGGTGAGTGAAAAAGAAAACAGAGTAAGACTAAGTTTTTTTGAGGAATGAAAAGTGAAATGTAATAAAGAGTAGTGAGAGAACTGGTGTTTCTTGTGCTCTATTTTTCATCTTCTTCTCAAAGGAGTTGTGTAGCCCAATGAGTTTTTGTAACCAGCTCTCACACATAGTGGATATATTTGTGAACTGGAGTCCCGTGTTTTTTTTTTATTTCAATGGATTTTTTACGTAAAATTTGACTATATTCTTCTTCTCTATTTTATCTCTCTCCTTACTGCTTTGTTATCCGTGCACTTAAGTGCGTGTATAGTTTGGTGTTGTGCTGTCCAACAACTCATCCCTTCCTTGTCCCAACAATTGCCTCATTGTGTACGCTAGTATTTGTCCAATCGAGACATCCGAAGGAATCAATGTTGAACTCATTAGATTCTTATATATTCATGCGAAGATTGATCTTTTGGGGTCTCTAGTTGAGAAATCTGAATCCTTTTATTTAACTGGTGGTTGTATTCATATTTTGCATTTATGGTTACATTTGCTTCGTTGACGATAATTTGTACTAGCGATCGAATCAATTATTTTAACCTGTGTTTGCATTTCTGCAATAAAACACTCGTGATTTGTATTTTTGCTATAAAATGCATATGCTTCCATTTCTGTAGTAAAATGCCCGAGATTTGTGATTTGTATTAATGCAGTAAAACCGTGTTCTTGTTTCTACAGTAACAGGCACATGATTTGTGATTTGTGATTTGCATTTTTGCAATAAAATGCTTGTGTTTGCGTACTTGATCCAAAACTTACGAAGGCTTATCTAATCTTGGTCGAATAATATTTAGAGTAAAATAATACTGAAATATAATATGTGGAGATATTATAAATATCCTATTTTTAATAAAGGTAAAAAAGTTATTTTTATATATTTTTATCTTATTTTTCTTATTATTACTACAAAATAAATATTAAAAAATTAATTTTTAATTAAATTTTAATTATTTAAAATGACTAATTAAATAAAAATAATTGTTTTCAATTCTATTTCTACTTTATTTTATTTCCTAAAAATGGTTATTTTATTTATACTTTATTTTATTTCAACAACCTAATATGTTATAAATGATAACTAATTGGACAATAAAATATTTAGTTTAGGTGAAAATTTTTCCAATGAGAAAAATCATGGGAAAAGAGGAAGATGATTTGCTATTTTTGAATTACGATTACAAGAGAAGTGACCAAACATTATATTCTTTTAATCAACTGAACACTTGTGTCAAATGCAATATATATCAAAACTAATGGATCTTACTAAATATAACAAATAATTATTACTAATTTGTATTTAAAATTTATATCAATTTGGCCGTGAACTTTTTAAGTTGAGCCTTTAAATAAACTGACTATACAAAATAAATTTAAGTCATAATTAACACTCTCTTCAATGGATGCGGGCACAGGTATGCCAAGTGGATCCTGCATAGCCTGATCTATGACAAGAGCTTGAGATTATAATTGCACGAGTACTAGGAGCACTTCATGCAAAATTTATTGTGAACTTCAATATTTCAAAACTAATTAACTATAATTATAACACCCAAATATTTTAATTTAAATTTGTTAAACTCTCAATCCAAAATAATTATTAATGATGATAATTAATATGATATTAATCATAAATAAGATTAGTCTAATTTCGTGTTAGGACTTAATGTGTCAGATTTTTATAAGTATCTAAAGGATATTTCGGCTAATCCTCACATCAATAATTATTTTTAATACCGTAGAAAATTAATTATGACTTATTATGGTAATAATATGCATTAAATATTTATGTGATTGTAATTAATGTTGTGAAAAAAGTAATTAAATTAGTTTAACTAATATTGATTATATATTACAAATATAAAAATAACCCCAAAACCAAATTCAACTCCCCTCTAAGCAATCACACAAAGTTCAGTCCTTGTCTTCTTCCTTCCTCATCACGGTGCATCAAATAAAAGCGCACAGCACAGTCATCCCCTCGCTTCTTCTTTCCTCATCACTGCCACTCGTGAACCTATGGAATGGAGAGCTATAAGGGTGGATTTATGGGCAGGTTTTGGCTGATGCATGTATGGATTGAGGGTTCACACTCGATGAGTTGAAACTTTTAATTAAGGGAGCATCTGATCGTTGGGAAAATCTTTACACTATCATGCTTGAAGTCGGCTGTCATCAAAGAGAAGGAAAGTTGAAGACACTGTCGCTGCTGCCACCGAGTTGAACCAGGATAGGCAAGTAAAGAATATCTCTTTTCTCTATAATTTTTACATCCTCAAATCACTAGGTTATTGATGCGGTGCTGCATGCAGCCGCAAGCGGCGCTCATGGAATGGAAGGAAGAAGAAGAAAAAGAAAGGGGAATTAATCGAATTAGGAGATTGAAGAAAGGAAAATAGGTAATATTATTCGTGATATTATTCTTCTATCTGACAGCTACAGTGACGGGCTGATATGCAGCTCGTGAAAAGCCCATGGTCCAACTAGAAACAAAATGCACATAGGTAAAAATTAATCGAATGCAGTTAAAGGGGAAAAGGGCAGAACTAAAAAAAATAAATAGAGGCATATGAAAAACAGAAGTTTTAATTAAACGTGGTCCTGAAATTTGAGCAGTAATTGGGTTATCCGTGTGCTTCTTCTAATAGTAGTCTAATGACGTGATGATACTTCCAAGGGTTTATCAATGAGCCCGGTAATATTGTTGTCTCTATGAAAGAGAATCTTACCTTCAATATTGAATGAGAAAAAAATCCTGGCAAAATTCAGCAATAGATTTCCAAGTAGCCTCCTCTGGTGACTGAGCTTGCATTAAACTAGCACTTGGTAAATGATCTGATCGTTGTGTAATATCTTCCAAAATCTGAACAGTTGGTAAGGTTGCATGAGTGGCTGGGACCCCCAGGCTTTGACAGGCAAATCGTATGGTCACCATGGCATTCTTTTAGTAAGGAGACATAGAATACATTATGTATTTTGGAATGAGCTAGCGAATTCAACTGGTAGGCGACTACTCTAACTCGTTCCAGTATTCGAAATGGGCTATAATGACATTTTGCTAGTTTATTAGACTACCGATAAACAACCGAAATTTGATGATAGGGCTGAAGTCAAACGTAAACCAAATCTCCAACCTGAAATTTATTGTCGTTCTGATGAGCATTCATCTAATTTTTCATACGAAGGTACACCCTTTGAAGGTTAGCTTTGAGCGCCACAAGGACATTTGAACGATCAATGAGCAATTTGTCAATGGAAGCAATGGAAGAGGAGCCCTGGACAAAATTGAGCAATGATAGAGGTGGCTATCAATACACGGCCTCGAAGGGACTCATCTTTATAGAAGAATGCTAAGCCATGTTATAGCTCCATTTAACCCACAGAAAATACTGAACCCAAGAAGAAATATGCCCAGTGGCAAAACAGCGCCAATAATTCTCGAGACAGTGATTAACCAATTCGATTTTTCCATCAGTTTGGGAATGATAAGAGCTACTAATCGACAAATGGGTGCCCAGTGATTTGAATAATTCCTTCCAAAACATGCTCACAAAAATGGGGTCTGATCTTGTGACTATATCATTGAGAAACCCTTGTAAGCAGCAAATGTCCTTAACAAAAGTCTCAGTGAGGCTGATAGGTGTAAAATGGGTTCCCAAAGGTGAAAAATGAGCATATTTCGTGAGTTGATCCACCACCATAAAAATGTCAGTTTTGCCGCATTAGGAAGGTGATGGGTAATGAAGTCCATATAAAAGGATTCCCAAATTTTACTTGGAATAGAAAGCAGCAGTAGCAGACCTTGCAGGACAATGTTGATGGGATTAACTTGCTGACAGACCTAACAATTGATCACAAACTCTCGGATCTCTTTACTCATTTGAGGCTAATAGAAGGTAGTCGTGATCCTGTTGAGAGTGCGCTGGACACCAGCATGATCCCAAGAGGAGAAGTATGGTATTCATGCATTATTAATTCTTGTAAAGTAGATTTGTCAAGGATGAGAATGCGATTTTTATAGAAAATCAGTCCATCGTGCCATGAATAATTTACATAATTGCCAAGTCGTTCTTATATGGCCGTTACAAATTTGGCTGAAACTGGATGCCGCACATAAAATTTACGCAGAGCAAACAACATGGCTATGACCGGTTGGGAGATAGCTTATAGAGCATGCCAAGATCCTTCAATATCTCTAGATAAAGCATCAATAGGGTCATTTTCTCGTCTGGGTCGGTAGACGATATCAAAATTGAATCCTAATAATTTAGTAATCCAACGTTGTTGATTCAAAGTATGGATGGATTGATTCAGCAGAGTCTTAAATGGTTGATGGTCGGTTTGAATGGTAAACTTAGTATCCAATAAATACTAGCACCACTTCTTCACAACCTCAGTGATGGTGCAAAGCTCCTTAATATAAGTTGGGGAGGTCTACAATTTGGGACAGATTTGTTTGCTAAATGCATCTGTTTGAATTATGAAAGGCTAGGAGTAGTCAGATAAGGCCAAGACAGGGGTTGTGGTGAGGGCGATCTTTAGAGATTTAAAAGCCTTCTTTGCTTCCGTGGTCCACTGGAAGGCATATTTTCATAACAATTGTGTTAATGGAACTGAAATTTGAGTATAACGAGCCACAAATCTTAGTAGTACCCAGCTAACCCCAAGATCCCACGCAATTGTTTAACATTGGCAGGCATTGGCCAGCTTTGGACAGTAGTAATTTTAACTGGATCTACTGCCACTCCTTGCTCCAAAATTATGTGGCCCAAGTATGATAAGAAAGACCGCCCAAACTCACACTTGGATTGCTTGGCAAATAATGAGTTGTCCCTTAAGATTTGAAGAACTTGAGTGAGGTGTTGAAAGTGTTGCTCCCAAGAGGAATTATACACCAAGATGTCATCAAAAAAATCAACACAACTTTTTGTAGCACTGGATGGAAAATAGCATTTATTTTGGATTAAAAAGAGGAGAGAGCGTTGGACAACCCAAATAGTATAACTAGAAATTCATAATATCCTTCATAGGTTTGGAAGGCGATTTTGTGGATATCCTCAGAATGGGCACACATTTGATGGTATCCTGCTCGCAAATCAAGCTTAGAGAAGACTCGGGCACTATACAACTCATCCAGCAACTCATTCATTGTGAGAACAGGAAACCAATCCCTTACTGTTATGGCATTGAGTGCTCGATAATCATCGCAAAAATGCCAACTACCATCTTATTTTTTGACAAGTAAAATTGGTGACGAAAAAGGGCTGGTGTTGGGCTGAATAACGCCTTCGTTTAACATTTCTTGAATCGTTCTCTCTAGTTTTACTTTCCGGAAGTGAGGATATCGGTAGGCATTTACATTTACAGGTGTAATGTTGGACTTTAAGGAAATTTGGTGATCAATAACACAGTGTGGAGGTAAGCCTTGGGGAATTGTGAAGACATCTGTGAAGGAGGAGGGTATGCTGCAAAGGGCTGTAAGTATAGTGGGGTCGATGTTAGAGGGTAGATGAGTGTGAGAGGAAAATTGGTTGAATTATCTCCTAGGGGTGAGTCCAATACGGGTGTAATAGTCAATTGAAAATAGGTGGCAGTAGAGCTAGCTACCTCACTGCGCCTCAACTGGTCTAGTGACATGGAAAAAATGGTGGCCGTTTGAAGCCCATATAGAGTGAGTTGAGTACTGTATAGTCAAAAATCATCACCGTTTGAAGCCCATATAGAGTGAGTTGAGTACCGGTATAGTCAAAAATCATCCATAGAGCCTTGTAATCAAACAATATAGGTCCAATGGTAGCTAGCCACTGCACCCCAAATACCACATCCATCCCAAATATCGATAATAAGCAGAGGTCTACAGTAAATTTCGATTGCCCCAGAGTAATAAGGACATTGGTGCATAATCTCTCACAATGCAATAAGTTCCCATTTCCAACTATAACATTAAGGTGATGAGAATACTCTATTGACAGCCCTAGAAATTTAGCTAGGTGAGTTTGGAGAAAATAGTGAGTTGAACTACTATCTACTAGTATGATCACTGAATGGCCAAATACTAGCCCTTGCAGTCGAAATGTGGAAGGAACAAAATGCCATTCCAAAGCATGAAGAGAGATGGTGGGCGTGGCTTCAGTAACTGGAGGCAAAGACTCTGCTTCTAGACAAATGTTTGGTGGGGGTTCATGGGCCATCCTCAAATATGGGTGTCACTGTAGGCGTGGTGCCCTCATCCTCAGCAATTATACAAAGAAACTGTGGCAGTTTGCCACAATGGGCTGGAATAAATTATTCATCACAGTTAAAATACAACCCATGCTTATGGCGAGATGCTATTTAAGCAGGGGTGAGTTTCTTTATGGGTAACTTTGGAAGAAGGCTTGCGAAAGAAGAAGGTCTAGGTGGTGCTGCCAGGGAGGGTAATGGCTATTTGGACTGCGGAAGGTGGTGAAAATTTGAGCATCCAGAGTCAAATTTTCCCTCCACTAATTTTGCAATGCTGATGGCCTTTGGTAGTGTTAAAGGAATAAGCAACAGGAGGCTTATACGTATATCATCTCGTAGGATGGAAATAAAGCAATTCAAGAGATTCGTAGTAGAAAGACCTATAGCTCGAGTGGATAGGACCTCAAATTCTATCATGTAGATTGTGACAGTAGTGATTTTTCAAAACTTATAATGCGCAACTTCATGGTTGGAGTAAGTGGATGGCCTGAATCGAAGTTCAAGATCGCAAAAAAAAAAAACTTTTCGGGTGAAAAGCAGTCAGGTTGAATGCATCCATTGATACCATCGAAATGTAAAGCCAGTCATGTAAAAAGCAGCAATCGTCAATTTTTGGTCTGGTGGAGTACTGTGGTAGTGGAAGAAGCGTTCTATCTAAAATTACCAACCAAGCGCATTGTTCCCGAAGAAAAATGAGACCTCGAACTTAGTCAAACGAATTTGGAGAGTAGTTTGAAAATCGGGTGATGCATGTGGTATTAGGGGTAGGGTGTGTGTCGGTGGCTGGGGAATCGCAGACGAAGACACCATGAATGAGGGGAGGGTAGGGAGCAGCAATGAATTTACTTATTATAAAGGTTGTTTATAGATTCAAGTCAAAGAATAAAAAATTTTGACAAGAGATTTTTGAATTTGCTTAGTGGCAAAAGTATTAAAGGCAATACCTTCTGCATATTGTTGTACAGTTGCGGTAACTTCCTTCAGTTCCTTCAAAATCCCAGCGATGAAGTCTTCAAGGGTTTTATATAGTGTCCTCATTTCCTCTACCATGATCTTGATGACAGCACCAATTGATGCGGTGCTGAATACAGCCGCAAGTAATACTCATGGTGTAAGGATCGAGTTCCTAGGACTTAGCCTTTTAACCTTAATGGAAAAAATCAACCTAGGTAGCTTATTGACCGGCCAGGATAGTCAATTGGTTAAGATGGCTGACTGGACTAGATGGTTTATCGGATTAGATAGTTGACCGATTAAGACAGTCGACCGGTTAAGATAAGTTGATCAGATTAAGATAGATGATCGATTAAGATAGCGAGCGGATTAGATTGATTACCGGAGTAGATTAATGGCAGGAATGAATCATTGACTGGTTGGGAGAGTTGACCGGATTAGCCTGTTGGTAGATTTTGATTAGAGTCCAAACTAGCCAAATCAGAGTAGGTGACTTGCTCCGTTGATTTTATAGATAGGGGATCTAAAAGAAGTATCAGAGTAGATAACCCACCCCCACCTACTCTCACTTATCCCGTTATTTATAAATATTAAATTTGGGAATTAAGGAAGAAAGTTTAGAAAAAAACTGGAAAGAGGCACGAAGGAGAATAAGAAGAAGAAGAACTTTCAGGCCAGATTGACTAAGAAAATCTATAGATCAGGCAAGTGTCTCTATAAAGGCCTTTGGCTGATACTGATTCTAATTCGATTCTTTCGGGTATTATTATTCTAACACCCTTTTCAGCTATGTTTCTACAGATTGCACGTCATGATAATTTTTTTCTTATATTTTATGAAGAAACTTCATGTTTCAATACATGTAGTATATTTTATATGTTGAATTTCGTTCCATGATTCATATTTGAATATTGCTAGAATTTTCATCTTATGTTTGAGTTCGGTATTGTAGTAAGGTTTGGTAAAAGTTCAAGCTTTGGTTTGGGAAAAAAGTTATCTTGCATATTTATTCACTATTTGTAAATATTAATTTGCTTATTTAAAGATTTCGTTTGTTTGAAACTCAAAATATAAGTCATAAGACCAAGGAAAATTATATATGTGAATAGCAAGTGAAAACTCTGTAATTTGTTCTTTGTTATTTGATATATTGCCATTAGATAAAAAAATTTTGTATGGAATTTTCACCTGAAATACTGTTAAGAAATTGGATTAAGGATATTTGAGTGATAACTCGATGATTGCCCCTGGGCCACAGAGAAACTTTTGGTGGCATCTTTGGACTACGGCCTTATATGCCGGGTTAAAGGTATTTTCGCCCGCCTCTGGGAGTAAAATAAGAGGGTCGGCCTTAGATTGTATGGAGATTATACAATCATTCTTCGAAATTGTCCGCTTCTATCCGGTCCCTAAAAATGATTAAGTTTTTTGTATGATTTTGAAGGCACAATAGCTAGAAATAAAATAAGTAACATCCGGATTTAAAGTAAATCGGTACCCATGAAAATGACTTCTAATCATATTTTATGTTCCTCTATGCAATATACTCTTATCCTGTTTCTTTTGATTTCATATTAAAATGATAATTATGCATGTCTTTACTTATTGTACATTACTAAGTAATTGACTCACTCCTTACTACTTTCTTATCTTCAGATGAGTAAGAGTTCATGCCGGATGAGAAAGAGTAAAATCGGACGGACAAGTTAGGGCTTGGAGGGTCGATATGGATTCTCGTAGCAGTTTATGGATCGACTTTTGATATATTTTGGTTATTTTGGAGACTTTTTGTATAACGAATTCACTGTGTAAATTAATAGATATTTGTATATTTTTGTAAAACTTTATGGTTTAAATATTTTTGGTTCCTAATGGCATCTCATACGTTATTGGTGTCGTCTATAGCCGACCAACCTAGATTTGAGGTCGGCCAAGATGAGGCAGACTTACAATGTTCGGATGGTTTGGATCATGTGTGCACATTATTATAAATTATTGCATGATTATTTATATCTGTCTTATTCCTCTATTGCATTTTGATATCTACAGACGTGAATAGTAGCCTATAAGAGATCTCGTCACTAAATAGTAGCCTATAAGAGATCTGGTCCGTCACACATGGAATGGAAGAAAGAAAAAGAAAAAGAAAATGGAAAGAAAAATTTTAACTGAGAGAAGGGGGTGAGCAAAACACAAGAAGAAAGGAGATTGATATAGGGAATATTACTCTGATTTTTTACAGCTACAGTAACGGGCTGATATACAACTCGTGAAAAGCCCGTGGTCCAAATAAAAACCGAATGCAAATGGGCAAAAATTAACCGAATGCAGTTAAAAGGGAAAGGGGCAGAACTGAAAAATATAAACAGAAGCATATAAATAGAAGCTTTAATTAAATATTGCCCCAAAATTTTAGGGATAGTTGGGTTGCCCATGTGCTTCTTTTAGAAATAGTCTTGTGACATGACGATGCTTCCGAGGGTTTATCAATGTACTTGGTAATAGTTATTGTTTAAATTTTATAAATATAGTATAATAATTTATTATACAAAAATTTGGACCGTCTCTAAGTATTTCATGCACTGTGTGGAATACGAAATTTTCATGTCAACAATGTGTGAATAGTTCAGCGTATTTGGGGAAAAAAGATGAACAATGCATTTGGAGATATTTTAAAAATGTATTTATGCCAATCAAATCATCCTTTTTAAATTACGATATGCGTAGTATAATTTTTTGTTAATATAATATAATTTTAATTTTTAAGATATCGGTAATCGAGTATCAAAATTGCTTCAGAGAATACTCAAAACTATCATTTCAGCCTTGACAACAATAACGAGCGATTTTTGGTACGTATATTTATACCTTAAATTGATGTGTTTTTACCTTTGTGATTTTTACTCTTAATCTATATAGTGCACAAATTAATAATAAATTACTAGTTCTCGAGTTTGACTTTTGAAATGGTAGAAATTGAGTAACGAAATGATCCTGACAATCATAAGGATCTGATTTTAGATTTCAGTACTTATGAAACAAGTTACATTCATGTTAACTATTTATATGGTAAATAAATACATTCATGACATTAATCTTACCGATATTACTCATTGTCATGCGTACTTTAATAGCATGTAGAAATGCGATTTCCATAATCAAAAGATGTAAAAATTGATTTAAGGGACACGAGACAATTAACACCCCAAAATCAGGCTCATTGTGCCTTGGCTGAAACTTTCTGCCATGTTATTGAGTTAAAAGGTTTCGGGTGAGGAAGTTTTAGATTCTCTTGGGAATCGGGTGATGAAAATTGAGGATTGTATTTTTAATTAATTCATGAGTTATTGTGGATTAATACATGACTGATATTTAAAATATTTTATTATCTAATTTATATTCGTTTAAATTAATCAAGATGGTTTAAATAAAATTATTAAATTTATAAGTTTTGTTTGGTAGTTGTTGGGTCCCATGTTCCGGCCCATGAGACAGATCCAGGCCCACAAAGCAAACAGCGGCCCATGAGAAAAGGAGGAGCACGCGAGAAAGCGTCCCACCACCAACGGGAATGGTCGAAGTCACGCTAACGGAAACACTCGGCGCATTAAATGCGTCGCTTCACGGAATGGGAGTGAAAGGCGGAAAGGCTAGCCAATAGAGGCATAGCTTGACTACGCTAACGCTTATCACCGCTTTGTCAGACGGCCAACCACTCCTCTCTCAAGGAAAATCGAGCGTGATCGACAGCGCTCAAGCAGCGTGCGCTCCGACACGCTATCGGACAGCCGGCGTGGCCGAGGCGGTCAACGACCGAGTGCAACTGCGTCTTGGCGCCCAAGAGTCCAAACAGGAGGAGGCATATAAGCGCTCTCACCCTCCGAGAGAAAAAGGAGGTGACTGCGAATTTGGATTCGAACTCGAGAACGGTTTTCCAGTTACTCGCGACCTTGCGACTAAGGGTTACCTTGGATCCCAAGCACTAGTCCACTCCCATAAGGTTCCAATCCTCCGACCGGATTGGGCCAAATCGTTCTCCTTCTTCTCATCCCGTCCCAGCGGAAAAGTTAGCCACTCATCGCAGAGGCACCAAGGAAGCCAGGCCTTCCATCACCCGCTCACCGTGCATTTCTACTCATCACCACATAAGTCCTTCTTACGCATCACAAAGATTTTTACGCACACCACCTTAGCGTGCGCATTTCACAATCATGGAATTTGTCGACTTAGCGTCGGAGTGGCCTTGGTGGGAGAAATCTGCCAGAGACCCTTCACCTCTTGTTTGTTGTTTGTGTTGTGCAGGTCCGTGTTTGAGAGGCGAGACCGGATCCTTCTTCAGAGCCCCGCGCTTAGGAATCCGAAGGCTCCTAATCCGTACAACAACCTTGGGGCCCGGACGCAACATTGGGCGCCGTCATGTGGAAACCGACAGAAGCCAAGTGTCATTTCCCTACCCAGCAGCTGAACAACCAAGCATGGTAAATACCAGAGCGCAGGCGAGTGCTCCGGCGGTGGAGACCACCGTCCAGGATGGAGTCCCCCCCACGGGGAACCAAGCGAACAACCAACCGGAGCCGGGCACCCGCCACATGGACGCGGAGTTAGACGCCCTGAAGGAGATCCTCCTCGCCGTATGCGCGAACACCGGGACCCCCGTGCCAGGGGCCGCCCCTCTAGCGGCCTAGGCATCAACTTCCAAGAAAGAAAGGCGTCGAGAGGCCACTCGCAGGAGGCGAGCCAATCGACTTGACCACGCAGCGGCCCCCGGCCCGCACCAGTGAAACGGCGAGAATGAGGCGGAAAGCCGCCGCCGATGACGCAGCGAGGAGGGCGGCC
Source organism: Nepenthes gracilis (assembly GCA_033239525.1). Classification (NCBI taxonomy): domain Eukaryota; kingdom Viridiplantae; phylum Streptophyta; class Magnoliopsida; order Caryophyllales; family Nepenthaceae; genus Nepenthes; species Nepenthes gracilis. The sequence goes on along the minus strand of BSYO01000016.1, from coordinate 14,460,222 downwards.
GAAGGACGCTCCCTCCGCAACTCGCGCGGCAACGGAGACCACGGCCGCAGGCTCCAATGGGGAGCGCGCCTCCCATGCAGAGCCGCCACCCCGACAAGCACGGGACGAACCCCGGTGGGAACACGGAGCTCCGCGCCGTCCTCAATCTTGGAAGGGGCTCTACGGATCCTTCGATGGAGGAGAAAGTCAAGGTGTTGTGGGACACCGCACAAGGAGAAGCCCACGCCCTCCTCCGCCAATCTCCGCAGTCGCCCGCCATGGACTGGACCTGCGGACACGGCCCTAACAGCAAGTTCGAATGCCGGTCATGGAGGGATACGACGGAAGCAAGGATCCCATGGACCATCTCAGCGCCTTCGCACCCACCTCACTTTACAAGGGGCAAGCGAGGCCCCGATGTGTCGAGCTTCCCCGTCACCCTTAGGGGCGACGCGCTACTCCGGTTCCATGGCCTCCCCAACTCCATATGCTCGTTCGGCAGGCTCGCCGATAGCTTCACAGGCGAGCGCCTCAGCCCCGAAGCGGGAGGAGAGACAACCATGGCACCTAGTCCGCCTCACGCTGAGGACGGATGAAAGCCTCAAGCGGTTCTGGACCGTTTCATCACCGAGGCGCGACGGATCCCGCCTCTCCGACGAATCAAGCTCGGTGCCTTCATCGCCACCTTGGCGGCGGGGGACTTCTTCAAGCACTGCGCACTCGCCACAGACTTTCGAGGAGGCGAGACCATTGCCGGGCGTATATCACGGCCGAAGAGGCCAACGAAGCAAAACGCCCGAGCGGGCGGACCGCCCCGGAGACCTCCCGAGCCGCCGGAGGAAGAAAGAGGGAGGACGGCGGCCCGGCCGCTTCATGGAGCGCCCAGCGGCAGACCCCACGCCACGGCCTAAGAAGGATTACAGCAGGCCTCTCTCGACCCCGCCAATGATAGCCGCACAAACATCCTCGATGAGATCCAGATGAAAGATTCTTCAGTGGCCAAAGACACCCAAGGGTCCCAGCGGCGGCAGACAAAAAAGTACCGCCGCACCACCGCCGTGCAGGGCACTCATCGAAACTGCGCACCTGCGCAGGCGGGAGATTGAGATCTGATCCGGCGAGGACACTGAAGAGATTCGTGAAAGGCTCGGGGCAAGAACTCCGCCCCCTCGACGGAGAACCCAAATGAGCCACCAAGAGCCCGCACGGCGGCGGCGTAGTCCACATGATCTCTTCCGCCAACACCTGTGAACGCCGAGGCACGGACCACGGAAATAGCTTCCCGAGTAGCAAGCGGGCGAAGTTAGGGGTTAGAAATGATGTCATTAGCTTTAGCAAAAAAGACATGGCACATGTAACTTCCCCCATACCGACCCCTTGTTGTATCGGCCCTCGTTTATGCCGGTGGTGATGACTACCACCGTGACGGGTCTTCATTGATAATGGAAGCTCACAAAATTTGCTGTATCTTACTGCGTTCACCAAACTGGGACTAAAATGTAGCCAAATGAGGGCAGCAAACGGACCGTTATACGGCTTGGACAACGAGCCTGTTCCAGTGCAAGGGATTATACGACTGGAAGTCACGATGGGGACTCACCCGCGCTCTATGACGCGCGAGTTGGCGTTCACTCGTCCGACCTTCCGTCTGATAAATGCCATACTCGGCACCACCATTCTGACGGCCTTGACCATCACATCCATCCCGCACTGGTGGTGAAATTTCCCACCCTCGGGGTGGGAGAAGTTCTAGGAGATCAAGAAATGGGGCGGACGTGCTACTTGTCCCAAATCAGTCCCTACGACACCTTGCGGACCAAGTGAAGACACGGACCTCCGCGGCGAGACGTCGCTCCAACAGCTCCTCGGGGAAGAGATCGAGGCGATCCGCTCGATCCCTCCGATCCGGAGCGGTGCGTCGGCATAGGGAAATCCCTTCAACCCGAGATCGCGATGGACTAATTACCTTCCTACGGACCAACTCCGATGTGTTTGCATGGGGCTCACGACATGCCGGGGATATCGGCCGAAGTCATAGTCCACAAGCTGGGCCTTGACGCGAGCCGAAAACCCGTCCCGGCAGCGGAGGAACCACTCCGTCCGAGAAGTTGGTCGCCATCGGGAAGAAGTGAAGAGGCTCTTGGACGCGGGATTTATCGGAGAAGTCCAAGACCGGAGTGGTCATTTGTCCAACGCGTCTTTGGTAAAAGAGCGGCGGCAAGTGGCGGATGTGTGTCGACTTCACCGCGTGAATAAGGCTCGCCCCAAAGATAGCTTTCCGCTCCCAAGGATTGACCAACTCGTGGACTCCACGTCCGGGCACGAATCGCTGAGCTTCATGGGCGCGTACTCGGGATACAACCCAGATCCGGATGGACCCGGAGGATGAGGAGCACACCTCGTTCATGACGAGACCAAGGGGACGATTGCTACAAAATGATGCCCTTGGTCTCAAGAATGCGGGCGCAACGTACCGGCGCCTCGTAAACAAGATGTTCGCAGCTCAAATCGGGCGGAATGTGGAGGTGTACGTCGACGATATGCTCGTAAAAAGCAAGGTAGCAAGGCGCCACGTCAACGACACAGGCGAGACCTTCCGGATCCTCCGACAACATGGGATGAAGCTTAACCCCGCCAAATGCGCGTTAAGGTAACCTGCGGAAAATTCTTAGGCTTCATTGTATCCCGGTAACGGAATAGAAGCCAATCCGGAGAAGATCAAGGCAATACTCGATTTGAACCCTCCGCGCCTGATAAAAAAAGAAGTCCAGGCGACGGGGCGGATAGCGGCCCTCTCACGATTTTTGGCCAAGTCACCGAGAAATACTTGCCTTTCTTCAAGGCGCTAAGGGGCACAAGTCGCACACGGGTTCGAATGGAGTGAAAAATGCGGCAAGCATTCGGGGAATTGAAGACTTATCTTTCCAGCGCGCCGCTCCTGAGCTCACCACGCGAAGGAGAAGATCTCTACCTCTACCTGGCAACGTCAGCTTCCGCCCTCAGCTCCGTGTTAGTGGCGGAACACGAAGGCAAGCAACAACCGGTGTATTACGTGAGCCGGTGTCTGCACGTGGACGTAGAAACCCGTTATCCGCACGCTGAAAAGATGGCGCTCGCACTCGTCTATGCAGCACGGAAGCTACGACCCTACTTCCAGTCACGTCGGATCGTCGTGCTAACTGACCAGCCGTTGAGGACGATTTCAGGCTGCGAGACATCCTATTGGCCCAAGTGGCTTGTCGAGCTCGGGGAGTTCGACCTGGAGTTCCGGCCGCGACCGGCCGTGAAAGGGCAGGCCCTGGCGGACTTCATTGTCGAAGCGGCAACGCCAGAACAAGCAGAGGACAACAACGCGGAGAAGAAGACGGACGGAGATCTCGCCGTATGGACTCTCAACGTGGACGGATCATCAACCCAGGCAGGCAGCGGAGCTGGTGTGGTGCTAAGGACGCCCGAAGGCATGGAGATCACATACTCCGTTACACTGGCCTTCCCGGCCACGAACAACGTTGCGGAATATGAAGCCCTCCTCGCGGCCTCGCGACCGCGAGGAGTGTTCCGCGCGGTCGGCGGTCGTGCGTAGTGATTCCGAGCTCGTGGTCAACCAGGTGAAAGGGAACTTGAGCCGCGAACCCACAACTAGTGAGGTATCTGGCGAGAGTAAGAACCCTGATCCCTGAGTTCGGTCAATTCGAGATCGAGCATATCCCGAGATCAGATAACGAACGTCTTGACCGGCCGCCCGGACGCGGCCGCGAATCCCGCGGAGCAAGACGCGAGGGAGCCTGGGAAGTCCTAAACGCGCCCGGCATCGACGCCGAGGACAAAAGAAGTAATGCGGATCGGCACGGGAGATAATTGGATGACGCCGCATATACGGTTCTTGTCGGAGGAACCTTACCGAGAAGACGCCAACGATGCCAAGCGGGTCAAGAAAGCGAGATGGTACACACTGCGAACGGAAGGTCATGACAGGCGGGGTACTCAGCTCCCCTCCTGAAATGTCTTACCCCAGAGGAGGCCGACTACGCGTTGGCAGAAGTGCACTTGGGGCTGTGCGGATCACACATTGGCGGGAAAAACCTAGCATTCAACGTCATGCGGCAAGGCTTCTACTGGCCCACCATGAAGCGAGACGCTATGGAGTTCGTCCGCAAGTGTGAAAGTTGCCAGGTCCATAGCAACATGACACACCGGCCGACACCGAGCTGCACTATCTCCGATCCCCATGGCCGTTCGCGCGAACGGGGCTCGACATACTTAAAAGCTTCCAATGGCAAAATGGACGGAGAAAATTTCGATCGTGGGTATCGACTATTTTACGAAATGGGTGGAAGCTGCCCCTCTCGCTAGGATCACCGAGCACAATGCGACGGAGTTCCTACGCCAAGGCATTGTTTGCCGCTTTGGGATCCCCCGAGGTTGTGGGTGGCCCGATAACGGGACCCGGTTCACCGGGAAACGCTTTTACAAAGTCGCCACAACCTCCGCATCAAGCTGGTGCACACATCCGTGGCGCACCCCGCCATCCAACGGCAAGTCGGGTTACCAACCGCACATTGCTCCATGGGATAAAGACCCGACTGGAAGACGCAGGGGCTCTGGGTGGAGGAGCTACCGTCGGTGCTATGGTCGTACCCGAGGCGACTACGAGGGAATCAACAAGGAAACGCCTTTCAACCTGCGGGCCGGGGTTGAGGCAAAGGGTTCCGTAGAAGTGGGAATGCCAAGCTGCGGGTCGAACACTTCGACCCAACTACCAACGCGCAAAAGCTCGGGGAAAGTCTGGACTTGCTCTCGAAAGTCGGGGCGCCCGTACAGCTCAACCGCCGCCTACCAGAAGCCGAGTGGCGCGATACTACAACAAGCGGGTGAAAGCACACCCGCTAGAAGTTGGAGATCTGGTCCTCCCGGAGCGTAGAGCGGGCTGGAAAGACCGCGACAGAAACAAACTCTCCCGGGATGGGAGGGGCGTTCTTCGTCTCCGCAATCCTCCGAGCGGAGCGTACAAGCTCACGCGCCCGAACGGCAAACTTGTCCGCGGACATGGAATGCCGCCAACTTAAGGAAATATTATCAATAATGCAACGGCCAGTAAGTTGCACGCGCATACATCTTGATGAGTGCTTGATCATGTTTCCTGTCTTTTGGTTAACGTTATCACTCTTATTGTCATATTGCATATTCATTCGTGTGAGTTGATAGCATGCATTGCACGATCAAATTAAACGACCTAGACTGCCCCTAAGTCGGGAGGACAAGCGTCCGTCCGCAAAACCAGTCCTTGGCTCAGTGCCAGGCGGTCCAGAGCAGACCGTCGCAGGACTCCGTCCTCACGCTAGATGGCACGGGACGGCTCTACTCACCATGGCCGCGCGCCCAGGCCCCGGCCACCCGGAGACTCGCCCGTGCTAGTCGGCCGGAGCGTCCCGGCCGTGAGTGAGACACCTGATCCAAAGCGATCCATTCCAAAGGCTACGCGCCCTCGACCCGTGCGGTCGAGACCATAGGCACAGGGGCTCTTGGAGAACCCACTCTACGGCCAACAAAACCTTAGGGCGTGCGGCGACCTTCTTGCACGGAAGAGAGCACCTCGGTCTACAATGGTCGTGGGCTGGGACCTCAACTTGGTGTTCATAACGCTTTGAGGTGGGAGCGACACACCTCCCGCATTATACGCGACCGAGGCCTAGACCCGTGAGTCCTATTACGCGGCCTGACCGGCTGCGCTAGCCTCGCAGAGCTCCGGGGGCTTGGCGGCGACATCCGCTTTACTGGATCGAGCTCCCCAAACGCGTGAGTCGTGGCGACATCCTCTTACGAAGGACGAGCACCACGCAAGAGGGCGCTGTATAGGGCCTTAATCGAGCGGCTCCAAAGGGCCCAATACTCAAACGCGAAGCATGATCCGGCAAGTAAAGCGAAGCAAAAGGCGAACAACGCCGTATGATAAAGGAAGCATGGACGCGAGGCGCAAGCAAAAGCTTCTCATTTATACAAACATTATACTGGCGACAAGCATGATACAACAACAAAAAACCAAACTCGGGACTTAACGGCGATGAAGCTAATCAGCGGTACTCGACGGGCCCTTCCTCGAGAACGTCTTGAGCGCGACGCCTCTCCTACCCCGGCGTTTCTGGATGAAGGACGCCGGGACGCGTGAGCCGCCGGGAGACGATCTGCGGCATGGCGGATGCCGTCCCAAAAGCGAGTGTCCATCGCCCGACCGCCACTCAAGGAGAATGCTGCCCAACCGCGTCCACAACTAGTCCAGCGATCCTTTCCTCCGCAGGCGAAGGAGGCCCTCTAATGCACGCAACTCTCCGCCTTGTTGCCCAGCCTCCTCGGTGAGGGATGCGATCCCCCAGCCGGTTGCCGCGGCAAGATGGTGCCGTCAGCGATGACCCGCTCAAGGCTTCCGCGAAAAGAACCCAGTAGCACCTCGACAGGGGACCGGGATTCTCGAAGCCCATGTACTGGAGAAGTAAAAGTATGACCAAGATGAGCGGCAAAGAAAAGAAGTCCAGGAAGGAAACAACCGTACGGAAAGGCTCATTCGGCGCAGAAGAGCCACAAACCGCCTATGAAAGGCCTCTCTCCGGGGCTCACTCTCCTCGACCGCATGGGGAGGGCTGGCCGGAAGGCCGGCCGCCGGAGAGCGCTTGAGCTCCCGCCCGAGGCCCGCCCGCCGCCCGCTAACTGAACCACATCCCACCCACGGAGCGTCACCGACCACCGAGCATGCGACCGTGCAGGCTCATCCAAAGGGGCCACCCTCTGGGGCTCCGTCTCCTCGGCCGTGAGGAGGGCTGATCGAAGGATCACAGCGGCAGAACACTCGGGGGCTCCGCCACGAGTGCGACCTCGCTTCCCCTTACCCGGCTGCTCACGGGCAGCGGCGGAGCCGTCCCAGCCTACGAGAATACCACCAGGATCCCGGGAGGCCCGTACGCAGAGACGGCTCAACAAGAATAGGCGGGCAATCTCGCAGCCCCCGGCCTCCAACGCGGGCCAGCGCTGAAACCGATGGCCTCTCAGGGCTATCCAAAACAACAACGTCCCCCGACGCCTCAGCGATACAGCCAGTAGGAAGGTCCCCAGTGGGTAGAGACTCGACCTCGCCGACTTCGTGAGCGGATGGCTCCGCGATCGAAGTCGACGAAGGTACGGCAGTTTCCCTTTGGCGGCGCGCCCTGGCAGATCTCGTCGGAGCCGAACTTCCCGCAACTGAAGAACCGACGACTCGCCTTCTCAACCTCCTTCGGTGAGGCGCTTCTGCTTCCCTCAACCTTTTGAGGGCTGCCGCGTCCTCATCATTGCTTGAAGAACGCAGCAGAGAACAACTCTCCTCCGCAGCATCGCCGGGCTGCGGATGAGTCTCCGTATCTCCAGGACCTCCCTGGACCGGCCCAGCTGCCGCCCAGCCAGCGGGAGGACCCCATCTAGCAATCTCGAACGTGATAGGGGAAAGGTAGTGGCCCCGTTTCTTAAAGTTCTTCTCCTCAGACTGAACGGCGGAGATCAGCTTCGAGGATTCAGCGATGTCCTCATCGGTAGGCTTGTTCCGGAAGAACTCCGAGATCGGGCCCCACCCTCTCGGAAGCTCATACTCAAAAGGCGTCTCGAGGAAGAAAAAGCGCTCCTTCCAGCCCTTAACGGAATCAGGATTTGTGCCACGAAGGTTGAATCCACGCCTGGGGTGAGCGATATCCAATCCTCCGACTTCGAGGCCCGAAAAATTACCACCCGCCTTCGCGTCAAAATCGCACCGGTGCATGATGGCGAAGACGCACGGAGACACCGGAGTAGCGTAAGGCGTTAGGGTGAAGCACCGGCCATGGGAACTCCCAAGTGTATCGACTATTGCATGCAAAGAAGCGGTCAATGAAATACGAAGTCCTCCCTTCGGATGGTACTCATAAAGCGTTATAAAGCCCTCTCGGAGGAGCGTCGGCTCTATCTTGAGGACCAGGAGCAAGGGAAATCAGCTCGCCGGGAATCGCATAGTCTACCCTAAGGGAGGCAATATACGCCTCAGTCAAAATCGATCTGGTGTTGCGAACACCATGGCGAACAGCTCTGCGGACACGGGAAGAAGAAGAACCTTCTGTTTTCGCTGCCATTTGTTTTTAAGAACTTCAAAAATGAAGGTAGAAGAAGTCAGCGGAAGGAAAGAAACGATTGGCGTCCGGTTTAAATAGACAACGCCCGCAAAGAGGCGGGAAATCGTGCCACCGCCGGCGGGATGAGGCACGTGGCGGCATCCCAAAGACACCGCGAGAACTCCAATCGAGTGCCATGATGGCTAGGCGACAAAGCTGCCAGGCACGCGACCCTTCGGGGATCGGCTAGCACCCGCGTTGGCGCCGCCCCGATTAAATACGGGCTCACGGTGGCGAGCCCCCAATTGATGAGCGCAAAAAAAAAAAAAAAAAATAAAATAAAATAAAAAAAAAAAAAAAAAAAAAAGGAGAAGAGAGAAAACAGCCAAGGAACAGGAAAATCCGACGGGAGAAACAATACGAAAGGCGGAGTTCTCATTACGGCGAAATATTTCTGGTTACAACGCTAACAGAAAAAGAAGTGCTCCACAAAGATCAAAGCGATTATTGGAACCGAGAGGCCAGCGTAAGAACTTTGGGCGCGGTAATCCACCAACCCGACCACGAGATCGGACCTTGCAAGTGCGAGGATCTAGGGCGCCCGCGCGGAAGTTTGGATCCTCCAAGAAGGGCCAGCCTCACAGTATATCCGGGCGGCGTCCCGTAGGGCCCGTCCCGGGATCGGATTCGGTCCTTCGTTATGAAGCTTCGACCCTAACTCTGACCGCAACTCGGCGACCTCAGCTTCATGTCGCTTCTTAAGCTGCTCGAGCTCCGCTTCAAGGGCCAAGATACGGGCCTGCGCCCCCACATTAGCTTCCGCTAGACGAGCGGCCCGAGCCTCAGACTCGGCCCAGGCGCCCTCCAAATATGCAACACGGGCCCTGAGCCGCTCCACTCTTCGCGGCGGAGCCATTGCGAACCGTGGAGGTGTCCCTCGACTCCGAGAAGGGCCGGCAACCGTGGTCTCGGAGAAGGCGCTTCCAAAGACGCCCGATCTGAAGAGCGGGGCCGTGAGAGCCGGATTCGGACTCGTGAGAAGAATATTCTCAGTCATTTGGAAAAGTCCGCCATTTGATTTCTGGCGGCAGGAGATCGAGCGCAAAGGTCAAGACAACCGAGAGGACGAAAAGTCAGAAGGGAGCCAAAAAGTCGGGAAAACGTTTAAATAAGCAAGTTTTCTCCCGAAGAGGCTATGAAACCGAAAATCGAACGCATTTAAAGCGAGGCAAATGAAGGCTTGCCGCGTGGAAAGTTCCCGAAAACTCGCACGCTTCCCGGATGAAATAAATTCTCAATGGGCGCGGCAGGCATTAAATGCGCCCCCGTCTCGAGACATGACGGTTGGCGAGAGACCCCACGGGCTCCACAGGAGCGACACGTGGACCCTCGGGGCAATATGCCCGGAAAATCAAAACGCATTCACGAAGGCAAGACAAAAGTTGAAGACAAAATGGACTACTGTTATTAACAAATGCTTCCTTACAAAGTACAAGATCTACAACCATGGAGCTACGGAAAAAATAAAAAAGAAGGCTGCAGGCAAGCCCGGTATGCCCCCGTACCTCGCCCAGGTGAGCCCGGCGACGGAGAGGTCAAATCAGCTTGAAGTTTTGCCGGCGAATTGGGCGAAGCAAGGAGCGGCCCGGTGGAAGTCTCCGTGACCAATCCACTGTCCGGGAAGCACTGAAGCCGGCGCGCTCCGAAAAGTCCGATGTCAAGCCCGACTTCCACAAGAGGGCTACTTACCTCGCACCCCTTCTATGGTGAGTCGCCGGCCTGCGCGACGGAGAGACTTCTCCTCGAAAGCCGTCGAAGCGGGAGAGGATACTCGGAGGAAGTCAAAGAATCCGCCCAGCCCCGGCCACCACAACCAAGAAGGAGGCGCACGACGACGGCGGGAATGGCCGAGCCACTCACATTTGCGGAGAAAGCAAGCCATGAGGCTCTTGACATGACGGTGAACACCAAGAGCTCCGAGCATGCGGCCGATCCACCCAATTCCTTCTCGAGTGCCCACCGAGGCGGGCAAAACCAGGATCCTCTCATCGTCTCCACGAAGGTCAAGCTAAGGCACGAGTTCAACCAGTTTGGGCACCCGGCTATTTATAGGCAAGACACGGGCTGCCCTCTCACCCAACAAGAACACGGTGTCCAAAACGTCTTTTCGGGCGATGGCGCGACCACCGCGTCGACGCAACCCAAGGCGCGCGAATCTCGCCGGGCGAGGTGACAGGCAAGAAATGGCTGGCCTCGGCCTCGGGAAAGGCGCGAATCGAAGACGACAAAAAGTGGCGCGGCACGAGGAAGGGCGAGACCGTGGAAATGGGCCAATGGACATGCTGGCCCGACCACCGGGCCGGCCCGGGCATGGGGGCTAGTGTTGGGTCCGTGTTCCGCCCATGAGACAGATCCGTGGCCCACAAAAGCAAACAATGCCCATGAGAAAAGGAGGAGCACGCGAGAAAGCGTCGGCCCGACCCAGCCGGGAATGGTCGCGTCACGCTAACGGAAACTGCAGCGCATTAAATGTCGTCGCCAGGAACAGGAGTGAAAGGCGGAAAGGCTAGCTGATAGAGGCATAGCCGGCACTACGCCCACGCCATCAGTGCTGTCTGCAGATCGCCAACCACTCTCTCTCAAGGAAAATCGGCGTGATCGACGGCGCTCGCCAGCGTGCGACACGCTATCGGGACAGCCGGCGTGGCCGTGCGGTCAACGACCCAGGCAACGGGCGTCTTGGCGCCCAAGAGTCCAAACAGGAGGAGGCATATAAGCGCTCTCACCCTCCAGAGAAAAAGGAGGCTGACTCTGAATTTGGATTCGAACTCTGAGAACGGTTTTCTGGTTCTGCGACCTTGCGACTAAGGGTTACCTTGGATCCCAAGCACTAGTCCAGCTCCCATAAGGTTCCAATCCTCGGCCGGATTGGGCCAAATCGTTCTCCTTCTTCTCATCCCGTCCCCGGAAAGTTAGCCACTCATCGCGAAGCACCAAGGAAGCCGGCCTTCCATCACCCTTCCACTGCATTTCTACTCATCACCACATAAGTCCTTCTTACGCATCACAGCATTTTTACGCACACCACCTTAGCGTGCGCATTTAATCAATGCGGGAATTTGCCGACTTGAGCGTCGGAGTGGCCTTGGTGGGAGAAATCTGCCAGACCCTTCACCTCTTGTTTGTTGTTTGTGTTGTGCAGGTCCAGGTTCTGAGAGGCGGAGACCGGATCCTTCTTCCAGAGCCCCCGCGCGCTTAGGAATCCGAAGGCTCCCTAATCCGTACAACAACCTTGGGCCCGGGACGCAACAGTAGTAATAAAATAGACTATAATTTTTTATGACCATAGAAATGATATTAGAAAACTCATAAAATCGGTAAGGATATGGCAAAATCTTAAAAATCTATTGAATAATTATTTATATTTGATTTTTTTTTGATATTTTGAGTAATTATTTCTTTTCATTAACTTAATTCACATATATGATTTTCTTGACTATTTATGGTTAAGGTATAAAAAATTATATAAAGATATTAAGTCTCAATAAATATGAAATATATAGTATCGTGATATAACTTATGGTTGTATGATATTGAACTTCATATCCTGAATGATTGAAGTTATTTAAATAGATACTTATAATTCTATGAATAATATGCATTAAGATATTTATGAATATTATATTGAGAGGCGTTGGATTTTACATGTGATTGAAATTGAGTATTTTATACTCCATTTAAACTTATACCCAATTGGATAATGAGAATATATGCATAGCATATTTTGAGTTTACCCGGAGAAATAACAAGAAGATTGATTTTTTATATTAAGTTTGATACTTATATATTTCAGGTGGCAAGATATCATTAAACTATATAACTGATTACTTGTTAAATTTGTGAACATCAGTACCTCATAGATTATACCCAAATGTTGAAAGTGAACACATAGTTGTTAGTTCATAATAACATATAGGTTCCAATGATATTATTGAGATGTCACATATTGTTAGAATCTCTATTAGAATAAGTTCAATAGAATATATATTTTTATTGATAATCGAATTTGGTGGAATCCTAATTATAATTCTGATAGTCAATTGTAATGTGGCTTTTTTGTATGGCTATGATATAACGTTGAATCTCAAATAATTATTAATTTATAATATGTTACTATTAATTTTGTATATATTTGATATTATATATAAGATACTTTATTATATTTTAATATAGTTAATTTTATTCACTTATTAAAAATTTGGCTCACCAGTTGCATTGTCTTGACTCCATAATAGATGAGGTCTATAGCAAATTAGAAGAGATTGTATATTTGTTGCAAAGGTTTTGGGTAAAAATAATCCTAGAATCTAATAGATTCATTATGAGAATTTATAAGACTCTTCTATTATTTTATTAGTTTTGAATATTTTTATCAAGACTATATCCCAAGGAGTTAAGATATTATAGATGTTTATAATTTTTTTTGTTTTATTAAGATGATATTTATTATATATATTTTATTTATAATATATTTATTATGAGTATTCGTGGTTTAAAATTTTTCATATGGTTGATTTGCACCGAATTGGGTGATTTGGGTCCCATTGGCCGCAATAACAATATATTGCTGTTTACTAGAGGTGAAAATTGATCATTTAGAAGACACAGTAAAACAAGCTTTACGTCACAAGATGAAGAAATATTATTTTATTGAATAATGACAAGAAAAATGAAGAGCACTGCGAGAGAATCTTGGCCAACACTAGCTTTATTATCCAATTATTTATGTTGGGATCTGAATCGCTAATTTAAACAGTAAAAAAATATTCAATAATTCATAATAAGTACATAATAATCACCAATAATGAAATAAAATATAACTTTTACGTAAAAAATCCTCTTAAGAATGAAAAAAAAATGACGGGATGATACGTTCAAAATATTTCTACTATACAATCAGTTCGGTTACACGAACCCTATAAATTTAAGAACTAGGCACCTTGCAATAAATAAATTGAGTAATAATAAGTATAAGATAAAAGAATAGAAAATATAACTGGTAAAATATTTTTCTCAACTCTAAGTATAGCGTACTCAAGATCAGCGACGATTAGAACATGTTTCGTAACCCAACCGGATACTCAAATATTTCCTTTTTTTCCTTTTCTCTCTCTTTCTCTTCTTTTTCTCTTAAAAACGGCGTTCTAGGTCTCAAAAAATGCAAGTGATTAATCCTAAAAATGCGTCAGCGTGTTTTTATATTGTAAATCGCGCTCAAGCGTCCGTCAAGTGCGTCTCAGGCGCGGGTGCCACTTGGAACGGCGCCTCGGGTACTCCTTGAACGCCCGTCTATTGGATTCGACACCTCGAGCGCCCATTGAGTGCAACCCGAGCACACGCCCACTATTATCAGCACCTCAGGCGCACCTCAAACGCTCTCCATTTGGAATCGGTTCTCATGCACTTGTCACAGGCTCCGTATCAGTACAGTACCCACGTGGCCTTTTCAAACCACCAAACGACACATCAAATGAGTATGAGCTCATACGAAAATGACCTATAATCTAACAATTTGTTATTTACATTTCTTGTTAATTGATTGCTAAGTGTATATCTTGATTTGATACCATTTGTGTAGATGGACATCACAATTGATGTAAGTAGTATAAATGTATGCTCATCTGTAAGAATAACCAACTGAATTTCGAGAACAGGTGTATCCATTCTTTCCTTCGCCTCCTCTATCTTTTCCTTCTGCTCTCTTCTTTTCTGCTGCTGCTTTCTTTTTCTTTTCTTTTTTCTGCAGATGCATTTTTTATATTACATATTTTTCCCTGACTGGTAACTATATTAATGTCAGTGGCAGTGTAGATATAGTCAGCATTAACCCCAAAGTGAACACATCTATGTCTTGAAAGGCCGACTGCATCAGAACGATGGAACCTCCAAGAGTCGATCAAATCCCTTTGCAGTTTCCTCGCAGTGAAGCAAACTCCATGCCCGTGATCTCACGCAGAACTATACACCTTGTAAAACCAAGTGAAGTAACATCAATCAGACTCGTGACTACTGATTAAATTCTATCATTTAAGTCACCCATGCCAATTGCATTAACTAATATCGTCACTATTGGGGCAAAACGCGCGGAAGACCGAGCGGACACAACGCTCGGACAGGAACAGAGAGCAAAGCTCTCGGACGGTCGGGAGAGGTAGAGAGAAATATGAGAGGGAACACACGAATTTAACGTGGAAAACCCTTCGTTAAACAAGGGAAAAACCACGAAAGAATACACTATAAAGGATTGTTTACAAGTGTTAGCTACACAAGCTCAAACTAAAGAAAAGTAATCTCAAGTGTACAACTTTCTCTTACTAAAGTGTTTCTCTCACAAGTCTCTCACAAAGGTTGCTCACAAAGGCACACTTATATATATACACGTCCGGATGCCGGCGTGGATTGCCGGCCAGGGCAGCAGCCAATCAACCACCTGCAGCCACCATTCTCAGCCGGCAGGTGGTGGGAAAATGGCGCAGAGGCACATGGCAGCCGCAGGCATGCGTGTCGAGATGACGATCCCCACCACTGGAAAGTCAGCTTCTCCCACTGCGGCGTCAATCGGCGATCTGCGAAACGCCACCCGCAGCCCACGTGAGCAGAGTCCACGTCTACGACAATAGGCTCCTCGTCTACTGTGCTCGGACATTACCAAACAAGAGTCCTCGTCCAAAGACGCAAAGAGTACTCGTCCATTCCTTCTCTGGAGTCCGCGGACATTCCACTCGGGAGTGACCCCAACAAACTTCCCCTCACGACCGAGTGGGAGTAAGGTCAGTTAGACCAGCAATGGCACAACAAGTTTCTAACTTTCCCTTTGGCAAAATCTTGGTCATCATGTCTGACCCATTATCGTCCGAGCGGACCTTTCCAATTGACAGCTGCCCATCATCAAAAACGTCTCTCACCCAATGATATCGCACGTCAATGTGCTTTGACCGAGAATGGAATGAGGAGTTCTTACACAAGTGAATGGCACTCTGACTGTCACAAAGGATCTCGTACGCCTCTTGCCTTAGACCCAATTCTTGGACGAACCTTTTCATCCACAGCATTTCCTTGCAGGCCTCGGTCACGGCAATGAACTCTGCTTCTGTGGTCGAGAGAGCGACGCACTTCTAAATTTGACTGCCCGGAGACCGCCCCCAAAGAAATTTCACCAAGTATCCGGACGTTGATTTCCTAGAATCAACGTCCCCGGCCAAATCTGCGTCCGTGTACGCAATTAACTGAGGCTTCTCTTCTCCAAACATCAAACCCACCTTGGAGGTCCCGCGCAAATATCTGAAGATCCACTTCACCGCAGACCAATGCTCCATCCCTGGGTTTGATAGAAATCTGCTAACAAGGCCAACCGCATGTGCAATGTCCGGCCGCGTACACACGGCCGCGTACATAAGACTGCCAACGGCCGAGGAGTAAGGAACCTTACTCATACGCGCCTTCTCTTTGTCCGAGGACGGACACTGCTGCTTACTCAGTCTGAAATGGTTGGCCAGTGGGGTGCTGACAGGCTTGGACCCTTCCATATTGAATCTTTGAAGCACCTTTTCAATATAACCCTCCTGTGACAGCCAAAGCTTCTTGCCCCCTCGGTCGCGAGAAATCCTGATTCCCAGAATCTGTTTCGCCGGTCCGAGGTCTTTCATGGCGAAAGACTGTCCCAGTTGCTTCTTCAGCTCCATGATCCGAGCACTATTTTGTCCGACAACAAGCATGTCGTCCACATAAAGGAGAAGGATGACGAAATCGTTGTCCGAGAACTTCTGCACAAAGACACAGTGGTCCGAGGAAGTCTTATGGTAACCTTGTTGACCATAACAGACTCGAACTTCCTACCCCACCGTCTCGGAGCTTGTTTCAGCCCATACAAGCTCTTCTTCAAACGACAAACAAGTCCCTCATTTCCTTTAACTTCAAAGCCATCCCCGTTGCTCCATGTAGATCTCTTCCTCTAGATCTCCATGGAGAAAGGTCGTCCTGGACATCTAGTTGCTCAACCTCCGGTGTCAACGCCTTGGCTGCCCGAGGCACCACACGGACCGAGGACATCTTCTGTGGCGCAAAAATTTCATCAAAGTCAACACCCTTTCGTTGACCAAATCCATGACCACAAGTCGTGCCTTGTGTCTTGGGCGCTCGGGTCCTCGGTTGCCTTCGAGGCGGAAGACCCATTTGTTCTTGAGCCTTCTTCCCCTTAGGCAATTTTGCAGTGGAAACGTATGGTTCTCATGGAGAAGTCATTTCTTCCTCATGGCTTCAACCCATTTATCCTTCTCAAGACTACTCATGGCCTCTTCAAGTCCTCCGGTTCTCCCGCACCGCATGGGAGGACAAACTCATGGCTGGAAGGCGGACGGACGGACGTCTCACTGCGGGCGGCCGTCTCACTTGGGCTACCTCATCCTGCCGAGGTACCACTTCTTCAACCTCGATCCCGAGGCGTCGTACTCGCCTGATCCCGGTTGGCGATTACCCTTGATCCGAGGACATCGGATACAAGAGGCACGGACCAGACGCAGTTTCAATCTCAACCGTGTCCGTCCGGGAGGTGCTAGAAGGGGACTTCACATTTTCTCAATGTCCTCTATGGTCTCGTCCTCAACGAAGACCACGTCACGGATCGAACCGACTTCCTCGTTTTGGGTCATAAAGCACTGTACCCAAATTCCTCCTCACCATAGCCCGAAAGACACATTGTAGCGTCTTTGGCTCCGGTTTAGTCCTCTCATCTCTCGGAACATGGACAAAGGCCTTGCAGCCCAAAAGTCCGAGATGACTATATCTTTGTTCTTTCCCGTCCAAATCGGCTCGGGAACTTCCCTGCGTGCGAGAGGCTTGCATCAAGCGGTTAATAACATGGGCGGCCGTCCTCAAGGCCTCGGCCCAAAAAGATCCTCGCAGCCTTGCCTCAGACAGCATGCACCTAACCCTTTCCATGAGGGTGCGGTTCATCCTCTCGGCCACTCCATTCAGCTGTGGCGTCTTTGGTGGAGTCTTCTGATGTTTGATGCCATGAGCTCTGCAGTAGGCATCAAACCGCCCAATGTACTCGCCACCGTTGTCGCTCCTTATTGCCTTTAGTCTCCTCCCGGTCTCCCGCTCAACAAGGGCGTGGAACTGTTGAAATATTTCCGCGACCTGGTCCTTGGTCTTCAGTGGAAACACCCACAACTTCCTCGAGCAATCGTCTATGAAGGTCACAGAAATCTGCACCTCCAAAGACTTCTCGGGAGAGGGCCACACACGTCCGTGTGTACAAGCTCAAGATCTCGGACTTCTTGGAAGTTACGTCTCCAGAGAAGGAGACTCTTCTTTGTTTCCCAGCCATGCAGTGAGGACACGTCCTAGGCATGTCTCCATCCACCTCAGGGATGAGACCCTTCCTGGCCAAGTGACCCATGCCCCGCTCACTCATGTGTCCGAGCCTCTTGTGCCAAAGATCCGAGGACTCCGCACTCCTCGTGGCATTCACCTCAGCCACTTCAGCCTGAGCTTTTAAAACATAAAGCCCAGATGCCTTAGTACCTCGGGCAATGACCATGGAGCCCTTGGTCATTTTGATCTCTGCGTCGCGAGAGAAGACGCTGCGGTAGCCTTCATCATCGAAATACCAACCGAGATGATATTCGGCTGATGTCGAGGGCGTGCGGGCGTCCTTTAAAGTCGGCGGCTCCGGTACTCATCACCCAGCGTGATGTCTCCTCGTCCTATGAACTCGGGACGTACGCTTGTGCCCATTCTCGGTACTCCCGGGGCACAATGAGCATAAGTGGAGCTGATTCTCTCACGGAGGTAACGTGGGATAGCGCCGAGTCCACTACCCAATCAGAGGCCCATTACGCCCACGCCCATCAAGTCCTCGAGACTCACAAGTTAAGAGGAGATCGCTCCTGTCACAACAAGAGACCGAGGACTCTTCCTCGCCTCGTCTCTTTTCGCCCTTACGCTTCCCGTTCTCACGCTTCCATTTGTAGCGAGAACTTTTGATGTGGCCCTTCTTGCCACAATGATGGCACTTCATGTCTTGATACCGAGAACGTGACTTACTCCGCCCTTTGTCTTGGACTTTGGGCCACGTCCTCGGCTTCTTCCCCTCGATTCCGTGACAAGAACCTCGGGCTGCAGAGAGGTAGACGTTCCCTGAGAAAGCCGTCGTACTTCCTCGTTCAGCACAGCTCCCTTCACCATCTCCAGTGTCACCACACTGTTCGGAGCTGTGTTCGCGATCGTGACCCTCATGGTTTCCCATGAGTCCGGGAGAGTTGCTAGGAGCCAAAGTCCTAGCACATCGTCCTCGAACTTAATGCCCATCTTGTTGAGCCGGTCCACGCATCCCTCGAACTCGTTTAAGTGGTCGATGTGAAGATCCGTCCTTATGCTAGATATGGACCAACCGCATCAAATGGTAAATTTTATTGTTACGGTTTGGAGGCAAAGAGCTTCTCGGCTTCTCCCAAAGGGCTTTGGCATTTGTCTCCCTACGAACGTGGTTGTACACGTTCTCGTCCACAAAGCTGCCCGGATGAAGCCGCACACCTGTTTGTGCTCCAACGCCTTGGACCTCGTCCGTTTTATCGACGGTTTTCGGAGGAGAAGACCGGATCATGCATAGACTTGACGAAAAGCAAGTCGGACATTTTGCTCGCCGGATGTCAAAGTTTGAACAGTTCAAACAAATCATCTTCTTTGCCAAACTCCATTTTTGATAACAAGCAAAAAGATCACCATAATAAACAGCCTTGTCTCTGATACCACTTATTGGGGCAAAACGCGCGGAAGACCGAGCGGACACAACGCTCGGACAGGAACAGAGAGCAAAGCTCTCGGACGGTCGGGAGAGGTAGAGAGAAATATGAGAGGGAACACACAAATTTAACGTGGAAAACCCTTCGTTAAATAAGGGAAAAACCACGAAAGAATACACTATAAAGGATTGTTTACAAGTGTTAGCTACACAAGCTCAAACTAAAGAAAAGTAATCTCAAGTGTACAACTTTCTCTTACTAAAGTGTTTCTCTCACAAGTCTCACACAGTGGTTGCTCACAAAGGCACACTTATATATATACACGTCCAGGATGCCAGCGTGGATTGCCCGCCCGGGGCACAACCACCCAATCGCCACCTGCAGCCACCATTCATCGGCGGTGGTGGTGGGAAAATGCGCAGATCACATGGCAGCCACAGTATGCGTGTCGATGACAGTCTCCCACACCTGAAAGCTGCTCCCACCTGCGGCGTCAGCGCGGTCTGCCCGGCCACCGCAGCCCACGTGAGCAGAGTCCACGTCTACGACAATAGGCTCCTCATCTACTGTGCTCGGACATTACCAAACAAGAGTCTTCGTCCAAAGACGCAAAGAGTACTCGTCCATTCCTTCTCTGGAGTCCGCGGACATTCCACTCGGGAGTGACCCCAACAGTCACAGCTGCTACATAGCATGATGTCAAGTTGGTTAAAAAAAAAACCCAAAATTGGCAAACTTACAGCGAAATGCCAATCTAAAAATGTCAGAATATAGAACTATTCTCAGATTTTTACGTAATAGTTTTGAAGTTTCAGTTCAGTTGGATCCCTCCATTCCATGGTATACAACCCTTCTTCCTGTATAGTCTATAATTTTCTCGCTGCTCATTACAATAAAAACTAATGTCAACGAACATAAACTGAAGATTATAAGAGAAAACAATGAATTCAGCAAAGTTCCCCAACAATTCTAAGGCAACTTCAATCTGATTATAAGCTACCTTTTCTCTCCCTCCCTGTCTCAATGCTTAACTCTAATTTGAAAATATGAAAAGTAGAGAGCATTTTGCGTACATTTAAGTGAATAATGGTAAATATTATTAAGGAGTAATTCGATATTTCATTCAGGTAGGACAGTCAAGCAATAAATGAAATTGAAAATCACGGTAAAACTGCAACGGAAACTGTTGGGTACAGTATTTATCTGGTTGATTTTATCCATCAGTCCAACAAGGCTATGGTTTATAGGCCAAGAAGAAAATATTGTCCGATCCATTATGTCTAAGCACAGAAAATATAGCGTTTGGTATTGACCAAAGTCTAGTCAAAATAAATTAAAATCCAACAGGCAGTTAAATAATTATTAATTAAAAGACAAATCGAACTAAATTATATGTCTAAATGGTTGCTTATCAGAGTGTTTAGCTGAACAGTTAGTTCAACTAAACAGTTCATCCGATCAAGCAGCTTGTAGATTCTACAGTTAGCCTAAGTAATGGTCTCCGGACAAGCAAATATCATTTGTTCATTCTTTAGGCGTCCAATCAACCCATGATCATAATGACCGTTGAACTAACCAATTTTCAACTGGCTCGCCTTTTAAATCATGGCCTGCTATTTTTTTTAGAAAAATGTCAACAAATGATAGTGTAGCTATAAATATGCCCCTTTTCTCCCAATAAGGGAATGGGTTTTGAAAAACAAGGAGTAGAGTATAACTTTCCAACACACTTATTTGAACATTGGAGTTAATACCACGATGTGTGTCTCAATTTTTTCAGAGTTATCGTTGACTTTTGTGTTGTGCAAGATTTAAATAAAATGTTTGATAATCTAATTCAAATTTATTTAAATCATAATTTATATTTTAAATACGAATAAATACAGTTATCATAATGATCAAGCGAGAGGTAGTATGACACTTTTCAACACAAGCAGATACCATATAAATACTTCCACCATCCTTCTTTTTAGTGATTGGAGGAGAATTTGTTGAGGTTCAACCTGGACACACACAATCCGACGTAACGGAATAAAACTTGAACCCCCTATCACACATTAACCACCACATCCATGAGTATTAAAAATACAATAATGCATAATATTTTAACGTAAAAAATTATTTTCAATTAAAACAAAATTATGAGATAAATTCTAAATAAATCAACTATAACAATAATAGTGTCGGTTATAAGTAACCCCTTCAAAAATCTCATCACTATAATTTCATATAAAGAATGATTAATTACAACCCTCTTAACGCATCTAACAACCCACAAAAAAAGATATTACAAGTAATAAGAGCAATCAAAGAAAATATGTCTTAGAAAATCGTTCTAGAATAACATACCCAACATTAGCGAATAATAGAATTTAAATTGGGTCTCAACTGGATGTCAAACATCTTCTTCTCTTTTTTTCTCTTCACGTTCTATGCGGTGCTCGTTGTGTGAGATTTGATTTCATAATACCCTAAAAATGCATCAAATGTACTTTTATACTATGAGCTAGACTCGGGCGACCCTCAGGTGCAGGCGCCCTTAGGTTTGACGCTCGGGCGCTTGTTGCGCGTTCTTCATTCACATAAATATTATCATATTCGTATAAATATCATGCGACCCTCCAATAACTATTTATTTATTATAACATTTATAAAAAAAAGTGATCAAAACTTAATAGAATCAACATCTCACTTGAATTTATTTACCAAAAAAGCCAAAAAAACTAGGATATAATGTGATCTCGTATTCTTCGTATTACTCTTCCTGTTTTTCTTTCCAGAACCTAATTCCTTCTCTGTCTTTCTCGCTTGTTGGACTTCCTTGTAAGAATTTATTTAATAAAGATATAAATATTAATTTTTAATATTTTTATTATTATATTTTTTTACTAATTAATTATATATATAAATATATTTATATGTCTATATCCATAAATATTAAATTTTGACTAGTCAAAAATAATATGTAATTTCAGAATCACACCAAAATTGTTATTGTTTCAAAGAATTTGGAAATAATTTTTTTCTCTTCTTTTTCTTTTAGAATTTATAAAGATTTTCTACAAATTTTATATATTATAAAATGACAATTATGAATGTCTTATTATAGAGTGGGAGAGAACCATTCTTAAATTACTAAAATATAAATTTTTTTTTATCAAAGGGTATATTTTAAATAGATATGTTATTTAATTTTTTTTTCTAATTAATTATAATTTATTAATATATTTAAACTAATTATATAGGATTATATAATTTAATTAAAATTAAATAAATTAATAAATTATATAATTTATTATATGAGATATTTTTTTAATATTCTTTTACTTAACCCATGTAACAAACATATTTATTAAAATAAATAAAATAAATTTTAAGTATACAACATCATAATCCTCTATCAATTTAAATATCCTAATACGATAATTAGTAACCATCAAATGCGATTCATGAAAGTTTCATATCATTAAACGATAACCTTCCTTTTATATATCACAATACTTACAAATTATATGATTAGAGTCTTAAATAAGAAGTATTTATACGATATGATAATAATATTTTAATGAGAGATTGTCTCGGTTGTCTGAGCAGCCATATTCTCAGAGGGAGGAAAGAACGATAAGAGAGGTAAATGGAGGAAGAAGAAAGTATCAATATATTATCGGACTCCGTTGAAGCGAAGCGGCTTTTGTGGTTGCTGTTTACTTCCTTTCAGGTTTCTGTTCCCAATTTCTTCAGAAAACTGGTCGTTGGGCTAATTGGCCACATTCAAGCATAAAAATCCGCCATTATTTTCCGTATGCCTCCGATCTCCATGACTGATTTTGTCATGGTAAGTGAAGGTAGGAGTAAATGGAATTTCGAACTGCTGCAGATGTAATAAATTATAGAGGTGGCTTGCTTGCATTCAGATTCAGTTGCGATCATCTTCTAACTCTTCAGAAACAGAAAGCGGACAGAGACGACACGCAATTGGTGCGAAGGCCGTCGGATCTTATGCCGACCGGCGGTACTGGCAGCGCTCTCTTCACTTTTCTCATTTTATTTCAGGGAGAGCGGCTAAGTTTGGCCCGAAATAAAAAGTTAAATAAAGAGGATATAAATTATATTAAATTTTTATAATAGTTAAATAATATCCATCTTTCGTTTTTTTATTTTTTTTTATTTTAATCTTAACCTTTAAATTAAAAAAAAATTCTTGATAGATAACGGCAGTATTGGAATCCGGGGGGCGTCCTTCTCCTCATCTGAACTGTCGGATGTAAAATCCGACGGCCCACACATTTTGAATGGATAATATAACGTGGATCGTTTGATTTTAAATTTAATCATCCAAAACACGTAATCGTCGAATTTTACATCCGACTGCCCAAATTAAGAGAAAGACGGTCCTTCTCCACTGGGGAGAAGGACGCCCCCTCAATCCGGCAGTATTGACCATTAAAAGCACCAACAAGGCCTATATTTTATATTCAGAAAAAGTTTAAAAATATATATATTTATAGTTATTTTTTATAATCATTTTATAATATTTAAATATTGAAATACAAAAATATAACTATTTATATTTTTTTATTTTTAACAATATATAAAATTTTGACCGTGGGATTCTTACAAAATAGCTTCCATGGTGCTCAACGATGGAGACTCCCCAGGTACAATTGAGCTACTTCCCCCTTATAAAAATACTCAAACCGATACCGCAATATGCTTAATTTCAAGAAATTCAATTGTCTCAATAATTAATAACCAGCAAAGTAAAAGATATCGAATTTCTTCAACATTTAATACAGACCCATAGAAATCAATCGCATTATAATTTGGCATGCAACAGCAAGAACATAATATACTGGGCAAATACAGCAAATTTACAGCTTGGTTATCTACAATTCAGGTAATAAGCAACATAGATTCAGCATTAAATAGAATCAAATGTCACAATGGTTTCACTTCATCTCCAACTTCAAAATGCATGCAAGTCAGACAACCCACATTTATTATTATTATTATTATTATACGTGCTACAGAAATTAGCTTCATGCAACTTAATTACAATATAAAACACAAATCATCCCCCCAAAAAAAAATGAAAATTTCCCCAGCACAGTGCATACTACAAACTTGCAACCTTGCTTCACAAGATCATAACATCTTAAAAAATGAAAATAAGATAGGCTTGTGTTGTTCCATACAAGCCTAAGTTTTCATATGACGGGAGAATATAATTAATAACCTTGGGTTGAGCTAATAGCTGACATCGGTGATCATGTCCGGAAACGATAGGGCCCGTCAACCATGAAGGGGCCTTCCATGTAGAGAGCAGAATTGTGCTGGCGAATGCCATCCATAACCATAAACTGCATATCTTCAGATGGCTTCCAATGCCGCTTCCTCTGGTTTATAAACCAGTTGTTTATTTGTTTTTGGTCTAGACCTGTTGCTTCAGCCAATGCCACCTTCTCTGTTTCCTGTGTGAGTATCATACAAGAATTAGCCCACGTAACATGATAAATAGTTAATATTTATTGGAATTGAATGAATGTCACAATCCTATTTATAGTTTGTTATAATAATCGTGTAAGTCATGATTATTATTAGAAAAGTTCCTTAAATAGGCATACCCATCAAGACGCTGTGCGATGAAAAGAGCGGTATTATGGAAATTGATGATGTAGTTCTCTCCCTAGCGTCTAAATAATGCAAATTCAACAACCATTATCTTTGTGTTAGAAAATAACCACCATAATATTTTGTGGGTTAAGGGAGGAAAGGAGAGAAACTAATTTCAAATCTTCGGGCCCAGATAAATTTTGGACTCTATAATACAAGTGCTACAGATTATACTTCATCAATCAATGATTCATATCCACTGACTTAGGTGAGTCATTTAAGTTTCACATAATGATTTAGAGAAAAATGAGATAATGAAGATCATATTTTCTCATCTTAAATCTCATTCACTTTCTTACACATGGTGTTTGTTGTATTTTAAAACTTCTAAATCTTCCACTTAGAGAGCAGGAACTGAATCAGTTCAAAACTAATCCATGCCATGCCCTTCAAGAATTATCATATAGCATGCCTCAGATGATGAAGCTTTAAATGAAAACTGGTTTATTAAAGTTTTAAACTTTGAATGAAAGTGGTTTTTATGTTATCTGGAAGTTTGGGGTATAGCTGTCTTAGCGAAGGGTATACTTACCGAAGGGTATGGCCATTTGTAATGCAACTCCCACCAACTAAGAAGCTTTTGACGAGCCTCTTTGGGCAGCTTTCCCTTCTTCTTCTTCTTGGAAAGCTCCTGCTTAAGACTGCTCAGGTACCCACCGTACTTCCTGAGAAGATGGTTCTTGAGTTCTTGGTCTTCAGCACGGGGGTCAATATGCTCACAACCGACCTCTCTTTCTCCACCGCTGTTGTCTTGCTCCTCTTCAGACGAGCCAGCTCCCTCTGATCCATCAGCTTATTTGTTTATTTATTTACATGTGTATTTATTCCAGGAAGAAACAAGTTAGCAATAAATAAATTTCGACAAAATAGTAGCCTTAAGAATCACACAACACTTGCCTCTTCCCAAAAACTTAGATGCTAACAGAAATTTGAAAAAAATGGCATTTTTTAATAGGGTTAGGAGATGAAAGAGAAGAAAAATCAGCACCGAAAAGAACCTTCAAAGAAGGCTAATTTTATACAACATTAGCATTTGCATAACCAATATTGTAATTGTTACATTACAAAATTATCTTTGGACCTTCACCTGTCATCTTAAACTTATAATTCTCCCGGTTCCAAGGAAAATGCAGATACCCACATGCCTGAATTGGCATTGCTATGACTAACATAGTTCTCATGGAGGTGAACCTGTTGATTGAGATCGTAGGATTTCACAATCCTACAATCACACGGTTGGCAGCCAATCCAACACTTCCATGCAGATAGGAGAAATAAATGAACCTCTTCATTTTCTGTTTTTTTTTTTTTTAATCCAATGCCTCGACCTCACCCAACTCAATTAAGACCTCATTGGCATATTAATTAAGGTTCTTCTAATAAAGCTAATTTTAATAATAAATAGCTGCGCATTTCTGATATTATATTCATCAATCCAAATTCATTTATTAATACGGAGCCATGCCAACAAAAAAAAAATTACAAGGGAATGACTCGTATATTAATAATATAGGCAGTGGTTCTTTGATGCAGAAAAGCTATTTTTTTCTATTAGTCCATCAAATCTTATAGCTGTATAATTTCTTTTTTGTTGTGTTTTATTATCCTATGGTCATACCTAATATGTTCATTGACCATCACAACCACTAACTTACCAACCAACATAACTATTTTCTTAACAGTCTATAAGGTCATGTATCTGAGCATTATTTCTACAACACAGAATGCTACAGTGTAAATTGTTGGAATATGGTCACTCCCTTGTAGGTGATTTCAACAAACTAGTTTGTCATCGGGGCGTATTAACCGGTCAACGTATGTTGACCGGTTGGAAGGCAAAAACGGTCAATGGAGTTTGACCGGCGGACAACTAGCTGAATCCGGACAATGGGAGGTTGACCGTCTAAGGGGCTACAGGAGTACTGCTGGATGGCGGACGGGTGGCAAAAAGAGTCAACGGAGGTTGGCCGGATAAGCGGTGACGGCCAACGGAGGTTGACCGGATGGCGGCAGGAAGGCGGCCAGCGGAGGGTTGATCGGATGGTCGCGGGATCCGTCAACGTATGGTTGATAAAAAAAGCCGGTACAAGGAAATCGGGAGATGATTTCCTGATAGTATTTTCAGAATAGAAAATACTGGAGCGCCTTTGGGTTGCCGGTCAACATGTTGACCAGATGGGAAGGAAGAATTTACCTGTTGGTATTACTGGTATGGAATCAACCAAGGAACACCGGAAAACTCTTGTGATAGCCAATGGGCACAGACGGCCAAGAAACTTGACTGCAGCAACGACTAAGGACGTCGTGGACATTTTGGCAACAAGTTCTTTGGACAAAGAAGCGAGATCGCGAGCACTGCTGCGCATGCGCGTCTGTCTGCGCGCGCGTCAGCGAGTTGGTGGGTAAAGCTGTTGGCAGGTTGCAGAGCGATGGCAGGCATTTGACCACACTCAACCTACCTATTGGTTGAAGGCCTCTGGGCAGACCGCCATATATACGCATGCTGGGCATGCTGAACAGGGGGTGGAAGAGTTGAGCAGAGAGCTATGAAAGAAAGAAAGCATCCAAGCACGGTAAAGTGCAAGGAAGGAAGATTCAATGGTGAAGGAACAAGAGAGGAATGCACCACCAGTGAGAAAGAGAAGAAAGAAAAAAAGAGAGTAAAAGAGCGGAGTGTTTCCCGTTTACTCCGGTAAGGTTTTTCTTTATTATTCTCGGGTGCGTAGCAGATACTCCATCTTGGAGGTTTGTAACCCATTTTTCACATAGTGGATTTGCTGTCGACTCTACTCCCGTGGTTTTCCCTTGGTTCATAAGGGTTTCCACGTAAAACGGCGTGCGCTTCTTCTTCCTCTTTCCTTTCATTGTTTATCATTCTGTTCGAACGCCCCATTTTTCCAACATAAATATGGAGATTATTTACTGCAGAGAATAATTATCAGACAATCCCATTTCTACTTGAAGGTTTTGTGATCTTGCTTCTGTCATTACGAGATAGAGTCAAACAAAAAACATCAATGTAACTTCCACCCACCGCAATCTCCCATACCCTTATTTATTGTAAAGGCTGGTATTTTCTTAGGGAAACTACAGATAATATGAATCTTGATGTATTTTTTGTAAGTTTTTTTTTTAATATCTACATGCTATTTTTCTATCGCTTGCTTCCTTACCAAAAAGCAAGTTTGCTATGTTTCAGCCGTGGGTGATACAATGGACCGATGATCATAGGTTTATCTGTGCGACATGATTATTAATGAAGATAGTTGCATCTATGAAGATAACATTTGATTATTTGAAGTATATTTGTTCATAATCAACTCTCTTAAGGTCTTACCACCAAAATTTTTTGCTGCTTCAGGTCTCCGAAGGGTAGCAGAAGTTACTAACCCATGATCCTTGTTAATATAAGGAAATAGCCTGGGGACATCCTCAAGGGACGTCAGCCTATCCAGTCATACATTCTTGAAAAAAGGATGAGTTTCGAACACCCACATCAAATATGATTCCAAAGGAATGCGAGTTAAATACATGAAAGAAAAGATTGCTAAGACCATTTCCCTCAAATGAAAACCTAATATTACTAAGGTTGTGAACGTGCTTTGAGAAACACCTATCTGCTGGCTTCTATACCATATGACTCTCTGAGTCAAAAGCTTTGGCCTAAGCATTTTCTCTGCCCCGTTCATAACATCTTATTTTCTTTTATCATTTTTTGATAATGAATATTTTTAGCCTCCATTTTAGGGTTTGAAACAAACTCTAGAGTGAATGTCTTGTCTGTAACGATAATACACGGTGTAACATCGGTAAAAATATCAATATTGACATCCATGTTAGTTAGGTTACGACTATATCATTATCAGACATATTAGATAATATATATTAACATAAAATATATCAGAAAAAATTTTTGACAAGAGAATATATATTGATACATCGTTAATATGGCAGCATATTACGACATTATTACAGTATCAAAAAATATAAGTATCAAGGGTGTGATACCATACATATGGACTGATATTTTCGTCTATGCCATCTAAGTTAACGTACACAGCAGCTAGAATCAAACTTATAATAGCAGATCCAACCTAAAAGATTTGAATGGTATTCACTTGCACCTTTTTCTCTGCCTTTTTTCTTTTTCCTTCTCGGCTACACAACGAGTTTACCCCTACTATCAATGTCCCTAGCCGTTATATAATCAATTTGGAAGTATAGAAACTGGCAAGAGTTGAAATGTGTGCTTACATGTCTTCCTCTGCTTGTGTATGTCCAAAATTATTAAAGTTTTGAAACCAACTCATCCTAAAATCTTAAATTATTATATCAAGGTTAAGAAATAGTTTGATACTTCAACAAACGATGTCAATCATAAGTCCACCTCCACAATATGCTAAAATGTGATTGTATAGAAACCAAATCCCCAAGATTAAATTCTAGACTATAAAAGTACAAGAGGCTCTTCACAATGTGAGATAGTTGCTTGGTTCCCGAAAACTTATATAAACCTTTGGACAAAGGTCTCAAGAGTCCTTTCATGATTCAACAAACAAAATCAAGTTTGTATCAAGCAAAGCCGCATTCAAAACCAGCTCTTCAGAAACTCATCAATCAAAGACCAAGCATATTTTAACTCAGAAATGTCCTTAAATTTTCCTAATTTAATTGGATTAATAATAAATAAGAAAAATGGAAATACAGCCACAACTACAATAAGCTCAAGTTGTTCGGGCATTACAAGCATGTAAGTGGAACTCTGTGTAGATAGAGTTACGAAGACAGAGATTGGAATATGTATACAACATCTTGTAAGAAGCTTTGGGAGGAGCTGGCTAGAACTGGCAGTTAATAACTTCTCTATCATTTAACAATGTATTCATGATAACTTTTTAAATTAAATAAATTTAATTCTAATTATTAATTCTTTAAAAAATTATCAATTTAAAACTCTAAAAATGTATTTCAAAATGGTTTTTCAGAACTTTTAAAATATAGTTTTAACAATTTTCATATTAAAAGAATCAATTTTGACTTAGTGTGTTACTTAAAAAATATCTATTAGTTTAAAATTCTAAAAAAAAAGTATGTGCTTAAAGTAGTTTTTCAAAACTTTATAACAATTTTCATATTTAAAAAAAATCAATTTCAACTATTTATAATTAAAATTTTCTATTAGTTTAAAATTCTTTGAGAACAAATGCTTGGAATTTTTTACTGCTAAATCTAATTTTAACACTTTCAATATAAATACTTCATAATAAACGATTACAACTACCATTTATTTAATTTAAAAAGTTAAAAAATAGTTTTTTAATTTTAAAAGGGGGGACGATGAGAGTAATAAATTTGAAAACAAATACTGAGAGACAGACAACAGTCGGGCTACATGAGCTAGCACTGATGTTCTTGCGTAGCATTGTAAGTTTGTTTATTCCCGAAGCAAAAATAGATCCTTCTGCGACCCAAAAAACGATGCCCTTCTTGGAAAATGCCGACAACGATGATGCCGGCAACTTCCATTAGAGTTATGCCGATGCAAGTTTCCATGTAAGGAAGCCAGAGACAGATTTCAGGAGAAGATGAGCCTGGTTTACTGCTACTAATAATTAATGACTTAACTATAGTGCCAGAAATAAGAATTAACAGTCATGAGAATCCACATTCAAACTCGATTGAAACCAGTTAATTACAGTGATTTTATCTCAGTTGTTATCTACATTATTGTCAATCCTATGAGATGAAGGAATTCCATATGTAGGGTGGGTCAATGATTTTGGTTGGATTAATTTTTTAAAATATGTACCTGTTTTCGATTTAATTTGCTTGATTAATTTCCATCGCTGCAAAAGAAAAAAAAAATAGACATCTTTATGTTGTGATAAAGTTAGTTACTGTTAAATCACCATAAATATCTATAATTGAAATCTTTTGTTCGTTCTAGTAGTGATAATAGAATCGTGAATCTGAGATTAGGGTTTAAGCTTCCAAACCTCCGTCAAAATATTCTGAAGCAAGATGAATGAATGACAAAGAGTGATAGAGAATAAAACTTGTAATATTTGATTTTTAATTTATTTAAATTGTCGGGTCGCTTTGATTAACTAAATTTACAAATCTTATCTCACTCTCTTCTTCAGTATAATTAATCCTTTTTATCCTAAAAATGTCAGTAACATAGTTATAAAATTAAAATTAGGAATGCGATTTTTCTATACGATTTTATGAGAGAGAATACAAGAAGGTCTACACCTACACTACCTTCTCTAGACCTCCCAAATCTGGACGTTAGATTTTGGGCACAGCGCAACAACCAATCAGTCAGTAGAAGAAAAAACACAAAGATGACTGATCGTTTATAGCTCAGAGACCTCCATATCTGTCTATGTTAGCCTAACACGGTGAAATCTCACCCGATTGTAGCTCTACAACTAAACTGAAACGCCTCAAATAAATTAATAAATAAACTAGTCTGACATTATTGTTAAGTAATGTATTTTAAGAGAGAAATAGTGGGAGAATACATGTAAGAAGATTACCAGACGGGAAGATCTGGACGCGGCCATTGCTAAGCAGGTTCAGCTGTGCTTCCATCCTACGCATGAAATCCATGGCCTCTTGAACCGGCCACGTTAGTTCCTCTTTGTATTTCACCAGCATGTTGTAATATGCTTCCTACGAAGACATATTCATCCCCAAATATTAACTAAGAATCGATCCCCATTTCATGAGACTTAATTGATTTTCCCCTTCCCTTCGCTGAAAGATGAGAAAGAACTGAAGCAAAGGCCAAAAAAAAAAAAAAAAAAAACACTTCATCACCATGAATTGATCGAGTTCTGGATCTTCTGATGCATTTGTACAAGTGAAGGAAGATCGCCGCCTTGTCTCAAAGTCATGCCTAGCTGCCGCCAGCCTTGCTACTACTTCCGGCGGTGCTCCCACCTACCCAATAAATTTGAGAGACAAGGAGAGAGAGAGAAGCAATGATGCGTCCTCTGAAAAATATCTTTCATTTTTTTTAATTGAATTTGGGAGAACCCAACTCAACATAATTGATCTTCCCTTTTTCTTTTTTTAAAGATATTTGACAATTACTAGTATGTGTCTTGAATACCGTTAGGGAAAAGGTTAAATATATGATTACCTTTTGGCAATCCATGTAAGCTTGCAACAGATTAGAGTACTGAGGATGAGCTATGATCTTGGCCTTCATAGCTTCGTCGTCTTCCTTAGAGCTGGTGCCGCGCCCCTCTTTCCCTTCATCTTCTTGGGCTCCTTGCTTCTGTAGTTGCTGCTGCTGCTTCTCCTGCCGCCGCCGCTGATGATGGTGGTGGTCAGGATAATAAACAAGTGTTGCAGCAGATGTTGATGTGTTCCCTCTGAGTATAGGGTTTTGGATGTTTGGGGGGAGGCTTTGACAGTGGCTGCCTTTGTTCTTCGCGGCTTGAAAATATGAGTCCCCTGAATTTTGAAGCTGAAACGTGCTTACCTGATTATTCATATTTGGTGCAACAGCAAAATTAGGAAAAGAGTCCTTGTGGTTATGGTAATGACGCTGACTTAGATGACCTGTATTCTCACCCATTTGGCTGTAATCTTCCATTACTCAACTAAAACCCACCTTATCGACCTCGAAAACAAACCCTAATGAACAAAACACTTCCTAATTAGGGGAGGAAGAAAGAACCCTAGAAGACGAGACTGTGCTGAAGTTTCAAGAGCTGAAACATAACGCCACAGCCCAAGTGCTATACAGACGATCTGCAAAACTAGTTACCATGGGCATGCCGGTGGATTTAGTGGTTGGAAGAGCAAATCATTTGAATTAATTGGAATAAAATAAGATTTATCATTGGTTGATTGTTGCCCTTATGACTTCGACATGCAGAGAAGGAATTTAATGCGAATGATTCCTAATTATTGTGGCTGAAGATTTATGGTGTTTACGGAGAGAGCGGTGGTGGGGACTGGTGAGGTGGGTGGCGAAGCCGGAACCGGCGACGGCTCCATGTCTACGATGGGTGACCAGATGCCATTCGCCTGCTCTATGTACGCTCGAACGGGAAAAATAAAGTTCATAGAATATTTTTAAAACATTAAAGAAAATGTCAATATATGAGTGAATTATAAGGGTTTCGTTGGAGATAAATGTTTGGGTGGCCAATTAAACATATTTTTTAAATAGTATCATATTTATTTATTTCTTTATTTCAGATTTATTAATATAAATTAAAATATTTATGTCATAAAATATTTTAAAAATAAGTGAAAGATGTCCATAAATATAATTTGAGTTTCTAGTGTAGTTACCTGGCCTTTTCCATCGGTCTTCATGGACTGTAATTATTTTAAAAACTGTGCATATAAAAAATAAAAGTCAGCATTTCCGATAATAGTATTATTTAATATACTTTTAATCTCAATCGTCAAAGCATTAGAAATTGTACTTATAAACTTATATTATAACAAATTATATGAAATATTAATTAGGGGATGAATGTTTTGCTTTTCCTTGTAACGGAGGAAGGCGATTTTTTTTAAAGTTTTTTTATACAATATTAATCATACTAATATAAAAAATATATATGTAGTGTAATTGTACGTATTTTTTGCATGAGTATATAGGAATGGAATGACTGTAGAGTTCGGCTCAACGTCGCAGACAACTAAATAAATTGATTTAACATGTTCCAACTTTTCATGATTAAACTATTAGTAAAATGTTATTTCATAAGTCTGTGTTTGTGATAACTTATTATAATTCAACAGTTTAATTATTTGGCCTTCATATTTTTCGTCCATTTTTCCATTAATTGAAACATCTTACAAATGCCTCTAATGTCATATATAAAATTGCACTAGTAAAACTTATACTTGTGATTAATTGATTCTAATAAGGCCTTAATTAAGTTATATTAATCAATAGCTAAAATTAAATAAGTTAATTAAAAATATTTAATCAAATTAATAAAAAATTTTAATTTCATTGATAATATATATCATTCTATGTTATATTATGGCTCGCCTATCAAATATCAATTTCATGAACACACGGCACCAATTCAACAATAAATATATAGTAAAAAATAATTATTTTAAAATTAAAATAATCTAAGTATATATCCTGTTATTTCTTCCTTCTTTGTTCTTTTAATTTTTATTCAACTTATTTTAAAATTAAAAAATAATCTAAACTTCGTAAATATGAAATTCTCCTTGAGCAGCTGGACAGACTATCAATACACACGCTTTTTTTAGATTGGATAATTGTCAGCACTCATGGCTATTTCTTTAATCTCAGTCGTCTGCACAATTCATATGATATCACTAATTGAACATGAATTATTATAAATTAATTATGGTTATGTTTTAAAAATGAGAAAATTGTATATCTTTACAATTATGAAAAATTAAATAGAATAAATAGAAGTCGGCCCATGCTGCAACGGCACTGCGGTGCCATTGCACCACCATCCATCACGCATAGTTATTTTTTATTTTTTATAATATTAGATTATAAAAAAACATTCATAAAATTAAGAAATAAAAAATATAACTATTTATATTTATATTCATAAAATAATATTATTTTAACTAATTAATTAATTGTTTGTTTGTCTGTTTATTGCTTGTAAATAGACTGGGAGCGTGTCAGCAAAATTACAACGCAGGTCCAACGGTAAACGGAGTTCAGTGAACTGTTAACTCTCTGATGAAGATTGTGACCAATTTGCAGGACTAACCACGTGCACTTAACTGATTGATTAACACCGATAAATTAAAATCGGAAAATCGGTAAATATATAAAAAAAAATTAAAAAAATCTCAATTGTATTTTTAATGTGATTTTTAACTGAATTATAGTTTTTTCTTAAAATATACTTTTTGAAATATAAATATTTCCAATGAACACGTACATGCCAGTGGTCATCTTTGATGTTACAAGTGTCTGATTTGATGTGGGTTCATTATATATATATATATATAATAAAAATATGTCAGCTTTTATATTTTAAAATAATTATATATATATAATTACATGAATAATTTAAAATATTAATTAATATTTATTTGAATTTAATTTTGTAAATATAATAAATTAAATCTATAATATTTTATCGCTTATCTAAGTGATTGGAATTTTTTTAAAAAATATTATTTAGTATATTTATCTATATAAGCTTGCAGCTTAAACTTTTATATAATAATTTGATTTATGGATATCAAATTTTATAAAACTTCTCATATATTGCATACTGAGATGCAACATATTAAACATAGTTCTTAATTTTAATCTCATATGTTAAGTGCAAGCTCAGTTCATTTAAATTTAATTGATTGAGCTAATGAAATAATTGAGTTTAAAATTTAATATTAAACTCATTAAATTACTGGGTCAATTAAAAGTAAATTAACACTTAATTTATTTATAGTTTTACATGCATATTTAATAATTAATAAATTAAGTATAACTAGTAATAACCCCACTATTTTTAGTAACCTTTAGATTGTGATAGAATAATTAGTTTAATTTGTTATTAAATTAATAAATTGCAGATGATAAATTTTCTTACTTTATAGAGGATATTGGAAGATGAATTTATTTAAATTAATTAAGAAGACTGCCAGTCTTACGACACCATATAATCAAATATGGATTTTTATCAAAATCCATAAATTAATTTTTTTTTATAGTTTTTATTTAAAAATTTCAGAAAATGTCTCCCATCATAACTCAAAAGCACAAACATTTATATGTCTAAATAAATTTTTATATTTAAATATAAATATTAAAATTAAAAATAATATTATATTAGATTCTCTAAATTTTTAATCTGTCAAATATTTAAATTTAATTAGTAAAATAATCCAGATTAGACACTCTGAATTTAGACATTCAAACATACTCAATAGCGATAAATTTCTTCCTTCTCTTTTATTTTTTCTCCTCTCGCTTCAACACTCACTATTCTTTTTGTCATTGTCATTGCTATTTTATTTCAATTTTAATTTACACACTGCTAAAGATAAAAAAATATTATTTAAAATTAATTTTAATAAATAAAATTCGACAATTGACAAATAGAATAAAAAATAATTAATTATTTTTAAAAATTTTTAAAAATATTATTTAATTAATATAGATGGCCGATATAAATAGCCTAATATATTAGATAAATTATAATAAATACCTAAATTTAAAATTATAATATAAATATTATAATTTAAATATTTTAATGAAAAAACCTATTATATTTATATTAAATTCCACACATGCATTATAAATATTATAATCTTCATGGTTTAGCTGGATTTAAATTTAAAATTATAATTAAACTAAATATACAGTTTTGATAAAAATTTAAACTATATTTATATTAAATTGTCATTAATAATTTAGTTTAACCTGATTTGAACCATTTGAGATTTTTTTATTCATATTAATTAAAGGTAAAGGTTTTCAAATATGACACAAAAATACAATAAAAAATATAATAATTTTGTTTTTATTATAATTACCAAAAAAAATAAGCTGTAAATTTTTTTTAATTCCGTTGCATTATACTCTATATGTTATACCAACAAAACAGACTATGAAAAATAAATAAAAAATGTATAATTGTAATAAATTTAAATAATTGGGTAAATCTAATGCATTTAAAATATAATTTATGTACAAGGAGAATAAAGTAATTTTCTAAATACGTGATTATTTTAGTAATTAGTTATAATATTTTAAATATATTATACAATTTTAATAAAATATTATATAATTTTATAATATAATTAATAAGACAATTTACTTTATTGCAGAAATCTAAATTAGGGATTTGACATTTCCAAGGGAGTCAGATTCTTCACTTGTCATTCACAACTGCCAGTTCTTTGCTTCGCGTATTCCCCGTGATGTCATTTTATTCTTTCACGCTGCCATCGACCTTCAAAATTGTCAGCCAAATTGGGTATACAGCTACCAGTATATAATATATTTATAACTTTTTTATTAGATATAAAACTTATTATTTAAATTTAAATAATTTTTAATAATATTGGTAAAAAATAACCTGAAAAAATATATATTTTTACCTTAATTTTATGTCATAAATTTATTTAAAATACGTTATAAAATTTAAATTTTATACGAATTTAGGAGTCAGTTCAATATTTCTTACTGGTTTAACTAAAGCAGGTTCAATCTCTGTTTATGATAGCCTAGATTTTGAACACCACGACTAAAAAATAAGAAATCGGATGATTTATGGGATTTACTTTTTAATATGTCATCCGACACTCAAATTAATAATATTTCTTGATGAATAGAAATATACAATGACGAGAGATAAAATAAATGATGCTTGGAAGTAGGAATGGTACCTGAGAATCTGCGCTTATTGTGGAGTAGCTTGAGAGTAGAAAGGTAGAATTGTGATATCTACGGACACTCTTTTTAGCGGAGAAATTTCTAGTTGTGTATTTCTCTTATCCCCCCTTTTCTTGATGTAGTGAAGGAATATTTATAGAATTGGCGGACAATTTAACCATCCCTAATTGGTAACAACCGCCCATTAAAATACTCGGATGGATAAGAAAATCTTGTTTCATTGTCAATTTTCTTTCTTCTTTGACGTGATCATGAAATGTGTCATGTATAACGATTACCGATTATAGTAAGTTTTCAACATTTAGGAGTAAGCCGTGAGCCGCCATCCACTAGATCCTCAACTCGTCTGTGGGTTTTCGTGACAAGACTGCTTATTTTTTATTATTTCTATCACTAGCATTGTATGTTGAAGGTTTAAATTTTTAACCCCTAATATGTTCATTGATGGGACGCTGTTTGTCGTTTTTCTCATTCGTCCCTTCCCAATATTTCCTTTTGATTTGCTATCCTATTCAAGCACGATTCTCTGCATCTGACAATTCTCTACAGATTTTGCTTGCGTGAAAAATCTTTAGCGTTAAATGGCCTGTTGATCCTCTCACGTGCTGTGAATAGAAAGATTCGTTGTGCTTTGAATAACGCCCTGTCTTCACCGGTCAAGTGGCATAAGGGTTTGGTGTCATCATGGAGCCTACATCACCCGATGCCGAGATTGGAGGATGTTCATCTCCGATGTTCAAAGACATCTCCCTAGGATGCACAAAAAGTTTGCTTTAGTTATTCTTTTTCATGGGAAATACCGCTTTGGTTATCATTTTTTTCATTCCTTCTGGAGCCGAGCCGAGCCCATCTCCTGCTTATTGCGGGGCAAGGCTTTCATTTCCCTTTACATCCACCTTAGATTATGGCTTCCTCCACCCTAGATGATGGCCTGTCTCCGACATGAGCCAATGTAAAATTTAGTTTTTTATTATTAAAGTTAATAAATATATTATTTTATAAATATTTTTAAATATTATTTTAAAATATATTAAATTTGATGACTATTAAATTATTTTAAATAATACAATTTTATAAAAAATACATGATAATTATAAAGAAAATATTTTTTTTCGTAATTTACCAATGTGTTTTCTCCATTTCTCCCGGATTGAGATGTCTGTATCTTTTATAAAGAAAGTAGCTCAAGCTTTTCTACATTTAGACATAAATAATTATAATTTAATTATCTTAAAAAATTAA
Organism: Nepenthes gracilis; assembly: GCA_033239525.1. Taxonomy (NCBI): domain Eukaryota; kingdom Viridiplantae; phylum Streptophyta; class Magnoliopsida; order Caryophyllales; family Nepenthaceae; genus Nepenthes; species Nepenthes gracilis. The sequence goes on along the minus strand of BSYO01000016.1, from coordinate 14,422,030 downwards.
AAACTGATTTAAATTAATAACTTAAGATGATTAAATCATATTTGTCCACATTAAATGGAGGACTATGATTAAAATACGTTGGGATGATTTTTTTTTTTTTTTTTGTAAGAGATGCAACCTTTAAATTTGTTATGGAAAACCAATAACAATGTCAACCCACCAAAAATTAAATGTTTATAAATATATCATATTTTTTCAATTTTGTTAATTTAACACATCTTAATTAAAAGAGCTTTGATAAATATTGTATTTTTCTTAATGATATATCATGAAACTTGTTCAACTTCATCATTTTATAATATAATAATACTATATAGCGAATATGCTACAATATATATATTTATACTTATATATTTATTTATTTTTGAGAATTTAAATATTTTCACATACAGAATAATTATATATATATATATATATATATATATATATATATATGTATGTATATATGTATTTATGTATATATAAATTGAGAGATGCATTATTAGATGGTTCATATTAGATGAACGGCTCTGATATCTTAAAACCATTTGTTTACATAAATATTTTTAGCTCAATTCAAATTAATTACTTTATAGAAAAAAAGATACATTATTCTAATAATAACAAGTTCTAATTAAAAAGATCCCTTATTATCTTCTAATTATTAATATTGTTACGTTCTGGATCCGCGGGGTCTAGTCGGATCCGTGGTCTCCAGGTAACACAAGTGTTTGAAGTATTGGGTGCGAGAGGGGAATTAAGACCGGATTTTTAAGTGGGAAACCTCATCGTGAATGGGGAAGAAAAACCATAAGGTTCAGGGCCTTTAGAAATACTTCACTATTTGGGTGAAAATCTTTACAAAGTATAAGTGTTAGGGAGTATTCCTTCCCTGTCTCTTATTTTGTATTTCTTTTTTAAGAGACTTTGCTCACTAAGGGGGCCTTTCTCGCTCTCTGGTTCCCTTTCGTTGGTAAGAGGTAAGAGGAGGAATAGGTGGCCGAGAGGGCGTGTGGTGGACTTTCTCCTTCTTCTGGAATGAGTCTTGGGAGAAGATGGTTTTCTTCTCATTTCTGGGATGATCTCAGTGAGAGTGGGAGTTTCTTCTCAGAGGTCCCTTCGAATGGGTCTTCGCTGGGTATTTATAGGAGGAGATGTGCTGCTGGGGAGGAGACACGTGGCGCTCGCGGGATGGCCCAGAAGCTGTGCAGCATCCCACTGATTTCATTTAATACTGCTAACGTGTGCGGGATAGCACACGGTTGGCGTCGCTGGTAGACCTAGGTGTGCCAGTCATGCGGGATCTAGGTGTCAGTTTTCATTTAACCAGGCGTGCCCTGTTTAGGCGGTAACTGGCAGTGGTTGCAGGTTTCATTGGAAATCGGCGACATTGCTTAGCTAGCATCCTCTGCCGAGCATAAGGCAGTCATCGTCCTTGGGTGGGGCTCCTGGAGCTTCTTCTTGACTTTTCGGACGGTTCTGGGACTTGACAGAACTTCTAGGGTTCTCGGTCTTTTTTCCTGTCCGTGCATTTGAATATTGTTGGTGATATCCTCGAGCTTCCTTATGAGTGGATGGGGCATCTTGGACTTCTGCGGTGGTTTTTGTCCTTGGGCCGCCGGCCTCTGCTTTGGGCCTTTCTCCTGAGTCGCGCTTTTATGGGCCCTTATATTGGGGCCTAACAAATATTATGCAAAATAAAAATTAATCTACCATATGAAATAATACTATTTTTTAGATCAAATGTTAAAATAACATAAGGATTGAAACATACTCTTTCACTACTGACTTTAGTACCAATTGCTGCAATTACTCCTATTTTTTAATGATTTGAATCTTTCCAACTTTCAATACTTATTTAATAGTATACTATCAAAATATTTACTCTAGGGATCTAAAAATCAGATTTTTTTTATATTTATTTTTCTATAAAGAATATCAGATGGCTGTTACTATTATAGTGGTGAAATTGGGTAATTAAGTAATTAATGGTTATCCAAAATTTAAGAAAAATATTAAACTATACAGTTAAAATTTTAAATTCAAAAAAGTAGAAAAAATTTTGATATTCTTTCATTTGGTCAGTATGACAATTAATATGATATAAAAAACCTACATTTCACATTCTTAAAAAAATAAATCATGGTGATAAATTTTTTATTAATGAGTAACATCTTTCATACATTAAGTGCATTATATTTTTTAAAATATTAACCAATATGTGGTAGTATCATTTAATAAATAAATCCTATATTTATTATAGGTTCAACTTTGATGATTTTTCAAAATAAATTAACCAATGTGATATTGAATCTTGAGAAAACTTTATAAATAAATAGAAATGTTATAAAAAAATATAATTGTTCATACACTACAAAGCAAATAATCAAATCTAATCCCATTCTAATTATATGATTATTGAATCTCAATAGTAATATGTTTTTTGTTAAAAAATCAGCGATCATTAACTCAATGTTAATGTATTCAATAACTATTTTCTTTTTTTAATGCATATTTTTTATAGTTAAAAATTCTATATCGATGTGTTTATTTTGACTATTATTTTTATATTTATAATTTTTAGTCTAATTTATAGTAACTTAACTGTAACAATATATCATCAATGCCATTGAGATTGAATCTATCATTCTAAGTCCAAATATTAAATTCACAATCCATGCAATATGCTTTGTAATTTTAAAATAAGAAACAAACTCAAATTTTATAATAAAAATAACTGTTATGGTTTACTTTGTAGTTCTTTAAAATACAACTCTAGTGGCAAATATAAACACATAGATGATTTATATGAACTAATCTTTCCGATGAAGTCCAAATCCAATTAGCCAAATACTTTTAGATAATCAGTTCGACTATATATATGCATGTAATTTTTAATACTTTAAAGTTATCTCATCACTTTTTTAATTGCTCTCCAGAAATTATACTTGAATTACTTTGATATCTTTTCAATATTTTTTTAGTAAAAGGGATATCAAGTATGGTACGAATTTTAGTATACATCAAGTTTTCAACAATAGATCTATAGAATGTGCTTCATTTGTTCATTTTTAAGATTATTTTTTAGACATTTATTTAAATTGAACCTATTATCCTTTATAATGTGAGCTGTATTTGGTAAACAATTCTTATTTAAAATCTTTCTAAAATTTTATTGATACAAGTTTTCTAAGACAAATACAAAATATCTTACAGTCTATTTAAATAGATCTTAATTCTAATAATATAATACGTATCACTCATATTCTTCATTTTAGTTTTATTGAAGAGAAATTATTTCACTTCATACAATAAGTTTTTATTATTGTATATAAGTCAAATATTGTTTACATATAAAATAAATATATATATATTACTTCTACTGATATTCTAATATATACATTAGTCTATGATATTTTCTTCAAAATAAAATGAAGAGATAACTTTATCAAACTTTAAATACTACTAATAGGAGGCTTCCTTTAATTTATATATGCACTTTTGGATCATATAAACTAATAGCACACAATTACTAGAGGGAAATCATTTTAACTATTTTATATAAATATTATCGTTTAAGTTATTATTGATAAAACTTATTTTTAGATCTATTTATTATGATTTTATATCAAAATTTATAGCCAATTTAAAAAATATATGAAGGGAGTCTTTCTTAAATATATGAGAAAAAATATCTTTATAATTAATTTTTTTTCTTTCAAGTGAATTACTTAATAATGAGTTTCATTTCATATTTTTTAATGTTACCCAATGAGTGTTTTTTGTCTTAAAAATTTATTTATATCCTATTACTTTTGTCCCATCAAGCAATTCAATTAGATTTTAGATTCAATTATATTTCATAAAATTTATCTCTTTCTTTATAATATTATACCATAAATTTAGTTTGTTACAATTCATGGCATGTGAAAAGGTTTCATGATAATTTTCAATAGTTTATTAGATCTTTTTAATATTGTACTAATGTTTTTAAGAAGAACATATTTTTCAATTGACTAATCAACTATCTCATGTTAATCCTAAGTAACCTGATTTCCTAAAATGAAATTGGCACTTGTGAAGCTGCATATATTGGCTGCTCAACATCAATTACAGCTTAGGAATGAGTTTTTAGAATGACTTTTATTAAAATACGGTTCAATATATATATTATCATTCTAAAATATTCAATCAATAATATTTTAAAAGATTAAAATCGTTAAACATACTCTACACTATATATTCAATAATATTTGATTTATTCTTTCTGGTATAGTGTATTGGATAATTGTCCTATACACCTAGAGAAACTTCATAAAATAATTAGATATTTGTCCTTACTCAATTTATCTATCATAATATTCTTTATATTTATTTGATTTTATAATTTTAATTTATTTTTTATATTATTTCTCTACATTAACTTTAAATATCTTAAAGGCATCAAATACTTATTTCTTGTTATGAAGTATGTAAAGATATGTACATGTGGTGAGTAATTGTCAATGAATGAGATATAATACTTAAAAGTGATTGAGTCCATATTTAAATTATAAATACCAATATGTAAATTTTTTAATATATTCATCCATCTCATGGCACCTTTTTATGTCTTATTGGTCTATTTCATTTTTTGACAATTTATATAATATTAAAATTAATAAAATCTAAAATATTAATTATTTAATTATTTAATAATATTTTAATTTTTTTATGGAGATATATTCCAATATCTAATGACACGACATAGATAATATTGGTTTCATACATATTGTTTAATATCAATGTCAATATGTGTAACATTATAAGAGATATTATTATACAAATTAATATAATAAATACTACAAGATATGTGCCATTATCAATAATATTAAATCAAAAAATTAAATTAAAAAATATGTCTAAAAACATAATAAAATATTTAAAATATATGAATCTAAAAACTGAAATTAATTTTTTTGAGAAACCTAAAATATAAAATATATTTTTTAAATTTAAAAATAAAGTTACTATTTAAAATTAAATTATAAATTATAATTTTCTCAACGTGTGAATGTATTTTATTTTTAAAAGGGATATTTAACTCACTTTTTACTGGTTTTCTTAGGTTTTATAAACCATATAAGAAATTTAAAATGTGAATTATAAAAATAGAATAAATTCATCATGTGTTATGAGTATTAACCATATTTAGTTCATGACAAATAAATGATATTAAATTACCTTTTTTTCAAAGTAATTGTAAAATTTGACATAACACGTGTTTCCTTTTCTTACAACTAAAGTACTTGAATTCTTTTTAATGTCATCTTGTGGAGGTATCTTATAGTTTTTTTTTAGTTGTCTTGGATTTCATTCTTTATTTATCAACTATTTATATATACATATGTTATAAGATATTTTAAAATGTCCATATTTGGATAAAAGTGTATTCATAATATAGTGTATAAAAAAAGACTTTGACATATTAACCTCAATATTTTTTAACTAAGCCAATATATGCTTCATCTTAATGATGTACTTATGTACATCTTTAATATTATCAACCCTCAAAGTTAAAAATTTTATAGTTAGAATGCTAATAAATATTTTATTTAAAGTCTTGAATTACTTATTAATAACTTTTAATAAATTTAAACATTGTTATACTGATCAATAAAATTATAAATATTAGCAGAGATCTTGGTATTTGTAAACATCAAATTAATATATCTAGATCGTTCCCACTGTTTGTAAAAAGTACTATTGATCTGAGTGTTGTTTTCAGTAAGAGTAGATGATTTATCTTTTCATGTTATATAACTAATATCCAATAATTTTGAATGAAAAATAATTATCTCATTCTAAACTTTACAGTTATCCTTTTTTAATTTGAAAATGTCGTATCTTATATCAAAAAAATTTTATAAAATGTGTAACTATAAAAAATAAAAATTTTGTGCTTAAAATAAAAGATCCAAAACTAATATATAAATTATTTACTTCATCAATACAAAACATAATTCATAAATCAAATGATATAAAAAAAATATATGGGCCAAAATTTTAATTTAAATAGATTCATGTAAAAATTTTATGATAAAACTATAAAATTATATTTTATTTCTTAATTCCTATAAGTAAATTAAAAAAATAATTTAATATTTTACCTAATTAATCAATTTAATATAATAAAATTTTTTATAAAATAAAATTTATTATATTAAATATGATTAATCATATTTAATATCTTTATATTATATGCGATAATAATATATAAATTTATTAATTAAAGATATTGTGACCAATTATTAATTAATCTAAATTATATAAAATACTAAATATTTAATATTTCATGATGGATAAGGTCATAATTAAAATCCTGCTGATAAATGAAGAAGGATTGCATGGCCCTTAGGTGTTGGGTGGTGTCTTTTCTCCTCTAATACTTAAAAAAGAGTTCTATCTTTATCGTTTCAAACTTCAACAATGGCATGGCAGTAAGTTGGCCAAAGATACATGGAAACCCCAAAATGAAAGAGCACAAAAAGGCTCGTCTTTAGTTCTTTCTCTTTTACTTTATCCTTGGTACAAAACTTTCATTGCGAGAACTTTATATTTGAATTGCTGTCACTCCTAACTGATTCAATGTGAGTAACTATTGACCCTAGAATAGCGGAACAATTATGACTATACTGGTGAATGGTAGGAGTTTAACCTAAAAGATCATTTTTTAATACTTCTCAAGGTGAGTACTCAAGCAAAGTGACAAAATTTAATTTACCCCATAAATAAGGTAAGCAAACTTAGAGTGGTGCAATGGTTAAAATCTCCATGCTCCATGGCCTTGAGTGGCATTATTTTGTTTCTTTTTGACCTTTAATCAAGTTATTTTTATTGGGGTCACTCCCTTATGGGAATTTGGGTGTAGACTTTTTACACGAATATTGTTTGTAAACTCTTACGTAGATGAGGTTTGCGGACTAATGAGTAATATTGTCAGTGGACTTATGAGCAAGTTGTTCGTGGATTTTGAAAATGAATGCGGATATTATGTGATATCCAAGAACCTTCTTTTGTTGGAGCCTGAAGTCCATCGGCAATGCCTGGAGGCATTTTTGGAGGCCCGAGGATTTGAAGACAGAAAGCACACGTGGAGACCAGTTCAAAAGGTTTTATGAGCATGCAAAATCTGTGGGAATATACACGCAATTTTTGTAGAGTGGTGGGTTGTTTCTACAGGGCACGACAATCTACAAAGCTATTATAAAGTTGCAGGCTGCCTAGTGGCTACCTGTACGTGTGTCCTTCACGATGGCATGGTCGTCACTCTCATCAGTCAGTATACATATGTGTGTGTGTTTTGTGTCTGTAGGCTGATTGTAGGTATGTGTGTGTGAGAAATTACAGACACAGATAGCGAGAGAAGAGTAAAGTGCAATAAAGAGAGCTGAGTGTGTGCATTCAAAAGGTTATATTCTTTTTCTTCTTCGGCTCTCAAGGCTTGTGTAGCCGGTGGTTTGTATAACCGAAAACTCACATAGTGCAATCCTTTTGTGAACTTGAGGTTCATGATTTTTTTCTTATTTTGAAGGATTTTTTACGTAAAAATTATAGTATATTTCTCATCTATTTCATTTCTCCATATTGCTATCCTAGTGGTTATGTGTGTGTGTAGTCTGGTGTCGTGCTATCTAACTGGTCACCCCTTCTTGCACCAACAAGTAGTATCAGAGACGTGATTCTCTGACTGGTGAACTCGTTGAACACTGCTATGGAGATTGGGAGTGAGATGATTTCCCTGAACGACACTTATTACAGTACTTGGCAAAGCAAGATATCCGACTAACTGTTTGTTAAATCCATATGAAATCTGTGTTCGCCACTCAAAAGCCTAAGGCAAAATCGAATGAGGAATGGGCGCTGGAGAATAAGCATGTATGCGGTTGCATACGGTGATTTGTATATGATAATGTGTATAACCACATTAGGAGTGAAACGAATGCCAAGGCGTTGTGGAAAAAGTTGGGAAAGCTTTATGCCTCCAAGACTGGCAATAACAAGATCTACCACCTGATGAAATTGATGCAGATTCGATATAAGGATGGCTCGTCTGTTGCGGATCACCTGAATGAGTTTGAAGGTTGTGTAGACCGGTGAAGTGATATGGGTATTAAATTCGAGGATGAAGTGCTGGGTCTATGGTTCTTGGTAGCCCTGCTAGATTCATGAGAGGTAATGAGAATCGCTATTGTCAACACAGCTCCTGATGACATTGTGACACTGGATATGGCCAAAGGAGCCGTCCTAAATGAGGAGATGAGACGGCGGTCTTAAGGGACCTCGACCTCACAGCACTCCGAGGTACTCGTGACAGAGTCACAGGGAAGGAGTATAGGCCGAGGACTGAAATCTAGAGAAAATGACCGAAGTAAGTCTCGATCAAGGTACCAAAATATAGAATGCCACCACCGTGGAAAGAAAGATCACATTAAAAAGTTTTGCTATAAGTGTACGTGTAAAAACGTAGGAAAGGAGAAAGGTGAAAAGGAACGCGGTGAGGAAGAGTCCTCTATCTCTATCGTTAAAGGAGTTGATCTCCTTTTGACTTGTGAAGCAAATGAGGTTGTAAATTTGGCTAAATAGAAGACCGATTGGGTGGTGGACTTTGGTGCATCCATCCACGTCACCTCTCGAAGAGAGTTCTTTACATCCTACACTTCAGGTATCTTTGGAGTGTGGACGATGGACAATATGGATACATCCAGAGTTGTTGGCCATAGTGACGTGTCTCTTGTTACCAACAATGGAGCCGAACTGATCTTAAAGGACGTCCGACATGTCCTTGACTTTCGGATGAATATCATCTCAGTAGGAAGACTAAATGATGTTGGCTTCTGCAATGTCTTTTGTGGCGGGGGATATAAACTAATTAGAGGGTTTCTGGTAGTTGCCCGAGGGAAGAAGGTCTTTGGCCTTTATGTGTTGCAGGCCTTTGTTGAGGCTGGAGAGGTCAATGATACAAGTAGTGTGGAGTTATCGTACTTGTGGCACCGGAGATTGGGCTACATGAGTGAGAGAGAAATGAGTCACCTGGTTAAGAAGAGTCTCATTCCAGAAATGAAAAAGGACAAGTTGAAGACTTGCTCTCATTGTATGGTGGGGAAGTAGAGGAGAGTCTCCTTCCAGGAAGACTCATCCTTCAAAAGGTTCGAGGTACTTGAACTTGTTAACATTGGTATTTACAGACCATTTAAGGAAAAGTCTTTTAGAGGAGCTCAATATTTTATCTATTATATTGATGATTGCTCGAGAAAGTTGTCGGTATTTTCACTTAAATCCAAGGATTAGGTCCTCAGAGTGTTTGAACAACTTCATGTTCTTGTTGAACGTGAGACGGGGAAGAAGTTGAAGACTGTCCAGAGCGACAATGGCGAAGAATACATTGGGATATTTGATACCTATTATAGGTCACATGGCATCAGGCATCGAAGACGCCTCCAAAAAACGCCACAATTAAATGGCATGGTTGAGCGGATGAACCGCCCGTTGATGGAAAGGGTTAAGTATCTATTGTCAGAAGCAAATATCCCAAGGCCCTTTTGGGCTGAGGCCCTAAAGATGGCATCTTGTGTTGTTAATAGGTCGCCCAATAAGCCGTTAAATGGTGAGGTTCCAGTGAAGATATGGACCAAAGGGAACCAGGCCTATGACTATCTTCGGACATTTGGTTGTATGGCCTTTGTTCATGTTCTGAAAAATGAGAGGACTAGGTTTGAGCCAAAAATGAAGCAATGCGTTTTTTTGGACTATGATGAGAATGAACTTGGGTACAGATTTTATGATCCAGTAGAGAAGAAATTTGTCCGATCATGAAATGTGGTCTTTGTTAAAGAGGAGACCATTGAAGATATTTGGAAAGGTAGAAAGGCTTCATCTGACATTAGCCGGACGAATAAGGTAAGTGTTGAAATTGTCTGTCCGGTACCTCATGAGTCCGAGGACAGTGGGCCCAAGAGTAGCCAAGACAATAATGAGGTAGTTCTTGTGCCTCATGAGAATTAAAATGAAGTCTTTTCTCAACTGGCCGAGAAGCTACCCGTACAATGCTCCTCGAGAGAAAAACGTCCGTTCGTCCGCCTATCATTCAGTGAGTATATTTTGCTCACTGATGCAGGTAAGCTCGAAGACTTTGATGAGGCTATGAAGGGTGCTCGTAAAGAAAAATGGTTGGAAGCGATAAAGGATGAGATAGCTTTGTTGTATGAAAATCATGCTTTTGAGTTGGTTGAGCTGCCCAAGGGGAAGAGAACCTTAAAGAATAAGCGGGTCTTCCAATTGAAGACGTTCGAGGATACCACGCAACCGAGGTACAAGGCACAACTTGTAGTGAAAGGTTTTAATTAGCGCAAAGGTGTGAATTTTCATGAAATCATTACGCCTGTGGTGAAAATATCCTCCGTCCATGTTATGCTTGGATTTGCAGCCATTCTGAATTTGGAGATAGAGCAACTAAATGTTCAGATGGCATTCCTCCACGGTGACCTCGATGAGAAAATTTATATGGAGCAACCGAAGGGGTTCGAGGTCAAGAGAAAGGAAAGACTGGTTTGTTGTCTAAGGAAGAGTTGGTATAGACTAAAACATGCTCCATGACAGTGGTATAAAAAGTTTGAGTCTGTCATGGTCGAATAAGGATATCAAAAGACTACTTTTGAACACTATGTCTTTGTGTAGGGATTTTTTGAGGACGATTTTATCGTCCTTCTCCTTTATGTGGATGACATGCTAATTATCAGACAAAAGAGTATTTAGATCAAGGAGTTGAAGGAGCAACTGGACAAACATTTGTTATGAAAGACCTCGGACCGTCGAAGCGGATTCTGGGGATTAGAATTTTTCGTGCTTGGGAGAACAAGAAGCTTTGGTTGTCCCAGGAGAGTTATGTTAAAAAAGTGTTGCAGTGCTTTAATATGAAAAAGTTCAAGCATGTGAGAACCCCATTGGCTAATCACTTCAGGTTGAGTAGGGAGCAATGCCCATCATCGGATATAGAGAAAGCCCGCTTGAGAGTTATGCCTTATTCATCGGCCGTTGGCAGCCTAATCTACGCAGTTGTGTGTATCAAGCTAGACATTGCTCATGCGGTCGATACTGTCAACAAATTCCTCTCAAATCCAGGGATATAGTATTGATATGCTGTGAAGTGCATTCTTAGATATCTCCGAGGGATTTCAAAGATGTGTCTGCAATTTAGAGAAGAGAAGCTCCAGTTGGTCAGCTACACAGACACGGATATAGATAGAGATATTGACTCTCGAAAATCCACATCAGGATACTTGGTCAAGTTTGTCAGAGGGGCAGTCTCTTGGCAATCTAAGCAGCAAAAGTGTGTCATTCTTTCAATTATGGAGGCTAAGTTTATTGCTATGACCGATACCAGTAAGGAGACGCTATGAATGAAAAGGTTCATCCAAGAGTTGGGTTTGAGGCAAAAAAATATATATGGTGTTCTGTAATAGTCAAAGTGCCATACATTTGTACAAAAACTCCTCATTCCATTTGAGATCGAAGTATATTGACGTTCGATATCATTTGATGAGAGATATTATTGATAAAGGGCAGCTGTCAGTAAAGAAGGTTCGATCAGATAAAAATGTGTCAGACATGATGACCAAAGTTTTACTCAAAGAAAAATTGGAAGCTTGTTGTGATATTGTTGGGCTGACTAACTTTATCCCACTTGGTCGTGAGGAAAAGTTTGTTGGGGTTATTCCCCTTGTGAAAATTTGGGCGCATACTTTTTACACGAATATTGTCCACAGACTCTTATGCAGATGAGGTCCGCAAACTAATGAATAATGTTATTCGCGGACTTATGAGCAAGTCGTCCGTGGATTCTGAAAATGGACATGGACATTATGTAATGTCTGAGAACATTCTTCTTTTGGAGCATGAGGTCCACGGGTAATGCCTGGAGGTATTTTTGGAGGCCCGAGGACTTGAAGACAGAAAGTACACGTTGAGGCCACCTCAGAAGATCTTCTGAGTATGTGAAATCTGTAACAATATGCACACAATCTTTGCAGAGTGGTGGGCAGTTCTGCAGGGTACGATAATCTACAGAACTGTTGTAGAGTTGTAGGCAGCCTGGTGGCTACCTATACTTGTCTCCTCCATGATGACATAGCCATCACTCTCATCAGTCAGTATGCATATCTGTGTGTGTTTTATATCTGTGGGCTAATTGTAGGTATGTGTGCGTACATATATACATATAAAAAAACACGTTAAGGGGTAGGGGGTCCCGGCGGCTCCGATTATCTTGGATGATTAGAGAACTCTGGCTAGCCCAACGACCTCGACTGTGAAGACTCAGACGACCTCCAGTGTGGCAAGAGTCCAACCAAATCATTCTTGTGTTGAGCGTTCGAGTTCCTGTGGTCAAAGAGAGCAGTGGAAAATCTCGGGACCAAAAGCTTCATGACATGACCGCACATCTTAATGGCCTCCCAATACTTGCGCTCCAAAACTAGGCCAATGTCTTTAGGCTTCAACGAGGTTCTAAGCTCTTGTTCCAACAAGAGATTCCGTCCGCGGAGCACAACGTGCATTCTCTCCTATTCCTTCAACTCGTGTTCGAGCAAAGAGATGCGACTCTCGGTTTCAACAAGCTTGGACTCTAAGCTTTGAATGCATTCCCCCAAGGCCATGGAAGCTTCCATTTCTGTGCAAGTTTGGGCAGCCTCAGTGATGATTGTGCCAAGGCCACCGGCCATCTTCTGAAGCTGCGGAAATCAAGGTACGTTAGCAAGGCATAGGCAGAACAGAACAAAGTCAAAAGTAGCATAAGAAGGTACCTTGGTCACAAAAGAGCTCTTTGAAGTGCTCTCTTCTTTGGGAACCTCAGGCTCCTTGGGTCTCCGGCCACAGTCTCCGGCACCACAAAAATCTCACCCCTAGCCTCAAGGGCAAAAGTAGCAATATCCAAGACCGGGGGTTCAGCCGCTTCAGTATGATCCTCGTCCACAGTTCGGGCTTCAACTGAACGTGAAATCCCTACGCCGTCCTCAGCTAGAGGCTCCTCATAGGCTGTGGGAGGAGTCATCATTGGACTAAAAGGTTGGATTGAAAGGCATGGGAGCTCAGCAGTCTCAGCGGTTTGACTCTCCTCAACCTCAGCAGCATCGGCAGTTATCATTGTTGTCATCACCGCTGCCTCCTCGACCCGGGTTGCCTCAGCCTCCCTCATGGCATCCCCTATATCAGCGTCCCTAGGTGGATTGTCAATCCAATCCAAGGCCTCACCAGTGAACTCAGATGAGATGTTAGGAATTGGTTCATCAATGGGAGGTTGGGTGACAGGAAAATTCACGAACTGGCCCACGGAACCAAAATGCCGCCCGGACAATTCAGCAGCCACAGAAGGTCTGACACCTTCAATCTCTCAGACTATTATCGCAGGTGGGGGTCTCGACCTCCTCGCAAGAGGCGTCGCAACCATGTCTTCGTCATCGGACGTGGGGTCATCAATAGCAGTCACCGGACACTTCGAAGTTTCAGTCCAGTGACTCTTTCTTGGCCGCTCAGATGGCTTCTTGATCCTCAAAGACCTCTCCTTCATCATCATCCTCTTCTCCTTTGTAGAAGGAGCGACAATAGGAGTGCTAGAGTCCTCATCCTGGATCCCCCACTTGGCCTTGGCCAAGTTCTCGGGCCTCAACCACTTATTCTCCCTGTTCTCATTGAATTTGAGGAGATTGAACTGTTCGAGGACAACAATGTCATTCACCAATGCCCTCTCCTCGAGTGTGGCTTCCAGGTAGTATTGGGGATCAACGTTTTTCCAATTATTAGGGACATCCCAAATTTTATGAACCGTCAAGAAAAAGAACATGTCATTCTACCTCTTAGTGGAATTAGGGTTGCCACGATTCATCATCGCAAACTCAAGGCGTGGAGTATGGCAATCCAATCTTGGTTTTGCGTGAACCTTAAAATCTCATTTACAGCCAAAGACTCGAAAGTCTTATCATGACAATGAGCAAAAATGCAGAGGAAAATGAGATACCTTACCACATTTGGCTGAAGGTAAGCGATAGGGACCTTGAGGTCCTTCATAATTTGGTATAGATCCAAAGACATGTCAAAATGAAACCCACCCTTGAGGTGGACTGTATAGATGATCACGAAACCATCTAGTGGGCTACAGGCCCTCTGTTGAGGCTTTGGGGCTAGCATCGTCATCTCAGTAGGGATGCGATACCTTGCACGGATAATATCAAGGTCAGCGGCCGTAAGCAAAGAAGCGATGTCTGCAGCACCTGGAGCCATCGCAATATGAAAAGAGGAGGAAGATGAACAATGCGTAACAATGGAGTCGCAAAGAGCTTTTTCTGGCACTTAGGAAATTTTCAAGGGCAAAAGGACACAGGTGAATGGCAAGAAAGGCAGACACCCGTTATCTAAAGGCTTCAAATTTCAAAAGGGCGCGCACCATCATTACCCTTGCCATGTGTCAACTTCCTATATGCTGCCGGAGTTAGTAGGCCCCGGCTTCCTGAAGTGACGTCAATCAAATTAATGGGCATTTAATATGCTTTAATGACCGAAATGGTGGCGTAAGACATATCCTTGGACTCAATCGGAGATCCTGGACAGGTCTTCATCAGAGCTTTTGGACCCCCAAAATGCTCGAGGACATTCCTTGATCTTGGACAAGCCGACAATGACAACTATCACTTAGAGATGCCCAACAGAGTCTAGGACCCAGCAATTCCTTGGACGTCCCCCAAAGCTGTTGACCTAAGAATTCCTCATACCTTTTGCCAAGGCAACAAGTCTCAGAGTTCTTGAACACTATGGTCAGCGCATAATCACACTCCTGTCCACGAACACTCACAAGAAAGGAAAATGAGCACCAACTCCAGGCAATGGCATGAGCGGACTCCCCGTAAAGAAAACCTTCACGAAAGGATTGTCCGCGTCCCATGAACATGTCAAACGGTTGAAATTCTCAAACCCTTTGGTATTGGGGGTTAGTAATGGATACTGCTACCCAGTGGCCTAATTTAAAGGATTTGAAAACTAAGCCCATGATCTAAGAGTCCCAAGAGACTGATTTAACCCCAAGACTGAATTGACTCTAGTGGCCCAAGGATTTGAACCTGTGTCCCAAGAGGTCCAAAAGGTTGATTTAACTAAGAGTCTAAATCAACCCAAGAGGCCTGAGGACAATGGTCCACGTCTCTAGGGACCTAAGAAGTCGATTAGGTTTGAGAGGTTAAATAGGCCTTAGAGGCCCAAGGGCATAGGCCAGTGTTCTAATGAGTCCAAAGAGTTGAATTGGTTTGAGAGACTGACTTAACTTAGAAGGTTCGAGGACATCGTGAGAGACCAACGTCTCCAACAAAGCCCCGAGGATATGGAACTGATTATATGGATCTGAAAGCCTGAAGACCTATCATTGACCAAGCCCTCAGGCCAAGCTTGAGTATATTTGCTACCAAAATGTCCGCGGACTTGGTAAAGTCCAAAAACATTTATCAAGGACGAGGACTCCGAGAAATCTCCAACTGCGAGCATGGAAAAAGAAGCCGAGGACGACCGAAAGCGCCAATTCAGAAGGTTGACTTTTCCAAGGAACACACAATCTCTTTTGCACTTCATTTGCATAGGAAGTGCACACAACCGCCCTGACATTGTAAGCTAGATTGGTGGAGTAGGTGGCAAACCTCTCTGCACACGCCAACGCCACGTGGATTCCTCATAAAGGAAGACTCGCCCACTATATATACATGAACCGGTAGAATGGATAGGAGGGACCTGATACAGTAAACAATTCACAAAAGAGGGTTCATAAGAGAGAGAGCAACAGGAGAGACAGGCAAGACGCCCTGTGTTTTTCTACCCCCACTTTCTTCTGTAAGGGCAAGCTCCTTGTATTAAAGAAAAGATAGTGAAATCCTTCATGAATTCAGAGTCCCGTGATTTTTCTTCGTCATTCAAGAAAATATTTTTCACGTAAAACCTTGTGTGTTTTTACTCTCTTCTCCTCTCTCCTTGCCCCCTAACTCATACTCATTAATCTCACAAATCTCACCATAAGTTTTGTGTTACGTGGGTGCTGTTCGAATACGCCTAAAAGGTTCGCGAACTCATCTGGATCTTCATTCGTACGATGGTCGAAATCTGAGGACGCAACAATACTCACAGTTTTCTACAAGGGGTGAGCTTATGTTTCTAAGCAAAAAATATAAATCAAAAGATTATAAGTTCGGCACAATTGAAAAGATTTATGTATCTAAATACTCAAATATATATTATCATTGTTCATATATATAAATATAAAATAAAATTAGTAAAAGATAAAATACACAATATGGCAATGAAATAAAACTCATAAACTATTCGTTCAATGGAAAAATCTTCTAAGTTTTTGTTGGGATATGTGTTACTCTTATGTCGACCCGTATTTAACTGAGAGACTGCTCAAAAATTTGGCCGAAAACTCACATTAGTACAATATTAAAACGCGATAGAAGGAACACTCAGTGTTAGGATTAAGGGATAACCGGAGTACCAAATGCAAAAAATTGAGAATGGCCGGCCAGCAAGATAACATTGGCCAACTAGATGTGCTAGCGGCCAGGGGAGACCGGCCAGCTGACTTGATGTGGTAGACCGGCCAAATGATGAGGCCGGCCTGATGAGGACATCGGGCCGATGTGCCTAATTGGGTAAATAAGGGCCGACCTAATTGAAGATACTGAAAACTAACCACGACTTACCAAAAGCATGGGAATTGGTGAATGAGTGGAAAAACGAGTGTGTCAGTATAACAAATCACCTGTAAAGCGTAGAGTATGTGATCGACTTGCAGTATAGGTAATTAATTTGTAGAGTAGGTAATCAACTTACAAAATAGGTGCCGTTGGTGAGGAGATTTATCTGCATATATATTGATATCATTACAATTATAGGATATAATAGTGTAATATAATGAGTCGTACTTTGCTCTTATATTCTGTTCTCTAAATTTCTGTAACCAAAATTTTTATAGTAAAATTTATGAATTAAATGTTTCGTAATTTTTTTCTTATTTAGAAGAGGATTTTCGTGTAAATTATACGTATCTCATTTCTTCATCTCATTTTTCTTTTGTGATTATCATGACGTTCTTTCGTCTTGATCCAATTTTAGCTGGCCGATCCCCAACAGTTTTGAGGTATAAATTGAAAACCTACTATATGATAAGAAACAACTTACAGATTGACAAATAGACTTCCTAGTTGACTAATGTTGAACCCATGACTACCTAGATACCTTATTAGACATGGAGATCACAACTACTAGATACCTTATGGTTCCTACAAGTAGATCTCCTATTATCCAAACCTATTCAACCACAACCCTGTCTTACATCTCCACACAAGCCCACACATGGAAACCCAATGGGTTCAAAGGCCAATATTATAGCAAGCAAGATACCAAAGTTTTCATCAATTAACAAAGCAAAATGATCTCTCAAGATTTTATAGTTATCTCAATACTCACAAGCAAGTGCTCATAAAAATCTCAAGGAAGGTTATTTTAATACCATGTGCCTGTCATACATATTCATATATGAAAGCAGGCTTGGGTTTTAAAAATAAAAATAAAAATAAATTTTGGGTTAAAATAGTTGAGCAAAGTGTGATGTAGCGGGAACAATATTTTTGCTCAAATAGAATGTTGTGCGAAAGCGCTTCTATTAAAACTAGCCACCCTACTATCTTATGGAACTACTTTGAGACCCCTGCAGCGTGAGCTACCTTATCAAAATCATTTATATGATTCAACTCTAAAAAATTGTGGTTTGAGTTACCATTACATAAATGTCAAACAAAAATGATGCAAAATAAGTCAAATATATATATATATATATATATAACAACCTTTAGAATATAAAATTAAATATCATAGATTTTCACTCGAATGTTAAGTTTAGCAAACCCCACACGAAAATATTCAATCAAGATTGTGAACCAAACTATGAGCCAACCTTAACTTTTGGCACTTCATATACATTTAAAATATAGTTAACATGCAAAACATGATACAATAATAAGTTTTAAAGTATAATATAATGTCATAAAATTTATCAAAATTAAAGACAACTCCACGTATAAAAGCCCATATATAATCACTAAGTAATAATGTACATGAAATCATGACGTTTGCCTAAGCTGGATATTTAATTGGATTTTAGGGCTTGGATTATGCTCTTAGTCCTTGCCATTTTAATGATATATAGCAAAGTCAATTATACAACTGTCAATTTTGCTTTGTTGGGTGAGTCATGATTATCTGCCTTTCTTTTTTTATCATCACCTGGCAAGGAAAGCGAGCGTCATTAGCCATTTGGTCGTATAAAAAGGTCCTTTAATTAAAGGAGGTTTATAATTAGTTTCGTTACTAATACAGGAAGCACAGTGTTGTCCACTTAGATTAATTATAGTATTTATAAGACTTTAAAGGAACGATTTGACGGTGGTAAGTCAGAATCAAAGAGGGCTGCATGCTCATTAACGAAATAAGATTGATCATGCAGTTCATAATAATTTCTTTCACAGATTACTTTTTTCATTATATTTTGCAAGTCCAAAATAATGTTTTTTTTTCTGAAGAAATCAAATTATATTCATAACATTAATACTTGTTATTGATTACCAAGGAAGGGTTCTGAATTTTTTTTAGTCGATCTATATATTAAATAATCTTATAAATATTATTGCACAAGATAACATTTCTAGAGCTCTATAATTTTTAATATGGTGAATTTAAAATAATTATGCTAATACTTTTTATAAAAGATGATAAGAAATCTAATAATTTTTTCATGAAATAAATTAGTAATAGTAAATAAATAAAATTATTAAAATTAATAAAATATTTACCTTGTCAAATCAAGGGTACTCTGAATCTTAGCCATTTATTTTTAAATAGATGATTATAATTTAATTATTTTTTAAAAAAAATTAAAAAATATTTATTAAATTAAATTTAATTATTTAAAAATAAACTGTTCAAATTTTAAAAAAATTATTATCTCTTTAAGAGATGGAGCCTATTATTTTACGTCTTACCTGGGTGATTGTATAGAATTTCGCTGTCACTATTTAATTCTTAGGCACTCAATTTATGTTGGAAAAAATCTAACAATTGTTTAATGCTGCCCTACTCCTGGCCTTCTTTCTGAGGCCAATTGTTCATTGGCCTTCTTTCAAAGGCATCCAACCTTAGACAACGACGCGTTTATGTTCCCTTGTTTACTACGTTGCACTTATAAATTTGATTTTTTTTTATCTCTAATGTTATTTTAAATAACAAATGATTAAGATTATGAAAATATCTTAATATAAATGTTATATTACAATGGTAATAAGCAGTAAAAGAATAATAAAAGTTAATATATAAAATAATCATACGTTTCGTTGTGGTATTTGTGAATATTAAGTTTTTTATTATTATTTTTATTAAAATTATAAATAGATTGTATATAAATGGGAAAAATAATGAAATAGATGTGTGTAACTTATAATTAACATAAAATCTCAAAACTTATAAGGTATTACCCATAAAAGATATTTATTTATTGTGATACGTAGCATTATATTCTCTTTATGACAATTAATTTTAGGAAAATTTAATCAATATTATCATATGAACTGATTTTTTTTTTTAAGAGAATTTTATATTATCTTAATTTTCTTCGCCTTCGCCTTTTGTTGATCCAATAACTACAATTTTCATACCAAACACCTGCTTTTTCGTACACGCGGAATTTATAATCCGAATGGACAAGTTTTTATCACTAATTGATTTAAATGAATATCAATTTTTTCATTTTTTTATACAATTTAGATAAAAGTTTTATATAAAAGATAAATAAATACTGAAATATAATCTGGGGAAAATAAATATCGCTACAATTAAAAAGTTTTTTTTTTTAAAATAATATTAATAGTTTGTCTATTAGAATTTATTGTAAAATAAAAAAATTTTAATAAATAAAACAGCATTATGATAGTCCAGGTTTACGATATCGATAACTGAAGTTTACGATGTAGCGAGAGGGAGACAGACAGACGGTCAGGATTCAGGGACTGAGACTGGGATCACATAGATCGCGCGAAAATAGCGCGAGAGCTGTTTTCCAATGTAAATGCATCAGAATCGTCCACGTATCATCACCATGATCGAAAAAGTCGATGGGTCCCAGCTCCTGTGCCATCAACCGCGTTCACCACTCCCATCCTATCTAAAAATGAATACAATTAATAATTCATTTATTATATAAAAATTATTATTTTTAATATAAAAATATAATATAATATAATATAATATATTTTTTTGATAATTTTAATATAATTAAATATATAAATAATATTTTAATGTATCTCGAGTTTCATCTGTACTGTACTGTTATGTTTTTGGGAAAAGACAAAAATTAAAAATAGTAGTATTAAATATTGAAGCTTTCTCGGGATGGTAACCGCTCTACTCGAATCGTACGCTGGCTAGCTGGCTGGGCTAGGTGGACACCTGCAAAAGCGAAGTTTGGGCCATCAATCGGGCCTACGGCCCGGAACGGGCCCTAAGAACCACGTGGAGAGTGGGCCCAGAGGAACCGAGTGCCGGGAGACAGGAAGAGACTGTTTTTGAGAGATACGGGGGGGTGGTGGGGCCCAGAGGAGGTCCAATCAGAAAAGAGGTGGGAGGTGGGGGGCTATCAATCTGATGTGATGCGTGCGGTCACGGCCTGCATCGGACCGCTCTGGGCCTCAGGCGTACGATTGCTGACCAGCTCTTTAATATTTCTTGGGGCTCTGTTTGGTCCCACCGCGTTATATGCAAATCAAAATCTGTGAAATAAATCAAATCTTTTAATTACTTACCCCCACCCCCAAAAAAAATAAATCAAATCTATAAAAAAAATTACTATTTTTAAAAATAATTTATATATATATTATTTTTAAAATTTTAAAAAAAATAAATAAAATAAATTTCATGTAAATAGAGATCATAATTAAATTATAAAAATAAAATAAAATGTGTAGTAATGCTTAATCTATAAAGCACGTTCGATTTTTTTAAATAAATGGAAAATGGGGCACCTTATCTGCAAATCAGGATTAGCTATTTATAAAACAGTGGCTGGCAAACTTTCAGATAAAACGGTGACTTTTTTATCGATTAGTTTATTTTTATATAAATTAACCAACATAATTAAATGAATAAGATGTAATGCTATTTAAAATTATTTAAAAAAATATTTCAAAAATATTTTTAAATTAGTTCTACCTCCTTAAAATAGAATATTCATTGCCCTTTATTTTTTAAATGATTTGAGTTACAAGTTAGGCTTTTAAATAGATTCCATATGATTTAAACACAAAGTAGATTTATACGCAATTAAATATTAAAAAACTTAACCTTTTATAAAAAATAAATATTTTACATATAAATATTGGATAATTTAATTGAACCATCATTTGTGCAAAATGGTATCTTAATTTGGTACCAATGTATGCTTGTTTAGAATGATTGGTTTCCTTTTGTCTGATAATGTGACTAGATTGAAAATTAAGAGTGTGATGTCATTTTACCATATTAAATAATTGTTAAAAGTGGAGGTCGTTGTAAAGAATCTGAATGGTGTAAGATACTGCCTTGTATTTATTATGGTGGGATCTTTTATATATTTTGATATATCCCTAGATCTAAATTATTGTACGGATTAAAAAGTTACTCGATCTGTTATATCGGATCGAACGGGAGCTGATTCGATTTCTATCTCGTTGAACCTGGATTCTGTGCAATACAACTAATGAATAAGAGATCGGAGGATTGACAAAATTCGCTCCTCGATTTATTCTCCGCACTCAAATCAAATATTTTTCTAAGAAAATAAAAAGATATAAGGATGTAAAAAGATGCATGGACATATGTAGTAGGAATTGAGTGTTTTGGTGCGCCCGATTGAAGGACAACTTAGTAGCGTACTCGATTAAGGGGCGTCTTAAAGATGCGGCCTAGTTGAGGGGCGACTTGAAGGTATAGAAGACAGGCCTCCTGATTGCCCTCCTAGATAGAGGGTGGATTCCTAGATAGAATGCAGACCTCCTAGGATAGAGAGTAGGCTCTTCAGATGGAGGACAGGACTCTTGCACGGAGGACTCTTGCACGGAGGACTCTTGCACGGAGGACTTGCCTCCTGGATGAAGAGCGGAGCTCTTGGATGGATGGCGATCCTCCTGGACGGCGGCTACCTCTTGGATGAAGGACTCTTGGTTCCGAGATGGAGGGTTGACTTCTAGATGGAGGATTGGACTCCTCGGGCGGCGCCTTAAATGGCTGGCTCGGTGCCTCTTAGATAAAAGGTAGGCCTCTTGGAGGGAGGGCAGTCCCGCATTCGTGGGAGAGTGGTTGGTTGGAGGAAAAATGGGGCATCATGTGCCGGCGGAGAAAATGATATCTGTCAGTCTTTTATCTATGAGCGTAGATGGCTTTCTCTCTCGTTTTTATCCTGTCATTTTCCCATTTCTGTGAGCTTAGAGCCCTTTAGGTTCCAAATCCCCTAGCGTGGAGGAAATTATGCATACTTATAGCAAGCGAGCAAGTTAGCGTTGCCTTGGGTGCCAAGGTCGACGACAGTTGTCTGCCACGATTTATTGAGCTGCTACTGCCATTCTAGGGAGATGCCCTATTAGGCGGATATTTTGTAGAAATTTATTGAGCCGGTTATGATAACCGATCGTGGCCACGTATGGCAGTTGCTTTTTTGGGGGTAATAGCGTGATCGGGGATAATATTCATTGAGTTATAATTGCCCATCCCATTATGGTAAGTAATGCTTAAGGGCCTTTTCTGGGCTGAGCTGCTGAGCTGTCGGGCTATCTTTGGATCAAACAGATTGGGCTGCTGATTGGGCATGCCATGGTGTCTTCTTGGTGTTAGTGCAAAAGAGGCGGTCGGACAAAATGCATAGAATTACACACACAGTGAAGTGGAGGAAGAAGAAAAAGAATTTGAATAATAAAATTTTACGTGAAAAATTCTTCTCAAATAAGGAAAAAAATTATGGGATACTTAGTACACAAAAAGGATCCACTATATGAGATTGGTTACACAAACCCAATAGACAAAATCGAAGAATAGAGTATTAGAATACAAAGACCTCATATTTTGTATTTCACTCATTGCTCTCTCTTTCTTCACTGCTTTTCACTCTCTATCACATATATTACCAATACTTCATAAAATGCTAAAGTATATTATATATATACTCCTTCAACAAAATGAGCAACCACCAACTCAGTATGGTGGTTGCATGCGCAACTCCCAAAACTTGTAAGGGTGAGCACATGCATTGTCCTGCAGTAAGCGGTGCATGCATACCTCTACAGATTGACTTGTTGTCTTCTAAAAATGACGCCTTCTAATTACCCAATCAGGTAGGTCAATTGCACGCCTTTTGAAGAAGATAGCTGTTTAATATTTCTATTTTCTGTAGGTCAATGCCCAGTTGATTGTCTTTTTCACTTGGCCGGTTAACGCCCCATTAACTGATCGGTCGTTCTTCCAGAATCCTTGGATAATACTGAGCAAATCCACACGCCTTCAGTCGGTCAACATCGTGTTGATCGGAACATATAATTTATCGATCAATATGTTGATCGATCATTTCTGCCCGTCCAAAACTTTAAATGTTGACCGAAATTCTTTGTACTTAATCTGTGCAGAGTCTACGGATATTCAGCGTACAAAATCTGCGAACCTTAATAGCACACAAGGTTCTCGTACTTCAACCAAGTCCTCCGGCTACCAGGACGTCTACATGGAAGTGACCCCTAATAAATTTGTTTCCACGACCGTGGGGAATTAGAATCGATCAACCCAGCCAAATTGCAATAAGTTTCATTCTTATCTTTTGGTAAAATCTTGATCATCAGATTTGCACCATTTTCTTCAATACAAACCTTTTTCGGTAATAGTAAATCCTGCTTCAATAGCATCCATTACTCAATGATATCGAATATCAATATATTTTGATTTAAAATGGAATGAGAAATTCTTACAAAGATATATGACATTCTAACTATCACAAAATATCTCATACTTTTTCTATTTGAGGTCCAATTCTTAGATAAATTTCTTCATTCATAATATCTTTTTGCAAGCTTCTATCACTGCAATGTGCTCGATCCCAATAGTTAAAAAGGCAAGGCATTTCTGCAGCTTGGACTGCCAGAAAATTACTCATCTAATAAATTTCACCAAGTATCCTGAGGTGAACTTACGAGAATCAATGTCCCCGACCATATCAGCATTTGAGTATCCCACCAATTGAGGCTTGTCACTCCCAAGATACAAGCACCTCTTAGAAGTTTCTTAAATATATCTCATTATCCATTTGACTACGGATCAACACTCCCTTATTGGGTTGGACAAAATTTGGCTGAATGTAACAACTGTGTGTGCTATGTCCGGCCTGGTACATACTAAGGCATACATTAAGCTTCGTACAGTTAAGGAGTAGGGTACACTTTCCATGTATGCTTTCTCAACATCCGAGGACGGACTCTGGCAACTACTTAATCTGTAGTGGCTCACCAGCGGAGTGCTCATAGGCTTGAACTTGTTTATATTGAAACGTTGGAGCACTTTTTCAATGTAGTTTTCTTAGGATAGCCACAATCTCCCTACCTCTTGGTTACGAGTAATTCTGACACTAAGAATCTGTTTCGCCGACCCCAAGTCCTTCGTGAAAAATGACAGCCCAAATTACTTCTTCAGCTCCTTTATCCGAGTACCAGTGTGTCCAACGATTAACATGTTATCCATGCAAAGGAGAATGATGACAAAATCGTCCTAAAAAATCTCTACGTAACAACACAGTGGTCACAAGTAGTCTTCTGGTACCCCTGGCTAGCCATGACTGACTCAAATTTTTTATACCACTGTCTACGAGTCTGTTTCACTTTATACAGACTCTTCCTCAAATAACAAATAAGTCGTTTCTTTCCCTTAACATTGAATTCTTTCGATTATTTCATATAAATTTTCTCCTCAAAATTACCATGAAGAAAAACCGTCTGGATATCCAGCTGCTCCACCTCCATATTCTGAGCAGCAACCAAGTCAAGCACAACCCCTTATGGAAGACATCTTCACAATTGGGGCAAATATCTCATCAAAATCAACCATTTTCTGTTAATTAAAGCCTTTTACCACCAATTGCACTTTGTACCCTGGTTATGTGGTATTTTTATCAGTTTTTAAACGAAAAATCCACTTATTCTTTAGGGCTTTCTTCTCATTAGACAGTTCGACCAAATCAAAAGTATAATTTTCATAGAGAGAATTTTTTCATCTTTCATGACTTCCAACCATCTCTCCTTATTTTTATCATTTATAACCTCTTCAAGAATCTCAGGCTCTCCGATATCAGTAAGACATACTCATTTAATGACAAATGGACGAATGACCGTCTATTCATTAAGGATTGTCGGATAGGAACCTCCTCGGATGGTTGATGAGTGACTTCATATTGATCCTCATTAGGCATCGTAATTGTTTCATTATTGTCCTCAGCCACTCTTCGGTCATTGTCCTCGTACTGAAAAGGTATCGGATGGACTACATCAACACTCATTTTGTCTGTCCGACCGGCATCAAACTTGGTCCTTTTGCCAATATCTTATATTGTTTCATTCTCAACAAAGATTACGTCCTTTGATCGGACAAACTTTCTCTCCGTTGAGTCATAGAATCTGTAACTTAGTTCATCTTCTCCGTAGTTTAGAAAGATGTATTGTATCGTCTTTGACTTTAATTCGGTCCTCTCGTCCTTTGGAATATGAACAAAGGTATTGCATCTAAATACCCAAAGATGGTCATAGGACGTCTCCTTTTTTGACCATATTTTCTCTGATCACCTTGCAAGGGTTTACTGGGTGAACTATTAATGAAATAGGCTGTCGTCTTTAAAACTTCTGCCCAGAATGATGTAGAAAGTTTTACCTCAGAAAGCATGCACATTATCCTCTCCAGAAGTGTGCGGTTTATCTGCTCGGTCACTCCGTTCAACTATGGCATCTTTGGTGGTGTTTTCTGATATCTAATGCCGTGAGATCGGCAGTAGGCATCAAATACCCCAATGTAATCACCCCGTTGTCACTTCAGATAGTCTTCAACTTCTTCCCCACTTGACGTTCCACTAGAGCATGAAAATGCTCAAATGTATCGAGGACTTGGTCCTTGGTCTTCAGGGGGTAAACCACAATTTTCTAGAACAATCGTTAATGAAAGAGACGAAGTACTAGGCGCCACCAAAAGACTTTTATTTGAATGTTCCACATATATCAGTGTGGACCAAATCAAGCAACTCTGCCTTTATAGATGACAAGTCTCCATGAAACGAGACTCTTCGTTATTTGCTGGCCATGCAATGAGAATGCATCCTCAGTCCGTCTTCTTTTATTCCTTGGATAAGGTCCTTGGCGCAATGGCACAGTCCCTATTCACTCATGTGGCTTAGCCTACGGTGCCACAGGTCTCGGACTCCTTACTGGTTGTAGCGTTCACGTCTCCCGCTACTGCAGACGACTTGATTACATATAAGTTGGAGCACTTCTTTTCTCGTGTTACGATAAGAGACTTTCTAGTCAACATTCACTCTCCTTTACAGAAGGTATTGTAATAACCTTCATCATCAAGCCGGCCGGCTGAAATTATATTCAGTCGGATATCAAGGACGTGTCGTACATCTTTCAACAATAGTTTTATCTCATTATTTGTGACAAGTAAAATGTCACATCTGTCAATTATTGAAGACATTTTTTTGTTTTCCATCCTTATCACTCTGAAATTTCTTGGAGTGTACGAAGTGAACATCCCCCTTTTGGACATGGCGTGGAGAGAAGCACTAGAATCTTTTACCCAGCTGTACTCATGGTTCGCCAAACTTGTCACATTTTCTTCACAGGTTAACGGAGATCACCTCCCTGTAACCATTGAGACCGGAGACTTTTCTTCTCCTTGTCCCATTTCTCCTTTCTCATTCTCAACATTCTCATACTTTTACTTATAACAGTTTTTTTTTATATGGCCTTTTTTACTATAATGGTGACATTCAAGGTTTTGAAACCTTGACGATGATTTACTACGACCCTTCTCTCCAGCCTTCTGACTGTGGTCCTCTACTTTTTTTCTTAACTCGGTCACAAGTACGCCAGAATGTGAAGCGGTGGAGACCCCTTGTGACCGCATTGACTCATTCATGAGTAAAGAAGTAATGACATCGTCTAACTTAAGTGTGTCCTTCTCAAATAGTAAAGTTGTGACAATATGGCCATATGAAGTTGGTAAAGAAGTCAGCAATACCAACGCCTTGTCCTCTTCATTAATTTTCTTGTCAAGGGCTGACATTTGCGTTACTATCCTATTGAACTCACCCAATTGCTTTTCAAAGTTTTTATCTTCCGACAACCGCAATCCATAGAATTGCTTTTTCAGTGTAGCCTGGTTGTAAAAAATTTAGACTTGTACCAGCTTTCCAATTTCTTCCAGACCTCCCCTGTGTTTGTCAGCATGAGGACCTCCTAGAGCGTATTGTACACCAGATACAACTTTATGGTACAATTGACAAGATCCCTTTTGTCTTGCCATTCTTTCTAGGTCAAGTTTTTCAATTTCTCTTCCTTCTTCTGTAATACTTTCACCATTCATTCTTGAGTCAGGATATTCTTCACCCTCTCTTACCAGAGGATAAAGTTATCTTACCCGTTAAACTGCTCCACACTAAACAGCAGATTTTTTGAAGACAACGATACCATTTAGACAGAGTTCTTAACTGTGCACTCTGATACCATTTGTTAACATTAAAGGAGCGATCGAATAGAATGCACAGAATCACACACACACAGTGCAATGAAGGAAGAAGAAAAAGAATTTAAATAATAAAATTTTACGTGAAAAATCCTTCTCAAATAAGAAAAAATCACGAAACACTTAGTTCACAAAAAGGATACACTATATTTGATTGGTTACACAAACCACATGACTACACAAGCTCAAAAGACAAAATCGAAGAATAAAGTACGAGAATACAAAGACCTCACACTTTGTATTTCACTCATTGTTCTCTCTTTTTTTACTATTTTTCACTCTCTATTTCATATATTACTGATACATCATACAATATTAAAGTATACTATATATATACTCATTCAACAAAATGAGCAACCACCAACTCAACATGGTGGTTCGTGCACAACTCCCAAAACCTAACAGGGCGAGCGCATACCTTGTCCTGCAACAAGCAGCGCATGTATGCTTCTATAGATTGATTTGTCATCTTCCAAGAATGATATCTTCTAACTACTCAATTATGTAGGTCAATTGCATGTCTTTTGGAGAAGACAATCGTTCAGCATTTCTGTTTTCAGCAGGTTAACGCCTGGTTGACCGTCTTCTTCTCTTTGGTGTTGACTGGCCGATCGTCGTTCTGGGATCCTTGGACAATACTGAGCAAATCCACATGCCTTCAACTGGTCAACATCATGTTGACCTAAACACATAATTTGTCGGTCAATAAATTGATTGGTCATTTCTGCCTATCTAAAATTTTAAATGTTGATCGGAATTCCTTGTGTTTAATGTGTGCAGAGTCTGCAGACACTCAGCGCACAAGTCCACAAACCTTAATAACACACAAGATTCTCGTACTCCAATCAAATCCTCCGGTCACCAGGACTTTTACACCGGAGTGACCACCAACACTTGGCTGCGGAGGCCTCTTCCTAGTTGCAACTTTCAGACGACCTTTTTACCGTGGATCTCGATATTCAGATGGGTCCATGGGTAACGGACCCAAAACTTTCTTAGCCAATTTTTCTGCCCAGGTCCGACCTTCTAAACTTCATCACTTGGAATCTTGAGACATACGATGATGTTTCAATCAAATTGGCACGGAGAATTTTTTGGCTAATTTGTCAAAATCTTAATTGGTACTGTCTTTCATAGAAAATGTATCCAAATTATCTACCCATCTTACATATGTTTTCGGTTCACTCTTTCATCAACTGACATGCCAACAAAGGGCATCTTAACACAGTTGATTGACTCTTATTTCTTCGCAATTCATCTAGTTGTTTCTGTGGGAGGAAGAAGGTGTACATCCATGACTTGATTTTCATTTGACTGGCTACCAAACAAATTTGGAGAGTGATTTGTCTGAAAGTAGGCAACTCAAGGCCACATGTAGACTGGGGCAAAGGCGTAATCTGGGACGCCATTAGATGGAAAGGGAACAATCGTCTGCTCGAAGCAACCTTTAACTACTATTTTGATTAGGACAGAACGATTTAGAGAATTTGAAATGATGCTGATCGGAGATATAAGTGAAAATTTCAGACAAATTGCATAGATTGGGGTTGGCTTCGTTACCAGTAGCAGCTTCTTATATATACAAATCATGCTTTCTTATTGAAAAAAATACAAAAACCTTTTTTTTTTCAAATTATTGCTATATTTTGTATTTTAAATTAAAAAAAATGTGAAAATACATACAATATGTGGGGCCATATGCAATATGTACATCTCCATATTTGACATACCCATTCTTGATGTTGAAAATAACCTTTTTATTGAAAATTAAATCTTTTCTGTACAATATATATATTTTTTTAAAAAAATATTTAATGGGTGCTTTCTTTTTTTATTTAAATTAAAAAAAATGTGCCTACATGATTTCTAATAGCGGACGGAGAGCACTACCAGTTGACTATGGCCCAATTCTTCGAACAGATATATACAGTTCAATTGACAAAAAGGGCCTAGGCCCAATTATCTGGGTAGGACCAAAATCCTTCAGCCCAAAAAGAGAGATTAATGCCCAATAATTTGAGAAGGCCCAGAAAGTAATCTATGCCCAATTATTTGGAGAATCTCTGAATTCATTTATGCCTCTTACATTTTTCTATGATGTACAGAAAATGAATATGTTGGCCAGTTCTATGTTTATTGGAGTGTTCAGTTGTATACCATTGAGATCAACACTTTCATCCTAACCTAAATCTTAATTTGACAGAGCTTCTTATGATATCCTGTAAGGTTTTTCATAAGGTTGATCCCGCTTTTAAATTGCTATAAAAATTCGAGTTCGATATAATTCTAACTGTATATTATAAATTAATAAATTGTCATAATGATAATAAATTTAAAAGAATTTTAATAAAAATATATTAGAATTATTTATATAAATTATACTTTCTTCATCGGTTTTGTAATTTTAACAAATGTGGTTAGCCAAAATCATAATAACCTCATATATGTTGGGTTTGGTTACTTCCTTATGAGTAATTTAACAAATGGACACGCTATTGGAAGATTGTATAAGAGTTTGTGCAAAATTTGGAATGTTTGCGCTCACACAACAAACGATCAGAAGAGGAGCAAGAATACTGCACTTGGACCGACCAACTGGGTAGCAGGAGGTCGGCCGGCTGGGTAGCAAGAGCTCGACAAAAAAACAAATGGTCGGTCAACTAAGAAGAGATCAGCCAGGAGCAGCCGGGTCTGTGTGGCTGAGTTGGGATGAGGCTAGACAAAAAGGCTAACCGAGGGTGCTGACTGATAGCTGAAGATACTAGTGACAGCCGAGGACACTAGGTGATGATCGAGAACACTCACTGATAGTCAAGGACACTAATGACAGTCGAGGACACTAGGTGATAGCTAATGACAGCTTGTCTGAAAAGTTGACAGCTGACTTTGTAGAGCAACTGACTTTTCAGAGTTGATAGACTTTGTAGAGCAGATAGTTGACTTATAGAGCATGCGTCATCTATGCAAAGCAGGTTGATTTATAGAGCACGTGCTGCTTGTGGAAAGCTCGAGAATTGATGAAGACATAGAAAATGACAAAGTTAGTATGATAAATTATCTGCAAGATCAGGCCATATGAGCAGATAGGATTTGGAGTTGATACTATTATAAAGTGCACCAGGCACTTCAAGAGCAGTGGTGGAACATGGAATAGAGGGTGCCACACTTATAAAATCAGTGAGCGGAGAGTATCATCAGGGAGAAGAAGGAAAAAAGAAAAATAAAGAGAAAAAGAGGGAATGAGAGTTTTATTATTCTGTAGATTATTTTTTTATTCTATCTCAAGTAGGTTGTTGGTATTCTATCTCGGGGTTATTTGTAACTGATTTTATATAGTAAAATTTTTTCAGAATTTGTCTCCTAATTTTTTCCTTGATTGAGAAATATTTTTTACATTAAAAATCGTTGTGTATTTTTATCTTCTTTATACTCACATTATTGGTAGCTGACGGCCGACGAGAAGGTTCAAATTTTTTCGCTGTGACCGGATTATATATGAATCCGGGTGTCGAATCCTAACAATATAGAGGTGAGGAGAGGCGAAGATTACATTATTAATATGGGGACTTAATATAATACACATCTTTTATTTTTTTAATTTTTAGTTTTGGCAATTAGATGAACAACTACATGATAGAGGGACCATAACAGTTCTTTTATATATCTACTGTAGAGTGTATGATTTTTTTTTTAAAAAAAATGTTATAATTTATTCCATAAAATACTTTTTCGGTTATTTTTTTAAAATTGCAAATCATTAAAAAGTTCATAATAAATTATATAAAATTAAAACCTGCTTTTCGGGAAGTGTTTTTTTGGAGGATTTAATTTTATATTTTAAGTAATGCCATTCATTTTCTTAGCTAAGATAGCAACAGTTATGTTTACAACATAATTAAACGGTTGATTTGGCTATATCTACCTAACCTAACTATTTGGCTACTAAAATGGGACGGCTAGAGGGATAAAAGTTGTTAAGATAATCCTTAATCAAATTTTTAACATTTTGGGTCTATACCCTGAATTTTATCCTAAGCCATAATATTACTTACCCTAACATTTTGACCAGCAGAGCAAGCATTTAAATTATTAGTATCCTTTATATAGATACCCTCTAAAAATTAAAAATAATTTTTAATATAATTGCTTAGAAAATAGGTTATCCGATAACTAACTAGATCAAATGATAAATTAATCAAATAAATTTAGCAGTGATTTTAATTTTGACCTCTAATAAAGAAAACTATGGTTTCTTGCAAAATGGATTTACAATAACTAATTATAACAATCTATAAAATGAATACAAAATTCATAGACAACCTAGTAATAATGGACCCTTTAGGAATAACGGTAAAAATCAAGGGCTTGCTAAAATCTTGGATGGGATTTAGTTGATATTAATGTTCTAGGATCATGATTTTTTAAGTTTGTACAGTGAATCGGCCCTTTCTTAAAACAAGATCCACAGCCTATCAACCTTGGAAGAATTGAAGCCACAAAATTTAATTAAATTCTTTTAATTAAATTGTTGTGCCATCGTATTCAAATTGTCGTACGGATTAGGGATTCAAATATTATTTAATGTGGATCTAGTCTCCGTATACTCAAATTTGAACCTTGTACAATATAAAAATACAGTCAAATAATTTACGAGAATAGCTCTCTGGTATATTCTCCGACGCTCAAGTCAATATTTACCTTTTGTAAGGAAGAAAATAGATAATACAAATTAAAAATTAAATTAACTTTATGTGTGAAAATTTACGCTTTTCTCGAAGTGTCTTAGAGAGATATATATATTCTTTTTTCAAGTGTCTCTTTCTTTGCCGTGATAGAAAGATGATCTTTTTATAATTATTATAGGCAGTTGACTTTTTCTGTCAACTGTCCAACAAACTGTTTAGAAAATTATTTAGAAAATCGCTGAATGGGTAAAATTCTATTCATATTACGATTTCAATTGGCATCTGAGGTCGTTGAGATGAGAGAGGAAAAATTGCTTGGCCGTTATCTTTAGTTTATTGCATATCATTGGATAGGTCCTTTAATTGGATCAAATCAACTCTTCGGACCTCTTTAATATATGAGCCAAACTTGTAAAAATAGACTATCTCAGTGGATTATTGGTATCAGCACCTATCATAAGTTATTAGTAAATTATTTATACATATAAATACATTGTCGAAAATATTTTAACGGATAAAAAACAAGTAATTATGATTTCTAAGAGAGAGCCAATCGCTCATCTATTTGGCAAATACGGATGTGATAATAGATTATTTTAGGGGTGATTTTATCATTCCTAACCTATAGTTTAGGTTTTTCTCCATTTTGATAGGAAAAAAGTTATAACTCATTATACAAAAATTTTATATTTGAGAAGTTTAAAAATAATAAATACATGTAATTTTATTCAAATATTTAGAAATATTATTTTTAACAAAGAATTTCTAATTTTTCCTTGCCTATTTATTTTTAGGTGCATGCCACTTAATGAGACTTGTAGAAAATCTGTTTACATTTAAATTTTGGTCATGCTATACACTTAAAAAAATTGGGGACAGTTTTTATAAATTTGTGTAGCAATAAGTAGAGTTAGTCCAACCCTATAGTACTAGTGAGTGCTACACTTACCAAAACGCAAAAAAAAAAAAAAAAAAAAAAAAAAAAAAAAGAGAGTCAAAATTATTAAAAGTATTCATTTTCTTTAAAAAAAAAAGGTTAGTTTATTGTTATTTAGTTGAATTTATTTTACTCAATGCCCATAAAATTAAATAAATAAATAAATAATTTTTTTATTAAATCAGACATAATACTGTACGAAATTATTAGGATATATCATTCCTGTCTAAATTATAATATTAATATCTTCTAATTTAGCATATTAGTATATATAATACTCCTTAAATTGAAACATTAATGTATTCTAATTTAAACTAATAAATATGATTTAAATAAATAGTGATGGGCCTAGCAGATTCAGAAATATTTATTACAGGAATATTTAAATTTTTGAGTTTGGCCTAATCCTGCATAGAGGTTTATACAAAATCTTGACCTGATTTTAGTTAATATTTATGACATTATTAATTTATTTTTTAATATCGGGGTCGTGAAAATCACATTACCTCTAACCTACAATCATGTACATGTTGTTTGATTATTATACAAGTAAGAAGGACATGACAATTTTTTAAGGTGACCAAAAATTTTAAGTTGGATATCCAATTGAAAATTTTTTTTCTAATATAAAATTTGTTATAATGAAAAGGCTACATTTTATCATATAAATTGACCACATTAAGTCTTTGTAAACTTGTCAACAATAACGTATAAAAAAGTCTTCTTGAGCCCCCAAAAAAAAAAAATAATAATAAAAGAAAACAAAATATTAATTGATTTAAATCCATCAGAAATCTATATTTTATAGGCCATGGCCGCACTTCTTCCAACCAGCTATGTCTATTCAGCTTTTCACCTGATCTTATCTTTCATGACAATTGCCTACTGAATCGGACATTAATACATGCCAAGCGAATATAAAGAGGGCCCCCAAACCCTAATCTTTATATCCATTTACTTGGATTTGGAGGCTCTCATTTGCAGAGAGAGAAGGGAATTCTCTTTTACTAATCAAAATTGCCTATTTTTATCTAACAGTTGTTATTGGTTTTATTTGTTGGTATCAGTAGAGATTTGACCGTCTCTGATACCACTTGTTGGGGTCGAAAGACCCGGATCCACCAAATTCGGCAACAGCAAAAAATCCGAACCCCCCTCATCGACAGCCACTATTTAGTATGAACAAGAAACAAGAGATGCATAACGTTTTTTACGTGAAAACCCCTTCCCAAACCGAAAAGAAAAAACCACGGAACATATAGTCCACCAATAATTTCACTATGTAAAATGGGTTATAAACCCCCGAGATGGAGTATCCGCTATATACTTGAGAATAACAAAGAAAAACCTATCCAGAGTAAACAGAAAATACTCCTCTCTTTTACTCTATGTTTTTCTTTCTTCTCTCTCTCACTGGTGGTGTACTCCTCTCTCATTTTACAAGTGTTGGTGGCAAAAGAATCTCCGTTTTTTCACCCCGCACATGGCCAGTGGCGCCCGTCCACGGTGTTGTTTCCCATACCAGCCCGGTCACCACTCTGGGCACGTTCAAGGCCTCTAGACCATCTCCTCCGGAAGCTCCTGGTGCTCATATATAGACGTTCTCGCTCCACCTAATTCCATCTGCCCAACTAGTTATCTTGCAAATAATAGGTGCCACGTCTTCATCAGTTTTCGAGCTTCCTGCAGGCCCATGTCCTGCAGACGACACATGCTCTGCATTGTGCAGATGCATGCTCTGCAGCCCAAGTGCCCGCTTGTTGACCAATCCTGGAAAGATATTTGTCCACTGTTAGCTGCCACTTTCCATAGTCTCCAAGGCCCAGTACTCATCCGGTCAACTTCTCGTTGACCGTCTTCTGCTGCTATTTGGTCAATCTCCCTGTTGACCGTCTCCTACTGCCATCCGGTCAACCTCTCCATTAACCGTCTTCTTGTTGTCCAGTCCGCCCGTTCGGCATCTTTCTCTGCAGGCCTCGAGACGGTCAACTTCCATTGACCGGGATTATTTATCGTCCGCCAATCGATCTCCACGACCGTCCATCATTTCTCCTCCAATCAACGCCTCGTTGATCGGAAGCGATTTTGGGTTGTTAACACAAATCCTCCAGATAACAATCGGTTTGTTAGATTCCCGCATTAAAATGACCAAACCCAATATTATTTTAAATTTGTTATGTTCTCATAATTTGTTTTATTTTTCTTTACAATTGCTAAATATCCTTTTTTTTAAAAAAAAATAATAATTAATTATAATTCAAAAATAAAATATTCATTCATGTCTTAGCCAAGCAGGGCAAATGATTTCCCTTTTACCCCGTCCCTACCTTATCTCAGCTGATCCCTATCACATTGGTGGCTCCGCCGCAGAGAGAGAAGTGGCGAGAGGCAACTATCGATAAAACGTACCAAATTCAGATGAAAACAAAAGAAGATGACGTGTAAGATAGGGTTGGGAGGTAACATCATAAACTTTAATATTGAGATTGATGCATAACTCTTGGGAGTTGATAATTAATCAAATACTTTTCTACTTAGAACTAAGGCTACATAATGATAAATTTGGTGCGGATTGAAGAATAATTTGTACCCATACTGAATATTAAAATTTGAATTTTTATTAAATTGAATAAATTTATCGATTGAAATAAATTGTCTAAACTATTAATATGCAAATTTATCTAATTTGGTTGACTTTATATAGCTTGTGATATTAAATTCGTTCGTCAAAATAATAATTTGTTATGTTAAATATCTCATACCTAATATTCGAAGTAGTCTTAAGTATGTTTTTGAATAATATGATAGATATAACAAAAATAAAAGGCATTCTATTGAAAAGCATTCTAGATTAAAAATGAGTTGTTTATCAAGAAATGCTCCAGTGTTAAAAAAGAAATGGAATAGTACTAATTACAAAATTATATTAAAATAAATAAAACAAAATATTTAGAAAGATAAATATTACTTGATTTTGTTTTTAAAAATCTTTTAATATCACCTAAAGTTTCCCTAATATCATGATAATTTGATTAAAACGTGACCCACTTCGGGAACAAATAAGAGTTTTTTTAATATTTTATGTAATAACAAGTTCATAAATCATTAAAAATTTAACTACTTATATTAAAAAATTCTTCAAATGTAAATAGAAATAAAAAATTTTTTAGTTATAACATAAATATGTAAATATAAATCTGTGTACTTTAGTTTAAGTTTTGAAAGTAAAATAAACTAAAAATACGGTTTGATAAAAAAAATCCAGCCATAACCAAATCATATATATATAAAACTATTATTTATCATTTATGTTGGTTTAATTTGAGCAATTTCAATGGGCTATGATATATTTTCTTCAACCCTACTGAAACAATCGTTGATAGTTACTTAACCTAATAATGAAACCATGTCAAGCCGTCATTTGCCTTTTGTGTTGGCTTGACTTTTACAATTTAAATGATTTTATTTTATTTTATTTTATTGGTTTGGTCCTATTTAAAAGCCCTTCGATAGTCACTCGACCTAACCAATTGTTGAAAGGTTTCCATCCATGTAGTGCAACTCTCCC
Organism: Nepenthes gracilis; assembly: GCA_033239525.1. Taxonomy (NCBI): domain Eukaryota; kingdom Viridiplantae; phylum Streptophyta; class Magnoliopsida; order Caryophyllales; family Nepenthaceae; genus Nepenthes; species Nepenthes gracilis. The sequence continues at coordinate 14,384,949 of BSYO01000016.1, read as the reverse complement.
CTATGTACCAAGCATTGCTATCATTATTATTGAATGACATTTTTGTAATTAGTCGACAGGAACAAAGATAACTTTGATGATATTTTGTAGGTTTAATTTATACAATTTAAACGATTTAAATTATTATTTGTTTAGCCCCTATAAATGTGTCGTATTATAATTGGTTTACTTGACCAATTGTCAAAGGTTCCCGTCCATGAGGTACACCCCTGTATACCATCATATTGTCATTATTATTAGTTAAAGCCCTTCTGTGTCGGTACTGAATGGGGTCATAATGAGTATTTAAGCTATTGAGCTAATAAGTCATAAAACCATCTAATTATTTGGATACTGAATTGCTGAGGTGTTATGTCCTCTTATTGAAATGGCACATCCTAAATAAGGAGTAGTATTAGAAAATACATAATTATTGTAAATATTTTTTTAACTATTTTATGCCTTTATTCTCTTTGCGGGTAAGTTGTTAGTATTTTGTTGATTAGTTGTGATTTTTATTTTTTATTCCTTTCGTAGATAAATTAATTTGTAAGTTACTTGAGATATTTATTAGAAAATATTTCTTTTTATTATTATTTAAAGAGGTGTGGGTATTTGTATTCGGTGGTGCAATTAATGAAAGTCTGCAGGTGATTTGCCATCTCGGCCATCGTCTTCATTACTTGTCCTTCTTCTTCTTTGTTTTTTTCTTTCCTTGCTTCCTTTCTTTGTTACAATTAACCGTGTTTTATTACATTATATCAAAGACATGGAGTATCAATAAAGCACTCCAAAAAATTCGTCCAACATAGAAACACCAAATCTCTTCTCCACGCAAGAACTCTTGTTATTCCAAAACTTCACAGATCCCACAAATTCTTTTTTGATTGGAAGTTAGTGATAATCCAGCAATTACTTTGATTACCGATTTACTTACTGTTGACAACTATTCAACTTAGTCCAAAGCTATGCGTCGAGTTTTAAGGGCTAAAAATAAGCTTTAGTTCATTGAAGAAACCATTCCTAAACCGATTGACTCCAACAGTCCCCTTTTTGAAGTATGGGGGAGGTGCAATGACATGATGATTTCTTAGATCCAAAATTTGATTTGCTCCTCAATTAAATTTAGTGTCGTCTTTATAAATGATGCTTTTGAGATCTGGCTAAAGTTGTGTGGCCGATTTACTTAGCAAAATGGGCAATGCATTTTCCAGCTTAAGAAGTCTTTAACTAGTCTTTTACAAGAAGAAGATCCAGTGAGTTTATACTATGATAAACTAAAAACTCTTTGGGATAAACTCCTAATTTATAATCCTCTCCCAAATTGTGATTGTAGTAAAATAAAAGTGCTTGTTGACCAATATTAAAGAGAGTGTGTGATACAGTTTTTGATAAATTTGAATGACTTATACACTCATGTTAAAGGCCAAATTATATTAACGGACCATCTTCCGTTTGTTAAGAAGGTATTTTTCATTATTCAATATCAAGAAAGACAATATCAAATGTTATCCATTGTGCATCTATTAGACATGATGGTTTTAACAGTTAAAAGAGCTTAAAATAACTCAAAAAATGTTATGAAAACAACAAATCTTTCAAAGAAAGATAGACCATTTTGTATTTATTGTCATATTGAGGGACACACTTTACAGTAGCATTTCAAAATTAGAAATGCAAAAATGCATGCATATTCTCATTGTAATAAATCTGGACATGTTGTTGATAAATATTATCAATTTTATTGTTTTTCTCCCAATCACAAGTTATATGGTAAGACTAGAACTACGGCTTCTTTTGCTAATCAATCGAGTTTCATAACTAATTTTGACCTAATTAGGTAAATGATGATGATAAGATTGTATTGATTAAAATTCAATTTAAATAGTTTATGAACCTAATTTAACCCAAAGATTTTTCAATTTCTTCCTACACAGCAAAATAGACTTAATCCTTCTTTGATCCCATCGGTGAACAGCCAAAAGGAACCAACATGACTGGTAATCTTTTCTACTTCTTCTCATCGATATTTTAATATTTAAAAATATATTTGGATTCTGGATACTGGAGTTATAAATTATATGATCTATGACTCATTTTTATACATCAATAAAAATAACTAGATGTCTTGCTTTGTCAAACTTCTAGATGGAAGTAAAGATTCAATTACTCAGATTAGAACCATCAAACTGCCAAATAAAATAACCCTATAAAATATTTTGCGCGTTTCTTTTTTCACTTTTAATTTGATTTTTGTAAAAAAAAATTTATTGACACTCTTGGTTGTTGCTTATTATTCTACTCTAATCTCTATCTGATTTAGGACCTTACCTCTTAGATAACAATTGAGATGGGTGAAGATAGAAATAGCTTATACCACACAATGAGAAATAAAGTACCTTCAAATGCTTTAGATGTTCTTATCACCAAATTTTCTAATCAAAGTATGAAGCCTTCTGTTCACTCTATTTTATCTTTCGTCAATCAATCGAGTTTCATAATTAATTTTCACCAAGAGGTAAATGATGATGACAAGATTGCATTGACTAAAGTTCAATTCAAACAATTTATGGACCTAATTCAATTAAAGGATTCTTCAATTTCTTTCCACACAACGAAACTAACTCAATTCCTCTTCAATCCCACTGGTAAATAGCCAAATACAACCATCATGATTGGTAATTTTTTTTACTTTTCTACTTCTTTTCATCGATATTTTGATATTCAAAAACATATTTGGATTCTGGACATTGAGGTTATAAATCATATAATCTGTGACTCATCTTTATACATCAATAAATGTACCAAGATATCCTACTTTGCTAGACTTCCAAATGGAAGTAAAGCTTTTGTTACTCATATTAAAACCATCAAACTGACAGATAAAATAACCCCATGAAATATTTTGTGCATGTATTCTTTCACTTTTAATTTGATTTCTATAAAAAAAAAAAAAACTTATTGACGCTTTTGGTTGTTGCCTATTATTCTTCTCTAATCTTTATTTGATTTAGAACCTTACCTCTTGGATAATGATTGAGATGTGTGAAGAGAGAGATGGTTTGTACCACCCAATGAAAAATATAGTACCTTCAAATACTTAAGATATTCATATTACCAAATTTCCTAATCAAAGCATGAAGCCTTCTGTTCACTCTATTTTATCTTCGGTAGAAATTTGGCATTACTGTTTAGGACACATCACATTCTTGGCTAAAGTTGATTGATATTCTCTTATAAAAGAAGCATTACATTCTATTAATGATAGTCCTTATTCTATTTGTCATATGATTGAGCAACGTCATCATCCTTTTTCTTCCTGTACCCATATGTCACTCACCTTGTTTAATATGATTTATTGTGACCTATAGAAATTTTTTTCTAAAATATCTTATGATGGTTATAAGTATTTTTTTTTTATTTGCTAATGATTTCTCTTGGAGCACATAGATTTATCTTCTAAAATAAAAATTAGACACTAAATTATATTTAGAAGCTTTCTGCAATCTTATTGAAATGTAATTTAATATCAAAATTAAAATTATAAGAAGTGATAATAGAACAGAATTTTGTATGGGAGCTTTTTAGCAAAATAGGTATTATTCATCAACGAAATTGCGTGAAAACATCCCGACAAAATGATATTGTAGAGCGTAAATATCAACATCTGTTGAATATTGCCAAGGCCATTAGATTTCAATTAGGACTTTTATTAAAATTTTAGAGTGATTGTATTTTTACCACTACATAAATTATAAATAAAATTTTAACTCCATTACTGAAAATAAAACTCCATATGAAATTCTTTTCGAAGTTAAACTAAATTATAAAAACTTGAGAATATTTAGTTATTTGTATTTTACTTTCACTATATCTCATGGACGAAAGAAATTTGATTCTAAAAGTAGAAAACGTATTTTTTTAAGTTATCCATTTGGAATTAAGAGTTATAAACTTTTTGATTTGTGTAGCCATATTTCCTTTTATTCCATGAATGTTATCTTTTATGAAAATGTGTTTCCTTTTTAAAAAATTGGTATTAAAATTGTTCCTTACACAATCTTATGAATTACCCTTCGTTGTTGTAAATAATGACTGTTTTCTTTAGACTCAGCAGTTACCTTTTAATACACATGAACCAAATTTGGATTCTATCACAGAACATACACAAGTTGACTCTTCAAATATAAATCAAGAACAACCAATCAACGGTGGACTTAGAAACCGAAGTTCACATCCAAATATGGCCAATGAAGATTAATCCACTGATTATGCCACAGATATACAATTTTCAACTGCTGATGATATACTTGTTCATCAAACCACTAGAGTTAGAAGAACTCCTCAATATTTGAAGGATTTTTATTGTCATCAAGTATCTCAGACTTCACCTACTCAATCAATGGCTAAAATGTTTTCAGGTAAATTATATTCTCCTATAAATTCTGTATTACATAAAAAATTATCTCCTGATTTTAGTTCTTTCTCATCTTCCATCACCTCTTATATTGAGCTACAAACATATGTCCAAGCTGTTTGTGATCCTAATTGGTACAAAGCTATAAAAAATGAGTTAAACACTTTAGAACTAAATAAAATCTGGGTCATTGTTGATTTAGCCCCTAGAAAGAAAGCTGTTGGATGCCGATATGTTTACAAACTAAAATTAAATAGTGATGAGAGCAGTGAGCGATATAAATGTAAATTGATAGCCAAAGGATACATGCAACAAGAAATTACAGATTATCATAAAACTTTTTCTCTTATTACTAAACTTGTTATTATGTGATATCTCTTAACTGTATTAGCAATTAAAGGATATTATTTATATTATTTTGGTGTCAACAATATATTTCTATATAGAGATTTGGATGAGAAAATTTACATATAAAAGCGTCTCGATAACATTAAAGGGAAGTCTTATCAAGTATGCAAGCTGTTGAAGAGCATTTATAGTCTTAAATAAATTTCTAGACGATGATATTCAAAGCTTTGTACCTCTCTTGTCATTTTTGATTTCATTCAATCCAAGGTTGATTATAACTTATTTACTAAACATGATGATAAATCTTTTGCAGTGCTTTTTGTATATGTGGATGATATTATTATGGTAAGTAGTTGTTTGGAGTTAGTTAGTTCTATCAAATCATTTCTCAATCAAATTTTTAATGTTAAAGATTTTGGTATTTTAAAATATTTTCTTGGTATAGAAGTGGTGTGATATCTAAAAGGTTTACGTATTTGTCAAAGGAAATATACTCTTGATGTTTTGACCAGTTCTTGTACTCTTGGCTTCAAACCCCTTAAACTTTCAATGGATCAAAATTTGAGATTAAGGAAATTGGGACAATTTTACAAGATTTGAGTGTGTATAGATGATTAGTTGAAAAACTTCTCTATCTAACTCTGATAAGACTAGATATATACTATGCAGTACAAAATTTTTAAGTTAATTTATGAATCGGCCAACTTCTTATCATATGAATGCTATTTATTAAGTTTTGCGATATCTAAAAATGGATCCAGGACAACGAGTATTGTGTTCTCCCATTTCTGACATTCAACTTAGAGCCTTTTGTGATACTGATTGGGCCTTCTATCCAGATACTCAAAAATCTATTACTAGTTACTGTATTTTTATAGAAGATTCTCTCATTTTCTGAAAATATAAGAAATAGTTGGTAGTCTCTCGTTCTTCAGCGGAAGTGGAATACCAATTTATGGCCACAACCTGTTATGAATTATCTTGGTTGCATTATATTTTGAATGATTTGCAGATTTCACATTCTAATGCAGCATATCTTTATCATAACAGCCAGGTTGCCATCCATACCATAGCAAATTTCATATTCCATAAACACACCAAATATATTAAATTGGATTGTCATTTAATCCGGAACAAGATTCAAGAAGGAAGTATTTGTACATTTCACATGACAACACATAATCAACTAGTGGATATTTTTATAAAGATTTTACCATCGCATCTTCTAAATTCCTAATTGTCTAAGATAGGCATTATTAATCTATGTGCTCCATCTTACAAGGGGGCATTAGAAAATATATAATTATTATAAATATTTTTTTGTAACTGTTTTTATTTCTTTATTCCCTTTGTAGGAAAATTGTCAGTATTTTGTTAATTAGTTGTGATTTTTATTATTTTATTCAATTGATTTGTTAATTAGTTGAGATATTTATTAGGAAATATTCCTTTTTATTATTATTTAAAGAGGTGTGGGCATTTGTATTCGGCAGTGCAATTAATGAAAGCCCAGTGACACAGAAGGGGCATCTTTGGTAGAGTAGAGCAATCTCTTGATCCTAAATGATTTTAAAAACAATTATTTAGATATAAGTTATGCAGCACTTAGCCTACATAATAAGGTTACAAACCTCTCATCCAGTTAATATTATTACCTCCTAAAAAAATTTCAAGGTTCAAAATACTGCCCTTCATAAGCCTATTTTTTTTTCTTATTTCTCACTTATACTTTGTTTAGAGCGATATTAATTTCAATGTCAAAAGATAATCTAAAATATTATTCTTTTTTTTTTTGGGACAGCTTGTTTTATGTTATAGTGAATAGGATTTAAATTGGAATATTCAAGAATCCAATTTGAAGTCATTTAAGTCAATATTAAATTTATGATACAGTACATAATACGATAATTGTAAATCTGACACTAAATCTAAAAATATCTAACAAATTTTGTTAAGATGACTGGTACATTTTATTAATATAATAGAGCGCTAGTGCCTTCATTATATAATTTATTGACTCAATTAAGTCTTTGTGGACTTGCGCACAAATTGGGGCACTTTTGTTGATGTAATGTTTTATGTAACTTAATGTTGAAGATGATATAAAATGTTGAGAGAAAATGTGTAAAATTTTCACATTCTTTAAAACTATATTTCGTATTATAAACCCAGCTGTAGAAATGTAAATTATCCCAGTATAAACTGATACATTCTATTTTGTATAGTATTGAATCACCAATCGAACCGGTTGAATCATGATCTGTAGCAAAAAACAGTTCTATTTTAATAAAAATCAAATAAGTTAGAAAATTAAAAAAATTGAGTTGAATCACTCAATTCTTTAAAATACCACGTAAACTATTGTTTTTAAGTGACCCACTTGGATACCAAACTAAATGATGAAGTGCCCATAAAATCAAAAAATATATCTGCCACCCAACACAAGATATAAGATTAGTTTGATATTTTTCATGAATAGTTTATGAACAATCAAGAAATGATTTCAAGCCCTTCAACTCTCTTGAATGCTCTATACACTTTCTTCTTCTGCACTTCATCCCTTTGAAGCCAGATGCTTTATCGATTATGATACAAGCTGAAAAATTAGCAATAACTTATCTAATAAATACCATACCTATTGCCATTAATACATACCAATGGAGATACAGTTGCAGCAATTACATTTCTATTTCAATAGATAACACAAAAATAATTGATGATATTTAAATTTTAAAAAACAATTATCAAAATTATTATTCTTAAAAAAATTTTATAATTCTGTTAAATATTCAATCAATATTAATATTATAATATATGTATTATATAATTTTATATATTTATATTTATATTATTAATTTTTATTTATTAATATAGATAAAATACATATTAAATACATCTACCTAGCTACCAGTTCCACGATGCACCTCGTGCCACATGCTGTAACTGCAGCTTTCGAGTGTACGGATAGCAAAATTGGCAAACTATTATTGCCCAGAGCCAATTTTCACTCTCAAGTAAATATCTATAAATATAAATGCATAAATATAAATTATTAAAAAATGAAAAATAAATATTATAATATTTATTTAACCAGAGAATAATTAATTCTTTTATGAGAATGTATTATTAAATTAGATTAGAACAATTATATATTCCAGTAGATGTGGGTAGCAGGAGAATACAGGCTGCAATTCGCCTTTTTTAATTTTTTAATAAAATTGTACTAAATAAAAAAACATTAATTAAAAAAAAAATACGAAGTACTGTTTTGCCTTGTAGGATCCACGTTCTTAGGCAGCGGGCGATAGGGCAACGGTGATTGCAGCGGTGGCCAGATATTTCTAAAGATATGATCACATAAAATACCTATTTTCTTAATTTTGTGACCAAATATATTATCTGATTAGCATTAATATTCTCATTTTTCTAATAAAATTGATATTATAAAATAATTATCGTTGCGTCCTGAATTTCAGATTGTACGGATAGCAAACCTAGGTCGAATCTCGAGCGGTTCCGGTTTCCATTACTATTAACATGGAATCTACAGAACACAAATTACAAACAAGAGATCAGCGAGATGTCTCCCACTGAAAACACTTCGACACTCAAATCAGTGACTTCCCGCAATGAACGAAAAGGGGTGCACGCGTACAGGTGCGCAAGTAAATACGATGTGTGCAGTGGGAGCGTAAGTATGTGAGAATGCAAAACTCAATGAGCGGTTTGAAAGATGATAGGTTTCGTGGTCGCACTGCAATGAGTGGTTGACTACAAGTGCTCTCGAGAGAAGCTTTTTGAAGTTTGATTCTAGGAGCGGGCTTGAGATCAAGAGTTCTGGGAGAGTGTGTCTCAATGTCCAAGATCGAACCAGAATCCCCTTCCCTGTAGAAGAAAGAAAAATTTATAGGCTCCATAGAGAGGAGCGTTGGGCGGGAGAATCCCCCAATAGATGGCAAAAGGGAATTCGACAGCCGCTAACCACTGGTGTCGCCTGGCAATGACGAGGAGACCGTCGTGAGCTGCCAATCACGCTTGGTTTACCTTTCGCACGAGGATTGGCTGGGTAATGGCCGGGAACAGCGCGAGCACTGGTATGCAATGTTGACTCTTGTCCCATTGGTTGGCTTCTTTAGTCCCCAAGTTTGCCGCCCGCAGTTGCATTAATGAGTTACAGGGGGCGTTGATTAGCCGTGGCCCCTGGGCCACAACATAAGCTGTCGAGGATTCTGGGACTCGCTGGTTTGTGTAGGTTGACATTGTTGGGCCTCGCGGTCTTTGGACTGTATCAATGCCGGGCCCAACACTAGCCCCCATGCCTGGGCCGATTTGTAGCCGAGGCTTGGCATGTCCATGGAGGATCCGGTTGGCTGTCGCGCGTCTTTCCTCGAGACACGCCAGATCTTGTCTTCTTCTAGCATCGCGTCTTCCCTAGGTAGCTGCGCAGGCTTTTTAGTCGTCGCAGAGATTCGGTGCCCTAAATGGAAGGATTCACACGTTAAAGCCTGCGTTTGCTTTGATGGCTTTCCTATTTCGTGAATTGCGGCCGTCGTGCAGTGTGCCCTTTTGGATGCTAGCGGGCGCCGGGCTTGCCCATAAATGGGGGAGCTTCCCAACTGGTGAGATCCTTTGGAGGAGCGATGTGGAGTCCTTGGCCTTCTCTATCCCCGGCGGGGGTTCGCAAAGGGATCGGGGGGACTCGCTGGAGAATTGGAGTTGCTATTGAAGACTATCATTATGCCCTTCTTTCGGCAGTTCCTCATCCTGATGAGAGTGGCTCGACCACTCTGCCACAATCATATGCCTTCCTTACGGCCGGCATGGCCTCCAGTTAGTGGGACGATCACGATGGAGCTATCATGGGGGCTTTGTCCCCGAGGTAGCGCACCATCGCAGCTGGAGGATCTTGCACACTGCCATGAGAGGAAGCAGGAATCGGAGCCCCCGTGGGGCGTGTGCGAGCTAGTCGCAACCTCGTGGGGACTGCTGCAACGAGTGCTGGCCCTTCAACTGAAGGTTGTCGGATGAACCTTCAGAGTCAGGCCAACACTGGCGGCACCAACGTGTGGACAGGTCGGATTTCTGGTGACAAAGCCAAAGGGATCTGATGTAGATCATGTCCCCCGACCTGATTTTCACGTGCGGTACCGCCATTTCAACTTTATGCTCCGTGCTGTATTTTCTCTATTTTTTGTACTTTTTCTATTACAAGCCTTGTACTTGTAAAGGAAACTTTGATTAATAAAATTAGTAGTTATCGCCTTTACTCATTTTTACTTGTCGCATGAATCTTCTCCTTTTTGTCGTTTAGCATGTTATGGCTCAAGGGCTGTGGGATTCTTCCATCGTCACTTGTGCTCTTCAAGTGCGTCCGGTTGTCTGCGGCCTGTGCCATTGGCGTCGCCCACTCGAGTTTTGATGCAGACCGTCGACGGGAGGACCTGGCCTGGAGAGGCTGACTGCGTTTTCTATCTTAGGAGTTCGATCGATGTTGGCAGGAGTCACACCCGTTGAATTTTCTGATGCATTGATTGCATGGGAAGTCTTGGCGGTGTTTAGGAGTTCGATCGATGTTGGCAGGAGTCACACCCGTTGAATTTTCGGATGCATTGATTGCATGGGAAGTCTTGGCGGTGTCGCGTCATAATGATCCTTTTTGGACAGGCGCAACGCTCCAGGGATCCGCCACGTCGAAGGAACTGAATGGTCTTTCCAGCATGCCTTTGCCTTCAGACGACGCCATTTTCTTGGAGGACTTTTGGATATTTAAACGCCAGATTTTCCTCTAATCCTTGTGTCTTTTGGCTACCCAAGAGCGTTAAGCTTGCTCTACTATTACTCTATTCTTTCCTTCTTCCACCGTTGTGGCGTCAATGGAGAGATCATCTTCCTTATTGAAATCTGAGCCGCCTTCTGAGGAGTCTATAAGGGACGCGCATGCCCCAGGGATTCACAATGAGGTTGCGTTTGGAGCTGTGGCAGCTTGGGGCTACCATTCAGAGGCCACCGATATTGGGCCGATGAGATTCCTGAGGGCACCGCTTGGTTTTGAGGCGGATGGGACGTTTGCTTCCTTGAGGCGCCGAAGGCCAAGAAAGGCAGAACTAGCGCTCCTCTGGTCGCTAGGGCAGTGGAAGAGATAGAGGTTTGCGTGTGGGCCACCGTTAGGGAGGTTAAGCAAACTCAGGCGAGTGCGGCTCACTTTGACCAAGCGTGGACAGAGTCTAAAGTAAGGGGGTCACAGCTTTCTGACGACATCGTGCGGGCTCGAGACCGTATTCTAGCCCTTCAAGGGAGCTGAGCAACTTCGGACATGATCTGGTGATGAACACGCATGGCTAGAGGCCGAGTTGAGGTCGAGGTTCAGGCCGAAGAACCTGACTCCTACGCTGGAAAGGAGGTTCCAATAGGGCATCTGCCTTAGTCGGAAGATAGTTTCGCTAGAGGAGCCAAGTTTTAGCATCGGCCTCCTGGACTCTCGAAACTCAGGTGTTAGGATGTGTGCGGAACTGACGGAGTTCACGATTCTCGATTCTTCAAGGCCCAAAGAGGGCGGTTAGATGTAACCTGTGCCGCCAGCTGCCTCCATCTGTAAAGAAAAATTTATTAGTGAATCTTATAATAAAAATTTCTCTTTTCCAAGCAATTTGTTCATGGCCTTTGCCGCGATTGAATTGTTTGTTCGTCTCCTCTATTTCGTGCTTTGGGAAGTCTTACTGCCACCTCTTCCGGGAACCAGGATCGCCGCATTAAATGCTGAAGCGATAGCCATGGTTTCATTAGGTGGCTGAGGAAATGATGAGTTACGGTCTGACAGGCGTCATGATTGGCCGACACTTGGGACTTGAAGTGTTCTGCTGAATGGGTGCGTGTCACGGTCAACAATCAGGGAGCGGACTGCGTTTCCCGCGTGTTTGGCCCTTCATTTCCTGGCGTTGCCTATTTAAGCAATGCCTTGGCAACTTTCCAAACCTCACACTTTCCTGCACCGTGAACTTGCTATATTGCTTCGAGAGTTATGGCAAAGAAGAAAAGTTCCCTTTAATCTTTTCGCGTTCTTCGTTCGATACTCCACGGGGTTGGAAACACCGCGTTGGTCCTATCGACGGGTGCCATTACTTCACTGATGGTCAATCACGGTGTTCCCAACGATTGGGCTTACCTTGCCCATGGCCCAACTGGAAGGGCTAACGCTCCCCTAGAGTGCTTTATTGCCGTCTACGAGCACCATTTGAAGGGAAGATTTCACTTTCCTTTGACAGTCGACTTGTACGGAATTATTGAGGCATTGGGCGTTCCCGTCACAAGGCTTCACCCTAACGCCTTTCGATATCTGGTGACCATGTGCGTCTTTGTTCATCTCTATCTCAATGAGTTCACCGCAAACTTAGCGAAAGTGATTTTTTGCTTTGCTAAGTCCGAAGATTGGGTCTCCATGTCTCCTCATGCTGGCTTTCACTTTCGGGGGAACGAACCTCGACTCAGTGAAGAATTGGAAGAATTGTTTTTTCTTCCTACAGTTTCCTCCAGAATGGGAGATTACTAGCGAGTGGGGCCCGATCTCCAACTCATTTCGGATGGACGTAACCGTCGAAGAAGTGAGTAAAGAGGCGAAACAAGTCGCTGACATTCAGTCGCAGATGGAGATGTTTTTTGTGCAAGGGTTCTACTTGACCTCCACTCCTCTTTCTGCTACCAAGTGGGGACCTACGTGTGGCTAGGCAGCGGGCGCTTCGGAGAAGAAGAGGAGGGTTGGAGCCGTCGTTCTTCGGGAGCCGATGAGGGGGTCCTCCGGGGAGAGTCACTCATTGCTGGAGACCTCTTCAGATGAGAAGGAGGCTTCCCTGAAGAGGCTGAGGGCAATCGGAGGCACCTTCACCCGGAGGGCGCAGAGGCTGATTGCTGGGCTAGCCACGCATGTTGAGAGAGCGAGGTTAGGGCAAGTGCTGGATTCTAAGCTGCAGGAGGGAACGACTAAGCATTCCCCAATTCCTACCATGACATCGGCGAAGTATGGAGTTCCCATGGTGAAGCTTCCTTCTAGAGGGGAGTCCCCTATGAACTCCTTATTCGATCAGGAGCCGCAAGAGGCGACGGTTGGACATGCTGTGACTGTGGAGACCGACGTGCCAGGAGCTGAGGAGGCCACTGAGGCGGGTGACTTGGATCCCGCGCCAGGACTAGTGGAGGCTCCAGAGTGTGTTGGTTTGCTTGCTAGGGTGTCTTCTGAGGCGTGTGTCCAAGAGAGTTCCATCACCGAGGAGGGCGGTGAAGTTGGTTGGGCTGCCGATTTTCCTAGCCTTGTTGTGGCCCGTGAGGCGGATGCGGTGGAGGAGGTCCAAGAGCCAGAGCTCCTGAGCATCCCTTTGACGTCTGCAGGGCCGGATGCTCCCAGCACCGCGAAGGTTGTTGCTGAGTGCTCTAAGCCTGCAAGCGCGCCTGCACCAGGAGATGATCCCAGCCGCACTGACGCGAACCTCACTCAGCTATGATCATCTTGGAATGGACATACTTTTGTTGCCGAGAGCGTTGGGAATTTTTGAATATTTTCCCATGCAGGTTCCCGAGTAGCCTGACTTTATCGACGTGGTGTGCGCTCAACTGCGCGGGCACTTTCGTCGAATCAGGGAAGAGTTCGAGCAGGAAGCGATTCAGCGTGCGGGAGTTAAGATTGCGGCACTTTAGGAGGAGAGTGAGCGACTGAGAGAGAAGAACCATCGGCTAAGGGGCTAGATCTCCACTTTGGAGGGCAACATCGCCCGCATCTTGACGGACCTCAGTCTGCCGTTTACCCCGGAGGAGGTGGGCAATGCGCTCGATGCTAGATTCTGAGATGGCATCCGCCTGTGCCACCGGATTGCTTCTGTTGCGTACCTTGGTGCTTCTATGGGGATCTTTCATCCGAGGAATGCCGAGGTCTCCGACAGCTCTCACCTGAGAGACTTTTTTGAAAAGGCTTGTCCGTCGGATCGGTAGGATCGTTAGAGTTTTTTTACAGTTTTTTTTCTTTTTTTATTGCTCAGTCACTGCCTCGTAATATTATATGTACATGATAAATGAAAAGCACCACTTTTTTCTGCATTCTCGCTCTCTAAATACTTGCAAATTTTTTCGATTTTGCAACCTGTATTTGAATGGCTAAGCTGTTGAGCTATCATCGCCAAGGCCCCAATCTGGCACCTTCTTGCGCTGTGCTCGTCTTTCGTCAGAAGATGTCGTCGCATTTCACGCGTTTAGTGGGAAGCTTGGTCCAGTGAGGTGAACATTGTCGCAAGCCCGGTGGAGCCACACCAAGGGCCAGCTCAGTCTTCAGGCCACAGCAACCGGACCCCGGGTCTCAGACCTTTACGCGTATGGTATCTATCTTAGGCGCTCAACCTTGCTCAAGGCGTCGTCGCTCCCATGCGCATGATCGTAGCCCACGACCATCATTGACTGAGGGTACTCTCTTTTTCAGGAGAAGGTTGTGCACGCCTGCTGTTCTTGCCCCATAAGATTTTGGTGGCCACGTTTTTGGGACTTAAAAAGCCCACAGGCTTGATATTTCGACTGCACGGGTCACCTGATACAAAACCGAGGCTTTGGGGCTGCTATGGGCCTTTGGTGCGGAGCCAAAATTTGAATATGACCACTTCTGGGTCGCTTGGCACGGGGCCAAGGTTTTGAGGGCTACTTAAGGCCCTTTCGGCATGGAGCCGAAATTCGGATGTGACCGCTTCTGGGCTGCTTGGCACGGAGCCAAGGTTTTAGGTTTACGGACGAATGAAAATCCTTTCGACTTAGGGGTAGTCTAGGTTGTTTTTTTTTAAAACATCGTGCATACAAACACTCATATGCAATGACACACAAGAGTATAGAAATAATCAATTTCATTAAATGCGAACACAATACATGTACAAGCACTCTTTGTCACGTGTGTGGATGTCTTACCTGGGTTGGTGTTGGTTTACTAGTAGTATTTCTTGAGGTTGGCGGTGTTCCAGGTTTGAGGGACCAACATGCCGTTCTAGGTGCGTAACTTGTACGCCCTATTCTGGAGGATCGCCGAGACGATGAACGGACCCTCCTAGCCCAAAGAGAGCTTGTTTCTACTAGCGGCCTTTCCCGATGCCTCTACAGTCTGGAGGACCAGGTCTCTAACCTCAAACAGGTGTGCCTTCACCCACTTATTGTAGTATCAGGTGACACACTGCTGATAGGCTGCCATCCTCAGGCGAGTTGCGTTGTGGACCTCCAGAAGCAGATCTAGGCATTCCCTAAGTCTTTAGAAATTGATGGCTGAATGAAAGCACTTGACCTGTTGGCAGGAAAGTCCTACTTCGACAGGGACAACCGCTTCGACCCCGTAACAAATGTTGAAGGGCGTCTTCCTTGTGGGTTCCCGCGGGGTGGTGCGTTACGACCAAAGCATGGAGGGTAACTCGTCAGCACAGGAGCCCCATGCGTCTTCAAGCTTTGTCTTTAGTCCATGCAGTAGTGTCCGGTTGGTGATTTTAACCTATCCGTTTGTTTAAGGATATGCCACAGACGTGTGAATCAGCCTGATACGTAAGCTTGCACAGTACTTGGTGAATAACTTGCTTGTAAACTAGGTTCCATTGCCGGTCACTATGGCCTCAGGATTCCAAAAATGACAAACGATATTCTGGCAGACAAACTCCGTTGCGTTCCACTCAGTGATTCGCACCAGGGGAATCGCTTCGATCCACTTGGTGAAGTAGTCAATATTAACGATAAAGACCTGGGTCTTTGCTCTCGCCAGGTATCTTGCGAGCTGCGGGTTTGATGCCTCGAAGGCCCATTGGATTTGGTTGACCAATAGTTCTAAGTCGCTTCGCACAACTAGCGACTTCGTGGAGCATTCCTTGGCCAAGCGGAGTCCTGCTGGGAGGGCTTCGTATTCCGTCGCATTATTAGTGGTCGGAAAAGCCAACGTGATGGAGTACTTGATCTCTGATTCGTCTGCAGTTTTGAGCACGACTTCGGTTCCACTAACTGCTTTGATAGAAGATCTGTCGACATTCAAGATCCATACGGGGATGTTCGGTGTGTCCAATCCCTCAAGGTGGTTCAGGGCATCTAGAGCTGGGGTCACCGCCTCAATGATGAAGTCCGCCAGTGTCTGACCCTTAAGGGTCGGTCATGGCCGAAATTCCACATTAAACTCACCCAACTCTATAGCTCACTTGAATAGCTGTCCAGATGTCTCCGATTTCTGGAGGATTGCCTTTAGAGGCTGGTTCGTCAGTAAGATGATCCGGTGCGCCTAAAAGTTGGGCCTCAACTTTCACGCAGAATAGATGAGGGTTAAGGCAATCCTCTTTGCGTGCGAGTATCGAGTCTCTACATCCGTTAGTACCTTGCTCACATAATACACGAGCTGTTATTTGTCCTCGTGCTCCCTGATGAGCACTGAGTTGAGCATTGTGTCCGACGCGATCAGGTAGAGGTACAGATCCTCGCCCGTGGTTGGTGAACTCAGGTTGGTCTTCAGTTCTTGGAATGCTTCCAAGCACTCGTCCGTCCACTAAAATTCGGATGCTCTTGTTCCTCGGAGAACCTTGAAGAAGGACAGATACTTCTCTGCGAACTTGGCCAGAAACTGTGATAGGGCTGCCAACCGCCCCATGAGTTTCTCAACTTCCTTCACTATTCGCGGGGGGCACATATCGAGGATGGCTTTGATCTTCTTAGAGTTTATTTTTATGCCGCGTTGGGACACTATGAAGCCCAAGAACTTACTGGAGGTTACCCCAACCGCACACTTGGTAGGGTTTTGCTTCATCCTATGAGCTCGGAGCACCTCGAAGGTCTCCTCCAGATCGCAAATGTGATCGTCAATTATCTTGCTTTTGACCAGCATGTCATCCATGTACGCCTCCACGTTCCTGCTACTCTAATCCTCAAACATCCTATTGACTAGGCGTTGATAGGTTGCTTCGACGTTCTTGAGGCCGAATAGTATGACCTTATAACAATAGGTTCCCCGGTCGGTATTGAAGGAGGTGTACTAATCATCATTTGGGTCCATCTTGATCTGATTATAACCTGAATAGGCGTCCATAAAATCCAGAAGTTCATTCCCAGATGTGGAGTCCACCGATTGATCGATCTGAGGAAGCGGGAAGCTGTCTTTAGGGTAGGCTTTATTCACGTCGATGAAGTCGATGCACATTCGCCACTTTCCGCTACTCTTCTTCACAAGTACAATATTGGACAGCCAATTCGAGTGTTGTACCTCCCTTATAAATCCAGCGTTCAGCAATCTCTTCATTTCCTCTAGAGCTATTAGCTTCTCGACAGAGTGGTTTTTGTGCTTCTACTTAATAGGCTTGTAGCCTGGATCGAGGCCCTACTTGTGGACTATTACTCTGACCAGTATTCGGAACATGTCAGCAGGGACCCACGCGAACACATCAGTATTCCTTCAGAGGAAGCTGATAAGTCAGTCACGGCTAGACGCGGAGGGGGAGGCACCAATATGCACGCACTTCTCTTGCTCAGCGGGGTCCAAAGGGACCAACTCGGTTGTTTTACCTAATTAGGCTTGCTGCAGTGTGGCTTCGTCACGAAAATCTAAGTCTCCGTCCTACTGGTCTAGCACCGCAGGAGTGACTTAGGATAGGTAACACATTCGTCCCGTCACCTGATCGCTAATCACCTCTCCTGCACCGTGTGGGGTTGGAAACTTCACCTTCAGATGAGGGATCGAAGTGATGGCCTTGAAGGCGGTGAGGAATGGTCTACCTAAGATGGCATTGTAGACGGACGGTTGGTCGACGACGATGAACGTTAGCTCCTGCATAGCAGTATGTGGTTAAGTTCCAATCGTGATTTCTAACTGGACTTCTCCCTACATAGGCATGGGTGCGTTATCCAGGCCATACATAGGGCCTTCGGCCATTCTCATCTGATTTTGTCTTAATCCAAGTTTGAAGAACGCATCAAAATACAGTAAATTCTGAGTGCTTCCATTATCAATAAAGATTTGTTTCAATTGATAGTCAATCGTATCATCTGAAACGATAACATATACAATAAGAGAATCAGAATAGGGGAGGTTACATGTGTTATATCATCGCTGCTAAAGCTAATGGCATCACTCTTAGCCTCTACTCTCGTTCTCTTGTTGCTGAAAGCTCGTTCTGGTTGTGTCTGTCTATTGCTTTTGACTGACCCAGCCGAAATCATGTTGATCACGCCGGTAACCGTGCGATTCCTGAGTGGCTCGCTTGCCACACCTTCTGAGGCTGCGGGGCCTACCCTGAGCCATTTACGAAGTGTTTGAGGTGTTCACGGCGGATCAGATTCTTTATCTCCTGTTGCAAGGCTCGACAGTGGTATTGGTAATACTTCATTTGGTCTCTACCACTTGGGCCCTTCGACGCTTTTGGCCACTTAAAGAACTTCTTGTCCTAAATCTACTTCAAGATATTTATGCGGGTATCATTTAGGGGAGTCAGGGATACTGGTCCGCTCTCCTTCTTGGATCCCGACTCACACCGCTACTACTTGCTGCAATTCTAGAAGCGGTTGCTGTCACCGTTCCTCCACTTCCCGACGGTGGGCTTGGGTCCTTCCGGGGGTGGTCCGCGTGTTCGGGACGCTTTACCTCGTTAGCCTCTTCTACAGAGATGTAGTCTCCGGCGATGTCCTCAACTTTCCGGAAGGATTGAGGACGTTGGTACGATAGGTGCCTGCCAATGTGGCGACGAACGCATTGAGCTTTCGCTCATTAGAGAGTTGGGGTATCCGACGCACTTCGGTGATGAAGCGGTTTAGGAACAGCTTTAGGCTTTCGTCTGGCCTTTGGTGGAGGCGGACCAGGTGCTATGATTGCTTCTCCTCCCTTCGACTAGAGGCGAATTGGTTCAAGAAGTAGTCCATGAGCTCATCAAAGGAATGGATGGAGTTTGGCTGGAGGCCGTAGAACCAGAGCAACACGTCCCCTCTAAGAGTAATGGGGAAGCACTAACACATCACAGCTTCACTTGCTCTGTGGAGGGACAGGTGGGTACGAAATTAGTTAACTTGGTCTATCGAGTTCTTACTCCCATCGTACCTGTCTAATGCCGACATTTTGAACTTGCGGGGGAGCGGTTGGGTCCGAATATCCATATCGAAGGGCGACCTCCACAAGTCAGCAGAAGATCGTCCAAACTTCTCCTTCAACAGGTGGTTCCAAATCACCTCCACCTTCTCCTCCAATCGTGGGTGACCCTGCTCCTCCGCGCATTGATGATGTGGCAGAGCTCTATGTTGTTTTGCAGGTTCTATTGGTCGCGCTGGTTGCAGCGGCTGTCCGCATGGGGCGGTCGCATACTGCACGAGCCTGCGGCTGTATGCCTCCTTTCACTGCTAGAGTTACGGGAGTTGCGCCGCTTTGGGCTTTTCGCTCGCTCATCCCGGCTAGGGTGGCTTCCAGCGATCATTTGGGCCCTGCTTTTGGAGGTCACCTGAGCCCCAGTATCATCAGGCCAATCTGATCTAGTCCTGGGGGCTTTGGCCCGGTGTCTTCCTCGACTGGAGGTTGATGCTTGGGGCACCGGTGGGGGAACCCCCTGCTATTGTGTTCCCATCTGGTCACAGAGTGTCTAATGCATTAGCCTCGTGTTGCCTATTTCGGTGGCCAACTTGTGGACGTCCGGTTTCGATTGCTAGTCAACGCGGCTACCCACTGAGGGGTTGTCACCGTAAGTGGCTGCGTCTCTTGGTGGTGTGCTGGCTTGCGCTCTGGTGTTGACATTTTTGTGTAAAAGATTGAGTGGTGAGGGTAGATGTTAGAATTTTTATCACGTTTTTCACAAACGGCACCAATGTTGCACCCCGGGTTTCATGTCGTTGTACAGATTAAGGGGTCTTCGAATCTCAAGCGGGTCCAGTCTCCGTTGCCGTTAATCTGGAATCTGTACAACATAAATTATAAATAAAAGGTCAGTGGTCGGAGGGATGTCTCCCACCGAAAACACTCCGATACTCAAGTCAATGACTTTCCATAATGAACGGAAAAAGGGGCGCATGCGTAGAGGTGCGCAAGTAAATGCGATGTGTGCTATGGGTGCGGAAGTATGTGAGAATGCAAGACTCAATGAGCGGTTGAGGAAGGTTAGGCTCCGCGGTTGCATTGCAATGAGTGGCTGAGAATGCAAGTACTTGCATCGCAAGTAAATGCGATGTGTGCTATGGTACTATCGAGAGAGGCTTTTTAGAGTTCAATTCTAGGAGCGGGCTTGAGATCAGAAGCTCTGGGAGCGTGTGTCTCAATGTCCAAGATCGAACCGGAATCCCCCTCCCTATAGAAGGAATGAAAATTTATAAGCTCCATGGAGAGGAGCGTTGGGTGCGAGAATCCCCCGGTAGGTGGCAAAATGGAATTCATCGGCCACTAACCAATGGCAGTTGCCAACGACGTCAGTTGTCGCCTAGCAATGACGAGGAGACCGTTGTGAGCTACCAACCACGCTTGGTCCACCCTTCGCAAGAGGATTGGCTAAGCAATGGTCGAGAACGGTGCGAGCACTGGCTGGCAGTGTTGACTCTCGTCCCATTGGCTGATTTCTTTCGTCCCCAAGCATGCCACCCGCAACTGTATTAATAAGCTGCAGGGAGCGCTGATTGGCCGCGGCCCTTGGGCCGCCACATAAGTTGTTGAGGAAACTAGGCCTCGCTTGTTCATGCAGGCTGACATTGTTGGGCTTTACGGTCTTTGGGCCATATCAATGCCAAACCCAAGAATTATTTTTACCCAAAAACTTTTAACAAAACAAGTTAATAAATGTGATTTAAAAATAAATATTGATAAGGATATATTTTTTATGTTTATTAAATTAAGAAATGCCCGATTTCGAGTATTAAATTTCAGGTAAAAGGTTTTAATTTTTTAAAGAGATAAAATAGGTTATTCTTCGTATTTAAGCGATTTATTTTTAAATAAATAATTATAATTTAATTATCTTTTAAAAAATTAAAATTTTAATTAAAATTAGTTATTGTGTTAATTATTTATTTAAAAATAAAAAATTTTGATGTGTCATGGAACCAAATTTCAAGCGGGTTTAGGTTACGTTGATCGCTGAATCCAACTCTATTTATCGAGTTTGGATCCTACACACTACTAAAACAAACGATAGGTCAGGTGCCAACGGGATGTTGTCCCATCGAAAATACTCCGACACTCAAGTCAACAAAACAACCTTCCAAGAATCGAGAAGGTAAGGGAAAGAGAAGGATGGCGAGAAAAAGCAGAATGTTCGTGGTGATATTTTGGCTCTCGTCGATAATGGCTATTGTTGCTCGTGAGGAGTGTTTGGTCCTTGTCCCAGGGTCTCTGGGATCGTGGTGACAGGAGATAGAGAGAGCGTGAGCACCTTGTGAGCGTGAGAGCTGGAGAGAACGCTACGTGAGCCCTACAGGGTTCCTCAGGAAGACATGAATATAAGCTCGAGAGTGCAAGAAGTATGAGAGAGTGTCAGTTTTGCTGAAAGAAAAGCCTACATCTGGAGTATGGACTCCATGGCCTTCTTATAGCTGAGAGGCCTAGCCTCCTTCCTTGGTTGGGAGTGCTTGATTTCAGCGCTCTATTGGAGCTGCTTCATTTCTTGGCGTTGGTATTAATGGCGATGACGACTCCCTGGGGAGATTGCATTCCTTCTGTGTTTTGTAACGGTTAGGGTTTACAGTAGATAGATGAGAGAATCTGGCTCTTTTCTCATTAGGTATGCGTTAAATCTATTAGTGACCGTTGCCATGGAAGTTGCCCTTTTGGGGGAGCGCAAAATTAAAGAAGAAAGTCATTGCTGGTAGCAGACAAGAATGTAGGTCAAATTGGGCCTGGCCCTCATAAGGCATGTTCATGGGCGGGCCCACTATAGTGCTACCGGTCAATAGAAATATTAACCGTCCTTTGCACCTGTGGCCCGTCCTTACACTGGTTTTCTTGACCTTTTGTCCAATCAACGGTTCACATTGACCGTCCAAGCTTATACGTGGGCCTTCGTAGATTTGGACCGTTTCTCTTTTTTGAGCAAGTCTGCTGTGGGAGTACCCATCAAATTTAAATAAATAAATAAATATATATATATGGATGTATTTTAAAAGATGGAGCCATTCGTCCGATTAAACTTCCATGGGGAAAACAAGTCAGATCTGAAAACCTCATCTTGTCCAGAGCTGTGCAACGGATGTGGACGCTGCAATGGTGCTCCATCCTATAAAATATATAAAACGAAATAACAAACAAAAAGATAATTAATAATTAGGATAAAACAATAAATATATTTTAATTTTTATTTGTTTTTAATTTTTTTATTTACACGGTGGATAAATTAACCGTATTTTAAGTCTTACTCAGTTGACACTAAAAATATATGAATGTATAAATTTTAAAAATAAATGTCAATCTAAAATTTTTATATAAATAAGTGTTATTATTTAAATAAAAATCAACAATACAATTAAAAAAATTTAAATTTAACAAATAGAGGTCTGTGTCTAGGGTTGGGGGGCCACATGCTCTCGTCTACATTCAAATAGTTAGATCGAGTAATAAATATCCATATTTTTTAAAAATATTTAAAAATATAATAATAATTTTAATTATTTTTTATTAATATTATGTAAAACATGTCAATTTATGTTATATAAATAAATGTCAATTGTATTTTATGTGATATACAATGTATAATAGTATAATCTGTATATATATATATATATATATATATATATATTAAAAATAAATGGGTTTTTTAATAAATGAATATTTTAAAAATAAATAAATATTTTAATATTTAAAAAAATAAAAAATATTTCATATATTAATTTTAAAAAATATAAAAATAATGGTCGTTCCATTGTCATGTCCAAATGTCCAAATATATATGAAAAGTCCCCCCCATGATGTAGGAAGGTACCATCTCTTAAGAGAGAGTGTGTTTCATTTATTAAAACGGTGAAACTAAATTTTTTTTATTTTAAAATAAATTATTATAATTTAATTATTTAAAAATAAAAATTAAATAAAATTAATTATTAAATTATAATTATTTATTAAAAAATAAATAATTAAAATAAAAAAAATGGCCATTATCTTATAAAATGACCGAGTACCCCTCGTTCCCCCATATTCCCTGCGCTCAACGGTTGCTCAGCTGAACTGGCGCTCTTCTTTCTCCCTCACCGCCACCCAACTCGCAAACGAAACCCAAAAAGTTCTCCTCCCCCACCACCCCACTAATTTATAA
Organism: Nepenthes gracilis; assembly: GCA_033239525.1. NCBI lineage: Eukaryota > Viridiplantae > Streptophyta > Magnoliopsida > Caryophyllales > Nepenthaceae > Nepenthes > Nepenthes gracilis. The sequence continues at coordinate 14,361,966 of BSYO01000016.1, read as the reverse complement.
GTGAGTGGCTCCTCCATTAATCAGCCATCCGCTTCTCTGTCCCCTCTCTCTCTCTCTGTCTCTCTTCATCACCATCTTATTCTTCATCTGTTGAGGAGCTGAAGAGTTTTTCTCGTACAGTTTGAGCAATCACCATGATCAAGAGGAGTATTTGCCATGGCAAGCTCATCTCATCCTTGAGATTATCATCTTCTTTATTATCAAAGGTTACGAATTCCATCTTTATATCTTCAGATTGTATTATGTCCTTATATATCTTCCTCACTTCACCTGAATTTTGATTTCCTTTTCCACAAATTTTGATGGGTTTTAGCTCCAAATTTGTGGGTATTTCCAGTTTCTTTTAATTTTTTTCAAAATGATGTTTGAATTACCCCTCGATTGACCATAAATACAGATAAAGCTTATGCATGGAACCAACGTGGACGAAACTCACACATGAGGTTCCTGAGAAGATACGTAAATTAAGAATCTACATTAGAGCGCTTTAAATCTATGTTGATCTCATAATACATGCCAATTAATCATATATACATATATTAATCTAAATGACATACTATGAGATTACATATTATTAAATTTGTTTAAAACCTACGTCATATGACGTAGGCCTAGCACTGATATAGCATAGGGCCCCCCATCCCTTGTAGGACTTAAGTCCTATTGATTAGAATGAATGGTGCGTGCTTTGTCTATTCTTGATGCTGATCTTCTTGGTTGATTCATGGCTTAGAAACTAGTCGGATCCTGCTGTAGACATAGATGCTCCTTGTCATAATCAAAGGAGGAGCAAACGTGAAGCAAATAAAATGATTTCTTTTGTGGTCCTTTATTTACTTGTCGTTTATTTCTTTTCTGAAGATCGAAAGGAAATGAAAAAAATTGAGAAACTTGCATTGGACTAGACATTTGTAGGGTGTTTGATTGATCTCAGACTAGAAGAATCCAAGGATGGTGTGACATCATTTTTATAAGTTAGGGTATATTGATTGATTGATTGATGGGTGGCGACTGCAAGTAGTGATAATGAAAAGGGTATCAAAGGCCTTTTTTTTGTTTTTTTGTTTTTCATTTTTTTGGTTAGAAGTCAATCCTGAACGTTTGGTTAATATTTTTTTTTATTAGTATCTTTTTGTCATCTTTGTGTGTATTTCTTTACATTTTGTTATATTTGTAACATAGAGTATGAAATAATTATGTAAAAATATTTAAAATGTCGAATTATAGGATTGGATTTGTATTAGTTTTTCAAATGATCATTTGTCCTAAAATTGTCTAACATATATATATGATTACTTGTCAAATGCTCTATGATACTCTCTTTAGCAATTTCATGGTTTTGTTTATAATTTCTGCAGAGCCGTGGAACTTACATGTTGAACATATTTAAATATTTTTGCAGCATGGAGATCAGCAATTCTTCACTTCCCAGGCCGCAGCTGCCCTGCTGAAAGAAACCAAATCGCCTGCGCACAGGTAATTTCAGGATAAAAAATTGATAGTTGGATATAACTGTCACAATAATTAAAAATTCAGGCCAAATTACGGATCCAAATGTTTATCATTATTCATTCACTAAGTATAAGCAATTAAAGTAATTTAAGGTGCAGTAAAATTGATAGTAGAAGATTTGGTTGCTAAGGAAGACCCACAAACTTGCAAAATTTTATGGGTTATTAGTCAACAATTTAAAAAATTCGTTATAATAAGAAGAGATAATTTACAGAACAATAACTAGCACTGCCCTCACCAAATGATTCTAAATAAATAATTATTTAAGGCCTATCTTAAATTTGTAATATTGTAATTAGTGTTAGAATTAAAGGCTTGTTTGAACCGCGAGGTAATACTTAGAAAAAGATAACAAGCACACAATAATTAAGTACAAACAATAAAAACACGATTTTTACGTGAAAAACTCCCTATGAAACGAGGGAGAAAAATTTCGGGATACAGAGTCCAAAATTTTCACTAGTAGCAGTTGATTGGTTATACAAACCCCAAATCATAAGAATAAATATCAACTAGCTTTGGACAGCCCGTATAAGAAATATAAAGAACAAGAGTAGAGATAAAATCCGGGGACGTTTCTTCACAGCAGCAAGAATCTCGTACGTGGGATTACCGAAGACTGAAACTTGATTGAAAACCCAAGCAGAGGCTCAATTCTTCATCTTCTTCTTTTCTCTCTTTTCTCTCTTTTTCTTCTCTGGAACGGCGCTCAGAATTAATGAAAATTAACCTAAAAATGCAACCACGCGTTTTATATAATGGCGCAAGGCCGAAAAGCCAAAGTAGCGGGCACATTCTCAAAATCCGCCGAGCTCCTAGCGGGACAATGAGCGGCACATTCGAAAATCCGCCGAGCTCCTAGCGGCGCATGCAGCGGCGCGGCCATATCAAAAATCCGCCAAGCGCCTAGCGGGCTCAACTTAATCTTTCTCCATGCGATGAGGATATGCACCTCCACCCGCCACATCAAGTGGGTATGAGCCCAAACGGGAGTGACCCATAACCCAACAATTAGCTCAGATATTTCTAATTTTTTTAAATAGATCTCTAAATTATGTATTTTTTAATGAACTCGAATGCTCTTTGAGCCAAAAAATCTCCATAGTAGGCCCAATGAAACAATCGACTAACTCACAAGTATATGACATGATTTGCAGACTGGATCACAACATATATGGACTCATCATGGCTGGATAACAAAGAAATACTTCACCGAAACACTCAAAAATAAAGACACTAAATTCCCGTCTAAAACCAAGTGTTGAAAGCTTAGCAATCTTTCTTCGATCTCTGTCCTACGTCCAAGTAATGACCCCAACACCTCTAAATAAGATCAGCAGAACGGCCAAAGCCGTAAGTCAAAGTAATTTGCTGAAGCGAGTAAAGGCTGAAAAGCTGTTTCAGCTCAAGTTGTCACCTTGCTGCCGGCTCACGGTTTTGTATTCTGTTGAATTTTAAGAAAATAATGAACTGCACAGTTAAATACACTTCAATTTTTTGCTCCACATACGGCTAAAACCGTAAATACAACTTATACAACAAATTATAAGTGTTGGGATTAGTTACTCCCTTGTGGGTGACTCAACAAATAAGTCTTGTCATCGGAGGTTTTGTGAAGAGCAAATGACAGAGTTCATTTGGTGGAGAGCAAAACCAGAAAGTAGTTTTCGATCAACGGGAGATTGACCGACGGAAAACTAAAGACGGTCAATGTAGAGGTTGACTGGCGAAGAACATTTTCGGAGTAAAAAATATTGGAGCACCTTTTCGGAGAGCAGAAGTCGGTCAACGGAGTTGACCGGCTAATGGAGGCCAGCGGCCAAGGAGCGAGACGGCCAGGGATGCCCATTCGCAGGCACAGATTTGCCTTAAGATAATTGACCGGCCAAGAAGGCAAATGGTAAGTACAGATTTTGCCCAGTTGAAATTTCGATCAAAGGGTTGACCGGCTGTGAAGGCAAAATGACTGGTATGCGCAGGATTTACTGGTTGGCCAAAATGGAAGATTTAACCATTTTGAAAGAAAGCAAAATGCCCAGTTTGTCAGGTTGGCAGGATTTGGCAAGGATACCGGTTTGGCATTAATGGATTTCCTGTTTGGAATCCAATTGGGTCCATGGGTGCCAGCTCAAAAGATTTTCTGAGCGTACGTGATCTCAGAATACCATTTATGTAGAGTATCTTCATATTGTTGGCAGGAACAGATTTTGTCTGGAATAAAATATTCGGCAGATCAATAATATATATGCATACTATAAACAGTGGAAAAATTGTGTGAGAGATTCAAGAGTGAAAAAAAAGATGAGTGCACCACCAGTGAGGAAGAAGAGAGAAAAAACAAAGAGTAAAAATAAAGGAGTATTTTCTTGTTTAACTCTGAAGAGTTTTTTCTTTCTTATTCTCGAGTGTGTTGCGGATACTCCATCTCGGGCGTTTATAACCAATTTTTCACATAGTGGACTTGCAGTGGATTTTATGTCCCGTGATTTTTTCCTTCGATTTATGAAGGATTTTCTACGTAAAATTTGTGTGTGCTTATTCTTCCTCTTTTCCTTTCACTGTGTGTGACTTTGCATCATTATGTCCAACCGACCTTTTACCCCAACAATAAGAAGTAGGATTCATGCTAATTTTGTCATGATCAATCTTTGATAAAACATAAGCATCCATGGATTATGATTAGAATTTAGAAAGATACTTGCCTACGCATTCAGTGTGTCAATTAGCAACCTTGCTGCCTGCATGAAAAGCTCTTCTTCTTTTGTCTAACTTCTTCCTAACTGCATTTTCTGCTGATTGACATTAGTGATGATGAGGATCTCGCTCCTATGGACTGGGACAATCTTGGCTTTGGTTTGGTGCCCACGGATTACATGTATGTCATGAACTGTTCCAAGGACGAACACTTTGTTCGCGGGCGACTTAATCATTATGGAAACATTGAGTTGAGCCCTTGCTCTGCAGTCTTAAATTACGGGCAGGTAAGCCATGTTTGAATGTCTAATCATGGATCTTGATACACTAGCAATCCATGGAGTTTGGTCAGAAGGAAAAAGGATTCATTTCTATTATCATGGTTGGTGGTTTCAAATTTCGAAAAAAACAGGGAATTTTCGAGGGAATGAAGGCATTGAGAAGAGAAGATGGTCGTCTATTCTTATTTCGACCCGATCAGAATGCTATCCGCATGAAAATGGGCGCTGAAAGAATGTGCATGCCTTCCCCTTCAATTGATCAGTTCATTGATGCAGTGAAGCATACGGCCCTCGCAAACAATAGATGGGTAAATCCATCCTTCATCCATGGAAATGAAACCTCTATCTTCTGCTCAAAGCCATAATAATTTGAGTTTGTTCTTCATGCTTCCGTTTTCTTCTCACTTAAATGCATCAATTCTTCTCTGAATGTTGGAGCAGATTCCTCCACCAGGAAAGGGGTCTCTGTATATTAGGTCTCTGCTCTTGGGAACAGGACCTGTTCTTGGGTTGGCTCCAGCTTCGGAATACACATTCCTCATATATGCTTCCCCAGTTTGCAACTATTTCAAGGCAATTTTTTTTTTCTCTCTTTTTTCATTTAGCTGTTTCTCTGTACTTTAATTTAGACGGTATTGAGATTTTGTCCATCTTTGATTCTTCTGCCTTCAGGAAGGAACTGCTCCTTTGAACTTGTATGTCGAAGAGGAATATAACCGGGCGTCTCGTGGTGGAGCTGGGGGTGTCAAGGCCATCACCAACTATAGTCCTGTGAGTACCTTACATATCTTTCCAATTGTACAGAAGAAAAAAACACAAAAAACCAATTCACCGTTTTGGTTATTCGCCGTTGTATTCTGCGTTTCAGTGTTTAAAAGCGCAAGCCAGAGCAAAAAGCAGAGGATTCTCTGATGTGCTGTACCTTGATTCAGTGGATAACAAATATATTGAGGAGGTCTCTTCTTGTAACATTTTCATCATAAAGGTAACTTTGCGTCACTTCGAGTTTCTTGATCTGTAATGTCACAAAATGAAGTTGCAATAAGAAATTTTTATTGGCGGTCAACGGGCGGCTTACTGACCAAAATACAAGAATAGTTCTTCTGTTGGCTGAAATGGATGGCCAACTGATAAAGCACATAAGCACAGTGAAGTAGAGGCAAAAGAAGAGAAATGAATACTAAATTTTACGTAGAAAATCCTTCCGAAATAAGAAAAAAATCATGGGACACTAAATCCACAAAGAATCACTAAGTATTAGAGAAATTACAGTAGGCGAAAATAAGAACAGAGCAAAAGTAAACAAAAGCCCTCACATTTTGTTTTCACTCACAGCTCTCTTTCTTTTCACTCTCTCCTCTCTGTTTTGTACACAATCTTTTCTCTATTTCTCCGGTGTCTTCTTTTTCTTCTCGTTCTCCTCTTGCACACTTGCTGAATGTGCATATACACACATATATACGCATGTCTCCCACCACAAACCAGCTTTGTGGTTGGTGCTCAACATCCAAGGTCTGCATGCATGCGCACGCCCTGTCCTGTAGCAGGCGGCGCATGCCTGCTCCTACGAACTGATCAGTCTTTGGAGTTCCGAGAATGACGTCTACCAACTATCCGATCGGGTAGGTCAACTGTACACCTTTTGGGATATGACAGTCATTCAGACCTTCCATATTCAACCGATCAACCACACCGTTGACCGGTTGAAGTAGTCCGTCCTGCTTCCTCAGCAGAGTCAATCGTCTCACGACTTATAAGGGTCAACGTATTGACCGAATGAGTTGACCGTCCAGAAGATTTCAATCAACTCTATTGACCGGAATTCCTTCCTCCTAGCACATACGTGCTCCGTCCAAGTCTTAAGAACTTCCACACAGGAGTGATCCCCAACAAATATGATATAGGACAACTACAGAAATAGAAGTTTGAGGGAATACATGTCGCAGCTTACCTTGAGGTTAGTCTGTTAGGGCAAAAGGTCGGTCGAACAAAATGATGCAAAGTCACACACGGTGAAAGGAAAAAAGGAAGAAGAAGCACACACAAATTTTACGTGAAAAATTCTTCACAAACCGAAGGAAAAAACCACGAGACATAAAGTCCACTGCAAGTCCACTATGTGAAAAATTGGTTATAAATGCCCGAAATGGAGTATCCGCAACACACCCGAGAATAACAAAGAAAAAAACTCTCTAGAGTTAAACAAGAAAATACTCCTTAGTTTTCACTATCTATTTTTTCTCTTTTCTTCCTCACTGGTGGTGCACTCATATCTTTTTTCACCCTTGAATCTCTCACACCCTTTTTTCACCGTTTACAGTATGCATATATATTATTGATCCGTCGAATATTCTATTCCAGACAAAATATATTCTGTCAACAATGTGAAGATATTCTGCATAAACGGTACCCTGAGATGACGCACGCTCAGAAAATCTTCTGAGCTGACACCCATAGACCCAACTAGATTCCAAACAAGAAATCCATTCATGCCAAACCAGTATTCCTGTCAAATCCTGCTAACCTGGCAAATTGGACATTTTGCTTTCTTCCAAAATGGTTAAATTTTCCATTTTAACCAACAGGTAAATCCTACGATATAAATATTTTGTTTTTTCACACAAATAACCTTTGACTGAATTCCAACAGACAAAATCAAGACTTGCCATTTGCCTTCTTGACCGTCAACAAGTTGACCTGGCCCGCTTTGTCTCAAGACAAATCATGCTGCCAATGGGCATCCTTGGCTGTCCGCTCATTGTCATTGCTGGCATCAACCGGCAGCAACTCCATCGACGGTTTTCGCTCTCCGAAGAGGTGCTCCAACATTTTCCACACCGAAAATGCTCTCCACCAATCAACCTCTGCATTGACCGTTTTTAGTTCTCCGCCAGTCAACATCTCGTTAACCAGAAACTGCTTTCTGGTTTTACTTTCCGTCAAATGAATCCCGTCATTTGCTCTTCACAAAACCTCCGATGATAAAACTTGTTTGTTGAGTCACCCACAATGGAGCGACTAACCTCAACATAGTCTCCTCGAATCACCACTCCCAGTTGCTGCAGTTGACATACGCCGCATCATCCAACCCAACCACATCCTCTGGGACACCAGCACTGTGAGTAGCGACGGTGCATAATATCTGGCAGCGTGATGGTGGTGTTAAGATGACCTTAAATTCTTCTTGGATCACTTACCACATTTTATAGCAATGTGATGCGTGGCAGCCCTACCACATTTTATGGTAGATTCAATATACGTGTAACGCATCTTGGATCACTTACCTGCAAATATTTCTCATTCTTTCAGGATGGCAGAATCTTAACTCCAGCAACAAACGGTACTATTCTTCCAGGAATTACGCGGAAAAGCATCATCGAAATTGCACGTGATCTTGGCTACACGGTGAGTAGTATTTTCCTGATGCAGATTTTCTTTCCACTGCCATTTCTTATACCATGATTTTGTCTGAAAGGGATGGGTGCCTTTCATTACTGAAGAAAACGGCACAATGCAAAATTAAAGAACTTTTGTCTATTTCACTTACGAAACACTCACCAGATCTATGTTCGTATGACTTGGGAAAACTGGTGTAGGTTGAGGAAAGATCTATCCCTGTAGAGGAACTCATGGAAGCTGATGAAGTTTTCTGCACGGGAACTGCTGTCGTGCTCTCCTCTGTGGGTAGTATCACATATAGGGGCAACAGGTGCACATATTTTGGCATAATTGTCTTCTGAAAAGACGCATACCATTTTCACCAGGTAAAGGGGACTCTTTTTCCTGATCTCATCCCACAACTTGCAGGGTCGAGTACAAAACGGGTACACATTCTGTGTCTAAGAAGCTGTTGTCGACGTTCATGGGGATTCAAACCGGCCATATTGAAGACAAGAAGGGCTGGATGGTTGAGATTAATTGAGCTGCTGCTGCTTGCGATAGTTTAGCTGCAGCTTGTACAGAGCAGACAAGCATGTGTGCTTATTTCTGGAATTGTGAACTCAAGAGTGTTTACTTGATCATTAATGGGATGCCTTATAAGCTAATATCGGGCGGAACAGTCTAGGATGGAGTTAACACCGCATTGTTGTACCATCAAAAGTAATATGTATAATGAATTATTGTGTTCAATAGTACAAGTAGATATTTATAGAGATCCCAAACTCTATATTGTATGGAAAGTACAATAAAAAAATGATAATAGGATCATAAAGAATATTATGACTATTCTAGATCTAAAATAAGGAAGTAATATCATAAAAGTATTCTATAAAATATTTAAATAAACATCTTTCCCCCAACTCAAAGTAGTTTTATGGGGCTAATAAATGCAGATTGTAAGATATGGACTGAACATATAACGAGAAGAAACAGAGAAGTGGCTAATTGGGAAAAAGAGCAATGAGCAATAATTGTGAAAGCATCAATAAAGGGATGGAATGTAGGTGTAAGGAATCGGGTGTAGGTGGCACAGCAAAAGGCCACATAGGGATGACAACATCAAAATCCAATGGCTTAGTAGTTGTTTTTTGCAATGATCGGATAGAGAACTCTTTATATCAACAATAAGATAAAAGAGACATCTATTTCAGCAACCGAGGCAAATAATTGTATATTTCAATAATCGGGCTAAGAGTTGTTTATTTCAATAATCAAGGCCTAAAACCATATTTGTGTATTTGAATAATTGAGGCAATAAGTTTTTTATTTCAATAACCAAAATACAGAGCCGTCTATTTTAATAATCGATGGCAGATAGTTGATTTTGGCATAACAAAGTTAAAGAACATATGATTAACCTATCTATGACACAATGATGGGAATGATGTGTGTATGAATATTATATTCAATAATATGGTAAGTATTTATAGAGATCTGAAACTTTATAATACGTTAAAAATATAATAAAAGAAGGTAACATCAAATTGAAGAATATTACATCGATATGTTGGGTTTGATCACTCCCTTGTGGATGGCTCAATAAATGGATACGTTATCGGATCACACAGATTTCTTGTGATGTTCGGAGTACTACAAATTAGCTGCAACAATGACCAAAGAGATTGTTTGACGGAGAAGAAAAATCTCGGAGGTGACTGTTTGCCGGAGAAAGTAAATCTCAGAGGTGACCATTTGTCGGAGAATGCAAATCTCGGATAAGACTATTTGTTGGAGAAGGCAAATCTCGAAGGTGACTATTTGTCGGAGTGGTAAATCTCAGAGAAGACCGTTTGTCAAAGAAGGCAAATCTTGAATGTGACCATTTGCCGGAGTGACAAATCTCGAAAAACACCGTTTGTCGGTGTGGCAAATCTTGGAGTGAAAATCTAGAGTGGATTTCCGGAATGAAAAGTCAGAATGGAAAATGTTGGTTTGTATTTTTCGGAATGGAATGGTAGATTTACCAGTATAGTTTTATCGGTATGAAATTTTTAGTATGATTGGTCAGTATGAAAATTTTGGAATGGTTGGCCGGTTTGGAATTCCGGTATGGAATTCCGGAAGAAGAGGCAGGAATGGGCATTCCGGAATGGGATTTTCGAAATGACTTGGCCCGATTGAAATTCTAGGAAAGGAATTTCAGAATGGACAAAAGGTCAGACGGATAGCAAGTTGTGTTGGGTAAAGAGATTAGTGAAGACCGAGGATCGGGTGATGGCCAAAGAGAATACTGACAATCGAGGACACTAGGTGAAGGCGAAGGACAGCTTTTCTGGAATGCTGGCAGCTGACTATACAGAATTAACTTTTCAAAATTTGTAAGTTTTTCAGAGCAAGTAGCTGTCATGTAGAGTATGTGCCATTGTGCAGAGAGCAGGTTGACTTGCAGAGCATACGTATCTAAAAAAGCACGGAAATTGATAAAGCCACAGGCAAAGATAAAGTTGGTGTACCAAATGATCTGCAAGAATCAGGCTAGTTGAGCATGTGGGATTTGGAGTCAGGGTCTTTATAAAGAGCACACCAGGCACTTCAGGAATGAATGAAATGAGAGACAAGCAGAATTGTGAGGGCTGCAAGGAAAGGAGCAAGCGGCAGCGGGAGCAATAGACAGAAGTAGCAGTGGCAATTGCTGCGATAGAACGTGGAAAGAGGGTGGAACGGAGTAGGAGTGCGGAAGGGAACTATCATTGTTTGCCGTCTACCGTCACACTTATAAAATCAAGAGAGCGAAGTGTACCACCAGTGAAAAAAAGGAGGAGATAAAACAGAGAGATAAAAGTGAATGAGAGTTTCCTTATTCTTGAGTTGTTTTTTTATTCTGTCTAAAGTGTGTAGCGGTTATTCTGTTTCGAGAATTTTTGTAGTCGATTTTACATAATAGAAACCTTATTCGGAGTTTGTCCCGTGATTTTTCCTTTGGTTGAGAAGGGTTTCCACGTTAAAAACGTTATACATTTTTATTTCTTATTTCTACTAAATTGGTGGGTGACAACTGACGGAGGGTTCTAGTTTTCCGTTGCGCCGGGTTGTGTGCGAGTCCGGATGTTGAACCCCAACACAATATTCTAGATCTAGCACAAGGAATCGATATCATAACGAGTTCTCTGCAAAATATTTACATTTACATGTAAGAACATGTGTGGGCAACTAGCAAATATATTCGCAGACAATCATAGGGCTTTTTACATGGTTGGACATTATCTTTTACTTAAAAGTGTAAGCTAATAGGTCATGAATCAATGTACGTTTATAAGCCATTATATATTATTTTCTATCTTCTATGTAAGATAATTTGTCAATTTATGCACGTTTACATCATTACTTAATATATGAAATCAACATTCTTTCTAGATGCTTCTTTTTCATTCCTTTTCTATGTTCCATTCTGCAAAGGACTTGCCTTGGCATGCAAACTCTCAGTCGGAGACAAAAAAAAAAAAAAATCCAAAAAAACAACTATCTACAATTTGTTGAGACATGGAACACACGAGAAGAAGTCAAAATTATGAATGCAGGGTTCCTTTTCTTCCCCCTCCCTGCCCCAGCTTAGCAGAATGCGGGATGCAGTCTAACCACCAATTTTAAAGAAAACAGGAAAGACAACCAGGACAAGCTAATTGTTAGGTTTTGAAGAAATATTTTTTATTTATAAGTTTTTATTAAAAACTAATTACAAATCAAATTGAAGACGTTGCTCAGGGTGATCATGAAGGCAATGGAGACTATGAGATTCTCATATTTGTTGAGTTGGATGATATTGATGGTAATGATGATGATAATATACATGATGTTCATCATGAAATTCTAGGGCCTACATTGACCATCTCATTTCGACTGTTCATGATAAATTGACAACCTTCTTAACACTTACCAGTCAAAAAATATGTATTACTTACTGAAAGTGGAGAGTTTGAATATTTTAATGAAGCCATGGAGAATGCCCATAAAACATAACGAATGGATGCCATGCAATACGAGATAAAATTTGTAAAAGAAAATCACAATTTTAAGTTGACCAAGTTGCTCAAGGGAAAATTTGTGTTGAAGAACTGGTAGGTTTTTTACTTGAAATATGAAAAAAACAACGCTTAATCAAGGTAAAATGCGAGATTGATTGTTAAAATGTTTGGTCAACATAAGAATATCAATTTTGAGGGGATTTTCTTCTTCATTGTGAAAGGAGGTTTTTTTTTTTCGAGTTATTCTTGGATTAATCGTGACCATTGATCTAGATGCCAGACAACTAAATGTGCAAACGGCTTTCCTCCAGGATGATTTTGTGAAGAAAATTTATATAGAGTAATCTTAAGGGTTTCTAGCTAAGGGAAGGAGTATCTAGTATAAGAAATTGGAGTCAGTAATAATGGATCAATACCACCAAAAGATTGCATTAAATCATACTTATTGCTAGACAAATTGCCACTTAAATTGATGAGTTAAAGAAATAATACAGGAAGTCTTTCGCTATGAAAAGTTTTGAGCAAGCAAAGTAAATTTTTGGTATAAAAATTTTTTGCGATTGGAAAGTAAATAGATTTTGGATGTCCTAAAAATATTATATTGAAAATGTGCTTTAATATTTTAAATTGATATGTACAAGACTAGTGTAAGACATTCGGTTAAGAAATTGCTCTTATCCTTGGTAATCACTTTAAATTGAACACTTGGCAAAGTCATTCTACAAAGGATAAGAAAGCCAGTGTAAGACATGTTTCTTCTTCTGCTATTGGGAGTTCAATATATATAATGCTATGTACAAGATTAGACATAACTCATGTGGTTGGGATCATCAATTAATTCCCTCTTAATCCCAAAATTGGTCTAGGATAAAATAGATACTAATGTATCTTTGAGATACTTCCAAGATATGTTTATGGTTTAACAATGGTAAAACGCTTTTGATTGGGTACTTTGACTTCAACATGACAAGCGATATTGACTTTTAGAATCTCACTTCGAGTTACTTGATTCTATTTGCGAGAGGAGCTGTATCTACACAGTCAAAACTACAAAAATATATTACTTTCTCTACTATCGAAGTTCATTACAAAGACAAAAGTTAGTAATGAAATATTATAGATAAGAAAGTTCATTTAGGAACTTAGCTTTAAGTGAAAACAATATCTGTTACTTTGTGATAATAAAAGGCTATTCATCTTTGTAAGAACTCTTCGTTTCATTTTAGATTGAAGCACATTAATATTACTTATTATTCGACTAGAAATGCCATTGACTTAGAATCGCTAACGCTTGATAAAATCAATTCTTAAGACAATATGATTGATATAATAACAAAAGTAGTGTAAAGAAAAAAGTTTAAAACATATCGAATGATTTCTACGATGATGATGACCCCACAAGATTGTGAGAAAGTGTTTATTAAATTTTAGGTTATTTCCTTATAAGTTTCACACTTGTCAACATATCTTCCAATGGCACGCTTGATATTGTGTGAAAATTCGCTGGAATAGAGGCAATTCTTGACTAGCCCATAATAGGTGATTGAAGAGAGCATGTACATGGTTTGCCAAAAGTAGCAGCACCTGATGTATACCTGAGAGATGCATGTGTATTTTTTGTCCGAAAAATTTGCTCATCTATTTGATTTTAAATTGTATTCTATACTCTGCCAATATTTGGTAGGTTGCTGTGTTACTAAGTAAAATATTTTATTGATGATTATCTTCTCATTTGTTTTTATATTCTTTCTTATTTGAGTTTATCATTATAAGGTATTGTATCTTTATATTGTTGAAATTGTTTATAACCGGACTCATAATATAATAAATATTTTTCGCACTAAAAGCCCATATTTTTCTCCTTTCTAATGAGGTTTTCTGCGCAAAATATTATACATTATTATTGTAATTATTATTTTAAAATTATATATTATTGTATTGCCTATTGCGGGTTTAAATGAAGGGTTCAAAAACGATCATCATACATATTAATTATCGGCTTTATGAGGAAAATTTTGAAGGACGAAACCCAATGCAATCTATCTCTTGACATTATTAAGTTATCCACGACACTATTAAGTCAAAATCGACAGCTTTTGAAAGCTCAAATTAGACTATCATTTATCAACTGACGAATAATTCAATTCAATCTATCTCTAGACAGGATTTTAAAGTTGGCTTTTGACCTGTAAAAGCTCATGACTTGACTAAAACTTGAACAAACGCCTAATCGGATTGCAGGCAAATCCGTTTCTTCCACGGAATTTGTTTTGACATGGAAGTTCTATCTCTCTCTGATCACCTTGACTGTATCTTGTGCGCAGAGCTCAAGAATGTTCTAGCTCTCCTGATGGGCGACGATGAGCAAGAAGAGCACTTGCCCTAAGACCTGATTTCGTTCTGGAGAAGATCATCTTCTGGATCAAAGGACAAGCTGGTAACTGTGATTTTTCTAAATCTCAGTTTAAAAGTATTGAAGCCTGGCGAGATGATAAAGAAACTCAATTTAGTTGCCCAATCTAAAATGATATACCTAGGCCAGGACGCAACTTAATTGGCTCGGCCCAAATTTTCTGGCCTAGGCCGGTGGTTAAGATCACAGGTTAATAATCATCTTAACATAAGGATGGATTAGAGCGCCAACACAAATTGAAGCTATGCTATCCTAATACTAGAAAAGTCACCTAGGCAAAGACCTATAAAGGGATTGCTCGGAAATACATCCAGCCCCTAAAAAGGGGGCCTCGGAATATAGTCGGGGTTGGAGTGTGATTTCAGGCAAGTGTGAAAGGTGCGATGACCTAACATTAGCTGGACCATGATGGCCAAAGGAGATGCCAACCTGGGGGTATAGTTAGGCTGGGGTATGACATTTATCAGTATAACATAAACCTGAAAAATCCTATTTGGTTGAGATTTCACACAACATATTATGCTCTTTATGTGCATTCAATTAAAACTTGCCACGACTCTAAGCGTATATTATGGAAAGTAGCCCTCTTGGCCAAACGTTTTTGCTCATAAAAGGGAGAAAACACTTAAGAGCAAATTAAGTGAAAAAAGAAAGACATTAAGCTACAATGAGGAAAATGGTTTTCTTCTAATATCTTACTAATAATTATATAAGATAATACCTTACTACTAAGAATACCCTCCAATGACAACTCATACCCTCACTGTTTAGCTAATCGCTAAGGATATTGAACCGAGAATTGGTATAAATTATTTTCATTTTCTAAAGGTTCCAAATAAAGTTGATTCTTCAAATATGCATTTAAAATATAAACCCAAAAAATTTGTAACTCATTTAAAGATTCATCTCATCCACTCCAAAAATACTAATGATTCATTTGGATTGCCATATTAAAATTAAAAATATGTCTAATTTTATTTTTATTACAATTGAAAATAGATGGAATTTAATTTCTATTATTTAAATTGTACAATAAATTATAATTATGATAAAAAATAAAATTAATATATGATTAATTTTTAACTAATACATAAAAATAAAAAATAAATAGAGCAATATAAAATGAAACATTTTCAATGTATGATATTTGATATAATAAAATTTTATTTTTTTGATATAAATAATATTTCATTGATATATATTTTTTAGATAATTTTATTTATTAGAATATTAAATTTTAAGTTTTTAAATAATATTTTTATATTTTTTTTTGAAAAGTAATTTTAAAAGTAAGCCATTATTTGCTCATATCTACCTAATTGAAATAATCAAAAATATTTTATTCAATAGGTCTTGTCTTATTTAACTTTCTCATATATGATTAATAGGCATTTATTAATTATAAAATTATAATTTTTTACTATATCTCTAAAAATTATAAAGAGGCATTCTATATTGTATTTTTAATCCGAAGGAATTAGAATATAAAATTAGAGTTTCAACTTATTTAATTTTAAATAGTAACGTCGTAATAATATGATCGTATGAGGCCAACAATGAAAGCAGTAATACCAGCGCCTTGTCTTCCTCATTGATCTTCTCATCAAATACCAATATTTGTGTTAAAATCTGATTGAATTCATCAAAGTCCTTCTCGAAACTTTCCTCTTCCGACAAATGTAGACCATAGAACTTATTCATATGTAACACCATTTCAAAGACTTGCACTTATATTGGTTCTCAGGCTTCACCCATACCTCTTTTGGATCTACCAAGCCAATGATCTCTTGGAGAGTATTATCTACGAGATATAATTTGATCGTATAATTAGTAAAATCTCTATTATCTTACTACTCTTCCTTTGTCATATTCTCTGATTTATCTTCCTTGCCCCCAATGTGTTTTCTCCGTTTATTTTCGGGTTAAAATATTCCTCATTCTTTATTGACAAAGGATAAAACTATTTTGCCTATTAAACTACTCAACACAAAATGGTAAACTCCTCAACATCGACGCCATCAAATCAAAAGTTTACAACCTCTCTCTGATACCACTTGTTGGGGATCGACACGGATACACACAACTAGATGTAGTGGAACAAGGCCTGGACCACTTTGTGAATTGTGAGCCACCAAAATTATGAGTACAAGAAATACAATAATATATAATATTTTTAAAATAAAAAATCCTTTTCAATTAAGAAAAAAATTATGAAACAAATTTTGAATAGATCAACTATAAAATATTCTAGAAATCGACTCTTCACTACAATCTCGAGTCTCGAGTAAAGAATGTATGATTAAAACCTCCTCAATACCCAACAATTTATAAAAGAACTACAATAAGAAATAAAAGTAACTAAATAAAAATACACTGTAGAAATCGACTCTAGAATCATGTACCAAACATTAATAAAGAACGAAATTCAAATCGGATCTTAACCAAATGTCGAACATCTTCCTCTTCTTCACTCGCCTCTTTTTATGCGGTGCTTCTTGTATGAGAATAATTTCAGAAGCTATCCTAAAACGCATTTGACACATTTTATATTGTGAACCACATTCAAACGCCCGTCAGGCGCGACTCAAGGACGAACACCACTAGAATCGGCGCTCAAGCTCCACTCAAATGAGCCTCAAGCGTGGTGTTTTGGCCATCAATCTAGAATCAGCCCTCTAGTGCAGATCGAGCGCTATCAATTTGGAATCCGCACTTTAGGTTTTCATCACGCGTGCGAACATTCCACCCATCGCATGAACCTCGCGCAACCTTCTGATAACTTTCTGTTTCTTGTGACACTCACAAGGGAATGACCAAAACTTAACACAAATAGCCCTCTCCAAAAATTCTTCACTCCAATCTCGAGTGAAGAATGGTTGATTAAAACCCTTTCGACATACCTAACAACTCATAATAAAAAGTACAATGAAAAATAAGAGAAATCAAATGAAATATGTACTAAAAATCTACTTTAAAAAAACGTACCTGACCTTGGCTTCAATATGGCCGGCTTGATTCCCCATGAACGTCGACAACAGCTTCTTAGACACAGAATGTGTGCCCGTTTTGTACTCGACCCTGCAAATAGTGCGATAAGATCAGGAAAAAGAGTCCCCTTTACCTGGTGAAAATGGTATACATCTTTTCAGAAGACAAATAGGCCAAACTATGTGCACCTGTTGCCCCTATATGTGATACTACCCACAGAGGAGAGCACGACAGCAGTTCCCGTGCAGAAAACTTCATCAGCTTCCATGAGTTCCTCTACAGAGATAGATCTTTCCTCAACCTACACCTGTTTTCCCAAGTCATACGAACATAGATTTGATGAGTGTTTCTTAAGTGAAATAGACAAAAGTTCTATAATTTTGCATCGTGCCATTGTCTTCAGTTATGAAAGGCACCGCATCTCTTTCAGACAAAATCATGGTATAAGAAATGGCAGTGGAAAGAAAATCCGCAGTCGGAAAAATACTACTCACCGTGTAGCCAAGACCACGAGCAATTTCGAGGATGCCTTTTCGCGTAATTCTTGAAAGAATAGTACCATTTGTTGCTAGGGTTAAGATTCTGCCATCCTGAAAGTATGAGGAATGTTTGCAGGTAAGTGATCCTAAGATGTGTTACACGTATATTGAATCTACCATAAAATGTGGTAGGGCTGCCACGCATCACACTGCCATAAAATGTGGTAAGTGATCAAGAAGAATTTAAGGTCATCTTAACACCACCATCACGCTGCCACCTATATCATGCACCGTGGCTACTCACACTGCTGGTGTCCCAGATGATCTGGTAGGGCTGGATGATGCGGCGTATGGCAGACCGCAGCAGCTGGGTGTTGTGATTCGAGGAGACCAACCACAAGGTAGGCTGCGACATATATTCCCTCAAATTTCTATTTCTCTGTAGTTGTCCTATATCATATTATCTTACTGCAACTTCATTTTGTGACGTTACAGATCAAGAGACTCAAAGTGACACAATGTTACCTTCATGATGAAAATATTTTAAGAAGAGACCTCTGTTAAACATAAATTGGTCTTCCATTTTGAAAATCATGCCATATGAAGACCAAATATGGAATTAAAATTAAGGATCGGACTAACCTTCCACCATTGAATCTACTACATATTCGAATTTCTACAATTATTATCTACTGATTTTTTATCTTTCAAGCTTTAATCTTCTTTAATGATGGTGTATTCTCAGTGAATTAGATTTAGGGACAAAATCAAAATTATCCCAATATATGTAGATAAATTTTATCAAATTATCTAGTGGGTAGTTACCGCATAAAGGTTAGGCAAAATTAAAAAAAGAAAAACAAAAACTGAATAATCAACAACCTCCTCAATATATTTATTATCCACTGAATCAAGGTACAGCACGTCAGAGAATCCTTCGCTTTTTGCTCTGACTTGGGCTTTTAAACACTGAAACGCAGAATACAACGGCGAATAACCAAAACGGTGAATTGGTTTTTTTTTCCTTCTGTACAATTGGAAAGAGATATAAGGTACTCACAGGACTATAGTTGGTGATGGCCTTGACAGCCTTGAAGAATAACCACCACGAGACGCCGGGTGATATTCCTCTTCGACATGCAAGTTCAATGGAGCAGTTCCTTCCTGAAGGCAGAAGAATCAAAGATGTATAAAATCTCAATACCGTCTAAATTAAAGTACAGAGTAACAGCTAAATGAAAGACAGAAAAAAAAAATTGCCTTGAAATAGTTGCAAACTGGGGAAGCATATACGAGGAATGTGTATTCTGAAGCTGGAGCCAACCCTAGAACAGGTCCTGTTCCCAAGAGCAGAGACCTAATATACAGAGACCCTTTTCCTGGTGGAGGAATCTGCTCCAACATTCAAAGAAGAATTGATGCATTTAAGCGAGAAGAAAACGGAAGCATGAAGAACAAACTCAAATTATTATGGCTTTGAGCAGAAGATAGAGGTTTCATTTCCATGGATGGAGGATGGATTTACCCACCTATAGTTTGCGAGGGCCGTATGCTTCACTGCATCAATGAACTGATCAATTGAAGGGGAAGGCATGCACATTCTTTCGGCGCCCATTTTCATGCAGATAGCATTCTGATCGGGTCGAAATAAGTAAAGACGACAGTTTTCTCTTCTCAATGCCTTCATTCCCTCGAAAATTCCCTGTTTTTTTTCGAAATTTGAAACCACCAACCATGATAATAGAAATGAATGCTTCTTCCTTCTGACCAAATTCCATGGATTGCTAGTGTATCAAGATCCATGATTAGACATTCAAACATGGCTTACCTGCCCGTAATTTAGGACTGCAGAGCAAGGGCTTAACTCAATGTTTCCATAATGATTAAGTCGCCCGCGAACAGTGTTCGTCCTTGGAACAGTTCATCACATACACGTAATCCGTGGGCACCAAACCAAAGCCAAGATTGTCCCAGTCCATAGGAGCGAGATCCTCATCACCAAATGGGAGCGCTTGAGGGGCGCTCGACGTGCCGTTTGCTGAGGCACCCGTACTCAAGGCACGCCTAATATTGGGTTTGGTCACTTTCTTATGAGTGTTGGGAGCTCACTCCCATGTGAAAATCTCAATGATCGGAGGACTCAAACGGAGCTCATGGACTGCGAAGCGAATAAACAGAAGAAATTTCGATCAACAAAGTTGACCGAAAATAATTGAGTAGGCAACAATGTGTGACCAATATGTTGACCGGCGAGTAGCATAAGCTGTCCTGCATCGTTGAAAGATCCCCGAAGGATTGCAGACCGATCTCCTAAGGGATTGGCGGTCATGTGGAAAGGACGGTCAATGGGCGATGACCGGCCTTATGAAGAACGCGGGCATTGGAATGTTTGTCGTCCATCAGGAAATCTGGAATGGCGCTAGCTCACAAGATCTTCTGATCGTATGTGATCTCAGACAATTTTGTAGAAACCGCTTTTTTACAGAGTATATTCATATTATTGATAAGAATAGATTTTGTCGAGGAATAAAGAATATTTCTCTGATTTGCTGAATATTGGCGTCTGTTATTTTAAAGGTGCGTAAAGGTGAAAAATTTAAGAGATAGAGAAAGTGTAAGACAGGGAAGAAAAGAGAGAGAGTTGTGAGCAAAACCAAGTGTGTTTTTATATTACTTGTGCTCTGTTCTTCGGTCTTCTTTCTCTTGTACCAGTGTAACTGTGGGATATTATTCCCAGCCTCCACATAGTGAAATCGACTCGTAGACGAATATCCCGTGATTTTTTCCTTACTTGATAAGGGTTTTTCACGTAAAAATTTGCGTGTTCTTCTTCTTCTTCATTCCTTTACTATGTCTGTTTGTGTGTAGAGTCCGAGGTCCAACTGTTCGCCCGATCCCGTCTCCTTTTAAGACAACAAGTGATATCAGAGATAGGTTGAGAACTCTAACTAAATGGCGTCATCGTCTTCAAAAAACTTACCGTTCAGCGTGAAGCAGTTCAACGGGTAGAGTAATTTCATTCTCTAGCAAGAGAGGGTGAAGAACATTATGATAAGAGAAGGAACAATAAAAACGATGAAGAAGAAGAAAGAAAAGCCAGAAAGTTTGTCTGAGAATGAGTGGCAAGATAAAAGAGATCTTGCCAATTGCACTATTAAATTATGCCTGGCGGACAACACGCTTTAAGAGGTCCTTGGCCTAACTGATCCGGCGGAGGTCTGAGAGAAGTTGGTGAGCCGATATAAATCCAAATCCTTAACAACCAGGCTGCAGGTGAAAAAGCGGTTCTATGGCCTACAGTTATTGGAAGGAGGAAGTTTTAAAAAACACTTGGACGAGTTCAACCGGATTGTGACACAAATGGCAGCCCTTGATAAGAAGATTCAGGAGGAGGACAAAGTGTTGGTTTTGCTGGCGTCTCTGCCAGCTTCTTATGACCATATTGTCATTACGCTACTGTTTGAGAAAGACACTTTCAAATTGGACGAGATCATTACTTCCTTACTCATGAATGAGTCAAATCGGTCACAAGGCGTCTCGGTCATCCTTACTCATGGACGAGATTGCGTATTTTAGAGATCGCGCATGCTTTTGTGAAAGTTAACAATCTAAGTTGGCGTTCTCGGTCATCCTGAGCTTCCTTTCTACGTTAGCACCACTAGAGGGTTCTCAAAGTCCACGACCTTGATGAACGCTTTGGCCTCCCTCGAGTCTGCAGGCTTTTAGTGCCAAATGTCCCTGTTTTCATCGAAATCTTATGTCTCTGCCACGTCCGTGGACGTTTGGTGACAAATGTCCTCGAGCTTCAACTAAGGATTTGCATAGCACTGAGTCTTCGAGCTCTCAGAGTCGTATCATCCATGCCAAGTCCTCAGTATTTTATTGGAGTTTATGGTCTCTTACGGAATCCTCGAGCCTCTTGCGGAGTCCTCGAGCCTCTTGCGGAGTCCTCAGGCCTCTTGTGAAGTCCTCAAGTCTCTTACGGAGTTCTCAAACTTCTTGCGGAGTCCTCGAGGCTTTTACGAAATCCTCGAACTTTTAAAATTAAGCCAACCTCTCAGACCAATTTAGCTCTTTTGGCTTCTTGGGTCGCGGACCAGTTCAGCTCTTGGGCCAAATCAGCCTCGTGGATCTCTTGGGACGCGAATCCAATTCATGAAAACGGGTTTCCTAATTCGGTCATGAGTATCCACTACCCATCAATTTTAGTTATACTAATTAATTGATTTTAAATATGATATTTTTATTCAAATGGTAACTATATAACAATTAAATTTTAAAATTATAAAATATTTAAATAAATATTTTAATACATAAACTATATCTTTTGATAATATTTAGACACAAAACTATAAGTAATATAAAACTCATTTAAAATCGAATAATTATATATATTTATATATTATACTAATTAAAAAATCAATTATATGAAACCTAATAACAATAATACGCTGGTGATCCGGACAAAGTGTCCGTGGTCGGCAATCAGAAAGAGAAGCAATCTCAACCGCACATCAATCGCGGGACACTTGTTGATCCGTGCAGTGATTACGTGGGCCCCACCCACGAAAGCTGTACTACAATTGTAAAATGCTCCGCCGCTCCAGTCCCGGCACGATTTCCCACAATTACCCTCCGATGAAAGTGTCGGTGCCCTAATTGGTTCGGGGCTATATCAGACTATTCAACCGTAACCCTTTTCTTTTTTAGTTTCACGTGTCTAAACGATGAACGCGGAATATTTATTGTTAAGTACATACTTTGTATTTTTTTTTTTTTTTTTACTTTTTTATAAAATTTATATTTAAAAAATAGTCAAAAAAAAATTATAAAATTTTTACTTTCCAAAGCAGAAATTTCGAGCTCGTCTAAACGACGTGTAATGAAAGAAGCAATGCGATAATTTTTTTACTTTTGATTTTAATTAATTTTTTTCCCAAAACCATAAAATTGATTTCGTTTTTTTATATCGTTTATTAGTTAATTTTGTCTATAAAAAAATTAAAATTTACAAAAATTAAAAAAAATTCTATTTTTAGGTATAAATATCTACACTTATATGATAATATTGATCAATAAAATGTATTAAATTTACATAACACTATGTTGTAAATTTTATATATTTTACTAACCATTTACTTTGATATCATTCACGGATCTTATAATATATAATTTTAACAAGAAAATAATATTTATATTTACAAATAATAAAATTAACTATATAAAAATTAAGGAGAAACGATAGATGTACAGATGAAATTATAAAAAATAGGAAATTTCAGCGAAATTATTTTTATTATTGTTTTTGTTTATAAAATGTGCGATAATAATTTTGACAAGATGTGAAATGAGACAACGAATTTCGCTACCAAGGAGGGAATTCTCACCCCTACTACAGCTGTGACCATTGAAAATTAGGGTTCTAAATGCCCTGATTTCATACCTAATAGTTGCAATTTATGAAATTATATTAGTTAAAAATGAGAATTAACTTAAGGTTTTATCTTTAAAATTTTTTAAATAAATTAAAATTAAAAGATAAATGAATTAAATTAATAGTGAAGTTAATAAAGGCAAAATTTTATTTTTTTTATATATTTTTTTTCTTTCTTATTCGGTACGGTTTGCCAATGATTGTCATAGAAATATTTAAGGAAAAATCAATATTCATTTTATTTATTTATTTGATTTATTAGCCAGTGAACAAAAAATACCCAGAAACTAAAATTTATATCAGATATAAACCAGTATGGATTAAGTATCAATTTTAAATATATTAAAAAGGATATATATATATATATATAATTTTATTCAATATATGTTGATATTAACATGACTTTCATTCAATATATTAAGCATTATATTTTAAATTTTATGTATTTAATTTTTGATATTAAATGAATGGCATATTTAAAAGGATACAACGTTTTGAACTTATACTGAATTTATTAATTATAGAAAAGTTATTATGGTATTTTCATTAATTTAGTTTTAGTATTGTTTTAAAAATTAAGATTGAATGATAAAAAACTTTCAAATTTTACCTTATGTTTAAATACTATATTCTAATTTATTTTATATTTAAATTCTTATTTATAATCTATATTTTATCGGTCAATCCTAACTCTTAAAATAAAATAAAATAAAATAAAAAAGAATTCAATTACTGCAAGTTTCATAACTGGCATCTATTCGCGGAACATATGCACTCGTTGCGGTGGGCCCACCTGCGCATGTGAAGTGGCCCTCCACAAGGGCCTGAGCTGCGGACAGAACATGTTTGTGCATTCATATATTTATTTTTTTGAAACGGTCGTATTAATAATTTATTCTTATTATATTTTTTGAACAAAATTCAAGGCACTTTAATATGGCATTGTCCTGTCTTAACAAAAATAAAAAATTTAAAAAATAGTATACTTTAAAAAAATTTTAAAAATTTATGACTGAATCGAAATTTATTTGCAGCGGTAATATTTGATGTGAAATTTTGATATAACTAAAAATCAATTTGATCTGAAATCTTCAATAATCTGTATTAAATGTGATCTAAAATTTTAAATTAATTTTCAGTATATCACAGATAAAAATAAGATGTGAAAGAGACCCTAAAAAGATTCTCCTAGAAATTCCTCTAACACCTAAGTTAATAAAACACCCACAATAATAGATGAAATAAATAAAAATTATTAATATACTAAATGAGAGAATTTAATGAGTATAATACGTCAAGCATAATAGCTAAGGCCTATATAGAGCGTGTGATCATGTCGGAAATAAAAAAGTCTCACTATCCATTCTATACTTCTTTAGACCTACTTAAATTTTAAATTTAGGAAAACGTCCAAACCGTAAATTTGGGCTAGCTTATCTTATGTGGATTACCGTGGTCGATATCAGTGAAGCAATGACATTGTGACCACCGCAGCAATGGTTATTGCAACGTTGACACCAAATGGTGTCCTCCCCTCTATCTGGAACCCGTGCAAGCTTACCCTAGGCTTGTCGCATGCTTCATTAGTTGTAGCTGTCATCTAACGTCTTTGCACCGGCGACACTCGCACTTTCACTAGCGTTCATCCTCCCCGCCCTTGACAAGTCGTGCCATGCACCTACAATTATAGGATGGCATTGCCACTGGTTGTCGAAACCCTACAACTACTAAGCATGGGTTGCCGGCATGGGAAGGATGAGCACCTGTGTAAGTGCTAGCGTAGCTGGATGGTTTCAGCACTAATCATTGTTGCTAGCTTAAGGTCCGATCCTCCAGCCAAATATGTTACACCTGACTATTGGTATGGTGATTGGCTGTCGTTGCCACACTGATATCAATCACGACAAGTCATTTAAACTAAAATAGCTTAGATTTACGAGCTAAATAGACTTATCCTAAATCTGGGACTTAGATTGGCCTAAAGGAATAGGGTATAGATGGGGAAATTTTCCAATTTTTCACAGGACCATACCTTTAGTAGGCCTTGACCTTCATATTGAATATACAAAATCAAGCAAATTTTCTTCATAAGTGTATTAATATTTTTTATTTATTTCATCTATAATTGAAGATATTATATTAACTTGAATATTTGAGAAAAATTCTTTCCGAATTTCTTTCACATCTTATTTTTGTTAATAGTACACAAAAAATCGATTCAAGATTTCAAATCATATATTCAACTTGAATCAATTTTTCATACACACATCAAATTTTGCATTCAAATGTCTCAACCTAAATCTCAAACACTACAAACAACAAAATAAAATGGCTCAAATATTTCAAGGAAACCCCCTATAATGCTAAATTCAATATCAACTTAAGTAGAGCGAGAGGTTTAGAAATGTGCTAACTCTTGAAACTCGACTACAATACTTCTATATTAGGCGATGTAATGTGAATAGATTGAGCTCATAGTAGAGATAGGTTGGCATGTGGAAGATGTGTCCCTTATAATATAAGATGCTA
The DNA here is from genome assembly GCA_033239525.1 of Nepenthes gracilis. NCBI lineage: Eukaryota > Viridiplantae > Streptophyta > Magnoliopsida > Caryophyllales > Nepenthaceae > Nepenthes > Nepenthes gracilis. The sequence continues at coordinate 14,336,233 of BSYO01000016.1, read as the reverse complement.
AGGTATATTCAGTCTTCCAATAACAAACAATTTATTCTCTAGAAGATTGGAAGGTGGGTTGTAATTGATTATGTATCATGAGCAAATGGGGACACAAATGTACATTTTTTATTGCATTGTCCAATCTACTTCCAATTTATCAAACATTATTTCAGGTTAAACAAATGTCAACTTTAGCAAGTCAAGTATTATTGAACAGTGTAATAGACATGTTATCTATTAACCGAATGAGTGACCAACAATTTTTACCCATAGACAAGCACTTGTGTGTCCTCTTGCTTGGGCACGACAACCTCATCATATTGTCACTATTTAACTTTTAAAATGTTGACGTTTGAGTAGGATTTTTGATATTTAGTTCATCATTGTTCGAGGTGTACACAATCCTATCAAATTTAGTTATTATTTAATTTTAAATGTAGAATAGTTTAAATCACTATGGTAAATATAAAACTTAAGATAGTATTTATAGGAATATAGCAAAATATTTTATCTTAAATATAATAAATCAAATACATTATAAAATATATATTGCAAAGAAGAGAAAAAACATTTTATAAATATTATTTTAAATATTATATTTATGATAAATATTTTTAAAAATAAATTATAAATAGACTATAAGTATTTATTTTATAACATAGAACATTGACCAAATTAATTAATGAGGCTATGTAAATAATAAATCCAAATTTTGATTCTTTCCCCCCTCCCACTCAAAGGAAAATGGTTTGGTAGAGTTCGTTGCCAATTTCTACTCCCACGCCTTAAAGGAAAAAAAAAAAAAAGGTCAATTTGTTTGGGCTGTCAGTCAAATTTATCCTTATTTATAATTTTTTTAATAAAATAAACGGTTAAAATATTATTTATTTAAAAATAATTTAAATTTATTTGATAAAAAAATTTTGGATATTTATATTATTATTTATATGAATTTATATAAATAAAAATAAAAAATATTTTGAAAAAAATATTTCCTATATTCACCGTCTAAAGAAGGGATTTATTTTTGGGTTGACTCTCAAATTTTGAACAAGTTAAGCGGTTAGTGCCAGCCGTCAAATGGAGAGAAAATCATAATAATATATTTAAACGGTGACTTTAATAAATAATTCACGATATTTCCAAGGAAAAGAGGAGGCAGCGCCCTTCCACAATCTGGTAAGTTATTTTTTTAAAAAAAATAATGAAGAAATTATATACATAATTCATGATTTTAAGCTAAAATTTAAATATATAATTTTATATATAAATTTTTATATTTATTGACCTAAGTATACTTCAAATCGCTTTTATCAATTATATTAATACGTGTATGTTTAAAGCATTAAAATTTACTAAAAAAATATTTATAATGATAATAATGAGTAAACAGATGAATGTTGAGATTCAAATTTACCATCTATTCTTTTTTTATATTTCAATTTTGTGGATGCTTTTATCAAATTTTATGGGATTCAAATTATTTATTTTTAACTATAAATCAACATTTAATCTGAAAGATTTTAAAACAGACTTTAGAATTTACTATTTAAATATTATATATTACAAACCAAAATCTGATGTTAAATATATTGGATAAACTTTTAATTTATTATTTTATACTCAGATAAATAAAACATCGGTCAAATTAAAATGTCTAAGATCAAGAGAATTGAAAATTTAGCTTCTAAATAAAGGATTTTACTTTATACTTTGAGAACTTTTGGGGAATAATGTTATCATGATAACAAATTTATTATCCTTTTAATGCAAGTTTGAGTGCTACGTAGATAAAAATAAATATTTTAAAAAATTAATAATTATCAAAATGTTTAAATTATTAAAGTTTTAGATACCCTTCCTATAATCATCTACTTTATAGAAGCTCTATCTTTATATAGATGTGATTTAGTAATTTTTAAAAAATTAATTAATCATCAATTAATTAATAAATAATATTTATTTTAAGAAGCTAATATTTTTTATTAAAAAATTATTTTCCATATAAAGAATTATTGTTTTAAAAATGTACTCTCATATTTTATGGCATGGATTTGATATTTCTTTATAAATATTATTATAAATGATAATTTAGCTAATTTTCTTCTTTTTTTCTTAAAAAAGTAGACAAAGAATTCCCATTTAAAAAAAAATTACCTCTTTTTGTCACTTTCCCAACACCGTTTGTACGCGTTAGGTTGTCATTGCTTCGTCGAACTCAAAATCGTACCGATTCCTTCCTTTCCGACGTCGTCTCTCTTTCTCTTCTTTCACCTTCTCCTCCGCGTGTGAATTTCATTTAAACCTGCATGCAAAACAGTAAAGAAAATCGGGGAAAATTTTCAAGTTTCCTTTGAATTCAATTCCCTGGCGTGAAAACGATTAATCCCCAAAACGGAAGGAAAAACGAATCGGCTCGTCGACGAATTAATCAACCTTTCCTAATACGAATTTTCTCCTCCAGTGTATTTCTTTTAGTTTTCTTTGGCAAGAACAGCATCGTCGTTGTTACTGCAATATCCATTCACCGAATCTCCTCACCCACCGTAAAAATAATGGGAAAAATTCTGGGTCAAAAAGTCCATGTACTTTAATTGAAGTTTCTACGGCTGTGGCTGCTCATATAATTCTTGGTTGGCTCCATTATTGCCAATGTTAAAAGCAGTAGTAGTAGGTGTAAAGTTTTATATCAATTTCGATTTTATTATTTCTCCGATTAGTATTTTCTGCCTCTCGGTTCCTTTTTGATTAATATGTTGTTTGCTTCTGATAGTATGGTTGACCTTTCTTACGGGTTAATGATCGTGGGAAGATTGATTGTTTTTGTTTAAGGTGCGGCCTGCTTCCGTCTAAACAGAAGTTCTAATTCTTTTACGTTACTTTCACTTTATGAGGATCAAAGACGTGTTGAGCTGTTACCGTCGCTTTCATCTGTCTTGTTCTCCCCTCCCCCCCTCTCTCTCTCACACACATACAATGACACACTGCTCATCTTTCTCATTATAATTTATGTGCAAGCTGTAGTTTAATGGAAGCTTCTTTGTAGTTTTCCACCCACAAGGATCTTACCGGCGCAAACTCTCCCGTGTCCATTTTCCCATTGTTTTTCTCCTCTCTCTTTCTTCATCATCCTCAGAGTCCCATATAAGCTTCAGCCTAGTGTCTTCATAAACTAGAGACGCTTTCCTCTGCTATCATCTACACGCGTTTGCGTCTCCCTACACTCTCTTACAGCTTTTCCCTTTTCTACACTTATCAGAAGTCCTGGTTATTTTGTCTACGCATAAAAAAATGACACCCTTTTTCTGCTTCTCTTGTTGAAATTGTTGTCATCAATTGCTTATTGCAAGAAGGGTTTTTAGTATCTCTCTCTGTACATATAATTCATCAAAAAGAACGAAAAAATAATGGCGCCCTTCGAGTGGTGGGGTGGCAAGGAGAGCCATAGAGGAACCCCGGTGGTGGTCAAGATGGAAAACCCCAACTGGTCCATTGCTGAGATAGAAGCCCCGTCGGAGGAGGATTTTCTCAGCCCCATCAACAGAAACAAGGCCAAAATGAGAGGCAGAAACGCCAAGCAGCTCACTTGGGTGCTCCTCCTCAAAGCGCACCGCGCCGCCGGGTGCCTGTCCTCCATTGCTTCGGCAACATTCGGGCTTGCCGCCGAAATCAGGCGGCGGGTCAAGGCGGGCAGGACGGATTCTGAGGATCTAGCGGCCGACAACTACAATGAGAGCCGGATGGTGAGGGCCCGGTCCTACTTAGTCATCAAAGCGTTATTGATCATCTCACTGGTTCTTCTGTGCTTCGAACTCGCCGCTTATTGCAAGGGCTGGCATTTTGGGACTCCCAAACTGCAGTTTCAACATGTAATCGCCGCCCCATTCGGGATTAAGGGTTTATTTGATGGGATTTACTCGAAATGGGTTTCGATTAGGGTGCAATATCTTGCTCCCCCTCTTCAATTTCTGGCCAATTTCTGCACATTGCTCTTCCTCATTCAAAGTTTGGACAGGCTAATCCTCTGTCTGGGTTGCTTCTGGATCCGCTTCAAGAAAATTAAGCCAGATCCTAAAAGGAGTCTAGATCTTGAATCTGGTGATGGGGAGTGGTATTTCCCTATGGTACTTGTTCAGATCCCTATGTGCAATGAAAGAGAGGTGCTAGCACTTTTGTTCTTCTTCCCATTTTATTTATTTATTTTCTGGGTATGCGGTCGGTTTTGTGTACTGTGTTTTGGTCAAGCTTGAGTGCTGAAATTGTGGAGGTATATATTATTCAGGTTTATCAGCAGTCTATAGCTGCCGTATGCAATTTAGATTGGCCAAAATCAAAGTTGCTAATTCAAATCCTTGATGATTCTGATGATCCCACAACGCAATCGTTGATCCAAGAGGAGGTTCTTAAGTGGAAAACAGAGGGTGCCAACATCGTGTATCGTCATCGAGTGATTCGAGATGGGTATAAAGCCGGCAACCTCAAATCTGCCATGGGTTGCACCTATGTCAAGGACTACGAATTTGTTGCAATTTTCGATGCTGATTTCCAACCCACTGCTGATTTTCTTAAAAGAACAGTAATTCACTTCAAGGTAGGTGCCAACTCGTGAGACCAATGTACTTGTTTTTTCAGTTTCAGATGAATGTTTTGATGATGCAAATAAAATAGTTTATCCTAAATGAATGTGATTAGTGCAATCATGAGGACTGCTTTTATTTCTGTTTTAAAGTGATTTTGTAATTAACTGCAGGATAATGATGAGGTGGGACTAGTTCAAGCTAGGTGGTCCTTTGTTAACCAGGATGAGAATTTGCTAACAAGATTGCAAAACATAAACTTATCATTTCACTTTGAGGTGGAACAACAAGTGAATGGAATTTTCATCAATTTCTTTGGGTTCAATGGAACTGCTGGTGTTTGGAGAATCAAGGCCCTTGAGGAGTCTGGTGGATGGCTTGAGAGGACGACTGTTGAGGACATGGACATTGCTGTTCGTGCCCATCTCAAAGGATGGAAGTTTGTCTTTCTTAATGATGTTGAGGTATTCAATTTTGTTCCATAGATCATCTTATTACTCGGTATGGATTGTTTCTATACACATGTCGATTACCGATTCAGCATTGACATTATGCTTTGTTGGTGTGATTTTTAGTGTCAATGTGAATTACCAGAATCTTATGAAGCTTACCGGAAACAGCAGCATAGATGGCATTCAGGACCAATGCAATTATTTCGCCTTTGTTTGCCTGATATTATCAAATCAAAGGTGCTAACACCTTTGATTCGTGTTCTGTTTCTTTCTTAATCATTGAATCATCGATTAAGCATGCATGAGAGCTTTTATCTTGCAGCTTAATATATTAGTTTGTTTAATATCATGCAGATAAGCTTCTGGAAGAAAGCAAATTTGATATTTCTCTTCTTTCTCTTGAGAAAACTGATACTACCCTTTTACTCCTTCACTCTCTTCTGCATAATTTTGCCCATGACCATGTTCATTCCCGAGGCCGAGCTCCCAGCGTGGGTTGTCTGTTACATTCCAGCAGCCATGTCATTTCTCAACATCATGCCAGCACCTAAATCCTTCCCTTTCATCGTCCCATACCTGCTCTTCGAAAACACCATGTCAGTTACCAAGTTCAATGCAATGATCTCGGGGCTATTCCAACTTGGCAGCGCATACGAGTGGGTCGTCACGAAGAAATCCGGGCGTTCTTCCGAGGGCGATCTTATCTCTCTAGTCGAGAAAGAGCCGAAGCATCAAAGGGTTTCCTCGGAACCCAGCTTAGGAGAAATGAAGAGCCAGGAACTTGTAAAAAACCTGTCGACAAAGGCTGCGAGGAAGAAGAAGAAACACAATAGGCTATACATGAAAGAGTTGTCTCTAGCTTTCCTCCTCTTGATAGCTTCTGCTAGGAGTCTCCTCTCCGCTCAGGGCATTCATTTCTACTTCCTCCTCTTCCAAGGGATATCTTTCTTGCTAGTCGGCCTCGATCTTATTGGCGAACAGGTTCATTAAGCACGATACACTTTGGCTTTTCTATCTGATACACCGGAAAGAATAAAAAACCAATTACAGACAAGCGGCGGGCACTCAAATCTGATACTACCAAGGTAATATATAACAGCCCTTTCTGCATCAATCCTCTACTCTTGGGACTTCGATGCAAATCATTGAGCCATTAGCATACGAAATGTTGGAGATAAAAGGAAACTTCAGGAAGCAATTCAATACATAAGACATTCCCCGTTCTTTTTCCTCTGTAATTGTTTGTTTGTTCGTTGATTCTTTTATTTCGGGGTATATTCTTTTTGTCAGAGTTGTACATTAGCTGCAGTTCAATGAGAATCCGATGTAGTATTTTCAGAAATGTCGATTAAATTGTTGCAAGTCCAAATGCTTTATGCAAGTTATGCTGCTTGAAATGAGGAATAAGACTTCACTACTTGAGATTTGTTGGACAAAATGGTGTCTTTTGAATTGGAGACAGTGAATCAGAGTATACTAGTGCTGCTGATTTTGTGCTGTAAGTGATCTTCAGATGAACAAATTTTTATTTTTTTCAGTGAATGCTCCAAAATTTGAGTGCTAACGATAGCTGGGGAGCTGTCCAATCAGGCACATGCCGCAGCCCATGAGCCATCAGACCCAAGTGGGGATTTGACATACCAGCCAAGAAGCACAATACGCTTTTGTCTGGATATTTTATCTTTTTTTTTTCAACATGTTTCGGCTAATACTTTCATTACATATCTAAAGGTCTCACACAGGGGTCCCTTTATTAGGAAATTATTTTTGAGAGATTGTAAAAAAAAAACTCCATATTTTTACAGTAATTATTGATTAACGGTTGAATAATGATCCATAAATTATTGGGCTATTTTTTGTTATATAATTTTTTAAAAAAATTGAATTTTTAGTATAAATTAAGTAAAATTAGAGTCATTTGCTAATCAAGAAATAACTAAAAATCTAATTCCAATTGGCTGTTTTTTAGTTGAGACATGTAAAGCATAATTTATTTACATTGACTTCCTTAAATATCCCTCATTTTTGGATGATCAACAAAAAAACATGTTCTATATAGTTTATATTTGTAAATAAATTATTATTTTTAGCTAATGTATTCTCGGTATAATTCAACCTAATTTCTAAAAAATAATGTATCGAACTGTTCATATCCTGCATCAATGTCCATATTTATTAGACAATGAGATTTACAACCACGTGGCACAGTAGGGATACATGTCAAGGACCACGCCCACATGGCTCGGTAGGGGTCGTCAAATTATATAATGAATTAGCTCATTTCTACGGATTTAGCGTTGGCCTATTTATAAGGATATTGTTTTTATTTATTAAATGTGAAATTTTTAATAAATAATATTTAAAATTAAAAAATATCTAAATAGTTACTTTTAAAAATATTTTATTATTATGTTAAATATTAAATAAATATTAATATTATAAAAAATTTATAAAAATGATGTATGTATAATTTTCATATATTAAAATCTCTACCATTTAATTTTTTTAAATGTCCTTTTCCTTATGGCCATGCCCATGACTCTGCACGAAGGTTTTGACGCTTAGCAATTGGATCAAATAATCTATTTCTTAAAAAGATAAAAGAAAATATACATTAATAAATAATAAGTCTAAATTAAAAAAGGACGTGAACTTCTCATCGATATCACAACCGACCTAAATAAATATACATTAATAAATCTAACTACAAGATCTAAACAATGCCACATCCAAAAATGACTTCGAAATATCGACTATACCAGAATATTAAAATATACCTAAGGAGATATGTCTAATCAATTATAAATCAGAGTTCATTACAACCACAATAATATATTATCTTTAATATAAAAATCATTGTCTGAATAATATAAATACTAAATTATTTTTTGAAAACTAAATATAATATTAGATAACCAATATTTTTAATCCAATTCTCTATGGATATCTCCTCTTTCAATCCACTCAATTTGCAAGTACTCGAGCCGCTAATTTGAAGGGGGCTAACGAAAAATAAAATATGACTGAGTTGAAAGGTCAGTAAAGTATATAATTGTATAATTAAACTTATAATTTATATCAAAATATGTCAAAATGAGTAATAAATCAAATTTAGATAAGATATTATAAATTTTCATGACAAATATACAAAACTTTTTAATTTTTTTTTCTATTCTAAATCAAATTGTGTCATACAATTTATATTTAGTTATATAAATTCTTGGGGACTAAGAGCCAGTAAAGCCTTGCCAACTAAAGGAGCGGATGATCGAAACCTGAATTATATTTATTTTTACACAATTAAAGATTTTTTACTATTATTTAAAACTTGTTGGTGGGTCATCGTACATATAACCATGCAGATGGGGTCAAATATTACTTTTATTTGCAAATGATATGTTTGAACTTTAATTACCATTATAATATATTAATATATGCCAGAATATACTATCGTTAAGCTTATTACAATATTCTGATATATAAATAAATAAAAATTATACACAATTTTATATAATCATTGTATTTTTCTATTTAGGAGAAAAATATTCTTGATTGTATAAAATTTATGCAAGAACTGTTTCTTTTGAGCATATAAAAGCTATATTTTAAAATTTATAATATATAGGCTGTTTATACAATCTGATAGAAAAATTAACATTTTTCTTATATTATAATCATACAGAGAAAATTTAAATAATTTTTCGTGCATACAAGATAAATTCAAACATGTTGGAACACTTTTAAACATGTAAAACATTGTATGTGAATTTAAAATATGTGAGAGTCAATTTATCATGATTTTAGTATATGCATGAAAAAAATTATAAAAATCAACTGAATAATATAATATTTAAAATTTTAGACATAAATTTTATACAATGTTGTAGAAAAATAAAATGATTAGTATATACATGTGATAGATATGTATTTTAAGTATAAAAATATAATATATATGAATATTTAAAATAAAAAATATTTAAAAAAGTAGAAAAAGATTAATAATAAAGGAAATTAGGTTTGAGATGCACTTGCCTTAAATTTAGTTTACTAAAATCTTATCCTGATTTACTTAAATTTAGCTTCTTTAACATTATCTCTCTCTTCTCTTCTATGTCTTTCTCCTCTCTCACAATTAGGTAAAAAATGACTGAAAATCAGTCAAATATGACTTATATAGTAAGCTGACGTACGAACGCACGTCGAACGTGCATTAGGTGCTGCGGCCAAACACAGTGGTGCACAAATGCTATTTCAGGCACACGTTAGACATTGGCATTCTTCTTCAACGCGTTCGAACATTTCTTGACTATGCATTGAGCTAAAACACACTAGAAAGCACGCTCAATCTCCGGTTAGGCATCTATCATGTGCTACCTCTCTACCCAAGATAAGTATACGGGCACTAATCAACCACCCATCAATTCAATGTGATCCGATTTAATTTTGACTTCAATCCACATTATCCTTCTTTTTTGATCTTAATTTCTTATTTTAATTTAATTAATCATAATTAAATTTAAAATTTAAAATTCATACCTTATAATAATATTTTATCTATTTTCTAAAATATATTAATAAAATTAATATAAATACATGGATAAAAAATTATGTCATAATCATCAACAGATAATATTAAGGTATTGTTACTAAAAATTTACACATGCTATTGATTTATCATCAAACATTGAGGGGCCGGTGGTCCGGCGGCGGAAAAGGTGGAGCGAAAAACGGAGGTGAAGACGAGGCGCAGTCAAAACTCAGATGTATGAAGTAGTGATAACTGTAGGGAGCTCAGGTAGCTGCCGGCCGGAAATTTCGAATTCAAGGAGGTTACTACTTACCGTTGCTTTAGATCCATTCCCGATGGCGCCTGCTCATTTTTTCCGGTTGACGGCCACCTCGATCGGTGCCTAATCACAAATGGTATCCCTGTATTTTCAAACTATACGGAAAAGTGTAAGGCGATACTAATAACACTATTTTTTAAAACACACTATTTTATTATTTTTTTAAGAATTAAAAGGATGCTATTTTGATATTTTTATTAAAAATATAAAAAATAATAGTTATGACAATAGAGTTATCAATAATATCAAAATGTTAAAATATTGTATTTTGTAAAAAAAAAAAAAAGATCCCAAAACTGGTATTGAGAATCGCAGGTCACCTTTCAACCATTTTAATATCGATACCGATACAGATATTTTTATTATTGACATCGTTATCTATACTACTCCCTTCTTAATTATTCAATTCTCTTTTAATTTTTTTAGAACAATAATAATTAAACAATCGGTACAAAAATTTAACCCCAATCTAAAAAATTTGAAAATTTTCAATTCGAAATTGAGCCATTTTGTTTCAATTATCTTATTCTCTATTTGGTTTTTGGAATTGGGTTTAAATTTTTATTAAATAAAAAGTCACATGACTTATATAGGTTTACATATTTATTAAGAAAAAAATTTAAAAAACCTTATTGATTTTTTTAAAAATAAAGTTTAACAAGAATTATATAGTATACTTTTTTCAAAAAAGTATTTTTATAATTAGACACAATGCCTTTAAAATAAGCTCTTTGATAAAAGAGAGATCTACCATTGCACGCAGGGCTCATCATGCATATAAAATATGCAGAATTAAACAAAAAAAAATTAACGGTTAAAAGTTAAATATTAAATAATACTTATAAAATATCTATTTTTATTAATTAGATTATTAAATTATTAAATTTAATATTTAATAAATATAAAATATTATTAAAAATTTAAAACACATAGTTATATTCAATATTTTTTATTTTTAAATATTGACTATTTAATTTTAATTTGATTAAATATTGACTATTAATATTTTAATTTATTTAAAAATATAAAAATATAGTATATTTAATTTTAAAAAAATAATACGCTACCTTTTTTCAAAAAAAAAAAAAAATTGTTGAGCAACCTTTGAACCAACAAATTCAATCTTCCCAGCTATCATTCAACTTGAGAGGTGACTTCACAGAGTACTCTGTTTTACATAATACTCTGTTTTGAAGTATGTTCTTCAAATGCACGATTAAGCTTCATGAAATTCGATCATTCAAAATCTACATTCCCAATGAAAAGCATTTCACGTTCAGCAATCAAAATGTCTCAAATCTTCCTTTGAAATTCAGGAAAAAAATAGCAAGCAAAAGGGTCACCATCTTCTGTAAAAGTCGAAGAACAGGTAGGAGCTGAGGACCTGTACACAAACCGAACGATTTTGTTTCCCATTTTTCTGCAAAGAAACGCGTCCAGACGAAGAACTAAGAAACATCTGAATTTCCGTTGTGGGGAAGAACAATCTTATGTGTTTTCCATAATCCTACAGCTCTGTTTTCAAGCTGCCTGTGAAGGTACGTAAATAAGATTTCTGAGCTAAAAAAATACATTTAAAAACCATCTAAATTGTTTAAATTAAACCGTGCTTTTGTTTTGGCTGTGATTTAAAAATTTAAATCAAATTAAACCATATCAAATAGCACATACATATAACAAATATATTTGCTGTTGTAATTAAAGATTTATATCTCATACGTAGTTCTACTGTAATTAAGAATCAATACAAGTTGTTAAATTCTTGGTACTTCTAATAGTTCATTGCCATGATGTTCTAAGCAAATTCTTATGATATTAAAAAAATCTTTGGATGATGTTGCAAATTCAAAGAGGTGTATATATCATATAATATTTTTTCAAATATTATATTTTATTATTTTAATATTATTTTTCTGATTAAATAATATCTCCTGTATCTTTTTTGCCGTCAAGGCATAGGAAGTTTAAATTTGACATTTGAGCATTTCCTAATCAATTATTAGTTTTTCACTTAAAAAGTTGTTTTTAATTTTTCATTATATACTTTTCCTATATTTGTTACTTCATTTTAAAACATATTTAAAATGTTATTATTTTAATATTTTTGCATGTTTCTTTAATTTTTCTATATAACATATTTAATTAAATAAATAATTTCCAAACTAATAAGGTTAATATTACAAACCGAATAAATTTATCAAACAAAATCAAATCAACCTGCATATTGCCAGTTTGTATGGCTTAGTTTGGTTTGGTTTAGTTTGATAAAACTTCAAACCGGAATATACGGTTTTGTTATAAATTATTTTCTAATTTACATCTAATTGATCAATATTAATCCAGACCATTATGGTTCAAGAACAGGCACAGAGGAGGGGGAGAGAAAGGAAATCAAATTTAATTCTGAAAAGTGCCATTTGATCCCAGATTACCATCAGTTGGGGTAGAATCAATTCCTGGGTGAAGGAGAGTGCAGGTCACTGTCCCACATGGCCTGCATAAGAAAATTCTTAATGAATGAGTTCCAACATAAGAACTAGAATGCACAATAAATAATTAGAATTATTTCATATGATGTGTAACATATTTATAGTTTTTTCAAATGATTAAATGTTAAGATTTTGTATTATTTTATTATATTTTATTTGAAATATATATTTTTTTAATTAGACTAATTCTTTTATGAAAAAAATAATGTTTATGTAATTAAGGAGTCGATCGTTTTCCTTCTTTATAAATGACAAAACTATGTATTATATGTTGTGGATAACAATGGATGTCTTTTCTGAATTAAGGGGACAATTTTCATATTTGGTTATTAAAGGGAGTTTGTTAACTTTCCTATTAATTTCTGATGTAATAAATCTTCCCAAAAAAACCACATATCCTGTCATTAGACAAATTTTAAAACTCTCATCAAGAAAGAGAGAAAAGGGTAAATGTCAAGAAAATCGATACTAAGTTCTTAGAAAAAAAATCTCTAAGTGAGGACTCAGGTACAAAATTAATATTTAACTCTGCATTTTAGTTGTGAGATAATATAATAATCCGACGATCCATGAAAATGACATAATCTCACGTTTCACAGAACTAGATCCTTTTGTTACCTGGGGCATGGGATGATACTGTGAAGTTATATTTGAAATACCCAATAAGTTGGAAAGATGAAATCCCTGTGAATAAGGATGGGAGGAGCTCGTTCCTGGATGAAATCCATTAATGGATGTGCCACCGCCTTGCGAATGGAGAATCTGTGCCGTAACAGAAGCTATAGTTACTACAAGATAGTAGCCCGAGAGAGAAGAAGAAATAACTGGTTGGATTCCAAAAGATTTTGAATACCATTGTTCTTTTACTTACGTCTTTTAAGGGAATTTGGTCAATATTGAAGTTCAGTTCCAGATCCACAGTGGCAAGTTTCATAGAGAGGAACTGCGACAACAAGGGAAATATGTTGCAAATATCAGCAAAAATTGCCAAAATATTTGTAACTCCAGAGGACTTTTGGTAATTGAACTTTGTTTCAGTATGTCAACTAAAGAATGATTGGTTGAATCATTCCTTAGGAAAATGTTACAGAGTAACTTACCTCAACTTGTTGTTGAAGGGACTGCACATAGTTGATAATCTCATCCAGCATCACTGCTTTCCCAGTTATCTTAGAACAGCAAAATAGACAGATAGAGATTAGCATACTTTCTCAAAGCATTATGTCTATCAAGTAAAAAGCTATTTATTTAAATAAGCATACAAATATTTGGCACATATATCATTATAATTTCTCATACCAAGAAATCATGTCCATAGTAGATACATCGACTGAGTAACATTAAGCAAAGACCATCTGAAAAGCTAGACTATCATCTTCAGTTACCTTATTGCATCCAGGAACAAGTTCTTGAAGCAATCTCATCCGCTCGCTTATCTTTTCTCTCCTCACCTATCAGTGAACATTTACTGGGTTTCAGAGTCTTATCAGCAAATCTTTTTAGTCGATAATTGGAAGCTAAATGGAAGCAGAGGAATACCCTTTCTGCAAGACTGTGACTATTCGTAGCCTCGCCTCTTCTAGCTCTCACACGAATGTAATCTTCTTTGGGAGCATCTCCACCTCGAGAGTTGACCTTAGCTTCATTGCCTGTCTGCTTAGCACCTGAATTCTGCTTAATTTTCTGCTTTTTCTCACACGTATCTTTTTGTTGTGAAGTTTCCCCAGAAATGTTCTCCTGTGAATCTCCTTGGGCATTCTTCAATGGATTAAACTATCTTTAGATTACGTCCAATATGAGTTTTTTTAGAATAAAATAGAAGAATTAACATTCAGTCTGATAGGAACCCAATTTCAGTTTTACTCCACCATTGCTCAATCAAGTAATTCAAATTCAACGAAATTCAACACGATAATTCATATTTCAACAAAAGACATCGCAACACAAGACAGTAGTTCAATAAATTGAAATAACAACAAATGAATGCTTCTCAATTCTCGCTACTCAAGATAATAAATTCCCAAACTACAATAACTGCCAAGATCTCTCTACACAATTTTTTCGAATGAATGCCTTACTCTACCTACAAGTTGCTTATACAGTCAAAGAAATCCTAATACACCTAATGACTTAATTACCCATAATGAAGGATAATTAAATGGGCCTTCGTCACCAAAAGGCTTGCAAATCCACTAAGGCACTGCCTCTCATCTGGCCACGGTCTGTGAGCTCCTCTAAGGCAAGCCCAAGTTCCCATCACAGTCCTTAACAGATAACCCATACATAATAAAGTGACAAACTTGAATAAGATCAACTAGATTGTTGTAGTCATCAGAAAGCAAGATATTTTCAAATTTTCTTTTAAAAAAATAACGGTTACCAATCAAATTTCACATGATTGACCTTTCTGTAACATCAACATATAGATTTGATCAAACTGGCAGCATCATTGGAAATATTATGCCAACACAGTTAATTCACCTTCTTGGGATCAAATGAAGGAGGATCAGGCGCTCTCCTTTTGCCATTTGGTGATACTGCAACCAATCTATCTTTTGAGACTGGGAAATCTCCCAGAGCTTGTGCAGCCCCTAATGAGGAGTCTTCAGTGGCTCCATTTTTGTTCAGAGTAAAGCTCCGGGGGCAGACGACATCTGATGTCTGGCCACAGCCAGTTAGACCAAAAGACTCAACCATTTCAGAGAAGTTTCCACTGAGAAAGATTGGAAGCTTTGGCAGCATCTCAGTCACATTTGGATCAGCCCGGCAATGAAAAAGGTGAGATGTGCTGCTTACTGCCGGTTTTTCTAGTAAAATTGGATAGGAGGAATTAGCAAAAATATCATGAGAAACCTTTGAGGAAGAACACCCAAAATTCTCACTGTGACTCCATGAAACATTTGGGTCCCAACCAGGATCATAAAGTGACTCTCCTCCTTGTGGAGACTTAAACGTAGCCCCTGAGCTCGGGGCCATTGTTACAACCTTCTCAGAGATTGCAATTGTGTTATTCACTGAAGATGAGCAATTCAACATCCTCCGCTTATTCCCATCATCATCCATTGTTCTAGCAACAGAAGCAAAATTCTCTGGATGTAGATACTATAACTATATAAGTAGCAGGAAAAAAAAGCCCCAATCCAACAGTTACTCCAGAAGCAGGATTAAAAAGAAATTGAAAATTTTAAGGAGATATGCAGCCAACGCCAGAGCGAGTTTTACTAAAATTAGCCAGTGATATCTTGCAGATTCAACAAAAAACAAATAATCTTGGCAGCTTTATAAGCCGGAGAAGGGGTTGAAGCAAAAGAACCCTATCATTGCATAACCGTGTCTACACAAAGGAAAAGTGAAACAATCTGATATGCCTAGACATAAAATCCATACACAGAACCAACCATCTTACTCCTATGGTTCAGTAACCCTAGGATCAAGGCTAAGGGCAATGCCAAGGAAATTCCTCAAACAGACAGGAAAGTGAAACTTTGAGAGCATACAGTAGGCATAGAAGAAACAAATTGCATAAGCTAAGTAACGGCTCAACCCAGACTAACAAAAAGAAAGCAAATTCCTTCTTTTCCCTCTTTTTCTCACCCCAAAATTGTAAAACCCACATCCCAAATTGATCCGGGCAGGCCAATGTAGGTTCATGTAAGATCGGAATGAGAACAATCAAGAGAGCTTCAGCCAACAGAAGTAGAATTTAAAAAAATGGGTGTCAACCAAGAGGGAAATAATTTTTTGTTTGAAGCTTTGAATTAAAACCCAGAAAGCCCCAAGCAGCAAACTACTGGCAGTGGGGGATACCCAACTTTGATATCCTGATATGGGTTTTACCTTAGAAAGGCTAAAAAGCATCAAATCCCACTTGAAATTTTACTGAAGGTATGAACAACGCAAGGCTGCAACACAATCCCCCAAAATTTGAGAGTTCCGTCGAAACCTGAGACAGCATCAAATGCTTGCTTAAATTTGCCAAATATTTCAAATTCAACTTATGGGTATTTGCAGAGAGAGGAAAAAAAGCATAAATTTCCAACTTTTAAAGATCACAGACAACGTAAACGAGCTGGTATAAGTTGTGTTCAAAGAGCATAAACTGGAGGCAGGGAGGGAGAGAGAGAGGGGGGGGGGATGGAACTTTGCTTACCTGGCAAAGCTACAGGGTGGCATGCATGATTATAAAGGACAGAAATACTAACTACTGTCAACTGCCCTTGTTTAATTATTTACCGAAACTAATCCTCCTTGTCCACCTTTTCCTCCTAATTTTACTTCAATTTTAACTTACTTTTCGTTACTCCACGGACAAATTTTTTACTGTTATGAATTAATCTCCTCAAGAGAGGTGGGATAGGGGCTTCCCTTGAAGCCCAAGCTTTGCTTGCTTTGACATTTTTTTTCTAAAAAAAACAAAAAGCTATTTTCCAAGTGATACAAATACCAACTGTTCTAACGGATCTCTGTCTGTTTCACACTTCGGCATTTTTCTCAGTGTGAGCCAACCACACTTCATCTCTATGAAAGATGAAGAAAGAAAAACTGTGTGTGCCTGAGAGTGTTCGGCCTCAAAGATCATCACTGTCCACAGTAATTCTTCCAATTTCAGGGCCCGTCAATTCATCAAAGAAACATTCTCAACCGATTAACAAGAAGGTCCCTATTGGTCCGTGCAATGACTGCGGTCCCTAAGATTCTGTTCTTCATTTGTGGGGCCTTTAGGATGGGAAATGGATGGTTTAGATAAGGCTTGCATGGAGATTGACCCGTTCACTGCTGATACAGTTTAGTCTACCTAGTAGGAAAATTTTCATAAAAAGGTGTGTAAGTTATTCTAGTCCTACTGTTATAGAACAAAAGCAACTTTGTAGAATATGTTTATTGAATAAAAGAACGTGATAGACTACAAAAACTCTAATCACTATTCGTTTAGATCATTTATAAATAATAAAAATAAAGATATATAAATATATAAAATTGTTAAGTACATTCTCTTTTAAAAGAAAGTAAAAAGACAAGTTTTATAAAAATAATTAATACTAGAATAAATCTAAAATAACAATAAAATATAACGCATGAATTTTTATAACAAATAAAAAACTTGAAAACCAATTAGTTTTCGATTAAAACTATCAAACTTTTCTTACTAGTGAAAGTAATACAACATGAAAGTCAATTTACAATCTAAGTTATACGGGTACACTAAATTTAGTCAACTTATTCTCGACTCATGATCTATACTAAAGAATTTATTAAATTTGCTCATAATAATGTAAT
Source organism: Nepenthes gracilis (assembly GCA_033239525.1). Taxonomy (NCBI): domain Eukaryota; kingdom Viridiplantae; phylum Streptophyta; class Magnoliopsida; order Caryophyllales; family Nepenthaceae; genus Nepenthes; species Nepenthes gracilis. The sequence continues at coordinate 14,318,609 of BSYO01000016.1, read as the reverse complement.
CAGATAATATTCAATATTGTTATCAAACTTGTTTCACTTATAAGTGAATCTCTACACATTATTAAAATTCAGTATTTACGCCACCAACATCACACAGAAGTTTTACAAGTTAGAATGGGTGTATAAAATAATAGAGAAATATTTTGTGAGAAAACCATGATAATTTTATTCCAAGAGAATAATTTATTTTTCTGTAACAATAAATATCTTTTTGGTTAAACAACAAAAGTAAGTTTGTAACCAATTCTCTTTGTCTATTTGATTAAAAATAGAAATATTTATAGAATAGGTTAAAAATAGATTAATAATCTAACATCTGAAAATAAGTAATCTCTCAACGCACATACACTATATAGGTACACAGTAGATGCAAAAGAAATCGCAAACAAATGTACAAGTGCCAAATAAACGTTCATCAAGTATAAGTATTATGAGCCAATTATGCTCAAGTGCAATGCTAGTGCCTACCAAATGTAAGTGTTTTGGACAAATGTGCTCATATACTGTACAGCTATACAACAAGTGTGGGTGTTTTGTACAAAATGTGCTTATATGCTAAATAGGTGTGCATCAATCATTTGCGTTTTGAACAAAATATGTTCAAATGCAGAACGGATGTGTATTAGGCATGAAAATATTTGATGTTAGTCTTTATATGAAACACCATAGGCACTAATCATCACTAATACTTGAGAGTTTTTTAGATTTTTTATTTTTCTAGCCACAAAATATATCAACATATGATATTTCTAATAAAACATTTAAAGAAATTTTTTAATGTGTATCATAATGCTACTTTTTAGAAATATTTACCCATTACAAATTCATGCAAATCATTTTAATTATATTTTGTAATAAAGAAATCAAACTTCATAACATTTAATAAAAATATAATTATTTTAGTCAATAATTATTCCCTATGGTAAGCAAATATAAGAAAATGATCTAATATTTTTATTTTTGACATCTTTATTTAGTTTTTTTTCAAAACCAATCGTGAATGTAACTTCTACTGAGTTAAGATAAAGATGCATGCTTGTTATGAGCAGTGTACCGGTTGACATATTTGCTAAAAATTCACATATAATCTTAGTGCTTTTGAAAATACAAGTTTTTTCTAATCCAATTTCATTTAAACAGTAACATTAGCTTGAAAAATCGTATTTCATTGTACAGTTACTTCTATTTAACTATTTTCCTTTTATTTTCAAAATATTCAAGATCAAGTAATCTTTTTATATTAATTTCAAGAAATATTAATAATTGGATTTGTTTAATTTTGAAATAAAATTTCACAATTAAAAAAAAATCCTATTCTACTATTACGACTGTGAGTTGAGTGAAATTTTAAATGATGAAACACACAAAATTTTTTATATTTATTAAATTTCATAAAAATAAACATTACTGTTGATTGAGACCCATTATTTTAGAAGCTAAGGGTAACTAGTTCAATGATTTGGTATTTTTGTTAGGCCATGATCAATTTTGCCCATATTAAAAGATTATTTTAGTTATTCTTAAAATAATTAAATCACAGTAAATATATATTATAAATCATTAAATATATCTGATTGAGTTAAAAATTATTATAAATTCATAAATTGTACAATAATGACTATACTAGAAGTCATTAAAATAAAATCTAAATGATTGTCAGATGGGCCATCAAGTGATGGGATGCAATGATTTTCTCTTTTGCATCTTAGACATTAAGTTTAAATTTAATAATTATAAGTATTTTATAAAAAAAAATAAATTTATTTTATTTTATATACATTTTTTACAAAATTATTTCAAGATTAACAAATTTTATAATCAAATTTAGGTCATGATTTTAAGTATATTGTGACAAAAAACCAAAGTATCATAAATTTGCATTTGCATACACTGAAGGTTATTAAATATAAAAGTATTATGAAAATATTTTTAAACAATATAATAATTTATTTAATTATTTATAGATATATTAATATAAATTAATAAATAAAGCATTACAACAAATAAAATATTTTAATAATATATAAAAGAATACAAGTTTTTGACGTCACTCTTACATATTTGGATGGAAAATCCTTTCTCATTTCACGTCGGGCCGTTAGGACCGAACTGCGACAGGAGGAATAAAGGAATCTAAGAAACTCTAATTTACGTTTTTGTCCCTATGTATGGCTCCAGCTGTAAACGTCGACTCAGCTCGGTCAAACACAAATTATTGGTCAAGCTCCCTCGCCTGGCTGTGATCTTGCTGGGGACGTTCGATCTATTACGACGTTAACGGCTGATTAGATTCTCTCATAATTCATCTGTTTTTTTTTTTTTTTTAAATTATTTTTATTATTTTTTATTTTTTTCCCTTATGCATGGGGATTTCTAGTTTAAGCTTTTTTATGAGATTATTATTAAATTATTTTTTAAATAAATGTTTTTATAAATAATTTTCAATTAAAAAATTCTGCAATCAAATTTACTACTTAGATATTATATAATTAAATATAAATTTATGATGCAAGAATTTTAAAAAATAGATGACGTTGGCCAGTTTTAACACCGTAACTTAGAGTTTATTCATTAGGCTATAATCAGAGTATCTGCTTAGTTTGATATTCATGACATTGTTATCTAGATTCTAGAGTCTAACATCGGCTATCGGTTAAATTTTCTTGCAAAATTTTTAACTGAGCAGCGAAAAGTCAGTTAACATTTTCTTGTATAAAATACTCATATATATCTGATGCATGAGGTATAGATCATGTGTGAATTGCGAGTGAGACACAAGCCACAAAAATGTTCGACAAGTGGACCATGAGGTATGGGTTGCACAGTGTAAAACTTCTATAGGTGGACCGTGAGAAAAACACAAGCCACAGAAAAATTTTGAGTAATTTGTTGAGTAATTTATTGAAAAATTATGGGTTAATTTTATTGGGTCTTTATTATTTAAGACATATTATTTCTTTTTTGATCTATATTTAATTATATGATATAAATGATAGTTATATATATATAATAATTTTATTAATTTATCTAATCTATGTATTTATAAAACAATAGATTTGAGAATAATATAAACCCTTTTAGTATTCATATGTAATGTTATAGTTATTGTAAGACTTTGAACTTGTTTTTAATACTTTAGTATATTATATTTTCATTTAAGGAATTTTCTTATATCAACTAAATAATATGAATAAATTCACTGCAATTATAAGAAAAAGTTAATAAGAAATATTAAGATTGAGTTGGATAGATAATCATTTATCCTCTTTTGAGCTTGACCACTATTGCTAGTCAAGATAATATCAATCAATAATAATTTGATATTTTATTTTCTAATGATATATTATATTAGCTAGATTGATATTAATTAATTTATGAGAGTCTTTTGATTAATTAAAAATTAACTTAAATTTTAAAAAAAGTCAGAAAATTAAAATCAAGTTTAATAATTATAATTTTATTATCAATGGAATACGGTCACATCAAATCAATCTTTTGAGACGTGTCGAAGCAGGATTGACTGGTTTCTTTATTGGATATTTATGGTTAATTGATATATTTGGAAATGATAAAGTGAAATCTTACAGATTATTATTATTATTATTATTATTATTATTATTATTAAAAAAAAGCGCTAACGATTGTGCTCTCTGATCGACTTAACATGGAAGGATTACACTTTGTGAGGTTAATCACTTTTTAATAATATAAAGCATTTTTTTTAATTAATAAAAAATTCGAAGGTGGATTCTAATCTTCCCATTGTAAAAATAAAAAAGGCAAATTCTGATCATATTATAATAATGGGTATTAAAAATCAAAATTTAATTCATGATATTTTAAATTAAAATTTTGAATTTTAATAATTCGAATCTTATATAATATAATTTAAAGTAAAACATAAAAAATATGATATTTATTTTTAATTTACAATTTGATACTTAAATTAGAATTGTATTTGCTAAACAAATGATCAAATAAAATCAATGTTCGAACTATTTTAAATTAAAATTTTATATTTTGATAATTTGAATCCCGTAAGATGTAAATGATACGATATTTATTTTTTAATTTACTATTTGACAATTAAATTGGAATTTTATTGGCAAAACTAATAATCAAATAAAATCAATGATGAGGGAAATTGCAATGAGTGGCCCAAATTGCACTTCTTTATTTGATTGTCAATGATTAATAAAAAAAATTATAGGGTTTCAATATTACAATTTTTATATATTTTATAATTTTTATTATTTATCAATTTTTTTTAAAAAAAATACTTTTTTATACTTTTTTTTCGTATATAAGTTCATAGAGCCAAATAGGTCCTAAGCAATATCTACTATATGTGAGACATGGAGAAAATAAATAAAAACCCAATTGCTCTCGTTTATTTTATTATTTTTTTAATATTTTTCTAATATATTATTTAGTTTTATTTTTTAAAATTTTATTAGCCTATAATAAATATATGTATTAATCATATCCTACAAAATATCAGACTAATTAAAAAAATTAATTTTAATTAAGCCTAATAAAAAGTGATTTCTTCATATATCTTTATAAAATTGTACAACAAATTGACTGCAGAACGAGCTAAATTTCTTAAAACATTCTTCATTTGCAGTATCATGTATAATAATCACTTGGAAAGGTGAAAATATTCAAGATCTTAATTTTTAAATTTTGTTTAATTATATTCGTAATCTTTAATTTTTTCTAAAACAATTATTATCAATTTTTATTTTATTAATAACTGATTTGTTCTGAAATAAAAATAAGTGTTAACAATAAAATTAAAAAAATTATTGTAAAATGTTTTGTCCCATTAAATGGTTGATGTTTTGTTTGATTCTATAATAATTGAAAAGAATATTATTTTTTTATATCGATGTGATTTGAAAAATTACATGGAAGAGAAAATGAAGTTTGAATATAAGTACCTTTTTGTTTGATTGTGAAAAAAAGAAGTTTAAAAAATTTTAGGGGTATGAAAATAAAATAAAAATATGAGACAATATGACTGATGGGTGCTAATATTAAAAATCCATTTAGAAGATCAATTCACGTAGAATTGGGCCATAATGCCATGGAGATTCAATACGTCTAAGAGGCTCAAGAGGTCCGAGCAGTAAGGTCAGCTCATGTGAGATAGTTGACTCAAAGTCCACTCAAAGCCATGGACTCATGATTGGCCTCAGACGTCAATATGCCTGCAAAATTGGCGTGTTAAAGAGTTTGTGACTGACCTAATCGGACTGCAAGAGGAATGATAGCCTGCAAGGTACGCTCAATCATTATAGACGTGATATCATGTAAAGTCAGTTAGCATGCATGCAACCTTCCTAGTAGACGGAATGGGATTGGTGGAGTTGGTTACAAACTTTTTTTACACACGCTAACACCATGTGAATTCCTCTTAAGTAAGGATTTAACCAATATAAATATATTAATTATCAACTAAATAAATGATCTCAATATTCACACTTGCTTAGCTATTATTGAGAGAGAAAGATAAGGGGGAGGATTGGCACTTGCAATTTACACTGTAAGCAAAAGAGAAAGAGAAAAATGGTAGAGGAAAAGCAAGACGCCCTATTATTTTCAGCCCCTACTCCTTCTATAAAGACGACCTCCTTGTATTAAAGAAAGATAGTGAAATTTTTCCTGAACTCTGAGTCCCGTAATTTTTTTCTCTCATTCAAAAGATATTTTTTTACGTAAAATTTCGTATATTATCGCACTCTCTATCTCTTTGCTTCCCAAATCACATTCATTGACCTAGTTAGTCTCATTATATATTTTGTGTTGCACGGATTCTATCCGAGTGCGTCTAAAAGATTCACGAACTCATTTGGATCTTCATCCGTGCAGAGACTGGAATATGAGGATGCAACAATGACAATAGAAGTATTTTTTTCTATTTTTCTTAAAATATTTCTTATAAATCATTCCTCATATAACATATTACAACATATTTTAAATTTATTTCAGATTTTTTTAGAACCAAGTAATATAGAAAAAATAATTGATAAGCACTCGATGCTATCTATTCTGTGCCCTTTTAAATACAATTTATAAATACTGTGTAATATTTATTTTTAAAAAATTATTTTAACAATTAAATTAAAAAAATAAAATAAAATCTCTGAATTCCAAGGATGCATGATTGATGTTCGTTTTAATATGTGCCGTGCTGTGGCCCCACGGCCATACCCTCTTGAGAAATCTCCCAAAAGTTCTGAATTAATATTGTATGTCTAATTAAATTACTAATTTAATTTAATTAATTAATTTAAATAAATTTTAAATTTAACATATTTGAAGATATTTTTTAAGAACTAATAATTAAAAAATATATTAAACGTTAGAATTCGAAGTGCCCACACTATGTCCAATAGAACAAACCTTAGTCTCCCATTAAGAGTTGGCTTCTTTTCTAATTGGGCTCAATGAATAAGAATATATAACCAAATATACAAGTTAAATAATAAGATTTAGTATAAAAAATTAATTTTAATTAAAAAAAATTACAATATAACATTTTAATAACATTTATTATAAATATTATGTTATAAATAACCCCATTGAGGACCCTTTTATGCTAACGTCTATGAATAATTGGTTATAACAAAATTTCAACGCACATAATAACTCATAAGATTATAATATAATGATAAAATGAGTAACCAGTTAATAAATAATCTATAATAAATGGTAAAATAACAAACTCAAATTTAATAAAAAATAAAACTTAAATCAGACCTGAATCAATGCCAAAAGTTTTCCAATTATGTTTTTTTTCTATTTACATTATTTGTGCATCGCCCCTTTATTTTAAATACTCTAAATTTAATCTAAAAATTATATTAAAAATTTTTAATGTCTCTATTGTAGGCCGGTGATGAGGCGGTCCACACACACACAAGCATAAAGGATCGAAGAGAAAGATTAGAAAGAATAATGACAAACGATATTTACGTGGAAACCCTTACTTATGAATTAAAGGAAAAACCAGGGACGATAAGTCGAGAAAATCGACTATGTTTGTGAAGAAGATTACAAAAACAGTAAGGCGAAAAGCACACACTCAGTCGAGCCTTCTTCCTCTCCTTTTGTTTTTCTTTTCTTACTCTCACACACTCTATTCTTCTGTATATTTTTACTTACTTACTTACATCTTCACATGCTCACACACACATATATAAGAATATATAATGAAGTATCAGCCTCCAAGTCAGCACGTTCATCCTTGGTAGGTGCACGGATTCCCAAGAGGCAGGCAACAGCCTGGCAGTAGACGGCGCATGCCTGTAGTGAATGAATGTCATGGGTTCCCAAGGTTACCTAAATAGGCAGATTAACCAACTCACCTTTAATCAAGGAAAGTGCTCAGAAAATGCCTTAAAGATCCGGTCAATATTTAATTTACAGTCCTTCCGGTCAACATATTGTTGACCGTCCATCCGGTCAACATTCCGTTGGCCTTCATCCGGCAACATTTCGACCGGCCGGAATTTCTTCATGGGAGAGATTGCTGGGGGGGGGGTTGAGGTGCGCTTGCCGAGGAGCGATTTAGAAGTGTGTCCAATCGGTGAGTGGCTTAATAGTCGTCCGGTTGAAAAGCGTTTTGGATGAATGGTAATCTAAAGAGAGGGTGAAGAATATTCTAACCAGGAGGGGGATAGTGAAGGAGCTAAAGAAGAATGATGAAAAGCACACCAAATCGGCCATGATGAATGGCAAGATAAAAAGACTTTGCCAACCTGTACCATCAAACTATACCTCAGCGGACAACACTTTCCAAAAGGTTCTTGGCCCAAGCCGATTCGGCGGAGGTTTGGGAGAAGTTGGAGAGTCGGTATAAGTCAAATCCTTGACAACGGACTACATATAAAGAAATAGTTCTATGGTTTCACGGTTATCGAGAAGGTGGCAACTTTGAGAAATATTTGGACGAATTTAATCGGATCGTAATGCAAATGTCCGCCCTTGATGAAGAAATCAAGGAGGAGGACAAGGCATTAGCTTTATTAGCCTCTCTGCTTGGCCTCCTATGATCACATCGTCACAACCTTACTATTTGGAAAGGATGTCTTGAGGTTGGATGAGGTTATTACTTCCTTACTCATGAATGAGTCAAGGCGGTCACAAGGGACCCGCCGTCCTCTCACTCTCGAGGTACTTGTGACCGAATTTAGGAAAAGAAGTAGAGGTTGCGGCGAAACCAGAGAGAAAGGCCGTAGTAAGTCACGGTCAAAAGTATCAAAACTTTAAGTGCCATCACTATGGCAAAAAGGACACATCAAGAAGCACGATTTCAAGTGGAAGCGTAAAAACACGAAAAATGAGAACGGAGAAAAGGGACAAGATGAGGACAAGTTCTCGTCCCCACAGTAGTCACGAAGGCGATCTCTTCTGACATGTGAAGAGAACGTAACAAATTAAACAAACGAAGAATCCGATTGGGTGGTTGATTTTGGTGCCACATTGCATGCCAGATTTAGAAGGGGATTGTTCACATCCTATACTCCAGGAGACTTTGGAGTGATAAGGATGGGTAATGAAGGCACATCCTAAATTATCGGCATGGGTGACGTTGTACTTGTTACCAACAATGGGACAAAGTTGTTGTTAAGGGATGTCCGGCATGTCCCTAATATCTGATTTAATATCATCTCAATAGGTCGGCTGGATGATAAAAGTTATTATAACACCTTCTGTGAAGGTGAATGAAAACTGACTAGAGTATCTCTTGTTGTGACAAGAGGAAAAAAAGTGCTCGACACATATGTAATGAAGGCTTGTGTAGTGGACGAAGACATGAATCGCCGTAAGTGGCAAAGAGTCTCGAGAACCCGTGGGTGCAGGAGGTCGGGCCACATAAGTGAACATGGATTGTGTCATCTGGACAGGAAGGGCCTTATCCCCGGAGTAAGATGGACTCGAATTTGATACGTGTCCTCACTATTTGGCCTGTAAATAAAAGAGAGTCTCATTTCACGGAGACTGGTCCACCCCAAAGGCAAAGTTTTTTCGATCTCATCCACGAGATGTGTGTGGACCATTCGTTCGAGAAGTCGTTTGGTGGAGCCAATACTTCATCTCTTTCATTGACGATTATTCTAAAAGACTGTGGGTCTACCCATTGAAAACTAAGGACTAAGTCCTTGGTATATTTGAGCGATTTATGCACTCGTTGAACGCCGAGGGGGAAGAAATTGAAGGCCATTCAAGTGATAATAATGGCGAGTTCATAGGGCCCTTTGATGCCTATTACCCGTCTTATGGTATTAGATATCGAAAAACATCATAAAAGTCAATACTGATTAAACAGGGGTGGCCGAAAGCGGATAAACCATACACTTCTAGAAAATCGGTGCATGCTTTTGAAACTAAGCTTCTAGACACTACAGGCCGAAACATTAAAGCGGCGGCCTACATTATAAATAGGTTACCCAAAAACCCTTGAAGGGTGAAGTGTCGGAGAAGATATGGTCGAACAAGTAGCCATTTTATGATTATCTATGGGTACTTGGATATAAAGTACCCAACCGGACTCCTCGTCCGTCAGACTTGCCACGTCTCCTTCACTTGTCGGCCCCGGAGACCGCTCACAAATACAAGCGGACAGCAGAGGACTTTTCCTCTTCCCGTCCACTGTCACCTTTCTCCTTTTCCGCATTTTTCCGCTTCCATTTGAAGCAATGCCTTTTAATGTGGCCTTTCTTACCACAGTGATGACATTCAAGATTTTGAAACCTTGATCTTGACTTACTGCGGGCTTTCTCGCCTTGTTTCTGACTACGGCCTCTGCTCCTTCCTCTGAATTCGGTCACAAGTACCTCAGACGTCGAGGCCCCTTGTGACCTCCTTGACTCATTCATGAGTAAGGAAGCAATAACAGCATCCAACTCCAAAATGTCCTTACCAAACAGCAAGGTAGTGACAATGTGATCATAAGAGGCCGGCAGAGAGGCCAGCAAGACCAACGCCTTGTCCTCCTCCTTGATATCTTCTTCAAGAGTGGACATCTGCGTTAATATCCGGTTGAACTCATCCAGATGCTTCTCGAAACTTCCTCCTTCCGACAACCGCAAGCCATAAAATTGCTTCTTTATATGGAGCCTGGTTGTCAAGGACTTGGACTTATAACGGCTCTCCAACTTCTCCCAGACCTCCGCCGGGTCAGTTAAACCAAGCACCTCCTAGAGAGTATTGTCAGCCAGACAGAGCTTAATGGTGCAATTTGCAAGATCTCTTTTGTCTTGCCACTCATCATCAGTCATTCTTTCAGGCTTTTCATCCATCCTCTTCAGCGCCTTTATCGTTCCTTCTCTGGTAAGAATGTTCTTCACCCTTTCTTGTCAAAGAATGAAGTTACCTTGCCCGTTAAACTGCTCAACGCTAAATGGCAAGTTCTTCGATGATGTCGACGCCATCAGAACAAAGTTCTCAACCTTGCTCTCTGATACCACTTGTAGGCCGGTGATAAGGCGGTCCACACACACACAAGCACAAAGGATCGAAGAGAAAGATTAGAAAGAATAATGACAAACGATATTTACGTGGAAAACCCTTATGAATTAAGGGAAAAACCACGGGACGATAAGTCCGAGAAAATTGCACTATGTTTGTGAAGAAGATTACAAAAACAGTAAGGCGAAAAGCACACACTCAGTCGAGCCTTCTTCCTCTCCTTTTGTTTTTCTTTTCTTACTCTCACACACTCTATTCTTCTGTATATTTTCACTTACTTACATCTTCACATGCTCACACACACATATATAAGAATATATAATGAAGTATCAGCCTCCAAGTCAGCACGTTCATCCTTGGTAGGTGTGCAGTTCCTAAGAAATGACAGACACAGCGATGAGGCAGCATGCCTATAGTGAATGAATGTCATGGGTTCCCAAGGTTACCTAAATAGACAGATCAACCAACTCCCCTTTAATCAAGGAAAGTGCTCAGAAAATGCCTTAAAGATCCGGTCAATATTTAATTTACAGTCCTTCCGGTCAACATATTGTTGACCGTCCATCCGGTCAACATTCCGTTGACCGCCCATCCGGTCAACATTTCAGTTGACCGAAATTTCTTCATGGGAGAGATTTCCAACATCTATAGGTATTCAAACACTCCAAGCAAATACTAACTTCATGCATCCTCTAAAATTGTTGCACAAGTGCTACTCTGGGTACATTCAGCTGTGCCCTGTTATGTTTTTGTTTTTGTTCTTCATGATTTGTTTTATGAAATCTGAGGGATATCTTAATTTCTATATTCTAACTCTAAATTAATAAAATATTTTAAAATAAAATATAATTTATTATAATTTTTTTAATATAATTTACTAATTTATAAAAAAAAAATGCTACTTTAAAAACCCTTAAAGCACGCCGGCTATTGCGCACACACTCGAGCGCCTTCTCATAAGTCAATTAGATGCCCATTTCTATAAATTTTTGCATCAAAATTAAGTCGACCACCAAATAATGAAACTATTTAGCACAAGACTTAAAAGAAAATCAATCAAAATCCAACACTGACATGATAGTTTTACCTTATTTTTATTCTCTAAACAATTTTTCATTGAGAAAATAAAAAATAATAATTGATGCGTTCGGTAAAATCCGACCCAAACGGTTGGTTATGGATAAAAGTGACGGGCGGTTAACTACGGCGGTTAACTGTGGACGCCGTCTATAAATAGACTTCATCCAAGAGAATTAAAAAAAAAACCTCCAAAAACCTCCAAGAGAAGGAGAAGGGAGAGAAACGGTCGAAATGGCCAGAAGGCTTGGATATGTTTTGTTCCATCCAAATCTACATCCCAGAAAGTCATCTCAAACCCGGGATCCAAAAAGAGGAGATATTCTTTCTCTATTCTTGGAAGCATCATTTCCACAAATCACTCTTCCCACCAAATATACACCCTTGATTTATCTTTTCATATTCTTGGAAAGATTTTACGACTTGAGCGTCGGAGGGTTTACGGTGGGAATAATTCTCGCCGACCTCTGACCATTAGTTTTCAGTTGTGTTGCACAGGACTCAGGTTTAAGACTATGGAGATGGATCTGCGTATGATCGACCAACAAGAAGATCCGATTTGTAGCCCCTGACCCGTGGGGCGATCCAATTTCAGGTACGCAACATTGGCGCCGTCTGGAGCGGCCAAAAGCGATTTTTCCACTAAGAAAACATAAGAGCAAAACTGTCTGCTTACAGCAAGCATTCCTCCGATCAGAAAAGTTGCCGCGACTTCCTAAGCAAGCGATAGAAGTACTAATCCACGCCCTTGGCGCGTTTCAGCAGAGGGAAACTTCCATCTTACGCAATTTTTGAGAAAAAGTCGAGACAGACGGAGGCATTCCTAAGCATTTCCTCTCTAAAATTCCATGACGGTATTTCATCTCACAAAAAAAAAAATAAATTCGATTTCAATCTAGATCAGGTAAAACTTTGAAAAGCCGATTTCGAGGACAAAACGGGTTGAAAGCCGATTTCAATCGGATCGGCAAAACTTTGAAAAGCTTGTTTCAAGCGCAGTTGAAACCGATCTAGAAGTACAGATGGTTTGACGACTTGATTTAAATTGAATCGGCAAAATATTAGGAGAACTCGGATGACCCTATCAAAAGGACACATCGCCAAATTGAGAATTCTAACTTTTGGCGACATAGGGGATCATTAAAGGAAGCCCATTGGATTTGGAGTTATCACAATTAGCATGTGAAGACAACTGTTTCATAAAAGCGGTTATCTGCAACCGACCAAACCGAAAATGATGCAGGTCGGTGGCCCGTAAAGATAACTACAGAAGGGGAGATAAGCGGCGTTACACGAATGATCAAATCAGGAAGATAGAAGAAGAAAAGACTTATAAAAGGAAAGGACTTTCCTTTAAGGAGGGGTTCAATATCGGATCGGCATTTGAAAGTGTCAAAGACCGATTTCATTTTTAAATCGCCAATTCGAATTCCACTTGGTACTCCCTCTATTACAACAACAGATTTTACCAACTGGCGGAGACTACGATGCAATTTCAGCACTTCACAGCACCTACAAGTCCATTAAAGTGAATTCCAAACCGGGTGAAGTGAAATCCGGTCGGATGTTGTTATTAAGAATTCCATTACGGAATCCCACCTTGAAAATTCCACAATGAGTGACCAACGTTGACTTGGGGCTTTTTCTTCAACCGCATATCTTGCAATTTCAAGAAGAAGAAATGATGAAAATAGCCGGCCTAAAAACATACGAGCCTGATATTCGAACTGTCCACTCCGAGAGATGGCGGCAAAAAGAGACCCAGTTGGCCTAAGCCGGTTTGACTTAGTCAATAGAGCGGATCGATTTGCAATGAAGCAAAGCAGGAGAAAAGAGGGAAAGAAGGAAAATGAGACGTGCGGAGCGATAGCGGTCGTCTTCTCCACAAGAAGATACCACCCGATCTAGTGCCGCGAAAACCTCTCCATGTTTTTCTCTCCAAATTGTGCCGCAATATGAAGAGATGAAGCAAGAGCCACGAGATGCCAACAAACCTATTATTGTCATCGTCAGAAGGAAGATCAAGAAATGAGAACGGTCCACTTCGGAGCTCCATTTTTGAACAGTCCGGTCAAGGAGCTAGTAGTAACTATGGCATCCCGAAAATCAATTTCGGCTAATGCTACTTCGGCTCTCAAACTTGATTTTGCATTAAGGAAGCAGAACGTGATCACAAAAGCCGAACTTGATTTCCAAAAGGGCCGAACTGAATTTGTATGCGCACCAGCCGGACGGACTTCTTTCAAAAGGCTGGAAATGATTTTTCACGTGAAAAAGAGACGAACTGAATTTCATGCGCGCAAGCCAGACTTAATTTCTAAAAGCCGAACTTGATTCTTCAAGAATCCGAACTCAATTTTTCTTGTTTAAGCAAGAAAACTGAACTTGATTTCAAGGCCGATTTCAAGTTTACAAAACAAGGAGCCGATTCGAAAGTTCATGCAAAGCAACCCGATTTCAAGTTTGCAATACAAGGGCCGATTTCAAATTTGATGTCACAGGCGCAAGTTCTATTTCCATACACAAAGCCCGATTTGAGCGTTCATGAAAAAGAGGCGAACTGAATTCAGCGCACAAGCCTAACTTGGTTTCTAAAACCCGAACTCGATTCATCAAGGGCAAATTGAATTTATGTGAACAGGCGAACTTGATTTGTTTTACTGAGACATCGGTAGGGTTTCAATATGCCTGGCCGGACAGGACTTCTTTTCAAAAAGGGCTGAGTTTGATCTGGTGATTTGATTAAATCTACGAGAGATCGACTTCAATTTTGATAAACCAATTTCAATTTCTAACGCTAGAGTGATTCGGACTTTGATGCAGCAACCGATGAACAAGCGATTTGATCTTTCGAAAAAGGCCAATTTTATTTGGATGCATAGCCCGCTCGGACTTCCAAATTCTTGCTCTAGCCACATCTCAATCGGCTCTCAAAAATAAACTCGAGAATTTTCTCTCATAAAAAGCCGATTTCAATTCAAATCCGTGGTGAAAATCTAAATCGGCCTTTTAGATGCAAAAATCCGATTTCATTTCTAAATCGGCATTTAAGGGACAAAATCCAATTTCATTTCTAAATCGGGTCTTTGAGATGCGAGAAATCCGATTTCATTTCTAAATCGGCTTTTGAAGGACAAAAATCCGATTTGATTTCTCAGTATCGGTATTGCAAAAGCAACATGGTGATTCAATCCAGGTATCAAATCCAAAGCGGCATTATTCACGTCACGGCTCATTATGGCGACCCAAATCTACTCCTAAGATGGCTACTCAGGTTCTCAAAATCAACTCGAATTTGCTCTAACGGCGGCGATTTAAGTTGTTTGTGGAACTTCCTCTCCAATGGCAGCCAAAGTTACATTCCGGTATCCTCTCTCACAAATAGCGATTTTGACCAAGTCAAGAAAAAATCCTGTGGAAGGATCCCAGAAATTTCCAAATCGGCACAATAAAAAGTACTCCGGATGTTTCTTCTCTGACTGCCGGATAAAAGTACTTGGTTTTCCTTTCACATATGCCAGCTTGAACACTCCGTACTTCTCTCTCACTCCAAATCCGGAATATTTGCATTCCGTCAAAAAAAAAATTGTACTCGGAATTATGCATTCCGTCATAAATTTCACTCGGAATTATGAGCTCCGATATATATTCCACTCCGAATTTCACATTCCGTCAGCGAACTCGGAAATTTTACTCTAGATTTTCACATTTCATCGAGAAATTTGACTCGAATTTTGCACTCGGATTTTACATTCCTTTCAAAATTAACTCCAAACAACTCGGACTACAATCAACTCGATTTGATTTCCGCCCGCTCTCAAATGTGAGACTGTCAACCGGAATCTCGAACTTCAATCAACTCGGTTAAGCTAACTCGAGCGTCATTCAACTTGATTTTGAGCGAGATTTTCCCAAGCGACCACGAAGCACTCCGAAAAATCTCTCGCAAATTTGAATGAGTTTTTGAAGGTGTAGAAACCGATTTCAACTTCAAAACCGGCATCTTCTCTCACAAGAAATCGGTTCAAGTAACATATGGTGTATTACATTCTACAGTGAGTGATCAGACCCGATACAAAGATTTTTATCGATTATCTTCTTGCGATTTCATTTGCTTCACTCTATCTGCGATTCCAAGATGTTATCTTTGAGATTCGCCCCCTAAACTCTCACGGAATTGAGATCGTCCGACATTCGAAAACCAAGCTCAATAATCGGTGGCCCAAATGGCCACTAGACATGACGGTTCTAAACCTCGAGTTACATCAGCGAGCCCCCCAAAGGTCGAATTCTAAACCTCGGTTAAAGCACCGAGCGGCCCAAAAAGCGGTCGAACTCTAAACCTCGGTTAAATCACCGGCGGCCCAAAAGCGGCCAAACTCTAAATCTCGGTTAAAGCACCAGCGGCCCCAAAAAGCGGTCGAACTCTAAACCTCGGTTAAATCACCGGCGGCCCAAAATTGTAATTCTAAACCTCGGTTAAATCACCGAGCGACCCAAAAGCGGTCGAACTCTAAACCTCGGTTACATCGTTGAGCAACCCAAAAGAGGTCAAAGTTTAAAAAGCAGGACTTTTTAAAGATGGTAAATCGACAAAGTCAAACAAATAGCATCCCATCGAGAAACATGCGGGGTCGAAAATTTGAACCACCGCATGGGAACTAATGATGCGTTCGGTAAAACCCGACCCAAACGTTTGGTTATGAATAAAAGTGATGGGCGGTTAACTACGTCGGTTAGCTGGGACGCCATCTATAAATAGACTTCATCCAAGAGAATAAAAAAATCTCCAAAACCCCCAAGAGAAGGAGAAGGGAGAGAAAGCAGTCGAAATGGCGAAGGCTTGGATATGTTTTGTTCCATCCAAATCTACATCCCGGAAAGTCATCTCAAACCCGGGATCTAAAAAGAGGAGATAATCTTTCTCTATTCTTGGAAGCATCATTTCCACAAATCACTCCTCCCACCAAATATACACCACTTGATTTATCTTTTCTATATTCTTGGAAAGATTTACGAAACAGCGTCGGAGGGTTTACGGTGGGAATAATTTCCGCCGGCCTACGGCGATTAGTTTTGATTGTGTTACCCATGCCGACTCGGAGTTTAAGACTATGGAGATGGATCTGCGTATGATCGACCAACAAAGATCCGATTTGCAGCCACGACCCGGGGACGATCCAATTTCAGTACGCAACAATAATAATAAAATATTAATAGATAATTACATGTAAAATGGTTCAATGGTTATCAAAGATAGCTTAACTTTCTCATTTATTTCATTCCCATTCGTTCGGTTTCGGTTTCATGCCCACCCGCTAAGCAAATATATGAAATTATTTCCCAAGAGATAATTGATAATCATTATGTATTTTACTTATACTATGTTTAAGAAAATAGATTGTAAGGTAACCGAAGTGAAAATGAAATAAGTAAAGTGAAAAAAACAAAAATAGGCAATATATATATATATATATTATTTCTAAATGTTTTGACATCTATTTTTTAATGTAATATTTTAAAATTTATATAATTAAATTAAATATCACATTATTAAAAATAATTTTAAAAAAACATCTGACATAACTCTTTCTTAATTACATATAAAAGGTATTGTTGCTTCCAATAATTGAGAGCCGAACTCATGATGCTAGTTGTTAAATCAATTTAGACATCTAATAAAGATCAATTCTTAAATAATAATGCTCAAAAGATTATTTCATATTATATATATATATATATATATATATATATATATATATATATATATATTGAGAGAGAGAGAGAGAGAGAGAGAGAGAGAGAGAAGAGAATTCTTAAGTAGCAGTCCAAATACTATATTGTTTTACAATAGTAACTAATTACTAAAAATACATATAATAATTACCCATCTTAATAATTGATTTAATATAATATATGATATGTACCTAAAAATCTAAATTCAATTTGTGAGATTTTAAATTGAATTCTTGAATAGTTCAATTCGTATTCTAGTTGATCGTCCCTAAATTCGGGTTACTTTAATGGCTAAATTCACATAATATTTCGTTAAGTCAAAATGAAGTGAGTTTGGGAAGATAGTTTGAATCTGGATCATGCACACCACAATTAAAAATAAAATGTCAAATGATAGTGAAAATTGCTCCACAGTATATCCTCCGACACTTAAATTAAAAATCTTTTTCTAGAAAATAGAAAAATATTATAAGGATATGAAAATGTATAGATACATATAGTGAGTGAATTGAGTATTTGGATATGCACAGATTGGAGAGCTTGAAGGTTTAGATGCATATAGTGGATTGAGGTGCATTCTTTGGGGGGTTGAGGTGCGCTTGCCGAGGAGCGATTTAGAAGTGTGTCCAATCGATGAGTGGCTTAATAGTGCGTCCCGGTTGAAAGCGTTTTGGATGAATGGTAGCGTAAAGAGAGGGTGAAGAATATTCTAACCGGAGGGGATAGTGAAGGAGCTAAAGAAGAATGATGAAAAGCCTGCAAATCGGCCGGTGATGAATGGCAAGATAAAAAGACTTTGCCAAGCTGTACCCATCAAACTATGCAGCGGACAACACTTTCCAAAAGGTTCTTGGCCTAACCGATTGGCGGAGGTTGGGGAGGAGTTGGAGAGTCGGTATAAGTCAAATCCTTGACAACCGGACTACATATAAAGAAATAGTTCTATGGTTTCTGATTATCGGAAGGTGGCAACTTTGAGAAATATTTGGAGCCGAATTTAATCGGATCGTAATGCAAATGTCCGCCCTTGATGAAGAAATCAAGGAGGAGGACAAGGCATTAATCTTGTTAGCCTCTCTGTAGGCCTCCTATGATCACATCGTCACAACCTTACTATTTGGAAAGGATGTCCGAGGTTGGATGAGGTTATTACTTCCTTACTCATGAATGAGTCAAGGCGGTCACAGGGACCCCATCGTCCTCTCACTCTGAGGTACTTGTGACCCGAATTTAGGAAAAGAAGTAGAGGTTGCGGCGGAAACCGGAGAGAAAGGCCGTAGTAAGTCAAACAAAATATCCGAAACTTTAAGTGCCATCACTATGGCAAAAGGGACACATCAAACACGATTTCAAGTGGGCGTAAAAACGAAAAATGAAGCGGAGAAAAGAGACAAGATGAGGACAAGTTCTCGGTCCTGTAGTCACTGCGATCTCTCTGCGACATGTAAGAAGAACGTAACAAATTCGACAAACGAAGAATCCGATTGGGTGGTTGATTTTGGTGCCACATTGCATGCCCGATTTAGAAGGGGATTGTTCACATCCTATACTCCGGGAGACTTTGGGTGATAAGGATGGGTAATGAATGAAAACATCCTAAATTATCGGCATGGGTGACGTTGTACTTGTTACCAACAATGGGACAAAGTTGTTGTTAAGGGATGTCCAGCATGTCCCTAATATCTGATTTAATATCATCTCAATAGGTCATGGATGATAAAAGTTATTATAACACCTTCTGTGAAGGTGAATGAAAATCGACTAGAGTATCTCTTGTTGTGACAAGAGGAAAAAGTGCTACGACACACATATGTAATGAAGGCTTGTGTAGTGGGCGAGAGACATGAATACTTTGTAAGTGGCAAAGTCGAGAACACATGTGCACGGGAGGTCGGGCCACATAAGTGAACATGGATTGTGTCATCATGTCCCACGGAGCCCGAAGGGCCTTATCCCGGAGTAAAGATGGGCCAATTTGGATACGTGTCCTCACTATTTGGCAGTAAATAAAAGAGAGTCTCATTTCACGGAGGCCCAGTCCACCCAAAGGCAAAGGCTGTTCGATCTCATCCACACGGATGTGTGTGGACCATTCGAGAGAAGTCGTTTGGTGGAGCCAATACTTCATCTCTTTCATTGACGATTATTCTAAAGGATCATGGGTCTACCCATTGAAAACTAAGGACTAAGTCCTTGGTATATTTAAGCGATTTATGCACTCGTTGAACGCGCGGCGGGGAAGAAATTGAAGGCCATTCGAAGTGATAACGGCGCGAGTTCATAGGGCCCTTTGATGCCTATTACCCGGTCTTATGGTATTAGATATCGAGAAAACATCATAAAAGTAAAATTCTGATTAAACGGGGTGGCCGAACAGATAAACCATACACTTCTAGAAAGAGTACGGTGCATGCTTTTCGAAACTAAGCTTCCTAGACACTTCTGGGCCGAAACATTAAAGGCGGCGGCCTACATTATAAATAGGTTACCCAGTAAACCCTTGAAGGGTGAAGTGTCGGAGAAGATATGGTCGAACAAGTAGCCATTTTATGATTATCTATGGGTACTTGGATATAAAGTACCCAACCGGACTCCTCGTCCGTCAGACTTGCCACGTCTCCTTCACTTGTCAGCAGGAGACCGCCTGCTGTTACAACTGAGACAGAGGACTTTTCCTCTTCCCGTCCACTGTCACCTTTCTCCTTTTCCGCATTTTTCCGCTTCCATTTGAAGCAATGCCTTTTAATGTGGCCTTTCTTACCACAGTGATGACATTCAAGATTTTGAAACCTGATCTTGACTTGACTTACAAGGGCTTTCGCCTTGTTTCGACTACGGCCTCTGCTCCTTCCCTCTGAATTCGGTCCAAGTACCTCAGACGTCGAGGCCTTGTGACCTCCTTGACTCATTCATGAGTAAGGAAGGCAATATGACATCCAACTCCAAAATGTCCTTACGAAGCAAGGTAGTGACAATGTGATCATAAGAGGCGGAGAGAGGCCAGCAAGACCAACGCCTTGTCCTCCTCCTTGATATCTTCTTCAAGAGTGGACATCTGCGTTAATATCCGGTTGAACTCATCCGGATGCTTCTCAAAACTTCCTCCTTAAACAACCTTAAGCCATAAAATTGCTTCTTTATGGAGCACAGTTTATCGAGACTTGGACTTATAACGGCTCTCCAACTTCTCCCGGACCTCCGGCTGGGTCAGTTAAACCAAGCACCTCCTAGAGTATTGTCGTGAGGCCAGCTTAATGGTGCAATTTGCGAGATCTCTTTTGTCTTGCCCTCATCATCGAGTCATTCTTTCGGAGCTTTTCATCCATCCTCTTGGGCGCCTTTATCGTTCCTTCTCTCGTAAGAATGTTCTTCACCCTTTCTTGTCAAAGAATGAAGTTACCTTGCCCGTTAAAGCGCTCGACGCTAAATGGCAAGTTCTTCGATGATGTCGAATACGCCATCGTAACAAAGTTCTCAACCTTGCTCTCTCGATACCACTTGGGGCGGTGATAAGGCGGTCCACACACACACAAGCACAAAGGATCGAAGAGAAAGATTAGAAAGAATAATGACAAAACGATATTTACGTGGAAA
The DNA here is from genome assembly GCA_033239525.1 of Nepenthes gracilis. Lineage (NCBI taxonomy): Eukaryota > Viridiplantae > Streptophyta > Magnoliopsida > Caryophyllales > Nepenthaceae > Nepenthes > Nepenthes gracilis. The sequence continues at coordinate 14,297,723 of BSYO01000016.1, read as the reverse complement.
ACCCTTATGAATTAAAGGGAAAAACCCACGGGGACGATAAGTCCGAGAAAAATGCACTATGTTTGAAGAAGATTACAAAATAAAGAAAGCGAAAAGCACACACTCGGTCGAGCCTTCTTCCTCTCCTTTTGTTTTCTTTTCTTACTCTCACACACTCTATTCTTCTGTATATTTTCACTTACTTACATCTTCACATGCTCACACACACATATATAAGAATATATAATGAAGCTCACCCTCAAGTCAAAGACGTTCATCCTTGGTAGGTGTACGGATTTCTAAGAGGCAGGCAACAGCCTGGCAGTAGACGGCGCATGCCTATAGTGAATGAATGTCATGGGTTCCCAAGGTTACCTAAATAGACAGATCAACCAACTCCCCTTTAATCAAGGAAAGTGCTCAGAAAATGCCTTAAAGATCCGGTCAATATTTAATTTACAGTCCTTCCGGTCAACATATTGTTGACCGTCCATCCGGTCAACATTCCGTTGACCGCCCATCCGGTCAACATTTCAGTTGACCGAAATTTCTTCATGGGAGAGATTTCCAACATCTATAGGTATTCAAACACTCCAAGCAAATACTAACTTCATGCATCCTCGAAAATTGTTGCACAAGTGCTACTCTGGGTACATTCAGCTGTGCCTTTGTTATGTTTTGTTTTTGTTCTTCATGATTTGTTTTATGAAATCTGAGGGATATCTTAATTTCTATATTCTAACTCTAAATTAATAAAATATTTTAAAATAAAATATAATTTATTATAATTTTTTTAATATAATTTACTAATTTATAAAAAAAAAATGCTACTTTAAAAACCCTTAAAGCACGCCGGCTATTGCGCACACACTCGAGCGCCTTCTCATAAGTCAATTAGATGCCCATTTCTATAAATTTTTGCATCAAAATTAAGTCGACCACCAAATAATGAAACTATTTAGCACAAGACTTAAAAGAAAATCAATCAAAATCCAACACTGACATGATAGTTTTACCTTATTTTTATTCTCTAAACAATTTTTCATTGAGAAAATAAAAAATAATAATTGATGCGTTCGGTAAAATCCGACCCAAACGGTTGGTTATGGATAAAAGTGACGGGCGGTTAACTACGGCGATTAGCTTGTGGACGCCCGTCTATAAATAGACTTCATCCAAGAGAATTAAAAAAAAAACTCCAAAAACCTCGAGAAGGAGAAGGAGAGAAAGCGGTCGAAATGGCGGAAAGGCTTGGATATGTTTTGTTCCATCCAAATCTACATCCCGAGAAAGTCATCTCAAACCCGGGATCCAAAAAGGAGATATTCTTTCTCTATTCTTGGAAGCATCATTTCCACAAAATCACTCTTCCCACCAAATATACACCCTTGATTTATCTTTTCTATATTCTTGGAAAGATTTGACTTGGCGTCGGAGGGTTTACGGTGGGAATAATTCTCCGACCTCGACCATTAGTTTTCATTGTGTTGCACAGGACTCGGTTTAAGACTATGGAGATGGATCCGCGTATGATCGACCAACAAGAAGATCCGATTTGTAGCCCCGACCCAAGTAGGGCGATCCGAATTTAAGTACATAACATTGGCGCCCGTCGTAGGAACTGGCAAAAGCCGATTTTTCCACTAAGAAAACATAAGAGCAAAGCTATCTGCATGTTAAGCATTCCTCCGATCAGAAAAGTTGCCGCGACTTCTAAGCAAAAAGCGATAGAAGTACTAATCTGCCCTTGGCGCGTTCACGCTAAGTGGGGAAACTTCCATCTTCTGCAATTTTTGAGAAAAAGTGGGAGACCGACCCGGAGCATTAGGCATTTCCTCTCTAAAATTCCATGGCCATATTTCATCTCACAAAAAAAAAAATAAATTCGATTTCAATCTAGATCGGTAAAACTTTGAAAAGCCAGGTTGAGGACAAACAGGTTGAAAGCGATTTCAATCGGTCAGGCAAAACTTTGAAAAGCTTGTTTCAAAAGCGCCAAGTTAGTGGCCGATCTAGAAATGCGGATGGTTGGCAATGATTTAAATTGAATCAGCAAAATATTAGGAGAACTCGGATGACCCTATCAAAAGGACACATCGCCAAATTGAGAATTCTAACTCAGCGACATAGGGGATCATTAAAGGAAGCCCATTGGATTTGGAGTTATCACAATTAGCATGTGAAGACAAGCTGTTCATAAAGGCGGTTATCTGGCGACAAAAACCGAACGGCGGTCGAACTGATAAAGATAACTACAATGAAGGGAGATAATCAAGTTACTGGAATGATCAAATCGGGAAGATAGAAGAAGAAAAGACTTATAAAAGGAAAGGACTTTCCTTTAAGGGGAGGGGAGTTCAATATCGGATCGGCATTTGAAAGTGTCAAAGACCCGATTTCATTTTAAATCGCCAATTCGAATTCCACTTCGGTACTCCCTCTATTACAACAATGCATTTTTCTGCCTTGGAGACTACAAAGCAATTTGAAAGACTTCCAGCACCTCTGAGTCCATTCCGAAGTGAATTCCAAACCGGCTGAAGTGAAATCCGGTCGGATGTTGTTCAACCTAAGAATTCCATTAAGAATCCCACCTTGAAAATTCCACAATGAGTGACCAACGTTGACTTGGGGGCTTTTTCTTCAACCGCATATCTTATAATTTCAAGAAGAAGAAATGATGAAAATAGCCGGCCTAAAAACATACAAGCCTGATATTCGAACTGTCCACTCGAGGAGATGGCCGGCAAAAGAGACCAGTTTTGGCCTAAGCCGGTTTGACTTAGTCAATAGAGCGGATCGATTTGCAATGAAGCGAAGGGAGAAAGAGGGAAAAGAAGGAAAATGAAGACGTGCGGAGCGATAACGGCCGTCTTCTCCACAAGAGATACCACCCAGATCTAGTGCCGAAAACCTCTCCATGTTTTCTCTCCAAATTGTGCTTAATATGAAGAGATGAAGCAAGAGCCACGAGATGCCAACAAACCTATTATTGTCATCGTCAAAGGAAGATCAAGAAATGAGAACGGTCCACTCGGAGCTCCATTTTTGAAACGGTCAATCGAGGAGCTAGTAGTAACTATGGCATCCCGAAAATCAATTTCGGCTAATGCTACTCGGCTCTCAAACTTGATTTTGCATTAAGGAAGCGAACGTGATCACAAAGCGAACTTGATTTCAAAAGGGCGAGAACTGAATTTGTATGCGCACCAGCCTTTGACGGACTTCTTTCAAAAGTGAAATGATTTTTCACGTGAAAAGAGGCCCCGGGAATTTCATGCGCGCAAGCCAGACTTAATTTCTAAAAGCCGAACTTGATTCTTCAAGAATCCGAACTCAATTTTTCTTGTTTAAGCAAGAAAACTGAACTTGATTTCAAGGCCGATTTCAAGTTTACAAAACAAGGAGCCGATTCGAAAGTTCATGCAAAGCAACCGATTTCAAGTTTGCAATACAAGGGCCGATTTCAAATTTGATGTACAGCGCCAAGTTCTATTTCCATACACAAAGCCGATTTAACGTTCATGAAAAAAGAGGCGGCCCGATTCAGCGCACAAGCCTAACAGTTTTAAAAACCGAACTCGATTCATCAAGGGGCAAATTGAATTTATGTGAATAGGCCGAACTTGATTTGTTTCAGTACATCAGGCTGGGTTTCAATATGCAAAGCCGGACAGACTTCTTTTCAAAAAGGCTGAGTTTGATACAGTAGATTTCGATTAAATCTACAGAGATCGACTTCAATTTTGATAAACCAATTTCAATTTCTAACCTTCAGGCGATTCGGACTTTGATGCATGCGAGCCCAGATGAACAAGCGATTTCGATCTTTCCACGAAAAGGCCAATTTTATTTGGATGCATAGCTCCGCTCAAAGCCTAAATTTCTGCTAACCACATCTCAATCTGGCTCTCAAAAATAAACTCGAAATTTTCTCTCATAAAAGCCGATTTCAATTCAAATCGGTCAAGAAAATCTAAATCGGCCTTTTAGATGCAAAAAATCCGATTTCATTTCTAAATCGGCATTTAAGGGACAAAAAATCCAATTTCATTTCTAAATCGGTCTTTGAGATGCCAGAAATCCGATTTCATTTCTAAATCGGCTTTTGAAGGACAAAAATCCGATTTGATTTCTAAATCGGTATTGCCGAAAGCAACATGGTGATTCAATCCGGTATCAAATCCAAAGCGGCATTATTCACGTCACAGCTCATTATGGCGACCCAAATCTACTCCGGCACAGCTACTCCGGTTCTCAAAATCAACTCCGGAATTTGCTCTCGCAAACGGCCGATTTAAGTTGTTTGTGGAACTTCCTCTCCAGTAACCGGCCAAAGTTACATTCCGGTATCCTCTCTCACAAATAGCGATTTTGACCAAGTCAAGAAAAATCCTGTGGAAGGATCCCAGAAATTTCCAAATCGGCCGCAATAAAAAGTACTCCGGATGTTTCTTCTCATTTGCCCGGATAAAAGTACCGGGTTTTCCTTTCACATATGCCCGCTTGAACACTCCAGTACTTCTCTCTCACTCAAATCGGAATATTTGCATTCCGTCAAAAAAAAAAATTGTACTCGAATTATGCATTCGTCATAAATTTCACTACGGAATTATGAGCTCCGATATATATTCCACTCCGAATTTCACATTCCGTGCAAAACGACTCCGGAAATTTTACTCTGGATTTTCACATTTCATCGGAAATTTGACTCGGAATTTTGCATCTCATTTTACATTCCTTCAAAATTAACTCCAAACAACTCCGGACTACAATCAACTCCGGTTGATTTCCACGCTGCTCTCAAATGTGAGGCTATCCCGGCCGGAATCTCGAACTGTCAATCAACTCAGTTTAAGCTAACTCCGAACGTCATTGACTTGATTTTCCCGCCAGTGATTTTCCCCAATGAAACGAAGCACTCTCAGAAAAATCTCTCGCAAATTTTAATGAGTTTTTGAAGGTGTAGAAACCGATTTCAACTTCAAAACTGCATCTTCTCTCAAGAAATCGGTTCAAGTAACATATGGTGTATTACATTTCTGATGAGTGATCGTACCCGATACAGATTTTTTATCGATTATCTTCTTGCGATTTCAAGCTTGCTTCACTCTATACCGATTCCAGATGTTATCTTGGGGATTCGCCCCTAAACTCTCGGAATTGAGATCGTCCGGCATTCGAAACCAAGCTCAATAACTGATAGCCCCAAACGGCCACTAGACATGACGGTTCTAAACCTCGATTACATCACCGAGCGGCCGGCCCAGCGGTCGAATTCTAAACCTCGGTTAAAGCAGAGCGGCCAAAATGCCATGTCGAACTCTAAACCTCGGTTAAATCAGAAGAGCTGCCCAAAAAGCGGCCAAACTCTAAATCTCGGTTAAAGCACCAAAAGCGGCCCAAAAGCGGTGAACTCTAAACCTCGGTTAAATCACCGGCGGCCCAAAGCTGTCGAATTCTAAACCTCGGTTAAATCAGAAGCGTACAAAAAGCGGTCGAACTCTAAACCTCGGTTACATCGCCGAGCAACCCAAAAGAGGTCAAAGTTTAAAAACAGACTTTTTAAAGATGGTAAGTCGACAAAGTCAAACAAATAGCATCCCATCGAGAAACATGTTAGGGGGTGGTAATTTGAACCACGCATGGGGGCTAATGATGCGTTCGGTAAAACCCGACCCAAACGGTTGGTTATGAATAAAAGTGACGGGCGGTTAACTACGTCGGTTAATCGTGGGACGCCCATCTATAAATAGACTTCATCCAAGAGAATTAAAAAAAAAACCTCCAAAAACCTCCAAGAGAAGGAGAAGGGAGAGAAACGGTCGAAATGGCCAGAAGGCTTGGATATGTTTTGTTCCATCCAAATCTACATCCCAGAAAGTCATCTCAAACCCGGGATCCAAAAAGAGGAGATATTCTTTCTCTATTCTTGGAAGCATCATTTCCACAAATCACTCTTCCCACCAAATATACACCCTTGATTTATCTTTTCTATATTCTTGGAAAGATTTCTGACTTGAGCGTCGGAGGGTTTACGGTGGGAATAATTCTCGCCGACCTCTGACCATTAGTTTTCAGTTGTGTTGCACAGGACTCAGGTTTAAGACTATGGAGATGGATCTGCGTATGATCGACCAACAAGAAGATCCGATTTGTAGCCCCTGACCCGTAGGACGATCCGAATTTCTGGTACGCAACATTGGCGCCGTCTGTGGGAACCGGCCAAAAAGCCAGTTTTTCCACTAAGAAAACATAAGAGCAAAACTGTCTGCTTACAGCAAGCATTCCTCCGATCAGAAAAGTTGCACGACTTCCTAAGCAAACGATAGAAGTACTAATCCTGCCCTTGGCGCGTTCACGCTTGGGGGCTGGGGGAAACTTCCCATCTTCTGCAATTTTTCAGAAAAAGTCAGACAGCCAGGCATTCCGGCATTTCCTCTCTAAAATTCCATGACGGTATTTCATCTCACAAAAAAAAAAAATAAATTCGATTTCAATCTAGATCGGTAAAACTTTGAAAAGCCAGTTTCGAGGACAAACAGGTTGAAAGCCGATTTCAATCCAGATCGGCAAAACTTTGAAAAGCTTGTTTCAAGCGCAAGTTGGCTGAAAACCGATCTAGAAGTACAGATGGTTGACGACAGATTTAAATTCGAATCAGCAAAATATTAGGAGAACTCGGATGACCCTATCAAAAAGGACACATCGCCAAATTGAGAATTCTAACCTGGCGACATAGGGGATCATTAAAGGAAGCCCATTGGATTTGGAGTTATCACAATTAGCATGTGAACAATCATTTCATAAAGACGGTTATGCAACCGACCAAACCCGACGAAGAACGGGTCGAACCGGTAAAGATAACTACAACAGAAGGGAGATAACTGGCGTTACCTGAATGATCAAATCAGGAAGATAGAAGAAGAAAAGACTTATAAAAGGAAAGGACTTTCCTTTAAGGAGGGGTTCAATATCAGATCGGCATTTGAAAGTGTCAAAGACCGATTTCATTTTTAAATCGCCAATTCGAATTCCACTTCGGTACTCCCTCTATTACAACAACAGATTTTTCTGCCCAACTGGAGACTACAGTGCAATTTCAGCACTTCCTGGCACCTACAAGTCCATTCCGAAGTGAATTCCAAACCGGCTGAAGTGAAATCCAGTCCGGATGTTGTTCAACCCAAGAATTCCATTCTGGAATCCCACCTTGAAAATTCCACAATGAGTGACCAACGTTGACTTGGGGGCTTTTTCTTCAACCGCATATACTGCAATTTCAAGAAGAAGAAATGATGAAAATAGCCGGCCTAAAAAACATACAAGCACAATATTCGAACCTGTCCACTCCAGAGATGGCCAGCAAAAAGAGACCCAGATTTGGCCTAAGCCGGTTTGACTTAGTCAATAGAGCGGATCGATTTGCAATGAAGCAGCAGGAGAAAAGAGGGAAAAGAAGGAAAATGAAGACGTGCAGAGCGATAACGGTCGTCTTCTCCACAAGAGATACCACCCAGATCTAGTGCCGGCGAAAACCTCTCCATGTTTTTCTCTCCAAATTGTGCCGCAATATGAAGAGATGAAGCAAGAGCCACGAGATGCCAACAAACCTATTATTGTCATCGTCAGAAGGAAGATCAAGAAATGAGAACGGTCCACTTCGGAGCTCCATTTTTGAAACAGTCGGTCAAGGAGCTAGTAGTAACTATGGCATCCAAAATCAATTTCGGCTAATGCTACTTCGGCTCTCAAACTTGATTTTGCATTAAGGAAGCAGAACGTGATCACAAAAGCCGAACTTGATTTCCAAAAGGGCCGAACTGAATTTGTATGCGCATGACGGCCGGACTTCTTTCTTTCAAAAGGTGGAAATGATTTTCACGTGAAAAAGAGATTTAACTGAATTTCATGCGCGCAAGCTGACTTAATTTCTAAAAGCCGAACTTGATTCTTCAAGAATCCGAACTCAATTTTTCTTGTTTAAGCAAGAAAACTGAACTTGATTTCAAGGCCGATTTCAAGTTTACAAAACAAGGAGCCGATTCGAAAGTTCATGCAAAGCAACCGATTTCAAGTTTGCAATACAAGGGCCGATTTCAAATTTGATGTACAGCGCCAAGTTCTATTTCCATACACAAAGCCGATTTCGAACGTTCATGAAAAAGAGGCGAACTGAATTCCGGCGCACAAGCCTAACTTGGTTTCTAAAAACCGAACTCGATTCATCAAGGGGCAAATTGAATTTATGTGAACAGGCCGAACTTGATTTGTTTTACAGACATCAGACTGGGTTTCAATATGCACAAAGCCGGACAGACTTCTTTTCAAAAAGGGCTGAGTTTGATACAGGCAGATTTCGATTAAATCTACAGAGATCGACTTCAATTTTGATAAACCAATTTCAATTTCTAACGCTAGGGCAGATTCAGACTTTGATGCACAGAACCGATGAACAAGCCGATTTCGATCTTTCACTAAAAGGCCAATTTTTATTTGGATGCATAGCCCGCTCAGGCTTCCAAATTCTGCTCTAGCCACATCTCAATCTGGCTCTCAAAAATAAACTCCAGAATTTTCTCTCATAAAAAGCCGATTTCAATTCAAATCGGCTGAAGAAAATCTAAATCGGCCTTTTAGATGCAAAAAATCCGATTTCATTTCTAAATCGGCATTTAAGGGACAAAAAATCCAATTTCATTTCTAAATCGGTCTTTGAGATGCCAGAAATCCGATTTCATTTCTAAATCGGCTTTTGAAGGACAAAAATCCGATTTGATTTCTAAATCGGTATTGCCGAAAGCAACATGGTGATTCAATCCGGTATCAAATCCAAAGCGGCATTATTCACGTCACAGCTCATTATGGCGACCCAAATCTACTCGGCCTTGCAGCTACTCGGTTCTCAAAATCAACTCCGGAATTTGCTCTACAAAGCGGCCGATTTAAGTTGTTTGTGGAACTTCCTCTCCAGTAACCGGCCAAAGTTACATTCCGGTATCCTCTCTCACAAATAGCGATTTTGACCAAGTCAAGAAAAATCCTGTGGAAGGATCCCAGAAATTTCCAAATCGGCACAATAAAAAGTACTCCAGATGTTTCTTCTCACAGCTGCCCAGATAAAAGTACTTCGGGTTTTCCTTTCACATATGCCCGCTTCGAACACTCCGTACTTCTCTCTCACTCAAATCCGGAATATTTGCATTCCGTCAAAAAAAAATTGTACTCCGGAATTATGCATTCCGTCATAAATTTCACTACGGAATTATGAGCTCCGATATATATTCCACTCCGGAATTTCACATTCCGTCTGAAAACGAACTCCGGAAATTTTACTCTGGATTTTCACATTTCATCAGAAATTTGACTCCGGAATTTTGCACTCCGGATTTTACATTCCTTCAAAATTAACTCCAAACAACTCCGGACTACAATCAACTCCAGTTGATTTCCACGCCGGCTCTCAAATGTGAGACCCACAACCCGAATCTCGAACTTCAATCAACTCGGTTTAAGCTAACTCCGAGCGTCATTCAACTGAGATTTCAGGCCCGATTTTCCCAAGCGGCCGCGGGCGCACTCGAAAAATCTCGCAAATTTGAAATGAGTTTTTGAAGGTGTAGAAACCGATTTCAACTTCAAAACCGGCATCTTCTCTCACAAGAAATCGGTTCAAGTAACATATGGTGTATTACATTCTACGGTGAGTGATCGGACCGATCTAAAGATTTTTATCGATTTATCTTCTTGCGATTTCAACCTGCTTCACTCTATACCGATTCCAAGATGTTATGTTTGGGGATTCGCCCTAAACTCTCACGGAATTGAGATCGCCCGGCATTCGAAAACCAAGCTCAATAATCGATGGCCCCAAACGGCCACTAGACATGACGGTTCTAAACCTCAGTTACATCACCGAGCGGCCCAAAAAGCGGTCGAATTCTAAACCTCGGTTAAAGCACCGAGCGGCCCAAAAAGCGGTCGAACTCTAAACCTCGGTTAAATCACCGAGCGGCCCAAAAAGCGGCCAAACTCTAAATCTCGGTTAAAGCACCAAGCGGCCCAAAAAGCGGTCGAACTCTAAACCTCGGTTAAATCACCGAGCGGCCCAAAAGCTGTCGAATTCTAAACCTCGGTTAAATCACCGAGCGACCCAAAAAGCGGTCGAACTCTAAACCTCGGTTACATCGCCGAGCAACCCAAAAGAGGTCAAAGTTTAAAAAACAGACTTTTTAAAGATGGTAAGTCGACAAAGTCAAACAAATAGCATCCCATCAGAAACATGCCGGGGGTCGAAAATTTCGAACCACCTGGCATGGGGGGCTAATGATGCGTTCGGTAAAACCCGACCCAAACGGTTGGTTATGAATAAAAGTGACGGGCGGTTAACTACGTCGGTTAACTGTGGACGCCATCTATAAATAGACTTCATCCAAGAGAATAAAAAAAAATCTCCAAAAACCCCCAAGAGAAGGAGAAGGGAGAGAAACGGTCGAAATGGCCAGAAGGCTTGGATATGTTTTGTTCCATCCAAATCTACATCCCAGAAAGTCATCTCAAACCAGGGATCTAAAAAGAGGAGATAATCTTTCTCTATTCTTGGAAGCATCATTTCCACAAATCACTCCTCCCACCAAATATACACCCTTGATTTATCTTTTCTATATTCTTGGAAAGATTTCTGACTTGAGCGTCGGAGGGTTTACGGTGGGAATAATTTCCGCCGACCTCTGACCGTTAGTTTTCAGTTGTGTTGCACAGGACTCAGGTTTAAGACTATGGAGATGGATCTGCGTATGATCGACCAACAAGAAGATCCGATTTGCAGCCCCTGACCCGTAGGACGATCCGAATTTCTGATACGCAACAATAATAATAAAATATTAATAGATAATTACATGTAAAATGGTTCAATGGTTATCAAAGATAGCTTAACTTTCTCATTTATTTCATTCCCATTCGTTCGGTTTCGGTTTCATGCCCACCCGCTAAGCAAATATATGAAATTATTTCCCAAGAGATAATTGATAATCATTATGTATTTTACTTATACTATGTTTAAGAAAATAGATTGTAAGGTAACCGAAGTGAAAATGAAATAAGTAAAGTGAAAAAAACAAAAATAGGCAATATATATATATATATATTATTTCTAAATGTTTTGACATCTATTTTTTAATGTAATATTTTAAAATTTATATAATTAAATTAAATATCACATTATTAAAAATAATTTTAAAAAAACATCTGACATAACTCTTTCTTAATTACATATAAAAGGTATTGTTGCTTCCAATAATTGAGAGCCGAACTCATGATGCTAGTTGTTAAATCAATTTAGACATCTAATAAAGATCAATTCTTAAATAATAATGCTCAAAAGATTATTTCATATTATATATATATATATATATATATATATATATATATATATATATATATATATTGATAGAGAGAGAGAGAGAGAGAGAGAGAGAAGAGAATTCTTAAGTAGCAGTCCAAATACTATATTGTTTTACAATAGTAACTAATTACTAAAAATACATATAATAATTACCCATCTTAATAATTGATTTAATATAATATATGATATGTACCTAAAAATCTAAATTCAATTTGTGAGATTTTAAATTGAATTCTTGAATAGTTCAATTCGTATTCTAGTTGATGCGTCCCTAAATTCGGGTTACTTTATGGCCAGAAATTCACATAATATTTCTCGTTAAGTCAAAATGAAGTGAGTTTGGGAAGATAGTTTCGAATCTGGATCCTGCACACCACAATTAAAAATAAAATGTCAAATGATAGTGAAAATTGCTCCCACCGTATATCCTCCGACACTTAAATTAAAAATCTTTTCTAGAAAATAGAAAAATATTATAAGGATATGAGAAATGTATAGATACATATAGTGGTGAATTGAGTATTTGGATATGCCTGATTGGAGAGCTTGAAGGGTTTAGATGCATATAGTGGATTGAGGTGCATTGCTGGGGGTTGAGGTGCGCTTGCCGAGGAGCGATTTAGAAGTGTGTCCAACTGATGAGTGGCTTAATAGTGCGTCCGGTTGAAAAGCGTTTTGGATGAATGGTAACTGTAAAGAGAGGGTGAAGAATATTCTAACCAGAGAGGGGATAGTGAAGGAGCTAAAGAAGAATGATGAAAAGCCTGCAAATCTGACCGGTGATGAATGGCAAGATAAAAAAGACTTTGCCAACTGTACCATCAAACTATACCTGGCGGACAACACTTTCCAAAAGGTTCTTGGCCTAACTGATTCGGCGGAGGTTTGGGAGAAGTTGGAGAGTCGGTATAAGTCCAAATCCTTGACAACCAGACTACATATAAAGAAATAGTTCTATGGTTTACGGTTATCAGAAGGTGGCAACTTTGAGAAATATTTGGACGAATTTAATCGGATCGTAATGCAAATGTCCGCCCTTGATGAAGAAATCAAGGAGGAGGACAAGGCATTAGTACTGTTAGCCTCTCTGCCGGCCTCCTATGATCACATCGTCACAACCTTACTATTTGGAAAGGATGTACTGAGGTTGGATGAGGTTATTACTTCCTTACTCATGAATGAGTCAAGGCGGTCACAAGGGACCCCGCCGTCCTCTCACTCTGAGGTACTTGTGACCGAATTTAGGAAAAGAAGTAGAGGTTGCGGCCAGAAACCAGGAGAGAAAGGCCGTAGTAAGTCACGGTCAAAGTATCAAAACTTTAAGTGCCATCACTATGGCAAAAAGGGACACATCAAGAAGCACGATTTCAAGTGGAAGCGTAAAAACACGAAAAATGAGAACGGAGAAAAGGGACAAGATGAGGACAAGTTCTCAGTCCCTGTAGTCACAGAAGGCGATCTCTTACTGACATGTGAAGAGAACGTAACAAATTCGACAAACGAAGAATCCGATTGGGTGGTTGATTTTGGTGCCACATTGCATGCCAGATTTAGAAGGGGATTGTTCACATCCTATACTCCAGGAGACTTTGGAGTGATAAGGATGGGTAATGAAGGCACATCCTAAATTATCGGCATGGGTGACGTTGTACTTGTTACCAACAATGGGACAAAGTTGTTGTTAAGGGATGTCCGGCATGTCCCTAATATCTGATTTAATATCATCTCAATAGGTCGGCTGGATGATAAAAGTTATTATAACACCTTCTGTGAAGGTGAATGAAAACTGACTAGAGTATCTCTTGTTGTGACAAGAGGAAAAAAGTGCTCTGACCTGTATGTAATGAAGGCTTGTGTAGTGGACGAAGACATGAATACTGTAAGTGGCAAAGAGTCTGAGAACCTGTGGCACAGGAGGTCGGGCCACATAAGTGAACATGGATTGTGTCATCTGGACAGGAAGGGCCTTATCCCCGGAGTAAAGATGGACGGACTGGATACGTGTCCTCACTATTTGGCCGGTAAATAAAAGAGAGTCTCATTTCACGGAGACTGGTCCACCCCAAAGGCAAAGCTGTTCGATCTCATCCACACAGATGTGTGTGGACCATTCAGAGAGAAGTCGTTTGGTGGAGCCCAATACTTCATCTCTTTCATTGACGATTATTCTAAAAGACTGTGGGTCTACCCATTGAAAACTAAGGACTAAGTCCTTGGTATATTTGAGCAGTTTTATGCACTCGTTGAACGCCAGAGGGGGAAGAAATTGAAGGCCATTCGAAGTGATAACAGCGGCGAGTTCATAGGGCCCTTTGATGCCTATTACCAGTCTTATGGTATTAGATATCAGAAAACATCATAAAAGTCGTTACAGTTAAACAGGGTGGCCGAGCAGATAAACCATACACTTCTAGAAAGAGTACGGTGCATGCTTTTCGAAACTAAGCTTCCTAGACACTTCTGGGCCGAAACATTAAAGGCGGCGGCCTACATTATAAATAGGTTACCCAGTAAACCCTTGAAGGGTGAAGTGTCGGAGAAGATATGGTCGAACAAGTAGCCATTTTATGATTATCTATGGGTACTTGGATATAAAGCATTCGTTTATATCCCAAGAGATGAAAGTGCAAAGTTGGAATCAAAGACGATATAGTACGTCTTTCTGGGCTCTGGAAAAGATGAGCTAGATTATAAATTTTATGATCCAACTGGAAGAAGACTTATCCGGTCAATGGACGTAACCTTTATTGAAGATGAAATAATCAAGGATATTGGCAAGAAAGCCAAGTGTGATGTCGAGCAGACAGACAAAGTAAGTGTCGAAATTATCCGTCCGGTATCTCTGAAAGACGAAGACAATGGTCTTGAGACGGTTCAGTATAATGGAGAGGCAATTATGGCACCTGATGAAGATCGAGATGAAGTCATCCCTCAACCGACTGAGGATCTACTTGTCAGACGATCCTCACGAAATAGACGGTCATTCGTTCGTCTATCATCCAGTAAATATGTTATGCTCACTGATATTGGAGAACCCAAAACCTATTAAGAGGCTATGGAGGATGAGAGTAAGGAGAAATGGTTAGAAGCCCTGAAGGATGAAATGAGTTCTCTTCATGAGAATCACACCTTTGATTTAGCTAGGCTTCCCAAAGGAAAGAGGGCTCTAAAGAACAAGTGAGTCTTCTGGTTAAAAACGGATGAGAATACCATGAAACCGATGTACAAGGCACGGCTAGTGGTGAAAGGTTTCAGTCAACGAAAGGAAATCGACTTTGATGATATTTTTACTCCAATTGTAAAGATATCCTCTATACGGGTTGTGTTGGGTTTGACTGCTACTCAGAACCTTGAGGTGGAGTAAATGGATATCCGAACGGCTTTCTTCTATGGTGAACTTGAGGAGAAAATTTATATGGAATAGTCACAATGGTTTAAGGTTAAGGGAATGAGCAACTTATCTGTCGTCTGAGAAAGAGTTTGCATGGTTTGAAGCAAGCTCCTAGACCGTAGTACAAGAAATTTGAGTCGGTTATGACTAATCAAGGGTACCAACGGACTACTTGTAATCACTGTGTGTTTACACAGAGGTTTTCAGATGATGATTTTGTTATCCTTCTCTTATATATGGATGACATGCTGATTGTTGGACACAACAGTACTCAGATAAAGGAGCTGAAGGAGTAACTTGGGCGATCGTTTGCTATGAAGGACCAGGGATTAGCGAGGCAAATTCTTGGTGTCGGAATTATCCGCGATCGAAAGGTAAGAAAATTGTGACTGTCTCAATAAAGCTACATTGAAAAAATATTTCAACTATTTAATATAGACAAGTCAAAACCTGTGAGCATATCATTAGCAAACCACCATAGGTTGAGCACTTGCTAGTATCCATTCTCGGACAAAGAGAAGGCATACATGAGAGGTGTTCCCTATTCCTCAACCGTGGGGAGCCTGATGTATGCCTTGGTATACACCAGGCCAGACATAGTACATACTGTTGGCATAGTCAGCCAGCTTCTGTCAAACCTACGTAAGGAGCACTGGCCCGCGATCAAGTGGATTATGAGATATATTCGAAAAACTTTCAAGAAGTACCTGTGTCTTGGAAGTGACGAGCCTCAATTAGTGGGTTACTCTGACGCTGATATGGCTGGAGACATTAACTCTCGTAAGTCTACCTCAGGGTATGTGGTGAAATTTACAGGATGTGCAGTTTTTGGGCAATCCAAATTACAGAAATGTGTAGCCTTGTGAACTACTGAAGCCGAGTATATCACAGTGATAGAAGCTTATAAGGAGATGTTGTGGATGAGGAAGTTCATTTAAGAATTGGGCCTTAAACAGGAAAAGTATAAGGTATTCTGCGACAGTTAGAGTGCCATACAACTCTGCAAGAACTTTTTATTTCACTCTAGATCGAATCACATTGATGTTCAATACCATTCGGTGAGAGATGTGCTTGAAGCCGGTCTGCTTTCATTGGAGAATGTCAATACTTATGAAAATGGGGCTGATATGATAACTAAGATTTTACCAAATGGTAAAAATGAAGCTTGTTGTAAACTGACCGGGCTGATGGACTTAACTTCCTCACGGTCGTGAGGAAAAGTTTGTTGGGAGTCACTTATGTATGAAAGTCCTTATGATCGGAGGGCTTGGACGGAGCACGTGGACTTTATATGAAAACAAAATTTCGGTCAACATAGTTAACCAGAACCTTTTTAACGGATAACAATACCGGTCAACAAGTTGACCTGTTGAATGTATGAGATGCCCAGCATTGCAAAGAGAATCAAGACGGGAAACATTGACCGGTCATGTGGAGAGGACGGTCAACAGGTGTTGACCAACCTTGTGGAGAGCGCGGACGATGGAATGTGGGCCGTCCACCAAGAAATCCAGAATGGTGCTAGCTAAGAAGATTTTTTGAAGATACGTGATCTCAAATGGTTATACAGAGTCGTTTTTTTGTACAGAGCATACTCATATTATTGGTAAGAATAGATCTTGTCGGTGGATATGAAATATTTCTCAGATTTATTATATATGGGCTCGATATTAAAAATAAGTAGATGAGCTTGCTATTTTAGTGAGACAGGTGAGTGAGAGGTTAAGTGTAAAACAAAAAGAGGGAGAAAAACAGTGAAGAAAAAGTGAGAGCAATTGTGAGCAAAACCTAGTGTGTTGATCGTACTCTATTCTTTGGTTTTCTTTTTCTCTATTTACTGTGTAATTAGAAAAAATTATTCCCACATTACATAGTGGAATTACTTCCATGGATTAATTGCCCCTTGATTTTTTTCTTCCATTGATAAGGATTTTTATGTAAAAATCCATGTGTGTTCATTCTTTTCTTCCTCATTACTTTGTTGTGTTTATTTGTAGTGGTAGTCGGACGCCATCTACCCCAACAGGAGCAGTGTTCAGCCTGGGGGCTGGTTGGAGAGGTGGCTAGCTAATGCCCGGCTTGGAGAGGTGGGTCCGGATGCTTCTCCAAAAACTTAGGTATAGCCTACATCATTGTGGTGGAGATTACTCCAATTGGACTTGGAAGAAGTTGGGCTGCTAGACTCTCAAAGCTTTCTCCCTCATTTCCTTTTTCCCTTTTCTTCTTCTCTATTGGAAGTAGCTTTTTAGGTGGCGTGAGGTCATATATGATTGTGCCCTTTTTGGGATCTCTTTCTCTGATAATCATCCATTCCCCCTTCCCTATTGTAGTCAAGAGGTATTTATAGTTAGTGGATGTGGTTGAATCTTTGCTATCTTCAGTGGTTGGTGACAGCTAGACAGGCTAAACTAGCACGATGATTGCAGGCACAGTCTAAGACAAATTCTGCTACCCGCCGATATAATTCCCTTGTTTGAGAGGGTTGTGGGAATTGCCTTATGATAGCGTCCCTCAGAAGTACGATTCGCTGAGTCAGAGTTCCTTTGTTTCCACAGTGAATGATTCTGCGTAGGATCTTGTTAGCTATTGCTTGCCATTCTGGAAGATGAGTAAATTTGAAAATACTTGTAGGATATTTACCGAAATCGAAACAATTTTGGTAAGAATCCTTGCTAAGTTGTGCGCCGTTGGCAAGTAATCAGGAAAATGCTACGGGTAGATCTTCCAGCCGACCTACAGGCCGGCGGGTTGGGCCTGTGGATTGGGTTTGGGCCAATTCACCCAAATAGGCTGCCCAAGATGGCACGATCTTTATGGGGCTGTACTATCGGCTGTCTTGTTAGGCCCTTGTATTGGTTCGTGAGCTTGGGTTTCGGGCTAGCCCAGTGTAATGATACATTTTATTATTTTTTTAAAATAATTTTAATTAATATAAAAAATTAAGATTAAAATTAATATATTAATATATTATTTTAATCTTTATTCATATCACGTTTATAATGATCGAAGTCATTGAGAACACTATAATGGAATAAGAATTAATTTATTATGCGTCTTTATTTTAGCCAACAATATAGAATTGCATTTAACTATTTTATTTGAGTTGTGAATCAATAGATTTTATTAAGAATAATAAATTTATAGAATTATTATTATTTTATAATATTCTCTTTTATAAAAATCACTTTACATATAAAAATATATCTTTAAATTTATTTTTTATTTGTTTATTTTATTGTTTATGTATATCAAATAATAAAAAACAATTTAACTAATTATTACCAGTTTAAAATGTCCAACCAAGTAAAAAAATATTATTCTAAACTATATTTTCATCTTAATATATTAACTTAAAATATTTATTTTATTATTATCTTATCTTATTTTTGTAATTCAATAGATTATTAGTATTTAAATAAAAAATCCAAAAGTTATAATAAAACTCATTTCAAATTTTCATATGTTTTTCGACATGTAATATTCTATATGCTTCATATTAAGTGTTAAATTTAAATTTTTTGTACATAATAAAATTAATTTTCCCATTATTTTTAAAATTTTTGAACAATTTAATTTTTAAAAATATTATATTTTGTAGTAGCTCTAAAGACCCTCCCAATATTTTAAGGTGATTTATAAAAAGTAAATGATAAAAATTAAATTTATTTGGTTTACATTTTTCTAAGAAGTATTTGATATGAAATAGATGGAGAATATTATAACAAATCCGACACAAAAAAATATCATATTATTTAAAAAATATGAATTAGTATATTAATCTATTAAAATAGATGGAGAATATTAAAATAATATATTAATATATTTTTTAGATATTTTCTTTTATATTGATACGAATTATTTTAAAAAATAAATTATTAATATAATGATAATAAATTAGTGTTGATGTTAATTAGTAAAAAAATTTATTAATACAATAATCAACTTGAAGTAAAAAAAAAAAAACTATTAATTAGTATTCATAGTTAATAATAAATTAGAGGAAGAGCCCTGAAAAACATTTTTTCATTCTCAATACAGATAATTACTTTTCAATTTTTTTTGATATTTTTATTTAAAAAATATTTTTATTGACTTATTTTACAATATGTGTTAATTATTAAAAAAATAAAAATCTTTTCATATGCATTGGAGACATATGACTTTTATATATTATTACATAATATAATTAATTATTTACATTATTATACTATTAAAAATAAATTAATGAATAAAATATTATATTATTTTAAATTATTATAAGGGTGTTATTCATTAAATAGATAATGAATTTAATTTAGATTTTATTTTTTACATAAAAATTTATTTTTGTGATGGTAATGACCAATTCTTCAAAAAAGAAAAAATATCAATAAATAAACATTTAACATATAGATACTTGCATCGATATTCAGAGATATAATTTTTTTTTTTTTGGTGAGTAGATATTCAGAGACATGCACGATTGATAAATGGTTTTGGTTTTTATTATTTTAAATTTTAATATTTTTTAAAAAATATTATTTTAAAAAATATTTATAGTCAATAAATAATTATAAAGGAATGTTTGATGATAAAACCCTAAAGGTAGAGCTCAACAATAAATAAATGATTTTCTTAAAAAAGGCTATTTATAAGCATTTAAGGAGAGTTATGAAGAGGAATCTGATTTTTAATTAATTTTTAATGTCTTATTAAGTTGTGAAAAAGAAAATATTTATAGAGACGGTGAAAATGCAGGCCAAAAATATATAGCAAAAAGAAAATTTATGTTTTAATGCGCATGCATTGTATAAGCGTGCATTAGGTACAGAAGGCAAAACAATGAGTCCACACCCCGACATATATATACTATTTAAGCATATATTAGGTGTGAATAATCTGTATAAACTACGCTTGTGTGTTACTTAGTGGACATTGGATATGAGCAATCTGATCAAGTGCGCTCGTATACTGCTCGAGTGCATATTGGGCGTGAGTTATGTAATGTGTAAGTTTCAATTTATAATTTTATCATAGTTAGTTAAATTAAAATAATAAAATCTTTAAAGTCAAATAAAAATTATAACGTACGTATTATGGTAGAAATGTTGCATTAAAAGGATACTTTTGGGGTACTTAAGCATACTTTTGATAGATTGTTCACACTCGATACGTGCCTGAGAGATATCTGTATGTCGTACGATTTTTGCCTCATCACCTGATACAAGCTTGAAGTCCTGAAAAGTGCACATGCGTCAATTTTTTATAGAAGCTCTATTTGATAGATTTTCAATCATTTTTGCTAAATTTTAAAGAGAAGAAAGAGAATGAAAAGAGAAGAAGAGATAAAATGAGAAAAGAAAGAGACGAAGAAAGCTAGAAAAGGAGAGTTTGAGTAAATATAAAAAATATTTTAGTAAATTTGAGGATAAGGTAAGTGTCGTACGTGCCTAAGTTACTTTATTATTATTATTTTTTTTTTTGATGTTTATGGATATTTATTATATAAAATATCAATACATATAATATTTTTATATGTTAAATATTTATAATTCATATGTATAAATTTTTATTTTTATTTTTTATAATTTATATAAAGTTTATATTCTTAATTCATATACATTGTGTTGTCAAATTATATTTCTATATTTATACTCATACATATTTTAAAATTTTATTTGAATGCTCTTATATACTTTAATTTTTATATATAATATTCTAACATATTATAAGTCCTTAAGTATAAACTTTGTATATCTTAAATTTACTCTAAATTGCTCATGCATAACTCTTAACTGAAATAAAATGATAAAATTTTAGAAAACCATGCAAATTTGTGCATTCTTTGCAATATACGACCCTTGTATGTTAATAATTTTATAATGTATTTTTTTTATACTTTACAAATTTTATATCCCAATTCATGTATAAATTATAAGTTTTAGCATGCTAAGTATTTAAACATTATAAAAAAAACTCTATGATTTACAAAAAAATAAAGATATTTTTCCTAGTATGAGAAAATACAAAAAATTATTCGTATTAGTGTAGAATTTTTCATTAATTTATGTATAGATTATTATAAAAATTAGTAGTGATATGTTATAATATATCTTAATATATTATACTGGTAATCGATATTAAATCTATCATTCGCATGTTTAAAGCAATATTTAACTCTATCTATAACGATATATAAATAATAGCCACTTACGAATTTTGAATAATAATATAAGGTCTTTAATTGGGTGAAAATATATATAATCTAATTTTTTATTATTCACTTATTTGTTAATAAAGCCCTACTAATCTTTCATCTATAAGAATTTATATGATTTGATTATGTTTTTAATAGTACATTATTAAATGAAAAAATTGAATTGCTAGCCTAAAAATTTGTACATGAATGATAAAGAAATTGTTTAACTTTGCAATTAATTTTGATAATATTCCTTCCAATATTATTTTAACATAAATTAAATATTTTATTATAAATATTTATATACTTTAATGAACAATTAGTTTACTCATATATTTAATTTTAACAACATACATATTAAAGGGCTCGAGATGTACTTCCAGGTCAAGAAAGTCAAAGAAAAGATTGTTCAAGGAGATAGAATTAGGAATTAGAAACTTTAAATGTTGTGATTTGTTTCTGAATAGTAACTTTAGAACGTTTAATTTATTTTAGTAAATGAATCCGTATTATATAAAAGTTTGTGATTTTTTTCTTGGTGATATAACTACAATTTGATTTGTCTAGTAACAAGTTTAAGATATGATTTTCTTTATTTATTTTGATTTTAATATGGAATACGCGTATTTTAATATTATGATATGATCAATATTCAGAGTTACTTTTGAGTGTAATACTTTAGGTTCAATGATTTAATTAATTACTTTATTTTCAGTCGCTTATCGATATTTAATTGTAGGTTTTCATCAATTGCTTATTTGAAGTTTGACTTTGTCGATAAAATAAATAATATAATTTTTTATAAATGAGGGACAAAAAAATCTAATTCATATTAATTAAAAAAATTAATTAAGAAATCCGGTGATAGGGAGATAATAAGTAATTTGGACAAAATGAGCTCGTACGTGGATTATGTTTAAGTCAAACATAAATATTGAGAATTACATATTTGTGAATTTTTGGCGTATATCAGATGTGAATCTTAATAATATTTGATAATACTTTAAAAATTTACTCGATTCAGTTATAAAATATATCAATATAAAATATTCATAATAGTTACTAAGCTCATAATCATCCATCTATTTTGATGAAAGATAGTTTTTAAGTTACTTTTAACTTATGTTACTTTTAAATTTTTTAAAATTCATAGAAAATATCTCTTTTTTAAGTTATCTTATAAATTTCTAAAGTTATGATACAATTTTCTATTAATAGGCTCCGAAGTGTAATATTAAAATTATATTTATAAAAATAAATATATACTTTTCAAGTCGGTCAATTATTCTCCATAATTCTTGCTATTTTTCAGAGGTGACATATTAGTCAGACAAAATACAAAAATGAAAAAAAAACTGTTTTTTTGAAAAAAAAAATTAAAAAAAATTAATATCATGTTTAGTTAATCACATAAAAAAGTGAAATTAAATTTAGAGTAAATTTTCTAGTGTTGAAAAAGAGCCTTCACGTAGCTGATAAAATCATGGCCATATAATTTAAAGATCTCATGTTTAAGTCATAAATATATTATTTTATACTTTAAAATAAAATCACATATAATAAACTTAAAATAATTCAATTATTCTTTGAACCCAGCAAATAGCAAAAAGCTTTATACAAGAGACAATTTTTTTTTTTTTACAATTTTTTAATATTTAATATATAAGATAATAGGATAAATAAATAAAAATTAATGTAAAATTATCCTTTGCCGTTCTCATAAAAGTATATTCTAATACATAACTATATTTACACACCACCCCTACGTCTTCACACCTATACAAGCTATAATGTAGATTTTACAAGTACAAAAATTATTATTACCTTATAAATAATAATATCAAAAATAAATAAATCTCTTTCTTTGGAGATTAAGAACGAGTAAATCCATATTACCTTATAAATAATATTTCGAAGCCATTTGGATTACTGGGAAACATTGAGCTGAATTTGTACAAAGCCAGGATCTGCAAGAAGAAGAACAGCATATCTAATAATCCAGCACAGCTCTACATTTCTGCCAAAACCATAAGCAGAAAATTCAGTCGTCTTTTCAACTTTAATCCTGCAAAACCTTCATTGATACTTCGAGCAACAAATGCAAGGCCCCGGTCGTCATGTTTCTTTCAAAGCTCCGATAAAGAACAAAAACGAAAAGATTTCACCCCGATCCTTCCTTTTCTTCCGCCCAATAGGTGCAAAACTAGTGCAACTTTCACTAAAAAGAAACAAAATACCAGCAGAAGGATCTAGGGATCACTCCATGCTGCGAACATAGGCAGGTGAGCCATGGAGATAGTCGTAGGAGCTGACGGGGTCCAAGAGAGTGGTGGCGGCTTGGAGAAGAAAATGGAGGCCGAAGATCCACTTTTACCCGGGCTAGCTTCCCTTGAGCTGCTCAAGCTGGTAGCTAGAGAGGATAAATTTGAAAAGTGGATGGATCCAACCTTGGTTGATTGATCACCTACAACCATCGGATGGCTTGAGTTCTCCGGACGGATGCAGATTACATCGTGTGGGCAAACTGATAAAGGACTGTGATAGTTTCCGATGCTCATCGGTTTAGGATCGAGCTGCTCGAAGCCAGTATCATTTGGCTGCAGCTGTGGGGCCGTAAACAGCGCTGTTTTCCAACCCGAACAATTTCCGCTGTTTCTAGCGGGTGGGTTGTTTCCAATGGCCTCAGTGCTCGGATCCAACTGGTGAATCCGTTTGGCTTGATCTCCTGGTAGCAGAGTATCGCTACTCATGATTTTCTCCACGTCGTACCTTGATATGTCGAAATTTGTCACCGCATTAACACCACGAAACTTGATGGCGGCAATGTCGTATGCTTCAGCTGCATCCTCCTGAGTATCTGCAATTCTGTATCTGTTGATGAAGATGTTCATAGGAAAATATTTCATGGCTTAAACTTTAGTTAATTTCCTTTTTTTTCAAAAATTATATCATCTTTCTCTCCTTTCTATTTTGTTTGAAGTGGCAGCCTTATGAAGGTTTGTCTTTTTCAAAGTAGCATTATTCAGCCTTATAAAAAGCAAGACGAATAGTGGCTGTAAACAGAAGCATGGCAACAGAGAACGACGTAAAATGAGTTCTTTTCTCAAAGCTGCTTTAAACGAATTAAGAAAATTCTAATAAGGACAAATACACATGGGTTTCGTGTTATTTAACCATTATTACAATTAAATATTTGCTAAATGCCAAAAAGAAACTACATATCACACGAGATTTAAGTATTAAAAAAATTATTAGATTTTGAATCACTTCTTTATAAGTCTCCACACTTAATTGATATATTGACCAGTGGCACGTACGATGACGCATGAGTCTTGACCTAATTAAAAGAAACTATCAAGTGGCACATAACATGCGCCTAACCTAAACATATGCGCATTCCGTACAAAATAGATGCGCATGATGTACATCTATCCAAAGTATTCAACGCTTGAGGGGGGTTTGTGAGTAATTTGCATAGTAGGCTCACGCTTGATACGCGTCTGCCATGATTTAGGATTATTCCTTTTGTAATTTTGAGTCATTGGGCGCCGCATAGTAAGAAAAAGTAGAGAAAAGAGAGAAAATAAAAATGTATTCATCTGTTTGAGTCCTAAATTGTATTCCGTTTTTTACTGACCTTAAATACGTTATTCCTCGACCTTAGATACATTATTCTTATTATTATAAATGACATTTTACTAATAATTTTTCTTTTCTATCGCATAATATTATTTATTACTCAAGCTTAGTATTATAAGACATTATGTCCTTATATTTGTTAGAGTATTTCAACTAAAATTTACCACTTAGTATATATTTTTCAGACTTAAAGTCATATGATTTTTATTCTCATTTTTAAAGGGTTTTTTTTTTACGTGTAATTGTGTGGGTTTTCCACACGTTTGCGGTGCATTATTGCCTCAGGAGTTAAAGTAAGGGGTTAAAATCTGAAACTGAACAAAAGAAAAAGAACTCACTAAATGTGCCAAGATAGAGGTCCTTGTTGCCCACAACCCTGCCTATTCTAGCTTGCCATCTTCCATGCTGATGATGCCTGCATTTTGGGAATCAGCCGTGGATATTAGCTATGACATTTTCATATAATAAGAATAAAGTCCTTGAGCTGCCAAAAATTTAACGAATAAAACAAAATAATTATACACCTTGTTACTCCTCTATACATGGAAGCACCTCTAGAAAACCCACTGCTTCTCCTGCAAAAGACAGAAGCATGAAAATCACCCTTCCTTCAAAACACAGACATGAAACAATGGCGATATAGAGATTTTCTTGATCATTTTCTCCCTAGCTTTCATACCTTCTCAGATGGGAGACATATTCTTGGCGGGTCATGCTCTTCATTTCTTCAAGTTCTTCCTTATAATTTTCCAGCTGTCAAATGAGAAAATTCATCCTCGGCAGTTTAATCACAAAATCACTAAGCGAACAAACAGATAACTAATTAATCCATCCAAGTTTGAATTTATACAGGGAGGTTAATATGCGATGAAGATCCCCAGTATTTCAGAGCCGCAAGATCATAAGCCCTCGCGGCTTTCTCTTCCATATCATAACCCCCTGAGATCGAATGCATGCCAATCAGTGATTTTGCAAGCATAGATCTTTATTAGCAATCATGAAAGAAAATGACTTACCCAGATAAACTGAAAGTAATTAATCAGCATGAATAGTATCCCCAATTATATGAACATGACAAGAAATTAGATTCCAGTCAGATGAAAGAAGCAATGGACACAGCAGTCAAAATTGATGGTACTTCCAATCATACACTTGGAAAAAGAAAATTTTGTATTTTTCTTCACCAACCTTGCCTTCCTTTCCTGGTTTGCCCCTCCTTTTTGCAACTATTATCCCATAGATGAGCTTCATATCTACCGGTCCATCTATGCCTGACAGCGGTAAGATCAAAGTGTAAGTATTTGAAACATGCCATCAAGGAAAGAGAAAGAAGCATGAAGAAACTAAAGGAAGGATTTTAAAAGAAGAGAAGGATAAAGCCGCTTACTTTGTGACCCCTCTATACTGAGATGTTCTGTGCCCGAATGTCTCAATGGACTTCCTATGAACAGGCTGCTTTTGAATCACTTTTCCAAGTCCTCTCTTCTTTGTTTCCATCGTCATGGAATCAGACCTAGAAGGTGGAGTCTGTGGCGGGGCAGTGACGCAGCTTGACTGGGAACCAGGGCTCATTGACAACCTTAATGACTGTAGATCTCTGCAACTGATATCGGCAACAGAAATGGCTGATCCTCCCCCGTTATTTTCCATGCTACAGATATTCATTTGTTGCTCTAATGCATGATGAGCTGAATAGCTCCCGGCTACCCAACTCTTGAGGCAACGCGTGTCGTCCTCGGCCATTTCGGTGGCTTGTGCATCGCACTCTACGATCTGGGTATCCTTTGTTTCTGCCTCTAAGGGTGCTTGATACAATCCATGGCATGCCTCTGCAGAGTAATAGGAGTATCGCTCTTGATCTGCAGTTTGGTGATAGTAAATGCTGTCCAGGCTAAAAGCCATTGTCTCTCTTTCATGGCTACCGTACTGATGACTTCCCATGGCTGAACCACCTAGAAAGATCTCTAGCTTTGGAGACGAATTTGGTACCATCTCTTCGGCACCAAAAAATATAGCAATAGAAGTTTTTCAGAAAGCAGTTCAAGGAAAAGATAGCCACAGGGAAAGGTAGAAGATGATGAACTAGTTAAAAGAAGGGAAAAGAAAAGGAGGAAGATGAGGCAGACCTTCTGGTTGGGGGCTGCGGAGAGCCTCAGTTATGCAGAGAGAACCATCAGATTTGAGTGGCATTACAGTCAGTGGAGGGTGAAAGCCACCATTTTCTCCGGCACCAAAACAAACTCCATAAGTATTGAACTGCTGAGGACAGACAGAAGAAGAGGCCGCAGCTGGTACAGAAGGAGTCTGCGTTTGATGATGAGTAAGATGATACTGATGGTGATTAAGGTCAGAAGTACCCTCCATTTTCATATCGGGTGAGCTTGAGAAACCCAACCAGTTATTATTGCTGCCACTCTTTTCATCGTTCATGGACTTCATCATCTACTCCTTTTTCCCACTCCAAACCTTTTCTAATTCTCAGCAGAATCTATAAAACCATACAAACATGAAAACAAAGTCACTCATTGGGCAACATATTAAGTCATCACGTCGAAATTTTCTCACCGCTTCCCCTTGCTATCAGCAAAAAACTAAAAATAAAAATAACTTGGTACATTTTTGTTGTCTAACACAAGTTCAAATCCAGGAGAACTGTCCAGCATATACTCTATCCAATGAGACCCTTTAAACTAAACAAAGAGAATGAAATGGCAAACGCAAGGAATGCTGGGGATCACCACCACAATCTTCCATGGGGATCTGTGTACGTGATAAAGACGTCGTCTTTTGCTTTTCTCTCTCGGGCCTTTTCACAAATACCCTATAAAACCTACCAAAACCCACAATGTCATACTTAAGAGTAAAACCCTGTTCCCTGCCGTAGAATTGCATTTAAGCCGCTCATTCCTCAGCTAATCAGCCGAGCAAATTACTACTACAATCTTTCTACCTTCTGCCAACTATATGTAGAATGGGTGAGTAAATTTAGTGAACAAGAAGCTGAGAGAGAGGGGGATGGGGAGAGAGAGCGCGCGCGCGCGCTAGAAGAGTACAGCCTTTGCTTACAGTGGACAGACACCGTATTAGATTTGACGAGCAGGGCATCCGCCCAACCCGTCACTTCATACAGTACAGCTAGCTCTGCACCAGCAAGCGCAACGCCAATAAAAAAGATTATCATTTTAGTTCACAAAAACACAAAGCAAAATTCATTGATTCAGATCTTTTTTTCTGATTTTCAATTCACCGCAGAGCTAAGCTGGAAGAAGCAGTGTCGTATCCGTCGATCAGCTTTGATTTGAAAATCGAAAACAGAAGTAAATGGGTTTCAACTTTTCATCTCTGTGGCCGTAGATTGATATAGTAGTTTTGTTTTTGGTAAGTGATATAGTTCATTAGTTGAAAAAACGTTTTGTAATAAAAAATATTTTAAAATATCTGGGTTTCATTATACTAGACTGACCCAACATCCAGACCCATAAACTTATACAAGGGTCCAACAAGACAATGGTCCACCGAGCAGCCTTGTAAAGACCGTGCTGTTAGGGGCGGCCCACTTGGGCGGAGTGGCCGAGGCTAAGTCCACCAACCCAGCCCATCGGCTTGTAGGCTGGTAGGGAGATCCACCCATGGCATTTTCGTGCTTGCTTGCTAACTACGTACAACTTAGCAAGAATTCTTATTAAAATCGCCTCAATTTCAGTAAATATGCTGTAAATATCTCAAAATTTACTTGCCTCCCAAAATGGGAACCGCTAGTTGGCAAAATTCTATGCAGAATCATTCGCTGTCCAAAGAAAGAAACTCTGACTCAGTGATTTGTATCCTAAATGACGCTATCATAAGGCAATCTCCATGACCATCTCGAAGAAGGAAACGATATCGACGAACAATAAAACTTGCCTTAAAGTTCGCCTATAATCATTACGCCAGTTCAGCCTACCCAACTGTTATCAACCATTGCAAACAGCGAAAATTCAATCACCTCCATCGGCTATAAATACTCCTTGAGACACAAGGTTGAAGGGACATGAAAAAAACAAACAAAGCCCTCCTTCCAATACCGATAGTCCGCCTGAGATGCAAACTACCCAATCAGAAAAAGAAATCCCAAAGAGAGGCCTACAGCATACTACCGAAAAGGCAGATAATCTCTCCCCATCCAAAGACATTCCACATTGAACGCCCATCTTCATTCAAGCCGCCATTTAGGTACACCCTCTGCATAAGCCGTCGCAACTCAGGCGCACCCTCCGTGTCAGACTTAACCCCCACTCCCATACATTATTCTCACACTTTCTCATCTTTTTATTTTTCATGAAAGATTATTGATTTAAGTGTCAAATGATAAATCAAGAAGCGATTCTTGCCGTTTTTCTCGTACGTTTTATTTTTAATTGTGGTGCGTATGATCCAAATTCGGAGTTACCAATCTAGACCCGTTTCAGTTCGACCCAAAGAGGAAGATCAAGCGGACTTCTGAACTCAACAGTAACCCAGATCTCTTAAACGCACTAATATTTAATTTTTAAATTTTTATTTTAACTGTCAATTTTATGTTGTAAGAAATATTCCTCGTATGCAATTAATGTATAACCTTGCATAAATTATGTTTATTTTTATTTAATATCTTATATTACTATACAGTTCCAAAAATAGTACAAATTATTTATAATAAACTTACATCCTATAAAATAGGACAATATATATACACATATAACAAAGGGATTAAAGAATCAGCAAATCCCATGCATTACGCACGGAATGGTGGGTTGTGATGTCTGTTGACGACGTACCTCACCAAGCTTTATGGCTGATTTTTGTGGTGGCCACTCATTTCACCTTTGAGAATATTTATTTTAATATTTTTTTTAAAAAAAATTGTTAGATTTTATTCTTAAGACATTACCGACCTAAATAGAATATTACCAATACATTTAACCCATATAGGACAATTCATTATATAATATAATATCTATTAAAAAAGTAGTCACGTTGTCATGTTAGCACATTTGAATGAATTTTTGTAGATAATATTATTGTTCAGGTTTTAGGTCTGGTTCGTTTCCATTTGAGATATTACATGCTTCGAGAAAAAGGATAGGATGTGTCCGATATCAACTTCATCTCATTTTATTTGTTATTTAAAAGACATCTCAAATATATATATATATATATATATAAAGATAAAAAAAACTTATAATTTAAATTTTTTATAATTTAAATTTTTTATAATTTAAATTTAAACTTATAATATAAAAAACTTGATTAAATAATACAGTAAAATAGTTTATTAATTTTTTTATTTTTTTATTATTTTTAAAATAATTATAACGGTTGCAAAGATAAAAAAAAAAATACATACTTGAAAAAGATCGTAACAAAATCTATTACCCACATTAGTGTGACAGAAATTTGAGTCAATTAAATCATGTTACATGCCCTTCTGGTCTAAATTAGCCATTGAGAATTTCACAACTAATACGATTCAAGTCATTCTAATATTTGTCGAAAATAATCACTTTATAGTTTTTATTAAATAATATCTTAGCCTAAATGGCAAAAAAAAACTTAGAGTAGATGTGAATTGCCATATTTTTATATTATCACAAAAGTAAGACAGTGGACTCGATCTAATGATATAATATATTATTATTATTATTATTATTATTATATAAAATAAATAATGTAATAATATAATCTAATATTGTGATTTTTTTATTATAAATCATCTAATAGTCTGAAAATGGGGCGAACATTTTCCGGAGCGTGATGTTACGCTCGAAGGAGAGAGTTGGGAAGCTGTTGCACGAAATAGACTGTGGGCATTGCGCAGACGGATTCCGCGGAGGGAACGTTGGCCACGGTCTACGCGCTCGGGAGGAGCGTACAGTAATATTTTCCGAGGATCATAATTGAAAAAGTAATAGAAATAAAAATTGTTATTCTTAGGGAGATTGGAATATCGACTTGGGTGTCTATCACTTCAAAATAAGAATTAATGCAATTTTTTAAAATTATAATTATTTGATTATTATAAAATAGTTAAGATATTTTTTCAAAAAAATAATATAATATTTTTTTTAAAAAATAACATAATCATTCAATTAAAATCAGATAATTTAAACTATAACAAAATAAATCAACTCATTTCTTAAAAAGATAGTCTCTCCAAAAGTGTTTGAATAGTCAACAGTTGCCTCTAGACAAAAAGGGGCAGTGGCTCAACTATCAAATAAGAAGAATTCTAAGAATGATTAAGAAAGGGTCCCTCAAAAATGATTTTTTAAATATATACATATATTTTTTAATTTATCTTTTTTAATTTTTTAAAATTAATGGATACTGTAAATTATATTTAATTTAAAAGATTTTAGATTAGATTTTTAATATTTTAATACAAATTTCACACCTCACAAACTAAAATAGGAGACAAAAGTTATATGAAGTTAGAATCATACTAGTTAAAATAGAATGAGAGTAAGAGAAATGATAGAAAGGATTCTCGATTGCAAGCTCATAACTCTCGTACTTTAATGCGGAGAATGTTATTTGGATGACAAGCTTTTATATATATATTATGTAGGCTTAATAATACAAAACTTATGATTGAATAGCACAATTTTGCAAAGATATAGCCTACTTGAATAAGTTACCAATTTTATTAAAAATTTAATTGCTCTTGATACGTCCCTAAATTCAAATTATTGTACAAATTAAAGAGCTATTCGATCTTCTTCTGGCTGGTCGAATTGAAGTCGATTTGATCTTTATCTCTTCAAATATGGATCCTACACAATACAACGAACGAACAAGAAGTTAAAGGATTGACGAAATTTATTCTATGATATATTTTTCAACATTCAAATTATAAATCCTTTTAAAAGAATAAAAAAATATAAGTTTTCTTTTTTTTTGATAACTTAACCCAGCCTAATAGTTCAAATTTTAATATTTAGATCTAAATTTATTCATTTTGACAACGACCCATCACAAATATTATATATGTATAATAATTACTAGTTTAGGTTATGTCATATTAAACTGTTAAAAATTTATTGTTATTATTGATTTTTTTATTATTGAAATATATTTACTGTTCAAAGTTAATTTATGATTGGTGTTATTTTGCAGCTGGTTGGCAAGATCAAGCCCTGTTGATGGCCGACAAGAGATTGCGCCGAGGGATGGACATTGATCACGATGATGGAGAACTCACAGTGAGAGAGAGAGAGAGAGAGAGAGCGCATGTGTGTGACGCCCCCAAGAGAGGGATCAGGGGGGCTGCGACGCGTGAGGGCATCGCAGCTCCTTGCGACGCGTTTAGAGCCGTCGGATTTATATCTGACGGCTCCCGTTTTTTTTAAAAAAAATCATAAAATTAAAAAAAATATTAAAATATTATTTTTTAAAATCAAATGCAAAAAAAATATCAAAATAAAAAAAATAACTTAAAACCTTTTTTTATATATATATATATCACCGGCCGTTGGATTTTTTAATCCAACAGCCGGAAACGCGTCGCAGGGGGCTGCGACGCCCGTACACGTCGCAGCCCCCCTGGTTCCCCAAGAGAGTCACCCAATCCAACCCAAAATGTCCATGCGAAAACCCTTACAATAATAATCCTCATTAAATGTACCATTAAACTAAGCACAATAATTAAGATACTAATAATAATATGCACGTGATAATAAATATTTATAATATAAAGGTTCTAGGAACATAGTCTCGATAATATTTCTAAATAAAAACGCAACAAATAAAACCAACTAAAATCTACACATCACAAATTCGTTATTTCTCATATTATTCTTGTCTTGAGCCTCTTTAACCATAACTTGAACTATTCTCACTTGTCATAAATTCCTATACTAAAGCCAATAAAATAAAATAAATATAAAAATGAGCCAAACGTCCAACAAATAAAACACATTAGTAATTAACAATATATAATTTAGTATAACATAAATAGGCTGTACAATACTCTTCAATAATTATTCGAGATTCACTAAGCTGTCATATCTATGATTCAAAGGCCATATGAGAACAAGACTCAATAATGCAAATTGAATTCAACCTGAGCCGGATATCAACAATAGTTTAGGTCCCCATCAAACCCTTCACAAAGAGGTCCCAAATATATGAAATGTCATAAGAATTTCCAAAGATTTTACACATCATTGTGAACCATCAATCCACGCACTTGCCCCACAGCTAGGCAATCCTCAAGGTACTGGTGCTCACTAATTTGACAAGAAACCATATGGTCTCATGATACTTGCCATCCATAGTGTACAAGTACACCATTCCATTTACACAATAATATTCCTATTACCCTATCGGGTAAACCGCACGTATTTAGTGATCCTCTAATCCATGCACCTTTGGGAACAAAATATGCATATTATTAACAAGTCAAACATAACACCACCTCAGTATAATATTCACTAATATCTCACATATAAGTTCACAGGAATATCAGTATCTCTCCAAACGGCATCAATCTCTGCAATATGGATTCAGTATTAGAAAAATGTAGGCTACACTAAGGCGTCATAATCTCCCATTCGACTCGATACCTTAGTTTTTCATATGCTCCCCTCAATTTAGTCATAAAGTGCCAATATATACATAAATTTTTGATACACCTCCACATACAATATTCAACCATACTCATACATCCATGTTCATATTTATATGAATTATTATATATATATGTATCATATTGTTGGGGTTGGTCACTCCCTTGTGAGTGGCTCAATAAACAGACGTTATTAGATCACACAGGTTTTGTGTGATGCTCGGAGTGCTATAAACTGGTTGCAGCAAAGTTCAGGAAGTCCATTTGCTGGAGTAGGCAAATTTCAGAGGAGACCATTTATCGGAGCGGCAAATCACAGAGTGACAATTGTCAGAGGGGTAATTGTTGAAATAGCCAGGCAGGGCTACAAGAGTACGGCCGGTTAGCGGCCGGGTAGCAGAAACCCATCAACGGGATGTTAACTGGTTCACAGTAGAAGACAGTTAACGAGAGGTTAACCGGTTGGTAACAGAATTCGGTCAATGGAATGTTGATCGGCTAGGAGAAGAATTTGGTTAACAGAAGATTGACCGACTGAGTAATGACCCAATGACACTATGGAAAGCTGGCAGTTGACGTATTGGAAAGTTCTCTTTACAGGATTGGTAGACTTGCAGACCATGCGTCAAAAGTTGCCTGCAAAGTGACAAAAGGTAGTTTGCAGATGGTAGAGCTTCTGATGCATGCAACCTGCAGAGCATGCGTGTTGTGAAATTTAGGCCAGATCTCTCTCGATAATGTAATATTCTTGATTTTTGTTTAAATTAATTTACTATTAATTATAATTTTAGACAAATTAGACGTGACAAAATTAATTAAATATTGAAAAATTTTGGAAGGATATTTGGATCGGTTGGGTTGGCACCAGGAGTGCGCCCGTGTTGTCCCTCGGGGTGCGCCCGTGTTGTCACCTGGGGTGAGCCCGTATTGTTGCCCAAATATTGATTCGGATTTTAGGAATAAAAAAATAAAAATATAAAATATACTATATATATAAATATAAAACGAAAAAAAAAGAAAGAAGAGATAAGATGAAGGGGATCGGGAGAGAGGGAGATAGAGGAGAGAGAGGGGGTTTAGGGTTTCAACGGTGGAGAAAAAAGAAGAGAGGGAGAAGAGGGAGGAAGGCGGCCGTTCGACTGCAGCCGACAACGGCGATGAGCAGTGAGGGCGGCACTGTGCCGGTGGTGGAAAATTTGGCCACTGGTGGTTTCGCGAAGAGAAATCCGTCGAGGAAATCGACAATGGTTGTCGGCAGCATCAGTAGCATCGGCGTCGGCGAGGTGACACCGGGGAGGCCGACGACGGCCGTTCACAGTGGTGATTGTTTGGCGTGGCGTCGCGTCGTCGAGCAGCGGTAGCAATGGTAGAAGAAGCCGCGTAGTGAGAGAGAGAGAGAGAACGGCGCTCAGAGAGGACGGCTAGCAGCGGCGACGGCGGCGTGCAGCGCTGTCGCGACGGCGGCGTGCAGCGCTGTCACGACGGAGGTCAGCGGTGGCCAATGGTGGTCCGCTGGTGACCGCCGATGCCATGGGTGAGCAGCACGGAAGCCGCGCGGAGGAGAGAGAGAGTGGCTGGGCGAGGGTCATGCGCAGCAGGAAAGAGAGAGTGCCGATTGAGGCACTTCAGGACATCGTTTCTTCCGATCTGTAAAGTACGAGGTCCGGGTAAGTATTTGTAAACCTAATTTTTGGTCTAATTTAATTTTTGATATATTTGGATACTGTTTAGAATTTTTACTAACATGCATGTATTTTTGTATGCCTGAATTATTTATTCTGGATATGCATGTATTTTTGTACGCCTGAATTATTTATTCTGGATATGCATGTGTAGTTCATTGGATGTTTTAGGGATTGTTGGATTGAGTTTTATGATTTTGGAGAGTTTAATATTTTTCTAAAAGTCCGAATAATTTATTGGATACTGTATATTTTTATATTCATATATTTGTATACAGAAAAATGAGCATAAAACTTTGCATTAGCCGTGCAGTCACATGCACGTGTCGGGTTGTAGTCACTATATTTGGATTTGAAAATTGGACACTCTGACAAGCTTCCGATGGGGAAATTTATTTGAAAATCCCTTTCTGCAGGCAGGAAAGGTTTAGAGTAGTGACCCTTTCCATTTGGATAATTTGACTTGATCTTAGAATATATTTGGACGTCCTAATATATCTGACAAGTTTGAGAAATGCACTCAAAGCCGCGGGTGACAAAACATAGTGAGCAACCTTATCTATGGGTACACAATACATGGATTTTGGCATAAGGTTACCGGGATTATGTATAATTATTCCTCAAACTAGTCTTTAAATAATTAGAACCTAGATTTGGTACATAATTTGTATTTTTACATTAATTGGTATTAGACTTTGATTTGGATATGAATTTTTGGACTTGGATTTGAATTTCACCGATTTTGGCCTATAGTTGGACTTGGTAGGTCTCGTACAAATGATTTTGATTATATGTTTTGATCCGAACCTTTGGAATATTTGCTACGGTACTACTTCGATTTCTACGCACGCTATTTGATCATCTTGCTATCAGATTCTACCCCAAATCACAAGCTGATCGGGCCTTGGATTTGGATTTGGACTCTGACTTGGATTTGGACTCGGATCGACATGGGTTTGAAATTGGTTCAAATCACATCAGTTTTGGTTATATATACATTTATATATATATACACGTCCCGACAAGGACTATTTTTAAAATTTGGATATTTGTTTGGACTTGAATATTTGATTTGAGTACGAGACCACCATTGGATTTTAAAATTTAGATCTTGGATTTCGGTTGAATTTGTCTTATCGGCGATTTGGATTTATTCTGAAATTTAATTGGATTTTCATCTATTGACCTATCATCTGATTTATTGGACTCATTTTGACTAAATATGATACTTGTTGGGCATTAGACTCATTTTTCTATTTTGTCCATTCAGAGTAGAAGGTTCGGATGCAGTACAGGAGTAAAGACATGATCGGTCAGATATTCGTCTGATTTGGTGAGTTTTGATTTTATTATGGTTTATATTGATATTTGATGTATTTGGATTATGAAATTGGTCGGATATGAGCTTATTATTATGTTTCGGGAATAGTTTGAATATTATGTTATGTTTGATTATGATTTTTGGGTCGAATTATTACCTCCCTTACAATGATTGCAGAGTAGGTCACATTTATATTATTCGGACGGTTGTTCAATGGGGTCCTGTGAGGATTTTAATTTTGTTAAGTATATATTTTAGTTTGTAACACCCGAACTTTAGGACTTAGTATTATTTCTTTAAAATTATTTAAAATTTTAGATTTTAAAAATTATAATTAATTATTTAAATTGACCTGCTTGGTTCGAGTTCATGACATATAAAATGTGACTTTTGGAGAAAGAGAAAAAAGCTAGAGTGTGTCACGCAAGGAGTGCGTGGAGCAGCTGCGGCAATGTGAGGGCTGCGTGGCGAGCGGCTGCAGAAGCGATAGACAGCCGCCTGCCGCTACACTTGTGTGTGTGTGAAGGGAGAAAAGAGTTGTGAGAAAAGAAAAGCGAACAGAGATTTGTATTCTTACTTTTATTTTGTTATCAACTCTTTTAGATGCTTTTGTAGCCATGGGTTTGTGTAACCATTTTCACATAGTAGATTTTGTATGTGGACTATATATCACGTGATTTTTCCCTTCAGTTTGTGAATGGTTTTCATGTTAAAAATATTATGCATCATTTTATTCCTTGTATCCACTAAATTGGTAGCCGACAATGACAAGGGATTTAGATTTTTGCTGCACCGGATCAGAAGAATTCGGGTTATTCGAACCCCAACAAGGGGTATCAGAGTCGAGGTTGCGGTCAAGCCCTCTTTTGATATCAGTAAGTGGTATCAGAGAAGAGGTTGCGGTCAAACCCTCTTTTGATATCAACAAGTGGTATCAGAGATAGCTGAAATTGGCTTAGACCCGAAAGGGCTATTTGCGGAGGGTGCTGACCGGAAAGGGTTACCTACGGAGGTGCTGACCTGCCACCAGTGCGTCGAAGTGAAGTGAAGAGTTGTAAAGGGACAGCCGCCAAGTGAAGTGCCGCAGAAGTAAAACCACTGAGATCTGCGGCCGTTGAAGTGAAAATTCTAGCATTGTCATCGAGGAGCTTGCCATTTGGTGTAACAAGGGAAAAAACAATAAAAGCACAATGAAGCTAGCAGGGCCAAGGGCGGAATTGTACTAAGCCAAGGGGCGGAGCCAGCAGGGCCAAGGGCAGAGCTGAGGTAGCGAAGGTAGAATACAATGGAGAATGATTCGACCGCAGGGAAGAAGCTAAAGGGGAGTTGGACTACTCCATATTCAATGGAGTGGAAGAATGTATCATTTAGGCTTGCGGAGGCCAACGCCGGGTTCTCAGTTAAGGGAAAGCTGCTGAAAGGCAAGCGATGATGGTCGCCGAAAAAAGACGAGGTTATTTTCCACAAGGTTGTGAGGAAAAGTTTATCGGGGCTAGTCACTCCCTTGTGGGTAACTCAATAGTGACTAACCCCAATAAACGGACGTCATTGGATCACACAGATTTTGTGTGATATTCGGAGTGTTGCAAATTGGTTGCAACAAAGTCCAAAAAGTCCATTTGCTGGAGCAGGCAAATCTCGAAAGAGGCCGTTTGTCGGAGCAGCAAATGGTAGAGTGGCAATTGTCGTGATAGCCAGGCAGGGCTATAAGAGTACAGTCAGCTGGCGGCTGGGCAGCAAAAGTCGGTCAACCTCCCGTTAACCAACTAACAGTAGAAGACGATCAACGGGAGGTTGACCGGCTGGAAGAAGAATCTGGTCAACGG
This sequence comes from Nepenthes gracilis, assembly GCA_033239525.1. Lineage (NCBI taxonomy): Eukaryota > Viridiplantae > Streptophyta > Magnoliopsida > Caryophyllales > Nepenthaceae > Nepenthes > Nepenthes gracilis. The sequence goes on along the minus strand of BSYO01000016.1, from coordinate 14,259,719 downwards.
AAGATTGACCGGCTGAGTAATGACCCAAGGATACTGTGGAAAGATGACAGCTAATGTAGCGGACAGTTGTCTTTTCAGAGTTGGTAAACTTGAAGACCATGCGCCAAAAGTTGCCTGCAAAGTCGCAGAAGACAGTTTGCAGATGGCAAAGCTTCTGATGCACGCAACCTGCAAAGCATGTGTGCTATGGAACTTGGGCCAAATCTTTCTTTATAAAGTGTGGCTTCTGGATAAAGAGAAAAAAACCAGAGTGTGCCACGCAAGAAGTATGTAGAGCAGTAGCAACAACGTGAGTACTACATTGCGAGCGGCCGCTGAAGCAGCCACAGGTACAGTAGGCAGCCGTCTACCACTACACGTGTATGTGTGAGAAATCCAAGTGTGTGTGAAGGAAGAAGAGAGCTGTGAGAAAAGAAAAACGAAGAGAAATTTGTATTCTTGCTCTTATTTTGTTCTCAACTCTTCTAGAGGCATTTGTATCCATGAGTTTGTGTAGCCATCTTCACATAGTGGACTTTGTATATGGACTATGTGTCCTATAGTTTTTTCTTCGATTTGTAAATGGTTTTTACGTTAAAAATATTGTGCATCCTTTTGGTCCTTGTACCCACTAAATTGGTGGCTGACGATGATAAAAGATTCGGGTTTCCGCTGCACCAGATCTTGAGAATCCGAATTATTCGAACCCCAATACATATAACCTACCTATATTTGTTTACACACACTTCCCCGTACATGTATATACTCTACACTGAACATATATCATAAATGCTTACGTACATAAGCATACACCACACACTCTTATATATATATATATATATATACCATTTTCATATACACTCAGGCGTTATTAGACGAAGATAAATGTAAATATTATAGTGTTCACCTTCGGTTTTCAAGAGTCCAGCATGCGAAGCTCTGTTCTTCACAATTAGCAGGCTTTCCTCCAAATAAAGATTATCTAACTTTTTAAATTTTATCATGTAAACCAGGAAATTTTGTAGCTCCATTGTATCCAGATTTATGTCTTATTGTAACGTGAAGCCTGAAATTCTGTTTCAAATGAGTCGAAGGCTCTGTTTTGCCCTAAGCTACCCTTAACCAGAATTTCAGCCAAATCCCACTAAAATAATAAACAACCCCAACTTTATAATTTTAACAGGTCAATCTCGCTTATATGTTGCATAAATTCATCATCTGTCAAGCCCCAGATTCGCGTAATCCTTTAGTTCACTGTACCGAGAGCACCGATCTCTGTTTTCCTTCTTTCTTGAGTTTCGTCGAGACCAGGAGAGATTTGTACTCTCCCAGTTTAACATGTAAAACCTATAATGTTCCCTCACCCCATTATATGAATTATCAAGCCCCAATTTAACATGAACTCTGGAAGAATTCGACCTTCCACTACACGAGCCGTGGCTCTGGTTTCCATCCCCAGTCAGGAATCAAACTGATTCCCACAGTACATGCGACAATAACGACAATGACGAGAAAACAGTGACTTACAAAAAGTAGGAAAAGGGTTTACTTGCTTGACTAGCGCCAATAGTGAAGCAACGGCTATGGCTAGGGGTGACGGCTTCGGCACAAGCGATTTCGACTGCAGAGGAACGATCTGTCTCTCTCCCTTTGCGACACCTCTATTTATAAGCCCACCACCATAGTCGACTGAATAATTAAGCAGGTAATCGAATCGCCGAAATGTCTTCAGATTCGGCAACGGTTGAGTGTGTGGCGTCAGTTCAATGGGGAAAATGAAGTAAGGAAACCGATTAAATAAGAATATGTTGAAGAAGGAGAAGCGACAGACGACTTTGGCAACGGCTGAAGAGAAGAGAGGATGGAAATAGGGGCGGCCAGGAAGAGAAGAGAGAAAGGGAGAGAGATGAAACGCAGAAAGGAAAGAAAGAATCAAGAAGAGAGAAGGGGGTGGGGTATTATATTAATTTTAATATTATTATTATATTTAATACGTTTTATTATTATTATTATTATTATTATTAACGTTATAATTATATGTTATATAATAATAATTATTATTATTATACCCTATCATTATTATTAATCATATTATTATTATTATTATTATTATTATTATTATTATATCCTATTATTATTATTATTATTATTATTATACTCTATTATTATTATTAATCAATATTTACTATTACCTGAATATAAAAAGTATAAAAATAATGCCAAATGCTAAACTGAACATCAAAATACGAGCTTATTATAAAAGTTATTAAATGGTTTCAAAAATAATCCGTCAAGTTATATAAGTTGACCAAACTTTTTTTTTTTGGCTCAATCGTCAAATTATCTGCTCAATACCAAACAAATACATGAAAAAAATGCCAACCAATTATCATCTATAATATCAATTTTGAATAATAACATATACTTATAGACGGTACTAACTAGCCAAAGTAACAAACTCATAATCCCAAAATCTCAAACCTTTAAATCTCATAAACAAAATCGAAATTAATATGCATGTTGAATATAAGAGAAAAGAAATATCAAGGGATAACATGTATGTAAATATCAAAGAGAAGATTAACAGATTTGAATAACAAACAAAGAAATGAGTTTAGATATATTTATTATAACTTAAATACCACTTTAATCGAATATGAAATCTCTTCAAAGCCACATTCTTTCACATTTTCTTTCTCATTGCTCTTTCTCTCTCATCTCTTAAGATCTCAACACCAACAACAAGAAATACGTATGAAATTTCTTATATAATTAGACTAGTATACAAATGTCGATCAAGCGTTTATTAGACACTAAAACAAAATATATACACACACATGCACTACTCATCCACATACAAATACTATCTATTTTGTTAGCATACGCATAAACTCCCTTACACGACATATGAACATCACTTATTCTATTGATCCACATACGAGTGCCCTCCACTACGCACGAGCGCCACCCATTTTGCTAAGCCGTGCACGATCTCCTTTCACTGCGTATGATCACCATCCATTCTGTTAAGCCATACCAAGACCCACACATATGGTGTCCCACATCGGATGGGGAGGTAAACGAAGCGCACTTTATAAGCCATGAAGACCTTTCCCTTGTAGACCCGTCCTGAGAGCCTATGGGGGGTTCGCCAGGAGAAAACCTTAACGCCTGGATATGGTTAGAGACACCGGAAAGTTCTCCCAGGCCAAAGAGGACAATATCTCGCTACGCTGTGCTGCCGTTGCGCTACTCTGGGAGACACATTTTGGGGACGGTGGACTTCGTCTGCCAGGAACAAAACCATGCGGGCCACGTGTTGGCTTGAGACGCCGTGAAGTTCTCACGGCCCAAAGCGGATAATATCTACAGGCGGGTGGCTCGAGGACATTACAACACATGCACTGGTTAAGTTGTAATATCCAGTTTTCATTTGATATAATTCGATATTATATGTTATTTTTGGTATTTTTGTGGTATTAAAATTAATTGTATATTATAAAAATTTGAAGAAAAATCGGATCAACGTGTTGGTACCTGAAGTATGCCTGAGTTGCGTCTAAAATGTGGATTTCCGTGGGCTTGCACCCAAGGTGCTCCCAAGGCTGTGCTCAGGCACCGAAAGCCATGGGCTTGGTGCTCGAGGTATGCATAAGGTGGTGCTCAAGTACCGTTCTGTATATTTAAGCAATTGTGGGACATTGTGCTGGTTATTTTTGCGCTAAAGAAGAGAGGAGAGAGAGAGAAGAAAGATGAGAGAGGAAGAAGAGATAAGATAGGTCGATAATATATACACGCACATGCACCACACATCCACATACAAGTACTGTCTATTTTGTTAGCCTACGCATGAACTTGCTTACATGACGTATGAACATCACTTATTCTATTGATCCACATACGAGTGCCCTCCATCACGCATGAGCGCCACCCATTTTGCTAAGCCGTGCACGATCTCCTTTCACTGCGTATGATCACCTCCCATTCTATTAAGCCATACCGAGAACCACACATGCACTGGTTAAGTTGTAATATCCAATTCCCATTTGATATAATTTGATATTATATGTTGTTTTGGATAAATTTGTGGTATTAAAATTAATTGTATATTATAAAAATTTGAAAAAAATCGGATCAACGTGTTGGTACTTGAAGTATGCCCAAGTTGCGTCTAAAACGTGGATTTTTGTGGGCTTGTACCCGAGGTGCTCCCAAGGCTGTGCTCGAGCATCGAAAGCCATGGTATTGGTGCTCGAGCTACGCCTGAGGTGGCGATCAAGTACCGTTCTGTATATTTAAGCAGTTTTGGGACATTGTGCTGGTTATTTTTGTGCAGAAGAAGAGAGGAGAGAGAGAGAAGGAAAATGAGAAAGGAAGAAGAGATAAGATAGGTCGATAATATATACACGCACATGCACCACACGTCCACATACAAGTACTATCTATTTTGTTAGCCTACGCATGAACTTGCTTACACGACATATGAACATTACTTATTCTATTGATCCACATACGAGTGCCCTCCACTACGCACAAGCGCCACCCATGTTGCTAAGCCATGCACGATCTCCTTTCACTGCGTTTGATCACCACCTATTCTGTTAAGCCATACCGAGAACCACACGTGCACTGGTTAAGTTATAATATCCAGTTCCCATTTGATATAATTTGATATTATATATTGTTTTGGGTATTTTTATGGTATTAAAATTAATTGTATATTATAAAAATTTGAAGAAAAATCGGATCAACGTGTTGGTACCTGAAGTATGCCCGAGTTGCGTCTAAAACGTGGATTTTTGTGGGCTTGCACCCAAGGTGCTCCCGAGGCTGTGCTCAAGAACCGAAAGCCATGGGCTTGGTGCTCGAGGTACGCCCGAGGTGTCACTCAAGTACCGTTCTGTATATTTAAGCAGTTGTGGGACATTGTGCTGGTTATTTTTGCGCAGAAGAAGAGAGGAGAGAGAGAGAAGGAAGATGAGAGATGAAGAAGAGATAAGATCGATCAATAATATATACACGCACATGCACCACACATCCACATACAAGTACTATCTATTTTGTTAGCCTACGCATGAACTTGCTTACACGACGTATGAACATCACTTATTCTATTGATCCACATACGAGTGCCCTCCACCACGCACGAGAGCCACCCATTTTGCTAAGCCGTGCACGATCTCCTTTCACTACCTATGATCACCACCCATTCTGGTACGCTGTACCGAGAACCACACATGCACTGGTTAAGTTGTAATATCCAATTCCCATTTGATATAATTTGATATTATATATTGCTTTGGGTATTTCGTGGTATTAAAATTAATTGTATATTATAAAAATTTGAAGAAAAATCGGATCAACGTGTAGGTACCTGAAGTATGCCCGAGTTGCGTCTAAAACGTGGATTTTCGTGGGCTTGCACCCAAGGTGCTCCCGAGGCTGTGCTCAAGAACCGAAAGCCCTGGGCTTGGTGCTCGAGGTACGCCTGAGGTGTCACTCAAGTACCGCTCTGTATATTTAAGCAGTTGTGGGACATTGTGCTGGTTATTTTTGCGCAGAAGAAGAGAGGAGAGAGAGAGAAGGAAGATGAGAGATGAAGAAGAGATAAGATAGATCAATAATATATACACGCACATGCACCACACATCCACATACAAGTACTATCTATTTTGTTAGCCTACGCATGAACTTGCTTACACGACGTATGAACATCACTTATTCTATTGATCCACATACGAGTGCCCTCCACCACGCACGAGAGCCACCCATTTTGCTAAGCCGTGCACGATCTCCTTTCACTACATATGATCACCACCCATTCTGGTACGTTGTACCGAGAACCACACATGCACTGGTTAAGTTGTAATATCCAATTCCCATTTGATATAATTTGATATTATATATTGCTTTGGGTATTTCGTGGTATTAAAATTAATTGTATATTATAAAAATTTGAAGAAAAATCGGATCAACGTGTTGGTACCTGAAGTATGCCCGAGTTGCGTCTAAAACGTGGATTTCTTTGGGCTTGCACCCAAGGTGCTCCCAAGGCTGTGCTCAAGCATTGAAAGCCATGGGCTTGGTGCTCGAGGTACCCGTGAGGCGGCACTCAAGTACCATTTTGTATATTTAAACAGTTGTGGGACATTGTGTTGGTTATTTTTGCACAGAAGAAGAGAGAAGAGAGAGAGAGAAGGAAAATGAGAGAGGAAGAAGAGATAAGATAGATTGATACATTCTTTTATTAAATTTATTTGGTATAATATTGAGGCAAATATTTGTAAATTCTATTCTTAGTCTATTTTCATGTCTAATAAGTTTTGTACATATTTTTAGAGGTTTAAAATTCATACATGTTATTTTATTTGGCCTATTTGTTTCTCTTGAGCATGCATAATATTTTATCGATCGTTTGGGGATTTTAGTCAAATTTTATAAGTATTTGAAGATTTTGTTATTTTTTAATAAAATAGGTAAAATATTTGAGACCATATATTTAAAAAAAAGTCATAAAAGTTTACATGAGTTGTGCATTAGTACTCATATATCATTGTTTGGGGATTGAGGTCGGTACTTTTATGATACGATTTGATATGTGATTTGTGGCACCCTTTCTCGATGAAAAAATTATACGACTCCTTTTTTGTTCAATAGGAAAAGGCTTTATTTGTAGATGACCCACCCAATTTGTATTTTAATGAGAATCATTGTAAACAAATTGAATAAAAATTTATATATTTAGATATCCTAATATGTGTACTAAATTTAAGAATTGTATCCAAAATTACGTGTAGTAAAATATAGTGAGCACATTCATTATCTATGAGAAATAGAGTTCATAGATAGCCCTACCCATAAGTTTAAATAGTAGTTGATATATTTAAGGTTATCGAGAATATGTGTAACTCTTTCTCAAGTTGATCTTGTGGTCTTTAATTCACCAATTTCGTGCATGATTTATATTTCTTCATTTATTTATATTTAGATTTCAATTTGAGATTAGCAGGTTTGTCCACAATTTGGATTTGGTTAGTCTCATGTATTTGGATATGTGATTTGTTTCGAAATATATTTTGATTTATATGATTTCATTCCGCACTTTCTTTCGTTCGTATGTGATTTGGTTTAAGATTTTATTTTGTTTAGTATATATTTCATATGGATTCGGATATGATTTGAATTAGGTAATTTGATTTTGAATCACAATTTGTTATGAGTACGTTTTGATAAGACTATATTTCAATTTGGACTATAATTTGAGTACGAAACTACCCCTTATGACTTTCGATATCGAATTTTTGGATCTGAGTTTTATCTGTTTTAGATATGTTTATGAATTATTCCTCTAATTTTAGATATTGTTATTATTTATTATATGATATTAATATTTACTGAACTTTGGATACTGTATAAGAGTTTAAATGATATCTGATCACCATTCATTTATATTGGTGGGTTTAGTTTTATTTTTGGACTTAACTTATATGGGTTGTATTTTGGACTTTATGTCTGGCTAACTGTAAGCCTTTGAATATGTATAAATAGTTGCGTCAATGTATATGATGAATATATATGTATTTGATTTGTCCTTCCCTTATAACTATTTAGAGCGTGTCGCACTATTATTGTCCGGACGGTTGTTCAATAAAATTCTATAATAGGTTTTGAATTCTATTTATTATCGTTTTCGGATGATAAAATTTTATAGTCTATTTGTTTAGTCTGTTGGGAGTCACTCCCGTAAAGAAGCTCTTGTGATCAAATAACTTGGGCGGAGCACAAAGCTGCCGTTTCATAAAGAAATGAAGTTCTGGTCAACGGGGAGTTGACCGGATGACGGTCAACGGGTTGTTGACCGGTTTGGCGGAGAAGTTGGCCGGTTTCTCTAAAAGATTTCAAAATAGCAAATTTCAGACGGTCAATGGAGATATTGACCGGCTTTGTGAAGAATGCGGACGGCCCACTGTGCGCCGCCCGCCAGGCAATACAAGACAATGCCAGCTCAACAGATCTTCTGGAAATACATAATTTCAGACGGTTTTGCAGGAGCCATATTTTTTTGGACAGGAGAATATTCATATTCTTGGAAGGAATTATTTCTGTCCTTTTATGTATTGAATATTGCCCCATATATATTTTTGTGTGTGTATGTGGAGAGGACGCAACATAGAGAGAGAGTAAGAGAAAAACGGTGAAGGAGTGCTCTTCGATTTTTCTTTGTTCTCTATTGTTGTCTCCAAAATCATATAGTGAAATACGTTTCAGTGGACGGATTGTCCCGTGGTTTTTCCCTTGATTGAGAAGGATTTTCCACGTAAAATATCTTGTGTTCATTGTTCTTCTTCGCCCTCATTTTCTTACTGTCCTGTTCAAACGGGAAAGTGGTCCGGCCTCTTCTCCATCAAGTGGTATCAGAGACTGGTTTCAAATTCTGTTTCAATGGCATCCTCGTCGTCAAAGAATCTGCCGTTCAATATTGAGCAGTTTAACGGGTAAGGCAACTTCATCCTCTGGCAAGAGAGGGTGAAGAACATTCTGACGAGGGAAGGGACAGTGAAGGCGCTGAAGAAGAAGGACGAAAAGCCTGAAAATCTGACTAACGATGAATGGCAAGATAAGAGAGATTTTGCAAAACCGTACCATTAAGTCATGCACAGCGATACAACACTCTCCAAGAAGTTCTTGGTCTAACTGATCCGGCGGAGGTCTGGGAGAAGTTAGAAAGCCGTTACAAGTCTAAATCCTTGACCACCAGGCTTCATATTAAAAAGCAATTTTATGGCCTGCGATTGTCGGAGGGAGGGAGTTTTGAGAGACACTTGGACGAGTTTAACCGGATATTGACGCAGATGTCTGCTCTTGATGAGGAAATCAAGGAGGAGGACAAGACGTTGGTCCTGTTGGCTTCTCTGCCGGCCACCTTTGACCATATCGTCACAACCTTACTGTTCGGCAAGGATACTTTGAGGTTGGATGTGGTCATTGCCTCTCTACTCATGAATGAGTGCAGGAGGTCGCAAGGAACCTCATCATCTTCTCATTCTGAGGTACCGGTGATTGAATCCAGGGGAAGAAGTAGAGGTCGCAGTCAGAAAATAGGAGATAAAGCTCGCAGCAAGTCGCGATCCAGATACCAAAATCTGGAGTGCCATCATTGTGGCAACAAGGGCCATATTAAGAAGCATTGCTTCAAATGGAAGCGAGAAAATGCAGAGAAAGAGAAAAGTGACAAAGGACGCGGCGAGAAAACGTCCTCCGTCTCAGTAGTCACAAGTGGGGATCTCCTGTTGACATGTGAAGGAGAGGTGACAAACTTGACAGATCTGGAATCTGGTTGGGTAATTGATTTGGGCGCTACCCTACACGTCACGTCTCGGAAGGGACTATATACATGCTATACTCCAGGAGATTTTGGAGTAATTAGGATGGGAAACAAAGGAATATCTCCTGTTGTAGGCAGAGGAGATATTATTCTAGTCACAAATAATGGCACGAAGCTACTGCTGAAGGATGTGCACCACGTTCCTGACATTCGTTTGAATGTCATCTCAGCCGGTCGATTGGATGATGAGGGCTACTGCAATACCTTCTGTGAAGGCGAATGAAAGTTGACCAGAGGGTCTTTTGTTGCAGCAAGGGAGAAAAAGTGCTCCGGTCTGTATGTGATGGAGGTCCGTGCCATGGCCGGAGATGTAAATACTACAATCTGTAAGGAGACAGAGGATTTGTGGCACAGGAGGTTGGGCCACATGAGCGAAAAGGGTTTGTCTTACTTGGCCAGGAAGGGCCTAATCAAAGGAACGAAAGAGGACGGGATAAAAAAGTGTTCTCATTGCCTGGCCGGTAAGCAAAGGAGAGTCTCATTTCATGGAGACTCGTCCGGCCCAAAGGCGGAGCTCTTAGAGCTTGTTTACACAGACGTGTGTGGTCCGTTCAAAGAAAAGTTAATCGGTGGTGCTCAGTATTTTGTTTCCTTTATTGACGACTGTTCAAGAAAGCTGTGGGTTTACCCACTAAAGACCAAGGATCAAGTCTTTGGTATTTTTGAGCAGTTTCATGCTCTTGTGGAGCGTCAGACAGGGAAGAAGCTGAAGGCCGTCTGTAGTGATAACGGCGGCGAATACTTGGGGCCTTTTGATGCCTACTGCCGGTTGCATGGTATTAGGCATCAGAAAACGCCACCAAAGACTCCACAGTTGAATGGAGTGGCAGAACGGATGAATCGTACGCTCTTAGAGAGAGTACGTTGTATGCTCTCTGAAGCAAAACTTAATGCATCATTTTGGGCAGAAGCACTCCGGACGGCGGCTTACATTATCAACAGGTCGCCAAGCAAGCCACTGATGGGTGAAGTGGCAGAAAAGATATGGACGGGTGTAGAACCGTCCTATGATCATTTGCGAGTGTTCGGATGTAAAGCATTCGTGCACGTTCCAAGAGATAAAATGACGAAACTGGAGCCAAAGACGATGCAATGCGTCTTTCTGGGCTATGGAGAGGATGAGTTGGGCTACAGATTCTATGATCCTGCCACAAGGAAACTAGTCCGATCAAGAGATGTAACATTTGCCGAGAATGAGACGATTGAAGACATCGGCAGGAAGGCAAATTGTAATGATAAACAGACGGACAAAGTAAGTATTGAAGATGTCCGTCCCGTACCAGAAACAGTTTCAGACGGTAAATAGAGAGTTGACCGGATTGGTGGTCCTGAAGCAATTGAAGATACTGGAGAGGATGTCATAGTGCCTGATAATGACCAGACTGAAGCCGTGCCTCAACCGGCCTTAGAAGTTGCTATTAGACGATCCTCCCGAAATGCAGGGCGACCGTCCGTTAAATCATCCTCCAGTGAATATGTAATCTTGATCACGTCTTAGGTGAGCACGAAGATTATGAAGAGGCTATGAACGGAGAAGGCAAGGAGAAATCGCTGGAGGCCATGAAGGATGAGATGAGTTCCCTTCATGAGAACCATACTTTTGATCTCGTTACACTTCCCAAGGGGAAGAAAGCACTGAAAAACAAATGAATTTTTCGGATGAAAATGGACGAGAACACCAAGGAGCCAAGGTACAAGGCACGATTGGTGGTGAAAGGATTCGGACAACGAAAAGGAATTGACTTTGATGAGATATTTGCTCCGGTAGTGAAAATGTCCTCCATACGAGTGGTACTGGGCCTAGCTGCCGCCCAAGACCTTGAGGTGGAGCAAATGGATGTCCGAACTGCATTCCTCCATGGAGAGCTTGAGGAGGAGATTTATATGGAATAGCCCGAAGGTTTTGAAGCTAAAGGAAAGGAACAGCTTGTCTGCCATTTGAAGAAGAGTCTATATGGTTTAAAGCAAGCTCCGCGACAGTGGTACAAGAAGTTCGAGTCTGTTATGTCCGGCCAAGGATACCGGCGAATTACTCGTGACCACTGTGTATTTGTGTAGAGTTTTGCTAATGATGATTTTGCCATCCTTCTCTTATATATGGATGACATATTGATAGTTGGACGAAATATTGACCGGATAAAGAAGTTGAAAGAGCAGCTTGGGCAGTCATTTGCCATGAAGGATCTTGGATCAGCGAAACAAATTCTGGGAGTCAGAATTATACGCGATCGAAAGGCTAAAAAATTATGGTTGTCTCAAGAACACTATTTTGAGAAAGTGCTCCAACGGTTCAATATGGATAAGTCGAAGCCCGTGAGCACACCCTTGGCGAATCATTACAAGCTGAGCACTCGTCAATGTCCGTCTTCGGATGATGAGAAGAGATATATGAAAGGCGTGCCCTATTCCTCTCTTTGTGGGAAGTCTTATGTATGCTCTGTATGTACCGCACCGACATAGCTCATGCCGTCGGAGATGATCACTGTTTTCTATCGAATCCTGAAAAGGAGCACTGGTCCGTGGTGAAATGGATCATGCGATACATTCGAGGAACTTCTAAGAGGTGCTTGTGTCTTGGAAGTGACATACCGCAGTTGGTGGGATATTCAGATGCGGACATGGCCGGAGACATTAACACACGCAAATCTACATCGGGTTATTTGATAAAATTTGAGGGTGGTGCAGTTTCTTGGCAATCCAAGCTACAAAAATGTGTAACTCTATCCACAACTGAAGCCGAATATATTGCAATTACAGAGACGTGCAAGGAGATGCTGTGGATGAAGGAATTTGTTCAAGAATTGGGTCTTCAACAAGAGAAGTACAGTGTACTCTGTGATAGTCAGAGTGCAATACATCTCTGCAAGAATTCTTCATTTCACTCAAGATCCAAGCACATTGATGTTCGGTATCATTGGGTAAGGGATGTGCTGGAAGCTGGTCTATTATCACTGGAGAAGATTGGTACTGAAGACAATGGAGCATACATGATGACTAAGATTCTAAAAAGAGGGAAGAATGAGGCATGCTGCAAGATAGCTGGGCTAATTGATCCAATTTCTTCACGGTCGTGAGGGGAAGTTTGTTGGGAGTCACTCCCGTAAAGAAGCTCTTGTGATCGAATAACTTGGGCGGAGCACAAAGGTGCCGTTTCATAAAGAAATGAAGTTTTGGTCAACGGGAGTTGGCGGATGGCAATCAACGGGTACATTGGCTCAGGTTTAGCGAGAGAAGTTGGCCGGTTTCTCTAAGAGATTTCAAAAGAGCAAATTTCAGACGGTCAATGGAGATATTGACCGGCTTTGTGAAGAATGCGGACGGCCCACTGTGCGCCGCCCGCCAGGCAATACAAGACAATGCCCACCAGAGATCTTACGGAAATACATAATTTCAGACGGTTTTGCAGGAGCCGTATTTTTTTGGACAGGGAAATATTCATATTGTTGGAAGGAATTATTTCTGTCCTTTTATGTATTGAATATTGCCCCATATATATTTTTGTGTGTGTATGTGGAGAGGACGCAACATAGAGAGAGAGTAAGAGAAAAACGGTGAAGGAGTGCTCTTCGATTTTTCTTTGTTCTCTATTGTTGTCTCCAAAATCATATAGTGAAATACGTTTCAGTGGACGGATTGTCCCGTAGTTTTTCCCTTGATTGAGAAGGGTTTTTCACGTAAAATATATTGTGTTCATTGTTCTTCTTCGTCCTCATTTTCTTACTGTCCTGTTCAAACGGGAAAGTGGTCCGGCCTCTTCTCCATCATAGTCATGCCCAGGTTGAGATTAATTATATTATTTTTAAAAATTGCTGATTATTATTTAAATCTATTTTAATCTAAATTTATGACATAAATATCAGCCCACTTTCCGTAAATATTTAGTTTTTCTTCCAAATACAATCATTTTAAAAAAAAATCAACCGATATGACTTGATTCTAACGTTATAATACATAATTCGAAGTTTGAATGTTATAGTACGACCCTCAACATAGGAGGGACAACTATGCCTTAAAGGAAAAAATAGTCATAAGAATCACAATTAAAATGACCACCTAAGCATAAGAATCACAATCAAAAAAGTAGTTATCATTTTTTGATGTTAAGTACTCTGCTACTATCAAACTTTCCATAACTTACACGTTTTTATGGTTAGAAACTCATCTACTCAATAATCAACTCCCTAAGTAAAACAAAAAAATGCGGAAGCAACCCTTCTTTAAGCATTCTCCTCCTCATCTCTCTCACTCACTTTCTGATTCCATAGGTGTAATTTTGACTCAAGCATTAAAGGGTAAAACAGATAGTGAGTCCCAATCTATTGACCTTTTATTTTAGCTTGTAGTGTATAAAATTTGAATTATTAAGATCTAAAAATTCAATCTAAATATTCCTTAAATCAAATCTAAATTAACAGAATGTAACATATACACATATTTTGAGTCTATTTTATTTTATTTTTTTATTGTTGTCTTTTTTAATTAAAAAATTAACTTTTACAAAAAGTATATTAGTCACACCAATAGCTGAAATATTTTTATAAATTTGGTATGCTAGTAATCAAAACAAGTGAAATCTTGACCACTGGATTCAGATGAGAAGAGAAAAATATTTTTTTAAAATTTCTAGATCTTATTAATGATTTTGAGTCGGTTTCAATTTTACACCCAACAAAAAATTTTACCAGATTTTTTTTTTATTTTTATAGAATATAATATATATTTATTGTAAATAAAATTAAAGTAGATTTTTATTAAAAACTTTTAAATATATTTTTAGAACATTTTGTACATAATTATTACAAAAACCCAAACTCCCCTTCCGGCTCAGCTAGCGCCGGTCTCCCCATTCCCCTGTTGCCACTCCCACCTCACCGCCGCCCGCCAACACCCCGAGCGCCACCACCTCTCGGAACACTTCTTCCGCTGTCCACCACTCCGCACCACCAATACACAACACAGTATAAAATAAATCTATGAAAAATATGGATTTCTTTAATTTCTTGTTAGCAAGGGATTTCGACTTTTCTTACAGTATAATAATTCGTATCACGTATACCAACCAAACAAGACTTATTGCTGCACTGAGCGTATATATATCCAAAATGGAATTTTAACTTTATTCCACCAAACATATTTTTAATGTAACATTCAATTAACTACGTACACAACTATCATTTATTTATTAATTCGTAATCTTAACCTCTAGATAAATATGATATAAACAGACCCAATCTCTCAGCATTAACTCAAATCATCTGAGATTACTAGAGAGGGATCGAGTGAGTGAGTCATAAAGCCTCAATTCGTGGCATCACATAAGGCTAGACGCCTTACATCTATAGGACTGTACCTACAAGAACACAACAGAAATTAGAAGAAATTTATTGCCCAGATCAGAAGGCAGCAGCGAGAGAGATCGTCTTTCCTTCAATAGCCTAAACGTCTTAACGCCATTAAAATCACCTGTCACATTGACGACCCTCCGCAGTTCCTGATTGAGTAGATATATATATTGTCTTTCGGTTTAAATTAAAAAAAAAGGCTAAGAGATGAAAGGGCAAATGCATGCATGCAGACTTCATTAAATAAGGATCGTGGGTTGGTTGGGGAGCATGAAGATCGGGCAGCAAAGAGAACGATATAACAAGGAAAGCAGATTTTATTTACCGATGGTAGGGATGACATAGACCATATAGACTGAGAAGGGACAGTACAGTGATGGATAGTTTGTAAAGATTGTCAGAGATTTAAATTATTTTTGGGTTGATATTTTATTTTAATATTTTATAATATAAAAATATACATTATTAATAATGTATCTGAATTTATTTTTAACGTATATTTTTTTTAATTTGGAATTGATTTTTCTACATCAACCTTTATATCTCTTCCTTGGTTAAAATTGACGAAAAAGTGAATTTATGCAATTTTTCGATTGACCAATTAAAAATCAAGATTTCAACAGGAAAGCCAACAAAATTTCTTTACATTCAAATCTAAAAGTTGTCCTCTTTATTAAAAACAAAACAAAAAAACAAAAAATTGTCACTTGGTATCCAAAATAAATAATGATAAATTTATCATTTATAGAATAGAAAAAAAATATTAAATATAAAATGTTATTTTTTATAAAAATAATTAAATTTATTATTTTTTAATAAGATATAATAAAATTATTTAATATTATAATTTTTAATTAATTTATTAAATTATTAAATATATATCATGCCAAATAAGACAATGCTGATATGTTTCAGCTCGATCAATCGTGCAAGTTTATAATCTCTTATTTGATATAATGGTAAAATTAGGGTTAGGGTTAGAAACTCAGGGCGCCTCAAGTACTCAAATTGAAGAGAGAGAAACAACAGCATCCTCTCAAGTTCTCTCTCCTCTCTCCTATGTGGCAAAAACCTCTCCTATTCGTTAAATACTTGAAAATATACGTTCGTAGGGGCTTACAACGTCCAATATTTACGGCGCACTCTCCTAGCCGTTAAATTATTCACGATTTAATGGTTAATATTTAATATATTAAATATTATAATATATAAATTTTTTTATTAAATTTTTTTATAAAATATTAAAATATTTAAATATAAATATGATAAAAAATAACATCAAAAAATATGTTATTTTTATATTTTAAAAATAATTTTTAATATTAGAATTTACACATTAAATCTCAATTTAATGAACCGAGTCCAAAGGGAGATTGGAGGCAAGTCGGAGAGACGACTAGACTGGTGATTCCGAAGGAAGACCGAACTGCAAATGCAAAGGGACGATCGGACTACTTATATTGAAAGACGACCGGTTTTTTGTCGTAGTAGCCTATAATGTAAGAGCACAAAAAATACGTTTTAGGATTGTAAGAGCACAGAAAATGCATTTTGGGTCCAATATTATTATAAAGCGTGTGAAGTGCTTTAGGATCAAAGAGTAGAGAGGCCGCCAGTAAGAGAAAAAGGAGAGAAGAAAAATATATAAGGAGATTTTTCTTACTCTATCTTGGGTTGATTGTTGGTATTCTATTTCAAAAGATTGTATAAATAATTTTACATAGTAAATATTTTTTAAAATTTATCTTGTAATTTTTATTTTAATTGAAAAATAATTTTTTACGTTAAAAATAATTATATATTATTATGTTTCTTGTACCCATAATTTTAATGGTTGACTATTGACAAGAAATTTAAATTTATTCTATTGTGTTGAATTATGTATATTCAGATTGGGAAACCCCAACAAAAACTAGAAAAGAAACTGTGGGTACTTAATATATGATTGCATGGCCGAAAATCTTAATAATAAGTCAGTTTTATAGGTGTAATATCAATCGTGTAAACTCAAATATCAAAACTCTTTTATCAAGTTTGTGTTTCAAATTTGAAAAACTTGATTTAAATATCAATCATTTTCTATATTTTCCAGTATCACAACTTTATAGCTATGTATATTATTTTATAATGTATCTTAGTTAATTTGAAATGCAAATGGGTTGGCACAACTTATAAAAATAACTTAAGATATCATCATATAATTACAGATTTAATTCATATTATTACGTCTATGGACTTACTTAGTGCATAGTTTTAGAAGGTGAGGTCACATATCCTTGAGTTTTTTCTTATATTTAATTTTAAAAAATATTATTTTTAGGAAAAAAAACGATAAACTATAAATATGAAAATTTGTTTGAGTAATTTGATAAAACATCTAATTTAAGACTTGTTGTAAGAGCCTAAGAAAATTATATAAATTTATAATTATTTTTTAAAATGGGTTTAAGGAAAAACTCCATTTTTCAGTTTTCCTAAAAGTGAATTTAATACTAATATTAGCAAAATTTTCGAAGGCCTAATTAATGTTGCATATCAAGCCATTATTAATGCAGCGACTTTGTACGTGGACTCGATTAATATTGACAGTGTAGTTTTTTATTTATTTACTGAAGACTTCTTATCTCAATAACATTAAGATTGCATTTAAATTAAAGACAAATGATTTGAATTTTGAAAATATTTAATAACTATTTTAAAAATATATTAAAATAATATAATATTTATTTATTTATTTATTTTATATGAATTTTTAAATACTAGAGATGACAAACGGACCACACCCTGTTGCCACCACTTAGATATTTTGCCGGATCCGGGGGGCATCCTTCTTCCTTGTGGAGAAGGACCGTCCTTCTCATCATCTGAACCGTCGGATGTAAAATCCGATAGCTCACACGTTTTGAATGGATAATATAACGTAGACCGTTCGATTTTAAATTTAATCATTCAAAACACGTAACTGTCAGATTTTACATCCGACAATTCAAATGAGGAGAAGGACGATCCTTCTCCATTGAAAAAAAGGACGCCCCCTCAATCCATATTTTGCCCTCCCTCTCCACTTTTTTAGTAAAAAAACAATTGTCAAAATACCACTCTCTCTGAAAATCTATAAATATCCACATTTATATTTATTTTTTCTCCAACAAAATTCTCACTTTTATTAATTATTGTTTTATTTGATATGAAATTGGTTTTATTATTTATCTGTAATAATATATAATTCATTAAGTGAATTATAATGTGGTTTTATTGTTTTATCTGTAATAACGAGATTATAAAATGTTATTATTATTATTATTAGCAGATTCAAAAAAAAAAATTAAAGAAAGCAAAAAAAATCAGTAGAATGGAGAAATAAAAACGACTGTATTTGTTTGTTGATCTTAAAAAAAAAGAACTAAAATTAAAAATAATTAAAAAAAACAGAAGGATGAAACTAACATATGATAAGATATTTATTTATTTATTTTCTTAAAAAATATAAAATAATATGATGCGTCCTTGAATCTGAATTTTGAATAGATTCGGATTGATCCGCTTGTCCTGGTTTCGGCTCGATTCACTGAGTTTGGATCTTACACACCACTAAAACGAACAGGAGGTCAGTGTGTCGACGAAAAACTGTCTCACCAAAAATACTCTGACGCTCAAGTCAGTAACGAGTTTTCGAAATCTGATAATGTAACTTGAATTAAAAAAAAAAAGAGTGTAAGAGCATGTGGATCTCCAGATGAAAGAGAGGTAAGGCCATCCTTTTGAATCTAAGTGGTGGGAATGCAGTAAACGGCTGTAGGGAACACGTTTGAATGCCTTGGGTTCTCTGTGTGTTTCCAGAGAGTTATTTGTCTGGGCTTTTGTTATTGTCAAGAACGTTGAGTGAGTATAAGTTTTTTCATGCCCTAAATGAGGGTTCCAGGGCTTAGTTACAGGGCGGCAGGGTGATCTTCCTTGATTGGAAGGTATGATCCCCTACATCATTCTAGATGGCCTTTCTTCAACAGGGAGACGCAAGTTGTCAAACTTGCTGAGATTGCTTCCTTTCCTGGCGGTTAGCGACTTTTCAAATTGCTCACCTTCATTTCATGCACTCTACCGTTGGAGAGCCCCAATTGACAGAAAGTTAAAAAAAACTGGTGCCTTCCTTATGAGAATGACGCCTTTCTTCTACAGGGAGACGCAAGTTGTCAAACTTGCTGAAATTGCTTCCTTTTCTAGCGGTTAGCGACTTTTCAAATTACTCACATTCATTTCATGCACTCCACCGTTGGAGAGCCCCAATTGGCAAAAAATTGGAAAAATCTGGCGCCTTCTTTACGAGAATGGCGCTGATTTTGTTAATATCCTTTTTGGGTATTGGCTGAGTTTATAGAAGGTGTTGGTCAGGAAAAAAGCTGTTGCTGGCCGTCTGCTGGATTGTGGGCCAGGTCCGTGAAAAGTTTTTTTATTTTTGGCCTGTTGTTACAGTGATTTCGGTTAACGCTCGGGCTGACCGTTCTGAATGAGAGTTGGCCGCCCGCCTGTGTCTTAGTCAGTTAAAGCTGACATTGATCGTTGGGCGAGCGTTTGGGCCCTTTAGAATTTGGGCCTTTACTTCCTATTGGGCCAACATTGGAGTTGGCCGTCCAACAGGCTATTTGGGTCTTCTTTGACTGTTGAGTCAGTCCAATTACAGTATACCTATCATAATAAAACAAGTTAGATATTATCAAAAAATAAATATATTTCAACTAGCCTTGGATCATAGTACTTTATGATATTATAATATTTGTTTAAATTGTACATTCAATTTAACCAACATTAAAAATATATAATTACTTACTATTATTTTATAAATAATTTATATGGCATAATAATACGATAATTACTTTGCAATCTAAATCTTTTATTCCCCTCCATATGTCAAATTATTTAATATGACAACTTATTTAATTTTCATCAAAAGTAATATTATAATTAAAATAGTAATAATAAAGATTGTTTTTGAAGACTTATAAATGTAAGTTTTTTTTTTTAATCGTCTTTTGATGTTATTTTCACATAGTGATATAAATATTCTCTCCTTCTATTTTTTTTAGAATTTTTATAATTTATGTGAAAATTTATTTTCTAAGAAAAAAGTAAAATGACTATATTTATATTTATGTGAAAATTTGTTTTCAAAAAAAAGTAAAATGACTATACAAAATAAAATATGAGAAATCTTTTCTGATTATTTAATAATTCGATAATAATAGCTAACAACTTCTAATGGGATATTATTATTTTTACTTAAAATAGAAAAAAAATATTAAATAATAATTATAACAGCTTGATAATTAGTAATAATAATAAATTTTTAACACTAACCAGATATACACTTTGTTATGTCACAATTGTCCTCTCGTTCCACCCATTAAATGAATTTCGAAATTTAATACCTTTTGCCTCGGCCATTTTTATATATTTTTACATTTTTTAGATTAATTTTTATCCGCTAAAATAATACACTTAGTTGGTAAAAATTGACAATAAATTATAATATTTTAGCACCAAAATTTCAGCCCAATATAACATATGACCCACAATATACCGGACCACACGTGTTTATAGGCCATGTCTCGCCACATATCAATACAACACAGTACATATATTAAAAATAAAATTATTTTTAATTTTTTTTATCTCCCTACTTTTTCCTACCCTTACCTTAAACAAGCCGTATCTAGCACGACTTGATTGTGCAACGAGCTAACATAGCTCGTGGACCATTTACCATGTGATGTCACATGGTTCAAAATATTATATCATATTATATATGATTAAACACTGTTTACCATAGGCTGTGCCTGACACGACTCATAACAAATTAGACTGTTTCGTGTCACATGTAGTTTAAGCTATTTAACACATTTATAATTTATTAAAATATTTTTATATAAATTATTTTTTAATATAAATAAATAAATATTATAAAATTAAAAAGCATACCAATAATAATTAAGAAATGTATCCTTAATGCCACGAGGAAGTACTCAATAACATCTAATGCCAACAGGACATGGCGACAGCTTTTTTTGGCAACGTCTGCCATTGCATTTAATTATTCTGCAAATAAACGCCACGAGGACATTGTCATTCATAAAATAAAATAAATTAATTATTTATTTTTATAAATAATTATTTATTTGTTAATAATTAATCATACATAATACCGTCTATATATTGTAATAAATTTTCCAAATCCAAAGTTGCAATAAAGCACGATTTAAATAAAAGAAAAAAAAAACCAAATTACAGTAAATTTGGATTCTAATTTATCTCAAAAGAGACTGACCCATTTATCATCCCCAAATAAACTTTCCAATTTAAGCGGATGACTCCACTTAAATTCAATCAATTAATCCCCAATCCCATTAATTTCCTACCTCCAACCACTTCAATAATTTAAGCACAAAATGGGGTCTTTAATGCGTTGAGGGTAGTATGGATATTTAAGGGCAAGCATGCTTGGCTTTGGAAGGACATTGGTGAAATAAAGGAAGAAAATTGACAAATCCCAGTTCAAGTCCCCACATACCCTTCTGAAAGGCTGCCCTACAATTTAAAGGCTCAGCCTAAATACAATGATAAAATTGGATCAATATCGACTAAAGATCCCGGGTTCATACCATCTACTTGGAATAATTAAGAGGTGAAATCCTTGATCCGGAGGTCAAATTACTTTGTTATATTCTGAAGGTCATGGATTCGTGCATCTTTAGGTTGCATGATATAGAAGCCTGGTATAATAAGATCATTCTTGCGGATTTTACATTAGAGAAGGTAATTGATCGATGTTGGGCATTGGAACACGCCCTTCAATTCCCCTTATTTCCCATGTCCACACAGAAAAAAGAACGAAGTTGAAATTAAGGATGGATTAATAAATGAAACTCCCTCTATGCGTGAAGACTTAAAAAAGGCTAGACCATTTTTGACCCTATTGTATAAGGTCGTCATTTCCATGATTTAAAACTATAAGTCACACGGTGACAACTCTAGTGTCGTAGCAGGGTTTCCTTCGTATCAAAGGGACATAATTGAGGGTAGATGTGATTTTATACAACTTCTGTTTTTAGTTTGGCACTTCCAAGCCACCCCGAAAGGGTGTGCTTTTGGCACGTTGCATATGCGTTTACAATTTTTCAAGGCCCGACGCCATAGACCCAAGAGATTTGAGAAAGTTAAGCTTCTGTGTGTCGTTTCTTAGGCAATTATCGATGAGATTGTAGAAAGGGGGGAAAAAAACCATTGACTGCAAGAATCGGCTATGTATTTAGTTTCAACGACTAGAACATCAAGACTGTTTAAGAGAAACACACAAATTTATTCACCTGCTACAATCGCTGCTCTTCGAAGTCAATGATCTAAACAACCCGACAAAAGAGGCAGATTTGGAAGCTGAGGAAGAAACCATTATCACCACCTCCTCACTAACGATGTTAGCAACTGCAGCAAATAAAAGGAAGATTAACCGTTAAAAACAGAAATTGATGGAAACACAAACACCATTAAACCCAGAAACTGACTCCATCAAGCCACAGCTGCGTCCCGATAATTATTGAGAGATATTCCCGAAATAAGGTTCCCATTGGATGTTTACTATAAGGCCAACCGAAAACCACAGATAAATCATAGCTCAGGTGTTACTTTAAAACTACTTCATACTTGGCTAAAAAAAAAAATTACATTTAAGAGTTAAAAAAACGGTGACCCATTACTCTAAACTTCAGCACTAACAGCATGTTTGGTAAACTGGAACTGAATTTCATTCAAGACCTATGTTCGGTGGTATAGTAATTCCTTGTAAATAAGGAATAAGTAAACCCATGCACCCCTAAGTTTAATTATTCTTATTTCTTATGGAATAACGGTTCCGGGCTACATGACCAAGATCCAATTCTTTCGACATATGATAACAGTAGCAGTAAGATTAAACACACTACTTGTGACTCTAGTTTTTGAAACCGTAAATCAGTTAGTGGGTCTAATTTTGGAAAACATTCGTACCTCAAAGAGTTCAAATGTGTTCCCACGCTTATATATTTCATCTTTCTTGCTCCCATTTTTTGAGAAAAAGCCAAATGAGAGTGCTCTCCAACCAATGAGTAACACGCCGGTGCTTCCCATTGTCACCGAGATAAAGTTGATAGGCAGCAGATGGCCAAGAGTTGCTGCTCGTATGCCGAGTCCAAGCTGCCGAAAAGCAAAGAGGAAATAACCACAAGTAGCAAAATAATATGCTAGAAATCTTCAGCTGCCATGGACAAACTTGAACATCAAATATACCTCAGCTGGGGATCAATATGCTGGTGTTGAACTGCAAATTGCAGCAGGGCTAAAGAGCACCTTGTTTTGAATTACATTTCGTTAGATATTTTTTTAAAAAAAATAGATAAATATTTGAACTTGGATAATTTATTGAATATATGTGATTATTTGAACGTGTGTGTTTCTTCATAAGCATTGGGAAGAGGCATGTTGGTAGTCATGTGGAGAGATACCAACTATTCAAGACAAACATACTATTTCTTTTTATCATCTATTAAAGCTACATTAATGATTGGTTTTCAAATAAAAAAAAAAAAACAAAAGAAAAAATACGAGAAAGAGAAATTCAAAAATATCAAATCATTCCATTCTTTTTAATTTGTTTGCTACAGAAAATAATTAATAAGTGCTTGATAATCTAGTTTCCTTTAGAGGTTTCGGGTTATATTTTATCAGTTTAAAACATAGTCAAACAAAGCCTTACTATATTATCAAGACGATTTGAATGAAGTCATTTGCATTTGTAAAGGACGAATAATGCCTTAAAGAAATGACATTACCTTACATTTAAAATGTTCTTTGATTCATTGGATGATTCTCAAAGAACCCAATTTTTCCCAACACACTTTTGGTGCTAAGAAACTGATAATTTACAAGACTAAGGATCAAAGTATCTATGAATCAATCCAAAACTGGGTCGGGCATCATTGCCCACTTGACAAGAGTCAAGAATCCAACTAAAAATAGTGTACAAGAACAAGCGTTAACCTAAATCAACCCTAAACACTAAACCCTAGTGAACAACAGATCTTCATCGATTCAGAAAAACCTTGGATAAACCCCAACCAGCTTATGTTTTGTTATCTCCAATTCAGTCTTACAAAGGTTAAACAACTTAGGTCCTCTCTTTAGCCAAAAATAAAAAATGGGTATCTTCCATGGATGAAAACATCGGTATTTGATTGGTATTGATTATGACCATATTGATATCGGATGTATTAAATAATATATATCAGTATTAGATATAACAAAACAAAAAATTTTCTAAAGATCGCAAGCCGACGGGACCATATCAGCCAATACATTACGATATATCATTTATATGACAATATATCGTAATATTATCATGGTATTGAGAATTATTAGTAACACATACTAATACATATCGATCAATGTTTACATCAGTGGTATCTTTGCAACGGCAATACTAATTTTCAAATTTCCCACTCTGAGGCGATGTCCTTTCCCTTCAGTAGCTTTCAAAAGAGAAAACACCAAATCTCTCAAGGAGAAGCATCAACACTTTTGTCAACAGAACAAACACTCAATCAGTTTAAAAACATAAGCCTCTCCTCAACCACTTAATTATGAATCTTTATGCAATGCCAAAATAAACAGATAGGGAACCTCCTTTTTCAGGATCAATACACACCGCCATCATACTAAAACTGCAAAATGATTATGTTTCTGAATCCAAAATATTTAGAACCAACCATCGAAAATGACTACACAAAATCATAAGTCGCATATAAATTTTTGATTGAAGAAAGTTGAGTGTGAGACCTCTACTTTTCCACAATTTGAATGAGGTTCTGAAGATCTTCACTTGCCAAGCAGAAATGCAACTCAAACAGACCCACATTTAAATTTTTTAGCCATAACCGTTCTCCTTCGAGACCCAACCTCAACAACCATTCAACCATGAGGACTTTATTAACAACTCTTAAAGGACTTGTGTAAAAAAATACTTTCCTCTTCTATTGGGCACTATCCCAACAAATCATCAACAATAGCAACAATAACAGAGCCTCACGTCCCACTAAATGGGTTGGCAGATACCTCAACCAATCAATTAAAAAAAAAGAGAGAGAGAGAGAATAAAGAAGAAACATTGTGCCAACCAACAGAACAGTGTCTTAAACTGGGTCCCAACAATCGACAAGAGATCTCATTAAAGGCCTGCAAAGTTGTGTCTAATATTGCGATCTGCAGGTGCTGATAATAATCACCAAATGCTGAAGAAATTATCTGCAACCATGATTCTGATAAGAGCCCACAAGGAAAACAAAATTTTCGCACATAAAGTTACACAGAGATAGCTAAACAACATTTACTATTATCCCCACTAGAAACAAGTGAATGAGCAGCAGAGTGCATCTAAATATACATGGAGCTAAACACGGGCAAGGGCAAGGCTGAAACCTTTTGAACTCTATTGGATAGACTAATTGCAGAGGGAAATATGGATACCAAATATAAATGCCTCCAACAAGGAAAATAAGTGCTTAATTTGACTACATTTGATAATACATCATCTCCAACCTTCAAGCAGTTTTTTGGCATTCAACAATCAGATTCCTCACAACTTTGTTCTTGATGAGACCCACAGGAACACAAGTAAAAGGAAGCAGACCAACATCAAACAGGCAGATCTGGCTACAGATGCAACAGCATACCCTTCTCTGATTGGCACTATTACACTTCTAGCCAAAACCCAATTCATAGTTCGTTTTGTGTGGTCACAGGAATTAATCATCAAAGAGCTACGAGTTTTAAACATTGGAAAACATAGCTTGCTTAACGGGTTGCTACAGATGGCATCATATAAAATTAATAATGATCTGCAACAACAGGAATAAAAATCCCCTAGATTCCCAATTCCCATCTCAATAAGAATATGATCTGCAACGACAGGAAAACAGCAATCCTGTAGATTCCCACTTCAATAAGAATAATAATTCATAAGGTCATTTCAATTTCTGTTTGTTTTGCTGTTCCACCAGAAACTGCCAGTCCCCTTAACATACTCCAACATTGCAGTTTCCACACAAAGCAGTAGTCCTTGTATTTGAGGGCATGCCCAACACCCTCCCAAAAAATATTTCAACACTGACAAACAGTTCAAGCTCAGGCATGTCAGTTATGACTGCATCACCTGTCTTACACCATGTAAGCACAGCAGATTCACCCAAAAGCTATCCCCAGAAAATACTTCTTTTATAAGGACATATTTTAACAACCTTACCTTGTGACACAGACTTTTTTGATCCATGACTGTATCTAATTGTAACTGAACAAATTATTCACCAATTGCAAGTAGGATACTTCAGCCCTACAGTTATGTGCATTTTTCCAGTAATTTAATGAAATTTTATCTGTGGACCATTTGCCCATTCTAACAATGAAAATAAATGCCCATAATACTGCCATGGACCAGTACTGCAACTACCTTGTTTGTAAATAATACGATTAAAAGTCTACAACTTTCACGGCACAAAGGAGTGATAAGGGCATATAAGAATCTCCTTGCCAGGATCCCCTTAGTGAATTTTATATACAAAAAAGGTTCCAAGCTGACCAAAATTAAGAAGACAGCTTTCTCCATTCCAATCCAGTGGATTTGTAAATGAGAAAATCATGAGAAACCCAAACTATATGCCTCACTCCATGCCCTGCTTAGCACCTATTTTCAGCTAAGGCATACTTAGTGAAATTAACTTTTACTCTTATTGCGGTGGAGATGTCAGAGAATCAACAAAATCTAGAAGGAACATCAGCTTTTTTTGTTGAGCCTTCGAAACCGAATTGAGGGAATTTCAATTTGGCTTTGCAGCAGTATACGTTGTATTTAACACACATCATCTTCTAAGCAATCGGTCAATTTTTCCATATTCCTGTTTTGTTAGGGCTTGTTTGATACAAGGGGGAAAACAACAGGGTGAAAATTCAGAGGGAAAAGAGGTACAAAAGATTCATGGGTCAAAGAGAAGGGGAAATTTCCTTCCCTATACAGGGATAAAAAGAGAGGGATAAAAAAAAAAAGGACAAAAAAAACTGAATGAAACTCTAGCCAATCACCAGTATAGCACCACCACAAACCACCTGAACTGCCTAAGCTCAATACCAGGGTCCTGCGACCGCAGTTACCACTGGCCTGTGGTGGTTCCCGGAGCCACCATCAGTAGTCATTAGAGGTATGGTTTTCAACCCTCCAGATCATGCAGAGGGGTATTGGTGGATGAGAGAGAACCACAAGCAATGGTGTCTGGCTGCTCTGGATCATCAGCATTTTCTGAATATTTTGCTGGTGGTCAGGGTGGTGGTGGCACAACAGCAGCAGTTTTCCAAAATAGAATGTAAGATATAATAGGTAAGATTGAATTAAGTGGCAATTGAAGATATGATGGAGATGTTGGGGAGGCGATGGTGGTTGCAATCTGGTGATTGATGGAGTAAGCATGAGAACACATGAGCAGAGAGAGAGTGCAAAGAGAAGGGTAGTGTGTGGCAATGATAGCATGCTTTGGCGATGTGCCTTGGTCTTTGTGATGGTGGATATAGTGGTGGTTGGGAACATATGTGATGGTTCCAAGACAGAACATTAAAGATGAATGCTGGCAATTGGTTTTGGTCACTGTAGTGATGGCTATGGTGGTAGTTGGGGGTGAGTGTGGTAGTGCACAGAGAGAATAGTGGGAGTGACAGGGGAGAGAGAACAGATAGTAAGTGCTAGAATGAGAGAGATGGTGGGGTGGTATGCTGCAGCAGCAGTGTTACTGGAGGAGGTCTAATAGAGGGATGGCAGTGGTGATGGAGCTAGGGTTTGGAAAGTGGAGTATGGTTTAGGATTAGGCCTGGGTTAAGAAGTCTTTATGCTACCCTATCCCCCCAAAGTTAATGATGATATTTGCTGGAGTAAACAGTCGTGTGTTTGGTGTATAAGGGGAAAGAAAGGGGGAAAAGGTTGTGCCATAAACATTTCCCCTGGTTACCCTTCAAATCAGAAGTGACAGTGTGCCTGACATGTATCCAAAAAAGAGTATAAAATGGCTGAACTGAAATGGGAAATATATATCTAGTTTTTCTATTTATTTCTTAACTTATCACTGTTTATGAAGTTTTTATGTGTAAAACCTGATAACTTGTTACCTTTTTCTTCATCTGTTGGAAAACTTCTTACAAAGAATGTGATACTGTCAGCCTAGGACATTCTCCATTCATTGATATTCCATTAATGGATAAGCATCATACATCTTATTTGATCTATTAGGAGATGTATAACAGAAGGTCACGCCCTCAATTAGATTTTACCTCCTGTAAGTGATTTTAGAATGGCTATAAAGATATGCATGCAGTAGCTTATCAATACTTGATCACATCTGAGCATAAGCATACTATTCTGCTAGTCCCCATATCTCAAGCGATGTCAGCAACTTAAACTTCCCAATAATAGTTCGTGTGTCTAATGACTAATGTAATCCCCAAAACAAAATTCCGTACATTGGCATTCCAAATTGTGATACACCGTCAATGTCCAACCCACCAAGCCTATTGATTGAATTTTGGAGGCCTCTTAACAACATAATTTGGTTATCCAGTCAGCGATTTTCCATTCATGTGAGAAGCCTAGAG
This sequence comes from Nepenthes gracilis, assembly GCA_033239525.1. Lineage (NCBI taxonomy): Eukaryota > Viridiplantae > Streptophyta > Magnoliopsida > Caryophyllales > Nepenthaceae > Nepenthes > Nepenthes gracilis. The sequence goes on along the minus strand of BSYO01000016.1, from coordinate 14,231,306 downwards.
GCCCTAGCAGCTACAGCAGATGCTTCATCTGGTCCACAAAAATAAAAGATGATAAGGTTCAGAAGACTACTACTAGTCCCCCATGTGAGCCGTATCCTTCGAAGGGACTTGTTGTTGGATGGAATGATGACTCCAGATCAAAATTCAATGAGGTTCTTAGAATATAATTCCTTTATCACAATCCAATTTTATTCATCATAAGAATATAGACTAGAGGGTCACTTTTTAGCGCACAACATTCAGCCCCCTCCTTTTTTTAATATTTAGTTTAATTTTGAAATACGTGTAATTGTGAATAAAACAACTGCTACCAGCTATAAGAGGTTCACTCTTTAAGGTTCCTTAATAATTGTAGAATCTACAGCTAGGACAGGTCCATAACTGACCTCAACACTATTACAAGGAAATGAGGCAATAAAATCGAAATCAAAGGTGAGAGAAAGTCCTTGCAAACAAATTTTGATTCAGTTTAACAAAAAGAATGGAATGGTATAAGACGCTTCATTGACATTTAATTGAAATTCAAATTTTCACACTTTTATACCTTCCCTATCAAAGAGTAAAGCACCCTGCTATGTGCCTTTGCATTTGACAGCAATGCCACAAATGAAAGAAGAAGCATCATCAACTTTTTCAATCTTTATCTGTTCATTGCAATAGCCATCTCAAATCCAAAGCCCACACTAAGAACATTGTTGACATCTAACAATCAAGATCACAATCACGATGGATATATCTATTTAACCAAAAGTGCAAACTAATTTGAACTATTAAAGACATGCAGATGAAGTGCATCAGACGTGCAGATGAAGTGCATCAAAAGGACCTACAAGCAACAAAATAAATGAAGCATATCCAAACCTTGCATTGATATTGACAAAATGATAACTATGAATCTGTTATAGAGTTGTATTGCTCATAATTGATCTTCCCCTTTTCTGATAAGCACTCAAAATTGGCCATGATTATGCACATATTACCAATGGCAACTGTTCAAAGTATGAAGACTAGCTACAATTAATATTCAGAATAATAAACCTTGGACATGAGCAATTTACACCAGCCAGATCCTCAGGGTTCAACGCTAGTAAATAGAAGATCACTGTTCAATATTGTAACAGCTATTAAACTTAAGAAATGATAACTATGGAAAATAAAATGAATTAAATTGAACTCACAGGTATTCCCAGGGCCCATGATTTAGTAGCAGCTATAACAGCCTTTGTCAAACCATTCATTCCCCGACCATCCTCACCATAGCCCCCAAGAAAATATGCACTCAAAAACCATCCTACATCAAATTACGAAAATTTACATTGGTTACCAGAATAAAATAACCTTTCCTCACGGTGTCTGCGGAACCTCCTTTGTAACAGCATTGCATTGTAGCAATTAATGTAGTTCAATCACATAATGTGTTTAAAACTTAAAAACTATGCCAAAAACCAGCATGTCAAAAAAAAAAGGGCCCTCAGGGTAACCTTACAATAACCAAATCAGGATTAAAAAAGGAAAAAAACAAAAAGTGGCAAAACCTATGATGTAAGTGATAAAAAATTGTCTTCCCAAGCCTCCCCTGGCGGGTATGTGTGTCTAGTGTGGAGGCTGTATTAGTAAGTCAGTTCACAAATTCTTTTAACATTCTAAAACAGGGTGACATAAACAGGCAAAATTAAAAAACAGATCACCAAAGTAATCCAAAAAGCCAATCAAAGTTATCACCCACCATTTACTTTTCTTTTTCCCCCCATCTAACAATCTTAATCTAGTTTATCCCCCTTCGTTGCAGCATGGAGGCTTACACCAAGTTAGCCATTGATAACAATGGTAGATGATATATAGAAGAACAAGAGAGAAGTGATTTCAAAAAATTCAGCACATAAAATAGAAAATCTTGATTCCAAATTAGGATAAATTTTCCCTTGTTCAAATGCTGTCAAGATTTTGCATTCATTTACTTTAATTGATTGAAATTGATTATCTTCATGTGCTTCTCTGTCATCTCTATAGCTTTTATTTAACTAATGGGGTGTAAGATTACCATTTGATGTCACATCACTAAAAGAGAAAACTCAATTCTAGAACATAACATAGCCAAAGAAACACAGAAACGCAAGACAACTCTGATGGGCATACCAAATCACTCAACAGGGAATTTTATTTTATTTTTTAATCTTACCTATTTATGTCATCATTCTTAAGTAGATTCTAGAATTTGGGGAAAGACCAACCACCACATCCACCACAACAAGTACAACTTGTGTTGCACAAGGATCAATTGTTTAACACTTGCGTCATAGGTATTGCCACTTTTTGCCTTTTTGAGTCCCCATTCTGTTATCGTAGTGACTGGTTTTTGGAATGGACTACCTTTTAGAAGTCCAAAGAACCTTTCCGTTATCAAATTTCTGAAAATTTTGAGAAAGAAACATTCATACCAGCAATGAAAGGATCAGCGGTACGCAGAGTTTCCAAATCAAACACCAAAAATCCATGGCTGACTCGCCCAATTGCAGTAAACAAAAGCAACATCAACACATCTCCACCAGCCAACAGCGCTATATGACTAGATTGGCAACATAGCAATAAGCCAATTATGTTAAGAAACTAACGAATCCAAATTCTGAAAGCTAAAAGCATTATATGAAACCCAACAATACTTTTATATTAACGACCCATATGTAAATGTCCTTCCTAAATTTTAAAGGCTAATCAATGACACATATATCTCTGCAATGTGATCAAATATACTTGTTGGGCTATTTTAGAGTGTGAAAATCCCATGAGAAGAAAAAAGAGGCTGCTTCTGATTGTGTGGATAAATATCCCAAAAGCATAAGCTATTTGTTAAAGATGGTGTACAAGAGTTCACAAAATTGGTGCGCTGCGACTCCCTCTTTGTCGGCTTCTATCAGAAGACATTGACAGGATACAAACCGGGACTCAAATGCGAGGAGATTGTCTACGAGTTTGAAAGTCTAGACAAAACAATAGTATCTTATAATTGTACGCTGGCTAGAGCCCAATAGCCGATGCGGGTTAAGGCTATCAAAAATGTGATTGCGAATCTTGAAAATGTGATTCATTGTGAATCTCTACTTCAAGATTTCTTGATACAAACAGCAACTTCTGAAATTTAGAATAATTAACGCCAGACCGTCTATTAGTCCCCACAATAGTTTTCTACCCCCAAACTACCCTTGAAATCAAGACGAAGAGCAGATTAAGCGTAAAAAAAGAACAAAAAAATAGCAGGATGGAATTACAGTTACCCCCATTTCTCTAAACGAGAAGACGAATTGGGTTTCTCGAATTGAATAACACCTTCTAAAGGAACGGTATCTTCACCCACCAAAACGGTGCTGTCGTCGCTGAAAGGAGACGAAGAGGGTTTGGTTGCAGGGCCAGAATCAACACCACCGTCGACTTTTGCAACAGTAATAAGAGAAAGATCATTCCTTCTTCTGGGATTGGTGGGGCTAAATTTGGCGTTACTTTTGGAGAAAAGGGTTGTTTTTGGATGAGTCAGTTTTTTGAGAGGAGAAGAGAGAGAAGAAGAAATGGAGGAAGAAGAACAGCATCTACCGGCGGCAATGTTGGTAGAGAGAGCCCCGCTTGGAGCAGCTTGGCTTAGCCCCAGCATTGTCGTTTTAGCTCTGATTTTCCACCACAAACTGCTCAGGCGCCTCTTTACAAAGTATTTCTTCCCCTCTGCAATTTAAATTCTACAAACATTTTGGTCCAACTTTGAATTGAATTTTTAAAAAATACTCTAAATTTCTTCTCATTAAAAATTTTCAAATTTTACTTATGATTTTCTGATCTTAATCCAATTTTGTTACATTTAAAAAAAATTATACTCAAGTAATCATATTTATATCATACAGAATACAATTTTGGTGCCCAATAATCCTAAAATTGTAAAAGAATTAAAACAAAATTCAACTTCAAGTTTTTTTAAACCTTTCATATGTGTAACATACAATACTAGAATATGCAAATTTGATAAATTATTTATTCTGATTTTTTTTTTTTTGATTTTGTGCTATATTTGATAATGAAATAAAAATCAATATTTAATTAAAAAGATTAAAAAACAAGAATATTTTTTTGTGCTTTATCACTCTTTATAATGTATTCCTATTTCCATAACACATTAGGCTGGTTATTTATTTATTTTTGAAAGGTTTTAGATTAAATCCCGAATTCATATGGCTTGGCAATTAAATATATCTTTAATCTAATTGGACAACATTCTTAACATTATCATAGCCATTTGACGGAAGACACAGGTGTAAATGACGATTACAATCTTAAACATAAAAGAGGTCAGCTGACAGCGATGGTTTTGACGACGGCCGAGGTGGAAGATCATCGATTTCCCGCGGCGGAGGTGACATAGCATCGACTTCTAGCGCCGCTGATGGTGATCTCAGCCTTTAGTGGGGAAAGTGAAAACAAAATGACATGGAAGAATAATCATAGAAAGAATAAATCACAAATTAATAATGAATTAGAACCGTTAATATCATTTTATCTTATAAAATTAGCACCATATAAAATTAATTTTCTAAGCCTACATTTTAAATATTTTTTCATCATCTTATCTTCTAAAATGTCAATTACTAAACATATATATATATCATTTTTTTTATCTTATATTTTCATATAACTCTAATAATTTATCTTAACAAATGAAAATTGACTAAAATACCTGACAAAACATAAGCTTGGGTTCAATTTTGACAGAGTTCCAGCAAAAGGGTAGGCGCTACTGAAAGTTTTGTGCAGGTACTATCCTTCATCTGTCAACACTCAGTAAAAATTTAAGGAAATAAACAAATGCCAAATACTATAAATAATGGGGTACATCTCTAACGCAGTTAAAAATCTTTCCTTCCTAAATCTTATTTGTTTATTTTTAAATAGATAAATATAATTTAATTATTTTTAATACAATAAACTATTACTGATTTTAAATACTTAAATGGAGGGTTAACGTGGGGAATGTAGCCTCCTCAATCCACTATGATGACAAAATAGTAATACTTCATGCGACCTCCAAAAGCTAGGGCACCAGCAGATTCTGTGAAACAAACAGACCAAGGGGAAATGTCCAAACTCCAAACAAATAATACTTCAAGAAGAATATATTTCTTTTCCCATTTTACTTCTGGGTTTGATTGGGTGTGAGTGAGCTGCAAAACGGCGAAATAAGCACCATCTGATATGCTTAGCAGAGTCTTTTACAACTCCAGCTCAATGAATTGCGTAGTTTCGGACTTCAGATGGCAAACCAGTGCACGTTTTTTCTGATGCAACAAACACACAGTACACAAAAGAGACTAAACGTAATCTCCCAACTAGCTGCAGCATAATGAGCAGAGCACCAAATTCCGCAAATTTGCTGCATTTAGAAACAATCTATTCTGTGAAATTCCAAATCCCTGTACTGATAATTCAACAATTAACAGATAGAAGGAATTCTATTCAGCAGAAGGAGGAGGAGCTAAAAGAAGAAGAAGAAGAAGAGGAAGAAGAAGAAGAAGAAGAGCTAAAAGAAAAGAAACTTTACAGCGGTGGCAGCCAGCATTTCTAATACATTCAATGTCAAGGTAATCTCCCAACACTAGCTGATCAAGTTTGGAGTCGTTAGCTGGAGCGACTCATAGGCAGCAGTTATCATGTCCCACCGAGAGTTTTTTTCTGTTCTTATCACAATCAACCTCTCGCTATCTCTCCAAATTCAAAGCTGACTTTTCCCTGTTAAATTTGTGGAGCAGCAGCATTATCCAGCACCTGATCATGGCCACTAACATCCAGATTGGATTTCTCGGTTGCTCCTGAATCACCGGTGCGATTACATGTACTAGCCACACCCATGACATCAATCCCGATATTCGAGCCGGCAGAATAGACAGCAGTAGCAGCATAGGGCACCGGCCCAAATCCAAGCATCCCGAAGCCATTCCAAGGATTCCCAGGGGTCCAAGGAAACCCATATCCCATTGCATTACATCCACCCATGGGATATCCACCGGCATAAATACCTCCATAATAATACCCTCCAGCACCACCATACATGGGATAAGGTGCTTGGCCTGGATAAATCTCATATCTAGGGCTACAAGGATGGTAATTCTCTCGATGATAACCATCAAAAGACGAAACTTTTCCACCACCACCACCAACCCTTGGGCTACAACCACCATAACCATTTCTACTCGCCTCCTTCGGGACAGCCCTCTTAACCTCCACGAGCTTCCCGCCCACCTTATGAAAGTTATTCTGCATGATATTCTCAACAACTTCTTCAGAGTCAAAGGTTATAAACCCAAATCCTCTGGGCCTGTTGGTCGTGTTATCGTGCATGACAACTACGTCCTTAATCCTACCAAATCTCTCAAAGTAACTCTTGAATTCCTCCTCTGTTAGATTAGCTGACAAACCCCCAACGAAAATCTTTTTAGTCCTAAATTGATGGTCAGTGTTGCTACCACCACAATTACCGTTACTGTTTCTAGACAAAGCTCTACTGCTCTGCTGTTGCGAATGTTGATGGTCTTGTTTATGTGAATTTTGTTGCTGTTCAGTTCTGGGTATAGCTTTTTTGACTTCTACCTATATAGAAACACACAAAAATAAGAGGAAAGTAAAACAACCCAGAATCCAAATTGAACATACAACTACAATAAACTAGCAATCGCAGAGATAAGATTTCAGCATACGGAGAGGGGTTGGGGGGTAAGGATTGTAGAAACAGACCGTTCTTCCTAAAATTACATGGCGGTCATCCAGCGCTCTGCCGGCGGAAAATGGGTCGGAGAAGGTGACAAATCCGAATCCTCTAGGGCTTCCAGTGATCCGATCTTTTGCAATAACAGAGGACAAAACATTACCATACTGAGCGAAATGATCTTTGAGAATGTCTTCGTTTGTTTCCCAAGATATTCCTCCCACGAACAATTTCCCAAGCTCGAAATCAACCATGACTGCCTCGATCCCAAATAAGCCCTAACACAATCAGATAAAATCGAAAACCCTAGAAAACCTAGGGTTTCGTCAGAAACCGTGAAAAGCAAAAGCTCCCATCAAGGTAGTAAACAGTAATTTTTGCGAGAGTCGTACCCGACAACTAATAACGACTGGATCTCAAAGGCCCAACAAAAGCATTTGTCAATTCCTTTTAGACCATTTTTCATGGGCTGAATAGTCAATGGGCAGGCCCAACTTCTCATTTTTGTAAAATTGGATTATCTCAATTAGCTTGAATTGAAGCATTAGAATAATACAGTTAGTGTTTGACCCAGATAAATCTGTACTCGACCCAAGTGGTAGAATTGGTGGTGGCATGAACATAAAACTCAAGGGTTTCTTTATATTTGATTTTTCATTTATTTATTTATTTATTGTAATAACTATTTTTTCCTATAATATAAAAAAAGAGAGAAACCTTTCCCTCATTTTATATTTACTCTTATGGCACGAACACTAAACAACAAAGAATACTTACTTTTATTCTTAATTTTTATTTGAATTAATTTTATTCTTAACTAATATATTCTATCAAACTGAATGTTGTAATTTCATCGAGCATGTTAGCTATTGGTATTTTTTTCCTGTAATTAATTTCATTTAGGTAAAAAAATTAATTATCGCAAATAATTAATAATTAAACCAAATAATAAACTAATTAATTAAAAAAAATAGAAACTCTCTCCTCTCAAGGCCAAGGGCCCCATCCGCTATTGCTTTCTCCCACACCGTTGCCCCCTCTCTCGCCACCCCTGCCCCGGCCGCTCCATTTTCATTCCTTCCTTTTGGGAGCAAAAACCGTACACAAACATTGATAATTGAAATTGGGATGATCCAGATGGGTTGATTTTTTTTTTAATTAAAAATATATATTTATTAAAAAATATTTAGAGATACAGAATAATTAAAAATAAAATATATAGATAAAAAATATTATCTAATCTAATTTAGAATGAAAGAATCGAATAGTTTATGTGACGATTGGGAAATATTTTTACTAAGATTTTATTAATATTTATTCAAAAAAGTTATTGATTATGAAAAAATATTAAAAAAAAAATTAATAAATATTTATATAAAAAGTTCAATGAAAAAATTTTTAAAAATTAATATTTATCTAAAATAAAAACTATATTTATAAAAATTGATGTGCTTCTGGATTCGAATTTTGAATAGATTCGGTTGATCCTCTTGATGTGATTTCGGCTCTATTCCCTGAGTTAGATCCTGCACACCACTAAACAGAACTGGAGGTCAGTGTGTCGGCGGGAAGTAGTCCCACCGAAAACACTCCGACGCTCAAGTCAGTCAAACAGTTTTTGAAAGAAAGAAACTGAAATCGAGAGAAAGAGAGAGACAAAGAGAGTGTTTTTTTTTAGACGTAAGAGAGACGTGAGGTCTTCTTAAATCTCAAAAGTGAGAAGGCAGTAAACAGCCGTGAGGGCTCGCTTGTTGCCTTAGGGTTGTTGGAGAATGTTGATGGCAGAGAAAGCGGATCTCTGAGAGCAATTGTTCGAATTACAGAAAGTGTATGCAACTGAGAGGATGATTGAAAGCCTGCCATAGATGGTGAATCCAGGGTTTCTTTTATGGTGGAAAGGGCGATCCTCCTTCTTTAGAAGAAGGGATTGCCTCCGTAATCTGCTGGCTGGCTTTCCTTTGGGTGCCAGCGCCATTTGACAAATCATGCTTGATAGTTTCCTTCTGAGGCGGCCAACAGCTTTCCAAATCGGACGCTTTTCTTCTGTGCGTGTTACCGTTGGAGTGTCCCAATTGGCAAGAAATTGGATAAATCTAGCGCCTTCCTTATGTGAAGGGCACCAATTCTGTCAATGTCCTTTTTGAGTGCCAATTGGGATCGTGGAAGATACTTGGAAAGCTGTGGTTGGCCGTCTGATAAGTCGTGGGCCCAAATGGACCAGGCCCGTTACTGTAGAAAAGCTTCTCTGGGCCTAGTACGTAGAGCGCGGACGGTCAACGTCTGAGTTGACCGTCTGCGTGTGTGTTGGCCGCCTTCATGGAGAACGATGGGAGAGTCGTTGTTAGTCATTTGATGGGCTGTGAGTTAGAATGGAATAGGCCAATCACTGTAGAAAAGCCTTTTGGGCCCAATCGTGCCGTGTATGGACGGTTAACTTTGAGTTGACCGTCTACGACCAAGTTGACAATCCAGATGGTCAACGCCAACGTTGACCGTTCTGGGCCTTTCAGTTTCTGGGCCCATTCTTTAACTGGGCCGTCAAAGCGCTGATCGCCCTTCTTGGGCTTCCATTGGTCTTTTGGGTCAGCCTATTTTTTATATGCCCATCAAAAATAATAATAAATTAGGCTCAGTAAACTATTTTCATATGTGGTCATGCCTTGCTTAGAAAAATAATTGGGTTTAGGTTTTTGGTTGTACTGGGTCCTTGGTGTCTTATCTTGGCTATATACATGGGGAAGGCATTAAAAATAGAGTAATATTTTGGATGTATATTTTAATTATTATTGATATATTTTTGGGTGACGTAACGATAATCAATCTATATGAGATCCAAAGGTTATTTGATGGTTGATATATTAGGGTTCAAATGAAACTCAAAGTATCCACTTTTAATGGCTGATAGGTATAATAGTTAGCTTTATGCGCCAATGGAAAGGAGCTCGTGCACACCTAGCCGTAAGGTTGGTGCATATTGGGTGTACAAATAGCAAATGAGCTTATTTAGAATAGTATCTTTCATACGTGATGCATATATAATAAACACTCGTGCGATTCTAATAAAAGGCGCTTATGATTGTGCATGAGTTGGCGTACATGCACAACACGCTAATAGTATCATACTTGATAGGTGTATGATTAGCTTACATGCATTTGTCTACATATGAAAGTTATTTCAATCATTTTTAGCTCATTTTCTAATAATTTAAGGAGAAGGGAGAGAAAGAGAATGGGATAATAGAGAGAAGAATAAGAAGGAAGAGATTTTGAAAAAAAATCTCAAAGGATCTATAATATTTTAATTAAGATTAAGATAGGTAAACTTTAAGCTTTATTTTTTACATTGTTTTTAAAATTTTTAAAATTTTTCTTCTTGATTATCTAAAATCTGAGTTTTGTATTCTCAAATTATATCTTATTTGAGTTTACTTGGGTTTGAGTCTTTGGATGTCATATTATTTGATTAAATAGATTGAGAAATTAGATGTTAAATTAAAATCTATTTGACAATATCTTATAGTGAAGGTTTTTATATCTTTTATCTTGAAGTCACTGATAAAGTTTTATCCAACGTCGTAGCCTAAATTTTTAAACCTAGTTTTTAAGTTAGTAATTTAGGTCATAACAATTGATTGTTTTTTATATGAGCATATCAGTATATGATGTATACTGTGAACGAGTATTTGATTCAAGAGATTTTAAAGCTAGCTCTTGAACATTTTAATCAAAATCTCATACATTACAAGTCATGATAAAAGTTTAAATATACAAAACTTGTTTCTCAATTTATTATTTGATCTTCAAGTTAATATTGCTCAAGACAAATTAGAATGCAAATAAATAAAAAGATAAGGAGATAATCTTTGGGGTGACAAGCTCCTGTATAGAGTGTACTCAATAATAGTTGATTATTTAAATGAAAAACTTATAATCTTAGATGCAAACTTAGATACTTCAAACGCGCGGTTGAGTAAGTCTTTTGTATGCTTTGCGATTGAGAGAATGCTCTATTAAGCTAGTGATGTCAAAGATGCAAAATATGACACATTCTATATCGAGGGGCTTATTTTCATAGATACACTAGGTCATGAAATGGTTTAAGGACCTTTCCATGTTGTTAATTTACTCAATGCAGTTGTTATTTATCAGCTGAATTCAATATAACTAAATTAATTTATCACATTAACTAAGTATTCACTTAATCCTCGTAATTATTGTGAGTAAATTGGATATTTATTAGTTGTGGTGATGATTTATAAGTGTAATGGGTCATCCTATACAAATTATTATTTATATGATTTTTCTGAACAATGTGCTTTATTAGTTGTTGATATTATATACAAACTGACAGTGATCTTGTTAACTTTTATTAACATACATGGTCAATTTAATTATTTTGTTAGAATTAACATTTTGAAATGATATTATATTGTCGAATTAGGTACAATTTATTAATTCAAATCAAATCAAATTAAACTAAACCACACGTACTTGGGCATGTACATAAATATATAACAAATAAAACTTTTTCATTCTAACCGAAGATATATTTGTTACACATATCTTCGTTGTGCTTTTAAATCCATTTTCAATGTAAATTGTTAAATTTTTAATTCTGTTAATATTTTAATGTGCCTATATTATTAAATATTCACATTTATTATCGGTAATGGCCACATTTCAAGCAAATTATTATGCTACTTTATTTGACATATATATTATTATCATATTAAAATTAATGCTTATTTAACTTTGTATATAATATATTCAATTAAACAAAACACTCTTAATACTAAAAAAATTTAGTATTACAAATCATATGAATCTTTCAAAGAAAACCAATCCGTATACTGACAATTTAAATAATTTGATTCAATTAATACTTTGGTTGGATTTGGTAATAATTTAAATCATAATAAATGGTTTGGTTGTGAATTATCATATAATCTGTGTCAAATTTATCCGTTCTCATATTGTATTTTATTATCCAATGCATTAATATTTTTTAAGTAAGCAAGAAATTATATTATTAAAAATATTAATATCATAATAAAAAAATATGATTTTTTAATAAATAATGAGCCACGGGCATGACTGCTTAGGGTTTTGGGACTCCTTTAGTAGAAGCAACCTAAAGACTAGACCTTAGACAAGGCATGCATGAACAACGTCCGCCCTAAAAACTCGTTCTTTACCACAAGAAAACAAAAAACCTGACGAGACATGCCTTTGGGGGATTGGATTTCTATAAATATTCGGGCCATATTTTATTTATTTTTACATATTTTTAGATGATTTTAATTATTATTTATTTATTCAAACTAGTTTGTCTGCGTAATAATTATTAAATAGACAATATGACAAGCCGCAGTGTATTACTACATTTAGCTTTTTTATTTGTAATATGGGTTTGCGATTTTAATTTTATTTTCATTTCTTTATAACAAGATATTATTTTTTTAATTTTAATTTTAGTGTTATTTTGTATACGAAAATATTGGGACTTCCTTAGTATTGATTTTCTTCCTATTTTTTTTATATTTTATTTAAAAATTTTTGGCACCACACTCATAAAATAATGTAACTATGAATGAGGTCAATGTAAGGTGATTTGATTTACATGGACTAGTAAAATTATTATTAAAATAAAAAACATTAATAATAAAATTTAAAAAAAAAGAAAAAGAAAAAGGCTTGTGAATGTTTTTCAGGATATTTAAAATAATAAATAATAGGATTTCACTCTTTTATTTTATTAATTTGCTAAAATATTTCATCGTATATGGATTTGATCATATTTAATTTCGTATTAATTTAATTTTACAATCTTTACCATTGTTATTATATATATATATATATTATTTATTTTTAATTTGATAAAAAATGAGTAGATTTTCTGATTTTTAAAAATATGACGGGGACGTATTGATTTCCATGCATCAGATTTCATATGATTTTTTAATTATGCAAGTTGGCAACTAACAAGGAGTGGGCCCGGTCGTCGAGCTGTCGGCCGTATGGGGGCGAGAGCTCCATTTCTTAACCCGTACCCCCGAAAATATTAAAACTATATTATTATCACAAATAAATTAATATTATCATTTTTTTATTTAACTTAAATTATTTTTATTTTATAAAATAACACACAACTTACATACGTACGTAGCACCATTTCATCATATTTTCTAAATTTTGTTATCTCATAATTAATGATAATCTATTTTTAAATAATTATTATAAATATAAAATATAAAAGTATTTTTTTAAAAAAAATTTCTCTTTTTTATGACTTTTATATTATAAATATATTTATAAGAATAAATTTTATTATTATTTTTAATAAATAATAAAACAACAGTATATTTTTTTTAAATTAATAGCAGTAATAATTGGTGTTATAAAGTCCATATCATTTAATTTTATTAAATTATGAGTGGCGCCAAATTCACCGCACTGGTCGTTGACGAGTCAACGTCACATCCACAGTATCGTCTCCCCTGCCCCCCCACCTCTCTGTTGTCTTCTCCTTGAGATTTTGTGAGATGGTCGATATCTTTGCTTTGATGATGATGATACGTCATCAATTTAATATTCAAATTAATTATTTTATAATTTAAAGTTAAAAAAAAATTCATTTTTACTTTTCCTTATAATCGGATGAGATTTCGAGTTTATTATTTGTCCTGCATAAAGGAATTATAAGTTTAAATATTATATATAACCATCTATTTATTTTATATAAATTTATTAATATTATTTAATTTATGATTAAAAATATATATATATTTATTTATTTTAACAAAATTAGTCTAATGGGCTTTTATCACATGCCTTGTACGTACGTATTTGAGGCGTCATTTCAACTCTCCGTCAACCCCCGATTGCAGCACCGCACGTCATAATTGTATACTGTGTTAAAAATAGCTATATTTTTAAAATTTTTATAATATTAAAATTTATTAAATATTAAATTTAATATAAAAAATAAATTTAAGAAAAATAATTATTTAGGATAGTACCTGTAATATTTAAAAGTTAACTATTAAATTTTGTAATTCATCAATTATAATTATTCTCACAAGTGGGGGTAAGATATCTATATCGAGTGTTTAAAATTTGGGTAATAAAATCATCCGATATTTTATAATTTTATCAGTTAAAGTAATTTGATAAAAATTAGAATTATAATCAAATTTGATTAATTAGTCCCCTATGGAGAAGGACCGTCATTCTTCTTATTTGAACCGTCGAATGTAAAATCTGACGGTCACGTATTTTGGATGATTAAATTTAAAATGAAACGGTGCACGTTATATTATCCATTCAAAACGTATAGGCTGTCGGATTTTACATCCGACGGTTCAAATGAGGAAAACAACGGTCCTTCTCCATGGGGGAGAAGGACGCCCCCCGGATCCTAGATAAATGGTGGGCTAGTTTGGATATAATGATCAACTGATTTTTGAATACAATATATTTTTACTAAAATTATAAAATATAACGTACAAAATTTATATTATCAAAATACTCCTGTATTATGTTAATAAATAAATTATAAATTTTAATAATAATTTATCACCTAATTACTAATAACATAAATTTAATATAACTATAAATATTTATTTATTTTTAGTCTCAGTGCATTGTAAAATACATTTACCCAAATATTATTAATAAAATTATATTCATTTCTCAAGTAAAATATTTTTATAAATAATAAAACAAGATAATTATACTGAATTAAAAATATTTTACTTTTTTTTTCTAATTTTTGTGTATATATATGTACATAATTAGTTTGGGTTTAAAATTTATAATCCAAAATTGAACCCAAAAAGTTTTATTCTTACATATATATACGACTTAGAATATTTAACTCTTATTTTTTTTTATTTTTTTCCTTTTTTTAAAAAAAAAAACATCAGCTGAATATTGAATGAATCATTTATTAAATCATACAAAATAGTGCTGCTCTGTAAAAATATCAAAATAAGATCCAAAGTATGTTGACAAGCAACATGTTTGCCCGACTAGCCAGATCTTCTCTTACACAATTTGATACGTTACTGTAAAATATAATTATTTATATATCCATATATATTAAAAATAGCAGAAATATATATGGGTTTTATTTTATTTTAATTTGTTCTCTCTCGATAGTAATTTTAACAACTTTGATATAAATAAATATATAATTTAATATATAAATATTATTTTTTATTGGTATATATCAGCATTTATTATATAAGAAGGTGCAAAGAAAGTGAAAAATTAAATGTATATTGACGTATAGCTACGAAAATAAGAAAATGACTCTTGTTTAATGCGATTCATACTCTCTTTATTGCTTCCATTTTTTTAAGATGAATATCTCCGCTCAGTTTCGTTTTCTAGGAAAAATAAAGTCGTATATTAATTTCTTGAATTTTCTTAGATATAATTTTGTTAGAAGTTTAATTAAAATATTGTTGCGTTCCAAGTTCTTAATTATCATACGGATTAGTGAGCCTTCGGATTCCTCGTCGTCCGGAGGTGATCACAAGCGGGTTCGATCTCCGTCGTTATTAACCTGAAACCTACACAACACAACTAACAAATAAAAGGTCAACGGTCAGCGGGATTTCTTTCACCAAAAATACTCTGATACTCAAATCAGTATCATTCCATAATGAATGGAACGGGAGACGCATGCTTAGAGGTGCGCAAAAATATGATGAGTGTGCGGTGAAAGTATATGTATGTAAGAGTTAAACTCAATGAGCAGTTGGTGGGAGGCCTGGCTCCCTATGTGCACCGCGATGGGTGGCTAACTTTAGTTGCCTATGAAAGGTTGTGAGAGATGAAAGCTGGTCATGAGTTTGAGAGTTGGAGCTTCACGGAGCGTATGTCTCAGTGCCAGACTCAAATCACCAATTTGGAATTGATCGATTGATCAATCCCTTCTCCTGTAGAAAGAGAGGGGATATATAGGCTCCAGAAAGTGAAGCTTTGGGCACGAGAATTCTTTCTGCACAGATTCACCGGCCATTGACCTACTGGTGGCTCCGAATGCTTGGAGCCTTTTTAGAAAAAGTGATCTACATCAGATCACCCTGGCCCTCGCCAAAACCCTGATTCGCCCAGGCACCAGAGCCGCCGATGCTGGCCAGACCCTAAAGGTTCATTCTGAGAAGACCGCAGCGATAAAATTAGCACCCGTAGCAGCAGTCCCAGTAGGGGCGCGATTATGACGCACTCCCCTCACAGGGACTCTACTTTTCACCTCCTCTCCAGAAGGCACATATGATGAACCAGGCACGGTCGAGGCCATCGGCGACGCACTATCCCAGGGACAAAATGTCCCATGATAGTTTTGTCGTGATCATCCCGCGCACTGGTGATCATAATGGCTATTGGGGAGGTGTATGAAAACAGAGGAGTGGACGAGCTGCCCTCGTTAGCACGAGGAAGCGCCCGTCATCAGGGCGTGAGGACAGTCTCCGACAGAAGCT
Organism: Nepenthes gracilis; assembly: GCA_033239525.1. Classification (NCBI taxonomy): domain Eukaryota; kingdom Viridiplantae; phylum Streptophyta; class Magnoliopsida; order Caryophyllales; family Nepenthaceae; genus Nepenthes; species Nepenthes gracilis. Next base: position 14,215,079 of record BSYO01000016.1, on the reverse strand, counting down.
CCGAGTCTCCAGCAATTTCATTTGATTCCTTCACGGATTCCCACTTGGAGCAGGGCGAGCTAGGGGGATATCATTATTTCTCCAAGAATCAACTAAGGTATGGATCCCACCAATTGGAGAACTCCTCTATTTATAGAGGAGCCAGTGACCTATTCATTTTCAGCGAGGCGCCATGCCTAATGACTGTCCATCACTAAACAGGAAAGTTCGCAGGGCTGGCCGAGATTCTAACATGCGAATCCTTCCATTTAGGACAGTGAGTCTCTGCAGCGTTCGGAAAGCCCACGTGATCATCTAGGGAAAGCGCGACTCCAGATAAGGACAAAATCCAGCGCATCTCGAGGAAGGATATGTGGTGAGCGACTGGACCCTCGTGGACATGTCAGACATCGACTGCAAGTCGGCCTAGGCATGGGGGGCTAGTGTTGAGTCTAATCCCGAAGGAGCCTAGAACTCGCAAGGCCCTATCCAGGAAGTAGCAGCCTAAATAGACTATTTAGCTCAGGATTCCAAGCAGTTTACGTGGTAGCCAAACGTCTGTAGTCAATTAGCGTTCCCTACAACTCATTAATGCGGCTGCAGGCGGCAAACACAAGGCAACAAGATGAGCCATTAAGAAAGATGTTAACTCTGCTAGCCGCGACTTGTGTCGTTCTTTACAACTAACTAGCCAATCATTGTGCGAAAGGTAGATCAAGCGTAATCAGCAATGCACAACGGTCTCCTTAATGTCACAAGATGACAACTGACACCACGGACCGCCACCAATGGGTCAACGGCTGGCAAATCTATGTAGAAATGATTCTCGCGCCAAAAGCTTCACTCCCTGAAGCCTATATATCCCCTCTCCTTCTACAAGAGAAGGGATCGATTGATCGATCAATTCCAAATCGGTGATTTGAGTCTAGCACTGAGACATACGCTCTGTAAAGCTCCAACTCTCAAACTCGCGACTAACTCTCATCTCCCACAGCCTTTCACAAGCAACTAAAATTAGCCACCCATCGCAGTGCACAAGGGAGCCAGGCCTTCCACCAACCACTCATTGAGTTTAACTCTCACATATATACACTCCTACAGCACACTCATCATATTTTTGCACACCTCTAAGCATGCATCCCCCCTTTCCGTTCATTGCGAAAAGATATTGATTTGAGCGTCGGAGTATTTTCGGTTGGAGAAATTTTGCTAACTTCTGACCTCTTATTTGTTGGCTGTATTGTACAGGTTTCAGGTTAATAGCGACGGAGATCAGACGCGCTCGTGATCACCTCCGGACAATGAGGAATCCGAAAGTTTTCTAATCCGTACGGCAATTAGGGATCCGGGATGCAATAAATGTATTTTTTTTTTAAATAAACAGTCAAAGTTAATTGGATTGTCAAATATTTTATTATAACAGAAAAATACGTGGAGAAAGTTTTGAAATAACACTTCAAAATAATAGGAACAAAATTAAGAAAATATGATATAATTAAAATAATCTGATGATTGGAAGAAAAATCTATATTTGAAGGATGAGACGTTTGAATATTTCATGGAACAAAACTTAGATAATTAGTATTGACATTTGAACAGAGAAATTATTTTTGTTATAATTTTTTGTAATTTTATATTTTCTGGATTAAATTTCTATATGTTTTAGTATTCATTTCGTAAACAATATAACAGATGAATGAATAGATTTTTTGGGATATTTGAACTAATATATAACTTATTTATAAACGAAATGTTATGTAAGATAATTTTTGGTTTTCATCTTTCTATACTCTATGGATTTGTAATTTATTATATGCAATATTACAACATGCTGGAACACTGAAAAAATTATTCTATCTCATAACTTTAAAGAATTTAATTTACAAGTAAATTTACATCTATTTCTCTTTGTTGTATCCATCACGAAGTGGGGTTTTTTCCCCTAAAAAAATCCAGGAAAATTATACACTAAATTTAATATAACATATGAGAAAATTCAAAAAATTCGACAAAAGTATAGTTTGTCCCAAACTTCCCAGTTTCCATTTCATGTGAGCATTTTATCAAGCAAAAATTACATAGTTGATCATGAGCCTCACATTGATGCATCCCAAGAATGCCCTATTCATACATCTACTATATATAGACTTGCTAGTTTAGATAAATAAATAATATATCATATCATTTGATGGTATATTAACATCGATTAATCCATTTTTAAAAAATATTTTTAAAATATTTTTTATGGTATATAAATTGTGTAACATTTATGAGTATATCTGACTTTATTATTTTATGAAAACACAAATATCAAAGACTGACTTAGTAGAAATAGGATTAGAAAATAGATATACTAATATGGTAACATATCAGTAAAAAATTTAGAATATGTAACAACTGTGGAAGAGAGTGTGGATAAGTTGGTAAATATTTTGTACTTCTAGAAGAAAACATGATAGGAGATATAAAATTTATTGAGGATAGGATCATAACATCGATATACTTTATGTTTGATGCCATACACAAGAAAACAATGTAGACAAGCATTAAGTTCTAATTTATTTTGTTCATAAGATTAAAGGAGAACAAACAAGAACTTTCAAAGATACAGAGAAGATTATAGTAAGATGGTATCCTAAAAAGATGCTCGTATGGGATATGATTCTAAATAACTAAGAATGGAGGCTATTGATGGTATAAATTACAATGAGGACAGTTTCTCCCAAAAATTCTTCTAATATAAAATTTGAGATAAAAAGATATTGAATGCTATTAAGAATATGACTAAACTTTTATTCAGTACAACCATTTTATTGAAATTTGTTTGGGTAAGATTTTTAGTGTAGAGTGACAAGTGATTTGATGGTATCTAGGAAGGATGACTTATGATATATTTTTTTAACATTATCTAATCTGTGGATTTTGATTCGTTTTAAAATTTGGGTATATGCCATAGTTAAAAATTTTTGATATACTTTTGACAATTTAGATTTATAATATAAAAATCGTATCTATGTGTAACGATAAAAGTTATCAATAAAAATAATAAAATATTTTGATTCCCTCTTAGTAGGTATAGGTGTAGGACCCAAATGTCAAAAGGATCTAAATGTCTAAATGAATAAAATCGAATAGAGCATGAGAAATAGATTAACTAGAATAAAAAGGTAAATCTTTGTATTTACCAAATTAAAAAGTTATACAATTAAAATATTTATTATTAGAAGTTATTAAGTGACCCATAGATGCGAATAATTAAACTCCAAAATTTGGTATATGACCCAGGCAAAAATGTCAAAGAAGACTAGATTTGACGGATGCAAAGTGTAGAGTAATAATAGTACTTGAAAGATGAGATGGAATATGAAGTGCATTAAACTTAAAAAGATATCCAACTTTATAGCATGTCCCAGTTAGTTTTCCTGCCTATATATCCTGTATATCACAACCATAAGAAAAAATAATAATTTTTTAAATCAAGATCATATAGTTATCGTATAAATAATAATAAATAGGATATATATAAGATAAATGTTTAAAATAGAGAGTTATTGTATAAAAATAGAGCTAATATGACTAACATAGATATAAGATCCATTGGCTGTTTGAATTTTTGGTGTATTAACGATTTCAACTGTGTTAGTGAACTTGTTTTTATCAATAGACAAGTAATGTAATACGTAAAATTAATAATCCAAGTGGGTTACCTGGAAAGGCAAATAGAGCGAGTATAGAGATAGAATTGGTATGGATAGGATTTGGTTGGCAGCTGTACAACGATCCTTAATAAATGGAGCAGAAGGTGAAATAATAGAGTTTAATTTTGTTGGTTTAGTCGGTGATTATTACTATTCGAATTAAATGAAATGTCAATTTTGGTAGAATCATTTTTTTAGGACAATTGTATATAAGATGACCTTTTACATGGTAGTATCAACATATATTTAAATTATATGATTATCAATTATCTGGTCTAGAGTTTTATTACAAAAATTTAGAACCTTGAGTTTATAAGAAAACCGCAAGAGTTTACTCAATATGTTGGGACTTCTTGGTCTAGAGTCAGAAATAAGTATAACAACTATGCTATTAAGTGAAAGACGAGGATGCCAGTGCAACAAAATAGCCCTAGTAGATTCAAATTCGTCATAAAGTGCCATGAAAAATTGAGTGAAATGAAGTCTATCCCGATAATCTATAAATTTTTTTGAACTCTATGTGGAGACTCCCATTATAGTGCACTAGAGGCCAAATGATCATATAAATAATTTATTTAAGAGTAAAAAATATTTATTAATTAGCAAAAATTTTAAATTTTATTATATAACTCAATATAATCTAATATTAATGAGTAAAATCTATAAAAGAGTAACGTTATTATAGAAAGTCTCATACATATTTGACAACTTCAAATCGATCAAATAGCATGTTGATAGGGAATAGATGTATTAGCTAATCATATAATAATTTTATGATTAATATTATTCCAATTTTCAAAACTATCAGTAAAAATCGAGTCTATTTTAGAAGCCTTCTATTACAATAACTTGTGTTCGTTTATGATAAATTATCATAATTTTTGTCTTTTGAGAAAAGTACACATGGATAAGCCTAATAATTATAGTTTGATCCATTGAGGATAATTTGAATGGAGATATATTATTTTGTATTAGAATTTTGATGACTAAGATACCAATATATATATATATAATGGGCTAAAAGAAAGCGGAAAGAGAAATGTGAATAGCATGCAATATGGGGTGCCTGTTCAATGTAATTGGGCCGAACAAGTTAGTGTGTGAAAGATCGAAAACGCAACTTTAAAGGCCGTAATAAAGCAAAAATTGCGTTTTGCTTATTAGGTATGGTCACAAGTGAAACTTTGCATTTTAGTTGTGACAACCATCTTGGGGTGTCACGTTTGGATGCTTCGTCTTCATCAAGGAACGAAGTGCAACATGCCTACAAAAGCACGGTGCATCAGAAAAAATTCTTTATTGTGGTGCCAACGATGGGTGTGAAAGACAAATTTGGGGCAAATAGACGCAGATTGAACACTGGAGATAGGCACATATATTTGGAGGGCCAATGAACACAAATATAAAATCGGAGACCTTTGGAAGTTGAGAAAATGACAAAACCGGTGACCTTTGTATAGTTGGTGATCACAACTCTAAGACCGAAGGTGCATATGGTGCACGAATCTAGGTAAGTGAATACAAATCGTGTGAGGTTGGGGCCATCACAAATCGCGAAAGATGGAGATCCCAATGTCGGATTTTTAAGAAGACGCCAACGATAGCACACTGAACAATCATGAGAAGTCGAGGAAAATGCTAGAAATAGAGGAAGTTGATATTTCAGGCACCATTGTTAGAAATAGAGGACGACAATGATGATGCCAGAGAGAAACACTAAATCTGGAGGTTGCTACCCTTGTTCTTATACCATGTTAGAAATTAAATATATGAATGAAACAGACAATATGAATGAGAGGATTTGTGCATTTCATCTTATATTCATCTTATAATGATAAGCCTCTTATATAGAATAATTATAAAAAAATATTCTGATTCTATACTGTTATATATTTAAAAACTTAATTTTACTTAATTTTATAATATCTCATTAAAAATTTCTTATATGTGATATAAAATAAATAGTTTAAATTATCGTGTTTTTAAGGATTATTTCATTCAATTGATTATCATTAAAATGAATTTTCAATTACTTCATACAATTGATTATCTTTAAAATGAAAATCTATCATTCGGTTGCTCTCTTTTTCGATTTAAAATATTTTGACAATGATAATATAATATCTAAGAATTTATAAGTTTACATATATATACATACTACATTTTACGCATGTTAGGTTTTTATAAAGATTCGAACCCCCTGCCTTTTGGCTAGGAAAATTCTAACCATTTGCACCAACGGTTTGTTGGTGTTAGAAGAGATTTGATCGTCTCTGATATCACTTGTTGGGGAAAAGGGTCGATCGAACAGAATGATATACAGTGAAGGAAAAGAGGAATAAGAAGCACACACATGTTTTATGTGGAAACCTCTTCCTAAACTGAAGAGTAAAAACCACGGGAGTAGAGTTTACAGCATATCAACTATGTAAAATAGGTTACAAACCTCCGAAATGGAGTATCCGCTACACATTCGAGAATGACAAAGAAAAAACTCTTCAGAGCAAACCAAGAAAACACTCCTTTATCTTCACACTTTATTTTTTTCCTTCTTTCTCACTGGTGGTGCACCCATCTCTTTTCCTTCACCCTTGGATCTTACCTCTTTGCACTCTACCGTACGTAGATGCTCTTTCTCTCTCTCTTGCATGCCCAGCATGCGTATATATGATGGTCTGCCCGGAGACCTTCAACTAATAGGCGGGTTGAATGTGGTCAAATGTCTGCCACCTACTCTGCATCCTGCCAACAGCTTTATCCACAAATTCTACAACCTGTCACCTGCACAGACAGCGCACGCGCAGCAGGTCTGCCACCTGCTCTGCTGTCCAACAACTTGCTGCCAGCTGTCCACGATATCCTCAGTTGTTGTTGCAGTCAAGTCCCTTGGCCATTTGTGCCCATTGGCTATCACAAGAGTATTCCGACGTTTCTTTGTTGATTCCATACCAGTAATACCATCTGGTAAATTCTTCCTTCCCAGTCTTAGCCAGTCAACCTTCTGTTGATCGGATCCGATCAACCTTCCATTGACTATCTTCCACAGCCATCCGGTCAACCTTCCTGTTGACCGTCTTTGCCACCCGTCCGCCATCCAGTAGCACTCCTGTAGCCCTCAAACAGTCAACCTCCTGTTAACCGGATTCAACTGGCCGTCTGCCGGTTAATCTCCATTGACCGTTTCTGCCTTCCAGCGGGTCAACATTCGTTGACCGGTTAATACACCACGATGACAAATTAGTTTATTGAATCACCCATAAGAGAGTGACCTACCCCAACACAGTTTTCATATTATCTAAGAGGTAGAGTTATTTAATTTAAATAAAATATAAAATATCTTAACCGTGGGTTATAGAAGAAAGATTTTAACTACTTACACACGCGGCTACTTGTCGTAGTTAGGCGACGATAACTATAATTACATATTTATGAAAATGTTTAAAATAAAAATGAAAAACCATGCACAATGGGAGTGAAAACGGTGACGTTTTGTTTCACAAAACAATGCGTGAACCATATGCGCCACATGAAGCATCTCGTTTTGATTGATCCATTTCTTATATTCAACATATTATAAGAAAACAAGAATAATGAAAAAGGCGCGGCCTGCATTCAGATAACAGGTCATTAACCATGCAGTTAGCAATCCTACTTCGTATACGGGTAAAATAAAATCCTACCTTTTTTTTTTTGAACCGTTAAATTATAAAATTCACTAAAATCAACCGTCAGAATTTTCTCATATTATAAATTAAAAAAAAAATTTGACGATTGATTATATGTTCAGTAGTAATTTGACTGCTCAGACAGAAAGAGCAGGATCCTACATCGTCTGTATTGCTCCCATTGCTACTTTTCACTCTTTACTTGGCCATTTATTTTATTTAAATTATAAGATTATGCATGTTTGTTGGGAATTAAAACGATAAACTTTGGGTTCTAGAATAAGGACAATCGTGTTGCCAAAAAATGATTTTATATATAAATTGAGCGCTTTGTTAAATATAAATATTTTTATGCCAAATAATTATAAAGATCAACCGAGAGTGGAACCATTAAAAATCATAATTGATAATTATTGTTTATATGATTTAATATCTGCATTTTATAAAATTTAAAGTATGGATCTGTTAATTTTTAGAATAAAATATTATGTGCATAGATATATGGAGATATTTTTTATGATGTTTGTGCAAAATAATTTTGATTAAATATTTTTATAATAATATAATTTGGTAGCCATCAAAATAATTTGACTAGATTATTTTCTAAAAAGTAAATCATTAAATGAAAAATTAACATGATTATCCCTTATATTTATTTAATTATTTTATAAATTTAAAGTGTTATAGTTTTTTAATTATTAGATATTATGGTAGATCTAAACGTGTGCCAATTTTTATGTAACTAATTTATTGAATAGGGTAATTAATGAGTATCCTTAATTTTAAAAATAGTTTGGACACTAAAAGAGAATTGAATTATGAAACATTATAAATTATTTGTACAAGTAAATGAGAATTACTATAATTGTTAATTAATGTATTATAATTATATCCAAAAGTAAACTACAATAACACTGTTTATATTTTGTATTTATCTAATATTTGTTATTTTAAAATATTAATGTTAAATATTTTAATTTATTACGATATCTATTTTAATTTTGCCACATTTTGACACCTCTTTCCTTTCGATATTTAATCAAACTAATTTTCTCCGATTCTTTTGAACAAATCTAGTTTCATTTAAGCCACTGAATCCTAACATTGTACTATAGTTGAAAAAATCCCCTGCTATTATTGATAGAGTAGTAAGAAAGAAAAGTCATAATTTAAATCATGGAAAAAGTTAAACAGAATAAGTGTAATATTTATAAGAATTACTATAATGAATAATATTGAGACAACGTTTCCTAAAACTAGGAATGCCAAGGATTTATAAAAAATGAGTTTCAAATTTTAAATTTAATTATGATTAATTAAATTAAGATAAATAAGTTGAGGTCAAATGAAAAAATTAGGTCAAAGTCAAATCTTGGATCAGGTCATATCAACTTGATGGGTATTTGACCGATACCTGACACACGTATATACGTGTTTTGAGTAAAGAGGCCATGCCTGATAGATACCTAAATAGAGTTCAAGTGAGTTTTCCAGTGTATTTGAGTGTGATGCACATCCAAGGGACGTTTGAGTGCGCTGAGGTAGAATGTAAACGCCTGACGCGCTCTCGAAGTAGCACTCGTGCGCCACCTTGTTTGGCCGTGGCGTCTGATATATACCCGATACACGCTCATGCGCTAATATATTATATAAGTCATATTCGATTGATTTTCGATCATTTTTTACCAGATTTTTAGAGATGAGAGAAAAAGAAAGAGAAGAAGTTAGATAAACCATATTCAAGTAAATCAAAGCAATATTTTGATAATTTAAGATTATGACAAGTGCATTCCAAATTTTTTTTCTTTGTTGCTATTTTTTTATTTTTTTAAGTATTTATTATTCTTATTACTCATACATAATGTTAGGTACCTGTCAGATCTCGTTGAGTAAGAAAATTGTAGAGAAAAGAGCAGAGCCAAGAAAAGAGCAGAGCAGAGAAGAGAAGAGAAGAGAGGAGAGAGAGAAGATAGTGAGAGAGAGTGAGGAGAGTCTCACAGAGGGAGGAATTTAGTAATGAATGCTTAACCTTCTATTCTTCCTTTCCCCCACTCATATACACATGAAGGTAACTGTAAGCAAACAATCCTAATAGAGCAAATAATCCTAACAACCTTCAGAGCAAATATTCTATAAAATATTCCTGTGAAATATGGAGATATGAAAATATACCTAACATAACCAATAATAATATTTTCAGTTTATGCTAATAAATCAAATAAAATCCTGATCTTTGAAGGGGGCCCGAGTAGTGCAGGTACTCCTTCTGGTAGCCGGTTGGCTTGATGACAGCGCAGGTGCAGTTGTAGCTGCAAGACCCATAACACATAATGTGTTTTCATAGCTAAGATAATGATACTTCACATGCATGAGTTCTCACTCCCATTTCTTATAATTTCTAGAAAAATCATGTTTTTAATTTATGTGTTTTGAATTATTAAGTTATTTTTCAATAATTTTTTTATATGTATGTGTTAAATTTATGGTTAAATGACTCTCATATATTTTAAATTCATACACAATATTCTATATGTTAAAATTTGTTAAATATATAATTTATATATTCTAAAATTTCTTAAAATTTGCTCTATATATTTGCTTATAGAGAAGAATTGCTCATGATTTTCTATACTAATTTACCAAGAATAATTCTACATATTTAAAAACCTTATAATTTAACCTCTAATTTTTTAAAATAAGTATGTGTAAGTTTTTACACAAATTTTATACAATAAATGTAAAGAAATTGATAAAAATTGAAGAAAAAACTCTATGATCTGGTAAATAATTAAAATATTTTTTTTAAAAAAACAAATATATATAATTATTATATAAAATTATGTAAAATTTTTATCTATTTACGCATTGAAAATTATAATAAGTTCAGCAGTAGTATATTATCTTACGCCTTAGTATATAATAGTGGTGATCGAGGTTTAAACCTATTATCCGTAGATACAAGTGGTGTTTAGCCTCATCTATTGAGTTATATGTACGATGACCCACTTACGGATATTAAATAGTAACGTAAGACCTTTAGTTATATGAAAATAAATAAAATTTAAATTTAATTTTTCGTTAACCCCTTCAAATTAGCAATTCTGTCACTTACACGATGAATAGGGATGGTCAAAATGACATCTCAAATGATTAGAATTAAAAATATTGGTTATTTGATGATATATTTAGTTCCCGATTAATAACTTATAATATTTATGTTATTTAAAGTATGGTCTGTAATTCAATAAATATATATTAATTTTTATAGTATCGGTCTATTTGGATGTAATTTACTATGATTTTTGAATTAGACATGCTTTTTTAAGTAAGGTCTGACGTCATAATTTGGTCAGTGTTCAGAGTTACTTTCAAGTATGACAAATTTAGGTCCTGCAATTAGAATTATTAATGAATATTTATTTTGACCGGTTGCAATTTTAATGCGAAATTCACATTTATCATTATTGTGGGACTTTTAACCTAATAATATAAGTAATCAAGAAAATAAATTAATTTTGTTAATTAATGTCAGAAAAGGTTTTGGGATGCAACATGATTTACTAAAAACTATTACAAATTATATTTGATGTATAAATTAGTTTCTTGTGGGGATGCTAATGAAAAAACGTACCATCATGAAATTTATTAGTACTCAAGTAATGCATAAATTTATTCTTGAAATAATTAATTTGACAGAAAAACTTATAGTCAGTTGGTATAGATGTGAATAAATCAATCATTATTTAATTTATCATTAATTCACTTCCTCCTAAGTTAGATGTTTTTAAATTTATTATAATTCTATTAAAGACAATTAAAATATAAATAAATTGGAAAGTATATTGATGCAAGAGGTGGGAGACTTAAATAATACGGAATTATCTAATAAATTCAGCATATTATAGTGGTAAGGGAAAGATGAAAAAAAAAAGAGCATTCCTTAATGTCAAATCATCAAAAGTAAAGGAACTTCATTCTGGTTCAAGGATTCAAAAGAATTGAAGCATTAACGGTACGTTTGGTTGCTGGAATAGAATTAGGTGGGAATAGAATAGTTATTCCAGGGAATAGAAATGGATGGTAATAGAGTTGGAATTGTTATTCTTATGTTTGGTTGTTGGAATAGAATAAGGTGGGAATTAGTATTCCATTGTTTGGTTTGTAGAATAGTATGAGGAATAAGGTGGGAATAGTAATAATAATAATAATAATAGTAATAATAATAAACATAATAATAATAAGTAATAATAATAATAATATCTTATAAATAATAATAATAAATATAATAATAATAATAATAATAATATGTAATAATAATACCAAATAATAATAATATGTAATAATAATAATAATAATAATAAACAAATAAATAATAATACCTAATAATTAATAATAATAATAATAAATATAATAATAATAATAATAAATATAATAATATGTAATAATAATAATAATAATACAAATAATAACAATAATAATTTATAATAATAATAATAATAATAATACAAATAATAATAATAATAATTTATAATAATAATAATAATAATAATAATAATACAAATAATAATTATAAAAATAAATATAATAATAACAATAATAATAATAATAACAATAATAATAATAATAATAATTAATAATAATAATAATAATAATAATAATACAAATAATAATAATAATAATAAATATAATAATAACAATAATAATAATAATAATAATATCTAATAATAATAATAATAATAATACAAAATAATAATAATAATAATAATAATAATAATAATAATAATAATAATAATAATAATAATAATAATAATAATAATAAAATTAAAAAAAAGTGTGGGAATTGGTATTCCCACAAGTGTGGGAATAATAATTCCCTGGGAATTGCAATTCCCACATTTGTGCCAACCAAACGGAGGAATTGCAATTCCCGCGGGAATTGCAATTCCTTTCCCCCTTTATTCCATGAACCAAACATGGGGTAACGGTACGTTTGGTTGCTGGAATAGAATTAGGTGGGAATAGAATAGTTATTCCAGGGAATAGAAATTGATGGGAATAGAGTTGGAATTGTTATTCTTATATTTGGTTGTTGGAATAGAATAATGTGGGAATTAGTATTCCATTGTTTGGTTTGTAGAATAGTATGAGGAATAAGGTGGGAATAGTAATAATAATAATAATAATAGTAATAATAATAAACATAATAATAATAAGTAATAATAATAATAATATCTTATAAATAATAATAATAAATATAATAATAATAATAATAATATGTAATAATAATACCAAATAATAATAATAATAATAATAATAATAATAAACAAATAAATAATAATACCTAATAATTAATAATAATAATAATAAATATAATAATAATAATAAAAATATAATAATAATAATAAATATAATAATATGTAATAATAATAATAATAATAATACCTAATAATAATAATAATACAAAATAATAATAATAATAATACAAATAATAACAATAATAATTTATAATAATAATAATAATAATAATAATAATAATAATTTATAATAATAATAATAATAATAATAATAATACAAATAATAATTATAAAAATAAATATAATAATAACAATAATAATAATAATAATAATAACAATAATAATAATATCTAATAATAATAATAATAATAATACAAATAATAATAATAATAATACAAATAATAATAATAATAATAAATATAATAATAACAATAATAATAATAATAATAATAATATCTAATAATAATAATAATAATAATACAAAATAATAATAATAATAATAATAATAATAATAATAAAATTAAAAAAAAGTGTGGGAATTGCAATTCCCACATTTGTGCCAACCAAACGGAGGAATTGCAATTCCCGCGGGAATTGCAATTCCTTTCCCCCTTTATTCCATGAACCAAACATGGGGTAAAAGATATCACTCCTGGAAGAATTTGGAATACTTTAAAAATTGATTGCTATGAAAAAAGACTTAATTTGAAAAAAGAAAAAAAAAGAAAAGAGGTAAGTATCTGACTTATATATTTATTTTGAGTCAATTAACCAAAATTTCTTCTAATACTTATTGGTTTTATTTGAGATTTAATGTTTATATTTCTAATACAATATATGGATATCTTAAAATACAGATCCTAAATTAGAATAATAATTTTATTATTTTAAAAAATAATGTCAAAATTTTTATTTCTATTTGATGGGTACACCAGTAATGGGCTAGCCCAAAGAAAGGTCAACGAGAGCCCAAGAAGACCAGTCAACATTTTTGACGGCCCAGTGAGAAGACGGGCCCAGGAGCTGAAAAGCCTAAGACGGTCAACGCTGACGTTGACCGTCTGCGCCCTACACATTTGGCCCAAATGACGCCTTTCTACAGTAATGGGCCTGTTCCGTTTGGACCCACCACTCATTAGACGGCCAACCACAGCTTTCCAAGCGATCTCAATTTACACCAGAAAGGAAATTGACAAGATTGGCGCCATTCAAAGAAGGAAAGCACCAGATCTTCCCAATTCCTTACAAATCAAGGCACTCCAACGGTAATATGCTGAGGAGGAAAGAAACCCACTTGAAAAGTTGTTGACCGCCTTATAAGGAAACAATCATGATCAGCATGGCAATCGGCATCTGCTCCAGAAAGCAAGCCTGCTAGCAAATTAGGAAGGCAATCGCTCCTTCCAAAGAAGGAGGATTGGCCTCTCAGTTACAAAAGAAGTCATTGAATCCTTATTCAAGGCATGCTCTCATTGGTGCTTTCTTTGACGCTCTAATTGAGGCTTTCATCAACGCTTTCATTGACTCACGCTTTCTGGAACACTTCCAACTGCCTACGCTTTCTGAAAGACGATTGTGTGTTTAGAGAAAATCTGTCTTCTCTGCCGCCCATATTCTCCAAAAACTCTAAGGCAACAAGCGAGCCCTCACGGCCGTTTACTACCTTCCCACCTCTCATATTCAATAAAACCTCACGTCTCTCTTACATTTGGGTCAAACACTCAAACTCTCTCTCTCTATTTTCAATTTCTTCCTTTTGAAGACTATTTTACTGACTTGAGCGTCGGAATATTTTCGATATGACAACTTCCCGCCGATAACGCTGTCCTCTTGTTCGTTTTTGTGGTGTGTATGATTCGTACTCAGTGAACGGAGCCGGTTCAAACCATCCAGAAGAATCCGAATCTGTTTGAAGTCGGATCCAGGTACACATCACTATTATTAAAATTTTTTATTTGTTTCTTTATATTAACTTGTGTTTAAATTTATTAAAAACACTTCATATACCTTTAATTTCTAAAAATATCATTTCTATTTTTAAACTTGATATTCAATGATACTTTTCAAATTTTATAAATAGAAGGGTTAGTTTATATCATTTTGTCAAAACTTTCCTTGGTTTGTGGACCCTTTGCGATGATCTTTACAAAATTAATATTGATCATAATTTTGTTAAAGTTCTGATGACCCTACCCCATAATATAGAAATAGAATATAATTTAATAAATAATTTTTTTTTATGTCAAAAAAGATTGGATCATATTGGATCATACATTTAAAAATAGAATAAACAGATTTGTAAAATAAGAAATAAATTTCTCCTATCTTGATATTTGTGTGAATAGTATTAAATACAAGTAAATAAACATAAAAAGAATGGTGTTATAAGAAGTAAAAATTTTTTAAAAAAATTATTTACATAAATATCTGTGGGCCTTTTGATTCTTCTTACTTAGATAAAAAAATATTTTATCACTTCTGTTAATGACCTTTTAGTTATTATTATATTTGTTTATTATATGAAAACTCTTAAGTTATAAATATTTTATAAATATGCATAATTGAGATTAAAAAATAATTAAATAAAAGTGTAAATGTCATAAGATTGAACAAAAGTGATGAGAATTGTGATGAATATGATGAATTAAAATAATATCTTGGCCTTTTTGGCTAAGCTAATAGAAACACATGGCATACATATTCAATATAGTATGCTGGGGAAGTGACGGCAAGACAATGTTGCTAAACGGCGTAATCATGCTTTGTAAATATGGTTAGAAATATATTAATTAATACCTCTTTATCTAAATTTTTATGGATAAAAGTCTTTAAGACTACTGTATATTTTTAATTAAGTCTCTAATAAAATGGTTCCAAAAGCTCATTTTGAGTTATGTACTCATAGGACATTAAGTCTTCAATGTCTATATATTTGGAAGTGTCTAATCAAGGCTGGAATATACAATCAACTGAAAAAAATTAAAATTTAAAACTGTCAGTGAATACTTTATTTAATATCCAAATAAATCTTAATGGTGTAGGTTTTACTATCCTAACCATTATATAAAAATAATATAAACTGATAATGTTAGTTTTCTTGAAATTTATGAAATCAGTGATAGTAAAGTTGCACGAAATGTAGACATTAAATAAGTGTTGGGTCTAGTCACTCTCTTGTGGGTAACCCAACAAATTGGTTTGTCATCGGAGGATTTGTGGAGAACAAATTCGGAGAACTGTTTCCGGTCAACGGGACGTTGACTGGAGGAGAACAGTGGACGGTCAATAGAGATTAACCGACAGATGGCCAACTGAATCCGGTCAACAGGAGGTTGATCGTCTGAGGGCTGCAGGAGCACTGCTGGATGGCGGACGGACAGCAGGAGACAGTCAATAGAGAGGTTGACCGGATGACAGTAGAAGACGGTCAACAGGAAAGTTGACCGGATGGCACTGAAGACGGTCAACGAAAAGTTGACCAACAGAGTACTGGGCCTTGGAGACTATGAAAAGTGGCAGCTGACAGTGGACAGATGTCTTTTCAGGATTGATCGATAAGCGAGCAGTTGGGCTGCAGAGCACGCGTCTGCACAGTGCAGAGCATGGGCCGTCTGCAGGGCATGGGCCTGCATGAAGCTCGGAAACTGGTGAAGACGTGGCACCTATTATCTGCAAGTGGTGACTAGCTGGACAGATGGGATTAGGTGGAGCCATGACGTCTATATATGAGCACCAATAGCTTCCGGAGGAGGTGGCCTTGAGCTGGTTCAGAGGTGCCCAGAGTGGTAACCAGGCTGGTGTGGGAGACTGTTGGGAATCACTCCCGTGAAGAAGTCCGTATGATTGAATAACTTGGGCGGAGCACGAAGGTGCCGTTGTATAAAGAAATGAAGTTCCGGTCAACGAGAGTTGACCGGATGGACGGTCAACGTACTATTGACCGGTTTGGCGGAGAAGTAGGCCAGTTTCTCTAAGAGATTTCAAAAGAGCAAATTTCAGACGGTCAATGGAGATGTTGACCGTCCTTGTTAAGAACGTGGACGGCCCACTGTGCGCCGCCCGTCAGGAAATGCAAAACAGTGCCAGCTCAGCAGATTTTCTGGAGATACATGATCTCAAACGGTTTTACAGGAGCCGTATTTTTAGACAGGGGAATATTCATATTGTTAGAAGGAATTGTTTCTGTCCTTTTATGTATTGAATATTACCCCATATATATTTTTTTGTAAGTAGAGTGACAGTGCATCAGTGTGTGAGTGTAAGAGAAAAACGGTGAAGGAGTGTTCTTCGATTTCTCTTTGTTCTCTACTGTTGTCTCTAAAATTCTCACATAGTGAAATACATTTTCGTGGACGGATTGTCCCGTGATTTTTTCCTTGATTAAGAAGGATTTTCCACGTAAAATCTGGTGTTCATTGTTCTTCGTTCTCATCTCTTACTGTTTCGTTTAATCGGGAAAGTAGTCCGCCCTCTTTCCCAACAGAGACAACACCAAGGGCGCTGTGCGTCGACCGCTATATGCGGGGGTGAAACGGCGGTCGTCGTTTTACCAACACTTATAAAATGAGAGAGGAGTACACCACCAGTGAGAGAGAAAAAAAAACAGAGAGTAAAAGATATGAGTGTTTCCTGTTTACTCCGGAGAGATTTTTCTTTGTTATTCTCGGGTGTGTAGCGAATACTCCATCTCAAGGATTTGTAACACATTTTACATAGTGGATCTATTGGTGGATTTAGTATCCCGTGGTTTTCTCTCTTTGGTTGAGAAGAAATTTTCACGTAAAAATGCTGTGCATCTCTTATTCATTGTTCTTACTAAATGGTGGCTGTCGATGACGGGGGATTCGGACTTTCCGCTGCTGTCGGATCTGGTGGATTCCGGTCTTCCGACCCCAACAATAAGTTAGGGTATAAGTCTATTTCCCATAAATTTTTAGAAATTATAATTTTGACTATTGTTAAATAATTTAGTAACGACGAACAACAAATTAATAATCCCATTTTTTATGATGAGATTACAAGTTGTTGAACAACCATTAAATTCTCAATAAAAAGATTCCAAAGAGAAATGAGATATGTTATTTTAATGACTATTTAATTTATGTATAAGAATATTAGTTTGATATAGTGATATATGTTGATCCAATTTTTTTTTAATAAATCATAAAAAGAAATAATTTTTATATGAATTGATGTCATAAAATACAAATTAAAATAACTGGTACATAATAAAATTTGAGATATCATCAAATTTCATGAAGGTTACAGTACAGTTAGTTATAAATGGTTATTTGAAATCAAATACAAGTTAGATGATAATATTGAACAATATAAAGTTAGACTGTTGGACAAGTGTTATACTCAGAGAGGTGGTATTTATTATAAAGAAATATTCTCTATAGTTTCAAAGAATGACTATTTAATAATCATATTAGTATTGATAGCTCATTTTGATTTAGAGTTACACTAAATTGATGTGAAAACCATTTTTTAAAATAATAGCTCAGATAAAGAAATTTATATAAAATAATTTAAAGAATTTTTGGCTAAAAGATAAGATAACTTAGTTTATAAATTAAAAAAATCAATATATAAATTTAAACATGTTTCCTGATAATAGTACCTTAATTTTATGATACAATTTTATCTTACAATTTTATAAAATACATTATTGATTGGCACATATACCTGAAAGTTAGTGGTAGTGATTTTATATTTTTGATTCTATATATTGATAATATATTACTTATAAGTAATGATCTTAGTTATTATATGATATTAAACGTTATCTCTTTAAAAATTTTGATATAGAAGATATAAGTTGAACAATTAATGTGATAAAAATGAAAATATTCTGATATAGATTACATGTGGCCAATATTGTTCCAATCCAAAAAAGGTAATAAATTTAATTTAACACAATGATAACAAAATAAATGGGAACAAAATCAAATAAAAAACATTTCTTATACATTTGTGATAAGAACCTTAAAATATGCAAATACTTGTATCAAATAAATATAAATTTCACGATTGGTATACTCGTAAGATACCAACATAACCTACCACTGATCACTAAAATGCCAAAAAGAAAGTAATGAAATACATACTAAGGATTGAGGAATACAAAATTTCAAGAAATTAAATCATTTAGAGGTAATATAGTATTCAAATTCAGAATACATTGAATGTATAGAAACCAAAATGTCCATCTCTAAATATATTTTCCTTTAGTCTGGGAGAGGAATTTCATTGAAAAGTGTAAAACAATCCATGATTTATGTATTATTGAAAAAAGTAGATTTATAGTATACTTTGAAGCCACCATATATTTATTATGACTATTGAATTTTATTTTAGAATTTAAAATTATTGACAATATAGTTAGGTTACTGAAAATTTATTATAATAAATTTATAATAATTTTCTTCTCAAATAACAATAAGTATTCAATATGTATTAATAGAGTATATTAGTATCGAAGTTGTTTAATAAGTTGCTTGCTTTTGCTCTTTACAACGACAAAACTTAGTAATTTTTTTTTATGAAGAAGTAGAGTATGATTTCTTGGTGTTTGACCCATTAATAACATTTTGCGACTCCCCGTACGAATGATCAAACTCTAAAATGAATATACCACAGGTTTCATTACTCATCGAAGCAATGGTAGCATCATCACATAACCTATTGGTAAGTTTATAATATCTTTGTGATTCAAGACTTCCATCCACAATTTCATAATTGCACCTCACAAATGTAGATGGCCATCTTACATCTTTTCTCCATTAACGTAAGATATATTTTGTCAGTAATGATTGTATTCTACCAACACCACGCAATCCATCAAATGTGTGTCAACATTTTAATTTACATCAATCTTAAAATTTAAATAATTTACAACTATACTTTATGTCTTGATTCGGTCATCAACTAGCATGATCTCATCTCTTAAATGATAAGAACATATTGCGCAATATGTCTAACTAGAGAGGTGTAGTGGTACATTAATCTTTTGAATTCCTCTTAAACCTCATTAAATTTCTTATTTGTGTAGAGTGGCTGAAATTATTTCTCAATCCCAAAATAATTTATCATAAATCATAAAGTTCAAGAAGCTAAAATCTATAGTGCACTTCTTCTCAATCTTACTTCTTAAAGTATTGTTATATTGTTCAATAAATTATTTCAATGACATTTTTGAATTCATGTAACTATCCAAAAAGCATTCATATTCTCATTACATTATATCATAGACATTCATGCTCAAAATGTATCCTTGACAAAAATAAAAATCTAACAATAACACTTAATGGGTATACCAACAGTGGGCTGGCCCCAAATAGTCAACTGGAGCCCAAAATGACGGTCAACACTTTAACGGCCCAAAAGGAAAACAGGCCCAAGAATTAAAAAGCTCAGGACGGTCAACGCTGAGTTGACCGTCGGGTGGCCAACGCTCACGCAGACGATCAACTCCAACGTTGACCGTCCGCGTGCTGCACTTTGGGCCCAAAGGAGGCTTTTCTACAGCAACAGGCCTGGTCCGCTTAGGCCTACGAATCATCAAAAGGCCAACAACGGCTTTCCAGGGACTTTTCACGGTCCCAACTGGCACCAAAAGGAATATTGACAATATTGGTGCCCTTCACATAAGGAAGGTGCCAGATTTTTTCAAATCCTTGCCAACTTGGGCTCTCCAACGGTAACATGCACAGAAGGAAAGCATCCGATTTGAAAAGCTGTTGGCCGCCTCAGAAAGAAACTATCGTTTACAACTTGGCAACTGGCGCCTGCTCCAAAAGGCAGGCCAGCCAAGGATCACAGAGGGATCTCTCCTTCCAAAGAGGGAAGATCGTCCTCTCCTCCATTAATAAGCCCGTGAATCACCATTCAAGACACGCTTCCAATTACACTTTCAACTACTCTCTCACTTGCATACGCTTTCTGTAACACAAACAAGTGCTCTCAGATATTTGTTTTCTCTGCTACCGAAACTCTCAGAACTGCCAACGCAAACACATTCACCAGCAACCCTAAGGCAAACAGGTGCGCCTCTCACAATCGCTTACTGCCTTCCCACCTTCTAGAATCAAGAAGGCTTGCTCATCCCTTTTACATCTGGAAAAAACACTCTCATTGTCCCTCTCTTTCTCTCAATTTTAATTTCTTTCTTTCAAGACTGTTTTGACTGACTTGAGTATCGGAGTGTTTTCGATGGAACAACTTTTCACCTACACACTGACCTCCTGTTCTGTTTAGTGGTGTGCAGGATCCAACTCAGGAAATGAAGCCGAAACCAAGCATCAAGAGGATCACTCGAATCTGTTCGAAGTTTGAAATCCAGAGACGCATCATTGGCGCTGTCTGTGGGAAGCGCTTACAAAAGCCAACCACAAAATTTGCACAAACGCTCTCTTTCACATTCTGATTCTACAACGGTGAACATGAGAGCCCAAGCTAGCGATCCCGTTAGAGATGCTGCTAACCCCGATCAGGACCACGCTGCTAGTGCCATGGTCAACGGGGCCACGGGCGGAGTTTCACCGCCCTATTTTCAACAACTGGTGGAGCAGATGCATGCCAACAATCGCCTGCTCCAATTACTTTGCGCTCAGAACGAGCAACGACTACAAGTGACTCCACCAGCGGCCGTCCCTGCCCCTGCCACCAAGAGAGGTGGCCAAAGGAAGAAGAAGCCGGCCAAAAGGCCCGTGAAAGTCGGGGACAATCCAGCTCCAGCATCCTCCCGCGTTCCTGGCCAAAACAGGCCTGAAGAACGCTCCGGAAACACGTCTCCACTAGAAAGCCCGGAGAGAAGAAATCTCAGATACTCTCAGGCAGAAGACAACAACGCAGTCCAGGAGCGAGCCTCCAAGACTGTCAGATCCATTGGAGGCAGCAGCCGACCGGCTGCTGAACCCTCCAGGGACAAGACGGAGCTGAGGGATTACCTAAACTCTAAACGATCAACAAACGCCGCTTGCGTCGATCCACGAGTGGATAAGATCTGGAACTGTGTGTTCCAGGATGAGGAGCATGCCATCGACTTGGACCGATCTTCTTTTACTGCGGAGATTTTGAACCATCCATTGCCAACCAAGTTCAAAATGCCGTCCCTTGACTTATACGATGGGGACAGTAATCCGGTTGACCACCTGGATTATTTTCGCACCCATCTGAGTCTACAAGGGCTAGAAGACTCAGCAATGTGTCGCTATTTTCCACTCATGCTGAAGCGAGATGCCAGAATCTGGTTCCATCACCTCCCTTCAGGCACCATCAGCAGTTTCCGTGAGCTCACGAATCTCTTCCTGACTCAGTACGCCTCGAGCCGATGGGAAGAGAAGCAGTCGTGGCATCTCTCCCACATAAAGCAGAAACTAGAAGAGAACCCACGGCGTTTCCTGGATCGTTTTGTGGCGGAGGCCAGAAGGATTTCCAAGATTACATAGGAGATGAAGTTGGGCAGTTTCATCTCAGCGCTGACTTACGGTGACTTTTTTAAGTATCAGGCCCACAAAAACCCTCAGACTTTCCGAGAGGTGGAATCCATCACTAGGGCCTACGCCGCGACAGAGGAGGCCAACGAGGCAAAAAGTCCAGAACGGGCGGATCAGCCTCGGCCGTTCCCTGGTGACGGGAAGAGAAAGTACAGTGGCAGAGAACACTCATGCCGGAAGCAGCGTCGGACTGGGCCTCCAGAACGTAGAGTCTACGGGCCCACCAGTTTTACACCTTTAACGGACACGCGCTCCAACGTCCTCATGCAGATCCGTGGAGAAAAGTTTCTGAAGTGGCCGAAACCGCTGAAGGACTCTGGAAACCAGTCGAAGTACTGTGACTTACATCGCTCTGCTGGCCATTCAACTGAAGATTGCAAGACGTTGCAGAAGGAAATAGAAGAGCCGGTTCGCAGGGGACATCTCACCCGATTCGTCAAGGGTCCTGGGAGAATTCTGGAGCAGTGGCAGGAGAAGGTGAGGAGCCTTCTCCACCCCGAAACAGGGTTGTGGCGGGGGTGATTAATAAGGTCACCACCCGACCTGTTAAGAATCCGGCTGACAGTAAGGAGCAGCAGACTAGGAGGAAGAAGCAGCGCACAGTCGATAATACAATTAGATTCGACGATAATGACTCGACTCATGTAGTGTCCCCCCATGCTGACCCCCTTGTTGTATCAGCACTCATTTCAGACGGTAGTGTGGACTACCAGCTGAAATGAGTCTTTATCGATAATGGAAGTTCTAAAGAATTGATTTACTTGGATGCATTCTTTAAGTTTGGCTTAAAAAAGAACCAGTTAAAAGCCCACGAAGGACCACTATATGGCCATGACAATGAACCAGTACCCGTTCAAGGGACAATCTAATTGGAAGTCACCCTGAGCACCTATCCGAAAACAGCAAGTCGCACACTCACCTTTCTAGTAGTTGACCTGCCCTCTATTTACAACGTGATACTAGGCAGGCCATGCCTGACAGCATTTGGGGCGGTCACCTCAATTTTGCACCTTAAAATAAAGTTTTCGACACCTTACGGTGTGGGAGAAGTGTTAGGCGATCAAATAATATGGCGAACATGCTATATGTCCCTGATTGCCCCTAACGACTGCCCTGGCACGGTGGGAGAACTCGATCATCGAGATGAGATCACCCTACAGCAAGCGCAGTCTGGTGAAGCAACGAATCTGGTCCCATTGAATCCAAAGGAACCAGAAAAGTGTGTGCAGATTTGCGGCTCACTCACTCGCACACTGCGCACTGAACTGATTGCATTCCTGTAACGGAACGCCGACATGTTCGCGTGGACTCCCACAGACATGTCCGAGATTTCGGTTGAGGTGATGGTCCACAAGTTGGGCCTTGATCCTGGTCAGAAGCAGGTCAGGCAGAAGTAGAGAAACCACTCCATAGAGAAGCTGATCGCCATCCGAGAGGAGGTGAAAAAGTTGCTGGACGCTAGATTTATTAGATAAGTTCAGCATCCAAATTGGCTTTCGAATGTCGTCCTGGTTAAAAAGAGCAACGAAAAATGGCGAATGTGCGTCGATTTTACCAACGTCAATAAGGCCTGCCCAAAAGACAACTTTTCCTTGCCCAGGATTGACCTACTAGTTGACTCTATGGCTGAACATGAACTGCTAAGTTTCATGGACGCCTATTCGAGTTACAACCAGATTCGAAGGAGTCCTGAGGACGAGGAACATGCCTCGTTCATGACGGATCAGGGCACCTACTGCTACAAAGTGATGCGCTTTGGACTGAAAAACGTTGGGGCAACCTACCAACGACCGGTCAACAAGATGTTCAAAAAATAGATTGGTCGCAACATGGAGGTCTACGTCGACGACATGCTCGTCAAGAGCAGAGTCACTGGCGACCACATACACAACCTGGAAGAATCGTTCGAGGTGCTCCGCCAGCATCAAATGAAGCTGAATCCAGCCAAGTGTGTCTTCGGGGTGGCCTTCGGGAAGTTCTTGGGTTTCATCTTCTCCCAGCGGGGGATCGAGACAAACCCAGAAAAGATCAATACCCTCGCTGAAATGGCTCCCCCACGGAGCGTCAAAGACGTCCAACGATTGACTGGGCGGCTGACAGCTTTGTCCCGCTTCCTCGCGAAGTCTGGTGACAAGTACCAGCCCTTCTTTAAAGCCCTGAGAGGGACAAAATCCAATGGATTCTAGTGGATGGCTGACTGCCAGACCGCCTTCAATGAATTGAAGTAGTATCTGGCCAGCCCACCATTGCTTGCGTCACCCAAAGACGGAGAGGAGTTGTACCTTTACCTGGCGGTGTCAAAAGTGTCCCTCAGCTTCATCCTCGTGCTCCAGGAATCCAATATCCAGCAGCCAGTCTACTATGTGAGTAAAACATTGACCGGCCCAGAAACGCGCTATCCACGCGCAGAAAAAATGGCCCTAGCACTTATCTTCGCTGCGTGAAAGTTGACGCCATACTTTCAGGTGCATTGTATAGTGGTCCTCACTGACTAGCCGCTAAAAAGTATACTCTAAAAACTCGACGTTTCTAGATGGCTGGTGAAGTGGGCTATCGAATTGGGTGAGTTCGATATCAAATTCAGGCCCAGACCTGCCATATAAGCGCAGGCTCTGGCCGACTTTATTGTTGAGACCACGACCCCAATTCACGAGGAACTGCCCGTAAAAAATGCAGAACAACCAGACAAAGTTTCAGAATGGGTACTCCACGGAGACGGATCGTCCACAGACATTGGCAGCGGAGCGGGGGTGGTCTTTATGACCCTTGATGGATTCGAGGTTAAGTATTCCCTCAAACTTGACTTCCTGGCGACCAACAACGTCACCGAGTACGAAACCTTGCTAGCCGGCTTACGATTAGCAAAAGAGTACTCTGCCCAGAGGTTGACGGTTTACAATGACTTCGAACTAATCGTCAACCATGTTAACTTGGGCTTTGAGGCAAACAACCCTTACTTGGCCAAGTACCTGGTAAAGGCAAGGGAGGTTGTCCAGGGTTTTGACAAATTGACCCTGGTTCATGTTTCCAGAACTGAAAACTGAAAGGTAGACCGGTTGGCTAGAGCCGCCGCTACGGAAAGCCTTGAACAGTACTCGAGGGATATGATGGAGATTCTGAATGCTCCCAACATAGAGAAACAGGAGGCAATACAGATTTCAGAGACGAAAAATTGGATGACGCCCTACCTTAGATACTTGGCTGACGGATCACTCCCAGAGGACGCCGAAAAGGCTAAGCAAGTTAAAAAGACAGCTACCTGATACACGGTAGTCGATAGGCGGCTGTATCGCCGTGGATACTCGACTCCTACCTCCACTGTCTATCTCCCAAGGGGGCTGACTACGCGCTGGGGGAAGTTCACCTCGGGATCTGCGGATCACACATAGGCGGAAAAAACTTGACCTTCAAGATCATGCGGCAGGGCTATTACTGGCCCTCGATGAAAAAGGATGCGCTTGAGTTTATAAAGAAATGTGAAAGCTGCCAGCTTCACAGCAACCCTCACCGTCAGCCGTCTGTTGACCTGAAGTCACTTCAGGCTTCTTGGCCCTTCACGCAAGGGGGCCAAGAACATTTCCCATTGCACAGGACAAAGGAAGTTCATCATCGTAGGCATCGACTACTTCACCAAGTGGGTCGAGGCAGTCCCGCTAGAAAAAATCACGAAGCACAATGCACTGGAATTTCTTCCCCAGGGCATTATCTGCAGGTTTGGCATCCCAGAGGTCGTAGTGACCGACAACGGGATCCAATTTTTGGGAAAATACTTCACCAAGTATTGCGCCAGCCTTGGAATCAAGCTGGTCCACACATCGGTGGTATACGCCCAAGCCAATAGACAGGTGGAGGTCACAAACAGAACGCTACTCCACAGATTAAAGATTAAGCTGGAAGACGCTGGGGGAGCCTGGGCTGACGAGCTCCCATCCGTCCTCTGGTCTTATCGAACAACCCCGAAGGAACCAACGTGCGAGACACCCTTCAGCCTCTGTTACGGGACTGAGGCGGTAATCCCGATCGAAATCGGGCTTTCAAGTCTCAGGGTGGAGTCTTTCGACCCACAATCTAACTCCAAGAAAATCAGGGAGCACTTAAACTTATTAGAGGAAGCCCGCAACGTCACCAGAATACGGACAGTAGCCTACCAACACCGAGTTGCCCTGTACTATAATAAAAAGGTGAAAGCCTGACAATTCGATATTGAAAACTTGGTCTTACGAGGCGTTGAGGCCACGGCCAAGCTAGTTAGCCGCAATAAGCTCTCCCCTAACTGGGAAGGGCCTTTCTTGGTCTCCGCCATCCTGCAAAACGGAGCATACAAACTCCGAAACCAGGACGAAAAGTTGGTCCCGCGAATGTGGAACGTGATCCAATTCAAACACTACTTCCAATAGGAAACCCAGGTACGTACTCGCCCATTTGTATGCATACATTCACATGCTTGTTTTAATTTGGTAAAATGATAAGTTTACTTAGTATATAGAATCCTAGTCTTTGTGCGCATATATGTATACTGTGTTTGCCTTGCAGGATTACCCGACCTAGACTGTCCCTAAGTCGGGAGGGTCTTCACCCTCTCGTTACTAAACCCTGGTCATCCAAGTGACCCGTAAGCGGTCTGATTCGAACCTCGGTCATCCGAGGGGCCCATTAATGGTCGTATGTAAACCCTGGTCATCCAGGTGACCCGTAAGCGGTCTGATTTGAACCTCGATCATCCGAGAGGCCCATTAGCGGTCGTATGTAAACCCTGGTCATCCAGTTGACCCGTAAGCGGTCTAACTTGAACCTCGGTTATCCGAGTGGCCCATTGGCAGTCGTACTAAACCCTGGTCATCCAAATGGCCTATTAACGGTCAAAATCTTAGGGGGCTAGCGCAGCACACGCGACAACCTCCCTCACGGGGAGTAGCAACGTCAGTCAACGACGGTCGAATAGAGAAGTATTTCTTACCCAACATTAGCTGCCCAAGTCATCACTTGTACCGCGTCACCGAGCTGGTTAACACAACCACCGGCCCTGCTTTAGGACTTTACTCCTTAGGCAGCCAAGGACTTTACTCCTTAGGCAGGCTGCCAACCAGGTTGGCAGCCCCACGCGATAACCTTCTCTACGAGAGGGTAGCGTGATCAAGCAGCGACGAGAAGTGTTTCTTCTCCAACGTTGGCTGTCCAAGTTACCACTTGGACAGCACCTCAGGGCTGATTAACACAACCACCTGCCAGCTTAGGAACTTAGCTCCTTAGGTAGCCCAGTAACAGTCACCGGCCAACTCAGTTGGCCGCCCCGTGTGACACCTCATACAAATATAAAAAGCGGTAAAGATCGATGGACACCAACGGAAAAGAATTCCCATTTTATTATTTTAATTGTCTTACACAATTACACAAGCACAAAAACAAAAAGCTAAGGAGGCGGCGGCCGCCTCTAACTATCCCGAGGCTCCTCCTCCATGAGATAGTCCTTATGCTGCACCTCGGGGTTTCCTAAATGAAGGAACTGAACGGGAAAGTCAGGATCGATCAACCTCACGAGATGCTGACAGACCTGAACTCCCTCAAACATCCGGGCGTGCAGCATGCCCTCGAGCTTGTGGGGCCGAATCCGGAGACCCAGCCCATTCTCCTGGGTGGATACTCGATCAGCAAGCCGCTTCTTGTTTGCCTTGCTCCGGTCTTCCTCCTCCTTCAAACGGGCTACCTCAGCCTTCAGCTCAGCGTTCTCCGTCTCCATGCCCGCCAGGATAGCCTCAAGGGTAGCAGTCTGCTCGCGGAGCTCCCCTCCTGAAGTAGCCAGCCAGGCGATCTAAGCCTCCCTGTCTGCAATGATATGATCACGTTGCTCCACCTCCTGGGAGAAGGCTGAGATCAACCTCCTGGGAGAAGGCTGAGATCAACCTCCTTGACTGCACAAGACAAAAGTAAAAGTGTAAGTTACAAATACAAGGAAGAAAGAAGTATAGGGAGGTCATTACAGGAATCATACCTCGTAAATCTTCCTTGAGGGTCTCACACGCCTGGACTCTAGACCTGGCCCAGTTGGTGGGGGACCAGGTGGCGATGGACCAGGAGCATCCTCTCGCGCCAGGCTCGCCGCTGCCTTATCCAAAATGTGATCCAAGAACGCATCAGTATCACCCATGGCAGCCGCAGGCTCCTCTCTTGCAGGCTCCGGAGTGGCTGCAGCGGGCTCCTCTCGTGTAGCCTCTGGAGTAGCTGCTGCAGTCTCCTCTCTGGCGACCTCTGGAGCAGCTGCTGAAGAATCGAGCCCCGCTATTGGCTCTACAGCAGAAGTCTGCGTAGCCGTCACCGACTCATAAGCTGGCTCCTCAAAAGATCCCATCGATTCAGCACCAGGAACCGCTTGAGGCGCTGGCTGCGCCAGGATGACTCCTGAGTCCGCCGGCTAATCCTCGTAGGTCTTTTTCAGGCTCGCGGTGCTGCCGGCCCCGCCGTAGATCCCTGCTGCCACGTAGTCGATAAAGAATGACGACAACGAAGGTGTCTCCAGCACCTTCTCTGGCAGCGGACCAATAAAACCTTCATCTGTGGGCTGCATACAGATAAGGATGACCTTGGAATCCTTTGGGTTCGTCATCCTCACGGGCGGCATAGGTTTTCTAACTGGGGAGGGACGACCCCAGTTCGCTTTCCTCGTTTCCTCTTGAGAAACCAAAAAATCTCGATTAAAATCGTCGGGGTTCTCCTTTATCGCCTTCTTCAGCCACGCATAGGCCGCCCACTCCGCCGAGGACGGCGTCCCAAAGTACGCCTCCGGAACTTGGCCCACTCCTTCGCGACGGGCCATTTGGCCCCCACGCTCACGAAGAAGAACCGATTCTTCTAGTTCTTCAACGAGTCGTGAATGGTTTTATTAATTTTTATTTTGGTACAGGGGGAGAGCGATATCTACTCTCCCCCTGGTTCACTTTAAACAAAACCCTAACGCCAGACATTTTAAACTTCTGGCCAAGTTTTCAAGCAAAAATACACATAGTGCAGAGATACCTCACGGCGTTGGCGTGAAGTTGGGCAATGGATACTCACAGAGCCTTCATGATCGACTCCAGTTCTTCCGGCAATGGCAGGCGGAGGCCGCTCCTCAAATGGGCCTCGTAAACAGTGATTGCCCCTCCGGTGGAGCATAAGCCCTGTCATCCTTGCCCGGAACTCTTCAGGCAATCTCCTTCGAAATATTGAATTCGACGCATAGAGCTTTGACGTCGTTTTCTCTCAGAACGGAGGCAAAATCGGCGACGGAAACCATGGTTACACAGAAAGTTAGGTTTTTCAGAAAGCGCTCCTGAAGAGTTGGAATGAAGAAGACGACGGACTGAAGGCATAAACGATTTCAAACAGGCGCGCCTCTCGCGGCCGCTTACTGCCTTCCCACCTTCCAGAATCAAGAAGGCTTACTCGTCCCTTTTACATCTGGAAAAAACACTCTCATTGTCCCTCTCTTTCTCTCAATTTTAGTTTCTTTCTTTTGAAGACTGTTTGACTGACTTGAGCGTTGGAATATTTTCGGTGGGATAACTTCTCGTCGACACACTGACCTCCTGTTCTGTTTAGTGGTGTACAGGATCCAACTTAGGGAATGGAGCCGGAATCAAGTATCAAGAGGATCACCCAAATTTGTTCGAAATTTGGATCCAAAGACGTATCAACACTCACTACACAATCAAGCCAACCATGCACTATCCTATAGTCCATAGACATCAACCAATGATTGCTAATCATCTTTAAATGTATTAATACTCTATAAGTTATAAATATATCTATGAATAACACTGTTTATTTTATGATATTAAGAATATGTAGATAATTTTTTTATATTTTTTTCAAAATATACCAAAGCAAACATATGATATGTTTTGGATAATATATTGAAACCGTACCATGCATAGCGTGATGTTGATTTGTCATGACTGCACGTGAAGTCCTCCTAGACATAAATTGCAATCAAGATTAAAACAAACAAATGAAAGTTTTTGTTTCTTCTGATAATATTAATTCACACCCAAACATGATCAAGTGACTGCGGTAATTCACTCTACCAAATGATACAAATGACATTTTGTATTTGTTTGTCAAATGTGTCTTATCAAATATTATAACATCTCCAAATGCTTCATATAAGGCGCTACTATGAGCACAAGCCTAAAATTCATTCCATCAGCTGCACTCATAATCTAAATCTATAAAATACAAGAATCTATCATCATTTTTTACATTCTCGTGAAATAATTAATGAGTGTTTCGACTCCTCCTTCACCTAACTGTTATTGTCATTCTTTCTCAAGGTAGTTTTAGCATCCTGTTCTTGAAATGATAGATAGATTCTCATATTCACCAATTTTAATAACTAACGACTTGTAATTTTTACTATGATGAATGCTAGCCTGATCATTTAGCTTAAATTTTCTTTTCACATGGAAAGTGAGTTTCTTATAATATCTTATGAACCTAGTTTGTTCAAAGCTAATACATTGTTATATTTAAATACAATAGATAATAGTATATATCTTTTAGCAGTGTATAATGTCATATTAATTTTGGCTTTATAACATATTATTATTAATTCTTTTGGCTTATAAATACTTGTTGCATTAATTATTGCACACTGTAATGACTACGCACACAATTGGAGCATCTCATTACCCTATCAAAACCATTCTCCGAACTTCTTCCTATCATCCCAAAATCAAGATGTTTCATATACCGTTCATAATTTCATCTCAACTCAATATCTATATGAAATATCATACAAATTTGAGGTCCTTCCATTTTATTTTTAATATCCCTATTGGCATCCAATGACATTGTATGTTAACAATCCTTTGGCGAATCATTCTAATTTGTTTCCATTTAATAAAATTCCTCTATCTTCTCACAAATGTTACTAATTTCCTTGTTAAGATAAAATAAATTGATAACAAATAACAATATACATGAACCTATTTAATATTAAAACAAAAAAGTACCAACATTGACAATGGCAAATTTTGCACCTGATTTTTCTCAGAGCATGAATAATAATATACAAAAGAAACATCGCTACCAAGAAGTAAGCTATAAATTTAGCTATGAATGCTCCATGCATAACATCGGCAACAAATCTATGGAACAATGACTCCGTTAGTTGGAATAGTGCTTCTCAATAAATCATGAATCTCTGTTTTGCTAACAAGTAACGTACCAAATATACGTAAAAAGATTCATCTATGAAAATTAGGTTTTTGATAAAATGTAAATAAGATTTGTAAATTTTTCAAACAAATAGCAAAAAAATTTTTAATTTGTCAATCATTTAAAATTCAAAGATTTATTACCATTCCTAATTTACTTTTTAATTATCTTTTAGAAATCGGAGACCGATGCCCTTCCTTGGAATCACAATCCATACCTCATCGAAAACCCTAGAGATTTTTCCTCTTTCTTTCGTCGTTTTCTTCCCCTTTTATCGCTCTTTAAAACTCACCGCAAGTGCTTTTCTCTTCTTATTTTCTTTCTTTATTTCTTTGGGCCATTTCTTACTAAGTCCGATGACATGCAATCCTTTCGATAACACTAAACGTACGTCTGATTGTACATGCATTATTTTTAACAGAACCGGTATTATTTATTTTACTTACTTATCATTATAATTTATATACGTCAGTCTTATTATTAAAAAAATCTACATATAAAAAAAAGTATAAAATAATTATGAATATGTGGAACATTTAATAACTTATACATAGAGACAGAAAAAGATCTAGAATCGATTGATCTGCATTAATTTCTCATGAAAATTTTCACGACCCTGTTCATGTACTACGCTAGCAAAGTCCAGCATAGAAGGGGACTGGCCAAGGAAGAGGTGCCGCATTGATTTTGGGTCGTCATAATATAATATGATTATTTAATCATTAAATATTTTAAAATTGTGTACTTGTTTTAAAAATAATATTAAATTTAATTAATTGCTGAAATGACCATTGATTATATATTTTTTTGTTAAATTAATAAAATTGTATAATATATAATGCCGTACAGCGTGGAAATTTTGCGCTTCAATCACGTGGCTAATGCAATTCTCCTTCATGTTGCCAACTACCCGCTTGGCCTTTCAATAAAAGATGAGAGAGGGGGAAAGAGCGATTCAGTGTACGGCTCTTATAATTTCAATTATTTATTGTTAAATTAATAATTATAGTTAAAAAATTAATTATTTTATAATTATTAAATTATAATTATTTATTTTAAATAAATCATTGACACCATAAATACATAAATTTGTTATACTTATAACCTACTTATAAATATTTTTTTATGATTTTGATGGATACGATTCAAGATAGATCAACCTAATATTCAATTAAGTAAGAGGTCCAAATACTAATAACCCAATAGAAAAAGTCACAAAATCAATCGAACAGTAGCTTTTGAATGCTTGAACCAAATAATATTATCCGAATAGTTAGATATTAAATAATCATAATAAATTACTTAATGACCCGATATAAAGAACTCCAAAACGACTCTATAATTGAAAGCCAAGTAGCCCTCTCATTGAATAGGAGCGATTATTATATATTATAAGTAATACCTTTCACTATTGATTTGAAACAGTATCATACAGGTGTAATTGATTTTAGTGGCTAATTAATTAAGCAATATCTCTGACTATAAATATAATATCTCCCAAACTTGTTTTATTTTTAAGAATACATTTCAAAGGAAAAAGAAAATTGTCGTCTTGCTTATAATAGAAAGCTTACCTTTCTATTTGATTAATATGAAACAGTCTACCCCACAACGTAACCCTTCATAAAAAATGTGGCAATGTTGTATTGGGGGTGATGATACGAATTCCCACAGATAATATTATTATTGAATGTTAATGTTGGGTTTATTCATATTTAAAATATCATCTACTTTAGAAAAAAGTATGAAATATATCTAGTTGTTAATTTTATTCTGTATGATATTATTTTTTAAAAAATATTTAATAAATAATATTATAACAATTATATCATCTACGAGGGGTGATTATACTGTTATATTCTAAACGTCAACATGAATTCTCATTAGCAACGCCATTGCTGAGTTTTGAGGTCGAGCCAGCTTTCTTTTCAACTTGTTGTTCACTTTGGAAAATAGCTTTGAATGCATTTTACCATTAACTCCGTCTATGTATAGCTTTTATTCCAATATATAAACAAAAGACATTTTATTTACTCAACTGATATCAGATAATTTATCCTCATAATATGACCTGAATAAAGAGATAGTTATACTATTATATTAAAGCACTGATAGAAATTTCCATGTATGACACCTTCATTGTGCTTTGAGTTCAAATTCATTTTTGTCTGATGTATTATCCAATTTGGAAGAAAATATGGGATAAAGCAATTATAAACATAGGGTTGACTCTTTATCCAACAAATATAAAATAATCTATTCCCACGATATAAAATTTAATAGCAATGCTCAATGGCATGTTTTTGTTTTCTTCCATCATATAATCTCCAATAGTCAAAATTAACCAGACATGAGGTTAAGAGTAATCATTCATATTCAATTAAATTATTCAACTTTCATTAAATATTATTATTATATTTATATTTTAAAATGAAGTTATATTCATCGAATTTATTTATTTTAGAACAATATATATAATTATAAAAACTATATTTGTTAACCTCAGTTTTTAAAAAATAAATTTAACATGAAAATTTCACCTTAAAGTCAAGGTAGAAGATAGAATTTAATCATTGTCGACCTTTTATAATATTATTTCAAATTTATTGAACAAGATAGATGTAAATTTGACCTTTTTAAAAAAAAAAAAATCTATGCAAGTGAAATATTTATCTATATTTTTATATTCGAAATCTTATTTATTTATTTGTTTTTCAAATTTTAATAAAACTTATATATACTTATATATATAAATGAGTTATAAATAAATTAAATAGGCTAGCCCAGCCATGACAAAAAGTCAGGAAAAATAACTTTTATTTGGGAAAGATATATTATAATGTCAAGTATTTCTATGGGGAGCAATTTAAAGCTCTATCTATTATTGACAGAGGAATTAGATGATACAATTTAAATATTATTAAGATAAAATATAACATTTTATTTATTTATTTTAATAAATTTTGAGTTAAATGGACTTTACCGTGTCCGTTTGACACAAGATAAAAATGTCTCGATTCAGTATAACATGTGGCCGATTTATGTTGGGTTGGGCATGTCTTCAGATGGTATCAATTTAGGCACGATTATAATAAAAAAGTAAATATAAATATAAAATAATATTATACAAAATATTATAAATTATATTATATTATATTTATTTTATCAAATATTTTTAATATTATAATTTATAAAGGTAAAAAATATATCCAATAACTCACTTATTTTTAATATTCACTTATATTTTTGCTTATACCATTACTACAACTTCTAAAATTATCATTTTTATTAAAATTTAAAATAATTAAATTTCTAACATAATCTTTTTATATCTAATTGATTATTAAAAAAGATATATTATTATTATTGTTGATATTATCATAATTATTTTTTGTTAATTATTTGATTTTCTATATTGAAGAATGACTTTGATAACACTATATTTATTGGAGGACCTAAAATATCACGTCATTAATATAGGTATAAAAAGGTGGACTCGTCGGCCTTTCATTAATTTAAAATATTAAAATATGATCTATTACTTATGAAATTGTTGGACTATAAGAAGTATTAAAGAAGTCAAGTTAGTATTATATTTTTATTAATCAGTCATGTTCTACATTAAATCCATACATTGTAAATCTCATTTATTAGGATGTCCCAAACCATCTCTATTGCTATTACTTGCTTCTTTGTCAGATTGGACGATTTCGGTTTTAATTGTGATGTATATAAGTTATATATATGATACACAGGTTGTTATAAATTCGTGTCTTTATTTATTTATTTATTTTTTTTGTAATATCAATCATTTTCATATTGATATAGATTCTTTTTAAGACAAAAACATACCAATGTAAATTCATGAGGGTCCATAATTATAATGAGATAGGCTAGCATTGAAATTTTTTTCTAATATTTTAAATTTTTTACAAATATAATTAAATATAATATTAGCGAACACTTTATATTTAATAATTTTAATATTTACATAAAATATTTTTTTTTTAATTTTGTATTTACTTATATCATCAATATTATATAGCAAAAATAATAATCATTATGATGAAACGTAAAGTTGTCAATAAATAATAATAATTAGCTCAATAAAAGATATTGTATTGTATAATAAATATTTACAAATTCGTTAACAGTAAAATAAAATATTTCTACAAAATATTTGATTAATTCAATTAACTTCTGCTTGAGATTTGTAATTGGCCCAACTGTTGAGTTATTTTATTATAAAATATAGTTAAAATAAGATGAAAAAAAATATATGGTGTCTAATATCTAGTAAATTAAATTCTATTATGTTGTGTGATTGATTTTTATCTTTCTATAGTTGTGTTTGTTTTGTTAATATAACGTTGTGAACTATTATTTTTTAAAAAATATTTTAATAAATAAAATAATATTTTTAAATTTTGTACATAAGAATAAATAAACTGTAAAAAATTTTGGCTTAAATGTTAATAACATGATATTCACATTTTTATATGGAATAATTATTATTTAAAATTAAAAATAATTTAAATAAAAAATAACATTATTATTATTTAAAATTTTGTCAAAAATAATATAAAATATTATTAAATATTCCATATTCAATTAACATATTATTAATTATTTTAAAAATTATAAAAATACCGAGTGCTCAAAAACTTTAAAATCAATAGCTCTTTTTTGTAATTTTTTATTGTCATAAGTTTAATATATGGTAACATAAATATAAGATAAATTATTATATGATGATTATATATCACTAGTTAAAAATATTAAATTTTAGTTACATTAATTTTAAAATTTATTTTTAATTAAATTATCAAATACACAGATAGTATCTCATTTAAATTTTATCAAAATATTTTTATATATTTGTACTTCGAATATCTTTACAAGTTCCTTTTAAACTTATAGTCTTTTACTTTAAAAATAAATTTATTTAAATAAATTATATATTCTATCTTTTTTTTTCATTTATTATCTGAACAATTAAAAAACTCATAGCCCCACATTACCTAAAAAAATGTTAGTTCAATTTGAATTGGCAATAATCATGATCTCCCATATTTTTTAATATGTCACTTTAAGTGTCTCATATCATTAGAATGCTTATAGGTATAATTTTGGTATTTTTTTTTTATAAATAGTCTATTTTTAACCACTAACTAATTTAATTTTAAAAAATTATCATATAATATTAGAATGTTATCTAGAGGGTGACTAAAATTAGAATGAGTAATAATGATATATAGAGTATATTGTGATTTTAATATTTTAAAATCCATATCAGTTTGTATATTTGTAGTAATCACTGTAGAAATATCAGAGTAATGTTTTATATTTTTTTACTATTGAATTTGAAATATTGTGTATTATAAATAATAATTAATTTATAAAATAATAATATTATAAATTATATATATAAATTTATAATAATAATATAATTATATTAGCATAATATTATCATTTATTATATAATTGTGAAAGAGTAGAAAATAAAAATAGATGACAATCATATGGCCATTGAAATTTTTAAAAAAATTATTAAATAATGAGCCGGGCTAGATATAACCCATTTATGCCATAGGCAGCATAGCACGCGGGCCGGTTAACATGTGACTTGATATAAACCAAAATATTAAGCCATGGTAAAGACATAGTCCAACACTGCTTATCATGGTCTGGACCATATTGAAATACTAGATAATATAACCTAATTATCACCTCTATTTATATATAAATAAATATATAAAAAAGAATTACACCATCTAAAATAATGTTTCACAAGTTATGAATTCCATATGTTTATAAACATGGCACTCATGAGTGTCAAAGATATAAAATATTTAATAAAAAGTAATATTTAAAAAATATTATTTAATTTATTATTAAAATATTTCTAATAATCTATTTATCCATACATATATAAAAATAAATTAATAAATTAACAAATTAATACTAAATTATTTTAAAATATATGGGAAATAAGCAAAATTTCTCCCTTAAACATTTCTAATTGTTAAATTAGTGTGCAGACTATGTCCAATGAGCTTCACATCTCACAGCACTCTCGCATCCCTCTGCTCTTTTGTTTTTCTCTATTTTCTCTCATTGTCACTGTTTGTCTCTCGTCCTCCCAATTATTTCCCTCTCTACAAAATCAACTCATACCACAAAAACTCAGTGTTTTTTGGAGGCTTTCGGCTTTCTCCTTAAAACCCACATTACATTTACATTCCCTACCCCCATCACAAAAATGTACCTCTGTGGAGCTTCTGTTCCCTCCTCCACAGGCCCAATATTTCGATTCCGACCGTAGCAGCTCTCAAGCTTTTGTTGGTATTATTCATGGAGTTTGGGGTGGTGGGTTTTGATGGGTTGTTTGCTTCCGACGGTGGTTTGGGCTCTCTTGCTTCAGATCACGAAGCCAAGCAAAAGTTTTCTGGATCTGGTTTTCTCAAGCAAAAGGGATCTGAGGTTGCTAGCGACGACGGCAGGGCTTCAAAAACAGCTAGAAATGGCGATTCCTCGGCTTCTACAACGCTGCTGCTTCCGAATGACAGTCTTCTACAAGTGATGTCTGCCATGTCTGATGGCCAACAGCAGCACAATATGTTAAGCTTCTCTTGTTCCAAGCCAGAAGCTTCTTTCCTTAGAAACAATGACGGATTAGTGGATAGGAGCTTGAAGGCTTCAACAATGCCTTACTTTCACCCCACGGCATCTTCTCGTAGCAATAATCCAGGTAAAGAAAGCATCTAGCACAACTGTTTGAGTTAACGACCAATATTGATTTTTCTGAAGAATAGAGTAGGGATGCTGAAAGATTGGGTTTGAGTGCCCTAGCTAATTTTTTTTTTTGGCCTTTTTTTTGGGGGGGGGGGGTGGAGGGGTGTTTCATTCCATTGAAATATCCTTAGCGGCTGAGTGATACTTGTTGCAGGTCTTCTCCAGTAATAGTGAAATCATTGGCATATTTTTCACAGTTTTCATCATAATGGGTTAGATGGGCACAGAACTTAGGGAAAAAAAGCCATGTTCCGTAAATTTCTTCTCCACTTCCCTTTTAACCAACCCTTTTCACTGTATAAGAAGTGTAGTTTGTTTGTGGAAACAAATAGTTTTCGGAAGACAAAAAGGACATGGTAAATGTAGGCATGGTGCTTCCTTAATTGTGGTAGACAAGTTTAAAACTGGATTTCTTGATAAGCCCCCTTTCTCTATTCTAATTTTCCCCTTTATACCCTAGGAAAATCCCCTTCATGTCTAATTCACTGTGGAAGGGGTAGAGGTTTTTATTGTCTTTATGTAAATATTGTTTTGTATTCATCTGCTCCAAATATATTGTTTCAGGCTACAGTGCCGGAAGCTCGAATGCCGGTACGTGTTTTATTGATGGAGTTAGGGGGCCATTCACACCATCACAATGGCTTGAGCTAGAGCACCAAGCATTGATCTACAAGCATATCATTTCAAATGAGGCCATTCCACCTAATCTACTGAATCCCATAATAAAAGCCCTTGAATCAGCAGGATTCTCCAGCATTGCCGGTGGACCTCTAAGACCGGCCAGTACTTGTAAGCCTCTCTTGATGTCGTATTTCCATTAATCCTTTTTCACTGGCTCCCTTCACTGGATTTTGATTCCTTCCGTCAAAATTGATTTCCATATTGTATCTGAAACTTCCACCGCCACAACCTTAGTGTTTTGAGTTCAAATAGGGTTTGAGTATATCTTAGCGCCATTATTCTTTGTTTATGGATCACTCTGAAAACGAAAAAAAGCTTAGATTTAGCGGCCTGTTTGATGTTCTTGATTTGGGTGCCTTTTCTTCAATTGGCATGTCTAGGGGGATGGGGTACTTTCCATCTGGGATACACGAACAGCACTGATCCTGAGCCCGGACGATGTCGTCGAACTGATGGGAAGAAATGGCGGTGCACTAGAGATGCAGCTGCTGACCAAAAGTACTGCGAACGGCATATGAACAGGGGTCGCCATCGTTCAAGAAAGCCTGTGGAAGGCCAATCTGGCCATTCCGTATCTGGAGCTGCCACCACCTCCATCACCACCGCTGCCACAAAGCTAATGCCCGTTGGCTCCTCATCATCAGCATTAGTGGTTCCTGGGGGCGGTGCATACAATAAGTTCAATGCTGGCTACCACCAGATCAATAACTGGCAACTCTGTGCGTCAAAGTCACCTGCACCCCCACTTACCAACAGACAGCAAGCCCAGTATCCATTATTTCTTTGTTTCTTATGCACAACACTAAATGGGAACACAAAATGGCAATTGTTATCTGTTTCTCCCTCTAGTCCTTATTCTTCTTGAGCTCTCAAGTTTAACTTGTCTATACCTTAATTTTTATGAATTCCTTGGTTAAATTTGACACTAGGAGGAGAGGGGAAAACTCATATGTAAATTTGCCTTGGTTTATATAAAAAAGTATGTTCCTAGGTTGATTAAACTCATGTGTTCATGGCTTATATTTGTTTGCAGGATGACTGCAAACAAAGAAGGCAATGGTCGGGGTTTGCAAAATGCGACACAACTTTCCTTTCTATCCCCTGATATGAAACTTAATTCCAAAGAAAACTCATTCTCTGCTCCGAAACAGCAGATTTTATATGAAGAATTAGTTCCAAAAGTGTTCGGAATCCCCTCGTCTGACTCCCTTCTAAACATTTCACACAAAAGCTCTTCCCTCTGCAGCAACTATGCATCTTGCCAAGATCTCAATGACCCAGAAGCACAAAATTCTCTGTGCCACTTCAAGGATGAGTGGCCTAAAAACCATGGTGATCGATCAGGATTTCTGTGGCCTGAATCTGATGGTACTGAACTATCAATATCAATCCCTGTTGCACCCTTTGACTTCATGTCGCCGACTTCTCCGGCCAATGAGAAAATTGAAGTTGTGCCATTGAGATTATCACGAGAACATGACTCAGTTGAGATGGGTTTGGGATTGGGTGACGTCCGGAGTGAACCTAATCACAGGCATGCAAATTGGATTTCCATCCCCCAGGAAATCTCCATGGGAGGACCTCTTGGGGAAGTTCTGCGAAGCACTAATGGTTGCCCAAAGGATCGCAAGAACACATCATCCCGCAACCTCTTGATTTGGGAGGGTAGCCCCCAGGTAAGTTTGACATCTCCAACAGGTGTCTTACAAAAGGCCGCATTCAGCTCTCTTTCTAACAACAGTGCAGGAAGCAGCCCGAGGGTGGCAGAGAACAGTAGGAATGTTGAAGGTGCTAGCATCTGCAGTGACCTCATCAGCTCTACCACTGTTCACTCTACCACCCTACCCGTTTTATAATCATTATTATGGCACAACTTCCAGGAACGGTAGAAGATATGTGTTTGTTGTTAAGAATCGTTTTGCCGTAGTGAATTAAGAGCTGAATTTCTTTCATAATGTAATCTGCTGCACGTGAGAGAGTTTTGCTTCGTAGAATGTCTGGTTATCTGTCATATATGTACACTACTTTGCGTGAATTTCCAATTGATGAGTTAGCTGTTGCTCTCTATTATGGCGTGTTGGCATGTGTCTTCTTCTATTGCAGTCCTCTCTTTAGCTTTGTGCATGAGATGGCCAATTGTGTAGTAGCTGTGGAAAAATACTTGCCTCTTGAAGGAGACAGATAAGAAGGAATGAATTTGCGATCCCATTGTCGCATGGATATGTGCTCTAAATTCAGGTGCAGGACAAAAAAGAAGAGAGAGAAGTGAAAGAGTACAGGATGGAATAAGACAGATGAAAGGAAGAATAAATAAAGGATCAGTCTAAATAAAAAGCATGAAGCATATAGTGAAATTTGGATGACAGCTATAGTGATAGATCAAAAAAGGATAAAGGTAACAAAGGCAAAAGGCAGGCCGCAGAGGAAGCGGCACCATACCACCGGCCATGATCTCAGCTCTGATAGAGATGAAAAGGTGCTCGTCTCCCTGGCAGTAAAATCCAGAAAGGTACGGACTTTTGCATTCAGGAAGAAATCATGGTTACAAGAGCTTGAAAATGGCGAAGATATCCAGTAGTAGTCTTTCTTTAGAGGTATCTAAAGTCTGCCTAAATCTCTATGTTCTTTGGGCAGCGTCATAACAAATTCACGATTTGATCTTTTCTAAAGCGTCGAAGAACACCTGGCCTATTCTCGGGAGACAAATGATAAATTCACGACTTGGTTTTTTTGCCTTCTTTTGACATAGAAGCAAACAAATAGCACACCCTTTCAATTATTAGAATTGCACTCAATGTAAGAACGAATGAATCATTTCAACTAGATATATTCTGCGAATGTTACCACTTTCCACCAGTAAATCTATAAGAACAATTAGCACGTCCTTGATCTTCAGGAACTGTTCTCAAAGTAAGAACTGATAAATCACCAAATGAAACGAGTCAATAAAATCTCAACCCATGACAATTCGGGTAGGATAGTTGATCCCCCCAGAGGGATAAAACCTAATCCATCAAGGATGCCCGGCCTTTGGGACAGCCCAGCCGAGCTGCGAGCCCAGTTGGCCAGCTTCGAGGCTAGGTAGTCAACCTCTTAAATAAGTCGTCTGACACATAAATAGCTTGGTTGCGTCCTTGGATCTTGGATACTCGTACGGGCGAGGATCCGGCTGAGTTCGTGGACCGTTTCTGAGTATTCGGGCAAGACTCATGTAACGCAAAGGATGAAACGAAGTGGAGAAAGAGAGTACGAGGACTAAAGCACGTAAAGCTTTTATTCGTAAAAGAGAAGGAAAAACCATGGGACTTTAGTCTAGGAACTTGTTTCACTATAATGTACTTGGCTGCAAAGATATTACTGAATATGCTCAAGTCTTTCTTTTCCTTTTTTCTTTTTCTCTATAATGGCTAAGCGAGTGTAAAATACTGGATCATTTATTTGGTAAGCAGTTAATGTATTTATAGTGGTAATCTTTTCCTTAAAAGGAGTTTGTAGAGTCCCACATCGGATGGGGAGGTGAACGAAGCGTGCCTTATAATAAGGCCGTGGATACCTCTTCCATGACGACGCGCTCTGGGAGCCTGTGGAGGGTTCGCCAGGGGAAAACCCTGAGGCCTGCGTGTGGTTGGACGCCGTGAAGGTCCCCAGGCCAAAGAGGACAATATCGTGCCACGCTGTGCCGCCGCTGCGCCACTGGGACGACGCGTTTGGGGCGTGGATTCCGTCTCAGAACAAAATCGTGCGAGGGCGCGTGTTGGCACAGGGACCGTAAGTTCCCGGCCAGGCGGACAATATCCACAAGGCGGATGCGCGGGGACGTTACAAATGGTATCAGTGGGATCGGTCCGGTGTGCAGTAGGGGACGCTGGGTCCCCGAAGGGGGTGGGCTGTAGAGTCTCACATCGGATGGGGAGGTGAACAAGCGTGCCTTATAATAAGGGCGTGGATATCTCTTCCTGGACGACGCGTTTTGGGGCGGTGGAT
The DNA here is from genome assembly GCA_033239525.1 of Nepenthes gracilis. Lineage (NCBI taxonomy): Eukaryota > Viridiplantae > Streptophyta > Magnoliopsida > Caryophyllales > Nepenthaceae > Nepenthes > Nepenthes gracilis. The sequence continues at coordinate 14,172,291 of BSYO01000016.1, read as the reverse complement.
TCCGTCACAGAACAAAACAAGCAGTGCAGGCTGCGTGTTGGCACTCGGACGCCGTAAGTTCCCGGCCCCGGGAGCGGACAATATCGTCATCTGCCCGGATACGCCGGGCGATGAGATGGTATCGGAGCCGGATCCGGTCCGGCAGCCGAGGACGCCAGGTCCCCCAAGGTGGACTTAGAGTCCCACATCGGATGGGGAGGTGAACGAAGCGTGCCTTATAATAAGGGCGTGGATACCTCTTCATTGACGACGCGCTCTGGGAGCCTGTGGAGGGTTCGCCAGGGGAAAACCTTGAGGCCTGCGTGTGGTTGGACGCCGTGAAGGTCCCCAGGCCAAAGAGGACAATATCGTGCCACGCTGTGCCGCCACTGCGCCACTCTGGACGACGCGTTTTGGGGGCCGGTGGGCCGTTTGCCAGGAATAAAACCGTGCGGGTTGCGTGTTGACGCCGGCGCGAAGTTCCCAAGTTCCCCCGACCCAGCGGGCAAATATCCACACATGCGGATGCGGGACGTTCTACAAATGGTATCAGAGCCGGGATCAGATCCGATGTGCCAGCGGGGACGCTGGGTCCCCAAGGGGGGTGGACTGTAGAGTCCCACATCGGATGGGGAGGTGAACGAAGTGTGCCTTATAATAAGGGCGTGGATACCTCTTCCTGGACGACGCGTTTTGGGGCGGTGGATTCCGTCTGCCAGGAACAAAACCGTGCGGGCTGCGTGTTGGCCTGGGACGCCGTAAGTTCCCCCAGCCCAGAGCGGACAATATCGTCATGCGGATGCGCCGGGGACGTTACAGAGTTCACATGGCGCTGGAGTGTGTAGGGGATCCTACCATCAACTCTATAAATCTATTTTATCGTGTCAGGAACATTGTGTGTATGCGGGCCTGGTGTGATGTCACTTCTATAGGGTCGCGTGCGCTACTGGCAATCATTCCTCTTGCATCCTGACAAAGTCAGCTACCAAATCACTAACAAGCCGATTTTGCAGATGAGGTGTCGTTCGAGACCCATATTGAGTCCACGGGCCTGAGTGGACTTTAAGTTCATTATGCTACATGGACTGGCTCTAGCGTCTGGACCTCCTGAGCCTCTTGGACCTACTAGGTCTCCATGGTATCAGGGCCAAATCCTAAGGGAACAGATCTTAAGAGTGGACCTTGGGTATTAATACCTATCAAGCCTAAACAAGCTTCCAATAAGGACCACTAAGCTACCAAAAGTACGCTAAATTACCTGACAAAGTCAAGAATGAAATACTAATCTATTAAAAAATATACCATTCTAGAAATGAAAAAAATGTCATTGCTTAGAAAAGTAAATAACAGTAACAACAGCCAAGTAGGTGAAAAGAAAGAAATCCGATACAAATGGACCTCTCGTCCTTAGGGATGTAGACAAAGGTTTTATAATCGAACATGCGCAAGTGGTCATAGGACACTTCTTTTTCGGACCACACATTCTCTAGAAATTCTCCATCTAGTGGACCGTTCAGTGATAAGTTGATTACGTAAGCCATAACATTCAAAACTTTTTTTCTAAATGAATTGAGAAGTTTCACCTCTGAAAGCACACATCAAACTCTCTCCATTAGCATCCTATTTATCCGTTCAGCCACATCATTTAGCTACGTTATCTTCAATAAAGTTCTTTGATGTTGAATTTTATGGGTCTAACAATACACATCAAATACTCCGATGTACTCACCGATATTATCACTTTGAATGCATTTTAATTTTTTTCCCGTTTATCTCTCAATCTAAGCATCGAATTATCAAAAATGTCAAAGACGTGATCCTTCAACTTCAACAGTTACATCAATAGTTTTCTTGAACAATTATTAATAAATGTAACGAAATAAAGTTTTCTTTCGAGTGTCTTCACATTGAGAGAACCATATATGTCGGTGTGGATTAACTCAAAAAGATCAGCCTTTTTTGTAGACGAGTTTCCATGAAATAAAACCAGCCGTTACATTTCCACCATACAATGAGGATAACTGTTCAGCTTAACTTCCTTCATGCCCCGAAAGATATCCTTTTTAGCTAAGCAATTCAATTCTTTTTCACTCATGTGACTTAACCGCTGGTGCCGCAAATTAGAAGACTCCTCACTTCTCGTAACATGCACATCTTCAATTGCAATTGAAACTTGTAATATATACAAGTTGAAAACTTTCTTTTTCTGGGTAACTACTAGAGATCCTCTACTTAACATCCACACTCATTCACAAAATGTGTTACAAAATTATTCATCATCGAGCTCTTCTGTTGAAATTAGATTGAGTCGAATATCCAAAAGATGTTGTACATTCCTTAACAGAGCTTGATCCCATTTTTTGGTGATAAGACACACGTTATCACAACCGATAATCCAGGATATGCCTTCGTTACCCATCTTTAATACCCTAAAATCATTAAATGTGTAAAACATGAAGAATTCTCTTCATGATGTGACGTGGAGTGAGGTACCATTGTTCACCACCCAATTGGTCTCGTGATTCGCCAAATTGATTATTTCATCCTCCTCGCATGCCAATAAAAGGTCGGCTTTGGTAACAATAAAGGCTCTCTTTTTTTCTCAGGCCTTATTTGCTTTCTTCTCTTTGCCATCGACGTTTTCATACTTTCATTTGTAGTAGTGCTTCTTAATGTGTACTTTTTTTCGTAATGATGGCACTCGAGATTTTGAAACCTCGATCGGGATTTGTTTCCACCATTGTGACCAAATTTAGGGCCACGCCCTTTATTCCTTCTCCGTAACTTAGAGACTAGTACTTCAGAGTGCGAAAAAGACGTGCCCTATGATTGGCGTCTTATCTCCTCATTTAGCGCGGCTTCCTTTACTATTTCTAGAGTCACCACACCATTCGAAGTTATATTGGCGATGGTGATCCATATCACATCCCAAGAGTCTCGTAAGATAGTTAACAATCACAAGCCTAGTAGTTCATCATCGACTTGATAACCATACCATTCAACTAATCCACACATATTTGAAACTTTTTTAAGTGATCAACTATCAACGTGCCCTCTTTGTACCTCTCTTACATCAGTTTTATCAAGTGTTATAATTTGTTATTACTGGTTTTTAAAGTATACAACGTCTCAACTTTCTCCCATAACCACTTTACATTCGTTTTATTCTGAATGTGATTGTATACGTTATCATTTACCGATTTTCGAATATAGTCATAAGCTTATTCATATTCAAAAAACCAATTTTTCTTCAATTTTGACACAGATTTTTGCATAACAAATACCAAAAGATACATTACTTTGACAAATAATAAATATTTTATCTTACTCATCCAAATATGATAATTTTTTCCATTCAAACAAACCATTATGCTCCTGACCTCTATTGATTTAAATAAGTTTCAATACATGATACAAATAATCACATCTCTGATACCACTTATTGGGACTTGAATATCTTATTTAAACAGTGAGAAAACAATTAACAATTCACAATAATTACATAATAATTACCATTAATAAAATAAAATATAATTTTTATGTGAAAAGTTCTTTTAAAAATAAAAAGAAAAAATCATAGGACGGTATGTTCAAAATATCTCACTATATAATCAGTTCGGTTACACAGACTATCAAACATAAGAACACAAAACTTTTTTATAAATAAGCCAAAATAGTAGATAATATGAGATGAAAGAGAATAAATAAAATTGGTAAATATTTTTTTAACTTTAAGAATAGCGTATTCAATGTCACAAATATTGGAATACGATTCGAAACTCGAGTGGATACTCGAAACTTCTTCCTTTTCTTTTTCTCTCCTTTTCTCTAAAAAACAGTGCTTTGGATCTCAAAGAATAGAAGTGATTAACCCTAAAAATAAGTCGGTATATTTTTTATATTGCAAATCGTGTTCGAACATCCGTCAGGAGCACCTCGGGTGTGGGTGCCTCTAGGAACGGTGCCGTCTATTGGATTCGGTGCCTCGAGCTCCCGGCTACTGAATTCGATACCTTGAGCACACCTTGAATGCTCTCCCTCTGGGATCGGTGCTCCAAGACCTGGTCTCGAGTGATCTTGTTCAAACTATCAAATGAAATGTCAAATGGGTATAGGTCCATACAATAGTGACTCATAACCTAACACTAATATCCTTTCTGCAAGCTCCCAAAGAGGCACAATCTTGGAGCACCCCCTATTTGCGACAAGTGCTTACGGGCCCATTTGCTCTCTATTGACTGACTCGATTTACGTGTCTTTAGCTTAGTGTTTTATCTCTACATAGAGTATTGTGCATTTTTTTATTACATTGATCTTACTATTTGGATAGATCTTGATACTAACTTGAGTATTAGACAAAATTTTAATATGCCTTTTAAAGTCTCGATTCTCTTTTGTTACCAAGGTTTTACATTTCAGGATCCTTGGTTTGGCTATATTCTGTCCGCAAAGAAAGTCCCATCATTGGAAGGGAACTCTTTATTCTTTTAGATTTGTTTTTCATTTGATTATTTTGGGAAGGAAACTTTGTTCATCACTTAGACCTTTACATTTTGTTTGGTATCCAAATTAATATAAAAAAGCTAAGTGGAGATAAAATAATATAAAATTAAATGAAAGTAAAGTTAATTAAACTGTGTAAATCCATTTGTCTGATTTAATATTGATGCATCTTTAGATTCGGATTATTATACAGGTTAGAAAGCTACTCAATCTTCTGTGTTGGGTCGAATTGCAGCCGATTCGATCATCACCTATTTAAATCTGAACTCTATACAACACAATGAATGAACAAAAGGTTAGAGGATTGGTAGAATTCGCTCTCCGATATATCATTCGATACTAAAATCATATATATTTCAAAGAAAATAGAAAGATGCGAGAATGTAAAAATATACATTGATGCATGCAATGGGAATTGAGTGTTTGGATACGCCCGATTGAGGGGCAATTTGGAGGTGTGTCCAGTTGAGGGGTGTCTTCGAAGTATGCCTGACTGATGGGCGGTTTGGAAGTATGGAAGGAATATCTCTTGGATGGAGGGAAAGACCTCTAGATAGAGGGTAAGGCCCCTAGGATGGAGAAAGTGGGAGGGCACCTGGATCCCGGACAGAGGACTGGACTTCTTGGGTGGTGTCTTCTAAATAGAAGGTTGGCCTCGTGGAGGGAGGGTAGGCCTATATTTGTGGGAGAATAATTGACAGGAGGAAAAATGGGACCTCGTGTGCTAGCAGAGAGAAGGATATCCACCAGTCTCTTCTTTATGCATGTAGATGGCTTTTTCTTCCTCTCTCCTTCCCATTTGCTTGTGAGAGTAAACTGATATTTATAGTACTTAAACCATTGGGTGCCCAGATTGGTAAGCGGCTATCCACGCGGATCGTGGGTGTCGATTATGGTAACTATCATTAATTAAGAGGATTCATTCATTCGTTAGCGTGATCATGTGAGATATCCAGTATGAAAGTTGCCACTTTGGGACAGATCGTGCAAATTGTAGACAAATATTTTTAAAATATATGTCAAACTTGTACTAATCTGTTATGGTAAGTTTCTTTAACGAGTGGAAAAAAAAAAGGACCGTGGGCCGTCTTGATGGGGCCGTTCATGACAAGCTACTGGGCCAGTCATGTCTCAGCGGGCTATTTTAAGCTATGTGATTTTGGACCATGGATTGTCAGGGCGTTCTCCTGGATTGCGACTTTTAAACAGCCTTTTTACCATAGGTCTCGATATTTAGGTCTGTCCATGGGCAATAGACCCATCAAACATAAGAAAAATTATATAAAATTTAAGATTGTATAGTTTTTATTTGTTTTGTATAATATTTAATAAAACTGTAAAAAACTAAAAGTAATTTAGTTACTAAAACAATCTTTTAAGTTTACTTTTACTAATTTAAAGGCTCATTATATGAGAGCATATGAACGAAAATAGTTAGGTTTGACGTCAAAATAAAAATAAAAATAGAAGATAATTTTTAAGAGAAAAACCTAGAAAAAAATTAAATTGAACAAAATATAACTAAAAATTTCTATAAATCTCCATATTATTTAAAAATTTTAATTTCAAATATTTTTCATCATTCTAACTAAGAATAGTACATTTTCTTAATTCATTTAGTTTTTTTTTTTTTTACATTTTTTCGTAAATTTACTCATCAAACAATAAAACTTGATCGGATTAGTAATCTTATGGATCAACTTAGAATTTGGCTCACCAGTCTATGAGCCTTGAAGGCAGAAGCCCAATGAGGCCTATAGCTTGGAAGGCGCCATAACTATTTGCAACATGCGTGGCTCAGTCTTGCATAGGCCCAACAATTTGGCAGCCCACACTCAGTAAGTGGGCCTATGTGCCCCCAGCAGTACATGTCATCCCAACCCAATAAATCTTTACCAAAAGGTAATTGGCATAATTGTAGCCAGGGAATGGCCAAGAAAAGGAAAGGTTATCCTTTAGTTAGCCATTGCCATGACGGGCATCTGTGATTGTGTAATCATTTTTAAAAATGAAACTATTATCCACAACCACCTATGATTATGTCTACACAGCTCAACAGTTCCACCTGATACAACTTTTCAGCCTTGGTGCTCAAGCCAGGGTGAACCGTCTCCGTCACCTATAAACACCTCCCTTCCTCAACAGAGAAAGGGGGCCTCTGGTGGCAAAAGAACCCAGAGCACATAGAAAAACCCTAATAGAGGAAGCGTCAGAGAGTGAGGACGACTCCGCCCTCGATTAGACAGAAAGGCAATGAGCTCTCCAATACTTTTGAGCCCACGTACCCCAGTGCAACTCTTTTTTCTCCATCTCTTAAGCCGTTGCATGTTGAGCGTAACTGTCGGGACCAAGTCTTCCTCCAACCCTCAGTAAAGACCACCATAGACGACCTCACTCCCATAAACTAGAAATGAGGTTACATGGAGTTTCCGTCATTGCCTAGGAGTTGCTCCCATTGATCGAAATGAGGCTATGTGGAGTTTTCTCTCCCATCGTCATTGCCCAAGAGTTGCTTCCGCCATTGATCAACCACCCTACTCACGAGTGCACTATGCTCCTCCTCGCAACAACCACTCTTAGGCAGAAGTTCTCCACCTCTCTCTCTTTGAGCCGCTCTCAACCAAGCGCATCTCTAAGCAGCCCCTCATTAGTGCACACTTCTAAACTACCCATCTATTGGGTGCACTTCTAAGCCGCTTCTCAATAGAGCGCACCTCTAAGTAGTATCTCAACCGGGCACACATTTAAGTCGCCCCTCAATCAGGCGCATCAAATATTCAATCTCCAGAAAACATGCATCCGTACATTTTTCTATATCTTTGTATATTTTTATTCTTTTGGAAAGATATTTGATTTGAACGTCAGAGGATATGCCGGGGGATGAGTCCTTCCAATCCTATGACTTCTTATTTTTAATTGTGTTGTATAGGGTTTAAGTTTGAAAAGACGGGGACGGGATCGATTCCGATTCGATTCGATGCAAAAGATCAAATAGTTCTCGAATACGTATAATAATTTAGATCCAAAGATATATCAAAACCAAACACAGTATTAGTGTCTCAATTGGGGTTGTTTGCCTCATCTTCACACCATATTTATTATAATAGAATAAAAATTTTATTACTATTTATTTTTGATAAAATTATTATTTTACAATCTAGTAATTTTAGTGATATAAATAATAATTTTAAAAAATTACTATTTATTCAAAACGAAGAACAAAAAAAAAATATAGTCCTAGTTTTTTTATTCCTAGTTATTCAATAATAACCGTAGTGCTTTGTTTTCTATCCAATTGATTTGATATTTTTTATTTACCTTTATTTCGAATCAACTCCAATCAAAATTAAATTCGAGTTAGATATGAGATAGGTTGAGATAAAATTATCACCATTAAATTAGATCATTGAACACAATCTGGTCACTTAGGTCAAAAGTTATAACCGTATCCATTTATAAATTGAATCGGGCCAATTTGGCCCAAAATATGGACATTTTTTACTTTTAATTATTTTTCTTTAAAAATTTTATAATTATATTAAAAATATCTAAAAATATAAAATATTTTAAAAATTATAATATGTAGATTAAAGTACTACTTGAATATATATTAAAATAAATAATATTTATAAAAAATATTAATTATGTAAAAATATATTATATTAAAGTAATCTTTTAAACAATGTAATTATTTGAAATAAAAATATATGTTTATAAACAAATTTATAATTCAGGTTGTATCAGTCTAAACTGATCACTTTCATTTATGATTGCATTTAGCCTAACAAAATAATTAGGTCTAACCTTTTAACCATAATTATTTATATTAATGATATATATTTGATCAAATTCTATAAAATTTTAGATTGGTAAGATAAGTTATTTAGACGACCTGATTTTGATTAGATCTATCCCAAACCTTCTAAAGTATATGAAAATATTATTTCTTTAAATTATTTCACACGAATTCTTAGTTATTCTTTTCAATAATACTATTTGCCAAATACTAAAATATTAATTTTTAATTTAATTTTACTTAATTAAATAACCAACCAAATAAAAAATATCAATTCATAAATTTATTTTTCCCTTATTCTATTTTTTAAATAAATTATTTTATTTGTATATTATTTGATTCGATTAATCAAATGTGACAATTTAACCTTCTGAAAATGCTTGAATTCCGAAAATGCCCTCATAAGGTCCAATTTCCGAATTTTGGGTCAATAATGAATCAGGGGTTCAAGCGGACCAAAACAGATTATACTAATATTAACAAAAATATATTGTCGACAAAATTATAAAGAAAATATAAACATAAAAATCCTGTATGAATCTTAAAAGAAATTAAAAGGAAAAATTACAATTTTTTTCTTAATATTATTCTTATTTCATACAGAAAATTTTAAAAGTAATAAAAAATATTTAAAAAATAAAAACAAAAAAATTAGGTTATATATTAAATAAATTCATATATATAATAATAAAAATTAAACTTGTAATATAGACCTAATTATAACTTTTTAAATTATTTTTATTAATGGTGCTAACCTATTCTTTGAATTAAAATTAGGTTACAAAAACCAATTCTCCCGATTGTAGAATACCCAAGTCTCTGCCAAAAATTAGGCTTGCCGTACAAAGTTTTTTATGTCCTAAGAAATAAATTTTAGAGGCCAAAAGCTTCATTCCCCAATAGTATATTATTGCGTGGTATTCCAACCTTATTACAAGAATTTCTATTCATATTAATACTAATTTCATTCCCATAAAGTTCTCATTGAGCAATTAAACATATGGGTATCTTAAATCACTATTTGATTTGATAAATTTTCTTCATCTTGTTAGTTCAAATTTTACATATTATAAATTGAAATAAAAAAGCTAAAGGAATAAAATCTACTATCTGTTTATCCTTCAACATTCAAATCAGAATCCCAATAATCAAACTAAAAGACCAATAAGTAAAACAAAAGGAATAACTATTAGAAAATAGACACCCGATTTGAGAAATTTTTATATAGATTATATAATCTAGAGGATAAGCTCCTACCTTTCTAGGAGAAGCTTGAGTGAGACAAAACTCATATTTAAACAAGTAATTAGCAAGTGATTACTTTGTTTAGTAAGATAAAATAAAGATATGGAAGTTGATGATGCGAAGATTGCTAAAGGTTCTAAGGATGTTCTTCGCTAAGAGGTTTTGTGCATGTAGAGGCACTGAGCCTATTTAGTGGACAGTTTTCTCCTTTAATTGGCTTAATGCATTTTACTGTATTACCATTCTTTTCTAATTTGCCGGATTAGTTTGTTATCTAACTATTCACTTAACTTCATAATTCCTTTGAATAAATGATATCATTTTGAGGCATGACTATGACCAAGGGACTTTATATAGATGACCGTTGGCATGATTATCTAGTACGTTTTAGAAGTACTAACGTGGCACATTAACTAGTGATGACTTTGTTAACTCTGAACAACAACAGCTGATTTGGTTAGATTGTAAAAAATGTCAATTCGTCTATACGACAGTACATCTGCTCTGATTGAACAATTCCTTGACTATTGCTATTTCTAATTACCTGCCTTGTGACAACTCATTCCTCTTGGTAAAGTGGTCCTCTGGAGTTTGTGGCGTGACAATCACTTATTCTGAAAGGCGATTTTTTAATACTGTTTAACAATTTATTTGTTTTTATAAGTTGGTTTCCTAATGCACCAAACTGTTCTAACAGTCTCTAATCTAATATTTAGATCTAGATCTACTTTTTTTTTGGTGACGGACCCATCAAGAAGGGAGAGGAACAACAAGCAATCACACGTCCATGACACATGTTTAAAGAATCTAAAAAACTCTACCGTTGTAACATACGGTGTCCCAGTCATGAACACAAATTCATTAAGACATGGTAAATAGGTCTCACAAAAAATCTAACCTTACGGGCACAAAGAAGAATCAAGTGAATAACCACAATAAAAAAAGGAAAAATAAGGAAAAGACTCAAGGGACCAAAATGCTTTGACACAGATTATGCCGGCTGTCACTAACATACAAAAGCAGAGACCACGCAATTCAAAATGTCTTACATAATTCTGAGTTCACGTTCATATGAAAGGAGAAAGTAAAATGAGGAAAATTAAATCAAAGTACAATAAAAACAAAACATCATGTATATCACGGAATCCAGTTTCCCACTGGTCAATTCAATGAAGTAGTGGGTTTTCACTTGGTTGTCGGATGCCACTGATAATAGGTCAAAACCTTTCCTCTTCCCTGCACAAGAAGCATGCCCTTAATAAGAGTACCGTTGTGGTACTCCATAAAAAGGTTTTAATATTCATCTAACAGATAAAATTAAAAATTAGATGGGTAAATGATGAAGATTGTATTAAGTAATTTAAATATCTATTTAATATTTATTATTTATCTATTTAAATTGTGATCCTGACTATTGGGTTTAGATATCGAAAGTTTTTCAACTGCGAGGATCATAGCTCTCCTTAGTAAGAGAGAAGGTGAAAGATCAGCTTAACCTACAGGCTCCAGCTAATTACAACCTTCTTTCCTTGCCCTCACCCACCTATAAATTCATCATTTACACCCTTTTCTCTGTGTTGTGTCCTCACAAGCTCACGTCAGCTCTCCAGAAAACAAAAGCAAGATATCTAAAATCAGCACTCTGCTTGCTTTGATCCTCCTCCTTTCTTTCGTGCTCTGCTTTGCTGCTCATCCTGAGCCTACCCAGATGAAGAACCAACATGGGTAATGTTCATATTCGAGACCCAAACGGTATTTTGAAGATATTTTCTAAACAAATGAAATTACAAAATATGATCCTATGATTTAGAATTTTGATGAGCTTTATTGATTACTTGGTAACTTGGTCGGTTTTTGTACTTTGTGATGGTGCATAGGATTTTCGTGTGGAGAGAGCATTTAGGCGGATGATAGAAGCTGTGAAGGGCCTGAGAAGGAAAAGTGCTCGCTGAGGACGACTATGGCTGCTCATGTTGAATATATCTAAACTCAACAAAACCACCGCCCTTGAGTTCTCAGGAGTTCTGCATTCTATCATCTATCAAAATGACATATTGAATTAATATAACTACTACTATAACTGTAACTATTATAACCCTTGAGAGTTCGATTATTACTATAACTATTACTATTGTGCTGCTTGTGTTTCTCAAATGAGGATTGCTTGGGCTTTTTTTTTTTTTTAATCATCGACTAGTTATTGCAGCAATGCAATGATGGTCACTGTAAGGATGGAAGGGTGCCCGCTAGCCTCATCTTCATTTTTTTACCATTCTTACCACAGAATGTCACAGTGAAAGTAGTAGTTCGTTTTTCTCCGTTTTTGAATTTGTAGGCAAACTCAAACACAATTTGGTAGAATGTAGACAAAGATTTTTGGTTTATTGGTTGCCGTCTCAACAATAATCAAGAACAGAAACACAACATATCATATATTGCCAATCTTTCGATGCCCTAAAACATATCATTGACAACCAGGAAACTGTGAAATAAGTGCACCAACTCGTACGATTTCAATGTAGTAGTCAAAATGGCAATTCAGAATACTTAAAAAAATAGAAGAAGTACAAGTATAAACTCTCTCTTTGACATGTAAAGCTGCTAAGAACAGCAGTTGAGATCATGAAACAATATTGCTTACTCTTTTGGTGCTAAATTGTAAAACAATGGAACCACATTATTCCAGGAAATCTCATCACATCATCTTCTTCTTCCACGGCTGAAGAATAGTGAGTCGGCATGCATCTCCTTGTTGCCAAAAAGACTGTTGGCATGTGTTACGGGCCTCCGTCCATCCACCACTCCGACTACACCACCGGGACAGCTGACCAATCGGAAGAGCTCACGACAGCATCGGGCTCCACTTAGATTTTGGGATTTTATTTAAATACTATTGCTGTTATTTTCTTTTCCTTGCTATTAGTTAAATACAGATATAGTTAACATCTTATCAGTAGATTGTTAGGCATCTATTCAATTAGCATATTTATTTTATTTTATTTTATTTTTATTTTACTCTACTATTACAAGATATTAGTTTTCTCTCTAAATCTTCACTGTACACTGGAGGAAAAATATACTGAATTATTATCTTTCCTGACTCTCTCACACTCTTTCTAATCCTCTCTATTCTCCCTCTGATCTCCCTGCTCTCCTCTTTTTCCCTCTGTCAGACTCCCCTTTCTGATTCCCCAATCCTTACCCATCTGCTTCGACTTCTTCTTCTCGCAAATTAAACACGAGGCCTGCAACAGCATGAGAGAAAGGGAAAGGAAGCCAGAAAACTTAGTACCGCAGGAGAGTATAACAGATTATCTAAACGCCATTGATGCCATATTTAAGGACATATATAGAAGCACAAAACTTGTGACACAGGAGTATTTCCGGGAATCAATTCCTTCCCATTCATATCTTGGGTCCGACATGTAAAGCTGACAACAAAACCCTAGTTGCACACATGATGTGTAAACAAAAAGCAGGACTTGTCATAACTAGAACAAGAGACCTGGCACTAAAATATTTAATTGCTTGCAGACTTCTATATGTAAACTGAACGTGAACAGCATTAACGCTTCTTATTAATCCATCCGATCGCTTCTACAACAAGAACTCAACAAGTGATCTAAAAGTCTCAAAGATCACCCTTTCCGTCGTGTGAATCACAGATCGCCTATTAGTTGGGAATGCCACTGTATTGACCCATCTTTGTAAACTACCCATTCCCCTGAAAAATTTGCTGCACCATTTACTCGATGAAGAGAGACATTTCCATATCATTTTAAACATTCACCATGAACAAAACCAGAAGGGCCAGAATTAGAAGAGGAGTATGGATTCAAGTTTTTATACGTCACTGCTCAGAAGGATTTTTACAGCACCATTACAGACAGAGACCAATATGTCCCTAATTTTGTTCCCATGTCTGGGATTGTTTGACCAGCGAATAATTCATCACGGATGCAATATCCAACGTTTTGTCAAGATAAACAGCCACAGCTGTGTTCACAAAAACCTGAATTTAACCATGTCTGGGATTGTTAGACTAAAATTGATTTTCCATGTTAAATATTCATCACATGAAGATCAATTGCATAAATATATTAAATTTCAATTCCAATGGTGTATATTCAGAGTATTTGACTTAAAAACATAAATCAAAGCACCACACATATAAAAATATTTTTTATTAAAATATCTTTGAGATGGTTACCATCCAAGAAGGAGGTGGGTGAAAGAGTGGATACTCCAAAATCAGGAAACTTGGACCATTACTTGTTGATTTTATTTTATTTTAATTTTTTAAAAAATCGATATTGTTCTATTTGATCCAAATGTTTCACTTAATATGATATTTAAAACCCATCTCTCAATATTCTTAAGAAATAAATACATTAATTATGGCGATAGATCCTCTATGAATGAGTAGTATTTTTCATACATTACAATATATTATATTTCTTAAGATACTAACAAAATATAGTAATACTATTTAATAAATAAATCTTATATTTATTTTAGGTCCAACTATTGATTATTTTTTTAAAATAATTAACTAATATGTACATAAAATTTTTAAGAAAATATCATAAATAAATAAAAATTTTATTAAAAATATCATTATCTATATAATAAAAATCACATAATGAAACTTAATCCTATTTTAACTACATGATTTTTTAATCTCAATAATGGTATGCCTTTCATTAAAGGATTAGTGATCATTAATTCAATACTGATATATTTAATTGCCACTTTTTTTTAATTTGCTTCTTTATTACTAAAAATTCAATGTCGATGTATTTATTTTGACCGTTATTTTTATTTTTTTTGGCCAAAAATTATCAATTGAATTGTCACAATATATCTTCAATGGATTCGAGATGAGATTCACCACTTTAAGATCAAATATAAAATTTCTCGTCCATATACCATACTTTATAACTTTAAAATAAGAAACCAACTTAACCTCTATAATAGAAGTAGCAATTAGGATCTGCTTTACATTCTTTCAGGATACAGCTCCATCGACGAATATAAACACATATCCAGATATTGATTTACATAAATCAACATATCCAATAAAATCCGAATCGGAGTAATTTAATATTTTTATATTGTCAGTTCGTTTATATATATGCATGTAGTTCTTGATACCTTAAAGATACATTATCATTTTCTCAATAGCTCTCCGGTGATCCATATCTAGATTATTCAAATATCTTTCTAATAATTTTACTACAAAAGAAATGTTAGGTCACGTATATACCTGAGTATACAACAAGATTTAAATAATGGAAGCATACAAAATGCTTTTCATTTATTTCCTTTCAAAATTATTTTTTAAGTATTAGTTCAAATTATACATATTACATTCATAATAAGTGCAATATTTGACAAATAATCTTTCATCAGAAATCTTTCTAAAATTTTATTGATATCGATTTTCTAAAATAAATCCAAAATACCTTACAATTTATCTCAATGAATTTTAATCCTCAGTAAGATGAATTACCCACATCCTTCATTTTAAATTTATTAGAGAGAAATTATTTAACTTCATGCAGTAAATTTTATTATTAGATACAAGTAAAATATCATTCACATATAAAATAAGAAAACAGATTTTACTTTTACTGATATTTTGGTATATAAATTGATTCATAATATTATCTTCAAAATCCAATGAAGAGATAGCATTATTAAATTTAAAATATCACTGACGGGAGATTTATTTTAGTCTATCTATAGACTTTTTAAGTTTACATATTAATTACTCACCATTACTAGAGGAGAATCATTTTAATTATGTTATGTAAACCTCTTCCTCTAGGTTATCATTTAGAAAAATCGTTTTCACATTCTTTTATTATAATTTTATATTAAAATGAACAACAAATACCGAAACTATACAAACAAAATCCATTTTAGATACAAGAAAAAAAATCCTTGTGTAATCAATTTATTCCTTTTAAATAAATTATTTAACAATGAGTCTTAATTTATATTTTTTAATATTATCTAATGAATATTTTTTTTTATCTTAAAGACTTATTCACATCTTATAACTTTTGCCCCTCTAGACAATTTAATAAGATCACAAAATTTATTGCATCTTATGAAATTTATTTTTTCTTTCATAGTATTGTACCATCAATTTAATTCATTACAACACATAACTTTTGAAAAGATTTCAGGATTATTTTTTAGTCTAATATTGAAGTTAGACTTCTATAAATATACTATATAATCATTTGGAACTATTGATTTTGTTTTAATAAATTTTCTTAATATTGTATCAATATTTTTAATAGAAGCATGTTGTTTTACTATTTCAGATAAATTTTAAACAAATTGATCTATTGAAATGATATCTGTACTTTATAGAACCATATCGATTGGTTATTCGATACCAATTTGAACTTGAAATGTATTGAGTATAACAAGCAATCTATCACTTAAAACGAAAGGTTGAGAATATGAATGATCACTATCAAAAACTATATATTTAGATCAATTACTTATATTCATTAAGTTATTCTCGAAAAAATTTTGTATAACTTGATTTCATATTCCTAGTACTGTGAAATATATAATAAAATTTATATCTTTTAAACCTTTCAATATATCCAAAGGAATACCCACTTATGGTCATTGGATCCATATTTATTTTTTATGGGTTATAAATTCTTACTTTAGACGGACTTCTTCAAACACATATGTTTTGTAAATTCGGTTTCCAACTATTCCATAATTCAAAAAGAATTTTTAAAACAGTTTTTGTTAGAACACAATTTAATATATATACTATCGTTTTAAAAGTTTCAATCTACAATAATTTTGAGAGATTAGAGCTACTAAGTAAACTCCGTACTATGTCCAATAATATTTGATTTCTTTTTTCTACTATATTGTTCTAGTTTGGAAAACCACATATACTATTCCCAGGCAACTATCCCATATTTTTAAAGAAACTTTATAAATGGATTAGATATTTATCCATCCTCAATATATCTATCATTATATTCTCCAATTCTATCTGATTTTATAATTTTAATTTATTTTCTATATTATTTTTTTATTTTAATTTTAAATATTTTAAAAGTATCTAATACTTTGCTTTTATTATAAAATAAGTAAAGATATATATATCGTGAATAATTATCAATGATGGTGATAAAATACTTTGAACCATGTGAGTTTATGTCTAGACTATAAATATCTATATGTATAATTTCTAATATGTCTGAATTTCTTTTGGTATATTTTCTTATTTTATTAGTCTACTTTCATTTTATATAATCCATACAAGTCTTAAAAATAGTAAAATCTAAAATATTAAGTATTCAATCATTTACCAATCTTTTAATTATTCCATGAAGATATGTCTTAATCTCTGACATCATAATATAAAAAAATATTCACTCATAACATATTATTTAATGTCAATATTAATATGCACAGTATTATAAGAGATATTATTTTCTATGTTTATACAATAAAGACCATCAAATAATATAAAATTTCTAACAATATCAGATTTATAAAATAAATTTAAAAAATATATATATATATAATGAAATATCCAAATGTACAAATCTTGATATTAAAATTAAATTTTTAGAAAAATTTAAAATATAAATGGTCTTTTTTAAATTTAAAACAAAGTCACTATTTAAAAGTAAACTATATGTTTTAATTACCTCCACACATGAACGTATCTTATTTCTAGAAAAGATATTTTGCTCACTTTTTACTAACTTTCTTAGATTTTGTAAACTCTAGAAGAAATTTGTAATGTAAATTATAAAATTAGAATCAATCAACTATATATTATAAGAAATATTAACCATGTTATATTTATAATAAACAAATGAGAATGATTATTTTTTTTCTCAAGTCAATTTTAAAATTTGATGCAATCTTTTTTTATGCGTTCCTTTTTTTACATAAAAAATACTTGGATTCTTTTTAATGTCAACTTGTTGAGGTATTTTATCTTTTCCTTTGTGATTGATTTAGACCTTTTTCTTTTCTTATTTTCTCATAAATGTGCTTTCACATAATTCGATCACAATCTTCCTTTTGAAAACGCATAGTCATAAATTTATTTATCGACTATTTATTTTTATATATGTTGTAAGAAATTTTAAAGGGTCCATATTATGATAAAAATATGTTTAAAATATAGTGTATAATAAAAGATTTAGACATATTTAACTTAAGTGTTTTTAACCGAACCGCTAAATTTCTCATTTATATAATGTATTCACGTACACCTTTAAGACTGGTGAGCCAAAAAATTAAAAACTTCATAATTAGGATATCAGCTGGTAATTTATTTAAAATATCAAATTATTTATCAATAACATCCATTAAATTTTAAATATTATTATATTGATCAACAAAATTACAAATACCAACTAAAATTTCAGTCTTTATAGGTATCAAACTAAAATGATTAGATTACTCCTATTGTTCATAAAGATCAATATTAACTAAAGTACTGGTTTCAATAAGAGTAGGCAGTTTGCTTTTTTGTATAAAATAATCAATATTTATCAACTCTAAATAAAGAAAAATTCTCTCATTCCAAAATTTATAATTATCACATTTTATATATAACACTGCTATACAAAATAAAAGTACAAACTTAACATATAATAAATTGAGATTAATAAATATAAGATATATTTTATCAATATAAAATATATATTACGAATCAAATGATATAAAAATAACCTGTGAATCAAAATTTTAATTCAATTAGATACATATAACTTCATAATAAGACTCTTAAATTATATTCTAATTCTTAATCATTGCGGACAAATTTAAAAAAATAAATTAATATTTTATCATAATTAATCAATTTAATATAATAAATATTTTTATGAGATAAATTTTATTATATTAAATATAATTAATTATAATTAATATTTTTTTATTATATGTGATTATAATATATAATTTTATTTATTAAAAATATTATAATTAATTTTTAATTAATTTTAATTATATTAAATATTAGATATTACGTATATAATATGCTAACTATTACATAAATAATAACCCATGCCATGTATGTAACACGTGGGCGAGGCATAGTGCTCAGTTCACGAAACCAAATGCGTGGGTTTGACTCCCCTTGCCCGCAACGCCTCAACGATTTCGGATTTTCAAAAGTGGGCCATGCTAGGCCCAGGTTAATGGATTTCATTTACAAGGCCCAAATATGCAAAAAAGGCAATGGGCCCGATATGAAAAGCAGCCCAATTTTTTTATGTGTTACTATAGGAGATGAACAAAATGACATTGTTTTGTTCATCTTCTTCCTTTCGTAGGGTCTATTTTGACTCATTTGATCAAATTTTAAGATGGGATGAAAATTAAACTATTTTTACACCAAAGTTAATATAAAAAATAACAAAATTATTAGAATATTTTAATTATTTTTAATATTAGTTTTCATCAAAATTTAACAAAAATCAAAATTTTGAATTTCGTAAAAATTGGGTAAGTGGAAAAAATGGCAAAATTAAAGGCAGGGATTTTGACATCTCTGATACTAAATGTTAAACTCAAATCGATATTTTATGTTAAATATTAATCACATGAAGACTAAATGCGAAAACATATTAAAGATTGAAAATTAACTTTTTGCTATTGATATTAATTCTGATTGTACAAATTTTGATAAATTTTTTAATTATTTAGATATCATAAGTCTTAATACTTTTTATTAATAGTGTATATTCATAGAATTTGATTTAGGAACCCAAATCAAATCAAAGCACAATACATATATAGAAAGTTTTCAACATAATGTCTTTGAGGAGGTGGTCATCATCCAAGTGGAAAGTGGGTGAGAGAGTGAATACCCTAAAATTAAGAAATATGGACTACTATTTGTTAATTTTATTTAATTTTAAATTATTTTATTAAAAATTTGAATATATCACTATTAAAAATATATCCCACATGACGAGATATGTAATTATTAATTTATTAAATTGATTAAATAAATACAATTTTATTGGTTTATATATATTAAAGAGAAATTTTTTAAAAGAGATACTCGTTCAAGCCGTATTCTTTAATGGAAAGGATATATTATTTTTCAATAAATATGTCTTTTAATTAATAAATGTGTCTTTTTAAGACATACCCGTTGAGCAAATGAATATCACTTCTCAATGATTAAGTCTATTTCTGACGCATCTTTTGAACAAAAGGAGAGACATTTTGATAATTTTAAAAATGATCCTTTCTCCATTCATAAAAGGATGTCATTCGTCATCATTTTAAAATACACAAGATTTGTATAACATTTCTACAAATTATAAGGAGAAGAAAAAGAAATCATTTTTCGATTTTTTGAAACAATAATAATTACGATATTATATAAAAACTTGACGATTATGAATTAAAGTATATGAATTTATTTTTTATACTTAATTAAATAATAAAAAAATGATAATAAAAATTTTATAGATTAAAATTTTACCTTACTAAAGTTTTTTTTAGTCATTGCTCAGAAGGAATTTTATATCACCATTACAGGCAGAAACCAATGTGTCCCTGACTTTGTTCTCATGTCCGGGATTGTTTGCCAAGCGAAGAATTCATCACAGATGCAATATCCAACAATTTGTCAAGATAAACAGCCACAGCTGTGTTCACAAAAACCTGAATTCAACCACCAATCAAATCCTTAAAACTGTCATCCAAATCACTATCCATCTGGGCGCGCTTGAGCTTGATAGATCGGCAGCATCATCACTGAGCAGGCTTGCGCTCCTTTTCTCATTCGATTCTTTAACCAGCCTCGGAAATCCTAGACAAGAATGCGAGAACTCATCAGATCGAGCAACTTTCGAAATCTTCCGCAAACTATTCGGGATTTCATCAGAATCGGACTGTAGAAACCTTCTCGAGTCCTTAGAAACCATATTAATTGTCTCAGCGGAATCGGAAATAAATTTAATCACAGATAAAAAAGAACCTGATAGTTTTAGCAATTTCTTCCGTTTTCCGGTCACGGGATGCATACGATAGAATTTATACGCATCATAGCTTGAAGTTCCCAATAGAGCCAATTGCCACTGTCACTTCTTTTTTCTTTGAGAAAAATCTAGACATTTCTTCACCGATTGAAGATTTATGTTAAGATATGATGAGAAACCCTACACGATCTTGATTTTCAAAAACGGGGCCAATGGTTAAGAAAATGACGCCGTGGAGATCAGAACAAAGGGTTAGTTGTTTGTTGGAGAGAACAAGCGAAGCTGGTACGAGATCTTGTAATAAAAGAGAAGATGAAGATTGACGACTTGAAAATTCGTAGGTTAGCAGAACGAGTACCGCAGGACATTGAGAGGAGCAGAAGAAAAGAGGACGCAGTTCCGCCTTCGGGGAGAGAGAAGACGAGGAGGCAACATCCTCCCTCTTTTTATATTTTTTCCCTGATAATTTCAAAATAAATTCACATTTTTAATACTTCACTCTAAACGTAAATCCAATCAAAAATTAAAAATACTTAACCATTGGCTACCCCACTTGTGTTGGGGTTAGAAGGCGTTTCACTACTCCACAAATAGATACAGTAAAAGAATAAAAAAGAAGGTAATGAACATACAACCTTTTACGTAAAAAATTCTTATCAAATAAGAAAAAAATCACGAGATAATCTATCCATGGAACCAATTTCACTATGTGAGGTTGAGAACAATTTTTACTGTTACACGAAAATAAAAGAAAAGAGAAACGAAGAACAGAGTACAAGCAATATACTATATGTTGCTCACAATTCTCTCATTTCTTCACCATTTTTACTTTCTCTTTGTTTTTTACACTTAGCCTCACACACATGTCTCCCCGAACAGCAAGTTTGTCTACTTGCTTTTAATATCAATGCTCATATATAGCAAATTTATAGAATATTCCATATCGACCGACAAGATCTGTCTTTACCAACAATATGAATATGCGCTGCACAAAAACAGCTACTGCATAACCGTCTGAGATCACGTATCCTCAGAAAATCTTCTGAGCTGGCACTATTTCGGATTTCCTGGCAGACGCCCACATTCCACCGTCCACGTTCTCCATAAGATCGGTCAATGCCCGATGACCGTCCTCTGCACATGACCGGTCAATGCCCCTGTTGACCTGTCGGTGTTGTCTGTTTGGGATCCCTCAGCAATGCAGGGCAGCTCATGCCATCAACTGGTCAACTTGTTGATCTGCCTTTTTTTTTTTTTTTTTTGATAAAATCTGAAAAAAAGGAAAGCTTGATATCACAAAAAAGTGTAAAAAGTAATCTCCTAGAATGCCTCAAAAAAATTTTTTTTTTTTTGGATTTCTACAAAAAGGAATGCTATACATCACATATGTATAGAGAGTATACAAGTGTAAAAAGAAACGCTACAAAAAAGAATGCCTCAAATTTATATATAATATGGAGAGTATATTATAGATGGCCTTAGTAATATATTTTGTGAAATATACTCGTCTATACTTCATTTCTATGAAGATTTCCTTCGACATTCGAGTGCCATAGGAGGTGACTTTTTTATGCCAAGTTGATTTCTAGAGAGGTTCAAGAATCATGTGGATTTCAAGTTGTTTACGTATCATAAGATGGTTTATAACCGTATAATGATCATAGCAATATAGATAATAGTCCAAGTGGACTTAGTTTCAATGTCATCACTACAAAAAAACTAATATTTAGTGATAAAAAATTAGTGACAAATATATTTTTATTACTATTAATAATTTATATATATAATATAATGATAAATATATAATTTTATCACTAAATATTAAGAAAAAATAAAAATATTTTTATAAAAAATAAAATAATTAATAATAAATAATAAAAAATAACAGTGACAAGAAGCTATTATCACTCATTATAAAAAAATACATTACAATATTTAAAAATTTTAATAAATTTTATACTTTATATATTTTAACAAAATCTCACTCCATCACCAAATGCAAAACTCGCTCCACTCACACTGCCCTCTCTCCACGCCATACAAAATACACTCCACTCACGCCTCTTTGTTCACTTTACCATAATCCTAAACCACTCGAGTTCTTCTGTAAACGAATCTCGTATTTTTTAATCTCGCGCGTTCAATCGGCCGTTTTCTTTCACAATTGACAAAACTTTTCATTATCTCATAGCAAATTAGTTGTAGAAGTTCGCATTCGACGAATCGTTCATCAAATCGACACTTCCTATCTCACGGTACTTTGATTTTGGTATCTCCCATTCCTATATCACTCTATTACACAATGTTTTGACTCGATTGTGTGTCGAGATTGAAGAGACCTCCTAAATTTTTTATACTGTCGAGATTTATTTGTTCACTGTTTTTGTTTATTCACAGATTTTACAAGTTCACCATGTTTATATAGACGTTGCTTCTATTTTCATTGTTTTTATTTTTTTACATATTTATATTCATCATTTATATAAACGTTGCTTGTATTGTTTGAAAAGTGCACAAGAATGACAGTGTAAACGATATATTTGGCTATAGCTGAGGTGAAATGAATAACTTGATGCGGATGTTGATATAACTCAACGGTGTGTAAAATATTATTAGTTTATTTCATACTTTTATGTCAAGTCATATTTGACTTAAAGTATCATTGTATCATTAGCACTCGTTTAAATGTTGTTGGACTATATACTGTGGATGGGCTATCTAAGACCTCTGTTAATCTCTTTTTTCGGACGGTCGATTTTAGGGTTTAGGTACTTGATTTTGTGATTGAATGAGCTGAATTAGGGTTTTTTGTCACATTTTGTTTGTGATCTTGTTTTCTCAATTTTTATTGCCAGACTTAGGGCTTGGATCAATGGAGAGGCCGAAACCGTCTCGATACAACTCTGCTTTCCAATGAATTATTCCCCTTTCTTTTGTCTCTCTCTTTCGCACTTTCTTCACGTTTAATCTAGTGCTGAAATTCTGTGTTATCGTTTTATCTTGTTTTTTTAGGTATGATCACAAATGGAAGCACTTCGAAGGTTAAAAATCTTTCTTGTTTGTGATTTAATCAAATTGTTTTTATCTAAGAAAAATTCATATATGTGGGTTAGCGTAATGCCTTAATGACCCTTACAGGAGGGAAGGGAATAGGAACAACTGGCAAGTCCCTCCATTACAAAGGGAGCAAATTCCATTGGATAATCCCTAGCTTTATGATTCAGGGTGGACATATTACCAGGGGTGATGGCAGAGGGGAAGAGTCAATCTATGGGAAGAAGTTTGTTGGTGAGAACTTCAAAATAAGCACACTTGTTCAGGTATCTGGAACTTTAATTAGTAGCTATTTTATTCTTTGCAAGGTGAGGCATGTTGTAAAGCCCAGATAAAGCTAAACCTTCCAAAACTGGCAACTTGAAAGCCTTGTATATTAGGTTAACCTTTCTTGGTGATTTTTTTTTTTTTTTTGCATTTTTTTGTTCTTGAATTTCTATTTTGAGCTTAATTTTATAAATTTGGGGAACTCTGTTGTTTCATATCAGGTAGAAGATTTATTTGGACTTATAGATGTCCAACTTGTAATGTATTGAGCCCCGATGTTAAAAGACATCACATCAAATCTTCCAGCATAGTAAGTGTGATGACGGAAATAGCTTCATTTAATGGATTTCCTCCAATTAGCAGAATTTAACTTCAAATAGCAGTTCACTAATGAAAGTGCAATAGTAGAAATGCATAGTAAAATTGAAAAAAACACATAAAATAAATGAATAAATGTGCTTTCCCTTTTGTTTAATCATGCTGATGGTGGGATTAGGCCATAAAATGAGTACAAAAGGCAGTTCACTGATTGTTCAGAATCAGAACCGTACAAATGATGCTAACTGCCACTTTCATAATCTCAGCAAAATAGGAAAACCGAATTGCCTAGGTAATGGGACCGCTATCGTGAGGCTTGAGCCCCTATAATTGGAAGAAGGCATTTCAACAGGTCTAGTTTCTAAATTGCCTTTCAAGACCTGATTTTATTTGATCGACTACTTATTTGTACTTTGGCAGGACTTCTCTCTATGGCAAATGCTGGGCAAGATAGCAATGGGTCACAGTTTTTTTATTACAATAGATTTTTTGACATTCTGCAGGTACTCTTGCCACCTTTCCGGACCCAGATCTAATTTTTGAAGTCCTGGACTTACTGCTGTCTAATGAAGTTTACTGTTTTGATCATTACTTCAAATGCTAAGATTGTCTTATATCAATTGCTCTTCCAGTTACTATTCTCATTTTCTTTTCAGGTACGTGACCAAGATGTCATCTATATGCTAGCATGGATCAGCCTAGAAGGCCATGAAACAGCATGGAAATGGTTGAAGGTTAGATTGTTCTTGAGTCATGAGTTTTTCTTTTAAATGCATTTACCATGGATGCTTATCATCTTTGTAGTTGCATTTATCCATATTTCAGGAAAAAAAAGATTTTGACATCTATTTTTCTGGCGTAATATTTCACACATGGGGAAAAATCACAATATGTCTCCGTGTTTCAATAAAATGTCGATTTTTAAAATATCAGATGATATTCCTGTTGGGGAAAAAACACTCGGACTTCACGGTGACCGAGCAGATAGAGTTCTCGGACAGCACACAGAGCAGAGCTCTCGGACGGCAAGGAAAGTAAGGATAGAGAAGAAAAGAGAACACACAAGTTTTAACGTGGAAAAGCCCTTCTAAACCAAGGGAAAGAACCACGAAGAAATGTATTATAAGAGAATTGTTTACAAGTGTTGACTACTCAAGCTCTAACGAAAGAAAACAATATCAAGTGTACAACCTTCCTCTCTTAAAGTGTATCTCTCTCTATCTTTACAACAAAGCTTGCCCACAGCTCTCTCAAGGCTCTTAGAACTCAAAAAGTCCCAGCTCTAGCACACACTTCAGCAAGGGCAACAAGCTTCTTTATATACACAAAGGGTGGCGTGTCCGCCCACCCTACTGGACGTAGGTCTCCAGACTTACGTCCCAGGCCTGCCATGACAGGCCCATGCTTGGCGTGTCAGATGGCAGGCCTGTCATCGGGAAGTTGCAGCCGCTGCAACATCCAATCAGAGTGGGTGACCAACCCACCTGCAAAAACGGCCACATGCAGGCCTACGTTGATAGAATCAACGCCTACGATTCTAGGCTCCTCGTCCTCGTCCTCAGCAACCGCTCGGACATGACGCTTCAACAAAAGTCCTCGTCCATTCTTCCAATGGAGTCCGCGGACATCATGCCACTCGGGAGTGACCCCAACAATTCCTCCTAAGCTCTTTGCTTTTCTTGTCTTTTTCTTTCAGGCCTGGCATCTTGAGTGGCTGAAAAACCTGTTGCCACTCCAATTGTTTCCTTTATTTATCATTGTATTGTATAGCTGTGGCCTAACTCCGAAGGATACATCTTCCAAAGGAGATGCAGCAAGTGCATCTCCAATCCCCACCCTTGGATACCCAATTTCCATCTCCCTCTATTTGACCACTGTAACATTTACGCATTTCAAAATATTTAGTCCCATGGGAAATTGGATGTGTCTTCCTGATTGAATGAATTAATGTGTCACTTTGTCCATTATCCTAAAAACTCCCGGATAGGATGAAAAAATATTTTTAATTGATTTTTGTATTTTTTTGCTTCTGCAGTCCGTCAAAATCAGTTGCCACGGTGATTATTTACATATTGACGGGAATAATACTCAATGCAGAGAGGATATTCGAGCTATAAATGATGTAAGTAGCATCAGTTTTGAACCTCAATTCTCTTTTTCATTCTTTCTTTGATCTTCTATCACTCTATGTTGTTTTTTCAATTTGAAAGAATTATCAGTGGCTAAAATAGATCACTTTGTGAATGCTCAGTGCATTGGTTCATTGGACATTGCACACATCTTGGAACCGGGATGCTGCACACCATCCCTGAGACGAAACACTCTGAATTGGGATTGCACGCATTTCCCTTGTTTTTTTTGCAGTCCATCCATATATTTGTTCTTTCTTCAATTATTCAAGCGTAATTTTCACTTGTTTCTTCTGGGTTTTATTTTTCTTCCTTTTGTTCCTTTTTGGTGTCATCTTCGCAGTGGATGCAATGGACATGCCATTTCTAAATGCCTATCTAGACTCCATAGCTGCGCCTATTTTTAAGAAAGGTAACAACTTCGCAGCAGCAGGATTTACCATTTTACCGGCAACAGTAACATCGGTCAGTCCATTTTCATTTGGGATTCAGGTCTCGCAGTTTGTTCTGTTCAAATCTCGAGCCCTCGATTTGCTATCTAAAGGTACATGTTGCATAATTTAAATCTTAAGCTAAGATATCACTAGAATTTCTTCAAATGCACTTCATGTTGTTCAGTAACTTGTCAATTCACACTTTTGAAACTTATGGCAAGTAAGAAATATGGTAAATACCTGTCAACTGCTGATTATTTTGGAAAGGGGCTTTACGTGTTTGATATAGGCCAGAATGACCTTGCTGGTGCATTTTACTCCAAAACATTCTATTAGCCTCAATACTGACAATTTTGACAGAATTTGAAACTGGGATTATGGCAAATTTGCTTAAATAATCCGTAGCCCTTTCTGTATATGCTCGTATTTATATATGACATATATTTGAATCCTTTTATCTTCAATTTTTCCCAGAAATTGTATGATGTAGGGGCGAGAAACTGTTGGATGCATAACACGGGTCCACTCGTATGCTTGCCTGAGACAATAGCCAAGTTTGGAACGGATCCATCAAAGCTTGATGAGCTCGGGTGTGTCAGCACTCACAATCAAGCTCCTAAGCTATTCAATCTACAGCTTAATGCTCTTTCAAAGAAATTGCAGGGCCAGTATGCAGATGCAAATGTTACCTTAATGAAATTTGATGGAACCTGGAACCTGGAACCTGGAACCTGGAAGTATTATATTGCATAGCTGAAATTTTTTTTAAAAAATTATTGTAAGACATTTTGATGTAATTCATTTGTGTTTTTGATCAATATAAATTTGGTATTTGTGTTAAAATTTTGTTCATTAAAGTATATAATTAGATGTATATGAAATTTATTTGTAATTTTTGTGATAATTATTTGTTATTAAATATAATATTTAATGACAAATTGAAAATATATTTTAGTGATAAAATAATCTTGTCACTAAAGAATATTATTTAGTGATAATTTATTTTTTCTCACTAAAGAAATTTTATAGTGACAAAATAAAAATCCGTCACTAAAGGTTTAGTGAAGGATTTTTAGTGACGATTTAGTAACGAATTTATATTTCATCACTAAATCTTTTAATGACAAATTTATAATTAATAGTGATAAATTTTTTTGTCACTGAAGATCAAAATTATTGTAATATAAGCAGAGTACAGCGTTTGTCTGGCGTGCAAACTCATGTCCAACGCCAAAGCAGCAAAGTTGAGAGATTAGTCTAGACATTAGCCTTGAGACTTAGGATGGTGATTTTAAAGTTTAGATTAGATTAAAAGACTTTAATGAGCCCAGTGTAAGGTGACCACAAGGAATACCTGGAGTATTCAATTAATTTCTCTACTCATATTTCCTTGATAATCGATTGATATTTCTATTCTTCCCCATTGATGAGTCCCTTTATATTGCCATTGATTGTATAAGTATGATTCTTGGCATTTTATTTTTAAAATAAAGGTTATTATATGAAAATATTATAATATCGTAAAATATAAAATTTGTGAAATTTTGGTGTGGCTTATAATTACTAAATACTGATTTTTGTATCCTGAAAGATATAGGGTCTATTATAGAGTAGAATATTGAGGATATCACGACGGATGATGCTAGTTTGATAGGGATTGCAGAAGGAGCACAAACGAGATTCTTAAGGAGAAGTTTTGGGAGGTTATATGTTATTGCCTATGAACAATTGCAAGTATTTGTTGGATCTAGTAGGGAGTACAAAGGAGATTCTCATGGAGAAGTCATGGGATGCCATACATGGTCACCTATTAATACTTACGAGCATCTAGATATCTATGTCACTCACCTAGTTAGGCAAAGGTGTAAATATATTTGTCTTTTGTGTATGGTAATAAGATAAGATCCATAGAGAATTTTATAATATCTTATTATTGATAAAACTTTTTGAGATGGATTCACGAATTCATGAGATTTGAATTCAAGGAAAGAATGAGATGTGGATTCAAGAAATTTATGATGATCTTGTTGATATTTTGATTTAGGAAATACATATTGATCTTATTGATATTCTGATTCAGAGAATCTATATTATTTTTGTTGATGGTTGGATTTCGAGAATCCATATCTATTTTGTTGATATTAGGATTTGGAGTATCCACTCATTGTTAATATCACATTCGAGTCATTATACGATAAGTCACAAAGTTCTTAGATAGTATTGTTGTTTTGAGTATTGCTGTTACCTTTATTATAATTATAACTGATGTTATCTACTAACCAAGATTATCAATATTGATATTATCCTTATTATTTGATATTATTAATTGTTGATCTGTTTTTCTCATTCTATATATGTTCTTAATTTGAAATTAACGATGACCGATAAAGTTAGTTAAAGATCATTTCTAGATGTAATGCTTTCAAGTTGAGGGTCTTGGAACTTAGATGTTCTTGTTGAAGTTGGCATTATTTATATTTTCTAACTAGGAATGTTTTTTGAGAATTATTTTAGGGGCTACGTTCCCCTATATTAATGTTAATGTATTATGGACATTTGGTTTTACCTTGGTGTGTATGAGAAATATTTATGATACTTTGATGTTTATTTATGAGATTTCATATTATAATGTCGAGACTTCAGAAGATAGTGTGACGATTTGATATATAACTATTGACCAAGTCTAAATTGTCACATAATAGTTCTTACTTCATATTGAGATTAAAAAGGGTTGAAGCATTCCCCCCATTAGAACTAGCCCATGTGTGCTCGATAAAGAAGAAATCATTGTTCTGAGTGGCACTATCTTTCAAACAAATGACCCGGTTGGTCAATCAATTAAGACATGCCTGTGGATTGAAGCCGAAAAAATAAAATGGACCCACAAGTAGGGTGGGGATTGCTCTAGCCCACGAGACATGCCAACATCAATGGAATAAGATGCTCACTTGCCGATTAACTATTTGCAAGTTGTGCCAAATGTTGTTTTAGTAAAAAGAAAATCAGTAAGAGGGAGCTAATTTGGTGCCATAGGATACCACAAACAATCATACCAACCCTATAAGCTTAGAGATTGAGCCAATTCGATGGCACCAATTTGATATATTGGCTCTCCTAAGTTTCTTTATAAATATAAAATTCTCAAGCACTGCGAAGGATTTTGAATTTTCTAAAGGCTATGTGTCTTTATGCTAAAAAAATATTTACATATTTTATACTCAAAATCAATTCTCACAAGTCTTGAATTTAAGTTTTCCACATTGATAAACATTATTCCTCCTGGAGTGGTGAACTTAATCCGAGTCAACTCCATACTCCCAACACCGAGTCCACCTTTGAACAAAGCCCAAAAAAACCCAGGATTCTCACATCCTAATCGAGCCATATACACTGCTTAACCTCCTCACCATAGCCTTTTTCAAAAGTCTCATACATGGGTTCAAGAAATAGGTAATCTTTCCTTTTCATCTCTTTTGTCTTGACCTATTATTGACTTAGGAATTCGATAGATTTTCTCTAAAGAATCACTTGGGTCAATTCATTTGTTTATTTATGGTGTATAGGACATAAGTCAAAGACTACTCGGATCCAACTTATAATGTCCGATATTTTATTTGTGATTTATAACATCACTATTATACATATTAGATTAATTTTAAAAATAATTATATAATAAAAATTTTAAAAATTAAATTAAAAAAAATTAGGTCTGACACCTAATGAGTGTCAGTTTTCTCGCTCATACGTATTTAAGACAATAGTTATGCGCCTAATGAGTATCTATATGATGCTTATGCATGAATTGTATAAAACATGTGGCGCTTGAGTGTGCCTATTGCAACACTCATACACAGATTTAGTGGAGTATTAGCGTTTGAGTTGCACCTAATATAATGCTCATGTGTGCCTGTGTATGAGTATGGCATTTAATGTGCAACTATAAGACATTCACATGCCACTTTAGCGTATAAGGTCATCAGCGCCCGCTGTCAGTTATTTTTGTAGAAAAAAAAAAAGAGAAAAAAGAGAGATAAAGAGAAGAAAGAAGAAGAAGAGAAAGAAAGAAAAAAAAATAAGATTTTGAAACTTAATCTAGACGGATTGTTAAAATAGATATTAAAAGTAAATATTTTTTAAATTGTTTTTTGGTTTATTTTTGAGAATTCTTCAATTTTATATTTTATTATTTTTATTATAGATATATATATATATATATATATATATATATATATATATTACTATTTACTTTCTTATTATAAACAATATTACGTGCATGTATTTTTCATCGAATATTTGAGGTTTTGTCTAATTTTATCCAATGTTTGGAAGTTTTGTTCATTTCACAAAATAAGTAAATATTTTAAAGTATTATATTCGTATATAAAAATATTTATAAGAAAAAATTATGAAATATTTTGCATTAGACATTGCACATCGATATCCCTGCAAGTGTTTAGAAGGTCACAATTTTGATATTTGTTATAAATTTATATTTTTTTCATAGAATGAAAAATTTTATATTTGTACTTTTTAATATATTGAATAAATTTTGGATATTTATTATAGAATCCTTCGTTTATTATTTTTGTTGAAACTCATTATAAGTAATTGGTAGAATTATATATTCGAATGTGCTAATATATTAAAAATATTTAAAAATTATACCTATAATTTGCGGGTAGTATAAAAAAATAATATCTAATCCCATCTATAGAAAATAATTTATAAACAATCAACTTACAGATCTAAATAGTAGTACTTTGGCTTATGTTATAAGAAGTATATATAACCTTTTCTCAAACTCAGCCTTTTAATATTTGGTTTTCAATTTTGATATGATTTAAATTTTTAAAATTTTGACCTACATTGTATTTTATTTTTTAAAATAATTAGCCTTTTAAAATTTATAAATTTTGACATAATATTTAAATTTTTCTGACTTTGGATATTTGTGATTTTTGGAATAATATAAATTGGATTGTGGATGATTTTATACAGTTTATATTATTTGATATTTATATATGTATTATAAATTTACATATAAAATCATAATTTTAGAATATAGAACGTTTGAAATATTGGATTTCATTGAAATTTATGGTTTTTGATTATTCTATCCGTTTTATGCACATAATTTGCATATTATATATATACACTTGTTGAATTTTTAACTCATAATTTATTATTTTTTTTGACATTTTTAGTTTAAAGGGTATTAAATACTTATAAAATTTGGATGAAAAAGACTCAAAAATTTGCTTATTCATATTGCATTTGAATTTATGTTTGGGAGTTGTATTAGGATATTTCGTATATTTTGATTTATTGTGTTTTCTATAATTTAAAAAGGTTGTATCAATTAGTTTTTTATACAGATTTTATATTATAAATATTTAGATATCTGATTTTTTTTTCTTAAAGA
Organism: Nepenthes gracilis; assembly: GCA_033239525.1. NCBI lineage: Eukaryota > Viridiplantae > Streptophyta > Magnoliopsida > Caryophyllales > Nepenthaceae > Nepenthes > Nepenthes gracilis. The sequence continues at coordinate 14,140,141 of BSYO01000016.1, read as the reverse complement.
TAGGTTTAGATTAAGTCGGTTAATATAATTTATTTGGAAGCTGAATAAGGTTCTATTCAATCAGATCCTATATCTAGCATTATTTATAAGTATTATATCATTTTGGTTCTTGTGAGTTGTTAAATCTGACTTAGTATTTGGGTTATTTAAATTTAGTCATTTGTGAAATGTTTTTATTTGGATTTAATTTTTATTAATTATTACATACTTATATTGGGATCATGATAAAGTTGTCCCAAATCTTTTCCTTTTCAATTTAAACATTGATTCAGCCACGCATTACTTCATTTAAAAGCTCTCCAAATATAATATAAAATGTATATTGTTAGGTTTTAATCATTTGTAATTTATGTTGAAAACTTAAAGAAAGAGAAAATTTAACAAGTGAAATATTACGATAACTTAAAAATTACACAAACTAAAGGAAGAAAAATATTATGCTCTCAAACTTGTAAGAGCTGAAAAATTAAGAGAAAAAAAAAACTTAAAACATTGGTATTTTAAGCATATAAATATAAGACCGACAAGATATTAGAAGGTAGAAACCAATACCCTAAAGTTTGGTAAAGACCCAAATAAGCTTTTGCATAATGTTATGCAATTTTTATATAGTAGTATTCACTTATTATTATTGCTTGTTTTGAGGGCATGTTTTTCATTCTTTATGAAGGTTTAAAAATATTTGGCCAATTAATTAATCTCTAAAGATCATTCATCAACTAAATCTAGACACAAAGCAAAAATAATAGTATTTTTATTAGTGATTTAATAATATTGTTCAAAATGGCCATCGTGGATAGCACCAATTTGAAAGCATTACAATCTATTGATATTTGAAATGAATGGTATGGTATTTTTGAGCCTCTTATCTTGCTCGGCTTCATTTATGAATTATTCTTGGTATTCAAGATTAAAGGTTGTCAATCAAAGATGCTAAAAGCAAATGCCAATTGAAGAGTTCCTTTTCTATTCACTTTTAAGATAGGCAATGGTTCATTTTCCTTCACATTTGGCATCAATTTATTTTCTATGATCATAGTGTCGTCATAATTTTTTATTATACAGGTTCATATTGATTGTGTATTCTAATTTCATAAAAAAATTATATATTATTATATAATTTAGAATAATATCAGAGTTGACTAATTATGAAATGTGACCATTTATTTTAATTTGATTATATGTTACTTAGTTACATAGAATTTGGTCATCTATAGGATCTGGTCTGATATGTATGTAGGTTAAAAAGTTTCATATGATAATAGTCTTACTATGAAGGTTGAAGTTATTTTATATATAAATTTAGGTCCCCTCTATTTTAGCACTTTTGAAAATATGTTATCATAAGTGAGGAAAAAGTTAGATGCCTGTCATATAGAGGGTCCATGTAAAAAAATCTATAAGAAAAAAAAGTTAGCCTTAACTATTATTGGTCTTATAAAAGAGTTAAAATCACATTTAAAATGATATCTTTGATACAATTTCATAGTTACTATTATTTTGGTTATTCTAAAATTTAATTTGCAAATCTTGTTATAACAATTACATACCATGACCAAGTATAAATGTCTTATCTTATGAAATCAAATAGGTATTATTCTTAGAATATATTGCATTTTATTTTTTGTATTATCTCTCTAGGACTACTAATAGTATCATATTATTCGGTTACAAGAAAGAGATATTGGCACTAATATGACAATTCTATAAAAAGAAGGTATCAATATGGAGTCAATTCCACGACAAAGGCTTATAATTAAATAATCATTGAATGTCATGTAATATAGAAAGGTAGATCAATAACTTTCTAACATATGAAACACTTTCTTAATTTAATAAGAAATTTTATTTTATTAAGAGTATTTGCAATTATGGTCTCACCCTAGGGTGATATAGAGAGGACTAATGCATGATTTATATGCCTAAAGATTGAAGAAATGCATTTGCGATTGCTTTCCTATGAAAATTACTATCAAAACCTTGATCTAGCATTGGGATGATAGTGGCCCTTTGTCATTCATTCTCATTAGGTATCAGCCTATTTGGCAAAGGTTTCATACATATATGCCTTTATTAATTCGTTTCACTTCACTTCTCTTTTTTTAAGAAATAATGCTCTGACTTCAAAAACTATAATTTGATTTCATTATTTTCATCGAGGCAACAAAAAAGGGTTTGACTTTGCTACACTACATTGTGAGATAAATTTGAGTCCATGATTTGTGCTACTCTTATTATACTTAAAGTACCTTAACTTATATTGATTATTAGAAAGAAAGATAAAAATGATAAATGGTTTAAGAAATGGAGTAAAAAATATATATACAAAAGATTTATAATACATATTTTGTTGCCAGGCAGAAATAAGCACAATGTAATTCATTGGTGTAGAAAGCTAAAAATACATGTATTTCTCTTCTAATCACTTTAAAAAGTAATTTGAAAGAAGGAAAAAAAACTATAAAAAAGAGAAATAAGAAAAATTGCTAATAAGTCATTTGCATGTAACCCACAGGACATTTTAGGCATAGAACATTAAATCATTTAGAAATTTATAAAAACCTATCAATATTCTTTATGATTATACAAATATAATTAGAAGTTAATTTAGTCCATTTTTACCATACAATTCATTATATATATATATATATGTTGATTCACTTTCTTATACGTATCATATAAGATAATATAGATATGATATTATAAGACTCAATACTTATTAGATTGTTCCTTTATTGAAAAAGAGATAAGAGGGGAGTATTTTTGTTTTACTGCCCCATAACATATTCAACCGTTGACCCTTCGGCTCTAAACCCAATCGAGAATCAAACTCAAAACTTAGAATAATATTATTTGCCTTATTCACTTATACTCTATCTATAATTTTATTTTTTTATATATGATTCAGTGAAATATTAAAAAATAAAAAAATTAAAATAAACTTATGTATAAATAACAAATTATAAATAAATTATAAATAGATAAGATATTTAACCTTCTATCTTATATGAATTCCACGGCCCTAGTGATGCAATTAGTGGTGAGGATAGCTCTCCTCTATTGTCATCACCCCAGAGACAAAAATATGCTTTCCATTAAGTGAAACCTCCCACTTAACCTACCTTTTTCCTTTGTTTTCCCTCACGGTTTAAACACTTTGCAAGGGCAACTTATATGTGTAAGTTAATAAATTACCGTCTATAAAAGATTTATTACAAGTTACAGTGAGTTATAAACACATGATGGTTCATAAATCATTGACATAAACTTTTGGATTTAGATAATATTCAGTACATGTGGATAAGCTCCCACACTTGTGCTCTAACCCTAGATATTTTTACAAATGATATAGTGAGATATTTATACTTTATGGCTCTTAACATTAGTTTGTTCCTAACCCAAATAAGTTCTTGATGATTAGATTAGTGGTCAAGAGTCCGATCTGTGTTGCTACACGCTAGTTATATTTAGTATGCGATCTTTATAGGCAAAGTTATTCTCCTGAAATATATATCAAAATTGAAAAGTTTAGGCTTAAAAAAAACAAAGAAAAATAGATTTAGAAAAAATTAATAAGTTTGACTAGAAACTAATAGGTGAGAGTAAAAAGAAAAACCTCTCATGCTTTTTGTGGTCATCATCGACAGTTGGGATAGAAACGAAGTTGATGATGACCCCAAACAAGATGGTTAATCTTATATTAAGGTATTATCTTAGGGTAATGAATTCATGGATCCTAATTCTATTATATTTGAGTTTGAATAAATAATTGGTTTGAGACTCATCAGAAAACGATCGGCAAAGTCAAAAAAAAATGGAGAAATCAACCTATCATAATTGTGAGATACTATTTTTTTTTTAGGAAAGATGACAAATAATTTTTGAAGAAGCAAAAGGCTTCAAGTTGAGAGTGTAAGACCCTAGAGAACACGTCCTATAATAAAAGGGCCAGCTTTTAGGACATATAATCAAAGGAAAGACTTTGTAAGATTATTCAATTATAATTAAAAAAAATTTCCATTTTGCCCGGTTACGGCCGGAGCTATCCAAGGCTTCCCAAAACCTACAATATCAGACATCTCAGGGGCGAGGTACCTAGAATTTTATTCCACGGCCCTACAGAAATTGGGTTCCTGCGGGAATGCTCTAACTCTCGTGCTTGTTGATTTGATTTTACCATTAATCCAACGGGCAAAACGTCCTGTTCCTGAAGACCCTTTCTGCAATTCAGTGATGTAAGTTTCAGTAATTCTTGAAGAAGAAACAATTAATCTGAGCAGGGCAGTTTGTCAACTACATAATTCATTTTTATCATACTGTGAAATCATAATTGAACCAGAGAAAGGGAAAAAAGCCAAGTGGATCTTTGATTACAGATGAGGTAATAAAACGTTGAAAGACTGAGACCTTTTACAGAACTCGATCATATGAGATGGGCAACGATCAGGGAAGAATAACATGTAACAATAATAATAACAAAGCCTTAAAATGTTACATGATAAAATCAGAATCGACTGTGTAAATCCATCTTCTCAGTTTCACTCTTCCAAATGTTAGGACGGGGAAAACTGTCAAGGAAGATCACCGCACCGCCTGGGTGAACATGTGTGAGCAGCGGGAACATATAGACATGTCATTTGTTGGGATTATATACATTTGCTGAACACAATCCGGACCCGAAGGTCTTAATTTATGGATTATGAGCCATGGCACATTTATCAAGCAATACAAATGCATCATCAATTGCAGAAGAGAACTCAAGGAATCCTCAAGCATCATCAGATGAATCCACGTTATGATTCTTGTTGATGGGTAACCATTGAATAGATTCACAGGAACTTGTTTAACCCAACAATGAAGAAAATTTATAGACATGGTGTTTGCAATCTTCTTACTTCCATTACAATGTTCTTGTAAGCTTACACTTGGAGATGAAAATGGTGGCAGTGTAATTCAAACTGCATAGTTTCAACAGCTCTGCAGACTGCTGCTTCAGCGTGGGATTGCAACCACTCTGAATCACGAGCAAAAGCTTCGCTGCTAAGCCAGCTTCAACGGCAGCCGGAGCACATTCTTCCGGCGATAATCTGCAAACCGCCCACAAGATTGATAGTGCTAGTTGTGTACAATTCTCTGTCACTCTCATCAACAATTTCACCAAATTTGGTACCGTTTTAGGGCAATCCTTCAATGCTGACAGCCCCTCGGGAAGACTAGACAGATTATGGAGGATCGCGAGCGCTGATTCCAAGCACTCAGGATTCATATTCGATAACAGATCAACGAGTTGATTGACAGCTCCAATGCTCACAATTGAGCTTCTTACTGATTCATGAGAACTAATTGCCTTAAGCAATTCAAGGCCTGGCTGCAGGCCATTAGGGTTCCTTCTATCCCTCACTAATCTCAACAATCCAACAAAAAGACTTAAACTGGAAACAACTTCAGACTCGAAATCATTGCCCTCCATCAAATTCCCAATCAACTTGGTACAATTAATCTTCGTCTCGATAGAACCCTCGTTCAGCATATCGACCATTAAAGAAATCTTCGCGGGCTGCATCAAATTCGACTTGGATTCTGAATCGAGGGACAGATTTACGAGAATGGCGACCGCTTCTGAACCGACTGAGTGGGAGGTGAAAGGGCCGAGGAGCGAACCCACCAAAGCGATTCCGCCGTTGTCGACCATTGCCTTCTTGGAAGAAGAATGGCTCACCACGATTTGCCTAAGCTTCTTAAGAGCTTGAAGCCTAGCTTGACCCTTAACTTTCTTTAATGTCTCGAGTATTTCTAAAACCCTTCCTTGAACATCCTCAGACCTCTTCTTCATGGCAAGATACTTCTGTGAAAACCAGCTATAAATCAAATGACTTAGTGTTTTATTGGGGGTAATTGAATCGTCCCAGAGTTCTTGCATGGTTGTAGGACAAGTGTAGTGCCCTAAAGACAGCCATTTGAGAATGTTGGACCTTTCGTAGGTCTGCCCAGTACAAAGGGTCACTGGATCTTGCATTGGCTCCAAAGAAATTGGGCATATGAAAACAGAGGGTACCTCAAAGGAATCAAGCTCTTCAATCATATTTTTCAGATCCAATTTCCCAGCGGAAGCTCCGGTAGCCGTAACCCCACCTCCACCACCCAAGATGCCGTCTTTCACGGCGGTTTCTAGATCTAACACCTGCCCGCCACCGCCAAAATCCAGCTTGGACTGATACATCGGCATTTTTGGGGAAATATAGGCGGCAAGTTGCAGAGACGCAAACAGAAAGATGGGTTCTGAGAGAGAGACAGAGAGAGAGAGAGAGTAATGAGATAAGCAAGGAAGACGAATTACAAGACTTGATGACAAATCACATCAACCGAGAGACATGAGAAGTAAAGCGTGTGGAGAGAAAATGAGAGAAAAGATTAAAGGAGGGAGAGCCGGGGAGGCTTGTTTTCCTTCTCTTGTTTCTCTCTCCTGCTCTCTCTCCCTCTCTCTTCTTTTGCTTGTTCTCTTTCCTATTTGACGACAAGTAACAATGCCCTATAATACGGACATGTTTTCTTCAATTGCTGGTTGTTTTTCCCATTAAAATGATCTCTTTTCCTGGTCAAAAAGAGTTCATCATCCTCGCAAATCAAAGGCGTATCATGAACCTGTAATCTTCTTCCCTCATACCGAAGTGCCCCCACCAGCCTCTTCGCTTCCTGTTGCTCAAAAAGTAAGAAATCATCGAATCCCAGATCAGAAAAATGCCAAAAAGATTGATCAAAAGCGAAAACAATCAACACCAACCAGGCGAAATTGAGTAATGTCGTAAAATTATTGCTAAACTTCTGATTTATTAGTTTTACCCATTAGAATCATATTTATTAACAACTTTGTAAAGCTCATAATTTAATTTATTTTTTTTTTAAGTTTTTAGCGCTGTACTTTTATCTGATTTTAAAATATTTGATATAATAACGCACATCATTTTCAATAAATCAACGTTCCTTTATCGAAAATAGTTCTAATTCTCCTAAAAACTAAAAATTGGACAACACTGAAGAATCAAATATAAACTATACAAAATTAAAGAATAAATCGAACCAAAAATAAGTTATTGCGTAACACTGTAAAGTCGCATAATTTTTCTGCATTATCGTCCGATTATTCAAAAAAGAAAAATTCCCCTTCAAATAATTGAGTCTCAGTTCTTTCCAGGCGTGAAAGAATCGCAAATGTTCGTAAAACGATTGTGAGAGAGAAGAGAGCGAAGAGAATAATTCCGAAATAATGAAGTGTTTAAACCTCTGTTAAAGCGTCTTGCCCTGCTCGTCTTTTAATTTTGGGGGCTGGTGCCGAAACTGTAATAAAAAAAAAAAAAAAGCGATATTTTTTACATTTAAAATGATTTCCGGGGAAAACAAAAAATATTGAGGAATTTACTGGCTACAGCCGGTCGTTCAAGCTTGGAAACTCGTGTTTCGCACGTGCAGTTGTATCCCATTACCTTGTCACCGAGATAGTCGGTTTTTTTTTTTTTTTGCTTTATATTTTTTGGGATGAAATTAAAAAAAAATATTTTTTCTTCTGCTCTTTTTAATTGATAATTAAATGAAATTAAAAGATAGTTATATCCAGTAAGCACATACTATTAGATCCTCGAACATCAATTGTAAAATGTGAATGTACAGCCAAAAAGAATCGAGCAATAATAAAATAATACAATAAAATAATTGAAATAAAAATAAATCAAATAGTTCGAACAAAATTTTCATGTCTAAGCACATGCCGAGAGCGTGAAGACTGATCTATTGAGGAAGTAAGAATTATTAAAATTTTGGATCACTCTCGTAACGATCTAACATTATTTGTTGGGTTTCATCTATTGGTCAGGCCTATTTCTTCTAAATTTGATTTTATTAATTTTGACCCAAATTCATATTTGAACCATTATAAATAATATGAATAATTTAAGAAAAAAAAAAATTGTTACTAGGGATGATTGAATTTTGTCATGCAATGGAGATGCGGGAGAGCTCGCATGCAAAGGACTTCTCATTTATTTTTTTATTTTTTATTTTAAACTAATTTTGAAACTATTTATTTATTACTTACAAGCGAATATTTATTTATGTGGAATATAATTAATTTTTATGCTTTTTATTTAATTTTAAATTTGAATTAGTTGAATTCAAAGTCTTTATTTATGTGTCTGTTTTTTCCTCAATTAGGAGTTGGGAAGGGAGGACTCATTACTAGAAATATATTACCTGCATATTTAAATATATATACTATATATAATAAAAATATAAATTGAATATATCTTTATTTATGTTTATGTAAATATTATTTTGTAATCGAAATTGAAAATATTTTAGTGACTTAACAAAGATCTTATAATCTATTTTTTATAGGTATATCAATAAAACAAATAGACTTGCATATATAAGTTAGGCTTAATGACTCTTAAAATTCTACATCAAATTTTTGTTATTCCTTAGCATAAAAAATAACCTCCATCCATAAGTTAAAATAAACTCTATCCTAATTTTTTTAATTAAATAAAATTTAATCTTTTTAACAGTAAAAAAAATAAAAGACCTATTTTATATTCCGAACAGGCTAACTTGATTAATTAATTATAATAAACTTATAAATAATAATTTAAAAAAATAGTCAAAATCTCATGTCAACAAAAAAAAGTCAAAATCAAAAGAATAATCAATTAATTAGGTGATTATCATAAATAAAACTATATCGGTAAAATCACTCATTTAGAATATATATATATAAATGGTTAAACTATGTACTTCTTAGCTAATATGATCACTTAGATCGTATTTGTTATTTTTTTAAAAAAATTATTATTAATTGATAATGTAATTATAATTATATTTATTTCTCTTAAAAAATGGGGATTAAAGTTAAAAAATAAAAAAAAACCTTCTAAGTATTTATTTAAATTCTTATTTGATATTATAATGTGTGAAATTTGAATAAAAAATTTAATAATATAATTTAAGTTTATTTAAATTATAATTTAAAATTTAAATATGCTTAAAAGCTAACATACAAAATTCTAACCCTCACGACTTCTTAAAAAACACGAATCCTCTCTGCAAAAATAAAAAATAAAAAATCACTCGTTTGTAATAAAATAAAATTTATCCTATTTATAAATTTTTTCAGTTAAAAAAAATAAAAAAAAAAACCCTGAAAAATAAAATACGTAAACATCTGAGAGTGGGGAGCTCAAAGATCAACAGTAGTCCAAGAAGCAGCGATGAGACAAGGCAACTACGGCACGACGTCGTCTTACTTTTTTTCTTTTATCTTTTCCTTTTCATGTATTTTTCCGGCTTTTTAATCAAATCTGTGTTTTTTGAAATGCGTCCCAGTCAAACGACCTTTCAACGTGGATTTTCGAAGTTAACGCCTCAACAGTACGGGAGTGTGTTACACGCGCGAAACTATTAAATTGCTGCTGCACCAAACAGATCTTACTTTTTAGAGTTTGTTTATATAATTTTTTTTTAAAAAAAACTTAATTAATTAATTAATGATTATTTTAGTTTTTAAAACATAAATCTTTAATCTTATAAAAAAAATAATATTCCAAAAATACTTTTAGCTTTTCCAAAAAAATCATAATAATATATAGATCTCTGTTTGATGTTTTATATATAAATATATATATATATATGAAAATAAGAGTATTTACTTGTATAATTTTTTATAATATTTATATAATTTTTTATATATAAAAATTATATAAAAACAAAAAAATATTAAAAATAACTTATTCTCTCTGCCTCTATATAAAAATATAATTATAAAAAATTTATTAGAAGCAATGGCTTACCATTGCTGTCCCACTCGGCAAGCTTTTCAAATCGAGGGCGGTTATGGCAGCCGTCGGATTTAATCATAATTAATATTAAAACAAATTAAAAATGATGGACGAATCTCTGCCGTTGGATTCAAGTATAATCCAACGGCTGCTGTGCAGCCTTTGTTAGCACGTGTTTAGGGTTTACTCTGCTTCCCCCCCCCCCTGTTTTGGATGTTGCTTCGAGTGGCTCAGTGCGGCGGCGGCGAGGCTGAGGAGCTGACGATCAGCGACCGGCCACTTTGCAACTGTACATTGTGGAAGATTACGAGGGAGATTAAGCAGCGGCTGAGAACATTTTCACGGGTGGCTCGGTGCTTCGGCTGTGAGGTTTAGGCTGGGGGCGTAGTTTATTTTTTCTGAAATAATGCATGCGAGAAAGAAGCTTTTTTGTTTAAAAAATTTTGGCATTTTGATCGTCATTCTCCTTTATGGAGCTGCTAAGCCCAGATCTGGTTGTTTCTTTGATGACGATGGGGTGAAACTCTGTTTTTGTGGTTCTTGAAGTTTTTTTCCTAGAAGTACGTTCAACGCTGCTAATACTTTGTATAAATTTTTTCAAAAATTTTAACAGAGTTACAGGGAAAAATTTTCAATAATCAAACTGATACGAGTTTCATGTTAAAAAGTTTGATGCAAAATCTTTAATTTATAAGTAAATAGACTCTCTCTCCTATTATATTGGTATTTTGGAATTGGCTCTCCTGACTTATGCTCGCATCAAATGATATTTTTATTGAGACCAGTTTCGGCTCAAAAAGAGCTACCTGCAAAGAGTTCTGATTGAAAAGAGTTACCTGATAAGATGCTAACTTGCTACCAATGTATCGGGACGGAGTGAAGCGTCGTAGAGTGAAAGTCATCGAGTGAAGTGCCGCAAAATGCAGCCGTCGAGGTCTGCAGTTGTTAAAGGAGGAAGAAATGGCGCGAGTCTCATGTTGAAAATGTTGAAACAAAACTTTTAGCGTATAAGTCAGGGGGCTTTCTTTCTTACTATACCGGTCTTTTGGGATGGATTCTTCTGCTAATTTATACTCACATCACAAACTAATAGAGGGAGAGCCCAAAGGCAGAACCAACGGGCGTAGAGGAGGAAGAGAGTGGCGAGGAGTTTGATGGAGAAAAGGATGAAGATGTGTAAGAGAGTCTGACAGTAAATTTCTAAGCTTCTGTCGTCGAATAGGGCGTAGTGCCAGTAGAGTAAGTGGGGGTCGTCTTGGATTATCAATTGGGAAGAATGGTTGCGAGTTAGGCGGTGGAGGTGGTTTAATTGACGGCTGATATGCCGGTGGATAGTATTTCTGGTGACGGGGTCCGTAATCGAATCATCGGCGTCCATAGAACCGCGGGAGAGATCTGAATGAAGCGTAAAGTGGGTTTTTTGAGTGTTTTACTTGCACGATGTGGCTGTAATTAGGTTGTTGTTGTTGATTTTTGTTGGCTGTAACCCAAGACGGGGATGATGATGCATTGTGTAATCATCCCTAATACTGTTTTCCCAATTCAATGTTTTAAAGATACGTATTTTAAGAAAATCAGCTATTCAGGTGAACCTTTACATTTTGTCTGATTGCTTGTCTCATCTCGTATGCTTTATTGAATTGATTTTAGAGAAAATTATTGGTCGCAAGTGCTACTTCTATGTCATTGTCGAATGTGGATATCATGTCAGTTTGAAGATATTCATGACTGGATGATAATCCAGTAAAGCGGTTCTGAACTCGTCCAAATTATAACATTTCATGGGGTGTAAGAGATTGCAATTCTCTTCCTATGGTATGATGACAAATTATATTATGGATGCATAAAAGCTGCTAGTGGGGGCATATGATCATGAAAGAAGGAACACAAAAGACAGTTTCGATGGAGTTAGACAAATTGAAAGCGTAGTTAATTAATATGAAGACGAATTGTAAATGTTTGAAGCTTTGGATGTAGGTGAAGGTCGAATAGCAGAAAAGAAGCTATGTGTTTAATATGGTATGTATAATTTTTGCTGTTATTTTATTTCAAAACAGTGAAATGAATAATGAATGCTATGATTTTTATATATGATTTCAGCATCTAATGAATGTTAAGGTGAAGGCCAAAATGATTCAACAAGTGATGGCTAAAATGAATGTTTTGCCAACTGTTGCGGGCATCGCGTACCAAAACCCGCTGTGTTCGACAAAATAGCACCAATTTATGTTGATAGGTAAATAAATTTAGCCAATTTAAAATAAAAAATATCAAATATATATATTTAGCAATTATATGTACAATGTTGACTCTTAAATTAAAGATTCTATTTGTTAGAAATATATCATATATATTATAATATATGAATTATTAATTTATTAAATCGATTAAATAAACACAATCATATTAGTTTATCTATATTAAAATTTTTTTTAAAGAAACACACTTGTTTAAAACGTACTATTTGGTATAAATGATATAATATTTTTTAATAGATATATTATTTTGAGATATATCCGTTAAATGAAAGGATTTCATTTCTTAATAATTATATTTATTTAAAAAGTATCTTTTAGACGAAAAGATGAGTATTTTAACAATTTAGAAATAGTTTTCTCTCTCTTTATAAAAGGATATCTTTATTTATCATTTTGGTACGTACAAATTCGTATAAAGTCTCTACAAATCAAAGAAAAAGTAAGAGAAATTATTTCCTCATTTTTCAAAACAAGAATAATTATTATATTTTTTAAATGCTTGATGATAATAGATCTAAGTATGTAAATTTATTTATATATATAATTAATTAGTAAAAAAATATGATAATAAAGATCATCAGAATCAAAATTTTTATCTCATTAAAGTATTTTACAGTATTATTACGTGAAAATGCCTATAACAAAAGAATTGTACACAAAATAGCTTAAAACATGAAATTTAACTTTATGCTAGTAAAATAGTTTCTGAAAAAACATGATGTTGGGGGCAACAAGTTTCGTTATTAAACCATCAAAACAGAATAGCTTCTATAAAATTGGAAATATAAGTCAATAAGTAGTTACATTAAATTGAAATATAAATAGAAGTAAAACACAATTTTGGGGAATAGAATTGAAATAGAAATCTGACTTACATGATTTGTATAGTGACCCTTGTGTTAGTATTGGGTGGCATTTTTTAGGTATTTTTCTTTCTAGACAACCTTTTAGATGTTTTTTCATCTTATGTACCTTGTGATGTTTTACATCCTTTACACTCTTACTTATAATTTGTGTAGATATAATATTAACTAAGCTTTCATCAAACCCATTTCTTAAAAAGCTTTTGATCATATTTTTAAAATTTGAAACCTTTCCCTCCATCTTCATTCTCCAACTCGGATTACTAAACATAACAATGCATAAACGTGATCTACATCCAACCCGACCACCTTTCAGAATCCTCTACAATCGGCCCATTTTGTGTTCTCATGTCTGATGCATCATCTCTTGCTTTTTGATTCCATCCTACACATTTAGATCACATTTTAAATAGCTTGTAATGTCACTACTAAGATTTTCACTTAGTCATATATTTTTTATTTTCTATGCAAAATGTTTTATGATAAAATATTTAGCACATTTTTGTCTCAAACTGTAAATTTTATATAACTATAACTGCGTATGAGTACCTTTTTTAATGAATACTATTATCGACTATGCGCTCTCAAATTGTATTTTGTTAGCATATTCATATAAACATTTATTGAACTTGATAAGTAAATTTTTACAACCCCTTAGTTATTTTGTGGCATTTTGCATGATATGCCATATGCCTAGACCGTGCCAAGTAGAAGGCATCACCAACGTAAGAGCTTTGCCCATCACAACATCTTGATCTATAAAGCTACTATAAAAAACTTGCATAACATAACGTTTTAAAAATATCTCGAATAACCATACAAAAAATTCAGCCATTTCATCATACAATAATGTCATACCAAATATAATTATCATCTTATGATAGTCAAAATCTGTGAAAATACCAGATGACTATAGCTTATTATTTGTCCTATTTATCGTATCAAATGTGACGATATTATCAAATATTTAGTAATTATAAATTATTTCTAGATCTATTTAGAATATATTAGTTAAATGGTTTTTGTTATCCAATCATATGTTATTAAAAATATATAGTTATTGATTTTTTTATTTTAAAAGTAAGATATTTTTGTTCACGCCTTACCAAGCTTTACACCCTGTTGTCTCCTTACACAGAGGTATGATTTTTAGTCATTAGCTATACACTCGTACCTTCAACTTTCACAACATTGAGCTTGTGCGTCTCAAATAGTCTCAAAATCTAAACATTTTGGGATGTTCAGATTTATGGTTTTGAATTCTCCACCGTTATAAATTTTTAGATCGTTTTTTTAATTGATGGATTTATCCATTCCTTTAAATAATAAAAAGTCCTAGAAATAACTGCATTATTAGTTTTATATTTTATAACTAAATATTTTTGCACTGTAAATCTTTTTTAGCGCTTGTAATTCTTCCAAAACTCCCAGATATCATCCATATTATTAAAATATCTGGCAATAAATGAGTTTAGCTAATCCAGGATATCTTATATTTTGTTTAATATACGATATATTTTAACAAGAGTCTATTAAAGATAAATTTTTTATCTGTAAATAATAATGACAACTCATAATAAGACACTAAAATATCAACTTTTGTAACGAAATAAAAAAATTTACAACATAATGAACAAATTCAGTGAGGTGAAGAACCCAATGTCCATCATTGACCAAAATCATTCTTCCAGGATTGAAGAACAACAACTGAGCAAAAGCGGACCCAATGTCCAAAATGGAATTGAGGCATAATATTTAGGAATTCGAAACTGAACTCTCACTCCAAATAAATATTAACAAACTTACCCAATGATATTGTCTTATCACCTAGAACTTAAGGGCCATTGATTTTAGTATGGTCGATTCGATTTTCTTTGTTTTTTTTATAATTAAAATTTATTGTTATAATATAACAAATAGAAATTAAATTAATAAAGTAAGATAGTATCTTAATATCTATTATCGGCTTTAAAATGATTCTAAGTTTTAATAGCATAAGAGAGCATGAAAATCATAAGATAACCCTCTTAAACTCCTTCGTCCATGCAAAAAATGTAAATTATATTATTTATTTTTTTTAATAATTTCAATACTATATTTATCATATGTAAGAAATTATCACAATCGAAGACAATTTAGACTCAACATAATGTGAATGTAAAAAAAAAAAATTATAGTTTGTTTGGATTTAATATAAAATTCAGAAAATAAAAGTAATTCAAGAAAACAGTTTTGAGTAAAAAGTAAATTTTTACAAAAAAAAAATAATTATATTTAAACTTTTTATATAATTTATTTTTCTTATACTTTCTTGGATATTCAAACACATAAAAATACTTTCTTTTTATAAATATTTTCCAGAATCAAATGAACCATTAAAGTCTAAAGAAATTTTAAATGGCGCTCAGTTTTATTATTTTTGCATACTGATTTATATTGTATACTTTACAAAGAATATAATTGGTATCAAAATAGAAGTAAAAAACTAAAAAAATAAAAATTTCAAAACTATAGTTTTGATTAAATTTTAGATCAAACCCAATCATTGTCGGGCTACAAACTATACAAAATCGGATTATCATTTATGATTTTGGTTTTTCCTTATATTGGGCTTGGAATAAATTAATTAAGATATTATTGGATATATTCTGATAAATTTGCATGTTTTAAATATTAATTACTTGGATATATTACACAAATGTAACAGATATATTTATTTCACTTATAATAAAGTATATATTTACTGCTCAAAGTAGCTTATGACTATACATAATATAACATATATACACACATATATTAATATATATCAGTGAAAGGATGCTACAATAATAACCGTTGGATTAAATCTGACTGCCACTTAATATTACAAAAATAAAAAAATGTTGGACAAATTTCAGGAATCGGATTCAAGTATAATTTAACGGCTACTGATGCATACACGATCGGCGTCGGCCGCAAAAAACCGCAGAAAGAAGATAAAACATAGAAGAAGATGGAGGGAGGGGACATCCGCAGAGGAAAAATTAGAGGAAGAGGGTAAGAAGAAGAGCAGAGAGGGAGGAAATGATTGAGAGATAGAGAGTGACAAAAGAATAAGATAAGAGAGAGAGAAGATGGAAAAATGTAGAAAAAAAATTATCATTTTGTTACCCATTTTCCAACTGCATAGTATATTATATAATAATAATGTAACTGAATCGATTAGGACCTAATCGAGTGACTTAAATAAACAATAATCGAATAGTAAAATAACAAATGGGCCCGTAACATTAATGATACGTATTCCACATCGAAAAATTTAAAATACAATATTCAATTTATAAGTTAGGGGGCTTTCTCCCTAATAGGATGTCTGTTTGAGGTGGACTCTCTTCCAGACTAGTGCGCGCATCAGCTACTATCCCAACCTTTGTTAGCATATGTTTAGGGGTTATTTTGCTTCTCACCCACTAATTTTGGTTGCTGTTTCACGGGGCTTGGTGCGGTGGCGACGGGGTTGAGGAGATGACGACCGGCCACCGACAACTTCACAATGGTAGATTGAGGCAATTTCTGACGAAGATTGAGTAGGGTTGAGAACGGCGGAAATGAGGACTGAGAGCGATTGGTTGACAGCGGTTTTGTCAAGTTGAAAAAGAAATTGAGAATGGCGGCGACGATGGCTAAGGGTAGTTTCATCAAGTTGAGGGAGAGGCTGAGAACAGCGGCAATGTCACGCAGGAGGAGGTGCAAATCCCAATAGAGATAATGAATTTTTCTTTTAAAATTAAAAATTTGATTATTCACAGTAAATTTTTTCATGTTCATTTGGAGTTGTAGTTCTATTTCGAATTCCTAAATATTATCTGCTAATTCTAACCAAAGTATTGAAATTTTCTTTTAAATTTAAAATTTGGTTCTTCACCTAAAATATTAAAATACCCTTAGGTAACAATTAAAAAATATATGTTGCATGGTGGAACGTTACAGGCTTTAAAATCACTGTAGATTGCGTACTCGGTAGTTGAAAACTAATTATCTATTAAATATAATGTATAAATTTAATGGATTAAATACTGATATGTATTGATGATTTGGATTATTGTATTAATTTAAGAGCCGAATAATATTTTCGGGTGATCATAAAGAACATGGGTCGGGTCTTCATAATTACAAATTCAGATCCTACATATTATAACAATTAAATAATATATTAGGGGTACACGAGACTTATTTCCTAATATATTTTTTGACATTTAAATTGATAATCTTTCTAAAAAAGTTAAAATATCTAAAGAGGAAAAAAAAAAGATAAGTGTGAGTTAGGCCATTCTCTGGCTCTCCGTTATGTTGAACAAGAGTTTTATATTTATAGTTCAGACCCCATATAATCAGTCTTTTTTGAGTTGTCATATCTGTTGTTTGAAACGTTACGTTATATTGAATTTCAACCGTTATATTGATTGTGTAACCGTTCGGTGCTTATTTTTTATATTTATTTACCCGTTATTTTCTACTTTAATATAACTAATCATGTTTGATTATATGTAACCATTAGTTAACAGTAAATGCCTTGTAAATGGCTTTGTCGGGCCATCAATTTTCTTAGTTTTCCGTGCCTCTAGTTTTCTGATCATTTGATTATCCGGCTGAGTCTTTGTTGAGATTATTATTTGAACCGGTTTTGTATCAGGTTAATCAACTTAATTATCCTAATAACTCCTTTTGCGCAGATATCTCACGGATCTTGAATTTATGTCATGTAAGGGCATCCTTGTTTAAACCGTACCCAATAAATATATTATAAAATTTTAAATTTAAAATATTTTCTTAAAATTATATATTGAAAAAAAAAGATAAAAAAATACACCTTCAAGATAAGGTGAAGCTCCCAAACTCTATCGAGTCTGTCCAACAACCCAGTGAATAATAATCACGAGCAAAACGACTCACCAATAAGTCAAGGGCAAGTGTCCTAAGTTTTCTGGCAATCCAATGCCCCATAAATAAATGGCTAGTCAGCCTTTTGTCCTTCTCTCTTTAGTACGTTTTCCCATTGATAGTAAACTCGAACATCTCATATCCCAATTTAGGACAATATTTTAATAATATTATATAAATAACTTTTATGACGTAATATTTATATTAATTTATTTTTATATAAGTTTAATAATATAAATAAATGGATATTTAAAACTTTCAAGCATCAAACTAATATTTTTCTTAGACTTGGGGTACTACTGTGTAAGATATGTAGCAGTATTTTCAACACTTGTGTCCATCGTTAGGTTTAACAGTCCAACAAATGCGATTTAGACATCAAAATTATAATCTAATTAGTTATTTGTTTATTTAATGAAGGTTAATATTATGAGAAAATTAAAAATATCTTTATTATTTTTAAACCAAAACCACTAAATATTAATTGAATTATTAAAAAAGATAGTAATAGATGCTATTTCTCATTTGTGAAAGCAGCTCCTGTGTTTTTACATTACTCAAGCAAAGAATTTATGGAGCATAAGATTTGTGGGGAAGAGTTGCGATGACCGGAAGAAGACGGTGCTATTGAATTCACATCTGGTTTGATTGCTAGAATGTTTGATTCAGTTTGGTTAGAAAGAGTGAGTGACAGAAAGCCTTATTTTTTAAAATCTTCTCTATCTAGAGGGAGCTTTGATTCCAAATAACTTATAGGAGTAAAGACGGAGTTAGTATAATATAGTTATTAGTAAAATGTAGAGAAGTAGCGGTCGTCCATTTTTCTGTTATAGAATTCACTCTGAATGCAATTCATGGCATAGTTAGCTGTAAAAAAGACTAACAATTGTTGAATTAGTTTACTCTTTTGACTGTGATTGCAATATGTCATTGAGTGGTTTCAAAGCAGCAAGCTTAACAAGGCCGTTAAGGTTAACAATACTTTTGAATTTATTTTTTAATATTTTTATTTTACTTTTAAGTCACTTAACTTGTACATCTGACTTAATAGATCTAAAGATCACGATGATATTAAATGTTACACTAATGAACAAGTTAAAAGTATCAACCCATAAAAAAAAAAAAATTATATCTCCTCTATACAAAAATAATCCCTTGTTTCTATCTTATTCAAGCAAAGTATGTATCGAGCATGAGGCCAGGATTCCCACTCCGCAAAGTAACATGTTTCATCAATTTTTTTATTTTTTTATATTACAAATTTATAAAAAAATTTTAAAAAAATGATAAAATATTTTATTTTACGAAGTAAGATCTCCAACTTATATTGAGCACAGCTTCATTGATAATTTGTAAAGGATGTTCAAAATATAATTTTTGGACATGAAATTTGTCAATAAAAAGCCCTAATAAATATTTTAATAACTATCTTTTTCAGTAAAAATGGCAAAAAAAATAAAAAAAAAAGAAAAAAAAAAGAAAAAAAAAAGGGAGGAGATCGACGCATGCGCAATGCGTACTGTACAGGAGTAGTTCCGGGGACTAGTGCGTTGTCGTTTTGCAATGGAAGGCGATATGGTCCCGCTGCGACCGTCAACTACCGAGTCAGCATAGCAGCCTGGCCATCATGGCTATATAAAGTAAAGTATCTTTTCACCATTTTAATATATGAATATAATTTAAATATTTTTTTAAAAAAATTAACGAATAAATAAAATTAATAATCTTAAAATAATCAAATATATATAGGTTTCATTTTGAAACCTCGAAGGAAAAATGGAATTTGGAATTTATGTTCATTATATAGAATGATGACATGATTATTGTCATATTATCCCATTAAAAAATTATTAAAATGATTACTTATTTAAAAAAAAAATTTTTTTTTTTCTTCCCACATATTTTGATAAAATAGGTGTAAGAAGGAGTAGAAACATTGCTCAAGCTTAGAGCCCAAACATGTTTAATGGACCAGGTGACTGGCTAGGCCCACAAACAACCAATGAATCGAATTCGTTGAAATTTTCCTACATGGGCCGAATGATTAGGGCCCACAAACAAGCCTAATGTGTCCAGCCCATTTGTGATGGCACAAGTTTATTGCTTCAATGAAAATTCATTGCTAACCTGTAAAAATAACACAGTTGATACTTAATTTATGTAAATTCATATTTAATATGAGTTTGAATCTTATTCTACTTCTTTCTTATGGTTATTATTAGCCTTATAAACCAAAAAAATACCCCATAAATTCACCATAATTGAGTGATACGCAAGCTTTTGCTCTTGTTTGGTGAAGTTGAGTTATTCCATTGATTAATACTTTAGCTTCAAAAATAATATATTGGTCTTATTTTATTAAACTAAACAATATTAATCAATTATGCTGTCTTCATAAATGATTTAATAATCTAACAATCAAAACACTACAGACACACATACATACTTATATACAGATTCGTACAGTTATATCATTTGAATTCATTTAAATTGAATTGGTATTATCTTCCTCACAATATTAGGAAGGGATATCTTAAAACCGAAATTTTGTACAATTGACTTGTGAAATTGTATGTACATTAAAAAAGAGAGAGACTATATTAAAAGTCTGATCGAATTCTAATTATTGGAGTTGACTTTGCAATAATAAGAATAACTAAGAGAAATATATTTACTTATTGGTACGTAATTATGATTTAAATGGAACTATTTTTTATTTGAATAATGTGGGTTTTTTAGTTATAAAGCGTCTAATTACTCAAATGTACTAATGAAATTATTTGATTCTTTTTGCTAATTTCTATTATCGTTTCAAACAAACTAGTAAGAATTGAATCTTAGAGTTTGTCATTTACTTTGTATATTTACTTATAATAAACTGACTATTTGAACTTGTTGCGTCCGGTTAACCCTGGCCGCGCGTTAAATCGAGTGGAATGGATCTCTGAGCACGCGGACGGACAGGCTGGAGCAACACAAAGTGAGTGGAAGTCGAGTGAAGAGAAAAGCACGGGGGTAGTGGATGAACACTTCAGTTTACGTGGAAAACCCCTCAATCTGGCGAAGGGTGAAAAATCACGGTGGCGGACGAGCAGTCCGAGAAATTTCACTATGATGAAGAGAAAGTACAACGATGAATGCCTGAAAAGCTTTTACGTCCTCAGGATGTTACAACACAGGAAATATAACTTCTCTCTTTTCTCTCTTCTCTGAAGGGTTTTTGCTAGAGTCTGGTTAGGAGGATCCAGAAGCAAAAGGTCCTTATTCAACTGGTGAAGTTGGATATTTATAGAGAACGTGATGCCGTAAGGAAGACGACACGTGGCGCCACGCGCACGCAGCGGTTGTCTGCCATCATTACTACCATCATGGATGCGGGTTATGACAGGGGCCATGTATCGCAGATCTGATCTGACGCCGCTAGATATGTAGCTGGCCCAGTGCAGGCGTGTCGAGCCGTTGGTTGCTTTAAAGAAAGATGCTCTGAAATGGTGGCATCTAGGTTATTTTGTCTTTTCGGGTCCCCTGGCCCCAAATGGGTCTCAGTGTCCGTCCGGGCGGCCAAGCGCACGGAAACGAGCCAGCCGTTTGAATTTGGTCGGGTTTATGGGCCTTTTGGGCCAGCCTTTTTATGCGACTTTTTAGGCCTGCGTCTGCGATTTTGGGCCCAGGGTTTCAGGACCCATCAGAACTTATTTTTGAATTATTTGGTCCATGATTATCGAATTTTATAAAAAATATTACGTACAGGATCATATCAAATTGCATGTCCTAAACTATAATTCATTATAAAAGTTACACATATAAATATATTTAGTAAATTTAATAGCCATACTTGATATTGAATTATTAGCATGGGAGAAATTCATTTTCTCAAACTGAAATTTGATGTTACATTTATAAAATTAAAAGAATTTTAATTTTTTAATGGTTTTACCTATATAATTAATTTTCAATAATTTTAAAAAAATTATGGATGATATATATTTTTAATTATAATGATCCATCAAATTATTATATTAAAGGTTGTTAAATTTTTTTTACTAAATAGTAATGCACAATTTTTTAAGTTATAAAAATATCAAATAATAACTTAAACATTGTTACAAATAAATAATCTAAATATTGATTAAATTGCAAAACTTTTAATTGTGTTACATTAATAAATATAATTATACTTTTAAATGTGTAAAGTGTACTTCATGCCAGTTTGATAATTCATATAAAAACGTTAGATAATTTAAATAAAAAATTATCTAAAAAGGTCTTTACCATTAATAAATATAATTACATTTTTAAATATATAAAGTATACTTTATATTAATTTAATAACTTATATAAAAATGTTAGACGATTCAAATAAAAAATATTTAAAAAATTATAAATAAATTTAATTATAAATTAGATCAAAATTTTAATATTTTTTTGAATGTATGTATTTATATTTTATAAATTCATAAAGCAATATTTTAGTGAAAATTTATCTTGAAATATTATTTTTTAAATAAAATTTAGAAGACTGTAAAAAATATTATTTTGAAGCAATTGAAACTTTTTTAAAAAATATCTTTTGATGTTATATGTGTTTTCTAAAATTTAGTTTAAAATTATAAAAGTGAATTTTATTTTTTAATTTTTTGAATGAAAAAATAGGCTAATTTGAATATATTCTTTAGTTTTTATATTTTAAAAATATTTTAAAAAACCAAACATAATTTTTTTTTCTCACTGAACATGCCCTAAACCTGATGGTTTGTGATCGGCAATGGGCAGTTGGGTTTCAATCATCAAACCTTTTTATTATCAAATTTTTTTGTTTGAACATGCAAAGAGATAATATTATAACACATAATAAATAATAATAATTATAATAATGAGATATAAAATTTTATGAAAATTTTTTTTTAAGGATAAAGAGAAAAATTATGAGATTATAAGTTTATAAAATATTCGTTATATGATAAATCTGATTACAAAAATCTTTGACAATATAAAGATACAATATTTTATAATGAGTAATAACAAATGAAAATACGTAATTGGTAGAACATTTTTCTTAAATATTTATAAAAAATAAAATATAATTCAAAGTCTAAGGTGGTGTTTGGTTGGAGGGAATAGAAATTCTATTCCCTCCTTATTCTTGGTGGAATAAGAATTTCACCGTTTGGTTGCAAAGTGAGTTGGGAATAACAATTTCCGAAGAAATAGTTATTCCTTGATTACAAGGAATAACTATTCCTTGATGCCACTAGGTTTTTTTTATTCTTTGTTGGGAAGGAAAATGAATTCTCACCCAACTTTTTAATTAACCTAAATTTGCCCTCAATTATTATTATTATTATTATTATTATTATTATTATTATTATTTTATTTTTATTACTTTTATTATTATTATTATTATTTTATTTTTATTACTTTTATTATTATTATTATTATTATTATTATTATTATTTTATTTTTATTATTATTATTTTATTTTTTATTATTATTTTTATTACTTTTATTATTATTATTTTTATTTTTATTACTTTTATTATTATTATTATTATTATATTATTATTATTATTATTATTTTATTATTATTTTTTTTTTATTATTATTATTATTATTATTATTATTATTATTATATTTTATTTTTATTACTTTTATTATTATTATTATTATTATTATTATTATTATTTTATTACTATTATTATTATTTTTTATTATTATATTATTATTATTATTTTATTATTTTTATTACTACTATTATTATTATTATTATTATTTTATTATTATTATTTTTATTACTATTATTATTATTATTATTATTATTTTATTATTTTTATTACTATTATTATTATTATTATATTATTATTATTATTATTATTATTATTCTTTTTATTATTATTAATAAGGGTAAAAGTGTCATTCTGATAAATTCTCACATAATTCCTCATACAATTTTACAAACCAAACATGGAAATATAAATTCGCAACTAATTCTATTCCCAGCAACCAAATATAAGAATTACAATTCCCAACTCTATTCCCATCTAATTCTATTCCCTGGGAATAACTATTCCATTCTCACCTTATTCCATTCCAGCAACCAAACGTGCCGTAAATGAATAAGTAAATATTTATCTTCTTTATTTTTATCTCATTTTTCTCTCTCTCTCTCTCTATTTCGGTGGCCATTGATTTTCAATATTTTCGTGTGTTTTGACCTCAAAAATCAAGTCATGCTTATAAATAGGCCGCATTGCACGTGCTCCTGATGGGTATGCCTACATTAGGCTTTGGCACACGAGTTTTATGTTAGTCGCACACGAGCAGTGCTGCTACTGCTGTTAAAGCATGAGTGCCTTCACAGGTATACATCAAGCATGTTTGTTTAGTTTAACCGTGCAATATCTCCACTCGGGCGCACATAAGGTATGCAAATTTTATTAATAGCGCATGTGCGCTATTTCATACGTACGTCAAGTGTGGTCATAATCATTGCTAAAGATCATTCGTCGCTCGAGTATAAAATAATCAAGCCTACTGCGTCGTTTCATTTGATCTGCTAACAAATCAATAAATATAAATATATACACAAGATACACCACTCACAAGGAAGTGACACCTTCAGACATTAGCATATGATAAATATTACAATTGTAGTTGTTGAAACTCATGTTATTAGTTTGACATTTACAAGTATCAGTTTATAGTTATTAGTTTATGAGTGTCATAATTACTGAATAATATTAAATATCTACTTCTTTTAATGAACATTTTAAGGGATTTTTTACGGATTAACTTCCTATAAATCATTCTTGTAGATTGAAAATATGGTATCAATCATTTGTTCATAGTCAAATAACGTCGGAGGCCATGCAATTAAAAAAAGTCCAAATAAGAAGCTTCAAACAAAAATTTCTAGAGATTATTCAAAGGATGCCTGCGATAGCAACAATGTGTTAAAGTATGACAAATCAAGTCAAAATAATCAAGGCCCTATTTGATTAATGTGAAATAACTTGTTCAAGATATATTTTTATATTTTTCAAATATAAGTAAAATATGAAAAAAAACATATTATATATTTTTTCATATTGACACATGCAAAAATATAAGTCAATAAAATCTATTTTATAAATCAATGAAGAATTTAAGCTTAAATTATTGAAAAATTTCTCAATCTTCAAAGTTTCATTAATGAAAGGTTTTATTCAAAGATAATACCATCAACCGTTAATGACACCCTTAAATTGTTGTCGCAGGTTATTAGTCGACACTGCCCGCAACCCCATTTTCAGTTAAAAATATTTCTACGATATAAACCAATATGGTAATAATTAGAAGTACATTTTGGAGACCAATTAAAGCCCTTAATTTTCTTGTCACCATGAGAGGCCAGATTGATTAAAAAGATAAATAAATTTTTACCATTTATTTTTCTATATTAACCTTGGCCATTTAAATGGCAAAAAAGTCCTATTATAAAAGATATTATAAGATTGTTTTTTTAGTAGTTAAAGGCCAAGTTGTCCACCGCGTTGTGCGGCATGGGTGTTGACCTTTATGAGGCCATCGGTAGAAAACATGAACTCACGAGGCAGACTTCCCAGCATCATCACGAATGAATTCAATGGGCGCCAGCCGTTTTGGGCAGCATATAGCACTGTCGTCAGAATCAAATTGAATTATTGGTTCAGGAGATCGAATTATAATCGGCACGTTTAAGATATGTCCCACGTGATAAGGCTTATAAATTATTATTAAATAAATACAATCCTATTAGTTTAAATATATATTAAAGAGAAATTTTTTAAAAAATATACATATTCGTGACATATTATTTGATAAAACTGATATATTATTTTTTAATAGATATATCGATTCAAGATATACCTATTAAGTGAAATGAGAGAGATTTTAATAATTTGAGAATGACCATCTCTTCCTCTGTAAAATGATGTCTATGATCATTATTTTAGGACATACAAGTTTTGTATTAAATCTTTACAAATCAATAAAGAGAGAAATTATCTTCTAATTTTTTAAAACAAGAATAATTTGGTGTGGCACTAGAAAGTTTAACCATTATGAATTCAGATATATAAATTTATTTATATACATTATTGATTAGTATAAAAATATAATAATAAAGATCATATAAATTAAAATTTTTATCTCAATAAATAATCTTACATAGCAATGTACAAATTATGAGAGAAGAAAGAAATAAAATTTTTTGTATTTCAGTGTATATCAAATTTATAACGTGTCATTCTTTTATAGGCAAATGAGATAACCTAAATTACAAAATTTATAAGAATGATAATTACTTAAATTATTTAAATTAGAATATGTTAATCATTTAATTTTAAAAACATATACAATACATTCTAATATATATAATAGTCAACTAATTTCGAAAGGATATATGACACTATATTATATCCTTGATATCTTTAATATCCCCTCTCAAATTTTAGATGAGTTAAAAGAGACTAGTCAGAATTTGGAGACTAGATCAATGCGGCAACTAGGCGGATGAGCTTTCATAAAATAATGTCATCCAACTGATCAATCAAAAAAATCAGGAGAAGGCAAAGGGTGTTGGCTTTGAAGTGACGATGCACAAAATGGTAATCAATATCTATATATTTTATGTGTTCATGGAACATATCATTGTGGACAATCTATATAACGTTGTGATAGTCGAATAGAGGGGAGTGTCACGGGGTTAAGGAACACCAATATTTTGTAAAAGCAAAAAAAGTCAAAGAAATTTAGATTTAGTATCAATAAGAGTGTGATATTTAGTATTAACATTGGAATGAGTAACAATAGTTTACTTTTTATTATACCATGAAATAAGAGAATCCTTTAGTAGGTAAAGAAAACTAGTAATGGACCGTCGGTTAGTAGGAACACTAGAATATATGCGGAACTCTAAGAAAAAAAGTGAGAGAAGAAGTATCGCCTATAAAATAAAATACTTTTCACATAGCGAAGAATATGAAAAATAGCGACACAGTAAATAAATATGGAGTTAACATAAATTGACTAACATGTTACACAGCATAAATAATATCGGGCTTGATAATAATGACATAGATGATACTCTCAACCAATTGGTGATAAAGAGTAGTATCAGAAAATAACTCACAATTAGCATCACATAGTTTTATGTTATATTTAGAAGGATTAGTAGATGACTTGTAATCAGTATGCCCAATATAAGAAAGAAGATCAGAAGTATACTCAACCTATATTAAATAGTGACCTCAATGTGGTAGTGGCCTCAATGTTAAGATAGTAGTGAAAAAAATCGAAGTCCTTCATTTCAAAGCACTAACCTAAGAAGAGTTTAAGTTCAATAATATTCGAATTATTATAATCAATAACGATCATATCATTAATATAAAGTCAGAGAATAGTGACACCGGTAACAGTTTGGCGAGTAAAAATGGTGGAGTCTTGAGGTTGGAGGCAAATATAAGTTAGGAAATAATAGAGTTGAATTTAACAAACTTGATACAGGGTGCATGTTAAAAAATGACCAGTTGAAAATACACGCCCTAGTGCTCGAGTGTTGCACGGGTGCATGTTAGGCACAGGGTCTGCGCCTCAACGCTCTAGTGCAGGTTGGATATGCCTTGAGTACTAGCACTCGACAAATGGTGCCTCAGGTCTCGGGTGTGCCTTGAGTGCTCGCTCTTAGCAATTGGCTTCTTGGGTGCACCTAGGGTGTCCTTCTAGCGTTGCCACTCAGGAAATGGTGTTAGCGTATAAATTAGGCGTGCCTCGACTATGAACACACGGGTGGTGGTGCTTGGACACGGTTAAGGCGCTAGACAAGTGTGGATATTAAAAATTGTGCTCGGCAAATATCGAACGTGAATCTGATACAGATCTTCATGATAGTAAAAACTTTGCCAACGAACAACCATATACAATTATAGAATTTGTCAATACTAAATATGCTTAACGATTCAGAAAAGCGGTAGATGTATATTCCATAATATTATTAAAATAGAAAACTTTGATAGTATGATTGAATCAGGTTTTGATCATCTGTCAAAAATTATAAAAGGTATAAAGCAATTCAAAGTAATTATATAAAAAGTAAATCTATATATAGCGAAAGTAATCATCAATAAAAATAACAAAATAATGAGACACGCCCTTGGTTGGAACATGAGCTGAACTTTAGATATTATAGTAAACCAAATGAAATGGGATAAAAGTCAAATAGTCACTTTTATTAAATGATAGAGTTATTTATTTTCCTAAGTCATATGATATACAATCCAAAAAGTTAAAAGTAACTTGGTTTAAATACTCATGAGAGACTAAATTCTAAACATGAAGAAAAAGGGGGCGGTCAAGTTATTTGTGCCAGAGATTAGAGGAGGCAATAACAACAAGTGGATAAGTAGATGTTGAATATGGCTGAAGTATATATGTAAGCTAAAAAAGGTGTCCAATTTCATGTGTAGTCCCAATGAGTTTGCCTATCTTCTAATCATGTATATCATAATCATCATAAGAAAATGTCAAGCAAAAATTACTTTTAACAAGTTGATCAACGGATAAAATATTAAGTGATAAGTTAGGAATATGACAAGTATTGAAAATATAAAGGGTGCATGTAGAGATATTGCCAACATGAGTAATAGGTACATCAAAACTTTTAGCAGTATAGATTAGAGAGATGTTAGTTGAAGATATCTTATGAGATATGAACGATGCATTAAATGTCATGTGATTACAACAAATAGAGCCAATAAATCAAGCAGAGGATGTACCTAAAGATATGAGTAGTGTAGTGAATATACAAGATAGAACCCGATTAACAATTGCATTCAAATCTGATGTATTAAGAGATGATGATGTGAGGGTAGAATCTATCAAAGAAGTAGAGGTGGTAGCCATAGGTTTTTGAAAGGTCTTACCCTTTTTAACATTCTTGGCATTCTTGGCTTTCCTTTTAAGACAATTAGAAATATACTATCCCTTTTCTTTACAATAATTTCATTTACTAATGAAACAACGTGAAGAAGAGGAAGTGGAAGCCACAATCGGAATGACTAAACTAGGTGAGGTAGAAGCTATTATTGTATCAGTAGAGAAAAGATGACGAGCCTTCTGTTGAGTTTCCTTAGAAATAAGTTTGGTGAAAGCAACTTCAAGTATAGGGAGAGGAAAATGATGGAGCAACGAAGCTCTAGTGTACTTAAAATATCTCAAATATTCATCAGAAAATGAATAAATTGATGACGATCTCGATACTCTACAAAAAATTTAGCAGGTTGAACATCTGGTAATGGTAGATCAACTTGAGAAAGTTGATCCCAAATGTTATTAACTTGAAAGTGAAAGTCAATAATCGATTGGTCAGACTCCTGATATATTTAATAGAGTTCAGATTCTAACTGAAACTAGAGAGTAGCTTCATGGGAGAAGTTGTAGCAACCGGCAAGAACACACTAGGAAGGTTGTGTATTTCAAAATTTTGGAAGGAGGCTCTGAATAGAGAAAAAATATGTATCATAAATTAAGAAAGTATCTTATAGTAAGTTCCTTCCTAATCTTCAATACACTCATCTAATTTTTTCAATGTTTTTTGGTTTGTTTTTATGGGTTTAGGTTTTGTCCTATAACAAAATGACAAAGTCTGCAACTAGTGAGAAAAACAAACATTTGTTAGGCCATACATTATTGTTAGTGCAATTCAAAATAATTTCAATTAGACGAGAAATATTATTTAATAAAGCCAAAATAAGAATATAATAATGTCAATCAGATGGTGATAATTGATATGAATGATTGGGACAAAAAACTCTCAAAAAATCACTAGAAAAGGTGCCAGAGAGTTGGCAAAAGATTATCGAAAAGTTATCAAAGAATGTCAAAAAACTTCAGAAGGTTGCTAGAATAACACTAGAAAACTTGTCGAGCAAGTTGCCAATGGTAAGTGATGGCAGTGTTCAGAGGTTGGCGGCTGTTGGCGACAAGTGGCAGTGATGGATGGCTGGTAGAAGCAAACCAAAGTCTTAGAAGAGGCGAAATGGTCCAAGAGGACCGAATGGGCCGTGGAAGGCACAAGGACTCTAAGAGCTACCAAAACGAAACATTGAAATGCATTGAATGATGAAACACTGAATTTTGTAATGTGACCATCCTTTATTCTAAAGAGCGCATTTAGTTGTGGATTTCTGCTTAAATGACGTACTGTGTAGTGCATTTTAATTCTTAGCAGCCTTGCATGTGAGACGAAGTGCTACTTTTAGGTCATTTTCTTTGCTAAAGGCTTGTGATAGTGGCAATGGTGGGTCAATGCTAGATTGCAAGAAAAGACAGAATCAATGTCAACGGCAATGCCAAAAAGGAAAAGCGATGAAGTAGGTGAGACACAAAATTGGTGTTGAACATAGATGTAAAGTCGACGAATTTGGATCAAAGATTAGAAAATAAATCAATACAAAACAAGAAACAATTCAAGAAACCGACGTGGTTGGAGTGGTTGCCCAGTACTAGTACGTTGCAATAGAAGATAACAAACAATGGACGGTGAAGCCAAGAGAGAGGGTTGTGAGACGGCGATTGCTAGTAATGAGTCACACAGAAGAGAAAAACAACATATAGTAAGAAAAAATCGAACAAAGTGAGCGACAGAGATTTCTAGAGCAATGATATCTCCGATATTATGTAAAAATTATAAAAATAAATAAAAATAAATATTTTTGTCTTTCTATATACATCAAATTATAGAATGGGTTATCTTTTTATAGGAAAAGTAGATAATCTAAATTGGAATGGTTGTAGGAATGATAATTATATAAATTAGAAGGTATCAATAATCTAATTTAGAAAATATGTAATATATATTCGAATATATATAGTAATCTATTTATTTAGAAAATATATAATATATTATATTATATTTTTAGTATCCCTAATAGGTAATAAAAACGTTTCGTTTCATTGTAAAAATAAAAAGGTCAAAAAAATAAAAAAAAAATCAAGTTAAACGGCATAATTTTTTAAAATATCTAGAATGCTCCATAGACTTTCGTTTTTATCCCCTAAAACAAAGTAACTGTCTTATCTTTATACATTACATTATTTAAAATTTAATTCTAAAATCTTATATTATTACACTGAGTTTATTGACTAAAGTTGGAAAAAAAATCTAATCCAATAATTTTTTTAGAGCCAAAGTGATTCCATGTGATAAATGACTCTAAAATTTATAGATTAATCAAAGTAACGATTTATGAAACATTGGTTCATGAAATTTTATACATTCCAAATGCAAATAAATGAATATATTTTATAAGAGAATAATTTAAAAAAATAAAAAAATAAAATTTAAAATAAAGGTGCCCGCAAATTATATTTTTGTCAATTTAAGACCTTTATCACAAATCTAAACAACCCTCTCTTCATTAGTTCCTTCATCTTTCACATTACGATCTTACTGAACGGTGGTAATATGATAATATTCTTTAATACATATTATGAATTGTGAATTAAACTATTGTATCTTTTAACATAATTTTTGCACACAATAGAGTAAAAATAAGATGTCAAAAAAGCAACAGATGTTTTCCTAATTTACTTTTTAACGTTAAAGATCGAATCATATCAGCTGAATTAGAAAACTAGTAAGAGAAATGACGGGGCAAAGGTTTTTATATGATAAGCTCATTCCTTAGAGTATTTTTATAGGAAAGAAATTATTTGGAGGATAAGGTTATAATTTTTTTATACAAGTTTGAGTGTGTGAGATTGTACTAAGTAAATATTTAAAATATTGTTAAAAATTCAATTGCCAATGATGTAGAAGTCTCAACATGTACTTATTGAACAAGTCGATAATGTAAAAGATTGTCCAAGGCTCAAAAGATACAAATAGATGTCCATTATTGTGCTAAGCTTCTCTTTAATTATTCAAATTGATTTATTATCTAAATATTTATTTTGTCAATGTGATTATTCTAAGTAAATAAGGAATTTATAAAATATGTTCATGATTTAAGGCGTAACAGGCCATTACAATATAGGAAACTGTTTTGTGATTTTGTAAATGATGTAATTTAGTGATGTTTGACGTAGCAAGTTAACTGAAGGTGACCTTATAAACTCTAATCAACACGGGCCAATATGGCTGGATGGTTAAGATTATCAATCTATTAATCTGTTTAACATATTTGTTTTGACTACACAATTCTTTAGCTAAGCCAAACACCGACAATTCTCCTTCTTAACAAGATAGTCTTTTGGCAAAGAATACGATTTTTGTAACTTATTGTCTAATTATCATAGGTTCCAATAATACAATCTTCTGACAATTTCAATCATTCTAACTATTTAAATTCTAATATTTGGGTTGAGATTTATCTAATATAGTACGAACTCGTCACCCTTTACTCATCTTTGGAAAAAACCTTTGACGATGCCCCATCTCATGAATCCGACGATCCCACAAATGATTCCAAACAAAAATAAATAAATTGAAGAGTGCAATGCCACGAAAGAATATCCCAGGATGGTTAAAGAACATTCTCTGAATTTTATTCTAAAAATGATATATTTCATCCTATTTTATTCTGACTGCTATTTTAAAAATATTTAACGACAACAGTTGAAATAATATTAGATAACCTGATAATTATAGATCAACCTACTCTATATTAGCCCAATACTCAAAACAATAGATGATATATCATATCACTAAAAAATATCCTACAATACCTGAAAAATATCTCTTAATGCCGCCGGACCAAAAAACGCCACAACACACCAAATCTACATCTGCTTAGTTAAGGTTTTCTTAATTAAAAAATGACTTGTTAATAAATGTTAGAAACTCAAATTCAAATTGAAAACTTAATCCCAAGTTGAGACGTAAGCAAATTTAATTCACAAAGCCTCTAGAAATTTATCGTAGTCTTGTGGGGGCAGAGTGGAACCAGCGTGGATGGAACACTCTGGATAGTAGGGTTAATTATTAAGATCATTTAAAAAAAAAAAAAAATTCTATTAATAGTTTTTAAATACAAATCCCATTTTTTGAAAATTTTTCTCCCAATTTATTATATAAAAAATTCAAAATTATCTTTCACTTTCAAGGCTTTTACACTTTTTAAGTTTTTTTAAAGCACAGTGTTTATAATAAATAACATTATCATATTTTAAATTAGGCTTATAAATTATATAAGTCCGGTCAGATAATTATATCATTAGATAATATAATATTTATATATTTATTTAATTATTTATAATTTTTTAGTATATATAGGTGAATAATATTATATCTCATAAAAGATATGGAAAGGATGCACTATATCTCATAAATAATATTATATTAAATTGATATTATTTTGAATGAAAATAAAAAATATTATCAGGTGGGAATGGAAAATAATGTTTGACCGAATAATGGTCAGAAGTCAAACATGTCTGGTTGAGTTTTTCCAATTCAGCAGGCAATAAGCATCTCCCCAATAAATAAAAAAAAATCCTAATATTTTTAAAACATTTTTAAATAATAAAATATTAATTTTAAATTATGTATATATTTTTTTATTTTATCTTTTAACACTAATTATTTTATTTATATCTTACTTTATTTTAACAATTAAGTATAGTACAAAATAAGATAAATAAATTTTTAAGAAGGTCGTTAATTTTTTAAATATTAAAGTTATTATTTTTATTAAATAATATATTTATTAAAAATAACTAGTATAATAATAATAGCTAACAGTATCAAATTATAATCTTCAAGCAATTTTAATAAATAAATAAATTGTATGGCCAGCGAGCAAATGAAAGTGTCTCCATTTCTTGAAGGGACGAGGGTGTTATAGTTAGATTTGGATTATCAATTATTTTATAAGTAGTTATAATTTAATAATTAATTTTTATTTTTTTAAATAATTAAATTATAATTATTTATTTAAAAATAAATAATAAAAATATAGAAAATAATGTTATCGTATTTCTTCTTGTTGGGATAAAACGCCCACCCCATTATCCATGTTGTCGATGAATCGACTTGGAGGCTTCAATTCCTTCTTCTTTCCCCACTTTTTTGAGGGTGTTTTTCTGTGACGTGTGAACTCAGGTTTTAATATATAATCAAATCAATCAAACGCAGTGGAAATTGTCTTAGTCACTCCACGGTGTCTTATGCTTATCGTTTCCGCCTACTGCTGTCTGGTTTTTTTCTAATCCGGTGTGCCATGAAAAAGTCGTTCACAAACCTCCTTAAATTCGGTCGCGGAGCATCGTTCACATTCATTTCCATTCAATTCTGCATAAACCTCTCCCTCTAACTGTTTCTGATAAATTGCATTCTTCGTATAAATCTCAGCCATTCTCTCTCTATTTCTCCCACTATCCCGTCATCAAAATCCCACTGCCGAAGGATCCTTTGAATTGATTCCTCTGTAATTAAAGCCCAGAAACACAGACCAAACTTTTGCACTCTGATTTCTGAAAAAACAGAGGAAAATTAACAAAAAACAGAGCTGCAGCATGAAAAGCGGGGCACATCAAAGCAAGCTCATGCGGATAATAGGAATGCCCATAAGAATTTTAGTCAAAGCAAGAGATTTCTACGTCAATAGCATGAACAACTACGCAGAAAGAACTTGCTACGGCGGTGGATCATGGGGGCCGTCCATCACTGACAACGAATTGCCAAGGAGCTTCAGTACGAATTCAGTGAGATCAAGCGAAAATGACGATTTCAAGGAGCTAATGAGGGCTGCTTCTACCAGGGTCTTGGGGGATAGGATTGATTTGAGCGGTAGTTTGCAGCCGGAAAAGCAAGGGAAGGTGGCAGCTCCGCCTAAGAAGACTGTGGCTGTTGGGCTGAAGGGAGTGCCGAGGAGCGCCAGTGTTGGTATGGCTAAGATTGACGAAGATAAGCCATGCGAGTTTGAAGATGCTGATGACTGCCCTGTTAATTCGAAGAAGAACAAGAAGAATGGTGGCTTGTTTTCAAGGAGTAGAAGCCACGCTGTCACAACAAAATGATTTGATTTTTGTTGAGTATGACTGCTTGTGATCAATGATCAATTTTCTTCTTCTTCTTCTTCTTCTTCTTCTTCTTCTTCTTCTTTGAGCTTGTTATTAGTTTGATTTTAACCGAATGTTGTTGATGGATAATGTTTTTCTCACAGACGCTGGAAAAAGCGTCAAAAGAAGGAAAATTGCGCTATTTGTATGATTATCTATGAGGCATACTTATATTTAGGTATGCCCCATGAAAATTTACATGAAATTATGTTTATATTTAAATTTATTTGATCCCTCATGCATATTCTCTTTATTTCATCCATAATAAGAACTCTATCATTAATTAGAATCCTACAGCACACCATCTTCGTAGGCTTTACTATTCATGCTGTTATAATATGTACTTAAAACAGAACGCATACCTCAAAAGCCTTCATTTATAAGCTTGTTATCTTTTTTTTTTCTTTTAAATATACAAATAATTGTAGTCTATTTAGTTTTAAAAAATAAAAAAAAAATAAAAAAAAAACAATTAGATGAAAATACCGTTAGATCACTCATATTTCTTCCTCTAAATAAATATTTATATTTAAATATTGGCACTCAAACTAAAAAAGAATTTAAATACTCCAAATTTGTGTGTCTATCTATAATTGATGACATCAAATTTCTTCTATCATCCTTTCTTTTCATTTCCAGTAATGTATGAATTCTAAAAAAATATTTTAATAATAATTAATTCTATTAAAGTGAGAAATTTTTGAAGTTAATTAAACTTTAGGGTAAAAAAAATCAAATTTTAGATTAGAATAAATTAGATAAAATCAAATTTGAGTTTAACTTACATTTGAGTACATTTTAGATAAAATATTTATACCTCAGTTGCGTTTAACTAGCGTATTTGTATTTTTGAA
This sequence comes from Nepenthes gracilis, assembly GCA_033239525.1. Classification (NCBI taxonomy): domain Eukaryota; kingdom Viridiplantae; phylum Streptophyta; class Magnoliopsida; order Caryophyllales; family Nepenthaceae; genus Nepenthes; species Nepenthes gracilis. The sequence continues at coordinate 14,104,346 of BSYO01000016.1, read as the reverse complement.
ATAGAATGTTGACAATTAATATGCGCTTGAGAAGCACTTATGTGCGGCATGTATTATATTTTAGTGCCTAATTTATGTCTAACTGACTCTTATATGTTCGTTTTCTATAAATGGGCCAATCGGCCAATTTTAACTCATTTACTGAGATTATTAAGATAAGAGAGGAAATGAGAAGAGAAAAAGGCAATGAAAAAGAGAGAAAAGGAGGAAAAAGAGAATTTGACGTGAAATTAAGATATCTTTTGCTAAAATTAAGTGAAAATAAATACTTTCAAATTATTTATTTTTTTGTTACTAATCTTTTATGAAATTTTCAGTATTTATTATTTTAAATATTTATTTATATTTTAATTTTGTATTTAAATTATTTTAAACCTTACATATATCAAATCCTCCTCCCATTTTATAAAATTTTATAAAATAAATATCTTAAATACATACAAATTATGTTTAACTACTAAATTTTTATTCAATACTCCTATATATCTTTAATTTTTTTTTATGTAAGTTCTCATGTGTTATCAATTTCTACATAAATATTTCTCTATATTTTCTATATGAAAGAAAATATTGCAAATTTTGTAAATTTGTTGCGATTTGAATCCGCAGGGTCCAATCGGATCCGTGGTTTCTAGGCAACACAAATGCTTGAGGTGTTGGACACGAGAGGAAGATCAAGACCGGATCTTTTACGTGGGAAACCTCCTCGTGAATGGGGAGGAAAAACCACGAGGTTCAGGGCCTTAAAAATACTTCACTATTTAGGTGGAAGTCTTTACAAAGTACAAGTGTTAGGGAGCATTCTTTCCCTGTCTATTGTTTTGTATCTCTTTTTTAGGGGGTATCGCTCACTAGAAGGCTTTATCACTCTTTCTTATTCTGTTTCGCTGGGAGAGAGAGATTCAGTGACCGAGAGGAAGTGGGCCTTTTTCCTTCTTTCTGGAGCAAATTTGGGGGAAGAGAATCCGGTCCTTTTGAAGGAGACTTTGCTGGGTATTTATAGAAAAGATCATGCCGTTGGGGAGGAAACACGTGGCAGCCATCGGATGGCCCAGAAGCTATGCAGTGTCCCACCGGCTTTATTTAATGCTGCTGACGTGCGCGGGATGGCACGCGGCTGGCGCCGCTAGTAGGCCTAGGTGTGTCAGTCATGCGGGGTCTAGGCGTCAATCTTGATTTGACCAGGCGTGCTTAGTTTAGACGGCAACTGGTAGTGGCTGCAGGTTTCCTTGGGAATCGGCGACGTTGCTTAGCTGGCATTCTCGGCCGAACATAGGGCAGTCCTCAGAGGATCCTCTGGAAAAAAGCCTTGGAGTCTCTTCTTGACTTATCGGACGGTTCTGAGACTCGGCAGGACTGCTAGGGTTCTCGGTCTTTTCGCTGTCCGTATATTCGGATATCGTTGGAGATGTCCTCGAGCTTCCTTACGAGCGGACGGGACCTCTCAGACTTCTGCGGTGGTCTTGGTCCTTGGGCCGCCGGCCTCTGCTTTGGGGCCTCTCAGGCTATCCAATTTTCTCGGCTTGTGGGAGCCTCTCGTTTGGGCCTTTCTCCTGGGCCGCGCTTTCATGGGCCCTTATATTGGGGCCTAACAAAATTATCTTGATTTTCTAAAATTTCTGTATAAATATTTTTACAAGTTTCTAAATTAAACAATATATTTTTATATGTTTTTAAATAATATATTAAAACTTCTAAATATCTATAATTTTTACTCCATTATTTAGCATGTCATATATTTAAACAAATATGAAATAAATCTCTACATTTAATTTGATAAAGGAAATAATTTTTCCAATATAAAAAAATAAAAATGCATTCATATTTGAATAAAATTTTTAATTTAACTAATTGTGGACTATTATAAAGAATTAACAGAATATATTTAAATATATCATGATATATTATTAGTAAATTAAAGATTAAACTTATTATCTACAAGTTAAATTGGTGGTGTTCAGTTTTGACTATAGAAATTATATATAGTCAACCTATTGGCGAGTCGTAAATAGTGACATATGACTTTTGATTATATAAAAATAATCATACTTTAAATTTTAATATTTATCATTTATTGGTGAGATTATCACCGATTTTTAATTTTTTTATATATATTTGTAATATCCAATTCCTATTTGATTTAATTTAAAAATATTAATTTATTTTGGATTAATTAGATGATTGAAAAATATATATACAGAGTAAATTTAAAGAATAATTGGAGTTGAAGAATAACTGAAGTAACGAAATAGATTGACGCCTAAGGTACACTCAATGGGTACCTGAGCGCATTTTTAAAAAACGTACGCCTGAATTGGTGCTTAAGCACAGAAAACGGTGCAGGCACGTTCGAGTGGTACCCAAGGCAGTGCTCGTCCGCGGCCCAATATTTGGGCGTAATGTCTGACGTGAGTTCGAGTGGCGCTTGTGCACTGTTTGCCTATTTAAGACGTAATACGTCATATTCAGCCATTTGTATAAAAAGAAAGAGAAGGAGAGAGAAATAATTGAAGGAGTAGTTCGAAATATCATTTTGTAATATTTGTTTAGTTGAAAGTTGAAACAAGTATTCTTACGTGCTATCATTGGTTTGTTTTCGTATCTAATAAGCTTTATTTATATTTGGAGGTTTTAACATACATAATATTATTTTATTATCATATTTGTTTCTCTTATACATATGTGTCATTTTTATCGATTATTTTGCTAATATTAGAGGATTTTATTTATTTTATAAAAAATAAGTAAATATTTTTAAGTGTTATATTTATATATAAGCATATTTGTAAATAAAAAGTCATAAAAACTTGCATATAGGCCATATATGTGTATTCATGTATTGTTGTTTCGGGTCAAGTTCTACCTTTAGTATGTGAATTGATATGTGATCTTTTTCAACGGAGAAAATTTTGTGATTGACCTTACTGAGATAAAAATTTTGACCTTTTTCGCCGGCAGAAGAATTTTTGTGATATGTGCTATAAAGACCTTCCTCGAATGTGTTTTTGTAAGAATTATTATAAGGTAATTGAACGAAACTAATATATTCAGACATCCTAATATATCAGATAGATTTGAGAATTACGCTTATTATTCACAGGTAGTAAAAGAAAGTGGCATTTGGTATCATCTGTAGGAGATAATATGTAATCAGCCTACATATGAATCTAAATAGTAATGATTTGGCCTCAAGTTATCGGGAGTACATGTAACTGTTTCTCAAGTTTAGTCTCTTGGTTTTTGGTTCTTCAATTTGTACACGTTTTAGATTTTGTTATGTTTTTTTTGTATTTATTTGCATTTTAGATTTCGTTTGAGATTTACAGGTTTCGTCCACAATTAAGAATTCGGTCGATATCGTATATTTGGATATATGATTTTATTTTGGATTATACTTTGTTTAGAGTGTACTTTCATTTGGACTATATTTTGAGTACGAGATCATATTCGAACTTTCATTGATGGACATTTAGAATTGTGATTTTATGCAGTATATATATGTTTGAAGCCCTTCCTCCTGATTTTGGACACATTGTTTATTGTATTATATTATATTATATATATATATATATATATAACACTTGTAGAGCTTTATACTCATATTTTAGTTTCTTCTTATTCCTTCAAATTAATGGGTTTGAATACGTATAAGAGTTTAGACACAAATTGGATTGAAGTCTTGTTTATTTTGGTGAGTGTCAATATTTTGTTCGAATTTTGATTGCAATAGTTGTATTTAGGCTTAGAGTGTCAATTAGAAGTCGGTTTTTTGTATGAGAATATTTGGACCATTATGCTAATTGGAAATGTATATCGTTGGTTTGTCATCTCCTACGACATTGTGGAGTATGTCACATTTATTTTATTGTCTGGATGTGTTATTCGATGAGATCTTATAAACGATTTATATTTTGATTTATTATTATCGAATATTGAGGTTACATGGTTTTCGTCAACCATGCTTGGATTTGGGATTTGTTTTGGTTATAGTCATTTTTGGTTATTTAGATCAAGTTTGGTCCAAAGGTGTGATAATATTAGCATGATTTATAATTACACGGTTTTGATATGTTTGATCATGAGTATACGAATTCAGCATAATTTATTCAAAAATTGACGCTGTCGACCTTTTTGTTTTAGGATTTTTATTCATGTCATACTTCTAGCATATTTTATTCATCTCCCACTCATGCCTTTTTATTTAGGTTTTCCTTCTCTTTAACTCTCATTATTCACTTCATAGTTGTCGTTACTACTTATCTTAACACTGATTTACATCCTTCTCACACAGAAAATATCAATTTAAAAATATTATTGTATAATATGATAAATAAAATTTAATTGGTATATTTGACTATTTTTTAAAATCTCAAAAATATTAAACAATTAGTACAAATAGCTTAGTACATCACATAAATTATAGTAAATATTTAAATTTAAAGCAGTGGTATAGATAATCTAATTTAGAATTTTAAAAAAAGTTAAATTAAAAATATCAAGTAAAATTATTTATCATGTGAAATTTTACTTTCCAAGTAGCACTATTTTTTCTAACTCTTTTATTTCTTTAATATTTTTCTAAAAATGAAGAAATTATTAGTATTAATTAGAGTGAAAATATAGCTCATTCAAGAATATAATAGAACATGGAAAAGGACAATCCTTATCCTATTGTTATAATCATTTTCAAACATAGTATATAACTCTCAGTGTTCTCCAAAGGTGCTTCTTCCCCCCAAACCTTCTTCTTATCATTGATTATGTCACCACAAGTTGAGATTAAATCAGAACAGAGACGGAAGTTTTAGATCTGAAAACCTTATTAACTATTTAAATTTTCTTTGTCAAATCTATCTTTCTGCAATTAAGTAGACATTTTCAACTGGAAGTTATAGAAGACTAGAAGATTAAGTGTTAATTTAAAAACTCGTATTATAGAAGGTTCCATTATATGGTCTTGGGCATACCTAATGACCACAAAAGCGTAACAGATCACTTAAGTCATACCCCAAAATTAAAATTAAAGAAGCCATAAAATCAAATAATTGAACCGTTCAAACAAATATACCAATGATACGATATTACTTATGGTTGCGATGAATGTTGCCACCGAGGACATGTACAAGAAAGCCTTTATCGTTGCCTATTACTATTATACACCTCTTAGTAAAGGGGCTCAGCTGTGAGAAATCCCAACTAGTAGCACACAAGTAAGAGCTTCTGCAACAGAATATGATGAAGTATTTTGGGATCTACCCCCAGATCAAATGGAGAAGGACAGCCAGCATGAATTCACCATTGACATTCATCATGCATAAAATCCAATCTACACCCCAATCGTGATAACCACAAACTCTTGGATGTAAATATTGACTAAAACTCCATATATTAGCCGAAACATATGGTTGTTGGGCTTCTCAATATAATAACTTTTCAATACTATAATAAAATCATGATATATTATCGTATTGGTTATATATTGATTGATATTTGTTCATTAATTTATGATTATCAGAAAATTTTTTTCAAATATATCTAATACCGATACTTATTATTTGATATATTTAATACTAATATGATTGTAATTAATACAAACGTCGATATTTTTATCAATATGGGCAACACAACAGCTATTTAGAAGGTGCAATCAAGACTAATTTTTATTGGGCTTTTATGTATAATCATGCACAGTCGGGGCGGATGCACCGCCTTAACCAAGTTGTCTATGTATGTTTAGGTGTATGATAAATAATCGATATGATTTCATTATTAGGAATAAGAGAAATTAAAATATAGATAGCCACAACCTAGAAGTTAGGGGTTATGAAACGTATCCCAATATCAATTATCAACAATAGTTGTCCTTTTTTATATGAGGTTAATTTTATTATTAATTTTGTTATTATCATTAATTTAAGATAATTTAATTATAATCAAGGTTTTGTTTTTTGTCAAACCGGGCACACATACCTATAGCTATTAGTTTTCTAGTGTGTTAGTTTCCTATCACTTGGGTAATTAGATCGCTAAATCAGAAGCAATTTGGTAATATTTTTTCATAAGATAATTTAGACATCTTTAATTACATAATCTCTCATATATTTTTTATATACTAATAAATGATATAAGACTTGATAAATAAATAAACTCTATATTATTTTAAAATATTATAAAAATAATCAAAGATAGCTTCAAAACAAAAGATAGCTTCAAAACAAAGATATCATTTAAATCAAGATATCTTCAAAATTATTTATAATTGCTTTTCGTGTGAGAATTGTGTAGTTAAGCCGTGGAAGATTAGAATAAACTATGGCAATATTAATTAGTAACATTATTATACTAATCTATATCCTCGTATTAATGCCTGCACCATCATCCTTCCGTGTCAGTAAAGGTATTCATTGGGCCATGTTATCTATAATATGACAAGACTTAATATTTTAATTTGTATTAGATAACGATTAGTGGGCTCATGACATGGATAATACTATAATATTTTAAATTTTTATTAAATTTATTTTAAATAAAATTAAATATTTTGGGATAAAATTAGATTAATAATAATAATAATAATAATAATAATAATAATAATAATAATAATAATAATAATAATAATAAAAGGAGGCGTGGGCAGACAGTAGCATGAAAAATAAAGAAAAAAGAAAAGAAAGAAAGGAGGGAAGGGAAAAAGATGAAAGGAAGAGAGAGAGACGGAAGGGCGGCGTGGGGAGTCGCAGCGGCCGCCATCATGGAGGAGTCAACATTGGAAAACAGAAGCCCAATGAGGGCCTCTTTGTAATTCACCCTCCAATTCATACAGCAGGTGAAGGAAAGGAAGGTGCATGCGAGCCAAGCAGTGGAGCGGTCGCCGTTGCCACCATTGCCAGACAAAATGGGTGAAATCGAGACAAGAAAATCATTCAATTCTCTTTATTAATGTCGATTTGGCGTTTGCATATATCGATTTTTGGAGAAATTGATCGAATCGTGAAAAATGAGTAAACGGGGTGTGGTGGAGAAAGAGAGTCGTCGATGACTTGCATGCACTACTGTAGCTGCCGTCACCATCGCCGAGTTGCTACCACTGTGGCTGGTGCATTGTTTGATTTGGAATTGTTGTCGGCGAAAAGGAAGTAGCGCATAGGGTAGAGAGAGAAAAGCAGAGGAATGGCGAGGCAGGAAGGGAAAGAGAAAAAAAGAGAAGAGGAAGGAGAGGAAAAGTGGTGCTCCGGTAGGTTGTGCGGAAGGCGGTGTAGCGCAGGAAGAGGAGGTAGTGGCCGAGAGAAGAGGTAGAGGCGCGAGAGGTACGCCGACAAGAGAGAGGATGAGAGAGAGAAGGGCACATGCGGCTGAGGAGAGAAAAACGTGCTGTTCAGGTACCTCGAAGTATCCTTTTTTGCAAATATGTTTAGAATAAAGTTGAGGAAAGTATTCTCTCACTATATTTCTGATTTATTTCAGTATCTGATATGTTTTGCATGCATATTTTGTATCGGTATTTGTATGAATAATTGGCGGGGTTAGAGACTTGGTGGTTTAGTTTATGTGTGAGTCCATGGTGGTCTAAGGCCTTAGTCGGTCGATGTGTAATGGCTGAGAGTTATAGGCTTAAAATACTGCTGATATTGAAAATAGGATAGTCGAGAATTGCAGGCTTAAAATGTAGACAAGTTAATGGAACCAATGATATGAAATGACAGAGAATTGTAAGTCTAAAATGTAGCCGAACTGATGGAGCCAATGATATGAGATGGCTGAAAGTTATAGACCTAAAATATAGCCGGGTTAATGGAGTAAATGATATGAGATAGTCGAAAGTTGTAAACTTAAAATGTAGTTGGGCTAATAGGGCCAATGATATGATATCGTTGAGAATTGTAGGTCTAAAATGTAGTCGGATTGATAGCCAATGATATAAGATGGTCGAGACTTGCTATAACGGTCGTATTTTCTGTCAAAAATTCGGCAGAGTTTTCTCTATAATACAGCCATCAGACAATACAAAAAAACCTATGAAATATCCTGTACAACATATAAAAATCCTACCTAAATGCCATAATATCTAAACAACTCACGCATACACCTCCTAATAACTCTAAGTCCCAACAACATACAACAATCAGGACATAATACCACACAAGATCCAAATGACACATACAATTCGTAACTCCAACGCTTACAAAAATATAAATCAATCCAAATACAGCGGAAGCTATTCTATCTGCTTATCAGCCATTTGTACAATATACATAAATAATCCCAATAGAAATATACATAAATACAATTATCCATAATACTTGCGAACTACAAAATATAAGTATTCGATATGATCTTTCAAATTTAGAGCCTAGTCCACTTCAATCCCTATGGTGTCTCGTCTGGTATAACTAGCTTGTGCAAATCTGGAGGCAATGAGAGGTAGCAAGGGTGAGTTAACAGCTTAATAAGTATAATATAATCAAAGACGATAGTAATATAATCGAAATAAAGCAAAAGAAACATATGAACATAATGCGGATGCACAAATATAAAAAATGATCAAATATACCTTGAAATCCAATTGATTCTTATGTTTGTCCTTTTTTTCTTTGAAAAGTAAATTATATATTATTACTCATTTTTACTGATTAAGGTTAGTAATTATTATTAATTAAAGATGTGAAAGAACGAGAAAAAGATCATGATACACTACATGATCTAAGATCACAAGCTCCTATTATCGACCCAGAGGCGGGCTATCACATATTACCTATAAACAAGCCACAAGGCCCCCACAAAGTTTCCTCCGGGGTTCAGGGGCAGTCATCATTCTTTCACAGTAATATCCAAAGCTTGCCACGAGCATTACCTGTTAAAATATGCGGTCAGGATGATCTCTGAGTTACTACTGTAATGCTACTGGCAGGCCAGGAGGTATTACCTCTGTAACACAGTTCCGTGGTCCTTGTTTTATGATTTCATATTCATTTGAGGGGAGGTCCACCATAATTCAATTCACAATATCTCCATCCGAGAGACAATTCGATCACATAATACATTGTGGACATCTCTCGATACGCATGTACGATCATTATATTTCCTTCAAACTTAAACATTTTCACAAGTTAATTGCATGCATGAACACCATAATTCACAGGAAAGATTAGGATTTCTTACCACCATTAGTCAATTATCACTTTGGGGGCCCCTGGAACATATTTCATTCATAACGGAATACAAACATATTTTTTCGGGGCTTACAATTGAACATATGCGATTAGATATATTTTTATAACAATTAATTTCAATGGGAGCATGCAAAATTCACATTTAGCCTTGGGTGAATAGTAATAGCACTGTTTTAAAGCATTCAGATATTGCGAACGGGTCAATACTTGTGAAATCGGACGCCCGGCCGAGGTATATACATAATTCGTACAGAATAATTCATAATTTGGGGTCAATTAAACATATAATCAAAGGAAAAGGGGAGAATCCTCGGCTAGGCAGGGGTCTAGGGTGTTGTGAATAGGTTTTCACATAAAACTTTCAAATTAGATAACCAATCGGTAAATTAACATATATACGATATGAGTAATGATATTCTAGTCTTAATTTATGCAAAAACCCCAAAAATCAGGGTCCAAAACTACCCAGGCACAGGGTTAGGGTTTGAATACGAAAACTGATCAATTTTTACAAATTTGGATACGAAATTCACATATATGTATAATTAAGCTATGAGTATCACATAAACATGCATGGGTCGGGTATCGGGATAATAATATCTAAAGGAAATCAAACGAAAATAAAAAAAAGGACGGAAGAGAAGGGTATAGATGCACTTGTCTCAACCCGATCTTCGATTTCTCCAACTAACTTGAAGCCGAAATCCATCTCGAAAGCCTTCGTTTGCTCCGTTTCTCTCTCCTTTCTGCGCCCTATCTTTCTCTTCCTCTCTCTTTCCCATGCGTTCCCCCAAACCACCTTCCTGTTCGAGTGCCCATCGGGCACTCCTTGAGTGGGCCAGTTTTGCCAAACGTGCCTTGGGCGCTCCTTGGGCACGACAATTCTATTTTTCTTGCCTGAATGGTGACTTGGCGTTGGTCGGGCACGAGTCAGGCCCGCATCAAGCTTGCATTAAGCCTGCTTTGTATTTTTACCGTCTGGGACCCGTTTCGACCCTTTTAACCCAATTCTTCATATTCTTAGACTCTAATTTTGATTATATAAGTTTAATGTAGTATGTTAGATTTTTATTTGGATTAATTTAATATTAATTATGATTTTGGATAATTTAGATGTGGTAAAAATTAATTAAATATTATAAAATTTGGACGGATATTTAGATTAATTGGGTTAGCGCCCGAGGTATACATGTGCTATAGCCCGATTAATGATTTGGATTTTTGAAGAAAAGAAAAAAACTAAAATAAATAAATAAATATATAAAGAAAGAAAAAAAAGAAAGAAAACATATAAGAACAATGCAATGCGGATGGATCGGGGAGAAAGAGAAGCAGAGTAGGAAGAGAGGGTTTTGGCGCTGCCGTTTACAGGGCGCTGTGGAGGAAGGAGAGAGGCGGCTGGTGATGAGTGGCAAGGACAACGCTGTGCTGGTGGTTGTCGGCGGTTGAAAAGTTTGGTCGGTGGCGGTGATTTGCGAGGAGAAGTCATTGTGGTGGCCGACGGTGTTGTCGGCAACAACCGCAGCAACGGTGTATGGAGGTGAAGCAGTGGTGGTTGGTAGCGGCCGATGGTGACTCGCCAGTAAACGGTGACGGTTGTGGGTGAGTAGCGGTGTGAGGTTGAAGCGCGCGAAGAGAGAGATAGAGAAGGGGAGGGTTTGCATAACGAGAGAGAGACCGGCGCCAGGAGAGACAGGCGATAGGGCTGCGGCGCAGCGCGGGAGGCACTGCACAGAGGAGGGGCGCTGTGCCCGAGGGGGCGCGTGTTTGGCAAAAAGAGAACGACCCGATTATGGTATTTTGGGATATCTTTTTTCAGATCTATAAAGTATGAGGTCATGAAAAATATCTATAAACTCTCTCTTTGGTCTAATTTAATATCTAAAATATTTGAGACACTATTTAAAATTTTACTAACATACATGTAATTTTATCTGCCTGATCTATCTAATCTGAACATACATGTGTAGTTCATTGGCTAATTTGGATGTTTCTGAACTAGATTTTATGATTTTGGAGGGTTTAATATTTTTCTAAAAGCCCGAATAATTTATTAGATACTATATATTTTTATATTAGTATATTCATATGAAAATGAGTATGAAACTTTGTATAGGCCGTGCAATTACATGCACGCACCAGGTCGTGGTTACTACATTTGGATTTGGAGTATTTAATATTCTAGTTAGCTCCTGACAGGAAGATATTTTGTTATTTGAAAATTTCTTTCCGTCGGTAGGAAAGGTTTGGAGTAGTAACTATTTTCATTTGGATAATCTGACTTAATATTTAAATATATTAGAACGTCCTAATATATCTAACAAGTTTGAGAATTATACCTAAAGTCACGAGTGGTAAATAATAGTGAACAATCTTATCCATGGGTACATAGTACATGGATAGCCATAGATGCTGGCCTAATTTGCATTTGATTTAGCCTAAGGTTACCGAGATTATGTGTAACCCTTTATCAAATTAGTCTTTAAATAATCAAAATCTAAATTTACTGTATAATTTATATTTCTACATTAATTTATGTTGGATTTTGATTTGGATCTGGATTTTAGATTCGTCGATTTTGCCTTTAGTTGAGTTTTGGTATGTCACGTACAATAATTTTGATTATATGTTTTATTCCGGACATTTGAAATATCTGTCGCGATACTGTTTCGAGTTCTACGCACGCTATTGGATCATCCGACTATTAAATTCTACCCCAAATTACAAGCTAATCGGGTTTTCGATTTGGACTTGGACTTGGATTTGAATTTGACATTGATTTTGGAATTGGTTTGGATCATTCCTGTTTTGTTTATATATATATACATCCCGACGAGGACTATTTTTTTTGAATTTTGATATTTGTTTTAAATTTCGATATTTACTTTGAATACAAGACTATCATTGTATTTTGGACTTTTGATCTGGACTTCTATTGAATTTATTTGATCGGCGATTTGGATTTATTCTATTATTTAGTTAGATTTTCATCCATTTGATCATTCCATCTGATTTATTTGACTATTTTTATTTAAATATGATATTTATTGAGCGCTTGACTCACGTTTTCTATTTTACCTTTTCAGAATAGAAGATTCGGATGCGTTGCAAAAGTATCGACGTGATCTGTAAGCCATTTGTCCGATTTGGTGAGTTTGGGTTTTAATATGACTTAAATTGGTATTTGATATAATTAAATTATGGAATTTGTCGGGTATAGGCCTATGGTTATATTTCAGGAGTAAATCAGATGTTATGATATGTTATGTCTGATTATGATTTTGGTCAATTTGTTATCTCGTTTACGATATTTGAAGAGTAGATCGTATTTATTTTATCCGGACGGTTGTCCGATGAAGTTCTATGTGGATTTTGATTGTCGGGTTTTATTTATTTGGATTGTCACATCTGAATTTTCGGGACTTAGTATTATTTATTTAATTTAATTAGGATTTTAAATTTTAAAAATTTTAATTATTTATTTAATTAACCTATTTGGTCTGAGTTCGTGGCACTTAATAAGTCAAGACTATCATAATTTAAAATTTAAAATCTTATTTACGGATTAGCATTTCACAGTCTATAACTTTGGTTTCTAATTTTGTCAATTCTGGATCTTTGAGCTTTTCAATTCGATTTCTCCCGTACAATTTGATCTCAATTCATCTATTTTAATTTAATTGCCTTTCAATTACTATATTTTGGAATCCAAAATCTCACCACCCATATTAACCATATTTTGAAGATCAGTACTTTACAGTTGCAGGTTTAAAATTTAGTCGGGCTAATAGACAATCATATGAAATGATTGAAAGCTGCAAGCCTAAAATGTAGTTGGGTTGATAGTTAATAATGTGAGATGGTCGAGAGTTATAAGTCTAAAATATAGTCATGTTGATAGCAAATGATATGAGATGATCAAGAGATACATGTTTAAAATGTAGTCGGGTTGATAACTAATATTATGGGATAACCTAGACCTATCGGCCTAAAATATAGCCACTGTGATATGCAAATTTAGACTCTATTCTCCATTACGTGGGCATGTGGTGGCTTTCATCATGTGGGTGTTATGAGGTTTTTGATATATGTTTCTGCTTCTGATATGATGAGGCATTTTGATATGTGTTTCTACTTCAAGTGCGATGAAGGATATTCGGATTTGTATTTGTTGTTTGCTTTTGATATTTAATTTTGTAGTCTCCCTCTAATCTTGCATATGTTGTTTTTTGCATATTATGTCGATACTTACTAAGCCTCCTGATTACGTGTTTATGTTTTCATTTTTTCAGATTCGTAGAGAGTTAAAATCCTTTGTAGTAGTTGGACGAGATTAGATGTGGTGTCGTGTGACCTAATAAGCTTATTGTTCGGATGATTCAGTTGATATTGATTGTATTCTCTTACTATTTTGATGAATTTGTTATGGATTTTATTTCAAATATTAATAGTTGGCCAAAAGTAGACCTTTGAATTATATAGTAATCACAGCTGAATTTATATATATTATGTACATGAGTTGATATTTTGTTTAAATGCCTTTCATACGATGTGTTTGAGTAGGTTATATATATATTATTCGGACAATGGCCTGATAAGGTATTGTAGGGGTTTTATTTTGTCAGGTCCTGTATATTTGAGTTTATTATGCCCGGATATATTTAAAATTTTTTATTTTATATATAATAATTTATTAGATCTGCTAAATTTTGGAACATAACAAATATTAGACCTAACAAAACTTTTTTTTAAAATATTTGAAAGGTTATGTGACCGTTTCAAGTGGAAAAAAAGCAATGGTTGGTTGCCTATTGCCCTTTTTTATTTAAAAATTTATTTAAATAAAAAAAAATATGAATACCTTATCCTCCCTCTTGTTCTACACATCTTATCTCTTTTTTTTTTCTCACTACTCTCAATATTCTTACTTTTATATAATAAGTGATAGTATGATACTTACTTATATAATTATATTATTTTTATTAAATTTTATCTATAATTTATATATTAATATTTTTATTTTATAACTCAATTATTAATTATGGCACATAATTTTTCTATTTTTGGCAGTAAAAGAATATAAAGAAATATTCTGATATTCCTATATCAATTACGCTATATACATATACTGATAATGATTTAAAAATATTGAAAACACAATTTACTGCAAATGCTGTTATTAATATTCCTTCTAGTTCTGTCACCCCTAAAAAGTATTCTACTAGTATATGATAAATTTTTAAAGTTAAATTAGTTAATAATTAGGAACAAACCGTTTTTTAAAAATATAAAAAATATATATTTGTGAAAGTTCTAAATATACCGAACACCTCATACAACATATGAAAAATATAAGAAAATAATTATCATCGACTCAAATTGAGCTAATATTTTTATGTGATACAAGGTAAGAAATTTTTCAGTATGATTAGAGACTAAATCGAGAATGATTAATAGAATATATAGTTTACTCGAAAAGCTATCTTCTTATGATAGAAGATTATAAATTTAAAAGGTATGTATAGTAGTACTTGTAATCTAAGTATAAAAAATATCTTGATATATTATTAAATTTAAAGTTATTCTTATTTTTATAATTTAAATAAGAATTAATTTTAAAACTAATATAAATAAAATCTAATATTTTTTGAGTAATAGTATATGGTTATTATGTAATAACTTATCTTATATTTATACTATTATACATAGTATTTTTAAAAATTATGAATTACAAAAAATTCATTAGTTTTAAAATTTCTAAATACCTACACATTGTTTTCACAATTTCTAAAATAATAATACTATTATAAATAAATATAAAATATTTAATAATATTTTTTTATTACTGTTGATAATAGTTTAAATAATAATTTTACTATTTATTTATTTAAATTATATTTTTAAAATTTTAAATTATAAATTACTCTATACAAAATGTGCATATTATATTATTAAATTGTGTTAATGATATTTTACAGTTTATTTTTCTTTATGTGAAAAGTATAAAGAATATAATTATACTTTTTATAGCATTTTATTTTTAAGAATAATAATTTAAGACGTTATATCAATAGAATAAACTCAATTATGAGAAGATAAAGATCAACTATTTAATAGAATGGAACTGGACTTATTAAATGTTCTAGACTGTATATTATTTCTATTTTGTTTTAACCATTTTTTCATAATAAAAATATTCTAATGGTTGAGTGATCACATAAACCTATTACAAAAAATTAAAGTAATTAAATATTTTTTAGAAATGTTGATTTTAGTACTAACAAATTTGAAGGTATCCATAGACATCCTAAAATCTATTATTAATCCAATTATTATTATTTACTGATAATTTCACACTTTATTGAGATGAATATACTTTCATCATATAATACCGGCAATGAAGGTAAATATAAAATTAAAAAAATGATATAAAATAAATATTAAAATTATTTAAATAGTATATTTATTAATATTATATTTAACTATATTTATTAAAAAAATTAAATACTAAAAAAATTTCTAATACTAGCCTATCTTACGATAATTATAGATTTTTTATGAATTTATGTGATGTGTATATCTATCTTATAGATTTTCAAAATTAGAGTAAGCGAAGAAAATCATATTTTAGACTTATGCAGGACAAACCGATATCAAACTGTATTACCAATGAAACACCACAATTTTTATTTAATATAGAACTAATGAATGAAAGTGAAATAAATATCCTAAATTTACTATTTTGATATAAAAATACGTCATCCGAAATCACAAATCCTAATTCTATCCTTGGAGAGTTTTTCCATCGTCTCCTGTCACTTTCAAGTATGTTTTGAGTTTTTTAATATAAAATGTTAGTAAAAATCAAAATAAGAGTGAGTCAATTGTTCAATAAAGATATATAATTTTTATACATAAATATATAATTATATCAAATTATGTTAGAAGGAACATCACCTAAAATCAAATATAAAGTCATGTAATTTTTATAACATTAATATATAAATTTCAGTATGATAATCCAATTTTCTTTTTCAAAATAATGCATTATTGAAACATGTTTAAATCATTCAAATTCTTATCGACTAAGAATCAATAGTGCCTCTCTAATAAATGAGCGAATAATCGAAACTTGGGTTATATATATTTTTACACAATCAAAGATATTACGCTATTATTCAACAGTTATAAGTGGGCCGTTATACATATAATTTTGTAAACGAAGTCGAATGTCGTTTTCAATCCACAGATGATAGGTTCAAATTTCGATTATTATTATAATATATTAAGATACATCATAATATGTCATTGTCAATTTTTACAATGGTCCGTATATAATTAAATGAAGAATTCTACACGAGTACGAATAATTATTTATATTTTCTCATATGGAACCTTTTTACTAATTGTGGAGTTTCCTCCCTTAATTCTTCAAATATTTAGTATTTAAAAGTTCATAATTCATGTAGAAACTTAATTGTGAAATCTTGAAGCACATAAAAGCTATATTATGAAATCTTAAACATGCAAGATTTGTACATTTAAGAAAATGTTGGAATTCTGTATAATTTTGTAAAATTTTATCACTTTATTTCAACTATGAAATATGCAGGAACAGTTTGGTATAAATTCATAGTATATAAAGTATATACTTAAGGATTTAAAATATGTAAGAGTATTATATATGAAATTAAAGTATGTAAGAACATTTTAACATGATTTCAAAACATGTATGAGTTTTAGTGTAGAGAACTTACTAAACAATACAATGTATTTGGATGAAATATATAAACTTTATGAAATTGCAAAGAATGGAATAAAAGTATGTGCATGTAAAATATAAATATAAAATTATAGTATATATGAGCATTTGAGACAATAAACACTCATGTAGATAAAAAAATAGTAATAAGAGAAAGATGGGCTTGAGATGCACATAACCTTATCATTAATTCTATCAAAATCTTCATTAACTTTATCTCTCATTCTCTTCTCTCTCTCATTTCTTTCCAAAATCTAGTAAAAATGATTGAAAATCAGAGTAGATGAGACCTATATAGAAGACAAGCGCACATCAGTCGTTGAGATAAAAAATATATGACACGTGAGTATCTCTTAGGTGTGCATTAGCTACGTGCAATTTGCCACAATTATTTATGTGCATTCATTAGGCCTATATTAAGTGCGAGTAATTTGTCTAAAATATGTATGAGTGTTTTACGGGCATACATTAAGTGTGTTCTTTTTGCCAAAAATATGCATGTGCACACATAAAGTGTTAGACAGGCTTCACTCAACTTGATATAACACGGTTATAAAAATTAATTTTGATAAAAATTCTTATTTAATATTAAAAATTTTATTATCTTATATTAATTAATCATGATAAAAATTATAAATTAAAAATTTTTTTCTTAGAAGTACAGCATCATCAGAGTTATTATTTGGCATGAGGGATTGAGTGATTAACAAAAAAAAGAAATAGGATGACTCCGAAGATATTAGAAATGCATATCATTTTAAAAAATTAGTTATACATAAAAGATTATATTAGAAATTTAATCATTTTAAATTTCAGTGAAGATAATAATTTCGGAAGTAATTGTAGCGAAAATATAAGTAAAATTTTACTAAATATATTTTTTTCTACTTTTATAAGTTATAATATTAAAAATATTTTATAAAATAAATAAAATGTGATATATATTTTTATAATATATTGTATAATTTTATTATATATATTTCTTATTTTTTACATTAAGTGTCACAATCTTAACACGAGTAAATAACAATAATAATATCAAATATAAAATTTATCTATAAATAATCATGGTATAATAATCAAAATCAAATCAAAACAACATGCTAACACCATAAGTAACATGGGTAAATATAAATCATAGCGATCATAATGATTGACCAAACTATTTCTATTCGACCTTAAAATAATATTATACTTGTTTAATTAATAAATTACCATAAAAAAAGTATCTAATCAAAATATTTAATATGCAATAGCAAAGAAATTATATATAACTTCATTAGGCACACTAGCCCAAAATCTAAACCAAAAAGTATAACAAAATACAAGTAAACACTTAAATCATTTCATATATATACATATATAAATGAAATTGTAGACTTAATTTTTTTTTTCTAGTGTTATACAGCTTTACTCACTAAATAAAAGATATCAAATACAATGGTGTTATTGGGTTAATGGTAAGAAAACAAATTTTCTTTATTAAACTCTTTATTAAAGAATTTAAAATATTTTTTGCTTATGTGACAGTGGATCCCATATCATATCATTTACTAAATAAAGTGTCCAAGGATAGGGGTGTTATGGTTTGAGTATTACTACCTATAACACCTCTTTTTTGATCTCAATTGGTCAAATCAATTCCATAAAAATTAAAATTGTTACTAAAATAAACTTATAGATTAATTGTTACAAATTTTAATATATAATGTACAAGTTTTGAATAATGATTTAGCGGCATAAATTTTATCAAACCATACCATAAGATTCATCTTTCTCCATTTTAGGTACCCTATAAATCTCATCAATTCAATTGATTATTAATATTAATAAGATTGTGATCATTTATCTAGTAAAGTATTTAAATAAAAAAATATACTTATATATTAAACTTAAAGCTTTTTTACCTTTTTTTTAAAATTTATATGTGAGATGATTGATTGTAGTAATTATTAATTTAAAAATTACCAACCCAAAATTGAATAGATATCTAAAGAAATAGCATTTCAACCCAAAACCAAACCCACTCATTCCGTTATCTTATTTTTCAACGTGGTCGGGATGAAATTAACTCAATGGTTCTTCCTCCGACTAGTTAATATCGGAGCTGTAATTGGAAGTTGGGGGTTCTCTCTTCTTCGATCTAACAGTGTCGTTGCTTTGCCCGCTCTAATTAGTGACGTATAATGCCTTCATTTTGGACTATGAATGCTCCCGAAGACGCTGGACTTTCTTCTACTACGGCAGTTAAGCGACTACCGCAACTGTTTGGTTCGCCGATTTACAGCCCTTAACTCTCCGGCAGAAGCGAAAACCAGCACTAATGGGCATCGTTTCTGTCTATGCATCACCGAACAGAAAACACAAATAATTTTGAAGCTCCGTCAAAGGCGATCGAGATGAAAACAAATTTGTCAGACATGGAAGATGAGGATGACTTGGATGAAGAGCCCGGGGAGGTAATCGATTCAGCACCTCCTTTAATGGTTGGAGAAGAGAGAGAAATCAATAGCTCTGGAATCAAAAAGCTGCTTCTTAAGAGTGGCCTTGGTTGGGAGACCCCCGAGTTCGGTGATGAAGTTACCGGTAACTCTCTATCCGCGGATTTTGAACTTGGTTTTCCTGAATCTGAATGGTACGATTATAAGCTCATTCATTCATCAATGCAGTTCATTATGTGGGAATGTTGCAAGATGGAACGAAGTTTGATTCTACGAGAGATAAAGACCAACCCTACACCTTTAAACTTGGTCACGGTAAGTGTTTGTGCTAATTTGATTGAAGCATTTATTGGGATTTTTCTATTTTGTTGTGTTTCTTGACTCCAATTTATTTTTGCCCCGATTTTCCGTTTCTGTTAACAATGTATAGCCAGTTTGCCCTTTCTGGTAAGTTTGTTTATTGCCGAGCTTCATTCATATTATAAGATAATGCTATCAACTATTTTTTTGTTATTCCGGATTAATGATGTTGAATTTTGCTTATTTTATGATTTTGATTGCGCAAATGGGTTTATTAGGTCAAGTGTTCAAAGGGTTGGATAGTGGTATTATAACCATGAAGAAGGGTGAAACTGCATTGTTCACATTGCCTTCTGATACGGAATACAGAAATGCTGGTTGTGACAGTGTCCCGGTCAACTCAATTATTCAGTTGGAAGTTGAACTTGTATCATTCATCACGGTGGCTGATGTGTGCAAGGATGGTGGCATTATTAAAAGAATTATGGAGAAGGGGGAAGATAACAGGCAACCAAGTGATTTAGATGAAGTTCTTGGTATTGTGATCCCTTTCTATTTTCGGATGCTGACTTGTGGCTTGATTCCCGCCCTTAACTGGATATTCTAATGCCATATAATGTCCTATATTGAAATAGTTAAGTATCAGGTCAGCCTACTTGATGGTACTGTTGTTGCAAAAACGGCAGAGGAAGGGATAGAGTTCTATATAAAAGATGGTAATCTTCCATTCATGAATTGTTATTTTCTTCTCTCTGGAATTTTAGGGTGGCAAATCTCAATATCGGCTGTTAGGGAAAATATATATCAACCCTTTGGTTTTACTTCTTACAAGTTTGATTCATATGTTTTTGTGACCTTTTCTTCAATGATCAAGAAGGATTTCAAGCTCAATTTTTAGAAAATTGATTACAATTCTTCAAATAGGCAAATATATGAAGAGGATTGAATTTTAGTGTCTGGGATTTGTTGTGTTAAATCTTTTTCGTACATGACTCTGACATTGATATGTATCTCCGGAAATGGTTGATATTGATATAGCCACAACCGTTACCAATACTAATTCTAATCCATGCTTGGAAGGGCTTATAAATTTTACCTTAACATGAACTGTCAATTTGACATAAAAATCTTACTCATTTCAGGTCATCTAATACCTGCATTACCAAAAGTGATCAGGACCATGAAAATGGGAGAGAAAGTCAATTTGAGCATCAAATCTCAATGTATGTTATTTTGTTGTTATTACTTGTTTGACGTGTTTGCTTTGGACCATCGCAAAGATGTATTAAAGATGAGTTACCTCTTAAAAATCCTATTCCAGGCTTGCATGCATGCCATGTTGGATAGAATTACTTAATATGAGAACTTCATCTGTAGTCTTTCTAAGTGATGCTTAGAATGTTCTCTCCCTCCCTCCCCCCTCCTGGTTTTCTTTTTCAGTTTCATTAGTTAAGAGGCTTTCATGGTTCAAGCCAAACTTGTTTTAATGGAAGTGCTCAATTGTTTTTCCACAAAACATATATCAAAATGGCTGCAAATTCATCGAGAGAGCTGTGATTATGTTCTTCGGAGATGAATTTAGTGGGGGTGACACCATGTTCCTGACTCAAAATGAGCTTTAGAAGCATGCTTTAACTGGTAAGACAATGAAGCCACAGTGTTACTAATGGTAAATGAGGGTTGAAATAGTATATAAACTCCATAAATGTGTGATAGAGACAACTTGATTGATTTCTCCGATAAAAAAATCTACCAAATGAAGTTATGTATAGTTTGGGATGTTAATAAATCGTTATAAGATGTTCTTATTTGCGTTTTGTTGTAGACATTGCATTTTGTTGTTGGCATTTCTAAATAAATTCTTGTGTGATTTTATTTATGTTTTCTTTTCAATTCTCATGTACTCATGGATCAAAATCCCATTTGTTCCCTCAGACAATGATGCCAACTCCTGACCAGTTTTCTACACCTTCCGAAAACTGTATTGCAGATGGATATGGAGATGCGGGAAGGGATAGTATTGGCGAGTTTACTTCTGTCCCACCAAATTCTGAATTGATCATTTATCTGGAGCTGGTGTCCTTTAAGTCAGTTATTGATGTCACCGGTGATTCTAAGGTGATCAAGAAGATTATAAAAGAGGGGGAAGGCCTTGCTGTTGCAAATGAAGGTGCAGCTGTCACTGGTAAGTCTCCTCATATGTGCGTTATTCATGTGTAATTAACACTAATTTAAACTAGGTATTGATAAACATTGGATGTTAGGAAGGATTTAAATATTTTTAAAAAGATATCCTATAACTTATAAGATATGGATATACCACATCATATGTGGCAAAATGCTAAATTCCTGTTATTTCATCAGAAAAGCTTATGAAATTATACGTGGAAAAGGATTTATTGGTTAAATAAATTCTACAAAAGAGGGAGAACTGTGAACACAGACATTTTTAGTGATAATATTATGCTGGGAACATCTAAAATAATTGATGCTTACATTTATGGTGAAATAATGGGATTAGATGATTGTAGTAAACACACTATTTAGCCATTTTATCAAGCAAGTCATTAGTAGCATGGCAATTTTAATTCTATGATGACTGAAAACCACATTGAATTCTTAAGGTTTTAAGCTATCCTTGTTAATTCTGATGTCCTTAGATGTGCTGCTCTGAATATATAACAAGTTAAGACTCTAATCTTCTCATCATGGCATTGAATTATTCACGTAGCTCATGACATAGCTATAAAATACTTTACTGCTAATACCCAAATGTGGATAATTAGAATGATGCTTTGAGCATGTGCATTTCAAATGCATCATAGGCATCTGTTTTTACTTCATATTTTACTATACATTTCTATTTTATGTTTGCCATATATTGACTACATGGCATTACCTTTTCAATATTAATTATCTGCAGTTAGGTACATAGCAAAGTTGGAAGATGGCACAATACTTGAGAAAAAGGGTTTTGATGGAGAGGCACCTTTGGAATTCATAGTAGATGAAGGTGCACCTGTCTACTGCTCGGAGACTTTTTTTTTTTTTTAATATGAACTGTGCATGCCGTTCTATTATGTATCTGGATTTTGTGAGTTTTGCCTACCCTTATTGATTTTCTGTGTAGAGCAAGTTATAGCTGGGTTAGACCGGGCTGCAGCAACAATGAAAAAGGGTGAGCAGGCAATATTGACAGTTAGTCCTGAGTATGGCTTCCGCAATATTGAAGTTAAGAGAGATCTTGCTACAATTCCACCATCTTCAAACATAGTTTACGAAGTTGAAATGCTTAATTTTGTTAAGGTAGTGAACTCGATAACCACTTTACTTATTTTAATGTGCTTTTCCATTTGTAATTTCAGTCTTTACTGTGATGTGATCATGAAGTTTTTGAATAACGTAAGACACATTTCACATTATATTTTTGTCACGTCTTGGCTCTATTTAATGGGAAGGGTCAGAATACGAGTAAGAATAATACGAGAGCTATAGAGAATAGAAAGCGTCTTCTCAGAGCATTTGACGCTTCTCATTATATTTTCATCACGTTATAGCTTCGGCTTTAGATGTATTAAGAAATGATAACTTGTCAATGAAGTGACATTCACACTTGCTGGAATGGTAAAAAGAGAAACTCTTTAACAGCTTGTCGTTCCAACATTGTAATCCGGAGAGGATCAAATGTACATGATCTTTTTTATAGTTAATACACAGCCCTACCTTTATATTGTAGAGTAGAAGTTTATATAGTTTAAACCCATGACCTCCAAGATACAGCAGAGCAGTTTTGCCATTGTGCGAAGACTCATTTCCTTCTTCTAGGGAAAAAAGGAAGAGAAAATGATATCTCAATCTGTCAGTATTGGTTGTATGCAATATGTTGCATGATATTTGCAAATATCAGACAACACGTTACTAGCATGATATCATGGCTCTATACATGTAATGTAGCGGAAGTAGCAGCTGATTGCAACATATGCATAAATGAAAAAAAATTAAATTGCCCAAACCAAGCCAAATTAGACCACCAATGATGAGGTGACATATGTGAACTTTGGTTATCGTTTGAAAATTTAAACAGTAATAAAAAAAACCAAATCAAAATGTATATGCATATGAATATATATGATAAATCAAACTTCCTATTATAACAAATCAAGCATATTTCTATGGTACTTCTGAATCAATTTTTAGTAAAAGTTGTGGAATTCTTGATCCATTCAATAGTTCGTCATTACCTAAATTATTATATGTTCTTATTTGTTATCGATATTGGCCATGTTTCAAATAAATTTCCATGGTATTAGAGAATATTTAGATTGTGTTGGAAAGTTTAAAAAATTGTATTTGATAATATTTATTTTTTCTGAATATTATATTATTATCTTAGCATTATTTTTCTAATTAAAAAGATCTTATATATTTTTTTCTTATTGGAGTGCCGTGAACTAAGCTTAAAATTAACATTTGAGTATCTCTTAATCGATGATTTTTTTTCACTTAAAATGTTGTTTTATTTTTTATTTCTTTATTGTTTATTTTTATTTTTTTACATTTATTTACTTTGATTTTTGTTTATAATACATTAAATTGGACAAATAGTTTTTAGATGATTGAGCTTAGTACAATAAACTGCATAAATCACTGAATCCAAATTAATCCATACATTGACGGTTTGGACAATTTGTCTTAATTGATGTTGCGGTTTGGTTACGGATTATCCTTCAATCCACACCAAACTGATCCATGTTGACTCCTATGCGTACCTACGCATTCTACACCAAACTGCTATGGATCAAAGCAAGTCAGTCGGATGAAAGAAACTGTGTGTGGAAGATCCTCTTTTGCAGAATTCACTGACGAAATTGATTTATCTAGATTCCTCTGGAGTTGCTGAATTGATTGATGGTATTCTTGTGGAATTTTGCAGTTGATTTTTTTTTTTTTTAATCGGGGGGTGGATATGAATAAAAAGAAATTGATCTGAGCTCTCTGCAGAGCAATGAATTTATTGTTCATTCATTGCTCTGCTGAAGGAGGGTGAAAAGGAAAACAGCAGCCACTTGAATTTATCGTTCTGCTAAAAAATGGGAGATACCTCAGAGTTGATGATATATTTGCGTAAATACCTGAGCCGAATTTGAAAAATTGAAGGTACTCATGCTATTATTTTCTAGAAAAAAGTTGATGAACTTAAAGAAATTGAGTTTGAAGAGACTAAGAAATCTTTCGAATTGAGGAGCAATGCTGAAATGCTGAAAATAATTATGCCAAGGGTCAGCAAACTTAGAAATGGAGTGACCTGTTGTCCAGTGACAGTCTTGAGCAATGGTATGCAATTGAACTATGCTTCTCCATCCGGAGATAACGACATGAAACTATGGATGAAAATATTAATATTGGGATCGGTGATATCGGTGATGATAGCTTTCGTATTGGCTGTATCAAATGATGCATATCGGTAATGGACGTATTTTTGTGTGAAAATAGAACAAGAATTGAGCGAAATATCTGTCAATATTTTGAGATATATATATATATTGGCCGATTTTTTTCATGGATGAAACTAGTGAAATTTGATGGCATGCGGAAAGCAGGTGGGGGACAATGGAGGAATTCTTTCGTTGGGTTTGTTGTAGATGAGAAATCCAAGATCTTTGAGCAACTCAAATCTTTGAGCTCAAAAAATTCTTGTTGAATTTCCCTAATGAGGAGGTAAACTTGAAAGTGCTGGAATCCCTTTGTTCTTTTGTAGTATCATTGTTCTTGAGGCTTAAAAATATTTCGCAAAGTTACTACCTTAAAAAAAAAAAAAATTGAATCTAAAGGCTTAAAATGTATCAGATGTGTTTTACCCCCTTTTTTGTCTTCGATTAGCTTCTCGTGTTGACCAAATATATGTTTTCATCATTCTGCATGCTTAGGACGCACCAATAGGCTAAAGTGTTAGTGTCGGACTCTAACACGTATAGAACTTTTGTGTGATTTTGTCATTTTTTCTGAAAGGTGTGTAATTAGAGAAACTTTGGGTTGTCTTTTAAGATGTCATACCATAACTCATTTATATTGGTTTACTATTAACTTATATACTGCTGCTTCTTATGAACTTTTTCTAGGATAAGAAAAAAAGAAATATGGTATTTTGTTAGGAATAATTTACTATAAAATAGTGTTGTTCATGAATTATGCTTTCATATTTATAAACAATTTATAAATTTTAGTTAAAGTACCCACAACGTGTTGTATTATCATTTTTAGAAAAATAGAGTATTGGCATGTTGGTGTCTAATCATGTCTCACATTAGTCTTCATCATTCTTAGCTGCATACTATGTGTAAACCTGAAAATGTGCCCCTTCCTTTGCTCTCAGTACCTTAATTCTTTCTTTTCTAAATCTATTGTCTGGTGAGAAGGAGAAAGCACTATGGGAGATGAGTAGTCAGGAGAGAATTGAGGCAGCTGGAAGGAAGAAAGAAGAAGGCAATTTACTATTTAAGAGTGGGAAGTATCAACGAGCAGGAAAGAAGTATGACAAGGTAGCTAAAACGCCTGTTTCCCAAGCAAATTTATCTTAATTCTCCATATTTAAAAACCACTCTCGTTTCACAGGCTGTAGATTATCTTATCGAAGAAGGATCTTTTGGGGATGAAGAATTAAAGCTTGCAAAGCCATTGAGAGTGTCATGCTGGTTGAATGGCGCTGCTTGTTGTCTGAAACTAAACGATTTCAATGAAGCAATTAAGTTATGCTCAAAGGTATGCTATGCATTAGTAATATGAAACTGGTTTTCTTCTCTTCAAGGAGAAAATTGAACCGTGGCTTCCTTTACATAAAAATGATAACCAGATGCACGAAATTCCCGTTATGCATGGGGTCTGGGGTAGAGTCAAACTGTTGGGAATGGTCCATTGAAACTTTGTCACACAAAGTCAAGAACAAATTTTTTACCATGATCGATTACCAAACCCTTTATTTAAATTTGTGAGAAGCGTAGATGATAACACATATTTGTAGTAAGGAAAAACAAATAAGCAAACAGACAAATTTTACATGGTAACATATAACAAAACAAACAAGCGAATTTTACTTGGTAATACTTCTAAAATAAGGATAAAAATCATGAGAGAAAACTTTTCATTATGATGCAAATCTGGTTACTACAAATTACTCAAAACCAACTTCAGATTGATCACAAATTTAGAAAAATTGAGTAATAAACAACAAGATAGAATAGAGAAAACTACCGGTAAAAATATTCTAAACAGCAACTAGAAACTATCCTAGCCCCTGTTCTCATTATGTGTCTGTTATGCATGATCATGCTGAACTAACCACACATGTATGTCCTTTGTATGCATAAGGCGTGATAGTTCTGTTTAATGTATGCACATGCGCCCATCAACATGCATTATGCACTGTGCAATTGAAATGACCTTCACTTAAGCAAATCCTTGCACAAACTTCCCTGTTTGTGCCAAAGTCGAACATCTACACGTATAATGGATGCGAGACTCACAAATGAGTTACCAAAATCTAAAACGGATCATTTTGCATCAATTATATGTGGTCTTACATTATATTGTACTAGACGCTGCTTGTGCTACTTGAACTCGGGACAAATCTATTGTGTTGTCAAAACTCTCTTTTTCCATCAATTTGTCTTTTAAGTGGCCATTGAGGTGACTTATAGTTGTTACAATTTTAGTGCATTCATGATCTTTTAATTCTTCAGGTGCTAGCCGTTGAGTTCTACAATGTCAAAGCTTTGTACAGGCGAGCTCAGGCTTTTATGGAAAATGCAGATCTCGTGTCCGCGGAATGTGACATCAAGAAGGCCTTGGAGGTTGATCCCCATAATAGGTAAACTCGGCTGTTTATCTGAAAACTAATTCTTCAATGATGACTGTTTAATCGTTTTTCACATATTGTGGAGAGGGAAAACTATGGATTGTGAAATTATAAAATCATATATAATGTAATTTTGTTTATTCTGAATGATTTAAAACTATGAAAATCTAATTTTCTTTTCCATGAAACCCACAACGTTTTCCACATTTGTTCACAGTTTTTTCATGGATTTTGGATGAAAAATTGTAGGATCCTACTTGAACACAATATGATTTGAGTGTAAGACTTCATAAGATTTCAAACATTTATGGATAATTGAAATTATCACGTTATTTTACAATCAATAATAAAGAATAATCGTTTATAATATACTTGAATCTTTGTTTAAACTTCTTATATCGAAGAACTTAAATCGATTTCTCTTGTTTCATATTTATTTATCTTTCTTCATGAGAATTATAGGTTTTTTTTTGTGTAGAGAGTCCTTGTATGGTTTTTCTAGCGGTTAGAATTCATTTTTAAGACATAATGTAAAGGGAAGTTATGGAAACTTTCTTTAATTCAAATCATCATAACTGTCCATTGTCCCAAAAAAAAAAAAAAAAAAAAACTGTCTCTATCATCTACAACAAATGATGATTAATTCTGTCTTTTATAGTGTAAAAAAATGGTAAATTCTTTAATTATATAAATGCCATTATTTTTATAAAAATTGAGCTTATCAAAAGAACAACTGTTCTAATAAAATATGATAAAATCGTACGGTTGTTTTAATAAATTACTAAACATATGCTGTCATGTCGGACATTTCTAACTTTGAGATCTCCACAATTTTTCTTAGTTTTGATTTTTGGGAGTCTCTCTCTGCTAACCAAACACAACATATTTTTATAATACTTGGTCTTACACATTAGAAGCGTGCTGTTTCTAGGGAGGTGAAGTTACTTCACAGGAGTCTGAAACAACGTCAAGCTGAGAGTAACAGGAGGGACGCAAAGCTTTACACAAGCATGTTTTCTCATCTGTCAAAGGAAACAGCTGTGGCAGCTAAGGTGTGCCGCCTTGCTCTATTGAGACCGTTTGTTTGTGTAATTTTTTGATTATAGGTGTTGTTTTTGAATGCGGCGGCTGCGAGCTGCCGATCAACGACAATCGTTTGTTTATTAAATCAAGTCTACCATTTGCAGAAGCGGAAGGCGGAGAAAGAGGAAGATGAGAAGACAGAACATGAGGCTGTGGCAATGGAGCTAGACAGTGTCTCTGTGAACTCTGATGCGGCGGACAACGGGAAGGTGGTCGGCTCCCTGCCCCGTTAAGAAATGTTTTTGAGATATTTTTAGATTTTTCAAATGTTATGATATTTATCGATCTATTTATCATATACGTAAAGTATACCCACTTGATCTTCAAAGGCAAAGAGTAAAGCTTGATGTTCGTTGTGGCGGGTCGATGTTTAAATTTAAAAAAAGGATTGGTTTTGTCTATGGGAATATTATTTGTTTTATAAAAATATTATTCTTACAAATTGTCTATAATTTTGTTTCTTTTTTTAAAAAATAATTTATTATAAATATAAAAATTTAGAATGGCATTCAAAAAAGATAAAGAAAAAAATATTTTTTATGGTTGTGTTAAATGTAAGTTTATATTTTTAAATTTGGATAATTAATCTTTTTCTAATTTTATTAATGATGCGTACCTGAATCCGACTTCGAACAGATTCGGATTTTTACGGGCTGACCCGATCCGGCTCCGTTCACTGAGTGCGGGTCCTGCGCACCACAAAGAACACACGAGAGGTCAGCAGTTAACGGCGGGAAGTTGTCCCACCGATAACTCTCCGACGCCTTCCAGTCGATGAAATGATCCCTCGAAGGTAAGAAACTGAAAAGAGTTGGAACTATGGAGAGAAATGTGCGATCCAGATGTAAGAGAGAGACGTAAGGTCCTTCTTGTATCTGGAATGGTGGGAAAGGCAGTAACGATCGAGAGGATTCGCTGGATGCCTTGGAGTTTGATTGCGTGGGGCGTTCTCAAGGATCTGTTCGTTAGAGCCTTGTCGAGAACACTTAGAACACTTAGTCTTTTTAGTCTTAGAATTGCTTTGTTCAAGAAAGCAGAGGCAGCCAGAAAGTATCCAGAAAGCTGAGCCCCTTTTCCAGAAGCCTTTAGGGCTTCTTTTATGGCCAAGATAGAGAGATCCTCCTTCTTTGGAAGGCGGATTTCCTCATCTCCCTTGCCTTCTCTGGCAGATGCCAGCTTCCATGGAGGAGTGATTGTTTCAGATCAGATGGCGGCCAACAGCTTTCCTGGGTTTGCCTCCTTCCTTTCCCCGTAGTGTATCCGTTGGTGTGTCTTGGTGGGCAAGAAAAGGGAAGAAATTGGCAAGTCAGAGTTGGCTAATGAGTGATGGGCCCAGGCGAGTGGGCCTAACATCAGAGAGACGCGCTTCCCCGGCTCGGGCAGAAGAACGCAGACGGCCAACGCCTCTGCGTTGACCGTCAGGCGTTGCCCGCCTCCGTGTTGGAGCTGCGGGCGGAAAGACTCAAGTGAGCTTTGGGCAAAGGTGTGTCCCATTCTCAGAAGCAGTAACGCTTTTGGCGCCAAACGAGAAAGGTGCGACGGCCAACACTGGTGTTGACCGCCTCATGAGGAGTTGGCCGCCGACGGCCAACGCCGGCGTTGACCGTTTTGGGCCTCTCGTTTTGGGCCTGCCCTTTTAGTGGGCCGTAAGGCCGTTGACCGTCTAAGTGGGCCTCCGTTGACCACTCCTTGGGCCAGCCTGTTGGAGGTGTACCCATCAATTACCCATGGAGAGAAGTATTTTTTTCCAATAAATTATGCAAAATTAATTTATAATTTGAGACCGTTTATTGACAACTAGAACCCGTTTATATTGTTTTGCCTTTTTTTTTTTTCTCATAATTTGAAGTTTGGGACCCGCAAAGGATACGCGACTCTATGAGATCCGGATCGAATGGAGCTTATTTAATGGGCTAAGCCTTTTAAAAACCATTAAGTATGAGTCCTAAACCAACCCGACAAAAATTGATCCGAATCCGTCAATTAATTTGATCGGACGATCCATGTCGATATCGGACCACGCCACTTCGACCGCGAAAGGAACACTTAAACCCTCAAAAACCTACTTTGCGAATTGCGACGCCTCTTCTTCTTCTTCTTCTTCTTCTCGTCCCTCATGCGCGTTTCGGTTCCCTCGCAGTCTTTGTCAGCCTCCATTCTCTTTTCTGTCGTCTCCTTCTATCATCTGCACACAGAAGCGTGTAGGGGTTCTATTAGTCGACGATACTTCAAGGGATTCTATATAATCCCTAGAAATGCTCGAAGTGTATAGAAACAGCACCGTCGATTGGAAACCGTCTCCGGTAGTTTCCCTAGCCACGAGCATCGACGAATCTCAGGTTGCCGCAGCTCGGGAAGATGGTACCCTCGAGATTTGGCTTGTTTCTGCCGGATCAGTGGGCTGGCACTGCCAATTGGTAACCTCTTGAATTCTCAAATAGGCTTTCTGTTTTTTTGGTTAAAAAAGTGTTGTTTAGAGTGCCAACAAATTGATATGATTGGTTAATTTGAATGCGTAGACAATACATGGAGACCCTAATTCCAGAATTTCGTCCCTGGTATGGTGTCCGTCGGGGTCAAGGGGTATGCCATTTGGCAGGTTGTTCTCGTCCAGCATTGATGGATCAATTTCAGAATGGGACCTTTATCATTTGAAGCAGAAGGTTTGTTCTATGATTGCTTCACTTAGCTGACTTGACGATTCTATACATACATTTTTGTTTATTTAACGTGGAGAACTGATTTATTTGGGAGATGAGTACATAAAATTAAAGACTTTGGCTGCTACATCGCTCTTACATTATGGATAAGCTGAGGGAACTTATAATTGTTCCTCTTATTCATGGCTAGTTTAATCAAGGCTAATTCCGTGTGCAATGTGTCAAATTGACTATTTTCAGATCGCAAAGAACTCACTACTGCAAAAATGTTATCAAGAAATGGTATAATTGTAATGGATTTGATTTCAATTTTCCTTCAGGGTTCAAATAAGACTATTAAGGGATGGGGGATTGAGATAGGGAGGGGACCTAGGCTTTTTGTCTTTCATGGGTCCTCCGTTCATCCCAACATTGAATATAAAATGTAGAATTTTGTGTCAAACTTAATCTCATTTGTTTCTTATCTTCTTCCGCAGCCTTGATAAGCTTTTAAAATTCTACTTTTGGGATTCTGCCTTTTGTAACTGACACATATCAGTCCTCTAGTAGAACTGTATCTAACATCAATTCTTTCTGACTTGCTTTCAGTGCTTTGATTGTTTTTGAATATTGTATCCTCAGATTTTCTGTTTTTCGTTATTGTGCCGCATAATCTATCATTTGGTGCTGCATTCCCATTATATTAGATTTCCGGTGCTTTACCTATATGGGCAATTAAATAAATTGTATTTGAATGTTTGTCTGTGTTGGCAGATTGTGCTAGATTCAGTGGGGGTATCGATTTGGCAGATGGCTGTACAACCTTACAATGAACATTTGATTGATGTTGAGCACGACTCACATAATATTGGAAATGGTGATGTAATTGATAGATATAGTGATGATAATGATAGTAGTAGTAGTGAGAGTGATGATGACAATAATGAATCAGTTGAGCTTCATGAGCAAGCATTGGTCGAGAATCCATGTGTGGCGGCTGCCTGTGATGATGGTTGTGTGCGATTGTACACTGTCTCGGACAGCGATGAGCTGATGTATAATAAGTCCTTGCCTAGGGTCAGTGGTGAGATCTCTATACCTTTTGATCAATTTTTTTGTTTTTTGTTCTCCAATAATTCAATATGTTTTTTCCTTTTATTATGACACTGTCACTTTTGACAGGGCGTGCTCTTTCTGTGACATGGAGTCTTGACGGAAAGATAATCTATTCTGGAAGTAGTGATGGGTATTATTAATTTCCTTGGAAGTTCTAATTACAACCGTTTTGTGGATGAGTATATTTATTATTAATTTTCTGGTGAAGTTTAGGAGACTTCTTAGTTATGTTGATTGACATTACTGATGTTTTGCCTATATTTTTTAATCTGCAGGATCATTAGATGTTGGAATGTGAAACTTGCTTATGAGCTCTACAGGATAACAGTTGGACTTGGAGGCTTGGGTAGTGGGTCTGAACTTTGTGTTTGGTCACTACTTGCCCTTAGGTAATAATGAGTTCACTGCCTTTATTATCAGTTGTGTTATTAGTTCTGCATTTCTGGGTAAGCATTGCTCTCTTTTTTGCTCCTGTTAAGGTGTGGGACTCTTGTTAGTGCGGATAGTTCTGGCAGTGTTCAGTTTTGGGACAGTCGGCATGGAACTCTCCTGCAGGCCCATTCATTTCACAAGGGTGATGTAACTGCATTGGCAGCAGCTCCTTCCCACAATAAGGTGTTCTCAGCAGGTTCTGATGGGCAGGTATGAGACTATTGGTCTCTCTGAAGCTACAGATGGTTCAAATTCATCTTGGTATTTGGTAAACACATTAAAGGAATTGGCCTTCCACAGAAATTTTAATCAGAAAGCAAGGTGCTTTGCATAATCATGCCATTGAATATGATCCTGTATTATCGATCAGTGGTTGTGTATGGATGGTGCGCTTGTAGCATCCTTAATGATTTAACTTAGAATTTCGTTTTGATGAAAAGGTCCTTTTTAACTTTTCGCCCTCTGTGGAATCTGTGTAATCTTTATCAGTTAAGAGCAACTTCTATTTTCTATATGGTCTGTAGGATGTGCTTCAAATTGATTGCTATGCTTCAAAAGGTGTATTACCAAAACAATAACTTTTCCCTGATGATCATGATGGTGGTTATAGTGCTAAGAAGTTGCTAGCTGTTTTTCACCTCTTAAATGATGTAGTAGTAGATAATTTTGTTCCTCTTTTCTTTAAAGAAAGCTTGACCTTTGCTGCTGTAGATGATTCTGTTGAAAAAATTGGAGGGTGAGCCTTTTTTGATAACATGGATAGAAAACAATAGTTTAAAAAAAGACAAAGCAGTTGGGGGTGGTACCTTAGCATGTGCTTCTGATCTGATGATCTCTTTGATGGGAACCAGGCTCACATTCCATTCATGGAATTTGATTACAGTCCTGGGCCCTGGTTTGGCAAGATTGTTCTCCACCGTGTTCTCTTCTTTGTGCATGTGGACCACCCGACGGTCTCAATGTCTAGAGATCAAATCCTTGCAATCCATGATTAGGCACATGCTTCGTTTGTATTCAGTGATTGGAGAGTTAATCTTCTGGACTGCTAAGTGGGAGTCAGATTCCTCAATTAGATTTATCAGGAGGCTGAGTCCTGGCATAATGATAATGTTGTTTTATTATGATATGGATGTTAAGGGTTCAAACTATAAAAACAGCTTATTTGTACTGTCAGGGTTAAGGTTGCATACATATGGCCATCCTAAATCCCATGGGTCGAACTTTGCCCCACCCTATTAGTGGCACCAATGGATTTTGGAATTCTTGATTCTTTTGGGAGAGAGCTCTGCATGTACTTGTATTTTGCGTAGTATGGGTGCTCAGGTAGCCAAACTATATTGTTATTTTAATTTCAACCCATCTATGTTGTTGGTGGACATTGTTGGCCTTGTAGGAAATTTACTTGTTAAGAAGTTATAATGAAACTTGTCTTGTCATTTAGGAAATTTACTTTTCAAGAATGATTTTCCCTGTCCTTTATTGTTGTTTAGTTAAGACCTGAGTTGATTCCTGGGGAGGCAGTTATGTTAAAGAAGAGAGGTTGGGGGTGCCATTATTTTAGTTACATTTAAAACATGGCAAGCATTGAAGAAGAGGGTTAATGAAATTGCCTTTTTTTTTAAAAAAAAAAATTAATGCAATAGGTAATTACAATTGCAGAATGAAACATGCAAATAATATCACACAATCTGACAGAATTATGAGATGCAACAAATGAGATTGAACGAAAAGTTAGTAGAAGCATCAAATTTGTAGTTGTTGGGATCCTCCTCAATCATGCATTTGTTCTGTGATCTCTTTGAGAATTTCAAATCGCTATAACTTGGTTCTAATGCCAAACAATTCTGTTTGGAATTATCTATACAACCAAGGATTAATTTCTCAATGCAAGTGACTGACCTAATTCACTTGCCACAATCTTTCTGAACTCTGAAATTTTCGTAGTCAGTTGCTCACTCTGAAAAGTACAGCATGTTAATTACATTGAAATTTCAGACAAATGATCCTCTTAAGATCATCTGCAATTATGAATTCATAAGAAGAGGAATCATGTTCAACAAATAGATCTATAGCTCATTAATTTACACAAGGAGCTCCTGATGCTATTAGTAGGGTTCCCAAATTTTAGTCCAAAGACAGCTGCAATAACTGTTTTCGCATCAGAAATAAGATATTTATAACTAGCAAGGCTATTCCATATTCGAGTTTTGGAGCTGAGAAAACATTTAATTACCAATAGAAAACAGAACCCATTGAACTCGACATGCTGTCTCCACTAAAATGTCATCTATCTGCTTTTCTTTTTGTGTCCATGTTTCTGCTTGTTAAAAATAGGACAAGCAGCCTTTGGCTGGTGGAACCATCAAGGGACGTCAAGTCTTGAAATGATAGAACTCGTTTGTCTAGAAAAATTTGGTGGTTAGTCATATTTAACATTGAGGAAAAATGCCTCATTCCTCAATTTTGTTCCTCACAGAGGTTGCAGAAAGCTTTTTTTGGAAGTTCAATGTGTTATACATCTTTTTGTATGGCGTTGTGCCCTTGACCCCTTTAGTGTAAATATTTTTTCTGTGTTTTAATACGTAAAAGTTGAGTAAAATGTTTTAATATATTAAAAGTTTCTGGGATAGCTTAAAATGTTCACTAGTTTAGTTTTCTATTTTAAGCTATTTGCCTTCTGTTTTAATACATTAAAAGTTGTTCTAGCTGTAACCTGATGATCAAATGCATTATGTTGTGCACCTAAGAAGCATGAGCAAGAAATATGTTCACAACATGCACATCACGCCACATAATTTTTTCTGCAAAATAAAGCATGGCATGCTAAAGATATGTTAACCAGAAGGCATTCTTTCTTATTGATATGGAATGTAATTGATAAAACAGTGTTATTTTACACCAAATTAGCTCTCAAAATTCCATACCATGCAAATTGGATATTCATAGGCTGTAAGATCTTTGTTCTTTTCTGTCTGTTTGGTAGGGAAATAGCCACTGGAAACATTTTCTAATCTGACCATTTGACCTCTAGTTGGCAGAACTGCAAGATCTCTCTCTCTCTCTCTCTCTCTCTGTTTGTTAAGTAGTAGGTTCAAATAGCTAATTTTTGCCAACAACAGGCTATGTTTTGGACTTTTTTTGACACAAAGCTACGTTTATTTAAGAAACACCTTTTTGTTTTGAAAATGGGAAAAAAGCCAAAATGTGTTCC
This sequence comes from Nepenthes gracilis, assembly GCA_033239525.1. NCBI lineage: Eukaryota > Viridiplantae > Streptophyta > Magnoliopsida > Caryophyllales > Nepenthaceae > Nepenthes > Nepenthes gracilis. The sequence goes on along the minus strand of BSYO01000016.1, from coordinate 14,068,340 downwards.
TAGTCTGTCCCTGTCTCCCAGTGTGCCTGACATTAATACACTATCATGGAGGAAGTGCCCTTGCCTCCCAGCTGGGTGCTTTTGCCTTAATTTGCTGCTCCTTCTGCAAGTAGTTGTTTAATAATAGGACTGACCTAGGTTAGCAATTTTAGATAATGTCAGCCAACATCACTCAAATTTCACAAGAAGTGTGCATGTTTGGGGCAACTAATATTGGCATGTACTGAAGAGGTTCATACACAACTTGTCACACAGACCTGTCTAACTTGAATAATAAAATGATTGGATCCATTCAACATGCAAGATTATTAATTGATTAATTGTAGTGAAGTTCAATTTTTGAGCCCGGCTGTTGTTTGCTACGTTTAAATGGGTGAGGGTATCCTTTGAGTAGTAGTGTGGGCTAATGAGCATGGGGATCATATTGGAATTGGGACCCATGGAAGGTATCAGAATGTGTCTATAACTTCCGCACCTGGGCCTGCCCTCCAACCTAGAGTGGCTAGGGGGGGTGTCCGATCGACTGTTATATCTCTATGTTTTTTAAATATTAGTGTTAATGGAAACAAAATTGATCTGTTTTTTTTTTTTTTTTTTTAAATAATTGTATAAATATATGAGATGCACATAACTAAATTCTTATGTTTTGCTCTATTATTAAATTATTTGTTAGGATAGCATCGAATAGGTTGTCACCACTAGGCACGATTGATTAGTTAGGTGCAGGATGAAGGTATCCTGAAACACACTTGATTTGACACACCAAATTTCAATTGGAAATGAAAGGGTTGCCACTAGAAGAATTATTTGGAGATGGATCGAACTTGTCTGAAGCAGTGGCTCTCAATATATTCAATTACATTTTGTGAAGATGACCGAACTTGACATGACTGCCTCTCTATTTTTATCCCCTTCTGGTTCTGTTACTTTTAGGTGGTCTTTAATTCATTCAGATGCAGGAAGACCTTGTAAACATGGAAATGGGATCGTAGATTTTGCTTTGCATTTTGTAGGCAGATGTCTGGGTTGCTTGTTTATGTCTGCATAGTTGTGATGCTTCATGCATCTTGAATATGTTATTGATACAGATTATTTAAAACATGTATGTTCCAATTTTATTCTAAAATTGGATTTATAATATAAATAACTTATTGAGCATTTTATTGATACTGGAACTCTTGTTATTCTCCAATTTGCAAAAATTTTCACCTTTGAGCTTATGGACATAATGTAAGTTATTTTATAGGTCATTCTCTATAAGGTTTCTAGCAACATTGATGGGTCAAGTAATGATTTCAAGTCATCCTCTGAGGTGATCCAAAAATGGGTATATGTTGGCTATGTAAGAGCTCATACGCATGATGTGAGGGCTCTAACGATAGCTGTTCCCATTAGCCAGGAAGGTGTGTGTTCTTCCTTTGCTCCTACATGTGCTTGCATAATATTTTTGCATGGATGCCATGTATTTTGGCTTGTCTCATTTCTTCTATCTGTTTGTCCTCTTATGGCCTTTTCTGTTCTTGTTGCCAGAAGCATTACCAGAAGAGAAGATAAAAAGAGTTCGCGTCAAAGAGAAACCGTTGAACTTCAGTTACCACAAATGGGCCCGTATGGGAGTTCCCATGCTTCTTTCAGCGGGAGATGATACAAAAATATTTGCTTACTGTGCCAAGGAGTTCACAAAGTTCTCTCCTCATGATATCTGTCCTGCACCTCAAAGACTACAAGTACAATTGGTCCCCATGTCTGTCTTCAGTCAGACTGCTTTGCTTCTAGTCCAATCTTCTTACTGGATTGATATTCTTGCCCTTCGCTTGAGGAATGGTGTTGTATTTGACAAAGGATCTCTTCCTTCTGCTGGACTTGCAGCAACTAATTTGCTGGCTCGAGTAAATAGTAACAGAAGTCAGAAGATTATTTGCAGCACAATTTCTCCTTCAGGCTCACTTTTTTCATTTTCCAATCATGCCAAGCTCAGCCTATTCGAATTAAAAAGGTCTGAAGTTGGTAAACATGCATGGACTGTCAACAAAAGGAAATTTCCTTCAAAACTACCATTTGCGCATTCTATGATTTTTACTTCTGATTCCTCTCGGCTTGTTTTTGCTGGCCATGATAGGAGAATATATGTGAGCATTCCTTCTCCCTTGATTCAATTTCCTCTTCTCAATTGAAAGTAGAATGCTTTATCTATTTCCATCTGGTCAAGCGTTGCTCTCTTATCTATACAAAGCATATTGTTATTACATTGATTAAAAGCTTAGAGATGAGTCTATGAAGCTGGTCGCATAACTTCCATAGTGATCCCTGTCTTCCTTTCACAATCTTTCAGTGACTATCAACAGAAGTCATCCTCCTTCAAATATAGGCTTGCAGATTGTATGAATTCAGTTTTGATTATTCTTGGCAAAACTGTTGCTAGCATAGATGAAAATATTTGTATCAATATCGGTATTAGACACAGTCATGTCAGTACCGGATAAGTCGTACAACATATATCTCTATCTGTATTGGATATATCGGGATATATCGGGCAGAAAAAAATTCTCAAAAACGCAAGTTAAAAGGGCGTTATCAGCTGATATATTGGTTGTATCAGTCAATATTTTGAATATTGGCTCATATATCAGTTTTTATAGCTGATATGAAAATATATCATGATATTATTACAGTATCAGGAAATATCGGTATCGAGGGGGGCCCCAATACCGATAAATATTGGTCGACATATATTGTATCTGTTGATATTTTCATCAATGGCTGCAAGATATTGTAGGAGAAAATATGTAAAGATTCTTCCCTCATTTCTTGCATGATTGCGTCTAAATAAAAAAAATAGAATATTTTTCATATTTCTGTTAAGCCTGGTCTCTGTCATATAGCTTGTATGGCTATATGTGGTAAAATCTTTTGAGCACAATTAAACCTTGAACATGAATCATTAGAGTATATAAAATATGGCTTTAAGAACTAAACCAACATTCTTAATTTGGGCCACTTTCACATTAACATGTTTGCCCCTCTTGTTAATGTCATACCTAAATTTGTCATTGTTGAAATGCATGTACCAAATATTTGATGCAATGATAAGGTGTTCCATTGTGACATGAAAGTCACCAAGGAAACAACTATATGAAATGATATTTGAAAGCCGTAACTTTGACCTTTTGTTGACCCCACGATGTGGGATCGTAATGCACCAGGCTGCCTTTTTGTAAAAAAAAATATATATATCATATCCATAAGAACAAGAACCTGGTAGGCTTTTTGCTGATGTGGACCATTTGGTGGCCCTTTATTTTATGTATTTTTCTTTGTTTGATCATTAAAATGTCCAAGGAAGCATTCTCCCCCTTTCCTCATCTGTCCACTTTCCACGTCAACCCTGCCTGCTGTAGCTCCCTTGATGACAACTCTGTCCACCTCACATCTCTGTTTCCATGAGCTACCCCCATCCCTCACCTTTCCTAGCAAGCCTTCCCCTGTCCATTCCTACCTCTTCCTTTATCATCAAGGGAGTTGAGGCAATCTATGACATCACCTTTTGCTGGCGAGGCCAAAGATGGTCTTGAATTGCATTCCTAAGTGTTAGAATCCAAACTGAGTCATGTAAAATTTTACATAATTTTTCTATTATCCTTATATTTTTTAGAAATTAGGTAAATATTGTTTGAATTTGGTATTGTTGAAAAATCCGATACCTCATTGTAAAATTTGGGATAGTTCGATATATACTACTATCGAAAGCTAAAAGGCCTAAAATCCTTTATATTGGGAATGAAACAGAGAAATCTTTGATCATATTTGATTGTTTTGCCTGTTGCTATTAATTAATTTGCTTGTGGCTCTGTACTCTTAATTAGCGACGTAATTGTCTTCTACGTACTAGACCCTCTTGGTTGCTTATGATTGCTTCCCAAGATTGACTCTCACACTTGAGCTTGCGTGAGGGTCAAGTTGACTGGCGGCCAACTTCCAATGGGCACAGACGCACTGCATGGTTTTGTCGCTATAAAAATCGAACCGTGGTACCAAGTGGATGTGAGGGGGATGGGAGCCTTACTGATGAGTCTGGCTTTGTATGGTGGGATGGAGGAGTTGGTTGGGCGAAGGCCTACAATGCATTGTTACTTCTTTCTTCTCTCTCCAGCTCCCCTAATGCACGTGCTTGTAACTGGGAAGGGGGCCTGATGCAAGGGAGATGGAGAGAGGAGCCTCACTGATGAATCTTGCTTTGTAAGGTGGGAAGGGGGGAGTTGGTGGGAATAGTCCTACCATTCATCCTTTAATTTGGACAACTAATTAGCATTGATTTGCTCAGTGGTCCATATGTTATCATTTTTAATAAAAAGGCTTATATGAGAGAGATGGGTATTTTTATTACTTACACAATCCTGACAGTGTTAACATGTGTGACATTTCTAATCTTCGTAAACGTAAGTTGTGACATTGCAAAAGTGGCTTAACATTTGGGCATTTTTGTATTGAGAACCTTACAGAATACTAGGATATACAACAAATTAAAATGGATGAGTCCAAGATCATCTTACTAGACTAAACATTCTTTTAGGCCCTCTCATTTGGTCTCTTACCTGATTGCTCGATGTTTGTTCAGATCATTTGATGAGTATCTCAAATTAAAATGGGGATTGATCACCCATTAGAGTTTAATTGCTTGCAAGTTGCATCTTATCATGCTTTTAATGATTGAGATGCACACTACAGTGGGAAAATGTTCATGAATCCATGTGAAGCTCATTCCCATTAAGATTCATGCAGGGAATATCATTTATAGCGTGTGCTTCTTTGAAGGTTTTCTCACCTACCCATATTCCACAGGCTGCTCCCCCCTAAGTTAATGTGTCCAAATTTTCTGAACACCATCTACCATTTCAGGTTGTGGCCGCGGGAAGCTCAGAATTAGTGCATGTCTTTACACCTTGTCGTAAGGAACAAGATGATGATTTGCCACCTAGTGAGCCTCCTATAACAAAAATGTTTACCAGCTCTGATGGGCAGTGGTTGGCTGCTATCAATTGTTTTGGAGATATATATGTCTTCAATCTAGAGATACAAAGGTCAGCAAACTCTAGTTCCAATGTCCACCTCTCAATTTTCTTCTCAAGTAATTGCTACATTTACTCTCTAATGAGGCCTATATCAGTGAAAAATATCCTCACCTCCCTTGTGAAAAAGTCTCACTATAAGTCCATTATAATTATGTAGTCAGTTCCCAGTGCATGGTGATCTGCCTGTTTGAGTGAACTTACCGAAAAAATGATTTTTTCGCCTTTATTTGTCAGTATATTTTAAAATTTCTAAGATAGGGATTCCTATTTTCCCCATCAAAGCAATTGTCACAAAAGGAAAAGTTTCCTTTTTCTTCTTTGCAACATTGCTTGATATACTACAATACTGCTGTCATGATTTTGATTGGGATGCTATGTTATCCTAGAAGTGATGATTCCAGTTATGATTGTTAGCACGGAAAAATTTTGTTCCTCCTGCTTATTGTTTTATGCTCCATTTATTATAGAGTTGCGATGTTTTCATTGTATCTGCTTGTAATCATATGTGACTTTCTGCGCCTTTAATGTTTTGTGCAACAGGCAACATTGGTTCATATCAAGACTGGATGGTGCCTCTGTGACTGCTGGGGGATTTTCTCCTCAAAATAACAATGTGCTGGTAATCACAACATCATCAAACCATGTCTATGCATTTGACGTGGAGGCCAAACAGTTGGGAGAGTGGTCGAGGCAGAACTCATATATTCTTCCCCGGAGATTCCAAGAATTCCCTGGGGAGGTCATTGGGCTATCATTTCCACCGTCCATGAGTTCTTCATCTCTTGTTGTTTACAGTTCAAGGTCCTTTTCTTTTCCCTTGCTTGTTGATAGACATGCTTCTTTATCACAGGCCTGAAGCTTTGTTTTGCTGCCCGATTATAGTGATCACAGAAATATTTGTGGCCTCATTTTCTGTGCCCCAGAAGTTTCTCTTTCTTTTTTGTGTGTTTTTGTTTTTTATTTTTGGGTGGGTGGTGGGGGGAGTCTTTCAGGTTGCATCTGCATATAAGATTCTATTGCAGTATTGGTGTACATATCAGATGATACATATCAATGTCTGATAATATCGGAAAAAAATAATTTCTAAAAATTATAAGTTGACAGTTATATTGACTGATTTATCAGCCAAATATCGAATATATTGGCCTATATATCACTGATTCAGCAACCAATTGTGATATTGCAGCACAATCTGACTTCGACATTATAGTCTGTGCAATGTTGCCAATTGCAATTTATGCAGCATGTTAGTATCTCCAGGCAATGGTTTTTTTTTTTTTTTTTTGGAAGAAAACTATTTATATCACAACAACAAAACCTTATGCTTCGACATCATATTGGTTTTGCCAATCTGTTCAATTTATCAAAATCTTTTCTGAAGTTAGAAGTAGCTTTACTCTCAGAGAAAGTTACGTATCATATCATACTACTTAATTATCTTGGGAAAACAATAAGAAATACTCATTCATTATCCTGGCACATGGGATTACATTTTAGAATTTGATTGAAACAAAGTCTGGACTGTTTGATGTTCTCTTTATTGACCATTGTCTGATGGGGTGTAAGTACTATAACTTTGCAGGCCATATTTGATTATAAGAAATATTATTCATACATCTATTTATATTGAAATTACTAAAAGTAGGTGTTAGTTTTTACTCTCTCTTGTCTCAGTCAATACTAAAGTTGGCAATTTCGATACAAGTGAGCATGTAAGTGTATAAATCTCTGTGTCAATACTAAAGTTGGCAATTTCGATACAAGTGAGCATGTGAGTAAGTGTATAAATCTCTCTCTGTCAATACTGAAGTTGGCAATTTCAATACAAGTGAGCATGTGAGTAAGTGTATAAATCTCTCTCTGTCAATACTGAAGTTGGCAATTTCAATACAAGTGAGCATGTGAGTAAGTGTATAAATCTCTCTCTGTCAATACTAAAGTTGGCGATTTCAATACAAGTGCGCATGTGAGTGAGTGCATAAATGATCTTTCTCTTCGGTTATACTGTTATGAATTTTGCTTCTTGGAAATATTGTGAGTTACGTAATGAAGAATAAGATGCAGTTGCTACTCATTTGTCTTTTGGCTTCTTAGCTAAGAAGCATCAGAACTCTTCCCCATCTATAGTGTCAGTGTTAGATTTTTTATTTTATTTAAATCCGTCACATTGTGGACACATGGGTAATTTTGTAATTTTAAAAAATTAGGGTTCATAAGACTTAGTGACTTAACGTCTTTCTTTCTAGGAAACAGCCCTTTACTTAATGTGCTGCACAAACTCTGAATTCTTGGTTTAAGGAACCTTACAATGAATCTTTTTCTCGGTTATAGGGCTATGTGCTTGATTGACTTCAGGATGCCTATGGATAGGGATGACGGTAGTAGCTTAATGAACGGTCTAGACTCGATCTCGAAGATGTTGATAAATTCGCCCATCAGTGGGAGATTAAAGCGCAAGCTGAAAGACCACGATTTGGAAATTAAGCTCTACGGTAGAAGGAATTTCGAGTTCTTCGCCTTCAGAGATCCTGTTTTATTCGTTGGACACCTTTCAAAAAGTTCTGTCGTCGTTGTAGATAAACCATGGCTGGAGGTGGTCAAAGCCTTTGATGCCCCACCCGTTCACAGACATATTTACGGAACTTAAAATCTGGGTCAGTCCAATGTGGGTGTTCGGAGATCGGATCAGGGAGACGAGTTCTTTGCAGTATACAGGAAAGGGAATCAATACCAGTTTTGATGATGTTGAAGTTTTGCTTGCTTTTTCATGCTTCTATAAGCATGTTGTATTTGTATCATCCACTAATATTTCAATCAATCCCAGCAGGAAGGACTTTTGTTCCTTTTTTCCCCAAATTTATACTGGAATTGAGATGTTTTAGCTCTTACTTCAGTATAAATCCTTTTATAATAAAATGTTTTTTCAAATCATCATATAAAAGCTTGAGATTTAGTTTCATATCAGAATTTATCCCTTTTATGATTCTTGGCAGGGCATAATATATATTTATATCAACATGATGAAATTTAAATGTTATTTTTTCATCAACATGATGACATTACAGTTATGTTATTTAACTTTGTTTTTAAAGGATTTATTGACTTTCCATTAGATAATATTTCAGATCGAATTAGACATATTTTAAGTAATATTACAGTATATATGGGGTTTTTGTTGTAAAAGTGTAAAATATAATTTGATTCTTTTTGATTGGTTTACTTTAGATGTATTTTTAATTTATATTTTAGCGTTTTATTATCTGTGAAGAAAAATTTCAGACCAAATTAGTCAAATTTGAGATCAAATGATAGCATGTACATGGTAATATTAAAAATTACAAATTTATTACAATATTAAGTAGTTAATTTTAAATTTTGTATTAAAAAATTGGTAACTTTTTAATATTCTTATCTTAAATTAGCATATATACTACCAAAGATATTGGAGGTTTTTCTCCAAGAACAATTATGAACCCTTGCACTTTATTATTTATGATGTGCATCGAATTATTCTATATTATCTATAAATCTTGATACAGATACATATTAAGTATATATCATGTAACATAAGAATATCATAAAATTGTTAAAAAAATTATTGTGTTTAAAATTAGTATTTAATAGAAAAGTTCAAAATAAAGAAAAAGGAATTTTTTAAATACTTTTTTGAGAGTTATCCTGCCAATTATTCATTTTACTTGAATAATTGATGAAATAATAGAACTCTTATATTTATCATTGTCACCTTTTTATATGAAAATATATGACTGCATTTATTTATTTTAAAATATTTAATTTTAATCTATTTATAAATAATTAACTTATAATTATTTATTTAAAAATAAATATTTAATATTAAAAATATAAAAATTATATTGTTTTATGGAGACGTAGCTCCTTAGTCAGATTTACTTTTTTTAAAGGAAATATATATAAAAATTATATTTGATATGACATTAGATTCGAATTATTATATGGATTAGGGAGTCAAGAATTATCCGTCGGATCTTAAGTAGGTTCGGCCTCTGTACACTTTTAATCTGAATTTTGTATAATTACAACAAAGTACGGTCAAAGTATTGTCGGGACTCACTCCCCAATATATCCTCCAACGTTCAAGTCAGTATTTTAATTTGAGGAAAAAAAATGGGAGGATGCAAGTGCAAATATTTAAAAATGTAATTTTGTTAGTAGTCCACGCTTTTCTAAAAGCATTTTAGTGAGTGAGAGTGTGTGCTCTTTTAGTGTCATGAATTTGTCTTTATTTAGTCTTTATTTGGTTGCGCATCGTTTCCTTTTCCTATTGGAAAGGAAGAATTTCTATAGAAATTAGGGGATGGTTGACTTTTCATTTTAACCGCTTAAAAAACGTTGGGCCGATAAGATGTAGCTCAACTGGCAGTTCTAACCAGTGTCCAAGACTGTTGAATCAAGATAAGAGAAGGAAACGGCTTCGGTTGTTAACATTGGTTTTATCTTCCTTCATGGAACAAACCGCTTGGATAGGGTCGACGAGTATGTCCACAGATTTGAGTCGTATGGGCCGACTGGTCCTCCATTCTTTTACGGGTCGAATCCTTTGACGGACTCTTCCTCTTGGACCATTAGCAATTATATCCATCATTAATCCTCCATGTTAGGGAGTTTGAAATTCAGCCTTCTAATATGATATTCGAGAGTAATCATATGTCCGAACCCGTATTCTTAGTCTGATAGACTTCGTTGGTTGGCTGGACGAGGACTTTCAATTCGAAGAACTTCATCAGACAAGGGATATTAATTTGATGGACTTTATTTGTACTGTTAGTAGCAACATTAAATGCGAGCTTCTTTGAATCCCGTGTCGTTCTTAGAAATGCGCTAGTCATTGTTACTGATTTCGGGTGATTTGACATGTTACAAAGCCTATGGAGTGCTGACACATATGACAGTCATGATGAGGCGCACCTTTTTGAATTTTCATCTCCACAGCATCGTTTTGATTCAAATGCCTCGCCTATAAATTGGCTCAAAATCTTCTTTTTCACATCTCTGAAACCCTTCATTCCTTTCCTCCCTTTCAAAATTCTTTCGCTGTCTTCTCCATTCCCTGAAACCTTTCTTCTTCAATGGCTTCTGACATTAACGATATTTAGTCAATTCTTACCGTCGACGATGCCGACTACCTCCGAGCTCGGTATAAGATTTCGACCTCGTTAGTGTATCTTTTGCATGGAGTTGGTGGCAGAACTTCTTCTTCACCAAAAGGTTATGTCATCGTCTACGAGATCCATTTGAAAGGTAGTCTCTGATTTCCTCTGACGTTGGACTTGTAAAGAATAATGGTGGCCTTCCACATTCTGGTCGCCAAACTGCAGTCCAATGCAGTCAAGTATTTGGTTTCTTTAAGCCTTTTTGCTCATATTCACGGCCTAGTGTTGGGCACTAAAGCTATAAAAATTATTCTTCGTTTTCATCACGAAGTTTATTGGATTTCGATCTCTCCATGGCCTGTTTTTGTGTTGAGTGGGAAAAACCCTAATTCAACGAAGAGATGAAAGGACCAAATTTTTTTATTTGGCAGTTCCTCCGAATAGGAGCTCTCCAACGAATGGGGCCAAGTCTGTTTATTTTTTAATATTGAAATAATGGAGTATGAGAATGAGTCGGCCAAGACACTGACAAATCTCTTCAAAGAAAAGGCTGGCTGCTTTAATGAGAATAAAAAGAACCGATAGTTGTTGGCCGAATCCCTCACTTAGGCCAAATGGGAGCCTATACTGGAGGGGTCGGACGGTCCTCTTGCACTGTCGGTTCATAAAAGGAAGCAAAGGAGAAGATAAAGGCCTCTTCAAATAAATGAACCGTCGGCCCAAGCACTCGAGTGCGAAGAGGCCGTGATCGGGTCCTCCTTTAAAGACAAAGCCGCTATCGATCAGTTGATAAGAAGAATAGGTTGTTGGTGAGGATGGACCCAACTTCTACATCCTCCCTTGTCCAAACCTCTGGGGCTGTTAGGCTAGATAAAAGCTGCGGGCCTTTAGAGTCTGTTATTAAGGTTGGAATCGAAGACGTTCCGATCTCTACTCGAACACTTGCTTCATTTAAGGTGCCAGTGGTTCTACCACCACTATTTGAGAAGCCCCTATCCGATATTCCTATCAGTTTTGCCGAGGGTGCTTTCCCGATCAGTGAGACTCAGTTTGGGGAAGTCGAGGAGGTGCCTCTAATCAAGTTCCTGGTGGCTAGTATCCTTAAGGTGGTCGTCTCAGAGCTTTATGTTGATATTATCGAGATACCTTCTCTTGAGCCCCCAGCGTCTGAGGCCAAAGTCGAAGACGAGGCCGAAGGCTGAGTCACGGTGGCAAACATGCCTCTCTTGAAGGCCCCCACGTCCAAGGTCGAGCTGGAAGAAGCTTCTGAGGCTGCAGTCAGAACTTCTGGTTTCGGCCCCGAGCGCCTAAGGCCAAGGGGATGTTTTTGTCGGAGGAGTCAATGAGGTGGCTAAGGTGGCCGCTGCAAAGCCCTCGGAGCTCGAGGTCTAGGAAGTTTTAGAGGTTCCCACAAGTGACGCTATTTCAAGGAGCTCTTCTATCTTTAAAGTATTGGCCGAACCTTTCCTTAATTCTTTTATTACTTTCTTTATAACTTCTAACTTGTTCTCTTTTTGCAGCTTCAAGAATTGGCCGATCATCTTGTCTCTGCTACCAATCGCTTGTCTCAGGATTATATTGAGAAAGAGAAGTTCTCAGCCTTGGAGGAGCGTGTTTTTTGTCTCGAACGCGAGTTGTCTGAGATGAACTTGAAATATGCCTTCTTTTGTGACCAGAACTTTAAATTGGAGAGTGAGTTTCGGGCATCTATTAATTCGAACGACAATAGGTAGGTCATGGAGTGCAGGTATTGAGACTATATCGGCCTTTGCCGACACATCATCAAAATGGTGGCTCATAGTATTTCGATTTCTATACTTCATCCTAGGAATGCCAGTGCACGACATAGGTCAGATGTGCTGTATCGTCGCAGAGATGATGTGAACTCCTGGGAGTTTCTGCCGGAGACTTCGCAGCCTCGTTCTCCTCCGGAATAAATATTTATATATTTTTATCTTGTTGTCATTCTTGTAATTGTACTCGTAATATTTTTTGTAATAAAATAAAGTTTTTTCATCATTGTGTTAATGTTTCTTTCTCTCTTTTTGTTATTTATACTTATACATACATACATACATATATATAAGTTGTTGTCCACACGTGGCTTCTGTCCCTGAAACATATCACAGGGTATCAGAACTTTTGTATGTCTAATTTAAGTTTTTTGAACTATGATCAGCTAACAATACTACGTTCTTTTAATTAGAGGTCTTTATATTTGTACTTTAAGGAATCCTCCTAAGTTTTCTAGTTTTTGACCTCATGAGGACCGCTTGGTTATGTGACCAAGTTTTAACTATTCGACCTCATTAGGGCTGCTTGATAACATGATCTAGTTTTATTGACCACCAAGTGTGGCTCCAGGAGCAGGTGAATGGATCTTACTTGACTTAGGGGGAGTCTAGATCATGTAATTTCATGAAATAACAAACAAGCATTTATATAAATAAACAATAAATAATTATTTTATTAATAAAATATAACAAAGTTAATAAACATTCCAAATGATACAAACTAATCTTACCTGGTCACAAGTACATTCACTGATAGTATTTTTGGAGGTGAGAGGCATTCCAAATTCGAGGGATAAGTTTACCATTCCGGGTGCATAATTTATACGTCCCATTTTAAAGAATGTCCGAGACTAGGAATGGCCCCTCCAAATTAGTTGAGAGCCTATTCCGATCGGTATTTTTGTCAGTGGCTTCAATGCTTCGTAGTACTAAATATCCTACTACAAATTGGCGCGCTCTCACCTTCTTATTATAGTATCTAGCAATTCTTTGTTGATAAGCTGCCATCCGCAATCTTGTTATGTCTCGAGTTTTTTTAAGTAGGTCAACATTTTCTCAGAGCTTTTGTGAGTTATTAAGCGATTCAAAACATTCGAATTGGAGATTGGGTAGTCCAACCTTTATTAGTATGACAGTCTTGGTCCCATAGTATAGGCTAAAGGGTGTCTCTCGGGTAGGTTTTCTGGGCATCATCTCGTATGACCATAAGATAAATGACAACTCATCCACCCATGAGCCCCTAGCACTTTCAAGGTTTATCTTCAAACCGTGCAGTATTGTGCGGTTGGTAACCTTTACTTATCTGTTGGTTTGCGGGTAGGCAACGGATGTGTGAACCAACCTTATCCTCAAGTTAGCACAATATACTTTGTGAATTACTTGTTAGTGAATTGGATTCCATTATCGGTCACTATGATTAAGGAGACACCAAGTCTACACACGATACTCTGTCGAACAAACTCGGTTGCATTCAACTTTGTGATCTGAGCATGTGGGATGGCCTCGACCCACTTTGTGAAATAGTCGATTTCGATGATCATGAACTTTCTCTACCCAGATGCAACTGGTAAAGTGTCGAGTATATTCAGCCCTTATTGTACGAATGGCCAGGGCGACTACAGAGTTCGGAGTTTTGTATGTGGCTGATGGGTAAGGTTTCCACGCACCTGATAATTCTCACATTTTCGTACAAAATTCATAGTGTCGTGCTTCATGGTGTGCCAGCAGTATCATTATCTCATGAGATTAATGTAAGGTTCTAATCCCTAATATGGAATCCATAGAGGCCAAGGTGTACTTCCCCAGACGCGAAGTCAGTCTCTTCTGGTGTGAGATACTGTATGTATAGAACAGAGTACTCATGTTAGTATAACTTCCGTCCATAATGGTGTACCAACTTACTGTCTTTTTCACACGCTTGGCCACATCCAAGTTCTTTGGTAATGTGCCGTTGGACAAGTTTCTCATGTAAGGAGTCATCCAACTATCGACATCGACTATATGCATTATTTCTAGCTCCGAGTCAACTATACCGAGAATTTTAAGGACTTCACGCATTTCTTGTGCATATTACTCAGGGTCTTCTGTCACTGTGGCCCTTGCTAGTCGGTCAAATTTTTTGTTTTCTTCTCGTGGGATATGGATTTTCTCCACATTATCAAATGCCAAAGTCAAGCCTCGGATTTTTAAGAGATATTTAGAACGCTACGAGTTGGAAGTATCAAAATTTTCTCGAACTTAATTGATAACCAGTTTTGAATCACTATAAATGATTAGGTTCTTAGCTGAGCTCTCTTTAGTCAACCTAAGTCTGACAAGTAACGCCTTATACTCTACACATTATTGATCGTCGGGAATCCGATAGTCATCGAATACGTTATCTCTAACCCATCAGGAGTTCTCAGGACTACGCTGGCATCACAACTTGTTTGCATTGAAGAACCATCCATATGTAAGGTCCATGCTGGATTATTTTACTAACCGTCGATCTCAATATAGTCGAGGATTTCAAGAGTTGGAGTCATTATTTCTATAATAAAGTTTGTAAGGGCCTAACCTTTTAAGAATGGCCTTGGTCGAAATTCAACGTCGAACTTGCCCAACTCAATAGCCCGCTTGAACGGTTATCTTGATGTGTCCGGTCTCTACAAGATTCCTTTTAACGGTTGGTCTGTTAGGATGATAATTTTGTGTGCCTGAAAATAAGGTCAGAGTTTTCAGACAGAATACACAAGTGTTAGAGCCATCCTTTTATCATGATAATACCGGGTCTCTAGGTCAGTAAAGATCTTGCTGACATAATACATAGGCCGTTACCCATCGAACTATTGTCGAATCAAGATTGAGCTTAAAGCCGTGTCGAATACTGTTAGGTATAAATAAGCTCCTCCCCTTTTTGAGGTGAAGTAAGAAGTGGTGGGTCTGAGAGATACTCATTGAGTTCTCAAAACGCAACTTTGCAATCGGTCGTCCACTAGAAGTCGGTGGCCTTTGTCCCCCTCAAACCTTTGAAAAAGGGTAAATACTTTTTAGTTGACATGATCAAGAAACGGAAGAGTACTGCTAGCCTCCCGATCACCTTTTGGGCTTCTTTTACCATTCGAAGTCGGTTCATTTCATGAATTGCCTTGATCTTTTAAGGATTTACTTCAATCTCTTGATAAGAGATAATAAAATCCAAAAACTTTTTCGAGATTACTCCGAACGTATACTTTGTCGGATTGAGCTTCATCTGTTGTGTCAGAAGGATGTTGAACGCTTTGTCCAGATTACAAATATAGTCGTCGGTCGTTCTACTCTTAACAATCTTGTCATCCATGTATACTTTTATATTTCGTCCGATCTGAATTATGAATATTTTGTTGATGAATCACTGGTCGGTGGCACGGTATTCTTCAATCCGAAGGATATAACTTTATAACAGTGTGTCACTTGGTCGGTTATGAGCGATATATGCTCCTCGTTCTCCGGATTCATTCAAATCTAATTGTAGCTCGAATACAAGTCAGTAAAATTCAACAGTTCGTGTATGAATGTTGAGTTTACAAGTAGATCAATCCTCGATAACGGAAAGATAACTTTGGACACGCCTTGGTGACGTCAGTGAAGTCGACGTATACATCCTCCACTTCTCATTACTCTTCTTGACTAGGACCACGTTAAATAATCAGTCTGGATATTGGACCTCTTTGATAAATCCATCATTGAGTAGTTTTTTTACCACCTCATGGATGCCAACCAATTTTTTGATCGAATGATTCTTTCGTTTATGCCAAGCAGGTTTATGATCGAGATTAGGTCCAAGTTATGGATCACTATTCCAATTGGTATTCTTGACCTGTCATTAAGTGTACAGACAAAAATGTCAAAATTTTTTCAGAGAAAATCGATAAGTTTGCTTCGGAGGGATTCTGGTAGAGAAGTTCGTATCTGAACGTACTTCTCTGGATCATTAGAGTCTAAAGAGATCCGGTCTATAGATTCTCCAAACTAGGCTTGTAATAAAGTGGTTTCGTCACTGAAGTGGAGGTCCTCTTTTGACCAGAGGGTGTTTGAGTGATCTGAGATAAATAATATGTCCGCCCGGTCATTTGATCACCAAGGACCTCTCCTATGCCGTATGGAGTGGAAAACTTTATCTTTAAATGTGGGATTGAAATCACTAGTCCAAAGGCTGGCGTTGTAGACCGAGAGAGGGGCTACTACCAAGAAAGAATCTTAAAAGTCATCATCGGATAGGTGCCCAGAGTAACTTCAAGTTGAATGACCCCCTGAACAGGCATCGGCTCATTGTCCAATTTGTATAGGAGTCCATCGGTAGTTTTCATTTGACTTTTTTTAATCCTACTTTAAAGTACGCATCGAGATATAGTCAATTCCTTGAACTTTTATTATTAATAAACACTCATTTAAATTGGTAGTTTACGTTCTATCAGAGATGAGTGCAAAAACAACTACGGGATCAAAATATGGGAAAGTTACATGAATCATATTTTCATTACTAAAACTATTGATATCATCCCTAATTTCTATCCTTAACTTCTTGTGGCTAGCAGCCAATCTTGAGCACTCCAAAGTGTCATCCCACGCTAGTTGTGTTGTAATCATGTTTATGACCCCGACTTTCACTCACTTTCTTGGCTGCTTGGCTTCTTCTCCATCTACTCCTCCGGAGGTTTGTTATGATTTTTATAGGAATCAGGTGAGGTGCCCTTTCTGGATCAACTCTTTAATCTCTTTTTGCAGCATTCTGCAGTCTTCAATGTTGTGGCCTCCGCACTGATGGTAATGATAGTATTTTGACTGATCACCTCCATCTAAGTTCTTCAATACTTTTGGCTATTTGAAGAACTCTTCGTCCCAAATTTGTATTAGGATATTGTTGCAAGAGTTATCCAAAAGAGTCAAGTCCATGGGCTTGAACTCCCTTCGTGCTGTCGGCTTGGACTTTTGCTGCGCGTCCTTGGTCCTTGGGGACCCATGTGGTCCTCATTCTTTCCTTTTTCTTCCATCGTTCTCTAGTGGAATTGGTCCACACAGTCTGTCCGTTTCGCTTCAGTGGCCTCTTCGGCCACTATGTAAGCTCGGGTAATGGCCTCTGCCTCTATGAAAGTTTACGGGTCCTTGTGGGCTAGATATTTGAAGAAGTCCCCGGGCTCAAAGGTCAAAAATTTTATCGGTGAGTTTGGGTATCTTCTTGGTTTCAGTCGTGAATCTAGTTAAAAATTTCTTCAAACTTTCATCTGATCCTTACTTGACCGGGGCAAGATGTCATGGTTGCTTCTCCTCTCTCTAACTAGAGGTGAATTGGGATAAGAAGCTGTTGGAAAAATCCTAGAACATCCGAATTGAGTTTGGCTAAAACTTATAGAACCATACTTGAACGTCTCCTTTGAGAGTCAAGAAAAAATACAAACACATTATTGTCTCGTCTAGGCCTTGAAAGTTCAAGAGAGTGTAAAAATAGTATATTAGATCAGTACTTCTATCACAGGGATTCAGGACCGGCATCTTGAACTTGTGAAGGATAGGATGTGTTCGAATCTTTATTGTGAATGGAGACTTCGGAAAATCAGTGGCTCGTTCTTCCACGTTTCCTCCAAAAATGTGCTATCATATTTTTTTAAACTTTTTCCTCCATTTGAGGAGGAGCTGTCATCCTCTTCTCATTGAGAAAAATTCTCAATTTCGAAAGGTTTTGCATGATGTGAGAGGTTGGGCGACTTACAACCTTTGGAGGGCATGTACTGTAAGAGGTTTCTACTTGGTACAAGGGCTCTCTATCATCACGAGAATAATGAAGATTTCACCTCTCAGCGCCACCCTCGCTAGTTCTATAACTTAGACGATCCTCCAAGCATGTCGGGACTTTGTTGCTCAAGGCAACTTGAGTCTCGAGGTCTTTAGGCCGTCGGCCCTTATAGGTGAAGCACTTCCTTCCTCGCTGCTTTCGCTTGGCAGTTGCTGTTTGGGAGGTGGAAAATAGAGTGCCATTTGGCCACTCATCAAGCTGTCCACAAATGGTCTAGACGACATATAAAATTTCATCTATTCTGATCGTAAGTGCTCACACATAGGGGTCGGGATAATCATTAACCTGACTATCCATAAGAGGGCAGTTGCCACATGAGATGGCATCTTTGATTGGTGCATTGATTTGTACTCATGTGTTCACCATGTCGATCTTTACAGGAGTGTGGTTATCAGACTTTTTAGTCGATTTCCACACATGGCGCTAATGATACAACTTTAAATCTGGATTGTTGTATGAATTAAGGAGTCAAGAACTGTCCGTTGGGTCTTAAGCGGGTTCGATTTTCATACGTTCTTAATCTAAATTCTGTACAATCACAACGAAGTACAGTAAAAAGATTAGTGAGACTCACTCTCCAATATATCATCTGACGGTTAAGTCAGTATTTTCATTTGAGGAAAGAAATGGTAGGATGTAAGTGTAAATATTTGGAAAATGTAATTTTGTTAGTAGTTTACGTTTTTCTGAAAATGTCTTAGTGTGAGAGAGTGTGTATGTACTTTTAGCGTCTTGAATTTGTTTTAGTTTGTCTTTATTTGGTTGAGCGTCGTCCTCTTTTTTCGTTGAAAAGGAGGGATTTTTATAGAAGTTAGGAGGCGGTTAACTTTTTCTATGAACCGCTTTAAAAACCGACGGGTGGATAAGATGCAGCTTAGCTGGTGGTTCCGATCGGCGTCCGAGACCATTCAATCTAGATAAAAGAAGGAAACGGGTTTAATCATTAATTTTGGTTCCATCCTCATTTAGGAAAGAAACTACTTGGATAGGGCCGACAAGTACATCCACCAATTTAGGTCGTATGGGCTGACTGAGCCTCTATTCTTTTATGGTCTGAATAGTTTGACGGACTTTTTCTCTTGGGCTCTCAGTTACTATACCCATCAATATTTAATATTAAAAATTATTTTAATGAAAAATTTTTTAGAAAAAAATAAAAAAATTTAAATAAAAAAGAAAGGAGAAAAAAGGGTTGTCCTTCCTGGGATTGCATCTCCTAGAAAAATGCACCCTATATATTTTTCATCCTAAATCTTAGCTTATAATTTGATAATAGAAATTTTAAGATAAATATTATTGATGCGTACAGAGATTCAGATTATTGTATGAATTAGGGTGCCATTTGATATTCCATGATGGGTTAAATTGGAACTAGTATGATTTCCATCACTGCGAACCTAGGTCCACAATTAATAAATAGGAGATCAGAGGATTGATAAAACTTACTTCTCAATATATTTTTTGACGCTCAAATTAAAAATTTTTCTCAACGAATAAAAAGATGTGAGGATATGAGAGAAATGCGTGTATGTATATTGTGGGGGATTGAGTGTCAGTAAAGGATTAGGCTCTGATAGGTGCGCTCGATCAAGGGACGGTTTGGATAGATGGAGGACTAAATTTCGTTGGTGTGCCCAGCTAAGGGGCTGCTTAGAGAGATGGAGGATTGAGCTCCATTGGATACGCCCAACCAGTGGATGACTTAAAGAGATGGAGGATTGGGCTTTGCTAGGTGTGACCGAACTGCGGGTGGCTTAGAAAGATAAAGGATTGAGCTCCGTTAGGTGAGCATGGTCAAGAGATGGCTTAGAAAGATAGATGATTAAGCTACGCTGGGTGCGTCCGGTCAGGGGACGACTTAGAGAGATAGATGATTTGGTTCCGTTAAATGTGCTCAGTTAAGGTGCAGTTTAGAAAAATGAAAGATTGAGTTCTGTTGCGTGTGCTCGGCTAGGGGGTGGCTTAGAGAGATAAAGGATTGAGCTCCGTTGGGTGCGCCCAGTTAAAAGAGCGGTTAGAGAGATGGAGAATTGAGCTCCGTTGAGGTGTGCCCAGCCAGGGCATGACTTAGAGAGATGAATGATTGGACTCCATTGGACACACCAGGTTAGGGAGTGGCTTTGAGATAGTGGCTTTCGCGAGAGAGCGATTAACAAGAAGAGATGAGTGATGCACTCGCTAAGGCGTGGCAGACTGTCGAGTACACCCACAAAGGGATGGCTAACCAAAGGAGAAAAAGATTCCAGGGAGTTGGCGGTAAAGAGAAAGGTCGCCTGCAATTCTTTTCTGACTGTGGACGGAGGGGGCTCTCTACGTCCTACTCTAAGAGTCATCTGTGCTGACCACATAGTGTGACAGCTTGGAGTTGGTGCCGGGCTTGCGCAACTATTGGTCAAGATTGGTAATTGGGAAGAAAGAAGGATTCGCCTTTGACGAGAGGTAGCTCTAAGACTGATTATCGTATGCCCCTGGTCATTTTCCTCGTTCTCCATTTTTACGAGCTTGGAGAGAATTCTCCTTCTACATTCGTTCGAACCCCTCTGTTTTCTCATTTTTTCATCTTATTTTTTCTACGGGGAAAAAGAAGTATTTGTAGAGGGAATCATAAAGTGTGGGCTACCTGGCCTTTCCTTCTTGAGAGGAACCGTGACTGGTCCCTTCCTTTTTGGTAAGCTCGACATTACAGGTTATGATCACATAGATGTATTTGCTAAGCTGCCTCGATAATTTTGGCAAGTGTTATTCGCTAATTGGGGGGATGCTACGTTGTGGTTAGTTGATGAGCTAGAGGAGTGCTTTGCGCCATTTGGAGGGATACGCCATACAGGTGGATATCTTGCGAATAATTTGTTGGGCTGGCAAGACAGTTAGCAGCTGTGCAGGAGGGGCAACCACGGTTGTGGCGCTACTCGTAATCCTAATTGCCCGCTTCCTGCTGAACAATTCCAGGTTGATTCATTCGGGCCAGCTACACTGCTGTGGAGACTTTAGGCCTTGGGCTCCGAAGAGCTCCTCCTAGGCTGCTGCTTCCTCTGTAAGTTGGGTTTTGGGTCGGCCTACGATATTGAACCTATTAATTATATATATTTTTTATTTTTAAAAATATTAAATTTATTACATAATTAGAAAAATATTAAAAAATTAAAAATAATTATTTAATTTTTTTAAAAAAATTAAGTATTTTTTATTAAATTTTCTTTCAATAAATAAAAATATATATAATTTATACATATAATTTATTTTTTTAAAAATAAATATTTATTTTTATTTTACATTAACATTTATTAAAATATGATAGTTAAATTCTTAATAATTTGTTAAGTATTCGGCAATGATATATATATAATATTTTTAAATTTTAGATTCTCATAAAAATAAAAACAAAAAACTCGAAGATGGTGACAAATTTTAATACTATTATAATGCACACGTGGGGACTCAATCGCACGCTTCTCCGGCCCTTTTCCTCGGGTAAGTATTTGGATTTATATAATTAATTAATTACTCAAAGTTTTGGTCAAAAACCGTGGGCGAGTGAAGGGCTCTTTCCAGACTGTTTTATTTATTTATTTATTTATTAAAATATTAGTAAATTAAAACTTATATTAAATATTTATTATTTATTGTTAGTATACTGTTTAATTAATTAATTTATTAAAATATTAGTAAATTAAAACTTATATTAAATATTTATTATTTATTGTTAGTATACTGTTTAATTAATTTATTTATTAAAATATTAGTAAATTGAAACCTATATTAACTATTCATTATTTATTGTTGACACGTTATTATTATGATTTATAATTGTAAAACTAATATTTTATTAACTAGATAATGACGGTCATTGATCATACTATTAGTTAATAATTCAACGATGACGATTGAAGATCCCAAAGTTAATTACAGAGATCCAAGATCAATTCTTACGTTACCAAATATTATTTAATTAATTCATAGAATAATTAAAAAATGATGGTTGGATCAAGTTAGATACAAAGCACCAAGTTTGTCGATGATTATGACAAGCATGTCGACCAGACATATATATTAAATATCAACGTCTTATATGATTATTTATAGTAATGTAAAAAATTTAATAATAAATAGATAAATAAATAATATATCATAGTAATTATATGAATGATATTTTTATAATAATTATTTGATAGAACGAGATAAGAGTATTTCATATTTAATATTCTCTGTTTCTAAATTATATGCAAAGAAGAAAATATCTATTGTACATGAGAAATGTTAGGTCAAATTTATTAATCTGCATTGTTAATCAAAATTTTAATCTGAGAGATACAGGGCCGATTTTGAAATTTTTTAATTCGTATTTTACATATTATAAACTAAAAATAAGAACATAAATATTTAATAATAATATTTTTATATATTTTTTAACATTTAAATTAATAAAATATTAGACAATTTTAAAAGCTTGGTATTATATATCATATTTTGGAGGGTAGTGCTCCCCATTTTAAGATTTTCTAGAAAGAATGTTATTTAAATATTATGATCGTAACATTTTTGTATGCGGGTTTAAGTGCCATGAAACTTATATCTCGACAAATATTTTTGATTATTTTGTACAAGAGTGAGTATTCTATGAGGTAAATAATCTTTTTTATACTTAAACTATTGAAGCATAAGGATTTAAACTTGAGGTTAAAGATAGCCCTTTTTACATGAATAAATCTTATATTTATAAATATTTTCAGTCTATTTAGGAGCTGATTGAATAATCTCCATAAAGTTAACTTTTCCTTTGCTGCCTTAAGCAAGTATTTTATGGCCATCAACTATGTACCCAACATATATAAGGTAATATCTTAGCTTACTGAATTATAAAAATTTTATTCTAATAATCTTTTACTTGGTATGTCACGAAATCATGACATGAGCTCGTTCTTTTCAATATCTATATGAAAGAAAGAAAATCAAAAGCCTTTAAATAGTGAAACTTCCTTTTCGAGAGTAGTTATGGAAAGAGAGAAAAGAGAATGCAATTTAGAAAAGTAAAATGTAATAAAGAGTTATAGTCAATTGCTTTATAATTTGTGAGAAATTTGTACTCTTTGTTAAAAGATTGTTATCCTTTAAGAAGTTAATATGTTTTATTGGGTAACTTTCTTCAATATTAATTATCTTATTTTTGAGCACGAGCTTATTAAAATCCGCATTGAGTGGCCATAAGTATCCTTACTTAGATTGTGGCTAACAATACCTATACCTGATAAGTGTATAGTTGATCATATAATGATTTGTCAAGCTAACAATCCACCCCTCTTGCATGTATTCTTTGTCATATTAACAATATAATTTAATAGATCTTTTAACATTAGTCTTCTGACAATTCATCTAATCTGATAAAATAGTTCCCTTATTGTTTATTTTAATAGAATGCTGATGCTTCGGCAATTCTGTATCAAAGCAAATTTGTGGCGTGATGACTTGACAAAGTAGTCACCCGACAACTTTAACTTTATTGATCTAAGATCTCCAAGAATTTATATCTTATTATTTATTAGCTCAACCAGTTAATTATTTTTTTAAAAAAAATTAAATTAATTGTTAAGCTATGTAATAATTATTGTGATTTTAAAATATTTTCACTCCCAAATTAGGTTTCTTTTCTTTATTAAAGATTTCCTCTTCTCCTACTTTTGACTTATTAACTTGATAGCAGGACATTTGAATAGGTGAAGCTTTTTCAATCTGTAGACCACATCGTGTGTGGATAATTCGGTGATATTATAATATTTTTTCCAACAATAAAGGAATGGAAAAATATAATTAATTTTCACATAAAAAAAAAAAAAAAAAGATAGGATCCACCAATTATTTTAGATTTATTATTCTTAAAAATAAGAAAATTCAGTCTTATATGTCTAACATAATAAATATACAGAACCATACATCATCGTAAGTAAATCAAGAAAGCTTAAAAGTATTCTTAAATTTTAAATTGCATTCTTAATTTTAAAATTTTAAATTCATATCTTAATTTTTTTTATTTTAGTACCAAATCTATTATATATAAGATATTCTACCCAAATAATTATTTAAAATCTTCTAAATGATATTTATTTGAAATTTATATTTCTCTGGGCCTTTTTATATCCCTCTAAAATGGGTTGAGTTTTGACAAGAGAAACAGAGTAGAGAAAAACATCAAAATATAAAATATTTTCAAAATTTATCCCAAAAATGTTTCAATTTTTATGAAATGTTCGTCTAATTCAAAAACAGAGTAGTGAAAAACACAGTAATAATAAAATTATTATCATATGATCTGACCAATAATCACAAATTATACAAATAATCTTTTATATAAAGTAAGATAAGATCATATATAATATTTTTAAAAATAGTTAAACCTTTATTAAAGTTTTATGGGTCATAGGACTTTAAGCAACCAAGTGACCTAACTCTAATTAAACAAATACTCAAAGGCTTTATAATTATCTGAAAATTGATGAGTTATAGTGGAACAAGATAGAATAAAAATATAAAAAATAAGCTCCTAAAAGATATAATAAGGGGATCCTTTGTAGGGGATATAATGCCATATCTTCCATCATCATTGTACCCTTCCATCTAATGGTCAAGCACAAGCACCCACCTCATTTATCCCATCTCTCTTTTTATTTTTATTTTTTTTAAATTTTTAGTTAAATTTTCCAAATTAATAATTTTTTTAACCTTTGAAAATTACAATATTATCATGCATTCATGGAAAATTATGGACTACCTGGAAGTAGAGGACGACAGAAACAGAAATATGGGGAAGGTGGGGGGCCTTTTTGTCCATTTCCTAAAATCTAGGTCACCTTTCATGATATGGGTTCTAATTATATGAAGGGGATCCACACGCACCCAAAACAGATTCAATAATTGAACCACTTCAATGAATCCCTCAGCTCGTGGAGGTGGCGGTCATGGCAGTGGTGGTGGTTCTTTTGATTTATATTTGGGTAGAAAATTCAAGCTTTTCTAAGTTTTTGTTCTCCGTTTGAACAGAAATTTTTTGATTTTTCTAGATTTTTATCGATTTTTAAAGTTTCATTTACTTAAGAATTTAGTATTTTGAACATATTTAACATTATCATTTAATTGATGACAAATGATATGGTTTAAACATCTTTAATATATATTTAAATAGTGTGCTATTATCCATTTATTCATACTTATTTATTCACAATTAAAATCCATGATATAAGTTGAAATTATATAAATAGGATTGAACCCCTTAAGAGATCTTAGAAGGAAACCAAATAAGATGAAATAATTAAACCACTTAGATTAATCTTTCGGCGAGTGGTGGCAGCCACCATGGTGGCGGTTCGGTTGTTGCGGTGGTGATAGTATTATTCACATACACTAATAATTCATACAAAAATAAATAAATAAATAGAATAACATCATGTCTTTCAAAAATCAGAAGATACAGTATCTGGCTCACCAAATTTGGCCACCCATATAACATAATAGCAGCCAGCTTTGCTGGCAAAATCCTCCAATCAGAAAGGGTGGGTCGCTTCATTGGCAATCTGGGTATGAGTTGTTCGATGGCCCCCCTTCCTATCCTATCAACGGGTAACCTACAAAGACTGTTTCTAAAAGGACAACTCCTCTTTAATTTTATGGGCTCTCTGTTTTGCACCTCCTCATTTGAATTTTATTTATTACGTTTTTGATTAATATGGTTCACCTGCTAATCGTTTTCTTCCCTCATGACCTTATTTAGGGCCACGATGGCGCCTCGCTGTCCTAGTCGTATTCGGTTTTATAGCAGGATATCACCGCCGTGAGTGACACACTTAATTATTAATTATTTATTGATAAACAGGGTAAGATGGAAGGCTTGAATAACAACAAAATTTTTAAATCTACCATTATATGAATATTTTTTTTTACTATTCTATTCAATTAGTATGATATTTTTCATTGATATAAATAATTTTACGTCGTTTTTCATATCAATTTAAACTTTTAAAGGCCTATCTCTTGTTTCCTTATGAGAGGCGGTTCTTGGTATTTTCCATTTGTAAATTTATAGGGAAAAAAAATGTATTTATGAGTATTTTTTGAGTGAGGTTGAGATTATAATTGTGGGAGGAACTAAAATGTGTGCTATAAAGAAAAGCATGGCACACCATTTAGAAAGTTGGGTTTATGCATGGCAGAAGGCCTATCCATCAGACCCACCTATATAAATTTTCTGTCAATTGCTGACAAAAAGTAAAGTTAAAAATATGAAGCAAAGAAACTTATCAAATTAATGTTCTCAGGTTGTTTCCCACTGCATTGACAGGAACAAATTCAAAGAAGACAAAGTAAAAAAAAAATGAAATTGAAATAAAAAATGAAAGAAAGAAGACATGAACAAGATCCCAGCAAAGATCTAATGCCTTTTTTTCTTTTCAGCGTCCACATTCTTAACCCCTCTCTTTCTTTGAGAGACGAAGACATTATTATCATTGACACGTTTTTCACTTCCTCCTCCTTCCTTTTGCATGGCCTGACAAAGAAGGGATGATAAAGTTTGAGAACAGTGAGGCATTTCATCTCTATGGTTCTATTAAAAAAAAAAAACAAATTTCCAGGAAGAAGTAATACAACAGTTGAATTTCTTACTTGGTTCAGCGGGCTCTGGTTTTTTAGAATGAGAAGGCTGCCAAAACCTATAATGATTAGTGTATTCAGAATTCCCCTGCAAAGATGCACAGAAAATTGTTGCAGATCCTATCATTTTAACCAAACAAACAGAAATCAAATGCTAGAATTTCTAGTGAAAGCCAAAGAATTGGTGAGAAATAAGCGTGCACCTGAAATTGAGCTGCTGAGAAATTCTGTGAGAAACCCATGACATGATCTATTGAAGCTTGATTGCCAGTGGGAGTCACATTCCTCTGCTTAATACATGTTTTCCGATCAAGCATATCGAATTTTCTTTCCAGAAAGAATGGAGAAAAGAACAAGGAAAATGAAAACAGAATCGAAGAAAAGAAGAAAAATTAACTTGCCTTCGAATACCCGAAAGCAGGGGAGCTAGCAGTGTCGTCAAGAGACGAATGCTGCTGGTGCTTTGCCCTTTGCTCCTTGCCCTTCTTCTTTCCTCTTTTATCACTCTTCTTTGACCCTGTTTCTGAAGGGGAACAGTAATCGCCACTTTGGTCGTAGTATTCTTGAAAATGTGGAGGCCCAGAAGACGCATCAGACACCATGGATAAATCTTCTTCATCTTCCTCTTCTCGTATGGGATTTACTCTGTAATTTTCGTTACCATGTCTATTGCTGTTATCTCCCTGCCATTGATTTTCTGGGAGGGAGAATTCTTCAAAGTAAACAGTCCATCCTGATTCGCAGCCACTGCTCCATCCTGAACCAGACATATCCATCCCTCTTACAAAAAAAAGAAAAAAAAACAGCCTCTGTCTGGGTATTCTTCTTTAGCCTTCTACAGAAAACTGCAAAGATTAACTCCGCTTCTTTTTTTTTTCGCTATTTTCCTTTTCCTTTTTAGTTTCTACTCTCCATAGATAAGTAGAAGAAGATGAGAAAGAAGACGAAATGAATCATTCTGAATAGACTGTCAGTAGTGTGAAAAAAATCCAAGTGAATCAGACTCGGTATCCGAGAGAGACGGTCTGTCCTTTGCACTATACATACATCTTCTTATACTATCCCTCCCTCCATGAATGAATCTAAAATGCCAGTTGGCTTGCTCTTTTATTGAAGACGGTGGAGAGAGATGATGGGGGTGGGCAAGGAACAAACAATTTTATGCAAATGGTGATTGTTGACATGGTTGTGACTCAGGGAGCAGTTATATATAGTTTTTTGTCAGCATAATTAATATGATTAGTGTTAGAGGGTCTCCCTTAGTCACTACTTAGACATTTTTCTTTAATGATTTAATATTTTATTATTTTTACA
This sequence comes from Nepenthes gracilis, assembly GCA_033239525.1. NCBI lineage: Eukaryota > Viridiplantae > Streptophyta > Magnoliopsida > Caryophyllales > Nepenthaceae > Nepenthes > Nepenthes gracilis. The sequence continues at coordinate 14,040,583 of BSYO01000016.1, read as the reverse complement.
AAAAGAGATAAATTGAGAAGCATTATTTTTATCTCATAACATTTTAACAATGTCGTAGTTTTGCTTTCAAAACATTTCTCAATTAATATATACAGCTTGATTCCACACCCTTGGACCAATAAGGGTGTGTTTGTTTCAAATTTTAACTCTTATGGAGGAAGAAATGCCTTATAAGGTTGGAAGCTTATTCTAAGTTCATGTCATGTCATGTTATTTATAAAACCAATGAATTATTAAGAGATATTTAATTATTTTTACATGTATATATAATTTAATTAGCTATTAAGATATATATTTGATGCTTACATTATACACTTGTAATGTAATGTTATTAATAGCACCAATAATTTTAATTAAAACGCTACATTAAGGTCTAAGATCATTCGGTATTTTTAATAATTTATTTAATTATTTTTAAAAGCATGTTGTAAAAAGGTATAGCTAGAAATGTAATAATACCTTTTCCCATATTCTCCAACCTAGCCAATAGCCATAGTAATCTCAACAAATTTTGCTTTTCCAAGCAAATAATTTTTTATTTTAAAAAATTAAATAAAATATTTTATATTGAAAAATAAGAAAAAAAATATCATAGGTATATATATATATATTGAAATATTTATATTCAAAGAAAAAATTATTTATTTTTTTATTTTATCTCTTTTAAACTTTACTATAATAAAACATTATCTAAATTTCTTTTTGTTATAAACCTTTCTCGTTTAAAATACACAAAATATACATAACCTTGTTTATTTTTTTAAAATTTGTAAGATCATGAAAGAATCCATTTCACTTGATATTAGTAGATCGTCCTATAATTAGTATAGTATAGTAAAACAATCAATTTTAAAACTTACCTTATATTATGAAAAGGGATGCATTAGCGCTTTACTAATATAATAGAAAGGTTAGGAAGACTGAAGAGCTATTACTTGTTGCTTGTTGTCTGCTTTGCAAGCCTTCACTGCCTTGCTCTATAATTTTTCTTATTTTGCTTATCTATAAAGTTCTCAAAAAAGGAAAGGAGCGGCTATTTAGTGGAAGTCATTTTAATTGTATGCCATAAGGTCCCTATCGATAAGAGGATAAGTGAATTATCACTTTTCTATTAGACCAATTCAAATATATGAGAATACAAATTAGTATATTTCTTAAACTATAATGTTTTTGATGTTTGAATTTGGAAGAGCGGCTAAAGTGCCTTGTATAATCTGAATAATAAGGAAGGCGAAAAGCTCAAATTTTATCTAAATTGATTAGATTTGAAAAAAAAAAATTTAATGAGATTAAATTTTAATTTTTATGATTTTTATATTACTTGCTTTATAATATTATTATATGGAAACTTAATTTATATAATTGGATATATGAATCTCATCTCCAAAAATCAGAATATGATTTCTTTCTCTTTGTATTTTTTCCTCAAAATATTTTTTGATGTGTGTCACATTGATGAGAATGCATGACTTTTATAAATAGAGAAATCTTTTAAGCTACCCTAATATCTTTCATCTTATCAAATGATGTGGTTTGAATGAGAATTTCCTATAAATAAATAATTAATAAGTCTAAATTATTAATATAAAATTATAGTAATTATTAATTTAAAAATAAATAAAATATGTGACAGCTATGTGGGATATTATTGGTTTTACTCACTTTGATGGGGTTTAGATTTGAGTTTTGATAATTGGAAATGGGTTATGTTTGGATTTCCCATGCCACTTCGATGATATTTTTCTACAACTGGTGCATCTTAAATCCAAGTTTCAAATAGATTTAGGTCAAGTCGTCCGTCTGAATCCAATTAAGTCTGGATTCTGCACACCACAACTACAAACGAGAGATCAAATGACGGCGGGAGGTTGTTCCACAGTAAATATTCTGACACTCAAGTCAGTAAATAGCTTTCGAAGTAGGAAGGTGGATGCAATGAGATGCGAAATAAATACCGTGAATGTTCGTGATGTGGGAGTGCTCCCGTTGAGAGGCTTTGATTACTTGTGAGGAGCAAAATCTCTAAGTACTGTATTCCCTCGAAACGTAGTAGCATAGATTGAAGAGAGAGAGTGATCGAAAGATGAAAGCGTGAGAGCTTTACAAGAGTAGGCTTTTTTGCAAGCAAGTGAGAACGTACTTTGAAGTGAGAACTTCATGGCCTTTTATAGTCGCCGTGCTAGGCTGCCTTCTTTGTGTAGAAGGGCTTGATACCCGCGCTCTATTGAGACCGTTGCCTTTTCTGGCGTGCTGCCTTTATGGTTGCAACAGTCGTTGGATTGATTGTTTTCTTTTGTATTTTGTAACCGTTAAGGTTTTCAGCAAATAGAAAAAGGATTCAGGTACCTTCCTTCAGGGATGCGCATTGATTCTAGAAGCAACCGTTACAATAGATGTTGACTTTTGGGGAGAGCATAAAATCAGGGAAGAAGACCATTGTTGTACAAGGACGGACGTGTGGGCCAATCTGGGCTTGGGCCGCTTGAAGCTTGATCTTCAGCCGGTCAACTGGTCATGATTTCGATCAACGAAAACGTTGACCGTCTTGGGACCAAGTTTTTAATCCTACTCTTGGGCATTATTAGCTCATCAGCCTTTTATTTGGTCAACGATTGGCGTTGACCGTCTAGGTGTAAATGGGCCGCTGAGGTCTTGAGTCGTTTTCTTATTCGTGGACTAGCCTGTTACTGGCATGCCTTTCAACAACATATAAAAATATATAAATACCATCATTTTCCTATTTTACACTAATAATTTGTATTCTGGGTTGTTTATATAATGTAGATTATTATTTTTTGGTGACATATAATTAATGACCCTCTTGTTGTTTAGAGAACTATAGCAATTTCAATTATCTTATCAATTGTAGATTATTAATATTTACATTCTCATATGATAATTAGAGGTATTTTCAAGTAATTTATGAGCTAAATTATATTTGATGATTAACAAAATCTTAAATTTATTAGTGCTTATGTTGTTTAATAAATTGACTAAAAATTATACTAATGTCATCAAATATTTACTGTTTTCTAAAGAGAAGAAATAGTTTTGGTTTGGATTTGAATTTACATATAACCTAAGTTATTAAAATTTTTTCCCAATCTAAAATATTATACGATAGGTTTCAGTTATAGCTTAAAGTGTTGGGTTGAGTTAGTTTAGGTTTGACTCATTTAATACAAATTTGATCATTCGCCACCCTTACGAGTTAGTTCCACCTTAAGTTTGCCCATATGTTAATAAAATAACAAAAATGACCTAACAATTATAACATATGATAAAGTTTGGTGATTGCCATTAAGATCAAGGACCCCGATCATTTGCTATTCATAAATCGTCGGACAATATGAACTTAACCCTTGGCATGGTCCCCTGCCTATCATATAGGTTCATTAAATTGTAACCAAGTCCATATCATAATAGAAAAGATAATTACAAATACCCAATTAAATAAAATCATCAAATTTATTAAAAAAATAAAGAAAAAACTTAATATACGAGATTTTTATATTGAGCAATTCAACAACGTTTCAACTGAGCCACAAATAAACGATGGTGAATGCATTTATGACCATTACTTGATTTTTTTCAATCAACTATGTGATGATGGATAACTATGGGTTTGGGGTTGCTAAACATGATGTGCACTTTGGATTTAAATAGTTATTCGAATGGAATCAAGTTAAACTTTTGAACCTTTTAATCTAAATCTTGTATATTATAATTCTTAGTAAGATATCAAGAAATATATGACTCACTTTACAAAATATTCTCCAATATTTACATTAGAATTCTTTATTAAGAATTGAAAAATATTAAGAGGAGGAGGATAAAAAGAGATAGAGATTTGAGAATTGGAAGGCTTTGCATTAAGTTTTTCGGGATTTATAAGTATTTAGAAGGTTAATACCTATACTTGTTTTTCGGGACATTTTTATTCTTCCTCTTTTTTAGCAAAAATATATATTTTTATAACATTATTATTAATCAATATACCAGTTCTGAATAGGTATAATTGTATATTAATTGAAGAATTACATTGGTTAAACATTAATTGATCTAACCGTTACATAAGTTTTGAGTTTAATACTTGTCATCTAAATACCTTAGCTGCCTATTTTATTCTATCATTCATTCCTCGATTTATACAACCATTCATTAGGATTAATTGTTCAGATTTATAAATCAATTGATCATTCAATATCTCGATCTTTTATATTAACAACAGTCCGATTATTCAGATATTTAATAGTTTCATCGAATATTTTTTTATTTCGAGTCTAATAACTTAATTCATATTTTTTCATAAGCTTACGGTTTGAGGGCCCAATATATCAATGGGTCAGGTCAACCTTATCTTAGACTGTATCCAAGACTAGCCTTTATACTTAAAAGTTGAATTTAAACTTTGAGTATGTCAAAATAAATATCCGAATGGTTTGCTTCAAATGTTATTCAAATGCTCCTTTCGATAGAATCTTAATCAATACACATTAACTACTAATTTATCTTGTCAATTAGAACTTAGTTATTTGCGTTATTAATCAAGATTCTTTGGCAATTTTACTATTTTTCTTTACTTTAAAAGGCCTCATTTTGTAGCTTGTATATAATTATAAAATGAGCTACTTTCAGTTGATCTATGAATGCCATCCGAAGGATGGTCTCTGGATTCCTTTTGTGAGGAAATTTGTAGAAATAATGGGAACCCTTGAGGTTCTAATTGTTCGCCTTTATCCCAATATTATTAGATATATCGTAATATTGTACATCTTTTTTCATCAATGAAATATTCAATTAGATGCCCGTATAGTTAAAGTGGTATTTTACTTTAACCAAGAGAGCAATTGGATTTTTCTAACTTCTAGAAAGGGGTTCAAAATAAGTAGTAAGAACCCAAACTTAATGAAGAATTAGAAAGATATATTCTTCTTCATCAAAGGCCCTAATAATTGGATTTTGTTAAATAAATATGGTGATGTTAATTTAGTATTTTCTGGTCCAACTGTTGTTTATGAATGTACTATGATTAGATCTCAGGTTCATCTAATAAAAGACAATGTCTTTGAATTACACAAATCAGTAATTTTTAACTCAAGTTGCTTTAGATACTGTTAATTTATATGTTATTGTTGGGGGAGAGTTGTTATTGGTATACTTTCTTGACCTTTAAGGGGAGAAATGATGGCATTTTCATAAATTCTCCTCCTAGGATTATCTCTAATCAGCCTAATGTTCAAAAAACAACTTCACCAACTCTTCATTCAGACAATGATGAGGTTTTGAAGGTTGTGGATGAGGTTTGAGTCGAGATAGTTGAGATGGGAGTAGGAGGATTTGTTCAGCCAACAACTCGAGCCATTATCTTTTCTTTTACCTATCCTTTAGAGGAGATGCCGGTCTTGAATTTTGAAGAACGGATTCCCATCAATCCTTTAAGTAAAGAGCATGGTTTTCTGTATCATTCATCACATGAGGATGTGCCAATCAATGCTCCTATATCTGTTGAGGCATTACCTAGTCAATCTGTATCTGTTAGAGAGTTTGCCAATTATTTGTTACCATTCTCTCCAAATTCTATGGGTTAAGGCTTCGCAAGGAGTTCTAAGTTTTGAAATTCCTTTATGTAGTAGGCTTGTGCCTCGTTTTTGCTAATCCTGACCCTGTTGAATCATCGTCATCATATTTTGTATTCAAAGAGGTTTATCCAACCCAAGAGGTAACTTCCGAGCCTTTAATTTTAAGCCATTTATTTGTATTCAAATTGCTAATTCAAACTTTTCTGCGGTCCAAAAACCCGATGTGGGAGATAAGGAGCAAGTTGTATAGTCAAGTCATTGAGTTTGAACGTCTGTCTCGTTCTCAAATTAATCATTCTGTGGTTGGAGTTTGGAATGTGGAGTTATAGTTGGCGAAATTAGGGCGTCAAAACAGATCAATCCATCTTGAGATAGAGTTAGCCAAGTGGATGCATAGGTCTTGCGATTATGCTGATCAAGTTACTCATGTCAAAGACCGAGTTAGTTTTTTTAAGAATAGAGCTCTTGAAGCTAAACAACGCTTGACAATAGCTATTGAGAACGTAGATGGACTATGAGCGGATTGCTTAAAGCTAAGAAGCTATTTAGCAAGAATATCCAACTCGAAGAAATTGACTCTCTATTCGATTCAAAGAAGGAATCAATTTTTGTAAGAAGATAGTCTCCTTGGTAGCTATTGACTTTCTTACTAACTACTTGAATGTCAGGAATTTTGGAATTTCTATAACTTCTGATGTCATGAATTTAGAGAAACATGAGAATTCTCCAACCTTGAGGTCTAGCCCCAAGTATTAACCGTAGGATTGCCGAGCAATTCTGTCCTTGAATTTTATAACCCTATATTGTACTTGTGAGTAAGGATGATGTAAATTATTTTTTAATATATATATTCAGATTTTTCATCATCAAATATTCAACATTCTTCAATTGATGTTAATCGGTTGATTTAGCCCCCAAGCATATGCATAAAAGTTTTTAACCATTAGATGGATGAATTGATTATTAACTAAATCATTTGGTTATTGTCACTTATTAGATAACCATAAGATGGTTGGACTAATTGCAATCTAAGCCTTTCGGTTACCATCGCCAGTTAGGTTAGCCCATGTATATTGACTATTTGACTAATTGCGTGTATCCCATGAAAGGGTGTTTTGACACTTATGTGTAGAAGGCATCCCTATGGTTTAATAGGTCAGACAACTGTCACTTGTTTAGTCCCAGTTGACTTTATTCAGCCAATGTTTGACCACTCAAAAGGAAATCAAATGTTTATTTTTTAAGCACCCAAGTCTTTTAAAATTATCAGTGTATGACCATACTTGAAGCTGTATGATTTTATTGAACTTACATTGTGCCATTTCACTAAGTGCAGTTTATAGACATTATGCTTAAATTAATTATCTAACTTAGGGTCAGTAATAATTATATTAATTGCATAGAAGTATAAGCATTAACAAAAATAAATTAAAAAATTAATTATATTAATGATGTGAAAGAATAAATTACAACATATAAACACCCTAGGGCAGGACATATTGTATCTTCTTAGGCTAAGCTCTTTATTGGTAGTATTTTTTGAGGTGAAGGGCATTTCAAATTTGAATAACAAACTTTTTATTTTAAGAATGTAATTTATATGCACCATTATTGATACTAGAAATGATCTCTTCAAAATTGAAAATAAATTATTCTCGTGTGCCAACTTCCCCGTTGTTTCGATATTCCTTAATACCAAATCACCAACTTTGAAAGTTTGCACATTTACCTTCTTATTGTAATACCAAGAGACTCTTTGTTGGTAGGTTGCTGCCCAAGTATATGCCATTTCTCTATTTTCCCATAAAAGATTCAAGTTTTATCTCAAGAGTTGAGAGTTTTGATCTGAAATAAAGTTTTTCACTTGGCAATTTCATATTCCTATTTTCACTGGGGTAACTGTTTCTATTTCAAAGCATAGATTGAAGGATTATTTCTAAGTGGGCTATCTTAAAGCCGTTCAATATGACCAAAATACAAATGGAAGTTCATCTATCCAAACACCTCTAACTTTGTCCAACTTGATTTTTAATTTATTTACTATCACAAATTTATTACTTTTACTTGTTCATTTATTTGTAGGTATAAGATTAATATGCTGAGCAATCTAATTTTGAGGTCATTGTAATATTTTGCAAACCTTTTGCCAGAGAAGTCGATATCATTATTGGTTACTATGATCTCCAATATCTCAAATCTTTAAATGATATTTTGGTGCATAAATTATGTCAGGTTTTGCTTAATAATCTTGGACAATAGAAAAGATTCAACCCATTTACTAAAGTAATCTACCTCAACAATAATAATTTTTTTTTGGTCCAATTGTTATACGAAATGGATCTAATATGTCCGGTCAACACCATGCAAATAGCTAAGGAGCTTGCAAAACCTGAAATTCTGTATATGGTTGCTTGGTATATTACCATGAATTCGACAATTCCTGTATTTTTATTAAGCTCCATTGCTTCATTTTTTATTATTGGCCAATAGTAACCCTACCTTATAATTTTGAAGGTAAAATATTTGTTTCCTAAATGTACTCTATATGTTACATCTCAGAATTTAGTAGGTTTAACTAATTATTATTTATAAGGTAAAAAATTTTAAATAATTTTAATAATAATTTTTGAGGTGAAGGGCATTTCAAATTTGAATAACAAACTTTTTATTTTAAGAATGTAATTTATATGCACCATTATTGATACTAGAAATGATCTCTTCAAAATTGAAAATAAATTATTCTCGTGTGCCAACTTCCCGTTGTTTCGATATTCCTTAATACCAAATCACCAACTTTGAAAGTTTGCACATTTACCTTCTTATTGTAATACCAAGACTCTTTGTTGGTAGGTTGCTGCCCAAGTATATGCCATTTCTCTATTTTCCCATAAAGATTCAAGTTTTATCTCAAGAGTTGAGAGTTTTGATCTGAAATAAAGTTTTTCACTTGGCAATTTCATATTCCTATTTTCACTGGGGTAACTGTTTCTATTTCAAAGCATAGATTGAAGGATTATTTCTAAGTGGGCTATCTTAAAGCCGTTCAATATGACCAAAATACAAATGGAAGTTCATCTATCCAAACACCTCTAACTTTGTCCAACTTGATTTTTAATTTATTTACTATCGTCAAATTTATTACTTTTACTTGTTCATTTATTTGTAGGTATAAGATTAATATGCTGAGCAATCTAATTTTGAGGCTGTTGTAATATTTTGCAAACCTTTTGCCAGAGAAGTCGATATCATTATTGGTTACTATGATCTCCAATATCTCAAATCTTTAAATGATATTTTGGTGCATAAATTATGTCAGGTTTTGCTTAATAATCTTGGACAATAGAAAAGATTCAACCCATTTACTAAAGTAATCTACCTCAACAATAATAATTTTTTTTTGGTCCAATTGTTATACGAAATGGATCTAATATGTCCGGTCAACACCATGCAAATAGCTAAGGAGCTTGCAAAACCTGAAATTCTGTATATGGTTGCTTGGTATATTACCATGAATTCGACAATTCCTGTATTTTTATTAAGCTCCATTGCTTCATTTTTTATTATTGGCCAATAGTAACCCTACCTTATAATTTTGAAGGTAAAATATTTGTTTCCTAAATGTACTCTATATGTTACATCTCAGAATTTAGTAGGTTTAACTAATTATTATTTATAAGGTAAAAAATTTTAAATAATTTTAATAATAAATTAAAATTTTCAAAATTCAGATGTGACAAAATAAAATACATGACCTAACAAATCAAATCTGTACATACGAATAGCCAAGGATTATGCAAAACCTGAAATTCTGTATATGGTGGCTTGGTATATTACCATGAATTCGACAATTCCCGTATTTTTATCAAGCTCCATTGCTTCATTTTTTATTATTGGCCAATAGCAGTCCTACCTTATAATTTTGAAGGCAAAATATTTGTTTCCTAAATGTACTCTATATGTTACAGCCCGAAATTTAGTAGGTCTAACTAATTATTATTTATGAGGTTAAAAATTTTAAATAATTTCAATAATAAATTAAAAATTTTAAAATTCAGATGTGACAAAATAAAATACATGACCTAACAAATCAAATCTGTACAGGACTTTATCAGATAACTGTTCGAATAATATAAATATGAGTTACTCCAAAACATCATTGGGAGGTACCAAACTCACCAGATCGTGTAACGCCTTGTCAGATCTTGTCCAACTTCAACTAAAATCTAAGCCTTCCGCTTTGAAAGTGAGAAAATAAAAAAATAATAGTCAAAGATTCACCAAATATCGTTATATACATGTATAAAATAGTACATGTAAATTAGAGAAAGTGCTCATATAAAATCCAATAAATACTGCCATATATATTGAAACCACTGCACACCTACAGTAGATGCAAATCAAAATGCAATCTGCATATCATAACGGCTACGTTTTACACCAACAGCTCTGAGCCATCACATATTATTATATTGGCATCTGACTACATTTTAGGCTTATAACTCTCTGCCACCTTTGCATTATTATTGAATAATGACTATATTTTAAACCTACAACTCTCAACCATTACATATTATTGATTTTATTAGCTCGACTATATTTTAGGCCTATAACTTTCAGCCATCTAATATCTAATATTGGCTACATTTTAGGCTTACAATTCTCGGCCATCCAATATCCAACGTCGGTTACATTTTAGGCATGTAGCTCTTAATCATCAAATATCCAACATCGGCTATATTTTAGGCATGTAACTCTCAGCCATCCAATATCCAATATCGGTTACATTTTATACCTTTAACTTTTGGCCATCTCATATCACTGGATCCCACATCAACCCTCCAACGCCTCGGACCACCATAGTCCCACACATATACCGACCCATCATGGCCTCAAACAACCATGGTCCCACACAAATTAATCCATCAAGTCTCGGACCACCATGGTCCCACACAACCATCCTCTCATTCTTGCCCTTCATTATCTCTGCTCCACCACCTATTTCTCTGCCTGCCAAAACCTCCTATTCTATAAGATTTCGGACCGGCACAATTTAAAACCACTACTTCTCGGCTGAGTTCCTACACAATGACTTTCGGATGCTAGAAAAATTCTCCAAAATTATAAAATCTGACAAAACCTCCAATTCAACCGGTAAATCATACATACATGTACATAATAAGCAAATTAGGTGTGTAAAAATAACATATATGTTAGTAAAATTTTTAAACAGTAATCAAACATGATCTGATATGAAATTAGACAAATGATAGAGTTAGAGGAAACTTGCATCAGCTACATACCAAGTAAATTTGATAAAAGGATATTTCGAGATACTCAAATCGCACATTTCTCTCTTCTTTGCGCTCGCCCTTTTTCTCTCTTTCTATGCGGCTTCTCTCTCCTTTGTGAGCATCGTTGCCTCTCTAGCAAGCCGCCGTTGGCCTTCTCGGTGCACTTTCTCTCTCCTCATTGTGCGCTGGCATTGCCTCTTCTCCTCATGCGCAACCCTCATCTTTCTCTCTCCTGTCACGTGTCTCTCACCGCACCGCTCACCCTCGCTGCCCCCTCCTTTCTTCCTTCTTCTCCTTCGTCGCACAACCCTCTTCTCTCTTACACGGATCTTCTCTCTCTATTTCTCCTCCCTCTCTCTCCATTCCCTTTTCTTTCATTTCATTTCTTTTCTTCCTGCTTCTGCCCAAAGTCGCACCATCTTTCTTTTATTTCTCCTCTTTTATTATTATTATCATTATTATTATTATTATTATTTTATTTTTATATTTTTCTTTTTTTTTCTTTTTTTTTATAATCTAATGCACCTAATTAATCCAAAATAAATCAAATGGGTGTTCAAAATATTACATTACACTTTTTTGAGAGTGAAATCAGCTTCTGTTGGAGTCAGGCATCATGTAGGGTATCAAATTAACTCTTATATATGGTGACCCGTCTACTAGAGTATACCTACCAGCCATTTTTTAAATACGTTTAACCACTATGAAATTACTCAGAAGCATTCCACTTTCAAGGTACTCTAAGTATGAAATCATCCAAGTTACCTCATTTATCACTTGAAAAGCTTATCTTGTTTCTTGATACTAGGCCTTTGAAACATCTCTCTCATATCTCAAGTATATTGCTTTGGACAATAAAATGTTGCTATCTTGGAAAGTCAATCACCTTTCTAATTATCTTTTCTTGAGATATGGATAACTTCAACTTTATTGAGGGTAATAAAAGATCTCGTACCGTGAAGAGATATTTGTCCAAGTCCGGGTTGAATACTTCAAATTATTTAACACTTGATTAACCATCATCTCAAAATATTTGTAGACAATCAGCTTCTTGCTAGAATATTCGTTATCCAACTTTAAATCGGTTAACAGAGCCTCATTTTTCATCATATTGTTGGTAGCGTGGAATCTAAATGTGGCCAAGTGTTTTATTTTGAATCATTCGGGTGAAGTTAATACCATTTTGGCAATGCTACCTAATTGTAAAGATGTTTCGTCAATATGCCGCTTCCATGCGAGCAATGATCCTTCCAGAGTTGCCTCCATGTATTTGCCTATTTCTTTTGAGATCGTGGTGGTTGTTTCAATAACAAAGTTTGTGAGAGCTTGACCCTTTATGGAGAGTTGTGCTCTAAATTCTATGTCAAACTCGCATAAGTCGATCAACTATTTGATCAAGCGTTCGGATACTTTTGGCTTCTGCTAGATTCTTTTTAATGGTTAATCGGTCAAAATAATAGTCTTATTGGCTTGAAAATATAGTCAAAGCTTTCTTGAAGTTAAAACTAGGGCCAAGGCAATCTTTTCTATTTGCCCATATTGAGTATTTGTGTCTATTAGGTTTATACTGACATAGTATACCGATCATTTAATACCTACCTCTTTCCTAACCAGAACAATGCTAAAGTCTATTTTTGAGATGGCCAGGTAAAGAAACAATTCATTGTTCTCTTTGGGATAAGTTAATAAAGATGGATGTGCCATATTTTCTTTTAACTCTCAAAAAACTTGTAAGTACTCATTCGTTCACTAAAAATTATTTGTCTTTACTCCTCTTAATGCCAAAAATATGGGAGATATTTTTCAACTAGCTTTACCAAAAATCATGATGGATCGGCTAGTGTTTCGATTAAGCTCTAACTTTTCTTGATAGTCTAGGGTGGCTTAATGTCTATTACAACTTTTATCTTCACTAGATTTTCCTCTATCCGTATTGTGAGACAATGAAACCCATGAACTTACCGGAAGTCACCCCGAAGACATATTTGGTTAGATTTCACTTCATTCTATATGTTTAGAGCATTTCAAATATTTTGACAAGATCGTTAATACGATCATTGATAAGTATACTTTCAATAAGTATGTCAGTAATATACACATCCATATTTCTCTCGATATGCAATCTAAACATTTTGTTCACCAGCCTTTGGTATATTGTACTAGTATTTTTTAATTCAAATGGCATTACTTTATAATAGTAAGTTTCCTAATCGGTCATGAATGAGACCATCTCTTCATTTTCTGAATTTATCTAAATTTAGTTATATCCGAAATAAGTATCTATAAAACTAAGTAGTTGGTATCTAGACGTTGAATCTACCATTTGATTGATCATTGAAAGTTGTAAACCATCTTTCAAATGTATTTTATTCACATTTGTAAAATCGGTGCACATTATCCATTTCCCATTGATTTTTTATTTGACAAGAATGATGTTAGACAACTAATCCAAATAATTTACTTTCCTAATGAATCTTGCATTAATTAACTTCTTGACCTCTTCACGTATTGTTATGAGTTTTTCTACAAAAAAAGTTTCATCTTTTTTATCTAACAGGTTTATGTCCCAGCATGAGGTTTAACTTATGAACCATTATTTATGTTGGAATACCTAGTATGTAGGCCAAAGTCTAAGTGAAGATGTCCACATTATTCTATAAAAACTTAATTAACCTCAGATCCTAGTTTAGTGTGGAGCCGAAACATATTTATCCAGGTTTATCAAATTCAAAGAAATTTGGAGAGATGATACTCTGAGTTGTGTATATTTGAGATAGGCCTTATCCTAAAGATCAAACTCCTCAACTTGTTGGGATGGTGCCGGGCTAGTGATTTATGTCAAATTACAATTTTGTCCAATGACCTGATTTCCATTGGCTTATCCAATCCAATAACTAGGTGGAAAATTTATTTTAAGATGCAGGATTAAAGTGACCACTCTGAATATTGTTAAGTACAGCTAGCCTAATATAACATTGTAAACTGATGGAAGATTAACAACCCGAAAGATTAGTATATGGAAGGCCATTTTTGATATACCCGTAATGTAACCTCCAGGTATGTTATTCCCTTCACTTAAGTCGGTTCATTGTTAATTTCATACAGTGATTCATTCGATAGTTCCATTTGATTGATTTTAATACTTAGTTTAATGAACGCATCGAAAGAAAAAATATTCCTTAAACTTTCATTATCTATAAAGACTCATTTTAATTGATAGTTGTAAATTATATCTGAAACGAGTATAGATATAACAAGAGAATCAGAATGAGAAAAAATTATATATACCATATTATCATTATTAAAACTAATGACATCATTTTTTACTCATAATTTTTATCTCTTGATAAAAGAAGCCTTCCTAGCATGATCTAGAACCTTATTACTGGCGGGTCTGGTTGATACCATATAAATGACTCTTTCTACTACTCAATTTTATGGTTTCTCAATTTGCTCTCGTCATCCTTATCATTACTTGTGGCAAATTCAGGGTTTTGTATATATTTCTTGAGGTACCCATTTTTGTATTAGGATTTCAATTTCCTTTTGTAATGTTTGAAAACCTTTAGTATTATGTTCTGAATATTAATGATAGAAATAGTACTTAGACCAATCACCTCCTTCCGAGTTCTAAATTGGCTTGGGCCGCATTAGAAATTTTTTATTCTGTACCTATATTAGAACATTTCTCTAAGTATCATCCAATTATGTGAAATTCAGTGACTTGTACTATCTATGAATACTCAGCTCAATTCTTTATTGTTTTCTATGATTTCGCGTGACAGAGCTATTATTGTATCTTTTCTTCCTTCTACCATTTGATCCTAGATGACTCACATAACTCGTGCATTTTGTCCCCTTTGTTTTCTTAGTCTTTTCTATTGCAATGAGAGTTTGGGTAATAGCATATATGTCCAAAAATGTCTTGGAGTCCTACTAAATTTAATAATTTAAAAAAAAGTTACCCAACTTGTATGATAACTATGAAGGCATTTACCTTCACCTCATTAGAAAATTTTGATATACCTCTAACCTTAGCATTAAATTTGGCAAGAAAACACTTTGGGCTCTCATTTGGAGCCTGTGGGACTACGACAAGGTGTTATGACTGTTTCTCTTTTCTCTAGTTAGAGGCAAATTATAAAATAAATTAGTTTATCAATTATTGAAAAGATTGAATGAAATTTAGTCCTAGTTTGGAGAATCAAATTCTCATGTTTTCCTTTAAAGTTAAAAAGAAGTAGAGGTATAGCATGACATTCTTCAAAATTTGGAAACTTAGCAATGTTTGGAAGTGGACTAAATGATTCATTAGAACAATGCTTTAGTTATAGGACTCAAGTATCAACATTTTAAATTTGCCAGGGAGTCATTGCCTCTTTATCTCCTTAGTAAAAGGTGTGCAACTCAATTTGATCGTTTGTCCAACAGTATTTTCTAAAAAAAACTACTATTTGACTCTTTTTATTCTCTCCTCCATCTTAGTTGTGGAGGCGATTCTTTTGACGTTGAGAAATATTCTTAATTACAAATGATTAAAAGATACACCTATTACTCGTTTAGTTAGGAGGGCTTTGGGCATGGTGCTACATGCCCCTCTTCGATAGATGGGCACTTAGAATCTTGGGTGTATCGAGGATTCTATTGCATAGGGCTCTCTTTCCTAACTTTGTAGTTTAAGCATCTGTTGAGTCGGGAAGGAGTAATGTAAACAGATGCCTCGAGAGCCTTTAAAATTTTTGATTGAGTGTTGCCTCCCTTTGAGATGATTTTTTTTTTTCTACCATCTTCAAAAGGTTGATGCAGTGTCTAAAGAATTTTGGCTTGAGTTTGGCTCTCAATTTTGTCCTATACGGACTTTCATATCTTTAAATGTCTTGAAACTCAACAGTGAGGGCTCTAATATTATGATTGATTGATGGGTGGGGACTTTTGGAATTGCCTTCCTGTAAAGCAAAGCCATGGGATGGGCCATCCTTTGTTGATTGGCTCAACCATCCCTATGCTTGCGTATTCATCATTTTTACTTTGTTGAAGGTAAGAGTTTTTTTTTTTTCAGGTGGGTAAGATTTTGATCAGGTAGGAATAAATAATTTAAACAGATGACACCAATGATGTGTATCTTGAATTTAGATAGTTTTCTAAATAAAATTGAGTTGGAACTTCAATCCTTTTAATTTGAATATTATATGCCACAATACTTAATAAGAAATTAAAAGATACAAAACTCGTTTATCAGAATATCCTCTAATGCTTAAATTAAAAATCTTTCTTACGAAATGAAAGATATTAAGAGGAGTGGGATGAAAAGAGAGAGATTTGGGAATTTGAGAGCTTTACTCCAAGATTTTTTTTGGATTTGCAAGTATTTAGAAGGTTAATACTTTGTATCTAATTTTTTGGACATTTTTTCTGCCTCCCCTTTGTTCAGGAATAAGAAGTGTTTTTATAACATTTTACCAATCAGTATACCCTTACTTAAGAGGTATGCTTGTTTATTAATTGAAGAATTATGTTAATTAAAAATTGAATAATTAAACTGTTATGTAAATTCTAAATTTAATAGTTAAAGGATTGTCTATTTGATTCAATTGTTCATTCATCGATTCATATAATTGTTTGTCAAGATTAATCATTTGAAGTTATTAACCGATCAGTTATTCAGCACCTCTTTTATATTACCAATAATCTAGCCATTCAATTATTTGATAATTTAGTTGACTATTCTTCTATTCTAGGTCTAATAACCTAATTGATTCATATTTTTTCATGGGCTTATGAGTCAAAGGCCTTAAATATCAATCGGTCTTATTAATTTTATCTTAAACCGTATCCAATAAAATTAATAAATTTTGATATAACATTTGTTACCTAATTCTTGGTAGAAAGGTAGATTTATAGAGATGACACGAAAGATATCAACATTACAGATAATGAGAGTAGGATGATTGGATGCGTTCGCCTAAATGAAATCCATGCTTGCTATGATATACGAGGGTTCATTTTTATTTTATATAATATAGATTTATCTACCATTCATTTTTGAGAAAATGGATAAAAAATAGTTAAAAAATAATTTTATATGTTTCGACGTTTGAAAATTTTTTATAAAATATTATATAAAAATTAAAATAGAATTATTACTTTTGTAAAATTTTTTGTTTTATTTAAAATTATTTTTAATTTTTTTATTTTATTAAAATTCTTTTAAATCCAAATAAACCATTAAAACTATGTGCATAACAAAATTGTTGCTTTTGTGATCAAAGATTCAAACACTAACAATTGAAATTATTTACTGATTGTTAAGGAAAAATATTGGCCAGTCAAAATAGCTAGAGGCTTCAACAGTATGGCAAACAGTATTTTGTGGGGGCAAATTTGGGATTTTTTTGATAGATTTTAACCCGTTGTCCTATAAAAATATCAAAATTAAAGAATATCGAAATAATTTTTAGAGTATCGAGAAGACCTTTTCATAGTACGAGAGGACTCGACCGGATGCACCTCTTAGATATAAGTTATCATGTCCACAGTGAGTTCTAGATGGTCAAATTCAACCCTTTAATTAAATTATGATTTAACTCGACCCAAAATTTTCTTAAAATGATCGAGTGAGAGTACAAAATAAATATTAGCAAAAATTTAAAAAACCCCCCAATATATTATCTGATCCTAAAATCGAATTTATAAATTTATTATTTTATAATTAATTTAAATTAAATTTTTTATTATTATTAACACTCAAAAATTTAATTATTTAATTCACTTATCTAAATACTCAAAATGAATGCCGGGACAGAATCCTGTAAATCAATTATCGTTAAACGACTTGAAATAATATAAAATTAAATCATAGGATTTAAATATCATGCCTAAAAGTGACTCCATATATCAATTAATTTTGAATTATATATAAGTAAAAATGTATCACAACTATATATTAGAATATTGAAATTATAAACTCAATAAGAAATATTCTTTAAACTACTATAATTTTACCATCATCATCATTGACCCGATATAATATAAACTGAAATATACAATAATCTCAAAATAAATCAAATACAAATCTGAATATAAATTATTATGAAATAAAATTTTTAAACCTCATTTGTCCAATCCTACAAGTAAATTCAAACTCGCTAATTTAGAATGTTAGCAAAATAAAACCAAAAGTGGACCAAATACTTAACAAATCATATACAATTTTATATGTTGATATATAAATTAACGAAATATGTTAGAATTATGCCAGTCTGAAATATAAATACTAATAGTCAATTATGCCAGATTTGTATCCCCAAATTCATAACTAAACATATCAAACGGTATGAATATATAAAGTATATTGGAATTATATTAACATACAAAAAGGATTACAAATTAGTGATAATTTTACTAATAAAAGACAAATATTAAACTTTGAGTAATAATTATTTTTATATAATAAAAAATCATATGAGACTATTTAAGATCCGAGTATGAACTGACTACTTAAAATCCTTATAAATTAAGCCAAATGTCACTTTTTTATTTTATGAATAATAAGTTTAA
This sequence comes from Nepenthes gracilis, assembly GCA_033239525.1. Taxonomy (NCBI): domain Eukaryota; kingdom Viridiplantae; phylum Streptophyta; class Magnoliopsida; order Caryophyllales; family Nepenthaceae; genus Nepenthes; species Nepenthes gracilis. The sequence goes on along the minus strand of BSYO01000016.1, from coordinate 14,022,153 downwards.
CCTTTAATTTATAAATAATATATTAGGATATATCAAAATATATTTTGATAATTCTTTATAATGGTTCATACTTAGTCAAATTAAAAATTTAACTTAAATATAAATATTTTTTTAATTTTTCTCATACATGAGAAAAATACTTTCTTTATCAAAATTTATGTAAATTTTTTTAAAATTTTTTTAAATATGTAACATGTGATAAAATTATGGACACAAAAAACTAATAAAGTAAAAACCAAAGACATATAAAAGTTTAAATGCATAATTTATAAAATTATAGAACCTAATATGTAAAAAATGTAGTGACTTAGCATAGTTTAAGTAATTTTTTTAATTATAAATATATATAAATAATTATGTGATAAGTTGAGATAAGTAGAAATATATAATTAAAATTTAAAAACAGATCAAAATGTTTAACAGAGAATTAAATTTATGCAAAAATAATATTACAAAAATTCATAACTCAAGCATGATTTGCATGGATTCAATATATGTGCTTTATAACAATTTATGAAATGAAAGTAAAATTTTATACATGTAAGGTATAAAATAATTTAAGTATAAAATTAAAATATGTATAAAAATTTAAAATAATAAATATTTAAAAAAATTAAAAATAAACAGTAACAAAAAAAGAAAGAGTTTAGATACACTTATATTTATTTAATTCCTAACAAAAAATTCTTGATTTCACCTTAAATCCTCACTTTCTTTTTCTTTTCTGTGTTCTTCTCTTTTATTTCTCTCTCTTCTTTTAAAATTTCAGCTAAAGCGAATCAAAATTAACCAACGTATCTATTTATAAAAAAAATTGACGCATCTGCAACTATTATGTGTGAATTAGACATCGATACACTATTTGCGCTGTGCACGAGCACTCTTGTGCACGTATCAAGCATCAATATTTTGCCCCAAAGACGCATGTGCTCTACTTGAGCGCATATTATGAATAAATATTCTATCTAAAATACACTCATGTATGGATCAGGTAATATTCAACCTAACTTAGGCTAATTAAAAATAATATTTTGACTTAAAATCTCAATTATTTTTAATAATTTATTAATTTAATTAAATTAATCTCCAATCATATTACATGACAATAATAAAAATAAAGTGTCATATTTCATTAGGTGAAATCAATTATATAAGCTCTTCCTCAACACAGGCCCATAAGATGACCAGACGACTGGCTCGTGGGTCACAACAGGCCGAGAACGCCTCTCATTAATGCGTGATTAAACGGGTTCGGTACATGATTGGCTCGGCTGCATTAACTTCAAACGCAGGAAGCTCAGCATATTTAGGATACCGCACGTGCACTGGGCAGGTACGGAACAAATTTACATTAAGACTCCAACCGGCCACGGTGGGGCAGAGAAATACTCACTCTTGGGACCCATCGATTATTATGATTATATGACTATTAAAAAATATTTTAAAAATATTTATTTTAAAATTATATATTTTATTTATTTTTTTGGGTATAATAATATAAAAATTAATAAATATTATGTTAATCAAAATTACCGTAGATGTGTGTTTCAAATGCTATTTTATGCCTATATAGTGGTTGCAAATTAAATCTCTCTATAGTTAGAATGAATTTTTACCACTTTGGTCGATTTAATGTAATGTTAATTAAAAGTATAATTAATTTTTAAATTTATTTTGTACCAAATTATTTTAAAATTTTTCTATATTTATATCTTAATTTTTTTCATTCGGCCATAAATATCGTATTTCTTTATAATTTTTCCTTTGGCCGATGTTTTATGTGTCATAGTCACTGATTGGTTAGGTAAACCCAACCCGAAAAGAAAAATCGCTCAACCGCTCCATCTTATCTATATAGGTAGTTCCGACGGTTATCCTTTGGAAACAATTTAGCAAGCGGTTAAAACTGCTTGCCTATTCTATAAATATCCCTTTGGTCCCAATAAAAAGAGCCTCGAGGAGAAAAAGAAGGAGAAGATACCAAAGAAGGTGGAGATAAAAGGATGATAGATTTTATCCTATCCCCTAGATATCTCTCCTACCAAATAGTCAAACTCCTCATGAGTCTATCCAAGGGATATTCATTTAGGAGAACTTTCATTTAGTGTCCAACCATTTTTCAAGAAAACCCCAGCCAATTAAGACGTCCCTCTATATGGAGCGCATCTGAGACACTCTACGGTGGGCGCACCTCCAAGCCGTCTATCTTTCAGACGCACCCAAACGCTCAATCCATCGATATATGCATCTACGCATTCTTCTTATTTCTTTCTATTCTCTTAAAAAGGTATCTAATTTGAGCGTCGAAAGGTATACGGTGAGAGTAATTTTCATAGTCCTCTAACCTCTCATTTTCAATTGTGTTGTGCGGAGTTTAGATTTGAGGTTATGGGGACCGGATCCGTATCAAATCAACTCAGCATGAAGATCTGATTCGCAACCTCTAATCCGTAAAATAACCCAAATTCATAGTACGCAACAGTCACGTTAAATGTCATTCATTCATTTTTTTATAAGTATAATTTTTAAATATTTACGAATGTTATTATTTCTTATGTTATCTTTAATTTTGATTCTATTCGCCTACATTAAACTTCACATTAGTATAATGTTTAATTTTTACATATATTGTCGATTATCTAATATTATGTTCCATAAAGCATATAAATTTAATTACTGTCTTATACTTTTTTTAACTTTAATAAACATTACAGTTATAAAACAGAACCATTATTGCTATTCAAATATGCATTATTAATCATATATGTTATGTCATTATTAATATTTTTAATTTTTTCAGTTATGACCCAAGTATTTATTTTCATATTACGTGCAATAAATAATTTGGTCACCACCATTGGGGCCACCACTGGCCATTGCCAGCCTCTACAATTAAGTGAATTGAATTGTCATTCTTCATACAAGCTAAATACTGTAACAGTGATATCATTAATTATTTTTAAAATATTTTTTCCAATATATATATATATATATATATATATATATATATTTCATTTAAATCTTATTAATTTTTATAACAAATATTAATTTTTAGCTAATAAATTATTACTGTTGAAATTAAAGTAACTAAAAGTCATTTTACTTCGCTGAAATTCTAAAAATATGTGAGATAACCGATATTAGATTTTTTTTTGAAAAATTAAAATTTATCTAACTATAATTTTGTTATTTGGCTGTGTGTAAAATTGAAATTTAATTTCTTGAATTCAAAATTTATAAGAGAAAACTCTTTGTAGTATTTTGGGAGAATATAAAGAAATATAATTTTAATATTAAAAATTATTTATTCATTAGATATAATCAAATTTAGACTTATAAGAGTAAATAAATAAATTATTTTTAATTGGTTGGGTCAAGCTGAATTAGAATAAGCATAATTTTAATTTTTTATTATTTAGAAATTATATAAAAATATTGATGGGTTCAGAACCATAAGTAGACCAAGAGCTCGAATTGCAGCAAATGAATGGCCCATTAGAGATTTCTCCAAAGCCTAGTGTAAGGCACTAAACGGGCCGCATCATCGCCGAGCAACTCTAGTTCAACAAATCTTCTTAAGATTCCACATCACTCAAATTGGTAAGGGCGACTTCATGGATTACACTATAAATGCGAACGCCATAGCAAACTCCTGGAAAACTCCAAAAGGATTTAGCAAAATCCGCAACCGCGGCCTGTCAGCCACTTTCTTATAAGTGCATCTCCATAAGTTGCCTGCTGGTCAAGCGCACTTTAGAAGCCCTACTCCTGCCCTCCATCTGGAAGGCCTTTTGTCCAAGTGCTATGCTATCCATCCAATAGGCCCTCCCTCTACATACCATGCCATCCATCCATGAGGCCCTCCGTCCGGGCGCCATGTCCTCTATCCAGGAGGCTTTCCTTTTAGCGCTAACCTCCAAGCCGCCCCTTTGCCGTGATTACTTTCCATCCGAAGTTTCAATCCGGTGCCCCACCTGGATTACCATTGCACTTTGCTGGACCCCTGAAGACTCATAAGATTTCAGCGTACTGTCGAAAGCAAGTTAGGACACCCTTAAGGGTGGTAGTGCCCTCAGCCCCTCGCATGAGGCATTCCACGCCAGAAGGTATTGTCGGTGCGCCGATCGAGGTAGGTAGCTAGCCAGAACGTCCTCGAGGGTGGCGGAGCTCTCAGCCCCCTACATGCAGTGTCCCCCACCAGAAGATGCTGGCTTCAGGACTGTCGACACGAGCGGCTAGTCCTCCTGCTAATGGGGGCCATGCTTGGCCTCAATGATCCTCCAGAGCAAGGCGCACCAGCTGCAACCCCAGGTTAGAAGGACGATACCACGACGAAGTCTCTCATCAGTCCAGTGCGTAGCAGTAAGTCCTGCACAAGCTATCGTGGTTCTCGCGATGGGGAGCTTGACATGCTCAACCCACTACCCATAGCATCATAACAGACATCGTCCATCCGAGTGCCATACCAACCTTGGTTACCCGAGGTCTTTTCGACCAACGATAGAGCCCAAGCAGCTAGCAAGGTAGACCGCTCAACACTGCAGTAAGACATTGGTCGACAAACCCTAATTGGAAGAACAAGTCCCACGGAGCCTAGAGGCCGTAACCTAGAGTGCCGGTAGAAGAGCCTCGGCCACCCTCTGGAATAGTGTGCACAAGACGCGCACCTAGGACGGATAACTAGTCCCAAAGGCATAGCATGCCCTCCATCACAAGCATCGATACCAATTTCATGCCGAATCTTCATAAGCCTTGCATACACCATGCAGAATGCTTGAACCATACTTCAACTAATAAAATAGTTATTTTATTTGCTCATGTGAGTGCTTGCATATCATTTTATGGTATCAAACGACCTAAACTGCCTCTAAGTCGGATGAACACTCGTTCGCCTGTAACTCGACCTACGAACGATCAAAGAACCTCGGTCCCGTACTTAGCGGCCCATACAAGGTCGAATTTGAATATTGGTCTCATACCGAGTGGCCCATACGAGGTAAAATTTGAACCTCGGTCTTGTCACTGAGCGGCCCATGCGTGGTCAAACTCAAAATCTTAGAGGGCTTTTATAGCATGCGTGTATCGACCTCCTCTCGAATGAGGGAGTACCATCAATCGACGATGGTTGGTGGATTGGACCAGACGCAGGTGAGCCACAACATCCTTTGACAGAATCGAGCACCGATATGGTAACATGGGGGCAACGGCTTAGACTTCGCCACCATGAAAACTAGCCGTCCCTTGTGAGGCTCACCTACACCTGTGCGGCAATGCCCTATAGTAGGATAGAGTATAAATAGACATATACGTCTGATAAGCCTAGCAGCGATGGCCTCAAGTCTTAACCGACAATCACATTTTCTCAGCGCCACAACTTCCTGCCGATCGAAGCAAGCACAAACGGCCAGATGCATTCGATCAAGTCCAATGACGGCAGCACTCATGTTAGGCTGACAAACAGGTTCTCCCCGTGCCACGACCTCCTCCAAGCAAGAACGAGCACAGCCTAGGGAGCACACCCAGGTCAACCCCGACAGCAATGACAGTAGCACCGCTCGCTCAGCTTTCCATCTCTTTCACCTCTTACTCCTAAAGCACATCCTCACAGTGAAGCGATCCAGACTAGAGCCCGAGTTTCCTCTTCGATGGACTCTTGGATCTCGCCTAAGGCTTAGATAGCATACGGTTGAGGCAAGAGGACAACACAGGACGCTCTGGTGCCTCTGTGGCAGCGATGACAACACTCAGCCGGTGAGCAAAAAAGTATCGGATGAAGGAGTCTAGTATAAGCGACAAAAACATCAGCAATAATGGTCGAGTGGCCTTGGTTGATTCACCGAAAGGCACCTGATGACCTCAAAAGACCCAAAATGCTATATTCGCCTATGGCCTACCCAGATAACTATCCTTTGATCGAGGGCCCCCCCAAAAATCAAGACGCAAGCCCTCTACCTTGTCTAACTGGGAAGCCTATCAAGTCAGAGCAATAAGAAGCTTTAGCACCCCTCGAGTTAAGGAAGCCAATGGGAAAATTCGGGGCCGCAAAGGAAACTATCCGTCTGTAAAAATGGGTGCCCTCTCGAAACTTCTTGTCCAACATCGAGGCCACCCCCTCAAGGTGAAACCTAGTCCTCAGCTCTCCCTCCAAACTAGCACACACGCCCAGCAAGTCATTGAGTCGCTGCCAACTCTCCTAGAGCTCGAGTGATGCGGTCTGATCCAGAGCTCGAGCACTAGTCTCCAAGAGATCATGTGATCTCACCACGAATTCGAACAGAGGTTGATCAAGATAGTTAGCGCACTCCTAGCCGGCCCAGAGGTTGAATTGCAACAAATGAATGGCCGATTAGAGGTTTCTCCAAAGCCCAGCGCAAGGCACCGAACGAGCCTGAATCGTAACCCAATAGCTCCAATCCAATAAATCTTCTCAAGATATTACATCGCCGAAACTGGTAGGGGCGATTCTGCTAATCACACTATAAAGGTAGTCGCTATAGCAGGCTCCAGGGAAGCTTCAGAAGGTCTTAGCGAAATCCACAACTGCCGCCCGTCAACCACTTTTTGCAAGTGTATCTCCACAAGTCGCCTACTAATCGAGCACACTTCAGGAGCCCTGTGCGTACCTTCCATCTACAAGACCCTCCGTCCAAACGCCATACTCTCCATCTAAGAGGCCCTCTATTCAAGTGTCATGCCCTCCATCCAAGCGTCATGCCCTCCATCCAGGTATCATGCTCTCCATAAAGGAGGCCCTCTACCCAAGTGTCATGCCCTCCATCCAAAAGGCCCTCCTTCTAGAGCCAACCTCCAAGCCGTTTTTTAGCCGGGTGTACCTTCAAATTGCCGCTCAATTGGGCATACCTTTAAGCGGTCCCCTGGTCGGACACACCAAAATTCTCAATCTCCCACTACATACATTCACGTATATTTCCTTTCTCATCTTATCTTTCTTTCTACGTAGAAATATTACCAATTTGAGTATCGGAAGATAAATCGGAAAGCGAATCATGTCAATTCTTTAACCTCTTATTTATGAGTTGTATTGCGCAGATTCCAAGTTGAAAGGTAAGGGAACCGGACCAACTCCAGTTTGACCCGACATGAAAGATCGAGTAATTCCCTAAACAATTCGAATTCATAGACGCATCAAATGTTATCTAAAATACAAAAATATAATATTTAAATAAAGATTAGTACTAAAAAAATTTAAAAAAATAATATAAAAAGTATAAACATAAAATCTAATACTTCATAATTTTTTAAGATATATATGTATATATTCTTTCTAATAAATAAATAGATAACTATATATACATTCTAGAAAAATATACAAAAAATATCATTGTATAGAAACATAGTTTTTTAAGATTTATATTTATAATTTTTTTTACGGTATAAAAATTAAATGTTATCAGGCTAATTTTTTTCATTAGCTTTTTATATTGATCAAAAACTTAATCTGGATTTATTATGTAATTCAAATTATTGGATTTAATTCTAATTTAATTTTATAATCAAAATTAAACTTATAATCTAATATTCTAATCTAAATTTGGCTACATCAACGGAACTAAAAACTTCTAAATTCAATTGCTTGTTTTAATCACTCCCCAACCTCAATTTTGTTTACTCACATTGAAAAATAAGCAAAGTTTATGTAGAAATATGAAGAGAGCAATAAACAAATATTTCTATATTTTTGAATATTTTTTATTGTATAGTAGGTCATTTTTTATAGAAAAATAATGTAATTTAAATTAAAAATATATATAATAATGGTAATCATATGAATAACATAAATTTAAAAATATCAATTATTTAATTTAAAAAAGATATTATATATTTATTATAATATAGATAAGTAGTCTAAATTAAAATGTAATAGTCTTTTAATCTAAAAAAGGTATAATATCCTTCTTAAGGAAGGATATTATATCTGTAATAGTTCAAATAATATAATTTACATGTCACAAATTATAGGATAAATAATTATAAAAGTGAATTATTTAAATAAAAAAAATTAATATAATAATTTAATTGTTAGTTTCTAATATTTTCCCCCCACCCAATATCTCAAGCAATTTGATTATTATTTATGAGGGGGCCATAAATAAGATACAAGGAATACTTACTCCAAAGTGGTGAAGCACCGTGATGTACTATGAGTTTATGGTTAATTAATAAAATTTATATTTGCTACCAAGGAAATAAAATACAAAAAATATATAATTAATTAAATAAAAATTAAATTAATTGAAAAATATACATATTAATGGAAAAAAAAAAGGCTTGGTACAATCATGAGCAATTATCTTTATCTTTTTTTTTTCTAATCTATTACTTATGATGCTTCTTAATTTAGTTAATTTTCATTTTTGTCAAGCATTTGAGAATTATACTTTATTTAATTATATGAAATAATTCGCGATAATATATAAAAGTAACATAATTAAAGTCTAATATTTTAGATTCATGCGTATAAACCGGAGAAGATATCAAGAAGGGCTCTAAATATAGGAGAACTATTGGATGATCGATCGACTTATTGGAAATAAAGCCCTTCGCTACATTCATTTTTGAATTTTGAATTCGAAATTCATCCCTTCTTATTTACTAATTATTTAATTTTATAAGCTAAAAAATAATCTTTAATAATTCATGATAATTTTGTTAGAAAAAAAAAATCAACAAAAGTAAGCTAAATATTTAGCAAAGTGTACATAAATATACATGATAAAATATGAGAAGTGACAATAATAATAGAGTATAAAAATATTAAAAATAATGATATATCGATCAAAACGTATGAAAAAAATAAGAACTAAGAATAAGTAATAATTTTCCCTATAAGGGTTAAATATCAAAGATTGGAATATATAATTTTCTCATAGGTTGCGACATAGGTAATATCGAAGACCCATAAGTGGGCTGACTGCTTGTTATTTTTCATAAACTGGTCAACTATCATATTTTAAACTTGTAGATATTAAGTAACGATCACTTATAAATAATATTTTAAAATATATCCAAATGTATCCTGTTAATTTTTTATCATAGTTCTTATTTAGTCAAAATAAAACTTTACAATATACAACAAATATATAAAATTTTCACAATAAAAACAAATGATCTTTATAAACTCAAAATCTAATACTTTGTCAAATACTTAAATAAAATAACATGTAAGATTCAAAAATTCAAAGGTTTCATAATTTATTAATAAATTTTATAAAGTTAGGTAGAAACCTTTAAATATCATAATTGAGAGTAAAATTAATGTGGATATAAAAAAAACAAAAATAAACATATAGGTTGTATGAAATTTTAACTTCGTTCCCAATTATCTATACATATTCTCAAAAAATTTGACATAAATTCATAATCTTGATTTGATATGATAAATGTAAGAACCCTATGTAACCTTATAATTTTATTAATATAGAGTTGAGTCAAATGATCACTAAAAAATATACTGATTAGAATAAAATTTATTGGTTTGATCAGATGATCCATTATCAACAAACCACATCATGGTTTCTAACCATCTTAGGCAACCCAACCACAAATCCATAATGATATGCTCCCACTTTCAATTGGGACTAGAAAAATATTGCAAAAGTTATGGCGGCTTCTGATTCACGGATATCTTGCAACACTATTATTGAGTCATGAATATCCTCAATATGGTCATTGACCACTTTTTTCAAGAACTTCAATTAAACAGTTAGGCTATCCACCCATTTTTTCATCGTACTAAAAGATTCAAGTTTTGAACTCAATCGCTAGTCTCTTAAAATATTCAAAGCGAGTTATTATAGTCAGATGAATCGTAAGAGTCATCTAAGTAGCCTATTGTAGTGTTGTTTAGGCCATTATTATCTCACCATGGAAGATTTTCTTAAAATTAATGCATTTCTTACTACTCCTCTCATAAATTAATCTCTGTCATTAAATGTTATGGTCCAAATTTTGTTATCAAAAAATTGTGCAACGTATCTATTCTCTGTTGAGAGTGGATGCTAGCCAAGTTGACCCTCCAAACACACATAAGTATTAGTATCAATCTCGGGACGCAAATACAAAAATTATGTTAATATTGAGTATATCAAATATAAGAAAATTGCTAATTAAAAGTACGAAAATATAAGCTAACAATTAGTTGTAACAGGTAATAATTAGATATGAAAAAAGGTTTTAAAAATTTATTATCTCATATGGAGGATTTAGGACTTTTTTGACCTTTAATACAAGTATTTATTAAAAGTGTCTAATTTTTTTAATAGGATATTTGATTTATTATAATCTTATCATTTAAACTAAATTTATCTAAATTTTTTTAAATAAATTAACAATATAAAAAGATTATATAAAAATTTATACATCTCAATTTAAATTCTAACATTGATGGTGTTAAAAAAGCTAGGACGAGTGAAACAACGAATAAGGTTTCTGTTAAATTATACGGTCAATAGTATATTTATTGTGATAGCATTATCTTGAATAAGAAGGTCAAAAAAAAATTTTATGACTAAAATAAAAATATGTATTCTATCTAGAATATTTTCTCTTTTTTTTTTAGCATATTTTTTACATTAACCACTCCAAAAAAAAAATTTTAATCTCATTATAAAATTATTAGTAGAATTAAATGAGCCGTACTGTTTTTTAGATTACCAATATTTAAATGTGCCGTGTTTAACATGACACGAGATAAAAATATTTCAGTCCAGTACAGTATTTGGCCCGCCTATATTGGGTCAGGTGATCTTAAATGCCGTGTCAATTTAAACATAATTATAATAAAAATATATATATATAATAAAAGTATACAATGTATTATAAAAATATGTTATATTTTATTTATTTTATTAAATATTTTTAATATTATAATTTATAAAAATATAAAAAATATATCTAATAAAAATTTAAATATTTTTAAATTTTATTTATATTTTAATTTATACCACTACTATGGCTTTTGAAATCATCTTTTTAACTAAAATTTAAAATAATTAAATTTTTTGATATTTTTTTTTATATCTAATTAATTATTGAAAATGATCAGAGAGAGTAGATAATTTTCTATTTAATTAATTATTTTTATATTAAAGAAAGAAGAAAATAGTCATATGGCCATTATATTTTAAAAAAATTTAAATAACCAACTATGTCAGAAATAATACGATTCATATTATAGGCCAGCACAGTACTTAACCTGACATAGATTAAAATATTTAGTCATACTGTATATAATTTAATATTGTTCATAACAAGTCGTACGTAGTACCACTAGTGACGGGCTAGATCGTATAATACTAATATTATGATTGGCTACGGATCTATATAATAATACTAATATATTATATAATTTTTCACATAGTAAATATAGATGAAGAGCTTAAAATTGAAGGAAGCTAGCTAATCTCAACAAGGCTTGTAACAAACCTATAAAAATATGAATCAAATTTGATTAAATTTAGGTAAAAAATTTATAACATTTAAACCAAACTAAGTCAAATTAGACCTTATTATTCGAGCTAAAACCATAACCATGGCTGCCGTGATCAAAGTTGAGTCGATTTTGGACCCATTTATGAGTATAATTTATTTATAAGTATTATATTTAAATATTTATATCTACACAAAAATACCCAAAATATAAATATTCTAAAAAAATATATAATATCAGGATAAAAATACATCAATATATTTTAAATAATTAATCTTTATATAACCTCCACATTTATCACTTGCATGACTTCAATGATGCAGATGCAGAGGTACAAGTGCACCTAATCAAATTAAAAGAGCCACGTTTATGTTTATATTTATATTTATATTTATAATTTAATATGTCATTCTCAAAGAAAAATGAGAGACGATTCTGATAAAATGAGGTCTTTCGGGATGTGAGTGGAGGTCTTAGCTGTTCACATCTTATCAGTAGGCAGTGTTGGGTCACATTCATCCTGTGAACTTTAAATGTGCACATGAATGTGTATCAAATTTTGTACCTTATGCTAGTTTAAAGTAATTTAAAAAAATGATCCTATTTTATATCTTATATAAATTAATAATTATAATATTTATGAAGTTAGTATAAATATTTTTAAAAAATAATTGTTAAATATTCAAAGAAAAAATGAAATTTTGTGTCCTGCTCCATGAATAATGGATGTGTAAGGTTTTTTTTTTTTTTATTTGTATGTAAGTGAAACAAATTTTAATTTTAATTTTATGGTGTAGATTATATGTTAATTTTGATTTTACAAAACTAAAACAAAGATATAAATTTTGATATTTTACCATTGATTGATGTTATTTAAAATTCATCAAATTAAATGAATATAACTTTAATTTTATCATAAATTTCTATTTTAGGATTTATAATGATCTGAGTAAATTTCTTCCATCAGAATTTACGCAAACTAGTTTATATTAATCGGTCTATATTATAGAATTATACGAGTGATACCCGAAGAAATTGCCGCTATGTGATTGACAGAGCCACCATCGAGGAGGTCTTGACTTCTAGGGTGATCGCAAATGATAGGAAGAGAGATGGAAATAGCGGTGACGGCCGCGGATGAGCGGCCTCCACCGTGATGTGGTTTTTGGAGACCTATGATCTGTTTTAATTAAACTGTAACTTGTTGTTATGTTAAATAGTAAAATAAAATTTACTTACTAATGGACACCGTTACGTAGGACTAGTTTAGGACCCAGGCCCACGAACTAATGCAGAGGCCCGGCTGGTGGCGGCCCATATCACATGGCCAATTTAGGTGAACCGGCCTAGGCCCACTCCGCCAAACTGAAATCAGGCTGTAAGATCCGCTCCGTGTTATTTTTTTGAATTGTTTGCCACAGCTTAATAGAAATTCTTACCAAAGCTGCCTTCAATCCCGGTGAATATCCCGCGAATATTTTCATATTTATTGGCCTCCCAAAATGGCAACCAAAGCTGATGAGATCTTGTGCGGAATTATTCGCCTCCCCATATGACAAGAAGAATCCAGCAAATCTCACCCCCGAATGACATGATCATGTGACAATCCCCGCAATCCACTCAGAATAGGAAACTATTCCTTTTGACAGTGGCAACTACCGTATCAGAGACCAAGATCCCCGCGCCAGCTCAGCAACTTCAATGGCCGCTAGCTGTGAAGGTCGAAGGAGGCCAGACCGCCTTCAACAGCTATAAACACCTCCTCCTCACGAAAGAGGGGACTCGGGCAAATCACAAAAAATAAGAACTCTAGGCTCACAAGGGCGGGATCGAAAAAAATCAAGAAATGCAACACCACTAGTTTCTTCAGAATCATGCAAGAGTTAACTCCCTGTTAGCGGCAACGACCATGTCCAAACATCCAAAGAAAAGATCTGGTAGGGAAAGAGGGAAACAAGGCACTTTTACTCTCGCATCTCCTCAATGGGTAACCTCAACAGAATATGAGCATCACCGACAATCAAAACAACCTTCCGACTTAGCGGGCAGGCACAATTCTATATATCTCACCATAAAGGCGGTTACTAGGATTTTTGTCCCAAGAGCCCAGGAAGGAGGAAGACTGGTCATCCCTTCTGAGGAGGAGTGCCCCCCTCAAGGGGAGGGCCTATCCTCACTCAGTGACTCCTCCTTAGGAGGAGTGCCCTCCCTCTTAGGAAGGAATACCCTCATCAAGAAAAGGGCCTGCCCTCCTAAGGGGGGTAGACGTTGCCCTCTTGGAAAGAAAAGCCTGTCTTCCTCTTGGGGGACTTACCTAAGGGGTCTTGCCGTCATCCATCTCCGGGAGAAAGGGAGCTCCATGGAAGAGGACTTGCCTTCCATCCCACGGAGAATGGTCGGCTACAATTTCAGAAGCCTTGCCTCTAATGCTTGCTAGCCCTCCGTCCAGGGGCCCATCTATGAGGTCCATCCTCCATCCAGGAGGTCTATCCTCCACCCATGAGGCCAACCTCCGTCTACGAAGTTCAATCATCCATCTCAAAATATGCCCCTCTACCAGGCGCACCTCTAAGACTTCCATCACCCAGGCGCACACATCTAAGACACCTCTCGGTCGGACACACCTCCTAACTGCCTCTCAGCAAACACACCTCTAAGTCTCCCTGAGCGGGTGCACTTCTAAACCGTCCCTCAGCGGTCGCATTTAAATGTTCAATCCACCACAATATGTATTTATGCATCTTCTTAGTATCTTTCTATTTTTTGAAAAATATTTTTGACTTAAATGTCGGAGGATATACGGTGAGAGTGATTTTCGTTATCCTCTAATCTTTCGTTTTTAGTTGTATTACTCAAGATCCAGGTTCAGAACTACCTATCCAGACCCATTTTAATTTGATCTGAAGAGAAAGATCAATCGAACTTTTGACCCCAACAGTAACCTAGATCTAGGATCGCATCACTTAGAATCTTCTAAAACAATACTGCCAAATGTCCAACAATATCGTTTATTTTGTTTGATATATCAATTATTTTTTTCCTTAAAAATCATAAATAGTTTTACAACCAAAGATTAAGATTTTATCTCTATACTTTTCTATGGATGGCTATAATTCATACTTTATAATATTCTTTATAGATATCTTTATTAAGAATGTTCTAACACTAATCTCATCATTTCCACTCAAGAATATTTTAGAGTAATTTTTTTATTTTCTCTCATTTTTTAAAATTTTCTAGATCATTCTAGAAATCTATAGAACCACAAAAACAATTACATTCCCTGCATAAATACTTTTATGTAACAGATGTATACGAGGGAAGCCCCTGTAAAAAGGGCATTTCTGCATGGCATATAATGCCTATGCTACTCAACAACCCACATCATAACTCTCTAGCTTCATAGTGGAAGGGGATTGATTCTATCACTAGATGCTAGGTCGTTTGATGTCATTGAAAATCTTTACATAGGTCTTGAGTATATAGCTGTTTGTGCGGTTGGTTCCACTAGAGAGCGAGCATCAACGCTACTGCAAAATTGCTTCATTGTGATTTAAAGATTTCAAATTCAGACCATATAAATTGTCTTTCTATGACATAGTGGGTAGAATTACATACATCTAACTATTCTGTATCATACAATGCTGAAGCCTTATGAACTTGGCCATCATTTTCTTTTCTGGTTAGTCCTCCGTTGGAGCCCTACAACGAGATTTCTGTCTTGGCTGCTGAAAGAGAAGGCCGTCGTACAGTTGCCACTAAAGGTACACTACCTTCATTATTCACCAACAGTCCAGGTCCTCTTTATTCAACTGATGGAGGGATCTCAAGGGTTCAAGTTAACATCCTTCCTAATCACACAGAGAGTAAGAGGATCATGCAGCAAAGAGAGGCATCACTCGCATTAACGATTTCTCTTCAGTTTTTCTTTCGGTAAGCTCGAAATTTTTAAGTTATTTAAGCACCTAGCGTCACGAATTAATCAATTGTCCCTTGGTCTGCAGCACAAAATCATTATGCTGAATGGTTGAAACCTCACACTAATTCATATTATGGACAAGGAACCAGAAAAGCAACACTCAATTTGCCGTATACTGGCCCATCATCTTGAGCACCATCACAGCTGAAGAAAACAAGAAGTAGGTGAGCACACTGATGCACCTGTTCGTCGTGATTTAGAGAAGTTATTTCAATCACAAGAAGTCTGTGGCTTCCCAGGAAGATCAACAGCTCATTTAAGAAGCCCAAATTGAGAATTCAATGATTCTTTTTTGTTTAAAGGAGGATATCCCTTATTTACTTTCCTACAGCTAATCTGGAAAGAAAATTTTCAGGGATTATCTTTAGATATTATAAGATAATGTGGTATCTAATCCATCCGTCTATACTAATGGGCCACACAATAATAGATAGATGGATAAAAGGTTCCATCAAAAGGGTGTCTAAAGGCTCAAATCAGACCAGCAGCCTCCAAGGAAAAGCACAGAATTTATACCTAAAGAGAAGGAAGAGAGAAGCACTAACAACTGCAAAAGCAAAAAGCAGCCATGGAATCTAGAGTGAGAGGTGATGTTGGAATGAAGTTTTACTTGAGAATATTGCAAGCCAATGCACTGATATAATAATAGATGAATAGATGAAATATTTCGTTGCAAGGATGTCTAAAGGCTCAAATCAGACCAGCAGGCTCCAAGGAAAAGCACAGACTCTATGCTCAAAGAGAAGGGAAAGAAAAGTATTAACAACTGCAAAAACAAAAACAGCCATGGAATCTAGAGTGAGAGGTGATGATGGGATGCAGTTTTACTTGAGAATATTGCAAGCCAATGCACTGACACAAAGCCAGATTCTTTGAGCTAAAGAAGCCACTTAAGTATTTAAGCTCATAAAACCAACATGAACAAAGACAAGCATATATTAGCAATAGACAAGACCACAAACACCACAGCTCAGGATATGGCCCTAATAAGATGCAACAATAGGGGTCTTCTACCTAAAAGACAGTCCTTTAACTTAATATAGCCAAATTGAATCATCCTACAGAAGGTAGAACAGAATAAATAGGAACCATTAGGACGTAGAAGCAAGAATTCTATGTAATCGAACCTCAATTTCAAGAAGTTGGAACCAGTATAATCTCATCAAGTCATTCAATTTGTGCATTCAATGTCAGTGAATTAGCAGTAAAATCAAATCGCATTGGCTTTCTCATTCAGATACTAAATAGACTGTTTACCAATTTCATTCGCAGCATAGTTTAACCCATTACTAATCCACTGGATAATGAACATGAGTTCTTCAGTATTGCTAACCCGCAGAGAACGTGTCATAACAATAGATAGTGAACTGAGTTCTTCGGAAGTGAATTCAACAGTAATTCAAGCTCCGATTCTGCCCTCCATCTCCACTGGAACGCTCGAGTTCAGCCTCAGCAGCCTCCCATGCTTCTCCCTTTCTAACCCAAACTAAGCTGCTTCCCGTCTTCTTCCATCCGGTGTCCCTGCGCTCAGGTCTTCCGTAACCCCGATTCCTCCACGTACCCCTATTCCGCCATGTATGCCCAGCCATCAAGTCCTTCGATCCAGTGCTCCTCTCTCTTCCTGCATTCAACAAACTCCGCTTATATCTGTGCCCAATTTCAGGAGTTATATCATCATTAACTGAAACATCCTTGAATCTCCGGCTAATTTCAACATTCTGATCATCATTCAACGAAAGATTCTTGATCATCGGCTCAATATCAGCCGTCCGATCGCTAACACTCTTCTGTTCATCCCATGAATTCTCTCCCTCTTCGTCAGCCTCACCACATACGTCTTTCTCAGGCACCGATTGAATGGTTTGCTTGATCAGCTCATCTCCTCTCTTTTGGTTCCTCCTTTCATTTTTTCGATCCCTATTCCCGTTCTTCGCTTTTCGTTCCCTAATCATTTGATCTCCACTGTTCACTTCCGCTGCTTTCGCGACAATATGGTTGAATCCTGGTGCATGCTCTTTGCGCCCCATCTCATGATTATATCTGCGGAAACGCATTCGAATCTTGGGTTTTGGGTTGATTTCGGAGTTTGTTTCGATCAACGGCAGATCCTCGGGTTCTTTTACCACCGCTTCTTTTTCTTGTCCTTCGAGCTTCTGCTGCTGATGCTCTTTCTCTTTCTGCTTCTTCATCCATCGTTCTTGTAGGTCCACTATGGTCACGTAGTTCGCTGGCAGGGATAGATGCTTTTTCACTTCCTCCATTAATGCAGTACCAAGAGCTTCTAATTACTGGAGTGACGATGAATGGTGATATGAAATCAGGGGTCGGAATCGACGGAAACGAGATCGGGGGTCATTGAAACTGAAAGTGAAGGAACCGGAGCGAAAATTGTGACGATGCGTCGAAGAATTAAACTTGCGGATCAAGTCTAGCTGAATAAGTCGGTATCTTCTTGCTTTTTTGCTTTCCTTCTAAGGGGGGTTGAAGGAATCACATCTGAGCCAATCCATTTTAGATACGAGACAAAGTAACCTCAGCCGTTGATTAAAATTCTCAGATGGAAAAAAATAATTATTTTGGAAAAGTTAAAAATTAATCATAAAGAATTTCCAAAAACATAATTTTGAACCTTACCCTTTTATGAATATTCTCTAAATTTATTAATAAATTAATATAAATTTAATTTTTAGAAAAGAAAATTAAATAAATGTTAAATAATTTTGTTGGGTAAAGATATGTGCTTCATAAATGGATAAAATCAATTTTCAGAGGTCACTTAGAAGAGAGAGATGGATTTTATTACTCTCCTTTTTTATTTTCTGCAACTATGAATTTTTTAAAATTATATTTTAATATGATATAACATAAACCTTTACATAGTAAAATATTCATGGTAGTTTTACAATTATATGTTAACATGATATGAAATTTAATGTTATATCTTATTAATTATAAACATATACATCAATTATTTATAAACTAATGATTAGTAATCATCTCTAATTGATATCACCATAATTTTTTCAAGCGTCACTCCCTCCTTCCCTCTTATTATGGCTATCAGTTTATGCAATGGCAAAAATTGCTTCCAATAAAATGGATATGAGATCATGAGATTGCATTCCATTTATTTTTTAACCACCTCCTTCCTTGCAAGAGAAATAATCTAAACCCTTAACATGTCTCGATTTGAGCAGGGTGGCTGCAACCGACATGGCCAACGGGGTCAAACAAAAGTGAGGACCCCGGCGGAGATCCGTCGACACAGGTGGTGATTCATCCAGCGGATGTGGACCTGCCGATTTCACCGGCCACCGTGTTTAGCTGCCGGGTGAGGAAGGAGTAGGAGAGAGATGGGAAGATCGGAGTGAACACTTTGTCGTGTCAGTCCAACGATTCCTTGTTCACATGGAGAAAGATTCACACCGTCGAGAGGGCGATCAGAAAATAAATATTCACAGGAAGTATATATTAATCTTTACTTCTGGATTGGTTCGTCTAAAGAGATCAACTTAGGAAAGCTGCATCAGGAAGAAAGTTTAATCCATTTATTCTCCAATCAACGTGGAGAATGTGTAGGCACACAGTGGAATAACCCAATCACCCCCCGGTCAACCATCAGCCACCGATTTAATAGACACAATGAATAAAAAATACACAATATTTTTAACATGAAAATCCTTTTCAATTAAGGAAAAAACCACGAGACAGACTCCGAAAGCAAATCTACTATGTAAAATGGTTTACAAGAACCTTGTGACAGAATACATGCAATCCACCAGAGACAGAACAAAGAAAAACAATTTACAGAGTTAGAAAACTCTTCTGCCCTCTTATCTCTCTATTTTTCTTCTTTCTTTCCTCTCAGTGGCGGTACTCTCTGCTCACTAATTTTACAAGTGTATCGACATACAGTGAACAACAATAACTTCCTTCCGCACTCTACTTCGTTCCACTCTCCTTCCATATTCCACCGCTGCTACTGCCGCTACCTCTTCTAAAGTGCCTGGTGCGCTTTTATAATGACACTAGCTCCAAAATCTCATCTGTTCACCTGATCTGATCTTGCAGATAATTTATCCAGTCATTTTCTACACATTTACCATTCCCACACTTCCCACAGACGGCGCATGCTCTGCCAGTCAACATGCTTTGCACAGACGACGTATACTCTATAAATCAGCTACCTACTCTGTACAGAAGACGCATGTTCTGTAAGTCAGCTACCTATTCTGTCAAATCATTTATCTGGAAGGTCAACTGCGCACCACTCCGGCCCTTGGCATCACTACTCAGGCTGTGCACCACTCAGGCCACAGATCCACTCAGGCCGCGATCCACTTCGGCCTTGTGCACCACTCCGGCAAATTGGCTACTCTGATATTTGCTCACAGGCAAATTGGTCACTCCACTCCGATATTTGCCCACTCTAGCATTTACTCACTCCGGCATTTACCACTCCGGTATTTGCCCACTCCGACATTTACCACTCCAGTGTTTGCCCACTTCGACATTTACCCACTCCGGCAAATGCCACTTCGGCATTTGCACACTCTGGCAAATGCCGCTCCAGCTATACACCACTCCAGCAATTCGGCCTCTCCGATATTTGCCAACTCCGGCAAATCGGTCACTCTGATCATTTACTGCAGCTAGTTTGCAGCACTTCGAATTTTACACAAACGCTGTGTGATCTTCTGATGACGTGTCCATTTGTTGAGCTATCCACAATAAAGTGATCAAACCTAACAGAATAGACATCCAGAGAGAGAGAAAAAGAGAGAGTGAAATACCTGAAGATGGCTACTCTTTAGCGACGCGGGGCCAATCCACTTGAAATTGTCTAAATATGACTTTAGGCTGCAACCAGGAATCACACAGGAGACGTTCAGGCTGCTTAAAATGATAAAAAAAAAAAAAAAAAAAAACAAAGCAAAGCAAGGTATTTTCATTCATTTGCTCTGTTAGGAACCGTAGATAAGGGAGTCAACACAGCGTTGTTTGTATGAACACGTGTGGCCGGGGAGCATGAATAAGACTTACTCATGTGTATTAGACATGATCCAATATCAAAAGCCTAGCTTAATAACACACATTTATACACAAACACAACTTCTAAATATTTCCTTTGTGGGCAAATATATCAACTCTCATGTGTTCCCAACACGTTCTTCACAATACAATGATGATAATGAACATGACAAGAACACTTCCACTTGCCGGTTTGCCAAAAACGTTTACAAGAATTAAATTTTAGATCATCCAAAGCTATCTGTGCAATTGATAATACCTCAGCAAAATCACAGTATATCACCTTATCAATGATATATTAGCTAATATACACGATATATTGTCAATGTATTGACCGATACCCCAAATATTTGGCCAATATTTATTAATATTGACCCTCGATATTAAAATTTTTCAAAACTACGACAAAATCACATATCATGACAACATATCGGCAATATTTATATGTCAACTTACAAATTACAAATTGCGATATATTTGATATCAATGCATATTATTTGATATGTCTAATACTAATATGGACTCGACCGATGCTGATACCGATACTGATACTAATATTTTCATCCACAACAATTATATAAAAGTGAAACACAAAACCAAAGGATGAAATTTATAATCAGTTATTTTAGGAAGGGTGGACATTCAATTTAGAATACTATGAAGAAGAAACACAAAGGTATTAAAGTATTTTAGAAAGGAGGACATTCGATTCAAGATAGCCTAAGAACCAAACTAAGACGTTCAATAAGGGACTAATAAAGGAGCGTGATGATATTTAACTATAAACAATGTAAAAACTCATCAACCCATCTCTCTTCTAATTAAAAGACGGTTGCCTTATTACTAATATCTAGTGAAGTTGTGACTTATTGCATGTCTACCAGTAAATAGTTATTGGGGATTATTTGTCCTGTTTGCATAGTTCGGGATCTAGTATGTGGAAAATTGTCATTTTTTTAAACCAATATCATACAGAACCATATTTAGTACGCAATATGTTAATATACAGCATGTATGGGAATTCAGAAATCACAATAACTAATTTCAGACAAGCAGAATCTTAAAAGGTAAACTGAGTCCACTAAAAGAGGTAAAAAAATGAGAGGATATATTACCACCTAATATACAATAAACATTATTAATGGCAATATTTGTCCATAAGATTTATCCCAAGTGTTTCCTGGCTAGCCCCTCTTCTTACTATCGCCTCTAACTTTAACTAGATAACTTTTTCCATTGAAACATTATGGAGTCTATGTTTTTGGTTTCCCGTCTATCTTAAATGACATTTATTATCTTATCTTCTATGGATGCTGGTTCTAACTTACTGCAAACATTCTCATTTCTAGTTTTTTTTTTTTCTCTTAAGAGTTGTATGCAATTCATTCATCTTTACATTGTCACGTTTTTGAACTTATACAATTACCAAATTCTAAATACAAATTCAAGCAACAAAAGCAAGATTAAAGAACAGGAAAATGAAGGATCAGTTAACTTCTAAACTTATCATGGAGATGAAGTGGAATATCCAGGAACTTCTAAACTTATCATGAAAGGGTTCCCTTCTATTAAAAAAAGAAGTAGATGAGAGAAACTACTACCTTCAAAAGGGGTGTGCAGCGCTTCTTTAACTGCAAGAGTAGTCATTCACATTTTAGATGGGGGTGGTGGCTGACGATTAGAAGTAGCAAGAAACAGGACGAAATTTCTAAATCAACCATTAATTCATTAAACAATCAACCGAGCAATCAAAACGACAGGAGGAATAATACGATCATTCCTTCAAACAACAACTAAGCATTGTTCTTTTTTTTTGGGGGGGGATGGTAATAAGGGCTTTAGGAGAGATAGGAAACAACCAGACAATACAATAAGGGCCGATGTGGCCTAGGTTTTTAAAAGTGCTATTGGGAAAAGGAACTAGAACCACTTTTAGGGTTGGGTTCACATAATAGGGCCATGGAATTCAGAATTTTAGGCCTAATTATAATTATGTTGTTCAGTATTAGGTGAAATTATACTTTTAATTCTGTATTCTAATTTCTTGAAATTGAAAGATAGTGTATGATATTGGTTATAATTTTTGTAAATATAGTAAAGAATTGTAATTTCATGGATAAAAATTATCTATCAATTAAATTTGAAAAATCAAATAAGACGAGACTTATTCGATAAAATATTTCAGTTGTTTGGGATGGACAAAGGTGTACTGACTATAATTTTATTTTCTAATTTATTTTTAAAAACTTATGTTAAAATATTATTTAAAAACTCTAAATCTAATATTTTAATAAAAAGTATTGTCTAAAATATCTTTAAATAATATGTATTTATAAAATATTATGTATATCTAAAAATAATATCTTTTAGAATTAATATTATATTAAATTTCATAATAAAAAATTTTAGAACTTATATTAAGCTACTTATTTATTTAATTTTTACGTATGAAATAAAAAATTAATCATACCACAATTTTATTTTTCTCTTAAAATTGTAATATATTATCCAATCCAAATAATAGAATTTAAATTTATTCAATTCCAATCCCAACAGCATCAAATTAAACTTACTTTTTTAACTTCTAATTCTGCAAGAGAATTAAGACTTGTTAAAAAAGAGCCCAAATGAATTTATAGAGAAACTCAATCAGTTTTTTAAGATTTTTTTTTTTTTTTTTTTTTGAGAAAGATTCAATTTGTAGCTTCTTTAAAAAAAAAAAAATGTTTCAGAAGTTAGACCAAAGAGACCTTCGATTGCCTTGATGACTGTATACATGAAGCAAACAAGAAGTTCAGTTACATACTCAAGCCAACTATATAAAAAATATAGCAAAATGATTTAGAATTAATTTTAATAAATTAGAAAATTTAAAAAAGAGGAAAAGAAAAGTAAAGGAAACTATTTTTTCATATTTAGATTGTATGAAAAACCACAAAGAAACAATTTTGATAAAATATATGTATTAAAATATTCATATTTAATAAAAGTAATTTTTATTTTATTTTATTTCTTTCAAACTTTCATAAATTCAAATAAACCCTTAGAATATGCTCAGATCTTGGATCAAAAAAAATATAAAGTAAAGAAAAATAGTAAGTAAAAAATAGAAAAGAAAAAAATAAAAAATATATATTTTTAAAAAATAAAAAAAAATATTGGATGTTATGAAATCTATATTGAAAAGAAAATGAATTTTCAAGAAAAACATCTTCGTTATTTTGTTATTAAAGAAAAACCAAAAATAAGAAAAATAAATGCCTTGACATGAAAATTCAATTTTTTCCCTTCCTTTTACTTTTTTTATTTTCTGCTTGATTTTGAAAAAATAATTATCAACAAAACACCAATATTTTTACCCATATTTCCAATGTTATTTTTCTCTAAGATTTTTCAACCATTGCAAACACCCAAAAAATATTTTCTTTCAACTTTTTTTTTTTTATATTTTCTTTGACCCAAATCTATCCTGTGCAAGTAGGGAAGAATATCTCCTCCACATGTCCTAAAAAGGGCAACACTCCTCTGGTATTTTTATCATTACACACTAATCCTTTTTGCCATTGAATAGCTAAATCTAAATGTCTTTCTTTGATATTGCAATATCTCCAAGGCGATTTTTTCTCAAGCATAAGTTCATAATAAACTAGGGTGTACCAACAGGCAAACCATCTAAAATTCGTCATAAACTTTCGGTGGATGAAAAGGGTTATCTATAAAAAAGAATACAAGGGAATAGATATGAAGAACAAATTATGGAGTTTATGGAGCACAGATGCAAACATATTTGTGTGTATACAAATATAAGCTATGCATACCGAATATTGCCATCCATGTTTCTCAGCAAATTCCGTAGCTACCTCCTCGCTATTAAAACTTTAGCCCTGCACACCGATATTGACATATGGGTCTCCTGTAGATGTACAAATCCATTAGCGGATTCACCCACCTAAGGAAGAACCCAACTATGAGACTTCGAATGTTTCATCACTGATTTACCCCAAAAAAACTAAGGTACCAATGAATAATAAATCACAGTAATGTGCAAAATGTTCCATGATTGAAGGTGCAAGTCATATCAAACTTACCAAGTACCAGCAAGTATTCACCAACAATAACCAAAAAGAAAACAAAACAATATAATATCCCGCAGGAATTAATTTAGTCTTTCTTTCTCTCTTCTCTCTCAAAACTGTTCCCCTATTTTCCCGACCTGAAATAAAAAACAACCAGAAATGAAATTTTGAGAAAATAAAAAAATTGAGATCACTCTTCTCTCTTCAAATAATGGATTTCTTCGACAACTGTACTCTACTCATATCTCAGAGACCACCAACAAAAACAGGACGAAATAAATGAGCTCTATTATGTGCGCTCGGCCAGGGAGCGGTTTTAAGAGAGGGAGGACTAAGCTCCGCTGAGTGCACCCAACTAAAGGCCGATTTTGAAAAATTGAGGATTAAGATCTTGCGGATGCGCTCGGCTAGGGAACTGCTTAGAGAGATGGAGGACTAAGCACTAATAGGTGTGCTCGGCCAGGGAGCGGTTTTGAGAGAGTTAGGACTGAGCTCCGCTAAGTGCATCCATTAAACTCCTTTGCATCTGCTAGTGGAGGGGCTTCCCTTGCATTACTACACAAATCAACCTCACCGGCCAAGCAGTGTGGGAGTTCGAAGCCTGCACGGCATCTATGCAGTCATGAGCCTGGGTCAGAGCACTGCACTAAAAGTCGGGGACACATCTGTTCTAGAATAGCCCTCAAGCAAAATGAGACGAGAAAGAGAATATGCTCAGGATGCTTGGGAGTGGTTCTCGCCATTTTGTAGAATTAGCTCTTACTTGGTTGGAATCAGAGAAGAAGCCTCATTTTCCCAGCAAATGGAAGGTGGCATATGTAGAGTGAGGGCTATGAAGCCTGCTTTGGAGCACACGGCTGGCAACAGTTGCTCACGCGGATTTGCTGAGTTATCTGAACAATTGTCACGGCTGCTTTATGACACGTATGGTAATCATAGCCTTTCTTGGGAAATATTGGAGGGCCATTGTTACGAACCTTTAATTATTTCCTTTTCTCATTTTCTCCTTGGTTTGTTTTCTTTATTCAGTCAGTTAACAATGGTCCCTGCCCCTCCTTCACGTGGACAGTTACAAACTCAGCATTCCCGTTCCCCGTTTTCCGTTACAGGACCCCATTCCCGTATATATAGGCTAATATGCGTTTAATGAAGGAGGATATTATTACTCTACTTTTTCTCTCTCTCGGTGTCTCTCTTTTCTCTCTGCCTCTCTCTCTCTCTCTCGATTTCCCTTTCCCCCTTCCCCTTCCCCTTCCCCTTCCTCTCCCTAATTTCCCTAATTCCCCAGATTTCACTGTTCGTACTCTCTCGCCCTCGCACACCATAGCGTACGTCTCCCCTCTTCTCTCCTCTGCTGATCTCCCCTTCCGTTGCATCTTCATCATCATCGCCAGCAATAACCGTCACCAATATAGAGCACACATCATTTGGTGCTTTCATTAAGACAAAAGCGGAGGAGAACGAAGAACGCGCACTCGACGCACTCGAAGCGGCCATCGCCGAACTAGCCAGCACGATGAAGGACCTCAGACTAGCTACCGACCGATTTGGTGCCAGCGTGTCCACCGTGGTTTCAAAAACCGTACAGATCCGGTCGTCCTGCACCGAACTCAGCTCGTCCATGGCGGACCTCAGCCATTCACTCCACCGCTTCGAGCAACACATTAACCGGTCAGTAAATCTTTCGCTTCCTGTACCTTCATCTTCGATGGCTTCCCATTATCGTCACGCTCCTCTGCCTGCAACCCCGTCCATCACGGGTATCGTACTACCACCAGTTCCTCAAATAATCGTCCCTGCTCTTATATCAGCACCAATTAGGTCACCCTGCCCCAACCGCCTCGACCTACTCCCATTGTCAACTACAAATTCCTTGTCGTCTTCAACTTCATCACCGTTTTCGGCTTTTACCTTCGCTAATTCCTCTTTATTTTCAAACTCACCATCGGTTGTGGTTTCCACCACTAAAGTGCTTCGAACCTCCATCACTGAGCCTTTGCCGCCTCTGACTCGAATCGAGAAACCCCATCCACATGCGTCTCCTGATTTTCAATTCGCAGAGCCACCTACCACCATATCCCAGCCCATGCTTCCTCCACCACACAGCTTTTCAAGTCCTTCATAGGTCATGCCTTCCACCCCTACCAAATTCTTCACTCATAATGGTCCAAATGTTGAAGCGCTTTGGGCTTCCAAGAACGTGTCCAACGGTTTCCTTCAGACAGCTACGGACCAGAGCAACGGCCCTGTACTCATTCCTGACCTAACGTTGCACGGGTTGAACAATTCAGATCCTACAGCCTTGGTTGTAGACCATACCAGCGATGCAGTGTCCCACAACAAAGGTAAACCTCCACTGCTGTCTACTGATGATTTTGTTCAGCCGGATGATAAGTTAGAAAACAAGAAAAGTGAGGCCCCTGTACTGTTTCGAGGTGTGACTCCTTTGTTAAATCCTGTAAATATTCTGGTGTGGAAAATGCTTCTAGTTTCTCCCTCCACCTATTCGGACAATCCACACACCAAGTCTATAACAACCAGAAGTTTAGCTCGTGTTTCCATCTTAGGCTCATTGAGCCTGTTTAGTGGTTTTGCTCTTCGAGCTGGTGTACAGAAGTCCGGCAGCTCAATCAGCTTTGGCAAGTCTGGTAATGAGCCAATTTTGGTTGCACACGGGAGGCTGGGATACCTAAGCTTGTCCCTCTCCAGACAGATATCCCTCTGGCCCTTAGAAATGAACTCAGATCCTCCACCTCAACACCAACTCGGTTGGTGGTGTATTCATGCTCCTCTCGACTCCTCTTCATTAGAGGATTATATTGGTTGCAAGGCTAGTACCGGAACTGATGATGATGGGATTAATGGGGCCTGGTGGTATGACTTGGATGCAAACTCAATAGAAGAGAAATAAATCCCTCCATTGCAGGACAAATTTGAATTGTGCACTTCTCTTAAACAGCCAATGAGAGAAGACCCCCCTAGTTGCAAAAGGCCTTGTCTGGAAGGAGGAGACGGTGTCTAGGCTGAATCGACAAATGGTGTAGCTAGCCTCCAATCATCCTTCGTCGCTATGTGGCAGATAGCCTTCACTGCTGAGCATTGTTTGTTGTATTGTTAGAGCTGCCAATTTATTACGGTTGTTGGTATGGGTAATACAGATGTTTATGCGGTAAGGAAGTTCTCACAGATTGGAAGACAGGGCTCGCCCTCTCCGGTTGGCAGTTTTACCTGGTTTGCAACCCATGGAACTGCCATGAGCCGGGCAAATTCATTAACAAGCGGGGGTAACAAGAGAGCTGCTGCCCGATTCATGGAACACCTCCTGATACAGCTGCAAGTGATTCTCCCAATGAATCTATTTCCCTAAAAATCTCCACCAGCATTACTAAGCATCATAACAACCAGCACGAGTTATTAGAACTAACAGCTTCCTTCAGCTCTTCTTCTGGTAAAATCGTGACCAAGTATTTAAGTGTGTCTAGGCGTGTTAGGAGTGCTCGTAAGCAGGGTGGTAAAACGAGGTTTGTGGCTGCAGTCTGCCAGAACAATTGTGGTGGTGTTAGCCCAAATGTTCCGGGTGTTTCCTACTTTGATAGTGGACTGCACGGTGACTGCAACCTTAGTACATGTTGTGGCAGGAATACATTATGCTATGGGCGAGGCCCAGGCCACCCAGGTGACTTTGAAGGCACACAAATTATTGGAGGAAGCACTGAGGTAGTCAAGACATGCCCAACAGCTAGGGGTTTCGGAATTGCTGCTGGTGCTACAGATGGACCTGGAGCTTTTGATCTGATTCAAGGAGATGACAGGGCTAATCCATTTTGGAAGTTGGTTCATGATGGAATGAACACCCCAGGAAAGAAGCAAATGTTAGCAGCAAATGGAATGCCAATGTGCCGTCTTCATTGTCCAGTTCAGCTCCTGGTGGAACACACCAGGAAGGTCCAGTTCAGTCTAGGACAGCTAGCTGTCCTCAATGTGCCTACAAACTTTACAACATTAGCTGGCAGTCATCCTCAAGAGGCTAAATCCAAGGCTTTGGGACAACCAGGAACAGGCAGTGAGGGATCTCCAAGAGCTGCCCGGCAACGTGTGACTTTGAGGCTGCTGACCTCTTGGTTTGACATCCCGTGGGTGAAAATGGAAGCCATAAAAGCTATGATAGTTCCAACGTTGGGCACTCTTATCCTTGTAATTGGAGCAAATGGTTTTACAGCTGCTGCAAGTGTTGCTGGAAATGTTGCTAGCTCTGTTACAATCGCTGCCTTATTTGGGGCTGCTGAAGCTGAGCCATTTGAGTTCCAGACTGACATAGAGCGAGTCATTGAGGGGATAGACCGAGCTGTTGTAGCAGTAAAGACAAGAGAAGTGGCAAGGACGGCCGTCAAACTTAATCACCAGGGCCTTGACTCGGTGGGTCAGGTCGTAACCGTTCGAGCTCTTGTCCACACTCATTTTCGTGACCTTGTGCTCACCTTAACTGCACTTAGACAGAAGCAGGATCAAGTGGAGAAGGGGCTGCTCGAGTTTGGCCCGAATAGGGACAGCGGCATTGTTCCGGAATTCTGCGCCCCACCCTGTGCAGCACGATGCACAGCCCTGGAGGGGTATGTGAGGTTGTTTACACGTATGGGCTTGGACGTCGACCTTGCTGACAGCAAGGGCAACACACCGCTCATACTGACAGTAAGCGATGGGCTCGGGTGGGTGTGTGAGCGCTTAATTTTACGACAAGCCCACTGCGATGCTACGGACTCCAAATTGGACGTTGCTCTTCAACATGTAAGGAAACACAGTGGGCCTCTGGACATGCTTCCACTAATGATGGGGGTCGACAGTTTTACAATGGCGCCACGTTATCAGATTTTTTCTCTTGATCAACCTTGAGGACAAGGTTGTTTTGAAGGAGCGGACAATGTTACAAACCTTTAATTATTTCCTTTTCTCATTTTCTCCTTAATTTATTTTCTTTATTCAGTCAGTTAACAATGGTCCCTGCCCGTCCTTCACGTGGATAGTTACAAACTCAGCATTCTCGTTCCCGTTTTCCGTTTACAGGACCCCATTCCCGTATATATAGGCTAATATGCGTTTAATGAAGGAGGATATTATTACTCTACTTTTTCTCTCTCTCGGTGTCTCTCTTTTCTCTCTGCCTCTCTCTCTCTCTCTCTCGATTTCCCTTTCCCCCTTCCCCTTCCCCTTCCTCTCCCTAATTTCCCTAATTCCCCAGATTTCACTGTTCGTACTCTCTCGCCCTCGCACACCATAGCGTATGTCTCCCCTCTTCTCTCCTCTGCTGATCTCCCCTTCCGTTGCATCTTCATCATCATCGCCAGCAATAACCGTCACCAATATGGAGCACGCATCAGCCATGCTTGCCATTCCAGAGAAATACACTGCGCGAGCTGATATCTTGCAAATATTTGCCGGGCTTTGGGTAGGAGGAAACTCCACTGGGCCGTCAATCTGCTACAATTCAGACTCTAGGCCGGCATACGGTATCGGACCCATCACATCTAATTAGCATGATAGACGATAATGATAGGAGTTTTGGCTTGTAGAGTTGGACTGACCTAAAAATACTTTAATATTTTCTACATGCATATTATTTTAAAAAATTTAGGCTGATACTCTTTATTTGAATATTATATTTTTAAGTTTTACATAATCTGTTATGTAAATTTAAAAGAAAAAAAATAAATAAATAAATAAACTCATGATCCGCCTACCTCTGTTCGACCAAAACAATAGACAATATCTTATATATGTAATCTCACCTTATTTGATTTAATTGTATCTAATTGACAAATAATTTTCTAAACTTAGAATTACAATTTTTATTCCTCCCCTAAAAACTACAATGTGTTATCCCATGCTATTTTCCAATCACAAGGAAATAAAACTTGCAATTGAAACTTTGATTCCCAGGCACCAAAAAATAGAATTGAAATTAAATCTGAATTCAATTTAAATTGCGAAATCCAAGCCCCATTTCCAGCATTCAAATGGGGCCTAAAAGTTTTTAAGCAATTTTCAGCTGCTCTTTGAATTTATGAATCAGGGCAATCCAGTGGAAGAAAGAACCCTTTTCCCTGCCCTGCTGCCTAAGAAAGATTCAGTCTCTTCTATGTTCAGCCAAAGAATCCCAAGTAGATGTCATTCTAGGACCTCATCCAATGACAAAAAACAAAGAGAGAGAGAAAAATCTTCGACTTTATCACTTCCATAACACCCACCACAGCTCAAATACCAGATATTTGGAAAATCTGACACAAATTACGTTATTAACTGAATCATATAGCAGTTACATCTTCACCTGACAATGGCAGGATGAAAAATGAACTCCTGATCATGTATCAGACCCGGGAAAGATTTTAGTGATGGCATTAAGCGAGGGGCAGGAAATATAGCAAGAAGACTTCTGAGAGATAAGAAGTTGATTTTACATTTTCTGACCTTCCCAGAGCCTTGTTGTGTTGCAGCACGAACAGGTGAGTTAATCAGAACCTGCATGTGTATATACTTGGTATCATTGAGATACAATAAATACTACACAGGAGAGGAAATAATGTCCTTGAGTTTATAAACTTGAAGAAGGAAAATACATGAAGTTTCCCACAAACCACAGAAGCAGGTAAGTAGGATCATACGAGACGTGCAATAATTATGCACAAAGAATGTCAATATAAGCACATTGCCTTTAATGCAAAACTATCACTAACACCTATTGTTCAACTATTCAAATTTGTTGTAAGTCTTTCACATTGATTTTCCTAACAGGATATGAATTAACTAACAAAACGCTGAAGCAATAGCAACTACAATAGATCATAGAAATGGATTAAACTCACCATGAACAGGAATGGATACAAATCCAGTCCATTATATGATTTAGATAAAAATTGGACTAAAATAACAATTACTGCACCATTATGGCAGATCATATCTCAATCATGGTGCAAAATATGGAGTAAAAGGACGCTTCTTTAACTGGCCAGAAGGAATCAGCTAAAATCAGAATAACATGTATCCCTCAAGACAAGAAGGCAATGTTCTATAGATTTTGATGGGTCCCAGTACCCAGGGCCCAGAAAAAGCGGCCCAAATGTTGAGCCCACATCCCGAGAGACCCGAGGATTTGGATCTACGCCACACGAGGTCTGAAAGGCTGATTTGGTCAAGAGCCTAAATTACGCCAAAAGGGCTGAGGGCAATGGTCCACATCCCAAAGGGCCCATGGACTAAGGGTCAGCGTCCCGAGAAGCCCAAATAGCTGAAATATTCCGATAGACTATCTTAGCCCAGGAGGCTTGAGGACACCACGAGAGACCAATGTCTCCAATAAAGCCCCAAGGACATGAAGCTAAAGATGCAGCTCTGAGAGCCCAAGGACTTCTCACTGGCCAAGCTCCCGGTTGAAGCCCGAGAACGTCTAACTCTAAGAGTCCGCAGACTTGACAAAAGCCAAGAGCCTTTGTCAAGGACGAGAACTATGTCGACTCTCCAGTAATGCCAGTTCAAGGAGAGAAACCCAGGATGACCAAGAGCGCCAACTCAGACGTTTTACTCTTACCAAGGAACACGCAATCTCTGTAACATGTCACCTGCTCAGGGAATGATGGCTTCCGGCGCGTGCGCGATGTGACATCTCACAAAGTCAGACTGCAAGTATGCCATCTCTCTGACACGGCAAGGCAGACCTGCAGATTTGGTGACGGGAGTGTCTGTACACGCCAGGCCACATGGGAGCCCCACGTGGGACATCCAAACCCCTACATAAACCTTCAATGTGCCCCAAACAGAGGAGGCGGAATCCTGGTTTTTACTAAGATATTAAGGTACACAAAGAGAGAGACAAGGAATTTTCTTCCTTTCAGTATAATCAACGAGCACCTAGAAAGCCTTGAGCTTTATATGGGCTCCATCCCTTGTACTCACCCAACAGTATAGTGGAATTGTTCCCGAACCCAGAGTCTCGTGGTTTTTCTCTCTCATTCAAGAGAGAGTTTTTCACATAAAACCTCGTGTATTATCACTCTCTTCCACTCTCTCCTCGCTTCCAAAATCACATCCGCTAATCTAAAAAGATAATCATTTATTTTGTGTTGCCCGGGTTCCGTTCAAGTGCCCAACGAAGATAGACGGACCCATCCGGATCTTCATCCGTATGGTGATCGGAATCCGAGAACGCAACAGATTTAATTAATATATAGCAACAAAAATTCCCACAACGCCAAACATTCCTGGAATGTCAGTAAATTTAACAATTCAAGTAATCCGGAACAAAGAGAAACCCTCTGTATAATTACTGTAGCGAAGGCCTATCCAAATATAGGAAGCGCCTGTTAAAGTCTATCCTACCCTAATTTTTGTCAAGCATACTAGGATTTATCAATCATTATGCTGGAAAGAAAAAGTGAGAAGCATTTTCAACTATAAATTTGATGTGCCTTGCGCTAGTTGTTTCAATTCTAACAGCTTAGAAATCCCAGTTACCTGTACAAAAAGTAAATGAAAACCTACAACGCAAAATTACAAAAATGCAGCCATATATTAATAATCGAAAGAGAGTTCTAAACACGCATCGGCATCTGGTTGCTGATTAATCCAAAGGAATCAATCAGGAATTGTGTAGAATTTGTCTACCTCTCCAAATTTCGATACAAGATTCCGCAAAAATCGATCAGATGCAGAGAGATATGTATTAAAGAAGCGAGAAATAAACCAATAAGTCAGTTTCATTGAAGCGGCGTGATCTGGAACAAACTAAGGAGACATACCCTTCCGCGAAGATGCTCTTCTGGGATTCCAGAGCCCACGCCAAACTCGCCGGGTTTATCTTCAATCAGAGTGTTAACGGACTCATTGTTACGCTCTCACATAAATATTGCCAAGTCACCCAATAACTACCAGAAGGAGCGCCGGTCGAACTCAATAGCTTCTCAAATTTTGGAACTATATTTAATTATTTTTATATTTATTATTGAAATCACTTGACGTCTATTTTTTTTCTGTTTTTCTGATTCTGTTTCTGTTTCGATTGTTTGCTCCTCGCTCCTTTTCTTGCTTTCTGTTAATTTTGTTGGACTCTATGGACTACATTCTGCTGCATTTGCTAGCCTCATGGGCTTCGTCTCACATGTTGGGATTTTGATCACTCCCGTGTGAGAATTGACCGAAATGAATAAAGGCCGAATTGGTACACTAAGTCGAATAGGTATTAAGGGCCGAGAACATTGCATAATAGACAAAAACTCGAATTGAAGGACGAAAACTTTAAGTGATGGTTGAAAACATTAGCTGTTAACCGATGACATGGGATTATGTCCGAAAACTCTAGACAAAAGGCCGAGGACTTTAGTCAATGCCTAGAGACTCTAACAAAAAAGCCGGTCACCTACAAATTTTGCGCAAATAACTTTTCATAAATAAAAGTTGACTTTCAGAACTGGCAATCAATTTGCAGAGCAGGTCAACTCCTTCCAACAAAATAACGCTTTGCAGAATTGATAACAGGTTGTAGAGTTGGTGGTATGTTTTATCGTGCACATAATCTGCCTACTGAGTAGACGGTCACTCGATATATATATGTACATATGTGTATTGAGTACGAGTGTGTAGAGAAGTGAAAAAAAAAAAAAGAAAAACAAAGGTGAGAACATAAGGAGTAGCCAGTTTTTCTCTTGTATTTTGCTCTTATTTTTGTTTTTAGCTCTCCAATGGCTTGTGTAGCAAAATGATTTTTGTAATCAACATTCACATAGTGAAATTGTTTGTAAACTAAATATCTTGTGATTTTTTTCTCTTATTCAAAAGAGAATTTTTCACGTAAAAATTGTACGTGTCCTCCAATTTTCTCATATTTTTTTGTCATGTATGTTTGTGTGCCTATCACCTTTGTCCTCTTGGTTTTGTCCACCGACTGACCATTCTCTTCTTCTACAAGTAGTATCAGAGTCAGATTATTTGTGCCAGTTTTAAACTTTTCTGAAACTGATGGATGTAAAAAACAAGATGATCTGTTTGAACAGCACAAACTACGATACCTGAAAGAGCAAGATGGCCGACCTGCTATTTGTAAAAATAATGCATCTTCCTGTGTTCGTGGCGCAAAAACCCGAGGCGAAATCAAAGGAAAAGTGGGGCTTTGAGCACAAGCAGGTTTGCGGCTACATCTAACAGTTTATGGATGATAATATGTATAATCACATCTGAAATGAGACGGATGTGAAGACACTGTGGGAGAAGTTAGAAACTCTCTATACTTCTAAAGCCGGCAACAATAAGTTATTTCACTTGAATAAGTTGATGCAAGTGAAGTATAAGGAGAGAACGCCGGTTGTCGACTACCTAAATGAATTTCAAGGGTGTATTCACCAATTGAACAGTATGGGCATCAAGTTTGGAGACGAAGTGTTGGACCTGTCGCTTCTGACGACTCTACCGAACTCCTGGGAAGTGATACGGATCCCCATAGCCAATACAGCTCTAAATGGCATGGTGACCCTAGAAATGACAAAATGAGCAGTGCTAAATGAGGAGATGAGACATCGGTTGTAGGCCTTTTCTTCCTCTCAGCACTCCGACCTGTTAGTCATGGAGTCCCGGGGAATGAGTAAAGGGTGTTCCCTAAAGTTTGAAAAAAAGGGTCGCAGCAAGTTTTGCTCAAGGTATCAGAACCTTAAGTGTCACTACTGTGGTAAGAAATGCCACATTAAAAAGTATTATTACAAGTGAAAACATGACAACAACGGAGAAGGCAAGGAGAATAAACCCGAGAAGGGATGAGGTGAGAAGAAAGTCTTGATCTTAGTTGTCACCGGAGATCTCCTGTTGACTTGTAATATGAATGATGTGGTAAATATGGCTGAGCAGGAGACAGATTGGGTAGTAAACACTGATGCGTCCCTCCACGTCATGGCTCAGATGAGGCTCTTTACATCTTACACTCCAGGTGACTTTGAAGTATTGAAGATGGGAAACAAAGAGACGTCTAGGGTTGTTAGCTGTGGCGATATGTCTCCCGTCACCAACAATGGGTCCCAACTATTGTTAAGGGACGTTTGACATGTCCCTAATATTCGGATAAACATAATATCGGCAGGCAAATTGGATGATGAGGGCTTTTGCAATATTTTCAGTGAAGGAGTGTGTAAACTAATTAAAGGATCTCTAGTTGTTGCCGGTGGAAGAAAGATGTCTTGACTGTACATATTGCAAGCCTCTGTTGTGGCCGGAGAAGTAAACGTTACTGGCAGTGAAGGGTCCTCAGATCTGTGGCACTAGCAGTTAAGCCACATGAGTGAAAAGAGATTGAGCAATCTGGTCAAAAATAGCCTCATTTCAGGAGAGTGAAGGAAACCAGCCTAAGGATTTTCCCTCACTGCATGGCAGGAAAATAGCAGTGAGTCTCATTTCGAGGAGACTCGTCCACCAAGAAGGCCAAATTGTTTGAGCTAATACACACCGACGCCTATGGGCCATTCAAAGAGAAGTCATCCGGATGTGTATAATATTTTGTCTCGTTCATTGATAATTGCTCGATGAAGTTATGGGTGTACCCGCTTAAGACCAATAATCAAGTCCTTAAAGTATTTAAGTATTTTCATATTCTGGTTAAACGACAAACTGAAAGAAAGGTGAAGTGTATCCAAAGTGACAATGACGGTAAGTAGATTAGGGCATTTGATACATATTGTCAATCTTATGGTATTCGGTACCAAAAGACGCCACTGAAGACACCACAATTGAATAGTGTGGCTGAGCAAATAAACTGCACGTTGATAGAAAGAGTCAAATGTATACTATTTGAGCCAAAGTTCCTCGAAATATTTTGGGAAAAGGTTTTGAAAACTGCTGCCTACGTCATCAATAGATCACCGTTCGAACCGCTAAATGGATAAGTCCCAGAGAAGTTGTGATTCAAGAAAAAAGTGTCTTATGACCACCTCCAGGTATTTAGGTGTGAGACATTTGTTTACGTTCCAAAGGATGAAAGAATAAAGTTAGAATCGAAGACAATGCAACATGTCTTCCTGGGTTATGGAGAAGATGAGTTGGGATTCGGACTCTATAATCCAACTGAGAAAAAGTTTGGCAGATCAAGAGACGTAGAGGACAAAACTATTAATGACATCGGCAAAGAGAAGGAGGTCGTGTCAGATATCGGTCGGACCGACAAGAAAGTGTTGATATTTTACTCACTGATAGAGGAGAACCGAAGAGCTTTAAGGAAGTTATGGATGTCAAACATAGTACAAAATGGAACAAAACCGTGCAGGATGAGATGGGCTCTTTATATGAGAACCATATTTTCGAGCTGGCTGAATTGCCATAGGAGAAGAGAGCCCTAAAGAACAAATAGGTCTTTTGTTTGAAGACTGAGGAAAGCACCTCGCAACCGAGGTGTAAGGTAAGGTTGATGGTGAAAAAATTCAGTCAAAAAAATGGTGTCAATTTTGATGAGATTTTTGCCCCTGTTATAAAAATATCCTCTATTTGAGTGGTGCTTGGTTTGGCCACTGTCCTTGATTTAGAAGTAGAGCAACTGGATATGAGGATAGCTTTTCTGCACAGTGATCTCGAGGAGGAGATCTATATGGAGCAGTTAGAGGGATTCCGAGTTAGGGGGAAGGAACACTTAGTGTGCCATCTGAAGAAAAGTTTGTATGGACTAAAGTAAGCCTCGAGATAATTGTACAAGAAATTCGAGTCTGTTATGGTGGATCGAGGCTACCGAAAACTATTTCGGATCATTGTGTCTTTGTTCAAAGGTTTTCTGAAAATGATTTTATCATCCTCATACTCTATATGGATGATATGTTGATAGTTTAGCGAAATGTCGCTTGGATCACCGAACTGAAGCGACAATTTAGAAAATCTTTTGCCATGAAGAACTTGGGGTCGATGAAACAGATTTTGGGTATTAGAATTGTTAGGGCCATTTTCGTGATTGGCACATTCCGTGACAATATATATATGTTACATCGATGTCGGGTTATGCATTGCCGATGTGTTGCATCAACATTCATCCGTTGCCGTTCGTTTCGACTTCCATGGATATCATGCCTGCCGTGTGCTCTCCAGCCGCTCGAGCCCAAAATCCAGAAGCCCCACGCTCTCTGTGCGCTCTCTACCCGCTCGACCCCAAAAACCAATAGCATTGCGCTCGCCACGCGCTCGAGCGCAAAATCCAGAAATGGCCCGCTCGCTACTCGCCGGCCCCACGCGCTCAACGGCCAACTCTTTAATTGCGATTTTTGTGACCTCTATAAATACTTGGCTTATAATTTTGAAACTCTAGGACTCATGGCAGATTAATTTCATGCCCCATTTGAGAAGAATTGTGTTAAAACTCCATTGATCTTGCTTCTTTTGAGAAAACTAAAAGTTACAACCTTTAGCTTCATGTTCTAACTAGTTTTTTCTACATTTTCTCTTTACCTTTCAAACACTTCCATCCTTCTACCTTCATTGGAGACGTTGGTACATTGAAGAAGGAGACTCGATCGTGTTCGGCAATTCAAGTGGCTAAAGAGGAAAGATTGACATAAAGATCGGAAGGTGTCCGGTTCCATTGCCGCGGGCAAATCCAAGGAGTTCCTTGGTAGGGATCATGAGACGGGAGTAAGTCGGCTAGGTTAGTGCGTCGTTATCACCCAATTTGTAAGTTAATTTTCATAGTGTATTGCTTCCCTGACAGTTAAAGTCCGGAGAATTTTTCTCGATTACGCGGGTATCAAATTTTTCCTTCGTAGCAAAAAATCGTGTCTTTTTATTATTATTTATACTAGTTTATATTTTGCATGCTTGTTAATATTATTGACATTTAGAAATAAATATTCTTTACATATATTTGATATTTAATTTTTACTGCTTCCGCTATTTTTTTCGATGACAAAACTTAATTGTACACTTTAGGACAAAAAGTCCTTTTTCAAGAATATTTGAAGACCGTAAGGCAAAGAGATTATGAATGTTTTAAGAATATTATGCGGAGAAGGTACTCCAACGCTTCAATATAGATAAATCCAAGCCAGTGAACACTCTGCTAGCGAGTCATTTTAGATTAGGAAGTCGGCAGTGTCCGACTTTGAATGATGAAAAGGCCAACATAGAAGTGTACCCTACTCTTCAGCCGTAAGTAGCTTAATGTATGCTATAGTTTGCACGAGGCCGGACATTGCACATGCCGTCGGCACAGTTAGTTGATTTCTATCAAACCTCGGTAAGCACCATTAGTCAATAGTGAAAAGGATATTGAGATATCTCCGATGGATTTCCAAGATGAGCTCATGTTTTGGAAGTGACAAGCCTCTATTGATTGGATATACTGATGCTAACATGGATGGCGATATTGACTCCTGAAAGTCCACTTCGAGATACCTGGTTAAGTTCGTCGGAAGAGCAGTTTTTTGGCAGTCGAAACTATAAAAATGCGTTATTCTTGCAACCACTGAGGCAAAATTCAATGTTGTAATTGAGGCCAGTAAGGAGATATTGTGGATGAAGAAATCATCCGAAAATTTGGATTTGAACAGGAAACATACGTGGTACTTTGTGATAGCCAAAGTACTATACATATGTGTAGAAACTCCCCATTCCTTTCAAGATCAAAACATATTGATATTCGATATCATTAGATGAGAGATGTTATTGACATGAGACTACTGTCACTAGAAAAAATTTGAATTGAGAAAATTGGGTCAGACATGATGACCAAGGTACTGCCTAAGGGGAAGCTCAAAACCTATTTCAGTATAGTCTGACTGACTGATTTAGTTTTCACTCGATCGTGAGGAAAAATTTGTTGAGATTTGGTCACTCCCGTGTGAAAATTGACCGAAATAAATAAATGCCGAACGGTACACTTGGGTAAAAAGGTATTAAAGGCCGAGGACTTTACATAAAGGCCGAGGACTTTGTATAATTGACGATGACTCTAATTCAAGGACAAAAACTCTAAGTAATGGTTGAAAACATCAGCTGTTGATTGAGGACATGGAATTAAATCTGAGAACTCTAGACAAAAGGTCGAGGGCTTTAGTCAACACTTGGGGACTCTAACAGAAAAGTTGGTCACCTATAAAGTCTGCGTAAATAGTTTTTCAGAAAGAAAAGTTTTCAGAGCTAACAATTGATTTGTAGAGCAGGTCAATTCCTCCCGACAGAATAGCGCTTTGTAAGTTAGCGGTAGGTTGTAAAGTTGGTGGCAGATTTTGCCACGCACGTAACCTACTTACTGAGTAGGCTCTCGCTCTGTCTATATATGTACATATGTATAGTAAGTACGAGTATGTAAAGAAGTGAGAAAAAGAGAAAAATAAAAGTGAGAACATAAGGAGTAGCTATTTTTACTCTTGTATTTTGTTCTTGTTTCTATTCTCAACTCTCTAAGGGTTTGTGTAGTCAAAAAATTTTTATAACCAACGTTCATATAGTGAAATTATTTGTGAATTAAGTATCCCGTGATTTTTTTCTCTTATTTAGAAGATAATTTTTTACGTAAAAATTATGTGTGTCCTCTAATTCTTTCATATTTCTTTGTTGTGTGTATTTATGTGCCTATCACCTTTGTTCTCTTAGTTTTGTCCGACCGAGAGGCCATTCTCTTCCCCAACAGCGGATGGTTTATTAAGCCAATTATTGTAGCTATGTAAAGGAGGAGGATATTTCTCTCATCTCAACTCTTCTGCTCCCTCTCTACTTTCTCTCCCTCTCTATCTTTTTCTCCCGGCTTCTCTATCTCCTGCTTTCCCCTCTCTTCCCTATGCTGAACTCCCCTCCCCCTTCATTTGTACTTCCCTGCTCTCTATTTTTCCTCTGCTCTCGTCATCTTCTTCTTTGATTTGCAGGTCTTCGACTAGAGCATGCATCATTTGGTGCTATCATTGACACCCCCTGCTTGGAAAAGACTAATTGCGGAGAGTTTTGACCGGTGGATGAACTAATCGAAAAAATCAAGTGAAGCGCTAAGTAAAAAATCGGGGAGTGAAGCGTCGCGGATTGCAACCTCTGGGGTCATTCGTTGTCAAAGGGAGTGGTATAATACGAGTCCCACAGTAGGAAGTCAACATTGAGTGGATTGACTTATAAGTCTGTAGGGCTCTCTTTCCTACTAAGCCGATATTTTGGGATAGGCTATTCTTTTAAACTTGTGCTCGCAACATAAAGCGTCCGATGAGAACCATCTCCTCGATCAAATGATAGATCGCCGGGCACACTCTAGTCGCAGACCACCTCTTTGCAGAGAGGTTGCCATTGTTCCCCTCCTCAATTGAACTTGTCTGTACGATAATCTTGCATAAAATGATTCGCTCGGTGGATTCATGAATTCACACCCTTCATCGTTGGCAGTCAACCCGACCCATCCCCTGACTTTCCGAGCCCGCAGCTGTATTACATGTGTTGGGCTAATATTACATTACCCTCTATTAAATAAAACATTTATTTTACGACTTAAATTAGCTAATATCCATTAATATATGATCTACGATGCAATTCTCTCACTTGGGAAAGAGGAGACCTTTTTTTATCTGTTTTTTCTTCTTTCCCTTTATTATTAAACTCAAAGATTATATTTTAAGATTTAGCTAAGTTTTTTATTAACATTTTTTTTATTATGTACTACCTAACAAATTGGGAAAAAAGTATTTTCACATAGCACAGAAAATATGAAGAATATGAACAATAGTTTTTATATTTTAAATATTATTAAAATTTTAAAAAATGTAAAAATATATTTTGTTAGTAAAAAAAAAAATAGCAAAAATAATTGAAGCCTTAATACTTAGATGATAAATTTCAAAAGCCTTTTATATTTAACTTATTAGTAAAATCTACCAAGGTCATGAAATTACCATTCCACCCCCATTCTGTAACTTACGTGCCCAAGAATCCATTTCCGAAAGCTTCCTGGACATCTCCCCCAAAAATTACCGTTTCCTGTACGCAATGCCCAGTTACGCTCAAAAGATCCGCAGAATCAATCCATTTTTTCCCCCACGGTAATCATCCCCAAGTCAATCACATTTTCGTACCCATCT
Source organism: Nepenthes gracilis (assembly GCA_033239525.1). Classification (NCBI taxonomy): domain Eukaryota; kingdom Viridiplantae; phylum Streptophyta; class Magnoliopsida; order Caryophyllales; family Nepenthaceae; genus Nepenthes; species Nepenthes gracilis. Next base: position 13,980,567 of record BSYO01000016.1, on the reverse strand, counting down.
AAAAGCCACCAGCAATTCCCCTGATTTCCTTCCTCTCGTCACAACCACAAACCCTAGATCCCTGAATTTTTCTCCAAAGGGAGATTTCCCAGCAACAATGGCAACTTGCAGTTACCCAAATGCACAAACGAGCTCCATTTCATTCTCAGACTTCCCGGAGGACGTTCATCTCTGTATTCTGTCCTTCCTCACTCCCTCCGACATCTCTTCCTTTTCCTGCACCTCCAAACGCTTCGTTTCCCTTTGCCACACCGACAGCAAGCTCTGGTACGCCATGTGCGATCGAAAATGGGGCTCCAAAACCAACATCAATAAGTGGGGTAGCGGCAAAGTGGGCTACAAGATCCTGTACAAAACGTTGAATGAGTATGAGAACCTGATCGGTTTCTGGCGGCGTAGCGGTGAGACTAATTCGAATATCTCCGGCCGTTTGCAGCTCGTGTTCTTCGAGTGGGGCCGATCATGTGTTACTGGATCTTGGGTTTCACCCTCCAAAGATGACACCTATAATGTGATCAAATCGCCCTTCATTTGGATGAGTTTGTCGCCGGAGGGCGAGGCATTGAATTATCTCAACCCTGATTATCGGGCAGGGTTATCCGGGAGTTTGGATGCATCAGAGAAGGATTTAATTTATGTCAGCGTAAGTTTCATTGGGAAAGGTCATGTGGTCGTGGAGGAAAGCAGAGAGATTGGGATTTGGGTTAATTCAGGTTCCCCTGAAACAATAAAAGCTTGGAATTCTGGGTACAGGAGGAATGGGAGTGTAGAGGATTTGAATGGAGTCGGGGTTGAAAATATGACTGGTGCAGAGATCGGATCACCGCCGGAGAGGTTGATGTCGGAGATCTATCAATACTTTGCTAATAGGAGTCGTCCTGGTACCAGTGGGGAGAGGGCTTGGAGGAGGCAGAGGAGGAGAGAGAAAGAGAAGCTGGGGAAGAGGAAGTGGGAGGCAGAGCATTTTGCTAAGATTGTTGATTGTTCTCCAACGCCTTCTCGTCCTTTGCAGGGTCTATGGAAGGTGTGGAATTTCCACCTAATAATTGTTGCTTAATGTGTTATTATTTCAATGGGATATTGTTGTTGCCAAGGATGTTATATATTTTTCAAATTAAAAGATCATATTTTTTAATTTAAGCTATTTATTTATATTAAAATATATAAAATATTTTTTAAATTACTTAATTATTTTTTAAATTTATATTATTTATATAATTATTGTTATTATTATAACTTTTTTATATATGCTGCCTCCTCTTATAAAAAAATGGCCAAATATTAATGGAATTTTTGTCTGCTCTCTATGAAATACTCGTTTGGCCGAAAACTTTCAAACTCATCATAAGCTAAACCTGTGTTGACAAATAACCAACCCGCAATGAATAAGGAAGATATAGTAATGCTATAAATGACCTAGTATCGAATGCTGGTGATAATATCAGCATAAGCCTGTTGCACAATTTGAAATACATCAAAATATAAAAATTTTTCTTTATCTCTCCTTTCATATTTCTACATGGTACTAAAGTCAGATTTATTAGTCCTATGAACCATTCTCCTAGTTCAGTGATGTTGCGATTCTTTGCATCCTGTTCATCATCTTTTCAATAAGCATTGTTGCAAGCCTTTGTCTCCAATGACCAATACGGTGGTGTTGCACTTTCAATGACCACTACGGTCGTGTTGTAAGTGTTGGATTATGGATCACTCTCGTGTGAGCCCATAATCATTTGATGTATCATTTGGTGGTTCAGATGAGGTCACACGGGTACCGTACGAATATCATAGACTTTCCAAATTAGAATAGATTTAATTCTCTTTAATTAGAAAACTGTACGAATATTATGGACTTTTTAAATTAGAAGAGATTTGATTTTCTTTAATTACGTAAGATTTTATTTTGATTTTATTTAAGAGATATTTGGTAAAATTTTATTAGAAAAGTGTGTCATATTATTTTCAAATTCTGAGATATCGTTAATTATGAAATTATATTTGTTTTCTAATTAACCTAATGATCAAAATTCTATATAAGGATCCTAACTCTAATGTTGGAGACATGCAATTAAACAGACATTGATGAGTTGAGAAAAAAACAAAAGAAAGAGAGAGAAAAGAAAGAAAATGAAGATTTGAATATCCAATTAAGTTCTAGTCGTGTTCCAGTCTTTGCCGACCTTGGGTATGTTGTTCTCGGAGTTGCGAAGAACGTCTTTACTGGCTATATTTCTACTCTTTTATCTTATATTCATTGATTCCTTAATCTATTTATTACAAGGTATCTAGTCGTTGTATTTATGAGATTTGTATAACCAAACTAATTCTATAGTGGAGATATTTTTAGACCTATTGTCCCGTAGTTTTACCCTATCATTTTTAAGAGGGTTTTTCGCGTAAAAAATTACGTCTTATTTCATTATTGTTGATTTTGTGTACTTGTTGTGAATTGTTGATTATTTCCTCACAATTCAATTAAGCGGTCCAAATCTCAACATTAAGCCATTTGCTTCAACTACTACAGCTGAAATTGACCTCCCTTGGAGCCTCTCTGTCAGCACTGTGCATCCCTTTTTCTGTACAGTCCAAAAGCACCAACTTCATCGGTCTCTGTATTTCACCAGGCTGACCTCAAATCCGGTCTCACCATTTCCAGATCCTCATTCCGCACTGATCACCAGCATTGGATCTGTAATTAATCAGCTCCATTGCTTCTCTCTTTTGGCATAGTTATTGTCGCCACTGTTGCTCATTTCTGGGGAAGAAGAAGAACAAAACGTAGCACCTCACGCATTTTCTACAATCAAATTTGTCATTTTGCATTTGGCGAAGAAGCAGAACTCCAACGCAACATCTCACGTATTTTGACATCCAAACACATCGTTTTAGTTTGCTTCTCTTCAGTGGTTTGTCATGTCCCTACTCCTAAAATCAAATTATTTCTTGATCCATAATTATCTTAATCTCCGGCTTTAAATTTCATAATCTGAAATTAATTCAAACCAGATTTTATTTTTAAAACCCAAAATCTATTATTTCTTCCACTGATTTAAAATCTAAATAAACTCCAAGATACGAACCTACAATCAAATATCATTAAAAGACCCAAAATATCCAAATTAATAATAATCAAATCAGAGGACCCAAAATTTACACTCAAAAGTGGCTCCAAATATCGACAACCAATTGATCTCAAATTATACATAAGGAAAAATATCTCAATTACAATCAAAGTATCAAACTAAACTTCCGAAATTTGAAATTGAACTTAAATATTTCAAAAAAATAACCAAACGAAAACACGGTCCGAGAGAGATGCAGAGGTTAGCATCATCATTATCAAGTGTTTGAGGTGTTGGACACGAAATATAGAAATAACTAAAACCTCCTCTTGAATGGAGAGGAAAAATCAGTTAACATTATGAATTTACATTATTAGTTAAGTCCCTTCCCCGTCTCTTATATAAAACATTAAATCATTCTTTATGGATCCTTTTGGGGAAGGAGCTAACTCACTTTGTATTATAGGGGGAAACCCGTCCGAATAGCAATTCTCTCAATCCTTATCTCAATGCAAGGTAATATGCTACGCCAGCCTACTAATCTAGAAGGTTTGTAAAAATAAAATGAGCGGTCCTCGCCCCGAGTGGGGCACCTTGTGAGCTCGCGAACTCATGAGGGCGTCCGTTCTTGGAGGATCTTCTCGAAAAGTTTAATACTCAATAAAACATATATTTTCATATGTGAATTTACACTAACGACACATGTTAAGATGATGACATAATTATCAAAAATATCCTAAAAAACCGATAGCATCAAATTTGAATAAATTAAATCATTCTATGATCCTAAAAGCTAACTTCCGAATAGCAATTCTCTCAATCCTAATCTCATGTAAGGTAATCTGAGCCTACTAATCTAGAAAGTTAGTAAAAATAAAAGTCATAATGAGTTTAATATCATAAAACAAATTTTCATATTAATTTACAAATATATAAGATGATGACATAATCGTTCAAAGCATCAATTTTTGAATAAATCATGCGAAAGCCAAAACTAATGATCATATAGGCTAAAATCTATAGATGTATGTAAATCATGACAAAATATTACAAATATATAAAATATGTCAAATCATGCTATATAAAAATTGACAAATAATAATGACTAATAATCAGTGATAATCTCATTAATAAATGACAAATATCAAAATTTGAGGTATAATTGTTTTCAGATAACCAATGGCCATAAGCTACTATTTGCAACCCGTGGGTGGGTCGATTATATATAATCCCCATAGTCGGAGCCAAATGTTACTTTTTTGACCTGCAAATAATAATTTCAACATTCGGTTTACTAGCAATATATTTTCGTCAATTCTCTATAATGGTTAATATTTATTCAAACTGAAAACTCTACTCAAATATAAACATTCCTTAATTTTTCTCATACTTGAGAAAATACTTTCTTCATCAAAATTTATGTAAAATTTTCCTTCATAATTCTTGTAAATATATGACATACATAAAAATTATGAATATATAGGAATGTTAATTTATAATTTAAAATTATACAGTAATTATATTGTAGAAATTGTAGAAAATTAATATAATTTATATAATTTTTTAACACTTTCTTAAAAATGAAAAATGTGTAGAAATATTAAAGCTAAGATTTTAGAAATTGAATATAGTTTATCTGATTTTTCTAAGTTATAAACATGTATAAATAATTATGTGGTAATTTAAGACATATAAAAGTATATATTTAAAATTTAAAGACATGTAGGAATATTAAATAGAATTTAAAGGCATGCAAGAACATAATTGTAAAAATTCAACACTTAAACATGATTCACATGAATTTAATGCATGTTTTTCATAAAAGTTTATGAAATTGGAATGAAATTATATGTATATAAAGTATAATCATTTTAAATACAAAAATAATACATACATAAGCATTTAAAATTAGAAATATTTAAAGAAATTAGAAATGAACAATAATAAAGGAAGAAAGGGTTTGGGTACACTTACATTCACTTGAATTTACCAAAAGATTTGTCACGTCTTCTGCTCGAGCAACTATTCAATAAATAATTAAATAAACCTGATTAAATTTTAATTTTTTTCTTTTGAATTGGATAAAACTCAAATGACCTAAATCAAGGGTTGAACCTGAACAAAACCAAATCCAAAACAATACAATATCTATGGCACTTGACAGCGGACATAGGACCTAACAAAATTACTCTATCCAATTCTCAAATAAATCATCTTGACAACTTGCTTATGCCAAAACTATTCGTAAGGAAAGACATCTATTAACATCCAAACAATGATAATATAAATCCTGTACAAAATTTATACTAATAAATATGTCTCCTAAATAATACAAATCATAGATAAATCAACTAAACAAAAATCCCAATACAATCCTCATAATTAATCCAAATACAAGTCCAAACAGCAGAAGTCTTCGATCTTCTCTGTCTAAGGTCCTGCAAGTAACCCTAAAGCCACCTAATTTGAAAGGCTAAAAAATATGTCAGATCATAAGCCTAAAACTCAATAAGTATATGAATACAATAACAAATGCATGTTTATAAAATGGCACAAAGGAACAACAAATAGTAAAACACGTTTGAAATCTAATATGTCAAATGTCTAAAAATCAATATCAACATATTGAATGTTCAAATGTGATTTCGTACACAAATCTCATAATCCATATACGAATATTAAATAATACCAAACGGTATGAAATTATCCAAATGTCACATGATTCCCAAAACTCAAAAGTTTAAAGTCGAATAAATATGAAGACTGTGTCAAAATTTACAAATCTCAAAAGGTTAAATATTTTGAATATCAAATACGATGCATGCCAAAATCTCAAATTCCAAAACATACTAAATCTAATAACTAACTTTGAAAAGAGGATACATGTATTTTTAAGAACTTTAGATCAAAACACTACTATTTAGATCTGTAGATGGACTACCTACATTTACACCCTATAAATGGAGTCAAATACCACTCTATTTTGCCACTCAATAGTATAAGTGCAATCATCAAGTTTGTTTGATATATCAAAATGTTTAAATATATTGTTTCGTTTAATTTCTTATAATAATTTCCAATGAAAATAACAAACGGTAGACTCTATAATAAATATTCAAAACTTTTCCTATCTATAGGAAAAGTATAAATTCAAAACTTTTTACTATATAGGGAAAGTACAAATATAAAATCTTTCATCCTGTGAGAAAATATAAATCTCATGCCCAAATCAAAATAAAGTCTAGTCTAAAATACTTACATGAAATATCAATATGTAAGACCAAATACTTAAATTTTATGACTTTTCTTTTGCAAGCATTTTTATATATAAATATAATATCTCAAAATATTCATTTATATTGTAAAAAAGAAACAAATCTTCAAACATTCAGTAAAATCCAAACCTAACTTCAAACAATCATTAAGAACTATATGTATACACAAATAGCCAAAGCAAAATAATAAAAGATGACATGTATATACAGTAAAAAATAATATATGTAAACAAAATCAAAAGATTCTGAAACAGACCAAAGATTGGGTTTAAAAATACTTGTCTTCCACATTTGATCAAATAGATTTGATAAGGTAAAGCTCCAAAATCTACTTCTTTTTCTTTTCCTCTCTTTTTTTCTCTTTCCTATCTCTTTCTTTCCTGAAAAATTACTAAAAATAGTGTGCCTAACCCATATATAACACAATTAATGCACAAGCACAAGATAGACATACATCAAGTGTCGTTCCACTACACATCACATATCAATGCCGCATCAGGCGCAATTCAGGTACCAATATTTTACCTCATCCATGCACAACCGCCAACACAAGCATACCTCGGGCACCCTTGTTTTGCCACAAATGCACACAAACGGCTCAAAGGCATCCCTCAAATGTGCAACTATTACTCACAATATGCATAAGCATCAATCATGCGCCCATCAGGCCTCAAATTTGATTCCAAGAAAAATCTGATTTTTTATTTAATTTTTATTATATAATTATTTTTAAATTTACCCAAAATTATATTAACAATGTTAAAATTCTTAATTGATAACCAGGCACTACATGATCTCTGGAGTTCACCTTAATTTCTTCTTCCCCTTCTTTCTTTCTCATCTTTTCTCTCTTTTCTACTTCTCCTTTTCTTTCCTCTCTCAAAACTTCAGAAAAAATGAGCCGAAATCGCCCATACGACTTATTTATAAAAAACTGGTGCACAAGCGTTACTCAAGTGCGGATCAGGCACTGAGACGTAATCCAAATTGCGCACAAGCGCCTCTTATGTGCCAACATTCTATCCTAAACACACACCTACGTCGCTCGAAGCAACTCAGGCGTGGACATTTTGTCTAAAAACACACTCATTTGTAGATCAGGCTCACGTCAAATACCACTTGAATTAACTTATTTTGATCCAACACTTGATTTTTTTTTGTCTCGAAATCTCAATTAATCTTGAAAATTTATCAATTTAATTAAACTAATCATTATTAAAATAATCGTTTGGGATCCATACCTTACACAGCCCATCTCTTCGCGCATCATTTCCTCTACGGCGCATCTTCTCCATGGCCCATTTCGCTTTATCTATCTCGACCAGCCCTCATTATTGATCTTAAACTCACCACAATTGACAACCACTTCCACCTGCTAGAGACCATTGCCCTTGGCCAACCACCACCGGCCATTGTTTGCCAACTGTTGTCAACCTTCAGCGAATATTTTGTTGACCTTCCGATGACTCTCCCCCAGATTTCCAGGCACTTTTTCAGCAACTTGCTGTCATTTTTCCAGCCATTTTTCTAGTGATTTCCTATAAACTCTATGACTAACTCTTTCATAGTAATTGTCATCATTTAGTCAGCATTACTATTTTTTAATTATGTCCTCTAATGATATTGCATATCTTACTAACATTATTTTGGACACTACCAACTCCAATACTTGGGTTCCACAAATGTCTATTTTTCTCTATAGTCGAAAATTTTAGGTGTTTTATTATGTAAACAAAATCTGAACTCATAAAAACAGACAATTAGATATCGGAAGAATTCAACGAACGTCTTAAGGAATGCAAAGGAACTAACTATAAGTTACTTTCTTGGTTTATTAACACATTAGTTTTTTTTTTTTTTTTTTTCCAGTGTCTCCTTTCAAAATTTCAAAATGCCAAACTCACTTGGGATTTTCTTATCAATCGTTACAATTGCTCCAATGATGTTCCTCTCTAATTTTTGTTGGAATCTAAACTTTATCAGAAGCATCAAGAGTTGAGCCAACCAATTGCTGAGCTTCACTCTTAGATCGGTAGCCTTTGGGATCAATTTTCTTGAGCTAATATGGTATTTATAGATATTTAGTTTATTAAACTCTTTGTAAAGTGTCAAGATCATTGTCAATTTATTCATTTTATGATGAACATCCTTTATGATTTGAGCATACTAGAGCCTCAGTATTTCATCGCTCTCCTCTATCTACACTTGATGTTGCTCTTACAAAACTTATTTCGGAGGAGACTCGACAAAAAACTCGTAATATTTTCCCTACTAATGCTGTTATAGCTACCACATCACCTAGCTTCTCCATTTCAATTGTGGCCTCTATATTTCCCTGTTTCATTGGAAAATACAATTACTTTAAAAAAAGTATACATTATATGTCCAACCGTCTTAAAAAAAGATCAAAAATGTTAGGGATGCGAAAAGTAAGAACTTTCTAAAACCCATTTCCTTTACAACTTTGATAGATCCTGCATCTATAACCTTGTCACTTCAGCTGATTTTGATGCAATTGTCAATCAATTTTTTCCCCATATCTCCATTGCATTGTCTCTCTCTTTAGGTACATCTTTCTAGTTTATCAACTCCAACTATTGTAATCACATGACATCCAACACATCATTAATATCTCATAAAACGTCTTCCGTTAACGTGTCTCTCTTATCTATAGTGCTAAAGGTTCTCATATGATTGCTAATCGTGTTGGCCATGTATCTACATACGATTTTTATATTCCAAATACTTATAATATTCTAAACTTTCCTCTCACTCTTGTATTTGTTAGTCAACTTATTGAACGAAGTCTTCGCTTGACCTTTTTCTCACAAGGGCTATGATGTATAGGATTAGAAGATGGGCCAGCTCATTGGGACCAGGTATAAAATTGGATGACTTTTTCAACTTACATCTCTATATCTTCCATGTTCATTTTCCACTCATCGACTTATTGCTACTATTTTCGCCAATCTCTGACACAATCAACTTGGTTACCCCTTTTGATCTCGTGTTCATATTTTAATCTCTAATTGCTACTTAAACCAAGTTACTTTTGACTTTTTTTACTGCATATCTTGCAATTTAGGAAAACAAACAATCCTATCTTTTAATAAAAGTGACTCTTTGGCTTCTACACCTTTTGATTTGGTTCACTCCGATATCTAGGGTCCTACCCTTATTTTAACAAAGAGCGGAGTCTTGTTACTTTGTTATCTTTATCAATGAGTGTCTCGTTATATATGGATTTGCTTTTTACATGATCACTCTGAGTTACTTAACAATTTTCGTAATTTTTGACAAATGATCAAACCCCAATTTAATCATATTATCAAAGTCTTCAGCTCCGATAATGTTATAGAATATACCTCCAACCCCTTCCTAAATAAACTCCAACAAATAGGTATTGTGTATCACGGATCATGTCCTCAAACTTTTCAATAAAATGGCCATGATGAACGTATTGTTATATTCTTAACACCATTCGTATTCTTCTCATCTCCGCTTCTCTTCTCAAGTCCTTTTTGGGAAGAAACTGTTCTCACAACCATCTATACTATTTATCGATTTTCATCTCCCATTATTTCCAACCAATCACCATATAAACATTTCTATGAAATAGTACCTGATTATTTCATTCTCAAAGTATTTGGCTGTGTTATTTTTGTACTCCTACCTACTCATGAAGGTACCAAATTTGAACCTTGCTCTCATCTATGCTTTTTTTGTTATGGTATTGAACATAAAAGCTATCGGTGTTACAATCTCATAACTAAGTGTATTTGTATTTTTAGGAATATTTAGTTCTGGGAACATAAAACCTTTTTTGATATCTTTTCATTTTCCTTAGACCCTTCTCATTTTCACTAACTTAATTGTTGATCATTTTCTAAATTTCTCTTTTGATGCAGAGTCTGTAAGCTCACTTGCTCATAACGAATTTGAATCGTCCGATGACTCTGACATTACCACCACGCCTTCGAAGTCCTCTCCTACTGTAGATATTCATCGTTTTCGGTGGATGCGTGCCCCTTCTACCCATATTTGTGACTATCTCTATATCTCTATTTTTATCGCTCTTCATGAGCCTCATAGTTATTGCGAAAGATGATCTAACCCTCTCTAGCAACAAGTTGTGCTAGAAAAGCTTAATGCACTTTGTAGTACTCACACTTGGGAATTGATTGTTCTTTTGCCTAGTAAGACTACAATAGAAAATAAATTAGTATATAAATGAAAAACAAATTATGATGGTTCAAAAACCCGACAAAAAGCTCGTTTTGTGGCTAAAGGCTTGACTCATAAGTATAGTATTAATCATGAGGAGACTTTCGCTCGTGTTGTCTGCATCACTTCTATTTGATCTCTTTTGACTATCGCTATTACACGCCAATAACCTTTATTTTAAATGAATATAGAGAATACATTTCTACATGGCGACCTAACTAAGGAAGTCTACATGAAGGCTACTTCCTTTATCCTCATTATCTAGGATTGGTACATTGTCTTCAATGAGCATTATATGGTCTTAAGCTGGCTTCCTCTATTTGGTTTGTCTAGATTAGCTTTACTATTTCACATATTAGATTTGCCTCCATTCCTCATGATTTTGCCCTTTTTACTCGGCATACTACTGCCAATATTATTATCATCCTACTATATATTGATGACATAATTATTGCTGGTGATGATAATTTTGACATTCTTGAACTTAAACATTTTTGGGGCCAGCACTTTAAAATGAAGGATATTAGTTTGTTCGCTACTTTCTTGAACTTGAGATGATGACCACATCTAATGCCTATCGTTTGATATAGGCTAAATATGCTTCCAATCTTCTTTTTCTTGTTAGGCTTGCTGATTGTAAGATAGCTACTGATTCTCTAACATAATATTAAAATTTGTACTACAGATAGCGAGTTTCTTTCTGATGCTACTCTTTGTCGATAAGTGGTTGGAAACCTCATATCTCTCTGTTACCAGGACTGCATATGCTATGTATCCTATCAGTCAGTTTATATCAACTTCACATTCTATTCACTATGCTGTTGTTTTTTTGTATTCTCCACTATGTATAAGGCATTGTGTTTCGTGGGCTACAATTTTCTTTGTCGTTTCATTGGAGTTTTGCATATATTCTAATACTAATTGGATTGGCAACCCTACTAACCAACAATCTATTACTAGTTTTTTCTACCTATTAGGGAATTCTCTCATCATTTAGCGCAATGAAAAGCAAATCGTTATTACCCATTCTAATACTAAACCTGAATATCGCTCTTGCTAATACTACATCGAAGTTTCTTTGACTCCATTGGCTTTTACAAGATATTGATATTCCTCAATCCAATAGCACCTTCCTCTATTACGACAATCACAGCGCTATTTGAATTGCTTGCAATAATGTGTTTTTTTGTGAACGCACAAAATATACTGAGATTGATTGTTATTTTGTGCATCATCACATCATGGGTGGCACCCTTCGCCTTCTCCGTGTTTCTTCGACTAATCAACTAGCTGATATTTTTACAAAAGCTTATCTACTTGGCTACCACATTGATCTAGTTTCCAAACTATAGTTGGTCTCTTCCAATCTATCTCAAGTTTGAAGGGAAATATAGAGGATATTATAGCCTTGTTTATTAAGGATACTACATTCTTCCTAAATTAGAATATCACTATTTTCTGATTTAGACTATTTATGTATATCAAGATATATATAACATTTTTTCTAAATTAAATAATTAGTATTTTCTAATTTAGATTGTTTATTTAATCATCATTATTACAACTTTTAAGTTTAGGCTGTCTTCTTGTCTTATAAAAAGATGCTAATGATAGTGAAAATATGAATGTGGAGAAAAGAAAATGAAAATTTAAGTGATTATATAATTTAATATATAAAGAAAAATAAAAAAATTTCTTTCTCTCTTTTTTCATATTTCCACAGTTGTGATATCTGAGTTATATTTGCTTAATCAATGTGTCCTGTTTTGATTAAGTATTTGCGGATCTGAGTTTAAGGAGAACTGCAATTTCGAGAATGGTGGATTCTTTTTTGTGCCAAAATGTTACCTGATGAAGTGTTATAATTCTGATGGGTTTCAGGAGAAATGCTGACTTCCCTTCCTGTTTAGTATCTGCATTGCTCAGCTTGTCGTTTAAGATTTTGCTTCCTTTATTATATTCTTTGCTAGGGTGTAATAATCTTCCCTGTTTTTCGAAATGCAATGTGATACTACACCAAGTTTTCATGAACTTGGATTGGAAACTTAAAGCTGATACTAAAACAACATTTAAATATGCATGCACCTATTTCCTATATCATTGGCTTTCTATGCTTGTGAATGAGTGCAACCTGAAAACCTTTTCGTGTGTATTTCAATGGATAAAATGTGCTTGAAACAGTTCATAAGAAGTTCAAGATTGAGATCCTCTAATTTCATTTCCGATAGACGATTGAATGCATGGAGAACCTTTATACCTGCTGATAAATGTAGAATGCCAATGCAGTAGTGTTGTTCAAAATGTGCCATCTGAGAGAAAGAGACAGCAGGGAGGAGGTGATATGAGGGAGTCTTGTTAGAATTTTCCTATTTCTTATCCTCCATCGCTGTCCCAGTCGTGAGGATCTAGTCGTTTAAATTATCAGGTAGAAATTTTCAATATAGAGAGTATGAGAATACTCTCATTGTCCAGATTATAGGAACCTGGAGCTAAGCTTGCCTGAAAGGATGGGGGTACACAGTGAAAATTTTACGTGGCTCTGCTTATTTCTGAATCAATTGCACTCCTTGCAGGACTTTATCAAAACAGGGCGCCTGACCGGCTGGTCCACCCAACCTGAAATCTGTTGAGTCTGGTTAATGTATATTAATATTATATGGACAGGCACAGTTAAAAAGTTTATCCCGATTGATTTTTTGTATCGAGTTTGGTCATAGTTGAAAGTAACTTGTTCTACACACCCCAGCCCGACACAAATAATGGAATTTTTTATAAATATATTTTGTTATTTCAATTGAATATCTAGTTTAAAAGATCCTTTTAATAGATTATTTCTTATGTAATTAATGCTTTTTTATTCAAACATTCTTCATTTAAATATATATACTTGAGTAATATTTTAATCTAAATATTATATTTTTAAAACAATTTATATTATTAGGCATTTTTAATGTAAATAATAATACGTAAATAAAAAATTTTACACAAATATTCATTGACTGGCCCGATTGGAATTACAGACGGGCACAATTGTGTTTTTTCATCAGGCCATATCCTATGTAACCTGTATCGAGCCCAAATCTGATTGTGATCGGCCCTACTCGTTGCTATGACTTTTGCCGATCTATGGGTGCCCCCATTAACTGCAGCTTGCTTGACATAATCCATCCTTTCCACTTCAGGGTATCTGTGAGGATGCAGGTCTGGATTTTTATCTCATCAGATACGACGACATTGGAGGAATTGCATGTCGGGGGGTTGGGGATTCATCAAAGGCTTCATCCGCATATGCCCCATTATTCTGGACGTCCAATGCTACATTTGTCGAGCCTCCTTTCTCCCTTGAAGAAGAACTGTTGTACAGAACTCGCATTCATTTTCGGCTGCCATTAGCAGCAGCCAATGATATGTGCGAGGAGCAGCTGCCTTCTACCAAAAATGAAGTTGTATCCCGCATGATGTACATTAATTCAAGTTATGATCTCGTCCTTCCAGACTTTGCAGGGACTTCTGCAGATCCTCGACATGTCGAGGGAAGGATTTGGCAATACCCGGATGGAACATTTGGATTTGGTTTTCTTCGGGATAATTTTGTTGTCCATCTGAAGCATGTTGTGCAAAACAGTTGCCTTCTGGATGCTGTTGAACTCTGTAGTGGCTGATTCTTGGCCCTCGCCCCATCTGGGTCCACGGCGGTTCACTGGGTGGTTCACCGGTCAAGCACCTCTATCTGTACATGAAAACATTCAAGTTATGTAAAATTTATTTGTGTAAGCATACTTCTAGGAGTAGATGATCCCTTGGCCCTTGCATATCAATTGAAGCAGTTGAATGCCAGATGATTTTGGAACCATGTAACACAGTGGTCATGCAACTAACATAAAAGTATTCGGATCCATATGTATAAATGAGTATTTATATTTAAATATGGATACTCAAATCAAATTTTTTTCCCATTTCTCTTTTTTTCTTTTCTGGCTAATGCTTCTCTTTGCACTTTCATTATTCTCTTCTTCTTATTGATACTCATCATTTTCTTCGCAATTACTGTCACATCCGTAGCTTATTTCAACTTTAATTTATATTCTCATTATGTTATAAATATATATCTTTAAATATCATTAGATAATATGACAAATATAATTTAATTATTGACAAATAAGTTAAAAATATTTGACTGTTTTTAAAATCTCTCAAAAAATATTATATTAATTAGTATAGATAATTTGATATGTCATATAAATTATATAGTAGATGTAAACATTTTAGAGAAACAGTCCAATATAAATGTTATAAATATGTTTGTATTAATTTTATTTTCAATTATTTTTCCTCATTTGGCTACACTTGAAATTAAAATTCAAATTTTAAATGTAATTCAAACTTTATTATTTAACATCAGAATTTAACTCTATATTTTCTTTCCTTGTATTTAAAAAATAGTATAAAATAGTTATTTAGAATTTTTAGGAATAGATTAAATAATTATAACTTTGAGAATAATAATTTTCTTATTAATTAAATATGATAAAATTAAATATGATAAAATTAATTGGTTAAAATATTTTTGGTCTTAGCTTGGGTAGAAGTGGACCGATCATAATTTATAAGATTTATTTTTAAAAATTATATAGAAATTTTATTTAAAAATTTTAGAAATTAATATTCTAGTAAATAGTATTGTCTAAAAATATACATTTATAAAAGACTATTTGTATTTAAAAATAAGGTTTTATAAAATTTTATTATATTAAATTTTATATATTAAAAAATTTATACTAAATTGAATTATTTATTTTTTTATTTTTATGTATAGATTAAAAAATAAAATATTTTTTATTTTTTAAATTATAATTTTTTAATATATTTTGAATCATAGAATTTGAATTTTATCAAATTTAAATTTTAACAAAATTAAAATTAAACTTAAATTTTTAAATTTTAATTTTAATTTCTTAATCCAAAACGTACTTGCAAAATTGAAATTCAAATTTAGAAGGTGTAAGTATAATTTTAACTTTATTTGAATTGAAATTAGTGTAATTTAAATTTTATTATTTAGATTGTATAAATAATTATAATTTAAAAAATAAAATTATTAATAATCTTTCATAAATTTATATAAATAAAAAAAAGTGGTATAATATAAATTATAAAATTTTTAATGAATGAAAATTTAATATTGATGCGCTTTTCTAATCTAGATGATTATACAAATCAAAGAATTAGATGAATTGTTTAGTCGATCCAAAAGATTGCAAATTTGATTTTCGTAACTTAAAATTTTGGCCCTAAGCATCACAACAATTTAACAAGATATTAACAAAATACAAGACTCGCTCTTCTAATATATCCGTTGATATTCAAATCAGTAATTTTTTTTAGATGAATTAAAAAATATAGAAAGAAAATAAACAGAAAATAAAATGCGTGTTGAATTTTTGTAAGTATTGAGGACTGGACTTCTTTGTTAAAGCGCTTGTATGTCAGAGCATATCTCTTTTCCGTGCTTGGTAGGGAGATTTGTATTTATAATCAAAATTCTAATTGATATGTTAACGTAAATATCAGCTATTACTTTTGATATGTAACAGCTGTTTGAATTGATTTAATTTTCCTTTAATTATTAATAGTTAACCTTTATTTAACCGTTAACAAATTTAAATTATCCGCACGTGTTGCTATCTCTCAATTAACTGTAACCATTTATTAAGATTTAATATATTATTTATTATTCTACTGAGCCATTATTTATCCTAATTTTATACATTCTTAGCTATCCAATTACAAGGCTCAAGAGGTTGGCATAATTCTTTACATTTGTATTTAGACTATTGGCATTTGGGCTTTATTTTTATTCTGAGTTGGACCGATCATAACTATGCCGTACCCAACAAATAAAATATAATTTATAAAACTTTATTTTTAGACATATATAATAATTTATAGATTTATATATTTTAAAATTATACTCTTTATTAAAATATTAATTTTAAATTTTTAAATAAAACCATTTATAATTTTTCTTTAAAATAAATTTAAAAAATAAAATTATAGGTAGTCCACGGACTAAAGCAATTAAAAATATTTTATTTAATAAATTTTATATTATTTAATTTTATTATAAATAATTAATAAATAATTCTCAATATTAAAATTACGTTTCTTCACTCTACTCTTAAAAACTATAAAAAAAAAAAAGATGATACACTATTTTTTAATTTTAAAAAAAATAAAATGTCAAATTAGAATTTTAGTTCCCCAAACAACGTAATTAAAATTTGACCAGAAATTAGAATTACAATTCTCAATTCCAATTGCAACCAAATGGAGCCTCATAACTCTTCCTGCAAAAACACCGCCATTGGAAAGAGGATTTTGCAGAGAGCATTGCTTTTTCGATCTTCCGTTCTCGGATCTCACCGACTATACTTAATGGATTTCAAGAATCCAAAGGTCAAACTGGGGCAAAATGATCCAGAGCGGCAAAGGAATATCGAATTTCGCCGGTGATTCAGATCATTAAACTTCAGCGTGAACGCGCGGATTAGCCGCGTTGATCCTTAGTCCAACAGATTCTATCCTCTTCCCTAGAATGCTAAAGCTAGGGTTTAAGAATATCCTTACAGGAAGTTTTCAACTGGAGCCGATGATTTGAGCTCCGCGGCAGCTTGAAAG
This sequence comes from Nepenthes gracilis, assembly GCA_033239525.1. NCBI lineage: Eukaryota > Viridiplantae > Streptophyta > Magnoliopsida > Caryophyllales > Nepenthaceae > Nepenthes > Nepenthes gracilis. Next base: position 13,963,328 of record BSYO01000016.1, on the reverse strand, counting down.
CAATCAGCAGCCTGCGAAATTAAGCCTTCTTGCTTCGCAATCAAGCCGAGGTTAAACCAAGCATCATGATTCGTGGGCGCTAATTGCAGAGCATTCATCAGTAAGCTTCGAGCAATAGGGAGGGCGTTGCAGCCGCCGAATTCGATCAACACCTGCGCTGCTGCAATTATACTCGGCACATAGTCTGGATCCATCGACAGTGAAACTGAGAACGCACCGAGGGCTTCCCGGTGTAGAGATCGAGCCTTGGACAACATTCCTGCATGAAACCAACAATACTTTAAGGTCAGTGTGCTTAGTATCCTACTTTTAATGTTTAGTAGAATAGAGTGATGTCATATTTGATCAGGAGAAAAATACAATGGAAATCAAAACTGTAGAGATTTGTAAGTAATATTTTACAATTTTTCATCCATAAGAAAGAATCATCGAAAACAGTAGAAATCTCTAATAAACTAAATAGATTCGGTAGACAATAAAATTGAATTTCAATAATTTTACATCATGCAAATCAAATAATATACATTTATAGGTTTCTATAATTTTTTACCCCTCTGAAATTTTCCACAGTTTTTTAACTCAGTGATATTGATTTCATACTCTCGAAAATAAGCGGCAAACAAACCTGCTAGATGCCAACAGCTTGGACTGTAAAATTCAACCGACTTGGCTTTTTCGACACATACTTCTGCATCTGCCCATGATTCAAGTTTTGTATATAACTTAGCCAAATCTTGCCATGCTTCTTTTTCCACACGTCCTACTGTTGCTACCTGTAAGAAGAGAGAGGATCATAAACCTTCAAATATTGATTAATACATAATCGAACACTCCCCAAAAAAGGATCTTCTACTGAAAAGAGAAATATTCTAAATTTCCATAGAAATTCTTGCTTATATTAAACCATTTGCATCTATGATTTAAATTTATTATGATCTGGATTCAAGGATCTCTCAATTTGAGAAATTAAAAGCATCAATGTGAATATATAATAATTATATAGTGATAGGAAAATATGTTTACCGACTGACTTGTCAATTGAGTCTAGGCCAGTTTCATCTAGAGAATGGCAATGCTTTTAAGGAAAAAATGATTAATGGCAGAAATCTAAACCCAACTAACTTGAATATGATTCCCAAAGGAAAGATCAATTGTTTGGGACCTTTCCTTTATTCAAATGGAAGGAACAGAGAAGAATTAGACCGATTCTTGAAATGCTTTTCTAGGCATTCATCAATGTTTTGGCTATTCAGGGAACATGAAATGCAGATGAATGACCATCTGCTTTCAGGAGAAATCAAAAAATTTCTTAGGGAACCTACAAGTTTTGTTAGTTCTTTTTCTTTGATAGATGGTCAAAACTTCATCTAGGTTAAGGTTCACTCGAGATCTTGACCAATTTTAGAATAATTATGAAGTGCTTATATTGCAAAACCGAAATTGACCAGAAAGATGCTAAAACAATTAAGAAAGAGACTAAAAGTAAACACACATTTGAAGAGGGATCCTCAGTTTTGAGCTCCTTCACTGCTTGAATTAGAGCCAGAAGAACTCCATACGTCTCTATTGCTTGCTTGGGCTGCTCTTGAACAATCTGCAGTGACGCCTTTAATCTTAGGAGTTCCAAATGATCCAATTCCCCAACTTCCTCAGAGGCAAGATTAACTACAGTTTCAGCATCCTTAAACCTCTGTTGCGCAGATAATACCAAAGCCAGTAGTATCCAGACTCTGCCCGAGCTCTCGGCCACCTTATTAGAATGCATCATTGAATAGCCCAAAGCAGCATCCAGATTCCTCTGCACAGCATTTTCCAAACTGAGTTCGAACATCAGTTCAGGATCATCCTTATTAGTTGAAATGGCTCGGTTCAGAGAGGTCAGAGAATCTCTCCGATACATCTCTCGTTTGGAGCTCGGCAAATAAACAATCCTTGCAGCATTCCCAGAGCAGATACCGAGGAACTTATAAGCCTGACTCATCAAATGCTCGTATCCACCATCGAGTGATTCAATCACTTTCCTTGAAAAGTTTATGCCTTCTAGGGCATGCTTAGGGCCTTCTGAACACATTTTGGCCCCTAACAAGAGAGAAGGGATATGGGGTTTCCGTTTTGATTCAGAATTACCAGTTACCTTCTTTACTAGATTTATCGCAACTTCTTTCTGGCCTGCAGCGCTATAACAAAGGGCAAGAATGTACCATCTCTCTGCTCGGCCATATATGCCTGGAAGCACCTGCTCCACATGATTGGCGAGGACTTCAAATCCTCCGCAGATGGACAGTCCAAAAGTGAGATGGTCCATGATTTCAGGATCCCAAACGATCTCCCCATCTAATACCTTTCTCATTAGTATAAACAATAGAAGGATCGCTTCCTCGAGATTGCTTGTTTCTATACCGCCGTAGAGTAATGTCACGGCTAAGTCCTTCTGCACACTGGCTTGTCTGTGAGGGTCCAAGTTCCAGGGCTTTACGAGAGCTCGGCGATATGCTGTGACAGCTTCACTGAGGAAGCTTGCTTGCTTCCATAGCTTAGGAAGCAGCTCCAGTGCCTTGTGAAACATATCCTGTATTTTCAAGTCTATTTTGATTCCATCTTGCATTCCATTTGGCAATGCCGAGTCCACTATGTCGAGGATTATTTCACACTCACTAGCAGCATCTAATGCAATTGAGGCCAGTAAGACTCAGAGACCATATGAACCAAAACACGCATGCAATATACTAGTAATCTTGTACACAAATCACTGCACTCCATGAATACATATATGGCTATTTGTATGGGCAATACGTACTATTTGATGAGTTTTTAGTCAATTGTACTAAATTTAATCTTCATAGGTTTTGAAAATTCTTCAAAATTATATCTTTTCAAAGCATGTGGCTACTTAGTAGATTTAGTCATTTAAAACGAGTGAATTTAAACTTATAAGAGTGAAGCAAAGCAAGAAAAACAATTGTATTGACCAATATAGTGATATATCATGACATTTTCTTGATACCAAGGTCTCCCAATACCAATATATGTGGACCAATATTTTCATCTATGCTGTACTCAGTATGTCAGGTCCCTTATCCCTCTGTACAATCAATTAGAGTTGCTATAATTCACTGCCATCCAAGGGAACTGAATTGTTTCTTTTGAATAATCTATTAGTGGTTTGGAACATAATATTCAACATCTTGGTCATATGCATGAGTTCTGACAAAGATGTGCCAATTTAGCACCCTTCATCAAATTTTTCTTTAAACATCAGCTGTAGTCTGCCGAGCTGATTCCAAGATGAATAGATTAGCAAACAGGCATAATGGGTATATACTGGCCCACCAAAACCAAAGCGGGTTCGGGTTTTTCCTATGTTTCTTGGCACTCATGACGAACGAACCCGAGAGTTTCCCTAATGTTTCTTTGTTCAGGACGAGTGCACTCGTTTGGCAACGATATAATAGTTTCAATGCATTGTCATTTGAAAAATGTTTGGTGGCCACCCTCTTGAGTGACGTCATATACATCCATTCATATATTTTTACGTGGATTCTTTAATGAGGGTCGGTGTGGCACCACGTCATTCGCCAGTATCCCGTGAAGTTACCCTTCTTATTTAGAGAGAAGATGTTGCTGTCACATTGAAAGCAGAAGCAGAAGGATATACCTTTGGCTCTGCCAAGTTCCTCCAATGTTTTAGCCTTGAGTAGGATTGCTTCGAGAAGAAGGCTAACTGAAGGCATAGACATCAAGCCGGCGACAGGAATTTCTCTTTTAGAACGCGGCTTTCTTGGCCGTGATCGCTCGGAAATAGTTTTCACCATCCTCGGAGTTAGTTTAGAAATCTCAATCCCTTGGAAGAGCTCGAGCGCAGCACTCGAATTCCCTTTCTGGTATTCTATCCTGCCCAATAGAGCCCTGGCTTCCTGAAATTCGAAGTTTTCCGAAAGCCAAACAAAAATAGCAGTGACGAAAAGAAGAAATAAGGGCAAGAACTCAGATTTCTTGACTTAAATTGAAAGGATCGTGTTAAAATATGGCAACAAGGAATTGTCAATTATTTGGTGATCGACTCGAGATGGATAAAACCTGTTTTGAGCCAGAGTTTAAGCTCCTGTCGCTGCCAAGCGAAGGTCTTCGTTTAGAGTCTTGGCATTTTCTCTTTTTAGGTAAGTAGGGTTTAGAGAGTTAGATCGGAAAAGGAGAGGTTTTAGAAAATGCACACCTCATAGTTAAGGGAAAGAGCTTCCTTCAAGGTCGATTCAGCTTCATCGACATGACTGTCTTCAAGTTTAGAACCTTGGTCTCCAACAGTGGAAGAAATGCCACTTGCTGAGAAATGCTTAGGCGTCCTCAACGAAATGCCGCTTGCTGAGCAATCTCTCGGCGTCTTTGAAGAGAGGCCGCTCGCCGAGAAATCCCTCGTCGCCAACGACTCAGGCGACCGCGGGGGATCTTCAAATTTGAACTGTTCTCCTGAGCAAGCGCACAACATTTTCCCCCGACTTGTTGATGCTGAACTTTTTCACCTTCTTGATTTTCACGGGCGTAGAGTCCGAGAAATTGAAAGAGAAATGACCAGCATTGTACTATCTAAACCACAACTGCAATAAGATCTTCGCCAAATCAGAAAACGGTAATGAAAATCAACTAAAAGAAAAGTTACAGATCTCTCCAGCGAAAAAGAAATGGCACCGTGAATACGATAAGGTCAAAGGGAAGCAAACAAAAAAAGTACAGAGAGAAAATGAGAACGGAGAGACAGAGCACGCAAAACGAAAACAGTGGCTGTGGACTCACCACCATCAAAGATGGCGAGAAAGCAACCTTTCCAAAGAATCTCTTGTATTGCTCTGCTTTTAGGTTTGGATTCATCTGAACAGAGATTTTGTTTTCGAAAAAATAAACGAAGAGACTGTGTGCAGCTGACAAGTCTTTGGAACTGGATTAGAGAGAAATCAAATGATTAACAGTGAGAGATCTGTGTTTGATGCTCACTTTGGTTTTTTTTTTTCCCCTTGCCTTTATTGTATGTGGACTTTGGAACAGTACGCTTTTGCGGTGCATGTGTTCATCATAAGTGTGGCGACAGTGGAGGCAGCGGGGGCTGCGGCGACCCTACGGACGGAAGGTGTCCAGCTGCTGATAGATTGATTCAGTGACGTAGTTTGCTCTGGTTTTGAATTTTTTTTTTTTAGGACAGTAATCATTGCAATCTATAATGGAGATAAATTATGATGGGGATTCTACAGTAAGTACGGGGTTAGAGTTGATGGACAGGATGCCAGCCTTTTGTGAGGCAAGCCCAATGAATGTCAATGGTGGTGGGACTTAACTGTTCCATTTAATGCCCCTTTTCCATTTAAATAGTGTTGAGGTGGTCATTTTTAGATGGCCTTAAATTCTTTTCATTTATTTACTAACTGAAGTTTCGGGGCCGCCATTTCTTTTCATCGCATTCTTTAAATTAAAATTCAATAGTATAAATTTGAATATATATGTATATATATATTTTAAGATGTTAATATTTATTAAATAGTTAATTTAATATTAAAGTTTATCTAAAATTTAAATTATTGTATAAATTTAATAGTTAAATAATACATTTAGCTGGCCTGAAAAAATATGAATTGTGTCTTCATAATTATAAATTTAGGCTATATGAACTACAATAATTTAACGAAAGGTAAAAAATTTATGAGATTTACTCTCTAAGTTCGTAATCTTTTTAAGAGAATTTGAAATATGCAAAGGAAGCGAGGAAAATTGATGAATGTGGAATTAAGCAAATTAAGAAGATTATACTTTGATAATCTAATTATACTTGTAATAGGTGATTGTTTATCAAAATATGCAATATCCTTTTCTTTGATTGGGGGTTTTTGTTTATAGCCTAAATGTCAATTAATCCATTTGTCTGAAATTGATGTGATTATTGTCTAAAGTGTCATATTATGTTACGTTTTAACCGTTACATCGATTATATAATTGTTATTCATATTGGTTTAACAGTTTAACAGTAAATGTATGACATTTATTTGGCGGTTGCTATCTACTTTAATATGGCTAATTATCCTTTGATTATATATAATCATTTGTCATAATTAGATACTTTATTTATTATTCAATTGAGTCATTAATTGTCTCAATCTTTTATACATCCGGTTACCCCCGCCACTTGGCCAATTAGCTAAGCTTTCAATGAGGTTGTTCCCTTAATCAATTTCGTGTCTGGTTGATTAACTCAAATTCAAGTTGGGTCAAAATGTCTTTATTTAAACCATATTCAACAAATACTAAATAAAAAATAACTATTTAAATTTTTAAAAAAATCTTAAATAATACAAGTTAATATTGAATATTGAATTCAATAAATTTTACTCTAATAAGATATAGTGCTCCATAATCACTATTAACAAGTTTATATTAATATAGATTGATAAAAATAGTTCAAAATATTTCAAAGTATCATAGTATTGCTATAAATATTTTTCTAATTTTTTACATATAGAAAGGGTGTGTTTTAAAATGTAGTGAAATAGCATAACATAATTTAAATTTAGAATAAATTCTATGTCGATTGAGTTGAATGACTTGGGCAATGTATTATTGATAATAATATACTTACAAGAAGAAAATATTGATAATAAAATGTACTCAATAATTCTTATAATATCATAGTATTTCAATTTAGATTATTAAACTTTTTATATGACATAAATATTAATAAGGATAATTAATATGCTATTAATTACAAATGAATTTAGACTAATTTACATTAAGATAAAATGTGTTGAATTTACAAATGTATTGAAGAAATATTTTAATAATTTTTTGCCGACAATCAGTAATTATTTTTAATTTTAGTATTTATGGTGATAATAATATATGTTTATATACTTATGTCTGCATAATTAATAATAGAAAAAAAGTAGGAAATTAGTTTGATTAACATTATTGGAAAAAAATTCATCAAAAAAAAAAAAAAAAAAACCTCCTCCTCCGCAGCAATGCTTGAATCCTTTAAATCAAATTCATCCCATTTATCACCAAACAAAGCACAACCAGCCTCCCCTTCTTCTTCCCTCATGCCGACTGTCCCTCCTACTTTTCTTCCTCTTTTGTCTTCATTAAATGGATAATTACAGCGGCTTCCGGTTGAAGGGAGGAAGAGAGGATAGAAGGGAGGAAGGAGAGCTTTGAGAAAAAGGGAGAGAGGAGACGCTCTACTACTCTAAACGCTACTGCTGTGGGGAGCCAAAATGAGGGAGCCGTTCTGATCAAATCTGACTATCAAAATTTTTTTATTTATAAATTTCAAAAAAAATTATATGATTCTCAACTGTCTAATTTGATCTGAACGGCCGAAGTCATATGGCACAGACCCGGGGGGCGTCCTTCGCGGGAGGGGAAAAGGACGCCCCTTCTCCCATTTTGGGCCGTCCGATCATGATCGGACGGCTCCCGTTTTTTTAAAAAAAAGTTTATCAAATTTAAAAAAAATATATTAAAATTTATATTTTTATAATCAAAAATAAGAAAAATTATTTTTAAAAAATAATATTTAAAAAATTTATGTTTTTTTTTTAATATAAAATGGGAGCCGTCGGAATTTTGAATCCGACGGCTCCCATCTCGCGAAGGGGGGTCCTTCGCCCCTCAGGCGAAGGATTTCCCCTGATTCCATATGGCACACGCTCTATACTACGTCAGTGCGGTATAGGGACCCTTGGCCATTGCTGCTATGAGGGTGCTGCCGTAGATGTTGAGATAAATCTGCAACTCATACAAGAAATACTAGATTATTATATAAATATTATAAATATAATAGTATAACTCATCATAGAAAAATCTTGGCCATCTTAAAGGATTTCATACATTGTAGAATCTGAAAATTGGGTGCACGAATAGCAATCTCAAATTTGAGAGAAGATGATAAACCGTTTGTTGAGGGAAGAAATTCTTGGTTCCAAATCATTTTTAGCCAACCATTTATATGTTATATAAATATGTTTATACCAATTTAGCTACTTTTTTCTATTATTATATGCAAAATATAGTATTTTATTAATAGAATATATTTTTGATTTTTCATATGTCAACAATCGGGCGTTCAGGTTGCTTCAGGAGGTATTGAAACCTAACATCTCAAATTTAGCTATAGTGACGAACGATTTTCGGATCATTTGTCTATAAATTGATATATTTTTATCTTTATAATTATTATTCTTAAATTATGAAATATATAGATTAATAGTATGTTGTCAGTTCTCAATTTTAACTTCCAAAAATAGTAAAAATTGAGTAACAAAATTGCCTTATCGATCATAGAATATATTTTAATCTATTAATAACTAATATAATGAATCATATACTGACAAATTATTTACATTATAAATAAATGTGTTCGTGACCGTAATATTGTAACTGTTACTCTTTAACATGTAAAGTTTAACATTATGTTGATAAAATATGATTTTAGTTACCTAAAAATGAAAAAATTAATGGATGAATACGCCATGTTGAGCATGAAAAGCTGACTTTTGGAATGCAAGCTAGAGCATCTACCAATAGCTTTGGGTGATGAATTTCATCCTGAAATTTCAAACTTTATGCTTTCTACTTTAGATCAAGTCATATATTAATTGTAATTAATGTTTTGATATTATTTGAGAAATTTTTACTATCTTGGTTAAATCCCATTATAATTAGTTAAGACTATTTAGATAGAAAACAATAATTCATAGGCATTGTTTAATAGTGATAAAATAGAATATATTTTTCTGGCCTTATAATTAATATTAGTACACCAATGACTTTGATAATGATCAAATAAAATCTTAATGTTCAATCCGATAATCATTTTTTAGTATTTATTCAATAGCATGTATGATTTTCTTGGCTATTTATAATTAATGTAAATGAGATTATATGAATGTATTATTATATCAAGAAATATTAAATTTACATTATCTTGATGTCATTTATAGTTATCTTATATTGATTTCTATATCTCGAGAAATTAAAATTTCTTAGAAGGATACTTACAATCTTGTGGACAATATATGTTCAGAGATATCGTATTGATGGATGTTAGGGTTTGATATATAGTTGAGATTAAATATTTTACTCCCCATTTGGATGTGGATGCTCATTAGAGTATGGAAATAAGTATGTGGTATAATTTAAGCTTATCTTAAAACAATGACCACTATATTAATCATCTGGATTTAGTTTGATACTCATATATTATAGTTAGTCATATATTATTAGACTATTGAGTTGGTCAATTGTCAAACTTAAAAAATATTAATATCTCATGTATTTTTACTCATTGGTGGGGGCACATAATGATTGATTTACAGCAACATATAGAGATTTGAAAAGACTATTAGAATATCTTATATAGATGGGACCTCTATTGAGATAGACTTAATAAAACTTATATTCTTATTTATATTTAAATTTAATAAAATTATAGTTGTATTTATGATATTCAATTGTCATATAACTTTTGAACCATGATTAGAATATAATATCAGGATATTATACTTTAAGTCTGTTGTCTCCATACCTTCGGCATATTTGAGAAGCCCAAGTTGTCTAAGACCGCGTAAGGTGTATCCCGCAATGGGCCCAAAAGCCTTTAGCAAGTCAACAATGCAAATCACCCACCGAGAACCCTCTCATCCCATCCAAGAACAAGCATCTAGATAAGGACTCTCCCGATGTCCAAGAATGCCACCTCATCATCAAGGACACGCAATCCATACATCACGCCACCGCCGCGATCAAACCTAAACATGCCTTGTCACTTCAAGATCGACATTCTGACAAGGTATGGCGATCACTGCCGTTAGCGGCTAGCTTCCCGCACACGCCAAAGATACACGACGATTAGGAGTAGGTGGACAGCCTCCTTGCAGCACCCAGCAGCCCACGTACACAACAACCACATTTCTCTATAAATACTTACTTAGAGCCCACAGGAAAAAGAGGATCTTGGACCTTCTCCCGACTTCTCTTCGAGTATCTATGATCCTCTGAGATCTTCCTCTCTAACCAGAAAAAAGAGATAAAAGAAGGAAGAGAAAGGGTTTCTCCATACTTTGTATTTTGTACACAACAAACCAACGATAGTGAAGATCCATTTCAGGCTTCAAGACTCGTGGTTTTTCCTCCTCATTTTAAGGGGAGGTTTTCCACGTAAAAATCTGGTCTCAATCTCTCTCTCTCTAACTCCAAACTTCAAACACTTATGTTGCTCCGACCCCCGAAACCGGTACGCAACATTGGCGCCCTCTGTGGGAAGAGGACTAAAAGTCGACTTCTCACCCTCCCAGATTCAACAATTCTTGCAACCGCCAACACTCAAAAAATGATGAGCGGAGACGGCACGTCACGCCCTGTGAGGGGCGAGCACTTTGATCTTATCTCCCGTCGGGCAACATGAGGAGTGGCGGTAAGACATCTTCTAGAGCAAAAGGTGGATAACCTTTCAAGAACCATCCATACCCTACGCGAGAGGATAAACGCGATCCAGGAGGAAGACACCACAGCTTCGTCTTCACCGGTGCCTCGGGAGCCGGACAGGCATTTCTGGTGAGTTGAGGGACTACCTCAACAAGAAGAAATCTATAGCCGGAGTTTATCAGAGGCTCTGGAAGACTGTCTTTGGGGCCCAGGCCAAAGGAGAAGGGCGAGCGTCCACTAGAAGACCTAGCGACCGTACGATAAGCCCGAGCGGATCGTCATAGGGAAAAACACTCGGTCCATTGGCCTTCACCGACTCCTTCACCAACATCCCGAGGCGAGATCAAAGACGAGAAGTTCTAAGATGGCCCCGGGTGTTGAAAACCCGGAGAAAGGTGACATATTGCCATTACCATTCTTTGTCCACGACCCGCACCGAGGAGCGCATGAAGCTTCAGGAGATCAAGCGACTAGTGGCGAAGGCTATCTTAATGGAATTCTGTCACGACCGGCATGGCCCTGCACCCCCGAAGACGCAACCGGTCATGCCACTCCTTGAGGCAAGGCCGGGATGGGCTTGAAACATGCTTACGCAAGGCTATATACTTGTCAAAAGACCTAAGAGAGCGTGCAAGAGGACCACCAAGACTATTATGGACTAATGTAACATGAGGAATTCAAGAAGGCCCTAGAAGCAAAAGCGGTAATATGTACCCATCAATAAAAACGTCCATTCGTTGCATCTATCGAAAACTACTCCCTCATCAACAACAAATTCAAAAACTCGGTTCCGTCAGTTCTAAATCAAAAAATCTTCGCCCGTCCGAGCGCCCAAGAGGTCGAAATCAAAAACTCTGTTCCGTCAGAGCGCCCTTGCTTCAATCAAAAAAACCTTGCCCGTCAGCGCCCAAGAGGTCGAAATCAAAACTTCGGTTCGTCCGAGCGGCCCAAGAGGTCGATTTAATGAAACTCTATTCCAATTATAAATCAAAAAACTTTCCGTCCGAGCGGCCCAAGAGGTCAAAATCAAAAACTATTCGTCCGAGCGCCCAAGAGGTCGAATTTAATGAAACTCGGTTCGTCCCGAGCGGCCCAAGAGGTCAAAATCAAAACTCGATTCCGTCCGAGCGGCCTGGGAGGTCGATCAAAAACTAGCGGCCCAAGTGGTCGAATTTAATGAAACTATTCCGTCCGAGCGGCCCAAGAGGTCGAAATCAAAAATTTTGTTCGTCAGAGCGGCCCAAAATTAAAAACTTCGATTTCGAAATTAAAATTTTAAATTCAAAAACTCGATTATGTCCGATCGAAGTTCGGGAACTCGATTTCTCGAAGCAATCTTAAGGGCCAAAGCCTCGATGAGCATGACGAAAAAGAAGAAGCAAGCACAACCTAAATCGTCTAAGACTTGATGTTATTTATTAAAGAACGCATGTACATGATGTAATAAAAAAATACATGTGCACATCCTAAGATGAAAAGTGGCTCCCCGAGAACTCACTTTGTTGAGGTTGATCTTCGTGATTGTCCGAGGGCCACGACGCCACAAGAAAGGGGATCACGGGATAAGAGGAGCTAGGGAAAGGCCTCCCGGAAATCCCGTATAAGTCCTCCGCAGTTAAAGCATTGGCATTTCGGGGATCAAGCACAGCAGCGGGGAACCGCGAATGAATAAGTTGAATTACTCGGCGGCACATGTGAATGCCGTCCCAGTACCTACTCTCCAACAAAGGCCCAAGTTCCGTGGGAGATATGGAAGCCCTCAGTCTCTCCTACAAAAGACACAGTCTTTCTTGAAGAACCGATCTTGCCAGCCGTTGAAGCTTCATGTTTCCTCCAACAAGGCTATCTTACTTCTAGCCTCTCCGCGAGCTCCTTCCACGCCCTTTGGGCGCCTCGCATGGCCATTCAAGGCCTCCATTTGGGAGAAACCCCCGAGCAACCCTCCAATTATCACGTTATCTTGCCAGCTACATCTCGGAGCTGCATCAAAAAGCAAATACCATTAGAACAGGTAAGAAAAAAGCAGAAGGCCAGGACACTCAGAGAATAAGGAAGGTACCTAGGAAATGAGCAAGTCGCCGCTTACAGTGGCCTCCCCACTAGTCTCGGACGGTTGAGCCTCACAGACAGGCACCACAGAAACCTCAACCTCTGACTGAGATAAAGGAGCATCAGCGTGAGGAGTGGCGCCCGAGGACTCGATAGCAATAAAAGGCGCCGCCATCTCCTCCTTAATTTCTTCATGAAACTCTCCAGAATGAACTTGGACTATAGCGGGACGCTCAGAAGGATCCGAGAACATCAAATCAACCACAAGTTCCTCGGCCTCCACTTCCTCTCGGGTTTTAGAAGAGCTCGAAACTGCCATGTCCTCGGAGGAAAATCCGCAAGAACAACAGAACGGAATCACCCAAAAATATTTACGCCAAGATATCCGAAGACGGGAGAATTATCTTCGAGGACCCAGCAGGAGGACCGGATAGGAAGCCGGGGCAAGACCTTCCGTCCCCGAGGACTCGCAAAGTATTGATCCTCGCCCTCTTGGAAAGAGAGGCAATCACATCATCAATCACGTAGCGTCGTCATCATCATCATCGGGGAGCATACTCAACAAGGGCGTAGGCGTTTTGAGCTCGGTCGTAGAGCTCCTTTCGGGGCGACCGGCCGGACTTTTCCTCAAAGGCCGCGTACTCCCCTCGACCTCTTTTCTTGGATTTCTTGGAAGGAGTCTGCATTTCCTACTTTCTGCCAAATTTCTCGGGCGACAACCAAATGTTGCGTTTATCTTCATGAAGCTCCCAAGGTTAGCGAGCACCGGTCCGTGGACTCCTTCGCATTTTCCTGTCCTCCAACGAAGGATCGAGCACTATAACTTTTCCCAGCCAACGGGGATGGCCCATTCTGGTGAACTCAGGAAAAAGTACTTGTCCTTCCACCGCTTGGTGGAGTCGGGATTTCGGTGAAAAATCCGGACGCGGAGTCATAGTAATCCCGATCGAGGTTATGTGTAAAAACATAACCTTGACGGTGGTGGCACTCAAGAGTTTCTCACGGCATCTCAAGAAAACACACAAGGAGACTAAATACTTTATCGCGTTCGGTTGAAGTCTCGCGAAAGGAACCCCAAGTGCCCTCATAAGCTCGTAAAGCTCTGCCGGCGGTGGGAACCGCAACCCGCCTTTAAGATGGACCTCGTAAACGGTAATGAAGCCCTCTGGAGGGCGCAATGCCCTATCCTCTGCTCCCCTTAAGCACGCCCGCGGACTTGAAATACGATATCGAGCTCGAATCTTGAAAGCTTACCAAGGGTCATCGTTCTCTCTCATCCGGCGCCCTCGACATTGTAAAGTGAAAATGAAGAAAGGCACGAGAAATTGCAATAGAAAGGTAACGTCAAGAAAAGAAAACCAAAGGGAAACGGGCAGAAACGGTTCTGTGAGAAAAGAAGGCCATTCATAGGTTTTAAAATTTGAAAGGGCGCCATCATTGCCCTAGTCACGCGTCGCCTGGCCATTCGACAGCAGGAAATGATGACCTTTGCCTTCCAAAGGTGTGTCGCAAACGAATCGCGCATTTAATGTTCTATGGCGCTACAAATCCTCGGACTAAAAGGAGTTCCCGGACATCACGGCTTTAAATTTTGGTTGGCCTAAACCCGAGACACAATATATCTCGGACTAAGTTGAAAGTTAAGCCTTGATCACTCCTCGACGATCATTATGCGTGCGGAAGATTTTCATGGAAAATGCCATCTGAAAGGAAAGTGGTGTTACGAGGACATGCCAAACGGTCGAGGACCTCGAACCCATTGGCATGGGAGGCTAGTGTTGGGTTCCAATACCCGGGGGCCCTAAAAGAATGGGCAAGAGGACGAGTACTTGACCCGAAAAGCCCAAGTTGTCAGTTTGCCCAAGACCGCGTAAGGTGTAAGTAATCCGAAGACATCCCGAAATGGGCCCAAAAGCCTTTAGCAAGTCAACAATGCGATCAATCCCATCGAGAACAAGCATCTAGTACGCGGAGATGTCCGAGAATGCCCGGCTCGAAAAGGACACACAACCCATACATCACGCCACTCGCGAATCGGTAAAAACCTGAAACATGCCTTGTCACTTCAAGACCGATATTCACGAAAGGTATGGCGATCGGCGCCGTTGCGGTTTCTTTATTTTGGGCAATTTATTTTAGACATCCACAGGAAAAGAGGATCTTAGACCTTCTCCAGACTTCTCTTGAGTATCTATGATCCTCGAGAGATCTTCCTCTCTAACTTTAAAAGAATGAAGAGAAAGGGTTTCTCCATACTTTTTATTTTGTACACAACAAACCAATAGTGAAGATCCATTTCGAACCAAGATTATGAATTTTAAGGGAAAGTTTTCCGCGTAAAAATCTGATCTCAATCTCTCTCTCTCTAACTCCAAACTTAAACACTTATGTTGCTCCGAACTCCGAAAACCGGTACGCAACAAAGTCTAGAATAGTTACTAATTTATCACATATTATTATTAATTTTATATATATTTGATATTATTATTTGAGATATTTTATTATATTCTTTGTAGATATAGATCATAAATTATATTTTTTTAATATGATTAATTGAACTAAATAATGAAGATATTAATGTCAAATAAGATTTTTGAACAAAATTAATTTTTGACGAAATCATATCAAACCAAGTGACATCTAACCCATGCACGTGAATATTTTGAACAACAAGATTACACTTAAATGATACATTTGGGATACTCGTATATATTTTTAACAAATTGAACATTTTTGAAGTGTACCCGAGGGATGCACATGTGTATCATTGAATTAGGTATATTATTGATTTAGAATTATTAATTCTCGATAAGGTCAAGGCCGAAAAAATGAGTTTGTCATGAGGAAAAATTTATTAAATTTTAAGTCATTTCTTTATAAATCATACACTCATTTGGTATATTATCTAATATTACGTTTGATAACACACAAATATTAGCTAAACCAAAGAAAATTATTGGATAGCGTACACCTGATCCAAGTGTGTATGCCGTTTATTTGAAATAAAGGCGTATGATGAACACTTAAAAGGCACATGTACCCATTTTATTCAAAATAGAGGCGCCCAATGTGTGTCTAAAAAAATACACATGCGTATTTTGTCTAAAATGTTCAACACCTAAAATGTGTTTGAGGGCGCTTGTGACCATTTGTATAGTAGATTCGGGTATGATACGTGCTTGATGGGCACTTGTATACTATTCTTGATATAAAATCATCTTGATATAATTTTAAGGCATTCTTTACAATTTTTTATAATTGTTAGACACTAACACAGTGAAAAAAAGAAGAGAAAAGGAAAGAAAAAAGAAAAGATTTGCTCATTCGTTTAAATTTTAAATCGTATTTCATTCTCCATAAATATTGGATATATAATTTTTATCATTATAAATAAAATTTTACGATTATTTTCTTTTATTTTCGTCTTATATTTTTTATTATTCGATTTTATTATTATAAGATGTTGGGTATTCATATTTGTTGAAGATTTTTTATAATTAAAATTCACTACTTAACGTATATTTTTTAAACGTCTAATTTTATAATTCTTTTTATTTTTTATAAAAATTCTTATATAAAATTTTATATATCTTATTATTTATAATAATTATTAATTTATCTCTTTTTATCTCTTTTTTCGAAACCCAATATTTCACTGTTTCTGAATTGAGTAATGCATATATATATATATATATATATATATATATATATATATATATATAAAGTGGGAGTGCTGCAGTGCTGCGGCCTGTCGCCATCATGCCACGGCTGGTCAGGCAGTAAAGATTGAAAAAAACGGGGGAAATTGTTTGAAATTTTTTGTTTTGGATTTTGAATTGTTTTTTCAGGTGGCTCACATTTGGTAAATTAGTTATTTAAATGTTTATGTAATATTTGTTTGAATAAAAGTATTTTTTAACAATTGGACAAGAGTCCATCTAATACCCATTAAAGTGGCTTCTCTAACAATTTTTTAAGATTTATGCTTGAGGAGCGCTCAAAGAGTATACATATGATATTTGCTTATAGGGGTTGTGTCTGATATATACATATATATCGACACTAAAATAAAAAATTTTGACATAATTTTAGGAAAATAGGAAAAGAGTATTTTCAATATAAGAGCGTGTGAAGAGAGAAAATTGATAAAAAAAGAGATGATGAAATTTTTTAGTATTTAATTAAGGTCTAATTTGAGTTTTATTCTTTATTAAATTTAAATATATTATTCTAATGAAAATTTTAAGATATATTATCGATTGATTACTCGTTTTATTGGTATAGTGGGTTGTAAGATTTATTAGATGTTATATTTAACAATTATTCACTCAAATTATAATAAAAGGCTCTCGAAAAGAGTTATATTTATAATCAGACATTTTTATAATTGATTTTTTTAAAATTTGTCCCTTAATTATTTTTATTGAGAAAAAATTTTCACATTAAATATTATTACGTAATTTGTGTATATTTAGTTTTATAATTTTGCTCATTGTGCCCTCATGATATTTTGTTGTTGATAATTAACGGGAGATTTATATTTTTATTGTTCCAATTATTTATGTACTTTTAAATATGTGATTTTGCAAATTACAAAAACGAAGGAATGGTTGGGG
This sequence comes from Nepenthes gracilis, assembly GCA_033239525.1. Classification (NCBI taxonomy): domain Eukaryota; kingdom Viridiplantae; phylum Streptophyta; class Magnoliopsida; order Caryophyllales; family Nepenthaceae; genus Nepenthes; species Nepenthes gracilis. Next base: position 13,946,202 of record BSYO01000016.1, on the reverse strand, counting down.
ATACTACTGTTTAAAGATTTACGTTAATGACTCCCGACTAAGACTCCCCGTGGTGAGCAAGTTTGGGGTTTCTATTGCTATAAAAAAGTAATTAATTTAATCTCTAACAATTGTGGCCATTCAATCAACATTAAAGGACGGAGATTTTCCTTAAAAAAGGTTTAACAACCTTTCATTTTTTAGAAAAAGTAACACAGTTATTTGATAAATAACGAATGATAGTAATTAGAAAGGGTTGAATTAATTCCTTTTTTAAAGATAAAGTCTCAAAAGACGTTTCGTGGCCTTCCAAAATTTATGTAGAAAAGTTGCATGAGCTTCATTTTCCCATTAACGGCTCATCTGTTTTCAAATCCAATTGATCAGAATCTTATCTTTGATTCAACTCCAACCCAAAAGTCGCCAAAAATCTCAAACTATTACTCGTTAACCTAACTCTAATTTTTCTAAATCTTCAACAGTATGCTCACACTTTCAATTTAATTGCCTTCATGTTCTTCTAATCTTATCTCTGCAACAATTCACGCTACAAAAATGACAAACTCTTTATCTTAAGGACTTATGAGATGGACAAAAAATGTGATTACATGCAAGAGAGAGAGAGAGAGAGAGAGAGAGTGTGTGTGTGTTGTTAGTGTGGTTGGTGAGAATTGATAAAAAGGAAATCATTGGACAAAGCAGCACATGCAAGAGAAAGTAAAAGGGTGGAAAGTCGTAGCCAGTGTTTAAGTTTAATAGAACATGCCAAACAACTTTAATTACAGAGAGACCAAGTTGCATCGGTCTCTGCCGGTCCCTATCGGTTGGTAGTGATGTGATCTGGGCCATTTTAGTCTACTTTTGTCATAAATAAAAGTATCAGTATTAGTCATAATAGTATTATTAACAGATAATACATACCGATACTAAATATTTCGAACGCAAAAACATCTTGTGAAGTATAACAAAATGAACCGGCAATAATTATTGATCAATATACATTCGATACGACGATATGTAGTGAATTTGACGCAGTGTTGAAAAATATCAGTATTGAAATGAACTAATATTAATAAATATTTGTTGAGATTAAACATATCGTCGATATTTCACTCCATGATTGCCGCTGCTACAGCCATGAACCAGCGCAAGGCATCGCATAAATTTGTAGCTCTCTGGGGAACAGTTTTATAGGTCTGTGGTGACTTTTTGATTCATTGGCACTTAAAGTTTTATTATTATTTGTCAGCCACTGGGATTAAGTGTTCCCTTTATTTGTGTGTTTGGTCTTAATTAAAAGCAAAACTCAGAAAACCTAAGCTGAGAGGAAAATTTGAAGCTGAGGAGGATATGATCATGACCTATTAATCTTCTTTGCATCTTAATTATTACTACTGAAAATATGTGCCCCTTTTTACATTAATTTTTGAGGAGAATTCGGCTTTTGAAGGAGCAGTCAGAGTTTTATCCAGACAAGAAAAATGACCTTAACGAGCCGATGAGTCGTTTTAAAATGAGAACCGATCCCATATTTGTTTTTTTTTTTTTTTGATTTATTTATTGAAGATTTGTGCGGCAATTAACCTTCATTAATTGTTATTAGATAGTTGGGTGTCATTGGGGTTTCTTAAGCTTCATAAACTAATGTATAGGCTCGTTGGTAGGCATCTATTTGTGAGTGAATCTTTCACAGCCAGATTAACCTTCATTAATTCTTTGCTCTTGCCAATCTTTCACAGCCAGAGAATTGGGCTAACCGGAAAGCTCACCTATTCGAGTCTAATCCATTGGATAGGATGCAAGCATGGCTCGTTATGACCCAATTTGTTCTTATGAGTAATGTTACGTATTATCTCCTAAACATTTTCAAAATGCTCATTATGATTTGATATTTATTTCATACATTTATTACTATATGGGCTCATTTATATTATTGAATGAACGATATAACATATCATTTAAATATATTTTAAAACTATCTCTCAGAAAATTTTCTATTCTCATTAAAAATTTTGGCAAATTCTTGGATGATATCGAAGAGTGGTGCCCATTGTCCAAAAGAAAAACTGAATTATTTAACTTTGTTCCTTACCCTCATTTCTTTGATCCATACTTTGTGCTCAAATTATGAAGTATGTGGCTAGGTAAATATCACCACATTTGGACCAAATTTCAAGACTAAGAAGATTGGTTTGATGTTAGGTTAGTGGCATCTCTCCCGGGTATTGATTAAGAATCTTGATATCGGATATATCATATATCAAATACAAAAAAATTATACGAGACATATCATAATATTTTAAAAAATATTATTACCGGTGGCCTAATATTTATATTGATTCATATTTTATTCTACATTTCTTGGTTGATATTTCTCTTTTTGTCTCCTTGGACCGACTACACAGGCAGGTGTTGGAATTACAAGGCACCCTTTCAAGTGCAATTTAAAGTGAACACTCTATGAAATTTTAAGGTTGAATTCGTTTTTGTTTGATATACTTTCTTTGAAAAAAGTGTAAAATATATCCAATTGTTAATTCATTTATAAATTATTTTGTCAATAAAAAATGCATCTAAATAAATTAAAGTCTTCCTACTTCTGAGCAGGAGACAACATATTCTTTAAATTAATGCGAAATAATTTACTCTTATAGTATAGGTCTAGTTGTACGACTGAATAGATAAATAAAACTTTATCCACTAAAAAATGTCAAAAGAATCTAATATTGTAATGTTCCTGGCGCATCCGCATGTATATATTGTTCGCATTGGGCCGGGGGACTTCATGGCGTCCCAAGCCATCACGCGGCCCGCACGGTTTTATTCCTAACAGACGAAGTCCACCGCCCCCAAAACGCGTCTACAAGAAAAAGGTATCCACGCCCTTATAAGGCACGCTTCGTTCACCTCCCTATCCGATGTGGGACTCTACAGTCCACCCCCCTTGGGGACCCAGCGTCTTCGCTGGCACACCGGACCAGATCCCGGTTCTGATACCATCTGTAACGTCCCCGGTACATCCACATGTAGATATTGTCCGCTTTGGACCGGGGGAACTTCACGGCGTCCCCAGCCATCACGCGGCCTGCACGATTTTATTCCTGACAGATGGAGTCCACCGCCCCCAAAACGCGTCTCCCAGAGTGGGGCAGCGGCGACATAACGTAGCGAGATATTATCCTCTTTAACCTGGAAGAACTTTCCGGCATCTCCAGCCATACATAGGCCTCAAGGTTTTCTCCTAACGAACATCCAACGGGCTCCCAGGACGCGTCTACAAGGAAGAGGTATCCACGCCCTTATAAGGCACGCTTCATTCATCTCCCCATCCGATGTGAGACTCTACGATCACCCCTCGGGACCCAGTCCTCTCGCTGCACACCGACCGATCCCGCTTCTCATACCATCTCGTAACGTTTTCTTGTAGATTCAGTATGTAGATATTGTCCGCTTTGGGCTAAGGAAACTTCACAGCGTCCCAAACTATCACGCGCGACCGCACGGTTTGTTCCCGATGCATTTTGTACCACCACACCTTAACGTTTACAGGAAGAGATATTCAATGCCTTATATAAACATTTCGTTTACCTCCCCATTTGATGTGGGACTCTACAAACATACATATCCACGTAGACTAAATAAAAAGGTTCGATGGGCGCCACGATATGCATCCCGTTTAACGCAGTGTCGCAGTTATTGAATGGAGATTCAACGCCCCTTATTAATCCTTTTATTAAAAAATTATTTTCTTTTGCTTTTTAATAACAAAAAAACGATAAGTATTGGATCTCCATCCAATGGATATAACGCAATATCGTACGCGAGCCACATGAAACCATGTCGTAGCACCCCCGCTCTCAAATAAAAATAACTCAAACGGATGAAAGTGATGTCATTTAAAAATATCTTGAAAATAATTAAATGTATCGGAATGGAGGATCCTGCTCCACAGAGTATGATCTTTATCCCAAAAAAAAATATACTTTTTATTTTTTTTATTTTGTAAAATTTGAAAACAAAAAATTAAAAATATTTTTTTGCAGACAAAATTCTACACCACAGAGCAGAGTCTTCCAATCCTAAAAGTATTTCAAGACGCCAATTTTGACGAAGAGTGCAAGCACGAGATATCTGCATCTCCACGCGGTTTAACTTTCAGCATCTATAAAGTATTAATGTCTGTCTATTTTAATTTGCGTGTGCCATCGTTAATCTTTGTTTATACTGTTGGCTCGTGGCTCTTCTAGTCATATTTCACATCGTTATTAAAATATTTGATGATTAATTATTTGGAGGAAATATTTTAGTTATTTAAGGGATATTTTTAATTAATATGATATTTATCTAACTATTTATTATTGAGTAGGCTTATTAGGTCAGATTAATTGATGAAATATGGTGTTATTAATGGCATCTAATTGATGATTAAAATGTGCTCTCCTAATACTAATTTTTTGTATTAGTGTAAATTTTTTCTATTTTAGTATAAATAAAGGTAGGTTGTAGGTCGCCAACATTCTGTCAGGTGGGCTTTTTACCAAGAATCAAGCATAATCCACTAATCTGCTAAACTAAACACAACAACAAAAGGGAATTATGCTAAGAAAGTTATTTTAATGAGGGAGACTCCATAGATTAATTTTCAGTTAATAATAATAATAATAATATACCATGAATCCGAATTTAATTTGAGAGGTTTTAAAGTAAAATTTTAAAAATTTTAGCCTGAATGTTAAACACTGCAAATCAAGATAAAAGTCTAATTTTATTTTACATTTTGATATTCAAATCAGTATTACATTAGACAAATTAAAACTAAAAGTAAGAGAGAAACTTGATTTGCCTCTTGTATAATATTTTTTTAAGGAAAAGATTATGCTCCTAATCTTTTTATGTGTAGGCTTGCAAGTTAAGAGTGAATGAGGTCTCTATTTGCAGAGCCTCTAAATCTTATGTTTGGTGGTTTAGTAATATTTATTAAGTCAATAATTAGTAATAATAATTATTAGGTAAATATTTGTCCTTAATTACTTTGAATAATTAAGTTATTTTACTATGTATTTACTTATTATTTATAATTGCTCTTGACGAGTGTATATTATTGAGCCTAGGGGTCCTCTGCCGCAATCGTGGCTGTTCGACCGCAAATCCAACATCCAGCCGAACAGCATTGCCGTCATTTTTATTTAAAAAAATTAAAAAACTATCCAACAGTTAAATTTACGGCAAACAACTGCAATTGCGGCAAGGGGCCTCTGAGTTAGTATATTATTATACCACATTTGTTTAACTTCATAATCTAATTAGTTGGTTGAATCATCGTGGGTTTAGTAGGCATTTTTGAATAGCTTTTGATGAGTACGTCGGAATATGGGCTAGCCCAATGTCAACGGAGGCCCAAAACGGCCTACTATACGATCAACTTAAAAACGGCTGAACAGGACGCAAAGACCCAAATCCTAAAAAGCCCAAAACGGTCAACACCAGCGTTGACCGTTCAGACTCCAGCAGGAAGCTAATTCGCGTGTAGACGGCCAACTTGAATATTGACCGGATACACTGTAGCGATAGGCCCAAAAAGGCTTCAAACCTGCTACGGCCCAGGCCCAAACTGGCAGGCGAACACTTGCACTAAAAGCAATGGTCTTCTCATGGCCATGTGTTCTCCTAAAAGCTAATTTTCTCCCAAAAAGGCGGCAATAATCTCAGCGCCAACAAAACGGTCACAAAATTATGAGACAGCTTGAAGATCTGTTGCACTGTGCAGCAGAAAGATGATTCATCAAATCACGACTGTCAGGCTCACCAACTCTGAGAAGGCTGCCATTGTCAGTCCAAGAAGAGCATGCCACCTTAACCAGGGGAAGAGGCTCTCCTACTGTCCATAAAAGCTTTTGGTCTTCGTTCTGGAATACACATGCTCTCATATGCTCTTACACGCTCTTACATATATTCTCAGATACCCATTAGCATACACACAAGCTCATTGAGAAACAGAAGCTCTCTTACTCATTCTGCAACTCGTCTTCCTGAGAACACCGAGAACCAGCTCCCTGTAAAGACTCCCTACAGTCACATCCACACGAACGCTTACAGAGCTTGAACAGAGGCTTCTCTCCTCTTTCTCTCTACACAAGCGCTCGTCCTCCAATCCCACCAGAGGCCTCCGGATTCGTGGAGACCTCTTCGGCCCTCTGAGACTCATTTCCTAAAGCTTCCACGCTTTTGGGACGTCACTTTCTTACACTTTCTGTGAGTAGGAAGTAAGAACTCACATTCTCAACAGGCTGATACTCCAACCATCCTACTCTCTATCTCTTTTGCTTTCCAATTTACCTTCCTTACTTAGAAGGCTTTACTGACTTGAGCGTCGGAGTGTTTTCGATGGAATAACCTCCCGCCGACACGCTGACCTCTTATTTAATTTTAGTAGTGTGCCGGATTCGAACTCAGCGAACGGAGCCGGGTCAAATAATCCAGAGGAATCTGAATCTGTTCGAAATCGGATCCAGGTACGCATCAACTTTTCACTTGCATATCTCTTCAAATGCTTTATTTTAATTATGGCAAATGTGTTATTTTAACTGGCGTTGACATATTTAACTATGATCACTATATTGTTTTGATCTAAACTTACAGAGAAGACCAATATGACTGATATGATATTTTTTTGTGTCATTCTAACATGACAACCTAACCTCTAAGCAACATTGGTTTTTATGATTTGTTGGCTCAACAGCATGACCATTCCATCACTCAATAACTCGAAAGCTTGGCAATTTAATGACTTTGACAATTCGTTTACATGGCCTCAAGGTCATTCTCTTACTTGATAGCCGAAAAATTTAGTAACTTGACAACTAAGCAGTTGGGCATGGCAATATAATTGCTCAGCTGCTTGATAACTCGAATGTCTATAAATTTGTAATGTTATTATTCCTGTATCAAATAATAATAATAATAATAATAATACCTGGTTTATCTTTCAAATAAGATGTGTAAAATGTGAAAACGAAATAGTCTATATATTAAATGAGAGCATGATTCTGTCTAGGGAATTAAATATAATTCCATTGAATTATTCAAAGGAGTAAACTTAAGAAATTGAGATTTTTTTGCGTTAAGTTCAATGTTACAATTATATCATATAACGTGATACATATTTAGTAATTGATTAAAATAATTAAATTTTACAATTATGTATAATTTTATTATATTTTTATAAAAAAATTATTTTTTAATTAATTTAATATTTGATAAAAAGAATAATATTTTTATTATTAAAGGATCAGTTATATCCCTATCCAATGACAAAATTACTATACAGATATATAATATTATTTTTTAAAAAATGAAACGGTAGTATTTTTCTAATTTCGTTTTCAACGAAAGCTCGTTTTAACTCCTTTTTCCCATCTTATAAAAAATATAGCCCTCTAGATAAAGGCCATGGTTCAAATTTTCTTTAATAAAAAAATAGATTTTGAACTTTCAAAAGTATTGAGAGATGATGATAAAAGAATAGAAAGTTGATTCCACACTATGGGTTCGGATGGAAGGGGCTAGAAAGAGATGTTTCCTAGGTATCATTTTATAGTCGGTCATGTAATAAACCTAATTAAAATTAAATTTGAATCATATATAAGTCAAATTTAAATAAAAATTTAAAACTGATAATTTGGATTAGGTTAGATAAAAGTCGATCTCTTGAACTAAAAACTTTAATTGTATTTATCAATAAGTAGAATTAGGCCGGTTTATGAATATTTTTAGTATATTTATTTACAATTTATATTTGTCATGACTCAATTCTCAATCCCGTGATTAACATTTAATCAAATTATTATTATTTAATCCATTTAATTATCTGAATAACTTTTAGACGTGAATTTCATATCGATACATTGACCAACCACAAATAAATAAATATAACATCATATACATGATCCAAATTAGTGCCGCATCTCATATAACTGTAATACCAACACAATTGTAGTGTTAAACCTTATATTTCATATGACTTAATATTACTGATTTGAAGGTCGGATGACAAATCAGAGAGTGAGTCCCACCCCATTTGACTTTTCATTTATTAATTATGGTGTACAGGATTCGATTTTAAAATATCAAAAATCGGATTCGCTTTTAATCTGACACCTAAATCAGACGGCTCCCTAATTTGTTTAATAATCCATAGATCGGAACGTATCATATTTATACAAAAGTTATTATTATAATTATTTAGATAAAGATTATATTTTTTGAAAAAAAAATATTTCTAGAATTTTTTATATAGATATAATTTTTTAAAAAATATAATTAAAAATTATAATATTTATGAGCTGATTTTATATAAATTTTAGTCTAAAAATTACACCCTACTTGGCTCGATGAGTCTAGCACATCAAACCCTGGGGCGATGTGGCCGCTTCTCATCCTTTTAATTTATATTCAATTATAATTATTTTTAATAGATATATATATATATATTACTAAAATAATTATTTAAAAAAATTTATAATATAAACATTTATTTTAAAAAATTAAACACAAAAATTTATAGAAATAATTATTTAAATAATTATATTTAAAATTTAAATCTCATTCATCAAATTAATTCCCTATGGGCGAAGAAGATTCCCACATCACTTAATTTCTAGAATACCCTGTGGACCGCGACTTGCCACTACGAGTTGGGACCATCTATCACCGTTCATCTTAATTGAAATTAATTCATCTTCCACGTGGCACCATCAGAAAACACATGGAGATTTGAAAGTCAACAAGTAGGGAAAAAAATAAGAGTTTAATTAATTCTTTGAAATTAATCTAACGTGTATATTAATTTATAATCTAAAATGTAACAACATTAACTTAACATTTTATCAAAGAAAAATTAGAATTAACAAAAATTTAAAAATTAAAATATTTTATTATATTTCCATATATTAATAACATTTTGGCACATACTATATAATAATAATAAATTAATATACAAGTTAGATTAAATATTAGATTTTTTTTATTTAAAAATTTTAGTGCATTGTCTACGTATCATGCGACAGTGGCATGTAAGTCACAGCATAAATTAAAATAATAAAATAATTTTAATATATATATATATATATGTTTAAATGTGAATATTACACAGTGGTGTGAGTGCGGTGGTATTAATAAATTTTGGTCTTTGATTTGCTTGATGAAAAGTCAAAGCAATCGGCCAATATAGACTCCTAAATCTTCGTCTTCTTCAACTTCTCCATCATTCCATATAAATTCTTGGCACAAGCTTCTGTTTCACACCGGTGGATTGAGCTCTTTGTCTTTTGGGGTTCTGCAAAATCAGCTTATGATACCGCCATGCCGATCACCTTTATCTCTCCGGCGAATCCATCGGAGATGGATCCGGGAATCTGGAGCCATCTGCCGGAGGAACTTCTGGATCACATCCTCTGCTTTCTGCCTCTAAAGGTCATATTCAATCTCAGATCAACCTGTAAGCGCTTCAAAACTCTCGTCTTTGAACCTTCTTTCATTTCTAAATACTACTCGACATCACCATCTTCCGCGTCTCCTTTGTCGTCTTTTCTCTTGCTCTCTCACCCTCAATTTCACACTCACTTTCTTCTCTACGAGTCCATCTTAGGCAGTTGGCGCAAACTGTCTCTCTCACTCAACCCCTTCGTGCCCTCATCATCTCTCCTTTCCACATCTAATGGCCTTCTCTGCTTCTCCCTCCCATCGTCCTCATCTTTCCTCGTCTGCAACATCTTATCCAAATCATCCAGAGTTGTTGAATTTCCAAAATTGCCATTTTCATTTGAATTTATTACCCTGATTTCCTCCAATAATGGGTTCAAGCTCTTCATCATCGCATCTGGGTCATCTTCAAACTGCGCTTACATCTACAAATCCAAGTCCGAATCATGGCGGCAGTTTGATGGGTTTGGTCAAATCCTCAGCGATAACTATCATCAACCAGCTGTTTGTAGAAATGACTGTTTGTATTTCACAACTTCTGACCCAGCCTCAGTTGTTTGCTTTGACTTGGAAAGTGGCCATTGGAGGGCTCCCATTGCAGAGCTTCCAAGTGAGCTTACTTTCATGAGGCTGGTGAGTGATGGTAAAGGGAGGCTTTTTCTGATTGGTGGGGTAGGAAGAAACGGGATTTCAAGGTATCTGAAACTGTGGGAATTGGGAAATGGAGGAGAGAATTGGCTGGAAGTAGAAACTATGCCTGATATGATGTATAGGAAATTTGTATCTGTTTGTTATCACAATTATGAGCATGTTTATTGTTTCTGGCACCAAGGATTGTTATGCATCGGTTGCTATACATGGCTGGAGATATTGTATTACAGGGTTGCGAGGAGGACATGGCATTGGCTGCCGAAATGTCCTTCTTTGCCGGAGAATTGGAGGTGTGGATTCAGGTGGTTTTCCTTTGCTCCGGAGCTGTGTGCTTCTGTGTAGGTGATTTCAGTTTGTCCTTTCTTCCTTCTTCTGATCAGTTACTTACCTCTGATCTCTGTAAGTTCTTATGATTAGTGGAACTTGGATTCTGTCGTTCTGCAATTGTCTTCTTTGCTTTGTTGCATTGATGGGAATGGTAGATGTGGTTCTTTCATTTCTTGATTGCTTCTATATTCAACATGGCTGAGCAATCCTTCATCTCTGTATTCACGATAGAGCATCATCCAAGCTTGAGCTTAACATGTTTGAATGTGTTACTTTAAAAGGCGAAATTGAGATTAGCACTGTGTGCAACCATTCCCCGTTTGTTGTTATGCTGGAATATGGATCCGGATTGGCACCTGTGATTGGTCTACCCGACCGAAACTGCTAATAGGTGATGGGCTAGGGTGGTTACCTTCACCACCCAAAATGAGTATTCTATTTTTATGATTATCCTTTGATTAAGAGTTTACGTTCCTAATTTTTTTTAAAAAAATGGTGATTCAGCTGTAATCTTAGATCTTTTTAAAAAATTCGTAAATATGCTATGTTTTATTGTACTTACTGACTTACTATGCTCCATATTCTTTCCCAATGTTATGTAGTAAGTGCACATTCTGATTCTAATTCGACTTATCAGTCTAATTTTCCTGATATCTTTCATTTGAACTTGTTCTGAGATAGATTGTCTTATATTGATTGATTAAAGAGATGAAGGCAAAATTGTGCGGCATGGGATTAATAATTGGATGCATTCCCACACCTTCCCTAAATTGATATTACCTTGAATTGGAACGGGTTTGATCTTAAAACTCAATAATGACATCACATGTGGAAACCTATATTGGCTCCCTCAATATAGCCATATGGCCATCTCTTCATCAGTCACTATGTTGTGGGAATGGATTCTCCTATGTTAGTCAAGTAATAAGTTAACTTTTACTTTCAAATACAAAGTCTATTTTTTCCTTCAAGGTTCCTTTTCAATGACAAAACTAGGCAGGCCAGGGCTTGCAGTTGGATATATCTTGCGTCTTGTCCCGAAGCAAACAATACCTATCATGCATTAGCCTACCAAATGAGGAGTATCTTTTTTAACCTCTTCCTTCCTATCCATCCACAGGCATCTAAGTGAGAAAATCGATATTCCTTAATTCATACAGATTCCAGCCAAACAGAGATAATCTTTCTGTCTGCTGTTTCCTTTGCTGTTCACTGCTGACAAATGGCCTTACCATGTGATAAATTTCAGAAATTGGTTCTACGTGTAAAGTCTTTTATATTGGCTAATTTTTGTGACAAAATAGTTATACTAATCAAGTTATATTTGAGTTTTTTTAGTTATTAATTATTTTTATTCTGGGTCACAAGGCAAACTCTTAAAATATGGTACAGAACGAGGTGCTATTCATACTCAAAATCAAACCCTAACTATGTGGCTTTCAAAACTTCATAAAATGGCTTGCAAACTTCATTTGAACTGGCATTTGAACGATGCTGTTCTATCATCCTCCGGTAAGGATTAATCTCTGGTGCCCCTAGGTAGCCTAGTGTATGAAAGTCATTCTATTCACGGGGTTGGAAAAAGGTTAGATCACTATTGGATTTATTGTACCTAGTCTTATTGTTAAATGGAATTCTGATTCATTTTGTGTGATTGATTTATTTAAAGATTTGATCCGAAAGAGTTACATTGCAACTTGAAGTAAATTTTGAATTGAGGTTAATGATAATAGCAAGGTGACTAGCGATATATATATTAAAGCTGACGAGCACTAAAATATAACAGATCTATATTGATAGGTCTGGTCACTCTGCTATTACCTTTTTTTTTTTACTTATCAAAAAAAAGATAATAGCAGAGTGACCAAACCTATCAATATAGATCTGTTATATTTTAGTGCTCGTCAGTTTTATTATATATATGGCTTGTTGTAGTGGGATTTAATGTGATTAGAAAAACACATTTTGTGGTAGCATATTTAGTAACCTTAATTTTGAAATTAATAAATTTCTCCTCATTTACTCATGGTTTTTTTCATTGCAGCTTTTTCACATAAATATGGTATTCTATTGTGCAATTATTTATTATTCTATTGTTACTGATATTTCAAATCCCTAACACATATATTATGTAATAGGTAGTTTTTATTGGCAACTTGTGTTTCAGTTCAGAATCATGTTGTAATCAAGGCCACAAAATCTAGACAGGCCTAGAGCGTACTTGAACATTAACAGTTCAGGCCCATTAATGGCACGCTATCCACAATGGCTTAGACCCGGTGGTCGGTATCATTTCCCATGTTGCCATGGCAATTGGTTTTCATGACTACTAAGATATGATGACCATCTTAGCAATGTTCTACCATACCATTGCACATAAAAAATAAACTTTTACAATGGTCGAATATGAAATTTTACTTGAATTTTTACAGAATTTAGATAACAACATAAATTTGCAAATAAAAATGCAGAAAAACAAGCATCCAAACTTTTTGTAGAAAATATTTTCAAAAATTAATTTAAGTGGTGTCGTAAAAAAAACTCATGAAATATCTTTTAAAAATAACACAAACTTACAACTCTAAAATAGAATAAAATTTGACTTAGAACAACTATAGCATTCGAACAATGATAATTGGCATTTGATCACATGGAGAAAAACCTTATAAATTTTACTCACGCAAGTATATCCTTTATATATATATATATATATATCAGGTGTGCCCATTCTGATTTTTACATATATACGCTTATCATGGATGTATCCAGTGTAAATATTTTAATTTTTATACACATGTTTCTATCATGTATACATTAGGTATGGTTTAACTATAATAAAGAAATGTATATGTCAAAAAGCATGAGATTCATAATAATGTAACATAACTCCACAGATTGGTCCAAATTTGCATGTTATATGAACATAACTATAGAAAGTAAGATGATAAGAGTTTGTATAAGTTATTTTAGACATTTAAAATATAAATAAAACAAAGAAATAAAATGTAAATTGTGGTTAAAAATACCTAAAAATCTTGTTGTATTTGACTGTGAATTTGTCGATTCTTCCCTATCACCCTGTGTGTCACTTGCACATCAGAAAAATTCAATGCCCAAAGCATATTTCAGACATTGTGTCATGGCAGTAGGACACAGATCCATGTCAGACAATGTGTTCTAGTATAAACAAAAGTTTATAGGAAAAAATATAAATAAAAAAGGAATTAAAAATATTTAGGAATTTGTCGATTCTTCCCTATCACCCTGGTGGTTAAAATACCTAAAATCTTGTTGTATTTGACTGTGAATTTGTCGATTCTTCCCTATCACTTGTCAAAAATATTTTTATTTTTATTCCATGTCAGACAATGTGTTCTAATTATTTTTAAAAATATTTATATTTTTTTTTTTAAATAAAAATAAATAGACCTTTAAAAAAGAACGAAAATGGCCTATGAGGATATTTACTTTTAGGATGTATTTGACTTCGGGAAAGTTTAAATAAAAAAAATATTTCTTATATTTTGATTATATGAAAAATTGTAAATATCTAGATAATTAAAAAAATGTGTATTATGATACTTATATATAAAGAAAGTAAATTTTTATTTTTATATTATTAGTATTATTTATTTAAATATTTTTATAGTTATAGAGAAAGTAGTCTAAATAGATTATAAATTAAAAATACGAGTATATTTCATACTATATATGTGTGACACTTTTTTTTTTTCTCTCTCTACGCCATAAACTCTCATTCTAAATCAGTTGATATACAGCCAAGATGTTAAAATTCTCATTTTACTAGTTTATCTGCAAGTCAAAGGGCAGAGATTTAATGGGTATAGATGGCGCTGCAACGTGCGCCCATGTGGCCTCCGTATAATATAGTGTCCCACTGTCGAAAGAATATCTGACGTTCCTCGTTAACCCTTTAAAAATTAAATTAAATACAAGACATTAGCACTATAACATGAAATTCAGATATAATTACTGTATTTTAATGAATAACCAAAATATCCCCCTCCAATTTTAAAAACTATATTATACTTATTCAATTTATAAGTTATTGTATGAAAAAATATCTAATCAAAATGCAAAATTATACAAAAAAGAAAAATCATGCACAATTTTATAATGACATACCGACTCAAACCTAAACTATAAAAACTGAGTATAATCTTATCTATTATAATAAAATAAAAAACAAACCTAAGATTATACATGTTAATGATAGGTGCGTTCTTCAAATTGTACATAGTATACTGAATCATGTTTAAAAATAATTTATCAATAATACAATGATTTTTATTTTATCAAAATGGAACTCTAAATCATATTACATATTCAAAATCTTTTAAATCAAAAAACTCTGATAAAATCTTTGTTTAATTTTATAAAATAGAGTCTTTATCATATATTTACATAAAAATAGTATGTAAGGTTAAATACTAAAAAAATTTATGATTTTCTTTATAATAACTCAAATATAAATATAAACCTTCAAAAATATAGAAATATTTGTTAAAAATAAATAAAAATTTTAAATATTTAGTAAAAACAAATATATATGCAATAATATTAAAAAACATAGCAAAAAGATGATATATATGTATATTTAAACCAAAATTAAAAGAAAAATTAAAAAATTTTAATAATTGATCAAAAAATAAGTTTGAATATACTTATCTTGAATTAAAGATTTACTATATCTAATTGAAATAATATCAAAATCACATTCGTTCACCTTCTCTCTCTTCTTTCCTTTTCTTCTCAAAAGATTAACAAAATTAAGCAAATTAGCTTCAAACACTCATATCGACACATGAATGCCAATCAAGCCTACATCAATTACCAAGAACAATCGCATGCATGTACGAGTATCACTCATCTACACACGAGTGCGATCTATTCTCCCCAGAATATATATGAGCACCATCATACACACCTCATGCATAGAGGTTCAGCATTAAATGTACACATATGTTGCAATTATACTCATAAATATTGAATCTCATTCCTCAAATTTTAATTTTTTTTAAAAATTTGTATTATATAATTATTTCTCTAATTTATCCAATATATAAAAATTTATGACGTCATAAATATAAATTAGAGAATCGAATATTAAAGGTTGGACCCTAAGAGCCTCCTGGCTCGGGATAAGGCTATTATTACTAAGCATCTGCCGTGATTCCTTCTAGCAATTATTACATTTGGGTTCATTGGTTTGGCAGAACAAAATAAAAAGCCATTGAAATTAGACTATTAAAGTACCAAAGTTTGATTCTCATGGGCAGCATACCCAAATGGAATTTCTTCCCACCTAGCCCTTCAAAATCTTCAACCATCAAGTGGGTGTGTTGAGTTGGCCATCCTCCTCTAATCTAGAGGCTATTTACCCCATTGCATACCTTTATATTTTGACTTGATGTTCAAAGATATGTCAGTACCCTAGACGACATTTAGAGGTTTGGTGAGTTAAATTTCTCGTTGTGCATCCTTGGCTCCTGCAACTCTGAATTTCATGACCATGTTTTCTTTTATGGTCTTTACTCTCTAAGTTCTTTGGATCTAAATCCATGTAAAATTCAGATATGATTAGTCTTACTCTTACTAAAATAATAATATCAGATGGATTGTTTCTAAAATGGAAAGGATCTTATACTAGATCGATTGTTTACGGATAGGCCTTTGCAATGTTGATTAATAGTATTTAGATGGTAAAAATCACAGGGCTATTTTTCCATTGAACCCCTAACAAACCTCAATCATCATCAACAAAATCGTTTCTTTAAATTTTTTTCCTTCTTCATAAGAAAATCTAATTTATTAGATTTTGATACGTCTCAAAAATCAAAATTAATATATAATTTAGAGAGTTGCTTAGTCACATTTAAATGTTCAAACAAAACGAGTCTAATTTTTATAATTTTAAAATCAAATTCTCGTGCCATAATAGAATAAAGAAAAGATAAAAAGTATACGAATCTCGCTTCCCAATATATCTTTCGACGCTCAAATTAATAATATTTTTATTTGGATATGAAAAATATAAGAAAATGAGGGCGAAAATGTAGAATGAATAGGGATGAGTATATACATGGAGAGTAATACTTATTTTGGTACACTCATTTGGTTGAGTGATTTTAGTTTTATGCACTCGCCTAGTTGAGTGTCTTTTTTTCATTTTATCATCATTTTTATACAATGTTTTTGTCCTCGTCTCTTCTTTGAGGAGAGGGTTTATTTATTATAAGAAGCGTCATTTGGTTTATTGCACTTGGAATTAATTCAAAGGTATAGTGACACTTCCGGTGAGGGGGCGTTACTTGCATTTATAATGACCACCTTCATTTAATTATAAGATTGCTTGGTTACCAACTATTGGATTGATTCAACCGTCATTTATATCCGACCATTAAACATCTTATTATAATCATATAATGTTTAATTATTCAGGTCGTATCCCTTGATTTATACATTTGTGCGCCTTTGTTTGATGGATTATAAAGCGTCAATATTTGGGTCGTCGATATTTGGACCTCTTATCGGCCTATACATTAGGTTGGCCTATGTCTAGTTGTACTCGTTAGGTTTTTGATCTCAAATTACATAGTCTCTGCTAAGGAGTTTTTTTTTTAAAATTTTTTTAATTATAAAATTGGACAGTTTCTATTATTTTCTAAAAATGTATTTGGATTATGTCTGTGATTCTTATTATATAATCTTTTGGATTTATTAATTTATTATTATTTACTAAAAAAAAAAAAGGAGTCTACGGATGAGTCCTACACTAGCTACTTTGCACACCAAAACAAACAATAATTTCTTTTTATAAATTTATCACTTTTTTTTTGGTAAGTAAATGAAATAATTTTAATCAATTTTTATCTTGCTTATATCAATAAATATATTTCTGATTATTTGTTAAAATGTGTTAACAAAAAAATTAGTTTGTCCGACTATGAATAAGTTGCATTAATGGTCTTTTAGTGAGAAAATTTTCAAATTTATTTAATAATTAAATTTTAAAATAAAAATAATAAAAAAATGAATTTGAATAATTAATTTTTTCTAAACTTTTAATTATAATCGTGAATATATTTTCTCACTAAAAGGAACATGATAACTCTAAAAAAAAGCAACTACGGCAAGATTGTGTGGTGGAGGCGGTGGTGGTTGATAGGTGTCAGGAGTGGTGGCACCGTCATGCAGTTATTTTCTGCCCCGAAATTTCGATCGCCGATCAAGGATCTCTTCATTTCATGGCCGTGCCTGATAGACACTCGTACTGTTTGCTGCAGCTAATCAGGATTCATTCGAGAAACGATTATTTTTTACTATTTAATTTAATGTCTTATTTAATTTATTAATCATATTATTAAATTTATTTAAAATAAATAAAGAGTTAAATAATATATAAATTAAATAATTAAAAAATATCAAAAAAAAAAAAATCACATAATACTACCCTCGATCCATTTACAGTACTTCTTCAATTTCAGCTCACAATTATTCAGTTCACGTACGTTTTCAATTTTATCTAACATTGACTTGGAGATTGATTGATACAATACAAAACACAAATATTTAAGGGTATTTTTAATTTTTTTGAAATATATTATGTTTAATAATTTATCTACAAAATAATTTTAGAAACACTGCAAAACTTTTAAAATAATTAACAGTAAATTATTAAAAAATTACTAGGTGCATAAATCTATAAAATTTATTGTTTAATTAAATGTCTTTTGATTATTCACGTATTGTTTAATACATATCAAAATTTTAGATTAATATAAAAGTATAGATAATATGACCTAATTTGACATAAAATAACTAAATCCAATTCTAAATATTTAGTTCATTATGAACAAGTTCATAGTCATTATAGTTGATGCATCCCTAGTTCACGAGTTATGATATAGATTATAAAGCCACTTGATTTTTTTACTGCGAGTCGACCTAAAATGAATTTAGTTTTCGTCGCTATTAATTTAAAATTTGCACACCACAAATTACAAAAAAGACGTTAGAGGATTGGTGGATTCGCTTCCCAATTTATTATCTGATGTTTAAATTAAAACTCTTTTTCGAAAAATGAAAATATGTAAGGAGGATAATGAATAATACAGAATTGCATGTAAATAAGGGTATAAGAAGTGGATTGGCTCTTATTGGTGTGCCCGACGAGGGGGCGGCTTGTAGAAAAAGGAGGCTTAAGCTCCTTTTTGGTTGCACGCGGTCGATGGCTCATTAGAATCGCACTTGACGAGTGGCTCACTATGGATACACTCGATAAGGAGTAGACCATCATGGATGTATTTGACGAGGAGTGACTCACTATGGATGCACTCGACATGAGTGATTTACTATGAATGCACTCGATAGGGAGTGGATTACTGTGGATATACTCGGTAGAAAGTAGCTCACTATGGATGCATTCAACAGGGAGTGACTCACTACGGATACACTTGGTAGGGAATGACTCACTACAAATTCATTTGATAGAAAGTGGCTCATTACAAATGAGCAAGAGTTGTACCGAAAAAGAGAATTTGATTCTTTCTTAATTTTTGAGTCACATTTGTACATGATTTTTTTTTACTAATAGTTGCCCTCTACTGAGAGCTATTCCCTGGAGAGCTATTCCCCAGAGTTGCTCTCAAGAGGATGTTATTTTCTCCCTTGAGGATTGCTTTCTCCACTGAGGATCTCCTCCCTCTTTTTTTCCTCCTTTCAAGATCTCCCCCTCTTTACCTCGTGAAGGGTAAAGGAGTTTATAGTGCTTCGTGGAAAAAGCTTTGGTGTCAAGGCAGACAATAGATGTCCTACTAGGATTGCCGACTGTTGGGACGTCAACAGGAGTCGTCTTGCTGTGATGAGGAGGCCGTGAATGGTCCCATAGTTCAGTCGTCAAGTGGCTTTAGGTAGTGCTCTACATCCACGTGCTCAAATTGCTCTACTCGCTGCCTGCCTAAGGGCTCTTCGGATTGGTCTGTTTAGCTGCACCGCCGGTTGGACAGTTGACGCTTATTTCCCTGAACACTTCACTCCTTAGGCCTCATTCTAATCGCCGCTTTGGTCTAGGCCAGATTAAGCTCTTGGTTGAGGCTTTAGCTCATTGTTTGTTGGGCCCCTTGTCGTGCTATCAGTTGGAGTTAGAATTGTGTCTACATATGATGTTATCGAAACCATCAATAGTTAAATTTAAAGATGCTTGTTATGAAAAAAGTATATATTATTAAGAATATAATATCTTCATTTATTAAGAATATTATATTATTTTTAAATTAGAAGATTACTATCTTTTAATTTAGACCACTTGATATATATTAAAATATATATTATATCTTTCCTAAATTAAATCATTGTTATTTTTTTAATTAAGATAATTTATATATTAAATCATTTTTTTCTTTTTCCTTTATATTTTTTATATGGTACTAGAGATAAATTTATTAAACCTATAAGTATTTCCCATAATTTCTACATAAGATATGTTAGGATATCGGTTTTCGTAAATGAAAGCAATGGGCCAATGCCATAAGGACTAAAATTCCCAAACAAGCATACTAAACACTAGTTATTTATACTAGCCCCCCAAAAAAAAAAAAAAAAAAACCCTTTCAAATATGATTGTTATTAGAGAAACATCTTCAAATACTCTTGGAGTACCATCAAGTGGTATGGTATTTATTTGTCTATTTATACTAACAAATTTATTTATTTACCTATTTATACTAACAGATTTATATAAAAATTGATAGATAGATAAAATATTATGTCATTTTATAATAGCCAAAGGATGTCTGCAAAGCTTTTATCAGGAAGCATATGCATTCACATTCAACTATACATCCAACACGCATGCATCCAATCACAGGAACAGTTCCTCCTCTTCATTTACTCCCTCTTTTGCTCTCAGCCTTTTTCAAAGACACCCTGAGAGAATCCGAGCAACCCCATCAAAAGTAGGGTCACAACTCTCACTTGGATTGGCACCCAACTAACAGGGGAATAAATGCCCTCAAAAGAAATAAACAAAACAATTTGATAAATACCAAAAAAATTGCAAACGATTGAACTAACTTTTTTATTTTTTACATGGTAGATTTGAAGTCTTGTCTTGTTACTTTGGAGAAAGAGAATTGTAGCCAAAACTTCTGCATCTTCTTTTGCTTCAACTTCTCTGTGCCTTCTTTTATTGGCAGCTCCTTGATAACAGGACAACATCTATTGAAATCAACTCCAAGAAAATTGTGCTTCGGTTCATTGATGGCTTTTCTTATCTGATGAACCATAATTTTGGTCAATTTCATTGAATTTGAGTCTTTTCCTTTTTCTGCTAGTAGGGGGAGTAGCTGAAGGACTCTGGAAAACATCAATCTTTCTTAGATTCGTCGGCAAAAAATGGGGAGAAAATAGCAACTTGGGCATCCTTATTTTGTCCAACTCTAATTGTTGGATGATATTGTAGCAAGTGAAAACATCCTCAATATCGATAAATCTACTTGATGGGAGAGCATTGATCTTCAACTCAACTTCTTTTCTTGTCAATCTTTGATCTAACGCCACCAATATGGCGGCAGAAGCAATAGCAGATGGATGGTGATCCATTAGATTTACTTCTGCAATTCACAAAACATATTTTGAGTTATTATGTATGTCTTTCTCTATTGCCAATGGATGAGATTTGAGTTGATTGTTCCTATATTCTGTCCAATAAACATATAAGGCGAAACCCATTACAATTTGTGCCCGAATATTCACAAACTAACTCTACAAGATTAAGACATTACCTCTCATAATAGCCAAGATGTTCTCTACAGTCCTTGAGATAGTGCCTCTTCGGGGAGATTCATAGCAAAATTTATTGATGAAGTGAGGCAAATAAGCAAAAGGAGTAACTGAAGCCATCTCCCACTCCAATGTATTTAGGACTAGAAGCTCCATTCTTTGAATAATTTTGCTCTCAAAATTGTATTCTCCCAATTGAAACTCCGATAAACTCGGAATACAACATTCTTCCAATTTGGCAGCCAGTGATAGACACGCCATTGACAGTAATTGCACTGCCCAAGACTTTTCACCCTGCGTCAAACCTCACATATATTTAAAAATCACATGAATATGATGCGAAATTTATGAAAATGAGAAAATTAAACTTACACCTATGCTTCGTTTTGAAAGGAATCGATCGAAGTAGAAGACAGACAAATAAGCAGTTTGGAATTGGAATCCAAACAGGGATTTACTCTGCATTGTAATGGACAAACAAAACATTATGAAAAAGATATTGAGATTAATTGGATAATTAGGGCACGATATGAATATAAATCAAAACTGATACTAACATTGAGAATGTAATGAATAGCATCCAATCGGGCATTTTTGTTCAAGTTTTCGAGCATCGAAGCCTCCCGATTTCGGAAATTACCAGAGCTGGTCTCTCGTTCAAGCAGGAGCTGTATATATTCGTCCTCAGAATCTGAAGCAGAAATAGCATGATCTGTTAGGTTGAGAAATGGGTTTTCGTCTAACTCATCATCCAAGCAAGTTTCAGTCTCCCGACAACGAAGGCTGGAAAGAGAAACTATGGGTTGTGATGATGTGTTATCCATATCTATTGTCTTCTCCTCCTCTCTCTCCTCTCTCTCTCTCTCTCATATGGATTGAGCTAAATGGAAATTTTACGAAGCATTTTTGTGGGGATTCCGTCAACCTCTAAATCCACGCTAAGAAGAAAGAGCCAATTGGAGAGAGAGGGAAAGGGAGAGAGAGAACGGGGGGGCATGTAGTGAAGGGAATATGAAAAGGCGGCAAATGAAGACGAAGAGATAAGAACTGTTTCAAGAAATATAAGAAGTGCTTCCTGAAAACAATCAGAGTGATTTTCTGCTTAAAATTTATCAAGTTAATGACAGTTAAGCAAACAGATTAGAGGGTGTGATTTTGGCGGGAAAACTGGGGAAGAAGATATAGCAGAGAGAACCGGAGGAAGGGAGGGAGGGACCGCTTAACTTTGACTGAAAGAAGGGCACGACCGTCTTTTCGCACTAAACTGCTACGTATGCATCAGTTATTGGCTTGAAAAATATAATTATTTATTTATTTATAATATTTAAATTAATATTTATATAGAAAATGTAAAAATTAAATTAATATTAGAAAATATCTTTAATTACAGACGATGCCATGCACGGGATCCGATATCCTTCTTTTTACTTTTACAGTGTTCTGATAACGTTGGTTAAATATTTTAAAAATTTTACTAGCAATTTTAAGAGGTGATACGTAACTATTTTATGGCATTAAATTAAGCTAAAAATATAAACCTATAATAAAATTAAATCTATGTTGAGTCTAATTTGTGACTTATAACCTCAATATGATGTATCACAAAATTGGTAGATCATATTGTTGTTATAATTCGATCAAAACACGCATTGCAGATGTAGTCAAATAAATCTAACCCTCATCATATGTAAATTGTCAAATATTTGAGTATAAGAAATATAATATTGTATAATAATTTTTAACGTAAAAATTCTTCTAAATAAAAAAAAATTACTGAACAAATATCGAATAAATTCACTATAAAAATAGTGTAAGTTATAAAAATAACATTTATTGAAATTTTTTTATTACAAATTAAGTGAAGAATGATTGAATATAATTTTTAACACATCTAAAAACTCACAAAAAAAAAAATATTTATTAAAAAGAATAATCAAATAGTAATATATCATAGAAAATAATATTATAGTAATATAGCCGACATTTACGATGAACAAAACTCAATTCAAACCTTAATGGAATATCGAATATCTTTTTTTTTCTCTTTCTCTCTTATCTTTCTTATATCTTTCTTTTTTATATAAAACATTAGGTATGATGAAAAATTAAAATATGAGTACCTTTCAAATATGCTTCAGGCATGAATACATTAGATAAATGATGCATGAGCGTGCTCTCAAATGTGCATTAGATATAACATTTCTAAACAAACAACACAAGTACACCCATCAAGTGTACATTAAATGCTATTCATTTAGGCCAATAGCACACATGCCCTCTTTAAGTGCAAATCATGCACAACTCAACTGAGTTTGAACTGACTTTTGGTTGATCATTATATAAATATCGCACAATCTTTCAGCGTTGTTTATCACTCAAATAATCATTGACTAATTTTAAACTAATTCTCACACAAATATCGTGTGACCAATTCTAATCAAAGCATTCCATACCTAAGTATTACGCATCATTCAAATAATCCGTCCATTTATTATAATATTAACATAAAAGTAACTCAAAATTTAATAATTATCACGGGATGATAGGCACCCTTTAAATTTAGGTCCCTTTGTTCCCCTTACTTTTTGCTTCTAACTCTCTTGGCTGAAATTTGTGTCAGGTTGAAATGAGACACACAGTTGTTGGCAAAGAATGGGCAACTGGGTCGAGGACATCCCTACATGATTGTGGGTGGTGCCTCATAAATTTTCACTAAAAAAATGAAAAAAATAATAACTTTCAACTCAAACGAGTTACCTCAAATAGCAAGACTTATTATTATATTCATAGTTACAAGTTTAATTTTTATTAATATATATTTAGATATAAAATTATATGCCTAAAATTAGATATATTAGAAAAAAAAAAATATTTCACCACAAAAAAAAAAAAAAAACTTAACATCTTCATCAGCACACAGAATCACATACCCATTTTCAGAAAGGGAACATGGAAAATGATAAAAGCGCCTGCCATTTAACTAAATGCCCTTAAAATTTAGGACAAGATGGCCTTCCGACGGTGAGGTCAGTCAAGGAGGCCTTACAAAGGTTTTGATATTCCCGATGTTTTGACCACCACCCCCACAAGCAAGAGGGTAACTCAAGACAGCTAAAGCTGAGCTGACCACATTCAATATTTATAATGGAGAAGTGTTATGAGATATATTTTTAATTTTTTAAAATATTTTTAAATAATATGATATTTTATTATTTATATTGACAAATTTTTATTTTATAAATAGATAAAATATTATATTAGAATAATATTTAAAAATATATATAGAGGATGACCCTGTAATTTTATGTAATGTTCTGCCTCTAGTGTCCCAAGAAGCCACCGGGCAGTGTGCTCACATGCTTGCTTGCATGTTCCTAATACAAGGTGTGGCTTTTACAAGTCCTACGTAAAAGGAGGGGGTACCCTCAAAATTGGGATATGGCAATTTGCCCTTTTCATTTTCTTTTTTCTTTTTATTTTTTTTGGGGTGGAATAAAATTGGATTAAAAAATGAAAAATATTTAGAAATATTTTTCAGTTATGACAAATTCAAATGATATATCCATTCATTTACCTGTTTTTATGTGAGTTTTTTGGTATGGATGATCAATGAGACTTCACATTATTAAAAATCTCCCTTGTTGGTAATATTTGTCCTGCTAACATTATTATGTAAGAAGAAAAATACAACTTATATATTTTGGATAATCATTAAATTCTGACATCTTCACATAAACTGACCTCATAAACATCGATAAATTTTATGACAAGCAATGCCCCACCCAACTATACATTTTTATTTTATTGTATGATTGTATCCTCAATGCATGGGCATGACCTTATAATAAAGACGTGTCCTCATTATATGGTTGAAAAGTAATAGAGAGTTTTATTCTATAAAAACTCATGCACAAAAAAGACAAATTTTCTTAAATTTATATATACTGATATATGTAGTCCTCTCAAAGTAAAAATATTCAACGGAATACTTTATTTCATAATATTTATCAATAATTATTCCAAAAAATTATTGATATGTCCCTTAAAGAGAAAAGATCAAATCTTTAATATTTTCATACAATTTATTGACTTAGTTAAGAAGCAAATGAGGAAGAAGTTAAAGTGTATCCGAAATAACAATAGATGAGAGTATATTGAAATATTTGAGGTATATTATTGGTTGCACGAGATACAATATCGAAAGACCCCTCTGAAGACACCATAACTTCATAATAAAATAAAAAGGATGAATTAAATGTTGATTGAGAAAGTTATTATATACTTTCAAAAATAAAGCTCTCCGACTCATTTTAGGAAAAAAACCTTAAATGCTGTAATTCATATAATCAACCTCTTAGATACAATTCTCTAAATGGTATTGTATTTAACAAAGTATTGTTTGCAAAAGAAGTCTCTTACAATCACTTGTGAGTGTTTAGGGACAAGTCATTTATCTATATTTCAATGGACGAAAGGTCCAAACTTAATGCAAAAATGTGACAATATATCTTTCTAGGTCATAAGAAAGATGAATTTAACTATTAGTTATATGATTTGGTAGAGAAGAAACTTATGAAATCTATAGATATGGTGTTCATTGAAGACAAGATCACTAAAGATAACAGCAAAGCGAGAAGGTGATTTCCATAACGGTACAAGCTACATTTGTGATAAGGATCCAATGCCATTAATAGTGATACCAGTTCAAGTTGAAGATAATACTTGGGTTAATTATAAAGGCAATAGAGAGCATAATATTTTCATCTTTGATGAAGTAGATAATACTGATATTAATGATTATACTCATGGTGATATCCATTATAAAACTTTTGGGCTTACACAGGCCATCCTACTCCTTCAATCTATGAGAAATCAATGTCCCTCTTCATGTCTATCACTAATTAGTATGTATTATTGATGGGGGAGAGTCAAAATACTTTGATTAAGATATAGACAATGAACACAAGATAAAGAAAATAGATGCCATACAAAACGAAATAAAGTTTTTACATAAAATTATACTTTTGAGCTAACTAAATTGTCTAAGAGTAAATGAATATTGAAGAATAAGTACATTTTTCTCTTAAAGTTTGAAGAGAATAACATTCAAATAAGATATAAGGTGAAGTTGGTTGTCATAAGACTTGACCAACAGAAGGGTATCAATTTTGAGAAAAATCCTTCTCCTACCGTTAAGATGTCTTCCATTCAAATTGTTCATGGATTTGTCTCGATTCTTAATCTAGAGATTAAATGACTAGATGTGTGAATTTTTTTCCTCCACTACGATTTTGAAAAAGAAATTTACATGCAACAACCAAAGGGATTTCAAGTTAAATGGGAGGGAGCATCTAGAATATTGCTTGAAGAAGAGCTTTTACAGGCTAAAACAAATCCCTAGGCAAAAGTACAAAATATTTAAGTCAATGATGGTAGATTTATATTATCAAAAGACTATTTCGAACAATTACGTCTTCATCCAAAGGTTCTTAGAAGAAGACCTTATTAACCTTTTGCTCTATTTGAATGACATACTTATTAGGGGGCAAAATGCTTCCCAAACTTGTGAGTTAATGAACTAATTTGGAAAGTCTTTTACTATGAAAATACTTATGGCCGATGAAGTAAATTTGTGGTATAGGAATTTTTTACAATTGAAATGTGAAGAGACTTTAGATATTTTAAAAAGGCTATATTGAAAAAGTGTTTCAGCATTTTAACATGGATAAATTCAAATCAATCAGCACTCCACTTGCTAATCATTTTAAATCAAACACTTGGTAAAGTTCTTCTATGAAGGATAAGAAAGCTAGCATGAGACATATTCCTTATTCTTCCACCATTGGGAGTTTAATGTGTACAATGATGTGTACGAGATCAAGCATAACTCATGCAGTTGGAATTGTTAGTCGATTATTTTTTAATCCCAAAAGGGATTTTGATTTGCAGTTAAATGAATACTAAGGTATCTTCAAGGTACTTCTAATATGTGTTTGTACTTTGACAATGATATCTCCTTTTTGGATTGAGTACTCTAACATTGACTTGACAGGCAACACTAACTCTTGGAACCAACTTGGTTATTCTTGTGGGAGAAGGTGTGTATCAAGACTATAAAAATATATTACTCTCTTTATCAGCAAAGCTAAATTTATTACGGTCACGAAAGTGAATAAGGAAACATTGTTAATAAGAAAGTTCACTTGGAAATTTGGCTTTAAGTAACAGTAATATATGAATTTTGTGACAATCAAAATACTTGTTCACTTTTGTAAGAACTCGTCATTTTATTCCAATTTGATAAATATCAACATTCAATATCATCGAATGAGGAATATAATTGACTTGAAATTACTAATACTTGACAAAGTTAAGATCGATGACAATGGATTTAACATGATGATAAAGGTGGTGTGAAGAGGAAAACTTGAAGTATGCCAAGTGATTGTCGGGATTGTGATGGCCCCCACAATGTTATATGAAAAAGTTTGTTAAATTTTTGGGTAATTCCTATATGAATCATATACCAATTAATATGTCTTTTAGTAGTACGTTTGATATTATGTAAGAATTAGATCAAGTGGAGAAAAATTTCAATTAGTTCAAGATGTGCGCCATATGCCCAGAAGAGCAATGCCTAATGCGCATTTGAAGAACGCACATGAGTGGTTTGTTTGAAAAGGTTACACCCGAAGGGTGCTTGTACAACATTTGTCCTGAAAGCTTACACCTAATACATATCTAAAGGATGTTTGTGTGCCAAAGTTTGCTACAAGTTGTCTTGATATGATTTGACGGTATTGAATTAGAGTTTTTTTAATTTTTTGAGTGTTGACACAGTGAAAAAAATAAGAGAAAGATTTATCAATTCATTTGATATTTGAATTAATTTTTTTCTCTACTAGCTTTAAGTATATTATTCTTATTATTATAAATAATATTCTATCAAATATTTTTTTTTGTTCTTACATTCTTTATTGTTCAGATTAATCATTATAAGATATTATATTCTCATATTTTTTAAAAAATTTTTATAACCAAGACTAATCATATAGTGAATATTTTTTAAACTTATAATCTTGTAATTTTTTTATATTTTTTTAAAAAATTTTTATATAAAATATTATATTTTATTATTTATAATTGTTACTTTATGTTGTACATTATGGCACTATATCCTCATAGATTTACATAAATAGTTAAAGAATAATTCTTATAAAAATTAATTCTTGATTTTATAAGCAAAGTTTTCACATTCGGAACTTAACAATTGCCACTGTCCACCACCAAGTCACCGAAACCTCCACCAACAATTATCAAAGCATTAATTTTGTAGTTTGATAGTTAAGATGCCCAAACTTACACCAAAATGCTCTCATAGTAAACAAAAAGTACATAATTTTAAGCTTCATGGTTACTTTTTAAATCATTGTAATATTTCAAATTTTACTTAGGCCAAAATATAATATTTTATTTTGATTACATTTACTTCTAATTGTGCTTAATTGACCACAACTTATGTCTTTTTAATAAAATTATCTCACTTTTTTGGGATATTTTGTCCATTTTATTTTGGTAAAACACTTTCATCTAAAGCTTTTAATGGGTGTTATTACTTCTTATGACATATCATTTAATATTATAATTAATAGTATTAACTCAACAAATTATAAATTTATTATAAAAACTAATCATAATTGAGTAATTTTATTATTTTATCAATATTTATCATCTCACTCTTTTTTTTACCTTAAATCTCACCAACTTTAATGATAAATAATCTTGTATAAGAATTTTTTTTTCATATGCAAACTCTTATTTCTTACGCTTAATATTACTCATATTATAAGTTTACTTAACCAGAACAGATTATGCGACATATATTATATGGATCCAAATAACTATAAAAATAATAAACCAAAATTATTTAATAAGTGACAGCACCATATTTTTTAAAAAATGTAGTAAACTTATATAGTAAATTATATTTTTCATTTTCCATAAATATGGTAAACTTATATAGTAAATTATATTTTTCATTTTCCTTCATTGCAAAAGCTTATCGAGGAATGCCCGAGTAACCAGATCGGATATTGTGACAGCTGAAAGGAGAGAGCCCACTAGGCCAAGACTCTTATTTGGGCTTGCAGTAATCAGCCCAGTTTGATCCAACAAGTACGGGCCTCCTCTTCAAATCCTTACTATTACTATTGGGTGGGTCACTTGATTAATAAACATTGTACCACCTGTTTAAAATCGGACTCATCAATGGATCCGATCTTATTAAATTAAAATCTTATAAATTTGAATAAATTATACTAATATCATAAATAGGTATGATTAAAAATTAGACATAATTATTATTTTTGATTTGATATAATTACTAATAAAGTGGCTGGTTTAGCCCAACTTTACACAAAATATGGAACATAGTGTTATACTCAACTTCTACTCATTCTCGTGGCTCCGGCTTGCCCTCTTCTTTATATAATGCCTTTTTTCAGATTATTTTTTAATGGTTTTTATTTATTTTATCAAAAAAATAACTTATAAAAATATTTTTTAATATATTTTTTATATTTGATCCAACGACTAATGATAAATCCTTAAATTAATGGCCTTTTCTCTATTAGACCGGTATGGAGGATTTTTCAACACAAACAATCAAAGGTTAATTGTGCTAACCCAAAATAGTTTTCACACGATATTTTTCATTACATGCATGTATTATATGACTGATAATTCTGAGAAAGTTGAAAACTTCAGATAATGATGGGAAATTCTAGTTGGGATTTTTGGAATATGTATATATCGGTGTAAAGAAAATAATTTTTAAATCTTTTAGCACAAAATTATAATAAGAATACAAGAAATAATAATATATAATTAAGTATACAAAGTTACATAATAATATTTAATATAAAAATTTTTCTCAACCAAATAAAAAATCACAGGATAATTTTTAAATAAATAAATTTTAAAGTGTTTGGTTACAAAAATAAAATGAGTAACAATTTAATATTACGGTATAGAACTAATACTAAAATAATATATCTGAACTTAGCAAATAATATAATTCAAATTAGGCTTCAACTAAGTTGTGAAAGTCTCCCCCTTCTCTCTTTTCATTGTTATCTCTCATCATTGCGGCACCCCGTTTATACTGAAATAATCTCACAGTATGCCCTAAAAATTAAATATGGTCTTTTTTCATATATCGTGTACTTTCTTAAGCAGTCAATTCACTAAAAAACTATTGTGTGAATCTTATACAAAAGTCTTTAGCAATTATGGAAGTAAAAAAGTAAAACTTTTTTTTTTTTTATAAATATATAATTTTTTTTTAAAAAATTAACCCAATAATCTTACAATATAGAGCCTCATCTAGAAGCCTAATTGCTCTGGAATTGAAGCTTACTCGCAGCATAGGTTATTGACCTTTTGATGAAATGGCATTTTATACATTTACGTAAATAATTATTTACATAAATATATAATTATTTCACTATCATTATAAATAAATACATACTAAAATAAGAAAAATTCTATGTTATTTATAATATTACTAGTAAACATATAATTAATTTAAAATACATATTAATATAATAAGTAATTAAAATATAAAATAATTTAAAATTTATTATTTAATTATTCTTAAAATTTCTATTGTATGAGTTTTTAATATAATTATTTATACGTTAAAATTGTTTACAATTAGGTAGATGATATTGTAAAAATGTTGAATGATTTTTTTAAAAAATAATTTTTAATTCTATCGTGACGTGTTCACAGCAGCGTCTGTGTTCGTTCTGTAGCCTTACACGTGTCCCCCACCGAATCCACTGGGCGCGTGTGCACGGATTTCTGCCAACGCCTTGTCGTCGTGCCCAATTCAACCGTGTAATGTTCCCCAAAATTACCATCTCTACCCTTTTGTATATCCCACCTCGCCCGAATATTCGAGGCCAGCCGTTCTGAATAATCCTCATCTTCAGAAGAACTCGCTGCCGTTTAAATCCCACAATTCATCAAACATCTCCTCCTGTTTAGAGAGAGAAAAATCTTGCTTCCGAAATTTTCATGGCTGAATCTTCTCCTCAAACAAAGCCGATCTTTTCCTTGATTCTCAGTCGGTGGATTACAGGCAGCGCAGTCAGTCTTTTGTTTTGTAGGTTGTCTTCTTCGTTTGACCATTGTTATCAGAAGAAAATTTCCAGTTTCTCGGGTCAGCTTTGTTATTTTTTCTGACATTCGGGAGTACAGGAGTAAATTCCTTCGCCAATGGGAAAGCGTAAGCCGCCTTTTCAATTAGGGTTTTTGACCACTATTGTTTTTTTTTTTGTTGACCAGTGTTTTCGAACATTGCAAATTGGTTAGGTTTCGGGGTTGCTTTTGTTTTGGTATCCTAATTCTTTCTCCTTTTTCTCTGTTGATGGATTACAGGTAATTCGCAGCGTAAGAATGCTGTGATGTTGGATAGCGACGACACTGATAGTTTGAGTTCGTCATCGTCTGTCCGGTCTGATCTTATGTCGGTTGTGGTTGCTGAGGAAGTCTACAGCGATAGTTTGTTAGATCAAGCTCTAGATGCCTTGTATGAGAGAAGGTATCCAATTTTCTTATCTAAATTCAATTACTTGCTTTTCCTTCTGGTTGATTTTGCTTTACGTTGTAAAGTTTAGAGAGCCTACGGATTATGTCCTTGAACTCGTAGTATATTAGTATTTCCCAATAGTTGGTTTTATTTGTGATTCATAGATAAATGTATTAGGATCATCTTCTATTATTCAGAATCATAAATTGGATATATTGATGTTTGGATTGGTGGTTTGTATGAAGGGGTTCAACGAGGGAGAAAGCTTTGGAATCGATTATTGAGGCCTTCAGTAATAATTTGCAGTATGGGTTTGTCGAAAAGAAGTAAGTCGTCTTGTTTCTCTCTCTGTTTTATGCTGTGATTATTCAGTCTCTTAAAATATGTGGCATGTTTAGAAAGGTTATCAATGCCTTTGTTTAATGGGCTATCCAATCTTCTCTTCTTATTGCCCTTGTTCTTGTTTGATGAATTGAAATAAAGGCTGAGATTATTTAATTACGAGAGAAGTTGGAAAAGTATTGAGAAATGTGTCGGCCTTGAATTGGTCAAACATAAAAATATGATTTTTTTTCCCCCATGAAAATATCTCGAAATGTAGTTTTAAACACTATGCTTAACGGCATATTACAAACTCTTTCACTTGTAGCGAGTGTAATTGCTTGTTGGAAACAAGGATTGTGTTGCAATTAGATTGTTGAATTGTAGAGATTAAATGGTTGAATTAAATGATAATGAGGCATTAATTTGGACGTGGCAATGTAAGTTACATACTAATTTTTTGAAGGTTCTCAATTTGTGGTAACTGCCAGCCAGGCTTGGGAAATGAGGTGTAAAACCCCTAATAAGAAAGTAATTTCCATGCTGAAGGTGATGGTGCTGATAGTTCTTATCAGATCCCTCTCTTTGTCATTCAATGTTCGTCAATCAAGTTCATCGGAAAATAAGCTTGGTGCATTCTTTCCTCTTCCATGCTTCCATTTTTGTTTGGGGGTGGGGTGTTCAGGTGAAAGATGTCATGTAGTCCAGCTATATTTTCTGACTTTGGTAGTCTATGTGAGCATGTGGTTTGTTAGTATCCTTTTAATTGCTTACAAGTCTTTAGCCACATGTGTTCATTAGTTTCAATTCAGACGGTTGAATCAATAAAGAAAATGCCTTGATATCTCAATTCCTCCGCCCCTACTTTCACTGGAAATTAGTAATTTAAAGGTGCTAATATTTTTTTTATGATTCTTCACTCGAGCTTATGCATGCATCATGTCTTTCTGCTCATGCCTTTATTTTGATAGAAAATAAACCAAAAATACAATTTGTTTTCCTGTTTCCTCAGATTTACCACATTGCTGCACCAATGTCTGAACTCTATAAAACGAGGTTCTGCAAAAGAGACTTCTCTGGCGGCTCATGTGATTGGTCAGTTTCCGGTCTTTCTGGCGTCCTGCATCTGTATTTGTTGTTAAAACTAGGAATAATTTATCTCTTTATTTTGTTTTGGCAGGACTATTGGCTTTGACCGCTGGTAGTGGAAATAACTCACATGAGATATTGGAAGAATCAGTTCCTCCAATATCAGAAGCTCTCAGATCTCGATCTGAATCTTCAAAAATTCAATCGGTATGATTGATTAATCATATCTGATACTACTGTTCTGCTTAAGTCCTGAGGAGCTAATATCTCCTGTAACTTTCCACTTGTGATTGCAGTTACTGGAGTGTTTAGCTGCTATTACTTTCATTGGTGGGAATGAACATGAGGAAACAGAGAGATCGATGCAAATAATGTGGCAAGTTGTTCACCCAAAATTGAGTACCAATGTATGTGTGGTTTCCTCATACCTATCATGGTGTCGTTATGTGTAATTAATAAGTTAAAATTGTTTTACATGTTAAATAGATTGTCTACCTGTTTATGCTATTGACGATGGAAAAAAATGTTTCTGTGAATTTTTATGCTATCAGAGCCCTGCTTATTTGATGGGGCAGTAGAGTATGAGTTGTGTTGTATTGCACCAGTGATTTGATCTATCAATTGGCATCAGGTATTATTGTTGATAAATGTCACTGAGAATCAAAAGTTAACATTTCAGGTAGTTCCAAGTAAGCCTTCACCGGCTGTTATAACAGCTATGGTCTCTTCTTGGGCATTTCTACTCACCACTGTGGATGGATCCAGCATTAGCCTGATAAATTGGCAAGAGTGAGTTTCCTCATCTTGTTCTTGCAATTAGCACAACCAAATCCAGGGAAAAAGATCTAAGATAGTGGTTTGCATACGTTGTGCATTTGGTCTTTTTGGAGTTTTCAGGATTGTGCAGGAATTGAACATCATCATGATTAATGTAATAATGAACCTGTAGTAGGTGGACTCCTCACTGCCTAGTACACGATACTTCACGTATTATAGGTTCGGGAGAGGGTTTGGTTTAGTCTTACTTCGTCATTGTTGAAAGGTTATTTTCATAGTTTGAACTTATGAATCCTGCATCATAATAGAGTGAGCTTACCATTGTGCCAAAAACATGTTGTATGTAGTGCTTTTTCTTTGGAGGGGAGGGGGGCGAGGTGAACGGTTCTGAGTTCTTTCATTAACACATACTGTAGGTGTTTGTTTTGTTGACATTAGAATGTGGATCTTACTCTTTAACACACTTACAAGAGTTTAACCGGTTAAAATTGCATATCTTGTTGATAGAAAGGGGAAAATGGAACATTAGTCACTTACCAACTAAAGCTGTTATTTGATGCCAGTTTTGGTATAGTGCAAGCGAGTGGATCTGACACAGTAAAATAATTTTATAATGATGGTATTCGTCATTTACAAGAGGAGATTGATGGTAATGCTGCTAAGTACATCAGCAAAATGTCCATGTGAGAATAATAGGTTGCCTTTCTTAGGCAGATGGAATCATCTAAAACATTCTTCTATGCACAAACATTGAGTTGCTGCTAACTTGTATGCTACTCATGCAGATATATCTCGTATTTATCTAGTCTGCTGGACAAGGATGATCGATCTGTGCGCATTGCAGCTGGAGAAGCATTAGCTGTAATATTTGAGATTGCTGAATTTGGGAAAGTCTATGGTGGAGTAAAGGGTCAAATTGATGGTCCAAATAAGGACAGTAATTATGCACACTTGCAAGGACTCAGGGGTAAAGTCCTGAGTCAAGTGAGAGAGCTTGCTGCTGAGGCAGGTGGCAAAGGTTCTGCGAAGAAGGATCTGAACAGCCAGAGGAACTTGTTTCGTGACATTTTGGATTTTCTTGAGGTACATAATTATTCTTGTACATATGAATCTGTCAATTTCATACATGGATTTGTTGTGGTTATATCCGGTATTTCGGTTCTTGTCAGGATGGTGGCTCCCCTGAAACCACTGTGAAAATTGGTCGAGAGGAATTGAGCATTTCTTCTTGGGCTCAACTAATTCAGGTTCTACTGTCTCTGCCATATTTAACTGTTCTGCTTTTGATGCTAAATTCTTTTTTTATTGTATTACTTTTATTTTTTTTGGAACAGTTAAATTTTCTGAAGCATTTTCTTAGGGGAGGATTTGTCAAGCACATGCAGGTTGGTTTTACTTCATACGGTTTTGACATATTAGAGAGAGAGAGAGAGGAGTTGTTGGCATTTCTTCGTGTGGAGATGCTGCTTTTCTTCACACCTCTGTTTTTTTAGGTTATTGATGGATCTCGTTCTCATTTTTTCCTTCTTTCTGCAACAGGAAAATGAATTTCTCCACGATGTCTTTGGATTCACACCGAAGAAGAACTTTCATTTAACCGATGAAGAGATCTTGTCGAACAAACAAAATGAAAAGGTTGGTTCAAATACAGTAAATGGTTTGCTCAAACTCTATGCATGAGTTGATTTTTTTTTTTTAATTTCGTTGCTCAGTAAGAAAGGCTCTTCTTCCAACGAACTAAGCTGTTGGTTGGGGTGTGGAGCGTATATAGTTTTCTAGTTGATTGTTTTGTGAGATTAAGAAAAACATGCTGGAAAACTGGAGACACCACTGGCAGAATTGTGGATAATATAACCATGAAATGGTATACTGCAAATTCAGGCATTCTTTGCTCCCAAGCAAAGCGGGCAGCATAATATTTTTTTGAAGCAGACGAGCCATGCCCAGAAGAACCTTGCCTGGAATTCTAGATTTTCTTTTGTTAGCATACATATTGACTATTGGTAATGTAAGTGGAAAGATGTTGCTTGCTTTCTGTGACAACTTACAGCATATTCTTATCTGGCATTGGTTGCTCCACCTCCCACCTGTATTTGTTGTTTTTGAATGATTAGATGACACCTTCATATTATTACAGGGTCTGAGAGGTCCGCGTGATATGGGACATGTATTAGTCAATACATGAAAATATGATGATACAATTGATATTCCAATATTGATTTTTTTTTTTTCTTCGTTTAGCTCTTGGAAGCTTAATACATGTCTTACGTGTTAAATATATTTAAATCAGCTTAAATCTAAATTTTTTAGTAGAGGTATAAAGTATACACTGATTAAAAATTTAAGGGTATTTTTCAATAATTTCGAATGATATCATGATTAATTTTGATAAAAGTGATTAAATCTCCTCAAATAGGTATGTAGATGATTACAATTAATTATATTCTAGTATATAACTCACTTTTGATGAAATCCGTATTTTTTTACATTTGCCACGTCCGATGCCAATGTGAGTTTCTCGACTAATTCTAATACTTTCATCTATATAGAATTGATTGTGTTCTCTTTGTTGCAGAGGATGTTTAAGTCACCAAATTCTTCCCGTAGCAAAGCTCGAACCCAATATCTGAACAAGCAGAGGGCAATGATGCAGGTTCCTTCTGTTCTTTTGCCTTTCAGATTACATACTGTTTTATTATACCTCCGTGCAGTTTCATAGTTGTGGTTTAAGTTTGTGTATAATAAATCTTGAACCTAAAGACTCTGCACGGGTCGATTAATGCAGTATCTCTTCCCCAGCATCCTTCCTTACATCCATTTTCGGTTTTCAGGACCGGAAGACTGGCCACTATGCCGTTGGGTACGAAGAATAGAGAAACAACACCGATCTTGGTTTAATGACTCGCCCCCTTGCTTGAAGGGGGCATGAGTTTGCCATTCATCTTCAATGTATTGCAACATCTGGATTTAGTTAATGTTGTAATTTGAGGCTATCTTGATGATTCTCAAATTTTTCCACCCAAAGTTATCCATTAGTGTTCCAGTTGTGTTGCAACTTGTCACACAGCTGTTTCATCCTGTCTATATTTTAGCTTTTATTTCATATTTCATCTTAGTTTAATATTTTAGTATTTAATTTACAATATTTTTTAAAAAATAACAATACCATAATTTTTTAAATTCCAGGATTTTAAAACGTTAAAATCTTATCATTTTTAACAGGTTATTAGAGATTTGGTTAGTCGTCTGAAATTATGTATAATTTGATTTTTTGTCAAAATAGAATTTAAGTAACAGGATTTTAAAGTATAAAAATAATAACCAAGTTCTTGGGAGAAAAAAACTGAAATATAGAAATATTCATACATTTTTGCATGGCAAAATTGCAGGGTTTAGGGTAAATTGTAATTTAGGTTTCGGAAGTTTGACAGTGTAACTTGTCTTAATACATGACGAGGAGGGGAAAATAAACATCAAGATGATATTTGAATTTGTTATTTTTAATCTTAATCCTTTATATTATATGTATGGATTCAAACCATTAAAAAGCATAAGAACGTTTAGTATTTAAAAGGATGAAAATAAAATCCATTTTCTTTAATATGTATGTACCTAATAGCCACCCAATCCAGTCAAGTGCTTCTTCATTGCCCTGTCTTTCCTGTAATGGTTTCTTCCTCCTCCTCTCCTTCCCCTCCCTCTTCCCCTAGAATTTCCTGCATTCCCTCTTCCATCCCCCTCTGGTGAATCAGACTCATCATTGCCTTCTTCCCGGTTCAACTCTTCGAGCTTCTTCACTGCTCCGAGTGGAATGTTGCCACCACGGCCGAGGCCATATATCAGTTCTCTCTGGGCTTGAGTTACCATTGATGCTTCATTTTGATTTGCAACTGCCACAGCACCTTCAACTTTGTAGCTGTAATTTTTACCATCCTTGACGTAAAACTGAGGTTTCTTCCTCGAATTCCATCTTGGATCAGCAGCATTTGAAGCAGATCTTTCGCCTTCGGTTCCTGCAGATGTCCCCAAAAGCTGAGTTTCATCGAATCCCGACTCCACGACTGTGATGCCTAAATCATCGAAAGAGTCATCATACTCGTCTTCGTACTCGTAATGTGATAACAATGCTGCAGTCTTTTCCATATGCTTTTCATCTCTAGTATCAAGGGTCCGATGATCAGGCTCATCTACTCGAGACTTCCTGGTGAATCTCCCGACTGATGATGATGATGAAGATGAAATGGCTTGAGGTCTCTGCTTGCCATTGTCAGAAGTAACATTTGCAGCGGGCAATGGAGACTCCAGTAACTTTGCTTTCCCTTTGTCGTTTTTATTAGGAGATGAAGATTTTGGAGGAAGAATCTCCAGCGAAGTGACCATCGTCTGCAGATCTTCATGTAAAGTTCCTTCCAATATCCTCTGGATTACCTCTTCTGGGTCATGGTTATAGACTTCAAGGCAGGCAGACAAAAACCCTTTCCCATAATCAGGAAAAATGTCTTTTATTTGACTGATTTTAGATTCCATAATTACTGCATCTACATCAATTTGTGGGCCATCGGCTTTGACAGAAGTTGAAGAGCTCGTTAACTCATTACAGCTGGAAATCATAGGGTTCTTCATCATCCCAGCCAAGTACTGGTACTGTTCATGATCGACAAAAATCCATCCTGCATGATATCAATTAAGCAAATGTCAAGAAACCGATGGCACTGGAGGGAAATAGACACATTCTTTGGTCTTCTTTCCTTCCTCTTTTATCTTCTATTTCTTGATTTAACATTTTACTCAAAAGAACAGATGATTTAGCACTGTTCAAGTACTTTAACTCTCCAATTGCTGGGAGATTTCACATTTTAAAGAACAGTATTGAAACACGGAAACACACTACTGTTTTGGGTGAGTGAAGCGCATACCAGTACTCTGCAAGCTTTCAACTCTGCCCATAAGTCGGTATTTTTTCTCGATATTTTGAAGATATGTGCCCTTGCTATGGATCCCATGAGTAGTAGTATGCTGAGGAACTTCAGCAATCTCCTTAAAAGTCTGAACCAATATATCACCTCTTATGGCGGGATCCTCCACATTTGCAGGAAACATTTTCGTTGCAGCGGGAAGTGGAAGATCATCTTCAAATTTGCTTAGATAGCAATATTCCAATAATTTCCAACCAAAATCGACTATCCGAATTGACAAGAGATTCAAACTAACGGACACATCAGAAAGTATGGAGGGATATTTTTTCTGGAGGTCGTCACCTCCAGCTGCTGAGATGATTTGGAATCCTTCTTGTAAAGATGGCAGCAATGAATCATGTAACCTTGCTAAGATGTTGATCAACTCCTCACTCCCATGACTGCATAGACAGGATAGCTTTAAATTGAATTTTTGTGTCATTGGAAATTAACAGTTCACTCTATAGAACGATTTCCTTGAGATAACATCATTTGAGGATAGGTACCTTAATTCAACAGGGCAACCGAAAAAAACTGCGGCAGGGTTGTAAGCAGTGACAAAAGAATCAACGGACGTAATCGCATCGTTTAAGAA
Organism: Nepenthes gracilis; assembly: GCA_033239525.1. Lineage (NCBI taxonomy): Eukaryota > Viridiplantae > Streptophyta > Magnoliopsida > Caryophyllales > Nepenthaceae > Nepenthes > Nepenthes gracilis. The sequence goes on along the minus strand of BSYO01000016.1, from coordinate 13,906,631 downwards.
GTCCATTACCTGAAGAGGAAAAGGCTTACTGAGTGACAGAAATGTAACACTGCCAACATTATGGAAAGCAGAGGAAGGCAGGCCATGAAAGACCTTGGCCATGATGGTCTGAGTCATTTACCAAACCATAAAAACTCAATCAATATACTTTGACGGACAAACTAGAAACCAAAATTTAAGTGGGGTGGATGGGGTAACTGCTAAGAGTAACATGACTTACATTCAAAACTTGCCTCCTATGCTCACATTGGATGATATGTATCGGTATGGACCCCTCGATACTGATTTTTTTAATACCATGATAATATTACAATAATTGTTATACTAGCGATATCTGGCCGACATATCAGCTAACATGGCCCTCTTAATTTACGATTCTTAAATATATCCGATACCAATAAGACCGCAATTAATAAATCTTGATACTAATATTTTCATCCATGGTTAAACATATAGTAAAGGTGAAAAGTGCAGATCAAAAGAGAGTTAGGATTAACTTACCAACTTCCAAGTATTTAAATTCAAGGCTCTCCATTCCCACCAACTCTCCATTCCCATCTTATCCTATCATCTCCCCGGCGGCCGGAAAAATAAAAATAAATAAATAAACAAATAAACAAAAGATGAAGAAAAAAGTTAACCTCTAGGTATTCCACATGTCGCCGATTGGCCCCAGGGTCTTCATGCCAACCAGCAGAAATTATAACCTGGATGGAAAAGGATTTTGAGCTGACTCAGCCATAAAGCACGAAATACTGTCACTTGTTCAAGAGATTCAAGTTCCTTGAGATATTTACACATTATTCATCAAAGGTGTTCAATTGATTTTTGATTTATTGTATTATTCACTATTTTGTTGATCAAGTTAATCGATTAAATTAAATATTATCATTTATGTATACCAAAGTCACTGCCACCCAATTAAACTGTAATCATAACATAAGATAGAACTAACGACCAATACATGAAAAAAATGAGCCAGAATAAGACATTCCAAATAAACAACAACATCAATTGAAAACAGATGGCACTCAGGAGATAAAAAGAGAAGGCACTCAGGAGAATTTGGGGCCAAAGAGTCAGCTGAATTTGGGATAAAGCGACGCAGGGCATAAAAAGGACTAATCTAGTGAAATCAACTTAAGGTTTTTCATGGAGGCGGAGGGCTTTAAACAGAATAAATCAGATTGAGATTTAAGGGCAGAAACACAGAAAATAAAAAATAATAGGAATAAAAGAGAATAATCTGAAATTCACAAAATAAACGTGAGGTGCAACAGCATATCTAGGCTTCTATTTCCTGATTCCTCAATGACTCCACATTAGCAAAATAAAGCAACTATTTTAAAGTAAATATTTAACCACGAACTGTTAGGACTAAAAAAAATATTCATAGTCTCAAACAGGATCCCAAAGGGAATAATAAAGAAGGCCTATATTGACCTATGATCTGAAACTCTGACAGTTACCCAAATAACCCTGACCAACTGCAGCTATTAAAAATAAAATATAGTTCCTGTTCTTGTTCACCATTTCTCACATCTAATAGATTGACAATAAACAGTAATATTTAAGCCGACAGAAAAGTGAACACATCTAGGACTTGGCTAAATTGATTAAGTCACATAAGGTGCCATTCTATCTTCCAAATTAACAAAGTAATAACTTGACAATCTTCTTTCTTCTTCCACTTCATTATGTATTCTCTTTAAAATTACCACATTGATCAAGTTAAAAAAATGAAAAAGATCTCAATGACTAAGATACCTCTAATGATGAGCTGCAACGCTGATACATTGTGTATACAACTCTGAGGAAATGAGATGCCGCTGCCATAAGGTTATTGTGGATCCCAGGTTGAGCTTTTAAGGCATTCAAGACCTGAAAAGGGAATAAAAGAGCACTGATGAGAAATATACAGGGAAAGAGCAAGGAAGGAGATGTACGGCACAAGAAACTATCAATAACAACCTTGGAGTATTGCATGGAAAAATCTGACGACAACAAGATGAAATCAACATGATGTGCAACCAACAGGTTTTACACTCAAAGCACAAAAGATTTAATTCATTTATGAACTAAATAAAATCTGTATATCACTGGGTAATAATATTTGAATTACTTAGGGAACAGCAAATTTCCATAACAAAAAGGCAAACTGGCTAGCTAAGTATAATATGATAATAAGCAAAATATCCAAATAATTAAAAAACCAAACACAACAAAACAAAACTCTAAGTACAACTACGTGGGGTATGCTATTTGAATCCTCTTCCATCCAAGAAATCAATAAAGGGCAACATCTTTCAACAAAAGAAGCAATTTTCAATTCATTTTTTTCTTCACCCCAAATTTTTTATCTACCTCCCCTTTTATCACCTCTAACCCTCAATCACATCACCTTTTCTCATGACACATCATCTAGTTCACATTTTAGATGCCAAAACATTTTTAAATGTCCTTCCTTCATCTTTATCTATAGCAGTTACTCCTCAATTGGATGAGTGCATTAATTTCATCTGGTGAAGTTACTCCTGATGAAACACTATGCAAAAACTTGATCATCAAGAAAACCAATCAAAGTGGTTGGATGTCTTCTATAAAGCAAACCCATCAAATTTGCAAATTCAATGATCTTGGCTTAGAAGCTGAAGAAAACTCTTTTCCCAATCTCAATCATGTATTCAGTCCCCAAAAAATGAGGCCTTCAGAAGATTTACAGAGCTTAACCACAGTAAGCAATAAAGTTTGGATGAAAAGCTCACCAATGATCTGGTTAAATCCCTGTTTTCATGACCATATATTGCACATATATCCAGCAGCTTGGGCACGTCGAGCAATCTTTTTTCCTGCAGAAGGACTACATATAGAATTAGTGAAGAAGAGTAAAATAAAAATTAGAGCTGAGGGGAAGAAAAAAAGACTAAGAATTGCTAAGGATCTCATCAGGCACATAAGTAGGATCATTACACTTGACTAATTAGAATTATCCCCACCCCAACAGCTACATGCTTTTTTTATCAAAATCTATATCATCTCAATGCCAAAATCAAAAAATAAAGATGAAATCAAATTTGAAGTCTATCTTGATTAAGGTCAATCAGGTCAATGATAACCTCACATTCATCTAACAGATGCCCTAAATTCAACATGCTGGGAGAAAATAACTCATCTTTGAGTCAGAAGACTGAATGCAAAAGATAGTAGTTGATTGTGTCAAAAAAAAAAATATTTACTACAGCTATATGAGTACAAGCAAAGGAGTTTTATACTATCCTAAGAGGTCAATCAAGCTTCGTTTATGCCAAGTTCAGATTTTGTTTACTGCAAAACTCATGTTGTAGCCATTTTCAGATATCAGAAATGGGCTTTGCAATAAACACAGGTTGCACATTGTTTTTGGTCCAGTTCAGTTCATGCCAACCAGATACTACATTCTCCTAACTGAGAGATTACATATTCATACATGCACGCATACATACAACTTAAATGCATATACAAATATAAGAAACATGAAGCAAATACTTAGAGAAATTTCTTAGGCCAAAATAAAATCTCCAGGAATGGGATAACTTACTTCCATGCTCCTTTAAACTGAGACTATCAGCTGCGCTAGCACCTGGATCCTTATTAGATGATCTGCAATAAAATGTTCCAGGAATATTAATAGAAAAGAACAACAATTGCCAGGAAAACATTTACAAGCACATAGTGAAACAATGGACTAATTACTCAAAATTGAAGACTCACATGCGATACAAAACCATGAAGACACGGCAACTCAACTCAAAGTCGCCAACAATAACCCCAGCAACAATTCCCTTGGCACCATGAAAGGGGAAATCATACCATCTATTTCTAAACTGCAGGAAGCTGTCGAGAAAATCATGCAAGGAACCATCTGTAGCCACTGAGAAGAAATAAATAGCAACGGATGAGTGGACTAACATCATCTCATATTTTGATAACAGAAAGAAAAAAAATCAACATCCTCAGATCCATGAGTATACAATGTGATGCTGGCCATATCTACCCCTCTTTAGCAGCATCCTCTGAACTAACATTGAATTCTTTTTTGCCATTTTAGTCTAATTATCACTATATGCTATATGCTTTAAGCACACAATCCATCTTAAATTTCCTACCCTTGCCTTGAATTCTATAATTTCATTTCTAGCTGACCAATGGAAAGTTCATTTCTTATTTCATTTTCTTGAATCACTCAACTCATGCACCCTTAATTATTATTTCAGCATTAGTTACTATACATATGGTTTACAATGGTCAGAGTTTACTGATTTTCTTATCAATATTTCATTTTAACCAAACCAACCTCTATGAATGCATCTTTATTTTATCCTCATCTGAATACTAGATCCAACTAAATAAATTGAATGTGAAAGTAGAACTATATCGTGTTGGTTTGAATTCCAAATTTCCACCCAAGATCACTACTTAAACCGGCTGAACGGACAAAGGCAACAAAACGATTGAATATTTTATGCATATCCATCAAAAACTAACACAAATTGGATCCCATCGAACCAGTTGATGACAGTTCTCTCACTTAACTACTCCACTTTCCACATAATGTGAACAGAGTTAGGACATTAGCTAAGTAGAACTCAATTCCATAAAAGGAACTCAAAAATCAAAGAAAAAGTCTGGAAAAAATTGGAATTCCTTTTATCTTGGTTACACACAGAAATGATGTTGTACATGTACGAGATGGTAAAGCAAATTCGATATTTACAAACTATGCACTGCGCAATTTAGGCCCTCGTAAATTAAAATCCATGCAAAAAACAAAATCCAACTCTTTCACTGTCTTTTCTAGTCACTACTATTATAATAACAAAACATGTATGAACAAGTTGAGATCGTAAATAACTAAGGTTTTAAGCAAATTTATCGCGTCAAAGTGCCAAATGACACCAAAGAATATATTCTGGTAGATACCTTCTCTCCAAAAATCTCTGGGCTTTAGCTTGAGCAAGCGAGACAGTTCTCTATTCAAAAGATCAACCACTCCCTGCGACTCCACCGGATCCAACGCACCTTCTTCAGCACCAAGGCCGGTGGCGACGGCTTCATCCTGCGGTAAATAGCTTACGAAATTGCCACCGCCTTCACTTCTATTAGGGACCCACTCGCTGTTCCCTACCAATCGTACCCTGCTTCCAGAAGCGGCGGCGACGGAAGCAGCTTTGTTGGGCGTCGCCGCCGCATCGGATTGTCGAGAAAGAGGATCTCTGAGAGAAGTTGAAAAGGGAGAATTAGTTTTTGATTCCTCAGGTGCTGAATTGGACGTTTCAGGGACAAATTGTTTCTGGTCTTTGGGAAAACCTCTGGTTGTTTTCTGCTGATAGTGTGCTGATCGGTTCGTCATTGCTTCTTCTTCTCCTCTTACCGTTGGATTTTAAATACAGTCTCAGCGAGCGATAGAAAGAGGGAGGGGAAATCTCGGTTTAACTGGTGGATCTTTAAGCCTGATGAGTGATGAGACCCTCTGTAGCGCGGCGCTCTCCGCAGCTACAAATCTTCTGTGAATGATGAGTGGCAACGGGTTGTCCTCTATGAGCACGAAGACCGAATTGGGGTTTACTGCTTTGAAGCCGGGCACAACCAAAACTTTTATTTTTTTAGAAAAATGTTTAAAAAATATTTTTTTAAAAAAATTTAAAAATTATATTAAAATCGAATAATTGATAAAGAGAAGGGTAAAGGGAAGGGCAGGTCCTCCGCTTTGAGGAAAAAATCGTTCTTTTTTTAATTTGGAGGCTGGATGTAAAATTCGACGCCGTTTTGGATGATTAAATTTAAAATCATGGCATTTGCATTATCCATTCAAATGTATTTTTACATCCGAATCTTAAATTTAACGATTTTGATTCTTTAATAATTTTTTATTTTTTTAATAAGTAATAAAAATAAAAAATAAATATTTTTTTTATTTTTTAAATTTAAAAATACGGGTCATTAAATTTAAAATCTGATACCCTTATAAAAGTCAGAATAAGCAGTAAAATCTGACTCCATACGGTGTCACAGCATCTCCCTTTCTCCCCTGCCCTCGGGCTCAACCCGTAAGATTGGGGCCTTTTTTTTGTCAATTATTAAATTTTTATAAATTTAATAATATTTATTTTAGATAAATATTTTTAAAAAATTATAAAATATTAAAATATCTATATTATAAAAAAAATTACCAAAAAATATAATTATTAACCTAATTTTAAAAATTTTTAAATATATAAAATATGGATTATTTGATTTTCATTTAATGATTTAGTAAAAAGCGACTTTAACCCCGCGGGATTAAGTCACCAGACTTGTTACTACTTCTCTTCTAAAAAACGTAAAAACTTTTTTTTTTTTTTAATTTTGCTATTAAATTAAAAAAATCTAGCAGTCTAAATTCAAAATTAAATAATATTTTTAAATAATTATTTTTATTAAGTTATATATATATATGATTTAACATTTAATAAAATTTAATGTTATAAAAATTAAAAAATATAACTATATTAAATATTTTTATTTTAAATTTTAATTATTAAATTTTGATACGATAATTAAAATAATTATATAGAATTTTCCTTTCGTTCAAGATTAGTAGAATGCCCAATCTGCCACGCAACTTGGTTGATCTTGACCTCTCGTCCCTTTTTTTTTTAATTTATAAAATTAATAATTAATAAAACTTTAACTCTAAATTCACATTTAATATTAATTCTTTAAAAATCAAATATTAATTACTTTTTTCTTATGCCTTTCTCCCATCAAGAATCAAGTACATATCAAAAAATATTAAGTTATTTAAAAATTTAATCAATTTTAAATTTATTCTCATTTTTTTAAAAAAAAAATTCTTAAAGTTCTATTTTGACATTAAATTTATACCATGTAATCAGTAAATTAAATTGATCAATTTAAATCAAACACACACAGATATATATAATGTCAATAAAATATTAATTTGATAATATATTTGATACTGATATATATTAGTAAATATATTTAATATTAATTTGATCATAACTAATATTAATATTAATATTTTTATTTATGAGATTAAATATTATTTTTTTATCCCGTAAATAGTAAATTTAACATTCAACTTATTAATAATATAATAGACATGTTTAAATATAATAAAATTATAGATAAATAATATTATTTCTTAGATAATTAAGATGAATCATCTTGCTGTGGAAGAATAAGAGAGTTAATTTTTCTTTGAAATTTTTGTCACCTTTCTTCTAAATTATTAAAAAAATAATAATTGAATGTTTGATATGAAATTATGATACAATAATTTTTTTAAAGAAAATTGGCATATTTTTTATAATTATATGAGAAATTATTCTCCCATTTTTTAACATATGTTTTTTAGTTTACTAAAGTTGGTTTTAATTAGTTTTTAACAAAAATTTGTTAAGTAATATATTTTTTTAAAAAAAATATCTACATAATAGTATTGTAATTTTTTTCAAGTTAATATTTTTAAAAAATTATTATAATAAATGTTATTTATTTTATTTATCTATAATTTATTTATGATTTATTCTTTCATTAAAATTTTAAAAATGATAAATGAAAATAAAATTTATATATGGAGAGTGAATTATGGGTAAAATATATTCGGATTTATTAAAATAAGTAAATTTAATTTCAATTGATTAAAAAAAAAAATGAGGAGGAGGAGGAAAAGATGAAGAAGAAGAAAGGAAAGAAGGCGAGCATAAAAGAGCTACCGTGCCATGGAGCAGGGGATCGCAGTTTTCCCAACTCAGTAGGTTTCGTCTCACTGTTCTCCTCTCCGAATGCTAAATACATGAATTTTGATAATTTATATCGATATCCAAGCTGGATGGCTGTGCCAAAATCACCAAATTCGTAAAAGAATTGAGCTTCTCAGATCTCTGAAATATGGATCCTTCCATCATGAAGCTCCTCGAAGAGGACGAGGTCTGTGTCTCTGTCTCACTCTCTCCCTCTTGCTTACTGGTTCTCTATTACAGGTTCTTTGTTTATTTGAATCCTAAAAATTTATGCATCTGAAAATTAGGACGAGACGATGCACTCTGGGGCGGATGTGGAGGCCTTCACGGCTGCCCTAAATAGGGACATAGAAGGGGACACATCAACTTCTCAGCCTTCCAATTCTGATACTGGTACTCGTATTCTTAATTTTTATCATATAGCTTGTTAGTTAGTTGCTTGTAATATTGGACTGCCAATCCTTATATCCTCACAATTCTACCTCCCTTTCCTGGACCCTTCAGAGATTTAGTCTTTAATTGAGAAAACCTTAAGCTGGTTTTGACGATTTCCACGAGCTCCTGCTTCCGAGGATTCATTATGCCGCATGAACTTTAGTAGGTCTATTTCATCATAGTGACTGTTCGCCCCAACTCTATACGAACGATTAGGCATGGGTAATGTTGAAATTGTCGAGCTTGTGTTGTTGTCGGGTATGGTTAAGCCACCGGGATCGAGTTAACCTGTTGCACACCTTATCAATGGGATCAGGGATACTTACGGTAACAAAGTCTGTGTTGGGCCAGCTGAAATCTGTGCTTATCATAAGCTTGTTCTAAAATACCCACAAAATTAGCTTTTTATGATTCGGTTGGCAATAATCTGGCAAAAGGAGTATTATTTATAGCAGTCTCAAGGGACAATTGAGATGAAATAGCTGTTTGATGGTCAAGATACCCTTTATACTTGTAAATCCTGTCTCGGATGTGGATCTTCCTGGATTTGCTGAAACTGTAGTACAAATTATCTGCCAAAAGGCCTCAAGACTTTTTTGAGCTAAAATGAGCCTGTTTTCACCTTTCTTGAAAGGTGACTTATGGGGCTTCTTTGGAGCTCATGAGTGATAAGTTCTACTTAATCAGTTCCTAGTAGATTCTCACAGTCATTATCTCATCGTTATCTTGTTTAACATAGCTAGAGTGAAAATTAATATTTTTGGCTCATCTGGTCCTCAAGAATGTCAACAGATAAGTAAATTGGGAGAGTTCATTGAAATGTCAGTTAAAATTTTTTAACAAAGTTTCCCACATTTCTCCTCCATTCATTTCCCTGACATTTGATATCAAAAATGATTTGTTTGGAGAAGTCTTGATTGAACAGAAGAGGACAGAAAGGTTCAAAAGTAGTTCAATTATGGACGATTTTCCTTCAATGTTTTTCTTTTTCCCTCAACTTTATCAAGACTGAAATTAGACCACAAAGGTCAAACGTGATTAGTTATTTGTCCTATTGATTTGGAACAGATTTCTTTGTGTTCCCTATGGAGAGTCTCAATTTGGGAGAGCAGTGTCTGAACCCTGAAGTGCTTGACCCGACTAGAGTTTGCAACACTATGATGACTTTTCATCCTTTGCTTTTGCCCCCCTTCTTTTTTCACCAATTCAGGTGTATTTCTTGAATTTTATTTTTTTTGAGACTGAGTTTGTGGCTATATAGTGATACAACTAAGGACTTTTGCATGGATTTATATAGGATATTTTTACTTTCAATTTGTTTTTGAGAGTCCTTGTTTGATTATTGTTGAGAGGATGGGCCTTAGTACAACAGCAAAGTTACTTTTAGCTTGAAGGTCACGGGTTCAAACACGTTAACAACTTTTCTGTAATGTCAGGGGTAAAATTGTATATGTCTAACCTTCTTTAGATCTCTTGACATGGGAGCCCTATGCTTTGGACCACCATTTTTTGTTTGATTGTTGTTGAGCAATTCATCATGTTTGGAAAATTGCAGCTGCAATGTCTCAGGGAAGCAACCAGACATCTAGTCAGATGTACTTTCAGTGGCAAGCTTCTAGCCGAGATGAAAACGACAGCAGTCAGAGCCAACAGTTTTTAAGGACTCCAGAACAGCAAGTGGAGCAGCCATCTGAAGTAGAGGTGAAGCAACTTGGATCTAGTGCAGAGAGTCAGCAGCAAGAAGTTGGTGTTTCTCAAGCACCCAGCAAACTTCCATTACAACATACGCAGACGCAAGGCACTGGTCAGGAACAGAAGGCTGAACAAAATTCCTTAGAGGTGCCTCAGTCTTCTGGTATGCAGATCTCTGAAAACAGAACGAGTCAGATACTAGAACCGGATAGAACACAGAACCCCAATAGTGAATCTCAATTTTCAAACATGAAGAAGTTCGGTAGTCAACAGACAACTGTCCAAGATCAGGCTAATTCCTCAGCTAACCGTGCACGACAAATACCTTTTGGAAGTCTGCTTCCCATCATCCTTCCTGAGCTGGATAAAGATAGAGCCATGCAACTTAATACTCTGTATTCTAAACTGCGGGTGGGATTTTAATAGCAGATGCCTGTCGGTTTCAGTTATCCTTATTATATGCAAAGAAGTGACTATTATTGATCCTAATGTATCTACTATTTATATTAATAGAAAAACGAAATACCCAAAGAAGGATTTGTGAGGCTTATGAGAAATATTGTGGGGGACCAGATGCTGAGATTGGCAGTTGTCAAGATGCATGCAAAGGTAATTAGGGATTGTGTGATGTAACTCTTGACGTTTTAGTCAAATTTGTGAGTTTCAGTTTAGTTTCCTGTTGCTGACAAGTTGAATTTATACAGATTGCCCGGGCCTCACATACGGGACCTAACACATTGCAGTCTCAAAACATAATTCAGCAGGGGCATCAGAAACAGTCTGCAAATAGTGCCACACAATTCACTGATCCTTACTCATTTTCACAGCTACATCAGGTGAGCCAAAGTACTCCCATGGAATCATCTCGTAGTCATTCTGCAACAATGCAAGTTCAGAAAGATTCTGGCCATCAAACTCTTGACAGCAATGCTTCAAAATCTAGAGGGATGGAGCATCTGTCAGATTCTCATGGAATGCAGGTAGGCCAAATGCCAGATCATTCAGCAAAACCAATACATGGGCTAAACAAACTACAGCAGCAACATCTGCACTTTCCACAAACTTCTTTTCCCATGCATCGAACTGGTAGCCCCTATGCTGGTACAAATGTCAATACGCCCACAACATCAGTCAAACCACAACCTCATGATCCACAGATGAGACAAGTTCAACTTCATCATGGGTTTGGTTCAGCTGGCGTGGCAGGGCCACCACAAAATGTGAATCTAATGAGTGTTTCTAAGTTTGAGAAGCAAAATACTTTCAATGATTCCAAAAAAGTTCCTGTTGGATCCTTTTCACACATACCAAGTAATGTCACAACGCGACAAGATTCAGTTCCTTGGCAATCAACAGTGAGTAAAGAGCAGAAAATTGGTGCTTATGTGAAGCAGGAACAAGTTGATCAGGCTAATGACCAACAACTAAAGTCTCCATACCCTGCCCTCCAGGGATCAACTTCATTTGGCCCCCTACAACATGAGCAAGGAAATGCAGTTCCAGGGGCTTTAAATGATGAGTTGACAGAGAGACAATCCTCTAGAATGGCATTTTCGACATCTACAATTATGGGTCCCCCAAATTCTGTCTCCTCTTCCATGACAACTCCGTTGGATAATGATTTCCAGGTAACTTTTTCCCCTTAGTGGAATGAGATACTAATTCCACATTTTAAGGCATGCATGATCTGATGGAGTTGGGAAGGTGTGTTTCGATTGACATTAGTAGATCAATGTTGCATTTCTTATTGATTCTAATTGTTAAATTCCGAAGTGACTGCCAAGCATTTTTTTTTTTTTTTTGTGATGGGTGATGACAGCATGGATATGCAAATCTGGCCTTCTCTTCACATTGTTACAAAATTATTCATCTACCTCATAATCTTATTCCTTATCTTGATGTTGGAGGGTTTTGTTTTTATGGATCTTTTTTTTTAAAAAAAAAAAATTTGAAATAGATTGCTCCTAGCCATCGCACTATTTTGTTAAGAAGTTTCTGTGGTATGCAGATCTCAAGCCTCAAAAGAATTGTTTCTACTTCTAACTTTTGTTGCAGATTCAGAGTTTTAGCCTCTTCCTCATTATTTGATTCTCGATTTAATCCTCACATTTGTTTCCAATGTTTTCAACAATCCCTTTTTTATTTTTATCTCCATTTAATAATATCCAGTGTTTACATTTTTATTTGTTATCTACAATTTTCCTTGTAATAAAGTTTTAGTTTGTGTATTTGGAATATTATTACCATATTCAAATAGGTTACATTCATTACATTGTTTTTGATATAATGAGATTTCATGAAACAAGGTGTTTTTTTTTTTTTTTTTTGGGTGGTTTATGGTTAAATTTTGGTGTGGTGAATAAGGTGGGGAAAAACCCATGGTGCTTGTAGTTTTTTCTTAATGAAATGTACTTTGCCAACCTGAATCATTTTTGTGCAACAGGAGTAGCAAATTTTTCACCAAGAGTGTTTTGGAAACCCTTTCAACAACTCAGGATTGCTGAAATTGTGAATTTTTGATGGTTTTTGTAATGAACCTGCTTTTCTTTATGTTTGAATCTGGATGCTTTCAATACCTAAACAATCAATTTTGTTATCTATGATGTTTGTGGCATACCCTCTATTTACTGCTTTAATGTTATGCGATGACTTATATTTCCTTATGTATTGTCGGCTGGGCTCACAGCTTCCATCAGCTGGCTCTATGCCTGTGGCTGGAATTACTGTCAAGGGCCCCACAAAAAAGCCATCTCCTGGACAGAAGAAACCACATGATCCACCCGGCTCTTCACCCCCTTTTCCCAAGTCAGCTAATTTTCCCTGGCAGCATCAGAGTAATAATGTATTTTTGCTTTGATAAATATCATTTGTCTGTTTATTTGTTGGTATTTGAGTTGTTTTCAGTAAGAAGCAAAAGGTATCTGGGGCTTTCTTGGATCAAAGCATCGAACATCTTAACGATGTTACTGCTGTTAGTGGAGTTAATCTGCGGGTATGGATTAACCTCCATTGGCTATAGATTTTGTGCTTGAAAGATTAGTGTCGAGTTCTCTTGACAGATAAGAGTATGGATCATGTATGTGTGGTGATTTGAATAGGAGGAGGAGGAACAATTATTTTCTGTGCCCAAGGATGATAGTCGAGTTTCAGAGGCATCTCGAAGGGTTGTGCAAGAGGAGGAAGAAAGGCTGATACTGCAAAAGATTCCTCTCCAGAAAAAGTTGGCCGAAATAAGTTAATAACTGTTTCTCTTTTTCTTTGTCACGATTTTTACAAAAACATGCTTCAAGGGTTAAAGCTACAGGTTTTCATTAATTATTGCCTTGTCCATGTGGCCAGTGACCAAATGTGGACTGAAGAATTTGAGCAATGATGTGGAGCGATGCCTGTCACTGGTGAGATGCTTGTTATTTCATGCTTTTATTACAGGCTTTTAAGATTCTGATGCCTTTGTAACTTCAGTGTGTGGAGGAGAGATTGCGAGGACTGATAAGTAATCTGATCAGAGTGTCAAAGCAGGTCATCTTTCTTCCTTCTTCCTGTTAATCAAAATAATCTTTAATTGCCTTATTGCTAATGTAAGTTGTAGTCCTTCAGCGAGTGGATTCTGAGAAGTCAAGGCACCGAACTGTTGTTACCTCAGATGTTCGGCAACAAATCTTGGTGATAAACCGCAAAGCTAGAGAAGAGTGGGAGAAGAAACAGGCTGAAGCAGAGAAGCTAGGGAAACCTACTGAAGTGAGTATCTTCATCTCTCAAAGTTTTGTAATGTGTTCATTTGTGAACTGATGCTAAAAGTCATTCTACTTTTATATATCAAATCAGCCCGACAGTGGGACTGGAGTCGATGGTGATAAGGAAAAGGATGAAGGCCGTGTGAAGTCAGTTAAGGTGTGTTTAATTGACATATTACTATTGGTACAAATATCGATATCGGGGTCCTCTGATATCAATATTCCCAATACTTCAACAATATCACGATATATGAACTGATATGGTGCTTTCACCTTATAATTTCAGAATTTTTTTTCATTTCAATATATCCGATAATGATATGTATTGTTTAATATGTCTAATATTGATATAACCACGACCGATATCAATACTGATATTTTCATCGATGGATATGACCTTTAATGAATTCTAATCAATTAGCATGTTCAATGGAACTTTCACCTGCATATGCAGTCAAACCAAGAGGAGGATGACAAAATGCGGACGATAGCAGCTAATGTAGCTGCCCGAGCTGCTGTTGGAGGAGATGACATGTTCTCTAAATGGCAGCTTATGGCTGAACAAGCCCGGCAGAAACGAGAAGGTGGGACCGATATTGCACCCAGTTCTCAGCTAGTCAAAGATGCAAACCGCAAGCCTTTAGCAACAACCACTGTTAGAAATCAAAGAGACAACCAAGGAGCTGGAAAGAGTGATAATTCAGCTGCTATTCCTGCATCTGGTTAGTGTCACTGTGTCTATAAGTTATGGTAGTTTTATGTCGTATGACAGGTAATTCACAATTTGGGCATAGATCTCAGCATGACAAATGGTAGCCAAATAATAAATAGTCTATCCATATTATCCTGATGATTCTTGAGTGAGAAAATGAGATCAGATAGAGGAATCGGAAAGAAGAGTGGGTTATATTTTACCGATTATCTTACACTTGTGGTTCATAACACATTATTATTGGCACTTCAGGAAATTGAATTTATTGTTGCAGAACAGTTGCCAGAATAGAGCGAGAGCTAGAATTGATTACCTTATGACAGAATAGCAAAGAAGAGGAAAGAGCTGTATCCCTTATATTCTGACCAACAGAGAAAGCATAGGGGATTCATATCTTAATACTGCCTCTCTAACCTAGAAAGTCTTTTCATCACCTTTTGCCAGCTATTCCTTTTTCTTGATTCTTGATAGACGTTGGAAAGCTCTAACTAGGTGTGTGAGATGCCTATCTGATTTTTTATCATTCTGATAACTTTCACATAAAGAAATTTCCATTCCTTAGTAGGCTAAAGTGGATTCTAGCCTAAGCCAAAGCCCCGGATGTTTTCTTTTTTTTAATGAATGAGAATGAGACAACCTACTTAAGTTAGTTGTGTCAGAAATAAAAAGTCAGATAAGTCCATAATGATTTCCGCTTTGCAGACTTTGCAGGGGCAAGATGTACGCAATCATACCCTTACGATACAGAGAGTTTGTCCCGTGGCTTGAATCATGACCTTTTAGATCTAGACACTACGGGGAAATATTTCGTTGTGCCAATATTTCATTGCGCCAGTGCTTATTTTTATGGTTGTGCAAAAAATATAAGGATAAAAAAGGTGTTCAGGATTTGAGACCATGGAGTTCTGTCTGTCTCTCTATTTTGCTTAAATTTGCATGCTTTCTTTCTGCAGGGACTGTTAGACAATTTGGCAGGAATCAAGCCACTTTGCCTCAATCTAGGGTTTCTCGGACTATTTCTGTAAAGGATGTTTTAGCAGTCCTGGAAAGAGAACCCCAGATGACGAAATCAACTACGATCTACCGCCTGTATGAGAGAGTGTCGGGTGATTATACAGCCGGGTAAATCTTACCATATCACAATGTTTTCACATATGGCTTTGTAGCTTTTCAGTTACTCTTGCTGTAAAATAGCTACTTCGTGGTATTTGCTGTCTTCTTGCTGCCAAGTTATGTATGATTTGAATAATCTTTCATTTCAATTTATAGGATGTTGTTTTATTCCTCCCCGCATTAGAATACGAAGAGAAACTTCACTTGTGTAACAATCATATTGGCTTGTTTATAGTCTTAAGGCACTGTTTGATTGCCTGTTTCTGGGCCTCTTTCATTAGCTCGCATCTCAAATTATATGATAACATGGTTTGGTTATATAATGCAATTTTGGAGTCATGCTATTAGTCGGCTTAATTTGGTTATTCAAATCATTAATTTACACTACTATTTTGAGTTTAAAATATAACGTGGTCACCATTTGGACACAATTTGAAGATATATTCATCAATTTTTACTTGAATTAAATAATATGAATTGATAGATAGAATGCCACATCAAATTAGGTGATGGAAGAATTTCTCAAACACACCACATAATATTATTCTTTGAGTTATATTTAAAAACAAATTGAACCCAAGACTTCTCTGTTTTATTTTTCATCTTAGAGGAAAATTTAAAATTTTGACATTGTTATTATTTGCTAGCTTCAACCAAGTTAAATAAGAATCACAGATGTCGTTTGCCATCCATTTCCTATTCATTGGATTTACTTAATAGAGTCAAACAGTATAATTTTATAAATAAATACTTTATGTTATAATTAACTAAATATGATTTAGCCAATGAAAATTTTAGAAAAAAAAATCATTTTTAATCATCAAATGAGAAATTAAATATCCTTAATCTTACTCTCTACGACTTTCCAAACATCAACTAACTTATTAATCATGTGCTATTACAAAATTAGAATCTGTATTATACAAGACACAGTAAAATATAAATGTAAAGTCACTAATATAAGTCAGGTCATAGTATTGAGGGTTATATTTGTGATATGGGTTTAAAGTATTTAAGTTCAATTTGAGTCCAAACATGACACCTTGCATACGTAAATCGAAACAAAATGGCATACATAATTAAGCAACTTAGTTTGCATGATAATCCTGAATCTCAACATGAAATGGGGATCTAAGAATCAACTTTGAGCACGTCTAGAAAGTTCTTTTAGTTAGATTAGCTGTAGTAAAGAATCAGACAGCAGTCCAGAAGACCGGGAGAGCACATTTTAAGATAAGGTAATTGCCATTCAAGTAGGCATTTGGATTATTAAATGCATCAGGCTGTTCAGAAACAACATCTTACGCCACAAACAACAGCCAAGAGATCATACTTACACATAATTGATTGCAATTGACATAATAAACAAAGTTAAAAAACGTTTAACCTTAGGCTAAGAATCTTGACAAACAGGCCCAATTTTCCCAGCTTTATTTCATTTCTTGAGATGAGGGAAGCAAGAATAGACGTCAGATTTTGGGTGCTTAGCTTCTGCATGTTCTCTACACTTGGCCTCTGATGTTGTGCAAATAAAGGTCTGCATGCATACTTTGCACTGCATCCAACAAAAGCCTCCATACATCAGAAGGAAATATCAACGAAGGAAAATAATGAACTACACATTTATGATGAAGAGTGTCAATTCACTAATAATGAAAGAACAAGATGGGTGAGAATATACAGAACTAGGGTTATTTTGGCATTTGGTTTTTTGTTGACTATTGCCCTGAGAACAATGTTTAAGGTGAAATTAACAATCCAAGGATTACCGAATACATTCCGGGAATTCAAAGAAATATTATTACTAATTGCCCAAAGTGAGAAGTAAAAAGATTTTGATAAAGACACTCCTTAGTAACATCATTATGACTTTCAAAATCATGTGTGGTAATAATGCCAAACCAAATACAACGCGTAGTAGGGTTCTAAGCTAAGCCTTGGCTAAACCTCAAAAATTTTAATGCCATAATGCCTTTCAAATGCTCCTAGCCATTATCCTACCATAATAATTCTTGCTAACAAAAATGCCTATGTTGTGACAATTACACCTAGAAGGTAATGAGTTACCTTTACAACATGTCATTGTACAATGCTCAAGGCTCTAAGCTGAATAGTATGAACAACTTTTAACTTATTATGAGTCTAAGCGATGGATTCAATAAATTCTTGCCAATAACCATACTAGCTGAATAGAAACATTGAACTAAACGCCCATGCAAATGAGCACCTAGAAATATTATTGCTAATTGCTGACTGCCCTTGTTGCCCCTTTAACATCTCCCCAAGTTCAAATAGTATTGTGAAGATATATTTCACTAGCCAGTCAGAAGAACCCCCAAAAAAAAAAAAAAAAAAAAAAAACCAGAGCCAGTCTATTGCTGCCTGTTTGTGGTGAGAACTGTCTGCCGCAGGGGAAAAAATAGCAGGATAACTTGGGAGCTGTTATGGTTCTTTCAATGGGGAGGCTTTTATATTCACCCAACAATCAATAATTAGAAGTTAGATAAATAAATTGTGAAAATTTAGTAACCATTTAAATCACTTAATATAATTTCTATTATTTATCCATCCAATTTTTAATCCTAGTTGATAGATGGATATGGGAATCTCCTCACATAAAGGACTATAGCAGCACTTAAATAACCTTGCTGACAAAACCCCCAAATGAGCCCCTTTGACTTTTCCAGTGCGATGTTCTCATGATCATATTATCCTTATAATGCAACCATATAATTTCAAGTGTTCAGTTATATTGATCATGTTTATTTCAACAACCTTGTGATTGCGGTAAAGTCGCTGATTAAACTCGAAGAGAAACCAGCTTATTTTCATCTCTATGAGTAACATCGTTCAAATTCAGCTAACAAACACCACAGCAGTTGGAAAAGACAACACGAGTTCTTAACATATTTAGGCATAAAACCATTCTTAGATCATTGCCTAGTAGCTTAAGCTTTTGGGTTAACTAGGTTCCTCGATAATATATCAAAACCTTGTTAACCAAGCAGCCAACTGTTCAAATCTCGGTAGAACTTACTTTCTCAACTTATATGCCGATACATGGTAGAGGTGGGAAAAAAAGTAGTTAGTGCAAGTTTCAAGCCCAAAAAGACATTAAAGAAGCGCTTGCGTTAGAATATAAAAAGCCATTATAGGACCTTATGCTAATGGCTTAAGCTTTTGAGATAAGTTGACTTCTAGGTAATCCTAAATCGTAGGTTTGTGCATAACAGATTTGAATATCTGGTTCTTAAAATTTTAAAATCAGCCCCATAGATACAATCCTCCTCATTTCTACACAATTGAAAAATGCATTTTCATAAGGAAGAACAAATAGGCCCTAAATTAGACAGTTCTATACACCATGATCCTCCAAAACAAATTGCGAAATGATCAAACAAGAGCGAAATTAATTATAGGAGAAAAATCGGAGTACGTATTTAATTCAGCAAGGAATTTAATCACAAATTGTAAATATTCAAGAGTTAAACGCAGAACCAAATTCTAGAGCAAAAAATCACAAACAAAATTACGCGGACTCACCTGAATAGTCATGGATTTCTTGTTTGCTTCAAGCTGACTACCTGTGTTATACACAGAAGCAAAAAATCGTTTAAAATCAGACAAAATAATGCCAAAATTGAAAAACAGGTTTCGTGTCTGTGTATGTAACAGAGAAAGCTAGAAAGAGAGAGAGAGAGAGACCTTTGAGGGGTTTATTCTTCTCCATTTGTCTTTCGCGAGCCATCTTCGATTTCTGACCGTTCCCTCCTCCCATTGTCCTCTTCCGAAATACTTACACTCAGGCTACCAGTTTCGAGTCGACTCCTGCGTTCGTTGTGGTAGGAGAGAGGGAGAGAGAGTGAGAGGGAGAGAGAAAGATGAAGATCGTCAACTAGAGAGTGAGAGGTAGATTAAAGGAGTATTTTTTGGATGGAGGGGGCATCCTTCTTCCTCGTGGAGAAGAATCGTCCTTCTCATCTGAACCGTCGGATATAAAATTTGACGGTTACTTGTTTTGGATGATTAAATTTAAAATCGAACGGCCCACATTATATTATCTATTCAAAACGTGTGAGCCGTCGGATTTTACATCCGACGGTTCAGATGAGGAGAAAAACGGTCCTTCTCCACAAGGGAGAAGGACGCCCCCGGATCCGTATTTTTTTGCTGTTTATTTTTTTAAATATATATATTTTTTATTTTAGAATTCAAAATTTTAATTAAATTAAATTAATTATATTTTATATATAATAAACTTATTACTAACATAAAAACTGAAAACAGAATCAAAATAAATAGAAATTAAGAATTAAATCAACATAAATAAAAAATTTAGAATATATTTTCTATTTTTTTTTCCTTTTTCATTTGAAGGACCAACCCTTAATTATCTCAAATCAACTCAGCATCCATCTAACGCACTATATTTATTTTTAAAATAAATTGCTAAATATTTTAAATAAAAAATATACAAAATACTTCAAATATTTTATATAATTTTCAGTAATTGTTAACTATACTTTTTCTATATATCCCAAATAATTATTCCTTGTAACCAGAAAAAAAAAAAAAAAAACCCTAACCATTATTGGAAGGCATACAATCACCACCTTTAAATAAAAATTTTAAAATATAAAAAATTATGTATAATATTTTTTATTAATTTTTTATAATATTAATATTTATTAAATATTTAATTTAATAATAAAAAAATTAAAATAATAATCATTCAGATAATTTTTTTAAGTTAAATCTAATCCATGACGGATGTGAAAGAAATTACTCATACTAACTCCAAACTTGTTTTAATCAGTTGAATATTTGACATCCAGTAAATAAGGGAAAATACACCATTCCCAAATATGAAAGACATTATTCAAATATCTTTAAAATATTTCAAATAATATACTATTTTATTTATCTTCTTATTTTTAAAAAAATAAAAAGAATAAATTAAATATTATATTATTTAAAATATCTTATGAATATTTTAAAATAAACATCCCCAAAATATTTCTCTTCATGTAAATGAATGGTGTAAAGTTGATGCATCATGATCCATGCAGCTGGGAGCCATTAGCTTGTGGGTTGGTGGTTCTACCAGTGGGACTGGAATTTTCACACCCAAAAGACTCTCCAACATTCCACCAATTCAGTAAACAGTAGGAGGGCCGCTCGCAAAGGAGGGCAGCTCGATCCCTGTAAGCACTTCATGAGGGGCACTCAAGCGGCAACTCACCAAGGAGGGGCCGCTCGAGGAGCAAAGCTGGGCAAATATATAGTCGGTTTTTAGTTAGTTTTATTTTATAGAGTCGTTAATGGTAGTTCATTTCAATATACACGACTAGACAACTCGGCTACTGCAGATTAATTCAATATCATAACGAAAGGAGATATTGATACAAATCCTACCTAATGCATAAACGAGGTGCGGATCTCAAGCCGAGCCTTGATTCCCACCACAAGGGACCTCAGCTTAACCTTGATGGTGCCGTCCAGGACTTCGTGGCTTTCAGCTCAGACAACCTGGCCTTGAATCTCTGCAGATCTGAATAAGACCTCAATTTTTCCGGCACCCAGCAAGAACAGCAAGATGCAGGAAGGGAGCATGCAACAGAGAAAGCTTTTATACACTCAGCAATGAAAACGAAAGACCAAGGTGATAGAAACAAAGCTTAAATGCAATAAGAAGCAATGAAACCATTTAGCTATTTTTCTTTAAAAGGTGCATGCCGATGTACAAAAATGAAGACGGACCATCCACGCCAGCAACTCACACAAAAATAAATAGGTGAATAAGACACTACATCAGAAAGGTATCCCCAAACATTTCACTTTGCTCTCCAGACATGTCATATTTTCTTCTTAAGGAGGAGGTTTCATAAGTGCATGTCATATGTCCTTACTAAGGAAGAGGTTTCATTAGTGCATTTGAAGTGGCTAGCAGAGATGAACAGAAATTAAACACTGAGCAGTACAAGTCTAGTGGCCAGTTGAAAAACATCTTAACTTGCTAAAACAAAATAATGTGTACAAGTATAATCAAGTTCGGTGCTTGAATTAGCTAAGAAAAATCTTTGGAAAATTTGAAATAATCGCAGTGAGAAATCAAAACATTGGCTGCTCATACTCATATCTGAAATTGCTCTTAATGCTCCGCTGAATCCTGTCTGTCAATCAGACTTCTGAATAATTCCAACGTATCTAATAATCACGCAAGCTGCAATAAACTAATGTTCAGCATTTGTACACTGGTAACTATAGATAATTGGTCATTTCATATCAAGCCAGGTACACCCTTTCTCATGGTTATTGATCTGTCATTCATATAATGAGCTTCTTCTTTCCGTTTCACAAGAAAATTTGTTTCGTGAAGGTTAGTGATAGGATATCACTTTTGACAGACATGAATATGAGAACAGTCAAAATGTCAAGATCTTCGCTGATCAAGATATTAGGCCTGAAAAGTTCAAGAAGGCATATGTTGATGCAGGTTTGAGCAACTTCTTTCATCAGCAAACCAAGTGTTAAGGAAATTTTTATTTGGTATAAACTAAGAGGCAAACCACTTACACAAAACTCTCACAGTACATGGTCTTGAGAGGATTAGTACACTTACCCCAAAAAGGCCATTCTTGTGATTTGGATCTGTAACCTTTAAGCTAGAATAGTACAATTTTACCATCACGTTACAACAAACAATTTTTACTTGCTATAATCAATAGTGTGATGGTAAGGCTGCTTCATTATGTTATTAAAGTAACTAGTTCAAACCACAACAATAGTCTTTATATTATTTATGGGTGAAGCTACATGCATCTTAACTCCACAGGCCCATGACTTGGGAGTTCTCGTGTACTAGGGTATCTTTTTTTTTGCTATAATATCATTGAAAAATTTCCAAAAATAATTAGCTAAGAATTTGCAACAAGATAGATGATTTATGTAAGGTATCAAGATCACACTCAAATAGGCCAAAGTCCAAAGACAAATGGATATTAAATTGGCAAAAAAATAAAAGTTTCACTCAGAACTTCAAATGGGTTGACAAACAGGAAGGTAATAAGTATCTAGCTGCCAGTATTTGCGTCTTACACCCTCCCAAACATCTTCTGCCAGGCAGTCCTTCACAGGCAGGGGAATCAACTGTGTAGAGTAACCCAAGTTTTCAAGTTCAAGTGACACTAGATGACAGTAAACAACATGGAAGAAGGCATTGTCTGCACAGAGGCCGTTGAAAAATGAGTAAACACCGTCAGGCTTCAACAAAGATGGAAGATGGTTGTGGAAATCTCTCAGGTCTTCATAGTATTCCCCGTATGTGTCAAAGAATATACCTGCAGACCAATCACTAAATCTTAACACTATGAAAATGAGGGTATAATTGAAATCATTTCATATGAAATTGCATTGGATTGCATGGGAAATTTAAGAAAAAAACTTAAATGCAGCTTCTCAACAGATTGGCTCAAGAAAATAATAGTTGAGGTCCTTTAAATGTAGTATCCAAGTAAAAAAAGGCATAGATTTCAAATGGCAGGCGAACAAAAGAGATCTATTGAAAAAAGTTTTAACCTATCTACAAGAGGAACTTGCAAGGGGCATAGTCATAGGTCTTGATGGCTGGAAAACAATGATAGACCGTAACTTGGGTCCTTAATCACAGAAGCCTCATTCCTTGCACAATACCCTAACATATAATGAGATAGATTTTCTTGTTAGCAAGATCCATAGATTCCATTAACAGTTCTGATTATATTATCTTTTCAGAGTTGAATCAGTGACAATTTCAATACTTCAATTTAAGCATGCAAGGCATTCTTGCCTACCCATATCCTTGTATTTTTCCATCTAACAGTATGCTTCCTCCTTTATCACTTCAATTTCTCTTGCTACTGTTATCTTCTAGCACATTTTATTTACCCCAGATTTAGATGCACGGTTTCTACAGCTTACAAATGTTCCTAAGTAGCAAAAGGAAACTCTCCCAGCATATTCAGCATTAGCATTTCTACATAGAATGCACACTTCTACAACTATTTGCTGTCTTACTCCGAGGTAAGCTAGGTGTTGTAAGTTACAGTCATACAAATTAAATTCAACATCAACCACGATGAAAAGAAGTTATATAGCATTCAACCAAACAATGTGATATTTTACTCTGACAATGATATAACACTGTTAGCACATCTCCAAAATGTTTGGCCAAAAATAAAAATAAAAAACTCCAAAAAGAGAATTTTAGAAGACAAATTAAAAAGCTATTGTTTATTTTCTAGAAGAAGGGGAGCCTTTATGCAATTGCTAGAGGTGTTGTCATGTGACATGGAGGTCACAGGTTCAAATAGGGAAAATGCCCTATTACATGATCCAAGGTAAAACAACTCACAACACATCTGAAGTAATCAAACTCTTCTCTGGACCTGCATATGGCAGAAGCTTTATGCACTAGGCTATGTTTATTTTTATTTTTATATTTGGTCTAGATGGAGTCAATAGCTAAGAGATCTACATAAAATGTCACAAAGTAGCAAAAATGACAGAGTAGTTTATAATCACAACAATGGACTGTATTTCCATATGCAAAGAAAGATATAGTATAACTATACAATTTTGGGAGGATTCTAAGACTTGAATTACCATTGTAAGAGTTAAGTTTGGGGAGAACATCTTGCCAACGACCAAATATTATCTTCACATTTTCCTTCTCACTCCAACCAGTGCGAAGCATACGATCATAGACCTCAGGATGAGCCTCAACGATAGTATGAGTTACTGGAGAATATTTCTGAATGGCTGTATCCACAAGACCCATTCCAAACCCAATGTTCAGTATGTGGCCACCTCCCATACAGACAGCTTTTGCATGAGCTTCCATCAATGGTTTCTCCCAAGCCATCATGATAGCCCTACTATTGGAGTCAATCAGCTTATCCTCACTAAATGTAATTCTATCCTCCAAGTAGTCTCCATGGTGATCACCATTTTTACTGTCATTTCTTGCGATGGTGCCAAGGATCAACTCAGCTTGAACCCCTGTTTAATAAGAAATGCTTGTCAAGAAAACACACAAGAGACAGCTAAATGTCCAAAAATGAGAATGTGTCTACCATATATTTCCCATTGGTTGACATCAAATCTTCCTGTGGGATTTGTTTTTGTTTTTTTGGGCATTTTCTACTTTTTATTAAAGGGAGGGGTAGTTCAAAGAGAGTTTGGACATCAAATGGTTCCATTTTGGTTCACATATATTACCACAAATCAATGATTTCCCTTTCTCACTAAGCTAGTTGAATAGAATGGTATTTATCTCAGAGAACAGTGCCATTGTTCCCATACGACCTTCAACCCATTATGTTTAGTCAAACACATAACTCGTGCTGGTGACTCTAGTTACTTGATGATGATCGATTACTCCATTTTGCAATCCCAACTATGACAATTCATGGTTATTACAGGAAAAAAGATTCGCTTAACCACCCCAATACTGAGTGCATCGTAAGCATTATAGAAAGGAACACATTTACAACTTCTTAGCTTGTCTTGCAGCAGCTACGTGAGGTAAGACACAAAGGAGACGCCCCAGATATAACTTCCAATGTTCCAGAAAATACATGCCTCCTCTTCTTTCCCCGGAGAACATAAAACCCTTAAGCGTATTCTGTTCGATATCAATATCCATTTTCCAACAGAGTACAGCATATGATGTACGTGAATTGCTTAAAGTTCACCAGTTAGATAATCCTTCCGAATAAGATAAAACTAACCAATTAGATCCAAGGTAAACATATTGAATGCGGTCATTTTTTCCAATTCACTGGTTCATTTAACCGGTCCGTCCAAAACTGAGTTTATAAATTTACCATTTTCCTTCCAGTTTCCCTTATCTCTCAAAATTTTGAGTTCCAAATGAAACATAAAATAGAGAGTTCCAGTGAGCAAGAAATTCCCAACAAACATCCAACAGAAGCTATAAAAAGATGGACACCAAAAATTTTAAACAATATCACATAATGGACCAGCGTTGAGGAGGATTTCGAAGGCTTCTTGATGAGCATTTTCCATGGCCAAGTCTCCGGCGGAGAGGTTGGAAGGAGAGAGGGCATTCCACGGAGCACTGGCTTCGAGGAGGAGCTTCACAACGCCGGCGCGGCCTTCCTTCGCTGCGTGCATCAGCGGTGTCATGCCATCGTCGCCGAAGCATGTGACGTCAACTCCTGAGTCAATAAGAGCTGCGACCTTGGCAATGTCGCCGTTCCTCGCCGCCTCGCAAAGCTGCTCTACTTCTTCCATTCCTGCTGCGCTCCAAGTTTCCCACGGCCCAAGAGGAGTGCCAACAGCGGATAGTCAAAACCTAACCCCGACTCCTTTCCCCGCCGCCCGCACGGCGAGGCCGGCCCTCACCGCTCAGGCCAATCTTTTAAAATTAAACATTTATTATTAAATTATTTTAAACTTACATAATTAATTAATATTAAACGGTGAAAATTATGCAATTTCTTTAACAGCGATCATCACGACCAAAATTAAACCCTAATTTTGTGTGCTTTAAGCATAATTAGAGAGTTCGGTGTGATTATATACAAATTATTTTATTTAGAAAAAAATAATTAATCATGATGCGTCCATAGATCTAGATTTTTTAACGAGTTAGGAAAGTGCTTGATTTTTTTTGGCGGATCGATTGGAGTCGATTCAATCCCCGTATATTTAACTTGGACACCGTGTAATACAATTAAAAATATGAAGTCAGAGAATTGACGAGACTTATCCATTATTTTATCATTCGATGTTTAAGTCAAAATTTTTTACAATGAATAGGAAAATGTGAAAATATGTGAGAAATACGTCGATACATGTTATGAGAGATTGAGTGTTTGGTATGCTTAATAGAGGGGCGATTTAGAGACATATCTGCCTGAGGGTGGCTTGAAGGTGTCTTGGATGACGTGCACCCACATCTTGGATGTCTTGGCTTTAGAAAAATGGAATACTCAATTTTTATTGATGGCGAGATTCTAGAAAGAGTGATACATTTATTGCAGGGTGGCTGACTAGTTAATACACCAACAGGGGAGTGGCTAATTGGAGAAAGAATGGGATCTCATATGCTCACAAAGAGAAGGATATCCACCTATCTCTTCTCGATACACGTAGATGGCTTTCTCTCTCTTTTTTATCTTGTCATCTTTCCTCTTTCGTAAGCCCAAAGTCATATGGGATCTCAATCCCTCTTCATCGTGAAGGAAAAGGTGTATACTTTAGCGAGAGAGCAAGTTAAGTTTGCCTTGGGCACCAAGGCCGGTGATAATTGTCTATCATAATTTGTTGAGCTGCTCTTACCATTTTAGAAAGATACTTTATTTGGCGGATATTCTGCAGAAATTTATTAATTAGTTATAATCGCATATGATAGTTATTTTTTTGGAGGCAATAGTATGATTTGGACGATATTCACTGAGTTGTAATTGCCCGTCCCATTATAGCAAGCGTTTCCTATATGTCTTCTCTGGGCCAAGCTACTAAGTTGTCAAGCTGTCCCTAGGCTAAGCAGCTTGGGTTACTGATTAGACTTGCCATGATACCTTTTGAGCTTCAAACTTTGTGGAAATTTCATTGGGCTTTTGTTAGGATGGTTCATTAGGTTGCGAACCCATTAATTCTATTATATAATAATCATATCAGTCTGTTTGGAAATATTTATTTAATTTTATATAATAATTAATTATTTTTGGATATTAATATTTATTTTTAATCGGATTTTTTTGTGGGCCGTACACTAATCACATGCACGGCACGTGCCAAATGCACTAGAGTTTGATAGGAAACTTTGATTGGAGCGCAAATCATGGGTGGACGACTCGAATAGCATATTAAATTCTCGACGGACCCACACGTGCCTGTGAAATTGTCGGATGCACGTGGGCTGAAAAAAAAAAAAATTCATTTTAAGAAAAAAAAAGAGTTAATATGTGACGACATATAACCTAACAATTTGGCCATTGCAGAAACGGTAATAAGAGACTTACTCCTTACGGTCTTATACATCCTGGCAGAATAATTACTTTCATGAGAACAAAATATAATAATATTATAAAAAATTAATTATTATATTATTTAATTCATATAATGAAGAAAAAATAGTCTTACAATTGGTGCCAGCAGTTTGACGGCGATTGTAGGTTACAACAACGTATAATAGTGCATTAAAAAGAGTTCTATCTTTTAAGAAGATAGAGAAAATTATTATTTAAATTTAAATTATTTATTTTTAAATAAATAATTATAATTTAATTTTTTTAAAAAAAATTAAAAATTAGTTAAAATAATAATTATTCATTTAAAAATAAATTATTCAAATCTAAAAATAATTCTCTTTTATCGCTTTAAGAGATAGAAGCCTTCTCCATCTCTTTGGTAAATGATTGATATGAGAAATAAATAACCAATCAGGGGTGGGGTGGGCTGGGCTCATTCAATGTGCTCACACAATCAGTACTCATCCATACAATACTACCTAGAATCCAAGTGCCTTAAATTCCATGAATTCATCCATCAGCTGCAGCAGGAGAGCAGAAACGTATTAAGAAGGGCATATTAAGAAGGTCGTGTGGGTGTCAACCCAGAGATATTGAGACACCACCCAGTGGATGCTCTTGCTCGTGTGGGGTCCGGCCCGTACATATGTTCTTGTGTAAGTTCGACAGTGTGGATACGGCGATCAAGTGTGTCCAAAACATGTCCAGTTAACATCAATCTGCACAGGGAGATAATTTCACAATCCAACGCCATGAAGAAATCTCCCATGCCCATTTCCAGCACAATATCGGAATAACTTAAACATTGGAATTCTTTCAGAGAAAAACAGGGATTTCTACAAGATTCTGAAACGATAGTTCATTCCACGATACGGAGGACCGACAAACTAGAACACCAGAAAAGTCAACTTCAACAAAAATGAGAAAAGATGGATGATCCGATCCCAATTGGACTATGAACAATTCAACTACCAATGCCTATAAAATAGCAAATCCCAGCACAAACCTTAGAATGGCTACTTCATTGGCACTACGAAGACTTACCTGCCCTGATGAGGCTGCTTTGTGAATTGGTGTGCTCTATTTACAGATTGAATAAGGCTAAAATAAAGCTCTGCAGATGCGCCTGCATATTAAAATACTGTTCTTAAAGTCCAGCTACCAGTCTATGAGGAGGATGATGCCCTTCATCAATTGTCAGACATGCATGCCGTCACTCTGCCAGGTGATATCGTTGCCACTGTTGTCATAAGATCTATTGAGCCTAGCAACTTTAGCCTGATATGCAGCTGGGGCTGCCATTGCCGACCCCATGGTCTTTGTCATCACACCATGAGGAAGCTCACAAGCCTCGCTGACAGAACCAAGTCGTAGTTCAGCAGGTGGAATGAAGCAGTCCATCGACAGGCCGGGGATGTTGAAGGCCACTTCCTCAATTGTCCAAGCTTCTTCCATGCGGGTCTTACTGTGGCTCATAGCTGTCTCTCCAAACCTAAAGAGGGTCACCACAGAACGCCCTGAGTGAGCAATCATAACTCCTTCGATGGGCCGGTAATCGTCTAGATAGGAGTTGATCGTGGTTTCCCAGTACACGGCATCCCCTCCGTTACTCTGGATGCGTGTCAAATGTGAATCTTCCAAGACTACAAGAAGCCCAGTTTTCTGACTGAAGTAGCCAAATAGGACATGTCTTATCATCTCAGCAGGTCCTTCACTTCTGGCTTTCAATGTCGACGGATCAGCACAAAGCTTGAGGATGAAGCAATCTTCTCCATTGATCTTCTTTTCACCAATGCATCTTGCATTTGCAAACATGCATGCAGTGGTTCTAGGGTCGAGCCCCTATACAAAAGGATAAAGATATTCAAATACGACCGATCTAATGGATGAAGCTCTCATTATGCACGGGTTTTGGGAAATGGTAAAACCACTTTTGAGTTTATTGTACATGATTTTACCATATATTATTTACACTAGGCTGTTTTATGACACAAACCTGTGACCATCAGGTCACATCAAGGCAACATTGCCGTTGCCCAAAGGCTACCCTTCATATAAGACCAACAACTAAGCAAAATAAGGAGGAACAACAGATTTCAGAAAAAGACAACTTCACCTGAAGGGCACGGCGCAGGGGTCTAACAGGCCCTTTTGCAGCATGAACTCCGAGCCATGGGGTGTGCCTCCAAACTAGCTTCCCATTGGAACCGGCATGAACTTTACTGCCACCGAGGGCAAGCTCAACATACCACATATCCGGATTCATTTGCCATAGCACAAACCCACCAGATTCCACAGCCCGCGAGGAGCTCCGGTTCTTTATGACCTTATCAGGTGTCTCAATATCAGAAGCTAGCATCCTCAGCTTTCCCATGGCATACGCATTGTGGATTGAGTTTTGGACCTTTAACCCTCCTGATGCAGCTATGTACTGCTGCAATATGTACTGTGCAGACGATGTTTCCTGTGATGATTTCCAAGATCATTTACTCAAAATTTAGAGGGATGATCGATGTACAACACCAAAAACCCTTAAGTTTTATTAAGTTAGTAGACAATGTCAATTTGATTTTCCCATTCCAAATTCAGAGGAAGTGTTTTACACACTTACAAAGCAAAGAAGCTTCACTGAAAGGTGATGATCAACATAAGCATAACGATCTCACTAGTACTCAATAAAATCTATAAAATAATAAATTCACAAAATCAAGTTTAACTATTAATTAATGCTTGCCTTCAGTGTTTATCTATTGGCTCTATGCAATTAATTAAATGCTGTGCCAGTAAATTGAAAACGACAGAAGAGGAGGTGACATCTTCGTGGCCAAGAGAGAGAGAGAGAGAGAGAGAGAGAGAGAGAGAGACTTGCCCTTGACTAAATGACCTATAAAATAGCGTATAGAGCAGATAATTCAACACAAGCATTTAAGCAAATAAGCTAGAAAAGGACCATGGCCAATTGATTAAATCGGTGTGGACAAGAATCCATATACGTCCAAAACCCCTTAAATTTACGGGTAGCCAAAAAAACCCAAGAAAAAGAATTCAGAAGCAAAACTCTACTAATCCTTTGTGAGGACAGTTTTCATTCTGCGAAATTGACTGTGGCCTTGTCTAAAAGAGAATGAGAAATTGATATCTCTATTACGTGAACAGCAAAGAACCCAGAAACCTATTATCTATATGTGTCCATGTCTTGAGAAATTGATTTCAGATATTAAGAACATTCTTATTTCTCCTTCAAATGTCCTACAAATAAACAGAGCCCTGGGGCAGAGCCTCAGACAACATGAAACACAAAATCAAATCCATCGTCTTCATGATGTGAGAATGTCAAAGAAATCAGCTTCATTTAGTACCCCAGAAACCACGAAATGAGAACAGCCGAATCATTAGGATCCAGCCACAGCTATTTCTGCTCCAACAAGCAGCCACATGACATCAACACGCCACCAGTTAAAGGGCATAGACTTCTTGTAATCGACCATTTTCAGCCCCTTGAAACATTAATGGCCAAATATCAAAACCATACCTTTTCCTATATTACTTTTCCTTGGGAAATAATTAACAACGTAAGATGGTTAAGCATTCCACCGAAAAGTAGCATTCCATAACAGAGAGAGAGGGAGAGGGAGAAAGAGGGAGAGGGAGAGAGAGAGAGAGAGACTAACAATGGGAGTGTCCTTGATGCTAAGGTGGGGCAAAGGCTCGTTGGCCTTGATATGTACGGGGGCAAGCGGTGCGCCCAGTACCCCAAGCAACAGCCGCAGATCAGAATGTTTACACGCCGCCGCCGACGAGCCACCCGAAACCGAAGGGTTGCGTTTCATCCAGTGGGCCCACCCTCCTTCCACCTTCGTATCTCCGCTGCCCTGATCAGGCCCTTCCCTAAGCGGAGATAATGCCTCCATCGGCCTCAAACTCCCCGATCTCGCAATTAGCATTTCCGGAATTGCCATGTGGTGGCCCTTCATCCGCCTAATCAGACCCGTCATAGGAGAGCGACTCCTCGCCGGACTCCTGCCCCTTGACTTCCGCGGCGAGAGGCCTCTCACCACCTCCTCTTTAAGAGCTGAAAAGAAACCCTGTTTTCTCTCCATTGCAGATACTATTGAAAACCCCAAAACCTGAAAAATTACAAAAAGATAAAAGAAAGATTTGCGGGCATTGTCAAGAAAGGGCGGAGAATAAGGGGGTTGGTCGCTGGAACTCTATGGTTGTTGAGCTAGAGAGAGCTAAAAATCAAAGCAAGATAGTGAGAGCAGAGAGAGAGAGAGTGAGTGTCAAAAGAGGGAATGCCGTTTTCAAGAAGCAATTGCGGGAATGCGAATTTCCTTTTTCCCTTTATTTTTCTCCGCTTTTGCTTTTGGGTTCATACGAAACAAACGCTATGATGGAGAGGTGAGATCGAGAGTGGAGATGAATGAATAAAGAAATTGAGGGGATGTGGGCAGCATGGATACTGGCACGAGACAGACGACAGTGAAAACAGGGAGAAAATAAAGGGCGCGGGGGGGATAGTAGTAGTGGAAAGTGCGAATTGCAATTCGCTTATGGGTGGGGCTCTAGGGTTTGTACCTCGAGCACTGAACAAATTTTTCGTATGGAGAGAAAAAGAGGGAGAGAGACGGAAATCGGTGAGTCCTTTCCCCTGTGGCTTTTTCCATGGAAGTGGAACTGCGCTTGGCTATCTCGCAGGGACCAGTGGTACAGGATTTCTTCTTATTTTTTCATTATTTGGTCTTTGAATTTTCCTATTTATTTAGTAATTTTGGTATAAACATATTAATAACTTCATTTTCAACAAAGCATCAGAAATATTGAATTTATAAAAATATTAATAAATAATAAAATAAAATATTTATTTTAAAAATATTATTTTAGATACAATATAATTTTACATCTTAAGAATAGAAAGGGACCTTTTTTTTACCTTACATTTTATACTACTATAAAATTATATTCATTATAAAAATCACAAAAATGAGATGTGATTAAAATCAGAATGTCTAGCTGGTTCAATCTGACCAATTGGATTTTTTATATAATTTGATTAATATATAAAAATATTAAAAATATATATGATTATAAAATTAGGTCAAATTAATTTTTTTGAACATGATAATGTCACAGTAAAAGTGTTCGATTTAACCTGATCTATGATTTAGCTTGACACTGATTATAAAATTTTTCATATAAATATATTTTTTATTTTAAATAAATATAAATTTTAATAAAATTTAAAATAATCATCTTAATAAATTATATTTTTATATAATTAATAACTTTTTATATAAAAAATTTTTATTAAAATATATACTTACGTAATATTTTTTTTCTAAATATTATTTTTAAAAATATTATATATTTTTAAATATTTTTTATATAAATATAAATTTTAAAATAAATATATATAAATAAAAAAATTTACAAAGTCGATCTAAATTGGCTCAAATTATCAAATATAAGTAATTATTGAGCCCGACTTATCAATTATAAGTCTTTATTTAAGTTTAACTTATGTCTAATTCAAATCCGATTTTTGATAAAGTCCCACAATAAAAAGCATTATCTTTTACATTTGTTGAAATTTGATGTTCTTGTTACGAATAAATATTTCTAGAACAATGTCTATATTTAGAAATCATCTAGGTTTTCAATATTTGCTAATAAAAAAATAATACCATTTATACCATCCATTTATAAATTTTATTATTTGTATAGTCTAATTATTACTATTTATATATTTTTTAAAATTAATGGACCGCGGTCACAAATTTATTATAAATTAATAGGATAAGTAATATTATTCTTAAAAAAAATACAAATTCTAACTAAATTAAAAATACAATTAATAGGATAAGATTTATGGCATATTTGGTTAGTAAAATGATATTTAATTATTAAAATAAAATAAGTAGGAATAAAATAATTATTTTTAGAAAATAAAATAAGATGATAATAAAGTTAATAATTATTATTTTTATATTTGATTACTCATTTAAAATAATTATAAATAAGTTAATAATTATTATTTATATGAATAAGTTAAGAATTAACTTTGAATAATATTTGGTTATTAGAATGAAATATGTGTAAATAAAATAATTATTCTCATAAAATAAAATATGATTGAAATAGAGTTAGAAATTATTATTATCATATTTGATTACTTATTTAAAATAATTATAAATAAGTTAAGAATAATTATTTTCATAAATAGGTTAAAAATTAACTTTCTAATATTCGATATATAATAATAGTAAGATAAATAATATAAGATTTTGAATAATGTCATGAATATTAAAAATTATTGCGTACCGATTTTCGGGGTCCGGAGCAACATAAGTGTTTGAAGTTTGGAGTCAGAGAAAGAGAGATTGAGACCAGATTTTTACGTGAAAAACCTCCCCTTAAAACGAGGAGGAAAAAACCACGAGGCTTGAAGCCTGAAATAGATCTTCACTATCGTTCGTTTGTTGTGTACAAAATACAAAGTAGGAAGAAACCATTTCTTTTCCTTCTGTGAGGCCTTTTTACTTGCTAAGGAGAAAGGTCTAGAGGATCGTGAAGATGATAGATCCAAATGATCTAGAAAGGTGAAGATGACCTCTCTTCTTATGTGCTCTAAGTGGGTATTTATAGAGAAATGTGGTTGTTGAAAATATCCACGTGGCTGTTGGTGCCAGCAAGGAGGCTATCCACCTACTCACCGACATGGCCATGCGGGCGTCTTGTGAAGGCACCGCCAACGCCGCTTAATTGGCCATACTGTGTCGGGAGTGTCGATCTTGATGACAAGGCATGTTTCCGGATTGTTCTCGACTACGGTGGTGACGTGATGCACGGGTTGCGTGTTCCTTGGTCATTGTGAAGCTGAACTGGCATTCTCGGACATGAGGAGAGTCCTCGTCCTTACGCCTTATCGCCCCTTCACGAGTCCGCATCTAGATGTCATATCGCGCTTGTTCTCGGACGGATGAGAGCCTCGGCGCCGATCGTATCACGACTTGCAGCAAAGGCTTTGGGCCAATTGTGAACGCCCTCGCTATTACACCTTACGCGATTCTTTGACAAACCGACAAATGGGCTTCTCGGGTCAAGTACTCGTCCCCTTGTCCATCCTTTTAGGGACCCCGGGTATTGGAACCCAACAAAAATATTATGGATAAAATAGTAATATTTTTATGGATAGTTATTTCTTGGATACAGAAAATAAATAATAATAATAAATTTAAATATTTTTTATTTCTTAAATTGGATGAATATTTATTTCTCCAAAAATAATTATTTCTTACAATAAAGTAATCAAACATACAAATAAATATTTCACTAATAATAATATAAAAATAAAATTTTTATTCCCACAAATTAAATATTTCATAAAGTCCCGCGATAAATGCATTATTTTTTTACATTTGTTGAAATTTGATGTCCTTGTTACAATTAAATATTTCTAGACCAATGTCTATATTTAGAAATCATCTAGGTTTTCAATATTTGCTAATAAAAAAATAATACCATTTATACCATCCATAAATTAATTTTATTATTTGTATAGTCCAATTATTACTATTTATATATTTTTTAAAATTAATGGACCGGGGTCACAAATTTATTATAAATTAATAGGATAAGTAATATTCTTCTAAAAAAAATACAAATTCCAACTAAATTAAGAATACAATTAATAGGATAAGATTTATGGCATATTTAGTTAGTGAAATGATGTTTGATTACTAAAATAAAATAAATAGAAATATAATAATTAGTTTTAAAAAAAATAAAATAAAATGAGAATAGGATTGATAATTATTATTTTTATATTTGATTACTCATTTAAAATAATTATTATTTATATGAATAAGTTAAGAATTAACTTTAAATGATATTTGGTTACTAGAATAGAATAAATATGAATAAAATAATTATTTTTAGAAAATAAAATATAATTAGAATAGAGTTAAAAATTATTATTATCATATTTGATTACTCATTTAAAATAATTATAAATAAGTTAAGAATAATTATTTTCATAAATAAGTTAAGAATTAACTTTTTAATATTCGATATATGGTAATAGTAAGAGAAATAATATAGAATTTTGAATAATGGTACGAATATTAAAAATATTATGAATAAAATAGTAATATTTTTATGAATAGATATTCCTTAGATACAGAAAATAAATAATAATAAAAAAATTTATTATTTATTATTCATTAATTTGGAGGAATATTTAATCCTCCAAAAATAATTATTTTCTGTAATAAAATAATTATATATAAAAATAAATATTTCACTGATAATAATATAAAAATAAAAATTTTATTCCCATCAATTAAATATCCTATTAATATAAAATGAAAAATGATTTATAATCAAATCGCATATTGCAGTTTAAAATTTTACTGAACTTGACCAAATTGCTATTTGAACCAAATTGTCTACATTGTCAATGTGCGAGTTGGTTTGGTTTAAATAGTTTATAAGGTTTAGAGTATTAAACATATTAATCTAAAAATCAATTTTTTAAAAAAGTTTGTATATTATATATAAAAACTAAAATAAACATTCCATAATATTATAAAAATAATAAAATATATGTTAAATAACGTAACAAATCAAGTAAAAATATATACCAAGAAAAAACATTTTAATATTAAAATTTAATTTGGCCCGTAATATTATGATAAGAAAAAAATATTTGTGAGATGTTATTTTATCATAAAAAAATATCAAAGTAATAAAATATAATATTTATGTAAATAAATATTATTTGATGCAATTTCTTTATACTTGTTAGTATCATTCAAATGTTCATAGATTTTATAGAAAGTTATTTAAAACATAACTACTAATTATTTCCGATAAGAATATCTAATAATTTAAATAATAAAAATAAAATATTTAAAAATAAAAAATTTAATCAGTTATTTACAAATTAATTTAGATGCCCGATAAAAACAATATGAATAAAATATTTTAGTTATAATAAAAAGTTATATTTTTGTTATATGTATGTATATATGTGTGTATTTGTATATATATATATAACTCGATATATGCTTAAATACTTTAATATTTTTTAGCACTATAACTAGTTAGAAAAAATTATCACGACCTTGACACGAACGTATAAAAGTAATAATAGAGACAATAACAGAGACATCTAAATAATAATTATTAATAATGCCTTAAAATTTAAATAATCATAAATTTGATCGAATATTTCATACCAAGCCATAAACAGTAAAATAAATTATAAATTCAGCAGTAAATAAAGAATTTGATTGAATTAAATCATATCCACCCTGCAAAATATATAAGTATCTGTTCAAATTTAAATGTATCTATAAATAAAAATATTTGATCAAATATCTAATCATTCAATCACCAACATCTGCATAAAAAAAAAAAAAAGAATGGATTAATGACACAAAATTGACAATATAAAACTATACAAATTATTCATTTGATACAACATCTCATAATAATAAATAGCAACTCGCTATAAATATAAATTCAAAACATAAGTGCTAAACTATGGTCCTCAAAATCTATAAATTACAAATTAAATAGCATTGTTGTGTACCGGTTTTCGGGGTCCGGAGCAACATAAGAGTTTGGAGTTTAGAGGTTAGAGAGATGGAGAGATTGAGGCCAGATTTTACGTGGAAAACCTTCCCTTAAAATAAGGAGGAAAAACCACGAGGCTTGGAGCCTGAGAAAAATCTTCACTTCGCTTGGAGACCTCGGATGCCCAGCCCCTTGTGATGATCCAGTTCCTGTGGATTTTCCCTCCGAGGACATGGCTGGCGTGAGCTCTTCCGTGAGCGCAGAGAGGGAGACGACTTTTGAAGCAGTCCGAGAAGAAGTGGAGGCCAAGGAATTTGTGGCTGGTCGGGTGTCCTCGGATCCTTCTGAGCATCCCGTTATAGTCCAAGTTCGTTCTGGTGACTCTTGCGAAGAAACTGAGGAGGAGACGGCGGCGCCTCCCATTGAGGCCTTGGGCGCCACCGCCGATGTTCTCTTTTCTCGCCGGAGGTCGAGGTTTCGTGGTGCCTCATGCAGGAGGCCCAACCGTCCGAGACCACCGGGAGGCCAATGTGAGCAAAGGACCCCCTTATTTCCTGTACCTTTATCGTTTTGAGTGTTTTGGCTGCCTTCGCTTTCTCTTTTTTTTTTTTTTTTCTGTCCTCAGCTTTTGCTCTTCGATGCAGCTCCAAGATGTGGCCGGAAAGATAGCTTCCAAGATGGAGGCTCGAGGACCGCCAATGAGGTCGCCAGAGGTCAAAGAATGGAGCTTGGCCGAGGCGAGAAGTAGGATAGCCCCGTTGAGGAGACTGTGAGGCTCCGGCTGACCAGCATCAGTGCTTCAAGACAGCTCTATTTCTGGAGGAGAAGCCGAGGTCTTCCATACCGTCCCGCGGGAGATCGGGCTGCACCGGAGGGTAAATACCGGGACTACGTCAACATGTGTCGTCGGGTGTTGCACGTGATTCACCTCGGTTCCCGATCGCCCTTCTTGACCTACACGAAACGCTAATGCTTTGACGGTAGCGGACTTATACGGGTCGACGGAGGCCCTTTCCCGGCTCTTCTCGGCCCGGGCGTCGGGGTGCCTTCTTGATCGCGGAGCCCCCAAAGCCATGAAGGTCACCTCAACAAAGGTCGAGCTCTCGGAGCCACCCCCGGCATCTTAGGATTTGTATATGTATTTTTCTTTTTTCCTTACATGATGTACGTACGTTGTTTAATAAATGATACTGAAGTCTTAGACGATTTCTCGTCGTGTTTGTTTCTTCTATCTTTCGTCATACTCGCTGAGGCTTTGGCCCTTGAGATTGCTTGAGATGAAACTGAGTCCTTGAATTCGACCCTTTGAGACGCTAGGACATAACCGAGTTCTTGAGCACGACCTCTTGGGCCGCTCGGACTTAACCGAGTCTTTTGATTACGACCTCTGGGGCCGCTCGGACAGAATCGAGTTTTTAATTACGACCTCTTGGGCCTCTCGGACGGAACCGAGTTTTTGACTACGACCTCTTGGGCCGCTCGGACGAAACCGAGTTTCTGTTGCCTGACCTCAAGGGTCTGCCTCTGGGGCCGCTCGGTTGGCGCCGAGTCTTTGCTTACGACCTCTTGGGCCGCTCGGACGAAACCGATTTTTTGATTACGACCTCTTGGGCCGCTCGGACGAAACCGAGTCTTTGATTACGACCTCTTGGGCCGCTCGGACGGAACCGAGTTTTTTATTACGACCTCTTGGGCCGCTCGGACGAAAACCGAAGCCACTTGCCCGACCTCAAGGGTCTGGCCTGGGGAAGCGCTCGGTTGGCGCCGAGTCTTTACTACGACCTCTTGGGCGCTCGGAACCGAAGTTTCGCGCACGACCTCAAGGGTCTCGCTCTGGGTCGCTCGGTTGGCGCCGAGTCTTTATTTACGACCTCTTGGGCCGCTCGGACGAAACCGAGTTTCTGTTGCCTGACCTCAAGGGTCTGCCTCTGGGGCCGCTCGGTTGGCGCCGAGTCTTTGTTTACGACCTCTTGGGCCGCTCGGACGAAACCGAGTTTCTGTTGCCTGACCTCA
This sequence comes from Nepenthes gracilis, assembly GCA_033239525.1. NCBI lineage: Eukaryota > Viridiplantae > Streptophyta > Magnoliopsida > Caryophyllales > Nepenthaceae > Nepenthes > Nepenthes gracilis. The sequence goes on along the minus strand of BSYO01000016.1, from coordinate 13,867,528 downwards.
AGGGTCTGCCTCTGGGGCCGCTCGGTTGGCGCCGAGTCTTTGTTTACGACCTCTTGGGCCGCTCGGACGAAACCGAGTTTCTTAATTGTCGTTCAGGGAGTCTTAGAATAATTCCCAGTAGTTTTAATGAATGGATGTTTTCATTGATCAGGACGTGTCACACCGTGTGGCCTCTTGGGCCCTTTTAAATACTGTCGTTACATTAGTCCATAAGTTCCAGTCTTGGTGGTCTTTTTGCTGCTCCCTTGGGTCTTTTGTCGATTATGTTTAGTTCTTGGCCCTCGCCAAAGATCGGGCGTTTCTAAGAACGAGTCGGCGTGTTCCAAGCCTATCCTGGCCTTGCCTCCGGGAGTGGCGTGACCGGTTGTGGTCTCGCCGGGTCCGGGGCCGTGCCCGTGTCGTGGCGCAGAAACGGCCAAGATGGCCCTCCACCGCTAGTCGATTGATTTCACTGAAGTTTCATGCGGTCCTCAAGTGTCGTGGCGGCGTGACAATGGGTAATGACAAAGATTCCCATTGGTCACCTCCTTCCGGTTCTTCAAGGCCCTAGGCCATCTTAGAACTTCTCCCTGATGCCTCGTGATGTTGGTGATGGAGTCGGTGAAGGCCAATGGGCCGAGCGTTTTTCTTCCCTGGACCATTCGCTCGGGTTTATCGTGCCCGATGGTCTCGGGTCTTCCGGTGGCGCGCCCTTCTCCCTCCTTCCCCGTCCTCGGGGCAAGGAGTCTTCTCGGTTCCTCCTGACTGAGTTGCTTAGGCCTTGTGTCCAAAGACAGTTTTCCAGAGCCTCTTGAGCCCCCTCCTTGATGGGGTTTGGCTCATAGATTTCTTCTTGTTGAGGTAGTCCCTCAACTCACCAGGAACTCGGGCGGTCTGCCGCTCCTGAGACACTGGGGGACGCGAGCTCTCAGGGTGTCTTCATCTGGACTGCTCGTACACCCTTTCGCGTAAGGTGTGGATGGTTCTTGAAAGGCCATCCACCTTTTGTTCTAGTCTTCGCATGCTGGGACCGCCGTTCCTCATGTTGCTTGACAGGAGACACCTGTCAAAGTGCTCGTCTTCTCGGGCGGACGTGTTGTCTCGCCTGCTCATCATCTTTTGGGTGTTGGCGGTTGTGGAAGGATTGAAGTGTTGTCTGGTGTTGTTTTGGAAGGGTGAGAGGCTGACTTTTAGTCCTCTTCCCACAGACGGCGCCAATGTTGCGTACCGGTTTTCGGGGTCCGGAGCAACATAAGAGTTTGGAGTTTGGAGGTTAGAGAGATGGAGAGATTGAGGCCAGATTTTACGTGGAAAACCTTCCCTTAAAATAAGGAGGAAAAACCACGAGGCTTGGAGCCTGAGAAAAATCTTCACTATCGTTGGGAGGTTGTGTACAAAATACAAAGTAGGAGAAAAATCCTTTCTTTTCCTTCTTTGATCCCTTATTTCTTGTTAGAGAGAAAGATCTCAAAAGATGAAAAATGCTTCAAGGGATGCCCCGAGAAGGTCCAGCTGGGATCCCTTTCTTATGGGTTCTAAGTAAGTATTTATAGGGGAATGTGGTGGTTGAAGTGTCCACGTGGCTGCTGGTACCTGCAGGGAGGCTGTCCACCTACCCTGCTGACATGGCCATGTCTGTTAGGCATGTTTGGCGTGTCTGTCAAGTTAGCTTCCAACGGCGTGATCGCCATACCTGTCGGAAATGTCACCTTGAAGTGACAAGGCCTCATTCAGTTTGGTGGTGGCGGCGACGCATGGGTTAGTGTTCTTTGACGATTATGAAGGCGAAGCGGCATTCTCGGACATCCGGGGAGAGTCCTCGTCCCTTTCTCGGCTTTGCTATTCTTTGGTTGAGTTCGCGTCTATATCCCCACGTGCTTGTTCTCGGACGGGATGAGAGGGTTCTCGGTCGTTGCCGATCAGACACACCTAAAGGCTTTTGGGCTGGCTTTTTACACCTTTCGCTCAGACAAACTGGCAACTTGGGCTTCTCGGGCCAAGTACTCGTCCTCTCGCCCATTCTTTTCAGGACCCCGGGTATTGGGACCCAACAAGCATTTTTATCAATTTTTTGTTAACATCTGAGAAATATTTATAGCCTGCTAATCTAGATAAGTTAAAAAGTATCGTAAATTATGACAATAGTATTAAACAAATATATATCCATAAAATAGATGAAATAACAAAACTTACAAAAGCATATGAAATTTGATATGTTAAATTTTTGAATAGACATATTTCAAATTATAATTTCATATGCACAACTTGTCACATATATTAATATCAAAATTTATATACTGTATGAAAATTGTCACAAGTCCAAATCGTGTAATACATTCGTAAAATTTGAAAGTCCAAAATCATGAAAGTTTGAAAATCATGTTAAAATTACTAAACCCAAAAAGTCAAAATATTTCAAAATATAGAATATGTTACAAGTTAAATCGTGAGAGCCAAGAATTGATAATCTACATACCAAATAATCAAAGCACTAAACTTTGAAGAATGAGTTATTTATATTTTCAATAACTTTAAGCTAATATGTTATTATTTAATACTTATATGTAAGATGTCTATATTTTACTTTACATAGACGGGATTAAATAATAGTTTTTACCAATATATTACAAATGCATTTCTTAAGTGTATTTAATATATTAAAATGTATCTTGAATATATATCACTAATTCCTTATAATATTTTAAAAATAATAAAGAATTATGTAATAAATATACAAAACTTTCTACTATATGAAAAAAATACAATTATAAAAACTTGTTTACCTTGTAAAAAAAAAATTTAAACTCATATTAGATAATGAAATATAATATTCACTAAACATTTGCATGGACTAGCATATGAAAAGTTAAATTCATAATTTTTTCTATACACAAATATAATTCTTTAAAATATTTACTTGTTATATGATAAACAAATAAAATTTTTAAATATTTAATAAAATTAAATAAAATTTTAAAATATACTATAAAAAATACATGCATATAATAATATTCAAAACATAAGTATAAAAAAGTATCGTAAAACGAAAACTATAGGCAATGTCAAAAACTTTACGAAATAGATAAAATAACAAGATTAAATATACATGTCTCAAACATTAAATTTAACAATTATGAAACAGTCTAAAAATCTCTTTCTTTTCCACGCACAATCTTTTCTCATTATATTGTCTCATTTATTTCTCTTTTCTTCATCTTTTTTTCCTATACAAAATAATAGAATTCATCACAAAATGCCTTATATTGATGCTTGAAGCGCCAGTTATATGTGCATTAAGCGTTACCCAAACACAGAGACACGCATAAGCACTGTATTAGACGTACGTTAAATGCTATTATATACCTCAACAGTACTTAAGTGCCCCATTAGACGTAATTCAGGTATATTACATTTTATCTAAATCATACACAAACGTGTTATAGATGCCAATCAGGCGCACAACTTCTCTCTTAGACAAGCACGAGTGTGATAATACGTGTATTCAGACATTGAACCTAATTTTATCTATTTTAATTTTTAAAAAGGTTTTTTTATCATATAATTATTTATTATATTAACTAAATATGTATTATAATGTTATAAATATAAATAAAAAAATAAAATATTTTATACATTCATTTTGTAAATCTTTGGTCAGATGGTATTATTTTAATATCAGTCGGTCTAGCTTTGGTACCATTAGGTGGTTGGTGTAATCACCTAAATCATGAAATCAAATATTTATTTTCATCCAATCTTCATCAACCAATGAAACGGACAATAAAAAAGGGAAAAAAATAATTATTATTGCCTATAGTATTTTTTTAATAAATAATATGCATCATTATACAACCCTAAATATAATTATCTTAAATACCAAATTATGATAGAATAATAATTAATAATATTAAAAAAACTAATATATTTATTATCTATTTGTGTGAATACCAAGTGAAAGAAGCTTGCCAACTGTATAACACTATTTCAACATAAGAAATACAAGTCTAAATAAATAAATTTAATAAAAATATTATATTTATAAAAATATTTTAAAAAATATTTAATGGGTGCATCCATGACATCATGCTTATTACGTGTACAGTAAATTAATAAAGAACTTTGATTATTCTGATTATTTTTAATTTTATTTAATTTTTCTATAAAGCAGCTTTGAAATCGGGAATTGACTTTTTGCCAGATTTGAACCAATTCAAAGCTACTTTAACCACTCCCACTTATTGCTTTTCAAATTTTTTTAAAAAAATATATAAATATTTGTTCCGAATAAACTGATATAAATAAATAAATAAAAAATAATAATAAAAAAATATCACATAATAATTTTTTATTTATTTTATTGTTTTGTTTTGAAAGGTAGACACTCAATTTTAAAAGAAAAATCATTAAAATTTTAAATAATTACAACCACTTAATATTGTGTATCAATAATTATAAACGATTATATAAATTTATTTATATTATTTGACCTACTTAGTGTAAAATTTTTACTGAGTATAATTATTGATTTTATATGGTTATGGGTTTTTGAATGCATGGATAATTGGGGTCGAGGGGCTTTGCGCCGCATCTCTGCGGCGTAGGGCTAATGCCATAGGGAGGGGGCTGTTGGATTTCATCTGACAGCTCTCGCAACGGCCCCCATTTTAATATAATTTTTTTAAAAACGGAACTGTGCGTGTGCAAATGGCTTCGTACACGCACAATTATATTATTTTTTTATAATTTGATCTGGAGAAATCGCAGCCGTTGGATTGAAAACAAATCCAACGGCTGCCATTGGCTTCACATGCGCACAATTATATTATTATTTTTTTAATTTGATCTGAAGAAATCGCAACCATTGGATTGAAAACAAATCTTACGGTTGCCATCTTTCATCATTTTAAAACAAAACCCTAGCAGGGCAAAACGAAGAACGAAGAAAGAGGGAGAAAGAGAGAGCAAAACTAAGAAAGAGAGAGGGAGAGAGAGAGAGCATTGTCGTCTTCGTCGTCTCCCTCCATCTTCGTCTTTCTTCTGCAACCTTGTGAGCCAAAACCTTAATAACAATTAGAGGAAGAACGCGAACCGAAGAGGAAGAACGCGAGCCGCAAAGAAGCACAGCCATCGCCGTCGTTGGAAGAGAACCACGAAATCGAGGCAACAAAAGAAATTTCAATTTTGATTTTTTCTTATCGAATGGTATAAGCAGTTTGATTTTTTTTTTATTTTGGTTATGATTTTCAAATAAATTGATATGTGAAAATTGGTTGAGATACATTCGGCAGTTCTTTTTTTACTTATTTTGGTTCAAAATTTCGGTAGTTCAATATTTTGGTTCAAAATATTAGAGAGGCTTAGATTCGGGAGGCAACCGTGTTGGATGGAAAAAAAAAAGTTGGGATTTTTATTCTGTTATGTGAAAATCAGTTGAAGGCATTTTAATAGTAGTATATAATGCTTCAGAGGTTGAAAATCATTAGTTAGATAGGATTTTTCATTGCACCTCTGTGCAAGTTTTCATTATTTTTCAAATTGAAAGGGTATTTTTGCTGCCGGATGGGGTCAGATGTTCTGACTATAATATCCCCACATTACATGTCCACAGTTGCAATGCGGGTGGGGGCATTTTTCCAATTCAATTTTGGTGATTTTCACTAGTTGTATGAAGGTTGTCTAATGACTTGTCCATATTTTTTGTATTTTATGGTTAAAATAAATAATAATATTTTAATATTTTTATGTTTAAATAGTGACCGAATCTTTGGTATATTTATACAATATGGATAATTGTCCATTGTTGATCGGAATGACATTTGATAGTATAAATGATGCGTGGTTGTTTTGGAATGCATACGGAAATAAAATGAAATTTTCTGTACGTAAGAGCCGAGTAAGAAAATCTAGAAAAGATGATGTAGAGATTTTTAAAATATTTTGTTATTCTAGAGAAGAAAAACATCAAAGTGATAAAAGACAAGGAGATGGAGCACGACATAGATGGAAGACTCGATGTGATTGTGACGTTAAAATCAAATGTTGTCTTAATAGGGAGACAAATAAAATTATTATCAAGCAGTTTATAAAAGAGTATAACCATGAACTTGATCTTCCCGAAACAAGACACCTATTGAGATCCCAGAGAGAGGTATCTGAAGTGTATCGCCATCTTATTGATATGTTACATGATACTGGGTTGAGACCAATGGAGACCCATAAATTTATTGTGAGAGAGGTTGGAGGAAGGGATTGTGTTTGGTATACGATTGAAGATCAAAAATCTTATCTTCGTGCTAGGAGACAGCAGCAGATGCAGCAATGGGAGGTTGGAGCGATATTGACTTACTTCCGAGAAAAGAAAATAAAATTTTTTTCTTTTTTTCATGATATGCAACTTGATTCCGATGACTTCATAACTAATATTTTCTGGGCCGATGTAGAGATGATTGTTGATTACCAATCATTTGGAGACGTAATTTTTGACACGATATATGATACGAATAAAGGATCGAAACCTTTTGGTGTGTTTATTGATTTTAACCACCACAGGATGATGATTATGTTTGGAACTGCATTATTATATGATGAGACGGCAGATTCTTTTGTGTGGTTATTTGAGACATTCTTAAAATGTCATGGTGGGATAGCTCCAATTACTATATTTATTGATCAGGATGCTCCAGGATCTGTTTTGGCTGGGTACACTGAGAGCATAAGCCACCCTATTGGGGGCTTTGTCCTCCCTGATTCGAGAAAATAGTTGTTGTGCGCCATGGAGGGTGAGCATCGTGCTCTGCCTAGCACTAAATCGAGAGGGAATTGTTGGACGCTATCGCCGGGAGAACCTCGTGCCCTATTTTGCTAGAAACGAGAGTGGAGGAGTCGGCCGTCATTGACAGCGAGGGCTCCGCGTCCTATTTGGCTCGCCATTAGCTGGAAAGAGCAAGCCGCCATTGTGGAGAGCTTCGCGCTCTGTTGAGGGGTGTATTTAGGCGCCCATCGTTGAGGGCTCTGAGCTCTGTTTCGACAAAAGAGAAAAACGGAGAGAGAGCCGCCATTGGTGGGAAAGCCCTGTGCTCTATTTCGCAGCAGGCTAGAACAGAGGGCTGATACCTTTCATGAGTTGAGCTAGTGAATGAGAAAAAGGGGGCCACTTTTCTAGGGAGGTTTTCTGCCCTAAGCTTATCTCTCTTTTCCTTGCCTGAAACCTGTCGTTTTATTGAGGAAAGAAGTAAAAATTTTTCCGCCAATGATAAATTTTTTTGCCAAAATGAAATATTTCTTGCTATGACGAAGCTTCTTTGACACGCTTCAAGTTTTAGGTCGGCCCGCGACATCGGATCCATCAAGAGCGATAATAATGTCTCCAAATAAAGTAAAACATGATTAATAATTACATTATCGGTTACTTTCATTCCTCTTAATTTCTATTTTTACCAAGCAACAAACCAAAATAACAATACCAATTCTTATCTATTAACTTATCTATGAATTAATATTTTCAAACTAGCACTTGAGTGATTTACGGTATAATTACCTGAACTATGAACCCTTTTTTAACCCGAATGATTTGATCCAGTTTTCTTCAAAATAAAACCATAACTTAAATGACTAGTTTAATTATATCAATTAATTAATTTTTAAACATTATAACATTTGTGCTAAAATTATAAAAATACAACATATATATTTTAAAATTTTAAAAACCTCCACATAATATACTAATGTATAAAGTATAATTTTGTATCACAATTTAATAACTAAATCTTAACAATAGAAATTTCATGAAATAGCAAATACTCATCTTTCTATATTTTCAATATCTCATAAATTCACCCAATTAATTATAAATATCAATAAAATTTTGCTCAATTGTCAAATAAAACATTTCTGCAATAACAAAATAAGATATTTACAGTGAATCGAAATTTTATTTTACTTTTTTTTTTTTTACTTTACTGATATGTATACAATATGATCAATGAATCGATAACACAACTCCTAACTAAGTGTTCTTCGCGCATCAAGCTCAGAATCGTGGCCGCCAAGAGGAGATATAATCTACAGCATCGAATTAGCATATCACAATCCCTATCTGGGTGCAGGTGTTCACGCTTCCAATATTACGGCTGTCGAATTTCGGGGTTCTTCGGGCTCACACGGCTTCATCGGTTGGATTTTACTGCGAGAAAGCCTTTGGAAGAGTCTCGGGTTAAGCATGGTGGAAGGAAGGGTGCCGACGCGAGAGATAAGATAAAAGATGAAGGCCACATACGCTGCCGTCGCCACAAAGAACAGTAATCCAGGCGGAAGTCCATGGACTTCGTTCATGAAGAAGTCGAATAAAACGTAAACATTGATGATCAATACAATGGCAACCACAATCCATGCCAGTCTCTGTAGAAAAACTTCCAGACGATTAGTCCATCAAATTATGAAGTAGGCTAGAAACAGGACATTTGATTATGGACCGAAGGAAAACACAGTTCATATCGGTTTGCAGCTTCGAACAACTAGAATGGCGTATGAGATTCTTGAGGGGAAATCAGAAGTACAATTTGGCAATTTTCAGGTCTGCAAACCAGTTTTCGGAAGTTTATGGTTCGGCGTGTATGGGCCCACGCCGAGGGGAGGAAAATCGGGTCCAGGAGGTCAAGCGTCAGGGAACAGATGTCCCAGGGGCAGACCACTCCGGGAGCTTGACTTCCCCCGGTTCTGACCGGATGACTTCATAATGAACAAATCATTAGTCATGGAGGAGCGCGGAGACGGCAGTTAGATTGTTGGAATGGTCTCAAGTAAAGCCATAACGCCAGCCAAGATTTCCTCTAGACTGTAGCTTCTCGCTGCCAGGTTGTACTCGACGAGGACTTAGGAGAGAAAATGAGGAACAATCATCCAGAGTATTGTTCCGTAAGTTTAATTGAGAGATCTTTGTTGTCTCCTTTGAAAGAAGCTTGCCCAGCCCTTCATCCACTATAAGAGAACCCAGGTCCCATTTGGGTCCTCTCAGCTCACCACAATCCTCACATAGGACACACTTGGGCATGGAGCTAGTCCTATTGTAAGACCCAACCTTTCCATTGAATGATGGTCCTTACATCGTCCATCTCATCACCATTGCAAGAGCTATACTCCTTTCCGTTGTATTATACATTCTAACTTGACTATCATATATACCGACTTGAGCGTTAAAAGATATTTTTAAAAATACATACTTAGACTTTGTGACCTCTCATTTTGTATTAGGTGTGTAGGACTCACGATTCCTTAATCCAAAATTTACTCCTCGGGCAAATAGCTCATAAGCTTGAATTCAATTTCTAGCTACCCACCGTCGACAAATTCAGTTTAAACCAAATAAATCTTCCAAACATACTTGCCGGGCTTGTCTGACACCTCAACACTGCATAGACTTTACTTCAAGTCTGGAGAAGATGCTCCTTTTAACAATAATTTTCTAGTGCCTCAAATCTATAGGTGATGAATTGCTATTAAACAGCTTATAATCAAGACATCTTAAATTGCCTGTCAACATTTCTCTCCCCTTGGTTGAATTACAATGAAATGTAGAAACACCAGAAGGTAATGAAGAGAAATTTAAAGGTGTCTTCTATGGCGGTCATAAGCAGGCAGAGTATAAACTGTTACTAAGAGGTTTAAATATAAGGATGCAAACACCTTCTGGGATAGAGAACAGAGAGGGATTAAAGAAAGTGGATAAACATAGAAAAAAAGCAGCGATTGCTGCAGTGCTACGACTAGAAAGACTGTAAAAAGCATGAGTTAGTTTCATGACTCATATTCAACACGTATTTGGATAGGTTGCAGTTGCTAGAATTGGGAAATTGAAAGCATGTAATATCACTCCAGCAAAGTCCTTCACTAACAACTAGCTTGTATAATACAAGAGAACTATGCAACTTACCTCGATAATGGGTCCAATTTTGAAAGTTCCCATGATTTGCTCCTTGGACACCAGGGTAAAGAGTGGGATAAGGGCGAAAGGAATTTGCAGAGACTGAACTACATTTAGCCATTCATTTAAAATATCCATTGCAGCTTCAGATCTATTGAAAATGATAGCCACAATCATCGTTGGAACGATAGCAAAACTTCTGGTGATCACAGCCCTCGGCCATTGTTTTAGACGAAGGTTGAGAAAACCTCCTATAATAAATTGCCCGGCGTACGTTCCAGTTATGGTACTACTCTGCCCGGCTGCCAACAACCCAATGCACCACAAATAGAGAATTGGAAGGAGACCCCCTCCATGTTTCTCCTCAAGGTATTGCCCTGCATTTTTAAGGCCTACCCTACTAGCTTGCTCTGTTCCATAAAATCCTTCAGCAAAAACAGTCGTCACAAATAAGTTTATCATGAAGGAGACTAGAAGAGCCATTGCGGACTCGATTGAGTAGTAGTTAAGTGCCTCTTGGACACGACCCGTTTTGTTCGGATCAATCTCCCTCGATTGCACCAAAGCAGAATGCAAAAACACGTTGTGAGGCGTAATAACGCAACCGACAAATCCCACTGCCTGCTTAATCGTTTTTGAGCTAAGTTTAGGAACCAGGACGCCTGTGAGGGTTAGCAAAGCTGATTATGTATGTCACCAGATTAGCCAACTATGGAGAAAATTAGAGGACGAGGAGCAAGATATTACCCATGAGAAGTTTTTTGCCACTGGGTTTTGCATCAGCAAACAACCATGCAAATGCTGCCGCCATCGTTGCTATCAGAACAGCAAGACCGGCTTCCAATTTCCGCACTCCATAGTTCTCCAGAAATAAAAACACAAAGCTGTTCATAGCAAGAAGGAATGGGAAAGCCCGAGTTAAACATCATATTACCAATACTCAGACAGCACACATTCAAATTGTAGAAACGGTTTATTTGGAATGAAGGGGACAAAGGCAAGGCTATACATATCCCAATCTTAATGACTTGTGGAGTTTCCTATCGTGGGCCACTCATTTTGCAACCGATATTGCAGAAATGAGAAAAAATGGCCCTACCATAAAATTGGAGAGCAATGGGGCTTCAGCAAAGGTGGCTCGATGGTGGAGTCGATGATAGAGGAGTTGAGTAGCATGCAATTAACTCGAGTCATCCAAAAAGAGCCCCTTCATCTCCCTCAGGACCGTTGGATCCTCCCAAATCCAACTGTCTAGATTTTACAATAATGAAAAACAAGAAAGATATTGTTTTTTAAATAATATTAAAATATTCATATTATCAAAACATACAACCCAAAAAAATTTAACAATATATATATTTTAATTTTTTTAAAAATTAAAGTTTTAGATTTTCAATCCAAGGACAGGTGCCACAATGGAGTGCCCCTCATTCTCTTGCAGTAGAAGTCAAACTCTGGCTTGTCATTTTAATGCCTTATCTAAGCGCGTCAAGAATACAATCTCGCTGCTTGCATTCTAATGATCTTGCCCACACCTTTGATTCAATTCAATAGTCAAATTGAAGCTTCACTCTCCATTGATTTTTTCAGTCTCAACACTTAAATGCTCTAATATTAATTTTATTCTGTTTGTTGGAACATGGATTCGGGCGGGCATTCATGATGGGTCAACCCAACCCATTTTCTTGGATATATCTAATATGGACATAGTGGGTGGCTTTTTTCCTAGTGAGAGGTTATCTAGCCTAAGTGGATGGTTTCTCTCCACCTATCACGAGGTTATCTAAACTAAGTGAATTGGTGGTCTTATATTTACATAATAAAAAGTTGACTGGCCTAATGGGCTAATAGGTTTTTCCACTAAGTTAGTAGTTTGACTAGGAAAGTGTGGCGGGTTACTTGGTTAACCTTCATCGCAACACTCTTGTATCAATAGACCGCTTGGCATGGCTAAAAGGTAAAGTGAAATCGAGAGTGACACAAGCCTACAAGATTCTCTTACACTTTTGCAAATTGGAAGGTGAATTTAGAGTAATTTTATCTGTAATTATATTCAAAATTAACAGTATTTTCTAATGCATTAAATGCCAGTGATCCAACCTAAGTTGGGATAATTTTAACTTTTCAAATAGTAAGCTTTAAAGCAGAATATTTTCTCATTCTTTCAACACTGCTGCATAGGTATCTAAGTCTAAATGAATTGTTTTCTAGTTATGATTTCTTCCCAAAGCTTTAATCATTCTTTAATGGCAATTTTTTCGTAAACTCAATGTTAGGACTTGAAATTTTATAGGAATGCAGCCTAATAGTAGTCCTTTCATCTTGAAAAATTTCTAGAGCTAACTCTTTATATTTTGAGAGAAATTTTCAACCCTAGTTGAAAATCTTATAACTTTATAAAATTATATTTCTCTACACTCAGTTTTATAAAATTATTTTTATACGGCTGTGTAGTGGTTGTCATAAGCTTTCCATCGACACCTTTTTTACATTTTTCAGACCCACGGATAAGAGTTATGACCATTTAAATTTTGGATAAAACTGTTATTTTTGTATTTGTTGAGGAAGAAGATGAAGTACAGGTAAACCCAAACGCAGTGTTTTGGGTTCTTTTTCTCTAATACACAGAGTTTTGATTTCAGAACACTATTATCTCCTGTGTTGGCCGAAAATGGCGGCCTACCGACACAAGCACACAAAGATCGAAGAGAAGGATAGAAAGATAAATGACAAACGATATTTACGTGGAAAACCCTTATGAATCAAGGGAAAAACCACGGGACGATGAGTCCGAAAGATTGCACTATGTTTGTGAAGAAGATTACAAAACAGTAAGGCGGAAATACACACACACTCAGTCGGGCCTTCTTCCACTCCTTCTTGTTTCTTTCCCCCTTTTTTTTTTCTTCCTCTCACACTTAGTTTTTCTGTGTCCTTATCCTTTTACATGCACACATACACATATATAAGCATATACAATACCACCGAAGCCAGCACGTTCATCCTTGGTAGGTGCACGGTTCCCAAGAGGCATGCAACAGCCTGGCAAAAGACGGCGCATGCCTGCAGTGAATGAAGGATATGGGTTCCCAAGGTTACCTAAATAGGCAGGTCAACCAACTCTCCTTTAATAAAGGAAGGTGCTCAGAAAAAACCTTAAAGAGCCGGTCAATATTCAATTGACATCCCTTCCGGTCAACATCTTGTTGGCCAGATCATCCGGCCAACATTCCGTTAACCATCCGGCCAACATTCCAATGACCGGAATTTCTTCATATGAGATTTCCAACAAACTTCCCCTCTCACCAAGAAGAAGTTGACTCTATTTTCCTCGCCATCTTGCCGCAAAGATGCTCATTCTTCCCTTTTCGAGAATCTTCGTCATCATATCCGCCAATTCTCCTCCGTGCTAATTTTATCCAATGACAAAGACCTTCCTCCAACACCTCTCGCACCCAATGATATCGAACATCAATGTGCTTGGATCTGGAATGGAATGAAGAGTTCTTACATAAATGTATGGCACTTTGACTGTCACAAAGTACCACATATTTCTCCTCTGTAATGCCTAACTCTCGGACGAACTCTTTTATCCACAGCATCTCCTTGCAGGCTTCAAATGGATCGCAATGTATTCAGCTTTTGTGGATATAGAGTATTTTCTCCAACGCACTTTTGTAGCTTGGATTGCTGAAATGCACCGCCCGCAAATTTTACCAAGTAACCCGATGTGGATTTGCGTGTGTCAACATCTCCTAAGCCATATCCGCATCTGAATATCCCACCAACTGAGGTTTATCACCTCCAAGACACAGGCACATCTTGGTTGTACCTCGAATATATCTCATGATCCACTTTACAAAATGGACCAACAGTGTTCCTTTCCTGATTGGAAACCTGCCTTGATTCCGACAAAGATGAGCAATGTCCTGGCTGCAAAACTTGCATACATCAAACTTCCCACAGCTGATGAGTAGGGAACGTCTTTCATGTGATTCTTCTCGTCATCCGTAGCTGGACATTGACAAGTACTCAACCTATGGTGATTTGCCAATGGAGTACTCACGGGTTTTGATTTCTCCATATTAAATCGTTGAAGCACCTTCTCAAGATAATTCTCTTGTGACATCCATGCTTTCCTTTCTTCGATCACGCAAACACCCGTAACTGATTGGCGATCCAAGATCCTTCATGGCAAAAGATTTTCCAAGCTGCTCTTATCCGATCTCTATCAAGGTCCGACGATCAACATGTCGTCAACGTATAGTAGGAGAACAACAAAATCATCATCTGAGAATCTTTGTACAAATACGCAATGGTCACGAGTCGCCCGCCTGTACCCCTGACTGGTCATAACAGACTCGAATTTCTTGTACCATTGCCTGGGAGCTTGCTTTAACCCGTACAGACTTTTCCTTAATCGGCAGACAAGCTTCTCCTTCCCCTTAACTTCGAACCCCTCCGGTTGCTCCATATAGATCTCCTCCTCTAGTTCACCATGGAGGAATGCCGTCCGGACATCCATTTGTTCAACCTCCAAGTCTTGGGCGGCAGCCAGACCAAGCACAATCCGGACGGAGGACATTTTGACAACCGGGGCAAAAATCTCATCAAAGTCAATCCCTTTTCGTTGACTGAAGCCCTTTACAACCAACCGTGCCTTGTACTTAGGCTTCTTGGTATTCTCATCCTGCTTCAGGCGAAAGACCCATTTATTCTTGAGGGCCTTCTTCCCCTTGGGAAGTTTTACCAAGTCATAGGTGTGGTTTTCATGAAGAGAGCTCATCTCCTCCTTCATGGATTCCAGCCATTCCTTTCTAGTGTTGTCCTTTATTGCCTCTTCATAATCCTCAGCTCTCCTAAATCGTTGAGCATTACATATTCATTTGGAGATAGACGGATGATGGCCGTCTTTCTCGTGAGGACCGCCTAACATGGACATTCCCGGCCCTGGTTGAGGTATGACTCCATCGGGAGCCGTAACCTCCCTTCCATTTTCTCAACCGTCTCCCCGATCAGGATCCTCTCCTTCTAATGACACCGGACGGACAACTTGCGCCCATAATCCGGTCCGTTGACGCGTTACACTTGACATTTCTGTCAATGTCTTCTATTGTTTCATCTTTAACAAAGGTTACGTCCCTAGACCGGACAAGTTTCCTGGTGGCTGGATCATAGAACCGGTAGCCCAGTTCATCTTCCCCATAGCCCAGAAAAACGCACTGAGTCGTCTTTGGCTCTAGCTTCGTCCTTTCATCCCTTGGTACATGTACGAATGCTTTGCATCCGAATACTCGCAAGTGATCATAGGACGGCTCCTTGCCCGTCCATACCTTTTCTGCCACTTCACCCATCAGAGGCTTGCCGGGTGACCTGATGATGTAGGCAATCCGAGTGCTTCGCTGACAAGAAGCATGAAGCTTTGCTTCGAAAGCATACAACGTACTCAAGAGCGTAATCTATCCGCTTTACTTTTGAAGGTGTCTTCGGCTATCAGATGCCTAATACCATGTGACCGGCAATGTATCAAAAGGTCCCAAGTATTCACCGCCATTGTCACTGGGATGGTCTTCGCCTTCTTCCCCGTCCCGACGCTCCACAAGAGCATGAAATCGCCAAAGACTCTAAGAACCGATCTCGGGTCTTTAGTGGGTAGACCAAAACAATAACAATAAAGGAAACAAAATATTGGGCTCCACCAAAGACTTTTCTTTGAATGGCCCACACACGTCCTCAGGTGAACTAGTTCTAGAGCTCCGCCTTGGACCTGGACGACTCTACATGGAATGAAACTCTTCTTTGCTTTCCCGCCAAGCAAAAGAGGACAGGCCTTTGTTCTTCCTTCCTTGCTCCACAATCAAGCCTTTCTTTAAAGACAACCCTTCATTACTCATGTGGCTTAGCCTTCTATGCCACAAGTTCATCTTTTGGTTGTGGCATTCACGCCTCCCGTCACTTTTAAGCTTTCCGATACATGTGCCGAGGCCTTCTTTCCTCTTGCTACAACAAGAGATCCTCTTGTCAGCTTCCACTCGCCATCACAGAAGGTGTTGCAATAACCTTCATCATCCAGGCGTCCGGCTGAAATGACATTCAGCCGGATGTCAGGAACATGACGAACATCCTTCAGTATCAGCTTTGTTCCGTTATTTGTGACCAGAGCAACATCTCCTCTGCCTACAACGGGAGATGTTCCTTCATTTCCCATTCTTATCACTCCAAAATCTCCTGGAGTATAAGATGTAAACAGCTGTCTTCTAGACGTGACGTGCAAGGTGGCACCAGAGTCGACCACCCAACCGGACTCCTCGTCCGTCAGACTTGCCACGTCTCCTTCACTTGTCAGCAGGAGACCGCCTGCTGTTACTACTGAGACGGAGGACTTTTCCTCTTCCCGTCCACTGTCACCTTTCTCCTTTTCCGCATTTTCCCGCTTCCATTTGAAGCAATGCCTTTTAATGTGGCCTTTCTTACCACAATGGTGACATTCAAGGTTTTGATACCTCGATCTTGACTTGCTGCGAGCTTTCTCACCCTGTTTCTGACCACGGCCTCTGCTCCTTCCTCTGGATTCGGTCACAAGTACCTCAGACGTCGAGGCCCCTTCAGACCTCCTTGACTCATTCATGAGTAACGAAGCAATAACAGCATCCAACTCCAAAGTGTCCTTGCCAAACAGCAAGGTTGTGACAATGTGATCATAGGAGGCTGGCAGAGAGGCCAGCAGGACCAGCGCCTTGTCCTCCTCCTTGATATCTTCTTCAAGAGCTGACATCTGTGTTAAAATCCGGTTGAACTCATCCAGATGCTTCTCGAAGCTTCCTCCTTCCGACAACCGCAAGCCATAGAATTGTTTCTTTATATGGAGCCTGGTTGTCAAGGACTTCGACTTATACCGGCTCTCCAACTTCTCCCAGACCTCTGCCGGGTCAGTCAAGCCAAGCACCTCCTGGAGAGTGTTGTCAGCCAGGCAGAGCTTAATGGTGCAATTTGCAAGGTCTCTTTTGTCTTGCCACTCATCATCAGTCATTCTTTCAGGTTTTTCATCCACCTTCTTCAGCGCCTTAATCGTTCCTTCTCTGGTGAGAATGTTCTTCACCCGTTCTTGCCAGAGAATGAAGTTACCTTGCCCGTTGAACTGCTCAACGCTAAATGGCAAGTTCTTCGATGATGTCGACGCCATCAGAACAAAATTCTCAACCTTGCTCTCTGATACCACTTGTTGGCCGGAAAATGGCGGCCTACCGACACAAGCACACAAAGATCGAAGAGAAGGATAGAAAGATAAATGACAAACGATATTTACGTGGAAAACCCTTATGAATCAAGGGAAAAACCACGGGACGATGAGTCCGAAGATCGATATGTTTGTGAAGAAGATTACAAAACAGTAAGGCGGAAATACACACACACTCAGTCGGGCCTTCTTCCACTCCTTCTTGTTTCTTTCCCTTTTTTTTTTCTTCCTCTCACACTTAGTTTTTCTATGTCCTTATCCTTTTACATGCACACATACACATATATAAGCATATACAATACCACCGAAGCCAGCACGTTCATCCTTGGTAGGTGCACGGTTCCCAAGAGGCATGCAACAGCCTGGCAGAAGACGGCGCATGCCTGCAGTGAATGAAGGATATGGGTTCCCAAGGTTACCTAAATAGGCAGGTCAACCAACTCTCCTTTAATAAAGGAAGGTGCTCAGAAAAAACCTTAAAGAGCCGGTCAATATTCAATTGACATCCCTTCCGGTCAACATTCCGTTGACCGCCCATCCGGTCAACATTCCAGTTGACTGGAATTTCTTCATGGGAGAGATTTCCAACATCCTGCACCCTCTTGGATATTTTTGTGTTATTCAACAACATACGATGAAGATATTTATTACATTTTGACCACAAAAATCTATATATTAAATTAAAATAATTGGGTATTTAAATTTTGGAGGTGTTCCGTTCATGGGAAAGTATGAGACCAAAATGCGCTACACTGAGTGCGTGGGACTCGCATACTTTAGCAATCTGACATAGGAGGCGAGATTTATGTTCCGTATAATAGAAATTTCACCCATAATTTGAATTTTTTTTATTATTCAAATTTCGTAAAAAAATTACTATAAAAAGGTGAAATCTTGCTCTGTAGAGTAGGATCCCCCATCCAATCTGATATATGCCTCGCCCACACACATGCAGGTGGCCATGTGTGGTGCATGTGGCGCCTCCCAATTGTTACTTTTGATATTTGTTTTTTCAGTCCAATTAAATTTATTATACACTCTTTTTATGAAAATTATAGTATTTTTTGGGACACCCGATGTATTAATTTTATATTTTTCTTTGTAAATGTATTTATAAATACAAAATAAATACTTTCATGAAATGAAAAATGTTTTTTATGTGACTTTTACATTATATGATTTTGAGAGTGATATTCCTTATCAGTGTATTTTTGTTACTCTTTGTATTGTGAATAACATGTTCATCTTTTATGCATTCTATTTTCTTTACAAATGGATCCTGTATTTTTGTTATTTTTTCTCCAAAAAAAAAAAAAAAAAAGATGATAAATATATGAATTCTGAAATGAAATTTGGGAATGCCCTAGTTGATCACATTGTATTTATGGAAGCAATTATTAAAAAAGTGAAACTCAAAATAAAAGTTGTATAGTGGAACATATGAAAATCTCTGAGCCTTTTAGTTCCTTACCTAGTGGATGGGCTAACATTGTTTCCATCATTTGGCTGCATCTTGAGACTAACTCTTACGATGAACTGATAAATCAACTTGTTGCTGAGTAACATTGCCTTATGAAAGCTCCCATTAGATGCCTTGCTATGTTATTCATTTGCCCTAACCTTCAAAGTTTGAGGTATTTTTATGAAAATTTCTCTTCTTATGAGAAAACCAATAAAAAGATAATTGATAATATTATTGATGTGCATTATATGATATCTGTTTTATTATCTCAATCTGAGTGGAAGTTCTATGCTCAATAAAATTTTAAAATTTGTTATATATAACAGTATTTTACGCTATGAAACTAAATTCATAAAAATTAGTCATTTAGAATACAGATGATGATTGAAAATTTAATAAACTTTTAATTTTGTACCTTATGTCATATTATCATTAATTTGGTTTACAATTAAATCAAAATATGTGACATAAATGGGTATTAATATGTATGTCTCTATAAAATCTGATAAACCATGTCATCAAAAAATATTATAGCTAATTTGATTAAATGTGACAGGTTGAATGGAGATAACTATGATGCTAAGCACCTTAAGATTCACTATGTAATCGAAAAATAGGATGCATTAGGACCTATAAATTAGACTATGGTTGACCCTGAAGAAGGAAATACTGTTCAACATAGGAGCAATTTGGAAGCTTATCAAGCTTAGCAAAAGAAAGATTGTAGTACTCGTGATATTGTGATGAGTTTAAGGGAAAATGACCTAATTAAAAGATTATCAATGGTATTTAATTGCTCATGAGATGTTGTTGGCTTTAAAAGAGAAAATTGGATGCATAACTATAACCAAACTTAAACAATTGGATACTAAATTGCTATCTTTAAGAAAAAGTCCAATCATATTATGAAGAAATATTTTAGAGAGATATTATAGATAATTAGAGAATTAAAATCCAACGATCACTGTCTCACTAATGAGTGGCAAGTATAAGTTGTTATTTTAATCTCTTCTTGACAATTAGAAATATATGAAATTTAATTTGACCAATCATGATCGCCTCAACACTTTTGAAGATGCTGCTCACTATATTGAATTAGAGGATGAATGTTTTGTGACTGCAAAACCTCTTGGGCAAGCTTATGTTGCCGAATCCAATAGCCATAAGGCACCAAATTTGAACATAAGAAAACAATAATAACAAAAAAAAAAAAAAGTAATCTTGATAAAGGACAAAAGAGGAACAAGTCTAATTATCCTAAGAAAAGAAAGTACTTTGAAAGAAAAAGAATAAGACCAAGCTAAACAAGCTACTACAACAATCAAAATCTTTAAAGAAACTTGATATAAGCTAAAATTAAGTTTTCCAAAGTGCTATAACTTTGGTAATATGAGTCACTTCACTCAGGAATTCATCAGGCCTAATAAGATATCACTTAAATCTGTTCTCTATAATAATACATATGCTTTCAGTACCATGTTACTTGTTTAATTTTATTCATTATGAATTGTAGACTTAAGAGGTACAAACCATATAGCTAGAGACAAGGGAGCGTTTGTGAATTACTGTCAACTCTAGCTAAGACCAAATGGGTATATATAGGCAACAATAATTGTGTTGTAGTGAAGGGGGTTTACACATGTAAATTGAAATTATGTAGCCAAACCTTACTCCTACGTATTGTCTTATTCATGCCTAATATTCGACGAAATTTCATCTTAGTTATAACTCATCTTGGTCTAGGTTAATCTTACAACAAAATGGTGTTAGTGAGAGAAAGAAAAGAATTCATTTGGAAAAAGGTAATATTTATGATGACGTATCATATGTACCCATTATAAATTATGGATAAGTAGGAAACCTGATCTAAGCCCCTTAAGACCATGGAGATCTGCATTATATGTTCACAATCCTTCACATATATATGGAAAATTAGGTCCAAGAGGAAGAAAATGTATTTTATTACACACTCTTAAATTCTTAGGGATATGTTCTTATAGGTGAACATATAGATGACAGTATAACTGAAATTAAATCACAAGATGCCACTTTTCTAGAGAATGATTACCTTAAAATAGGTGAGATCAATAAAGGTAAACCATTATATAAATTGGAGTATCCAGGTGACATAGATGCATCTCATGATATTGTAGAAATGCAAGAAGTTTCTTAGTGTGCTTATCTAAGTAAAAATATTATGTCATTTAATGAATTCGTTTCACAAAAAATCACATTTTATAAGAGCACTAAAAAAAAGCATTCCTTGTCATCGATTTGATATCAAATGGGAAGCTTTAATGGCAACATCATCAGATGATGAAGAGCCTAGAGCTATTAATGATGCTCTATCATGGCCTAGAAAAGAAGAATGGAAGAAAGCAATAGAAGATGAACTTAAGAATATGAGAACAAACTTAGTTTGGGAACTAGTTGATCTATTGTAAGGGCAAAAAGAAATTAATGAATTTTTAGAGTTAAATAGAGGGTAGATAGATCAATTAAAAGACAAAAAAACTTGTTTGATAGTTAAAGGGTATAACCAAGTAGAGGATTTAGATTATAAAAAAACTTTTTCACGGGTAGTAATGTTTGCATACATTTGCCTTATTTAGCCATCTTTGTGCAAATGATTTGGAATTATAATAAATGGATATTAAAACGACATTTCTTGATAGAGAATTAGATAAAGACAATGGATCAGCTAGCAAGTTTCATATGTCAAGGTTAAGAACACAAAATGTGTAAGTTCAAAAGATCTATTTATAGTTTTAAATAATCATCTAGATAGTGGTACTTAAGATTTCACTTGGCGGTAATTCCTTATAATTTTACATCATTGATGAAGACCAATGTGTTTATGTTAAGCATTCTACGAACAAATTCGTAATATCATCACTTTACGTTGATGATATTTTGTTGATCGAAAATAATATATAATATATTTATGTTATAAAAATTTATTTATCTTTAAATTTTGATATAAACGATATGGATGAAACTGATTATATTATTGGTGTTAAGATCCATAGGGATTGTTCAAGAAAGCGCCTTAATCTATCTTAGGAGACTACATTTTAAAAATTCTTACATGGTTCAAAATAAAAAGTTATAACCATATTGACACTCCTATAATAAAGACAAAACCCTGAGCCTTAAGCTTTTTCCTAAGACTTCTTCTAAAGAAGAAGACATGGCTTAAGTACCATACTATAGTGCAATTGGAAGTCTAATGTATGCTATGTTTTGTACTTAGCCCAACATTTGTTATGCCATAGAAGTCAGCCAATATCAATCAAATCTAGGGTGACATCATTAGAAAATGGTTAAGAGGATGTTAAGATACTTGAAGGGCATAGTAGATTGTTCTCTTTGTTATTAAGGAATTTATTTACGGTTAAAAGGTTATACAAATGTCAATTGGGATGGGATCTTGATTAACACAAATCTACATCAAGTTGCTTAATAATGGTGCCATAGATGAAGCAGTAAGAAACAAGCATGTATAACCTTATCAACTATGGAGGTAGAATTTTTCACATGTACTATTGCAGCTCAAGAAGTTGTCTGTTTAAGAAGATTTTTAAAGCATTAGGGTATTTTGAACAGTTGTATGGAATCGGTAACTATCCATTGTGATAGTCAGGAAACTATTGTTTATGCAAAACATCCAAACATTATCGTAAAATTAAATACATTGACAGTAAGTATAATTTTGTGAGAGATATCACAGCATAGCAGATACTATTGAAGTATATATCTATACATTACTTGATAGTAGATCCTCTTAAAACGTCTAACCTATAGATGTTTTTATGAAACATATATGATCTCTAAAGTTGTGTAGATTTTGAGGTTAATATGTACTTTTCCCCACTTGATAATCCTTCATATGAGTGATGCATTTTTCCATCACATCATATTAATACCCATAGTTATTCTCTATACACATATTTTATATGTGCTAGGCATATATATTAGAACATGTATGCCATACAGGTTTAGGATTGGTCCTCTCACATGAACTACCTCAAAAGTTTGGAAATATGTAGAGATTAGATAATTTCAAAATAAGTATGATCATATAGTATATAAAGATTAATATTGGAATAAATGTTGTCATAGTTGAAAATCAAAATATAGTCACTGTCATGATTATAGCTTAATATAATTATGTGTTGAGATGAATGCCTTCATCTTTCATCAAACCTATTTATAAAGCCAGATATAGTTTTTTTATTAAGGTTTTGATTATATAAAATGTGCTAAAGAACTTAAGTTAGATAATGGGACTGTTTAGACTTTAATTTGTATAATATATATATATATTTTTTGTAAATATATCACATATGCTCTTTTAGAAAAAGTGTAAACACTATAGCAAGTGTTTCATACCACGTGTGCATATTAGCCCAATAAAGGAAGCGAGTGAATCAATCATTGCTTTATTAATGTGTGAGACCTTTTTAGAGGATTCTATAACCTCTATTTTTGCAGCATTTGTAATTTTTGACTGTATCTTGATTTTCTAATTTAATTACTGCTAATTTAGCTTGTTTCCCACAATTATGGAGTATGTTTAGGAAAACATTTGAATTGGAATTAATATAATCAAATCTTAAAGGAAGACCACTTTTTTTTTATTTTTATTTATATTCACCGGTCGACGAGTTATATCGCTAATTTTAGATTAAGATATAATTGTGAATAAAACTTAGATAAATAAGTTAAATATGCTCTTTTTTAAATTATATTTTTTAGAGATCAAAGATACTGTGACTCGTGAAACAAAGATGAGTTTAGTGTACTATGAAATATAAACTCTTGTTTCATATATGCTTGTTGGTCACACAACCCATTTGTTAGTGTGAAAAGTTATTGATAAGAATTTTATTATTCGTAGATCTTATATGTGATCTTATTTAGCGTATCATGTGCGAGTGGGAAATGCTGGAACATCAATCAAGGTGGCAGGCTATGATGGATTTACTGAACTTGTTTTCTTAGATAGTTTTAACATGGACACAGTGGATGGTTTCTCCTTTGGTAAGAGATTACCTAATCTAAGCTAGTGGTTTCTCTGTACCAAGTGGGAGGCTACCTAGCCTAAGTAAAGAGGGTAGGTTTTTCTCTGCATAGTGGGAAATTGTCTAACCTAGTGGGTTAGTAGTTTCTTCTACTAAGTTTGTAATATGACTAGAAAAAAGTGAGATGTTATTTACTTAACCTCCATGACAACACTTTCCTATAAGTAAACAATTTGTCATGGCTTAAAGATAAAACCAAATTAAGAGTGACACAAATTTAGGAGATTTTATGCTACCTTATTAAATTGGGAGATAAATTAGTATTATTTTTTATTTGTGATTATGCTACAAATCAAGAGCGTTTTCTAAGATATTAAGTACTAGTGATTCATTCTAAGCTTCGATAATTTTAACTATATAAAGAATAAGTTTTAAAGTAAAATATGATATTATATTTTATATTCTGCCACACTATCTAAAATATTTGTTAAAAATTTGATGTAAGAATTTAAAATTGATAATTATTTTTAACCTTTTGAATTTCATAGGCTTTTATGGCATTAAATACACACCGCTATACAATATGAGAATTATTCATTTGACCCCTTTTATATTTACCAGTTGATTTTAAAATAAAATTTTTTAAAAAGATTTTAATATATATATATATATATATATATATTTCAGATAATAATATTATTAAATTCTTAAATTAAACTTGTTTTAATTTAAAATATTGTCTACATTAAAAAAGTATAGGACATATCTAATCACTAATGTGTAAAATTTTATCATTAAAAAGATGACTAAAAGAAAGAATTCGGTCATCCTACTTGCAAACAAAGCATCATTTCTTCACTAACTAGTATGGGATATTCAACTCCATAACAATAACTATCTTTATAATGTGCAATAATTTCAGGTTGTTTCCATCATCCCTCTAAATGAAATTAGTCCAATGGAGTCCAAACAAATGCAAGAATTATTTGTTCTTTTCTGATAAAAAAAAAATACGGAAGAAAAAGGATGATGAGGGCTAAAGCAACTCACCAATCGAGGGCAGTGATGACAACACTAGCCCAGAGAGGAATTACGCCGCGACTCAGCAGCTGAATGGCAATAGAAGTCCCAATAACCTCCTGAATATCCGCCGCGATAACCGCCACCTCCACCATCACCCACAGCAAGAACCGGGCCAACGGCGGGTACTCCTCCCTACAAAGCTCCGACAAGTGCTTCCCTGTCGCCACCCCAACTCGAATCGACAAGAGCTGAATCAACAGGCCCATCATCGTCGCCCAAAATAATAGCCACAGCAGCGAATACCCTGCAATCGCGCCTTTTTGCAAATCCCTTCCAAATTCCCGGATCTAGAAACGCTGTGCTCATCAAAATTCCCGGCCCCGTAAACATCCATTTTTACACGAAAACGGTGCCGCTTTAGAGGTAAAGGCGTTGTCGTCGATATTGTCGAGTTCAAAGACGGAGACCCTCTCTCTTGATTCGTAAGTATCTTCCGTTTTTAATTTATTCCTCCTCCTCTTCTTCCCCATAATTTTGGACAATTAACGGCGACGAGGAGATTAAGGCGGATGGTAAGAGGCGGTTCGACTCGAACGATTTGTTATCATCGTCGTCGGATTTATGATGTTGCTGATTTTTGCTCTTTAGGTGGAAAATTGGTGTCCATGATGAAGAAGCCTCATTTTCTTCCGGGTATTTCTTCTTTCTTTTCTTACTCATTTCTGGATTATGTGCGATAAGGAATTTCCTATTGAACCTGCGGCTCTGCTTCGACATGCAAGTTTAGCAAAAGAACGGAAATGAATGCTCCTAATTAGAGAGGAAAACAGAACGAAGAGGGAGAGAATTAACAGACTGCAAAATTTGAAATCATCCAAAATTGTAGAAAGAAACAGTTGGCAAATGCTCATGCCGGATCCGTTTTAGGCCCTCCAGTTAAATTATATTTTTAGAGATCAAAGATACTGTGGTCAAACAAAGGAAATAAAATATAAGGGAAAACATTTTTTTTTAAAAATAATGTAATTCAACAAACAAAAAGAAAAAGTAATTAATTTTGGCCATGATGGATTTACCAAACTTGTTTTCTTAGATAGTTCTAATAAAAAAATAAGTATAAGTGGGATAATAATAAGACAGCCAAAGGTCAAAAGAATATGAGAAATTGGAGGATTAAGAATTAGTAGTTTATCACAAAATTTAATATAAATAATAAATACTTATTTTCTATCAATTACTGAATTCATGAGTACACTTTCCTATAAGTAAACAATTTGTCATGGCTTAAAGATAACACCAAATTAAGAGTGACACAAATTTAGGAGATTTTATGATACCTTATCAAATTGGGAGGTAAATTAGTATTATTTTTTATTTGTGATTATGCTACAAATCAAGAGCATTTCCTAAGATATTAAGTACTAGTGATTCATTCTAAACTTGGATAATTTTAACTATATAAAGAATAAGTTTTAAAGCAAATATTATATTATATTTTATGTTCTGCCACACTATCTAAAATATTTGTTAAAGATTTAATGTAAGAATTTAAAATTAATAATTATTTTTAACCTTTTGAATTGCATAGGCTTTTGTGGCATTAAATACACACCGCTATACAATATGAGAATTATTCATTTGACCCTTTTTATATTTTCCAGTTGATATTAAAATAAAAATTCAAAAAAAAATTTAATATATATATATATATTATTAAATTCTTAAATTAAACTTGTTTTAATTTGAAATATTGTTTATATTAAAAAAGTATAGGACATATTTAATTGCTAATGTGTAAAATTTTATCATTAAAAAGATGACTAAAAAAAATAATCTGATCGTCCTACTTGCAAACAAAGCATCATTTTTTCACTGACTAGTATGGGATATTCAACTCCATAACAATAACTATCTTTATAATGTGCAAGAATTTCAGGTTGTTTCCATCATCCCTCTCCAAATGAAATTAATCCAAAGGAGTCCAAACAAATGCAAGAATTATTTGTTCTTTTATGATAAAAATAAATAGGGAAGAAAAAGGATGATGAAGGCTAAAGCAACTCACCAATCAAGGGCAGTAATAACAACACTAGCCCAGAGAGGAATCACGCCGCGACTCAACAGCTGAATGGCGATAGAAGTCCCAATAACCTCCTGAATATCCGCCGCGATAACCGCCACCTCCACCATCACCCACAGCAAGAACCGGGCCAACGGCGGGTACTCCTCCCTACAAAGCTCCGACAAGTGCTTCCCTGTCGCCACCCCAACTCGGATCGACAAGAGCTGAATCAACAGGCCCATCATCGTCGCCCAAAACAATAGCCACAGCAGCGAATACCCTGCAATCGCTCCTGCCTGCAGATCCCCTTCCAAATTCCCCGGATCTAGAAA
Source organism: Nepenthes gracilis (assembly GCA_033239525.1). Lineage (NCBI taxonomy): Eukaryota > Viridiplantae > Streptophyta > Magnoliopsida > Caryophyllales > Nepenthaceae > Nepenthes > Nepenthes gracilis. Next base: position 13,840,490 of record BSYO01000016.1, on the reverse strand, counting down.
CGCTGTGCTCATCAAAATTCCCGGCCCCGTAAACATCCATAGCTTCTTACACGAAAACGGTGCCGCTTTAGAGGTAAAGGCGTTGTCGTCGATATTATCGAGTTCAAAGACGGAGACCCTCTCTCTTGATTCGTAAGTATCTTCCGTTTCTTCTTCCTCCTCCTCTTCTTCCCCATAATTTTGGACAATTAACGGCGACGAGGAGATTAAGGCGGATGATAAGAGGCGGTTCGACTCGAACGATCTGTTATCATCGTCGTTGGATTTAGTGATGTTGCTGATTTTTGGTGGTGGAAAATTGGTGTCCATGATGAAGAAGCCTCATTTTCTTCCGGGTATTTCTTCTTTCTTTTCTTACTCATATCTGGATTATGTGCGATAAGGGAATTTCCTATTGAACCTGCGGCTCTGCTTCGACATGCAAGTTTAGCAAAAAGAACGGAAATGAATGCTCCTAATTAGAGAGGGAAAACAGAACGAAGAGGGAGAGAATTAACAGACTGCAAAATTTGAAATCATCCAAAATTGTAGAAAGAAACAGTTGGCAAATGCTCATGCCGGATCCGTTTTAGGCTCTCCAGGGTTCGAATTATTTGGCGGGTCATGGGAAATAAAAGAAGGGAGAACATTTTTTTTTTTAAAAATAATGTAATTCAACAAACAAAAAAGAAAAAAGTAATTAATTTTGTAAAATAAAAAAATTAAGTATATCTAGAATTAATATAAAAATATAACATGTAAAAAATTATTTTTTTTAGGAATTACTAATAATTTTCAATTATTTTAATTCTTTTTATTTTCATTCATATGTATACAAATAAATTATCTCAAATATAATTTTATAGAGTTAGGATGTAAGAACTATTTATCATGAGGATAATAATAAGACAGCCAAAGGTCAAAAGAATATGAGGAGTTGGAGGATTAAGAATATAATTTTATCACAAAATTTAATATAAATAATAAATACTTATTTTCTATCAATAGTGAATTCATAGTACTCCCCTTTAGATGATTATGTACAAATTGCCAATAAAAAAACCAAAAAAAAAAAAAATCCTTATGGCCCGCGGCGTCAGTGGAGGAGAACATATGGACCACGCTGGCGGCCATGTGGGCTCTCGGAGGTTCACTGGCTTCACCTTCGGAGGTAGCAGGCTCCTGTCCCGAGCTCTTTACGAACTGCTTTTTGTGGTCGCGCCGGATCGACCCTTCGATTTTCGCCGCAGGTCCTATAGCTCTCAGTCCGAGTGTCACAAACAACAGTGGTATTGGCAATACTTCGTTTGGTCGTTGCTGCGGACCCTCAGCGTCTTTGGCCACTTGAAATTTCTCATCCTGAATGCATCAGGATGTTGTCGCGCGGCTATCGTTTAGAGGGGTCAAGGAGGTCCCGAACTTTTTGGGCCCCGGGGCCGCTTTGCTTCGGCGCTCGAAACGCCGGCCGTGCTGTCCTCTTTCTTCCGCCGCTGCTCTGGGCTTCCGGCCGATCCACTCGCTCGGGGCGCTTCGCCTCGTTGGCCTCCTCGGTCGTGATGTACGCCCGAGCAATGGTCTCAGCCTTCCGGAAGATCCGAGGGCGCTAGTGCGACAGTGCTTGAAAAAGTCCCCGCCGGGGGTGGTGGCGACTGAAGGCGTTGAGTTTCGGCTTCGTGAGAGATTGGGGATCCGCGCCTTTAGTGATGAAACGGTCCAGAACCGCCTTTTCTTCTCCCCAGCCTTTGGTGGAGATTTTACCAGGTGCCACGGTTGCCTCTCCTCCCTTCCTACTGGAGACAAAGCGGCTCAAGAAGTCAGTCGGAGCTCGTCAAACGAGCGTATAGAGTTCGGTGGGAGGCCATGGAACCAGAGCAACGCGTCCCCCCTAAGGGTGACGGGGAAGCACTGGCACATCAAGGCCTCGCTTGCCCCCTGTAGAGAGAGGTGGGTGCGGAAGCGATTGAGGTGATCCATTGGGTCCTTGCTTCCGCCGTATCCCTCCAGTGGACCGGCATCTTGAACTTGCTCGGCATCGGTTGCGTCCCGCAAGTCCATACGGCGAAGGGCGATCTACGGGAGAAGCTGAGGGCGTGGGTTTCTCCTTATGCGGGTGTCCCCACAATACCTTGACTTTCTCCTCCATCGAGGGTCTGTAGAGCCTCTCCACATTAATGACATCAAGGAACTCCGTGTTGCCCGGGAGGTGTGTCCGAGCTCGTCGGGATGGCGACTCCCGAGGGCTTGTTCGCTGCTCGAGCCCTCGCAAGTAGCCGCCTCCTCCTCTTTGCGCCCGATTCGGGGTTGCGCCCTTGAGGGGCTATCCTCCTTGTCGGCTGGGATGGCTCTCCGCTTCTTTTGATCGTTTCACTTGGGGTCAGGGCCGCGGGCGTGATTTAGCTCGGTTGGCTCGCTTCCTGCGAGCGGCCTCACGACGCCTTTCTCTCTCGAGGTGGAGGCCTGGAGGCCTTTGGGGATGCCGAGGGGCGCCCCGGCCAGCAAATGTTCTCTCATATAGCGCGAGAACTCCGCTTGGATCATTCATGTCCGCAGCCGGGCGGCGTCGAGCCGGTTGATCATCGCTTGGTTCCCGCAGGGGAACTTCATTTTAATAATGACCTCCATCGGCAGGAACACTAGCTTATTAGCTTGAGTGTTCACCATCGTCTGAGGTTTAGGACAAGGTGGGAAAGAGACACTTGGCTTCTTATCGGTTTTCCACAGACGGCGCGCCAATGTTGCATCCCGGTCCGGTTGTTGTACGGATTAGGGAGCCCCGGATTCTTTGCGCGCCGGTGTCGATCAAGGGTCCGGTCTCCCGCCTCTCTATGAACTTGGACCGCATAACACAAATAATAAACAAGAGGTCGTGGGGTCCTAGAGATTTCTCCCACCGAGGCCGTTCCGACCCTCAAGTCAGCAAATTTCCGCAATAAACGGAAATGGCGCACGCTAAGGGTGGTGCGCGGGTGTATGCTTTGAAAGCGTAAGAGATGCTTGTGTGGCGGTATGGAGAATGCAGTGAGCAGGTGGTGAGAGGCCTGGCTTCCTTGATGCACCGCTGCGGGTGGCCAACTTTCCCGTGAACGGGTAGAGAAGAAGGAAGCTGATTGAGTTTGATTCATCACTGGAATTAGAGTTCAGAAAGCTGAAGAAGAAGGAAATTCAGAATCGAAATCGGATCCTTTTCTCTGTGGGGGGCGAGGGCTCTTATAGGCCTCTCCCCGGCTGGACTCACCAGGCACCAAAACGCCCACGTTCTCGGCTATCGCGCCCGCCCAGGTCATCAAGTTGTGGGCCGCCGGTCACACCGGTTGTTCTTTTTCCATGGCTGCCACGCTACTAAGTGTTGTTGACCACGCCCGATTTCTCCCCGAAATGGATTGGTTGGCTGCCCGCTGACGGCCCCAGTGCCCGTTGGCGCCGCGCTGACCCACTCATCTATTGGCTAGCATTTCCGCCTTTTATTTTGTTCCGCGACGCATTAAATGCGTTGCGGAGTTTCCGTTGTCTTCACAAAGATAGGTTCGCGCCTTTCGACCCTTGGGCTGGGCTGACTGTCTCGCGCGGGCTTTTGGATCTCTCGCGGGCCGCGACTTTCTTCATGGGCTTGACATGCTTCATGGGCCAGGACATGGGACCCAACACATAGTACTCCCCTTTAGATGATTATGTACAAATTGCCGATAAAAAAACCAAAAAAAAAAAAAATCAATGGCAAAGGAAATCTGCTAAATTATTACTAAATTATATTTGCTTGATATTAATGTCACTTTTTTGAAAAGTTTATTAGTGTTAAAGAATTTAGTTGAAATATAATTTGTGTCACATTTTAATATGAACAATTAAAATAATAACGTCAATGATAATTCTTTATAAATAAACACAACTGATAGCCAAAATTGGGTCGCACATTACACACCAAACCATATTGAAATTGGCCAAACTCACCATGTCTAGACTCAAATGAATATAAGTAGTTGTTTAAACTCAAAATCTCTATAAAGAAAAAACTTAACTAAATATCCATCATACCATAATAAGAAATCATACATAATATTCATTTAATTTGCCCGCCTAAAGTAACAAATTATAGAATTCTAAAATATATATAAAACCTAAACAATTCTCAAATCTATAAATGTGACGGACCGGCCTTATTTCACTATATAAAACCGCCGTCAAACCTAAATCCTTGTGTTTATAATAAATAATAGATAAAAACTAGGTGGACCTAAAAATTTTTCTTTTCTTTCATGTGAATAAACTTTTCTTTTATACACGGGATTGCTTGAGGCCGAACTATATGGCTGGCCTTCTGATTTTAATTTCAAACTTAGCAGACCAATATTAAGGTTGGTCGGACATGAAAACCTTAACATGACATGAGATGCTACTAGAATTATCAATTTTATTCATCCATAGAACAATTACGGAAATATGCTAACATCCATAGATTCTTATAAAGTGGAGCTGTTCTACAAGTCTTTTCAAAATATTAAAAGAAATACATCAAGTTCTTCACTAATCAGCTCCGGCCAGATATGCCGTCTAGCTACTTCATAAGCTTCTATTCAACTTCGTCCTCCATAAGCCTCTCGTCATCTGAAAATGGCAAGAGTGAGCTACAAAGCCTAGCAAGATACTCACATGCAGAAAATATAAACATACATATATATATATATACGGAGCCAACTAAAGATTCATAGCATAACTTAGCATACAAAAATCATCATATCGTTTTTTCTTTAGTTCAGAAATCATTGTTCTTATTCTTATTATCTTTCCTTCAGAAAACTCATAAAAACCATTCGAATTTCTTATCATCTTTAGGGATCGGACGGGAGCGGATAACATCAAGGAAGGTTGTGTGCTACCGCACAACCTAGAGCCGTATCCTTTCATCATACTCCCCGAGGCGGGAGGTAATGCCTTTAACCCGGCATATGGGGCCGTAGTTCAAAAGTCTTATGCCACCAAAAGTCTCCCCCCGTGGCCCAGGAGGCAGTCCTCGAGTGTCATTCAAATATCATTCATCCATCTTTAATAGCAAGTTTAATGGAAACTTGGTTCTTGGTTCATGTCTTTTGATGGCCATTCGTCATAGTTCAAACGTCAAAAGTCGAAAGTCGTAGAATTCCTCTTGCTGTCCGGATTACATACATTTTCTTTGTTCTTGTGGCTTTTGTTCTTTAACTTCAACAATTTAAGTCCGTAAAACTTTTCTTTTAATTATCTTAAAGTCAAAGATTCTTTGATCAAAAGTCAGAGGTCTTTTTCGTCAAGCAGGAAATCTTTTCCTTAAAAACCGGAGTACTTTTCTAGCAAGGGCGGAGTTCTTCTTCTAAACAGGTCGGTGTTCTTTTTCTAAAAAGGCCGGAGTTCTTTTCTCAAAAAGGCCGGAGTTTTTTTCTCAAAAAAAGCCGGAGTTCTTTTTCATTAAAATTCGAAACTCTAAAAGCCGGAGTGCTTTTTCTTTAAAATCCGGAGCTCTAAAAGTCAGAGTTCTCTTTTCATTAAAATCTGAAACTCTAAAAGTCAGTGTTTTTTCTTAAAAATCCGGAGCTCTAAAAGCCAGAGTTCTTTTTCTTTAAAATCCGGAGCTCTAAAATCCAAAGCTCTAAAATTCGGAGTGCTTTTTCTTTAAAATCCGGAGCTCTAGAAGCCGGTGTTCTTTTTCATGAAAATCCGAAACTCTAAAAGTCGGAGTGCTTTTTCTTTAAAAAGCCGGAGTGCTTTTTCTCAACAGGCTGGAGTGCTTTTTCTTAACAGGACGGAGTATTTTTTTTCTCAACGGCCGGAGTTCTTTTTCATGGGACAGGTTTCGATTTTGAAACATATGTTCTTAAAGCCGATTTCAATTTTCATATGACAATTACCGAATTCCTTTCTTTTAACAAAATCGGAAGTCTTTTCTCAAGGGTTGGAAGTCTTTTCTTTAAACATGCAATTATCAAAATTCATATAATTCGACAAATAATCATACTTCAAATAGAACATCAGGAATATCAGGGTTTCTTTTTAAATATGCGATTTAGAACGATTTTTCCTTAAATCAAAGGAACAGAACAAACATCATACATATTGAAACATAAGTTCATAAAAATATCAGATATACTAGTATTGTAAACATGCATAATCATGAATTTAAAACAGGAGTGAGTACTCTTGCTTGAATTTTTTTTACTCCGCCTTGAACTTTTGGTCTTCCTTTACTAGCAAACCTTATCGAGCGCCTCTTTTTCCCGCTCTCTAGTTCTTATTTATAGGCCCTTGGGCCTGGTAGCCGTCGTTAGGGTTTGGCAACATTCGGAGGCAATTCGGAGTAGGTTATTTCTTTTCATAAGGGTTTCCTTATTATAAGGTTTTCTTATTATTACTTATTATTTCCTTATATTCGGTTTCCTTATTATAAGGTTTCCTCATTATTACTTATTATTTCATTATACTCGATTTTCTTATTATAAGAGTTTCCTTATTATTACTTATTATTTCCTTATACTTGGTTTCCTTATTATAAAGGTTTCCTTATTACGCATTGCGGTCAACTAACTGGCATTGACTGGATCACTTTCCTTTTTCCCGTCCTTTCTCCCATTTACGTTTTCCGGTCAACATTTCATGTTGACCGGATTACTCCTTCCCTCACGCATTCCGGTCAACAAGGACCGGATTACTCATTCCCTCACGTATTTCGGTCAACACTCGTTGACCGGATTACCATCCTTAACGTATTATTTTGACTCGACGTCAGGGATTCTCTATATTTTGAAATCTGGGCAATTACAATAAATACAACTAAATAAAAATTTTTAACAGTCATCTGTCTATATCGTACAAGTATTCAGATATGTTAATCTAAAAAAGTTATAAAACAATTAAATTATGAGTCAACTATCTTCAAATGTATATATATGTATAATAGACAAATACTTATTCGTAAAATAGATGAACATTTGTCTATATCGTACAAATATTCAGATCTGTTAATCTAAAAAGGTTATAAAATAATTAAATTATGAGTCAACTATCTTCAAGTGTATGTATATGTATAATAAATAAATACTTGTTCGTAAAATAGATAAAATGACGAAAAAATTATAAATCATTTGAGAAATTTGACATATCAAGTTTTTCGTTAAAGACTTACCAAATTATATTTTTATATAAATAGTTCAGTACAAATACAAATATTTAAATAATTTAAACCTCATGAAAGTATCAAAATACCGAAGCGTATAATTCTTCCATAAACCATGCAATCAAAATGATTGTATTAGAACCTACAAAATTTGGAATGTCAAAATATCTTAAAAAAATAAAATAAGATGTAGGACAAATTCTAAAAAACCAAATATCAATGATTTGCATATTAACTAATCAAAAAAACTAAAATTTAAAGAACGAATTACTTATATTTTTGATCGATACATCACTATTTAAGATTAATAGGTAAACCGTCAACCTATCATTTCATATAAATAGAGTCAAATATCACTTTTTTAACTCATGGATAGGTATACTCTTTAAGTGCATCTACTATATTAAAATATGTTCGAATATAAGTTATAAATTTATTATAATGGTTCTTAATTAATAAATAGAGGATTCTATAACAAATATATAAACTTTTTTTACTATTTAAAAAAAGTATAAATTTAGATTAGAAAATAAAATATAGTCCTCAACAAATACTTGCATGAAATTGCATGCAAGGTCAATGTACAAATATTTTCATATTTTTCTTAACAATACTTTCATATATGAATATAGTTTTTTAAAATGCCAACTTGTTTGGTTAAAAAGTAAATAAAATTTTTAAATATTTACTAAAACAAAATAAAATTTTAAAGCATTTGGTGAAATAGATATATATGCAATAATATATAAAAAATAGGTATAAAGGTGATAGGTATGCATAGTAAAATAAAAATTATATGTAAAATTAAAAGATTCTAGAAATACGTCAAATAATGAATTTAAAAGTACATTTATTAATATTTAAATTTAACATATTTGATATAAAATAACTCTAAAATATTTTTTTTTCTCATTCTTTCTATTCTTCTTCTTTCTTGCTTTTCATTCTCTCTCTTCTCTCTTTCCTTTCTCAAAGCAAATGTCAGAAAATTGGCAAAGGACCCTTTATATACTTAATTGGTACATGGTGCCAAATAGATACATATCAAGCATCACACATATGTACATGCACACATGAGTGCCTCATTAAGTATATCTTAGGTGCCAACATATTACTTGAATTGTGTACGAGCGCTCTATAAGTACCCGTCAAGCATGTAACTTCTGTCAAAAATATGCATTAGTGTAGAGATAGACATCGATCAGCGTTGGGTGTGATTTTCTCAAATTTAATTTTTTAAAATTTTTATTATATATTTAGTTTTTATAACTCAATGTACATTACTAATGATCTTATAAATATATATGAAAAATCATATATTACAACTCTCACCTCATAAAATTTCTTCCTCAAAATTACATACATACTTCTCTCAAATCTTATCATCGTGTTCCCAAGTTTATTCTTCAAATGAGTTATTTTTTCAAAGTACATTAATCAACAAAATTATCTTGATACACAAAACTTGATTTGTCATTCCTAAGATCTAAATCATAACCTCAACGCATGTCAATTTATCATAAATTTATACCAGTTCATATTTTATGATATGTGAGAGATCCAAAACATACTTTTGGAACATTAAGATATGAAATATATTGTGATAATTAGCTAAATTGAGAGATAAGGCTAATTTATAAGTCACATATTTAATTCGCTGTAATATTTCAAATAGTCCAATAAATTTTGATTTCAAACATCATTTTATCTCAAATTTTAAAATTTCTTTCCTTGAAGAGTCCTTTAAAAATATATAACCGCCCATTTCAAAACTCAAATTAGGTCTCTTGTGATCAACGTAATTCCTTTATTGATTTTGAGCCATTGTCAAATGCTCCTGAATTAATTTGACCTCTTCTGATATCTTATGGATTATATTGGAGCCTAGAAGTTTGCAATTACTAATCTCCTTCCAATTGATAGAAAATTGACATCTCTTTCCATACAAAGTCTCAAATAAAGCCATCGCGATACCTAACTAATAACTATAATTGTATGCAAATTCAATTAGCGAAAAATATTATTTCAACTCCATAACAAAGGCTCTAGGCATATCTTCTAAAATTTATATCATTCTTTCCAATTGCCTATTTATTTGTAGATGAAATTTCATATTGAATTTTAACTTAATATCCAATTTTTTATACAAACTTTTTTAAAAAAATTTTGAAATGAATTTTAGGTCTCTATCGGAAACTATTAAAATTAGAATCCCATACAACCTTATGATTTCATTTACATACAATCGCGCCAAACAATCTCTTAAAAGTGTAGCCCTCACTGGAAGAAAAATATGCTGATTTTGTCAATTGGTTCACAATCATCTAGTTAGAGACATGATTCTTCGTCAACCTAGATAATCTGATACAAAATCCATTGTAATATATTTGTAATATTCTGATTTTTTGTTCGAATTAATTTAATATTAATTGTTATTTTGAGTAATTTGGGTGTGACAAAAAATTAATTAAATATTATAAAATTTGGAAGGATATTTGGATCAGTTGGGTTAACGTCCGAGGTGCGCTCATGCTATTACCTGAATATCGGTTTGGATTTTAAAATAAAAAAATTAAAATAGAAAATAATAACAATAACAATAATATATACATACATTCAAAGCAAAAAACAAAAAAGAAAAATAGGATAATGATTGGGAGCTGGGGGATCGGGGAGAGAGAAGAGGAGGTAAAGAGAGAAGGGAGAGGAAGGATGAGGCGATGCAGGTGAATGGCGGTGCCGGTGGTTTGCGGGTGGCGGTGGCTCTTGTGATGGAAGGTCGCACAGAGAGAGAAGTTGCGCGGGAGAATGGGTGCGGTGAGGAGAGAGAGGGGCTCATCGGGGAAGGACAGTGGCTGGATGAGAGGCGAAATTGACAATGACGGTTGTCGTCGGGAAGGCCGGCCATGTAGGTGGCAGCAGCAGTGGTGTGCGGCAGAAGCCGCGAAGAGAGAGAGGACGCGGGTTGAGACGCGGTAATGTGCGCAATAGGAGAGAGAGTGCCCGATTCGGGTACTTTGAACCCTCTTTTCTTTAGATCGGTAAAGTATGAGATTAAGACAAGTATCTGTGAATATATTTTTTGGTCTGATTTAATATCTGAAATATTTTAGACATTATTTAAAATTTTTACTAACATACATGTAATTTTATCTGTCCGATTCGGTTTAACTGGACATGCATGTATAATTCCTTAGCTAATTTGGATATTTTTGGATTGAGTTTTATAATTTTGGAGGGTTTAATATTTTTTAAAAGTCTGAATATTTTATTGGACATTATATATTTTTATATCAATATATTTGTATAAAAATGAGTATGAAATTTTGTATAGACTGTGCAGTCACATACATGTGCTGAGTTATGGTTATTACATTTAGATTTAAAATATTTGATATTTTGGCAAACTTTTGACGGGGAGATATTTTACTATGCAGTCACTATCTGTCGCGGTACTATTTTGATTTTTGTGCACGCTATGGGATCATCCAACTATCATATTCTACCCCAAATTATAAGCTGATCGGGCCTTAAATTTGGATTCGGATTTGGATTGGACTTTGCAATTGGCTAATTACCCTTTTGAAATTAGTTTGAATCACTTCTATTATATATATATATATATGCACGTTCCGATGAAGACTGTTTTATGATTTGATTATATGTTTTGAATTTGGATATTTAATTTGTGTACAAGATCACCACTAGATTTTGAATTCTAGATATTGGATTTTATTGGATTTGTCATATTGGCGATTTAAATTTATTCTATCATTTGAACAGATTTTTTATTCATTTGACATTCTCTCTAATTTATTGGATTCTTTTGGTTTAAATATGATACTTGTTGAGTATTAAACTTACATTTCCTATTTAATCCTTTCAAAGTTAAAAATTCGGATATATTATAGGAGTATAGTCGTGATCTGTCAACCATTTGTTTGATTTGATAAGTTTTAGTTCTATTATTGTTTAAATTAGTATTTGATGTGGTTTGATTATGAAATTGGTTGGGGTATAGGCCCATGGTTATATTTTAGGGACAGTTCGAATATTATATTATTTTGATTATAATTTTTTGTTAAATTGTTACTTTTCTCACGATAATTGTAGAGTAGGTCGTATTTATTTTGTTCAAACAGTTGTCCGATGAGATCTTATGTAGATTTAATTTTATTGAGTTGTATATTTTAATTTGTCACATTCGAATTTTGGAATTTAGTATTATTTGTTTAAAATTATTTAGGATTTTAAATTTTAAAAATTATAATTAATTATCTAAATTGACCTACTTGATTCGAGTTCATGATAATATTTTTATTTTCAGTTAGGAATAAGCAAATGTTGTAAAAGTTTTGGAGGTTTTCAATATTTAATTTTGACCTATTAGCACACAATATATTTCCCACAAAAGCCACTATTTTTCAATTCATGTTTATCTTGTTAATTTCTAAATGAATGGTATATTTCATTCTATGAATTTCATTCAAAAATTCTTCATTTGAATCTTCAACATTGGACACACAAATATGGTCTCAAATATTAAAATTTACTCATGATTCATTATTTAAAATCCGATAATTTTTATCAAATATAGGTCATCTATTTGAGACTCATTAATCTTCTCCATGATTACCAATTGTACTTAAAAGTACAACATTATCATCCTTGAGTCTTGATAGTACAAACGAATGTTATAATTCTTCATTCTGTCAATCATTTTTCATTCCATAATTGTCATATGGGCCATCATGCCCAACGATTTCTGATTCAACGTATCATCAGCTATGTTTGCCCTTTTCAACCGATATTAAATCTCACAATTATGGTATTCCAATAAATTTATCCAAAAATATAATTTCACAATTATAGTGCCGTGTCGGACATAGCCCGTGGCATAAATATGTCATGTCTATCATGACCCATTTAACACTATTATTTTTTAAGCTATAAATTTTATATTGATAATGTAGAAAAATATTATAAACTATTTTTATAACAACCATGCCAGCAACAAATTTTTCTTCAATAATAACGAACAAAAAGGCAAGTAATGTTGATTACCCCCAAAAAAAAAGTAGATAATGTTGGACATGGACATTATTAATTGTTCAATTTTAAGTCATAATCTTAGAAGTCTTATAATTATTGACATGTTATCTAATAATTTGCTTAATATTAGTGTCATAACTCATTCTAGCAATGAATTTTAGTGGCTCATAAGATCAAAGCATGATGCATGTGTGGATGCCAATAATATTTGCGCCTGATAAGCACTTGAAAAATGTGCTTGCATTGCTTGCTATTATGGGTCATGCCTAATATATTCATATGTATCAAAGTGGGTATAAAAAGTTATGATGTGATTTTTGAGATATATTTTTGAAAACAAAAAGAGTGTTGTAAGGAAAAGTGAAAAGGGAGAAAAGATAAGAAATGAAAAGTTTTCAATATCTGATTGAGATTGACTCAAGTTTCATCTTTTATAAAATTGACAATGTTACTCTATCCTTGTTTATAGGACATATTATAAATTAGTTGCTCGTTTTACTCATCGTATTTTGCTTTTATCAGTTGCTTATTGTTTTAGGGTTAGTATTAACTAATTATTTTACATTGGCTATTATGAACGACTTTTGAATTGAATTATTTATAACCAAACACTTATATTTGATATTATTTGGAGATTTGTTCTATTTTTCTTAATTAATAAGAGCTTTTTAAGTTAAATTTATTATACAACTTGTATATGCTTAGTTATATGTTTATTTCTCATGTTTATTGGAGAGATTTAGACAATTATTCAGTGATTAATCAATTTAAATTTTTATCATCTTGAATATATTGTTCTAATCATTATTTATAATATTTTTATTGGTGATTTTGTTCCAGTTGTTATCTTTTTGTTCATTACTCTATTTGTTTAAATTTGTGATAAATTTAAAGATAATTTTAAATGATTATTATAATTAAATTCACATCATAGTGAATAGTTTTCTCTTATAATTCATCCTTTGATTGAGAAGGGTCTCCATATAAATTTTGCTTATTTATTTTGTTATATAATTTCTTACTTGATAATGTATGTTATCATCTACCTCCTCATAAATTTAAACAAAAGGTTCTATAATTGACCCTGGTAAATATTATTTTCAAGTTTGAGTGGCAAAGTTTTTAATGGAGCAATCTCAATAAGTAGAATCAAAGAATTCGCAACTGCTTTGTCTATGTAAATCATACTGTTTATATAAATGGTATAATTTTGATATATGGAGGAGTAAGATAAAAAAGTTTACTATTAATAAAAATATTATATTTTCTTGTATTTGTTATTCTTAAGCTGGAATTGAAATCTGAAGAGGAATAAACTTTTGATCATGAGCAAGTCTATGAGTATGATGATAATTTGTATAATCATATTGATAATAAAAAATATACATGAATCTTATTGGTCAAGATCGAAGCATAATGCTTCGAAGACGAACAATAATAAATTGTATTACTTGATAAAATTAATGTATTTGAAATATATAGAAGAATACTCTACTGTAGGTTATTTAAACAAGTTCCAATGATGCATGGAATGATTATCGAGCAATGGGTTGGAATTTGATAATGAGTTAATTAGCATGTGATTGTTGGCCACTCAAGTGTATTCTTTGGAGGTTTTTTAAATCTTTATCATCAACTCCACTTTGCCTAATATTGTGGCATTGGAGATTACTAAGGAGGCTGTTTTAAATGAAAAAAATGAGGAGAATCTTAAGATTATTCATCATTACAATCTGAAGCATTGGTTTCTAAAACCCCCAAAAGTAGTGAGGGGAAAAGTCCTTTGAGACTAGAGACAAGAGCCAAAACAAGTTAAGGTTATAATTATTTCATACATTATCAAAGAAATATTTTTTACATCTGACACATTTAAAATTTATATAGTACTAATGATAGGTATAATGGCTCGTTAAAAGTTGTTGGTATTAGAGATGTGTTTGAGGACAAGCAACGAGATAAAGTTAAAGCCGAAAGGAGTATGACATGTACCGAGTATTCGACTGAATTTGATTTCAATACTCAAGCTTGATAATGATTACTTTTACACAACATTCAACAAATGATAATAAAAACACGTGAGAGATTCTTTAAATTTTATACATGATAGGAAGCACTCATGTTAGTACTTAATAGAGGTTTCAATTTCCAAATATGTTGCAAATGTAACAAACGGGAGGTTTGATCGTAGTCTTACAAAGAACTGCATGGTATGTCAAGAAGAGCATTTCTACTGACGGAAAGACATTAAAAGGGTGTGGTGAAACTCAAGTCAAAGAGTTGGAAGGGAAAACCGTTTTATTAAAGCTTGTAAAATCTTATCCTTATACCCCAATGGAAGGAAAGTGGCCAGTACATGGGTGATGATGGCTGCTTGTCAAAGAGGAGAGATACCCTTATAAGGAGTGATGGAAAAATTGTTAAATTTTAAATTATTTTATTATAAATTTTACACCAATTATACATGTTATTTAATGGTTTGCTAGATATTGGTGTTAAGATTCATTCGAGTGAATGATTTCAATGGCCCAAGAGATCAGCGCATGGTGCACACCTAAAAGAAATATTTGTATAATTAAGACAGAATTTCAATGCCTGATACATGTCTTATATATGCATGAGTATCGATTGGACAAAATTGTCATGTCTAATGTATATGAAGGTACACTTATGCGTGTAGTTCAATATAGTCACACATGATTGGTATACGTGTAAGGATAGTTTCTCAAAAATTTAATCTTTTGACATTCAAATACCAATCAATGCTGTTTCAATTCTAGACATATTTGTAAGATTTTTTTGCTTTATTTTGGGGCATAGAATGCAAGATATTATTTAAAACATTTTGAGCGCCAAATATAAGAGAGAAATAGATAATAGAATGAAGAGATTTAGCTAATTTTAGACAATTAATTATGTTTATATCTTTATCATTTTATGTATACTATTTTAGTTATTATTTAGAATATTTTTCAGTTATTTTATTCATTTTGCTCTTTTGTTATTGCTTGATTCGCCAAAAATTATGATGAATTCAAAGGTGGTTTTAAAAGTTTATTATAATTGAACTCACATTAGGCATGGAGCATTATCTGCCCAGCTCAAGACTCAAGACACTGTAGCCCATGAATATATTATTTATTTTATAGGTACGTTATTTAAGTACAATGTGATATATAGGCTACCATTATAATTTCACCATTTTCTCTCTTTTTTTTTTTCCTAATATAATTCATTGATATGTTTTGGCTTGTCACTTATATATGAGTTTTACATTCATTTTATTTCGATGAGATAAGAAAAAAAGTAACCAACTATGTTTCAATTGGACTGAATAAGGTAGTTAAAATATATGGTAAAAAATCAGACCGAATTGGTCTTGACTTGTCAAATCTGATAGTTCGAGTTATCGAGTTGCTGAGGTATTGTGTGTATAGAATGTTCTGTCTAAAGTACAAGATTGAAAAAAGTACACAGTTTAAGACATAATCAAGCGGGATCATGGTATAGTTTCCTTGCAAATGAGGTAAATATGATTGGAAGAAGTTTCAACAAAAATAATCTATTACATGCACTGTATTTTTTAGAAACACAATCTTGGGCAACACTTCTTTCTCAAGAATGCACCATAATGCATTAAATCTTACCATCTAATTACCAACCATCTTTTGCACTGTATAAAGAGTTGAAAGGATTATAGAGTTGAAAGGATTACAAGTTTATGTATGTTCAAGAATTTAGTATTTGAAGTGTTTGGATACAATAAATATATAGATAGCGTATAAATTTATACCAAGAAAGAAAACATATATAAACAACTCCGTGAATATTAAGAGTGAGAGAAAATGAGTTTATTTTACTTATATAAATTATTATATTTCATCATTTTGAGTAAAAAAAGTTATATAATATATTCATTATCGTTATAATAGAAGATTTTCTGACCCTGTATCCAATATCATTTCATAAGACATTCCACTTAAATACTATATTTATTTTTCTTTTTTCGATCACATTATGTTTAGATTTTTTTATTTTTTATCTACTGTTAGAAACTAAATATTATACATCACTCAATATTAGCAAAAAAATACATATAAAGAATGATATGCAACTTATAACTTGATGCATCCTGCACTAATCTGATGGCTAGATAGATAATAAATTTAACGATTAAAATTAAAAGTTTAACAGATGAATAGTAAAATTGTATCAAATAATTCAAATAGATATTTAATCTCGAATATTCATTCATTTAACTTTTAATTTTGACCGCTTTTGAGTTCACACAAGGGGGAAAAAAGCGTAGGAGATCAGCCTTCCATGAAAATGGGGAGAATATGAAAGACCAAAAAACTAAGATAAAATAGAAAAAAAACCAAGTGTTTGAGTCTAAGAAGTAATCAGTTTTTTGACTTTGTGAACGGGCCTTCGACAAATTGGGCACACTTTGTTCTCTCCCTCCATTATCCTGCGCAGTGATTCATATCAAATATCAGTAAGTGCATACTCAGAAGTATATGTTAATTGTTTAATATAACAACGGTCTTATGTCTTGTTAAATAAAGTCAGTTATATAAATTTATTTTTATATTTTTACTCAATTTATTATAATATTTTTTAAGATTATAAATAATTTTAAACTAATTTTACTGTATCAGTTAAATATTTTTCAGGTCTGTCTATTACTTTTCTTCTCTTTGATCACAATTAATTTAAATTTTTTCATAAGTATTTCACTTGACCTACATTTTAAGTACACGAATAATCTTAAATGTTATTCGCGTTTTATCTTCTATGCGTACAACTTTTATGTTTATGAATATTATCATTCTTTTATCTTATATTTTAATATAACCCTACTCATTGATTTTATAATTTTTACTCTTCTCACTCTTAGTTTTTTTCTTTTTTGGAGGGGAGAAAGTTATAATATTGGCTTGACTCTAACACACGCATACGTATTTGCCCTGACTAAGCTATTGGCTTAATAAAATGGTGAATTTTGGTGCAATACTCAACAATTTTAAACCATAGAAATAAGAGTTCTACAAATGACGGATAAGGCTATGTACATTTAGTCATCTCAAATGTTATTGCAAATAAGACATGACAACCTCTAAATTACTTGCTAATTCTTCCCAAAAACAAAAAATTGAGAATTATACAACTAAAGAGTCTCACTTTTGGCCAACTTGTGAACTTAGCTCATAAAATATTATATGATATTATCCGATTTTTTTTAATTCATTAGCTCATCATAATTAAAATTTTTATACAAATATGTGTCAGATAAACCTACGTAGGATTAGACAAAATCATCAAGAAAGAAGCCAACATTGCATGTTATGTGCATGTGGATAGATGTAAATATTTGTAGGACTTAACACTACTTTTAATCTAAAACCTATGTAGTAATTTTATTTTGGCTTGTATTAATCAAAATTTCATGCTATTTCGATATAAGCGAATGTGAGACAATCGTGCGAGGACCGGTTAGAATCATTAAGGAGGAGCTAACATTACGTTGTATGTGCAAATACCTAAAAATAAATGAGGACATTTGTATGACTTATTTATTGGTGTTATACACTGTATTTGAGCCAAAACCCATGCAATAATAGACAATTGTTACGATCCTTTTATTTTTTAAGTTTTCATATTCACTCGACAGTTAAGATTTAAAGTTAAAAAATAAATGATGAATAGTAAATTAAGTGATTTAATGACAATTTAATCTCCACTATTTATTTTTTAACTTTTGATATTGATACTAAGATAAATATAAACATACAATAATTTAGTGTTGAGCTGAATTGGTTCATACCTTAGAGCACAACCATGGCAGGTAGCGCAGTGGCCACAGGGAACAAAGAAGCAGTTGCGTGGTTGATCATAGCATATGACGCAGATCTTCCCATCATACAACTCATCAGAGGAAGACGATGATCCTGATTCGGGGTCCACTTCATCATCAACCGTTCCATACGTCAAGCTGGTTGACTTCTCCGGAATCAACGGCTCAGACTCTCTCCCTCCACTTCTCTCAGGCACCATCACAACTTCTTGCCTTCTCGGTTGCGCTGCTTCGCTTTCATCGCCATCACAGGCTCCAAGGAACTTCAGAATCAGAAAGATTATGATCACTACTACTCCTGTGAAAGCCAAGACGCCGGTCTCTGTTAGTTAATGAATTCAGAAGGGTTGGGCAACGTAAATACGCTGTTCAGCGAATGAAATCCATATGCAAATCTCATACGTGAAGTTGTATAATGATAGTAATGTTGTTTTATGGAAAATTTAGGTGATGAACAAGCAGAAAGCTGTTAAAATTTTCCTATTTTACTGTCTTTTTATGCTGTTAACAGCTTCAGTTTTATCCTAACAATTTAAATATACTAAATTATAAGTTGAATTAAATATTTTTTGATATTATATCATAATTCTAACCATCTAATTTATCATCACTGAAATAAGGAGGGATTAGACCCGGTTAAAATTGGGTTCAAACTAGACATAATCCGAATTTAGATGAAAATAATAGCTATTAAGGCAACGTTGGATACAATTTGATCATATGGGATAAAAGTCATAATTATTTCCATTCATAATCTGAAAAAGGTTGATTTGGGCCAATCTATAGATATTTTTTAACTTTGAATACTTTATTTAAAAATTTATATTTATATAAAAATATACCTAAATATAAAATATTTTAAAAAAATTTATTTAAGTACATATTTAAATAAATAATATTGATTAAAAAGTTATTAATTAAATAAAATATAATCTATTAAATAAATCTTTTAATTTTTTATTTATTTGACATAAAAAATATACATTCATAAAAAAATTTATAATTCAAGTTATGCTTTTACTCATGATTATGCCCGATCTAAAAAATTAATCATACCTAATTTTTTATTCGATAATACTGATATGCTTTAACTAAACCTTATAAAATTTTAAATTAGTCAAATTAAATCAATTAAACAATTTGACTTTGATCAAACCTAAAAAGGAATGAGAAAAAATGAGGACCCTAGCATGACTTAAATAGGCCTAGCCAACCTAAGTAAAATGAGATGTCATTCAATCCCGACACCTTAATCTAACAAAATAAAAATAAGTATCAATCAGATTTTGACACTCCACAGATGAGTTGTGACTAATTTGAGCAATTACAATTATTAGATTATGGGATATTTTTTTGAGTACCATTAGATTCTTTTAATCTTAAAATTTTCTTATACTATTGGTAGTTAGAATTTTATCCTAATAACTTAAAAACACTTGGCTTCTAAATTTAATCTAATACATTTTAATATATCATTATAATTCTAACTATCCAAATTAGTAGTTAATATAAATATTATTATAATATAAAATAAAATAAAAATCACTAAAAAAAATATAAAACTATCGATAGAAGTACCTAAAATTGCAATATATGTTACAACTCGAGCCACGAAAGAGAGGTCGATGTACCACCCTCCAAGATCTCCCTGCAAATAATGAAGGAAAAGAAATGAGATGCATGAGTCTTCCAATGATTGTCACTAATTAGTATTAATGAATGAGAAATTAAATATAATAAATAGTACTTGAATGATCATTAATGGCTAGAGGGTAACTAAAGGGTATTCCTTAAACATATGCATAATACATAAAGTAAGGCACAGTTGTACCTTAAATAGTTTTTGACAGTTATCTTAATGTGATTTCTCATCCATTCATCTATTTTGACATTATTTGAATAATATGAATGAATAGACAAATGTGACACCACATCATTTGACAGTATTTAAAATCGTTTGAAGAGTGTCCCTTAAATATTTGTTACAAGTATAATACCTCTAGCAGGGCATAACTACACTTTAAATATTTTCAAACATCTATTCTAATACGACCTCCCATGCATCCATCTACTTTTACATGAGATTGGTAGCAACTGATATATATTAATGTAGATATTCAGGTTAATGTAACCCGTCATAAATAATAGATCAAATACGATCACAAAATATGTCAATAGATAAATAATCGTAATAGACACTACATCATCGGAGATAGTATTTAGAGAGTGTTTGAAAGGCATCCTTTATAGATTTCTTCTAAATAATAATACCCCAATTCACAAATTTAAAAAAAAAAATGGATGAAATTAATATTAAATGGAAGAGATCATACGTTACTGGGTGTGGTCAGGATCGCAAATCTGGTGTTTGGGAAGATGAGATTCAGCCGGCACGATCCATTATCGACGGTGGAACACATGCTGCTTGCTTTGCTAATATCATATATTTTTGACGTCACATTCATATTCACTGTCATTATTATGCTTCTTTGATTTCTGTTTATAACGTTCACGTAGTACTTGTCATCTTCCAATATAACATACTCTGCTTCTTCACCTGAAATATAAAACACATAGGTAATATAATAATATTATTATCTAATTCTCATCTAACTTTGATTGAAGTTATATTAGTCAAAAATTAAATGCATTTGCCATAAGAAATGACATATATAATAAGATATGTGCTGGATTTTGGTTACTCTTGTGTAGGTGTTACAATAAATAAAGGGTAATTAAAGTAATAAATGATGCTGAGGAGTTGCATGATATTCATATGAGGATCGGTCAAGAATCGATTGAAGGTTAGCAGAGTATTTTATTTATTTGTTAAGTTGATAAGTATTATAGTATATATTTATAATTTAGGCGCACTAATTATTTATTAATTAATAAAGAAGTTATATTTACTTAATATATATACTCATTCAAGGCACATTATTTGAAGAAAAGAAAGAATATTATAATAATTTAAAAATAATCTTTATTAATATTTTCATTATTACAATGTGATATCAAAATATATTTTAAGAGAAAAGGAGAAATTATTTTGCACTTCTTTGAGATAATAACAAATTAATTGACTAATTTTATAAATAATTTTCATAAATTAAAATTATTATTTTTATGGATTCATATATATATATATATATATATATATGATAATAATGATAATAATATTGAGAATTAAAGTTAAATTCTATTTAAAATGTTTTTACATTTTCAACCGTAATTTTAGAAAAGTTAATTTAATATAAAATCTACTCCTCAAAATTAAAGTGAAAAAATATATATTTTTATGTGTCATGATATACAATTAGATGGATGTAAATTGAATTTAAAACTAAATTAGAAAATTACGTAAAAATAAAATGATTTGATTGGATAAAAAGTAATTTCGTACGAATTTATGAGAAATAGAGATGCCAAAATCATTGATGTTTTGTCCTCATGAAGACCAATGCTGAGCATTTAAATAGAAAAATAAAAATAACAATTACAATGTTTTATTATTATTTTTTCATTCTACTATTATTTATTAAGACATATTTGACCTATCTTTTATTAAGTTTTAATTAAAATAATTTTTAAAAACATGATAAAAATATTTATAAAAATATAAATAAAAATCACAATGTTTTATTTTTCTTTTCATTCTATTATTATACATTAAGTCTTATTTAGCCTGTCTTTTATTAAATTTTAATTGAAATAAAAATTACGCTCAATTAATTTTTTAAATTAAAAAATCATGGGTGAAAATAAATGACTTGGTCTGGCCTAAAGTCCAAATTATAAATTATTTATAAACATATTTTTTATTTTAAATAACTATTATATTTTTAAAAATCTCATCAACAGATTATATTTTTATATAATTAATAACGTTTTATATAAAATTATTCATTTAAAATATTTAAATAGTATTTTAATTAAAAATATTATTTTAAAAATTTTATATTCTTAAATTTTTTTATAATAAAAATAATTTCAATTTAAAAATATTTATAAATTAGTTCAAATTGGTCTAATTTTGACTGTGACAATATAGTTATGATCTGTAGCCTGGATAACTAGACCAAACCTAAGTCAACCAAACATAACGATTATAAAATATTATTTATAATTCTACCTGTATTAACTTCAATCTATTTTTAATAGGCCTAGTCCCTGAATATCTCTAAATATTTGTTAGTGTGAAAGAATCAACCAAGCTATGAGGTGACTAATCCCTATAATAAAAAAAATTAAGCAGCTAAGGAATAATTATATTCTTAAATTAGAAGATTAGCTTGCATGATCGATTTATTTAAATAACATATTTTTAAAAACTATTTTAAATAGCATACTTAAAAAATAATTTACATAACGAGTGCAAAGTCACCGTGGCGATGCTACATCAAATGAACCTTGAGATAATACGAGGCAAAGAAATGTAATATCTGAATTTGTATTTGATTTATTTTGATATTATATATTATTTTGAATAAATTGAATGCGTCGAAAGTAATTATATATTGTGAAATTTTAAAAGATTTTGAAATAGCAAGTTGATGCCTAAGGCATACCCCTTGTGCACTTGAGCATCGAATGCCGTAAGCTGCTGCTCGAGGGGTGCCTGAGGTAACACTTAAGCGCAGTTTGCCGTGAGGCTGACGCTCGAGCACCAATTCGGGCATATAAGCGCTGTAGCGCCGCTATGCAATCATTTCACGTGGGAGAAGGAAGATAAGAGAGAGAAGAGGAGAAAGAGGAGAGAGGAAGGAGAAAAGTGGTAGATTAGAATATCTTTTTATCAGATCTGCTTAGTAAAAAATTAAGATAAGTATTCTTATACCTTATATTTGGTCTGTTTTTGTATTTGATAAGTTTTGCTTATGTTTTAAAGGTTCAATATTCATACATGCTATTTTTATTTAGACTAATTATTTTTTTCATGTATGCATATTATTTTTACCAATTGTTTAAAGATTTTATTTGAAATTTATAAATATTTGAGAATTTTATATATTTTTTAAAAAAATGAGTAAATATTTCAGATAAAATATTTGTGTATCAGTATATTTATATAAAAAAAGTAATTAAAACATGTATAGGCCGTACATTAGTATACATGTATCTGCTCTGGGGTTCGGATCTCTACCTATGTGATGCGATTCAATATGTGATATGTGACCCTCTCCGGATGAGGAGAGCTTTGTTTTCCGACAAGAAAAGTTTTATAACTCTTCTTTTCGTCGGTAGGAAAAGGTTTTATTTAGTAGATAACCTGCCCTATTTGTATTTTAATGAGAATTATCGTAAGCAAATTGAATGAGACTATCATATTCGGACATCCTGATATATTAGATTCGACTTGAAAATTATACACAATACCACGGGTAGCAAAATATAGTGAGCACATTCCTTATCTATAAGAGAGCACATATAGACAGCCTTACTCATGGGTCTAAATAATGGTTGATATAATTTAAAATTATTAAAAGTATACATAATTCTTCATCGAGTTGGTCTCTTAGTCTTTGATTCTCCAATTTTATGATACTTTATATTTCTGTATTGTTTTGTATTTAGATTTCGTTTGAGATTTGCAGGTTTGTCCATAGATAAAATTTTGTCAGTATTATACATCTGGATATGTGATTTTATTGCGAAATATATTTCGTTCTTATGTAATTTCATTCCAAACTTTGTTTTATTCGTATGTAATTTTAATCCAAATTTTATTTTGTTCAGTATATGTTCTATATGGATTATGATATGATTTGTATTATGTGATTTCAATCCGAATCACATTTCAATCTGAGTATGTCTCGATAGGACTATATTTTAATATGGATTATAATTTGAGTATGAGATTATCTTCAAACTTTTGATATCGGATTTTTAAATTTGTATCTTTTACGCGGTTTGAATGTATTTATAGACCATCCTTGTGATTTTGAATATTACTGTTTATTATATAATATAGATACTTATTGAACTTTAGACTCATATTTTATTTATTATCCCTTCATATTAATGGGTTTAGATATATTGTTAGGGTTTAGAAATAATATGATATTCGTTCATCTATTTTGATGAGTTTAGTTTTATTTTTGGTTTGGATGTATAATATGCATTTTGAATTTTTGAGTTCGACCAGGATGTAGGCTTTTGGATGTGTATGAGAGCAATTGGATTATTCAGTCATTGGATTATATCATTATTGTTGGTTTGTCCCTCCATTGTGATATTTGTAGAGCATGTCGTACTTATTATATTGTTTGAATAGTTATCCAATAATATTCCATACGAGTCATTATTATAGTTATTATGTCAGGACATGTGATGTATATTTTATCACAATTGTGTTTGGAATTTGTTGATTATTATTGTATTATTTTAAAATTTTAATTTTTATAAATTATAATTATTTAGACCCGCTTTGATTTAGGTTTATAGCAAGAAAGATTTTAAAAACAGTCAGGCCAGGAAATGTTCGGAAACGGAGCTAGGGCTCACGGAAAAGGGACATGGTCCTAATTGGGGTCTTTATATCTCTAATTTTTAAATTTAAATATATTTTATTTTTAAAATATATACTCATTTTATATCAAAATTTATTAGTAAATGAGTTATTTTATCTATAATAAATAAATAATTTATAGTTTAAATTGTTAATCTATATTGATAAGTTGTTATTATTATTATTATCCGACTTTTAAAATTTTTATTGCTTTTAATTATTTTTTCCTTTCTCCAAAATAGGTGTTTTGACTTTTAAAATTTTTAATAATTCAAATAGTATTTTTATTTTTTATGATCGTATTGGAAGCTAATATTTTTAAATTTTAAGTTTTATAATAACTTTAAATAATATTTTTTATATTGTCAATCAATATTTCTGACTTTTTAATATTTTATTAATTCTTTCAGGCGTAATTTCTTAATAAATTTTAATTTCTTAATAAATTTTATTGATGCTAAGCAAATATTGTCTTACACCCTTTACAATTGACCTCATAATTGAACTTAATTTCAATACTTTACCATCGATCTACTATTCACCTGTGATTTTCTACCATTGTTGTGTTCTACTCTAAAGATTCAATTCAATCTATTCTCTTCATTTCATTTCATTTCTTTTTGTTTGTTCTTCATTTTTCTTATTTAAATAGAACACTCCTCCTTGAATTTTTTTCACACAAGCAGCAATTTTCACATCAACATTGTCTCTCTCATTTAAATTTTTTTCCAACCTTCTCCAAAATTCTTAAATTTGTAATGGCCTCTAAACAAAGTCATTATATTTATCCATGATCTGAACATTACGATGTATTGTTGATACAAAATGTTTATAAATCACAAACAATATGAAAGAATTAGGTAATTTAAATTTTACGTATTTTAAATGACTTATGCATGAAATATATTACAATTGATAAAATTTTTGTTGGCATTTTAAGCAAAAACTATTGAGTTGTCACCGTGTTAGAAACTTAATGTCCGATATTAATAAGAGGGATGTGTTATGTAGCAACTAGCAAAATGTAATTTCTTTGGGGGTCATATGATTAGACATCGGTCAAAGATAAAGACAGAGATTTATACTTTTTATTTGAGTATCAATAAAACTGCAATAATCTATGAATTATGAGACTTTAGAAAAATGGGTATAGTTTGTCAACTTATTTTCTGACATTTAAATCAATAAAAAACTTTTAACAAGTGAATTAGAGAGAAAGAGAGAAGTGAGAATTGGGGTATTAGGCTCTGCAAAAATTTTTTGAGCAAGAGATATTTTAGAGGATAAATTTTAGACCTCTTTAGTTTATGTTAAATTTTATGGAATTTATATTGAATCTTGAAGGTTTTAAAGATCAGCAAATGATCAAATATTTTAAATTTTAGATTAGTCAAAAGATATCTTTAAATTGTTAAGAACTTAGTATTTATAATGGTACTTGACATTTTATGCCAATTTTCATAGAATTAGATAGTCATTCTCGAGAGGATGAGTAGCAAGTAATTTTTTCAAAAAGGAGTTATTGATTGTGATTGACATATGGAAGATACTCATTATCTTAATCAATCGTCCAAAGTAAATTGTTGTACGCACGTTCATGATCATGGGTCATGGAAAACAGTTCCTAACTTCATGATCGTAGAGATTATGGATGCCTATATTCCTGATTACTTATCACCAAATGATATAGAATTTTGACTAAGTATGGAAGTCAGTTGTTTTAGCTAAGTAGCTCGACTCTCTTTAATATTTCATTCTGGATACATTCACCGATTAACCTCTTTAATATTTCATTCTTCAGTCACCCGATTAACTGGCTCACAGTTACATGACTTATGGCTGAAACTTGTTTATTAGGCTTTTATCTGGGTGGCTCGCGCTCAGACTGAGTTATCGTTACCTCTACAATTGACAATGTGGACTATCCATTTGATCTACGGTTTGTGTCGACAGAGTAGTGGTTAGATTGAATTTCTATTGGATCCAACTACCCTCCACTGCCCCCAGATTCAATTGACATTGCAACTTTTGTACTAGATTTGCAAATTATTTCAAATGTACACTATTTTGGAAAATAGCTTTCTGAAAATATATTGTTTGAATGACAGATGTCATTACCGTCCGTGAGATTGTTGGAGGAAAGACGATCGGGCGAATTAACTGCGTTTGGCGATAAGGTTTCAAATTCTCGTTCTCCTGCAAATGATGAAGAAACGTTCGTATCTTCATAAGAAGTTTGAATTTCAAAAGATCTTCAGAGACTATAATTTCCCAAGTTTACCTTTGATTATAACCACTTGAAGATGATTCAAATTACTATCATGAGCTTCCCATCTCATTCGAATCCTCGAACCCCGGTTCAACCACAATGAAAACCCCTGGAACAGAGGAATCAATCCCCAAAACAGAGTGCCAACTTAGAATTGTTCACACAATGAATCAATTTAGCTGTTAATTTTTTTATTAAAATTAATTCCCTAAAATTAATCCCCAAAGCAGAGTGACGACTTTGAAAAGGGAAAATTTATCAATTTAATTCACACAATTTAAGTTAGTTAATTTTATACTCATCTAAAATTTAACTTTTTTATTCGGAAATTATAAGAATAAATCAATTTACCTATTGAAATTATTCTTATCAAACTTAATATACATTAACAGAGTCATGTCCAATCTTTTGTATGCATTGATAAAATCAATGGAAACGCAAGACACAGTGCCCACATAGAAAAGGCCAAAATTGCCATATTGTTCAAATATTTTCTAGTTGAATTATTTTTATACTGATGTTTAATTTGAGTTAAATTTATTCTATACTTGAAAAAGAATCAATTTTACCAATGGAGAGTTTTATCAAATTTGTACAATTTAAGTCTAACTGGCATAGAAAATCGATGACTGTGCACACTTAATCACCAATAATGTATTATTTCCATAAAATCATGTGCAATTTGTTAAGAAAAATGTGAATTGATAAAATCAACTCAAAAAATTATAGGCAATAGATAAAACTAACCCAATAATAGAATCCAATCAACTCGAAAAAAATAGGGATATATGTCCCCTGGATTTATAGATTAGAAAATTAATATTTACCTGGGAATTGTAGGATCCAACGATCAGATATTTAGAAATTGTCCAGTTAGCTTCAGAGCTCAATTCAGGCATGTCATTGAATCCATAAATCAAAGCGCCCTTCTTATCTTCATCTCTCACTTCAATCTGCTTCACAAACAGGGGACTTGCCTTCACCAGCCGCGACGAGCTTGGCCCTAACACCATCCGATAGTTCCCATAATATCCATACTGCAGGCTCATCGAAACTGCAGGAAAAAATTAATAAATAAACAGAGAAAGTGTTTCAGCTTGGATCAAAACAAGAACAGTAGTTGCAGAAAAAAAATTAAATAAAAAAACAATTTACATGCCACAAATCCAAAGAGCTAAAGGAGCAAGCAAGCGAGTCCAGCAGTCTCGCCACTGTACAGGAGGAACGGCCGAGGAGAATCCTGGACTGAACATGGCGGATTCTCGAGGGGATGAAGGGGGAGGAGAGAAAGAGAGGGAGTTAAGAGACGGAGAAATCTGGGAAGAAAAACAGCTAATGATTTTCGAAAACAGAGGAAAAATGTTGAATGTGGACTGGTAGATGTGAAGAGTTGGCAGCATTTAAGCTTATCGATTTGGTTGAGTTCAACCTACTCTTCGTAGAAATTAGCGGGTATTTTGAATTGAAGATTCGTGCCTTTTGACCGTTCGGTGTTAGCGGTATCGTGAACGGAATTGCTGTTGCACAACGGACAAATTGCAGAATTTTGAATTAAAAGAAAATTGTTAAATTTATGTCACATTTATAATTATTTTATAATTCACTCACACGACAAATTCTAATTATTTTATTTTTATTGTCTTTTGATAAATAAATTGACCATAAATAAATAAAATATCTGTCAAATTAAAATAAATGTCTTAACCTTAATTATTTTTTAAAGCTTAAACATAAAAAATTTAATTAAAATATAATTTAATACTTTTACACATATGGCTAAAATATAGAAAAATAGGGAATCGAATACTAAGCAATTATTATTATTTTTAAATAATACTTTTACTAATTTTTATCAATGTGCTCTTATTCTAAAATAAAACTTGACACTGTATAAAGTTTATAGTAAAATAAGAATTAAAAAAAAAAAGAGAGAATAAAACTAAATTAAAGAAGCTTATTTAAAGATTTTTTTTTTTTGTTTTGTGTTTTATACTGATTTGAAGCAGTATTATGCCAATTATAAAGAGTTTTATATTACACTGTGTTCTAAACTAAATATCAACAAATATTTAATCATTAAATATTTTAATAATTAGACCTTATTAGAATTAAATTCGAATCAAATACAGATCGGGTTTAGATAAAAACACAAGTCACTCAAGCTAAAAGCCTTAGCCGTGTTTGTTCATAAGCCAAACCTAACCGATTTGAGCTAGTCAGTAGATATTTATTAATAAAATAAAGTTATAATATTACATTTGCGATTTGCTGTCAAATTTATTCCAATTCTAAGATCTCGAATTGAATTGTTATATCAATATTGATTCAATCTGAAATTTTAACATAGGGAAGTAAAAAAGGAAACTCTTTGAATTTAGAAAACAAAATTGAACCTTAGTAATTGGGAATTGTTGTTCACACAAGGAATTTTTTTTCAGGCGAATTCAAAATTATTCAAATTGTATAATCATCACTTATTAATATTGATAAACTACCCAAATCAATTTGATTATAATTTAATTCTTGATATTCATATGTAGAGAGTTCATATTCTTCAGTCATTAGTAAATAATTTGTTGGACAATACTCAACACAATTACCACAAAATATGTAGATTCTGAAATCAGTACCATTTAGTTAGTCTATACATATTTAAATAGTTTTAGTTACCCCTGTATTTTTTGATAAGAATCAATATGATTTTTATAAGGTTTCTCGTTCGAATGAACTTTAATGGGATCTATAGAAACAATATCTTCATTCATAGGATCCCAAATATCTAGATCAACTGACTATTTCGATATTTATTAATCTTAATACTTTAATAGGATATATAGTGTAAAAATCCATCGAGATTTATTGATATTTTTTATCGAATAAATCAAAAACACAATTTTTTTTTTTTTTTTGCTTCTATTCTATCTACATTTTTTTATATCCATGAATATTTTTATTTTTTTTTGTAGTACTAATCTAACACAAGTTTTTTTTAATACTTTACTTAGATTTTATATTATTTACATTTTCTATTTATAAAATTAATATTATTTTTATTTAGCCATTTCTATATATTTCTTTTTCTTTTATTTTCATTCTCTTTCTAATTGATTTTTTTTTTCTTTCTAGATTTTCTCTTTTTAACATAGATAATAACAAGAGTATAGTGAACAAATATAATTCCATAATAAATAATTATTTCTCTTTTGATTGATTTGCACAATTTTTTTCTTGGGATTTGCAATCTTGATAAAATCAGTTCTCTTTGTTCAAATAATCATTATTATTTCATTATTATCAATAAAATTGAACAAATATTAATCATTAATCCGTGATAATCCAATAAACAATGGTCAATAGCTTAATCTTACTCTTTTCTAATACAATAAAATTACTTCAGTATATTTTCTCTTTTGGGTCAGAATAAATATATTTTTTAACCATTTCTTTAAAATTCAAAGTGGATATTTCAGTACAAATTTCAATAATCAATTATTTTGATTTTACATATTGATCATTTTAAACTAAAAGAAATTACCAAAATTTGAATGACGCAGTTTAGCTGCCATGGTAAATAAAATTTCCATGAACAAGTCAACCTAAGCAATGCAGCAGGAGGTACCTATATCTATCCAGTTAGGTGTGAGTTCTTTCAACTTTCTTCCAAATAAAAGGGCTATTGCTTAGGAACCGTGCGAGATGAAAGTCTCATACACGTTTTTGAATGAGAGAAAGAATTGAGAAATCCTCTTTTTGTCTTTGACTCTCTCACTTACTAGATAGCCAAGTGCGAAGCGGATAACTGTTGAAAATATCAAAGTAGTAAGCCCACTCTAAAATGAGTGCTCTCCTATTTTAACTTTTTCAGAACCTTTAGTAGCACAATTGAGATAGTGAGGGTAATAAAAAATCATTATATGAAAAATGGTTAATTATATAAAAATATAATCCATTAAAATATTTTTCAAACTTAAAATTTATTTAAAATAAAAAAAATATACTTATAAAAAAATTATAATACAGGCCAAAATTTTCGTATATTGAAATATTATTGGGTGATATAGCGTTTAATCCATACATTTATTCTTCTATAGACCTACCAATGTGAATGAATAAGGTGACAATGGACTCCGCATCAACATAAATGGTTTTTCAAAGATGTCCCTACTAACAAACATTGGGAAGGAGACACTACAAACAATTCAAGGTAATTTACTACGTGAAAGCTCAGATTCAAAATGCCCACCACATAGAGAAAGATCAGAGGGGAAGATATGAAAGCTGTGAACCGTGACGACGACGGTCTGCATCAAAAATTACAAGAACCATGGCCGTCATCTAACAGAGTGTAAGGCTATTAAGAAGATTTAATGTTGGTTGATTACAGTATTTAACAACATGAAGTAGTAGTTGGGCGTTTGAAGAACTGAATCTGGCAAAGTCTACAGAGAGGAGAGTTCTTGCTTAACTTCAGACACCAACACTGTTCTGTTCTCAGCGAGATTTAACAGCAATAAGTCGACGTTTAGCTTAAAAAAGTGCAATAAAGGGGTAGAGCCACAAGCATTGAGGGGGTGACAACCCCGATAGATAGACCATATTTATGAAAGTAATTCCCAAAACTCATTCAAATTCAGAGGTAGTGAACAAGCCGCTTGCTTCCAGTCTGCAGCAAGTCAAGACAGAAAATGAAAGTTGAAAGTAGTAAAGGGAACCCAGGGTGAATATGAAGCAGCCAAGAAAAAAAAATAGAGCACCGCCGCCACATTTTCAGTGACAAATGAAGCCTTCATTATTTGGACGATGGCTGTCTTGACCTCATCAGCAAAACTAGGCTGATAGATTCGGGTGCTTCTTCTTATCATCTTGCTTCAGATAGTTAATTCTTCTCATCCGACACTAAAGAGTACCTATGGCAATTAGCTTGGAAGACGACATTCAAGAGCTTCCATCATCTTGCTTGATGTAGTGAGTTCTTCTTATCTATTACTTACAGATTAACTAGAGCTTTCAGGTTGGAAAACGATGCTCATCCAAAATTTATTGGTATGGGGGATGTCATCCTGGAAGCCAACACTAGTTGTAAGTTGGGCATTTAAGACTGTCACATATTTCAAACATATTTGGTCACTTGTAATTTCACCTAAAAGCTAAATGGTTACGGCTATAAAACTACTGAGGCCATTGGAAGCGGAAGCACTTCAGGCAAGCTCCAATTGCATCCTGTAATGACAGAGAACGTTATGATGCAAGAAAAAAGCTGCATAAGGGAGAAGCTGGGTGCAGTGCAAACTCCTCGACGACCTAGCTATGGCACAAACAGTCAGGACACCTGAGCTACAAGGGCTCACAAATCCTAACAAGAAGCCGCTGCATTCCTAAGGTTCATACACATGACATCTCAAAATGACACCCGGAGTGAGACATTCAACTAACCAAGCCTGTAATAGGCAAATTAATCAATGCCATCATGATATCCTGCCCCTCATGGAATGTGAGAAGAGTTTTACAGAAGGTTTGTAAGGCTTAAATTCTCACCGTTTCGAGCCTGAGTGAGCGGCAGTAGGATTTTTCTCGCTACTAAGCAGAATTTCTCCTACTGCACCGATTTTTGAGGAAGGATGGAAGCTGAAGTGGAAGTCAAATTCCACCCGCCAGTGAGCGGAATTACTCAGCATTGTCATGAATTTGTTGTGCTTAAAAACAAAAATCTGTCTTCAGCCTTGCCAATTCCAGTTGGCAAAATTTGCTTATATACTGAAGCAGAAAAGCTGCCAATTTTAAAGTTCCAGGGAAAGTAAAAATTGAAATTTAAAATTTTGCTACCGATTCTTCCATTGCCCACCAAGATGAGTGGCCAAGGGCCCCGAAAAGAAACCTTTGTTGTAAGGTGGTCTGTGCTTAGGGTCATTATGGTCACATTTAGATAGATTGGCACAAGAAATACAAGTACTTTTTCAAAGTTTAAGCGGTATTGTCTGGCATGTATTAAACACTGATACTCTCCAGATACATACCAACACTTGTCCAATTGTTTTTTTTTTAAGTTACACGTTTAGATATGCTTCGGATACATCCGGATATGATTTAAACACAATTTAGCACATTTCTTTTCAATTTTTTTATATTTTATATTTTTTAACAAGCACAAAGTATAAAATCATAAAGTTAAAATATAAATATTATTTGATATATAAAAAATTACTAATATTAACTTTTATCTTAAATTATTAAGTTATATCATTATCATTGTTATATTATGATAGCTTGCTGGAGTTATTTCTTAACTCATTTATATTAGCTAAATTGCTTATTTTACTGTAATTTTTTTGGATAAAAAAAATATATATATATTTATTACTAATTTATTGTAAATAGTGATATTTATTAATTAAAAAAATAATAAATCATAATTTTAATTAATCTGTCTCCAACGTAATGTCCTTATTTCTATATATCAATATCCTATCTTTCTAAGAGACATGCAGTAAGCGTGAATTGGGTATTCAATTAACTTTTGTTAAGAAGATGGTTTGCCACTTGTAAGTAAACTTGAACCAAAAACAATTATCGAAAACGCAACAATATAATTAAGAAATCAAACTGAATCCCATAAAGAGGAAGTCAAAACACAAGAAAATCATGATCAAAGCTCAAGACTGTTTGAATTCATAGCAATTATCACTGATACTGGTCTGATTTAGCCCCAACCAATTTGCTACAGACCGATCCAGACTCGAATGCAATATCAAACATTCAAATTTACATGAGAGGCAAATCAAATTTCTAATAAAAGAAATAAACAACGTTCAGGGAGAAACAAATTTCTTTTGGTACCGTTTTGGATTTTAGCGACGGCATCTCGGAGAAACTTCAACAGGTCACCTGCCGGCTTGATAAATTGAACTGGCAGAGGAGGCTGGACGACGGTGTTAGCTTCAGGGATAGGCTCGGCGGGCTCAGAAGTACGAGTGTAAGGAGGAGACAGAAAGACGGTGGAAGGTCCGATCTTATGTATCAACGATGGTGGTGGTGTGGGACCCCTAGGGAGTGCCATTTCCACACGTCGAACAATAGTGGGAAGAGGAAGGGAAGAAGAACGAGAATAAGAATGTTGGAGCGTGGAGTGTAGAATTCGAAGTTTTTGGCGAGTTCGGTGGATTTCAACTCACCTTCAAATCTTCAGACTCAGAAGTGTAGAATTGTTTTTTATCCAAATTCGGGATCTAGATTGGTATTTGAATGTCGAATTGCTCCTTCGAACCTTATTATCAGGATCTAGCGCAAAACAACAATTAACAAAGGGAAAGAGAATATGGAACTTAATTATTGGTATATTTTCTGACTTTCAAATTAAGAATGAAATTGCAGGACATGATAAATCTAATTACTTGAACACAGCCAAAAAAGGGAAACAACTTATTTTTCTAATCATCAATCCTCTTTGAGATCTTATCAGTAATCAGTTTGCAGTCCACAATCCTGAATCTAGACGAGAGAAAGGGAATACCTAGGTATCTAACAGAGGTATGACCTAAAAGACCCGAAAAGAGACCAAAACAATCCTTAAGCACCGAAACAGAACACCGGTCAGCGCCTGAACAGAGGAGTAAATCATTCACAAAAGATATCATCGTAATCTCAGATTGTTTACGCTTCTAATGATAAGAAAATTGTACATCCTCCTTAGTCCTAACAGCAACAATACCATGAAGCATTTTTATCACAATGGTAAAATAAAGAATCCCACCATCTCCCTGTTGATAGAAAAGAATCCCACCGTCTCCCCGTTGATAGCAACAGAGAAGGAAGTGGTGGAGATACATTAACCAACCTAATTTATGAAGCGATTCAAGAATCCCATAAAATGCATAGCATATAAAATAAAGTTCCATTCTACCATGTCATAAACCTTCTGGAAATCAATTTTCAGAGTGTATCTCGGTTGTTCCCTCTGCAAATGGTGCTGGGCCAGAAGAATATTATTAGCAATACTCCTACCAAAGACAATGGCCAACTGAGAGAAATGGACCGATTCCAAAAGTAGCATTTTAATACAGCTGGCAAGAGGTTTGAAAATCATGTTGTAAATTACATTGCAATAAGAAATGGGCCTAAAATCATATGGTCATATAAGTGCGCCGATGTGTGAACTTTTAGGACGAGGCATATGAGAGTGATGTTGAACTACTTAAAAAGCTTGCCCAAGGAGAAAAAATCTATCACTGCTTCAACAAATAGCGAGCTAATAGAATCCCAAGCTTTCTTGAAGAACATGACCCATCGGAATCAGGAGTTTTATCTGGCAATACTAAACAGACAGGACTGTCTCCTCCTATCTGATTGGAGCCAACAAGGAGCCCTGTTCATGGGAATTAGTGGTCATCCCATGCTCCTAGATCAAGGAAAGAATCCTACCCTTGTTATTCCTTTCGGCCACTATATGGAAGAAGACACTAGAGCACATATCACCATCTCTCAGTCAATGGACTTTGGCCTTCTGCCCAATAAATGAGGATTTAGAAGTCCTAGCTAACCAGTTCACACTTTTGAGAGCCCTTTCTCTCAATAAGGGCTTAGACCCGTGGATTAGGAGGTATTCGGAGTGACAGAGATCTAGATCCTTTCGTGTATAGAGGTCAGCCTCGAAATATTCCCCATCTCAATGTTAAGGAAGCTTGCAAACAAGCCTAAACATAGAGACCCAACCACCCTTGCACTCCAAGCCTCCTAGACAACCAAATAAAAATGAGGAGGGGAACACGAGAAGTTATTGAATTTGAACATACCTTACTTGACAGCTAAAGAGCCCTCATCCGAGATGACACAAGAGGAGTAATCAAAGATACACGAATTGGGAAAAAGAGCAAAAACCTAGGTCAACTGATCAACTGCCCTCCATTGATAAGGATCTAATCCAATTTGCAAATAGACGATGCATGGGCATTTCTCCTATTGCTCCAAGTAAAGAAACAACCCTTGCAAGTGAGATTGTCAAGCCCATAGCTAAGGATATAACCATCAAAGTTCCTAGCAGCAGAAGCTTCAAAGAGGCCTTCAATCATCTCATATTCATTTCTAATGGCATTAAAGTCTCTTAAAACTACCCACAAAATAACCTGAGAGGAGGTGACAACATCCACAAAGGAAGACCATAATTGGCGCTGCAAAGAGGCCTCATTAGCACTGTAGTGTAGTCAGTAAATTACACAATGAATAATCTGATCCTCCATAAAAATAATCTGAAGATACAGTACATTTACCTTACTTTCACACTATTAAATATAAATTTAAAGGAAAAAATTGTATTAAATTTAATTTTTATATTATATTTAGAACGTTAAATTTATGTTTAATACTCTATATAGTAAAATGTGACCTTTAGACCCCATCAGTGAGGTGTAACTTTTCTTGTTTTGTTTCGGAGTCTTTGTCATTAATTGATAATCAGAATAGAGTTGTCTACTACACAAATACGTAAAATAAAATATTTTAAAAAATATTTTTAGATATTTATATTTATTTTTATTTTATGGACTTATTAATATATTTACAAATAAATTACAGTTCATTTATACCGTTGGGTTCTAGGACTAGGGACTTGTTGATAAGGCCCAAGCATCGCAAGGACCTAATGGGCCCAAGAGGCCCAAGTGATAAGGCTAGCCCAAGTAGCGTGATAAAAGGCCATAGAAGCCCACAGACCAAGGTTGGCCGCAAGAGGCAACGTCCCAGGGATTCAACAAGCAACCCCGCCAAACCGTACGACGAATGGCGGTCTGCGGACGGGACTGATCGCTGCAGATGTGACTTCACGGAAAGATAATCAAGCATATGCACGTCTCGCTCCTGATAACAAGAACAGAGTAGGTAAAGTAGGTAACCGACTTCAGCATGTATCAGCGCCATGTGGACAACTAATCAAAGATGATTCAAACGCTATAAGTATCCCAACTATGCATAAAAGAAGGGGGGAGAAAAAAGGAAAAAAGGGAAAAGAAAGAGAAACAGGCTTGTACCATTTTGTAACTCGTCTGTAACCCAGAAAAGTATAGTGAGATCGGTTCTCGGACGCAAGTCCCGTGGTTTTCCCAACCTTATTCACAAGGTCCACGTAAAAAAATCCTTTCTCCATTGTCCTTGTACTCACGATACCTTTCTTTCATCTACATATTAAACTCTATTGCTATTGGATCTTCGTCCAAGCCGAAGCAAGGATCCGAGGACGCAGCATATACAATAATGCTAATATTAATATTAATATATATTAATATAAATGTAAAATGTAGTGGGCACCTATTCGAGAGAGATGGCGGCTGTGGAACTGCCAAATGGCTAATACACCCACTTGATAGGCAAAGGAAAATATAATAAATCTAATATCTCCATTTTAATGCATATAGTAACCAGGAAGTAATCAAATATATTTCAGAATTCATCTCAACTTTATACAAAATAATAAGTAATTTGACATAAGTATCATTTTAAAAAAAAAAAAAAAAACAAAGGTCGAACCAGTTAATACAATATTCCTTTCCCATGTTTGATAACAAAGTAAATTTAACACAAGCACACTGACAGGCTGAAATTAGGCTTACCCAAAAACCAGTACGCAAATTGATGTCAACTACCAACGCAGAACTCCTATAATCTAAACTTCTTAACATTTTTTCTACCTGTAACGGTCACGCGTAAAGGTGATCATGCCAAGGATCGTCCACCAGTGGTGACACGTAGAGCAGCCAGACAACCCTTGTGACAACAGAATAGAGACACCATCAAATGACCAACCGAACAGCAGCTGCTCGAGACAAATGTGCAACCCGGCTTCTGATGCTGACAATAGAAGATAGAACCACATGAAATGACAATCGAAAATACATAGTAGTGTTTCGGTTGCATCCTTAAAACACCTTTGGTGACATAGCCTTCCATTTATCCATCCATATGGACTAAATATGGAAATAGATAAATTGATGGATGCTGCATCACCGAGGCTGTCCAAATGGTGTATAAAGGACATCTCCCAAACATTTCACCAGAAAATATATGCAATCATAGATGAACCTTACATGCAAATTCAATAGAGAAGCAGTATATTACTCCCTTCTCCACTATATACATGCAAACCAGCGCTCCCTTTCTCTCTGCGCCACATTTTGTCACTTTGGCAGCTGCAAAGTCACTCAGCAATTTTTTTTTTTTTTTCACATATTGTTGTTGATTTCAAAGAATATGATTCCTTCTCCCTACGTTCTGATGATTCATCTGTGTCAATTTATTGAACTAGTTAAAGACAACTCATGGAGATCACTTAGCATCCAATCTTCCCCAGTTTGACCGCCGATAACTATGGTCCTAGTCCCTCCCACGACGCAAGTGCTATGCCCCCAAGCAAATCTCGGGGGTCGGCCGAGAACATTTAGGACCCTCCATGTTGGCTTTTCCTCAGTCGGGTCAAGGAGATAGAGCTGGGAGGCCGAGTGAAGACCAGCCATGGATCCGCCAAAGATCAGGACTCTGTCACCCAGAAGGCTCACAGCCACATGATCAAGCCTAGGAGGAGGAGCGACACCGGCAGGGTTCCCAGCACCAGGCATCCCGCTCCCAGTCACGCATCTCCAGCACGGCTCTTTCTCGCTCAAATCCATCGTGTACACATCGCTCGAGCGGAATCGAAGGGGCCCACTTTTAGCCAAACCCCCAAACATTAAAATCTTCCTGCCACCGTAAACCGATAATGTGTGACCTAGCCGAGAAGGCGGGGTCCATGTGACTGGAATCTCTCTCCAAACAGGTTTCTCCATTGAGAGATCAAGCAGGAATGTATCGCTTAGAAGTACCCCAGAATCAGCACATCCGCCTGAAACTATCAACTTGGTTCCATCGAGCATGCAGGAGCTGTGCCAAGATCGAGGAAGTGGTGGGGCCAGTCCAGAGATTTCACGCCATGCTGGTTGTTTGGCATCTAAATCGAGGACAAATACATCATTCAGCAGGCCCTGCGTTCCACAGCCTCCAAAAACAACTAAACTAGAACCATTCACACAGGAAAGAGTATGGCCCCAACGACCGGGAGGAGGGGAACTCACTTTGACATGTCGCCACTCAGGCTTGCTGGAATTTAAATCCAACACAAAGGTGTCATTCATCGGCTGCATGTTGACCCCTTCTCCGCCAAACAAAACAACCCGACTCCCAACAGCGCATGCACTGAAGTTGCACCGTGAGGGTTCAACCAAACTTCCCACGGTTAACTTCCTCCATGCTGCCGCTTCAAGAGTGGTTAGTTCTCTTGCCAGCTGACCCCATCTGAGTCTTTTTGCCCCAGAAACAGTCTCTAAAACATGGGTTGTTTCACTACCCAAGGCATTCTGACAAACCCCTCGCCAGAAATACTCATTCTTCGTAAGCTCATGCAGCCGCCTACAAACAGAGCCAACGGCTGCAATATCCCTTGGTGTCAGCCGTGAAAGTATCTTCAAGGCAAGGACTTCATCACTCACCTGCAGTAACCCACAACCCCCATGAAAAGTACTTCTTTCGGTAGCATGAAAAGGTTGAAGCAAAGAAAAGCTAGGACAAAATTGATCAGACGATCTTGCAGACTCCTTCACTGCAAAACTAGGAAGCGGGCCCAGATCAATATCTGCCTCTGAAAACAACTGAATTGCAATAACATGAGTTATGGTTTCATCATCTCCATATATGGGGGTCAGCCGTAATCTGTTCATCAGTGCAGAACCATCTTTCCTAAAATTCAGCAATTCACCATTAAACTCTATGCCATCTTCAACGCATCTCCTTATTTCAGCAACCACGGCAGAATCCACCAATGGATGCCTTCTTTTAGCAAATGGCCCTCTATATTGCAAGAAGCGGCTGAAATTAAACATGTCAAACTAGTTCCAACAATTAGTAATCAATTTCACTGGATACATAAAGCACACTATAGATATACACAAAAATATGTTACTGATATGAATACTAGTCTTTCCAACTGATACAGCAACAAATAGGATTAAAAATAACCAGAGGAGGAAGCATAGGAATCATAAATCAAGCAAATCAAACCAGTCATAACAAACTATATTTGTGGTTGGTCAATCAGATGGTTAGATCATTTTCAGAAACAGATAAACAAAAAAGGAAAAAGCCATGATGAATTCATTATGGGGAAGGGAAAAGTAGACTGTCATAAGATGGACAGAAGAGAATAAAGCAACAACTACAGAGCTGCAATGGTTGGACCAGTTTCATCCCACAGTCCCTAGCTTTAACGTTAACACTTTAATGCAATGGCAACAAAACCACATATCATGTGTCCTAATCACTAGACAGAAAAATACTTATGAAATAAAACATGAGAAAAGACACTCTACACCATTCACATAGGTAGGCACCTAAACCATGTAAAAGAATAAGTTACCAACCCGATCCTCACAGTAGTATTTTTTTGTGGGGCCGGGGGAAAAATCCCGGTTTCCAACTTCTTCAAAACCTTCAAAACTAGTAAACAGATACAGATTTTACGATGAGAAGACAGAGGGGTGAAGGACACATGGAACAAGTTGAAATGAGAAGGAAATTTTCATGGAACTCTTTTTACCCTTTTAGACATGCACCAGTGGATCCCCCATAGGCATGATAAGGATCCTTCTAATATTCTCGCCCTCTATATTGTAGTAATCTTTTGGACATGTTGACACATAATAACAAGGCTGCTCTATAGCTTCCTTGGAATATTTTCCTGAGACAAAACATGACACTCCCATTATTGGCAAAAATATTCCTCTATAAGCAAGACAAATTATCTAAGATTCTCATTAAGAAAACAACAAATGTTTTTTTTTCTTTCATAGAAGTGCATTTGGCACTGGACGGCCTAAATTCTGGCTCTTCTGCTGGGCACACAATTTGTATAATGAACTGCCGCTACAAGAATTTTGGTATCCTATAATTATGAGCTTATTTATGAAGAATTGATTTAGCTATGGGGAATGATTTGCAGGAACATGTAAAAATCATGTCATAGAAGAGAAGCGTAAAGGTGAGACATGGAGAGCACTGAGGTGGAAGAATTAAAAACAAAAAAAAAAAAAAAAAAAAAAAAGGGAGAAAGATAAAATGAGGAACGCTGTATTTGCAGTAGATCATTTATTATCTTGTGTCAAGTTTGTCAGGTTAGTATTAAGTA
This sequence comes from Nepenthes gracilis, assembly GCA_033239525.1. NCBI lineage: Eukaryota > Viridiplantae > Streptophyta > Magnoliopsida > Caryophyllales > Nepenthaceae > Nepenthes > Nepenthes gracilis. The sequence goes on along the minus strand of BSYO01000016.1, from coordinate 13,799,496 downwards.
CAACTAGGACTTATTGGAAGACTTACAAGGATGAGTAAATTGTGAGGTTAAGAGTTATGAGAGAGAGTTGAAGGGCAAAGATGTAGATGAGCGTTGTGAGTCTTGTGTGCAGGTGGAGATTGTCAATCAAGTGTTAAAGGAATAAGCTCAAATTTAGGGAGGATTTGAATAAGTATCCCACTCTTCTCATTTGTGGACATAAGCCATGTCAGACGAACCACATTAAACAGCCGTGTATTTGCCTTGATCTTGGTTTGCTTCCATTGGGTGTGTGCATTGGTAAGTGACTTTTCCAAACAAGTGGAATCAGAGACAGGTGCAAGGCACCCGGTTTCATTTCTGACAGTCAATGGAAGACTGACGTTGCCAGGTGGTGTGGCTGCAAACTGAGGGGATTTGATAGTGTTACCGAGTTGAATATTAGTTCACATTCAATAATATCTTCCCCATCATTGATGATTTCATCAGAAAACATAGCAGGTGAAGATTGTAGGCAAAGATGACCACAGGAAAATGATGCATGCGGATTCAAAGTTTGTTTGAAGGAAGAACTTTGCGGATTGAAGAAAGTTTTTTTGCAAGTTAGCAGCTTAAAGATTTCTAAGAAAGGAGGACAAATGATGGTTTGAGATTGGATTAGGCATTTTTGAATCATGAAACCATTGCTTGGGGAGAAAAACTGAATTATACAGCTCAAAGCGTACATAAGGAACAACCCTTTGACCCTTCAAGAGAAAACTTATGGCATCGGCAAGGTAAGGGTGCTTTTCAGCTTTATGGCTGCTATTCTGCTCAATATAGCACTAACAGAGTCCGTATCATATCGAAGAGTATACTATAATCTAAATTTATAAACAAGGAGGTAGAACCCTTGCTTTAATGTGCACCTTCATATTAGGGTAGTCATAGGTTCCCCGATGAATAGATTAATACTTAACAGTTTTCAGGAAGTTACAAAGAAATGTAAAAGATAATTGGATGTTGGAGGAAGGGGGAGATTTGTCTAGATGCCCAAAAAAGTTACGAAGAAGAATCATTTCATGTATAGTGAATTCTTTGTGGGCTGAAGTTATATTATGCCATTGAAGAGAAGCACAGCCATGAAAGCTAAGAAGACATGCAGATGAGCACCGTGACAGAGATTATAAAAAAAAAAAAAGGAAAGAGATTAAAATTAGGCATGTTTTGTTTGGAGTAGATTATTTATTTTTTTGTGTCAAGCTGTAAGTTCCCTAATGAGTAGAAGTAGGATTTATTGAGAGGCTAATAAATATAAATGTACTTTGAGGTTAAGAACAGTATTTGAAGAGCAAAGATGTAGGTGATTACTAGGCTTGTGCGCAAGATTGAAAGCACCAAGCATATGTTGGTAGGGTGGGCTCAAATCCAGATGAAGGATTTGAATGGGTATTCCATCTCATAACCTGTTCTTTATAGATGTCAATGGATCTATTCTCATCAGTGAATAGCAATGTGGGTCAAACTACATTACATTGTGGTGTATTTTATTTGATCCTAGTTTGTTTCAGTTGCATGCTGGGGCAGAAATTGAATTTTCCCAACAAATTTCACACAACACCTACCCTCACGTCATAATTTACCTGAAAAAACCCTACATTTCCTAACCACCATCTGAGACAGAAAATCTGTATCTGAAAAGCCTTCTCTAAACATCCCATATCTTAGGGGCATAAATACCAATTTCATTGAAAGTTCTGTCATTCAGTTATTCCTGTTTTCTGTTATTTCTGTTATTTACCACCTCTTCCATTTCTTTCTGTAGCTGAATTGCGTTAGTTCATTACATTTTCCCTCCATTAAATTGCGTGCATGTGTACCGGTTGTCTCTGCTATATAATTCATTTATACAATCATGAAATACAACTGGGAGCAGAATTCTTCATTCATCTGGTTTCTACTCGACCACCTTGTTCTTGCTTCTGTGTTTCCAACTGCAGCAGAATTCATTTCCTAACCAACCCTTGTCATCTTCACCATAGTGACAATCTTGGAATCCAATTGGTATCTCAATTTCTCACTGAACAAAATTATATATCTGAGGGTAGATCTATGCTTATGGCCTTGAGTGCTGAGAACATGATTGGATTTGTGGATGGTAGCTTGGAGCATCCATCAGATTATTTTGATCCTCTACATGGACCATGGAACAGATGTAATGATATTGATGCTTCTTGGATTCTCGACTCAGTTTCAAAGGAATTTGCACAGGGCGTGATTTACATGGCGTCTGCCCATGCGATTAGATTGAGCTCGAGGAAAGGTTTGGTCAAGGGAATTGACCAAGAATCTATCAACTTCAAAATGCCATACCTTCAATATCTCAAAACAATGGATTGGTTAGTGCTTATTACACAAAACTCAAGAGTCTTTGAGAAGAACTGGCAAATTACAGACCACAACCTTACAAAATTGGTCTCTAATATCAGACCCAGGACTAAGTCCGGCAATTTCTAATGGACTTGATGATGCATACTCATATTGGAGGACAAATTCAATAGATGAATCCTATGCCATCTGCGAATAAAGTGTTTTCCCTTGTAGTGCAAGAGGAAAGGCAGAGGGAAATTGCTTCTGCCTCTGAAAGAGTTTCGAATTTGCAGCCCTTGCTAGTAAATCTCTGTATCAAAGTTCTCAGTTTCAATCTTCTGTGAATGAACATGGTTCAAAACAGTAGTATTGTCGAGGAAACCAAAAGGATAGGTCAATTTGTCACCACTGTGGCATTACTGGTCATATAAAGGACAGATACTATACACTTCATAGCTTTCTAAAAGATTTTCAATATCCCAATGGAAACAAATTAGAAAATCGGGTTTCAAGTCCTCTTCAGATTGACCAGAATACAGTTGATTTCAAATTGGAAACACTTCTTTCTACCAGAACAATGTCATCAACTTCCTGCTTTCCTCAATTGCAACTTGATGGCAAACAAGCAGCAATTGCAATTCAGAAAATGGCATCAGGATCTGTAAGCCAGGCATAGGCCATTCATACATCCAATTCTGTCATCAAACCAACCCCCAAAAAAAAAAAAGGTCCTTTTCAGGTACCTCCACTTGTGCATCAAAGTTTTTTTTTTGCTCAAAACTAAAGTTCTGCTCCACAGATTATAGATACAAGGGCTACCAATCACATGGTTTGCTCCACCTAATATTTCGATTCCTCTTTTATTTCTGTACATACTTCTGTGAAACTGCCCAATGGAATAATACCATCTATTACACATGCTGGTAATGTCAAAACTATCCAACAATTTGACATTAATCAATGTCTTAGGTGTACCTTCCTTCAAGATCAATTTGATTTCTACTGGTAAGCTAACTTCTTTGCACAACCATTGCCTGTTTTTCTTATCAAACATGTGTTTCATCCAGGACCTATACACATGGAGAACGACTGGATTGGGGATACTTGAAGATGGTCTTTACTGTCTTCAGCAAAAAAATGGTCAAGATGCAAATGATAATCAGTCTCAAATTTCTTGTCAAGATGAATCCACTTCCTCTGTATAACTCGGCATTGTCTCAAGAAACAAATTGATCTTTCGCATTATAGGCTAGGACATTTGTCAAATTCTAGACTTCCTATTTGCATAAATCAGCACCTGATGTATTTTTCCATTCTCAGAATTCGCATGGTACTGTTTGCCCTTTGGCAAAACAACAATTTTCACCTTTTCTTCAAGTAATTATGCTTCCACTCGTGCTTTTCAACTAGTACATTGTGATATTTAGGGCTCTATATCTATGTTTCTAGAAATTGTTACAAATATTTTCTCACTTAGTGGGCAACTCTGATAAAGCTACTTCTCAAACTAATTCTTTGATTCGAAATTTCTATATCTTGGTGGGAAATCAATTTGACATTAAAGTTAAATGCCACAGATCTAATAATGAAGCAGAGTTGCAGCTTAAGACCTTTTGTTGAGTCTCGGCAATATTGGAGGCATTGAATAAACAGTTGTCGTAGAACATTTGGTTGGTAATGGTTAATAAGTCTTTGAGCAAAGGTTGTTGGATAAGGGCGGTCATTGCTACATGAATGGTTAAGGGTTTGGTTACATAACTAGATGGATCAGTTGGTTTATAGTGATGGAAGTCAAGGGTGATGGTTGGTCTAGTTTGGTTCGAATGGCATCCTTAAAAGATAATGGTAATCACAGAGGGTTGCAAATTGATTGAATACTGGGATAGTTTTTTGTGGTACAGGCATGTCATAATCTTTGGTAGATTGTTTAGTTGGGGATGAAGGTGGTTGAAAAGACTTGGCTTTGTGGCTTGCTTTATGAGGCATGATTATCTGGTAAAAATTTTCTTGTTAAAAAATCCAGTAAAGAATTTGAACTTTCTTAAATAAATTCTTTATTAAATTAAAAAAACGGATAAAATTGCTTGCCAGTGAGCAAAAATTTGTTTAGAAACAAGATTTTTAACATATTTTTGTAAAACATCTTTGACATCTTTGCAATCAATGCGAAAAGAAATTTTTTGTCATATAGATCATCTTAAAATTTGGAAATGCATAAAACAATGGATAAAATTTCCTTTTTAATAGTTGAATAGTTCTTCTAAGGGCCGAGCCATAGCCTTGATTGAAAACGAATGATTTGTGTATGTGCCTTAGTGCCTAATTGTTGTTTAAAGATACCCACAAATCCTAGATCAAAGGCATCAATTTCAACTAGGCATTAGGTTGTGGAATGCCTAAGAAAGGTAAGTGCTGAGCTTGTTGTTTAAGACTCTTGATTTTATTTGTCTGTTCCTTCGTCCATGCCGTAGGATTTTTTCTAGAGCCTTTTATATAAAGATCCACAAATTTGCCAAAATTTAGGAATAAAATTTGCAATGTTTTAAGACATCGAAAGAATCATTGCAATTAATTTTTATCCTTAATTTCATTTGGAAATTTTGTTGCAAATTATATAAATCGTTGAATAGGAATGAGAGTATGCTAATGGATGTTAAAACCTAAGAATCTAACTTTTGTTTGGAATAATTTTATTTTTGAAGAAGAAACAACTAAACCATTGTTTTTTATAATATTTTAAAATTGTTGTAAATGTTTAAAGTGATAGTCTATTGTTTTGGAAAAAAAACTAATGCATCATCAATGTACACAATTATAAATTGAGTATATGGGTTGAATATTTGGTTCATAATATTTTAAAGTTTAGATAGTGCATTCTTTAGTCCAAATGGCATTACATTTGATTCGTAATGGCCAAATGAAACGGTAAACGTTGTTTTATATCGAACTTGTTCTTTGATATGGATTTGCCATAATCCGAAATTCATATCAAATTTTGAAAATATATTTGCATTATATGATTTGTTAATTAGATCTCTTTTGTTAGGTATTGGATATCTAATCCATTAAAGTATCTTATTAAAAGGTTTATAATTAATAACTAACTTTGGGATTCCTCTTTTTATTTTTGCCTATTTCATAACATAGAAAGCATAGTAACTCAAAGGAGATTTGGATGGTCTAATTAATTTTTTATCTAATAAATCTTGGATTTCTTTCTTATAATATTCTAATAATTCTTGGTTCATTGGACTAGGTTTGGCTTTGGTTGGTATTTTGGATTCATGAAAGCTCGATTCATAAGGTAAACTTACCTAGTGTTGTTTTCTATCCCAAAAGGTGTTTGGGAGATTTGCACATACTTCTTTTTTCAAATACTTGTTCAATATTTTTAATTTTGTTTTGTATATGAGGGTTTTCTAGTTGTTGTTCAATCCTTTCGTATTCTATCTCTTCTTGCAGATACTATATTTGTTTTTCTTTATTGGTTATAGCATTTATCTATTTGTATATTGATACAATTTGTAATTCTTGTATTTCTCTTTATTTAATAGGGTGTATAAAAGGAAAAAAGATATTGTTACCTAAAACCTAGGTTGAAAGTCCTTCTGATAAGGCAATGAAGGGGTAAATTTGGGTAAAGAAAGGAGTTCCTAGAATAATATCTTATTGAAGATCTTTGACAAGTATATAAAGTAGATCGAAAACAATGTCCTTGATTACAAATTGCCACATTTGTAAATTTATAATTGATATTTAGGTGAGAACCGCCTGTATGTAATTTCTCAATCGTTTTTTGATAATACTTAGGGGGTATTAAACTTTCTTGTATATAATTTTGATCAGCTCCTGTGTCTATGAAAGCTATCAATTTAAGATGGAATTCATTATTGATAACTAGAGTAATTTGGTAGTACCATTTTTTAAAATTTATTTTTGTTATTAGTTAGAGGTATTGTTATTCATTTTTTTGTTGATTTTCTTGGCATATTGGTTTCGAGGTTGATGGGAGTAGTAACCTTGTGTCTAATTGTAATTCATTAAGTTTTTGTTCTTGTAATTGATTCCGTAGGTCTTTTATTTCAGTTTTTAATTGCTTGATCTCATTTTGTATGTCTCCGGTAGTCACTTGTTTAAATAGCGACTGGGATGGATATTTTTCAAATACTTTTATTAAACTAAAAGGTTCAAGGTCTTTATATTTTTGTTTTTGCGTTAATAAATTTTTTAGTTTTAAATAGTATTGTTGTTTGATTTATGGATCCTCCATTATTGTAATTTACAGTCACATAAAAGTTGGAATCCATCTATTTCTTCTTCTTGGTCAGTTTTTAAATAGGAAGAGGAATTACTTGATTCATTTTCTTGAATTGTATAGGGTTCATCTACTTCAACCTCGTGTTGATATTCGGGCTCATTTGAGTCACTCAGTAATAAGGAGGCTAAGTTGTTACACATTTATTCATCATCTTTGAATAACTCATATTTTCTTTTCAAGTTTACATTGATTAGATTTGTGTACAAGTCGTTTACACTTCGAGCATATCATTTTGGACAGTTGACACTGAGATCTATTTACTTGAGTATTATGTTTGATTATCTTTTAATGACATTTCCTTTGGTTTTGACTTTGTTGGGTATATGAATTAGATTGCTTATACAATTTCTTAGAATATTTTGGTTTTGCTCTTGATGGTGCTCTTGGTCTATCTATTCCGTATTGTTGACAAAATGCTCCAAACTGAACTTTAAATTGTTTAAGATCTTTGTGAAATTTGGATTATTCCTTATGTTTTTGACATAGCTGCAGAACTTCTTTCTTGATAAACGAAAAAAGTTGGCCAAAGGTCATGTCATTCAAAGGGATGGCTTTGCCCTTGAAAAGATCAGTGAGTTTGGTGAGAATTCGTTTTGTAAAGAGAGTGGGTAACCCATTAACAAACTTTTCCTTCCATAAATGTTCATTACAATCACGTCTTCAAAATATATGGGCAATAAAGAAATCTTTATACCATCAAAAATCTTGAAGTGTAGGGCATCTAAGATTGAATATAAATATTTTTTAGCTGATTAATTCTTCTTTAGGGTTGCCAATAAATGCTTGACTTATTGTAACAATAAGAATTTCAATAGCATTTTCTCATTAGTCAAATTGCACTTGATCATTAGGTCCAAATAGTATTATTTACAATATAATCCCTTTGGTGTGGATGTAAAGCATTATCCCACCAAAATTTAATTATTCCCGTAAATCCAACAACTATGAATTTATAGGCTTGATGATTGCTTATATTTGTACGCGATATGCCATAACAGCCATGCCGATGTCATGGAGTAGGCATGCAATTTCATAATTAGATTTGCCACCGATGTTCCATTCATTGATGGCTTCTTCACTAAATATTTTGGTTTGGAATTGATTTCGTTCTTTACATTGAATGTTAGGAGGGTTAATCGAGGATAATAGTTTTTGGTTTGATATGTTCTAGGAGGATTAGGAGTATACCTCCTATGTTGTCTAATTTTATTTAGTTCTTGTTCTTCTTCTATAGGTTGATCTATAGTCTAAATTGTTTTGATTATATTAGGCTGGCTAGATGAGGGGGGCGTTAATTGCTGTATTTTTTGAGTTAATGTTTCTAGAAGTACATCAGTTGTTTTTGAAAGTAATTGCTCAATATCTTTTCTAGACAAAGTATATAGTGAACTAAGCAATGGAGAAATATTGTGTGGAAAATAAATAGTTGATTCAAGTCTAGTTCGAAGTACATTTTCTATTCTATCCACTTGTTTAGCAATAGTATATAATATTTAAGACTGAGAATTATTTTGAACATATAATTTTTTAATATTATCTAAGATTGCATCGGTGGTTAATTCACAATCAGTGCCCTTTTTAAAAGGTACAGCAGCTACTTGTACTCCATCTATATTTAATTTAACAGCTGTTACTGGTGGGTGCACAGATGTTATCTGTTGGCCACTAACAATCATCCTTTGATTTGTTGTCCGTGTGTTAACATTAATTTGATTATCTTCCAGTAATTTTGAGTTTGGCATTAAATTATTTTTATCAGCATAAGGTAAAAACCATTCAAAAAATGGTAGATTAGTTTTGAGTAGGTTCATGGTTTGTTTCAAGTATTTCAAGTATTCTTTTGTTTGTTCTTTTGTGAAGAATTTGAAATACCATTTTCTAAAATGATTATTTTCTTCTAACATAAATTCTTTTATTAAATATTTATATCTGAAATAAATTCATCATCGTTTAAAGTAATTACATTAATCAATTGCATATCCAATAACGTTGGTGATTGTGGAGTAATTTGGATAATTATTTATGGAATAGGAATTCTACTTTCTACATGTTTAGTTTCTTGTGAATAAGTTGATTAGAACTTAGTACTAGTAGATGGTCTAGAGGTTTCATATTCTTATAAAATGGTATGGGATCTAGATGTATTAAAACCTAATGATCTTGGTATTTGTGGAATCAGGGTTGGTCTAAAGTTGAAGACAATGTTTCTATCAAGAGTTTCTATAATCTTAGAAAACTCACCTTGAGTTACATGTCTTGGTGGTTGGGTCATATTAATTTGCCATGCATCTGGTAGAGTAATTTTATTCCATTTTAATAATTTTAGAGTAAAAGAAGTAGCATGATCTACTTCTACTTGTAATACAGTGGTTTTTCCCAGAGGAATTTGGATTAAGCATTTTGGATTAAATTGAGTTGTTAATAATTTAAAATAAATTCTATATAAAATAAGAAAACCTCATCGATCTTCCCACAAGGCTAAACCTAGAAAATGCACATTTAAGACGAGCGTATTTAATATGGTGGGATCTTTAAGATCTATCATAAAATTTGGAGCACAATTAAAGTTGATTGATCCATTACATAAATTGGATTGGACTACTGATAGGATTGAATCTTTGTATTTTAATAATGTTTGATCCCTAAGGCATAATAGTACTGGAGTATCTATTCCTAATTTGGTTAGGGGTTTGATTGTAATATGGATTAAGCCATAATGAATATAGCTATATCCTTTTATGTTTGAATTTATCAATTGATAGGGTTAATAATAATCTAATTTTTTTTTATATTCATTCTTAATAGAAATAGTTTACTCATGATCTTTAATGGCTAAAGCTGGTTTAAAATCAAATATATCTATTTTATATATTTCTTCTACTTGTTGCGTAGGTATTGTCCATTTAGAATAATCTTAGCTACTTGAAATAATCAAAGATTTCCTCGAATTAAATATCATATTTGAATTTAAATTGCTTCCCCTATACATACGTCTGAATCTAGACACCATTATCTAATTAATGCATAAATTAAAACAAAATCCATCTACATAAACCTAATAACCGAGACCATCTAGACTAGGACCACCAAACACAAGCTTACCAAAGATGTCTAATTGAAATGCAAATGGATATGCAATATATATGCAATAAGTAAATAAACATGACTCTAATACCAAAATGTTCAAAACGTACGTGGGATCAATAAATTCAAATTAAATATGACAAAATAAAACAAGAGATAGAATTAATACCAAAAAATGCTTCAAACTTTGATTAATTATCAATCTAAATACAAACTTTGATACAAAAGAAAAGTACAGATTTGAGGGATTGGGATATTAATGGAAGAAGATGGTTTAGAAAGGTCGCAGAGGATAGGAGGCTTACAGCTCAGGCAAACTTGTCATGCTTTGCCGAATGCCTTGAATATCCTTTTATAATGGGGATGCTGCAATCTAAACCCTTCATCATCCAAGAATCTGGTCCGTTAATTTGGTAAGTAAATCATTATGGTAGGTGAGTAAGTGGCATCATATGCCTACCCATACGTTCATCACTCAATCAAATTTGAGAATCTGAATCTGCTTTTACTATGGAGTAACCGTTGCTAGTCAAAAAGTTGACAATGTTATTGTTGAGAATCTATCGATTAATAATGTTGCTGTAGAGAATCTACTTTTACTGTTGCGAAAAGTTGATGTAGTCAGGAAAATTCCATCCATTACAGGGTAATCTTTGAAAAAATAGTTGATACCTATATAGTAACACAGTTTTTTTTTTTTTTTTTTATTGAGCTTAGAAATCCAATGAATCCTGAGCAAAAGGGTCTTCATATGGATTAGAGGCCAGTGGACCATACAATTGAGAGGTAGGTTGTGTAGAGGAGCCGAATAAGTTATCATCAACCTTGTCATTTCTTCATAATTCTTTGCATCTGGGCTAAAGCTTCACCAAGTTGAGCCTTATTAGATGATTTCTTGGATGACACTAATAAAGTAGAAGACTTTATTAGTGTTGGTGCAGCTACTAGTTCTGGCGGTACAGAAGGTGTTAATACTGGTGATATTGGATGAGTCACAGGAACCACTGCTGCTTGAATAGGGGGAAGTTGGTGTGAGACTTCCTGAGCCACTTTCTTGAGAGTGTTGAATGTCTGGAAATGATATTGGATAAATGTGCAAGTGATCTTTGAATGATCAAACTTATCTCACCACTCGACCATGAATTAGTAAACAAAATGTACGCAGGATTGGGCTCAAAATAAAGTCACCATTTCACAAACCAGTTTAGTGATTCCTTGGGACACAATTTATTAAATTTGATAAACCATGAATAACTATAAGATCGTAAATAAAAGGTATTATAATAAGCATCTTTATAATCTTGGTAATTATAACAAATGGGATAATAATTGATTGTGAATAGCTTGGTATCCTAGAGGGTTAGAGCAAACTCAGTAGCATGCCGTACCCGAAAAATCTTGCATATGGAATACACAATGGAATTGTCCTGAGGATTTGTGCTTGAGCTCAATTGATCTTGAGTCATAAGTGTTCATACTCCACAACAAAATGGTTTGTTGAACACAAACACTAACAAATTCTTAATGTCACTAGAGCACAAAAATTTCAGGCCGAACTTTGTCTTATTTTTCAAAGCGGCTGCATACTCATAGCCATGTACGTCATAAATTGAATTATAAGTCCACATTCACATCATAAGTCTCCAGATGAGGTACTTTAAACAATCTTAATATTCACATCCGAGAGTCTTTGGATGTCTTTGCTATGTTTTCCACTCTCAAAAGAAATCCCACAAAAAATTATCCTAGAGCTAAACCATGTATATTTCTTAGTAGACACTATGATGTGATGACATGTAAGGTATATCATCTTTTAAACTCAAACAATATCTCTATCTAGAGAAGTGATTTTCCATGAAAACATTTTTTCCTTCTCATTTTTGTTCTTGATTCTGACGTTCAAATTCCCCATTCTTCACCCCACTCATCTGTAGCCATTCCTCACTCGATTCCAGACATCACCAACAATGCCCCTTCTTCTTTTCCAACACCCTTATTAACTCCCACCTTTGCATCAGGTCATCCTCTTCACCAGTTCCACAACAAACACATACTCATACAAAATAGAATCCTACAAGCCCTATCCAAAAATCATCTAAAATAAAAAAAGTCCTATATTACCTCATTCATTTTCATTGCAATCTGGCAAAAAATTAACCCCATCACAATCTGACTCAAGGTGCAGCTTCTACATCATTAGGTAAACCTCATGACCTGCCTTCTTTTCTCACTTATAAAAGGTTTTTATGCATGAATGTTATAGAAATTGCATGACTTTGCATTTGATTTTGATCATATTCCTTCCAACATTGTTTTGATGTAAATTAGATGTTTTATTATAAAAATTTATATGCCTTGCTGAGCAATTGACTCAATCCTATTTCAATTTTTACTAAGTTACCAAATTAGAGGGGTTGGGACAATCTTGTAGGTGATAAAAGAATCGAAAGAACTCTTTGTGGATTAGAAATAGGACTTGCGATTTTTGAATGATCTATTTTTGCATTAAAACAATAGATTTAGGACGTTTATTTGCTTCAGCTGAATGGTTATGTATATATCGTTATCGTGATGTTATGTCGGTAATTTAGTGGATTTTTGGTTTGCCTAGTAGGATGTCAAAATTACGAATTTGCTCATTCTGATTCTAATATGGGCATATCTCCCTATGCACATGTTAAGGTTGTTGTATGGTTAATAATTGGTGCTACTTAGAGCGTGGCCATTCAGGTTCTGTGATTAAAATTATTCTTTTTTTATCTTGGTTGGTTGATGGTAGTTGACATTCGATGAAGGTTCACATCCAATGTTTATTTGGAATTTTAAAAGTTCGTTGGCAAATTTTCGAATCTTTGGATTTGAAATGACTTAAGATAACAATTTGATTAATATAAGATGAATTAAGCTTTTGGGACCAGGGATTAGAGATAAACTACACAAATAAATTCATGGATAGAAACAAAATTCGCAGCAATGGTTCCACAAGATGTCACCTTTATCTTGTCACAAGAATTCATACATTCCATTATTGTTGCAGGCAATGACATATCATTTATTGGTCAGTTTAAGCATACACTTGACAACAAATTCAAGCTTAAAGATCTTGAGGTCCTCAAATATTTTAAGACTTTAAATTGCTAGATCCTCTACTAGTATTTCTCCTTGCCAAAAGAAATATGTGCTTGAGATTCCTGTAGATGCTGGTTATCTTGGTTGTCGTCCCGCAAAGTCTCCCATGGTACAAAACCTAAAGTTTAACCGGTTTGAGGGGAAGAGTTTTCCTAACTCCCTAGAATATCAACGACTTGGGGGAAGATTGCTTTATTTGACTATAACAAGACAATATTTAACTTTTTCTATGAATTTACTATCGTCCTAGGCAATCACATCTTGATGCAAGTTATCATATTTTTTGTTGCATAAAGGGAACTCGTGGGCAAGGATTATTCTTCCCTTCTTCCTCAGGGCTTCATTTGAAAGCCTTCAGTAATTCAGGTTGGGCAGCATGTTCAGACATTCACAGATCCTTCAAAGGCTTTGCTATTTTCCTTGGAGACTCGCTCATTTCATGGAAATCAAAAAACCAACACAAAATTTCTTGATCTTTTGATAAAGCAGAATATAGGTCCATGGCTTCAACTTTTTGTAAGCTCACTTGGCTGAAGCATCTGCTAGGTGAATTGGTTGTTGATCAACCTAAGCCCACCTTATTAGTTAGTGACAACCAAGCAGCTCTTCATATTGCCACTGATCTAGTTTTCCACGAGAGAACAAGACATATCAAAATCAATTATCACATTGTCCAAGAAAAACTATAGTTATGGATTATCTGGACACTTCATGTTTCCACTAACCATCAACTTCAAGATATCATGACCAAGCCTCTGCCAGTTGCCCGCTTTCATTACCTGCTTACCAAGATAAGTGTGCATCATTTGCACTTACCATCTTGAGGGGGGTGTTGGAGGTTCTGCTATTTAGTGATTTCTGTTTTCTTTTATTTGTCTTATTTCCCACCTCTTTCATTCCTCGCTGTAGCTGAATTCAGTTACCTAGTTATATTTTCCCTCTTCAATTGTCTATATATGCAGACTATCTCTGCTATGTAATTCATTTATAGAATTCTGAAATACAACTGAGAGCAGAATTCATTTTTCATCCGGTTTCTCCTCGTCCATCTTGTTCTTGCTTCGGTGATTCCACTTGCAGCTGTATTTTCTAGAAATTTGAATAGAAACCTAATTAACTACAAAGCATAGTAGAAGCAGATACACAAGTCCTTGATTGCTTAAAAAACAGACCACCAAACCTGATGTTCCCCAAAGCACCAAATCTAGCCATGCCCCTTCTACCGCCATCTTCAAGATGACAAAAATTGCAAACCAACCAAACAAAAGGGTGAAAAAGCCGAGTACGAGAGATCTAGTTATGTAAAGAAGATCATACTCACAGAAAATTGGGAAGTACTTCTAAAGAGCCAAAGATAGTGACCATAGAGGGACAGAACGTACCAGTTGCGACCAAGTACTTCTTCTGCGCGGTAACCAGTGATCATTTCAAACACAGTATTGACATATATGATAGGGTGATCTGGCTCCAAAGCATCGGTAACAACGAACCCACAGGGCGTCGTCTGGAATAAGTTCTCCACCGGAAATGGAGCAGGACCGCCATCGTTCAACAAGAAACCCTCCTCCTCGTCCCCGCTCGCGTCCGAATTGCTATCCCAATCCATCATCCCCAACACTTCTTACTTCGAATTATCTCTTAACCCATAGCACCTGATTCTTCGATGTCCAGAACTTCAAAAACGCACGTGCGCACAGATTAGCACCTTATCCCAATCGATGCTTCAAATGCCAAATCGAAGTAAGGAGAGGGAACACAATTGAAGAGGAACCCAGCTAGTAACATGGAGATAGCCGAATTTTAAGATAAAATCACAAGGTTTTCCATAAATAATCGGTGTCGATGGAGGTGGAGCAACTGCGACAGATGGATAACGGGAAGGGAGATGAGCAAAGCAATCAGGGTTCAGATTGACAGATAAGAGGAGGTAACAGCGATTCGACTTGCAAGGGAGATCACCATTTGTTGGCCACTTTTACCAGATTAGCAGCGTAGCGATCTGAATTTGAGAGAGGAAAGTCGCGTGGATGTAATCAGTTTTAAGCATTTCGTTTCCCCAAACCCACCGACTCTCTTTGCAGCTGTCCCGTGGAAAGCCAAAATATCTGGATTTTTTTCTTCTACACTTCAAAAAATCATAAAACAAACAAAATATCTCGTTTTTTTTTTTTTTTTTGAAAAAAAAAACTATTCATATTTATTTTATATATTATTTACATATAAACATAACGCCATATTATTAAATTAATCTATTTTCACTAGATATTTAAAAAAATAATTATATTCTCTATACTTTGGATAAAAAATTTATTACGTGATATTATTAAATTATGGTACGTATTAAAAGTAAATTCTAATTAAATGGCCTAATTTAAAAGATCATAAACTGAAAAAATTTTAAAATGTTATTATTATAAATTGAGTTATTGAGCTCAGACCCAATTTGTGGGTCGGTTAAACATTATTACAACAATATTCCACAACTCGGAGGACTAAAATCCCAATTTGTGGGTGGGTTAAACATTATTACAACAATATTCCACAACTCGGAGGACTAAAATGCAAAATCCATCTTAGAACTTTGAACTGAGGGTCCTCTTCAGTGTACCCAAATTTTCCGTGAGGACCTCAGCTGCGGTTTGCAATTTTGCTTCTCGTTCCTCTTTCAGCTGCAGATGGTAAAATTCAAAGAGTCAAGGGGCAAGGAAGCAAATATGTGAGTGCAGATGAAAAAGCTAAATTAATAAGGTGAAAGCAGCTGTCAGTAAATAAGTTTCACATAATTAACCTCATATTTTAAGTTAATTTCCTTCTGGCACAGCAGTGTTACTCAGTCCGTACCTGTCTCCTTCTCAGTTGAGCGTTTTTCTCGGTGAGCTCCCGAATTTTGTCCTCGAGGAATTTTGTATAGGCCTGCAAATAGTTATTTCAAATCAACAAAATTATTGATGAAACTCCACATCATACACGGAAAAAAATGGAAATTAAATTGTAGAAAGCAGCTAGAGAAATGAGCTTAATCAAAATGCCAGACGCTCACAAAACCATATACCTAAAAACAAATCAAATTGAGCGATAAAAAAGCAACTTGCCAGAAACGAAACGCGATCGACGAGAATCGACTAATCGATCGATTGATTAATTAAATTTCCTAATTCTCAATTAGGGCAAATCTCTCATGAACACAAGAGTAGTTACTTGTCGTACAAGGGATCTGAGGGAAACGGAAGTGGCTTTAAGTCATGTTAAGTAGTTACCTCATCAACGCCGAGGCAGTAATGGCCGCCATTGCCAGAAGTCCTCGCCATGGCTTTTGAAGTGAAAAGGAAGAAACGAAGAAATCTCATAAGCTTGATGAAATGGTTGCTTAAATGGGAGATCAATGAGGCAGAGGGAAAAGGAAAGAAGAGCAGAAAGGGCAGGTGTCTTCCAGGAGGGTATGCGTTGATATACGGAAGGCTAATAGGTGTTGCCTAAAGAGCCTGAGCAACGTAATGCAAGCAAAATGAGCCGGCCACGTACTCTTTAACGGCCCCCGGCCTTCGCTATGGCTTCCCAAGATTAAAAATTTAAAAATATAAGTCAAAATTAATATCAATTATAATAAGACTTTATAAACTTTAATTTTTATTTCTAACTCAGTTGGGCTTAATGTAGAATTTAATTATCTTGTAAATTTTATAAAAATAAATAAATCTAAGTCATTTGATCAATGATCCAATAACTCTCTTCTGCAAAGTAGGGGCTGTTTTGCATAAGTACAAATCAGTCCTCTATTTATTGCGTATGATGGGTACACTAATAATAATGGGCCAAAAAAGAAGTCCAACTGCTGTTATTAAGCCAAACACCAAGCGTTCTAGCGGCCCAATAAGAGGATGGGCCTCAGAATCGAGAGGCGGACGGCTAACGCTCGCTTCTGACGTTGGCCGTCAGACAAATCCCTCACACAAACGGTCAACTGGGCGTTGACCATTTGTTGGGCCTTCTGCTTTGGAACACTAATGGGCCTATTCCATACAGCCCACAAACCCCATCGGGCCTGGCCCGCCGCTCTCTTCGTTCTCCACGGGCGGCCAACAAGTTCGACGGTCCAACCCAGATGTTGGCCCGCTCCCTACATATTGAGCCCAAACGAGGCCCTTCTACAAGAATGGGCCCGACTCACTCGTGCCCATAGCCCAAATGGAGTCCAACGGCGACGCCTTCCATGAGGGCGGCCAACACTCACGCAGCGGCAACCCCCGGCGTTGACCGGTCCCTCTCTCGCACATCGGGCCCCGAAAAGCTTTCTAACAAGAATGGGCCCGACCCGCTTAGGCCCATCACCATAACAAAGCCACCACGATCTTCCAAGGATATTCCACGATCTTAAAGGGAATATCGGCAAGATTAGCGCCCTTCAAATAGGGAAGGCGCCGAGATCCTTCCAACCTCACAACCCAAGGAACCTCAACCCAGAAGGGAAGGAAGTTAACTTGGAAAGTGGTTGATCGCCTCGAAGGAAACAATCCACCACAATTGGGCAACAGGCCTCAGCCTCCAGAAGGAAGGCCGGCCACAGATCACAATGAGGAGGATTCCTTCCAAAGAAGGAAGATCACCATCTTTGCCATAAAAGAGGCCCTGGATCCAGCATCCAGGACAGGCTCTCTTGAATGCTCACATTGACGCTTCCATGGAGACCCTGACTCACGCTCTCTGAGACTTTTTCTTCAAGCTGAGACTGAGACAGAAAACCCTAATTGCCCTGAGAAACAAGCTCTGATTCCCAGCAGCCAAACTCTCAAAGACACTCCAACTCCAAGGCAACGAACGGGTCCTTACACACGTTCTCTGCCTTCCCACCATCCAGATACGAGAAATGACTTGCACCTTTCTGACATCTGGAACAAGACACTCCATTCCTCTTTCATAGCTTTCTCTTACTTTACAGTTCCTTCCATTGAAGGCTGATTCTTGACTTGAGCGTCGGAGTGTTATCGGTGGGATTACATCCCGCCGTTAACGCTGACCTCTTGTTCGCTTTAGTGGTGTGCAGGATTCGTACTCAGTGAACGGAGCCGGTTCAAACCATCCGAGAAGAATCAAATGCTCAAGTCGGATCCAGTGCACGCATCATTGGCGCCGTCTCGCGGGAAACGCTTACGAAAAGCCTACCACCAAGAATGCAGAAAACTCTCTCTGTCACCTTCCGCAACAATGGTGAACACGAGAGCGCAAGCTAGCGACCCCACTAGAGACACTGCTATCCCCGACTGTGGCCATGCTGGGGCGCGTCCCGGTCAACGGGCCCTGGCGCGAAGTTTCACCGCCTTACATCCAAAGAATCGGTGGAGCAGATGCAGGCTAACAATCGCCTGCTTTCAACTGCTTTGTGAGCAGAAGGAGCAACAACAACAAGCTGCTCCACCAGCGGTGATTCCCGCTCCTGCCACCAAGAAAGGTGGCCAGAGGAAGAAGAAGCCGGCCAAGAGGCCTGGAAAAACTGTGCACAATTTGGCTCCAGCATCCTCCCACGTTCCTGGCCAGAACAGGCCAATGGAACGCTCTGGGAGCACTTCCCCGACAGAGAGCCCAGAACGGAGAAATCCTAGATACTCTCGGGCAGAAGACCGCCGCACAGTCCAGGAGCGAGTCTCCAAGGCTGCCAGATCCGCAGGAGGCAGCAGCCGACCGGCTGCTGAAAACAAGACGGAGTTGAGGAATTTCCTCAACTCCAAGAGGTCTGCAAACGCCACTCGTGCCGATCCGCGAGTGGACCAAATCTGGAACCACGTGTTCCCGAATGACGCGCGCCATCGACTTGGATAGGTCACCCTTCACCTGCTTGAGATCTGAACCGTCCACTGCCGTCCCAAGTTTAAGATGCCGTCCCTTGACTTTCAGATGATGGGGGCGGTGATCCGGTTGACCACGGATCACTTCCCGCACCCATCCGAGTCTACAAGGGCTAGAAGACTCAGCGATGTGCCGCTACTTTCCACTGACACTGAAGGGAGACGCCAGGATCTGGTTCCACCATCTCCCTTCGAGGTTCTGTCAGCAGCTTCCGTGAACTCACGGACCTCTTCCCGGCCTCGGTATGCATCGAGCCGACGGGAAGAGAAACAGTAGTGACACCTCTCCCACATAAAGCGTAAACCGGAGAGAACCCACGGCGCTTCTGGATCGCCGTCGTGGCGAGGCCAGAAGGATTCCCAGGATCACTGAGGAGATGAAGTTGGGCAGCTTCATCTCAGCACTGACTTACGGTGACTTTTTCAAGCACCTTGCCCACAAAAATCCTCAGACTTTCCGCGAGGCGGAATCCATCACCAGGGCCTATGCTGCTGCAGAAGAGGCCAACGAGGCAAAACGTCCCGAGCAGGCGGATCAGCCTCGACCATTCCCTGGTGATGGGAAAAGAAAGTTTGCTGGCGGAGAACATCCCCGCCAAAAACAGCGCCGGACTGGGCCCTCAGAACGCAGAGACAACGGGCCCACCACCTTCACACCCTTGACGGACACGCGCTCCAATGTTCTGATGCAGATCCGTGGGGAGAAGTTCCTGAAGTGGCCAAAAACGCTGAAGAAGGACTGCGGAAATCGAGTCCAATCTTCATGACTTCCACCGCTCTGCCGGCCACTCAACCGAAGACCTGCAAGACCCCAGAGGGAAATAGAAGATCTCGATTCGCAAGGGACACCTTACTCGATTCGTCAAGGGACCGGACGGAACCCGAGGACAAATGGCGAAGAGGGGCGGAGTGAGACGCCTCCCGAACCGGATTGCGCGGGAGTAGTCAATATGATCACCACCAGACTGCCAGAGCCTGAAGACAAAGAAGGAGCAAGCAGACGGGAGGAAGAAGCGGCGCGTAGTAGATAACATCATTAGCTTTAGTGATCGTGACTCGAATCATGTAATCTCCCCATGCCGACCCCTTGTAATTTTCTAATTTGTTTGGATGGTACTTGGACTACCAAATTAAAACGAGTCTTTATCGATAATGGTAGCTCGAAGGACTTGCTTTATTTGGATGCGTTCTTTAGATTAGGCCTAAAAAGAACCAACTAAAACCTCTTTGAAGGACCTTTATACGGCCTTGACAACGAATCCGGTGCCCGGCCCAAGGGACAATCCAATTGAAGTCACCCCGGGCACCCACCCAAAAACAAAGCAAGTCGAATGCTAACCTTTTTAGTGGTTGACACCTCCTCTGTATACAACGCGATACTAGGCGCACCGTGCCTAACAGCGTTTTGGGCGCAAGCCACGTCAATTCCGCATCTCGAAAATGAAATTCCCAACACCCTACGGCGTTGGAGAAGTTCGGGAGATCAGTCACCGGGCGGACTGTTACATGGCCTGGGACGCCCGGTGGCGAATCGGCTCGGTGGGAGAACTCGATCATCGAGACGAGACCACCTGCGCAGCAGCGCAGCCTGGTGAATCCACCGTCCGGTTCCATCGACCCGGGAACCGGATAAGTGTGTCCCGGTTGGCGGCTCACTCACCGGACACCGCGTGATTTAACTAATCACGTTTCTACGAAGGAACGCAGACCTTTTCGCCTGACTCCCTTGAGACATGCTTGTGATTTCGGTGAGGTAATGGTCCACAAATCGGGCCTTGACCCGCATCAAAGCTACGAAATGTGCGGAGGAATCACTCCATTGAAAACTCGACGCCATCCGGGAGGAAGTGAAGAAGCCTGCTGACGCAGTTTCGTTAGGGAAGTCCATGCTGGATTGGCTCTCAAACGTCGTCTGGTTAAGAAGAGCAACGGAAATGGCGGATGTCGTCGATTTTACCGACGTCAACAAGGCTCGCCCGGAGACGCCTTTCCCTTGCCCCGGATTGACTTTGTTGGTTGACTTCACGGCGGGGCATGAGCCGCTAAGCTTCATGGACGCTTATTCGTGCTACAACCGGATCGAATGAGTCCAAGACGAGGAGCATACCTCGTTCATGACGGACCAGGGCACCTATTGCTATAGGGTCATACCCTTCGGGTTAAAGAACGCTGGAGCCACCTACCAGCGGCTAGTGAACAAGATGTTCGAAAAGCAAATTGGTCGCAACATGGAGGTCTACGTCGACGACATGCTCGTCAAGAGCAGAGTCACGGGCGACCACATACGTGACCTGGAAGAGTCATTTGGGGTGCTCCGCCAGCACCAAATGAAGTTAAATCCAGCCAAGTGTGTCTTCGGGGTAGCCTCAGGAAAGTTCTTGGGTTTCATCGTCTCCCAGCGAGGGATCGAGGCAAACCCAGAAAAGATCAAGGCACTGGCTGACATGGCTCCCCCGAAAATGTAAAGGACGCCCAACGACCGACGGACGGGCCAGGCTGGTGATCTGTCCCGCTTCCTCGCGAAGTCGAGACAAGTACTGCCCTTCTTTAAAGCTTTAAGAGGACAAAGTCTAACGGATTCCAAAGTGGACGATCGATCGCTGACCGCCTTCGATGAATTGAAGCAGTATCTGGCCAGCCCACCGTTGTTAGCGTCGCCCAGAGATGGAGAGGAGCTGTACCTTTACCTAGCAGTATCGGAAGTGTCCCTCAGCTCCGTCCTTGTGCGCCAGGAATCTGATATCCAGCAGCCGGTCTATTATGTGAGCAAGATGTCTTGTGCCCCGAAACCCGCTACCCGTCTTTGAAAAAATGGCACTGGCACTTATCTTCGCAGCGCGAAAATTAAAGCCATACTTTCAGGCGCATCGCGTAGTGGTCCTTACGGACCAG
Source organism: Nepenthes gracilis (assembly GCA_033239525.1). Classification (NCBI taxonomy): domain Eukaryota; kingdom Viridiplantae; phylum Streptophyta; class Magnoliopsida; order Caryophyllales; family Nepenthaceae; genus Nepenthes; species Nepenthes gracilis. The sequence goes on along the minus strand of BSYO01000016.1, from coordinate 13,777,905 downwards.
CCACTGAAAGGCATACTCCAAAAGCCCGACGTTTCGGGGCGATTGGTAAAGTGGGCCATTGAATTGGGTGAGTTCGACATCGAGTTCAGGCCCAGACCGGCCATAAAGGCACAGGCTCTGGCTGACTTCATCGTTGAGACCACAACACCCATTCAAGAGGAACAGCCCACAGAAAACGAAGAACAGCCCAGTGGGACCCCAGAATGGGCACTCCACGTGGACGGATCGTCCACAGACAGCGGCTGCGGAGCAGGGGTGATCTTAACGACCCCTGATGGATTTGAGATCAAGTATTCCCTGAGACTTGATTTCCCGGCGACCAACAACGCCGCTGAGTACGAAGCCCTGCTGGCTGGCTTGCGATTGGCAAAGGAGTGCTCTGCCAAGAGGTTGGCAGTCCACATTGACTCCGAATTAATCGTCAACCAGGTCAATGGGGGCTTCGAGGCAAACAACCCTTCCTTGGCTGTGCACTGGCGAAGGCAAGGAGACCATCCAGGGGCTTCGACAAGGCGACCACGGTTCACGTCCCTCGAGAGGAAAATTGGAAGGCAAACCGGCTGGCAAGAGCAGCTGCAGCCGAGAGCCCAGAGCAATATTCGAGGGACATGCGGGAGGTCCTGAACGCTCCTAGCATAGAAAAACAGGAGGCCATGCAGATTTCCGAGATGGAAAACTGGATGACTCCTTACCTTAAATACTTGGCTGACGGATCACTTCCAGAGGACACTGAAAAGGCCAAGCAGATCAAAAAGACAGCTGGTTGGTACACGGTAGTTGATGGGCGGCTGTATCGCCGCGGATACTCAACTCCGTATCTTCGCTGTCTATCTCCCGAGGAGGCAGACTACGCGCTGGGCGAAGTTCACCTCGGGATCTGCGGATCACACGTAGGCGGGAAAAACCTAGCCTTCAAGATCATGCGGCAGGGCTACTATTGGCCCTCAATGAAAAAGGACGCGCTAGAATTTGTTAAGAAATGCGAGAGCTGCCGAACTTCATGGCAACCTCCATCACCGGCCGTCCGTCACGATTTAAAGTCCCTTCAGCCCCAGTGGCCTTCTCGCAATGGGGGCTCGACATTCTCGGCCCATTTCCCGTTGCCACGGACAAAGAAAATTCATCATAGCGGGCATCTACTACTTCACTAAGTGGGTAGAAGCTGCCCACTTGCAAAGATTACGAGAACACAATGCTATGGAGTTCCTTCGCGAGAGCATTGTCTGCAGATTCGCGCGTCCCCGAGGTCGTGGTGACCGGCAAACGGGACCCACTTTTGGGAAATGCTTCACTAAGTATTGCACTTGACCTTGGAATCAAGTCGGTCCACACTTCGGCATACCCCTGTGCCAATCGGACAGTGGAGGTCACGAACCGAACGCTACTCCACGGGTTAAAAACTAAGTTGGAGGACGCTAGGGGCTCCTGGGCTGATGAGCTCCCATCCGTCCTCTGGTCTTATCGTACAACCCCGAAGGAACCAACGCGAGAGACGCCCTTCAGCCTATGCTACGGGACTGAAGCGGTAATACCTGTTGAAATCGGGCTCCCAAGTCTCAGGGTGGAGTCCTTCGACCCACAGACCAACTCCCAGAAAATCAGGGAGCACTTGGACTTGCTAGAGGAAGCCCGTGACGCCGCCAGGGTACGGACTGCAGCGTACCAACACCGAGTTGCCCGATATTACAATAAAAAGGTAAAAGCCCGACAATTCAACGTTGGGGACTTGGTCCTACGAGGCATCGAGGCCACAGGCAAGCTGGCCGGCTGAAACAAGCTCTCTCCTAACTGGGAGGGGCCTTTCCTCGTCTCCGCCGTCCTGCGCAACGAAGCGTACAAGTTCCGGAAACAGGACGGAAAGTTGGTCCCACGAACGTGGAACGCAACCCACCTGAAGCGCTACTACCAATAGGGAACCCAGGTACGCCCTTACTCGAGCCTGTGCATTCATTCGTGTGCTTGTTTTTACTTTGGAAAAATGAGAGTTTACTTAGCATGTAGAATTCTAGGGCCTATAAATTGTGTTTGCCTTGCAGGTATCCATCCGACCTAGACTGCCCCTAAGTCGGGAGGGTCTTCACCCTCTCGTTAAACCCTAGTCATCTAGGTGGCCCAAAAAGTGGTCTGAAACCCTGGTCATCCAGGTGGCCCATAGCGGTCTTAAACCCTAGTCATCTAGGTGGCCCATGAGCGGTCTGAAACCCTGGTCATCCAGGTGGCCCATAAGCGGTCTTAAACCTTGGTCATCCAAGTGGCCCATGAGCGGTCTGAAACCTCGGTCATCCGAGCGGCCCAATAGCGGTCGTACTAAACCTTGGCCATCCAAGTGGCCCATAGTGGTCTAAAAACCTTAGGGGGTAAGAATGGCACACGCGACGACCTCTTTTCGGGGAGCAGCAACGTCAGTCAACGACGGTCGAAGGGAGAAGCATTTCTTCTCCAACATTGGCAGCCCAAGTCTTCACTTGAACGGCGCCACAAGGCTGGTTCTTACAACCGCCTGCCTGACTTAAGGACCTCACCCCTTAAGCAGCCAGCCAACCGAGTTGGCAACCCCACGCACCAACCTTCTCCACGAAAGGATAGCGTGGTTAAACAAAAACGAGAAGCGTTCCTTCTCTAATACTAACTGCCCAAGTTCTCGCTTGGGCAACACCGCAAGGTTGGTTAACGCAACCACCATCTAAGCCTGGGGGCTCAGCTCCTTAGGCCATCGAGTAACGGTCGCCGGCCAACTAAGTTGGCCGCCCCATGCACAGACCCATGCAAACAGCAAGCACGAAGCAATAAAAGGCAATGGACACTGAGCTGAACAAGAATTTCCATTTCATTAAGTATGTTACAATTCACATACAGTTAAAATATATATATATATATATATATACGGAAGGCTACAAGTCTGGCGGACCACCCTGGCTGTCTCGGGGCTCTCCCACCAAATCTTCTTTGCATTGCGCTGCGCGGTTTCTTTGGTTAATGAACTCCACTGGGAAGTCCGGAACGATCAACCGCGCAACGCGACGTCCAATGTTGAGCCCCTCCAACAACCGAGCGTGTAGTGCGCCCCCAACCTCAAGAGGGGTCATCCGTGAGGCCAACTCGTTCTCTGCAATAGCGGCTCGATCTGCAAGGCGTTTATTGCTCGCTCTCAGGCGATCATCCTATTCCTTTAGACGAGCGACTTCCGCCTTCAACGCCGCGTTCTCTGCCTCCACGCCCGCCATAACAGTCTCTAGAGCAGCCGTCTGCTCGCGGAGCTCCCCTCCTGAGGCGGCCAGCTTGGCATCCAGCCAGGCTATTTCTGCCTCCTTTTCAACCAGAGCCTCATCACGCTGCACCATTGCCTTAAAAGTGCGGCGACCTTCAACGGCCGCACAAACAACAACGAAAGACAAAAGTTAGAAACCTCAAGGGACAGAGCACGGAAACTAACCATCAAGAACCATACCTCCATAAATTTCCTCGTGGGTCCCTTAGGCCTGGCCTCCAGACCAGGCTCAGGTGGTGGGGGGACAGGAGCATCCTCTTGTGCCATGCACACCGCTGCTTCCTCCAGGATCCTTTCCAAGGACTCATCATCTTCAATGCCAGCAGAGCAGCTCCTCCTCTCGGCGGTCTGGAGCAGCTACAGAGCTCCTCTCGCAGCCTCTGGAGCAGCTGCGGCAGGCTCCTCTCTTGCAGCCTCTGGAGCAGCGGCGGCAGGCTCCTCTCTTGTAGCCTCTAGAATAGCTGCGGCAAATTTCTTTCTCCTGGTTGACTTTAGGACAGTAGCGGGTGAAGCAACTCGTGACGACGGCTCTATAATATAAGCGAGAAACCTCGAGCACGTCGCGGCCGGCTCCTCCGCGATCCCATCCAGCAGCCCACGGAGTCAAGATCGCCGCAGCTGCGCCAGATGACTCCTCCGGCATCCGCCACCCTACCCTCAACGGACCTCTCCGCTCCGTCTCTTGCCCGGACCACCGCAAATCCCGCAGCCCGCAAGATCAATTTGTGAAGAGGAGGATGAAGACGTAACACCGCCCTCGTAGCACCTCCTCCGAAGACACCGGGTGGATGAGCAACTTCTTCGAGTCATCCTACCCCGGCAACATTTTGATTGGAGGGTGCGGCTTCGACCGGAGACGGCGGTCCCCATTTAACTTTTTTGGTTTCCTCGAAAACTGTAAAATCCCTCCGAACGCATCGTGTTTAGCCAACCGCCTTGGTCACCCGGGCGTAGGCGGCGTTTCTCCGCCGCAGACGGGCGTACCAGTGTAATTCCGGACCTTGCCCCGATTCACGCGATAGGCCACTGACTCCCACCTTTACAAAGAAGAACCGGTTTTTCCAGTTCTTCAGGGAGTCATGGATGGCCTTATTAATCTTTATCCCCGTACGGGGGCTGAGAGAGATCCACTCCGCCCCCTGGGTTATTTTAAAGACAACCTTAAGGCCAGACATCCTAAACTTCTGATCGAGCTTCCGGGCGAAAATGCACAAAGTACAAATATACCTCAATGCGTTGGCGTGAAGTTGAGCAATGGGAACATGGAGGGCCGCTATGATTGATTCGAGCTCCTCCGGCATCGGCAGACGAAGGCCACTCCTCAGGTGAGCCTCGTAAACAGTGAAGTAGCCTTCCGGTGGGCGAGAGGCTATTTCATCTGCACCCGGAACCCTCCAGGCCATCTCTTTCGGAATATTGAATTCAACACACAAGGCCTTGATGTCACTCTCCCTCAAGTCAGATGAGAAGTCCGCAACGGATGCCATGATGGGAAAAGGTTCTAGGGTTTCTTCAGAGGTTTGTCTGCGAAATGAAAATGAGGAAGACGAAAGGCTTGGAAGCGTAACCGATTTTGAACAAAACGGAAGGAAAACTTAGGCGCCAAGCTTGTAAAGGACGCCGCCGGGGTACCACATGTCAACTCCTCATTCGATCCAAATTAAGCGACGGGACTCCCGCACGAAACCCCTCATTAATGGCTCCGCAGGGACCGCCACGTGTCGCCACTCCACTTGACCACCAAAGGACGGATCTCGGCGATTAATGACCTGGATCTCCTTCCAACCAAAGGAGGACACGTGTCGCGTTACGCCCAAATGCGAGCAAAAAGCCGGCGAAGTCATTCCCGAGACTGGCTGGACGGTCAACAATTCGAACTCCGACCGACCAGACGGCCAACAATTCCCGAACTCCGAATTGGCCAGGACGGTCAACAATCCTGGTACCCCGGAATTGACCAAAACGGTCAACGATTCCGGTCAAGCCCTCCTTCATACTTTTTGTAAGTTTCCACCGGATTTTCAAAGCAAGGAAAAACGTCCCATCATGAACATACTGGAGGCCAGAAATTTGACCACCAGCATGGGGGGCTAGTGATGGGTACACTAATAATGGGCCGGCCCAAAGAAAGGTCAACGGAAGCCCATTAAGGCCAGTCAACGTTTCTAGCGGCCCAATAAGAGGATGGGCCTAGGAACTGAGAGGCCCAAGGACGGTCAACGTCGGCGTTGACCGTCCCGATAAATATCCTCGCTTCACAAACGGCCAACCAAGCGACGTTGACCTTTGTTGGCCTTCGTGCTTTGGAACACTAATGGGCCTATTCCATACAGCCCACAGCCCCCATCGATTGGCCTCCCGCCGCTCTCTTCGTTCTCCACGGCGGCTAACAAGCCGACGGCCAACCTGCATGTTGGCCAAATGACTGCTCGCTCCCTACATACCGAGCCCAAACGAGGCCCTTCTACACGAATGGGCCCGACTCACTCGTGCCCATGCCCAAATGGAGTCCAACGACGGACGCCTTCCATGAGGGCGGCTAACACTCACGCAGCGGTCAACCCCCCAGCGTTGACCGGGCCTCTCTCTCGCACATTGGGCCCGAAAAGCTTTCTAACAAGAATGGGCCCGACCCGTTTAGGCCCATCACCATAACAAAGCCAGCCACGATCTTCCAAGGATATTCCACGATCTTAAAGGGAATATCAGCAAGATTGGCGCCCTTCAAATAGGGAAGGCGCCAGATCCTTCCAACTCCTTGCCAGCCAAGGAACCTCAACGGTAAGGAAGGAAGTTAACTTGGAAAGTGGTTGACTGCCTCAGAAGGAAACAATCCACCACAATTGGGCAACAGGCCTCAGCCTCCAGAAGGAAGGCCGGCCACAGATCACAATGAGGAGGATTCCTTCCAAAGAAGGAAGATCACCATCTTTGCCATAAAAGAGGCCCTGGATCCAGCATCCAGGACAGGCTCTCTTGAATGCTCACATTGACGCTTCCATGGAGACCCTGACTCACGCTCTCTGAGACTTTTTCTTCAAGCTGAGACTGAGACAGAAAACCCTAATTGCCCTGAGAAACAAGCTCTGGTTCCCAGCAGCCAAACTCTCAAAGACACTCCAACTCCAAGGCAACGAACGGGTCCTTACACACGTTCTCTGCCTTCCCACCATCCAGAGATACGAAAATGACTTGCACCTTCTCGACATCCGGAACAAGACACTCCATTCCTCTTTCATAGCTTTCTCTTACTTTGATTCCTTTCCATTGAAGGCCGATTTATCGACTGAGCGTCGGAGTGTTATCGGTGGGATTACATCCCGCCGTTAACGCTGACCTCTTGTTCGCTTTAGTGGTGTGCAGGATTCGTGATTCGATCAATGAACGGAGCCGCTCAAAAAGAATCCGTAAGAATCCGAACTGCTCAAGTCGGATCAAGTGCAGATCATCGTAGATAGTACTTAAATAATTATTTAATTTACAGTCTAATTATTTTTTTTCAAAATAATAATCGTATGATTTTTTCAATATATGGTTATTCTTACGTATAAATTTTAAAAATTTATATATATATATATATATATATATATATATATATATATATATATTACTTTATCATTTATTTTTAAATAAATTATTTATATTATATTAACCTCAACTTTCAAAAAATAATAATATTATTATACCAAAAATAAAAAATTAATAAATATTTTTTTCTCACGACAAAGCAATACAGTTATCTTAACTAAAGCACATATTGTTCACCTGCAACCATATATGCGAGCAAATTAATTAATAAAAATGAATTTATTGTACTGTATTTTTCCTTTGCTGAGAGGATTAGGGTTGGATTGTGCATATAGTGAGGGTAGTAAATGTCCAATGTCACTTTTGTTAGTTCTATTTTTAATATTGATAAATTTCTTAATACTAAATTATATGATAAATCTATAATTTTATTATTATTGTTATTATTATATCTTATTTTTAGGTGTAAGTTATAATATTTATCATTATATCTTATTATTATTATAATACTAAATTAATATTTTATTATTATTATTATATCTCATTTTTAGGTTGATTAATCGGAGATCCACCTAAAAAAACTCATAATCCTGTCGTTAGTCCGTTAAATAGTCTAGCATGTCTTTTTACTGAAGATTTTTCTATATGAACAAATTATTCAAGAGCTTCTCAATCATCACCAAAATATCATATCCTATCTATTTTCAGATTTTATTTATGTTATATATATGACAATGGTGATTGTTAAGCCTATTTTTTTGGTTTATTTCTATTACAAAATTTAGACTCAATCAGATTATATTTTGACCTTTTTATTTACTAGTTGTGATCAATCGCGATTTAAAATAAACCCTTTAAAGATGGAAAGGATTGAGTGGACAAAAGATGCTTATCGTATTTGGGAATGCAACTCCACGCACGAATGATACTTGAAGGGCGCTTATACGCACTCTCCTATAGTTTCATGCATGTTGGGGGAGGGACATGCACACTTATTAGAAACTCTATGCAAGATGGATATATAGGGTGCAAGTGCGTAGATAATAATAGCTCTATGAAAGATTCACACATGAAGAGAATACCAGTGTCCGGATGTTTGAGTCAGTATTCAAATACTGATAAAAAATTTCATTGTTTCGTGTTTTTAACACTAGTTTTCAACCACGCTTAACTCTTTCTTTTAACTTACACATCAACCATTTGAAAAGATTGAAAGATTAAAATGATAAAAGAATAACAGCTAGAGTAATGCGGAGAAAATGAGGAAAACTCATTATTTGTAATCTAGGAGGCTAGGTTTTCTCATCTTGAAATTATTCTACCATTATCAAATACTTGTTATAAACTCATAACTATTTATAGTTTCGTTGGTAATTTAGATCTTATAATTTAAGAAGTGATGGTTATTCCTAAAATAGTAAAATCCGAGAGAAAATAGAACTGTCCAATTTCATTGCTAAGGAGCAAATTCAAGAAATTTTTAAGTAAATATTATATGTTAGGAGTAAATTGACTAAGGTTACACACCTGTATCATCTAATCTATTTGTTGACATTTTTATAATAGATTTACTTTAACTTATTTGAGATATCCGAAGGGAATTTTATTCATAATCATTTTGATTTTTAAGATTTTTTTTATCACTATATTCTGTATTGTTGCGTCCCGGGCCCAAGGTTGCCGTACGGATTAGGGAGCCTTCGGATTCCTAAGCGTGCGGGCGCTCCGGAAGAAGGGTCCGGTCTCCGTCTCTATAAACCCGGGACTCGCACAACACAAACAACAAACAAGAGGTGAAGGTCCGGCAGATTTCTCCCACCGAGGCCGCTCCGACGCTCAAGTCGCAAATATTCCCGCAATAAACGGAAATGCGCACGCTAAGGTGGTGCGCGAGAAAATGTCAGAAGGCGTAGAAGTGCTTATGCGATGATGTGGGGAAATGTTGTGAGCAGTGTTGGAAGGCCTCGGCTTCCGTGAATGCACCGCAAATGGGTGGCTAACTTTCCCGTGATCTCGATGGATGCCGGGATTGTGAGCGAGTCACCTAGATGAGGCAAAGCCCTACTTTGACTCGTCACTCTTGTGTTTTCGAGAGAAAGGGAGAGAAGTGATCGAGGACGCCCGAAGCTATCTTTCCTTAGGATCGTTGTTTGATCGAGGAGTTCAAGGTCTCACGATTGATCGTTCAACATGAAGATCGAGAGAGTTCCGCAGTTGGAAAAAGGTCCTTTTCTCTCGTGGGTTGTGAGGGTTTTTATACACCTCACCCCATTGGACTCTTGGGCGCCAAAACGCCTGTTGCGGGCTATTGCTTGCTGCGCCGGGTCGTGGACCATGGACCACTGTCACGCGGCACTTTGTCTGCTGTGGTTGCACGCTGGGCGTCGTTGACCACGCCCGATTCTCCTTGAGCGGGGATTGGTTGGCCGTCTGCAGACGGCAGCGCATGGCGTTGGCGCTGCTCCAGCCACGCCTCTATAGGCTAGCCTTTCCGCCTTTTTGTCCTGTTCCCGGCGACGCATTTAATGCGCCGCAGGTTACCGTTGCCTCCTTCCATTGTGGGCTCGCGCCATTCTCCCATTGGCTGGGCTAACATTTCTTTGTGGGCCTCTGATCTTCTCCTGGGCTGCGACCTGCTTCGTGGGCCTGGCACATCTTATGGGCCGGACATGGGACCCAACACTAGCCCCCATGCCTGGGCCGGCCAGTGGTCGGGCCTGGCATGTCCATTGGGCCCATTTCCACGGCCTCGTACCCTTCCTCGTGCCGCGCCACTTTTGTCGTCTTCCCACCCGCGCTTTCCTGTGGCCAGCGGGTTTTTCAGTCTTCGGCCGCGACCACCCACCTCGCCCGGCGAGATTCGCGCGTCTTGGGTTCCGTCTGATTAGTGGACGCTGTTGTTGCTCGAAAGACGTTTACTGGATGCCGTGTCGCGCCGGGTGAAGGGATGGCCTGCGTCTTGCCTATAAATAGGGGGGCACTCGAGCAAGTGATGTTCATCCCTTACCAACGAATTGGAGAGGCGATGAGGAGATTCTAGCTTTGCCCGCCTCTGGTGGGCGCTCGAGAAGGAGTTGGACGGACCACTTGCGCACCTGGGTTCCCTGATGGAGACCGTTGTAGTCCAAGCCTTGTGGCTTGTTTTCTTTGCTAACGAGAATGGTTCGACCATTCCGCCGTTGTCATGCGCCTCCTTCCGGGTTGTGGCTCGGCTGGCTGTGCGGGATTCTTTGACTTCCTCCGAGTATCTTCTCCCTTTCTGAAGGCTTTCGGAGGGGAAGTCTCCCGCGTGCCAGGCCGGTGCGACCGGCCATAGAAGGGGTGTGAGGTAGGTAGCCCTCCGGGAAAGCTGGGCTTGACATCGGACTTTCCCGAGTGCTCGACTTCAAGCTTCTTCCTGAGACTTTGGATGGAATTCGAGACTTCCACCGGGGGTGCTCCCCGCTTCCCGCCTCCGCCCGGTGCAATTCATTGGCTGGTTCGCGCGCGCTGCTGCTCGGGCTCTCCTGGGCATCGCAAGGAGCATACCCGCCGCACTCTGCTTCTCTTTTGTCTTTCTCGCAGCCTTCATGGTTGTGGACCTTGTATTTTATAAGAAAGCATTTAATAAAAAAAAGTAGCCTCTTTTGTCTTCAGCTTTTGTCCTTTTCTTCGTAAATGCTTTTCTCATCGGGCGTTTTGCCTCGAAGATGCACGCGCTTCTTTGGGAGCCCGTGGGGTCCCTGTCAATCGTCACGTCCCTTGAGCTGCTGGCGCATTTAATTCCTGCGCGGCCAGGAGACGTCGCTCCGCTTCGAAAACGCGCGAGTTTTCGGGGGCCTCCACGTGGTGGAACCCTATTGGTCCTTCCTTAAAAGCTTTTTGCCCTTTGGGCTTGCCGTTTTTCCAGAAGATCTGCCTATTTAAACGCGCCGCATTCTCCCGAAATCTGGCACGTCTTCGTACTTAACCATCTGTTGGCAGTTTGATATTCCTCTGCGTATTCTCTCGTTGCGAAGTCGATGGAAGGCTCTTCTAGCGACTCGGTGCACTCCTTTCTCGGGTCCGAGTCCGGTTCTCACGCTCCCACGTCTTCTGGAGCCCACTCCTCAGGGGAGGCTCGCTCTGAAACCACGGTTGCCGGCCCCTCTCGTGGCGGGGGAGTTCCTCCGGGTTTCGAGAGGGTCCCACCGCGTCGGGGCTTTAGCGATCAAGTGGAATGGCTGCGAGCACGCGCCGCACACTTAGAGGACGCCTGGGCCGAGTCGGAGGCCGTGGTCAGATGCAGTGGGCGGATGCCAATGTGGGGCACAAGGCCGCATATCGCACTTCGAGGAAGAAAAGGAGCAACTGGGCGCGACACCGAGCCGGGTTGCTGGCACAAGGGCTGGAGATGAGGTCGATGGCTCGGCCGAGAGGACATGAGGCCGGACTTGGACCGAGATATTTTGACGCCATCGACTTTGCAAGAGGCTTGCTTCACCGGAGGATCCAAAGCCCGTGTGGGCGCTCATAGATCCTCGTGAATCATCCGCCAGACCCGTGACCAACCGGTGGATTATCCTGCTCAAAGTTCCTCCTCGTGCCACAGGATCGCCGACCACATTGCTTCCGTTGTATTTTTTATCTATATTTTCTCTTTTCTTGTCGTTGTAATAGAACCGATTTGCCGTAATGAGAATTGGCCTTTCTTGTTTCGTCTCACCGTATTTTCTCGCCTCGTGGCGGTTTCTCTTCTCTTTTCCTTTTTTTTTTTTTTTTTTATGCGCTTATTGTGCGCGCCTTCCGGAGCGCTGCTATCGTAAACCTTCATTTAATGCAGCGGCGCCAGCGTGGACCCTAGCTAGGCAGCTGAAGGGTCGCGCCCGTTAGCCTGGCGCCTAGCCATCATTGCGGTTGATTTGAGGTTCTGCGGCGCTTCCCGATGCCACCACGTGTCTCAATCTCCGGAGGCGACGGCGTTTCGGTTTCCCGCCTCTTGGCTTGGCGTTGCCTATTTAAGCCAAACGGCAATCTCCCTTGTTCCTTCTTCTGATTTCTTCTCCCTCGTTCACACTTGCAACTCTTGAGAGACAAATGGCTCCAATTACGGAGGCTTCTTCCTCTTCTCGAGTTCCCAGGATGGTGCGCCACGGTGTTCGCAACACCAAATCGATTTTGACTGAGGCATATATAGCCTCCCTTAGGGTAGATTATGCAATCCCTAGCGAGCTAATCTCCCGCGTTCCTGGTCCTGAGGATAGAGCCCACGCCCCCCCAGAGGGCTTTGTTACTGCAGATACGAACATCATTTGAGGGGAGGGCTTCGTTTCTCTCGTGAACCGCAATTTGCATGCGATAGTTGAAGCGCTGGAGTCCCACCGGCGAGGCTTCACCCCAATGCCTTGCGTTATCCGGGTATCTCTCTCGCGTCTTCCCCGATGCACTGCACCTTCGGCGCGAAGGCGGCCAGATTATCTTTCGGGCCACGGAGTCGGAGGACTGGGATTTCGCTCTCCCAAGGCGGGCATGCCTCTCCGTGGCACCAATGGATTCTCAAGTAAAGGCTGGAAGGAACGCTTCTTCTTCCTGGAGGAGCCTTCTGACCAGGAGCTTCCCAAGGGATGGGGCCCGATCTCGGAATTCTTTCGAGACAAGCCCACCGCCGAAGACCTCATAGAGTCCTCGAAGCTGCTATCCACTATTAGTGCGGAGAAGGAAAGGTTCAGAATTCGGGGTTACTTCCTTACATCCGTCGCGCTCGAGTTGGCTAGGTGGGGGCCTTCCGCTGGTTGGGCGATAGCCGCCCTGTATGGATCTTCCTCAAGAGGTCGCCGCTTCCGCTCCTCCGGCGAGAATCGAGGAGGAAAGCAGCTTGTTGTCGCTCGCCGAGCGATGATGAGGACGCGGCCGCCCTTAAGCGGTTAAGGGAAGCAAAGAGGACTCCTTTGAGGAGGTCCCGAGACGAGTCGTTGGTCCTTCTATCTGGGGGGAGTCCAGCCTCGAGAGACTCCGCCGAGAGGGTCGCCGAGGGGAAATCGCCAGACCTTCGCCGACTTCGATCAAGGAGTTATCCGCCCGTGAAGTCTCGCGAGGTCGAGTCTCCACCGGCCGGATCCTCCATCAGCGGCACCGCCGAGGCGCTTGACGACGCCGCGAGGCCGATAGCCTGTAGGGGCCATTTATCGCCGTCTCGAGCCGGTGCGGGAGGTCCAGAAGCGGTGGAGCCGCTGATTTTTGTAGAGCCTATTTCACGCGCAGCTTTCCGAGACTCGGCTGTATTTTCGAGGTCAAGGCCACCTCTCCGCCGCACAGCCGACGAAGGGGAAGCCGGATCGCCCTCGTGGGAAGAGCCCCCGAGCATTCCTACAACTTCCACCTTCCAAACAAACCCCTCCTCAAACAAATTGAGCCAGCCGAGCCACCGAGAGAGGTTCCTTCTGCTGAGTTTACGCGGGCCGTATGTTCAGAAGGCGGCACCGCTCCCGTTGATGATGCGGTTCAGCCGACGAAGGGACAGCCGGGCGTCCCCGCTGGCCGAGCCTCGCGAGTGCTCCTTCGCGGCCGCCTTCCACCCAGCCCTCCCTCCAAGTTATCAAGACGCTTGAGCCCCATGGGAGGCTCTTTTGGATGAGTTCGCGCCACCGCATGCTCAGAGGTCTCGCGCCGCTCCACCGCCGGGCCGCTCAGCCGGGCGAAGGGACAGCCGGGCGCCCTCGCGCTAGAGCCTACGAGCGCCTCCTACGGCCGCCACCTTCCAGCCAAATTCTTCCCGAGCAGCCCAAGAAGTTGAGCCCCGAGAGAGGCTCTTCCGCAAGCGCGCGCTTCCTGCGTGCCGAGCATCTCCTGGTACGGTCGTTTCCTTCTAGACCTCTTGCTTTGTTGTTTGTCTTCGTCATGCTTCTAACTTTCCCTTCCGCGCAGGCTCCTGACGATACGGTCCCCCTCGAGGTACGTGCTGATTCTTTTCGCGGGGGCCTAGAGCGGATTATCGTCGACGGGAACCATCTCATCCACGGCAGTTTGGCCCGAATCACCTCCCTTTCTGAGGAGAATGGGCAGCTGCGACGGAGAGTCGCGGAGTTGGAGGGCCTTCTTTCTGCTGCGGAGGAAAGGATCTCCGGGTTGGTTGGAGATGCGGTTGGTCAGCATTCTCCTTCGAGCGAGTGGCGGTCCGCGATGGACACTCATTTTGGGACGGTATCCGCCAGGCCGCAGATTATCTCCCCGGCGGCTCCTCACGCCCCAAATGGCGTCTCCATCCAGGGAACGCCGGGTAGGAGAGGCGTCACGCCCAAGACCTTTCCCGAGGAAGCGGGTCCGCCTGGGTCTTTGCCGATTAGCTTTCGCCACCGTTAAGTTTTGAGTCCAGTCTGCGCTGTTGTATCATGTCTCGTTTTTGTATAAATGAGAAGCTTCCGCTTACACTTCGTGTTCACGCTTCCTTCATCGCATGCTGTTGCTTGCTTTTTTGTTTTTGTTTTCATTCGCTGAATCTCGCTTCGTGTTTGAGCGTTGGGCTCTTTGAGCCGCCGTTGGTTAAGGCCCTATACAGCGCCTTCTTGCGGTGCTCGTCCCTTCGTAAGAGGATGTCATCACACCTCACACGCTGGGGGGCTCGATCCGCAAGCGGATGTCGCCGCCAAGCCCCCGGAGCCTCAACGAGGGTCGGCCAGCACGGGTCGGCCGCGGAATCGACTCCGGGTCTAGGACTCAATCGCGCACAATCAAGGGGGAGGCGTGTCGCTCCCGCCAAAGCGTTATAATCACCAAGTTGAGGTCCTAGCCCACGACCATTGTAGACCGAGGGTGCTCTCTTGTTTAAAGAAGGTCGCCGCACGCCGCGATTCTTTGCCCCCTAAGGTTTTATCGGCCGATTGTGGGACTCCTGGGAGCCCCTGTGCCTAATATTTCGATCGCACGGATCGTTGGCGTATAGCCTTTGGAATGGATCGCCCGATCCTTCGTCCAAGCCTATACTGACGCCCGAGCCGACTAGCACGGGCCGAAGCCGAAGTGGCCGCTGGGGCCTTCGCGCGGAGCCGTGGTGAGTAAAGCCGCCCCTGTGCCATCTCGGGCGCGAGGGCGAGTCCCGAGACGGCTCGCTTTGGACCGCTGTGCGTTTGAGCCAAGGATCGGCTTTTTTTACGGACGGACGCTTGTCCTCCCGACTTAGGGGCAGTCTAGGTCGCTTTATTTGAGAATGCAATGCATGACATTAACTCACGCAAACGTATATGCAACAAGATATAGCCATTATGATAATCAAAGACAAATTCATGTTCAAGCATTCATCATGATGCATGCGCGTGCGACTTACCTGAGTCTCGAGACGATCATTGGTAGTATTTCCTTAAGTCAAGTGGGCGTTCTGTGTCCGCGGACCAGTTTGCTGCCTGGGTGCGTAGCTTGTACGCTCCGCTCCGAGGATTGCGGAGACGAAGAACGGCCTCCTCCCATCCGGGAGAGTTTGTTCTTATTCGCAGCCTTTCCCGCCGCCTCTACGCTCCGGGAGGACCGATCTCCAACTTCCACGGGCGTGCCTTCACTCGCTTGTTGTAGTACCGCGCGACTCTGCTTGGGTAGGCCGTAGTTCGAAGTCGTGCCGCGCCTCGAACCTCCGAGAGCAAGTCCGAGACTTTCTCGCAGCCCTTCGTTCATTGGTGGGCCGGGTCGAAGCATTCGACCCGCAGCTCGCATCCCCACTTCCACGGTACCACAAATTTCGGCCCAAAGCAAAGGTCAAGGGCGTCTCCTTGTTGGTTCTCTCGCGGTTGTTGATTTAACTACGCATCGACGGTAGCTCCTCGGTCCAGAGCCCCCGCCTTCCAACCTCGGTTTTCAATCCGCGCGGATCGCAAGCGGTTGGTGACTTCGACTGACCGTTTGCTTGAGGGTGCGCCACGGATGTGTGCACCACCTAATGCGAAGGTTGCGCAAGAAGATTGTGAAGCGTTTGTCGGTGAATCGGGTTCCGCTTGCTCGGTTACCACGACCTCGTGAATCCCAAAGGCGCAACAAATGCTTTGACGGAGGAACTCCGTCGCGTTTGTTCGTAATCTTGCGAGTGGGACGGCTTCCACCCATTTTGTGAAGTAGTCGATGCCAACGATCGTGAATTTCCGTTGTCTCTACAGACCATTGGCATGGGTCCGAGTATGTCGATCCCCGTTGTCGCGAACGGCCACGGGATTGGAGATAGTGCACTCGGTGTGCGGGCCGATGCGTCATGTTCCCATGGACTGACAACTCTCACACTTGCGACGAACTCCATAGCGTCTTGTTTCATGGTGGGCCAAGAGAACCCTTGCCGCATGACGTTGAACGCTAGGTTCTTCCCGCCAATGTGAGATCCGCATGCCCCCCAGAGTACTTCGCTAACGCGTAGCTCGGCTTCGCGGGGTAAGGCACTTCGGAGAGGGGTGGAGTATCCTCGCTGCATAAATCTCCCATTTAGAACCGTGTACCATCCTGCTGTCTTTCTGATTCGCTTGGCTTCGTTGGCATCTTCTGGCAAGGCTTCTTCAGTGAGGAACTTTATGTACGGAGTCATCCAGTTGTCCCTTGCGTCAATATGAAGGACCTCTTTGTCTTCGGCATCAATGCTGGGCACGCTCTGGACTTCCCTGGGTTCCCTTGCGTACTGCTCTACAGTTCCGGCGGCCGCGTCCCGGGCCAGTCGGTCAGCGCGTTCGTTATCCGTTCTCGGGATGTGCTCGATCTCGAATCGGCCGAACTCAGGGATTCGGGCCCTTACTTTCGCTGGTACCTCACAAGTTGTGGGTTCGAGGCTTCAAGTTCCCTTCACCCGATTGACCACGAGTTCGAGTCACTACGCATTTACCAACGACCGTGCGGAACACTCCTCGCCAATCGTAGGCCCGCAAGGAGGGCTTCGTACTCCGCAACATTGTTTGTGGCCGGAAGGCCGAGTTACGAGTATACGATCTCCACACCCTCGGGCGGCCCTTAGCACGATTCCAACTCCACTTCCTGCCTGAGTAGACGATCCGTCTACGTTTAGGGTCCACACAGGTGAACTGTCGTGCTCCGTATCTCCTGGATCGTTGCCTTCATCCTGTGCTGGCGTTGCTGCCTCGACGATAAAGTCCGCCCAGAGCCTTGTCCTCTCACGGCCGCCGCGCCGAACTCCAAGTCGAATTCTCCTAGCTCAACGCCCACTTAACCATCGGCCCGACGCCTCTGGTTTTTGCAGATCGACTTTAGTGGCCGGGTCCCGTCAACCGCGACAATCCGGCAGATGGAAGTAGGGTCGCAGCTGTGTCCAGACAAAGCGCGAGCGCTATCCTTTCGCCGTGCGGGTAGCGAGCCTCTACGTCCGCAAGCACTGCCTTTTACGTAGTACACCGGTTGTTGCTTGCCTTCGTGCTCCGCTACTAGCACGGAGCCGAGCGCCGATGACGTAGCTGTAGAGATAGAGATCTTCCCCACGCGCGGCGAGCCTGGGGCAGCGGTGTCTTTGGAGAGATAAGTCTTCGATTCCTTGAATGCTTCCTCGCATTCGTCATTCCACTTGAACCCGTGCGATTTTGTGCCCCTTAGCGCCTTGAAGAAGGGCAAATACTTGTCGGCCGATTTCGCTTAGAAACTGTGAGAGGGCGGCTATCCGCCCCGCGCCTTCCTCGACTTCCTTCACGGTTCGTGGGGGGTTCAAGTCGAGTATTGCTTTGATCTTCTCTGGATTGGCTTCTATTCCGCGTTGGGACACAATGAAGCCCAAGAATTTTTCGGAGGTCACTCCGAACGCGCATTTGACAGGATTAAGCTTCATCCCATGTCAGCTCGGAGGATTTGAAAGGTCTCGTCAAGGTCGCTGACGTGGTGGCTCGCGACTCGCTTTTTACAAGCATGTCGCCGACGATACCTCCACGTCCGCCCGATTTGAGTTTCGAACATCTTGTTGACAAGGCGCCGGTATGTGGCGCCGCATTCTTGAGACCAAAGGGCATCATTTTGTAACAATACGTCCCTTGATCTCATCATGAACGAGGTGTGCTCCTCGCCTTCCGGGTCCATCCGGATCTGGTTGTATCCCGAGTACGCGTCCATGAAGCTCAGCCTCGTGTCTGGATGTGGAATCCACGAGCCGTCGATCCTCGGGAGCGGAAAGCTATCTTTGGGGCAGCCTTGTTCACGCCCGTGAAGTCGACACACATCCGCCACTTTCCGCCGCTTCTTCTTTACTAGCACGACGTTGGATAGCCACTCCGGTATTGACTTCTCCGATGAATCCGGCATCTAGGAGCCTCTTTACTTCCTCCCCGATGGCGACTAACTTCTCGACGGAGTGGTTCCTCCGCTTCGCTGCCCCGACGGGTTTTCGGCTCGCGTCCAAGGCCCAAACTTGGGACTATGACTTCGGCCGATATCTCGCATATCGGCGGGGACCTGTGCAAACACGCTGAGTTAGCCCGAGGAAAGTAATTAACTTGTCATGATCTGCAGTGGGAGGGATCTTCCTACGCTGACGCATCGTCCGGACGGGAAGGATCGAGAGGGATCGCCTCTCTTTTTCTTCACCGACCGGGCTCATTGCGACGCCTCGTCGCGGAGGTCCGTGTCTTCGCTTGGTCTACTTGGTGCCGTAGGGTTGACTTGGGATGTAGCAGTGTCGTCCCATTTCTTGGTCTCCCAGACTTCTCCCACGCCCTGTGGGGGAATTTCACCTTCAAAGTGATGGACGCCACGGCCTCGAAGGTCAAGCCAGAAGGGTCTCGCGAGTATGGCATTGTAGACGGACGGAAGGTCGACGACGAGGAACGCCAACTCGCGTGTTATAGAGCACGGGTGGGTCCCCATCGTGATTTCCAAATGTATAATCCTCAGACCGAACAGCTCGTTGTCCAAGCCGTATAATGGTCCGCTTTCTTCGCCTTCATTTGGTCCCGCTTTTAGTCCAAGTTTAATGAATGCAAGGAGATACAAAGAAGTTTTTAATGAGCTTCCATTATCGATGAAGACCTGCTTTCGGTTGGTAGTCAAGACCACCAACAAACAAGGGCCGATACAATAAGGGGGTCGGTGTGGGGAAAAGTTACATGTGTCATATCGTCGCTACTAAAGCTAATGACATCATTCCTAGACCCTATCTTCGCCCGCTTGTTGGCCGGGAAGTCGTCAGCCGCCCTCGCTCGGCACTTGCCGTGTCGGGCGAAGATATCATGTGAACCACGCCAAGCAGCTCGTGCGGGCCCTTGAGGCTCGGGCCGGGTTCACCGTCGGAGGGAGCAGCTCCCGACCCGAGCTCTTCACGAAGCGCTTCAAGTGCCCACGCGGATCGGTTCTTCAATCTCCCGCCGAGGGTGCGGCAAGCAATGAGTGCCCTGTGCAAATGTGGTATTGGGCAAGATTGGCCCGATTGGCCGCCGGACCTCGGGCGTTTTTGCCACTTGAAGAATTTTTCATCCTGGATCTCGCATCGATGTTCGCCGCTATCATTGAGCGGGGTCGAGAGGACTCTGTTGTAGTCCTTTGGCCACAACCGTGGCGGGGCCGCTTGCTGCCGCCCGAATAGCGCTGGGCGTCGCTGCCCTTTTTCTCCCTCCCGAAGCTCGAGGGGCTTCCGGGGTCGGCTTCACTGGGCGGGCGCGCCGCCTCATTGGCCTCTTCGGCCGTGATGTACGCCCGAGCAATGGTCTCACTTTCTCCTAAGGTCTCGAGGGCGTTGGAGCGACAGTGTTTGAAGAAATCCCCGCCGCGAGTGGCGACGAAGGCGCTGAGCTTCGGGCATTTCGGAGAGGTGTGGGATCCGCCTCGCCTCGGATGAAACGGCCCAAAAAACGCCTGAAGCTTTCATCTTGTCTCTGCTTGAGGCGACTGTGCCAGGTTGCCTCTCCTCCTTCGCCGGAGGCGAATCGGCTCTGAAGTCGCCGCAAGCTCTGTCGAATGAGCGTATGGAGTTCGGGGAGGCCGTGGAACTGAGGCAGCGTCACCCTTAGGGGTGACGGGGAAGCACTAGCACATCGTGTGGCCTCGCTACGCCCCTTGTAGAGGTGGGTGCGGAAGCAACAGATGGTCCATTGGATCCTTGCTCCCGTCGTATCCTCCAAGCACGGCATTTTGAACTTGCTCGGAACGGTTGCGGGCCCGCAAGTCCATGGCGAAGGGCGATCTACGGAGGTCGGCGAGGAGGGCGTGGGTTTCTCCTTATGCGGGGTGTCCCACAACACCTTGACTTTCTCCTCCATCGTCGGGTCCGTAAAGCCTCTTCGCGCATTGAGGACGCCACGGAGCTCCGTGTTCCCCGGAGGTGCGTCTCGGGCTCGCCGAGGGTGGCGACTCTCCGCCCGAGAGGCGCGTTCGCCGTTGAGCTGCGGCGGGTGGCCTCCTGTTGCCACGCGAGTTGCGGGGTTGCGCCCTCGGGCCGCCCCTCCCTATCGTCGCTTGGGCGGATGGCTTTCCGCCTGTTCGCCATCCTCACTTGGTGCGGCTTGGGTTGCCGCGCGGCCGAGGCGGTCCGCCGCCCTTCGCGAGCGGCGACGCCTTCCTCTCGAGGTGGAGGCTTGGGCCGCGGGGAGTGCTGGCCCGGCCAGGGGGGCCCTCGTGTTCGCGCATACGGCAAGGAGGACTTCCTTCAAGAGATCTATGTCCGTCGCCATGCGCGACCTCGTGCCCCTACTGGTTGTTCGTCTGGTTCCCTGCGGCGGGAACTTCTCCTTGGGCGGTGACTTCCACCGCAGGAGCACTAGTCTGTGCTCGGGTGTTCACCATTTTTGGTTGTTCAGTCGCTTGATGGGAAAGAGACACTTGGCTTGTTGTCAGTTTCCCACAGACGGCGCCAATGTTGCGTCCCGGGCCCAAGGTCACTGTGACGGATTAGGAGCCTTCTGATTCCTAAGCGTGCGGGGCGCTCCGAAGAAGGGTCCTGGCCTCCGTCTCTATAAACCCGGACTCCGCACAACACAAACAACAAACAAGAGGTGAAGGGTCCGGGCAGATTTCTCCCACCGAGGCCGCTCCGACGCTCAAGTCGCAATATTCCCGCAATAACGAAAATGCGCACGCTAAGGTGGTGCGCGGAGAAAATGCCAGAAGGCGTAGAAGTGCTTATGTGATGATGTGGGGGAAATGTTGTGAGCAGGTGTTGGAAGGCCTGGCTTCCGTAATGCACCGCAGCGGGTGGCTAACTTTCCCGTGATCTCGATGGATGCTGGGATTGTGAGCGAGTCAGCTAGATGAGGCAAAGCCCTACTTTGACTCGTCACTCTTGTGTTTTCAGAGAAAGGGGAGAGAAGTGATCGAGGACGCCTGAAGCTATCTTTCCTTAGGATCGTTGTTTGATCGAGGAGTTCAAGGTCTCACGATTGATCGTTCAGTTGATGAAGATCGAGAGAGTTCCAGAGTTGGAAAAAAGGTCCTTTTCTCTGTGGGGTGTGAGGGTTTTTATACACCTCACCCCATTGGACTCTTGGGAGCCAAAACGCCCGTTGCCTGGGCCATTGCGCCGCTGGTCGCTGTCATGGACCGCCGGTCACGCTGGGCACTTTGCCGCGCGCTGGCACGCCGCGGCGTGGCACCACGCCCGATTCTCCTCGAGCGGGATTGCCTGGCTGCCTCCGCAGACGGCACATTTATGGCGTTGGCGCGCTTCCACCACGCCTCTATAAAGGCTAGCCTTTCCGCCTTTTTGTCTCATTCCTGGCGACGCATTTAATGCGCCGCAGTTACCGTTGCTTCTTCCATCATGGGCTCGCGCCATTCTCCCATCACCAAGCTAACATTTCTTCGCGCCTCGATCTTCTCCTGGGCCGCGACTCGCCTTGGCCTCTACTGCCTTATGCCGCAGACATGACCCAACATGTATTAATTTATTTCTATACTTCATCTATTACTGATGCTGGTAATATTAAATGAATAAGACTATCATTTTATATTCATAATATGTAGAGGCAAATTTTTTTTATATTCACAGTAGTAGAGACAAATATTTTCTACATTGGTAATATTGAATGAATAGGACTATCAATTTATATTTGTAGCATGTAAAAGCAAATATTTTTTATTTATATCAAATATTTGCATAATTTATGTTTCGGCATTATAAAGGATCAAAATTGTAGTTGTATAGGATTTTCCAATTTATTTTGGTGATGATTTAATTTAAATATTTAGATAAATAATTTATTTTCATATATTAAAATTATGAGTACTTAATTTGTAATTTTTATAAAGAAATACTATTTACCCTTCTAATACTTGAGTCTAAACACCATTTTTTCAACTTTGTTTTTCTACGCATAATGATTTGAGGGTTACCAACTTAAACATTAAAAACAAGCTATTCACAATGTTAACATTAGCCTACAAATATTTGATCATTCCCAAAACTCACAACACAAAAATCCCTTTCTTCTTATGACCTCGTCTATAAGATCATACGCCAGTAAGAATCAATTACATGACCATGGAAGACCATGGAATCAACTGTGATGTGTTTAGGCCAAGAATCCTTCCTTTTCACACAGCTTGTATAGGATTTTCCAAGAGTAGTGGCACAAATCAGATCATTGTTCCATTTACAATATGTTTGGCTTATGTGATGTATGCAACGTCATCGTGTTTGCATGGGAAATAAATACTACATCAAGGAATAACATAGAAATACCGTATGATGGCCAACAAAGGGTCAGGAGACGGCAGCAGAGGAGCAGTTGGGGTGGGACTGGCTGGCCCGCCTGCTGTTGCCCAGAAATGACTCACGGTCGATTGGCATTGACCGCTCGTTATTGTCATGAGAGTTGAAGCTATTGACGAGCAATAGCAAGGTAAGATGGTTAGGCTGGTGATTGGTATTTCTACTTATCTCTAACAATAAATAAACCAACTTTTTCCCATGAAATTATTCATTCTCACTTGAGAATTATTTTGATAGTCATTTTATGATCAAATGAAGTAGTAAAAATAAGACAACAATAAAGATCGCCTACCATTCTTTTGTTCCTATCTTATTCTCCCAGTCCAACATTTGCTTGCTAACACAAAATTGATTATAACTGGTTTACTTGATTCCAAGTAATTTATACATTCACTGTGTGAAGGTTTCATCTCTGAGGGATTGAAGAACCAAAAAAATATTGCTCTGGGAACCAAGATGGATATAAAAACCTGATTAATCAATAAGCTGGACAGCAGCAATGGCAGGAATTTTCCCCTCAGCTTCTGAGTTAGCGCAACTCGGACTGTCATGACACCAGCTGCAGGGCCATTGAGCCGCACTTTGACAACGTAGCCATTGATTTCTTCAAGTTCAAGCACTCCACCTCCGGTGCCAGCCAGATATGGCCTTATCTCACTAAGCACCTGCAAACTTGAGCTTCTGTCATAAATGCAACTTTCTTTGTACTGGGCAGGGGGATTTAGAAAGCTAATAATCACCTAATTAGAAAGGGATAAAACTTGAACCCACATCAAATACAAATCCATAAGGATCAAGCGCCAAGTACAAAGAGAGGCTTGTTATTGCAGTCTCGGTTAACTAACAGATTTAACCAAGAGACCATGCAATTAGGAAATCTGATATGTACATGTTTCTATGCAGGTCTTAAGAAAATAGTTTAGAATTATTCACACGAAACTCAGCTGTCCCACGTGATATTTCTTCAACAATAATGTCTTAAATCCTACTAAGTAAAATTGAGTATATGAATTAACTTTCGTAATTCTACTGATTTAAGTACAATATTCTCCAAAAATAAAAGCAATTCTAAATTATTTTTTATCACCCTATTTTAAGCTTTCTTTGGTCTGCATTTCATATCTTTTCTCCAACCAAAATCAACTCGCATTTCCCTTGTGTGCTTCATTTGACCTACTAGTCAGAACTACTTTAAATATTGTTCCCTCGTATTTCCTCACAAGATTCTTTTTGTGTTTGTGCTACCAGGCATGATCATACAATGAGCTCCCCTAGAGTTGTTTGGCGTTAGTACCAACCACCATCACTGAACTATGTGATACAACAAGCAATAAAACTGGGGATCAAGACAAAGATTAGGTTAGTAGTAAGAATCAATTCAGATTTTATTTATGAGAGATTTGCATATGTATGTCATCACTATCCTAAACCATATATGCTACCACTCTAGAACTCGGGGGTAATACGTGGATACCACTCAAAAGCACTCAGTACAGCAGCACCCAACAGATGAAGTTAATAAGGAGTGTCCTCTAAAATGGAATGCATCATAATCAAGCTCAGCTGCAAGGGGAAAAAAAAAAAAGACTAATAGATAGTTGTATTAGGATTTCAAGGCATACTGAAACCTAATTTTGACACAGCGCAAACACAACCATCATATGAGCTAGAGTTTAGGTTTAATGTACTAAATCCACTTTAGGTCTGTTATTTGCAAAGCAACTTTTCAGAGGCAAAGCATTTATTAGTTATTTTCCAATTAACTAAATCTTACAAGAAGCTGTTTTGGACATGAAATTGGCTACAGATTATTGGAAAATAGGACTTGGTAGCATGTTGTAGTATGAACCTTTTCAACATTCTCTTCGTTGAGGTGAAGGCCAGTCTCGGTGTCGAGGATTTGCTCCACGGCCTGAATTTCAGGGATCTTATCCCGAAGCCTGGTTTCAATTCCCATCTTCAAAGTCATTGTTGAGCTTGGACAAGACCCACACGCTCCTTGCAGCTTCAACACCACCACCAGCCCATCAATCTCATGTAATGCAACGTTTCCTCCATCGGCCATCAGCCCAGGACGCACCTCATCTAATACCTTCTCTACGTTCTCTTCCGTCAATGGAAAAATACAAATTGGTGATACCACAATGCCTTCATCATTAAAAAAAATTACTTGTGGCAATCAAACAGTTTAAAATCATATTTGGCAACTATATTGTCCTTTCTATTTTCAGTAGTAGGAAATGAATCACTAGTATTGAAGGTTGTGTGTGGAAGAAGTAAGACCATAAACGCATCGATTGTGTGCAGAAGAAGCAAATAAAAAGGCAATAGCAGGAAATTCCAAAAGAAAATACCTCAACTGGCTGCCATTAGTGAAAAAATTACGGCCGTCTTAATTTAATAAATTATCATAAAAATAACAATTGGCAGTGCAAGGCAATTGCCTTCCCGTTTTCCCATTTTGGTACTATCTCCATTAATCTTATTCTACACACAAAGAATAGTTGTCAGCCTCAAAATTTGATCTCAGAATCTATGGTATCTTAGGACTTCACCAACCTCTTGCCTTCATATTTCCCCCCCTTTTTCTTCTATCTCTGTTAATCTTTCCCAACACAGAAAGAATGGTTTTCTGCCTCCCTTATTCGATCTCAGTCTCCTGGAATGGCAATTTAGGACTTCACCAGCTTAGTTAAGTAACACTCAGGTCCAACATTTGCTTCCCGTCTCCACTGTACTTTTCCAAAGGCACGGTGCCGCAAAGTATAGGTTCACGAAAGGAGCTTTCAGCTAGACAATGCGCTGGCCTCCTTTACCTTCAATAGGTCTTCCTCCAACCTCGATGTGGAGGTAATATCTCGGTCTATCTCTCACGTGAAATGTGAAGATTATGAGCTCAATCGCCCAAACATAAGTGGGCGTGCTAAGAGGTACAAGAGTTATCCTCTAATGGGGGCAAGAACTAGAATAAGGAGATTTTGCTTTCGTTCGATGAAATTGAAGTTGAATAAGAAAGCAGTTAAACGAAAAGTAAATTAAAAAGGTCTATCACCACATGATAATACCTGCTTGATATCTCCGGCGGTTGATGGACCTGCTTGTGAGAAAACTGGTGCATTGAAATTGACCTCGGGGATAAGAGCTCTCTTTTGCCGATAAATTCTTGGATTCTGAATTGCTTCTTCTCTACACACAGGGTTAAATGTTTTATAAAACACTAGAAACATGAATAATGCTGGAATTGCCTAACACCAAAACAGAAATTGAAGAAGATCCGTAATGACTGATAAATAAACCTTGGGGG
This sequence comes from Nepenthes gracilis, assembly GCA_033239525.1. NCBI lineage: Eukaryota > Viridiplantae > Streptophyta > Magnoliopsida > Caryophyllales > Nepenthaceae > Nepenthes > Nepenthes gracilis. The sequence continues at coordinate 13,752,192 of BSYO01000016.1, read as the reverse complement.
AAGAAAAATGGCGAGAAGAGAAGCATTGGTATTGACATGAGGAGGAAGTAATGGCGGTCCTTGGAGCTGCTCGCAGTCTTTGTGCTTGGCTCGACAAAGCTTCCATTGTCCCTCCTTTCATGTTTCCGCTTCAATTATTCAATCAACAAGAAGCAGATCCAAACCCATTGAAATCAAGGAACCAATGCCGGAAAACCGCAACTAAACTTATCTCATATTGTGCAGCGGAGAGCTTGGGCAAGTAAAACAATGGCTTCCATTGGCTAATCGTTGTTACAAACAATGGAAAAATGGAAATTGAAGACGCGAGAAGAAAGATATAAATGATCGATGAAGGCCAGTGGGAGGTAAATCCTTCATTTGTGGATGGAATCTAACGGGTTGATTGCTAGGGATTGGAAGATGCCACGTCAGCCTATACAAATATAATTTCATTATATATGATTTAATTATCATATTATATAATATTAATTATTAATATTACTTTAAAAAATAATTTATACTTTATAACAATTATTATTTTCCTAATTTCACTACCTCCTACTTCTAATTTGGCTGGGTGCATTGTTACTTCAAATCCAACTAATATATTATCAAAATTTTATTTCTATTATTGCTTTTTTATTTTAATTATTAAAAAATAAATTATTATATATTCTAATGACCAATTCCATTGCAGATATTATGCTATACATATAAATATATATATAATCCCAAAAATTTTAATAATAAATGATGTTATACAATAAAATATAGTACCTTTAGACAAATAAAATGATATTATTGTTATTTGATAAATGATGAATTTTTTTATTTTTATTTGAGTTTCAATTACAAGTATTAGTAATACGGCGCATCCGCACATGGATATTGGCCCGCTTTTTAGTCGAAAACTTCACTGCCTCTCCTGCTCATCACGCCACATGGTTTTGTTCTACAGACCGAGCCCACCGCCCCAAAACGCTGTCCACAAGAGGAGATGATTCACGCCTTTATAAAGCGCATTTATCGCTCCTCTCCATCCGACGCGACTTACGCTGACCCCTCGGGACCCTGGGGCCCTCATTGGCATACCGACCGATCCCGACTGATACCATATGTAACGCCCCCGACGCATCCGCACGCGGATATTGGCCCGCTTTGACCAGGAAACTTCACGGCATCCCAAACCATCACGCGGCCTGAACGATTTTGTTTCTGGCAGACGGAGCCCACCGCCCCCAAAACGCGTCCACAAGGGAGAACTATCCACGCTCTTATAAAGGCACGCTTAATAATAATAATAACTATTACTTATTTCATCTATCTATAACTTATTTTTTTCATATTAAATTTATTTTTATTTTTATCTTAATAAACCATGCATAATAAGTGGGTTACCAACTAGTTACTTAAGCGTGTGGCAAGAATTTTATTTTTATTTTTCCATTTCTCTCTTTTTTTAGTTGCCCAACTTATTTATTGGTATTTATTTAAAAAAATGTTACATTAAAAATCTTTATGCACCATTTTATAATTGAATGATACATTGTGAAGTTCAACTAAATGCCACATAACTAAAAATGTTTTAATTTTTAAAAATATGGTCAATAATTAGTGAGATGGACAAAAGTATGGATCCAGGATGTATCATTTAAAAAAAATATTATAGAATTTTAATAAAATTATATATTATAATATATTAGGTCTTCTGGTTCACTCCAATATTTTTCACTTGCCTAACTATTGTTAGAAGAATTAACTATATACCATTTTTCTCAAATTCACCTATTTTTGGATTAGATAAAGAGTATGTAAGAAATATCATCCATGATATAAGATACATTTTATATATTTTATAAAATTGATAAAAGTTATAATTTTATATTAATAATTTAAATATATTGTTTGTTTATTAACTAATAGAGAAATTATATATTTTTAAAAAATGTTTCTTTAAAATGCCCTCTTTAACAAAATAATAATAATAGATGAGGTGTCCTTAGATCCGAATTGTCCGACAAATTAGGAAGCTATCTAATTTTTTTTGGCAAGTCGAACTGAAGTCAATCCGATCCCCATACTTTTAACCTAGACGTTACACAATACAATAAATAAGAAGTCAGAGGATTAGCTATACTCACTCTCCGATATATCCTCCGATATTTAAATTAAATTTTTTTTTCAATTGATAGAAAGATGCAATAATAAAAGAATAATATGTAGATGCATGTTATGTGAATTGAGTGTTTGAGTACGCCCAACCGAAAGGTGGTTTAGAAGTGTGCCCGATTAGGGGTGGCTTATGAGGTGTGCCGGACTAGAGGCGGTTAGAAGTGTACCCGATTGATAGATGGTTTACGACGTGCACTTGGTCGAGTAGTGGTGTACGAGGTGCGCTTGATTAGGGGGCAGCTTAGATGTGCGCCCAACCAAGGGGTGGCTTGCGAGGTACACCTGACTATAGGGCGGTTTAGAGATGCGCCCGATTGAGGGGTGGCTTAAGAGGTATGCTCGGCTAGGGATAGCTTAAAGGTACGTCTAGTTGATGGGCAGCTTAGAGATACGGAGGACTGAGCTACTACTGAGTGTAGGCCATTGATGAGGCCGTCAATGGCAGTGGCTGCAAAGGGCTGGTGGAAAACTTGGTTCCGGCTGGTATGTTCAATGGGAAGTAGTTTGAGAGAGGGAGGAAGAAGGATTGCACTAGGAGTCTGTGACCTCAAATGTGATAGAGAGCTCTTGGCTTTTTTGTCTAATTGGGGGCAAGAGTCATTCCTCCCTTGGTCTCTTATTTCTGTTGCTTTCTTAAGGTTTTTTTTTTTTTTTTGTGCTCAGGGCTCTCCCTTAATTCCGCAAGGGGAAAAAAGATAAATAGGGTTAAAGTTGCTTGGGCTCTAAGGGTTGTAGGTACCTAACAAGACAATCAGGGATGTCAGCGAATATCATTTCTTTCTATAGGTGATTCTCTAGCCGTAATTATGGTAGCTTCCTTTTGGGAAAGATTTGTCGAGCTATGCCTGCTATCGTGGGTGGTGCACAATCTCTGAGAGGAGATTTGCTAGACTGGCGCTGACAGGTTAGGTTGTCGAACAGCCGCTACAGACCATGCGCCTATGGGACATGTGGGCTTACTTGTTGGGCCTGATGTATGGCAGTATAGGTTTGTTTCCCGAGTTGGAGCTTTCGGGCTATATGCGTGGGCCTTCTCAAGGCCGAGCTGTGCGGACCTTGTTTTGGGCTTTCGGGCTATATGCGTGGGCTTACCTGCTGGGCCTGCTATATGGCAGCATAGGTTTGTTTCCTTTGTTGGAGATTTCGGGCTATATGCATGGGCCTTCTCAAGGCCGAGCTGTGCGGACCTTGTTTTGGGCTTTGGAGAAACTTTTGACGAGCCACCAATCCTTTAGAATTCAGACTTTGGGCCAGCCCATAATATTGGACCAATTAATTGGTATTAGAATAATTTATGAATGATTTTCTCTTTAGAAAAGTCCATGCATTCCTACTATAATTGCATCACATCCAGATAAATATTTTTTTAAGAAAGAAAGGCGAAAAAAGAAATTATTTTTTGTTTGTTTGAGGTAAGAACCAATTTTATAGTTGATGCGTTCCTAAATTTGAATTATTAAATGAATTATATAACCACTTGATTTTTTTAATAGGTCGAGATGAAGCAGATTTGATTTTCGTTACCTCAAACTTAGATCTTGTACACCATAACTTACAAACAATAGGTCAGATGATGGTGGACTTAATCACCGATATATCCTTCGACGCTCAAATTAGAAATCTTTCTTCGACAGATAGAAAGATAGAATGATGAATGACTAATGCATATATACATATTTCGAGAAATTGAGTATTTATGGAGGGTTGAGCTTTAGTGAGTACACTCCGTTGGGGAGCAACTTAGAGATAGAGAATTGAACTTTGAGTGTGCTCGGTTGGGGGAGTTTTGATGAGTGCACTCAGGTGAGGGAGTGATTTAGAGATAGAAAAAATGAGATATTTATAGAAAGAGAATGCTGTGGAGGAAATAAGGTATTTATAGAAAGAGAATGCTAACTAGCTGTCGTAAAAGCATTGATTGCATTGAGATTTCAGTTCTTGGGCCCCCCTTTCTTGTGGAGGAAAGAGCTCCATTTCCTGTAGAGAAAATGGTGTATTTATAGTGTGAGGTGTCAATTTGACTGTCTTCTGGTGTTACACTTTTGCATACAGTTATGAGAGATATTACTCATATAACCGATGCCTGTATTAATTAACTGGACTGTTACGGTTCCTGATCATTGATTTGGTATTGCAACTGCCGGTAATGATCCATTGATTATCCATTAATACTAATTTATTATTAGACGGTTTCAAATAGCATCGTTTGGAGCCTAGATGGTTTTCTATTAGATCATCGTTATTTAGACATTTCTTTCTTCTATGGATTGGGCTCTGGGTTGACCAGTGTATTGCCATAATCATCATTGACATTGGTAGATCACTATTTCAGATGGAATTATTAATAATGATATGTATTGCCATGCTGCATCAGCTTATAATTAGTCTGTTCCACTAATGAGGTAACATTCTTATGCTACTTTTGTTTATTAAAAAAAATATATCAATAGTGAAATATCTTTAGAAAAAAATAAATTTTCCTCATATTTTTCAAATGTTTTAGCATGTATGAAGGATTTCTGAATTATCATACAAAATGATAATAAATATTGTGGTTTATTCACTTTGGTAATATTCTGATAAGGATATTTCATGTAGTGATATTATCCTACTGTATATGACCGGCGATTGTTCATCAGTATGGTGGGGCGAGGTCTGACATGGGGCCCCGACTACCACTGATGGGCTCAACGTATCACCAACTGGGACCAGCGACAGTGCCGGAAGCATCATCGGCTAGTTGCCAGTGATGGTGGTCTGAGGGTTGACAGTGAGTCATGTATCTCACATTCAGGTGATGGGTTCAACGTATCACCAACTGGGACCGGCGACAGTGACGGAAGCATCGTCGGCTAGTAGCCAGTGGTGGTGGTCCGAGGCTTGATGGTGAGTCATGTATCTCATATTCAGGTAAAGAAATGTTGATTAATGGGCAGTGACAATTAATAGTGAAAGACCGATAAATTTAAAAAATTATTAACAAAATTAAAAAAATAAAAAAAGTTATTTTTTAAAATTTAGTTATAAGCATTTTGAATGATTATTTTCTTGTACTCATAGATGTCTGAAAACATAACTGTTAATCCAATAAATCGAACTAAAATTAAAAAAGTCAAATTGAAAAATAGGGTAGCCGAATTGTTCAATTTAGCTTTGGGTTGATATATTAAAATTTTATCAGATTTTGGTTCAATTTTATGTTACTAATTTTTTAAGTATCATGTATCCAAACTGAGAATAAATAAATATAAAATTATAAATATATGAATATATATAATCATTTGTAATTGAATAAAATTTATAGCATTTTACAGTTTATTATTAAGTTTGATGTGTCCCTAGATTTGGATAATTATACGAATTAGAGATCCACCTGATCTTTCTCATCGGGTCGAATTGAGATGGGTTCAACCTCCATCCCCGATAACATTGGTTTTGCGCAATACAACTAAAAAAAGAAGGTTAGAGTGTAATACCCTGACTATTTTTGAGTCTTTTATTATAAATTATACAAAAATTATTGGATTATATTTTTAAAAAATAGGTAAAAAGATAAATTTAATTCGATAATTTCTTAAATTGGGCTTAATGGGCCCAAGCTTTAGTACTTAAACTTGATCTAGGCATTAGTTTAAAGGATTTGAACATTTATGGTTATATTATATTAGTAAAATAATAGTAGAAAAAAATTAATAATAATAATAATAATAATAGGAAAGAATGAAAGAAAAAGAAAGGGATGAGGGGGAAAAGGAAAGGAAAAATGGGAAAGGAGAAGAGAGAAAAGAAAACAACGCGATTCAGCAGTGGGGGGAGAAGGAAGGAGATGGATGTCCCAAATGGAAACCAACAAAACCCTAATCGGATCCTTCTTTACTTAAGGAATCAGTGGTGAGGGGAGGAGGGGCACGAACCAAAGAGGGAAGTCATGCACAAATTGAAGAGAGAAGCTGTCATTGCTGCCGGCTCTAGTAGAAAAATAAGAAATTGAGACAAGTATATTCTCCTATTTTCCTCATCGATGTCGACTTTCTGTTGTATGTTTGGATTTGGTGGGAAATGAATAAAAATTCTCTGTTGCAGATTGGGAATAATGAAAACAGAGCCCGTGGCTCTGATAGTGAAAAACTTCAGATTTGTTGGGTTTCGATATGAATTAAGGTGTGAAATTCAGCAGGATTATTTTGCAAACCCATATTCTTCGTATGGGAAAAGAGAAAAAAAAGTTTTTCTTGCTTTTTGATAGAAATAGATCTGGTTAATTGAAACAGAGCACCACGCTCCATTTTTCTTTTGTTTTTCCAATAATTATAGTAGCGTGAAAATGGGGAAATGTGATTTGGGATTTTCGTTTTGTTGATGTATGATTCAGGGGCAAGATTTTGTAAGTAAGTATTTGAGAAATTTACCTCTATAAATACGCGGGTTGATTATATAATTCTGTGTACAAATATACACATATGTATATACGTGGATGGTGTTGGTTTGAAGTTGGTGTACCTGTTACGTGTGCCATGTTTGTGTGTGTGTAAGTGTGCAGTGTGCTACTGGGTGTACATATGTTGTCGTGTGTGTGTGTAAGCAGCGTGTGCTGCTATGTGTGTGTGCGCTGGGGGTGCATGTGTGGGTGTGCGGCCAGTGTGCTGACGTGCGGTGTGTATGCTAATAGTGGCGGTAAAAGTGTGTGTATTGGAAGTAAGTGACTGTATATGTGTATGTACTAAAATTATAAACTAAGAAAAATTAATGGTAATTATTATTTTGATTAGATATTTGCAGAATTAGTCAAACAATTGAATAATATAAGAAATTGTGACCTTGTTTGATAGAGTTAAAATAGCAAATATTTTTGGTAGCCTTAGAGATAAAATTGGAATATCGAGTGAGTTAAAAAAGATAAATTATTATAGCATTTGACCGAATATTCAAACTTTTCTTAAACTTTCTCTCGCTCCTGCGATAAATAATTTTTTGTATTGGTTTTGACCGTGTACATATATTTTATTGGTACTTTATGAATAAGTAAATGAAAGCATACGAAGATCCTAAGATATCCGAATGAATGGGAGTTCGTGAGACCTTAGAGTAGTCTATATTTTTTCAGAGGAATGGGAGTTCATAAGACCTTCGTGAGACTCTATGATATTCGGATGAATTGGCACTTGGAGATGCACCATACTAGGGGGGCGTCTTAAGGTATGGAGGACTAAGCTCCAAGGTGTGCCTAACCAGAGGATGGCTTATGAGACGGAGGGCAGAACTCCTAGTTAGGTCGTAGGCCTCATGGATGGAGAGCGGGGCTTTTAGACGAAGAACGAGCCTCCTGGATGAGGACCGGGGCTCCTAGACAGGCTACGGACCTCCTAGATGGAGAGCGAGGCTCCTAGGTGGAGAGCGGGCATCCTGGATGAAGAACGGGGCTCTTGGACGAAGAGTGGGGCTCTTGGATAAAGAGCGCAACTCCTAGACTGAGAGCGGGGCTCCTGGATGGGTCGAGGCCTCCTGGACGAAGAGGCGGTGCTCCTAGACAGGCCACAAACCTCCTCGATGGAGAGTGGGCTTCCTAGGCAAAGAAAAGGACTCTTGAACGGAGAGCAGGGCTACCGGAAGGGTCGCGAGCCTCCTAGATGGAGGGCGGGCTCCTAGAGAGTGCCCAACTAGCGGGCGGCTTATGGAGATGCACTCGTAATTTAGTGACTGGCCGGCAACGATCATAGATTTAATCGCGCCTCCGGAGCCTGCTGGAATTTGCTATGACAATAGCCTGTATAGTATGGTCTGCAGAATAGCTCCTATTTATCTAGGCGATGTGGGACTTTAAGCAGGATACCTTAAGAAGATTTGTCGAGCCAGATTGTTGAGACACTCAGTGATACTAGGCCTGGAGGAGCTTCTAAGGGGCTATCCATTTGCTATGATTTAGACTCTAGGTTGACCCACGGTACTGGACCCATTGGAATTATTATTAGAAAATATAATTTATATACTAAAATATCATTTGGATGTTTTACAATTTTAAATATCAATTTTATGTGTTTACAATTGGAATAGAAATATTATTATAACAACCCAATATTACGATTCAAATTTATTAAACTTTTAACCCAAAGAATATTACTAAAGATAATTGATGAGCTATTTAATGTAGGCAAGTTAATGCTAAATTTATGTTGAGGCTGATTGGATCAGATTTGTAGAATTTTTGAAAGAAAATTTTGATAATTGTGCCATCAATAACCATTAATTATTTTTTAGGCTATTAATTAGAATTTGGTGATTTTATTATGTTTCATATATGCTAATATAGTTGTCAAAGCTAATAAATAGGAAGACTACATATAAATATAATTCTAAGTATTTGTGCCCATGAATGCCTGAATTATTCTTACACTTCACTTGGCCACCTCTCATCTTTTCTGCATATTTCCATCTTTAATAAGTTGTAGGTAAGATTTACTTTATTATTAATATAGTAATTAATTTAGAATAAAATATATTTATGAGTGAAGTCTTAATTTAAGCCCTACCTGTATGCCCTTATTACTTTTAAACTATACTTTACTCCTATTCACATCAACTTAGTTCTCCATTAATTTCATAATTATTTGAATATTAATAGAATTAATTATGGATTATGGTTCTTTCTCCTTAGCCCCTATCTTTAATTGCTTTCCCACTTGGTGGTTTTTCTTATTCAAGTGCTAGCCACCTTCATTTGAAAATTGTACATAATTTCACAACATCAAATTTTGAAAGGGAGAGAAGATCTGATCCCTTGGAGCCAATATTTGAGGTGTTCGGAAGATTTGTTAATAGAAAAGTTATTGGTAGCCATTCGTATTTATTGATCCATTATTTTTGTATGTTTTGAGACAAGAGATATTCTTATCTTCTCATAATCTCACGCATCATGCAAGTGAAATATCTAGTGTTATTAGACATTTTAATCGTTATAAATAAAATTTCTATCATTATTTAGACATTTTAATTCCTGTACTTGTTAGTCAGAATTCATGAGATTCTACTTACCTTTTATTAATTCTAATTATAAAATAATATAATAAGTAAAGTATAGGAGATATATACTTAGTTTTATATTTGTATGACATTTAATTGACGTGAGAGTCAATATTCGAATGCTAAAGAATCAGAATGTTATTTTCAATTTAGACCTTAGATATAAAGTCTAGGATGGTTATTCTAAAGCTATGCCGATTATGTAGGATATTAGAGTACCAATGGAGTACCATGTGTTGAGTAATTAATGAATTCGGATAGTCTTTTCTTGTATCCTTTGTCATTGGTTATTTTTCTTACGTGATTTTGGATACATAGGTATATTTTTGCTATCTATGGTTAATGTCCATGAAGAAATACCTATAATCTTGTGAACAACGTAAGATAAGATATTAAAGAATATCATACCGAAAATTGAATATGTGGTTTGAGATGGAGCATTCTATACCCCATAAATCCTAATTGAATCATAAGAATACAAGTATGGCATTTTTTAGGTTTACCTTTATTGGGGTTAAGAGAACATTAATTGTATATGTTGAGTTTGATACTTGTACATTACTGGTGGTAAAATAATATGAGACTATAGAATTGATCGTTTGTAAAATTTGTAAGTATCAGTACTTTGTAGATATTATTCAATCATTGATGGCGGGCGTGTAATCGTTGGTTTATAATAATAGAATAAGATTCAATGATATTGTTGTGATATTTTATATAATTGTAATATCCATCGACATAGGTTCGATGGAACCTATATTTCTACTGATATTTAAATTCAGTGGAATATCAATTGCATTCTCGATGTTTGATTTCAATAAAGACTCTTATTAAATTTTCTTATAACTTTTGTGTCATAGTTACAATATAATATAGAGTCTCGACTCAATTAAAAATTGATTGTATGTTATTGATGGGGACATTAGTAATGGACTGGCCCACGAATAAGGAAATAGCCCAAATCCACAACGGTCCAATTCGACCTGAATGGTCAATGCTTTCGTTTACCAGATGAAGAGCAAGTGGGCCGACGGAGACTCAAGAGCAGGACAGCTCATTAAAGCCTAGAATGGTCAACACTTTCGTTGACCGGAGAGGTGGCTAGTAGACCAGCTGGGGCCCAAGCAGTAATTGGCCCACGTGTCTATCTCAGAACCACAACGTTCATCTGTCCTAATTTTTTACCTCTTTAAGATGGTAAACTCCACTATAACGGTCATCTTTAAAATCGCACATCCCTTTTAATGCATCGTAATCTATACTTTATCTGTTAAAAATCCTAATTCTTACAAAATACGTAAGGAATGAGATTATTTTCTTGAACCATTACAAATTTAAAAATGCTTACGCCCGCGCTAAGGAAGGCAACAATCATTAATAGAGTATGGACCTCCAACCCTTCTACGTAAGAAAGGCAGATAGGGCCATGACTATAAAAGGCCATGAAAGTTCCATTCAAAGGCATGCTCTCAAACACGCACTAAAAACCCGCAAAAAACTTTCAAATACTCTCAAGTTCTTAGAAGTTCTTAATCCCTCTCGAGCCTTCTAGCGCTCACTCTCTTTCTTAGCTTCCAATTCTCAGCAAACTTTGAGCTGAGAAATTTTGCTCCTCATGAACAAACACCTAAGTCACTCATCCCATGAGTGTATACCCGCTTACACAAAATACTCATCAGCATTCATATTGTATCTGCTACATCCACAATTTTATTTCGGAAGGCTAATTACTGACCTGAGTGTTGAAATCTTTTCGGTGAGACCAAATCTCAACGTTACTTGACTTCTTATTTGAAATTGTGGTGTGTAGGACCCCAAGCTAAGTAAACGAAAATCGAATTTGATGAACAGTTCAACCCGAATCTATTTAAATTTGGATCCAGGATGCATCAATTATTATTACTCTAATATATTTGATATTATTCTCAAAGATATTTAACTGTATTCTAATAATATTAATTATATTGCTTGCTATGCACCTAGCCTACCATTACGATTTCTTAACTCCAAAATATAGAAGGTTAGTAGCGTACTAGCATATATTATACACTTACTATGAATATTTTAAGTGGAGAGACAATTTTGGAGTTTACAAGAATCATTTCGAGATATTAGAAAATTTTTTTCTGCTTTGATTTGTGTAAGATAGTATGTTGAAATTGTGTTCTTTTTAATTTTATTATATATATATATTTATATAGTATCTCATTTTGAGAAATTTGATATTTATGATAGATATTTTATTCATGATAAATTTATAATGAGCATTTATAATTTGAGATTTTTTTCTTGTGGATAATTTGAGTCAAGTCGGATGATTTGGCATGAGTAGCCACAATCATGGTATCAAAAAAAATAAAATTTTGTGAAAACCATTAAAGACTTAGGAATTATAAATATTTAAGAAATATTAAATTTGTTAAATGATCAAGAAATTAGGATATTTTGAAAATATTCTAGAACTAAAAGTTGTGACTTATTGGAGGACCTAGAACATGTGAGACTCTAGCCCTTACGATATTTTATGGAACGTCGGTTTAGTGCCAATGCTGGTAGATCTGTCAATGCATCTTTGAAAAATAATATCGAGGAAATGGCTGAGGTACAAAGAGCATTTTTGAGATGGCACTCTTAGTCAATTAGACTATTAGCCGTTAGGCCATTGGTCCTCAATTAATGATGGCACCATCTATAAGGTGGCAACTGTGTTTTCAAGATCGCAAGCGCCATCTAATGAAAGGCTTCATGGATCCGCGAATCCCTGAGTTTGTAGGTCTATCAGATCAGATCATACAATTATCGAGGCATGCATGGCTTGGCTAGAGATAGCATTTGAGGTGATTTGATGTGGAACGACGGATGTTTTAAATCAGTTAACCAATATAATCAAATCGGTTAACCGGTTAGCTATTTGATCAGTTAATCAGTTAAACAAATTTGATTTTGGTTTCTAATTTTGTTAAACTGGTAAAACCAATTCGTGTCAAAAAATAGTTTACAGTTTGGTTAACGGAACTGGAAACACTCCCACTCAGTGTGTCATGTAAAATATGAAAAATGCTTTTTAATTCGCACTAAATACAAAAAATAATCTTTTACAGAGTTACTTATCAGTAAATTAAATAGTAACTTGGCCTATTTTTTTAAAAAAATAATATGGAAATTTGGAATTTACAAATTTGGAATTTACTACACGAATAATAACAATTGTGACCACGATTGAAATTTCCTCTACAAGAACAAGCGAAAATTGAAATGGCATCTTGCTTGGAATTTCCGTACTCAACAATATGCTAAGAAGAGGAAATTATTCGTTACTTAAAATACACGCCAAATTGAACGTCTCACCAAACATGGGACAGGCATCTCGTTTTCTTTATGATTTTGTCTGTTGAAAAATGGAAAATTAGTGAGATTTGAATCGGTGTGACTGGTCATCAACCAAAGGGTTCAGCTCCCCGTTTGTTTGGTAATGCCTACATTAATACCAATCCGATTTATTAATATAACAGTTCATGAATAGTAAATTTAGGGAAAAAAAAAAAAGCAATCGGTTCATCAAACCCGAGTCCAAATAATAATATCCAACCCCGATCAGAAAGAACCCTGATAAGTGGTCGAATAATTCAATAGTTGAGTAACTAAAAAGACATAGAAATGATTGAATGAAATATTTGAATGACTATAAAACTGAATAATAAATCAGATGATTAATCTTATAGAAAAATTTATCATATCGAATGGTTAGATAAACCTAATGGTTAATTTAGTTGAGCAATTAAACCAAACAAGCAGTTAATATATCATATAATTAACTCATACAAGAAACTCTTAATTGAATCAAAACATTTGACATTACTATAAGACTAATTGTCTCCAAAAAAAATCTCTTACTCAGAATATATTAAACGATTAAACTATTTAATTATTAATTAATATAATCACTCAGATTGTGATCGATTATTAATAATTAAAAAATTATTATTAACCGATAATATAATTATTAAGACACCAATTTTTCCTAAAAATTGGGACAAAAGCCGAAAAGCATGCATAGAGCATTAGCTCTTTCCCACATAATCATCCACAAATTTTAGAGCCAAGCCCTCCATCTTTTACTTGTTCACATCCTCATAATTTTTACCATTTTTTAGTTTTTAAGAAAAAGTCATTGATTTTAACATCATAAGATAAATTAAATAGTGAATCCCTATCTTTAAACTATTATTTGACATTGCGGAATACAATGTCCAGAGCAAAGAGTCGATAATTTAGTTAGAATTTATTCTGATGAGTCTCAAGAACCCGAATTATTATACGAATTAAAAAATTGGCTCACTATCAACTATTGGATAGGCATAACCTCCGTCTGAAACAGATCATTAAGTGATCCATTATAATCATTTAATGTTCGACTGTTCAAGTCGTATCCATTGATTTATGTGTTATGCCATTTACGTGATGAGCTCTAAGATGTCTTCTATTAGCTTGTCGAAATTTGGGCCTCTAACCCACTTATGCATTGGGCTAGCCCGTACCTGGCCATACCCAACACCAGCCCTCGTGTTGAAAAGTTTGAATTTCAACTCCCAACATGTCATTAATAAGACGCCAACTACAAATTCTTCAATGTGCATTCCTTCCCCAAATATTCTGCTGATTTGAGGTCGTCTTTGGAAGATTTTATTCTTTACTATTAATACTATAATTCAATATCTTCTTGAGTTAAATGCTCATTGGGCACTCCTCTCGGCTATAAATTGAGGGGCTTTCTTTGTTTTACATCATGGTGCATCCCTTATATTGCCCAATGGTATGACTATCCTGAGTCAATATGGTGCCTTTGTTGCTATGAGTTAGAGTTGGCGGGAGCCCGCTTCTAGTCTTTGAAGTCGAGATTAAAGAAAGCGCTTGAAGACTATTTTGATTACCCTCTTTTATACGAAAAACTGTCCTGATTTTCCTCTTTTACGTCCTTGCCAATATTAAGCCGCCATTACCGTGGCAAGGTTTTACCGTGACAAGGCCTCCGTTACCATAATTGGGCGACTACAACAGGTTTTAGTGGATGAATTTTTAGTTGCCTCCCTTCATGGAACCGTTCAAGTTCTTGGAGAGATTTGTTGTAGTTTTTGGAAAGAGGACTTTTCTTCTGTTTTGCATCTATCCTAAGGCCAAGCCTATATGTTGTAGCGATGCCTTTTTCTCGTCGACCCACGTAGAGATGATCGAGATAAATATTACCAATTTGGGTGGACGTTTTTCTTTTCATTTTCTTCGTTCTCATTGTTCCTCTGGCATATTTTGTGTCTAAGTATTTAGAAAGAAGATAATATATTATTTTTTATTTAAGTCATTGTTCTATATCTTCTTTATTCTCTTCCATGTTGTACTATTATTGTTATAAACTTGTACGTTGTAAAACAAATCAATAAATAGAACTACCTAAACATTGTTTTCTTTTTTTTTATTCATGTGAATCTAATATTCTTATGTTCTCTAAATAGTGGAAGTGCTTCAATGCCACTTTGTCTATTTAATTCCTGACAATTTGACAATTCGATCTTTTGATAATCCGACATGTAATAATTTACTTTGAATGCACTATTTGCATATCCGTAAATCAATCAAATCGGCTTTAATTAAAGTAGTGTTAGGGCCACTCGTCGCCACTTTGTCACTTTGAGAAATGACATGTCGGGGCATCATAACATACGCGATGCTGCAAAAGTGCCAATCTGAACGTTAGAGCCGCCGACTATCAGCCTACTACATGGGGAAGTATTGCGACAAATCATCATTACTATCACAGTGAAACGAATGTGCCGTAGCACCCTTCTGTGCAGGCACATGTCTCAGCTATCCTTGCAACATGCCTCTTTAGCACCCTTAGACGACACCATTTCTAGATTGAATTGTTGGCCATTTAAACTCTGACGCTCTTTTGTTTCTACACTTCTTCACACATCACATCTCTTAATCCTAATTTGTTATTTTCTTCTCTAAGGCTCCTTGAGCAACCTTTACAAGTGTCGTTGTGATCCCATCCATCATCCCTTGTGATAATATGGATGAAATTTATGATGAGTTCAATATCCCTATCGGCATTTCCTACCAAGTACCTTTATCTGATGATAAAGTCTGCTCTCCTCGGCTTGGCTTTATCACTCATTTACAAAGCCCACCGAAAGGAAGGCCTTTGCATTCCCTTTGCAAAGGAGTTGTATGAGATTTTGGAGGCTCCCTAAATCTTTATTGTGAGCCTTCACCCCAATACTATTAGATATTTAATTTTTTTGTATACCTTCATTTGCCATCGGAAGCTTCTCTTAGATGTCCGAACTGTAAATATTGTTTTCTGATTCGACCAAATGAGTGACTGAATTTTATTTACCCCTGTAAAAAGTATAAAATAAGCGGTGTAATCTAACAAGATATTTTGTAAGTAATGGACTAGACATATCGAAAATTTTAATGACTTGGTTAACGATTAATTCTGAATCGCTGTGAACAATTAGGCCCCTGGTTGAGCATTCATTCACTAGTTTGAGCCCAACCAATAAGGTTTCGTATTTAGCGACGTTGTTGGTGGTAAAAATTCTAATGTCATTGAATATTTTATTTCGACCCATCCGGAGTTCATAGGACCACACTAGCTCTGTTCCCTAATTAAAATAATGACCAGTCCACTTGCAAGATCTAAGCCGGTGTCTTTTCATACTGATGGGAGTCTTCATACTTCCCAAGGTTACCTAGAATTGGGGTCATTGTCTCCACGAGGGCTTAACCTTTCATAGTTGGCCGCGCTCAAAATTTCATATCAAACTCACTTAATTCTATAATCTATTTAATCAATTGTCCGAGCGCTTTAGATTTCTGCAGGATTTCCTTTAGTGGCTGATTGGTTAAGATGACAATCTTATGGGTTTAGAAGTATGATTGTAGCTTTCTAGTGAAAAGGACCGGTGCTAGAGCAATACTTTTGGCATATGAGTAACAAATCTCGGTATCCATTAGAATTTTACTGACGTAGTAAACCGGTCATTGTACCTTAAATTCTTTCTCAATCAAGATCGAATTTAGCGCCGTGTTGGATGCAACCAAATAGAGGTATAGTTCCTCACTTTCTTTAAGGGAAGACAAGAGTAGAGAGTTAGTGATTATTCCTTCGATTCTTGGAAGATTGACTAGCAATCCTCTGTCCATCGAAATTTGTTTGGTTTAATTCCTCTCAATGCCTTAAAGAAGGAAAGATATTTCTACTAATTTTGCTAGTAATCGAAAGAGTGCTGCTAGTCTCCCGGTTAACTTCTAAACTTTTTTTAGGATTCGAGGTGGAGTCATGTCCATAATTGCTTTTATTTTCTTAAGGTTCACTTCGATTCTCCTATGAGACATGATAAACCTAAGAAACTTTCTAAAAATTATTTCGAATACGCACTTTGTTGAATTCAACTTCATTTGAAACTCGAACACTTCGAAAGCTTCTCTTAGGTTGCAAATATAATCGTTGGCTATTATATCTTTGATGAGGATATCATCCATAAATACCTCCATATTCCTTCCGATTTGCACCTCGAATATTTTGTTTACCAAGCTCTGATATGTCGCTCCTATATTCTTTAGGCTAAAGGGTATACCTTATAGTAGTACGTTCCCTAGTCGATAATGAAGAAAGTGAGCTCTTAATCCTCAGAATTTATTTGAATCTGATTATAGCTTAAATAGGCATCCATGAAATTTAACAACCCATGTTTAAATGTCAAGTTTACCAACAAATCAAATCTTGGTAATAGAAAACGGTCTTTCGGACATACTTTATTCATGTTAATGAAGTCGATACACATCCATCATTTTTCATTACTTTTCCTGAATAAACATTACATTTGGCAGTCAGTCCGAGTATTAGACTTCTTTTATAAAGCCTGCATTGAAAAGTTTTTGACTTTATCTCTCATACAATTAGTTTCTCTATGGAGTGATTCCTCCGCTTTTGCCTAACTAACATAAGCCCAGTATCAAGACCCAACATTTGGATTATCACATCGATTAGATTCCTTGGCATATCCATGGGTATTCTTGCAAATATGTCTAAGTTTTGTCAAAGGAAAGTCATCCGCAGTTCACGCAATTGACCCGACAAAGAGCCTTGATCTGTACACATTTCTCAAGCTCGTTCAGATCTAACAAGATTTAGACGGTTGACTTGTCAAATTGATTTTGCTGTAGAGTTGCCTCATCTCAAAGGTCGAATTCCTCAATCAACTGCTTCGAAACCGCCTATTTGACCTGAGATAAGTAACATGTTTGGCCAGTAACTTGGTCTCCTAGGACCTCTCCAACTCCACATACTGTCATGAACTTCATGTTCTCTCTTCTCGATTTGATAGCTTGATTATCGTCTTCCTACAGATTATGCCAATGACATGTCTTGAGGATCCGAATTATTTTACAAATTAGGGAGCTACTTGGATACCAATTATTAGATCGGCACAGCCGTCATCTGAAGCAATTCATTAAATGATCTATTATGACCCTTTAATGCCCGACTATTTAAGTCATGTCCCTTTATTCATGTGTTGTGCCATTTACCTGATGAATTCTAAGACTTCTTTTATTAGGCTGTCGACCTTTGGACTTCTTATCCACTTATACATTAAGCTAACTTGTGCCTGGCCGTATCGATAACTTCCAAATCATAATTCTAATTACTCTAATGGGTAGATGAAATTTTTTTGTCAGTAACTAATAATTCTCGCTTTCCCTTTATAAGTTTTGACCAACTTTTAATTACATATTCTCAAATATAACACACCTGATAATTGAAATCGAAGTGGAAAATCATTATTCATATTAAATCTTTTATTTTTTAGTAATTGAGATTATCTTCAAAATAATAAATGTTAAAAATTAAAATAATACGACAATATATTACTTTAGTTTTAGTTTTACATATCATAAAACGGTCAATGCCCATCTCAATGCCTCGAAAATGCAAGTGCATGTATTATATATAAAGGAACCCCAAAGCCCGCCACATTTCCCCTCTGAAAAAAACAACCCCCCCTTTTCCCGCCATTTTTAAAAGTTTGTCCCCAAACTAACCTGCTTTTCTGATTTTATTACCAACCTTACCCCTACACCCAAAAAATAAAGAATTAAAACTTTTAATTAATTACGATCATACCCATGTTTACGTAGGATAGCTGTGTTAATTTGAGCAAATAATTGACATGAAAAAAGATGCTATTTTTTTTATTTAAAATATGAATTATTTTAATTAAATATGAAAATTATAATTAATTCAGCTGAAAAAAATAACGAGATATATGGGTAATTTTTTCTCCAGCTTACCGTATTTGTTTGATATTGTATTCCTCTTCTGCTTACGTTCTCGACCGTACAGCTGGCTTTGATTGAGAAATCCAAGCCATCCACCTGGAGATAAATCCAGCCTGTCGCCCTCTCTCGGCAATAGACGGTACGGCTGTGTTGCTGGCCAGCCTGCTTAATCCCGTGATGTCCGACACGCTTCTCTCATTTATTACATTTCTGCCATCCCATCTGGCTTCATGAATGCCGCTGTTCCGCTGCGCTCTATCCCTGTGATGACTCCTGCGCTGACCCGCCTGGCCGCCCTTCGATGCCGATGATCGACGGCCCTCGTTCATCACTGACTCCCACCGAAGATACAGAAGATCCGACGGCTGCAGGTCGCTCCACCTTTCCCGGCCGGCTTCCTCCGGCTTGCCGGAGATTATGATACGGTGATCGAGCCTCCGCTCAAAGCCTGAGCACGTCCTGTCTGCGGTCATCAGCAGGCCGTCTTTCCGGTGACGGTCGAAGCACCCGACGCCCACTGACGCCCTCTTCGTTGCCAGCTGTGATCCGTCATACGATCTCCTCAAACCCGGCGTTTTGATGGCGGCGCCGCTCCTCTCGCCGGCGTAGGTATGGCGGCCAGGGACTCTCCGAGCTGCCTTGGCCAACGACTTCTGACTCGACTCACTTGAGGCGGTATCTTCACGCCCTTCCGTTTCAAGGCCGGCGGGCTGGTTGGTTTCGACGAGAAGGACGTCCTCCGGGTCGACTCGGTAGCGACACAGCGGGCAGGTCGAGTGGGCGTCAAGCCAAGTATCTACGCACTCAACGTGGAACGCGTGCTTGCATTTAGGCAGCATCCTCAGGACCTCGATCGGATCGAATCGGTTCAAGCAGACGGCACACTCGAGGCCGTGTCTCTGACCGGTTAGTGAACTGAACCGGAAGACCGGCAGCGACTCGATCACCGACCAGTCTATTCCCGAATTTTTCCTTGCGGATACCGGCGTCGCGCCTCTTGTATTGTTAGCCCCGTCTCCAAGGTACCCGACGACGCCATTCCCTCTCCTACAGTGCTTGGCGTAGAGAAGCAACAGGAAGGTGACGGAGAACATGGTGGTAAGGAGCGCGACAATCACTGCGATACTCGGCTTAAAGGGAGAGTAACTATTCTTCTGTGGAAGAGTTGGCGAGAAAGGAGGAGACGCTGCTGCTGGAGGCGGTGGCGGCGGTTCCAATGATGATGATGATGCAGCAACTTCGCCGATGATAGCATTTGGCGGTGGCGGAGGGGATAGATTCGGCGATCCTTCTCCTCCACCGAGAACATCGACACCAACTTCTGTAAAAACAGGCAATGGAATGGGCCGTGAAATTCCAAAATCGAATAAGAGGGCTATTAATGATACCAACGCCCATGGGCTAGATTTTGTTGCCGTTGCCTTTACCATTGAAGATCTCTTATCAAATTCAGATGAAACGGAGAGAGAACAATCATAGCAACCATCTAGGAAAAAATGTCACAGGCGGGCATGAAAAGATTGAGGTAGGAGAACTGATCAAGTCCTTGGGGGAGCCATCATAACGGAAAGGAGCAAAAAAGACAGACAAGAGGAATACAACTTGAACAGCTGACGTTACTGTGTGATGAGTAGTTGATTGGCGGGAGGATGAGGATCAGGTGGTGGGAATAGATGAAAAAGGCGGTGAACGATGGCGATGGAGAGAAAGCGAGGATTGAGGGAGAGGGATGGTAGTTGATGAGGTGGGGATTCAACGGGCTGTCGTCATCAAAAAGGACATACTTTGGATGTGAAGCAGAGCTGGCAGCCGCCGCTCATTAACAGTGCAGAGAAAGAGAGAGAAGACGCTTCAATTAAACAAACCATGTGTCGGGGTAGTCGCATCAGAGTTCAGTAAATGACCACCGCTTTTTGTGCAGGGACCTTGTTGGAAAACCATCTTTGATTGACTCTTATTAAAAAAATAATAATAATAAATAAATTATTATTTTTACAATTTTAAGAAATCGATAAATCATACTATATTTGATGAACTTACGTAAAATTTATTGGATTAATATTGATTTGATAATATTTTAAAATTATTTTTTAAATATTTTTTAAAAAGTATAACAAAAGAAACCCTTCAAAAATGGCATAACAATTCTCGTGTTTGTCTCTGTATGACTCTTCTGTCAGCTCCCCTTGTTTGTTTATGACTAACATCTCAAAATGGTGGCATTTAATCAGTGTCTTATATTTTTTAAAAAAGATTTAACAATTAAATATAAAATATTTATTTACATTTGATTTATATATTAACACACATCTTGTTACGTCCAGAGAAATCACCGTACGTCAATCAAAAATGCGAATGCCTTTTGCGTGCGGACGAAAAAAAAACGAAGAACAAAAAGAAATGTAACTCAATGCAGAGAAAGAGAAGTATGGGGACAGTGGGAGAACACGTTGGTTTACGTGGAAAACCCCTTAATCTGACGGAAGGTGAAAATCACGCAAATGGGACAAAGCGGTCCTCGAGAAATCTCACTATTGTGGTAAAAGATACAGGAAATGCCGGTGCTCTTTCGCTTTCTCGAGGTATTACAAACAGGGAAAGCAGATTTCTCTCGTCTACTCCTTTCTTTTGCCTTAGTTTTTCTCGAGGATATTCTTTGGCGAAACAGAAACAGATGGATTCTCAATCGACTCTTCCTTAGCAATAAAATGGGGTATTTATAAGGAATGTGATGTCGTAAGGGGAGGCGGCACGCGGGCTTTGCGTGTCGTGGCTACTCCGCCACCATCACCACTACTATAAAAGCGGGCCGCAACAGGACGCTTGTCACGCTCAGAGACGCGGCGCTGGGCGCATGGCTCGCAGTACGGCGCGCCGGGAAGCTCGTTGGTCGCCGTGGCAGCTGGGTATGCCGCAAGTCATCTAAGCCGGGCGCTTGGCTATTTTGGCTTTTCCGCCGTCATCGTCCTTCAATGGATCACAACGCCTCTCGGATCGCCAGCTGTCTTTGTCGCTTAACTTGATTCTTCAGGTGCTCGGAAATGGGTTGGTCACTTGGGCCTGATTTGGCTTGTGGGCCTTTTAGGCCAGCCTTCTCCTGCGATCCTTTGGGCCTGTGATTGCAATGATGGGCCTTGGGTTTTAGGACCCATCACATCTAAAATTTAAATAATAATTTAAATAAAGTCAAATTAAATTATCAAATGTTATATTCAAATCTAAAATATTACATTATCAAATAATAATTTAAAAGATACGATATTTACTTTATAGTAAATCCTTTAAAATTTAAGTCATCAACTTTTTCTTAAAATCTGAAAAGTGATTAAAATTATGTGGATATGAGAGAATGAAAATTAAAGAACTAGACTACGTAATTTATGGATAATCAAGTAATGAAAAGGTTAAAACTCTATGCTTACTCTCTGATTTCTTCTGCATGTTTTAAGTTTACTTGGCGTATTTTTAATTATATTACTAATTAATAGTGATTTTCTGAACATGAATACTTGACTTTGATCTGAATGGTTATACTAGTTAAGAGCTAATAGTTCAACCGTCTAACATACTTTGAGTGGATAGTTTTTTGGTGTATTAACTACTTATTTGACTTAATCATTCAATTAAGTTAAGTCGATTCATCTAATCGTTAGATATGATTAATCACACGATCATATTAACCATCCATCCTATTATTAAGCTACCCAACCATTCGGATCTTTCAACCCATCTTTTCTATGCCTTTTCAACCATTCGAAAATTCAATCATTCAGTTATTTCGACATTCAACTTTTCAATCAAGATTCTTTTCTGACCTGGGCAGAATTTTATTATTTAGACTTGAACTTTTTATATTAATCAGTCAGATTAACCTATTTTTTGGTGATATCCAACACTATCCTATCCTCAGAAATTGAATTTAGGCTCCAAGTATGTCTTAGAAAGATGAAATTAGTCAGTCTTGAATGTTGTCTGAATATTTTCTTCCTAATAGAATCATAAGCAATACATGTTTATTATTGTCTGGCCATATCAATCGAACAGATTCAGATTCGTATGGATTGTTTGATCCAACTCCGTTCACTAAGTGTGAATCCTGTACATCACTAAAATGAACAAGAGGTCAGTGTATCGGTGTGATATTATCTCACCGAAAATATTCCGACACTCAAGTCAGTAAAGCCTTCGAGATTGGGGAAGGTAATGCTGAAAAGCAAGAGAAATGGAGAGAGTTGGTTGGTCGGGAGTGCTGGCTTTTCGAGGACGTGAGTGATCGCTTCCTACTCACAAGGAGCGTAAGGAAACGATGTTTCAAAAGCGTGAAAGCTTTCGGGAACAACTCTCGGAAAGCCGATTAGGTCCCCAGGCAGCTGGAGGCCTCTGGTGGGATCTGAACGTCTGGAAGAGTAGAAGAGACGATGGGACTCTGTCCAGTACTCTGTCAGCGTTCGTAGATGTAAGAATCCTCTCTGTAGGCAAGAGCTTGAGTACGTGAGAGCTTGACTGTAAAAGCTGGTCTCAGTACGTAAGCGATTGCCTATCGAGCTGAGTGAACCCTAGACCAACTATACGCAGTCAAAAAATAAAATCAATAATAATATTTTATCAAACATAATAACCCAACCCGGTGTGATAATCAAACACATGCGGACCCAATATAAATAAAACCCGCACAAGATCTCATCGGATATTAATCCGCATAAATAATACATGACTGCTATCCATAATCGCAAATGAGGTATCCAAATTTACAACTCATCCACAATACTATAACTTCAATATTTTACAAACAATAATCAAGGCACCATCCGCCATAAATAATAACCATAATATATCCTCGAGATCGAAATATACCAAATGTAATATCTCCACTCGCCAAAAGGAATATCCGAGCCCGATCACGTCCGAGCTCCCGAAGCGTATCCATGCCACTAGTCCAAGGGATAAAACATGAAAACGTGAGCCTAGAGCCAAGAAGCATCAAGAATCGTATAAAACGGGTACACATAAATTAGAAGCAGGATATCGTATAGCAATCACGTAAAACAAAACATCATGTCCGTGAAATCCCGAAAATCGAGGAGATGTCTCGTTCAACTCGGACAAAATCATATAAATCACAATCCGGTGAAATCTCAAGACGATATCATATCATATGATCCGAGGTCACATACGCCGCAACCGGCCACCACATCCACGTGGAGACACATACCGCCCGGATCTAAAACTCATAATGCGAGTCAATCAAGAGAAAACCGCCGTAAAACATAAATCAAAACACGCCCGAAGTTTATCACGCCGAAGACGTTCGTGACATTCCTTATCGCCCATCCGTGGGCAAAACACGATTCTCAAATCGCAAGACACCCAAATACGCATGCGTAAATACAAAACATGCACGAAATCGGAACCAAAGATCAATGATACGGAAGGGTTACCATCGTCCTAACTACTTCGCCATTTATCTCGCCACTAATTAGGCCGCAGTCAAGGCCATCCATGTATTCTATCTCCCATGATAAGGAACTTGCTCACTATGTTTTACCACCTACGGCTTGGGGTGCAACCTCAAGTTTTTATTATATATTAGGACGTCCGAATATATTAGTTTTCCGCAATTTCTTATGATGGTTCTCAATTAAATACACAAGTGGTCGATATACCTCATCTTCCTTACGGGAAGTAGCCAATACCTCATCTTCCTTACGACGGAAGTAGCCCGATGCCTCATCTTCCTTACGGGAGCCAATGCCTCGGATCACGTAGTGATCCCACCCCGGCAAAGATGCATGGTTAGTGCAAGGCTCCGGTTCATGGTTCCACAATATACGGATACCAAACATACATATATATCGTCCGGTGTCCAAAACCCTCCAAATCATAAATACAAGTATAAAACCACCGTACAAATCGATAAAACATACCTCACAATTAATAAACGAGGGTATTTAAAAATACATGCATGTTAGTAAAATATCCCACAAGAAAATACATCGGAAATTAAATCGTACCAAGAATAGGGTGGAGGATACTGCCTTAACATCATACTGCAGATCTAAAGAAAGGATGTCCCAGCACTCCAATCGAGCCTTTCTCTCTCCCGCCTCCGTGGCGTGCCCTCTCTCTCTCTCGCGCACGCGCTCCGCCAACTGCGATCAAGAGCTCATCCGCTCCCACGGGCAAGTCACCGTCGCTGTCCCCCGACGTTCCCCTTTCTCTCCCGATCAACCTCTCGCCTCCCGCCCTTCCTCTCTCTCCACCGTGCCTCTCTGCAAATGCTTTTGCCGGCCACTCCGCTGCCGCCCGATCGACCACCTCACCACCTCACGAGACCGTCACCGACCTCCTCCGCCTCACCCGCCTCCGTCGACGCCGTTAAACGACCGTCTCTCTCCTCGCGCGACTTTGTGCCGCCATCCTCGTCCAACCCGCACCGCACCCACAATCGAGCCCACACCATCGCCGCATGCGCCGCGCCACCGCCACCACCATCGCGCCGACCCCGAATTTCTCTCTTCCCCTTCTTCTCTTCGCAGGCAAAACCCTAGACGCCATTTTCCCCACCTTCTCTCTCCCGATTCCTTTTCTCCTTCTTTTTTCCCATTTTCCTTTTTTTTTTCTTTTTCATTTTACTTATTATTATTATTATTATTATTATTATTATTATTATTATATATATATATATAACTTTCTTTTATTATTATTATTATTATATCCAACTCGGTATTCGAATAACTTCACGGGCGTACTCCGAGTGCCGCTCCGCACCTCCGATCATTTCTAAAAATTTTATAATATTTTAATTTATTTTTACCACGTCCAAAATACCCAAAAATTACAATTAATATTAAAATAATCCAATCGGGATCTGAAATATCACAATTAGTAAGCAAGAACGTGTTTTAGAAGAAGTCTTTTAGCAGTCGTGTATCAGAAGACGTGTTTCAAAAAGCGTCCTTTAGAAGTTGTTTTCGAAGACGTCCCTGAACCAGAGTTCTAGAGTTTACTTAAAGTGGACAGGGTGATCTCCCTCCCTTGGAAGGTGTGATCACCTGCCTTATTCTTGGTTGGCCTGCCTTCCAGAGATGATGCCATAACGGACTAAGATAACTTTCCCACGGCGTCGCCTGGCTCCCTTGCCGATCACCTTCCTTCCGGGTATGTTACCTTGAGAGCCCCGCAATAAGCGTAAAATTGGGAAAATTTAGCGCCTTCCTTATGGAAAAGGCACTAATTTTGTCAATGTCCATTTTGGGAGCCGATTGGGATCGTGGAAGATGTTAGGAGAGCTGTTGCTGGCCGTCTGATGGATCATGGGCTCAAGTGGGCCAGGTCCGTAAACGTAAAAAGCCCTTGTTGGGCCTACTGCTACAATACGTCTAGTCAATGCCTAAGTTGACCTTCTGCACGCGTGTAGGCCATCTGCTGAGGTCTGGATGGTCAACGTTTGCATTGATTAGAGCCTTGGTGACAATAGCTCTGCGAGCTTAGCATTTAAATACGGGGCATGACCCCATGGATCGCATTAAATGAAAGGTGCGGTCTGATATTCCACATCGGAAGACAATGAATACGAAAGAGAAGGAAGTCACCCTTTATTCGTTTTCCAAAGACAAGTGAAATACATAAGCAAAAATAACAATAAGGGGCGACTGAGCAACCTATACAGAGAAAGACTACTTTGGAGGATAGGACGGATTGGCTTCCTCAAGGAAGTTCCTCAGACGGGTTGCGTCCCTGATCCCAAAGTTTCCAGGATGAAAAACTCCTTCGGGTACATCAGGAGCCACCAGGGAAGCGATCCTACGGCACAGACAAATACCGTCCCAAAATCGAGCCTCCAGCATGCGCTCCGCCTCCGATGGGGTGACCCGGCCAACCATGTCCCTGGACAAGCGTGCGTGGTCGTCCTCCAGAGCGACGAGCGGGGCTTCCAGGTGCGCCACTTTTTGTTGCAAGCGCCTGACCTCCTCTTGCGCCCGTTCACTATCCCCTCGAAGGGAGGCGACTTGGGCTCTTGTGTGATGAATGGCTTGTAGCCCGCGACAGAAGCCCCCGTAGAGGAGGGCGACCAATCCGTCGAAAGGGTCAACATCCCAAGGAATCTGCATGGGAAGAGGAAGACATCAAAGGAACACCTAAAACATGCGGCAGCAGGAAAGTGCAAAATCGAGACGACCATATCTAAGTGGGAGCGATGCTCGAGAGATATGCAAAACCACCAGACGGAGGCCCTCCCTGGGGCTCCTCCTGTTCGGCTGCCGGGGCCAAGCTAGCCGAAAGGGTGGCAGACGCAGGAGCGCTTGGGGGCTCCGACCCCGAAGACGTCCCGACTGCTTCCGCTCTAGCTCCCCGCGGACCGGCGACCAATACAACTCCGGCCTCCAATGCTGCAGGGATGTCTTCGAAGATCCCGCCCTTCGAAATGGGCTCCACAAAGATAATAACTGGCTCCAAGGATCCCCCTGACTCCGACGTTGGCGCGGGCATTGCTGAGCGTGATCCCTCAGGATCATCAAGGTCCAAGACGTCGCCCACCATTTCCGGAGCTACCTCCATGAATACATCGGCGATGGAATCCGCGGAGGGCCCCCCAGTGGGTTGAGGCTTCGCCTCGTCAACTTCGAGCACGGATAGCCCCACGACCGGAGTTGGCGGTGGACCGGCGGCCTCCCCCTGGTGCCCTGCGCTGTAGCCTCCTCCAAGACCGAGTCCCGAGTCTCAGCAGTAGAACTAACAGCTTGCCTCTGGGATCTCCGTGTCGAAGTACCTCCAGCCTCCCTCAACCTTTTTAGAGGAGCCTCAACTTCCTCTTCATCTGAGGACGACTCCAATAACGAGCAACTTTTCTCCTCGTCCCCTTCGGACGATCGGGGAGCAGCAACTCCCCCAGGCTCTCTCTTACCAAGACCGGTGACGCTCCATCTCGACGAAGGTCCCCACTTGGCGGCCTCAAATGTGATGGACGTAAAAAAATAGCCCTGGACGGAGAACTTTGCCGCCTGGGACTGGATGGCAGCAACCAACTCCTCTGCCTCCGCAGCATCCTCTGCCGACGGTTTCTCAAGGAAGAACCCCGAAATTGGGCCCCACACGCATGAAAACTCAGAATCAGCGGGCTCTTGCAAGAAGAAGTATCGATCTTTTCAGTTCTTAACCGAATCCGGATCGGTCCCTCGAAAATAAAAGCCCATCTTGGGCGACATCGACACCCAGTCCTCCGACTCCGTAAAGCGAAAAATCAGTCTAGTGGCCTTGGCGTTGAAGGAGCCGCCATGAAGGCGAGCGAAGATGCACAGGGATACCAGATAACGCAAAGCGTTGGGATGAAACCTCGCCACTGGAACCCCCAACTTCTACCAACGCGTACAGCGTGCACGGCATGGGGTAACGAAGCCCCCCTCTCAAATGGTGCTCGTAGACGGTGACATAGCTCCCTGGGGGGGCGTTGGCTCTATCTGTGGAACTAGGAGCGCGATAGCCCCAATCGCTGGAAATGCCATAGTCTACCACGAGGGCGGCGATGGCGCTGGCCGTCAAGACGGACTTTGTACTATGAACACCCTGGTGACTCACCCTGGGAACCTGAGAAGAAGAAGAACTCTCTTTCTTCTTTTCCATACCTCTCCCACGATACAGGTCAGGAATGGGAAGAATCTCCGTACGGTGAAAAGCCGCCCCGATTAGTTTAAATAGACAATGAAAGACCAGTAGGTAGGAAACCTAAACGGCGCCCACCGCGAGTGATTGGGACACGTGCCAGCCCCGTAGAGCATCGCCGGGCCCGAAGTCGCCTGCAATCATGGCCATGCGCCAGTTTGATGAGCGGGTCGCCTCAACCGCCTGACGAAAGTCCACGCTGGCACCTCCGCATTAAATGCAAGCTTACGATAGCGAAGCCCGCCGAAGGGGCGCACGGGTAAAAAAAATAAATAAATATCTAGAAACGCAGACTACAGGAGACAAAGTAGCACAACGAAACAACGAGTTTTATTGCAACGGGGGACTCTATTACAATGACTGTCAAAAAATAATAATTACAGTAGCCTGTCACGGTAGCTATCCACTAACGTCCCGCACAGTCCGTAGAGGAACTTGGGGCCGGGTAATCAACCAGCTGCACGCACGTTCGGATACTGGAGTTATGAGAGTCCAGGACACCGACGTGGAAGTTCGGATCCTCCAACGAGGCTAGCCTCCGGCTGAGATGGATTCCATCATGGTAATTCCTCTCCAACGTAGGACCGACTTCCTCCGGCAGAAACCTCGACCTCAGCTCCGTTTGCAACCACGCGACCTCTCCCCAATGCTGTCGCAGCAGCTACTTGTTCTCTTCTTCAAGAGCCCGTATGTGGGCCTAAGCCGCCACGTTGGCACAGGTAAGTCGGAAAGCCCTGGCTTCCAATTCAGTCCACATATCCTCAAAATGCGCCGCTCGGGCTCTCAGCTGCTCCATCTTAGCCACTGCAGCTTGCACACGTGCCTCAGCACTCTCGAGCTTCCTGGTGACCCATTGGAGTGAGAGGTCCCCCCTCCCTGGAGCACGCCCCTGGGAAGAGGTAGATCTCTCCACCCTCTCAAAGCCTTGAGGCACTTGCAGGAATCGGACAGGGCCCACGACAGTGGCTTCGGAATGACCCCCTCCTGGTGCATCGGCGCCCGAACCCCTGGGAACGTGAGAGCCAAACTCTGACTCGCTGGAAGAATGTTCTGATTCGTATGATGACTCCTCCATCAAAATTGTGGCGAGAACACACACAGGAAGAACGAACGGCTATCGAGTACGCAAACGCAGGAAAGTGTAAAATCACATAGTGGAGTGGCGCGTATAAATAGGTAAGATTTTCTCCTAAAAACGGTTGCGCTATGAAGACAAAGGGTGCCGAGCTTAGCCAACAGGCGCCTTCCACGTGGAGAATCCCCGAGGCCTCGCGTATTTCCAAGGCAGGTCATTATGATGCGACGCCTCCGGGCCCCACGCCCATTTAATGCGCCAGACAAGCCAAAGGACACGACCGACAACAGTGACCTCTCCGTCCCCGCACGACGGGATGCGTATTGCTGGGAGAAAACACTCGATAAAGAAAAGAAGCATTCACAGTGAGAAGAGAAAAATGAAGGAAAAATGGCTACTTCATTTATTAATCAGTGCTTCCTTACAGAGTACAAAATTTACAATGACAAAAAGTACAAGAAAGAAGAAGAAAGATGACGGTGCGAGGCCCAAGGGCCCCGATGACCGCCCCAGACAACCTTGAAGAACGTGATCCACATGAGATCACCATGGCCGGGAGCCGCTGGTAACTAAACAAGCGAGCGGAGGCAGCCACGCAGGGTTCCCCCCCGAAGTGGAGACGGCCGCAGCGCGCTCCACCTGGGCGGGATCCGCACCAATACCGGAGCCACCGGGGGAATTAAAGGGAACAACCCCGCAATTCCCTCACCGGGGCTCCAGACTCTGCCCCCTCCATGGTTTGCGCTCGAACTCAATGAGGTGGAGACCCTGGGCGACACACCCCGCTCAGGGGAAACGTCCCCGCGGAGGTTTCGCCACGGTCTCACCGCACTCTGGACGAGTTGCACCACGGAGGGAGGGCACATGACGACAGCAGAATGGCCAAACCACCCTTATTAGAATGAGGAGCGAACCGCAACGCAAGAGTTAGAGCGGCCTTCACCAAGGACCTCGGGCATCCATCTAATCCATCAAACTCCTTCTCGGACCCACTAAAGGGTGGGATGAGCAAGAGTCTCCTCATTGCTCCTCCAAAGGCGGCCAAGGAATGTGCTCTACTCGCTAAGGAGCCCTCCAATTTATGGGCACGACGAGAGCCATTCTCTTGTCTAACGCAACACGTTTCCCGGCGGACGTCTTTCACGGAGTAGGAAAGTCCCATAATCAGATGCAACCCTGAGCGCGCGAATCCTACCGATCAAAGCAACGAATCATGGCAACGCCAGAAAAGCCTGCGCAGTCACCTGGGGGAGGCTCGAGTCCAGAAAACGACGAGCGATAGCGCATCTCGAGGAAGGCTGTCGGGCCGTAGGGTGGACCTAAAGGACATGCCAGGCTTGACCATTGGCCGGCCCAGGCATGGGGGGCTAGTGTTGGGTCCCGTACCAAGGCCCACGAGCATCTCAAGCCCAGCCCAACTGCGCAGGGAACCTACGTGGCGCCCAACTGGCGGAAGGTGACGGACGTCCTGCAGCGCATTAATGAGTTACCGGAAAATAGACGGGAGAGAGAAAAAACCAGCCAATGGAGAAGCAGCTAATGCTGCGACAACGGCTTGGGTGGCCATCCGCAGGCAGCTAGCCAATCCCAGCTCAAGGGGAGACCAGGCGTGACCGGCAGCTCTCAGGAGCCTGCTTGCCACCGCAAAGCGACAGCCGACATGATCGACGATTAGCAACAGTGACCAGAGGCCAGGGAAACCCTAGCAACGGGCGTTCTCGCGCCCAAAGTCCACTGGGGAGGAGTCTATAAAAGCTCTCTTCCTCTGCAGAAAAAGGGGATTCCTTCTTCCTTTTCTCAGATAAGAAAGAGAGAAAGCAATCAAACTGAGATAAGAGTTAAGCCTTGCGGCCACAAACGAGCCCGCTTCTCTCAAGACCATAATCCCCAAAGCCGTTCAGGCAGCGGAAAGTTAGCCACCCGCTGCGGTGCGTCAAGGAAGCCAAGCCTTCCACTATTTGCTCATTGCATCTCCCACACTAAAACATACGCATCACTCACGTTTCATCAGCATTCATCTGCGCACCGTCTAGCGCGTGCGTCATTTCCGTTTATTGTGGGAACTTGCTCACTTGAGCGTCGGAGTGGCCGTGGTGGGAAAAATCCCGCCGGTCCTCTAACCTCTCGTTTGTTGATTGTGTTGTGCAGGTCCAGGTTAGAAGATACGAAGACCAGACCCTCATCCTGACGCTACCACGTGGTCGGAAACCCTGAGGCTCCCTAATCCGTACAGCAACTGCGGACCCGGGACGCAACACAATGATTTCTCCTTTCTTAATTGACCATTTATATGCTAATTTTATTAATTAATCAGATCAATCAAATTGATATTATATTCAATAAATGCAATAATAATGCTATATTATCTTAATTTATATGGTAACTTCTAATTATTCCCATATGATTAAGCCGTTGATCTCATTTTTTCGATAACTCATTTCCATCTCTGCCCTGATACCTAGGGTATAACTTCCAACTTGGTTTAGCAAAAGCTCTGAAGTTATATCATAATTTAATTTTACTTAGAAAATATATACACGAATTTATTGAGAAGTGTAGATACATATTAATGCTTCAAATAAAAAAATAATAATATCATTTTTGTTATATGCAGTTGGCTTTATATATAATGAATACCTGACTATATGAAATTTGGTTTATTTAAGTTGATTTGACTATTTAAATAAATGCAATAACTTCTAAGTTTATTGTACTTCAAATATAACTAATTGATTGTTAAAATGCAATAACGTTTAATATTAAAATTTATAGAATCTGTTGGAGGTTATTTAATGCAAAATAAATAGTATATATATAAAATAAAAGGTACAATTAAAGTTGTCCATCTTCCAAAGTACAATTGTACAATTAAAATATAAAATAAACATGTTCACAATTTTTCTTATATTGCCACGTGTAAATTAATTTAAAAGAAATCATTATTATATTGTTTGGGGCCCAAATTAAAATTTTAAATCAATTAATTCTTTGACAAAAATAAATTAAATTGACTAATACCTAATTAATATCTAATTTATGCATATGTATATTTTAAATAATAAGAACACATATAAGAGATATCTTTAGAACGCTTGTACAAATTTTAGACAAATTAGTCATACACAATGCATATCTAATTGACTTATATACGCATTTGGGATAAAAATATTGGTGCCTGATATGTTTGAAGAACGCTTATACACTGTGTAGATTATGACTTAATACCTAATATGCGTCTAATGAGTGGTACATATGGCAAATTTTTATAAATATGTTCATTGGTAAATTTTCAATCATTTTCATGTGATTCTTGAGAGATATAAAAAATAAAATAAGAGATAAAAGATGAAAATGAGAAATATAAGAGATTTTTGCTAAATTTAATATTAAGATAAGTATATTCAAATACTATTTTTATTGTTGTTCTTTTTTAATATTATTGACTGTTTATTATTTTAAATATTTATATATGTGATATTTTTATACATAAAATGTTATTAGGTTACATACATATGGTTCTACTCCCATTTCATTTAATTTTTATAAAACTAATATCTTAAATCTATGTGTTTTATATTTAAGTGTTAAATTTTCATAATTTTATTATTACATATTTTTAATTCTTAAATATATACTTTTGTGTAATTTCAGTTATCAGATAAATATTTATGTATATTTTATAATTAAAATGAATTAATGAAATTATATTAATTATATTGATTTTCTATAATTTCTATGATAAATAATTTCTCCATATTTGTAGATTATATAATATAGCTTTTGTATATTTTAAATATATATATATATAGAAGTTCCTACGTGACTCATGATTTACCACATGTCATATATTTAGATAAATAAGAATAAAAACTCTATATAAATTTGATGATAAGTATATATTTTTTAATATGAAAAAATCTAAGAATTTATTCGTATTTAAGTAAAATTCTTAATTTGTTTATATATGGACTATTATAAAAAATTAATAAAATATATTTAAATATATTATTGATAAATTAAATGTCACATCTATCATCTGTGGGTCAAAATATATATATATATGAAGTTCTACATGACTCATGATTTACCACATGTCATATAATTAGATAAATAGGAATAAAAACTCTATATAAATTTAATGATAAGTATATATTTTTTAATATGAAAAAATCTAAGAATTTATTCATATTTAAGTAGAATTCTTAATTTGTTTATGTATAGACTATTATAAAAAATTAATAAAATATATTCAAATATATTATAATATATTATTGATAAATTAAATATCACATCTATCATCTGTGGGTCAAAAAATAGCGTTCGATTGCGTTTATAGGTTATATGTAAATGACTAATTTATGTTTCTTGAATAATAGGGCATAGCTTGTAGTTGTGTAAAAATAATCATAATATAAGTTTTAATATTTACTAATTGTTGATAATGTTATTACAAATCCTCGGTCTCATATATTTTTACATAATTTGAGTATATTTTTATATATTTACATAGTTTGGTATATATCAAATATCAATTTTGGATGATACATGATAAGTTATGAGATTATATTATTGATTTTTTTAGTATTTGATCATATTATTATTCAACACGTTCTTCAATATATATATATATGTCAATATATTAAAATTATATATATATTGTTAAATAATTGACTTATTTTTATTTTTATTTTATTTTTTTTTAAATTAGAGAGTTCTATACTTATTTATAGTTGATCGGATAGATGGATAGGTGTTTGAGAATAGATTTAGAATGTTTGATCAATTTATATATTTATGTTAGAAGAACATTAGTTTTAAGTTGTTAAATTTTCTTAAATCATTAAATTTTGTAATCTGAAAAGTGATGTATGATGACAGCGCTTAAATTTGATTTCAATTCTTCTTTCAATAATTTGATTGAGTTATGATTTTAAATACTTTAATTTTAGTATAGATACTTTTTTTTACATATAATTTGAGTTTATGATTATTGGTGTTCGAAATTACATTTGGGTATGACATTCAAATCTCATATTT
The DNA here is from genome assembly GCA_033239525.1 of Nepenthes gracilis. Taxonomy (NCBI): domain Eukaryota; kingdom Viridiplantae; phylum Streptophyta; class Magnoliopsida; order Caryophyllales; family Nepenthaceae; genus Nepenthes; species Nepenthes gracilis. The sequence continues at coordinate 13,717,907 of BSYO01000016.1, read as the reverse complement.
GAATTATTATTTTATTTTAAGATTTTTATCAGTATTTGATTTGTAGATTTGTATCTTGATATCTGTTTTGAAATTTGGTCAGTGAAAATTATAATTAAACTGTAAGCAATTCAGGATTAAAATTTAATTTAACTTAATCATAAATTAACAAAGTAATATAATTTAATTTTGATATCAGAAACATGGCAATTATATTTTCACATGATTATACTTTTGCATTGGAAAACTTTATCTTCCAAAAAGATGGAGAAATTTATTCATTCTATATTAATCGTTTATTTTTAGATATATTATTGTGATATAATTATTTTAAATTATAAAATTATTCATTAAAAAATAAACTCTATCTCTATCTCTATAAAAGATGGATCTCTCTACAAATAGCTATACTTTGTGGGTCTCGATGCTGCTTCTCTGTGGATACGGAACGGGGGATCCTGCTTCGCGGAGCAAGATTTCATCCCATAAAAGGTTTTTTTGTTGATTTCAAATTTCACGCCAAATAAAAAAAAAAAAAACCTTTTTAAGGGGCGAAATATCTTGTTCTGCGGAGCAGGATCCCCCAATTCATCTGGATGCTGCTACCTCTTGTTTATTTAATTTAAATTTTTTAATTTCAAATTCAATTTTATTAATTTTAAAACTAATAACCGTTAATTTTAATCCAATAATAAAAGTTGGATCCATTTTGATACTTTCCTCGTATTAACAGGTATATTAATTGCTCGATACGTGGTCACATTTAAATATTCATTAATTATTTAATCAATGTAAATTTTAATTATGAAGTTTAAGTATAGATTTTGTTAACTTTATTTGCTTATCAAGTCGCCTTGCCTCCAGATAATCGAAAGAGCAATTAGTGGAAAGAGAGACGACAAATGGTAGCTCCGTTCTGCTGCCGGACACGACGTTTTAACGGATGATGTTGGCTCATCAGCTGCCGATTTATATGTCCAAAGGAATTGATTTAGAAAGATAAATACTATTGTCGACATTCGTCGCAATTCGGAAGAAATGGATGGATTATCGTGGCCTTCTGATGCCGAGGTAATGATTGAATGATCCATTTCTGACGATGGTTATTCGGTGTCCTTATTTGCGTTTCGCTTGGTGTTGTTTTTGTCAATGCAAGTGCATTTTGTTGTGCGATTTTCCATGTTCTTTATGTTCTTTATGATAGCATAAGATCACCATATGACTGTGATTCCACTAATAGCACAATTCATGTCGGTGATTTTGGTTATTTGGGTTTCATGTGATGGTTTTTTTCTGTTTTTTGGCGCGGTAAATTGACTGAATACGTTGAAATTCATCGATTTGGTTTGAAGCTTTGAATATGTTTGACTATTGGCACCATTTGGACTTCGTAGAATTATGTTGTTCCCGACTTTTAGTTGCATTGCAGTTGGATGGAATCAACAACACTTCCCTTTCTTCTACGTGGAATCATCAGTATATCTGTGTATTGGGGTATCACACGATTTGCATACCTGTTTTGGCTAACTCTGTGGATGTCCATGCCACTGTCTTCTTACCGCTGACGGTTGAGTGTAGGGAAGATCTATTGCCAGTTCATTTTGACAGACTCTCCCAAAGGACCAGTCATTCCAAAAGTTTTGACTTATTACATTATGTCCCGATAATAGTTTTATCTTATAACATGCCTCTTCATACGTATGCCCTTTGAGCATAAAGCATGAATCAAGTGTTGGTCTATCTCTATCATGGTATAACATGTTTTATTGGAAATAGGGTTTCAGGGTTCAAATACCAGGCCATTTGGTCAACGAAGTTTTGATACAATGCCCAGCAACCAACTGATGGGAATCACAAGTATAGGCCTCTGCCCCTTGACAATTTGAGCCTTGATGTTTGATTTCATGTTCAAGCCCAAGATATTTTGGCATTTACTTTATAATTAGGCAGTTTATTTATTTTATTATTTCAGTTTTTGTAATATTTTAGAAGTGATTAATCAGGAAAAGCATTCAAATCTCCTAAGTCTTACTTTCTCTAGTCTATGAATTAGGACATCTGTAATCAGTTTTCCAGAATGTTGATTAATGAGTTGTTAAGTTTTGGTTGATTAGACTTCAATTCCACATTGATATTTTATTCCGAAAGCTTAAATTGTTAGATGAAGGCCCAAGAATGATTTTATATTTTAAGAATTTCATTTGGCTACCAATGTAGGCACTCTCTTTTGGTGCTTGTTGCTTGTTTTCTGTCCTACATGGTGTTGATTTCAGTTTTCTTCTCTTATACTTCAATTTTAGTTTCCTTGTTCAAAGATTTGATTGTCTTTGTAATACCAATGATGAGTATTGCCGTGATGATAAAGTTGCTCCATTGTGATCAAAGGTCATGGTTTCTAAACATGGAAATAGTGTTCTATAATGCCAGGAAAGGCTGAGTATATCTAATCTCTCCAAAACCCCTAATGGCAGGTTTTTCTTACAATTAGTGGGCCATCTTATTTCCTTAGACTCTAGATTAAAATTGTTCCCCTTCATTTTGCCCTCCTGTACTTTGGTGAAAAGAAGAATGAAAAAAAAAAAAGCAGTTTCTGGCTTCTTGATAGTGATGTGGCCTTGTTGCTAAGACGTGAGAGAGAGAGAGAGAGAGAGAGAATCTGCATGATGATTCTGTGGATAGTTTTGGTCCACTCAATTTGGAATGTTTGATCGCAGTTGGATGGCTTAAGGAGGACAGCTGCAGAGATGGCAGGAAGAACCACTGAGGAAGTTAGAGTTGTCATCTCTCCATATAGGATTTGTCCTTTGGGAGCCCATATTGACCATCAGGTTGGTTTGATTTTGGTCATACATGTCAATGTTGTGAAACTGATTGCAAATTTTGAATACAGTATTTGCTTTCTGCTTCGTTTATCAAGACTTGTTATTCATTCCATTGACATTAGCCCCTTTTAAACTTCTCATAATCCCAGGCACCACTTGATACCCTTGATGACTTATTCTGAAGTTTAGTAGTTCTGCTTGTTGTTTGGGACTTGTCTCCAGTGAATTTTTGCATAGGCCACATTTTTAATGGTGAAACTAGTTTCTGGATGATTAACTCTATTACATTCTTACGCTAAGATGTGGATTTGCGGTGCTTGGTTTGTGATGAGTTGGTAATATAAAACATAGAATTGTTCTTTTTTTTTATTTGTTACTTCCAGATGCACAATTTTTACACGTCAAATGCTACATAAGCTAAAACTTGGTTTGTTTTTTTCTTAGGAGCAGAAGAAGCTAGTATGATGATTTTTGTTGTTCTTTCAATTTCCAGGGATATTTACCCATTAATTTTAATAAAGCTATTTTCACCTATCAAGATTTTATATAATATTAGGTCAGCTGGTTCCAAGTAGTGCTCTGTGATAGTAATTATTTATTTACTTGTATTTAGTGGCCATCACTGCCTCTGATATAACGAATTTGGGGGTGGTACTTGGATCCGTGTAATATTGACAGGGTGGTACTGTTTCAGCTATGGCAATTAATATGGGGATACTTCTTGCCTTTGTTCCTTCTGGGAGTTCTCAGGTATGCTTTTCCTTTGTCTTATTGGAATGACACTTACAGCTCAACTATTCATTCATAACTTCAATCAACAAAATTGAGAACTACAATACCAAAGTTTATGAAATCAGTGAGTGATAGAAAAAAAATGTCTTTTTAGTTATGCTATTTATATATATTTATTTGACAGAAATAATATGTTCAAGCTCCATCAGATTAAGTTCAGAGTATCTGCTAACATAAATTAAGGGTGTTCCTATGATCAAACTTATTATGTGGCAAATTCTCATCTGCAACTCTCTGAATTCATTGTATCACTGAACACAGATCATCATTTTCACTGCTCTACAGTCAATCTATTGTGGTAGGATGATTCAAACAAAAACCCAGATTGTAATTTTAGATAAAATCTGCTGTGGAATGGCTCTGAGAGAAAGTCAATGTAATATTGAACATGACCCAAATCAACTTAAATTTAGTTTGCCTAAACTCTCTTTTTTCAGAGTTCCTGGAAGATAAAGTCATACAACTTATTTCTAGGCGTCATAAGTCATTGAGGTTACTTAGCTTCTATAAGAATCAAAAGATCCTGTTAAGATTTTATTTCACCTGAAAGTAGAAAAACTTCAAGCATCCTTGGAATTACAGTTATCATCCCCGGGATATAGAACAGTACACCAGAATACAGGGCAAGGATTTATGGGATTAACCCTACATATAATGAAACCACTAAACTTCATTTGGCTAGTGGCCGAGGTAGATAGGTCTTTCTTCAGTGTGCTTATATTTTATTATCAGTGTTTACTTGTTGCCTTGTTTGAGAAATAGCCAAAAAAATTGCAAAGGCAAATAGATCTCTGTTCAGTCACTTCTGTGTGCTTATATTTTACCTGAATTTTTTTTTTGGTAGTTATCACCAAAAATTGCAAAAAAATGTTTGTCTTTGAATCTACATTCTTGCAATGGTTGAGGTGAGAATTTGTTCAAATTTCTTAAATCTGCCACAAAGAGAAAACAAAATGTGAAGGCCAATGGGGAATTAGATGTCTACTTTTCACCATTCTTAAACTAAATGTTGCTACTTGAAAGTTGAAACCTACCAATAACTGGATGTCAACTTTGTCCTCAAGTATGTTTGTGAAACTGATATCTTCTTATGTTATTTGACTGACTGTTGGAAAATCTCTTCATGCAGATTATATTGCAGTCAAAGCAGTTCAAAGGAGAAGTGCGGTTTAGGTGAGAAAACTGATCTCATATGCATGATTTCCTTGTCCTCATGGTATTCTTGCAATTTGTAACTGTAATGCATGAGTAGAATGTCTTGCTGCTTGCCTTTTGTTGTTCAAGTGTTTAAGATCATTGACCATGGGCCATTCATGGTGCCATGGTGGTGTTAATCATGCTCCCCTTTATGAAATGGTCCTAGATCCCTTTTTGGGGTAAGATAAACATAAATCATCTTCCACTTTATTCTAAATGAATAACCTAGCGAAACTTGTCTAAGCAATCTAAGGAAATTCCTATCATCAGAAAATCTCTGCCAAATGAGGATTGTTCATAATTGGAACCTGATTAGCCAAATAAACTACCACTTGATTTGCTTCCTAAAACAATAGTTGACCACAAGATACTCAAGCCTATGATGAGTCTCACTAATATCTGTAATGTGATTATATCTCCGGTTGTAAAGCTTGAATAACAGTCCTGGATCACGAATGAATATTTTGCAATCTCTCTCTCTCTCTCTCTCTCCCTCTCTTTACTTGGACAAGTATATTTTATGATAGAGACACAACAATGATATTTTAGAGTTAGAGAGAGTGAATGGCGAGCTAGAAAGACTCAATCAAGTTAGAAAATAAGGATTTTTATGTTTGGTTAAAATGAAATAAGGTAAAAATAGAATAATTATTATCAGATGATAAAATAATGTAAGAATAGAGTTAAAAATTAATATTTTCTTGCCTGATTAGTCACTTAAAATATGTAAAATTGAATTAAAAATTAATTTTTTAATATTTGGTATACAGTAATAGTCAAAAAAAAAACTAAAAAATTTATATAAATTTGAATTTTTTATCCTCACCTAAAGAAACAATATTTCGACATGCATTAGAAAATTTGGGAGACTTGATCAAAATCAGGTTGCCCAATCAGCTTGGTGCTACCGACTAAAAATTTTATAGAGTTTGATTAATGTATATCAATATTATAGATGGATATATTCAAAAATATAGACTTGATTATTTTTTAGGTTGAACACGATTATGGGTGAAATGACTGGTTTGAGCCAACCCTACCTAGATTATGAATTTTTTTATAAATATATTTTTTATTTTAAATAAATATCAAGTTTAAAATCATTTTAATAAATTATATTTTCGATTAGTGAATAATTTTTATGTCAATATTCTTCATTTAAAATATATACATAGGTAATATTTAGTCTATATATTATATTTTTGAAATATTTTATATTTTTAGGTATTTTTTATATAATTATAATTTTTTTAGGAAAAATACTTAAAAAATGGGCACCTGATTTGGATTATCAATGGGCACAATTATAGTTTTGGCCTGAGTGATTGAGTTGAGTCCTAATTAATAATTAGAAATTTTCATCTAAATCGAATAATTTTTGGGGTCCTATACAACATTTTTAAGCTTAGAAAAGAGATTGAGACCAGATTTTTACGTGAAAATCTCCTTAAAATGAGGAGGAAAAACCACGAGGCTAGAAAAATGTCTTTATCCCAAAGTAGGAGAAAAAACCATTTCTTTTCCTTCATGAGGCCTTTTACTCGGCTAAGCCCACCTGATTTGGTCCATTATCAATGGGCACAATTATAGTTTTTGTCCTTTGATGACTCCATTCTCGGACATCATGGATAGTCCTCGTCCTTTCTCGTTATTAGCCTTTGGATGAGTCCGCTTAGACGGGATCTCTAATTAATAATTAAAGGCTAAATTTTCATCTTTCGCGGTTTTAGACAAGCCGGCAACTGGGCTTCTCGGGTCAATCCCACTTGCCCATTCTTTTAACTATTTGAACCCAACAGATCCAACCGAACCATGTTCAACTTGGATTTGATTTTAATCAAATCTAGTTTTGGGTAAAGGTAATTAAGAAAAAAGATCTTGGAATATTATTCCTAGATAATCAGGAATAAATAAATCAGGGGGTTTTGTTTTTTTTTTCCTTCTTATTTTGAAGAAATAACAATTTATTTTGAAATTGTTATTCTTTTCATTGGAATATCCAAATAATGAAATAGTAATTTCACTGAAATTAAGTTAAAAATAAAATTTCTATTCCATTCTAGAAACATGGTGTTGGTTTCTCTTTTTCTTCTAAAAGGTGTCTCATATTGGACTAATTGGTAGAAGAAAAATTATATTGTCAATCCTCTATAGTGGGATTTATGGTTTCGTTATTGGTCATGCAAAATGCCAAAGGGTGTGCTGCTGCTACGTGTGGAATCAGATATGTGCAACCAACTCTAAATATAGGCTACATAACTAATGTATTAGAGAAGATGGATGACACGTGTGCTTTTCGCACTATTAAATGCTCTAGGGGGTTTGGCACCCATGCTAGGAATACTGTTCTAAGCAATTTGTGTGATGACTTGAACCTGGATCCCCCGGCCTATCTCAGACTGTACACACGAAATCTCAAAACATAACTCATCATAATAAATACTTCATAAATAAAAGAATCAATAATAAATGTTTACATCCTCTTAAATACCGAGATAAAATGTCTAAATGCATTCAAAATTTCAAGGAACATAACCCTAAAACCAATTATACAATGAAATGTCTATAAATGTAAATAGTTCTCCATCACCCAAAATAAATGTGACTGAATTTTGAGATCATCTCTACTTAAATGCTCCACTATAAAAGTATGATCTCCAATTAGTGTTATGATCCTATTCTAATTTGGAGTTAATAAAAATATAAGGGTGAGTGAATTGCTCAACAAGTGATAATAATAGCAATATAACATAATCGGAAAGCATCTTGGGTAAAACAACATCAACATGTGAAATCAATAAAATAATATAATGCTCAACCATCAGCTCTATTTGAGACTAATCAACTTGTCGTAACCACGACTCAAGAACCACTACAAGAATCATCAATCAATGAGTGTCACCAAACCCAAACATCACAAAGGCTACGATTTTCTTAAATCTTATTCTATCACTATGAACCAAATGTTATATATTTTCGTCCTCATCTATTGGATATGTACCATGAGATAACCGATACTAGTAAGTTTGACATGCAACCAATGAATGGTTTCTCAAAACTTTGCTACCACGGGTGTCCAAACATCTTAATCACATACTTATACAAGAATCCCCAACTCTTAGCATAGGAACTAGTCCTTGAGAATTCCCAACTCTCTATATAAAAACTAGTCTCAAAGAATCCCTAATTCTCTCAACATGTCCAATCCAATATGACTTACCGTGATATCCCCTAACATCACACAATACGATTGTCATATGACTATAAAAATCCTTCCATGAAACAATAGGCCTTGAGCCACTAGGATATAGAATAGATATCGGACAACTATAGATTACACTACGATTCTATAGGTTTCGTACTTCTTGGGATCATAGTGTTTTCATATAATCTCCTCTACCTAACCATAAAATAACTAATGAAGTAGAATGACAAGGGTGGTTACGAACATTAAATGAATCCAACAAAAGGCCAACTTAAGACGTTTGTATATGATCATCTCCTTACGTTCCTACACAGTCAACTTCTACTCTACTAGGACAAACTTTAGTGTATCTACCTCCGATCATCCCTAAGTACATTTAGAGTGAAATTACCCTAAGTGGAACATCTAACCTTGTCCTATACTTAGACTTCCTCATAACCATCAAGGATACTTTAAGCCTACTTTTCCAATACCTTATATTATAATCCTAAACCATCAAAATCTCTAGGATTTGCCACTACATGCAAACACTCTACTTATAGTCCTTAAGACCCATGGTCAACCCAGCAAATGGCAACTACAACATGAATGCAACACTTCTACACTTAGTCTACTAATTCGTAAGTAGATCATAGATTTGCCATGTACTACCATATAATATACACTACCATATGAGTGTAGATAGGCCATACTTACCCCCCACCATGCAGCCACTTCATACCAAAATATAGATCTGACCTAATTGATATATAAAATATACAATTGGCTTTCTCTTCCTATCCTAAAGGCTCATGGTCATCTAAGTCACTTTGGAACCAAAATTATATAGTCTTACAATATAGATAAATCACCATTTTACCCTTAAAAGTCACTATGCTCGCGACCATTATGGATACAATGTTCAATTTTCTAGATATACCAATATAAGTTCTTCTAAATATTAAAAGATATAGATCTACAACATTTGATAACATAAGCATGCAAAAATCACATTATCCACCTTACCATGCATCACCAAATCCACGACCAACAAGTGGATTTCAAGACATAAAGTATGCATGCGGTAATTCATTAAAGATCCCCTTTTTTTATACCATAAACATACAAATTCATAAAATAGCATAAGGACCACTCTGCGATTGACCAAAACTGTGGCATGGCATGATATTTAGGATGAAGAAAAACTATTAAATATCATGGTAGAAGACATCATAATCATAGTTTTTATACAAGATGATAAAAGGGTAACAAAAACACCATTTTTACTTTTTGGATGAATTTTATCATGAAATTCAAAAAGTATAATGTTCATGGCATACAAGACATCCCATTATACCTACTAGATCAAACATAACAAGGTGGAAGATTATACTAATGGAAGGAATGATAGATTTGCCAAAGAACATAGACTTTTCATTTATCTCAGTAAGATCTCCAACGATTTATGCAAGCATGAATGGCCTCCGAATTCTCACCAAGCACCGCCTCCACTTCACTTTCCAAGCGTGGATCTTCTTCTTCTTCCTCTTCAATAGGTGGCACAGCTCAAGGGAGGAAAAGCAACAAGTGATCTTTAGGTTTCTAACACAATTTTTCTGTCTTCTCTTACTTCTCCCAATAGATGAATGAAGACTCCAAGTGGCTGCTGTTTTTCTCTTCTCCAACACTTGATAATAATGAGGTTAAAACATAAGAAGGAGATTAAGCTAGAATATATATGGTCAGCTAGGTTAAAGTGAGAATAGAAAAGAAATTAATTCATTTATTGCTTTTCCAAATGAGGGCCGGAAATAGGAGTTAATTGAGCTCCTAATTGATTCTTTGTATATTACAAGGTATGTGATTGCATTGAAATTGAGGGAATAGGCAGCCAAAATGAGTGAAGAAAGAGAGAGTTGTGCCTTGGGTTTGTGAGGGGAAAATTAGGGTTTTCCTGGGACTTTGGTCCAACCAAGGTTTTATACGCTTTAAATTAATTAATTGTCTACTTAAAATCATGTAAAAATATGCTTAACATAATCACCAAATATTCTAATTGATAAAATAAATTCTGATATTTAGGTCTACTCCTACCGAAAAAGTTAGTATAATGCCCTCCGATTAGCTTCTCAAAATCAACTCATCTAAGCTCTTTAGAAAATTAGTCTAAGCCCAAATATAAAGTTTCGGATCCAAAAAAATCACTTACATATTGACATCCTTAATTAGTTACTTCCACTAATCATAAGTCCAATTAATCCAAAATAAAACATCGGCGAGTTATACCTAGTATCCAAAAACTTTTCTCAAAGTAACTAAGAGAATCCTGTCCAACTATTGAGTGAAGAAGCATAAATCTTTACCATTCTGCTGTAGAACAAGGGAAAAACTAGAGAGATCATGATCGTTAAAGATGATAATCAACTAATTTTCTTATCTTCCTTTTTGTAAGTGAAAATCCATTCACCAAGATTCTTTCCCTCTTTTGCATGGCCTAAATTGCAATCTTCCTTTTTGTGTGTAAACATCAATAATCGTAATTCACCTTTTTCTCTTACCAACTTACAAGTTTTTGCAGTTTTATCATGTGGCAAATAATTCTATAGTTCTTTTTTGACTGTTGAGGAAACTCACTCTTACACACAGTACCCAATGAGAGTTGAATCTTGGTCTTTGTCATGAAAGAGAAGTCACTCTACCACTTCAACTACTCCGGCTAGGGTGCTAATGATGTTCTTTTCCTCAATGACTTCTATGTTGTGCAAATTTTGTTTGTTCCAGACTAGTTCTGATTTAAAATTTGTTATATTGTTAAAATTTATGCTGTCTTTCTAGAATTCTGTATACTAACCTTGACTTTATCCTTCTATTTCATGCATCTCTAAATTCAAGACCTTAAGAGTGGCCTATTATTATGTCATTTTCCTGAAGATTTTGTGGCTCTTCAACCTTGCAATTGTTGCAGAGTTGATGAAATCCAGCACCCAGAGATGTCTGAAAAAGTAAATGGAACGATTAATGCAAAAGGTTCAACTGAATTGGAAGAAGAGTATAGCTGGGGTAGGTATGCAAGAGGAGCTGTATATGCATTACAAAGACGAGGGAATAGTCTTAATCAGGTTAGATATAATTCTACATCGAGTTTTTGGTAGTAAGTTGTAATTCACCATTAATATGGCAATACAAAAATAGCATGTTTGTGATGATTAAGTCAGTCTTATTCAAACTTTAAAGTTCATCACACACACACACATGGGAGGCCACAAATTTGAATTTTGAATTCATCAATTCTTGGTGTTAATGTTGTGATTGTTGACCATCTTCAAGGCCTCTTCTCAGTTTTCCTGGCATGTTCCTGAAGTGCATAAGCAATCAAACAGAAAACAAGCCAAAAGCAATTCTTCTTTTTTTTTTTTTTTTTTGAATTATTGTGAAACTATTCAAATGGCAATGGACTTTTTAACTCAACCAAATTTGAGTTTATTAGAAATCAAGGGGATCGTAGGGAATGGATCAATCAGTGTCCTCATTCTCTTACCCTTTTCAGTTTTGATTATTCCCATTTGTGTTTGAATAAACATGTATTAGCAATGGCAATGTCATCCTTACATTTCTGTCAAATGGAAGAGGGTATTGGAATCCAGTTACATCCATATTTCCCAGATAACATTATAGAAAAATCCTTTTAGTGACATTAGAGCTCCTTGTTTAGCTTATCTCTTGTAAAATAATTATTTTACATTTAGAAAGAAACTCTTCCTTGAATTCACTTAAGCATTTTCAAAATGCTGTAAGGGTGTCATTTTGTCCTACAAATATTTCGTGTTCCATATTTTATTTTGCATATTCAACTTAAAATGCTGAATTTTAAAGACATTGTTTTTTGTTCCATTAGTATTTACACAAGTCTTTTAAATGGTCAGGTATTAAGCAGCAAGTTTACATGCTAAAATAGAAGTAGAAGAATAGTTAGTTGCAAAAGAAATATCTTGTCTGAAATTGCTCCGCTAATCTTAATTTGGGTTTGGCACAATGTCTGCTGGATCTTATCACCGTGTGAACTCTAATCTCCATGTTCCTTAACAGCTATTAGATAGATGTGCTTACTGTAGAAGTGACCTGTTGTTTACGGTAAAAATATATGATTTTGGTAAACATTGGTTGGTTGTTGAATTTTCAGGGAATTATAGGGTTCATCAGTGGTTCAAAAGGACTTGACAGTTCTGGCCTTAGCTCTTCAGCTGCTGTAAGTTGCTATTGCATTGAGTTCCATCCATTACTGTGAAACCTCAAATGCTTGATTGTAAGCATCTTCCTTTTATGTGAAGAAGTTTTTGTCAACTAACAGTGTATAGTTCTAGAGTGTCTGGAGGTGCAAGATGTCTGATTTTCTTTTTTCAAAATAGTTTGCCTTAATATATTTAACCACTTATGGCATTAGCAACCGGATCATTTGCTGGTTTTTCTGTTACGTAGATCCAGTGCTATTATTATGTAGCAATTATGTAGGACTTGCTTTTACCTAGGTGTTTGCCCATGCTAATGTATTTATTCTATTAGAATATTCTATTTTGTTTTATCTTATTAAACAACCTGAATGGTTATGATTCCGCAACATGGAATACCAAGATATGGTGCAATAAAATTATAGGAATAAATGCAATGTTTGGGGACCATTAGTTGTCTTAGACAGGGGGTTGCTGCTGTTGGGATCCTGTTGCAGTTGAATTGAATATATGGATATGGAGTAAGGTTGAACTATCATGTGATCTTTGCTTTTCCCAGATCTCTGATGTGATTTTAGTGTAAGTTATCTATCTCTTCCAGCATACTTGGATGTCATGCATTTTTACATTTAGTTTATATAGAAGTACTACAAATGATTTTCTTTGAACGTACAGCGATAGTTTTTGAATTTATCCTTATAATCAATCATCATGCTTACTTCTTTGTTCCTATTGTGTCACACAATTAGTTGTTCATGTTAACTGAAACTACTATTCATTTGTTATGCATTGATCAGAATGTTTACTGGTTATTCAGGTTGGAATTGCTTATTTGTTGGCTTTAGAAAGTGCAAACAATCTGTCAGTATCTCCTACGGAAAACATTGAGTATGACTGGTGTGTTTCTCCTCCATTAAATCTATCAATCCTAAGTCATGTTCAGAATTGATAATGATTTGGAGAGAAAAAGCTAGACTGCTGCATTTAATTTGCATACAAGATGCCAACAAAGATTTTTTTTTTTCTTCTTGTTTTGAATGGGGATATTGAACATCATATTTCTTTTGTACAAATATTTATTTAGCTTGTGCATGGTATTGGCTATTTGTTTATCAGTCTCAGTTCTATAATAAATGTTACAGTTTTAGTTTTTGTTGTCTAGGAATATATCTAGTTGTAAAATAAAGGCCTCAATTTACTACAAATCTGTAACTACTGCAATAACTTTGATAAGATCTCACTTTCTGAAATAGAAGCTGAACCATTCAATACAGTATTTTACAAAGTTCCATTTCGGTTAGAGATGGAGGTTAACTTTGGATCATAGTGGATGACAAATGGGAGTTTAGGGAGTGAGGAGGCAGAGGATGAGCCTTGTCAAAATGATTAGACTACTCTATGGTGACCTAGAGGTCACGGGTTCCAACCATAGATGTTTTCTTCTAAAATGAAGGGGTCATATCATTCTTGTACCCTCCCATAATCCTGTCATGTAGAAACTTTGTACACTGAGCTGCCTTCTTAGGAAGTGAAAAGGCAACATTTTTATAAGAGTGGGACTTGGAATAAGATATGTTTGGGGAATGACTTTTTTTTTTTTTTTTTAATTTATGAAGGGCACCAGTCACTTGCGGTCCCTTTGGCTTTAGGGATCAGATTGTGTAATTTCATTAGATATATAATTGTACTGGCGAGCTTGGAATTTGTACTTAAGTTTTCTTGTTAATGGGAGAAACCCATTGGTTCTAAAGAGTAAATGTGATGGCAACTTTTCATTTGTATTATCTTCATTTGCGTTAAGGCATTTGTCAATTTTTCTTTCTCACAATAACCCAAAAATCTAATATGCTAACAAGATCTTGAAATAAGAATCACCTGAATTTGGAGTAATGGTGCTGGCTCAGCCAAACCAGTTGAGGAAATGAGGAAGAAAGAAAGAGGGTGGGAGATTAGGAGACCATATGCTGAACAATTTTTGCACCTAGGGAAGATGGTTTGTTTATTCACCTGGTCCCGTGATGATCCCTCATAATCAATCTAGTATGATGAAAACTACTCTGCTTCTATCCAAATCCAAAGCCATATGATCCAACTATTTTGAATCAACCAAAACAGGTAGTGGGAGACAGACTGCTTACATGTAGGGATTTCTTTAAGTGACATCCAGTACTTCAGTTTCTGGCTGGATGAACATCCATGTTCTCTGCCTCTTCTATATTTTATTTCGACAAGCGACAATTTTATACTAGTTCAGGACTACAGACAATTTTGAATATTATGCATTCATCATATATCAGCTAATCTTTCATTCTTCTATTCACCCTTTTTGTATATCTATTTCCTTCACATGTAGGGTGATTGAAAATGAATATTTAGGCTTGAATAATGGCATCTTAGATCAATCAGCTATATTGCTTTCAAGCTATGGTTGTCTGACCTTTATGAACTGCAAGGTAATGTCTGGATTCTAATCTTTAGCATGGCTCCATCTTTGTTTGAGGAACTTTAACTTCTAATCAGCAATGATTCTTCGAATAGTTTAATGACTTGTTTCTTCGAATAGTTTTATGACTTGTTTTACTTGTTCTAAATTGATTGTGTACAATTTCAAACTTGAGTTCTGCTGTTTTGTGATGCCCTTTGTAGATTTAATACAGCTTGACATCATTGCGGCTCTTAAAAAGAGTTGCATCAAAATGGTTCACATTCTTCTATCATTTAATCAGGAACAATAGCCTCTTGTCTTATAGCTGTAGGGATTAATTGCACAATGGCCCTACTAGGGGCTGCAATATGGGAGACTTGTGCAGTGGCGCATCCATTCTATGATTTTGGTATATCTTTCCCCTCTAGTGGAAAGTGGATGACATGTCTCAAACAATTCTCTATGACAGTTGCTCTACCTACCCACAAATTGGGACAATTTTTTGGCAATGATGTGATAGGTCATGTACATGTACTATTACTAGGCTTCACAATACTAATATTTTTCAATACCTGAATTATCTATTAATATGTTAAATATTTTTCAATATATCAACCAATATGGTCTCCATAGGTTCTGCTCACAAAAATTATTGTCCAATATATCTGATATTGATATGACCGAGGCCAATATTCATATTTTTATCCATGGCTACATGATACTAAGAAATAGGTAGTGTTGAAAAGAGTATGAAATTGAATAATTTTCATAGTACCCAAGTCAGATTTATATTGATTTATTTCATGCATTCATCTGGTTCTATTATACTGTTCCTTTTATGTTTCTCCATCCTTCCGTTGATTAGTGCCATGTAGAGCACTTATGGTATTCAGCTCTATGAATCTTAATAGTATTGCATACTGTAACATGCGAATTGTTTGTGGCTCCTCTCAGCTGTGATAAAATTCATGCATTGTATTTTGCATCATATAGACCAAAGAATACAAGCTTATACACCCTCCAGAGTTGGAGAAGAACCATATGGACAGGGTGCGGAAGGCATGCAAGATTTTGTTGGCCTGTTCTGGCTTGAAGCATGCATTGACAAGTAACAAAGGGTACAACTGTCGTGTTGCTGAATGTCAAAGGGCTGCAAGAGTTCTTCTGGAGTGAGTTCCTTTCTCTTGCTAGATGAGTATATATTGTTCCGTGTCATATCTAATGAGTTACATTACATGAATAAATATGTTTTAAATGACACCTTAGATTTCTTTGACCAAAACATCTGGCTGCAGTATCTGTAGAGTGAAACTTTAAGGTTGACATTTTCTGGAATCAAACTGATATTGCAAAAGCATAGCGACTGAGAAAACATATTCAATTCTAAAATAGAGTCTTTAAATGCTATCTAATGACATTATTTGCTGACATCAACAGAGGGTTTCTCCAGTTGGTTCTTGATGTTTTGAATTTTTTGTCTCGTAGGCCTTGTTCTCATGTGATGTCTGTAGGTTTTTTGAAAATTAGAATTTTGATTTAGCAAGAACAATGCATAGGCTTCAGAATAATTTTTCTTTTGTAATGAACTAATTGGTCAAGGACTAATCACCAGATCACAAATCAAATAAAAACTGGAGAATAGAATCTTATGTTTGATGCCTTGTAATAGAATTCATACTTGATAGAAATATTAGATCACATAAAGTTGATGAATGGAACCAAGGTCAAAAAGATTAAAAAATAACTCATTTACAACCACTGATGAAGGATTCCTTAAGAAATATTATTTAGAATTCAATTTTGAATTGAAATCATACAGTCCATTAGATTATTTAATTAGTGAGAAAAAGTGACTGAGTAAAATGTATTAAAGTGAGAAACATGTCAAAAATTTACAATTTTTGATAATCTTATGTAGGAATTTTGAAAATAAAATCCTGCTCTATGGCAAAGCTCTCAGAGTACATTTCAAACTAATGGTGTATGATATATGTTTTGACAATGAATTAATAACCAATGGTATATGATACATGTTTTGACAATAAATTAGTAACTTGTTTGCAAAGATAGGTTATTGCTAAAAAGAAAGTGTTGAGATTATTTAAACGAATAAACAAGAACAAGGGATTGAGATAATAAGATTATTAAATAGCTTCAAATGAGTACAAGGCCTTAAGTTATTAATGCTTTTGGAGATCATAAATTTTGTGCCCTAAAGAGGGATACAATTGACAATTACAATGAACAGTATAGTCCCTTAAAGGATGTGGAACTCTTTCACAGCAATAACTTGAGACATAAACTATCACTTGATCAATGGCTGTATTATTGTCGTCAAAATTTAAGTTGTTACTTAAAGAAGAAGATCATCTTTCTTGTGTTAAGTAATTTGTTTGACATGATATAATTTGTGCTTACCTTTGCCCAACAAATATAAAACTTTCTTTTATTGCTTCGAATGTCCATTCCTCTTATTTGAGAATTGCTATTTGATTGTTTGACTTGACGCAAGCCATTCAGAGAAGTTGATGTATAGTTGATAAAGGATGTATAGTATAATAAACCAGTGGTATATTGGCAGAATTTTCTCGATCTTCTTTTGGTTTTCATATAACAAGTTTTACAAG
This sequence comes from Nepenthes gracilis, assembly GCA_033239525.1. Taxonomy (NCBI): domain Eukaryota; kingdom Viridiplantae; phylum Streptophyta; class Magnoliopsida; order Caryophyllales; family Nepenthaceae; genus Nepenthes; species Nepenthes gracilis. Next base: position 13,700,655 of record BSYO01000016.1, on the reverse strand, counting down.
TCATGCTTCATTGCCATAGAATTATAGCACAATACTAAAAGCACTGTCATCTCTCTTCACATGCTCAACTGGAAGAGTCACTGTCTTTTATGCTCGGCGTCTTAATTGTCATCCTTATCATCATGACCTTAGTTTTTCGTCCTGCAGTGCTTCTGGGAATCTTGATGTAGAGCCTCTCCTATCCAATGGTCAGGAATTGCATCTGATGCTGGTCTCAAACTAGTACATATTTATTTTCTCCTAAGATACATCTCAGTACCTTAATTTTTTTGTTCTAACAGTTGATCAAGAGGTGTACAAAGCTCACAAGGTAGTCATCTATTGTACCATCATTTGTTTAATTCATTCAATTAGATGGAAAATTGACTTTGTTTTAGATATTTATGGCTGAGAAACTATATATGAAGGCAAGATGTTTTGAACAAACGGATATAATATCTAATTCCTAGCAACAATACTCCTGATAAAAAGTCAGTTGAATATATCAGCCTTTGTTTTGGTATTTGGGCATAATTTGACTTATTTTGCCATTTGATCATTCAATGAATGTCAAGGATTGGAATCACTCTCAACCATTCAAATTGCCTTTTATAGAACATATTACTTGAGTTAGTTTCACTCAATCTTTTTTTCTTTTTGACTTGTGATGAATCACCATATCAGCCCATTATCTTTCCTAATTTAAGGTTACGCTGTTAAACTGGCATTGTAGCGACATGATTGTCTCTTTTTGCCATCAAGAAGATTTTGTATTTGAAATAACAGGTTGGAAAAATGAAAAGAAGTAGCTGAAGTCTTAGATCAAAATTAGGAAAACGAAAGAAAAAACTCTAGATGTGTCATCCTGGTATGTAATCATACCTATATGGCTTTATTCTTGACTAATTTTGGTAGTATACTTTATTTTGGTGCAGTCTCCTCAATTAATACAGGTGCAGGTATGACATGTGTCATCTTATTTGATTGTTTTAACTACTGATGAATGTAACCCTGAAAATATATGTAAGATAAACTCCCCCAACATTCTACCTGAATGTTAGTTCATTGCATTGTGTTTTTTGATCCCATTGTTGTTGCTTACTAGAAAATTTTAACATAGTACTTCTAATTATTGAAAAAAAAAATGAAAGGAAAATTCAAGGATCTAGCATGGTTTCTACTGGCTTATTCATGGGCAATTCTGAAATTTTTACATTTTAGGATTTTTTCACAGGTTACCTGAAAGTATATACATACAAAATGCCAGATCAAGGAGTGGTCTGTCAAACAAATTGCTCACTGCATATTTTACAATAATTCGTTCACTTGATTAGTTAATTGTTCCCTCACCCCCTCCTTCATCTTCCCCCAAAAAAATAAAAAATAAAAATAAAAAATAAGATGCAATAGGTGCCAAGTTCTCTTCTCATTACCTCCTTATGTAGGTGTCTGGCATCTGAGAGTTAGGACTCTGATTCTCTGCCACTATTCCACCTTTTCTGAATCTAGCTACTGCTGCTACCGGCACTGTAAGAGACCTATTGGACTACCACAACCAACTTAGAGCTATGGATAACTACTGAGTGTCCACTTATCTCATTGTAAGTTTAGAGTCTGACATTAGTTAGCAAAATTGTGTCCCTTGAGCTGCTATTAAGGCAATTACATTGGTGCTCTTGACTTTACAGCCTTGGCTTTGGTCACCTATGTCAAATGATAGGGCCTTTACCACCTAGATTTACTTCTATTAACATGATGTTCATACAGTTGGAGGGAAATTGGAAAAGAAAATAGGTAGACATAAACAACAAGCACCCAGCATTGATTATGATTTATCAAGTGAAGTATGTCATATATCGGTTGGCGACATTGTTAGTGATTTATCATTGCTGCAGTGCATGATAAATCGCCATTTTGGTTGCTTAAATGGGTTTATATTTACCTAAACCTTACTATCATTGTGTTGTGGTACTAGCATCGTGAGATTAGATTTCTTCTTATCAATAGCAGATTGTTTGCATTAGCTTTTCCGGACATGATACATAAAGGCAATTGTTTGGATTCTGTGCCCTTTCAGATGCAATACATTAGCTCTGTGTCTGTTTTAAAGCAGACTGAATGGTAACTTTTTGCATGAAACTCCCGTTATGCATGAGGTCAAAGTCAAACCTATCCTATCCCTTAAAGTCCCAGAGGTCTACTTCTACCTAAATACATACAGCTTGCCTTACTATCATTTTAGAGCCAAGCCTCCTTTTCTGGTAGAGGGGAGTGAGAAAGAAATTGATTGTATGTGATGGAGTCTTGGGCCTTTCAAACTGATCTCAATCTTGTTATGTATAGACTATGTAGGATGAGATATCACAAAAGAGTGGGCATGGTTATGTGACATGTTTCTGACATGTATATCCAAGTGGTGCATTCAAATCCTTGAAGTATGACATGAAAGAGGTAGAAAAGGCACACAGCTTTATAAAAGAAAGAATGGTTTCCATGGCTAACATGTAGAAATAAAGAGAAGAAACTTCTTTTCACCACACAGGCAACCCAGGGCATGAAGCATCGAGGGGGTCTAGGAGAATCAAGATATATGCAGTCTTACCCTTATATTATAAAAATGTTATATTTGTTATTTGAACATGTGACTTTCAAGTCACAATGAAATCAACCTTATTATTCCACTGAGGTTCATCCTTTATTTTGTTTATACCATGTCAAGCACTTTGAATTGTTGATTAGTCACTAGAGATGATGGAGAATTAATAGTATTATTATTTTTTATATTCATTATATCTACTTCACAGGACAAGTTAGATCCTGTCCTTGCCCGAAGAGCAGAGCATTATTTCTCCGAGAACATGCGTGTTATGAAGGGTAAGAGTTTATATTCCTGCTGTCTAATGTTGCTATGATAACTTGCCGTTTTGTAGTGTTTTGCTGTTTTTGATATCCTACAGTTATCCATTTCTTTCTTCTTCACCAAATTTTGGTTTAGGACTCGAGGCATGGGCTTCTGGTAGGCTGGAAGAATTCGGAGAGCTCATCACGGCCTCTGGCCGGAGTTCAATTGAGAATTATGAATGCGGTATGAAGCCCATTTCTTCATATCTTTCTCGGGTTGGTGTATTTCTTCATAACTTGCTGAAAATGCATGGCTCTTATTTCGTTGTTGCTAGGCTGTGAGCCTCTGATACAACTGTATGAGGTCCTTTTGAGGTCTCCGGCCGTGCTCGGAGCAAGGTTTAGTGGTGCAGGATTCAGAGGCTGCTGCATTGCACTTGTGGATGCCGACTATGCAGAAGAAGCTGCATCATTCGTGAAAACCGAGTATCGCAGGTTGCAGCCTGATTTGGCATGTAAAATGGACCCGGAAGCTGCGGTTTTGATATGCGACTCGGGCCACTGTGCTCGCATAATCACGAGATGACTCTTTAGATGGCATCTGGGTCAGTATTTTTTCATTCATTCAGTTGCATTTCATATTGATCTACGGTTTTGATTATTGATTGATTGAATGATTCCCCCAAGTTACTGGGAGTTCTTTTCTCTATTGTAGGGAGAACTCAGAACAAACATCAATTGAAATTAAGTGATGAAGAAATATGGTGATGGAATGCAATTTACTACATGTACATTGGAGAAATTATATAATATGGTGAGAGTGTAATATCATTTTTTTTACATTAATAAATAATAATAAAGCCTGTAGTGCAGTCAGTGGTTCTGCTATATAAATTTATTTTTAATATTTTATTTAATTAAGTGTAATATAAATTGAGATTATAATTAAGATTATATCATTGTTTATCACCATATTCTATATTTTTGTAGGTGTATTATTTTATAATTTTTCTCCAATCACAACTTAAATTTTCTCACAGGTGTTTCTTTAGTTTATAGTTTAAGTGTTTAAACCAATTTGAAAGATAGTTTTCTCTATAATTTTTTATAGGTACAATATTGAAGACATTGTTTAGTTAGGGAAATAATTTTTCTTTAATATTTTTTATTTTTTTATTTTAAATATTTCTATTTTTATAACTTTTTTAGAATATTTATTTATATTAAAAATATCAATATTTTAAAAAGTTAATACATATTAATATTTATTTTAATAGTATCAATCCTACCATATGGGATTACTTGATAAATTTAATTAATATATTTATTTATAATAAATTGAATAATTAAATTTAATTTGTGATCTATTAATTCATAGTTAATAAAAGTTGTAAAATATATATATATTAATTAGATTCTTAACGATATTTTATTATATACTCAAGTGGATGTTAAACAGTGGATAATTGCTACATGAGAAGCATTTTTTATTTAATATAAGTTAAACTTATTAAACTGACGAGTTAGATTTTAAATTTAATTTTATTATCAATAAATTAATGAGTTTAATTAAATGATAATAAATTTATTTATAAAATTATATATATATAATTGTCAATAAGTTAATAATGTATAGTAGTGACATATTATTTTTTTGTTCTTCATTTCAAATAATATTATTATATTTCTTTGATATGTGAAAAATAATTCATATCAAATTTAATAATTTATAAAAATTAATAGAGAGTTAAAATGAAAAGTGCACTAGATGAAAATAAAATTGCTTATAAAATAAAATTAAAATTTTATTATTTATTTAAAAACATTATTTTATATTTTATATAAATTTATGTATATAAACTTACAAAATGATATTTCATAATTCTAAAAAAATAAAATGAAAGAAATGTCGATGACTTTGTTGCATAGACATTGAAAAGGCTTTGAGAAAATTTCTTTTTGATAATTTTAGGGGTTTTTAAGTTTTATTTGAATATTTAAAAGTTAGAGAACTTTGTTTTTTAGTTTTAAAATACAAAACATATAAATTTAAATATATATATTTTTTAAATTTTTATTTTGTTAGAAAACTTTTCTAAAAATATAAATATTAAATAAACATTAAATATTTACTAATATTATGATTCTTTACGGATATAATCAACCTTAAATAAACTTTCAAATTCATTTCACGAAAGAAGTCTAGAGTTGTAGTATAAACACGTATTTTATTTTTAGGTCACTTATGTGATTTCATTTTGACACATAATATGTGCCAAATCGAGAGAAAAATATAAAAAAAATAATGATAAACTTTGGTCATCTGTTAAAATCTATTTTATACTATATTCTTCAAAGGTTTTAAATATATTATCTTTACTCATATAAATATTGTATTACCAGTCATTTTTGTTTATATAATTCTCATATTATTTGTAATTATGATTTCACGGTCGTATTATGTTTTATAGTCAAGATCTTCGGATGTTGGTAATAATTGAATCGCATACTAGTAATGTGTTTTGAATCAATTGGCTCAGATGAGTTATTTATAGTCGAATCTCAAATATATTGAAAATGCATTGTAATATAATTAATGTGTTTTAGATTATGATAATTTTAATTAATTAAATTAATATAATTAAGGTCAAAAAATGTAAAAATTGAATCAAGAGTCAAAATTGGATGAGGTTGACTCGACGCTCAAAGAAGACTCAACCCGCACGTTGAGTATCAAAAACAGAGAATCCGTATTCAATGCTTACTTGAGAGCCGCTCGAGCAGTTGATTAGCAAAAAAGGCTTGCTTGAGCATAATAAACTTGATGCCCCACACTCAAAATATGCCTGAGTGGCATTCAAGTGTAATGTTGTATAAATACAAGACCGACTTAGATTTTAGTTATTTTATAATAAACTTTTAGAGAAGATAGAGCACATGTAGGAGAAGAAAGAGATAAAGAGATAGAAACTTGGGAAAGTTCAATTCAAGCAAATCAATGCTAAAATTTAAATAAATCAAGTCAAGATAAGTGATTCTATATTCTCTTTCCATCATTACTATTCTTTTTCAATTTTCATAAACAATCTTTATTCCATTATTCAATTATATTAATATTTTAAAGTTAGCATATGTATATTGAGTATGTATGTCAATTTATTATGATTTTATAGAGCAAATTCATAAAAACTCATGCTTAAATTATAAACAATACAGGTGCTAAAATTTTGCAATCAAGATTTATGCATGTTCTGATTCTAAGTTATATAATTTTTTTAATACTTAAATTTTGTATATAAGACTCTGTATGTTTAAAAACTTGAATTAAACTCTCCGCATGCACTGAAATTCTTCCTAAAATGCTCTAAATGTATAAATAATTTGTTGAGAAAATTAAGAAACTGAATTTCTATACTTTTTGCTAAATTTTAAACTGTTTATCTCTCAAAGTCTTCCAGTAGCTCAATTATACTTTAAACTATAATATACATGTCCTATATAAGTTGGCAAATATATATTTCAAACTACATGAGCTAAATTTTAATGTACATGCTAAAATTTTGTATTATGTTAAAATTTTTACAATTAGTTAAGAATTCAGCATCTGATATTTTTAAGGTTACTATGATTAAGTTTCGGTAAAAGTACAATTATGGAATTACAAAATTATGACAAAAAAATTTTATAATTACGTTAAAAAATATAATCATTTTTTCTAAATATGAGAAAATTATGAAGAATTAAGAATAAATATAAATTTTTTCTAAAAATATAAATTTGATCAAAATTATTATTTAACGGATAGTATATTTTGAAATACCTTAATATATTGTAGTGGTATATCAATATTTGAACCTATCATCTGTTTGTGAGAAATGGTGTTTGACCTCATCTATAGAGTGATATGTAGACGGCTCATCTTTGAGTCTTAAATAGAAATTTATAACCTTTGATTGTGTAAAAATATATATAACTCAAGTTTTAATTGTCCGTTCTTTTAGTTTATAAGGCGTACTGGCTCTAATCCTTAAAAAAAATAAAAATTATGTATGTTTTGATGACCAAGATAAAGAAAAAAATATAATAAGATAATCTAAAAAATTATATATAATTCGGACATATATTTGTTATAAAATCTCATGGCATATCATTAAATTCCGTTGCATTGACCTCTCTGCTATGTTTTAATATAAAAAAATATATATTCTATTATATAATGTCTTGTTGAGTTTTTGACTCACTTATTACTATTTTACTAATTTTTCAGATAAGATGCATATGTATTTACCAGATGAGTAGGAGTAAAAATTGAAGAGTTTTAGTTTATAGTTTTATGGATATTTAATATTGTTAACATGTTTTTGGACAATGTGTAATGTATTTATATGCAATATCTTAGTTTAATTTCAGTTTTGGACAATGGTTTGTGATGTATTTGGTTTTTAGACATCGTCTAGATATCTAAAGTATTGTATTTTGACGTCTAGTATGGATTAATGTGTCGTAGTGAAACTGGATAAGTTTTAGAACATGTTGGATAATATATTTTGTGCTAGTCACTAATTTTCGGATAGTAGGTTGATATTGCATTTAAGGTATGTAAACTGTCTGACATATAGAAGCCAATTTCAATGTTATACTTTGTTGGGATATAGGTCACTCTCGTATGAAAAGTATTGTTATCTTGCTCACGCAGTGATGTGGCCTAGAGTGAAATTTCAAATTGAAAATGATTGGGTTAGAATTTTAGTGTGAAAATACCGGAGTGAAAATGACCGAGTTGAAATTCTGGTGTGAAAATGACCGATTGAAATTTCGTAGTGAAAATGACCAGAGTTGAATTCCGCAATGAAAATGACCAAAGTTGACTTCCGGAGTGGAAATGACTAGTGTAGAATTTCGATGTGAAAATGATCGGTTGGAATTTTGAAGTGAAAACGACTGGAGTGGAATTTTGGAGTGAAAATGACAGGTTAGAATTTCGGAGTGAAAATAATCGGTGTGGAATTTCATAGTAAAAATGTTTAGAGTAAAATTTTGAAGTGAAAATTTTAGAGTTGTATACAAGACTAGAGCGATTTTGGTAGTAGAGATGGGCAGGTGAACAAATCTGACATACGCCGAAAAGTACCTGCAAAGTTAGTACATACAGCAGAGCAAATAATTCATCTTCTAGAGTTGGTAACCGACCTTATAGGGTAGATCAACTATAAAATTCAAGGTAGAAAGGCAACTTTACATAGTAGGTGGCAGGCTTTGCAGTGTATACGATTGTTTTGCAGAGTAGGTACAGTCCGGTACATTTATATATATATGTGTGTGTGTGCATTGTTACATTTTTTTTTAAGTGTGAAAAATACAGAAAAACAAAGAGGTAATGTTGTACTCTTATTCTCTATTATTCAGGGGCTTGTATAGTTAATATTTCTGTAACCTAAATTTACATAATAAAATTATTGTGAAATAAGTGTCCCATGATTTTTTTTCTATTATTCAAAAGAGGGTTTCCACGTAAAAACACTATGTGTGTTGTTATTGTTTCCTCTAGATTTTTCTATCTTGCCGGCATTATTTTTTCCCAACATACTTATGGTTCTCAGTACGCATGTTGGCTGTCCAATAGCAGTATCTATGATTTATTTTTTGTAGATTCAATTACTTTGTTTAAGTAATTGTAGGTATCATCCTTTATGTAAGGTCCGATATCATACCATGGGTTGGTGTCGGAGCCACAAGTGACGTGTCATATCTTTTAGGTCCCGTGTATAATGTTGTATTATCTATTTGTGATCAATTGAAATATCAACATTGAAATTCAATAATGGGTTAATTAATAATAAATAGATTAAGTGATAATTTCATATCAGGACTTTGGTCATGATGAAGATTATATGTAAGGTACAATTGTTTTTAGGTTATAATAAGTTTTCACATAAAATTATTTATATTATTTATTTGCTTAATTATGTATACTTTTATTACTCCTCACGACTTTAATTAAAATAAATTAAGCAGTTTATGGTGCCAAGATTTTTCAGTGGTCACCTATTGGTCTAACAATTTAATTAGCTCCCCCAATAAATACATAATTCTTATAGTTGAATATTAAATGAACATGAGAATTTGTAATCCCTTGACTCAGAAACCTAAATATTAAATAATATCCTCTAAAAAATTATTTTTATTAATTTTTTATTTTAAATTTAATATTTAACAAATATTAATATTATAATATAAACAAGTATATATATGTGCTCAGTTGGTAATTAAAAAAATAAAACATATATGAAAAATATATTATAAATAAACTGTATATTGATCAAAAAATAGCATTTCTTTTTGAAAAAATTATATGAACAATTATTTTTAATTTTTTATATTAAATTAAATATTCAATAAATATTATTATAAACAAATATATATATAATTTTTTATTAATCGCCATTACACATAAATTAAAATTATGTTAAAATATCATTTTAAACTCTATATTTTATTATTTTTAAAATAATATGTAAATTAAAAATATAATATTTAAAAAAATCATTATATTTATAATCACGAAAAGCAGGATGGCTCAAGCTATGCTTAGGCTGTTGTAAAATACTAACAGCGTTCAGCAACAACAAAGCTAACCAAAAAGGTCATTGACTGTAAATATAAATTGTGCTCTTACGTAATATTGACAATATAATTAGCTTAGTCTATTAATAAATAATAATAAAATATTATTTATATATTTAATTACATATTAAATATATTAAAATTATTACAAATAAATATAGATTCTACCATATTTTAATTTTTACTCGACTTTCTTGTCTTCCAATCTAACCATATCAAAAATAATAATTTCAATATAATTAAGTATATATATATAAATATATAAATAAAATTATTTTAGATAATAAAATTTTAAAATTTATGAATAATCTAAATGACCCTTTAGTACTAAATTCAATTCAAAAATATAAAAATATCATTTTTTTTTATATAAATACGTTTTTAAATTCTTTTTTAGTTATGAAAATTAATCTAATTTTTTCATAATCGGTGGGATAAATCTTTTCAATTATAAACATATTAAATGTTGGGTCCCATGTCCTGGCCCATGAAGAGTTGCCAAGCCCATGAAGAATTCCGTGGCCCGTGAAAAGTCTAAAAGCCCACGTGAAGATGGCCAGCCCAGCCCAGTAGTCGGAAGACACATGCAGAGCCCACGCTGGGAGAAGGCAACGGAACTCTGCAACGGATTTAATGCGTTGCCAGGAAACCGGCGAAAGGGCGGAAAGGCTAGCCAATAGAGGAGTGGTTGGTGCAGCGCTAACGGCTCCCGCAGCCGCCTGCAGGCAACCAACCAATCCCCGTTCAGGAAAAAATCGGGCCTAGCTGGCAGCGTTCAGAAGCTTGCCAGTCACGGTAAGAAGATAACCGATATGACCGACGGTCCACAACAATGACCAGCGGCGTAGAAACTCTCACAACGGGCGTTCTGGCACTTAAAGCCCAACGGGGAGAGGCTTACAAGAGCCCTCGTGCCCCCCAGAGAAAAGGATCTCTTTCTTCTTCTTTCTGAATTCCGATTCCAATCTCGAATCGAACTCAAGAAACTCAGAGCTTCCTTCTACTCGACTCGATCACAGAAAAGTAACGAGCTGGAACTGAGGATTGACTCACTTCCGTCTGGCACGAGCTAGCTCACAATTACTCTCCCCACATCTACTCGGTTACGGGATAACTAACTACCCATCATGTGCGCAAATGCTGCTGCTGCGCCCACAACCTCGCTCGTGCATTCTCCATACCATTACACGAGCATCTCTTACGCTTTTCACAGTATCCAATCGCGCACCGCTCATAGCGTGCGCATTGTCGTTCGTTGCGAGAATTTGCTGACTCGAGCGTCGGAGTGGCCTCGGTGGGAGAAATCCTGCCGGACCCCTGACCTCTTATTCGTTGTTTGTGTTGTGCAGGTCCAGGTTCATAGAGACGGAGACCAGACCCTTCGACCGACGCCGCCGCGTGCTAAGGAATCCGAAGGCTCCCTAATCCGTACGATAACCACGAACCCGGGACGCAATATTAAAATTTTTAATACATGAACCAACAATAATTCCTTTTAAAAACATAGCAAAAATTTATCAATAATTAATGTTTATATAATTCGAAATAAAGTCAACATATGCATGTAGCCCTACCCCCATCTATACCATATTCTTTATTCATATCACTATCCTTTATGAGAAAAATAAGCTTAAATTGATTTTTTCAATATTTAAAAAAAATTATAATTTATATATATAATTTTATCATAATTTATTTCTTTCTCTAACCACACAAAACAATCAATAACTGTATCTTGGATGCACTGTTAGTATGAATATATCTGATAATTTTTAACTGACTCGTTATAAATAGTTTTAAAATTATTGGATAAATAATTTTTTCGGCCCTGTACCGGGATATTTGATTCCTATATAAGGCATAATCAGCTATATCGTAAGATTCGCTTAGCACAGTCAGAATTATACCTGTAATTTATATTAATTTACGATAAAAAAATTATAATTTATGTATAATTTTATCATAATTTTTGTATTTCGAAGAATATCAATGTGCTAAAAGTATATTATCGACTTGAATTGCATTCACGTAAATAATTCGTCCATCTTCGGATTAATTATTATTAATATAGTGAGTTTTTTTATTAGTAAAATAAAATAAAATAAAATAATAAAGTAGTCATACCTGGTCCTGGCCTATGACCCGTCGACATCTCGTCCAATCAACGGAAAAAGAAAAGTCCACTTTTTATTTTTCAAAAAATATTTAAAAATAATATTAATAAACTATTATGAAAATTACAGTAATTTATAAAAGGATTTGATCGATATTTTAGATAATGTTTTGAAAGAACTTAATAATTATTTTTTGAACATAAAATAAATTACAAATTATATCTGTTGCGTACTAGGAATACGGGTTGTCGTATGAATTAGGAAGCCGTAATTCGGATCTTCTTATTGGTCGATCTGACGCGGATCCGCCATCCATAATTTCGAACCTGAACCCTGCGCAACACAACTAAAAATAAGACGTCAGAGGTCGGTGGATCTTCTTTTATGTTGTACAGACCTTGAGTTAAAAAGATGGAGCAGCAAAAATCGTCTTCATCCAACTCCAAACCAGATCCACAATAATATCAAAATAAATTATAATTAATTTTTAGATGATACTCTTAGTTGTTGGTTCGATTAACTGCTTCCCTTTTCCCTGCCCAAAAGCGGAAAAAACAAATTACTTAGCCTTCTCTATTTCTTTATAATTTAATTTTAAAAATATAATTGTTTTCATTATTAATTAGATCTAATTAATATTAAATTTAATTTAAATTTGGTCCAAGTTTATAAAACAAATTCTAACTATTAAATTAAGTTGCACCAAGTTAGGCACAATAATATAAGCCGAAGGTCATAGACGTATTCGTTTCATAATTACAATGGGCCAATTTGGATTGACCTAAGTTTTTTTTATTTTAAATATTTTATTTAAAAAATATGTATAAAATAGATAAATGAAACATATTTAAAATTATAACATTTAGATAAAAAGATTTTCAATGAAAAATTTATACAAAAAAAAAAAAAAAAATTGATCCAGCTTATTGATATTTTCTTAAAACTTAATATTTATCTAAAATTAAAATATTATATTTATTAAATAACAATCATTAGGCTGGTGGAGTTGCTGCACTTGCTATTTTTATTATTTTTTATACGTCCTGAATTTGAGTCGTCAATAAATTCAGATATGATTGGATCTCTAGTTCAAATGGATGTAGAACCCGGTATCGATGTTTTTGACTTGGATTCTACACATCACAATAGAAGGCAAAACGTCAGAGAAAAATAATGGGACTCGCTTCCTAATTTATCCTCTAACGCTCAAGTTAGTAATCCTTTTTTCTGAAATAAACAATGCGACAATAAAATTTATTATAAATGATGCGGGGAAGGGACTTGTAAGTATGACTCGGAGGTGATGCTCGATGTAGAGTGGCTTTTGGTGGTGGTGCACCCGTGAAGAATGACTTTTCTGGACGCTCGGTCAACAGAGAGTGAACAATGGGAAGGGAGAAACAGCACTTGTGGTCTCGTTCGTGCGGGATCGCTAGTGTCAGTTTGAGCACTCAAGAGGGCATGCATCTGGAATTTCTCTCGAAGGCTTTTTATAGTCCTAGAAACCCCCAACCTCGCTTGGGTTGCAAGGCTGGCTGCCAACAACCTAGCAAAGATTCTTTCCCGCTAGCTGAGGGATTGTTGGCACCATTTATGGCAACTAGGATCGATCGGAAGGGTTCCTTCCTTCATTGTTGAGATACTTGCGCGATAAGTGTTGGGATTTTCATCACAGGAGATACGTTGAGATGGGAGTTTTCTTTCCTTAGGAGATCATCATCAACGACAATGTTCGGGATCTCGATTAGTTTAGGTAGGAGATTTTCATACATAGAAATGATGTCGGGGGTCATCCTTATTGGGCCTCAGCCTGCTTGGGCCATAATCGACGGACTGGAAGGCCATTTCCGTCAATAAAAACATTGACTCCCCCTGAGCCAGTGGGCCATATCTCTTTTGGAATGACCGCCTTTTGGGGTCGGCCCATTTCATCATCCCCATCAATTTTTTTACAAACTTAAAAATTAGACCGGTTTAATTTTTTTACAAAAGAGAGTAAATATTCTAAAAATGGTAGATATAAAACCATAAAAATAAAGAAAAATGGTCCAACACTTGGAAAGAAATTTGAGTGTCCAATTTTTGAATTTTGGTTAGATACTTTTTATTATTGAATGATGATGAGTTCGTCTTTCATTGTCAATAGTCATCAGTCATGATACGTCCTGAATTTGGGTTGCTGACAAATTAGGGTGCCAATGGGTTTTCAGGTCGAATTAAAATAGGTCTGGTCTCTCTACTTTTTAACCTCGATCTTGCACACTACAACTCAAATCGAATGGTTAAAGGATTAGTTGGATTTATTTCCCAATATGACCTCCAACATTCAACTCAATAAGTTTTCTCAGAAAATAAAAGATGTAAGTACAAAAGTAGATGAGTAATGATGCAAGGAATGATTTTTTTGAATCTAACTTAGAGGTTGTACTTAGCGTGTAGCGGTGCGCCCATGGGGAGTGGCTTTGATGTCACAGAGGTGTGAATTATGAAGGAATTCTCAAAAGATTCTGAGGATAGAGCGTAGACTCTGAGGTGGCGTTTGGTAGCTCGGAATAAAAATTCTATTCCGAGCTAATTCCTAAGGAAATTACAATTTTCATGTTTGGTTGAGAAATAAGCCGGGAATAGTAATATTTCTATTCACTGAGAATAAATAATGCCATCGTTATTATTATTATTATTATTATTATTATTATTATTATTATTATTATTATTATTATTATTATTATTATTATCGGGATATTGTTCCACCGAAAATACTCCGACGCTCAAGTCAATAAACAGTCTTCGAATGATAAGATGGTTAGGGCAGGAAAGTAAGAATAGCTAGATAATGCAGAGAGTGTTTGTTGCTGAAATTTTACTCTTGTTGAGAGAGGCTTTCTGTGACTCGAAAAGAGCGCTGATCTCTGACACTGTATTCTTAAGGAACATAGTGATAGAAAAGAGAGAGAAAGTTGGCATCCTATAAGTGTGAGAGCTTGTGAGGACCCTGTGTGAGTGTATGAGGGATTATTCTGTACAAAAAGAATGCCTCTTTTTGTTTGAAATGGAATGCGTGCCCTGGAGTGAAAACTCCATGAACTTTTAATAGGCAAGATGCTAGGTGTCCTTCCATAGGCAGGAAAGCTTGATTCCCACGCTTTGTTGGGCGGATTGCCTTTCTTGTCGTGAGGCTTCAATGGCAATAATGACTCCTTTCCGTTTGCATTTTGTAACTGTTAGGATTTGTTGCAGATAAGGGAGAGAATTTAGCGCTTTCCTCGTGGGTTGCATGCTGAATTTATTGGTGATCGTTACCATAGATATTACCTTTTGAGAGAGTACGAAATTAGGGGAGAAGACCATTGCTGGTCATGGTCGGGAGTGTCGGCCAAATTAGGCTTGGCCCACATGAGGCTTGTCCTTGCGGACGGCCCACTATGGGCGTTTTTGGTCAACAAAAGTATTGATCGTCTCTTTAAACCAATCATCCATCCTTGGCCAGTTTCCTGAACCTTTCGTCTGGTCAACGGTTCACGTTGACCATTTAAGTGTATATTTGGGCCTTTCTAGATTTGGGTCTTTTTACCTTCTTGGGTTAGCCCACTATGGATGTACCCATCACTAGCCCCCATGCTATTGGTCTGAATTCTGGCCTTCAACATATTCATGATGGGTCACGTGACTTGGTGTCCGCCATAATCTGCTGTCCTGGAGAAGGAAGTGTTGACCTGCTTCGTTGACAGTCTAGGCTAAAATTTAGAGAACTTGTGGAAGGAAATATTGACCCGTTTTGTTGACCCTCTAGGCCAAAATCCAGAGAACTAGTGGGAGTGGAAGTGACGCACCATAATTAGTCATTCTGTCTGACAAAAAGGTCACTAAGTGTTTACATGTGGTGAATTGAAGATCTCGGTAATTAATGCACCAGAAGATCTGATTTAATTGCATCCGTTCGGGAAACACCACGTGACAGTAATGATGGCGCATGTTTACGAGACGGTTAATCTGACCAGCGTTGATATTTCCCTTTAAGTTGTCTGTCTATTTCACTTTTAAATTTTTCACGCTTTCCTTTATCTTCCTTTCCTAAAAATTTTCTAAGTGTTGCGTCTTCTTCCTTCTTCCATCCCTATGGCTTCCATTCTTGAAATCGCTTCCGTTCTTAGAGAAACTGAAGTGAAAGAGTTGTATGTGGAGTACAATATTACGAAGGAGATAGTCTTCAGAGTCCTTGTCGAGGAAGACAGGGCCTGTTCGCCGCCGGAGGGTTTCGTGGCCATCTATGAGGCCCATTTGAGGAGCGGCCTGCGTGTTCTGGTTCCTGATGAATTGTTGGGGATTTTCAGGGCTCTCTAGGTCCCTATCGCATAGTTCTATGCGAACACTGTGAGGTATCTGTGCACCTTTCGTATATTCTTTCGTCAACACATGAAGCGGCTGACAATAGCGATGGTCAGGGCGCTCTTCAAGTTTAACTAGGGAGCGGAATAGATCTCCCTGACTTCACGTAGCGGTCCATAGGTTAGTACCACCATATACAATTCCTTAAAGAATTGGAAGAACCGGTTCTTTTTCATTCACGTGGATGAGTCCTGGCCATTGGCGAGGGAATGGGGCAAAGTGCCCGAAATTTACACAAGGACTCCTGCTGATGCGGAGACGGAGTCCCTAAAGTGGTTGTCCAAGCTGGTGGATCACCACCTTGAGGAATTTCGGAGAGATCACTTTGTCTCTCGTGATGAAGCCAAGAAGGCTAAGTGGGGGCCTCCCTCTCCTGAACAGAAGATGGTGAAGCCATCTAAGAAGAGGAGCACCGGGTCTCTTGTGATCAGGGAGCCATTTAGTGAGGGGTCTCCCGTGAGTCCAGCAGTAAGGACGACGACACCGATAGCAATGGGGCATTCCTCATCCTCCTCTACCGATCCCGAAAGCGTTCTGGTTGGCCAGCTTGTCGAGTGGGGGATAGTTCTGGTGCATGTGGCGAAGAGTTCTCCATTGAGATTTATAGGGCCAGATTGTGATCTGCTGCCAGCTATGTCATTCTAGCTCTACCGCATTCGGAGCACCTGATGTGATTGGAGCCTTCTCCGGAGCCCATGATGGAGCGGGCTGCTGATCCATCGGGGGAGACACCAGCCAAAGTGCTTGGGGAGGCACCTGCTGAGCTTCCTACTGCGCTGGTCACTGCTCTGCCTGATGAGCCTCGTTTTTGCAGAGCTTCAGGAGGCACAAAGGGTGCCAGCTGTCGGGGAGCCTCCACTGATGGTTGGTGTCAGAGCGGAGATTATGGAGGAGGTTGCCGTCGGAGAATCTGCCCAAGCCATGGAAGGGTCGGAGGAGCCCGCCATTGGAGAGGTGGCGGGGACAGAGGATTTTATGGTGGAATCGTCGGAAGAGTCGGAGGCGGAGGCTACTACTATACCTGTTTGGGAGGGTTCCATTTCTAGTCCTTCGCCGCAAGAGCCAAGGCCTCGTGTTAGGCCGATAATTTCGACACATCAATTTGGAAGGTAGACTTTCGTAGTTCTTTCTTTTAGTTTTATTGTTGCTAACACTTATTGTTTTTGCAGACGAAAAAAGTCTCTAGAGCAGTCATTAAGGCGCTTGGCCAGCGAGTTAGCGTGATCTCCGATAGAGATAAGGAGATCTCCTGGTTTGAGGAAGAGCTGGAGGCGCTGAGGCTAAAGCATCGGGAAGATGCAGTTGCCTTAAGGTTTGTGTTAGCCAATCTGGAGGCGGAGAACGCCGAGATGAAAGAGGAGAATGCCAGTCTAAAGGAGGCCGTGGTGATGGGTATTGTTGAGGAGAATGATAAACTGAAAGAGGATAACGGCCGCCTCAAGGAAGAGATCAACCGGGGTACGCTGCGCATTGACCAGCTTTCAGGGCAAATGACTACATTAGAGAACGAGCTGATCACTCGCATTCGCCCCCACGAAGTCTCGAGCATGCTGTTGGTGCGGTTATGGGTGGGGATCAACATTAGCCAGCGTACTACACGGCTGATTGATCCCAACTTTCCAGTTAAATTTCTTAATCCATAGAACCATTCCGCTCAGGTCGTGAGAGCCTTATGGGGGAGCCCTGGGTCAGTCACAGGCCGCCAGCGCCTTCTTCTCGGAGCTCCGCTCCCCCTTAATTTGTGTACTCCACATTTTTCTTTAAGTACTGCTGTAAATATATTGGCGCAAGTAATGAAACAACTGCTTTATTGATGTTGTGTGTCTTTGCCTTTATTATTGCTTTTCAAATTACTCGCTATTACATTTATTGGTTGAGGTGAAGCATTGCATACAAGGATTTATCGATCGCCCTGCTTCAAACGTTATCGGCACTCTTTTGAAGGACTTGAGTCCTTAGGGAGACATCAAGGTGGACCTTAACGTCGTGTCAAACCTTAATCAATACTCGTGAAAAAATAGAGGCTTGGTGGCATTACCTAAGTGTGGACCTGGGAGGCCGATGTTTGGGGCAGACTGCCTTGCTTCTGTCGACCGTCGTAGACTCATCATGCTTTTTCCTTGTAAAGGAGGTCGTCACGTGTACTGCTTGAGCCCCCTAAGATTTTAACCGCAAGTGAGCCCCTTGGATGATTAAGGTTTAGTTCGACTGCTTACGGGCCACCTGGATGATTAGGGCTTAAATACGATCGCTTAAGAACCGCCTGGATAACCAGGATTTAAATGTGATTGATTACGAGCCGTCTGGATGATCAAGGTTTAAATATGATCGCCTATAGGCTGCCTGGATAACCAGGGTTCAATAACAAGCGGATGAAAATCCACCCGATTTAGGGACAGTCTAGGTCATATACGTTGTCCTGCAAACATATGAGGCAATCATACAAATATATAGAACAGATAAATAAGTAAAAGATAACACAGTGTGAATGGAAAAAAATACTTCTTTTATTAATTAAAAATGGTACATACACTTATAAGCATACATATGGACAACCTACCTGGATCCTTACTGGAAGTAGTATTTTAGGTGGGTCGCATTCCATGTCTGCAAAACCAACTTGCCATCTTGGGTCCGGAGTTTGTACATGCCGTTCTATAGGACGGTGGAGACTAAGAAAAGCCATTCCCAATTTAGGGAAAGTTTATTCCGGTTGGTGATTTTATCCGTGGCTTCAATGCTCCGCAAGACTAAGTCCCTAATGTTGAACTACCGCGCTTTTACCTTTTTATTGTAATAGCATACGATCCATTGTTGGTAGGCTGTTGTTCACATTCTGGTAGTGTTACGGGCTCCCTCTAGCAAGTACAGGTGCTCCCGAATTTTTTGGGAGTTATCCTGTGGGTCGAAGGATTTGACTCTAAGACTTGAAAGCCCGATCTCAACCGGGATTACAGTTTCAATCCCGTAGCAGAGACTAAAGGCGTGTCACATGTCGGCTCCTTTGGGATTATCCGATAAGACTAGAGGATGGAGGGTAGCTCGTCTTTCCAAGAACCCCCGGTGTCCTCAAGCTTGGACTTGAGACCGCGGAATAGCGTGCGGTTAGTGACCTCCATTTGTCCATTTGCTTGAGAGTATGCCACTGAAGTGTGAACCAATCTGATATCCAAATTGGTGCAATACTTGGTGAAGTGCTTTCTCGAGAATTGGGTTTTGTTGTCGGTAACGATCACATCAGGAACGCTAAATCTACTGACTATGTTTTGTCGAAGGAATTCGAGAGCATTGTACTCCATGATCTTGGCCAGCGGTATGACTTCAACCCACTTAGTGAAGTAGTCGATGCATGCAATAATAAACTTCTTTTGCCCTGTTACGATGGGCAATGGACCGAGAATATCAAGTCCCCATTGTGTGAAAGGCTAAGGATCCCGGAGGATTTCAGCTCGCGGGTGGCTAGTAATGAAGGTTGCCATGATGTGGGCAGTTCTCGCACCTCTCGAGCTCGTCCTTCTTTATCATTGGCCAATAGTAACCTTGGTGCATGATCTTAAATGCCAAGTTCTTGCCGCTAATATGCGATTTGTAAATCCCAAGATGGACTTCACCATGGCGTGGTCGGCCTCCTCAAGAGTAAGGCATGGGAGGTACAGAGTCGAGCAACCACGGCGATATCGCCGTCCATCAACCATGGTGTACCAGCCGGCCGTCTTCTTGACTCACTTGGCTTCGATTGCGTCTTCTAGGAGAGCTCTGTCCGTTAGGTATCTCTGGTACGGTGTCATCCAATTTTTTACTCCGGAGATTTGCATCGCTTCTTGTTCCTCTATGTTGGGAGCACTCAGAATCTCTCACATGTCCCTCGAGTATTTCTCTGAGTTTTCGGCTGCCGCTACTCTGGCTAGTTGGTCGGCTTTCCAGTTTTCAGTTCTAAACAATGTCTCAGAGTTAGCCTGTCAAATTTTCAAGCGATTTCCTTTACCTTGGCCAAGTATTTAGCCAGGTAAGGATTGCATGCCACAAAGTTCCCGTTAATTTGGTTGAAGACTAGTTCAGAGTCGATGTAGACCGTCAGCCACTTAGCCATGCATTCTTTGGCTAGCCTTAATCCAACCAATAAGGCTTCATATTCGACAACGTTGTTGGTTGTCGGAAAAGTCGATTCTAAGCAAGTATTTCACTTTAAACCCGTCAGGGGTCTTTAAGACCACTCCGGCTCCACTGCCTGAGTCCGTGGATGATCCGTCCACATTTAGGACCCATTCTAGCTGTCTCATGCTGTTCATCGTGCTTAGCGGGCTATTCCTCGAGAATCATTGTTGTCGATTCAACAATAAAGTCAGCTAGAGCCTGTCCTTCAATGGTGGGTCTAGGTTGGAATTCGATATTGAACTCCCATTTTGATAGCCCACTTTACTAGCCATCCAGAAAGGTCGGGTTTCTAGAGAATATTCTTCAGAGGCTGGTTGGTGAGAACAATCATGCGATGAGACTAGAAGTAAAGTCTTAACTTTCTGGTGGAGAAGACAAGTGCCAATGCTAACGTTTTTGCATGTGGGTAGTGCGTCTCTGGGCCGGTCAATATTTTGCTCACATAGTAGACCGGCCGCTTGGTATCGGAGTTCTAGTGTATGAGGATGGAGTTGAGGGCCACCTCTAATACTGCTAGGTAGAGGTATAGCTCCTCCCTATTCTTAGGTGACGTTAGCAACGGCGGGTTGGCCAGATCCTAATTCAATTCAGCGAAGGCAACTTGACACTCTGCTGTCCACTGGAATCCGTTCGTTGTTGTACCCCTTAGTGCCTTAAAAAAGGGTTGGTATTTCTCCCTTAACTTGGCTAGAGAAGCGAGACAAGATCGCCAGTCATCCGATTAGCCGCTGTATATCTTTAACATTCCATGATGGAGTCTTGTTGACAAAGGCCTTAATCTTCTCTAGTTTATCGCGATCCCTCGTTGGGAGACGATAAAACCCAAGAATTTTCCCGATAATACTCCGAAGACTCACTTAGCCAAATTTAGCTTCATTTGATGAGCACAGAGTACCTTGAAGCACTCATCTAGATCGTGAATATGATCGTTGGTGGTCCTGCACTTAACGAGTATATCATCGATATACACCTCCATATTACAGCCGATTTTCTTTTCGATCTTGTTCCCGAGTAGTTGGTAAGTGGCTCCTGCGTTCTTCAGCCCAAAGGATATCTCTTTATAGTAATAGGTGCCCGGTTTGTCATGAATGAGGTGTGCTCCTCGTTCTCTGGACTCATCTGGATCTGGTTGTAACCTAAGTATACATCCATAAAGCTCAACAGTTCATATCCGGATGTGGAGTCCACCAACAAGTTGATCCTCGGTAAAGGAAAATTATCTTTTGGGCAAGTCTTGTTAACGTCAGTAGAGTCGACCCACATTCACCATTTTTTATTGTTCTTCTTTACCAGCACGACGTTAGAGAGCCAATCCGGGTATTTGACTTTCCTAATGAAGCCGGCATCTAGCAGCTTCTTTACCTCTTTTCAAATAGCGATCAGCTTCTCCACTGAGTGATTTCGTCATTTTTGCCTGATAGGTTTATGACCGGGATCCAGGCCCAACTCGTGGACGATTACACAGGTCAAAATCTTAGGCATGTTAGCGGGAGCCCATGTGAAGATGCCACTTTTTGTCGCAAGAATGCGATCAATTCGTCGCGTAATGTCTCGAAGAGTGAGCCACCGATCTGTACGTACCTTTCTGGATCTTCCTGGTTCAGTGGGATTAGATCGGTTGCCTCACCAGGCTGCGCTTGTTGTAAAGTTGCTTCGTCTCGATAGTCGAGTTCTCCTACCGATTTGGTGCTGCCACTCGAGGCGATCTAGGACATGTAATATGTCCACCCGGTGACTTGGTCGCCCAACACTTCGCCCACACCATATGCTGTGGAAAATTTTATTTTGAGATGTGGTATGACGTGATGGCGCCGATTGCTGTTTGGCATGGTCGGCCAAATATAGCGTTATACACGGAGGGTAGGTCAACTACTAAGAAGGTGAGTGTATAACTCGCCGTTCTTGGGTATGTACCCAGGGTGACCTCCAACTGGATTGTCCCTTGGACAGACATGGGCTCATTGTCAAGGCCGTATAGTGGGCCTTTGACAAGTTTTAACTGACCCTTTTTCAAATCAAGTTTAAAAAACGTATCAAGGTAAAACAATCACGTGAGTTCCCATTATCAATAAATACTCATTTCAGTTGGTAGTTGACGCTACCATCCGAAATGAGCCAGATACAACAAGGGGATCTGAGTGGGGGGAGATTACATGTTCTAAGTCATCACTACTAAAACTAATGACATTGTTTTAGTGCGCTATTTCTTCCTCCTAGTTTGCCATTCCTTGTGATCCACCTGAGTCTTAGCCAGCAGCGTCGTGATCATGTTGACCAGTCCTACCGCGACCCTATTTCGTGGAGGGGAAGGTTCTAGTCCTTCACCACCCGCAGTGTTAGAGCTCTAGTCGAGGTTCTTGACGAACCTGGTGAGGTGGCATCTGCGGATCAGCTCTTCTATCTCCCGCTGGAAAGCCCTGCAATCTTCGGTAGAGTGTCTGAGAGATCAATGAAAATTGCAGTACTTGGCCAGATTTCCTCCCTTCTCCTTCTTAAGTTGTTTTGGCCACTTTAGGAATTTCTCCCCACGGATCTGCATGATGACATTCGAATGCGTGTCAGTCAATGGCGTCAGGTTGATCGGCCTGTAATCCATGTGCTCTCGTAGTCTGGTCCTATGGTGCTTTCTGCGGGAGTAATCGTCGCCGTTATACTTCCTCTTCCCTTCAGTTGGGAAAGAGTGAGGTTGTTCGGTCTACTCAGAAAGCTTAGTCTCATTGGCCTCCTCTGCTACTGCGTAGGCCCCAGTGATAGATTTCGTTTCTCAGAAGGTCTGCGGATTCTTATGCGCCAGGTGCATAAAAAAATTTTTGTATGTCAGCGCAGAGATAAAGCTGCCCAATTTTATCTCTTCCATGAGCTTAGGATCCACCCGACTTCTGTCATGAAACGATACATAAATTTTTGTGAATTCCCTCCATGCTTCTGCTTGATGTGCGATAAATTCCAATGCTGTTTTTCTTCTTGACTGTTAGAGGTGTATTGCGCCAAGAAGAGGTCAATCAGTTCCTGAAAGTTTCGGATCGAAACTGTAATGAGATGATGGAACCAAATGCGAGCGTCCCCCTTCAATGTAAGTGAAAAGCAGCGGCATATGACTGCGTCCTCCAACCCTTGTAGACTCAGATGAGTGCGGAATTGATCAAGGTGATCCACGGGATCGGCAATCCCATCGTACGAGTCAAGGGTTGGTATCTTAAATTTTGCTAGCATTGGGTGGTTCAAGATTTCCACTATGAAAGGAGATCTATCTAGATCGATCGTGTGTTCATCATCTTTGAAGACGTGGTTCCAGATCTTTTCTAATCTTGGATCTGCTCGTGAGGCGTTAGCTGACTTTTTTGAGTTGAGATAAGTTATTAACTCTGTTCTTTCTTTGGCGTGGGCAGTTGCTGGCTTACTACTGCCGCCAATGGATCTGATGACCCGAGAGGCTCCCTCCTGAGCCTGGGTCCTAGTTTTCACCCAAGAGTATCAAAGATTCCTTCGTTCTGGATTTTCTTAGGGAGTCATGCTCCCCGATTGCTTCTCATACCTTAGACGGCTTTCGGCATGCGAGGACTCTAGAGTCTGAATGCTGACCGGCCTTATGGATCTCCTAGCCGGTTTCTTCTTTCTCTGTCCTCCTCTCCCGGAGGCCGGTGCAGGGGTTGTTACTGGTGGAGCCCATTGCTATGCGTGCTCCTAGTAGGAGCAGAGTATCTGGAGTATCTTGTTTGCATTCTGCATGTGCTCCACCAGATTTTAAAAGAAGGATGCTGACACCCCCATTGATTATGGTACCAGCAACGTGGTCCTGGTTGTGTGAGGTCATGTCTCTAGCGGGCTCGCTGGCTTGTACCAGCGTGTTCACCATTTTAATTGATAATATTGTTTTAGAAGGTGAAGCTGAGGAAAGTATCTGAAAAGAGGGGTTGGCTTTTTGTAAGCATTCCCACAAACGATGCCAATAATGCATCTTGGATCCAAATTTCGAATATGTTCGGATCAACTGAATCGTCTAAAATCGGCTCCGTTCACTAAGCCTGGATCCTGCACACCACTACAACAAATAAGAGGTCAGGTGCCGATGAAATATTGTCCTACCAAAAATATTCTGACGTTTAAGTCAGTAAATAGCCTTCGAAGGATAAGATGGTTAGAGCAGAAAGTATGAATAGCTAGACAATGCAGAGAGTATTTGTGGCTAGAGTTTTGCTCTCGTTGAGAGAGGTTTTCTGTGGCTTGAGAAGAACACCGGTTTCTGGCACTGTGTTCTTGAGGAACGTAGTGACAGAAAAGAGAGAGAAAGTTTGCGTCCTGAAAACGTGAGAGCTTGTGAGGGCACTGTGTGAGCTTATGAGGGATTATTCTGCACAAAGAGAATGCCGCCTTTTGTTTGAGATGAAATGCGTGCCCTGAAGTGAGAACTCCATGGGCTTTTTATAGGCGAGACATTGGGTGTCCTTTCTTAGGCAGGAAAGCTTGATTCCCGCATTTTGTTGGGCATACTGCCTTTCTTGTCGTGAGGCTTTAATGGCGATAACAGCTCCTTGGGAGAATTGTCTTCCTTCTGCATTTTGTAACTATTTGGGTTTCTTTGCACAAGGGAAGGAGAATCTTGCGTTTTTCTCGTGGATTGTGTGTTGAATCTGTTGGTGACCGTTACCATAGAGATTACCTTTTGAGATAGCACAAAATCATGGGAGAAAACAGTTTCTAGTCG
Source organism: Nepenthes gracilis (assembly GCA_033239525.1). Classification (NCBI taxonomy): domain Eukaryota; kingdom Viridiplantae; phylum Streptophyta; class Magnoliopsida; order Caryophyllales; family Nepenthaceae; genus Nepenthes; species Nepenthes gracilis. The sequence goes on along the minus strand of BSYO01000016.1, from coordinate 13,675,851 downwards.
TGGTCGGAAGTGTTGGCCAAATTGGGCTTGGCCCACGTGAGGCTTAGCCTCGCAGACGCCCCACTACAGGCATTTTCGGTCAGCAGAAATATTGACCATCTTTTTAAACCAGTCGTCCATCATTGGCCAGTTTTCTAAGCCCTTCGTCCTGTCAATGGTTCGCGTTAACCGTTCAAGCGCATATTTAAGCCTTTATAGATTTGGACCGTTTTATCTTCTTAGGCCAGCCCACTATGGACATACATATTATTATTATTATTATTATTATTATTATTATTATTATTATTATTATTATTATTATTATTATTATTATTATTATTATTATTTAATAATAATATAAATAATAATATTATTATTATTATTCAATATTATTATTATTATTCAATTTTTTTATTTTTTGTTATTACATTATTATCATATTAATATTAATATTATTATTATTATTATGTTGTTTATTATTATTATTGTTATTGTTATTATTATATTTATAATAATAATAATAACTTCAACTATTATCATTGTTATTATTATTACTATTATTATTATTATCACTAATTTTATATTATTTCATTCCTATCATATAAATCTATTCTCTAGAAATAACATTATTTTAATAACAATCAAATATAAAAATAATAATTTTAACTAATTCCCAATATTCTATTCCAAATAACTATTCTATGAGAATTTGAGGACCAAACGTAACATAAGAATTTGAGAATTTGCATGAGAATGCCTAAGGGCCGGATAAGCGTCAATGTAGGCGTCGATGTAAGTATATCGTTGGAGTCTTTCATAAGGGTTTTTTATAGCCTCTGGACTAACTCAAACTTGTTTAGGCAGAAGGCTGGCTATCAGCTATCCCGTGCAAGCTCGGTAGGCAGGCATAAGGATTGTGGACGCCGATTTAGGCAGTTGTGATTAGTCGATGGGGATTACTTCCTTCAATGGAGAGATGTTGCATGCAACAAATATTGGAGTTATTATTATAGGAGATACGTTGAGTTGGGAGTTTTCAATCCTAAAAAGATTGCGATTTGAAGCAATATTCGAGATTCTGACCGATTAAGGCAGGTGATCTTTAGTATGCAAAGACGGTGTTCTGGGCCGTCCGAATTGGGCCGTAACCTGCTCGAACCGTAGACGGCCGGTTGAAGTGTTGTTTTCGGTCAATAGGAGCATTGATCGGCCTCTAGGTTTGTGCGCTGGACGTCTCCTCAGTCAACCGCCATATCCGTAAATCTTTACACTGGGTCGGCCCAATTCTACCGTCTCCATCAAGTTTATAAGTTGATTCTTTTTATTATAGTAGATTTATCAAGTTTATAACCAATAACTTCAAAAATTTGTCTCAAAACATGTTCCAGAATTTCTATTTTATCACCTATACTTTTATTTTATTATATTCAGATTATTTAATCTATTCTATGATTAGCGATTGAATGATGACTAGGATCCCAATTTATAGTGCATTTACATGCATACGATTGCCTTAACTTTTGAAATTTTGCTTTCGTGTAGTAGCATCTAATCGACCTTTCTAGGGTTTGTGGGACTTGGCATGGTGTTATCATCGCTTACATATATTAATCACATCTTATATAATTTTAAAGATCGAATTAATTGGACAGGTCAACCTTGGTCAAGTCTACTTTTAGTATTGAAATATTTGATTGAAATAATTATTTAAAGAAAATTATTAATTATTTTTATTTATCATAATTATGTAATTAACGTTGATTTATTGTAAAAAGAAAAATTTGCGTACATATTCCATATTCTTAACTATCGTATTTGGAATGCTTTTGTCAGTTGGATACCTTATCTCCAGTTCATGATTGTGAATTATTGAGCTGTTCTATATTAATTATTTAAACTTGGAAGGCAATTATAATTAGAAAAAAATTATAATATATTTCAAGTGCTATAAGATTACATTAGTACTGTCATGAGCAGTGTACTCCTTATCCTGCAGGCTCATCCCAGGATAGTTGTAGCGAGTATACATCTATAAAGCTCGGCCGGTTCATATCCGGATGTAGAGTTCTGTAAAGTTGATCATGGGCAAAGAGAGCCCATCTTTTAGGTAAAGCATTACTTGTCCCGATAAAGTCGGCGTGCATTCCTACATTTTTCATTGTTCTTCTTTGACACTGACGTTAGAGAGCCCGTCCCAGGGTATTTGACTTTCCTAATGAAGCCGGCATCTAGCGGCTTCTTTACCTCTTTTCAAATAGCGATCGGCTTCTCCATTCAGTGATTTCGTCATTTTTGCACGATAGGTTTATGACGGGATCGAGGCCCAACTTCGTGGGCGATTACAGTCAAAATCTTAGGCATGTTAGCGGGAGCCCATGCAGAAGATGCCACGCAGAATGCGATCGGCTTGTCGCGTAATGTCTCGAAGAGTGAGCCACCGATCTGTACACACCTTTTCGGATCTTCCTGGTTCAGTGGGATTAGATCAGTTGCCTCACCAGACTGTGCTTATTGTAGAGTTGCTTCATTTCGATAGTCGAGTTCTCCTACTGATTTGGTGCTACCACTCGAGGCGATCTGGGACATGTAATCTGTCCACCCAGTGACTTGGTCGCCCAACATCGCCCACACCATATGCTGTTAGGAATTTCATTTTGAGATGTGGTTTCGAAGTGATGGCTCCGAACGTTGTTTGGCATGGTTGGCCTAATATAGCGTTATACACGGAGGGTAGGTCAACTACCAAGAAGGTGAGTGTACAACTCGTCATTCTTAAGAATGTACCTAAGGTAACCTCCAACTGGATCGTCCCTTGGACGGACATAGGCTCGTTGTCAAGGCCGTATAGCGGGCCTTTGACAAGTTTTAACTGACGCTTTTTCAAATCAAGTTTTAAAAACGTATCAAGGTAAAGCAACTCATGTGAGTTTCCATTATCAATAAATACTCGCTTCAGTTGGTAGTTGACCTACCATCAGCGAAACACGGTCTGACAAGGGGATACGAGTGGGGGAGATTACATGTTCTAAGTCATCACTACTAAAACTAATGACATTGCTTTCGGTGCGCTATTTCTTCCTCCTAGTTTGCCATTCCTTGTGATCCACGAGTCTTAGCCTTGGCCGGCGTCGTGATCATGTTGACCGAGTCCTACCGCGACCCTATTTCGTGGAGGAAGGTTCTAGTCCTTCACCACCCGCAGTGTTAGAGTTTAGTCGAGGTTCACGAACCGGGGTGAGGTGGCATCCGCGGATCGCCTCTCTTCTATCTCCCGCCTCGGGAAAGCCCTCGCACCCGTAGGAGGTCCGAGAGATCAATGAAAATTGCAAAGATTTCGGCGATTTCCTCCTTCTCCTTCTTAAGTTGTTTTCGCCACTTTAGGAATTTCTCCCCACGGATGCATGATGACATTCGAATGCGTGTCGATCCCGATAGCGTCGGGTTGATCGGCACGTAATCCATGTGCTCGTAGTACGGTCTATGGTGCTTTGCAGGGAGTAATCGTCGCCGTTATACTTCCTCTTCCCTTCGATTGGGAAAGAGTGAGGTTGTTCGGTCTACTCGAAAGCTTAGTCTCATTGGCCTCCTGCACTCTTTGCGTAGGCCCCGGTATTAGATTTACCGTTTCTCGAGAAGGTACTGCCCAGTTCTTATCGCAGTGCATAAAAAATTTTTGTATGTCGTGCGAGAGATAAAAAGGCTGTCGATTTTATCTCTTCCATGAAGCGAGGATCCACCGACACGTCATGAAGCGATATACATAAATTTTTGTGAATTCCCTCAGGTATACGCTTGATGTGCGATAAGTTCCAATGCTGTTTTCTTCTTATTTGTTAGAAACGCTCTTTGCGCGAAAGTGATCGAGGTCTGAAAGTTTGGTTCGAATCTGCAGGGAGATGATGGAACCAAATACGAGCATCCCCCTTCAATGTAAGTGAAAAGCAGCGGCATATGGCTTCATCCTCCAACCCTTGTAGACTTAGATGAGTACGGAAGTGATTAAGGTGATCTATGGGATCGGCGATCCCATTATACGAGTCAAGGGTTGGTATCTTAAATTTTCTTTGGCATTGGGTGGTTGAGATTTCCCTTTGCGAAAGGAGATGATCCCGGATAATCGCGTGTTCATCATCTTTGAAGATGCGGTTCTAGATCTTTTCTAATCTTGGATCTGCTCATGAGGCGTTAGCTGACTTTTTGGAGTTGAGATAATTTCTTAACTCTGTTCTTTCTCTAGCGTGGGCAGTTGTTGGCTACTCTGCTTTATCAATGAATCGATGACCGGGGAGGCTCCCTCTTGACACAGGTCTGGTTTCCACGAGTATCGGAGATTCCTTTGTTTTGGATTTTCTTCGGGAGTCATGCTGCCCGATTGCTTCTCATATCTTAGACGGCTTTGGGCATGCAAGGACTCTAGAGTCGAATCTTGGCTTAGGTATTATGGATCTCTGACGATTTCTTCTTTCTCTTGTCCTCCTCTCACGGAGGCGGTCTGAAGCTATTCTTGGTGGAGCCCATTGCTATGCGTGCTCCTGGTAGGAGTAGAGTATCTGGAATATCTTGTTTGTATTCTGCATGTGCTCCACATGATTTTAAAAGAAGGATGCTAACACCCCCATTAACTATGGTACCAGCAACTTGGTCCTAGTTGGGTGAGGTCATGTCTCTAGCGGGCTCGCTTGCTTGTACCCTCATGTTCACCATTTTAATTGATAATATTGTTTTAGAGGGTGAAGCTAAGGAAAGCATCACGAAAAGAGTCATTGTCTTTTATGGCGTTCCCCTGTGGCCTTGATAATCGTCTTGGATCCAAACTTCAAATAAGTTCAGGTCAATTGGATCGTCTAAAATCGGCTTCGTCCACTGAGTCTGGGTCCTGCACCTCACTACAACAAATAAGAGGTCAGGTGTCGATGGGATGTTATCCCACCAAAAATATTCCGACGTTCAAATCAGTAAATAGCCTTCGAAGGATAAGATGGTTAGGGCGGAAAGTATGAATAGCTAGACAATGCAAAGAGTATTTGTGGCTAGAGTTTTGCTCGTTGAGAGAGGTTTTACGTGGCTTGAGAAGAACACCGGTTTAGCCTTGTGTTCTTGAGGAACGTAGTGTGAGAAAAGAGAGAGAAAGTTTGCGTCTGGCTTGTGAGAGCTTGTAGAGACATGTGGCTTATGAGGGATTATTCTACACAAAGAGAATGCTGCCTTTTGTTTGAGATGAAATGCGTGCCCTAAAGTGAGAACTCTACGGGCTTTTTATAGGCGAGATGTTGGGTGTCCTTTCTTAGGCAGGAAAGCTTGATTCCCGCACTTTGTTGGGCATACTGCCTTTCTTGTCGTGAGGTTTTAATGGCGGTAACGGCTCCTTAGGAGGATTGCCTTCCTTCTGCATTTTGTAACTGCTGGGGTTTGCTGCAGACAAGAAAGGGAATCTTGCGTTTTTCTCGTGGATTGTGTGCTGAATCTGTTGGTGACCGTTACCATACAGATTACCTTTGGCCAATCGGGAAAAGCGATTTGTCGTGGTGAAGTGTTGGCCAAATTGGGCTTGGCCCACGTGAGGCTTAGCCTCGCGAGGCGCGCCTACAGGCATTTCGGTCGTGAGAAATATTGACCATCTTTTAAACATTCGTCTCCATCATTGCTTGATTTCTAAGCCCTTACGTCCTGTCGATAGTTGTTAACAAGTTCAAGCGCATATTTAAGCCTTTATAGATTTGGACCGTTTTATCTTCTTAGGCTTGACCCACTATGGACATACATATTATTATTATTATTATTATTATTATTATTATTATTATTATTATTATTGTATTATTATTATTATTATTATTATTATTATTATTATTATTATTATTATTATTATTATTATTATTATTATTTAATAATAATATTATTATTGTTAATAATAATATTATTATTATTATTCAATATTATTATTATTATTCAATTTTTTTATTATTATTGTTATTACTATTATTCGTAATATTAATATTAATATTATTATTATTATTATGTTTTATTATTATTATTGTTATTGTTATTATTATATTTATAATAATAATAATAACTATTATTAATACTATTATCATTGTTATTATTATTACTATTATTATTATTATCACTAATTTTATATTATTTCTTATCTTGTTATATAAATCAAATAATGGAATCACAGCTTTAACGCGTTATTTTATTATAACAATCAAATATAAAAATAATAATTTTAACTACATTCGTTATATTATTACTAGAAAATAAGCTAATACGATAAGTATTATTCGATCAATGACGAAGCGTAACATAAGAATTTGAAGACTATTTGCATGAGAATGCCAGCGCCTGAGGGCCGGTATAAGTGTCAATGTAGACGTTGATGTAAGTATATCCTTAGGTCTGTCATAAGGGTTTTTTATAGCCTCTGGACTAACTCAAACTTGCTTAGGCAGAAGGCTGGCTATCAGCTATCCCGTGCAAGCTCGGTAGGCAGGCATAAGGATTGTGGATGCCGATTTAGGCAGTTATGATTAGTCGATGGGGATTACTTCCTTCATTGGAGAGATGCTGCATGCAACAAATATTGTGGACTAACTCAAACTTCAATATAGGAGATACGCTGAGTTGGAAATTTTCATTCCTAAAAAGATTGCGATTTGAGGCAATATTCGAGATTCTGACCGATTAATCCAGGTGATCTTCAGTATGTGAAGACGGTGTTCTGGGCCGTCTGAATTGGGCCGTAACCGGCTTGAACCGTAGACGGCCAGTTGAAGTGTTGTTTTCGGTCAATAAGAGCATTGATCGGCCTCTAGGTTTGTGCGTTGGACGTCTCCTCGGTCAACCGCCAAATTCGTAAATCTTTACACTAGGTCGGCCCAATTCTACCGTCTCCATCGAGTTTATAAGTTGATTCTTTTTATTATAGTAGATTTATCAAGTTTATAACCAATAACTTCAAAATTGTCTCAAAACATGTTCTAGAATTTCTATTTTATCACCTATACTTTTATTTTATTATATTCAGATTATTTAATCTATTTTATGATTTGTGATTGAATGATGACTAGGATCCCAATTTATACTGCATTTACAAGCATACGATTGCCTTAAGTTTTGAAATTTTGCTTTCGTTAGTAACATCTAATCGGCCTTTCTAGGGTTCGTCGGACTTGGCATGGTGTTATCATCGCTTACATATATTGATCACATCTTATATAGTTTTAGAGATCAAATTAATTAGACAGGTCAACCTTGGTCAAGTCTACTTTTAGTATTGAAATATTTGATTGAAATAATTATTTAAAGAAAATTATTAATTATTTTTATTTACCATAATTATGTAATTAACGTTGATTTATTGTAAAAAGAAAAATTTGCGTACATATTCCATATTCTTAACTATCGTATTTGGAATGCTTTTGTCAGTTGGATACCTTATCTCCAGTTCATGATTGTGAATTATTGAGCTGATCTATATTAATTATTTAAACTTGGAAGGCAATTATAATTAGGAAAAAATTATAATATATTTCCAGTGCTATAAGATTACATTATATTATTAATTATTGTAATATTTATATGTTGGGTCCAACTCAGAGGTGGACGAAAAGCAGCGAAGCCTAGTTGAAGGAATGCCAGCCTAGGCGAGTAGCGAGGCTCAAATTCCCGGATGGCCCAAAGGTTTCTAGAGAACGACCCACATGGACCCCATAATAGCAGATAATCAATGCCTTCTGGCCATTCAGGTGGCTGCGGCCAATATGAGTCGGCCAGGAGGATCTTTGGCGATGAGGAGAAAGTCGGTGCTATAAGTTTCGATGCGTTGGTCCTTCCAAATTCTCACTTGTCCCAGTGCGAGCAATGGACCAAGTATGGTCAATGCCGGCAGTCTCTTACTACCGCGAGGCGACAGCGACAACGTGGACTCTTTGTCGGTAGTCGAGCAGTAACAAATCTCAACTTGCCACATGTCGAAGGTTCCTACGCGCAAGGTTTTTCACCTTGGAGCCTATAAATATCTTTTCCTTCGATAGGAAAGGGCCCGTTTCTCGAGACCCGATTCCTGACCCAAACTCTCGACTCCCTGAGATCGGTCCTAAAGCCTCTCTTGAGCAACCTTAGTAAGCCACTTCTTGCGGTACAATCTGCAAAGCCTAGCCTCCCACAACCGCTCAACGAATATCACACTCTTGCATCCTCACACTCTCCACCGCATCTTTATATTCACTCCTGCATCTCTTCGTTTATTGTGGAAGATACCTAACATGAGTGTCGGCGTGCTTTTAATGGGAGAACATCTCATCGACCCCTGACCTCCTATTTGTAGTTTGTGTTGTGTAGGAAAAAAGTTAAGGAGAGCGGAGACCGGATCCCTTCGTGATCTGATGTAGACGCAAAATCCGAAGGCTCTCTAATCTGTCGGAGAACTCAGACTTGGAGCTCCCTGGGGGATAAGGAGATCCAATCACCACTTTGGGTGAATTGAAACATCACTCTTATGGCCTCTATCATCAGCATCCGTGAGTGGTGATGGAAGAAAATGCACAATGAGTGAAGATATCGCACGACATTGGTATAAAATCGTGCTACAGGAACTCTAAGCCCCGTAAAGATGGCGAGCAGCTTCTCTGGCACACGGAGACGAAGCCCACCCCTCAGGTGAGCCTCATGTGCAATAATGTGACCCACAGGAGGAAAGTAGGCCCTGTCCTGCTCCTTGGGCATTGTGAATATAATCAGCAGTGGAATGTTAAACTCGATGTATAGCTCTCTTACCTCACCAGTGGAAATCAGTGAGGCAATTTCTAGAATAGAAGAAGCCGTAAAAGTAGGAGTAAAAAGAGAGATGATGATTTAGAATTTTTAGAAAAGGAAAGCGTGGGAAGGTTGAATGGATGAACGGTTTTTATGAAAAGGTACGTCCATCATTACAGGCACGTGTTACTTTCAGAAAGGGCACAGTCGAATCAGATCTTCTGGTGAATTAATTATTGGGATCATAAATTCAATGCATGTTGACACATGGCAAACTTTTGGACTGTTAGTCCGGCAGTATAATACCGCATTGATTTAATCCACGTAAATTCTCTGAATTCCTACTAAAACGGTCAATGAATCCGGTCAACACTCTCTTCAGCCAGTTCTCTGGATTCTTATCAAGAAGTCGCGAATCAACGGCCTCTCTTGACCCGGTTTTTAGGATTCTTACCGGAGAGTCAGCGAATTTGAGTGATGCTCTCTTGACGATTCTCAGTTTTTGGCTTGGATGAGTGATAGAATCGGTCAACGCTTCCTACAACTTTCTTCGGATCTTGACGTTGCGACCAACAATTACAAGCAGTGCGATCAGTAGACCAAGAGCCACAACTGGTTTCCTCATCAGACCGTTTTGCACAAGTCACGCAGCTAGACACATCCCATCGTAATCATGCTAGAGGTTAGAGTCCTAGACAATCAGTATGGGGGGCAAGTGATCGGGATGCCAATAATTGGCTGGCCCACAAATGAGAAAGCAGTCCAAGTCCTCAGCGGCCCATTTCTACCTGAACGATCAACACTGTTATTGATCGGACGAGAAGTAAGTGGGCAGGCAGAGTCCAAGATTAGGATAGCCCATTTGAGCCTAGTACGGTCAACAAATTTGTTGACCAGAGAAATGGCAAGTAGACCAGCTAAAGCCTAGGACGAACGCAGCCCATGCCTAAATTCACCCACGTGTCCATTTTCAAGCCACAATGGTCATCTGTCCTAATTTTTCGTATTTTCAGAGAAGAAAATCTTCACTATAATTGCCACCTCCAAAATAAAAGCACATCTCGAGAAGAAGGCTCCAGAATTCACACATGATCTATTGAAAACCCTAACGATTACAAAACACGAATGAAAGGAGATCCGCCTCCTTGACTGTTACAGCCAAAAAGGCGCTCTTGCTTACGCAAGAACGGCAACGATCTTACAAAAGGTGGGCATCCATCTTCGCTATATAAGAAAGGCAGCTAAGGGTCCATGGTTATAAAAAGGTCATAGAAACTCTCTTCAAAGGCACGCTATCTCTTACCCACAAAAACTCTCAAGCAATCTCAGGCTCTCAAAAACTCTCAAAAGTTCTCAAATTTTCTAGCATCCTAACACTCTCTCTCTGTTATTAGTTCTTTGCAACCTCTGTGGACGAAATTAAATCCGATAAATAACTTAATCTGAATCTATTTAAAAGTTAAATTTATAATGCATCAAATACTTAATATTATATATCGATTATAATTTTGTGCACACATGCTGCAAATTTTATACCAGAAAAGGAGCCTTTGATTACTTAAATATACTTCATAAATTTAAATATATGTAAAATTGACAGAGGAGATATGAAATTATTAATTATACTTGAAAAGAATATTGTTAAAATATTTTTACTATATAATATTTTTCTAATATTAATTATCATGTATTAAATAATTACTCTGACAATTGAGTGCGCAAGTACTACGGAATGAGTAAAGGAATCTGTCATGTGCTTTATATTAAATTATTATGTATTAAATAATTTTTTACTCACTGGATTAAATTTTAATAAACAAAAATTAATATTAAAAATATAAAAAATCGTATTTATTATTATTATTTTTATGATATTAATATTTATATATTTTAATACCTTTAAATTTTTAAATAAAAATATTTATATACTATATTATTTAATATATTAAATTTCTGTGGCAACTGCTGTGTATGTCGACCCTGGGGAATGAGTCTTATCTTTTAAAAAAATAAACATTATTTTTTTAAATATAAATCACTCATTTTAAAATAAATAATTTAAATTTAATAATTAACTTTAATTAAATTTTAATTTTTTTAAAAAATAATTAAATTATAATTATTTATTATATAATAAATAATTTATATGAATAACTTTAATTCTTCATCGTAGTAGCACAAAGTATTTTGGCACAACACTGTACGCCTCTGGTGAGTTTTGATTCTATTACGGTTTAAATTGGTATTTATATGATCAGATTATGAAATTGGCGAGGTGTAGGCCGTTGGTTATATTTTGAAAATAGTTGAATATTATATGATGTCTAATTTATGATTTGGTTGGTATTTATCTCCCTTACGATGATTGTAGAGCAGGTCACATTTATTTTATTCGGACGGTTGGCCGATGAGGTCCTGTGTAGATTTTAATTGGCGTTAGGCCTTATTTATTAGATTATCACATTTGAATTTTTAGGACTTAGAATTATTTGTTTAAATTTATTTGAAATTTTAAATTTTATAAATTATAATTAATTGTTTAAATTGACCTACTTAGTCCGAGTTCGTGATAGAAGTAGTATCAGAAAAAGTCGTAACGAGAGATATTTTGAGTTATTTTGGATAAATAATTAGTTGAATATTTGGGTATGATAAGTACTACCTTTGATTGATAATAGAAATTTTGAGTTGTGGAGATTTGGGTTTGAATAAGAAGTTCATGTCCCGGAGGTTTGGATATGGATTGGAATGATGGTCATCTGATAATTATGAGTTGCGTAAGCGACAAAATATATGGTTTGATATAGCAGTTAAATTAGAATTTTGTTTGATTTTTATAAATATGTGGAGATTTTATTAGATTTTACAATTTTGAAAGAGTAATGGTCTAGAATGGAGCTGGACCGAAATCTCACGAAATAGAAGGAGATTTTGATCGACAGAATGGTAGGTGATAAAGTGAATCAGTCTAAAATTTCACGGAGTAGAAGGAGGTTTTAGCCGAGTATAGGTAAGCGAGAAGTAATCGTTGTGTTCGATTGAAGAAATGAAGATTCTTCAACATTCAAAGTTACAAATAAAGATGAAGAAGCTCAAGTCAAATCAGCTCGTTTTTCTTCATAAGACAAGTTATAGAATTTTGATGGACAACCTTTGCCAGAAGATAGGACAATGAAGTGCAAATCTATTTTTCTTGGTAGCGAAGATGCTGATTATGTAGAGATTTGAAGCTACGGTTGGGATGAGAGAAAGACTCAAGGATTGCCCATTTCCACTTATTGTTGTGATCGGGTGAATAATCGTCTCCGCAATATCTCATCATTGAAGAATTAAAGGACAAAGAGTTTGTGGTTCGGTTTTCTAAAGCAATGCTCTAGAAGATGTTGAAGAATTTGAAAGATTCGTTGAAACATGATAGTTGTTGAGGATTTCAAGATTCAATTTGGAAGCAGTCGGTACCGTTCCGACTCTTGATTTTTGGCGAGGAGTGGAGCAGATTTTATTAACCGAGTTGGAGTAGTTTCAGGAGAAGTATTTTCAGAAGAAATCAAAATATTTGAGTCAGAGTTTGAAGGATAGATTCGTTTATCCTTCAAAGAATAAGCTAAAGGAAAGTCAAATGAAGTAAAGTTTTCTTTCCTAAAGTTCGAGTTCGCAAGGTCGGCTTGCAAGTTTAGCGGAAAGAAGTATCCAGATTTCAGACATCCAGATAGGAGTCAGACGATTCCACATGGAAACATTTGAAGTTACAGCTCATAAAGTTAGAGCCGAATCTTCGGTCGTGGAAGACTATTTTGGTATGATCGTTCCATTTTACATTTCGGGATATGAGTCGTCTGAGTTCTAAGGTAGGATCACTAAGAAGGCTTGAAGGTTGATTTTCGACGTTGCAAACGAGTCATCTATTGAGAGATAAGTGCTGAGCTCATTTGGCATATATGGTCACATCGGTGAGTTATTCTGTGACCATTGAAGATATTTTGATCATCTGTGAGTTTCAAGACTTTTTTAGACGATTCAATTGAATTGCTCCCAGACTAGGAGATCAAGTTTGTTTGATGTTGTGCCTAGATTAGTGCCTACTTCGAAGGCTCCGTATGGGTAGTCTTGTCTGCGCTGAAGAAATTGAGACAATAATTGCAGAATCTGTTGAGAACGGTTTTATTTGGTCAAGTTTCTTAGCATAGAGTGCTTCACTATTCTCTGGTTTATAAAGTTTGATCGATGGGTTTATATTTGGATTATTTGGGAATTGGATATGTATTAACTCTCAAAAATTGAGGATTCAGTGTGAGGATGTGTATAGGACAGCTTTCAGGTCAATGTGTGGCTGTTGCGAAGTTTTGATAGTGCTTTTGGGTTATCGAATATTTTGGCGCTTTTATCGATATTATCAATTGGAATTTTTCGATCGTGTTTGGGTTAGTTATGATGGCCTTATTAATGATATTCTAATTTATTTGAAGAATTTTGAGGAGTATGAGATCCGATTGGAAAGTCTGCTGATTCTGAGGTGACATTTTGGTTCATATGGTTCTTAATATATCATTTGAAAATTCAAAGAAGATGAAAGTAGTGGCGAATCTGAAAAGACTGGCTAAGGCCGCGGGAGTACGGAGTTTCTTGGATCTGGTTGATTATGATGGGAGTTTTATTGAACATTTCTTGAGAATTGCAGTGTCGTTGGCGCTTTTGGAATAAAGGCGATCGGTATTTAATTGAAGTCATACTTGTGAAGAAAGTTTTGGTAATTGAAGTATAGAGTGTCGTTGGCGTCGACTTTGTTGATCCCTGATGGATCGATAAGTTTGGCAGCGTTCAGTAATACTCCTAAGAAAGATTTTGATATGTTTGGTTTCTGCATAATTGGGCGTATTATCCAAGAAAAGTTCGGGATCAGTCTGAAAGTTTTTGTGTGGAGGTGCTATGTCGAGAATGCCAATAGGAAGATTTGAGCCAAAGAGATTTCCTTTCTTTGCTGTCAGGATTGGATTTTGAACGAAATTTTTATTTTATAGGAGAAGCTTTTATGAAGATCAGTGGTGATATCCTTTTTGGATGAGTTGTCCTGAAGTTGGAACCGATCAAGCCAGTAATCTCGAACAATCTACAAAGTGCCTTTCATTGCACGTTCGAGAGGAGGTATGTTTTCAAGATTTCTCTCATTGGAGTTTCGGCTGATTTGATGAAAGCCTGGAAGCTGATTGGATAGAAATTCGAAGACAAATGAGGTCGTCAGTAATTATGGTTGAGTTGGAGTGATCCAAATTTGATGGGAACGTCGAAAACTCTCCACCTAGTGGAGTGGAGATAGTTTGGTCACGAGCAGTGACAAGAGGGGTCTAATGCCTACAGGAAGAAGCGAAAAGAAGTCTCTGAGATTTTATTTCAGGTGTACCTTAAATAGAAAAGGACTTGATGGTCATTTAGATAAAATTGGGCTAAACAATGGTGGCTTAGCTGGTGAAGACGATTTATTGTTTGTTGAGATTTGAGACAGGTGATGGTTGAGTTGATAAAGTCAACTTATCGCTTGCTTATCAGAAGGTCATTCCTAAGATTGGTCGTTGGCATATTGTTAGGACTTTTGATTTTATTTGAAGCTGATGATCGATCAGAGTGGTGCAGCAGAAGCCTGTAGATTGACGGGTATCGATCATAGGATTGATTGGAAGCTTGAGAAGAGTGGTAAATGTTTCTAGAAGCATCTTGAAGAATAGAATTTCAAATTTTAGAGTCGAAGGGTAGTTCGAAGTGGAGGTTTATTAGGACATTTGAAGTTTCAGTAGATTTGAGAAGTGGCTTATAACTTGGCCTTTCTTCTGAATTTGATAGTTGGATATAATATGTTTTATGCAAATGATCCTTCGTATATCCTTGGGTTGGGAGTCGTTTTAATTGACAAGAAGTATTTTAGATTCAGGCTGTGGTTTTGAGAAATGTGTTCATTGGCCATTATACTTTTGAGAAATCTTTCAATTGAATAAGTGTTAAGAGATTTTGAGGGTAAATCCGAGAGAATATTCCAATTCGATGAGGATCAGATTCGGAGACACTGTTTGATATAGAAAATCTGTTCAGTAGATTGAAGATGAAAATTTGAAAGAATATTTTCATTGTATGATAATTGTGGTTAAGATCGAGATATGTAAATTTTTAAAGCGAAATTTTTTATAAGGAGGAGAGAATGTAATATTCCAAATTTTATTTTTTGAAATAATTTGATATTAATTATGATTTTGGGTAATTTGAACGTGACAAAATTAATTAAATATTTAAAATTTTTGGAGGATATTTGGATCAGTCGGATTAATACCCAAAGTGCATCCGTGTTATCGCTCGGGTATCGATTTGAAATTTGGAATATATATATATATGAAAAAAAAAGAGAAATTTGCAGAAACAGATAAGATTGAGGGGTGAGGGCTTCGAAGAGGGGAGCGAAGAAGAGAGGGAAGAAGAAAGGAGGGAGGCGGCCGATGATGATGTCATGCGGCGAGGACGGCATGGTGCCGGTCATTGTCGGTGGCTCATGGGTGGCGCAATTGTGGTCGGTGTTTGCGGTGGTTGATGGCACTAGGTGTGGAGATCGTGGCGGACATCGGCAGCAGCCATGGGGGGCATTGGCGGCGGCCATGAGAGGAGTAGCAGTGCTGCTCAGCAACGAGCCTGCACGGGAGAGAGAGTGACCGCACGGGTTGAGAGAAAACAATGCAAGAAGAGTGAAGCGGCAAAGCCATGTTGTTGACGCCGATGAGGTGATGCCGGAAGGCTGGTGTCAACCGTGCGTGGCAGGTGGCGGCCCGACAGCGTACATGCGGTGGCGTAATAACAATTAATTATGCGCAGAGAATGGCCTTTGGGAGAATGCAGGCGAAGGCGTGGCGACGCACGCGGCAAGAGAGAGAGTGTCCGATTCGGACACTTCGGAGCATTTTTCTTCAGATCTGCAAAGTATGAAATTAAGGCAAGTATCTATAAACTCCCTTTTTTGGTCTGATTTAATTTTTGATAAATTTTAGATACTATTTAAAATTTTTACTAACATGCATGTATTTTTATATACCTAATTTATTTATATTGAACATACATGTATAGTTCATTGGATGTTTTGGGGTTATTGGACTGAGTTTTATGATTTTAGAGGGTTCAATATTTTTCTAAAAGTCTGAATAATTTATTTAATACTATATATATTTTTATATTAATATATTTGTATAAAACAATGAGTATAAAACTTTGCATAGGCCATACAATCACATGTATGTGTTGGGTCGTAATCACTACATTTGAACTTGGATTATTGGATATTCTAACAAGCTCCCGATAGGAAGACATTTATTATTGAAAATCTCTTTTCGTTGCAGGAAAGGCTTAGAGTAATGACCCTTTCTATTTGGATAATTTAACTTGACCTTAGAATATATTCGAACGCCTAATATATCTGACAAGTTTGAGAATTGTACCCAAAGTCATGGGTGGCAAATAATAGTGAATAATATTATCCATGGGTACAGAGTATATGGATCGTCATACGTGCTGACCTAATTTATATTTGATTTAACCTAAAGTTATCGAGATTACGTATAACCCTTCCTCGAGCTAGTTTTTTAGTAATCGAAACACAAATTTGATTCACAATTTGTATTTCTGTATTGATTATGTTGGATTTGGATTTGGATTTTTGATTTGAATTTAAGATTCGCCGATTTTGCCTTAAGTTGAGTTTCGGTATATCTCGTATAAATGATTTTGGACTATATGTTTTGATCCGGACATTTGGATTATCTTCTGCGACACTGCTGCGATTTTTGTGCATGCTATCGGATAGCATTTGCTCCAGTTTTGTCCCCGATCACAAGGTGATTGGGCCTCGAATTTGGACTTAAAATCGGCTATTTTGCCTATTGGAATCGGTCCAAATTGCTTATGTATTGCCTATATATATATATTTATGTATATACGCGTCCCGATGATAATCGTTTTTTCGATTTGGATATTTGTTTTGGATTTGAATATTTGATTTGAGTACGAGACAACCACAAAATTTTGGATCTTGGATTTTTTATTGGATTTATTTATTGACGATTTGGATTTATCCTGTCATTTGAACAAATTTTTATCCATTTGACATTCGCTCTGATTTATTGAAATTCTTTTATTTAAAATATGATAGTTGTTCGGCATTAGGCTTATTCTATTGTTTTATCCCTTCACAGTAGGGGATTGGCTTCATTGCAGTAGCACAAAGAGTTTCGGTGTAACACTGTACGCCTATGGTGAGTTTTGGTTCTATTACTGTTTAAATTGGTATTTATATGATTGGATTATGGAATTGGCCAAGTATAGGCCGTTGGATATATTTTGAAAACAGTTGAATATTATGTGATATATGATTTATGATTTTGGTTGGTATTTACCTCCCTTACGATGATCATGGAATAGGTCATATTTATTTTATCCAGAACGGTTATCCGGTGATGTCTTGTGTAAATTTTGATTGGTGTCAGGTTTTATTTATTGGATTGTCACATCCGAATTTTTAGAATTTAAAATTATTTGTTTAAATTTATTTAAAATTTTAAATTTTAGGAATTATAATTAATTATTTAAATTGACCTGATTAGTCGGGTTCATGACAGTGTTTATCCTAGACAGTGAGTAATTGTCCTTAGGACAAGCCTTATTCAAATTGGTGAAGTCTACGCACATTCTCCATTTTCTATTACTTTTCTTCACGAGAATCATGTTGGAGAGCCAGTCAAGATATTTGACTTTTCTTATGAATTCGACGTTGATTAACTTTTTTACTTCCTCACGAGTTGCCATAAATTTTTATATGGCGTAGTTTCTCTATTTTTGCCTAATCGCCTTGTAATTGGGATCAAGTCTAAGTTTGTGGACCATCAAATCTGTTGGGAATTCAGGCATGTCAACAGGAGATCACGCGAACACATCCACATTCTATTTCAGGAATGAGATAAGTTGATCTCGTAACTGTTCGGAAAGAGAGCTCCCAACATGCACATACTTCTCCTGATCATTTGGGTCAAGAAGAATATGCTCAATTGTTTGTTCAGATTTTCCT
The DNA here is from genome assembly GCA_033239525.1 of Nepenthes gracilis. Taxonomy (NCBI): domain Eukaryota; kingdom Viridiplantae; phylum Streptophyta; class Magnoliopsida; order Caryophyllales; family Nepenthaceae; genus Nepenthes; species Nepenthes gracilis. Next base: position 13,658,030 of record BSYO01000016.1, on the reverse strand, counting down.
GTTGTAATGTCGGTTCATCTCGATAATCTAAATCATCAATTGGTTGTTTTGGAACTGCTTGAGCAACTTGGGTTAAGTAACAAGAATGGCCAGTGACTTGGTCACCCAAAACTTCACCAACACCTAAAAGTGTTGGAAACTTCATCTTCAGGTAGTAAGATTGATGTTATTACCCCAAAGGCCGTTAGACATGGCTGACCTAAGATGACGTTATAAATTGAAGGCAAATCTACAACCAGGAAGGTGAGCACGTGGGTTGCTGTTCTGGGATACGTTCCCAACGTAACTTTTAGTTGTATTGTTTCTTGAACGGATACTGGTTCATTGTTCAATCCTTAAATGGGTCCATTCACAGGTTTAAGTTGACTTTTCTTTAAACCCAATTTAAGGATGACATCCATGTAAAGCAAATTCCTACTACTTCCATTATCAATAATGATCCGTTTTAGTTGGTAATCAACTTCACAATTAGAAACTAACGTAGTTACTATAAGGGAGTCAGAATGAAAAACTTGTACATGAGGCATATTATTTTCATCAAAACAGATTACATCATTCCTAACCCCTATCTTTGCCTTTGGTTTCCTACAGCAGCCTCTATCCGATTCGGAGTGTGCTTCTTCTAGGTATGGTTAATATCATATCAACTACTCCTACTGCTACTTTGTCCTTGGGGTACTGCCGGTCCTGCTCTTCTCCTCTTTCTTCTCTGTTAGCTTGTTTAGAATTCTTTACAAATTTCTTGATGTGCCTCTTTTTGATGAGCTCCTCAATCTCTCTCTGTAAGGTCCTACATTCCTTTGTGCTATGCCTCGAAGATCGATGATAATCACAATACTTCGATTGATTACCTCCCTCCGGGTTCTTGATTGGCTTGGTCCATTTCAAAAATTTATCTCCTCATATCTCCATAAGAATGTTTGCTCTTGAGTCATTCAGTGGGACGAGGTTTAAAGGTTTGTATTCCCTTCGAGCTTCCCGCTCAAACCTGGACTATTTCTTAGGATTACGCGAGTCAACACGGTCTCCACTACTTTTCCTTTCATTTGGTCCATGCTGTGCGAGCAATCATATCATCTTAACTTCTTTGCCACGTTCACTTCCTCTACTGTTATGTTGGCTAGAATGATAGCCTCCACCTCAGAAAACTTCCTAGGATCCTTGTATGCTAGATCCTTAAAAAAGTCACCTTACTCCAAAGTATTAATAAATGTATTCAATTGAACCTCACTAGTAAGTCAAAAAATCCGTCGGGCTTCTGCAATGAATCTACCCAAAAAGCTCTTTAAACTTTTCCTTGATCCTTACTTGATATTAGCCAAGTGCCAAGATTGTTTCTCAATCCTCCTACTAGAGGCAAACTGTGACAGAAAACAATCCACTAACTCTTCAAACAATCGGATCGAATTTGGTGGCAAACAATGAAACCGAATTTGAGCATCTCCCTTTAGTGTCAGAAAAAAACACTGACACATACTCATTTTGTCCAGACTTTAAAAATTCAAGTGCGTATGGAAGTTGTCCAAGTGATCCATTGGATCACCACTTCCATCTTAAACGTCCAATGTCGGCATTTTGAATTTATGTGGGAGTAGACAAGTTTTAATTTCCATCGTAAAAGGAGATTTTCTCAAATCTGTATAGTGCCTATCTACACTATCACCGAACACGTGTTGCCAGACTTTCTCCAATCTGTTATCTGCATGAGGGGTAGCAGTAGCTGTCAATCTTTTCTCGTTGAGGTAATCCCTCAACTCCAGATGGTTTGGCCAATTAGAGTGATGACTTCCTTCAGCTGGCTATACGTTGCAGGATCCCCCATCATGATCCTTAGGTCTCTGGTCATTTCTCGAATAACAAGAATTTTGCCTCTCAGGGCTTTCCTTCTCAGATCTTAAGCATAATCGGCCTTCTAATTGCCAACAGTCTCCATCTTTGCTATTTAAAAACTCCATTCCTTGGTCAACAGGTTGCTCTGCATTTGTCACCGAGCATCTCCTCCTCTGACTCCTTTTCGAGGCAGAAGTGCCTGCGGTTGAAATTGGAACCGCTTGTCTTTGTTGCCCCAACTAGGCACAAAGAGTTTGGAACGCCTCCGCCATGTTCGTCATTCGATCGTTCATAATTTTCATCAAGATCATCTGCTCTTTTTCCCCTGGTTACCTACTGCAGGATCATTGTTGGGAGAAGTTACGTCTCTCGGGTGCATTTGTGTGACTTCTGGTGTGTCACATAGTTAAGTGGGTATGGTGGTAAAGCTAGTTTTTTGCTCAGGTTTCCCATTGACGATGCCAATGATGCGTACCAAGGATCTAAATTATTATCGGGTCTCGATTACGCTTTTTTTGTAAGTTAGATCTCTACTCCGTCTTTAAAAATTCAAGACTTGCACACTACAACTAAACTATAAATCATGGTACAATCGAGACTTGCTCCTCGAAAGGCACTTCGACACTCTAGTTAGTTCTTATCCAAAAAAAAAAAATTTAAAGGAGAAAATAAGAGTATATTCTTTTTGGTCCAAGTGTTTCAATCCAATTTATGTCCATGTAACAATCTAAGTAATGGGATTCACACTTAAGTGGTCTGGTTTCTTTATCAGTCTATCTTTCATCTTGGGCATTTTTTCCTTTTATATGATACCCAGATAGTTCAAATTTTGTCTGTCTGTTTTCCCATGACTTGTGGCGTCATATGGATAGAATTAACTAAAGTGGTTAAATGCCTCTGAAGTATAACTGAAGCAGTTAAAGGCCTTTGGAGTTAAATTGAACAGTTATAGTCTCCAGACATGGGATCGTACGCATGTCCCAGCAATTGAATAGGATTTTGTTAGGCCTGTGTTCTTAGGCCTCAATGCTGTCAATTCCATTTCACATCAAGGTCTTAGTGGCCTTTACTCATAAGACCCATTAATAGTTGTACTCATCAAATTAAATTTTGCTTCTTAATGTCGTGTTGTCTCGACTGTCTAATTAAATCAGACAACCAAACATGTTTTTTTAATTTAAAAAAATATAATATTTTTATTATTAAATTTGATCCGATCGATTGAGATTATACCATGAATGCTATGTGTGGCGTTCGTACTCTACAGGCCCCTAATCGCCTGCTACCACTACGCGAGTCATTGATATCCGCACGATGTTCCAAGTGGCAGATGATGTTTGGCTTGCATAAAAATCACACGCGCATAAATCAGCCGACCTCTCCAACAAGCCGACCTCTGCGACTGCGAAGAATAATTGTAGCCCCACGGTCAAATAAATAATAGATTTTTCAAGTATTTATCTCACCAAAATAATGCACATTTTTTTATTACCGAATTATTTCGGAGGTTTTATTCACGTCCCCGTCCGCCATACTCAGTAATATTCAATAGGAAATGTGGCACTGTAATATCGTACGGACATGATGGGTCTTTTGACTAGTCGTTGGATCTTAAATCCAACAATTCACATTTTTTGATCTTTAAAAAATATATATACTTATTTATTTATTTATTTATTTATTAAAAAATATACATGGTTTAATTTAAAATCTGACGATATTATAAGTAGTGTAGGACTAGAATGTCCATGTGGCGCCCCAGCTCCCATTTTTATATTCAATAGGAACTTGTTTTAAAGCCTGATGATATGTTTGGTTGTTGGAATAGAATAAGGTAGGAATAAAATAGTTATTCTATCAATTGAAAAGGATGGGAATAGAGTTAGAATTGTTATTCTTATATTTGGTTGTTGGTATACAATAAGGTAGGAATTAGTATTCCATTATTTATTTTGTAAAATAGTATGAGAAATAAGGTGAAAATAGTAATAATAATAATAATAATAATGATAATAGTAATAATAATAATAATAAATATAATAATAACAAGTAATAATAATAATAATACCTTATAACTAATAATAATAAATATAATAATAATAATAATAAACATAATAATAACAAGTAATAATAATAATAATACCTGTATAACTAATAATAATAAATATAATAATAATAATAATAATAATATGTAATAATAATAATAATACCTAATAAATAATAATAATAAATATGATAATAATAATAATATATAATAATAATACTATCTAATAATAATAATATGTAATAATAATAATAATAATAATAATATACTTAATAATAATAATAATACAAAATAATAATAATAATAATAAAACAAAAAAAAATATGTGAGAATTGTTATTCCCACATGTGTGAAAATAACAATTCTCATATAAGTAGTGAAAATTATTATTTTCATATTTATAGAAATAATAATTCTCAAAAAATAACAATTCTTACATTATAACTAACTAAACGAAAAAATTTCAATCCTTACAAAAATTAAATTTTTTTTTTTAATTTTTACAACCAAACATGACCCGAGATTCCCAAAATTGCCCTTCATTGGATCCTTCAAATACCCCTCCCCATCATTCACACTTGCTCGCACAACCCACAAAAAATAATTATTTTTTGTTCAGAAGAAAATAGATTCGATAAAAAAGGAAAATGGCGAAATTCTCTTCCCTCCACAGGAAAACCCAAAATCTTTGTAGCTGCTTCGTGGGATCAATACGCTGCGTTGCTTCAGCCTCTTACAACTTCGTCTTCTTCCATGTGAACTCGTTCACAGTCCAGCTTCTCTACTTCCTTCTGGTTTCCCTCTTCGGGTTTTTTGTCCTCAAGGCTTTGAAGCCCAGGACCGCAGCAACCTTCAGGCCTGCAAGCTTGGACTTGTTCTTCACCTCCGTATCGGCGGCGACGGTCTCGAGCATGTCCACCGTCGAGATGGAGGTCTTCTCGAATGCTCAGCTTCTCGTCATGACAGTCTTGATGCTCGTCGGAGGGGAGGTCTTCACTTCTATGGTCGGCCTCAATTTTGAGTCCTCGAAGTTGCTAACGCCATGGAAGACAGAAGGTAACTCTAGTCCCCTGAGAGGGATCGAAATGGCCATTGTGGCGACCCCAGAGTTGCAGAAAACTCAATCGGAAATTGACCTCGAAGCTCAGCGCTTCCTCAACCACAGCGCCGTCAAGCTGCTGGGCCTTCTGGTGGCTACGTACTTCTTTGCCCTAAACTTGGGCGGCGTGGCCCTCGTGATCTGGTACATGAGCGCAGTCCCCAGCGCGCGGGACGTGCTCGAGAAGAAGGGCTTAAAGACGATCACGTTCGCGTTGTTCACCGTCGTCTCTAGCTTCTCCAACTGTGGGTTCGTCCCCACCAACGAGAACATGATCGTATTCAGAAAGAATTCTGGCCTCCTCCTCCTCATCCTGCCGCAACTCCTCCTCGGAAACACCTTGTTTCCGCCGGTACTGAGGTTGTTGGTATGGGCGCTGGGCAAGTTTGTGAGGAGGAGTGAGTTCGATTACTTGTTGAATAATACGAGGGAGATTGGGTACCTTCACCTGCTGCCGGCAGCGCACTCTCTGCTCCTCGCCGCCACAGTTTTTGCCTTCACGGTGGTGCAGATGGTGCTCTTTTGCTCCATGGAGTGGAATTCAGAGGCGCTGAGTGGTATGAATGGCTTCCAGAAATTTGTGGGGTCGTTGTTTCAGGTCGTGAATTCACGGCACGCCGGAGAAAGTATTGTCAATCTCTCTGTCATTGCCCCTGCCGTCTTGACACTCTTCGTCGTCATGATGTTAGTCACCCCTCTCTCTCTTCTCTCTTATTTTCTAAAGCTTGAATTAAGTGATGAAATAATGCCGTTGCCTAAGACAGATATGTTCCTCCGGTGAGGTGCTTTGAAGCTATATGTTCGTCTGCTTCAATAATTCGATTTTAATTACGCAAACGAAAACTTAAAAAAGGACCTTTTGATGACAAAAGTTTTTTTTTTTTCCCTATAATTATAATTATTTATTTTAAAATAAATAATTATAATTTAATAATTAATTTTAACTAATTTTTTATATTTTAAAAATAATTAAATTACAATTATTTATTTAAATATTAATAAAATAAATTTAAAAAATAAATTCTATCTCTTTAAAAAATAAAATTTTCTAATCCCTCGTGGACGCAAAAGAGTCCCCCACAATCTAATTAGTACATATGGTTATTTTTAAAGGTCCTTTAAAAATAATCTTTAATAATTTGATTTTAAATATGTAAACGTGGACTTGAAAAGGTCCTTTTGATGACAAAAGGTTATTTTTTTTAAATATAAATTATTTATTTTAAATTTAATAGTTATAATTTAATAATTAATTTTAATAATTTTAAAAAATAATTAAATTAAAACTATTTATATAAATATTAATAATTTAGACTAAAAAAAAATAAATAGACCCTATATCTTTAAAAGATAAAACTCTTTTAATCACAAGTGAGAGTTTGAACAAATAACATGCAAAAAGAGCATTACATGAGAAAGGGTCACCACAATCTAATTAATATAGATGGTTATTTTTAAAGGTCCTTTTAAAATAATCTTTAATAATTTATTTTTTAATATAGAGATCATTTTAATAATAATAAGTTATTTTTTTTATATCTTAATTATTTATTTTAACATAAATAGTTATAATTTAATAATTAAATTTTTTTATTTTTAAAAATAATTAAATTATAATTATTTATATAAATATTAATAATTTAGATTAGAAAAAAATGAGTCCTATTTTTTTTAAAAAAAATGGATATTTCTAATCTCTCGTGGACAACTTGGACAAATAACACGCAAAAGGACCACTAAACGAGAAAGTCATGCAAATGGGTCCCCACAATCAGTGCTGTTTAGTTAATATGGCTGATATTTTTTTATATTAAATTAATTAAAAAAATAAAATAATTATTTAATTAATATTAAATTATTATAAACAAAAAAAATTAACTTGATTTTTATTTTAAAAGAGTAGGCTCTCTGAAGGCCATGCAAAATGATCGCTAGACAAGACTAACATGCAGCAACCGGCAAGACTTAGAGATGATCGCATGATCCATGCATGCTTATATATATATAATTTCTGGTCTTTTATCTCAAGAAAGGTTTTTTTTTTTTTTTCTAAGTTTTATGATTTGGGCTCCTCTTAATTGGGCCCGGGGTACTGTAATTCTGGCCCACTGTTTTTTTTTTAAAAAAATTGTCTTAACTTAAAAATATATATATTACCCATTAAATTTATATCTAACAATTATCAATATGCCGCACTTGAACTTTAAATGTAAGGTGTATTGTTGTATCAATAGAGCTTTATTTTTTAAAGAAATAGGGAGAGCTATTATTTAGATTTTGATTATTTATTTTAAAATAAATAATTATAATTTAATTATTTTTAAATTTAAAAATAATTAAAATCAGTTATTAAATTATAATTATTTATTAAAAAAATAAATGGATCAATTTTAAAGAATAATTTTTTATTTTTTTAAGAGATGAAGGTCTTTTTATCTTGTGTAGTTTTCCTCTTTTCATTATCATAATGTTAAATATTTATAATTTGGCTCATCTGGTTAATTATTTTATCATCTATTTTTTCTCTTATTTTTGAGCTTAACTTTCTTATATATATATTTTTAATTTTTGTATGTTATATGAAATTTAACATATTTTTAATACTAATATGAGTGATATAAAAAACTCCATCATTGATTTTTCTTTGATTTTTGATTTTTTAGTTTTTAAACCTCATGTACATACTGCCATGTATGTTATAATTTCAATTTTAATTAAATTTTACCTAAAAAAAAATTGACATTATATAAAAATCAAAAATAAAACTTATTTATATATTATTAACATTTTGTTGCGTGTGGTATTCCATTAGGCTTTGTTTCTTGTACTCATCATCCCTAAGAATTGTCTTTTTTATTCCAATAATTATCATCATTCTAAATTATTATATTTGGATTTATTTTTTGTAATTAGGAAGGAGTTTTAATTTTCTTCTATATTTTTTCTCTCAGTATATTTTAAAGAATTAAAAAAACAAAAATAAAATAAAATAAAATAAATTTTATTTGTTTCCTACATTTAAATTTCAATGGTTTAATTACCAAAAACATAATTTTAATAGAAAATTGCATGAAAAAATAATAAATTTTTGGTAAAATCATTAGAGGTCTTTAATATTACAATTATTATAATTTTTTTATAGTTTTTCTTATAAACCAAACAAAAAAACTTAATTTAATATATATATATATATATTAAAATCTCATATTAAGCTATCTAATTTTTTTAAAATAATTTTTGCATGTATGATAAAATGAGTTGACTCGATATATTTATTAGTAATGATATATTTATTATGATTGAGTAGTTTTAAAATGTCATTATCATTTCTTCTTTAATGATACAAATATTATATTAGTAAAGCTAAACACGTAAAGTTTGAAAGTGATATAAAAATAAATTAAGGGCGTCTTTAATTTTAGAAAAAACTCTGAGCAAACAAATACTCTCATATTTGAATACCCTAAGTGGTCGTTTGGGATTTTATTTAATTTCTAAATTTGCAAAATTACCCCTATTGTATATGAATTCAAAATCTGAACCCCGCTAAAAGAGAACCCCTAACATAACTCTCCTTAATCATAATCATTTAATCAATATTAAATAGTTAAAATTTTTTAAAAAATTAACTAATTTTTATTTTTTTAAAAAAATATAAGGATAAGCTCCCCAGTAATGATCATATGGGGTTTTATTTAATTTCCAATAGTTGCAAAACATTCCCATCATGCTTAGATTTAGGGTTTCAATTTCTCTAAAAAAAAAAAGGATTGATTTAACTTATTTTAATCACAGTCATTCCATAAATATTAGATGGTAGACATATATTTTTTTTAAATAAGTAGCTATTTATTTTTTTAAAAAATAATATAATTATTTAATTAATATAAAATAATTATAATTAAAAGTGGTTGAATTAATTTTCTTTTATAAAAATTAAAATAAACCTATATAAAAAAATATATTATTTAAAAATATCTGAAAAGTAATATTTTTGTAAAAAATACGTTATGTGTAGTTGAAAATGGACAGGTATCTGCCTCCCTACACGTCTTTTCTGCCGGCAAAATACGCAGCGGAGGAAAGTTCAGCGGGAGGGCAAAAGACAAGGGGAAGACAGATTCTGGAGAATGTTTTATTCTCACAGCTCGGTTACCTGGTCATCTTCGTCATAGCGATCTGCATCACCGAGAGGAAAAGCCTAATCGAAGATCCTCTCAATTTCAACGTCTTGAACATCGTCATCGAAGTCGTCAGGTGAGAGCGCAGAGCAGACGCAATTCTTTCAATTTTACTGCTTTTAATTCAGACATTAAATTATTTTGTTGATTAATTTTCTTCATTCTTTAAGTGATTGCAAATTAAATGAAAAAATAACACTAATCTAAAAATTATAGTGTAATAACCAATCAATATCTATTTTGATTTCACCCAATAACGCGTACATTGCAGGAAAAATACTCAAATAAATAAATAAATAAATTTGCAGTGCTTACGGAAATGTGGGATTTTCAACCGGTTATAGCTGCGAAAGTCGGTTGAACCAGGAAGGCAGCTGCGTCGATAAATGGTACGGGTTCGCCGGAAAATGGAGCGGCCAGGGCAAGATTATTCTCATCGTCGTCATGTTTTTTGGACGACTGAAGAAATTCAACATGAATGGAGGCAGAGCCTGGAAGCTCCAGTAAATCAGTTTTTCTTCGTTTTATGTAGCTCAATTTTTCTTCGTCGGAGGCAATAAAATTACTTGCCTTCTCTCGAGCATTCTTGTCGGAGCTTTTATGTCATGGCGGTGTCACCGATTGAAGATAAATTCTAACCCTACAAGGAGGATGATCACATCCGGGGCTCCAAAAAATACTAACCAAATTTTATGATGCAAAATCGGGTCGATAATTTCTGCACGGATCCAAGACAACGAGGAGAGAATAACACTGGCCGTATAGGAGTAATACTGCAACGACAGAGATATTTCACTAGGTTATTGTTGGGACACTAAAAATAATGGTGTTAGAGTCATTTTTATAATTGACATATATTCTGTTATCATATGTAATCTTGTATTGATGTCGGGTTATGACTTGTCAAAATATTGTATCAACATATATCCGTTGTTATTCGTTCCGGCTTCTGGAGATACCACGCCTACCGTGAGCTCTCCATCTGCTCGAGCCCAAAATCCTGAAACCCCGCGCTCTCCATGCGTTCTCTACCCGCTTGACTCCAAAAACCCGAAGTCATACGCTCACTGTGGGCTCGCCATGTGCTTAAGCGCAAAATCCTGAAAGGGTCTGCTCGCTACTCGCGCCTCCTCGTTCGAGTGCATGTAGAGTTTCTCTGAAAATCCTCTGTGCGCCCACCTCGCGCTCGAACCGAGCTCGAGCGCCGAGGTAATGGAAAAATTTTTTAAACCTGTTTTTCGAGCCCTTTATATATATGTGTCCTAATTCTTTTACCCTAACTTTTGATTGAGCATTTTGGCATGCCTTTCATTGAAAAATATTCAGCTTTTGCTTCTCCAATCCTCCTACAATTGAGAAAACCAATCACTTATCTATGAGCTTGATATTCTAACAAGTTTTCTCATACCTTCACTTCTTCGATCTCATATCGTTACTCTTCTGCCTTCGTTGGTAACATCGGTACGATGAAGAAGGAGACCCGATCGTGTTCGACAATTCAAGTGGTACAAGAGAAAAAATTGACGTGAAGATCGAAAGGTGTCTGGTTCAGTTGCCGTGGGCAAATCCAAGGAGTTTTTTAGTAGGGATCACAAAACGGGAGCAAGTCGGCTAGGTTAGCGCGTCGTTATCACCCGATTTATAAGTTGATTTTCATAGTGCATTTCTTCTCTGACCCTTGAAGCCCGGAGGATTTTTCTCGATCACCGCGGGTATCGATTTTTTCCTTCGTCATAAAAAATTGCGTCTTTTTATTATTGTTTATGCTCATGTATCTCTTGCATGCTTGTTATTATTGTTATCATCTAGATATAAATATTCATTACGTATATTGAATATTTAATTTTGTACTACTTTCGCTAATCTTGTACGGGGTCAAAACTTGATTGAATAATTTAGGACAAAAAGTCCTTTTTCACTTGGTATTAGAGACTCACGTCGATTCACGACCCCGATCTGGATGCATACTAATTAATCCCTGTCCATTCTTCCCTATTTTGATGGGAGTAATTATGCGTACTGAAAAGTATGTATGAGAGTATTTTTAAAATCAATGGATAAGCGAGTTTGGGATAGTACCCAAATTGGGTGGACTCCACCCACAAGTTTCACCGGTGACAAACCAAAAGTCTTATCATTGTGGACTAAAGAGAAACTTGATGCATGTAATTGGAATAGTAAGGGGTTATATGCTATTTTTATGGCCGTTTTCCCTGAAGAATTTAAATGCAATTTTATGTGTGAGAAATCAAAAGAAACTTGGGATATTCTTAAAATTACCAACGAAGGAATTAAACTAGTTAAAAATTTAAAATTATAAATGCTCACCACTAAGTTTGAAAAAATATGAATGAAAGATGATGAGACATTTGATAAATTATATACTAAATTAAACGACAATATGAATTCTACATTCAATTTAGGAGAACGTATTCCTAAAAATAGAATTGTCCAAAAAGTTCTACGATCTTTACCTGAACTATTTAAACTAAAAGTTACTGTCATTGAAAAAAATAAAGATTTAGATAAATTGAAAATAGAAGAACTTATAGGATCTTTTCAAACTTATGAGCACACCCTTTCCCAATCTAAGAGAAATAAATCAATTGCCCTGAAAATAGTAAAAGAAGAGAAAGATCGTCACTCAGACAATGAGTCATATAGCGGTGAGGATTTTGTTCTATTTGTAAAAAAATTTAAGAAATTTTTTAAAAATAAGAATAACAAATGATCTTCCAAAAGAATTGATCTATCTCACACTTCATTCAAAAAGGATAAAAAGAAAATTAAAGATTTTAAAAATAAGAAGTTCTAAGCAATCCAATACTATGAATACTACGGCTTCAGTCATATCCGGACTGAGTATCCAAATTTTAAACGTCAAAAAGGAAAAGCTTTAAATGTGTGTCTAACAGATGATGAAGATGATGCAAATCACGATGAACAATCCTCCGAAGATGATAAAGTAAATTATATGGTATTCAAGGCATCTATACTTAGTGGTGACGAGGCCACCAGTGCACCTCCTGAACAGTCAGATTCTTCTCATGAAGAATTTGATAACGATTTCGATGGATTTTAAGAAATATATGATAAACTATTTAGGAAATACTTGGAAGTAAAGAAAACGAATAAATGCTTAAATAATAAACTCATCGACCTGAAAAGAGAAAATGATGAAGTTACAACAAAATTGAAGGGTGCCGCTATTACTCATTATGACCTTAAAGTAAAAAATAGCTCATTAATCGTTAAAATAAAGACTCTAGAAGTGGAGTTTGAGAATACTAAGAACGATCTGAAAAAATTCTTAAGTAGAACCCAAAAACTTGATCATATGTTGGGGATTGGGAAAGCGGCTGAAAATGAAAAAGGTTTGGGGTATGTTAAAAAAATCTCCCAATATGGTCCACAACCTAAAACTGTATTTGTTCCCACCACAGAAATTCCACTCAAAAATAATAACACACCCAAAGTCATTCAGATCATGCCTCAACGTGTAGAGAAAAGATTTGGCTCTACTCATTTGCCTAATCTACATAATCAAAAGGTCACGAACAAACCCTCAAAAACTTTCAAGTCTTCTACCAATTTTAATCAAAGATCTACGAATAGTTCTTCCATACCTAAGTTTGTACCTACCCGTCATACGTGTAAAAAAGTTGGTCACATTCGTCCTCGATGTTACACCATGAATCTTCTGTACAACCAAAGACAATAGATAAAAATGAATAAACTTGTTGATCACATTGAGAAATTGAATGAACAAGTAAAAAGGTTGAATCAGAAAGTGAATTCAGGAAGAAAAATTTCAGTAAAGAAAAGTGAGCTGAAATACTCTTCAAAAATATATCACTGCCATGTTGCTTATATAGCATTAAAAGCTCAAAATCAATCTCTGTGGTACTTGGATAATGGATGCTCTAGACACATGTGTAGAAATAAAGTCATGTTCTCCTCAATGTCAGACCATCCTGATGGGACGATTATCTTTGGTGATGGCACAAGAGCCCCTATTTTTGGTCGAGGTTTGATATGTATTTATGGACTCTCGAAACCCTGTGATGTCTTGTATGTATCAGGATTAAAATTTAACCTCCTAAGTATACTCAATTTTATGATGACAACTTTGAGGTCCAATTTTTTCAAGATAAATGCTCTATCTATAACACAAATGGCTTAATTGTTTTAGAGGGCAAGAGAATTCCTCACAATCTCTATAGTATCGAACCAAACAATATTCTTGAATGAAAATTTGCTAAAATTGACACCACATAATTGTGGCATCAACGCCTTGGCCACTTAAATTTTAAAAACCTATCAAAAATTTCGAAGAAGAGTTGTGTTAAAAGGCTCCCTAAACCGTCAAATATAAAACATCATGTGTGTGGTCTTTGTCAATTAGGAAAACAAATTAAAACAAGTCACTCATCTCATAATGACATCCACACATCTCGACCTCTTGAATTAATTCATATGGATTTTATGGGGCATTCTAGAACTGAAAGTTTAGGTGGCAAAAAGTATATTTTAGTGGTTATGGATGATTATTCTAGGTATTCGTAGATAGATCTTATTCGAAAAAAATCTGACATGTTTGACCACAAAAAATCTTATGTAAAAAACTCACTAATGAAAAAGGAACTTCTATCATTAGAATTCGTAGTGACTATGGTAAGGAGTTTGAGAATTTTAATTTTGAAACATTTTGTAATGATGAAGGAATTCACCATGAATTTTCTTCCCCCATCACCCCTCAACACAACGGGATTGTTGAACCCGAAAATCGGGTCATTCAAGAAATGGCCAGAACTATGATGCAATGTAAGAATATTGCCATGCACTTTTGGGGCAAAATTATGAGTATGACCTGTCGCATAATCAACCGGGTCTACGTAAGACCTGTGATAGAAACAACCCCTTATGAACTTTGGAAAGGAAAGAAACCCAATATTAAGTATTTTCATATCTTCGGTTGTCAATACTTTATTCTACATGATAGGAAAAACTTAAGGAAGTTCGACTCAAAAAGTGATGAAGGAATATTCTTGGGATATTTCCTAACTAGTCAGCCTGTCGAGTCTTCACTTTACGCACTCAAATGGTTATGGAATCCATAAATATTGTTGTAAATGACACTCCTCATGATCATCCTGAAAGTGCTGACTGTTTGAATAAAGAGGATGATCTTGATGACTCATCACCCAACTTATCTTTTCCCGATATTGAGCAAGTAACTCCTATCGTCATTTTTACAAAGGAACCTTCTGCCAGAATTAAGCTCAATAATCCTAAGGACCTTATGTTAGGCAATGTTAATGAATGTATGAGGTTTCGCCGCCGTATTCTAAATTAGCTCGCCTATACCTGTTGTGTCTCTCACATCGAACCAAAAAAGGTAGAAGAGGCCTTGTTCGAAGAAACCCTCCCAACCTCGCTTGGGTAGAAAGGCTAGCTGCCAGTTGCCTAGCGAAGATTCTTTCCCGCCAACGAGGGATTGCTAGCGCCATTTAGAGCAACCAGAATCGATCAGAAGAATTCCTTTCTTTCTTGTGGAGATACTGTACACGATAAGTGTTGGGGTTTTTATCACGGGAGATATATTGAGTTAGAGTTTCCTTTGCTTGAGAGATCATGATCAACGGCAATATTCGGGATCACGATTAGTTTAGGCAGGAGATTCTCGTGCACAGAAATGATGTTGGGGGTCGTCCTTGTTAGGCCTCAGTCTGCATGGGCCGTAATCGATGGACTGGAAGGCAATTTTGGTCAATAGAAGCATTGACGCCCCCTGAGCCGGTGGTCCGTACCTCTTTTGGGTTTACTGATTTTTTGGGTTGGCCCATTTCAACCATCCACATTAATTTTTTTATGAACTTAAAAATTAGACCGGTCTAATTTTTTTTACCAAAGAGAGTAAATATGCTAAAAATGGCATATACAAAACTATGAAAATAAAGAAAAATCGTCCAACACTTTGTTCAGGAAAGAAATTTGAGTGTCTAATTTTTGAATTTTGATTATATACTTTTTTTTATTGAATGATGATGAATTCGTCTTTTATTGGCAATAGTCATCAGTCTTGATGCGTCTTGAATCCGAGTTATTGACGGATTAGGGTGATGTTGGATCTTTGAGTCAAATTAAAGCAGGTCTGATTTCTTACTTTTTAACCTCGATCTTGCATACTACAATTTAAAATGAGAGGTCAAAGGATTAATGAGACTCGTTTCCTAATATGTCATCCAACGTTCAAATCAATAATCTTTTTCAGGATATAAAAGATGCAAGAAAAAAAGTAAACAAGTGATGATGCAAGTAAGGAATTTTGTGAGTCTAACTTAAAGGTTGCGCTTGGTATGGAGTGACTTCATTGGCGATGTGCCCGTGAGGAGCGGCGTTGATGTCGCAAAGGCAAAAATTATGAGGGAATTCTCAAGAGATTCTAAGGACAAAGCGTAGACTTTGAGGGTTTGAGGGCTGTTTGTATGAGAATGCCGGCATCTAAGGACTGGTATTAGCATCAATGTAGGCGTCGATGTGAGTATATCATTGGAGTCTGTCATAAGGGTTTTTTTTATAGCCTCTGAACCAACTTAGACTTATTTAGGCCATAAGGATGGCTGCTAGCTACCCCGTGTAAATTCGGTAAGCTGACATGAAAATTGTGGACGTCGATTTAGGCAGCTGTGATTAGTCGATGGGGATTCCTTCCTTCCTTGGAGAGATGCTGCACGCAACAAATATTGGAGTTATCATTATGAGAGATATGCTGAAGTGGAAGTTACCATTTCTAGAGAGAGTGCAATTTGGGACAATTTCGGGATTCTGATAGATTAAGGCAGGTGATCTTCAGTGTGCAGAGACAGTGTTATGGGCCGTCCGAATTAGGTCGTAACCAACTTGGACTATAGACGGCTGGTTGAAGTATTGTTTTCAGTCAAAAGGAGCATTGACTGGCCTCTAGGCCGTAGGCCAAATGCCTCCTGGGTTAGCTGCCAAAACCGTGAAACTTATACTAGGCTGACCCATTTCTACCGTCTCTATCAAGTCTATAAGTTGATTCTTTTTATTATAGTAGATTTATCAAGTTAATAACCAATAACTTTGATAAATTTTCTCAAAACATGTTCCAGAATTTCTATTTTATCACCTATACTTTTATTTTATTATATTCAAATGATTTAATCTATTTATGATTAGTGATTGAATGATAACTAGCACCCCAATTTATGGTGCATTTACATGCATACGATTGCGTTAAGTTCTAAAATGTTGCTTTCCTGTAGTAACATCTAATCGACCTTTCTAGGGTTTGTGAGACTTGGCATGGTGTTACCATCGCTTATGTATATTGATCATATCTTATATAATTTTAGAAATCAAATTAATTAGATAGGCCAATCTTGGTGAAGTCTACTTTGAGTATTAAAATATTTGATTGAAATAATTATTTAAATAAAATTTATTGCATCATCGGATCTTTACTCTAATAAGGACGAGAATCCGATAGCAACACTAAGAAATGCATGTGTGAAGAGGAGGAAGAGAAAGTACGTGGACCAACACATAAAATTTTTACGTGAAAAATCTTCTTTTTAATGAGAAGGAAAATCACGGGACTTTTATTCAAGAACTACTTTCACTAACTTATATTTGGTTACAGAATTCACTCAGGTACAAGAGGTCGAGGACTAAGTGTTTGGAAACCCTAGGGAGTCACTTTTACAACACGAGTCCTTTATTTTTCTCTCTCTATAACAGCAGGCAAGAATAAAAAAACTAAATCATTTATTTGATAGACAGTTAATATATTTATAGTGGTTAACTTTCCATTGAGAGGAGTACATGGGGGGTTGGCGTGTGTAGGGGATCATGCCACCAACTCTGTAAATTCCTTTTGCTGTGTCAGGAGGGTTGCGTGTATGTCCATCTGGCATGACGCTTCCTCTGTAGGGCCGCGTGCTCTACTCGCCATCATTCTCCTTGTAGTTTGACGTGTTCAGCCACCAAATCTCTTTCACGTCGTTTTTACAGGCAGGGTAGTGTCCGGACTCATCTTGAGTCCACAGGCTATATTGGACTTTAAGGCCACTTTGTCCCGTAGGCCAACTTTGACACCCGAACCTCTTGGGCCCCTGGGGCATCAGGGCCCAATTTCAAGAAAAGGGATCTTTAATATGAGTTTTGAGGTATCAGCACCCATCACTAACCCTTCATACCAAAGGTTTAAAAATTTCAACCTTTGGCATGTTTGTTGTCCGCGAAAATGTTCCAAGCATCAATTGAAGAAGTTCTTTGCTGAAATTTGTCCACGTCCTTTTCTATTTGCAAATGTCTGCGAAAATTCTTAGAACCAAAAGTCTAGGGACATATGACTAAAATGTCCAAGAACTTGTTGGAGCTTGTACTTTGCTCAAAACGTCCTCAGGATGCTTCTGGATCTACTACATGACCATGATGTTTGAGGATTCTTTAGATTTTTTGGCACTGTTAGGCGGTCGTAAATGATCGTTGTCTTCGCATATTTGCCCGAGACCTAAAGAAGTCCTTGGGATATTTTAGCTTTGACATAGTTACGCTCGAGTGCATTAAAGCATGTTTGCATCCAAGAATTCCCTAGGAGTCCGAGAGCTTGGCCTACGCCGCCATTTCTATTATGAAAGCGCAATAAACGTGCAATTAATGAGATTGACGTTGCCTCGGAAACGCAAAACCCACAATCTCTGGCAGTGTACGAGAGATTGATGCGTGGCAATGGCAATGATGAGCGCGCCTTTTGATTTTGAAGCCTTTTCAACTGTTTCAAATACGACTTCATACCCCGCATCTCCACCAGTGATGACGGCGCCTACGGCTTCTAAGGATCTCCTGGTCGAGGACGGTGCAAGGGCTTCACCTGCTACTGGAACAGACCTGGGGCTGAGATTTCTATGGTGCTGGAGGTCGCGGCCACAGGATTTTGGGAGCCTGAAGCCCCTAGAGAGGAGAGATCTTCTGGGAGTTCTTTTGTGACCAAGGTATTCCTTTGTCCCAGCCTTGATTTTGTCCTCTTTTCTTCACATTTCACTGACTTGTTTTGTCTTTGCAACTTCAGGATATGGCTAGTAGCCTTAGTGCGATTATTAGTGAGGCTTTCCAGGCTTACGCAGAGTTGGAGACTTCCAGGTCCTTGGGGTGTCACGTCCAAAGCTTAGAGCTCAAGCTCGTTGAAATCAAGAGCCGTGTTTCTACCCTGGAGGGCCAGTTGAAGAATCAAGATAGGTTAATTGTTGTCCTTCGAGAGATGAATCTCTTACTAGAGCAGGAACTCAAAACTTCATTGAAGCCTGAAGACATTGCACTAGCACTTGAGTGCAAGTATTGCGATGCCATCCATATGTGCTACCAGGTTATGAAGCTTTTGGTTCTAAGGTTCATAGTCGCTCTTTTTTACCCAAGAAATTCCAGTGCTCAGTGCAAGGATGATCTAGTTGGCCTCCCAGATCGTTGGAAGTCTTCTGGTCCTTCTCGGGTAGGACCGCCGGCCAACCTGGGTCTTATGGACAGCCTGGATCCTTGGAGCAAGTGGGACCTTCAACTCCTTAGTGTGCTTTGTTGTACACATATTTTTTTATAAATACATATTGTTGCACACATATTGATTTTATGAATAAAATTTAAATTGTTTAAGTGCAAACGTCTTGTTTGTCTTTGTAGTTCTTTCTTAGACTTAGACTCTTAGGAAATTTTGTCTTTTTTGAGCAAAACGTCCGAACTCTTTGACCTCTGGGACCTCTGGTCTTTGGACGAGTTTTAATACGACCTCTTGGGCCACTCAAACATAGCCGAGTTTTTGTACGACCTCTAGGGCCGCTCGATATATTACCGAGTTTTAGTCTGACCTCTTATATCGCTCGGACATAGTTGAGTTTTTGTACAACCTCTTAGACCACTTAGACATAACCAAGTTTTTGGGACAAGTGAAAGGAATCCTATCCACTTGACTTAGAGGTAGCCTAAGTCTTATCACTTTATGAGATGGTGTGTGGTCACTCAGTGGAATGCAAAATGATAATTTGAACGAAAACTATCATTTTATTAATAAAATGTGATATAAGCATGTAAAGCAAACAATATACTTGTATGTTTTATAAGCTTACTGATAATATCTCTTGAGGTGAGTAGCGTTCTATATTCGTGGGACAAGCCTTCCATCCTGGGTACGTAGCTTTTACGCCCCATTTTATAGGATAGACGAGACCAGGAACAGCCATTCCTAATTTGCAGAGAGCTTGTTCCAACCGGTGTATTTTCGGTGACCTCAATGCTTCTTAACACCAAGTCCCCTACTTCAAATTGACGTGCTTTCACCTTCTTATTGTAATACTAAGCGACCATTTGTTGATAAACTGTAGTCCACAGTCTTGCAACGTCTTGGACTTTTTCAAAAAAGTCAAGGTTCTCCCGGATTCTCTAGACATTATTGAGCAGATTGAAGCTTTTCACACGAAAGCTTGGCAGCCCGACTTCCACTAGGATGACTGGCTGGACCCCATAACACAAGCTAAAAGGCATTTCTCGTGTTGGCTCCCTTGGAGTTGTCCTATAAGACCATAGTACTAATGGCAGTTCTTCGACCCAATAGACCCCAATGTGCTCCAACTTCGTTTTTAGTCCATATAGTATTGTGCGGTTCCTGACCTCCACTTGGCCATTGCATTACGGGCATACGATCGATATATACAGTAACCTTATCCTCAGGCTAATATAATACTTGGTGAACCTTTTTTCAAAGAATTGGGTCCTATTATCAGACACATCATATTTTGGAATCCCGAACCTGTACACAATGCTCTGTCAGACAAAGTCTGTAGCATTCCGCTCGGTTATATGAGCCAACGACATGGCCTCAACCTACTTTGTGAAGTAATCAATTACGACGATTAAGAACTTCCTTTGTCCGGATGCTATCAGCAGTGACCAAAGTATGTCCAGTCCTCATTGTGCGAAGGGCCAAGGTGACTGTAGAGTTTTGAGTTTTGTATGTGGTTAGTGGGAAAGATTGCCATGGACTTGACAATTCTCGTATTTTCGTACGAAGTCCATGGCATCGTGCTTCATGGTTGACTAGTTATACCCTTGCCACATCAGCTCAAACGCGAGGTTCTTGCCCCCAATGTGGGATCCACCAAACCTGAGATGCACATCTCTAAGGGCGTAATCAACCTCTATTGGGGTAAGGTACCTCAATTAAGGGGCAAAGAATCCTCAATGATATAGTCGGCCGTCCATGATAGTATACCAACTGGCCATCTTCTTCACCTTTTTGGCCTCTTTCGCATCCTCAAGCAATGTCCTATCAAGCAAATACCTAAGGTAGGGGGTCATCCATTTATTGACCTCGGATACCTGCATTACTTATGTCTTAGAGTTTTCCACACTAGGTTTGTTGAGGACCTTGCGCATTCCCTGGGCATATTACTCTGGGTCTCTGAAAGTTGCCGCTTTTGCATGCTGGTCGGTATTTGCATTCTCTTCCGACGGGATGTGGACCATTTCTACCTTCTCAAAGGTTGACATCAGCTCGCGGGCCTTTGAGAGGTATTTGGATAGTTGTGAGCTGTTGGCTTCGAAACTTTTGCAAACTTGATTGACGACCAGCTCGGAGTCACTATATGTAATCAAGTCCTTGACAGAGCACTCATTGGCAAGTCATAGTCCTACAAGGAGGGCCTCGTACTTCGCCATTTTGTTGGTCGTTGAAAATCTAAGGACCATTGAATATTTTACCTTTGATCCCTTGGGTGTTCTCAACACAACGCCAACTCCACTACCATCCTTCATGGATGAGCCGTCCACTTGCAGAGTCTATGTTGCTCTTCTGTGTAATTTTTTAGCATCACAAATGTCTGAGCAGTCCTGAGTTGCTGTCATGGTTTTGAGAATAAAGTCCATCATGGTTTGATCTTTTAAGGAAGGCCTTGGATGGAACTTTATGTCGAACTCACCCAACTCAATGGTCCACTTGACCAATCATCCCGACGTTTCTGGCTTTTACAGAATCACTCTTAAAGGCTGGTCGGTCAAGACGACTACTTTGTGTTCCTAGAAGTATGGTTTCAACTTTCGAGCAGAATACACGAGCGCCAGAGCCATCTTTTCTACGTGACAATACCTTGTCTCAGTGTCAACCAGAATTTTATTGACATAGTACACGGGCTACTGCCTGCTGTTCTGCCGACTAACCAAGGTTAAGTTTCAGGCTTTGTCTGAAATCGAAAGCATAGGTGCAACTTCTCGCCTGTTCGGAAAGAAGTCAACAGAGGAGGGTTTGATAGGTATTCCTTTAATCCTTGAAAGGCTTCTTTGCAGTCGGCCATCCATTGGAAGCCATTATTTTTGTCCCTTTTAGGCCCTTGAAGAAAGACAAGTACTTCTCAACCGACTTGGTTAGGAAGCGTGACAGCGCTGCTAACCTTCCAGTGAGATTTTAGACTTCTTTCACAGTCCGAGGGGACTGCATGTCAAAGACGGCCTTGATTTTCTCTTAATTTGCTTCAATCCCTTGGTGCAAAATAATGTAACTCAAGAATTTTTCAGACGTTACTCCAAACGTACACTTAGTTGGATTGAGTTTCATTTGGTATGTTCTTAAGACGTTGAAGGTCTCATCCAGATCTTGGATATAGTGATTGATTATTTTTTACTTTTAACGAACATATCGTCCACATAGACCTCAGCGTTCCTTCCAATTTGGGCCTCAAATATTTCATTTACGAGCCTCTGTAGTACCAGCATTCTTGAGGTCGAAGAGTATAACTTTGTAATAATATGTCCCTTGGTCTGTCATAAATGACGTGTACTCCTCATCTTCAGGACTCATTTGGTTGTAACCCGAGTACGCATCCGTGAAACTTAGAAGCTTATGGCTGAATGTCGAGTCTACCAATGAATCGATCCTCGGGAGTGAGAAGTTGTCCTTTGGGCATGCTTTATTAACGTCCATGAAGTCCACGCACATCCTCCACTTTTCGTTGTTCCTTTTGACTATCACAATGTTGGACAACCAGTGCACCTCCCTTATGAATCCCGTGTCCAGAAGCTTCTTTACCTCCTCTCGGATTGCCACTAGCTTTTCACTGAATAATTCTTTTTCTTTTACCTAACGGACTTATGATTGGGATCTAGGCCTAATTTATGGACCATTACTCCAATCAATATCTCTGACATGTCACTCAGAGTCCAAGCAAAGATGTCCAAATTCTTCCATAAGAAGCTAATAAGTTGGTCTCGGAAGGCTTGAGATAGAGAACTTCCTAGCTAGACGGCCTTTTCTAGATTTCTAGGATCCAGAAGGACTCGCTCGATGGCTTCTCCAGACTCGACTTGTTGCAAAGTCATTTCATCACGGAAGATCAAGTCTTCCATGGGTTGAGGAAGCGGAGTCTAGGTGAACTGAGATAGGTAGAACGTCCATCCGGCAGCCTGGTTCCCGGGGACCTCCCCAATCCCATATGGTGTTAGAAACTTCATCTTTAAATGTAGGATTGAAGTTACAGCCCTAAAATTGGCCAAGCAAGGACATCCAAGGATTGCGTTGTAGACCTTGGGCAGGTCTATGACTAGGAAGGAAAGGGTATTTGACGATATCTTCGGATGGGTCTCTAATGTGACCCCAAGCTAGATGATTCCCTGTACCGGCATTAGCTTGTTGTCCAACCTATAGAGGGTCCTTTAGTTGCCAGTCATTTGGCTTCATTTGAGTCTTAACTTAAAGAAAACTTTAAGATAGAAAATATTATGCGAACTTTCATTATCAATAAATACTCGTTTTATCTAGTAGTCTAAGTTACCATTCGAAACGAGAGTTGTTACAACCAGGGAATCAGAATGGAGGGATGTTACATGGGTTACATCTTCGTTACAAAAACTAATAACCTCATTCCAAGATTCTACCCTTGGCTTCTTATTCTTCGCCGCTGGATTATCCTGAGCGCCTCCTCGACCGGGTGGGTGAAAATTATGTTGACCACCCCCGCGGCCACTCTACCTTTTGGTTGGTCAGCCTCATCTATCTCTACTGTTTCGGATGACTGCTCGGGTCTTTGCAGGAAGTGGTTGAGGTGACCTCTCTTGATGAGCTCTTCAATATCCTTCTATAATATCCTGCAGTCTTCGATATCATAGCTTCAGCAACAATGGTAGTGAGAGTATTTAAACTGGTCACCACCTAGCATTTAGACTGGTCACCACCTTCTTGGTTCTTTAGCTCCTTGGGCCATTTTAGAAAATTTTCATACCGAATCTATATTAGGATGTTGGTACGCGAGTCATTCAAGGGAGTAAGGTTGATGGGCTTGTACTCCCTATGGACATTCTGCTCGGACTTTTGGTGCTTCTTGGGCACTCGGGAGCCTTGTGGGCCTTCGAGTCTTCTCTTTCTGTCCACTGTCCTCGGAAGGAGGCTCTTCACTTAGACGGGCCTCTTTGCATCATTTATTTCTTCGACTGCAATATAAGTTCTGGCTATGCTTTAGCCTCCCTGAACATCTACGGGCCCTTGTGCACAAAATGCTTGAAGAAGTTACACCTTTCCAGTGCGGACAGGAAAGCGGTCAGCTTGACCCCATCAGTTAGCTTCGAGATCTGTCTGGCCTTGGATATGAAGCGGGATAGAAAACTTTTCACGTTCTCCTTGGCTCCTTGCTTTACACGAGCAAGTCCCATGGTCGCTTCTTGATCCTCCGGCTGGAAGTGAATTGGGAGAGAAAGCCTCTGCCAACCCGGTAAATGAATGGCTGGAGTCCACAGGCAACCCATAGAATGAGATCCTTGCGTCACCCTTGAGCGTCGAGGGGAAACACTAACATATTGTCATTTCATCCAAGCCTTGAAGGTTCAGATACTCGCGGAAGTGATCCAAGTGATCCATTGGATTTGCACTTTCATCATAAGCGTTGAGACTTGACATTTTGAACTTTGGGGGGAGTGCCATTGTTTTAATCTTCATTGTGAACGGAGGTCAGCGGAGGTCAGCAACTCCTCCCTCAGTATCACCAAAGACTCGATGAAATACACTCTTAAGTTTCTCCTCCACCTGAGGCGATGCAATTATCTTTTTTCCATTGATTTAAGTCCTCAACTCGTAGGAGTCTTGCGCAACTTATTGCCTCTGATGGCCTCCAGTCCTCGGGGGGACTTCTTCAAGAGGGGTCCCATCCTGTGCGGCACGCTCTTGGCCGTCATGGACACAATGAGAATTTTGCCTCTCTGGGCTTTCCTCCTGTATCCGAGGGTCTAAGCGCCCTTGGAGATGCGATGGGGCCTTACCATTCGAGACAACCTGCGCCTGAGGGTCCTCATGCTAAGCAACTTGTTTATTGGGGTGTTTCTTCCCTTTTTCTATTTTTTTGGGATGTCGTGGTTTCAGAGGCCTTAGATGGCGCATCCCTTATCCGCGCATCCATCCTTGAGCAAAGGCCCCGGACGACCCTGGACACATCGTTCATTCTCAGTGCCAACGCTCGTATATAAGGATCAGGATGATCTTCTACTCTGACGCAAGGTGTAGGGTCGTTAGCGCCTGAGCTTGCCTCTCGGACAGGAGCACTGGTTTGTCCTTGGATGTTCACCATTTTTGTATAAGGGATTGAGTATTTAAGAGGAAACGTTGAACTTTTCATCACGCTTTTCATAGACGACGCCAAATGTTGCATCATTGGATCCTTACTCTAATAGAGACGAGAATCCAACAGTAATACCAAGAAATGCATGTGTGAAGAGAATGGAGAGAAACTACACAGATCAACACAAAAAATTTTTACGTGAAAAACCTTTTCTTTAATGAAAAGAAAAAATCACAGAACTTTTGTCCGAGAACTGTTTTCACTAGCTTGTTTTTGGTTATAGAATTCACTCAAGTACAAGAGTTCGAGGACTGAGTGTTTGAAAACTCTAGGGAGTCACCCTTACAGTACGAGTCCCTTCTTTTTCTTTCACTTTATCCTCTCGCTATTACAGCAAGTAAGAGCAAAAAGTTAGATCATTTGTTTGGTAAACAGTTAATATATTTATAGTGGTTGAGCTTCCCATTGAGAGGAGTTTACATAGGGTTGGCATGTGTAGGGGATCCTGCCGCCAACTCTACAAATTCCTTTTACCGTGTCAAGAGGGTTGCGTGCACGCTCGTCTGACGTAACGTTTCCTCTACAGGTTCGCGTGTTTTGCTCGCCATCATTCTTCTTGTAATCTGACGTGATCAGCTACCAAATTTATACCACGCCATTTTTACAAGTAGGGTAGCGTTTGAGGCCCATCTTGAGTCACAGGCTATACTAGACTTTAGGCCCACTCTATCCTGTGGGCCAGCTCTGGTGCCCAAACCTCTTGGACCCCTGGGGTATCAGGACCTAGCTTCGAAAAAATGAATTTTTAATGTGGGCTTTTGGGTATCCATACCCATCAAAATTATTAATTATTTTTATTTATTATAATTATGTAATTAACGTTGAATTATTGTAAAAAAATAAAAAAAATAATTTGCGTACATATTCCATATTCTTAACTATCGTATTTGGAATGCTTTTATCAGTTGGATACCTTATCTCCAGTTCGTGATTGTGCATTATTGAGCTGATCTATATTAATTATTTAAACTTGGACGGCAATTATAATTAGGAAAAAATTATAATATATTTAAAGTGTTATATGATTACATGATATTATTAGTTATTATAATATCTATAATTCTCCTATATACATATATATAATTATTAAATTTGGAATGATTATATATTTATTTATAATAATAATAATAATATAATTAAATTTTATAAGTTCGAATAAACCTATCATGTTATGTGAGACTTTGTCTGGGGATTGACGTATACGAAATAATAGAGTAAATGAAACGTACTACGTATCGTGGAAAATAAATTGCAGAGTTGCATTGAGGTTTTATTATTTACATGTAATAATTATAAAAAAAATATACCAAAATATCAAATTAACATAATTATATAATAATATAAATTAATATAAATGGATGCCTAAAATAAAACAAACTTAAATAAAAAATTAAAAAAAAAAAACAATTTAAGTGATTTTACCATTATTTGCTCACTTCTGTATTCTAATTGAAGCATATAACAATGAATTTTGAGGTTATATAATTTATTCAAGAGTTAATTACTACTTGAATTTAAAATACTTTTGATATATTTTTAAAAAGAAATAATATATTTTTATTTTCTCAGATGCTTAATTACTAAATGAAATTTTGATTATTAAACAAATAAATTAATGTTAGTATATATTTTTATTGGTTTAAATTATGGTTGATCTGATATATAATTTTATTTATTAAAATATTAACATACTATATGATAATAATTTATTAAAAATTTATAATAAAATTTAAAACATTAAATAATGAATAATTAAATAAATTGGAATATTGGTTTCTCAACGTAACTGATTTTTCCAGGAAGAACAATATTGAAAAGTAATGAGATTTTGTTAGAAGAATATATCGTGTGATGTACAACATTACCAATTTTTTTTTTTTTCTAATTTCTATTTTATTAATATTTTTATGTTCGTAAAAATTTGGTATTTGTATAGATTTTATACGAGACAAAATCTGAAATTAAATCAATAATAGTTTGATTATGAATTGAGGGTGGAGAAGGACCGACATTCTCTTAATCCGGACGGTTACGTGTTTTAGATGATTAAATTTAAAATCGAACGGTCCACGTTATATTATCCATTTAAAATGTATTGACCGTCAGATTTTACATTTGACGGTTTAGATGAGGAGAAGGACGCCCCCCGGATCCGTTTGATTATATACACTTGATGTTAAAAAAAATTAAAAATATTAAATAAACGTCTATTTTCAAAATTTTTAAATCACATATATACTTTTTGATACTAAAATACGATAAATCAATAAAATTATTTATGTAACATGTTATTCATAGTAAAATAAATTTTAAATAAATAAAATATATATGTAATATGTTATTGATTATGAAATTGATTAATTTTATTTTAAATATAAATAATATACATATATTAATAATTAAATTAAATTTTCTTGTTGGTTACGCTTAATATATTGAATTAATCCAATAGATTTAATTTATTGGTCACTTTATCACTATAAAATTATAAATTTATTCTATTATAAATATTAAGATTATAAAATTAACAAATTGACGACAAAAACAGTAAATATCCTCTGCCGCAACCATGTCCCCTCTCACGACAAAATAATGGAACCCGGGAAAATTAAATATTTAATATATGATAAATCATATTATATTAATTTTGACAAATTATTATATAAATATTTTATAATTTAAAAGATAAAAAGATTATATACATATTTAAAATAATTATGTACATTAACAATATATAATATTATATATCGGTTATAATTTTGTACACGGCATTCTGCAAATTTAATACCAAAAAAGGACCCTTAGATTATTTAAATATACTTTATAAATTTAAATATATGTAAAATTGACAGAGAATATATGAAATTATTAATTATATTTGAAAAGAATATTGTTAAAATATTTTTACTCTAATGTCAATTATTATGTATTAAATAATTACTCTGACAATTGAGTGCGCAAGTACTACGGAAAGAGTAAAGGGCGCTGTCACGTGCTTTGTATTAAATTATTATGTATTAAATAATTTTTTACTCACTAGATTAAAATTTAATAAATAAAAATTAATATTAAAAAATAAAAAATAGTATTAATTATTATTATTTTTTATGATATTAATATTTATAAATCTTAGTACTTTTTAAAATTTAAATAAAAATATTTATATATTATATCATTTAATATATTAAATTTCCGTGGAAGCTGCTGTGTGTGTAGACCCGGGGGAATGAGTTTTATCTTTTAAAAAAATAAATGGCATTTTTTTAAAAATATATATCATTTATTTTAAAATAAATAATTTAAATTTAATAATTAATTTTGATTAAATTTTATTTTTTAAAAAATAAAATAAAATATAATTATTTATTAATAAATAAATAATTTAAATTTTTTTAAAAAATAATATTTATTTCTTATTGATCAAAGTCATTTATCCCCGTCACAATATCGAGGGGCGCTGTGACGCGTTGGACATCACAGCGCCGTGCGATGTTGACGAGAGCCGTCAGATTCGCATCTGACGGCTCCCATTTTTTTAAATAAAAAAATTATAAAATTAAAAAATAAATATATAAAATTATTATTTTTTAAAATTAAATACAAAAAAAATAACAAAAATACTTTTTTTTATATATAAATAGCAGCCGTTGGATATTTGAATCCAACGGCTGTTACAGCGTCGCAGGGCGCTGCAATGCCCGTACGCGTTGCAGCGCCCTTGACTCCTCACGAGAAGTCCTGTGTTGTACCGCCTTGATCGTTCAAATCAAATTAGATGGCTAAATATATATATTTTTAATTAAAAAAAATTGTATGATTCTCGATTGTTGGATTTGATTCAATTGAGAATATACCACAAAAGCTTTATATCGTGTCGATATTGTGCAGGCCCCTCGGGCAGGTAGTCGCCTGCTATCATACGCGAGTCATTGATATCCACACGATGTTCCAAGTGGCAGATGATGTTTGGTTTGCATAAAAATCATACGCGGTTAGATCAGCCGACCTCTCCAATCATGCATATTTAAAATTGTATTTCAGGTCCTCTGCTACTGCGAAGAATAATTGTAGCCGACGGCCAAATAAATAATGCATTTTTTGAGTATTTTTCTCACCAAAATAATGCATATTTTTTTATTACTGAATTATTTCCGAGGTTTTATTCACGTCCCTGTCCGCCAAAATAATGCATATTTTTTTATGACTTGATTACTTCGGAGGTTTTATTCACGTCCCAGGCCGCCATACTCAGTAACATTCAATAGGGAACGGGGCACTGCATGTTGTATGGGCATGACAGCTCCTTTGACTCCTGTGACACGTAATTAGATTTTAAATTTAATAATTTTTATTTTTAATCTTTTTAAAAAATAAAGATATTTATTTATTTATTTATTATTATTTAATAAAAAATATAGATAGTTAAATTTAAAATCTAATAATATTACAAATACTATAAGACCATAATGTCTATACGAAGTCGTAATCCCCACTTTACTATTCAATAGGCCATCAAAATGCCACTTGTTTTAAAACCTGAGGTTCCCAAAATTGCCCTTCATAGGATCCTTTAAATACCCTCGCCATCATTCACACTTGCCCACACAACCCACAAAAAATAATTATTTTTTGTTCAAAAGAAAATAGATTCGATTAAAAAAGAAGATGGCGAAATTCTCTTCCCTCCACAGGAAAACCCAAAATCTTTGTAGCTGCTTCGTGGGATCAGTACGCTGCGTTGCTTCAGCCTCTTACAACTTCGTCTTCTTCCATGTGAACTCGTTCACAGTCCAGCTTCTCTACTTCCTTCTGGTTTCCCTCTTCGGGTTCTTTGTCCTCAAGGCTTTGAAGCCCAGGACCGCAGCAACCTTCAGGCCTGCAAGCTTGGACTTGTTCTTCACCTCCGTATCGGCGGCGACGGTCTCGAGCATGTCCACCGTCGAGATGGAGGTCTTCTCGGATGCTCAGCTTCTCGTCATGACCGTCTTGATGCTCATCGGAGGGGAGGTCTTCACTTCCATGGTCGGCCTCTATTTTAAGTCCTCGAAGTTGCTAACGCCACGGAAGACAGAAGGTAGGGTTAACTCTAGTGACCTGAGCGGGATCGAAATGGGCATTGTGGCGACGCCCGAGCTGCAGAAAACTCAATCGGAAATCGACCTCGAAGCTCAGCGCTTCCTCAAGCACAACGCCGTCAAGCTGCTGGGCCTTCTGGTGGCTGCGTACTTCTTTGCCATAAACTTGGGCGGCGTGGCCCTCGTGCTCTCGTACATGAGCGCAGTCCCCAACGCGCGGGACCTGCTCGAGAAGAAGGGCTTAAAGACGATCACGTTCGCGCTGTTCACCGTCGTCTCTAGCTTCTCCAGCTGTGGGTTCGTCCCCACCAACGAGAACATGATCGTATTCAGGAAGAATTCCGGCCTCCTCCTCCTCATCCTGCCCCAACTCCTCCTCGGAAACACCTTGTTTCCGCCGGTACTGAGGTTGTTGATATGGGCGCTGGGCAAGTTCGTGAGGAGGAGTGAGTTCGATTACTTGTTGAATAATACGAGGGAGGTTGGGTACCTTCACCTGCTGCCGGCGGCGCACTCTCTGCTCCTCGCCGCCACAGTTTTCGCCTTCACGGTGGTGCAGATGGTGCTGTTTTGCTCCATGGAGTGGAATTCAGAGGCGCTGAGTGGTATGAATGGCTTCCAGAAATTCGTGGGGTCGTTGTTTCAGGTCGTGAATTCACGGCACACCGGTGAAAGTATTGTCAATCTCTCTGTCGTTGCCCCCGCCGTCTTGACTCTCTTCGTCGTCATGATGTTAGTCACCCCTCTCTCTCTTCTCTCTTATTTTCTAAAGCTTGAATTAAGCGATAAAATAATGCCGTTGCCTAAGATAGACATGTTCGTCTGGTTAGGTGCTTTGAAGCTATAACCATGATGAAGCAGACCTACTAATTTAAAAATAAGACTATATACATATTTACGTATATCTAATTCTCAAACCGGCAGTCAAAGAATGTAGCGGCGAAAAACGCCGTACTCCTAAAGTTTTGTAGAAAAACAATAATCTTCTATAATTCGATTTTAAATACGCAAACGTGGACTTGAAAAATGATTGAAAGATTATTTTGACAATCATATATTTTAAAATAAATAATTATAATTTAATAATATAATTTAATTAATTTTTTATATTTTAAAAAATAATTAAATTATAATTATTTTTTTAAATATTAATAATTTATATTTTAAAAAATAGGCTCTATTACTTTAAAATATGAAACATCTCTAATCCCATACGGACGGTTTGAACAAATAACACGCAAAAGGACCACCACACGGGAATTTCATGCAAAGGGGTCCTCACAATCAGTTTCGCCTAATTAATATAGATGGCTATTTTTAAAAAGTCATTTAAAAATAATCTTCAATAATTTGATTTTAAATATGAAAACTTATACTTGAGAAGGTCCTTTTGATGACAAGAGGTTATTTTTTTTATATTTTAATTATTTATTTTAAAATAAATAATTATAATTTAATAACTAATCTTTTTATAATTTTAAAAATAATTAAATTATAATTATTTATATAAATATT
Organism: Nepenthes gracilis; assembly: GCA_033239525.1. Classification (NCBI taxonomy): domain Eukaryota; kingdom Viridiplantae; phylum Streptophyta; class Magnoliopsida; order Caryophyllales; family Nepenthaceae; genus Nepenthes; species Nepenthes gracilis. The sequence goes on along the minus strand of BSYO01000016.1, from coordinate 13,626,618 downwards.
AATTATTTAAATTATATATTTAAAAAAAAAGACTTTACCTCGTTATGAGATAGACCTTTTCTAGGGATTGAGGGGACATCCTTCTCCCATGTGAAGAAGGACCGTCCTTCTCTTAATTTGGGCTGTCGGTTATAAAATTTGACGATTATGTATTTTCGATGATTGAATTTAAAATTGAACGGCCCATATTATATTATCTGTTCAAAATGTGTGGACCGTCAGATTTTACATTCAACGATTCAGATAAGGAGAATGACGGTCCTTCTCCATAAGTAAGAAGGACGCCCTTCAGATCCCCTTTTCTAGTCCCTCCAGGACAATTTGGACAAATAACACGCAAAAGGACCACTCCACGTGAATGTCATGCAAAAGGGTTTCCCACAACCAGTACCGCCCAATTGATATGGTTGACTTTTTCTTATATTTTAGTAATTAAAAAAATAACATATTTATTTAATTAATATTAAATTGTTAAAATTTAAAAAAAAAAATTAAATTAATTTTTATTTTATAAGAGTAGGCTCTCTGAAGGCCATGCAAAATGACCACTAGACAAGACTTACATGCAGCAACCAGAAAGATGCAGAGATGATCCCATGATCCATGCATGCTTATATATATAATTTCTGGTCTTTTATCCCAATAAAGTTTTTTATTAATTTTATGATTTGGGCTCCACTTAATTGGGCCCGGGGTGCTGCACCCTGGCCCAATTTATTTTTCAAAAAATCATTTTTAAATTAAAAATATATATATTACTCGTTAAATTTATGTATAATAGTCATTATCAATATGCAAAGCGCTTGCACTTTAAATGTAAGGTGTATCATTGGATCAATGGAGCTTTGTTTTTCAAAGAGACAAAGAGGGTTATTTTTTAGATTTATGTTATTTATTGTTAAATAAATAATTATAATTTAATTATTTAAAAAATTAAAAATAATTAAAATTATTTATTAAATTATAATTATATATTAAAAATAGATAAATTAATTTTAAAAAATAATATATTTTATCTTTTTAAGAGATAAGGGTTCCCCTGTTCTGCGTAGCATCTCTCTTTTCACTGTCATAATGTTGAATATTTATGATTTTGGCTCCTCTGAAAAATTATATTATCAACTATTTTTTCTCTTTTTTTCTGATTTTAACTTTCTTATTTTTTTTTAAAAAAAAATTATATGTTAGATGAAATTTAACATATTTTTAATGCTAATATGAGTGATATAAAAAACTCCATCATTGATTTTTCTTTGATTTTTATTTTTTTAGTTTTTAAACCTCATGTACATACTGCCATGTATGTTATAATTTCAATTTTAATTAAATTTTACCTAAAAAAATTGACATTATATAAAAACAAAAATAAAACTTACTTATATATTATTAACATTTTGTTGCGTGTGGTATTCCAGTAGGTTCTGTTTCTAGTACTCATCATCCCTATGAATTGTCTTTCTTATTCCAGTAATTATCATTTTTCTAAATTATTATATTTGGCTTTATTTTTTGTGATTAGGAAGGAGTTTTAATTTTCTTCTATATTTTTTTCTCTGAGTAGATTTTAAAGAATAAAAAAAACAAACATAAAATAAAACAAAATAATTTTTATTTGTTTCCTACATTTGAATTTCAATGGTTTAATTACCAAAAACATAATTTTAATAGAAAATTGCATTAAAAATAATAAATCCTTGGTAAAATCATTTTAGGTCTTTAATATTACAATTATTATAGTTTTTATTATAGTTTTTCTTACAAACCAAACAAAGAAAATTAATTTAATATATATATATATATATATATTGTATTAAGCTTTCTAATTTTTTAAAATAATTTTTGCATGCATTATAAAATGGGTTGACCGGGACTAATTTATTTCACAATGTGGACGAAATTTCCAACACTTTGGTGATGATATATTTATTATGATTGGGTAGTTTTAAAATATTATTATATTTTCTTCCTTAATGACAAATGTTATATTAGTAAAGCTAAACACGTAAAGTCCGAAAGTGATATTAAAGATAATTAAGGGCATCTTTAATTTTAGAAAAATTCCTAGCAAACAAATTCTCTCGTATTTGAATACTCTATGTGGTCGTATGGGGTTTTATTTAATTTATAAATTTGCAAAAATACCCCTATTGTATATGAATTTGAGATCTCAACCCCTCTAAAAAAGAACCCCTAACAATCATAACCGTCCGATAAATATTAAATGATTGAGTTTTTTTTAAATTCAGTAGTCTTTCCTAACAAAACACACACACAAAATTGTTTAATCATATGATGTGTTTTTTAAGAAAAATTCCTAGCAAGCTAATACTCTCATATTTGAATAATATATGTAGTCATATGGAATTAAGGTCTTAGCCCTATAAAAAATGAATTAATTTAATTCTTATTAATCATAATTGTTTAATTAATATTAAATAGTTACGATTTTTTAAAAAATTAACTAATTTTTATTTTTTTAAAAAAAATAATATAACCATTCAATCAATATTAAATCGTTATTATTAAGAGAAGTTTAATATACTTTTATTTTATAAGGATAAGCTCCCCAATTATGATCATATGGGGTTTTATTTAATTTCCAATAGTTGCAAAACATTCCCATCATGCTTAGATTTAGAGTCTCAATTTCTTTAAAAGAGGAATTGATTTAACTTATTTTAATCACAGTCATTCAATAAATATTAGATGGTTAATATATATTTTTTAAAATAAGTAGCTTTTTATTTTTTTTAAAAAAATAATATAATTATTTAATTAATATAAGATAATTATAATTAAAAGTGATCGAACTAATCTCCTTTTATAAAAATTAAAATAGACCAATATAAAAATATATATCATTTAAAAATATCTGAAAAGTAATATTTTTGTAAAAAATACGTTATGTGTAGTTGAAAATGGACAGGTATCTGCCTCCCTACACGTCTTTTCTGCCAGCAAAATACGCAGCGGAGGAAAGTTCAGTGGGAGAGCAAAAGACAAGGGGAAGACAGATTCTGGAGAATGTTTTATTCTCACAGCTCGGTTACCTGGTCATCTTCGTCATAGCGATCTGCATCACCGAGAGGAAAAGCCTAATCGAAGATCCTCTCAACTTCAACGTCTTGAACATCGTCATCGAAGTCGTCAGGTGAGAGCGCAGAGCAGACGCAATTCTTTCAATTTTACTGCTTTTAATTCAGACATTAAATTATTTTGTTGATTAATTTTCTTCATTCTTTAAGTAATTGCAAATTAAATGAAAAAATAACAGTAACCTAAAAATAATAATGTAAGAACCAATCAATAGCTATTTTGATTTCACTCAATAACACGTACATTGCGGGAAAAATACTTAAATAAATAAATAAATAAATTTGCAGTGCTTACGGAAATGTGGGATTTTCAACCGGTTATAGCTGCGAAAGTCGGCTGAACCAGAAAGGCAGCTGCGTCGATAAATGGTACGGGTTCGCCGGAAAATGGAGCGGCCAGGGCAAGATTATTCTCATCGTCGTCATGTTTTTCGGACGACTGAAGAAATTCAACATGAATGGAGGCAGAGCCTGGAAGCTCCAGTAAATCAAATTTTCTTCGTTTCATGTAGCTCAATTTTTCTTCGTCGGAGGCAATAAAATTACTTGCCTTCTCTCGAGCATTATTGTCGGAGCTTTTATTTCATGGCGGTGTCACCGATTGAAGATAAATTCTAACCCTACAAGGAGGATGATCACATCCGGGGCTCCAAAAAATACTAACCAAATTTTATGATGCAAAATCGGGTCGATAATTTCTGCACGGATCCAAGACAATGAGGAGAGAATAACACTGGCCGTATAGGAGTAATGCTGCAACGACAGAGATATTTCACTAGGTTATTGTTGGGACACTAAAAATAATGGGCATCCTATTTAAGTAACTATGCCAACTATCCGTGTTAAAAAAAAGATAAATTTATAAGTAACATATACAGCCGTTATATCTTAAATGCTAGGATTTACAAACACTTAAATAACCAACGCAGCGGAAACAAACTCAAATTTATTAGTTTAATTGTCAGACATCGAATATCGTGAGAATATAAATAAAAAAAATAAACTAAATATACAAGATAATATTTAATATAAAAAATATTTTTTAACAAATAAAAAGTTATTAAATAAATTTTAAATAAATCTATTTTAAAATATCTGGTTACAAAAATAGCATATTCGAGATTCATTCATAATAATTTGTGTGAATAACCGGTTGAATACAGCATGTATCAAGAAACCAATCAACCATACGGTAATACTTTTTAGAATACATACAAAAACAATATAAGTTTAGCGAAGAATAAAATTCAAATAGGATCTCATGTCAAATATTTTTCTCTTATCTTTTTTTTTTTTCTTTTCTCTCTTCTTGTGAAACTTGTTTCAAATGATCTCAAATTATTGTTCTAAAAATTGCATTAAAAGATTTTATATCAGCATCTATATGTATTTGTTATTTGGATACACATCAAATGTGCACCTCATGCTGCATATTTTGTTCAGACGCTCTTCAACCTAGCAATCACTGCTATTCATGCTCATGTGGGATACTTGCGCGTGCTAATCGTAACTTTTGTTCAAATGAATTTCGTGTAAAAATTCTTGATAGTTTCAAAAGTAAAAAAAATAATATATCAAATAATTATGAGACTCACAAAAAAATAATTTAAAATCTAATACCAAAATTGTTTATCATTTACAAAATGATTATGATGTTGGAAATGTTATCCGAAATCAAGCATATGACTTTGTACACAATCTACTTGTTGCAAATCCCATATTGGGGAGCCAACACCACAAGGGTTGGCTTATAAGTTTGAGGAACTCTTCCTCTTGTCAAACCAATGTTTTGAAATTGGACTTTCTTCTTGAGTTTGTAATCATAACAATAATGTTCTCATTGAGATCGGACTCGACTCGGAGAAGGTTACCTGTTGAGGGTTCTGATAAAAAAAGACTATCTAAGGAGGGGTTGATTGAAAAAATCGAGTAAAGCGTCGCAAAATGAGAGTCGTTGAGTAAAATATCGTAGAGTGCAGCTATTGAGGTCAGCAGCTATCAAATGAAAAATGAATGTTACGAGTTTCACATTGGAGGGTCAGCTCCATAAGGACTGACTTATAAGTTTGATAGGCTCTTTCTTCTATTAGACCGATCTTTTGGGATTGGGTTATCTTTTTGGACTTCTACTTGCAACATTACCCATATAGGAGTGATGATATGGTTAATAATGGTATCACAATACAGATATAAATATATCAAATTTTCTACAAAAATGATTTATGAAAAGATGATTCAGATTTTTTGTGAGTTTTTTTTTTCTAATAAATTTTAATTGAAAACTATCTAAAAAACATCCTAAAAATGTTTTTTTCTTTTTCTGGGAGAAGCTAAGAATAATACTTTCTTTCTTCCAAAAAACATTTTTCTAAGATAAATAAAAAAGTCCAATCTTTACATAGTGTTGCGTCCTCGGGTTCTAGCCACTGTGCGGATGAAGATCTAAATGACCGTTCGAATCCTTTGGATGCACTTGGACGAAATCCGTGCAACATACATATAATCTGGTTAACTTTACTGTTCAGTGAATGTGATCTGGGAGGTGGAGAGAGAGAATAAGAGAATAATACACAAGATTTTATATGAAAAACTTTCTCTTGAATGAGAGAAAAAAATCACGGAATTCAGAATCTAGGAACTCGATTCACTATGATGTGTTTCGCTACAAGGAGTTTACCGAGTATACTCGAGTGCTTCTCTCTTCTTTCCTTTTCTCTATAATGGCTAGGCCAATGTAAAAATGTAGGATCCTTTGTTTGGCTGATAGTTGATGGATTTATAGTTGTTGAACATTTCATTGATAAGAGTCCACATGGAGCTGGCGTGTGTAGAAGGTCTTGCCGCCAACTCTGCCAATCAAGCTTGTCGTGCCAGACACGTTGCGTGCATGCAGGTTTGCTTCATGTGACGTCATTTTTGCAGTGATTAGGCGTGCTCTATAGGTCATTATTTTCTATTATGATTGTGTGTTGCAGAGATTGCTCATGTCCTACGAGAGTCACTTTTTGGGCTTGCGCTCTTGGTTGTCCTGGGCTCCCTTTCTTGCGCTCACTTTGCTAGGGATTCCTCAGAGTCCTCGTCTATGATGAAATCTCTTGGCCTTCATCAAGTTTGCGAATATTTTGGTAACAAATGTACTCGGGTTTCAACTAAAGGTTTGATCAGCGAGGAGTCTTCGGGTTTTCAGAGCTGTGTCATCTGATCCATATCCTTGGGGCTTTATTGGAGACTTTGATCTCTTATGATGCCCTTGAACCTTCCAAGTTAGTTTGTCTCTCGGACCCATTTGGCTCCATGAGCTCCTTGGGATGCTGGCCCAAGTTCTTGGGTTTCTAAGATCATCTTAACCTCTCGAACCAAATTGGCTCATTGGGCCTTTTGGAGTGTGGCCTCGAGCCCTCGGGTCTCTTTGGTTAATTTAGTCTTGACCAAATCAGCCTCTCGAGCCTTATGGGATGTGGGTCCAAATCCACGGGCCTCCAGTGCCAATTTTGTCCATTGGGTTAAATTAGCCTTGTAGGCCTCTTGAGGTCGTGGGCTTAGTTTTCGGGCGTTTTGGATGGGCTCTGGGTATCAGTACCTATCACTAACCCCTATGCCAAAGGGTCTGGGAACCTTGACCCTTTGGTATGTTCAATGTCCGTGAAAATATCTCAAGTGTTACGCGAACGTGTCCACCTCTAGATGCAACTTCGCGGCCTTCTCTTTGGTAAATACCCGAGGACGTCGCTTGAGAGTAAGAACTCTGGGGATGCTTTTGGAGACCACTGATTTGATCAAGTGGCTCAAGGACTTCTTTAGATAAATGTCCTGATACAATTGCCTGGGGATTTTCTTCGAGTTTGAGATGCTGGCACGTTCTGCCAACTGATCTCTGTTAACACATGCATCCGAGTCCATTGATGTCCTCGGGCATGGATGGAAACAGGGGTCTGGGGCGTGAGGACAGAAATGTCCGAGAGCACTCTGAGGCTCTTAGTCTGAGCAAAATGTCTGGGGAATCTTGAGGTCAATGGTCTGGAAAGAATGTCCGAGGAACTTTTGGATTTTAGGAACTGCTTGGCATTTCTAAGTGATAGCTGTCTTCGGGTATCTATCCGAGATCCAAAAATGCCACTGGGCTTTATGGGACCAAAGGCTCCGAAGATGGAACGTTCGAGAACTCCCTTTGAGTTCGAGAACTTGGTGCGCATTGCCACTTGGTGCATTGAAAGTGCACTAACCTTGCACATTAAGTGTGCGTCACTTCGCTGCCTTGGGAAGGAGGATGCCATCATTGCCCGCGTTGCATGGAAAGCTGACATGTGGCAAGGCACATAATACGCGTGCACTTTGAATTTTGGGTGTTCAAATTCCTCCTTCCCTCATAGTGCCCATTTACGTCTTTTATTGAAAGCTCCTACGTCTTCAGACCTTCTCTCCATTCTCAGCGATTTTCCTCTTTCTTCTCTTTGTTTTTCTTGTTGCCATTTCTTGTTATTCTCCGATGGTGCCAGGAGTAAAGGATTTTGTCTCTGCACTGATTCCGGCCGACCTCGAGGCCATTAGGGTGCGGTACAAGATTCTCAATTTGATGGGCATGTTGGTTCCTGAGGTCCACGAAAGGGCTTGCAGTCTTCCTGATGGTTTCGTCACCCTTTATGAAGTCCACTTTAAATGTGGCCTTCATTATCCTATGGTGCTAGAATTTTATGAGATGATGAAGGACCTAAAAGTCCATATTTTTAGGATTCAGCCGAATCTCGTCAGGTATTTGGTCTCGCTCTGTATTTTTGCGCGCTGCCATAAAAAGCTCTTTGACGACATGGCATTGAAGGCCATCCCGAGGTTTTTCCATACTCAAAATTGGATTGTGGACACCCCTTGCCCCGAGTTTCTTGCCCTCAGTGGGGGGGAATCCTGATTCCACCAAACGGTGGAAGGACAAATTCTTCTTTCTGGGCGTTCACAAGTACTGGGCCATTTTCAATTAGTGAGAAAACATGAAGTCCAAATTTTGTGAGGATTGCACACCTAATGAGCGGGCAGCTGTGAAGGACTTCACAGATTTACTGTTGGCCAATCTTAGCTCTTTCAATGAGAACAAGAAGAACAAGTGGCTGTGGCCTAAGAACTTGGCTAAGGCCAAGTGGGGGCCTCAATCTGGAAACTCTGGCGTCCATGTTGACCACTCATCTAAGAAGAAGAAGAAGAAGATTGTGCAGAAGAGTCGGAGGATAGAGGAACCGTCCGAGCGCCCTAGAAAAAGTCAGCGGACCGAATCCTCGTCTAAGCTTCCTGCTGTTCCAGCGGAGAGTTCCTCCTCCGGTGATGACTAGGCCATTATTGAGCACTTGTTCAGGAAGAAGGCTCTAGTCCGAGGAGCTAGTGATACTGGGCCGTCAGCAGCTGCGAGGCCTGCGAGTGGCCTCCTGAGGCCGTAGTCTTGCACATAGAGTCGCCAGTGGCTCCCCTTTTCTCTTGTGAGCCCGTGCCTAATATCTCCTCTGTTTTTACTGGTGAGGTCTCGGATTAGATGAATAATCCATCTGAGGACATCGTTGAGGAGCAGGCTGCAGGGGATGCTGAGGTGGCTCGGGCCGATGAAATAGTGGTGATGATTGCGACGTCATACTCTAAGACTGTTGAGGCCGAGGAGTCTGTTGCAATTGTAGAGCCTCCACACCTTGAAATCCAAATTTATAGTCTAATGATGATTCTGCCTGAGGTCCGAGAGGAGACCCTGGCCGAGGACGTTGCTGGGGTTCCGAGTACTGATGAAGTTGGGATTGGGGCTATAGAGCCTTCTGGAGCTATTGAGCCCCCAGTCTTCAATCTTGATGGAGGCGCTCCTGCGTCTGAGGCCAGGGTTGAGGTTTCTGTGGGGCCTACTACCGAGCCATTTGGGTCCGAGACTCTAAGAGAGAAGAGTTCAGCCAGCGGCTCGCTTGTTTCTCAGGTATCTTTTTATCTTAAGGCATTTTAGTTTCTTGCTTCCTTCCATTCATGCTTTAACGGCTTTACTTTTCTTTACAATTTCAAGATCTGGGCAAGAACCTTGGTCGGCTCATTGGCGGTGCCGTCCAGACTCTTTTTGAATTTGAGTCCCTAAAAGCCACTGGAGAAGCGAACCAACACTTGGAAGCTCAGCTCGCCGAGGCTAAGGGGAAAATTGCCTCCCTTGAGGACACTTTGAAGTTTCCATAGATCCAGTACCAAGCTTTTTCGGAACAGAATCTCCAACTAGAGGAAGTGCTAAGGATTTCAGTGAGGGCCACGGATATAGCGCCGACGCTGGAGGGCAAGTACTGAGACGACATTAATCTGCGCCGTCGAGTGATGAGATTGCTACATCCACGATTTTCCACGGCCGTGTTCGATCCTCGAAACGCTAATGCCACATGTTCAGGGGATTTGTATGGCTTCCTGGGAGGGGCGTTTCCCAGCCCTTCTTGGCCTAGGCGATCAAGCGATCCTCAACCTTCTGAGCAGCCGGGATTGTCAGGCAAGCAGGGCCTTCTGGCTCAGCCAAGACCTTCTGAGGGATAACTGTGGAGTTTCTTTTCTCTTCTTTCTTTTTTTACATATATGCATACTATTGTACACATATTAGGTGTATGAATAAAGGTCATACTATTTAAGTAAAAATGCTTTGTTTATTTTACTCGGACTGTTTCGGGTGTTTGGTTCCTTTATGACATGCTGCTAAAGAAAATTAGTCTTATACTAACTTAATGTCTGAATCTTTTGACTGTCTTAGGCAGAAGATGCTGCCTCTAGTCGTCACATATTTGTCATTTTAAGCCCCCTAAGTTTTTAGTCCAACCTTTAGAGTTGCTTGGCATTGTGTCAAGTTTTAAATTCGACCTCTTAAGTCGCTCGGATATAGTCGAGTTTCACGACCTATTTGGCTGCTTAGACATGGCTGAGTTTTAGATACGACCTCTTGGGCCACTCAGATACAACCGAATTTTAAGTACAACCTCTTGGGTCGCTCGGATACGGTCGAGTTTTAGATACGACCTCTTGAATCGCTTAGACACAGCCGAGTTTTCAGAACAAGTGAAAGGAATCTTATCCACGTGATTTAGGGGTAGCCTAGGTCTTACAAGTTAATGAGACGACATACAAACATTCAATGCAATGTAAGGCAGTAAATAAGTAAAAAGGAATTCCATTATATTAATAGAGCGTGTTATAGCACATCGGATGATACATTTCGCCTTATCTGGCTACTTATATATTCACTTATTGGCGGTATTCTTTGGGACGAGTGCCTAAGTCTAGGGGCCTCCGAGGCAAATCTGACCTCTTTGGTTAAATCAACTCATTGAGCCTCTTGGAATGTAGACTTAAGTCTTTGAGCCTTCTGGGTTGATTTAGACTCTTAGCCAAATCAGCCTCTCGGGTCTTTTAGGACTCTGGTCCAAATCCTCGGGCCTCTAGTGTCAATTTTATCCTTCGGGTCAGATTAGGCTCGAAGGCCTCGCGGGTTTAAGTTCTCTGTCCTCTTACCTGACTGTAGGTGTATTCGGCTACTCCTCGCTGGTACGTGGCTCTCCACAGCCGTGCCATGCTTTAAGCTTCCTCAAGCACGTTTAGGCTTTCTCAAAGCCTTTGCGCGCTGTCGCCCGAGTTGGTTCAGGGGATATCCTATTTATGACATTCCCTCTCTTGGCTAGTCTACTTCACCATCTCCTACTATTTCAAAAACTTATTCGGGTCTTTACAGGAAACAGCTGAGGTAACCTTGACTGATTAGCTTTTCGATCTCCACCTGCAATGTTTGGCAGTTTTCAGTGTCGTGACCTCGATGGTGATGGCAGTGGCAATACTTTGTTTGATCACCCCCATCGGGGTTCTTTAACTTCTTAGGCTATCTCAGAAACTCTTCATCTTGGATTCGCCTCAGAATGTTGGTCCGCAAATCGTTCAGGGGAGTCATGTTCGAAGGCTTGGACTTCCTTTGAACAGCCTGCACAGATTTGCGTTGCTTTAACAATCCTCGGGAATCCTAAAGGTCCCCTCTATATCTTTTCCCTTCCACCGCCCTCGGGTGGAAATCCTCTTCACCTTTAGGCCTCATTGCTTCACTGGCCCCTTCTCTTAAAATCTGTTTCTAGATCTTCTTAAGCTTCTTCTTCATTTGAGGTTGAGCCGCAGCTTTCTTTTCGTTGAGATAATCCCTCAACTCGCAAGAAGCTTGCGCAGTCTTTTGCTTTGCGTGGCTCCTTTCTTTTGCAAGGACTCCTCTATAAGAGGATTCCTCCTGAAAGGTACCCTCTCGATTGCAGCGAGATTGATGAGGATTTGGCCTTTCTGGGCCGCCTTCTTGGACCCGAGGACCCAAGTGACCTTCAAGTAACAGTGAGACTTCATTTCTCAAGGCAATCTGTGTCCCTGGGTCCTCGCGTTGGTTAGTTTGTTTCTTGGGATGCTTCTTTCCTTTTTTCTTTTTCTGAGACGTTGCAGTCTGAGAGGCTTTAGGTGGCATTCCTGTTGACTGCCCGTCCAACTTCGAGCAAAAAGTCTGCACGGCCCTTGAAGGATGGACGGTCGCCCATCCTGCTGCCTGTTCGGAGGCAGTTGCCGCAGGATGCCATATCTTGGACGGACGCGCTGGCTTGGGCTTGTGTGTTTACCATTTTTGTGTAAGGGGTTGAGTGTTTAGAAGGAAACACTGGACCTTTCATCACGTTTTTCATAGACGGTGTCAATATTGCATCCTTGGATTTCAACCACAGTGCGGATGAAGAACCAAATGACCGCTCGAATCCTCTAAATGCCCTCGGATGGAATCCATGTAACACAGAAAATCTGGTTATTTTTACTGTTCAATGAATGCGATCTGGGACGTGGAGAGAGAGAAGAAGATAATAACGCACGAGATTTTACATGGAAGACCCTCTCTTGAATGAGAGAGAAAAATCACGGGACTCTGAGTCTAAGAACTTAATTCACTATGATGTGTTTGGCTACAATTAGTTTATAGAGTATGCTCAAGTCTTTCTCTCTTCTTTCCTTTTCTCTATAATGGCTAGACCAATGTAAAAATGCAGGATCCTTCGTTTGGCTGATAGTTGATATATTTATAGTGGTTGAACGTTTTGTTGAGGGGAGTCCATGTGGAGCTGGCGTGTGCAGAGGGTCTTGCCGCCAACTCTGGCAATCAAGCTTGCCATTTCAAACACGTTGCATGCATGCAGGTTTGTTTCGTGTGACGTCATTTCTTCAGTGATTAAGCGTTCTCTATAGGTCATCATTTCCTATTAAGGTTGCGTGTTGCAGAGATTGTGCATGCCATGCGAGAGTTACTTTCTGGGCCAGCGCTCTCGATCGTCCTGGGCTCCCTTTCTTGCGCTCACTTTGCTAGGGATTCCTCAAAGTCCTCATCCATGACAAAGTCTCTTGGCCTTCATCAAGTCTGTGGATATTTTGGCAACAAATGTACTTAGGCTTCAACTGAAGGCTTGGTTAGCGAGGAGTTTTTGGGCTTTTAGAGCCATGTCCTCTCATCCATATCCTTGGGACTTTATTGGAGACTTTGATCTCTTATGATGCTCTCGAGCCTCCCAAGTTAATTAGTCTCTCGGACCTATTTGGCTCTTTGGGCTCCTTGGGATGCTAGCGCAACTCTTTGGACTTCTAAGACTATCTTAACCTCTCGAACCAAATTTGCTCATTGAGCCTTTTGGAGTGTGGACTCGAGTCCTCAGGCCTCTTGGGTTGATTTAGGCTTTTGGCCAAATCAGCCTCTAGGGTCTTACGGGATGTGGGTCCAAATTCATGGGCCTCTAGTGTCAATTTTATTCCTTGGGTTAAATCAGCCTTGTGGGCCTCTTGAAGTCATGGGCTTAGTTTCGGGGCTTTTTGGATGGACTCTGGGTATCAATACCTATTAAATACCCATTTCATACTATCAATATCAATTCATTTAAGATAGCTTGACATCCATCTAAAGACTATCTATCGGCCAAACTTCAATTATCCCATCCTAACTCCTCACCTTGCCCACGTAAGATCAAAGTGCTTTTTCTTTATGATTTTATTGACCGAGGTTGATATTTAAAAGTTATATTTATAAAAAAATAGATAAAACAAAAATATTTTAGAAAACTAAGACATCTAAACGTAGGTTAAAGAAAACTTTTATAAGAAAATTTAATTGTAATTAGAAAAATACATACGTACATAAAAAAACACACACACACACACACACATATATATATATATATATATATGAAAATATCGCTTACTATATATCGATATCAAATAATCCGACAATAAGAAAAAATTATGAATATCAGTGCATACACTGACATTTTTATAGTATTGGCTAATCTATTATCCTTAAAATATTATCTTTTTCGTATTCCTGTTCTTCTTATATTTTTCTTTTTTATTCGCTCAACTAAGGCTAAAATCACTCTCTATTTCATTTTTCAAATCAAAAAAAATTAAATCATACATAAAATCTTGATTTCATAATTTCAAACATAAAATTTGATTATAGTTGACTAAAATACCTTAAATATGTAAAACATAATTAAATATGATAAAGTTGGAACACTTATATAATCTTAATGGGCCTTGTTATGAATCTATAATGTCTACTTTTTAGCCCATTGAAGAATAGGTTATTTTTATTTTGTCTAACTTGTATAAAACTTAGTTTTAATGTAATTATCAAAAAAAATTATATTAAATATATATGATATTAATATATATTATTCAATTTAATAGATATTAATATTGTCGCGATAATTACTGATATAAGAACATAATTATTATAAATCTAAAAATAAATAAATCCGTGAGATTTAACAAGAAGAGAATATTAAAAATACTATAATAATTTATATAAGGAGACTGACTACTAAATTCTATATAGTTTGAATCTAAATTTAGGTTATATAAATTTCAAGGAATTAAACTCTCTTATTTGATTCTTGATACTAAACTTCCATCCTAGCTATATTGTTATTATAATTATTTTAAGTGGGCTCCTCATACTTGGAGGACTTATCTTAGTTTGATAATGTATAAACTCACATCCCAATCTGATGGGTGCACCAATAATAATGCCGGCTTAAAGAAAGATCAACTAAGCCCTATTGGGCGCTACCAACGCTTCTAACGGCCCAGATCGAGAGGCCCAAGGACGGTCAACATCAAGGCTGACTGGCCCAGACGGCGGCTTGTTCACAAACGGCCAACCCGGATTACTTTATCGGGCCCTTAGAGGCTTTGCAATAATGATGGGCCTATTCTATTCGTGCCCACAAATTCATCGGGTCAGGCCGCCCGCCGCTCTCTTCGCTCTCCACGGCGCGGCTAACAAGCCGACGGCCAACCTGCATGTCGACTGGCCCGCTTCCCTACATACCGGGCCCAAACGAGGCCCTTTCTACGCAATGGCCCGACTCACTGTGCCCATAGCCCAAATGGAATCCAACGACGACGCCTTCCACGAGGGCGGCCAACACTCACGCAGACGGCCAATCCCCGGCGCGACTGGGCCGCCTTTTTGCACAACGGGCCCCGAAAAGCCTTCCAACAAGAATCTGCCCGACCCGCTTAGGCCTTCATCACCATAACAAAGCCACCACGATCTTCTAAGGATATTCCACGATCTTAAAGGGAATATCAACAGGATTGGCGCCCTTCAAATAAGGAAGGCACCAGATCCTTCCAACTCCTTGCCAGCCAAGGAATCTCAACGGTAAGGAATGAAGCTAATTTGGAAAGTGGTTGATTGTCTCATAAGGAAACAATCCACCACAATGGGGCAACAGGCGTCAGCCTCCAGAAGGAAGGCCGGCCACAAATCACAATAGGGGTGATTCCTTCCAAAGAAGGAAGATCACCATCTTTGCCATAAAAGAGGCCCTGGATCCAGCATCCAAGGCACGCTCTTTTGAATGCTTACATTGACGCTTCCATTGAGACTCTGATACACGCTTTCTTGAACGCTGGGATACGAAAAAAAAACTCTCTCTCTTCAAACTCAGACTGAGACAGAAAACCCTAAGTGCTCTGAGAAACAAGCTCTGATTCCCAGCAGCCAAACTCTCAAGGACACTCCAACTCCAAGGCAACGAACGGGTCCTTACACACGTTCTCTGCCTTCCCACCATCCAGATACGAGAAAGGGCTTGCACCTTTCTGACATCTGGAACAAGACACTCCCATTCCTCTCTTTCATCGCATTCACTCTCTTTTCAGCCCTTCCATCAAGGTCAAGATCGATTGAGGCGTCGGAGTGTTATCGGTGGGATTACATCCCGCCGTTAACGCTGACCTCTCGTTTGCTTTAGTGGTGTGCAGGATTCGTACTTAGTGAACGGAGCCGGTTCAAACCATCCAGAAGAATCCGAATCTGTTCGAAGTCGGATCCAGGTACGCATCACAATCAACTAATTTTGAGTGAGCCTCATTATTAGCCTCCAAATTCAACTCATCATGGTGATTTTTAGGAGTTGTGATTATGAATTTTCTAAATAAAATCTTGATATTGCACTTTCTTCTTTAATCTCTAGGCCTTAACTATTATTGAAGGATTTTGGCCCAGAAGACTACTTAAATAATGGGATTTGTTGTTACTAATGAAATATTTCAGCTAGTGTAATTTTTTTAATTTTAATTAATGAGTCAGTTGTGATTTTATTTGAAACCATAATTTAGCCTTTAATAAAAAGGACAGACTAAATAATCAACCTTTCTCACAATTTGGCCATTTTAGCAATTCAAATTGATTCCTTAATCCGATTCATCCTATTAACTTGAATTGATTTAATAGTCATAATATTACTGATTTATAGTTTAATATAATCTAATTCCGTAAATTTAATTTTAATGTTATTATTTTATTACCATCACAACGTTCTCATATGAAAACATTGATACATATGTATATAAATATGTCATTATAATAGGATCCGTTAACCGCGTAATCTATAATAAGGATCGAAGGGGGCTATAAATATAGGAGTCGGGGATCCTGCTTTTTTTAAGAAGTAGGATCCTACTTCTCTAATCCACACCATCAATTTTAAAAAATTCAACGGTTAAATTTTAAATATTATATAATAACATATAAATAATTATTTTTATTAAAAATATTTTTAATATTTGATTTAATATTTAATAAATATTAATATTTTTAAAAAATAAATTAAAAATATAATTCTATTTAATATATTTTTTAAAATTTTAATTATTAAAATGTAATTTAATGATCTTATAAAAAAGTGTAGGATTCTACTTCCATAAGATATTTTCTTACTTAAAACCAAAAAGGCGAAAAGCAAGCGTTTATAGGAAAATACGACGCGTGTTGATGCAGATTCGGATAAAACGCGGCGTCTCCCGTATTGCAGCTTATGCCCTTCTGCGCTCTTTCGTCCACCAGTCCCCCTACTTCACATCTCTATCAGCAGAAGAGCACATCCTCTGCAGAGCCTGCATTCGTCTCTCTTCCTCCTGCCCTATCCTATCCGCCGTTCTGGGTTTCTTATCCTTTTTCTCATATTTTCTTCCAGTTTCTCCGTTCATCTATTCTCCGGCCTACATTCTACCTCTGCATCTCGCCCCGAATCCGGCGGAGAGCCATCGCCCGGGAGTCACCCTGTCATCCGCAATAAGAGGTGAAATTATCGCTGACAGCTTGATGTCAGAGGCATCACTTTTCGATAGAATGATGGTTCACCTTCGCGAAACTTGCAGGTAAAGTAGACAAGTACCTTGTAGCGCTAACCAGACGTGAACTGATTCATTTCCTAACCTAATTTCTCTCTTTGTTTATTGGACTATGAGGTATTACACTGGTTTTCCGAAGTATTCGGGGCCCTCACGCGTTATTCATTTCACATCAGAGCGTGAATTTGTCCAGATTCTTCATCAAGGTTATCCTGTGGTTGTTGCCTTCACTATACGGTAATTATCTGATGCTGTTCTCTATCTTTTTGTTTTGACATATTTTCTCCACATATTTATGTGCGCTTTGAGATCATGTTGTTAAAAATATAGGGGTAATTATACAGAACATCTTGATAGAGTACTGGAGGAAGCTGCCGCTGAGTTCTATCCTCATGTCAAATTTATGCGGGTATATTTCTTCCTCGTGACGTTGTCTCCGTCTGGATCGCCCATGTAGTGTATGAATGTAGGTTTATGCAAGCTTGAATTACATTGTGGTTACGGGAATTTCGAACATTCATAAGGGAAGTTTTGGAAACATAATTACATATTAGCTCGGTGGTTAGCTGCCTGCTTGTGTAGATAATGGGCTAGTTCAGTTTCCCTCAAATCCCCACTTCATTCATACTGTTTCATGTGGGGTCGGCTGCACCTGCAAATCCACAGAGTGAGGAAGGAATAGAGAGTTCTGGAAGAGGGAAGTGTGACAGAAGGGGGGAGAAAGTCGAGAAAAGAGGGAAGGAAGTAGAAGGGAGAGAGTTAGACATAGACAGAGAATAAGGGCAACTGAATCTTATATTCCCCATTCCTGTAGTATAAGAGTTATATTTATAGCATAGAAGGTAACAGAAAACTAAAATGGTTGCCTGAAGGGGAAAAATGGGCATATTTAGACAGGAGGCTGACTACCATGAGGATCACTGTTTTTCCACCAGAGGAAGGAAGATGAGTGATGAAGTCTATAGCAATGGATTCCCAAATCTTACCTAGAATTGGAAGTGGTTGCAGCATTCCTTGTGGTGCCATGTTGAGTGGTTTAACTTGCTGACAAACGATGCACTGTGATACATAGTTGCCAATGTCATCACACATATGGGGCAAATAAAAAATTAGCAGGTATTCTTGCTAACGTGTGTTGGAACCCAGCATGACATCCATTTAAATGATTGTAGTATTCTTGCAATATCAACTCTTGTAAGGCCGAATTAATTGGAATGAAGATTCAATCCTTATAGAGAATCAATCCATCCCAGAGTGTATAATGCTCAAAATCTTTTGGCCGGTCTTTTAGAGAGGCGAGGAAACTGGCTGAAGTTGGGTGCCATATGTAGTAATTGCGAAGAGCAGCTAGTAATGCCACCACAGGTTTGGATACTGAGTGTAAAGAATAGTAGGGGCCTTTTTGTATCCTGGACAGGGTATCAGCAGGGTCATTCTCTCATGTTAGTCGCAATCTCAAAATCAAATCCTAGCAATTTGGTGATCCAACGCTGCTGCTCAGGAGTGTGCACAGATTAAGTCAACAAAGCCTTGAGAGGTTGATGATCTGTTTGGATAATAAATTTGGTACCTAGGAGGTATTGGTGCCATTTCTACACCACTTTTGTGACAGCATAGAGTTCCCCGATGTAGGTAGAGGAGAGTTGCATTTTAGGATTGAGTTGCTTGTTGAAAAAGGCCATGGGTCGCCTGGACGTGCCCCCAACACCATTATGAGATGCATTGGTGTGTACAACAAATGGCTTAGAGAAATTCGGTAAAGCTAATACGGGTGTGGTCGTGAGAGCTACCTTGAGAGAATTGAAGGCTATCTTAGCTCCAAACGAAGGCATTCTTCTGCAACAACTGTGTGAGCGGCGCCAAGATCTATGCATATTGAGTTACAAACCACCTATAGTACCCCACTAGCTTGAGGAACCGCCGCAGTTGCTTGACATTTGCGGGTGTAGGCCATCTTTGTACAGCCTCAATTTTGGTCGGATCTACTGCCACTTGTTCTGACACGATATGATCCAAGTAAGCGTAGATCACCCTAATTTACACTTCGATTGCTTAGCATAAAAGGAGTTATTGCGCAAGATTTGAAGCACTTGCGTAAGATGGTGGAAATGCTTCTCCCAAAAAGGGCTATAGACCAATATATCGTCGAAGAAAACTAACACAAATTTTCGGAGCACTGGTCGGAAGATAGTGTTCATCTTCGCTTGGAAGGAGGAAGGAGCATCAGATAAGCCGAAGGGCATAACCAGGAATTTGTAATGCCCTTCATGGGTTTGGAAGGCTGTTTCATGTACGTCCTTGGCATGACCACGCAGCTGGTGATATCCTATGCGCAAATCCAGTTTATAAAACACTCGTGGTGCCATGTAATTCGTCCAACAATTCATCAACGGTGGGTATAGGAAATCTATCCTGGATTGTGATTGTATTGAGGGCGCAGTAATCTATACAAAAGCGCTAACTACCATTTTTCTTTTTAACCAGGAGGACCGGTGATGAAAAGGGGCCGGTGCTAGGCCGAATAATTCCCTCAGCCAACATCTCCCAGATCAGCTTCTCCATTTCCTCCTTCGAAAGTGGGGATAGCATTAGGGTTTGACATTCATAGGTGGTGTATTAGGCATTAAGGGAATGCGGTGATCAGTTGAATGCTGTGGGGGCAGGCCATGAGGGATGGTGAAGACATTAGCAAATGAAGAAAGGATGCGGCAAAGAGCAGATGAAACTTCAAGATCGCCAACATGAGGTAAATGGATGGAGACCAGGGAACAACAAAAGTGTCTGCTGGAGTGGCCTCTGTGACCGGTGTTGTAGTCAGTTGAAAATAGATAACGGTAGAATTGGTTAGGTCACTCCGTTGCGATTGACTTAATGTCATAGTAGAAATTATAGCTTTGTGCAACCCATGAAGGGTAAGCTGCGTGCCCCTATAGTTGAAGCTCATCAATAAGGCCCGAACATCACTGGACCAATAGACGCCAACCATTGGACGCTAGGTACCAAATCTGCTCCATAAATTGGCAATAAATATAGGTCTACTGGAAATCGAGTGGATCCTAGTGTGAGGATAACATTTGTACACAATCCTTCACAGTGTAATGAATCCCCATTGCCAACGGTAACATTGAGATGGTGAGACGGCTCTATTGAAAGCCCCAAATATTTGGCTAAACGAGTTTGCAAGAAGTTGTAAGTGGAGCCATTATCCACCAAAATGACCACCGAGTGACCAGAGATTGCTCCCTATAGCCGCAATGTGGTTGGAACCGAACGGCCTTCCCATGCATGGAAGGAGATAGTTGGGGTGCTATTCGGTGTTGGGGGTAAGAGGCTAACCCCGGAAGGCAATTTCGTTGGGGACTCCTAGATAGTGGAGTTGTCCTCTGAAGGTGGGGCTTCAGACTAGATAGGTCTTTCGTTGTCAGCAAGCAGACGTAAAAATTGTGGAGGTTTACACCAATGTCCCGGTGTGAAATGCTCTTCGTAGTTGAAACATAACCCTCGTTCCCGGCATGAAGCCATTTCTGCCGGGGTTAATTTCCTTATCGGCAATCTAGGTGGGAGATTTGGAGGTGGTGGAAGTTTTGGTACTATGGTGGAGGTTGGATTTGAGAGTTTGGTGAGAGGTTGTTGATGGAAACTGGGTCGGCTTGAATCAAGCTTCTCCTTTACTAATTTTGCCGTACCAATTGCTTCTGGTAGGGAAATGGGCTTCAGTAAGAGCAATTCCCTCTGGATATTGTCTTGTAACCTAGAGATGAAGCAATTCAGAAGATTATAGGCGGTGAGCCCTAGAGTTCGTGTGGAGAGGGATTTGAACTTAATCATATGTGTCGCCACAGTGGTGGCTTGTCGAAATTTGTACAGTATAGTTTCATGATTTAAGTAAGAGGATGAGCCAAACCGGAGTTCCAGATCTCGGGAGAAAAGTTCCCAAATTGAAAGTTGGCGAGTTGAATGCACCCATTGATTCCACTGCAAGCCAGGGTCATGTAGAAGACTGTAATAGTGAGTTTCTGCTCTAGTGGGATGCTATGGTATAGAAAAAATTGATCGATCTGGAATAGCCACCTGATCATGTTTTTGCCAGAGAAAAATAGGACTTCAAGTTTAGGCAAGCGAAGATAGGCTGAAATTGGGGCTTCGGATGGTGATGGTAGGAAAGCTGGTAGGTTTGAGAAGTGGTATCGGGAATAATAGGGGATGAAGGCGAAAATGTTGAGGGTGTAGGAAGTAATGGAGGATTTGTGGAGGGTAGAGGTTGTCGCTCAATTTGAGGTAAGGAATAGAGGATTTCGTTGAGGGATTGCTGGATTCATATCCGCATTGTTGGCCATTTCTGCCGTGTGTTGCTGTACTGTAGCCCCAACTTGCTTCAATTCCTTCGACAGTTCAATGATCTGCTCTTCTAGCACCTTGTGGCGAGTGGTGACGCCCTCTGCCATATCTCAATGAGAGCACCAGTGTCGCATGTGGCGTCGGCTACACCTGCAAATCCACAGAGCGAGGAAGTCATAGAGAGTTCTGGAAGAGGGAAGTCTGACAAAAGGGGGGAGAAAGTCGAGAAAAGAGGGAAGGAAGTAGAAGGGAGAGAATTAGATGTAGACAGAGAATAAGGGCAACTGAATGTTATATTCCCCTTTCCTGTAGTATAAGAGTTATATTTATAACATGGAAGGTAATAGAAAACTATTATGGAAAATAAAGAAAAAGAAAAATATAAAAGCATAATGTAACCGAATGTAATACTAATAACAGAATGTAATACTAATAACAGAATGGGTAGTTATGCTCAGTATGATGTATTAAATGTAATCCCGAAATTTTAGGGGTGGTCGGGTCAGTCTGGCACTCCGTTGTGAAGTCAAATGATCGGCAGGTGGAGCTGGTGGGCCCGAATCAATGAGGCCCGTTACACATACCTTTCAAGAAAAAAAGAAACTGAGGGAAGAAAACATGCTTAACATGTGATTTGGATTAGTGTATGGTTAAAATGTAATTCATTCGTCATAATTACCTGATATAGGAGGTTCAAAACACACGGTTAGTCAGACACCTGGAAGCTTTCAAGTTGTGTGTGATTCCATTTCATCTTTCTTCTCTTCTGGTTCTTGTATAGTAATATCAATGCATCTAGACTTTATAATATTTCAATTTTATTCTTGTGAGCTCCTTTTTTTGGCTAATTCACCATCATGAGTTTAATTTATATGATGTTCTGTTTTCAGGTTGAGTGTCCAAAATATCCTGGATTTTGTATGACGCGACAAAGAAAGGAATATCCATTTATTGAAATATTCCACAATCCTGAACAAGTATGCTGTGATCTTCCTTTGTTCTGATACTCTCCATTGATTTTGCATTGCTATCTGGAGCAGATTAAGTGTAACAAAAGATGGTTCCTGGGCTCCATTTCTGGAATGTAGAAACTGAATAAACTGGATAGCTATTCCAGCACTTATTTTCCTTTTTCTGTTCTGATAAGCTGGCTGTAACATAGCAAGTTAGCAACTGATTAAATTGATAATTTTTCTGTCATTCCTTTTCCCCCCCTTCTAATACATGAGTAATTATTTGTTTGAAATTAGAAAGAGATAGTGAGAGGATAATGAAGCTCCTCCTTCAAAATTCCCTTCCAAGTCCCCTTAATCCAGTTCATACGTACAGAATGATAAAGAAAGACAGTAAAATGGAAGAAATATGTTTTTCATTTTCTCTCTCTTTGGTTTTTTGTATTCTTTGTCTTTCCTTTTCCTTTTTTTTTTTTTATTTTTTTGTCCACGCTCACCTACTAGATATACTATACTTAATATAAAAGTGCTATTTGCCATAATGCTTCTCCCTTTTGGGGATCCTCTGCGTTTATAACATTGTCCTTAAAGTTCTTTAGAGGTTACTGAGAGACAACGGTTACTTCTAGTTGGAGGTGGATTGTAGAAATGAGAAAGAGATAACAGTTACTTCTAGTTGGATGTGGATTGTAGAAATGAGAAAGGGGGAAAAAGTGAACATTCAACTGTTATATGATGCAATATCCTCTACAACCACCAGTTTTCAGGGCCCATAAATAAGTAATGTGATGCTGTGAAACTTAGTGATTGCAAAGTGGTTTCATTATGACCGAGAGGTTATATGTTCGAATCACGGAAGTAGCTAATTTGTAATGCTGCTAAGGATGCATAGGATCCTCAAATCTAACGGTGTGGGACCCTCACATACTAGGCTGCTCTCTATGCGAATCTGTGGCAATTACCACTAGCGAAATAAGAAGACACCTAGAACGTGAAGATTCAGACAACTAAAACTGTTATTCTCTATTATCTTTCCCCCTTTGGAAATATTTCTGTACCTTGTTCTATTTCTGGAAAAGTATATTTCTGATGTTTTCTGTCTAATATGCTGCTTCCATCTGTCCATAATGATTGCTATGTTAGAACCAATGAAACTTACAAATGGGGAGATTGAAGTTTTCCCACGCTTTTCTTTATTGGAGCAGGTAGCTAACCAAGGAAGGGGTGCCGATCCAAACATTTCAAAGTATTCAGTGAAAGTTCTCCCAGTGAGTATTAAACCTTCTGACCGTGTTTGGATATGAATCTTTGCATTGTTGCATTTCAACCTGTAATTGCACATTTGTTGCATAACATAATTATCAGAATAAACTTATGGTATGATTTGGCTCTTCAGTTTCTTTGCTGAAAATTTGAGGAACTACCCTTTTATATGTATTATCTGACTTGTCTTTTTTGGACTCAAATTTCAGTTCAATTATGATGTTAGTGCCTATGGATTTAGAGAGTTTTTCAAGCGCTACGGAATACAAACATCAAGTCAGAAATAAATACTGGGTGAAGAAAATTGCTTTATACTTTTTGTATGTAAAACCATTCAGCTTGTTTGAGCATGTTGAAGAGGCAGTGAACTGTTAAGCTACTGTTTATTGGAATTTGTTGTTGCACTAGTTATTCAGGTAACCCTTCTGGGCTTAACTTTTTCATTCCCCTGAATCCCATTGACACCATTCTGCACTTCAACTTCTGGGGATCAGAATATCATATGAGAAAATTTCCCCTGTTCATAAACTTTCCATGTCAATGTTGAAATGTTAGTGGCCTGGCAAGATTCCTGCTGAAGTTCAGAATTTTTTTAACCAGTTATTTCCAAAGGATGAATTGGCTACCAATTTTCAAACACCCAACGGCTTTCGCCTCTTTCAGCTTCAGTTATATTTTGCCAGGCAGTTGCTTGCTGCGCTTGTCTGCCAAGGTTGCTGGTGTCCAAACTCCTGAGGGATAGAGCTGCTTGAGGTGAGTCATGTTAATTTCTCTCTTGTTAGCCCTCTTGAGTTCTTGGAAATAGACATTGTTATTTACCTTGCTCGTTGGAGTCTATACCCAACATTGGTTCTAGGACAGCGTGTTATGTATGAAGCCCACTTGTTGAAATTCATCCATTAATTTTAGCTATTGGAATGGGTGATTATTTGCCAGCAGTATATTATTTGAGAATTAATTTGTTGAGTGATAGCAACAGAGCATGTCACACGCAATCAACCAAAAACTATCTCATTAGAAAGCCGTTGAATAGCATGGTGCGACTTCCTTCGTAGTTGCATGATTACTGAACTACTTGCTGTTGTGTTTATTACAAAGTTGGCAGGAGTAGTGTATTGATCCCATTTCAAACCCTCTTTATGCTGTTCCTTTTTTTGAAAAGAAAGTTTGGAAAATCTGTTGAAGTTGGTTGTTAGCATGGCTATTGAATGTTGAATCTATTTTTTAATTGGTTTATTTTTTAGACTTATTGTTGCTTCTTCTATCTTCAATCTTGAAGATGTTCAACTTTTGGAGTTGTGATGCATTTCCTTTCGTGGTTTTTCAGTTTGTGTCTTTTGGGAGCCTCTGTCGTTTTATGAGTCTCAGCCATTCTGTACATGGCATTAGTGGCATCAATTAATTCAGAACTTAAATGAAAAACCATGTTTTGATCTAAAAGTTTTCAAGGTGCCCCCTAATAACTAACGAACGGCAAATGCTTTTCCTTTCATGGATTTTATTTCCATGAGAATTTATTGAGTCAATTCGTTTACACATCTTGCATTTAATGCCGTATTAAATTTTACTCCATGTATTGATATATGTAAAACAGATAATAGATTAGTTTCTGTCCTTCGTTGAATATTTTTCACGGCCACTTCACATGCCGGATTTACAGACTGTACTTTTTTAGCTAGTACATAAGAGAATTAGACACCCATAATCGGGGATCATATAATCTTATCACATGAAATGCACCAAAGCCAAAGCAAGTCACCCCAGAGACAAATAAATAAATTCTGAAATCTTTGGCGAATCCAAGAGAGGGTTTTTTGCACCTTCATCACAAAATAATTTAAAATCCCAACACACTTACTATCAAATAGCTGCCAAAAAGCACAAGCCAGAAAGAGTTTCCTCAGATGTTAAAAAAAAAAGGAAAATCAATGCTCACGGTATGAAACTTTTTCGATAGTAAAGTTGTCCTATTGTGATCTGAAAGTTACATGTTTAGTCCACAAAAATTACTTTTTTAAGAATAAACTTGTATACAATCTGTTATCTTGTGAGCATGAAGATACATGTAGAATATATCCAATGTGCGATAATAGGACAAAGCCACAATTGTTAGCCAAACCAGAAAGTCATTGCCATCTTGCTTCTACAGGCCTCTCGTAGAACCCTGGCCAAACAGCGTGATGTAGTAAAAAGAGTCAAAAGCGTTGGAAATCACGCCCCTATGGAAGTCTTGTTGGATGGAAGACTTGCGCGGAGTAAAGATATGTTATTTGTATAGAATAAAAGGAAGACATTCCGGTCAATATTTCGGTCAACAAAGTTGATCGGATTCTTTATGGACGGTTAACAAGGGTGTTGACCGGTCTTATGGAAACACGGACGGAGAATCGTTAGCTGCCCGTTAGAAAATCCAGAACAGCACCAACTCAGAAGATCCTCTGGAGATACGTGACCTCAGACGGTTGTGCAGGAGCCAGGTTTTGGACAGGGCATATTCATATTGTTAGAAAGGACAAATCCTGTCCTCGTGTATGGAATATTACTCCCGATGTCTGGGGTGAAGATAAAAGTATATTAAAAGCAAGTATTATGACTTGCTTGTGAGCTGTGTGTGTGTGTGAGAAAGTTTGTGCGGTGTAGAGAAAGAGAGAAGAAAACTGTGAAGAGAGGAGAATGAAATTTTGTAAGCAACCGTAGTGTGTTTTGCTTGTACTCTATTCTTCGTTTTCTGTTCTTTTCTACCTGTGTAACGAGGAAAACTACTCCCAAATCTCACATATAGTGGAATTAGTTTGTAGACAGATCGTCCCGTGATTTTTTCCTTAGTTGATAAGGGTTTTCCACGTAAAATAGCTGGTGTTCGGTTTTATTCTTCTTTCTCATTCCTTACTGTGTCATTTGAGCGGGAAAGTCAGACGCCCTCTTTCCCAACAAGTGGTATCAGAGTTAGGTTTCGAACTCTGTTTAAATGGCGTCATCGTCGTTGAAGAATCTGCCGTTCAGCGTTGAGTAGTTCAACGGGTAGGGCAATTTCATTCTTTGGCAAGAGAGAGTGAAGAATATCCTAACTAGAGAAGGGACAGTGAAGGCGTTGAAGAAGAAGGAAGAAAAGTTCGTAAATCTGATCGATGATGAATGGCAAAACAAAAGAGATCTTGCAAACTGTACCATCAAGCTGTGCTTGGTGGACAACTCTCCAAGATTTCTTGGTTTGACTGATCCGGCATAGGTTTGGAAGAAGTTGGAGAGCCGTTATAAGTCTAAGTCTATGACAACCAGATTACACATAAAGAAGCAGTTTTATGGCTTACGATTGCCGGAAGGAGAGAGTTTTGAGAAATACTTGGACGAGTTTAACCGAATATTGACGTAGATGTTTGCTCTTGTGAAGAAATCAAGGAGGAGGACAACGCGTTAGTTTTACTGGCCTCTCTATCGGCCACCTATGATCATATCGTCACAGCACTACTGTTTGGAAAGAATACTTTAAGGTTGGACGAGGTTATTACCTCTTTGCTCATGAACGAGTCAAGACGGTCACAAGGGACCTCGTCGTCCCCTCATTATGAGGTACTGATGACCGAATTTAGGGAAATAAGTAGAGGTCGCAGCCAAAAAACAAGAGAAAAAGGTCACAGCAAATTACGGTTAAGGTACCAAAACCTTGAGTGCTATCACTGTGGTAAGAAGGGTCATATTAAGAAGCAGTGCTTCAAATGGAAGTGCAAGAACGCCGAGAAGGAGAAAGGTAAAAAGGGACGTAGTGAGGACAAGTCCTCCGTCTCAGTAGTCACTGGAGGCGATCTTTTGTTGACATGTGAAGGGGACGTGATAAATCTGACAGATAAGGAGTCTTGCTGGGTAATTGATTTTGGTGTACTTTACATGCCATGTCCAGAAGGGGATTGTTTATATCTTATATTCCAGGAGACTTTGGAGTGATTAGGATGGATAATGAAGGAACATTTTCGGTGGTAGGTAGAGGAGATGTTGCTTTGGTCACAAAGAATTGGACAAAACTAACGCTGAAGGATGTACGTCATGTTTATGATATTCGGCTGAATGTCATCTCAACCGTTCGACTAGATGACGAAGGTTTCTGCAATACCTTCTGTGAAGGCAAATGGAAACTGATCAAAGGATCTCTTGTTATAGCAAGAGGGAAAAATAGCTCCGGTCTATATGTGATGAAGGCCTCTGCAGTAGCTGAAAACGTCAACGCTACAATCTGTAAGGAGGCAGTGGATCTGTAGTACAGAATGCTGGGCTACATGAGTGAAATGAGTCTGTCTCATCTGGTCAGGAAGGGCCTGATCAATGAAATAAAGGAGGACGGATCAAAGTTGTATCCTCATTGCTTGACCGGCAAACGGAGGAGAGTCTCGTTTCATGGAGACCAATCCGCCCCAAAGGCAGAAGTGCTAGATCTCATACACACAGATGTGTGTGGATCATTTAAAGAAAGGTCGATTGGTGGAGCCTAGTACTTTTTTTCTTTCATTGATGACTGTTCCAGAAAGTTGTGGATTTACCCACCGAAAACCAAGGATCAGGTTTTTCATAATTTGAGCAATTTCATGTTTTTGTGAAGCGTCAGACAGGAAAGAAACTGAAGGCCGTCCGAAATGACAACGGCGGCAAATACTTGGGATCTTTTGATACCTATTGCCGGTCATGTGGTATCAGGCATCAGAAGACACTGCCAAAGTCACCACAATTGAATAAAGTGGTAGAACGGATGAATCGTACACTTCTGGAGAGAGTACGTTGCATGCTATCGGAAGCCAAACTTCCTACATCCTTCTAAGCTGAGGCACTTAAAACGGCGGCCTATATCATAAATAGGTCGCCCAGTAAACCTTTGATGGGAGAAGTGCCGGAAAAGATACGGACTAGCAAAGAGTCGTCCTATGATCATTTACGGATGTTTGGGTGTAAAGTATTCGTACATGTCCCGAGAGACGAAAGGACAAAGTTAGAGCCAAAGACGATGCAGTGCGTCTTTCTGGGCTATGGGGAGGATGAGTTGGGCTATCAGTTCTATGATCCAATTATTAGAAGACTCGTCCAGTCAAGGGACGTAACCTTCGTTGAAAATGAGACGATTGAAGACATTGGCAGGAAGGCTAAGTGTGATGATGAGTAAACGGACAAAGTAAGTATTGAAGTTGTCCGTCCGGCATCATTGGAATGAGAGGATCATGGCCCTGAGATGGTTGAGGATAATGAAGAGGAGATCATGGCACCGGATAACACCATGGACGGAGTCATCCCTCAACCGGGCGGGAATGTTTCTGTTAGATGATTCTCACGTAACAGATGATCGTCCGTCTGTCTATCGCCCAATGAATACGTCATGCTTACTGATGCCAGAGAGCCTGAGGACTATAAAGAGGTTATGAAGGGCGAAAGCAAGGAGAAATGACCGGAAGTCATAAAGGATGAGATGAGTTCTCTTTATGAGAATCGCACTTTCGACCTAGTTAAGCTTCCTAAGGGGAAGAAGGTATTAAAGAGTAAATGGGTCTTCCGGTTGAAAACAGATGAGAACACCAAGGAGCCTAGATACAAGGCACGGCTGGTGGTGAAAGGTTTCGGTCAACGGAAGGGAATTGACTTTGATGAAATCTTTACTCCAATAGTAAAGATATCCTCCATACGAGTCGTACTGGGTTTGGCGGCCGTCCAAGACCTTGAGGTAGAGCAGATAAATGTTCGGACGGCTTTCCTCCATGGTGAACTTAAAGAAGAGATTTACATGGAGCAGCCGGAAGGGTTTGAGGTTAAGGGAAAAGAACTTGTCTGTCACCTGAGAAAAAGTCTGTATGGTCCGAAGCATGCTCCTCGGTAGTGGTACAAAAAGTTTGAATCGGTTATGGCCCGTCAAAGATATCGGCGGACTACTCGTGATTACTGTGTATTTGTACAGAGGTTTTCTGATGATGATTTTGTTATCCTTCTCCTATATGTGGATGACATATTGATCGTTAGACGCAACAGTACTCGGATAAAGGAGCTGAAAGAGAACTTGGGCGGTCATTTACTATGAAGGACTTTGGATCGGCGAAGTAAATTCTGGGAGTTAGAATTATACGCGATCGAAAGGTAAGAAAGTTGTGGCTGTCGCAAGAAAGCTATATTGAGAAGGTACTCTAACAATTTGATATGGACAAGTCAAAACCTGTGAGCACACCATTGGCGAGTGCTTATAAGTTAAGCACTCGCCAATGTCTATCCTCAAATGACGAGAAGAAATACATGAGAGGTGTGCCGTACTCTTCAGCTGTGGGAAGCCTGATGTATGCTCTGGTATGCACTAGACCGGATATAGCTCATACTGTTGGGACAGTTAGTCGATTTCTATCCAATCCAGGGAAGGAGTACTGGTTTACAGTGAAGTGGATTCTGAAATACATCTAAGGAACTTCCAAGAGGTGCCTGTGTCTTGGAAGCGATAAGCCCCAGTTGGTTGGCTACTCGGACGCTGATATGGCCGGAGACATAGATTCGCCCAAATTTACTTCAGGTTACTTGGTGAAATTTGCCGGAAGTGCAGTCTCTTGGCAGTTCAAGCTGTAGAAGTGCATGGCCCTATTCACTACTGAAGCTAAATATATCGCAGTGACAGAAGTTTGTAAGGAAATGTTATGGATGAAGGAGTTCGTTTAAGAATTGGACATTGAATAGGAAAGATATGCGGTACTCTGTGATAGCCAGAGTGCTATTCATCTATACAAGAACTCTTCACTTTATTCCAGATCAAAGCACATTGATGTGAGATATTACTGGGTAAGAGATATATTTGAGGATGATCTACTGTCATTGGACAATGTTAGCACTGAAGAGAACGGGGTAGACATGATGATTAAAATTCTACCAAAGGGAAGAATGAGGCATGCTGCAAGATAGCTGGGCTAACGGATTTAACTTCCTCACGGTCGTGAGGGGAAGTTTGTTGGAAATCACTCCCGTGTGGAAGTCTTGTTGGACGGAGGACTTGCGCGGAGCAAAGATGTGTTACTTGTATAGAATAAGTGGAAGACATTTCGGTCAACATTTCGGTCAACAAAGTTGACCGGATTTTTTTATAGACGGTCAACAAGGGTGTTGATCGGTCTTATGGAAAACGTGGACGGAGAATCGTTTGCCGCCCTCTAGAAAATCCAGAACGGCGCCAGCTTAGAAGATTATATGGAGATACGTGATCTCAGACGGTTATGTAGGAGCCAGGTTTTGGATAGGGCATATTCATATTGTTGGAAATGACAGATCCTGTCCTCGTGTATGGAATATTGTCCTCGATTTCTGGGGTGAAGATAAAAGTATATTAAAAGCAAGTATTGTGACTTGCTTGTAAGCTGTGTGTGCGTGTGAGAAAGTTTGTGAGGTGAAGAGAAAGAGAGAAGAAAATTGTGAAAAGAGGAGAGCGAAATTTTGTAAGCAACCGTGGTGTATTTTGCTTGTATTTTGTTCTTCGTTTCTGTTCTGTTCTACCTGTGTAACGAGGAAAACTGCTCCCAAATCTCACACATAGTGGAATTAGTTTGTGGACAGATTATCCCGTGGTTTTTTCCTTGGTTGATAAGGGTTTTTCACGTAAAATAACTGGTGTTTTGTTTTCTTCTTCTTTCTCATTCTTTACTATGTCATTCAAATGGGAAAGTCGGACGCCCTCTTTCCCAACAAAAAGTCACGCCGTTGCGATCCTTGCCCCGATCAAAAGTCGAGCTACTTTGCCACCCCCTGCTATACTTACGTTGCATTAGCAAACCCTAAAGCGTGATTGGTGTCCCCAGCGAAGGACCGAGGCCTAGAAGAATACATTTGTACTTATGAGCTGTTAAAGTCTTTTCATATTTTTAAAAATGGGGATTATATCGTAATAATTTAATTGGCTAAAATTATAAAATGGGTCCACAAATTTAACGAGGGTTTGTAGTCTTAGTTATCAATGTTGTTAAATGAAATCCTCTATGTTGAGAAAAGGTGGAGATAAAGAAATTAATAAACCCAAACAACATTCTTTAAGGGTTTGAAAGACGCAGAGCTCTATTGGTCACGTAAATCACCTTGATTAGCTCCTTAGCAGTAGTAGTTTGAAGCGTATATTCCCTTCGAATGCTTCTGGCCCATTGTGAGGTGAAATGTCTATATACCTAATGAGAATCAGGTTGTTTGTCCTATTTGATAGTCATATTTATCAAATTAAAAATTTATCTTGTTTAGTCCACATATATATTAATATTATAAATAGATATAGCAAAAAATTAAAAATTTAGACCGATTAATTTTTTAGCCTTAGCATTGTCATGGGTGGAAGTATTTATTTTGGGTCGGAATATAAATTTGTTAACAAATATGCTTTTTGTAATTTTAAATAAGTATTAAGTTAAAAAAATTATTTCAATATGTTGTATTTTCATATGATAAATAACTTTTTATATAAATGTTTTTAAATAAATATATATTATAATATTTTGAAGTAAGTGTTATTTTTTAAAATATTTTATATTTTAGTTATTTTTTAAATAAAAATAAAATTTTTTATTAAAAATATTTTTAAATAAAAAAAAAGTATGCATTGCTCTAAATTAGTCTGATTTTGATTATAAATGGATGCTATTATAATTTTTGAGCTGGTTGATATTTGATCCGGCTTGAAGTTGATTTTAATGGGGTCTGTAATTTATACATGGTTGATAGTTTTTGAAATATTCACCGCATAAAAAGAGAATAATATGGAACAAAATAACTAAAAATAAGGGTGAATATGGATTGGTTTGGTGTGGATTAAAAAATAATTCGTAATAAAGTTGTTGTATATTATGGTTTAAATTTTTATCAAATCAAGTTAAACCGTTTCTTGAGGTAAGTCATCCAATGGACAGGTTGGTTTGAACGGTTTATGCGGCTTGTAATACTAAGCCTACGAGTTTAAAATTCATTTGTTTAATATAATATAATATAATATAATATATATATATTAAAATAATTAATAATATTAACATATTAATAATATGTGTTAAATAACATAGCATAGAAATTTACTAAAAATATGACATTTGTCAATAATAAATACAAATATCTAATAGTTCAAGTGATATTTGATGGGTCTGTCACCTATGGGTTGATCTAGATGCCGAAACTTATAGTGAAAAGGCTATCCAAAAGTTGTAACTTAGGAAAAAGCCCCTGCAACTTAAGGTCCGAGATTGCACAGTTCATGATCATCGGCTGAAGTATGGGTTGACTCAACAGCTCGCCATGAACGGCCCATGATCTTTATTTCGTATGCTGAGGAAACTTGTCATAATTGGTCAGTACAAATTTGAAGTGTATTTTGAAAATATTCGCCAATGATTTGCATGATCACTCCCAAGGCGATCTCAACATCCCTAGCGGAGATCACTTTATTTCTTTGCCCAAGCACCGTAACGACTGCGCTTGCGACCTTATCAGTTTGCAAAAAAAGACAAAGGTCAGTAACAGCAAAATTAAAGGTAGGGTGAGTTATAAAAGTATACCTGCCAGATCCTTCGCACCGGTCTTACTGGCGTGACATGCGGCCTTAGCTTCGGTGACGAAAGACTAGAAGTGGACCCCTCTTGGGCAGGCCTGGCAGTGGCCTTCCACCGCAGCTCCTCCGAAAGGTCATCCGTCTCTGTTGGCTCATCAAGCGCAGCAGGTGGCTCCAAAACCATCTCCGACAGCTTAGTCTGTAACTCCACAACCGGAAACTCAATAGGTCGCTCCAACGGCTCAACTGATGGCTCCCGCAGCTCACTAGCTAGCACAAGCATTTCAACAGATGGCGCGAGAGCCAGTTCTTCCGATCGAGGTTGTCAGTCTGACGTCAACTCCACCAGTGCAGGCTACGCCAAAATAACGACGCCGCTTGCCCTGGCGCCCAGCATGGTGTCGTAAGCCTCTAAAATCAACTTAGCTTAAATCCGAGAGACACCGCCCATTCCTGCAAGGCGCCCAATGGCCACATAGTCTGGCCTTGAAGATGACGAGGAAGGCGCCATCGTGGAAGCCTTCTTTTTCTTTGGACTAGTGGGAGCAGTATTAGGAGAACGAGCACCTATAAGCGTGGCTCTGGTCCTCTTCTTCCTCCACAGGGCCTCCAATGGAGGAGCCCTGAACTTCTGAACTGGGGAGGAAGGCTCCCATCGTGCTGTCCTGGTTTCCTCTCGAGAAACCGGTAGTCCCTCCTAAAATCCTCAAGGTTCTCCCTCACCAGTCCAACTCATCCGGTCATGGCAACAATTTCCTCCTTCCACGGCGTCCCGGTGAAGGCCTACGGAACCTTGCCCCAGTCTCGAGACAAAGGCCACGGCTCCGCGACGCGAACGAAGAAGAAGCGAGCATTCCTATTCTTCAATGAGTCATAGTTAATATGGGTAATCGGAAGGTCTTGAGGAGTCAGAGAAATCCAATCCGCACTCTGAGTAAATAAGTTAATCACTCTAACAGCGTCCATATTCATCATGCGAGAGTGATGACGGATGAAGATACAAATGGAACACAGATATCTCATGGTATTGGCATGAAACCAAGCGATAGGCACCCGGAGGGCGACGAGGATGTCCAACAGCTCCTAAGGGACTGAAAAACGAAGCCCACTCCTTAAATGGGCTTCGTAGATGGTAACATATCCTTCAGATGGCAGGAACGCCTGTCCTCATTCCCAGGAACTTGGAAGGCAATCTCCTTAGGAATGTTGTATTCCATGTACAACTCCTTCACGTCATTTTCTTTGAGGATCGAAACAATATCAGTAATAGAGAAAGCTATAGATGTGGAAACAGATGAGGCAGTAAGATACTTAGGATTTTCAGGCCAGGAAAGATGAAGAAAAGTGTGAAAATTTTCAAAATAAAACGGACGGGCAACTTAGAGACCAGTGTGAACACAGAGCTTACTAACCGCCTTGTAAACGTGCACCATTATTGCTGCCACGTGTCATTTCACGAAAGGATGCCATCGAATTAGATCCTCTAATGTATTAATTATCGGGATCTTGAATTCATTGCATTTAGACACGTGGTCGCCTTTTAGTCTGGCAGGCCGGCTAATGATGGCATGTCAATCCAACTCCCACAAGTCTTTCGAATTTGACTTAGATGGTCAACAAATCTGGTCAACATTTTCTTCAACAAGCTTCCCGAATTTTGGCCTGGACGATCAACAACCCAATCAATGTGCCCTTCCACAGTTCTCCGGAGTTTGACCTAGACGGTTAATTAATCCGGTCAACATTTCAAAAGCACGCCAGGCTTCGTGCTAGACGGTCAACAACTCCATCATCAGCCCAGTAGACCTTAATGGACGACAGCCAAACACTTTTCATCATGAACATGTTGGAGACTAGAATTCAGACCACCAACATGGTGGGCTAGTGATGGGTACGCTTATAGTGGGCTGACCCAATATAAGAAATGGTTCATATCCACGAAGGCCCATATGCGCGCTTGGATAGTTAACGTCAGGCGTTAACTGGATGAGAGGCCAAATTGGGCAGCCAACATGCTCTCCATGAGAAAGTTAACATTTTTGTTGATCGAAAGTGCTACAATAAGTTTGCTTAAGAGAGCAAGCCTCACTTGGGTTAGGCCTAATTGGGCCCACTCCTCCGTACACGACCAACAACGGTTATCTTTCCTGATTTCGTGCCTTTTCAGAAAACAATCTTCACTGTAACGGGCGCCAATAGATTCTGCACACGTCCCATGACGAAAGCGCCAGATTCTCTTTTCCTGCCAACTGTAAACCCTAACAGTAACATGATACAAAAGGAAGGCAAGTAATCCTGAGAGCCGCTGCCAGCCAGAAAAGGAAACAATCCAAACTGATTGCTGAAATCAGGCCATCCTGCCAAGGAAGGTCGCTTGTAGGGATCATGCCTTCCTACCCAAGGAAGGTTGCCTAACACTTCATCTATAAAAGCCTATGGAGTCTCCACTTCGGGGCATACTGACTTCTAAACCTACAAATACTCATTGTTATAATCATACACTCGTTATTCAGATTTCAAAGGCACATTTCTTTTTTAAGACTTTCACGGTGCTCAGACAGTTCTTCAAACTCTCGCACTTACAGAATTTAGACTCGCCATCTCTCTCACAACGTTCCTTGCAAACATGGGGCTGAGGGACTGAGTTGCTCACGAGCCACGAGAATGCCTCCCACGTTTGAAATGAAGCACTCATCTCGAACACTCCTTGTCTTCTCTCTCTACTCTCATTTTCATTTCCTTTCTTAAAAGTCGAAAGCCGATTTCTGACTTGAGTGTCGGAGTATTTTTGGTGGAATAATATTTCGTCGACACCTGACCTCTTATTTGTTGTAGCGGTGTGTAGAGTCTAAACTTGATAAACGGATCCAGATCTAGACAATAAAGATGATCCAAATCTATTCAAAATTTGGATCTAGGGACGTATCAAGTTTGAATATATACTTGTGAGTCAATATTATTGAAAGACTACTTAGAATAATTATGTCTTTGTTCAAAAGTTTTCGAAAAACAACTTAGTCATTCTTCTACCCTATATAGATGACATACTTATTGTGGGACAAAATGGCTTTTGGATTGCATAATTGAAGAAGCAGCTTGAGAAATCTTTTGCTATAAAAAATTTGGAGCCGACAAAGCAAATTATTGGTATAAAAATATATTTTACGATAAAAAAATGAGAAAATTATAGATGTCCTAAAAGAGTTACATTGAAAAGGTGCCTTATCACTTTAATATGAAGATGTCTAAGCTGGTAAGCACTTCTCTAACCAACCATTTCAAGTTGAGCAACCAATAATGTCTTACTACGGATGATGAAAAGGTAAGTATGAGACACGTTCCTAACTCTTAGAGCATAGGTAATTTGATGTATACAATAGTGTTTAAGAGATTGGATATAGTTTTTGCAATTTGAACTGTGTTAGCCGATTTCTTTCCAACTCTGGAAACAAATATTGGTCTGTGGTAAAGTGAATGTTGAGATATGTTCAAGAAATTTTTAAAATGTGTTTGTATTTTAAAAATAACAAGCTGCTTCTAATTGGATATACTGACGCGAATATGACCACCAATATTGACTCTTAGAAGTCCATCTTGGGATATCTAGTTATATTCATGAGAGAATCTATTTCATGGCAATCTAAATTACAAAAGCTTATTACTCTCTCTACCACCGAAGCGGAATTTATTGTGGTGACGAAGGTAAGTAAGAAGATGTTATTGATGAGAAAATTCATCAAAGAATTTGGCTTCAAGTAAGAGAAATAAATACTATTTTGTGACAATCGAAGTGCCATATACCTTTGTAAAAACTTATTATTTCATTCTTGATCGAATCATATTAATGCAAGATATTATTAGATGATGAATGTTATTGATTCGGAGTTACTAATATTGATAAGGTCAGAACCGCGGGGAATGAGTTTGACATATTGACCAAAGTGATACAAAGAAAAAAGTTTAAAACTTATCAAACTATAACCGGGATGGTGATGGTCTCCACAAGGTTATAAAGAAAAATTTGTTAAATTATAGGTCACTCCATTGTGAATTTTATACCAACTTGATATATCATTTACTAGTACACAATGATGCATATGCCTTGACCTAATTGGGGAAAAATTATTGAGTGGCACATGACAAACGTATGAGTAATGTATGTGCGCAAATCTTTCATATTATTGGTGCCTAAGGAGCGTTTGAGAGGCGCACACGCGCTATTTGTCTAGATTGGGTGCTTGAAAAGCACCCAAGGGGCGTATAAGTGAAATTTGTCCAGATTGTTCTGCGCCTGATACATACTCGAGGGGCGTTCGAGTGCCAACTGCACAATGAGCTCATACCTAATGCACATTTAATGAGCGCTTATGTGTCATTTCTGATATAAATTTGTCCTAACGTGATTTTAGGATAATTTAATGCGGTTTCTTAGACATTAAACGCCAATACAATGAAAAAATGAAGAAAAAAGAAAGAGAATAAAGAGAAGAAGAAGATTTGTTCATTTGTTTGAATTTTGAATTGTGTTTCATTTTCACTGATCTAGAGTAAGTTGTTTTTATAGTTGTCAGTAACATTTTATCGATAATATTTTTTTTTATTTTATACTCTTCATTACTCGAGCTTATTTATTGTAAAGTATTGTATCCTTATATTTAATAAAATTTTTTGTAATAAAAACTCTCCGCCTAGTGGATATTTTTCGAACATATATCAATATTGTTTTTTCCCTTATTTAAAAAGAATATAGCAACGTTGTTTATTCCCTTATTAAAAAATTTTCTTTTTCACGTAAAATCTTGTATGTTTTATTATTTATTATTATTATTATTTTATTATGTATTATCGATTCATCTCTTCATGGTTCAAATAAGAGATTTGGATCTCAATAAAATTATCATCAATTATTTAGTTTGACTTTGTTCAAATAATTTTTTTCAAAAAATTTTATGTAGTTCTACCTGAAAAACAACCCAACTGCATTTCCCCCAAACTCCTGAAAGCTGCTCCACAGCTGAACTCAACAATTCCACCGGACAAACATCAGAAAAAAAGACCATTCGTTGAAGCGCAGCAGCCCGTCAAAAGCACAAAACCCATGTCATGGTCAACTTTACGGGAAATATTTGGAAAACACTGCTTAAATATTATTAGATATTTATAGATAATATATTATTTATTTATTTATTTTTTATGAGTTAATTAATATAAATAAATAAATAAAATATTTTGTATATGTCTCAAAAATGACAAGTGTATTCACAAGTCTCAAATTGAAAGTACCCAAAACGTCCCCATAGACAAAAGAGGGATTGAACTCTTATATGAACAATTGCATGAAATTATCATACAAAATTAGTTAGCATTTCTTTTATATAATAAAAAAGAATGATTAATTTCCAAATTATAAGTATGG
Source organism: Nepenthes gracilis (assembly GCA_033239525.1). Classification (NCBI taxonomy): domain Eukaryota; kingdom Viridiplantae; phylum Streptophyta; class Magnoliopsida; order Caryophyllales; family Nepenthaceae; genus Nepenthes; species Nepenthes gracilis. The sequence continues at coordinate 13,588,359 of BSYO01000016.1, read as the reverse complement.
CAATTATGTCATTAAGGATCGATTTGAAAATACGTTTATTAAAAAAATTATTTTTCCAATTATAATAAATATGATTATTATAATTAAGCTATATAAGATTATAGTATTTGATTAATGTTAATAAAAATATATATGTGTCATATAATGTAAGATATTTTTTACCTTTAAATAAAAATAATTCCTCTATGTTAGTTATTTCTCCTTTAGAGACTGGTATGAAGGGATGATTCTTTACCAAGATATCAGCTGAACTGTAGCAGCCATGAGGTCTTCCCTGGACCATCTCATATTTCATATTATCATTATGATATTATTTTCAAGAATGGCGTTGGTGCATATAATAGAGTTATATTGAAAATTTTATAGTTGGGATTGTCCACTCTTATAAATAATTAATGACTTATTAAAAAATCGCTTCGATCTAAACACTTTAATGATTTATATCTAAGTATGATCCGAAATTTTGAATCGATTTCCTATGCTTCACAAACAAAAATGAGATGAAAGAGATCTCAATAAGATTTTCACATGGGATCCCTTAGACACTTAAAATTAGTTAAATATTTTCAAATAATAGTTGAAATAAAATAATATAAATGTTATTAGATTATAGAAAGAGAATTTATTAGGTTTGGTAAGTTGAGTTTGGAGGTTGAGATCTATCCGAGTTGTGTGGTTATTTAAAAGATAGGAATGTCTTATGATCCATATTGTTTGTCTTTTTTAGCCTATATTGGCATTGGATTTGGGCTTGTCATAGCTACAAGTAGGTGACCTAGGAGGAGCACAATGTCTTCCCAGTGAACCTTTTGGTCAACCAGTGCTCTAGGACCATGGGTGATGTGGCTCAAGTATCTTGCTGAGGCTAACTTTGGTGATGGCAACAAATCTGGTGGAGGTGCCATCTGACAATGGTGATCCGACGTTGGAGCATTGGCGCTAGCATGGAGCGAGCCTGAGCAGTAACAGATGATGCACACCTTAGGCTTTTGAATTGGGGAGCATGGTGTTGCCTAAGTCAAGTAGGACTAGACAGTTTGGCACAAACCTAGGTGATGGAGGCCTTAGACACTGAGTGCGAATCTGGTGGTGATGACGGCACAAACATTGGTGACTAGTGGTGAGTTCCTATGCTAGCCATCCCTTTCTTTCTCCCGGCCTTGGCTTGTTAGACTTGGTCCTCATTTTCTTCAGTTCTTGACTCCTTTTTTAAATAAAAAAGAATTTAAAAAGTTTTAATAGTAAAGTAAGAGAAAATTTTAAATATAAAACTAATAAAAAATATAAATAGTAAAATAATATTTTACCATTAGATGGACTGTATAATTGAATCATTCTAATTAACTTATCTATGTAGAGCCTTATCATTGATCGAATAATGCAGGCAAAGAATTCTAATTGATCCATTTATTTTGGGCTCACTCTTGATTTCATTGAAAAATTTTAATACTCATATTTATTCAATTTTGATCAATATCTCAACTTCATTTTTATCTAAATTTTTAATTTTTTATTCGAATTGGGCCTATTTTATTAAAATTTAACAATAATATTTAAATAAAAAATAATTAAAGATATTATTAAAGTGATATAATATTTATTTATTTAAATATTTTAATATCGATTTGTTATTGCATGTTAAGTGATAAGAGGAATTTGAGAGATAGAGACGCATTTGAGATTATTCAAAGGTGCGTAAAACGTGCCTACTTGACCCGTTTCTGTATACGTGGGTTCCTTTTTTTATTGCTGACACTGAGAAAAAATAAGCAAATTAATTAAATAAACGAATTAACGTTAAAGCGAGAACGAAATGAATAAAGTTGTCTTATTTTAACATGTGGGAACCGTCATCATTGTTCGCCGGTCCAAGCAAGCTTTTTGCTGCACCATCCGATCAATATCGATCGGTTGGTAGGAGGAGGGGTGGGCGGCGGGGAGAGAGAGAGGAGACGGATGCAGAGCGTCCCAATAGGTAAAGAATAAGCATTTGCAGACAGCGGCTTCACATCGTACGACTCCACTATTTCGCATGAGCTTTCTCTTTCCTCCGCACGTCCTTTAGCAAAAACAAACATCGTATTCTCCCACTCCCCCCCACCCACCTCTCTTTTTGGGAATGTGGGTGTTCCAATAGTGTGCATTTGTGGATCGAAGAGCAAATGGAAGTGCGAAATAATAATACAACGAGACGTGTCTGACCCTTTCTTCTGATCTTATTTACAACGACGCTGGTATCTATCCATTATCCGCACGTTATGCTCAATTTCCCTTGTCAATTGTTTTCCGTGATTTAGCTTCCTACCTCGGAAATTGAGGTTTCTCTATGAAATCCCCTTGAAGTCCGTTTTGTTTCCCGTGCTACCCAATTCCGTTTCATTCTCCGATTTCTACAAGCTTTTTGAGCAATTGGATAGCCGTTAGTGGGGGAATAAGCATGTCTCCGGCGCCGATTGTGCCGATGTTGCCGGAGGCATCGCCGGAGGCGGATTCTTTCTCTCGCTTTTCCGATCTGAGGAGTGTTCGTTGGCGTATCAATCTTGGGATTTTGCCCTCTTCCGTCTCTTGTTCCATTGATAATCTCCGACGGGTCACCGCAGATTCTCGTCGCAGGTACTTCATCTGTCAAAAAATTGAATAATTCGGTGTCTTGATAACTCCCTTCTTCAGTTTTTGTTTTTGCTTGTCTTTTTGTTGGATTTTGCACATTCATTTACTGTTATATGATAAATTTCATTGCTTTTAAATGATACTAATTGTGAATGCGCTTTTGTGGTTACTAAAGTTGGCTGATATAATTTTAATTTCTTTTGTATCTCTGTTACCTTCTCTAGGATTTCAGTAGTTCCATTTACTTTGCTCAGCCGATAAAAAAATTGTCACAATATGTTTGTATTTGATGGTGTTATATGAACGTGGGGTTGGGTTCAAGCGCGTCGTTAAGGTTAGATTGGGACCATTTTCAGAGGGGTTAAATCAACCAGGACAGTTTAATTTTCTCTAGTCACCATAATGTGACCTAGTAACTTTATTTCATATTGTTTGTCAATGGGAAGCTGGCCACAAGTTGAAAGGTGTTTTCCTTTATATCTAGATGTCACGTGTATGTATGAGCATTACATCTTCTTCTTCTTTTTGGTGGGTGGCAGTGGAGCTGCTGGTGTGCGGAGATAAGTTAATTCTTATATTCATGGTGTCTTCTTCTTTCACAGTCTCATTAACTTGATGCAATTTGATGATGTGGAGACTTCCACTTGTGTGTTGTGTGTGTTTGTTTTTGGATTATCTTATAGTAGTTTCAATGATGTTATATCAGTGTTTCCTTAATGGACTGTGTTATGTGTGATCGCACAGGTAGTCCAAAATAGTTGTAAACTCCTTTCCTTCTTAATACTAATTCTTGGAGAGTATTTCTTATTGATTAATGTCCAAGTGTCCAGCCAGTTGATTCTGAGTTAAGCTCTGTGTGATGAAGTATATAAGTTATGCACCTCTATTTTTGGTGCTGTAGAATGGGATGTGTTACGCTTCGCTATAGTAATTGACAATGTGGACCTTTCTTTTGGAAGGGATTGAACGACCCTATGTGAAAACTCATGAATCTGTCCACAAAATTTGCCTAAAGAAAGAATGAAAGATGCAGTGTTTTCAGATCATATTCCAAGCAATGAAATTATAACCCCTAAATGATTTGATTAAATTTCTAAATATTTTTATATCAGATAAAAAAACTGTTGCTCCATTTATCGAAGCACCTTGACAAATCAGCTTAGTTAATCTAGAATAGACACTTACAGAAGAAAATAAAATAGAAAAGAAAAGAAAGGCAAAATTCCATGTTTTCCGGACAATGTTGCAGTCCTATTTGTGCTATTATGTAGGCCATCGACGCCAAAAGGGGAATTAAAGAGAGTAAAGTGTCATTACTTACTAGGTATAATTAAGATAAATGTGGGTTATAGATATTCCAAAAAAGGAAATAAGACTAACTTATTTATGACATAAACAACAGTGAAAACACTAGTGTCAGTTGAATTACCGGTGACAACTCACCTTAAGTACTGTGTATAATCACAAACAAAAAATATCCACTTTTTCACATCCAAAATTGCGTTACGTTTTGACTAATTGAAGTGAAATTAATAAACTCAGCACTATTTTCTTTCACCCAATGTATGCGACCCACTGATTAGAAGGAGAATGTATTCTCTTCATCATCAAATCTCTCCTCTGTGTTGATGGCTATCCTCTATGTTGGAATTAACCTCCAGAGAGTAGCATGTGTGAGAGAGTGGGTAGTTGGAGTGTGTAGTGGGAGCTTTTGTGGGAGGAGTAGGTTGAGATATTTGACCAAAAATAATTAACTCCCTTAATATTAGACGGTCATGGATCGGGTTGGGTTGGTCCATCATGGGCAGACCCAATCCATCCAAAAAAATCTTACATATAAAATTGAGATAGTTCCAGTTTGACGTTTGCTTTCCTCACTGATTTTTAGGTCTCATAAATATATGATACCCGATAGGAGATGATAGTACACTTCTGAATAATAAATCTGTAATTTTCACCACCTTTTCCCATTATTATACGTGAAAAAACAAAAACTCTTGATACTTCAAAGACATAATGTTCAATTTGTTGAAGCCTATTATCTATATTTTTAAGGGAGAAGTTTACTAAGTTCTCTTTCTGCAACTCCTTTTTAATTCAATATGGGTTTTGTCTAGACACATCAAGTTATCATTTTTAAATCTCTTCGAATGAAGGTAATTTTCTAGACACCATTTATTTGCATTCAAGAGACCATATGAGAGTCAATAATTTTCCTAACAAAAGGTAATTTAGGGTACTTTTCACTGGTTATGCATGCATTTGTTTTTTTTGGAATACATGGTGGACAAATGTTTGACAATGATACTTGCAGACAACATTAAGAGGAAAAACCTGCCAGCAACCTGAACAAATAGGTGTTCCCAACTGCATTGTTTATAGTGTTCGTTAACTAATTATTAAAATTATGATTTAACTAATCTTCTTTGTCCTTGAATTATTATGGAGGAGCGCTAATAATTTGCTGGAGTATGTTGTCATGGCAGGAGTGGTTAGTTTTCAAGGAGTTTTCATAGAAGCCTTTGAAAGGAATCTAACCAGTCTTGTATTTCTTCTAAGTTGCATTATTGTTGTTGGTAGGTATGCTGTTCTGCGAAGGCACCTGTTCATTGATCCGCATGTTTCCAGAGATGGTAGTAGTTCCCCTGGTCTAGTTATGGACAATCCCTTGTCCCAAAATCCAGGTAAGATTTTCTGATGTCTTGGGTCTCAAAATAAAATTAGGTTTAAATGAAGCATATGCAATTAGGGTATTAGTGCTCTAATTTTATACTGGTGTGATGAGGTTTGTTGTCAATCTGGAAATGAAAAACATTGTACTTTTGTTGTGTTTGCCAAACCTCCCTTTTCCAGATAAGATTTTTATTTATTCTGGAAGTGTGTAGACTAGTAAACCATTGATGCAACTCTGTTTTCATGGACATCTACAACTTAAAATGGAAAAAGACAAGGAAAAAGAAATAGTGATGAAAACAAAAACTAGGAAGTGGGCTATTGAAACAAATAGTTAGTAGTATTTGGGGGTGCACGGGAGAGGATTGTATTTTACAAATTATACCGTGATTATGATATTAAAATATATTCCATGACATCCATTATGGTAAGTTTTAGTGTCAGTGGAATAAGAGAACCTTAACTGGTGAATATCTGCAGATAGCTTGTGGGGCCGCTTCTTTCGGAATGCTGAGCTGGAAAAAATGGTTGACCAAGATTTATCACGTTTGTATCCAGAACATGGGAGCTACTTCCAGACAACTGGATGCCAAGGCATGTTACGAAGAATTTTGCTGCTATGGTGCCTTAGATATCCAGAATATGGTTACAGACAAGGTATAATGCTGCTTTAATGATAAATTTTTTTGCATCGATTGATATTTCTTTAACAGCTTGTTGCATGGGAACTAAGGGCAAGGAAAGCGACAGGAGGAAAAGGGTTAACATTTATTTTGGAAGATAGGAGGGTGACTAAAATTCATTTTTTCTTGAGGGTGGAAGTGGGGGAAGGAAGGTCTGGACGAAAGACTGAACCTACTTAACTCTTTTCCCACTAAGTACAGTTAGCTATGTACACTTTTCGCCTCCTTTCAGCTTTGTTGTAGGTGATACTCTGTATCGAGTAAAAATGTACTATATCATGGTGGATGGCTTCTTTTGATATTTTATCTGGCCTTACTGTACGTTTTGTATAATGAATCTTTTTAAGCTCTCACATCTCCATAATAGGTGTATCAGGCAATTTTTAATTTATTCAACTCAACCATCTCAAACATGTCTCACATTTTTCATTTGTGGGTGCCACCTCGACTCTCTCCCATATAACATAATTTGAATCCTATTTGTTCTATGATCACTCATTTTTCTTAATATTTTTTGCACAGTTGGTAATTTACCTCCCAGCACTCTGCCAAATATTATATGACTAGTCTAATAGCTATGTTGTAGTACTTTTTTTCTTTATGTTAGAGTTTCTTTGATCACACTGGACCCTAAATCACTTATACACATCATGTAACCTACTTCAATCCTATGAATAATGTATTTATTAAATGCTCTATCTTTTTGAATGATTAAAAGGGTGGATCTGAGCACTAGCCTTCCCACATTATAGGGTTTATGGAAGGTTACTGTTGTGCTGCATAGAGACTATTTTTATAGTTTGGAACTATTACCTTTAGGTTGGAGTAAAGCAACCTTATCTTTGCACCGAGCTCACCCTCTATTTTGTGAACTATTTTATCCAAAATATTTGAATTATCTTCTCTTTGGTAGTCTTTTATTTCAAATCTTTACCTCCCTATCATCTTCTTCCGCTTTTGCAAAACCAACATCTCATATTCCGCGTACTATTTCAAAAACCTTTAGCTACTGAATTTCTCGTCAAACTTCTGACTTAGCGTTAATGAACTATCTTATTTTATCAATTGAAACTATTATCTAGGAAATGCATGTAGTTCGGTACACCATCTTGAATTTGACTGTCAATCTATTCATAGCCAATGCCAAATTTTCAATTGGAAATAATTGAGTCTTCTTTTTCCCCTCCTATTTTACTGTCTAATAAAACCCAGAAGAGTTTCACTTCTCATCTTTCCCCTTGAGAGATACAATCAGGATCCCTTCTTTTCCCTCCCCTTTCCCTTTAAACTCCCAGATAAATTGTAAAGAAAATAATGGATGTTCAGTCTACAAGTAGATTAATCCTCGGTAACGAAAAGCTATCCTTTGGATAAGTCTTGTTGACGTCGGTAAAGTTAACGCACATCCTTCGCTTCCCGTTATTCTTCTTAACCAGGACCACATTAGATAACCAGTCTGGATATTGGGCCTTTCTGATGAATCCAGTATTGAGTAATTTTTTCACCTCCTCATGGATAGCAACCAATTTTTCAACCAAAAGATTCCTTTGTTTCAATCGGATGAGTTTATGATTGGGATCTAGACCTAACTTATGAATCATTACTCCAGTCGGTATTTCTGATATATTGCTAGGTGTCCAAGCAACAACGTCGGAATTCCATCGGAGGAAACTGATAAGCTGACCTTGGAGGGGACTTGGCAGAGAACTTCCTATTTATATGTACTTCTCTGGATCATTGGGGTCCAAAGGGACCCGATCTGTTGACTCTTTAGACTAAGCTTGTAACAATGTGGTCTCGTCACAGAAGTCGAGGTTTTCTATTGGTTGACCGGGAGGTGTTTGAGTGATCTGAGACAAGTAACAAGTCCGCCTGGTCATTTGGTCACCAAGGACCTCTGTTACATCGTACAGAGTCGGAAACTTCATCTTCAAATGCGGGATTGAAGTCATCGCTCCAAAAGCTGTTAAATAGGGACGTCCGAGGATGGTGTTGTAGACCGAGCGAAGGTCTGCTACCAAGAAAGAAAGCATCTTGGTGGCCATCATCGGATAGGTGCCCAGTGTAACTTCAAGTTGGATGACCCCCTAAATAGGTATCGACTCATTGTCCAGTCCATACAGGGTTCCCTCGGTGGTTTTAATCTGACTATTTTTTAATCTCAATTTAAAATAAGTATCGAGATAAAGTAAATTCCTTAAACTTTAATTATCAATAAACATTCGTTTCAACTAATAGTCCATGTTAACATCAGAGACGAGTGTAGATATAACCAAGGGTCAGAATGTGGGGAAGTTATATGTGTCATATCTTCGTTATTAAAACTAATGACATCATCCCAAATTCTACCATTGGCTTCTTGTGGCCGGCGGCCATTCTTGAGCATTCCGGGGTGTCATCCCACGCTAGTCGTGTTGTAATCATGTTTACGATCCTGGCTGCTACTCGATTTCTTGGCTACTCTGCTTCATCCCCGTCTGCTCCTCCGAAAGCCTACTCGGGTCTTTGTAGGAATCAGGTGAGGTATCCTTTTCGGACCATCTCTTCAATATCTTTCTGCAGCGTCCAGCTGTTTCCAGTGTTGTGGCCACCGTACTAAAGGTAGTGACAATACTTTGATTGATCACCTCCATTTGGGTTCTTCAATGCCTTCGGCTATTTGAATAACTTTTCATTCCTAATTTACATCAAGATATTGGTGCGAGAGTCGTTCAAAGGAGTCGAGTCCAGGGGCCTGAACTCCCTTCATGCTTCGGCTCGAACTTCTGTTGCTTCCTTGGTCCTCGGGGACCCATGTGGTCTCCATTTTTCCTCTTTCCTTCCACCACCCTCTGGCGGAAATGGTCCATACTGTATGGTCGCTTTGCTTTATTGGCTTCTTTGGCTGTTATATAGGCTCGGACAATGGCCTCGACTTCTCTGAAAGTTTGCCGGTCCTTGTAAGCCAGATGTTTGAAGAAGTCTCCAGGCTCCTAGATCGATATGAATGCACTCAATTTCACATCATCTGTGAACTTGGATATCTTCCGAGCTTCACCATGAACCTAGTTGGGTTTTTTTTCAAACTTTCATTTGGCCCTTGCTTGACCCGGGCAAGATGCCATGGTTGCTTCTCTTCTCTCTGGTTGGATTCGAACTAGGACAAGAATCCGTCCGCTAAATCTTGGAACGTCCGAATTAAGTTTGGTTGAAGCCGATAGAATCATGCTCGGGTGTCCCCTTTGAGAGTCAAGGGAAAGCACAGACACATTACTGTCTCGTCCGAGCCTTGAAAGTTCAGGAGAGTGTAGAAATAGTCTAGATGGTCAATCGAATCAGTACTTCCATTATAGGGATCTAGGGTCGGCATTTTGAACTTGGTAGGGAGATGATGTGTTCGGATCTCCATCGTGAATGGAGATCTCCGCAAGTCAGTGGCTCATCCTCCGGCGTCTCCTCCAAAAACGTGTTGCCATACTTTTTCAACTTTTTCCTTCCATTTGAGGAGGAGCAGCCATCCTCTTCTCATTAAGGAAGGTTCTTAATTCCGAAGGGCTTTGTGTGGCGTGAGAGGCTGGACGGCTCACAACATTTGGAAGGCGTGCGCTATGAGAGGCTCCTACTTGGTACGAGGGCTCTCTATCGTCACGAGAATAACGAGGATTTCGCCTCTCAGGGCTGTCCTCACGGGTTCTGTAACTTAAGCGACCCTCCAAACGCATCGAGACTTTGTTGCTCGAGGCAGCTTGAGTCCCGAGGTATTTAGGTCGTTGGTCCTTATCGGTCGGGCACTTCCTTCCCCTCTTTCTTCTCTTGGAAGTTACTATTTGGGAGGCGGAAGATAGAGCCCCCTTCAGCTGCTCATCAAGCTGTGTGCAAATGGTTTGGACGGCCTTGAAGATGTCATCCATTCTCATCACAACTGCCCGCACACAAGGGTCTGGATGATCATCTACTCGACTACCCATAGAAGGGAAGTTGCCACATGAGGTGGCATCTCTAACTGGTGCACTGACTTGTGTTCGTGTGTTCTCCATGTCGGCTTTTTCAGGAGCATGGTAGTCGGACTTTTTAGTTGTTCCCATAGACGGTGCCAATGATGGGTTCTCGGATCCGGGTTGTTGTATGGATTAAGGATTTTCCATCGGGTCTGAAGCAGGTCCGGTTTTTATACACTCTTAATCTGAATCCTATACAACACAACAATATATGATCAAAAGATTGGCGGAACTCACTCCCCAATATATCTTCCGACACTCAAGTCAGTATCTTTCTTTAAAGAAAGAAAAGTAAGGATGCTAGTATAGATGCTTGTAAAAATAATTTTTATTTGTGGTTTGTACTTTTTTGAAAGTGTTTTAGTGAGAGAAAGAAAGAGAAAGTATGCTTTTAGCGTCTTGAATTTGTTTTTAATTAGTCTTTTGTTTGGTTGAGCGTCGTCGCTCTCTCTTGTTGGGAAGGAGTTTTTATAGAAGTTGGGGAGTGGTTAACCTTTCCTGTCAACCACTTAAAAAATCGTCGGGTGGATAAGACGCCGTTCAGCTGGTGGTTCCAACCGGCGCTTGAAACCGTTGAATCCAGATGAGAGAAGGAAACCGCTTCGACCGTTAGTGTTGATTCCATCTTCCTTTTAGGAATAAACCGCTTGAATAGGGCCGACAGGTACGTCTATCGACGTTGGGCCGTATGGGCTGACTGGGCCTCCTCTCTTTTATGGGCCAAATCCTTGGATGGATTTTTCCTCTTGGGTTGTTAGTAATAATATCCATCACTAGTATAAAAAGCAGTGTTCATTAATTAAAAAAATTATAAACCATAATTTTAATTTATGTGTTCCCAATGTATGGTGTCCTTATTTTTTAAAAAATAGTGTGTCGGTGTGTCGGTGTCGTGTCGTGTTCGTATCTCGTATCGGTGTCGTGTCGTGTCCATATCTCATGTCGGTGTCTGTATTTCATAGATCACGATGACTTATTTATGCTGGTATATATGGAAGTTGAGCAGTCTTTGTGCAAGTATGAGGTTATCTATTTTTTGCAGTAGGCATTCTAGTCTACTAATTTTTAGTCAATTTTATTTGCGTGCTTGTTTTTGGTATATGCTTGTTTATGGTTGTACCCTGCACTTAAGGTCCTAATCTTTGCACCACAATTTCTCACTGGTAATAAGAATAGGCTTCCAAGTTCATGCAAGTAGACACTTATCATTTAACCTGCATCCTGTTGTATATATTATGGACCAAGGCATTTGCTATATGACTGTTTGGCCTGTCTGATGATATGTTAATAATGTGTTTCAAAGCTGGAGATGGAAATTGGAAATATTAATGATAAAAAAAAATAAAAAAAACCATTAAAAATATTTTGTCAGAGTTGTAGACTCCAATCCCCAATTTGGATCCTGTGACGACATGACGGTGATTCATGACCATCCAAAGACAAACCTTCTAGGCTTACATTAATGCACCCTGGGTGGCGAGGTTGATCTCTGCTTTATTTACCTTTTATTACACACAAGTTTTGCTAGCCTTTCTATATCCTATTTCTAAATTTGCGATAAATACTGTATGTGTACATTTTCCCATCTGGGTGTTCTTATTTTCTTTATCAATTTCTGCCTTGCTTGTAGGAATGCATGAACTTTTGGCACCTCTGCTATATGTTCTTCATACTGATTTGCAGCGTCTTTTTGAAGTCCGTAGTACATATGAAGACTACTTCACAGACAAATTTGATGATGCTCTCTTTCATGAAAGTGATCTCACTTACAATTTTGATTTCAAAAAATCTCTGGACCCTATAGATGATGACAATGGCTTCAAAAATGTTAAGAAAGTTATCAGTCTTGAAGAGCTTGATCCTAATATACAGACCATTGTTTTGCTTAGTGATGCTTATGGTGCCGAGGGTGAGCTCGGCATTGTATTATCTGAAAAGTTTTTGGAACACGATGCATACTGTATGTTTGATGCTTTGATGAGTGGGGCTGGTGGGGCTGTGGCCATGGCAGAATTTTTCTCCCACTCACCTGCAGGCACATCTCAAACTGGCTTACCTTCTGTGATTGAAGCTTCTTTGGCATTATACCACTTGCTTTCAATTGTCGATTCATCATTGCATAGTCACCTTGTTGAGCTAGGTGTTGAACCTCAGTACTTTTCTCTCCGTTGGTTGCGGGTTCTGTTTGGACGTGAGTTTTTGCTGGAGGATCTCTTGGTGATTTGGGATGAGATATTTTCATTTGACAATAGTAAATCAGTTAAGACTGCTGAAACTGATGTTGTATCTTCTTTTGGGGTCTTAAATTCTCAAAGGGGAGCATTTATCTCAGCTATGGCTGTTTCCATGTTACTCAATGTGAGGTGTTCTCTGCTTGCCACAGAACATGCTACTTCCTGTCTTCAGAGACTGCTCAGTTTTCCTGAGAATGTCGACTTGAACAAACTGATAGGGAAGGCAAAATCTTTGCTGCCTATTGCTCTTCGAGCCAATTATTCATCATTTCCTTGTCCCGTTACTGCACCTTACAACCAGGTTAAATCAATGGTCATGAGAGGTCATAGCCTCTCATTTGATTCAATATCGTTGAAAACACCAATTAGTTCTGCGCCTGAGAGATACTGGGAAGAGAAATGGAGAGTTTTGCACAAGGAAGAAGAGCATAAGGAGGGAAATTCAGCTAAGCAAGCTTCAACCCAAAAGAAGGGCTGGACACAGAAAGTGAAATTAAGACTATCTAGGACAGAATCGGACTCTTCCTCATCAAAGAGGGCAAGCAGGGAGAAGGATCACAATCACAAATCATCCGTCAGAAGAAGCTTGCTTGAGGATTTGACCCAGCAGCTTCAACTGGAGGAAGATACCGAGGAGACCAACCTTCCCGAATCTTTCTGCCACAAGGATCCTTTGCATGCTGAATCTGTTACTGGGGTAGAACATGTCCAGGAAAACTTGGCTTTCATAGAGAAGACATATTCAGGTCAAAGTACTGCCAGTGAAGAGAACTCTCCTATCTTTCCAGACCCTCTAAGCCCTGTCAGTGGATCAAATGGCCTTGAGAATGACTCTAAGAAGAGCAGCTTCACATCAAATATATCCTGTGATGTAGACAATGGTGAACGACAAATGGCTAGTCGAGAACTGTCTATCTCAGCAGAGCTGCCTCTTCCAGTTTTGGATCCTCCGTATGCAAACATGTCTGTTTCTACTCGTGACAATAGCTATGCAGAACCATATGTTATGGACTCAAAGGAGCGCAAGTCCTTTTCAGCTGAGCTCCTTGATAATGACCACGAGAAGAAGAGCTTCACGTCAAATATATCCCAAGATGTAAATGATGGTGAACCTCAAAAGATTGATAGAGAACCATCTATCTCAGAAGAGGTTCCTCTTCCTGTTTCAGATCCTCCAGATGCAAACATGTCTCTTCCTGCTTGCGACAATAGTTCTGCAGAACCGTCTATTATAAAGGAGCGGAAATCATTTTCTGGTAAGTTCAACTGGTTGAGGAAGTTTGGGCGCCAGGCTTCTGGTGAGGGGACGTCTGTTAAAGGAGCTGCTGCTGTGGGAACAAAATCTACGGCAGGTGGGAGTCATCATAACACAGCTAATGAACAGAGTTACTGTCCTGTGAACTTGAAGGGGGATGGCGATGACCAGAACTTGATTTATACTTTGAGGAGTCTTGGGCAGTCTATGCTGGAAAATATTCAGGTATTTCAAAATTTGATATCTTTTTATTACATTCACCCATGTGCCAAGGATTATTTAATTGCCACAAAAATCGTAATGATAGAGTTGTTGTTGTATGAATTAGTGTGGTAACAGGTTTGAATCATGGAAACAGACTCTTGCGTACATTAAACCCAAAGTGGTTTAACTGTTTTTCGGATCCTGCGCATTGCGGGAGCTTTGTTTACTAGGGCCCATTTTTATGTTCCAGGGATAATTTAATTGGTCAGACAGCTGAATAACTATTGTAGGCTGCTGCTGCTTCTTGACCCCTCGTCCACATAAGCTATGGATGCTAAGGGATACCATCATATACAAAATGGAGCTCTAAATCAGCCAAAAACCAGATTAATCCGCAAAACAACTAAATGTGAGTTCTAGGAAATGACCTTAACCCTAAGGAAACATGAATGCAAGTCCTGTTTGGGTCCTTTTATTTTTTGTCATCTTGCATGCTCTGAAAGATGACTATTTTATTATTAGAACTTGGATGATTAGGATTATGACAATTCAATAATATGTATTGAGTTTATCTTATAATCTTAGCTGTCCAACTGTTAAGAGTATGATATGACTTCAAGAGCTCCAGCGAGAAACTTTGAGTGGAGACAGAAGAATCTTGAAGGCTGCATTGTTTGTCATTTTGATTTTTGAGAGCCATAGGAATCTTCAAGCGACCAACGACTGTCCTTTCTTCTCCACTTAAAGAATCACTCCAAGCAAGAAGCTCATGATTAATCTACCCAGCTTTAACCCTTGTCACCCAAGAAGCCTAGGGATGCTAGTTGCACTTTAACTAACAACAGGTGCACGAATCTCATGCAATGCTTAGGGCCCAGAGAAAGTTTAGATTACCTTAGGTCTTTTATATTGGGTCTTACCTTATATTATGTAAGATACTGTTTCTATAACTTGAACCCGTGATATTATGTCACGTGATAATAACTTTACCATTGTACCCAGACTTTCCTTTTGAATGCCAGTTGTACTTTGTTTGCATAAACTCAGTGCAAGAACAGATTGTTAACGACCAAATGATGAAACCTTAGGTGGTGCACTGGATTCCCAAACAATTATGCAAGGAACATCTTCTTTATTGCTCTTCTGTTCATCTCTCTGTACTTGGATTCCAATTTAAAAAACTCATTACTAGAGGGATTCTGCATTACTATATATTCATCATTCAAACTCAATGATATCAAAGTGTGCCAATAAGATCTGGAATTCCAAAAAAAGAAACATGGTCTTTGTAATTCGATGTAAATAAAATATGCCATTAGCAATCACCTCATCCTCTGAGTCTAAAAACGGCGAGAAAACCTTCACACAAAGCTGTATAATCCATGCATTTGTTCCAACACAAAAAATGAAAGAACTGAAAATGTCATCCATCTATCCAAAGTAGCTGCACCAGCCATTGGGGTATTATGTTTTAATGTGCTGAATTGTTTTAGTTATATGGAGGAATGTATTTGGAAACCCCTCCTGTTTATCATATTTAAAAGTCAGAATTTTGGCATGATGATGTTACTCTATTATAATTTAGGGGTCACAGAACAAACTACAGAAACTGTTCCTTTGCAATACATGAAGTAGGTTACATTCATCTGGCATTCTTCAGATCCCACGATATGCAGACTCTGGAATTTAACCGCTCTATTTACCAAATATCGAGCAGTTCCAAATTTGTTATATTGTGTTGTTCATCGTAGAGAACTACGGTTTGGAAAGTATCAACTACTGGGCTTCTTTCTTCACCCTTTTCACATCAGATTATCTCAATTCCATGAATGAATATATCGGTATCATTTGTGAGTGTATCAGTATCAATTGTATCAAGTAATACATATTGACATCGAGCGTAAATTTTTTCCCCAAGCATAATAAAATAATTTGGAGAAAATATGTGTGATATATCGGATATTTTAGGTTCATCAGCCAATATTTAAATATCGGCTTATATATCATACTCTTAGAAAATATTAGTATTTGGGGCACGATATAGATATTTCATTCCAAGCTTTCTGGAGTTGCTGAAACGATCCAGTTCAATCGTTGTTTTATTTTAATGACAGGTTGTTGAGTCGGCATTCCAGCAAGATAATTGGGCTGGTGCGCAGGACAACTCTGCCTCGAAGAACCCCCTTGTAGAGAAAGGACAGGTTTCCGCCATGGCTGCACTCAAGGAGCTTAGGAAAATCAGCAACATTTTGTCCGAGATGTGAGGAGTGAGTTAATTGCTCCCGATCATCTGTATATATACATATCTTAATTCATTTTTCCCCATTAAAACTGAATGTACAATTTGCCCCAAGCAACTGAGAAGAAGCTGTCACCATGTAAATGTACTGCTCGTCTATTCGATGGGGGTCATAAGTCTCTAAACTGCCGTCTCAATTATTTTTCAGTTTGTACTAATCAAACTCTCATGTCTCCCCCATAAATGAAAATGATAACCCCCCTCCTCTCTCTCTCTCTCCAATTTTGATAGATGAGAATGACCCCGCGGTATTTTTCGTGTAATTTTGAATGATATAACGTTTCATTTATATGGGAAATATATTATCCTGTGTAATCGAAGTTATACGTAGTGAAAAATAGATCAAATATGTCTCTGACAGTGTCTAATTAATTACCGTTTGTGATTGAAATCGAAAATAAATAAGATTTTTCATTGAACGACGATCTTGAGTGTAGTCTTATAACATTACTATTGATGAAAAATCAGATTAAATTAATTACTTTTTAAAATAAATTAATTTTTTATGATCAGTTTGAAGATCATGACATTAATTTTGCCTTTCGGCCATGAAATAATACAAAATTGAGGGGCATTGTGACGACGCCATCGAGTGTCACATAAATCCAATAAATATTAATATTTAAACTAATCGATGGTATTTAATTTTTTTTATATTTGGTTTTTATATTTAATAAATATTAATATTATAAAAAATAATAAATTTGATAATATTTATACTATAAAATACTTGCTATTGGATATAAATTCAATGATAGGAAGTGACGTTGGATTCGCTGCAGTGCCATATGCGTGGCAGCACCCTTAATTCAGCAGTACAATTTTTCCGAGGCGCACGTGAAAAACATGCCAATTTATCTCTCCTTTTTTTTTTTTAGTTCTAATATTTATCTAAGTAAATTAATAAATAAATAATTATATATAAAATTTTTCAAAAAAATTTATTTTTATTTTATGAGTGTTAATAAATTGTTTTATTTTAACGATTAAAATATTAATAGTAAAATTGAAAAAAATTATCTTTATGGACTTTTAAAAATATTATTTATACCATTTTAATAGCAATAGTTTTTTTTTTTTAACCAAATATGTTTAATTTGTAGGGAATGACTAATATTTTAAAATACGCCTTAACAATTTAATGAAGTTATTAATTTATTTAAAATGTAAAGTTTAAGAGAAAAATTAATAGACCAACTATAATTTCTTGAAAAATTAATATTGGCATAATTTAATAATTAGTCAAAATAAGTACTTATTTAAAAAAAATAAAATTTTTAATAATTAACAATGATAATATAATATAAACTTTGATGGGTTCGGTAAACTCGACTTAAGAAAAAAGTTCAACCGCTTTATTCAATTCATGGGTGGTTAACTATGGATAAGATCCTCCAACTATATAAAGATCCACGGGTGCTTTATTATAAAAAAATTATAATAAAAAATTAAGCCAGGCTAGATTAAATAATTTTACCGGTGACCATGACTAAGCAAAAAATTAATTAAACTTTGATGCGTCTCGAAAATTCAAGATCTAGATGAACTCATTCAATGATGTAGAAATAAAGAAATAAATATAATAAAGTCTTGAATATTGACATCACAATGAATTTCTCTTTGTTTTTTGCATTTTTCCTCTGTTTTTTCTCGATCCTTTCTTCAGATTAAACAATTTTACCGGTGACCATGACTAAGCAAAAAATTAATTAAACTTAATTTTATAGTTGTGTCTATTTATAATATTTTTATTTTTTAATTATATTTTATAAAATTTTAAATTAATTAAATTGATACCTTTTCATTTGAAACAATATAATTTTTATTCGGAGATGAATTCATATGGCAGAGACTTTTTGTTCGCCAACTGGATCGGTCTTTTATTCAGGAAGTCCGAATGGCTTGAGTGCTCATGGGCTTTTATTCAGGTATTCCTTGCTCTTCCTTTAATATTTTTTAAAGCGATTATGTAAATTGTTAAAATTTTCAAATAGCATAATGTTGAATTAAATATTATAAATATACCTAAATTAATATTTAATTTTTTTAAAAAAATTCTCCCATGGCTCTTTGAACTTCAGTAAATCCATTTTTTCATTTTGATTATCAGAAAATCGGTAAAGATACAAAAATTATTAGAAAATCACCATTTATTGATCATTTATGTCAGTTTTCTTAGGAGGGTTTCAATAACTTCTCTGAAACTAAATTGAAGTTTTAATACTTTATTAATATTAGTGCATTTTACAAAAGTTCTAAAAAAATTAACTTTTGGGGTAATTATTCTTTTAAAAAAAATCATATAATTTATCAACTCATTTATAAAGATGGGCAATTTTATCATTGGCCAAATGGGAAGAACAGAATTAACTCAATTTAATTATCCTCAAATGATCCATTCTATTCTTTTTGTTCCATAAATGGAAGGTATGAAGAAATAGATTAGTAAATAAAATAAATTTTCTAAAAAATTGGTTCCGAGGTGGCCATATATATAATAAATTTATATGAAATTATAATATTTTCTCGATTATTTAGAATTCAAAGAGCTGCTTCAGGTTCCCATTAAACCCTCTTATTTCTTCTTATATGAAATCGATAGTATATCCTCCTCGTAAATGAGATTAATATCCGAGATTCCTATCAATAAAATGGATGAACACTCCCACTTCTTCGCACCTAGTCTTTAAGCCATCAACTCTTTAAATTGAATGAAATTTCTTTGAAATGATGAGTTGTTTTTGTTTGTTGTCAAGTTATTTAAATTCAAACTTGTAAATCTGAATTGATAAAAAATTGAAAGATTAAATGAAATCATTTCGGCATCCATCAACGAAGACTTTGGATCGGACAACTATATTCAAACTGTCCCCATGGTCTTTGAAGAGATGAGAAATAAGATGGAAGAGGCTCAAGAATATAAAGATAGGAACATTATCTCAGCTGATTAAAGAGATGAAATCAATCTATGAGCTTTCAAAGTCTCAAAAAGAATTGGGATCGCCCAACAGAAATTGCAAACTTGAATTCCGAAATGTTGACCGATTTAGACCAAGAAATTGGATGGCTTTGGTCGCCAGATTTCAAGAAGGTATCCGCTTTTGCCAAAGGATTGCCTTAATGGTAGATCCACAATTCCCGGTTGATCTTTTTGATCAAAGAAATACGGGTATACACCGTCGATCTGATTTGAGGGATTTTTCTGATAGAGGAGCATCTTCATCTCATCCGCCTGGTGGTTCTTCTTTGTAGATTGATGTTTTTTAGCAGTCATACATCAACCGAATTTTGTATTATGTATAAACTTATACTTGTTATATTTGATTACGTGATGCTTTTTTGACCATCGTAGACTGAATGTGTTCATCCTTTTATAAAGGAATCGCCACACATATGCTAGAATAAACCTCCAAGGTTTAACGGATCTTACTTTTGTAGTCCAAATCACTCGATGTAACCGAGTTTTAATTTTCTTAGACCGTTTATAGGTCTGTGAGTATGTGGCAATTTTGCCATTTGACTTAGGGGCAGTCTAGGTCGATCAGTAATCTTAAAGAATCGAGAAAATATTGATAAAATTATATATATATTCATGTAATTTATCGTTTACAAGGTACCTGCCAAGATCAAATCTTACTGATAATACTTCTTTAAATGAACAGCATTCCATGTCCTTGGAACGAGTTTTCCATTCTGAGTACGCAATTTGTAAGATCCATTTCGTAGAATAGCAGAGACAATGAAGGGTCCTTCCCGGTTGGGAGACAATTTATTTCTGCGTATCTTCCCCGTTGCTTCAATACTCCTTAGGACCAAGTCCCCAACATCAAACTCGCGTGCTTTTACTTTTTTGTTATAATATCGTGCGATTCGCTTGTTGGTAAGTCTTTGTATTTAACTCGTCTTCTTCCTCTTATTTCTTCGAGAAGATCAAGTTGTTCTCTGATTTTCTGATCGTTATTGGTCGGATCAAAATTCTCAATCCTTAGACTGGGTAATCCGATTTCTACCGGTATGACTGCTTCTGTTCCAAAACATAGGCTGAATGGCGTTTCCCTTGTGGGCTCTTTTGGAGTTGTTCGGTATGACCATAAAACTTGTGGTAATTCGTCTGCCCAGGAACCCCCGGCGTCCTCCAATTTTGTCTTCAATCCATGTAATAGAGTTCTATTGGTAACTTCCACTTGTCCGTTCGACTGTGGATACGCCACTGAAGTGTGAATTAACCGAATGTTCAAATTGGAGCAATACTTAGTAAAACGCTTCGTGAATTGAGTTCCATTATCTAAATAATTCTTTCAGAATCCCAAACCGGACAATCCTACCGTGTTTAACAAACTCAATAGCGTTATGCTCACTTATCCGAGCCAATGGAGTAGCTTCTACCCATTTAGTAAAATAGTCGATGCCGACTATTATAAATTTTCTTTGCCCGGTCGTCATGGGAAAAGGACCTAAAATATCAAGTCCCCATTGCGAAAATGGCCACGGATCTTGTAAAGATTTTAACTCCGTAGACGGTTGATGCGTCAAGTTGCTGTGTAATTGGCAATTCTCACATTTTTTAACGAATTCCATGGCATCCTTCTTGACGGTAGGCCAATAATATCCCTGACGTAATATTTTGAAGGCCAAGTTCTTTCCTCCTACGTGGGATCCACATATCCCTAAGTGGATCTCGCTTAGCACGTAATCAGCTTCCTCTGGAGAAAGGCAGCGTAGATATGGAATTGAGTATCCCCTCTTGTACATTTTGTCGTCTATGATAGTATACCATCCGGCAGTTTTCTTTATTCGTTTTTTATCTTCCGGATTGTCTGGTAGAACTCCCTCCTTGAGGTATTTCCAATATAAAGACATCCAATTTTCTCCCTCAGTGAGATAAAGGACTTTATGTTCGGCTTCTTTGATACTTGGAATCGATAGAATTTCGCGCATAATCTTTGAGTACTGTTCGGGATTTTCAGTTGCAGCAGCTTTTGCCAGTTGATCAGCTTTTCCATTATCTTCTCTGGGAATATGAACTATCTCCATTTTGTTGAAATTTGTCATCATATTTTTAACTTTAGCAAGATAATTTGCTAAGGGTGCATTTATGGCCTCAAAATTTCCTCGGACCTGATTCACGATCAATTCCGAATCACTGTAGACGATTATACTCTTTGCAGAGCATTCTTTTGCCAACCGAAGTCCGGCAAGCAAAGCTTCATATTCTGTAATGTTATTGGTTGCTGGAAATGCAAGCCTTAGTGAATAGCTTATCTCTGTTCCTTCGGGAGTCTTTAGGACCACTCCAGCCCCATTACCAGATTGCATTGATGATCCATCTACATGTAATAACCAAATCGGTTCCGATCTATTTTCAAGATTTTCTTCGTCCACATTCATGATCGGCTTCACAGTTTCCACAATAAAGTCAGCTAACCCTTGTCCTTTTATAACCGATCTCGGTTTGTATTCTATATCAAATTCACTAAGCTCAATCGCCCATTTCACCAATCGTCCTGACATATCCGGCCTTTGGAGAATCATTTTTAAAGGTTGATCGGTCAGCAAAATGATTTTGTGCGCTTGAAAATAAGGGCGCAGTTTCCTTCGCCGATAGACTAGAGCCAAAGCAATTTTTTCGGCCTGCGTGTATCGAGTTTCTGCGTCGGCCAAGATTTTGCTTACATAATAGATCGGCTGTTGTATATTCACTTCTTGCCGAACTAGGACCGAACTGATTGCCATGGTTGAGACAGCCAGGTACAAAAATAATTCTTCTCCCGTTTTTGGCGAAGCCAATAAGAGAGGACTAGATAAGTATTCTTTTAATTCTTGAAAAGCCTTTTGACAATCAGAGGACCAAACAAATCCTTTGGCCTTGGTTCCTCTTAAGGCTTTGAAAAAAGGTAAATATTTTTCTGCTGATTTGGACAGGAATCGAGATAATGATGCTAACCTTCCCGTGAGTCGTTGAACTTCCTTAACCGTTTGTGGGGGGTTCATTTCAATAACTGCCTTTATCTTTTCAGGGTTGACTTCAATTCCTCGTCTGGATACAATGAAGCCGAGAAATTTCCCAGAGGAAACTCCGAAAGCGCATTTGGTTGGGTTTAACTTCATTTGATATTTTCGAAGTACCTTAAATGTTTCATTAAGATCGTCCACATGATCCCCAGCAGTTCTGCTTTTAACAAGCATATCATCAACATAGACTTCCATATTTTTGCCTATCTGTCCTTCAAACATTTTATTCACCAGCCTTTGGTAAGTGGCCCCGGCATTTTTTAGACCGAACGGCATAACTTTGTAGCAGTAAGTTCCCTGATCTGTCATGAAAGAAGTAATTTCTTCATCTTCGTGACTCATCCGGATTTGATTGTATCCCGAGTAAGCATCCATAAAACTTAATAATTCGTGTCCAGATGTTGAGTCAACTAATAAGTCTATTCTTGGCAACGGAAAACTGTCCTTTGGACATGCTTTATTCACATTAGTGAAATCCACACACATTCGTCATTTCCCACTATTTTTCTTCACGAGAACCACATTAGAAAGCCAATCAGGATATTGAACTTCCCGAATAAAACCAGCGTCTAAAAGCTTTTTCACTTCTTCTCTAATGGCAATTAGTTTTTCGACAGAATGATTTCTTCGCTTTTGTCTAACTGGTTTATGACTAGGATCCAGACCTAGTTTATGTTCCATCATTCCAGCTGGAATTCCTGGCATATCTGCGGGTGACCAAGCGAATATATCCGAATTTTTCCGAAGAAATTCTATTAACCGATCACGAATCGGCTCAGAGAGGGAAGATCCTATTTGTGTATACTTGTCTGGATTAGTAGAATCAAGGAGAACCTGATCGGTTGACTCTCCAGATTGGGCCTGTTGCAAGGAAATTTCATCCCGGTAATCAAGATCTTCAATTGGTTCGTCTGGAGTCGTTTGACTGATTTGGGAAAGATAACAGGATCGGCCAATTGCTTGATCTCCCAGTACTTCACCCACACCGCAAGAGGTTAAGAATTTTATCTTCAAATGGGGTATGGATGTTACTATTCCAAAGGCTGATAAACAGGGTCGGCCCAATATCGCGTTGTAAACTGATGGTAAATCAACTACCAAGAAAGACAGTTTACGTGATGCTACTCTGGGATACGATCCCAGAGTTATTTCTAATTGGATGGTTCCCTGCACTTGAACTGGCTCATTATCTAATCCATAAAGAGGTCCTTCAGCGGTTTTTAAAATTGGTCCTTTTAACCCCAATCTAATAAAGGCATCGAAGTAAAGTAAATTACTTGAACTTCCATTATCTATGAAAACTCGTTTCAGTTGGTAGTCAACATTACCATCTGAAACAAGCATTGATACAACAAGAGGATCAGAGTGAGGATATCGTACATGTTTCATATCTTCCTTATCAAAACGAATAACATCGTCTTCAATCTCACTTTTTGATTTTTTGGCCCTCATACCATTCTCGAGCTGATCAGATTGGTGCAATTTTGACGATTTGCTAGTTATCATATTGACCACGCCTGCAGCAACTCGGTTTTTTGGCGCTTGGTGTTGACTTTCTTCCGTCATTTCAGTAGCATTTCTTTCGGAGTCTTTTAAGAATTTTTTCAGATGTCCTCTTCGGATGAGTTCTTCTATCTCCTTCTGTAAAGTTCGGCATTCTTCAGTACTATGTCCTGGTGATCGGTGATAATGACAGAATTTTGTCTGATCTCCAGCTTCTGGATTTTTGGGTGGCTTGGGCCATTTAAGAAATTTTTCACCCCTTATTTGCATGAGGATATTCGTACGGGATTCATTCAGGGGAGTTAAATTCAAAGGCTTGAATTCCCTGACAAATCCAGATCCTATCTTTGATTGTTTTCTTTCTTGTGAATAAGCACGGTTGTTGTCTCCTTTCTTTCCATTCGGAGGTCTTCGTTGATGGTTGTCCAGTGACATCGGCTTTTTTGCTTCATTAGCCTCTTCTGCAGCAATGTATGCTCGAGTTATCGCTTCTGCTTCACGAAAGGTTTTTGGATCACTGTGTGCTAGGTGTTTGAAAAATTCCCCTGGTTCCAAAGTTGATATAAAAGTATTCAACTTTACTTCATCAGTTATTCGCGGGATTTGCCGTGCTTCTTCAGTGAACCGAACTAAGAAACTTTTTAAGCTTTCATTTGACCCTTGCTTTATCCTGGCAAGATGCCAGGGCTGTTTTTCAATTCTTCTGCTGGAAGCGAATTGGGTCAAAAATTTGTCGGCCAATTCTTCAAATGATTGAATCGAATTCGGTTGTAGTCGGTAGAACCAGATTCGAGCATCTCCTTTGAGAGTTATTGGAAAACATTGACACATGGTCATTTCATCCAGCCCTTGAAAATTTAGCAGGGTTCTGAAGTGATCTAAATGGTCCATAGGATCAGTGCTTCCGTCATAAGCATCCAAAGTTGGCATTTTGAACTTATGTGGGAGTGGCTTCGTTCGAATTTCCATTGAAAACGGTGATCTATGCAAACTTATCGGGCGTGTTTCAGTGTTTTCTCCGAACATATGTTTCCAAATTTTCTCGACTTTTTCTTCCATCTGTGGAACGATTGATCTCTTTGTATTGAGATAAGTTCTCAGTTCCACTGGTCGTATTTCTTGTTGAGTAGGACGAATGTTTTCTCGTCCTATTTGTGCGTTACAGGAAACAGCTTCATGTCGATGTGATCTTTCATTCCTTTGAGAGCATTGGGTATTTTGACGATCCTGATTTATATTATGTGGGATAGGTCCCAATCGCCCTTCTAGTCGAGACTGAGGCCTTAAACGAGATTGGCCCTCCAATCGTGACCGGCCTTCTATTTGAGATCGTCTTTCCAGTTGAGATCGGCCTCTCAATTGAGATCGGTCTCTCAACTGGGATCGGCCTCTCAATTGGGATCGGCCTCTCAATTGAGATCGGTCTCTCAATTGGGATTGGCCTCCCGCATTACTTGAAGCCACTTGTTCTTGCATTTCTGTCTGGTGTATGGTAAATTTTCTTTTATGATCCATTCTTCTGTCGACTTCAGCTGGTGTGTCGATAGGATTAGTAGGTTGATTATGCTTAATCTGAGCGCATAGATTGTGGATTGCTTCTGTCATCCCGTCCATTCGAGTGTTGAATGTTCGGATTATCTCTTCTTGTCGATTCTCCATTTGGATGACAGCAGCAGGTGGATTATTAATAGTGGTAGTATCCCTTATTGGAACATTAGTTTGGGATCTCGTATTGACCATTGTTCTTTTCAGTGAGTGGGATGGGAGAACTGACTTTTTGTTCGAATGTTCCCACAGACGGCGCCAATGATGCTTCTCGAAAATTCAAGATCTAGATGAACTCATTCAATGATGTAGAAATAAAGAAATAAATACAAGCATTGAATTTAAGAAGTCTTGAATATTGACATCACAATGAATTTCTCTTTGTTTTTTTGCATTTTTCCTCTGTTTTTCTCGGGATCCTTTCTTCAGGAGGCCTCATTCCTTTTTATAGGCCTTTTTCTTCACCCGTTTTCCTGATCTGATCATTCAGGTAATGCCCGTTACCGTTGGTTTGATCGGTTATGTAAGCATTCTTCCTTAACGGTAATTCACACATGTTTAAATGCTATAATTTCAAAAATGATGGGCCTTCTTTGATGGGCCATATCTCTGATAGACCTTCTTCAATGATCCACATCATTTTACTGTAGATAACGTACCCATCAAACTTAATTTTATAGTTGTGTCTATTTATAATATTTTTATTTTTTAATTATATTTTATAAAATTTTAAATTAATCAAATTGATATCATTAAACAATATAATTTTTATCACATCTAAATTCATATGGCAGAGACTTTTGTAGAAAGTCCGAATCGCTTGAGGCTCATGAGCTTCATCAGTATCCTTGCTCTTGCTTTAATATTTAAACGATTATGTTAATTGTTAAAATCATAATGTTGAATTAAATATTATAAATATACCTAAATTAATATTTAATTTTTTTTAAAAAAAAACTTTGAACAGTTTTTTTTCATTTATTATCAGAGGATACAAAAATTATTAGAAAAAATTATTGATCATTTATGTCAGTTTTTTTGGAGGGTTTCAATAACTTTAGAAACTAAATTGAAGTTTTAACACTTCATTAAGCATTCAAATTCTAAAAAAAATTAACTTTTTAATTATTCAAAAAAAAAAATCATATAGTTTATCTATTTATTATGATGGGCAATTATGTTATTTATAAGCAAAAACAGAATTAACTCCTTAATTATATAAATGCTATTCTTCTTATAAAAAATTAGATTAGTAAATAAAATAAATTTTTTAAAAATATATATATATAATAAATTTATATGAAATTATAATACCTAATTATTTAAAAAAATTATTAAATATTTATCGCATTATATAAAATAATTTCTATAATAAAGTGAGTATATCTTTAATCAACTCTTCAAATCCAAAAAGTGTGTTTAAATGATGAGTTGTGGTAAATTATAAAATCACTTTTTTTGAATATTTACATATTTTTGTGATATATTTGTCCTAAAATAAATTATAGAGGATAATTTTTCTCATCTTAAAAAAATCAAAATACTTTCAAAAAAGTGCTTAGATCATATAATGTTTTTGGGAAAATAAGAATTTTAAAAATATATCATAAAAATATCATTAATATTTTAAATAACAATTTATTGTTATGAAAGAAATAGCAACCACACTTACACATTATTATGAGCTACCAAGTAATAATGATGCACCCGTAAGGCTAACTTAGTATTTTATTTATTATCAACACTAATGCGTTTATATATAAATAAATAAATAAATAAATATTATTATTGCGTCCTTGGATCCTTGCGCTGATAGAGGTGAGGATCTGACAGCAATACCAAATAGTATATACACGAAAGGGAAAGAGAAAGAATATGTTATTTAAGATTTTTATGTGGAAAACCTTCTACTGAATGAGAGAAAAAATCATGAAATTTTGGTCCGAGAATTTATTCCACTATGTGTGAGCTCAAGTACAAGAGGCCAATGATTTAAGTGTATGAAAACTCTTAGGAGTTCCCTTTATAACACAAGTCCTCTCTTTCTCTCTCTACAATACAGTGCGATTTTTTTACACTTTTCTCTTTCTTACTACGTAGATGTAAGAGTTCAGAATTTCAAACTTCAGATCCTTTGGTAGGTACAAAGTGAATACTTATATAGTAATTGAAATCCTTTGTATTGGGTTGCGATGTGGAGGTTGGCGTGTACAGAAAGCCCTACTATCAATTCTACAAAATTATTTTACCGTGTCAGGAAGATTGTGGGCACGCGGACTGATTCTGTGAGACGTCACATCATACGTATACCGAAAATCGTCATTATCTGTGCAGGTAGCGTGTTGTAGGACCCACGTACTTTTAAGGACGTTATCCCTGAGTTGGTATCCTCGTCCGTTCTGAGCGTCCTTCCTGTGACACGTCCCCGGGCCTTTGGGCCTCTTCAACCTTCTCAGCCAACTTAGCCTCTTGGGTCGTGTGGGATTTTTGGGCCATTCAGGGACGTGAACCCATTTTGTGGAAACGGGTTTTATCCTTGGGCCTTGAGTTTCCACTACCCATCACTAGCCACACATGCCAAAAAGTTTGAGAATCTCAACCTTTGACATGTCTACCATCCGCAGAGTGTCTCAAGCGTCACACGAAGGCATTCTCCTTCAAAAGTCCATCCGTGTCTTTGAACCGCATCCGTCGTCCAACTGTAGCTTGATGGTCGCACGCATTCTTCTTTTTGACAAATATTCAAGGACGCTGTTGAGAGTAAAAACTCTGGGGACGCTTTTCTGAGACCAGCGATTTGACCAAAAAGCACGAGGACTTCTTGAGATAATCCATCTGTTACAAATGTCCGAGGATTCTCTTCGAGTTTGAGATGCAAGTGCATTCCGTCAAGTGATCGCTGTTAGCAAATAGATCCGAGTCCATCAATGTCCTTAGGTATCGCGGATAATAGTTGCCTTGTCCGCAGCTGAACGTTGTCTTTCTCAAGCGCAAACTTTGCAAGTATCCACATACGTTCAATTGAATTAGCTTAACAAAATATCATCCGCGAACTCCGTCTCCAGATCCGAGGAATTAGTCTGCGCCGCCAATTGGTGCATTTAAAACGCACTAACCTTGCGCAATAAATGCGCATCACTTCACTACCTTGGGAAGGGAAGCATCATCATTGCCTACATCCCATAGTGAGCTGACGTGTGGCCAGGCAATTAATGGGCGCATTTTCTGAATTTCAGCTGTTTAAATTCGCTTTTCCTTCGCTGCTTCCATTTACGCACCCAAAATTCTTCCAAGTCTCCAAACTCTCTTTGCGCTCTCTGTGTTCTTTGGCGATTTTCTTCTTCCTTGTCCTTCGTCTTCTCTGCTATTCCTAACTTTTCGATGGCGTCAAGAGTAAAAGATCTCGCCTCTTGGCTGACCTTAAAGCCATCAGAGCACACTGTAGGATTCAAAGCTCGATGGGTATGGTGATCTCTGATGCCCACGATTAGAGTTACAGCCCTCTTGATGGCTTCGCTATTGTCTACAAAGTCCACCTTAAAGGTGGCTTTCGATACCCCATGCCGTTGGAGCTTTACGAGATAATAAGGGACCTTAAAGTCCCTGTGGCCAAACTTCAACCTAATGCCGTTAGGTATCTGATTTCACTTTGTGTTTTTGGACGTTGTCATGAGAAGCTCCTTGATTTGAGGGCAGTGAAAGTTGTATTGAGATTTTTGCACGGTCAAGACTAGATTGTTATGACCCCACGTCCTGAGTTTCTGGTGATGAGCAGTGGAAACCCTGACTACATCAAAAGATGGAAAGATAAATTTTTTTTCCTAGGCATTACTCAGATTTGGGACATCTCCAATTAGTGGGGGAACGTGGAGTCCAGGTTTCCTGAGGATGTCACGACTGAGGAGAGGGCCACTGCAAGGACTTCACAGACCTGTTACTTACCAATCTTGGTTCTTTTAATAAGAACAAAAAGAACAAGTGGCTAAGATCTGAGTTCCTTGTGCAAGCCAAGTGGGAGAGCCAGCCCGAGGACTCTGGCGCCCCTAGCCCTCCCAGCAAGAAGAAGAAGCTGAAGAAAAAACAGTAGGCTCTAAGGATTGAGGAAGTGCCTGAACGGACAACTAAGAGTCATCGGACTGAGACCTTGGAGCGTCCGACAACGGTCGTTGAGTACCCTTCCTCTTCCGATGATGACAAGACTGTCATTGAGCGCCTGCTCAGGAAAAAGGTGCCAGTTCGAGGAGTTGGGGACATTGGGCCATCAGCGGTTGCGGGGCCTACTGATCAGCCTTTTGAGGCTGCGATCTTGCACATGGAGTCACTAGTTGCTCCTCCTCCTCTCTGCAAGCCCATGCCTGATATCTTATCCTTTTTTTATTGATGAGGTCTCAGACTTAATGGACAATCCATTCGAGGACATCATTGAGGGGCAGGCTGCGGGGAGGGCTTAGGCAACTCGGGCCGATGAAGCAGTGGTGATGATTGCGATAACATATTCTGATACTGCTGAGGCCGAGGAGAATCGGGCCACGGAGCTACCTGCTGCTGAGACCATTGAGCTCCCATGCCTTGCAATCCAAATCTACAGCCCATAATGATTCCGTCCGAGGTCCATGAGGAGGCCCTGGTCGAGGAGGTTGTTGGGGCTCCATGCGCTATTGAAGTTGAGGCTGGGGCCACAAAGTATGCTGAAGTTATTGAGCCCCCAATCTCTGATCTTGACAGAGCTGCCCCTATGTGTGAGATCAGAGTTGAGGTTTCCGTGGTGCCTGCTACTGAACCACATGAGTCGAGGCCCCTAGAGAGGAGAGCTCAGCTAGTGGCTCTCTCGTTTCTTAGGTATCCTTCTGTTTTCCCTAAGACTTTTTGCTCCTTATTTCCTTCCATTCATACTTAACAACTTGTTCTCCTTTGCAGTTCCACAAGCTGACCAGGAACCTTGGTTAGCTTATAGGTGGTGTCGCTCGGGCTTACTATGAGATGGAGTCCCTCAAGGCCACTGGAGAGGCCAACAAATGCTTGGAAGCTGAGCTTGCTGGGGCCAAGAGAAAGATTGCTTTCCTTGAGGATACATTAAAGATCCAGCAGGTTCAATATAAGCTTCTGCGGGACAGGAACTTCCAGCTGGAGGAGGTGTTGAGTACTTCGGTGAGGGCCGCGGACATAGCACTAGCGCTGAAGGCAAGTATTGGGATAGTATCAACTTGTGTCGTCGGGTGATGAGATTGCTGCGCCCATAGTTTTTCACGACCATGTTTAATCCTCGGAATTCCAGTGCTACATATTGGGACGACTTGTACGGTCTTCCAGGAAGGGGTGGGTCTCCTAACTTTTCCAGGCCTGCACCATTAAGCCATTTCGAAACTCTTGGGAAGTTGAAATCTTAGGAGCAAATGGGATCTCTTGAACCACAGGGACGCCAACAGTAGCGGGGAACTTCTCCTCAGCCTGAACCGTCTGAGGGCTGATCGCAAATTTGTACAGCTGTATTTATATGTTTTTTGTTTACATTGTATGCCATACATTTAAAGTGTAAATAAAATTCACTTTTCGGTTATAATCTTTCTCTAGATTGTCTTATGTGGTTCTTTTTCTTAACTTAGACTCTTAGGAAGCCTTATCCCTTTTGAGTTAAGTGTCTAAACCTCTAGATCATCTTAGACTGATGATGCTACCTCAAGGGTTTTCGCATGCCAGTTGTTTAAGCCCCATAAGTTTTAATTCAACCTCTTGAGAGTTGCTTCGCACTGCTAAATTTTAGGTCCGACCTCTAGGGCCACTCGGCCTTAGCCGAGTTTTAACACAACCTCTTGGGCTGCTTGGTATGAAACCAAGTTTCAATATGACCTCTTAGGCCACTCGGTATGGAATCAAGTTTCAGTAACAAGTGAAAGGAATCCTATCTACTTGACTTAGGGGTAGCTTAGATCTTGATCATACGCAGGATGAGATGCAAACACTCAATTGAATGCGAAACAACAATTAAGGAAAGACTGTTATTTTATTAACGAAACATGATACAAGCACATGAGATGATGCAATTATTATATAAGTGTATTGTACAAGTTTATTGATAATAGTTCTTGAGGTGAGAAGCATTCCATATACGCGAGACAAGCCTTCCCTCCTGGGTGCGTAGTTTGTACACCCTGTTTCAGAGGATGGCCGAAACCAGGAAGGCCCATCCGAATTTGGGGAGAGCTTGTTTTGACCGGTATTTTTACCGGTGGCCTCGATACTTCTCAGCACTAAATCTACTATTTTGAACCGCCGCGCCTTCATCTTCTTATTGTAATATCGAGCGACCCCCTGCGGGTAAGCAGCTGTCTGTAGTCTTGTTGCTGTTCGGACTTCCTTAATGAGGTCAGGGTTCTCCTAGAGTTTCTACACATTATTAAGTGGTTCAAAACTTTTCACTCAATGGCTTGGCAACCCAATTTTCAATGGGATGACTGCCTCAACTTCGTAACATAGGCTGAAAGGAATTTCTCGTGTTCGCTCCCTCGGAGTTATCCTGTATGACCATAGCACTGATGGCAGCTCGTCGGCCGAAGAGCCCTCAACATGCTCCAACTTCGTTTACAGTCCATGCAGTATTGTGCGGTTTATAACTTTTACTTGACCATTGCATTGTGGATACACCAGCCTTATCCTTAGGTTGGTACAATACTTGGCGAACCTCTTTCCGATGAATTGGGTCCCATTATCAGTCACAATGCATTCTGAGATCCCGAACCTGCACACAATATTCTATCGAGCGAAGTCTATTGCGTTCCATTCGATTATGCAAACCAATGGTAAGGCCTCAACCAACTTCGTGAAGTAATCAATTTCGATGATTAAGAAGTTTCTTTATCCAGATGCTATTGGCAGTGGCCTAAGTATGTCCAGCCCCAACTGCGCAAAGGGCTAAGGCGATTGTAGAGCTCTGAATTCTGTATACAACTGGCGGGTAAAATTGCCGTGGACGTAGTAGTTTTCACATTTTCGTACGAAATCCATGGTGTCGTACTTCATGGTTGGCCAATAGTATCCTTACCTTATTAACTTGAATATTAGGTTCTTGCCTCCAATGTGGGATCCACAAATCCTGAGCTGCACCTTTCCAAGAGCATAGTGGGCAGAGAATCCTCGGCGATACAATCGTCCGTCCATGATAGTATATCACCCAGCCATCTTCTTCACCTTCTTGGCTTCCTTTACGTCTTCAGGCAATATCCCATCAGACAAGTAACTTAGATAGGGGGTCATCCAATTATTGGCCTCGGATATCTGCACCACTTCTGTTTCGAAATCTTTCACACTGGGTTTGTTGAGAACCTCGCGCATTCCTCGGGCATATTATTCTGGTCTCCCGAGATTGCCGCTTTTACAAACTGGTCAGCCTTTTCATTCTCTTCCCGCGGGATGTAGACTATTTCTACCTTTCAAAGGCTAACATGAGTTCTTGGACGTTTGAAAGGTATTTGGATAGTTGTGGGTTACTTGCTTCGAAATTTTCTCGGATTTGGTAGATAACTAACTCAGAGTTACGGTAAACAACCAAGTTCCTGACAGAGCATTCCTTTGCTAACCGTAAACCAACAAGTACTCCACAGCGTTGTTGGTCGTTCGGAACCCGAGGACCATCGAATACTTTATCTCTGATCTTTCATACGTCCTCAGCACAATGCTAACTCTGCAACCATCTTTCATTGATGAGCTGTGTGGTTCTTCAGTATCACAATTGTCTGAAGAGTCCTAAGTTGGAGTTATAGTTTCGAGAATAAAGTTCTCCAAGGCTTGACCTTTTAAGGCAAGCCTCAGATGGAACTCTATATCGAAGTCACTCATCTCAATGGCCCACTTGACCAACCGTCCCAACGTTTCTGACCTCTACAGAATCGATCTCAAGGGTTGATTGGTCAAGATGATTACTTTGTGTGCTTGGAAGTATGGTCTTAATTTTTGAGCGAAATACACAGGCGTTAGAGTCATCTTTTCTGTATAAGAATATCTTGTCTCAGTGTTAGCCAGGATCTTACTAATATGGTACACAAGCTGTTGCCTATCGTTCTGCTAATTGATCAAAGTTGAGCTCAAGATTTTATCAGACACTGTAAGGTATAAGTACAACTCCTCACCTATTTGGGGAGAAGTCAACTGAGGAGGGGTTCGAGAGATACCTCTTGAGTCCTCAGAAGGCTTCTTCACAGTCGACCATCCAATGAAAACCATTAGTTTTTGTCCCTCTCAGGGTCTTGAAGAACGGTAAGTACTTCTCAGTCGACTTGGTCAATAAGTGTGATAACACTGCTAGCCTCCCAATAAGCTTCTGGACTTTCTTCACAGTCCGAGGGGATTTCATATCAAGGATGGCATTGATCTTTTCTGGATTTGTTTCGATCCCTCGGCGTAAAACAATGTAACCTAAGAACTTTCTAGATGTCACTCCAAATGTACACTTGGTTGGGTTAAACTTCATCTGGTATACTCTTAGGACGTTGAAGGTCTTGTTCAGATCTTAGATATCGTGGTCGGTTATTTTGCTTTTGACGAGCATATCGTTCAAGTGACCTCCACATTCCTTCTGATCTAGCCTTCAAATATTTTATTTACGAGCATTTAATAAGTCGCACCAATATTCTTGAAGTCGAAGGGTATAACTTTGTAGCAGTATGTCCCTTTGTCCGTCATAAATGATATGCACTCATCGTCTTCAGGACTCATCCTTATTTAGTTGTAATTCGAGTATGCATCCATGAAACTTAGAAGTTTATGGTCAGACATCGAGTTTACAAGTGAATCGATACACGGTAGGGGAAAGCTGTCTTTTGGGCACGCCTTATTGACATTTGTGAAGTTTACACACATCCTCTGCTTTTCGTTATTCTTTTTGACCATCACAACATTAGACAGCCAGCCTGGATAATACACTTCCCTCATGAATCACGTATCCAGGAGCTTATTTACCTCCTCCCGGATAGCCACCAACTTTTTCACTAAATAGTTTCTTCTTTTTTACCGAACAAGCTTATGATTGGAATCTAAGCCCAATTTGTAGAATAATACTCCAATCGGTATCCCTAACATGTCACTCAGTGTCCAAGTTCAGATGTCAAAGTTCTTTCGTAGGAAACTAATAAACTGGTCTCGGAAGGGTTGAGGTAGCGAACTCCCTATCTGGACATACTTCTCAGGTCTTTAGGATCCAAAAGGACTCGGTCAATTTCTTCTCCAAACTTGGCCTGTTGTAGCGTTGTCCCGTTGCGGAAGTCCAATACCTCCATGGGTTGAGGAAGTGGTGTCTATGTGACTTGGGACATATAGCATGTCTGTCCGACAGTTTGATCTCCGAAGACTTCCCCAATTCAGTACAACGTTGGGACCTTTATCTATAAATGTGGGATTGAAGTTACGATTCCGAAGCAACCAGGGAGGGACGCCCGACAATGGCGCTGTAGATGGACGGGAGGTCTGCTACCAAGAACGAGAGGGTCTTCGTCGCTATCCTCGGATCGGTTCCAAGTATCACGAATTCGAATCAAATAAGTCAATTTAAATAATTAGTTATATTTTCTAAAATTTAAAATCCTAAATAATTTTAAATAAATAATCCTAATTCTCAAAATTTGGGTATGACAAACAAAATAAATATGACCCGACATAAATTAAAATTCACACAGGACATCACTGGATAACCGTTCGAAAAGAAATAATACGACCTACTCCACAATCATCGTAACGGCGGTAACAATTCCAACTAAAATCACGAATCAAATATAATAAAATATCGCAACAGATTTCAAAATATAACAATGGGCCTATACCCATTCAATTTTTATAATTCAATTATATCAATTTTTAATTTTAATCATAACAAACTAAAACTCACCAAATTAGACGAATGGCTGACGGATCACTCCTAACTCTTACAGTGCATTCAAACCTTCTACTCTGAATGGTCAAAACAAAAAACGTGAGCCAAATACTCATAAAGTATCATATTTAGACAAAATGAGTCAAATAAATTAGAAGAAATGTTAAATGGATAAAAATTTAGTCAAATTACAGAATAAATTCAAATCGCCGATAAAATAAATTCAATAAAAATCTAAGATCTAAAGTCTAAAAATCATTGGTAGTTTCGTACTCAAAACAAATATCCAAATTCAAAACAAATATCCAAATTCTGAAACAGCCCTCATCGGTACGTATATATATATAAACAAAATAGAGGTGATCCGGACCAATTCCAAAGCTGATATCCAATTCGAGTCCAAGTCCAAGTCAAATACCCAATAAGTTTGTGATTTGGGGTAGAATTTGAGAGTCGAATAATCCAATAGCGTGTGCAAACGTTACAACAGTACCGTAACAAATATTTCAAATGTCTGGATCAAAATATATAATCGAAATCATTGTACGAGACATACTAGGGCCAGACTGAAGGCAAAATCGGCGAATATTAATTTCAAGTCTAAAATCCAAGTCCAAATCAAATTTTAACATAAATTAATGTAGAAATGTAAATTATGTACCAAATTTGGGTTCTAATTATTTAAAAACTAGTTTGAGGAAGGGTTATACATAATTCTGATAACCTTAAACCAAAATTTATATATTCTATACCTATAAATTAGGTTGCTCACTATATTTTACCACCTGCGACTGTGGGTACATTCCTCAAATTTGTCAGATATATTATGATATCCGAATATATTCTAAGGTCAAGTTAAATTGTCCAAATGAAAATGGTCACTACTCCAAACTTTTTCTGCCGGCGGAAAGAAATTTTCAAATAAATTTTCCCGTCGAGAACTGGTCAGAGTGTCCAATATTCAAATCCAAATATAGTGACCACAACTCGGCACGTGCATATGAAAATACATGGCAAATGTAAGTTTCGTGCACATTTTCGTTACACATACTAATATAAATAATTACCGTGTCTAATAAATTTCTCAAAATTTCAGAAAAATAGTAAATTTCTAAAATTATAAAACTCATATCCAAAACCCCTAAAATTAGCCAATAATACATACATATTCAAATTAAATAATTCAGGTGTATAAAAGTACATACATGTTAATAAGGATTTTAAACAGTATTAAAAACATATCAGATATTAAATCAGTCCAAAGATGGGGTTTACATATACTTGTCTGGATTTCATACTTTGTAAATCTGAAAAAAGGAGGCTATGAAGTGTCCAAATTGGGTGATTTCCTCACTGCCCTGTGCACACTGCTGCACCTCGCCCGTGTTCTCCCTCTCTGCGCATCATCTTTGTCGCTGCCGCAGCTCAACCACGGCTGCCGCCGGTCTCCGGCGCGTCACCCACTAGCCATCGCTGTCGTTGATGCTGCTGACAACCACCGTCAGCACCGTCGGCCTCCTCAACAGCCTCACCTAGCGTCGTCAACCAACGCCGACCCTAACAACCACTGTCACCCAAGAGCTGCCGTCTCCTCACCGCACCACGCCGGCCTTCTCGGCGTCGAACTCTGGCCTACGGTCGGCCGTTGCCTCCCGCGCCAATTTTCTCTCTCTCCTCTTTTCTCCCCTCTTCTCCTTCCTCCTCTCTCTCCCTGAACCCTCATCCTTACACCTAATCTCATTTCTCTCTCTCTCTTTTTTCTTTAATATATATATATATATAATATAATATAATAATAATAATTATTTTCTATTTTAATTTTTCGTTTCTTTTAATCCAAATTCTAAATTAATATCCGGGCGATAATACGAATGCACCCCAGGTGCCAGTCCAACCAATTCAAATATCATCAAAATTTTTTAATATTTAAATAATTTTTTTGACACATCGAAATTACTCAAAAATCACAATTAATATTAAATTAACCCGAATAAAAATTTGGGATATTATATTCTTCTCTCATTATAAAAATTTCAGTCTCAAAATTTTACACATCTCGATCTTAACATCGATTATCATACAATAATAATATTCTTCTGAACTCCATATTCAGTCTTCTTAATAAACTTCTTTGATCAAATAATTTTTTCAATTATATCCACAACAAATAGGGATATTTTTTCGGACTCATCCTCAAAATCCCTTAACATTCCTTCAACTTGAAGATTCCTTAAAAGTATAATGGTCGATGAAAATATCTTATTCCTTACATCAGATCCTTCCTATCTCAATGCAGAACGATCGATAAAACAATTGATCTAGTTTGATCACAACTTTAACCTAAAATACTTTCCGTCGATCAAAAATGACTTCAACACAAATACATGCGAGAGATTATTCATACAAAACATATCGTATCCATCCATCAAATTTAGAAGAAAGGTAAATCTATAGGCCACCCCTCTAATCTGGTGAAAGTTTCAATTGTCTCAATAAACATTCACTTCAAATTATTCTTTGACTCCAAATTCAAAAAATCTTCTCTTTAAGAAGCTTCTAGAAACATGAGACCATTCTTTTGAACCTTCAATCGGATTGCAATTCCGATCTCCTAAATTAACCTCAAATCAAGTCTTGTGATAGATAGCCACGAGACCATACGCTTTCATTGCGCCACTCTAATCAATCATCAGCCTTAAATCAAATCAAAAGCCTTGAAATAAGAATACATTATAATCTTCTCATCTCGAAAATATGCTAATGACTAATCTCAAGAATGATATCCTGATAGACAAGTAATAGGCCAATTCTTCAGCTCATCCATCGTCTGCCTCAAATCTTGAAAAACAAAGAACCATCTTCATCATCTAAACTCTCATCAGGCAGCTCAACCTTATCCAAATGATCATCAAGATCCTTTGCTGTTTGAGGTAGACTCGAAATAAAATCTCAAAAACTTCTTCTCGCATCTTCGTTTAGGCACGAGACACATTTTGCCATGGCTCATGATCAAACCGCCATCAGTCTCTCTCTCCACTCTGTGAGATGGATAGTCTTCGACATTCCCATCAAATTTGGATAACTCCAACTCAATTACAATTGCAGATGACCTCATTTGCTCCTGAGCTTTCATTCAATCAGCCAAAACTCAAATGAAAGAATTCTTAAAAACATGCCTTCTCTCGAGCGCGCAATGAAAAGCACTTTGCAGAATGTTTGAAATTGTCTACTCAATCGCTTCCAACTTCAAAACGGCTCGTTCAAAAAGGACATCACCACTGATTTTCCTGAAAGCTTCTCCCATAAATAGGAGTTTCGCTCGAAATTTAATCCTGACAGCAAAAAGAGAAAAATTTCTCTGGCTCAATTTTCATTCTGGCATCCTCACCACAGCATCTTCACACAAAATCCTCCAAACCGCGCAACATACCAACTTGTCTTAGATAAGGCACTTGATACGCAGAATCCAAATATATTTAAATCTTTTGTAGAAGCATCACTTAACGCTACAAATCTTTCTGATCCATCAGGGATCGACAAAACTGATGCCGATGACACTCTATTCTTCAATTACCAAAACTTTCCTTATCAAAATCACTTTAATTAATTACTGATTGCCTCTATTCCAAAAGCGCCAACGGCACTGCAATTCTCAAGAAATATTCAATGAATCTCTCATCATAACCAACCAGAACTAAAAAACTCCACAATCCCGCGACCCTAACTGTCCTTTTTCGATTGCGACTACTTCCATCTACTTCAAATTTTCCAAATGTCACCTTAAGAAATATGTAACACAAAATGATACATTCTCCAACCATAATTCACACCCTTTTTAATTTTTTTTTTGACAAACGATTGCCTTTTCAAAATTTACAACAAACTTTCCAATAGGTTCTCACACCTTTTAAAATTTTTTAAATAAATTAGAATATCATTACCAAAACCACTTCAAATAAAAACCACCACAACTGAACCAAACACAATTAAAAACCCAATCAACAATATCCATAGAGGACGCTTACATATTAAACAACCCACAATGACCATCAAGACTATATAATGATTATATTTGACCTGAAAGCTATCCTATACGTATCCTCCCGCTTACTTCTCAACCAATGGTACCTCGAATACGGCTCAATTTCAGAGACAACCCGGACTTCTCGAAATGGATCAAATTCTCGATCCTTAAGAGCTGTTACATATTCAATTTTCAAATAATCTAAATATAAATCCATAAATCCATCTTTCTTCACTAGAGAATACTAAAGCACCCCACGGCAAGACACTTAGTAAAACAAAACTTTTTACAAACAAATTCCACAATTGTTATCACAATTTCTTCAGCTTAGACAAGACTATCATATACAAATCCTTCGAAATATGTGCAAATTCAAGCACAATATTGATAGCAAATTGATCACCTGATATGGGAATAATCCAGTCAAATTCTTTGGAAGAACATCTTTAAGTTCACAGATGGTCAAAAATATCTTCAATAATCATAGAATAACTCCCATATGTGACCATATACACCAGATAAGTTAGGTACCCATCTTTTAGCAAAGGACTCACACGTAATACCAAGATCAACCCTTAAGCCTTCTCACTAGACCTTCCTTAGAATTCTGAGGACTCACAGCTTAGAATACAGAATGGAATAGTCTTATCAAAACAGTCTTCCATGACTGAGGATCTGACTCTAATTTCATGTGTTGTAATTGTAAATGTTTCATCTGGAACCGTCTGACACTTATCTAAAAGATTTGGAATCCGGACGCTTAGGATTTAAACAATCCTTTAAAAAGTGACATATCTGGCCACTGTTTGAAGCAAACTCCACTTTTGATGAAACAAGCTCGTCTTGGGTTCGTCTTCCGGCTAAACTTGTAGGTTAACCTCATAAACTCGAATTTCAAGGAAGAAAACTTTATTTCATCCGACTTCCTTTCGCTTGTTCTCTAAATGATAAGTAAGTCTATCTTTCGAGTTTTGATTCAAATACTTTGATTTCTTCTAGAAAGGCTTTTTCTGGAGCTACTTCTGCTCGATCAATAAGGCTTATTCTAGTTTCTCGCAATAATCTAGGATTGGAACTGTACTAACTGTTTTCAAATTGAATCTTGAATTCCACAGCTACTATCAGACTTTAACAAAATCCTTCAGATTCTTCAACATATTCTTGAGTATTGCTTTAGAAGACCGAACCACGAATTCTTTGTCCTTCGATTCTTCAGCGATAAAAGATTTGCGAGGACAATTATCTACCCAATCGCAACGACGAGAGGGAATAGGCAACCCTTAAGTCTTTCTCTCACTCCAACCGTAACTTTAAACCTTTGCACGATCAATATCTTCGCTGCCAGTAAAATCAGACTTACACTTTATTGTCCTAACTTCTACTAGAGGTTACCGACCAAGATTCCACAACTTCTCTGGTAAGGAGAAATGAGTTGACTTGATATGACATTCTTCGTCTTTATCTACGGCTTTCAATTTTGAAGAATCTTCATTTCTTTAATCGAACACAATGATAACTTTTTCCTTTGCATATGTGCCATCCTTGGGCAGGACCACACCCACCTTCTCTACCGACCAAAATCTCCTTCTACTCCACGAGATTTTAAACTGACTAACTTTGTCACCTATTATTCCGCTGACCAAAATCTCTTCTACCTCGTGAGATTTCAGACCGACACCACCTAATGTCGCTATTTCTTTTCCAAAATCACATAACCCAACAAAATTTCCACATATCCATACAAACCAAACAAAATCCCCCTACAAAGGCTATATTAAACCACCTATTATGTCGCTCATGTGACCTATCATAATCAGATGATCATCCTTCCAATCCAAACATGGACCTCTACTATTCTATCTTTTGATTCAAACCTAAGCTTCTACAACTCAAATTTTTTACCATCTGTCAAAGGTAATACTTATCACGTCCAAAAATTCAATCCATTATTTATCCAAAATGATTCGAAGTACCTCTCATTACGACTTTTCTTTGATATCACTTCTACCACGAACTTGGACTAAATAGGTCAATTTAAATAATTAGTTATATTTTTTAAAATTTAAAATTCTAAATAATTTTAAACAAATAATCCTAAGTTTTAAAATTCGGGTGTGACAAAATAAATAAATATGACCTGACACGAATTAAAATTCACACAGGATCTCACTAGATAACCGTTTGAACAAAAATAATACGACCTGCTCCACAATCATCGTGAGGGATGTAACAATTTCAACCAAAATCACGAATTAAATATAATAAAATATCCTAACAGATTTTAAAATATAACCATAAGCCTATACCCGGTCAATTTTCATAATATAATCATATCAATTTTTAATTTTAATCATAACAAACTAAAACTCACCAAATCAGACGAATGGCTGACGGATCACATCCTAATTCCTGCAGTGCATTCGAACCTTCTACACTAAAGGGTCAAAATAAAAAACGTAAGCCAAATGTCCAATAAGTATTATATTTAGACAAAATGAGTCCAATGAATCAGATGAAAGGTCAAATGGATAAAAATTCACTCAAATTATAGAATAAATTCAAATCGCTAATAAAATAAATCTAATAGAAATCCAAAATTCAAAATACAAAATTCAATAGTAGTCTCATACTCAAAATAAATATTCAAATCCAAAACAAATGTCCAAATTCTAAGACACTCCTCATCGGGACATGTATATATATAAACGAAATAGAGGTGATCCAAACCAATTTCAAAGCCAATATCCAATCCAAATCTAAGTCCAAATTCAATATCGGATCAGCTTGTGATTTGTGATAGAATCCGATAGTTAGATGATCTAATAGTGTACGTAAAAGCCGAAATAATATAGCGACAAATATTTCAAATGTTCGGATCAAAATATATAATCAAAATCGTTGTACGAGACATATTAAGACCTAACTGAAGGCAAAATCAGTGAATTTTAAATCCAAATCCAAATCAAACTCCAACATAAATCAATGCAGAAATACAAAATATATGCCAAATTTGGGTTCTAATTATTTAAAAACTAGTTTGAGTAAGGGTTACACATAATTTCGGTAATCTTAGGCCAAAATCTATATATTCAGTACCCATAGATAAAGTTGCTTACTATATTTTGCCACAAGTGACTTTTGGTATATTTTTTAAACTTGTCAAATATATTAAGACGTTTAAATATATTCTAAGGTCAAGTCAAATTGTCCAAATAGGAAGGGTCACTACTCCAAACCTTTCTTGTCGGCGAAAAGGGATTTTCAAATAAATTTTTCGTCAGAAGTTGGTCAGAGTATCCAATATCCAAATCTAAATATAGTGACCACAACCCAGTACGTGTATGTGAGAGGACGTGCGTGCCTTTAAGGACGTTATCCCTAAGCTGGCTTCCTCGTCCATCCTGAGCGCCCTTTCTGTGACATGTACTCGAGCCTTTGGGACTCTTAGGCTTTTTCAGCCACCTTAGTCTCTTGGGTCTTGTGGGCTTTTTAGGCCATTTAGAGACGTAGACTCATTTAATGGAAGCGGGTTTTATCCTTTATATTATACTATAAATAAAATATATATTATATTTTATTAATTATAAAATAAATAAAATATATTATTTTAGATAAAATAAATAAAAAATATGGACATTGAGCTTATATTATATTATTAAAAAAATAAATAAAATGTGGACATTGAGCTTAAGTTTGGATCGACGGCTGCTTTGCTCATTTTCATCCGCCGGATGAAATCCAAGGGTTGGAATTAAATCGTGTAGCGGCATATCTTTGATTTATCTTATAAGTGAGAAATTTAATCACCCATCAAAATTTAATTAAATATCAAATTTAAGCTTAATTTACAATATTTTGATGAGAAAACAAATATATAAGATGATATTTAATATGATAAATTACATTAATATAAATTAAACTTTAGCATTTAGAAAATTAAATATCAATTGATACAACATTTTAAATCTTTTTAATATTTTCCTAATCATATATAATAATATAAGAATTTATTTAAACTATGACCAATTTTAACAATAAATAAAATTATTTAATATTTTAGGTGATAATAAATTATTAAATTGATAAAGGATCTGACTACTTAAGTGAAAGCTTAATCACAAATACATCAAATATATGCATAGTCAAGACATATTTAGTTATAATAAAAATTATATTATATACATTTATACATACGGTTTGAACTGCATTTTATTTTATGGAAGTTATTAAATTTTAATCAAACAAAAAATGTGATTTAAATAAAAAATTAAACCATAATATCTATACATTGAGTTGACTAAATTTGAATAATTAAGAAAATTACTCACCCCCAATTGTGAATATTTTTTCTCTATGGGTCAAGAGGGTCACGGGGGAGCTCAAGCTTTT
This sequence comes from Nepenthes gracilis, assembly GCA_033239525.1. Lineage (NCBI taxonomy): Eukaryota > Viridiplantae > Streptophyta > Magnoliopsida > Caryophyllales > Nepenthaceae > Nepenthes > Nepenthes gracilis. The sequence goes on along the minus strand of BSYO01000016.1, from coordinate 13,545,092 downwards.
ATAGGAATAAAGTAACTTATTATTAAATTATTTAAAATAAATAATTATTATTTAATTATTCAAAAAATAAAAAAAATAATTAAAATTAATTATTTTGAAATAATTAAATTATAATTATTTATTTATAATAAACTATCAAAATAAATAAATAAATAAATAAAACATCACTCTCTCACATAGAGAAACAAATCCGGGCCAAGAGGACACCGTTTCGAGTTGTGCAAATATGGAATTGTTCAATTATTGGGTTGCCAACCAAAGCATTCAGTCATGAACACGATGGATCTTTCCAGTTGAAAGGAATAAGATCAGAACACATCGCCTCTTCCGCTCAACCTCCATCACCCACGGGGTTACCTTCTTGATTTCGTGACATTTGATGTAGAATTTCGAAAGCTCTAGAGGAGACACCAGTACGTTGAGAAGTAGAGGTACGACCGTCAACGCAGACCATTTCATCTTTGCGTTCCCGGCATTTGTGTGGAATTTTGTAAGTTACAGAGGAATGAGCTGAGCGTTGGATAACTGTAGAGGTATGACCGCCGACGGCCATTGATGAACATCGATTAAAGGCTTCTGTTGCGGCAATGCAGTCTCGTACTCTGAGGGACTGTATTTTGTACCGATAATTTCTCCATCCTCCGCTTCGGATCTTTTCCTAATATCAACTAGGTACTCCAAATTGCTAAGCTCGGTGTTCCATTCTTTCTCTTTCGAGTTCATTTGGGTTCTCTCTCTCTCTCTCTCGCTCGCTCGCTCTCTTTCTCATGCTTGTTGCTTATATGGCCATCGTTTCAGGATTACATAAAAATTTCGTTGTCTGTTTGATTTCTTGCCAAACTTCGATAATGATTTCTCGTTCGATTCGGTTATTTATAGAAATTTTCTTTATACTTATGGATTTGGTTTCTTGCTATGTTTTTATTTGGCATTTTCTGAGTGATCGTGGTACACGAACTGGACATTAGCTATCTAAATCTATTGCAAAATGGTTGAGTTGATAGAAATGGTCGATTTTTTAACAAAGAAATTGGACCGTTAGGTTTGTCGCTGTGCAATTTGGATTTGGTTACCTCCTATATTCTCGATTTTTTTTTTAAATTGTTTGAAATTATTAACTGGAATTATCTTTCAGCTTCGGATGTCTTTCCAGATTTATGGGGGAAACTATCATTTTTTGTTTTTTTGTTCTTTTGCAGCTTTGGACACGAGGTTCTTGATGTTCCCCATGTTTGGTTGTAGCATTGGCTGATTTTTTTCCCTATAAGCTAATGATTAATCCCGTTGATTAATTTTCGCAGATGCAATGTGGTTTCCCTGTAGTCTTATTGCTGAGTCATCCTGTTTTTTGAATTCCGCCCGATTTGGTACGTGAGCAGCAAGAACAAGAACAAGAACAACTGCAGTCACAGTCCTTCCATTTTTTCTCCTTTCCCAACTGTGAGAGTTTTATCCGATCAATTTAGACGGCTAGGATTGCAACGAATACATTGAAAGGTGTTGAACCCATTTTGTAATCCGAACCATCCAAGTTGTCTGGATGAAATACTCACCATTGGAAATATGAGAGGACTCAAACAGTTCTCAATTAGAACTGAACTCCATGCACATAGTGGAAGTTACTAAGTGATGCAACTTTTGAATCAAAACTCCTATATTCTCTCATTTTCATATGGGTGGGTATGTAAATGAATAGATAAGATGGGGAATGTGAATAAGTCTACTTTACAAACCACTAAAGCACTCTATGTTCATTTACTAATTTTTACTCCTATTTTTAAGCCTCATTCTCATTAACTAAACAGGCCACCACGAGTATGATTTCCTGGAGTTCCATCAAATTCTCATCTGCTAATGCAAGTAAAATTTGGTATCGTGAAATATGAATTGTTAAGGTGATGGCCACACTGGGACTAAGGCACTGCCCAGACTCCTACTGAGGCAGTAGTGGGGCTTCCTCCACAATGGCGGAAAGCCTAATTGATCAATGTCAAATCCGTAGTTTAAGATTGCTGAAATTCAGCTTGGCTGTGCTTCTGTACTTGCCAAGCTCAAACTCTGATTTTACAAAATGTTTCTCGAGGCATAATCTTCTGCCAGTATTAGGAGAACTCTAAAGGTTATGGCATGTCTGACTCACTCTTTTTCAACACATTTTACATCTCGTTCTCCTTTGTTGCCATTATTAGTATATTTAACCTGCTTTTGCTTCAAATTGTCTTAATTTACATTGTTCATTTGACAATAAATTTTTCTAGGGGTTTTAAGATAATGTTAGAAGAGAGATTTACCCTGTCCTCAGAAATTAGGAGAAACAAATGCTTGCAAGTGGCTTAATACTGCCATAGCATATGTTATAATTTGTTTGTCAACAATATGATTACAAAAGAAATTTGTTAAAAGCTTGTGCTGATCTATCTGGAGACTCCCATATTTGACTAGACGTGAAAGGAGAAGACAAGAAATTAGCTAAAAATGTGTGTATCAATTCAGGGTAAATGACCTAAAGGGATAATTTTCAATAGTTTTCTTGAAGCAAGAACATTTGCATATTTGGTTGAGGTGTCAGCATTTATTAGTTCCTAGTAGGAGCATGAATCACTGAATGGCAAATATGTTATGGGTATTGCCTCATAAGGAAGCTCAATGCAGTTAAGGAGGTTAACTATCTATTGAATTTTTTAGAAAATGGCTGGCAATATTTATTGCAAGCAAGGGTTGTAAAATATATGAAGTTGGCAAGCCAGGGTTGTAAAACATATGTGGTTATGCATAATCTTGACTTGTATAGGACGACTATAAGATTATCGATGTTATATGTGTAGCTAGATAGAAAACGCTCACCAACTTAGAAGTTGCAGCTTTAGAAAATAATTTACGAGAAGCACATTTAAGCACTTGAAACGTGGATTTGATGAATACACTAGAGTAAGAGTCTTCGGTTGTACTGGAGGCAATATGATGGGAAGATAGATGCCAAGAAAAAACTTAGAGTGAATTGGTAAAAAAAGATTTTGTTTAAACTTCTAGAAGATAATACATTAAAGCAAGAGGATTGGCTTAAAATGATTGATATAGCCAACCCATATATTGGCACCTGTGGCTTCGTCATGTTGAGTTTTGGCTCCCTGACTTTATTTCAACATCCTTTTTAATGTAAAAGATCATTGCTTACTCATTTTTGTTTTCCCATCCTGTTCATATAGATCTGGAGTTGCATGGAGGTGGAAAGAAACTTGCTTGCCAGGAGTCTCGAAAGCTTTGTTCTTCTGGGGCAGAATTTAGATCTAATGAAAAATCATCACTGCAGATAAAAGATGTTCAATTGATGAAAAATTCAAATAAAATCCTCACTCTCATAGAATGATGTCTTGTCCAAGGTTGCTCAAGAGAATGGATGCTAACTTATGTCAGAAGAAGAGAAAGGGGAAATTCTCAAGAAAAAAGTTGATTCATGAAAAGGCCCTTCAAAGTGAATCTTGGAAGAAGCAGTCTTGCAATGAGCTTCTGGGAGATCGATCCTTTTTTGCGAGCACCAAGTACAATGAAGATGACAATGGGGTGTATGAAATCAAACAATTGAAGAAAGTGAGAAGGCATAAGAGGAAAAAAGATAAGGTGGTGCTAGATGAACCTTCTAAATTACAGAGAAGAGCAAGATACCTATTGGTTAAGATGAAGCTGGAGCAAAACCTTATTGATGCTTACTCTGGTGAAGGCTGGAAAGGTCAAAGGTATAACTTGCATCCTATTCCTACACTTTTGCTTTTGAACTAAGAATAATTACATTGCCTGAATATAGATGAACCGGTGCTTGCAGGAACTGGTTCTGCTGATCTTTGCCATGTAGATCTTTCTTTCGATTAATGCTAATTTCTTTCGATGTGAAATTTTGAACTAAATTTTGTATCTAACATTTAGTAGCCTTGGCGCAACAATGAAATAAATTAATGCATTTTTTGACTTGAAAGTCACAGGTTCAAGTTATGGAAACAATTTTTTTACATTGTAGGGATCAGACTATGAACATCTAACATCTGCTAGAGCCCAAATACGGGAAGCCTCATGTGCTGTCCCCCAATAGAAACCAAATTCGTTTCTAACATTTAGTGTTTTTGGAGTGTTCTCTGATATGTGCAGTCTATTATGTAGGACAGAAAACTGGATTTCCTCACTTATGATTGGCTAATTTTAAATATTTTCATGAGAGGCTAATCACACAGTTGATCACCTTGCCTCAGTGGCTCTGGGTTCCTTATCAATGACTCTGATCCTTAGCTTGTTCTTTCTGCTGGACAGAATCCTGCTATAGATCCACCGTTTTATCACAGCAGGACCTCTTTTCATGTCCTTCATGGTTGGGGGGTATTGTGATGTGGTGGGTTCGAGGAGAAAGCTTGGGCAAGAACAACCCAATAAAAACTTCTATAGATAAACTGTTGGCTTTTTATACTTGGAATACCACAAACAATAAGAGCAGCAGCATATTCTGATTTTAGGAATCAGTCTCCTTTACCACCAGTCTATTATGTTCAGTTGTACTTGTAGTCTCCCCGCTCCTTCCCCCCCCCCCTAAAAGAGTAAGGCCTCTACAGAGTGAATTGCAAGTTTGAGTGTCAGAAAAGTAGATGGACTTTGATTATTTTCTGCTAAGGAATGGGCCTGCCTTTCATGTATGTATAGATTAAATTACTAATTGTGTGCACCTTAGTATATTCCTTATTGTTTCTTTTTGCTTTGAATATTTGACTTCTTAGAGCATATAATGTGGAAAATCTCATATACTGGACAAACTCAAATTATTAGTTCTTTGAAGTTAGAAATGAAAGGCATGAGATTTAGTCCCTTCTCTTTTAGTTAAAATCAAAATAGTAAGCTCATTTATAGATTCCTCATGGGTCATGTCTTCTGATCTCAAATTTTTTCCTCCTGTGTCAATTACACATCTACTGCTGGGGAAGTTTTGGAATTGATTGGATTTTTTTTTTCTACTTTTCTTCTTTTTTTTTTTTGTGGGGATTTTACTTCTCTTGAAGCTTCACAAAGGAGCTTCCACTGCAGGTTAATGTTGATATTCCGTTTTTAAATTATGCTTTGGGTTTACTGACTTTGCTATGTTAATTGCTTCCACAGTCGAGAAAAGATAAGGCCAGAGAAGGAACTACAGAGAGCCAAGAAGCAGATATTAGGTTGCAAACTTGGAATCCGTGATGTAGTTCATCAGTTGGATATACTTAGCTCAGTAGGGCAGATTGAAGAGTCTCTGATTGCTCCAGATGGTTCTGTCCATCATGATCATGTGTGTTTCACTGCATATTCTCTGCTCTTCATCTCTGTTTTTGTGTGTATATACTCATGCGAACAATTTTTTTCCCAGAATCCATCCCTCTTAATTGTTTGACGTTAAAAAGTGATACCAACCTTGATGTACTAATTGTTAACTAATGTGCTCTTGATGGTTCCTGGGAATTGGGTCCTGGGGCACATCCTTGCTATTAAATATATCTAATAAATTGGCATCTTGATCAGCATATTGATCTTATTGTAACATCTAATTTAGTTCCTGCTTGCAGATACACTGTGCAAAGTGCAAGTCACAGGAAGCTTCAGAGGATAATGATATTATTCTATGTGACGGTACCTGCAACTGTGCTTTCCACCAAAAATGTCTTGATCCACCATTGGCAACAGAAAATAGTAGGTTCTGCCTGTCATTGACTCAATTATGATCCTCCCAAAGTTAAATCGCTGCTACTACTCTTCTTAAAACTAATAATTTGCTGCTGTTGTCAATATCAAAGTTCCTCCTGAAGATCAAGGCTGGTTGTGTAAATATTGTGAGTGTAAGTTGGAAATTCTAGAAGCGATGAATGCACATCTTGGAACACAGTTCTCTGCCAATGACGGGTGGAAGGTTAATGCCTCAAGAAATCTTCGAATTCTTTATAGCCTAGCTGGTGTTTTAGCTCTAGATGATATATTTGACATTACAATTTGTGGAATTAATGTAGGATATTTTCAAAGAAGAAGCTTCTTCGCCTAATGGTGGGAATTTGGTGTTGAATCCAGAAGACGAATGGCCTGGTGATGATTCTGAAGATAATGACTATGACCCTGAAAGCGATGGAAAAAATGGCTGCTGGTCTGACACAGAGGCTAATGCCTCAGATAGAAGCAGCCATTTGAGCAGTTCATATTGTTCGCTAGAAAGTGAAGCTTACTTGCAATCTAATGTTGGCGGGTCAGCAGAGGAGAACAAGACATTCAACAATAACTCCCTGATGGAGTCCATTGTTGGCCATGAATCTGATGGTCATCCTGATCATGAAATTGTTAGTGGTCCCAGGCGGCGGTATGATGTAGATTATGAAAAGTTATATGATGTAAGTATAGTTGAGAGAAAAGTGCATTTTTTGAAGATGAGTACTCGTTTTCATTATGTATGCATGATTAGTAAATGTTGGCAGGTCTGGAGTCAAGACTTTCTGTTTGGGTATGTCAGGAGGTCTCATGGCCTTGAGCTTACAACAGATGGTTGAGTCTCCCATCTCAACCATTTAGCTTATAGATAAACTGAGGAGTTGTAATCTACAGGCCATTTAGCTTTCAATTGTTATGTAAATCAGAGGAAGTCATGATACATGTGATATGTAAGGGAAGAAAGGGAAATAAAACAGAAGAGAAAGTCTAGTGTAGTTAAAGGCAAACTGTCTCTTTTATCAATAAAAATTAATTTGAATTTCTTTTTTGAAAATCTAGTTTTGAGGTTCAGCTATAATGCTGCCTCATGTGGCAAATTTTCCTCTGAGAATGCCAGATCTTGAAAACATAAAGTCGAACAAATCAACATCAGCCATAACACACCAAATATGTTCTGTAAAATAACTACTATTTGAGCATGTGTGTAGTTAACTATTGCCTTAAATGATGCTGTTTGCGTAGAATCTTTGATTATTATTTGGCAGCTTTTCTGGACTGTATGAAGAGGAAACTAGGGATACAGTGGGATAGAATAAGATAGGTTGTACAACTTTTGTATTGCATTGTGTTATCTTCATATTGTTCAGCATTAATAGGTTGTATTGTTGAGAACATCTTGGTATTAGTGACAATCTCGTCTGGCCATTGGGAAAAAAATCTGTGATTGTGACTGCTTTACTCATCTAACCCAGGAGACAAATATTGTATTCTTTTGTTCAAATGGTAATGAAGTTGGCATTCATGGTAATTCAGTTGATATTTTCTCCCGGTCACAGGAAATGTTTGGAAAGGACACTGCTATTACCGAACAACTTAGTGAAGATGAAGATTGGGGTCCCCCAAAAAAACAACGGAGAGAAAAGGAGTGCGTTGCAGCTAGCACACTTATGACACTATGTGAAAGTGAAAAGAGACATTCAGATCAGCAGATTGTGCAACCCGGAAGAAAACCTCTACCAAGCTTGAGACCTAGCAAGAGTTTCTCAAGAATTCCCGTTGATGCAGTGGAGGTTGTTCAATCTCGCATTCCCTCCTTTTCCCTTTTTCTTTTATTTTTATCAGTAAGCAGTGCCTTGGATGAAAATGTCAATATTGATGTCAGTCACTACTGTATCAGCATTAGTTGTATGGCCTATACTTTCAGAATCGGACATCGCTAACACAATTTATTTGTTCACATGATCATATCATAATAAGTTATATATTAAAATTTAACAATTTTTATCATCTATTTAGCTATTTGAGGTACTTTTGTCAACTTTATCAAAATTTATTCTGCTATCCTTCTTGGTCATCAAAAAATATTCCAAAATTTTTTATTAATGCATGTTTTATACCTCTACATATATATGAAATTAGGGTTCTTAGAATATTAAGGTATACTAAAATGTGGGAATTAAGCTTTTAAGAGAGAATTGAAGGAAAAAATGCCGATATTTGACATATCAATTGATATATTGCTGTATGTCATCGATATGGTCACATGTTGGGATAGTTTTTTTGACATTGAAAAATATCGGTGTCAGAGCTTCCTGATACCAATACATATTGGCCGTTATTTAATCCATGGTTAGTATCCATTCTTTGATATGATGTAATTGCAACCTCAGTATGCTCACTTGTCTAATGTACTGCCTCAGAAGCTTCGTCAATTGTTTGCGGAGAATGAACTTCCCAGTAGAGCTGTCAAGCAAAAGATTTCAGAACAGTTGGACCTTGAATATGAGAAGGTAAAATAAGAAGGGACATTGCTAGATAGAAGAGAGGGGGTGTTTAAAACCTGCATTTTATTCTTCCGGCACTAAATGGTTCTTTTCTATTTTGAATTCTCAGGTGAGCAAGTGGTTCAAAAATGCACGTTATGTCGCACTTAAAACTAGAAAGGTGACTTTCTACTTTGTTTTTCCACTAAAATTTTTTTGTGGTTTCTGCATTAGTGGCCTTAATTTTTGTACTAGCTCTCCATCTGCTGATGTGTACTTTGTAGCATCGAAAATATTTCTGCTCTAAGTAGCCTTTTTGATAACCCTTTTCTTCTGGTTATTGCCAACTTAAACTTCCACATTGAGGTACCAATATCGATTATGGCCGTATTGGTATTGGTCATGTCAAGTGATATAGAACAGTATAAGATATATTGGCTGAAATTTTTTTTGCAAATTGAAACTTGACAAGAAAATATCAGTCAAACATCAGATATATCAGCTAATATTTTGCATTTTAACAAATATATCATTGATGTGACAACATATTATAATTTTTTGCCATTTTGATAGGCCAATATCAACTGATGTCTCATTCCATGGGTCTCAAATGATTGGACTTGCTGTGAACTGTTAAAAAATACGAGCTCCCAATCTTTATATTTAGTACATATAGGTCGCATTATTTTTATTTTGGACTAGAGGTAAGTAAAATGTTTAAATTACTGCACTTTTTCAATGATGGGAAAGCTTACTACGTATAAAATATGATTGAGTTCTGAACAACAGATGTCAATGCAAGGATCAGTCTATCTACAACATCAAAACTATCTATCTAACATTAGCCAATAGTTAAATCCCTTTTAGGTGACCTTCATTTAGATTACATGGACCACTTGAACATGCCTCGAGCATTTCTTCTTGAATTCTCTAGAATTCCTCCACTTCTGGATATTATAGACTACTGATACACATGATAACTCGTAGTGGCCTCAATTATTGTGCTTCACTCTCCATCTGCTGATGTATACTTTTATGGAATTGGAAATATTTCTGCTCTAGTTGCCTTCTTGGTGACCTCCAAATTCAGGATTTTACCAATTTAAAGTCCCTGGTGATTGGACTTGCTGTGAATTGCTTTCTGGCTTCTTTTTTCCATTCCTTCATCTTGAAGCGAAATTGGAGATTAGATAGTCATTCCCCACCATTCAGGCAATTATCATTTATCATCAAAAAATTTTTTTTCTGACTAATTTTTGTTTTGCACGTGCAGGCTGAAGAGCCTCGCTATTCTGCCAAAAATTCCTACAAATCAAGCACCGAGACTAAGAGACATAAAATGGCTAAATCTGTAAAGTGTCATTCTATTGTCACCTCAATCCATAAAGTAAAACCTCTGCAAAGAGTTAGCTGGAGAACGAATCTGATGTCGATATTGAGCCCTCTGAAGCAGCAGCAGCAGCGAGACAGAGCTTCTCTTGGTTCACTTGCACATAGTACCAAGGTGTTGTTTTGTCTCCAAAATTAACATTTTGTATTTACTTTACTACTTTGGTGATGTGCTGGGGGCAACTGAAGGAGTGGAGTTTTAGATGCCAAAAAGAGTTACATGGGCACAATGGAAATGCCGCCCTGCATTTTGTTTAATGGCTTTGTTGTAGATATATCTTTTAGCCACCTCTCAGATACCTTTTCTTACATGGCATTCCATCAATCCGTACCAATGGTCTCATATAAAATAAATGGATAGATAAATGTTATGTCACCTAATGGTGCCCCGAAAACATTTTTACTTGTTGACGGTACATTTATTGTCAACGTTTGCCTAAAAAAGTAGTTTTGGCAACAAATGATTACTTATTGTAGATAGTGTCGAGTAAAATTAGTATGCTATTTACAAAGACCGACGGAGGAATTGTGAAATTGACCTGCAATCTTTGAAGGTCCATGTGTAATTTCCAAGTCTTGAAGATCACAGTCATAGCTTGTGACATTCTTGTGGTAAAGATGCGAGCTTAAGCATAGGTTTTTTCTGGAGAAGAAGTAGAAGAAATCTTAAAATTTAAGATTTCTTATGTCTTTTTCACAAACTGAAGAGACTTCAGATGGACTGTGGAGCTGCCTTTATCTGTTGACACAGTATACGGCATATTATAAAATCATGTAAAGGAAATTTACTATCATGTTGCTTCATAGGCTAAATTACTACTGTTTTTTTTTTTTTTCCTTTTTTTGACCCACTTTTCTTAAGGTATGTGCAAGAGATGATCCGTGATTTATGCTTTCTAGGTTCTGACAAAAACCTGATTACAAGTGAGTTGATGCATTTTCCTTTTGATTTGTTGCACTTTTAGGGTGGCATGGAGCTGAGTGATGACATGAGCTTGAAGAAGCACCTCTTGCACCTGAAGGCAAAAATTAGGGAAAAGAAGAGCCTAGGCTCAGGAATGAGATGTCGAGGACAAGAAGCCGAGGTACAGATGGAGCAAGTCTGCCAAATCGAAGCAAAGCTTCGAAACTTGAAGCAGATTTTACTGAAACTTCAACCTGCTAGAACTGATCAACCTGATGAACCGAACATTGTCTATATTCCCATTGCAGAGCTTAAGGAGAAAGTCTGTCGTTAATGCAGTTTTGAACTCCAAGAACCAATTAACTTATAGTTTTATTTTATACCTTCTCAATTGTTGTACGTTGCATTGTACCCCGTTGACCTATATCCTATATCTGTAACAGGATGAACTGAACGAAAAAAAAAAAAAAATCACACAGTACAAAAGTGGGAAATTTGTTTCGATTTTTTCCCGCTTGGTGGGTGTGGAATTGGAAGGCAGGTTGCTAGCTATGGATGTTTTGAAGAGGACTGGCTTCCATTTAATTTAAACAAGAAGGAGACAATTGCTTGTTATGCTCTCGTTGAAGGGAGAATGGATAATTACAGGAAATCCTCCATAGCCTTAATCTAGGCATTTATCTGGGCAAATGCTTAAAGCAAAATGTTTAACTGATGACCTTTGGCAAATCTCTCTGAGTTCTAAGTTAGAACAAAGCATGCTTACCTCAGGAACAGGACTTCGATTTGGTTGCCTCAAGGCTGTAAATTGGTTTCTAAAGGATGCCTTATGGGCACTTGTTAAGGGCTGTTTTCTCTCTTTTTTTGCTATGAAATCTTTTAGAAAACAATGGAATGCTGGTATTTCTTCCTTCCTATATGGTAGGTGGCGCGTTGGGAGGGGAGAAGACTGAGCAGTGGCTACCGGCCACCATACGAGGGGATTGGATCAAGGGAGCTTGCTATGGGGCTGGAGAGGAGTGGTTCAAAATTTATTTTCAACAACAAAAATTTAAATCCTACTAAATAAAATTAACTACATAAATTATCTTGTTATTTTATTTGATTTAATAAAATATCTTTTAGGAACAGTAAAATTGTGTACATCCTTTGACCTGCACCTTAAGTATCCAAAACAAAATTAAATATAATTTTCACATCTTAGTTTTAATAGGCATAATTTTTAAATCATACCTTATCTTTTAATATACCTTTACTCATGAAAACGATCACAATTAATCAGAATATATAAATCTCATTTATAAATGTCACTGAAATTCAGGAGATCTGCATAGGTTGGGAGATTTCCTAAATCAATAACAATTAATGATTCAACATGGCATTTTGAAAATGCCAAATTGCTAGCAATCAGAAAGGTAACTAGGGTTGAATTGGTACCCAAATTTGATTGGGAAATGCCTCTTCTTAAGTGCCAAATCTCATTGTATCAAGGGAGAATTTATAGCGCCGTCGGCATTCAACCGAGTCTTCTCGAAGTCTTTGGCTTTGCCCCACAAAAGTAGATACAGGCCTATCACTACGAACACTGCTCCAACAACACTGCAGTTTTCCAACAGAACAAAAGCTCGTTAGTTTGATTAGTTCATGCAATCACTAGTTTCGAGCAAATGAAAGGGTTTCATGTCCTTCTCGGAAGCTGGGTTTTATTATGGACTCCCCAAGTATTAGGCTGCTTATTCTCCCAATGGCTAATATCATTTTAGAAGTAACTAAAAGTAGAGATTAAGATAATATTTCAATGTGTTTTTTTGGGACAAATATTATTTTAATAGGAAGTCTTAATTTTATCTTCCATATTATAAAGATAAATCTCAACCATTTGAGAATAAGAGACTAACTTTTGAAAGGACCATAACAAATCCCTGAAATCTTTGTTCTGCATGTTAGTAGACTTGAGGCTTGATTTTAAACCACCGATGATGGGAAACTATCTTCTTCTATGTACATAGTACCAACAACAATAATAATAAAGCCTTAAATCTTATTATGTGGGATTGACTATATGAATTTATTTTTGTCATTTCATTCCATTTAGTATCATATCCTCACTCCAAGTTTCACTTCCCCCTTCCCTGCAGCACATTTTTAATTTTTATTCTAACCACAACTAATTCATATTTATTCACAAGAGTTTTATTTGTCATGTGTTTGAAGCATCCGAACTCAAAGGTGCTTCATTTGTCATGTGTTTTAAGTGTTTGAACTATATGCACTTGGTACCATTGGCAGCAAATCTTGATCATTTATAAAATGATATGAAGGAAAATTTTTGGAATTATTAATAGCAAGTTAGGTGTTCAATTTGGAAAAACTCCAGACTGTAACTTCAATTTAAAACCCCGTGGAGGATATTTTAGTTTTTCATGAATTTTCAAAAAAATCTATGTTGCTATTTGTGAAACACCCTCACTACTCCAACTCCCCTGGCATAATTTCAAACTTTAAAGCTAAGCAACTGCTCCAGAAATCAGACCAAATTGTGCAAATTTACGAGCAGGCCAACAGAAAATTTCAGTTTCAGAAATCTGAAGTAAAATGCAATCTCAAAGATTATACCAGTGAAAGTGGAAAATCAATACCCTTTCAGAAATCAAAGCAGAAGAGTGTTACATAGAATTACATACCTTCCTAAATGAACGAAACTACCCAATACAAATGTTTGCAGGAGAAAGGAGAAGAGGACAAGCAGTGGGTTGAATGCAGTTGTGAAGACAGGACCTCTCTTCTTAATGGACCACGCCATCACATAATATGACAACCCTGTCACCACTACACCCTGCAAACCAACAACCAATTTTGTCTCAACCTTGACATAATGATCATTATGTATATTATCAAAGGATGGTAAAAGAAAGAAGAAAAACTTAGTTCCGAAGCTTATTAATCATAGTTACTTACTCCAAGTAATAAGGTGAGCATGGTAAGCCCTCCTTCCCACTTCAGCTTCCAAGATGAGCTTGCAATGGCGATTGCAGTGATAACAGCGGTCTGGACAGTGCCAAAGAAGCTCATCATGGCCGTTAATGACAACTCGGATGGATAAATTTTGACTACATGGGCCTACAAGCTCATATGATGTTGTATTATAATCAGAAATGTGAAAGAATCAAACCACATTAACCAGAGAAAGCAACTCTATCAGTAAAAAGATAACAACATAGAAGGATGATTAAGGGCAGTAAATTGGCTTTGTAGATCAACTGCATTAACTTGAAGAAGATTGAAGAAGCTGTACATACAACCTCTGGCTCAGATGATATTGTTGCTTCTCTCAATTCCTAACTTTTTTAGTTTCGATGGCTACATATCACAATCATGAGTTTAGCAAACATGTAACATGATGCAACTAGAAATGAGGTACCAAGGTTGATAGCATACTTGGAGATTTGATTGATTTGATATTGTGGTTATAAAAAAGCAACCCGGAACACGAAACATCACTATGTGTGGATCCAGGAAAAGGTTTGACCATTTTTGGGTTTATTATACATAGTCTTATTTTATATTATGTATGAAGCTGTTTTCACGATTAAATTTGTGGCTATCATGCCATATGATAACAACTCTACAATTCAGACTCATTTGACTAAAAATGTGATTCTTGATCAATTGATGCAAGTATACTAATTACTTGAAGATTATTTCACTATCCATTGGACTGGATAATATCACCCATCAAGGTTGTCGAAGAAGCTAAATTATTAAATACTTGACTCACGATCACTCAATTAAATCTTGTTGAGCTTTCGTATTAGAAGTTCATGAGCCAAGCACAAGAAATTTTAAGCTCACCTAGTGAACAAATCAAATTTGATCAAGACACTACTCATTGTATTCTTTGATAATAAAAACAAGTCATTTGACGTAGCTTGGAAACACTTACAGGTACTTTTGAGCTTGGTTTTCGAATTTTAACAAGTCTAACTCAAGTCTATCTTCAAAAGCATTACACTAGGCAACCTCACCAATGTGCTACATGATTTAGCTAGGCTCAGCTCAGTTGCAGAGCCAATCTGCAAGGTTTGATTGGAGTCAAGCTTCAAACTGTGCACCGTTACATTAGGCAAAAAAAGATAAAAGAAATAAGCAGAGCCCCTTGATTCATTATGCTAGAGTGAGAAAATACTTGAATAATGCATCTAAAGTGTGGTTTCTGGCCAGCTCAACAAACAACGGGCTTCAATCTGGTTTGGGCCCGAAGAAGCCTAGCCCACGACTTTTTTTCTTGTCTTTTGGCTATGATAAATGCAAGTGTGGGTAGAGAATTGATAAGGTACCACTGCGATATTCCAAAAGGATGTAGCAAGAATGCCAACAACAATCATAATGCCGCCAATGATACCATTGCTAGTTCCATGAAAGCCTGCTGAGAATGCCTCTTTGAAAATCAGAGGTCCTTTCCACAGCACAATAGTGACTGCCCCGGCAGCTGAAAATGCCAAACCCCATACTTTTGCCTGTCCATTGATGGTTGGAAAGCTAAGCTTCTCTTGCCCAAAAAGTAACGCCAGCAGAAAAACAATGGAGGGAACCAGATTTAGGGCAACACTTTCATAAGTGGATGATATAAATTGCAATGCCACTGTCAATAGCATCTGGCAAAGGGTAACTCTGCATTGCATAAATGCTGTAAGGTTACTTACCAAATTAAGATTAAAAATTTTCAATATACTCAATACGTAATACAGAAAATGCATTATGCTTAAATTTATTATTAAGCTTTGTTTCATTTAAATTTATCAAAGGGGAGAAATGCCATTAGTGTGATCCTTCAATAGATTTTGCATATGCAAGAGCAAAGAATTCCTAAATTAAAAACTCTGAGATTTTTCATCATGTACAACAAAACATTGTTTGTATGAATGCGGAATTGCTCTCAACAAATGTAATTTGCACATCCATTAAATTGGGGTAAACAAATGTATCAATACGGTGCCAAGATTAACCGATGAAATAGTATCATCCAGTTAATTTGCTTAAACCAAACAGAATGGAGATTAACTGCAAGTTAATATAAGAAAGAAAAGCAACCGGGTAAAGAGTTCACTTAACTGCAATAACCCCAATAGGAATGCATAGGATACTATTTTGAAGGTAAGAGGAGGCCGCCTCCTGCAGAGTGGTGGAAACCAAGGAAACAGAATCATTAAGCAACAATTTAATTGTACATGTGCAAGTAACTAGTAGATAGTGGCACATTTCTAGTTGACAAAGGATGAAAGCTGCTCTGAAATCAGCATAAATCTTTACTTAAACTTCCTTATACTGAACAATGTTTAGGGGACTTTCCAAATCATCCCAATAATCCTTTGGCATCCAAAATGCAATTACCAATTAATCCTCATCTTATACATATAATCAAAACTTGGGTTGGATCAATTTCGAGCTAGGATTTTAAAGCATAAGCCTCATTGGGCAACTCAATATTTATAGAATACATAAATATACATATATATGCATATATGTATATATACACATATATACATATATACATACATATATCTGACAATTGACATTTTCAAATAGCCTTACAGTCACCATGAAGCGGGTTAGTCAGGCTAACTGGAAATGCATTATCAGGGCCACATAATCATTGGGCAAAGTCATTGGGCCTATGATTTGGTCTCCTACCCTCTACTTATACCTAACCTATTCAGGTTATCATGGTACTGTTTGGTATAAAATAGTTGATTTTATATAGAACCTTCCAACTCCAGAGAACTTAGCTCTTGGGAATCGGAAGTTCCCCATCTTACAAATTTACATATAGTTTCTATTCAATTTACTTCGTCGGGTTTGATTGAACAACCTAGATGAATGGACATTCGAATCAGAGTTAAGGAGAAACCTCTGACAGCATCTCACTTTTATTTTAAAGCAGTACATCATTGTCAATTCCCTTGGAGAATTTCATCTAATATCATACATTTCTCATGGATTTCAAATCCATCCTCTGAGGTAGTTCGGGAGCATGGGATTTCCCAACTACTGCGAACTAGATGCTGGAAAACATTGGTCGATTCCCAAAATAAGCCAAATCCCTTGCTTGGAGATTGAAAAACTCCGTACTAAAACAGTGCGTATATCCAACATTACCCATGTATGGGACGCAAGAACAAGGAGAGTGAGGACGCAATATTACCTTTCAAGGAAGAAAGCGAGGAGGGAAAGGAGAACGGTAGAAATGGCATGCTCGTAGACCACGAAAGCGAGGCCATTGATGCCGTCGGAAAACAACGATTCCACCATTATCATTAAAATTGCCAGGCACAGCTCGTTTAAGGAGAGAAAAATGTAGGGACTGCATTCCTCCCACAGCCACAACCAGCTGTAGCTCAGCCTTGCTTCCCGCATCTTCCACTCTCTTTTCCAAGTCGCCGCCTTCTCCCCTCCGCCCTAAACTAAGCGTTGTTTACCTAATTCCCTACATTTTTATACTCTTTGCAGTTCGGTAGGCTTCCCTGCGATTCCAAAAAGAAGGGAAGATTTACACATGTTAGACTGAACGTTGGAAGAAATACATCCTCTACAGTTGGATTTGTCAGAGAGAACACGCCCGTGATGCCTCCCCCTACCCTACAGTGTCCCCCCTGGCGCGCTCTTCAAGCTGCATCTTCATTTATCGTCAAAAGATGGAGATTTCAAAATAAAAGAAACGAAGAAAAGTTTCTGTTTTTTTAAAGATATTAATAACTATTAAAAATTTAATTTAAATATTAAAAAATTAAATAATTAAATAACATTTTAATATTAAATTTCACCAATTAATTTTTTTAATCTAATAGATAAGAAAGAAAAAATAGCCCCCACATAGCATTTATTAATAGTGATAGGTACGCCAGTGATGAGTTAACCCAATATGAAGGAACGACCCTAATTCGCAACGGTCCAAATCCGCCAAGACGGTAAACGCACACCATTAATCAGACGAAAGACTAAATGAGCCAAGAGAAGCCCAAGAGCCTGACGGACGACTTGCTTTCAAGACAGTCGACGCTTTCGTTGATCAGTGGCAGGACCAGTTGATTGTCTGAAGGCCAGGCCTCAGGTGGGCCAGACCCAGTTTGGCCCACGCGACCATCTTTGACTAGTAACGGTCTTCTCCCACTATTTCACGCTCTCCAAAGTAGGCAATATCTACTATAACGATCATCAGTGGATTCAATGCGTATCAAAGAAGAAAAGAGCCAGAATCCATTTCCTATCTACTAAAAATCCTAGCGGTTACAGAACGCAGAATAAAATCAATTAATCCAGTGACCGTCACTGCCATAAAAGCTCAACGTCAGAAAAGACAGCAATCCTAACAGAGCGTAGGAATCAAACATTTCTGTATAAGGAAGGCCGCCCAATACAACAACCATAAAGGTTCATGAAGTTCTCACTCCAGGACATGCTCTCATTCGCTCACAAAAAGTTTACATGCTTTTAGAATACGAACGCTTTCTCTCTTTGCCACTACGTTCCCAGTGAACACAATGTATAGAGTCAACGCTCATTACGAATCACAAAAGCCTCTCTAAACAAGTGCACTCTTTCAACACAAATATTCTCTACATTCACTTTGGATCCTTTACTTTCACATTTTTAATTCGAAAGTTATTTGTTGACTTGAGCGTCGGAGTGTTTTCAGTGGAACAACCTCCCACCGACACCTGACCTCTTGTTCGTGTTACCTCTTGTTCGTGTTAGGGTCTTTTTATGATTGACATATTTGTGACCATATGTAATCTTGTATCAATATCAGGTTATATTTTGTCGAAGTGCAGCATCAATATATTTCCGTAACTGTCCATTCTGGCTTCCCGAAATTCCGCGCCTGCTGTGAGCTCTCCACGGGCTTGAGCTCGAAATCCCGAAGCCCCGCACTCGCCGTCAGCTCTCCACTTGCTCGAGCTCCAAATCCCAAAGCCCTGAGCTCGCCATGCGCTCGAGGTCAAATTTCAGAAACCCCCCCACTCGCTGCTCGCCTCATTCCCACTTGAGCACACATAGGGTTTCTCATGAAACCCTCGGTGTGCTCACGGCGTGCTTGAGCCGCACTTGAGCGCCGCAGCAACGGATAAATTTTTTAAAGTTGTTTTTCGAACATTCTATAAATGTATACTTATAATCAGTTGCCCTAACACTTGATTGATATATTTTGGAGCCGTCCCACTTGAGAGAAAATTATTCTCCACTCTTTAATCTTGCACAAAATTGAGAAAACCGATCTTTCGTCATTGTGTTTCATGTGCAAGCAGTTTTCTCACCACTTTTTCTTTATCGATTCATCACCTCTACCCCCTACTTTCATTGGTGACGTCAGTACGTTGAAGAAGGGGATCTGGTCGTATTTGGCAATTCAAGTGGTAAGAGATAAAAGATTGACGTGAAGACCAGAAGGCGTCCGATTCCGTTGCCGTGGGCAAATTCAAGGAGATTCTTGGTAATGATCACAAGATGGAAGTTGGCTAGATTAGTACGTCGTTACCACCCAATTTGTAAGTTGATTTTCATTGTACATTTCTTTCCTAACCGTTGAAACCCGAAGAATTTTTCTCGATTATCGTGGTTATCAAATTTTTCCTTCGTTATCAAAAAGATTATCTTTTTATCATTATTATTGGTGCTCATATTACTCATATCATCTAGAATTAAATACTCTTTACATATATTGAATATTTGATTTTTATACCGCTTTCGATAATCTTACACGAAATCGAAATATTATTGTGTATTTTGGGACAAAACGTCATTTTTCAATTGATATCAGAGACTTACCCTGATCTACGAGTCCCAATCTAGATGTATACGAGTGGATCGCTCTCCGTACCCTTCTTCTTTGATAGGAGCAACTATACCTATTGGAAGGTTAGGATGAAAGCCTTTCTCAAATCGATGGATGAGCACGTGTGGGCTAATACCCAAATTGGGTGGACTTCACCCAAAAATAGTACTGAACCAAAAGTTCTGTCTTTGTAGTCAAAAGAAGAACTTGATGCTTGTAACTAGAACAGTAAGGGATTACATGCTTTTTATATCGTCATATCTCCCGAAGAGTTTAAACGCATATCTATGTGTGATATTGCAAAAGATGCGTAGAATATTCTTGAAATCACTCATGAAGGAACCAAACATGTAAAAAATTTAAAGTTGCAAATACTAACTACCAGATTTGAAGAAATCCGTATAAAAGATAATGAAACTTTTGATAAATTCTATAATCAGTTGAACGATATTGTGAATTCTACGTTTAATTTAGGAAAACAGATTCCTAAAAATCGAATTAGTAGAAAAGTTCTTAGATCACTCTCTAAACAATTCAGACCTAAAGTCACCGCAGTCGAAAAAAGTAAAGATCTTGATAAAATGAAGATTGAAAAACTTGTAGGATCTCTTTAAACATATGAGTACACACTTCCACAATCAAGAAATCAAAAATCAATTGCTCTAAAATCAAGTAAGGAAGAGAGAAATCGGGACACCGATGAAGAATCATATAGTGATGACAATTTTGTTTTATTTGTTAAGAATTTTAAAAAATTCTTGGAGAAAAATAAATCTTCATCAGATAAACCAAATATGGATTTAAAACGATCACCTAAATTTGGGAGGAAAGACCGACGTGAAATTAAAGACTCCAAATTAAAAAATATTCAAGGAGTTCAATATCACGAGTGTAAAGGTTTTGACCATTATTAAGTTGAATGTCTAAATTATAAACATCAACAAGGTCTCGCCTTAAAAGTAAATGCAACATTAAGTGATGAAGAAGAAGAAGAAGTTGAAAAATATACTCACGAAGGCCAAGCCAAATATATGGCCTTTATAACCTCATTGTGTGGTAATGATAACTATCTAATAGAAAATTTTAATCAATCTGATGACTTTGAGAATGAGTCAGAAGCTGAATTTAATGGGTTTCAAGAAGTATATGATAAACTGTTTAGAAAATATTTAAAAGTAAAAAAAATAAATAAAATCTTAAACAGAAAGCTCATAGATTTGGAAAAAGAAAAAGCAGAAATTATGACCAAATTGAAAAGTCCTACTTTTGCTCATCATGAACTAGAAATGGAACACAACTCCTTAATTGCAAAAATTAAATCCTTTGAAGTGGAATTTGAAAACACTAAGAATGATACGGAAAAATTTTTAAGTGGAACCCAAAAACTTGATCGCATATTGGGACTTGAAAAATGTGTCGGAAATAAAAAGGATTTGGAATACATTGAGAAAATTTCCTAACACGGTCCACAACCTAAGACTTTCCTTATTCCCGTCAAAAAAATTTCACACAAGAATATGAACACATTTAAAATTTTCCAATCGGTGCTTCAACATGTAGAGAAAATATTTGGCTCAAATCCTTTACCTAATCCATTTAGCCAAAAAGTCATGAACAAACCCACTATGGTCGTACCGTACCTACTTGCCATGGGTGCGATATTATTGGTCATATTCATCCCTATTGCCCCGTAATATCTTTTCAAAATAATTTTCGGCAAAATTTAACGATAGAAAATATTGTCAATCATATTCACCTTTTAAAAGATCAAGTAACACATTTAACCAAAATAATAAAATGTGGTAAGAAAATGTTGATAAAAAAGAATGAGCTCTATTACCCCTTGACCATTCGCGACAAAAGGGAGGAGTAGATTTCTATTATTCGGGGAGAGTATTCCTGTTATAGGGAGTTAAAGAAAAGGGGGAGCCCATTTCTGTTATTTTTGATAGGGGGAGACGATATTATTTTTGTTAGGGGAATATATTATTATTTTTATAAGGGGGAGTTCTTCTTTTATTTTTGTTATTACTACCTTGCCATATTATATCATCTTATATTATATCTATTTGTACTAACCCTATTTGACCAGGCAACACGGTTATAATATTGACGCGATAATCACAGTATCAACATAGCAGTGTTAGTGTGAATTTTTATATTCTCTTAATGTATTATTTTTATTTTTCACTAGGTGTAGATTTTTCTATACACGGATTCTATCTCGATAGTGTCTGAACCCGTACTTCACTTGTATTTTTTTATTTTATGAGTTTTGCCACGGAATTACTAAAAAGGGAGATTGTTAGAGCCATTTTTACGATTGACATATTTCATGATCGTATGTAATTTTGTGTGGATATTAGGTTGTATTTTGTCAAAATACTACATCAACATATTTTTGTAGCTATCCGTTCCGGCTTAACATTTTATTGTTATTCTATTGTCAAGCACTGAGACTAAGAGACATAAAATGGCTAAATCTGTGAAGTGTCATTCTATTGTCACCTCAATCCATAAAGTAAAACCTCTGCAAAGACTTAGCTGGAGAACGAATCTGATGTCAATATTGAGCCCTCTGAAGCAGCAGCAGCAGCGAGACAGAGCTTCTCTTGGTTCACTTGCACATAGTACCAAGGTGTTGTTTTGTCTCCAAACTTAACATTTTGTATTTACTTTACTACTTTGGTGATGTGCTGGGGGCAACTGAAGGAGTGGAGTTTTAGATGCCGAAAAGAGTTACATGGGCACATTGGAAATGCCGCCCTGCATTTTGTTTAGTGGCTTTGTTGTAGATATATCTTTTAGCCACCTCTCAGATACCTTTTCTTACATGGCATTCCACCAATCCGTACCAATGGTCTCATATAAAATAAATGGATAGATAAATGTTATGTCACCTAATGGTGCCCAGAAAACATTTTTACTTGTTGCCGGTACATTTATTGTCAACGTTTGCCTAAAAAAGTAGTTTTGGCAACAAATGATTACTTATTGTAGATAGTATCGATTAAAACTAGTATGCTATTTACAAAGACCGATGGAGGAATTGTGAAATTGACCTGCAATCTTTGAAGGTCCATGTGTAATTTCCAAGACAATCTTTGAAGGTCCATGTGTAATTTCCCAGTCTTGAAGATCACAGTCATAGCTTGCGACATTCTTGTGGTAAAGATGCGAGCTTAAGCATAGGTTTTTTCTGGGGAAGAAGTAGAAGAAATCTTAAAATTTAAGATTTCTTATGTTTTTTTCACAAACTGAAGAGACTTCAGATAGACTGTGGAGATGCCTTTATCTGTTGACACAGTATACGGCATATTATAAAATCATGTAAAGGAAATTTATTATCATGTTGCTTCATAGGCTAAATTACTACTGTTTTTTTTTTTTTTTTTTGACCCACTTTTCTTAAGCTATGTGCAAGAGATGATCCGTGATTTATGCTTTCTAGGTTCCGCCAAAAACCTGATTACAAGTGAGTTGATGCATTTTCCTTTTGATTTGTTGCACTTTTAGGGTGGCATGGAGCTGAGTGATGACATGAGCTTGAAGAAGCACCTCTTGCACCTGAAGGCAAAAATTAGGGAAAAGAAGAGCCTAGGCTCAGGAATGAGATGTAGAGGACAAGAAGCCGAGGTACGGATGGAGCAAGTCTTCCAAATCGAAGCAAAGCTTCGAAACTTGGAGCAGATTTTACTGAAACTTCAACCTGTTAGAACTGATCAACCTGATGAACCGAACGTTGTCTATATTCCCATTGCAGAGCTTAAGGAGAAAGTGTGTCGTTAATGCAGTTTTGAACTCCAAGAACCAATTAACTTATAATTTTATTTTATACCTTTTCGATTGTTGTAGGTTGCATTGTACCCCGTTGACCTATATCCTATATCTGTAACAGGATGAACCGAACGAAAAAAAAAAAATCACAGTACAAAAGTGGGAAATTTGTTTCGATTTTTTCCCGCTTGGTGGGTGTGGAATTGGAAGGCAGATTGCTAGCTATGGATGTTTTGAAGAGGACTGGTTTCCATTTAATTTAAACAAGGATACAATTGCTTGTTATGCTCTCGTTGAAGGGAGAATGGATAATTACAGGAAATCCTCCATAGCCTTAATCTAGGCATTTATCTGGGCAAATGCTTAAAGCAAAATGTTTAATTGATGACCTTTGGCAAATCTCTCTGAGTTCTAAGTTAGAACAAAGCATGCTTACCTCAGGAACAGGACTTCAATTTGGTTGCCTCAAGGCTGTAAATTGGTTTCTAAAGGATGCCTTATGGGCACTTGTTAAGGGCTGTTTTCTCTCTCTTTTTGCTATGAAATCTTTTAGAAAACAATGGAATGCTGGTATTTCTTCCTTCCTATATGGTAGGTGGCGCGATGGGAGGGGAGCAGAGTGAGCAGTGGCTACCGGCCACCATACGAGAGGGGATGGGGTCAAGGGAGCTTGCTATGGGGCTGGAGAGGAGTGGTTCAAATTTTATTTTCAACAACAAAAATTTAAATCCTACTAAATAAAATTAACTATATAAAGTATCTTGTTATTTTAATTAATTTAATACAATATCTTTTGAGAACAGTAAAATTGTGTACGTCCTTTGACCTGCACTTTAAGTATCCAAAACAAACTTAAATATAATTTTCACATTTTATTTTTTATAGGTATAATTTTTAAATCATAACTTATCTTTTAATATACCTTTACTCATTAAAAACGATCACAATTAATCAGAATATATAAATCTCATTTATAAATGTCACTGAAATTCACGAGATCTGTATAGGTTGGGAGATTTCCTAAATCAATAACAATTAATGATTCAACATGGCATTTTGAAAATGCCAAATTGCTAGCAATCAGAAAGGTAACCAGGGTTGAATTGGTACCCAAATTTGATTGGGAGATGCCTCTTCTTAAGTGCCAAATCTCATTGTATCAAGGGAGAATTTATAGTGCCGTTGGCATTCAACCGAGTCTTCTCGAAGTCTTTGGCTTTGCCCCACAAAAGTAGATACTGGCCTATCACTACGAACACTGCTCCAACAACACTGCAGTTTTCCAACAGAACAAAAGCTCGTTAGCTTGATTAGTTCATGCAATCACTAGTTTCGAGCAAATGAAAGGGTTTCATGTCCTTGGAAGCTGGGTTTTATTATGGACTCCCCAAGTATTAGGCTGCTTATTCTCCCAATGGCTAATATCATTTTAGAAGTAACTATAAGTAGAGATTAAGATAATATTTCAATGTGTTTTTTTGGGACAAATATTATTTCAATGGGAAGTCTTAATTTTATCTTCCATATTATAAAGATAATATCTCAACCATTTGAGAATAAGAGACTCTAACTTTGGAATGGACCATAAAAAATCCCTGAAATCTTTGTTCTGCATGTTAGTAGACTTGAGGCTTGATTTTAAACCACCGATGATGGGAAACCACCGATGATATGTACATAGTACCAACAACAATAATAATAAAGCCTTAAATCTCATTATGTGGGATTGACAATATGAATTTATTTTTGTCATTTCATTTCACTTAGTATCATATCCTCACTCCAAGTTTCACTAAGAATTGAAGCAAGTTCAAATCAATTTTTATGACGCCAAAGAAAATTTTCCTAGATTACATTTTGATGCGGACATCAGGGACATTTTAAATTAAGTGTTTTGAGATTTATTTAATTTTGATTTTATTTTCATTTTATTTTGATTTTATTTGATTAGAGATTGTATTTGATAATATTTTATTTTAAATAATTATGTCATATTATTTTCTCATTTTGAGATGTCGTTAGTTAAAAAACTATATTTATTTCCTAATTCATCTAGGAATAAGTTTTCTCTATATAAGGAGTATAGCTCTAGTATTGAAGGATTATTGATGAGTTGAATATATATTGGGTATTGTGATTTCCGTCTCTCTCAATTAATCTCTACTTCTTCTCTCACTATTCACTTCTCTTATTTCTTCCCCTTTCTCCCAATTTCTTCTTCTCCTCCTCCTCTCCTTCCCCCTTCCCTGCATCACATTTTTAGTTTTTATTCTAACCACAACTAATTCATATTTATTCACAAGAGTTTTATTTGTCATGTGTTTGAAGCATCCGAACTCAAAGGTGCTTCATTTGTCATGTGTTTTAAGTGTTTGAACTATGTGCACTTGGTACCATTGGCAGCAAATCTTGATCCTTTATAAAATGATATGGAAGAGGAATTTTTTTTATCGGAAGCAAATCTTGATCATTTATAAAATGATATGAAGGAAGATTTTTGGAATTATTAATAGCAAGTTAGGTATTCAATTTGGAAAAACTCCAGACTGTAACTTCAATTCAAAACCCCGTGGAGGATATTTTAGTTTTTTATGAATTTTCAAAAAAATCTATGTTGCTATTTGTGAAACACCCTCACTACTCCAACTCCCCTGGCATAATTTCAAACTTTAAAGCTAAGCAACTGCTCCAGAAATCAGACCAAATTGTGCAAATTTACGAGCAGGCCAACAGAAAATTTCAGTTTCAGAAATCTGAAGTAAAATGCAATCTCAAAGATTATACTAGTGAAAGTGGAAAATCAATACCCTTTCAGAAATCAAAGCAGAAGAATGTTACATAGAATTACATACCTTCCTAAATGAACGAAACTACCCAATGCAAATGTTTGCAGGAGAAAGGAGAAGAGGACAAGCAGTGGCTTGAATGCAGTTGTGAAGACAGGACCTCTCTTCTTAATGGACCACGCCATCACATAATATGACAACCCTGTCACCACTACACCCTGCAAACCAACAACCAATTTTGTGTCAACCTTGACATAATGATAATTATGTATATTATCAAAGGATGGTAAAAGAAAGAAGAAAAACTTAGTTCCGAAGCTTATTAATCATAGTTACTTACTCCAAGTAATAAGGTGAGCATGGTAAGCCCTCCTTCCCACTTCAGCTTCCAAGATGAGCTTGCAATGGCTATTGCAGTGATAACAGCGGTCTGGACAGTGCCAAAGAAGCTCATCATGGCCGTTAATGACAACTCGGATGGATAAATTTTGACTACATGGGCCTACAAGCTCATATGATGTTGTATTATAATCAGAAACGTGAAAGAATCAAACCACATTAACCAGAGAAAGCAACTCTATCAGTAAAAAGATAACAACATAGAAGGATGATTAAGGGCAGTAAATTGGCTTTGTAGATCAACTGCATTAACTTGAAGAAGATTGAAGAAGCTGCATATACAACCTCTGGCTCAGATGATATTGTTGCTTCTCTCAATTCTTTACTTTTTTAGTTTTGATGGCTATATATCACAATCATAAGTTTAGCAAACGTGTAACATGATGCAACTAGAAATGAGGTACCAAGGTTGATAGCATACTTGGAGATTTGATTGATTTGATATTGTGGTTATAAAAAAGCAACCCGGAACACGAAACATCACTATGTGTGGATCCAGGAAAAGGTTTGACCGTTTTTGGGTTTATTATACACAGTCTTATTTTATATTATGTAGGAAACTGTTTTCACTATTAAATTTGTGGCTATCATGCCATATGATAACAACTCTACAATTCAGACTTATTTGACTAAAAATGTGATTCTTGATCAATTGATCCAAGGATAGTAATTACTTGAAGATTATTTCACTATCCTTTGGACTGGATAATATCACCCATCAAGGTTGTCGAAGAAGCTAAATTATTCAATACTTGACTCATGATCACTCAATTAAATCTTGCTGAGCGTTCGTATTAGAAGTTCATGAGCCAAGCACAAGAAATTTTAAGCTCGCCTAGTGAACAAATCAAATTTGATCAAGACACTACTCATGGTATTCTTTGATAATAAAAACACGTCATTTGACATAGCATGGAAACACTTACAGGGACTTTGAGCTTGGTTTTCGAATTTTAACAAGTCTAACTCAAGTCTATCTTCAAAAGCATTACACTAGGCAACCTCACCAATGTGCTACATGATTTAGCTAGGCTCAGCTCAGTTGCAGAGCCAATCTGCAAGGTTTGATTGGAGTCAAGCTTCAAACTGTGCACCGTTACATTAGGCAAAAAAAGATAAAAGAAATAAGCAGAGCCCCTTGATTCATTATGCTAGAGTGAGAAAATACTTGAATAATGCATCTAAAGTGTGGTTTCTGGCCAGCTCAACAAACAACGGGCTTCAATCTGGTTTGGGCCATAAGAAGCCTAGCCCGACTTTTTCTTGTCTTTTGGCTATGATAAATGCAAGCGTGGGTAGAGAATTGATAAGGTACCACTGCGATATTCCAAAAGGATGTAGCAAGAATGCCAACAACAATCATAATGCCGCCAATGATACCATTGCTAGTTCCATGAAAGCCTGCTGAGAATGCCTCTTTGAAAATCAGAGGTCCTTTCCACAGCACAATAGTGACTGCCCCGGCAGCTGAAAATGCCAAACCCCATACTTTTGCCTGTCCATTGATGGTTGGAAAGCTAAGCTTCTCTTGCCCAAAAAGTAACGCCAGCAGAAAAACAATGGAGGGAACCAGATTTAGGGCAACACTTTCATAAGTGGATGATATAAATTGCAATGCCACTGTCAACAGCATCTGGCAAAGGGTAACTCTGCATTGCATAAATGCTGTAAGGTTACTTACCAAATTAAGATTAAAAATTTTCAATATACTCAATATGTAATACAGAAAATGCATTATGCTTAAATTTATTATTAAGCTTTGTTTCATTTAAATTTATCAAAGGGGAGAAATGCTATTAGTGTGATCCTTCAATAGATTTTGCATATGAAAGAGCAAAGAATTCCTAAATTAAAAACTCTGAAATTTTTCATCATGTACAACAAAACATTGTTTGTATGAATGCGGAATTGCTCTCAACAAATGTAATTTGCACATCCATTAAATTGGGGTAAACAAATGTATCAATACGGTGCCAAGATTAACCGATGAAATAGTATCATCCAGTTAATTTGCTTAAACCAAACAGAATGGAGATTAACTGCAAGTTAATATAAGAAAGAAAAGCAACCGGGTAAAGAGTTCACTTAACTGCAATAACCCCAATAGGAATGCATAGGATACTATTTTGAAGGTAAGAGGAGGCCGCCTCCTGCAGAGTGGTGGAAACCAAGGTAAACAGAATCATTAAGCAACAATTTAATTGTACATGTGCAAGTAACTAGTAGATAGTGGCACATTTCTAGTTGACAAAGGATGAAAGCTGCTCTGAAATCAGCATAAATCTTTACTTAAACTTCCTTATACTGAACAATGTTTAGGGGACTTTCCAAATCATCCCAATAATCCTTTGGCATCCAAAATGCAATTACCAATTAATCCTCATCTTATACATATAATCAAAACTTGGGTTGGATCAATTTCGAGCTAGGATTTTAAAGCATAAGCCTCATTGGGCAACTCAATATTTATAGAATACATAAATATACATATACATGCATATATGTATATATACACACAAATACATATACATATATACATACATATATATGACAATTGACATTTTCAAATAGCCTTACAGTCACCATGAAGCGGGTTAGTCAGGCTAACTGGAAATGCATTATCAGGGCCACATAATCATTGGGCAAAGTCATTGTGCCTATGATTTGGTCTCCTACCCTCTACTTATACCTAACCTATTCAGGTTATCATGGTACTGTTTGGTATAAAATAGTTGATTTTATATAGAACCTTCCAACTCCAGAGAACTTAGCTCTTGGGAATCGGAAGTTCCCCATCTTACAAATTTACATATAGTTTCTATTCAATTTACTTCGTCGGGTTTGATTGAACAACCTAGATGAATGGACAGTCGAATCAGAGTTAAGGAGAAACCTCTGACAGCATCTCACTTTTATTTTAAAGCAGTACATCATTGTCAATTCCCTTGGAGGATTTCATCTAATATCATACATTTCTCATGGATTTCAAATCCATCCTCTGAGGTAGTTCGGGAGCATGGGATTTCCCAACTACTGCGAACTAGATGCGGGAAAACATTGGTCGATTCCCAAAATAAGCCAAATCCCTTGCTTGGAGATTGAAAAACTCCGTACTAAAACAGTGCCTATATTCCACATTACCCATGTATGGGACGCAAAAAAAAAGGAGAGTGAGGACGCAATATTACCTTTCAAGGAAGAAAGCGAGGAGGGAAAGGAGAACGGTAGAAATGACATGCTCGTAGACCACGAAAGCGAGGCCATTGATGCCGTCGGAAAACAACGATTCCATCATTATCATAAAAATTGCCAGGCACAACTCGTTTAAGGAGAGAAAAATGTAGGGACTGCATTCCTCCCACAGCCACAACCAGCTGTAGCTCAGCCTTGCTTCCCGCATCTTCCACTCTCTTTTCCAAGTCGCCGCCTTCTCCCCTCCGCCCCAAACTAAGCGTTGTTTACCTAATTCCCTACATTTTTATACTCTTTGCAGTTCGGTAGGCTTCCCTGCGATTCCAAAAAGAAGGGAAGATTTACACATGTTAGACTGAACGTTGGAAGAAATACATCCTCTGTAGTTGGATTTTTCAGAGAGAACACGCCCGTTATGCCTCCCCCTACCCTACAGTGTCCCCCCTGGCGCACTCTTCAAGCTGCATCTTCATTTATCGTCAAAAGATGGAGATTTCAAAATAAAAGAAATGAGGAAAAGTTTCTGTTTTTTAAAGATATTATTAACTATTAAAAATTTAATTTAAATATTTAAAAATTAAATAATTAAATAACATTTTAATATTAAATTTCACCAAGTAAATTTTTTAATCTAATAGATAAGAAAGGAAAAATAGCCCCCACGTAGCCTTTATTAATAGTGATAGGTACGCCAGTAATGGGTTAGCCCAATGAGGAGAAATGACCCAGATCCTCAACGGTCCAAATCCGCCTGGACGGTCAACGCACACCATTAATCGGACGAAAGACTAAATGAGCCAAAAGAAACCCAAGAGCCTGACGGACGACTTGCTTTTAAGACGGTCGACGCTTTCGTTGATCAGTGGCAGGACCAGTTGATTGTCTGAAGACTAGGTCTCAGGTGGGCCAGACCCAATTTGACTCACGCGACCATCTTCGACTAGTAACGGTCTTCTCCCCTTATTTGGCGCTCTCCAAAGAATGCAATATCTACTATAACGATCATCAGTGGATTAAATGTGCATCCAAGAAGAAAGGAGCCAGAATCCATTCCCTATCTACTAAAATTCCTAACAGTTACAAAACGCAGAATAAAACCAATTAATCCAGTGACCATCACTGCCATAAAAGCTCAACGTCAGAAAAGGCAGCAATCCTAACAGAGCGCAAGAATCAAACCTTTCTGTATAAGGAAGTCCGCCCAATACAGTAACCATAAAAGTTCATGAAGTTCTCACTCCAGGACACGCTCTCATTCGCTCACAAAAAGTTCGCATGCTTTTAGAATACGAACGCTCTCTCTCTTTGCCACTACATTCCTAGGAAACACAATGTATAGAGTCAACGCTCATTACGAATCGCAAAAGCCTCTCTAAACGAGAGCACTCTTTCATCATAAATATTCTCTGCATTTACTTTGGATCCTTTACTTTCACCTTTTTAATTCGAAAGTTATTTGTTGACTTGAGCGTTGGAGTGTTTTCGGTAGAACAACCTCCCATCGACACCTCACCTCTTGTTCGTGTTACCTCTTGTTCGTGTTAGTGTCATTTTTATGATTGACATATTTCGTGATCATATGTAATCTTGTATCAATATCGGATTATATTTTGTCGAAGTGCTGCATCAACATATTTTCGTAACTGTCCGTTCCGGCTTCCCGAAATTTCGCGCCTGCTGTGAGCTCTCCACGGGCTTGAGCTCGAAATCCCGAAGCCCCGCACTCGCCGTCAGCTCTCCACCTGCTCGAGCTCCAAATCCTGAAGCCCTGAGCTCGCCATGCGCTTGAGGTCAAATTTCAGAAACCCCCCACTCGCTGCTCGCCTCCTTCCCACTTGAGCACACATAGGGTTTCTCATGAAACCCTCGGTGTGCTCGCGGCGTGCTTGAGCCGCACTCGAGCACTGCAGCAATGAATAAATTTTTTAAAGTTGTTTTTCAAACATTCTATAAATGTACACTTATAACCAGTAGCCCTAACACTTGATTGATATATTTTGGAGTCATCCCACTTGAGAGAAAATCATTCTCCACTCTTTAATCTTGCTCAAAATTGAGAAAACCGATCTTTCGTCATTGTGTTTCACGTGCGACCAGTTTTCTCACCACTTTTTTTTATCGATTCATCACCTCTACCCCCTACTTTCATTGATGACGTCAGTACGTTGAAGAAGGGGATCCGGTCGTATTTGGCAATTCAAGTGGTAAGAGATGAAAGATTGACGTGAAGATCAGAAGGCGTCCGATTCCGTTGCCATGGGTAATTCCAAGAAGTTTCTTGGTAAGGATCACAAGATAAAAGTCGGCTAGATTAGTACGTCGTTACCATCCGGTCTGTAACTTGGTTTTCATTGTACATTTCTTCCCTAACCATTGAAGCCCGAAAAATTTTTTCTCAATTATCGTGGGTATCAAGTTTTTCCTTCGTCACCAAAAAGATTATCTTTTTATCATTATTATTGGTGCTCGTATTACTCATATCATCTAGAATTAAATACTCTTTACATATATTGAATATTTGATTTTTGTACCGCTTTTGATAATCTTACTCGAAATTGAAATATTATTGTGTATTTTGGGACAAAACGTCCTTTTTCAATTTGTATCAGAGACTTACCCTGATCAACGACTTCCAATCTAGATGTATACGAGTAGATCGCCCTCCGTACCCTTTTTCTTTGATAGGAGCAACTATACCTATTGGAAGGTTCGGTTGAAAGCCTTCCTCAAATCGATGGATGAGCACGTGTGGGCTAACACCCAAATTGGGTGGACTCCACCCAAAAGTAGTGTTGAACCAAAAGTTCTATCTTTGTAGTCAAAAAAAGAACTTGATGCTTGTAACTAGAACAGTAAGAGATTACATGCTTTTTATATCGTCGTATCTCCCGAAGAGTTTAAACGCATATCTATGTGTGAGATTGCAAAAGATGCGTGGAATATTCTTGAAATCACTCATGAAGGAACCAAACATGTAAAAAATTTAAAGTTGCAAATACTAACTACTAGATTTGAAAAAATCCGTATAAAAGATGATGAAACTTTTGATAAATTCTATAATCAGTTGAACGATATTGTGAATTCTACGTTTAATTTAGGAGAACGGATTCCTAAAAATCGAATTGTTAGAAAAGTTCTTAGATCACTCTCTAAACGATTTAGACCTAAAGTCACCGCAGTCGAAAAAAGTAAAGATCTTGATAAAATGAAGATTGAAAAACTTGTAGGATCTCTCCAGACTTATGAGTACACACTTCCACAATCAAGGAAGCAAAAATCAATTGCTCTAAAATCAAGTAGTGAAGAGAGAAACCGGGACTCCGATGAAGAATTATATAGTGATGACAATTTTTTTTTATTTGTTAAGAATTTTAAAAAATTCTTGGAGAAAAATAAATTTTCATCAAATAAACCAAATATGGATTTAAAACGATCACCTAAATTTGGGAAGAAAGACCGATGTAAAATTAAGGACTCCAAATTGAAAAATATTCAAGGAGTTCAATACCACGAGTGTAAAGGTTTTGACCATTATTGAGTTGAATGTCTAAATTATAAACACCAACAAGGTCTCGCCTTAAAAGTAAATGCAACATTAAGTGATGAAGAAGAAGAAGAAGTTGAAAAATATACCGATGAAGGCCAAGCCAAATATATGGCCTTTATAACCTCATTGTGTGATAATGATGAATATCTAATAGAAAATTTTAATCAATCTGATGACTTTGAGAATGAGTCAGAAGCTGAATTTAGTAGGTTTCAAGAAACATATGATAAACCGTTTAGAAAATATTTAAAAGTAAAAAAAATAAATAAAAATCTTAAACAGTAAGCTCATAAATTTGAAAAAAGAAAAGGCAGAAATTATGACCAAATTGAAAAGTCCTACTTTTGCTCATCATGAACTAGAAATGGAATAGAACTCCTTAATTGTAAAAATTAAATCCTTTGAAGTGGAACTTGAAAACACTAAGAATGATATGGAAAAATTGTTAAGTGGAACCCAAAAATTTGATCACACATTGGGACTTGAAAAATGTGTCGGAAATAAAAAGGATTTGGGATATGCTGAGAAAATTTCCTAACACGGTCCACAACTAAGACTTTCTTTATTCCCGCCAAAAAAATTTCACACAAGAATATGAACACATTTAACATTTTCCAATCGGTGCTTCAACATGTAGAGAAAATATTTGGCTCAATCCTTTACCTAATCCATATAACCAAAAAGTCAAAAATAAACCCACTAGGGTTTTACCTACTTGCCATGGGTACGATATTATTGGTCATATTCATCCCTATTCCCCCTAATATCTTTTTAAAATAATTTTTGGCAAAATTTAACGATAGAAAATATTGTCAATCATATTCACCTTTTAAAAGATCAAGTAACACATTTAACCAAAATAATAAAATGTGGTAAGAAAATGTTGATAAAAAAGAATGAGCTCTATTACCCCTTGACCATTCGCGACAAAAGGGAAGAATAGATTTCTATTCTCCGAGGAGAGTGTTCCTATTATAAGGAGTTAAAGAAAAGGGGGAGCCCATTTCTGTTATTTTTGATAGGGGATTCGATATTATTTTTATTAGGGGAAGATATTATTATTTATATAAGTGGGAGTTCTTCTTTTATTTTTGTTATTACTACCTTGCCATATTATATTATCTTATATCATATCTATTTGTACTAATCCTATTTGACTAGGCAACACAGTTATAATATTGACGCGACAATCACAGCATCGACACAGCAATGTTAGTGCGGATTTTTATATTTTCTTAATGTATTATTTTTATTTCTCATTAGGTGTAGATTTTTCTGTACACGGATTCTATCTCGGTGGTGTCTGAACCCTACTTCACTTGTATTTTTTTATTTTATGAGTTTTGCCACGTAATTGTCAAAAAGGGAGATTGTTAGAGCCATTTTTACGATTGGCATATTTCATGATCATATGTAATTTTGTGTGGATATTGGGTTGTATTTTGTCGAAGTACTGTATCAACATATTTTCATAACTATCCGTTCCGACTTTCCGAAATTCCGCGCCTACTGTGAACTCTCCATGCATTCGATATCAAAATCTCAAAGCCCCACGCTCGCCGTAAGCTTTTCACCCGCTCGAGCCCCAAATCCCGAAGCCTTGCGCTCACCATGTGTTTGAGCTCAAATTTCAGAAGCCCCCCGCTCGCTGCTCGCCCCCTTCCTGCTTGAGCACCGCAACAATTGGCAAATTTTTTAAAACTGTTTTTCAAACCCTTTATAAATATACACTTATAATCAATTCCCCTAACACTTGATTGATGTATTTTGGAGCCATCCGACTTGAGAGAAAATCATTCTCCACTCTTTAATCTTGCTCCAAATTTAGAAAACCGATCATTTATCATTGTGTTTCATGTGCGAGCAGTTTTCTCACCACTTTCTCTTTATCGATTCATCACCTCTACCCCCTACCTTCATTAGTGACATCGGTACGTTGAAGAAGAGGATCTGGTCATATTTGGCAATTTAAGTGGTAAGAAAGGAAAGATTGACGTGAAAATCGGAAGGCATCCGGTTTCATTGTAGTGGGCAAATCCAATGAATTCTTTGATAGGGACCATAAGACGGAGTAAGTCAGCTAGATTAGCACATTATTACCACCCGATCTGTAAGTTGATTTTCATAGTGCATTTCTTCCCTAACCGTTGAAGTCAGGAAGATTTTTCTTGATTATCGTAGGTATTGTATTTTTTCTTCGTCACCAAAAAGATTATCTTTTTATCATTATTATTACTGCTCGTATTACTCAGATTTTCTAGAATTAAATACTCTTTACGTGTATTGAATATTTGATTTTTTTACCGCTTCCGATAATCTTACTCGGGGTCAAAACATTATTGTGTATTTTGGGACAAAATGTCCCTTTTCAATTTGTAATTGTGGTATGTAGAATCTAGATTTAGTGGACGAAACCGAACTCAAATGATCATTTTAACCTAAATCTATTCGAAATTTGAACTTAAAACATATCAAATAGCTACCTAAAATCTTTTTATATTTCACTTTGCATAAATAACAATTTAATTTATGTTTGTTATTTTAGTTTAACTTTTATCTCATTATTTATCATAATGTAGGAAAAGTTTTTAGATCAAATTGATCATATTTTAAATTATATAGTATTATACATATACTGCAAAAAAAAGAAAAAAAACACTTAAACACATAAATTTTAAAAGCCAGAGTTAGTTTTGTTTTATTATTTTTTTTACAAATCGTAACAAAATTTTAATATAATTGTTAGGTATGGCCCAAAACAAACCGACCCAACCAAACGATTTTCTTATTGTAACAGTTGCCTTAAAATGCCTTTCAATACAGGCAACAATTTTAGAGTTAACTAGACAATTAAAAACCTGAGTATAAATTCAATTCCTCTCAAATCAAAGGGGAGAAAGGAGAAATCTATAACAAAAGATACTCAAGTAATGAGTGCACTCAAGTGGAGTTACGTCCTCTTAACTTGTACTCACTCACATCTTTTAATTTTAGCACTTATTTTCTCTTCATATATTTCTGTCTCTTTAAAAAGACTACTTATTTGAATGTCAAAAAATATACCAAAAAGCGAGTCACGTATATATCTTATTACTCGTTTAATTTGTTGTGATATGCAGAATAATGATTTATAATGACAAAAATCGGTCCCACTACTATTAGAACCATAAGAAGTAATAACCCAATTTCTTAATTCGTACAACGATTTGAATCCACATGACACATCAATAGCATTAGAATTAATATTAAAATAAAAATTTAAGATAAAATTAAAAAGTTTAAAGATATAGAAAATTTACAACACCTACATCCACTGAATTTCAAAAGTGTGGCATATAACACTGGGCAGCTGAAATTTCTTTATCCTCTAATTCATTCCAAAGTTTTTTCTTTCAAATCAATATTTTTGCATATAATTACCAAAAATGTCATTTATATCATATTTATACGGGAATTTTTACACTTTTACGCGCGCGCATATCCACTAGTGTATTTACTTTCTCTTTGCAGAAATTTAAGAAAATGTATAATCAAATAAATCCCAAGCATTTAAAGAAATTAAGAGGCAAAAGGAAAGTGAGGTGGAGGTTCCAATTTCGAGTTAAAAGGAGAGACAAAGAATCATCGATGGAGACAAATTTAGAATCAACCACAACTCTGGCATGAAATTGACAGAAGCCGAGTGTTTCAGCCATAACTTTCTGGTGTGATCTCATATTGTAGCGATTCTTGATGGGTCAGAAAGCTTATTTCAACGCCTAAAAATGACATATAATGAGATTTTCTATATTCTATCATTTTATGGGACAAAAAAAATGATTGAATCAGAGGCCACTCTCAAGAGTTTGCACTTGGTGTTCTTTTCAGCTTTACGATGGAGAATAATTGTTGCAATTTTATTACTTCTGCCATGAATATGGTAGGCTAAATTTTGTGCTATGGTTGAAGGTGATGTCTATGAATCCACGTATTGTTTTGGATCAACATCTAACTTTATATTATGAGTTTGTTTGATCGAATAGGTTGATTTTGCCGAAGATTCAATTATCTATATATTTCTCTTGATTCATTGAGATTTCATAGTACAATGAATGCTTGAAAATTCCATCAGTTGTTCAAGCTTAATCCGTATGGATGCTACTTTTTATTGGATTTAACTGTTAAATCTTCAAGTTACAGGGATTTGGTCGGTGACAATAATATGAATCATTAGATGGATCCTTGAAACCGTGGCCATTCTATTGGCAACAGGCAAATCAGTTAGTTCCTCACAGAAGTAAGGGGTACCTGAAGCTTGACAACAATCCCAGCAGAATCGTAATAGCCAAAAGCTTTTCATTTGCAGCAACAAAGCATCAAACCCGGTCCTCTAGAGAAAACTTCAGCTAATATACCAAACAACTGATATGGAGTAAGCATAATCTGGGTATGAAATTATCATCAAAGCTGAACAAAGCACGGTTCAAAGCACGAATTCACATTCATTGGCAATCAGGCATGATGAAAAAACAAGATACTAATACTGCATTCCCCACCAGTGAAAATACAAATTCTCTGTCAGGCATCGATGTACACAACCATGAGAATTATTAAACAACCAAAACTGCAACCTGAGCTAATACTTAAAATAGAAATCCTGCAATGAGCGCAACCCTTGTGTTTAGTTGCAAACATTGAGTTTGGAACGGGGGTTGTGAGAGTTTTCTATACACCATGAAAAAGCATATGGGCAGTTCCGACCTCTAGACAGGAGGAATGTTTGAGAAAGAAAAACCCTTGTAGCCCTTCCATGCATAGTATGCAATCCGCGTGTAATAGAACCCGGGTATGAACAAGATCCCTCCTAGTATTGTGAAGAATAGTCCTGATTCAACACATAGTGACAACACCTCTATAAGATTCTAGCACAAAATCAAGGAAGAAAAAGGCTTGTTTACCATATAAGGATATTTTGTCTTGGCATATGGAGATATGTTTTTATCTATTAAGTCAATCGAGAATATTTAAAAAGGATCATTTGATCGAACAAAAATGTTTCTCAAGCAAATAGCTTCCCCAATTTTTCTTAGTTAAATAATTTTTGTGTTTGTTTAATAGGAAATAGACAAAAATCAATCCCATGGAGAGCAAATTCCATCCCATGAATGGGGAAATTTCCTGATCAGTTTCAACGAAGCTGATATCCCAACACCACCACTGCTGCCACTGCCACCACCTCTCCACCATCAATAACACTGCCACCCAGCCACTACCACCACGCAACCCCTCCACTACCATCATCGCTTCCACTCAACTCTTACCACCACCACTACTCTTACACCATCAAATTTTCGTAAGTATGGAAATTACTTTTAAGGGGGGAAAAAACTTCCCAACCAAAAAAAGGATAAGTAGGGTTAGACGACGAAAATGTTTTCCGTCTAACCAAAAGCAGCCTGAGTATCCAATTCCAAAAAGCGTTTGATTGCTCAATTGATACAACACAGAAAATGAACACCTAGAATTATTTGCAAGACTTATAAGATAACTTCGTCGATCTGATCGATACATCATAGCGTTGTCTAAGAAACCCTAAACACCCGAAAGAACAATGTTCAGATGGTGAGTTAGCCCAAGGAACTCCATAGTCTCAGGTCGATTTCTCACGCTAGCCGTCATACAGACATGCAAGGACTACCTTAATCAACGGATTGGTAAAGAAGCGGCAGAATACAAAAAAAGAAATTCAAACAGATCAACAAAGAGACTAGAAGAAAGAGAGGGGGCACCGCGAACGCTGTCGCCTCCGACGTGATTCCCGGCCATGAAAATGCCCAAAACGATGCCGATAACACCGAAGACGAGAAGAGATATCGCAAGGGCGATCTCCTTAAACGGAGGGCGGTTGTCGCTGGAGTAAGAATCCCTCATGATGTCCTCGTCGGTTATGGAGAAGACATGGCTTATGTACGCCATTTTTCATCCCCCGGCGACTGTTCGTCGTATCAGAGCTTTTTTTAGTAACAGTAGCTTGTTGTAATCGAGTAGTAGGCATTCTAGAACGCTAAATTGAGATCGTTTAAGTTTATGAAGTCATTATTCACAATTTTATAAACTCTATTGTATTTAAATATAAAATAATTATGGTCGTATTCTTCTATCGGTGAATAAATTTAATAAAATCCACGATTTTTTGACGTGAAATCCTTTCAATGCATTCTTAGACTGCATTTCACGATAAAAACCCACAATCGTTCTGTTCAGCTGACTGCAAAGACGACGGAGAAGACAGAAAGCAGAAGCTTAGAGACTGAGATGGAGAAGCGGGAGAGTAGTCGCAGATTGAAGATACCAAACGCCGCTGACCTCACCGTCCAATCCAGACGGTCTCTTCTTCTTGGCGCTCGCAGCCCTATTTAATTCCCAAAACCACTCAAGAAAAATTTCTCCATTTCTTTCTCTTGAAATTATCAAATGCTGTCTTCCACTGCTATCCGATTCCAGTTCCTCATAATTCTTCATATTCTCATTCACTATGGACATCTTTTGCGTAATTCTTATTGATCGACCTTGCGGAACTCTGGAAGTTTCAGGTCTGCGGAGACTACGTTAACTAGAGCTGATTGTCGGAGGTGCTCGTGTTGGGGTCGGAAGTCCTGGATCCACCGGATCCGACAGCAGCAGAAAACTAGAACCTTTCGTCATCGATAACCACCATTTAGTAGGAATAAGGAACAAGAGATGCACAGCATTTTTTACGTGAAAACCCTTTCTCAAACCAAATAAGAAAAACCACGGAATACATAGTCTACTAATAAATTCACTATGTAAAATGGTTACAAACCTCCGAAATGGAGTATCCACTACACACCCGAGAATAACAAAGAAAAACCTCTCCAAAGTAAATAGGAAACACTCCTCTCTTTTACTCTCTGTTTTTCTTTCTTTTCTCTTTACTGGTGGTACACTCCTCTCTCATTTTACAAGTGTTGATGAAACGACAGCCCGCCATTTCACCCCCGCACACAACGGCCAGTGCACAGCGCCTTTGGTGTTGTCTCCCACACTAGGCGGTCACCACTCTGGGCACCTCTGGGCCACTCTCTTGGCCTAACCGGTCCATTCCTCCAGAAGCTCCTAGTGCACATATATAGACGTCCTAACTCCATCTAATCTCATCTGCCCAACTAGTCATCTGCCAGATAAAAGGTGCCACGTCTTCACTAGTTTTCGAGCTTCCTGCAGGCCCATGCCCTGCAAACGGACACGCTCTGCATCACAGACACGCGTGCTCGCAACTTAATCTGCTCTCTCCTATCGACTAATCAAAAGACATCTGTCCATTGCTACCGCCACTTTTCATAGTCTCGAGGCCTAGTTGCTCGACCCGCCAACTTCTCGTTGACCGTCTTACGACCGTCCGCCATCCAAAAAAGTATTCTGTAGAATCTTGGGGACGGCCAACCTCCCCCGCTGACCGGATTCGCCGTTCGCCGGTCAATCTCATTAATCGTCCATCGTTGTTATGGCGGCGCCCCGCTGACCGAAAATAGTTCTTCGGATTTGTTCTCCATAAATCCTCTGATAACAAACCAGTTTGTTGGGTTACCCACAATGGAATAACCAGACCCAACACTTCGCTAATCTCTTATGAAATTAATGGAAAAATTGCTTTTCTAATTCTAAAACGATGAAGCAAATGATGGGTTTTGGTCATTTTATCGTGGACGCTATAATAAATAAATGGTTATCTAAACGATAAAAGATATTAAAAAGTCACGCGATATTCGTATTGTACGCAGACCTGTGCTCGAGGTGTCGAAAATAGTAGGCTTGTGTTCGAAGCGCCAATTCCAAAAGCTGTGTGCTTGCGGAGCACCATTCCCAATGGCACCCGTGCTCGAGGCTCGCCCAACAGGTTCTCGAGCGTGGCTTGCAGTATAAAATTAGGTCTAATGTGATTTTGGAATATTTTAAAATCATATCTTACATAAGGAGCGCTGTACAAAGTGATAGAAGAGAAAATGTGAGAAAATGAAGATGTTCGGTATCCGGTTGACGTCTGATTTGAACTTCGTTTTTTACCAATGCCAAGTACGTTATTCTAGAATTGATTTTTAAAGTGTATTTTATTTAGTTATTCTTATTTCTTGTTATACCTTTTTTTGTTAGTTGTTAAATGTATTGATAGGGTTATAATTAACAATTCTTTATTCGGAATTATAGTGAAGGAATTTTAAATGACGATATTTATAACCGGTACTTTTATTATAGTAGATTTATTTATAATTTGTCTTATAATTTTTTGTTTATTAAAAGGATTTTTTACATTAAAAATATTATATATTATTATATTTTTTATATTTATAAATTTCGTAGTTAATATTTGATAAAAAATTTAGATTTTATTCCATTACGTTAGATTGTGTGTCCCGGTCATATCCCAATGGGAAATGGCCTCCATGGTTTTGCGCTCTGAAAGTAGGGTGGCAATGGCTTCGTGTAACTCTGTATTGGATCTTACGACAACTTCCGTCGGACGTCAACGATTTCTGGCCCTATTTGCTTCGGACCAGTTGATGCAGGTGAATTAACTTGTACTCTGATGCATTCAGCGGATTTCTCTTGTTTCATAGTTGGCTGTAAATGCATCTATCTCTATGTCAAAAATAAATGGTAGTTTTCGGTTTACTGTCGAGTTTTTTCCCCTAAATTTCTATGTTCGAGTTTTAATAGTCAAAGTCTTCCTTCTTGATGTTCGTAGGCCTACTTTGAGTTCAATACTTATATCTACAAGACATATCAATCTGAAAATTGAAAAGGAAAAAAAAAAGAAAAAAGAAATGAAGGAGTTTGAAGCGTTAGGCCAGGGAACCCCCTCGAAGACACATGGATTAGCAGAGAGATTTTAAGATTTTGTCCTGTGAATATTGCCATATCTTTTCATTTGACAAAAAATCATGTGCATTCAGCGTCTTCTTAACTCGACGTAGTCATGCGTTAATTCTCTATAACTTTGTTGAATTATTGATACATGTCTCAGTTCTTTGACTGGATATATATCTATTAGGTTTGGGTTCCTCCAGTTTTTGAAATTCTCACAGTCATCGGGTTTCCTTAGCACCATTGAGAAGGAAGGTGTTACTCGTTTTGGACAAGAACTCAGGGGAGGGAACTTTTTCTGCTACTTCTCTATGTGGTGGTTACACTTACTAACTTTTGCAGCAGAAAACAGCTAGAAAAAAAATCTCAAGAAACCTCATGGAAAATTTCATTGGTTGATCTGAAACAACTATGGGAAGAAGTATGTCAGCAAATTTTAGGTGGGGAAACTGCGAACATAATCCAAGACAGGCACATATGTTTAAGCAACCTTACTGCAAAGAACCTGACAGAAGCAGATCCGGGTTTCCATGATTAATTTACATCCTGCTAATGCAATCCCATCTGAGATTATTTTTCTGAGACAAATATTTTGTTCTTCAAAGTCTAGTTTTGCGGAATCTATCTCAAATCACTGGGAATCATCACCTTTCCTTTGATGAGGTGGACAAAAGATATGGATGACGTGGGAGATGTATTCAGGTCACGCGTACAGTTCTTGAACTCTGCAAAAAGAGTCGCCTTATTTCTTTTTTCTATCCTTGGGGTGGTCCAAACAAAGTCTATCGGCAGTGTATGCTAGTTCCAAAGACGGCCTGATTTGAAATTTGAGGAGCGTGACATTCAGGGAAGGTTAAACAACCATTACATTAAGACTCAGTAA
This sequence comes from Nepenthes gracilis, assembly GCA_033239525.1. Taxonomy (NCBI): domain Eukaryota; kingdom Viridiplantae; phylum Streptophyta; class Magnoliopsida; order Caryophyllales; family Nepenthaceae; genus Nepenthes; species Nepenthes gracilis. Next base: position 13,502,340 of record BSYO01000016.1, on the reverse strand, counting down.
TCCAAAATGCCAGGAAGGATAAAAGGAGGGGCATACAGTGGCCTTATTAGTATTGGATATATTGTGTAATATGTATTAATATTAAACATATTGAAAGAAAAGAATTTTCTGAGAATCATAGGCTGATATAGCTGTATTGGTCAATATCTTGACCAATTATTGAATATATCGGCCGATATTTTGAATATCAACCGATATATCACCCATACGGCAATATATCATGGTATCGGGAAATGTCTGTATCAAGGCTCAAATACCGATATATATTGGTGGATATTTTTATCTATAGTAGATGCTATTTCATACTTGACACCACCTAATTTTCTGGGCTTAGCTTGCCACTGTGATGACCACTGTGTTTTTTTGTCTGTCAACTTGTTGGGACCAAACAGTAGACAATCTTCCAATCTTCCGTGAGCCAGTACTTCAGTTACCTCGTATTTACCAGCGTCTAGAGCATCGATGGGGTTCGAAGCTGCAAACAGATAAATTTTATTGTAAGGGATGTGATGAACATTCCAAGAGTCTTTCCCCGTGTGCATCTACAATTGACTGTGTTGCTAAATTTTGCTTGCATTTCACCCTTCATGTAAAGATTGAGACTTCCTTTTGGAATATGTAAATTTCATGGTTTCTTCCTTTCATTTTCTGATGAAGAGATTGACTTGTTTTATGTCAAGAAATTTATGCATCCTTTCATTCAAGAGGAGAAAAGTGCTAAGACTTTAAAAGCTGAACAATAATATTAACCAAAAAACATAGCCTTGCCATAGCCACTTTGCTGAGTGGGAAAGTTGGGACAAGAACCCTTTCTTTTCATGAATATGAAAGTAAATTGTTAATTAAATACCTCAGTGCCCTTGTATGTATGTATGTGTTGCGAGTATAAGTCGTTAGGGTTCGAGTCTCCCCCAAAAGGTGCACCCTAAAGGAGGAGAATCCCCCAAACTTATAAGGCAGCCCTTGTGGAGTTGCCTCCCCGATATGGAATTCGTAATATTTTCCCCCCTTGGACAGCCGCAGGTCTCGGCGGCTACACTCTACAGCACTTCACTCGGCAGTTTTCACTCTGCGATACTTTACTCCGCCCCGACGTACCTGAGGGAGAAGAATCCCCCCAACTTATAAGACAACCCTTGTGGAGTTGTCTCCCCGATGTGGAACTTGCAACATTCCTCTCTTCTTCGATAGTCGCAGGCCTCGGCGACTGTACTCTACAGCACTTCACTCAGTGGTTTTCACTCTGCGATACTTTACTCCGCCCCGGTGCATCCTAAGGGAGGAGAATCCCCTCAACTTATAAGGCAGCCATTGTGGAGTTGTCTCCCCGATGTGAGACTTGTAACATTCCTCCCCCTTCAACAGTCGCAAACCTTGGTGGCTGTACCCTGCGGCACCTCACTCGGTGGCTTTCACTTTGCGACGCTTTACACCGCCCTGGTACACCGGCAGCGGGTCAGCCTCTCCGCAGGTAGCCCTCTTCAGTCAGAACTTTCCACAATAACCCTCTCCGATCCGGGGCCGACCTCAATGAGAGTACTACTGTTGAGAGTACAAGTCCGATGGGAGAGCCCACTCCAAAAGGACGCCCTATGGGAGGAGAGCCCCCAAACTTATAAGTTGGAAGTTCTGCCTTAAACTCCCCGATTGCCCGAATCCTGTGAGATAGAATGGCATTAGGATTCTTCACTATCTACTACTGTTGAGAGTACAAGTCCGATGGGAGAGCCCACTCCAAAAGGACGCCCTATGGGAGAAGAGCCCCCAAACTTATAAGTTGGAGGTTCTGCCTTAAACTCCCCGATTGCCCGAATCCTGTGAGATAGAATGGCATTAGGATTCTTCACTATCTATGGAAACTTGGCAGGAGGAGAAGTCTGACTATTTACCTGAGCTTGGATCTAGAAAACTGACAGAAAATTAGTGGAAATTTGATTATTCAAGTGATATTTTCCATTACATTTTTCTTTAAACTTTCTTTTCCTACGAATTTTCAGGAACCAAAATAGAGGAAGGAGCACTCCAGCTCCAAAGGCTACTTCTAGCAAACAGAACTGAGCGGCCCAGTTGTTTACAATCAAATATGTAAAAGGCAGTGCAAGCAGTAGATGGTAATGCAAAAGGGCTTATTTCAGAATTAAGCAACAAAGGTAATTTTACTTATTGCCGCCATTTTCCTTCTATAAAACCCAATAAGAAACAAGAAACTAGGAAAGATGCTAAAAGATCAAACAAACTGGAAGTAAACAGAATGATAAATCCAACCATCACCCACTATTCTTTTCATTGGAAATCTTTCCTGCAGCAATTTTGATAGGTAAGTTTTGTACAAGAATTTAAGATGTTGACCAACCGAAGAAGGGGAACAGTAAATATGTTCTTATTTCCCTACATAATTTGCTTTTCACTCCTATAAATGTAATCCGTTGAAGGCATAATAGTGGAGCTGGTCCCAACTCCCAACCATTCATGAGCCTTTCATGTGCATTGGTGGACCAACCCCTGCAAGCTCCATGATGCATACATTTGCAGTAGGGTCCCAAATAAGCGCACACATATAGAGAAATGTACAAATGCAGTCAACAGGGATGAATCATTCGTCAATTAGTAATCCAATCATACATAAGAAAGAATGTTGTCCGCATACATACATGCATACTGTTGCAGGTCCTACGTCGAGGAGCTTGAGGCAAAATCTTCAGCTTTTAAATTTGGGGAGCTTTTCCTTCCATAGGACATTCTTTTGGAATGGGCTCTCCCCTCGGACCAGTGCTCTTGTCAGGATGCTCATTGATATTTTTAAGCCTTGTAATTTATTGGCTCCGTATTTAAACCACGAATATGTCTTCATTTTAATTTTTTCCTGATGGTTGATCTGCGGTGTATTGGTTATGAACAGATTCATTTATGATGCTCGGAAAAATTCAAGTAGAAGGAGGTCTGTTTTTATTTTTCCTTTCTGTCAATAAAGAGTGCTTTCATTCATTCATGAGAAGAAGTTACTGGGTTTTGCATACCACGGCACAGTGCATATCCTGCAATATTTAAATTGGCTGTTAGACATGGGCACATGGTCATGGACCAAATGTTGCTGGAAAATAGACCGTTCATAACTTGTTAGCGAGCTACTCGATCCCATAATGAGGCATGTTGCTCATGTGAATTATTGCATCAGAGAAGGTGGGCATTTTTCTCTGTGTCAACAAATTTTAAATAACCATTCATCTCAATAGTTTGATACGTACATAATGCTTGTCTAGTTATTTTGGATCCAAAATGAAGAACGAGCAAATCTGTTTTGAGATAACATGACTATTCATGTATTTGATCGGATCAAGAGAACTGGGAATCATTTTCTAAGTGCGACTGCTGTCATAACCTTGTTGTATGTTTGCTTGTTCAACTAATGGTTGGTTCATATATGTATATATGACTGTTGTCTGTTCTTTTTCAGGAGCTGATGTAAATACATCCCTAAGTAAATAATGGTTGGTTTCTCTGCTGTCGATCTTAATGCTTGATTGATGTTAGGAAATCAATATTTATTTTCCGAAGTTTGTTACTTCTTGAGATATCCAATAGAAATATGACACTACAATATTTCGATTTAGGCTTATTAAACTCCCAATCTGAGCTAATCATTAGTGAGGATAATTAATACGTTATTAATTGCAAGTAAGTCTAGGCTAATTTCACGTTGAGGCTATAAGTGTTGAATTCGTGGGAGTATCGGAAGGATATTTTGATAGTTTTCATTAATGGTTAGTAATTATTTTTCGGATATGATAATAATATGTTTATATATTTATGTAAGTATAATTAAAAATATGAAAATTCATTAAATTTGTTTAATTAATATTAAATTTAAAAAATCATCAAAATAACCCCCTTCTCCTCCATGATCATCGGCAGCCATGCTTGAATTCATTAAAATCAAATTCATCCCCTCCAACCCCAAGCACATGCACAATTGGCCATCTCTCTTCCTCCTCATTCACTCAGCCGGCCGCTTCTTTTCCTTTATCAACTCAGCCGCCTCACGCACGAATCGAAGGAGACTCAACTTAATTGGCATTTTATATGGAAGAATGGCGTGATTGGAGGATCAGATACATCTCCTTGGCGATCCTTTTCCGTCACCTTACTTCTTCTTGGCTAGAATTGTGAGGCAGGGGTGGAGATCGATTTGCTGCTGTTGTCGTGAAGTGCCACTGTCACAGTAGCTATGCTGCAGGGAATTAGGTAAAGACAAGTGAAATACCTCTCTTTTCTCCATAATCATTGCATCCTTGGATCATTATATTGTTGCCTGAATATTGTAGATGTAGCAGTACAACTTGTCACACAAAATTTTGACCATTTGAAAAGGTTTCATGCATTATGAAAATGAAAATTGATGCGTGAACAGTAGCTCTCTTTGTGGAAGATGATGAGTAGTGCTACAAGGGAGAGAATTTTTTGTTCTGAATCATTTTCGAGCCAACTCTTTATATGTTTCATAAATATATTTATACTAATAAAGTTATTGTTTGTATACTATGATATGCATAGTATAATCCTTTATTAACGGAACGTGATTTTGATCTTCGAGGTGTTGGTAATTGAGCACCAAAGATGTTACAATAAGTATGGAAATATGCCCATTTCACCTTTGGCTGTGTTGACAAACAATATTTGAGTCATTCGTTTATGATGAGTCCCGGCACCCAAGGCCCATAAAGGAAGGCCCAAAAGTCAAGTCCACGGACCAAGAGACTTACGAGGACAATTTGGCCCAAAGGGCCCAAAAACAGTCGCTCGCATCCCAAGAAGCCCAAGAAGCCTAACTTAACCCAAGAGGTTAAGTTGGCATTAGAAACCCGGGGACATAGGTCAGCGTCCCAATAAGCCCAAATGGTGACAATGGTCCGAGAGACCAATTTGACCCAAGAGGCCTGAGGATGTCATAGGAACTAATACCACCGATGAAATCCCGAGGACATAAAGCTAAGAATATAACACCGAAATCCCAATGGTCTTTAGCAAGCGAAACATCCGATAACCTAACTCAATGAGCCCGAGGATTCGGCAAAGACCCAGAAGGCTTTCTAGGTACGAGGACAATCTCTTCATCTTTGAATCATCAGATCAGGGGAAAATGGGGCCCAAGATGACCGAACATGTCAGCTCAGACAATTTACTGTTACCAAGGAGCACGCATTCTCTGCAACACGCCACCTCCGTAGGAAATTGCGGCGCTCAAAGCACGCGCAATCATCATGGGGCTAACTGCACCTGATATGTCGAATCGGCAGAGTTAGTGGCAGGCCTCCCTAACACGCCGAATCAGCAGAGTTGGTGGCAGACGTCCTAGCACACGCCAACACCACATGTCCCCATTTCAACGGCATGATCCCTCTCTATAAATACCCCATTCAAGCAACGAGAAAAAGGATTCGAAGAGTGGGCATTTGCATACATATTGTGAATAGCAACCAAGTGAAAAAAAAATTAGAAAAGAAAAGAGAGAGCGAGATCTCTTGCCTTGTAACTTTGTGTGGCAACAAAAAGTGCCATTGTGACCGGTTGTACTTCATTCCAAAGGTAGTGGAATCTTTCGGACCTAGCGTCCACCACCGTGGTTTTTACCCTTTTTCGTTCAAAAAGAGGTTTTCCACGTAAAGTTCTCGTGTATCGTACCTTCGTCCCATTTTCCTTCCCGAAACCTTATTCTCGTCAAACTTAACAATTCCTTTTGTGTTGCACGATTCCGTCTGTCCAAGAGCGCAAAAAGCGAACTCGGACTTTTGTTGTACGGCGGCTGGAATACAATGACGCAACAGTTTATAACTTAAATTGATGCATTTTCACATTCGTGATAATTTTTCTTAAATTATGAGATGCATAGTTAATAGTATATTGTTGAATTTCGGTTTTCACTTCTAAAAGTAGTAGAAAATAAGTGATGAAAAGGACTTGTCGACATCAACTTTGGTCCCAGATTACAGTTGGTTGATGCGACAAATCATATTTAGGCAAATCTTTTATATAATAAATAAAGACTTTCATGACAGTAATTTTGACGCTACTGTTCTTTAACATGCAAATTTTAAAATTATATTGACAAAATGTGATTTTAGTTACAAAATAATACAGAAATTGATTGATGAACACGTGACGATAAACACCGAAATAATACACCTTGAACTGTTTGCTAATGTGCTACCATACACTTGTTTCTGGTGATGAAAAATTTAGAAGAGATTTTGCAATTACTTAATTCTTTATATTTTGGGTAGATCAGATTTTATTATGGTTAATGCATTAATGACATTTGAAATTTTTTATCATATCAATTGGATCCTAATATAATTAGTCAGGACAATTTTGAAAAATTCAATAATCCACAAATTTAGTTCAACAATGATAAAATAGAATGTATTTTGTAGCCTTAAAAACAATATAAGTATACCAGTGAGTCTCATAAAGATCCGTAGAATTTTAAGTGTTGGTCGGATAGTTTATTCTTGGATTTTTCCTTATCCTTTTGGTGATTGCTCTTTGTGTCAATTTAATTCGCTTACGTGGTTTTTCTAATAATATGTAGTTAAGATAGATAAAATTATATAAAAATATTACGATATAAAGAAATATAAAATTTATGAAACTGTATGTAATTTATAATTATCTGACACTAATTTTCATATTCCGAAGGATCGAGGGCTTTTGGAGGATGCTTATTATTCTATGAGTAATATGCATTGAGATATCGATAGATATTGTACCGAAAAATATTGGGCTTGACATTTAGTAGAGATTAAGAATTCTATACACCATTTGGTTGTAGATTCCGGTTGAACCACGGGAATACATACATGGCATATTTTAGGCTTACTTTTAGAGGGTAACGAGAATATAGATCGTCCGAATCAAGTTTAATATTTGTACACCACGGCTGGCAATATATTATAAAATAATATAGTTAGTCAGTTATTAAATTTGCGAATATCAGTACCTCGTAGATTTTACCAAACTGTTGGTAGCTGGTGCATAGTCGCTAATTCCTAGTGACCGAATAAGATCCGATTAGATTTTTGTGATATCTCATACATTTGGGGTTTCTATTGAGATGGGTTTGACATATCCTATATTGTTATTGATATTTTGATTCGGTAAAATTCTAGTTGTATTTTCGATATTCAATTGCCTACTAGCTTTTAAGTTGTACTTACGACATAATATTGAGTCTCATATAGTTCTTGGTTATTGTATGTTACTAATTTTGTATATCTTTAATTATGTTATTCGATATATTTTATTATATTTTAATATTGTTGATTATATTTATTTGTTGAGTATTTAGCTTACCCTTACGCCTTTATTGGCTCCAGAGTAAAGAAAGTCGATAGTGAGTTAGAGAAGATCGTACATTTATAATAGATATTTTTGATAGAGATGATCTCAGAGTTTAAAAACTTTATAATCAGAGATTGTAAAATTTTTTTATTATTTTATTAGTTTTTAGATATGTTATCAATACTGCATTGCATTCCTGAATGTTTATGATATATATATATATATATATTTGCACGTTGCACTCCTTTTATGCCCTCTTGTATTTTCTATTAGCTTTTTCGAATGTTATATCTATTAGCCTTTTAGCATGTCGCTATCGGGCTTATTAGCAGTGCTCAGTGCGTTTTCCTAAAATCTCGTCTGGTTGCTGCAGATTTCTTGAACTTCAGATCCTGAAGACTGGCTTGGAATCAGAGAGCCATTTTCAACCAATTGATTGACAAAAATTTATGAATTCTCCAGCTTCATGGATGTATTTAGAGGTGTGGAGATCCTGTTCATTGCATGAGATGATTCTGTCCTTTAGATTGGCATTTTCCTTCAGAGGGAATTGATTAACTGTTGCCTTTAGTTGATGAACACAAGAACAACGAAGAAGCTGCAGTAATCCATATCCATGCTAAGCTCTGAATTCAACAAGCAATTCTACATGGTTTTACATGCCACCTCAAAATTCTGAATTATCATGTGCCCTATGCATCATCGTTCAAGCAACACAACGGCTAAACGTTCCACCATGTTTCAATGAAGGTTAAGCTCTCTACCGGGTCGTGATGGGTGCTAACACGCTGCACCCAGAAATGAAAGAAGTGGAATTCTGAACTGGTGATTCGAAATGATTAAATATCAAGCAGTGTTTCTATTACGGGCACAGAATTGAAGTTACGAAGATGGCGGGGCACCAGAACTCAGGGGCCTGACAGTCTTTTGCGGCTTTGGATGCTTTGGATGCTTCGGAGTTGGCGCGGGATGAGTCATCACACCGTGATAATCGATATGGTAGATTACCTCGTCTCCATTCTCACCTCTTGTCAGGTATTCCACCTCACTGTGACCTTCCTGGTATTTTAACCTCTGCATCTCTTCATCAAACACCTGCATTTGTTCATTAATTGTCAAAAGTCCCCAGATTAGGCACTGAACTGAATCGTAGAAGAGATTGTTTGAGGCAAAAACAGCATATTTTTGCATTTAGAAATGTTTATCCAAGGCCACTCATTTGTATTATGTTTGGGGTTTACAAACTTACCTCGGCTTTCTGGATCTCGACACTGTGAGTGAAGTGCGTGCGTAGGCCTCTCCTCGGCAACATGGAAGGGAGATAGGGTAAGAATGAAGGGAGAGAGAGATGAGCACTTTCTTTTTGGAAGTATAGGTAGGAAGCAGTAGAGAGGATGCAATACAGGAGAATGCATGAAGATTTCATTGTTGATAGGGGCTTAGAGATGTATGCTTTTGATTCTTTGGGATGAGAAGAAAAGGGACGGGATGATTGAATAAATAGAGGTGCAACAAATCAAAAATCAAAAGCATTAGCATAATTATTATCATTTGATTTAGTAATCATGAGTTTGAGCCATTAATACACGCTCTTATATAGTAAAAATTAAGACCATATATAATAAATCCAAAATGCGATCGACCTAATTTTTAAATTCTTGGTGTAACAAAAATTTTACCCATCAAATTATCTTTTTAAGTCAAAAGGCATTTTGTGAGAGAGGAATGATGAGATGGGAAATAATACTCATATAATTTATATATAATTATTTTATAATTATCTTTGTACTCATAGATAGTAAGAAAGAACTTTTTTTTTTAATTTTTTATTTTTTTAAAAAAATTATATATATATATATATATATATATATGAAAAAAATCTTGTAAAAATAATTTTAAAAAAATTGTACAAATAAATGAAATCTGTAGGGCATACCCATGCTGACTGATCCTGGTTGGAATTTAATTAATAGAGAGCGATGGGCCAAGTCCATGGTGACTTGCCTTGTCTGTTGTGGTTCGTGGCTAGATCTTCTCTCGTTCTGGCGACGGGACGGGCAGGGGACCCACAGACCATGATGGGTCCGAGGTGAGGCTGTGACCCCGTGATGGAAAGGACTACCTGTAGTCTCACATGGTGGAACCTACCGTGTGTCTCTGGTCGTGGTCTTGTTATCTCATAATCTAACTAAATTATCTCTTCTCTATTTTTTTTTATTTTTAAATTAAATTTATATTTATCTAATTTAATATATATAATAAAGATTCTATTTGGTACGGTATGGCCTCGAGAAGGTCCAGACCTATTAAATCAAGCTCACATTTGCTTGGACATAATGATAGGTCATATCAAGGTACGACCCTGCCCGTTTAATCAAAGTCACCTAATTAGAAGCATTTTGGGCCATGTTGTGTGATTACGGTGACAATATTTTAAACAAATATAGTAAAACGACTGTTGAAGTAGTCACACCATCGTAACAAAAGTGTTAAATAATTCATATCAAACTGGTATAATTTATTTATTTGAGTTACCCATTTACAAACGGGTTATGTCAATATGATATGTTTATAAGTAAATTGTGTCAAGTGCAGTCTGCGATTTAAAGTCTGAATCCAACATAACATGTGACCCATAATGTGTCAACAGATTTAACGGATGACATTTAATATGTTAAAATAATGTACTATATAAGTATTTTATTTATATTTAATAATGTATTAGATGTGTTAGGACCATTTTTATATTGATATATTCTGTGATCATATTTGGTCGTGTGTCGATATTGGATTATATTCATTGAAGTGCTACATCAACTTATTTCTGTGATTGTCCGTTTTCGGTATCTTGTGCCTGCTGTTTGCCTGATTTGTGCTCGAGACCAATTTCCAATAGTATCGAGCCTGATGTTCTCTTGTCAGTCATTTAAGCGCCACTTCCAGTAGCCTCATGCCTGCTATGTGCTCGCCATTCGTTCGAACCCCAATTCCAATAACTTAGCGCCTGTCGTGCGCTCGCTAGGTGCTCAAGCCCCAAAACCAGTAACCCTGCACTTGAAGCTTGCTGCCTTCTTGCTCGAGCGCCTATGCATTTTCCTCTTTAAACCCTAGGCGTGCTTGAGCGCTGCGACAACGGTCATTTTTTTAAACGTATTTTTCGAGCCTCACTATATATTTTCTTACTTCTTTCAGTTTCCCTACTTCTTGCTTATGTATTCTGGAGCACCCACTTTAAGAGAAAACTAAATCAACATGCTTTAATCATTGCTCCAATTGAGAAAATCTCAAATACGTTCATGTGTTCTTATGAGAACATTTTTCTCACCACTTTCACCTTACCGTTATAATTTTACCTACACATTTATCTTCGTTGGCGGGGTTGGTAGTGTGAAGAAGGGTGGTATTTGGTTCTTCAAGTGGTTTGTGAGGGAAGATTATTGTGAAGATTGGAATGTGTCCGATTTCGTTACCATTGGTAAATCCAAAAAGTTTTTTGGTAGATATTACGTGATGGGAATAAGTTGACTAGATTAGCGTATTGTTACCACCTGATCTATAAGTTAATTTTTATAGTGTGTATTTTTTCTAACCGTTGAAACCCAAAAAGTTTTACTCGATAGCCATGGTTATCGAGATTTTTTTCGTTACCAAAAATTACGTCTTTATATTATTATTTACTGTTTTACACTTTATACTTATTATTTGTTTCATCTATATTGAAATATTTTTTACGTGTATCTAATATTTATTTTCGTATTACTTCCTTTAATTTATTAAGGGATTGAAACTTTTATGTAATTTGGGACGAAATGTTCCATTCAATTGGTATCAAAGATTCACCCCGATCCATGACTTTAAATCTAAATGTATACGAGCGGATCTTTATTCGTGCCTCCATTCTTTAATGGGAGTAACTATATATATTCGAAGGTTCGTATGAGAGTCTTTCTCAAATCGATGGATGAGCGCGTCTGGGTTAGTACTCAAATTAGGTGGACTCCATCCAAAAGTACTATTGGTGATGAATTGAAGGCTCTATCCGTATGGACAAAAAAAGAGCTTGATTCGTACAATTGAAATAGTAAGGGGTTACATGTTATTTTTATGGCTGTATCCCCTGAAGAGTTTAAATACATCTCTATGTGTCAGACCTCAAAGGATACAAGAAATATTTTTGAAATCACTCATGAAGGTAGCAAATTTGTCAAAAATTTAAAACTATAAATTCTTACTATTAGATTAGAAGAAACCCGAATGAAAGATGATAATTTTTTTGATGAATTTTATACTCAATTAAATAATATTGTAAACTCCCTTTTAATTTAGGAGAACGAATATTTCAACATAGAATAGTTAGAGAAGTTTTCAAATCTCTCTCTAAACGATTTAAACCTAAAGTCACTACAATTAAAGAAAGTAAAGATCTTGATAAAATAAAAATTCAAGAATTTGTAGGATATCTCCAAACTTATAAGCACACCCTTTTCCAATCAAGAAAGCATAAATCAATTACTCTAAAATCTATTAGGGAAGAGAGAAACCGTGATTCTGATGAAGAATCATGTAACGATGACGATTTTTCCTTATTTGATAAGAATTTAAAAAAATTTGAAGGAAAAATAAAATATTATCCGACAAATCAAATGTGAATTTAAAAATATTATCTAAATCTGATAAAAATGAGAAAAAGAAAAATAAAGACTCCAAAAGCAAGAAACCCCAAGGTATCAAATGCCATGAATGCCACGACTTTAGTCATATTCGGACCGAGTGCCTAATTTCAAGCATTAAAAAGGAAAAATTTTAAATGTATCTCTAACAGATGATAAAAATTACGATGAAAAATCATCCAAATATAACGAAGTAAATTATATGGCATTCAAGATATTTATTGTTAGTAGTGATGAGCCACTAGCGCGCCACCTGAACAATCAGATTCCTTCTATGAAGAATCTGATAACGAATTTGATGGGTTTTAAAAAGTATATAACAAATTTTTTAGGGAATACTTAAAAGTAAAGAAAATAAAAAAATCTTAAATAGTAAGTTCATCAAATTGGATAAAGAAAATGCAAAAGTTATGACCAAATTGAATAGTACTACTATTGCACATCATGAATTGGAAAGGAAAAATAGCTCCTTAATCGCTAAAATTAAATTCCTAAAAGTTGAGCTTGAAGACATTAAGAACGATATAAAAAAATTCTCAAGTGGAATCCAAAAATTTAATCACATATTGAGACTTGGAAAAGTTGTTCGAAATAAAAAATGGTTTGTGGTATGTTGAGAAAAATTATCTTTGTACTCGCCATGAAAATTTCACACAAATATATTAACACATCTAAAATCGCTAAGTCGATACGTCAACATATAGAGAAAAGATTTAACTCAAATCATTTACCTAATCCATATCATCAAAAAGTCATGAACAAACCCACTAAAACTCACTAGTCAATTAAAACAAATACCAATTTCAACCAAAAATCTAGGAATCTTCCTTCCATACCTAAGTTTATGCCTACTTGCCATGTATATGAAAAAATTAGTCACATTTGTTCCCATTGCTATACCATGAATCCTCTGTTCAATCAAAGACAATGAATGAAAATGAACAAACTTGTTAATCACATTCATCAACTGAATGAACAAGTAAAAATATTAAATTAGAAAGTGAATTCGGGGAGAAAAATATGGGTTAAGAAAAGTGAGTTAAAAAACTCTTAATAAACATATAATGATCAAATTAAAAAAATACATAACAATCATAATAAATTGAACCTTTAAATAAAAACTTATAATATAATAAAAAAAACAAGGCCGCGAGCGCAAATTGCATGCGTCGGCCTTCCACTTGCTCGAGCGCCACTGGCTCCTGCTATATCTTCCAGCGAGCGCCTCACCAAACCCTCATTCAGGGCTCTCTGTTCTCGCTCACTTTCCACTCTCTCCGGTTACCTCTCTCTCTCTCACCTACCTCCAGATCCATTTTTCTTCCTTTCAATTGTAGGCGCCACTCGACGTAATTTTTTCCTTCCTCTACGATTTGTTACTCTATGTTTTTTTTCCTCAATTAATGGCAGTGCCGCCCCTCTTCCCTTGTTCATTTTACTGGAAGTTTTCATAAGTTCCTCCCATTTCGGCCGGCCTCACCAATTTTCTCCGTTTTCGTTCCAGATCTACCTATTTGTGGGTGGATCTTGAGGGATATCCCCTCCCCTGTTTCGTGGTGCATCACAGTGTTTCTGGCACCTCCCTGGTTGTGAACCCTTGCCAAACTCCTGTCGTTGGGCGTCACCCATCGTGAATCCGCCCCGGCTTATTTCGCAAGCCATGAAGCTCAGGTGACTGAGGCTGGCGGTGCGCGGCTGGAGTTCTGGCACTGCACCTCGTGCATCTTAGCGTTGCTCATGAGCGCCTGCTCCGTGCACGCTATGCGATGCTTCTCCTTCTCTCACTCACACACACACGTTGGCCAGCAACACACACAGAACACCCTCACAAACACCAAAAAAAAAAAAAAAAAAAGCGGAGGCTCCTCTGACAAATTATTCGGGTGTTCTTACTGTCCTTTCTTCTATATGTCTTTCAGATGTCAGACCTGCAAAAATCCTTTGCTCACAAATCGATCGATAAGCGCAATTGGCCGAGTGGGCTTTCTGCCCTCAGTCGTTTTATCAATCCTGAGGTGGAGACCTTGTTTACTACGCACATGTCTCAGCTGCAACTCTCCCTTGAACGGGAAGTCTGCCTTGCCTCTTTCGACCCTTCCTTCTTTTATAGTCTTCACCGACCATCATTGAGAGCCAATCCTCATCGGTTTGATTACTCTGTCTGCTACCATCATTCAAGAATTTTACTCCAACATTCATAAGACATCTCTCACATCCTTTTTGACTTTCTTGCAGGGGCAACACCTCCGGATTACCCCAGATGTGCTTGCACGGGTTCTTGGACTTCCTCGAGTGAAAAATCCCAGCTATCCCTACGCCCCGCTCTCCAGACCACACCCAAATGAGCTCACTACATTTCTTCATGGTGCACCCATGGAGTAGAATGGGCGCTCTTTTAAAATTTCGCTCCTATCCCCTCGGCGCCTAGTCATGAGTTGCATTATACTCACGGATATTTTTCTCGTTTCTTATTTTTCCTTCGTTCTCCTAGAAAAAGCTCTTTTTCTGTATACTCTTTTGAGTGGGCGGCCTATTGATTTGCCGTCCCATTTCTGCTCTCACATCCTCTCCCACTTCAGTACCCGCAAGGATGACAACCTTCTCCATAGTTGTCTCATTCAGCGGCTACTTGTTAGACTTGGTCTTGCTTTTCTCAATCTTCCACGTCTCCAGCTTACACAACCTATCATATCCACCACCTTTGCCCAGAGCCGATCCCATACTCGCTGCTTTGCAAAGGATCCCTATGAGCAGTTAGATGAGCCTATCCTAGAGGTTCTTTCCTATCCGCCTGAGGGTGGACTGTCTTACTCTGCCTCGTCTTACCCTAACCCCTTGGATCCTAGACTGTCCGTGCCTCCCCAACACTCCACCTCTTCTTCCGCAGCACTGATGGGCCAGATGTCTTGTCTTGTCGATCCTTTGAACGTCTCTATTCCTCACAGTAGCGTATTTATGCTTCATCCTCAGCTGCGCTTGGATCTCCTTACCGATTTTGAGCGTCTTGACTCCCACTTGGCGACTCAAGAGACGGCGATTAGACAGTTATGGCGTCAGTATGGTCATCAGTTCTCCGGCGATTCTTCTGAATCCAAGTGATTCCTCTCTTTGGCTTTTCACAATAAAAACGGGGAGACCATCTTTTTGCTATTTTTGTAGGGGGAGACATTATTCTATGTACTGTTTAGGGGGAGTTTTTCTTATATTATTTAGGAGTTGTGATGCCTTTATTAGTCTTGATGACTTTCTAAATTTTACTGCCTTCATTCATTTTGATGACTTTATTAGTGTTCCTGTTCTTTCATGACATGTATGTTGTTACACGCTACTATGCATGGTTGTCTTCTTTTTATATTACTCTAGACATATTATATCTATTTGTATTATGTCTGTTTGTATTAATCATAGTTGATTAGGCACCACAGCTATAGTATCAGCCCGGCAGCTACACTTTCGGCACAGCAGTACTCGTGTCCTTACTCATTTACCTTTTGTATTTTTTTTGTTTCTCATTAGTTGTAAATTTTTATGTACACGGGTTCTATCTCAATGGTGTCTGAACCTATGCTTCTCTTATTTTTTTCTTTATGTGTATTTTTTTCTTTATGTGATTTTGTTAGGGAATTATCAAAGGGGGAGATTGTTAGAATTATTTGTATATTGACATATTTCGTGACCATATTTGGTCGTGTATCGTTATTGGATTATATTCATTGAAGTGCTGCATCAACTTATTTTCGTGATTGTCCGTTCCTGGTATCCTACTACTATTCATCTGATCTGTACTCGAGCCCAATTTCCAATAGCATCGCGCCTAATGTTCGCTCTCCAGTTGCTCGAGCACCAATTCTAATAACATCGCATCTGCTGTGCGCTCGCCATTTACTTGAACCCCAATTCCAGTAGCTTAGCACCTGCCATGCACTCGCCGAGCGCTCGAACCCTAAAACTAGTAACCCTGCGCACGAAGCTCATTGCCTTCTTACTCAAGCGCTCATGCGTTTTCCTCTTGAAACTCTAGGTGTGCTCGAGCGCTGCAGCAACAGTCATTTTTTTAAATGTATTTTTTAGTCTCACTATATATTTTCTTCTTTGAGTTACCCTACTTCTTGCTTAAGCATTCTGGAGTGCCCACTTTGAGAGAAAACTAAATCCACATGCTTTAATGATTGCTCCAATTGAGAAAACCTCAAAATATGCTTGTATGTTTTTGTGATAATGGTTTTCTCACTACTTTTACCTTACCATTATAACTCTACCTACCCATTTACCTTTGTTGGCGACGTTGATAGTGTGAAGAAGGGGTTTCCAGTTGTGTTTGTTTTTCAAGTGGTTTATGAGAGAAGATTGACGTGAATACCGAAAAACGTCCGGTTTTATTGTCATGAGTAAATCCAAGGAATTTCTTGGTAGATATCACGTGATGGAAGTAAGTCGGTTAGGTTAACGTGTCGTTACCACCTGATCTGTAAGTTAATTTTTATAGTACATATCTTCGTTAACCATTGAAACCCGGAAGGTTTTACTCGATAGTCGTGATTATTAAGATATTTCTTCGTTATCAAAAATTACGTCTTTGTATTATTATTTATTGCTTACACTTTATACTTGTTATTATTTATTTTATTTAGATTAAAATATTTTTTACGTGTATTAAATATTTATTTTTATATTACTTTCGTTAATTTATTAAGGGGTTAGAACTTTTATATAATTTAGGACGAAATGTTTCGTTCAAGGTGAATGACTGAGGGTAGGCCTTGCTTTTATTGTAATCTGCCTGAATCAACTGCTTACGTACTGAGGGACTGTCCAAGGGCCGTGTCAACCGGGAGTGACGCTTTAGGCGATGAGCATGAGCCATGTATGCAAGAAGCTTTCCTTGTTTCGTGGATTAAAATGCAACCGCTCACGATGGAAACACGCTTCTTGCATTTTCATCTCGTGTCTCTGGACACTTTGGACCTCCACAGATTCAGTTTTGTTCAACCGAACAGGTACATAGGAGAAATCACTAACCCGAATTATTTTTTGGCTGGCAGACCACCTCAACCAAGCCAACCTATTGGGGTCCTTGGTGCATCTGCAAGTTCCGGTCTGTAGGTTTCTGGCATGGAAACCCTTGCCGGACGATTGGTGCAAAATTAACACCGATGTGAGGGAAAGATTGCTAGCTTCAGCAGAGTGGGGCGAAGCAGGAAATGAACTTGAATGTTTGGCTTTGCAACCCGAGATCGGAGCCATCATATGGGTGTTGTGGCTTGCATGGGAAAAGAGGCTACAACGGATGATCATTGAATCTGACTCAATAGTAGAGGTTTAAAAGTTGAATAGATGAATTGAGAGGTATGACCTTGACAGGGCATTAGTTGTGGCATGGAGGGATCTCATTTTGAGAAATTGAATGTGCAAAATCAAACTCGTATATTAGATAAGCAATGTGGCGATGTATAAGCTGGCCAGCTTGGTATAAGGATGAGCGAGGGCTATAAGGAATAGTATTACCCACCTAAGGAAATCTACAAGCTTTCGAAGAAGGACCTAAATTCTAATCCCAATTCAAGCGATTCACCTGGATTCCAATTCCATCTATAAACATAAAATCTACTTCTAATTGATATTGTTCATTATCATTTGGCTATTGTATTTTTTTCTTGTTGCTAGTCATATGTATAGAACGACTTTGGGATTGGATAAAATATGAAATATTTTTTAGAAACACATATTCCTCCGGGGGCGATTGAAATGAGGACAGAAGGGTCTTTATGACATAATTAATAATTCGATAATTTGATGTTGATGCAATAAAGCTTGAATTAACTAAGTATTTGACTTTATTAGAATTTTATTTACCAAAAAAATCTGATATATATATATGAAAATTTATGTAAAATGAAAAATGCAAGCACAACTTCTGGGGGGGTTTTCTCTTACTTTCTTTTAATAAGAAAATTATCTACTCCATCTGACCAATTTTGAGTTCCGATTTTGGGTAACCCTTTTGAAATCAAATATAATGTATATAAATCTTATGATTCTATTTACAATTAGGACTAACTCTAACCTCTTTAGGAGTTATTACTTTTTTAATAGCTCGATACATGTATTTTTTATTTGCTTATGTGTTCATAGCACAAGATTTTTATTGGATTAATTATAATAGAAATTTTTGTTCATGGAACTATATTTTTTTTTATTAGATAGTATGATCCAAAATAGATCAAGGGTAATGTATTGGTATGAATATTAAACCATAAGAAAACTATCATATCCCATTTAAGTTGGGCCCATCTCTTTTTAGGGTTCTATACTTTTAGTCTTTTATATTCATAATGATGTCATTCTTGTTTTTAATACTCTAGGAAAAGAAATTTTGATAAAATCTATAATTACTTAATGTATATAATTCGCTTGTCGTAAGATTTCATATGACTTTAATGTACTGTTATTTTTAACAAATGATCTAACATTCAATGCGGGTTAAAGTATATGATTAGTCAATAAATCCAAATATTAGAATCAAGGCCCAAATGAAGCAAAAGGCCGAAAGAAGATCAAAGCCCAACAAGGGGCATCACATTGCAAGTCAACATTCTTTATGGATTTCTAGAGCAGATTACAACTTTTTACTTCCCTTATGAGAAATACTTTTCAAACCACTCTATGAAAAGAGAGAAATTTCATAGGAATAAAAAAATTCTATTTTACTAAAATTAAAAACTAAAAAGAAAAAGAAGAAGAAGAAGAAGAACGAGTTTTGATTTTATAGATTATTGTTTCATTTTTTCACTCCTTCATTTCTCATTTTATGCTGTGATGTGTCTGAGTTGTTATTCTTTGATCTAGAATTTGTTCTAAACCAAGCTAATATTTCATCAGATTGAATTTAATAACTATTTTTCTCACTTTATTTGCACTAAATAACTCAGCCTTGATATCTCTTTACTAAAACCCTAACCCAAAAAGAAAAAGAACTTTTTTATGTACAATCCTCCTGTACTCATTTACATCTGACATCGGTTAAGAGGAAGCTAGTACAAAAAGAAAATGAATGGAAAGGCATTAGCAATATAAAATATGTATACCTTTTTGAGTTTTAAAATATTTAAGTACTTTGTTGGTAAGGTTATGCAAGTGAAGCTCGGTCTAGTCTATAAATAATAACATAAATTATTTATTATAAAATTTTATAAATTATACGAAATGGGTTTGTTATTATTATTTATTAAGAAAGAAATATTTTGGCAAATAGGTTATGATGGGGACACCAATAACGGGCTGGTTCATAAAAGAGGAAACGGCCCAAAACCTCAACTGTCCATCTTTGCCTGGACGGTCAACGCTGCTATTGATTGGGCAAAGATCAAGTGAACCGGCAGAAGCCCAAGATCAGGACGCACGTGGCCTAAGCCTAAATTGGCCCATGTGTCCCATCTGCGAGTCACAACGGTCGTCTACCCTAATTTTTTGTATCTTCAAAGAAGGCAAGTTTCACTATAATTGTCACATCCAGAATCAAAGTACATCACAGAAGGAAGGCGCCATAATTTACGCGCGGTCTGTTGAAAATCATAACGGTTACAAAATGTAGAATCAATAAAATCATCTTCTTTAACCGTTACAATCAAGAACGACGATCATGCCTATACCAGAAAGACAACGATCCCCAACAAAATGCGGGTATCAAACCCCTTTGCATAAGAAAGACAGCTCAAGGTTGTGCCTATAAAAGGCCATGGCAGTTCCCTCCAAAGAGATGCTCTAAAAACGCCTACAAAAGCCCTCAAGAAGCTCAAGCTCAGGGAAGCTCTCTAACCCTCTCGAGTCTCCTAGCGCTCTCATCCCTCTCTCTGCTACTAGTTCTTAGCGAACTAAATACCTAGAAAAGCTACTCCTCACGAGCAACTACAAAGTCACTCTTCCCACGAGTGCGCTCTCTCACTTATAAACACTCTTCTACATCCACTTCTGCATCCTTTCCATCCACCTTCTAATTTCAGAAGGCCAATTACTGACTGGAGCGTCAGACTATCTTCGGTGAGATCAAATTTCACAGTCACCTGACCTCTTATTTGAAATTGTGGTGTATAGGACCCAAAGTTCAGCGAACGGAGACCGAAATCCGACGGACTACCTGGCCCTAATCTGTTCAAGTTTGGATCCAGAACGCATCATTGGCACCGTCTGTGATAAGCTAATGAAAAGCCAACCACGTTCACCTTCAAAGTCAGTACCTTCAATCAAAATGGTGAACACCAGGGCCCAAGTTAGTGTTCCCGTTAGAGATGCTACCTCCCTTGACCAGGACCACTCTGCTGGTAGCCTCGTCGGAGGGGCACCAGCACCATTTTTTTAAAACCTGACGGATCAGATGAATAATATGTCCAAAATACTCTAGATACTCTGCACCCGCTATGGCAAAAAAATTAGGGGGTTCGCCCTCCCTAGCTCTTGTTCCGGCCTCCAGGAAGGGAGGCCAGAGGAAGAAGCCGGCCAATAAGGCAACGAGGACGGACAACTGTCGGTGCTCCGAGGCATCCAACGCTTAGAGTCGTTTAAGGCTTAAAGGGCGCTTGGGCCACAGGACTCCAGAAGAGAGCCCTAAAAAAAAACCCCCGATATTCTCTAGCAGAGTCATGGCCTCAGGCTCAGGAGGGAGCCTCCCGGAACGATCAATCTGCCAGCAGCAGTAGCTGGCCGGCTACACGCCGCACTACTAAAAGAACAGAGTTAATGACATACCTCAACTCTAAGAGATCTGGGAATGCATTCCGAGTAGAGGTAAAAGTCAAGAATATCTGGAGAGGTCTCCCTTCACTACTAAGATCTTGAACCGCCCATTGCCGACTAAGTTTAAAATGCCAGCACTGGATTCTTATGATAGGAACACTAATCCTATGGATCATTTGAATCACTTTCGCACCCATCTGAGTCTCCAAGGCCAAGAGGATTCAGCAATGTGCCAGTGCTTACCTCTCATTTTGAAGAGAGATGCCCAGATTTGGTTCCACTGGCTCTCAGAGAGACGCCTAGAGGAACCAGATTTGGTTCCGTGGGCCCACTGACCTCTTCTTGGCTCAGTACGCTTCCAGTTGATGGGAAGAGAAGTAGTCGTGGCATCTCTCTCACATTAAGTAGGAATAGGAAGAGAACTCGAGGATTTCCTAAAGCGCTTCACAGCGGAAGCCAGAAGGATTTCCAGACTCACAGATGAGATAAAATTTGGCAGTTTTACCTCTGCCTTGATGCACGAAAATTTCTTCAGGCACCTGGCCCATAAGAACCCACAAACCTTTCGAGAAATGGAATCTATCACTAGGGCCTATGTAGCCACCAAAAAGGCTAATGAGGCAAAGCGTCCTGAGAGGATTGACCAGCCTCGCTCTTTCTCGGCCGAGGGAAAGAGGAAGAGCTGTGGTGGCAACAATTCCTGCTAGAAGCAGCACAGGATCGGAGCATTGGACCATAAAGAGTACAGGCCGATAAACCTGACTCCTCTCAATGACACACGAGCCAATATCCTTATGCAGATCTGTGGTAAAAAATTCCTCATGTGGCCCAAACCACTGAAGAACGCGGAGGGAGAAAATCCAGCTAAGTACTGCAATTTTCATCGATCTTCGGGACACATCACAGAGGACTGCAAGACACTCTGGCGGGAGATTGATGACCTCATCCGGAGGGGCCATCTCACTAGGTTCGTCAAAAATCCCGAGAAAAGTTCCAACACCTCAGGTGATGAAGGATCAGATTCATCCCAGTTATGGAACTGGGTCGCAACTGGCCAAGACCCAACCAGATCACAAGGAACGACAAGTTGGGTAGAAGAAGCAGAAAGTTGATGAGAATATCATTAGCTTTAGTGATAGTGACATGAATTATGTAATTTTTTCACACGCTGATTCCCTTATTGTATCTATACTCGTTTCAGACAATAACGTGGACTACCAACTGAAACGAGTTTTCATTAATAATAGAAGCTCCAAAGATTTACTCTATCTCGATACTTTCTTTAAACT
Organism: Nepenthes gracilis; assembly: GCA_033239525.1. Taxonomy (NCBI): domain Eukaryota; kingdom Viridiplantae; phylum Streptophyta; class Magnoliopsida; order Caryophyllales; family Nepenthaceae; genus Nepenthes; species Nepenthes gracilis. The sequence continues at coordinate 13,480,316 of BSYO01000016.1, read as the reverse complement.
CAGACTTAAAAAGAATTAGCTAAAACCTGTCGAAGGGTCACTATACGACCTAGACAACGAGCTTGTAGTTGTCCAAGGAACGATACAGTTGGAGGTCACCATGAGCACATACTCCAGAACAGTGAGTCATACACTCACTTGCCTGGTCATTGACCTACTTTCCATATACAACGCTATCTTAGGCCGGTCGTGTCTAGTAGCATTCGAAGCCGTTATCTCAATATTATATTTAAAAATAAAGTTTCCAACAGTATGGGGTATCAGTGAAGTGTTGGGTGACCAAATAACTGGGCGGACATGTTACATGTCCCAAATCGTACCAAGCAGCAGCGAACGGTCTACAGGAAAACTAGACCATCGAGACGAAGCAACCTTACAACAGGCACAACCCGACAAGGCAACCGACCTAGTTCCACTGAATCCGGAGGATTCGAAAAGGTGTGTACAGATTGGGGGCTTACTCGTCAGACCACTGCGCGACGAGCTGATAGCGTTCTTAAGACAGAATGCTGATATCTTCGTATGGATACCCGCTGACATGCTTGAGATCTCGGACGAAATAATAGTCCACAAGTTGGGTCTCGATCTTGGCCATAAGCCCATCAGGTAAAAGCAAAAAAATCACTCCATGGAGAAGCTCGTAGCCATCCAGGAAGAAGTAAAAAAGTTACTGGTCACCAACTTCATCAGAGAGGTCTAGTACCCAGATTGGCTCTCCAACGTCGTCCTGAAAAAGAAAAATAATAAAAAATGACGGATGTGCGTCAACTTCACCGACGTCAATAAAGCCTGCTCAAAAGATAACTTTTCTTTGCTCTGGATCGACTTGTTGGTGGACTTGACTTTTGGACACAAACTGCCGAGCCTTCATGGACGCGTACTCAGGTTATAACCAAATTCGGATGAGCCCAGAGGATGAGGAACACATATCGTTCATGACCGACTAAGGCACCTACTGCTATAAGGTCATACCTTTCGGTCTAAAGAACGTAGGTGCCGCTTATCAAAGACTCGTGAACAAGATGTTCGAGAGGTAGATCGGCCGCAATATGGAGGTGTACGTCGACGACATGCTCATCAAGAGTAAGACTACCGGCAACCATATTCGCGATCTAATTGAATCCTTCGAGGTACTCCGCACACACCAGATGAAGTTGAATCCTTCAAAGTGTGTTTTCGGAATGTCCTCAGGGAAGTTCCTAGGTTTCATCATTTCTCAACGATGAATCAAAGCAAACTCAAAGAAGTCAAGGCCCTCACGGACATGTCTCCGTCGCGGAGCGTCAAAGATATCTAGAGGCTAACCAGCCGACAGGCAGCAATGTCCCACTTCTTGGCAAAGTTAGGGGACAAGTATTAGCCTTTCTTCAAAACTCTAAAAGGGACTAAAGTAAACAGTTTCCAATAGATTGCGGAGTACTAGGCAGCCTAAGATGAGTTGAAATAGTACTTGGCCAGTCCACCATTGTTAACGTCACCCAGGGATGGAGAAAAGATGACCCTTTACTTGGCAGTATCAGAGGAGGCTCTCAACTTTATCCTCAGATGTTAGGACTCCGACACTCAACGGCCGATCTACTATATCAGCAAAACGTTGACCGGCCTAGAGACACGCTACCCGCACACTGAGAAGCTAGCTTTGGCACTTTTCTTCTCAGCTCGGAAGTTGAGACCGTATTTTCAGGTTCATTGCATGGTCGTTCTAACTAACCGGCCACTAAAGGGTATCCTCCAAAAGCCCGATATATCTGGTCGATTTGTTAGGTGGGTTATCGAGTTGGGAGAGTTCGATATAGAATTTCGGCCCAAGTCAGCCATTAAGGGTAGGCCCTGGCAGACTTCATTGTCGAGACTACAACCCCGATTGTCAATGAGTACCCCGCTGAGGACGTGGATCACCACCCAGAAGAGCCGAAATAGGTTCTCAACATGGACAATTCATTTACGAACTCAGGCAGCAATGCCAGAGTGGTTATAAGGACCCCAAACGGGTTTGAGGTAAAATACTCCCTTAGACTCGATATTTCAGTCACCAACAACGTTGCTGAGTACGAAACCCTGTTAGTCGGATTATGAGTAACCAAAGAGTGCTTAGTTAAGCGGCTAACGATTTACAATGACTCAGAGCTAGTCGTTAATCAAATCAACGGGAGCTTCAAGGCGTGCAACCTTCTCTTGGCCAAATACCTGGTCAATGCGAAGGATGCAATCTAGAGATTTGACAAGCTGAACCTGGTCCACATCTCCAGAACTGAGAACTGGAAGGCCGACCAACTTGCTAGAGCAGTAGCGATTAAAACCCAAAACAGTACTCGAGGGACATGAGGGAAGTCTTGAGCTCTCCTAGCATAGAGGAACAGCAGGCAATGCAAGTCTCCGATACCAAAAACTGGATGACACCTTACTGGAGATATCTAGCGGACAGAGCACTGCTAGAGAACGTGAGCGAGGCCAAGTGGATCAAGAAGATGGCCGGTTGGTACACCATAGTCGACAGACAGCTCTATTGTCATGGATACTCGACACCGTACTTTCGGTGTCCTACTCCTGAGGAGCCGACTATGCCTTGAACGAAGTCCACCTCGAGATATATGGGATGCACATCGGCGGCAAGAATTTAGCATTCAAAGTCATATACTAGGAATATTATTGGCCAACAATGAAGGACGCCCTAGAGTTCGTGAAGAAGTGTGAGGATTGCCAGCTCCATGGCAATCTTCACCACTAACCGCCCGTGGAGCTGAGATCCTTCCAAACTTATTGGCCTTTTATGCAATGGGGGCTCGATATTTTCAGCCCATTTTCCATCGCGATTGGATAAAGAAAATTTATTATTGTGAGTATAGATTACTTCACCAAATGGGTTGAAGCCGCCCCTCTGGCCAATATCACCGAGCACAATGTCTTGAAATTCGTCCACCAAAGCATAGTGAGCAGATTTAGCATTCTCGAAGTCATTATGGCCAACAGAACCCAATTTTTTAGGAAGCATTTCACCAAATATTGCATCAGGCTTGGCATCAGATTGGTCCATATTACGCTAGCATACCCTCAGGCAAACGAACAAGTGGAGGTCACCAACCACACACTACTCCATGGTCTGAAGACCAAGTTAGAGGACATATGGGGCTCTTGGGTCGACGAGCTGCCCTTCGTCCTATGGTCATAGCGGACGACTCCAAATGAAGCAACTTACGAGATATCCTTCAATCTCTGCTACGATACTAAAGCGGTAATTTTGGTTGAGAACGGGCTCCCGAGTCTTAGAGTTGAAACCTTTGATCTACTGGGTAACTCTTAAAAAATCAGGGAACACCTGGATTTGTTGAAGGAAAGCCGCGACGCAATCAGAATGCGGATAGCAGTCTATCAGCAACCGAGCCACCGCTATTACAACTAGAAAATAAAAGCGTGGCAATTCGAAATTGGAGACCTGGTCTTGCGAAATATAGAGGTTACAGGCAAGATCACCAACCGGAACAAGCTTTCCTCGAATTGGAAAGGCTCGTTTCTAGTCTCAATCGTTCTGTGGAATGGAGTATACAAATTCCGAACCCATAATCATAAGTTGGTCCCACAGACATGGAATGCGGTCCACCTAAAGTGTTACTTCCAGTGAAGACCCAGGTAAGTTATCTGTGTGATATGAGCATGCTTGTAACATATATTGTCATCAATAAAAGAAAGTTCTTTTCCACTTGCATTATGCTATGTATCTTTTTTTTTTTTTCGTTTCCATATGAATGCTTGCTTGCAGGTTACACGAAATAAACGATTTAGATTGCCCCTAAGTCAGGCGGGTTTTTACCTGTTCATAATTAAACCCTTATCATCCAGGCGGCCTGTGAGTGGTTGAATTAAACCCTCATCATCCAGGCGGCCTGTAAGCGATTGAATTAAACTCTGACCGTCCAGGTGGCCCGTAAGCGGTTAAATTAAACCCTGATCATTTAAGCGGCCCATAAGTGATCGAATTAAACCTTAGTCATCGAAATGGCCTATTCATGATCTAATTTCAAACCTTATGGGGATTAAACAGTACGCATGACGACCTCCTTTAACAGAAGTCAGTGCTGTCAGTCTATGGCGATCAACACCTCGGGAGCAAAGTGCTCCGTCCAAAAGTTGGCCGCCCAAGATCGTACATAGGAAGCTCTACCCAAGTCTCAACTCACGGTTGAGTTTACCGGCTTGATACGACATCATGATTCACCCTAATGTCTCCTCGAGGACTTAAATCCATCTGAGAGCACAACAAACGTCTCTAATGTAGCGAGACGGNACGACCAACTTGTATAATGTACACCAAGCAGGCCGGCTAGTACAAAGAACAAGTAACTAAAGGGATGCAACCGTTCGAGTAAGGCAGCACTTTGAAAAGATATGCCCCTTATTACGGACACGTGTCGCTTTTGCAGAGGGCACAGTCGAATCAGATCTTTTGGTGAATTAATTATTGGGATCGCAAATTCACTGTATGTCGACACGTGGCAAACTTTTCGACTGACAATTCGATGGCATGATGGTGCGTCGATTCAATCCCCATTAGTTCTTCGAATTCTTACTAGGACAGTCAACGAATTCGGTTAATACTCATCTTCCTTCCCAGTTCTCCGAAATCTTGTCAGGATGATCAATGAATCCGGTCAACACTCCTCTTCGTGCCGAATTCTCCGAATTCTTATCAGGACGATCAACGAAATTGGTCAACGCTTCCTATAGCTCAGTACTCAGGATTTTAGCATTATGGTCAATAGTCGCAAGCAATGCGACCAGCAGACTAAGAGCCGCTGCTAGTTTCCTCATCAAGCTGTCTTAGACAAGTTACCTAACCTGACACATCCTATCGTGAACATGCTAGAGGTCAGAATTTCAGACCACCAGTATGGGGGACTAGTAATGGGAACACCAGTAACAGGCTGGCCCACAAATGAGGAAATGGTCCAAAACCTCAACCGTCCATCTCTGCCTAGACGGTCAACGCTGCCGTTGACTAGACGAAAATCAAATGGACCAGCAGATGTCCAAGATCAGGACGCACACGGCTCGAGCCTAAATCGGCCCACGTGTATATCTGCAAGTGACAATGGTCATCTGTTTAATTTTCCGCATCTCCAAAGAAAATAAGTTTTATTGTAATGGTCACCTCTAGAATCAAAACACATTATGAAAGGAATGCACCAAAATTCATGCTTGATCGGTTGGAAACCCTAACGGTTACAAAACGTAGAAGGAATGAGATCATCCTCTTTGATCGTTACAATCAGAAACAACGATCATGCTTATACCAGAAAGATAACGATCCCCAATAGAGCGCGAACATCAAGCCCCTCTGCATAAGGAAGACAGCTCAGGGCAATGGCTATAAAGGGCCATGGCAGTTTCCTCCAAAGACATGCTCTAAAAACGCCTACAAAAGCCCTCAAGCAAGCTCAAGCTCAAGCTCAAGCTCGGGGAAGCTCTCTAACTCTTTCGAGCCTCCTAGCGCTCTCATCTCTTTCTGCTACTAGTTCCCAACAAATTCAGTACTTAGAGAAGTTGCTCCTCACGAACAACTACAAAGCCACTATTCCCATGAATGCGCTCTCCTACTTACAAACACTCTTCTACATCCATTTCTGTATCCTTTGTATCCAACTTCTAATTTCAGAATGTCAATTACTGATTTGAGTGTCAGAATATTTTCGGTGGAATTAAATCTTGCCGTCACCTGACCTCTTATTTGAAATTATGGTGTGTAGAACCCAGAACTCAGCGAATGGAGATTGAAACCCGATGAACTATTTGACCCGAATTTATTCTAGTTTGGATTCAAGATGCATTAGGTTAAATAGGTCATACCAAAATGAAGCCAACTTGGTTGTTAAAGGGTTGATGGGAGAATTCAATAGTTCTTTCCCAAAAGTATAGCGACGTTTGTGCTCTTTTTTATTATTTTTATTTAAAGGCTAATGACATATAAATGTGACAAAAGTTTATATTTATATTAATTATAAATTAATAAAAAATTAAGTATTAATTCTGTTACTTTTATTATAGGAAAAACGAACTAACAGTAGCCCTTTAAAGTGAAAAATAAGAAGGATCTGGAAAGCTTATTTACCTAAAAATTGATTAATTCAATTATTTTTAATTATAATATTTTAATATTAATTGAATAATTTTATTATTTATTATTTAAAAGAATATTTAGATTTTATTTATTATTAAAAAATATTAATATTATTTATTTAATATTAATTAAATAATTATAATTAAAATGACTTAAATTAAGTAATATTTTAGTAGGGTAGTAACCCCAAATCAATAAAAAGGGAGCTATTAAGCACGTAGAGCGCACGTGACTTGTTCCATCTCGTCTCTCATCTTACTCACATCTATTTCTCCCTGCGGCTGCTGAGCTGAGCTACAATCGCCGATCAATTTCCGGCGTCAACCGTTATAAAGAAGCGGGAGTCTCTGTCTGCCATCTGCATGAATCTCAGTCGGAAGACTCAAACTGGAAGCCGTCGATTTTTCGATTTTTCGATTTTGTGCCCATCGCCAGCCATTACAAGAGGCCTTACCTCAAGGAAAAGCCTAATTGTTGATTCCGAAGTAGGGCTTTCTCTCTACTTCTCTCATTCTATTTGGTAACCTTTTTCGCTGTTTCGTTTTTGCCTGTTAACATATAGATCCTCACTGTCAAATGGTTATGGCGTTTGATTTTGGTTTTGTCATCCCGATTTATTTGAATTTTAAAGTAATAGTCGATAAGAACATGAATCCATCATCGGCTGAGTTGCAACGCAATTTCAAGTAGCTATTCCTGCTTGCTGCCCACCAGGTTTTGGCATTAGTGCCTATTCGATGCCCTATGCCTGCACTTCGCAGGCGACCAAGTGGAAAACCTAGGGCCCTCTTTTGTAGAAAGAAACTATTTCTTGTTTTTCAGTTTTTTTTCTTTTTTATTTTCTTTTTTTTTAATTTTTTTTCCTACTTTCACAGTTCTATTGAAGAAGGCCTTCATTTGGTAGTGTTAGAAACGTGTCAATTCAACACATTAATGGTTGTTGATAATCATTAGCAACATATTGATCAATTATATACGATGCGATGTTAAGCATGCCAAGTTAATTTAAGCTTGACTTAATTGGTTAAAACCTATTTGAGCTCCTCTTAAGAAACATAGCAAGTTGATTTAAGCTTATTTATCAAGCTTGCTTAGTTGAGGACCGAGTTTTTAACTATACATTATTTGGTTTATGTATTCACAGTAAACCATCTGGTGGAACTCAACTTGCCATAATTTGTTTCAAAGTTTGAGTTTCGTTCATTTAAGCTTAATTCATGACATTGATGAGCCAAATTCAAGCCTATTTAAGTGATTCAAATTATCTGAGTTGAGTCAAGGAAAAGTCATTAACCTGGAAATAATCCCACTGTAGCCATTAGTTTTTCTAACGACGATAATTGGTTGAATTATTAATATGTAATTAGTTTAGGTTTGTTGTTAAATGAATAATGCACAAGTGATAAATTTCATTCAAATATAGGAACCATTAGATGGTAATTAAAATGTTATTAAGTCGACCACACCTTTAAATCTTTGTATCAACTGGCATTAGCATATCTGATATTTTTCAATGTGTTAAAAAATATCATTTAGAAGAATTAAAATCTCGCATAAATTCCTTCGGTAATTTCTATGAAAAGACACAAATTAAAATATAGACAAAATTAATTAAGAAACTAAATAAAATTTTCCTAGTATATATTAGTCAATGTTTGATATATATTTACATTTATAAGTTTATAGACAATGTTTCTACTTTCACAAATTCTCTAAAAATTGGTATATAAGCTAAGAAATTGTGGTAAACACCTATTTACAAACAGAAGAAAAAGTCTTAAAATATCATTTTGATATTTTATCTATTTTCTAAAATTCAGTACAAAGTTGAAAAATGGGGGGAAAAAAACAGATTTGAACAGAAAACTCGAGTTTTCTATTTTCCTTGAAACGTTTTACAGAAAACAATTCTAATTTCCCACAAGTAAATATGTCTTAAACTTTTAGCTTTTCATAAATATTATTTCTTAAAAGAAATGAAATATCTATCTGACAGTTGTAGATCACTGAAGTTATAGGTCATAGAAGTTTCTTGTGTCTTAGGGGGATGGATAGAGGTCATTGCTGAACATTTTAGACTTTGGAACACTTTAATGTTATCCTGCTTCTTTCAAATATTAATTAAGAAACTGTTTGAGATTTATCAAATTGTATTTGAATTTCAAAATTGATATCAGATTAGCATAATTGTTTTATATTATTACAGTTAATAATCTGTGTTTTAGATGCTGTTATTTAAGATGGTATCACACTGTTCACTTGCAACCTAATTTTTGCCTATTACAAATTTTTCTCTTATCTTTTGTCATGCTATCATACTTTTGTGAATTCATTCCTGCTTTATTTTCATCCATCCTGTATTTAGCCGACCGAGGTTCTTGATCTTTGTTTAGAGCACATTTTGACACACACACAGACAGACAGACATACATAAATGGTATCTCGTATTGTCATTTTGCTGTACTTCATTATAGTAACACTTGGTTAAATGCTAATGAATTCATAAATGTTTCTTTATTGGAAGTTGGTGAAGAAATACAATATCTTATGTCCTAATAAACTATTCTAGGTCCTGGGTACAGGAGCAGCAGTAGCGGTTCTGGGGTGAAGATGCTTTTTAGCAGCTCAGGTAACAAAGAATATAAAATATCTACAAACATAAAATCTGTGAAGACAATTTATCTGCAATATAGGGATGAGGTTCAATATGTCTTACCCTCCCTAGATCCCGTGAAATGGGAGCTCCGTACACTAGGCTGCTCTTTTCGTAAATAACATCAGATATCCTGGATTCCTCAGTTCATGGTTTCAGCAGTCTAGTTATATCTGATGTTCATTGTGATTGATTTGTTATGATTTCATTGGCACGTTTTATGATCTCATCAAATTTAGGAGACTGCAAAAGAATTTGTAAGGTGTTATGTTTGTGGCCATTTGTATTGTCATGTTATTTTGAATGTTTTCTGCTGTTATGGCGAAGTCGCATTGCTTTTAATACCATCTAATGACGAAAATTTTGAGTCGTTACAACTGTATTCCCACACTGAATTCTGATATAAAGTATCTATCCCTTTGTCAATAGGATTAAAGTTTCATTTCACATCCACTACTACTCATCATCTGCTGTCTATCTTTTTCTTCATTTATCAATATAGGTTTGACCACCTATTTCTTGATTTTATGAATCATTCATTCACTTCAATGGTTCGGGCAGGATTTGTCCTCCGTTCAACAGAAATATGTCGGGTCTACAGAATCTGTAAGAAATTCTCATCCTTGCATGGGGAGCCTCCAGAACTATTTAGAAAAGATGCTTCCTATCTTAGTTGGGGTAGTCGTGAAAGTTCGATAAGTATTCAAGGTCTAACACAGGGAGTGGATAATGTCTGCAAGATCTTAGAAGGGGGAGCTTGGGGTCCTGCCATGGAGACAGCTTTGTCTACATTTAATGATAATCCTCAACAGGAACTAGTTATTTCTGTTTTAAGGAGGCTGAAGGATGTCGAGGTAGCCATAAATTATTTTCGGTGGACTGAGAGGAAAACTGACCAAGGGCATTGTCCAGAAGCATACAATTGTCTTCTCATGATAATGGCTAGAAGTAAGAAGTTTGATAATCTGGAAGAGATTTTGAAGGAAATGTCTCTTGCTGGATTTGGTCCATCTAATAAGACATGTATTGACTTTGTTGTAAGCTGTGTGCAGTCTCACAAGCTGAAAGAAGCTTTTCTTTTTATACAAATGTTGCGGAAATTTAAGTTTAGACCTGCCTTTTCAGCTTATACAACTCTTATCGGTGCTTTTTCTTCTGTTAATGAGCCTGATCTCATGCTTAATCTCCTTCGCCAGATGCAAGAGCTGGGCTATGAAGTTCATGTGCATTTATTTACGACTGTGATCCGTGTTTTCTCTAGGGAGGGTCGGGTTGATGATGCTCTTTCTCTGCTGGATGAGATGAAAAGCAACTCATTTGATGCAGATATTGTTCTCTACAATGTATGCATTGACTGCTTTGGCAAGCTGGGGAAAGTGGACATGGCGTGGAAATTCTTTCATGAGATGAAGGCCCATGGTCTTGTGCCAGATGACGTGACTTATACTAGCATGATAGGGGTTCTTTGCAAAGCAAATAGATTAGATGAAGCAGTGGAGCTGTTTGAGCAGATGGAATTGAACCGTCAAGTCCCATGCGCATATGCTTACAGCACCATGATTATGGGCTATGGCTCAGCTGGCAAGTTTGAGGAAGCATACAAATTGCTCGATAGGCAAAAAGAAAGGGGCTCTATTCCAAATGTTATTGCTTATAATTGCCTTCTTACTTGCCTTGGGAAGAAAGGAAATATAGAAGAGGCTCTAAGGTTGTTTGAGGAGATGAAGAAAGATGCAGCACCAAGTCTTTCTACGTATAATATTGTCATTGACATGCTTTGCAGGGTAGGCAAAGTTGATGCTGCTTTTGAGATGCGAAATGCTATGGAGGAAGCTGGCCTATTTCCTAATGTTACCACCGTGAACATAATGATTGATAGACTGTCCAAGGCCCATAAACTTGATGAAGCTTGTTCCATATTTGAAGAAATGGATCGCAAGGTCTGCACTCCGAATGCTGTTACATTTTGTTCGCTGATAGATGGCTTAGGTAGGCACGGCAGAGTGAATGATGCCTACAGGCTACATGAAAAGATGTTGGATTCTGGTCATGTTCCAGATGCGATAGTGTATACATCTCTAATTAGGAACTTCTTTGATGCTGGCAGGCCTGAAGATGGCCATAAGATTCATAAAGAAATGATTCGCAGGGGCTGTTCCCCTGATCTGACCTTTCTTAATACTTACATGGATTGTGTTTTTAAATCTGGTGAGACAGAAAAAGGCAGAGCACTGTTTGAGGAAATCAAGGCTAAGGGATTCATCCCAGATGTGCGGAGCTATTCTATATTGATTCATGGCTTGGTTAAAGCAGGTTTTGCACGTGAGACATACAAGTTATACTATGCAATGAAGGAACAAGGCTGCATTCTCGATACACGTGCATACAATACAGTTATTGATGGGTTCTGCAAGTCTGGTAAGGTGAACAAAGCCTATCAGTTGCTAGAGGAGATGAAGGCAAAAGGTCACAGTCCAACTGTAGTCACTTATGGTTCTGTGATTGATGGGCTCGCTAAGATCGACAGGCTTGATGAAGCATACATGCTTTTTGAAGAAGCAAAATCCATTGGAATAGAGTTAAATGTTATTGTATATAGCAGCCTTATTGATGGTTTTGGAAAAGTTGGTAGAATTGATGAAGCATATCTAATCATGGAAGAAATGATGCAGAAAGGTTTACAACCTAATGTGTACACATGGAATTGCTTGCTCGATGCATTAGTGAAGTCGGAGGAAATCAATGAAGCCCTTGTCTGCTTCCAGTCAATGAAGGACTTGAAATGTGCTCCAAATACCTATACTTACAGCATTATTATAAACGGTCTTTGTCGTGTTCGTAAATTCAACAAGGCCTTTGTGTTTTTGCAAGAGATGCAAAAGCAAGGGTTGGTTGCTAACACAATTACCTATACCACTATGATAACAGGCCTTGCAAGAGCCGGCAACATACTGGAGGCTTACGGGCTTTTTGAGAAGTTCAAGGCAAAAGGAGGGGTGCTTGATTCAGCCTGTTATAATTCTGTGATAGAGGGGCTAAGCAACGGAAATCGGGCTCTCGATGCATACACACTTTTTGAAGAAGCCAGGCGAAAAGGATTTAGTATCCACTCTAAAACTTGTGTTGTTCTTTTAGACTCACTGCATAGGGCTGAATGCCTTGAGCAGGCAGCAATTGTAGGTGCAGTATTGAGGGAAACAGCAAAGTCCCAGCATGCTTCAAGATCCTGGTAACAGATACAAATTGTTTCGGGTTACTAGTTGGACAGATTGAGGTTTTCTAGCTACTTCGTGTACACTGACAGGTTTCAAGTTTTTTTTATCTTTCAACTGAACAGTCTCTTGGCAGATGTGACCTCTAGGGCTGATGGCCATCGGTTAGCAAATTGCTTTACCTAACCATTTCTTCTCCAAAGTTTTGATTGCTTCTTTACAAGGTAATTTTTTCTTGTTTAATATTGAGATGTCCTAATCACTCTCACTTACATTAAGGGGAGGGATGCTAGGAATGCCACCTAGGATAGAATTCAAATATTTCAGTGTGAAATTACTAATCGCATGTTATTTTGTATAACCAGGAGATTCATTGTTTTCCTTATTTCAAGTTTGTATGGTCACATCGCTGCTCACAACCATCAATTTCTCTGGGATGTGGGCTCTGACATGCTACTGCCGATTCCCCTAGGAGGGTTCACTAAGAGCAATGTGGATCTTAATGCCCACTGGATTACAAGGACAATGAAACAGAATTATATACGACAACTTAAATCTCTTTTATCATAAATTTGTATTTTAGGGATGTTATAGTCAATTTTACCAAAGTTGAGCCTGATATCCTCCTAGATCATTGAAAAAATACTCCAACATTTACTCTCTATAAGTTTTGGTAGCTTTTCATAATATGTGGATTTAGGCATTTTAAAAGACTTAAAGCATATGGATTTTAGACTTCTAATAAGAGAAGCAAAGAAAAAAAAATGAAGGCCAATATCGTTATTTATACTGCAATATGTTTACCGGTACATAAAAATGTTGTGATTATTTTCTGGTGTCAAACCTCTCAAAACTGCTATTTTGATCATGCTCTTGGTATTTCATATTTCTGGTGTCTGCTTATGTAGTGTCATGAACTTTCACTGGTGTCTTAACTACCTAAAGTGCATTGTTTCATTTAACTACAGTGCAATACACACCACCACTGAGCATTTGGTTGGTTATGTCTGGACATTGGATGGGAACACAGTATGTTCGGCTTGACCTCCAATAGCATGATTATTTCACATATAAAGCATGTACAAGCTCAAATCTGTACTGGGACATGCAGCATCATTTTTCGGCAGCCTAGCAAGACAATGATTCTTTGCCTGCCAAAATAGTGAAACATTAGAGGTCTTTGTCAATGACATGGTCGTATGGTTAAGTGGATCTCTCGTATGTTGGCCCTTTACACTACATATTTGATAACTGCAGTATATTGAACACTTGTTCTTGGGAATTGGTTGACTCAAAATGGGCTAACATGCAGGCATCATTCTGTATCAATAATTTGTTTGATCAACTGCATGTATGTTTTTAGTCATTGCTATCTTCAATTGTGGTCCACATGTTACATCTGCAGCTGTATCTCGGTTGATAGGTAACCAATTTTACTATCATGCTTGTCTCTATGGTTTTAGTTCTTAGTTATCCTTCTCCTTGGATTGCACAAAGCAAGGTGGGTGGGAACATTTAATGCGCCTAGGTAAAGAGAAAAAATAACGTCCATGGGAAGCCTGCTGTGAGAACAGGCCTATATTCTTAAAGCTGTGCTAGGGGGAACACCTTTTTACACTATTAGCATACATTTGATGGCATTATGTCTCATCTATTCATCTACACTAATAGGTTTGCACAAAAATAGATGGATAGATAAGCTTCATGTCACCTGAGAATGTCCAAAGTGTGTCCCTCTAACATTTCCCATATTCTTAGCATCAATTTTTTAATTATTGAAGGGTAAAACTTCACCTTTAATGATGCCTTTAGGAGCACCTAGACTTGTGGATGGCAATACCCAACCTGAAATAAACTTTGCAGGATAAACATTTCCTACTTGATTGTTATATTGACCTGAAACCACTCAATTTTTAATGTGCTCTGTGAGTCCTGTTAAACTACCTATCCTCAGTGTCTACTCTATGGAAAAAATATATATTGACCCCATCGTGACTGAATTATCAAATAATTTGTAATTTTCCTTATGCCAAAAACAATTGTCTCACTGTTTCTCTTGTTTTCTCACAAAATGAGAGAAATTTAAAGAATTATTTTGGAATGTTAGGCAGTGACCAATTATTTGCCGTTGTATCTTAATTATTTTGTTCTTTATTCAGACCTTTGCTAATTATTTGATATTTAGCTTTTAACACTTTTGTTTTTGGCTGAATGGAACTAAAATGATTAATTCTATCTTTAGTAGGTTTGAACATTGGCTTACATTTCTCAACTGATAAGGTAATGACTTGGGCTTAGGTTGTGTCATTTAATCAAATTCCAATCAACCTAAAGATTTTGGCATCTGTTGTGGATGGTGCATCAGATTTGGACACTCTTACTAGGTTGGTCTTTGCCGTTTGTTTTTATATGTTACTTGTATTAAATGCTCACTTTAATCATGTTGGAGAAACATAATTCTTGCTCTTGATGCTACATTATGCATATTTAACTTTTTTATTTTAATTTTAGGGGGGCGTGGTTGTGAAATTATTAGCCAGCTAGTCTTGGACATTAAAATGCTTGGAGAGATGCTACAAGCCTAATGATTATCTGCCTGCCTTGGGTACATTGCTTTTATGTAGTCCATAGAAAGGGATTTTGTTTAGTAATCTCAAATATTAGGTTCTCGTAATATCATAATAGTTAAGATCTATCCTTCTAATGTGAAAAGATAAGATTAAAATATCTTAACATATCTCAGTCTCTGGTTTTCCTTACTTCTAAAATAATCTCAATCATTGAAAGAGTAAGAACGCCTAATGTTTAGAAGGACCATAACAGAATTCAGCAAAGGGATTGTATTCCGTTTGCTTTTGTAAAATCAAAATTTATCCTGATTATCTGGACTTTTCTTTCCTTCTTTTTGGCTTTTTGCTAACTTGGTGCTTGTTGTGTTCAAACATCTTGAAATGACAGCTTTTTTCTTCACGAAGGAGATTGAAGATCCAGGAGTCCGAGTAAAGAAAGAGGCAGTGAGATAGACGGCTGCTAGAATTTGGTCTCCCAATTGACAGTTGTAATTACAATACCTGAGGCTTAAAGTCTCAAATCAAGCACAGCTATGGTACACCCCCTAAACCAAAGAGATGATTGGGCATAAAGAAGCACGTAGGTGGTGAATCGGGTTAAAAGTGAAAGTCGTCAAAAACTGTTGAAATGCTAATTCACTTAGAGGAGAGTGGTATTTAATGTCGAAATCTAGATATCTATGAATGGATGGTAAGATGGGGGCTGGGGGGAAGGTCGAATAGTCTTCTAAATCTATGACTACTGCATGGTGATCAAACCTGATGATTGGATTTCTAAGCTTCTTTGCTAACTAAAGAACAATCTAATGCATGAGACTTTTCTATCGTCCTGTTTGAGAAGAATTAGATTTTTGTCTGCACGGACGTTAACTGCTATAGCTTCCAAAAGCGTGTCCAAAACAGCTATGGGAATTTTGGTTGGAGTCTTTGTTATGTCTGCTTTTATTTTTGGTCGCACCATGCTTTCGGAAGTTGACTCAAATTCAGAAGCTTCTAGATTTTTTTTTAGGTCAAATGGGATTCAGAATTTCAATGTGCTTCTCTTATCTTTTCCTGTCTCATAGGTCTAATTTGTAACATATATTTTTACATTGGGTAATATTTTATTATGTCGAACAGATCTTATTGAACAAAGAGGATATGTCCTGTTGTTGAGAGGATACCTCTAACCACTATTTCAACATTTTTTATAGTGTGATATTGTTATTTATCGCCCATATAAGAATAGATAAATAAATAGATAATAAATTATTCAACAGATCTTCCAAACACTTACATGCATATTTAAGTAATGTTTTTTATCTCATCCATTTTCATTTATCTTATTGTGCATTCTTTATAAACGTGGCCTATTTTTATTTTCTCATTTCTTTTTTCTGTTTTTGAAGTTCTAACATGTCCTACGTGTAGAGAATAGGTTGTAAAAAAGTCATAAGTGGTGGAATAAGTAGTATCTCTCTCTCTCTCTCTCTCTCTCTCTCTATATATATATATATATAATCAATTTTTGGCTTCTATCAATATAATAAAAAAACAGGAAGTGTGGAACCTATGCAAGACCATTGTTGTTTTCTAGTGTAGATTTGATCCGTCATCTTCAACACCCAGGCATAAAAAGGAATTAGTCTTAGCAAATGCCTAGTCCAATATATTAAACAAAGAGTTCAAATGCGAAGCTTTGGCTTGAATGAGAAATAATTGTCATAATCTGGTGGACTGCCTCTCCTCGAGTTGATTTTGACCACCCCAAATTTCAAGTTGAGGATGATAGATATCCTGCGGTGAGAAGGATTGGACGTAATCTTTACCCTTGAGATGTCTCTATTTTTATACACGTTTGATTTTTCTTGTGAAATGTCAGTTCTTTGAATGCTAGTTCTTAACCAAGCTTTTAGTTCCAATAAAGGTTTTTAATCCTTAAGTGATCTCGTGTCTAAGAGAACAGCTGCATTAGATAAACTTCAGATCTCATTATAAAGACATGCTCCTGCTTCCGCCGTGTCTGTCGCAGCAGCTAGCTTCTGAGGCGCTATTGGCCGATCTGCCTGATGATGGGTGCTCTGCTGAAAGCTTTCATGTTGTTTTGGCCTCTCTTGGGGTTGCTGTTTTGGTCTCTTTATCTTTTCTTTTGCCCAGATGGTGGTTGTAGACATTCCAGGGTCAGAGGAATGCCTCTGATTTCATTTTGGGAACTTGTATTTTGTACAGATTTTTTTCTGTTTTGACACAAATTATTACTTACAAAGAAGGATGGCGAAATCAGATATCGATTATGCAACAATAATGCCACTGAGAGTAATGTGTTCAACAGTTTCTAGTAGTAGCAATTGACAGTAATCTCAAGCACTGTACATATATACATTAATTAAAAGGGAAAGGAAAAAGAGGAAAACCTGGAGTGAAGATGGCAGCAGATAGAATTATATACAGGATGACAAACTGCCTGAACTTCACATCCCATTGACGGCATCCTTGAGATTTCCTCCCAGCAGTGACATGAGTCCGCCGCCGTGGACCCTCCCTTCCGGAATTACCAACTCGAAGCGGCTCCTCCCACTGTTTCCTTCCTCTTGTTTATCACCACTGCTCCACCCCGAATAGTACGAGGCGGCGGTCCTCATTGACAGAGGTACCAACACCTGTGGAGGTATCAGATGCTGTCTTTTATTTGGCCTCTCGAAAGAATCCGTACCGTCGGAAATAATGCTCACCCCACAAGAAGAATTCTTGCGGTCACAGCTACTCCCAACGGTTAAAGCGGCAGAGACCAGCCCCTGGAAGAGTCCTGGTCTGATCAGGGTTCCCTTCTTGGTCTCCTTCCTCTGAACCAAGCTGCCGTGAGCAGCACACAATCCGCTCTTTCCCCTTGCAAATTTCTCGCATTTTCCATCCCCCCATCCGCAACGTTTCCCACCGCCGTGAGCCTTGCAGAAGTCGGTGCTGCCTTGGGCACTCTTCATGCAATTCTCGACCCTACACCGCTTCCCTCCGCCGTGCCTGACACAAGAATCAGTACGGCCGCGTGCACTCTTTGTGCAGCCGGGCACGGCACATCTTTTCCCCCCGCCATGGGCGACACAGAAGTTGGTGCCACCGTGCACGCTCTTTGGGCATATCCCTCCGCCATCAAAGAGGCACCGTTTACCCCCACCGTGCCCCTTGCATAATGGGGTGCTCCCTTCGGCACCTTTGGTGCACCCTGCGAATATGCACCTCTTTCCTCCCCCATGTGCCTTGCAAAACATGGTGCTGCCCTGAGCACCTTTGGTGCAACCCAAAAACTGGCAGCGGCGGCCACCCCCATGAGATATGCACAGGCCAGCATGCCCCTCGGCACTTCTAGCACAGCCTTCTATTTTACATCGCTTACCGCCACCATGTCGGATGCAAAACCCCGACTTGCCCCGAGCCGCTTTACTGCAGCCCGAGGGGTGCCCACACCGCCTGCCACCGCCGTGTGCAATGCAAAAGTCCGTCTTTCCTTCAGCACTCTTAGTGCATCCCAAGTGCTGACACCTCCTCCCACCTCCGTGCGCCTTACAGTAGGCGGTCCGGCTTTCAGAACCCTTATTGCAGCCGGGTTTTTGGCATCTCTGTCCACCACCATGACCTATACAAAGCCCTGTCGCTCCTCGTGCCCCTTTCGTGCACCCAATGAACATGCATCTCTTGGAATTATGTGGCTTCTGATCGGAAGATACCACTGTTGAAGGCTCAGAGGTAGTACCAACTGAGAAACAAGTAGTATCGGAAGGTTCCGAATGCAACTGAGAATGTTCGCGGCTGGTCTTTGCATTAAGCTCCATGAGTTCAGGCAACTGCATCAAACCCTCACAGCCATTATCTATTCTAGGAGCCAAGAGAAGCGATGGCATGAATCCACCAGATTTCTTTGCCGAGGTGGAACCCTCATCGAGAACGGAAACAGAATGCCTATTGCCATCGGCCGATACTTGGCTGGGGAGATGGTGTGTTCTCAGATCACTTTCTCTTGAGGCTGATAATTCAAGGGACCCAAAGTATGCTTCAGTTCCTCCTGGGAGTCCGAGCTTAAGAATTGAGTCGCTGCGACTTGACAATCCAAGCAGCAATGAGGAAGGTGATCCTTCGTTTTGTTCCGCCTGGTGGTATGCCCTTGGTGTTGGCCCTAATCCAAGTAGCAACCTGCAGCCATCATCAGACTGATTGTCAGCCAATGCCCCAAGATTGCTTTGAGCATTTTGAAATTTCGAGTTGTTGCTCCTTCCATTGCCAAGGCAATCTAACCGTAACGTGGTATCCCTGTTGTCTCTTGTAAATTTGCTGATACAAGAAAAGTATACTCCCCCTTGATTCAAATCCATTCTCAAGAAAGCGCCAAGGTGAAAATAGAAAATCAGATTACTAGTGCTAGGCACATGACTCTATTATCACATCTATGAATTTCGGAGGAGGAGAATTAGAGATTTCAATAAGATACTTCCACCGCTTACGAAGCCTGATGTGTCTGTCCTGTCCATTGTTAAAACTCTCTGGGGCAATTACTTCTCAGAGTCCCTTAAATGCAACTCTAAAGAATACTCCTTAATCAGATAGAAATGCTGAAAAGAAGTTGAAGTCCTTGATAGGAATAATCCAGATATATGGTCCTCGTGCTCTAGGTGGCGAACCAGTTAAGCTTTTCAACCACACAAACACAATTTAAGCACCTTTTTCGGTACAACCAAGAGGAAACATATCTCCTGTCTGGAGTACGAATAAGGATCCACCATCATAATATTACTGCACAAAATAATACTGTAAACGGAATGACAGGGTCATACAGAAAGAAAGATAAAAAGAGGGGAAAGGGTTATTGAAATGTTGATTTGCAGGTTACAAAAGCATCAAGATGAATCAGAAAGAGAACAACTAAATAAAATCTCTCCCGTTTTCCCTTTTCTAACGCCCAGATGACATTTACAGGTGTGATAAACAATCTCAATGCACCAAACATTTAAGCCATAGAACTTCATTTAACAATATTTACAATTTGGCACATACCATAATAATGACCATCAATGTTAGTGAGCTACACTTGTTAAACAAAGGAAATTATGACTGTCAATGACTGCGAACTCTTTTTACACTTGTACACATGCAGCTCAAGTAAATCTATTCTAGATTTAGGAAGGAATAATTATCACTAGATGAAGTTTATTATAGGCCATATTTACTGGATTCGGGCGGAGGGGGGGGGCCGTGCGACGCTCGCAGGAGCCGTCAGATTTAAATCTGACGGCTCCCATTTTTTTAAAATAAAAAATCATAAAATCAAAAAAAAATATTAAAACATTTTTTTTAAATCAAATGACAAAAAAATATAAAAAAAAAAACTAAAAACCCTTTTTTTTTATATACAATTTTGGGCCCTTGGATTTCTTCATCCAAGGGCCCTGCGAGCGTCGCAGGGGGCTGCAACGCGTACGGGCGTTGCAGCCCCCCTGATTCCATATTTACTTGACTTATATTTATTGTTTAGATACTATATATAGGGAAGCCATCATGCATGCAAGGAAGTGTCTGGGATATCAATTACCTTTTGTGTTATATCCTTATTTCAGTTGACAAATGTTGTGATCATGGTCATGAAATGCTTATACATAGGGATTACATATTGGGCCTGATACTCTCATATAAAAAAAGGGACAATTCAATGCAGGATATCTTTCCATGGTAGGATCTGGAGAGGTAAGATGAATATAATTTTCTCTTTGTAATGCCAAGAGATGGTTTCTATGATTTGAAATCTTGATCTCTAGTTGACAACGGTGTAACCTCACCGCTGCAGCAAAACTCACCCACACTTTAGGAATATATATGTCAGAACATTAACCCTCTAATGTTTTAGTATAAATGGAATACTTGGATGAAAATGGCCATTTTACAAACTTCTTCAGGTAAGTGGATAGGAATTTGACATAGTTTAACCTATTACTACATAATCTGCAAACAGATTTCTCCAACCACGAGAAAAAGAAGGTAACAAACATCCCCTCACCACCAATGACTGATTTCAAGGATAATTCCAATATAGAGAACAGAGTTTCTAAGAAGCTATCAGAGACATTATGTAAAGTCCACTAACTCATAAGGAGGCCTATCTTTGCCTCTCTAAATCTTTGCATCAGTCTCATGTATTTTTTGTAAATATTCCTAGTGGAATTAAATAATAGTTCTGCCAACCACAGCGTAAATATAAAAGAGAAAACATTGCATTTTCCATCAATTTTTCTATTTAAATCCTTTCAATGGTTTGATTAGTTCAAAAAAGTGCCATTATGTGGCTCATCTTATTTTTTGGAATGCATAGACACTACTACAACTTTACAAGGATACTTTTCACTTTATGATGCATCCTAAATCCAAATTTCGAACTGATTTGGGTTGAATTGGTCCATCAGATTCCGGTCACCATCCTTTGAACCTGGGATCTTGCATACCACAACTGCAAACAAAAGGTCAAACGACGGCGGGATTTATCTCATCGAAAATATTCTGACGTTCAAGTCAATAAACGGACTTATGAGAATAAGAAAGTAAATACAGAGAATGCAAAGATGAATGTCGGGCGTGGGATTTAATAATGATGGTGGGAGGTGCACTCGTGGAGAGAGTGGCTTTGATTGTGAATACTTGTGGAAAGCGGTTTTTCTAAGTATTGAGTTCGCAGGGAACTAGTAATAGTGAGAGTGAGAGAGCGTTGAAATGCTTGAGAGTTTAGAGAGCCTCTGTTAACTTGAATATGTAAGAGAATGTGCTTATGGAATGATTCTCCATGACCTTTTATAGTCGTGGGCTCCCGCTGCCTTCCTTAAGTGGCGAGGTGGGATGCCCGACTTCTATGGGGATTATTGCCTTCTTCAGCATGGGCGCGAGTACCATTCTGGGTTGCAACAGTCAGGAAGAAGGATTCCCTTCCTTTTGTGAGGATACCATACACAATGACGGTTAGGGCATCCTCTACGGATCACACACTGATTAGTGAGCATTCCTTCCGGGATATGTTCTGACTCTGAAAGATTTCCGTTACGGAAGAGGTTGTCATTCTTGGAAGTGCAGAGAATTAGGGCTAATGACCATTAAGGCATGGGAAGGTGCGCATGGGCTGATTTCGATCTGAGCCATGTTAATCTTGGGCCGCGTTCGGCCTACTTGTTGCGCTCTTCCAGTTAACGGCAGCGTTAACCGTCCCAAGGATAAATGAGCCACTATCGATTGTGGGCCACTTACCCTCTTTTGGGCTGTCCTACTACTGACGCCCCCATCACTTTCAATCCATCAATTTGTGAAGACATACTCACTTGATCAGTTAGCTTAGTTCCCAGCAATACATCATCATCTCCAAAAGCAGATGTTTTTACATAGGTGAACAAGTTTAATATGGCATGGTTTTATTGTCTTTGATTAGCACCAAGATGTGTAGACG
The DNA here is from genome assembly GCA_033239525.1 of Nepenthes gracilis. Lineage (NCBI taxonomy): Eukaryota > Viridiplantae > Streptophyta > Magnoliopsida > Caryophyllales > Nepenthaceae > Nepenthes > Nepenthes gracilis. The sequence continues at coordinate 13,458,322 of BSYO01000016.1, read as the reverse complement.
TCATGATAGAACAGGAATAAGATTAACACACAAACTAACTACTATAAATCTCTGACACCAATTGATAGCCGAAGGGTCATATGATTACAGCCAATGGAATCAAATGAAAAAAGGGAAAATCTTAGTGTTGGTTCCAGGAACACTACATATTTCATTATGTTGTCAACGCATGGATGTCTGTTTTACTGCCCAGTCAAGTAGGAAAATGAGTGCATGCTATGTCATCAAGTCTGTGAGTGTTTCCGAGAGAATGTCCTCTTAAGCAAAGGAAGGCCCACATTTCTCCACCATCCATAAATTTAGGAGCCAAAAAGACATAATGAAAATCATCCTTTTCAAATGTATTTAAGTATGAAATTTGATCCCAAAAATAAAAAAAATAAAATTGTGTTATCAAGAAAATACGGTGTAAAAATAAAGAAAAAGAGGGCCACCGACACAAAATTAGCATCCTGAACATGCTTTTCATGCTAATTCATTTTCCCTCCTTTTGTTAAATAAAAATAGAAAAGTTGGAGGTAGGAGGTGCAGAATTGATGCATGACCTCCCGTTTGTAACATAAATGAGAGAGATGTAAATGATGAAATGATTTGTGAATGCAACTTGTCCTATTTGCAGAGTTCATTTATGAAAGCATCGTGGCTGATATACATTGATGCAAAATAAACAAATATAATTTGACTTGTCTAATTGCTTTCACAGACACCTTATTTTGTGTTGAAAACTTGGTAAAATTGGCATATTTAGAGGAAAGGTAGAGATGTTATACTCTGCCATATTCGACGATCAGTAAAGCGGGTTGAGAACAATCACCAAAAATTAAAAAAAAAAAAAAATTATCAGAGAGAGAGAGGTGAGTAAGAAAAAAGAAAGGCAGCGTTTTCAGGAAAACCCACCAGGTTGAATCCCTGCGAAAAATATGTATCCTACAAACAAATAAGCACCTGTACGAGTAATAAGAAGTATGTCAACCTATGATTTCACCATTTCCTAACCGATAAAATTTCTTCAAATGGTCTGCCCGTACGATATATTGACCTGCTAGGCAGGCCTGTAGCAGTAGCAGTACCTAATCTCTTAATTAGAATTTATTGTAAGTTTCAAACTAGATCTTGAAGACCCCCCTGAAACAATAAATGTTGGGTATAGCCTAGTCACGATCGGTCCAACTCAGACTGAAAACAAGCCCCGAATGCCAACAATCAGAATACCGATGTAGAGGACCATCAGACCTCCCGAGTGACTGGATGGTAGAGAACGTACAAAATTGGGACAGGTAATGACTCAATAGAGTGATAAATGAAGTATTAAATTCTAATGAACAGTTACAGTCAGCCAATAAATAATAATACACACGTGGACAACCCGATCTAGTAACGGCTAAATAAAGGTCAACCATTAATGTCTGAACGGTTATTGATGTTAAAGGACAACGGGCGGTCTACTGACCAGAATATAAGAATAGTATCTTCTGTTGACCGGAATGGACGGCCAACTGATAAAGCACATAAGTACTATGAAGTAGAGACAAGAGAAGAGAAATGAATACCAAATTTTACGTAAAAAACCCTTCTGAAATAAGAAAAAAATTACGGGACACTAAATCCACAAAGAATCACTAAGTATGAGAAAAATTACAGGAGGCAAAAATAAGAATAGAGCAAAAGTAAACAAAAGCCCTCACACTTTGTTTTCACTTACAACTTTCTTTTCACTTTCTCTCCTCTATTATACTCTTTCTCAACTTATCCGGTGTCGTATCCTTCTTCTTGTTCTCGTCTTATGTACTTCTGTCTCTGTATATACATACAAAGATTACATATATATATATATATACACGCCTCTCACCAAAGCCCAACTTGATGATTGATGCTCAATTTCCAAGGTCTACTTGCATGCGCACGCCCTGTCCTACAGCAGGCGGCGCATGTCTACTCTTACAGACCGATCAGCCTTTAGAGTCCCGAGAATGACCTCTACCAACCACCCAAAAGGGCAGATCAACTGTACACCTTTTGGATATGACAATTATTCAGATCTTTCAAATACAACATGTCAACTCTGTTGTCCGTCGTTTTATATTGGCCGGTCAACACACCGTTGACCGATCGAAGTAATCCATTCTGCTTCCTCAGCAGAGTCAATCGTCTCACGACTTATAACGGTCAACATATTGACCGGAAGAGTTAACCGTCCAAAAGATTCCGGTCAACTCTGTTGACCGAAATTCCTTCCTTCTAACACATTCGTGCTCCGTCTAAATCCTAACAACTTCCACACGAGAGTGATCCCCAACAACTGAATCAATCCAAATAGTGGTTACAAATCAAAAATAACGACTAGTATTTATTGCGAAATAATGCCTTTCATTACAGGCGATGGTTCCGAACTGACCAATAAGTTAAAATTTCGACTATAAATACAACTTTCCCAACTAAGAATTAGGAAGACACGCTCAGGCACACAAGCCCCCTTAGCAATTATTCTCCCAAAAAGCCCGATCCTTCACACTTACAAAAATTTAACACTCATCCCCTTTTCTTTTAATTTCCTCAAGGTTATTTCCTTTCTATATCTTTTAATTTTTTTAAAAAAAAATTCTAATTTAAATATAAAAAAATATACAAAAAAATGAGTCTCAAATACCTAACCTCTCATTAAATTATTGTAGTGCGCAAGGTCAAGATTTAAAGTTACAAAAACTAGATCCGTCAGCCTCTCAGATTAACCAAAAGTTTCTCCTAACTCTCTAATTCGTACGATAATTTTGATCCAAGAAATGAATTAAAAAGAATGCGTTAAAAGTTAGAAATTTTATTAAATTATTGTAGTGTGCAACATCAGGATTTAAGGTTACGAAAACCAGATCCGTTAGCCTATCCGATTAGCCCAAAGATCTGTCTAACTTTTTAATTCATACGATAATTTAGATCCAAAAAACGCATTAAAAAGGATGCGTTAAAAGTTAGAAATCTGATACAAAACAGCCTCTCTTGGCCACTTGGGACATGAAATTAGAGGGTGTGATATTGAACCAATTATTACTCACAAGGTGCACAGAGATGATGCGGAGATAATGATATTACTTTGGTCAAATTTTTCTTCCATTTGTGAGTGGGTCTACAGTGATTTATTCCACCGAAGTCGTCTCTGTCCATCTTGTCCTGTTTATTTTCAGTAAAGTTTTAGGATAAGATATGTCTACGGCATAATTCATCACAGCAGAGTGGTCAGATTCGACTGGGATGCCAAATATTCTTCCAGATTAAAGTTCATTTGGTTTACTAGGTCAACCAGATTAGGGATATCAAATTTTATCCTATGTTCGGTTTGAATTCCAGAAAATTGGAAAGAAGAAAAAAAAATCATGAAATTTTGAAAAAGTGGTTACATCTCTAATACATTTTCCTTCAAATTTACCTTTTTTCCTCAAAATTCACGAGATTCAAATAGAACCTTCAAATAATCAAGAGGTACTTCGACATCCACGAGATGATGATATAGAAAGTAAGCTAAACACTTTACTCGCAAATCAAGGAATTAAAGACTATCAGATAATTCACCAACGGTAATAGCACGCACATTGAAAATCATCAAACAATGAAAACCTGAACTAATTAAAGTCAAAAAGCGCGCGAAGATTTTAAAATTTCCGTAAGCTAAGAAAGTCTGCTCGACATAGAAACCGAATACTACTATATTTGAACTTGAAGCAGATATTGGAAGCACAAAAAGGGAAGGATAACAATACTATATAGATCTTTAGCAACTTCAGAGATGCCAGATCTGGAAGCCGACTGTCGTCGTCCTATCGCAGAGAACAGCTGGAGAGAAAGGAACGGTGCGAAGACGAGAGGAAGAGGTGGGTATGGCGGATGGAGAGAGAGACGGGCAGAGACCAAATTACAATGGAGAAATAGGTAGGACGGCTCTCATTTTTCCATAATGGAACAATTAAATACCGTAAATGTCCCTAGCAACTGTAGCAGAACTATCATTGGCTCATCGGAGAACGCTTACTCTTTAGGCTGACAACGGCGGGTGTAATGTAATGACCGTTTTACCCTCAGGTTGGTTGAACAGCTGAGTGCAGCCGGGAAAGGTCAAATACGTCAATGTGAATGGATTGTCTCGTAAGGTTTTTGTCGCTTTCCAAAGGATAGAAAGAAAATGAATGGGTGAAAAGGTAACTCATCGTCACGCGCCCAAATTTTCGTGGCGGACCGATGAGCCGTACATTAGAAAGGCGGCTAACTCGGCTACTTTTCTTCCTGGACCGCTTGGTTATACCGGTCAGTGAAAATATCTTTTTTCTGGTTATTATTTTTAAAAATATCCTACACATATTTTTAAATAATATTATATTTATTAATTTTTACAAAAATTCTATAATATAGATTGGTAGATATAAAAGTTTGTCTTTAACAGTGTCTTATTGTTTTCATTTACATTTCAACGAAGACTATAAAATATGAGTGTTGTCAAGGTATTTTGTTCTTGATCGAATATTAATAGATATAATTTTTTTAACTTTATAGGTATACAAATATTTGATTTAAATTTTTTAATAAGTTGAGTATTTTATTATAGAGAGTTAATTTTTAAACGTGAAATTAATTTTATAACTATTTTTTTATTTTAAAAAAATTAAATTAATAATAATAGAAGTGACCGTAGTAACAATTGTGATATAGCCATAAAATTAATTAAAATATACAAATCATCAAATCATAAAATTTTAAATTATTAAAAATTAAAATATTTGTAATAATTTTGTTATTTAATAGTGATAGAAATTAAATTTTAAAAATTTAAAGTATAAAAATATAAAATTATAGAGCGATAATAGTTTAACCATTCAATGTACTAAAAATAAAAAGATAATAATAAAGTATAAAAAATTAAATTATAAAATTTTAAAATTATAAGAACGACAATTACTTAAACATCCAATACTTAAAAAATAAATTGATAAAAGATAAAATGTAAAAAATTAAATAACAGAATGTAGTGCAATGATTCTTGTAATACAGTATAACATAAAATTATAATACTCTAATACTAACATAAAACTAAACTAACTTATAAAAGTAGAATACAAACTAAATAAAAACTAATAAAATTGAACAAATTTGAAAATAAACTTTATATTAAACTAAAACTTAAAAATACTAAACGACAAACCTAAAATAAATATATATTATTGTTGGGTCCAGTACTGGTAAGGCCTAGAAGAACGCAAGGCCCAATCCAGGGAGCAGCAGTTCAAGCAGCCATCTCGACTCAATATTCGAAACTGCCTACGTTGAAGCCCAGTACTCACAGCCAATCCACATCACCCGTAGCTCATTGATGCGATTGCAGGGGCAGGAACAGCGTAGAGGAAACGAGCCAATAAGAAGAATGTCAGCACTGTCAACTGCGACTCACGCCGCTGCTCACAGTTCTTCTGCCAATTCTAGCACGACAGATACAGAGATTGGATTCTAGATATTCAATTTTATATTATGCAGTGAGACACACACCTCCAGAGATTAAGTTCCCAAATTAGTGTCCAAATTTGACATCCACAGTCTTCTTCAGGCTACGAGAGTGAGCTACCATCTGCGGTGCATATAGGGAGCCAAACCTCCCACTAAATGTTCATCAATCCCTCACTCCTGCATTCACACACACTCCAAATACATTTACAGCATATTTCCATATACTTCTAAACGTGTGCCTCCATTTCCATTCATTGCGAAAAATTGCTGACCTGAATATCGTAGTGTTTTCGGTGGGAGAAATTTCTCCGGGCTTCTGACCTCTCGTTTGTAATTTGTATTGTACAGATTCCATGTTCAAAGCGATGGAGATCGGACTTCCTCGATATTCAACCCGAATCAGAAATTCGAAGACTCTCTAATCCGTACGATAATTCATGACTCAGAATGCAACAATTATATTAAAATTTTAAAATAAAACTAACACTCTAAACGTCCCCCTAAACACACACACACACACACTCTCTCTCTCTCTCTCTCTTTCTCTCACCCCACTCTCATTCTCCTTCTTCTCTACTATGCATTACTTATTTTTCTCTTTTTCTTTCCTCCTACATGGAAAGGACAGTAACATTTCTTGTAAAAGTATGCGCGACACCGTGTATGCCAATAAAGATTAGTATGATGTTGAGTTCTATGGTCGGATTCCTTTATATTTGAGGTATCATCTCATTTGGAGAAATTATGAACACATTCAAGTCAGATCAAAAGGCGTCTTAATAGCTATAAATCTATAAATTTAAAGAAAATTTTAAATAGTCATGTGTTTGATGTTAATCTGTTAGAAATTCTAACATGTTTATTCGTTAATCTATAAGTTAACTATTCTTATATAGCAGATTTTTAATATGTTATTCGAAACTCGAATAAGTTTCTTTTTGAATGAATTTTTTTAAGAATTTTTATTCGTTACTTTATCGCATGCTCTATCTATTTCAGTAATTTATTCTATATATATATATATGTGAATGACTGTAGTCTATATTTAGTGAATGTGTTACAGTTAATTATTCCATTTTTTTGGTAAAAATAAAAAAATTATTTATTATCACTATTTATTCATAGATTTAAACAATATTTCTTTAAAAAAAATCAATCAGGATATTTTGGATTAAATTCCTCTTTATATGCATAATTTTCCAACCAATGTAAGATTGTATTTCATCAACAGATAAAAAATAATAATAACAACAAGGGCACCCAAAGTTTGAAAACAATACAAAAAATAGGTTGAAAAAAGGGGGACAAAATTGAAAATTAAAGTCATTTTTCTTTGCAAATAAAACCAAAGGAAGAATTGACATACACCTAAATGTCTTTTGGTCACGGGCCATCAACCAGCTCAGGCTGACTCCTAATTTTTTGTACTAAATCTCTTATATATATTTGTAATATTATAGAATTATTTTTTAATATCATTTAGACACTTATTTTACAATATTCTATTAATTTATTTATTTTTATGTAATTGATAGGTATAGTTAACACCGACTCAAAAGGAAGGCCCATCAATAAAAGGAATTAGCTCAGAACTAAATAACATTCTAATCAATCAATATAACTCGAAGTGGATAAGTGAACGCATTGGTCTTGTCAAAGCGGTCCACTTCCTATACGTTGAAGGAACCACTCTAACCGGTCAAAATGAATAGCATTTCTTTTTTTTTATCCGAATTGTTCAATGGACACAGTAACTGACCAAGAATCGCTGGTCAAACAGTATCCCCTTATTCATCTGAACGGTTCCGTAGGCGATTATGAAAAGAGATCAAATTGTTTTTAACTCTCTATATATTCCTTATTTCTAACAGAAAAAAGAAAAATAAATAATAAAAAAGATAGCAAAATAAAAAAATATATTCCACTGCCAGAATTCCAATATCCAACAAATGACAGTTCCAAGACACGATTCTTTAAGCACATTTTTCTCTCTCATTAAGACATTTTTTATTAAACGTACCATACTAAAACATTTTACACAAGTATTAGCACTCTCATTTTGTATTATCTTTCTCTCTTTCAATATAGAAAAAATAACTAATTTGAGTATCTGAGGATAAATCAAAAAGTGAGTACAGTCAATCCTCTGACTCTTTATTTATTCGTTATATTACACAAGATCTAGATTCAAAGTATACAAAAATCAGACCCATTTCAGATCGACAATACCAAGTGAACCAATTATTAGTTTCCTAACCCATACAGTAATCCAAATTCAAGAACATATTAGTAATATATTGATAGATAAATAAAATATTATTTTTATATATTTTTTAAAATTATTCAAATATCCTCCACATATTTGTCTTTGTATATTCAAAATTAAGAATAAAAAAAGTTAAACTATATTAATAAAATCATAAATTATTACAGTATAAAATGAAGTACAATATCTTAAGTTTTATTATATGGTTCAACAAATTTTCTTTTTCAAAAAGTTCAAATAAAATCAACTAAAATTTCAAATAACAATATGACTTATGTGCGATTTGATTTTTTATCCAATTTATATTTTTAATTTGATTATAATTTAATAACTAAATAAAATCAGTGAAATCTAAACTATACACACATATAATGTGATGGTGGCTCAACACTTTTTACATTCTTAATTCCTTCAAAAGTTTATTATAACCTAGAATATCAATTATTTGAACTTGGTCACATTTTAAATAAATTTTTAAGATATTAGAAAAATTTTGAATGGTATGAAAAGATTAAAGAAATTACACTATATGATATTTATTTTTTAAAATACTATATTTTATTTATTTTAATATAAAATTTATGAATAATATATCTTATATTTTTTCTCAATTCTAAATATAATAGAACAAATTTAATTTAACATCAAAATAATTTTTTTATCAATGATTAAATTTTTTACTTATCGTATTACTTTGAATTTCATTATTCTTGATATCATATTTGTTGCGATGTTTTAGAATATATTTTAAATTTATTATTATATTAAACTTATTATTTATTAATTTTTATTTATAATAAATAATTTTTAGACTAAGATGATTAACATCTCATAAATTGATGGACCAAATCACCTCATATATTGACAGTTTGAACAATTTATTTTAATTTGTTATTTAATTTAATTTGATTAATTTTTAAATCAAAATTGTTGGGTACGACTCCGGCTTAACCTGCCTAACCCAGCATGAAGACGGATCCAAATGCCAAAAATTTGAATATAGATGCCTATGTTTATGCCGATTTCCTGAGTGATCAAACGGCGTAGAAAATGTAAGACCAAGATAAATAACATCTGACAAAATAATAATATATTAAAATTTAAAAAACAATTATAGTCATTTGAGGGCTGAATATCCACAGATGAACAACTAGATTCGGTAACAGCAAAATAAATGTTAACCATTGATGATTGACAGTTTTTCAACCAATCTAAATTACGGTTACACATTAAAATTAATAGTTAATATTTAATGTAGCATAACTCCTTTTTATTACTAGTAACAATTTTGAGTTGACAAATTAGAATTTAGACTATAAATACAACTTTCCACCTAAGAATTGGGACAAGTCATACTATCACACACAAGTGCCTATAGCGAGTATTTTTAAAGCAGAGCCCCATTCCTCAAAACTCACTAAAACTCACACTCATCTCCTTTCTTCTTGTTTATTTTTTCTTAGCGTTGTTTTGTTCTAATAAGAATGATTATTAATTTTAATGTCAAATAATATATAAAAGAACGAGTCCCGTATGCTTATCATTTTTTATTAAATTATTGTGATATGTAGGATTATGATTTATAACTGTAAAAAGTAGACCTATAATATTATGGATAGACTAAAAAATTTATCTAATTTTTTAATTTATATAATAATTCGAATATAAAAAATATATTAATAATATATAGTTTAGTTATAAACTATTATTTAATTTATATTAAATTAACTCTCCGTACTAATAATTTAATCAATTTACAATCATAGCAAGAGAGAGACAGAGGGAGAGGGAGCGAGCGTTTAGTCTTGCCGCCATGAGCTTAGCCGATGAATTCAAAAACTCGAAAGGCTTGAATAGCCATGCGCTGTCAAGTGTGTCGACCACGATCATAGGTCTCTTGATACGACAAACACGTCATTCGATGGAATCTCTACCGTCATACGTGTCTCCTCTCCATTGGTCTGTCAGGAAAAGCAAGTGAGGATTCTGGAATCACAGAATTTGCCACCAGGCGTCTTCCCACTCCCGGGTTAATAAAAGATTACTGTACGGATATTTATTGTTTATATATTAATTAAATATTTTATATAAATAATCATAATTTAATTCATTTAAAAAAATTTAAAATATTTTATATGTAAGTAGAATTGTTTATTATTGCTGTTTTATTTATAAATTTTCCTATTGTTGGCCAGTACAAGTGGGGCCGCCGCCGCTTCCGTCATAGCCTGATCGGTCGTGATCCCAACAAGAAGACAAAATTGTATAAGGACAAAAGTGGCCCACTACAAACAGTTTTTTTTTTTTAATAATAATGTTAGAGAAATTTCTTTCAATTATTTATACATTTTTATATAATATAATAATTTATTTTATTTTATTTATGTATAAGTGGCTCCTCGTAGCTCTGAACAGAGATAAAAGCAAGTGTGCCTCATTGCATTGGCATATTAAGCATTATTTTATGATAGTTGAGAAAGTTTGGAGACCTTGCTTCTCCCAATAATAAGTAGATTTTAAATTTTAATATTTAAGATATAAAAATAAAAAAAATAAAAAATAGTTATATATTTTTTTAAAAAAAATTATAATATTAACATTTACTAAATATCAAATCCAATATATAAAAAATTTAACAAAAAAACCATTTATAAGATATTATTTGATATTAAAATTTTAACCGTTAGATTTTTTTAATCTAACAGTCATAATGAAATAAATAGGGCCTTATACTTTTTTAATAAAAAGCGGAATCCTCAAATCCTTTCTACTCTATATTCTCATCATCTATGTCAACCATTTTGAAAGGCAAGGTGGGTTGATTGTCCATTGATTGAAGCTTAAAGTCTTTTTGAATGAGAAATAAAATTTATTTTTTATATAAATTTATTGGTACAAATGTATTAAAAAAATATTAAATATAATATAATGATTAAAAAGGTAACACTATAATAAAGTGTATATAAAAATGTAGACATATAAGAAGTTACATGTGACAAAAGAATTCTATGTAGAAGACATTTCTCATTCTTAAATCAAAGTTGAATAATAAAAATTACCGTAATTATAGTTAGAGGACGTTGATTCGAATCATATGAACTGAGAAAAAAACTTATACCAACGATCCAATTTAGTGAAATATAAGACTGTATTATTGTTTGTATTGTTGTAAAAATGATATGTGGAGAAGATAAGTCAACCATTTTATCATCTCTTCTCTATCAAAATATAAAATCTATAAAATAATTTTAGAAATTAATGCATCTATAAATTTGTGTTATTCGACGGGTTAGGAAATTGCATGAAATTAGAGGTGTACTTGAGTGAGGGGTGGCTTTCAAATGCACCCGGACAAAAAGATAGCTTAGAGGTGCGCTAACTATAGGGGGCTCACAAGATGTATTCGATCAAAGAGCAACTTAGAATTGGAGGACTGAGTTCTGGATGAGTGGCCTCCTAGATGGGGGCATTATATTAGGGATAGAGGGCAGGCAACCTGGATGGACTCCCGAGATGGAGGGTGGGTTTTTGGATGGAGGGAAGGACTCATCCAAAATGCCTACCATCTATCTAGGAGTTATTCCCTTCATTCAGAAGCCTTGCCTCTCCATCTTAGGAATCCATTCAGGAGGCTTTCCCTTCGTCCCCGAAGTCATGCTTCCCATCCAGGAGGCTGCCCTTCGTCCTCAAAGTCATACCCCCATCCAAGAGATCCGTCATCCAGACATCATACCCTCTACCCAAGAGGCCCCATATCTGCGAGGCTTAATCTCCATTCAGGAGGCCCTCCATCCAAGGGGCTTTTCATCCAATACTCAATCATCTACTTCTAAGCCATCCATCAGTCGGGTACATCTTGTAAGCCACCGCTCAACCAAGCGCACATCGTAAGCCGCCTCTTGGCCTAGGGCACATCATAAGCTCCCCACGGTAGGTGCACCTCTAAGCTACCTCTTAACCAGACATAACTCTAAAACGCTCCTCGGCTAGATGCACCACTAAACCACCAATCGCCTGAGTGCACTTCTAAGCCGCCTTTCAACTGGGCGCACTAAAATACTAAATCTTCATAACATGTATCTACATATTTCTCTCATATCCTCACAAATTTTTATATGTTGTGAAAGATTTCTAATTTGAGTCTCAGATGATATATCGAAGAATAAATTTTATCAATTATTTAACATTTTATTTATTAGTTGTGTTGCATAGAATTCAAGTAAAAATTACGGGGATTGGTATTGCTTAAATTTGACCCGCCAGATGAGGATTAAGTAACTTTCTAATCCGTTAGACAATCAAAATCTGGAGATGTATGAAAAATAAATATTTTGTAAATATATAATATTCAATTAGTGTACAAAAAACACATAAAAATTATAATTGTATAAAATAAAAAACTGTATTTATAATTAATTGAATGGGACTTAAAAAAATAAATGAAAGCCTAATAAATCTTGTGATATTGAGATCGATAAGAAGAAAGATTTTTGATTTTTTTTACAATTTATTTTAATCTAGAAAAAAATTTAAAAATATATTGATGGGTACGTCTATGGTGGACCGACCCAATAAGAGAAATATCCCAGATCCACGAAGGCCCATACATGCGCCTTGACGGTCAGCGTCGTGCGTTGATCGGATGAGAGGCCAAGTTGGCAGCTAACAGGCTCCCCATGAGGCGGTCAACATTTCTATTGACCGAAATTATTACAGTAAGTTGGCCCAAAAGAGCAAGCCTCACGTGGGCCAGGCTCAATTGGGCTCACTCCTCCATACGCGATCAGTAATGGTTCTTTTCCCTAATTTTGCGATCGATACCTGACTTCTTATTTGTTGTAATGGTGTAACAGTTCTCCAAACTCTCACGCTTACAGGGCACGACCTCTCTCTCTCTACGCTCCTTGCGAACACAGGGCAAAGAAATTGGGCTCCCCATGAGCCACTAGAACGCCCCTCACGTCTAAAACCGAGCACTCTTCTCAAACACTTCTTGTCTTCCCTCTCCCTTTACTCTCATTTCAATTTTCCTTCTTAAAAATCAAAAGCCGATTGTTGACTTGAATATCGGAATATTTTCGATGGGATAGCATCCCGTTGATGCCTGACTTCTTATTTGTTGTAATGGTGTACAGGGTCTAGATTCAGTGAATGAAATTGAATTCAAACTATCAAGTCAACCTAAATTTGTTCGAAATTTAGATTAAGCATCATATATATAAAAACATGTTTTAAAAAAAATATTTGATAAGAAATAGATATATAAAAAAATGCATTTAATAATGGTAAACCTTGGATATGTAATTTTCTCAATTTTCTTAACTATCAAATAAAGAAATTAATTTTATTAAAAATTCATTTTCTTTTTTATACGATTTTTAGTTAATATCCAGACAAATAAAAATTTATATTTTTTATTTTAAAATTCTTATTATCTTTGTGGATTTATTTTCGTATAATATATTTAATTATTAGAATAAAATAAAGTAAAAATAAAATAATTATTTTTAAAAAATAGAATAAGATAAAAATATAGTTAAAAATTTTTATTTCTATATTTAGTTATTAAAATATAATAAATTAAAAATTAGTATATTAATATTTGATATGTAGTAATAACATAATGAATAGGATAAAAATTTATATTAATAATTTTTTTTTACCTTTATTTAAGAAAAAAATTTTGGAGGCCAAAGAATACAAACAATATTTACACGCCTCCACAATGATATTCTCGGTGATAATAATATCCTCTGTAATAATAATAATAATAATAATAATAATAATAATAATAATAATAATAATAATAATAATAATAATAACAAGGGTAAAATAAAAATAAAATTTATAGGATATGAGAATAATTATTTCTTACATATAAAGAATAAAAATATATAATATTTTTTATTCCTCGAATTGAATAAATAAATATTTCTTTAAAAATATTTATTTTATATTAAAAAAAATCAAATAGTAAAATAATTATTTTACTAAAAATAAGGTAAAAATAAAATTTTTATTTTCAACGACCAACCATGCACTCAAAATTCATCAAACTCTTGAACTAAACAAGTCCTTAACTTTTTTTTTTTTGGTAAGTCCGTTCAGCATTGTGGAAGTTTTAATAACATCAATTATTTTTTTGTTTTTCCTTGAAAAAGAGTACAGTCTTAGACTAATAAAAACTCTCACTTTAATGTGTATTTTTTTTCATCCGTAAAGTAATTTATTAATGATAATATAAGCTCATAATATATATATATATATATATATATATATATATATATATACTTTTAGACTTTGAGAGTAGTTTCGATTCTATACTTCTCGCTGATTTTTGTTTATGGTTTTGTCACGTTATTAGACTTATACGCAACCCATTAGAAACCCACTAAATATACCCAAAAAGTTGAAAAAGACGTTATCTAAAGTCACGAAGTAAGTAACAAGTTAATAAACCAACTTATTAAGATCCGTTATAATCATCCTAATAGACTCTCATATTTATTTAATAATCAAAATGACAAATAAATAAATAAATAATAAAAATTATATTAAATATTTTTTAAAATTATTTAATATGTATTATTTAATTATTTAAAATATTAATCGTTAAGTAGATATAAAATTCTTTTCTTTATGATGTTATCATATGATGTTAATCCGGCTCAAATCCTGGTTTCATTCTTCCTTTTTTTTTTTTCCCCCTTCCCCTATAATTCCAACGATAATAATTTAATCCTAAAAACTTAAATAATTAAAATTAAAACAAATTAACAGAAATTAGACATATCATAGTCGCTTAAATTGTAATAATAAACGACTATTTAATCTTTATTATTTATCCGTTTAATATCTAATCTTGACTATTAAGTAGATATAAAAATCTCTCCATTATGATGTTATCATATGATGGTCATATTGAGAATCATCTCAAAAGCAGCAGTGGAAAGAGATGCCATATGAGCTTTTTCTATGTCTTGATATCTGGGGGAAAAAACTTGATAAACAACAAAAAACCAACGACCTCACGACTATCTCAAAAGAAAAGCAGAAACATATACTGCACGTAATACAAAACCATCATCGCTCAACTGTTATTTGCTGCCTTAAGTAATAGTATAGTGACATGCTATAGGAAAGCAGAAGACCCACCACACAAGTAGGGTAACGAGCTCAAAGCATCAACGGTTGGCCTTGGCAACTCTCTCGATCTCATCTTTTTTCTTGATTGCATAACTGAAGGTGCAAAAACAATGTCAGTCAACACAACCCACCACAGAACTCTAGTGTAACTAAACTTGCTTTCATTTCAATCACATGAATACTCATTTCTTAAGAAAAGGTTTGTATCGACACAGAAAAAGTATATTGTAGGAGGAAAGGAGAGAGAATAAGGCACATTTCACCTGTTCGATGAGCCCTTAGCAGCATTTATGAGTTCATCAGCAAGACATTCAGCTATTGTTTTTATATTCCTAAAAGCACTTTCGCGGGCGCCGGTTGTAAGAAGATAGATTGCCTGATTAACTCGTCTCAATGGAGAGATATCAACTGCTTGACGTCGGACAACACCAGCAGATCCAATTCTAGTAGCATCTTCTCTTGGCCCACTGGAAAAATAAAAAATACTGACTTCAAAATGAGCAACAGCTGAGGATGTACTTTCAGAGACAACAATCTCTTGATAAAAGCAGAAGAGCTAAACAATGCATTGGAGCATTAACAAAACAACCAAATACTTTAAATGAAGAGGATTCCAAAATAAAGGAAAAAAAAAAAACTGAAACACCCAGCAGGTAGATCAGACACAAGCAGAGGAAAAGGAATAAACACAAGATGAAAACAATACACATGAAAGTACCGACAAATTACCTGTTTATTATAGCATCAACAGTAACTTGTATGGGATTTTGGTCGGTCAAAAGGTGAATAATTTCCATGGCATGCTTGACAATGCGGACAGCCAACAGTTTCTTGCCGTTATTTCTTCCATGCATCATCAATGAATTTGTAAGTCTCTCAACAATAGGGCATTGAGCTTTCCTAAATCGCTTGGCTTGATATCTTCCAGCAGTGTGAGGAACATAGGTTGCATGCTTCACAGAGGACACACCAATGTAATCGGCCAAAGCAATGTCATGGACCTAATCCAAATGAATGAACAAGTAGGAAAAGAACATCAATCAACTTTTATATCATGATGCAACGTCAATGATGAAAGGACGCCAAGTTCCAATAACACATCTTGTATTTAGCTTCAAGGACACATTATTAAACATTCTCAATATGGCCAAAGCTCCTTGAAAAGGATTCTGAGGATACATAATATCGAGTTTTGTATCAGCTACTTATTCCTAGGTACCACATATTGCAAATGCTTAAGTGAGAATCCAGGTGATATTATTGAGTTGTCCTGCCACCAATATTTTCAGTTATATGCGGTGAGGTAACTCAGTGGTATTGCTTTAGGGTGTAATTTAATCTAAGATTTTCCATAAAGTGTTATCCAATGTTTACTAATAGGCATATGAAAAACCAATTTGAGTCACATCTTGAGTGAAATGTATTCTCATCACGGCATCAAGTTTGAGAAAGTCCTTCACAGAAAGCCCATATCCATAAAAAGGAGAATAATCTCTCATCTGGCAAATCGAGACAACTTCACAGACCTGAGTCAAGGCAACAAAGTGATGAGGTGATCGCTTGAATGTCGGGGCATTTTTTTATGATTCTCTTTTCTCTTATTTCTTGCATAGGAATCATTCTTAATGAATTTCTAAGTCCTATAAACCAGTTTCAAATCAAAGCTTGAAGTATTTAGGGTTTATCCCTAATTTTCTATTGCCACAAAAAAAAAAAAAAAAGATTCATTTATATTGAATAAGAGGGAAATTAAAAGATTAAGCATGATGTGTTGATGGTAGGGATGAAATGAGATAGAAAGCTGGAGTAGACTAAGAAGTTTTTTTTTTTTTTTTTTTTTGGTTTAAGGTTTTATGCTTCGTATGCTTTACATGACATAATCGCATCTTTAGGTATAAATTTCTCAGCTTTATGTTGATTGTGAGCGTGATGCATACCTATTTAGAATATATATGGTTATTATTTCAAAATATCATCTCATGTATCTTGGGCGAGTGCTTGGTGTAGCATCTACCACAACAAGGAGTCTTGTTGTCTCCCCTAGCGGTTTGGATAACACTAGGACAAGTACCCATATCCAACGTTGCAACTGATTGTAACATTGGTGATATGTTCTTGGTACTTTGTCAATTCTCACCACTTGTCCAGCTTATTGAGGAAAAGCTGGCAATTTCATCTTGAATAGAGGAAAGGTCACAAGCTGAAAACACAAGGACCAATATACAAGGTGGACAACAAAATAGATAAAGACATGAGGCATGCACATTCAATCTCAACTTCATAAAATTTGTGCATTATTGATAAAAATAATCCTTCAAGTAAATTAAACCCAAACCAAAATTTACATAATATTAATATAACCCTAATTTTCTTAAGTTCTCTTACTGTATCCTTATTCCTCCTGGCTCCCTCAGTCTCAATGGTTTATTCTTTCAGCACAGTGGCCAACATGCAGTAACCACAGCTACTACCCACCACACTATCCTCTCCGCCACGCTATCTCCAATTCTCATTCCAAACTGACACATGGTGGATAAGTTGCTTGATACCTGGGAGAGTTAAGTTAGATTTCTAATGCCTTATAGATTAGGCATTTATAATATTCATGTTATCTTTTTAAATTGTGTTTAAGAGCTAAATCATGTTTAACAAATTACAAATTTGAACTTTATTGGCATATAGTGCTGTTAATTTAAATACTTATGACCTATATATACTGTCAAAATTTCATTTTTCTCCTTTAAGAGGAAAAAAGAAATAGTTTTTTGTCATGTTTAGGTTTAAAAATGATCAAAGCCATCAAGTTTTTACCCAACTTGAAATATTCTGGATTGAGTTTGGATCATAGGTTTGAAGTATTGAGTTGGTTTGGGTTTAGGTCACGTATTTGTCACTCCTACTTGCTAGCCTAGGGTCAAAGTGTTTCATACAGAATACCAAGCATCATAATCCAGCAGGAAGACGTGGCAGTAATATCTCTAGAGATCAAAGAGGAGCCACTTGCTTGCGTCAGCAACAATTCAGATTGAATACAATATAGGTTACTGTGATTGCTTATATGAAAATTAATCGGCAAAGCTGGCAAAATCTCATCTGCACCAACCTCGCACGCCCACTCAAGAAGTTACTTTTTGGTAAACAAGGTTCCAGAACTATTATTCAATTCAGCTACAGATGGATGTTCCCAATGGTGATATGGAGGGCTCTCTTCTACAAATTAATTCTCCTACGCCTTTTGATCTCCCTCCTTGTTGGGGTGGGCCACAACCATATATGTATGTATATGTATGTGTGTATATGTATATATGTATGTATGTATACACAAAGATGATTTTTTGCTGATTTCCACTTGTATTGGCAAATAAAATGGAGCTTGAGTGGCAAGAAGCAAAAGGTTAATGCAAGAGTGACACAATGCAATATGAAAGCCAAGTGCAGAATTTATGTTTTCGGGGCCACAAACCAAACAATTTTCTAGAGAAAGGGATAAGGAAGACGAACAAGAGTTGGTTGAGCATTTGGACGATGGTTCACGTCCCAATTTCAGCCATTCTTCGGCAACGTCTTCTAAACCCAAAGCATTTCTACAAGTTCAGTTTTCTCATTTTCTCCCTTTGTGCCAATCTCAGATTTCCCACTTGTGTTGTGTATATTGTGAGAATTGTGTCCCCCTCTTGTAAGAGTTATGTACCCAGGTTTCACTTGTGTAATGGTGCATGAGTAACACTATTATTAACCTCATTGTTGGCGGGTGGTGTACCCCAAGTATGCATTGTAATATGTTTTCGTGACCTAACGCACAATAGTGAAGATTGTTAGACGTGAAGGTTCATTGGTTTTTTCCCTAATTAATAAGGGGTTTTTCACATAAAAGTTTATGGTGTTTTGTGCATATGGTTTTTTGCTTTGATTGTTGGCTTCCAGCTAGGTTCATACAAAAGGGAAAAAATCTGCCCATCCGAAACCATGAATAAATGATCCGGGTCAATCTTTAAATCAATATAAAGCTACATCAAAATTAACAGGATCTCTTCCCTCGGACATTTGAATTTATAGCATCATCTAAATGAAAACTAATATACATATCACTAAATAAAGTATTAGGCCAAAAATATATTCTTAGAGGAGCATAATTTACAGGATACAGAAAACTCAATTCTGATTAAACACGAGTCAGCATCAGATATGATGCGTGTATTCCGGCAAGAGTATAATTAATTTACAAACGATACAGAAAAATCAATTCTGATTCACTACGGATCAACATCAGATATGATATATCACTGGCAAGAGTATAATCAAATTATAAGCATTATCCGAATAACTTCTAAACGAGAAATCGGTATATCATGGCAGATATTTTTCGATTATTTTGAATCCAAATTCTTCAGACCTTCAGAACCCGTAACATGCGTACAGGCGAAAATTGCAGATATCTTGAGCAAAAACGATAACCACCCCATTGTATTTAGGGGGGGTGGGGACAAAAGAATAATCAGAAAAAGGGCAACCAAAAAAATAAGCAGATATAAAAAAAAAATGGAAAGAGTGAAAGATCATAATCATTGCATCAAAAGGGAAATGTGGAATTAGACGCCACAGAGAGAGAGAGAGAGAGAGAGAGGAAGGACATGAACATCTTCGTATGACCACTGGCCGAAAAGCTTAACTTCAGCGTTGAAGTGACCCGCATCAGCAATCTGAACCGGAGTCGGTGCTACTGCTACAGCTGCTTCCATACTCTTCGTCCCAACAAAGCAAGCGACGCAACGAACAAGACAGAGAAGCAGCGAGAGAGGCAACACCTGCGGCGGCGACGTACAACGATGACGCGAAGCCCTAGATTCTGCACTTCCCCTGTTTTTCTCCGTTGTTAATTTGCATTTATTAAGTTAAAATCTGACAGCCGCTATTAAAACTAAATTTATATCAAATAAATAATTTTAATTCATGTAAATTCTATATTATTTTTAAAAATCTATCAGTTCAAATATTAACCTATGAATATTTATATATATGAATATTCAAATTTTGATTGAATAATAAATTTAAATTTTAAAATAAAATTAAAAAAAATAGAAAAAATATCAAGTTGAAATATTTTAGCATTTTTTTACAGTTGTAATTTATATTTCATATTGTATTTATTTACATTTCTAAATTCATTATTTTCGGTTGTTTTGCATTTGAATAAATTAAAAAAAAAAAGGAGTTTCATCTCCTGTGTAGTTTAGAAAATAATAATTATTTTTTATTTTAAAGTTTTTTATTTTATTATTCTATTATTTTTATATTTGTTTTTTTACAAAATACGTTTATCTAGTTATGTTAAAAACATAAATATTTAAAAATTAATATTTATTAAAATAAATTTTAATAAGTCATTTAATTTTAACTTTAACATTAAAAAATTAGTTATTCTAATCAAAGTATACTTGTAATAATTTTTTATACCATCACTTATATATTTAATAATTAATAAATTTAATAATAGACTTTTAAAGATGCAATGCTTAATAACCACAAATCAATAAATTTTCATAATATAATTAGTATAATTTTTTTTATACTTATCAACGTCAGCGTTGACCGTCCTGAGTCTTTTAATTCTGAGCCCGTTCTGGGCCGCAAGAATTATTGACCGTCTCTCTTGAGCCTTTGTTGACTTTTTAGGGCCAGCTTATTTCTGGTACACCCATCAAATATCAATTCAATATTGTATATAAAAATATTAGATAATTTGTATAAAAATTATTCAAAAAACGTAAATGAATTTTGTGATGATTTGAATCAGAATTTTATTTTTTTTAAATACATCTATTTATATTTTATAAAATTATAATATTTATATAATCACACATTTTTTAAATATTATTATATAAGTAAAATTTAACATACTATATATAATTTGTTTTTTAGTCAGTAAAAAAATTTGTTCTAAGTTTTTTAAAATTCAATTAAATATTAAAATTTTTTATTTTTATTTTTCTAAATAGAAATTTTAAACATAGTTTTTAATTTTTTTATTTTTCTAAAATATTTCAAAAAATTGCCCCAGTTTTCACATTTATTGAACATGCCGTAAGTGATTTATTGTCATTGTTTGATGAAATTATATAAAACATTGATTTAGTATATTTAATAGTTTAATGATTTATTTATATTTAATATAGTTAATTGTGGATAGCCGTGCTATTAGATAGATAAATAAGTCATGATAATTAATAAATAAATTATAAAATTGGTTATAAAATTCAATAAAACTAATAAAAAATTAATATATATATATATATGTATCTTATTCAAATTTTTATCTATATAATTTTTCCCCCTCTTATATGTTGGCACAAAACACGGAAAGCACGGTGACCGAGTGGACAAAGCTCTCGGACAGCAACATAGAGCAGAGCTCTCGGACGGATAAGAAAAGTAACGATAGAAAACAGAAGAGAACATACGAAATTTTAACGTGAAAAACTCTTTTTTCAACAATGAAAAAACCATTAAAGAATACACTATAAAATGATTGTTTACAAGTGTTAGTTACACAAGTTCAAACGAAAAGAAAACAATTTCAATTGTACAATCTCTCTCTAAAGTGTTTCTCACTCTATCTTTACAACAAAACTTATTCACAGCTCTCTTAAGGCTCACTCCAAGGTTACTCACAAAGACACGGCACAAGCTTTCCAAATCTTCTTGGCAGCACACTTGCACGCACGCACACAAGTAAGGGCATACAAGCCTTGTATATGTACACAAATGGCCTTGTGGACAGCCGGCTTCCTTACTGGCACTAGGGTAGCAGGGCCACGCTGCCTAGACCTGCCATGACAAGCACACATTCGGCATGCCAGAATGGCAAGCCTGACATCTAAAAAATTACAATTGCCTCATCATCCAATCAGAGTAGGTGACCAACCTACTTGTAAAACGCGGCTGCAGCAGGCCTATGAAAATAGAGTGAACACCTACGCTCTCAGAGTCCTCGTCCATATCCTTAGCAACCTCTCGAACATGACGCCTCCATAAGTCCTCGTCCGCATAACAGACTTCTTGGACCAACATCAAAGTCCTCGTCCATTTTTCTAATGGAGTCTGCAAACATAAGTGCCATTCGGGAGTGACCCCAATATTATAAACAAGTAGTTACACTATGTAACATTATCAACACAAAGCTATTAAAATTACATATAAAAATGCAAAAAAGAATTTTTTTTTTTTTACTTTGATGGTTCAAATTTTCCAAACATACCTACCCAATTTTTTATTTTTTATAGTGCAGATTCACAAATTTTATAATTTCACATAATTTTAATAGGTATATATAAATTGATGAACAATTATAAATTTAAATCGTAAAAATATCTTTAAAAATATAATATATTACCATAAAATAATATATTTAAAGCGATCAAACTCCTCTTTAAATTTCACATACAGGGAAAAATTTATATATGTGGCAATGCTGTTAATGTGCTATACATGCAATACCTAAAAATATAAATTATTTTAAAAACAAAATATTTAAATAAAAATAAAATATGAAATAAATAAAATATAACATATGCATAAAACTGTTATTATCTAGAAAAATGCTTTATTAAGGTTATTTTCTAAAATAATTTCTATTTATTTAAAATATTTAAAATTTTGTTTTGAAAAAAATTCAAAAAATAGATCGGATCTGATCAAACTACTCATTTTCACTGTTTACATTGCACATTATAATATTTATATATTTTAATAACATTATATAAAATTTGAATAATATTATTTATATATTAATTATATATTTATTTATATTAAGATTATTAAAAATAAAAATAAATTTAGTTTAATTTTAAATTTTAAGTTTTATATTAATTTTAATAAAAATAATTATATAGATAGGTATATAAATATTATTTTTATAAAATTTTAAATTGGTTAAATATAAAATTCTAAAATTGACCCGATAGCCACAGACAGGACAGCGCGTGCGTGACGCGAGACGTCGGAATATCGCGGCCTCAACTGGCGTGGCGGCATTGGTAGGGACGGCACCGCCGCAAAACCAATTCTTTGGACCATCGCCGCAGTTTTTTTTTTTTTTAACTTTTTTCGGCGAGTTAAGTGCAAAAGCTTGGTTGAGAAAATTAAAAGTGGCCTCAATTTGCGAATGATCCCTTCCTCAATACCATTTTCATTGTAAATATCGAATCAGAAGGTGCAGAATCAACTCACAAATCATCTACTTTTTTGTCACTCTGCAAACTTTGAAATCATTCACTGCAGAGAAAGGATCAGGAGAGAGAAACAGCAGATTAGTGATCTTCTTCTGCTTTGTCTGACCACTCGAATTTGAAAGCTTACTTGCTTTAAGCTGGTGATTTCAAGTCATTTGATGATTGGAGGTTTTCGCGAGTTAGGTTCAGCAACTACAGTGAGCTTTCTTGTTGGTTTACTTTTATTTGTGGTTTATCGTCTGAAGCGCTAAGGTCGATGAAGAATCTGTTGGGGATTCCGGATCAGATACACACAACAGACTTAGCAGAACAAATCCAAATCCTCGGTTAGCTATCAACTACCAAAATTGTGGATACAAGTAACACAACAATGTATAATAATTTTTAACGTTGAAAACTTTTTTTCCTCAAAGGAAAAATTACATAACAAACTCCGAAAAATTTTTACTATGTAAAATTTGGTTATACAAATTGTCGAGACAAAGTACCAACAACCCACCCAAGACAAAGCAAGAAACTCTAAAGTAAGAGTAAAAATATTCTTATCTTTTTTCTGCCTTTTTTTTTCTCATTCTTCTCTCTCTTTAGCAGTGCTCTCTGCTCTCTAATTTTACAAGTGTTTGGCAAAAGTCTTACTTTTCACACCAATCCTAAAGCACTTTGCATGTTTTATAATGTCTGACTCAAAGCGCATTTTCCGTTATCCTAAAACACAATTTTTGTGCTTTTATAACCCTAAAAACGTATTTTTTATGCTTTTACAATGTGGGTCACTGGGACCGACAGTCGGCTATCCTTCAGTATAAGCAGTCTCGTTGTCCCTTTGACTCTGTAGTCTGGTCGGTTCTTTGAATCAACAGTTTGGCCGACTCTCGGACTAGACAGTCTGGTCTGCCTTTAGCTTTTCCGCCCGATTTCTTTTCAGACTTGGCTCTGCTTGGTTGCCCCTCGACCTCAACTCCGATATGGTTGCTCCTCGGCCCCCGCTCCAATTTTCCCTCCGGTCTCCACAACCAGTTTGCACTCCCGCCTATGCAACCGGTTGGCCCTCCGGTCTTAGCAACCGGTCCACACTCCGGCCTCTACATCCGGCGAGCCCTTCGGTCTCTACAACCAGTCTACATTCCGGCCTGTGCAACCTGGTTGCCTTCCAGTTTTTGCAACCAGTCTGCACTCCGGCTTGTACCAACCTAATTGCCCTTCAGCTGCTTCGTCGCCCGGGCAAACACTCCGATCCTTGTGCGCACATTGTGTGACCTTCCTATGACCTTCCGTTGAGATGTCTATAAAGGAGTGACCAAAATCCAAGAGAATTTGTGCTCATCGTAATGTGTTTAGAAGAAAAAAAATTTGACCATTAATGGAGTCGGCGCTGTCGGCGATCCTGGCACGGCTACTTACCTGCTTGATTTCCTTGCTCAATTGCATTTTGATTTCCGCTAATCCAGATGGTGTGATCTCACCTGTCTCGATGTCAATACATTGTGTTAATGACTGTGTGTTGCTATTATTGCGATCCGGTGCTTTTCTGGAAGATTGTGTTTTCCTTTGTTATGCCTTTTTATTAGGGGAGTAAAGCCTGCAAAGGAAAGAGTTTGAATTAGCTGTTGTGGGATTCAATGCTTTCTAATTATATGATCGATTGAAGAACTACTTCTACGTCCTCCTCTCGCGGCACTAGAATTTGGTTGATGCCTCCTAGATGTATAATAAATGCTTCAGGGGATTAGTTTATAGCAGGAGTGTGAATTCCATGACAGTACTGCGTTCTCCTGCGTTGCTTTCGAAGTTCAACTTCTACTTGGAACTAATCTCTCGGGTGAGCATTAGTTGAAGGGATACCAACTCTCCGGGTTCCATACTTCGGAGCATTCATAGCTACAACTTTTCACTTTGCCTCTACTTGAAATTTCGGCCTCAATGTAGACTCTTCAAATGGGAGTAAAAATTTGAGAGTGACATCTGTTGGAATATGGTCACTCCCTTGTGGGTAATTTCAACAAACTAGTTTGTCATCGGGGTGCATTAACAGGTCAACGTATGTTGACCGGTTGGAAGGCAAATTCCGGTCAACACGAGGTTGACCGTCTGGGGCTGTAGGAGCGCTGCTGGACGGCAGACAGGCAACTGGAGACGGTCAACAGGGAAGGTTGACCGGATGGGCAGCAGGAGCACTGTTGCATGGCGGAGGGCAGTAGAAGACGATCAATGGAAAAGTTGACCGGCTGGGCAACTGGGCCTTGAAGTCTGTGGAAGATGGCAGCTGGCAAAGGACAGATGTCTTTCCAAGATTGGTAGATAGGCTGACAGTTGGGCTACAGAGCACCCGTCTGCACAGTGCAGGGCCTGCGCCGTTTGCAGGGCATGGGCCTGCAGGAAGTTCGGGAATTGGTGATGACGTGGCACCTATTATCTGACAGTGGTGACCAGCTGGGCAGATGGGATTAGGTGGAGTCAGGACGTCTATATATGAGCACTAAGAGCTTCTGAAGGGTGTGTGAAAACCACCAAGTGTGGCCAAGTGTGTGAAAACCACCAAGGAGTGGTGGTCAAGTCCGGTGAAGGCCTTGAGAGCACCATGGGCGAGCATTCGCTGGGGCTTGAGTAGCCAGGGGCGCTGTGCGCCGGCCGCCATGTGCGGGGGTGAAACAGCGGGCTGCCGTTTCACCAACACTTGTAAAATGTAGATAGGAGTGCACCACCAGTGAGAGGGAGAAGAAAGAAAAACAGAGAATAAAAGAGTGGAGAGTGTTTCCCGTTTACTCCGGTGAGGTTTTTCTTTGTTATTCTCGGGTGTGTAGCGGATGCTCCATCTCGGGGGTTTGTAACCCATTTTACATAGTGGATCTGTTGGTGGACTTTGTGTCCCGTGGTTTTTCCTCTTCGGATTGGGAAGGGGTTTCCACGTAAAAAAAGGCTGTGCATCCTTTGTTCTTTGTTCCTACTAAATGGTGGCTGTCGATGACTGGGGGTTTGGGTTTTTCTGCTGCTGCCGGATCTGGTGGATCCGGGTCTTTCGACCCCAACAACATCTTGACTCATGCTTGTGTCGGATGCCTGTACCCCAGTCCCAAGTAACATAGCCAAAAGTAGTTATAATTTTAGGTGGGACAATGAAAGAAACATCAAGCTTGAAGTTCAGATGAAACTAAATTCAATCACTTTGTAAGCCCGAACTAAATGATTTGCAAAAAATCAGGATCTTCTTCTTTACTCTTCTTATTTTCTGTTTTTATATGGGTGGCTTGCTGTAGTGGTTGGTTACTTGCATGTGGGCATTTATTGGTTGGATCTAGATATGGTAACTGAAGCTGTCACTTCGTAGCTGCCACCTGAAATTTATCTTCCTGTGATGTAGTCCTATATCATGCTGTAGTATCCATGGTCAGCTCCTTATGGTGATCTTGTGCATACAAGATAGGTGATGCTTTGTATGCACTGAAGTCCAGTTTAATGATCCTAGTGGTGTTCTACAAAGATGTGATTGTAGCCGTGTCAATCCCGGCACATGGTTCCATGTTACGTGCAACAGTGATGATGGTGTTACTCGAGTGGAAGTCTCGTACTTTTAAAATATTCTAATCTAAATGTTTGCTAACATTTCTGATTGTTCTGATTATGAAATTAATGACCCGTGTGATCAAAGATCTTGGAAATGCGAATTTAACCAGTACACTTGTTGCTCAACTTGGTCTGCTTTCAAATGTGCAATACTTGTAAGTCATCCTTCTTTTGGTAGAAACTTGTTTTCCAATATGATGATGTTGTTTTTTTTCTTTTCATAATCTCTTTCTTTCGGTCTATCTTTCTTGTTAAATTATTAGTTTAAGATTTATTCGTTTCCCCCTTGATCCGTCAGCTGGATGTCCCATCATGGTTACAATTGATAGGAAATGGTACTGGTCAGACTGTGAAACCAAGAGGATGATGATGGTGAACGTACACGCACACAACAGAAGAAAAAAAGGAGAACTGAGAATACACAATTAATGTGAAAATCCTTTTCTAAATAAGAGGGAGAAAACTATGGGACACGTAATTTATAAAAATTTCACTATATAAAATTTGGTTACTAAAACCTTTGGTTACATAAACCTTCGAAGAACAGACAACAATAAGAGTAAAGCACAACTCATTTTTTTTTTTTTTTGTATTTCTTCACTCTCTACAATGCACTCTGCATACACAAATATATATATGTATAAGACACTGAACAACCACCCACTCTGTAAGGCGGCTGTATGCATTATAGAGCCTGCTACATACTCTACAAAATCGCCTTTCTGCTGGGAATAGTTGACTTGTTCTATAAAGTTGGCTACAAACTCAGAAAGTCAACTCCCTTTTCTGTAAAGTTGTCTACGCAAACTTTACAGATAACCAACTTTTCTAGATAAGCTGTTCTCGGCCATCAGTTAGAGTTCTTGGTCATCACTAGTGTCCTTGACCGTCAGTTAGAGTACTCGGCCTTCAATCAGTGTCTTCGGCCATCAATTAGAGTCATCAGTATTTGATTTGCCTTGTGACTTTATCCTGGCGGCACCACTCCTGCAAGTTTTCATTTTTCTGGCCTTATGAACCTTTTCAGAATTCCACTCTAGAAATTTCACTCTGGAATTTTCACTCCGAAAATTTCTACTCCGACTAAATGTAACCACTCCGGCCTTTATTCACTTCGGCCAAGTGTAACCATTTTGACCTTTTTTCCGCTTTAAGCCATATCGCCGCATGCGCTTGCGCGTGAGGCGAATACAATAATACTTCTCATACGGTAGTGACCATATCCCAACAAATTTCTCCTCACGACCGTGGAGAAATGAGATCTATCAGTCCAGCGATACTTCGACAAGCGTCAAGCTTCCCATTTAGCATTACTTTAGTTATCATGTCTAACCCATTATCCTCAGTCCAGACTTTTTCAAGTGCCAGTAACCCCGAGTCAATGACTTCTCTTACCAGATGATACTGAATATCAATATGTGTCGATTTCAAGTGGAATGAGGAGTTCTTACAGAGGTGTATTGTACTTTGGCTGTCATAAAGTACCGCGTACTTTTCCTATTTGAAACCAAGTTCTAGGATGAACTTCTTCATCTATAGTATCTTCTTGCTGGCTTCAATCATAGCAATGAACTTCGCCTTAGTTGTTGACAGAGCAACATATTTCTACAACTTTGACTACCATGAAATAGACCCTCCAGTGAACTTGACTAGGAATTCTGAAGTGGACTTTTACGAGTCAATATCGCTGGCCATATTAGTATCAGTATATCATACCAATAGAGGCTTGTCACTTCCAAAACACAGGCATGTCTTTGAAGTCCCCAGAGATATTTCAGTGTCCACTTGACTGCTAACAAATGCTCATTACCGGAATTTGACAGAAATTGACTAACTATGCCAACAGCATGAGCTATGTCTTGTTTGATGCAGACCATGGGGCACATTAGGCTTCCTACAGTTGACGAGTATGAAATGCCTCTCACACTGGCCTTCTCTTCATCCGAGGAAGGACATTGTCGGCTACTCAATTTAAAATGATTTGCCATTATTTAGTCCCTTCTCACTCATGTGATTGAGCAGACGACGTCATAAGTCCGATGACTTCTCGCTCCTCGTCACATGAACTCTCCATCCACGGCAGATTCTTGCATCAAATACAGGCCGGAGACTTTTTCACGGGCAATGATTAGAGACCCTCTAGTCAACATCCATGCTCCTTCACAGAATATATTGGAATACCATTCATCATCCAGTCTGTCAACTGAAATTATATTCAACCGAATATCTGGTACATGCCGTATCTCTTTTAGTAACAACCTCATCCCATTGTTGGTGACAAGCAATACGTCACCTCTACCAACAACCTGGGACGTTCCTTCATTTTTCATTTTGAACACTCCAAAATCTTCCGAAATGTAAGATACGAAAAATCCCCTTCTGAACATGACGTGGAGTGAAGCACCTGTATCTACCA
Organism: Nepenthes gracilis; assembly: GCA_033239525.1. Classification (NCBI taxonomy): domain Eukaryota; kingdom Viridiplantae; phylum Streptophyta; class Magnoliopsida; order Caryophyllales; family Nepenthaceae; genus Nepenthes; species Nepenthes gracilis. The sequence goes on along the minus strand of BSYO01000016.1, from coordinate 13,429,221 downwards.
CACAGTTGAACTCATGATTAGTCAAGTCTACCACATCATCCATTTCACATGTTAGCAGGAGGTCACTCTCAGTGACAACCGAGATCGAGGCCTTCTTCTCACATCGTCCCTTCTCGACTCCGCTTTCTTTTTCTACCCTTTTACGCTTCTATTTATAACAAAGCCTTTTAATGTGGCATTTCTTTCCATAATAATGACATTCTAGGTTTTAATACCTTGAATGGGACTTACTACGACTCTTCTCTCTGGGTTTAGGGTCGCGTCCTTTACTCCTTCCCATTTACTCAATCGCCAGTATTTCGGAGTGTTGAGAGATGGAGGTCTATTGTGACCGCCATCTCATCTCCTTGTTCAGCACATCTTCTTTTGCCATTTCAAGTGCTACCATGCTGTTAGGCACAGTGTTGGCGATTGTGATTCTTATCACTTCCAGGAGTTTGGCAGAGTTATTAGGAGCCACAGGCCTAACACTTCGTCTTCAAATTTAATGCCTATCCTATTCAACCGGTCAGCGCTCCCTTGAAACTCATTTAGGTGGTCGGTAACAGACAAGCCGTCCATGTATCGCACCTACATCAATTTTGTCAGGTGAAATAACTTATTGTTACCAGTCTTAGAAGTATAGAGCATCTCTAACTTTTTCTATAACGTCTTGGCATTTGTCTCACTCTGAATGTGATTATACATATTATCATCGATAAACTGTTGAATATATGTGCAAACTTGTTTGTACTCAAAATGCCATTCCTTCTCTGTTTTCGTCTTAGGTTTTTGAGCAGCGAACACCAGAAGGTGCATTGTTTTGACAAATAGCAGATCTGACGTTTTACTCTGCCAGATGTCATAGTTCGAGCCGTTTAAGCAAATTATCTTGTTGCCTACCTCCATGGATTCTGATGAGATTAACAACCGGCACCAACAACTCGTCTTTGATACCACTTGATAGGAAAGGGTGCTGGTCAGATGGTGAAATCGAGAGGATGCTGATGATGAAAGCACACGCACACAATAGAAGAAAAAGGGAGAACTGGGAACATACAATTTATATGAAAACCCTCTTCTGAATAAGAAGGAGAAAACCACGAGACAGTTAGTTCACAAAAATTATACTATGTAAAATTTGATTATAAAAATTCTTGGTTACACAAACTCTCGAAGAATAGACAACAACAAGAGTAAAGTACAAGTCCTTGTTTTTCTATGTTTCTTCACATCTCTACAATGCACTCTACACACACACACACACACATATATATATATGACACCGGACGACCACCCACTCTATAAGGTGGTTGCGTGCACTACAGAGCCTGCCACATACTCTACAAAATCGCCATTCTGCCGGGAGCAGTTGACTTGTTCTACAAAGTTGGCTACCGACTCTGAAAGTCAACTCCTTTTTTTACAAAGCTATCTGTGCAGACTTTACAGATAACCAACTTTTCGAGACAAACTGTCATCGACAATCAGCTAGAGTCCTCGATCATCACTAGTGTTCTCAGCTGTCAGTTAGAGTCCTTGGTTTTCAATCAGTGTCTTCAGCAATAGACTTCCTTTTTTAGAAATATTCAGTGAATGTTGCAGCTGTGCAGAAAGCCAGAATGGTAACGATTGGAAATGAGTTATTCATAGCTCAGCTAGCAGTTTTCAAGGGAAAAATCATCTCATCCCAAAAAATCATTTTAGCAATGGATTATGTTATGGCTGTTAAAATATAAAACATAAAGAGCTCATTGCCTTGCAGATTAAGGGTCTAGATTGAGTGGTTCCTAAATATGTTCTCGAGGCCTTTTAAATCCAAATTTGTTTTCACATCATGGAAATACCTATTATTCACAGTTATATTTTACCACAAGGTTAGGTTTGAATCTTGCTTAATTCATGCTTCAAGCTCAGTACAACAATGCACATGACCCCACATCTTGATCCCTGACCTTGATTTCACCTAGAATATAAGGAGTAGGCAGCAACCACAGCTGCCCATGTATCGACCACTGCTGTTCACCACCATCCATTCCACCACAATTGCCAAAAAAAACTTGAATTGTTCGTTGCTATGGGTTTCTAAGAGCCGTTAGGAAAAGAAAAATAGTAGACTGTAATGCTGGGGATAAAGCTATATATATCACCTCTTCCCCAAACCCCATGATGTTGGACCCTTGTGTACTGCACTACCACTTTCGGGGTTTATAACAACAATGTGATTAAAGTCACCCTTTATAGACACTGCCAATCACCCTTTATATAAAACTGTCCAGCATATGGAGCACCACTGCAATTAATGCTGATGAACACTGCTGTTATGGCTGAACAATCTAGCAAGTGTGGCTAGCCAAAGCTTCCCTTTGGAGACGATTGCCATTTTTCTTCTCCTAACATTTTTAGGGGGTGGGGTCTGTTTGTTGTTGGGGGAACGATACCAATGAGTTATAGTGTGTTTGGATTCAAGGGGATGGTGGGGAGGGGAGTTGGGGGAAAGTGGGGGTGAAAATCTTGTCCTTGTTTTGGAGATCTATTAATGAGGAGTGGAAAAGGGGCATGAACACGTCTTATATTTATTTTGAGATGAGGGGAATGCAGGGCGTTATGGATAATTATCAATTTACTTTTACTGTTTCTTTAAAATTGCATGGTGAGAGAGGTGGAGGGTTTTGACAAGGTAAAGAAATGCAACCCCATTTAATTTTTCACTAAACATTTTCACCTGCCCTCCAGTACCAAAATCTGGTTTTTAGTGGAGCATATAGGTTAATGCTGTGCCTCCATTAACAGTAAAAAAACTCTCAAACATGTTAGAGCTGAACCTACCCTGTTGGCACGTTAACTTATAATTTCAAAATACTCAAACTCCTTTAGTTTTTCTGCAATGTTCAGAGTTTAAAGAGCCGACAATTTGTAATAGTTTTTTGAATCATAAGAGGTGGAATATTATACATGGAAGTTATATTTTACGAGTAACTAGATGCAATATGCACCAGATGAAGTGTACAATGATCATCAATGAATACCATTTGATTCTGTCAACAGAGCTCTGTAAGGCATATATGGCTGCAAGGAGGCCAGCCCCTTTATAGGTAATCTATTTGCATTTGGTTCGATAAAACTTCCATTGTGTGACACTATCGAAACATACGATTCTCATTTCTACATCCCCGCCATTCCCTTCAGTGCGTAGTGTAAAGTCTACTCTAGTTGAGATCTGGTTCCTGTAATTTTAGAGTGAATATGTTAGAAGAGACTTTGAACTCTGAAGTCCAATTCTGTTGACCTTGGAGATATTGTACATGCATAGCTTCCACAGCCATAAAAAATTGAGTTGCTGTCCATCCGGAAGAAGCATCTTAATCAATCGAAGCATGCTTATTTGACAGCAGTCTACCTGTTTCCTTCTCATGTTTCTGTTAGAAATGGGTGTTTAGTGTTCATGTGGGTCTTATCCTGACTTGCTGCAGGTAGATGTTGTCTACTGCTCTGTTGCTATTTTGCTACCTTGCATCATTCTGCTTCTTCCGAGATGTACACAAGGAATTACCTAGTAGGATCTTGTTGAGGAGTCTTGCAGGAGTCAACTTGGCACAGCCCTTAAGTTGATCTTTTTGCACAAAGTGTCTTGAATATGCAAGCCTGTGGTTTCCACAATGCACCATATGCATCTGGTTTCTGTTGGACTATTTCCCTGATGACATGCTAGCTGCCTAGTTGTGTCCATTGTTATTGTGTGCTGAGGAGATGGTTATTTGGACATACCGTTCTCAATTTGTAATCGTTATGAAATTTTCCTTTTGCAGATAAATTTGGAAATGAATGATTAATAAATTTATTGTTCTTTTGAAGGCAGGGAGCTTTACGGCAATAATATTAATGGTAGAATACCATATGATCTTAAGAATTTAACAAATTTGGTGAGCTTGGATCTGTACCTTAGTAACATTGATAGTCCTATTCCAGTATGCTGGGCAAGCTTTTAAAATTGCTGTTTCTGTTTGGTTGCGCTCCCTATTATATTTTTTTCTTTTGTTTTGTTTATAAATTAATAAATTTATCATTCTTTTGGAGGCAAGGAGTTTTACGGTAATAATATTTGAAAAAGCACGTTTCGTGCTAATGTGTTTCGACCCCGTTAAAAATATAGCGGAAGCAACAATAAATAATAAATATCTAATACACGTAAAAGATATTTAACACTAGATGCATACGAGACTAACAATTATGCAATATAATAATGACGAAAGAATAGAGATAAAGACACAATTTTTGGTGACAAAAAAAAACTCGATACCCACGGTATCGAAAAACACTTCGGGCTTCAATGGCGGAAAGCAATGCACTATAAAAATCAACTTACGACATCGGTGGTAACGACGCTAACCTAGCCGACTTACTCCCATCACGTGATCCCTACCAAGGAACTCCTTGGATTTGCCCGCTGAACAGGAACCCCACTCTTTCCGGTCTTCACGTCAAATCTTCCCTCGAACCACTTGAATTTCCAATCACGAACGAGTCTCCTTCTTCACGAACCAACGTCTCCAAACGTAGGTAGAAGAATGAAAGTTTGAATAGAAAAAGAAAAAGAAAAATGGTGAGAAAACTCTTTAGAACATGAAGATCAAAGATGTATCTTTTGGTTTTCTCAAGAGAAGCTAAATCAATGGAGCATGTAGGGCTTTCTTCTCAAGTTTAATGGCTTCACCAGATGTAAACAAAGGCTGTGGCGTGCTTAGGGTTTCAAGAAAATAAGGCTAGTATTTATAGTGGAGCCAAAAACGCGTTTGAAAAATCTGCCCGTTGGGCCGCCGCTCGAGTAGGGCTCGAGCGCGCGGCGAGCGGCCGTAGGGTTTCGTGAGAAACCCTGCGGGGGCTCGAGCGCGCAGCGAGCGGGCCCCCTACTGGATTTTTGGCTTGAGCGTTTCTCGAGCTCCTGGCGAGCCGGGGACGTTCTGGATTTTAGGCTTGAGCGGGTATCGAGCGAGAGGCGAGCGGGAAGGCTTAGGGCGGGCTCTAGCGAATGAAGGGCGAACCGGACAGACTTTAACCCGACAACCCACAACCCGATATCAATACAATAATACATATGGTCACGGAATATACCAATTAGATAAAATGTCTCTAACAATATTAGTGGTAGAATAACATATGGTCTTGAGAATTTAACAAATTTGGTGAGCTTGAATCTGTACCTTAACAACCTTAATGGTCCTATTCCTGATATGCTGGGCAAGCTTTCAAAACTGTGGTTACTGTTTCGTAGCATTCCCTAATGTATATTTTTTTTCTTTTCTTTTGTTTATTTCATGTAATATATTATGTAATCTACTAAATGTTGAATTTCATTCACTTTGGCCTGTATGAATTGATATGCATCATTGACTCATTGTATTATGATTCCCAATCTTCTTGCACAATATTCAAGCATCATGAGCAATGTGTATGATTTTTATATCTTCGTCCTATGGTTATTATTGTGGACAAGATCTCTTTGTGATGAACAGTAAACTTCCCTTGCTTCTAATTTATACACTACACTTTTTTTTTTTTTTTTTGGGTAAATTACACCCCAGTAGTGCCTCTAGGTTTTCCTCTATTACAGTGTCAAACCTCCCAAGATGGAGAATTATACGCTGCTACCTCCGAAGTTGGACACACTTTGAAAATCATAATGGCAGTTCATTGTGATGCTGAAAGGTACAAACACCCTCAATGAAAGACGTGAAGGACGCAAAAACTATCAAAATGGCGTTGTTTTGGTGTCTGGAACTGACTTTGCAGGAGACCAACTCCTCCATTATCCACCTCACTCTTCCATTCGTTATACACCAAAAACCAATTGCCTTATCTCTCACCATTTCCTCTTCCCCCACTCCCGAAGTCCCAACCTGGTCTCACTTCATATCCTTAATCTTATCAACAATCTTTCTCCACAATCTCTTTGCCACACTCACACAATGTGAAACTTCATCATGGTGAGAAGACATCATCACATTTGAAGTCTGTTTACCTGCATTAAAGGTGGCACTCAAAGAGGGCATTTGTTAGGCCTTCAAACAATTGAAACATGCGCATTTCTCTTTCCCTCTCTCTCATTTATCGAGAAATTTTAGGGGCTAGCTTTATCATTATATTCTTCTCTATCATCATCACCATGAATTCCAAAAGATCATCAGCAGATAAAAGTGGGATTATCCATAATTACAAGTACCATCAATAAAGGAGGAGGATAGAAGAAATTTGCTGATGGCATGTAGAAGAAAGCAAGGATAATGAGGACATTGTTGTTCAAGGAAGGGATTTATCACACGAATCGCTATGAAAGCAATATCTTTTTCTACTATTCATCACCCTCTTCGTAAGCTGCTCACGCAGTTAGGCACCCCCTGGCCAAGCTCACCATGATTCCTTTGCTTATGGCTACACATGGGCAGAGACTCCTTTCTCATTGCAACTCGGACTTCTCTCGATCCAAGATCTGGTCCTTCTCCACAACGAATTTGTTCTGTATTTTTTTAATTTCTTCAAAAAATTATTTGTGTTCTTTCATTATTTTGTTTGGTTAGTCCTATTTTCTAATTATCTTCCTTTAACCATATGTTATTGGTAGTTTAATGGATTCCAGATTTTTGTTTCTCTCACACTTAGCCACCAAAAGTTATTATTACATCACTGCATCTAGGAACTATGTTTTCCTCTTGTTTTTGATTGCTTTGCCTCTCCTTTATGTGGCCTCTGTTATCCTCTGTTGACTTCTGTTGACAGTGAGCGGTGCAGTTGAAGTTTTATGCTTCTGTTGACCAATGGGAAACAGTGGTAACAAGAATTAGCTGTTGGGAATTTTCGCTCTTATTTTGATAGGATTCGTAGTCATTTAAACCAGGGCAATTTCGCCCTTCAATTGCCTGGAAGCCTAAGATGGCACATTGATCTTTCATATTAAATGGCAGTTGATGTTTATGTGTCTCACTCAGCACCTCAGCCCAAATTAATGGCATTGGAGTGGAATTGTGTCAGTTGGTAGCCGAGTGCAAGGTTATTTCATACCCCAAGGTAGTCTGTCTAGTTTTTCATTTTACAGGGTAACTGCTGTAGGCTTTGTGAACCTTGGTGTACTGGTTTCTAGCTAAATGCTAGGTTGGTTTTGTAATCTTTCATTCGTAGTTGGATTTTCCTGAAATAATTGCACAAGCTAGATTTTCTCTTATCTAATCTCTGTATTTTATAGGAAAAAAAAATGGCAAGCATTACTTTATTTTATTTATGCAATTCGATAAAGGAGATTTCAAGCTTAAAAGGGTGGTTTTTTAAAAAGATTTTTCATTATGGATGGAGAGTAAATTAACCCATTCAAGATCTTGCCGAACCCACCAAATTGCGTCCTTGGATGGGTTATCTTTTGATGAACTTTTTGTCTCTTATTTTGAGGGTTAAGCAAATTTGCGCACACTTTGGGGGAAGGGGAATAGACACGTGACCTCGTGGGCCTAGGGCCTCAACCTAACCCTAGCACTTGACCTAGGGCTTCATTGGCAATAAATTTATTTCTTGATAAAATATTATGATGGTTAAATGCAGTATAACAGTTTCTTCTATTGATATTCTGCAAGGACAGGCGTCTCAAGAACAACAGCTTGTCAGGAACAAGATCTATGTCATTAACAACTATTCAACCTTGCAAGTCCTGTGAGTATCAAGTTGATGTTTTCTTTGTAACTCTTTTCTTCCATTTATGTTGGGCAAGTTTTTATGTGGCAGTGATTTAAGAATATTGTTCATTAGATCTCCATTGAGCGAATTATAATACAAATTCAAATTTTCATGCTGTTACATGGATGCGGTGATTTATCGAATAATCATCTAACAGGACTTGTTCCAGTTAATGGATCTTTTTCACTATTTACCCCAATCAGGTCAATCTAAACTCCCACCCATCATACCTTTGTAAGAGGTTCCCATATTTGAGGTCACTTGAAATGTTCAATGGCCACTATCAAGTTATTGTTTTGCAGTTTCGCAGGGAACAATTTAACATTTTCTGCATCAACTTCACCTTCTCCAATGTTCCAAACAACTGCAGCTTCATCTCAAGGCTTGTGACTATATTTTCGATAATTACAGCAGCTGCATGCCTGCTTTATTCTCAAATTCCTAATGCCACCATCTCTCTTTAGTCAATGAAACTTGATGCAAGTTTCAAGTCCATGTTATGGGTTCATATATTTGTCGACGGCCTCAGCCATCTGATAATCCACTTTTATGATTTCTTTGGAAGAATCTGTATTCCGTATATTGGAATCTTCTTGTCATTTTCAGTATCATTACAATGCAAGTGATTGATTTTCTGAAGGCAATCTTTTTGAAAGAAAAAATTGCATTTGCATGTGCTATTTCTTCAACTCCAGGACAAAAGTTTCATAGTCTCTCAGGCACTTCGTCCTCAATTTGAAACTCTTTTCCCCATTCCCTTCCAGTATTTTTTCAAACAGGAGGATGACTGTAGTGTTTTCACTTCCTATAACTACTTTATGAGATAAAGATTCCACACTTCTTTGCTTTTCTTCCTCCTTTTCTCCTTTGGGGGAGGGAGGTCCTTTGGCATTGGCAGCGTATTATTTTCCTGTATCTTAGACACAACGATTTGGCATACAAAGCCATTGACTGCAGAAATTGTCTGATTCGTTCGAGCAACGACCACACCAGTCTCTATGCGTTTGATCGTGTTAAAGTGAACAATTCATTTTGAATTTGGTTTTTCCTAGAATGAGTTATCACTTATGTTAGAATTCTTGGATAATATAAACATGCTTATTACTCTTATTCTTGAGACAACTAATTGTAGGCTTCCAGACGTAGAGTAGGTATCCTTGTTTGTGCATTTTGAATATCAATTCAGGTACAAATAGTGCCACTGGAGCAATTGCAGGAGGAGTTGCTGCTGCTGCTGCTTTGTTGTTTGCAGCCCCGGCACTTGGACTAGCTTGGTGCAGAGGAAGGAAACCTCAAGATCACATCTATAATTTACCTGGTTAGTGGATATGAATCAATATGGATTAAATCTACATAATGGGAGATATGTTTAGTAGACCGGTTTTTACTGTTTACTTGCTCTTTCAGCTGAGGAAGATCCAGAAGTACATCTGGGTCAACTCAAAAAGTTTTTGCTACAGGAACTGCAAGTAGTGACTGACAACTTAAACCATAAAAACATAATTGGTGGAGGGGAATTCGGTGAAGTTTATAAAGGGTGTTTACCAGATGGTTCCCTGCTGGCAGTCAAAAGACTAAAAGAGGAGCACACTCAAGGCAGAGAACTTCAGTTCCAAACTGAAGTAGAAATGATTAGCATGGCTGTTCATCGCAATCTGCTTTGGTTGCGTGGCTTTTGCATGACGCCGACAGAAAGATTGCTTGTTTATCCTTACATGCTTAATGGCAACTTGGCATCATGCTTGAGAGGTACTGCTTGTTGTTAGCAAATTCTGAAACATAAAATGAGAATTTTAATATAGAAAACCCCCTTTTTTGCATTTATGTTCTGTAGTGTCTAGCTAACATTCTGCTTATGATATCATCATTCACATTCACCCGTGAATTGAAGTTCCTTTTCTATTTCTTCCTCCATCCCACAGCTTACTTATATCATTGAATTGATGAAAAAAATTTATGTGATCAGTAGATTTTATAAAGCCCTGTAGTTCTCTAAATGACACCCTGTTGAAAACACAGTGGGCTTGAAATCAATCTGCATTTGAACTTGGATTAGCAATGTTATCTGAGGCTGTGATATTCATCATCGGGTTTTTTTTTTTGGCTCATAACTTTATATTTCTTTTGTAGATCGGCCAGAATCCCAGCCTCCACTTGGTTGGCAAATGTGAAAGTGAATTGCATTAGGAGCAGCCAGGGTCCTTGCTCATTTGACGTAAAAGTTGCAAACATATTGTTGGATGAGGAGTTTGAAGCAGTCGTTGGAGATTTTCGTTTGACTAAACTCATGGATCACAAAGATACTCATGTTACTAAGGCTGTATGATGGAAAATTGGGCATATAGCACCTGAGTACCTCTCCACTAGAAAATCTTCAGAAAAGACTGATGTTTTTGGTTATGAAGTTACCCTTCTTGAGCTCATCACTGGACAACGTGTGTCCAACCTTGCTAGGTTTGCCAGTGATGATGATGTTATGTTGCTTGATTGGGTATGTGCAGCATTTCCTAGGTATTTTAAATTTCTGTCAATAACTATATCGATACATTCGATGTGTCATCTTACACATATTTCACCCATCAAGCATCTGAAGTGAGTTCGTGGAGTTCTATTGGAATATGCAATTTAGACCATAATGTTTTATTTCCAATTGTCTCTACTGATCATCCAACCAAATTAGGCTAGAATGAGTGATGCAAATTGCACGTGATGACCATTTATGCTGATGTGAATTTCCCGTAAGCCACCTTAAAGACATTTGGGTCATTCTGTCCGTCCTGACTGGATTCCAAACCTGAAGCAAGTTCACCAATGAATCTTCGAATTGCGACTTAGTTCTTTGATTATTACAGTAATCATTTTAAGTTCATTAAGTCATTAGTGGCTATTTGGTGTCTGTAGGAACTTTCTGATCAAATTATGCTAGAAGGAGTCATGTGAGGATGATTTGTGCTGATGTGAATTTCCCATGGCCCTCCCTTTTATGTGCAATAAGGTATCTGTAATTTATGGGTGCAAATAAACACACTGATTTAGTTGCAAGTTACCGGTCATTTATAAGCAGGCATATATAATCCATATCAGTACAGATTGCTGTTATATGCTGACCATATAATTCTCTTAAGCCTACTTTGATTAAAATGTGGAGAAACTCCACAATAAATCAATGGTTAAACAAACTAGATAGAGACTGTGATTGATTAAAAGAAGGGATTGCAATTCGGTAATAAAATTATTGTGTCATTGCTTTCAAATTTTTGTTTTTGAATTTTCTTTGGGTTTCAGTGATTGGTATCATTCCTTTAGCATATATTCACATGCTACTATGCCTGAGATATCATTCCTTTTCCTTGTATTTACCGTTACACTGCCTTTTATGATCGCATATATTCACATGAGTGAACTGCTTGTTCCTTTAGCATTCATCATCTCAAAAGATTCAGACCCTAAAAATAAAGAAAAATGTTTGGGGAACTATTTTCAGGCAACGTGATATTTATCTATAAAAAAAGATGAATTAAATCTTGTGTTACTCTACGGTGTCCCCTTAATACCACTTAAAATAAAAACAACGCCAAAACGGCTAGATTTCTTTAGCATGCTGACTTCAATGGGCAAGAGGTGCAACTCTTGCTAGGCTCGAAGACACTTGTTTGCCTATACTTGATCATTTAATCTATATGTATGGGACAAGACACCATTTGAGGAGTGCTATTATGGTCCTGCCTGTGGGAAAACTCCCATATCCACCGAAAAAGTTGTTTTAGAAGTTAGATGTCCGAATAATGAAGATTATATCAAATAATTTAAATAGCTATTTAATTTTTATCATTTATCTTTTCGACCTCTAATCTTAGCCATTGAATAACTATGATAGCTTATTTACTGGGAGAACCTTCAGCAATTCTCCCATTTGAGAGTGTGCAAAGATTAGGTTCAAGCCTATAGATTATGATTCTCCTCAAATGTGCCAAAATAACTCGGTCAAATCTTTCATTCATTCTCCCAATCTCTCAATGCTTTCAAACGTTGCTATCTACCGCCCATTTTTAATGTATGAAAAGTGGCTACATGCTAATAAATCCCCTTAGAGTCTATTGAAATTACCAATCCCTGTTAGGATCCTTCCATTTTCTATGCCTCTCATACTCCTAACAGTGAAGGTTTTATCATGACAATTTAAACAGTTAGAATTATAAAACACAATAAAATCTGTTGGAAAGTTACGAGGATAAAATCCTTGCTACTGAAAATTTGGGAGGACTCTCTAAAAGTTTCCGAAAATACTTGCACGATGAACCGAAGATCACATTCATTGTTTGGCTAGCAAGTAAATTTGCAGCATAACACAAGTAATATCTAATTGTTTGTTATATTATACAAATTTACAGGTAAAGGGACTTATGAAAGACAAGAAGTTGGAGACATTCGTGGATTCGGATTTGCTTGGTAACTATGTGGAGGATGAGGTAGAGAAGTTTACTCAGCTTGCTCTGCTTTGCAGGCAGAGCTCTCCAATGGAGCGGTCAAAGGTGTTAGAGGTGGTCAGGTTGCTCAAGGGCGACGGTTTTGCCAAGAGGTGGAAGAATGGCAAAAGGCGAAGATGTTCCGCCGTGAATTTAACCTTACCCACCACCCCGATACCGATTGGATTGTCGACTCTACTTACAATCCTTGCCCTGAGAAACTGTCGGGCCCCTGTTAGATTTCAACTTTTAATATTCTTATTCTCCCTGAGATATATAATCTTCATGGTCTTTCATAAGCCAACGTTTTTCCACATTTTTGTGAAGTTTTTTTTTTTTTTTTCTGTTTCCAAATATCTGTGAATTCATACGTGGGGAATGCTGTACTGTTGATAAGGTTTTGATCTGTGGTTCTGATTTTCCAGGTGCAAGTATTACTTCTGATGATAGGGCTGTTGAAGTATCAGTGCCTGATTTAGGCATTGCTGAGATTTTTCTGGTGCTGTGTAATTGTTTAATACGCGTATATTAAGTTAAACTATCTACTGACTTCTTACTTTGGTAGACATGTTATATTGTATATCAAAAAGAGAAATACCAAATTATACAATTTTTGTGCAACCTTGTTATGATTTATTTTCATACTTAGACATAAGACTTTGTTTTTTTTACAGAGAAGTATTTTAAAAATGAAGAGTATCATTATGGAAATATTTTTCAATGTTTGATGTATATAAAAAGATATAGATTATTATATATGATCAATTAACAATAATAAATGTATGAGACGGCGAAATTTTGTGAGTAAGAATGGTAGGCGAAGGTTGGGGTGAGCCCGAAATATCATTAGTTGGTAATCAATAACGAGGGTTGAGGATATTAATGGAGGTGGCCAAGGCAACGACAAGTGTAGGTCAAGATGTACCGTTGGTAAACGATAGCAGTGTTAATAGACATTAGTATTTAACGACTTACAATGGGATTAGGGATGATGACTGATAGTAGCGGCTCAAAGCATCATATACTGAAATGTGATTAATGGTGAAATATTTAGTTATGGACAAATTTAAATGGTGAAATATTTAGCAATTTTAAAATTAAAATACCGCTTAACAAATTATAAAAATAATACATAATCATTAAATATCCTATGAACCAATTAAACTCAACCTATTAACCTCAAAGTGCCACCGTGGAAAGCAATGTGGATTGAGTGCGTCATGTGATTGGTGCGTTATCCTATCCACGGCATGTCCAGATGTAAAGATGAGATTTTGGCTTCCAGATTTCCTAACCTTCTAATTCAACGTGGCGGATCTTGCAGCACGCCTTTTGATCTTCAGAGCCCACATCACACTGACATAAAATCAGCCACACACCGGCAGATGGCAACACACGCTCAAGCACCCATCTTCCAACCGTAGAGTGAGAGGGGGGCGAGACAGAGAGCTCTAGGAGAGATGGCTACGGCTGCTACTTCAGCCAGTGCGATAGCAAATGGCCTGAGATCACCCTTCTTAACCGGCGGAAAGAGGAGCGGCCCCGGCGGAGCTAAAGTGGTCACCGTCTCTACTACTAGGAAGGTGGTGGTGGCGGCAGCAGCTGCTGCACGCAAGCAGTCTTGGATTCCCGCCGTCAAAGGCGGTGGCAACTTCCTCGACCCTGAATGGCTTGACGGATCGTAAGTTTTTTCTCTCTCTGTCTCTCTCTCCCTGTTCTTTCTGACCGACAAATCACTGTTTCCATTGCCATAACATCAGATTCCCTTGCTCTTATGTGGAAAATGCGGCGATGAAATTTTAATTTGTAACTTGCATTGACGTTTTTTGAACTCAAAAGTAGCTACAGATTAGACCTTTAATTAATTCCAAAAGGCTAAATTCTTCGCTTTCATAGTCAAGGACAAACTTTCTGTTTAACTGCGGAGAAAAAAGAAAAAAAAAATCCAACCAAAATAGACCTGAACGGCACTGAATTATTGGAGGAATAACGATCTAGCGCCTGAGGGAATCAAAAGTCTGCGGCAGTCGGCACATATAACCGCGTATTATGTAGTTGATTCTGCCAAAATTCTGGTTTGGAATTCCCAGTTACCAAGATGAAAACGAAATGCTAAAACAGAAGTTTGGGAAAATGCAGGCTCCCAGGAGACTATGGATTCGACCCACTAGGACTCGGCAAGGACCCAGCATTCCTCAAATGGTACAGAGAGGCTGAGCTGATCCATGGCCGTTGGGCCATGGCGGCGGTCGTCGGCATCTTTGTCGGGCAGGCTTGGAGCGGAGTTCCGTGGTTTGAAGCCGGTGCAGATCCAGGTGCGTTGGCGCCGTTCTCATTCCCCACACTTCTTGGCACCCAGCTCCTTCTAATGGGATGGGTTGAGAGCAAGAGATGGGTCGATTTCTTCAACCCAGATTCACAGTCCATCGAGTGGGCGACGCCGTGGTCAAGAACCGCCGAGAACTTTTCCAATGCCACCGGAGATCAGGGATATCCCGGCGGTAAGTTCTTCGACCCGCTGGGCTTTGCAGGTACCGTGAAGGATGGGGTTTACATTCCAGACACAGAGAAGCTTGAGAGACTGAAGTTGGCTGAGATTAAGCATGCTAGAATCGCCATGTTAGCTATGCTCATCTTTTACTTCGAGGCTGGACAGGGAAAAACACCCCTTGGAGCTCTTGGCCTGTGAAAAATGGTTTGCTTGTAAAATGGATTGATTGCCATGGAAGGCAATTACAGAACAGCATAAGCTTGATTTTGGCAATTCTTAGCCACTAGTCTCCCCCCATGAGAACTGATCTCCCCCTCCTCAACCCCATTATAGTCATTCAACGGTATCGATTTAGACAGGTAATTATCACACAAAATCATATGCGGTAAGCGGTACACCGGTACGGCTACCGAGGATTTTGAAATTCAGAATGAATGACGCAGTAAACTTGCCAGTCGACACTGAAATATGCAACAGGCTTTGCATTACCAAATAGAATAGAACAAACCCCCACACCTCAAGAGCAAAATGATGCAGATAGGAATTTTTTTTTTAAAAAAATTAAGAGAACAAATTATACAGACTGGTGTGGAAAAACATATCGAATCTGATTGAAGCCCATCGCGATTGGAAATGAAATTCCGGAAACCCTACACCAAAAGAAAAACAAAAAAACCAATTCCACAAAACAGTTATACTTCATGATCATCAGCATAGAGAAAAAGTAGAAGAAAAGATAGTGAAGCAAATGGGTACAGTTCTGAATTGGGATTTCTCAATTATTAGTGTTTTTTAGGACCGTCGAGAGAAGAATAGGTGATAGCATTATTAGGGCTTTAAGTGCGTCTCAGAGAACAAGAGATCTGATGCTGCAAACGGAAGTCGGAGACGAAAATGAGAAAGCGCCGACGGCGCAATTGTTAGCGAGAGGTGGGGAGGAGAGACGAAAACGAGGGACGATACACGGACATGGCCAGTTACAGGGAAGCAATTAATTGGGAAATGTTTAGATCAATAATTAAATTAAGTTATATAAATTACATGCTTTTTATAAGTAACTTTGGTATTTTTGGCAAGTCATAATTTAATTATTTTCATAATATATTCTAAACATAGTTCTAATAAAATTAGTATTTATTTTATTTTATATATAACACATATTTAATGATTCAATATTGACTTACTATAGTAAGAGGTATATATAAATATGTGCATATTTCGAGTTATATAATACTATGAGGTATTGTCAAAAAGCTCAAAAACATGAAAAATTAAACCAAAGACATTTTTTTAATCAAATTTAACTCTTTAAAAAGTTTATTAATTTAAATGTTAAAAATTATTTTAAAAAATACATCACAATTCTTTTAAAATTTTCGTTATTGTTATAGTATGTAGAATTAGAATAAAATGTTCAATAATCATATTCCAATTTTTTAGAATTACAATCTAAATATCGTATACGTATTACTGACTAAATTGTTAGTTGATTTTCATATTTTTTTTCATTTGGCAACCTTCCAACCCCCCTAAAAAATATCGCTTTTTAAAATTGATACGTCTCAAGAATTCGAATAAATGTACGAATTAATGAGCCACATTATTTTACTTGAATGTTTAAACAATAATTAGTCTAATTTTCATAACTCTGAATCAGAATTCTACGCACTATAATCGTATAAAGTAGAGGTAAAAAATATACGAGATTTACTCCTCGATATATTCTCCAATATTCAAATCAATAATCTTTTTATTTAGATTAAAAAGATTACAATGAAGTAAATATTGAAATTTAAAATGGATGGGAATGAGTGTGGATCTAGAGGGTAATACTCCCTTTTGTGTACTCAAATGATTGAGTATTTTTCTTTTTTTTTTTTCTTCTATTTTCTCTTTTTATTTGGAAGAAAACGTATTTATAATCTGATATCTTACACAACCGATCAGCCTTTGAATTCTCTATTAGTGTCTAGAGTTATTTTAAATTAATTATAAGGAGGCATTACTTTAGGCAAGTAACTATCGTCTGAATTTAATGAGGAGGCTATCTGGCCAATAATGATGAGGCCATTTCAATTGTTTTCTAAATTGGATTATTAATTGATTAATAATTATCCTTTTTTTATTTTCAAGTAATTGATCGATCATATTAGACCTTTCAATTATTACTCCTGGGAGTTACTGTTCAACAAACTGAATTTGGTTTCATCACTTCTTCGTCTGAGCTGTTAAGTTTTTGGATCTTGATCCATGCTTGTGTTAGGCTAATCTATTTTGGGCCAATCTATTTTGGGCCATATCCTTTACTTGCCCTCTATCTACGGAGATTTGAATTCAAATTCCTAGCATGTCATTGGTGGGATATTTTTGTCGCAGATATTCTATATACGAAGGATCTTATTTGACAAAATTTTATTCTCTGCCCTTAAATAATGGTGATTTGATATCTTCTTCGAATTGGTAACTAATAGGACCCTCGTTTTGACTATAAATTGGAAACTTTTCTTTAGTTTGAGTCATGGGGTATTCCTTTTCTTGTCCAATTGTATGACCATTTTTAGCTGTCATGATATTGTTGCCGCTATGAGTAATAGTTACTAGAGTCAGTGGAAGTTCTCTTCCAGATTTTATTTTATAGAAAAAATCATATTAATTTTTCTCTTTTATATAAATCCTAAAGCTAGGCGTTGTCACTATGACAAGGCCCCTTCGGCTTTATGTTCCTTCTTAAGGTGATCCGGATGGCTATTGTAGACATGAGCAGACAATTTTTGTTATTTTCTTTCCTCTATGTTTCCCTTGAAGTTAGAGAGGGTTTTCTTAGGGTGTTGTCCTACATCTTTCTCTATTTTACACAAGTTGTACTTTTATTTTTGTAAGCCTATACATTGTAAAAGGAATCAACTGCTAGTACTACCCAAATGATATTCAACTTTTTTTGCATGGTTTCAATATGTTTGTATCTCTGAATGATTGACTTAGAGTTAAGTGTCGAACATGTGCTTGAATGCTATTTTTCGTTATTTAACTTCTGACAATATGACAATTTGGATATCTGATGATTTGAATTTCTGACAATTCAAAATTTTGACAATTTGGCGCTTAATAATTTAATTCAAATGAAATAATATTTTCACATCCATGGATCAATTTGGTTGAATCGTCTTATCATGATTAACTAAGCGCTAGAGCCACTTATGACTAGTCTGCTACCTTGGAAAGCGCTGCGTCAAGTTATCACAACCAGCGCGGTGGAATAATCACACCTAACTAGGCATCAAAGCCACTTATTGTTAGTCTGCTGCTCTAGAAAGCCCTACGTCGGACCATCATAACCAATACAATAAAACAGACATGCCGCAACGTATTCCTGTACTGACATGTGTCTCAACCATTATGAAAATGCACCCTTTTAGTACCTCTAGATGACGCCATTTTGGTCTAGAGTTCTTGCCTATTTAAATTCTAGCGCTCCTTCAGTTCTGTGCTTCTTTATATTCAATTTCTATCAACCCTAATTTGCTT
Source organism: Nepenthes gracilis (assembly GCA_033239525.1). Lineage (NCBI taxonomy): Eukaryota > Viridiplantae > Streptophyta > Magnoliopsida > Caryophyllales > Nepenthaceae > Nepenthes > Nepenthes gracilis. The sequence goes on along the minus strand of BSYO01000016.1, from coordinate 13,411,041 downwards.
TTCGCTTCTTATTGTTTTCATAGCTCCTCAAGCAGTTTCCAAGGGCATTATTGAGATTCTGTCTAGTCTCATGGTAGAAAATGTGTTAGATATTTACGGTTGGCTTAACATTCCTATCATCATTCCCTTCTAGACTCCTTCACTGGATAAGAGAGCCTATTCTCCGAGGCTTGACTTCGTTGCTAACTATGAAATTCATTTAAAGGAGGGGCTTCGCATTCCTTTTGCAAAGGACTTGCATGATTGAAATTTCCATGACGTGTTTGCATTTCAATGCCATCAGGTACTTGGTTTACGTGTGTATTTTCCTTCGCTGCTAGAAACTTCATCTAAATGCTAGGGCTGTCGAAGTTATTTTCCAATTTAACCACCAGAGTGACTGAATTTCATTTACTCCCTAAAAAAATATAAGATAAGCAAGGAAAATCTAAACTTAGTAAAGGATTGGAAGGACTGATAATTTCTCATTGCGGTCCCTTCCGGCTAGACCCTTTTTCAATGAATAAAAATTGGTGAACTCTGCTTACTCCTGAGATATCTTACAAAATAAGACTTTTATCACTCAACCCTTGACTAAACTGATTAAGAAAAATGTAGTTTCGCTTCGGAGAAGAAACAATTTTCTAACTCAACGAGTGCTTGCTGAAGTTAACTGAGAAGTTAGGTGTAAGGTTTGAGTTCCAAACTTTAAAGTAAATTATAATTAATTAAATTGAGATGATTACAATTGAGGTCAAATGATAAAAAAATTTGATCAAAGTCAATTTTAAAACAAGTTACATCTAGTTGAATGATGCTTGATTGGCACTGACAGGAGCCCATGCGTGTTCTGGGCACAGAAGTCACGCTTGACTGTTGCCAAAGTAGAGCTCGAGCATACTTTTCTATGTATTCATACTCGATGCACACCCAAGAGGCACTCGAATGCGCTAAGGCAAAATGCAAACACCCAACGCGCGCTTGTGGTAGTACTCGTACACCACTGGGTTTGGCTGTGGCGCTTGACACACGCTCGATGTGCACTCGTTTGTCAGTCTGCTATATAAATCATATTTGATTGATTTTCGATCATTTTCTGCCAAATTTTGAAAGAGGAGAAAGAATGAGAAGAGAGAGAAAGAGGGAGAGAAAGCAAGAAAAGCCAAATTTAAGTGAATTTCAAGAGAAATTTTTATAATTTGGAGTTAAGGTAAGCGCATTCCTGAGCTTTCTTTCTTTTGTTGTTGGTCTTTTCTTACTTCACTGAGTATTTCTTGTTTCAAATGCTCTTATTGATCTGTTCTTACTTCTTTCTTTTGTGATGGGTTTGTCGAGAATGTCGAGAAATTATAATGCTATTTCAGTGATTATAGATTGGCTCACTAAGTCAGCTCACTTTATCACTATTCGGATCATATTTTCTGGGGATTGGTTAGCAAGAATATATATTAATGAGGTGGTTAGATTACACAAAGTACCAGCTTCAATTATATTAGATCGAGACCTAAGGTCTGTTTCAAAATTTTAAGAAAGTGTATATTATAAGTTAAGGACCAACATGAAATTCAACACAATATATCATTCTCAAATGGATGAACAATCGGAGCAGATGATTCAAATTTTAGAGGACATATTGAGAACTTTGATTTTTAAAATAAAAGGTAATTGGGATGACTATTTGTCATCGGTTGAATTTACGTACAATAATAGTTATCAAGCAAGTATTGATATAACCACGTTTAAAATTTTGTATGATAGAAAATATCGTTTCCCAATTCATTGAGAGAAGATTGGAGATAGAAGACTTTGGGGACTAGAGGTTATTCAAGAGACATCTGACAAGATTCATTTGATTTGTAATTGATTGAAGATTGTCCAAAGTTGATAGAAAGGTTATGTTGATCAAAGAAAATCGGAGTTGAGTTTCAATATTGGAGATCATGTATTTTTGAAGACATTTCTGTCGAAGGGAGTTTCCAGATTTGGAATAAAAGAAAAATTAAAATTGAGATTTATTGAACCGTTAAAGATTCTGGAGAGAATCGATGAAGTAACTTATAAATTGGCTTTACTATCAAATTTAGGAAATGTTCATAATGTATTTCATGTGTTAATATTTTGAAAGCATATTCATAATCTATCGCACATTATTAAACATAAGCCGTTAAAGATAAATGAAAATTTAACGTACATTGAGGAATCGATTCAAATTTTGGGAAGAAGAGATCAAGCATTTCAAACGAAAATAATCTCATTAATGAAGGTCTTGTGGAGAAACCATTCATATGAAGAACCCCCATGGCAAAGAGAAGTTGAGATCCAAAAGAAGTATCTGAATTTATTTCTTTAATAAGGTATATTAAATTTTGAGAACGAAATTTTTATAATGAGAAAAAATATAATATTTGAGTTTTAAATTTTAAATTAAATTATGATTAATTAAGTTGAGATAATAAAAATTGATGTCAAAGGAGAAAAAAATTGGGTCAACATCAATTGTAAAATAGGTCACATCAAGTTAGAGGACGTTTGATTGGCGCCTAACGCGTGTCCATGCGTATTCTAGGTATAGAGGTCGTGCCTAACTATCGCTTGAGCGAAACTCATGCGTGTTTTCCTTTATATTCAAGCTCGATGCACGTCTGAGGAATACTCAAGTGTACTAAGGTAGAATGTCAGTGCCTGACACACGCCCACAACAGCACTCGTGCCCCACTAAGTTTGGCCATAACGCCTGACGGATGCCCAATTTACGCTTGTGTACTAGCCTACTATATAAGTTATGTCTGGATGATTTTCAGTCATTTTTATCGAATTTTTAAATAAGAAAGAGAAGGAAAATAGGTGAAGTGAGAGAAAAATAGTGAAAGTTAGAGAAGCCAAATTCAAATAAATTCCAAGCAAGATTTTAGTAATTTAGGATTAAGACAAATTATTTTTGAGCTTTTTTTCTTTTATTGCTCATCTTTTATTACTTTATTGAATATTTCTTATTTTAAATACTCTTACATGTCGCAATTTCGTAACTAAAATGTCAAAACTTTACATGTATGAACTCTCACCCTCACTCTTCACCATTTTTGTGCAAATCAAGTTTTTAATTCATGTATATTGGTTTGTTAAATTATTTCTCTACAAAAATTTTATACATGTTCTGAAATTCATACATAATATTATTACATACTTAACATCATAGAATAAAGGTTTTACATGTTCTGAAATTTCATAAATTTATTTCTGCATATATGTTGTCTCAAATAAAGTGTTAAAATCCTACAATGTTACAGGTTTTTACTAATTTTTCTGCAACTTTCTGATAATGTGGCATTATATGTTTTAAGTTAAATGTGTTCAAGGTTCTGTAAGATTTAAAGTATTATATGATAAGAAATTTAAATAAAAAAACTCTATAATTTATTAAATGATTAAAAATATTTTTTCTGAATTGAGAAAATATAATAGATATGTAAAATTGTGTAGAGTTTTTATTTATTTAAATATCAGACCATTGAAAAAATATAAGTTGTGGTATATCATAGTATACCTTAGTATATTATAGTGGTGATCAAGGTTTGAATCTATCATCCGCGGGTAAAAATGACGTTTGGCCTTGTCTATTAGGTTTTATGTATGATGGCGTACCTGCGGATCTTGAATAGTAGTGTAAGATCTTTACTTATATAAAAACAAACATATCTGGGTTTCGATTATATATTTCTTTAGCTGGTAAGATCTTACTAACCATGGTCACTAGGAATTTATATAATTAAACGTGAATTTTATTGTACAATTTAAACAATAATAGAAAAAAGAATTTAAAAAGTTATACACATTTGTCATAGAATTTACCGCATTTCAAAAGAATTTGATTCATTATCCTTCTGATATATTTTTATGTAAATTGTACATTTAATTATGAAATTATATATCACATTAAAATTTTAACTCATTCTTACTTTTGTTTTTTGCTAACTTTTTCAGATTAATGAGTTCAAATACTTACAAGTAAGGGTTGGTGATGATAGAAGTGGAGGGTTGGTCCCCCTTTTACTTAGGCATGGAATATCTTTCGAGGATGATAGAAGTGAAGGGTTGGCAATATATTCTTTTAGTTCTTGGAAGACTGACCGGCACTTTTCCATCCAACCTAGACTGCTCGTATTGGTCCCCTCAAAGCCTTGAAAAAGGAAAGTTACTTCTTTACGGATTTTATCAAAAATAGGAAAAGTTTTGTGAATTTCCTAATTGATCTTTGAACTTCCTTCATAGTTTGAGGAAAATTCATATCCATAATTGCTTTTATTTTATCGAGGTTTGCCTCAATTCCTCGATGAGATATTATAAACTCAAGGAGTTTCCTGAAAGTTATCCCAAACACGCATTTTGTTGGATTCAATTTTATTCAATGTGCTTGGAGTAACCCAAAAGTCTCATTTAGGTCGCGAATATGGTCGTTGGCTAATTTGCTTTTGATGAGTATGTCGTCTATAAATACATCCATATTTTCCCTATTTGAGCTTCAAATATTTTATTCACCAACCTTTGATATGTTACATTAACATTTTTCGGATTGAAGGGTATAACCTTATAACAATATGTCCCTTAATTGGTCAAAAAGGAAGTGAATTCTTCATCTTTCAAACGTATCAGAATTTGATTGTATTCAGAGTAAGCGTCCATTAAGTTCAGCAGTTTGTACCCGAACGTTGAGTCTACTAATAAAGTAATTCTTAATAATGAAAAGCTATCGTTTGGTTATACTTTATTCACATTCGTAAAACTGACACATATCCGTTATTTTTCGTTACTTTTCATAACAAGTATAATGTCACGAATGCGAATCAAATATGTCAATTTAAATAATTAATTATAATTTTTTAAATTTTAAATAAATTTAATAAATAATATTAAATTTTAAAATTTGAATATGACAAACCAACTATATATGACCCGACAAATTAAAACTGCACAAGACCTCATGGACAATCATTCGGATAATATAAATACGACATACTTTATAATCATCGTAAGAGATGTAACAATTCAACCAAAATCATAATTAGATATAATATAATAATCCAACTATTTTAAAATATAACCATGGGCTCATACCCGACTAATTTTAAAAATTCAATCATATCAAATACTAATTTAAATCATAACGGAGCTAAAACTCATCAAACTAAGCAAACAGTTGACAGATCACGTCATTACTCCTACAATGCATCCAAACCTTTTTACTTTGTAGGGACAAAATATAAAATATGAGTTTAAAATTTAACAATAATCATATTTAAATAAAAGGAGTCCAATGAATTAGATGGATGGTCAAATGAATAAAAATCAAATCAAATAATATAATAAATATAAATCGTCGATAAAATAAATTTAATAGAAATTTAAAATCTAAAATCCAATGGTGATCTCTTATTCAAATCAAATATTTAAATCCAAGATAAATGTCGAATAAAAAAACAATCCTGATTAGGACGTATATATATATATATATATATATATATATATAAGTGATTTGGACTAATTCCAATAGGCAGATGCCAGTTTGAAAGTCCAATCCAAATCCAAATCTAAGGCTCGATTAGCTCGTGATTCAAGATAGAATTCGATAGCTGAATGATGCAATAGCGTGCGCAGAAGCTGAAACAACATTACAACAGATAGTCGAAAGGTCCAAATCAAAATATATATTTGAAATTATTAGTACGAGGCATACCAAAACCCATCTGTAAGCAAAATTGGCTAATCTTAAATTCAAATCCAAATCAAAGTTTAATACAAATCAATACAGAATACAAATTATATACCAAATCTGAGTTTTGATTATTTAAAAACTAATTTGAGAAAGAGTTATATATACTTTCGATAATTTTAAGCCATATTAAATGCAAATAAAGTTAGTATACTTGGCCACCCATATACTCTATCTCCCATGAGTAAGATTGCTCACTATGTTTTACTACCCGTGACTTTGGATACAATCCTCAAATTTGTCAGATATATTAGAACATTCGAATATATTATAAGGTCGAATCAAGTCATCCAAATGAAAAAGGTCACTACTCCAAACTTTTCTTACCAGCGGAAAGAGATTTTCAAATAATAAGTATCCCCATCGGGAGTTTGCCAGAATATCTAATAATAAATTTAAATGTAGTAATCACAATCCGGCACATGCGTGTAAAAATACATAGCTAATGCAAAATTTCATATTTATTTTCATATACATGTACTGATATAAACATATACAGTATTTGATAAATTATTTAAGCTTTTAAAAAAATATTAAATCCTTTAAAATCATAAAATCCGAACCAGAAACCCCAAAATCAATTAATGAGCTATACATAATGTCCAAAATAAACAGATGTGTATAAAAATATATATATGTTAATAAAAATTTTAAATAGTATCCAAAATATATCAAGTATTAAATCTGACTAAGAATAGGGATTATAGATATTTCTCTCGATTATATACTCCACTGATTTGAAGAAAGATACTTCAAAATACCTAAATCGGGTATTTTCTCTCCTGCTAGTGCATCACCCGCACACTGCCCCTTTCTCTCTCTTCTGTGCGGCCTGTCTCCCTTGCACGTCACCTCCTCTGCTACCTCATACGGCCGCCATCTCTGCATCTTATGGCCGTCGTTGGCCTTCCCAGCGTCACCTCCTCACCAATGTCACCATCGCAGGTCTACCGAGTGCTCCTCCCTTCTACGCCACTCAGCCACCGCCCGTGCCGACCACTGCTGCACTACCCTCCTGCACCACTCGGCCTCCCTCCTCTCTCTTTCTTTCCCTGTCATTCTTCTTCTTCCTTTGTCACACTATTTACCAGCGGGTGAAACTCTCCTCCTTCCCCTCTTCTCTCTCTCCTCCTTTCCTCTCTTTGCTTCTTTTCTCCCCCTCTCCCCGACACCCACCACCTCTTTTATTATTATTATTATTATTATTATTATTATTGTTATTATTATTATTATTGTTATTGTTGTTGTTGTTATTATTATTATTATATTTTTATTTTTTTTATCTCATAATTCAAATTAATACTCGGATGACAATACGGGTGTACCTCGGGCACCGACTTAACTGATCAATATATCCTTTAAAATTTGATAATATTTAATTAATTTTTACCACATTCGAATTATTCAAAATCATAATTAATATTAAAATAATCCAAACGAGGATTCGGGATATTACAAACAATATTGAATAACCAATTCGGATATTAGACTTTCCATATGAAGCCCGCATCAAGTAGCTTTTTAACTTCTTCTCTCATAGCTATGAGTTTCTCTATGGAATAATTTTTTCGTTTTTGTCAGATAGATTTATGCCCTGAGATCATACACAATTTGTGGACCACCACTTCAATTGGTATCCCTATCATATCCACTAGTATCCATGCTAACACGTCTCAATTTTGTCAAAGGAAACACATCAGTTGCTGTCATAATTGATCTAGAGGGGAGTTTCTGACTTGCATGTATTTTTTGGGTTCATTCGAGTCCAGTGGAATTTGTATGGTTGATTTGTCGAATTAACTTTATTGCATGGTTATTTCATCTCGGAAATCAAATTCCTCTATTAGTTGACTCGAAGCCATCTAGCCTATCTAGGCATGATAGTAGGTTTGGTTGATAACTCGATCACCCAATACTTTTCTGACCCCACATAGGTTCATGAATTTTATTTTTAAGTAGGGTATTGATGTCACTGCCCCGAAAGCTATTATGTAGGGTTAACTCAATTTCACATTGTAAACTGAGGACAGATCCACTATTAATAATGTCAGCATTGAAAAAGTTATTTTCAGATGTGTCCTCAATATAACTTTTAATTAGATGGTTCCTTAGATAGGGACGGGTTTATTGTCTAGCCCATATATAGAACCCTCGACCAGCTTTATCTAGCTTCTTTTGAATCCGAACTTAAAAAAATATCAAAATAAAATAAAATTTGAGAATTTTTGTTATCAAAAAATATTTATTTTAACTAGTAATCGATAGTACTGCCTGAAATAAGTACAGATATAACAAGAGGATTAGAATCGAAAGTTATTATATTAGTCATATTATCATTCCTATTCCTAGTTTTTTTCTCTTACTGTTGGAAGTCTCTCCAGGATGGCCTGAAACTTCAAATCTGAGTGGCCTAGCCAATATCATGCTTACCACTCTCGCGGCCACCTGGTTATGAGGTTGTTCCTATGGTTCCATCCCATCATTGCTTGTATTATCGAGAGTGAGTCCTAAGTCATTTACATATTTGTTGAGGTATCCTTTTTGAATAATGACTTCAATTTCCTTTTGCAAAGTCCATTAGTCATCGGTATTGTGACCCAGAGATTGATAGTAAAAGTAATATTTTGACTGGTCCCCTCTTTCTAGGTTCTTCACCAACTTTGGCCACTTTAGAAATTTCTCATTTCGAATCTACATTAATGCATTTGTCAATATATCATTTAAAGGGGTGAAGTTCAATGACTTATACTCCCTTTTGACACTTGGGTCTATCCTTCATTGATACCTGAAATCTCTGGTGAAGGAATTATTGTTACTTCTCTTCTTTCCTCCGGTGGGTCCTGAGTGATGGTCCACACGCACTGATCTTTTCGCCTCATTAGCCTTGCCCACGGCAATGTATGCTCGGATGATGATCTCCACCTTAAGAAAAGTTTTGGACTCTTGTTGGACCAAATATTTAAAAAATTCATTCAATTATACAGTCGCCATGAAATAATACAACTTCACTTCATCAATAAGTTTCAATATTCTTCGAATTTTTGCATTAAATTAGGCCAAAAAACACTTTAGATTTTCATTTGGACCTTACCGAATGTGGATAAGGTGCCATGGCTGTTTTTTTCCCCTCCTACTAGAGGCCAACTACGATAGGATTCTATTGGTCGGTTCCTGAAAAGATCCAAATTGAATCTAGTGCTAGTTGATAAAACCAAATTCATACATCTCCTTTCAGGGTTAACGAGAAGAAGAGACATAAGGCAAGATTATTTAAGCCCTAAAATCCCAATTAAATTCGAAAATGATCCAAATGGTCCAAGGGACCAGAATTTTTGTCATAGGGTTCCAAAATCGGTATTTTAAATTTGAAAGATAGCCGATACGTCCTGATCTCCCTTGTAAATGAGGATTTACCTAGGTCATCCAAATGTTTGATTGTGTTTCCTTGAAACAGTTGGTGTTTTATTTTAATGATTCTATCCTCCACCTAGGAGGTGGAGGCGTTCCTCTTTGTATTGAGGAATGTTCTCAATTCTGAGTGATTTGTGAAAATATGAGGAACCTACTGGCTTAGAGCATTTCTCGGGATGAAGTCTCATCTCAAACCAAAGGTCTTCCTTTGTCTCGAGAATAGCGTGGATTTTCCAGTTAGAGCTTTTTTCCCGGGCTTCAAAGTTAAGCCAACCTTCATGTCAAGTTAGGATTCTTTCATTCGGGTTTTCTCAAACTTCTGAGTTCTCAGGTTGTGAGGTTACACCTTGTGAAGGAAGCTTTTTTCTTTGGTTCTTCTTCTAAAAGGGAAGACTTGTGAATTTGGGATTGGAGCTCCTAATGGGTATCCCTCCAATCTATTATAGAGATATTTAAGTATCTTAGACATGGGGCCGACCTGGGCCGTGAGCGTCTCAACGTTTATAGTAGTGGGCGGGTGAGCATCCTCGCAACTCACACTGTCGGGTCATCATCATGAAAAATGATGTACTTGGGTAAATCTGATTGGACACTAGTGTTAACCATACTTGCTTTATTGTACTACCATGAAATGATCTTTCTTGTTGATCAGAACGGATAATTTTATTACGTTTTCGTAGACGGTGCCAATGATATATTTTAAAAATTTGGATTGATATACAAATCAGGGAGTCATTTTGTCTTGCTTAAATCTCCGAATAATAGCAAATTCGATCTTCATAATTTTAAATTTAAATATTACATATCACAATAGAATAAACTAAATGTAAGATATATACGGGACTTGTTCTTCGATATATACTCTGATATTCAAGGCATTAATCTTTTTTTTTTTCAAATTGGAAAGATTATATGAAAGTAAACACAGAAATTTAAAGAAGATAGTGATGAATGTGGATCTTGAGGGTAATGTTCCTTTTTGTGCACTCAAATGATTGAGTATTTTTCTTCTCCTTTTTCCTCTTTTTGCTTACGAGGAAACGTATTTATAATATGAGATCTTACTCAACCGATCAACGTTTGAATTCTTTGCATGTGTCTTGAGCAACTTCAGATTAATTATGGAAAAACGTTATTTTTGGTAAGTAACTGCTATCCCAATTTAATAATGAAGCTGTTTGGCCAATAATGATAACATCACTCAACCGTTTCTTAAATCGAGTCATTAATTGACCAATAATTATTCTTTAATTTTTTTTTATTTTTAGGTAACTAATCAATCGACTTAAGTTTTTTAATTAATACCTCTAAAAGTTACTATTTAACAAATTAAATTTGATTTCATCACTTCTCTGTCTGAGCTATTAGGTTTTTGGACCTTAATCAATGCTTGTGTTGGACTGATTGCGCTGGAGTATCTTAGATCTTATTAATCATAATTAAAATTTACCAAAAATCAAAATAACTTGTAAAAATATTTTCATTAATATTAAAAAAATATTTAAAAAATATCTGGACCGCTTATCTATTAAAAAATAATAAGAACTTGTTCAACCGTTGCAGAACTATCACACCCTCAAATCGCTGCTGCCAACTGCATCTGCCCATCTTCAGATTGATTGATTTGTATAATAATTTAAATTTTTTTATACTCATGATTATGAAAAAAAAAATTATTTGAAAAATATTTTTATTTAATAATATATTACTTAAATAAAAGAAATCGATTTTTAGATAAAAAATAAGAATTGAAAGTATCAGAAGTACTGGTTTTATTTCAGTTGCTACCCACAAAATTGAAGTCTACTTCTACGTATGCTGTCGCCATTAAAAGAGATTGGAAAAACCCTAACGAAAACTCTCACTATTTGACAATCCGATTAAGAGATCGAAGTCCTACGCGTAGAAAATGGCGATTTGACATTTTCATGGTTAGCAGAGTCAGCACTTTCCGGCGAATCAGAGCCGCTAGTCTCACCGCCTCCACTGCTGCCAGACCAAAGCTTTGCAAAAATCTTCTTAAACATCAGCAAACCCTTCATTTTAGTCTTTTCCGTATCATTTCCGTCACTCCCCTTTCCGATAGCCGATCTGAGAGCCGCTAACTCACTCTTCAGGGCCCTGAGCTCCCCAGCGGTAGCCACGGCGTCCCAATCTTCATCGACGTTAGTGGTCCTCGAGCTGCCGCCTTTCAGGTCCTTGATGCTTTGGGGGAGTTCAGGAGTAGTGGCGCCATGCGCTGCGGCAGCTCGAACCTGTTCGAAAAAGAGTACCTGAGCTATCACCCGGAGAGGGAATCTCTCGTTTTGAACAGCATGTATGCAAGTATCTGCCGACAGCTTCTTGCAATCCATGAGTCTGCATATCCACTTCCTCTCGCTCTTGCTGATCCCCGGATGCTCCTGCATCAGAATACGCAGCCAGTTCGAGAAATCGGAATTTGGCCGGCCGAGGATGGGAAAAATTAGATGCTCATCATTAGGTGATAAGGTAATTCGGTGCAACAAACTCCCACATCGTGGGATCCAAGAGATTAGATTAGCATACTCATTCTCAATCAATTTTTTTGTTGAATCCTTTTAAAGATGATTCAAGAGTTAACGCAGAACTTAAACCAACTAATTACCTTCAGGTACACGTCGATCGCCCGGTACAGGCCATCATGAGCAGCTCTTGAAATGCCAGAGACCGTCTCAGCAAGTTCGACAAACTTCGATACCATCAAATTAGGATCCCGGGCAATTTCCGCAAGGTATGCATCAATCATATTTGCCACCATCAGCTTGGAAGCTTCTGATGATATCCATGGCTGTAGCTCCACAGCATAATCTCCCTCCATTGATACAATTTCAGGATTCTGATCCCAAGCCAGAAACTCAAGCACTATCTTCTTCACAGTATCGACATCATACATCATAGTTTCTCCTTCTGGAGCCCTTATTAGAAGATCATTCACAGTTGCATCCTCAAGCTGCTGTGCTATCTTCTTCATAAGCTCGCACTTTGATTGCTCACCGCAATCCACTGAAACAGCTGCTTTCAACAACTTAAGCATGAAACTGCAGGAAACGCTACCTTTCTCAGTGGGCAGAAGCCAGATAATTTCATTGACAATCGATCGATATTCAGCCATATTATTAAACGGGATCTTACTCCTGCTAAGGGTTGGTAATTTTCGATAAGCATAAACTTTTAAAGCTTCTCCGATCAATCCACTAGAAAGTTTTCCTTTCTCTTTGATGCTAGCTATAACCAGCTTATACAAATCAATGTCCAGCTCACACAATTCCTCGACCCACCAGTCCTTCGGCACTGCTTCAGAGCTTGTAACACCATTTTTCGAGGACGGATAGTTTCCATTTTCGTTGGAAAAGCGGGGAAGCTTTTTCTGGATACAAGTGTAGGACCAGTCGACCTTAGAGCTATCAACCGAGGCTCTGGAAGCAATGGAATCGACACAGCGGCTAACTAGTTTCAGCTCCTCGGACCATGGGTGCATATACTTTGTGCTTTGAAGGGCAATGATAGTGTCCTTCCAGCTGCGGAAAATGCTGGAGTTGAGGAATACATCGATCTTGTATACAAGGTTCCCTTTCTCGATCGTCTCGTGCATCCCAAGGTACTCGGCTGCACATCGAGCAGCAACGACATTGTGAGCATTCAGGGTAACTGCAATCCCATAACAGAACTTGACACATATTTCGAAGGCAGCAGGACCACCAGGAATGTCGGTAATGCATACTTCATCGCCGTTTTCTTCACTTGTACTTGCAACCAATTTTTGCAGGTGAGAACTCTTGGAGAGAAGAGGAAACTGCAAGGACACAGCAATTGTTTCCTGTTGGGCCTTTTCCAATAAAAAAGTGCCGTATCCAACACACTAACAATATTTTTTAAACTCGCACGTATCTCTAACGATAATATAAATATTAAATAATATGTATAAATATTATATTTTTTAATACTAATATTTTTCTATATCATAGCATTATCACTATATATTACTATATAGACAATATGTTTGGTATATCAATTGATATACTTGATATTTAAACAATATATATGTCAATATAATCTTATTAGTTTAATATTTTTAGAAATCTTTTTTTTTTATAATATATTTGATATAAATATAAATTATCTGATATGTTTAATACTAATATGATCATAACCGATAATAACATCAATTCCGATATTTTTATCCGTAGTTCCTAAAACATGAGGCATATTTCATGGGTTTTGGAGGATTAGATGTACACAATTTTCTGCACTTTTAGAGAACCAGTATGCTCCACCTCAAGAAAAGGAAAGGAAGACAGAAGAATCCAACTACATAAAGTATCATTATTAGTATTGGAAAATGATTTAGAGACCCTCTTTGGACACAATTAGATGACGTAGCATTTTATTTATCTATCTATACTAACGGGTTTATACAGCAATAGTTGATGTACACTCTCCTGATACCCTAAACTGTGCAGGGTAACTCCACTTGACAACAAGTGTTCATATAAATGGAACTAGTACATTTTAATGTATTGTCATAGTTTTAATGTTTAAGTTATTAAGATAATATTTTTGATACATGGGAGAAATGGCCACATAATGTCTAAAGGAGGAGCCATGTTACGGCTGATGAAACTCATACCTTGTGCAAATAAAACTTCACATCTCCAACGCTGACAACAATGTCAGTCATCAGCTCAGTTGCCACATACCTAAGCAGTTCCAAGGTACTAGTGTTAAACGTCCTCAAATAATGAAAAAAAAAATTCCTTTCTCCAGAAACAATATAAGAAACACAAACACCACAGTGCAACTAAACATAATACAGGCACATCCAAGTATTATTACACATGAGGTCCTAGCATTGTCATAAGGAAAACTTTTCCCCTGATACTTAAAACAAAACATAGTCATGATGTGCAAGAGCCACGGAACAAGTCCTAGATTGTTTTTCCTTATGTCAACCCTGCATACTCAAAAGAGAAGGCTGGTTACAACCATTTGATTCTTGTTTCTCTCTCTCTTGGTTTTGTGACATCAGACACAGTAGTATAAAAAAATCCAATGTAATCCGCGCATTCTAATAAGATAAGACAAGGGGGAGATTTTTAGATGGCTTGGGCACTTTAGACATGGGTTCATACTCCACAATTTTTCAATGTGTTGTTATACCTCGTTAGCAGAAACAGAGAAGGCCAAGCATGCCCACTAAACAAGCCATAAAATGCGCTAACTACTATAAAAAGGGTGGTTTTTAGTCAGAAACCCGAGCCCAACTTGTTACAAACCAGAAGTGTCACCGGGCACTACTTTACTAATATAAGAGAAAAGAGATAGCGGGTAGAAAGCAATCTTTTTAACCAGCCAACCTGTCAAGTTCAACGTAATACTATCTTTGGCCAAGATACCTCAACCCCAAACACAAAGAAGGCCAACATTCTAGTAAACAAGACATGAAAAGGGTATTATGAACAGCTGATTGTAAGTATGAAAAAATGAGTTGACTACTGGAAAAGTGATTTCCAACAAGAAATCCAGGCCCAACTTGTAGCAAATAAAAAGTATCACTTGAGCATACTCTGCTAATATGAGAGAAAAAAGAGAGCCACACTTTTATGGACTTTATAGTAAGATATATTTTTCAACACAATTGTTACATAAGAAAAAAACTGTTGGGGTTCCATTCGAACACAAATTACTTGGCACAACTAAATAAAATCTGAATCATTCATCAAATGTCAACCATTAAATTTATAAGTACAAGAAATACAATAATATACAATATTTTTAATGTAAAAACTCATTTTAATTAAGAAAAAAATTACGGGACAAATTCTGAACAAATTTATTATAATAATAGTATTGGTTATAAATAACCCTCTCTAAAATCTCTTCACTACAATTTTGAGTGAAGAATGGTTGATTACAACCCCCTCAACACACATAATAACTCACAAGAAAAAGTATAACGAAAAATAAAAACAATTAAACGAAACACGTCCTATAAATCTATTCTATAATAACGTACCCGATCTTGATAAAAAACAAAACTCAAATCGGATCTCAATCGGATATCGAACTATTAATGTCACTCTCTTGTGGTGTTTGTGTCTACGAACTTGTGGAGACAACTGCACACGGACGTTTGGAGAAATCCGAAAACGTTTGTCCTCTGGGTAGCTGGAAGCATTGGATGAGGACTATTGAGGAAGAGCAGTGGCTGAAGGATTCGTCTGGGAACAATTGCCCGAGAAGTTGCGGAAATAGTGGACAATGACTCATCAAAGGCGTCATGTCCGAGAGGTCGCCGAGGACATGGACGAGGACTCTGAAGCCTAGGCGTTGATTTCCTCAATAAGCTTGCTGTAGACGCATGTTACAGGTGGGCAGGCGGCTACAACTTTCAAGGTGTTAGGCCTGCAATCTTGGCACGCCGGGCGTGCGCCTGCCATGGCAGGCCTAAGGGGCATAATCCTGCCGCCCTACTGGCAGTAGGGTGGCTGGCTGGACCTAGGGCTCTTGTGCCAATATATATGGGCTGCCGGTAGAGCCAAAGACAGAGAGAGAGTGCAAGCAAGATTGAGAGAGTAATCTTGAGAGAGCAAAAGGGCTATTATGAAAGAGAAAAAGAGTGCACCACCGTTGAGAGAATGGAGAAAGAGAAGAATAGAGTGAAAAGAAAAAGGAGTGTTTTTCTTGGTTTGCTCTGGAGAGTTTTTCTCTTTAACTTCTCGGGTGTGTAGTGGATACTCCATTTTGGAGGTTTGTAACTTATTTCGCATAGTGGATTTGCTGTGGCTCTGCTCCCGTGGTTTCTCCATTCGGTTCCAGAAGGATTTCCACGTTAAATCTCGTGTGTTTCTCTCGGTTTTCTGTCCTTCCTTGTTGATTGTCCGTCCGAGCGCTGTCCTTCTGTCCGAGTGTTTTGTCCTCTCGGTCGCTGCGCTCAGGTGTATTCTGTCCGAACGCCCGTTTGCCCCCAACACGAACCTCTTTCTTTTCAATCTCTCTGCGACACTCCTTATATGAGAAATAATTTTCGGATTACATTAAAATTGCGTCAGGTGCAATTTGATACCAGGCACGACGCATGAGCGCTCTCTCGAGCTTGCCTCAGGTGATCCCCAATCTAGAATTGGTGTATAGGTATGAATCAGGCGCTTGTTATGTGCCAATTTACTGATCTTCGACCAATCCTCGTCGACCCTTATATAAATATCGTGTAACATTTTAGTATCTTTTGCCGCTTTAATAATCCTTTATTTGTTATAATACCTACAAGGAAATGATCAAAATCTAAAAAAACAATCCTTCTAACTAGCCAACCTTCAAAATTGAACACAATACTAACTTTGTCCACGATAACTCTTCAGTAGGCATAAAGAAAGCCAAGCGTGCCCAGTAAACAAGACAAAAAGACCGAAAGATTAAAAAATGCTTACCTCAATTTTTAAGTATTTCAACAAAGCATTACCTATTGTATTAAAAAGAAAAAAAGATAAAACCTTACTAAAGAGTCACGAGGCCTCCGAAGAAATTATGGATTACGACTGAGAATAGAGTACTTCCACTCAAGTTTTCTTGTCCCCTTATTCCCTATTTCAATATAGCACGAAGAATCATGTACTTTTCTTTCATTTAAACAACTGATGAGCGAACACAAGGACTCGCATTGGGACTCTTGAAATAGAACTAGAAATTACCTTTAATTTCTAACCCTAAACAATTGGAAGTGGAAAGTGGAAAGTGGGAAGTGGGAAGTGTTTCAATGATAAAAGTGACAATACTAATTTATTAAACAAATTGTCAACCACCAGCAAGCAAATAAAACACGAAACAAATCAAGAAAAAAAGGGGCAATAATCTTCTTTTGCCTCAAGATCTCACCTGATAATCTTCCCGTTTGACTGAAGAGTATCCTTCTTTGATCCAATCTTCATGAACTTCATCTTCTCCAACAACAATCCACTTTTGCTTATCCTTTTAGCCCTAGATGAAAACGCCTCCGGATATCAATAATCCCACGGCAACGACAACGAACCCACAATCATCAAACAAAACCACCAATCGAGAAGAAAATTTCATGAAAATGGAAATGAAAAATACTCCACGGCGTGGAAGAAGCCAGATTTCTGAATTTAACCAGATTTCTGGTTTCAAGGCAATGTCGAAGGATCTCATAAATAGGGGAAGGATACATTCGGTGAACGTGAGCGATTATTGACAGAAGTAGAAGCAAATTGAACTGTGCAGTTTTTTTAATGGAGGATTCCCTTGAATGGAATGAGAGAAACAGTAGAATCTGTTTACCAGGTCGGCGACAAAGACCACTGACCACGGGCCGAACCACTAATCCCAGGGGACATAGCCAACTGACCCGACCCAATAAAATAATTTCCATTGTCAGCGACACCCACAAGCAACTGACACCACCCAGAACCACCCCCATCCGCCACCCTTCTGATACATCTTTATCTTTCTAGCTCTCTAAGCATTAAGGAGATATCTCCCTGTAACATAATGGTTAATGGAAGTACAATGGGAAGGATATGATGCATGTAGCTATCCTAGATTTAATTTAAGAGATTATTTGTTGAGCTATTAAATATCATAATCCATAATTTATATACAATAAATTAAAATAAAATTTTAAATATTGAAGACTAATTTTTTAAATTATCTTTTAATACTTTAACCGGTTAAATTTTAACTAAATTGGATAACGAGAAAGATGGGATAAAAGATAAATTTATGAAAGATAATATTAAGTACCTGAAGATTTTTATGAGATAGAAATTATCTAGAAGATATACTTTGAACATTTTAAAAACACAATATTAAGTATTACAAAATTTGTATTTTTATAGTTGAACATATGAGCATACAATGGCTTGGGCTAAGGATGTCAATTCTGCTATTTATAGGAGCTTCTGTAGACCTTTTTTTTTTTTTTTCTATCTTTTTACGTGATTATTTTATGAGTAAGTTATTTTTTTGGTTGAATGACCACTTGCCCCCACTAACTCCTTAAGGTGTCTTTTCCCTTAGCAATAAATGGTTATTTCTTTGCAAACGAGGGGTCGTTGGCTACTTAATTGCTTCTCAATAAGCCTCTAGGGTTCTTCCACATTAGCACGCTCCCACAACTCCCTAAGGATAAATGTGACGATTTACCATGGCCGTGCCATACCATTACGTCACAATTTCCTAATCTCCATGGTCAAAAATTATAATTATAAAACTTATAGATTTTACAGATTTTTTTAGAATAATTGTTAGTTTTTAGAACAATTGTTAGTTTATAGAAATTATTTCTCAAATGATGTACTTAGTTGATAATTAATGTTATCTTATTGATGACATGTACTTCCTTAACCCTAGTAGATTTGGCCTTTTAGCTTGTGTAAGGCCGATCTGATAATTTAAAATTTTGATAAACTAATCAGTCAGATATCATATATTTTTTAATTAGACGGTAACTTCACACAATAAATTACTATTACGATTATCCCTCCTGTCACACCTCTTTAAAGAAAACGTTCTCTAATATGATGTTTTTTTGATGATATGGACTCGCAACTTTATCTTTGTAATTCATTTAGTGGTTTCAATTTTATATTTTTTGTGGGCCGTAGTTAATTTTTTTATGTAATATTTTAATTTTATATAAATAGGTTAACTTATTTGTATTTAATTTTAGATACACGTTATTTTTAATTAATGCTATATTTTTAAATATTTGCTTGTAATATTTAAGTATAAATACTTAAATATAAAAATATATAAAATATTAAAAAATATTTTAAAACTAGGATACTCTTCCTGTCTAATTTGTAATGAGTGTAGGGAAAATTTTTGTTCAAAATTTTTTCAATTTTGTTCAATTTTTAATTTTATTTTAATAATTTTTATATTTAAAAAATAGTTAAAATCGACCAAACTTTCATTTTTTACCGTAATGTGTATGATGACACCTTAGGAACATAACAATAAAGATCAACTTTAAGTGTCTTTATATTAAATGTCACAATAATTAATATTCAATCGAATTAATGCCAAAATAAAAATAAACAATAATTTTTTTTTAAAAAATGCATATTTTTAATACCTTTTCCTGTTATAAAGTATTGCCTTTGAAAATTAATATTATAGTATTAAATAAGGTATATTAAGTGGCTATGACCTATTTATTTAGACTATTTGTTTGTAAACAGGCAATATTAATATGGCACATTTATAAGCAGTCATGCCAAGCACAGCTAGAGGCTTCAAAGTTCTAACTTAATACGGTTCACAAATCACGATGTGTTAGGATAGAACATGCTTATAAGTCATAATGTGTCACTCATATATTAAAAAATAATATATATATATATATATATTAAAAATAAAATTATTTTTGATCATATTTCCTTGCTAGTGCTCTCCCTCCCCCAAACCCTATCCCAAATGAACTATGCCTGACAGAGTCCAATCGTGCCATGGGCTAACACATTTTGTGGACTGCCTACTATACGATCTAATATAATTTAAAATGTTAGATAATACTATATATAACTTAATATTATTTTATTACATGTCGAGTTGTATTATGGCCGGTCCAATTATTTAACACGTTGAGATTTAATAGGAATGCATGACTAATGAAATATCAATAACAATTATTTAAAAAAAGGGTTGAAATGCAACTTTAAATATCAATTCACATGCTTTGAAGGGCTCTTGTAATAATTAAAATGTATTACTTATCAAAAATAATAATTAAATGGTGCGGTTATAAAATTTAATGAATGGTTCGTACACAATGGGATTGTGAAAATCATCCGCAACACAGAACAGCATCTCTCGATACCAGTGGAAGGAGACATCAAGATCAGCATCTATTGGGAGGGGTTTAAATAATACCAATTGTACAAGGAGATCACGTCAGCATAGCAACGCTTAATGTATATTTTGTTTTTATAATTGTTTTATAAATTTATAAAAAATATTAAATCTATATATATAATTGAAGATATTCTTTAAGCATTTCTCGTATATATTTATATAATTTGATAAGGATGCGATAATATTAAATATTTAATTATATTACTTAAATAAAATAAAGTTACTTTATAATATGGAGCTCTCTCTTTATCATCTCAAGCCAGATGTAACAAAGGATGAGTCATTTTTTCTTCTTGCAAACCACAACAGCGCCTAGCGCCCAAAATACTAAAGCAAATTTTTCTTTCGGGGTAAAACGACGCGTAAAAAAGAGCTGGCTGGTTAAACAATCGATTCCTTCGTGAACAAAGTTTAGAATCAACGAGAGTTTGTAGAACAAAGAGAGTGTACAATTGGGATTCGTAAAGAACTCCAATTTTTTTTCGTAACGAGGAAGAGATAGAATTGAGTTCTTCACAAAGTTCAAGATAAAGGAATAAAAAAGAGTTTCTTTATGGCCTCCTCATTTTGAGACATTATCGCTTTGGGATCGAGAGTGTACAATTGGGATTCGTGAAGAACTTCAGTTTTTTTCGTAACGAGGAAGAGATAGAATTGAGTTCTTCACGAAATTCAAGACAAAGGAATAAAAAAGAGTCTCTCTATGGCCTCCTCATCTTAAGACATTTTATAACTTTGGGATCGACCCCGGTAACAAATAAGAAATCCATAAAAACTTGGGATTCGACACCATAATAAAGTACTACCCTCTTGATTAGACCATGTTCCTGAGATTTAATAAAAGAAAGGTGCATTAGCGGTAAATACCTAATAAATATACACGGTATTGAGTGTATTGAATGGTACACCTAATACATATACACGGTATTAGAACGGCCATTATTTGCTCCAAGCAATTTTGCTGCTTTCCTGAGTCTTTATTGGAATCCCTCGTAATTTTTTTGGATCTATAGATAACTGTCTCATCTTGATTATCCATTTCTTTGAGGATTCTTTTTCAATTGCTTTTAGTTTCCTTTCTGAGGATTTTTTTCCTGTAACTTACTTGACCTTTATGTTTGTTGGATGACATCATAAATGAATTTAAGCTGGATTTGCTGCTTTTGCAACTTGCTAGCTTTTAGCCCAAATCCCCTTGAAAAAGGATAGCCCCTTAAGTTAAGATCTTATCGTGATGTTTTCTGGCTTCTAATAAAGTCTTTCCCTTGAAATGCTCATTAAATGTCATTCCTTTTTCCTATATTGTACTTGTATTATTTTGGATATGATTCAAACAAATATACTCCAACCTGACATAAATTAAAGCGAATAAGCTAGGCATTAAACCGGTTTCTGAAGATCCCCACTAGTACTTCAACCAATTAAACGGGTGATTGAGTGACCGAAAGTATAGAGGGTCGAGACAATTGATGACCCAATAAAATAATAAGCAATACATTTAATCATGACAAACGGTTATATATAATTGATGGATGATTAGCCATATTTAAGTAAGTAGTAATGACCCAATAAATGCTAAATGTTTATTGTTGGACTGTTATAAATGTAATATAAGAAATGATGGCGTAACTATTATAACAGTTGGTAATAAATGCAACGTAACATCTTCAATAATTTCGGACAGACGTATTAATTGGTGCTTAGGCTACAAATACAAACCCTCAATTATAAATAGAGATAGGACATACTCTACCATACAAACCCTCAGTTTACTATACGTAGGATTAAAATTTACTGTTATGAAAACCATAACCAGCTCCTTCCCAATCAACCAAAGGTTTTGCTAATTCATACGATAAATTGGATCCTAAAAATGTATCAAATAATAATATAAAATTACTAGTATAATTAAAGTGTAATAGATCACATTAATCTTATCGAGCATATCTTTGGTTGAATATGATGAAGGGGTAAGCAGCTTTCATAATATATCTTTATAGGTAAAATTACCAGCATATTCGTATATTTTCAATGTGTGTTATTATTATTTTTGATTTAATTAAAATTTATCTTTACTTTCAATTAAATTTATTTTGATTCTGCACTAAAATTTAATACAAAAAAAAAGAGGCCATATATATAAGAACAAATGAGATATAAAATTAGTTGAATAACTTTTATAAAATGTATAAAATCGATGATGTAAAAAAAAAAAATCAAAGGTTAAAATATTCTACTTATTACTATTTTAATATTAAGTAATTTATTTATTCAATATAAGCTCCAGTTCTGTGTTCTTTCCCGCCTCTAGCAGTGGCCCATTTTCGCCGGCCTATTCTGTTTAATTTGGCCCAATTCTGTTTAATTTGGCCCAGTTAGAAATGGCCCATTAATCAGACTTCTCATATAGAGGAGACCATATTATTTTCGTGTCATATCAAGTCATGAGTATAATAGGATTATGAGTTGCCACCAACTTCAATGGCATGTTTAGTTGATGCATATAAAAATTTTATTTTTATATTATTACTAGTAAAATATTTATTCTTATATTTATTTTTTTTACACTGAATAATTATTCCCGTTTGAAGGAATAAATATTCCTCAAATTCAATGAATAAGAAAGCTAACATTTTATAGGTAATTTTTATTCCTTATACATAGAAAATAACTATTCCTGTAATTAATAACATTTTACCCATCATCCTTTGATTCTTCATTCTAAACCTTGGCTAATTTCTTATTCATTTTTCATCTCTCAGCTGCTCGTCATTCTTTCCTTTTCCAATTCGATGTTATCCAAATTTGAGACTACCACCCTTTTGCAAAAATTTTTCCCGTACAGCGATGAGTCCGAATGCCAAGATGGGTTTAACTCGAATTGTAACCCATATTACTCCGACCAGTTCTGAATATATGAGTTCAAGGTCCATTACTATATCCACAACCATAGCCACAATTGAATCAATTGCCCATTCGCTCACCCCGGCAAAAAGTCCTGACGGCATGACCTATAAAAGTACAACTACTCTGATATCGTGTGTCCGGAGTACCGCCAAAGCAATTACAGTAGAGGAGACTATTGCGAGTCCTTATATGGGATATTTAAATGCTGACTCCACGCCACACGGTATTGTACAGAGGAATGTAAAGATTGAAAAACCTATAAGCGAAAGGTCTATTTTTTTGTCCACTCTCCTTGTGAGTTGAGGATTTTACCTTCACAGTAAGAAGGTTTCAAAAGCTATGTAGAAGGAAACAAGTACTAGAATTCTACTATATATAATAATAGTAGCCATTATTACAGGTATTGTTCATACATTTCGATCTCTAAAAACTTTTTCCTTAAATAATGGTAAATTAGTCATTAGTATAAATCCTCACTATATTCCTCATATTATTATTATATATCAAATATTAGAATATTAATTATCAATATATTCATAATTATTTCAAATAAATAACCAAATATAAAAATATAAATTTTTAACACCATTCCCATCATATTTTATTATCTGAGAATAATTAATCTATTTTTACCTAATACGTCCCTGGATCCGGGTTATTATTTGGTTTAGGGAGCTGCTCAATCTTTTATGTCGGGTTGAATTAGAGCCGATCCGATCCTCATCTCTTTGAATTTGGATTCTACACAATACAACTAAAAATAAGAGGTTAGATAATTGACAAGATTCACTTTCTGATATATCTTTCGACGCTCAAATCAGTAATCTTTCTTAGAAGATGAAGGATGCAAGAATGAAATATATGAGAAACAATGCAAGAAAGGGGGTTGCTCGAGTTTAATTCGGAGGTTGCGCTCATTATAAAGCGGCTTTTGTGGTGGTGCGCTCGTGGAGAACAACTTTAGCGTCATAGAGGCAAGAATTACAAAGGAATTCTCGGGAAGCTCAATAGATATAGAGAGAGAGAGCTCTCGAGAGCAGCATTCGAGGGCTTGTTTGATTGGGTATGTGAGTATTGATGTGTGCATACATTTAGAGTTTGTCCCAATGACTTCTTATATTCTTTAGACTTTCTCAGCCTTACTTGGGCGGTAAGGCTGGCGCCAGCTGCCCGACGCAGATTTGGCGGGCTGGCGTGAAGATTATAAGTGCTTATTTAGGCAACCGTAATCAGATGAAGGGAATTCATTCCTCCTTACGCTGAGTTGGAAGTTGTCATTTTCAAAAATATCACAATTTGGGGTAATATTCGTAGCTCTGGCTAATTATGGCAGGCGATCTACAAGACTGGTGATATGGGCCATTCAAATTGGCCTGTAGATGGCTTGGTTTGTTCGGCCAACTCAGGCACTACTCTGATCAACGAAAGCGCTGATTGGCCTTTGGGCCTACATGTCGGATGTCTGTTGGGCAGATCGTCAAGTCCGTGGGCCTTTGTGTTGGGCTGGCCCCTTTCTTTTGTCTCCATCGTTACCTTATATCATTATAGTAATCAAATATATCGCAAGAGTTGAATAATTGAATCAATAGACCAAACGCTAACATAAATAAATAAATAAATAAATAATAAAATTTAATATGAATAACTCATTTAATAAATATTTAAAATTTATGTGGCATAATAAAACTGATTTAGCATGCTATTTTTTTAAAATATTGGCCAAATTTTAAATTTTAATAACAATTGGATTGATAAATGAGCTGTAAATGTGTTACTTTATAATCATATTAACCCATTATGTTTATTAATTATGTAGTATCATATTATTTTTGGGTTAATATGCCAATATAAAATATAATATAATTATTTTGTGTAATAAATGTCGATCCATTAATAATACAAACTATTAAATGTGAATTCAAATTTCTTATTTGGTTTCATCAGGGTGTTGTATTTTTATATTGTTTCTAATATTGCCACCCCTAGCCCAACATTTGCTTGCTGGTTTTATAACTTCATTTTAAAACTCAAGCAGGCATCATTTGAAGCATCACGAATGTAGAAAAATGTCAAATGATATATCTTTCTATATCAATTTATGTTATGCACCTTCTATTTTTTCTTTTTCTTTTTTTTTTACTTTTCAAATTTTATTTTCTATTTGATTTACTGTGTGGTTACTGTATGGTTGGAATCCAACCGATTAAGTTACTTTTTTTATTATATATTACACTGTGTAATGGAAATGAATAACAAG
Source organism: Nepenthes gracilis (assembly GCA_033239525.1). Lineage (NCBI taxonomy): Eukaryota > Viridiplantae > Streptophyta > Magnoliopsida > Caryophyllales > Nepenthaceae > Nepenthes > Nepenthes gracilis. Next base: position 13,385,827 of record BSYO01000016.1, on the reverse strand, counting down.
AGAAGTAATATTTCGTTTTTCATCATCTCTGCTATTTGCTATCTCTCTCTCTCTCTCATTGTCCTTCTTCTCCTGCCCCTTCTACTTCTCATCTGTTCCCTCTGCTTTTCTCTCTCACTGTCTATCCCTTCGGTCTATCTCTCTCTCTCTCTCTCGATGTGCCAAAACAACAGTAAACACTTCGGTCCTTTTCTCCATTTAGAGACCACGGTCCATTTCCCCTCTTTTATTTGATTTCCCTCTATCCCTCCTTTTTTCTCTATTTTTTTCTGCCAAACTCCCCTTTCCTTTTCCTTCATCGATTTCTTCATCGATCGCAGATCCACCACCGGCATGCACGTATCATTGGTACTTTCATTAAGATATGGCAGAAAAGCTGATAATCGAAGAACTGACGGCACTTGAAACTTCTATCGCTATGCTTGCAGACGCGGTGAAAGACTTCTAGAAGGTTACAGACGAACTCGTCGCTTAAACTTCCTCCGTGGCTTCCTCCATAGCACAAATCCAGTCATTTGTGGTTGAATTCAACCAATTGTGCACAAGACTTGAGCGAAACACTCTATTACCAGCGAATCCTTCACCATTCATGGTTGCTCCATCCATTACTTTTTATCCTCCACCTCAAACCATACCCCTATGCCTCACGATACCACCACCAGACAGACAAATCTCACCGTCCGAGTTATCGGCAACCATCGGCATGGTACATTTGGTAGATGACAAAGTGGATGCAAGCCGAGCGAGTCCTCCATCACCATCACAAACCCTACCTCTCCTTCCACATGCATAATCATCCGAGTCTGAGGAGGAAAACAGTAGTACTGAACTGGCTGAGAAGGCAAAGGAGACAGTGAAGTTATCGAGCATCGATAGTGGCGGATCTGATGTTTTGTCGAATCCTAAGGGACTACAACTTTTTCAGTACGTCGGAGTGAATCTGGAATGTTACAAGGCGATTGATATGTTTTCGATGCCAAAATCTAGCACCGTGAACCAGATGAGTTCAGGAAGCGGCGTCACTACTAGTGACGCTAAAAACTCAAAGAAGAAGGCTTGAGCTGGTGATTTAACATCAACATTCCATCACACGTTTTCCTTATTCGACATTGATGATAAGGTTCTCTTGATGAATAAGTCAATATTACACGCCTTTTATTTTTTCTTTTCTCTTTTTTCCTTCCCCAATTTTTATTTTTCTATTCGGTTATTGTGTGGTTACTGTATGGTTGGAATCCAACAGATTCAGTTACCTTTTTTATTATATATTGCATCGTGTAATGGGAATGAGTAACAAGAGAAGTAATATTTCATTTTCCCTCATCTCTGCTCTTTACTATCTCTCTCTCTCTGCCTCATTGTCCTTCTTCCCTAGCCCTTTCTGCTTCTCGTTTGTTCCCTCTGCTCTTCTCTCTAACCATCTGTCCCTTCGGTCTCTCTCTTGGTGTGCCAGAACAGCAATAGAGACCTCGATCCTTTTCTCCCTTTAGAGACCGCAGTCCATTTCCCCTCTGCTATTTGATTTCCCTCTATCCCTCCTTCTCTCTTTGTCTTCCTCTGCCGAACTCCCATTTTCTTTTCCTTTGTCGTTTTCTTCATCGATTGCAAGTCCACTGCCAATCTGCACTTATCAATTTATATATTTGTAGACATTTTTTAGATAAATAATATAATATATATTAATTTTTTATTTGTATTCCTGGAGTTTATTAATCCATATCTTTTACACAATTTTTATAACACTTAACGGACACAAAATCTCTTCATTCATTTATTATGATATCAAAACATTCATGATATCACCTAAGCCTTTTGAAATAAGACACAATACCTGTTGCCAAAATATTAAAACTAAATTAACATAAAATATCATGATGTATAACTTAAATTTGGATAATAATTTGAATAGAATCAAAATGAAGTGTCGAATATTTCATCTAAATCTTATATGCCACAACGTCAAACGAGTGATCAAAGGATATAGTACTCATTTTCAGATATATTTTTCAACATTTACATCAATAATTTTTTTAAAAAATTTAAAAAATGGTAAGATAAATGAGGATGCAAGAAAGTAAAAAAGTAGAGGAATTGGCTTCATAATTTGTGGAGTTTTAAATAAGAAGAGAGTTAGAACTCCCTAAATATAACACATATTCCCAAACTATATTAACTATTTATTTAATTTAATTAGTCAATTGAGATACTATTTCAATTTATTTGACTATTTGGCAAGATTAACCATTAGGTTTAATCAACTATTTGGCTATTTAGAACATCAATATTTACTATACTCATTAGGCCAATCACTCAACTGCTCAATAGTTCAGTCAAATCTCTTTTTGAAACGTACTTGACTTTTTTTATTGTGAGTTAATATCAATAATTCGACTGATTTAAATCTCCTTATAAATTTATTATTTACAGGCCCAGTATATTAATGGGTTAGGTCGCCCTAACCTTATTTTAGGTGATACATAATACATCTTTTTTATTTTGCTCAACTTTGTGGTCTTTTTTTTTTTCTATTTTTCAGATTTTCAGTGTTTTTGATGCCATATTTCCATTGGGATTTTTAATGAGGAATGATATGAAAGAAAATTTAAAAAAGGGTAAAAATAATAAAAATTGTCTCCCGGGTCGGACTCACACCTTAAGAGTGGGATCAATTGACCCCGCTTAAATAGATTATATAAATAAAGAATTATATACATATTTATTAATAATTTAGTTAAGATTTTTGATAAATTCTTCTGAATATCGTTCTTTGGCCCCGTAAATTTAATCTGTCCATTACTATAACTCCATTAAAAAAATTCCGAATCCGTCCTGTCCTAAGGTGCGGGACGATGGACTAATAAATATGTTTTTACTTGCCCTTTTTTAAAATAAATAATTAATTAATTAATTAAATAATTTTAGTGAGTTGTAGAGAAAGTGTTATATCGTTGCTTTTGAAGGATCATTCTGGAAAATGAAAAATGCAACACGTTCTCCTTGAGAGGCTGCTGGTCGTCTTCCAGAACGACGCGTCTGAAGCATCCTGTTTCTTTTTTATTATGCTCAACAGTTTGGCTTCAGATGCTGTGGCACTTATCGGAGCTGGCATTTGTCCTTTGTCTCGGTGGGGCTCGTGACTTGCACATGATGTTGCGGTGCATGTTAACGTGAGCTGTTTTTGTGGTGCTCGGTGCGAGTCAATTATGTGAGTTGTCTAAAACACTTTTTAGCAACGATTTGAAAGAGCCAAAGAAAAAAAAAGAGAAGTTTTTTAGGTAATTCTTAATAATATTATTTTTTTAGTTTCTCTCCATTTTCTCTCTTAATGAAACTTTGCTCAGTTTGTGATAAATTCATGGTAAATTTGAAGGTGGTTTGGAGAATTTGTTGTAATCAAACTCACTTATATTAAAAGTGATTTTTACCCTTTATACTATTAAGCGTTTTCATGAAGAGGTCATGTATTATTCTATAATTTAATCCGTAAATTATTATTATTATTTTAATTTTTGAGAATTTAGATAAATAATTTGATAATTGGTTATTATAGAGATCTGTTCTCGATTTTATATGCAATAAAGTTTTAATAAATTATTTATAACAGTTATTTGTATAAGTAATTTTATTACTTAGGAGGTTTTAAAAATTTCCACTCCCACGTGCCTTTCTCATTGTAGCGGTCTTTAAGATGACAGGATTCATAATTGAATTTTCATATCCTTTTGGTTTCCTAGCTTTTATTTTGTCACCTCTTTCTTGCATTTAGTTAATGCAATTTTGGTAAATTACCTTCAGATGATCTATTTATTTATTTGTATTTATACCTCTTATATATTATTAGGCATTTATTTTCTCACCAATAATTTTTTAAAACATAAATTAATTACTTATAAAAAAAAATAGATAATTTATTAATTTGTATTTTTTTTCCCTTGGATCTTATAAACTAGGAGATAAAAATCACACATAACTATTCATTTTGATTAAAGTCTTTTCATTTTTTAATAACTGCTCATATTTTTAATTGTAATAAGTTTATCACAATAATTTATATGGTTAAAATTGTATCAACATAATATAATAAGTCTGATCCATTTTATAATCTTAATTTTTTAAAATTATCATACTAAAATTCTCATTATTAAGAGTATAAAATACTCTAAAAACTTACAAAACTATCAACATAGAAAACGTATTATAAATATAATCGTTACCAAGTAAGTTTATTCTTTGCCTTCCCCTTATCAAGAGGTGCTACATATCCCTACAAGCTAAGTATCTTCCTTCCATTTGTCATATTCTTCTTCTCCTCTCGATCTGATCTTATCTTAATACTATAAAAGAACCACAAATATATATATTATTTATTTATTTATTTATTTTACACTCCAATTGGGACACTCAAGGGGAGGGTTACTTGGGAAAGAAGCAAACACAAGTAGTCTGTAAGAGCTACACGCACCATAGTTTACCATACCAAACTAAATGGGGACAAAATTGTTAAAGATATTTTCTTTAGTGAATTAGGCTAATTTCATTTTTTTTATTTGATTTAAAGTAATTTTATTAAAGGACATATTAATATTATAGATTACAATAATTAATCAAATCTTATTTTATAAGTTATTATATATCATTTGATAATTTAGGGTACTATTAAGTGATATGAGACTTTTTTAATATTATACAATTTTTTTAAAAAGAAATTAAAACGTTTGCAAGGTTCTCCCCCAAAAAAACAATAATATTGACTTTTTGTATTGAACTTTTTATAAGGCCGTGTTTGGATATTCTCTACTTTGATCGGACGGCTCAAATTCTGAACTTGAATTTTCCTTTCCACTTGCCTTAAGGGATTGTTCGTTCGCTGTTGCCGTACGAAAATGGAGATGCTTAAGCCCGAACACCGCTGTTTGGCTACGTATCAACTACGACACAAATGGGGAGAAATTACGTATATTTACGTTATGCAATGACTAAAGTACCCTCTATATGACCTGGCATTAGTTGGCTAATTAACTCAAACGAAAAATTATACCGTACATTAAAATACCATTTTTTTAGAAACTATAATTCAAATTAATTTATCGGAAATCTCTATAATTTTTTAAATAAAACTTTAAAGAAAATTTAGTTATATTAATTGAATTCTTAGTGATTAATTTAATTATATAAAAAATGATTTTTCACGTGATAAAATGTAAAATCTAATATTGTATTTTTATAAAATACTGTGAGCGATTTAACTTGCGTACTAAGCTAACAGCCTAACACCATGCCAAACACGTGCACAGTAAGCATCTATGCACGTGGGAGTTCACTCTAACACTACGTCTCGCCAACAAACATGCCGTAACTGCCGTCCACCACCACACAACCACGGGCCACCGTCACGAGGAGCCCGGCGAGGGAGGGGGGGACTATTTGCTTTATTATAAAATTTTAGTTAAATTTACTAATTTTAACAAATTGGATATAAGTAATTACAGAATATCGGTTTTAGTTTATTTCTAATTTAATTAATTTGATATATTTTGAAATAGTTAATTTAAACTTTTTTTCTAAATTGATTTTGACAAGTAGATTTTAAAACTTTAGATTATGTAGTATGAATATAATTGAAATTGATACAAGTTATTTCTGATTAATAAAAAATATTGATTATGAAATAAAATAAAATAATTCACCGTATGAGCTCAGCAAGAGTTGGAACAGAAACAAATTTACTATTGGAAACCCCAAAAGTGCAACATATGAAAACGAAAAATTCGGCGAACGGGGAATTACGAAATAACTAATCATCGATCTGGGAAGAGCCGGTCTGTGATCGGCCGAAAAGGCGAGGCTTCTTGGAAGGGTGAGGGCTCTCCACCTCTTGATCGAGGCCGGAAGGTTGACTTTTTAAGTCGAAGTCAACGACCCACGCTGGAGATGATTCCGGGAAGGAAGGCAAGTTCAGGTCGAAGTCCCGGTGGCCACCCTGGCTGTGCGTGATGCTTGAGGCAGTCTGTCCGGCGTCCGAAGAGGAAGTCGCCTTAGCCTCGATCTTGTTGTTGGCAGCACCGCCGCCGCCGCCGCCGCCCTCGTAGTGGCAGCGCTTGTGGCCGCCTAGGGCTTGGCCGGTTGGGAAGGCTTTGTGACAGATGGAACATACGTGGGATTTCCCACTAGGATTTGTGGCTGTGGCGGTTGCGGTTGCTGCGGCGGCGGCAACGGCGGATGATTTGTCGTCGGGATTGGCAGTTGGCTTGTTGCGGTGGCTAGCTTTATGACCTCCCAAAGCTTGGTACGAATAGAAAGCCTTGTCGCAGACGCTGCACTTGTAAGAAAGCTTCGACTCCGTCGGCATAAGGGAGTCGTTTTCACCCGAGGCGGTGTTTCTGGCGTCGCCGCCGCGAGCAAGCATGATTAGACAGAGCGCCAGGTATTCTTCCTCACTCGGTGGGTCCTCAATACAGGGTCGTCTGGAGCGCTTCCTCTTCGTCCAGGGCTCAGCAGTTTGTCCATCCATGTCGTCGCTTAACCGAATCACGGGTGCGTGTTCCCCTGAGGAATTCAGAGCCTCCAACGCCATGTTTTTGATTCCTGAAGATCGGAGAAGAAGACAGAGACGGAGAGAAAGAGAGAGAGAGAGAGAGAAGGGAAGGGATATTGTTTGAAACAGAGAAGAGAGAAATTATCGAAGGAGTGGTGGCTTGAAGGGTTTGGAATATCGCATTCGGGGGCGGCGGAAATAAATAGGGTGGGGAGGCCAGTGAAGTCGGTAGTCAACAAATACGAAGAGAGAGTGGGAGTGGTGGGGAGTGGGTGGAGAGGCAGGCCCACTGAAAACTTTTAATGGACGTTTTACAATTAATAATAATATTATTTATTAATTTATTATATTATTATTAATTTAATATTATTATTAATTAATTACTAAAATATCTCATTATCATGTAAATTAAAACTCAAAATACAACATTTATTTATTTTTAAATATAATACGACTTTTCCTATTAAATCTTAACCTAACAAAACAAAGTCGTCCTCTTAATTAGTATTTCCACCCACCTGTCTTTTCTACGCATTTATATTTTAATGAATAAATAGATAATAAATATTTATTTATCAGTCAACTGATAAATTTAATTTGTTTTAAAAATATCATATTGTCTATATAATTATGTTTATTTTTTTAGTGGTTGAAAAATTATTTATTTTTGATATATTATTAGATTCAGATTATTATACGAATTATGGAGATAAGAATTGTGTAATACGTCCAATACGGGTCTGATCTCTATACACTCCGAATTTGAATTCTGTACAATATAATAATATACGGTCAAAGGATTAACGAGACTCACTATCCAGTATATCTTCCGACGCTCAAATCAATAATCTTTTATTGTGAAAATAAAAGAGAGAATGTAAAATAAAAATATTTTTAGAAATGGTTTTGTGATGTGGGATTAGTAGAAAGCATCATAATGAGAGAGTGTGTGTGCATTTGAGTCATATTAAGATTATCTTTTTTTAGCTTTTCTTGTTGAGTGTCCTCCCCCTTTTCCTGTTAAAAATGAAGGGCTTATATAAAAATAAGGGATAGTTGGCTTTTTCTACCAACCGCGCAAGGAATCGTCCGGACATATAAGAAGATATTGTTCGGTTGGCGATTCCTAACTAGTAACCGAGTCTATTGAACCAGATAAGAGAGAAAAGTTATTTTTTTCGATCGATTAGAGTTAGTTCTGTCCTCATTCAGAAGGTAAACTGTCTAGATATGACCAATAGGCTCACATACTGACTTTCGGTTATATGGGCCGATTAAATCTCTATTTTATTATAGGCTGAATTCTTTGACGGACTTTCCTCTTAGGCCGTTAGTAGCTATACTCATCACTAACCCCTAACACCAGGAGGCTTGAAGTTCTACCTTTCGATATGATGTTCGAGGATAGTCAATTGTCCAAACCCATGCTCTTAGTTTGAAAGACTTCGTTGGCTGGCTAGATGAGGACTTTTAGTCCGACGAGTTTCATTGAATGTCTAGACAATGGGTCCTAATCTAATGTATTTCATTTGTACCGCCAATAGCAACATTAAATGTGAACTTCTTCGAATCCCGTGTCGTTTTCAAAATTGTACCTATCATCATTACTGACTTCAGATGATTGACGGGTTGCACAGCCTACAAGGTGTTGACATGAATCGTCATCATGATGAGGCGCATCTTTTTGAATTTTCCTCCCACGGCATCATTTCGACTCAAAAGGTTTCGCTTTAAATAGTTTAAAATCCTTCATTCCCACACTTTTTTGAAAGCTTTCTTTCTGTTCTTTACGTTCCTCGATCCCCTTTCATCTTCTTCCTCCTTTCAAAGTATCGCGATCTTCCTTAATGGCTCCTGGAGTTAACAACATCCAGTCGGTTCTCACATCGGCCGACGTTAACCACCTTCATATTCGAAGCTTCGGTATAAGATTCCGAGCTTGTTGGTATATATCTCTTGCTTGGAGTGGGTGACAGAGTTTGTTCTCCACTAGTGGGATATGTTACTGTATACGAAACTCATCTCAAAGGAGGGTTTCGATATAAGATTCTGAGCTCGTTGGTATATCTTTTGCCTGAAGTGGGTGATAGAGCTTGTTCTCCACCAGTGAGATATGTTACTGTATACGAGACTCATCTCAAATGAGGGTTTCGATATCCAATAACGTTAAAGCTGTACAAAATCATGACAGCTCTTTATATCCCGATTGCAAAACTACAACCCAATGCTGTTATGTATTTAGTTTCTATGTGTATTTTTATTCGTATTCATGGCCTAGTGATAGATACCAAGGCCCTAAAAATTATTCTTAGATTTTATCATGGAACAGACTGGATCTTGATCTCTCATCACTCTGAGTTTGTATTGAGTAAAAAAAATCCTGATTCAACCAAAAAATGGAAAGACCAATTCTTTTTCTTGGCGACTCCTTATAGATTGGAGCTCTCCAATAAGTGGGGTCGAGTTTTAGCATCTTTTAATACTGAGCAGTTAGAGTACGAGAAGGAGTCGGTTAAGGTATTGACAGATCTTATTGAAGAAAACGTTAGCTCTTTCAATGAAAATAAGAAGAACCAATGATTCTTGGGTTGAGTCTCGGCTTAGACTAAATAAGAGCCTCTATTAGAGGGGTCGGTTTTGCCTCCAGTATCGTCAGTTTCTAAGAAAAAGTTGAAGAGAAAATAGAAGCCTCTACAAATAAGCGAACCTTTGACCTAGGTGCCCGAGTGCAAAGAGGTCTCGACTGGGTCCTTTTCTGATGACGAAGCCAGCATCGATCAACCTATAATGAGAAAGGGGCTGTTAGTGAGGATGGACCCAATTTCTCCTTTCTCGGCCCAAATATCTGGAGCCTTCGAACCAGATAAAGGCTGTGAGTTTTTGGAGACTGTGGCAATGGGTGATATTGAGGTTGGAGTCAAAGACATTCCTATCACAGCTCCAACCCTTACCTCATATGGGGTGCCGGTCATTCTGCCATCTTTGTTCGAGGAGCCCCTGCCTGATTTTCCTACCAGCTTCACTGAGGGTGCTTCTTGAATCAATGAGATTCAGTCTGAAGAGGTCGAGGAGGTGCCTTAAGTCGAGATTCTAGAGGCCAGTATCCCAAAGGTAGTTGTCTCGGAACTTCTTGCTGAGGTTATCAAGGTAGCTCCTTTTGAGCCCCCAACGTCTAAGGCCAGAAATGAAGACAAGGTCGAAAGATGAGCTGAGGTGGCAGATGTGCCATGCTTGGAGGCCCACATGTCCAAGGTCAAGGGGAAAGCAGCATTCGAGACAGTAGTCAAAACATCTGGTTTCGAGCCCCCAATACTTGAGGCCTAGGAGGATGTTTTTGCTAAAGTAGTCAGTGAAGTAGTTCGGGTAGCCGCTACAGAGCCCTCAGAGTTAGAGGTTGAGGTTTTGGAGGTTCCTACGTGTGATATTCCTACAAGGAGCTCATCTTTCTCCAAGGTATTGACCAAACCTCTCCTCAATTCCTTTATTGTTTGTTTTATAGTTTCTAACTTATTCTTCTCTTACAATTTCAAGAGCTGACTTATTATTTTGTCTCCATTGCTAACTGCCCGTCCCATAGTTACATTGAGAAAGAGAAATTCTCGGCCTCAAAGGAGCGTGTTTTCCATCTTGAACACGAGTTGTCTGAGACGAAATAAAAGTATGCTCTCCTCTGTGACCAGAACATCAAGTTGGAAAATGAACTTCGAATATCCATCAATCCGAATAATATTAGGCAGGTGACAGAGTATAAGTATTGGGATGGTATCGACTTTTGCCGATATATCATCAAAATGGTGGCTCCCGATATTCCCTTTCCATAGTCCATCCAAGGAATGACAGCGCTCGGCGCAGATCAAATGTGTTGTACCATTCCATAGACAATTTGGAGTCTTGGGAGCCTCTGCCAGAGACCTCACAACCTCATGATGATCCTCCTCCGAAATAAATATTTTTTTATCTTGTACTTGTAACATTTTTGCAGAGGAAAAAGATAACTTTGTTATAATTGTGTCTATTTTCTTTCTCTCTTTTTTTGTTATTTATACACACACACACATATATGTAGATAAATAGGCTGGGCATTATAGACTTAAATGTCAAGTATTTGAGATAATTTAAGCCATCATCGACACGTGATTTCTGTCGCTCGAACATACCAAAGAGTATCAAAACTTTAGTGTGTCTGGCTTAAATTTTTTTGGATCATGGTCAGCTAATAATGCTATCTCCTTTAATTGGAGATCTTTTCGTTCGTACTTTAAGTAAGCCCCCAAAGTTTTTAGCCTTCGACCTCATGAGGGTCAATTGGTTCCTTGACCAAGTTTTACAATCTGACTTCGTCAGGGCAGTTCAATAATATGAACGAGTTTTGTTGACCATCAAATGACCATTCGAGGGACAAGTGAGTGGACTTCGCCTGATTTTGGGGCAGCTTAGATCATGCAATTTTATAAAATGACAAACAAGCATTCACATGAATAATAAATAATTATTTTATTAATAAAATGTAAGAGATTTTACAAATTCCAAATGATACAAACTAACCTTACCTAGCCACATGTATATTTATTGATATTATTTTTTGAGGTGAGAGGCATTCTATATTTGAGGGACAAGTTTTCCATTCTGGGTGGGTAAATTGTCTGCCCTGTTTTGAAGAATAGTCGAGATCAAGAAAGGCCCCTCCTAATTAGATGAGTGGTTATTCCAATCGGCATTCTTGTCTGTAGTTTCAATACTTTGTAGGACTTAGTATCCCACTTCAAATTGGTGTGCTCTTACATTCTTATTATCATATCTAGTAATCCGTTACTAATAAGTTGTCGTCCGCAATCGTGCCATAACCCGAGCCTCTTCAAGTAGGCTAAGGTTTTTTCGGAGCCTTTGGAAATTGTTGAGTCAATCAAAATATTTGACCCAAAGATTAAGTAATTCAACCTCTATTGAAATTACAACTTTGGTCCCATCGTATAGGTTAAAGGATGTCTCACGAGTTGACTCTTTCAGCGTCATCTTGTAGAACCATAATACAAATGACAGCTCGTCCACCATGAACCCCAACACTTTTTAGTTTCGTTTTTAAATCATGCAGTAATGTGCGGTTAGTAACATTTATTTGTCTGTTGGTTTGTGAGTAAGCAATGAAGGTAAGAACCAACATTATCCTCAAATTAGCACAATATTTTGTGAAACACTTGCTAGTAAATTGGGTCCCATTATCGATCACTATAATTTTGAAAGTGCCAAATCTACCTATAATACTCTGATAGATGAACTCCGTTATATTCTACTTAGTGATCCGAGCTTGTGGGACGGCCTCAACCCACTTCGTAAAATTATCAATTCCGACGATCACGAACTTCCTTTATTTGGATGCAACTGAAAGAGGTCCGAGAATATCGAATCCCGATAGTGCGAATAGCAAGGGCGACTGTAGGGCTCAAAGATTTGTATGTGGTTGATGGGTGAGGTTCTCATGGATTGGCAATTCTCACATTTCCGTACAAAATCCATAACGCCGTGCTTTATGGTGTGTTAATAGTAACCTTACCTCATGAGTTTGAAAATGTGGTTCTTGCCCCCAATATGGGATTCGTAAATGTCGAGGTGTACATTTTCGAATGTGTAGTCAGGCTCTTCTAGTGTGAGACACCGTAAGTATGAGATGGTGTATCCACGGCGGTATAACTTTTTATCAATGATGGTATACCCGTCTGTTATCTTTTTCACGCGCTTGGCCTCATCCACGTTCTCTAATAACGTGCCATCGGACAAGTATCTTATGTAGGGAGTCATCTAAATTTTTGTATCGGCTATCTGCATTGTCTCTTGCTTCGAGTCATCTATTCTAGGAATCTTGAGAATTTTACACATTTCTTGTGCATACTACTCAAGGTCTCGGTCGTCGTGGCTCTTACTAATCGATCTGTTTTCCTGTTCTCTTCCGTTGGGATGTGGATCATCTCCACATTGTCAAATGTCAAAGTCAAGTCTCAAACTTCGAAAAAATACTTGGAAAGCTATGGGTTGGAAATCTCAAAATTTTATCAGACTTAATTGACAACTAGTTCCGAATCGTTGTAGACGATCAGAATCTTGACCGAGTACTCTTTCGCTAATCTAAGTCCGACAAGTAATGCCTCATACTCTGCGATATTACTGGTCACCAGAAATTCGAGAGTCATTAAATACTTTATTTTTAACCCATCAGGAGTTCTCAGGACCACATCGGCACCATTTTTTGTCTGCATTGAAGATCCATCAATGTGCAAAGTCCATGTAGGAGTCTTTGTTGACCGTTAGTCTCAACAAGTTCAAGAATTTTTAGAGTTGGGGTCATTGTTTCAATAATGAAGACTACTAGGGCTTGGCTTTTTAGGGTCAACCTCGATCGAAACTCCACATCAAACTTACCCAACTCAATGACCCATTTAACCAGTTGTCCTGACATGTTTGACCACTATAAGATTCTTTTTAACGACTGGTCTATCAAAACGATAATTTTATATACCCGAAATTAAGGACGGAGTTTTTGGACAAAATATATAAGTGATAGAGCCATCCTTTCTGTATGTGAATATTGGGTCTTTGGGTCGTTCAAGACCTTACTAATATAATATATAAGTTGCTGCTAGTTGGACTGTTGTCGAATTAAGGCCGAGCTCAAGGTAATGTCAAATATTGTAATGTACAAATATTAGTCCTCGCCTTGTTGAAGGGAATTAAGAAGTGGTGGGTTCGAGAGATAATCCTTGAACTCTCGGAACACAGCTTCACAATCGGTTGTCCATTAAAAACCGACAGTCTTTATCTCCCATAATTCTTTAAAAAAGGGTAAGTATTTTTCTACTAACTTGATTAAAAAACGGGAGAACGCTGCAACCTTCTGGATATCTTTTACAATTCTAGGTGGGTTTATGTCGAGAATAAACTTGATTTTTTTAAGGTTTGTTTCAATCTCTTGATGTGAGACGATGAAAACTAAAAACTTTCTTAAGGTCACTCCGAACATGCACTTTGTGAGATTGAGTTTCATTTGGTGTGTCTAAAGGACATCGAACGCCTCGTCCAGATCGTGAATATAATCATCGGTCGCTCTACTTTTGACAAGTATATTGTCCACATATACTTCCATATTTTGTCCAATTTGGGGTTCAAATATCTTGTTAACAAGCCGTTAGTAGGTGGCTCTGGTATTCTTTAGTCTAAAGAGTATAACTTTATAATAGTATATCTCTTGGTTGGTCATAAATTACTTGTACTCCTCATTTTTTGGGTTTATCTGAATCTAATTGTAACCTAAATATGCATCCATAAAACTCAACAGTTCATGTCCAAAAGTTGAGTTTAAGAGCATATTAATCATCGGTAACAGAAAGCTATCATTAGAGCATGTTTTGTTGACGTCGGTGAAGTCGACACACATTCTCTACTTTCCGTTACTTTTCTTGACAAGAACCACATTAGATAACCAATTTGAATATTGAACCTCCCTGATGAATCCAACATCGAGCAATTTTTTTACTTCTTCAGGATAGCAATCAGTTTATCAACCGAATGATTCCTTTGTTACTGTCGGACAAGTTTGTGATCTAAATCTAGGCCTAACTTATAGGCCATTATTTCAGTTGGTATTCCTAGTATGTTGCTAGATGTCCAGTCAAAAACGTCAGAATTTTGTCGAAGAAAACTGATAAGCTAACTCTGGAGGGGTTTTAGCAGAGAACTTCCTATTTAAATGTATTTATCTGAATCATTGAGATTGAAAAAGCACGTTTTTGTGCTAATGTGAACAATCAAGTTTCGACCCCGAAAAATTATAGCGGAAGCAACAATAAATAAATATCCAATACTCGTAAAGGATATTTAATATTAGATGCTAACGAGATAACAAGCATGCACAATATATATAACGATGAGCAATAAAGATAAAGACACGATTTTTGGTGACGAAGTGAAAACTCGATACCTACGGTAATCGAGAAAAACACTCCGAGCTTCAACGGCCAGGAAAGCAATGCACTATGAAAATCAACTTACAGACAAGGTGGTAACAACGCGCTAACCTAGCCGACTTACTCCCGTCACATGATCCCTACCAAGGAACTCCTTAGATTTGCCCGCAGCAACGGAACCGGACACCTTCCGGTCTTCACGTCAATCTTTCCTCCAACCACTTGAATTTTTTATCACGATCGAGTCTCCTTCTTCACGAACCAACGTCTCCAAACGAAGGTAGAAGGCAATGTTTCAATGGTGAAAAAAAGTTGGCGAGAAAACTTATGTAAGCATGAAGAGCAATATTATAATGTTAAGTTTTCTTAAGAGAAGTGGAAACAATGGAGCATTAGAAGCTTTCTTCTCCAAGGAGGCACGAAAATATTCAGTCAAATGGTGATTAGGGTTGTAAAAACTTAAGGTATGTATTTATAGAGGGCGCTAAAAATCGTTCAAAAATTTTACCCGTTGCACCGGCGCTCTAGCAAAGCTCGAGCGCGCGGCGGGCCGACGTAGGGTCTCGTGAGAAACCCTGCGGGTGCTCGAGCGGCCAGAAAGTGAGCAGCGAGCGGGCACCCTTCTGGATTTTTGGCTCGAGCGGATATCGAGTGCCTGGCGAGCCGGGTGCCTTCTGGCGGCTCGAGCCACTAGAGGGCGGAACAGACAGAACGGATTTTAACCCGACAATCCACAACCCAGTATCGATACAATAATACATATGGTCATGAAATATGCCAATTAGACAAATGTCTCTAACAGAAGATCCAAAGGAATCAATTTGTAAATTATCCAAGCTGAACTTGTAACAAGATAGTATCATCACGGAAGTCAAGATCCTCTATTGGTTGGCCGGGGGGTGTCTCAGTGATTTGGGATAAATAACATGTCCACCCAATCATTTGATTGCCAATGACTTCTCTTATACTGTACGGAGTGGGGAACTTTATTTTTAAGTATATGATCAAAGTCACTGCCCCAAAAGCGATCAGATAGAGGCGTTCGAGGATGGCGTTATAGATAGACAGAAGGTTTACTATCAAGAAAAAAATTATCTTAGTGACAGTCATCGAATAAATTCTTAGCGTAATTGCAAGCTGGATGGCCCCCTGAACGGGTACCAGCTTATTGTCCAACTCCTATAGGGGTTCCTCGGTGGATTTCATCTGACTTTTTTTTATATCCAATTTAAAATACGTATTAAGATAAAATAAATTTTTAAAAATTTTATTATCAATAAATATTTATTTCAACTGATAGTTTATATCACCGTTAAAGACGAGTGCAGATATAACCAAGGGATTAAAATAAGAAGAGGATACATGAGTCAAATCATTGTTATTAAAACTAATAACATCATTCCTAACTTCTACCATTGGCCTCTTGTGACCGACGGCCATACTTGGGTGATTCGAGGTGTTGTTCCACGCTAGTTGTGTCGTTATCATATTAACAACCCCGACTGCCACACGATTTCTTGGCTACTTGGCGTTATCCCTATCTGTTCTTCCGGAGGTCTGTTCAGGCCTTTACACAAATCAGGTAAGGCGTTCTTTCTAGATCAGGTCTTCAATCTCTTTTTATTGCATTCGACAATCTTCTATGCTATGACCCCTGCACTGATAATAATAACAATATTTTGATTGATCCCCTCCATTCGAGTTCTTCAATAACTTTTGCCATTTGAAAAATTTTTTATCCTAAATATATATTAGGATGTTGGTGCGAGAGTCATTCAAAGGAGTCAGGTCCAGAGACTTGAACTCCCTTTGAGCTATCGCTCCGTCTTCAAACTGTTTCCTCGATCCATTCTTCCTCTTTCCATCCATTGTCCTCTGGCAAAAGTGGTCCACGTGCTCCTGTTGCTTTTCCTCTTTGTCATTTTCGGTCACTATATAAGCTCAAGCAACGCCCTTGACCTCTCGAAAGGTCTGCAGGTCCTTGTGGGCCGGATACTTGAAGAAGTCCCTTGGCTCTATAGTCTATATGAAATTACTTAGTTTCACTTTATCGATGAGCTTGGGTATCTTCCCGATCTCGATCGTGAACCGAGTTAGAATTTTTTTTTAAATTTTCGTTTGACCCTTGCTTGGCACAGGCAAGGTGTCATAATTGCTTCTCTTCCCTTCAACTGGTGGCTAATTGGGATAAGAAACGATTGGTCAGATCCTTGAATGTTCAAATTGAGTTAAATTGAAGCCAATAGAATCCAGCTCGGGCATCTCCTTTGAGAGTTAAGGGAAAGCAAAGACATATTGTAACTTCGTTCAGGCTTTGAAAGCTCAGGAGAGTGTAGAAATAGTCAAGATGGTCCATCAAATCAGTAGTCCTATTGTAAGGATTCAGGACCAGCTTCCTTAAATTTTGAGAGAGTGGATGTGTTCGGATCTCCATTGTGAATGGAGATCTTTGCAAATCTGTAGTTCGTCCACCGGCATCCCCTCCGAAAACATGTTACCTTATTTTTTTTGACTTTCTCCTTTATTTGAGGAGAGGCTATCATCATCTTCTCATTGAGGAAGATCCTCAATTTTGAAGGGTTCTGTGTGGCATAAGAGGCTGGATAGTTTACAACTCTCAGAGGATATGCACTATGAGAGGCTCCTCCTTGGTACAAAGGCTCCTTATTATCATGAGAGTAATGAGGATTTCACCTCTCAGGGCTATCTTCTCGGGTTCTGTAACTCAAATTACCCTCCAAGCGTGTCAAAACCTTGTTACTCAAGGTAGCCTAGGTCCTAAGGTCTTCAGGCCAACGACCCCTTCTCGATGAGGTACTTCCACTCTTCCTGTGCTTAGATATTGCTATTTAAGAGGTGGAAGATAGAGCCCCCTTCTACTGTTCGTCAAGTCGTATGCAAATAGTCTAGACAGCCTTGGAGATGTTATCGATCCTCATCGCAAATGCACGCACACAGGGGTCGGGATGATCATCCACCCGACTACCTATAGGAGGACAGTTGCCACATGAGATGGCATCTCTGATCGGCATGCTGACTTGTGTTAGTGTATTCACTGTGTTATTCTTCGTAGGAGTCTAGTAGTCAAATTTTTAGTCATTTTTTATAGACAACGTTAATAATACTTCCGCAGATTCAAATTATTATACGGATTAGAGAGCCAAGAACTGTTTGATAGGTTCGACGCGGGTTCGTTCTCTTTTCGCTCTGAATATGGATCCAGTGTAATATAATAAATATATGGTCAAAGGATTGACGGGACTTACTTTCTAGTATATTATTCGACGCTCAAGTCACTATTATTTCATTGTGAAAAGAAAAGAGATGATATAAAATGAAAATATTTATAAAAACAGTTTTATGATGTGTACTTAGTAGAAGGCGTCTTAATGAGAGAGATTATGTGCACTTAAAATGTCTTAATATTATCTTTTATTAGCTTTTCTTGTTGAGTGTCTTCCCCCTTCTATTGTTGCAAAGAAAGGGTTTATATAGAAATAATTGGCAATTGACTTTTTCTACCAACTGCCTAAGGAACCGTTTGGACAAATAAAAAGATGTTGTTCCGCCCATAATTTCTAATTCGTAACCGAGTCCGCTGAACCAGATAGGAAAGGAAAGTTGTCGGCTTCAGTCGGCTGGAGTTAGTTCCGTTTTCATTCAGGAGGTAAATTATTCGGATAAAATCAACAAGCTCACGTACCGACATTGGATTATATGGCTGATTGAGTCTCTATTTTATTTTGAGCCGAATCCTTTGACGGATTTTTCTCTTAAGCCGTTAGCTACTATACCAATCAATTTTTAAATATTATGAGCCATAAATATAGAAATATAATCTAATATTAATTGGATCATATAAATAAAAAGTATTGTTAATCAATATTGTTTATATATGTTCATATTATTATTTCCTATTAATATATAATTATACTCATTAGTGATATAAGAATATAAGTAGTTCACATTATTTCTACATAATATTTCTACAAATTTATGTTATTTATTGTTTTTCGTATATTTAAATGAGAAATGATATGTTGTTATTAAAATATTGTTTAATCAATCTGTTTGATGTCTTATTTAGTATATTTATTTATTTATATGTGAACCCAATAATATTAATGAATATATTAAATAAAGAATATAATTTATAGATTTAATTATATATTTAGTTATATTAAAACGGGCAAAAATAAATATGCTTCAAAAATACCATAACTAATGTAGAGTAATTTTGGAGTTTGGAGCAGACCTATGTGAAAGAAAATATAACCAATTGACCATACTGAAAAAATCTTTATATAAAAATAAAAATAAAATTATATATAAATATATTAATAATATAATTTTTTTTATTTACAGCATACAAAAAGAAGAAGTGCCCAAATAACGACGGCCTAATAAAAATCCCTCTGAACCCATGAAACAAAGGGTAAGGCAACTGATCCAAGAGACACGACTCGCACCACCCAACATTAAATGAGCAATTATGGATATTCATTAGATAGTTTCAGATGGTTACTATACCTATCCAACAGTCAAAAATTGTACGGTCTTACCATTCAATGAAGATGGTAGCTATATACACAAGTAACGCCTATCTTAACTAAAGAGGCGTAACCTTTATACATTGATTCAGGGGTCTCGCCAACCATATGGTGCCATTTATTATAAATGCAGCCTCCCCTTTACAAAAAAAAAGGGGGGGGGGGGAACAACAGACATTAAAAAAGACTAAGCTATACAAATTATAAAATTAGACACTCTCCCATATGAACGCATCACTTCCAAATCCGCTCTCTTAACAGAACGTATTCTAAGGAGCACGACCCTCCAAACAAAAATACTCAATCCCTATTCACTTACATTTTTACTCTTGTCTTTTCGTATTTTTTTTATCAAAGTAAAAAGATTACTGATTTGAACGTCAGATGATATATTGGGGAGTAAGTCACTTATTTTTTACTTCTTATTTATTTTATTATGATGTGTCGGATCTAAATTTTAAGTAATGAAGATTGCACTCATCACTGATCAGACACCCTTGCAGAGCGGCTCTTTATTTCGTTCAATAATTTAAATTTTAGTGATGCATCAAATTTAGCAAGGAAAATCCGGTGGTAATTGATATCATTTCATTTTTAGACATAATCTTTATAATTTCAAAAATATGAATTCTTTATTTATTTTAAAAATTAGTCTATTCTGTATTATTTTGATTTTAGTCGAGTTCATATGTCTTTTCAATTACTTATTTTATTTATTACGGTAAAGTATTTAAATTATAATGTATACGCGCTATTACATGGCGTGCAACAAAACAAACTATTTAATAGCAAAAGAGTCACGATATTTTAATGGCGTTAAGGGGAAAAGATTCACAAGAAAAATGCTGAAAATGATGCCAAATAATTTTGGCGTGCTGAATTTACTCTGATGGATCTCCAGATTATTTTTTAAATAAGAAATTAATATAATATTAAAATAAAATATTATATCATCTTCGTATCCCTATGTTTCAAGAAACTTAAAATTTTCAGCCTATTTTAATATTATATAAATTTAAATATTTTAGACCTAAAATATCAAATATCATCAGCCACAGATATATAGTCATCTTTCTATCATTTTTAGTTCTAGAGCCGTAAATGTCAATTTAATTTTGTGTATATCAACTTGTATAGAAAGTTCATAAGAAAAGGAAGATTAATGATATATTATATTATTTAAAGAATTCATAAAATGAGTAATATTAATTATATGTCAAATAATATATTTAAATATATCAAAATTATTATTTTTGTGTTGAAAAGCGATAATAAAGTCTGTAAAAATTAAAATAGAATTTTAATATATTTTGGTATATAACTTGAAACGTCTTAAAAATTCGAATTGATTTACGAATTAGGGAGTCATCTAATCTTACTTAAATTTTTGAGTAATAATAAGTCTGATTTTTATAATTTTGAATGTAAATTCTGTACACTATAATAGAATAAATTAGAGCTAATAGGTATGCGGAACTCATTTTTTGGTATATTTTTTTACGTTTAAACAATGATTTCTCTATTCGAGTGGAAAATATGATAAGGAAATAAATATTAAAATTTAAAAAGGAAGATAATGAGTGTTGATCCGGATGGTAATGCCTCTTTGCACACTCGAATGACTAAATATTTTTCTTCTTTTTTTTTCTCCATCCCCCTTTTGTTTGGCAGAGGAAGTATTTTTAACCCGAGATCTTACTTGACCAGTTCACATTTGAATTTTCTACACGTATCTAGAGCCGTTTTAGATTAATTACAGAGATGCTTTACTTTTGGCGAGTAGCGGTTATTCTAATTTAATGAGGTTACCTTGCCGACGATAATGAGGCCATTTTGCCTGTTTCCTGTATCAAGTCATTAACTGGTTTATGATTATCCTTCGGTTTCTTTTTATTTTTAGGTAACTGACCGATCGGATTATGTAACGACCGATTCTCGTTCGATTTATTTGATATTATCATTTTATTTTGGATTAAATTGGGTATATTAAAAATAATTGTGTATTGTAAAATTTGAAGAAAATTTAAAGTAAGGAAGTAGAGTGGCGCTTGAGCCACACTCAACGCGTACTTGAGCGCGAATTTCAATTTAGGAGTACTTGAGGATCAACTGAGGCGGTGCTTGAGCGCTTAAAGTGGCGCTTAAACGTTGATTCTTATGGGGGCCACGTTCAAGACGTGCCTGAGGTGGCGCTCGTGCACAAGGAGGGTTTAGCGTAATGCTCGTGCGTCAGTTCGCCTATATAAGGAGTAGTACGCACTATTTGGTTATTTTGCATGAAAAAGAAGAGGAATGAGAGAGAAAGAGAAGGAGAGGGAAGATGGAGAAGTAGTTTAAAGTATCATTTTATCAAATCTGTTTAGTCAGAGGTTGAGGTAAATATTCTTACGTCTTATTCTTAATTTATATATATTTTTTATTATTTTTACTTACATTTTATAGTTTTAATATACATGCATGCTAGCTCACTTTATTTGATTTCCTTATGTATGCATGTCCCTTTTATCAGTTGTTTTGGGATTTTGTTTTAATTTTATTAATGCTTGGTGATTTTACTTGTTTTGTTGAACATTGATAAATATTTGGATATATTATATTTATATATAAGTATATTTGTAGAGAAAAAGTAATAAAAACTTATATATGGGTTGTGTATGTTGTATCTATGTATTGTTGCTTCGGGTCAAGCTCTATCTTCATTACGTGATTCAATATGTGTCCTTTAAGGAAAAAGCTTTGTGATTTGACCATCCAGAGTGAAAGTTTCATACTTTTCTATCGGTTAGAAAACGTTTTGTGATATGTAATATAAATATCCTCTCCATTTTTATTTTTATGAGAATTATCGTAAGAAATTAAATAAAACTAATATATTAGACAGACTAGAAGAGTGCACCCACTCCGCGAGTGGCAAAAGATTGTGACTTCGTTCCCATGTATAGGAGAGAGTATGTAGACAGCCCTACCCACGGATCTAAATAGTAGTGATATGGTTCAAGGTTATCAAGAGTATGTATAGCCCTTTATCAAGTTCATTTTTTGGTCTTTAATTCTTTGATTTGTGTATATTTGATATTTTTGATATATTTTACTTACATTAAATTGTATTTGAGATTTTGATTGAGATTTGTAGGTTTTGCTCATAGTTGAGATTCAGTTAGTCTCATATAATTGAAACTTGTGACTTTTATTTTGGATTATACTTTTGAGAATGAAATCACATTCGGATTTTCTTTAATTGGTTTTTAGATTGTGATTTTATATGTTTTGTATATATTTATTGACTTTCATCCTGATTTTGGATGCACTTATTTGTTATATTATGTATTAATACTTATTGAGTTTTCAACTCATATTTTTATTATTCTTAGCCCTTCAAATTAGTAGATTTCGGATACCTTACAAGAAGTTCTGATGTAAGTTGGATTAAAGTCTTGCTTATATTTTTGGTGAGTATTAGCCTTGTATTCATATTGTATTTATATTAGATGTATTTTGGTATTGTTAGTATAGTGGATAAAATGATGATTGTGTATAATATCATCAACAAAATAGAGTTCAGACATTTAATAAAAATAAATTTTATAGCGTTGGGCTTGTTATGGTTCGATGATTCATTTGTGTTGTCATTGGTCACTTCCTCCTTATAATATTTTGGGAGTAGGTTGTAATTAATTATTTATCAAGAATAGTAGTCTAGAGAGATCATGTGAACGAATATTATTATTCTTTTTTATTTTGGTTATGGTTTAAATTTTATAATAATTATAATTAATTAAGTTAATATAATTAAAATTGAGAACAAATGATCAAAAAAATTAAGTTAAAAGTTAAATTTGGACTTAATGGGTGCCTGACGTGCATCCATGGATAAAAAAAATAGAATGATCACTTCTAAAAGATACCTAATCAGCGCCTGAGCACGCACTGACAGAATATTCATGTTCAATGACGACCGAGGGATGCTTGAGCGTGTAGTGGCAAAATGCTTGTGCTAAAGATGCGCCCAAGGCAGCGCTCATGCACCGCAATATTTAGCCATAATACCTAACACGCGCTACTTCAATATAAATCGAGTATTCTATTGATTTTCTATCATTTTTCAGTAAAATTTCAGAGATGAGACAGAAGAAGACGATGAGAAGAGAGAAAGGAAGCCAATAAAGTTCAATTCAAGTGAATCTAACTTAAGATTTTGATAATTTATAGTCAAGGAAAATATATTCCAAACCTTTCTTCTATTATTGTTATTCTTTCTCCAATTTTTTGAGTATTTTTTATTTTAAATACTTATCACGATAAAATTTTAAAGTTATGATATTTTATTTAGTATGTATGTAAAATTTTATTGATTTCAACTACAATTATGTATGATTTTCTTGTGCAAGTATATGTGTATTTTTTGCATCAGCTAAATTTTTCATTGTTTTGTCTTACACATTTGAATTAATAAATTTAATATCTCTTATATGTCTCAAATTTGTATATGAGATTTTATATATTTTAAACTATTAAGTATAAGTCTTATATATGTTAAAGGTTTAAATAAATTACTCTATATATTCTAAAATTCAGTAAAATCTTCTACATTTGCTGATTTTCTATACCATGGTAAATTTCGTGCACCTTGATGCTAATTTAGCATTCCAAGTATTTAAATTTATTATAACTAAATTTCTACAGAAAGTAAAAGTATTACATGATAAGGATTTGTAAAATTTAAAGAAAAAATCGATAATTATGTTAAGAATTATAAATATTTTTTTCAAATTAAAAAAATAAGAAATATATAAAAATATATAGTATTTTCATATGTATATGCATTGGACCATGAATATATTTCAATGGGTAGGATATTATAGTATGCCTTAGTATATTATAGTAGTAAATCGGTATTCGAATCTTCATCCGTGGGTGAAAGTAGCATTTGACCCCATCTATTGGATTATTATATAACGATTCAACCACGAGTCCTGAATAATTGTGTACGACATTTAATTGTATGAAAATAAATATAACTCGAGTTTTAATTTTTCACTTTTTTAGTCAATGAGGCACTATTGGCCCTTGGTTTCTAAGAAAACTCATATTTGAATATGTATTTATACAGCATTTGGCTAAGTATTGAAAAAATAAAATCTGAAATTTATATCATTGCATCAAATTTTATTATTCCTTTCGATATTTTATTATTCACTTATTACCTCTATTTTACTAATATTTTCAGTTGAGAGGTTTGAGTATTTGTAAGATGCTCATGATTGAAAGATGAACTATTATGAAGCGTGTAGATTAAAATTATAAAATGTTTACACTGTAATATTATGATTTCAAATAGTAGTTAATATATTTTTGTTAATTTTCAAACAGTAATTAATACATGTGCGATAATCGGATAGCTATTTGTAAGTTATGAGATGGATGTTGGTTACTTAAATTCAAGGTAGATGTAGTTTACTCTAATTTTGTTAGGTTCAGACATAACTCCTTATGTAAATTTTGATGTCATGGTTCGGTCGATGTCAGTGCCACATAAGATGTTGTATATTTTAAATCTTGTGTATGGTTCATATTATCTTATTTTGGTCAGTTGTAAGATCGATATGAAGTTCACGTTCAATATTAATTAGATGACTAATTAATTAATTAATAATACAAAAAATTGTTAATAACGGGATTGAAATTTGAGATGTGATAATAAAAGTGATATCAAAAAAGTCGTAAAGAAAATGTCATATTAGTTAATTATTTTTTGATAGGATTGAAAGATTTGATTTGGATAAGGAGGCAATGTTAGTCCTAGCCCTCGCCCGATTGAGCGGAAGAGTACTTGAATATAATGGCCCGGATGGTGGATGTTATGGAATCTATGGCCCGAGAATTGCATCATCCAGAGCCTACTCCGGTTAACCTGGAAACAATAGCTCAAAGACTGATTCACCAATGAAAGGCTGCTTGAATTCATTGGTGACTCGGATCCCACCAAAGCTGAGATTTAGAACCGATGGATTGAGAAAGTTTTTGCTATAATTTGATGCCTAGAGTAGGACAATTGATGGTCGTCTCATATAAGTTAGAATGAGAAGTGAGCCATTTGTGGTCAATGAAGAAATGAGTAATAGGCTTGGAGAGCAAGGAAATCTCTTTGGACATGTTCGTGAAAGCTTTTATGGACAAGTATTTTTCAACTAGTTTGAGGGAATAAAATAAGGATGAATTCGCTTGTTTGAGGCAATAAAATCGTATTGTGGTAGAATACGATGCCAAGTTTACGGAGATGTCTCGCTATACCCCTCACATGACCCATGATGAGGCGCAAAAATTTCTTCAAGGTCTTAATGACACCATTCGAAGGCAGCTTGTGACACTGAAATTGAGGACTTATGTGGATGGGTTAGATCGATCTCTCCTATTTGAACGAAAGTTAAAAAGATAGAAATTCTTTGAGAAGAAGACTGCTAGTTGTAGAGACCCAAGTTTGAGTCAAAATTTGGGATCAGGAAGATCCCACAAGAGATCAAAACTAACGGACAAAGAAAATAAAGGAGCTGAAATCTAAGGTATTTCGGGCCCTCAACCGTCTATGCTTGTGTGCCCTCATTGTGAAAAATCTCATGGTGGAAGATCGTGCTATAAGATTATAGGAACCTTTGTCAATTGTGGTCAACCTGACCATAAGATCAAAGATTGTTCTCATCTCTTGAGACAAACGACGAGGAAGTTAAGTGTTTTGGGAAGAGTATTTGTAGTGACGGCCCTAGATGCAATGCGTCACCTATGATGATGGATGATAAACTTACCATCTTTAAAATTTCGATACATGTACTTTTGTTTCGGGGTCAACACACTCATTTGTATCATCGAAGTTTGTTTAATATTCGTTATCACCCTCAAAGATCATGGATTTTATATTATTAGTGTTGGCAACTATAGGATCATCCTTAGTCACAGACATTATGTACCTTAATTGTATTGTTTGGATCAATGGCTTGTAGTTTGTAGTGAATTTAGTCTAGTTAGACATGTATGATTTTGATATAATTTTAAACATTGATTGGTTGGCTAATTATCATATTAGTATAGGTTGTTTTTATAAGAGGATATATTTTACAATTTCAGAATGTGAACAGTTTTATTTTCAAAGAGTAGTATATAAATAATCCCCATATAGGATTTCGGTTTTGCATACTCGTCATTTGATAGAAAGTGGAAGTTAAACCTATTTGGTTTATGCAAGCACCATTGGAAATCATAATATTCTAGCGAAGGATATTTTAGTGGTATGTGAATTTGAAGATATCTTTTTAGAAGATCATCCTAAATTATCACTGAATTGGGAGATTGAGTTTGAAATTAAAATCGTACTTAGAGTAGCACCTATATCGAAAACTCCCTAAAAAATGGCACTGTCAAAGTTCAAAGAATTAAAACAACAATTGCAAGAGCTACTGGAGAAATATTTTATCTAGCTAAGTTTATCTCCATGGGATACTTCAGTATTATTTGTGAAGAAAAAAGATGGATTTATACGGTTGTGTATAGACTACCGAAAATTGAATAATATCACCATTAAGAATTAGTACCCATTGTCAAGGATTAATAATTGGTTTGATCAATTGTAAGTGGCCTAAGTGTTTTCAAAGATTGATGTTCATTTCAATTATCATCAGTTGAGGATAAAAAAGGAAGACGTGGCAAAAATGGCATTTCAAACGAGGTATGGACATTATAAGTTTCTAGTTATTCCTTTTGAGTTAATTAATGTCCTTACAATATTTATAGATTTGATGAATTGAATACTCCAACCCTACCTTGATAAGGTTTTGGTGATATTAATTGATAATATTCTGATTACTCGTGAAGTTATGATAAGCACGAGATATATTTGAGGATTGAATTCAGGCACTTCGAAAAAAGAGTTTATATGCTAAATTAAAGAAATGTGAGTTTTGTCTTGAAAAAATTATATTTTTGGATCATATCATTTTCAAAGGAGGCATTTTGATTGATCCCAAGAAAGTTAAACTGTGATCAATTGGAGACGGCTGACAATGGTAACCAAAGTTAGGAGCTTTTTCAGAATGTCAGGCTATTATTGAAGATTTATGAAGAACTTTTCTAGAATTTCCATGACGCTAATCCGATTAACGTGGAAGGAAGTCAAATTTTAGTAGATAGTGGAACATGAAAAAAAGTTTTTAAGAGTTGAAAGACCATTTGATGATTGCTACAATTTTGACGATTTTTTAAGGATTTGGAAAAGTTGTAGTATATTGTGATGTGTCTAAGACTTGGCTAGGATGTGTTTTGATATAATGTGGGAAAGTGATTGCATATGGATCGAGGCAACTAAAGATGCAGAAAAGAAATTATTCGACGCACGATCTAGAATTGGCAGTAGTGATTTTTGTATTGAAAATTTTGAAACATTATCTTTATAGAGAGAGATTTTTTGTGTATTCAGGTCATAAGAGTCTCAAATATTTGTTTTTTCAAAAGGAATTGAATGCGGATAGTAAAGGTGAATGGATTTCTTGAAAGATTATGATTGCGAGATTCAGTAATAAATCTTTTTTTTTGTAAGTAAGTATTTTGGATTAAAGGGAGAAAAAAATACAAATTTGATGTTTTATCGCCAAGTATTTTGACTTGAGGATAAAACATAACCTGTTAGGGCATACCCCGAACAGCAAGTACATCAGAAGAATCACAAAAAAATCTCTAGGAGACCAATGTTCTAAGAACCAACAGAATATGAAAAAAATTACAACAACGGACAAAGGGAAGCCGCAATCCCCTGCTGCCCAAACATGCCAAATGCTATAATACAAAAGCAATATGATCAGTTGCATCACCCAAATTAGCCAACAGTTCAGCAATCCAGCAGCAAAAGAATAACCATCAGTCCATACTCAGAATCAACTCAGCAAAGGGAGAGACAAGCAGCAGTTGAGATCCGAAAGCCAGTGCCCACCAGTTGCCATGCTTTAGAAGATCGCCACATCAGCAGTTCCACGTCAAGAACCAAGCCCAGCCACGAAAGCAAATCAGCAGCAGTAAGGAACTTGAGAGCCGCATGTCAAGCCCAGCATCAGAAACACTCCGGACAATGCACTCCAGCCATAAAAGCTCCGGAGAAGATCACTCCAGTCAAAGAGCTTCGGCTAAACAGCAGCAAGTTTTTTTTTTTTGACCATCGGATACGATAGAACCAGACCACACCAGCCAAGAATAGACCGGACAAACCTGGATACACTCCGAAAACCGGAGCTCTCCCACTCCGGAAACCGGAATTCTCACACTCCGGATTCCGAAATTCACGCACTCCGGAAACCGGAGAACTCAAACGCAAGACGCAGCTTTTTTTTTTTAAACGTGGAACCCACTCCGGAAATCGGAGCTCACACCACACATTCTGGATTCCGGAGCTCTAACACACCGGATGCGTTAAGTCGTCAAATCGAAAAAAATTAATATTGTAGCGGATGCGTTAAGTCGTCAAATGATAAGTTTTGTAGCACATTTGAGAATCAAAGAGATGGAGATGGAGATGTTAGAATGTATGAAGCATTGTGATATGAAAAGGCACTCCTAAGGAACTTGGATGATAATATCCTATTTTCAAGTGCACTCAAGAATTATGAATAAAATTAAAGGTGTCAAATGGATGATCCGTTTTTGGTGGACATTGTTGAAGATTTGAATAGAGACTCTTGAGTTGATTTTTGTATTTAGGCCAATGGAGTTTTGAGGTTTCGGGAATGGATGTGTATCGGATATTAAAAAATTGAAATAAGAAATGATATATGAGGTTCATCGATCTAAGTACACTATCCACCAAGTAATTAATAAGATGTATAAAGATTTAAAGAGGTTATATTGGTAGAGAAACATAAAAACAAAAATAGCAACTTATGTGGGAAGGTGTTTAATTTGACAACAATTAAAGACCAAATATAAGAAACCACCCGGCCTATTGCAA
The DNA here is from genome assembly GCA_033239525.1 of Nepenthes gracilis. Lineage (NCBI taxonomy): Eukaryota > Viridiplantae > Streptophyta > Magnoliopsida > Caryophyllales > Nepenthaceae > Nepenthes > Nepenthes gracilis. Next base: position 13,356,805 of record BSYO01000016.1, on the reverse strand, counting down.
CCTTTGTTGACTCCCAATTGAAAGTGAGAAGATATAACGATAGATTTTGTGTTAGGATTGCCAAGGACGTTGAGGAATCATGATGCAATTTGGGTAATTGTAGATCGGCTCATAATGTCAGCCCATTTCATAATAGTTCGGATGACATTCTGAAGGGATCGATTGGCAAGATTATATAATAATGGGGAGGTCAAATGATACGGTGTGCCAACTTTAATAGTATCAGATCGAGACTCGAGATTTGTCTCAAAATTTTTAAGAAATTTACGTCAAGAATTGGGGATTAATCTAAAATTCAGTATAACTTATCATCTTCAAATGGATGGATAATTGGAACGGACGATTCAGATTTTTGAGGACATGCAAAGAATTTCAATTTTGGAGATGAAAGATAATTGGAATGATTATCTATCATTAGCTAAATTTAAATATAATAACGGTTATCAAGTGAGTTTCAATATGGCCACATTTAAGGTTTTGTATGGTAGAAAATGTCATTCCCCGATTCATTGGGAAGATATTAGAGATAGAAGACTTTTGGGACCAAAGGTTATACAAGAAACGTCCGATAAAATTCGTTTGATTTATAACCAATTGAAGGTTACTCAAAGTTGGCAAAAGAGTTATACTGATTGGAGGATATTAGAGTTAAGTTTTGATATTAGAGATTATATATTTTTGAAGATATCTTCGTCAAAGGGAATCTCAATATTTGGAATTAAAGAAAAATTGAAATCAAAATTTACTGGACCATTCGAGATTTTAGATAAAATTAGTGAAGTCGCCTATAGAGTGGCTCTACCCCCACATTTGAGAGATGTTCATAACATGTTCAATGTGTCGATACTACGAATATATATATATGATCTGATACACATTATTAAATATGAGTTGTTGAGGATAAACGAGAATCTGACGTACATTGAAGAGCCGGTTCAAATTTTAAAAGAAGAAATCAAATATTTTGAACAAAGATAATTCCGTTGGCTAAGGTCATATGGATGAATTATTCATATAAAAAGCCACATAGGAAAGAGAAGATGAGATTCGGGAGAAGTAAACGTACTTTTTTCTTCAATAAGATATGTAAAATTTTGTGGCACGAGGTTGAATTTTATCAAAATCAGGAATAATTAAATTAATATAATTAATATTGAGATCAAAGATTTAAAAAATTGAATTAAAAGTCAAATTTAAACCAAGTCACATCAAATTGATGGGTGCCCTACCGACGTTCGAGGTGCACACTTGTGTGGGAAGGCAGAATAATCACGCCTGAGGGACGCCTGATCGGCGCCTGAGTGCACATTGACAAAATGCTTATACTTGATGCATGCTCAAGGGACCCTCAAACGCCCGAAAGCGAAATGCCTGCGCTGAAGGTGCGCCCAAGGTCGCACTTGTGCACTGCAGTATTTATTCATGGTGTCTAACGTGTTCGACTATAGAATGGTTGTTTGGATATTTAGCCATGGTTTGTTATGGTTCAGTGATTCATTTGTGATGTCATTGGTTACTTCCTCTTTACGATATTTTGAGAACAGGTTGCAATTATTTATTCATCTAGAATGATAGTCTGGAGAGATCTTCTAAACGAATGTTATTATTATTGTTTATTATTTTATTATGGTCAGGCCGTTAGATGGGTTGTTAGGTTATACCTGGATTTGATATTTGTTTTAGTTATTGTTTTATATTGAAAAATTTAATGTTGTGAATTAAAATTATTTATTATTATTATTATTAAAACTTATTTTAATTTGAGACCGTGACAGATTAGACCTTTTAATTAATACCCACAGTAGTTACTGTGATTGAATTTGGTTTAGTCACATCTTCGTCTAGGCCGCTGGGTTTATGGCTTTGATCCAAGTTTGTGTTGAACTAATTGCATTGAGTTGATCCATCTTGGATCGTATCTATCATAATTGAATATATGAATAATATTTCTCTCATGAGAATATACACCAAGTGTCACCCACATATATAGTTATTAATAACAAATCATAGTGCATATTTCTAATTAATTCTAATTAACTCTTATTTCAAAAATAATTTATTTTTTGAACAGTGTATTAAAAAATAAGATTGATTTTTCACTTTAGCTGATAACTAATGAATAGCAGAATCCTCTATCATTCATGAATAGTGATAATTAATGGCCCAAAATCTTACAATTTTACACTTCAAATATTTAAAATTCAGGTGGAATTAATTATCTTATTTTATTTTTTTTTGGGTCCTGAATATTCAATCAGATTTGAATTGTTTCTTTTTTCCCTGAATTGTAAACCGCTGTGTAATCAAAATAACAAATTTTAATTCTCAATTTAATGTATAAATTATAGTTTTAATCACAGCTGTTTAATTTAAACTATACCTCTATTTATTGACTGAGACATTTTATTTTGAATATGCCCCAAAGTAAGGTTTTTAAATTATTTATATTTCTTCAAACTGTTGATATTTTAAATCTACCATGATAAAATAACAAATTATAAAGAATAATAAGAAATCAATATATGGGACTCTTATAAAATATCCGATAATAACATGATAAAACATCAGGACACATAAGAGTGCTCATGACTGAGGATACTAGGTCTTTTAAAATGGACAACGTATCGAATATGATATAAGTATATCAAAATCTATCAGTAGTACCGTCTATTTAAAAAATCATGCAATGATTTTTTAAAATAAACATGATTGCTTTTTAGCTTAAGGGATTTATTACAAATTAAATTGATAAAAATATCCAAACAATAAATTTAAAAAAAAAAGGTATAATGCTCGAAAATGTGTGATGATCCATAAACCGATTGTTTAGAACTCTATATTTAGATACAATCTAACATATATGAATAAGTCTAAAATATCAATGTCTACACAAATGTTAAATCAATAACCCCTTTTCATTAGGCGTTTATAAGATTATAATAATTTTGTCACTAAACCTTTCATTAGGAAAATTGATAAAAACCCATGCAAATATGTATATGTGTGTGTGATGCGTCCTTGAATTTAAGTTATATTATGAATTAGGGAATCGAAAATCAGATCACCTAATTTAATTGATATAAAAATCCGATCTCTATTTACTTTAAACCTAGATCCTACGTAATATAATGGATAAACAAAAAGTCAGAGGACTTGCGAGACTCAATCCTCGAATTATCCTCCGACATTTAAGTTAGTCATCTTTTTATGAGGAAAAAGAGATAAATGATACAAAATGAGAGTGCTAATATTTGTGTAGAGGGATTTAGTATAGCGCACTTGATGAAAAACATCTTAAAGAGAGAGAGAAAAATGCACTCAAAGAGGAGCATCATGGAACTGTCATGGGCTGCATGTTGGAATTCTGCCGGAAGATTTGTTGTAGTGACAGTAATATATTTTTACTTGGTTATATTTTTTTTGTTCGTCCTCTCTTCGCCTGTTGGGAGGGAAGGGTATATATAGAGTTAAATGACAGTTTAATCTCTCCTGATAACTACCCTTGGAATCACCCAAATGGATAAGGAGATATCGTTCGATTAACGGTTCATAACCGGTTATCTTATCCATTAAGCAGTCCGGATAAGAGAAAAAGGGTTGCTCATTTCAATCGGTTATGGTAGGTTCTTTCAATGTATGAGAAGTAGGCCATTTTGATAAAGTCAGTGGGTTCATCTATTCACTTTGGGCCAATTAAGATATTATTTAATTCTGAGCCGTTTCTTTTATTAATGGGTTTTTTTTTTAGGATGGGCTGACCGTACCCGTTAGTATAGTAAATAAGTAATTTTATTTATAAATAAAATAGATTTGTACACTAAATCGAATATGATAGGAAAAACTAAAAAGCATAGAAGGTGGCAATATTATTGACCCTATATTAACAAAAATGCAAAATAAATAAATACTTAAAAAACCCAAAAACAGTTCAAGAAAGCCATCCTAAAAAGCTAACAAGTGACAATTGGAGCCAACGACAGCCACTAACAGTCACAACGAATCACAAAACCAGTCAAACCACATTTAGCTATTAAGTAGTTTCAGATAAAATAAAAAATTGTACCACTACTGCTAGGGTTGCCCTTATTAAATACACATTTTGTTCAAATGAATTACCCCATAGTTTTAGTATAAAGTATGGGTATAAAATTTATATTATTAATGATAATTAATTAAGTTAATAAAATTATTAAAGTTAAATGATATTTTGGGACAAAAATAATGTTCTAATCGAGTTACATCAAACTAAATAATATTTAATCAGCGTCTGACGTACATACTTGCATATTTTGGATAGTACAGGTGTATTTAAAGAACATATCTAGGATGCTTATATGTATTTTATGTAAAATATTTGGGTCTAATATATATTCTGAGAGACGCACATGTATGTTTAGGACAGAATGCACACACTTGACAGATGTTGGTGTGCCATACAATTTCTTCTTAGTGCATGATGTGCACCAATTTTTTTTTATAAGTGGCCCACTTTGATTGATTTTAGTTATTTTAAAGGAAATTTAAAAAAAAAAAATAGAGAAAAAGAAGAGAGAAAGAGAGAGAGAGAGCTAAAGAGGGAATAATAAAAAGGGAATCAAGAGATTTTTTTTTATAAATTCAAATATAAGGCAAGTGTATCCATGCCTCAGATACTTTTTTTACTTTTCTTTTTTTGACTCTATGAGTATTTATATTTTTAAATACTCATATACATTCTAATTTCATATAAGAAATATTTATATTTGACATATATATATTCTTATTTTTATTTTGGATAAATTTTATGAAATACATGTCCTTAAATTATACATATTTATATTTAAAAGCTAATTTTCTATAATAATATTCATATATATATATATATATATAAATTATTTTTAAATACTCTTACATATCTTTAATTTTTAGATGTATACTTCTATATATTTTATACTTTAAAATAAATTAAAAATGTATATATATATATATATATATATATATATACTAATTGTACTGCTTTTTCATATAAATCTTATAATATTATATTTGTATATCTTAAATCTTTAAATATATAATTTTACATGCCTTGAAATTCTATTTAATTGTTTCAATATATTCTTAAAATGTTCACAAATGTTCCTACATATCTATGCATTTCTGTATGTCATCAATTTGAAGGAAAGATAAAAAAACATTTTTGCATATGTTGAGATGATGATGATATTTTTTTGATATGAAAAAATATAAAAAATGTGTTTATATTTTAGTAAATTTTTTATTTTGATCATGTACGAACAATTATAAAGAATTGATGATAATATTTATAATATATCATACTATATTATAATAATAATTAAGATTTGAACTTATTATCTACAGATTTAAAGCGTATTTGATCTTATCTATAGGGTTATATGTATGATCCACTTATAAGTCTTAAATAGTACCGTATGACATTAGATTATATAGAAATATACATAATCCGAGTTTTGATATTTTTTAAATTGTCAGTGAATCCATCATTAATCATAGGTCCATAAGTTTTGTATGATTTAAGTATAATTAGATATTACACAATATAAAAAATATAGATTTGATCATCAGTTTAGATTTTGACATGATATAGTTACAATTTATTTTTATTATTTTTTAATTATTTAATCATATCATATTCTAATATATTTTGATATATATATGTATATATTTAATTATAAAAATTACATATCTTGTTAAATAATTAGCTCATTTTTATTTTAATTTTTATTAATATTTCATATTAAATGATTGAGAGTATACTTATAGGTGATAGAATTGGTAAGACGTGGTTTAAGAAATAGTTTAGAAATTGTGGTATTAGTTTTATATCAATATTTTATCCAAATGGTAATTTTTATTGATAGATTTCATTTGTTTATAGTTTGATTGTAATCTATTGGCGATGATATTTGGTGTCGGTAGGTGAGTTGGGTTTTTAGTTGTTTATAACAGCTTGATTGACTTATATTTTTGTTTACTATGATTTAAAATGCTTGCTTTTCCTTTTATATGGTCCTGGTCATATTTGTTGATTTTTAAATTCATTTTTGAGTGTAACACTTTAGATATTATGAATTGATTTAGTTTTATTTTGATATTTTATCGGTTTCTGAAATTATTTTAAATTACGTTTCAATAAAATAATTAAACATTTAGTTGGCAGAATAAAATATAAAATTTTAGTTAATTAATGAACTCAAACTTATTTAAGGTTAATTAATGACTAAGTAGCTAATAATTATACCTTGGGATTAGGGAAATGGCATTTAGGGTGAGTTTTGCCTAACCATTGTTCTCGTTATTTTGTTTTGATTTAGTCGCCGCCCATCTAATTGTCATATTCCAATCCTTACGTGGCAAAAAACCCAATTCTACTATGAGAAGTGTCTCAGATCCATTTAGTAAGCTAATAAATAAAGAAGATATGGTTAAAAAATTTAACTTAGTTATATAAAATATAGAATTATTTATGGTCCTTTTAAAAAAAATATCAGTTAGTTCTCTTTTTTTTTAAAGGAAAAAAAATCTGAGTCCTTAATATTTTAAAGAGTGAGAATTTTATTAATAATTTGACTTGTAATAACTATAGGTTAGACCTTATATATTTTAATACATTATTATAATTTTAATTGTCTAAATTATTAAAAATAATTAATTATTGTTAGCAATGCAAAAAAATGGGTAAAGAATAAAAATAACCTTGCCTATCATAGACTTGGGGATTATACTTTTTCTCAGAAAAAAATAAAATTTTACTTTACTTTTGATGCGTCCTTAGACCCGAATTTTGAACAGATTTCAGTTGGTCTGCTTGATTGGTTCCGACTCCGTTCACCGAGTTGGGATCCTACACACCACTAAACAAACAGGAGGTCAGTTGTGTTGGCAAAAGTTATTTAATCGAAAACATTTCGACGCTCAAATCAGTAAGAAAATTTTCAAAATCTGGAAATGTATTGAGAACTTAAATTGAGAGGATAAGAGAGAATATGTAGGAATGGAGTGTTTGGATGTCCAGTTGAAAGAGGGGCTTGACCGACTCTTGAATCCGGGACGATAGGAAGGCAGTAAACAGCTACGGGGAGCATGTTTGTATGCCTTTGAATTTCTAAGTGTCAGCAGAGAGTGCCCTGATATCAGAAAGCGTTAGGTCTCTGAGAGAGAGAAATTGAAAGCGTAGCAGCCCGTTTCAATGAAAGCGTAAAACGAGAGTATATCAGAAAGCCTATCAGAAAGCATGCCAGGAATGAAAACCCTAGGGCTTATTTGAATGGCGGCAGGGTGATCTTTCCTAATTAGAAGGCGTGATCCCTGTGTCATTTTTGGCATCCTTCCTTCTGTAGGAAGGCGCAAGTTGCCTAACTTGTTGAGATTGCTTCCTTTCTTGGCAGTTAGCAGCTTTCCAAACTGCTCATCTTCCTTTCATATACTTTACCGTTGGAAAGTTCTAGTTGACAGAAAATTAAAAAAATTTGGCGCGAAATTGAAAAAATTTAGCACATTCCTTATGAGAAATGCGCAAGTCAGGGAAAGAGCCGTTACTAACCGCCTACTGGATCATGGGTCCAAGTAGGCCAGGCTTGTAGAAACCTTCTTATTTTTGGGCCTACTGCTACAATGATTCCAGATAAAGTTTGAGTTGACTGTCCTAAACGTGAGTTGGCCGCCCGCCTGTGCCCTATTCGGTCAACCTGGCGTTGACCGTCGGGCACACGTTTGGACTTTTCAGGATTTAGGCCTTCATCTCCTGTTGAGCCAACATTAGAGTTGGCCGTTTAACAGGCCATTTGGGCCTTCATTGATTATTGGGCCAGCTTAACTACTATATACCCATTAACTTTTTTGTACTACTGATTTAAAAAGATTCAAGACATCAAACTGAAATATTAAATAATATCATTCAAATATTTATATTTATTAAATTTTAAACAATAAATTTATTATTTGATAAATATTAATATTATAAAAAATTACAAACATAACAATTTTTAATTTTTCTATTTTTTAATATTAACTATTAAATTTTAATCGAATAATATCTTTAAAAAATAGAGCATCACATCTTTCAAACCTATAACTATGTTTTAATTTTATTTTAAGAAATTATAATTTTTTTATTTTACTAAAAATTAAGAGTATAAACAATTATTTTTAGATTAATTATAATTCTCTAAAAAGATAAAAATAACTAATGATTTTCTAGCAATAATATTATTTACTTGTGAACCTTGCAAAATTGCAATCGACAGTGGCCTCCGTCACATCAGACATCCACCCCACACCGCCGCCCACCTTTGCCACCCAGAATGGTCGATAACCATCATATAAAGTATTTGAAATAAAATATTCATATTATTAAAGTCGTATCCAATGAGTTTTAAAGTGATATTTATTTTTCGTTTAATGTATTATCTACTTTGATACAAGGGGTAGAATATATTTTATCGCCGACCTAATTTCACATGATTTTATTATTAGAAAATATCATAAATAAATAAAATTTTTAATTAAAAATACACACAAATATAAGTTTAGCAATCATTATTACATATTATTATCACTATTATTAATTAAGCTAGTATAAAATGATGCATTCTTGTGACACGTGTAAAAGTCATGATCATAAAAATAGAAAATTTATATTTAAATAATATTAAATGTTTTATTTATTTATGATTTATTTATAAATTATATAAAAAAATTTTTAAATTTTTATTTAAAAATTTTTTTTAATTAAAATTATATATACAACAGTAAAACTATAAATACATTATAAAAAAATTAAGATATAAAAAATAGAAAATGGGCAGGCATACTGATCGACTAACCCAACTGAGATTCCAGCCACGTAGGAAGGAGTATTCACCGACGCTTCATCTCTCATAAAGATAATAAATTTATTTTTTATATTTTTATATTTTTATTCTTAATAATTAATTATTTTTTAAAAATAAAAAATTAATTAAAAATATTTATTTAAAAATAATTAAATTATAAAATTTTTAATCTCTTAAAAAAGTGGAGACGCTTTCGAGGATAAAAAGAGAGAAACGTGCAGTTTGTTCGTAGGTCAGTATAAACGGAAGAGAGTGGACTAAGTGCTGGTGGTACAGGTAGGCAAGGCTAGGCTTTTAGTGACGCGTAACCGTCGGGGCCACGTCACCCAATTGGCCGATCTACGTGACGTGGACACGTCTGCTTTCTCATACCACATACCCAAAAATAAAAAAACAAAAAACAAATACACATTTTTATAATTTTTGAAAATTATAAAAATACATATAATTAATTAATTAATTAATTAATTAAAAATAAAAAACTGTAATACGTTTTATTTTTTTATTAGTGAACATAATTATCTTGAGGTATAATAAAAAATTAAACTACAGTAAATGCTATATTATATAATCATATAAAAATATTAATTTTATTTATTATCATCTTGGTTAGCATTAGTCAACACATATTCATAAATAAAATTATGCATTTAAAATATTAATTGAGCATACGGCTTTATATTTTTAAAATAATTAATGACAACATTAACACTATAATTATCCAATAATCTTTTATATAAATGTCACAAAAAATATTAAAATATCTATCATCCGTTTAATCAATATACTGAGTACGTCTCTTCTTTTTCTGTTGGATAAAAAAATAACGAATATGAGTTAAAATATAAAAAATCTATTTAAATAATTTTTAAAAGTTTTTTCATAACTTGGTAAAATATTTGATTGATATTAATAATTTAAAAAATTAAAAAAATAATTATAATAAAAATATTATAAATTTAAAGTTTCTATCATTAAATTTTTATTCAACAATAAAAATTTAAAATTCTCTAAGAGATTTAAAAAAAAAAAGAATACATTTTTTAAATAATTCATAACTATTTAAACAATAAAAAAAATCATAGATATAAAAAACATCCCGACTAGCTAATAATAGCAGCGTGATAGACTTTGGACACTTATTTAATTAAATTATAATTATTTATTTTTATTTAACGATTCTAAATAATATTATTTTAAAATTTTATTTTTTATAATTTAATATTTTTAATTATACTTATTAAATATTGTCTATTAAAAATTAAACGTCCTCCTTTTTAATTCATCAAAAGAGGGCCCCACGTTCCTAGAAGTAGTGATGTTGAAAAATGATTTTGCCAAAAATTACAATTTATATCGAAAGTACCCTTGGTGTATTTTAAAACAATCTCAATCAAAACATATGTTTTTTGGTAAGTAAAATTATCAAAATATTAAAAAAATTTATAGAAGACCATAATTATTACTAGTAAAAATTCAATATATAAATATATATTAGAATATATTTTAACAATAATGCCAAGAAAACCCCTGATCCCTTAATATATAAATCACTCCCATCCGAGTAGCTTTATTTTCTTCTTGTTGTTTGGTGGTAATGATCTCTCAACACGCTTCATATTAATTTATTCATGTCAATTATATTTTTTCCATTATCTTTTAATTACCAAGCTAACTATTTTTTAAAATATCTTTTAAGGATAAAATTATACGAATTTGGGTGAACAATATTGTAATTACATGCCTTTTGATTGCGAACAATGTCACAAAAGGAGTTTGGTTGACCACAAAATTTATTAATAATATAATGTATTGACATATTATATGATTATGAAATCAAGGGATCCAAGGGACTCTAAAAATCATTAAAAACTCGTATTGGATGTGCACCCATGCCATGCCAGAGTGTAGTCTATCTAGAGCTTCACTCCCAATTCGTGCCCAGTCTGCGCATGAGCACATCTAATTCATAACACTCACGTCATGTGTGCATAATCTGTGCATGAACGAATTTGATCTAAAATATTTGCGCTCAATATATGTTTGTGTGGTACATGATCACGTTTGGTTCAAAACACCTGCGTTTGCATCAATGTGACTCATGTGCGTAACCTACTAAATACTTTGCGCCTGTTTAGTGCAAGAGTGCTGGGGCATTGCTTTATTTCAGATTCATGATTTTTGGATTAATTCCTACCTATTTTGTAAATATTTCTCTTCTTCCAAATAGAATGGATTACAAAATTAAGCTGCAATCTTTGAGTCTTCATTGTTTGAGAAGAATGTACCAATTAAAAGAGAAAATCAAATCCTTTCTCTTTGAGATTAAATTTTAAAATATTCTCACATAATTTTCTCTACTATTATTTATACTCTTATTTCAGCCCACAAACTTTCATAATGATGTTGGTGGCATTAGCATTGGATTCTAATGAAGTGTGAAGATTTACTAATAAATGAAGTAAAATTAATAATAATATCAAAAGTTATTTCATTCTATTTATGTTAGCAAATCTGATAAATCTTTTAGTAGGGGTTACAAGTTAAAAAAATAAGTCCACTAAGTTTATTTTCATATAGTTTTATTTTCATTCATTAGAGATGTTAAGAGGATTTTGCTCAAAAACTAATTAGTTTTTAAATTTTTCTTAGTTACCGAAATTGTGTATCAATTATTTTACCATCCCAAATTTATTTTGGTGATAATTGCTTCCATAGATATTATTTTGTTATTATATCTAAATATATATATATATATATATATATATATATATTATGTGTGTTATATATTTATATATTGTATACTTTCACTTTTTGTACAGGATCTAAACAAAATGTGACCAAGGGTTCTCCTAGTTTTTTAAAACTCAATTATGGCACTGTAATATCTGATTTTTTTTATTTATATTTATAATTTTATAATTTCATATACTAAGTTAGTATTAAAAATAATTATATAATACATATATTAAGAAAAATCAAATTATAGGAAATTAGATTCAGTGCTTAATATGCATTATATATATATATATATATGCGTGTTTTGACAGAAGTTTTGCATTTAATAAAAGTCTATAGGATGTTCAAACATAGGTTGGGTAGAATGTGTGGTGTTTAAAATGTGCCTAATATTGTGCTCGTACGCATATGTGTATGTGAGTAGTGCTTGATAAGTGTCTATTTAATGCTCGTGCACCAATTTGGATATTAAAGGATGCTTTACCCAATTTTTGTTATTTGCGTGGAAAAAAGGAAGGGAAGAAGGAGAAATAGAAGGAAAGAAAATGTAGGAGAAGCAATAGGAGTAAAAAGAGATTTTTAAATTATTTTGTGTAAGATATGTTAAATCTATGATTTAAGGTAAGCATATTTAAATTTATTTTTTAATTTATTTTTCAGAATCCTTCTATTTTACTTCCTATACTAATTTAAATGTTGTTGCATGTTATATTTTTACCCTTTTTTTAATATTATTACATGTATGGGTACTTCATTGAATATTTTGAGATTTTATTTATTTTTATCAAATAAATAAGGAAGAGAAGGAGGAGAAATAGAAGGAAAGAAAATGTAGGAGAAGCAATAGGAGGAGTAAAAAGAGATTTTTGAATTATTTTGTGCAAGATATGTTAAATCTATGAATTAAAGTAAGAATATTTAAATTTATTTTTTAAATTATTTTTTAGAATCCTTCGATTTTACTTCCTATACTAATTTAAATGTTATTGCATGTTATATTTTTACCCATTTTTTTAATATTATTACATGTATGGGTACTTCATTGAATATTTTGAGATTTTATTTATTTATATCAAATGCATTGAGATTTTACTTATTTTTGTTGAACATTTAGATTTTTTAAATGGATTTGTTCATATATTAAAATATTATAAGAAAAAATCATGAAAATTTATTTATTTAACCTTATATGCAACGTTCATACAAGCTTTTGATGGAAACTCTATTTTGTAGTATGATCTGATTTTAGACTTATTTCAGAGTATGACAAAGTTTTATATATTTAATATAGAATTATCCGTTTGACAAATAGGAAATATAGTAAGTGAATTGATAGCTTATATTCGGACATAACTAAACATATTTGATGTACTTGAAGAATTTTTTTATCATCCATATATATGGTAATGTAGGCAATCCATGTACGAGTTTTAAATAATAGTTTATCAGCTTAAAATTATTAAAAATGTAAGTAATTTATTCTTTAAATTTAGCCTTTTGATTAGTTAGTATATGAGTTATCGATTTTTATTTATTGTGATTTGTCTTGTATTGTATTTTATATTTTGATATGATTTGGCATTTTGTGTTTCGTAAGTTTTCGATACAATTTTTTGTACTTCATGTTTTGTGGACATATTGTCATATATTCATATTCTAATATTTTCAAACAATTTACATGTTTGGAATCTTGGTATATTTATCTAACTATTTGTATGGTTTGAAACATGTTTAACAAAAATTTTAACATTTCAAATTTCATACATATTTTATAGTTTTTCTATCCTACCATCTGTTTTACTAGCATGTGTATATATATATATATATATATATATATGTATGTATGCATGTATGTATATATATTGATAGGTCCAATAATCATGGGACAATGTGTCAAGCCTCGCAGTAAATCCACAATCTAATATAATTCTTTCAAAATAAAAGTCCCACATTACTTTTAGATAAGTAGTGTATCTACAAATCCCACTATAAAAGCAAGCATTCTCAAGCATTGAAGGATAAGTTGGAGAAGTTCGAAAAAACTCCATAAGACTTCATATGGCTCGGAGAAGGGTATAATCGTTACTAGCCGATCTCCAATAAGAGCAAACCAGCAGCCAGGAGACCCTCGACTCTCCTCTCAATCAGGAGGCCCCTCGGCACTCTGCCCGGCCAGAGCCCCTCGGCCACCTCTGGTTCTTGAGATTTTTAGTCCTCCTCTCGTTTGGAGGCCATCGGCCATCCTTCCGTCCGGAGGCCATCAGCCATCTGCCAGCTAGGAGGCCGTTAGCTCTCCACCAGTTTCGGAGGCCGCTAACCCTCCACGAGTTAGGAGGCTTTCAGCCTTCCTCCCGTTCGAAAGCCATTAGTCTTCCGCGAGCTAGGAGGCCTTCAGCCCTCCTTCCATCTGGAAGCCGTCAGCCCTCTGCCAGCTAAGAGGTTGTCAGCTCTCCGCCGGCTAGGAGGCTGTCAGCTCTCCGCCAATCCTGGAGGCCCTCAGTCCTCCACCTGCCAGGAGGCCCTCAACCCTCTGCACATCCGGAGGCCGTTAGCCCTCCGCCAATCTCGAAGGCCGCCAGCCCTCCGTCAACTAGGAGGCCGTCAGCTCTCCGCCAATCCCGGAGACCCTCAGCCCTCCGCCTACTAGGAGGCCCTCAGCCCTCTGCCTGCTAGGAGGTCGTCTGCCCTCCTCCTGTTCGGAAGCCATCAGCCCTTCGCCAGTCCTGGAGGCCGCCAGTCCTCTGCCAGTCCCGGAAGCCCTCAGCTCTCAGTCGCTAGGAGTCTCTCAACCCTCCTCCCGTCCGAAGGCCCTCATCCATCCATCCTAGAGCCACGATCTCTCCATCTCGGAGTCAAGAGCTCATTGTCCAAGTGTCAACTATCCGCTCATGTAACTAGAACGTTAACTCTCTCCAGTGCAATTTAATCCATCTCCTTAAAGCTACCCTTCATAGGCGCATCTTTAAACTGCCTCTCTGCCGGACGTACCCATAAGCCGTCCCTCTACTAGGTGCACATCTAAGTCACCCTCCGCGGGTACACCTCTAACCCCTCTACCGGGCACACCTATAAGCCGCCCTCCAAAGGCGCACCTCGCCTCCCTTCTACTGGATGCACCTATAAGTCGCCCATGTGTCGAACGCACCTCTAAACTGCCCCTCTGTCGAGTGCATTTACGAACCGCCTCTCTGTCGGGCACATTTATGGTGCTCAAAGCCTCCCAATATATCCCTCTAACATTTTTCTCATATCTGCATCTTTGCATTCCCGTCACGTTTACCTTTAAACATACATTTTTTTATTTATTGTAGAAGATTTCTGATTTGAACGTCAGAGTGACAACGGGAGATAACCCCCCGTTATCCTTTGACCTCTTATTTGTGGTTTCTGTTGTACTGGTTCTTAGTTATTAGCGACGGAGATTGGACCCAATCCAGATTGACTGTCAATGAAAGATTGGAAAGCTCTCTAATCCGTACAATAATCGAAAACTCCGGATACAACATATATATACATATATATTTGTTAAGAGTTAGGCTCATAATTAGTAATTATTTTCTGATGCTTCAAAATTAGTGGGCTATTAATATTTGTAATACATGGATGGAGAATTATTGAAGGTTTTCGTTTAGTTGTATTTGAATTATTGGGAGTTTTTTAGATTATAAGTATTAGATTTATGTATTTTGAGTTTCATAGTTTGTATTTAGCCTAGTGAGCCAAATCCAATGTTTCATATGGTTTTATTTTGTTATATATTCAGTATTTTACTCATATACTTTTTCTTGTTAAGATTATAAATTAAATAGATACAAATATGATTTTGTGGCCCGATAGAGTTGGTTTGACTAGTCGTATAATCGTTACAAGTTATGACTAATTATATTGTTTGTGGTTTTAGTATATATTGTCGGACCAATCTTCGATTATTTAGAAATTTTAATTAATTAAGGATAATTATTATATTTAAGGTCTTTATTATTATCTGCTTGTATTGAAATCGTAACATTTATATTAGTACTTTTTACATAATAATATAACTATTTATTCACAAAGGGCTAGATCATAATTGTAAATTGTCCCATATTAATTAAATAAAGAGGTGATGTTCTGCTCATAGGAAAGCATGTCTCAATCTTCTTTTGAGTCTTCTTTTTAGGGATAAAAACCTAAAGACAAATCAACTAATACCAATCTTACTCCTCCACAAAACATATAATATCTTGAATGGAGTTGACTCAATCTCAAAACTCAGTAACTTCTATAAAATTAGGCCCTCTAAGGGGCTCATGAAATATAGCTAGGATTTCAATTTATATTAAATTATAAACCAAATCATAACTAATTCATTTTTAAAGCAAATAAATTATAGGATGGTGATACTTAAGGATTAATATCACAATAACAATAGAAAAAATTTATAGACTTCAGCCAACTAATTGGATACGTTAAATTACGGTTGAACTAAATACTTTTGACTTTCTTTAAGATTGGACATCAATATTGATTACTCAGAGGCTTTGACAAATCATAAGTGCTAGTAACAGTATATCATGGTTTTTTAAATGATATGAAATAAATGGCCATAAGTTAAATGAACATCTATGTAAATATAATGGTCCTCTCTGTTACGGGCTTATACTACTTTCTATTTTTTTTCTTGCTTTACTATTTTTCTATTATACATTCACGTGGTTACCAGGTTAATTATTTTTCCTTTTACTTACAGATTTTCTTTATATGTTACTGTAGTGCACAATAAAAAGGGATTGGAAATATTTGTTTATCTCTCTCACCCTCTGTCTCGTTCTGCTCTCTCTCCCTCTGGCTCTCTCTTTTCCTTCTTTCTCTCTTTTTCCTCTACTTGAACTCCCCTTCCCATTTTCCTTCCTCCCTTCTCACTTGAGTCTTCCGCCGTGTTTCCCTGGGCTCTTGTTGTCCTTGTCGTTGATTGCTGGTCTCCGCCCTCGGTGCATGCAACATCCTCCCCCACGAACAGCACTCGTCGTTGAAGGCAATAAATTAAAGAAAGACCAATTCTATAGTAAATTAAATACCTATCATTAATTTGTCTATAGAGTCCCATAGTAAATGTTTTATAGGAAACTTTTTTGGGTACAAATTTCAAATGAAGTAATTAAAAATTGATTAATACATAAACTGATATCTTATCCCGAACAATAATCATTTAATGTGAAATTTGAGACCGAATGCATTAACCTTAATCATACGCACCACAAATAAAAAGGTTAATGGACTCTAATTTACTATGTGTTATCCAATCTAATGTCTAAACTAGTAAATGCTCGAAAAAAGTAAGGAATTGATAAAAGTATCGAATTATTGAGCTTTGCTGTGGGACTTTCATTTTTAGGTGGGCGGTTACAAGAAAAGATGAGCATTTCAATGGGCTTAGGAAGAGGTGAATAGTCGAGACAGTTCCCTTGTGGCCTAGATGCTAAGAAATATTTGGTCTCTTTGGCGAAGGGGCTCTAAAGCTCTCCCTTGATGAGGTCTTAAGCTTGTGGGGTGTGACCCACACTTCCCTCTTAGAGTGGTTCTTATCGATTGTCATGACCCTGATTTTTACACCAAAAATAAATGCAATTAACAATCTATAAATGGGACCGGGACACCGCACTAAACTTCATTAGTGAATCATTAGCATAAATAAATATAATTATTCATAGAGATTTAGGCAAGTCCATCATAACTTGACTTTTAAAATTGGACTTACTCATCATCATACATATATAATTCATAACGTGCCATTACTACTATGTTACAAAAATATAAGGTAATGTACTGGCCCCCGATCATGCTATATAATTATACATATCTAAACAGTATATTAAAACTTAACTTGTTTTCTTTCACAACAAGCACAACAACAAAAGAATATCCACTGATCCGTTACTTCTTTGAATACCAAGCTTGCTAATATGAAAGGGGTAATAATATAAGGTGTGTCAAATGCTTATTAAGTAAACGAAATACGATACAATAAATATGGACATGATAAATATGAGTAAGAAATCATGAATATATGACAAATAACAAATAAACAAATGAATGAACTAATTGCCAAAATACCATCTCAACAAAGTGTAATTCTTTAAGGTCGGTTTACATTTGAACTTTACAAACTAGGGTCATAGTCTACTATGAGATCTGATTTTAAACTATTGTGACATATTATAATATATATACCTTTTGTCAATTCTTTATAATAGTTTATATTTAATATAACATAAAAAAACCTTACAAAATATGAATTTTTTTAGATTTTGGAAATCGAAGGCATGACATACTTATTCTAGAAATTTAATATTATTGTAATGGCCAATTTCTCATTATAATTATGAAATCATCAATTGATTTTAAGTCAATTTATAAAATAATTATACAAAAAAAATTTGAAGAAAAACTCATTTAAGGAGGCTAGTTTGTTGCCTAATGAGCATTTGATGTGTGTTCATACTTACTTCAGATAAAATATGCATGCCTTAGAAGCACCTCCGATATGCTCATGCGTGTTTGAAGCACCTCTGATTTTCTCATGTGTGTTTTGGATAGAATACTCATGTCTGAGTTGACCTAATGCGACGTTCGTGTATGTCTAAAGGTTTGTGTGTGACTTGATGTGCAAAGGATCTGCACTCATGCGCCGATTCATGCATAAAAATAGCAACTGCACCGTTTCTGACTAGTTTTGCAAGAAAGGAAAGCAAAAGAGAAGAGAAAGAAGAGAAAAGAAGAGAAAGAATGTGATTTTAAAGTATTATATTATCAGATTAATCATATTAAAGGATAAATGTAAGTATTGTTAACCTGATCTTTGATCTATTTTAATTTTTTTAGTTTTGTTTATGTTTTGTGCCTCAATATGTATGCATGTAACCCTTTACATCCCTTTTTTAAATAATGTTATATGTATATAATTTTTATTGAATATTTAAGGAGTTTGTTCATTTTGTACAAAATAAGTGAGTATTTAAATTATTATTTTCATATATGAAAATGCTTGTAAGTGAAAGTTATAAATTTGCATATTTGGACTTTACATGTGGTAATTCATGTATGTGTTTTTGATCAGATTCCATCTGAATATTTATTTTGATATTTGTACTTTCTTATAAGGTAAAAAATTTTATATTTATACTTTATTGGAGTGAAAGTTTTGTATTTTTTGATAGAGAGAAAAAATTTTAGACATTTATTATAAAGTCTTCCGATTTGATATTTTATTGTTAATTATCGTAAGAAATTAAACGGAATAATATATTTAGACGTTCTAATATATTTAGATAGAATTAAGAAGTATAACTATCATCCATAGAAGGTATAAAAAGTGGATTCGAACCCCGCATATAAGGAGTAATATTTAGACATCTTGGATACCGATCTAAATAGTAGTAATTTTGGTTAAGATTATTTGGAGAAAATATAACCATTTCTCAAAGTAAATGTTTTAATTATTAGTTCTCAGGTTTTGGTATATTTTGAATTTTTAATATTTCACTTACAATTGATGTGATATTTGAGTTATGTGATCTTTGAGAATTTTAGGTTTTGATTGATATTCAAAATTGTTAAATTTTTAAGCTTTAGACTTCGAGACTTTGGGATTTTTAAGATTTTTATATTCAAGCCTTTGAATGATTTTGCATATTTAGATTATTTGATATTTATATATAGGCTATAAATTTTACATATAAAATCATATTTGGACTTTTGGCATTTTGACCTTTGGCATTTTAACCTACGATTATTTGGAACATTTGGTATGCGAAATTTTGCATGTATTTTTTATTTTCTGCCTTTTTGTATAGATTTGTAGACATGTATTTATGATTATATATATGTGTATACTTGCTGAATTTTTGGTTTACATATTATAAATGTTTCTAATCTTTTTAGATCAAATAGCTTAAAAAACTTATAGGTTTTGGCCAATGGTGGCTCAAAGATCTAGATTAGTTATAGTAATATTTGGATTTTGTACTTGATTTTTTCTTTAGATTTAAATTTTGAGGTTGTCATCATATTTGATTATTTTTGCTATTGTCCTTTTGCCGATTTCTTTAGGTTAGAATAATAGATTTATTGCAATAGTTTAGATTTTAGTTAGATCCATTTTCCTTATGGGGTTTGTTGGATCTTGTTTTATGTTTTATATTATTATTTGGAAGCCAGATAGGTCAATTCGATTGGGTCATATATCTACTGTACTATTAGGGTATTTACTATTTTGAGTTTAGTTTGTTCGTGTCTGACCCGATTTCAGGAATTTAGTCAAATTTTGTATATTTTAGATGCAAAGGAGAATATATATGTAAATAAAATAAAAAATTTTAATTTTAGGATGTGATAATTATTCATTAAAAACCTTAGTTGTACAAAGAGATTCTTCAAAATTCTTGAAAAAAATAATGACATTTAAAAAAATATTGATTTTAAACTTCAAAAACTTTAAAATTTATCAAAGAGTTTCTGTAATTTTTGTAAGCATGGATAATATATTTCATAATTTGAGAAAACTTATGAAAAAAGACATGCATATAAGTCAAAAATTAAAGAAAATACAAATAAGTATTTGCACGTAATTAAAATATAAGGTATAAATTTTGAATTATAATTTTAATCATAATTTATTAATTTAAAATAATAAAATTATTGAGATTAAATAAAAATTTTGATCAAAATCAATCTTCTAACTGCGTATTATATTAAATAATGCCTAATTGGCGCCTGATGCACGCTATTGTGTGTTTTGGGTAGAAATGATATACTAGAAGGACGCTTCTAGGGCACCCGTACGTATTCTAGATAGATTGGTTATGTCGGATACGCACTTGAGACACGCATGTACGCGTTTGTGGTAGAATATACCCGCTTGATACGAGTCTAACAAGTGTATGTGCATGAAGTTTTTGTATTAGGCTCCTTTGGCTATTTTTTGTTATTTTTATACTATTTTGCAGAGAATAGAGAAAGAGAAAAAAAGAAGACAAAGAAAGAGAGAAAACGTTAGAGAATGAGAATCCAAAAGAATCTAAAGAGATTTTTAGGGATTTTAAGTATATAATAAGTATATTCAAATCCTTTTTTGTTTTGATGCTAGCTTTTTATGATCTTTATAATATTTATTATTTTAAATGATCATGTATGATATAATTTTATATCCAAGGTGTTTACACCTCTCATGCATGTGTTTTCATTCTCAATTTATATAATTTTTATAAAATTTATACCCTTATTTAATGTATATTGTTCTTTCAAGTTAATTTTATATAACAATACTCATATATATTCTAAAATTATATTTAAATAATCTTACATGTTTTTAATTTTTGTTTATAGCTTAAATCCTTAAGTATATATTTTGTATATTTTGAATTTACACTTAATTACTCTTGCATGATTTATAATTAAAATAAAATAACCAAATTACCTACTTATACTAATTAACTGTAATTTTCATAATGAACAATTTACGCATGTTTGAAATTCTATAATATGACTTTTATATGCTTTAAAATTACATATTTAAATTCCTATAAGAATTATGATATACTACATGTTATATATTTAAAGAATCAATGAAGAAAACTCTTCATAAGTTAAAAGATATGGATATTTTCTCTGATATAAGAAAATATAAAAAAATTATTCATATTTTTATAGAATTTTTTATTTAATTAGATATGAACTATTGTAGAAAGTTGACGGAGATATATTATATCATATATTAACATATTATAGCAAAAATTGATATTTGAACCCTTCATTGACAGATGAAAGTAGTACTCAATCCTATTTACAAGGTTACATGTATGATAGTCTATTTACGGGTTTTGATAATAATGTATGACTTTTGATTGTGTGAAAATATATATAACTTGAATTTTGATTATTCGCACATTTACTTATAAGACCATCACTAATTGTTGGTCCATATGATTTGCATGTGTTAAGTATAGTTATATGATACATAATTTTAAATAAAATTGATTATCGACCTCAAATTGTGCATAGTATGTTATTGAAATTACATGTTATTGTATTTATTTTATTATATTTATTCTATCATGTTTTAATATCAATATACGTTTAATTATGAAAATTATATACTTTATTAAATATTTGAATCACTTTTACTTTAATTTTTGCTAACCCCTTTAGATTAATGAACTTAGATTACTTACAAGAGTTGGATCGAAAGTTTTGCCTGTTAAGGAGAACTAAATTAGGATTTTTAGAATAATTTATACATTATTACTCATCAAGAATAATAATTTATATTGTTAGTTTTTGCCATTTAAATTTTCTTATTGTATTTCAATTATTGGTGATATATTATATTGGTATCCGAGTTGAATTCAGTTTTCTTCTCAATAGTTGAGTTGAGTTGTGACTTTTTAGTACTCTGATATTGTTTAGATATATTTTCTTACATATATTTTAGGTTTTAAATTTTTTAATTTGAAGCCACTTATGAACGTGGCATTCGGATTATATAATTGTATTAATATTTTAAATCAGAATGGTTGTTGATATACAATTTACTTGTTCAAGTCCAATATTTATTTGGCATTTTATTTTATCTGTAAAATAAATAAAAGATTAAAAAATAAATAACTAAAATTTTAGTTAAATTAATTTCAAATGCAAAATAAAAATTTGGATCTGGGACGTGACATTGAAAGTATGAAATATTAGAATTTAGACAAATACGATGATGACACAGAAATTTAAGCAAATGAATGAAAGAATAGGTTTAAAATTTACTTATTTTAATTTAAAATTAAATAATTATTGAAATTTAAGCTCCAAAATTATTTTCCTCTTATTTCTCTTTGTCTCTCTCTTCTTCTTTTATATTTGTTTCTCTTTTCTCATAAAACTTTAAAAAATGAGTTGAAAAGTAGTAGAAATATCCTACATAATATATTCACGTTCATGTGCATATTAGGCACAAATCAGGTATAAAAACTAATCTCTATCTACGCATAAACTCCCATCAAATGTACATTAGGAGCGGATATGTTGAGACAAACACTCATGCGCTCAATAGGCACATATCAGGTGTAAAGTACTACCTCAAATATCTTTATACATGACTCAGTACACACATCGGGTGACAACCGTGTCTACATCGCTATGGTCCAACACTAAATTTCTAACCCAAACCCACGATTAACCTTAATTTATCAATTTACTTTAATTTAACACCATTATATAAATCTTAGTGTTTAAATCTAACATTTGTTTGCAAGTTAGATTCCTCTTTTTGAGTGGTCAAGATGATTTAACACTATGGATTGAAGATTTTTCTTCGTTTTCTTCTTCAAAATTGGTATTTTAGGAATCACTAGAGAGCGATATAGACAGAGTTTTTAGCTTGTTCTTCTTTCAAAGTGTCAAGTTTCTCGTAAATGAGGGTTGATGATGTATTTATTAGTTATAGGTCAAAAGTAACCACTAGAGAGAAGATGATGATTGATTGGTTGTATATTTGTGGACAGGGTTAAGTATAACTACATCAAGATTTTCCCATATCTGGCTAATATTCTTTCAAGGCCGTTAGATCCTTTTCTGGCATGTCAGGCAAATTACATTTAAATCCCTCATCAGCCTTTTAGGGGCTAATAAGTGACGCAGGAGGTCTAGTGCTAACATATCATTTTGCTATTAACATGGTTGTTTTTGCCATTCAATAAGGCTTTTGTTCCTCGACTAGGTTGATGGTGAGCAAAGAGAGCCAAGGAGGCTCTTTAGGGTCGGTAACTTCTGTGGGTTTGGGTTTGGATTTGAGGTGCACCTATACCTAGTATTAACTAAGTTCTAATTCACATCCTCTTTTGACTTCGGACTTCCAAAGCTTATATTTGATCATCCACATTAGGCATCTCTCCATTTTATTGTGAATAATGGATCAATTATTTAACCCTTATCTATCTCCATTTGTTTCAAAGTATCTCCCATGGCTAACACAATGCATTTAGATAATAAATAGATATCGGTAATATCAAGATATAACAGTAGGTTATAATGACTTAGACAAGATTATAATTTCAAGTCTAATAATTTGTTACATATTCTTATAAAATAATTGTTATTGACATCAAGCAAAGCTCTATATCATAGTATATTTGTCAAGTGAGTTCAATTAACGAATTATTAAATGAGCACTTTCACATTTGTTATAATATCTAATATAATTAATGACAAGTCATATTTTACTCGATGAGTCAGTTTAATATATACTGGTTTATCCAAATATTCAATACCCAAACTCAGTGATGTATGACGTGATGTTTAAGAATAAAACTTTAGCCTGATACATTGAGGGAAAACTACAGTTGCAATGAAAATATTTAGAGCTACACACAAGCCGTATTTGCAAAAGCTGAATCAATACCATGACGGCGATCTTTTGAAAGTTGTGGGACAAACTATTATTAATATAACATCTGAATGTAAATGCCAATATAATAAAATACTTTAAAAAATGACAGATAAAGGGATCAAAGGGGCATCATCATCTTTTTACCTTACTAGTTGCCTTGATAATGAAAGAATTTGAGGCCGGTTAGTAGGTAGGTTAATACTAGTGCATCTTGAAGGATCAATTGTGAGCTACTATAAGCATAGCCTGTCATAGATGGCACTTAATTTTGGCTAGGACTTTAATAATAGATAAAGAGTTATACTGTTTATTCAATTCATCAGTAATCTGCCGATTTGAAACTCACTCTCTAAATGTGAAACTTATTTACATTTTTAAAAAATTAAAAATAAAAAAGAGCTTTATATATAGATAATTATAAAATAGTTATACATAAATTAAATTGGGAAATCTTATGTTGATCTCATTGGGAGAGGAATTTAAGAGCTATTATAATTCTTTATGAGGGAAGACTTTTATATTTATTGCATAGTTAAAATTAAAAATTAAATCGATAAATTATAAAAATTAAGTAATTATTTAAATAATTTGATATAATATTTATTATTTATCTATCTAATTTTTAATTTTTACCACTGAATAGATATGAAAATCTTTTAATTTAGAGAGGCATAACAATGCTTGCGAAATTTATTTTCAAAATTAAAATAGTAAATAAAATTGAAAAGGTGAAAGAAATATTATTCAATGGCCCCTCAAACTTTATTTGTTCATAAAGCCGACTCTATAAATTGACGTTTACCCTCCTTTTCTTCCATAGGTGATGTCGACTAAGTTATATTTAAAGTTGAAATTAAAATCTTAGGCGTAATTTCAATTTTTTTATGATATTTTGAATTTAAAATTAAAATTTGAGTTTAAATTATTTTAATAGTTTAAAAATAACATAGAATAAATTATAAATAAATGATAAAAATATGAGATAAATAATATTTTGTGATGAAATAAAAATGAATGATATATATTTGAATGTTATAAAAATGTCATATTTGAAAGAAAGTAAGTTTCTAAGAAAATTATTGTCGTTATTTGACTAATCAAAATGAAAATCTAATTTTTTTTTTCTTCCATTTACTTTGTTTTTCTATTTGATTTCATTTTAAAAATAAATTTTAATAAAATACTAATATTTTTACAGATAATGTTATTTTATTTATAAAATTTTTATCGAATTCAAATATCAAAAAAATACTTTCTTTTAATTTTTTCCATTCCTTCATATTTTAATTGATCAAACATACATTGAGTAATATTGTAGAGCTTCATATGCATTTTAAATGACTATTTGATGTGATATTTTATTTATTTATTTATTAATATATAACATCATAAATATTTTAATTTTGATTATCCTATGCCTATAATTTTCATAGTTGTTATCTGATTATTTTAAATGTAATTAATTGGATCTTATGAGCTTAAAAATTTAATTAGTTGGGCATTGACGGGGACGGCTGAAGCAGGCCGGCTCAAAGAGACAAGTGGCCTAAAAAGCATCACGGCTCATTTGCCCAAAAGACGGTCAACGTTCTAATTGACCGGAGAAGGCTCTCAAGCAACCGGATGTAGCACCAAACAGACGTGGCCCAAACCGAAATTGGCTCACGAATCCTTTCCTGCACGCAACGGTCATTTTCCCTAATTGGTCGCAATATTGAGGATCTCTCCAAATGACAATCTCCTCTATAACGGAAACCCTTCAAATCAGAGTACATTCTAAAATGAAAGCCTTTAGATTAGCGTGCGAGTTGCAACGATAATTTCAACATTCATGGCGCGCGACATCACCGCAAAGGAAAAAATCCTCATTTCCAACTGTTATAACCCTAAATGACACCTGTATCCACACGAGAAATGGAAAGAATCTCCTCAGAGGACGGGCACCCTGCCTCGTCACCTAAGGAAAGCAGCAAATGGCCACGGCTATAAAAGGCCCTGATGATGCACTCCATATACACGCTCTCTGGCATACTCAAACCAGCATAAGTTTTTCGTCTTTCAAGTGCTCAATAACTCTTTCCTCTCTCCCATTGCTAGTTCCTAGCGAACTCAGTGAATAGAGAAGCTGCTCTCAACGAGTACTCTATCGCTAGAGCCGCTCACAAGGAGTGCACCTCCGATTTTTGCTCTCAAATCCCTTTCCATGAATTAATTCAAACATACTCTGTTTTTTATATTTTTTTCTTAAAAGACAAATTACTGATTTAAATATCAGATAATAAATCAGGGTTGAGTCCCATCGTTTTTCTTTGATTTCTCTTCTTCTGTTATAGTATATAGAATTTCAGGTGCATAGGACGGAGATAAGACCCGAATGACCAACTGAACCAGAATCCGTTCAAATATCGAATTCAGGACGCATCAGGCACATACTTTTAATTATTAGACTTAATAAATGGGCCAAATTTCTAGTGTTTCTGGTGGGACCCTTGTAGTAGGTAATTCAACCAAGATTAATATAAGTACTTAGAACCAAAATTAAGAATTATTATAGGGAAATTTGCTTGATTTGAATATTTTAGGAACGCTCTTAATGGTTATTTAATTGAATAGTTTTGGTTAGTGGCCAACCTAAGGCTTAAATATCTTACGGTAGAATTGAGCTGCTCCACAATCAGAAGCTATTCAAGGAGCTCGGTCGATTGAAGCTAATATTGGAATTTAATGGAAACATACACAAAATTGATATAGTAAAAATAAACTTGAATCTCCCATCAATTGTTAACCACTAAATCCTCAATATGAAGAATACACGTAACAAAACAGATAGAATTTTATATAATATATAACATAAATAATTTGTCTTAATTAAAAGAAAAATTATTAGACAATTTTTGAATAAATCAACAATAAAATATTGATAAGTTGCAAATTTAGCCTCCTTCGAGATTCGAAAGTCTTTTACTGTAGTTTGTGTAAATAAAGATTAAATACAACCCCCTTCAACATATACTGCAACAAATATGATGAAAAATATAATAAGAATAAGAGTAATTAATCAGTAATATATATTCTAAAATCAATGATAAAATAATAAATCCAAGCTTGCAAAAAATGAAATTTAAAAATGCATTCCTATATGGCGCATTTGTCTTGATTCTGGTATATAAAGCTTCTAGTGAATATTGATGGTCATTTCGTGCTAAAAAGGAAAAGAAGAGGGAAAAGAAGACAAGAAAAAAGAGGGAAAAAAATAAGAAAGAGAGAGAAGAAAAGAAGAATTCAAAACTTTATTTCGTTAAATTCGTTATATTGGAGGTGATGGGGACGTCAGCAGCGCGCTGGCCCAAAAGGGGTAAGTGTCCTAGAATCGATAACCGACCATTTATCCCTGGGACAGTCAATATTATCGTTGATCAGAAGAGCGCAACAAATAGGATGAACGCAGCCCAAGACAAACATGGCCGAGATCGAAATTAGCCCACGCGCACCTTCCCAAGTTTCGACAGTCATCTACCATAATTCTCCGCATCTCCAATGAAGGCAACCTTATCTGTAACGAAAATCTCCCAAAATTAGAGCGCATCTCAAAAGGAAGGCTCACAAATTAGCAAACGATCCTCAAAGAATGCCCAAACAGTCACTGCATGTGGTATCCCCAAGGAAGAAAGGAAATCCTCATTCTTGACCGTTACAACCTAGAATGACACCCGTGCCCATGTTGGGGAAGGCAATAACCCCTATAGAATGCAGGCATCCCGTCTCGCCACCTAAGAAAGATAGTGGGATCCCACTACAATAGAAATCATAGAGACTCATTCCATAGACACGCTTTCTTGCATACTCAAGCTAATAGAAACTCTCGAAACTCTTAAACATCCCAACGTTCTCTCTCTCTGTTACTAGTTCTATACGAGCTCAATATTTAGATAAACAGCTTTCTACAAGCATCCAGGACCAAAGTCACTCTCTTCGCGAGTCACCTACCACCATCATTCTCAAAGCCCACTCCCAACATTCATCATTGCATTTTCAGCATTCATTTTCTTATTCTTGGAAGGCTATTTATTAATTTGAGCGTCAAAATATTTTTTATGGGATCAAACCCCAGCATTACCTGACCTCTTATTTGAAATTGTGGTGTACAAGATCCCAAACACAAAGGATGGTGATTGAAATTCAACAAACTAGTTCAACTCGAATCTATTCGAAATTTGGAATTATAACGCATCATTGGCGCCATTTGTGGGAACGCTGACAAAAGCCAGCCAACTATATCTCCCGAATCAACATTGTCTAATGAAATAGTGAACACCAGGGCTTAAGTTAGCGTTCCCGCTAGAGATGTTATCTCCCCCGAATACGACCACGACCACTCAGCTGGTAGTCGGGTTGAAGAGCAGCCTGCTCCCATCTTCCTGACCATGGTGGAGCAGATGAACAAGATGTCTTAGATGCTCCAAACACTTTGCACACGCTAGGGCAAAAAGAAGTAGGGGGCTCAATCCTCCTCAACCCCCGTACCGGCCTCCAAGCATGGGGGCCAGAGGAGGAAGGAACCGACCAAAAAAATCTTGAAGCCAGGAAACTCTCATATCCTGGTAGCCTCCAACACCCAGCGCCGCTCAATGCTCGAAAGGCGCTTGGACAGTGGGACTCTTGATGAGAGTCCCGAAAGAAAAAATTTCCAATATTCTCGGGACAAACAGAGGACTCCATGCAGGAGGGAGCCTATTGAGTCATCCGATCCACAAGCGGTAGCAGCTAACCGGCGACGCACCGCACTACTGAAAGGATGGAGTTGAGGACCTACCTCAACTCCAAAAGATCTGAAAGCTCCTCCCAAGTGGGGGAGAAAGTGTAATGACCTGAGTCTTGAAAGTCCTCCAAACTACATACAATTCTCGACCGAGACTTGATTTATTAGAAATAAATCTAAATGCACAAATATCATTGAATCGTTTAGTATCCTCAAATATTATCCACTCCAAAAATCCTCGAATGTTCACACAAAACCTTATTTCTCTGATACCATTAGGTTGTAACGATCCGAGCTCGGATTTTCGAACCCAATCCGGACCGCCACGGTGAAAATATCAAATCATCCAAAATTATGAATTACATGTTATCAAACAACCTAAATGAGTTCAATATATTCGCATTACTATTATCTAAAACACCATCAATAGTCATCATAAACGCATCATTAAATAAATACCTACGATAGTAATAAATAATTTTAATAAATGACATCGATATCCAAAATATCAATCATCATAAAAAAAATTTAATAAAAGTTGAACAGTAACTGAACTAACAAAATCTTAAGTCTCTATCATGGAAGCCTCAATATCTGAGATCACCTCTACTTGAAGTCTACATAATAACACACGATCTCTTTTATCCTGATATCAATCTATCTACTCTGGAGCCAATAAAATATAATGGTGAGTCGAATGCCCAATAAGTAAAAATAAACAACAATAAAAGAGTACAATTAAGCATCCCGGATCATAATAGAATGAATAAAATTAATAATGGCAGGTAATATATCAACAACTATCCGAGATTTAATAACATGTCGGGTCAATGACCTTAAAGCCATATGAACAACTGGATATCTAGAATGTAATATGAATTCCATCGAATCCGATCATCAGTTCAATACGAGGTCACAACTGTATGAATGATCAATAATCTCCATAGACCTTATTTTACTATAATGAACCAAAGGTCGCGTATTTACACTCCCAACGGTTGGGTAAGTGTAACGAGATTATCAATTACATCCAACTATCCCTACAGTCCTCCTAGAGCCTATACCTGTGCATATCGATACCACCTGTGATATCCATCGCCAAATAATATCCCAAATATCGTCTCCTACGATGGTTACATGGTTATAAGCATCCCTCCTCAATATCAATAATATCGACCAATTGTACAAGGTAATAATAATTTGATTATTTGTCCAATTTGAGGTCACGACTGTACGAAATAATGAAAATCTCCCTGAACCTTATTCTACCATAGTGAACCAAATGCTACGTATTTATACCCCCAACGGTTGGATAAGTACAACGAAGTTATTTATGGTATTCAACTACCCCTACAGTCCTCCCAGAGGCTGTACCCGTAGCATGTCGATACCACCCGTGATACTTCTCGCCAAATGATATCCTAAATATCATCCTCTACGATTGTTACTAGGTTATAAGCGTCTCTTCTCAATATCAATGACCTCAATCTACAAAATGGAATCAATATTGAAAAAGTATAGACTACTCTATGGTCCCATAGACTCCCATACGTCTGATTACCGTGGAGTCTTCGTACACTCTCCTTTACTTATCCATAAAGTGCCAAGAAAATATACAAACGCCAACGAAGTTAACATAAAGAATAATCAACTGGATTTCATCGATAAGATACAAGAATAATCACGTACCTGACTATTAGTATTTTGAGCGTACCAACGTACACACATAATTTCGTATAAACTTATTCCAACCAACGTACACATATAATTTCGTATGAACTTATTCTATCGTCTATATATACTAATATACATACAAATATACCATTGTATATACAGTTCCTAATTATGTACATGCATAATTATATATACAGTTATATATATGTATTTATTTATGTATGAATGTAACTATCCATATGCGTGTATATATACATATTTATTTATATAATTATATATATGTACAATATACACACATAGAGCACACGATTCTAGACACACACATAGCACACGCCTCTGGACACACACACAGCAGCACACGCTGCTTCCCTCACGCACGCCCATAGCGCACACTCAGCGGCAACGCCCACACAGCCCTGTAGCACCACACCGCACCACGCACTCGCACCCGAGTCGCCACTCAACTCCTCACCACCTCCATCACAGACTTCGCACTTCAGAGCCGAATGCTCTGTTTTCTCGGCCTTATGCCGATTATCATGGGCGATGAGAGAAACTCCAATTTTCTTCATTCCCCAGCAAATTCATTGCATAAATCTACTAACCACTATGCTCCCATTCTGCGTGCGTCCCTCGAAGCCACCCGTTTCCACCGGCCAGAGCCGCGGCTCTGTTTTTCCCCCAAAATTACAATTTACCGGAGCAAGCCACCGTTTCACAAAATCAAGACCTGAAAGGGTTTTCTTGCAACAATAAGGAGGTTTTCTCGCAACAACATCGGGGTTTCACCATTCCTGTCACCGTCGGGTCACTGGACCCGAATGGAAACCGGAAACAGAGTGCGGTGCTCTGTTTCCGCGTCCGAGTTCAATCCCAAAAATCAGAGGGTATAACAAGTAAAATCGATGCTTTAGAACTCCATTAGGCAATTTACTAAATCGAGCCCAAGAGGCCGGCCGATTGCTCACGGAACCGTAGCCTTGCATTCGGGTTCTCCAGATTTGGAACCCTCGATTTCGCCCGTTTTCCGACCAATTCAAGCATGAAATTAAAGACTCAACATTAACAAGATGAAGGAAGAATAAATTTTACGATTGGAGAAACTTTACTTGCCTCAATTTTCTAGTTTTCCTTCCGGCAACGGCTTCGACGGCGGCTCCCCTTCGATTCTTGCCCAGCTCCTCTTCCCCCTTCCTCCCTCGATATCGAAACCCTAAAATAGTGAAGGGTAAAACATACTACGGTTTCTCAATTTTCATATCCAGTGTCCATTCCGTCCCCATTTGTCGCGCCGCCCTTCCTTCTCCCTCTTCTCCGTCCCTCTTCTTTCTTTCCTTTTCCATTACTTTCCTCTCTTTCCCTTTTCCTTTCTTTCCTTCTTTTCTTTTCTTCCTTCGTTTAAATAATATTAATAATATGTTAATATTATTATTATTTATATTTGTTATTATATATATATATATATATATATATATATATTATATTTTTATTTTAATATATTTATTGTTATTGTATTTTTAGTCAATACATTTTAATATACTAAGGCCCACCAGCTATGTCCGAATTTAGTAAGTTTGGTTCGTAATTAACTTAATTAATTTACTAATTAATCTAAATTTAATTTAATGGTCTAAGCATTTATTTTTAAATTTCTTGATCCAAATATTTTAATTTATTTGGGCCTACATATCAGTCAAATTATACTAATTTTAGGCTTATAGGTGATTAAAAATTATTAAATTTAATTTCATAAAATATTCCAAATATTCATGGCGTTACAGAAAGTCAAGAAAATTTGAAACCGCATGTATAAGGATGATAACGAGCACATGGCCGATCTGAAGAAATCTCTATTCACCATGAAGATTTGAACCCAACCAATGTTGGCCAAGTTTAAGACACCGACCCTGGATTCCTTACGATAGAGCACTGTTCTCATGGATCACTTTCACACCCTTCTGAGCTTTTAGGGTTTGGAGGAGGCGTCCATATGCCAATATTTTCCCCTCACCCTGAAAGGGACGCCTGGATCTAGTTCCATAGGCTTCTCTTGAATTCCATCCAAAGTTTCGAGATCACACTGATCACTTCTTGACCTAGTATGCTTCTAGTCGTTAGGAAGAAAAATTGCCGTAGCATTTAGCCCACATAAAGTAGAAGCAGGGCAAAAACCTGTAAAAATTCTTAGAGTGGTTTGAGACTGAAGCTCCGAGAATCTCCGAGCTCACCGAAGAAATGAAGCTTGGCCGCTTTATCTCTGCGCTTGGGCCAGACGACTTCTTCAATCACTTGGCCTACAATAATTCGCAAAGCTTTTGAGAAGCGGAAGCTATTACTTGGCCTACATGGCCGTCGAAGAGGACAATGAGGAAAATCATTCGGAGAGGACCAATTAGCCACACTCTTTCCTAGTAGAGGCAAAGAGGAAGAATAGGGACAACGAGAACCCTCAAAGGAAGCAACTTTGGACCGGGCCGCCCGTGCGAAAGGAGTACAGGCTCATCAACTGGACTCTGTTGAATTACACACGGGCAAACGTCCTCATGCGGATCCGTAGAGAGAAGCTTGTCAAGTAGCCAAAGGCACTAAAGAACGCGTAGGGATGAGATCCAACTAAATATTGTGATTTTCACCAATCTTTGGAGCATACCACAGAAGAATGCATGACGCTAGAACATGAGATAGAAGTGCTGATCTGTTGGAGCCATCTCACAAAATTTCTGAGGCACATTGGGCAGACCTCCGGAACCTCAAGTGGTGATAGGTCAGATCAACCACAACTAACGAACTGGGTGGCAATTGGTGTGGTCAACATGATGACCATCTGACCTGCCAAAGCACCCATTTGATCACCAGGAAAAGCTAGAAAGAAGAAGAAGTAGAGGGTGGGGGGAGATGTCATTAGTTCTAGTGAAAATGATATGATTCATGTAACTTCTCCCCATTCAGATTCCCTGGTTATATTTGCACTCGTTTCGGATGGTATATTCAACTACCATATGAAACGAGTTTTCATTGATAATTAAAGTTCAATGAATTTACTTTACCTCGATACATTCTTTAAGTTAGGGCTTAAAAAGAATCAATTCAAACCGGTCGAAGGACCGCTATATGCACTAGATAACGAACTAGTAGCCGTCCGAGGGACAATACAGCTAGAAGTTACCCTGGGCACGTAGCCCAAAACGATGAGTCATATACTCACCTTCCTGGTTGTCGACCTACCATCTGTATACAATACCTTCCTAAGCCGGCTGTGCCTAGCGGTGTTTGGAACCATCACTTTGATACTGTACTTGAATATAAAATTTCCAACATGTGGTATTGGTCAAGTCTAAGTTGACTAAGTAATCGGACGGACATGTTACATGTCACAAATAACACCAAGCGGCGTTGAGAGGCAAGCAGAAGAATTAGACCATCGAGATGAGGTTACCTTGCAGCAGGCGCAGTCTGGAGAGGCCACTGACCTCGTACCTTTGAGCCCAAATGATCCGAAAAAGTGAATACAGATGGAGGGCTCACTCGCCGGACCCCTATGTGATGAATTGATAAGTTTCTTAAGGCAGAATGCGGATGTCTTTTTGTGGATGCCCACCGAAATGATAGGGATTCTGGTCGAAGTAATGGTCCAAAAGTTAGGTTTCGATCCCAACCACAAGCTTCATCAGGCGAAAACGGAGGAACCACTCTAACGAAAAGCTCATAACAATCTGGGAGGGGGAGAAGAAGCTGCTGGATGTCGGGTTAATCAGTGAGGTCTAGTATCCAGATTGACTCTTTAACGTTATCCTAGTCAAGAAAATTAACGAAACATGACGGATGTGCGTCGACTTCACCGACGTCAACAAACCCTGCTAGAAAGATTGCTTCCCATTACCCAAGATTTGACTTGCTATTGGACTCCACTTCTGGTCACGAGCTACTGAGTTTTATAAACGCATACTCAGACTACAACCAGATCAGGATGAGCCCAAAGGATAATGAGCACACCTTGTTTATAACCGATCAAGGCACCTACTACTACAAGATTATACATTTTGGTCTGAAGAACGCAGTCGCAACTTACTAAAGACTCATGAACAAAATATTCGAGAAGCAAATCGACCGCAATATGGAGGTATATATAGATGACGTGCTCGTCAAAAGTAAGACCACCAACCACTATATTCACGATTTGGTTGAAGCCTTCAAGGTACTCCGGGCACACCAGATAAAGTTTGAACCCTCAAAGTGCGTCTTCGGAGTGTCCCTTAGGAAATTCTTGGGTTTCATCGTTTTTTAGCAAGGGATCAAAGTAAACTCAGAGAAGATCAAAGCCCTTATGGACATGACTCCGCTGTGGAGTGTCATGGATGTCCAAGAGCTAACCGAAAGACTGACAGCGCTTTCCCCCTTCTTGGCTAAATTTTGGGATATGTACTTGCCTTTCTTCGAGGCTTTGGGGAGGATGAAGGCAAACGGGTTTCAGTGGATGGTAGAGTGTCAGGTCACTTTCAACAAACTGAAACTGTACCTGGCCAGCCCGCTATTGCTGACATTGCCAAGAAACAGAGAAGAGCTGTATTTCTACCTGACGGTATCAGGGGTAGCTCTTAGCTCAATTATGATATATCAGAATTCTAACGCACGACGGTCGGTCTACTACGTGAGCAAAATGTTAACCAACATCGAAACTCGCTACCCACACACCGAGAAGCTCGCCTTTGCGCTCGTCTACTTAGCTCGAAAGTTGAGGCCATATTTTCAGACCTATCATGTGGTCGTCCTGACCGACCAGTCATTGAAGGGTATCCTTCTGAAACTTGACATTTCGGGATGACTAGTTAAGTGGGTATTGAATTAGGAGAGTTTGACATTAAATTTCAACCAAAGCTAGTCGTCAAAGGGTAAGCACTGGCTGACTTCATTGTCGAGACCACGACCTCAATCGTCAATGAACACCGAGCTGTGGACATAGATTATCACCTAGAAGAACCATAATGGGTCCTTAATGTGGACAGCTTGTCTACCAACTTGGGCAGCGGTGCTGGAATGGTCCTAAGGACCCCAGATGGGTTTAAGATGAAATACTCCCTAAAGCTCGATTTTTCGGTCACCAATAATGTTACTGAGTATGAAACCCTATTAGCTAGGTTACGACTAGCTAAAGAGTGCTAAGCAAAGCGCTTGACTATCTACAACGACTCAGAGTTAGTCGCCAATCAAATCAATGGAAACTTCGAGGCATGCAACCCTCTCATGGCCAAACATTTGGCTAAGGAAAAGAGTGCGACCTAGAGGATTGACAAGCTTAGCCTGGTCCACGTCCCCAGAATTAAAAATTGAAAGGTTGACCAGCTCGCAAGGATCGCAGTGGCCGAAAATATGAAGCAGTACTTGAGGATTATGCGGAAAATTTTGTACACTCCTAGTATAGAGGAACAGGAAGTGATGTAGGTCTCTGACTGTGAAAATTGGATAATGCCATACTGGAGATATCTTACGGACGATACCCTACTAGAGAACGCGGATGAAGCCAACCGGATAAAAAAGACGACAGGCTGGTACATCATAGTCGACGGAGTCACCGAGGGTACTCGACTCCATACCTCCGGTGCCTTATTCAGAAGGAGGCTGACTACGCACTGAGCAAAGTCCACATCGAGATCTGTGGATCATACATTGACGGCAAGAACTTAACGTTCAAGGTAATGTGACAAGGGTATTACTTGCCGACAATAAAGAAGGACGCCTTAGAATTTGTGAAAAAGTGCGAGAATTGCCAACTCCATAACAACCATCACCACTAGCCACCCGCGGAGTTGAGATCCCTCCAGGCACCTTAGCTGTCCATGCAATTGGGGCTCGATATTCTCGGCCTATTTTCCATTGCAGCTGGCCAACTAAAATTCATCGTCACAAGTATTAATTACTTCACTAAATGGGTTTAAACCGCCCTGCTAGCTAAGATCACTGAGTATATTGCTACGAAATTCGTCCGCCAGAGTATAGTAAAAAGATTTGGTGTTCTAGAAATCATTGTGATTGACAACAGAACCCAATTCTCAGGAAAGTGCTTCACCAAGTATTGCACCAATTTGGGTATTAGATTAGTCCACATTTTGGTGGTATACCCCCAGGCAAACGGGGTGGTAGAAGTTACTAACTGGGCGCTACTGCACGATTTGAAGATCAAGTTGGAGGACACATGGGGCTTTTGAATTGACGAACTGCCCTCTGTGTTATGGTCATATCAGACAACTCCTAAGAAATCAACACGTGAGACACCCTTCAGGATCTGCTATGGGATCAAAACTGTTATATTAGTCGAGATCGGGCTTCCAAATCTCAGGGTCGAATCCTTCAACCCACTAGGCAACTTTCAAAAGATCAGGAAATACCTAGACTTGCTAGAGAAAGCTGGCGACGTGGCCCGAATACGCACCGTCGCTTAACAATGAATCGCCTGTTATTATAATAAGAAAGTAAAAGAGTGGCAATTCAAAGTTTGAGACTTGTTCTTGCGGAGCAAAGAGGCCACGGGTAAAATATCTAATCGAAATAAGTTCTCCCCGAATCGGGAAGGCCCGTTCCTTGTCTCAACTGTTTTGCGGAATGGAGCCAATAAATTTCAAACTCAAAATGGCAAGTTAGTTCCATGGACAGGGAACGCGGTCTATTTGAAGCGCTATTTCCAATGAGGGCCCAGGTAGATCATATATAAGGTCATCAGATTGCTTGTAATAAATGTTCAAACATTAATAAAATATGTTTTCCTTTTTACATGTTGTAGTGCCTATTCTATTTTTCTTTTCCATATGTATGCTTGTGTGTAGGTTGTATGAATACGGACGACCTAGACTGCCTATAAATTAAGAGGATCTTTACTTGCTTGCGATTAAACATTGCTCCCATACCAAATGACATGAATCAAACCTTACTTCCATACCAAGGGCCCGTAAGCAGTCGAATTAAATCTTAGTCCCATACCAAGTAGCCCGTAAGCGGTCGAATTAAACCTTAGTCTCATACCAAGGGCTCGTAAGCAGTTGAATTAAACCTTGGTCTTATACCAAGGGCCCGTAAGCGGTTGAATTAAACATTGATCCCATACCAAGAAACACTTAAGCGGTCGAACTAAATTTTGGTCTCACACCAAATGGCCCATGAGTGGTCGAAGTAAACATTGGTTCCATCCCAAGTGGCGCCGTTCATGGTTAAGTGCAAAACCTTAGGGGGATTAAACGGCACGCGTGACAACCTCCTCCAGTAGGAGATAGCGCAGTCAGTCTATGATGGTAAGAAAATCAAAGCAGAATGTGAGAGAATAAACGCTCCAACGAAAAGCAAGACGCCCAGAATGATAACTAGGACTTCATCAACTGATACAAAAAGCACAATCCGACCAATAGAGGATATGTTCATATACAAAAGGTTTATACAACGCCACTTTTATAGGAAGTTATTATGACTCGTCCTCATAGCTTCTCGAGGATAAAGGGTCTCTCAGAGGACACACTGCAGGCCTTTGGCCCCGATCGATCGGATAACTGACTAGGTTTGATCGGCTGGAGGTGCCGGCATTCCTTGAATCTAAAAAGCCAACCGAAAAATGTGGATTAGCCAAGGAAACTATCCGTCAGCTAAGGTCTATCCCAGCCTAAAACAGCTCCTCCAGGGCAGGAGCCATCTCTTCAGGATGACACCTTGTTCTTAGCTCGCCTTCGAGAGCCACGATCCTCTCCTTGGCTTGAGCATGCGAGTCAGAAACCACCTACAATTTGGCTTCAGACTCTGTAAAGGCCCGATCGAGATAGTTGGCCTGCGCCTGGCATTGCAGCGCCTCCTAAACCACTGCATTGACACGACGTCCCATGTCTTCAGCAATGAGATCAGCCTGAGCCTGCATCATACGAGCAATATCTTCTCCTTGTGAAGATATGAACTCGTCTAGCTTGTGAGATCTCATTGTTGGCTGAGAAAGTGAAAAAGGAAGTTAACAATGGAAAACTGCGAATGATCAATTGTGTCTCTACGCATTGAGGAAAACATATCTGACTAGAGGGACCAGCAAGTCCTTGCAATGGGATGGCTCTCGAGGCACCATGGGAATAGAGATGAGGGAGGCCTAGATGATTCCACTCCGCATCCGCATCCGCATCCACATTAGCGAAAACCCCTTTGC
The DNA here is from genome assembly GCA_033239525.1 of Nepenthes gracilis. Lineage (NCBI taxonomy): Eukaryota > Viridiplantae > Streptophyta > Magnoliopsida > Caryophyllales > Nepenthaceae > Nepenthes > Nepenthes gracilis. Next base: position 13,318,202 of record BSYO01000016.1, on the reverse strand, counting down.
TGCTCTCAGACTGCGTCCTCCCATCGCTCCTCTCCTTGTTAGGGGAGGATCTTAGCGTAGAGGAGGGAGAAGCCTTTATCCCATAGCCAAGCAAAGTGGAAATATAGATCATATTCTCCTCAGCCACATGGAGAAAAGAAATGAAGCGAATCGCAGGGGACGTTGCGGTTATATAAATGAAATTTCCCGCCTAAATTGGCATCACAACTGGTTTCGAAGGGTTGCGTCATTTCTGTTCAAAAGCGACACGTGTCTTTACCTGATTGAACCTGCCTGTAGTACACAAGGATGGGCATCACATCACTGAATATCCAGGCCGTGACGGTCAAGGCTCTAATATGACCGGCCAGTCCACATGAATGCAATAAGCTAGACGGCTGGCCAGTGCAAAAAGAAAAAAAGGGAAAAAGAAAAGAAAGCCGGGCAAAGTCAGAACTCAATATGTTGATAAAACGAGCTTTTTATTAATAAAGTTCTATTTACAATTACAATGAAGAACAAAATACAAAGTCCAGGCTCAGGACGTGGGACCACTAGGAGGGTGAGGCTCTCCTCCATTGTAGGAGTAGTCCACTAAGTCGTCGTGAACCACCTCCGTGTTGTTTAATGAATCAAGAACCCCCACAAGGAAGTCGGGCGATACCAGGGTGACAATCCGCCTACAGAGGTTGACTCCCTCCAGAACTTTGGACTGCAGTATTGTGCTCGCCTCTTCTCATTGTAGGCTGATTGACATCTCGGCCTCAAGCGTGGCAACTTTCCCCCAAAATTTGCTAGCTTGACGTTCAGCTCCAGTAGATTGAGCCTCCAAGCTCCCCAGCCTCTTTCTCAATTCAGCTAGCTCGGTCTTGAGGGTGGCATTTTCCTCTTGGAAACTTAAGGCCTGGGCGACGCTCTCATCCATGTCTTTTTGGCTTCAGTGGCGAGTGTATCAGAGCAACTTAGGCGCTCCGCCATCCGGAGAATTTCCTCCTCCCTTTCCACAATCATCCCGTTTCGTTGGTGCAAGCCCTTTGACATAACTCCAAGGATCCTCCAATCTTGCAATCTCAATAAAACAAGAACAGAGACAAGTCAATCCAAACCGGCGGAATTAAAAGAAAGAAGAAGCTCCTCTAGAGAGCTTACCGTGTACAACTTGCACGTTTTCTTTTTCTGCGCCGGTCCCTCTAACCCCGAACTCTGCTGCGTGAGGTCCCACAACGTACCTACCAAAAGGCTAAGTATGGCGATTGTACAAGCCACCTCTGGAGTAATCCTCTCTCCCTCTGTAGCACCAGAAGGAACCTCTGCTAGAGTAACTTCAATGCCATCCATGGCCTCAGGAAGCAGAGCAGCGGTGAGACTGACCTCACCAGTCTCCACCGGCTCTGCAGACAGCTCAAAGGTTGGCTCCACCAACCCTTCGGCGTCTGCGCTAACTCCATCGGCACCACAGAATCGCCCGACGGCGATAGCGCAATGAACAAGCTCCCCGCAACGACTCCCTCAATGAATCCCACGTCTAAAGGGATAACTGGAGTTTCCACCCTAGAATGCTCTCTGACTCCAATAAGTCGTTCGATCATACGGTAATCTAGCTCGGTAGAGAATGAGGAGGAAGGCTCAGCTAGCGCCGCCCTTTTCTTACTGGGGCTGCTTGGAGAATTGTCAATGGTGAGAGTCCAGCCTTCCTCTTGGGTTGCAATGCCGCTGGTGGTAGAGTCCTAAACTTTTGGACCAGTGAGGAAGGACCTCAGCGAGCTCTCCTAGCATCCTCTCAGGACTCCAAGTGATCCATCCTGAACTCAGAGAGGTGCTCTCTCACCAGCTGTAGCAGCGGCTCTATAGCCTCCACCTCCTTCTTGGTAGGCTTTCAGGTGAAGTCTACGAGAACCTTACCCCAGTCCCTGGATAGGGGCTAGCTATTAGCAACTCGTACGAAAAAGAATCGATCCTTCTAGTTCTTGACCGATTTATAAATTGTGCCACTAATGCGCTGCTCCCGGGGAGATAATGAAATCCAATCCCTACTTTGGGTAAACTGGAATATGACCCTGATAGCCTCCACTGTCAGCAGCTGTGAATGATGGTGGAAAAATATGCAAAGTGAGTAGAGATAATGCATAGCATTCACGTGAAATCGTACGATGGAGATGCAAAACTCTGTGAAAATACAGGAAGCTCCTCCAAAATTGGGAGACGAAGCCCACTTCATAGGTGAGCCTTGTAGACAATAACGTGACCTGTCGGAGGAGAGTAAGCCCTATCCAACTCCCCAGTAATCGTGAACACAATGTGAGATGGGATGTTATACTGAATGAAGAGTTCCCTCACTTCATCGGGAGAAATGATTGAGTAAATCTCACTAACTGAAGGTGCCATGAAAGCAGAACAGAAGAGGAGACGGAGACCTAAGATTTTTTGGAAAAAGAAAGCTGTAGGAAAGTTTGAACTGTCGCGTGACTTTTATAAAGATCGTCACCGCCAAAGAGAGGCAGTGTATCGAAAAGGCATGGCAATCATAATGGAAATGTGTCACTCCGAAGAGAGTGCAGTCAAATCGTATTTTCTGGGGAATTAATTGCTGGGATTTCAACTGCTCCATGTCACGAGTCGCTTAGAATGGTGGGAGTCCTAAAACAGTTGTGCAATGCTTTTGATTGACCGTCCAACGGCATAACGGAATGACGCTTCAAACTCTACCCTACGTTTTCCAGATCCTAACATTACGGTTGATAGATTCGGGCAATGTATACCTCCGCTCAGGTCTTTAGATTTTAACGTTACCGTCAACGAATTTGGTCAACGTTCGCTTCCGCTCAGTTCTCCGGATTTTAGAGATGTAGTCAACGAATCCGGCCAACTAGTGCCTCCGCTCAGTTCTCCGAATTCAAGCGTCACACCTTTGCTTAGTTCTTTGGATTCAAGCGTTACAGTCAATGAATCCAGTCAATGTTCAATCAGTTCTTCGAATTCTAACATTGCGGCCAACGAATCCGGTCAGCGCTCATCTCTCCTTCGTCCTCCAGATTTAGGTGTTATGGTCAATAAATCTAGTCAACATTTACTTTCACTCCACTCACTAGATTTAAACAACACTGTCAACGGATCCAGAGCAAAAAAGAAAAGATAGCAAAACATGCATTGCAACGAAAGGTGAAGACAAAATGTGGGGAGACTCGAACCTAGATCCAAATCTTTAAAACTGCCACCCTCGTGAAAAGGGGTGACCAAAGCGGCATCCAACATGAAAAGGGAAGACCAAAGTAACTCAAACTTTTCGACTCAAAACTGCAGCGCTAGAAAGCACGAACCGCTTGAGCTCCGAAGCATCAACTAGGGCAGCAAGCTTCCCAACAGAGTCGAGCTCCTGTGACATCACACTGGACATTGTGGAAAGGCAATGTTGAGGAACGTCAAAAGCTCCCTAATTTATAAAACAAATGGAAGCACTAAATGCCAAAGGTAACGGTGCCGGCAAATCTGCAAAGAATCCAAAAGGTAGGGGAATCACACCAAGAACAGTAGAAAGGGGAATCTGAGACAGGCAGAAGAGACAATACAGCCGGTCACATCCCCTTGTGAACATGCTGGAAGTCGGAGACCCAAGCCACCAGCATGGGGGACTATTGATGGGGACATCAGTAGCGGCTGGCTCACAAGGGGTAAGTGGCCCAGAATCGACAACAGCCCATTTATCTCTGGGACGGTCAACGATACCGTTGATCGGAAGAGGGCAACAAGTAGGCCGGACGCGGCTCAAGACAAATGCGGCCCAGATCGAAATAGGCCTACGCGCACCTTCCCAAGCGTCAACGGTCATCGACCCTAATTTTTCACATCTCTAAGGAAGAAAACCACATCTGTAACGAAAATCTCCTAGGATCATAGTGCATCACGAAAGGAGGGCTCACAAATTAGTGTGCAATCGTCATAGGATGCCCTAACGGTTACTACACGTGGCATCTCTACATAAGGAAGGGAGTCCTCCTTTCTAACCGTTGCAACCCAGAATGGCGCCTGCACTCATGTTGGGGAACGCAACAATCCCAAAAGAAGGTAGGTATCCCGTCTCGCCACCTAAGGAAGGTAGCGGGAGCCCATGACTATAAAAGGTCAAGGAGACTCACTCCACAGGTAAGCTCTCTTGCATACTCAGATTAACATAAGCTCTCGAAGCTCTTAAGCATCCTAACCCTCTCTCTCTTTGTTATTAGTTCTCTGCGGGCTCAATAGTTAGAGAAACTCCTTTCTTTAAGTATCTAGGACCAAAGCCACTCTTTTCGCAAGTGTACCTCCCACCATCATTCTCAAAATCCACTCCCAACATTCATCACTACATTTTTAGCATTCACCTTCTTATTCTTGGAATGCTATTTACTGATTTGAGTATCAAAGTGTTTTCAGTAAGATCAAATACTGCCGTCATTTGACCTCTTATTTGAAGTTATGATGTGCAAAAATCTCAAAACTCAAATGACGGTCATCGAAATCCGATGGAACAATTTGACTCGAATCTATTGAAAGTTTGGATTTATGATGCATCAGGAGGTTAAAAAATAAGTATTTTTAAGATCATTCTTTGGTTATTTCAATATTTGTTGATTTGGTTTACACTTTTTGTTTTACTAAATATACATGTCACCATTTACATATCTATTTTAAATATTATTACATGCATATAATTTTTACTAAATATTTTTAAATTTTATTTGATTTTACTAAATATTTTATTTATTTATTATAAAATAAGTAAATATTTTAAAATATTATTTTTATATATGAAAATATTTATGAAAAAAGTCCTAAAATATAACACCTCTGATCTTACATGTTGATATTCTATGTAAATGTTCAAACGGGCTCCATTTTTATATTTAACATGAGTTTGTACTTTTTTCTATGGTGGAATAGTTTGTATTCATATTTTTTAAAAAAGTGAAAATATTTTGAACATTTGTTATAAAATTCCCATTTAATATTTTTATTGAGTACTATTATAAAAAATTGACAAAACTATATATTTATATGTCTTATCATATTAGGTATATTTAAAAATTATATCTATCATTTACGAGTGGTAAAAAAAATAGTTCATATGTAAGTGTAAATTTGAAGTAGAGATTATATGTCTAATGCTTGATTGTTGTGCAATGCAACATTAAATGCCATTAGTTTCACAAATTTGTACGATCCAATTAGTTTTCATGAGAGATAAATGTAGGATATGTTGTTGAAAGTTATTAGTAGTAAAAACAATGAAGTGGTTGAGGATTAAATCTTTTTTTAAGAAGAGATGAGCTCGATGTGGGATGATTGCTAGGCTACCGTTTGAAAGCCAATGATACAACCTCAATACAAAATTTATAAAAATAATGACATCAAAACTTATAAATATTGGACACAACTTTGCAATAATTATATATATATATATATATTGATGGGTACATCGGAATATGGGCTGGCCCATAGTCAACGGAGGCCCAAAACAGTATATCAAACGATCAACTTAAAAACGGCCCAACAGGACGTGAAGGCCCAAGTTGACCGTCTAGACTCCAGCAGGCGGCTAACTCGCATGCAGACGGTTAACTCGAGTGTTGACCGGAATCACTATAGCAACAGGCCAAAAATAAAAGGCTTTTTACGGGCCTAGCCCACTTGAGCTCACGATCCATCAGACGGCCAGCAACGGCTCTCCCAACATCTTTCACGATCCCAGTTGGCTCCCAAAATAGACATTGACAAAATCAGAGCCTTTCTCGTGAGGAAGGCGCCAGATTTTTTCAATCTCCTGCCAATTGGGGCACTCCAACGGTAAAAAAATATAGAATGAAGGTAAGTAATTAGAAAGCCGCTGACCACCGTGGAAGGAAACTATCTTGGTCCATTTGGCAACTGGCATCAACTCTGAAAGGCAGGCCAACCAAGAATCACGCAGGGGATCACTCCTTTCAAAGGAGGGAGATCACCCTGTCAACCAGAAATAAACCCTAGAGTTCTCATTCGAGGCACGCTAACTTTTACTCATGCAAGCTTTTATTCACACAATGCCCACAACGACAACAGAGACAAACTGATAATTCTCTACTCTATGCTGACACTAAAAAAACCCAAGGCATACAACGTGCTCCTGACAGCCGTTTACTACCTCCCTACTATCCAGATTCAAGAAGACGGTTTTACTTCTCTTTCATCTGGAGATCCACATATTCTTGCTCTCTCTCTCTCCTTCAATTCTCAATTTTAGTAACCGTCTCATATTTCGAAGGCTGTTTACTGACTTGAGCGTCGGAGTATTTTCGGTGGGACAACTTTCCGCCGACACATTGACCTCCTATTCGTTTTAGTGGTGTGCAGGATCCAAACTCAGTGAACGGAGTCAGAACCAGGACAAACGGATCAACCCGAATTTATTCGAAATTCAGATCCAAGGACACATCATATATATATATATATATATAGTCAAAAATCGTAAAAGTTACATCCAAAAGTTATTTAAAATAAACTATCATTTGACAAAGGAATATCTGAATGTAAGACAAAATATCCCAACTTGATAATGAGATATCTAACATTCAACCAAAATATAAGTTAAAGGTCTATGACCATCAATACAATTGGGTCCAAATTTGGAATAAAGACTTCTAATCAAGATATAATAAAAGAATCTAGAAACTATTCCTTTGTAAGTATATTTTCTTTAAATCTTGTACAAATATCTAAGCCCACTAATCTAAATGGTTAGCAAAATAAGATAAGAGCAGGTCTAACATTTAACAAAACATATATGATTTATATAAATATATGTACATGAACAAAAAACATGAGAAGAACAATAACGATAACGAAATGCATGATATCAAATATTGATAATTGTATTTAAAATATAATAATCGAAGATAGTGAAAATCTTGTCGATTAATATCCAAAAATAAATTTTAAAGATATGGTTATATATATTCCTGATAATTTAATGCCTAAAACTACTATTTAAGATTCATAAGCTAGCCATACATATTTAAATCCTATAGATAAAGTTGAACGTCATTTTTTCATTTGTAGATAATAGGTTTGCTATTCAAGTTGTGTATAGTATATTAAAATATATTCGAATATAAATCAGCGATTCTCTTGCAATTATTTTTGTTTAGTCAAAATAAAAAACTCTATACAAATATAAAATTTATAAACTTCTCCCAAACTAAGGAAAACAATTAATTTTTACAAAGTTTTTAAAATATAGTTTTCGTCAAATACTTATATAAAACAATATGTATGATCAAATAATCAAATATTTCAATAAATATGAATAATATTATGAAATTAGGTACAAACCTTTAAAAATTCAAGATTTTTAAGCAAGGTAGACCTAAATGCAAAGATCTAATAAGAGCATAATAATAAGGCATATAAATGGATATTTAAACAAAGAACAAAATGATTTATCTTAAGATTTTTATCAACAAAAGAAGAAAAAATATTTAAATATGCTTACCTTAGACCAAATATTAATCCAATCTAATATGAAATAGCCTCAAAATCACATTTATTCCAAAAGTATATTTTTTTAAAAAAATTTATCCGATACATACAATTAATAATATTATAATACAAAAATTGAAAATTGGTATTATAGCCAAAGGTTGAGGTTCAAACACCGGTTAAATTGATTTGAGAATGTGACTTCAATTGTAGTATTTGAGATCTAAGAGCATGATTCTAGATTTAAGTGAAATTAGAGGATGTTATTAGCCTTATTGAAAAATGACCTCTAAAATAGCACAGATGGTGGTGTTAGGTTGAACCAAGAGATGGAGGGAGAACTATAGAATTAACACTTGCTAGAGGGTCTAATTAGATTTTTTGTTAATTTATGTTGAGATATATTCAGATACATTTTTATTATTAAGTTAGTTTTATGATTGTATTTTTTTTCCATGATTTTAAATGTATTTAGATATTTTAGACAGTAATAGCTATATTTTATCGTATATGCTATAAGGTTGATGATGATTTTTACAGAAGTGATGGTTGTTCGCAGAAATAGTTGGGTGGCAGTCCAGGATCGGGCACAAGTCGCCGCATAGTACTAGGGTATCTTGTTATTAATGAAATAAATGAGGCATTATATTACAAAAAAACAGTTGGTTATGTTAAGTCTATTTTAGTTTATAAAGGGATGGTTGAGAATTATTAATCAGATAAACATAAGAGGCAGAGCTTTAGAGTAGGCAACAGCTATCATCATAAGATCCAATGGGCATATTCATCTAACAATCTCACCCCTTAAAAAAATCAATTGGTTGTATAAAATTCTCATTATAAATTATATTTTAAAAAGAGTTATATTATTTTAAACCTATTATATATATGCTGTCTTAATTTTTTTTAGTGACTATTGTTATAATCTAAATCTATAAATTTTAAATTATATAACGATAATTTTATTAATTATTATCTAAAAACCCTTAGACAGAAAATAACCAATCATATATATATATATATAATACGTCCCTAATTTTTCGATTGTAGTACAGATTAGAGAGCTACTCGATATTTCATTACTGGTTGAATTAAGCGGGTTCAGTTTCGTCACTGTTAACCTGGAACCTGCGCACTACAAAGTATAAATAAGATGCTAGACGACTGGCGAGACTCACTCTTTCACTTATGCAAGGATGATGAATCGTGAAATGAGTCCTATCAATCCCCTAATATCTTATTTGTAATTTGTAGTACGCAGGTTTCAGATTAGCAGCGATGGAGATTGGACCCACTCCATTTCAACCGATAATAAAAAATCGAGTGACTTTTTAATCCGTATACAATCAGAAAACCAATGACGCATCAATATATATTATTTCTAGCTCATTTATAATTTTTTATAATGAATTCTCGTTCATTTTAATTGTTTTTTGAAATTATAAGATATTTAATATGAAAAAAATAATTTATAAATAAATTATGGATAACTCAAATTAGTATGAATCTTACAAAAGCGAACCCAAATGAAAAAAGAAGCAATCTGCGAAAGTCGAAACGAATCGAAGTTTTTGGTTAATAGATAGCAGACGGTCAGCAGAATTCAAAACGCAACGGCAAGACCATTGTTGCTAAATGCTATAACGCGAACCCTAAGCATGGACTATGAATCGACACTGATCATCTCACTTCCTCTCTCCAAGTTTTCGCATCGGATTTTTCTAGTTCGGCTGCCAACCTCAACCTGGCGATCGTCATTTTCGACTCACCGATCTTAAATTTATAGTTTCTCACAAGACACTCCATTGATGAAATGGCTGTCTGCAAATGCCGCAAGGTAACTCCCTACCTTCTTCCGCTCACAACTTTCTCTGTATACGTGTCTGTTTTTTCTTTCGGTGCTGCATATCTATCGCTCACTCGTTGATTCACTTGAAATATATTGATTTTGAACCCATAGCAAAAGTGTGAACTATGTGTTTGCTGCCATCCCGAGGCCAACTCAGTGTAATATCTCTTACTATAAGAATAGCACTAATTAAGCTTGTAATTAATGTAGTACCCCAAAAGCTCATCTATCAATGGGAAATTGAACTAGCTTCAAATATCAAGTAAAAGAGCTTACATTTCTTGTCGCTCTTGGGGCTTTCTTTCTCTCGTGTTTAGGATGATAGCTGGCATTTAGACAACAAAAAGGCTTAATCGATTGAAATGATCTAACCTAGCCTCATCTAGAAGGGCTTTCGATCATCCATGTCGTCTTCGGAACTCCTGAAAGAGTTTATGGGCCTAGATCAACAAAAAGGAAAGCCCTTCTATTCTAGGATCAATTGACGGTTCAACAATAAGAGATCTAATGTTAATGAGGGATGTCATCTCTTTTAATACTCAATTTTCTATATGTTGATGCTGATCGTGTGGCTTTTGAAAATCAAAGGAAATTTACAATTCCAATACTTATTGATTGAAGTAGGAAGAATACCTATACTTCCTGTATCTAGTCGGGTTACTATATCCAAAGTGAAACCCAAAGGCTCAATGATTTAGAAATGGGTTGCCCGAGACTCAAACCTGCAGGCAGACTGTTTTCCGAAAGAGAATATCTGATTCCTTAGTATCCTTCATTCTTAGTAGAGAGGCAAGGAAATGTTGTTGAAGTTTCTTTTTAAGAATTTAAATTGATAGCAGAAAAAGTAGGAAAAAATTATCTCCTTACTAGACTTGTCAGATCAAGGCAGGGCTTCGTTTAGCCGCCCATACAAGGCAACCAACCACTCAACTATGAAAACAAGAAATCGTCAGTCAGTAAGTACAGACAACAATTCAGCAATGGAAGTCAATCCAACTCAGCCATTTGACTTTAGTTCGCAAACAGAAAATCTGAAATCGGGCCTCCTCTTCAATTTCCACCAAGCCAGTTGGCACAAATAAACCTAGCAGACAATTACTAATCGCCAACAGTAAATTGATCAGTTAATACCACCTTGTTTGTGGTGAAGTCACATGATTGTGATTATAAAAGAATTAGAAAAAAACTTGCGACCTATAGGCCAATTAGATAGAATTCGTGGTACAACTATTTGATGCTAGCCACAATAGAAGTAGTCGAAGGAGGGGTAATCAATATTGTACTATAGGCTAGTCACCTGATGCAATTCTCGCAAGCTCATTGTACCTCTTCTCCCGGACTTGCATGTTTTGTTAATCATTCTTCTCTATCTGCATAACAAAAAAAATGAAAAATTGGAATCCCTTCGTCCTCTGTGAAGGGTACATTTAAAATTATTTTACCACCTAATTACATATGGTTACTTCCTAAGAATAACAATAAACATAAGCAATCTAACTCTCTAATACCACTTGTTGGACCGACGACAAAAGGCTTGACAATCAACCTAAGAATAAATCTCCACATGGACCAAAAATCGAGACCATTGGTTAAAAACATGATGAGATATCATGACAATCCACAAGAAATTATAACAATGATCATAATAACGAGTAAAAGCAAGTCACACAACTTTTTGTCAAAATCCTTTATAAATGAAAGGGTGAAACCATGGGAACTTGATCCATAAAAAATCCACTAATATTGTGAGAATGGTTAGATGGACCCCAACAGCACTCTTCGATTTTACCACAATATTGGTAAATCGAGACAAGTACAACAATAGATGAGAATTAGATGAGAAACCACTTGTAAAATGTCAAAAAAGAACAAATGGAATGACATATCAAAAGTTGGTGAAAATTGGAAGAAGATTTAGATCCCAAATGATTGGCAAACATCTTCTCCTTCTTTCTCTTTCCCTCTCTAGCCAGCTACCCAAAGTGTTTGAAGATCTCACAATAATATGCCCTCAAAAATCAAGTAGGTTTTTATAGCAAGTGCTAACGGTTGAACGCCATAAGTAAATTCTGCATATGCACACTTTCTACTATTGGCATATGAGTGCCTCATCAGGCACACCTCAAGCATGCTTGCTATTGCTGCCCGCGCATATACGCCTACTCAGGGCCCCCTTAAGTGAGGGTGCTATTGCTACTTAAGCATGAGCATCCCAACATGCATGGATCATGTGCCATCTAGTCTGCTCGTTGAAAAACCTCTTTTGCTCGGTAGTTATTGAATGAACTTTGATATATGGAAGAGTATGATGAATGATCTTTTATTCGTCAAAACATTGCAACTCCCGATGTTTACTACGCAAAAGTTGGAGTCTAAATCCGATGAGCATTAGGCTTTTGAGCACAAATAAGTTTGTGGCTACATTTGATAATTTGTAGATGATAATGTCTACAATCATATCTATAACAAGAAGCATGTAAGAGCACTATGGAAGAAGCTCAAAGTACTCTATGTTTCAAAAACTATCAACAACAAATTGTATCACTTAATAAAGTTGGTACAAGTGAACTATCAAGGAGGGAGCTTTATAGCTAATCATCTTTATGAATTCCAAGATTGCATTGATCAATTGTCCAGTATGAGTATAAAATTCGATAATGAATTGCTTGGTTTGTAGTTATTGACTACTGCATTGGATTCTTGGAAGGTCCTTGAAATTTCTATTTCCAGTTTCACCCCCAACAGTGTTGTGACTTTGGAGGTAGCAAAGTGTTTTTTCTTATTGAGATGAGGAGAAGATCGCATGGTTCTTTGTCCTCGCATTTTGAAACGTTGACCTCGGAGTCATGAGGAAGAGGTAAGTGAAATGATCCCAACTCGGGTGAGAAGTGTCGGAGCCATTGTTGTCAAAGATGCTAGGTAAGTTAAGTTGCTGGGAGTCCATGTTGCTCAAAGCGTAAGGTGCTAAGCGAGCTGCTAGCCCGAGACACTTGAGGTGCTAATTGTAAAATGCGTAGATATGTCGACATGCTATATAAATAAATATTAATTAAGGCTTAAATAACTAAAATCAACAATTAATATCCATATATATAAATACTATATCATAACACACAATGTGATCATCAAAAGTACTAGTCGTCAAAATTCAAAAGTACTACGTATATAACATTATCATTATAGATAACTTCAAATTTAATCCTCATCAAAATTCCCCACATTGTCATCATCACCAATGTCATCGTTAATAAGCTCTCATCACATCCATCACTAGATTTTTAGCTATTAATTTCCTCCCCTATTTCATCTGAATCATTGTTTTCCTCCAGTACTATTGTTGCTCTAAAATTCAATGCCTTTGCACATACTCTTCATCTTATTGGTTGCCTAGTATATGTCATCACCTCCTTATCCCCAGATGTTCTTGCTACGTCATCTCATGTCAAGTTATCATTTTCATAAACCAAATCAGCCTCAGCATTTGATGTATTAGCCCCTAACTCTCCAATTAGCCGGTTGCCATTATCATCCATGTCATTTAATTTGATAGGATCAATGACATTTCGCATATCATAGCAAGCCTTAAAAGCTTGATTGTACTTGATATAAACCAAATCATGTAATTTTTTATGCTCAAGCTTGTTTCTCTCTTTGGTGTTAATTTGTTAAATAAAATAAAAATTAAATTAATGTTACTATAATATTACGACAAGTAATAAAACTTTCTAGTTATGAACTTATGATAACTTATTTTAAACTATACTTACGTGCTCAAATACACTCCATTTACGTACACAACCAGTTGCACTAGCAACTAATCTTAATATTTTGATAGCCAATCATTAAAGGTTTAGGGCTGACTTTCTAAATAAACTCTACCACTCCGTTACAAAATAATAGAAAATTGTAAATAGTCAAGATAAATAAGATTAGATTATTGAAGTGAATAAGAATAGAATATTTAGGTACCTGGAACTTTTGTTTTCCTTGATGTAAGAGACCTTCACCTCTCTTATATATTGAAATTTCAGTCATAATTTTGTCCTGCATGCCTTGGAATAAGTCTTTATATACATTGATTCAAACCATTGGTTATTTCTTCATCATGTTCAATAGCTGGATCTTTGTAGAAGAAATCGGAAGTTAAGAAGAGGCCCGTTGCATGCAATGGATGAGGAAGTTGACATTCCCATCTATTGTTAATGATTTTGAAATGCTTCCGTACTTCTCTTCGTTCCCATTGAAAGCCTTTTGTATGATTATTTTAGATCTGTCCATTGCTTCATATATTTATCCCATGGTGGATCTCTTTTCATTATCCGCAAGTCGGAGAATTCAAATAAGAGGACCTATGACCTTAAAAATATATAATACATTGCTCCAAAATGAAACCATTAAAACAGTTTCAGTAGCTCTTTTTATCTTTCACTTCCTTAGATTAATTGATGTTTACCCATTGCTCTAATGTAAACATGTTTCAAGATTGAATTTCTGCTTGAAGGCTCGTTTTAAAGTTAAGAAAGTTGTTGTAAATCAAGTGATTCCATGTCTAACTAATTTCCTTTTTTTTTTTTTTTTTTTTGTGAAATGCCTTGTCATGTTTAATACACCAATGTGGTTGTAGTTGAAGCCAATAAGAAAAATGACTTTCTCTAAAGTCCTCTTAAAGCGTGGAATCTTATCAATATCTTTTAAAATAAGATTAACTCAATTCGCTGCACATGGAGTGCAATATAAGTTCTTTCTTTTTGCTTGTAAAAGTTTCCCTAGCCTGCTGTCTTTTTTACGCGCTTAGCTTCATCCAGGTTCTCTGGCAGCGTGCCATCGGACAAGTATCTTTTGTAGGGAATCATCCAATTTTCCATATCGGCCATCTGCGTTATTTCTGGCTCCAGGTTGTCTATGCTGGGAATTTTAAGGATTTCACGTATTTTTTCTGCATACTGCTCAGGGTCTCCGGTCGCTGCTGCCCTTGTTAGTCAGTCTGTTTTCCCATTCTCTTCCCTTGAGATATGAATTGCCTCTATACTGCTGAATGCCATTATCAGGCTTTGGATTTTGGAGAGATATTTGGAAAGTTGAGGGTTTGAAGCCTCAAAACTTCCTCGTACTTGGTTGACGACCAATTCTGAGTCACTGCAGACGATAAGGTTTTTAGCCGAACACTCTTTGGCCAATATGAGTCCGGCAATTAATGCCTCATACTTTATTTCTAACCCATCAGGAGTTTTCAGGACCACGTCGGCATCACTGCCTAATTGCATTGAAGATTCATTTACGTGCAAGGTCCATATTGGAGCCCTTTACTGACCGTCAGTCTCAACGAGGTTAAGGGTTTTCAAAGTTGGGGTTGTTTCAACAATAAAGTCTGCCAGGGTCTAGCCATTTAGGGCCGGCTTCGGTCGGAACTCCATATCGAATCGCCCCAATTCAATGGTCCATTTGACTAATTGTCCTGACATGTTTGACCTCTACAAGATTCATTTTGGCAGCTGGTCTGTCAGAATAACAATTTTGTATACTTGGAAATAAAGACGAAGTTTCCGGGTAGAATAGGCAAGTGCCAGAGCCATCCTTTCAGTATGAGAATATCAGGTCTTTGGGTTGGTCAAAACCTTGCTGACATAATATACAAGCTGTTGCCCGTCAGACTGTTGTTGAATTAAGACCAAGTCTAAGGCAGTGTCAGATACTGTAAGGTATAAATACAGCTCCTCGCTTTCATGAAGGGAAGTAAAAAATGGTGGGTTTGAGAAATACTCATTCAGTTCTCAGAACGTAGCTTCATAGTCAATCGTCCATTGGAAGCCGATGGCCTTCATCCCCCTCAAAGTTTTGAAAAAAGACAAGTACTTTTCTGTTAACTTTGCCAAGAAACGGGGGAGCACTGCAACCTCCCGGTAAGCTTTTGAACTTCTTTCACAGTTCGAGGTGGGTTCATATTGAGGATAGTCTTAATTTTTTCAGGGTTTGTTTCAATCCTTCGATGTGAGACGATGAATCCCAAAACTTTTCTGAGGTTACTTCAACCGTACACTTCGTCAAATTGAGCTTCCTTTGGTATGTCCGAAGGACATTAAACGCCTTGTCCAGATCATGAATGTAGTCATCGGTCGCTCTACTTTTAACGAGCATATTGTCCACATACATTTCCATATTCCGTCCCATCTTGGTTTCGAATATCTTGTTGACAAGCTGCTAGTAGGTAGTATCGGTATGACTTTATAACAATATGTTCCTTGGTCGGTCATGAATGACATGTGCTCTTCGTCTTTTGGACTCATCCGGATTTGGTTATAGCCCGAATATGCGTCAAGAAAGCTCAACAGTTTATGTCCGGACGTTGAGTATACAAGCAAGTTGATCCTCGGTAGCAGAAAGCTATCCTACGGATATGCTCTGTTGACGTCAATGAAGTCAACGCATATCCTCCACTTCCCATTAATTTTCTTTACTAGGACTACGTTAGATAACCAGTCTGAGTATTGAACATCCTTGATGAATCTAGCATTGAGCAGTTTTTTCACCTCCTCATGGATAGCAATCAGTGTCTCAGTTAAATAATTCCTTCGTTTCTGTTGGACGAGTTTATGACCAGGATTTAGGCCCAATTTATGAACCATTACTCTAGTAAGTATTTCTGGCATGTTAGTAGGTGTCCAAGCAAAAACATTGGAATTTTGTTGGAGAAAATTGATAAGTTGGCTTTGGAGGGGTTCTTGCAAAGAACTTTCTATTTAAACATACTTCTTTGGATCATTGGGATCCAAAGGGATCTGATCTGTAGATTATTCAGACTAGACTTGTAATAAGGTGGTCTCATCACAGAAGTTGAGGTCCTCTATTCGTTGGTCGGGGAGTGTCTAGTGATTTGGGAAAAATAACATGTCCGTTCGGTCATTTGATCACCAAGGACCTCTCCTACATCGTACAAAGTAGAAAATTTTATTTTTAGATGTTGGATCGAAGTTACTGCCTCAAAAGCGGTCAGACTGGGACGTCTAACATGTCCGTTCGGGGACTATATACCGATGGAAGGTCCACTACTAAGAAAGAAAGTATTTTGCAGGTAGTCATCGAATAAGTCCACATCATAACGTCTAGCTGGACAACCCCTTGAACAGGTATTACTCCGTTGTCCAGCCCATATAGGGGTCCCTCGATGGGTTTCATTTAACTTCTTTTCAAACCTAATTTAAAATACGGATCAAGATAAAGTAAATTTTTAGAATTTTTATTATCAACAAAGACTCGTTTCAATCGATAGTCATATCACCATAAAAAACGAGTGCAAATACAACCAACAGTTCATAATGAGGAGAGGATACATGAGTCATATCTTCATTACTAAACCTAATGATATCATCTCTAACTTCTACCCTTAGCCTCTTGTGGCCGGCGGCCATATTTGGGCGGTCTAGGGTGTTGTTTTGCACTTGTCGGGTCATCACCATGTTTACGACCCCAGTTGCCACCCGATTTCTTGGTTGCTCAGCTTCATCCCCATCCGCTTCTCTGAAGGTCTGTTTGGGTCTTTATAGAAATTGGGTAAGGTATCCTTTTCAGATAAGGTCTTCAATCTCATTCTGCAATGTTTGATATTATTCAGTGTTGTGACTTTCGCACTGATGGTAGTGATAATACTTTAATTAATTCTCTCCATCCGGATTCTTCAATGCCTTTGACCATTTGAAGAAATTTTCATCTCGAATCTATATGATGTTGGTGCAAGAGTCATTTAAAGTAGTCAGGTTTAGGGGCCTGGACTCCCTTTGTGCTATTGGTGCCATCTTCGGCTGCTTCCTGGGTCTACCGAAGCCCACGTGATCTTCATTCTTCCTCTTTATATCCACCGTCCTCTGGCGTTAATGGTCCACACGTTTAATACGTTTTGTTTCATTGGCCTCTTCGACTTCTATGTAAGTTCAAGCAATGGCTTTGATCTCTCGAAAGGCCTATGAGACCTTATAGGCTAGATGCTTGAAGAAGTCCCTGGGCTCTAGGGTCGATATGAAGGCACTCAGCTTTATCTCATCAGTGAGTTTAGGTATCTTCTGGGCCTCGATTGTGAATCGAGTCAGGAATTTCTTCAAATTTTCATTTGGTCCCTGCTTGACACAAGCATGGTCCCATGGTTTCTTCTCTTCCCTCCGACTAGATGCGAACTGGGATAAGAAGCCGTCGGTCAGATCTTGGAATGTTCGAATCGAGTTGGGTTGAAGCCGATAGAACCAAGTCTGGTCATCCACTTTGAGAGTTAGGGGAAAGTACATACACAGTGCAGCCTTATCCGGGCCTTGAAAGTTCAAGAGAGTATAGAAATGTCAAGATGGTCCATCAGATTAGTACTCCCATCATAAGGATCCCGGGCCGATATCTTGAATTTATGAGGGAGTGGATGTGTACGAATGTCTATCGTGAATGGCGATCTCCGCAAATTTGCAATTCGTCCATTAGTGTCCCCTTTGAAAACTTGCTGCCACATTTTTTTCAACTTTCTCCTCCATTTGAGGAGTGACTGTCATCCTCTTTTCCTTGAGGAAGATCCTCAATTCTGAGGGGTTCTATGTGGCATGAGAGGTTAGGCGGCTCGCAACCTTTGGAGGGTGCGTACTGTGAGAAATTCCTTGATGCATACATCACATTAAATATTCCAAGAGATTTTAGAAGATATTATGATTTTGTTGACTTTTATTTATTTTACTTATTGGATGAGATTTTAGTTTGATTTTATCGTGATTTCTTCTAGTTTGATTTTATTTTATTGTGATTTTTTATTTTTAGCAACAGATAATTTGTTATCAAATTATTTTAGATCTGGTATTTCTCTTTATAAAGACCATATGCTCTAATTGTTGGACTATTGATTGATGAATAAATATTTTGAGAAATTTAGTACAATTGAGCAATTGTGACTTTCTTTCCCTTCTCTCCCTTGGTGTTTTCTTCTTCTTGTCTCTACTCCTCTAGTCTCTCTTTCTTGTCTCTACCCCTTTAATATCTCTTTCCTATTTTTTTCATTCCTCCATACATCAAATTAATATCAGAGATAAAAATCCTATTCTTTTGCCACCAGCAATAACACCTTTCCGCACCAAATAACCAGCCACACAATGTCCCGCAACCAGCAACCCACCATACCACCACCTATACTGCCCCGCCACCCTACAAAGGTCTTCTGTGTTTCCGCTGGCAGTCCCATCTCCACCCCCATTGCCTCCTCTTTATATTGTCAAAAAAAGGTGATTTTTTTTAGCACTACCTCTGTCAAAAAGAGTGTTCTGTTTGTGAAAAAAAAAGGAAGCAGCAAACAAAGGAGATGTTCACGGTCTCTATAAAAAAAAAAGGCGAAAGCACAACGACAGAATAGCACGAAGTGGCCGCTGCAGTTGAACGGAGTCGCCGCCGCCAGAGGCCGGAGCACCAACCTCCCACGCCGCTACTAACCACCGCAATCACCACCACTCTAGTGGCCGTCAAGTCAAGCCAAACCACCCCGAAACCTAAGCCAAACCCCACCTTGCTACGAACCGACCCAAAACCCTACACGACCACCTTCACCAGATGATCCGAAACCCTAACCCGAATGTCCGCACCACAACCTAGCCCAAAACCCTAGCCTCCACCTTCCTTCAGAGAAAAAAAAAACAAAACAAAAGGGAGTAGAGAGAGAAGTTACGAATCGAGTTGAGCCGATTCTTCGTCCGCATTTTCGTTGTCTTCGCGTCATCATCCTCGTCTTTATTTTCTTTGTCTGTGTTCGTTTTTGTCGCTGTTGCCATCGCAGCCGCCGCCTCTCCTCTTTCTCTCTGCGTCTGTGCTTTGAGGCTGAGGAGGGTAACGAAAACAGCAGAAACAACGAACACATAATATAAAAAAAAAGAAGAAGAAAAAAACAGTGAAAATAGTAGCATGAGAAAAAAAAATAAAAGAAAAAAAAGAGAGCGAAAAAAAAAGAAAGAAAAAGAAAAAAAGGGGGGAAACAATAACCGAGGAAAAAAAAGAGGGAGGAAAAAAAAGGGAGAGAAAAAAAATAGCAAGAAAAAAATAAATAAAAATATAGTCGATAAAATTCAGACAGTAGCAGATCCTCATCTCCAAGGCAGTCTCAATAAGCGGGTTAGGTCATCTCCAAGGCAGTCTCAATAAGTGGGTTTGGTCATCTCCAGGTGTGTTTGTTCTACTTTTTTTTTTTTGGGTAGCATATTTTGTTTATCTTTAATAGTGTTTAGTTTTATCTGTGTGTGTCCCTTTATTTTCAAAAAAAAAAAAAAAAAGGATGAAACAAAAAAAAAACATTCTTTTATGCCCTTTCACTACCTTTACCTTTGGCATATCTTTATTGCAATTGATTATTGCTTTATAATTTTAATAAATTAGCAATACTAGTTTGTCTGATCTGAACCATACAAAATCTCACAAAAAAAATTTTGATTGACGTGAATTGCTTCAATTGTTTATTGATCTCAATTCCGTTAGATGTTCTATGTACTTACGAAGTGGTCAAATTATTTCCCGTAATGCTCTCGACCCAATCATAGATTCTAACCAATTTGAAATTTTGAGTCAACAATTAGCGCAATTAGTTTCCAGTCAACAACAATTACAAAATCACATGATTGGCATTCAAACTGACTTGGCCATTACTTATTAGACAAATTTGGATCTTACAAATTGGGTTGCCACTTTAGAATTAGAGCGTCACTCATCAGATACTGAAAACTCTGACGCATCACATAACAAAGCTCACCGATGGAGGCAAAACAGGCGAACCCCTCGTAGGCACGATCACAGGCCTCGATACTATGATCAAGAGCGAGATCCGAATGACTACCTCTTTAAAAATATCAAACTTGATGCCCCTACTTTTGACAGCTGCTTGGACCCTTGAGTTTTCAGTCAATGGGTTCGAGATGTGGATCAATTCTTTGAATTGTATGGCGTGTTAGAAGACAGGCGAGTTCAATTTGCCAACCTGAAGTTGACCGACAACGCTCAATTATATTGGAAAAGTATTGAGGACCTCCTGATTAGACGTCAAACCGCCCCTGTTCGGAGTTAGGTTGTAATGAAACAACCCCTTCAAGAGAAGTAGCAACTTGCTCGACCAGTGGAATACCATTCGACAGGGTAATCGGACCATAATTGAGTATGTGACTCAATTGGATGATTTTCGAATGAGATGTCATATCATTGAGGATAAGGCCATGACGTTGAGTAGATTCTGGCAAGGCTTACACGAAGATTTTAGGAGAGAACTTGTCCTTCGTGGAGTTATGACCTTAAACCATGCGTATAATTTTGTCCGAGACTTTGAGTTAGTTACCAGGATACCGTATCGTCAATCACATCACACACTCCTGCAACCAATTCTAAATCTGCCTTAGGAACCCCTCCCTCCACCGTCGCCCCTACAAGGGAAGCTCGAGGAAAAGATGTTGAAGCCCTGGAAATAAATTCTCAGTTACAGTGTTTCAACTGTAAATATTTTGGGTATATTTTTTTCGTATGTTTGAGTAAAGCTTTATTAATTGACGGACAAAATGAAATAAATGAAAAACCCCTTGAAGAACAAGTCTATGAACCCAAATTAGAGGAGTTTGATAACCTGAATGATGATGACCTTGACACATTTGTGAGTTACATTCGGCCTACTCCCTCCCATCTAGACTCTAGTTCTTCTGTCCTCAATACACAATTTTTGGGCGGTTGACGATAAACATTGACATAATCCAAAGAGGTTAATGATTAGCATCGTCACGCTATTTTTTACACTTACATCAAAGTGAATGAGAAAGCTTGCAAGGTAATCGTGGATAGCGGTAGTTGCATCAATGCGGTCTTCGCTAACACTTTCTTGCTTAGGATTAAAGGCGGTCTTACACCCTAGTCCATACAGCGTCTCTTGGATTGACATTTTTTCTATATCCGTCAAAGAACGTTATCCTGTATCCATTCAATTTTTAGAATATAAAGATCACATTTGGTGCGACGTTATTCCAATGGATGTGGGTCATGTCATCCTCGGACGTCCTTGGCTCTACGACTTAGATGTAACAATCTAAGGTCATTCTAATTCCTGCTCCTTTGTTCACAAGGGAAAGAAGATTCGCCTCTACCCCCTATCCCCAAAACCGACGACTCCTAATAAAGAAAGGACTGTGATAGTGACCAAATGATTACATATTATTAATCCTACATTATTTGAACGGGCCGCTATCAACGAATCAGTTGTGTTTGCCGTTATCGTCTTTAAAGCCCTTCCGAACTCTTCCATACCTGTTCCTAATGAGGCTTGTCAAATTCTTCAAAACTTTCAAGATGTCTTCCCTGAAGACCTTTCCAATCACTTACCACCTTTATGCAAAATTCAACATGCTATTGATTTCATTCCAAATGCGTCACTCCCAAACCTCCCTCATTATAGGATAAATCCCACCTTACATGCTGAACTCCCGAGACAAGTTGAAGAACTCCTTTGTAAGGGATTTTTTCGAGAAAGTATGAGTCCTTGTGCGGTACCTGCTCTCTTAACACTTAAGAAGGATGGGTCTTGGAGAATATGTGTTGATAGTAGAGTAATCAATAAAATCACCATAAAATATCGTTTTCCTATTCCTAGACTTGATGACATGTTAGATTGATGGCTGGTGCTACAATCTTTTTCAAAATTGATTTAAAAAGTGGGTACCACCAAATCAGAATTCGTCCAGGGCATGAGTGGAAAACAGCTTTCAAGACAAATGACAACCTCTACGAATGGTTGGTCATGCCTTTTGGGCTCTCTAGCGCGCCAAGTACTTTTATGAGGGTTATGACCCAAGCTTTACGACCTTTCATGGGACAGTTCTTAGTGGCCTATTTTCATGACATCCTCCTTTACAGTAAAACCAATGAGCAACATTTAGAACATCTCACACAGGTTTGCCTTACTTTTAGAATAGAAAGCTTATTTGCTAACCTGAAGAAATGTTCCTTCTTAGATAAAGTGGCATTTTTGGGCTTTGTTGTTTCTTCTAATGGGGTTTCTATAGATCCTGCAAAGATTCAGGCAATCATAAATTGGCCGGAACCCAAGTCCTTCCATGAAGTTTAAAGTTTCCACTGCTTGGTCACATTCTATCGCTGATTCATCAAAGGTTTTAGTACGGTTATGACTCCCTTCACTGAGTGCATGAAGAAGGGTGACTTCGTCTGGTCTCCCGATGCTGCCAAAGCTTTCAAACTCATCAAAGAAAGGATGACAACAGCTCCCATCATGCGGCTCCCTGATTTCTTCAAAGTATTTGAGGTAGAGTGTGATGCGTCAGGTGTAGGCATAGGAGGAGTTCTTAGTCAAGAACGCCACCCAATTGTCTATTTTAGCGAAAAGTTGAATGATGCCGAGCGGCGATACTCTACTTATGATAAAGAGTTGTATGCTGTCGTACAAGCCTTATACTATTGGTGCCATTACTTGCTACATCAAGAATTTGTCATCTATTCGGATCATGAAACTCTTCGGTTCCTTAACTCCCAGAAGAAAGTAAATTATAGTCACGGTTGGTGGATTGAGTATTTACAAGCCTATTTTTTTGTTTTGAAGCACACGAAAGGAGCTGAGAACCAAGTGGTTGATGCATTAAGACACCACTTGACCTTACTATTTGCCGTTCAAGTTAAAATCGTTGGCGTTGAAAGATTTAAGGAAGAATATTTGAAAGACTTAAGGAAGAATATGAATCTTGCCCTGATTTTTGCAAAATTTTCCTTACTTTACAGTGTGGGCACTTGGATACCACGGACGGATTCCGTCTTCAAGATGGGTACTTATTCCGAGTTAATAAACTTTGTATTTCGAAAATATCTGTCCTAGATTTCATAGTGTAGAAAGTTCATGCCGAAGGTTTAGTTGGCCATATTGGACGTGATAAGACAATTGAGGAGATTGAGCGACAATTTTATTAGCCTAGTTTGAAGAAAGATGTGGCCAAGATCGTCCGTACTTGTCGAGCATGTCAACTAGCCAAACACACAAAGTAAAACACTGGCCTCTACACCCCTCTACCTGTACCTAATCGTTCATGGTAGGAAATAAGCATGGACTTTGTATTAGGATTTCCATGTACTTCTAAGAAGCATGATTCCATTTTTGTCGTTGTGGATTATTTTTCTAAAATGGCCCACTTCATTCCTTGTAGCAAGACTGTTGATACTTCTCGAATTGCTCGTTTCTACTTCGTTGAGATTGTCAAGCTATATGATCTTCCTAAGACTATTGTTTCTGATAGAGATGTTCGTTTTACCAGTTAATTTTGGAGGACTCTGTGGCACATGGTTGGTACCAAACTAAAATTTTTCACTGCATATTACCCTCAAACAGATGGTCAAATTGAAGTCATCAATCGGAGTTTAGGTAACTTATTACGGTGTCTAGTTCAGGAGCATCTTAGAAATCGGGACTTGATCCTTCCCATTGCCCAACTTGCTTATAATAACTTTTTCAATAGATCCCTAGGTATGAGTCATTTGAAGCCATGCATGGTTACAAACCCCAAAAACCATTAAACCTTATCCTGATGTCTCCACATGTTAGTGTGTCCACGACAGCCAAAATTTTTGCACAACGCCTTCATGACTTACATAATCGAGATTAATCAACAATTGAAGGCAAGCAATGCTTCATACAATTTCACGCTGATTCACCTAAAAGAAACGTTAAATTCAATGTAAGAAATTATGTTATTATTCGAATCAGACCAGAGCGGCGCCTACCTAGGCACGTCTCTAAATTGTAGGCTCGTAGTGTTGGTCCATTTAAAATTTTACAACGCATCGGATCAAATGCACATGTTATTGACATTCCATCTTATTTTGGTTTTTATCATATTTTCAATGTGGAAGATTTAATTACTTATAAATGCGACCTTTTCCCACCTATTGATCCCTTTGCCACCCCCCAAGTGCGCCACTTCTTAACTGTCCATCCACTCTTGCCCCACTCCCCACCCTCCCGGCACACCATGATATACGTTGGGTTGGCCAACCGGAGTTTGAGGATGCTTGGATATCTCGCGAGGTACTTCAACAGTTTGACCCAAATCTTTTGGAGTTCTATTAGAGTCTGTAGGATTGCACTTTTTTTGGGCCCCAGGCCAATTTCTTTCGGAGATATTGGTCACTCCATCAACTTTCGGCCCCCTTTACACGTGTCTATCACCGTCGCTGAAGGGTTGCACAGTTGCTCTGCTTGTGGTTGGGGAATTGATTACTGACGTTTCACTCGACAGATTCGAGTTTTAGCCACCCAGGGAGAATTGATGCGAACATCACATCAAATATTTCAAGAGATTTTAGAAGATATTATGATTTTATTGATTTTTATTTGTTTTACTTATTGGATAAGATTCTAGTTTGATTTTATTATGATTTTTTCTAGTTTGATTTTATTTTATTATGATTTTTTATTTTTAGCAACAGATAATTTATTACCAAATTATCTTAAGCCTAGTATTTCTCTTTATAAATGCCCTATTCTCTAATTGTTGGATTATTGATTGATGAATGAATATTTTAGAAATTGTGCAATTGAGTAATTGTGGCTTCCTTTCTCCTCTCTCCCTTGGTATCTTTTCCTTCTTGTCTCTACTCCTCTAGTCTCTCTTTCTTGTCTCTACCCCTCTAATATCTCTATTCCCTACTTTTTTTCCTTCCTCCCTACATCACTCCTCCTTGGCACAAAGGCTTCCTATCATCACGGGAGTAACGAGGATTTTACCTTTCGGGTCCTATAACTCAGACGACCCTCTAAACACGTCGGGACCTTGTTGCTCGAGGTAGCTTGGGTCTCAAGGTCTTCAGGCCGACAACCCTTCTCGGTGTAGTGCTTCCTTCCCCTCTTACTTCGCTTGGATGTCACTGTTTGGGAGATGGAAGATGGAGCCCTCTTCGACCGCTCATCAAGTCGTGTGCAAATGGTTTAGATGGCCTTGGAGATGTCCATCCTCATTGCGAGTGCACACACATAGGGGTCGGGATGATCATCCATTCGACTGCCCATAGGAGGGCAGTTGCCACAAGAGGTGGCATCTCTGATTAGCACGCTAACTTGTGCTCCAGTGTTCACCATGTTTTTTGTAAGAATGTGGTAGTTGGATTTTTAGTCCGTTTTTCACAGACGGCGCTAATGATGTGTTCTCGGATCCGGATTACTATACGGATTAGGAAACTAAGAACTGTTACACATTATTCGATTGATTTGAAGTGGGTTTGGTTTTCGTATGCTATGAATTTGGTTCCTGTGCAATACAACAAATAGACGGTTAAAGGATTGACGGACTTACTCCCCGGTATATCATCCGACGCTCAAGTTAGTAATCTTTTTTTGTAGAAAGAAAAGTGAGGATGTAAAGTGAAAATGTTTGTAAAAATGGTTTTGTGAAGTGCGCTTAATAGAAAGTGCCTTAATGAGAGAAAGTGTGTGTGCACTTGAAGTGTCTTAGGGTTGTCCTTTGTTAGCTTTTTAGACTTTTAGTTGAGCATCCTCCCTTTCTTCTTGTTAGAAAGAAGGGGTTTATATAGAAATAATGGGTAGTTAATCTTTTCTACTAACTGCCTAAGAAACCGTCCGGACAGATAAGAAGATGTTCAGCTAACGATTCTTGACTGACAACCGAGTCTGTTGAACCAGATAAAAGAAAGAAGTTGTCCGTTCCAGTCTGTTGGAGTTGATTCTGTCTTCATTCAAGAAGTAAATAAGTTTGGATAAGACTAATAGGCTCATCTACCAACTTTAGGTTATATGGGCCGACTGGGTCTCAATTCTATTACGGGTCGAATCCTTTGAAGGACTCTTCTCTTGGGCCGTTAGTATCTATATCCATGAGGATCGACCCTGCTATTACCACCACTAACCTCAATTCAATATTTATATCAACTAGTGCACGTGAACTTTTTGGATTGGATCTTTAAACATATGCTGCCAAGATTGCTGATGTCCATGCCCCTTTACATATCCATGATGCTCCGGATAAATAACTGCAACCCATATTCCTAGTTGATATTAGGCCCTTCATTCTTGCTTTATCAGTTTACACAGACTATATAGTCAATGTTTCGAGCTGAATTATGAGACACTGTTTAGATTAGTGAAATTGTTGATTGATCATAGCTGGGCTTGCATGGCAACAATGTGGCATCCATTATTACAGAGTTGCTCAAGGCGGCCTTGGCAATCCCATAAGTAGGATATGCACTAATTTTGGCAACACTGCTGTCCTCCATAGTGTGTAGTCTAGTAGGGCTATCGCCGTTGCTGTTGCTATTACTGCATGTTGTGTCGCCCTCCTTGCCAGTCTTCTGTGAAATGTGCAATGCTGTGAGTGTTCTTTGGAAAAGTGACATTGAAATTTGCCAAATATTCCAAATCACCAGTGAGCCAAGTACTCATGCCGTAGGCTTTTGGTTTTGGTAGAGTTCGGTCATAGGCCACTTGCAAGATTTCCGCTCATGCTGCAGGTTTTGGCACTGCAATATTACCTTTGACAGAGATAATCCACAAGTGAGAGACTAACTAACCGCCTAATCAACCTTACATTTTCTTTTTCTTTATTTAACAAATGTACAGTCGTTTGATGAGCAAGACTCTTCAAGGAGCACTTTTATTCTCAAAATTGACTAGCCCAATATTACGGAACATTCTTTTAGGCAATTGATTGATCAAATGATCCCATGATAAATTGATGCATCGGTTTTTATTCACTTTTCTTTATTTCTTTTTCTTTTTTAAACTTGCTGAGTTCTATGCTTTCATCACTAGAAACTAAATACAATTACTGTACCCTTTGCATTTGAATGAATTCAAATACAACTCTAATTTGTTGAGAAAGTGATTTAAATAATGGGATTGATATGATACATAAGAGATCTATGAGATTTATATTCAAATATTTCCTTATAATGTGTAAATTTGATTCAATAAGTAGGATCATCACCCAGTAGCATGTTGTCATCAAAAAATACAACTTGTATTACTTCTAAACAATTTTCTAATTGTTCTAGAGCAACTAGAAAGATATTTTTAATCAAAATGAATCCATTCAGATGGAGAATACATATCCAGGAGTTTTTATAACTAGATAATATATGATGTATGGTAATATTATGGGGTTGGCTTTCAGATATTTATGTTAACATAGTGTCCCATCTATATATCAATTATTGTGTGGGCCTATTAATGTGGGTTTATGAATTACATGCTATATCATCCGATGATGTATCCCAGACATTTTTGATAAGGAAATCATCATAAAGGGCAAGTAAAATCTTATTAAATTGATCATCTTTCTGAGTTATAATAGTAACATACACAATACATCAAAAGCTTACATGGTGGTAGAAAAAAAATTAGATGATTATCGTAGTACCAAAAACTATATTTTAACAACTTATAATATATTTGGTTTTCAATGGCATAGTCTCTTCAATCATAAATGTTTATGTAGTTGAAAAAGGGACTGATTGCTCAACGTCACTCCAGGCATCATAAAGTGACGTGCATGTGATAATATGCACAAAATGTATCTGAGGTTCTCCAATTTATTTTGTTTTCTATGATATAGCTTCTTGGTCATGAGTGTTCAAGTGGTCAGAAAATGGGCTGATTGTTGAATGCCAATCCATTTAAGATTTCGCAACATACACATGATGATATGTACAAAAGATATCTGAGTTATCTGATTCTTTTCGTTTTTGAGAGTATATCCATGGTCGAAGCCTTTGTTCCCCATAGTCATTAGGGATCAAAAAGCAGCAAATTTAATAGCGTGTTCCGTGTAGGAAAATCAAAATTAATGTGTTGGTGTCATTCCATAGGAAATGGGGATCCTACTTCTTAGGAGAAGATAGTCCAATGGTCAAAGTTCAAAAATAAAAAATTATTGAAGATATATTTTTAATTTTTTTTTTACAATATTAATATCCATTGAATATTAAATCAAGTATTTAAAAAATTAATAAAAATAACTCTTTAGATGATATTATTTAATATTCAAATTTAAACCTTTGGATAAAATTCAACGGCCGAATCTCCTTAAGACTAGTAGGATCCCAGAATCCCATTCCAGGGGTATGAAATCAACTGTATGAGTGCTGGGAGAAAGGAAGATTTAAAGACGGGAAGGGCTATACATGGCCAAGCAATAACTAATGGCAGCCGTTGAATTTCAGTATCATCCAGTCAAAGATGACACCTCCAATGTCCACTTCTGCATCAATGGTTCCCCACCCTGGCATCCGTTCTCTCTATCTTTTCTCTCAGCATTTTTTTCATTCGTCTGTTTGCTTGGTTGATGATTGTTGAATGCCCTATCAAATAGTTGGCATTTTCTCATGGTATTATGATCAATTTGACTAGTACTTTTTGTTGGATTTCGGGTAATGCCCTTTTGAGTCACACACTTAATAAATAGGTCATTTGAGGATTGCATAATGTTTGCGCGAAGTGTACTCAAGCAATGTTGTTTACTGAAGGTCACGGGATATTCTTGTCAGGTTTGGTCAAGGGAAACTATTTGAGGGAGGCTCCGCGAAAAGGCTGTGAGCTAGCGGTTTAAACACCAGAACTAGAAGGATTTCTGGTGGGTATCCGCAAGACAGCCACGAGTTGGTCACTTAAGCGCTAGGACTAAGAGATTTTCCAGTGGCAACCGCGAGATGGTCGCGGGCTATCTAGGATATGAAATGCCATATTCTGATTTTAGGGTACATCCAAAATCATTTTGACATGGAGCGTTGCATAGAAAGAAATAAGAGAGAAAAGAAAGAAGAGGAAGATGGTTGACATCCGGTTGAGGTCTAACTCAAGTTCGATTCTTAATAAAGGTTAGGTACGTTGCTCTAGTTTTGTTTCTTAGGATATGTTATCGCTTTGTTGCTATTTTTTCTCTGCTATTCTTTTTTAGTGGGTTGTTAATCATATTAGATTTATGTGTTCAATCAATCATTCACTTAGGTTGTAGGGGAACGATTTTGAAGGGGATTGTATTTGTAATAGCACACTATTATAATAGATTTCTTTGGCAAATTTGTTTCACAGTTTTTTCCTTAATTAAAAAAGGTTTTTCAAGTTAAATATTATCGTATAATTTGCGTGTGCTTAGCTATATAATTTTATTCCATGTGCTTTTACGGTATTTGGTGGCCGAAGATTGATGGAAAATCTGGGAGTTCATTTCCATTGTACCGGTTGTGTGCGTGTTTTTGTCCCAAGGAATTCCAACACTTTTTTCTGGTGTTTTTGTCTGGGGATTTTTTTGCTTGTGGAAAATTGATTGCATTGCTGCTGATGGAATTTCTGTCAATTCTTGGTTCTCTCTGTTGCTATTTTGCCCTTCGAATTGAGATTTTCCTTTTTTCTGAGAGATGATGATTGATTTAGAGTGCAGAATTCTACTTCTAAAATTCTCTCTCTATCTTTTTCTTATATTTTACTGTGTGTGGTTTAAATTTTAATGGGAAGATTACAAGCAAATAAAATTAAAAATATGGGAAGTAAAATTGTGAAACATGAATGTTTAAGTGACACCGTTTAGCCATTCTTTTGGACACTTTTAGGTGATCCGATACCCATTCATTTGTTCTTGTGGAGACCCATTATTATCGATGGATGAATAAGATGTCATGTTCTTAAACATCTCTCAAAAGTAGTTAAAACAATGTTCTCCTGAAACAACGTATCAAAAAAATTTATGAAATGAATTATATTTGGTTTATATATATATATATATAGTTTCAGGAATTCTAAATTTTATATATGAATCCTGCAAGGTTTATTGAAAGTTCTTGTAGTTTCTATAGTTCTTCCTGGAGTTTTGAGAGAAAAAAACTATAAAATTCTATTTGTATATAATATAGCTAGATGTCTTTACAATTTATGAAGTATTTGTTTTTTCAATCTTTACTGACTAGACATGGCATACTTTTAAAATTAATGTGGTTTTTATACGTGAAATGAAATTATATGGAGCTTAAGTGTACAAATGTGAGCTAAGCAATACCCTTCTCTCATAGGAGTTTCTATGTGGACTACTTGGTCGATGGGTCTCAGATAGCAATGTGAAAAAAAAAACTAATTCAATCATAAAACTTAAACTATGAGTTGAACGTTGGAGAATTCCTTCATATAATATGACAATCTATTGGCACTTGCAGCTCGATCCTTCAATTGGTATATTGCTCTGTATATCTTTTGCATACTCGTTGATCTTTCCCGGTGTATTGATTTTCATGCCCATTTTGATAAAACAAAAGGTGCTTGTCAAATTATATGAGTTCTCTTTATCAAATTGATACTGAATTCTGAATAAGAAACTTATTTCCTCCTTGTTCAGACCTAAGAAGCACGGACACTCTCTTAGGCTTGAAGTGTCAGTGTCTGATGCGTATCGGACACCGACACGCCCCGAATGCACTGGGACATGTGTCAGCTACAGTCCGACATGTGTCAATTTTTTTATTTTGGACACGATCCAGACATGTTTTGGACACATTTCGGACACATTTCGACGCGTTTGGGCACTCGCCGGACGCATCGAACACGTTATCAAATGGATACTGAATTCTGAATAATAAACTTATTTCCTCCTTGTTCACTTCAGACATTTCTGCGTTCATTTTGCTCTTAAGGCAGGCTTATCTCAATACAAAAGCATAACTTTTAAGCCGCTTCCAGGAAAGGCAAACTACATGTCACTGCCTTTACTATGTTAGCCTTCACTAAAGCTGACTTTCGTCCCTGCTTGACGGATGGGTCTTGCAATCAAGCTCCCGATTTCATTTGTGTTCATGTTGATAACTTCTCTTTTGAATCATTTTACATGTGAATCTCAATCTACAGCATGTTTTGGTTCTTGAATTCATTTCTGAGAGTATTCTACTGGAACCTATTGTTTTATGTATGAATTTATCATGCTGAACATGCATATTCTCAAGTGATGATACCAGCAAAACTTTCTGGTCTTCAATATTTCAGCAGAACCAATTTTACTTGGAGTTCAGCAATATGTAGTAATGCTTGGGATGACTGTTGTTTCTCCAACAGTACTTGTTCCCGAAATGGGAGATGACAATGTTATGTGTTCACTTAATCCTTTGTTTATAATGTTCCTGATTGGTTAATTTTTGAATTGAGCTAATTTATCATGGCTTAATTAAACAATAGTTTTGTGCACAACAGGGCAGGTTAAAATGACTACAACAATTCAAGGCATTGAGATTTTCAAGGAAAATCCCTTCAATGTGAAGAGGAAAAACCACAAAATCTAAGTCTCTATAATCTTACAATATAACCTAGAGTAAGGGGTACACCATACACGGACTCATCACCTCAACAGTGGATAACGATAAATCAAACAATGACAGAGAAAGCCTATGACAAGATACAAAGATAAAATGGAATTGAAAGGTGTGCTCTATTCTAAGCTTGGAAACACCCACCGGAAAAATGGCAGAAATCTACTCTCAATATTAAAGTGCAGACAACTTTTCTTCTCCTCCCTTTGTTCCGCTCTCTTTTTGTCATCTGTGTTTCTCAGTTCATGATTGTGTAAGGCATGACACCATATAGCCTTCTGTTGGTGAGCCTAGCAAATAGTGAAAAAGTAGACCTGATATCGCTGAGTTCACTGAGGATCCGCCTACCAGCAATGGCTAATGTCAGAGGTGCCTAGCATCCTCAGATGGCCCAAATGTTGGGGAAAATGCCGGTCGGTCGGTTAACACTGGCCGGACAAGAATACACAGACACACTATGTAAGAGAAAGAAGAGGAACATACAAATTTTTACGTAGAAACCCTTCACAAATCGAAGAGAAAATCACCGGGACACTTAATTCACAACAAATCCACTATGTGAAAATTGGTTACAAAAACCCCTGATATAGAGTATCTGCAACACACCCGAGACAGAATAAGAAAAACAACTCCAGAGCAATGAAACTTTTACTTCGCTTTTATCTCTCTGTTTTTTTTCTCTTCTTCTCATTGGTTGTACACTACACTCTCTTTTGCTTTTCACTTACGCCTAGACTTCACCACTGTGGACTTCGTCTCTCATTCCTGCATGCTCAGCATGCATATTTATATAGTATTTGCCTGAAAGCCATCTACCCAATAGGCGACTTGTGTGTGGGTAAAATCCTGCCACCAACTTTGCAATCTGCTACTTACTCTGCCCACCAACTCTACCAATTGCAGTCTTGTTAGGAAGAGTTGACATTTTCCGCAAATCAGCTACCAGCTCTGAAAGTCAACCATCCTTTTGAAAAAACTGTCTGCGCTGATGTCGTCTTTCTCCCTCCTTGCAGTTGATAGAGTCAGCTACCAATTCTGGAACACAGACTTTGCAGATCCAGCAAAGTCCTCAGCCATCATCCTTCAACAGAGTCCTAGAGTGTTCCTTGATGTCTCAAGGCATTGATAAAGTCATTGGACATTATCTCATGTTCTTGGGCGTTATTCATAGTCCTCGGGCATGAGATAATGTCCTCGGGCATTACTGTGCACATCCCATGTCCTCGAGCGCTACTGTGCACAGCAACCTCGGTCATTTCTATACTGGTAATACCAACTGGTAAATTCCTGGCTTGCAGTTCTAGCAAATTCGCCACTCCGAGATTTGTCCAACCGTCAAATGGTTACCTTGGCTCCAACCAGTCATTTTACCCGACCAATCATTTCTAGCCAATTTGCTGCAGCCGACAAATCCTGCGCAACCGGTCATTTTGCTTCAACCTGGAAAAATGACCCAGCCTGGCAAAACGGTGCAACCGGTCATTTTGCCCCAATCTAACAAAATGGAACAGCCTAGCAAAATGGCGCAACCGGCCATTTTGCCCCAACCTGCCATGAGTGCCTTCCTCAGTCGACCAACTATATGTTGACTGGATTCCATTCACAACCGATCAACATATTGACCGGCCTTTTTGCCTTGCATGACCAGTCTTCTTCAGATTTTCACTCCGGGAAATGCATTCCATCATTTGCTCTTTGAAAACCCACTTCGGAGAAATCCTCTCCGGAGAAATCCACTCTCTTTTCTCAGCTGGTCAACATCCTGTTGACCGACTTTTGCTGCCGTCTTGGCTACTCCGGTAATTGCCGCTCCGACTTTTGCCTACTCTGACAAAACGGTCTCTCCGGTTTATTACTGCAGCCAATTTGTAATACTCAGAACATCACACAAAACCTGTCTGATCAACCGATGACTTGTCCGTTTGTTAACTTACCCATAAGGGAGATACCAAACCCAACACCACACTCCTGAGTGCACTCGACTTCAATCGAGCCTTCCCAAGCTCCAAAATCCTGGATATCAAACTTTTGAATTCCAGCACTCCCCAGCCTACAGAACCTCCAGACTGCTGGACTGCCCAGACGCTTGGTCCACCTGGACTCCTCAAACTAACCTGATTGCGCTCCAGAAGCATATAAAGAATGCTGAAATGGTGGGACTCGCATGAGAGCAACCTGCCCCAACACAAATTGGTCATTCTTGCTATCTTAGTAACTTGTTTGACAGATATAGGGCGATAGTTGATCCTTCTCGAAGCTGCTTAAATGGTTTCTAATTGCTATATTCAGCTCATATTATTTCATTGGATGAGAGTTTACAGTTGACACCATTGCTAATAATTTTGTTTGATTGACATCTACAGAATAAAACAAACAAACTGAGCAGCAATATAAGGTGCAAAATTATGTTTATGACAATTTTGCCTGTACTAATTATGAGGTAAGGTTCTGGTGAAATGCTTATTATGACTAAGGTGGTTTTATACTCTAGTACACCCCATAAGGCATATGTTTTTTGTGGAGGCTTAAGTGTGGATTAAGCAGATGCCCATCTATATCATCTGCTGAATATTAATTATAAGAAAATTGGTGTTTTAAGAATTAAACTTATGACACTTGATCAAGAAGACTTCCACACCATGTCACAAAACCAACAAACATAAAAAATTTTGAAGTTATTAGGTCAAGGCCTGGCAATTATATATACTCTTACATTAGGTAATGGAAGAATGGTTTGATTTAAAAGTTGTCGGGTTGATATCTGGCACAATACTTTCTTTAATCACCACCCATTGAACTGTAATCTGATGAACTTAGAAATTTAAGCTGTTTGGCAAATGTTTGAGAATGACTTGTATTATGACATTTATGATGCTTGTAAGGGTTAGTACTCTAATTTTTCTTGCCTCCAGGGTCTACAAATCCCTGTGTATTGTGCTTTTTTAAGCTTTGCTGTGTGTTTCCTTGTTGGTTAGTTTATTTAACGCCATTCATGTGAAAAAGTAGAGTATTAATCCTCAGCTCTTTGATTAAATATCCTCTAATTCGTTATAGTTTAACTTCGCCAGTGACTGAAGATGTTACTTTCTGTGGCAACATTATGTGGTTGCTTGTCGCAAGTGAAACGCAGTGGAGCTCTGCAGTCTGGGCTTCGCTGATGTTCGTATTAGTGGTAGACCAAAGCTTACCTACGTGAAATAAAAATAAAAAAAATTAATCAAGATCAAATTTATCGCTTCCTTTGTTTGAACAATAGCATATAACCATAAATATAATAACAAGCGATTTTTTTCGTAGAAAATTTTTATCAATTAAAGAAAATTACGGGACTTTATATTCAAAATATCTCCACGGTGCGTGAAATCCAGTTAAAAGTAGCTTATCAGGTGACTTGTTTATACAACATACCACAGGTGTCAAATCTGATTACTTATAACATTCTCCAAGTCAACTTATTCATATCACACTGTAAGTGTGATGTTCGGTTATAGACAATGTCAAAGACCTCAATTATGTAACATATCTAAGTGAAAAATCTGGTTACCAATAACTTTAGACCATTGATGCAAATATCAATTAATATGTATTAGTATAGATACATCTGATATTGATATTTTTAAATATTATGATAATATTTTGATATATTTATATATCACTTTATATGGTTCTATCAGTTCATAATTTTTAGAAATATTTTTTTTCGATATATTTCATATTAACACATATTATATGATATATTTGATATTAATATGATCTCGACTAATGTCGATACTTTTAGATATCTATGTTGTATAACATCTTCATGTGAATGACCCGAGAGAACGGATGTAAGAGTAAGAGGAATAACATGTAAAATGTTTTACCGTATAAGTTAGAAGAATCTACCTAAAATTGACAAAAAAAAAAAAAAAAAAAAAAAGATTCCAATTCACATCCCAAACTATTGGCAAGTCTTTCATCTTATTTCTCTCTTTTCTCTCCATATCGGTGCTCATGAGGCTTGAAATGATCAACCCTACAAGCAACCTTGAAAACACAATCTCATATTTATACTCGCATAGTCCACTCAAGCGACTATCAAGTGGTTCACATTCAGGCAGCTACTAAAATCATTTAAGGGATCGCCGCTCAAGTCCTGTCTCATGGCTATCATGTGAAAATATTTTGGAAGAGTTTCTCTTGAACTAAATCTCACACAAATGTCAAGTGGTAAGTCCTATTTGCATTGAAATTGAAACACAATATATACAATAGTTGTGAAAGTAACAATGAAGTGGCTCTAAACCTAACCCTTCAAGCCTTGAAGAGGATAGGACCCATCCACTCAGTTAAGTTAGAATTGGGTGGGAATATTTATTTCGTGAGTTCTTGTGACCCCAATAGGTTGGAAATTTTGGGTGGCAGTAGATATTGCTTCAAAATGATTGTTACTAGAGAATGAGAATTGCTATCACATGAAAAAGGTGGTATTATTTATTATTGAAGTTCAGACAATAAATATTCCCGTTATTAAATAGTTATTTCCGTACATAGAAAATAATAAAATATTTACCTCTATGTTCTGTGAATTTTTTTTCCCATTGTAGTGACCAAATATCACATTGCCAGTTAGATCATGTGTCTGTTGTATGACTTTTCTGTGCATACAGACATTTCGGCTTGTTGCTACGCGAAATATATACTTACTGAATGGATGGACATGAGGTTGTACCAATGCCTATAATACTTATAATATCATACATATATTTTATTAGGTTTTGAATTACTCTTTTATAAGTCACACAATTATTTTATATGTGCATTTTTTACTCTAGTGCAGACCAGGGCATTAACTATTGGGATTTGATGAAACACGCAATCATTAATCATTAAACCCTTCGAGTATAAGGAATACACAAGTATGTTTATGAAGTTACGTGATAATATTTAATATGAAAAATCGTTTCAAATTAAGAAAAAAATTACGATATAATTGTCCAACAAATTCACCATAAAATAGTAAACAGTTGCAAATATAACTTCATCTAAGATATGAGAGTCATTCGTTACAATTTGAGTAAATAATGGTTGAATATAATTCCTTAATATATCTTACAATCTATAAGAGAAGATTATATCAAGAATAAGAGCATCTAATTAGTAATATATTCTAGAATTAATACTAAAACAACATACTTGAATTTATCGAATAATGAAATTTAAATTAAATTTTAATCAGATGTTGAAAATATATTTATTTATTTATTTTTCTATATTTTCTCATTCTGTGTGACACTCTTATATTGAAAATACTCTCAATCTTGTTCTAAAATCGTATCATGACACTTATGCCAGTGTTAGTGCACAAACCCTTCTCAGTTGCAATTCCACTAAGCAATTCATGCATAAACGCCTTTTGGGTGTGCATAAAGTGTGCTCATTCTATCCTAAGTGAGCACAAGTGCCCATTATATGCCTATAATGTGCAAATTCTTCAAGTTTGTTGAAAAAGGTTTCACTCAAACGCACCTCGCACTAATCTCACAAGAATCTTTAGTAAAATTCATTACTTAAGTGGCCATCATATAAATATCGAGTGACCTTTATTTGAACTTTTCTGAGCGTGCCTCGCATAAAAATCGCACATTCTCCTAATATCCTATCAAT
Source organism: Nepenthes gracilis (assembly GCA_033239525.1). Taxonomy (NCBI): domain Eukaryota; kingdom Viridiplantae; phylum Streptophyta; class Magnoliopsida; order Caryophyllales; family Nepenthaceae; genus Nepenthes; species Nepenthes gracilis. The sequence continues at coordinate 13,280,911 of BSYO01000016.1, read as the reverse complement.
TGGGTGTGGGGCCCATGAAAAAGTGATCAAAATCTAATATTAGCTTGATGTTCATATAAGAATTCGCTCAAGTGAAAATTTTCAAGAAGCGCAGATAAATTTTGTTTAAGTGTTGTTGTAAAATAGTTGACTTAATAGTAGTTATTTATAATCAAATCTCACTATAGAAGAGATAATCATTCAAACATAAACTTATATGATTTTTATTTAATCAAGAAGAACTTCAGGATAAAATTAATTATATAATTTGTATAATTATTTCTGTAATTGTTTATCTCTTATGATTCAATTGAGAAAGAAGAATAACTGATAGTGTTGGGGAGTCTTGGATCCCAACAAGTTATATTGGCCACCATCTACTGATATCAATTGCAAATATCACCATCTTTGATGTGCAATGACAGACTGAATAATATGTTCCCCAGTTGGAGAATATAACCACCAATCAAAGAATTATGACTCGAAAGTTCAACATTGGCATAGTTTTATCGATGTGTTTGCTGATAATCTAAATTCTTTTATAGATAGAAGCCTAATGATGTAAAATAGTGAGAAAAGATTAATACTTATATTTTAATTTTTTAATTTTAATTTTTATATATTTTTGCCTGTGTGTGTTATTATATAGTAGTGCTAGTGGCAACAGCAAAAACATTAAGAAGCATGAGAAGATTATAGTGGCCAATATATTATTGTGGGAATCACGTGTGAATATCGAAGTTAGTTGATTCAAGTGCCAACGAGGATCAATTTCTTGTAGGTTAAGCATTAGGACAGATAATTATTAAATTAAACTAACCTACAACTTGCTGTGAAGAGGACTCGAGAGGTTGAAATGTGTGCGCACGTGTGCACGTGTATTGCTGCGTATACCAAGGCACACGTGCCTACATGTGTGTGTGAGTTCGCGCTGAAAAAAATCTGTTGGAGGTTCGTGTAAAAATATTAGGCAATTACACAATATTACCTAAAGGCATGGGATTGTGTATTTAAAATATTTTTAATAATATGATATCTTATTTATTTATTAATATTAATTAATTTTTATAAAAATAAATAAATAAATATTATATTATTTAATATAATGATATTAAAAAAATATTTATAAAATATTTATCATTTTATCGGGATAGACAGAGAGATTGTGTGCATTTTCAAGGAATTCGAGGTCATGTGGTACAAGCTGTTACATGTGTTGATCCCACGTGTATTTAAGATTGGGGCTCATGGGAATTCTTTAATGTTCTAGTTTTAATTTTATTAAGTATTTAGATTTTGTTGTGTTAAGATATTATTTGAGTTAAAATGAGTATTTAAGTGGCAATGTTTTTGGTTGTGCTTGCACCAGTATTTAAGCTGTTCCCATTTTTGCTGGTGTCGGCCACCTGCCCACGGCGGTGCCAATAATCTCTTGCAGGCACCGACCGCCACAATGGTGGCATCGATCACCCATATAGCCGGGGCAACAACCCCTCATTGGAACCGAGTCCCACTACCCGCCAGTGATGATAATATCACACAGATATCAACTACCTCTATTATCTACATCCATCGTTGGCAACCATGTGAAACAATCAAAAATATGATAGTCATTTGACGCACTAATTAAGCATTTTAATATTTAATTTTAGCTTATTTTTTTTGATAATATTATCATATTTTTATGATATTTTATTTCATCAAATAAATACATTAAATATATATATAAAAAAATAGTTTCCTCAAGGTTGTGTTTTGATGGACCAATTATGATCCTGTCACTAAAATCTTTCCTTATCATATAAAAAGTGTGTATGTTAGAATTATCCTATATGATATAAAATATATTTAGTAATTAGTTGAAATAATTAAATATTATAATTTTATAATATTTTATTACATTTTATTTAAAAAATTATTTGTTTAATTAGTATTACTTTTTATTTAAAAAATAATATTTTTATTATTAAAGAATCAATTTATCTTATTACCTTATGAATAATAAAATTATTTATTATAGTTAAAATATTTTATTTATTGTCATTTCTTATTTGATTTATTTACGGTACGTTTGGTTGCTGGAATAGAATAAGGTGAGAATAGAATAGTTATTCCAGGGAATAGAAATGGATGAGAATAGAGTTGGAATTGTTATTCTTATATTTGGTTGTTGGAATAGAATAAGGTGGGAATTAGTATTCCATTGTTTGGTTTGGAGAATAGTATGAGAAATAAGGTGGGAATAGTAATAATAATAATAATGATAATAATACAAAATAATAATAATACCTAATAATAATAATAATATAAAATAATAATAATAATAATATTATTATTATTATTACCTAATAATAATAATAATATTACCTAATAATAATAATAATACAAAATAATAATAATAATAATAATAATAATATAAAATAATAATAATAATAATAATACATAATAATAATAATACAAAATAATAATAATATTACCTAATAATAATAATAATACAAAATAATAATAATAATAATACATAATAATAATAATACAAAATAATAATAATAATAATAATAATAATAATAATAATAATAATAATAATAATACATAATAATAATAATAATACAAAATAATAATAATAATAATAATAATAATAATAATAATACAAAATAATAATAATAATACAAAATAATAATAATAATAATAATACAAAATAATAATAATAATAATAATAATAATAATAATAATAATAATAATAATAATAAAACAAATATATATATATGTGTGTGTGGGAATTGTTATTCCCATGTAAATGGTGGGAATTGTTATTCCCACATTTGTGGGAATAGCAATTCCCGGAAATAGCAATTCCCGGGAAATTGCCAACCAAACGGAGGAATTGCAATTCCCGCGGGAATTGCAATTCTTTTCCCCCCCCAATTCCCTCAACCAAACATGCCCTTATTGTTTATCATACTATGAATGAGGATTCAGGTTTCTTTTCTTTTTGGCATAAAGTTATTTGATAGTAGGAGTTTTGATTACTTGTGTAGTATCTTTCGTTTTCTTTTTTTTTTTTTGTTGTTATTAGACCACCTGATAAAATAAAGGTTAGATAAAACAGCACTGGTAGGAATGTATTAATTTATTGCCTTTTAAACAGCTTTTATAATACAATATCTTAGTTGTTCTTATTTACTAATTGTTTCATTGAGTATTATTTTTCTTTTAGTTAAATAAAATTCATTTTAATTGTTTATATTTAAAAACTATATTAATAAAAAAATAAGATATTTTAGACTAATAAAAATCAATAAATATTTTATCATAGGAATAATTTTATCTAACCTAAAATACTCAACAAAAGTATTAATAATAAGATAGAAAAAAAGGCGTTTAATTAAATACGACGAAGTCAGTTAGTCTATAATATAAATAAATTCTAGTAAATAAGTTTAACCGACACAAAAAAAAGATGTGTTGCATCCTGGTTCCACGAGTCCGAGAGATGCAGAGGCTGGTGAGGTCCCAGCCGGATCTCTCAGAAGGCTCGTTGATCAGGGGTGTTGGATCTAAGGGGTCCAACACGGCCGAGAGATGCAAAGGTGCGTTCCGTTCGATCCGTGGTTTACCGACAACACGAGTAAATGAGGTGTTGGACACGAAATGAAGATTGAGATCGGATGTTTTACATGGAAAACCTCCTCTTGAATGGGGAGGAAAAGCCACGAGGCTCAGGGCTTGTAAAGAGCTTCACTATATGGGTTGGAGATTTTAAAAAGTACAGTTGTGAGGGTTAATCCATTCCCTGTCTCACGTTTTGTGTTTCTCTTCTAAGGAAGCTATGCTTGCTGGGAGTCTTTTTACTCTTCTTTGCGGAGTTGGTCTTGGAGAGGGAGAGTGCCCGGCTGAAGTTTAGGGCTCAGAGTTGTTGAGTCTCCCAAGCTCTCTCTTTGAATGGGGTCTTGCTGGGTATTTATAGTGAAAATCAGGCCGTTAGGGAGTAGATATGTGGCGTCCATCCGGCGATTGAGGAGCTGGTCCACCAACTTTCTTTAATGCAACTGACGTGTTGGTAGTGGCGTACGGGCAGCTGCCGTGCGGCCCGGTGAGTGTGTCGGTGTACGTGATCTGGATATCTCTTGATTTGGTTAGGCGTCTTTTGCGTTGAGACAGCGTGGCGGTGGTTGCGAGCTTTATTAAAACGTGATAAGATAGCTTTGGCACTCCGGTTATGAACAGGCGGTCCTCGTCTGGTTATGATTTTCCTTGTGGGTCAAAGGACTCGTGAGATGGGCGACTCTTGTGTGGCTTAAGGGAAAAGTCGAAGTGTCTTCTTCTGCGCCTCGGGCGATTCTGAAGAAGCTTTCTTGGGCTCTCGACCAGGCCTTCCCACTTGGGCCATCGATCTTACCACTCCTTCGAGAGTGCCTCCGAAACCGTAATTGGAGCTACGTCTTTTATGGGCTATGCCTTCATCTTGGGCGACAAGATGTATCACATATTAAATATTATATTACTTATTTTATTTACTGACAATTTATCTATAATTTCATCATTATAAGTATTATTTTTTTATTATTTTATTTTTTATATTCAGCGGATTCTACCAATTGAAATTGAGTTTATTATATATTAAAAATGACATCTTCTCATCTACACCCGCCATTGCTAGTAGCCACGCCACCCCATCGGATGATGGGAAGATGGCCGCGTATCCCTTTTTGTGAGGAGCGTACGCAGTACCTCGCTGTCAACCACGTGAACTCATCGTGCCTCTCTCTCGCTCTCTCTCTAACTTCCTCTGTTACTCCCTTTCATCTCTCTGTGAAAGATTGAAGACCATCCCAACTGGCATTTATTATTTTTTGATTCATTCGTACAGGCAGAGATGGGAGAGAGGGAGAGGGAGAGGGAGAGGGAGAGAGAGTCAGGACAAAACTCATTCTTTCAAGATTTGATCCCTGATTCTCATATATTTTCCATACCCCACTCCTCTTCTTCCTCCCTACTTGAAGAGAGACAGAGAGAGACAGGGTCACGTCTGCCGTGTTCAGCTCTGAGTTGGGTTCTTCTTCATACAAGTCCATTAACCTACAGGTCGAGGTGTTTCCTCTTTGAATTAGGAATGAATGCTTTGGATTCAGAGTCGAGTAGTGGTTGCGAGTCGGGTTGGACTCTTTATTTGGAGCACTCTCGTTCTGACGTGAAATTTGTGTGTGCACCCAGAAGCAGGGACGTTTTGTTCCAGGGTAGCAAAATGCAGAACGAAGAAGAGGAAGATGATGAAGAAGAAGAGGATGAGGAGGATTTGTCGATGGTGTCTGACGCTTCTTCTGGGCCTCCACATTTTCACGAGGAAGACTACGACTACTGTTGCAATGACGATGATGGTGGGTGCTCCAAGCATCCTGCCATGGCCGCCGCCGCATTTTCTAAAAATAGCGGCAGCAAAAGGCGGAAAATCGAAGGATGCCGGGAAAATCAGCAAAAGTCATTGCTTCTTGACGACACCGCTAGCTCACCTCTGTTCTGCTTCGAGGTAACGTGAGAAACACAGAAACAGAGCACTTTCAAACACTGTTCTTTCTCAAGATCTGCAGCTTTATTCATTTAATCTCCTAGTAACTTGCTTGAAATCAGCCCTGAGAAATCCTTTGTTTGATGAATTAATGGCAGAACAAGGGCATGCCTAAAGAGAAGCAAGCATCGACGGAGAACTTGATAGATTATTCACAGGGCTTCTCAGCAACTCATCTTCAGGTAACTTATGGCAAGATGGAGCCATCTAACCCTCACGATCTTACTCGGCAAAATTGATATATCTGATTAAAGAATGACTCATGGGTTAATTGCAAAAGAATTTCAAAAAGTCTGTTAAACATTTTAAATAAAATCTCACAATGTTCTAAATAAATAACGTTTATATAAAAATAAATACTTAGCGTTGATTTATTCGACGTAAAAAATGTTCAAGGGGAGGGCAATATTTGCCATAAAGTAATAGTTATTATTATAAAAAAATACTTTTAGCACAATATTTGTCTTTTTATTTTAATATAATTTAATGATTTTTGACAAGTGTGAATTAATATATATATATATATATATATACGTATGTATATAATGATAATTAGATTATAAATTAATAATATTATATTAGTCGATGTGATGTGAATTTATTTTATTTTTGTAATATGGTCGTGATTGGACAGGAGGTAAAGGAAGAAGGGAAGCTATAGGCTGAGACAGGGGGCCCATTAGGAGTGGGCCCGCAGCTACTGAAAGAAGGCGTCAAGGGATAAAAGCAACGGGATCTCGAAGAGATCTCCTTCCCCTTCTATTTCTTTTTTCTGTTTTTTTCTTTTTTTCATTTTTTTTCTTTTTTATTTTTTCCTTTTTTTTCCCGGATGCTTATCGCTGTCAACGGAGTGGGAGACAAGAGGGAGGCCGTACAAGTAGAAATTTATTTCGTGTTCACAAATATTTCTGAGCAGTCGCTCGGAATCTAATCCTGTGTTTTGATATTCAGGGCCGTTTATTTTTTAAATTTAAATTGTTTATTTTTAATTAAATAATTATAATTTAATTATTTTAAAATAATTAATTTTTTAATTAATTAAATTATAATTATACGGTTAAAACATAAAAAATGAGTCTTTTTATTTTTATTGGATAGAAAGCTTCATGAATTCTTGTGTTTTGGATCCACGTGGCATTCCAAATAATTGCATTAAATTGTTGATATTATTCCATTAAACCTTCATAAACAATATCTGATCGTATAATCATGAAATGAATATAATTCACTAATAAGAAAATACCGAGTAAATGGAAGATTAAATAGTTGATTAATTTGTTCTTTATATATTAAAAAACAATATATCATTTGGAGATAGATTAAATGTTAATCAACGGTGTCCACATTATACTAAGAAATATAGACTTTTTTAAGATATATTTAAATATTATAATATTTTATTTATTTATTTTTATATTAATTTATTATTATTAATAAATAGATAAAATGTCACACTATAAGAATATACATAATTTAGAAGTTATGAATTTAAATTATAAAAATGTTTTTATAATATTTATTTTTATAATATTTTTATAGAATTTTACATGGGAGTCTAAACGGCAAGACTATTAATTTGTTAAATTTTTATTTCTTTCGTTATGTATTTAATATTTTTTTCCACAAAATCTATTAATTTATAATACTTTAGGATTATACTTCAAAATTTTAAAAATTAGTTTCCAATATAGAAATTTGATTTTTTTTTATTTTAAAAGAGAGAAAGTATGTGTATTAAATAAGTGGTTAAAATTTTGAATTATTTATTTTGGAGGACCAAGTAAAATATTTATTGCGAAACAATTGGAATTTGAATGAAATCGTATTTATTATTATTATAATAAACGGCTTACCATGTTTTACACTTTATTATTACCTTCTATTTTAAAAATTTGTTACTAAAATTTATCAATTAAGAAATATTATTTATATATTTAATTATATTAAAATTAGGTATAAATTTTATTATATTTTAATTTTTATGAATTTTATTTTTTATATCAATAATAATTTTATTATAAATAAATATACAGTGCATATATATATAATATTAATTTTATTATAAATTTTAATCATATCATAATTAATTAATTTTTATTAGATTGAAAATTTCACATCACTCATAGTCACATCAAAGCAGCGGCATGTTGAATTCAAAGCAAGATAAGGCATGGGAAATGCATGCTGTCGTCCCAACCACCCACAAAAACAGAGCCCTAAATCCCCTGCAAAATCTAATGAAACGATGTCGTATGTGATTTTCCTCCAATAAATACATATATATTGTGTTCCTTTTTTAATTTTATAATCCTATTCTTGATTTTCTAATGTATTTTTAATTTTTCAGAGACTATTACACAATGTGATATATCCATACCAAATTAATTAATTATATTTTAAATTATATACATACATATTGGGTATAACCCAAAATAAACTAACCATGGGAGCAATGCTCAAATATTAATAATCTAAATAAGGGAGTATTAAACCGAATGGGTCAACTAAGTGAACGACTCTACATGGTATTAAATGAAATATTTAATTATAATGAACGGTTACTATTGATCAATAGATAATAACACCCTAATAAATGACTTGATTTAGAAATAATCAAAACGGTATTTATATTAATAATTAGACGATTTTCTTATTAAATTTAAATAACAGTTATATTTTAATAGTAACACTTTTTAACATTTATCTTAAAACGCCTTTGAATACATGTAGCAGTTTTAAAGTTGACCGAATAATTAGAAACCCAACTATAAATTGAACTGCTCTCAAATAGAAAAAAAATGAGAAACTTATAACAAAAGACAGTTAAATAACGAGTGCACTTGAGTAGAGTTATGTCCTCCCGACTCACACTTATTCCCATCATCTTTTAGTTTTAATATTTATTTTCTTTATATATCTTTATATCTCATTAAAAAAATTATTAATTTAAACAAAAGATAATATATTAAAAAATAAATTTTGTATATTTTTTATCTTTTATTTAATTTGTTATAATGCGTAAGATAATAATTTATAATCATAAAAATTAGACCAACTGTTATTTAGATCGTCAAAAAAATTTATTTTTTAAATTTATATAATAATTTAAATTTACAAAATGATTAATATATATATATATAACTTTTAAATTCCCAATTAAACTCCTATATATACTTTATTTACCATTCATATTAATAAAATCAAAATTAAAATTAATAATAAAAATAAAATAAGAATATTTTTGGATACTTTTTCGTATATATATATATATATATATATATATATATAAAGCTTTCAGAACTGTGTGCCCAGTACACGTGACAAAAATCAGTACACCATAATTTTATTTTTTAATATTTTTTTTCGAAGGTATTATATTTATTTAGGGGCAGCTTGGCTTTTCTGACCAGGAACGTTTGCCATTGCGAAGGGCATGTGCTATGTGCTATGGGGCATTCCTAGGCTTGTAGGGTACTGCAGCGGAACAGCACCTTTCTGTCATTCTCTGAGCTTCAATCACTCAACCCAATAAATCCAGCTCAAATTATTTCAATAGATCACGCTGAAACAATAATATTTTTTTATTTATTACAGAAAATAAAAAATCACTATTTAAATATATTTTTATAATTTATAGATATTTATTTCAATGCTAATATATATATATATATATATATATATATATATATATATATATATATATATATATTTTGATGGATATAATAAAAAATAAATTAGCCCAAATCTAAGGTACGAAAAAAAGAAAAACCCAAGCTATGACAACACAATAAAAAATGTCTCTAAATCTACAATGCAAAAGACATAACTATTAGATCAGATAATACAACTCAAACCGCTAGACATTGAAGACCAATTATAGAATATTAAATAACGCTTCGCTTGAGCAGAAAAGCTTCCGGAGGCAACAACCTACGATAATCTTTTCTTGCAACTCAAACGTTGACCGTCTTTCACTTTTCTCACGTTAATTTCAATGCTAATTTATATATTTTGATGGATTTAAGAAATAAATTAGCCCAAATATATATTTGACAACACAATAAAAAATGAAATCTATAATGAAAGATTTTTGATATAAATATTAAAAAATATATTAAAAAGTGATCACATATTTTTCTTATATTTTATTTATCCTGTTGTTATATAAGATTTAAATTTTAAATAATAAAAATCGAATCAATTTTTAATCAAATATTTAAATTAAACAACTCTCTAATTTATTTAATAATTTAAATTTACTAAACAAATCATATTATATATATATATTCCTTAGAAAGTAGTTTCAGAAATTCTAAAAAATAAACAACCCCTAAAAATTTTATAGTAAGTGGGAAGACAAAAATAAAAGACCAAGGAAACAAGTACATCGCCCGAGGAGTAATGCTAGTTAGCCCACTCTCCTACAATCTCCCCTTATTTGTAGGGCTTATTAATTTAAAAAAAACATTAAAAATTAAAATAAACTACAAATATAGAGATCGAGTTATAGATAGGTGAGATGTTTAATATTTCACTTGCCAAAGGTAAATTTAACTATTTTTTTGGGTAGGAAAAAATCATAAACCAAGTCCAGACATAAAACAGAGAGTAAGCTCAGTGATCATAAGCTCAATCATGATAATAGGCCATGATCATTTAAACGTTTCTAGACATTAGAGAAGAATTCAGAAAACACATGAAATTGCTCAGATGCACAGAAACCCATCAATTGCTCAACACCATCAAGCACAAGAACGATTGAAAGCAAATTTTCCAGTTCTTCTAAGACTGTAAACCATACTCAGCGGCATGCAAAGTTAACAACATGAACACTCAAACAACAGCAAATACATGAGTAAGCATTATAACTCTTTTGATCACTATATGACGCCCATAAGAGCAGAGGGACGAGGTATAGTATCATCACTCGAGCAAACGCTTGTGCTTGCACCAGGCAATGGCTATCAAATAAAGCAAGGTGCAGCCAGTGGAACAGCCGCCGACAGTCCACAGGAACTTCTGCATGCCCGTTTCCTGATCATTGAAGAGGTCAATGTGGATGTTCATCCCAAAAACACCGGTGACAACCACAAATGCACTCAACAATAGGGTCGCCGTCGTAAGCATAACCCCCATTTGCAGGAGGTGGTTCTGTTTGTCATCCAACATGATATTGATGTAATCCTCTGTGTCATCCACATACTCCCGCAGCTTCATGAAAACAGCACCAGCATAGTTTTTTCCATGTCAATTGCCTTGATAGTTTTTTTATGTCAATTGCTTTGATAATTTAGCTACTCATACTCCCATTCAATGATGTAAAAAAAGGGTCAACATTTTAAGATACTGCAACAAATCGCAATATGTTTGCGTACAACTAATATATCTCGACATATCCGTCAATATTCAAAATATCGGTAAATACAACCTTGTTAACTTATGATTTCCAAAGAAAAATTTACCTCAAATATATCTGATACAAATAAATATTATCCGATATATTCAATATCAATATAACAATTATCGATACCGATACAAATATTTTTATTCATGCTCTCCATCTAAGAAGCATAGCATTGACACACACAGACATGATTGCACTGACAAATCAACATATTATTTTTAAAAAATAAAAATATGGCATGCTGGGACACGTAATCTAAAATTCATAAATATTTATAGATGCAAAAATATAATGAACAATAATACTACAACATCCTATATTAATAATAAAAAATACATGTTTCTTATTTTCTTGTCAAAAAGGTTACATAAGAAGATGCAATATAAGACATTATAAAGGATTTATATTATAACACATCTCCTGTGTGATTGAGACAAAATAGGAGGCTCTCTGTGGTATTTTTTATCAGATCAAATAATTCCATTACTTTAAGAATTTGTTTCGTCAACTCTCCCTCCTCTCACTTTGTTCGAAACTAAAACCGAATATAATAAAAAGAAAACAAAAACTTAGGTTTTTAAATTTTTTCTAAATTACAAAAAAGTTATCATTCTCTTGAGTTTATATTAAAAAAAATTATAAAATAACCTAACATGTCAGAAACATATCAAAGATATTGGATTAGAATAATAATAATAATAAAATATAAAACATGTCTCCTGCATATTAGCGTCAGACATGTGTTGACACCAATATGTTAATCCGAAGGAAGTGCTCGTGCATCCTAACCCTCGATGATTTAATCAGCTTAGCCAAGTGTCAAGTCATTCCAAGAGACCTTGCATCAAAGATTGCCCACATCAAGGTTGGGAAGTTCATATGTGGGAGAGCTTATTACCGGTACACAAATGGGGAAGAAAAACAAGATTAAGCTTAATATATCATCTTAATTAAACAACATAAAAATAATGCAATCCTAAGTTCCTTTTCTTTTGAAAAAAAATGTAGGAAATGCAAACGTCCAGATATAATGAACTCTGCATCGCCCGGATATAGTCAATGAGGAAAAAGGGTTTTATAAAAGTGCAAGTTCATGCTGCCCACACACAAATCATCTTCCACAGACATCAATTGCGTTCACATGAGCAAACAATCTTTTGAATATCTTCTCAACCTTAAAGCAGAATCCATTAGAGAGCGTTCCAAAAAGTAATAGTTAATGCAGATACTGAGAATAAAAGGTGACTTAGAGAGTAGGTAATATACCGTGGTTAGTTTATTTAGCGTGCCATCTATTTGAACAAAGTATGCCTCCAAGAGCATTTCAAGCTCTTCTACGTCAAGCTGCTTGCTTATGGCACTGTGTGTAGTACTAGTGCGTGCCCTGCGGTTTTCTCTGCCTAATAATGTTGGTGCACCGAGAAAATGTTCCTGGGGGTTGTCATTATTACGATCACCTTCATTAGCTTCCGATGAAATTTCAGCAGGTGTCCTAGTATCATCAACGATAGAATTCTTAGGTGTTTCAAATAGAAAAATGTCTGGGGAACTTAGAAAAGGGTCAGAGATGAGGGGAATCAGAAACCTGTCATCTGGTCCTGGTTGAAGAATCCCATCATCGACATCATCATTCTCATTTTCACTAATGGAAGAAACGGAGGAACTTTGGAGGTTTTGTTCCACCAACTTTTCAGTTAGATACATCTCCGCCATATCTTCATCGTCATCTAGCAGGTGTTCCAATTCATCCCTCACCTGGGTAAGCAAAGGTGAGGATTTGATGATAAAGAAACAAAATTTTGTATATTATATAAAGAGTGCCGCTCTATTGGCTGAAAGTATTTCAAACAGAGAAGTGAAAATCAAGTATGTTTTATAGTATTGAGGCAAACTCTAGACCTACCGGTGTGGTTAGAAAATATGCTATAATAAGCACCACACATTCAAACAAAATGCAAACAACAATAACAAAGTCTTAGATCCACTAAGTGGAGTCAGCTAAAACTCGAAAGCCCCAGGACAACTTTTTATCATAAACTTTTCATAGTTCTTTCGACACAGGAGATGAGGAAATCTATAGTACAATATTTTAACCTGGCTTAAGGTTTGAAACCATCACCTCCCAATGGGAGGTGGGAATGCCTTCTACCATTAATGTAAGTATCGACCAATATGTATCAGTATTGATACTCCGATATTGATATTTCTTGATACTTTAATAATATCGTGATATGTTATCGTATTGGTAATATATCACGATATATCAGCTAATATGATCGATACATTAACCGATATGGCTCCATTAACTTATAATTTTCAGAATAAAAATTTTTCGATATATCCAATATTGATACATATTATTGGGTATCGATATTTTCATCCACGTCTTCCACTGAATCACCCCCGTGGTTTGGGCATCCCAAACACAAAATCATATTTCTCCAACATTTTTAACCCACGAAGTATGACTAGTGTTGTTTCCAAAGATTGGTTGGAACTAGTTCTCATTATCATTACATGGTAGAAGGAAAGTGGGACTCTCAAGGTACTAACCAACCAAAGCTTAACGATTCATGTCCATAGATAGATAACGCTAGAAAATTAAATGAAGTGAACTGCACATAGTCAATAGAAAGATAAGAGAATTATTCACATAATATACATACTCTTACCTTCTGAACACGGCCTGTTATCAAAACCAAGCGACTTTTGATCTGTCGAACGCGTTCTAAATTAAGTGTACTAATCTTTGAAGTTAGCTTATCCAATGCTGGATGAGCCTCTTGCTCCAAAGTCCGTGCCTAGTGTTAATATTGTCCACGAACAATAAAAAACACAAACAATTAATTAAAAAAAGGTATCAAGAAAAAATGCTCAAGCATAGGATTAATTAAAAAAGGCCGTCTGAATAAAAGATGCTAAAAGAGAAATAATATATACCTCATTGTCTAAGCAACTACAAGCAGCTTCAAGGCAAGCCTCCAATGCGATAAACTCAAATGGGAGCACCTTCACCCCATCTTGGTTCTTGAGGTTTTGCCTTTCCTCCTCACCTTCACCATCATTTGTTCTCCGACGAGGAGGGAAGCCGCGACTCTGAGGGATGATGCCTCTGAATTGGGGCTCCTCCAAGTCATAGAAATTTGTCCAGCCAGTATTATCTGCACCAACCCCAGCCTCCTATACCACCAATAACAACCAGTGGGAATCATATATAAAAGCAACCAGCCACTTTAGTACAGCGAGAAAATAACATGTTTCTTTTAGACTTATCTCATTGGTACTCACAGCAACCACCGGAAGCAAGTGCAATTGGATTTTTACACGACTATGAATGAAAAATACAACAAATCACATGACACATTATCAGATTGCAAACTCCAGCAAAACAAGCAAAAGCAAGAGAGTGGCTTTGGATATTCTAAATGATATATTATATTTACTGGCCTACTCATGATCCATGGAGTTTTTTTTGGGTTGGGTTCCCAACCCTCTTGTCTAAACCCATGAGGAGATGAATTGATGGTGCAAAACAAATAATAACAATCATAAATAATAAGATACACAAAATTTTAGGTGGAAAACCTTCTTTCAAATGAGAGAAAAATCACAGGACTATAAATCCGAAAAATATCCATTAAGCGATGAATTTCGATTACAAAAACCTCTAACAAATACAAAAACGCAACGCCTTATAGAAATAAACCCAAGTAATAAAAAATATAAGATAAAAGAGAAGAAATATGACTAAAAAAATATTCTTTACGAAAATAAGAATAGCATATCTAAGGTCGGTGAAAAATGGAATACAATTCGAGACTCAAACGGATAAGAAAATTTTCCTCTTCTCTCTTCTCTTTTTCTTCTTTTTCTCATTGTGCCAACGCTCAATAATTCAAAACCGCAAATGAATAACCCTAAAATAGCATCAGGGTGATTTTATATCAAGAATGGTATATGAGCACCCATCAAGCATGAGCCCATTATGCAAGTAGCGCATGAGCACCCCTTAGGTGCTGAACACTCTGTATAAAATATACATTTGTACCTCTCAAGTTCATATCAGGTGCCTCTATTCCGGACAAAGTGCATGTATGCACCTCTTGAGCGCTCATCAGGCGCCTTTATTTTGGACAAATGGTGAACATACATGGGTTAGGCATCTGTCTTACGTCACAGAATCATTTTTCCCCGATCAGGCCAAGATTCATGCGTCGTCGTGCATATCACTGGACGATATATCAAGTGAGTGTAGGACTTACAAGAAAGTAACCCAAAAACCCAACAAACATTCCTTCATGACCTTATAGGAGCCATCACCATCCCAATTATAGTTCAGCAAGCTTCAAACTTTCACCTTTGCATCACTTTGGTCATCATGCCAAATCTATTCTCTTCTTCCCTAACCTTATCAAACGCTAGCAACACCGATCAATAACATTCCTCACCAAATGATATCGAATTTCAATATGCTTTGATTGAGAATAAAATAACGAGTTTTTACAAAGGTAAATTGCACTTTTATTTTCACAAAGTAGTACATATCGCTCTTACTTAAAGCTGAGTTTCTGAATGAACTTCTTATCCATAACATCTCTTTACTTGCTTCCATCACTGCAATATATTTCGTTTCAGTGGCAGAGAGAGTAACATATTTTTGCAGCCTAGATTGTCATAATACAGCTCCTTCGTATATATAACCTAATAACCCGAGGTGGACTTTCGATAGTCAATATTATTCACCATATCTGCATCAGTGTACCCAGCTAAAAATAGCTTGTCATTTTCAAAACACAAATACATCTTGGAAGTTGCTCAAAAATACCTCAATATCTATTTTACTGTGAACCAGTGTTCTTTTTGAGGTTGGAAAGGAATCAGCTGACTGTTTCAATCGCATGAGCTATATTTTGGTCACGTACATACCATTGCATATGTCAAATTGCCCATGGTAGAAGAGTAAGAGACGTGTCTCATGTTTTCCTTTTCATTGTCTCTAAAGGGACACTACCAGATGCTCAAAATGAAGTGCATGGCCAGTGGAGCGATTACTGACTTGGATTTCTTAATGTTGAATTGTTGAAACACCTTTTCAATGTAACTCTCTTGGGACATCTATAACTTCTTTATTTTCCGATTGCGAAATATTCTTATACTAAGAATTTATTTCGCCGGCCCCCAATCTTTTATGGCAAAATATTTCCCAAATTGCTATTTCAATTCTGCGATCCAATAAGTATTCTGCCCCACAATAAACATGTCATCTAATAAGTATTCTGCGATCCAATTATGGCAAAAGAACAACGAAATCATCTTCCGAGAACCTTTGAATAAAGACACAATGATCCGAAATTGTCTTTTAGTAACCTTGACTCACCATTACGGATTCAAATTTCTTATACCGTTATCTCAGGGCTTGCTTAAGCCATAAAGGCTTTTCCACAAGTGGCATACTAGATACTCTTTCCCCTCATCGCGGAATCCCTCCAATTACTCTATATAAACTTCCTTAAGATCACTATGGATAAAACAGTCCACACATCTAACTGTTCAATTTTCAGATTAGGAATCATGGCTAATCCAAGAACTACCCTAATAGAAGACATCTCCACAAATGGAGTAAAAATCTCATCAAAGTTGACACATTTACATTAGTTAAACCCCTTTACAACTGGTAATATTTTATACCTTGACTGTGGGTTGTTCTCTTTCGTCTGCAAACAAAAAACTCACTTATTCTTCAAAGTTCATTTGCCTTTAGGCAACATGGTCAACTCGAAAGTGTGGTTATGGCTTCCATTTACTCTGACTTGTGCATATCTTCTATCGTTTCATCAAAACTTTTAAGTTCTCCACCATCAGTAAATAACATAAACTTATTGACTGATAGGCGAGAGAATCTTCGATTTCTCATGGATCGTCAGAGTGGGATGGTCTCAACAGTTCCACAAATATCATAATTAGCATTATCATCCCCATTAGCATCATCCACCCCATCAAGAATGGCAGTCTCACGGTCTTGTTTGCCTTTAAGATCATATTGATCACCGTCTTTATCTTGAATCGGCATCGGTGTCAAAGCTTCATGGTTCATATTGCAAAGCCAGTTGTTGCTATTTTTAGAGATCACCTTGTCTGCTTTGCCCATATCCTCAATAGTTTCATCTTCGATAAATACCATATCCCTTGACCTCACAAGCTTCTTTTCTATCGAATCGTAAAACCAATAGCCAAATTCATTTTCTCCATAACCAAGAAAGATGGATGAAGGACTTGCATCCAAACACACACAAGTGATCGTAGGAGACCTCCTTTCTAGACCACACCTTCTCCGGTATATCACTATTTAGTGGGCCACTTGGTGAGAGGTTGATTACGTGGGACACAGTATTCAAGGCTTTCCCCAAAATAAATCAGGGAGCTTTACCGCCGAACGCATGCAGCGAACTCTCTCAGTTAGCATTCTATTTATTCTCTCAACCACACCATTTAGCTATGGTGCCTTTCATGGAGTCTTTTGGTGTTGAATTCCATGTGACTGATAATATGCATCAAATACTCTAATGTATTCCCTTCCGTTGTCACTCCAGATACAATTTAGCTTCTTCCCCATTTGTCTATCAATCAAGACATGAAACTGTTTAAAGGCGCCAAGGACTTGATCTTTCGACTTCAAGGGATACATAATTTCGTTGAACAGTCATTAATAAATGTGATAGAGTAAAATGCTCCACCGAGTGTCTTCGCTTTAAGAGGCCCACATATGTTGGTATGGATTAACTCAAGAAGATTCTTCTTCCTTGTAGATGAGTTTCCATGAAATAAAACTATTCATTGTTTCCCCACTATGCAATGAATACAAGTTTTCAACTCTGCTTCCTTCACGCCCTAAAGAAAATTTTTCTTAGTTGTAGCCCCCTTTTGCTCATATAGCCTAAGCATTTGTGCCATAAGTCTGAAGACTCGTTATTTCTTGCCATATGTACATCTCCAATTGAAACTGAGGCTTGCACCACATACAAGATGGAAAACTTCTTTCCCTAGGCCACAACTAAAGATTCTATAATTAGCTTCCATGTCTTTTCGAAAAAAGTGTTGCAAAACCCTTCATCGTCACGCTTGTCTGCTAAAATAAGATTCAATCGAATATTTAGGATGTGTTGTACATCCGTTAACAATAACTTGGTTTCGTTGCTGATAGTCAAACACACATCACCGTAACCTACTATTCGGGACACACATTTATTTTTTATCTTCAATACTCCAAAATCATCGGGCATATAAGATGTGAAGAATTCCCTTCTTAAAATAACATGGAGTAATGCGCCCCTACCGATCACCTAATTTGTCTCATAATCCACCAAGTTAATTGCTTTTTCTTCTTTGCAGTCTAGAAAAATATCGGATTTGGTAACAATTGAGGCTCTCTCCTCATCTCGAGACTTCTTAACCTTTTTTCTTTATCCCATCTACATTTTAACGCTTTCATTTATAATAGTATTTTTTGATGTGACCCTTTTTCCTGTAGTGATGACACTTGAGGTTTTAATACGTCGATTGTGATTTATTTCGGTTCTTCTCTCCATATTTTAGGTCTCGCCCTTTGTTTATTCCCCATGACTCTAAGACCAGTACTTCAGAGTGTGAAGAAGTAAAATCTTGTAATCTTATCCTCGTCTCCTCATTCAGTACAGCACCCTTTGCTATGTCCAAGGTCACTATAGTATTAGGAGTGGTGTTGGCAATGTGATCTGTACAACTTTCCATGAATTTGATAGAATGATTAACAACTATGAGTCCAATAACTCATCATCGAATTTGATACTCATACCACTCAATTAATCAACGCACCCGTATAACTCATTTAGATGATCAATTATAGAAGTACCTCCCATGTACCTCACTTACATCAATTTCATCAAGTGATATAATTTATTGTTACCAATCTTTGAGGCATAAAGTGTTTCGAGCTTCTCACACAATGTTTTTGTATGTGTTTTATTTCGATGTGATTGTATGTATTATCATCAATAAATTACCGAATGTAGCTACAAACTTGTTCACATTCAAAGCCCATTCTTCATCGGGTTTTGACTCGGGCTTTTGAGTAGCAAATGTTGGAAAATACATTGTTTTAACAAACAATAAATCATTTATCTTACTCCTTCAAATATCATAGTTTGAACCATTCAAGCAAATCATTTTATTTTCATCATCCATCTGTTCAAATAGGTTTTAGGATGACAATAACAACCGATCCCTAATAACACTTGTCAGGTTCCGAACCCCATTGTCTAAACCCATAAGGAGATAAATTGATAATTGAAAACAAATAACAATCACAAATAATAAAACACACAAAGTTTTACATGAAAATTTTCTTTTTAAATAAGAAAAAAATTATGAGACTATAAATTCGAAAAATATCTACTAAATGGTGAGTTTTGGCAACAAAAACTTCCAACAAATACGTGAACACAATATCTTGTATAAATAAACCTGAATAATAAAGAATATAAGATTAAAAAGAAGAATATGACCGGCAAAATGTCATTTGATAAGAATAGCATACATGAAGTCGGTGGAGAAATGAAACACGATTTAGGATCAAACAGATGAACAAATATTCTTATCACTTCTTTCTCTTTCTATCATTTTTCTCGCTGTGTCGGCGCTCAATAATTCAAAACTGTAAAAAAAAATAATCCTAAAATCACATCAAAGCAATTTTATATCAAGAATGACACACGAGGGCCCATTCGGCACGAGCCCACTTTGCAGGCAGCACACGAGCGCTCTCATGCATTGAACACTCTGGGCAAAATACGCATGTGAGTCTCTAAGGTGCACAATGAGTGCCTCTATTTTGAACAAAGTGCATATGTGCGTCTCTCAGATACATATCAGGCACCTCTATCATGGACAAACGACGCATTGCACGGGTCACATGCCTGTCATGTGCCACTGAATAATTTTTCCTTGATCAGGCCAAGACTGGTGCGTCATCGTGCATGTCATCAAACAATATACCAAATGGGTGTGGAACTCACAAGGAAATGTACCCAAAAATCCAACAGTTTTAATTATTGTTATCAGTTTTGTGATTCTATGTATGTAGAAAACTAGCATGATTTTAGTTTAGATTGTAGTATTCCATATTGCAATTTGCAAACACTTCTAAGTCATCCATAATTGAACATAATCCCCCCCCCCCCCAAGCTCTCTCTCAACGGGCAGGGTAGAAAAGGGAGAATGGAAATGGAGATAAGAACTCTTACCTGCAACTAATCAAACCCTTAAGTCTCCCATGAAGAATTCTTGATCATTTGAGCTTCTCTCTAACACTTCGATATTGTGATCGGTCCACCCAAATTTTGTCCCATGAAGTCCAGAATAAATTTCTACCAGGATTGATTACTAAACCTTTTGTTCAAATTCGTGAAGATGAGAGGTGACACCGTATATTCACAAGTAAGAAATTATACAATAAAACAAACATAAACTTTTACGTGATAACCCTTTTTAAATAAAAGAAAAAATCATGGAATTAAGTCTAAAAACTTTTCACTACAATATGAGTCTAGTCACAACAAACCCTTCAAAACGTCCTTTGGATATACCACAAAAGTTTAGGCAAACTGAGCAACAAACAGCAAGAGAGCAAACGAATAAAACCACCGACAAAAAATATTCCATAAAATAACTAGAACAATAGACCCTAGAGTAACAATGATCAGAACAAGATACAAAGCCCAACAAATTAATCTCGTTGTTCTCTTCCCTTTCCCCCTCTTAGTTCTATGCTCAAGGTGTTTAAAAACGACTCCAATTAACCACCCCAAAACAAGGCAAAACACTTAAATATGGTGTCTAGCCTTCAAATGGCGAAACAAGTGATCAAATTCAAAGAGAAAAACTCCTAGAAACTACCCTAGCACACGAATGTCCTTGACACACTCATTAGACATTACTGTGTTGTCCTTTTCACGCACATGCACCCTTCAGGCATGCATGAGTCATTCACCTGTACCATTGAAAATGGCCCTCGCTTGAGTAAATCCTCATGTGAACATCGAGCTAACTTCCCGTTTTCCACCAAAGCAAAAAATATGATGGATGCGAGAATACGAAGGGGTGACCTAGAAACGAAAATTTGAAGGGGTGACCTAGAAATGAACATTTGAAGACAAATTCCTCCACACTTCAAATTGCTACCAGCACAGTTTTAACAATGGACTCTAAAATTGTCATGTATTCTAAAACAGAGATAAACAACAAGAACAAATGAGAAACAGATGTTCAGCATGCCATGATTTATGCTAGAGTATCTTTTTCTATCATATTTAAATTCTCTTTCCTCGATCATGTAATAATTCTCTGTCAATTGGGACGGTGAGAAATCAGATTTATTCCACCATCATAATTGTTGCTCAAATCCAAAACAGTAAGTTAATAATAGCAGCAATTGTCCATCAGAAACATAGCTCACCGCTCAGTCTTCAATCCCCAACAAATGCTAATGCAAAACTCTAATAGTATATTTAGTTATTGGAATGAAATAAGATGAGAATATAATAATTATTTTTAAGAAATAAAATAGAGTTAAAAATTATTATTCTCATATTTGGTTGTTAGAATAGAATAATATGAAATTAGTATTTCACTGTTTGATTTGTAAAATAGTATGAATAATAAAGTAAAAATAGTGATAATAATAATAATAATAATAATTGATGCGTTCTAGGTCCAAATTTTAAATAAATTCGGGTCGAGCTATCTGTCGAATTCCGATTTCTGTCCTCTGAGCTTCGAATCCTGCACACCACAATTTCAAACAAAAGGTCAAGTGACGACGAGATTTGGTCCCACCGAAAATACTCAGACGCTCAAGTCAATAAGAAGCCTTCTGATAATAGAAGGTGAATGTAGAGAATGCAGAAATAAATGCTGGGAGTATGTTTATTGATATAGGTAGGGAGTGCACTCGTAGAGAGAGTAGCTTTGAATGCTTATGGAGAGCTATTTCTCAAAGTACTGAGCTTCGCAGGAAACTAGTAACAGAGAGAGAGAGAGAGCGCGTTGGAATGCTCGAGAGTTTAGAAAGTTTCTGAGAGTTTGAGTTTGCTTGATGGCGTTTAGTGGGTAAGAGAAAGCGTGTCTTTGTAGTGAGTTTCCATAGCCTTTTATAGTCACGGCCCTAGACTACCTTCCTTACGTAGCGAGGCTGGATGCCCGTATTCTATGAGGGGATCGTTGCCTTTCTTGCGTAGGCGTGGGTGCCATTCCTGGCCGTAATGGTCAAGGAGGTGAATCTCCTTCCTTCTACGCATGGTAACCGTTAGGGTTTCTTTGCAGCTTGCATATAGATACTTGTGCCTTCCTCCAAGGATGTACTTTGATTCTGGGAGGTTACCGTTATAGGAGAGATTGCCTTATTTAGAGATGTGAAAAATCAAGGCAGACGACTGTTGTGGCCTGGAAAGGAACGCGTGGGCCAATTTAGGCATTGGCCGCATTGGTCCTGGGCCTCTGCCAGTCTACTTGCCACTTCTCCAATCAACAGCAGTGTTGACCGTCCTGAGCTCAGATGGGCTGTCGTTGATCTTAGGCTACTGCTGGCCCACTTGCTATTCCACCGGTCAACGACAGCATTGACCGTCCCAGGTAGAAAAGAGCCACTGCTGGATTTGGGCCGTTTCCCCCTTCGTGGGCCAGCTTGTTATTGGCGTCCCCATTACTAGCCCCCCATGTTGGTGGCCTGGGACTCTGGCCTTCGGCTTGTTCACGATGGGACACGTCTGACCGTGTAACTTATAGTGGTAAGTTTGATAAAGAACTAGCAGTGGCTCTAGGTCTTCATCTCTCGTCTTTGTGCGTGCTCTTTATTTTTCTCTCCCAGCCTATTGATCATTGACCACAACGTCAAGATTCGGAGGAATGAGCTGAAGGGAATGTTGACCAAATTCGTTGACCGCAATGTCAAGATCCAAAGAACTGAGCCGGAAGGAGAGCGTTGATCGGATTTGTTGACCGCCACGTCAAGATTCGGATAACTATGCTGAAGAGAGCGTTGACCGGATTCGCTGACCGTCATGTCAGAATCCAAAGAACTGAGCCGGAAGAAGAGCGTTGATCGGATTCGTTGACCGCCACGTCAAGATCCAGAGAACTATACTGAAGAGAGCGTTGACCGGATTCGTTGACTATCATATCAAAATCCGAAAAACTGGTGTGAATTGAATCGACGCGTTATTTTATTATGCCGCCGGACAGGAAATCGAAAAGTTTGTAAAACCGCTTCAGTACTTTGCTATGTGTCGTCATACAGTGAATTTGCAATCCTGGTAGTTAATTCATCAGAAGATCCGATTTGACTGTGTCCTCTCCGAAAACGACACGGTCCGTCATGATGGGCGCATCTTTTCGATGCGCTACCTCACTCCAACGGCTACGAACTTTATAAAAACCATTCAAATTTCCCATGCCTTTCTTCTCAAAAATTCTAAGTCCTTATCTTTTTCCTCTTGCTTCTGATCTCATGACTCCTTCAGTTTCAGAAATTGACTCAGTTATCTCCACTGGTGAGGTGAGAGAGTTGTACGTCTAGTTCAACACCCCGCCGAAGATTGTGTTCCCAATGTCCATAGAGCAAGATAGAGCCTGCTCTCTGCCTAATGGCTACATTACTGTGTATGAGACGCACCTGAAGAGTGGGCTTCGCCTCCCTATACCAGAGGAATTACTCTTTATTTTAATGGCGCTTTGCATTCTTATCGCACGGCTTTACGCGAATGTAGTGCGATATCTTTGTTCGCTATGTATATTCCTCCGCCACCATTCACGCCTGTTGACGGTGGAGGTTGTCAGGGTGATGTTTCGATTCACCAAGAGTGGTGACCGGATCTCCTTGTCTCCCAGGGAGCTGCGTATCAGTAGCACGATCTACAACTCCCTTGAGAACTAGAATGATCACGTTGCTAACAACTGGACCTTGTCTCGGGATTGGGGCAAGGTCCTTGATAGTCTCACCGGGAAGCCAACAAAGTAAGAAGTGAAGGCAGTGGAGCCAATATTGTAGCTTGTGAAGGAGCATCTCTCTAAGTTCAGGATAGATCACCTGGTCTTAAGGCAGGAGGCCAAGAGAGCTCGTTGGGGTCCTCCTTCACCTATTCAGAAGGTCAGACCTCCACCAGCAGCATCGCAGTGCAAGAGGAAGGTTGATGCTCTTACTATCGGCAAGACTGGCATTCTCGTGATTGCTCAGGCTCCTAGCAGCCTAGGGAACAAGAGGGCTGCTCCAACTGAGCCTGCTTGGCAGACTATCGAACGGCCGGGCGACTTGCTGGGATTGGGGAGTGCTCCGGGGTTGAGGCTTCTGTGGAGAGCCTTGAGGCCATTGTGCGAATTGACACAGCAACTGCCGTTGTTGAGTTATCGTTGTTGGGCGACTTGACGGCGCCTGCTGCGCTAGTGAAGCCGCTGCTTGAAGCCACCGGGCTAGAGGAGCTAACTGCAGAGCCAGTTGCTGAGCTGGGAGAGCTAGCCGTCGGAGTACTTGCTGAGGTGGTTGACATCTTTGCAGAGCCTGCATAAGAGGCCGCTGCTCCAAGTCTCCTAGATATCGTGCCGCTGGAGCCCGCCGCTGAAGCCACTGTGGAGCTTTCTCAGGAGGAGGCCGCTCCAAGTTCCCCTCTAGCAGGCCCTGAGTCACGGGACTGGTCAAGAAGGAAGCAATGAAGAGTCTTCCGGTAACTTTTCAAAGCTATCCTTTTCTTCTATTTTGGTCGTTGTTGCCTAACTTCTTTGATTTCTTGTAGAAGGACAGTATTTTAGGCGTAGTGCGCAAGGGACTGTGCCAAAGGGATGCCGTAATCAGAGATCGTGGTGAGGAGATTTTTGAGCTGGAGGAGTAGATGGGCCAACTGAGCGCCCAAGTCAAGAAGCACTAGGAGGTGGAGGCCGCCCTCCAGTCTGAGTTATTTGAGCCGAGAGTGTAATCTGCAAGATTGGAAGAGAGGGCTGCCCGGGCGAAGGCACTCACGGGTGAGCTCCAGGGAAGGATAGCCTCGTTGGAGAATGAGCTATCCACTTGTCTGCGTCCTCAGGAGGTCACTCAGGCGCTGTGGGCCAGGCTCTAGGAAGGCATTAGCATTTGTCGTCATATTGTCAAGATTGCAGATCCTGATTTTCCTAATGGTGTCCTTGACCCCTCAAATCATGCCGCCCAGCGGTGTGAGAACCTGGTGGACTTTTCTCGGGCTGCCCAGGGGCCTCTCCCGCGTCGTCCCGGGAGCTCTGCTCCCTAGCTGTGATTTTTGCACTTTTGTTCTTCGTTGTACTTTGTAAATAAAGCATTATTAATAAAACACTGATGTTGTTGACGTATCGTGTTTCCCAACTTTGTCCTACTTTATTTTTAGACGCTTATTCTTTGCGTTGGCCAGCCGGCTTAGTGTACTTTGCATGGGGTGGCCGGCCGTAACACTAATCACCGCTGTACAGCAGCTTGGAGACGTGTGTTGTACTCTCAGATGAACCTAAGTTCTCGAGGAGTCATCAGGGTGAGTCATTGCTTCACGACATCTTTACATACAAGCACGCTTTGTTTAACGGGTTTACCTGTCGCATTAGGTGGCGTTGCCCATATGTGACTCTAGGCGGCCAGCTTTTAGTCAGAGTACTTTGCCTCTGATTTGTCAACCGTTGTAGATTGACTGCACTATCTCCTATTGGAAGTGGTCGTCACGCATGCCCTTTAAGCCCCCTAAGGTTTGGTATTAGACCGCGAATGAGTCACTTGGATTACCAAGATTTAATTCGACCGCTTACGGGCTACTTGGATGACCAATATTTAATTTGACCGCTTACAGGCTGCTTGGATGACCAAAGTTTAATTTGACTGCTTACAGGCCGCTTGGATGACCAATGTTTAATTACGAGTGAGTGAAAACTCGCCCGACTTAGGAGCAATTTAAGTCGTTTATTTTGTACAATCTGTAAGCAAGCATTCATATGAAAAAAGAAAATGAAAAGAAAGAGAAACAGGGAATAGTGCAAATGAAAAAAATTATTTTTTATTAATCATAATGAATGTTACAAGCAAGCTCCACATCATACAAATGACCTACCTGAGTCTTCACTGGTAGTAGCGCTTTAGATGGACCGTGTTCCATGTCCGTGGGAACAACTTGTCGTTCTGGGTTCGGAGCTTGTATGCTCCATTCCGTAAGACGACTAGGACTAGGAATGCGCCTTCCCAATCCGAGAAAAGCTTGTTTCGGTTGGCATTCTTGCCCATAGCTTCTGTGTTTCGCAAGACCAGGTCTCCAACTTTGAATTGCCACGCTTTTACTTTCTTGTTATAATAGCAAGCGATTTATTGTTGATAGGCAGCTGTGCGCATCTTGGCCGTATCGCGGGCTTCCTCCAGTAGATCTAGGTACTTCTTGATCTTTTGGGAGTTGCCAAGTGGATCGAATACTTTGACCATAAGGCTTGGGAGTCTGATCTCCACCGATATTACAGCCTCAATTCCATAGCAGAGACTGAAGGGCGTCTCGTGAGTTGATTCCTTAGGAGTCGTCCGGTATGACCATAGCACTAAGGGCAGTTCGTCAACACAGGAGCCCCCCGCGTTCTCCAGCTTGGTCTTTAGACTGTAGAGCAGCGTTCAGTTGGTAACTTCCACCTGTTCGTCGACCCAGGAGCCCCCCACGTTTTCCAGCTTGGTCTTTAGATTGTGGAGCAGCGTTTAGTTGGTGACTTCCATTTGTCGGGATACGCTACTGAAGTATGGACGAATCTGATACTTATACTGGTGCAATACTTTGTGAAACGCTTCCTCGAGAATTGGGTTCCGTTGTCAGTTATGATGACCTTAGGAATGCCAAATCTGCTCACTATGCTCTTGCGGACGAATTCTAGGGTGTTGTGCTCGGTAATCTTGGCAAGCGGGGCAGCTTCAACCAATTTAGGGAAGTAGTCTATGTCCGTGATGATGAACTTCCTTTACCCGATCGTGATGGGAAATGGGTTGAGAATATCGAGCCTCCATTACACGAAAAGCCAAGGAACTTGGAGGGATTTCAACTCTACAGGCGGCTGGTGGTGAAGTTGCCATGGAGTTGACAATTCTCGCACTTCTTCACAAACTCCAGGGCGTCTTTACTCATTGTGGGCCAGTAATATCCCTGGTGTATGACTTTGAACTCTAAGTTTTGCCGCCAATGTATAATTCACATATCCTGAGGTGGACTTCACTCAAAGCGTAGTCTGCCTCCTCAGGGGTAAGACACCGGAGGTACGGAGTTGAGTATCCTCAACAATACAACCTTCCGTCGACTATGGTGTACCAGTCGGCCGTTTTTTGATCCACTTGGCCTCGTCCGCGTTCTTTGATAGTGTTCCGTCAGCCAGATACCTCCAATACGACGCCATCCAGTTTTCGACGTCAGAGACTTGCATCGCTTCCTGTTCCTCATGCTAGGGGCGTTCAAAATTTTCTTCATATCTCTCGAGTACTATTTTGGATTTTTAGTCGCCGCTGCTCTAGCAAGTTGGTCGGCCTTCTAGTTATCAATTCTGGGGAGTGGATCAGGCTCAACTTATCAAATCTCTGAATCGTGTCCTGTACCTTAGCCAGGTATCTGGCGAAGAGAGGGTTGCATGCCTTAAAACTCCGGTTGATCTAGTTAACGACTAGATTTGAGTTGCTGTAGACAGTCAGTCACTTAGCTGAGCACTCATTAGCTAATCGTAATTCGGCTAACAGGGCTTCATACTCGACAATGTTAATGGTGGCCGAAAAATCAAGTTTAAGAGAGTATTTCATCTCAAACCCGTCTGGGGTCCTAAGGATCACTCTGGCACCGCTGCCTGAGTTGGTAGACGAACCGTCCACGTTGAGGACCCATTCTGACTCTTTTAGGTGGTGTTTTGCGTCCTCAGTGGGGTGCTCATCAATGATCGAGGTCGTCGTCTTGATGATGAAGTTGGCCAGGGTCTATCCCTTGATAGCCGGCCTGGGCCGAAACTCCATATCGAATTCTATCAACTCGATGGCTCACTTAACCAGCCGTCCGAAAACATCAGGCTTTTGAAGGATATCCTTCAACGGTTGGTCGGTCAGGACGATCACGTGATGTGCCTAGAAATGAGGTCTCAATTTTCGGGCTGAGAAGACGAGTGCTAGAGCGAGCTTCTCAGAGCGCAGATAGCGTGTCTCTGCACCGGTCACCGTTTTGCTCACGTAGTAGACCGACTGTTGTGCGTCGGAGTCATGATGTATGAGGTACAACTCTGATATTGCCAGGTAGAGGTACAACTCTTCTCCGTCTCTTGGTGACGTCAGCAGCGGTGGACTAGCCAAGTACCGTTGAACTCATCGAAGGCGAACTGATACTCTGTAGTCCACTGGAAACTGTTAGTGCCTTGAAGAAAAACTGGTACTTATCTCCCAACTTGGCCAAAAAGCAGGACAGTGCTACTAGTCTTCCGGTTAGCCTTTGGACATCATTGACGCTCCGTGGCGAAGATATGTCTGTGAGGACCTTGATCTTCTTTGGGTTTGCTTCGATCCCTCGCTAAGAAACGATGAAACCCAAAAACTTCCCTGTGGACACTCCGAATACACACTTTGATGGGTTTAATTTCATCTGGTGCGTACGAAGTGCCTCGAATGATTTAGCAAGATCGCGAATATGGTCCCTGGTGATCTTGCTTTTGATGAGCATGTCGTCTACATACACCTTCATATTGTGGCCGATCTGCTTCTCGAACATCTTGTTCACGAGCCTTTGGTAAGTCGTGTTTGCAGTCTTTAGACCGAAAGGTATGACCTTATAGCAGTAAATGTCTTGGTCAGTCATGAGTGAGGTATGCTCCTTGTCCTCTGGGCTTATTCTGATCTGATTATAGCCCGAGTATGCATCTATAAAACTCATCAGCTCGTGACTAGAAGTCGAGTTTACCAGTAAGTCAATCCTAGGCAAAGGGAAGTCCTTTGGGTAAGCCTTGTTGAAGTCGATGAAGTCGACACACATTCACCATTTTTCGTTGATTTTCTTGACCAGGATGACGTTAGAGAGCCAATCCGGGTACTGAACTTTTCTGATAAAGTTGGCATCAGCAGCTTCTTTACTTATTCTCGGATGGCTACGAGCTTCTCAATGGAGTAATTTCTCCACTTCTACTTGACAGTTTTACGGCGGGATCGAGACCTAACTTGTGGACAATTACCCGAACCAGAATCCCGGGCATGTCAGCGGTCATCCATGCTAAAATATTCGCATTTTGCCTCAAGAACACTATCAGTTCGTCACACAGGGTCTGGCGAGTGAGCCCCCTATTTGTACACACATCTTTGGGTCCTCTGGATTCAGTGGTACAAGGTCAGTGGCTTCGCTGGACCGCACCTGCGGCAAGGTTGCTTTGTCTCGATGGTCCAACTCTCTTGTAGGCCTTCTGCCACCGCTTGGGGCTACTTGCAACATGTAGCACGTCTGTCCGATCACTTGGTCACCCAACACTTCACCAATACCACATGCTGTTGAAAATTTTATTTTTAAGTGCAGTATTGAGGTGACAGCTCTGAATACTGCTAAGCACGGCCGGTCTAGGATAGCGTTGTATACAGAGGGTAGGTCAATAACCAGGAAGGTGAGTGTGCGAATCGCTATTCTGGAGTATGCGCCTAGGGTGACCTCCAACTGTATTGTCCCTTGGACAGTCACAGGTTCGTTGTCTAAGCTACACAATGGCTCTTTGGTAAGTTTTAGTTAATTCTTTTTGAGACCAAATTTAAAAAACGAATCGAGATAAAGCAAATCCTTGAAATTTTCATTATCAACAAAAACTCGTTTCAACTGGTAGTCTACAATACCGTCTGAAACGAGTGCAGATACAATAAGGGGATCAGTATGTGGGAAAATTACATGAGCCATGTTGTTATCACTAAAGCTAATGACATTTTCCTCCACTCTCTGCTTTTTGCGCCTAACTTGCCTTTCTTTGTGATTTGCTTGGTGGGTCTTGGGCGGTCAGGTCGTTACCATGTTGACCACTCAAACTGTGATTCGGTTCCGTAGTTGGGACAGACCTGATCCTTCTCTGCCCATGGGCTAGAACTCTGCTCAGGATTCCTGATGAACCTGGTAAGATGGCCACTCCGAATAAGCTCTTCGATCTCCCGCTGGAGCGTCTTGCATTCCTCCGTGGTGTATCCCGGAGATCGATGGAAATTGTAGTATTTCGCTAGATTTCCTCCCTCCGTGTTTTTCAGTGGCTTTGGCTACTTGATGAACTTTTCACCACGAATTTGCATGAAGGACGTCGGCTCGTGTGTCATTCAGTGGAGTCAGATTGACAAGCCTGTACTCCTTACGATCCAGTGTTTCGGTCTCGTGTTGCTTCCAGCGGGGATTGTCTCCGCGACCGCTCTTCCTCTTTCCTTCAACCGGGAAAGAGCGAGGTTGGTTGGTCCTCTCATGACGCTTTGCCTAGTTGGCCTCTTCGGTAACCATGTATGCTCTGGTAATGACCTCTGCTTCCCAGAAGGCCTGCAAGTTCTTATGGGCTAAGTGCTTGAAGAAGTCGCCCAATCCTAACGCAGAGATGAAACTGTCAAGCTTCATCTCTTTGGTGAGCTTGGGGATTCTTCTGGCTTTCGCCACGTATCACTCGAGGAACTTTCTTAGGTTCTCTCCCTGCTTCTACTTGATGTGGGAGATGTGCCACGACTGTTTCTTTTCCCGACGACGGGAAGCCGTACTGAGTTAAGAAGAGATCGGTGAGATCTTCAAAACTCCAAATCGAGTTGGGAGGAAGCCGATGGAACCAGATACGGGCATCCACCCTCAAGGTGAGGGGGAAACATTGGCACATCGCCGTCTCCTCCAGGCCTTGGAGGCTTAGATGGGTGCCAACGTGATTAAGGTGATCCATGGGATCAGTACTCTCATCATAGAAATTCAAGGTCGGCATCTTGAACTTGGCCAATATTGGACGATTCTGAATCTCCGTGGTGAGGGAGATCTCTCCCGGATCAATGGCGTGTTTGTCATCCCTGAACACGCAGTTCCATATCTTCTCAACCTTTTCCTCCACACGGGAGGAGTTTCCTGATCTCTTAGAGTTGAGGTAAGTCTTCAGCTCCATTCTTTTTCCTATGTGGTGTGTAGCCGGCAAGCTGCTACCACTGGTTGATCGGACGATCCGAAAGGCTCCCTCCTAAGCCTGAGGCCGTGGCTCGTCCTGGGAATATTAGTAGTTTCTTCTCTCGGGACTCTCATCCGAAGTCCCATGGCCCGAGCACCCTTCAAGCCTTGGACGGCTCTAGGCGTTGGAGGCCTCCGGAGCACGAGAGTTGCCCAGCCTCGATGCCTTCTTGGCTAGCTTTTTCTTTCTTAGGCCTCCTCGCCTGAAGGCCAAAATGGGAATCGAGAAGGGCTATACCCTCTACTTCTTCTTGCCCTAGCGGGTGCAAAGTATTTGGAGCATTCTGGACATGTTATTTATTTGCTCTACCAGGTTAAGAAAAAACGATGCAGGCTACCCTCCGACTCGATTATCGGCTGAGTGGTCGTGGTCGGGGGAGGTAGCATCTCTGGCAGGAGAGCTAGCTTGAGCCCTGATGTTCACCATCTTGCTTGATGATACTGGTTTTGAGGATGATAGTGGTTGGCTTTTAGTTTGCTTTTTCACAGACGATGCCAATGAAGCGTCCTTGCTCCAAGCTTCAAACAGATTTCGGTTGAGTTATCCGTCAAATTTCGGTCTCCATTTTTTAAACTTCGGATCCTACACACCACAATTTCAAACAAGAGGTCGGATGACAACGAAATTTGATCCCACCGAAAAGTTTTCGATACTCAAGTCAGTAAGCAGTCTTCTAAGAATAAAAGGTAGCTGCAAAGAATGCAGAAATGAATGCTGGGAGGAGTCTATGGATATGGGTGGAGAGTGCACTCGTATAGAGAGTGACTTTGGATGCTCGTAGAGAACTGCTTCTCTAAGTACTGAGCTTTGTAGGAAACCAATAACAGAGAAAGAGAGAGAGAGAGAAAGAGAGAGTTGGGATGCTCGAGAGTTTAGAAAGTTTTTGAGAGCCTGAGTTTGCTTGAGGGCGTTTAGTGGGCAGCGTGTCTCTGGAGTGAGTTTCCATGACTTTTTATTGCCATGGCCCTAGGCTGCCTTCTTTACGCAGTAAGGTTGGATACTCGCCTTCTGTAGGGGGATCATTGCCTTTCCTGCGTAGGTGTGAACCCCATTCCTGGCCGTAACGATTAATGAGGTGGATCTCCTTCCTTCTACACATAGTAACCGTTAGGGTTTTCTTACAGATTACATGTAGATACTCATGCCTTCATCTCGGGATGTACTCTAATTCTGGAAGGTAACCTTACAGGGGAGATTGGCTTCTTTGGAGATGCAAAAAATCAAGGTAGACGACTGATGTGGCCTAAAAAAGAATGCATGGGCCGATTTAGGCATGGGCCGTGTTCGTCTTGGGCCTCTGCCAGTTTACTTGCCACTTTTTTTGTCAACGGCATCATCGATCTTGGGCTACTGCTGGCCCACTTGTTACTCCGCCAACGATGACAATAATAATTTGGTATCCGGGTAGAAACGGCCATTTCTTAGATTTGGGTCATTTTCTCCTTTGTGAGTCAACTTGTTACTGGCGTCTTCATCAATAATAATAATAATTATAATATCAATAATAATAATAATAATAATAATAATAATAATAATAATGGCCATAGGAATAGTTATTTTCATATACGTAAAAAAAAAAATACCTAATAAAAGGTGATAATTTTTATTCATATATATACATATATATTTCTGTTTCCTCTAACAAAACGTATTATAAATCCACAATCATTAGACGGGTGCCCACTAGCTTCAGCTATAATTGAACGGGCAATAGGGCATAAATCAAGAAAAAAAGAGTACCTGATTCTTGGAAGCTTGTTGAAGACGCAGCAACCGTCTCTGAAGCTCCTCAACAAACGGGGTCACAGAAGGATCCCTAGAATTCAGCAAGAAAACCTCTTGGGCAGTGATTATTGCCTTTATATGTTCCATGTTAATCACTATCGCTCTCTCCCTTCCCAGGACCGTTGATGGGTACGACAACAGCGGATCAAGGATCCGAAGATCTCGGGCCGGCAAGCCCGTCCGCCTCATGATGGCGTGCTTTCCGGCCTCAACCACCTGCGCCTGGCCCGTTAAGTCCAGCATCAGCCACGCCCTCACGCTGGTCCCCTTCTTCCGCAGACCGGCAGCGCCGACAAGGATTCCGACTCCAATTCCGGGCCGCGACGGGTCATGCTCGTCTCCTGGTGGGCCCACGGCAGGTTTTGCTGATGTCCTCATTTCTCTGTTTTCTGGTCAGCGAACAGGGTTCGATGAGGATGATCAGTTCATACTGCGGAGTTTGTGCGCCATGAATCGGACAAGTAACTCCAACTATGAAACTATTGGAATCAAGCCCAGAAAAGTGGACTGAAGAAAGAGCGAAATTATGAGCGGCTTTTAGTCGATCAAGAAAGGCCGGCTAGGGTAGTCGGGGACCAGGGGCGCTGTGATCCAACCGCGGCGCGACCCTTTTTTTGTTATTTTAAAATAAATACTGTACGCGTATGGCCTATTTGCACACGTATAGTATTTTATTTTTTTTTTTTATCAAATCATTGACAAAAATAAAATGATTTTAAACTCCATCGCCCCTAAGCAGCAGAGGAACGAAGGAGAAGAGAGCACAGTGTCGCTTTCTTCGTCTTTCTCCATCTCCGTTTTTCTTTTATAAGCTTGTGTGCTTGTTCGTCTGCTATCGGCTACTGCAATCGAAAGTATATTCATTCTCTCACTTTTTTCTTTTCTTATTTTGTTGAGTGTTGTTTTAATTTTCTCAAAATTTTAGATTTGATAGTTTTTTTTTTTCGTTTAATATTTTAGGATATTAAGATAAAATATTATAAAAATATTTTATTATTTTATAAAAATATAAAAATTATAAAATTCCTATATTTGTGAGGAGATATTCATCAATTTTTTGTTGAAACATTTGCATTGCTAGGCTGTGAAAAATAGTCAAAAATTTAGTTTTGTGTATATTAATTTTATTTATTTTTATTTTTTGTTTAATAAATTCCTACACCTATGATAATATTTTATGTGCATGTTGGTTTTATTTTCATTTTCATTTGCATATGCATGTTGATTTCATTTTTTGGTTTCATCTATGGTAATTTTTTATTTCATTTACACTGGTTTTATTTATTTATTTTCATTTTTGTTGATTTTTTAGTCTCATGTTAATGTCTATATTTTATATTTAAACTAAATAAAAATATTATAATATTTTATATTTGAATAGTGACTAAATTTTTACTATATTTATTTAATATGGATGATTGTATACCGTTAATCGAGATAACATTTGATAGTATGAGTGATGTATGGTTGTTTTGGAATGCATATAAAAACAGAATACGATTTTCAGTACATAAGTGTTAAGTAAAAAAATCTAGAAAAAATGATGTTAAGATTTATAGAATATTTTATTATTATACAAAAGAAAAATGTCAAATTGACAAAAAATGAGAGCATGGTGCATGACATAGATGAAAAATTTGATGTAATTGTGTAGTTATAATTGAATATAATCTTGATAAGGAGACAAATAAAATTATAAGGAGTTTGTACAGAAATACAATCATGAACTTGAACCTCCCAAAATAAGACACTTATCGAGATCTCAAAAAGAGATGTCTAGAATACATCACCATCTTATTAATATGGCACATGATATTGGATTGAGATTTATTGAGATCCATGAATTTATTATGAGGGATGCTAGAGGAATGGATTGTGTCAGGCATATAGTTAAAGACCAAAAATCTTATCTTCACGCTAAAAGATAGTGGCAGATGCAACAAGGTGAGGCTAGCGTAATATTGACTTACTTTTGAGAAAAAAATAAAAAAAAAATTTCATAGTATGTAATATGATCTGATAACTTTGTAACTCATATCTTTTGGGCCAATGTAGAGATTATTGTTGGCTATCAATCATTTTGGGACGTTATTTTTGACACTACATGACACAAATAAATGATTGAAATCTTTTTGTGTATTTACTGGTTTTAACCATCATAGAATGATAAATATATTTGGAACTGTATTATTGTCGAATGAGATAATGGATTCTTTTGTACAGTTATTTGATACATTCTTAAAATGTCATAGTAGGGGGACTCCAATCACTATATTTACTGATCAGAATACTGTTATGGTAAAGACATTATGGCTAGTTATGTTCACTACTTTTACGGTTAGTATACATGGTATATATTATAAAATATTATGAAGCACCTAGCAGGATATGACAACTTACTTTCAGAATTTATGAGTTACATGTTTTACTATACAGATGAGTATGAGTTTGAATCTGTATGGATAAAGATGATGTCTACCGAAAATTACACTTGTGCACGATTATTATTAGACAGTATTTACTGTTTAAAGTACAAATAGGTTGTATATTATATGAAAAATATTTTAACATTGGGTATATGAAGCACAAAATTCAATGAAAGTCTAAATAGTAATTTTAATAGACATCTCAAATGTAATCTTAATATGTGTAATTTTTTTAGTCATTTTGATAAGTTGTTGGAAAAGAAAATGTGTAAAGAGTTAATTACGGAATATGAGTTTAGACAGAAGATACATGATTTTATTCTACACTCTTATCCGCTAATGAAGTAGGCTGCAAAGATTTTCACTCTAGTGATATTTAAGAAGATACAATTGGAGTTATTGGATATTCTTGGGTTACGTATACAATTAGGTGAGGGTCCTATTTATTTTATTGTATTGTCCATAACTCTAAATATCTCATTTAAAATATTTTATGATCCAACAAATAAAATATTTGAACATGGATACTGTTTTTTTGACATTGTAAGAATAATGTATTATCATACCTTCAAAAGTGGTAACTACTATTGAGATGACATGAATTTTTGAAAAATATATCATACAAAGGTGGACTCGAATGGTCAGAGGTATAAATCCTAGTATTAACACTTGAGAAAGACCAATTGAAGAGAACTTGCAAACCTAATCGAGACAAGTAACATCAATATTCTTGCACAATGCTCTTCGAATTGGTGGTATTTTTTAACGGAGAGCAATGCTAGAAGTGGGTCTTTCAGTCATTAATGATTTTATTGAGAATTTTACAATTGTCCATTTTGATAAATGCCAATTGTTGCGTATGGTGGAAACTATCGATGGGACAGCAAAATGAGTCAAAAGTCGTGAAGCATGTAAGGGAACAAAATGGCAAAAGAGTTGTTTAGAAAAAGAAAACATCCAAAAATTAATCGTCTTAAATATTCTATATCAAATAGTCAGGTTGGACACTTATTATCTCAGCAAAGAGACCAACCTTACAGAAAACAAACGAACTGCCGTTACATTGATTAATGATCACATTATTGTATTCATGTTTTAATCAAAATTTTGATTAAGATTCTAGATCGTAAGAGAAATTCACTAGTGGCTAAATTAAATTAGAATTTATAATTGTAATAGTATTGAGCAGTATCGACTGCTTTATGTAATTTAAATTTACAATCAATATTGATAATTGTTTAAATTTTATTGTTCAACATTTACAGTTTATTCTAATTGTTCATGCGCTTCTAGAATCGGTTATATTGATGGGGGTTCTTTCAATTCCAATGAAATCTGCAAATTGAATCACAGATTTGGAGTTTCCTCTATGGAAATCGGTAGCATTGGAGCAAAAGAATATATGTCGAAGGTTAAATGGTGAGCAGGTCAAATTAGCTTAATGAATTCCTCTGCCCCATTCCTTGGTTTGATTTGTCATAAAAAAAAAAAAAAAAAGAGATAAAATTGCTTTTCAGTTGTTTATTGCTTCCCTCTGAACACTCCAAATTAGGACAGAAACAAAAATGTGAGTACAAGACTTTTCCATTCCGTTGCCCCGAGTGACACTTTATTCATCCAAGCCAAACACGCAGAAGGGCTCTCTTTCCATTCCTTTCCAGTCAATTTCTGCAACTTCTTAAAGGCTAAACTGGGTGTTAAGGGTTTCAGAATTCCATCCATTTTCCTGATGTCAAACCAACCCAATGAGAATTTTTTGTTTAATATTCATAAAGGCTTCAACAGGTGCCAGATAAAATAATGCTAGAAATTATATTTTTTGATCGCTTACTTCCACTCATTAAGTCATTCTCAAGAAATTTTATATTTCTTAATTTCACAATCCTAGTGTTGTGAGATGGATAGTAAAATCTGCATCATTTGGACCATTCAATATATTCATTAAAATATCTATTTATAGTCTTTTGATTTAACTTCTTTTCAAATGGATTATAAACTCTTCCTTCAAACGAGCATCCCCAAATGTGTATATATTGCAAACTCAATTTCTAACCTTTACATAACTCAAAAAGAGTTTTTAAAATAGTTTTTGTTAAAACACGGTTTAATATATATACTGTCATGTTAAGAGTTTCAATCCACAGTGATTTTAAAAGATTAGAACTGCTAAGCATACTCCACACAATGTCTAATAATGTTTAATTTTTTCTTTCTACTATACAATTTTGATTTGGAGAATTAGGTGTAGTATATTGGGTAACTATTCCATACTCCTGAAGAAACTTTATAAATGAACCAAGTATTTGTCCATCTTTAATATATCTACTATAATATTTTTTACTTCTCTCTAATCTCACGATTTTAATTTATTTTTCACATTAATTATCTACTTCAATTTTAAATATTTTAAAAGCATCAAATGCTTCACTCTTATTATGAAGCAAGTAGATATATATATATCGTGAATAATCATCAATAAACATGATAAAATATTTTAAACCATATGATTCAATATCTAGATTATAAATATCTGCATGCATGATCTCTAATATGTCTGAACTCCTATTGATATTTTTCTTAATCTTGTTGATTTACTTTTCTTTTATATAATCTACACAAGTTTTAAAATTAGTAAAATCTAGAATAGTAAGTACTTTATCTTTTACTAATTCTTTAATTTTTTTAAATGAGATATGACCTAATATCTGATACCATAATATAGCAAAATATTTATTTATAACACATTGCTTAATATCAGTATCAACATGTATAGTATTATAAGCGGTATTATTTTATAAATTTAAGTTGTAAAGATCAATAGACAATGTACCATTTTTAATAATATCAGACTTATTTTCGAAGGAAATATTTTGTTCACTTTTTATTGACTTTCTTAGGTTTTATAAGCCCTGTAAAAAATTTATAATGAGAATTGTAGAACCAGAATTGATTTATCATATGTCATAAGAAATATTAAATATATTAGATTCATAATAAATAAATGAGGATGGATTACTTTTCTTCTCAAATTAATTTTGATATTTGACATAATTTTTTTTATACATTCATTCTTTTTACAGAAGAAACACTTGAATTTTTTCTTAATGTTAGATCAAAGAGATATTTTACCTATTTTTTCTTCTTAGCTTGAGCATTATTCTTTTCTTTATTAACCATAAATACACTTTTACCTTATTGTAATACAAGCTCTTTTTCCTCTTAAATATAGATGGTTATAAGTTTATTAATTGATCATTTATCCTTACGTGTATTGTAAGAGATCTTGAATGATCTATATTGTGGTGAAAGTGTATTCAAAATATAGTACACGAGAAAAGATTTAGACATATTCACATCGAGATTCTTTAATTGAGTCGCTATATCCCTTATTCGCATAATGTATTCACGCATACCTTTAACACTAGTGAGCCTCAAAGATGAAAATTTTATAATTTGGGTGTTGGTATGTGTTTTATTTAAAATCTCAAATTGTTCATTAATAACTTTCAGTAAGTCTTGCACATTGTTAAATTGATCCACAGAATCACGAATACCAACAGAAATTTTAATCTTTATGAATATCAGATTGAGGCAATTAGATTGTTCCCATCGTTAATAAAGAACAATTTCAACCAGAGTGCTAGTTTTTATAAGAGCAAGTGGTTTGGCTTTCCTTACAGTATTATCAATGTCCATCCACCCTAAATAAAGAAGAATCTTCTCCTTCAAAACTTTATAATTATCATTTTTTAGTTTAAAAATTTTATATCTAATATTTAAAAAATTTATAAATTATATAATTGTATAAAAATAAATTACATGCTTAACAAATAATATATGAGGCAAACAAATAAATACATAATATATTTTACCAATATAAAGTATATATCATGAATCAATTGATATAAAAATTAGATGTGGGCTAAATTTTTTATTCAAATAGATTCATATTTAAATTCTATGATAAAATTATCAAATTATATTTTAATTCTTAATTCCTGTAGACAAATTAAGAAAAATAATTTAATATTTTATCCTAATTAATTAATTTAATATAATAAAATTTTTTGATGGGATAAATTTTATTATATTAAAAATAATTAGCCACAATTAACATCCTTATACTTTATGTGATCATAATATATACTTTTATTAATTAAAGATATTGTGACGAATTTGTAATTAATTAAATTATATTAATAATTAGATATTATGAACATATATATATATAATTATATTTTAAATATTATACAACAACGATATATATGATAATAAATATAATTATATATATTATAAAATAATAATACATAAATACTAAATAAAAGGAATAAAAACCCCTTGTGAATAACATGTGCGAGTGGCAACGCTGTGACATTGGCTTCTCCTATTAACACAGCACATCAGGGCACGAATCCTCCTGCCAGTATTCAGAAACATATATTGTGCAAATATTGAATAATCAGATAAACGTGTCCTTAGCGTAGGAGCTGCTACTACCCTACCCTGCATCTCGTGCCTGCTTGAGCAGGGATTTCTAGGATTGGGCAGCGCGGGGAGTGTGGGCTTTGCAAGGCCATGAAGGTCACCCAAAGTGGGCCGCCCACGACTTGGCCCAAATATTTTATTATTTTTATTTACTATTTCGGTAACAAAATTCGCTGTCTTATATTGTCTTCAACCTCTTGCGGCTTTGCCCAGACCCGTTTTTACCCAATTTGCGACCCAATGAAAACTATGCCATTTTTGCACCAAAATTAATGTAAAAATTATGAAAATATTAAAAATTAAATTTTCTAATGACTTTTGATATTATTTTTCAACAATTAACATCCTTATACTTTATGTGATCATAATATATACTTTTATTAATTAAAGATATTGTGACGAATTTGTAATTAATTAAATTATATTAATAATTAGATATTATGAATATATATATATATATATATATATATATTTAAAATATTATACAACAACGATATATATGATAATAAATATAATTATATATATTATAAAATAATAATACATAAATACTAAATAAAAGGAATAAAAACCCCTTGTGAATAACATGTGCGAGTGGCAACGCTGTGACATTGGCTTCTCCTATTAACACAGCACATCAGGGCACGAATCCTCCTGCCAGTATTCAGAAACATATATTGTGCAAATATTGAATAATCAGATAAACGTGTCCTTAGCGTAGGAGCTGCTACTACCCTACCCTGCATCTCGTGCCTGCTTGAGCAGGGATTTCTAGGATTGGGCAGCGCGGGGAGTGTGGGCTTTGCAAGGCCATGAAGGTCACCCAAAGTGGGCCGCCCACGACTTGGCCCAAATATTTTATTATTTTTATTTACTATTTCGGTAACAAAATTCGCTGTCTTATATTGTCTTCAACCTCTTGCGGCTTTGCCCAGACCCGTTTTTACCCAATTTGCGACCCAATGAAAACTATGCCATTTTTGCACCAAAATTAATGTAAAAATTATGAAAATATTAAAAATTAAATTTTCTAATGACTTTTGATATTATTTTTCATCAAATCTTTACAAAAATTAAAATTTTATAATTTTTAAAAATTTGGAAAAGTGGAAAATTTGTTGAACAGTTTCAAGGCTGAGATTTTCAACTTCTTTGATATCAAATATTAGACATAAATCGGTCTTTTACGTTCAAATCATGCTATATAAAGACCGAATACGGAATAAAATTAAGTATCGAAACTAATCTCCCACTATTAAAGTTAATAAAACACTGCTCTGATTCTGCAAAATGACCACTGGTTTTGATCTTTTAAACCACAATATTCCACAACGATGGTATACTAATGAAATATTTGACTTTGGGACCAAACCAATTGCACCCCATAGATAAAGATAACTTCCATCAAATTATCTAAAAAACGGTTACTTCGGAGATTGGGTAAGATGGTTACATAAAATTGGACCACAACGGTTAGTTTTCATCTTTTTTTTTTTTTAATGAAAACTATATAACCAACAATTTCATCATTTCCACAACTAAATAAAGACCCAGCAATTCTCAGCTGCAAGCCTCATTTTGAGTTTTAGCAACTTCTCAACTCTCCTTGGTTTGAGCAACTCGATTGCAGATGCAGTTGAAAAAAAAAGGTACAAGGACTTTATAATTTTTATAAAATAATAAAATATTTTTATGATATTTCATCATAATATCATAAAACATTAAACCACAAAAAATTAAAAAAATATAAAATTTTGAGACGAATATAACAATGCTTAACAGAACAGAAAGAAAAAGAAGTAGAAGAATAAATATACTCACAATTGTATTTGCAGAAGGTAGGCAAACGGGCTCACAAGCTTGTAGAAAGAAGATAGAGATGGGAGGAGAAGAAGAAGACAACATTACTCTCTCTGTCTTTCTTCCTTCGTCTGCTGCTACTTAGAGGAATAGGATTTAAAGTCATTTTATTCTAGTGGATGATTCAAAGTCGTTGGATTAGAATTCAATCCAACGACTATGATTTTGATAAGAAAAAAAAATAAAAAAATGAAATACCATACGCGTGTGAACTAGCCGTACACGCAGAGTATTTATTTCAAAATTAAAAAAAGGGTCATGCGGCCGTTGTATTGAATCCAACAACGCATTCTGCGGCACAGCACCCTCGAGTGCTTGGGAATCGTTAGAGGAGATAGTAATAATTAGGGAAGTCAACTGACACCATGGCCTATTGGGGGTAGCTCTAGGCTTGCAGAATTTTTGGGTCCATTATTAAATTTTGTATGGAATTTCCCTGGGATCAATATTGGGAATCGATAGGTCTAGCATGAATGTGGGCCGATAGCAATGAGACACAACAGGCAGGAAGGTATAGCAAGGCAATGGGCCTCTAGAGGCACCATGCGAAGCCCAGTACAGCGAAGAGGGTCTTGGACCAGACGGACCACACCAGGGCCTATGGGGAGGCTCCTGACGTGCACCCAATCACCATCTGTTTGTGCCTCCCCCCAAGGCAGCTGCAAACTGGCAGCGTGAAAAACGCCGGCTTAGAAAATGTCAGTAAATGGAAGATGAGGTCAGCCTTAACCAGCCGCAACGCCTGTCGTCCTACAGTAATTCAATCAATCCCAACGAAAGACAACCAGGTCCATACTGGCCATATTTGACGATGGTCCCTACGCCACCACAAGGCGACAATTGACACTACTAGTCACGGCCAGCGTACAGCGGTCGGCGAACTCAAGCAGGATACTTGTCGCAAGGTCTTGCGCCAAAAGCCCCTTCTATAGGGCTTACAAATACCTTTTCCTACAATGGAGAAAAGGAATTCAAGACTCGAAGATCGAGCATCCAAGAAAAAT
This sequence comes from Nepenthes gracilis, assembly GCA_033239525.1. NCBI lineage: Eukaryota > Viridiplantae > Streptophyta > Magnoliopsida > Caryophyllales > Nepenthaceae > Nepenthes > Nepenthes gracilis. Next base: position 13,238,194 of record BSYO01000016.1, on the reverse strand, counting down.
CACTCGAGGCCCCTCAAAGCTATCACACGCTATGCTTCAAGCTGAAACACAAGGAAAAAGAACAAGCTCTCTTTTCTCCAAAACCACCACCGTCCTAATCCGGCGGTCGTAGTGAGCCACTCTCGGCAATGCACTAAAGAAGCTCAAAGCCTCCTCTAATCTTCTCTCGCACCCTTTGCATACTAACATCCATGTACCCTATATCACGTTTACCTTTACGCTTGTATCTTTCCATCACCTGTGAAAGATTTTTGACTTGAGCATTGAAGTGTTTACGGTGAAAATACTGTCCGCCGTCCTCTAACCTTTTGTTCGCAATTTGTGGTGCGCAGGACCCAAGTTGAGAGACGCGAAGAGTGGACCCATTCGAGATCGAGCCAATACGTGAAATTCAACGGCTCGATGATTTGGACGAGAACTAGAGCCCAGGAACACATCATTGGTGACGTCTATGAGAATAACAACAGAGTCTAACCACTCGTCACCACATCCACTATCCAATTCAGAAGATGGTCAACATTAGAGCGCAAGTTAACGCACTAGTAAGGGACACTGCCGCCTGCGGTGATGACCCCTTGGAGGGTAGCTGTGCCGACGAGCAGCCCGAGCCGGACATGCGTAAGCTAGCAGCCAATGTGGGCGATATGAAGTAAATGCTTTAGGTACTATGCGCTTGGACTGGCGTGCAGTGGTCAAGAGCTCCTCCCCCAGGACCCCAAACATCAACCTCTAGTCGAAAGGGACATAGGGCGAGGACCCCAACAGCAAGGACGACTAGGCCTGACGACTCCAAGGCCCAGGAGGCCTTAAGTAGTAGGGCCCAGATATCAGCTTGAAGCTTCTTAAGCAGGGAAGCCCTGGAGGAAAGCCAGGAACAGCGGAATCCCCGCAACTCCTACAATGACAGGAGACCCGTGACTAGAGGGGAGAGCTCATGCAGCACACAACTGCCCAGCGTGAGTAGTTGTCACAACCTGCGCACCCCCTAGAGAACTTCGAGCTCAAAGATTTCAGTAATGCAAAGAGGGGAGGATCCAACCCTCAGATAGAAAAGAAGGTGGAGAAGATATGGCAAAACGTTTTTAAGGGGGAAGTTGGGTGACACGCGCTTGATATGCGGAGGTCACCATTCGCCATCGACATCCAGACACAACTGCTTCCCTTCAAGTTCAAGATCACCTGGAGTACTTCCGAACACTACTATCCTTACACGGGGTGAGCGAGGCTACCATGTGCCAGTACTGTCCCCTGACGCTCAAGGGGAATGCCCGGTTCTAGTTCCATGGCCTCCCGCCAAACTCCATCTGATCATTTAACGAGCTCACCAACTGCTTCATCTACTAGTTCGCTTTTAGTTGGAGGGAGGAGAGGTAACCTGGCACCTTGTCCGCCTCCGCTGGAAGCCTGAGGAGAGCCTGAAGCAATTCCTCAACAGCTTTACCATAGAGGCCTACCAGATCTTCCAACTCTCCGACGAGATGAAGCTAAGAGCCTTCATCGCAACGTTGGCGGTTGGTGCGCACCCACGGTGGCAAGCTGGTCTCTCGGATCTAGAACGCCACCCACCTCAAAAAGCACTACCAGTAATCCTCGAATACGCCTAGGTAAGGTTTCGTTTAGGTCCAGGATGCTTTTACATGCAACATGTCTTAATTAATAAAATTATTATTTTTATTTTTCTGTTTAACTGCCCATGTGAATGCATGCCTTCTTGTCATCTCATGAACTAAAACGGCCTAAATTGCCACTAATTTAGGAAGACGCTCGTTCGCTTGTAAAAAGGACCCTAGACAGTCAAAGGACCATGGCCCCATGCCAAGTGGCCTACACACAGTCGAATTCTGAATTTCGGCTCCTCGCTGAAAGGCCTTTTAGCAACTGAAAAACCTTAGCCCTGTGCCAAGCGGCCCATACGTGGTCTAACCATCATGCCCAGGGGCCTCAAAAGCTTCCGATAAGACGACCAGTAAAACCTTAGGGGACCTAAACGGTAGGCGTGCGACGATCTTCTTTCAAAGAAGGGAGCACCCTCAGTCAACGATGGTCGGAGGGTCGTGACCAAGCGCACATAAGCAACGACGCCTCGAGCGGGGCTGAGTGCCGATATGGTATTGTGCGTACAACGCTCTAAAACCTAGAGTTCGGCTACTGTGACCTCAAAATCTGGCTGACCCTTGTGAGACTCCACCATAGCCTTGCTGCGATGTCCAATCCACTCGGCAAAGTACCCTACCAAGCATGAGGTGTGACAATGTCCTATCTTGAGGAAGAGCACAACACAAATGGCTCCTGAAGCGAGCCATGGTGACGATAGTACAAGAGCTTATCCAATACAGCAAAAGAGACAACGACACAAAAAAACAACAATGAACAACAATTTGAGCAGATAAACGGAGCGAATCTCATTCATTGTATGAGTTGAGGATTACAAGGCGACTAAGTAGATTACAAAAAGGAAAATGCACAAAGATCCTGGCTACTCTAAGTGTGCGAGACCCCTACTTCCATCGAGAAGTTTTTTAGAAGAGAGCTTTCCTAAACTCCATCGTTCCTTGGATCAAAAATTTCCACGTGGACATGCGGAACTACCACGTCTGCTATTCAAAAGCACAAACGTATGTCTTCCCAGAACCTTGTGTCCAGCACTCACACCATCTCCTCCAGAGCAAGCCCACCCCGCATTTCGCTCTCAACACGAATACTTCGGACCTGAAGCTCAGAAATGTGGCTACAGGCCACCAGTAGCCTACTCTTCAACCGCTCAACCTCCTCACGTGGAAGATAGCTCCTACCTCAAGGCGGCTATCTTGTCCTCTCAGCACCGTGTCGCTACCTACACAGCCTCCTCCCGGGCTTGACAAATGAGTTTGTCCTGGCAAAAGAAGGCTGTCTAGATGAGGTGGACCACAGTCATGCTCTGTAAAAATTTAAACGTCGGATGATATATTTGAAAGTGAGCTATGTATATCTCTTATCTCTCATTTAGTTTATTGTTGCGCGCAATATAAGAATTTATAGCCACAAAGATCGAACCCACTGTTATTCAAACCATCAGAAGAAATAACCCGTCTCCCTAATTTATATGATAATTTAAATTTATGGGACGCATCAATATATATACAAATTTTAAATTCCCAATTAAACTCTATATATATACTTTATTTACCAACCATATTTATAAAATTAAAATTAATAATGAAAATAAAACAAGAATATATATATAACTGTGTGCCGAGTACATGAGATAGAGGATCCTACTTCTCTAAGAAAAGCAAGTCCTCCTGCTTCTCCCATCTAAGTTATTGGATTGAAAAAAATTTAATTGTTGAAATTTAAATATTTTATAATAATATTTATATAATTATTTTTTTAAAAAATAATTTAAAATTTTAATTTAATATTTAATAGACGTTAATATTATAAATTTTTTTAAAAAATATAATAATATTTAATATTTTTTATATTTTAAAATTTTAACCATTAAAGTATTTTTTTTTTTATTTTAATCTAATGGCCACTGTGAGAAAATCAAAAATTCTGCTTCTCGATCCCCAAATCCTTCCGTACACATGACAAAAATCAGTACACCATAATTTTATTTTTTCAATATATTTTTTGGGGGTATTATACTTATTTAGGGACAGCCAAAATGGCGTTGAAGGGGCTGCGACGCAGGGGGCAGGGGGGGGGTCGCAGCCCCCCTTGCAAACAGCACCTTTCTTTCATTCTCTGAGCTTAAATCTCTCAACCCAATAAATCCAGCTCAAATTATTTGAAAAGACCATGCGTAAATAATAATATTTTTTATTTATTATAGAAAATAAAATAAATCATGATGTAAATATATATGTATAATTTATGGGCATTCATTTCAAAGCCTATATATATATATATATATATATAACAAGAAATGAGCCAGCTCAAATCTAATATATAGAAAAAAAAAAAGACCCTAGTAATGACAACCCAACAAAAAATGTCTCTAAATCTACAATGCAAAAGGCGTAACAGTTAGGTCAGAAGTCACGATTCAAACTGCTAGGAATTGAAGACTAATGATAGAGTATTAAATGAACTATTTCAGTAGGCGGCTACAATAATCTTTCTTTGCATTCATTTCCACATTACATTCTTTTGACATTTGTACTCATTTTTCTACATCTTTCTCATCAGAATAGAAAAATTTTTAACTTGAATAACAAAAGATATATCAAAAAATAAATATTGTATTTCTCTTACCTTTTATTTATCTTATTGTGACATTTAGAATCTAAATTTCAAGTAAAGAAGATCTAACCCGTTTCTAATCAAATACTCAAACCAAGTCGACTCTCTAATTCATTCAATAATTTAAATCTACAAGACGCATTACAATTATATATATATATATATATATATATATATAATACTTTTAATATAAATTATAAATTATAAATATTTTCTTAGAAAGTAGTTTCAGAAATTCTAAAAACTAAACAACCCCTAAAAATTTTATAATAAGTGGGAAGACAAAAATAAAAGACCATGGAAGCAAGTACATTGCCTGAGGAGTAATGCTAATTGGCCCACCCACCTACAACCTCCGCTTGTTTGTAAGGCTTATTAATTTTAAAAAAAATATTAAAAATTAAAATAAACTATAAATATAGAGATCGAATTATAAATAGGTGAGACATTTAATATTTCATTTGCCAAAGGTAAATTTAACTTTCTTTTTGAGTAGGAAAAAACCATAAACTAAATTCAGACATAAAACAGAAACTAAGCTCAGTGATTATAAGCTCAATCATGATAATAGGCCATGATCATTTAAATATTTTTAGATATTAGAGAAGAATTCAGAAAACACATGAAATTGCTCAGATGCACAGAAACCCATCAATTGCCCAACACCATCAAGCACAAGAACGATTGAAAGCAAATTTTCCAGTTCTTCTAAGACAGTAAACCATACTCAGTGGCATGCAAAGTCAACAACATGAACACTCAAACAACAGCAAATACATGAGTAAGCATTATAGCTCTTTTGATCACTATATGACTCCCATAAGAACAGAGGGACAAGGTATAGTATCATCACTCGAGCAAACGCTTGTGCTTGCACCAGGCAATGGCTATCAAATAAAGCAAGGTGCAGCCAGTGGAACAGCCGCCGACAGTCCACAGGAAGTTCTGCATGCCCGTTTCCTGATCATTGAAGAGGTCAATGTGGATGTTCATCCCCAAAACACCGACGATAACCAAAAATATACTCACCAATAGGGTTGCCGTTGTAAGCATAACCCCCATTCGCAGGAGGTGGTTCTGCTTGTCATCCAACATGATATTGATGTAATCCTCTGTGTCATCCACATACTCCCGCAGCTTCATGAAAACAGCACCAGCATAGTTTTTTTTATGTCAATTGCCTTGATAGTTTTTTTTTATGTCAATTGCTTTGAAAATTTAGCTAGTGATACTCCAATTCAAATCGTGATATGTTTGCATACAGCTAATATATCTCGATATATCCGTCAATATTCAAAATATTGGCAAATATAACCTTGTTAACTTATGATTTTCAAAGAAAAATTTACCTCAGATTTATCTAATACTGATAAGTATTATCCTATATATTCAATACCAATATAATAATTATCGATACCGATACAAATATTTTCATCCATGCTCCCCATCTAAAAAGCATAGCATTGACACACATTGACATGATTGCACTGACAAATCAACATATTATTTTTAAAAAATAAAAATGCTGGGACACATAATCTAAATTTCATAAATATTTGTAGATACAAAAATATAATGAACAATAATGCTACAACATCCTATATTAATAATAAAAAATACATGTTTCTTATTTTCTCGTCAAAAAGGTTACACAAGAAGATGCAATATGAGGCATTATAAAGGATTTATATTATAACACATCTCCCGTGTGATTGAGACAAAATAGGAGGCTCTCTGTGGTATTTTTTATCAGATCAAACAATTCAATTACTTTAACGTCATATTTGGTTGCAGAAATTGGGGGGGAATAGAGTTTCTATTCCCGTAGGAATAGAAATTCCTTCATCTGGTTAGTGGTTGAATGAGAATTGTTATTTTCTGAGAATTATTATTCTCACACATGTGGAAGTAACAATTCTCACCACTTATATGAGATTTGTTATTCCCACACATGTGGGAATAACAATTCCCACATATATATATTTTTTGTTTTATTATTATTATTATTAGGTATTATTATTATATATTATTATATTTATTATTATTATTATTATTTATTAGGTATTACTATTATTATTGTTATTATTAATTATTAGGTATTATTATTTATTTATTTTATTATTATTATTATTTTATATTATTATTATTATTATGTATTATTATTACATATTATTATTATTATTATTAGGTATTATTATTACATATTATTATTATTATTATTATTATTATTATTTATAAGGTATTATTATTATTACTATTACTATTCCCACCTTATTTCTCATACTATTTTACAAACTAAATAATGGAATACTAATTCCCATCTTATTCTATTCCAATAACCAAATATAAAAATAATAATTTCAACTCTATTCTCATCCTTTTTTGTTTGTAAGGCTTATGTTAAAAAATAACAAAAATTAAAATAAACTTCTAAAATAATTATAAATAGGTGAGACATTTAATATTTCATTTGCCAAAGGTAAATTTAACTTTTTTGAGTAGGAAAAACCATAAACTAAATTCAGACATAAAACAGAAACTAAGCTCAGTGATTATAAGCTCAATCATGATAATAGGCCATGATCATTTAAATATTTTAGATATTAGAGAAGAATTCGAAAACACATGAAATTGCTCAGATGCACAGAAACCCATCAATTGCCCAACACCATCAAGCACAAGAACGATTGAAAGCAAATTTTCCAGTTCTTCCAGTAAACCATACTCAAAGTCAACAACATGAACACTTACATGAGTAAGCATTATAGCTCTTTTGTTATATGACGCCCATAAGAACAGAGGGACAAGGTAAATCATCACTGAGCAAACGCTTGTGCTTGCATATCAAATAAAAAGGTGCAAAACAAAAGAGGTCAATTGTTCAGGGTTTTAAATAACCCCCATTCGCAGTTTTCTAAATTACAAAGCTTCAAAAACAGCACCAGCATAGTTTTTTTAAGTCAATTGCCTTGATAGTTTTTTTTTTTTTTTTTTTTTATGTCAATTCTTTGATAATTTAGCTCTGATACTTTCAATGAAGTAAAAAAGGTCAACATTTTAAGATACGGCAACTAAAAATTATAAAACAATATATCCGATATATCCGCAATATTTAAAATATTGAAACTTGTTGACTTATGATTTAAAATTCAGAGGCAATACTAATATAACAATTATCGATACCGATTATTTTCATCCATGCTCCCTATCTAAGAAGCAAAGCATTGACACACATAGACATGATACTGATCAATAATTTTTAAAAATAAAAATGCTGAGACACATAATCTAAATTTCATAAATATTTGTAGATACAAAAATAAAATGAACAATAATGCTACAACATCCTATGTTAAAAATAAAAAATACATGTTTCTTATTTTCTTGACAAAAATGTTACACAAGAAGATGCAATATGAGGCATTATAAAGGATTTATATTATAACACATCTCCCGTGTGATTGAGACAAAATAGGAGGCTCTCTGTGGTATTTTTTATCAGATCAAACAATTCCATTACTTTAAGAATTTGCTTTGTCAACTCGTTCAAAACTAAAACTGGAAAACAAAAGCTTAGGTTTTTAAATGTTTTCTAAATTACAAAAAGATTATCATTCTATTGAGTTTATATTAAAAAAAATTATAAAATAACATCCTAACCCTCTATGATTTAATCCGAAGGAAGTGCTCATGCATCCTAACCCTCTATGATTTAATCAGCTTAGCCAAGTGTCAAGTCATTCGAGAGACCATGTATCAAAGATTGCCCACATCAAGGTTGGGGAGTTCATATGTGGGAGAGCTTATTACCGGTACACAAATGGGGAAGAAAACAAGATTAAGCTTAATATATCATCTTAATTAAACAACATAAAAATAATGCGATCCTATGTTCCTTTTCTTTTGAAAAAAAATGTAGGAAATGCAAACTTCAAGATAGAATGAACTCTGCATCGCATGGATATAGTCAATGAGGAAAAAGGGTTTTATGAAAGTGCAAGTTCATGCTGCCCACACACAAATCATCTTCCACAGACATCAACTGTGTTCACATGAGCAAACAATCTTTCGAATATCTTCTCAACCTTAAAGCAGAATCCATTAGAGAGTGTTCCAAAAAGTAATAGTTAATGCAAATACTGAGAATAAAAGGTGACTTAATGTACCGTGGTAAGTTCATTGAGCGTGCCATCAATTTGAACAAAGTATGCCTCCAAGAGCATTTCAAGCTCTTCTACGTCAAGCTGCTTGCTTATGGCACTGTGTGTAGTACTAGTGCGTGCCCCGCGGCTTTCTCTGCCTGGTAATGTTGGTGCACCGAGAAAATGTTCCTGGGGATTGTCATTATTACGATCACCTTCATTAGCTTCCGATGAAATTTCAGCAGGTATCCTAGTATCATCAACGATAGAATTCTTAGGTGTTTCAAATAGAAAAATGTCTGGGAAACTTAGAAAAGGGTCAGAGATGAGGGGAATCAGAAACCTGTCATCTGGTCCTGGTTGAAGAATCCCATCATCGACATCATCATTCTCATTTTCACTAATGGAAGAAACGGAGGAACTTTGGAGGTTTTGTTCCATCAACTTTCTAGTTAGATACATGTCCGCCATATCTTCATCGTCATCTAGCAGGTGTTCCAATTCATCCCTCACCTGGGTAAGCAAAGGTGAGGATTTGATGATAAAGAAACAAAATTTTGTATATTATATAAAGAATGCCGCTCTATTGGCTGAAAGTATTTCAAACCGAGAAGTGAAAATCAAGTATGTTTTATAACATTGAGGCAAACTCCAGACCTACCGGTGTCGTTAGACAATGTGCTACAATAAGCACCACTCATTCAAACAAAATGCAAAGAACAATAACAAAGCCTTAGATCCACGAAGTGGAGTCCGTTAAAACTCAAAAGGCCCCAAACAACTTTTTATCATAAACTTTTCATAGTTCTTTTGACACAGGAGATGAGGAAATCTATACTACAATATTTTAACCTCGCTTGAGGTTTGAAACCATCACCTCCCTATGGGAGGTGGGAATGCCTTCTACTATTTATGTAAGTATCGACCAATATGTATTAGTATTGACACTCCGATATTGATATTTCTTGATATCGTAATAATATCACAATATGTCATTGTATTGGTAATATATAACGATATATCAACCAATATGATCGATACATCAACCGATATGACCCCATTAACTTACAATTTTCAAAACAAAAATTTTTCGATATATCCAATATCAATATATATTATAGGTTATCGATATTTTCATCCATGTCTTCCACTTAATCACCCCCGTAGTTTAGGCATCCCAAACACAACCAAATTTCTCCAACTTTTTTAACCAACGAAGTATGACTAGTGTTGTTTCCAAAGATTGGTTGGAACTAGTTCTCATTATCATTACATGGTAGAAGGAAAGTGGGACTCCTAAGGTACTAACCAACCAAAGCTTAACTATTCATGTCCAGGGATAGATAACGCCAGAACGTTAAATGAAGTGAACTGCACATAGTCAATAGAAAGATAAGAGAATTACTCACATGATATATATACTCTTACCTTCTGAACACGGCCTGTTATCAAAACCAAGCAATTTTTTATCTGTCGAACGTTCTAAATTAAGCGTACTAATATTTGAAGTTAGCTTATCCAATGCTGGATGAGCCTCTTGCTCCAAAGTCCGTGCCTGGTGTTAATATTGTCCAGGAACCGTCAAAAACACAAACAATTAATTAAAAAAATGTATCAAGAAAAAATACTCAAGCATAGGATTAATAAGAAAAGGCCGTCTGAATAAAAGATACTAAAAGAGATTTAATATATACCTCATTGTCTAAGCAACTACAAGCAGCCTCAAGGCAAGCCTCCAATGCGATCAACTCAAATGGGAGCACCTTCACCCCATCCTGTTTCTTGAGGTTTCGCCTTTCCTCCTCACCTTCTCCATCATTTGTTCTCTGACAAGGAGGGAAGCCGCCACTCTGAGGGCTGATGCCTCTGAATTGGGGCTCCTCCAAGTCATAGAAATTTGTCCAGCCAGTATTTTCTGCACCAACCCCAGCCTCCTATATCACCAATAACAACCAGTGGGAATCATATATAAAAGCAACCAGCCACTTTAGTACAGCGAGAAAATAACATGTTTCTTTTAGTCTTATCTCATTGATACTCACAGCAACCACTGGAAGCATGTGCAATTAGATTTTTACACGACTATGAATGAAAAATACAACAAATCACATGACACATTATCAGATTGCAAACTCCAGCAAAACAAGCAAAAGCAAGAGAGTGGCTTTGGATATTCTAAATGATATACTATATTTACTGGTCTACTCAAGATCCATGGAGTTTTTGTTGGGTTCCCAACCCTCTTGTCTAAGCCCATGAGGAGATGAATTGATGATGCAAAACAAATAATAACAATCACAAATAATGAGATACACAAAATTTTAGGTGAAAAGCCTCCTTTCAAATGAAAGAAAAACCACAAGACTATAAATCTGACAAATATTCATAAAGCGATGAATTTTAATTACAAAAACCTTCAACAAATATAAAAACGTGAAACCTTATTGAAATAAATTCGAGTAATAAAAAATATAAGATGAAAGAGAAAAAATATGACTGAAAAAATATTCTTTACGACAATAAGAACAATATACCCAAAGTCGGTGGAGAATGGAATACAAATCGAGACTTAAACGGATAAGAAAATCTTTATCTTTTCTCTTCTCTCTCCTCTCTTTTTCTTCTTTTTCTCATTGTGCCAACACTCAATAATTCACAACCGCAAATGAATAACCCTAAAATAGCATCAGGGTGATTTTATATCAAGAATGGTACATGAGCACCCACCAAGCATGAGCCCATTGTGCAAGTAGCGCATGAGTATCCCTTAGGTGTTGAACATTTTGTATAAAATATACATGTGCACCTCTCAGGTTAATATCAGGTGCCTCTATTTTAGACAAAGTGCATGTATGCACCTCTCGGGCGCTCATCAGGCACCTCTATTCTGGAAAATGGCGAACATGCATGGGTTAGGCATCTGTCTTACGTCACTAAATCATTTTTCCCCGATCAGGCCAAGATTCATGTGTCATCGTGAATGTCACTGAACGATATATCAAATGGGTGTGGGATTTATAAGAAAGTAATCCAAAAACCCAACAAACTTTCCTTCATAATCTTATAGGAGCCATCACCATCCCAAATATAGTTCAACAAGCTTCAAACTTTCACTTTTGCATCACTTTGGTCATCATGCCAAATCCATTCTTTTCGTCCCTAACCTTATCAAATGCTAGCAATACCGAATCAATACCATTCCTCATCAAATGATATCGAATATCAAAATACTTTAATTAAGAATAAAATAATGAGTTTCTATAAAGGTAAATTGCACTTTTATTTTCACAAAGTAGCACATATAGCTCTTACTTAAAGCCGAGTTCCTAAATGAATTTCCTTACCCATAGCATCTCCTTACTTGCTTCCATCACTGCAATATATTTCGTTTCAATGGTAGAGAGGGTAAAATATTTTTGCAACCTAGATTGTCATAATACAGCTCCTCCCACATATATAACCTAATAACCCGAGATGGACTTTCAATAGTTAATATTATTCACCATATATGTATCAGTGTACCCAACTAAAAATGGCTTGTTATTTTTAAAACACAAATACATCTTGGAAGTTGCTCAAAAATACTTCAATATCTATTTTACTGTGAACCAATGTTCTTTTTGGGTTTGGAAAGGATCGACTGACTGTTCCAACCGCATGAGCTATATTTTGGTCTCATACATACCATTGCATACGTCAAATTGCCGATGGTAGAAGATTAAGAGATGTGTCTCATGTTTTCCTTTTCATTGTCCCTAAAGGGACACTACCAAATGCTCAAAATGAAGTGCATGGCCAGTGGAGTGATTGCTAACTTGGACTTCTTAATGTTGAATCGTTGAAACACATTTTCAATATAACTCTCTTGACATCTATAACTTTTTTATTTTTCGATTGTGAAATATTCTTACACTAAGAATTTATTTCGCTGGCCCCCAATCTGTTATGGAAAAATATTTTCCAAGCTACTATTTCAATTCTGCGATCCAATAAGCATTCCGCCCCACAATAAACATCTAATCCACATAGAGCAAAAGAATGACGAAATCATCTTCTGAAAATCTTTGAATAAAGACACAATGATCGGAAATTGTCTTTTAGTAACCTTGACTCACCATTACGGATTCAAATTTCTTATACCATTATCTCAGGGCTTGCTTAAGCCATAAAGGCTTTTTTCAAGTAGCATACTAGATACTCCTTCCTCTCATCTTGGAATCCCTGCAATTACTCTATATAAATCTCCTTAAGATCACTACGGAAAAAAGCAGTCCACATATCTAACTGTTTAATTTTCAGATCAGGAATCATGACCAATCCAAAAACTACCTTGATAGAAGACATTTCCAAAAATGGAGTAAAAATCTCCTCAAAGTTGTCGCCCTTCCATTAGTTAAACCCCTTTACAACCAGTCATATTTTATACATTGACTGTGGGTTGTTCTCTTTAGTATTCAAATGATAAACTCACTTATTCTTCAAAGTTTATTTGCCTTTAGGCAACTTGGTCAACTCAAAAGTGTGGTTATGGCTTCCATTTACTCTGACTTGTGCTTATCTTCTATGGCTTTATCAAAACTTTTAAGTTCTCCACCATAAGTAAATAACATATACTTATTGACTGATAGGCGAGAGGATCTTCGATTTCTCATGGATCGTCAGAGTGGGATAGTCTCAACTGTTCTAGGAATATCATAATTAGCATTATCATCCCCATTAGCATCATCCACCCCATCAAGAATGGCAATCTCACGGTCTTGTTCGCCTTTAAGATCACATTGATCACCACCTTTATCTTGAATTGGCATCGGTGTCAAAGCTTTAGGGTTCATATTGCAAAGCCAGTTGTTGTTATTTTTAGAGATCACCTTATCTGCTTTGCCCATATCCTCAATAGTTTCATCTTCAACAAATATCATATCCCTTGACTTCACAAGCTTTTTTCCTATCGTATCGTAAAACCAATAGCCAAATTCATCTTCTCCATAACTGAGAAAGATGAATTGTCTTATCTTTAATTCAAAACTAAACCTTTCATATTTTGGAACATGGACGAAGGACTTGCATCCAAATACACATAAGTGATCGTAGGAGACCTCCTTTATAGACCACACCTTCTCTGATATATCACCATTTAGTGGGTCACTTGGTGAGAGGTTGATTACGTGGGTCATAGTATTCAAGGCTTCCCCCCCAAAATAAATCAGGGAGCATTACATCCGCAAGCATGCATCGAACTCTCTTAGTTAGCATTCTATTCATTCTCTCAACCACACCATTTAGCTATGGTGCCTTTTGTGGAGTCTTTTGGTGTCGAATTCCATGTGACTGATAATATGCATCAAATACTCTAATGTATTCCCTTCCGTTGTCACTCCGGATGAAATTTAGCTTCTTCCCCATTTGTATATCAACCAAGACATGAAATTGTTTAAAGGTGCCAAGGACTTAATCCTTCGACTTCAATGGATATATAATTTTGTTAAACAGTCATTAATGAATGTGATAGAGTACAATACTCCACCGAGTATCTTCATTTTAAGAGGCCCACATATGTTGGTATAGACTAACTCAAGAAGATTCTTCTTCCTTGTAGATGAGTTTCCATGAAATAAAACTATTTTTTGTTTCCCCACCATGCAATGAGTACAAGTTTTCAACTTTGTTTCCTTCACGCTCTAAAGAAAATTCCTCTTAGTTTCAGCCCCTTTTCGCTCATATAGCCTAAGCATCTATGCCATAAGTCTGAAGACTCATTATTTCTTGCCATATGTACATCTCCAATTGAAACTAAGGCTTGCACCACATACAAGATGGAAAACTTCTTTCCCTAGGCCACAACTAAAGATTCCCTAATTAGCTTCCAGGTCCCTTAAAAAATAAAGTGTTGCAAAACCCTTCATTGTCACACTTGTTTGCTAAAATAAGATTCAATCAAATATTTAGGATGTGTCGTACATCCCTCAACAATAACTTGGTTTCGTTGTTGATGGTCAAACACACATCACCGTAACCTACTATTCAGGACACACATTCATTTCCTATCTTCAATACTCTAAAATCATCGGGCATACAAAATGTTAAGAATTTCCTTCTTAAAGTAACATGGAGTAATGCACCGCTACCGAACACCTAATTTGTCTCATGATCCACCAAGTTAATTGCTTCTTCTTCTTTGCAGTCTAGAAAAATATCGGATTTGATAACAATTGTGGCTCTCTCCTCATCTTGAGACTTCTTAACCTTTTTCTCTTTCATATCTATATTTTAATGCTTTCATTTATAACTGTATTTTTTGATGTGACTCTTTTTCTTGTAGTGATGGCATTTGAGGTTTTAATTTCTTGATCATGATTTATTTTGGTTCTTCTCTCTATATTTTAGGCCTCGCCTTTTGTTTATTCCCCATAACTCTAAGACCAGCACTTCGGAGTGTGAAGAAGTAAAACCTTGTAATCTTATCCTCGTCTCCTCATTTAGTACAACACCCTTTGCTATCTCCAATGTCACCATAGTATTAGGAGTGGTGTTAGCAATGTGATGTGTATAACTTTCATGACTTTGATAGAATGGTTAACAACTATTAATCAACGCACCCGCAGAACTCATTTAGATGATCAATTATAGAAGTACCTTCCATGTACCTCACTTGCATCAATTTCATCCAGTGATATAATTTATTGTTACCGATTTTTGAGGCATAAAGTGTTTCGAGCTTCTCACACAATGTTTTTGTATGTGTTTTATTTCGAATGTAATTGTCCATATTATCATCAATAAATTGCCGAATGTAGCTGCAAACTTGTTCACATTCAAAGCCCATTCTTCATCAGGTTTTGACTCGAGCTTTTGAGTAGCAAATGTTGGAAAATACATTGATTTAACAAATAATAAATCATTTATTTTACTCCTTCAAATATCATAATTTGAGCCATTCAAGCAAATCATTTTATTTTCAACATCCATCTATTTAAACAGGTTTTAGCATGACTATAACAACCGATCCCTAATAACACTTGTTAGGTGCTGAACCCCATTGTCTAAACCCATAAGGAGATGAATTAATAATTGTAAACAAATAGCAATCACAAATAATAAAACAAACAAAGTTTTATGTGAAATTTTTTTTTTAAATAAGAAAAAAATTACGAGACTATAAATTCAAAAAATATCTACTAAATGGTGAGTTTTGGCAATAAAAACTTCCAACAAATACATGAACACAACATCTTGTAGAAATAAACCCGAGAAATAAAGAATATAGGATTAAAAAGAAGAATATGACCGACAAAATGTCATTCGATAAGAACAGCATACATGAAGTCGATGGAGAAATGAAACACGATTTAGGACTCACATGGATGAGCAAACATTCTTATCACTTCTCTCTCTTTCTATTTTTTTTCTCACTGTGTTGGTGCATAATAATTCAAAATTGTAAAAAAATAACCCTAAAATTGTGTCAGGGCAACTTTATATCAAGAACGGCACACGAGCGCCTATTAGGCATGAGCCCATTGTGCAGGCAGCACACGAGCGCTCTCAGGCATTCAACACTTTGGGCAAAATATACATGTGCGTTTCTAAGGCACACAATAAGTGCCCCTATTTTGAACAAAGTGCATATGTGCGCCTCTCAGATATATATCGGGAGTCTCTATTATAGACAAACGGCGCATTTGCATGGGTCACATGCCTGTCATGTGCCATTCAATAATTTTTCCCTGATCAGGCCAAGACTGGTGCGTTATCGTGCATGTCACCAAACAATATACCAAATGGGCATGGAACTCACAAGGGAATGACCCAAAAACCTAACAATTTTAAATATTGTTATTAGTTTTGCAATTCTATGTATGTAGAAAACTAGCATGATTTTAGTTTAGATTCTAGTATTCCATATTGCAATTTGCAAACACCTCTAAGTCATCCATAAATGAACATAACCCCCCCAAGCTCTCTCTCAACGGGCAGGGTAGAAAAGGGAGAATGGAAATGGAGATAAGAACTCTTACCTGCTACTAATCAAACCCTTAAGTCTCCCATGAAGACTTCTTGATCATTTGGGCATCTCTCTAACACTTCGATATTGTGATTGGTCCACCCAAATTTTGTCTCATAAAGTCCAGAATAAATTTCTACCAAGATTGATTACTAAATCTTTTGTTCAAATTCATGAAGACGAGAGATGACACCATATATTCACAAGTAGGATATTATACAATAAAACAAACATAAACTTTTATATGAGAACCCTTTTTAAATAAAGGAAAAAATCATGGGACTAAGTCTAAAAACTCTTCACTACAATACAAGTCTAGTCACAACAAACCCTTCAAAACCACCTTTGGATACACCACAAATGTTTAGGCAAACTGAGCAATAAACAGCAAGAGAGCAAACGAATAAAAACATTGACAAAAAATATTCCATAAAATAACTAGAACAATAGACCCTAGAGTGATAATGATCAGAACAAGATACAAAGCCCAACAAATTAATCTCCTTGTTCTCTTCCCTTTCCCTCTCTTAGTTTTGTTCTCAAGGTGTTTAAAAACAACTCCAATTAACCACCCCAAAACAAGGTAAAACACTTAAATATGGTGTCTAGCCTTCAAATGGCAAAACAAGTGATCAAATTCAAAGAGAAAAACTCCTAGAAACTACCCTAGCACACGAACGTCCTTGACACACTCATCAGGCATTGTTGTGTTGTCCTTTCCACGCACATGTACCCTTCAGGCATGCATGAGTCATTCACCTGTACCATTGAAAATGGCCTTCGCTCGAGTAAATCCTCATGCAAACATCGAGCTAACTTCCCTTTTTGCACCAAAGCAAAAAATATGATGGATGCAAGAATACAGAGTGACCTAGAAACAAACATTTGAAGACAAATTCCTACCAGCATAGTTTTAATAACGGACTCTAACATTGTCATGTATTCTAAAACAGAGATAAACAACAAAAACAAACTAGAAACAGATGTTCGGCATGCCATGATTTATGTTTGAGTATCTTTTCTATCATATTTAAATTTTTTTTGCTCGATCATGTAATAATTCTCTGTCAATTAGGTTGGTGAGAAATCGGATTTATTCCACCATCATAATTGTTGCTCAGATCCAAAATAGTAAGTTAATAATAGCAACAATTGTCCATCAAAAACATAGCTTACCACTCAGTCTTCAATCCCCAACAAATGCTAATGCAAAACCCTAGGTATATTTAGTTATTGGAATGGAATAAGGTAGAAATAGAATAATTATTTCCAATGAATAAAATATAGTTAAAAATTATTATTCTCATATTTAGTTGTTAAAATAGAATAAGGTGGAATTAGTATTCTATTATTTGATTTGTAAAATGGTATGAGAAAGAATGTAAAAATAGTAATAATAATAATAATAATAATGATGATGATAATAGTAATAATAATAATAGTGATAATAATAATAATAATAATAGTAATAATAATTGATGCATCCAGGATTCAAATTTCGATCAGATTCGAGTCGAGCTATTCGTCAAATTCCGTTCTCCATCCCCTGAGTTTTGAATCCTACACACCAAAACTTTAAACAAGAAGTCAGGTGACGACAAGATTTGGCCCCACTGAAAACACTCCGACGCTCAAGTCAATAAGTAGCATTCTGAGAATAGAATGTGGATGCAGAGAATACAAAAATGAATGCGGGGAGTGTGTTTATGGATGTAGGTAGGGAGTGCACTCATAGAAAGAGTGATTTTCAATGCTCATGAAGAGCTATTTCTCTCAGTACTGAGCTTCGCAGGAAACCAATAATAGAGAGAGCATTAAGATGCTCAAGAGTTTATTTGGTTTGTAAAATCATTTATTTTAAAGAGCTTGAGTTTTTAATTATAAAATATATTGGGTAAAAGAAGGCGTGTCTTTGGAGTGAGTTTCCATTGCTTTTTATAAAATATTATTTAATATAGGCTATTATTTATCATTAAAATACATATTTAATAAATATATAATATGCTACATATAATAATAATAATAAGATAATAATAATAATAAATAATAATAATAATAATAATAACGCCATTCCCGGCCATAATGGTAAAAAAATAATAAATGAAATAATAATAATAATAATAATTCCTTCAACAACAATAATAATAATTAATAATAATTAATAATAATAATAATAATTGTAATGTAGATAATAATAACAACAACAACAACAACCTCAACAACAAGATGTAATAATAATTCTAGGAGGTTAATAATAATAATAATAAGAATTGCCTTCTTTAGAAAATGCAAAAATCGGGCAAATTTGGGTTTATAAAAATCTTGTGTGGCTTTTTCATTCTTAACAAGGAAAAAAATGCGTGAGTCGATAATTAGGCATAATCAAGGGCTTCATTCATCCTAAATAAAGCCTTTGCCGTTCTTATTTCATCTTGCCATTTCATGGGTAAGTACCGAGTCGCAAAACTAGGAGAGAGCATTAAGATGCTTAAGAGTTTAAAAAATTTCAAAGAGCTTGAGTTTTCCCGAGGGCTCAAAAAGAAGGCGTGTCGTTGATCTTAGGCCATGCCGCCTTCCGCTCATTTCTTTAATGCCATTCCTGGCCATAATTGTCAACGAAGTGAATCTTTAACGCATGGTAACCATTAGGGTTTCCCCGATGTAGAAATGGGCCAAGGCCTCTCTGGATTTGTGTTGGTTCCTCCTTTGTGGGCCATCTTTAGCCAATACAATAAATCAAGGCAGATATTTAATTGTGGCACGGAAAGAAATGCGTGAGTCGATTTAGGCATGGGCTGCATTCATCCCGGCCTCTCGCGTTTCCATTACTAGCCCCCGGGTGCCGATGGCCTCCTTTATGGGACTCGGCCTTACTAGCCTCCCATGATGGCATGTTTACGATGGAATGCGTCCGACTATGTAACTTGTAGTGATAAGTTTGATGAGGAACTAGCAGTGGCTCTTGCTCTTCATCTCTCGTCTTCGTGCGTGCTCTTTATTTTTTGCTCCAGGTCTGTTGATTATTGACCTCAATGTCAAGATTCGGAGGACTGAGCTGGAGGGAATATTGATCGGATTCGTTGACCGCAATATCAAGATCCGAAAAATTAAGCAAGAAGGAGAGCGTTGACCGAATTTGTTGACCGTTACGTCAAGATCTGGATAACTATACTAAAGAGAGTGTTGACCGAATTCGTTGACCGTCATGTCAGAATCCGGAGAACTGAGCCGGAAGGAGAGCGTTGACCGGATTCGTTGATCGCCATGTCAAAATCTGGAGAACTATACTGAAGAGAGCATTGACCGGATTCGTTGACAGGATTTGTTGACCATCATGTCAAAATTCGAAGAACTGATGTGGATTGAATCGACGCGTTATTTCATTATACCGCCGGACAGGCAATCGAAAAGTTTGCAAAACCGCTTCAGTACTCTGCTATGTGTCGTCATGCAGTGAATTTACAATCCTGGTAATTTATTTATCAGAATATCTGATTTGACTGTGCCCTCTTCCAAAACGACATGGTTAGTCATGATGAGCTCACCTTTTCGATGCGCTGCCTTACTCCAATAGTTACGAACTTTATAAAAACCGTTCATCAATTCAAATTTCCTACGCCTTTCTTCTCAAAAATTCTAAGTCCTTGTCTTCTTCCTCTTGCTTATGATCTCATGGCTCCTTCCGTTTTAGAAACTAGCTCAGTTATTTCCACTGGTGAGGTGAGAGAGTTATATGTCAAGTTCAACATCCCGTTGGAGATTGTGTTCTCGATGCCCATAGAGCAAGACAAAGCTTGCTCTCCGCCTAATGGCTACATTACTGTGTATGAGGCGCATATGAGGAGTGGGCTTTGCCTCCTTGTACCAGAGGAGTTACTCTTTATTTTAACGGCGCTTAGCGTTCCTATCGCACGGCTTCACGCGAATGCCGTGCGATATCTTTGTTCGCTATGTATACTCATCCGCCACCATTCACGTCTGCTGACGGTGGAGGCTGTCAGGGTGATGTTTCGGTTCACCAATAGTGGTGACTGGATCTCCTTGTCTCCCACAGAGCTGCGTATCAACAGCACGAGCTACGACTCCCTCAAAAACTGGAAGGATCATTTCTTCTTTGTTCACGTTGCTAATAGTTGGCCCTTGCCCCAGAATTGGGGCAAGGTCCCTAATAGTCTCACTGGGAAGCCAACGAAGGAAGAAGTGAAGGCATTGGAGCCAATATTGCAGCTGGTGAAGGAGCATCTCTCTGAGTTCAAGAGCGATCACCTGGTCTTAAGGTAGGAGGCCAAGAGATCTCATTGGGGTCCTCCTTCACCTATTCAAAAGGTCATACCTACACCGCAACGTCACAAAGCAAGAGGAAGGTTGACGCTCTTACTATAGGCGAGACCGGCATTGTCGTGATTGCTTAGGCTCCCAACTAGCCTAGGGAAGAAGAGGGATGCTCCAGCTAAGCTTGCTTGGCAGACTATTGAATGGCCGGGTGACTTGCTGGGACTAAGGAGTGCTCCGGGGTTGAGGCTTTTGTGGAGGACCTCAAGGCCATTGTGCCAATTGCCACAGGAACCGCCGTCGTTGAGTTATCGCTGCCAGAGACTTGGCAGCGCCTGCTTCGCCAGTGAAGCCGCTGCTTGAAGTCGTCGGGCTAGAGGAGCTAGATGCGGAACCGGCCGCCGGAGTACTTGCTGAGGCAGTTGACATCTTTGCAAAGCCTGCACAGGAGGCCGTTGCTCCAAGTCTCCTAGACATTGTGCCGTTGGAGCCCACCGGTGAAGCCACTGTGGAGCGGTCTCAGCAGGAGGCCGCTTCAAGTTCCCCTCCAGTAGGTCCTAAGTCGTAGGGCTGGTCAAGAAGGAAGCAATGAAGAGTCTTCGCGGTAACTTTTCGAAGCTCTCCTTTTCTTCTTCTTTGGTCGTTGTTGCCTAACTTCTTTGATTTCTTGCAAAATGACAAGATTTTGGGCATAGTGAGCAAGGGACTGCGCCAAAGGGATGCCGTAATCAGAGACCATGATGAGGAGATTTTTAAGCTGGAGGAGCAGATGGGCCAACTGAGTGCCCAAGTCAAGAAGCACCAGGAGGTGGAGGTCACTCTCCAGTCTGAATTGTTTGAGCTGAGAGCGTAATCTGCAAGATTGGACGAGAGGGCTGCTAGGGCGGAGGCACTCATAGGTGAACTCCGGGGAAGGATAGCCTCGTTAGAAAACGAGCTATCCACTCGTCTGTGTCCTCAGGAGGTCACTCAGGTGCCGTGGGCCAAGCTCTGGGAAGGCGTCAGCATTTGTCGTCATATTGACAAGGTTGCGGATCCTGATTTTCCTACTGGTGTCCTTGACCCCTCAAACCACGCTGCCTAGCAGTGAGAGAACCTGGTGAACTTTTCTAGGCCTCCCCAGGGGTCTCTCCCGTGTCCTCCAGGGAGCTCTACTTCCTAACTGTAATTTTTGTACTTTTATTCTTCGTTGTACTTTGTAAATAAAGATTTGTTAATAAAACACTGATTTTGTTGACGTATCGTGTTTCCCGACTTTGTCCTGCTTTCTTTTTGGTTGTTTACTCTTTGCAGACCGGCCTACCTAGAGCAGCAAACAAGAAAAAGAAAAAGAATTATTTCGGGGTGAGTCGTTGCATCAAATGAAAAAGAATTATTTTTTATTAATCATAATGAATGTTACAAGTATGCTCCACATCACAATCGATGACTCCTATTGGAGGAGGTCCGGGTCTTCACCTAAGGTAGTAGCGCACTTCAAATGGACCGCTTCCACATCCTGGGAACAACTTTAATTTGCCGCTTCTTGGTTGAGAACCCACCCGACTTGTATGCTCCATTCATATGGAAAAAGAAAATAAAAAGAAAGGAGAGACTAGGAATGGGCCTTCCCATGCTCCACATCACGAGAAAAGCTTGTAGTAGCGCTTGGCAATCTTAACAACTCCGTAGCCTCTATGCTCCATTTCGCAAGGCCCCGACCTTCCCACCCGAGAAGAGCTTGTCTCCAACTTTGAATTATTGCGCTTTTACTTTCTTGTTATAATAGCAAGCGATTCATTGTTAGTAGGCAGCTCTGCGCATCCTGGCCCGTCACGGGCTTCCTCCAAGTAGATCTAGGTACTCTATGATCTTTTGGAAGTTGCCAAGTGGATCGAATGCTTCGACCCTAAGGCTTGGGAGCCCGATCTCCACCGGTATTACAGCCTCATTCCCATAGAAGAGGTTTAAGGGCATTTCGCGACTTGGTTTCTTAGGAGTTGTCCGGTATGATTGTATCATGGAGAACAGTTTGTTGACCTAGGAGTCCCCCGCCTCCTCTAGCTTGGTCTTTAGACCGTGGAGCAGCATTCGGTTGGTGACTTTCACCTGTCTTCACACCTGGGGGTATGCTTCCGAAATATGGACCAATCTGATGCCCAAACTGGTGCAATACTTTGTGAAGTGCTTTCCCGAGAATTAGGTTCCGTTATCAGTTATCATGACCTCGGTTACGCCAAATTTGCTCACTATGCTCTTGCGAATTCCAGGGTGTTATGCTTAGTAATCTTGGCTAGCGGGGCAGCTTTAACCCATTTTGTGAAGTAGTCTATGCCGGCAATGATAAACTTCCTCTGTCCGGTCGCGATGGAAAATGGGACGAGAATATTAAACTCCCATTATACGAAAGGCCAAGGAGCTTGGAGGGATTTCAGCTCTGGGGCGGCCGGGTGGTGAAGATTGACATGGAGTTGACAATTTTCACACTTCTTCACAAACTACAGGCGTCCTTCCTCATTATAGACCAATTATATCCCTGGTGCATGACTTTGAACGCTAAATTTTCGCCGCCAATGTGTGATCCACATATTCCAATGCGGACTTCGCTCAAATCGTAGTTTTCCTCCTTAGGGGTAAGACATTGGAGGTATGGAGTCGAGTATCCTCAGCGATATAGCCTTCCGTCGACAATGGTGTACCAGCCGGCCATTTTTTTGATCCACTTGGCCTCATCCGCGTTCTCCGGTAGTGTTCCGTCAGCCAAATACCTCCAGTACGGCGTCATCTAATTTTCGATGTCAGAGACTTGCATCGCTTCCTATTCCTCATGCTAGGGGTGTTCAAAATTTTTCTCATGTCCATCGAGTACTGTTTTAGATTTTTGGTCGCCGCTACTTTAGTGAGTTAGTCGGCTTTCTAGTTTTCAGTTATGGGAATGTGAATTAGGCTCAACTTATCAAATCTCCGAGTCGTGTCCTACGCCTTAGCCAAGTATCTAGCCAAGAGAAAGCTGCACGCCTCGAAACTCCCATTGATCTGGTTAACAACTAGATCTGAGTCGCTGTAGATGGTCAGTTGCTTAGTTGAGCACTCCTTGGCTAGTCGTAATTCGGCTAACAAGGCTTCACACTCGGCGATGTTATTGTTAGCCGAAAAATCAAATTTTAAAAAGTATTTCACCTCAAACCCGTCTGGAATCCTAGGGATCACTTCGGCACTACTGCCTCAGTTGGTAGACGAACCGTCCACATTAAGGACCCATTCTGACTCTTCTAGGTAGTGCTCTGCGTCCTCAGTGGGGTGCTCATCAATGATCGGGGTCATAATCTCGACGATGAAGTTGACCAAGGCCTACCCTTTGATAGCTGGCCTCGGCTGGAACTCGATGTCGAACACTTTCAACTTGATGCCCTTTAACGGTTGGTTGGTAAGGACGACCACGCGATCAGCCTAGAAATAAGATCTCAATTTCAGGCTAAGAAGACAAGTGCCAAAGCGAGCTTCTTAGCGCGTGGGTAGCATATCTTTGCACTGGTCACCGTTTTGCTCACGTAGTAGATCGGTAGCTATGCATCGGAATCCTCGCGTATGAGAATAGAGCTAAGAGCCACCTCTAACACTGCTAGGTAGAGGTACAACTTTTATCTGTCTCTTGGTGACGTCAACAATGATGGATTGGCCAAGTACCGTTTCAACTCATCGAAGGTGGACCGACACTCTGTAGTCCACTAAAAACTGTTTGCTTTCGTCCCCTTAATGCCTTGAAGAAAAATTGGTACTTGTCTCCCAACTTAGCAAAGAAGCGGGATAGTGCTACTAATCTTCCGGTTAGCCTCTGGACATCATTGACACTATGTGGCAGAGATATGTCCATGAGGGTCTTGATCTTCTCTGGGTTTGTTTCGATCTCTCGCTGAGAAATGATAAAGCCTAGGAACTTCCCTAAGGACACTCCGAAGACACACTTTGATGGGTTTAACTTCATCGGGTGCATACGGAATACCTCGAATGATTTAGCCAGATAGTGAATATGGTCCCTAGTGGTCTTGCTTTTGATGAGCATGTCATCTACATACACTTTCATATTGCAATTGATCTACTTCTCGAACATATTGTTCACGAGCCTTTGGTAAGTCACGTTTGCGGTCTTCAAATCGAAAGACATGACCTTATAGCAATAGATGCCTTGATCAATCATGAATGAGGTATGCTCCTCATCCACTGGGCTCATCCTGATTTGATTGTAGCCCGAGTACGGATCCATGAAACTCAGTAGATCGTGACTAAAAGTCAAGTCTACCAGTAAATCAATCGTGAGCTAAGGGAAGCTATCCTTTGGGTAGGCCTTGTTGACGTCAGTGAAGTCGACACACATTCACCATTTTTCGTTGATTTTCTTGATCAGGACGACGTTGGAGAGCCAATTCGAGTACTAGACTTCCCTGATAAAGCTGGCGTCCATCAGCTTCTTTACTTCTTCCCGGATGGCTACAAGCTTCTCAACGGAGTAATTTCTTCGCTTTTACCTGACGGATTTACGGCCGGGATCGAGATCTAACTTATGGACCATTACTCCGACCAAAATTCCGAGCATCTTAGCGGATGTCCACGAAAAAATATCCTCGTTCTGCCTTAAGAACGCTATCAGTTTCTCACGCAGGGGTCCGGAGAGCGAGCCCCCTATTTGTACACACATCTCTGGGTCCTCTGGATTCAATGGTACGAGGTTAGTGGCTCCACCGGACTACACCTGTTGCAATGTTGCTTCGTCTCGATGGTCCAACTCTCCTGCAGGCCTTCCACCATCGCTTGGGGCTACCTGCGACATGTAGCAGGTTTGTTCGGTCACTTAGTTACCCAACACTTCACCAATACCGCATGCTATTGAAAATTTTATTTTTAAGTGCGGTATTGAGGTAACAACTCCGAACACTGTTAAGCATGGCTGGCCTAAGATAGCATTGTATACGAAAGACAGGTCAACAACCAGGAAGGTGAGTGTGCGACTTGCCATTCTAGGGTACGCATCTAGGGCGACCTCCAACTGTATTGTCCCTTGGACAGCCACAGGTTCACTGTCTAAGCCATACAGTAGCTCTTCGATAAGGTTTAGTTGATTCTATTTGAGACCAAATTTTAAAAAGGCATCAAGGTAAAGAAAATCCTTGGAACTTCCATTATCAACAAAAACTCGTTTCAACTGGTAGTCCATAGTTCCGTCTGAAACGAGTGCAAATACAATAAGGAAATCAGTATGTGAGAAAATTACATGAGCCATATCGCTATCACTAAAGCTAATGACATTTTCCTCCACTCTTTGCTTCTTACGCCCAGCTTGCCTTTCCTTGTGATCTGTCTTGTGGGTCATGGGTGGTCGGGTCGTTACCATATTGACCACTCCAACCGCAATCCGATTCCGTGTTTGGGACAGACCTAACCTTTCTCTGTCTGTGGTGTAAGAACTCTGCTCAGGATTCCTGATGAACCTGGTAAGATGGCCCATCTGAATAAGCTCCTCAATCTCCCGCTGGAGTGTCTTGCATTCCTCCGTGGTATGTGCCGAGATCGATGAGAATCGCAGTATTTCGCTGGATTTGCTCCCTCCGTGTTCTTCTGTGGCTTTGGCCACTTGATGAATTTCTCACCGCGAATTTTCATAAAGACGTTGGCCCTCCGTGTTGCTTCCAACGGTCCAATTACTTCGGTCCCGTGTTGCTTCCAACGGGGATTGTCACCGCCACCGATCTTCCTCTTTCCTTTAGCCGGAAAAGAGCGATGTTGGTTGGTCCTCTCAGGACACTTTGCCTCATTGGCATTTTCGGTGACCACGTATACTCTGGTGATGGCCTCCACTTCCCAGAAGGTCTATGGGTTCTTATGGGATAAGTGCTTGAAAAAGTCGCCCAACCCTAATACAAAGATGAAGCTGTCAAGCTTCATCTCTTTGGTGAGCTTGGGGGTTCTTTTGGCTTCCGCCACATATCGCTAGAGGAACTTCCTTAGGTTCTCTCCCTGCTTCTGCTTGACGTGGGGAGGTGCCACAGCCATTTCTCTTCCCGACGACTGGAAGCGTACTGAGTTAAGAATAGATCGATAAGATTTTTGAAACCCCAGATCAAGTTGGGAGAAAGTCGATGGAACCAGATCCGAGAATCCCCCTTAAGGTGAGGGGGAAATATCAGCACATCGCTGCCGCCTCCAGGTCCTGGAGGCTTAGATGGGTGCGTAAGTGATCTAAGTGATCTAGGGGATCAGTGCTCTCATCATAAAAATTCAGGGCCGACATCTTGAACTTGGCCAGCATTTGACGATTCTGGATTTTCGTGGTGAAGGGAGATCTCTTCAGATCGGTGGCGTGTTTGTCGTCCCTAAACACGCGGTTTCATATCTTCTCAACTTTTTCCTCCACACAAGAGGAGTTTCCTGATCTCTTGGAGTTGAGGTAAATTTTCAACTTTGTTCTTTCAGCTGTACGGCGCGTAGCCAACAGGGTGCTACTACTGGTGGATCGGATGATCCGAAAGGCTCTCTCAAGAGCTTGAGGCCGTGGCTCGTCCCAAAAATATCAGGAGTTTCTTCTCTCGGGGCTCTCATCCGGAGTCCCATGGTTCAAGCGCCCTTCAAACCTTAGATGGCTCTAGGTGTTGGAGGCCTCCAGAGCATGAGAGTTGCCCGGCCTCAATGCCTTCTTGGCCGGCTTTTTCTTCGTTTGGCCTCCTTACGTAGAGGCAGAAACTAGAATTGAGAAGGGTTGTGCCCCCTGCTTCTTCTTGCCCTGGCGGGTGTAAAGTATTTGGAGCATTCTGGACATGTTATTTATTTACTCTACTAGGTTAAGGAAAAGCTGTGCAGGTTACCTTCCGACCAAATTACCAGCTAAGTGGTCGTGGTCAGTAGAGGCAACATTTCTAGCAAAAGCGCTAGCTTGAGTCCTGATGTTCACCATCTTGCTTAATGATGTTGGTTTTAAGGATAATAGTAGTTGGCTTTTAGTTTCTTTTCCTACAGACGGTGCCAATGATGCGTCATGGGTCAAAGTTTCAAACATATTTAGGTCGGATTGCCCACCAAATTTCGGTATCCATTTTCTGAGTTTCAGATCCTACACACCACAACTTCAAACAAGAGGTCAAATGATAGCAAAATTTGATCCCATCAAAAACACTCCGACACTCAAGTCGATAAGCAACCTTCTGAGAATAGAAAGTGGATGCAGAGAATATAGACATGAGTATTGGGAGTGTGTTTATGGATATAGGTGGAGAGTGCATTCATAGAGAGAGTGGCTTTGGATGCTCGTAGAGAGCTGTTTCTTTAAGTACCGAGCTTCGCAAGAAACCAGTAACACAAAGAGAGAGAGAGCATTAGGATGTTCGAGAATTTAGAAAACTTCTGAGAGCCTCAGTTTGTTTGAGGGCGTTTAGTGGGCAGCGTGTCTCTCGAGTGAGTTTCCATGGCCTTTTATAACTATGGTCCTAGGCTGCCTTCCTTACGCAAAGCGAGGCTAGATGCCCGCTTTTTGTAGGGGGTCGTTGCCTTTCCTACGTAGGTGTGAACTCCATTCCTGGCCGTAACGGTCAAGGAGGTGGATCTCCTTCTTTATGCGCATGATAACCGTTAGAGTTTCCTTACAAATTGCATATAATACTCGCACCTTCCTCCCAGGATGTGCTCTAATTTTGGGAGGTTACCGTTATAGGGAAGATTACCTTCTTTGAAGATGCAAAATATCGGGGTAGACGACCGTTGTGGCCTAAAAAGGAACACGTGGGCGATTTAGGCATGGGCTGCGTTCATCCCGGACCTTTGCCAATTTACTTGCCACTTTTTCGGTCAACGGCAACGTTGACCGTCCCGAGCTTAGATGGGCCATTGTTGATCTTGGGCTACTACTGGCCCATTTGCTACTCTGCCGGTCAACGGTAGCATTGACTGTCTCGGATAGAAGCGGGCCGCTGCTGGATTTGAATCATTTTCTCCTTTGTGACCCAACTTGCTATCGGTGTCCCCTCAATAATAATAACAATAATAATAATAGTTATAATAATAATAATAATAATAATAATAATAATAATAATGGTAATGAAAATAATTATTTTTACATATATAAAAATAAAAAATATCTAATAAAAGGTAGTAATTTTTATTTCTACACATATATAAATAAATATTTTTACAAAAATATTTATTTTTAATTAAATTTTAATTAATAAAAAAATATTTATTTTGTTAAAAATAAAAATAAAATAAAATTTTTATTTCCTCTGATCGATCAAACGTAGGTAAATCTTCGGTCATTAGACAGGTGCCCACTAGCTTCAGCTATAATTGAACGGGCAATAGGGCATAAATCAAGAAAAGAAGAGTACCTGATTGTTGGAAGCTTGTTGAAGACGCAGCAACCGTCTCTGAAGCTCCTCAACAAACGGGGTCACAGAAGGATCCCTAGAATTCAGCAACAAAACCTCTTGGGCAGTGATTATTGCCTTTATGTGTTCCATATTGATCACTATCGCTCTCTCCCTTCCCAGGACCGTTGATGGGTACGACAACAGCGGATCAAGGATCCGAAGATCTCGGGCCGGCAAGCCCGTCCGACTCATGATGGCGTGCTTTCCGGCCTCAACCACCTGCGCCTGGCCCGTTAAGTCCAGCATCAGCCACGCCCTCACGCTGGTCCCCTTCTTCCGCAGACCGGCAGCGCCGACGGGGATTCCGTCTCCGATCCCGGGCCGCGACGAGTCATGCTCGTCTTCTGGTGGGCCCATGGCAGGTTTTGATGATGTCCTCATTTCTCTGTTTTCTGGTCAGCGAACAGGGTTCGTTGAGGATGATCAGTTCATGCTGCGGAGTTTGTGCGCCATGAATCGGACAAGTAACTCCAACTATGAAACTATTGAAATCAAGCCCAGAAAAGTGGAATGCAGAAAGAGCGAAATTATGAGCGGCTTTTAGTCGATCAAGAAAGGCCGGCTAGGGGAGTCGGTGACCAGGGGCGCTGTGATCCAACGGCGGGGCGACCCTTTTTTAATTATTTTAAATAAATACTGTGCGCGTATGGCCTGTTTGCACACGTATAGTATTTTATTTTTTATTTTTTCTTATCAAATCATTGACAAAAATGAAATGATTTTAAACTCTATTCCGCCTGAGCAGCGGAGGAACGAAGGAAAAGAGAGGACAGCGTCGTTTTCTTCGTCTCTCTCCGTCTCCGTTTTTCTTTTTTAAGCTTGTATGCTTGTTTGTCTGCTATCCGCTACTGCAATCAAAGATATATTCATTCTCTCAATTTTTTCTTTTTTTTCTTATTCTGTTGAGTATTGTTATAGTTATCTCAAAATTTTAGATTTGATAGTTTTTTTCTGGTTGAATATTTTGGAATATTAGGATAAAATATTATAAAAATATTTTATTATTTTGTGAAAATATATTAATTATAAAATTTTTATATTTGTGAGAAGATATTCGTCAATTTTTTGTTGAAACATTTGCATTGCTGGGCCGTGAAAAATAGCCAAAAATCTAGTTTTCTACATATTAATTTTATTTATTTTTATTTTTTGTTTAATAAATTCCTACATCTACGATAATATTCTACGTGCCTGTTGGTTTTATTTTCATTTTCATTTGCATAAGCATGTTGATTTCATTTTTTTGGTTTCATTTACATTGGTTTTATTTATTTATTTTCATTTTTGTTGACTTTTTAGTCTCATGTTAATGTTTATATTTTATATTTAAACTAAATAAAAATATTTTAATATTTTTATATTTAAATAGTGACTAAATCTTTACTATATTTATTCCATATGGATGATTATACACCGTTAATCGAGATAACATTTGATAATATAAGTAATGCATGGTTGTTTTAAATGATGTTGAGATTTATAGAATATTTTATTATTATACAGAAGAAAAACGTCAAATTGATGAAAAATGAGAGGATGGTGCATGATATAAATAGAAAACTCGATGTGATTGTATAACTATGATTGAATATAATCTTGATAGGAGACAAATAAAATTATTATTAAGGAGTTTGTACAGAAGTACAATCAAGAACTTAAACCTCCCAAAATAAGACACCTACTAAGATTTCAAAAAGATATGTCTAGAATGCATCACCATCTTATTAATATGGCACATGATACTGGAATGAGATTTACTGATGCCCATAAATTTATTATGAGGGAGGCTAGAGGAAGGGATTGTGTTAGGTATACAGTTAAAAATCAAAAATCTTATCTTCGTACTACAAGATAGTGACAAATGCAAAAATGTGAGGCTAGCGTAATATTGACTTACTTTCAAAAAAAATAAAGAATTTTTTTTATGATATGTAATATGATTCTGATGACTTTATAACTAATATCTTTTGGGCCGACGTAGAGATTATTGTTGGCTATTAATCATTTGGGGATGTCATTTTTGACACCACATATGATATAAATAAATGATTAAAATCTTTTTATATATTTATTGTTTTAACCACCATATGATGATAATTATATTTGGAGTTGCATTATTATCTAATGAGATAACGGATTCTTTTGTGCAATTATTTGATACATTGTTAAAATGTCATTGTAGGAGGGCTCCAATCACTATATTTACCGATCAGAATACTGTTATGGTAAAGGCATTATGGCTAGTTATGCTCACTACTTTCGCGGTTTGTGTACGTAGCATATGTTATAAAATGTTAAGCACCTAGCGGGATATGACAACTTACTTTTAAAATTTATGAGTTACATGTTGTACTATACAGACGAGTATGAGTTTGAATCAATATGGATAAAGATGATGTCTACAGAAAATTACACTTGTGCACGATTATTATTAGATGGCATTTACTGTCTAAAGTACAAATATGCTGTATGTTATATGAAAAATATTTTAACATTAGGTATATAAAGCACGCAATTCAGTGAAAGTCTAAATAATAATTTTAATAGATATTTCAAATGTAATCTTAATATGTGTATTTGTTTTAATCATTTTGATAGGTTGTTGGAAAAGAAAAGGTATAAGGTGTCAATAATGGAATATGAGTCTAGATAGAAGATACATGATTTAATTCTACACTCTTATTCGCTAATAAAGTAGGCTGCAAAGATTTACACTTTAGCAATATTTAAGAAGATACAATTGGAGTTATTAGATATTCTTAAGTTGCTTATACAATTAGGTGAGGGTCCTATTTATTTTATTGTATTGTCCATAATTCCAAATATCTCATTTAAAGTATTTTGTGATCCAACAAATAAAATATTTGAATGTGGATGCTGTTTATTTGACATTGTAAGAATAATGTATTGTCATACCTTCAAAAGTGGTAAATACTATTGAGATTATATGAATCCTTGAAAAATATATCATATAAAGGTGGACTCGGATGGTCAGAGGCATAAATCCTAGTATGAACACTTGAGAAAGACCAATTGAAGATGTTAGCCGCCTTGTATGTTGGCACATTCCATGACCACGTGAGAGTATTCGATATTTGCGACATCATTCTTGCCTAGTGGAGCTTCATCAATTTCATACCTGAAGGTTGTACGCGTCATATTCTCAACGTTTTCCGCCTTCCTATCTTCCATTCCGACCTTCCCCGAGACCTATGCCCGATTTTTGCCGAGGTGCCAAAGAGGCACCCTGTGCTCAATGCGAGCTCGAGGCGCCACCGAGGCATGCTTTTTAGAAGTGTGTGTTCAAAGAGCCACCGAGGCACATTTTCTAGAACCGAGGCGCTCGATGGGCCCTCGATCCACGCTCGAGCCCCAAGCCACGCAAATGACTAACCCTAACCGGCGCCCGCCGCTCGAGCGGTGAGGGCCTTTGGTGTCTAACAGCTCTTTTAAATTTGAACTCATTTGGGCTCCTCTATATATATGATACTTTCTTTTTCATCCCAGAGATTTCTTAAAAAGAAAATTGAGACACCAAAAGGCTACGTGCATTATTTTCATGCAAAGAGCTTGTACCCATCGGAGAAAGTTTGATCATTTACAATGTTAGCTTGTCAAAACTTTCTCATCTCCTTATATCATTTGAATACACATTTATTCTTGTCTACAATCCCTCGTGAGTGACGTGGGAGGCATAGAAATTGAGCTCCAGCGGTTTGTCAGAGAAGATCAAAGTGAAGATCGGAAGGTGTTCGGTTCCGTTGCCGCAAGCAAATCCAATGAGTTCCTTGGTCAGGATCACAAGACGTGAGTAAGTCGGTTAGATTAACGCTGTCTGTATCACGCGATCTATAAGTTGATTTTCATAGATGATTTCTTCTCTGGCCGTTAAAACCCGGAGGATTTTTTTCTCGATTACCGTAGGTATCAAGTTTTTTCTTCGTCACCAAAATTGTGTATTTTTATTATTTTATTATTATCACGATCCAATTTTGATAAAGTGCTTATAGGTGATAGGATATGTTTGGAGTTATTAAGATTGAAGCTTTTAGCAATATTCTTGGCATATTTGGCTTGGAAAATAAAAGAGTCGTGACAGAGTTGCTTGATTTGTAAGCCAATGAAGTATGTAAGTTTTCCAATCATACTTATTTCGAATTCTGAGGCTATACAGTCAGCAAAAGAATAAGCATGGGAATCAACTATAGCACCAAAAACGATGTCATCAATATAAACTTGGGCTACCAACATACATTTTTCGGTCATTTTTACAAATATAGTTTTATCAATACTACCCCTAACAAAACCATGATCACTAAGGTACGAGGTGAAACGCTCGTACTAAGCTCTGGGAGCATGCTTGAGTCAATATAGGGCCTTTTTAGTTTGTACACATTGTCTGAAAATATAGGATTCACAAAACCCTTTGGTTGCTCTACATATACTTTATCTTGGATGAGATCATTGAGGAATATACTTTTTACATCCATTTGATACAATTTAAATCTCATGATACACTCAATAGACAAAAGAATATCAATAGATTTGAGACGAGTCACAGGAGCAAAAGTCTCATCATAGTCAATGCCTTTCACTTGCGTATATCCTGGAGCAATAAGGCGAGCTTTATTTTGGGTGATATTTCTATTTTTATCAGTTTTGTATTTGAAGATCCATTTGGTCCCGATTATGTTTGAATGTGTAGGACGAAGAACTAAGGACCATACGTCATTTCTCACAAATTGATTTGATTCCTCACGCATGGCATTAGTCCAGCACTCATTGGACAAGGTCTCTTCTACCTTTTTGGGTTCAATATGAGAAACATAACAGGTATAGGTGAGCTGGTTTAGAATACGGTAGTGCAGCCTCATGCCTTCCCTCAAATCGCCTAACATAAGGTATTTTGGATGATTTAGCTTAACTCTGGCAGAAGATTTCTTTGTAGGAAGGGAATTAGGAGTTGTTTGTGCCATATCAAGAAATATTGAGTCAAGTGAAGATTCAACATGATCAACCTCTTTACCAGAACGGTAACGACATTCAGGATGCTCATGAGATATATTGTTCACAACAACATTGATGGATTCCATAATCGTTTAAGTACGAAAATCATTGACCCGATAGGCTCGACTGGTTAGGAAATATCCCAATAATATTCCTTCATCACTTTTTGAATCAAATTTACCTAAGTTTTTCCAATCTCGTAAAATAAAGTATTGACTCTCGAAGATATGGAAATACTTAACATTAGATTTCTTTCTTTTCCACAGTTCATATGGTGTTTTTTCTGTCCCGGGTCTTAAGTAGACCCGGTTGATTATGTGACAAGCCGTCCTCACGGCAAGATGCCAACAATAATAAACATAAAAATATATGACAAAAAGCAATAATAAAAAAATATAATTTTAGTGATGAAGGAAAAAATCGATACCCACAGTAATCGAGAATAATCCTCCGGGCTTCAACGGCCAGAGAAGAAATCTACTGTAAAAATTAACTTACAGATCAGGTAGTATAGATGTACTAATCTAACCGACTTACTTTCGTCTTGTGATCCCGATTAGGAAACTCCTTCGATTTTCCCGCGACAGCAGAATCGGACACCTTCCGATCTTCACTTCGATCTTCTCTGACGAACCGTTGGAGCTCAATTTCCACGCCTCCCACATTACTCACGAGGGATTGTAGGCAAGAACAAATGTGTATTCAAATGATATGAGGGGATGAGAAAACTTCGACAAACAAACAATGTAAATGATCAAAGTTTCTCTGGTTGGCACAAACTCTTTGCACGAAAATAATGCATGTAGCCTTTTGGTGTCTTTATTTTCTTTTTCAGAAACCCCCACGATGAAGAAGAAAGTATCATATATATAGAGGAGCCCAAATGAGTTCAAATTTAAAAGAGCCGTTAGACACCAAAGGCCCCCACCGCTCGAGCGCGCAGCGGGTGCCTGTTAGGGTTAGTCATTTGTGTGGCCTGTCACTGGAGCGCGGATCGGGCATACATTGAGTGCCCTGATTCTGAAAAATGCGCCTCAGTGGCTCTTCGAACGAGCCTAGAGCGCACGCTTCTGGAAAACATGCCTCGGTGGTGCCTCAAGCGCGCATCGAGTGCGAGGCACCTCTTTGGCATCTCGGGTGGAAATTGGGCGCAGGTCCCAAGGAAGGTCAGAATGGAAGATATGGGAAGCGGGAACACTAAGAATGTGACACGTATGACCTTCAGGTATGAAATTGAGGAAACTCCACCGTAAAGAATGATGTCGCAGATATCGAACACTTTCACAAGATCATAGAATATATCAATATATAAGACAACTAATAATAATAATGTGTATAATACATTCAAATGAAACACATGCAAAAGCATTGTTTGAAAAGCTTAAAACACTTCATGCATCAAAAACTACTAATAATAAATTACGTCATTTGATGGAACTGATACAAATGAGGTACAAGGAAGGTATTTCTATAGCTGACCATCTAAATGAGTTCCAAAGATGCGTTGATCAGTTGAGTGGTATGGGTATCAAATTCGATGATGAGTTGTTGGGCTTTTGATTCTTAACCATACTATTAGATTCATGGGAAGTTATACAGATCACATCGCCAACACCACTCCTAATATTGTGGTGACCCGGGAGATAGAAGAGGGTGTTGTACTAAATGAGGAGACAAGGATAAGATCACAAGGTTTCACTTCTTTGTACTTTGAAGTACTAGTCTCGGAGTCATGGGAGATAAACAAAGGGCGAGGCCTAAAATCTGGAGAGACGAACTGAAGCATGTCACGATCGAGGTATCAAAATCTCAAATGTCATTACTGCTGGAAAAAGAGTCACATCAAAAAACTCTGTTATAAATGAAAGCGTGAAAAGGTAGATGAGAACGAGAAAAAGGCTAAGATGTTTTGAGATGAGGAGAGACTCTCAATTGTTACCAAATTTAATCTTCTTCTAAACTGCAACGAAGAAGAAGCAATTAACTTGGTGAATCATGAGACAAATTGGGTGATTGGCACCATGTATCACTCCATGTTATTTCTAGAAGGGAATTCTTCACATTTTATACTCCCGGTGATTTTAAAGTGTTAAATATGAAAAATGAAGGTGTGTCCTGGATAGTAAGTTACAATGATGTGTGTTTGACCATTAGCAATAGATCCAACTTATAGTTGATGGATGTACGACACATTCTAGATATTCAATTGAATCTTATTTTAGCAGACCAACGTGATGGTGAAGGGTTTTGCAACACTTTTTATGAAGGGGCCTAAAAGCTAATTGGAGGATCTTTAGTCGTAGCCCAGGGAAAGAAATTTTCCAATTTGTATATGTTGCAAGCCTCAGTTTTAGTTAGAGATATACATATGGCAAGAAATAACAAGTTTTCAAACTTATGGCATAGACGCTTAGGCTATATGAGCTAAAAGGGGCTGAATTGCCTAATTAAGAAGAATTTTCTTTAAGGCGTAAAAGAAGCAAAGTTGAAGACTTATACTCATGGCATGGTGCGGAAATAATGAAGAGTTTTATTTCATGGAAACTCATCTACAAGGAAGATGAATCATTTTGAGTTAGTCTATACCAACATATGTGGGCCTCTTAAAGTGAAGACACTCGGTGGAGCATTTTATTCTATCACATTCATTAATGATTGTTCAATGAAATTGTAAATCCCTTAAAGTTGAAGGATTAAGTTTTTGACGTCTTTAAATAATTTCATGCCTTGGTTGAGAGGCAAATGGGGAAGAAGTTAAATTGTATCCTGAGTGACAACAGAAAGTGAATATATTAGAGTATTTGATGCATATTATCGGTCACATGGGATTCAACACCAAAGCACTTTATGGAAGACACCATAGCTAAATGGTGTGGCCGAGATGATGAATAGAATACTAATTGAGAGAGTTTGTTTCATGCTTTCAAAAATGAAGCTTCTCAGTTCATTTTTGGGGGAAGCCTTGAATATTGTGGCCCATGTAATCAACCTTTCACCAAGTGGCCCACTAAATGGTGATGTACCGTGGTCTAGGAAGGAGGTTTCCTATGATCACTTGTTTGTTTTTGGATGCAAATGCTTCATCCATGTTCCAAAATATGAAAGGTTTAGGCTTAAATTAAAGATAAGACAATGCATCTTTCTTGATTATGGGAAAGATGAATTTGATTATTGGTTTTACGATTTGATAGAGACAAAGCTTGTGAGTTCAAGAGACATGGTGTTTGTTGTGGCAAATTAATATCTTTATACTTTATAAGATTATAATATATAATTTTATTAATTAAAAACGTTGTGGCGAATCTCTAATTAATTAAATTATATTAATTATTAGACATTATACATATATATATATATAATTATATTTTAAATATTATACAATAATGATATATATAATAATAAATTTAATTATATATATATATATATGTATACTTATTATAAAATAATAATACGTAAATAGTAAATAAAAGGAATAAAAACGCCATCTAAATAACATGTGCGAGCGGTAACGCATTGACATTGGCTGCTTCAACTAATACAGCTGATCAGGGTTCGAATCCTCATGCCAGTATTCAGAATTATATATATTCAGCAAATATTGAATAATCAGAGAAGTATGACCTCAGCGTAGGAGCTAACTGCTGCCCTTGCCCGAGCAGGTTGTCGCACGTTCGAACCTTGGCGCCTGCATCTCGTGCCCGCCTGGGTAGGGGTTTTTTGGATTGGGCCGCGCGCGGAGTGTGGGCTTTGCAGGGCCATGAAGGTTGCGCAAAGTGGGCCACGGACGACTAGGCCCAAATATTTTATTATTTTTATTTTCTGTTACAATAATAAAATGACGCTGTTTTATATCATTTTCAACCTCTTGCGGCTTCGCTTAGACCCGTTTTTACCCGATTTGTGACCCAATGAAAGTTATGTCATTTTTACACCAAAATTAATGTAAAAATTATGAAAATGTTAAAAATTAAATTTTCTAATGATTTTTAACATTATTTTTTATCAAATTTTCACAAAAATTGAAACTTTATAATTTTCAAAAATTTGGAAAAGTGGAAAATTTGCTAAACAGTTTCAAGGCCGAGATTTTCAACCTCTTTGATATCAAATATTAGACATAAATAAATTTTTTATGTTCAAATCATGTCATATAAAGACCGAATACGGAATAAAATTAAGTATCAAAACTAATCTTCCACCGTTAAAGCTAATACAACGCTGCCCTGATTCTGCAAAATGACCATTGATTTTGATCTTTTAAGCCACAATATTCCACAACGATGGTGTACTAATGAAATATTTGACTTTGGGACCAAACCAATTGCAACCCATAGATAAAGATAACTTCCATCAAATTATCTAAAAGATGGTTACCTTGAAGATTGGGCAAGACGTTTACACAAAATTAGACCACAACGGTTAATTTTCATCTTTTCTTTTAATGAAAACTATATAACCAACAATTTCATCATTTCCACAGCTAAATAAAGACCCAGCAATTCTCAGTTGCAAGCCTCATTTTGAGTTTTAGCAATTTCTCAACTCTCCTTTGTTCGAGCAACTCGATTGCAAATGCAGTTGAAAAAAGAAAGGTACATGGACTTTATAATTTTTATAAAATAATAAAATATTTTTATGATATTTTATCATAATATCATAAAACATTAAACTACAAAAAATTAAAAAAATCTACAATTTTGAGACGAGTATAACAATGCTCAACAGAACAGAAAGAAAAAGAAGTGGGAGAATGAATATACTCACGATTGTATTTGCAGAAGCCAGGCGAACGGGCTCACAAGCTTGTAGAAAGAAGACAAAGATGGAAGGAGAAGAAGAAGACAACACTGCTCTCTCTATCTTTCTTCATCCATCTACTGCTACTTAGATGAATAGGGTTTAAAGTCATTTTATTTTGGTAGATGGTTCACAGTCGTTGGATTAGAATTCAATCCAACGACTGTGATTTTGATAAGAAAAAAATAAAAATGAAGTACCGTATGGGTACTAACGGGTTGCACATGCAGAGTATTTATTTCAAAACTAAAAAAAGGGTCATGGTGCCGTTGGATTGAATCCAACAACCGCATTTGTGCGGCACAGCACCCTTGAGTGCTTGGGAATCGTTAGAGGAGATAGTAATAATTAGGGAAGTCAACTGACACCACGGCCTATTGGGGGTAGCTTTAGGCTTGCAGAATTTTTGGGTCCATCATTAAATTTTGTATGGAATTTCCCTGGGATCAATATTAGGAATTGATAGATCCAACATGAATGTGAGCCGACAACAATGAGACCCAACGATGGGCCTCTAAGGTATAGCAAACCCAATACGAAAGGGCCTCTAGAGGCACCATGGGAGGCAAAGCACCCAATCACCATGAAGAGGGTCTTGGAAAACGCTCGCCTCGTAAAATGTCGGACCACACCAAGGCCCATGGGGAGGCTCCTGACGAGCACCCAATCACCATGTGTTTGTGCCTTCCCTCTCGGCAGTGCATTAAAGAAGCTCAAAGCCTCCTCTAATCTTCTCTCGCACCTTTTGCATATTAACATCCGTGCATCCCATATCACGTTTACCTTTACACTGCATCTTTCCATCACCTGGGAAAGATTTTTAACTTGAGCGTTGAAGTGTTTACGGTGGGAATACTTTTCGCCGTCCTCTAACCTCTTGGTCATAGTTTGTGGTACACAAGACCCAAATTGAGAGACGCGAAGACCGGACCCATTCGAGATCGATCCGATACGTGGAATGCGAATGCTCCATGATCTGAACGAGAACCCGAACCCAATAACGTATCATTGGTGACGTCTGTGAGAACAACAACAAAGTCTAACCACTTGTAACCACATTCACTATCCAAGTCAGAAGATGGTCAACACCAGAGCGCAAGTTAGCGCACCAGCAAGAGACACTTCTGCCCGCGGTGATGACCCCTTGGTGGGTAGCTATGCCGATGAGCAACTCGAGCCGGACGTGCATAAGCTAGCAACCGACGTGGGCGACATGAAGTAAATGCTTTAGGTACTATGCGCCGAATGGCGCACAATGGTCAAGAGCTCCTCCCTCAGGACCCCAAGCATCAACCTCTAGTCGAAAGGGACATGGGGCGAGGACCCCAATAACAAAGACGACTAGGCCTAATGACACCAAGGCCCAGGAGCCCTCAAGCAGTAGGGCCTAGATATCAACTTGAAGCTTCTTAAACAGGGAAGCGGCAGGAGGCCCATGACTAGAGGGGGAAGCAACTGCCCAGCGTGAGTAGCCGCCACAACCTGTGCACCCCCTAGAGAACTTCAAGCTCAAAGATTTCAGTAATGCAAAGAGGGGAGGATCCAACCCTCAGATAGAAAAGAAGGTGGAGAAGATATGGCAAAACGTTTTTAAGGGGGAAGTTGGGTGACAGGCGCTTGATGTGCAGAGGTCGCCGTTCACCATCGACATCCAGACACAACCACTTCCCCTAAGTTCAAGATCACCTGGAGTACTTCCAAAGACTACTATCCTTCCACGGGGTGAGCGAGGCTACCATGTGCTAGTACTTCCCCCTGACGCTCAAGGGAAACGCCAAGCTCTGGTTCCATGGTCTCCTGCCAAACTCCATCTAATCATTTAACGAGCTCACCAACTGCTTCCTCTACCAGTTCGCTCTCAGTTGGAGGAAGGAGAAGTAACCCTAGCACCTCGTCCGCCTCCATTGGAAGCTCAAGGAGAGCTTAAAGCAATTCCTCAATAGCTTTACCATAGAGGCCCGCCAAATCCTCCAACTCTCCGACGAAATGAAGCTAAGAGCCTTCATCGCAACGTTGGCGGCTGGGGCGCACCCAAGACTACAACCTGGTCCCTCGGATCTAGAACGCCACCCACCTCAAAAAGCACTACCAATAATCCTCAAATACGCCCAAGTAAGGTTTCCTTTAGGTCTAGGATGCTTTTACATGCAGCATGTCTTAATTAATAAAATTATTATTTTTATTTTTCTATCTAACTGCCCATGTGAATGCATGCCTTCATGTCATCTCATGAACTAAAACAGCCTAGACTGCCCCTAATTCAAGAAGACGCTCGTTAACTTGTAAAAAGGACCCTAGACAGTTAAAGAACCATGGCCCCATGCCAAGTGGCCCACACGCAGTCGAATTCCGAATTTCGACTCCTCGCTAAAAGGCCCTTTAGTGACTGAAAAACCTTAGCCCTGTGCCAAGTAGCCCATATGTGGTCTAACCATCATTCCCAGGGACCTCAAAAGCTCCCAATAAGACGGCCAGTAAAACCTTAGAGGACCTAAACGGTAGGCGTGTGACGATCTTCTTTCAAAGAAGGGAGCACCCTCAGTCAATGACGGTCGATGGGTTGTGACCAAGCGCACATAAGCAACGACACCTCGAGCGGGGCCGAGTGCCGATATGGTATTGTGTGTAAGACGTTCTAAGACCTAGAGTTCTGCTACTGTGACCTCAAAATCCAGCTGACCCTTGTGAGACTCCACCATAGCCTTGCAGCGACGTCTAATCCACTGGGCAAAGCACACTGCCAAGCGTGAGGTGTGACAATGTCCTCTCTTGAGGAAGAGCACAACACAAACGGCTCCCGAAGTGAGCCATGGTGACAATAGCACAAGAGCTTATCCAATACAACAAAAGAGACAACAACACAGAAAAACAACAATGGACAATAATTCGAGAAGATAAATGGAGCGAATCTCATTCATTGTATGAGTTGAGGATTACAAGGCGACTGAGTAGATTACAAAAAGGAAAATGCACAAAGGCCCTGGCTACTCTAAGTGTGCAAGACCCCTGCTTCCATTGAGAAGTTTTTTAGGAGAGAGCTTTCCTGAACTCCATCATTCCTTGGATCAAAAATTTCAACGTGGACATGCGGAGCTGCCATGTCCGCTATTCGACAGACAAATGTATGTCTTCCTAGAACCTTGTGTCCAACACTCACACCATCTCCTCCAGAGCAAGCTGGCCCCGCATTTCGGTCTCAACACAAATACTTCGGACTTGAAGCTCAGATGGCTACAGGCCACCAGTAGCCCACTCTTCAACCGCTCAACCTCCTCTCGTGGAAGATAGCTCCTATCTCAAGGCGGCTACCTTGTCCTCTCCGCACCGTGTCGCTACCTACGCAGCTCCCTCCCGGGCTTGACAGATGAGTTTGTCCTAGCGAAAGAAGGTTGTCTGGATGAGACGGACCAGAGTTATGCTTTGTAAAAATTTAAACGTCGGATAATATATTTAAAAGTGAGCTTTGTATATATCTCTTACCTCTTATTTGGTTTATTGTAGCGCGCAATATAATGGATTTATAGTTACAAAGATCGAACCCACTGTTATTCAAACCATCAGAAGAAATAAACCGTCTTCCTAATTTATATGATAATTCAAATTTATGAGACGTATCAATATATATACAATTTTTAAATTCCCAATTAAACTCTATATATAAACTTTATTTACCAACCATATTTATAAAATTAAAATTAATAATGAAAATAAAACAAAAATATCTTTATATATTTTTTCGTATATGTTTATATATATATATATAGGGCTTTTAGAACTGTGTGCCCAATACACGGATAGGGGATAGGGGATTCTATTTCTTCCATTTAAGCTATTGGATTAAAAAAATTTTAATATTTTTTTTATTTTTTTTATATTTGATTAAAAATAAAAAATAACCTTTTTTATATTTTTTATATTTTTAATTTTTTTTAAAATATCGACCTTCAATTTTTAAACCTGACGGCTAAAATAGCGTCAGAAGGCTGCGACGTCCCCCAACGTCGAAGCCCCCATGCGAACAGCACTTTTCTTTCATTCTCTGTGCTTAAATCTCCCAACCCGATAAATCCAGCTCAAATTATTTGAAAAGACCATAGGAAAACAATAATATTTTTTTATTTATTACAAAAAATAAAATAAACCACAATATAAATATATTTGTATAATTTATGGGCATTCATTTCAAAGCCAATATATATATATATTGATGGATATAACAAGAAATAAGCCGGCTCGAATCTAGCATATGGAAAAAAAATGACCCAAGCAATGACAACTCAACAAAAAATGTCTCTAAATCTACAATACAAAAAGCGTAACAGATGGGTCAGAGAACACGACTCAAACTGCTAGGAATTGAAGACTAATAATGGAATATTAAATAAGTTACTTCAGTAGGCGACTACAACAATCTTTCCTTACATTCATTTCCACTTTACGTTCTTTTGACATTTGTACTCATTTTCATACATCTTTCTCATCAAAATAAAAATATTTCTAACTTGAATAATAAAAAAATATATCAAAAAATAACTATCATATTTATTTTACCTTTTATTTATCTTTATGACGTACAGTGAATCTGTGAAGTGCCGATTTGAGCC
The DNA here is from genome assembly GCA_033239525.1 of Nepenthes gracilis. NCBI lineage: Eukaryota > Viridiplantae > Streptophyta > Magnoliopsida > Caryophyllales > Nepenthaceae > Nepenthes > Nepenthes gracilis. The sequence continues at coordinate 13,194,753 of BSYO01000016.1, read as the reverse complement.
GAAAAGAAGATCTAACCCGTTTCTAATAGAATACTCAAACTAAACGACTCTAATTCATTCAATAATTTAAATCTACGAAACGTATTACAATTATATTATATAGAGAGAGAGAGAGAGTAGTTTCAGAAATTCTAAAAACTAAAACACCCCTAAAAATTTTATAATAACGGGGAAGACAAAAATAAAAGACCAAGGAAGCAAATATGTTGCCCGAGGAGTAATGCTAGCTGGCCCACTCACCTACAACGTCCCCCTTTATTTGCAGGGCTTATTAATTTTTAAAAAAATCAAAAATTAAAATAAACTACAAATATAGAGATCGAGTTATAGATATGTGAGATATTTAATATTTCACTTGCCAAAGGTAAATTTAACTTTCTTTTGGGTTTCAGAAAAAAACTAAAACACCCCTAAAAACTTTAAATAACAGACATAAAAGACCAAGGAAGCAAATATGTTGCCCGAGAAACTAAACGTCCAGTTGAATTAATTGTTAAAAAAATCAAAAAATTAAAATAAACTACATAAATCGAGTTATAGACAGGTAAATTTAACTAAATCCAGACATAAAACAGAAACTAAGCTCAGTGATTATAGGCTCAATCAAGATAATAGGCCATGATCATTTAAATATTTTTAGATATTAGAGAAGAATTCAGAAAACACATGAAATTGCTCAGATGCACAGAAACCCATCAATTGCTCAACACCATCAAGCATAAGAACGATTGAAAGCAAATTTTCCAGTTCTTCTAAGACTGTAAACCATACTCAGTGGCATGCAAAGTTAACAACATGAACACTAACAACAGCAAATACATGAGTAAGCATTATAACTCTTTTGATCACTATATGACGCCCATAAGAATAGAGGGACAAGGTATAGTATCATCACTCGAGCAAACGCTTGTGCTTGCACCAGGCAATGGCTATCAAATAAAGCAAGGTGCAGCCAGTGGCACAGCCGCCGACAGTCCACAGGAACTTCTGCATGCCCGTTTCCTCATCAGCGAAGAGCTCAATGTGGATGTTCATCCCAAAAATACCGACGACAACCACAAATGCACTCACCAATAGGGTTGCCGTCGTCAGCATAACCCCCATTTGCAGGAGGTGGTTCTGCTTGTCATCCAACATGATATTGATGTAATCCTCTGTGTCATCCACATACTCCCGCAGCTTCATGAAAACAGCACCAGCATAGTTTTTTTTATGTCAATTGCTTTGATAATTTAGCTACTGATACTCCCATTCAATAATGTAAAAAATGGTCAATATTTTCTGATACTGCAACAAATCGCAATATGTTTGTGTACAACTGATATATCATAATATATTAGACAATATTCAAAATATCGGCAAATACAACCTTGTTAACTTATGATTTCCAAAGAAAAATTTACTTCTGATATATCCGATATCAATAAGTATTATCTGATATATTCAATACCCGTAACAACTACAAATACCGATACAAATATTTTCATTCATACTCCCAATCTAAGAAGCATAGACACACACACATAATTGCACTCACAAATCAACAAGTTATTTTTAAAAAATAAAAATGCAGCTTCTTGGGACACATAATCTAAAATTCATAAATATTTATAGGTACAAGAATACAATGAACAATGATACTACCACATCCTATACTAGTAATAAAAATATATGTTTCTCATTTCCTCATCAAAAAGGTTACACAAGAAGTTGCAATATGAGACAATATAAAGGATTTATATTATAACACATCTCCCGTGTGATCGAGACAAAATAGGAGGCTCTCCGTGGTATTTTTTATCACATCAGACAATTGCATTACTCTAAGAATTTGCTTTGTCAACTCTCTCCCCTATCACTTTGTTTGAAACTAAAACTGAACATAATAAAAAGAAAACAAAAGCTTAGGTTTTTAAATGTTTTCTAAAATACAAAAAGGTTGTCATTTTCTTGAATTTATATTAAAAAAAATTATAAAACAGCCTAACGAGTCTGAACCGTATCAGAGGCATTGGATTAAAATAATAATAACAAAAAAATATATGAAACAAATCTCTGCATGTCAGCATCAGACTCATGTTCACACCGATATGTTAATCTGAAAGAAGTGCTCGTGCATCTTAACCCTCTATGATTTAATCAGCTTAGGTAAGTGTCAAGTCATTCCGAGAGACCATGCATCAAAGATTGCCCACATCAAGGTTGGGTAGTTCATATGTGGGAGAGCTTATTCCCGGTGCATAAACAGGGAAGAAAAACAAGATTAAGCTTAACATATCATCTTAATTAAACAACATAAAAATAACACAATCCTCTGTTCCTTTTCTCTTTGAAAAAAAATGTAGGAAATGCAAACGTTGAGATATAATGAACTCTACATCGCATGGATATAGTCAATGAGGAAAAAGGGTTTTATAAAAGTGCAAGTTCATGCGGCCCACACACAAATCATCTTCCACAGACATCAACTGTGTTCACCTGAGCAAACAATCTTTTGAACATCTTCTCAACCTCAAAGAAGAATCCATTTAGAAAGTGTTCCAAAAAGTAATAGTTCATGCAGATACTGAGAATAAAACATGACTTAGAGAGTAGGTAATATACCGTGGTTAGTTTATTAAGCGTGCCATCTATTTGAACAAAGTATGCCTCCAAGAGCATTTCAAGCTCTTCTACATCAAGCTGCTTGCTTATGGCGCTGCGTGTAGTACTAGTGCGTGCCCCGCGGCTCTCTCTGCCTAATAATGTTGGTGCGCCGAGAAAATGTTCCTGGGGGTTGTCATTATTACGATCACCTTCATTAGCTTCAGATGAAATTTCAGCAGGTATCCTAGTATCATCAGCGATAGAATTCTTAGGCATTTCAAATAGAAAAATGTCTGGGGAACTTAACAAAAGGTCAGAGATGAGGGGAATTAGAAACCTGTCATCTGGTCCTCGTTGAAGAATCCCATCATCAACATCATCATTCTCATTTTCACTAATGGAAGAAACGGAGGAACTTTGGAGGTTTTGTTCCACCAACTTTTCAGTTAGATACATCTCCGCCATATCTTCATCGTCATCTAGCAGGTGTTCCAATTCATCCCTCACCTGGGTAAGCAAAGGTGAGGATTTGATGATAAAGAAACAAAATTTTGTATATTATATAAAGAATGCCGCTCTATTGGCTGAATCACATATCATATAAACAAGATCATGAAAGTATTTCGAACCGAGAAGTGAAAATCAAGTATGTTTCATAACTTTGAGGCAAACTCTAGACCTACCGGTGTGGTTAGACAATGTGCTACAATAAGCACCACACATTCAAACAAAATGCAAATAACAATAACAAAGTCTTAGATCCACCAAGTGGAGTCGGCTAAAACTAGAAAGCCCAAAAACAACTTTTTATCATAAACTTTTCATAATTTTTTTGACACAGGACATGAGAAAATCTATAGTACAATATTTTTTTCTGGCTTAAGGTTTGAAACCATAACCTCCCAACGGGAGGTGGGAATGCCTTTACCATTGATGTAAGTATCGTCCAATATGTATTAGTATTGACACTCTAATACCGATATTCTTTAATACCACAATAATATCGCGATATGTTATTGTATCGGTAATATATCATGATATATTGGCCAACATGACCGATATATCAACCAATATAATCCCATTAATTTGCAATTTTCAGAACAAAAATTTTTCAATATATTCAATGTCGATACATATTATCCATTATCGATATTTTCATCCACATTTGCCACTGAATCACCCCCATGGTTTGGGCATCCCAAACACAAAACCATATTTCTCCAACTTTTTTAACCCACGAAGTATGATTAGAGTTCTTTCCAAAGATTGGTTGTAACTAGTTCGTATTATCATTACATGGTAGATGAAAAGTGGGACTCTTAAGGTGCTAACCAACCAAAGCTTAACGATTCATGTCCAGGTAAGAGAATGGTACCACATTATCATTACAAGTGGTAACGCCAGAACATTAAATGAAGTGAACTGCACATAGTCAATGAAAGGTAAGAGAATTATTCACATGATATGCATACTCTTACCTTCTGAACACGGCCTGTTATCGCAACCAAACGACTTTTGATCTGTCGTACGCGTTCTAAATTAAGAGTACTAATCTTTGAAGTTAGCTTATCCAATGCTGGATGAGCCTCTTGCTCCAAAGTCCGTGCCTGGTGTTAATATTGTCCAGGAACCATAAAAAACACAAACGATTAATTAAAAAAAGGTATCAAGAAAAAATGCTCAAGCATAGGATTAATAAAAAAATGCTGCCTGAATAAAAGATGCTAAAAGAGATATAATATACCTCATTGTCTAAGCAACTACAAGCAGCTTCAAGGCAAGCCTCCAATGCGATAAACTCAAATGGGAGCACCTTCACCCCATCTTGGTTCTTGAGGTTTTGCCTTTCCTCCTCACCTTCACCATCATTTATTCTCTGACGAGGAGGGAAGCCACCACTCTGAGGGCTGATGTCTCTGAATTGGGGCTCCTCCAAGTCATAGAAATTTGTCCAGCCAGTATTATCTGCACCAACCCCAGCCTCCTATACCGCCAATAACAAGCAGTGGGAATCATATATAAAAGCAACCAGCCACTTTAGTACAGCGAGAAAATAACATGTTTCTTTTAGTCTTATCTCATTGATACTGGAAGCAACCACTGGAAGCATTTGCAATTGGATTTTTACACGACTAAGAATGAAAAATACAACAAATCACATGAAACATAATCAGATTGCAAACTCCAGCAAAACAAGCAAAAGCAAGAGAGTGGCTCTGGATATTCTAAATGATATAGTATAGTTACTGGTCTACTCATGATCCATGGAGTTTTTGTTGGGTTCCGAACCCCCTTGTTTGGACCCACGAGGAGAAGAATTGATGATGCAAAACAAACAATAACAATCACAAATAATGAAATATACAAAGTTTTATGTGGAAAACCCCTTTTCAAATGAGAGAAAAAACCACAGGACTATAAATTTGAAAAATATCTACTAAGCATTAAATTCCGATTACAAAAACATCCAACAAATACAAAGATGCAACACCTTATAGAAATAAACCCGAGTAATAAAGAATATAAGACGAAAGAGAAGAAATGTGATTGAAAAAATATTCTTTACGACAATAAGAATAACATACTAAAGGTCGGTGGAGAATTGAATACAATTTGGGACTCAAACGGATAAGAAAATTTTCATCTTTTCTCTCCTCTTTTTTTCTTCTTTTTCTCATTGTGCTGACACTCAATAACTCAAAACAACAAAAGAATAACCCTAAAATCGCATCAAGGCGATTTTATATCAAGAATGGTGCATGAGCACGCATTTGGCTTGAGCCCATTATGCAAGCAGTATACGAGCACCCCTCAGGCGCTAAACACTTTGTACAAAATATACATGTACCTCCTAGGTGCACATTGAGTGCCTCTATTTTGGAAAAAGTGCATATATGCACCTCTTGAGCACTCATCGGGCGGCTCTATTTTGGACAAATGGTGAACATGCATAGGTCATGCATATGTTATATGTCACTAAATAATTTTTCCACGATCAGGCCAAGATTCATACGTCATCGTGCATGCCACTGGACGATATATCAAATGGGTGTAAAACTCACAAAAAAGTAACCCAAAAACCGAACAAACTTTCCCTCATGACCTTATAGGAACAATCACCATCCCAGTTATAGTTCAACAAGCTTCAAACTTCCACCTTTGCATCACTTTGGTCATCATGTCAAATTCATTCTATTCGGCCCTAACCTTGTCAAATATTAGTAACTCCAAATCAATAACATTCCTCACCCAATGATATCAAATATCAATATGTTTCGATTGCGAATAAAATAATGATTTCCTACAAAGGTGAATTGTACTTTCATTTTCACAAAGTAGCACATATCACTTTTACTTGAAGTCAAGTTCCCGAATAAATTTCTTTATCTATAACATCTCCTTACCTGCTTCTATCACCTCAATATATTTCGCTTCAGTGATAGAGAGTAACACATTTTTGCAGTCTAGATTATCATGATACAGCTCCTCCCGCGTTTATAACCTAATAACCCGAGGTGGACTTCCGAGAGTCAATCTGTCCCGCCATGTCTGCATCAATGTAACCAACCAAAAGCGGCTTGTCATTCTCAAAACATAAACACAGCTTGAAAATTCCTCGAAAATACCTCAATATCTATTTCACTGCGGACCAGTGTTCCTTTTTAGGGTTGGAAAGGAATCGGCTGACTGTTCCAACTGCATGAGTTATATCCGGTTTCGTACACACCATTGCATACATCAAATCACCCACGATCGAAGAGTAAGAGACATGTCTCATGCTTTCCTTTTCATTGTCCCTAAAGGGACACTGCCAAATGCTCAACATGAAGTGCATAGCCAGCGGAGTGCTTACTAACTTGGATTTCTCCATGTTAAATCGTTGAAACACCTTTTCAATGTAACTCTCTTGGGATATCTATAACTTCTTTACTTTCCAATTGTGAAATATTCTTATACCAATAATTTATTTCGCCAGCCCCTAATTTTTTATGGCAAAATATTTCCCAAGCTGCCACTTCAATTCTGCGATCTGAGAAGCATTCTATCCCACAATAAACATATCATCAACATAGAGCAAGAGTACCACTATCTCATGATTTGCTTAAGCCATAGAGGCTTTTCTTCAAATGGCATACTAGATGCTCCTTCCCCTTAGTCAGGAATCCCTCCAGTCACTCTATATAAATCTCCTCCTCAAGATCACTACAAAGAAAAACAGTTCGCACATCTAACTATTCGATTTTCAGATCAAGAATCGAGGCTAATCCAAGAACCACCCTGATAGAAGACATCTCCACAAATTGAGTAAAAATCGCCTTAAAGTTGGCACCCTTCTATTGGTTAAACCCTTTTACAACCAGCCATATTTTATACCTTCATTGCGGGTTATTCTCTTTCGTTTTCAAACAAAAAATTCACTTGTTCTTCAAAGCTCGTTTGCCTTTAGACAACTTGGTCAACTCGAAAGTGTAGTTATCACTTCCATCTACTTTGACTTGTACTCATCTTCCGTCGCAACATCAAAACTTTCAGGTTCTCCACTATCAGTAAATAACATATATTCATTGACAGATAGGCAAGAGGAGGATTTTCGATTTCTTATGAATCGTCGGAGTAGAATAGTCTCAACAGGTCCAGGAATATCATGATGAGCATTATCATCCCCATTAGCATCATTCACTACATCAAGGAAGGGAGTCTCATGGTCTTATTCGCCTTTAAGATTACATTGATCACCGTCTTTATCTTGAATCAACATCGGTGTCAAAGCTTTAGGGTCCATATTACAAAGCCAATTGTTGTCATTTTTGGAGATCACCTTCTCCGCTTTGCCCATATCTTCAATAGTTTCATCTTCAACAAACACCATGTCCCTTGAACTCACAAGCTTTGTCTCTATCAAATCGTAAAACCAATAACCAAATTCATCTTTCCCATAACCAAGAAAGATGCATTGTCTTATCTTTAATTTAAGCCTAAACCTTTCATATTTTGGAACATGGATGAAGCATTTGCATCCAAAAACAAACAAGTGATCATAGGAAACCTCCTTTCTAGACCACGGTACATCACCATTTAGTGGGCCACTTGGTGAAAGGTTGATTACATGGGCCACAATATTCAAGGCTTCCCCCAAAAATGAACTGGGGAGCTTCATTTTCGAAAGCATGAAACGAACTCTCTCAATTATCATTCTATTCATCCTCTCGGCCACACCATTTAGCTATAGTGTCTTCCATAGAGTGCTTTGGTGTCGAATCCCATGTGACCGATAATATGGATCAAATACTCTAATATATTCCCTTTCTGTTGTCACTCAGGATACAATTTAACTTCTTCCCCATTTGCCTCTCAACTAAGGCATGAAATTATTTAAAGACCCCAAAAACTTGATCCTTCAACTTTAAGGAATATACAATTTCATTGAACAGTCATTAATGAATGTGATAGAATAAAATGCTCCACCGAGTGTCTTCACTTTAAGAGGCCCACATATGTTGGTATAGACTAACTCAAAAAGATTCATCTTCCTTGTAGATGAGTTTCCATGAAATAAAACTCTTCATTATTTCCGCACCATGCCATGAGTATAAGTCTTCAACTTTGCTTCTTTTACGCCTTAAAGAAAATTCTTCTTAATTAGGCAATTCAGCCCCTTTTAGCTCATATAGCCTAAGCGTCTATGCCATAAGTCTGAAAACTTGTTATTTCTTGCCATATGTATATCTCTAACTAAAATCGAGGCTTACAACATATACAAATTGGAAAATTTCTTTCCCCGGGCTCTGACTAAAGATCCTCCAATTAGCTTCCAGGCCCCTTCATAAAAAGTGTTGCAAAACCCTTCACCATCACGTTGGTCTGCTAAAATAAGATTCAATTGAATATCTAGAATGTGTCGTACATCCATCAACTATAAGTTGGATCTGTTGCTGATGGTCAAACACACATCACTGTAACTTACTATCCAGGACACACCTTCATTTCCCATATTTAACATTCTAAAATCACCGGGAATATAAAATGTGAAGAATTCCCTTCTAAAAGTAACACGGAGTGATACACCAGTGCCAATCACCCAGTTTGTCTCATGATCCACCAATTTAATTGCTTCTTCTTCTTTGCAGTCTAGAAGAAGATTAAATTTGGTAACAATTGAGAGTCTCTCCTCATCTCAAAACATCTTAGCCTTTTTCTCGTTCTCATCTACATTTTCACGCTTTCATTTATAACAAAGTTTTTTGATGTGACTCTTTTTCCAGCAGTGATAACATTTGAGATTTTGATACCTCGATCGTGACATGCTTCAGTTCGTCTCTCCAGATTTTAGGCCTCGCCCTTTGTTTATTTCCCATGACTCTAAGACTAGTACTTCAAAGTACAAAGAAGTGAAACCTTGTGATCTTATCCTTGTCTCCTCATTTAGTATAGCACCCTCTTCTATCTCTCGGGTCACCACAATATTAGGAGTGGTGTTGGCGATGTGATCTGTATAACTTCCCATGAATCTGATAGTATGGTTAAGAATCAAAAGCCCAACAACTCATCATCGAATTTGATACCCATACCACTCAACTGATCAACGCATCCTTGGAACTCATTTAGATGGTCAGCTATAGAAATACCTTCCTTGTACCTCATTTGTATCAATTCCATCAAATGATGTAATTTATTATTAGTAGTTTTTGATGCATGAAGTGTTTCAAGCTTTTCAAATAATGCTTTTGCATGTGTTTCATTTCGAATGTATTATACACATTATCATCAATAAATTTCCGAATGTAGCTGAAAATTTGTTCACATTCAAAGCCTATTTTTGTCGACTTAGGCTTTTAAGTGGCAAATATTGAAAGATACATTGATTGAACAAACAATAAATCATTTATCTTATTCTTCCAAATATCATAGTTTAAACCATTAAAGCAAATCATTTTATTTCCACCATCCATCTGTTCAAACAGGTTTTACATAACAATAATAACCGATCCTTGATACCACTTATTGGGTTCCAAACCCTCTTGTCTAAACCCATAAGAAAATGAATTGATAATGCAAAACAAACAATAAAAATCACAAATAATAAAACATACAAAGTTTACGTGAAAAGCCCCTTTTTAAATGAGTAAAAAAATCATAAGATTATAAATCCAAAAATATCTACTAAGTGGTGAGTTTCAGCTACAAAAGCCTCCAACAAATATAAGGACTTAACATCTTGTAGAAATAAACCCAAAGAATAAGAAATATAGGATGAAAGAGAAGAATATGACTAGTAAAATATCATTTGATAAGAACAACATACATAAAGTCGGCAGAGAAATGGAACACGATTCAGGACTCAAATGGATGAGCAAATTTCTTCTTCTCTCTCTCTTTCTATTCTTTTTCTTATTGTGTCGGCGCTCAATAATTCAAAACGTAAAAAAATAAACCTAAAATCACGTTAGGATAATTTTATACAAAGAACGGCGTATGAGCGCCCATCAGGCACAAGCCCACAGTGCAGGTAGCACACGAGCGCTTCTCGGGCATTAAACACTCTGGACAAAATACGCATGTGCGTCTCTGAGATGCACATTGAGTGCCTCTATTATGGACAAAACGCACAAGTGCACCTCTCAGATGCATGTCGGGCACCTTTATTATGGACAAATGGTGCACGTGTAGGTCATGTGCCACTCAATAATTTTTCCTCGATCAGGCCAAGACTCATGCGTTATCGTGTGTGTCACCAGACAATATACCAAATGGGTGTGAGACTTACAAAAAAAAAAAAGACCAAAAAACCCAACAATTTTAAATATTGTTATCAGTTTTGCGATTCTATGTATGTAAAAAACTAGCATGATTTTAGTTCAGATTCTAGTATTCCATATTGCAATTTGCAAACACTTCTAAGTCATCCATAAATGAACATAATCCCCCACCCCACCCCACCCCACCCCATCCCACCCCCACCCCCCGCTCTCTCTCAACGCTCTCTCTCAACGGGTAGGGTAGAAAAGGGAGAATGGAAATGGAGATAAGAACTCTTACCTGCAACTAATCAAGCCCTTAAGTATCCCATGAAGACTTCTTGATTATTTGCGCATCTCTCTAACACTTTGATATTGCGATCGGTCTACCCAAATTTTGTCTCATAAAGTCTAGAATAAATTTCTACCAGGATTGATTACTAAACCTTTTATTCAAATTCGTGAAGATGAGAGATGATTACATGCATTCATAAATAAGAAATCATACAATAAAATAAACACAAACTTTTACGTGAAAACCCTTCTTAAATAAAGGAAAAAACCATGGAATTGAGCCTAGAAACTCTTCACTACAATGCAAGTCTAGTCACAACAAACCCTTCAAAACCACCTTTGGATACACCACAAACTTAGACAAAACTGAGCAAAAAATAGCAAGAAAGCAAACAAATAAAACCACCAACAAAAAATATTCCATAAAATAACTAGAACAATAGACCCTAGAGTGATAATGACAGAACAAGATACAAGGCCCAACAAATTAATCTCCTACTTCTCTTCCCTTTCCCCCTCTTAGTTCTGTGCTCAAGGTGTTTGAAAATGACTCCAATTAACCACCCCAAAACAAGGCAAAACAGTTAAAAATGGTGTCTAGCCTTCAAATGGCGAGACAAGTGATTTTATTCAAAGAGAAAAACTCCTAGAAACTACCCTAGCACACATACGCCGTTGATACACTCATCAAACATTGCTGTGCTGTCCTTCCCATGCACCCTTCAGGCATGCATGAGTCATTCATCTGTACCATTGAAAGGCCCTTGCTCCAGTAAATCCTCATGTGAACATCGAGCTAACTTCCCTTTTGCACCAGAGCAAAAAATATGATGGATGCCAGAATAAAAAGGAGTGACCTAAAAACAAACATTTGAAGACAAATTCCTCCACACTTCAAACTGCTACCAGCACAGTTTTAACAACGGACTCTAAAACTGTCATGCATTCCAAAACAGAGATAAACAGCAAGAACAAACGAGAAACAGATGTTCGGCATGCCATGATTTATGCTAGAGTATCTTTTTCTATCATATTTAAATTCTCTTTCCTCGATCATGTAATAATTCTCCGTCAATTGGGTCGGTGAGAAATCGGCTTTATTCCACCATCATAATTGTTCCTCAGATCCAAAACAGTAGGTTAATAATAGCAGCAATTGTCCAACAGAAACGTAGCTCACCACTCAGTCTTCAATCCCCAACAAATGCTAATGCAAAACCCTAAATCCTCAATCATTAGACAGATGCCCACTAGCTTCAGCTATAATTGAACGGGCAATAGGACATAAATCAAGAAAAAAAGAGTACCTGATTCTTGGTAGCTTGTTGAAGACGCAGCAACCGTCTCTGAAGCTCCTCAACAAACGGGGTCACAGAAGGATCCCTAGAATTCAGCAACAAAACCTCTTGGGCAGTGATTATTGCCTTTATATGTTCCATATTGATCACTATCGCTCTCTCCCTTCCCAGGACCGTCGATGGGTACGACAACAGCGGATCAAGGATCCGAAGATCTCGGGCCGGCAAGCCCGTCCGCCTCATGATGGCGTGCTTTCCGGCCTCAACCACCTGGGCCTGGCCCGTCAAGTCCAGCATCAGCCACGCCCTCACGCTGGTCCCCTTCTTCCGCAGACCGGCAGCGCCACCGGGGATTCCGACTCCCATTCCGGGCCGCGACGGGTCATGCTCGTCTTCTGGTGGGCCCATGGCGGGTTTTGATGATGGCCTCATTTCTCTGTTTGTGCGCCAGGGTTCGTTGAGGATGGTCAGCTCATGCTGCGGAGTTTGTGCGCCATGAATCGGACAAGTAACTCCAACTAGGAAACTAGTGAAATCATGCCCAGAAAAGTGGGCTGAGGAAAGAGCGAAATTATGAGCGCTTTTCAGTCGATCAAGAAAGAAAGGCTGGCTAGGGGAATCAGGGATAAGGGGCGCTGTGGTCCAACGGCGGCACGACGCTTTTTTTTAATTATTATTTTGAAATAAATCCTGTGCGCGTATGCGGACAGTATTTTATTTTCCTTTATTTTCTTATCAAAATTACGGCAGTTGGATTAAACTCTAATCTAACGGCCGTAAATCATCCACTAAAATAAAATAAATTTAAACCCCATTCCCCCTAAGCAGCAGACCAATGAAAAAAGAGAGAGTGAACAGTGTCATCTTTTTCATTCCCCCATCTCCATCTTTTTTTTGTAAGCTTGTGTGCCCCTTTTTCTACTATCTATAATTATAATGGTGAGCATATTCATTCTCTCACTTTTTTTTCTTTCTATTCTATTGAGTTTTGTTATATTCATCTCAAAATTTGGGATTTGATAGTTTTTTTAATAGTTTAATGTGTTGGGATATTAAAATGAAATATTATAAAAATATTTTATTATTTTATGAAAATATAAAAATTATAAAGTCCCTACATTTGTGAGAAGATGTTTATTAATTTTTGGTTGAAACATTTTCTTTATTAGACTATAAAAAATAGTTAAAAGTATGATTTTGTGCATGTTGATTTTACTTATTTTTATTTTTTGTTTAATAAATTCCTACATCTATGATAATATTCTATAAGTGTGTTCGTTTTATTTTCATTTGCATGTTGATTTCATTTTTTGGTTTCATATGTGATAAAATTTTCATTCTAAATATAGTTTTGATAGAGAGATAAATAAAATTATTATCAATGAGTTTGTATAGAGGTATAATTATAAACTTGAACCTTCCGAAATAAAACACCTACTGAGGTATCAAAGAGATGTGTATGGAGTGTATCGTCATCTTATGATATGGCACATGATATTGAGTTGAGACTCATTAAGACCCATGAATTTATTGTAAGGAAGGGATTGTATTGGGCATACAATTAAAGACCAAAAATTTTATTTTTACACTAAGACATAGCGGCAGATGTAATAAGGTAAGGTTGGAGCAATATTAACTTATTTTCAAAAAAAATAACGGATTTCTTCTTTTTTTTATAATGTGCAATTTGATTCTAATGACTTTATAACTAACATCTTTTGGGTTGACACAAAATAATTATTGATTATTAATCATTTGGGGACGTTGTCATTTTTGACACCATATATGATACGAATAAAAATTTAAAACATTTTGGTATATTTACTGATTTTAATCACTATATGATGATGATTATATTCGACATTATATTATTATATAATGAAAAAACAGATTCATTTATATAATCATTTGATACATTCTTAAAATGTCATAGTAAGATGGTTCTAATCACTATATTTACCTATCAGGATGTTATATGGTGAAGATATTGTGGCAAGTTACGTCCGCTACTTTTACGGTCTATATACGTGGCATATATCATAGAATATTACAAAGTACCTGACGGGATATGTCAATTTTTAGAATTTATGAGTTGCATGTTCCACTATACAGACGAATATGAGTTTAAATCAATATGAACAAAGATGGTATCTACTGAAAATAGAATTTATGCATAATTATTATTAAATACTATTTACTATCTGATTGGTACGCCCGTATGTGTGCCTGGACAGTCAACGCGAGTCATTGATTAGACAAAAGGAAAAAGAGACTGGCGGGCAACTAGCTCACAGAGACAGTCAACATTTCTGTTCATTGGAAATGCCACAGTAGGCCGACTGAAGTGCAAGCCTCACATGAGCCCAACCTAGTTTGGCCCACATTTTCGTCCTCAACCAGCAACAGTCTTCTATCCTAATTTCATGCTCTCCAAAAAGGCAATCTCTACCATAATAGTCGCCAACAAATTCAGCGCACATTCAACGAGAAAAGTGTCAAATTCTCTTCTCTATTTGCAGCAAACCTTAACAAATTACAAAATATATAAGGAAGGCAATCCACCCAATGAGTCACTACCGCCATTGAAGCCCCACGCCAAGAAATGAAGCCAACCCAATGGAACGCGAAAATTAGGCATTTCTACCCAATGAAGGATACCCAACATCTCAGTTATAAAAGCCCATTGAGTCCTCACTTCAAGGCATACTCTCATTTCGACATAAAAGTTTTCATAAGCTTACACAGCACTCGCACAAACTCCCACGCTTTCTTTTCTACAAAGAATCCCTCATAAGACAGCGTTCTCACAAGCTCCCATACTTACAAAATGCCGACTCTCTTTCTATCACTACGTTCCTTCAGAATAAGTGTCAGAAGCCAACACTCTTCTCGAGTCATAGAAACCCTCTCACGACGAGAGCCAATCATTGTCACAAACACTTTTTGCACTTCTCATTATTTATCATTTCTGCCCTAACTTTCTTGATTCAAATGTTGTTTACTGACTTAAGTATTGAAGTGTTTTCGATGGGATAATTTTCTATTGGCACCTGACCTCTTTTTTGTTGTAGTGGTGTGCAAGATCGAGACTCTATGAACAAAGCCGAATTTAACAATCGACTTGATCTAAACCTGTTCGAAATTTGGTTCCATGACGCATCACTATCTAAAGTATAAATACATTGCATATTATATGAAAAATATTTTTGCATTGAATATATGAAATATGCAATTCAATAAAAGTCTAAAAAGTGATCTTAAGATATATCTCAAACGTTATCGTAATCTGTGTAATTTTTTTAATCATTTTGATAGGTTGTTGGAGAAAAAATGCATAAGGAATTAGTAGCGGAATATAAGTATAGACAGAAGATACATGATCTAATTCTACATTCTTGTTCACTAATGAAATAGGCGATAAAGATTTACACTATAGCGATCTTTAAAAAGGTACAATCATTGTTAGATATTCTTAAATTACGTATACAATCAGGTGATGGTCATTTTTATTTTGTTGTATTATCCATAGTCCCAAATATCTCATTTAAAATATTTTGTGATCTAATAATAAAATATTTAAATGTGGATACCATTTATTTAAGACTATAGGAATACTGTGTTGTCTTACCTTGAAAATAGTAACTATTATTGAAATGACACAAATTTCTAAAAAATATATCATAAAAAGGTAGACTAAAATGGCCAAAGACATAAATCCTAGTATGGACACTCGAGAAGGTCCAAATGGAGAGGACTTGCAAACTTGGTCGGATCGAGTAACACCAATAATCTTGCATAATACTCTTTGAATTTGTGGTACTCCTAAAGGGAGAGCAAAACTAGAAGTAGGTCTTTCAGTCATTAATGATTTGGTCAAGAATTTTGTAGTTGGCCATTTTGATAAAGGTCAATCGCCGTGTATGATGGAAACTATCAATGGGACCATAAAATGAGTCAAAAGTAGTGAAGCATGTAAGAGAACAAAATGGCTAAAAAGTTGTTTAAAAAAAAAAACATCCAAAAATTAATCATCTTAAAGATTCTATATCAAATATTTAGGTTGGATACTTATTATCTCAGCAAAAAGGCTGACATTATAGAAGCCGAACAAACTGACGTTATATTGATTAATGATCTCATTATTTTATTCATGTTTTAATCAAAATTTTGATTAAGATTCTAGATCTTCAAGAAAATTTATTAATGGCTAAATTAAATTGTATTTTTCAATTGCAATAATATTGAGCAGTATCGACTGATTTATGTAATTTAAACTTACAATCAATACTAACAACTGTTTGAATTTTGTTGTTCAACATCTACAGTTTATTCCAATTGTTCATGCGCTTCTAGAATTGGTTGTATTGATGGGGGTTCTTTCAATCCCAATGAAATCTGCAAATTAAACCTTAGATTTGAAGTTTCCTCCGTGGAAATCGGTAGCATTGGAGCAAAAGAATATATGTTGAAGGTTAGATCGTGAGCAGGTCAAATTAGCTTGATGAATTCCTCTGTGCCATTCCTTGGTTTGATTTGTCATAAAGAAAAAGAGATAAAATTGCTTTTCAGTTGTTTATTGCTTCCCTCTGAATACTCCAAATTAGGACAGAAACAAAAATGTGAGTACAAGACTTCAGTAGCGAAGCTTTCCATTCCATTCCCCTGAGTGACACTTCATTCATCCAAGCCAAACATGCGGAAGGGCTCTCTTATCATTTATTTCCAGTCAATTCGTACAACTTCTTTAAGGCTAAACTGGGTATTAAGGGTTTCAGAATTCCATCCATTTTCCTGATGTCAAACCGACCCAATGAGTTTTTTTTGCTTAACATTCATAAAGGCTTCCACAGGTGCCAGATGAAAAAATAAAAACTAAAAAATTTACATAGTTCTGCTTTTCCATACCCTCTCGTTGTCCTAGACTCCTATCTTTTCCATCTTAACATGAAAATCAAATAAGGTATCCATACCACGAATAAAAACTTACCCAAAAAAAGAAAAAAAAATCAAAGGCGCCATATAAAACCTCTCCACCACTCATAAATTTTTAAAACTGTAAGCAGACAAAGTCATACAAGAACTTTCTTCAAGAAAAATTATCGCAACCACTTCAATCACATGGGTTCATTATACATGCATGATGAATGTAAGTTCATCACTAAACAATTCTTTTTTGTTGGTTCATTATGTTAATCAATCGAATGTATTTACTGATATAACATTATCCACAATAATTCAGTCTAGATGGAGAGGGAGAAGAAAATATGGGAGTTGTTTGGTGGCAAAGGCTTCATCATCTGTCGAATAAGATATCCCTGTGAAAAGCTTCACAACAATCCACTCGTCGAACTTTCTTCTTGAGAGTTTAACCTAAAAATAGAATAGCTAAAAAATATTTCTTTTAATCTGAAAAAATAAGACAAACACTTTTTAGAAAATAAAAAATAAACATTTATTTATGCCATTAAACAAGAAATTGTGATGAATTTTACAAAAATAATAATATTATATATGTATAGTGGAGCCATCATATCATGCCACAATAACAATTTTGAAGATGGAACCTTTTATTTCTTCATCAACCCAAAAAAGTCATCTAATTATCTTACGTAAAGCAAAATTTGATTTTTTCAATGTTCTCGAGGAAACATGTGGGCATACTCCTTGCTTTTGGGGGCATTGATCCAAAGCTCGAGTATGATCCATGGATCGATTTTTGCCCTTTTTCTTGATTTTTGCCCTATTATTAGTACTTAGTTCCAATCCGAAGCACCCCTTTTTCATTCATAGAAAAATCCAATCATTGAAATTAATAAAAAGGCTATCAGGGACTAAGACTTGAACGGATTAATCTTGTCAAGAGGTACTACCCGAGGAAAGAAAAAGGTGACTTCCGGATCAAGGATAATAAAAAAATGAAAATAAGATAAAATCATTTCATCATACATTTCAACCAAAAAAGCTTTTTTTTTTTTCAGATTACACCATTTAAAAAAGTTCACATCTGGAAAAAGATGCATAGCTCATAGCAATACACATTTTACATGTAGTGAGTAGATCCAAAATATACAATGGGTAGTGTATTTGAGTCTCTTTTCATTAGTTCTATCACCGAGAGATATAATATTTTTTAAGGAAATCATGTACAAGCACCAACAAGCTATCATCACAAATAGCTATTAGTAGAACATGGATGAGCAAGGTTAAGGATACAGTACAAAAAGGGTGCTACAGTGTATGAGGCTTTCTGTATTTTGGAATCTGGGGAGGGTCAGAGGTCTTCAATATTGCCCTTATAATACAGAGGAATTATTTTCATGACTTAAATTTGTAAATTCTAAATTATAAAAGCGTAATTTTATCAAGGCTCACTCTTAGTTAAGTATTAGTATGTTGCTAAAAAATTATAGCTAAATAATGTCTCATCACTGTAGTAATCAACATGAATTATACCTTTTTTTTTTCCCCCTATGATTGGATCTTGTGTAGAAATGTAGACAAATTCAATGAAAAATCAAGAAAGGCTTATCATTATTCCATAATCATAGTGAACAAAAAAAGATTATCATATAAATGAGGTATACTTATAGATAAATATATGAGAACATAGAGAGTCTTCATGAAGGATTGTTTTCTTGCACACTTCAATGGCTATTGAGGCCTATTTTCTAGTTTCAAGACTAAGAAACTGTTGGGTCCCAACATACGGGCCCATAAAACACGGCCCAGAGAAAGGCCCAAGGCAAAAGGCGGGAAATACTTTCGTTTTGGCGGGAAAAGTGCTCACTCCTTTCCCCATAAAAGGACAGAGAAGGCACGCTTCTCTACATCTCCAGGCTGGCCTCTGTCACGGGCAGAGGCAGGACAGCCCACTCATCATCATCTCTCCCTCTCTCTGACCTCGCCGGAAAAGGGAGCAAGAAGGAGCAAACAAGGGAAAAGAGGAAAGACCTACTTTCCTGACCCTGCCTCTCTCTCTCTCTCTGCGTGTGCCCTCACCACCATAAAAGAAGAAGAGAGAAACTCGGAGGAGGCCACAGAAAAGGCAGCTCCCCTTAGCTCGCCAAGCACCAGGGGACGACTCAGCTTCCCTGTCAAGAAGGTCGTCGGAGACCAACAGAGCCCGTTACGATTCACCAGATCGAGCACGAAGCTCGACCGCAGGGGTTACCCTGCTCCTTTCCGCTACCCACGAGTCAAATAGTGCGTAGAGCCCTCTGTCAGTGGCATCCCATTGTCTCTGCCCTAATTTCCGTCCAAATAGGGCGCCGAACGCTTCCATCGGTAGTGCCCGTCTCTCCCTCTGTTCCCGTGGCCATCGGAACAGGACACGGCATTCTCCCAACCACAATGTCCTACGATTCTGCCACAAACCAGCGTCAGGTGGAGCCTAGAGCTCCCCATCAATGGCGCCCAACGACTACTCCCACAAATCGGGCGAAACCACGTCCCCAAAGGTGGCGGTCCTTCCCCCTCCTGTTCTCATCAAGAACAGAACATGAAACTTCCCCAAAACGGTAACCAGATTTGTCCCCAAATCACCCCCAGAGCTCCCCACGGTGGCGAAGCCCAACAACGTTCCTTAACAGGGAACGCAGGGCTCTCAGCAGAACATGGAGCGAATCCTTGCTCCTGCCATGGCGTCTGGCCGCCGTCCTCCAGATCCGGACGGACAGGATCGCTCTGCCCTTCGCTGGAGGCACCCGGAACTCCCCGATGTCCTCGGCCAAACCCAGCGTCACAGAACCCTCCGGGAGCGCCGTCTAAACATATAAGCAGCAAGCCAAAGGGAGAAGTCTCCCAAGTGACGCTCAAAGCACTCGGGCAGAACAGGTGTAAGACACCTTGGGAAGTCGCCCAGCATCAGTCCGCCCGGAAAGTGCCGGGCAGGATTGTACGGCCCACTCGGGCAGTGTGGTCCAACGGGCCCTACGGGGCCAACGGGCCCCGCACTCGTTCTAGCGTACTTCGGGAGATCTCCAAATATTACCCGAGGCCCACGAACATCTAAAAGCCGCCCTCCGCGGGCGCACCCATAAGCCGCCCCTCTGTCGGGCGCACTCCAAATCACCCTCTGCGGGTATACAAATAAGCCGCCCTCTGCCGGGCGCATCCATGGAGCTCACGCCTCCGTCCACATCCCTCTCGCACTCCCCTCATTCTCGCATCTTACGCATGCATTACTCCGTTTATTCTCGGAAGATATCTGACTTGAGCGTCAAAGTGCCGACGGGGGACCAAAACCCCCCGTCGGCCTCTAACCTCTCGTTTATTGTTTGTGTTGTGCAGATCCAGGTTCATAGACACGGAGACCGGATCCTTCTCCCGATACTGCCACGTGCTAGGGAATCCGAAGGCTCTCTAATATTGAATCAAAGACCCAAGAGATTTTAAAACTTACATAAACAATGGCACACTATTCATTGAAAAATAAATATTGAATCATAGCCTCCTTTTGAAACACCTCTTTTTTTGAGAAGGCAATAGAAAACAAACATTTTACAATTAATTATTTTCAGCAATGAGGAAATATATGATTAGATATATATTTTTCATGCACAAGGGGAGCCAAATCAAACAATCATTATGCAATAATTCTCTTATTGGTCATGGAGGTCATTTTCTTCTTTTTCAAGAGAGGTACAGAAGAATTAATGATTCCTGTTGAATTACTTTATTTATTGGAATTGGCTATTTTCCTGCTTAAGAATCTTTATTGTGTACTACGACATCCAAAGCAAAGATCAATGCTTGAAAAAGTGTGTTCAAAACAGTTGTTTGGTGGGATGTACAATCTTGAACCTTTCAAATAGAAACATTTAGGGATTTCCATGGAAGAAGATTTATTATCTTGCACTAGCAAATGAATATTTTCTTCCTACTATACTACTATAGAATGTTTGGATTTGTGCTTGCATTAATAGAATTACTTTTTAAAAAAAAATTCATGAAACCCAATTGATTAAAGGATTCAACTCCAAATTGCATTAACGATTGTAGATTACAAATCACAAGAAAATATCAACAATACAACAGAAGTAAACCAAATTAGGGAAGGAGTTCGAACTCCTTGAGTTTGTAGTCTTTAACTATTATAGCAATTTTGCTAATGCATAAATATAAGGAGCCAAAAGTTCAACTATAACGAAATAAGTATTTTTAAAGACTGATTTCATCATTTCTACAACTGAGTACAGACCCAGTAATTTCTCAATTGCAAGCCCCATTTTAAGTTTTAGCAATTTTTCAACTCTCCCCAATTCAAACAGCTCGATTGTAGATGCAGTTGGAAAAAAGAGAGATACATAGACTTTCTAATTTTTACATTTTCATAAAATAATAAAGTATTTTTGTAATATTTTATCATAATATCCTAAAATATTAAATCATAAAAAAGTCAAAAAATCTAAAATTGTGAGATAAATATAACAATGCTAGATAGAATAGAAAAAGAAAGAAGTTGGAGAATAAATATACTCACGATTGCAATTACAAAAGGCAGACGAATAGACTTACAAGCTTGTAGAAGGAAGACGAAGATGGAGGGACATGAAGAAGACGACGCTGCTCTCTCTCTCTCTCTTACTTTGTTTGTCTACTACTACTTAGGGGAATAGGGTTTAAATTTATTGTATTTTGGTGGCTAATTTATAGTCATTGGATTAGAGTTCAATCCAACGGCTATGATTTTGATAAGAAATGAAATACTGTGTGCGTGCAAATAGGCCGCACATATAGAATATTTATTTCAAAATTAAAAAAAAGATCATATGGCCGTTGAATTGAATCAAAAGACTGTAATTATACGGCACAGCGCCCCCTAGTGTAGGGGAATCCTTAGAGGAGACAATAATAATTAGAAAAGTCAACTAACACTGCTGCCTATTGGGGGCAGCTAGAGGCTTGCAGAAATTTTGGGTCCATTATTAAATTTAATATAAAATTTACCTGGGATCAATACTGGGAATAAATATTAATTTATCATTTCTTGGACCCAAAAAAAATAAAAAATAAAAATCAATCATCACCAACTTCAATAATCTATAAAATTATGTTAATATGAGAAATCAATAAGTTATTGATGTGTCAGGGTAAAAATATGGATGAATCTTAACCTAAATAATTGGACCCAACTCTTCAAATAGAATGGATTAGTATAATAGTTATCAAGAGTTGCCTTATATGTGTATTTTTAGATCAAAGAATAGATATCCTCACCAAAATGTATGGATCAACAGAAGACAAATAATTATAATTAATTAAATAGAGTGCTACGCAATTAAAAAGATACGTAGAAAAGGAGGCGGATTATCAATCCTTATAATTCAACCAAACAATTATTGTTGGCCGCGGTCAACAACATTAATATCATGTAGCAAGCTACGCCAACAACCTATTAAATATATCATTTAATAGCAAAAACTACACTAAAGTGACACATTGTGTTTATGGTCATAATTATAGTACATAAATACTCAATTACTATATATGATTAAGAAAATTAAGTAAATGATGAAATAATAAATCATGAGTAGCTATGGGAGAATGATTATTGGGTAACATATTTAAACTAATTAAGTAATAGAATAGTTATCGAATAATTCTAAGGACAGACTCGATGGCTATAAAAATATAAGCCCCCTAAAACTAAAGACATCTTGAGCCATCACAACTTAATTTTCTAATCATTCACATTTTTGTCATATCTCCGCCTCGAAATCTGATTAAATTTATTTTTAATCTTTAAATATTTTAATCCAATTGTTATCTTAATCACAACTTTTAACCCTTATTTATTTTAATTTTCAATATTTATTCTATTAATCAAAACCCAAATAAATCATTGGGGGTGCAAACTTAAAATACGACAATTACTAACAAACAATTTGAATAACATGACAAGTTAAACCATAGAATTCAAATTGTCATACCCAAAAGTAGTTCCAAACGCCGACTATACAATACCTCGAAATATAAGTAAAGAAATGTATCCGTACAAATTCATAATATTTGGAAATCACTAACTCAATAAAATTTATGAAAGAAAAATCAAAATCAACTCAAATATAGACATAATACATCTCTAATAACTGGTTTATAATAAGAAAATATAAGTATTCAAAACTAACAATATAAACTATTATGTCAGAAATATGTCCCACATGACGAGACATATGAATTATTGATTTATTGAATTAATTAAATAATCCTATTAGTTTATATATATTTAATTATTTAGAAATTTCCTTTGATAAAAAGGTTAAAGGCATTTTGGTTTGTTCTCTCTCTCTATAAAAGGAAGTCCTCGCCATCATTTTGGGATATACACATAACTTGTTTCACAAGTATCCTTTGATAAAAAGTTAAAGGATTATCGCATGGATCATTCTTCAAATGTTAACAATTACCGTTTATTTTTTATATGATAATTTCGAATGGTCCTCTCTCTCTCTCGAGCCGCATAAAAGCCGAAGTCCTTGATACGAGCCATCATTTTGGGACATATCTTCTCCTCTAACTTGTTTTCAAGAAGTTAAGAAGAAGAATTCAGAGAGCTCCAACGCTCATCTCTAATTCTTGAAACAAGAACAATTCTAAACGAGTAAAGGAGTGTCCAGTGGCACTAAAGGATTATTCAATCCGAAAACATGGATCCAGGTATTTTCTATGTTTATTCACTCTTTATATATTTGATTGATTGATGAAGAAATATAATAATAAAGATCGCTTTTTTTTTAAGATTCGGATCAAAGTATTATCTCAAATAATATTTTCTTACAACTTTTATGGTATTAGAGCAATTGGTTCTAATTATTATATTTCTTCTACGTAAAGTGATTTAAAACGTTGTTAATGACGCCGTTTAATTCAATTTATTCGTATCCATATTTTGTTTTTGGATGCGGGACGAAATTCTTGCCGCCCGCCATGCAACCATTTCCGCTTTTAATTGTATTTGTACTTGGTTACACAGTGTATATATATATTATATATACGGCCATTTTATAATTATAATTTATATATAAAGCCAAACAAACCGTTTGTCTTAGATTAAAATAATTTAATTAATTGGGGATTAAGCCAAGACCCTTAATTAATAAAATTATTTATTTATTATCACGTGGTATAAAGCATAAATTGTGATATTTATTTTGATATAATCTTATGGCATCATCCTTTTATTATATTACAAATATTAATTCATATTTATACAATTCTGATTTTCATAAAATACAAGTTTCAATTAAAAAATTTAGCGAAGTTTGTAATCTTTTTACATTGTCTATTTTAAAATTTGTTAGCCTTAATTTTGGATGTTAAGTTCTATTTTTTACGCCTACCAATCTCAGAAATTTCCGATATACGTTGTGATAATGAAATGATCAAGAAAGCGGAATTTTACAGGGTGGCTTGAACCCGCACCACACCACATTTTTTTATTATATCTTTACTTAACCTAAATTATATTGACTTTAATGTTTTATTGAACCCATCGCCGATTGATAACAAAGTCCAAGCAATTGATGAACAATTTGTGACTTCAGTGTTCGGTTTTGTTATTAGGCTCACCGTTTTGTCGACGGTTGGCGCAAAATGAGGCAAATTAAAAATCTAGAGCGCGCGGTTGTTTACCGTTTTTTGAATTCAGGCGCCAAAATTATAACACACATAAAGATAAGTGGAAGAAGATGAACAGTGGCAAATGAAAACATAAAGGAAATGGAAAAGAAATCTGAAATGTAGGAATAAAATAATAATATATATATTTTGTTTTCATGTTAATGTGAAAGAAATATGATATTAATATAATATAATATATATATATTTGTTTAATATATATTATATTATATATAAAAGTAATTGTTTATTTATTAATATAATTTATTTAATTGTTTATTTGTTTAATATCTGTAATTTAATTATTTACTTACATGATGTGAATTTTTATAATATGCTATGTGTTTAGATTTTTAATGCGAAATTTGCATACCAATTATTGTACAAATAATAATTAAAGATGATTGAATATCTATGTTAGTGATGTAATTAAAAGATTGGTAAAAGATGGAGCCACCAAAGTTTTATCGGCCCGACTTAAATGATTTTATAGATATTAAAAATATAGAATAGAAAATTGATATAGTTATCCCCCAAATATATTAATTTAATTACTTTGTATATTTAAAGTGTTACAATTTCTCGAATCAAAATTGTAAATATTATGGTAAATGGCCCAAAGGTGCGTTGCAACACTTCTACGTGATTGATTAATTGAATTAGGATGATTAATAAGTATTCATTATTTCAAATAGGATCCCAACAAAAGTCGGATCCTTTTGAAAGGTATGGAAAGGTTGGAAACCGAGCTTTTGCGACATGTGCTTGTATGGGGATGCCCATCCGAATATTTGAAAAGAATAAAGAAATTTGAAATATTATTAATTATTTACGTAAGTATTACCACTAGGATTGTGGAATCACTATAATAGTTAATTAGTGTGTTATAATTACACCCAAATGTGGATTATAATGATGCTGTTTATATTTTATGTTCCTCATATTTTAATTCAAAGTATTAATATTGTTGCTCAACATACTCCCGCTTCTAGAATGAGAAAGTTAATTTGTTGTATATCTTGAAGAGTCTCGACTTCAATGTGGGAGCTGAAATGATCCTCAAACGCTTTCAAGCCATGAGTTGATATTCAATGGAAAGAGATAATTTTTCCGATTGGCCGGGATCTTGAGCAAGTCGAAAGCCATCATCTTGGGTGCAAAACAAAGAAAGACTTGAATATCGAAAGATATAAGGCAAGACTCATTTATACTCAAAAAGAAGGAATTGATTACAAGAGACCTTTTCTCCGTATCTAAAAAGGACTCTATAATTTTAGCATTGGTTCACATTTTGATATGAATTGAACAAAATGTGAAAAAAAATCTTATTTTAGAGCATCTAGAAAAGAGGTTTACATGAAACAATAAGCTCCTGATGTTTATGAAAATGATTATGGCGAATAATATTAAGTCTACACTTTTGAAATTTGATGAAATTATCTCTTCATTCGGGTTATTGAAAATATTTTTGAAAATCGTTTCCGATCTGCGGATAAGACTTGTCTTGTCTTATATGTGGATGATATTTTACTTGCATCCAATGATGGCAAAACTTAAACAATTTCTCAAAAATTTTGAAGTTTGATGGTGATGCATCTTATGTCTCATAAAGATACATCGAGATAGAATGCATCTCAAGAACACATTTTTAGAGATTTCTTGAAAGATTGACGATTTGATAAGCTCAATTTGAGCCAATGCCCGGATTTGGAACAAACTTAAAGCCCTAGGTATGGATGTTAATGAATCGACATAGCATTTGTTCAATGTTGGGAAGATTTATAATGAATTCTCTTCCCCCTCAATATGGATATTTCCAAATTCATTACAATACTATCAAAGATAAATTGAGGAGTTAATGAATTTGGGAGGCATGTTAGTTCATGGTGAGGAGAGGAATTTCATGTCTAAGCTAAGAGCCATCTCAGCTTTTCTCGAGGCCAAGATATTTTGCGATAATTCTAATTTTCTAACAAAGTAGTATTAATTTAGGAGCGCATTAAAGGAAAGGAAATTGCTATGGTGGTAAAGGAAAGAAGATCTTGAGAATGGGATTGAGTTCCATTTGTAATTTTCATTGTATGGACAATGATGTTGTAAATTCCTAATTTATTGTTATGATATTTTTCAAAATCAGGTACACATTTAATTTGAGAAAATCATTAAGTTGGACAAAGAATAAACATAGGGTTTATTCAAAAGTAAAGTTAGAGATGATTTGAGAAATTAATATCATCAAAAGAAAAGGAAGATATTACTCATTATTAGAGGACTTATCACCATGATTCAAAATTTATTTCTTAAAGTTTAAAAATTGAAAGTGTCACTTTTGTAAGAAAGTGGGACACTTTAAGAAGGATTGCTATAAAAGAAAGGCTTGGTTTCGAAAGAAAGGTAAGCATTTGGCTTATGTATGTTTTGAATCAAATCTTATTGAAATACCTTCTAATACTCTCCCATTGGTTTGATTTTCGAGAGACTCTAACGTTCATGTTTCTAAATCGATGCGTCCCCGGATTCCTTACAACCCGAGGATGCTAAACCAAAATGAAAATTTCATTGTCTGGGAAATGGTGTTAAAATAAAGTTCCTGAATCAAAGTATTATCTCACTAATATTTTCTTACATGTGTATTAGAGCAATTGGTTCTAATTATTATATTTCTTCTATTGGAACTTTATTTTGTTTTTCGTTTATTTCTTGATCTTTTTGATGTATTTAGATTTGCTAGAAAAGTAACTTTATGTACTTATGGCATCATCCTCGCGTTTTGGACAATTTCTAGAAATCTTATTTCTATTTCCAAACTTGATATCCAAGGCTACTCTTTTTGCCTAAAGTTTAAAAAATAAAAGAAAGCAGGGTTTTCTAACCCGCATATACAAAAAATTATATTGATCGGGTTTTATTGAACCTTCTTTGATTAAGAATTCTTTCGGTTTGATGGTCTCTACAAAATAAACCTTTTACCAAAATTTTCTGAACAGTGGCAATGAAACTAAAGGAAATGGAAAAGAAATCTGAAATGTAGGAATAAAATAATAATATATATATTTTGTTTTCATGTTAATGTGAAAGAAATATGATATCATAATGTTGGATATATAAACGTAAATATATATATATTATAATTATAAAAAAGAATGAAAACTCTTTATTTAATTGTTTATTTGTTTAATATCTTTCTTTACTTACATGGCATAAAAATATGATTTTAGATTTGTGCAGATATCTAAAGATCGTATGAAAATATTGGTAAATAAAGGAATCTTACCTAACCTTAAATTTTTATAGATATTAAATTATGATCTTGATGTATGTGTAGATTGTATTAAAGAAAAACAAACCAAACATACAAAGAAAGGTGCCAACAGATCCTGATACCCAAAGGTAATGAAATTTTGAAATATTATTAATTATTTCGTAAGTGACCTGGGAATTTAGAGATTATCCATATAATTACACCCAAATGATATTTGTGGACCTTTTTTATTCTCCGTCATTAGGAGGAGAAAAATATTTTATCACCTTTATTTCATGATTTTTCAAGTCCAGCTTCTTGGTGTGCAGGATTATATCTATTTATTGCGTGAAAAATCTCGGAGTCTTATTTTAGAGTAAATGTTTTGGAAATATATATTTAAGTCGAGGTTGAAAGGCAATTAAATAAAAAATCGTGTGAGTTTCCGAAATCATTCAAAACTTACTACCATGAAGTGGTGAATATTATGGTAAATATAATGAATCGGGACAATTCTTGGCCCTTTTGTTAAGCTATTAGAAAATTTCCATGGCATATGTGCACAATATACTATGTTAGTTCCCGAGTGGCAAGGCTCAAAACAACAAGAATTAATTGTTTATGGTGGTAAAGGAAAGAAGAAGAGAAAAAGAGATAATTGTACATTAATGGACATGGTTAGGAGTATGCTAAGTTATTCATCTTTACCTAAATTTTTTGGTGGATGGAATCAAATCTTAAGAATACCTTCTAATACCCTGGTGGTTTGATTCGTGCTCTAACGCTCATGTTTCTAAATCGATGCATGGTTTATATTCTTAAACCAAATGAAAATTTCATTGTCCCCGGGAAATGGTGTTAAAGTTTCTATTTATTGGAACTTTTCGTTTATTTCTTGACATCCTGTATTTAGATTTGTAAGAAATCTTATTTCTATTTCCAAACTTGATATCCAAGGCTACTTTTAAAGTTTAAAAATAAAAGAGTAAGCATATACAAAAAAACCTTCTTTGATTCTCGAATTTTTCCCGATGGTCTCCTAAACCTTGACCAAAATTTTGTCAAACTCTCACCTTCAGATCAAAATGTTGGAAACGAAACTAAATATATGAATGAAAACCTATTCCTTTTGTGAATAAAGAAACTCTTCTTTCTTGTTAGGATCGTAAAAAGGTTGGTAAATAAAGGAATATTCTTAACACCTGATGTATTTGGGGGTGTCCAAGAAAAACAAACCAAACATACAGAAAGGTACAATCCACAAGAAAAGAAATTAGATTTGATTCTCCGTATTAGTGGATACTTTATCACCTTATCCGATTTTTCACGAGAAATCTAAAGGGTAAATAGATTTTCGAGGTTGAAAGGCCCTAAAAGTGTGACCATTCAGTGACGAGAATAAATATAATGAAACCGTGCACAATAATGCTAGATTCTTTGAGAATGGTGAAATCTAAGTTATTCATCTTTACCTGATATTTCACAAAATGTGGAAATAAAAGAAATTAGGGGAAACAAGTCCACCTACATACCCATAATTTCTAAACAAAATTAGATTTCTAACTATTAGTTACTTTATCAATTTATCCAGAGAAATCTAAAGGGTATGACAATTCTACACTCCATAATGAAAATGTCACCATTGAACAATCAATGTAGAGTGATATTTCACAAAATGAAATAAGCATTAAGAAAGATCTCATAGGGAA
Organism: Nepenthes gracilis; assembly: GCA_033239525.1. Taxonomy (NCBI): domain Eukaryota; kingdom Viridiplantae; phylum Streptophyta; class Magnoliopsida; order Caryophyllales; family Nepenthaceae; genus Nepenthes; species Nepenthes gracilis. The sequence goes on along the minus strand of BSYO01000016.1, from coordinate 13,165,271 downwards.
AGAAGATCTACTATTTCAAATGAAAATGTCACCTATTTGGTTTATCTACAAAAGAAGATCTACTATTTCAAAGTATGATATAGGGACATATGATGATCCGGTTTCTTTCCAACAAGCCATAGAAAGAAATGATTCTTCTAAATGGATTGATGCTATGAAAGAGGAGTTAAAATCAATGGCACATAATGAAGTTTGGGATCTTGTCGAATTGCCTGAGAATTGCAGAACAGTTGGTTGTAAATGGGTATTTAAAATCAAACGTGATTCTAAAGGCAATGTCGAACAATATAAAGCCAGACTTGTTGCTAAAGGTTATACTCAGAAAGATGGCATCGATTATAAAGAGACCTTTTCTCCAGTTTCCAAAAAGGACTCCTTAAGAATTATAATGGCATTGGTAGCACATTTTGACCTAGAGTTGCACCAAATGGATGTAAAGACTGCTTTTCTAAATAGAAGGTTAGATGAAGAAATTTACATAAAACAACCTGAAGGATTCTCTATCAAAGGACAAGAGAACTTAGTTTGCAAATTAAAGAAATCAATATATGGACTTAAACAAGCCTCACGACAATGGTACCTTAAGTTTCATGATACCATTTTATCCTTCGATTTTATAGAAAACACTGTTGATCGGTGTATATACCTGAAGGTCAGTGGGAGCAAGTTTGTATTTTTAGTTCTATATGTTGATGATATATTACTTGCAAGTAGTGATCTTGGGTTGTTACATGAAACTAAGGGTTATCTCTCTAAAAATTTTGATATGAAAGATATGGGTGAGGCAACTTATATGATAGGAATAGAAATATTTCGAAATAGATCACATGAATTATTAGAATTGTCTCAGAAAGGATATATCAAGAAAATTTTAGAGAGATTTGGAATGGAGAACTGTGCAGCCAGTATTGCTCCAGTCCAGAAAGGTGATAAATTCAGTTTAATGCAATGTCCACAAAATGAATGGGAACGAAATCAAATGAAAGATATTCCTTATCGTCTCTTTGTAGGAAGTTTAATGTATGCACGAGACTTGCACTGCACTGGATATAAGTTTCGCGGTTGGTATGCTCGGACGATACCAAAGCAATCTGGTATGGATCACCGGAAAGTCAGAAAGAAAGTGATGAGATACTTACAAGGAACTAAAGATTACATGCTTACTTATAAGAAGTCCGATCATTTGGAGGTGATAGGATATTGATTGGACTATCTGGATGTTCAGATACCAGAAAGTCCACATCTGGATATATATTTCTTTTCGCTGGAGGAGCTATTTCATGGAAAAGTGCCAAGCAATCAGTGATTGCTGTGTCCACGATAGAAGCAGAGTTTGTGGTATACTTTGAAGCCACAATACATGCATTATGGCTACGAAATTTTATTTCAGGACTTGGAATTGTTGACAGTATAGCCAGGCCGCTGAAAATTTATTGTGATAATTCCGTAGCAGTTTTCTTCTCAAAGAACGACAAGTATTCAAAGGGTGCTAAGTATATGGAAATTGAATACCTTGCCGTTAAAAGTGAAATTCAGAAACAAAAAGTGTCAATAGAGCATATTAGCACCAAACTTATGATTGTAAATCCTTTAACTAAAGGTTTACCTCCAAAAGTATTTGTAGATCATGTTGACAGTATGGGTCTTTATCGTTACCCATAATATAATGATATTGTTCTGATGTTTGAGATCTCACATAATGTATTTCTGATATATCCTGTTTATTTTATATTGTTCAAACTTAAAGTTTTGGATTGATAACAGGACATGTCTCTCACTAAGACATTATTGTTGGACTGTATGATATTTCTCATTTAAGACTTAATCATATAATTTACAGGTGTTGTGGTACATGGAAGGAACTATGTTGCATAATGATATGGAACCGCTATGACTCGCATTTGTCGATTATTTGACTATAATATTATGACATATAAACTATTAATGGATTGTAATGTTGCGCGCTTAAAGTTTATTTTAATTAATTCAGATAAATATTATTGTCATATGGGCCAAGTGGGAGAATGTTAGAAATATGTCCCACATGACGAGACATATGAATTATTGATTTATTGAATTAATTAAATAATCTTATTAGTTTATATATATTTAATTATTTAGAGAAATTTTCTAAAAGACATGCATGTTCAAAACATATCCTTTGATGGAAAGGTTAAGGGCATTTTGGTAATTTGGGAATGGTCCTCTCTCCCCTCTATAAAAGGAAGTCCTTGGCCATCATTTTGGGACATATACACATAACTTGTTTTCACAAGTTAAGAAGGAGAAGAGAGAGAAATCATCTCCTAGTTCTTCGAAACAAGAACAATTACGGTATTCTAAAGGATTATCGCTTATGGATCCAGGTATGTTTATTCACTCTTTATATATGATTTATTGATGAAGAAATATGATAATAAAGATTCTGTGAATCAAAGTATTATCTCACTAATGTTTTCTTACATATTATTCTTACTAAACAGTAATATAAAAATTCTTCTAAAATTCATAATTGAACTTTCCTTAATGGTCAATAATTCTGATTCAATTCTTGCAAGTAATCCGAACCTACTAATCTAAAAAGGGTAGTAAAATTAAAGTAAGAATAAAGTAATTACTCAATAAGGCATATAATTTTCATAATCAAATATATATGTAAATCAAAATATGTCGAAATAAAACATAATCAAATCAGATTTAATAACATTTAAGTTCACTAACATATTATGCATGACTGAGATTGATAATTAAATTCTTTTTCTTCAAATTATGTATCATCTAATTATATTTAAAACATGCTAAACTTATAGGCCAAGAATTAGCAATGATTTCACCAATAAATGTGTGAATAATCAAAACTTAAGTTATATATATTTTTATGTAACTAAAGGCCATACGCTATTATTTATAATTCGTGGGTGGGTTACTGTAAAGAATGAGTTTCAAATTTTAAATTTAATCATAATTAATTAAATTAAGATAATTAAAGTTAATTAAAATTGAGATCAAATAAGAGAAAAATTGGGTTAAAAATTAATTTGGATCGAGTTACTATAAATTGATAGATACTTGACTGACACTTGACATGCGCCTATGTGTTTTCTGAGCAGGGAGTTCACACCGGGCTGTCGCTCAAGCAAAGCCCAAGCTTACTTTTCCATATATTCACGTTTGATACATATCCAAGGGACGCTCAAGCATGTTGAGGCAGAATGCCCGTGCTTAATGTGCTCGATGTGGCGGTCATGGGACATTGGTCCAGGTCTCTCCACTCGACTCGGGCCTGATAAGTGCTCGAGCGCTATTCTTCTATATATATCATGTTCAGCAAATTTTGGTCATTTTTGGCTAAAATTTGATAGACGACAAAAAAGGAGAAAAAAAGAAGAGAAAGAAAGAGAGAGATGAAGCTATGGAAGGCAAAGTAAAGTGATATCAAATAAGATTTTAATAATTTAAAGCTAAGGTAAATGCATCTTCAAGCCTTTTTTCCTTTATTACTATTCTTTTTTCATTTTTCTGAATATTTCTCGTTTTAAATACTCAAACATGATTCATTTTTATAGTTAAAATATTTATATTTCACATATATATAATATTCTCTTCATTTTTCCACAATAATGTATGAAATTTATATTTAAATCCATATACATTATGTTATTTAGCTAATTTTGCATTCGTCTTTAATATATGATCTATATCTCTGACATAATAATCTTTCATATTTGATTTTGGTATAAAATGTTCCTACATGTTAAAATTTATTAGGTGTATGTTCTGGTATCCTGAAAATATATCTATTTATCCTTGTATGCATATCCATTCTGACACATATAGAAATACATTAGTTGCTGCATTATTGAATTTTATTGGGATTTTAAGCAATTAATTCTCAATCTTAAATATACTTTGCGATAAACTGAGAGAGGATTGGTCCATGTTTTTACAACGATAAATCACAATATACTACCATATCTTTATTTATTAACTTACGATTTTTAGAATTTTTTTTATTTCCGATATATTCAGTACTAATAAGTATCGTTTATATTTTCAATACTAATACGCCCGTAATGATATCAATAATGATATTTTTATATGTTATTATTGTTAACTGTCAAATTTTTAAGCCTTCTTGCTTTCTATCTGAGGTCCCCGGCTGTTTAATGTTGATATAATCACCAAGCATGAGCAAGACATATTTTTTATGCCATTGACATCAATTATTTCCCTGGTAAGTGCTAATTCCCATTTTACTTTTTTTTTTCCCCCTATTTGGCTATGGGGTTTCATTGACAGTTGCTTAATCTTTGATTCCGAATAAGAAGTGCTGTCTCACTTAAAAGGCTGTTCAAGACTCAGACAATATATGTTAGAAACTGATGTTTCAGGGTGGATATGCTGTCATTCTATGGAAATCGATGTTCTATTTTTTCATATCTCATCAAGAAAGCATATTTTTGTTACCGGCGCTAGAAGGGAAAGTCTTTTATACATGGGTTTTATTATGATTACCCCAAATGTTAGGCTTTATTGTCCCCCTAATGGTTGAGATTAACTCGTATTAGTTATCACAATGTCCATCCATGAGGCAAGTAGGAATATGTACCACATAACACGTTTGGGGTGCAAATGTTCTTAGGACTTTCTTTAATATATTAGACATTATTTGAATTCAAAAGTCTCCCTGTAATATATGGTGAATATTCGTTGCCTATTCTTTCCACGAAAAAGGACAATGGCCATGTTGATTTACGTATTAGTAATAACAATAATAATAATAATAATAATAAAGACAGCAATTAAAAAAACAGAAAAAATAAAAAACTCTAAAAAAAAACATTAGCCAAGGGATGAAGAGAAACAAAACTCAAGCAAGCTTTGGGTTCATGCCATTGAGCCATGTCTATTCGATCATGCTCTGCGAGAGAGCTCAAATCACGATTCTGTAATGGTAGAAGGCATTATATTTATTTAAGTTCTAATATATATATAATATCATAGGAGATGGTATTGTTAAGATATAAATAAATGTGTATCCCCGTATAGTAAAAAATAATAGATTATCATGTCCTAATTATAATATTTTTATGATTTCTCTCATACTGACTCGTATTATATATATTAGAACTAGCAGTAAATTGAAACTAGTCTATGCCTATTGGCTAAACAAATTGACTCAGAAAATTTCAAAAGCTAGTAAAGTTGGTTAAACGCGAGAATTCGTGAAAAATTATAGCACTAGTAGAACTTAGCAAAGGAAAGCCCTATGGATCAATGCCAATATAGGATCCTCGTAGGTGGAAACAAATCGAACTACGAGGTATGGGAGGGAAATCGTTCGTTTGGTGTATCAAATAGTTATAGTCATAGTTTCGGATCACGCATATGGAAACACACAACATTGTCAGAGAAAGACGGGCTCGAGGTTGTTGATTTGTTTTTCCAACTAGTTGGTTGACTCTACACATACAGTTGATACTTTGTATTTTAACTGATCATCCATTTAGTACGTATGATAGGCATAATTTGGCACATTAATCTTCCTTTCACGATTCAGACAATCAGTATGGCTGATGACCAAAATGATTAGAAACCAATCTCACTTCAGAGATATAAAGAATGGTTAGTGGTTTCATTGTAAAAGAATTGTCACTGATTCCCATATAACTATAAATATCACCTCTTTGTCACAAAGAGGAGATCAAAGTCTCAATATCTAATAAGAGAGAATTATCAAAAGACTTAACTTTACAGTATTCTAGTCTATAGCAAATTAATTCGACTTTAAAAGTTTAGTCTTGCGGCTTTTAGTGTGCACCCAAAATGATTTGAAGCCTATTCTTTAAGCATCTCATCTTTCCCATAAATACAAAGCATAGTCCCTCATACTTATAACCTTCTCTCTCTCTCTCTCTCTTTCTCTCTTCCTAACTTAAATTATTGAACTAAGAAAACTAACTCGAGTTTAAACCATAATTCAAAAAGAGAGTACCAAAATTATCTGAAATTTTTGTTCTAATTTATAACCTGTTGAATTCAAATTGAAAGATACCAGAGTCTAATTTGGGATTTTTTAAATTAAATTTATATTTTTTGGTATGTATCAATGAGTTCACATGTTAATTTTTAAATTTAATCGTGATTTAGGAAATAATTTTTCAGTCGATCGGATTGTTCACATCCCGGAGTTTCACAATAAATGTATATCACACACGCGCGCACATGGACTCATATGAGACCAATTTGGGCTGACTATATTGTGTAGACCAGTCCATATAATGGATCCGGCCCATATAAACCTAAAATTTTTTAATAAAAATAATAATTATTATTGTTAGTTTTTACTTTAAAATAATAATAACTATTTTCTCCTTAGAAAAATAGGAGACATTTTTAAGGAATCGCATTCCTTTGCTACTTACTGGATTCCGATCATAAAATATGACATCTATGTGAAAGCAATAAATAGGACCACTTCTCCAAAGCATATCTAATTTAGACAAAAATTAAATAAAGTTCTCAATTATTTTAAATTTTTATTATTAACTTTTATTTTTATAATTTGCTCATAATTTTTATTATTTTAGTATCAATTTTACATTATATTTTTCTCAAAATTTATCAGACTTTGGTGTTACTTGATATGTGTACTATATAAAATAAAACCCTAAAATAGACTTCTATTTTATAATATTTTCAGGCAAATAGGAAAAGAAATATCTAAGAAAATTATACGAAATAAGTAAATTTATCTAATTATTGTATTTTTAATTACCCCTTCCCATTTTTTATATTTTAATTATGAATTTTTCCCTATTTTTATTATTATTTTTAACTTTATTTCAGCGTTAATTTCATTAAATATATAATTTCAGATGCAATTCACTATTTTGTGGATTTCATAGCATTGCCCACTTAATGCCCGAAAAAAAAAAAAGAGTTCTAAATATAATTTTAAGTATTTTGAAATTCATATGTATCACGTATCATCAAAATATAATTAGTATAATAAATAATTTTTACCCGGAGTAAAATAAGTACTATGATAAAATAAGTACTAGGATATAATTAAAATTAAATAAATTAAGGAAAATAAAATATCTAAATACAACTTTAAAAATAAAAATTATGATTTTTCTGAACATTGTTGAGTAATATGATACTTAATTCATACATTTATATATAAAAATTTATATAAAAAATATAATAAATAAAACATTTTAGTTGTTTAAAATATTAAGCATCTTTATTATTTTATAGGTTGAGATCATTTTATAGATAATAAAGAATAAAAATTATGGTAATAATTTAATGCATTATTCTAATATTATTTTTTTACTCATAATGATAGATTTTATTCATTGATGATGGATAGGCTCATAGCAGACACGCCCAATAAGAAAAACGGTCCAAAATTAAGAAAAGTTCAGGTGTGCGTTTAGACGGTCAATGCTAACGTTGACCGTATGGAGTGCCAACTAGGCAGCCAATGCGCTCTCTCAAGACGGTCATCATTTCTGTTGGCCGGAAGCACTGTAGTAGCAGGCTGCGAAAAGATAAAAATCTAATATGGGTCAAGCCCAATTTGGCAGACGTTTCCATACACGATAAGTAACGGTCCATTTCTCTGATTTCATGCCTTTCTTGAAGCCAATTTCCTCTAAAGAAGGCACCAACAGATTCAACGCCCTTCCCATGAGGAAGGCGCCAGATTCTCTCTTCCTGTCTACAATAAGTCTAACGGTAACAAAAGTATAGAAGGAAGGCAAATAATCTGGAGAGTCGTTATCCGCTCAGAAAGGAAATGATCCTAACAAAATGCACCAGTCAAGCCTTCTTGCTTAAGGAAGGCCGCCCAACACGATGTAGGGATTGCGCCTTCTTGGCCAAGGAAGGTCGTCCTCCCCAATATCTATATAACCCCATAGAGTCTCCACTCTGGAGGGATACGAACACAGAGATGAACAAAAGACAACACAGTACTACCACAGAGAAATCCTTGAGCATACTAATATTCATCCCTAAGCAAGCAATCGTTTGCTATGGCGATCCCACTCCAAGCCTTCAGATTCCAGATATTTCACCCACTTCCCAAGATCCATCATTTTAAGCTTCCACGTTTTCAGGACATAACTTTCCACTTGCACCCCGTGAACATTGAGCTGGAAAACTATATTCTCGATGAGTCACGGGAACGTCTCTTACATCTAAAGGCAAACACTTCCATCAACCTCAATCTCTCTCTCTATCTCAATTTACATTTCTATTTACATGCTTATAATTCGAAGGCTTCTTGCTGAATTGAGCGTCTGAGTATTTTCAGGGGGACAACATCCCACCGACATCTGACCTCTTATTTGTTGTAGTGGTGTGCAGGGTCTAAACTTGGTGGACGGAGCCAGATCCAAACGATTAAGTGAATCCGAATCTGTTCGAAATTGGATCCAGGTATGCATCATTGGCGCCGTCTGTGGGAAACGCTTACATGAAGCCAGCTACGTTTCCTAGAAGCCCTTTTCAACCAATACCCCAAGCATATGCTAAACACCGCTAAGATGCTTTAGATATTCTGCTCTTGCCAGGAGCAAGCGCAACAAGATCAGACTTTGCACTGGCGGAGGCCCCGGCACCGGCATCCAGACAGGAGACCAAAGAAAGAAAGTTCTAGCCCAAAGACCCGGAAGGATAACCAATACTTCCGCACCAGAGTCCTCACATGCTCAAAGCCGTGCAAGGCGTGAGGAGCCGGGAACCAGCACTACCCCAGAGGAAAGTCCGGAACGAAGGAACCCTAAATACTCCCGAGTAGAATCTAGACCCCAAGCTCAGGAAGGAGCCTCCCGGGACGTTAGATCTGCCGGTGAAAGGAGCCACCTAGTTGCTAGACAAGCCAGAGAAAGAACGGAGTTGATGACATATCTCAACTTTACAAGATTTGTTAATGTCATTCCAACAAATCCGAGGCTAGAGAAGATATGGAACCGTGTCTTCAAGGATGATGAGCACGCAGCCAATATTGACAGATCTCCCTTCACAGTGAAGATCTTAAAGTCCCATGCCGGCTAAGTTTAAAATGCCAGCCCTTGACTCTTACGATGGTAGAGCTGATCCCATTGATCATCTCGCCCACTTTCGCACCCATTTGGGTCTACAGGGGCTGGAGGACATAGCCATGTGTCGCTACTTCCCGCTCACCTTAAAAGGGGACGCGCACATCTAGTTCCATCATCTCCCCTTGAACTCAATCCGAAGTTTTCAGGAGCTTACGGATCTCTTCTTATCTCAATGCCTCTAACCGCAGGGAGGAAAAGTAGCATTGGCACCTGTTGCACATCAAGCAGAAACATGGGGAGAACCCGCAAAAGTTCCTGGATCGCTTTGTTGTAGAAGCTAGGTGGATCCTTCGACTCACGGAGGAAATGAAACTAGGCAATTTCATCTCGATGCTAGCGCATGGAAAATTCTTCAGGCACCTGGCATACAAGAACTCGCAAACACTTTGAGAAGTGGAATCTATCCCCAGGGCCTACGGGACAGCGGAGGAGGCCAACGAGGCTAAATGTCCCGACCGGACGGAACAGCCTCGCTCTTTCCCACCTGAAGGAAAGAGGAAATATAACGGTGGCGATCACTTCCACCGAAAGCACTACATGATCGGACCACCAGAGCGCAAGGACCATGAGCCCATCAGCCTAATGCCCTTGACTGATACGCGCATAAATATCCCCATGCAGATTCGTGGGGAGAAGTTTCTTAAGTGGCCAAAACCACTTAAGAAGGCGGAGGGAGGAAATCCATCCAAGTACTGTAATTTTCATCGATCTTCCAAACACTCCATAGAGGACTGCAAGACCCTTCAACGGAACATTGAAGAGTTGATCAAATGACCATCTCACTAAGCTCGTTAAGGGCCTTGGTCAGAGCTCTAGTACTATGGGTAGAGAAGGATTGGGTCTTCCCCTCCATGAAACCGGGTTGTGGCAGGAGTGGTCAACATGATCACCACCCGGCCAATCAAGAACTCGGCTGACAACAAGGACCAACAAATTGGGAGGAAGAAACAACGCACTACTAGCACCGTCATTAGTTTTAGTGATAGTGACCTGACATATGTAGTTTTCCCCCATGCAGACCCCCTTGTTATATGTACACTCATTTTCGATGGTAGCGTTGACTACCAGCTGAAACGAGTATTCATTGACAATGAAAGTTCTCACAATTTACTTTATCTCGATGTATTTTTTAAATTTGGTTTAAAAAAGAGTCTATTAAAACCAGCCGAAGACTCATTGTACAGCCTTGACAACTAGCTGGTGCCCATCTAAGGGACGGTCCGATTAGAAGTCACCCTAGGATCGTACCCGAAAATGACAAGTCATACACTTTCCTTCTTGGTAGTCAACATGCCCTCTGTATACAACGTTATACTGGGCCGGCGGTGCCTAACAGCGTTCGAGGCCGTCACTATAATATCACACCTCTAAATAAAATTTCCAACGCTATACGGTGTGGGTGAAGTGATAGGTGACCAAGTCACCGAACAGACATGCTACATGTCCCAAATTGCTCCTAATGACAACACTGGAGCAGCGACTGAACTTGACTATCAAGACGAAATGACTTTGTAACAGGCACAGTCCAGTGAGGCAACCGACCTAATCCCACTGAATCTGGAGGATCCAGAAAAGTGCATACGGATCGGCAACTCACTCACCGGTGCGCAGCGTGAAGAACTGATCACATTCCTACGACGGAACGCTGACATCTTCGCATTGACTCCCACTGACATACCTAGGATTCCGGCTTGGGTAATTGTCCACAAGCTCTGCCTTGACCCGGACCGAAAGTTGGTCACCATCCGAAAAAAAATAAAGAAACTGCTGGATGTCGGATTCATCAGAGAGGTCCAATATCCCGATTGTCTCTCCAGCATAATCCTGGTAAAGAAGAGCAGCGAAAAGTGGAGAATGTGCGTCGATTTTACCGACGTTAACAGAGCATACACAAAGGACAGTTTTCCTTACCTAAGATTGACCTACTAGTAGACTTGACGTCCGGACATGAGCTATTAAGTTTCATGGATGCCTATTCGGGTTATAACCAGATCCAGATGAGTCCGAAGGATGAGGAACATACCTCGTTTATGACGGACCATGGGACTTGCTGCTATAAGGTGATGCCCTTTGGATTGAAGAACGCAGGAGCCACTTACCAACTGCTGATAAACAAAATATTTGAGAAACAAATCAGCCGCAATATGAAAGTCTATGTTGACGACATGCTCGTCAAGAATAGAACCACAGGCGACCATATCCTCGATCTAGTAGAGTCGTTTGGGGTGCTCCGTGAGCATCAAATGAAGCTGAATTCAGCTAAGTGCGTCTTCGGGTTAACCTCGAAAAAATCTGGGTTTCATCACCTCCCAACGAGGGATCAAGGCAAACCTAGAGAAAATCAAGTCTCTCGCGGACATAGCTCCCTACGAAGCATCAAGGATGTCCAATGACTGACTGGATGATTGGTGGCCTTGTCCCACTTCCTAGTGAAGTTTGGTGACAAGTATTAGCCATTCTTTAATGCTCTAAGGGGAACAAAATCAAACGGGGTCCAATGGACGGCAGATTACCAAGCGGCTTGAGAGGTGAAGCAATATCTGGCTAACCCGCAGTTACTAACGTCGCCTAAGGTCAGAGAAGAGCTGTACCTCTACTTGGCAGTGTTAGAGGTGTCCCTTAACTCCGTCCTCGTACACCAGGACTCCACTACCCGATGGTCGATCTACTATGTGAGCAACACACTGACCGGCCCAAAGACGCGCTACCCGCGTACAAAAATGATGGCATTAGCTCTCATATTCTCCGTATGAAAGCTAAGGCCCTACTTTCAGGCACACCGTGTCATAATTCTCACTAACCAACCTCTAAAGTGCATTCTTCAGAAACCTGATGTTTCTGTACGGTTGGTAAAGTGGGCTATCGAATTGGGCGAGTTCGACATCGAGTTTCGACCCAAGCCATCCATAAAGGCACGGCTTTTGGCCGACTTTATTGTTGAGACCACGACCCCGATTCTCAAGACCGGCCGCTCGAGAGAACGCGAAAAGGCTCGAGAATGGGTACTCCACGTAGACGAATCATCTACGGACACAGGCAGTGGAGCGGGGGTGGTCCTCACTACCCCTGATGGGTTTGAGATGAAGTACTCCCTTATACTCGACTTCACGGCCACCAATAATGTTGCCGAATAAGAAGCCCTACTAGCCGGGTTAAGATTAGCAAAAGAGTGCTCAGTGAAACGATTGGCTGTTTACAATCACTCTGAATTAATCATCAACCAGGTTAATGGAAACTTTAAGGCAAGTAACCCACACATGGCCAAATACTTGACCGGGGCAAGGGAGGCCACCCGCAACTTCGACAAGCTAATCCTAGTCCATGTTCCCATAATTGAAAATTGGAAGGCCGATCAGCTGGCAAGAGCAGCGACGGCCAAAAATCCAGAACAGTACTCGAGGAATACGAGGGAGGTCCAGAATGCTCCGGGTATAAAGAAACAGGAAGCAATGAAGATCTACAGGACTGAAAATTGGACAACACCCTACCTGAGGTACCTAGCATACAAAACATTGTCAGAAGACGTAGAAGAGCCATCCATAAAGAGAACCGGTCACACCATAGTCGACGGGTGGTTGTATTATCAAGACTCGACTCTGTACCTTCCAATGCAGGCCCCCAAGAGGTGGATTACGCCTTGAGCGAAGTACACCTTGGGATTTCTCGGATAGCACGTCCTGACACAAATCTAGCATTCAAGATCATGCGGCAAGGCTACTATTGGCCCTCGATGAAAAAGGATGAACTCGAGTTTGTAAAGAAGTGTGAAAGCTGCCAGCTTCACGGCAACCTTCGCCACTAGCCATCCGCTGAGCTGAAATTCCTTCAGGCACTGTCGCCCTTCGCGTAATAGGGGCTCGACATTCTTGGCCCATTTTCCATCACAACCGGACAAAAAAAGTTCATCATAGCAGACATCGGTTACTTCACAAAATTAGTCGAGACCATCCTGGCCTGGTCAATATCATGAACGCTCTTGAGTTCGTTCCGAAATATCATCCAATTTCAAAAGTCATTGTGGTCGACAACGAGACTCACTCGGGAAAACGCTTCACAAGTATTGCACCAGATTATAGCAAATGGAAGAGATCATAAATCAACGCTACTCCATAGGCTTAAGACTAAGTTGGAGGATGTAGGGAGCTCCTAGGTAGATGAGAGCTCGCCGGGTCTTATCGCATAAAACTCCAAAGAAACTAACGCGTGAGACACCCTTCAACCCCTGCTATGGGACTGAAGTGGTGATCCTGGTCAAAATCGGGCTTTCAAGTCTTAGGGTGAAATTTTTTGACCCATAGGGTAACTCTCAAAAGATTCGGGAACACCTAGACTTGCTAGAAGAAGCTCTCGATGTTGCCAGTATGCGGACAGCGGCCTACCAACATCGAATCGCCCGCTACTACAACAAGAAGGTAAAAGCGCGGCAGTTTGACGTCGAGACTTGGTCTTGCAAAGTATCGAGGCCAGGGAAAGTTGGCCAACCAGAACAAGCTCTCCCCGAATTGGGAATGGCCTTTTCTAGCCTCCGTCGTCCTACAAAATGGGGTATACAAGCTCTAGAATCAAGACGGAAAGTTGGTCCCATGAACGTAGAACGCGATCCACCTCAAGCGCTACTTCCAATAAGGACCCAGGTAGGTATTCTGCATAATTGCATGTAATCATTTGTGTGCACGATTCAATTAGTAAAACAAGAATTCCGTTTAGCATGTTGTGTTTCTTTAGTGTGCATATATGTATGTGATTCGTGTTGCAGGTTCAAATGACCTAGGCTGTCCCTAAGTCGGGATGGTCTTCACCCTCTCGTTACTAAACCCTGGTCATCCAAGCGGCCCATGAGTGGTCGTATCTAAATCCTCGTCATCCAGGCTACCCATGAGGGGTCGTATATAAACCCTGGTCATCCAGACGGCTCATGAGTAGTCGTATATAAACTCTGAACCATCCAGCGACCCATAAGTGATCGTATCTAAATCTGGTCATCCAAGCTGCCCCATTAGCGGTCAAAAAATCTTAGGGAGCTAACACAGCAACGCGACAACCTCCTTCACAAGGAGATAGAGTGATCAGTCAATGAAGGTCGACCTGAGCAAAACGCTCCACCAAAGCTGGCCGCCCAAGTTTGCGCCTTGGCAGCGCCACAAAGCTTTGCTTGCAGGCGAATACTAGGCCGGCTTAACACAAGTAACGGCTTAGAAAACGCACCCAAGGACTCCACTCCTTTGGAAATGCCATGAACGCCCAAAATCAAGGCGGCGGCCAACTCACAGAAATCCTGCCCAATTGGCCGCCAAGAACAGCAAAGAAACAAAATACAAAAAGCAACAGTAAAAAAAGTAAGAACATGCGACATGCACAAAGCTGTTCATATTATTGCCTATGGTAAAATATATTTACATAATTGAACCAAAAAAAACTGCGATCACCAAAAACTAGGGCGCAATGGTGGCCATCGTCTGTCCAATGGCTCCCCCACGAGGCTGTCGCGACGCTGCGCTGATCGGTTTGACAAGTTGATGAGATTCACGGGGAATTCAGGATCAACCAGCCGCATAATAGGCCGACTAATGTTGATCCCTTCCCACAACCGAGACAGCATCATGTCCGTGACCTCGTGGGAATGAATGCATATGTTTAGGTCATTCTCTAGGGCGGCCATCTACCCTATGAGCTGATCGAGACGGCCCTTAACCCCCTCGTTTTCCTCCTTCAGACGTACGTTCTCCGCTTTCAGGCTCTCGTTCTTTGCCTTCATACCTACCAAGACAAACTCCAGGGCAGCCGCGTCCTCTCGATGCTCTGCCCCCAGAGCCTCCAGCTTAGAATCGAGCCAAGCGATCTCCATGTCCCTATTGGAGATCAACCGGTCTCTCTGCCTAAGCACCTTGGCGACTGTGCCCGTGACCTTATCAACCTGCACACAAAAAAAAGTTAGAAAAGATAAACTTAAAGATAAGGCGGGCAACAGAATTTGTACCATTCAAATTCTTTGTGTTGGCCTGTTTGGCCTAGCGCCCAGGCCTAGCGCCAAAGGCGATGAGCAACAAACGGGGCTCTTGTGGGTAGGGCTGGCGGCGACCTCCGCCAAGAACTCCTCCAATGGTTTCTCTGAAGTATCCTCTATCCTGGCTGACTCCTCGGAAACAGTGGGAGGCTCCAAAATCGACTTCTGCTACTCAGTCGGCAGTTCCACAGCAGGTGATTCAACGGATAGCTCCTGCGGCCCAAGCGCTCCGATAGATGGATCCGGAGTCAACCCCGCCAGCACAAGCTGTGCGAGAACAACGCCCCCGCTCGCCCTTGCATTCAACCTGGCTTCATAGGCCTCTAAAGTCGGCTCTGCTTCAATCTCGAAAGCGGCGCCTACACCCGCAAAATGCCCAGTGGAGAGATAGTCTGGTCCAAAGAACGACAAAGAAAGTGCCACCGAGGCTGCCCACTTTTGCCTTGGACTAGGGGGACCGGCATCAAACGGGCGAGGGTCAATGATAAAGCCCTTTTTCCTCTTCTTCCCCTGTTGGACTTCTGGCAGTGGGATTTTGAATTTCTGGATGGGAGAGGGAGGCCCCCACTAGGCCTTCTTGGCCTCAACACGGGAGACCAAGTGGTCTCTCCGGAAATCTCCAAGGTTATCCACGATGAGCTTGACCAATCAAGACAACGATGCCGTCTCAACCTCCGAAACCATCCCCGTATACACATCAGGCACCTGGCCCCACTCCCTGGGCAAGGGCCCGAACTCACCCACACTAATAAAGAAGAACCGGTTCTTCTAATTCTTCAGGTAGTCGTATATGACGGTACTTATCTTAAGATCGCTGCGTGGGAATAGAGAAATCCACTATGCTCCCTCGTTAAGCTTGAAGAGCCCTCTAACCAACGACATCGTCAACAGCCTCGAGTGTTAACGGATGACTATGCAGAGGGAACACAGATATCTGATGGCGTTGGCATGGAACAAAGCAATGGGGACCCGAAGGCTCGAAAAATCGACATTAACTAGTCAGGAATTGGAAGACAGAGCCCACTCCTCAAATGAGCTTCGTATACGGTCACAAAGCCCGTAGGGGCAGGAAATGTTACGAACCCGAACCAAGCAGGTCAATTTAAATAATTGACTATAATTTCTAAAATCTAAAATCCCAATTAATTTTAAAACAAATAATACCAAGTCCCAAAATTCGGGTGTGACAAACCAAAATATACACTCAACAAATTTAAAATGGCACAAGACCTCATTGAACAATAGTTCTCCGTACGACCTGCTCTACAATCATCGTAAGGCATAATAATCCGCTCAAAATCAAATATAGACAAATATTCAATTATTCCCAACATATAACAATAAGCCTATATCCTATGAATTCCATAATCCAAATGCATCAAATATCAATGCAAACCATAATAAAATGAAACCTCAATATCGCTGTTCTTCTGTCAATCCGAACCTTCTACTCGAAGGGACAAAACAAAAAAATGAGCCAATGCCCAGGTATCATATTTACTCAAAATGAGTCGAATAAATGCAATGGATGAAAATCATTCAAATTCCAAGAGAAATCCAAATCGCCGATAAAACAAATCAACCGAAATCAAGATCAAATTTCAAAATTCAATGGTATTCCCTCAAATCAAATATCCAAGTCCAAACAAATATCCAAATTTCCAAAATAGTCCTCGTGTGATATATATATATACATATATATAATCAAAACCGATGTGATCCGACCAATTCCAAAATCGATGTCGATCCAAGTCCAAATCCGAGTCCAATGCCCGATCGAAGTAATCCGAGCAGCCGGGCTAAGTTCAGTCCGAATCCAAATCAATGCTCGATCGGCTTGTGATTCGGCGAGAATCCGATAGCGGATGATCAATAACGTCTTGGAATCTGGCCCACCGCGACAGATATTCCAAAGGTTCGGATCAAAACATATATTCAAAATCGTTGTAGAGACATACCAAGCCCAATTATAGGCAAAAATCGGCGAATCTTAAATCCAAGTCCAAAATCCATATCCAAATCAAAATCCAATACCAATTGATGCAAAAATACAAATTATGCACCGAATTTGGGTTATCATTATTTAAAGACTAGTTTGAGGAAGGGTTACACATAATCCCGGTAACCTTAGGCCAAAATCCATGTATTATGTACCCATAGATAAGGTTGCTCACTATATTTTGCCACCAGCTTTGGTGCATTCCAAGATATATTAGCCGTCAATATATTCTAAGGTCAAATCAAATTGTCTTGGGAAGGGTCACTACTCCAAGCCTTTCCCGTGGAAAGGGATTTCAAATAAATCTCCCGTTGGGAGCTGGCCAAAGTGTCCAATTTTCAAATCCTGTAGTTGACACAACTCGTACGTGCATGTGAAAATGCACGGCCAATGCAAATTTTGTGTACATTTTTATATAAATATATTAAAAAAAATATATACAGTGTCCAATAAATTATTCGGACTTTCAGAAAATTAATAAACTCTCTAAAATCATAAAACCCAATCCAACAATCACCAAAATATTCAATGAACTACACATGCATGTCTAGAATAATTAAATGGGTGTACCAAAATTCATGCATGTTAATAAAAATCCAAACAATATCCAAAATATGCGGAAAGAGGGGTTTATGAGATCTTTGGACCTCATACTTGGCAAGATTCAAGAAAGGATGTCCCGAAGTGCTCCAATCGAGCCTTTCTCTCTCTCTCACTTCCTCTCTCTCACCTCACAAGATGCCCCATCATGCGCTTGATTGCCGCCGGCTTCACCACCACGCGCGCTCATCTAGCCGTCACCGCCCTCCCGCACCACCCGCCCAAGAACTCCTCCTCCTCTCTCGCTCAGCACGCTCTCTCTCTCTCGCAACCACCACGCAAACCCACGGCTGTCCACAAGGCCAACACCCGACGGATTCTTCCCTTCTCTTCCTCTCTCTTCTCCTTTTCCTTCTTCCGCCGCCAAAACCCTAACCCCTTTTTCTTCCCCATTTCTCTCTCCCGATCCCCAATCCTTATCCATCTTTTTGTTCTTTTCCAATTATATATATATAATAATAATATTATATATAAATACAATATATATATTCCATTTTAATTTTCTTTATTCCAAAATCCAAATCGATATTGGAGAACATGCGAACCGACCCAAATATCCTCCAAAGATTTTTCAATATTTAATAAATTTTATCACGTCCAATTTGCCCAAAATTATAATTAATATTAAATTAATCAACAAAGATCCAATATTACATTCTCCTCCTTAAAAAATTTTGGCCTCGGCTCAATCACCTCAAATATCATATAATGAGGATATTCTTTCAATGTCATCTTCGCTCTTCTCGGACCACTTCCTCGATTGAGTGATTCATCCAAAATCGATCCTCAATAGAGATCATTTCTATTCCAAAATCCAAATTGAAACTTTAGCACAACACAAATTCTCGATCGATCGACGATTGATCAAGTTGAATGATCATTCACATATTTCTCATACAAATCACGGACAAATCATATCCAAAGATCAAATAAGATAAGGTCAATATCAGGACCACCTCTAATCTATCAACACTTGGAAGATTTTGAATCTTATCTTCAAATAATCCGAGACCTCCAAGTCAAAATTCTTCTCTTCAAGGTGCTTCCATAAACATCGACCATCCACATCGAACTTCAAATCGGACAGGAAGTGTCAAATCATATCTTGTGACAAATAGCAAAAGTTTATATACTTCGCTTACTAGATTGATTATCCATCTCCAATCAAAATTGGAAGCGGAATATTTTACAATCTTCTCATCTCGACAACATGCCAACAACGAATCTCGGCGGCGACATCCTCGATCTGGAAAAGAGCTAACCCATCAACTCATCCATCATCGTCCAAATTACTACCACGATCTTCTAGTCATTCTCCAAATCTCGAGGCTTCTTCTTACGCTCATTGCATCTTTAGGCACGGATATACCTTCCACACCACAACCTCACGCTTTATATTTTGTCTCAGAACCTTGACAAAATCAACTTGCCATCAAATTCTCTCCACTCTCTCGATGAAAAATCTTGACGTTCCCATCGAACTTAGACAAATCCAAACTCAATCACAATTACAGATGACCTCATTTGCTCTTTAGCTCCTATTCAATCATTTCAAATCACCGAGACTCTAATGAGAGAATTCTTGCAAACATGCTTCCTCTAGAACGTGTAATGGAGAAAACACTTTGCCCATGTTTGTGATTGTGCCTTAATCACTTTCAACTTTAATGTAGCTCATCCAAAAGGGCTTCAAAAAAAGATTCTCCAGAAAAAATTTCGATAAACTTAAAGATAAAGAGAAAATTCTTAGACAAGTCTTCCCATTGGTATCTTCGACATAGCACTTCATCCAAAAATCCTCCAAAAGTGTTGTCGCGGCTTTCGACTTTGGAACATCACCGATCCTCATAAGAACTTCTCCCATAAATAGAATCTTAGCTCAAATCCAATGCGATAATAAGGAAAGAAAATCCATCAAATCCTCATGCTGGCATTCTTGCCACGACACCTTCATGCAAAATCCTCTAGATTGCGCCGCATCCCAAACTTTTTCTTGGATTAAACGCCCGAACTCCTCCAAACATATCTAAATCTTTTTGAAGCATTACCGCTAGTAATCCTTCTAATCCATCAAGAATCGGCGACTCTCGGATAATCTATTCTTCAATTACGAGGCTCACTTTATTTGAATCGACTCACTTATTCCAAGGTGCCACAACACGAAATCTTGAGAAACTTTTCACAAATCTCCCATCACAATCAACTAAATCCAAGAAACTCCAAACTCCCGCGACCTCAAATGGTCTTTTCAAATTCGTCACTATTTCTACCTTCTTCGAATCTCCAAATGTCACATTCTTGAAATCTCCAAAGTCACTTTCCAATCGGTTCTCATATTTCTCAATATTATTCAAACAAATGAAAAAATCATTGATACAAATGCAAAACCCAAATACGATCGTCTCACCAAATCTATAAAGACATTAAAATATTTGACCTGACCAAAGCACAATCAAAATTTATAATGGCCACACATTGACTAAGATGTCTTATACACATACTCCCATCAAACCTCGATCTCGAGCAGCAATCTTAGAGAAAACCCAAATTTCTTCATATCCAAGATCCATGAAAATTGATACATATCACCTTCAAATAATCCAAACATAGATGTATCAATCCAATTTCATTCGAGAACATTAAAGTTCTACGCCAAGACACTTGGCCCAAAAGAATGATCAAAACAAATTCTACAATTGTTGTCTCACTTTTGCCTTGGACTACCCCATATGGAGCCTTGAAATAGCATCAACAAATCGGGCACAACACCAGCCAAAACTTGATCTTCGATCCAAGAAAAACCCTTTTTATCTTCAAACTTGCTGATCCCTATCTTCAAGGGTCACGACTTCCCGGACCATATGCCGGTGGGATTTTAAAAATAACCTTTAGGCCTTCTTCGAGAACTCTAAGGATCCATAACCCAAAAAATGCAAAATGGCCTAGTCTTCTACGATCGAGGATCCACACTTCATGGGCCATACCAAATGTGGAGCCATCCATCTTCTATCAGACATCTCATCTCTTTTAGCTTGTCATCTCAATTATCCACCATTCGAGTCTTGACTCCAATGCTCAAGATTTCTTAAGGCGATTCTCTTGGAGCTCTCAGGCTTGATCAACGAGGATATGATCTCCTCATCAACCATCCGATACACATAACTTCCGGGGCAATCTTGAAGTCATCAACTAGTATCATGCACAAATCTTTCAAATTCTTCAACCTCTCCCCAGCATTGCTTTAGGAGATCAAACCCGAACTCTTTGTCCTTGATTCTTAATAAAGGGGCGACTATCCACCCGATCAAGCGGCGAGTGAAATAGACAATCTTGTTTTCTCTTGCTCCATTTTAGACTTCTACACGAGTCAAGACTTGCACTTCATCGTAATCTTCTAGTAAGGAGAAACAAGTTGATTCGACTTATCTTCATCTTCAGATCAATCTTGAAGAATTTTCATTCATCTCCACTTTCACCGCTAACCTAGAACAAAAATCTCCTTCTACTCCACGAGATTTCAACTCCTCGATTTTAGACCCTCAATGATTAAATTACAAATTCCAAGAACTCTCTAACATATTTGACAAACAAAATTCAATTCATTGAAATCATACATTACGTCATCATCATCGATTATCATCATTCCAATCCAAACCCAAACTCCTACGATTCGACCTTCCTATCGATTCAAACCAAAATCTTCACAACTCAAATTTTCTATTATGGAACAAAGGTGATACTTATTATATCCAAATATTCACCCAATTATTTATCTAAAATTGAAAGTACCTCTCCTTATGACATTTCTCGATACCACTTTTTGTCATTAGCCCCAACTAAGCAAGGTCAATTTAAATAATTGACTATAATTTCTAAAATCTAAAATCCCAATTAATTTTAAAACCAATAATACCAAGTCCCAAAAAGCCCCGACAAACTAAAATATACACTCAACAAATTTAAAATCCTCACAGGACCTCATTGAACAATTCCGGCAAAATAAATACAATCTCTCTGATATCATCGTAAGGAGGTAATAATCCGACTCAAAAATCAAAATCAAACATAATAAATATTCAATTATTCCCAACATATAACAATAAGTTATATCTCAAATTCCATAATGGAAATGCATCAAATATCAATGCAAACCATAATAAACAGAACTCTACTAAATCGACGAATATCGAGATCATGGCCATGGTCGAAGACCTTCTACTACTGAAGGGACAAAATGAGCTAATGAGTTTTTGTATTTCTCAAAATGAGTCAATAAATAAGGAAGGGATGAAAATCCAATCAAATTCCAAGAAATCCAAATCGCCGATAAAACGAATCCAAACCGAAATCCAAGAAAATTCAAAGTCAAAGTCGAGCAAATATCCAAGTCCAAACAAATATCCAAATTTCCAAAATAGTCCAAAATGAACATACATATATATAATCAAAACCGAGGTGATCCGAACCAATTCCAAAATCATGTCGATCCAAGTCCAAATCCGCTCCAATGCCCGATCACCAGATCCAAAAGGAGCCGAGTCCAAGTCCGAATCAAATCAATGCCTCGATCTTCTAGCTGATTAAATACCGATAGCCGGATGATCCAATAGTGTACTACATAAAAGACATCGGTTGGATCAAAACATATATTCAAAATCGTTGGCAGAGACATACCAAGCCCAATTATAGGCAAAAATCGCTTAAATCCAAGTCCAAAATCCATATCCAAATCAAAATCCAATACCAATTGATGCAAAAATACAAATTATGCACGAATTTGGGTTATCATTATTTAAAGACTAGTTTGAGGAAGGGTTACACATAATCCGTAACCTTAGGCCAAAATCCATATTTGTACCCATAGATAAGGTTGCTCACTATATTTTGCCACCTCTTTGGGGTGCATTCCTCAGCATCGGATATATTAGCATCCAATATATTCTAAGGTCACATCAAATTGTCCAAATGGGAAGGGTCACTACTCCAAGCCTTTCATCCCCAATAAATCTCCCGTCATGAACAAATCCAAATGTAGTGACCACAACCCGAACGTGCCGTGAAAATGCCACCAATGCAAATTTCGTGTACATTTTTATATAAATATATTAATATAAAAATATACAAAGATCCAATAAATTATTCGATTTTAGAAAATTAATAAACTCCAAAATCATAAAATCCCAATCACCAAAATATTCCGTGAACTACACATGCGGTTTCATGCATGCTAGTAAAAATTCAAATAATATCCAAAATATGTGGAAATTAAATTTGACCAAAGGGGGTTTGTATTGCACTGGACCTCATGGTTTGGCGATCCCAGAAGAAAGGATGTCCCGTGCTCCAATCGAGCCTTTCTCTCTCTCTCTACGCGCGTCCTCTCTCCTCACCTCCCGCAGCCCCATCACGTCTCTTCATCAACATTTCCACCAAGGCGCCCCGCTCGGCCTCCCAGCACCACCCGGCCGGCACCGGCGTCGATTTGCGGCCGTCGTCTCCTCTCTCTCGCAGCCGCTCTCTCTCTCTCTCGCGGCTTCGGCCAAAACCCACCGGCCATAAAGCCAACACCAGCCGCCGATTCTTCCTTCTCTTCCTCTCTCTTCTCCTTTTCCTTCTTCCGCCGCCTGAAACCCTAACCCCTTTTTCTTCCCCATTTCTCTCTCCCCGATCCCCAATCCTTATCCATCTTTTTGTTCTTTTCCAATTATATATATATAATAATATTATTATTATATATTATATATATATTCCATTTTAATTTTCTTTTATTCCAAAATCCAAATCGATATTCGGACAACAACACGCAAAGAAGGCATCAACAAATACAAATATCCTCCAAAGATTTTTCAATATTTAATAAATTTTATCACGTCCAATTTGCCCAAAATTATAATTAATATTAAATTAATACGAACAAAGATCCGAGATATTACAGGAAATCCCTCCCGTCCTTCCCAGGAACACAGAAAGCAATCTCCTGTGGGATATTGCACTCTATGTACAATACTTTCATGTCGTTATCTCTCAAGACGGAGCGAGGCGAAGAAGACAAATAAATTTGGAGGTTTTGTTTTCTACGATTAAGAAGGCGTAGGAAAATTCAAAAGAAAAAACCGCGACTTAAAGGCCAAATGAACCAAAACATGCCTCAAAACCATGCCTTCTTGCTTAAAAAGGAGCCGTTGAATCGGAGGCCATCATGAACACGTCTGAGGGATCACGCGTCTTCTTCCGCAAAGATTTGATCAATAAACCGTTATTATTTTAGAAATATTCGAGGCTCCTCTTGATAATGACTCACGTTTACACGTCATAAAGAGTTTCCACTGTAGGCGAATCCAGGGGGGGGCATGAACACGAGAGATAAACAAAAGACAACCGGAGTCTTGGCAGTACTACCATAGAAAAATCGTTGAGCATACTAACATAAAAACTCATCCTAAGCGTTTAAGCAATCGCTTCCACCTAATTTCACGCATTCTTAAAGCCATCTCCAAAGCCTTCAAAAATTCGACGCCTTCCTACTTCATGCACCTGATTCTCTTCCTACCTACAATGGACTTTAACGGTAACAAAAATAAGGTCCAAATTTTTAAGTTTTCACGATTGATCCTAGTAGAATGCACAGTCAATATTCTTGCTTAGGGCCCCACTTGCTCCCCATGAACATTGGCCAAAAAGGTTATCCTCTCGGCCATAGTCACGAGGGACGTCTCTTCTGAACAAAAGACAACATAGTAAAAGCAAACTAACACTCATCTTTCAATTGCTTACTCAATCTCCCACTCCAAGCTTTATCTCAATTCACATTTCTATTTACCTTTTAAGTTTTCACGATTTGGATATAGCTTGAGACTTGCTCCCCGAACATTGAGCTAAAAATTATACTCTCGATGAGTTACGGAACGTTTTCTTACATCTAAAGGCAAATACTTCCACCAACCTCAATCTCGCTCTCTATCTCAATTTACATTTCTATTTACTCTTATTTGTTGTAGTGGTGTGTATGGTTATTTGTTGTAGTGGTGTGTATGGTTCAGACTCGGTTGAATAAACCGGATCCAAACGATCACGTAAATTCGAATCTGTTCAAAGTCAGATCCAAATACGGATCAATTGAGATAATATAAAATTTTAATATTTAAAAGCATTGTGATAATATAGCAGATGAATTTTCTATATTTCTCAAATCTTGGTCTAAAACTAAAATATAAAAAAAGTATAATTAACTTTTGTTTATTCTTGACTTAACATCAACGTAGTTGATAAATTACTGATTTGGTGGTTTGAATTCGTCTTATGATATCATCTTTACATTATTATAAATTTTAAATTAAAAGCACAAGTAATTTTTCAAAAAGTCATCGATCTACTAAAGTATAATAATTGTAGAATTAATATAATAATATGAAATTTTAAATATATATTATTTTTTTATGTTAGTAGACTAATAGTAGATTCCGGATTAAAAAATGTTTTATCTCTTATAAAAATAAAAAAATTATTTTTATCTTAATTATTAATTTTTAGATAAATAATTATAACTTTATTATTATAAATTAATAAATTTTTAATTTTTTAAAAATAACTAAATTATAATTATTTATTAAAAATAAATAATTAAATTATGAAAAAACGAGCTTCTTTTTATTAAGCATTTCCAAATCCAGAAAATTCCACTCCGGGGACCTATTTTCTACGATTGTGGGTCCTGTAAGACAGTGGGAGAGTCAACAATGGGCTTCAATGACCTAATTATCTAACTATTTATTAGTTTTTGAAAATCATGGAATTAAGTGGAGAAGCACGGAGGGGGTTTGGGGTGTGTGGAAAAGACCGTCTTTTCTCGCCATTTTAATCGTCGGATGTAAAAATTCGGCCAGTCGCGTATTTTAAATGGATAATATAACGTGAACCGTTCAATTTTAAATTTAATTATTCAAAACACGTAACCGTCGAATTTTACATCCGATAACCCATATTAAGAGAAGGACGCCCAATCCAAGAAACACTGTTCATCCGGAACAATTGATCACTTCATTTATAATTTAAAAAAATATTTGTGAATATTTTTAAAATATTTTAACAAAGATAGATAATTAAAACCATATGTTATTCAATAATATATTTAAAATATTTATTAACATAGCCCAATAATATAATATAGCTATTCTCAGGATTTTATTATTTATGCATTTGAATTGATGGGATTTGAGGAAATAGTGTAGGGATTTAGTTTTTCTAAAAATATAAAATAATATTTTTTTAATTTTTAAAAAATACTGAAATATCAAATATTAATATTGTTAAAAAATAACGAAAAACAATATACCGAAATTTTGAAATTTATTTATATAAATTAAAGTTTTAGTCTTTACATCATTATCATATCATTCAAATCTTAAGGAAATAATAATAAGGTATTTTGTCAAAAACAATACAATAATTTTTTTATTTAATTTTATAAAAATTATTTATTATTTATTGTGACTCAATTATTTTTAAAAAAATTAATCATTTTTTTATCAAGTTAGTAAAAAATAAATAAAACTATTTTAATTTATTGAATTTGAAAACAAAAATTAAAAGGCTATTGACTACACTAAACAAAATCATGGATCTGTCACTAATAAACAGTGTCTTATTCTTTGGAATTATGATTACAAATATAAAGACTCCATCATTTTTTGCAGATTTCTTTTTCATATTATTTATTACCATTTATTGTGTTAATTTTATAGTTTAAATTTATTTAAATTAAATTAAATTAAATCATCACTTAAGTCAAAATATCCATAGTGTCAATGTAGGAGACCATTTGATCTAGAAGGTTTATTCATTTTACGATATTAACATATTAGTTTAAAAAAGTATTTATATAATTTATTATATTATTGATGTGTATTTAAATTTAAATTATTAAATGAATTATAGGCCACCTTATTCGAAAATCCAATTGAAAATGAATCTGATTTTCGTTATTTTAAATTTAAATTTTATACACCACAACTAACAAATAAAATATAAAAAGAATATGAAACTCACCCTCTGATATATTTTTCGACATTCAAATTAATAATTTTATCAATTGGTTAATAAAGATATAAGAGAAATAATGTAAAAATGTGAGTAAAATGGGGACTGTGTATTTAATAAATGATTTAGTTTCGATGAATGTATTCGAATAAATGAATGACTTTTAGGTGTTACACCTGTAGAAAGAATGACTTTTAGAGAGATACACTTATATGTTTGAGTGGCTTTTGTTTGTCTGAGCATTTGTCTATCTAAATATTCTTCTGATTCAAGGTCCCATTTCCTTGTGGAAGAAATGTTGTATTTATAGTATAAGTGCTAGGTCGGCCGTACTTAGGCATTATGGCTCTATAATTATGAAAACGTTACACGTGTAACTACTACTTACGTTCAATGCCTCAATAATTAGAAGGGTATTACTTTTATAACCGCCGTCTGCACTTAATTGGTTAGCTGTCACGGTTTTTAATCATTGATTTATAGTGGTAATCGCGAGTAATGGTCTATTATTTATCCATAAGTGCCCATTTATTTTTGGACAATTACGTGTCAAACCATTTGGATCAAACACCGCACATTCTGGATCTTGTGCCTAGAGGGTTTGCTATTAGACTACCGCTATTTGGAGCTTTCTTCCTTTTACAAACTGAGTTCTGAGCCGACCCATATAGTGACCGTATCATCAGCTATATATAAAAGTTAAAATAAATAAGTAATAGTATTAATATAATAATATATGTGTCAAATAATATAATATAAAAATTTACTTAAAATAATATATTTTATTGATAATAAATAAGAATATTTAATATTCAAATGATACTAAAATATTAAAAAAATTAATTATTCAAGAATATTTTATAAAAAATTGATTAAAAAGTATAGTAAAAATAAGAGTGACAATATATATATATCATGGTTTAGGTTGATTTGGTTTAAGTTTTTTTAAATTAGAACCAAATGAAAAATAGTTTCTGAATAAAAAATCAAATCATACAAAAATTATATATTATTGGGCCCTATATAATATATATATATATATATATATATATATATAATATATATATATATGTGAATGGTTTGAGATTAGTTTATTGGGCCCTAGTAAAAGGGTATTTAATCTAAATTATGGGCCTTTTAAATACCTTTTAATTCGTTTGTACAATATTTACCTTAAAATTTTAGCATATAGTTCTTGAATTGCTCCATTAGCAATAGCCAAGCTATATTAATATTTAATTTGAGATAATTTTATTCTATGCCTATAAAACTATATTAACTTTACTTGTTAAAATGGTTGCAAGATGAAATAAGGAAAATTAAAAGAAAAAAATAATCTAAGTTAGTAAAATATATATTTTTTAAAATAAATTTAGATGACTTGGACATGGTCAATATGTCACATTATTATTTTTTTAGGCTAATAGTTACTACGGCACATTATAAATTTTTAACCTAAGTCAGTTTGACAGTTGAATAATTTGGTAGAAATTCTTAAATATATCAAAAAAAAAGAAATATTCTAATTTTATAAATAATTAACAATAAAATTATATCAAATTAGATACCAAAATAATTTGCCTTAGGTTAAAGAGGTAAGAATAATTTTCATAATTTTGAGAGTTTTTTGGAAAGCAATTTTGTGATGGCATAAGGGTGTTTTTTTTTTTTCATAAAAAAATATATTTTAAAAAAGTCATCGTTCATAATTTTTTTTTCAAAAATACATTATACATATTTTATAAAACTATATTAAAACTTATTTTAATATCAGATGTATTTTAACTATCAGATAATATATTAAAAAATATATTTTAAATAAAAATAAAAATATATTTTAAAAATAATGTTTAAAATTAGTTAAATAAAAATAATTTTATACTATAACAAATCCCGTATATAAATGTCCTATTTTATCGAGGTTATATCTTATATGCAGAGTGGTTTTTTTTATCATATATTAAAAATTAATTATTAAAAATAAAAAATTTTCAGATAAAATATTTTAAAATTAATTTTATACTCTAATATTATGAAACGGGACTTACTATGGAAAGTCGAATTGATGTACTCCTGTAGCCTTCCTATAGTGCACCAAGAGGGTTTGTAATTGTAATTATTATTATATATATATATATATATATATATATATATGATCTATTTTAAATTATATTAATTTAATAAATATTATTTGTAACACATGGATTGTAAATTAATTATAAATAAATTAAATTAAATAGTATTAAATTTTCTATGACGGATTACGTACAATTTTTATTCTAAAAATAGAATTTATATAAAAGAATAAATAAATAAATAAATAGATTAAAATAATTATGGAAATTAATTCAAAGAATAAAATATAAATAAAAATTATTTATTAAAATTTAATCCAACCAAAACTCACCGGAGACAGCGCACGGCGTCGGAACCGATGTGGATATGGAGGCGGCATCGACGGCTGCGATGGGCGGTGGAGAAATGGGACCCGTTGACAGCACAGCGGATGCTATACAACGCAACCGCTAAAGTACACAGCCATCGCTGTAAACTACGGGGTGACAGCTGGCTGAAGCCCCACGCACCAATAAAGCCAGCTGTTCTCAGCCAATCAAATAATTTACAAAAAAAAGAAGAAAAATAAATACAACATATTCCCAATTATTTTAATATTTAAATTGTTAAAAAAAATTAGTATTTTTTTTTTTTACATATTATCTCTTCTATTTTCACACAATAAATTTGGTAAAATATAAAATTTCCAAAAATAAAACAGTTGTGTGTCGACAAATTCCTCGTCCTTATAACTTATTGCCCCGTTCTTAATTATTGAGGGGTACCACCTCCCAGATAGATAAATATATATATTTATTTTAAAAAAATAATTATAATTTAATTATTTTAAAATTATTAAATTTAACTAATTTTTAAAATTCTTAAATAATTAAATTATAATTACATATTTAAATTAAACTATTAAAGTATATAAATAAATATTTATATATCTATAAAACCATAAAACTCACCAAGAGAGTCCATAAACTATAAACCGATTGTTTTACCCCCAAAAAAAAAAAAAATTCAAAACTTTTTAAAATATAGCTGAAACTTGACAAGTTTATGGTTAGAGAAATTTTACCATGAATTAATAATTTTAAATAAAAAATAGTTTTTTTTATAAAATAAACAAATTATAATAGAATGATTGAAAATTTTATAATTACTTTTAACAATGTATTATCAATTAAAAAAATTATCTACTTTTTTAAAAATAAAAATACATAAAAAGTAGAGGATATTAAAATTATGAGAGTACTTACTTTATTGTAAAAAAGACATTTGAAAATAAAATTTATTACGTTCCACGAATTCATATTGTCCTATAAATTAAGAGGTTACGAATCAGATCTTTATCCTGAGTTGATCTGATACGAATCTGATCTGTATAACCTCCAACCTGAATCTTATACAATGTAACTGAAAACGAAATGTTAGAGGACGGTAAAAATTATCCCTACTATATATCCTCCAACACTTAGATCAGAAATCTTTTTAACAATATAAAAAGATATATTGATGATATATGTAAGATGAATTAAAGCGTTTGGATGTGTCCAATTGATAGGCAACTCGAAGTGTCGATTGAGGACGTATTAGATGTCTTTCCCTGTTGAGGGCGTCTTAAAAAGACAAAAATATCTTTGAAAAATAAGATCTTATTATAAATTATGCAGTATTTGTCTAAGTATTGATGAGGTGTTCTAGAGGATGATAGGGTACTTGAATAAAAGATCTCCTTAAGGGTAAGCCTTTACTTGGATGGATTTCTAAAAGATTAGACTATTTGATAGGATAGATGACTTTTAGAATAACTGGAAGACAAGGCCTTTATAAATGAGAGAGAGATCTCTTGAATGGGGTTAAACCTCCTGGCCTTCTTATGTGAGGCATTCTAGACAAAGGGTAAGGCCTTTTGGAAAGGCTAGATTGTAGAATCAGTAGATGGTAGAGTCTCCTTTTTGGATTCTCCTTCTATCCTCCGCCTTTCTTTTATGAATTCTCCCTCTCGTCCGCCTCTCTTTTCTAGATTTTCTTCTCTCCTCCGCTTCTCTTTTATGGATTCTCCTCTTCTTTCATGGGAATAAAGGAGTATTTATAGAGATGAAGGCCGGTTAGATTATATTTATCCTGCGACAGCTGTTCATGAACAGAATAAGATGAAACAGCTATATTACTATGACCATGGTTATGGAAGGTTGCTTCCATGTGGGAGAAGTGGATGGTTATTTTGTAGAAATTTATTCAATCAGTTATGATAAGTTGTATGGTATATGGGCTCGCTTTTTGGACCAAAATTATTGAGCTGCTTGGCCATCGTTAGACCGAATCAGTAAGGGTTGCTGTTGGGGTCTGCTTGAGTGTTTCCTGGACTTCCAATTATACTGAATTTTATTAAACATTTACTTCATTTGTGGACCTTCTTCCTGGTTTGGATTTATCAAACCCATTAAAATTTTTAAATTGTATCTATTTTAGAAAATTTATTTATATCTCTTTATATTAATTACCAATTTAAGAATCAATAGTTAAAATTTAATTGTTTTAAAGTGGATAATTTATTAACATTGCCAAATTACAACCATTTCTTATTTAGACAATTTTAACTATTAATTTTACTTTTTAAATTATTTAACTTTTTATTTATAAGACAAATAGTAACCAATAAAAAAGAAAAATTAAATTCATAACAAATATGGATTCAAAAAGATTAAAATTTAACTGTAATAACATTATTGTTCTTAATATAAGTTGATAATTGAATATTTAAAAACTAATAGATTATTATATGAAAATTATAATTCTTTTAAATGTGGAGATGCATATGAGAAAGGAAGGTAGACTGATTTTTCATATTTCATTTATTCATATTTATGGTTAAATGAATTAATATTATAATTATTTAAAGTTAATATAGTAGGCCAACATTATTGCAAGAGATATAAAAGATTCAGGTTCCGTTTCATTGTACTTAGAATTTAATATTAAAATTTTAATTTCATGCCTAATTTAGATTTTATTATTTGGTATCAAACCAAATTTAAATTCTAATTTTATATTTTAATTTATTAAAATTAAAAAATAATATAAAATATTTTTTAAATAATTTTTAGGATAGTGTAAAAAAATATGAATTAAATATAATAAAATTAAATAATATAAAATTTATTGAATAAAATATTTTTCATTGGGTAGGTTTGACAATTTTATATTTTATATTAAACTATTTATTTATTTTATTTTCATTTGTAAAATAAAAAAGTAATTATATATTAATTTTATTTTTATCTTGAAATTATAGTTTTTATATAATTTAAATTATAAAATTTAAAATTGAGAATTACAAAAAATTTAATTTTGTTAAAATTAAAATTGATGGGTCACAATACTCAAGGCCCAAAAAGAGCGGCTCAAAAGTTGAGCTCATGTCTCGAGAGTTCTAAGAATATGGATCTACGCCCCACAAGGTCTGAGAGATTGGCTTGGCCAAGAGCCTAGATTAGCTCAAGAGGTCCGAGAACAATGGTCCACATCCCAAAAGGCCTAAGGACTAAGGGCCAGCGTTTCAAAAATTCAAATGGCTAAAATAATCCGAGAGATTAATTTAGCTCAAGAGGTCCAAGGACATCGTGAAAGACCAATTTCTCCAATAAAGCTCCAAGGACACCATGAAAGACAATTATCTCCAACAAAGCCCCGATAAGGGTACAGCTTTGAGAGCCCAAAGATCTCTCTCTGACCAAGCTCCTAATTAAAGCTTGAGAATGTTTAACTCCAAGAGTTTGCTGGCTTGACAAAGGATAAGCGCTTTTGTTAAAGACAAGAACTATGTCGACTTTCCAACAATGCCAATTCAAGGAAAGAAACCCAGGGCAACCAAGAGTGCCAACTCGGACGTTTCACTCTCACCAAGAAACACGTAATTTCTATAACACGCCATTTGTATAGGGAATGATAATCTCCTGAGCACACACAGAAGTGACATCACATCAGACCTACATGCACGCAACCCCTAACACAATAAGTCAAATTGGTGGAGCTGGTGGCAGGTCTCCTTGTACAAGCCAACGCCATGTGTACTCCTCCCAAAGGGAGACTCCATCACTATAAATACCTCATCTAAACACTTGAAGAAAAGGGGGGAACAGCTGGCATTTTGCTTGTATAATGTGGACAACTCCTAAAAGAGAGAACAAGGATAGAGAGAGAGAGAAAGAACAAGATCATTCTCCCGCTTACAGCTCCAAGTCTTTCTGCCTTGTACACTTGAAGGCTAGTAACCAGCCTAAAGATAGTAAAAGCTTCCTTGACCTAGAGTCCTGTGATTTTTCTCTATCAGTTTAGAGAAGATTTTTCACGTAAAATTTCGTGTGTTATTGCTATCTTCCCCTCTCTCCTCACATCCTAATTCACATTAATTATCCTAATAAATTTTACTTTATGTTTTGTATTGCCCGGGTTCTGTTCATGTATGCAACAAAGATAGATGAATCCAACCGAATCATCGATCGTACGATAGCCGAAATTTCAGAACGTAATATTAGCGCTGTCTGTGGGAACTTGTGACAAAAAGTCTAATGTTTTCTGTCAACATTCAATCCCTTCCACAAAGATGATAAACGAACGGGCACAAACCAGTGCTCCGGTCCAAGGTGCAGCTTCCTGTGGCAGTTGCCTTCCAATAGGCAGCACGATGGATGACCGTCCAAGCCCTTGTCTATGGACATTACAGTAAAAATGGATGATTTCTCAAGAGCAGTCCAAACTCTCTGCTCAAAACTGGATGAATAGTCGAGGGGTATGCCACCCAAAGTCTCCCAGACTGTAGCATCCCAAAAAAAGGGAAAAGGAATAAAGTATCCCAAGAAGTAAGCTAGCCAGTTGGAGGACCCAGAGACACAGGCTGCCATGAGCAACAAAATCCCATGGCGACTTGAAGGTCGCTTGGGTCCTTGGAACCAAGAGGGTGGATCAGAAATGTCAGAACCCCACCTCTCTCACCAAAATCGAGAGATCACCTTTCAGGAGGAATCCTTTTGTAGGAAAATTCCCCCAAAAGAAAAGAGCTGTGTAGAATAAAAAATTTTGCGGGCTTATTGCAAACTAAGATATTACCTCAATGAGAAGAAGGTCACAACTGAACCCCAAACAAATAAAAAGCTTAAAAAGATCTGGAAACAAATTTTCGGAGGAGCGACCAATGAAACAAAGAAGCCAACAGGCGAAGTAGATTCCCACTCAAGGATAGTGGAAGGAAAAAGAAAGAATGGGGACTATCTGGAATCCCAAGGACTGTTAAAGCAACATAGGTCTGAATAGGCTGTTCAAAGAAAGTCCAAATCTTCGGATCTAACTCCCTTGAACGAGTTGCACACCAACACCTTGAGGTAGATATGGGATGAAGAGTTCCTGAAGTGGCCCAAGGCGTTAAAGAACCCAAATGGGGGTGATCAGAAAAAGTACTAACAGTACCATCACTGCCGAGGTCACAATACTGAAAGTTGTCGGACGCTGCAGGTAGAGATCGAAAGGCTGATCAGATAGGGCTACTTCAACCATTTCCTGTAAAAGCCCGGGTAGATTTTCGGATCAGTAGGAGGTGGTGGAGCAGACCAGCCAGGAAATGAGGTGTCACAAGAGTGATACTCCCATGTCGAGTTCGAATGACAACGCGCGAAGGCTTCACGAAAGCTCGGATGTGCTTGAGGAAACTTGGAGCATGGCGAGGCCGCAGAGAATTGCTTTTTGACGGGAAGCGGCCAGGAACTACTACACTCAGGTAAAAGGATCGATGACTTAAGCCCACAAGGCCCACAAGGCATGTTTGGCCTAGAGAACAAAATTGGCATTGGAGGCCCAAGGATTTGGATTTACGCCCAAAGTTGTCCGAGAGATTGGTTTGGCAAAGAACCCAAATTAGTGCAAGGGGTTCGGGACAATGGTCCACATTCTGAGAGACCTAAGGAGCCAATTTCGTCAGAGAGGTTAAGTTAGCCCAATGGGTCTGAGGACTTAGGTCCTCGTCCCAAAAAACATACTGGCAAATGTACTCGCGAACACCTAGGTAAAACAGAATGTATCTTTGGGAATGCTTGTAATACATTTCATCAGTATAATAATACTCATGTTGACTTGTTCATCGTCTTGTATTTTATAGAATGATTGCATCACATCTCGTTAATCAACAAGACCTAAGCTGCCCCTAAATTAAGTGAAATCAACCCTTTCACTTGTCCTAAAACTCGACAATATCCGAGCGGTTTAAGAGGCCGTATTCAAAACTCGACTATGACTGAACGGTCCAAGAGGTTGTATTTTATGGAAATTTGCATCACATCTACTCAAGCAGCCCAAGAGGTCGTAACTTAAAAACTCGGTTATGCGAGCGGCCCGAGTATTCAAACGGACCCATGTCCAAAAGGTCGTACTCAAAATTCGATTATACCCGAACGTTCCAAGAGGTCGTACTCAAAACTCGGTTATGCCCGAGTGGCCCAAGAGGTCGTACTCAAAACTCGGCTATGCCCGAGTGGCCCAAGAGGTTGTACTCAAAATTCGGTAGTATCTGAGCGGCTCAAGAGGTCGAACTAAAATTTGGCTACGGTACTAAGTAACTCTAGATGTTAAACTCAAAACTTAGGGGGCTTAAAGTAGTAAGCATGCGACGACCCTAGGGGTAGCATTTTCAGCCTCAGACGATCGGACAGTTCAAACATTATGCTAATATAAGACTAAGTTTCTTTAACAAACATGTCGTAAAGTAATCAAACGCTCCAATGGTCCGAGTAAGATAGACCAATCATTCGCACTTAAACAATGTGAATTTTATTGATATAACCAATATGTACACAACAGTATACATAAAAAAATTTTAACATGTATAGTCAACCATCACAGGGTCCTGGCAGAGGAGGAGTGCCCTGCTACTGCTGTCCTCTCGGACCAGGGGGCCCCGCTTGCCCGGAGGATCCCGGCTTCCCAAGGGTGTCGGAACGACATGATGGTCCAGGCATAGAAGGGTTGGGAGGTCAAATTCTTCCTCGGAGGTCATACAAGTCTTCCGCACAAGAAGCTCTGACGTTCCGAGGATCAAAGGTAGCTGTAGGAAATCGAGGACTCAACAACTTCATCACTCAATGGCACAAATCGATGTTGTCCCAATACTTACCCTCCAACGCTGGACCAATGTTAGTGGCCCTCATTGAAGTCCTCAGCATTCCTCCGATTGGAGATTCCTATCCCTCAACAATTTATACTAAACTTGCTGAAACTTCAATGTACCTTCAAGAGATACAATCTTCCCCTTGACCTCAGTAAGCTCAGCCTCTAAGCGTTTGTTGTCCTTAGAAAGGGCCCTGAAAGCTTCCAATTATGTATAAGCTTGGGCGGCCTTAGTGATAATTGTGCCAAGACCACCAGCCATCTCCTAAAGTTGCGAAAATCAATGTAGGTCAGTGAGATATAGACAGGAGAAAACAAAGTCAAGAGCAATATGGGAAAGTACCTTGGCTACAAAAGAGCTCCCTGAAATGCTCTCATCTTTGGGGACCTCAAGCTCCTCGAGCCTTTCGGCCACAGCCTCCTACACCACAGAAATTTCAACCCTAGCTTCAGGTGCAAAAGCAGCAACGCCTAAGACTGGGGGCTCAACCGCTTCAACATCGTCCTCGGCCCAATCTGGGCTTCAACTAAACGTGAAGTCCCTGCACCTTCCTCAACCAGAGGCTCCTCACGGGGCGCGGACGGAGTCATCATTGGACTGAAAAGTTGGATTGCGAGGCACGGGGGCTCAGTGGCCTCCGCAGCTCGACTCTCGTCGGCCTCAACAGCATCAACAGTTATCATCGTTGTCATCACCACTGCTTCCTCGGCCTGAATCCCCTCAATCTCCCTCACTGCATATCCCACGCTGATGTTCTCAGACGGATCATCAATCCAATCCGAGACCTCACCAATGAACTTAGAGGGAATGTTAAGAATTGGCTCTTCAATAGAAGGTTGGACAACAGGGAGATCCGCGGACTGGCCAGCAGATTAAGAATGCTGACCAAAGGACTTGGCAAAAGTTGAAGGTCCAAGATCTCCAGCCTCTTGGACTGGCTACTCAACCAAAGTCCTCGGCCTCCTCACAAGAGGCGCAATCACAGCATTGTCATCATCGGATGAGGAGTAATCAACAATGGTTGCTGGACACTTTGAAGCTTTTATTCGACGAATTTTTCTTGGCCGTTCAAACGGCTCCTCAATCCTTAGAGACATTTCCTTCTTCCTCAAATTCTTCTTTCTCTTCTTCGTTACAATAGCAGTGGCAGGGGCTCCGATGTCCTTGCCACGAGTCCCCCACTTGGCATTTTCTATGTTTTTCGATTGCAACCAAATATTCTGCTTATTTTCGTTGAAGTTACTAAGATTGGCCAGTACCAAGTCCACAACCTCCTGGACAACCTTCCTCTCCCTTGCAAAAGGGTCTGCATCCACGTTGCCCCAAGCAGTGAAAAGAGCTCAAGTCTCTGGGACCCCAAAAAGAAAAACTTATCCTTCCACCTCTCGGTGGAATCTGGATTCCTGTCACTCATAATAATAAAATCGGGATGTGGAGTGGCAACAATCCAGTTCAAATTATGGGTAAAGCAAAATATCATCTTTACCATTACAGTCTCAAGAATTTTATTGTGATAACGAGCAAAAACGTAGAGCGAAATAAGGTACCTGACGACGTTAGGATGTAACCTAGCAAACGGGAACTTGAGTACCTTCATGTTAAGATAGAACTTCGGTGGGATAGGAAAGCAAAGCCCACCCTAGAGGTGGACTTCATAGATGGTGTTGAAATCGTTCGGTGGACTGCAAGCCCTCTCATGGGGTTCTGGGATCACCATGGCCATTAACTCAAGTATCTTGTATTTGGTGCAAATGGCTTTGAGTCTACCCAGAGAGACGGAAGAAGCGATGTCCTTAACCATAAGTGCCATTGAAATCCAAAGGAAAAGTGCGGAAGAAATAGGGAGGAAACAAAAGTTTGGAAAGAGAATAGCCAAGGGTTTAGGAGAGAAATTCCTTAGGTTGCGTAAATAAAAATGAAAATGGAAGCAAGGAAGGCATTTGAAATTAGTAGAAATGTGAAAGGCACGTGCCATCATTGCCCTTGCCACGTGTTGGTTCCCTATAAGCCATTAGAGTTGGTGGGCCTTGTCTTCCCGAGGTGGTGTCAATTCAGTTGATGGGCATTTAATGCGCTTTAATGGCCAAAAACGGTGACGCAGACCAATTTTCAGACTCAAAGGAAGGTCTCAGATGCTCCTTCATCAGGCTATTGGCTCCAAAATATTCGAGAGCATTTATTGGTCTCGGATTAATATA
The DNA here is from genome assembly GCA_033239525.1 of Nepenthes gracilis. Taxonomy (NCBI): domain Eukaryota; kingdom Viridiplantae; phylum Streptophyta; class Magnoliopsida; order Caryophyllales; family Nepenthaceae; genus Nepenthes; species Nepenthes gracilis. The sequence goes on along the minus strand of BSYO01000016.1, from coordinate 13,127,098 downwards.
TGAAGACGGCCATCATCTAGAAATGCCTAACAATACTCAGAATCCAAAAATTTCTCGAGCGTTTTAGGCCAGGTGTAGGCCATAGAATGCTCTCGGATATTCTAATCAACACTCCCAGACTACTATTCCCCATCATGTCTGCAGACACCAACAAGAGAAGGAACCAAGTGCCAACATCGAGCGAAGGCATGAGCAGGCTACCACTGGAGAATGTCTTCCCAAGAGAAATGACTGCATTGAATAAACATGCCAAATGGTTGAAATTCTCAAACCCTTTAGCATGGGGGGCTAGTGATAGGTCTCAATATTAAGGGCTCCGAAAGAGTAGCCCAAAAGTTGAACCCACGTCCCGAGAGACCCAAGGGTATGGATCTACGCCCGGCGAGGTTCGAGAGAATGGTTTGGCCAAGAGCTTAGATTAGCCCAAGAAGCTCCAGGGCAATAGTCCACATCCTGAGAGGCCTAAGGACTAAGGGCCAGCGTTTTGAGAAGCCCAAATTGCTAAAATAGTCCGAGAGACTAATTTAACTCAAGAGGTCTAAGGATACCACGAAAGACCAATATCTCCAATAAAGCCTCGAGGACTCGAAACTAAGGGTACAGCTTTAAGAGTCCAAAGATTTCTCTCTAACCAAGCTCCCAGTTAAAGAACGAGAATGCTTAACTCCAAGAGTCTGTGGACTTGATGAAGGACAAGAGCCTTTGTCAAAGATGAGAATTATGTCGACTCTCCAAGAATGTCAGTTCAAGGAAAGAAACCCAGGGCGATCAAGAGTGCCAGCTCAGATGTTTCACTCTCACCAAGGAACACGCAATCTCTATAACACACCATCTATACAAAAAATGATGACCTCCTGAGCACGCATAGAAGTGACATTATATTAGACCTACATGCACGCAACTCCCTGACATAGTAAGTCGAATTGGTGGAGTTGGTTGCAAGCTTCCCTGCACATGCTAGCACGATGTGTACTCCTCCCAAAGGGAGACTCCACCATGATAAATACCTCATCTAAACACTTGAAGAAAAGGAAAAAACGGTTGACATTTTGCATGTATACAATGGGCAACTCCTAAAAGAGAGAACAAGGATAGAGAGAGAGCAAGATCATTCTCCGCTTGCAGTTACAAGTTGTTCCACCTTGTACACTTGGAGGCTCGTAACCAGCCCAAAGATAGTGAAAGTATTCTGAACTCAGAGTCCCGTAATTTTTTTTTCAATTTAGAAAAATTTTTCACGTAAAATTTTGTGTATTATTACTCTCTTCTCCTCTCCTCACCCCCTAATTCACATTAATTATCCTAATAAATTTCACATTATATTTTGTATTGCTCTAGTTCCGTTCGAATGCATAATGAAGATAGACGAACCCATCCGAACCTTTGTCCATACGGTGGCCTGAATTTCTGAACGCAACAAAAATAAAATTTAAAATTTTAAAATTTAATTCTATCTTTATATTTAAAACCTACCAAAACCTAACTTGTATTTGTTATCTCTATACTAATAGCGTTTCTTAATACGACATTCACAGTATTTGAGATTAAAAAAAAATTGAGAATAATTTTTTTTATTTTTTTGAAAATTTGGATGAAAACAAACGAAAACATAGAAGATGGGCTTTTTTATTTATATTTATATTTTAATTTTTGTGCGAAAAGAAAATAAAGGGAAAGTTGTCCAATGAGCGACAGCTATGCTTTGATTGATTACGTGCGCAGTGGGCACCAGCTCATCCTCCCCCCGGGTCGTATCCCCCTCTTCTTTCCTTCAACCCCGTTCCCATTTCAAGCCTCTTCCTACGTCTCCCTCTCTCTCCTCCCCCGGTTAAAATCTCCTCCCTTTCTACGCTCTATCCAACCTCTCCATCTCTCTCTCTCTCTATCTCCGTTTCTCCTGTTAGAGATTCAAGAGCAGTTGGAAGCAGAGCACTGAAAACAGAACAGCGAATAAGTGAAATCTTCCCACTAGCCACAATTTCTCCGAATTCAGAAGAAGCTTATACTCATGGATCCATGCCCTTTTGTGCGAATCACAGTCGGGAACTTGGCGTTAAAGTTTCCAGCAGTTTCAAAACATCCGCCAGAATCCTCAATAATCCCAGCCTACAACTGCAAGATCAAATTCAACGATACCAATCCCCAGGTTGCCTGCGTCCCGTTAATTCCTAGGGACGCTAATATCCCCGACAACTGTCACCAACTGCAGTCGGTATCCGCCTGCTTTAACTTGAGCAAATCGGATCTCGAGAGGCTCGTCGACGAGTCGAAGAGGAGGAAGAAGCCTCCGTGTTTGCAGATTGAAGTGTACGGTGTCGATGAAGTAGGAAGGAGGGGGTTCAAGAGCTGTGGACTTTGTTCTGGAAAGTTCTTGGGGCGCGTTTCGATACCGTTGGATTTGAATCGGAGTGAGACGAGAACTAGTGCTCTGCACAATGGATGGCTTGTGATCGGGAAGAAGAAGAGGAATAAGAAGAATGGATGGAAGGATGCGCAGCTGCATGTGAGCGCAAAATCAGAGCTTGACCCAAGATTTGTGTTCCATTTTGTTGGAGATCCTGAGTGCAGTCCTCAAGTAGTTCAAGTTCAAGGCAATTTCAGGCAGCCTGTTTTCAGCTGCAAATTCTGTTTCAGGAATTCCGGGGATTGGAATTTGAGGTCCAGGTTAGTTCTTTCTTCCTAACTCTTGCTATTTAAGAAGAATTTCAGACATTTTCCGCCATTTTTTTTTTTTTGATTCTTCGCTAGATAATTTTCCTTTGACAGGTTTAAATAGAAGTAACAATTGTTTAATTTCAGCAAACAAGAAGATGGGTTTTAGGAATTTCGATCAAATTCTGTATTTTTACTTGTATACGAGTGAATGAATCTCACTTACTTACCAAAAAAAAAAAAAATTCATCTCACTTCGATTCATCACCAATAATTTAAAATTACATAGGATTGCATTCACTCCCTCCACTTCTTAATTCCCGAAACAGAATACAAAAGTTATGATTGTTTAAAACGTGCAAAATTAAATTGATCATTGAAATATATAATGTTAGATATCTTTATCAAGTAATTGATATCATATAGTAATTGTTTCACGAACCCATTTTTGTAACCTCTACACATAAAAATTTCTCAGTATATAAAATTATCTATAATAGATTTAAAGTGATCGATTTTTCTTTAAACCGCACATAGAGAAAGAAATTTATGAACTTAGCTATTGTTTTACCATAATCTCCATTGTTGTTGTCCACCTGGTTCATTCAAAGTTTGCTTGTTTCTGGGTTTTTAAATTTTAAACCGATTGTTTTCATGCTAAGTAATCTCTCTGTGCCCTTTTTAAACAGCTCATCGCTATCAGAACCAAGCACTTCAAGAAGCTGGCTGAGCTCCTTCAAATGTGTCAAGGAGCAAGCAACTAAGGAGCGAAAAGGCTGGTCAATCACAATTCACGACCTCTCTGGCTCACCCGTTGCCGCCGCTTCAATGGTGACCCCATTTGTCCCGCTACCCGGTTCGGACCGGGTCAGCCGATCCAATCCGGGTGCCTGGCTCATCCTCCGACCCAGCGACGGAACCTGGAAGCCGTGGGGCCGCCTGGAGGCCTGGCGCGAGCGTGGCCGCGGTGGAAGCGATAGCCTCGGATACCGCTTTGAGCTCCTCCCCGATGCCGCCCTTATGGCCGTCGCCTCTGCCGGGGTCACCCTCTCCAGCGGCACCATCAGCACCAAGACCGGCGGCAAATTCAGCATAGACATCAGAACATATAACTCCCCCATCAGCAGCCCAAACAGCAGCTTTGATTTCGGTTCGTGGTCTGGGTCGGGTTCGAGTTTGGAATCCGGGTCGGGATGGTTGCCGCAGTTAATGTGCAGGGGGTTCGTGATGTCGTCCACGGTGGGAGGAGAGAGAAGGGAGGGGAGTAGGCCGGAGGTGGAGGTGGGCGTACAGCACGTGACTTGCACGGAGGACGCAGCTGTGTTTGTGGCACTGGCAGCGGCCATGGACTTGAGCATGGATGCTTGCAAATTGTTCTCTCATAAGCTGAGGAAAGAGTTGAGACAGCAGGGTGGGGAGAGTGTCGTTTAGTTCTATTTAGTTTGTCGTTTTTCTTTTGGTGCTGCGTACGTTTTCACATGCTTGAATTTTTCAGATCATGAGTTTTTGGTTTATAGCCAACGGCAGTGTTATCCGTACTTTGTACAGTTGAGTTGTTCTAATTAAAATAATTTTAACAAGGATCGAATTATTTTAAATTTATTATATATAATTTTATCATATATTATTTAAAAGAATGTCAAAGCTCTGCTCCAACTACAAGCATATGAAATTAAGAAAAAGAGACTAGCCAAATAAGGAGTCAGAGAGAATTTTATCTCTCATAAAAATAAAAAAAATTATTTTTTCATATTTTAATTATTTAATTTTAAATAGATAATTATTATTTAATTATTTAAAAATAAAAAAATAATTTTTTAAATAATTTATTTAAAAAATAAAACCCCTCTTAATAACTATCAAGCAAAAACATGAAGATGAATTGCACGTACCCTTAATTGTTTGATACTAAAAAGGCACATTTCGATGCAAGGTACTCTTATATCAGAAAATATGAATAAGATTATATATATATTATCTTATCTGTATATATTATAGAGAAATATCACATTCAAACTAATAATATATAATATAAGCAAAACATGATGATGAATTGCACGTCCCCTTAATTGTTTGATACTAAAAAGGCACATTTCGATGCAAGGTGCTCTTATATCAGAAAATAGGAATCGTATAATGCGAGAATGAGGGAGTGTAGAGGATATTTGGAGGCTTATCTTATCTGTATATATTATGCGCCGCGGAGGCGGCTTGAGAAATATCACATACCGATCGCCCTTACTAATGCGCCCCGCGGATAGTGCGCCGCGAAGGCGGCGCAGAGATAGAGGGGCGGCTTCCAGTGCGCCCCGCGATTATAGGTAATTTAGACATTAAAATGTAGATTAAATAAAATATTTATTAAAAAAAATATGAATTAATTATAATTAAAAAAAATAAAAAATAGGGCGCTTATTTAAAAAATTTAAAAATGGTACTATGAATAAACATTAATAAGGATAAATTTAATTATAATACTCAAAGAATAAGGGTTAAGGCCTATTTAATCGGATGGCGGAGGGTTGATGGCCTCGGGACGGGAGGAGGTCCGATTTGGCGGGAGGGCCGTAGGCCTCCGTGCCTCTGGATGGAGGGCGAGGGCCTCCGTGCCGAAAAGCGAGGGCCTCGGGTTGTAGGAGGGTCGTGGGCCTCATGCCTCTGCGAGGAGGAGAGCTCGCCTCTGGATGGAGGACTAAGGGCCTGCGGACATAATAGGGGCGAGGCCTCGTGGCGGCGGAAATCTGAGGGCCCAAGGCCTCTTGGCGGAAGAGGGTGAGGTCTCCCGAGCTGTAGAAGGGTCGGGGCCTCCTGGAGCCTTATGGAACTTTATGGAGTTTCCCCACTTCTCTTCCTTCCCCCTTCAATGCTTGAGAAGGCTTGCTTTTATAGTGGGATTGGGAGGCAGACGTAAAAAGTATGGGACTTTGAAAGAAAATTTATTTTTAGGCCCATTGGCCCGTAGTTATTGGACCCATCACTTGGACCGAATTTTCGGCCTCGGCGTGTTCATGATGGGATCAATCAATATCATTTTGTGCCCTTGACCTGGGTTCATTGAAAAGAAGTTTGACCTGAGAATTAAGGAAAAGTTGATAGTTGATAAATTAACTTGACCGGAGAGAATAGAAAAAAATATGGTTGTGTTTTCACGACCATGCGCTCAAATCCCAGAGCAATCTGAGTCAAAAAAAGGCTTGGCCAGGATCAACCAAAGTGCTCAATCCAGAGGGTGAAAGAGAGCGGACATTGTTGAATACTTGACAGTGGTGCTCGAATCCGGAGAGCGAGACGAGCGAGAACTTTGTTGGCCAGAAAGTTGGCCGGCAAAGTATGACTGCGATTCTTTCTTCCTTGTTGGCCGGAGAAGTCTTCTTTGTTTCCGAAGAAGTATCTTGTTGACCGGAAAAGTTGACACATCGAAATCGGAGAGCGATTGATTTTTGTTGGCCATTTCTTTACATCTATCTAAACCTTGTTGGCCAAAAGTTGAATTAAATTAGTTGGCATTATTTTTGATTTGTTAATTATGGTGGCCTTCTATTTGTGTTAAGTGGCTGTATGTTAGCTTTGCTAATAGTTGTGGCTTGTAAAAAAGCCTGAGTGGCGTTGCCCAAGTGTCGACTTGGACAATGCCGTTAGAGAAGGAATGTTTATCGTTCTTGAATACTCACGTTATTCTCTCGAGAAGGGTTACTGCTGCGAGAGTGACCAACCTGGATGGTTAGCCGCCTAAGGAGTGAAGTCCTTAGGATGGGAGGTTGTGTGAACCATTTGCCGTTGTAGACTTGGGCTCTGTTGGAGGAGCGAAAGCCCCTCCCCTTGATCGTTGGTTTTAGAAATCCCAGAAAGAGGTCGTCGCGTAATTAGCCCTTTTTCGACAAAATCACTATTCGGGGTTTAAGATTTGGGCCATTGGATGACTTTAAGACCGCTCTTAGGCCACTTGATCGGGGTTTAAGACCGTTCATGGGTCACCCTGATGACTAGTTTAAGACCGTTCATCCACACTTTAGACCGCTAATGGGCCACTTGGATGACCAAGGTTTAAGACCGCTCATGGGCCACTTGACCGGGTTTCGACTTTTTGGCCACTGGATGACCAGGGGTTTAACAGAGGAGGTGAAGACCCTCGACTTAGGGCGATCTAGGTCGGATAAACTTAAGGCAAACACATATATATACACATATGGAAAAGAAAGAAAAGAAATCTACTGCGGGTGCGGTGATACAAGAAACACAACTTAAAAGTGTTCCTACATGCATGCATATAGTTGACTTACAGATTCGGTGTGGAATCGCCGTTGGTGCATGAGCGGTGTTCCTATATCGACATACTTAAAAAAAAATTAAAGAGTTGGGGCGCTTTGGTAGGCGACTTGGCCTATGGCCCCCATGCTCGTGGGATTTGGTCCTTCATGAATTGGTTGGGTAATCAATTACAATATATTGGCCAATGGTTTGGGTTAAATTGTCGGCCGAATCGCCTTTAATAAACTTAAATTGGTGATATATTTTCTTATGGTGGGTCGAGAAAATATTGCATTTTTGACATGACTTTTACGGGATCTACTATAACAAGTTAATGAGATCGGACAGCAATGCTAAAGGTTAAATCTGGCGACGCAGCTCAAGGCACGAGAGATTTAGCGCCCAAATCTGGCAAAAGATCCGGAAGAATCCGTGACCAATCTGGCGAATCCGGCCGACGAAAGAAGATTTCCATTTAAGGAAGATCTCGGCGATTTACAGGAGAGATCTAAGAGCTCTTAAACTTTAAAGATCTCAGTAAAGATTTCTACTCCTCTGTTATTCCTCCGATCAGTTACTGGTGAGAGACGAGTGCTAAGAGCTTTGCGTTCGGTATCCAAGGTTGAGAGGTGAACGAGGTTAAGTTTTGAGGAAGCTTTGCGGCCCGCCCTTTGGCACGGCTCTTTGGAACCTGGATCGATCACTTCTCCGGTAGCCCATCGCCGGCTCGGATACTCAAAATACCGAGGTCGACCGAGATGAGATCGGTGCGGGGCTTATGACGTCAGGCGATTGATCCAGGATGCTTGGCCTCCTCATTCGGTGAAGCCCCAGTTACATCATATGATGGGTGCACTCTTCTAGCGCTGGAGGTACCATACATTTGACGTCAATCACATGTAAGCATGGCTACCCGATGAGGGGTAGTCGCCCGTGGAAGGTGATATCTTTAGTCTTTGTCTTTGCCGGATATTTCCGGAGCACAAGTATTGACCGCCGTGTTTGTTTTGCACAAGAGATTGAGTGTTGAGGGATGAGATCGTAGACTTTTTGCGCAAAGGCAACCAATGATCATCCTAGATCCGACATGGATGTTGATCTTGCTTCATATTACAGACGGCACTCCGATCAATAAACGGAGGAATGCATGAAGCAAGATAGAATGAGAGTGTGAGAGGATGTATTTGGAGGCTTCTGCAGAGGGGCGGCTTACAAGGGCGGCTCCCCTAAGGGACTACTTAGGTGCGCTGCGGAGGGCTTAGAGGTGCAATTGATGCGCGCCCGCAGAGGGGCTGGCCTTGCAGGTTTTTAACATCCCCGCGAGGGCGGCTGAGGCGCGCCCGCGAAGGGCGCGGCTTAGAGGAGCGCCCGTAGGGACGGCCAGTGCGCCCGCATTGGCGCCCGCAGAGGGGCAGGTGCGCCCGCGCCACAGACTTTTCTTGGCTTCACGCCGCGCAGAGGCGCCCCAGTGCGCCCGTGCATCATTTGGCACTGCCCGCGACATTACATTTCCCAAGGGCGGCAGTGGCCCGCAGAGGGCGGCGGAATAAATTCAAACAAAATAGGGGCGGCTATGCGCCCAGCAGGGGCGCCCATTGCTGTGCGCCCGCGAATGGCGAACTGCGCCGCAGAGTGGCGGCTTACATACAGATCAAAAAAAAAAGGAATAAATGGTCTAGTGAGTAAACATTCTTGTTACCCGAGCGGAGGGTTCTTGGATTGCTCAATAGAGGGATCGTGACTCCAAGACGAAGGGTTGAAGGCCTCCCGATTGGCGGAGGCGAGGCCTCGGATAGGCGGAGGTTGATGGCCTCCTGACGGGAGGAGGTCCTGGCCGTAGGCCTCCGTGCCTCCCGGATGGAGGGCCGAGGCCTCCGTGCCGCGGAGGGCCGAGGGCCTACGGGTTGTAGGAGGGTCGTGGGCCTCCATGCCTCCCCAATGCTCCGTGCCTCCCGGATGGAGGACTAAGGGCCTCTCACAATAGGAGGGCCGAGGGCCTCGTGGCGCGGAGGGCCGAGGCCTCCGGAAATGAGGGCCCCAAGGCCTCTTGGCGGAAGAGGGCCGAGGGTCTCGACCAAATCAGGGCCTCCTGGAGCCTTATGAACTTTATGAGTTTCCCACTTCTCTTCCTTCCCCCTTCAATGCTTGAGAAGGCTTGCTTTTATGGGGATTGGGAGCTGTATTGCTTCTCAAAAAGCAATGTGGGACTTTGAAAGAAAAAAGCTTGATTGTGGGCCTTCTGCGGGCCTGGCCCATTGGCCCATGGTTATTGGACCCATCATATATATATAATGATTATAGGTAATTTAGACATTAAAAAGTAGGATATTCTTTAATACTCAAATCGGTAATTTTTCTATTTGAATCGAAAAGATGACGAGAAAGTAAATATTATAAATTAAAGAGAATGAAAATGTACGTGAATATGAAAGACAATACTCCTTTTTGTACACTCGAAAGATTGAATACTTTTCTTCTCCTCTTCTTTGTTTGGAAAGAAGTATGACTGAATCCTTTTCTTCTCCTCTTCTTTGTTTCGGAAGAAGTATTTATAACCTAGGGTCTCATCTGATCAGTCAGCATTTGAATTCTTTGTATGTGTCCAGTCCCATTTCAAATTAATTATAAGGCATTATTTTTTATAATTATTTATCATCCCAATTTGATAAAGAAGCTGTCTGGCCAATAATAATGAGGCCGTTTCAGCCAATTCCTAAATCGAGTTAGACCTATCTATCAATTAATATTTTTAAAAATCGAGTCATTAATTAGCTAATAATTATTTTTAATTTCTTTTTATCTTTGAGTAATTGATCGATCGAATTAGACCTATTAATTAATACTTTTAAAAATCACTATCCGACAAGTTAAAATTTGACTTTGCTACTTCTTCGTCTAGGTCGCTTGGATCTCGGACCCTGATCCAAGCTTATGTGAGGTTGATTGCATTGAGTTGATCCTTCTTGGGCCATACCCATCAATATTAAATCGAATAAAATTTCATATAACAAACTATATTTAATAACACTTAAGTTTATTATTTTATCAAAAAGATTTACATAACACATTATATGGACACACTTAAAAAAAAAAATAAAAGAAAGATTACTCAATAAACGGCACAATCTACTTTATTAAAAAATTTATAATAAACTTGTAATATATTTCTTATTATTCTTAGTCTGGTACCCCACAGCTAACATGGTAAATGAGGTGGACAGGTAAGGGGCACGTAAGGCACGAGTCAGCCCAAATGGCAAAATGGATGCATGTGACCCAATAATACAACTTGCCCCATTTAGATAAACGGTGCACTTTAATAATTCTTGGAAAAACTCACGATAACAACAATATATTTGGATATTTCACAAAGTAGAGATGAATTAGAGGCTAAGAGAGAATAGAGATGAGATCGTAGACTAATGCCTAAAGGCAACCAACCACATACTTCTTCTCGCCCATTACAGACGGCCACCCATCAATATTTATAGACCATTCTCCACCACACATTCCCCTAGCTACTCACTCACCAATAGCCACTCATCTCCATCCATCTTTTTACATCACAATCACAGACTTTTCCCGTGGCTTCACACGTAAGGGAGATATCATTTGGCACTGTGACATTACATATCATATTAATAAATTCACATAAAAATAGATAAATAGATAACTATCATACAGATCAAAAATATCCCCAAACATTTATCAATTGATAAATAACAACTATGATGACATGGGTTGATGACGTGCCACCTTACCTGGTCAGTCCCCAATGATGTGGCCAAGCTATGTCATGTCATGCCTACGGAAATGACAAACATGTAAGGGTATGACCAAATATGATCAACATGATTGATTGGTCTCTATGCTTTTTTGTATTCTCTTGCTCTTGGGATATAATTTGATACTTTTATGGTTAAATCTCAACAAAAGACAAAGTACTCTCCTTCTAGTATACTAACTGTTGGCGGAGAAACGGAGCCTCTAGTCAATCTGAAGCTAGTTTTGTTTCATGCCGCGAATGAATGGTCTCAAATAAACAAATGAAGTGGCAAGACAAGAAAAGAGAAATGAATACCAAATTTTACGTGAAAAACACTTCTGAAATAATAAAAAAATCACGAGATACTAAATTTACAAAGAATCACTAAGTATAAGAAAGTTATAACAAAAAATAATAACTTAGTAAAAGTAAACAAAGCCTCTCTCACTTTGTTTTCACTCATTTTCACTTTCACTCCTCTCAAGATCTCTAAACTACCTTAATGTTTCGATGTGCAAAGTGATTACATATACGTGCCCCTCACCATAGCCTATGTGGAACGATTTTTTTTTTTTGAATCAAGTCGGTGTAAATAGCGTGTCAGTCAGAATAACACACATCAATATAATATGTAAATCTGAGGATCACGAATGCCATTTTGGACCCACACACATTATCCATAAAACATGGAGCGGAAGTAAATCTAATAACCTGTCAAAGCATTCAAACTCATTCATATAAAATTCATTCATGTGCACATAGGCACAATGTTCCAAATTTTAAAAATACATTCATTCTAATTAGATCATTACATCCACTGCTTCTCCCATGGTAACTCCCAAAGTATGCTTTAGAATCCCTTAGATGGAGCTCTAGTCACTCCTCCTTGTCATGCACGAATTCTATAGTCTCATCTGGAGGGAAAAGAAAAATAAATAGTGGCGAAGCCCGATGCAGTGATTAGTAAAATATGTATCTCATAACAAAATAGATACTGTTTCACATTAAGATGCAAATACCATAAGAAAATGATTTATAGCAGAAATAGGATGCGGATGATACCCTATCGAAATAAATAAAGAAACAATCTTGAAAATCAATCAATGTACTTATGTTCAGAAGCGGTGTTCTTACTTGATAGTTTGTAGAAAGCTCATCTTTTATCAAAGAAGGACCCTACTAGTAGACCCTATCATGAAGGGGACATAATCGAGATGATTGTGTACATCTCCCTACAATCAACGGCATTAAATGTAATGAGCGGATGATCCCACCTCACAAGATCCTTCCCCAATCCAAGGGGTGTGCCCGAAGTAACGCGTTTTACCATCCTATTATAACGCCCGAGGAGGGGCGAACCACATATAACCCATGGGCGAGTTATCCTCGATTACTCATAACGTTCTAAAGTCCATAAGAACCCAACTTTTGCATATCGGTCTTCCATAATAACTTATTTTCTTCTTATCTTCTTATCGTTTACTGAAAGCCATTTTCATTATCAGTCGGAAACATCACTATTAACCCTTTAGAGATCTCATACAAATATCTTAAGGCCGGTTCAAAAATTATATATTTCAAACCGATTTCAAATCATAAAACTTAATTCAAAAATCATATACTTAAGCCGGTTTCAAAATACACTTGAGGCCGGTTTCGATTTCGTGGCATAAAGTACACTTGGGATCGGTTTTAATTTCATTGTGCAAAGGGCCGATTTCGATATCATGCAAAAGAGCCGGTTTCAGGGAAGGCCGATTTAGATTTATGCTTAAAGCCGATTTAGATTTATGCTTAGGGAAGGCCGATTTCACTCTTAAGGCCGATTTAGGCTCATCTTAGGGCTGGTTTCAATTTCAAGGTGCTCACAGCCGATTTTAATCTCAACTTAGGACCGGTTTCAATTTCAAGGTGCTCATGGCGATTTCAATCTCCGTCTTAGGGCCGGTTTCAATTTCAAGGTACTCAAGGCCAATTTCAATCTCGTCTTAGGGCCGATTTCAATTTCAAGGTACTCAAGGCCAATTTCAATCTCGTTTTAGGGCCGGTTTCAAGTTCAAGGTACTCAAGGCCGATTTCAATCTCATCTTAGGGCCGGTTTCAAGTTCAAGGTGCTCATGGCCGGTTTGGATTTCATACGCAAGGTGGCCGGTTTGGATTTCATACACAAGGTGGCCGGTTTTGATTTCATACACAAGGTGGCCGGTTTTGATTTCATACACAAGGTGGCCGGTTTGGATTTCCATGCAATGGCCGATTTCACTTTTATCATGCAAAGCCGATTTCAACTTTATCATGCAAGGGGCCGATTTCGATTTTAACATGCAAAGGGACCGATTTCGATTTTAAACATGTAAAGGCCGATTTCGATTTTTAACATACAAAGGCCGATTTCCAATTTTATCATGCAAGGGGCCGATTTTGATTTTATCAAGCAAGGGGCCGATTTCGATTTTATCATGCAAGGGGCCGATTTCGATTTTCAACTTGCAAAGGCCGATTTCGATGCAAGGCCGATTTCAATTTTAACATGTAAAGGGGCCGATTTCGATTTTAAACATGCAAAGGCCGATTTCGATTTTTAACATACAAAGGCCGATTTTTGATTTTATCATGCAAGGGGCCAATTTCGATTTTATCAAGCAAGGGGCCGATTTCGATTTTATCATGCAATGGGCCGATTTCGATGCAAGGCCGATTTCGATTTTAATATGCAAAGGGGCCGATTTTGATTTTATCATACTAGGGGGCCGATTTCGATTTTAGTCCGGGTTTCATATAAAGCTCAATTTAAGCAGAAGACAGAGAACATGAATACAGATGTGAAATCAGCATGCAACTTAAGTAATAATTAAGAACGGCAAGCATTTTTAAATCGGAAGGGAAACACTTGCAGACTTTCTTAAAACTGGACATTCGAAACGGAAGGATACTTAAAAATCTTGACTCTGAAAAGGGTGAAGTATACTTGTATTATTCTTAAAGCATGAACTTTAAAACGGATACAAAATGGAAGTTAAAAAGGTTGGCGTCCGAAGTAACTTGCTTGACCGCCCTCTCTGGCTTACTCGAGTTCTTCCCTCCTTCGCTACTTGCGCCAGAACTCACACTACCCCTCAACTGGAGTCCGATATATAAAGAGGAGGGAGTAGGTGAGGTAAGTGGGGTAAGTTACTAACTCCTGTACTTATTTACAGACAGTAGGTGGAAGTAACTAGGTTAGTTTACTTACTCCATTTGGTCGCCGCCTAGTTAGATTCTAACTAAATAGTAACTTGGCTTTTGGCTTTAGTTGCTGGTCAATTTTCTTATTCTAATTAAGCCGAGTTTAAATACATGCAGTGCCAGTTTCATTTTACACTTAGAAACTGAGTTCAATTTACATGCAAGATGCCGAGTTCATTTTACATGCAAATGCCGATTTCAACTTTTCACTTAAAAATCGAGTTCTACTCAAGTCTGCCAACGTTTCATTCTTTCCTTTCAAGACTGGTCAACTCTTCAAATCCGGTCAACTTCTTCAAACCGGTCAACATCTTTCGAAATCCGGTCAACATTACTCCAAATCAGCCAATCAGTCATCATCATCCGATTAAATTTCTCTTATTATTTACTTCGGCCTCTTGCACTTCTATGAAGTGGTTTGGCCTTCTAGTGGCACAAGGCCACTCTGATTTTCAGTAGCAATATTTTGATCGGAATTCCTTCTTCCTAGCACATTCGTGGTCCGCGCAAGTCCTCCGACCAATAAGACTTTCACACGGGCATGATTTCCAACAAACTTCCCATCACAACCGTAAGGAAGTTAAATCCGTTAGCCCGGCTATCTTGCAGCATGCCTCATTCTTCACTTTCGGTAGAATCTTAGTCATTATGTTTGCCTCGTTCTCTTCAGTGCTAACATTGTCCAGTGACAGTATACCATCCTCAAGTATATCTCTTATCCAGTGATATCGCACATCAATGTGCTTTGATCTGGAATGAGGTGATGAGTTCTTCCATAGATAAATGACACTCTGACTATCACTGAGTACCACATATCTTTCCTGTTCAATGTCCAATTCTTGAACGAACTCTTTCATCCATAACATTTCCTTGCAAGCCTCCATCACTGTGATATACTCGACTTCAGTAGTGGATAGGGCCACACACTTCTACAGCTTGGACTGTCAAGAGACTGCACCCCCCGTAAATTTTACAAAGTAACTTGAAGTAGATTTGTGCAAGTCTATGTCGCCGGCCATATCAGCACTCGAGTAGTCTACTAACTGGGGCTTATCATTTCCTAGACACAAGCACGTCTTGGAAGTTCCTCGGATGTATATCAGAATTTACTTCACTGCAGACCAGTGCTCCTTCCTTAGATTGGACAGAAATCGGATAACTGTTCTAACAACATGAGCTATATCCGGCCTAGTGCAAACCAGGGCATACATGAGCCTTCCTACAGCTGAGGAGTAAGGTACACCTCTCATGTATTTCTTCTCATCATCTAAGGACGGACATTGGCGAGTGCTTAACTTATGGTGGTTCGCTAATGGTGTGCTCACAGGCTTCGACTTGTCCATATTGAATCGTTGGAGCACCTTCTCAATATAGCTTTCTTGTGACAGCCACAATTTTTTTGCCTTTCGATCGCGTATAATTCTGACTCCTAGAATTTGTTTCGCCGATCCAAAGTCCTTCATAGCAAATGACCGCCCAAGTTGCTCTTTCACCTCATTTATCCGAGTACCGTTGCATCCAACGATCAACATGTCATCCACGTATAGGAAAAGGATGACAAAATCATCATCAGAAAACCTCTGTACAAATACGCAGTGATCACAAGTAGTCCGCCGGTATCCTTGACGGGCCATAACCGACTCAAACTTCTTATACCACTGCCGAGAGCTTGCTTCAGACCATACAGACTTTTTCTCAGATGACAGACAAGTTGTTTCTTCCCTTTAGCCTCAAACCCTTCCCGATTGTTCCATGTAAATCTCTTCTTCAAGCTCACCATAAAGGAAAGCCGTTCAGACATCCATCTGCTCTACCTCAAGGTCCTAGACAGCCACCAAACCCAGCATGACTTGTATGGAGGACATCTTTACTACTGAAGCAAAGATCTCATTAAAATCAACTCTCTTCCGTTGACCGAAACCTTTCACCACCAACTGTGCCTTATATCTAGGCTCATTGGTGTTCTCGTTTATTTTCAATCGAAAGACCCATTTATTCTTTAGTACCTTCTTCCCCTTAGGAAGCTTAACTAGGTCAAAAGCGTGATTCTTATGAAGGGAACTCATCTCATCCTTCATGGCTTCCAACCATTTCTCCTTGCTTTCGTCCTTTATAGCATCTTCATAGTCCTCAGGCTATCCGGCATCAGTAAGCATGACGTATTCGTTGGGCGACAGACAGACGGACGGTCGTCTGTTGCATGAGAATCGTCTGACAAAAACATTCCCGCCCGATTGAGGGATGACTCCGTCCATGGTGTTATCCGGTGCCATGATCTCCTCTTTATTATTCTCAACCACCTCAGGGCCATGATCCTCTGCTTTCAATGATGCCGGATGGACAACTATAATACTAACTTTGTCCGTTTGCTCATCATCACACTTGGCCTTCCTACCAATATCTTCAATCGTCTCATTTTCAGCGAAGGTTACGTCCCTTGACCGGACGAGTCTTATAGTAACTGGATCATAGAACCGGTAGCCCAGCTCATCCTCCTCATACCCCCAGAAAGACACACTGTATCGTCTTTGGCTCTAACTTTGTCCTTTCATCTCTCGGGATATGTACAAATGCTTTACACCCAAACAACCGCAAATGATTATAGGGCGGCTTTTTACTCGTCCATATCTTTTCCGACACTTCACCCATCAAAGGTTTACTGGGTGACCTATTTATAATTTAGGCCGCCGTCCTAAATGCCTCAACCCAGAAGGATGCAGAAAGTTTGACTTCCGAAAGCATGCAACGTACTCTCTCCAGAAGTATACGGTTCATTCGTTCTACCATTCCATTCAACTGTGGTGTCTTTGGCGGTGTCTTCTGGTGCCTGATACCACGTGACCGGCAATAGGCATCAAAAGGTCCCAAGTATTCGCCGCCATTGTCGCTTCGGATGACCTTCAGTTTTTTCCCCGTTTGACACTTCACAAGAGCATGAATTGCTCAAATGTATCAAGATCCGGGTCCTTGATTTTCAGTGGGTAAACCCACAACTTTCTGAAGCAGTCGTCAATAAAAGATACAAAATACTGGGCTCTACCAATCAACCTTTCTTTGAATGGTCCACACACATCTGTGCATATGAGATCTAACAATTCTGCCTTTTGAGGCGGACAGGTTTCTATAAAACGAGACTCTCCTCTATTTGCCAGCTAAGTAATGAGGACACATCTTTGGTTCGTCCTCATTTATTCCATTGATCAGGTACTTTCTGGCCAGATGAGACAGACCCCTTTCACTCATGTGGCCCAACCTTCTGTGTCATAGATCCTCTGCCTGCTTGCAGATTGTAGTGTTCACGTCTCCGGCTACTGCACAGGCATCACATATAGGCCGGAGCTCTTTTTCCCTCTTGTTATAACAAGAGATCCTTTGGTCAGTTTCTATTCGCCTTCACAGAAGGTATTGCAAAAACCTTCATTATTCAGTCGACCGGCAGAGATGACATTCAGCCGAATGTCAGGGACATGATATACATCCTTCAGCGTCAATTTTGTCCCGTTGTTTGTGATCAAGACAACATCTCTCCTGCCTACCACCGGAGATATTCGTTCATTGCCCATTCTAATCACTCCAAAGTCTCATGGAGTGTAAGATGTAAACAATCTCCTTCTAGACGTGGCATGTAAAGTAGCACCAGAATCAATTACCTAGCCAGACTCCTCGTTCGTCACGTTTGCCACGTTTTCTTTACATGTCACTAGGAGATCGCTTCCTGTGACCACTGAAACGGAGGACTTATCCTCACTTCATCCCTTTTCTCCTTTCTCCTTCTCGACGTTTTCACACTTCCACTTGAAGTACTACTTCTTGATATGACCCTTTTTGTCACAATGATGGCACTTAAGGTTTTGATACCTTGAACGAGATTTGCTCCTTCCCTTCTCTCCAGGCTTCTGGATTCGACTTTTGCTTCGTCCCCTGGACTCGATCACAAGTACCTCACTATGAGAAGAAGTCGAAACCCCTTGCGACCGCCTCGACTCATTCATGAGTAGGGAGGCGATGACCTCGTCCAATTTAATAGTGTCTTTCCCAAATAACAACGTGGTGATAATATGGTCATAAGAAGTTAGCAGAGAGGCCAGCAGCACCAATACCTTATCCTTCTCTTTGATTACCTCATCAAGAGCGGACATCTGAGTTATAATCCGATTAAAGTCGTCCAAATGCTTTTCAAAGTTGCCACCTTTTGACAACTGTAGGCCATAGAACTGTTTCTTAATACGAAGCCTGGTTGTCAATGATTTAAACTTATATCGGCTTTCAAGCTTTTCCCACACCTCTGCTGAATCAGTCAAGTCGATGACCTCCTGGAGTGTGTTGCCCGCAATGCATAGTTTGATAGTACAATTGGCAAGATCTCGTTTATCTTGCCAGTCCTCATCTGATAAGCTTTCCGGCTTATCTTCCTTCTTTTTCAGTACTTTGGTTGTTCATTCTCTCGTCAAAATGTTCTTCACCCTCTCCTGCTAGAGGATGAAGTTGCCCTACCCATTGAACTGTTCTACACTGAATGGCAAGCTCTTTGAGGACGATGTTGCCATTTAGACGGATTTATCAACTTGTCTTTCATATCACTTATTGGCGGGTAACGGGCGGCCTACAGAACAAAATACAAGAACAGTTTCTTCTGTTGGCCGGAATAAACAGCCAACTGATAAAGCAAATAAGCATCGTGAAGTAGAGACAAGAGAAGAGAAATGAACACCAAATTTTACGTAGAAAACCCTTCTGAAATAAGAAAAAAATCACGAGACACTAAATCCATAAATAATCACTAAATATGAGAAAGTTACAGAAGGCAAAAATAAGAATAGAGCAAAAGTAAATAAAAGCCCTCTCACTTTGTTTTCACTTACAACTCTCTTTCTTTTCACTTTCACTCATCTGTTGCACTCTTTCTCTCAACTTGGCCGATCTCTTCTCCTTCTTGTTCTTGCCTTATGCATGTTTCGCTATGTGCAAAGTATACATACATATACACACGCCCCTCACTATAGCCTAGCTTGGTGGTTGGTGTTTAACTTCCAAGGTTTGCCTGCATGCGCACGCTCTATCTTGCAGCAGGCGGCGCATGCCTGCTCTTACAAACTGACAAGCCTTTGGAGTTTCGAGAATGACTTCTACCAACCACCCAAAAGGGTAGGTCAACTGTATGCTTTTTGGATATGACAGTCAATCAAACCTCCCAAATACAGCATGTCAACTCTGTTGTCCGTCGCTTCATATTAGCCAGTCAACCATACCGTTGACCGGTCGATGTAGCCCGTCCCGCTTCTTCAGACGACTCATAACTATGACGGTCAGCATATTGACCGGAAGAGTTGACCGTCCAAAAGACTTCGATCAATTTTGTTGACCAGAATTCCTTCTTCCTAGCACATTCGTGCTCCGCGCAAGTTCTCTGACCAACAAGACTTCCATATGGGCGTGATTTCCAACACTAACACCCTGCCTTAATAATCATATAGACACGATAATCTTACTCAGTGAAGGAGGCAGCTGTTCTTTTTCATCAAGGCTACTAAGAACAAAGGGTTACTAAGTAAAGGTCTTCCCAGCAAAGGCAAAGGACGTATTCTCTATCCATAGTACGTCTGTCAATTTAATAGTGTTCAGTTTTCTGGCTTTGACTTCTGTGACTATTCCTCGCCCCCTCCCCACTCAAACGTAAGGCTCTCAACGCAAGGGATTGATCAATGTTTCACGGTATAGAACATAACTATATACAAAAGAAACCTTCTGGATAATTCAAACGAAGCTTTCTTTATAACTTCGACTTCTCCACATTCAGGCAAAGTTGAGACCAAATTTTCTACAGACTGGCATATCTCGTTACCCAACTCAAGAAACTAACATGTCAAATTAAGAGTAACAGTAGACTTTTACCCACAAAGAGGGAGAGGGAGAGAGGGAGGGGGGTTGTTTACCGAATTGATTACAACTTTAAGATAAGTGTGGCTGAAGATCATGTCTGCACCACAGGCTTCACTCTGCTGTATCGTCGTCAGTGCTATGAACTTCCTCTCTGATCTCGGGCAATGTACTCAAGTCTATCCGAGACTCTTTCTCCTCTTGGACAATGCCGGAATCAGAAGCATCAATAGGATCATGTAAAACAACATCTCCATTTGCATTTGCCGATCGAAAACCAGAGCTTTGATTTGCTGCATTGAAATTGACGTTACTGTTGCCAGTAAGGTCTCCCATCGATTTCCCGGAGCTGTTGTCTTTCAATTCTGCGGTTGTTTTACTGAAGGAGCCCAAAGACTCCCCAATGCCAGCATTCAAATTGTAGGTTTTGTTATTACTGTCGGTTTCCAATTGGATCTTATCAGAATCTAATTGAGAGTTGTCGTTGAGTAGTGTTCCATTGGTCTGTAAGTTGCGACCTTCCTCACTGGAAGAGCCATCGACGGTTGCATTTTGTGACTGAGTCAAGTTCAACTTCATTTGAGTTCTGTTTGACAGAGCAGGAGAAGCATCTTCAGCATTCAATGCAGTTGATTTATTTTTAACTTCTGATGGAAGATTAGATTCACCCAAATTAGTTGAATTAGCAGTGCCATATTTCGTTTCTTCCATAGCTGTTGGAGTTGAAGTACTTCCATGTTCACCAACATGTGCTCCATCGGAAGTCTGGGGTTTATTCTCATGTCCAGAGCTATTCACTTCAAATTTTCTGTCCGTATGCTCAGAAGTTGTGTTCTCAATATCCAGGGTAGTAGTTTGCATATCATGCGCAACTTCACTGGAAGCATCGTCAGCCTTATATTGCTCCTCTCGCGCCTCATGAGTATTCATGCCATCACCATCATGAACTTGATCATGTCGCGTGTTCTGACTCTCACCTTCTTTGCCACTATCCTCATTTTCATCAGTTCTTTCATCAACATCCTCTTGCCTCTCCTTTTCGTCATCTATGAATTCGTCTTCATGTTCAGCTTCAGCTTCTTTCTCTTGATCATTTTCGTCCATCTCATCATCGCCATTGCCCCCATCGCTTCTACTCACGTCTTCCTCTTCTTCTTCTCTTTCTTCAATTTTACTTTCTTCTCTTTCTTGCTCATCCTCTTCATGTTTGTTTTCTTCCTCCTCCCCTTCGTTTTCTTCTTCATCCTCTGTGTGCTGCTCATCTGTAGTTGCCACGTCCAGTCTAGAAAGGTCTTTCCTCCCAAAATTTATCACTCCACCATCAGCACCTGCCTCTTCAGCAATTTTTGCATCTCTCTCAGCAAAGTCCTTCTTCTCATGAGAGCGCTTGATTTGGTAAATTAACCAAAAGCAAACTGCCAGTAAAAGACAGATTTGCAAAATATGCTTCAATTTGATGCCTTTGGATCTATGGTTCCTACTTGGTGACTGCTTGTACATTGTAAAATTTTCCCAAATAACCAAGTAGGGTTGCAAATCTGCTTAGACTGCAAACATTTAAAAAGAAAGCCAATGAACAGATCAAACAAATCTAGAAGCACAGCTTGACATTAACATCAATAATGCTTCCACAAGATGGTTTCCCTTTTGCCATGCCGAGAAAAGAAAAGTCACCCACATTCATCGACCAATTCAAGTATGCAGAAGGGATTAAAAAAATGAGATCCATTTAGAATATCAACCTCCAAGGTGATACAAGTTCAAATCAGACCTTCAAACGAGGTCATCTATACCTATTCAGGATGAATGACATCAAAAAATCTTGCCCAAGCCAACATATCTCACAGTAAATTCAGCAACTCAAACAAATAGCTGCAGTTGACTGGACAACCAAAACCAGCAAATGCTCATGAATAACCCCCATCAAGAAGCAGAAGTAACAAAAAAGCTTAATTTTCTAGATAATTTACCACACATTTCGTTCTTGTATAGATTATCCGATAGCAACTACACTTTTGTCTGATTTTCAAGGCCACAAACATGGCATGAAACATCGTTGGTTCATTAAAAAAAATGACATAAAAGGGATGTAAGTGAAATCAGTGCTAATAAGGAAACAGAATAAAGCACATGATGCTTACCAGGACTCAAGGCTATGCAATTCACAAATTAAAGCCACCAGAATAAGTACAGAAAGTCCGATACCCAAATAAAAGGTGAAAAACATGAACCACCGAGGCATTAGCAGAACACTCAGAAACGAAAGCAATGTGCCCAAGTCTCAATTGCAGAAACGAATTGTCTAACTCAACTCAATACCGATCCACCAAAAAACCTAATCCAGAAGGAACCATGACAAAGCAAATTATCTCTCAATAACCCAAGAAAGAAGAAGATAAACAAAAAATAAATAAACTAAATCTAGAAGTAAAATTAGGAATAAAAGCACGCAAACCCTAGAAGTCAATAAACCCACTGGCACCACATAAAAGACAAAATAATTAAAAAAACAGGAATAATAAAAACATTTTTGTTTCAGGCAGCGAGTCTAAATCTAGAAAGGTAAAACCAAACTACTGAACACACAGATTTAAGTAGCCATTTGTTAGAAGTAAAATAGTGCATAGTGCGAGCTAGAACTTTGAAATAGCAGGACAAATGGAAAGTTCAAACACAAAAACAAGCCAAGAAAATACCTGAATAATTAGAGAACAATGGAGGAGGTTGAAGAATCAGAGTTATTTTGTGCTGGCGTTTCTCAGCGAGTGAGATGGGTCAGCGAAGTAGAACGCGGAGATAATGTACTGCGAGGAGAACAATGTTCTTCGTCAGCAACAACTGTAATGGAGTGCAGCTGCACCGCTGATTAGCCGCAAATATATATACGTATATAATTTCTGTATGTAATTAATAGACATACAATTTTTCGAGCGATTGAGAGGTTGCATCGGCTAGACGGCTTGCCCTGATTCCCTAGGCTCAACGCTCAACAAACGCACTGATGGCCATCCCACAAAAGCGTAGTTTATGAGACCCACGGCTCGTCGGCTTGGTCATTTTTGGCCATTTGAAACTGTTTTTTTTTCCTCCTTAGCAACGATATTTCTAAATTTATTATGCTAAATTCCTGCATAATGTACGGAAAATTAATATAAATATATATAATTTATGCTTCTTATTTTAAAATGTTTATATCAAAAACTTGAGAACCTTATATAAAAAGAAAAAATTATAAATATAAATAATAATAATAATAATTTATTTAGTGTTTTCACGATCATAAATAATACCCCAACATCAACGGCATAAGGAATATCTACCTAAGTCCTAGGAAATATAATTTTTTTCTTATTTATTCACCCTATGAAATAAAGAGAAATTTAAGAATTATAAGTTATATTAATTTATAAATAAATAAATTTAATAACTTAAAAAGAAAAATATATTCAGTAGTTACAAGAAGTAGAGTTAGCTAAATTGGAGCAGCAATTAGCAAATGTAATTTGGGATATAAAATAAAGTCAAGTTAGTTTACTATATGAAAAATATTTTAATGAATCAAATATACAAATGAAGATTAGACCTATTTAAATGAATTAAAGAACTATTAAAATATTATAAAAAGAAAATTTAATATTTATCAGACAAAAAATTATGACTATATGGTAATAGACTTAAATAAAATTAAACAGTTAAATTAATCAAATCTAATAGATTTAAAATTTTATAGAGTTTGGTCAATGTATAAAATTAATATAGATGAACACAGCCACAAGATTAGGTTGGATTAATTTTTAAGCCAAATACGTTTAACAGTGAAGGTGGCCGATTCGGCCCTACTCAGATTATACATTTTTTATAAATATATTTTTATTTTAAATAATTATTAAATTTTAAAAATATTTTAATAGATTATATTTTTTATATAACTAATATCTTTTTATGTAAATATTTATTGTTAAAATATATATTTATATAATATTTTATCTTCAATATTAAAAATTTTAAAATATTATATATTTATTGGTATAATATATTTGTCCTAAAGTAAAGGTGGTGAAGAAAACATATTTTCTGAAAAAAAAAAAAGAAATTATAATTGTTCACAATTGAAAAATCAGCCAAGATCTATCTATTAGCTTCCCATGTAGGAAAATTTCATTTCTTCTAAAGAAATAAAGAAATTTATTTTTTATATTTTAATTATTTATTTTTAAATAAAAAATTATAATTTAATTATTTTTAAAAATTAAAAATAATTAAATTTAATTATTTTAAAATAATTAAATTATAATCATCCATTTTATAAAATCGATCAAGTGAATAGCTTTATCTTTCATCAAAATTTGATACTATTTATGTGATAAAAATAAGTGTTAATAAATTTGTACACGTTTTTTTTTATAATTCTTAAAAATATAGTGGTAATAAATATTTTTTAAATTTTAAAATTAATCGATGAAAATTTATATTTTAAAAAATTATTGATTTTCTAACATTTAACCTAATAAATTTTATTATTGGACAATTATTTGATATCTTTTATTATTTGTTTTGTAGTTAAGGAATGCATTTATGAGTTTTCTTCTGTTAGAATAATATTTATATATATAATTGATCATATTTATATATATAATTGATCCGTTGATCTGTATTTATATAATACTGATGATGTTATGAATTACCCGTCTCAAAATTTCACTATTTGTAATATCTTGAAAATCGATGAACAAAAATTTAAAATATTTTTTTAAGAAATTAGAATGCTAGCTACTTAAATAATTGTTGCCCTTATAAATCATGCAAGTTTAATATATTGCATGATAAATTTATCAAGGGAACTGACCCAAAAAATTATAAAGGGTAGGAATTTTATAACAAAGCTTTGAAATTTTCGATTGATGTGACTCTACTAATTATTTAGAGTTTAAGAGGAATTATAAACATTTATCAATAATTAAAATTATATATATGTCATGTCATAAGAAACGGTCAAACCTTTTTTGTTTTATTTTTTATTTTTATTTTTGCTTCAATAACTGGCTTCCAAATTGACCATTTACATTAACTTACTCCATTCACATTACTTTGGGCACAAATTTACCTTGGAACTCGAAAGTGGAGAATATGATTTAAGATTTAGGGCCGACCTATTCTTAATATATTTGAGTGATAATTGGCTCATTTATCTAATTTTAAGTGAACTATTGTTTGATGAGGTTTTTAGTAGGACACACCAAGACTTTTTCTTTCAATGTGGTTGTTGGGTTGTTATCACTCAATTGCAGGTATCGTAATAAATGGATGGTTATTGAAAAATCGCACAATGTTTATACTAGAGGTGGAGTGTTTGCGCGCATAGCGAGTAGCTGAGAGCTTTCGTGCTTAAACATCAAGGAGCAACTAGGTTTTTGAATTCGAGAGGGAACCGAGTGCCCAGTCCGATGGGCAACCGGTTGTCGAGTCCGAGGGATAACTAGGTGCCAAGTCCGATGGGCAATCGGATGCCGAGGTTGAGGGGCAAGTGAGGTGTTGAGTCTGAAGAGCGACAGGGTAGTGATGTCGAAGTATCTCGGGCATCAAGTTCATAAGTGCCCGAGGACGACTCAACATCATTATAAGGCACACAAAGCGCTTTAGGATTTGTTGTGAGAGTTAGAAAGCAAAAACACCACTTTGTAAAAACAGACTGGTGAGCGTCATCAATAAAAGAAAGAGAGATAGAGAAGAAAAGCGTGTAGATGCCAATCCATCTCGTCGTCACTGTTACTCGGGTTTGTATGATGTAAGGCGTAGAGTCCTTATTCTTATATTTGAGGTTTATGTAACTAATTTTATATAGTGGATATTTCAGATGTCTCATTCCATAATTTTTCATTATTATTCAGAAGAAAATTTCTTACGTAATATTATTTATATTTTATCTCATTATTTTTGTGATTATTATTTGTCTCATATGCAATGTTGTTGTTATTTCTCTCAATTCATCCAGGCCATTGGCGAACAGTAGCGTCACAAATCATACTTGGCCTAAGATTCGTCGGAAGGTTCAAAGCCCGAGACTTTTTCAACGTTGAGATCGTGCCATGTCCTCATGGTCCTCAAATAGATTGAAAGATGGTAGCCTCATGCACACTATTCTCGTAATTACTCTTATAGCTACTACCTATTTCATATGTATGACACGAAATAATTTGTTTTTGACATTAAAACAACATATTTGATAGAACAGGTTGCCAACATTTATAATTTACTTAAGGTGTGATGTTTTAGGTCATACATCCCTCACACGTGACTTGCATTTTACCAGTTTTTTTTATGGTTATGTTACCTTTTGCTCTTTGGGGCTTTGTAGAGTAGCTTATAGATGGACGTTATTAAATATGCCGCCTAAGTCACTTGGTACAACATCTATACATATATTATATTTTATATATATTAATTACTTACCAATAAAAATTTATTTCAATCTACTATTTATTTTGTAATAGATATTCAAATGTCTAACATTATTTTATAATATAATTTTAAATAGTTTGATATGAATTAAAAAGTTATAACCCAGTTGAACCCGAATGAATAAACGATTGAATTGAATCGTTTCAAAATTTCATGGATATGTAGAAGAAAAATGATATCTTCACTCGGAGTAAGACATAATATTTACTTGTTTAAATAATAATTAAGGTGAAGGAAGAAAAAGAATAATAAATTTTTTTAAATTTTTTTTAAAAATATTTTATTAAAATTTATTTTGTCAACTCATTTTTTTGGAATAAATATTATATATAATATTTTTATAGATTTATTTTATAATATTAATATCTATTAAATACTTAATTTTGATAGTAAAAAATCATATAAATAAATACTAATTTAGATATTTTTTTTTATTTTAAATTTCATTCATTAAAATTTTTTAATCTAACAAATGATATAAAGGTTTATTTAAATTCACCAACCCCAAATTTGATCGCAACATCTGTCGTTGAATGTCATTATCCTCTTATCTTTGGAACATCATCATCATATCTACTTATATTAATAGTTTGATATTTATATAGATGAATAAATATTATATTATTTAAAAATATTTAAATAATATTTTTAAATATTTAAACATTAGTTATGTTAATGCCCAAAGAAAGTAAAACAAAAATTTGAAAATTTTATATTTTATTATGCGTTTGAAGCCTTATTTTTTTTTAAAAAAATATATATATATTCTTATTTGAAAACTATATATGCTTGATTCTCTCTTATTTCTCCATTGTTAATTATAAATACTTAAATTAAACCAATTATATTTGAAGATAGTTCAACAAAAAATAACACTTAAATTGGTTATTTGATGTTGAGAAAGATTAATATTATTATAGCCGGTGTTAGTTTTCTTTTTTAAATATAAATTAATATTTGATGTTGAGATAGATTAATATGTATGACGATATTCTAAGCTTGGTTGCATCTGGTTGTACGAGGGATTATGAAAAAAATAACTCATATATTATAAATTAAATATTTATTGTTCATCTTATATTAATTTTAAATATTATAATGTCTAAATGTAACCCATTTCCTTTGTTACTGTAACCCATTAATCTTTTAAATATCTTACATTTCAATAAGCTTGAGTATCTGTCTGTTTTACTTTTTCATTTACTACTAGATTACTAGCATTGAAGACGGGTATGGATGTCAAAGTACTTACAGGTAGGGGCTCAAAGTTTCTGTGCCATTGAGGTGAGCACATAAAATATATGCTTATTAGACTTTCATTGTTGGATTAACAAATGATATTGACAAGCGCATAATATCTTAATCCTGAAAGAAAAGTCTGCGGTTGATTTGATTTACTAACTCCAAAACCTATAAAAAAAAGTGTGTTAATAATAAGAAATTCAGTAGCAGAATCAAAGTTAGAAGACTAGGAAATACCTCTCGATGAGAAGTCCTTTCCTATAATAGAGTCAAATGAAAGACCAATGACACCAGAGTTTGGAGATAATGAAGGCCTCCAATGAAAGAAGTGGTAAGGTTAACTAAAATAATGAGTTATCAAAATCTAGCTTTCCTTGAAATTTTAACTGCTTTGTTACTTGGAGAATGGGATATTGATCGAGTCTCAGTATCCCGAGTAGTAAAGGTGTCATCTATAACACCTTCTAGTTTGGAGGACACAATGGTAGTAGTTGGAGCGTCCACGGTTGGTCTAACCAAGGAAAGAGAGCCAAAAATAATGGAGGTAATGATGAGAGCAGCAACGACCAACACACTTATACATATATAGTGGTGGGAAGAATCATGCTTCTCATCAGACAAAATATTTGGGATCTTGTTATTATCATACAGAACATACATCTTTCTTGGGGACCTCACGGGAGAAGAGCAAGAGGACTGGAATTGAATGCTGTAAAACTTCTTTGGCTCTCATTTCGACTTTCACTTCAACTATATACTTTGTAAGAATAGCATCGAACTCCCTTGATAATTCATCAATAACAGAAATAGCTAGTGAAGTTGTACTATAACATTCAAAATATTTTTAATTTTATTATTTTATTGAATAAATTATTTAATAAGTTATGATAATTATTTGATTATTTTTAATGATTATTTAGGTATAAAATTTTGTAATTAGGCTTAAAATATGAGGTTAGAGTATTTAGACCGTTGAATTTAGTTTAGATATTTGGGTTTGAGGGTTACTGATACCTAATGCCGAGTTGGAAGACCCATTTTCATAAGTTGAACCCTTATACCATGGAGGTCTAGTAGGCCCAAATGGCTGACTCAGCCCAAGGGGTATAATAGCCATTGAGTCCATTAAGGCCTGATGACTTATAGTAACGGCCGAGGACTCTACTAAGCCTGTAAAGTCGGTGAGCTAAAAGTTGAAAGTTGGGTCTATCAGACTGTAAAAAGGGATTAAGGTGACCTCTCAGGGAGATAGCAGCTTTTGCAAAGCACGTGCATCTTAAGAGAAGTTGACTTTTAAAATTGGTAGGCTTTGCAGGATGGCACAATAGGTTTTGTAGAGTTCGTGGCAGGCATTCCCATACACACAAGTTCTTTGCTGGGTAGGTGGAAGCCGTCAAGTATATATACACAGACCAAACTCCAAGAAAAGAGATATGTAATAGTGCACGCAAGAAGAGAAGCAAAAGCAGGACGCCATTTTGCTATCTGTTCTCACACTCTGTAAATTTGAGCTACTTGTAACCAAAATCACCATAGTGAAATCATTCATGGACTAAGAGTCTTGTGGTTTTTCCTTCTCATTTAAGAAAGGATTTTCTACGTAAAAATATTACGTGCTACTACTTTCTTTTTCTCTCTCAACTTCACACCTGCGTCCTTGAAATTACTTTCTCTAACCAAAGAGGACCATTCGAGTACTTTGTGTTGTACGGATTTAGATTTATTAATACGGTGGAAAGGTCCGTGGACTTGTTTAGATCTCCCTCCGTACAACAAATAGGATCCGAAGACGCAACATTGGCGCCATCTGTAAAAATTAACTAAAAGTCAGGTTAATACATTTTTTAAAAAAGATAAATTAAAACATGATGAATACAAGAGCACAAACCAGTTCCTCGGTCAGAGAAGTTGCTTCATGTGGCAATGGCCCTGCTGCGGGTATCAAGATAGATGACCATCCTAGTCCATATGTCTGAACATTGGCGATGAGAATGGACATTATTTCTGAAGCCGTCGAAACCCTTTGTTCAAAAATAGACGAGCGGCCAAATGGGGTGCCATCCAAGACTTCTTAGACCACCACATCTCAGAAGAAGGGAAAG
This sequence comes from Nepenthes gracilis, assembly GCA_033239525.1. Classification (NCBI taxonomy): domain Eukaryota; kingdom Viridiplantae; phylum Streptophyta; class Magnoliopsida; order Caryophyllales; family Nepenthaceae; genus Nepenthes; species Nepenthes gracilis. The sequence goes on along the minus strand of BSYO01000016.1, from coordinate 13,097,527 downwards.
GGAAAGAAGAATCCCACCTAGCAAGTTAATCCGCACGAGGGCCCTGAAACTCAAGTTGCCTCGAACAACAAAATCCCGTCGCGATTTCAAGGTCGCTTGGGTCTTCGGATCCAGGAGGAAAGTCCAGAGAAGTAAAATCCTTGATGTTCACGTAACAACCAAGAGCACGCCATTTAGGAGGTGTTCTCTCGTGACGAGATCCCTCCAAAGGCTAGGAGCCTTTCAGAGCCGCAAGCTACGTAGGACCCTTCGTCCAGATGATCAAGATGAGGCAACTCCCTCCAAAGTTTAAAATCCCAAATCACGACGTTTACGATGGAAGTGCTGATCCAATAGATTATCTGGATCACTTTCGTGAGCATTTGAACCTCCAAGGCTTGGATGAAGTAACGATGTGTCAATGCTTTCCATTATCACTTAAGGGAGATGTAAGGATTTGGTTCTATGGATTGCTAGCAAATTCTATTCAATTATTTGGCGAGCTAGCAGACAATTTTCTATCCTAATTTGTATCTAGCAGGAGAATTGAGAAGCATCCTTGACACTTTACTCGCATGAAGCAAGGAGCCAGGGAGAGTTTGAGAGGATTTCTATCTCGGTTCATTGCAGAGGCCAGTCAGATTTCCAAGCTGACGAATGGGGTAAAGGTTAACGCTTTCTTATCTGTGTTGGAGGGAGGAGTTTTCTTCAAGCACCTTATTCACAATGGACCCCAAACCTTTGCAGAGGCCAAGGCCGTGGCACGAGCATACATAGTGGCCGAAGAAGTCAATAACGCTAAAAAGCCAGATAGAGACAATAACTGCCACCCGATGGCGAAAAGAGGAAAAGTGGGGACCATTAGAGTCCCCAAGGACCGAAGAAGAAGAATAAGTTTGAGTAGGTTGTTCGGAGGGAGCTCAGGCATATAAACTTGACTCTCTTGAATAACACACGTACTAACATCTTATGCAGATTCGGGATGAGAAATTTTTAAATTGGCCCAAAGCGCTGAAGAATCCAGATGGTGGTGATCAGTCGAAATATTGTCACTACCATCGCTATGGAGATCACAATATGGAGGATTGCCGAATGCTGCAAAAAAAAATCGAGGAGCTGATTAAGAAAGGGTACCTTAACCGCTTCCTATAAAGACCCGGACAGGTTTCTAGAACAGTAGGTGACAGTGAGGCTAACCCATCGAGGAATAGAGTGATCACAAGAGTTGTCAACATGATATCAACTCGCCCGACCAGAGAAGACACCAGAGAGAACTCTGCAGCCAAGAAGCAAAGGGTAGGGACTAGGGATGAAGTCATTAATTTTAGTAACGAAGATATGACTCATGTAATTTTTTCACATTTTAACCCTTTAGTTATAACTGCACTTGTTTTTTACAGAGCCATCGACTACCAGGTGAAATAAATATTTATTGATCATGAAAACTCACAGAATTTACTTTATCTTGATGCGTATTTTAAATTGGGACTTAAGAGAAATCAACTGAAAGCAACAGAGGGATCTCTCCACAGGCTAGACAATAAGCCAGTACCAGTTTAGGGGGTTATCCAACTTAAAGTCACTCTAGGGACTTATCCGAGGATTACATCAAAAACTCTCACCTTTTTGGTATAGACATTCCATCGGTCTATAATGCTATCCTCGGACGTCCTTGTTTGACTGCTTTGGGTGCCGTCACTTTCATCTCATATCTAAAGATAAAATTTTCAACGCCATTTGGAATTAGGGAAGTCCTCGGAGACCAAATGGTTGAATGGACATGCTATCTGTCCACAGTCACACAAGCACCTCTTCCCTAACCTATGGAAGATATTGATCTACGAGATGAAACAACATTGCAACAAACTCAATCTGGAGAACCAACAGGCCGAGTCCCATTAGATCCCAGCAATCCTAAAAAATTCATCCATATAGAAAGCTCTCTACTTCAGTCATTTCAAGACCGGCTTATCAATTTCTTCTGAAAAATTCCGACGTTTTTGCTTAGGTACCCAGTGACATGCCAGGGATACCAACTGAAATGATGGTCCATAAATTAGACCTGGATCCCCATCAAGACCCATTCGGCAAAAGCTGAGGAATTACTCGGTCGAAAAATTGGTGGCCATTCGTGAAGAGGTAAAGAAACTTTCGGACGCTGAACTCATTCGGGAAGGACAATACCCAAATTGGCTGTCAAATATGGTCATGTCAAGAAGAGCAACGAAAAATGGATGATGTGCGTTGACTTAACAGACGTCAACAAGGTACGTCCGAAAGACAACTTCCCACTACCCAGAATCGATCTACTTGTAGACTTGACATCTGGACATGAACTCTTAAATTTTATGGGCACGTACTCGGGTTACAATCAGATACGAATGAGCCAAGAAGACAAAGAACACACATCAATTATGACAAACCAAATGATATACTATTACAAAATTATATCTTTCAGACTGAATAATATAGGTGCCACCTACCAGCGGCTTGTCAATAAATATTTGATACCCAAATCAGAAGGAATGTGGAGGTTTATGTGGATGATATGCTCGTCAAGAGTAAGACGATTGACCACCATATCCAAGATTTGGAAGAGACTTTCAATGTGCTAAGAGCGCACCAGATGAAACTCAACCCAATAAATTGCACATTTGGAGTGGCTTCTGGAAAGTTTTTGGGATACATTGTTTCATGTCGAGGGATTAAAATAAATTCGAAAAAGATCAAGGCCATCATTGATATGAAATCCCCTTGGACTGTGAAGGAGGTCCAAAAGTTGACTGAAAGAATAGCAACTCTCTCATGCTTTTTTTCCAAATTGGCCAAGAAGTATTTGCCTTTTTTTAAAGCCCTGAAAGGGACCAGGACTAACGGCTTCCAATGGACAAAGGACTACGAGGAGGCCTTCCGAGGTCTTAAGGGGTATTTTTCGAGTCCTCCTTTCTTGGCTTCTCCTTAGCCAGGTGAGGAACTATACTTATATCTCGCGGTGTCCAACACAGCCTTGAACTCGATGCTAATTCGGTAGTTGTACGACAGGCAGCAGCTTGTGTACTATGTCAGTAAAATCCTAGCTGATGTAGAAACCAAGTAACCCCCATGTGAAGAGGATAGTTTTGGCACTCGTGTATTCTGCTTAGAAGCTGAGGCCCTACTTCCAAGCACACAAGGTGGTAGTCCTAATCGATCAGCCCTTAAGAGCAATATTGCAAAAGCCCGAGATGTTAGGACGACTGGTCAAGTGGGTCATTGAGTTGGGAGAATTCGATATAGAATTTCACTAGAGGCCAGCCTTAAAAGGTCAAGCCTTGGTGGATTTTATCGTCGAGAAGACAACCCCAACTCTAGGTGCTTCAAACCTTCGTGACATAGATGAGCTTCACAGCACACCAATATGGACTCTGCATTTAGACGGCTTTTCAATGAAGGATGGATGTAGAGTTGGCGTTGTGCTGAGAACGCTTGAGGAGTCAAAGATAAAATATTCCATATTCCTCAGGTTTTCACCAACCAACAACGTTGCGGAGTAAGAAGTATTGCTAGCAGGACTCTGGTTGACTAATGAATGTTCGGCCAGAAATTTGGTCGTATATAGTGACTCTGAGTTAGTTGTTAACCAAATCCGCGGATCTTTTAAAGTGAATAGCTCATAGCTCTCCAAGTACTTTTCAAGTGTCCAAAGTTTAACTTTGGGTTTTAAAAAAGTAAAAATGGTCCACATCCCCAGAGAAGAGAACAGGAAGGCCAACTTGCTTGCAAAGGTAGCAGTATCAGGAGATCAAGAGAAATACGCCTGAGGGATGTGCGAAGTCCTTGAGAAGCCAAGCATAGAAGATCTCAAGCCAGAGGTGATGCAGGTATCGAGTGCTAGCAATTAGATGACTACCTATTTAAGGTACCTGTTCGACGGGACATCACCTGAAGATACTGACGAAGCCAAGAAGGTGAAGAAGATAGCAGGTTGGTATACTATTATGGACGGTCAGTTGTACCGATGAGGGTTCTCTGCCCCCTATTTGCAGTGCTTCACTCCCAAGGAGGTTGATTATGCCCTCCAAGAAGTGCACATCGGAATATATGGATCCCACATTAGAGGCAAAAATCTCGCTTTTAAGCTGATGAGGTAGGGTACTATTGGCGAACCATGAAGTATAACGCCATGGATTTCATACAGAAATGCAAGAACTGCCCAGTCCACAGGAACCTTATCCACCAACCTCACACAGAGCTTTGAGCTTTGCAATTGCCTTGGTTCTTTGCTCAATTGGGGTTTGACATGCTCGAACCTCTACCAACAGCGGCTGGACAAAGAAAATTTCTGATTATTGGGATTGACTATTTCACAAAGTGAATCGAGGCCACACCATTGGCACGAATAACAGAGCAGAATGCAACAGAGTTCATCCAGCAGAACATCATGTGCAATTTCAGAATTTTCAAATGCATCGTGACTGACAATGGGATATAATTTATTGGAAAATAGTTCACCAGATACCAACCTGAGGATAAGGTTGGTTCATACGTCAGTCCTGTATCCACAAAGCAATGGGCAAGTGAAAGTCATGAACTGCACAATATTACATGGACTGAAGACCAAGTTGGAACATTTTGGAGGCTCTTAGGTGCACAAACTACCATTAGTCTTGTGGTCATATAAGACAACACTGAGGGAGCCAACGCGAGATACCCCCTTCAACCAGTGCTGCGGGGTTGAGGCAGTCATTCTGGTGGAAGTCGGATTGCCTAGTTTTTGGGTCGAGTGCTTCAACCGAGATGACAACGCTCAGAAACTTTGGGAAAACCTTGACATGCTCGAGGAAGCACAAGACCTGGCAAGGCTGCAGATAGCGACATATCAACAGAGAGTTGTAAGATATTATAATAAGAAGGTGAAGGTAAGACAATTCGAAGTGAGGGATTTAGTGCTGAGGAGTATCGAGGCCACGGGTAAAAATACCTGTCGAAATAAGCTTTCTCTAAATTGGGAAAGGCCGTTCTTGGTCTCAACCATCTTTCAAAATGGGGCTTACAAGTTACTTAACCAAGAAGGCAGACTTGTCCCTCGTGCATGGAACGTCTCTCACCTCAAAAAATATTATCAATAAATGTATAGACGACCAAGTAAGGTCAAATGCATCATTTGAAATGCTTGTATCACGTTTTGTTAACATAATAAAATTCTTTTTGCTTATTCGCTGTTTTGCATTCAATTGAGTGTTTGTATATCATCTCGTTAATCTACATGATCTAGTCTGCCCTAAATCAACTTGAAAGGATCTCTTTCACTTCTCAAAAACTTTACAAAGTTTGAGCGGTTCATTAGAAGTCGTACTCAAAAAGCTCAACAAAATTTGAGCAGCTCATTAAAGTCAGATTCAAAAACTCGACAATGACATCAAGTACCCCACAAGAGATTGAACTTAAAACTTAGGGGATTTAAAAATAGTAAGAATGCGAAGACCCTAGAGGTAGCATCTTCAGCAAACGATAGTCAAAAGGTTCAAACACTTTACTCATAAAGGGTAGAGTTTCATTATGACATGTCCAAGAAAAACGAAACACATAAGTAATCCAAGTAAAGAAGAGAGATTGCACCAAGAAAAATGAATTTCATTCATATATATTTATATATATTATGTATAACAAAACAAATAATACACTAAGACCCAAAAGATCCCAACGCAGAAGGATCTAGAATGTCATCCTCTTCCAGGTAGCCAATCAAATCAGACTTGAATTGAGCACTGGCATTCCTCGGATAGAGCAAAGAAAAAGAAAACTTTGGATTCAATATTCGCATTATGTGATAGTATAGTCCAATGCCATCCCAATACTTCCACTCCAGCACAGGTCTAATGTCCTCGGCCTTTATTGAAGTTATGTGCTCAACCTCTAGATGAAGATATCGATTTTGAAGAGAAGCATGCTGCTATTGCTGGGTCCTCAGAGATTCCTCATGGGGGGAAATCTTATTCTTTACCTCCGCAAGCTCAAACTCTAGACGATTGGCATGCTCTTCCAAGGCCTTGAAGGTACCCAAGTCTACGCAAGATTGGGTGGCTTCGTCAATAATTGAAGTAAATCAGTCAACCCACTTACGTAGCTACAAGGAAAAAGTTAGTTAGTGAAGTCCTGGCTAAAGTGAAGGATTGAAGAATGCTAAGGGATGCACCTTCAAAAAGGGAGACCTCACTGGTAATTCTTCCACTCCCTGGACTTCAGGCTCCAATTCTTCAGACGGTTGAGCCACGTCAACAACGGCAACAACTTCTTCAACAACTTCCACGGCCTCTTGAGCAATGGCCATGACCTTGGACTCACAAACAACTTCATCAGCAACTGGTATTGGGGGCTCAGGTATTTCAAAATGGACTATGACCCCAATCTCCGCTTGATTAATAGATGAAGTCGCTTGAGGTCCCAAAATGTCCTCGATCATGGCTCTTCGGATGACCTCGGACAAAATGTTCCTCTCCACATAAATTTGGACAGCAAGGCAAGGGAGCACAAAACTGGGCACTTCAGTTGCCCTTATTGCTTCCTCTGTCTTAGCGCATTTGGTCGGTGCCTCAGCAATGTCCTCGACCAGAGCCTCTCCAAAAAAGGTGGCCGGAAGGTCACGCATGGTCACCTCAAGAGATGGAGGAACAACAAGTGTCCCAACGTCAACATCCTCGGTCAAAAAAGCATGAGCCATAGACTCGCCAACCGTTGAAGGTCCGACCATGTCCGTGCCTTGTGCTGGGACTGTGTCCGCGGACTTTTTCTTTCTTATCAATTGTCTGATGACAGCTTCATCATCGGAAGAGGAAGCCTCAACCCTGGCCTCCGTCCGACGACTCTTCACTTCACTGTCGGATGGCTCACTTATTCTCAGTGGCCTCTCTTTTCTCTTCAACTTCTTCTTCTTGGCTACTGTGGTGGAAACTTTCGAGCCTCATGTTGGGGTTCCCACTTGGCATTTTCAAAGGCCTTGCTCCTCAGCCAACGATTATTCTTGTTCTCATTAAAGGAGCTAAGGTTGGCCATAACTAAGTCGGTGAAATCTTTCACTGCTTCCCTCTCTTCTAGCGTAGTGTTGGCGTCAGAAGCGAAGCCTAACACTACATTCCCCCACACGTTTGATAAGCCCTAATGAGGGAAAACAGTAAGAAAGAAGAATTTATTTTTTTTCCGTTTAGTGGAATCAGGGTTACCTCCACTGATAACAGTGAACTCAGGGCGAGGAGTGATAATGATCCAATCCTGCCCATGAGCGAACCACAGAATGACTTTCATTGCTAGGTTGTCAAGAATCTTGCCATGACGACGATCGAAAACGTAAAGAGAAATGAGGTTCCTTACAGCGCTTGACTGTAGCCGTGCAACTGGTACTCCTAGGGCCGTCATAATCTGGTAAAACTCCAAGGCTGTCATAATCTGGTAAAACTCTAGGGCCATGGGGTAGCAGAGACCTTCCTTTAGATGGGTATCATACATAGTGATAAATCCATCTGTGGCAAGCAGGCCCTGTCATCTGCACTCGGCACAAAGAAGTCATGAGAGCTACGAATCCTATACTTGCCAAATATACTCTCAATATCTCCACACGAAAGTGTGGAAGCAATATCCTTCATGCCTGGAGCCATGGAAGGAGATTTTGAAGAAGAAGGAAAACGAAAGAGAAATGGGAGGCAAAAGCTTGAGGAAGGAAAGCTCACAGTGTTCGAAAATAAGACTTAGGGTTGCAAATGGAAAAATGAAAGCATAGAAAGACTTTTGAAACTGCTGGAAAGTTCAAAAGGCATGCCTCATAATAAACAGGCCACGCGTCAGCCTCCCATTCGCTGCAGGCAATAATGATGACCCTTACATTTTCAAGGCGACGTCAATCGCATTTAATGCCTCAGTGGGCAGCGCACGCCAGCGCCTCAGACTCAAAGGAAGTCCTCAGACATTTGGACCAAACAAATGACCTCAAAAAGTCCTCAAACATTTTGGTCAGACAGTTGGTCTAAAAAATGCCCCCGAAATTTTGCTTTCAATAACGTTCTCAGACATTTGTGAGAAAAAAGGAACATGTGTCAGTATCAAGCTACTACTAAACAGCGGAAGCAAAATAAAGGCACGAACAGATTTCTAGTGGAGAATACCTTCACGTGACACTCAAGATATTTTCGTGGCCAATAGACATGCCAAAAGGTTGAAGTTATCAAACCTCTTGGCATGGGGGGCTAATGGTGGGTACTGATATCCAAGGCCTAATTGAAAGATCCGTTTTCATGAGTTGGGCCCTTGTACCATGGAGGTCTAGCAGACACAGATGACCAACTCAGCCCAAGGAGCATAATGGCCATGGAGTCCATTAAGGCCCAAGGACTCATGGTAACGGTCGAGGACTCTGCTAAGCTTGCAAAGTTGGCGTGCTAGAAGTTGGTGGTTAGCTCTGTTAGACTACAAGAAGGGATAAAGGTGACCTCTCAGGGAAGATAGCAACTTTTGCAAAGCACATGTGGCCTAAGAGGAGTAGTTGACTCTCAGAATTTGTAAGCTTTGCAGGTTGACACAATAGATTTTGTAGAGTTGGTTGCAAGCGTTCCCATACACTTAAGCTCCTTACTGGGTAGGTGGAAGCCGTCAAGTATATATACATAGACCAAACTCCAAGAGAATGGATACACAGTAGTGCACGTAAGAAGAGAAGCAAAAGTAGGACGCCATTTTGCTCTCTATTCTCACGCTCTGTAAATTTGAGCTATTTGTAACTAAAATTACCATAGTGATGCCATTTCTGGATCAAGAGTCCCATGATTTTTTTCTTTCATTCAAGAAAGAATTTTTCATATAAAAATATTGTGTACTACTGCTTTCTTTCTCTTTCTTAACTTCACACCTACATTCTTGAAATAACTTTCTCTAACACAAAAGGACCATCCAAGTACTTTGTATTGCACGGGTTTAGATTCGTCTATACAGTGAAAAGGTTCGATGATTCGTTTGGATCTCCATCCGTACAACGAATAGGATCCGACAACGCAACATGGCTATTAGTTTGAATTTAGTTTAATTAGTAGATTATGTTATTAAGTAAACTTATATATATTTAAATTAGGTAGACTTTAATATTTCAGTTTGTATATATATAAACAAATAAATGAATAATAAAATAAATAATAACTATAATTTATATAATATATATATAATATGATATGTATAATATGATGTAATATGTATAATAATAATAATAATAATAATAATAATAATAATAATAATAAAAGAAAAGAAAGAAAAAATAATAATAATAAATAAATAAATTGGTAAAGAAAAGAAAAGAAAGAAATGAAAAAAGGAAATAATAAATGAAGGAAGAAGGAAAGGAAAGGAGAGAGAGGGAGGCGTGGTGGCAGATTGTCGACAAGAGAGGAAGGAAACGGCGCTCCAAATTGAAATCCAGGAAAACCCCAAACCAACCCTTCATTCTTAAGGAGATGGTAGTCTTAGGTGACGAGGAGTGACACGCGAACCGAAGAGGAAAGTTGTGCACGAGTCGAAGGAAGAAGTTGTCGTAAAGTCTGCTGTTGTTATCGTCGTCATTAATTGGCACTGCAGAGAGTATTGCCGGGATTATTCAAAGTCGTCGCCGTCATTAATTCTCGCCGTTGTTACAGTATCGTCGCAAATTAGGCAAGTAATTCGTGACTTTCATTCTTTCTATTAATGTCAATTCTCTATATGTGTGTTGAGATTGTGAATAAATTAGTTGTATATGTGTGAGCAAATTGTGAATATATATATATATATATTGATAGATTTTAGAATTTATGTTAAATAATTGATAAATTCGGATGATTTGAAATGTTTTCGCAGGGACTGTCCGAGTCAAATCTGAAGACTCAGGCTCGGTTCATCACATATATGATCATTGGACCAACCAATGTCAGAGAGAACCCTAGGGTGTGAAGACAATACAATGGCCCTTCTCCTCTTCAAAGGGCAAGGAGGCAAATCAATAACGGCATCACTTCCAACAATAATATACAAATCCACTAAATCTAAGATAGTGAGGGTGAGAAAATTATCAATATTGTGCAGCTTGGAGATGTTTTTTTTCATAAGATTTGAGTGAGTTTTGATTGAAAAAAGTTTATTCTTACTAACCAAATTAAAATAAGATATCACTTTAGTTGGTTGATAAAATCTAGTCAATTAAGACTTTGACAAAGATAAACGGATCCTTCTATTTTTTTACCGAGTTAGAATTTTTTTCTACTTATTTTAAAATCCCTTTTAGGGGTTAAAGAAATCTAATCATTTTCTTAATTAAAATAAAAATAAATTTTACTATTTTGGCACCAATTTAAACTCATGACCTTGGAATAAGACACACAAGGACAACAAGCAACGGATAATATTTGGATGAAGATGTGTGATAGAAAATCTATAGGGCCTTTATTATCTCTACAAATTTCTAAACAATAGAAATGCAAAGTTTGTCCTTCATATGAGCTTCAGAAATTGTAATAAAGTAATCATGGGGAGCAAGCCTTCTTATTTGGCGAAGGTATAATAAACATTATGGCAATCAAAATATCAAACCTATCATAGATATCAAGTACATTTGATAGTGAATGACACGAAACAATATCAGCAACATTTCTAAGAGTGTCTCGCAGAGTCATTGCTAATGGTAAGAAAAGAGATTGTGGAAGAGTCTAAAAACTTCTTATTCAAAAATTGTCATTTTGTAAAAGTATAGAAGTAAGAAGAATACCCATTTTGGATTTAAATGGAGGAAAGCGAAACACCAATTTTTGAAAAAATAGTTAAAGTTTGGAAATGATGTGTTTTAGAAAAGCGCAGATCCAAATGATTTAATTTTTTCTTAAACCTTTCATATAAATGCACATTTTCTACTCTATTAAAAATAATCAAAACGTTGCATGTTGATAATTAACAAAATTATAATTCTAAGCAATACAACATATGTTTCAAAGAGAAGAATGCCATTTGATACAACATAAAATGTGTTATCAAAGGGTCATATTAGTCACAAGAGTTATCATGCACTAACCTCATTCTAATTGCTGTTTGATTACCTATTCAAATGTAACAAAATAAAAATTTAAGTTGTCCTAAGATACAAATTGGTTAAACTTTTGAAATTTCAATTTGGTTTGCTTAAAGGCTTTAGTTTGTTAAAAGCCAAGTTGTCATTTTTTTTTTTAAAAAAATGTCATTTATCGAGTTATCACTCAATATACTTTTAACTCTTAAGGTCAAGTATCAAGAAATTTTTGTTTAAATTTGTTAATTAATGTCGATAAATATAAGTTTAAATTCAAAATGAACAAATTAAATAGTACGATTCCAACATGGAAAAAAATATATCATTCTTTTATTGATTGTTGGTAACAATTATGTATAAGATATGTTTCGACATAAAAATACTGAGCCAATCAAATTAAAAAAAAAAAGAAAAACATCAAGATGATGAATTTCATCGATAATAGTAGATGAATCATCATGCCTCACTCAAAAGGTAGCTCGTCAGAATAAATAGGAAATAAGAACTATACCTAACCCAGTGACTCTTATAATTTTATGATAGGCAACTAAATACTCATAGTGGATGCATCCAAACATATATACTAGTTCCGTAAAAGATAAATACATGAGCCAATATGCATCTAGAGGTATAAAGCTCCCTTACAGATGACTTCAATGAAAAATCTATTTGGTTGAGCATACTATATAAATGAGAAAAATCAAAACAACTTTCCTTCAAAAGAAGAAAATCAATATTGACTTAGTTGATGACATCCGATAGAACTCCATGATATCAAGATCATCTCTTTCTATTTTAAAACAAAGATCCACCAAGGTAAGAGTGGAAATGTCTAACTGAACTAATCACCTACTAAAGCAGAGGAACCTAGTGAAGAAGATGGAATAAGATATCAATTCCTTTTATAACCAAAAGTGAGCCAAGAAACAATGAGTTTTGAAACACAAATATACAGTCAACACTCAAAGAATCTTTATTGAAGCAACATGATAGCAGGATCTAATTGATGTTGCTAATCAATATTAATTATTCATTGACTTTGAGCCACTAGGGATGAAACGTGCAAACAATGTAAGAAATGGGTTGATTTAATTCTTCTTTTTAGCATTTATTTAATCTCTTAGTATGGGGACTAGTGTTGGGTATAATATCAATTAGATTGGCCCAATTGATTAGTAGAGTAAATTCATAGGTAAGTCTAGAAAATAAAAGTATTAACTGACTTATTATGTATAAGAAAATTATAAAATTCAATCTTAACCCAATTTTAATCAGAATAAATCAATATCAGATGGAAAATCGAGTGGTCAAATGATTGAATAATTATTAAACAAATTAAATCATAGGCCCAAATAGTTGAATATTTGAATAATAAACTGAGCACTTTACACAACCAAATGGTTAACCTAACTGATTAATTAACCTAATTGAACAATTAAACAAGCATTCAATTTATATACTTTGTAATTAGTTTAGGCGATGGCCTTCTTATTGACAAATATCAACTATTCTGTATTATTAATTTTATGGCCTCTAAAAAATTTTATAATCAGATTATGTACAATGACAGCTGAACTAATCGGTCTTCAACTGGTTTAATCATTTAGATTATAAATGGTTTTTCTTTTTTAAAAAATCGCTATCAACTAGTGATCTAGCTATAAATGCACCTTATTTCTCCTGAAAAGAAAAACAAATTCTAAAAAAAATAAGGAATAGAGTTTAGTCATCTAATGCACTTGTTTCTCCAAAAGATACGAAGCTAAGCCAAAATTCTCAGCTGCTCTATATTTGATTTTAGAAGCTAAGCCCTCAAATAAATATCAACTATTCTCTTTTTTTATCTCTTTTATAATCTCATACACAATGACAAAAGCAAACTAATATTTGTTTAACCATTTAGATTATAATTGGTTTTTCTTCTTTAAAAAATCGCTATCAACTAGTGATCTAGCTATAAATGCACCTTATTTCTCCTGAAAAGAAAAACAAATTCTAAAAAAAAAAAAAAGGAATAAACTTTAGTCATCTAATATACTTGTTTCTCCAAAATATACGAAGCTAAGCCCTCAAACTCTCTCCCTTTCTCTCTCTTTATTTACTTTTGTATTTGTAGAATTCTTACTATAAAAATATAAGGATTAAATCCTAAATCTTCTTATTTACTTTTATGTGGTGTAAATTTATTTAATAATTATAAATCATAATAGATTTTAAGTATACATCAATACAAAAAATTATTATGTAATGATTAAAGATTACTGGTTAAAGAGAATTTGGAATCAATTTATTAATTTAGATATTATTTCTTATTTAAACTTAAAAATGACTGATAACATCATCTTTTAGAATATGGCAGGTCATTTTATAACTTGATTTATAAGCACCTTTATAAATATTATTTAAATTACAAATCTTCCATCAATAAGGATTGGCCTCTGAGTGAATGACATATTTTACAAATCTCTTCCACTTCATTTTTTTTATTTTATTGGAATAAATTTATCTCTGTATTAACTGCAAATGTTAATTTATATTATATTAATAATAATTATTATCTTTCATATTTTTTTTACATATTATTTTAAGTATTTTAGAATTTTTTCAAAAATAATACATATTTATTTTTTTACAAATATCCCTTTTTTAAATATTAACTAATTTACTTTAAAAAAATTTGTAAACACTACTAGAATAGATTCCAAGGGGCACCCTAGATTTAGTGGGAGCATCATTATCTGAGATTGATTGTAATTTTTATATTTTAAAACTGCTTTTAATATAAGATTTAAGAGATACAGGAATTTCAGGATAATTAATTCTCATTTTCTTTATCATTAAAATAAAAAAAATTATTAGCCATAAATATAATAATTGAATCATACAAAATTAGGTATTAATTATGCCAAATTATATGTAAAATTAATTATAACAAATAAAATAGTAAGTGAAATATTAAATGGTTTAGAAAATTAAAAACGGGAGAGTAAATAGAATTTTGGAGAAGAAAACTTGATTATTATAGACAATAGGGATTGGGGAAGATCTATTTTTTTATAAAAATAAAGAGTTCTATTTTTTATATTTTAATTATTTATTTTTAATGAATAATTATAATTTTATTATTTTTTTAAAAATTTAAAAATATTTAAAATTAATTATTTTAAAATAATTAAATTATAATTATCTATTCAAAAATAAATAATTAAAACAAAAAAATAAATATTTTTTTTGTTTAAAAAATAAAATTCCTCTTAATCTCAACTGTAGTGTGTTTTTTAAATTAAAAAAAAAAAAAAAAGCCTACCAAAGCAAACGTAGTTGTTGAAGAAAATGTAAAAAGAAAAAGTGGAATATCTGATTCTTTACACGTAATACGTTCGTTGGGGTTCGGACAATAAACGAGGAGCGCTCTCGTTCAACGAGGCACAGTCGATGATTCGCCTCTTCGTCCGGCAACCTCTGTTCTATTTATAGATGCGCAGTGTGCCAAGTGACCGGAAAATATGCTAAATCGCAAGCAGGCCTTGTTTTCGGAGTGAGGGAGGTGGCGAGCATTGGTTGGTGATCATTTGGCGATTTGTGGCGGTGAGTGGCTCTGGTGATTGCGATTTCCCGGGAGGGAGGGGGAGGGAGAGAGAGAGAGAGAGAGAGAGAGAGAGGAGGAGGAGGAGGACGAGGAGTTGTGATGGCAGTGGAGTACAAGTGCTGTGAGACGAAGTTCTTTATAAATATAGCGGTGATAGTGCTTCTGGTAATGTTCGCTGGTTTGATGTCTGGACTCACTCTAGGGCTCATGTCGATGAGTCTCGTTGATCTTGAAGTCCTTGCTAAATCTGGAACACCAAAGGATCGCAGGCATGCTGGTATTTGAATTTTCCTATGCGAATATATCAATTTTATGCTTATCTTATGTTGTATTAATTATTTTCTGAACTAATTCGTTAGCATCGATTTTAGCTTATTTATCCAATTGGATAAAAATTTTGCATCAATTAATTAGTTCGGTGAAAACTTAGCACAAATTAAAGAACAGAATAAAATACTGCTGTTTATATATTGATCCATTATTTTCTTTTGTTTGGCTGAAATCACTCATTTATTTTTCACTACTGTGCTTGATGACTGGTGAAATGGATTTCAGAATTGTATGATCCGTACAATTTGATGTTTCGTGTAGCATTAATACATTCTTCAAGTCTTTTGAAATGCACTTTCTGTGTTACAAATGATCCATTGGTCTAATGGCCTTTTGGAAAGGGGACAATGCACTAATCACTGTCTTTTTAGCTGCCCTTAATGAATGCTGCTGTCGAAGTTGAGAAATAAAAGTTGCATCATTTCGTGCAAAGAGGGAAGATGTTTCAGTTACGTCAAATCAGAATCTATTTATTGGATTTTTGAAAATTTCTGGTCTGAAGCACATTGTGCTTGACATTTGTCTCTCTGGTGATTCATGGAATCAATGGTGTCATCGTCAAATAGTGAACCTGGCTAGTCCATTCAAGGTTCATGCTGGATGCTGTTGTAGTTTGTGCACTGCCGGAGTTTGTCAGTTGGGAAATTGTATATAATCTCATCCATGACCATATGTATAAATGTGCAAAATTTAATTATTGTGCACTTTCAATGACTGTTTCATACTTGTTGCAAGTTGCAACGCATTACAGATGACGATATATTGGAATGATAAAATTCACATGTTTAGTATTTTTCTCTATCTGGAAATAAGTTTATGTGCGTTGAATTGTTAGTATGTAGTGCCTAGTTTGAAATTTGGTATGAATTGAGGATTATAGTTGAAAAAGCTTAAGGAGTTCCTAATCTCAACTCGTTTTCAAATCGTTGAATAAAGATACACACGAATATATAATACACGTAAAATATATTCGAATCTAGATATATTTAACTATCAAAAGGATATAAACAGTAAGCACAATAAATAAAATAGCCAAGATTGGATTTTTGGTGATGAAGAAAAACCTCGATAACCACAGTTATTGAGTAAAACCCTCCGAATTTTTACGACTAGTAAAAACAATGTACGAAGAAAGTCAACTTATAGATCGGTGGTATAGATGCACTAATTTAGCCGACTTATTCTTAATTTGTGACCCCTATTAAGAAACTCCTAAGATCTGCCTTCGGCAATGAAATCAAATATCTTCCAATCTTCTTGTTAATCTTGCTTCACAAGTCGTAAAATTTTTGCACACTACTAGATCCCAGTTTTCATACCACCCACGTCTCGTACGAAGGTTAATAGGCAGAAAAATGTGTGTATAAAAAATATATATTTATTTTATAAGAATGTAATGTGAAAACTTTAAGATTGATATTCGATGATCGAGGAAGAGGTTTTTTCAAAAAAGAGGCTTTTACATGCTTTAAAGAAGGGATCTTTAGATGAGCCACCTTGTACAATATAATTTCAAAAATTGCTACATAAGTTGTGGAAGGTAGGTATATATAAAAAGGGTCCGAAATGAGGTAAAAAAAATACCGTAGATAAACAATACATGCCCTAGCGCTAGGGCGCTGCACAAGTGCGCATCAGGCCTGCATTGGGTCCGCACCCAAGCGCTCAAGTATCAATCAGGCGCATGTAATCTGGAAAGTGCTCATCGGGCACACCTAGAGCACGAGCATACTGGAAAGGGCGTTTGTGCGAGGATCAAGCGCAAGGCAAGAGTGGATATATTGGAAAAGACGCTCGTACACGGATTAGGTGTAAGGTAGACATGGATACTAGGCGTTACGTATTTGTGAATATTGAGCGTGAATCTAATACAAATCTTCATGACACTAGATAATATACCAACTACCAACCCGACTCAGTCACGGAATATACCGACACATAATATGCCTAATAATAGTTTTTGTTAAAAAAAAAAAACTAACAATGAAAGGCTTAAAATTTTAGATGAAAACCCAATAATAGTTTTATTTTTTTAAAGTATGTTTTGGAAATTAACACGAGCACTTGTAAGAATGAGATGGTTCCCATTGTTACATGAATGCCTGATTATATAGACAATGTTGAGATCCTATGGCACTAGTATAATAATCTCTGTGTGTTCAAAAAAAAATGGGGAAAGGAATTCTCATTAGGTGATTTTCATCAAATGAAATTACAAAATTGGAAAAATTGTGCATCAGAGAATGGTACATCAGAGGAGAAGATGCATGAGGATAATGGTCGTCTAGACAAGCCAATGTTTTGGAATTTTTGTAGTTAACTGTGGTTCATTTTCTTATCTGATGCTTGCACATGTTGATGGCTGTTATTTTTTCACAACAGAGAAGATATTACCAGTCGTCCGAAATCAGCATCTGTTGCTGTGCACCCTACTCATCTGCAATGCTGCTGCCATGGAGGTATATCTGCTGAACAAATTGGGTTTTCTAATTTCAGATCTACCTGAGTTTTGAAATTTTGCAAATATTTGGCAGGCACTTCCAATCTTCCTTGATAGTCTGGTTACTGCTTGGGGTGCTATTCTGATTTCGGTGACATTGATACTTCTTTTTGGTGAGGTAGGTTGTTTTTTTTCCCCTCTTTTCAAATGAGGGGTATGTTATAGTCCCAGAAGGACTTACTGTAGACCAATTTTTTATGTATAATTGCTTGCATGTGGTGTGTAAGATCAACATTATTTCATTTTTGCTTACCAGCTCCTCCCGGATTTATTAAATGAAAAATAATATTCTTTCCTATCATTATTGAATATGGACTTTTGGCTATACTAATGCCCATCAGTCTCTGATCATTGTTTGGTACAAGCACTTGGGGCAGGTTGTGATGAAGGGGCGGGCGTGGGATCTCCTTGTTCTTGACACTCTTCAAACTGTAGGCCCTAAATAGAAAAGGGAAAACTTTTTCTATACATTCCAGTTTTTCGTTGGATTGTTATATATTAAACTGATATTAATTATGGTAGCCTTTACTGGTAAGAGAAGGTTTTCTTTTTTTCCTCTTTTTGTTGGGCAGGTATGGTGAATAATATTTATGAAGCTTACTAGTATTATTATATGGGCACATAACTTTGAGTGATGTTCCTATGAAACTGCAGATTATACCCCAATCTGTTTGCTCGCGATATGGTCTGGCTATTGGTGCAACTATGGCTCCTGTTGTTCGGGTTCTTGTTTGGATATGTTTCCCTATTGCTTATCCTATAAGCAAGGTGACAATCTTCCCCTTTGATTTAATATCAAAAAGTAGAAAGCCGTGAGTCAACTTTCTATCTGTGGATTTCTTTGCATTGGCAAGACAACTTTCTTTTCACATATTAATATACTTTTTCTCCTTTTCTCATCACCTTCAAGAATCAATTTTGCTTGACTATTCACCTTTCTTTTATTCCTCAGCTGTTGGATTATCTACTAGGACATCATGTAACCCTTTTCCGCAGGGCAGAGCTGAAGACACTTGTAGATTTGCATGGTAATGAGGTGTGTGTTTTCAGAGTTCTTCATGTTCTCTTTTGATGATTCTGTGTTGGATGACCACCTCTCTTGCCTTTTATCTCTGTCTCTCTCTGAATTTCTTTTTGAGTTATTGATCCAAAGTGTGATTTTGCTTATTCAGCTTTAAAATTCTTATATTTTCTTTATTGTATTGACATTTTGATTCCTTCGATTCTCTTCCATTATTTTCATTGCTTTCTTATTCTTGTAAGTAGGCTGGAAAAGGTGGGGAATTAACGCATGATGAGACAACAATTATTGCTGGAGCACTAGAACTGACAGAGAAAACTGCCGGTGATGCAATGACCCCTATATCTGAAACTTTTGCAATTGATATCAATGCCAAGCTTGACAGGTGATAGATGTGCTCCTATGCGAATTAAGAAAAATGAGCCATGTTTGTGTTCAAACATCTTCCTGTCCTTCTCGTAGAAGTTTATGATGTAATATTTGGGTGCAGGGATTTGATGAACTCAATTTTGGGGAATGGGCACAGTAGATTGCCGGTTTATTATGAAGAGTCTACGAATATAATTGGGCTAGTTCTTGTAAGTTGTTATTCATTGTTTTTTTCTTTCAAAGATTGTGTCTTAAAATGCTTGACTTCATCCTGTATTGGCTTCATTGATATGGTTATGTAGATACTCCTGTTTGCTTCATTCGCTATGTTTCCCTGTGTTATAATGAAATGAAAAGCAATACCTACTTTCGACGAGATCCAAAATTTTTATGCAGAGTACATTCCTCTTAATAATAATTGGTCACTTTTGAAGTTGCTTGGTTCAAACCCAGTGAAGATTTTTGTGCAGTTTGAAGATGTTGCCATATGATGTGAATAAATACAATGCATGAAACTGGAGACATTTTAAGACAGTGTTCCCACCCTTTTTGGTCCATGAGGTGAGTCATGAGCCTTGGGCTATATAGACCACCCCACTTTTAAATCCCTTATCCTAACCCTGGTGTGAGTGGGATTGCATTCCTGACCTTTTAGCTGTTTGAACCTTTTCCATATTGCTTATTTGGTCGAACCCCTAGTACTTTGACAAATCTCCTAATAATCCATTAAATTTTGCCCATAAAAATCTACTGATAGCTACTGTGCATGGAATTTTGATTCTTTGCCCATGATCATAAACTGTTTAACATTACCTTTTGAGTTATATTCACAGAGTAAAATTTTTTTGTTTCTTAAATTCCAAGACAGTTACACCACGATTGTGTTAAACCTTAATCACCCATTTAATACACTTTCCAAAGGTTTTTTGTCCAATTTAATTAGATATCCTTCCTACAGTACAGAGAAAAGAGACGTCCTCAACTTCAATAAGGTTTAGAAATTCTATTTCTCCACGTGTTGGGGTTTTGTCCGTGGCATTAACCATCCCCAATCCCAAATAAAGGAAGGTTGTGTGTAGTTAGCCAATAGTCAGCACAGTACTTTTGTTGGATCATTGAGAATTTGACATGGATCAAAGAACTAACAGTAACACCATCTTGGGTGTCCCCTATCTGCAGTGTCCTCTATTGCTTAGTAGGATAATAAATGGGTTGGAGCAGCTGCATCGTCGCTTCGTTGTAGTTTAAAATCAGCGAGGGTACTGCATCATTAATGAACTTAGTTTATTGGTACTTGGACTGCTAAACTTATGGAAATGGTAGATATTATGATTACAAGAAGTACCAATATAGCATGCCATGATATAATAACGATTGGTTACAAATTATAGTACTATGGGAAGGATTGTAGTGAGTGTGAGGAGAAGTGGGAATAAAATTATGATTATTAGAATAGTGCTTGAGAACAAGCAATTGAACTTGGCTTGTCATAGCTTGGTCAGACATTTAAACTCTTATTTTTGGAGCTTAATTCATGAAGTGAATGTGCCAAGCTTTATAAACTTATCAAATTATCAAGTTGAATCTAAGCAAAGTATTACCTAAATCATTTACAATCTAACCTATGGTTTTTAATTCTCAACAAGTGAATTGTAGCTAGTAATGATTCTAATTCTTAATAATAATGATCTTATTAACAATATAGTTAATAATTTATCATTGAATAACTGTGTAGATTAGATAAATATTAGTAAATTATATGGAACATTAGATGGTAACCTAAATGTTGTTAGGGACAGCTTTATTTTGGATCCTCAAATCATAATCATAGTATAATTTTATAAGGATTAAAAACTTGGATAAAATTTTTAGGTAATTCTTATGAAAGAAGCCAAAAAGTTACAAGCCACCTTGATAAAAAAATCAAACCGAATTGATATTTATGGGTTTTCTAAAATTCAATAGAAAGTTAGAAAACAAACAGTCAAAATTTTCAGATTTTTTGTTTTCCTGTTCAGTCTTCCAGAACACACCCTTATTTTTCCGCAACCAAACATGTCTTAAGTGTTTTATACTTGCTAGAATAAAGACAATATATGAAATGTACATATTAACAACAATAAGTATTTTAAATATCTTCAATCAGACTAAAACAAGATGGATGAAATGGCTGTATTATGGATGAAAATATTGGTATCGATATTGGTCATGATTATATTGGTATTAAACATATTTAACAATATATATTGGTATCGGATATATTAGAAGTGAAAATTTTTTTATAAATTATAAGCTAACAGGCAAATATCAAAATATCATTTAGCATATCGTCATATATGATCGATACAACGACATCACAATTTTGCCCGTTATCGGGGAATTCAGTGTTGGGAGGTGATAGTCATATATATTAGGCCAATATTTGATAGATCGGCTGATATTTCATTCCATGGGTTGGACGAGTACACTTGTTTCATGGGTTTTCATGTGATGGGAGATTACCACTCAAACTTGAAGAAATATACTATAAGGTGGCTATTAATCAGTCCATGCTAAATGGAGTAGAGTATTGGGTGGTTAAATATCATGTGCAACAAACAGCAATAGTGGAAAGTTGTTGATATGGATATGTAGTCATATAAGAACAAATAAGATTCAAAATATGAGAGATGCGTTTGAGGTGGTTTGGTCATGCAAAGTGTACACCACCTAATATAAAAGCGGCAAATAAAGTCCAAAGAAGAGTACGGGAAAGAATCAGGCGTGATCATGTACATTTGAATATAATAGGAAATGGCCTACAGGACTGAATGAAAGTGAACAATTCATGTAGCAAGATTCTACTTGGTGGGAAAAGACTCAGTTTTATTTTGTTTAATTTTGTTCTTGTGAATCATCATTAAGAGAAATCGTTGCTGTATCTTTTCATTCCTTCAGCATTGCTAGCTGTCTATAATGTGGCCCTAAAAACATAATAAGTATAATAAGGATTATTCCACCTCACAAACTGGATTCCTTAGAGTTTGGATTGGTCATTTGAATATTGGTTATCTGCAGACTTTGTCCATACGTGAAAAATTACGTGTCTGAAGGGATCAACTTGGAGAAAGGCTGTTTCTTATGGTTTTCTCCTCCTTGGGGTTGGGGGTGAGGGATTATATGATTATTTCTGTAGATCGGTTAAAGTTGCTGCCTTCCATCCTCTCTGTCTACCAAATATATCAAGCCATGTCAGAATGACCAATACTTGAGGTAGATTACCTGGGCAAATTTCTAGAGATTTGTACTATATGAAAAACAGAAACCTAACTTTGTGATGTAAGGTTGTGGAATTGGAAGACGGAAGGATTATGAAGTATTGCATAGTTTGCCTGAACTTCCTTTGTGGCTTTAGTAGTATCAAAAGAACACAGATTGGAATTGTTAGTGTTAGATTATCGCCTTGTGTTACTTATTTGTTGTTTTATCTTTTGGCGTATAGTTTTGATGTTACTGTCTGGTAAAAGGAGCTCTATTTTGATTGTAGTTTCTGTATTATAAATAAACAATAAGTTTAATATCTTCGGATCTGAGAATATTGCTCAACTTTCCCCATGCTTCTCTTAACTGATTTTCTATAATGGCTTAGGTGAAAAATTTGTTGACCGTTCATCCAGAAGATGAAGTACCTGTAAAGAGTGTCACCATCCGCAGGATCCCGAGGTATGTGGTATTGGCCCACAGCTATTATGTGCCTTTGACATTAAAGGATGATGTCTGGTCTTACAACTCTCCAATGTGTTATGTGAAGCATGGAAAGATCCTCTTTTTTTTTTTTTTTTTATTTTTGTGTGTGTGAATGTAAGGAGTCGATGGATCACTTCTGAATGACATTAACCAAATGCCTGACAATCTGAGGACAATTCGAACACCTTGTGTATGCATTAAACACTCCTTAGGCATCACTTGTCCATAGTACTTTGATACCCTTTTTTTTGTTTACTTCCTAGATCTGCTGATACGAGGAAGATAAAACAATGATCTAGGTTCATAAATTATATGATTCTTTAGATTGTATTATCTCGTGGAAACCTGTGATCTTTAATGTGTTTGTTTTGTAGAGTGCCAGAAACCATGCCATTGTATGATATCTTGAATGAATTCCAGAAAGGTCACAGCCATATGGCAGTTGTTGTAAGGCAGTTCAACAAGCCAACTGAACAATCTGCCGACAAGAGTCCAGCTGATAGTAAGTTTGCTCCATGCATTGACCCCTTCCTCCCCATTCCCCACCCAACCCCCAAAGAAAATGAAGAAAAAAAAAAAAAAAGGAGCATCATAAAAAAAAAAAAAAAACCTGTTTCATCTGGAATTAAGGGTAGCCTGGTGATGTGTTATCCACTTTGAGACAGTTTGATGACCACCAACTCCCACTACTATTCTCATTTATCTAAGAAGCTTCGGACAAGGGACATGGGTATGAAACAGCATTGGTTCGTTATTTTTCTAAATATGAGGTCCCATCATGTTGGGGATGCTTTAACAAAAATTCGTGATTTATTTTCCGATGTGAATGCAATTTTTATCAATAACATTTTATATCAAATTAGTAAGAAAATACATATTTCTTGTTTGTCATCCAAGAAAATTATAAGCAATATACAAGTTGGGGGTAAACCAATATAAAAAAGTTGTACTATATATGTTTCAAAATGGCTTAAATTTTCTTTAATTTGTATTATAAACCCTAAAAAATTAGGGAGTTACCCATGTCCAAAACATGTCCCAAGCATGCCGAAAATGTTTTGAACACCGACACTTTAGCCCCCAGACACATCTTTGCAACATTAATAAAAGCAAAAATTAGAAAAAAGATGCTTGACATTGCCATGGTCTACACTGGAAGGATGATATTGGCTTTCTTTTCTTAGAAAGAGGCCAATATCCATCCTATCCCATCAAATTATCAACGGAAAGGCTTTGGATTTACCCTTTCCTGTTGTATTGAAATACTACAGACTCGGTGAAAGAAGTGAGAGTGGCTATGGATGGTGAGCAGCCTGGGGGTCAAGAGAAGAGTTTGAAGCATAAGAGATCCATTCGCCAGTGGAAGAGCTTTCCAAAAAGCAGCAATTCACACAGGGGAAATAGGACCAGCAAGAAATGGCATAAAGAAATCTACTCGGACATCTTAGAGATCGATGACAAGCCCCTCTCACGTCTCCCCGAGGAAGAAGAGGCTGTCGGCATAATTACAATGGAAGATGTTATTGAAGAACTTTTGCAGGTACCCACAGTATTAGTAATATCTAGCCTTCCCTTTGTTTAGTAGTTGAGAATTTACCACCTCAGTATTTGCTATTGAGTTATCGCTGTTAAATATAAAGATAGTGTCCCGTTTAACTGGTGTCAGTTTGGGCTTATGTGTTTGTAGGAAAGTTTGAAGGAAAGGAGAAGCTGCCTTATGTCATGCTAAGCGAAAATGAAAGGAAAAAAAAAATTGATGGAAAATATTTTTTTCATGTTTGGTTTGCATGAAAACACACAAGGAAGAAAATATTATGGAAAATATTTAGAAAATATTCATATTCTAGGAAAAATATTTAGCAGTAACTATTGCAATAGGTTGATTGTCCTATATTAATTGAGTAAAGAGGTGATTTTCTGCTTATAAATGGAAAGACTTCTTTCTTCCTTTAAGGCGTCTTTTTAAAGACATAACCATGTGAAACCGGGTCAGCTACTAGATGCGTTCCAAGCCTTCCTTCAAAACAGACGATACCTCAACCAGGAACGAGGCTGACCTCGACACTCAACATCAATATCATTTGTTTGTTTGATTATTAAATATTTGTCTTGCCATTGGGAGGTTGAAATGCTAAAATAAAATAGGGTCCGTAGAAGTTACCGTGTATTTTGAATCTTATAATCCGATCCTGAGTTGTTGATGCAGGAGGAGATATACGATGAGACGGACCATCATTTTGATGACTCATGACAGAGGTATCACAATTTTTCTTTTTCCAGCGTTCAACTTTGACAGCGGTTGGGTTGGGTTGGGTTGAGTTTGAGAGTTGAAATTTAGTAATTCTCCTGGATGTATTACAATTTACAGGTGTTTATGTAAGAATTTGTAGTAGACTTTTCGAGCAAAGTTTGAAAAAATCACTGGTCTATTTCGAGGTTTTTTTATTCTCTTTGGCTTCATTATAAATACATTTACCAGAGATGTGTTTAAGATGATATTTTTTGATATTAGATGTAATATTTTGAAGCATATCTGGGCTATCGAGCGTAGAAAAGTTGGTTGTTGGCGGTTTTTTTTATTAATAGAACCAAGGTGTAAAGTGTTGGGATTCCCAAGGGACAAAGCATGCACAAAAATGATTATGGGAAAACAAATGTTTTAATTCTGTTTAATCATCGGTCATTAAATATTGTGAGAGCATAAGAAATTATATCACTCAATTAAATATAAGTTATACAATAATATTTAATATGTGAACTTTTTTTAATTAATGAAAAAATTATGAGATAAATTTTGAATAAATTTACTGTAAAAATAATTAGTTATAAAATATAACTCATTATAAATTTTTTCATTATAATTTGAGTGGATAGTTGATTGAATACGACTTGTAGCACACCTAGTAATCTATTAAAAAAGATTCACCAAGAAGACGAATAATTAAATGATAGTATGTTTTAAAAACAAAGTTAAAATAACGTATTTGAATTTGATGAAAAACGAAAGACAGGTATGGCCTTAATTAGATGTTGAACTACTACTACTTATCTTTCTCATATTTTTCTCTCTTTATATAATGTTTTTTTGTATAACAAACAGATGTTCAAAAAATTGAAAAGACCTCTTATCAAATCCTAGAGATTAAGCACCTATTTTGCGGATATCTATTGAAATTTTTTTTAGTTTTAATAATTGAATAAATTGCTAATGCTTATTTTGTGAAATCTTTTACAACTTGTTTCATTTGAACAAATCTCATGTAACCTCCATTGACTGAAGTTGCTCGAATAGCTTTCGTGTGAATATCACATGATTTGCAGATAATCCGTTTTTAGGTTTAAAACTCATAAAAAAAAAAAAAAAAAAAGCCTAAAATCTAACAAGGTAGGCTTCTATTAAGTGGAGGAGCAATAGCCTAGCGAGCACAAGGACCAAGATTGCCTGGGCTATCGCTATCAATCGGTCAAATTTTATTTTTGATAATCAAATTAAAAATATTTTTTAACCTATAATATTATAAATGATATTATTTTAAAAGTAATATTAGAATGATATTTTTAGCTATATTTTTATAATATTTTTAATAACATTATATTAATAAATTTATATAAAATTAGATAAATGGATAAATATTATATTATTTAATAGTATTTTAAAAATAATTAAAGTATCTTTTGGACATGCTATTTTGTTTTTTTTTCCCGTAAGTCTTTTTCTTAGGTATGACTTATTGAAAGCAACAAGGATGCTGCCACAGTCAATTTATTGAAAAATTAAGGACAAAACAAACTGCCCTTATTATTCTTAATTATATTTCTGATTTTATTTTTAATTATTTTTTTAAAAAAAAATTATTTGGTATTGTTTCTTATTCTAGATAAAATATTTTAAGTCAAATTGATTAAATTAAAGTTGTGTCTTATTTAAAAATATTTATATCAAATGTTTATCATGTGATATTAAGATAAAGTAATATTTGGGTTCATTATAATTAAAAATAAAAATATATTTTGTATATGGGAGTGAGTTATAAATGAGTTATATGCCGAATATATAAATATTATTTAAATATTAAATGTTCACATAAACACATTTACAACTTATCCTCTTTATTTATTTATTATACTTAATTAAAAAATACTATTTATATATCCATTTATACAATCAATTATATCAAAATTATAAAAAAAAAAAGTGTAGATCTCACTCTATTTTAGTTTTTCCTTTCTCTTTTTTTCTCTCATATTAAAAATAATAATTTTAATATGCATAAATATATTATTAAATATATAAATAAAGGGGACAGCATAATATTGAGACTGAGCCCATTTTTGTGAATGGGCCCATCTCGTTCTTATATTTGGCCTTTTGGATCAGGTAGGTTTGGCCCAATATTATTAGCCGGAAACCCAATAGACGTGCACAGAAGTACTAGGGTACACTTTCTAATTTTGTTTCCAATAATACCCCTGACGTTTTGTTTCAGACAAAAGCCGAGCCCTTTCCCAACGGCTACCTGTTCGAGATCTAGCGATAGAAATCTCTTTTAAATTTTCTCTCCCCAGGTGCCTGTCCTAACGGCTACTTCCAAACACAGAGGACGCCACTCTCTCTCTCTCTCTCTCTCATGGAGGAAAAACTTCAGTTCTTGTTGCCGATTGATACCGGAGATGAAAAGGAGGAGATCTACGAGAAGATCGAGGCCCCAAAGTTCGTCGATTTCAACCTACCAGATCCTTACTGCCCCGATGATCGCTATTGGTTCTGCTTACGAGTAGGTCAGATGCTGAAACTTCACATAATAACAGCGTGTTCGGTATATTTCTATTAATTTGTAAAACTGGGTAAACATATTTATGTAAAAGAA
Organism: Nepenthes gracilis; assembly: GCA_033239525.1. NCBI lineage: Eukaryota > Viridiplantae > Streptophyta > Magnoliopsida > Caryophyllales > Nepenthaceae > Nepenthes > Nepenthes gracilis. The sequence goes on along the minus strand of BSYO01000016.1, from coordinate 13,070,098 downwards.
TGATTTTAAAAATATATTATGCTTCAAAACTATGGAAATTAAAATGACAGTAAAACTATAAGCTCCGAAGGTAATGCAAGTAACCATAATGTGTTTCTTTTGGCGTTTCTATTAGTACTAGTAACACTCGAAAGGTTTTACACATAAATATACTCTGTCCTGGAGCGGAAAATTAAACAGGAAAAATGCTTTGTTTTTATAGCTTACACAGGGAATTGCTAACTGTCTACAGACTAATCAATCGCGCATACGAATTGGGAGTTAGAAACAATGGCCATCTTATTCACTTGCTTCAGATTTGAAGCAGTTGTTTGTATGCTCAAAGCACTGCATCATTTGACATTGATACTGTGACAGAGTCTTGGACGACGGTGACAATTTCATCGTAACTACTTGGACCGTATTTAAATTATCTTATAATCCTAATTGTTTAAGTTTTACAGACAAAATCCCTACCATTAAAGTACCAAAAAACTTTAAAATAGGTGAACTCTACGGGCTCTTAATGTGCTGATCTTCTGTTGCTGAATCTTCATTGCTACTAATAACATGCTGGTTTTGTTCTATAGATTCGTATTCGCTGAATAACTTTGATCATCCATGCCCTGTTGAACATAAATTTGTGTTTTAAAGTTAGTACAGCTGAATTACTTTGTATCTCTTCTGAATTAGTGCCATCTGCTTGTTAATTGTTACCCCTTTAGGATGTGATCAAAAGCACGAGGAAGAAATGGATTATGAGGCAATTGACAAAAGCTTCGTACTTCGGGTTAGTTATAATTCTTTCTATCCTCTGTGGATTTAACAAGGAAAACAAACTTTTAGCAATTTGAAGTTAAATTTGTATATATGACCTTCATCTGTATCCCAAAATGTATGAATTATCAGGCACGACGCCATGCTTCTATTATTTGTAATTTTTTTTTTATAAATATGAGGCATAACAATGTCCAATCATTAGGTCATGGAGGCAAGGAGCCCCAATGTTCGGCTTCGAAAAATACTAAACAACAGAGTCACCAGGTAAGAAGATTTTTTCATAAAAAAATAAAATTAAAGGGACATCTTTTAGCTACTATTAAATGATATGATGTCTTATTCATTTATTTATATTATTGGACCCATAAAAAAATAGATGTATTAATGAAACAAATTATAAATAGTACTCCCCGTGAAGAGCTTTTATACTTACACAATGGCTAATATTAGAAATTGGATTAGGTGAATGAATGATAAAAATTAAACAGTCATTCAAATCATTTACATTCACTTAACTTCTAATCCAGGCAAGCCATTTGATGTATTTATTTTTTAAAAACCTCCTCACTAGGAGAATCATAACAAACAACACTCACCATTGGAAACCTTAAATTTGGATTTATTTTTAAGAAGACCAGAGTAAATGGCATCAAGAATAACTCTTCTATCCGTCAGTGGCAGTAAGAAATGCCCAGCTTCTGCACCTCCAAAATCTTCGAAGTCAAGAATACAGAGATTTGCAGTGGTTTCTTCAATTTCTCAGAAGCTGGTTTTCACAAAAGGGCAAGTTAGACCTCCTCCTCCTCCAAAGCCCTCTGCAACAACCCCTAAAGCAAGAGTAAAGCATGTTGCTGCCAAGTATATGACTACTCCCAGGAGCAACAAATGCATGGCCAATCCAAAGCCTTTTCAAAGTGTCCGAAATCTGGAAAAAATAAGTGCTACAATCCCAAGGAATAAGATGGTTGCAAAGGCTTTGGCGTTCAACTCACCCCCAAAACCCATGAAGCCGAAAGCTCTAGCAGGATTGAGTAGTACCCCTGTAACAAAGCTGTGTGAGAAGATAAAGAAGCTTGAGACAAACAGCCAAAATAAGGGGCTCGCTCACAGATCATCAAAGGAAAAATTAAGAAATCGACAGAAGGTATTCAACTCACCCCCAAAACCCACGAAGCTGAAAGCTCGAGAAGGATTGAGTAGTACCCCTGTAACAAAGCTGTGTGAGAGGATAAAGAAGCTTGAGATAAACAGCCAAAAGAAGGGGCTCGCTCACAGATTATCAAAGGAAAAATCAAGAAATCAACAGAAGGTGCCGCTTTCAGATGCTTTGGGAAAACAACCCTTTATCCACAGGGTCAAAATACAGCACGGCAATTCATGCTGTCGTGAGGGTAGCAAGAGACATGAAGCCAAATCTTCAAGAAGTATAAAGGGTAAGAAGAAAGGTGATGTCCAGATGCCTCATAAAGCAAGGGCTAGTGACTCTAGTGCTATGGACGTTGAGAATGAATCAAGAAGCAGTTCGTTGGAAGTTTGTTTAGCATCAGCAAAATCAAGGGATGAAGCAAAAGCTGAAGGATATGAAGGGGATTCAGCAGTGGTGGAAAGGTTGGAATTTTGTTTAGAATCAGTAAAGTCTAAAAATGAGGAAAAAGTTGGAGGATATGAAGGGGATTCAGCAGTGGTAGAAAGGTTAAGAAGCGTCGGTTCTAGCACTGGTCAGATGATGGAGCCTTTGCCAAACTCTCAGAAAAATTCTGAGGAACATAATGGTTATGAATTTCAAGCGCCAAAAGCCGAAGGTGAGAAAAGCCAAAGAGAAAGTAAACAGGTAGAAAATGTAGACACTAATACTCCATTGGGAGAGAGTGATTCAGCAGTGGTGGAAAGGTTGGAATTTTGTTTAGAATCAGTAAAGTCTAAAAATGAGGAAAAAGTTGGAGGATATGAAGGGGATTCAGCAGTGGTAGAAAGGTTAAGAAGCGTCGGTTCTAGCACTGGTCAGATGATGGAGCCTTTGCCAAACTCTCAGAAAAATTCTGAGGAACATAATGGTTATGAATTTCAAGCGCCAAAAGCCAAAGGTGAGAAAAGCCAAAGAGAAAGTAAACAGGTAGAAAATGTAGACACTAATACGCCATTGGGAGAGAGTGATGAAGATCATCTTATTGAAAATCGAAGTTCAGTGGGTGCACCACATGTTGATGACAAAGAAAATGCTTTCTCCTCCAATGATACCAGGTGTGTTAGTACGTGATGTCAATGATGAGTCTTATTAGAATCATCCAATTTTTATCTTCTCTCACAGTCTTAATAGTGAGGATTCCATCTTATAATTTTAGCCCGTCTTACATAAGTTGTAAGCATTAAATCCTTATTGCTTAGGAATATGATAGCACTCTAACAGCTTTCAATGTCAAGATTTTCCTCACCTATTGCTTGTCTTTCATGAAATGTTTTATCTTCATCTGCCTAACGTGTATCCACAGAGACTTGAATGTTGGCAATGCCCAGTTGGGAAGAGACGCTTCTAGCAAGCATGACCAGGCTATAAATACCAAGGTAGTGGTAATCTCTTTTCTTGAATATCTATGCAGTGCTGATTTTTATTTTCTAAATTATTTGCCGGTGAAAACAATTCAGGTAACTCGAACACCGAGCAGGACCTTGAAGGAAAATTATGCTTCTAGCGTTGCTACTCAGGGAGGGAAGTATAAGAAACCAAAGTCAACAAATCCAAAACCTTTCAGACTTAGAACAGATGTAATAATCAACTAACCTTAGTTGGATTTACAAGCATTGACAAAAATATCAATATTAGTATTGGTAACGGCTATTTCAGGTGATATTTATCAAGGGACAATACCAATATGTCATTCTGTGTTTGTAAGTGCTGATCTACTTACCACGTGAAAATAGATACGATCGTTTTGGGTTTTTCTTTTTCCAGGAAAGAGGGATTCTTAAAGAAGCAACATTGGAGAGAAAATTTAATCTTCATGAAACTGTGACTTTTTCAAGTGAGAACTCACAGAGAGGCCATGGACAGGAGATTCAAGTAGGTATTTTAACTTTTTCAACGTGAGCTAAAAAATCTGACTATTAATAGAGTACATGCAGTTGATTGAGAAACTAAAGAGCTTGACACTCGTTCTGTTTCTAATATAGTTGGATGTAAAGCGCATGGGGCATGGTAGATCAGAGAATAATAATGCATGTAAAGGAATCAAGAAGGATCCAAATGGAAGAATCAATAATGATAAGCTTGTAAGTTGAAGAATCAATAATGGTAGTTCTTCTTCTTCTTCTTCTTCTTTACTTATATATTTATTAATTTTTTAACATTTAACTGAAATCTATCTCATTTTTGGAACAAATCAGCTATGTACCAGAACTACGGGCCAGAAGGCTATTAACCGAAATGTAGAATCAAAATCAGATACATTAACTCCACAAAAACATGCAATTTTAGCACAAAAGATGGTGGCTTCTTCTAGCTCACAGCTCAAAGATGGGAAGGATAGGGTTGCAGCTCATTGTACAGGAGATGATGACTCTAGAAGGACCAACTCACCATTCTTGCCAAATAAACTAGTGAGACCTCAAAGGTGAGCATCTTTCTGTGGCTAAACCTTGCTTTAGAGGACAAATTTAATTTATGATGAAGAGAGTGAGGTTTGGCATAAAACTACTTCATTGTGAACCGAAGGCTACAAGTTTATACTACGAAACAATCTCTTTACAATATAGGAGTGTCTAATTCTCCTCCCCAGTCTTATGATTTGGAGTCTCATGTACTGTGTCACCCCATTTTAGGCTTAAGTAGAGATTGTTCCAATGTATTCTAGATTGTTCTACTATGAACCGAAGACCGTCACAGGTTTAAACTACAGAACAGTCTCTTTACAATAAAAGGAAATCTAATGCTCCCCAGCCCTAGGATGATTTAAATTCTCCTGCACCGTGCCTCTCCATTTTAGGGATTTTAAGTAGAGACAGTTCCAATGTGACCTGAAAGATATAGATTCAAGTTACAGAAACACTCTTTGCAATGCAGAGACATTTACTTCTACCCAGAATTAGAAAGTGCTCCAGCGCAATCTGAAGATGACGGGTTCAAGCCACAATAACAATACAGTCTCTTCAATGCAGAAAAGGTCTAGTAATAATGCAGCATTTTTTGTTTCATGTTTCCAGGGGAGTGGTGGCATTCTCATTGAAGGATGCTGGAAGGCCAAGCGGCATTTTTGAACAAGCGGACAAAGCTTCTGCTGTTCAAAGGCTGGCATTGAAAGGAAGAAAGCCTGCAACCATTCCAAAGGACCCCCCTAAATATCATAGCAGTTTGCATATATCAACCACCCCAAAGGAGTGAATTAGGGGATTTCTATCCTAGGTTTCCTGTCAAGTGTGTGAGAGCTTTTTTGTTCAATTTCTTCATTGAATTGCTTATTCTGTGTTTGGTTAAGTATGTCAAGAGGCACTGTGAATTGATGTATTTCTTTTAGTTTGGCTTTTCAAAAGCATTATTGTGTGGTTCAAGAAAAACACATAGACCTGTAATACTTACTGAAGTGATGTCTCACTATATAAAAAAGTATGTGATAATCCCATTGAATATATCGTCTCAGATAAGAGTTCAAGAACAACCTTTTGATTTCTTATATATTCAAATGTATGCTTCTTTAAAACGTGTTTAGTGGTGCTACAAAATTTGTAAACCACGCACGCACGCAGCACATTTAGCACTTGGTAAATCTATATGGCACGTCCATGGCCTACATAACATTTGGAAGCTATTTTTGAAGGTTTTTTTGGTTCTTTTAACTAACATAAAATCTGAATTGCCCTTTTAATAAAAATTTTAGTGCCAGTTTCTAATGAATTATTTACTTGAGAAAAACAAGGTTTAGTGCAAGATAGTTTGGAATTCATTAGATTTCCATGTTTGATTGGCATAAAATGCAATCAAATAAGATATCATTATAAATCGAGATGATTCGATTAGATCCATTCATGTTTGTAGATGGCGAACGATATCTAAAAAAAAAAAAGGTGACTTTGTAACACACTTTGAATAAGATGAATCAAGTTCAGGCTTTATGCGAAACATAAAGCTGCTTTGTCATGAAAATTTCAACAATTTATTGAGAATATTATATCACTGTATAATATCAATAATTATTAAAGCCATTGTTATTTTAAAATATTTGACAAATTTAATTGGTTATGATTGGTTGACACACCGAATTGACATAACGACACTCATTGGATGTATTATCTTCTAGGAGCATGCCGAAGGGATAATAATTGGCTGGATTTGTTGAGTTTTCATACCACCTACAACATCCGATTCAAACATTAATAAACCATCGAGCACTAGCCAAAAATGGCCTTTAGTATGGCGGAATTCAGAATTCTGGGGTTCTAGAAGTGGGGATAAGTCCTAAATTTGAGCCTTTACAAACCCTAATTTTAGTACGAGAGGACAAAAGGGTAATCTAAAAAAGACTTTATACATTGATCAACAGCGCTTTAAACAGCAGTGTCACCGGTAATTCATCTCAAGAGACTGTTGAAACCTCTTTTCCATTAGAATCTGATTCTTCTTCGACATTTACCTCAGAGTCGGAGATTCGTTGCGCGTTTCCAACTTCATGCCTGATATGCATTGGGACCCACCCACCAATTTTAGCCGTCACCCAAAAAGCCACTCCTGCTGGCCGACGCGGTGATGACGACTGAGTAGGTGATTGGGCAGCAGTGGCGTGGTGGTGGTGACCACCCAAAATGAGCATCGCCGCCGTTGGTGCCATTTTTTTAGAATAATTTGAATAGCGGGATCGAGCTGCCCAAAACAGGGATCGCCTTTTGATAGTAAGAATTCAAACTGAAGGCTTGAGCAAAAGAAACTCCACAAAAACTCCATTTTTATACAGAGGGAGGGTGGGTTGGAGACGCATGAATAAACCGTGGGTTCTTTTAATTTGTGGGCGCCGCAGCTGCACTCACTTTCGAGGTCATTTCGTGTCGGCTTATATTTCTATTTAAATATAATAGAAACTGTTAAATTTCTATGTAACTGTGTTAAATAAAGACTAAAAGATTATATTTTGAAGGTAATGTAGTAGTCCCCAAGCCAGTCTTAAATGGGCCTCATTTAGATTTCATACAATGCTGTAAAATTGATATCTTTTAATTACTTTTATGATATTTTCAATGATGAAAAATTTTATTTATTTATTAATATTAATGGTCCATATAAAATTAGATAAAGAGATAAATATTATACTATTTATAAATTATTCTAAAATTATTAAGAATAATTTATATTAATAAATTTTGTGACTTGGTAAAATATGTATTTTAAAAAATTCTCAAGTATCAGTAAAACTAGCGCTAAATATACGCTTAATGTTTGAAAATGTGTAATCTCATAATATTCACCCTTGATCTGTATCTAATAAATGTATGTGCATATTTTGTTTAAAATGTCAATATCATATATGCACCTAAATCGTGTATAAGCATTGTTTATTTAAAATATTTACAGCTGATATGCGTCCAAGTTATACATGGGTATCATTTATCCAAAATACATATGCATGATGTGCGCTAGATTAGTGTACATCCACTAAGGCCCGGACATTTTGCTAAAGCTTTTGCATTTGAAGTGTGTCTATATAGCGCACGTGTATTAGGGTATTTTTTTTTTAAATGGCCGTATATTTTTGACATAATTTTTAACCTCTTTTATAAATATCATACTTTTAAATATTTATATATTATGAAGATTAATATATAAAAGCTGCAACATCTAAACTTTCTTTGATAAAAGCAAATAGCTATCATTTGTTTGAGAAAAATAAACTTTTGCTATTGAGATAATTGTTAATATTTTCTTTCTCAATATTTTCTCTATTATTTTATACATTATTTCTAACTTATAAGTCCTCATTTGGAATATCGGTGGTGGTTTGGATGTTAGGATCCAATAGCATGTGGAGATTCTATTTCAAGTGAGAGACAATTGACAAAAAGATTAAAAGATATTTGATTCTATTATTATAAGTAAATTTTAAAGAATTTTTTTAGAAGATGTCACAAATTTGAAATAAATTGGTTAAAATTTAATACACCTATGCCATTCGAGATATAAATTGAATTTATTAGCATATTGATTTTACTAATTGTAGAAATTTATAAGACTTTACTCGATAACTATTATTATGTAAATTTATTTTAATGTCATAATTAATTAAGAATATTTATTTTAAATTATATATAACTCAAAATATACTTTATGTGTATTATACATTTAAATATATTTTTACTTTTGCGACTTTATAGGGTCTGAACTTATCAAAATTAGAAGCCCCCTAATCTTTTTGAAAATAAATAAAGGATTTTTAGTGTTTATTTCAAGTTTATTAATAGCAACATAACCAAATTTGAATACAAAATAATAACATTATTTTACTACATATTAATGAGTTAAGTTGAAACTCAAGTTGACCCAAATCCATCTGTTTGTAATGAGAACAAGTTAAAAGTTTCAAGTTATTAGATATTGAGTTATAAAGTAGCTGACCTAGAAACCAAATAATTACTAGCATGGTTGGATGCCAAAATTTTAATTATGAGTTAAATGACCAAATGATTAAGTTGTTGAATAATTAAAAAAGTCAGAGTGTGACTATTATAGGAGTTGGTTGGCAAAGGTTAATCTAAATGGGCCACCCAAGGAGAAGTGGCAATCAGATTAGACAACTAACTTTTTATATTTAACTAATTTTTAAATCCCTTAACAATTATCCATCAATGATTTGAATAACCACAATCTCCCACTGTTAAAAATAGTTCTTCAATACCCACAATGGTAAATGTGTATGCTGGCAATTTATTCTGACAATTAATTGAAGCTATAAGCAACTTCTCCTTAAGTAGAATGGTCAATAATTTTTTGAAAGAGAACTACAAGCAACTCTTTTCTAAGAGAATAACTAATAACTTATCAAGAAAATAAACACCAACTATGCAGAATAATAGACTGTATGTCCATATAAATACAAAGCCCTTTAATGAGTTAACGACATTTGAAAATCTCGTAAGATATAAAGATTTGATACCGTTCAATTTTATTGTCATAGTGCTTAAACCTCTAGATAAAAATATTAAGAGTTTATCCTTCAAAGTACATCCCCACGAAATACTATTGAACCCTTGTCCTCTGGCCCTCTTCTCTTTTTCTCTAACTTATTTATTTAATATAATTATTAACTTGAGTATCGAATGATGAATCAAAAATTAATCTCATTATTTTGAATTCTCATTTTACTTTGTAGTATTCAGGATTCGGATTAAAAAGTTGAAAAACCTACTTTGTGAACCCTTGAATTCAATTTCAAGTCTAAGATAAACATTACATATAAGCAACATGCATTTAAATTATTGGTGTTAAATATGTTAGATTAAAAATTTATACATATTTTATCATTTTATGTGACATATCATGTACTACACAATCTTTCCTATATAATGCCTAATTCAATGAACAAGTGTGTAAATTCATTAAAACTAAATAATGATTAAAATGCATTGACTTAGTCATGAATTATCATTTTAAATTATTTAAAACAATATCAGGTTTGAAATTATTTAATATGTGGATGCAAGTTGTAATACATAAAAGCATTGGAAGTAATAATTAAAATTATCAAAAGTAGATATAAATTTTATTATATTTTAATTTTAATTTTTTATTTGTTTTTATATTAAAATTGATAATTTTAATACAAATAAATATATAAATAGTATATATATATTTCTAACCTTGACACGGGCTAGACTCAACTTGACATCGCAGCCTCTTGAAAAGTATGTGTTAATGTTGCCCCTTAGAAGTATTTGAGTCAGGTAGTTAAAAATATTTAAAAAAATATTTGCAATCAAATAAATAATTTTGATGGATATTTTTACTACTGATCCAAGGAGAAGAGTTCACCCAAGATTTGGCCTATAAAATTTAGATACTCAATTGGCCCATACGGCTCAAATCGATGGACGAACCCGTTAGCCCTATTCAAGTGATTTGATCTTTGACCGAAAACGAAACTAACGCCAATGGTCAAAACGGTTTTCCTTTCTTATTTGGATTCAATAGTTTTGGACACTAGTTGGAACCGCTGGTTGAACGGCGTCTTATCCACCTGATGGTTTCTTAAGCAGTTAATAAGAAAAATCAACTCACTCACTAACTTTTATAAAAACCCTCATTTCCAACAGTAAGAGGGGACAACGCTCAACAAAAAAAAAGACAAACTAAAGATAAATTAAAGACGCTAAAAGCGCACAATCTCTCTCACTAAGACGCTTTTTGAAAAGTGTAAACCACAAATAAGAATTACTTTTACAAACCCTTGCATCCTCTCATTTCTTTCATTAAATAAAGATATTAATTTAAGCGTTGGAGAATATATTAAAAATGAATCCAACCGTCGTTTGATGAAGTATTTTATTGTATTGTATAGGATTCAGATTAAAAGTGTACGAAAATCGAACCCACTTCAAATCTAACAGACAATTTTTGGCTCTCTAATCTGTAGTACAATTAAGATCCGAAACGCATCAAGTTTTATTAATAAATAAATCGAGTTGAATTGGAAAATAGAAATATGTGTATAAATTTGAATAAAGATAATAAAATAACAAGGAACTTTATGCTAAGACCTAATTTATTTTTCTAAAATTATTAGTTTTATAAATTAGAGCAAAAATTAACAAAATAAAAAAATTGATATTTGAAATTACTTTTCTATACAAAGAAAATAAAAAAATATCGTGAAATAAAATAAAATCTATATAAATAAGTTAAATATAAGTAAACAGAATTAATATTCTAGTCAATAAATCTTGAAACGAAACACACGCCATATGAGACAAATTAAACAAGACAACCACACATATTTAATCGATCTCCAAACCAAAAAATCTAGCCATCATTTTTAAAGGTGGGATGTCGGCTGAAAATTTGACCGTGTTAGGCAAATACCCATCACGTGTGACAATAATGGCGGCACGGGCCTGAAGGTGAGAGTCTCGGTTACGGCACACTCTGGCACACATCGAATGTGTGGGGTCACTACATACAACTTTGATGGTGAGCCATTTGGATTTTTTGCATGAGAGGGCAAAAGTATGGTGTGGGCACAAAGCTGTTTTGTTTTCTTGTTTTTAGGTCAAGATAATATCATTTTCGGATTGAGACAGAAGAATTTTAGAATATTTGATCAATATATGATTATTATCATGTCATTTTCTTGTCAAATAAGATTTTTCTTATGTTTCGTATGCTGTATTAGCTTGTAATTTTATCAGTCTAAATAAAAATTAAAATATCAATTCGTATTGATGTGTTGTGTTTGTATTGTGTTGAAACATGCCCCAATGTTAGCATGATTTTATAAATTTTATCAGTAAATAAAAAATGAACACAACTTACTAAGTAAACGAATAACACACCACAATATGCATAAATAGTTGGATGAATAGATTATACTCATTTGACATGATAAAATATATTTAAACAAGTTAATGTGTTAAAAGATAAAACTTATATTTTATGACATATTAGATGGTAATATACTTTAACGCGAGAAAAAAAGTTAAAAATATTAAATTTGGCTAAATAAATGAATTTAACCTATGATAATTATTAATCATATCATATTGTACTTCTTTTAGGCCAACATACCCTTATAAAATATAAGATTAATTATTTGGTGTTTTGAACTTATTGACTCACTAATAACACAACACACAGTCAAAATAAATCCAAACCCACTAATATCATATCTAATATTATCTTGTCCATACCATATTACATCATATCTAATATTATCACCCCCTAAGTATGATGATTATAATTTTTATATAAAAAAAATACTATTTATATATCCGATTGTATATTTACTTATGTCAAAATTATCATTTTTAATATAAAAAGAGAAAAGACAAAAAGTAAAAATTAAATTAAAATAAAATTCACTCTTATTTTTAACAATTTTAATACAAATAAATATATAATTTAATATATAAATAGTATTTCTATTTATATAATATCAATCTTTTTATTTTTTCTTTTATATCAACACAAGCACACTTATCTAACATGTCCACAAAAGTTAAACTTAACTTCATCTTATCGATCTCGATCCAATTTTCAATTCAAATATGGTAACAAAATTGTTTGCCCTTTTCTTATTCAGACATGCCCTAAACAACTCTAAGCATACCGTTGGGATAACCTTCTAAGGGATACCCTTAAAACATCTCAAATAATATGATAATTCATTTATCAATCTATTTTTATATAAACACGTTAGTATACAGTGATAAATATAATGCCACATCATCCAAACATGTCTTAAAGGTGGTCCCACTAACTGTACCAAAAATTCTGTATACAAATATGTACATGCTCCTTCCAAATTTTGTTTGAGGTTTGGCAAAAACATAGCTTAGAAGCATGCAAGAACACACCAAAATATGTATATACTCGTTCTCCACTTTCTTTCTTCTGGAAAGTAGCAATTTACAGCTCGGTCATTTTAGTAATAGAGCATTTGTTATCACAAGGAGACCATAGGCAACTTATTCTCACTGTTTTTTCCCCTACCAATTTTCTTGGGATTTCAAATATAATAAGAAATTTCCTATGTAACGATTAGCTTAGGAAGATGAATTGGTAATGTTGGCATGGCCTATGAAAAAAATAATAATAATGAGTAAAAGTAGTAGTTTAGGTGTTGTTGCCGCACTCTCTCGAACATCTTCACTCTTTGTCTAGCTCCTGTAAGACACCTTTCCCTTCCACATCTCGATGTTTTGGGATTTCAACTTCCTGATTTTCTCGATCCGATTCAGAGAAGTTCTCCTCCAACAAGGGAGTTGTTTTGGTATGGGCCCCGACCGAATCAGCAACCCTAACCTTTTTAAGGACACAGTTTGTATTTACAACTCAAAATATGATATCAATGGGCAAATTGTTTGAAAAATGTTTTACCTTTAATGGTTTCATGACATTGTGGTCTCTGTCATCGGTTCTGTCGAGCACTTCTTGGGCTTGAAGCTCCATGGAGTCTCGAACAAGTTGACTCAGAAAAGTGACATCGTCAGACATGACACCGAAACCTTTTAGGAGCTTAGAGCCAAGCTGTAAGCTAGTCTGCTCACGCACACTTTAAAAAGTTAGAGAAACAGCTTTCATGAGGAGAGAAAATGGCTCAACATTTAACAACCCACAAGGACCTCGGCATTTTCAAGAATGGCATCAGTGGCACCGGCTTTCTTTAGATCTAACAGGTGTGCTGGATCTTGAGCTCTGGCGTAAATTGGGACCTAATTATCAATCATATAATCTTGAGATTAGCAACTACTGGGAGAAAAAAACTCTGTGAAATAACTCCAAGCCACACAGATTAGTGGTAGCATCATGCCACATGTAGCACACTGGATTCTTGTATTCAGATAGTCCAAGGGTCCACATTTTATATTTAAAAAATAAAAATAAAAATATTTAAATAGTTATTTTTTGTCATTATGGTTTTATAATGCTAAAATATCAAAATACTCATTATAAAAAATAAAAATAATAATAACCATTTACATATTTTTTTATTTTTTTGGGATTTTCCATCCAAACGTCCTGGGCATCCATTGCACAATTGAGAGGGCCACGCCATTATGCATTGAATTTTTGCAGCCATTCCCTAGGCAAGATTTAAGGATGATACACCAACACATTCACACTTGTCAACAGGCGAACATTGGTGCAACAGAGTATGATTTACTTGCTGTGAATTGACAGGGCCATAGGCATGGATAAATATCTCGATATCCTATATTGGTATAAGATATATTAGATGTATTTTTTTAAAAAATTGGAACGTGAAGGAAAAATCATCCGATATATCGCATTATACTGTCAATACAATGATATATTACGATTTATTGTGATAACAAAAATATTGGCATCGGGGGTCAGCTAATATTTCATTTCATGGAAACAACACACTAAGTGCCAAAGAAGATGAATGATTCAATATAGACACATGCATCATATTAGTCCTCATATTAGAAACGACAAACTAAATTCAGCAAGAACATGCAATAATACCGCCGGGTAGGCAAGGCGAATCCTTTGAACAGCTTCAACTGTCCTTTTCTTCCCCGTATACATGACAATGACTGCTTTAGGAGAAGATATACCAGCAGACTGCAGAACTGCAGGTCGTGATCCATCACCATATAAGATGGGAAAACCAAGTTTTCTAGCTGCCTGTTTAGAAAAGTAGATAAAAAATAATGTGGCACTATAATTTATGGTCAAATACATGCAGACTTTATACAACTCAAGCACAGAGCAAAAGTTATTCAAATTCCAAGAACAACAGTGTCTACAAAGCGATCCCTTTCATCAGTATTGTTGCTTAGCTTAACTAAATCAAGTAATATAAAACGGCTACATAATGTAACACCAGACAAAACTCAACATCCAAGGGCACTTATCTCATGCAAAATAGTCAGCAGCATGAACATCAAGAAAACATTTTATTCCATAATCTATGGATATGATTATCTATAATCGCAAATAGGGTATTTCTAACTTGCATTCTAAGGACACTTGATAAGGTGCAATAGATTTACAAGACAGCATTTTATTAATTCCATCATAATATCACACAAACAAAAGAAAAATGATCACATTAAATGAGAAACCACGTTCCTGAAAAGTATTTTAGCAAGTGCACCAAGGGAACTTGTTAGAAAAACATTATAATTATCTACATCCAAAAAAGTGTAAATCAATCAGTCACAAAAGATTAATCAATGAGGCAACAAAAGAAAACAAGCCAGACTCTTGTCACAAACAATTCATTGGCACAAACAACAGCAGACACCTGAAACATGTTAACGTGTTGACCAGCATCTGCTAGTCTGTTACTGGTCTTATAACCGACACTACTTCCGTACCTGCTGATCAGCCGAGGGAGAGAAGTACCCGCACAATCCGGCCGCCTCGACGATTTCATGACTTTCTCCAAGATTTTCCATAACACACACTGGCACATACTTCATATACTTAATATACTTAATACACGGCACATACTTAATACACTTGCACGTGGTGAGCAGTTGAGCAGTTACTGTTTATGGTCTATCGTTAGCTTTCTATTTCATAAGCTGAGCAGCTTATTGTTAGTATATTTCGTTTGTTTAATTTGTTACTACCCCAGTGGAAGGCTTCCCCGTTTCCCGTTTACCCCATTACCCATTTCCCATATATAGTTTCTGACACAGGTATAATCAAAGTAAAAGATATTTTCCCACTTTCCCTAATTCTCGAATCATCTCTCGAGTGCTTCTTCCTGTTTCCCTTTTCTTCTTCCTCGTCTCCTCTATCTCCCTATCTCCCTCTGTCTGAACTCTCCCTTCCCTATCAATTTTTTGTACCGATTGTGGTTTGTGGTGGCAAATTTCTATTACCACAGTCAAATTGTTGGCGCAACTGCAACATTTTGGTACTTTCATTGAGACGATGGCGGAGGGTATAACTACCAGATATAGGGCTTTCGAAAAGTCCATCACTGGCATGGCACAAAAGCTGACGGACGTCGTGGGTACTGTCCACCAACATGCCGATCGGTTCGATACCATTTTGACCACCACAAAACACTTCTAACATTCAATCACTGATGTCCAACACTCTCTCTGAAATGCGACAAACCCTAGCTCGACTAGAACAACAAACCATGTTTCCTTCAAATCCCCCTTTGCTACCTACACCGACTTCGTTCGCACCCTCACCTACAGCTCACTCTCACCCATCCACTCAAACACTACCCATAGTCTTAGCCTTGCCACCTGAGACACAGATTCGTTTACCCAAGTTGGACATTCCATTTTTTACTAGAGAAAATGTCATCGGCTGGTTGTTCCAAATTGAGCGATTCTTCTTATACCATGGAACACCGCCGGAACAAAAATTAAGGCAGCCTTCTATATGACCGTGGCCCTTCAATGATACCATTAGATGGACGCAACACGCCATCTCTTAACCTAGAGAGATTTTCGCCTAGGACCTTAGAACTCCGCTTCGGCCCTCTTCATTTATGAATCCTAAAGCCACTCTTTACAAACTGAGGTAGATTACAACCGTCGCTGCTTATATGGCCGAATTTGAATCTCTTTCTACGCGAACGCTAGGTTTGTCGACCACTAATCTGTTGAACTGCTTTATTTTAAGCCTCCGGGATGATATTCATAGGGAGCTCCTACTCTTAAAACCCACGACCCTTCCAAACGCCATTGGTATGGCCAAGCTGGTAGAGGAAAAGATGAATACTAGTCGAATGAGTTCTCCACAATTACCCCTTCCCAAACCCTCTAGACATACTGCTACCATAGTGGCTAAAAACCCTATCCTTGCTCTACCAATAAAACGCTTGAAACCTGCTGAAATGGCTTCTCGTCGGAGCCATGGTTTATGTTTTAACTGTGATGAAAAGTTTACACCAAGACACTGCTGCAAACCGCCACAATTCTTATGTATGATCACAAAGGATGATGGAAGTACTCTTCCCAGAGTCCAAAGCCTAGAGATGGACTCTATTGAACCGGAGGATACCGACAACCCACTTTCGAAAACTGAATCCTTACCTCCACCACCAAACCAGACTCCCATCATTTATTTACATGCTCTTGAAGGCCATTTGTGCCTACTACTTTGCGGCTACAGGGATAAATATTAGGCCAACCCATTGTTATGCTCGTCGACAGTGGGTCCACTCACAATTTCTTGCAGAGACGTATAGCCAAATATTTTGGACTTCCTATAGAGCATTCTCATCATCTCAACATCACTGTGGGCAATAGGGACTCACTGAAATGCGAATGGCTGTGTACCAAGATCCAGATCACACTAGAAAAGGCAAATTTTAGTGTTAATTTATATCTACTTCCAATTTATGGGCTGATATTGTATTTGGAGTCCAGTGGCTTGCATCCATTGGCCTTGTGCTCTTCGACTACCAGGCACTATGGATGAGCTTCAACCATGCCGAGACTAAGCTCACCCTACACGACATGCCATCAGCTTCGGCGGCCACTATGACATTGGGCCAATTGAGGAGAGAAGACTCTACTCAATCTGTCGCTTCTTACTTTCAGTTAACCATCCTCCCTACTCAAGAATCTCCCCTGCAAATTCAGCCAGTCCCTTCTTGTTCCACCATCCAGCTCCCTTTGAGTGTCCCTCCACAAATTTCTATAACCCCAACAACATCCTCTCCTCCTATGCTGATGGTTTTGCCATTCTCCGAGGATTACCTCCCCACCGTTCCACAGATCACAAAATCCCTTTGAAACCTAATACTTTGCCAGTGAATGTCTGACTATATCGATGCCCCCATTTTCAAAAGGCCGAAATGGAGAAGCTCATTCAAGAAATGCTAGATGAAGGTATTATTCAGCCTAGTACTAACCCTTTTTCTTCTCCTGTGTTGCTGGTTAAGAAGAAGGACGGCAGCTGGAGGTTCTGCGTCGATTATTAAGCTCTCAACGCACTTACAATTAAAGATCGCTTTCCCATTCCTACTGTAGAGGAATTATTTGATGAACTACATGGAACTCGCGTGTTTTCCAAGTTGGACTTACTCACCGGGTATCATTAGCTGTGAGTACATGTCACGAATGTTCATAAAACAGCTTTTCCGGACACACATAGGCCATTACGAGTTCTTGGTAATGCCCTTCGACCTTTCTAATGCACCTTCCACATTTTAGTCCAAAATGAACTCTATTTTTCACCCTGTTCTTCAAAAATTTGTGCTGGTATTCTTTGATGATATACTAGTTTACAGTCCCTCCTGGGAACTGCATTGCCAGCACCTTTCGCGCACGCTACAAATTTTACAGGAACATTCCTTCTTCGCCAAACAGTCTAAATGCGAGTTCGGGCAAACTTCAATGGTGTATCTGGGCCACATTGTTTCAGAAAAGGGGATCGCAGTAGATCCCACTAAAATTGAAGCTATGCAAAATTGACCTGCCCCAACCAACATCAAATAGCTGAGGAGATTCCTAGGATTAGCCGGATACTACCGATGGTTTGTGGCTTGCTACGGTCAAATTGCAACGCCCCTCACCCAACTCTTGCGGAAAGGTGCCTTCATATGCTCCCCTGAGGCCGTAGGGGCTTTTTAGGCCCTCAAAACTGCTCTTATCGACACTCTAGTGCTAGCACTGCCAGATTTTGCCCAACCATTTGTTGTTCAGACTGATGCATCGGGAGAAGATATCGGAGTTGTCTTAATGCAAATTGGACATCCTATTGCATTTTTCAATCAACAACTGTGTCCCAGACTACAAACAGCCTCCACCTATATCGGGAAACTTTGTGCCATTTTAGAGGCTATTAAAAAATGGAGACAATATCTTTTAGGGCACAAAATTTACCATCTTAACTAATCATCAGCCCCTCAAAGTCTTGTTAAAACAGGCCGTCCACACTCATGTGCAACAAAAATGGATCACCAAATTATTAGGCTATGACTTTGAAATCGACTACAGGCCAGGCAAGGAGAACGGACCAGCTCATGCCCTATCACGTCTCCCTACTACTTCCTACCAGGCAATGAGTGCAATCTCCAAACCAGTGATGGCTCTTCTAGGGGTCCTCCGCAATTTTTATAGCAAGCACAGCCCTTCCACTGACTTAATCGTATCCATCCATAATCGACCTGAGGACTTTGAACATTATACCATGCGGGGCGGGCTAGTCTTTTACAAAAACAGAATCCTAGTGCCCACTGATTCTGCTTTGCCTGAATTAATTTTGCATGAATTCCATGATTCACCCATTGGGGGACATGCAAAGATTCAACGGACTTACACTCGGATATCCACAAGTTTTTATTGGCCTCACATGCACAAGAATATTTGTGATTACATCAATCGGTGTTCCATTTGCCAACAAGTGAAACCTCTCAACATTGCTCCTCAAGGAGTGTTATAGCCCTACCCATTCCCGGGAAAAATTTGGGATTCTTTTTCCATGGATTTTATTACACATTTGATTATATCGGGAGGGAATACCATTATATTTGTAGTGGTTGATCGGTTGTCCAAGTATGCCCACTTTTCGGCTCTCAACACTCACTTTAGTGCCGAAGACTTGGTAGATATGTTCATTAAGGAGGTCTGCCGGTTGCATGGCCTACCAACCGAAATCATCTCTAATAAGGACCCTCTTTTCATGAGTAAATTCTGGAAAGAGTTATTCAAACTCGGGGTACTACCCTATCCCATAGCAGTTCCTATCACTCACAAACCGACGAGCAAACTGAAGTGGTCAACAGATGCTTGGAAGATTATTTACAATGCTTTGCAGCTGAAAACCCAACTACTTGGGTACGATTTCTACCTTGGGCCAAGTGGAGCTATAATAACACTAGGCACTCATCCATCAAGATGAGCCCATTCGAGGCCATCTATGGTAGATCTCCCCCTGCTCTGGCTAACTATATCCAGGGCACTTCCCCATCGCCGCAGTCGATAATCTGCTTTCAACTCAAACTGGCCTACTGGAATAACTCAAAGCTAATCTCCAGCATGCCCAACTCCGCATGAAGAATCAAGCTGACGCCCATCGAACTGATAAAGAGTTCCAAGTGGGTGATTAGGTCTTTGTCAAACTCTAACCCTACCGGCAAACCACAATGGCACAACGACAATCAAATCAGCTTGCCGAGCGCTATTATGGCCCTTTTCAGATCACGGAACGTATTGGATCAATTGCATATCAGTTACAACTCCCGGAATATTCCCACATTTACAATGTTTTTCATGTGTCTCTACTTAAGAAAAGCTACGACAGCTCCTCCAGTCAACCAGGGGCTCTTTCACAGGATGCTTGGTGTTCCTAGCCTATCTTGTTCCCTTCTCAGCTTATTGGTTTTAGACAAATTCTCCAACACGGAAGCATTATGCCTCAGTTTTTGGTGCAATGGCAATTCCAGCTTGTTGAGGATGCTACTTGAGATCCTGCTACTGATTTCATCTAGGATTTTCCCTCCTTCAACCTTGAGGACAAGGTTTTGTTTGATGGGGAGGAGAATGTTACTAGTCTTATTATCGACACTACTTCCACACCTGCTGATCAACCGAGACAGAGAAGAAGTACCCGCACAATCCGCCACCCCAACGATTTCGTGACTTTCTTTAAGATTTTCCATAACACACACTAGCACATACTTCATATACTTAATATACTTAATACACTACACATACTTAATATACTTGCACGTGGTGAGCAGTTGAGCAGTTACTGCATATGGTCTATCGTTAGCTTTCTGTTTCATAAGATGAGCAGCTTATTGTTAGTATATTCCATTTGTTTAATTTGTTACTGTCCCCGTGGAAGGCTTCCCCATTTCTCGTTTCCCGTTTACCCCAATATCCATTTCCTATATATAGTTTCGACACTTGTATAAAGAAAGCCGAAGATATTTTCCCACTTTCCCTTATTCTCGAATCATCTCTCAAGTGCTTCTTCCTGTTTCCCTTCTCTTCTTCCTTGTCTCCTCTATCTCCCTATCACCCTCTATCTGAACTCCCCCTTCCCTATCAATTTCTTGTGCCAATTGTGGTTTGTGGTGGCAGATTTCTGTTACTACAGTCTGATTGTTGGAGCGATTGCAACATAGTCACTTAAGCAGGCTTCTTTTCTTTTCCTTTTTACCTTGCTATGTATAGATTACTTGATTCAGCATGCATGTGTTGCATAAATAATTTGTATGCTAGAAAATATAAAAACCAGAATGAATATCATAAATCAACAAAACACTAATTTAGCATTGCCCCTTCAGCTTGATTTCTTAAAGTAACTGCTTCACACACCTTGCATCTGTTTGCAAATCAACAACAACATTTCTGTCCATATATTTTACTACATTCCACCCTAAAAGTCCACTTGAAGGGCTAATACAATCTTTTCCAATTTAAAAAATGTTGGATGATGGTTTATTTCATCATAATTCCGTGATTAGAGTATCATTTCCTATTTGACCCATTTGATTTCCATATTCGAAGTTGTGACCAGATCTATTTATTAAAAAGAATCGCTTTGATACATTTCTTATGTACCCATAGGTACTACATTGGATTTGTATTAGATTTCAGATCAATCCATATTGATTGACTACCTCCCTTATGTTCTTGCGAGAAAATACCACAATTTTTGGTTTTGAACATACCAATTTTCTGCTACATTTAGGTTTTGTTCTCCTTCAAGCACTCAAATTTGAGGGGCATTGGCACTAAGAGGTGCAAAACCCTTGAGCATAAAAATTTTGAGACATTTGTATTAAGTTAGAAAAGAGACCAAAGCCTAAGCAAGATAGAAAAAACAAAAAAACAAAAACAAAGAAAACAGAATTTTGATCCTTATTTTCCATTGTTTAAAAAGACATTTGATTAGTAGGGAGCAATTGAATGGCCAGAAGATGAATCAGTTGACCCCCCATCAAAGATAGCAAAAGATAATGGTTTTGCTACTAGATAAGATAGATAAGTGTCAAAATGAGAGAGATAGTTTCAAAATTTCAAAATCAACCCCTCTCCCTAAGGAAAATGAGCTTTAGTGATATCACCCATAGATGAGTTAACACTTGATCGATTCCAAGGTTAACACTTGATCGATTCCAAGGTCCAGCTATTGAAGGAAATTGGGTTTAGTACTTTTGCCACTAGGTAGGAGTGTAAGCTACTCAAATGTCAAGGAGAAGAGCGATGCATGACTCTGAGAAACATTTCAAATTTATGTCTGCATTTCATGGTTCTGGTTCTCTTTTCTATTCTAGTTAGGGTTTGGAGGATTAAGCTCATTTTCTATTTCACCAAGTAATGACAGCACAGCTGATAACAAATTTATAAGTCGGAACTTACTTTCACAACAGCAGGATTGAGATCAAAAGCAACATAAGGCCATCCCACTAGATCACTATCTCCACCAGAGGCCAGTGGAGCTGACAAAAAATTGGCAAGGACCTGTATCTCAAAAGCAGTGCAAACTTGAGCAGAAAGGTAATGTTATATTTCATTGGACAACTCTATCATTGATTTACCTGGCCCATTTGTCCAAAGCCAAGGATAACTACTGGTTCACTTGCATGAAAGTTCATACTCTCCACTGCTGTCTGCAGTAGGATACAAGCTCAGGAATGTCATACATGGAGTACGTAGTACTCACTAGTCTTCACACTTCAAAAGCAAACACAAGTTTCCACTAGGGAAAATGTGGTCAGACTTCAATATTAATTCTATAGCAAACGTTGGTGAAGGTCATATTTCAAATAATTAAATTTTCTGGAAAAGACATTCTTGTTTAATCGTCTGAAAAGTCCAATTTTCCGGAATGATAATTACTTCTTTATAAAATATAATGAAGCTCAACCTCACTCATACAGTTAAGCTAATAGTATCTCCTGAGAGATTTACGAGTTTTCAAATTCTCTTGAATACCCCTATGCCTACATAACTAGTATGACAGTCCAGAGTCCAGACGTGGGATTTCCCAAATTGCTGGAATCTAAGATCATTTCAATCTGGTGCATAAGTCCCTCAATGTTGATGATCCACTGTGGTCAAATAGAACTTTAAAACTACCATTGTACATTAAAAATCTACAGATCTTGAGGTCAGCACTCACAGAATCAACATCTAATATGCCATCAATGAAATCAGCAGCTCTCCTCCCAAGTTCATTGAGTGCTGGAGTAAGAGCCATTGACAATACTACTACTATAATCAGTAGTTTGTTGAGCTCAAGTGGTAACACTCCTAGCCTGGTTCCAGACAAATTCATCACAAAAAATAAACAAAATGGAAATTATGCAAAGAGAAGCTGCATTAAGAGTGTGTTAGCATCACTAACCTGTTTGCAAGGGAGAAAACAACAAATGCAAATTCGCCCCCCTGTGATAAAAGCAATCCTATTCTAACACTTTCTTGCAATGTCAATCCAACTCGAGGACCAATAGCTGTTATTATCAGTGTCTTAATAGCAATTAGGCCAGCCAAGAGAACGAGCACATTGGGCCATTCCTGGTAAAGAATCTGGAGAAGGAAATCAGATCAATATTTTTGAAATATATGCAGGTTGTTCATGTCATGCAAGTAATAGGGCTTGTAGACACAACAATCATGCAGATGTTTCCATACAAACACATGCAAGTATACGATTTGTGCACCATATGAAAAACAATTATAGAATGATACAGCTACCTAAATTCCATGATGTATGTTGGCCAATTCAAATTTACATAACACAAATTCCAGTATAGAACAAGTGTCACTTGATAAAACCACCTTATGTGAGGTACATGTTTCACTATTAGTTCACTTCAGAAATTTACATTTGAAGTTGCATCATCATATATCTAACAGAAAAAAGTATGTGAAGTTGACTGCAAATCAAATTCCCCCAGAGTTAGACTATCTGGCAGACAGATAAATACGTAAATCATAAGCCATTTTGAAAGGATCAACAAGGAGTGGGAAAATTTTGTAGTCAAAATAGTTTGTTTCATACATCATGTCAAGAGTCTGCCTAACTGAAACTCCTACTTACCAATATTTGTGGTAAACGAACTTAAACAATGTGCTAATGAGCACCTGAGTTTTACCTCAGGTAAATGGGCGTTGTAGCAGAACTTTAAAATAATCTACCGAGTTCTGCCAATCAATTTTCTTATTTTAGATGTGAGGAAACAAAAGCTAGTGACAAACATGAGTAGACAAAACAAAGATCCATGACTCGAATTCCATTCCTATAACATCCAACTCTTTTTTCATTTTGATACCAGTTTGCTTAATCTTGGGTCTGCAGCACAATTTTTATTGGAGGAAGAAAATATAGGGGCCATATAACTTTAAAATGGTGATCTGATTATAATCTTCAGTAAGAAGTAGATTAGAATCCAATAAAATACACTCAAATCCATTATGACTTCAAGAGGGATAGATGTGAATACATATGTAATCTTTTGAATTCCAGGGCATAGATTAGCATAAAATTCATTCATGGCGATTTCTATTGACTTCTTTTGGCTGCCACAAACACAGAAACCATGACAAGAAAAGAGACTAACCACAAACAAACATGATATCCAATACAAGAGATTAAGACTACCTGCATATCGATTGAAGTTCCTGTTGTAACAAAAAACAATCCAATAAGTAGGCCTCTGAATGGCCTTATATCAGCTTCAATTTGTGTTCTGAAATTTGTTTCTGCCAATAAGGCACCAGCCAAAAATGCTCCAAGCTGCAGATATCAGACACATGTGCAACATGTACAAAACTAAAACTAATAGGCGAGATTCAGACAATAACTTGACTACAGGAATTTTCCTCGTTTATAGCAAGATACAAACCGTATCACTGAAGCCAAGTTTCTGGGTAAGAAGTGACGTCCCAGCAACTGTAAGTAGACAAAGAGCAACAAAAGCTTCTGAGCTCCTCGTTTCAGCAACAACCTAAATTGAAAATTTTATATTAGAATACAGAACAACATAGAATTTACCTGGTATGTAAAACTACTATCCTAGGGTCTACCTCAAAGACTCGCCTCAAAAGGAACTTCCCACCAAGAGAGAGCAATCCAAGCCCAGCTAAAGCTTTTAAACTTTCTTTGACAAGCATCGGCCAAATGCTTTCCTGCACCAAATTCTTCAAAAGCCAAGAAATAAATCAAGACCATATGAGACAACAATTCAATTTGATTATGTGATTTGAAGTACGCACACGAACATCAAACCTAAAAACAAATCAAGGTAATAAAGATTCAATGTAACCATCACTGGCACAAGGCCAGGGCCAGGGGATTGTAAACCTCATTTACATGGATACCTAACTCCAGCGATTACATTGAATGGAAATGTAAGCAAACAAAAAAAAAAAAAAAAAGTGAACTGACCCCCTAAGTGCAATAAAAATATAAGCAAAAAGAATTTAGCCAAGAAAATTTAAAAGAATCCCAAAAGCAGTACACGAAAGTTAAAACAGAGAGTAAACACAAAGATGACTTTCCCAGACCTTCCTCATAAAACAAGGTTTTAACATCAATGCCAAAAGTAATTTTCGCAGGTCATTGTAAGGACTCAAGAAATCAAAGTTAAAAATATATTTAAGAGGTGAATATATACTTATCAAGGGAAACTTGAAATAATTGGACTTCTCAGTGATACTTGTAGAGATTCCTTAGGTTAAAATCCAGCCAAGTTTCCTTCCGAACATAAGTTGATGAGGAAAAATATTGAAAGTAGGGCATAACCAAAAAGGGGAGAAATTTAGTGAAAATTTAACATCATCCTTGCAATGCAAATTTTGTAGTAGTAACTTGGCCAGTGTCTTCAGATAATATCTAGATGATTCACCCAGGGATCAGTAAATTCATTGATTGCATACAGAGCACCAGATAGAGCTCTTAATCTACAGCCAGCAGTTTCATGGTATCATACAAATGATGATCTGCATCTATGCTGGAATGATTGGGACATATGGAAAGCCAACCAATGGATGGATTATTTTTGTTCATCATGAAGTTAATGAAGACAGTGGAAGATGCTATGTGGGATCATGTAAATGCACTTTTTTATGCAAAGGCAACAATGTATTCTGAAGAAATCCTACTAAGAGAGAAGTGGTTGGGCTGGACAGAAATCTTCTTTCCAAACTGGCTGGATAGACCCAAATCCATCTAAAAGTACCAAATAACATATACCAAAAGTTCTTAACAGTAGCCTTATAAGAGAGGTGGGGCTTTCATCCCAGTTTAAGACATAAATGTCACACAACTATCAAGGCTGAAAATCTGCTTTGAATATCCTACAAGATATAAACAATATATTCACATTTAGCCATACTAAAAGAACAAAAACTGCTTCATATTCAAATCAGAAGCAAGATTTAGTGATTAAGCAAGTTATCCAAATACCTGGCTCTCTATCACTGGGAGTATAACTAAAAGAGGGACAACTGCAATGTCCTGCAAATATCAGCAGTATCAAATAAGGCCACTACAGATTAACATTAGTTCTTCAGTCTGCTTGCATAACCAATCACAGTGATAAAAGACATTTTGACTCTATTGCCACAACAGTTGAAGCATTAAATTCAGATAATGAGAATGACCTGCAGTAGAAGGATTCCCAAGGTTGCTGAGCCAAATCTAGTTGGAAGCTCACCTTTCTCTGCAAGAAGCTACAGAACAACAGTAAGCCCTAGGCTGCAACAACTAATTTAACAACCTCAATTTTTCTAGTCCAAACAATGCAAACTCACATAAACATAAACTGTATCATATGAAACAGATTTGCCATCGTTAATAAGGTAGGAGTTTTCCACGATGAGGAAGCCCCAGTAATAGGGTTCCCTTCTAAGAAAGTCAAAAGTGTGTGGCACTACAAAAGAGATATTCCAAGAAAAGATAAAATGGTGTCCCAGTGCAAGAGGTTATTTAAATTGTAGGCTTTGGGGAGGATAAGATGTATGCATCCTCACCCCTGCAATATAAAGAGGCTTGTTTCTGTAATTTTAATTTGAAATCAAAATAAGAAATATCCCTACCAAAAGGATCAGCAAGAGAAAGCAGATTTTCAACACCAGGTTATACAAAAATTATTTGAGAGCTCATAGCCATGCCATAATGATAGCAATGACTGCCCCATACACAATTAGCAAATCACTCTTTCCCACAAAATTAAGACAATATCACTTCCATCCATGCCTCATGCTGCACAATTATAAAGGCCACAGGAATATCAAACATTAAGTTGAGAACTTATCAGTCAAAGTGCAAGTAAAAACATGAACAATTACACTAAAATTTGCCAAGGTAGCCTTGTCAAAATTTACAAGATGTTTTAGCAAAATTGAGATAGTAAGAATCAAATCAGTCAACAACTAAATTCATAGATGTTGATGGTATTAGCCAGATTATTCTAAAAGTAAACCCCTACACTCAAAGTAACATCAAGGTTTCTATGATTAGTACCTGTAGAACAAAGGCCGAAGAGGATAATGACAGAGCAGCACCAATAATTATGGCCTCATCTACACTTCTGATGTTAACCTGCATAGGAGGCAAAGTAGCTCTATGAACAGTAATTTTGCCTCAAAGTTAAAGACACATTCAATTTAGGTGACAGTGGTAATCGATAACCAGTCCAGCGAGTTAAAAGTCACATTCTAACTTCTCCAGATGTGAACGCAGGAAGATAAATTCACACCACATAAAAATGGTTTGCATTGTCACACATCTGAATGCCCTATTGACACAGATTTATTGCTTGCTTTAGAGGCCAAAAGAAGAGGATTTAAAGTTTATTGTTTACTCATTCCTCTCAAAGAGTATGTCCCTTTATTCTGAGTTTGTTTTGCAAATATTCAAATACTTCAAGTAAAAGTCAAGTTTATGTTTCACCTGGAGGAAAAAATACTTCAAATGCCAAAGATCCATGTTTTGCAACAATATCAAATGAGTTTCTGCTTCCAATGTATCAACTTTCATATATTAAAACCTCAAATTTTTATGCATTATCCAGTGCAATATGTTATTTGATTGGGTGCAAGCCAATGAAGCCACCACTAGTTCAGTGTTAATTAATGTTCAGTTTGACAGGCTGCGAAGTGTTGAAAGCATTGTAGTCTGGGATTAGTCAACTAGTGCAAATACTGAACTGGTCAAAGTTATCCATCATGGCCCTTTCAAGTACCAAGATAAGATCAGCCATGTTGGATAGTGCCAACTCTCACTATTCTGTTAGTTATTGAGGATATACTATTTTGCACTAGATCTGCAGGTTCAATATCCTTGTGAGACTTCAATTCTGTAACATTGCTGAAACACATTTCCCTCCTTATACAGACACTTGGAGTCCTGAACTAGTGGATGTAAAACAACTCAATTACATCACCAGCCCAATTTAGATAAGATCTCCAGGTTAAGTGGCAGTCTAAAAGGGTACGAAAATGAATGAGATGCAAGGATTGGAATGAGCAAAAAGTTGCAGACCATGAAAACCCCATAAATCAAAAGCAGTACCAAAATAATGGTCTATAAATATACCTCTAACAGTTGTGTCTTCTTACCAAATCAGGTCTTGAGTGAAACAGGAACTGCAAAATTCTTGTTCCAATGGCCCCATTTGGAGGAAGCTCAAATGCTGTGAAAGCAAGCGTGGACAACAAAACCTTTAAAAGAAAAGTGGAAATAGGAAAGGCAAAGTTATGGTCTACACCATTAAACATGCCAAACAACGAGAGGACAGTCATTGAGCAATAGCTAAAAGCAACAAAAAGCATTTTGTGATAGCAATCAACCAAAGACACACTTCTGTTCAGAGTCCAACAATAGTAATATCCTGGTACTCTGATGTTTCATAGGTATTTAAATATTTAAAGATGCTTGGTTAGTTCATCCAGAGTGTCCTCTGAACGAAGCTTTGTACTTCAAGATACCACAAGATCTAGTTTCATTCAAGTAACCTAGACCAATTGAAAGGATCTTTTGATTAATTTAAAGATCGTTTGGATTCCATTAGTAATGCTAACTGTCAGGTCAGTCTATTATACTATGGAATGTTCGGGAGTAGAAGGAAATGCAAATATTTACATACATACATACATAAAAAAATAGTGAAAGTGTAGACTCCAAGGCCTTAACAAAATGACTCCCACTCTCCTTCTCATTTGGAAAAATCAAATGGAAACAACCATCCTAATAACTGAGATGTACAAGTTGTATGCTCGAGGCAAACAGTAAGCCTCCAACCACATGAAATAGACACATGAATAGCAAGTGACATCTGATCAGAATCATGTCATAACTATTTCAAGAGTTGACATGGCACACACTTCAGAATCAAAACAATGCAAAATTAATTCTGTTTTAGAAAGCAGCATGGACGTAAATTGCCTACAATTATAACAAGGACAATTATATGGCACTAATGTGCATTGCAATGGCTGTTGGATTTCCTTTTGCTATGAAAAATCAATTATGTTACTAACCTGTGGAACCCATTGCAGTTTTTAAATTAAGTACTTAACAACTAATACTATATAATTAATAAAGACAATAATCATATTTAAGTATTCAAATTTCTGGTCATCATGGTGGATCAGGATATACAAATTACATGCTTCAGACATGACATAAGCACTCAGAACAAGAAAGAGAAACAATTTACATATTGTGCAAAAGTGCACCCACAAGAGAGAGAGAGAGAGAGAGAGAGAGAGGGAGAGAGAGAGGCATCCCAATTTAAGGCAATTGCAATTTTCATCCACACATTGTACCTGGGTCAATCCCATGCCGAAGGCAAACTTAGCAAGAGCTTTTAGACGTGCAAGTGAAAGTTCTAAACCCATCTCAAACAGCTGAAAACAAAATAAATTAGGAAACAATTTCAGAGCCAAGAGCAAATTTGTGAAGATAGCATCAAATAAACAGAAACAGCTTACATTCAACATCTTTTTTCAGAAGTATGACGAAAAAGTCACTTTGAAAGAATGTGAACTATATAGAAGGATATTAGCCTGAAAAGAGTCCGTTGACGAAATGCAGAAAAGAAAGCCTACTATGTTCAGTGATAATTACAGAGCTTCATATAGAGGGTCATCAAAAGTTCTCCTATTTCACTTCCTATCTGTTTTCTGTCTCCTTTTCCATGTAACTGGCACAATTTTCACCAAGAAAAGAGAACTGTCTAGATGCCATATGAAAGCAGCACAAGGATGCTTCTGGGCTCAAATTATCAACATATTTCAGAGAGACATTCCATGTTGAAGAATTTTGCATTAAAAATCCAACAGTTGGATCTAATTAATAGCACTTAGAATTATTATTCCATGTTCTAATTACAAGGAGCTCTCTCATTCTCGCTCAGAGGATTGCACAATACACAGGATAGGTCTGGGAGCGAACCTGTAACAAATTAAAAGAGCAAAGCACTTTGAGCCTAAGGTTTTTAATAATGATGAACAAAGCATCTGAGCTACTGCATATGATGCAGGGCATGTGAGCCACTAAGGAGTCTTAAGCTAGTGCACACTGGTCTCAACATCCAGCAGCTGATAGATGGCTTGAAAAGCAACTTCTCTAGCTAAGACAAATTTCAATCATCGAGTGCATATTTCATATCCCCGTGGACAATGAGATATGAAACTTGAAATGAAGTTTACTAAGTGGGGAACTAAACCAATAGGATAAAATTTTACCAGGAAAAGCACGCCCCACTCAGAGAGAACCTTAACATCAGTGAGGTTTCTGATAAGGCCAAATTGGTTAAGGACAACTCCAGCAAAGAAGAAACCAAGAACCTGAAACAAGAGATACAGGATTCAACCATCAATGGAACATAAACTGAAAAACAGAAAGATAACAGGCTTGGCACATTAGGAATGCCAGGCTGTGCAGGCATTTATGCAAGGGGTAGTTTTTAATTGTGCTGAGATTAAGCAGGCACACAAGAATTACTAAGAAATAGAACATACTCCTTAGCACATTAGAAGTGCCAGGCTGTGGAGGCATTTATACAAGCAATGGTGTTTAGATGTGCTGAGACTAAGCATAATGAACAACAAGATCAGGCAGACCCATCAAGAATAATAGTACTCAGAACAGTTTGGAGAACAAAGAAGGCTTACAGGGCTAGCTTTTAAAGTCCTAAATGCAGGAACAATCAAGACTGTGACAGCCAAGAATGTCAAAGTATCCAATCCTAAATCATTTATGACATCAACAGCACTGGCTACGTCAAGGGCTGCGTACAACTGAAATCTTTCCCTTCTGCCAGGTCTAGGGCTGGACAAGCCTAAATCTCTCCAATCAAAGCATGACAGAACTGATGAAGACAGTTTCCTAGAGCCAATCCCACTAAAGTAACAGTGGTTACCGATCCTCGGGCATGTGTTATATGACGGCACCTGTACTTTCTGATCCCAGGATGATATTCCACATACAGAATGCCTATATAGAGAAGGTCGGTCATGGCAACACACCTTGATTACATTAGTCCACCATGTGGACTCATTCCCCTGCAAGTTGAAGGCAAATAAAATGAGGGTCCACATAGTCGCATTCAGAGGCCACTGCAAAAATAATAGACTAAAATTTTTTGCATTGCCAAATGGGTAGAATGGAAAACTAGAGAGTGGTATAGAGTAAAATGAAGCCTAGGGTTCAAACAATATGCTAAAAAGAATGTTCACCGTCAAGAAACTCATATAACATTTTCCATTGCAAGTGGATATACTAAGAAGTTATATATAGTCCTCATTGAAATCTGAGTTGCATTGTTACCGTAAAAAATCTCTCGGTATCTATTCTTACAATTGAATCCATTTGTACTTTTACAGCATTTACAGAGACACCTTTTTTGCTGAAGAAACAGAATCTTATTCAAAGGGCACGGTATAACACATCCGACTTTCTCAGCACTTCCTGAATGAAGTAAAGATTCAATAATAGATAACGAAAACCGAAAACAAACAATTAATGCAACATTTTTTTATTGATTTCAAATCCACTTCGATGTAAAACTGATTCAACGGGATAGCCAACGCACTGTCGTCAAACTATAACGATTATAGTTCAACATGTTTGATTGCTTTCCTTCATTTTAATCATCAACAACCAAAAGGACGGTAAGCAAACAGCAGCATATTTACCTTGAAACTTTGACAGCAAAATGTTGGCTCCAACATACTTGAAATTAGTCAAGAAGATAGAGAAGAAACTGCAAATTGGATAAGTTCAGATTATGCATATTCAACTTCGGAGATAAAAGATATTATAATGCCCCATCTGGAGAAGAGAGGAGCGTAATAGACCACACGTTCAAACTTCCAAGGCTTGAGGTTTGTGGAAGAAGAGAGAGAGAACTCTGGCTTGCTAGGAAGTTGAACGCAACGTCACGAAACGAGAGGGTTGCTTTTTTTTTTCTTTTTTCTTTTTTTTTTGAATATAATCCCCATCACATTCTTCACAATTATTGGACCAATGGCTCCTGATTTATTAATATTAAATATTTTAAAACTAAAAATTAAACGATTTTTTAAATACTAATACTTATTAAATATTTAATTTATTTTTCAAAAAATATAAATTACTTTAAAAAAAAATTAAATCTCACCTATTAAATTTTGTTATTAAGAAGGCGCACAGTAATGTACAGTAGAAAAAAATAATATTAAAATAATAAAATATAACATTTTGAAAAATATGGCCTAATAAAAATTTTTAAACTTTTTAACAACATTCAAAACATTTTTATGTTAAAAAATTTACTTAAAACATAACAAATATTAAAAATAAAATAAATTTAAAATTTAAATGTCAATAAGCTATTAAAGATATTAAAAATTTAACAATTCACAAACATTACAAAAACAAGCATGATTAAAATATCTTTAGCTAGAATAATAAATCTTATTATTATATTTATATATATATGTATATTAATGTGTTATTTGGCTTGGTTTAGCTCAATCTAAGCTTTTAATCCATAACAAAATCATGCTACATCGAACAGTCATTGGCAATTTAATTTGACTTAATTTGGACAGTTTATATAATTTTAAAATCAAAAGATAGTAAATTTGTAAATAAAAATTTTTGTAAATATTAAAATATAAGAAATTTTTGTAAATTTTGAAAAAAATAAAATAAAAAATGATAGATCCTCTCTATCTCTATATCAAAATACAACGATAAATTAGCTATAAAATTATAAAATATTTAACATTTTTTTTAAAATATTTTTAAACAACAGATTTTTTTCATTTATTATAATAAGTTTCAATATTCAATTTAATCTTTATCCATTTTACTCCATTGAATAATATATAACATACTATTTAATAAAAAATAATATTAAAATAATAAAATATAACATTTTGAAAAATATGGCCTAATAAAATTTTTAAACTTTTTAACAACATTCAAAACATTTTTAGTATTATAAAAATTTACTTAAAACATAACAAATATTAAAAATAAAATAAAAATATCTAATGATTTAAATGTCAATAAGCTATTAAAGATATTAAAAATTTAACAATTCACAAACATTATAAAAACAAGCATGATTAAAATATCTTTAGCTAGAATAATAAATCTTATTATTATATTTATATATATGTGTATATTAATGTGTTATTTGGCTTGGTTTAGCTCAATCTAAGCTTTTAATCCATAACAAAATCATGCTACATCAAACAGTCATTGGCAATTTAATTTGACTTAATTTAGACAGTTTAATTTGATTTATTATTATTATAAATCAAGAGGCATACATCTCTTTCTTAAATAAAAATTTTATTGTAAATATCTTAAAATATAAGAAATTTATCTATAGTATTTTTATAAATTTCTTATAATATTAATAGTTATTGAAATATATAACCTAATAATAATTTTTTTAAAAAATAATTATTTATATTATTATTTTTAAAGTTTAATTCCAATTGGTTGAATTTTTGTGAGATATAACAAGCCCAAATCCCCTTCCCTTAAGCCCAAATCCTCCTCACTTACAGCTGAGCATATAACTGCAGTTTATACAAAGGCCAATGGACTAACAATAAATTGCACGGCATAATAAATTGCTGTGTGAAGAATGGAATCCCTGTCTCTTAACATTAATAATTACCCTGTGCAAGTTCATCTCATGAGCATGACTGCATCGCAAAAGTCTGCACTGCTGAGAATTTTAAGATTGATGAGTAAATTTATATTAAAAATGAGATTGAAAATGATAATATATATAAATATTTAAAAATTATTTATAGAAGATAAAATGACTTGAACACTAAAAATATAAATCAAATAAAATATATGTAAAAGAATATAAGATTAATTGTGGTTAAAGGGCTAAGATAAAAAAATGAACCTATAAAAATATAGAATGGTACGATATAAATAATTTTAAATTATTTTTATTATTAAAAGATATTATACTAAATCAAACAAAATAGCAAAAATAAGCAAATATAGCCAATTTCATTTAATAAGATTTAAGACTTTATTGTTATTATTGTTTTGGATCATAAATTTCATTCTTTCGGGGAAGGGTGGATATATACCATTTCCATCCTTTATTACGAGTCTCACATCGGAGAGCCAATCTGAAGAAGGTTGACTTATAAGTTTAAAAGGCTCTCCCCTCTACTAGGGTGAAGGGTGTTATTTTAGGATGACCTCTCTCATTATACTTGTGCTCGCAACACCCTTCTTTGCAAACTTGTGATTAGCCAGGGCCATGGGAGCTTCACCAACTTACTATAGAAGGTAGGACGGACTGCACAAACGAAGAACATGGAATTATGCTCTCTATGGCTATTTGGTGGTGTGTTTGGAAAAAATCAAAGAAAAGATCATGAAGACAGAGAATTGCCCATCTGTTGTATTGCATTTATTTCTTTTCATGAGTTTATTCAGAAGTCTAAATTTAGACAACCACTTTGGCTGTAAGTTCCTCCCAACTAATCTCCAATCTAATAATGTGTTAAGGAACCAATTGTTTTACTTCCCATTGCTTGATTAACTTTCATCATCTCCCTCAACTTCTCGGGGCTTACACTGCACAAAATTACGGCAATATGCAGAGACCGGTGAAAGTTCAGACAATTTTTAAGTCAATTGTAAGCAATATTACAAGACATGATCTAATATGTCATCTCAGTTTTGCCATTTTGCCACAATAAACCAATAATCAAACAATCAAGTCGTCGGTATCGTATAGCATTAGAAACAAATTAATGGAAGAAGCATGTACTGCATTTTGATTGAGAAAATAAGCAAGTCAAATTGCTAGGGCACAAGTAAATCATACTCTGTTCCTTTCTGAACAGAGCCAGGAGCTGCGATGGTAATAACTCCGCCGCCGCTCGATCTTCCATTGTCTGCTGAAAAAAGCCACCAAACCCATTCGAGAAAATGCCCCCATCATGTCGTGTTTGTAGAAGAAGGGAGATTAGAGTTACCATTTGACATTATTTGTCCATATTCATACATATTTTTTCACAGGGAGAGGAAGAAGGTAGAGGAAAAGGGTAAGAAGCTGAAAGCAAAAAAAAGAAAAAAAAAAAAACTCCTCACTCAAACCAATTACGGCTTGTTTGGAGACAATCCCATTAATTTCCACAGCCCAGCAAGAAAAATCACCGCAGAATCAGGATTTGAAGCTGAGCCATCTTCACCCAGATGCTCTTCAACCAGATCTTTGACACATCTAGCCGATAGCGGATGAAAATTAACACCCCAATCGAAGACGAACCCTCTAATCAAACCCCACTTTTCGTCCTCACTCATCGTCTTCATCCACCTCTTCTTCACTTCCTCCGGTTTCAGATTAAGGTAATGGCACAGCTCGCCGAACAGAAGCTGTTTACTCTTCTTCATCGCATCCTCTCTCTCCAAGAACTGGATGTTTATCTTCCCTACCTCTCTGGCCAATTCTGAGGCCAGCACTGCGTCGCTTATGTCGCTCTTTCTTGAGCATGAGATTATGATTTTGTTGGTGGCCTTTGGAAGAAGAAAGGGACTGGTGCAGAGCTTTGGGGGTTGTGGATGGACATTGAAGGGAAGAGGAACAACCCTTATCTGAGCCATTTTCGACGGAGATGTTCTATTAACCAGACTTGGGACGGCGTCTGACGTTAACGACGGAACTGGGTGGGTGCATCATGTATCACGTTTTAGATTAAAAATAATAATAATAATAAACTTAAAAATTAAAATTAAATTTTTTAAAAAAATATCTAAATAATATTTTTTTATTTTTTATTATTAACCTAAATATTAAATAAATATTAATATCATAAAAATAAATATACAAAATACTAAATATAATTTTGTATATCTTCTAATCTCTACTATTAATTTTTTCTATCAATAGTGATTTAAAAAGTACTATTAAATTTTTTATTCAATAATCAAGATTAAAAATGTGCCAAATATGTCTTTCTTGAGAGATCTATGGCCCCTAAATTTAATTATGGTTGGATGAAAAATATAAAAGTAAATATAAATATTATTTTTTAATATAATTAGCAAAAATAAATTATGAATTTGCTATTTTATTTTCTTCTATTAATTTTTTTATCTTTTAAAATTTTTAGATGTTAAAATTATATTCATATTCCTCTATAATCTTATGTTCTTGGACTTTTAATTATATTAATATTGTCATTATTGTAACTTTTATTTGTATTTTCAACCTGTAAAAGAGTATTTGGGATGATTTATTTGTAAGGGATTGAAAAATATTATTAGTTAGTAAAGAATTAATTTTATACATCTTGTGTTCTAGTTTACCTTTTATTTAATTTCACATTAGGTATGGATATAATTTTTTATTGGTTAGCATAAGAAATAAAAAATTGATTTTTTTTTTTTTCATTTGAAATTATAAGCGAACTTATAAATAGGTAAAAAAAAAAAAGATATAAGTCGACATTTTTATCATTATTTGTAAATTAGTTAATCTTAATCACATAATTTTCAAAAATACTGTGAAACTTTGGTATGAATTTGAAACATGAAATATAAACTTTGATAGATCCATCAATAGAATCTTGAATAAAATTGTTAGAATTTGGACTACTATAATATATATAGATTAACAAAAGATATCCGAATTGTTTGATAGACTAATTCTTAAAAGACACACTGTAAAGTCTAAATTTTTAAAAAAATTGTATTATTAGAAGCTGAACTATTAAAGACCATGCAAATGAAATCTAGGTCGTTAGAGCTTGGACTATTAAAAAGCTGAACTGATTGAAGGATTTTGCCTTGTTGTTAAAAGGCCTTCAAGTTAGATAGTTTATATTGTTAAATGTTAGATATTATCAATCTAGGTAAAATACTTAAATATGTGAATTCTTGACAGCATCACTCAAAACATGTAATTTTAAAAGAAATTACTGTGACAAACACTTATGCATATCCCACTAAGCTCACAATCATTATAAGTGGTAATTTGAACCGTAAAAATTAGGATGACACAGCTTGATGGGTAGTCAATACCTAATCAAAGAATCCGTTTTCGCAAGTTGAGCCCACATCCTAGGAAGCCCAGGAGACTGATTTGGCCCAATATGCTAACTTAGCCCAAAAGGCCCGAAGATTTAGGTCCACGGCCCAAGAAACCTAGAGAGCTAAATTGACCCAAGGAACTCAACCTTAGGAATCTGATGACGTAATGAAGACTATAAATCTCGATAAAGACGATGACATTTGGCGCTAAAACCTCAATGACATTTGTCACATAAAAGAACCTTGGACAATCGAGAACACCAGCTCAGAATGATGATGTTCGCAAAAGCACGCGAGTTCTCTAAAACACGTAATCTCTACAGGGAATAATAACCTGTAGAATAGGTGTGATCATTGCAGAAATGACATCCCACAAAATCAGCTCACATGCATTCAATCTTTCTAACAAGACAAAAGGAATTGGCAAAGTTGGTGACAGGTTTCCCTATACATGCCACCTCCATGTGGGATCTCCACGTGGGAGGACACTATCACTATATAAGCCTTTACTATGCACCTAACAAATGATTTGAATTTACTACACTTGCATTACGTTTATAGAGAGAAAAAAAAGCAAGTTACTTCACTGTTAATTGAGAAAACACTTGTGTTGTAAGAGTAATTCATAAGATTCACCGTACACATTATTATCCACCATTTATATTCAAATATTTGAATAGTGGAATCATTATTGGATCAAAATTTTGTGATTTTTCTCTCTCATTCAGAAGATGACTTTCCATATAAAAACGTATCGTGTTATTATTTCTTTCTCTTTTCTCTATTTAAAATCTATATTTGTATTACTCTGCATTCGGGTCCTCGTCCATACCTAAGTCAGGATTCGAGGATACAACACAGCTGATATAAGTTGTGATGGTTAGAATAAACTACTGCCACAACTATTGAAAACCATATATACGTGTCAAAAGTTGTGTTATGCAAGTTCAATCAAAATTATTTACTATCAAATATATATATATATTTTAATACCTATAAACTTATTAGCAATCAAAATAAATTTTATCCAAATTGGCCATAGAAAGGTTAAAATATCAGATCGCCATCAAAGTAGCGAACGCAAAAGTGAGAATTCACTACAAGCTAAAAATTTATGTAAGATAAACATGTCAATATTAAGGCAAACTTTAATGCAAGCCCTATAGTTTAACATATAATATAAATACAATATATTTGAGTTATAAAAATAATCTTTTAAATAATTATAAAATAAGACTGTATGTAATAAAACCAAAATATTTGATCCTTTTCCCAACTATGCATATAACATTAGCTTTATATATTGAATTATTCTATAAATATGTCAACATGTATGAGAATTGACAATTATTAGTTTGTTTTATATATCTATCTCTGTAAATTATTATCTGTTTACAATTGCTAAAATAACAAATAATTAATTTATAATAAAAATATCCATATGTGGATTTGTTAGAAGCTAAATTGATGTCTATAATTGATACAAGCTGACGTAGAACCCGCCTTCATATCTAATAAATTGACACTAAATTTTTGGGTTATGATGGATCCATATTGAAAAATATAAAATTTAAATCAAATATTATAATTAAAATTGTTAAAATAAATAGGATTGTTAGAAGACAGATTATCAGAACAAATATATTGTTAGAAATAGTTAAACTGTCAAAAATGATCGGTTAGATAGATGAGTTGCTAGAGAGTTGGTTGGATTATCAGAATGACAAAATATTAAAATATAATATTATAAGTCTCATATCAATGAGATAATTTCACGAGGATTTTCTTATAAGTTGTGAAGGTTTTTCTCTCAGGGTGCACATTTTGGGAGATGCTCAGGTCCCAGTGGCTTGTGCTCATAACAGTGGTACTCTCATTGAGATCGGTCTCAACCCGAAGAAGGTTATCTGCGGAGAGTTTTAATCGAAAGGGTTGCCTGCAGAGGGATTGACTTGCTACCGGTGCGTTGAGGGTGAAGCGAAGCGCTATAGAATAAAAATCGCTGAGTGAAGTGCCACTAAGTGTAACCGTCAAGATCTGCAGCTGTCGAAATAGAAAGAAATGTTACAAGTCCCATATCGGGGAAATAACTTTACAAATACTTTCTTATAAGTTGGGGAAATTCTTTTTCCTCAGGGTGCACCTTTGGGTGAAGACTTAAATCCCAATGACTTATACTCGTAACATATGAACTGTCAAAAAAATTGTTTTATCATACAGTCATATTTTAGCCATGACAAATTGCCAATTTAGCTCAAGTGGTTTACCCGAGCAGAGAAACAAGCACCAATCGACACGCAGCTCAACCGGGAGCTCCTCACGTGGCAAGCTATTAAAAACACATTTGATGAGCTCAGCAAGTGGTATGTTATTCAAAAATAAGCCTGCAATACTAAGACCTCTTCAATAAATTTATAATTAAGATTATCAAAAGTTTTTAAACCTGTCAAAAACTAAAAATAATAACACATTTATCAAAAAAAAAAAAGACGTTACAAAGACTGAGTAAATATCATCAAAGTAGCCAATTAATCTGAAACATGGCCATAGATTAAGATCCCACAAAACCTTCAAATATTGCAATTTGCAAATGCTAGAACAGCGCCAATAATACGCAAATACCCAGAAAACTACTTCATAATTTCATTGGCTATGCACATCACCGTCGCTTTTCAGAATCTCACTCCCTCCACTCCTCCAATTAGACTCATTTCCTTACCCATTAGCGCAAATCGACGACCTTCAGCGCTTCGGCCACAATCGTCGGCTCTCTTCTCCAATCTCTCTCAAAGTAAGCTGTTCGCATTCTTAATAGGCTCCGATTGCATACTAAAATCCCTATGAATTTCTGAATCTGGATGTTCTTAATAATGCGCTTTTCCTGCTATGTTTTCTTTACGAAGTCGACATTGATTCGTCTTGATTGAGATCATGATGGCTAGCATTTCGGTTTGCAAGCAAGAAAGCTAATGCTCGATTCGGATGATTCGGTTTACGGATTGCTTTTTACTGTTACTGAAGGCATTCGGATGTTGAATAAATATACTAGCGTACTTATTTTCTTCAAGTTGTCAAAAGTGCGGGAAAAGTTTTTTTGGCTCAATTGTTCTCTCTCTCTCTCTCTTTCCGGCTATCTAATTGCCCTGTTGAGATTTGATTGGTGAGCTGGTTGGTGCTGAGAAGTGCTGAACCGTATGAGAAATAGGTGTAGTAGGTTGCTTGTTTGAGTATGAGGAAATTTGAATTTGGAAATAGCTGTTTTCTCCCCATATCCTGCCCTTGTGTAATTGGCTTGGACTTAACAAGGATGAATAATGACATGTCAAGCAATAACTGAGCAAATTCATAAATTTGACAGAATTAAGGAGGCTTGCTAGTTAAGTTTATAGAAAAAAAAAAGGCCTTCCAATGAAAAGATGCACAATAAGTAGCCGTGTTTATATCATATGACTTGGATATCATGGAAGCCATAAATGCGAGGACATTTAGAATGAGGAATGCTCATGGCTATTATTTGGGCGCTGAGAAGATGCGACAGGAGTTTTTCTCTGATGCTTCATTACATTTGCAGGTATTGAATGCTACAAATCTAGGTGTTTCTTAGTAGATTCATGAAATGTTGTTGCTAAAATGGGAGAACTAGGTGGAAACTATAGCCTTGTTGTTGTGCTAATTTTAGGACAATTGGAGAAACAGTGTTAGGTTCCCAATTTCAAGTCATCTAAACCATTTTAAGATAATATTGTAGGCTCAGAGAGCTACATTCTGGCTAGTTTTTCTTAAGATTATATTTGTTAGTGAAGAGGTCTCTGTAATTCTCATTGTATGATTATATTGGTTAGTTGATTTTGGTATAGTTCACTGAAGTTGACCAGTCCTCAGTCTAGTGACGTAGAAGACGTTGTAACATGATTTTGGTTGAGTCCTTGGGGCACCTTTCTGGATTAATTGTTGTTGCAATTTAGTAGGTGGCCAATATGGGTATTAGTTTGTTAATAGTAATTGTATGCTGGCGGAGTCTTTAGTATAAATTTACATTATGGGATGAGTCTGATTGAGATCAAATTCTTATCAAATTTATCATTAGTAACACAATCTCTTTCCATTGGGTATTCCCCACCCTTTATTCTTTTTTTCTCATTCTTCAATAAGCATGCAAATCCTGATTTATTCAGTAAAAAGATCCCTACTTATATGGTGCGAATCCCTGATTTATGCAGTAGAAATGGAGGAATTTTTTGTTGACAGGTGCTATTATTGTAAACTGAAAAATGGAACAGTTTAACCTTTTGAATCGACTGTAAGTTGACTAGATTTTCCTTTGTGTTTTAGCTATTAGGAATTTGTGTACTCTGTCACAAACTGTAAATACGAGCTTCATGTGGAGGTCATGAAATGAAACTTTAAATTCTTCTTTTATAGTGTGTCCATATCATTCCCGAATTGCTATGTTTTAAACTTTGGTTTAAATTTCTTATTGTGTGCCATTGTGTTGTAGTGGCAATTTATTTGCAGTTCTGAATGTCCCTTTTAGTCACGAGCCTTGTTCACATAGCTGTTGATGAGGTTGATGTTAACCAAGGTTTAGAAAGCCAACTCTTTTTGACTTTGTTTCAGATATGGACAATATGACAGCTCCAAGTCTGTATCCATTGCACTGCTGCAAAATTGTTCACCTGGTTCGTGCTATAGTGTATTCTGATATTTGCATTTCTTGCATTATAGATTTTCAGATAGCATGTTTTTGTTCCATTGGGACTCCAATGCCACATGTTTGAATCACATAAACAATCTTTGTGCATTGTAAGGTAAGGCTATGTGCATTTGACATTCCCAAAGTCTGCTATGCTGGAAGCCTTGTGAACTACGTCATCTTATGTTTTTCATTCCAAAGATTGTGCAACAAGCCTAGCTTGGCTTCTCCTTGGTAATTTATAGTCTTGCCCCAGGTTAGGCATGCACAAGGAATTCACAATATTGAAGGTGACAAAAACTACAAAGCTTACATGTCACCTGAATATTTTGATGCACCCCTTACGCCATTAGGTTGGCAGCAGGTAAGAAGTCAGTGGCTGTCAGTTGTTTATACTTGTTACAGCTGATTAGGATATTGGCTTTACCTAAAAAGTGTAATGTAAGACATTTTTTTGCTATGATGACAGGTTGACAATCTGCATGACCATGTTCATTCGTGTGGCCTCTTCAAGTCAATTGAATTAGTTATTACATCTCCTTTGCTGAGGTACTGCATTAACTTTGCTCCTATGGAGATCCTCTTGTTGATACTTGCATAAGGTGACAGCACTGTATTAGGCACAGAATTCATTTGATTCTCTATTTTATTGCTTCTTGCAGAATTGGTACAGCTCAGTACTATAATAAAAGAGGAAAGAAGAAGAGCTTAATGTTAGGAAATGCAGTTTAATACTATCTATTCATGGAATCAATTATTCTTTTGTGATGTGCACTTCTAATGTCTTTAACAACTGAATGATTTGGGACATGATGCTTAGGGATGTCCATCGGAAATGTTATATTGCTACAGTGGGAGGAAGATATTTTTTCACCTGTTATTTCTTTTCCTTCTCCCTCTATTCTAGTTATTTAGGATAGTATTATATTTTCTGTTTTTTATTAGACTGTATTTTATACCTATGCCACGCTATTATTTTCTGTTGGATTCATGCAAATGTATGGTAAGAGCTACTAAAAACCAGAATCTGTGGTAACCAAGATAGCATATGGATTTCCTTCTGTTTCTTATGGAACAATGGTTTTATTATGGGTATTCAGAAATGCACACAAGTATGCCTTAGCATAATGTTAACCGGGTTTTCCCCTAATCTTTTTTCTCTGCTAAGAATCCAACCATCTGTGGTGAAAGAATTAATCATTCCTAAGTAATTGATGGGTTACATTGTTTAATAAGTAAGATGGGCAGGTAAGTTGATGGAGACTGAACCCAGATCATTATTCTGGCCAAGTGAGAGTACATCACTAGACTACCCTTGATTCCTGCTAGAATTTGGGCCAGTAGCTTTGAATTTCGATGGCTTTATGATTCACTATAATGATATGCAAAATGGAATCTACAGAACCAGTTATTAGTCATTTTGGTCTTCCAACAACCTTCCGAATGAGTAGATGTTCATATCATTCTGACCTTGGTGATTCAGAAAAGATCTACTGCACCCAACGATATCAACTAATCTGCTTATAGGCGTATGGTATTATGGGTAATAATAAATTTTTTTATTCTTTTTCACTTGGAATGGTGACCCATAAATATGATTGTTCTTTAGAGTTGCAAAACCTTTGCATGGATTTGACATCT
The DNA here is from genome assembly GCA_033239525.1 of Nepenthes gracilis. Lineage (NCBI taxonomy): Eukaryota > Viridiplantae > Streptophyta > Magnoliopsida > Caryophyllales > Nepenthaceae > Nepenthes > Nepenthes gracilis. The sequence continues at coordinate 13,026,839 of BSYO01000016.1, read as the reverse complement.
AATGGTCTTCGTTTCCTTGGAAAGTGATTCTATCATCGTCTCTTCCTTATGTTTGTGGTGTACAATGGCATTGTAGGACCATGCAAACTGCAGTTGGAGTTTTTGGTGGTGAGGGCTACACTGATGGAATGACTGTACTGCCATTAATGGTGGCAAATGCAGGAAATAGTAATCGCTCTGCTATTTCAAGTCTAAACAGCCCACCCATCATTGCTGTCGAACTTTGTCGAGAACACTTGGTATGTTCCTAACGCATTTTTATGCAAATATTGTCATCTAGTTGGGCCCGTTGTTTCAGAGTAGAATTTGAAGTGGCTAAGTGCATTGAGAGTCTTGTGTGAGACTCTTGATTCCATGTTCAAAGTGTGCTAGAAAAGCTTGATGGGTGTTGAGGATCAAGGCTATTATTTTGTGGTAGAAAAAACTTCAGTAAGCAGGACAATGGTGCTCCTAAAACAGTGTCAATGAGTTCAACAAGTAGGCATTTTCTTGAAGAAACTAACAACCGGAAAAGGGCCTTGAGTGATCCCGTTATATACCAAGGGGTCTTCGTATAAGATTTCAGATTGGTATTATGTTCGACTTTGAGATTTTTGTAAAATATGTATCAAGCTTACCTCACCATCTTCTTTTAACTTACATTCTTCATCTCATTTTCGTTCTGTATACTCTGACTATTTGTTTCTTAGCAACCTTAGGTATGAGTGCCCCCTGGGTGAGGGGAACTTGTACTATTATGGCTGCCCCTTTCAATATTTGATTGTTTTCTTTTATTGTTTGACTGTTTATGTGCAAGCATTGAAACAAATCTTTTTATTTTGAGGGTTCCATTGAACTTTAGATGGCATCAGATCTGGAGAAAATATTGAAGTCGGGAAGGGGCCAAAAATGAAGAAGGATTTTCTCAAGAAGTGAACTATAAGATCAATTATTGGACTCTAACTCCTGCTTACATTTTCAATGAGGGGGAGATGTTGAACTTTCTTCAAAGTGTAAGGGCAGGATGTTGTTTCATTTGATAGTTGGCCTATGGGAGATTAAGACCCCTCAATGTAAGATGTTATTCTCAAGGATACTCAGGGAAATTGAAGGATTAGAATGAAACAGACCAAAAAAGCCTTTCATGGAGCAGTTACCCCTGGATAAAAGTAAAGTACGTACCTGAGCTTATCAAAGGCAAACGTTTCTGGAAGATTGGAGTCACAGTAGGCTGCTTATGGCCTTTAAAGATACCATTGAAAATCGGAGAAGAAGCTATAGAGTAGATGATTGGAAACAGAAGTAATGGAGTGTGTTATAAGGCTCAAATTAGTCCATATAGTATTGATAATTGTCAAGGGATTAGTATTTTCAAAGTGAAGCATTGAGCACTTGATTACGTAGTGCGTTTGATAATTGTCAAGGGATTAAGAATTTATTTGTATTAAAACTTAGTCTATAAATTTATCAGTCATGCTACCTAGATTTAGTACTTCCTAGAATGCATAATCTGCAGATTCAGCACTTAGTATTTTCAAAAGGAGAATTTCAATTTCAGTTTTCAGTTCTATCAAGCAGTCCCTTATATTCAGAGGTGCTAGAGGAGACAGTTTTAGAGGTATACTACTGTAGTGGAAAGGTCCTCCTAGACACTCGTGTAAGTTCTGACCAATTTTTGTGTGGCATTATTGGCTAAAATCTCTGCTGGAAATATCTTGTCCCTGACACTTTTGAGATAATAACATCCTGTTCCTGACATGTATGCAGCTTTTGTGATGAAGATCGTGAAAGCATTAAGCCATACCCTAAGAGGCTGTGGCAGAACTCCTAGTTGACAAAGCTTCTAGGATGTGGATGTTAAATGCTGGAAAATGTGCTTTATCTTTTGAGGTCACATATTTTCTATTCAGGCTTGTCTATTAATCCTTTTTTTTTTTTTAATATTGCTTGAACATATCCAATTGCTGTCACTAAAAGATAACGGAAAAGCTAATGAAGATATTATTGGGATCACTTTGGTTAGTTGGGTATGTGGGAGGCTAAGTCCAGTGGAAGTAAATGTGGTGCCTGAAAGTATTTCTTGTGTTGGAAAATGATTATTTTGACCTTTTAGGGACAAGTTTTGGTTCAAAGATGACTAGGATTAGTGAGGTTCACAGTAGGACAAGCAGAATCTAAAGGCTGGATTTAGTTAATGCCACTTATGCAAGGGTCTTGAGGTTTATGTCACATGCATTTTGTATATTATTTTCTGCTGGAAATATATGAGGTTGGTGATGGATTCCATATTAGATTTCGAAAGGACTTGAAGATCCATTAGTCTTCCTAGTTCCTAATCGTAGTTTCTGCCACCCATTTCTATTTTACCCTGTGGATAGGGTGTCTGTTTCTTGGAATTTTTACTGTACCTTTTTTTTCTCCTCACTGGTCAATGGTTGAGATTGAGGGGTGTTAACTCCCAGTGGTGTCCTTTTATTTTAATTTATTTTTAAAAATCTCATTCATATTCCTAATTTGGACCATTTTCCCTTTTCTAATCACATTTGAAATGGTATGTCTCTCCTAAAGTTATGGCGTTTATTTGGTTGCCATTTCTGAATAGGCTTAAGGCCAACAATGTGCTGTGCTACCGACATGGCAGTCAATTGAGGCATGTATCTTGATGTGTGTTATGTGCCATCACGGTTGTGAGATTCATGAGCACCCTGACTTGCACTTTTCTTGTTGTTGAAGTATTTGGATTAGGCTTTTTACATCTTGAAAGCACCAAGTTTGTGCAGACTATGTACTTGTTCAGTTTGGTTGTTTGAGGAGGGAGAAAGTGAAAGGTTCTCTGGAGGTGTGCAATGTTTGATGGTGAACCATGCTATTGTTCTGTTCGTGTGAAATTGGGTTCTTTTTCCCATTTTGTAGTTTCCTAGGTTGGAAGCTTTCAAGGTAGTTTCTGTAGCTGATATTAATCGTAATATTCCTTATGCTTAATTTTTGTTTGTTCTTTATATTTTTGAAACTTTTCTATAGGGTTCCTTTTCTTCCTTCATGTAATCATTTCTATCTCCTAGTAAATTTTCTTTTTTTACTGGGTTGGAGGTAACAGAAGAAAGGAAATTATCACCTGAAGGTTGGAAAGAGTGATATGGAAAAAACAGCCTATGGAAAAGATGGAAGTCATTGACCTTGCATATTGCACTAGCAACTCCTACGTACTTTATCTGAAGGAAGGGGAGCCCTACAATTTGCAGAACAGAAAAACTTAAGAAGAAATTGATACGAGCTCCATGGCCATATTGCGGTAATCGACGACGAGAAGCTGATATTGAGGGGGAGAGGGGAGTTATGGCGGAAGAGATAGGGGAAGAGAGGAGAGAGAGAGAGAGAGAGAGAGAGATAAGGGGGGAGAGATGAGGGAGAGGGCAAAACAGAGAGAGGGGGCAGCGGTGATGGTGAGAGAGAGAATAAGAGTAAATGTTTCTTCCCTCCCTTAAGCATGAACAGTGATGGGTAAATATACCCGTGGCCAATCACAACCCTCACTTCCATGTGTAGCTAATAATAGAAGAAAATAACAGAAAAATATAGTTAGTAACAACCAAGCATGTGTGCAGAGAAATCTATAACAGAATTAACAAAATATAATCTCTAATTTTAGGAGGCCGGTGGATTTCCCGGGCACTTCATCTTCAGTAGAAGTAGGTGAGGCAGTTTTCGGTGTTGTGTTGAAGAGTTTGTATCATTGTCGTTTCTATTAAAATAACGTTGTCCTCAAGGTTGAACGAGAAGAAAGCTTGATGAAGTATTGTCATTGTTAGACTGCCGAATAACCTTGTCCTCCTCCTACTGGTTCTCCTTGCAAATGGGGAAGCAGTTTTTCCCTTTGGGTTCTCAGCATCACACCCAGCACCGCTAAAAATTAAGGGCTCGCGCACCCGCCCATGGTCACCTCTTTTTGCCAGCAAGAACGGTATGTTGCTGTCTTCATCAGGAATGTAGGCGTCAAAATCCTTATTCTTTAGCAACCTCACTGTTTCCAAGTTTCCTCGTCATGTTGCACCATACAGGGCACCGAGTTCTCTGGCATTGCTGTTGTAGCCCAATGTTCTTCCTACGCCCTGAGATGGAACCTACTACTTCTCTGGTTCTGGGCAATTCTCATCATTCCTCACGAGAGCAACATGGACTTGAGTATTCCATTCTGCCGGCTCCAACTCTTTTGGCCACTCAGAATTCCTAATGCTCTCCAAGAAAGCAGAGAGGAATCTCTCTGTTCCAGTAAAGCTTCTAGAGCTTGAATGGGAATGCAGAGAGGAATCAACAAGCCGTTCAACAGCTCCTAGTTATCTAGCCCTATTGAAAAATGCATCAATATTGCCATCTTTTGAAGGGTCTTGCACCAGCATTCCATTGCATATAAGGCCTTGGCCGGGTCCTTGATAAGGATCCTCCATATATCCTTGGCCATGGCGGTCAATGTATTGGTATGCATTGGCTATATGATCAGCACAAGGCTAGCAGCGGTCATCTTGACTTGATGAAAGGGCTCCAGGATAGACGTTGCTCTGCTAATGGTCTACAAAAACTACAGAGTAGTGATAGCTCTGGAACCGGCTTTGCTAGATTTTACTGCTGCAAGGATGCTGCTGATGGTGGCCAGCTTTGGGAAGCAAATGAGGACTAGGCATAGTAAATTATCTACAAATGTTGTAGAAGAAGTGCCCTGGGCATAGTAAATCAGGGATGGGGAAGGGATTCCATACATGGCTGCAAGGGAACCAATTGTTACAGATGAGTGCCAAGCTATATTAGGACTCCCTTCAGCTAACAGCAAATACTTAAGCCACTTAGACTGTTGGTTACTTCTTTCGCCCTTGTGGAGGAGCAGTCCACCAGCAAATTCCACAAGTCCCCGGCCATCCATTTATGCGATAGGATCCGGTTGCTCACTAATTTCCTCTCCTTTATCTCTGGCTCGACATTATGGCAAGCATTGCTATTGATTAGGTCAGGAGGATATGTCCTTCCAATAGCAAATCGAGTTGCTTGCTCATTTGCATATGATTGAGGGAAACTATCACTTAGCTTGCCAGGGCAGGTGAACATTGCGCCCTCATCGTTGGGCTCATCAACTACCTTAATTTGAGCTGCCACAGCCTGTACTTTGTCTGCTGTGGAAGCCTCACCAAATAGGTCTAGATAAAAAAATAGCAACATTGAATCAGGTGCAAGACTCGGTAGCCCAGAGATTCTAGCTCTAAGAAGAGCAAATGCTCTGAAGGATTTCATGCCAGCAGATTCATCAGGGTCTTGCTTTTGAAAAATGAATTGTTACTGAGGATTGTCCTGCTCCATTTTTGCTAGTGTTGCAATAGATGAAAAGTCTTTCCCAAAAGAATAATATAATATGAAATGTCCAATAGTATAATTTAATATGAAATTCCCACAGCCAAGCTCCTGCGCAAAGTAATGTATCAAACACTTTGTTGTGCTTTCCTGATTTTCATGTAAGAGAGCAGGTTTGACCATTGGAAAGTGTTTGGAACTTCTTTGAGCTGTTGGAAATAAGCATGGAAATAAGCAAAAGAACGAACAAGTCAAAATAGCGCCAATCAGCACTTTACTGAGAATAACAGTTTCTACCCATGGGGGTGCCAATAAGCGTAGATGAGTTTCAACCTCAAGGCAGTTGTCCACATCATGATATTGTGATCCAAAAATTAGCAGAAGTCTCAGTAACAAATTTTCCGTAGTTGGAATTTCTTCTGCAAACCATTTGGTTGATACATCTCTTAATAGAATCTTTGTTTGCCCGTCCGTTTGCGGGTAGTTTATCATGATGCTCTGCAACTTAAAGAGCTTGTGCTAGAAGTCATCATCTGGCAACCAGCTCGCTCCACACCACACACCAGTAAATTGAGGTGAACAAAAAGTACCCCAATCAAATTTGTCCCGCAACGGAGGGATTGATTCCTAGTTTAGGAGTCGAATTGTGGTGATGAGAACTCTGAATGCAATGTAAATTTGGAACTCTGAATTTGTGGTTCTAGGAGAGCAAGGACTACCTTCCCCAACCATCATACATAAAGACTGTGCATCACAATTAAAGCACAGGCCTCGTTCTGGACGAGAGGCCATTTCGGCAGGTGGAAATGTCTTTATCGGCAGTTCAGGGGGATGAATTGTAGCTAAAACTAAAATGAAATTACCAAGGTGTTGGGTGAGTGGTGAGCGATGCAAACTTGCTCAGCTGGTGTCCAATTTGTCCCTGACTGATTTTGCCAGGTCGAGGGCTTCTTGTGATATGAGTGGTGAGGCATGTGGTATGGCTGGAGCAGGTAGGGATAAAATATCAGTGGTGGAAATCGAAAACAATGAGGGGGTTGGGAGAACAAGAAGATTTGTGGATGGCAAGATATGTCATTTGGGTTGATTTAGGGGTTAAAGGGTTTCAATGAGGGCTTTCTGGGCTGGTGCTATGGTGGAGGCAGAACTAGTAATGGTAGTTTGGGAAAAATTTTCATAAATGGAAGCCGTGAACGATGGTGGAGTTGAAGACCAAGAGGAATTTGCAGTCGGCAAGAGTAGTCGGTTGACATTGTTGGTGCAGGATTGCTGAATTTGTTCTGTGGTAAGAGCAGAAATGGCGATTTGAGGTACAGGTGGTGGTACAGAACTAGCGATGGAAGGAATTGCAGGTAGGGGAAAGTGACGATGGGAAGCAATTGTAGAAGAAGCCACAGAAGGTGATAGTTCACTGACCTGTTAGGGTTGTGCTTGATTCTGTGGAGCAATTGGCTAATTTTAGTTATGGATGACCGGAGTTGTGCTGTGGTGGACGCCATGGTGGACGAGCTTTCGATAAGTTGGTTGGTAGCCCGTTGCAAGTCCTTCATCGCGTTGGCAAGCTCGGCGATAGACACTTTGATTGCGTCGAGTGCTCATTCTTCGATCAACGCCTCCTTTACTTTGGTCTCAATGAGAGCACCATTTGATACGAGCTCCATGGCTGTATCGCGGTTATCGACTGCAAGAAGGTGATATTGAGGGGGAGAGGGGAGTTCTGGCAGAGGAGATAGGGGAAGAGAGAGAGAGAAATGACGGGGGAGAGATGAGAGAGAGGGAAAAACAGAGAAAGGGGGCAGCGTTGATGGTGAGAGAGAGAATAAGAGTAAATGTTTCTTCCCTCCCTTAAGCATGAACAGTGATGGGTAAATATACCCGTGGTCAATCACAACCCTCATTTCCATGTGCAGCTAATAATAGAAGAATAATATAGTTAGCAACAACCAAGCATGTGTGTAGAGAAATCCATAACAGAATTAACAAAATATAATCTCTAATTTTAGGAGGCCGGTGGATTTCCCGGGCACTTCATCTTCGGTAGAAGTAGGTGAAGCAGTTTTCAGTGTTATATTGAAGAGTTCATATCAGAAACACTGGTTGTTGACTTAAAATCTATCCAGCACTAAATAGAGATGTATGAGTATCACCATGGTAATAGGGGTATAGTGTGATATCAGAAAAGGTTCGTTGTAGCCTAAACACATGCAAGGTTGGCAAGATGTAAGTGGTTCTGTAGTTGTTTCAGGTATAATAATTAATTTCCTAAAATTAGGTTCTAATGTGGTTAATCATGGGAATAGATTTTCCCTTCTTTTCTGTTAGGCTTATTTGTATGTTGGCATATTCCGTAACTCTATCGGGTCTATAGTTGGCGAATGTTGTATTATTCTGAAAACTTGCATCAAAATATCACTTGCTATTTGCTAAAGTGCCTTGCCCAATTCCATGCTGGCCGTGTGCCTGCCCACGCTCGAGCCCCGTTTCCAGTAAACCGGTGCCCGCTGCTTGCCAGATAAGTGCTCTGCCCCGTTTCCAGTAAGTTGGTGCCTGCTGCTCGGCCGATCAATGCTGGAGCCCAGTTTCCAGTAATCTTGCGACCTCTACTCGCCCGATCCCTCGCTTGAGCACCGAATCTAGTAGATTCAACGCTCGAAGCTCGTTTGATCCACGCTCGAGCCCTGCTAGATGTATCTCATGAAACCCTAAGCTCGCCCGTCGTGCGCTCGATCCTGCGACGTGCTTTTCACCAATGGTCATATTTTTTACCTAACTTTTCAAGCTTCTCTATATATAGCCATCTTAATTTATTTACCCTAGAGTTCTTGCTGGAGTTTTTTACGGCCGTTTTAGTGCAAAATCTAACCTTTCACGCTTTTAAATTGTGCCACTTGAGAAAACTTATCTTCTACAATTGTGCCTCCTCACCAAAGTTTTCTCATTACATTGCACTTTACCCTTTACACCTCTTCCCACCTGTTAACCTTTATTGGCGACGTCGGTGGCGTGAAAATTGGGATCCAGTAGTATACGACAATTTAGCGGTTCATAAGAAAAGATTGACTTGAAGACCGAAAGGCGTCCGGTTTCATTACTACGGGCAAATTTAATGAGTTTCTTGGTAGAGATTACAAAACAGAAGTAAGTCGGGTAGGTTAGTATATCTGTACCATCCGATCTGTAAATTGATTTTTATAATACATATTTTTCCTGATCGTTGAAGCCCGGAGGGTTTTACTCATAGTTGTGGTTATCGAGATTTTCCTTCGTTACCAAAAATCGCGTCTTTATTATTATTGATTTCATTATTTTCTATTCACATCTGGATTGGAATATATCTTACTTATATTATATATTCTATGATTTTTATTTTGCAAATTTATTGAGGGGTTGAAACATTGTCATTTGGAACGGTTAGTTCCTCTCATTTTCCAAACCAAAAAGGATAAGAACTGGAATGAAAAGGGGGATAGATGGATAAAGAGCAAAGAATCTGATCCATCATATCTGGAATTGGCTCTCCCTCCCTCACATTTCCCCCCTCTCTCTGCTCTGTGTTGTATAATTTAACAGCATTTGTTCTCTTTGAAAAGTTGAAGTCCAATGATGTCTGAATTTTCTTATCACCTCAGACAATTACCATGATTGCATGAATTTGACAAGGGCTATTGTGCAAAATATATATTGTTATGTATAATAATGAACTTTTACTTAGCAGTAAGGTTGCTCCATTGTGACAGAGAGATCATGTATCTAAACCACGAAAACAATCTCGCTTTGATGTAGGGGTAAAGGCTGCTAAATCTGACACCTCATTGTCCACATGACATGGGGGCCTCGTATAGAGGGCCATTCAATATAATCTTCTTTATGGAACCTGCGGCATCAATTGAAATGCCTTGGTTACTATGTTTGTTTAAACAAGGGGAACCGATTTAGGATGGAGTATTATATTTTATGTCATAGTGTCTTGTCATCCAGGAGAAAACCTTCTCATTATCTCTTTTGTAATTTTGGTCTCAGGGAGTTCATCCCTGTGACAAGAGGAGAAATATTAGTGAATACCAATTTCTCTTTCCTGCCATCGATTTTTCTCTGGTATGTATTCTGCGGGCTTCAGCATTTGAACTCAGAGTAACCTCAGTGAGTTGCTGAATAATGATATTCTATGTGTTTGTAGATTGAAAGTGATGAAGATATTTTGTGGAAGGCTGATGTTCGGGAGACAAAAGCAGAAGTGGCAGCTAGGGGAATGAAGTTTATGAACTGGTCGGTAAATTCATGATTTACTCTATACTTCTGCATGAGAGTCTTATATGGCTGTCATTTACTATTGTATGCTGAAGTATTCGTTGCATTTATATTTTTACATAATTTGAGTACAATTGATATGGATTCTCAGTAGTAGTAGTAGTAAAGGAAAGTCATGAAATTTTTATTTGAAAATTTGAACATTTTCCTTAAGCTTTTCTTTACCTCGTTTCATTTCTCGTCCTTTTTGTTTTTTAATCAATTAGGGATCCCACTCATGATTCATTTCTCGACTAAAATAGGTGAAGGGTTCCAAGTTGTTTTTTTTTTCTTTGGTTAGTGAAATTAGCTTTATACCCACAGAAAGGGGTAAAAGTTCTGTACATAAAATACCGAGGCATATCCTGGGCTTACAATCTGCTCATCAGAAGGAAAACTAAAAGAGAAAACACCAGAAGCAAAAGCAAGGGAGTGATTTCTACTTACAGATAAATGGCTTTGCTTTAATTTATATTGCATCAGCTCAGGCATTGTTCTATCTTATTTGGAAATTTTCACGTCACTTTCTTGGGTGATGGTACATTATCGATTCCAGGAGTCCTCAGAGTTCGTTAAAGAGCTTTTCTCTAAAGGATAGCCTTCATCATATATTTTGATGTAGTTATCACTTTCCAAAAACAAAGGAAAACTGTGATGTCTGACTTATTTTCTTTGAAAAGCTTGCGTGCATTGAGATAAAAATTTTTTATTATTTGCAGAATGGACTTTTGCCTCTTTCAACCACTTGCATTTCTCCATACACAGGTTGTCTATGCGGAAAGAGAGGGAAATTGCTGTTGTTACACACAGCGGATTCTTGTTTCATACTCTCAGGCAATTTGGAAATGATTGTCACCCTATGATGAAGGATGAAATAGGCAAACAGTATGTTCTTTTCTCACTTTTTTCAAATAATGCTTGCCTTTTAAATTATCTTCTCTTCCCAAATCCCATCTGTGTTCTTTCTACTATTTGCGAAATTTATAGGTAAAGTTACTTACCAATGCAGGAGCTTTAACTTAGTCCACCAAATTCAGTTTGGTTTTATTCATCCCCCTAACTATTACGTCACATGCCATAAGTCCAATTTCCTTAAAAATCATTGAGCGATTGATTATCAAATTGGAAGCAATTAGTATAATCATTATTCCTTTTTTGATTCATAGTTTCTTGAGTAGACCCTAACTGTTCCTCTGTTTAGTCTGTTGGATGCCTTTTATAATCATTCACCACCAGTCACCAGAATCATTGGGTTTCAAATGTAGCAGCCCCACTAAATACTGCTTATTGTACTGCCTACAATGCGTTTGTTTCATTTATACATGCTCTCCATGCCTTTGGCAGTCAATTCTTGAAATACAGACAAAGGAAAAGAAATAATGACAGTTAATAACCAGAAGCTTCTTTTTTATTCCTTTTTTCACGCGGATGTTCAATTGTAGAAAGAGGACCTAGTTGTAATGAAAAAAGAAAAAAGGAAAACAAAATGACCCAGAGGATTTACTCGGCTTGAGGTGGAATATGGAATAGTTCAGAGGGATAAGACCTACTGGAGTAATTTTTATATAATTTTTTGAAACTCAATCCCTAATCAAAAGAGGATATATTACGGTGGCATTTAAAATGCTATAATGTCTTCCCCAACGGGCCAATTTTTTTTTCCCTTTTTTCAGTCGGGAGGTGTGGGTTTGGGCAGGTCCTTGAGTATCACAAATGGATTTTTGGCTTCTTAAGAAGTTACAATGAACTTCTAAATGGTTTTTGGCAGAGGCTACAATTCAGAACTTCTTTGAATAGCCTATTGAAGCAGCTGCTAGGGAAAGTATCTCCACTGTACTACTCTACCACACTTAATCAAAATGCATCACTTGGACCTTCTACAAAAGCTTTGCATCAGCCTAAAAAGGTTTTTAATCAATACCATGTATCAATTGAATTCCTGAGTTTTAGGTATTTTTTTTAACTACTGAGGTCAATTGTGCCTTTTGGAATATTGAATTGAAATTTCAGCTTCAAAGCTCTTTTCTTGTAAGGACATTGCTGATTAACTCCATTCTAAATTTTACATTCTCGATCTTTTCTAAGCAGCAACATAATATATTTGTCCTCCTCTATCAATGAGGTCTTGCCTTGTCCTTTTTTTTTTTTTTTTTTTGTGGGTGGATAACCATGAGATACACAACTTTTCTTCAACATTTATGGATAAAAATATCAGCAAATTACGAATAATATATATTGGTATTAGCTTCCAATGCCAATACTTTTCAATACAATGACAAAATCACTATATATTTCTGTATTTGTAATATATCGGCCAATATGTGTCTATTGGCTTACGATCGTGAGAAATTTTATTTTCTTCCAATATATCTGATATTAATATGTATATCGATATATATTGTTTGATTTGATTATAATTGATAGCTATACTCATATTTTCATCTATGCTAAATTTTGGTTAAAGTAGATCACAAATTTTATTTTCTTATAATATTCGCTTTTTTTTATTTTTATTTTGGAGGACATATTTTGGATTGAGAAAAGAGAGAGAGAAAAAAAATGCCCTTTCAGATATATGTTAACCCAGTTGACACCCCAGTTATAAGAATTTGGCTTTGATTGAAATGGATTAGCAAAGCTTCTTTTATTCAATTAATTACACTTATACTCTCTTCTTCCTTGGTAAAACTTCTTTTGATGCCATTTAATCTTATGTTCCTGCAGTTTTGCAAATTGCGAGCTTCGTTCTATGGTCATCATCGATCGGAGGTAAGCTCGCCCCCTTCACTACTAGCCATGGATGAGTTTGAGAAACCATCTGTTTCATGATTGAGTGCTGACTCTACTAGCCTTAGTATGGTGGGGTTGGGCTCTCCGGTGGCTAACGATCCCCGAAGAATTTCCAGTGGGCTGGACCTGCTGAGTGATGTTGCAGATGCAGAGAAGCCCCAAGAAGACGTAGATGGTGCATGAACAGCATCGATGTGGATATACCTTGAAGTCGGAAGGTGGTGGAGCTGGCGAGAGTGTGTCGGCTTGGAAATGGAAGATAGCTGTCAATGTAGCCGAGGGATAATTTTACGTAGTTTATATATTTGAAGACACCGAAGATCTAATTGATTTTATCCCATTTCGGTCTAACCGTCGGATTTTATTTGATCCGCTTTAAATCCTGAGGTGAATCTCTGGCCCATGGGGCAGGGACAAATTTAAGAGGCTCCGACTCGTTTTCATCCCGTCCCATCCTACCCCAAATTTATGTAGTTTAAAAATATATTTTTATATAGTATTTTATTTTGAGTATACATTTGAAAATTCGGCTACATATTATTTGTATCAAATTGTATGCTTTTCTTGTGAAATATTTACTAATAATATTAAAATTTTAAATATAGGGATACAATACTGATACGTCTCTGAATTCGGGTTACTGTTGGGGCCAAATATTTACTTGATTTTCCTTGTCGGGTTAAACTGAAACGGGTCAAGGACGATAGTTTCAAACCTAAATCCTGCATACCATAATTGAAAAGAGCGAATAGAGGATAGTGGGAATTACTCCTATCATATATCATTTAATATTTAAATCAGAAATTTTTTTTAAAAAAATAGAAATATGCTAAGAGAATGTGTGAAATGCATAGATACACATAGTGGTGGATTGAGTGCCTGGAAGAGCTCGGCTGCGGGGTTGCTTGAAGTGCATCTGTTGAGGGGCAGTTTAGAGGTGCGCCCGATCAAGGGGCGATTTAGAGGTGCGCTCGCTAAGGGGCGACTTAGAGGTGCACTCTATCGATGGATGGTTTAGAGGTGCGCTGATTGAGGGGGCATTTTGGATGAACGCCAACATAGTGGCGGCTTAGAGGTGTGCCCAATCAAAGGATAGCTTAGAAGTGCGTCTGCTGAGGGGTAGTTTAGAGGTGTGCTCGGCCGAGGGCGCCTTTAGAGGAGCACTAGCAGAGGAGTGGCCTAGAGGTGCGTTCGACCAAGGGTGTCTTTGAAAGAGCGCCCAATCGAGGTGCGGCTTAGAAGTGCGCCCGCTAAGGGATGGCTTAGAGGTGCACTCGACCTAGCGGCACCTTGGAGGAGCACTCGCAGATGGGCGGTTTAGAGGTGCGCCTAGTTAAAGGGCGGTTTAGTAGTGCGCCCGCTGAGGGACGGCTTAGAGGTGCGCCTGTTGATGGGCGTTTTGGAGATGCGAGATTGAGCTCATGAATGGAGGGTGGACCTCTAGATGGGCCCCCGAAAAGAGGGATGGCCTCCTGTTGGACGGAAGGTTGTTCAATCTTAGGCCGGACGGGAGAGAGCTGGCTATCCTAGAGAGGTGGCCGGCCAGGGGGTTGGTTGGAGCAGTGGTGACCTGTGGACTAGTTGGAGCGGCGGCGAGCCAATGGCCGACCTGGAGAAATAGATCCGGATGCTTCTCTAGAAGCTTGGGCGTGTCTTACGTCATTGTGGTGGAAATTGCTCCAATTGGACTTGGAAGGAGTTGGGCCGCTAGACTCTTAGAGCTATCTCTCTCCTCTCATTTTTCCCTTTTCTTCTTTGTTGGAGGTGGTTTTTTAGGTGACGTGAAGTCTTATCTGATTGTGCTCTCTTAGGGCTCTTCCTTTCTCTGAATTCTGAGTTCCCTTTCCCTATTGTAGTGAATTGATATTTATAGTCGGCGGAGGTGGTTGGCGACAATTAGGAGTGCTAAATTGTCGCGATGATTGAGAGTGGCGTTTATGGCAACTGATGTTTGTCCGTGGAGATCGTTTCCTTTTTCGAGGGGATCGAGGAGATCGTAGTGTGATCGCGTTCTTGGAGGAGTGATTCGCCGGATCCTTTTTGCCATCTGGGGCGGTGAATAATCTCATACAGGATTTTGTCGGCTTTGATTGTCATTCCAAGAGGTTAGCAAACCCGGAAAATATTCTAGCGATATCGAATGAGATGGTGCGGCTTTGGAAAGGTCTCCTACTAAGCTGTGCTGCTGGCATGCGATCTGTAATAATACCGCGGTGCGGATCTCTCCACTCGATTCTAATCCGACGGATTGGGCTTGGGTCAGTTTGCCCAAGCCGTCCATCTCGAGGTGGGCCCCTCAGGTGCTGAGTTATGGGTCGCCGTCCATTGGGCTTCTACATTGGTCTACAAGCCTGGGTTCCAAGTCGGCCCAATATGATGGTACCCATCAAGTATTGATGAGGACGACTGAAATGAGCTGGCCCAAAAAGGGCGATCAGCCCAGGAGTAAAATGGCCTGCTGACCCAGAAGATGATCAACGCCCCAATTGATCGGAGATGACCTTCAGATAGCCAGATGCATCCCAAACCGAATGCGGCCCATGAACCCTTTCCCGTGCGCTAGAGATTGTCTTCCCTAATTGGCCGCGATGCGGAGGCTCTCCCCAGATGGCAGGCTCCTCCGAATTGGGAGCCCCCAAATCAACGCATAGCCTACAATGGAAGCCCTAGTATTCATGGCATGCGACGTCTCCACGGGGGAGGAAAGATCCTTCCTCCCAGTCATTGCGGCCCTAAATAGTGCCAGCATTTCCTCTATGGATGGTAAAGATTCCCTCAGACAGCTGACAATCTGCCTTACCGTCTAAGGAAAGATGGCGAGGTCAAACGATTATAAAAAATCTTAGAGACACTCCAAAGGCATGCTCGTTTCGGTGTTCAAATATACACAAGTAATCCTACTTTCGAAATAATTGAGTGCTATTCTCTTTTCCACTGCTCGCTCTCCACGAACCCAGCGGCCAGAAAAGCCACTCTCCACAAGCGCACCTCCCAAGTGAGACTCACAAATACCCTTCTCTGCATCATTTTCAGTAAGTTTCGTTTTTACATTCTTCATTTCAAAAGAAAAATTTCTTACTTGAGCATTGGAGGATAAACCTCGGGGATTGAGTCCTGCCATTTTTCTTTGACTTTTCGCTTTTTATTGTGGTGTATAGGATCTAAGCCACGAAACACAGAGACCGGGTTCCATATCAGCCGAACTTGAGAACTAGTTGAACTCGAATCTATTAAAAACTCAGATTTAGAACGCATATTGGCACCATCTGTGGAAAGCGGAACAAAAAGCTTGACCACTATTTCCTCAATAAGTATGGTGAACACAAGAGTACAAGCTAGCGTTCCGGCCAAAGATGTCACCTCCCTTGGCGACAACCACTCCGCTGGTAGTCGGGTGGAAGAGCGACTAGCTTCAATCATCCTAGCGATGGTGGGGCAGATGAACATGTTCTGAATGCTCCAGACGCTCTGTATGTGCCAAGGTAAGTAGAGGCAAGGGACTGCCTCCTTTTCAGCCCACACTATGGCCTCCAGGCGTGGAGGCCAGAGAAAGAAACTAACCAAGAGGGCCACACGCCTAGGCAACTCTGATTCCCCGACGGCCTTAAACACTAGAAGCCATTCCAGGCTAGAAGGACGGTTGAGCCACGGGAACCCAGAGGAGAGCTCGGAATGAAGGAATCCACGCTACTCTTGTGATGAGCACGGCCATTGGTCCAAGAAGGAGCTTCTCGCATTAGACGACCGACCAGCGGCAGCAGTCGGTCGGTACCACCCTGCTCGGCTAGACACTCAGAGTTGAGAACCCACCTCAATGCAAAAAGGTCTGCGACGTCCTCTCGAGTAGAGGAAAAGGTCGAAAAGATATGGAGGCGCGTGTTCAAAGGAGAAGCCGGTAAGCACGCCTCCGATCTGAAGAGGTCTCCATTCAAAATGGAGATCTGGACCCAGTCGCTTCTTTCGAAATTTAAGATGCCGGCCCTGCAATCATACGACGGGAGCGCTGATCCCATGGATTATCTCAACCACTTCAGCATCCTGCTCAGCTTCCAAAACCTAGAGGAGGTTGCTATGTGCCAGTGCTTCCTCCTTTCTCTGAAGGGGGACATAGCATTTGGTTCTATCGACTGCCGGGGAATTCAATTTGGAGTTTTCAGGACTTATCTAATAATTTTTTGGTGTAGAACGCTTCCAGCCGCCGCGAGGAGAAGTAGCCCTGATACTTTGCCCAAGTCAAATAGAGGCCAGGCGAGAACCTGAGGAAGTTCTTGGGGCGATTTACCGTCGAAGCCCAGAGAATATCCAAGCTCACCGATGAGGCGAAGCTCAGCAGCTTCATTTCTGCTTTGGGACGTTGAGTCCGTTGCCTGAGCCTACATAACGGCGGAGGAGGCTAACGAGGCAAAGCAGCTGGAACTAGTAGATCATCCCCCTCCTAGGCCAACGGACGGGAAGAGAAAAAATGGAGGTCATGACAACCCCTGCCAGAAGCAACCCATGATAGTGCCGACTATTCGAAGAGAGTTCAATTCCATACATCTAACTCCTCTCAATGACTCTCGGGCAAATGTTCTTATACAGATTTGAGAGGAAACATTTTTGAAATGACAGAAGCCGGTGAAGCACCCGGAGAAAGGAGATCAAACGAAGTACAATGACTTCTACCGATCTCTGGGCAACAGCACTAAGGATTGCCGGACTTTGTGTAGAAAAATCAAGAAGTTAATCCGTAAGGGCTATCTCACTAAGTTCCTGAGGAACCCAGGTTAGAATCTTGGTCTGGCGGACAAAGACAGGCCAGAGCGGCAATAGCCATAGGATTGAGTCGCGATCAAAGTAGTCAATATGATGACCACTAGGCTGCCCAAGGCCCACCATCCGGATCGCCAAGACAGGTCGGCTAGGAATAAGAAGCCAAGGGTAGGAGATGATGTCATTAGTTTTAATAATGATAATATGACACATATAGTCTCTTCCTATATTGACCCCCTGGTTGTATCCGCTCTCATTTCAGATGGTACTATAAACTACCAGTTAAAATGAGTTTTTATTGATAATGAAAGTTTTTACTATTTACTTTAGCTTAATGCGTATTTTAAATTGGGTTTAAAAAAGTCAACTAAGGCCAGCCGAAGGGCCACTCTATGGACTACATAATGAACCAGTGGCTATCCAATGGACCATCCAGTTGAAAGTCACCTTGGGCACGTACCCCAAGATAGCGTCCCATATGCTCATCTTCCTAGTTGTCGACCTGCCTTTTGTGTATAATGCCATACTCGGCCGACCATGCCTGGTGGCATTCCGAGCCGTAATATCGATACCCCATCTAAAAATGAAGCTCCCAACAGTATACAATATCGGTGAGGTATTGGGAGATCAGGTGACCGGCCGGACGTGTTATCTGTCCCAGGTCACCCAGAGCCGCGTTGACCAGCCGGCAAAAGACCTAGACTATCGCGAGGAAGCGACTCTACAGTAGGCGTAGTCAGGCGAGGCCACCGACCTCATGCCCCTGGATCCGGATAGTCCAGAGAAATTGGTACGGATAGGAGGCTCGCTGAAATGGGTTGGCCCATAAACAACAATCATCCCAGGAGGAGAATGGCCCACTAGCTCGGAGGATGGTTAACGCCCTAGTTAACCGAAGATGACATTTAGATAGCCGGATGTGGCCCCAAATCAGATGTGGCCCAAACCGGATGCGGCCTATGAACCCTTTCCTGCGCACTAGAGGTTGTCTTCCTTAATTGGCCGCGACACGGAGGCTCTTCCCAGATGGAAACCTTATCCGAAATGGGGGCCCCCAAATTAGTGCACAGCTCACAAGGGAAGTTTAAATCAGCGCATAACACACAATGGAAGTCTCAATATTTACGGCATCCGGCATCTCCACGGGAGAGGAAGGAATCCTTTCTCCTAGACATTGCGGCCCTAAATGGTGTTGACATATCCTCTATGGATGTTAGGGATCCCTTCAGGTAGCTGGCTGTCAATCTTGTCATTTAAAGAATGATGGTGAGGTCAAACGGTTATAAAAAATTCTTGGGACACACTCCAAAGGTATGCTCGCTCTAATGCTCAAACATAAACAAGCAATCTCATTTTCAAAATAATCGAATGCCATTCTCTTTTTCACTACTCGCTCTCCGTGAACCTAGTGGCCAGAAAAACTGCTTTCCACGAGCACACTACAACCAAAAGCCACTCCACTAGCGCACCTCAGAGTCAGACTCACAAATATTCTTCCCTACATCATTTTCAGTAAGTTTTATTTTCACATTCTTCATTTCAAAGGAAAGATTTTTAATTTGAATGTCAGAGGATAAATTGAAGAGTAAATTCTACTATTTTTCTCTATCTTCTCATTTTTTATTATGGTGTGCAGGATCCAAGCCACGAAGCACAGAGACCGGGTCCCACGTCAATAAGAACCTGAGAACCAGTTGAACCTAAATCCATCAAAGATTCGGATTCAGGACGCATCAAGTATATATGTCCATATAATTTCTTAAAATTTCTTAAAATTATAAAAATGAAAAGAATATTATTTGTTCCCACCCATCTTGAACATTATTTTTTGACTTATTTTTCATAGCAAATTTATAATAATTAGTAAACATGTCAGTTAAACATGCATGGCATGTTTATAAACGAGCCTTGTCAAGCATAGCTTGGCTCTTTGGGCCTTTAAAGTTTCGGCTCAGCATGACATATGGCCTGCAATATATTGGGATAGGCGTACCTATAGGCTGTGCCATGTCATGGGTTGGCACGATACGATTCAATGTCATAAAAATAAAAAAATATATATATTAAAAATAAAATTATTTTTAGTCATCTTTTTCTTTTGCTCCACCCATCCCCAAACTCTACTCCGAATGGCCGGTGCCTGGCATAGTTTGATTATCCCATAGCCATTCCGGCCCGTGGATTGTTGCGCGATTTGGTATAATAAAAAATGTTAAGTTGTGTTATATACGGTCTGACACTGTTGAGTCATAGGCTATGCCGGGCTGGGCTGGGCTGTATCACAGGTGAATAATTAAGAAAATCAGTTGCTACTGTGCCATCATCATCCCTCTTTATAATCCATTAGTTAATTGTTCAGCAAATTGGTGTTCTACATTCAGTCAAGTGAAACTCAAACTTTACTAGAATCATCGTGGTTGAGCCGTGAATAAACCCTTCAAATATGCTTACACTGATCCATTGCTTTACTGCTTCGGTGTGCATTTACATGCTTATTAGTGTGCTAAAAAAACATACCTCCAATGGAAAATAAAGAAGAGAATATTAGTCGCAGAATGTGGCATAAATTCGTGAATTGATTTTGCCCACCCTCATTGGTTAACAGTGTAGCTTTTTCTGATGCCATGAATCCGATCTGAATACTTAGATTTTACAGAAGTAGTAGTCACCAACTGATTTTTTTCAGTAAAAAAATTGTGTCGATTCGTTAGCATTAATAAATGCATAAAACATTACATCATTAAAGGGGTCGGAAAGGTAACTAAACGATACCACACTTCAAAAATTAACATCAATATACACCCATTGGGTGTAGATGGTTCATAACGACACGATTTTATCCTTAAAGAAGTCCATTGTTGGACTTATTGGGAAAGGCAAAGGGGGCATGGCCACACCTCAAAACTCAATGTTTTGGTACCCTTAATAATATAATTACCTTCATCGGAGGTAATCTTGGGACGATTGGCTTTAAATTGGTTGAATGCATCGATAACATATTACTAAGTTTAAGCAGACCCAATAACAATGAGTAATTAAACTCCCATGTCTTGCTAGAAATTCCAAAATAATACCTCATGCTCTGCCACATGAAGAAGGCAAATTTTACCCCAAAACTACTTGATCAAGAGTAGAGTGTAGTTATATCATTCACTTTTTTATACCTATTAGGATTGAAGCCTAAGCATGTGTAGCATTAGGCATATAATAAGTCAAAATTGAGGTGACTAAATTTGCTTTATAGCTATTAATGGCGAGTAAAATGAAAGACTTTAGCAAATATTCGACAAGCCTACACTCTGATATGGCAAAGTAGGTAGTAGGTATGTTATTAAGCTCGAGATGGGCCTTCGGATGAACAACCTCTTCTTGGTGCCTTTGCTAAGGGTAAATATCTTATATTAGTTGAACAAACAAATGACATATATCTTATAAAGAGGGGCTTATACTACAAATAAAAGGTCATTGTCAACACAAAGCCATGCATGCTAAACCAGCCTTTGGACAGGGCATTGCATGTCCAACGCAGACAATGTCACAGATGGACTTCTACTCCCCAAAACTCAATGTCACTCTATGAAGCATGCTATCAAGCGTGAAGAGTCAATGTCTTTTAATTTCTCCCCTCTTGGGAATTGAAAATCGAAAATGATGCCGTTAAGAGGGCCGCAAGCACTTTCAAAGATCTTTACCAGTAAATAAAACTGCAGGGATCTAAAGAGAGAGACACAGCAGCTTCTCACCTACTTCCCCTTCAAGATATCGTAGTATAATGCAGGCCTCTTCTTTGACTTTCCACACATATCCTGCAACAAGAGGAAAATCACTAAGAGTATTCCTATTGGACTGTATATTTAACATATATAAACTAGGTTGTATATATTATGGTTATAAATTTAAATATCCGCTACAGTATCAAATGATATACCAGACTGTTTATGTTGACCATCTATTTATATTAATTAATATTTTTTGTTTTCTTAAAAATATTTTTTTGGTCAATTTGTAAAAAATAAAAAAAAAATTAATAGATATTTTTTAACTTACCCCTCAGGGGTTGTATATTGACAAATTACTTTGTTTGAAGAAAATAACATGAATTAATAACAAGACATTATTATTATTGAAATTCTAGCAATGACAACATGGGCTACGTTTAGAAATCTATATCGACGTAACAATAGGATAAAAACACTACAAGAAATTCTGGAAATCCGAATCTAAATTCTAGAAATTCTAGCTTCTAGAAACGAAAATTTTAGGAGAATGGCATTGAGCTTGAGCTGCGGTTGTTGTGGCAGTGGCAACGGCAAACCCTATGGGATCGAGGTAGAGAAGAGAAGCAGTGGTAATGAGAGAAAAATGGGCTCTCGTGCGAAAAGAAGACGGGTAGGAGAGAGAAAAACAAATATGTTTCTTTGTTTTAATCTAGGCTTAGACTTCCTTTAGATGATTCAGTGGGAATGCTCTAATGAGAATAACACACTTAACCAGAAAAGATGAAGGAAAAAAAAATATCTATTAAGGAAAACTCTGATTGACGGTATGTTTAAATCCAGGGATTAATTAGTCTTTCGATTGGTTGGATTTTTTGGTGTAATAGTTAATATGGTAAAAGAAAGTTCTTATTATTAGAGAAGAGAAAATAATTAATAATAGAAGTATGGAATTATTTATTTCTAAAAAAATCAAAAATAGATATCTTCGATGACTGTGATAGTTGTTTTTGTAGCAGTTGAGGTTATAGTGAACATAGTGGTGTTGGCAGGACAGTTGTGGTGGCTGGTAGAGATCATGGGGTTGGCACAGATAGTGGCACCATAATGCGGTGGTGACTGTGATGGAAACAATGGCTTCAGCAATAGAGATACTGTGATGTTGGTGGTGGTGCAGATGGGGATGGTGATGGTGGCCGATATAATTACATAGATGGTGGTGTTGGTAACAGCAGCTGCTGCTGCTGCTGGTCTTGGAACTGGTGTGACTAAGGCAACAGTGGTGATGGGTGTGGCTGTGTCTGGTGGTGCTAATGTTTGCCTATTGACTTTAGCAGCTGCAGATAATATTTCTTCACGGATGAAGTGGCTATTACACGCGAAAACAACACAATATAATATATACATTCGTATCATATTACCAGAGAATACATACATTTTATTTTTACCTTGTTTAATTTCATCAACTAATGCGCCGTCAATGTAGCAGGTCTAGATTCTCAAGTAACAATAGTCATTTCACAAGCTTATCATTGTTACCTCTATGACAGACGCCAAGCGCAATAGTGAAGCTTCACCCCATGGGCGGCCTATTAGTTGTAAGCCGATTGGAAGTCCTTGTTTATCGTAACCAACCTGAACAAAGCAACAAATGACCAATAAACAGACTCAGTAGCAATCATCGATGAAAATATAAATACCGATCATAATTTTATTGGCATCAGTCATGCAAGGGGAAACTATTGGTATAGGGTATATCAAATGCAAGTTTTTTTTTTGCAAATTAGACTTGGCAAAGAAATATCGGCCGATATTTTTTATGTTGGCTAACATAGCGTATATGTCAAAATTTTTTCGCAAAATTGAAAAATATAGATATCAAGATCCTTGATAATATATCTTACATCTCAGCCGATATTTCATTCCTTAGTAGTAAAATTGGTGGTGTTAAACTAAAAATTTTTAGCACCTTTATTTTTCAGTGTCTTTCCTAAATCTTTTCCTCTTTCCTAAATCTCTCCCCGAAAGCCAATCTTGGATTTTACGAAGCATATGAGATGACCAGTAAATTACATGGAGCAAAGCATTAGGGTCCGTTGAAGGATCAGGAATGACTCCGATTGTAATGCAAGGGAGGACATGGAGGAAGAGGAAAGGGGGAGAAGAAGAAGAAGCAGAGACAATGATGGGAGTAGAAGACACAGGCGATAGGGGAAGGGGAACAAAGGCCATATTCATAATATCATCAATACTAAAACACCATAGAAATTAAATTCCTCATATAGCTATTCAATTCCCAAGTTACCTAGAAAAATAAATATAATTTCCTAAATGATAGTGTCTCAAATTTTGAAAATTACTAGGATATTAATATAACTTGTTAAACAACAACAGCCCAAAATATAAAAATAACGGAAAGAAATTCTAACATTTTTTGGATATCTTAGAAACTATTAAAATTACAAAATTACAATTATCTCCATGATATATCAAAATTAGGGCAACATTATATTTAATAAATAAATTCATATTCTCATCATATTGCCTCTAAACAAATGCAGCCTATGTGAGACCTTTTCTGCAACTAATATTAAGTGAAGATTGAATATCCCGAGCACCATAGCAGGTTGGATATAAAACTAAAATCTTGACTTCTTGAGAGATGGTGTCCTAACACGGTTGAGCTATGGATGCAAGTTATGTTCAAGATCAAAATTGGAACTAAGTATACAATGACATATCATTGTCAATGTTTTGACACTGTTTCTTCCTGCTAATGTTCTTAATGCAAGCAAGAAGTATGCGCGGCCCTTCCTTTTTCCCTGATAAAACTAAAAATTGAACCAACTATGTATGGTATCAGATTAGCATTCTCCAGTTTTAGAAGAAGTTCAGGTCTTTCACAGTTCATTTAGAACATGATTATCAAAACGATCTAAGAAAAGTTTAGAAAAGAAGGCATACATTTATCCAGCCTTTTCCAAATGCAAGGAAGTTTAAAGAAATAACAAATTAGAATAATAACAATACTGTAGATATTATTGCAGGGAAGGGGCATGAGAAACAAATATATGCAGAAAAAGATGTTAATGTGTGCAGGACAAGGATTACTCACTGGGATAGAAATGGCCGGAAGGCCAAGAAGATTAGCTGGTACGACAAAGCGCATTAAGTAACCTGAGATTAAACATCATGCGAAGACGTGAGATTAAAAAATTCTAACTGATGAAGTTGGAAAATTGCAATGGCATAATCACAACAGAAAGCTAATTGATATCACCAAATGTCATGGTTTATAGTTTGGCGATATTAGAGGCTTTTCAAATCGTTTGTATTAGTTTTAAAATGGACATAGATCTTTCAGAGATCTTCAAAATAAACTTCAAAGCATCCCAAGTTTTATGGCATTTCTTAGTATGGTTTCCTTCCCTATTATCTGTTAACAATCATCCTCTTGGATTGCCTGATCCATCTGGATGTTTTTTTCTTACGAAACGAAAATAGTCTATTCCACATAGAATTTGAATTTCATGAGAACTTTGACACCATAACCACTTTATAGCCATGTCCATCAAGAAGAATCGGTCCAACGAGGTTTGCATGATGAACGCTATCATGCATAAATTGATATTTTGCCAATAAATTGAGGTCTTACCCTGGAATATATAACAAAAATCTGAGCTGCTTAGTAAGCTTCTGCTATGCATCTCAAGAAGGAATTAGTAATAAAAAGTACTGGTACCATTATTATTCTTTTGGCTACAATATGAAGGAGAAACCTTGGACAGAGCAAGTTCATGGTTATCTATACTAAGCACATTAAGAACCGTGGGAAAAAGAAAGCATATCCATGAAGAGTCTAATAATATGCATGTATATGATTTTCCTACAAAGCCGGATCTTTCATAAGCACAGGCTTCTTGAAGAAGAAATATGAGCCAGAGATGAAATCGAAATGCTCAGAACTTCAACCAAAATGATCAAAAGCGGCTGACCTGAAACCTGCAAATTTGTCTCCCCGGCTGTAAGAGCACTAGAAGTTATCAAAGGTGCTGTCATGCTGTTGCACAACATACAAGATGCATCACTTTTATAGCTCAAGAAATATAAAGCAAATTATTTATGATTATGTGGTTCTGCAAGTGATAGAACTAGGTACCTGTTTATTGTGCATATTGCTTCTATGGCATATAAAATAAAACTAGGCCCAAATAACAAAGCAACTACAAGATTCTTATCTCTGTTATTCTCTCCCTCTCTCTCTCTCTCTCGGTCTTTTTAAGGGTGAACATGGACGAAATGGTAAAGTTACTCAACTGTGACTCAAAGGACACAGGTTTTAAACTACAAAAAGAATTACCTTTTTTGGATAAGTTCTTTTTTTCTTTTTTTGATGATAAGCCATATAATACAAAATCTATTAGCTTTCTCAGTAGTTTAGTCATATGACAATATGATAATTACCATACTGAAACCACAACTTAAAAAGGAGATTTACACATCATCAGTTTAATTCTATAACTTCAGGGTAAGTATTATGTCTCTTTAACCAAATCAACTTGTTAGATATCACTTTTCTTAAAAGAGAGAAAAAGAATATGATTTCAGAAAATTAATATTGCTTCCTAAGTTTGTAGTCGGCATCTAAGATGTTACAATTATATACATTAGCTTAGCTTATCACTGAGGTTCAGTTAAACGGAAAATAGCAGCTATTAGTTATTAATTATTTCCGTTATTTTGCTTTTCTGTTACCCAATTAGTAGCTTCTTCAGGAAGATGGCTGAAAACCTTGTATAAATATATATACACAATGCACTGTAATACAAACTGAACTCAGATATACAGAGCAAACACCAGAATTCTTCCGATGTTCACATCTCTCTCTCTCTCTCTCTCTCTCTCTTGTTTCTTCTTGTTTCTTTGCTTTCAGTTCTGGTAGTCTGACCCTCTGATATTCAGGTCATTCGCAATTCTTCTCGATGTTGTTCTTCAGCTCTTCTTTTCTTCAGGAAACCTATTGAATGACTCATCACAAAGTCATCATGTTCATGCAATTTTTGAGATTTGATTTACAATATTGATAGAGGTGGTGTTAGCTGACACAATTAATGTTCTATCAGTTGCTCCTGTTACTTGTCTCAAAGTTGTTCCTTAATGTGCTTTCTTTATGGTTCCCCTCTATTGATGCCTAAAAGCTCAACTCTTGAACAATCATCCAATAACTATAACCTTAATTGGAATCTTGTTCCAAGTAAACGCAAGTAAATTCTAACTGAAGAAGCCTTTGACTTCGTATGCATCCATGTACTGTACCCAGTTATCCCTATGTTTGATAAATCTAATGAATTTCAGATCTAGAAAGTAGTCCACAAGACTGCAAAAAGCACAGATGGGGCTCACAGCCAATTAATCACATTTGTGCTGAAGGAAATATTAGGGCTATCTCTGATGTAGAATGAAATTTGGAATGAACTACTTAAAATCTAAAAACAAGAAATACCAATAAAAATTAAAAAAAAAACAAAAGGAATAGATTGCATAATTTCGATTATATAAGAGATAGTATTTGAAAATTACTCACCCGATAAGGAAAATCACTCAACATTTAGATAGTCTGTTAAAGAATCACTCACCTAATGTCGGCACTCACTCATCAATAGAAGCTCATTAACTCTGACAATCTGCTCAAGAACTCACTCATCTGACTATTAAGACTCACTCATTAACAAGAGGCCTATCATACACAGAAAAGCTGGAACTTACAACTCACTCTTTTCTTCTCTCTTTTCTACTCTTTAGCATATAGAAAATGAAAAACAAATACTACAATTTATAGGGAAGGGGACTGTCAGAATCTAACATGGGGAAGGGCTTAAACTAACTAATTGGGGGAGGGTCGGGGGAGTCAGATTGATGCATTTCCAAGAGAGCCATGAGAGACTTACCCTGGTTGGAACTCCTTCCTCCTTTATTGATGAGTACACGGATGCATGGTAGAAAGGGGGTTACCAATCACTTGAAAATTTCCCCTAATTTATGACCACATCACTCTCAATCCCTCCCTTTCGGTGGTCAATAATGCGATGTAAGGAAGGAAAAGTTAAAACATAAGCAGTCTCCACATTGATTGGTCTTGGGAATTTAAACATAGAAAATACCAAAAAACATGTCCTTGGATCTTATGTGCACTTCTAAAAGATCGTAAGTCCATATATCATTATGCCTTCCTCCAAAACAAGTTGGTACCAAGCATCAAGGTTTCTGTATCTCCCAAAATAAAGCAGGCATCAAGCATCAAGATCCATGCTTAGAGCACCTCCGGGGAAACATCATTAGGAGTGCTGACTTACAGTTTCATCATTATAAAGGAGAAATGTACCTTGACGGTAACCAGAAGCTGGGTAACAAAGGCTTATATCCATAAGACACAAAATAGTGGAGATGGGGATGAGGACTTACGTTTCTGCTAACTCGCTAGTCTTGCCTCTAACTTCCACAATTGTTGCCAGTCCTAGGATAACATATTTCATACCTAAATAGTGATCTTATAATAATGGGTGTAGGGGAGGAAATGTATACCAAATTGCAGGGCCTAACTCTTTGTTTGAACCATTAGCTATTGTAATTATCCACATAATTGATAAAACCTCTTACAGAGAAAGAAATGTAACGGATATCAACACATAACATTGATACGAGCCCTAAATTTAAATCAATTTACTAAATAGCCACAGGTTTTCGCCAACCAAATTATTTTTAGGACAATTTTTACAACTAAATAGTGTTACTAGAAAATGAATATAATCTTTTAAAGACATATAGAACAATAATAAGATGGATACTAATTGAAAAAGGTTTCTTTTTCTATAAGATGACTTTATTCAAGTTTTAGTATCATGCAAGAAAAAAATAAGTCAACCAGAATTTGTATGGCTGGTGACTCTATTCCGTACTAGATTACAACATACCCGGTAGTTGGTGATACAATGACGTCGACCTTTTGGAAAATCTCCATATGGTAGTACATTAACCTTCGCCTGCATTAAACCAAAGAAAACTTAAAACTGCAAATGTCTCATTCTTTTGATCTCTCTATGTTTTTCAAACTTCAAATAGACACAAATTTCAGAAGCATTAGCAAAGATCTTTAAACAAAAAAAAGAGGCATATCAAGATGACACATAAAACTTAGTTAGCAGATTATACAGTGAAGCTGCAAAAAGAGACCCATAAAGAGTAAATTAGTTGTAATCTTAAGAAACGTTGCAACACCAATCAGGCACATTCATACACCATAATAACTAAGCTAATACCAATCGGGCAAGAAAACATGCACCACCTTTTGACTGCTTTGCCTTGTCCACAGCAATGTTTTGCAGACTCATGCATTTTTGATACAGGCAGGAGCCTATGTGTTTGACAGGTTATTTTCTAAAACTTTGTTAAAATTTTCCATTGATTTGAAAAATCCAACTTCCCATGTCCAATGTGTCAAGCGTCTAACATGGCTAACTCAAGGTGGATTGAAGAATAGAAGGAACTACGATCTGCAAGAACCTTATAGTAAATGGTGGTATAGTATATGAGGCTTCCTACATTACACGCTATGAGAAGGGTAGATATTCACAACTTTATCTCTGCATTGAAAAGAAAAAAAAATTGTTTCCATGGTTTGAAGCCGTAACATCAAGGTTAAAATGCAACAACCTTATCATTGTACCAAGACTCACCCTCAATAATCTACTCTCTGTTTATGCAACACTTGTCATTAACAATTCTATATGACATTAACAAATCCAATAACGTTCTCCCAAGATTTATATGAAGAGATGACAAAAAAAAAATGGCATATAAGATATGCAACAACAATATTGTCGCAAGAAGAAGTGCTCAACCAGCTCAACAGAGGTGATACATGCATAAGGTTGCATATTAACATACAAATCCTAAAAAGGTTATGGAAATAATGCCAGGCACAGGATATTCATTGCAACATAGTACCAGGTCCCAAAAAATATAAAAGCATCTCCACATACAGCACTCAGTTTATTAATTAACTGTTCTCACCTAAGTCGTTGGGCTGCGACATAATCAGTTGCAGTAAATGACCGAAAAAGCGCTAGATTCGTCCGAGTATCATATGTCAATTTCAGCCCTTTCCTACACAAAATAAAGACAGCAAAAGAATGCTTCTTAACGTGTTATTCAAACTTCAGGTATAGCAAATAAAACATCTCTGAAATCTTTAGTTTTGAGCAACGAACATCCCTGAACAAAACCTATCTTCTAAGCGCTAGTCAGCCTGTAAAAGCATGAAGAATAGTGAAATAATACCCATCCTCACAATGTGGATTTAGTGAACACAAAGATTCAGATCCAATTGAAACAATATGAGCAGTGCGCAACTCATGAAGCTCTGGAATAACAATCTCCAAAACCTCGTACCAGAACAAGAGGAAAAATCAGCACTGAACATTAAAATGAATTCCAGTATTGGAGCAGACATTATCCTAATATCTGAATCACCAGAAGAAAGAAAATTGCAAGAAGAAAAGCACAACTGAAGAAAAAAGGTTGCCGCATTTAATCAAGCAACTTCTCACTTGACATCCATGGGTTTCTGACAGCAGGGTAAGAACATCGTCACACGTCTCAGAGATTTCACTGGAGTATACATCATTAAACCACTGCAAGAACGAATGTTTCATCTTAACTAGTTCATCTTTGTACACTTTGAACAACAACAGGAAAGTCAATCACCTCTGGATACTTTCCCAGACGCACTGGACCAGAAGAACCCAAACCTTCTTGACAAGATAAATTTGGGAAGCATGGTGGGGACTGCAAAATGGGTTTAAGGATGATTACAACTTAAAGATGCAGCAAAAACATGCATTTTAAAATATATAGAAGCCAATGAGCTTACTGGTTTCAGACTAATCCTATCAGCAGGAGAAGATCCCAATATCGCTGCATAACTTAAGAAAATGATTGACATGTCCAAATCAATTAAGCAGTATCAGTTCAAGTACTAATTTATAAGCATATTGGTACTTAAAGGTTGAACAGATAACTATATCATATATGTCATCAATTAGACATGTACAGCTTGCAAAGGCATCTGTTCAAGAAAAAACAACATAAATTTTCACACCAAGGCCAATAGGATGGCAATGATAATGCCACAGTAGCGTTTTTTAACTGTAAAGGAAGATTGATATGGTTCATGTATCATAACCCAAGTTAGAACCGAGATCAGATGCATAGAAATGCAATGAAAGGAAACAAAATTAAACGACATGGAAACATAGATCAGGCAACTCAATGCAAGTTATATATACAATACCAAGAGAAGAGTGAACCAGTGCATAAGGCATCCACATTATGAATTTTGGCAAGAGTCAAGTATACATAGTTTCAACTTCGGCATTGCATAAAGGCTATATACAATACCTAATCATCTGAACTCATCTATAGGTAGAAAGAGGCATACATGTTATTCACAGTTTTCTCAGGATGGGAAAAGGAAAAACTCAATCACAAGTTACTCCAACACTAGAAACTATGAAGTAAAAAAATCTCAAGGCACCAAATACCAATAGGAAACTGCAATGTATGATCTATGTTTGAGCCTACTGTCATATTAGACAAAACTACCATCTACAATTCCGAAAGATAACCAGGAACAAAGCAGTTCCCAGCCTTGCAGAGTATGCTTCCACAATGAAACCCCATAACCCCTTCTCAGTTGTATCATATTTTTTCTCAACCCTAAACACCCAAGGTCATTAAAAAGCAAGGCTTTGCCAAACATGATTGAATCCTTCATCCCAATTGTCAATAAGTAAGCTAATAATCTCCTATATGAGAAGATGAAACTTGAAGGCATCCCAGAACTTCAACACAACAAATGTTCCAAGATTATCAAACTTCTGAGCAACCGCAGAAGGAATTGAAAAAAATATGTAGTAAGTTGGTGAACAGAGAAAGTACTTCAGAACACAAAAATAGGAGCTGTTGTGATATAGATTTATTCCAGGTAATCAATATATTGCCAAGTTACTATAAACAACAAGAGAAGACAACAAAAAATGGTGTTCCCATGCATGAGACCTCTTTTGTTGCACACTCTGATGAGAATTGGATGTACACAACCTTACTCCTTTGCTGCAAAAAAGCAATTTCTATGATTTGAACATATGCGCTCTGGGTCTCAGTGAAGCAATCATACAATTGCACCAAGGTCCACCCTCCAAGAGAAGACAACAAAAAAATTAAAATCAATTGAGCATAATTACTTACACAAGTATAACATCCTCAACGGTTGATGCTATCGGACCAATGATTTCCACAGTTCCTGCATCGCATAATGACCTGAAAATATGCAATTTTTAAATTTCCACCCAGCCAAGTAGATCCGTGGAAACCAATAGTACAATGGCAAAGATGCAGTTTGTAATAACTTCATGACTATAATGATTTGCCTAAAGTAATGCTATATGCATGAAAGTCCCAAGTTGCAGAAGGTACTGAGATCATGCAGCACTGCTTAAAGCTTCCAGAGACATACAAAGGAAGGCCTCAGTGTGGAACTCAAG
This sequence comes from Nepenthes gracilis, assembly GCA_033239525.1. Taxonomy (NCBI): domain Eukaryota; kingdom Viridiplantae; phylum Streptophyta; class Magnoliopsida; order Caryophyllales; family Nepenthaceae; genus Nepenthes; species Nepenthes gracilis. Next base: position 12,995,377 of record BSYO01000016.1, on the reverse strand, counting down.
ATGATTTTTTTGGGCAATGCCATGGCATCTTGATATCTACGAGGACATGAGATTTTGTACATTAAGACTTATCCTTTGGCTTCATGATGAATATAATGCCAGACAACTTTCATAAACGAAAGGGATCCAACGTCAGGGTACAAACTAATGTGTGTGTTTGTGGGCAGCATTTTCATGCGTGTATTGGGCAATTCACATGACTTTAAAGCATGGGCAAGTATAGGATAATCACTATCAAGTATCACCTCTCTCAAACTTCTAACAATGCCAATCATTTGTTCCTTCCATAAAGGATGTCAGTAAGTTTACAATATTTGTCATTAAGAAAAGATGTTGAGCGTCATTTATAAACTTCAGTAGTCAACAATAACTCAACTATTAGGTATTCATCACCAAATAATGATAAGAGTAGCCTATGCCTATATTAATATATTTCCTAAAACTTATAAGACAAGTAAACTACTCAATAAATTAATTCTAATTAATAAGGAAATACAAAAGTGGTTAGAACTTACTAAAACACTCCTAGGTAGTTATTCTAGACCCATATAAAACAATCTACTAAAATAAATATGAAAATACACCAAATTTTTAAGGAAATTATAACATTTACCAAATAAAAGATCAAATACTAAATACTTAGCAATATGTATAATATTCATTCAGCTCACATAGGCATCCCACATCAGATTCCCTCACAAACAACATATTTCAAACAAAAGATTTTGATGTGTATTTAGAATTTGGATTTGATTTGAAGAAATTCAGATGCGTTTCTCAAACCGTTCAATTCAGATCCTGCATAACACAACCAATAACAAGAACTCCAAAGGAATTAGGACTCATTTTCCAGAATATTATTCGACGCTCAAGTCAGTATATTTTTCAAAAAACTAGAATATGGGAGAGAGAGAGAAAATGGGAGAGTGGAGATGAAGGGCTTAGCTCCATATGATCTCAAAAGAACAAGTTATAGGGCAATGCTCTATTTTCCTTGTTTTCCGGATTCCATCACCATTTTCAAGGAAAAAGGCAAATATTTATAACCATGACACCAGTTGCTGGAGGTTTCGTGAAAAGGAATAATTGGCCACGATCTAAGTGGTTAGGCTGTTTGAAAACTGATTAGTTCAACTGCCATTATATATATTCCAATCGTTAGATTGACTAGAGATGGCTAGTGCCTAAAGATTGAATAGATAATGAGTAGTTAATATTTGTTAGTCTAGAGACCCTCGCCTAGGCTAACCACAAAGTGCACGAACTGCTCGGGGATGGAACCTAACAACTCAACCTTTTGAAAACTCAAACCCTTAAGCAAACTGAACTAGAATTTTGAAGGCTCAACATATTCATCTTTGGGGCTAGTTAGAGTTCCATATTTAAACAACTGTTCAGACAACAATTGGGGTGATGTCAGCATCATGATGCCTCCTATGACTAAAATAACACGCTGATAAAGCATTTAATGCCACATCAGTTGGTATATTTCTCTTCGAAATGCATGGCATTACCGTTTGGTATTCCTTTTTACCGGTTATCAATACATAAGGTTTTGGTCATTTAAAATGGAGCAGAGAGCATTGCCTCAATGTGAAAGATTTTAGGAAAAAATGCGTCATTTGGATCAACATTTCTTTTTAAACGCGTCGTTTTCAAACATTTTTAGCACCTTTTCAAATCCTTCTCTAGTGTTTCCCTTGCTTCTGTTTAAATTCAGGTAGACTCTCATTCTTGCCTCTACATTTCTTGAAATGAATCTTCTAAAACCCTAAGAGTTTTAGAGCTCCACAATCATGATTCTTGTTGGTATTGATGGCTCCATGTAGGACTAGAGGCTCTTTTCTTCTAAGTGTTGTTAATATTGCTTCATTGCTATCGTTACTTGACGTTGTTGGCATATACAATAAGTATAATATTTCAACTGGAATTCCCTATATTATTCCTTCGCCAGAGGATAGGGCATTGTCTCCTTGTGAGGCTTTATAGCTATCTATAAGGCCCATTTGAAGAACAGTCTCTGCATCCCAATAGCTAGGGAATTTGTGGAGATTCTGATTGCCTTGCAGATTCCTATCACATGGCTCTATCCTAATGTCATCTGGTACTTTGTGGTTTTGTACATCTTTTTCCAACGTCATGAACTCAGGATGGACGTCAATATGATTAAAATCAATTTTCGATTTAATTAGGAAAAAGATTGGGTTTTATGGACTCCTCGAAATGAGTTTAAAATTAGCAAAGAAAACCCTAACTCTGTGAAGAACTGGAGATGTCAGTTCTTCTCTATCAAAGTTCTAGTCGGCTGGGTGCTATCGAATAATTAGACTAATGTGAATCCATCTTACTTTGGATCAATCTGTAAGAGGGAGCTTTTAGTGCCAAGCCTCACATGGCCCCCATAAAGGAGTATGCCAACGAGCAACGTGAGACGAGCAACTTCTTCACTATCACTGCTTTGGACACGATGAGATGGTACGCTGTTGTTGGGAGTGATGCTGTTAACGATCTATCTCCTTACCCCTAGAAAAGGAAGAAGTGGATAGTTTTGCAAACATCCCCTAAGGACAACCTTAGAACAAGCCATTTGGGCAACTACCCTGTAACTTTTCCTGCTGCTTCTATCACTGGTAAAGGATCAAGAGAAATTGAAGCTGGCTTTACTGAGTGTAAGGTCGAGACGAGAACCGAGGAGGCCGCCTAATCTTGTATTCCAGTTCTTCCCGACTGTCTAGATGTGAGGAACTCTAGAGCTGTCCTAGCCTTACAGTTAAAGATTTTAGGCTCAATCAGATCTTCAAGCTCCCGCCTTTGTTGTTGAGCCTTAGCCGTAGGAAGACACTATTGTATCCCCCCTCCCTTGATTTGTAACAAGGCTCCATAGCTTTGTAAATAGATAATGTAACTTATATATATATATATATATATATATTTGAATTGCTTGAATCATAACCTAACCAGAAACAATTCTCATCTATGAATGCAGCTCGTGGGGTCTAACCCCTGTGCATACGAATTTTGGCCTGTTAACCATGTGATTGCTGAATTTGTTTCCAACTAAATTAGTGGACTATTGTTGCTAGTAAGAGAGGACCCTAGTTCTTAACCATATGATTGATTGTGCATATCCCGTGGAAGAATTCATCATCACTAACGTGCATGTAGCTTCCTTGAAGTTTAAATAACTCGGTGACTATGTTTACAGTCGAGTCTTGGAGGACATCAACCCACCAGTTAGTTGACCTCTCAAAAGGACATCGAATGCTTTGGTCTTAAGCCCTTGAGTCTTAGAGTATTTTAGGTGTGTGACAATGCTTAAGGTCATGCAATATCCTTGAACCTACACCATGACCGCCCTTGTGGATCGGCGTGCTTTAACAAACAGAGTGTTGAAACCAACTGTCTAGCCCAAGATCAGTCGTGGCCAAATTAATGTACTTGTGACAAAAAAATTACACATACATGTATGTAGACTTTGACAAAACATTATGTTATTGATAAAAGTTTAAAACACTTGCATCATTCAAGAAAATCAGAATGAGAGGAGTGGTGCACCTATAAGCTCCTAGGCTGGTATTTTCACTAGTAATATTTTTTGAAGTGAAAGGTGTATCAAGTGCACAGGACTAGCTTTTCCTTCTAAATACGTAACTTATATGCCCCATTTCAGAGTATTGCAGATACTAAGAATGGCTTTTTTCAAATCAGGGATAGTTTATTCCTATGTGTAAGTTTTCGAGTGCTTTCGATGTTCCTAAATACCAAATCGCCGATTTCAAACGTCTGCGTGTTCACCTTCTTATTGTAATACTAGGTGACTCTTTACTGGTAGGCTTTTGTTCGGATGAGGACTGCATCCCTGGCTTTCCCCAGGAGATCTAAATTTTGTCTCAGAAATTGAGAATTTTGACCCGAAATGAGTTTTTTTCCCAGCAACTTGGCAAGCCTATTTCCACCGGGATCACTGTCTTCATTCCATAGCACAAGCTAAAAGGCGCCTCCCGAGTGAGTTTCCTTGGAGTCATCTAGTATGCCTAGAGCACAAAGAGAAATTCGTTTACCCTAGCAACCCCATCCTTGTCAATCTTAGTCTTCGAACCATTGACAATTGTCCAATTGGTTACTTCTACTTGCCCGTTTATCTACAGGTATGAGATTGGCATATGGACTAGTTGAATACAAGGCCTTAACAATATTTAATAAACCTTCTACATGAGAATTAAGTACCATTATTGGTGACTATAACATCTGGTATCCCAAATTTGTAGATGATGTTCTAGTGTACAAATTTTGTAGCATTATGTTATGTAATCTTAGTCAACAGGGAGGCTTCCACCCTTTTCTGAAGTAATCAACTACGAAGATTATAAATTTTTGTTGGCTAGTCGCCAAGGGAAAGGGACCTGATATTTCCAGCCCTCATTGCTCAAATGGCAAGCAGGCCTGCAAGGCTTGGAATTTTGTATGCGACTACTTTAGGACACTGCTAAGAATTTGATAGCTATCACATTTTTAGACAAACTCCATGGCATCTAACTTTATGGTTGGCCAATAATAGTTCTATCTTATGACTTTGAAGGCCAGGTTCTTTCCTCTAATATGCAATCCGCACATGCCAAAGTGCATCTTTCTGAGGGCATAGTTTGCTGCCGTTGAGGTTAGGCAATGCATATAGGGTATTAAGTAACTCCTGTACAGTGATCTGTCCATTATAGAATACCAACTTGTGGTTTTTGCAATCCACTTAGCCTCCACTAGATCATTTGGCAATGTTCCATCTTAAAGGTATTTCACGTAAAGGTTTATCCAAATTATCTCGTCTGACACTTGGAGAATTTCATCTTGCTCCTCTATACTAGGTCATTAGAGGATCTTTCGTATATCTCGTATATATTGTTCTGAACAACTTGATGTAGCCATCTTGGAGAGATGTTTGACTTTTCAGTTATCTTCTTCAAGAATATGGATGATCTCAAGCCCGTCAAGAAAGGACAAGAGAACCTAAGCATTGTGGAGATATTTGGCTAATTTTGGATTGACAATTTCAAAGTTAGCCAATACTTAATTGACTGCTAGCTCGGAGTCATTGTAGATGATTAGATTTTTAACAGAGTATTCTTTGTCCTACGTCACACAAGTTAGCAAGGTTTCATATTCAGCCATATTATTGGTTGTCGAGAACTTAAATGTGATTGAATATTTAATCTTACTCCCTTCAGGTGATGTTAGGATTATTCTAACTCTACTACCAATTTGAGAAGAAGCTATATCTACATGGAGGATCCATCTTGGTATTGATACGTCAAGCGGAGCCCCCGAGAGTTCTTTAGCTAACTCATCTGAGTTTGAGATTGTTTTGACAATAAAATCTATTAAGGCTTGACCCTTTTTGGAAAGTTGGCCCCGAAACTCTATATCAAATTCGTCCAAGTCGATTGATCATCTGATCAAGTGTCCAAATATCTCTAGCTTTTGGGAGTTGGTCGATTATGATTAAGATCTTATGAGCTTAGAAATAGGGCCGGAGCTTCCTTGCAGCAAAAACTAAGACTAAAGAAGCTTTCTCCGTAGGGTATATAAGGTTTCCGAGTCGGCTAAGATTTTGCTAATGTAGTATAATAATTACTGTGTCTCTGATTTTTCCATGAACAAAACGATGCTCAATGCTGTGTCGAGAATGGCTAAGTAAATGTCCTTGCCCTACTCAAGGCGAGTAAATAGGGGAGGATGTGCTAAGTACTCCTTCGGGTCCTGGAAGGTTGTTGGCACTCATCCGTCCACTAGAAACCATTTATCTTAGCTCCTCTCAATCCTTTGAAGAATAGTAAGCATTTCTCAACTGGTTTAGCCATGAATTGGGATAGAGCTACAACTCGCCCTAGCAACCTTTGGATGTCTTTGATTGTCTAAAGAGATTCCATGTCCATAATAGCTCTAATCTTCTCTTGGTTAGCCTCTATCCCGTACTGAGAGACTATAAAATCCAAGAACTTGTAGGAAGTTACCCCAAAGACACATTTGATTGGGTTCAACTTCATTTGGTATATCCTGAACACATTGAATGTCTCTGCCAAATATTTAATATAGTTGTCGACAAGTACATTTTTAACGAGCATGTAGTCCTCGTATACTGCCATTTTTTTTTCGATCTATTGCTTGAATATCTTGTTCACAAGCCTCTAGTATATGGCACCAGCATTCTTTAAACTAAAGAACATCATTTTGTACTAGTAGGTTCCTTAATCGGTCATAAACAAGGTCGTTTCTTCATCTTTTGGGTTCATATAGATCTAGTTACATCCTAAATAAGTAACCATGAAACTCAATAACTAGTGACCAGACATTGAAACTACCAACTAGCCGATCCTATGAAGTGGGAACCTGTCTTTTTGACATGCTTTATTCATAGCTACGAAATTGACGCATATCCTCCATTTCCCATTACTCTTCTTTACCAGAACAATGTTAGATAGCCAATCTGTTCAATTAACCTTCTCGATGAAGCCAGTGTTGGTTAATTTTTTTGATCTCTTCTCTCTAATAGCCACAAGTTTTTCTATGGAGCAGTTTCGTCTTTTATACCTGACGGGCTTGCTCTTAAGGATGTGGCTTAGCATGTAGACAATCATCTCCATCAGAATCCTTGGTATGTCCGCCGATGTCCATGCGAAGATGTCGACGTTACTCTGTAAGAAGTTGATGAATCCTTGCTTTAGACCTTGATCTATAGAAGAAACAACTTGGACATATTTCTCTAGGTCTGTCAAATTCAAAGGGATCTGAAGTCATGACTTGTTGGGTTGAGCTAACCGAAGAGAAACCTTTATTAATTAGACCTAGAGGTAGAATTCCTTTATTAATGTTGGAGGACCCGGGCCATTAATCTATATTAAGTAACAACTTCATCCGGTGACATGGTCTCATTTAACTTCTTCGACCCTGTATTAGTTAAGAACTTCGTTTTTAAATACGGGATGGAGATGATCACTTGAATGTCGCCAGGCATAGTCAGCCTAGTATGGTGTATAGACTAAGGGGAGATCTACCAAAAAAGTTAGTTGATGAGAGGCTGTCTTAGGATACATCCTCATTGTAACTTCTAAATATATGATCCCCTTTACCTAGACCGATTCGTTATCCAGATTGTATAGCAGTCCGCCTGTGGGTTCATTTGATAATATTCTAATCCTAACTTAGTGAACGCATCAAAATAGATATTATTTCTTAAACTTTTATTATCAATAAAAACTCATTTCAACTGGTAATTATTGATTCTGTCTGAAACGAGTACAAATACAACAACAGGATCGGAATGGGTGGTGATTAAATGAGTTATATCATTGTCGCTAAAACTAATGACGTCTTTTACAACCGCTATCTTTTGCATATTGCTAAAGGAAGCTTCATCCGAATGATCTTAATTGCCACACCAGTGAGTCTGGTGGACACCATATTAATAACCTCGATCACTACTCAATTCCATGGTCACTTGGGCAACTCTTCATCATCATTGACTTTGTCTAGGGCAGCCCTAGTATTTTGCAGATATTTTTTGAGATATTCCTTTTTGGATCAGGGCCTTAATTTCCTTCTGTAGTTTTCGAAAATCTTTGGTGTTATGCCTTGGAGATCAATGGTAGAGGCAATACTCGAACTGGTCTCCTCTCTCTGAGTTTTTGACCGGTTTGAGCCACTTTAGGAAATTCTAATTTTGGATTTGCATCAGAATATTTGTCTAGGTGTCGGTAAGATACGTTAGATGTAGCGGCTTGAATTCTCGACAAGCACCTGGCTTGATTCTTTGTTGCTTTTGATAGTACTGATCGGGTGGATTGCCAATATTTCTCTTTTATAGAGTTTAACTTTTTAACCCGCTTCAAGCCATGATGATTAATTAACCAATCTTGCCGCCACCGGTCTGCCAAGAATGTTGCTCATAGCTTAGGTGTTCTAGTATTTAGTGTTGTTTGCTTCTTCTGCTACCATGTAGGCCCTGGTAATTGTTTTTGCCTCCAAGAATATTGGGGTCCTATGAAACTTGTAACTTGAGAAAGCTATCCGGATGAAGAGTAACTATGTAGAGGTTTAACTTTATTTTATCGGTGAGCTTCGAAATACCTCTAGCTTTAGCATTGAATCGGGCCAAAAAAACGCTTCAAGCTTTCGTTAGGAGCTTGCTTAATCCTGACTACTTGCCAAGGTTATGAAATGGGACAATAGCTAGTCAACTAGTTCTTGAAATGTCTTAATAAAATTTGGTTCTAACCTATAGAACTAAATCCTTATGTTTTCCTTTGAAGTTAAAGGAAAGCTTAGGCATAATGCTATATCCCTCAGATTTTGGAAGCAAGCGGGGTGCAAAAATGGTCCAAGTGATCCACTAGATCAGTACTTCTATCATACAACTCCATCATTGGCATTTTTAACTTATGGGGGAGCCTGTACCTCTTTACTTTGGAGGTAAACAGGATATGATCCAATTAGTCGTCTGGCCAATAGAGCTTACTTGGAACACTTGTTGCTATATCCTTTTAATGTGTTCCTCCATCTCAACCATGGAAGTGATCCTCTTAGTGTTGAGAAAAGTCCTCAACTCTAAATGATTGGCAGATATGCTTGGTATGTGCCTAGACGGGAGGGTTTGAGAAATACTGCTATATAACCCTTTTTCTCAGTTGGAATGGCGCCCGAAATCCTGAGTGTACCAGGGATTTCATTGCTCTGGGCTTTCCTCTCTAACTTCAAAGTTGAGACAACCATCAAGCTAGGAAAAAAATAAATCAAATTTGTGCCTCAGTGGCCACAGGAAAGTTCGACTAATAATGGCTCCCCTAGAGGCGGCATTCTTACCTTTCGACCTTCTCTTTGAAGTTAAAGTTTGTGGATGAAGGACCTTAATCCGATGGGATTGATCCTCAATTTTGTCCCAGAGAGACTTCAACATCCTCAACATATTTTGAAGTTGAGCAACCATGGCTCCAATGTCTAGAGCAGCTAGCAAGCAAGTGCTTCATTAGCTGCCTTTTTCAAAGAAGAGACCGTGAGAGGAGGCATCCTTTGTCAGCCATGCACTCTTGTGCGCACCATGATGATCAATCTATCCAAGATTGTCAATACATGGAATTTTGTGGGTGTGATTCTGTTTAAGCAGGAACGAGTTACTTAACTGCATTTCACAATAATGTCGCTAATGATGCGTATTTGGAACCTAGATTTGATTTTAAAAAATTCAGATTTGTTTCTCAAGCCGTACAATCAGGATCCTGAACACTATGACTAAAAATAAGAACTCCGAAGAATTTGAAACTTACTATCTAGAATATCCTCTAACGTTCAAATCAGTATATTTTCCAAAAAACTGGAATATGGAAGAGATAGAGGGAATTAGAGAAGAGAGATGGAGGATTTGGCTTAGAGATGAAGGATTTGGCTCCGTATAATCTCAAAAGAACAAATAAGTTGAGGACAATGCACTAATTTCCTTATTTTTTGGATTCCATCCCCTTTTCAAGGAAAATTGGCATGTATTTATTGCCATAGTTTTAATTGTCGATGGTTTCTGAAGAGGAATAACCAGCCCGGATCTAAATGGTTAGGCCAATTGGAAACCGATTAGTTCAACCGCCGTTGTGCACATTCTGATCGTAGGGTTGATTGGAGGTTGTTAATGCCTAAAGATTGAACTAATAGTGAGCAATTGATATTTGTCGATCTGGAGATCCTCACCTAGGCTAATCACAGAGTCAATGAATCGTTCGATTGGATGAACCGCTCGACAAGACATCCCAATATACCACCATTTGAGCATATAACTCAAATCGAGTTATATTTCACTTAACAACTGCCTAGTCATTTACTGAATTATGACTTATCCTGACTAGAGTTGGGTCAAGACCAAACGTTGTATTCTCTAGGCTTAAGCCTAATAGGCCAGATGTTGGTCGCTCATTTTTGGCTATCCTGGACTTATCAACCATGGGCTGATGGATTGGGCCTACCCAATTGATGCGGTACCCAACAAGTTTGATGGGTTAGATGAGAATAAATCATGCAAGAATGCTTGACTACTAATGATTGATGGGGAAAGCAAACAAAAAAGAAAAAGAGTATATATGGGCTGAAAAGTTTTCTCCACCCTCATTCTTATTCCCACTATTGGGTCCCCATATGGGGTGTTGTTAGCATTGTGATTTCTTTTGTCCAAGAGTCTCTGACTGACCTGCAGAATTGCAAGACTCAACTAGTTTCCCTACCTCGCTCTCTGGTGGCATTTCCTTCTTTCTTTTGGCAAAGGAAATGTAACACCCTAATGTTTCAATTCGGATTTGTTAGACTTTTGACCAGGAGGGATCATTAATAAGGATAATTAACAAGTTAATTATTACAGACGAGTTTAAGCTAATTTCGTATTGAGGCCAGCCATGTTGGATTCTCTGGAATATCAGAAGTGTAATTTAGTAATTTTTCACCGATAGTAAATAATTATTTTCAATACCTTAAAATATTAAACCGGACTTGCCGTGACTTTAATATGTGTTCGCGTGCATAAATAAAAGGTGGAAACTATTTAAATTAATGCATTAAATATTAAAATTGATTTATTAAATATAACTCATAGAAGTATAATACACTCATACACCTTTCTCCCAAGTCCTTCGGCTGCCCATGCATTTATGTGAAATAGTGATTAAGGCTACTTAATGCTGGAGATCTTCAGCTGATGCGTCTGGTAGAGGGGAGTGTATTTGTGGGACATGTTCACACTATAATTATGAAGGAGGATTGGATGATAATTGAGGGTATCTATTTAGTTTGGTTAGTGTGGGAGAGGGAGAGGGTCAAAGCCACTGGTACTTTTTCACTGCTGCTTTGTTAGTATTGCTGCTGCTGCTTCTGAATTGCCTTGGAAAGTCAGGCAAGGCAAGTTATTTTCTTTGCTTTTAGAAACTCTACCCTCTCGTGACTTCATCCTCTTGCAAATGTATGCCAATATATCTCCCTAGTTCTTTTCAAAATCATGGCAAAACTCTAAATATAAATAGAATATCATAATAGTTTACTCAAATCTCGTAGAAATTAGTGTTCTTCCTTATTAAATAAGAATAATGATGGTTTGAAGAAGTTTGATCCACTGTATAATTGGGTGAACAACAACGGTGTAAAGAAGATGAACAGTGATCGGGTGAGGAGGCAAATAGCTTCCAAGCCATTTTCAGCTCAACCATTCACACATTTAATTAATGCATTCATGCTCATGTAATTGCTGTTATTACTATATGACATGCTAAGTTTAATATTACATTAGCAAAATATCATTTCGATTACCCACAGTGGTAGAAATTGCCGTTATTACTGTGTTCCCTTAATTTATTTTATTATAAATATTTATATTATCTCTTATTTCGAGGAGCTATTATTATGATGGATATTTTTTATTTATAATGAATTTATGATGAGCATTTATAGTTTGAATTTTCCACGTAATCGGTTGGGGTTAGGCCTGACGATTCAGGTCAGGGTCGCCACATAAAATGTCTTTTTTTTTATTGTCACACTATTAATTCTAGCTGGCTTCTAAATCTTATGCGCGTCATTCACAATATTAGGTAGAGATATGAACTCCGTAGCCCATACATGCAATATTATTTTGAGTTGTCATGCTTTTAATCCTCACTGTTGGATATTAGGTCACAACCTTTCCAGGAAAGAAAGGCATCTTCTTTCACAGACTAAAAGACTCGGAATCAAAGACACATTGCCTTCAATAACCTCTGAAAGGAAGCAGCAGCAGCAGTATAAAAGGAACAAGCCATTTACATTTTACCATTAGGGGTCTCCAATGCTAATATTTCCTGATATCACGGCAATATCATGATATATTTTTGTATCAGCTGACATAGCCGATGTGGCCCGACAACTTACGATTTTTAAATTTTTTTTCTATTCGATACATATGATACCGATACATGTTATCCGATATATTCGATACTGATATGTCCACAACCGATACCAATACCGATATTTTTATCCATGCATTTTATAGCATTTACTATTGCAGAATTTTGAACTAAATGGTTGTTCAATACTTTCCATTTAGACTAAAATATTGAACAAGATAGTTGAACAAAACAGGCTATAGGAACTTATCTTGGACTGGCATGGCAACAAGATTACTACTATTTCTCCACACATCAAGCTTTAGATTGAAGATTAAAGCTTGAATGACAAGCATGGATCTTTGCCTGATAAATGTTCTAATGTTTTAGCACCCTCGTATTATAGTATAAAAAAACACCTCATAAAAAAGGAATCCAGGTATCAATATCACACCCATGCATATCAGTCCAACCATATTTTGTTTCGAGTCTACCGCACAACAAATGGATGAAGGAAGCTGGACTGAACCTGTCCTTGGCAAATAAATCATCAATACTTCTGTTCATATGGTAATCAAATGCCAAAAAACAATTTAGTATTCTAGGTTTGTAAAAGAACTCGTCCAAAAAGGGAAAGATCTTTTCCCTGGGGTTGAAAAATCATGATCGGGACACTAGACCCAAAGCAATGGAATTCGAGCATAGGTTTTTTGTTGCCACTTGGCAGCGGAATTACACAAACAGAAGAACATGTTGATAACAATATCAATATACCTTGCCAAATCCTTGTCATCTTTTTTCTAAATTAAAGAAAATATAACAACCTTAAGTCCTTGGAAATCAGGTCACAACCTTTCCAGGAAGGAAAGGCACCTTCTTTTACAAACTAAAAGACTCAGAATGTAAGAGACATTGCTTTCAATAAGCTCAAATAACATGAAAGAAAGCAGCAGCAGCAGCAGTATAAAAGGTAGGAATCATTTACATTTTACAGCATTTATTGTTGCAGAGTTATGAAGTGACTTGTCACTAGATAAAATTCCATTTAGACTAAAATATTGATCAAGATAGTTCAGCAAAACAGGGTATAGGAACTTGGCATTGCATGGCGATGAGAGTATTATTACGTCTCCACACATCAAGCTTTAGATTGAAGATGAAAGCTCATATGACAAGCATGTATCTTTGCCTGATAAATGCTGTAATATTTTAGCACCCTTGTATTATAGTTTAAAGTATTCAAATGTCTAAAACAGGAATTCAAAGATCAAGATCATACCCACGCATATCAGTCCGACCATATGTTGTTTTTAGGCCCACCACACCACAAAGGGATGACGGAATCCGAATTGAACCTGTCCTTGGCAAAATAAATCATAACTTGGAAATTAGGGAGGTCCATCGGAAGGATATTTGGAAAAATAAATATGACAAGTTATATCTGTTCAACCTCCACCATCTGTTCCCAATGCAGCTGAACATAGTCCAGAAGCCACAATAGCCGCTGGGCCTGATGAAGAACCACCAGTGTACCTATCTAGAGCATGTGGGTTTCTTGTTGTTCTGTGAAAAACAATGGATCGAGATTGTTTATCATCAAAATATACTAGAGGGAAAACAAAGTCAGAAATATTCATTTTGCAGGAGAACTAAAATACAGTTTCAAAGCATTAGAAATGAAAGAAAAAGTACTCAGTCAGCACATTTCTACTCTCATTTTATGCAGTAAAATATAATGACAAACTCAAAAGTAATAATTTTAACTTGCAAGCCACAGGATCTCAAAAAGGTTCTTGTTAATCACTGAAACACTCTACAGGACTTCAATGCCATCCATTAGAGTGTGTAACGTTCAAAATCACCTAAGAAACTACGTGTTTCTTACTCCTCAACAACTCAAAATACAAAATAAAGAATCTATTTTTAAGAAGAAAAATCAACTAGTGTTGATGGTCAGATCTACGTCAACCTCACCACATAAGCCCCATCCTAAGAACAAACTGAAGAACATGTTAGGTCTCTGATATGATCGAATTATCATAGAAATGGCAACCTTGTCATCTAGCTTCTAGCAACTAACATCTGGGAGCATTTGAACAGCCTAGCAATCCTATATGTGAACTTTCACTAAAAGCAACAAAATACTGGCAATCTAAACTTTGCCTGAAAAGTTCAACTTGTATTAGCAAAAACCTACCCATAGTTTGGATTATTTCCAGTTGTCCCAAGTCCCAATTCATGCATGTTTGCCTTCCCAATTAAAATTACACCACAGCTACGTAACCTTGAAACAGAAACTGCATCTTCCTTAACCGGTCGGACCTCATGGAACCAAGTTGTTGCACCTGTTAAAGAATGCCGAAGCTTAAAATACTGAAGACGAGTAAATGAAAAATAATGCTTGAAGGAATTTTACGAAAAGAGGTGGCAAAACTTTACCTCTGGATTGGTGGGGATAGCAATCTATGTCATCCTTTATCACCATAAAAATTCCATCTAATATAGATATGGGATTTCCTGTACAGTCCAAATCCTATTTAATTCATGATTCCAACTTATCCACTAAAAGCATACCCAAACATAACAAACAGAGCATAAAAGCAGTACCTTCCTCAAACCTTCGTGTAGAAAAAGAAGCTTGCTTTCTTACATCCTCAGCATCAAATGAAATTAATAGTGGACTCAATGGGTTACTTCTGTTAAATTCCTCCAAAGCTGAGATCATCTGTTCAGCAACCTATGCAATCAAAACAGGATTCTCTGTCCTCATTCCTCATCAATAAATAGAAGGCGGGGAATAAAAATGATACAACAAATAAAATAAACAAACCATGGAAGGAGTTGCAAGCCTTGCACGGTAAGCATATGCAAAATCACGGATCTTCCAATACCGGAATGACGTTGTTGAATCATCATTCCAGTAGATAGCAGGATCATAATGTGGAAGACACTTCAAGGCCGCTGCCACGCGGTCTTCAGGTTTTCCAGCTTCCTCCACAACAATGGCACCAAGCTCGGGTTCTAATTGCATAATGAAGGGGGATAATAATAAAGTCTTTAACTATATGTCAGCTATTGGAATATGTTGCATTGTATCAAGTGGGATGGAGGAAAATAATTTATATCGTTAGTGCCACATACAGGTGGTGCTCGTTGATGTTGTTACTGTTGCTTTTGCTATTGCTATCTAAACCAAAAACCTAGTCACATACAAATCTTACCTAAAAGTCCAAACCAAAATCAGCCTTATTTCACTGTTCTTAAACCATTCATCACTGTTGAGGAACGTTCATCAGAGTCAATGTCATTCTCAGAAGTCACAGCATTACTGTGCAATACTAAAGCCCTTGTTTTATTCTATTTGACCTAGTTCTTCCTAATGCATCAATGCACAGACTCTCCCCAATCCAAGAACCTGATTTCACCCCCAAATATTTCAATCTAAATGAATTTTCTGTCATCTTCACTTTTCCCTAGGAATTTGTGGTCCTCGTGGTTAAATTGAATAAAAAAATTACCACAACCATTCTCAAAATTTCCAATTCAACAGCTTCAATCATTCAAAATTCCTTTTACTTGCAATTACGGAATGCTATGCTTTTTTTCTCATTACAGAAACCTCACTGCATAGAGACGGATTTGATCTTTCTTATTTTGTGATTAGAAATATATATTGTTGTAGGTAGTTCCTGCAATACCAATCGAACATCAAGAGAGGGGATCTCACGTTTGGAATTCAAGAACTAGACTGATGCTCTGAATTAACTGAAGGCAGCTCCCGGAAAAAAGGGAGGAAATAGGATGACATTAGTTTTTTGAGGGGAACTGACATGACCAGATTATATAGCAGAGATTAGAGTGGAAAAATGAACCTTGAGGAGGAAACTCGGGTTTAAACATGGGCGGCTCTGGAATGTAAGTATTCCTCAACATCTGTAGAAATGATAAACAAGATGTAATTTACTGTACTACATCTACCAATACAAGCACCTGCATATGTAAGAACGAAAAACAATACGCAAGAAAGAAATATGAACACATAGCTATAAACAGACCTCAACCATTCTATTCTTCTTTCTCAAGTAGGAAACAATTAAAGAACCGATAATCGGAGCTTCAAGTACTCGAGTAGAAATCTGCAATCCCAATCCAGTGAAATGTGGAGCTGCAAGCACAAAGCAATTTGGAATATGTAAGAACTTATATATAGAATTTTGATTAGGCTCTTAGGAACAGTCTAACGACATACACATGGTAAAATTATAATTATTAATACGGGCCTTTTTGAGAGCCAGGAAGTCTACTTGACCTTGTGCAGCATTTTGAAGGATGAACCGCTACCAAAGTAAAAATTGAAAGTGGCTGTTGGGTTTTGAACCTTCTTGTTTAACCCAATAAAGAAATAAATTCATAATATACAATGAATAATAACAATTACAAATAATAATATATAAATTTTATGTAAAAAATATCTTTAATAATAAAAAAAAAATCACGGGACTATAAGTCTAAAAATATTCATTGTGTGTAGTAAGTTTCAATTATAAAAACCTCCAATATATATAAGGGCACAACACTTTACAATAACAATAAACCCAAATAATAAAAAATATAAAACGAAAAAGAAGAAAAATAACCGATAAAATATCTTTCACAATAATGAGAATAGCATAACCAAGGTCGATGGAGAATGAAATACCATTTGGGATTCAAATAGATAAGCAAATCTTCATCTTCTATCTTTTCTCTTAATTTTTCTTCATTTTTTCACTGTGCTGGCGCTCAAAAACTCAAAGCAACCATAATTAATATCTAAAATTGTGTTAGGTTGATTTTATATTAGGAATGATGCATGAGCGTCCGCCATGCGCAAGCCTATGATACAAATGGCGCACAAACGCCCATTGAGCACTCCTCAACCATGACCTTTCTAGACAAAATACGCATGGGCATCCTTTGGGCATCTTTATTATAGTCAAACTACGTATCTGCTTGATTTATGCGTATGTTATGCACCACTCATAATTTCGTCGATAAGACTCGTCCAGCATCAGACATACAACTGAACAATTTACCAAATGGATGTGGAGGCTCGTAAAAAAGTGGCTCAAAACCCAACTGTTGGATCAGCTGGGACACCAGATAAATTTGTTATTTTACCAGCGAAAAAAGAAAAACTTGTTCAGAGCTTCAGTAAAGTACTTTTTTATTTCATATTTATTGCATCTCATATTTATGTCATGTGAATTAATGTAATGGTTGCAGCAGAGTGTATACGAATACAAACAGACTTGACCTTGGATCTGGTCATGATCGTATCTGACGGCCGTCAAGTCGACTTCCGAAGCCGGCAGCATCACTTTCTTCTTTCCCATCCCTATCAACCATCACCTCCGATAAGACACACTCGTTCGCGTTTTAGGAAAGAAATTGCACCATAACAACAATTTAAAAAAAAAAAAACAAGAATCGGAGAAAATCAAAACAGTAGAAATCTATACCTTAATATCAACTAAAAAGTTACACACTGCCGATTATTGAAGCAGAAGAGAAACGGAGGGAAGGAGAAGAGTCGATTTCTCCGATGAAATTTAGCAGTACAGATCTCCGCCGAAGAAGCTCATTGATTAAAACTCCTACCTGCATTTCAATTGAATAGTGGAAGAGGAGCCTGAAGTTTTAGGTGCGGCACGCTGGTAGTAAGTCAGCTAACGATGTCGCTTTTGAGAAGAATTCAATTCTCATCACGTGTTGCCCTTTCCGGACAATAGTTGACTCTCTTGCTCAAAATTCATAAAATAAATAAAAATAAAAATATAATTTTTTAATAGTCTATCAATAGTTCATCTATAAATTTTATTTTTTAAAAAATACTTATTTATTATAAATACAAATTTTATAAAAATATTTATAAAACAAAAAATAAAAAATATATACAATATGTTTTTTCTTTATTTTGTATTTGATTTATTAAAAAGAGCTCTAGAAAAAAATTAATTCGTTACCAGGCGCAAGATATCCAAGCTCACAAGGCCGCATATTTTTTTGGGTAATATGGGCCTGAATTTGGGCTAGATTGAGATCCCAGCCCAGCTTTAATAAGGCCAAACATTCTGATCCACAATGGTCAATTGCCACCGCATTCACTGGACACGCGATTCAATTCCACCCTATCTTAAAAATTTATTAAAAATCTTATTTCAAAGTCCCAGACAGCCCATACTCTATGTAAAATGATAATATATTACTATGTCAATAACATATTATGTATCTATTATTTGATTTTTTAAGTACAGTTAACGTTTTAGGCTTTTTTTATGCTGTATGCAAATTATAATATAATATAATATAATAAATATTTAATTCAAGTAGGGATAATTTATATCTACTAAAAATTGAAAAATCAAAATGATGAAATAGTTCTAAATTTGGGTTAATATTTAAAAAAATTATAAATAGCAATGTATGGATTTTTTTTACCTAATTACTACTTATACTTTGTCTTAAGTTCATATTTATTTGAGGTGAAGGGACTAAATTTCAAATTTCTTAATTTTTTTTTTTGTTGTAACTTCACAATTTGTTTATATGAACATAAATTTAATTTTACAGATGTGGAGATTTTTATTCTATTATTGTAAACATAATATTAAGAAGTATATGTGATAAATTTTAAATGAGAAAAAATCCTCACATTATTAGTTTTGGCAAAATATTGAACAAAAGTAGGCTATTTTTGTCAAAAATATTGATCAATAAAGATGATGCACTTCTCGTATTTATATTGCGATATGAATTAGAGAGTCGAATAAATTTTTTGACTAATTCAAAAAATTATAGGTCTGATTTGTAAGTAAATTATGTGGCTAAAATAACCACTAAAGCGAAATATTAAATTGACTTTTATACCTCTCGCCATTTACGTGCTCTGTTTTCGAACGTAAAATTCAGACCGGTTTTGAGCTTCTGGACACTCTTTCACTCTTTTAGATGGTGTAATACTTGAGTTGGGTGTCAAAGATAAAGCTAGAATGTTCAATTTATAGGCGAAATCCATTATTCACCTTAATCGTGCGTTTTGAACTCAAACCGGCCGAGAATTAATAATTGAGTTAATGGAAGAGTTATCATCACTAAATGGACCACTAATACTTCACCAATTAACTGAGTTAAACGGTAGATGGTGGTAAATTGATCGAGGAAGACGAACCGAAATAAAACCTGTCTGCGGCTCTAATCTGGCTCGAAGCAGCCATTCGGCTTGGCGGCTCGAAAACGACTCGTGGGCTGATGGGCTGGACTCGGTAATGGGCTGGACTCCTATATTCTCCCACTTGGTCCATGATTTATTTGATGTGATAACCAAACTCATCAATTCTCAAACTTAAGAAATAAATATAAGAATCATGGCGATAAGTCCTCTAATAATAAGTAATATCTTCTATGTATTACAATATATTACATTTCTCAAGTCAATTTGTATCCGATAACTTTACTTTATGAATAAACCTTATGTTTATTCTTTGTCGAACAATTAATGATATTCTCAAATCAATCAATGTGTACATAATTTTGAGAAATATCATAATAAATAAATAGGAATTTTTAATATCATTGTCCATACAATGAAAATTACAACATGAAATTCATTCCCATTTCAGTTATAAGATCCTTGAACCTCAATGGTGGTATGCCTTTCGTCAAAAGATCAGCGATCATCAATTCAGTGCTGATATGCTCAATAGCAATTTCTTTTCCATTAATGTGCTAATTTATGACTAAAAACTGAATGTCGATGTGTTTACTTTGACTACTACTTTTATTATTTTTAACCAGAAAAATAGCAGCTGAATTATCGCAAAATTTCTTCAATGGTCTTGAGATGGAATCAACCATTCTAAGCCTAGACATGAAATTTCTCATCCATATACCATACTTTGTAGCCTCGAAACAAGCAACGAATTCGACCTCCATAGTGGAAGTAACAATCAAAGTTTGCTTTGGACTCTGTCAGGATACAACTCCACTGGCAAATAAAAATATGTAACCGGATGTTGATTTACGTGAATCAACACATCCAACGAAGTCTGAATCGGAGTACCCCAATACTTCTAAATTGTCAGTCCGTGTATATGTAAGCATGTAGTCTTTAGTACTTTGAAGATACATCATGACTTTTTTGACAGCTTTCCAGTATTCGATACTTGGATTACTCTAAAATCTTCCCAACATTTCAACTGCAAATGCTATGTCAGGTCTTGTACATACCTGAGTATACATCAAACTTCCAACAACGGAAGTATACAGAATGTTTTTGATTTGTTCCCGTTCCAAATTATTTTTCGGGCATTGGCTCATATTGAGCCTATTACCCTTCACAATGGGTGCTACACTTGGTGAATAATCTTTCATCTGAAATCTCTGTAAAACTTTATTGATGTAGGTCTTTTGAGACAAACCCAGAACACAACGCGATCTATCTCGATGTATCTTGATACCAATGACATAAGATGCATTACCTATATCTTTCATTTCAAATTTATCAGAGAGAAATTATTTCACCTCATACAACAATCATTTATCATTAGATGCAAGTAAAATATCATCCACATATAAGACAAGGAAATAAATATTACTCCCACTGACCTTCTGGTATATATATTGATTCAAAATATTCTCTTTAAAACCAAATGAAGAGATAATTTTATCAAATTTTAAATACGACTGACGGGATACTTGTTTCAATCCATATATGGACTTCTTTAATTTATATACCAATTGCTCACCATCACTAGAGGAGAATCTTTCTGGTTATTTCATATAACCTCTTCCTCTAGATCACCATTTAAAAATGCTATTTTCACATCCATTTGTTATAATTTCATATTAAAATAAGCAACCAATACCAAAATTATACAAAGAGAGTCCTTTTTAGATACAAAAAAAGTCTCATTGTAATCAATTTCTTCCTTTTGAGTATATCCTTTAGCAACGAGTCTTGCCTAATATCTTTCGATATTACCTAATGAGTTTTTCATTATTTTAAAGACTCATTTACATCTTATGGCTTTCGCCCCTTTAGACAATTCAACAAGATTTCAAACTCCATTGCTACTCATAGAACTCATCTCTTCTTTCATGGCATTGTACTATAATTGTGATTCATTACAACTCATAGCTTGTGAAAACGTTTCAGGATCATTTTCAGTTTCCACATTGTAGTCAGACTCTTTCAGATATACAATATAATCACTAGAGATTGTTGACTTTCTCATTCTAGAAGACCTTCTCAATGTTGTATTATCATCCTCAACAGGAGTATGTTGTATAACTATTTCAGACAAATCTTGAATTTTATGGTCAACTGAAATAGAATCAGCATTTTGTGGAATGATATTGATTGGTTGTTCAACACCAGATTGATCTTGAGGAGTGTTGTGTACAACAATCAACCTATCATCTGAAGTGAAACGTTGAAAAACTAAATAATCAATTCTTGATCGTTTTCTCCCACTCATTAAGTCATTCTCAAAAAATTTTACATTTTTTGATTTCATAATCCTAATGGTATGAGATGGATAGTAAAATCTGTATCCCTTAGACTGTTCAGCATATCCAATGAAATGCTCACTTATAGTCCTTGGATCTAACTTCTTCTCTTGTGAGTTATAAACTCTTACTTCGGATGGACATCCCCATACGCGTACATATTACAAACTCGATTTTTAAACTTTTCATAACTCAAAAAGGGTTTTTGGAACAGTTTTTGTTGGAACTTGGTTTAATATATACACCGCCGTTTTAAGAGCTTCATTCTACAAGGTTTTGGGAAGTTCAGAGTTACTAATCATACTCCTCACCATGTCCAATAATATTCAATTTTTTCTTTTTACTACACCATTTTGGTCCGAAGAACCAGACATAGTGTATTGGGCAACAATCTCATGTCCTTGAAGAAACCTTATAAATGGATCAGACATTTGTCCATCTTCAGTATATCTACCATAATACTCTTCACATCTATCTGATCTCACAATTTTGATATGTTTTTCAGATTGCTTCTCTACTTCTATTTTAAACAATTTAAAAGCATCCAAAACTTCATATTTATTATGAAGTAAGTAGAGATACATATATTATGAGAAGTCATCAATAAAGGTGATGAAATATTTTAGGCCATGTGAGTCTATATCAGGATTACAAATGTCAGTATGTATGATCTCTAATATGTCTGAACTCCTCTTGGTATTTTTCTTAATCTTGTTGGTCTGCTTTTCTTTAATACAGTCTACACAAGTTTTAAAATCAGTAAAATTTAGAGTACTAAGTACTTCATCATTTACCAATCTTTTGATTCTATAAATGGAGATATGACCTAATCTCCTATGCCATAACATAGAGAAATATTTATTCATAACACATCGTTTTATTTCAGTATTAGCATTCATAGTATTGAAAGAGGTATTATTTTATAAATTTAAACAATAAAGACCATCAGACAGTATATAATTTCTAACAATATCAGACTTATAATATAAACTGAAAAATAAGTCTGAAAATGTAATGGAATATCCATAAGGCACAAGTCTTGAAACAGAAATTAAATTTCTAGAGAAATTTAAAATGTAAAAGATCTTTTCCAGTGTCAAAATAAAATCACTACTCAAAACTAAATTGCATGTGCCAATAGCCTCCATAGTGAACTCATCTTATTTTCGAAGAATATGTATTCTTCACTGCCCACTGGTTTCCTTAGGTTTTGCAAGCCCTGTAAAGAATTTGAAATATGGATTGTAGATTCAGAGTCAATCTACCATATTAGATTTATAATATACAAAAGAGAATGGATTACCTTTCTTTTCAAGCCAATTCTGATATTTGATACAGTTATTCTTGATGTGTCCCTTCTTTTTACAGAAGAAGCACTTAGATTCCTTCTTGATATCAGATTGGGGAGGTACTTTACCTTTTTCCTTTGTTTTGGCCTGCGTCTTGAACCTTCCTTTCTTAAGCATGTAGACGCTCTCACTTTACTCCATCATGAGCATTAATTCCTCTTGAACACACATGGTCATGAGTTCATTGATTGACCATTTATCCTTATGTGTATTATAAAAGATTTTAAAAGACCCATATTGTGGTGGAAGCGAATTCAATATATAGTGCACAATAAAAGGTTAAGACATTTCACCTCTTGATTTTTCAGCTGAGCTGCAACATCCCTCATTTACATTATGTGCTCACGCACATCATTAATACCGGTGAGCCTAATAGATGAAAACTTCATTATTAGGTACTAGCAAGTGCTTTATCTGAAATCACAAATTGCTCATTTATAGCCTTCAGTAAATCTTATACTTTATTATGCTGGTCGATAAAATCACGAATACCAGTAGAAATTTTTGTCTTTATGAACATTAAATTGAGGCAATTAAATCACTTCCAGCGTTCATAAAGAGTTAGCTCGTCCGGAGTGCTGGTAAGGGTAAGAGCAGGTGGTTCGCCTTTTCGGATAGCATAATCGATATCCAGCCACCCTAAATGAAAAAGAATTCTCTCCTTCCATACTTTATAGTTATCGCCTTTAAGTTCAAAAATTTCACATCTAATGTCGAAAAGATTAACAGATTAAATAGCTGTATAAAAATAAATACATGCTTAACATCTAACAAATGAGGCTAATAAATTACAGAATTATGTTTTACCAATGTAAATTATACATCATGAATCAATAGATAAACAAATTACCTGTGGGCAAAATTTTAATTTCACTAAATTTATGTCCAATTTTATGATAAAACTATTAAATTATATTCCATTCTTAATCCCTGTAGGCCAATTAAGAAAAATAATTTGACATTTTATCCTTATTGATTAATTTAATATAATAAAATTTTCTGTGGGATAAATTTTATTATATCAAAATAATTATCCACAATTAATGTCTTTATTCCACACGTTACTATAAAAAAATAATTTTATTAATTAAGGATGTTGTGGCCAATTCCTAATTAATTAAATTATTTTAATCACTAGATATTATATACACATATATAATTATATTTTGGATATTATATTTTATTCTTTATATATAATAATATAATTACATATATATATATATATATAAATATATACGTATATATATAATATATATATAGACAGTATAAATGTATAAGATACATTTATGTGCGAAAAAGAATGCAAGGCGCTCGGCAGCGCAGCGGCAGAAGCCGCTCTTCCTCCCCCGCATCCCGAGTTTGAATTCCGGCCGCGTTCGATTTTAATTTTCGTATTGCTACAGTAACGGGCCAGGAGCTCTGGGCCACGGTCGAAATGGTATTGGGCCGAGAACGCAATCGGCCCAAAAAACCGATATATTTTTTTTTAATTAAAAACACTGTAGCAGAACGACGTCGTTTAAAAACTGAATACGTTCCTTCGAAACGACGTCGTTCAGGAAACTCAAAACCGAAGCCAAAACGACGACGTTTAAATCTGTAGAAACAGAAAACGACGCCGTTCAAGTTGTCTTCTTCCTTCGTCGGTTTCACCTGAACCCGACAATGACCGATTTGACCCGAATCACAGACCAGATTGAAACAGCACTATATGAACATAAAAAATGATGAAAGATATATGAAAATTTCGAAAATTTAATTTCTCATTGATTTTCAGTGCTCGTTTGAACCGAATCTTAAGAAAAACGAAGACTTTAGGTTTTTTAAAATTTTGAAAAAATTTAAAAATATACAGAACAGCAAAAGCAGAGGCGATGCCTCTCTCTGATACCAAATGTAAGTCAATTATGTGGCTAAAACAACCACTAAAGCGGAATATTGAATCGACTTTTATACCTCCCGCAATTTACGTGCTTTGTTTTCAAACGTAAAATTCGAACCGGTTTCGAGCTTCTGGACACTCCTTCACTCCTTTAGATGGTGTAATGCTTGAATTGGGTGCCAGGGACAAAGCCAGAAGGTTTAATTTATAGGTGAAACCATCATTCACCTCAACCGTGCGTTTCGAACTCAAACCGGCCGAGAATTGATAATTAAGTTAATGGGAAAGCTATCATCACTAAATGGACCACTAATATTTCAGAAATTAACTAAGTTAAACGGTAGATGGTGATAAATTGATCGAGGAAGACGAACCGAAACAAAACCTGTCTGCGGCTCCAATCCGGCTCGAAGCAGCCATTCGGCTTGGCTTGGCTCGGCTTGGCTTGGCTCGACTTGGCAGCTCGAAAACGGCCCGTGGGTTGATGGGCTGGACTCGGTAATGGGCTGAAGCCTATATGATTTTCGTAATTAGAAATTCTGACCCTACATACCATCACAATTTAACAAGAGATTAAACATAAACGGAGCTTACTATTCGATATATTGTCTAATACTTAAATAAAAATTTTTTTATTTTAAAATTTAAAAGTTATAAGAAGAAAATAAGTAGGAGGAATAATGAAAATGAAGGGGATGAGTGTGCTATTTTTATGGACTCTGAGTATAGAGGTCTACTTTTGGGTGTGCTCTTTACTAACATTTTGAGCACTCTAAGCTTGACTTGACTGATCTCCTTTTTAATTGATAGATCTGTATTTATAGTTAAGATTTTAACCGATCATTCAGTCCAAAATTATTATTTATTTTGAATATATTATATTATATTTAATGTCAATCATTACTCTTGATATGTAATTATCATTTAGATTGATTCTGCAACAGTTCGATCATTAATAATTGATCTTTAGTTAGCCATTATTGGGTCAATTTGTCCATGCATGTATTGTAATTTTTCAATTGGCTGTAACTATATGTTAAGGATAAATGCCTCATTTATTATTCTCTGAAGCTGTTATTTATTTCGGTCATATGTAATTTTCTTTGTTTAGTTATTCGCAGGGTTAGCACGATTTCATGAGTCTATGTTTGGATCATCGGTGTTTGGATCCCGTTTTTAATATGGCTTGGATTGATCATATCTGGACTGTACCAAATAAAAGATAATCTAATATCATAAATATAATAAAATTTTTTAATATTAGAATAGAAATAAAAATAACTAAAAATATAAATTTTATTATTTAAATATTTTTTCCGAGCTTATAGTTATATGGGATATATTCTATGCTTTCTTTTTTTTTTTTCAATTTTTTATTCCTTTTGTTCATAGACAAACTTTCGGCTAATAAATATACAAAACCTTTAACTCATTTACGATTTTTTAAGTCTCAATTAACTTTATATATATAAAAATTAATTATAAGTAAATTTTAGATAATATATCTAGTAAGTCCCTTTCTTACAGGAGTAAGTGTTAATTTTTGATTTCTCTACAACAGCATAGGATCGAGGGAGGTTTTATCGAGCTAAAAGTACTTGTTTTTTTTAATTTTAATTATCTATTTTTAAATTAATAATTATAATTTAATTATTTTAAAATAAATAATCTTAACATATTTTTATTTTTTAAAATTAATTAAATTATAATTATTTATTTAAAAATAAATAATTATAATATAAAATAAGAATTTTTATTTTTATAGAAGACAAACGTCTCCTAGGGGTTCACTTTTGACTTACGACTAAAGCAATATAAAGTAAGCTAGTGATGATTCTTTCTGTTTTTTTTTTTTTTTTTTTTTTTTGGTTCTCGAAAATTTGAAAAGAATAAAAAAAATATTTTCTTTTTTTTTTTTAAGAAAATAAAAATTATAAGTACTTATATTTTTAAGAAAATTACTTATATAACTAATTATATATCCAATCATATCAAAATTATAAAAAAAAATTATAAATTCTACCCTATCTTAATTTCTACTCTCATCATATTAAAATAATAATTTTTATATAATTAAATATTATTCTAAAGTTAATTAAAGTAACACGTTGGTCATACAGAACCCACCAATACGAAATACCAACTGCGGATTGCCTTTATTCCAAAGCAAAGGATCATTAAAGAATGGAATAAAATATTAATTTCATTTTCATATTTTTAGAACCACAACGTTTTTTATTTTAATATTATAATAAATACAATAACGTTTTTTTTTCTGAATAATGTAAATTTAATATCATTATAAATTAATACTTAAATATAAAAAATAAAAAAATTACTTTAAATATTATTTATTTATTTATCAATCTATTATTATACAAAAAATAAAATATGATATAAAGCTTTCTAGAATTTTCTCAATTTGGGGAATAATTAGGTTCCTTCCTTTCCTTAGCCGCTTTCTTCAATATATAAACGGCGGAGAGGCTCTTCTCAGTGCCCAACTTCTACTTCTTTCGACCGAGTTGCCGAGTTGAACGACTCACCTGGGAAAAGAGATGAACGATCCCAAGTACGGTTACCCATATCCGGCTCAAGGTAACTAACTAATATTTTTATTTACTGTAAATTTAAATTTTAATTTCCAGAGATTATTATTATTATTATTATATATAATTTTTGTGAAAATTAATATGCATGCATGAATTTGATAAGGATACTATCAAGGGCCGCCGGTGATGGCGCCGCCGCAGTACGCCGCCCAGCCACCGCCTCAGAGGGACAGAAGTTTCTTGGAAGGATGGTATGTCGTTTTGCATCTAATTCTCTCACTCAAAGTCGTTAAATTTAAAATTAAATTAAATTAAATTAAATAATATTTTTTTAATTAAAAATTTAAAAATATTGAGTTTAATATTTAATAAATAAAATCTAATAATCTTATTAAAATACGTAGGATTGAAATATCCTATAAAACACTCACTTAATTATTTTATCAATATTAAAAACTTCATATAAAAATAAATAAATAGATATATGTTAAACTATTTAATTATATCTCAAAAAATGTTAAAAAATTACCAAAATATTTTTCATAAATAAAATTATTTTTTAAAAAAATTTTTAAAACAAATATATACATATATTATAGTTATTGATGTTATATTAGATTTATGTGTGTGATTAATTGTTCTTTGTTTTGAAGTGCAGCCTTGCAGCTTTGTGTTGCTGTTGTCTGCTGGACGAGTGCTGCTGCGACCCTTCGATTATCTTCATGACTTAAAAGCTAAAAATGCTGTCCTTTTATAAATTCAAATGACAAATAAATTTGAGCAGATTATATTAAATACAAAACTTTATTATTATTATTTGTTATATATATTTGATAGGGTCGATAGATGTTCAAGCACTCCTATTTCTCGTACCTTTTTTATTTATTTTTTTTTCTAAATTTTGATCAATATTTTTTAAAAATTTTTAAATTTAAATCTGTTAGAATAATAAAAAATAAACTTAAGAAAAAAAAAAATATATATATATATATATATATATATATATGGTGAATATGATGAGTTTGTATAACAAAATTTATAAAATAGTTATTAAATTTTTTTATTAATTATTATGTTAGATAATCAAACAAGATATATAAAAAAAAGAGTCACCTAAAATAAAAATATTAATATAAATAAGTGAAATTATGTTAGAAGATAATTGCACTAGTAGAAAGATAAAATACGTGAATGATTTTTAAGCAGAAATTATGGTAATATTTCATATGGTTGCTGTAATATAATTTCCAGATCAAATAACATCATATATAAACATAAATAAAAATAAATAAATAAATAAATAAATAATATATATAAATTGGATTACTAGACTATATTAAAATTTTACATAAGTTGCCCTTGGTTATGTTATAATAATTTTTAACATTATCTTATAATAATTTATTGTTTATTTGTGTTACATTGGTTATGTTATCTTAGAATGTGTTTGATATATTATTATTGTCATAATTGTATTAGTATTATTATTTATTACCTTAATTTCTATTTATGAAAAATAAATCTAAATAAATGAATTTAGACTAAGGAGTTTATACTATGGATTTTATTGACCATCTGAACTAAATTAATCTATAATATTGACAATTTAAATATTTATTTTAACTGATAATTTGATTTGAAATGATAAAAATTCAAACTATAATATATAATTTTAGTTGAATATTATTTTCTAATATGTACAAATTCATGTATATTTAGCCATATCAGATATAGCTTTTGCATGCCTTATGTTACATATAGAAAATACGTCACTATAACATATTGAGATAATTTGACAATATTTTATCCCTTTTTGGTGGGGGAATTGCTCCTACACCCTAATGGCCCCCATGTTACATAAAAAAAGATAGAAAAAAATATATTAATATAATGTTTGTTTTTAATTTTTTTATAATATAAATATTTAATTTTTAAATATTTAAAAAATAATAAAAGAGGTTATGTAGTATTTTTTTTTTTTTTTTGAAAACTAAAATGAGAGTCATTGGATTATCTTAGATCTAACTGTCTTATATGCACACGGACTCCTACATATATATGTATAGTAACCCTCCTCAATAAATACTTAGGTATTTCATTATTCTTCGACTTTATCAAACATGGCTTTCACACAAAGTGATTCTCGTGCCATCCCGTTCATGCGTAGCGTTTGACATATGCTTGAGTGCTAAATTGCTCGTGAGCTATTTGTGATCGACAGGGAAAGATTGTTTGAGCAGTGAACTAATCAAGCACTAGAGCTACATGAGACTCGTCACACAATGGCCACTTTAGGAATGGCCAAGCAATATGGCAATTTTATTCACTGTATACTCATTTACATAACTATAATAACTTATCTTATATATTCTTCTAACATGTAACACATTTAGAACGGTTCTAGATGAGCAAATAGGCAGGCAACTTTTGGAATGGTGAAAACCACCATTTTGGTGATGATTTGATCATTGAGCGATCAATTATCACAATCTGAAAATCACAAGCATTTAATCTTAAGTATGGCAGCCTTTTGAGTTCGGTTGTTAAAATTTAGCATTGATGGATGAGGTAGTAAAAAAAAAATATTCACATGGAGAACTCCAAAAAACCTACTTCTGGTCTCGGTATTTAGATCTGAATAGTTATTTATTCAATCATAAGTTAGATATTAGCCAATATAATACTTTTGATTCATTAATTTATAAGTCAACTCTTTACACACACCGAAGCGTGCGGGAGAACACACACACATATAAGCTAAACAATTAAAACATGACCCTTTTTCTTTATCAATAAAATATGTATTGTTGGATCCTAATGAAGTAAACCCGTAATAGCTGATCCAAGAAGAAAATATGCAAGATTCAAATGGAGAAAATAGACAACACTGATAAAAGAAAATTAAGGACCCGACACCCAACAAAACCAACTGCCACGTCGCCACTAGGTTTAGGGCTGTTGCTGCTGCTAGACCCATGCCTCCACTGCAGTCAGATGGCACCTTACTATTTGTCTGGACCCAGACTAGGCTTATGTTGAGGTAGATTGCATCAGACTACCACCACGAACACACAACGAAAGGAAAGAGGAATAAGGAAGAAGAATAGAATATCAGAATTTTAAGTGGAAAACCTTATCTGAAATAATGAAAAAATCACAGGACGCTTAGTCCACAAAATAAAATTCACCATATGAGATTGGTTACAGAAATCGCATGGCTACTCAAGCCCTTGAGGCAAAAAATAAAGAACAGAGTATGAGAATATAAAGATCTTTACATTTTATTTTTCATTCACTGCTCTCTCTTTTTGATTATCTTTCTCTCCTCCTTTTTTTGTTCACACACACCCCATTTTCTAAGTTTTATATATATACATGATCAGGTAAAACGAATAGCCACCTACTCTGCACAATAGGTTGCGTGTACAGCTCCTAAAGCCTGCAGTAGTCGGCACACGCCCGATTCTGTAGAAGATGGCGCATGCATGCTCTGCAAGTTGGCTGGTCGTCTTCCTAGGAATGACGTCTTCTAACTACCCAATCAAGAAATATGCTTTGCAAAAGAGAGTTGTTCAGCATCCTATTCTCAGCTGGTCAATTTTTACATTGATCGTCTTCTTCCCTAAACCAGTCAAAGTCTCATTGACCCGCTAGCCGTCCTTCTGAAGTCCTTGGGCTCAATACTGCACAAGTCTGCAGACGCTAATCACACAAATCCACGAACCTTGGCATGTCAACAAGCATGTTGATCGGAATGCATACTTGGTCGGTCAACAAGTTGACAAATTATTTTTGCCCGACCAGTGCTTCCGGACAATAAATGTTGACAATAATTTCTTGTTCCTAATCTATGCAGAGTCCACGGACACTCACCGCACGAGTCCGTGGACCTTAGTCACACACAAGGTTCTCGTACTGCATCCAAATCCTCGAACCATCAAAACTTTCACACGAGAGTGACCTCAGCAAACTTTTCCTCACGATCATGGGGAATCAAAATCCGTTAGCCTAGCCAAATTGTAGCAAGTCTCAATCTTTCTTTTTGG
The DNA here is from genome assembly GCA_033239525.1 of Nepenthes gracilis. NCBI lineage: Eukaryota > Viridiplantae > Streptophyta > Magnoliopsida > Caryophyllales > Nepenthaceae > Nepenthes > Nepenthes gracilis. The sequence goes on along the minus strand of BSYO01000016.1, from coordinate 12,964,123 downwards.
CAAAATCTTTGTCATCATGTTCGTGCTATTCTCTTCGGTCTTGACCTTCTCAATGATAGCAAACTTGCTTCAATAATATCTCTCATCCAATAGTATCGAATATTAATATGTTTTGATTTAGAGTGGAATGAGAAGTTCTGGCAAAGATGTAGGACACTCTGACTATTACAAAATAGCTCATACTTTTTCTGTCTGAGGCCTAATTCTTGGATGAATTTCTTCATCCACAATATTTTCTTGTAAGTTACTGTCATTGCTATGTACTCGGCTTCAATAGTAGAAAGAGCAACACACTTCTACAGTTTAGATTGTCAGGAGATTGCCCATTCGGCAAACTTGACCAAATACACTGAAGTGTATTTTCGAGAGTCAATATCTCCAATCATATCAGCTTCCGAGTATCTCACCAATTGAGACTTATCACTTCTAAGATACAGGCACATTTTGGAAGTTACTCAGATATATCTAATTATTCATTTGACCGCAGACCAATACTCCCTTCCTAGGTTTGACAAAAATCAACTGACTGTGCAACTGCGTGTGCTATATCCAGCCTTATACATACCAAGACGTACATCAGGCTTTGTATGGCTGAGGAGTAGGGTACGCTTCTTATGTATGCTCTCTCAGCATCCGAGGACGAACTCTGGCGACTACTTAATTTGTGGTGGCTCACCAACGGAGTGCTCACAGGATTGAATTTATCCATATTAAAACGTTGGAGCACATTCTCAATGTAACTTTCTTAGAATAGCTATAGTCTTCATACCTCTTGGTTGTGAATTATTCTAACGCCAAGAATTTGTTTTGCCGATCTCGGGTCCTTCATAGCAAATGACTACCCAAGTTGCTATTTCAGCATTTTTATCTGAGCGCTATTGCATCCAACAATTAACATGTCATCCACGTAAATGAGAAGGATAACAAAAATGTCCTTGAAAAATCTCTGTATAAATGCACAATGGTCACAAGTAGTCTTTCGATACCCTTGATAGACCAAGATAGATTCAAACTTTTTGTATCCTATCTTAGAGCCTGTTTTAGTCCGTATAGGCTCTTCCTTAGACGATATACAAGCCGTTCCTTCCCCTTAACCTTAAAATCTCCTTATTGTTCCTTGTAAATTTTTTTTTCAAAATTACCATGAAAAAATACCGTTCGGATATCTAGCTGCTCCACCTATAAGTTCAGAGTAGTAGTCAAACCAGGCACCACCCTTATTGAAGACATTTTTATAATTCGGGCAAATATTTCATTGAAATCAACCCCTTCCTGTTGATTGAATCCTTTTACCACCAGCCTAGCCTTGTACCTTAGCTACGCAGTGTTTTCATCAGTTTTCAAATGTTTGATCCATTTATTCTTTATGACTCTCTTCTCCGTAGGCAGTTTAGTCAAATCAAATGTGTAATTTTTATAAAGATAGCTTATTTCATCTTCTATGGCTTTCAGACATTTTGCTTTATTCTTATCCTTTATGACTTGTTCAAAAGTTTCAGACTCTCCAACATCTGTGAGCAGGACATACTCGCTGAATGACAGGTGAACAGATGGCCGTCTGTTTCTCAAGGATCGTCAGACAGGAACCTCCTCGATCGGTTGAGGAGTGACTTTATCCTGATCCTCATCAGGCACCATAAATGCCGCATTATTGTTCTCAGCTACTCCTGGCCCATTGTCCGTCTGGCCAGCATCAACTTTATTTGTCTTACCAGTGTCCTCAATGTTTCATTTTCTGCAAAGGTAACATCCTTTGATCGGACAAATTTTTTCTCAATCGGGTCATAGAACCTATATCCCTATTCATCTTCTCCATAGCCGAGAAAGACACACTGTATCGTCTTTGGCTCTAAATTGGTATTCTCGCCTTTTGAGATATGAACAAAGGCTTTACACCCAGAAAAATAGTCATAGGATAGCTCTTTTCCTAACCATATCTTCTACAACACTTCACCATTTAACAGCTTAGTGGGCAACCTATTAATGATATAGGCTGCCTTCTTCAACGCTTTCTACCCAGAAGGATTTAGGAAGCTTTGCCTCAAAAAACATGCACCTGACCCTTTCCAAAAGTGTGCGGTTTATCTACTCGGCCACTCTATTCAATTGTAGCGTCTTTGGTGGTGTCTTCTAATATCTAATGCCATAAAACTGACAATAGGTATCAAATGTCCCAATGTACTCACTATCATTATCACTTCAGATGGTTTTCAGTTTTTTCCCCGTTCGTCGTTCGACTATAGTATAAAAATGTTCAAAGGTACCGAGAACTTTGTCATTGGTCTTAAGTGGGTATACCCACAATTTCCTCGAACAATCGTCAGTAAACGACACGAAGTATTGAGTCCCTCCGAATGACTTTTCTTTAAATGGTGCACACACATCAATGTGAATCAGGTCAAATAGTTTCACTTTCTCAGAGAACGAGTGTCCCTAGAACGAGACCCTTCTTTGCTTTCTAACCATGCAGTGAGAATACGTCATTAGTCTATCTTCATTTATTCCTTGGATAAAACTCTTTTTGGCCAAATGGCACAGTCCCCGTTCACTAATGTGGCCTAATTTACGGTGCCGCAGGTCCTCAGACACCTTACTGGTTGTAGGTTCACGTCTCTAACCACTGTAGATGCCTTCATTACATACAGGCTGGAGCTATTTTTTTCTTGTACTATAACTAGAGACCCTCTGGTCAATTTTTACTCTTCTTTACAAAATGTATTGCAATAACCTTCATTATCAAGTCGGCCAACAGAAATTATGTTCAGTCGGATATCAAGGACGTGTCGTACATCTTTCAACAACAGTATAATAAATCTCACATTATTCATATTGATAAAACTATAATAAACATATATATGAACACAACACAAAAATTTTATGGTTATCATTAATTAAGAACTCAAGCCTTATAATATCGCCACTAGTTGGCAAAGCCCACCATTCATTATCAAGTCTTCCAACTGAATGGCATTATTGCTAAATGTAATTATGATTGCTGCACTGCAGTCACTTCGATGACATTAGCCACAGTGAACCACCCAAGCTAAACCAGCCTAAATTTAAGACTTGAATAGCCTAGAATAAATTTCAAATCCAAATAGACCCAAAAGGATAGATGACATAGATGATAAAACTCCTCAAACTCTTAAAGGATCACATAGCTTGTATAGGCCTTGATCTCCCTACTCAATATATCATGTCTGACAAATTCTCTCACCGACCATATTAATATTATTTTTTATTTTATTAAATATTTAAAATGTTTAAATGATTTAAACATCAAAAGGGTTCCTAAAAAATATATATATATATCTTTTGAGACCTTTTTTAGGTGTTATTTTTATTTATAGTGTGTAAAAAACCAAATTAAGATTTCAAGTCACGTTCCAATATGGATTGTTAAAAGATCTAGATCGAATCAATTTTTAGTTATGCATCATATATTATCAAAATATTCTGTAACTTACTTTTAGATCTTGTTCCATGTTTTATTTACTGATTTTAAATCCACCTTATCTAACGTCAATAATTCTCTGCCTGTATTAAGCTATTGGATTAATTTTTAATTATGCCACACAACTAATCATCAATTCTCCACCTGTATTAAACTATTGGATTAATTTTAGTTATGCCATATAACTAATCGCCGTTTAATAGATCTCCATTAATCATTTAAATTACAATAACAAAATTATATCTTTAAAAAGATAAAAAAATATTATAATAGAAACTCAACTTTGGTGGCAACGAAAATGGCAATTGCAATGGCAAAAAAATAACAAATCATGAAATCTTTCTTGAACTTACAGGAGGTGTTCTCATCTGTACAACGCATCGCCAAATTCATCACCTGAATCTGATTAGTATGGAGCCTGAAGACCCCAAAGAAAAAAATAAAAAGCCTCTTATTATAAATTTGATATAATTATATAAAAAATATAACGACACTCGTTAAATTTGGCCTCTTTTTCATCACACCCGTATAATAAGTCTCACATTATTCATATTGATAAAATTGTAATAAACATATAATATGAACACAACACAAAAATCCTAGATAGAGACCTCCATCTTCCTACATCTTTTCTGTCAGTGACCCACCTCTCTTCACATTACAATTTGCACTTCCATGGATTCTCAATCAATGGGTGCCCCACCTTACACTTGTCTCATTTCTTCATAGTGCAACAACCGTCACCAAAAAAAAAAAAAATACAGTCCAGATCCCACCTGTGTAAAAAATGAGCTCATTTCACAGTCAAATACAAATTAAATGGTGCCAACAACAGCAACAAACAAGTATGTACCTCACTCTTCACCTCAGTTTTTCTTTTTATAAAAAAAAAAAAAAATCCACTTTTGGAGGAACGCGGGCAAAATAACAATGCCATTTGTATTATTTCACCACTGCGCTTGGTGTTGCGAAGATTCTTGAGCTCAGTCTCTCATATGGGCATCATTTTCAACATCAGAATCATTGCGTGAGGAACTCCCGGAATCCGAATCTGCAAGTGGAATAGAACGATCAGAATAAGTTCTTGCAGCAACGCCACGGAAGAATTAAGGAAGATTGATCAGCAAGACGTTTAAATACCACTAGATGAGGAGGACTCAGTGCTAGAAGAACTCGAACTACTATAACAACCACTATCAGCATGCCCATCATCATCCTTCTCTATCTCCAGAGGTGGGAAATGGCTCATTGGCATTTCATCACCAATGTCAACATCCTCATCTCCATTCCCACCTTTCTTCACCTTTCCCGAAACCATGCCATCCATAGCAGCCTGCAATTCAGTTCATTTCAACATATTAAAAAAATGCTAAATATTAGGAATTTTATGAAAAGAGTAATTTAGGCATTAACTCAATTACCAGATTGCTATCAATTCGATCCACATTGTTGAACAATGCTTGCCTCTTGATCTTACTCACCATCTTCTTGTAATTGATCACAAATCTGTCGAGCTCCCAGAGGGTCTCCGTGTCAATGGTCTCCATGTCCAACTCAATCTCATCTCCATCCTGAGTCAAATGGTCATTTCTCTTCCTTATGATCTGAACCACCTGTGCCATCTTCTCGTCCGGCAAACTCTGCAATCCCAACCCTAATTTTTGCTTCTCCTCCTTACTCATATCTCTCTTATTTGGATCCTTGGCTTTTGGCTTCGGCAGCTTCGCACTGGCTTGCCTGCCTGCTCGCACTTTCTCCACCGGTGAAGTTTCTACAGCAGGTGGCTCTTGTATCGGTTCAACCTGGTCTAGCTTCTTAGTAGAGCTTGCCTTTTTGGGCTTATGAGGCGAGGGGATTTTACTCCGTGGAGACATTTGCAACCCTCCGACAGCCACTGCCTCTTCATTATCCTGTTTCTCGTAATTTCTATGCTTCTTTCGACGCCAACACTCTTGATCTTGTTTCTCTTGTTGGCAATGCGGTTGATTTTGCCTTTCAGGATGCTTTTGGATTTGGTTCTCTTGCTGCAGATATTCCTTTCTTTGTTGCTGCTGCTTCTGAATTTCCGAACGCTGAGACATAGGCCGGAACATTTGTTCGAATTTTGTGAGGTACTGCTCGGCACAGTTGTGAACATGTTCCCCCTTGGGGTTATACAAAAGAGCATTCTTAAAAGTCAATCGAACATCGGCGGCAAACTCATCTGGAGAGGTGTAAAGGTTCCTCAAAAGCTTCGATTTGACCGTGCCGAGATCCATGGGATGCTTGACGATCCGATTATAATCGCTCAACCCTAAAGCAACGACATCGACGGGCTCGTTGAAGATCCAGCAGAACTTCTGCTTCATCAGCTTATTTAACATCTTCCTACACAATTTCATCAGCTGGATGCTCGCGACATCACTCACAGTTTCCGGCACCAGCGCTGGCGATGAAGCGATCTGTCTTGGTTCCTTCCCAGAGGGAGGAAGCGGTATCTTTCTCTTGTTTCTCGAGAGCTTCATCTCCTTTTCCGGAGAATTCTTCAGAACGCTTCTCGACAGAAATCCGTCCATCTTGACACGATTTACCAAGCAACGCACCTGCTCTAGCTCCGCCAGTAATTGCGACTTCAATGACCTGAGCTCCGATGTCGAAAACGTCGATATATCATAGCTGATGTAGTGAGATAATTCTCCACCTTCGCCCATCTTGGAATCGAAATCCTCCGACCTCCGACATAACGACGACGCATCGTCAGAACCAGTAGGGTTTGAAAATTCGTCAACATTCTGACGGGTAATCTGGCCTGACGTGGTATGTATCTGCTGTTTTCGCGAAAGAGAGAGAGGATTGGAGTTGTTAGTGTTAGGGTTATTAAAGCCAGGTTTAAGAAATGAAATTTCACCAATGTAAGCGGTTCTAGCCTGGGGCCAATTCGACTCATTCCGGCTGGCTAACAAGGCTGACGCCATGGCCCCTACAACCGTTCCCTCCGATTTCCCGGAAGAAACAGAAGCAATTTCCGGCGGAGGGCATCCAAAGCAGGTCTGGAAGGGGTGACCTAGCCAAAATGTAGCTGAGATCTTCCAATCCCGAACCCCACGTGCATCCCACAGTTGCCCGCCGGAAATAGCAAGCAATCGCCGGCTCCAAATCCGAATATATAGTTTTCTCCGAGATCGAGAAAACAGCAAATATATATGAGACAGATTAGGGTTTGAGTGTGGGTCAATTACCCTCTGATGGCGAGCAAAGAAGGGAGCGACTTCGCTACTTAAAGGCAATCAAGATGTACCCGTCCTTATTAAGGGCAGGATCTGGACCGTATATTTGGCTGGGCTAGTGATCCAACGGTGGGTATGTGTTCCCGCTGTTAACCGATGTAGTGACCGTCCCACTTCTCGCGAACGGTGTACATCTGACGCTGAATATGAGCGGACAAAGGATCTGCCGTTGGATTAAAATAGAGTATTAACAAGCCGTGTCGTTCATTTTGAGGATTCGTTTTCAAAAAACGGTTGTGCCCACATTTGCTGACGGGTACACGGCGTTGACCGGCGGCTCTGCGTCAGCCGAAGGCCACGCGCGTGTGCTGAAGGGCACGAACGCGTGACCGACACAGGACCACCTAGCAGAAGAGCATTCCAGGAAATTTTCATTTTTCAATTTTTTGAAAACTTAAAATTTTAATTTATTTTTGTTGGGGTTAAAAGGCATCCGACTATCTCCATAAATAGATGTAGTAAAAGAATGAGAAAGAAAAAAATAAACACTTAACTTTTTATGTAAAAAATCCTTATCAAATAAAAAAAAATTACGGAACAATCTGTCCAAAAAATCGATTCCACTATGTAAGGTTGGAAACAATTTTTATTGTTACACAAACACAAGAGAAAAAAAATGAAAAATAGAGCATAAGCAATGCACTGTGTGTTGCTCACAATTCTTTCCTTCCTTCACCGTTTTTACTCTCTCTGTTTTTTTTCGCACTTAGCCTCACACCCATCTCTTTCAAAAATCTCTCATTGCTCTCTCATTTTACAAGTATTGGTGAAACGACAACAGTCGTTTCACCCCCGCACTCATGCAGCTAGTGCACAACTCCTCCGGTGTTATCTCCCACACCAACTCGGTGCAATCCGTATCCTGGGTGTCTTCATACACCCACACACTTGGTGATTTTTTCACACCCACACCGGAGCTACCACTCACCACACACATACACAGCATGCCCAGTATGCGTCTATATAATAGTCAGCCCGAAGACCTTCAACCAACAGGCAAGTTGCGTGTGGACAAATGCCTACCACTTACTCTATAACCTACCAATAACTTTGTCCATTAACTCTGTAACTTGCCACTTGCACAGATGGCGCACACACTGCAGGTCTGCCACCTGCTCTATTGAGCCAGCTGTCCACAATTTGCTGTCAACTGTTCACGACATCCTCAGTCGTTGTTGCAGTCAAGTCCCCAAACCATCTATACCCTTTGGCCATCACAAGAGTCCTCTGGTGTTCCTTAATCTCCATGTAGTAATAACGACCTCGGACATCACATATCCTCGATGGTCACTATACACAGCCCATATCTTCGGAAGCTACTGTGTACTCAGTCATATTCGCGGGCGATTCCATACCAGTAATACCAATTGGTAAATTTGTTCGGTCAACCTATTGACCGGCAAGTTCACCGGAAAGGCGCTATAGTATTTTTCATTCCGAAAATGTTCTCAAAAAATCCTCTTCGGATTTCCTCTCTAACCTTAGTTGGTTAACCTTCCGTTGATCGGATTCTTCTTTCATCCGGTCAACCTTCTATTGACTGTCTTCTACTACCCGTCCGCCATCCAATAGTACTCTTGTAGCCCTCGACCGGTCAACCTCCACTTGACTAGCTTCTTCACTCAGATGGTCAACCTCCTGTTGACCGGGTTCTGCTCTTCGAATTTATTCTTCACCAAATAAATTCCGTCATTTGCTCTCCACAAATTCTCTAATGATAAACGAGTTTGTTGGGTTACTTACAAGGGAGTGACCAGACCCAAAAAACTTTCCCTCATGACCTTGTAGGGAACACCTCTACCTTTACCCAGCAACCGTCATCGCCTACTTTCTGACAGCTTCCCCTTAACTGGGAATCCGACGTTGACCTTCACAGAATGATACCTTCTTCTGCCTTACTGAACTTGGAGTACTCCAACTCCCATTCAGTTTCTTCCCCGCGGTCGAATTATTCTTCCTTGCCTTCGCCATCTCAGCTCCGCTGTTGACCCTGCTGGCTCTGCCATTGGCCTTGCTGGTTTCGCCGTTGGCTCTACTCAGCTCCGCCCTTGGCCCTTCCGCCGTTGGCCTTGCTGGCTCCGCTTTTGGCCCTACACAGCTCCGCCATTGGCCCTTGCTCAGCTCCGTTCTTGGCCTTGTTGACTCCGCTATACTTTTTACCATTCCATCCAATTCTACACTAAATAGGAAAACTTTCCATTATGACACCAGATACATTTCGACCGCCGCAGGACCTCGGCAGCTCCGTCATTGCCTTTGCCGCTCTCTGATACCAACTTGTTGGGGTTAGAAGGTGTCCAACGACCCCCACAAATAGATACAGTAAAGAAACGAGGAAGAAGAAAATGAACACCTAACTTTTTACGTGGAAAACCCTTATCGAATAAGGAAAAAATCACGAGACAATCTGTTCACGGAATTAATTCCACTATGTGAGGTTGGAAATAATTTCCACTGTTACACAAATACAATAGAAAAGAAAAACAAAGAATAGAACACAAGCAATGCACTATGTGTTGCTCACAATTCTCTCATTCATTCACCGTTTTCACTCTCTCTGTTTTTTTTTTCACATTTCGCCTCACACCCCTCTCTCTTTCAAAAATCTCTCACTACTCTTTTATTTTACAAGTTTTGGTGAAACAGTAACCGTCGTTTCACCTTCGCACTCATGCGGCCGGCGTACAGCACCCCTGGTGTTATCTCCCACACTAGCCCGATGCAACCCGCACCGTGAGTGTCTTCATGCACCCACACACTTGATGGTTTTTCCATAACCACACTGGGGCTACCACTTACTACATACATACACAGCATGCCCAACATGCGTATATATAATAGTTTGTCCGGAAACCTTCAACTAATAGGCAAGTTGCGTGTGGACAAATGTCTGCTATCTACTCTACAACCTGTCAATAATTTTGCCCACTAACTCTATAACCTGCCACCTACACAGACGGCGCACACAATGCAAGTCTCCCACCTTCTCTGTAGAGCCAGCTGTCCACAACTTGTTGCCAACTGTCCACAACGTCCTCAGTCGTTGCTGCAGTCAAGTCCCCGGACCATCTGTGCCCTTTGACCATCACAAGAATCCTCTGACGTTCCTTAGTCTCCAGGCAGTGACAACGATCTTGGACATCTCATGTCCTCGGTCGTCATTGTGCACAGCTCATATCTCCGGCGCGGGTGATTCCATATCAGTGATACCAACTGGTAAATTTTTTTGATCAATCTGTTGACCGGCAAGTTCACCAGAAAGGCATTCCAGTATTTTTCATTCCGAAAATGCTCTCCGAAAATCCTCTTTGGATTTCCTCTCTAGCCTTAGCCAGTCAACTTTCCATTGATCGAATTCTTCTCCCATCCGGTTAACCTTCCGTTGATCGTCTTCTGCTACCCGTCCGCCATCCAGCATTACTCCTGCAGCCCTCAATCGGTTAATCTCCAGTTGACTGGCTGTTTCACTCAGACGGTCAACCTCCTGTTGACCGGATTCTACTCTCCAGATTTGTTCTCCACCAAATGAATTTCGTCATTAGCTCTCCATAAATCCTCCAATGATAAATCAATTTATTGGGTTGCCCACAAAGGAGTGATCAGACCCTATAATTTTTATGTTTAATTTTTAAAATTCTACTTCATATACTGCTTCGGGTGACGAGTGGCCGCGCCGTTGATGCCTCTACCACTGCTACTGCCACTGCCACTGTCCCTGTCCCGAAAAGCAACCGGCATATGCTGCCCAATCTCGACTTAATCTCATCAATATTAACCTCCTGCATTGCCCTTCTCAAGTCTGCAACTGCTTCGTCAATTTGTTTTCGGTCAATTTGTTTTCGATCCCCGCCGGAATCTTTTCCTGTAATCACCCAGGCTTTTTCCTATAACGTATATAGGTGTGTCCGCCGTGTTACCGATGATAGATTTCCTCTTCTGATCGGTCTAACCGTGCAAATCAGCTTCCTTAACCATCTTATCGATCTCGTCTCCCGAAGGCCACTGGAGGAGCAAGTCGCAGTTTGATGCTCCTTCCCGGTAGACTGATCCTTGGCTAAGACGGCAATGATTCCGTTGGCATCGATGCCAAGTGCGATCTAGATCTGAGGCATGACTTGACAGTCCGGGGTGACTCCGCGAAGCTCAAACTCATCCAAGCGCTTGTTATCCGCTGTCATTTCGCGCTCACCTTGAATTACCCAAACATTAGCCAAAGATATCAAATCATCAAGACAAGCGAATACACGAGATTCAACCATGTAAGTGGAGAAAATGCCTCTTATCGGACCCATATCCCACCATTGGATTTTTTTCTCAATTAAACTTAAACTTATAAAATTTATATAATTTAAAACAACATTAATAATAGACAAATTTTTTAAAAAATAAACTTTTTTCTATCTTAATTATATTTCCTAAACTTTATATTAAATCTAACTTCCTAAAATTAAAATAGTAGAATATGTTAGTAAAGATTTCCTTCTATTGAAATTGTTCCAAATATTATAAATTTGATGTATATAAGTCTAACTTCAAAATTGAAGAAAAAAAGGATAAAAAGATGTATATATGTATGTTCAAAATAACATACATATTAGGAGGTCATCCTATTTCTTGAATAAATCCAAATAGTGATGGATCCAATTTTTATAATTTTAAATATTTATCCTACGACCACAATATTAAAAGATATATAACCAAATGTTAAAAGATAAAAAGATAAGAAAGTAAAAACTGAAAATGGAAAGATAATATGAATAAATGTGAATTAGGAAGACTTTATACCACTTAATATACTCAAATGTTTAAATGTCCATTTACTCTCTTTTTATTTTCTTTAATAATCTTTCTTTTAAATAAAAAAATAAGAAAGTAAAAACCAAAAATGGAAAGATAATATGAATAAATGTGAATTAGGAAGACTTTATTCCATTTTAATGAGAAAAATCTCAAATTATTGAATGTCCATTTACTCTCTTTTGATCTTTTTTTTTACTGATTTATTATTATCGTTTAGTTCTTTGGTAAATTGTTAATTTTTATTAATATCAGGAACCATTATTTGCCTGTCTTTATCCGTTCCGTGCTTGTTTGTTTGGGCCGTTAAAATTCGGGCTTTAATTTAATTTACACTGGGCTGATCTGAAAACCAACAAAATGAAATATATAGCAAAACTCTATTGCAAAACTCCGTTGCATGCCGTGCCTACACCAATACATATACAGTCCATGCCAATCTTATAAGTTTTAGTTCCATATTCAAATGATAAATCAGAAAACTTATTCCATGAACCATACAAGTTGTAAGTGAGAATTTTTATCCATGATTTCATATAACTAAATAGTACCACAACTGACACATTGTTTCCCAATGACTGTGATAACCATCCAAACGAAGTTTGGATCAAATTATTTCCTGATTTAAAAAATGTATTGGCATAAAAGGTCACTTGGGGTTCTTTGGTAACCTCTACTCTTGAGAGTGAGAATTGATCAACGGATGTGAATCCACAAAAAGAGAAAAACTATGACTCGTAAAAACTTGTGCTCTTAACCTTTGTCTACTTTAACTCTCCTCTTGGGTTTTCAAATTGTATGGAATTAAGATGTTTCTATGTGGCATCTTGCAAAGTCGGTGACAAATTATAGGTGGTCGATAGATGCGTGTGCAAATATATTTTTGGAAGAATGTGTCCTAGTAAAATTCTCTTAACCTCTATTCTCTCCTCTTGGGATTTGTATAATCCAGGGTTTCTATATCCAAAATTTACATAGAGAAATTATTTATGGACTAAGTGTCATGTAATTTTTTCTTTAGTTGAGAAGACTTTTTTACGTAAAAATTCACTGTGTTTCTATTCTTATTTTTCTCTTTTCATTTTTTTTCTATTTTGTATGAGGTGTGCGTTGTCATTTGTCACCCTTCTCTTCTCGATTCTTGGCTGTCCGATCTCTAACTTCTTATTTTACAACAAAATGAACCACCCACATGCCAAATTATCTTAGTGGTGTAAACACTCGATTTTCCCATTGTACTATTAGATCATAACATCATAAACAACAAGCAAATTCAATAATCAATAGTTGGAACAAGATTTTGGTAAGACATTCACCTGACCTTTTCCGTATAGCTGTATTATTGTTGATCAGTGACGTCTCAATACCAAGTGATAATCAAATAACATTGAGAATAAGAAGACTCTTTGACATCGCCATGCAGTGTACCACCACCTTGGATGGAAGCACCCATTGCGATAGCCTCAACAGGATTCATCCCTTTGCTTGGGCTACTGCCAAGATCTCTGCAACTATCTCTTGCATATTAGGAACTCCACCCCAAGGCTCCAACTAAGAGGGCCCCATCAACATCCTTGAGAAGTAAGTTTGCAGTCACAGACAAATTTTACGTGGTGCCTCTTCTCTATCAAGTGGATTACTAGAGATTGAAATTTTGATCTTGTGAGAGTATGTATAAATGTTTTGCTCCTGAAACATCTGCTGTGATAAATGGCAGGCTAATACCTGTCTGGGATATTGATGAAAGTTCTATCTTGGCCTTCTCAGCCCCTTTCCAAAGCCTTGGCACACGACCTATTATGGTCCTTTTTTAGGAAGTTTTAATATTTACCCAATAATCAATATTAAAAATCAGATAGACATGAAAGTCTCTCTATTTAGAGGACCTTATCATCACTCCCTTGCAATGTCAATTGTCAAATTGACAGGTCAATACCCTCAGTTCATTCGAACTTACTCACCAAGAACTCCATCGAAGTGTTGTCAAGATTCCCTACCCCAAAAACATGTGTCACCATTTGTAGCCTTTACATGTATCAGCATTACTGACTCGCAATGTCCTCTATGGGTAAGGTAAATATAACAATACCACCCAAATTTCAAGCCGGCATACCTCGAAAACACCACCAGCAATATCAAGGATGGAAAAATTAAACACTGCAACAACACCTTCATGTTGCTCAAACCATAAGAAAGTGCTGCAGCGAACCATTAATAATTCTCTGGACATCAAGTCCAGCTATTCGTCCCGCATCTTTTGTCCCTTGTCTCAGTGCATCAGTGAAATATGCTGGGACTATGTTAAAAGCTTTTGAAACAGCCTTTCCGAGATAGGCCTCTACAGTTTCCTTCATCTTACTCAAATGAAGCTCCAATTTGGGAAGGAGAATAACGTTGGCCACTGGCTTCAACCCATGCGTCAACATTAGGAGCCCTGAATATTTTGTATGGAACCATTTTCATTTGTCTGTGTTTGGGAACATCAAAGTGTCATTCAATTGAATATTTGGTTACTGACATTTACCTGGAGTAGCAACCAGCGTCTCTGCCTTTTGGTTAAATGCAACCACTGAAGGTGTGGGTTGAGCTTCTTCAGCATTCTCAATGGCTTTGAAATTCTACATACAAGTGCAAGTTCAGTCAAGCCTTCAGGGGATAACGAGGGTTTTATTTGATTATATCATAGATATACCTTTCGGAACCTGAGAATCCTAGCTGACCTTTCCTTCCATGATTGCAACACAGGAATTCGTGGTACCAAAATTAATACCAATGATGTCGTTTCCAGCAGGTCTTGAACTGCATCAGAAAGCAGAAAATAAAACTTCAACCCAGACAAATATTCATATTACAGGTACAAGTGTTGCCACTTATCACTAAATGCCATTAAATTACCTGAAAGGTCTAGCCAAAGCTGCCCACTTGTATCCCATGTGTGAGTTGGCCCATGATGACTTGGGCGTTGCTTTCTAGCAAGATCAGGATAATAACTCGATTAGCAACTTAATACAGATTACATCCCACACAGATATTAGAAACAAAGTTAATAGCAAAAAACCCGTAATTTAAAAAAGCAAAACTTGAGCAACTTGTGATAATCAATTTCCTGTATATTTTATTCAGTACAAGACATTTAAACTACTGTAACTCCACATTTTTAGTCCCAAATGTGAACAACACGGAAAAGGCCACAAAATAAAAGGAAATGCAGCATGCAATATATGCACCTAAGCATATCTGATTCACAACTGTGTCCATGTGGGCAAACTAACATAGTTTGAACATCTACTACACTCAAATATCAAATATCTTTTCACAGACATTTGGGGTTCAAAAGATGAATCACACATAAAAAAATGGTTCCGCATTAGTCCTCTCATTTTGTCCTTTCCCCCTCGTGGAAAACAGCACAACAAGGCAGAAGGGTCTCTTGCAAACTAATAAAGATATTATATAATATCTTTCTTAAATTAGAGGATCATTACTTTTTAATTTAGGCACTCTACATATATTAGGATATATGCAATTTCCTTTCTAAATTAGAAGATTGATATATTCTAATTTAAATTATTTATGTAACTATCATAATTACTTTTCTTAATTTTGGCAGCCTTTTTATCATATAAAATGATGGCTCATTGTATAATTAAACATAAAAAACACAAAAATATAGAAATTTTTTTTTTAATCTTTTTCTTCATATTTTTGCAAGTTATCAGAGATAGGTTTATTAAATATACTTAAATCTATATAACCCATCTAAATTTTTTTTTTTTTTTATCACTAGCTGTTTTCTTCCGGTGGTTCCTGTTCACAATCTTCATCATCGGGCCATGGTTCACCATTCTTGCAATTCGACATTGTTGCAAATCGTTGCTCACTATTTACCATTTTTCTAGTGCGACATCGTTACAAGCCAATCATCCCAAGTTTTTGGTTATAGAAATCACCCTACTTCATCCGTTACTTGCCATACTGTAGCATTAAAGTTGAATATTACACTCTTACTGATACTATATCTAATATTCATTGACTTTTACAAGATATTAATGTTCTTCAACCCAACAACGCTCCTCTTTATTATGACAATAACAGTGCTTCCAAAATTACTTATAATAATGCTTTTTATGAACATGTAAAACACATTAGGATTGATTGTCATTTTGTACATCATCACCTCAAAAAAGACACCCTTTGCCTCTTCCCAATTTCTTCTATTGATTCGTTGGCTGACAACTTTACAAAAGCTCATCCACCAAGTCACTATTTTGATTTAATTTCCAAACTCAAGTTGGTATCTTAAACACCTTCTTGAGTTTGAGTGGGTATTTTAAATATATCATATAATCTTTTTCCTAAATTTGCTGATTGATTCATTTTAATTTAAACTATTCAGGTATGTTAGCATATATATAATATTTTTTTTCCAAATTAGAGGATTGATATGTTGTAATTTAGATTATTTATGTAATTACTACTATCACATTTTTTAATTTAGGCTCTCTCCTTATCTTATAAAATAATGGCCCATTATACAATCACACACAAAAAAATACAAAAATGCAAAAATCATTAATAATAAAAGGATCATCCATTGTACAGTTATACACATAAAAATACATATATCATTTATTCTCTCTTTTTATAATTCTACATAGTATTGTGATAGATTTATTGAACCTACTCAAAATTGTATTACCCATCTCAAGTTTCCTACACAAGTAGTTTCCAATGGTTTAAAACAATTTACAATATGAAAGCTTTAACACCAGAAAATTAAATAAAACACCGATCATCTTGTCATAAGACATAGCTTCAATGGAGAGTTCAAGTAGCAACTGCAGTACTAAAATACATTCTGCCAGCCGTTCTCCTTCAAAATTACGCACTTAACATGAACTAAGGAGCAGAATAGCAAATCTTCAATTTGTACTAATGATTTACACTTTCACGTGACACCTTCACAGATGGAAGAAACGAGTATGAGCAATAAAGCTAATGGTTCAAAAAGTTATCTATCAGGGTTCTCTTCGTCTTTATTCACTCGTGCTAGTCTCTTATCTTCCATCCAGGCGTCTGTTAATCAAATACTATCTTCAGCTAACGGGTTAACGTAATATCCAAAAATCGCTTATCATACACTAACAGTAACGAAATAAATTCATTGTCCGCCATCGATTTAGCTGCAAAGAAAATACAGGTGAAGAAAATAACAGAAAGAAAGACGGCAGCGCGTATGTCATCGCGGTTGCATACAGAAAGGATTCCAAAAGTCGAAGATGCAAGAAGTTTTCTCCAATGAAACAAAAGTATACCTAATTTTCCCACTAAGTCCTAAACTAATCCAAAATGACGCAGCGCAGGAAAAACATAAAAGAGCGAGAACAAAAAAAAAAAAAAAAAAAAAAGACACAGAAGGAGAGATCGGAAACGCACTGATTTGGCGAAGGCAGGAGAACCTTGCGGAGTTGAATAGAGAGGCGAGGAGGAGAGATCGCCATGGCAGCGACAGCAGAGTGCGGATCTGAACGTCGTTGTTATTTATTCTTTAATCTCTTTAAAATAATTTAATCACTATAAAATTCTATTACCATAAAATTCAACCAGGTGATGGCGTTTGTGCAGTGAGAAAATAATTGATTATAGCAGGATATTTTGGAGAATAGGAGTGCGATGCATTTGGACTTTGTAGTTTGTATGATTTTTAATTATTGGTTAGATTGAAATTTAATGAATAAAAATATATTTTAAAATTATTTTAAAAATATAAAGATAATATATATTTGATAGGGACGGCCGGATTGGGCTCGTCCAAAGAGGCAATCAATCCAAGAGAATTGCGACCCATTATCCAAAAAATGGTCAATGCCCCAATTGATCATAGAGAACCTTTAAACAGCCGGATGCGATTCAAATCGGATGCGGTCTAAGCCAGAAGTGGCTTACGAACCCTTTCCAGCTCGCAACAATTCATCTACCCTAATTGGCGCGATATTGAGAATCTCCCCGGATAGTAGCCTCCTCTGAAACGAAAGCTTCTAAATCAGTACACATTCTGGAAGAAAAGCCCCCAAATCAGCACATGACTCACAATGAAAGTTTCAATATTCACAGCATGCAACATCTTCATGGAGGAAGGAATCCTCCCTTTTGGCCATTACGATTCTAAATGGCACTTGCATCCCCTCAATAGATGGAAAGAATCCCCTCAGACGGTCGGCAACCCGTCTTACTGCCTAAGAAAAGGTGGTGAAGTTCGACGGCAATAAAAAGTCGAGGGAGCACACTCCAAAAGTACGCTATCTCCAATACTCAATTGGCATTCATTTTCCCACTACTTGTTCCGAGCAAACCCAGTGGTCTAAAAAGCCATTCTCCACAAGTATACTATAACCTAAAACCACTTCAAATTCAGAATGAAAAAATTTTGAAGTGGCTCAAGTAATAAAGAACTCAAATGAAGAAGATCGGTTGAAGTATTGCCTCTATCATCAATATCCGGCTAATTAATTTATTGAATAGTATATGTTGAATAATTAGAACTATATATTTACCTATAAATAACAAAACTTTATATAACTAATAGATTTCTACAAAAATATTAATGAATTTGAGATGAAATAATTCAAGCAATAGTTGTCCCTATCGATAATAAATTATCTTAGCCTTGCTTTCACCATTCCTAGAGACTGGATTCATTGAGTCTTCATGGCTTGACACTGCACACATGTAGGATTGGCTTGAGCATGGAGCAAGTCCTCGTGAAAAGAACCAATTCATCTCCCCTCAAGCAAAAGGCTCCCACGTTCATCATTTTTCACCACTTCCTAACTTTAGAGCCCATTTTAACTTAACTAGCATGTTGTTGATTTGAGAATCAAAAAAATCCTGAAAAATTATCATAATCTAACAATTTCTTGTTTAAATGTGTGGTGCATGGATAAATGTACGATCTAGAGTTGGAGTAACAGTTCAATGGGTATAACCATTTTTCAACTGTGCATCAATATTTTTTCACGTGAATTCTTTACATTTATATTATTGATTAAATACATATCTACTTCATATTATATGTTAAGAAATAACTAAAAATCAATATTTTAAAAACAAAATTGGAGATTCTTGATCAATATGATCATGATACCATATTTAAAAGTTAATAAACTCAAAAGTTTAAATTATTAAGTGAGGATTGAAGAATAATTCTATAACCTAATATGTAAGTGGAGACTTTTCAACCCTTTTATACAATATTTTTGTTAGAACAAAAGAATTACTAATTGGTTCAACAATAAAATAGTAAGTTCAAATCGAAATGCTAGTATTCAAAATACTAGAATAGACTTGAGTTATCAAAAAAGGCAAGTTATTAGAGAAATCAAATTGCAAAAAGGCATAGATTTCTTATAGATGGATTATTAGAACACAATTTAAATCGTTCTAAGGATGAGTCAATATGTTAATAAATAAAAACCCCGTTAGCATAAAGAGTGACATCTTTTGCTTCTAAAGCATTTTTGCATCTTCTACATCCCCTAACCCTTAATTTTTAGCTCAAGAACACTTGTACTAAGTATACATCCCATAACATTTAAGCTTAACAAAAAAGGTTTGAAACTTACTTTTTAAAATATCTTCTGTCCACCAAAAAAGTCTCATAAGACAGGTACTTGTCTTCTAAAAGTTAGATTTCCTTCTTAATTCTTTATTATATTCTAGTTTATTTAGCATGAATACTAACATAAGTGTAGGATTTTAAACGATAAATTATTTCATATTTGTGACATTTTGTTTAGAATTTGATTGGTACGGTAGTTTATGGGTCAGTCTAGAACCCAATTTGTAGAAGGAAGAATGACCCAGATAACGACGGTTCAATAGAAGACCCTTCGAGCCTAATATCCAGAAGGTGTGGTAGTTGACCCACCCAAATGGTTTGACCCAAAATTGTCCACTAATAAATGACAATTATGGATAATCAATGAACTATAACCGGCAATTACTACACCAAATTTGCTGTAAAAAATTGTAATAATCTAACCAATAAATACAAGCGATAGTTACTAAAATAACACCAATTGTGATTATTGAGGTACTAAATGTAGGCGATGGTTAAACGAATAACGCCGTTCACAACTATAGATCTGTAATGCCTAGAGATGACTAAATCGGTACTCCACGCTATAAATGTACCATCTCCTCCATAGGAAAGAGGACCTCAAGAAGAAAAATAATCAAACAAGAAAAAAGCTATTCTACAATATGAGTACACCCATCTCTAAAGCCACTTTCCCAATGAGTACAACTTCTTAAAAACCGCTCATTCCTTTGAACACACCTATCGGAGCTTAACCCTCCATAAAACATTTAATCTCATACACACTTGCATCCCGCATTCACATCCTCCTTTCTTTCTCTTAGACAAAAAGATTACTAATTTGAGCGCTAAATGACATATCGAAAAATGAGTTCTATATTTCTCTTATCTCTTATTTGTCTGTTGTGATGTATAGGATCACGTTCACAGTAACAAAAATCATATTCACTTTCAGCCAAATATTTGAATAAAGTAGCTCTCTAATTCATTCGATAATTTAAGTCCAGAGATATATTAGATTTGTAATGTGTAAGATTCATAATAGAAGATCCAAGAGACTGTACCATAAATCTTTTGAATCAAATCTGTTTTTAAAATAAGCATCACTTATGTTTGCGATAAGCATACAATTTTTATTGATATTAAAAAAATGCAAAGTAAAAGATATTTTCCCCTTTTACTGCACAAATTTGTATTGTATAAATTTAATATTTTAAAATACAAAATATATTTTTACTTTGAGATTGCAAGATGAGTTCCAAATTTTATTTTTAAATAAATATAACAATATTAAAAAATGTGGTTACAGAAATATTGTAAAAATTAATTATAATGGATATTTTTTTCTGTAAAATTGGCTGAGATATGGGTTTTATACGAAAGAAATAGTATGATTTAATTAATTATACAATATATAAATGATCTAAATTGATTAAAGCATATCAAAATAAAAAAAAATATCTAAAATAAATTTATTAACATATATTAATGATGCATATATGAAAAATCAATTTGATTCGGATCCTTTTAACAGTCCGTATTTGAGTTTGGTCCAAAACTTTGAATCGGTTTTCCATGCACTGTAAATAAAAATAAGAGGTGAGAGATTTCAAGAGAAATTTTTTGAGGACCTCTTTGATATTCAAATCAGTAAAATATGTTAAATAATAAATGAAATAAATAGAGAGAGTTAACATAGCTAGGGACCTTGTATAGGCTTCCGTAACTAATGGTGGTGTCATTTGACAATCACAAAGAGAATGGGCACTGACGCACGACTGGAGCAAGGAGTTGGTGGTAGCCAAGGCGGTGTCATGCTTGTCATGGATTTGGCCAATGTCCAAGTTAGAGAATGAGCACCATTCAAAGATAATGGTGGTGGGAGTTAGTCAAACCGCGGCAACAGGCCTAAGCCTAATGGTGGAGTGATAGTTAGTGCCAATGGGTGTCATGTGGCGGTGCAGCTACTAGTAACAAATTTAGTATTAGGCGGCGGCGACCGATACGGTTGGATGTCCACCTAACCTCTCTCGTCTATCTTTATTCTCTTTTCTCTCTTCATTTTTCTTTGGCTTATGATTTCACCCCCTTTTCCATGTGACTTTTCTCCCTTTTATAGGCTAAGCTTAGCAAAATTGGCTCCGTGATTTACACAAAAGATATGATAGAAGGCCAAGATTTTTATATTGGCGCTACACTTGTAGATGTTAAATTGTGTCTTCCAACAGGTAATGTCGCATGTCACACCACATCCTTGCCTTTATCTAGGGCGATGTACTTTTGACCGCAAGTTTTATAAATATAATCCTTAACATAGACTATTATTTCTTAAGTTGTTGTAATTTTCAATTGGTAAATATAATTTCAGTTGGTGTTGACACTATAATTAATTATCATGTCAAGAGTAGTTAATTTTTAACTGTTTGGATCAAAATATTTAAGTCGGCCTACTTAAGTAACATATTAAACCAGATATATTATTTTAAATTTGGCCACCATCTTGGATCTCTTTATTTTCCTTCCATTTAAATCAATTATTATAGGTCTACTTCATTGAAACCTAACAATTAATCATTGAAACCTAGCAATTGATAATTTAGAATCAAACTTGTACATTCAATTCAATATGAATAAAGTTACAGGATGATTTGAAACCGGGACTAACCTGAGGCATGGAAGTTCTCGCTAAGGCTTCATGTGTTGGAAATAGCCGAATAGCCGAGCTGAAGACACGCGGCTTGACACGCAACAGCGATACGAGACGCGCGGGGATTGACTTTCGCTGGACGGAGGTTTGCCCTTCTGATATTTTTCTCTCTCCTTCCCACTCTACGCCTTTTTACACTGTAAAAAATTATTTCGGAGATCAGTTCCATTACTTTGTATTTGTTTATTCGACAATACCTGGACAAGAGTTTCTCACGCTCTCACCATGCGATTCTTCCAGACATCTAGCATTCACGAGGCGTTCGAACCTGCATCGACGATCAAGAAAAAAACAACGGCAGAATTTGCCTCCCCACGATGCTGCCGATAGTACTCGTTTCTGTGCTAATATTGCGCCCAGAGTTTCAGTCATATCCGGTAACATCTCCGTCGTCCCTTTTGCTCCAATGGCTGTAATTCTGCAGCACATCACGATGATTTCATTTTTTTGGGTGATGTGATGATGCTTTGTCAGGGGAGGGGGAGTAAGAAGTTGTTTCATTTTAGGCTTTTTTGTACTGCCTATATTGATTTTTTAACGGATACTGCATTATATTTTTGTGGGTTCTTGATATAGGTGTATTCGTTTAAATGTATTTTCCTGTCATGATTTTCCATGAAATTGCTACTTGGCTTAGCTGAGTGTTTCCTCAGCCGAGGAGGCTCTTTAATATGTAACTTCAGTGGAATTTTGAATGGTTCTTCCATTGAGTTTTGTCTTGGACCTTTTAGACTTAACTGCCCCTCCCCTCCAATATGATTTGTTTAAATCAACCTTTGTGGATACGATGATTTCCTAAATTCTGATTAATGTTTCCTCTTTTATTATTTTTTTCGCAATTAAATCTTGATGACATTCCTAATGTGCGCGTATGTGGAGCAGAAGCTAGAAAGCCTTTGCAAGGCAGTAAGCATACTTCCAATTGCTTTTACTTTTTAATTTCATGTGGATTTATTCCAGTGAGTTTCATGCTTGAAACTAATGTCTCCAATAAAATATTTTGTTCTCTATTGTTCTACCTAATCTACGAAAACATGTTGGAAACTTGTATGGTTGTCTGTCGTTTATGTGAAGAACCAAAACAGAAGAGATTTGAAAAGAAAGAACAACTTGGTTTGGCCCCTTTCTCAACATTATCCAGCGATGTTTTCTGTCTATACATACCATTTTTCTGTGCACCATTGAAGAGGTTGACGGGTAACAAAATTAAATTATCTGTTTTTTAAGCAGCTCATATGTTGAGAAAGTTCAAGATAGATGTAAAGTTCATTTGATCGTCCTTTGGCCCTTTCTTATGTGCAATGTATGCATTATTTAAGTTACCTGCATTGTGATCTCCTTCTTTCCCTGTTTTGATGCTCCAAATCTACTAGATTCTATATTGTAACTACCTCAAAATCACTGTTTTGGTTTATGACAACTTTTGACCTCAAAAATATCAAATGACCTATCTAAAAGATTAGTTGGTTTCATTTATCGATTTTTTTGTATAGTTTACATCCTTCTAAGAAATTGAAAACTATATATCATTTTATATGTGATCAGACTATGACTGATGAATGATATAATTGTTTTTACACTTTCAGATTAAACTCTATATGCTATTTATTGATATCAGATTTAGTCGCCAAAGGCAAAAAAGCTAGTTTTTTAATCTGTTGACTATCCTTGTCTAATGGCCTAATTTAGAGAGTACAAATCCTGAAGAGACAAATTGGTCACATAGCATCCTTGGTTTCCATTGCATGTTCATGCAAAGAAGCATAGAATTTTGTGTCAGGTAAACTGAGTAAGGATCACTTGATTAATCAGGTAATTACTTTCTCATCAACGGGTTTTATTCAGCTACTTGAAAGCAGCCTTTTTAAATATCCAAGCAGATATATAGTCATAGACACATTTCAAAGATCAAGGATTTTTTAATCTAATAGCATGATGTTGGTTAGATTTGAATGTGAGAGTGAATTTTGTTTTTAGTGAGAGTTTGAAAATGGATGCCTTGTAAACTCTCAAGTACATGGCAGCTCAGGGTGGCTTGGATTTTACAGCTGGGTTCAAAGTAAGCAAAAACCACGTGCCACCATCAAATTCTGGATCTTGCTTAGCAAACAGGAAAAAAGAAAAAAAAAAAACATTTGTTGTTATGATCAAATGTCATGATGTGATATTCTGCCACTTGGAATGATATGCCAATCTCGTGTAGAAATGAGATTGTATCATAGTCAAAGGAGGTGAACAGAAAGGGCTGAATGTGGTGAGTTCTTATTCTTGTAGATGATGGAATATAGCTATGTCTCAGGCTGTGTGGGATGGGTATAGAGCTATATTTCTGGAATTCAGAAACCATATGATTCAGCAGCATGGACTTCTTTGGGAGAAAGGGGCAGTACTATTTGAATCACATGGCTGTTCTCTTTTATTGAAGGGTAGTCATATTTAACATGAACTTTGTTGTAAGAAGGTAAGATTAACTATTGGAATGGTGTGATGGGTTTTCTTTTCATTTATAATGTATAAAATTCATATTAGAACTAGAGACTTTGTAGGTGTTGGTTGAAGTCATGGATGAGAAAATGATTTTGCCTCATGCAACATGGATGGTACATTCTCGTTAATTTGTTTTTTCACTAAAGTCAAATGGCTCATAGATTTTGATAGGATGACATTGACAATATTAATGTCATCATAGAACTATGATTTTTATTTTAAGTAGAAAAGGAGGGTGCATTTGATGTAGTTTTTAGATAAATTATTTTTTATCTTCTTTCTTCTCTAATAGTGATGGCTTCTTGGTCTGGCAAAAAGTTCCTTGAGAGAATCTACTAGTCAAAAGTTTTTCAGTATTTATGATCTAGTAATTCCGTGTCTTCTTTTATTATATATTTTTCCATTTTATGAGGACCAAAATTGAGCTGTGTGGATGACATTGGATATTGTACATTGGTAAAGGATCTTTTTCTGATGCTCTTCTATCTTGTTTTTGTTTCTATCTCATCTTCTTTGCAACTCATTTTGATGGCTCTTTCTAGGTTTTCATGTTAGTGGATGGTATTTAAATGGTTATTGAGATTGGAGGCAGGTTTAGTTAAAATATAATAGCTGGTGTCACGTTGTTAATTGAAGGCTGGTTTGATTATTGTAGGATACTTGGTATCACATTGTTTGAGGTAAGAGGAAGAAGAGGGATTGCATTTGTGAGTTCTACTTGTCTATTACTGCTACTTGATGTATCATTGGCTACTAATATGGAGACTGATTCGTTAGGAATTTTGCTGTGGCTTTGTTTTGCTTCCTCAAATCTAGAAGCAATGGAAGAGGCTGCCTTTAATTGGTTTTTCATCATATGTTATCAATGGTATGTTCCTGTTGGTTCTTGGGGGCACTTAGTGGGGATTTTTTGCAATGACTATTGAGGATGGGGTTCAATTGCCTAGTGAGAAGTCAAGCAAATTAGGGTTTGAGTAGGCAGATGTTATTGAAAGAAACAAAGATATTCATTGCTCAAGTTGCTGCTGCAGCAAATATATGATTTCAGGAAAGTCTTTAAGGTCACAGACAGGAGATGGAAAGCAATTTCCATGCTTTGAGTTGAACTCATGTGCATAAGGTGAGAATCTAATTTGATTTGGGCCATGTTTTGTCTTGGGTCAAGGTGGGGCAAAGAAAACTACAAAGTTTTGTTGTGCATTTGGTGTTCAAAATGTTTGGGCTTTTTCATTCTGTTGGGCTTGTTTTAGCTCAGCTATCTGAGAGCCTATTGTTTCTCTAGAACTAGTTTTTGTCCAAGGCTCCAAATCCTTTTCTGCTAGGCCGGTTGTTGCACAAATATGATGTGCATTTGGAGTGCTGTTTTGGTGTTCTCCAACACTTTGGAGGATATTATTCTTGTTGAAGTTGCCAGAACAATGAAGAAAATGTAGTTGTTTATCTTTCTTCAAAGCTTTGGACAATCCTTTAATTAAGTTCCAAAAGGAAATCAAAAACATGCTCCATGAAATTGAAGATTTTATTGTTTTGGGCATGCTTTGAATAGAGCATGATGATGAGGCTATGCTTTATGAAGTTATTTGTTGATATTGATGACAGGAGGGATAAGTTTTTAAGGCTTCAATTGGAAAACAAGGTTGTCAAGAGTGTCAAAAAAGAGAGTATTAAAGATGCTTCAGTGGAATGTGAATTATGAAAAAGATGACAACTTTCAATTATTTTGAGCTCTATTAGAGTCTGATGGGTTGTCTTTATTTGTGCCTTTTCTCTGTAGGTGGATATATCTAAGTGTTTTCTTTGGTGCCTTTCTTGAATATGTACTACCATATTTTTTTATCCTATACTAAACAAAATCAACTATTTTTCCATTAAATGGGGTTCGGCTATATAGTTTTTCATCTTCATTTAACTCTGTTGTTGGTCGTTCCCTCTCCAAGGTCCAAATGTGCAAGACCATGCCTCATGATTTCCTTCAAACTCTGCTTTGGCCCTCCTCTGCCTATTCTCTAATGAGCATCTTGTAAGTTCTCACGTCTCCTAATAGGCAAAGTGGTTTTGGCGTTCCACTTTGCATGAGCAAATCACCTTGAACACGTCTCTTGCATTGTTTTGCTATGGGGCTGCTCCCACTTTCTCCCTATAACATTATTTTGAATGCTATCTGTTCTTCTATGACTATTTTCATCTCTACTATTTTCATTTTTTTAACATGTTGGTATTTAACCAACCAATACTTCACTCCATACAGCATGACTGGCTTAATGGCCACATTTATAATATGTTTCTTTGAATTTGAGAAGTATTTATCGATCACATGACCCTTGAATCACATCTTCACTTCATCTATACTGCTTTAATTCGACAAATAATATCCTCATAAACTGCCCTGTCATCTGAACCATAATCCAATTTATGGGGGATGAGCCTTTATTCCTTATAAATTGATCTTAACCTTACCATATTTCCGATGTGGGCTGGTGTATTCTAATCTCTCCCACTCAAGTATGTGTGCATGTCCTTGTTGTCTCTTAAAGTAGGAATATTTTTTTATAATTTCCGACATGTATGAAAAATGCTCAAGCTGCATCCAAGCCATATTGGTCCGTGATATCTCTAAAATTAAGAAGATTTTTTTTAAATAATTTTTGATATGCAAGAAGCATGTTTAGTATGTATCCAGCCATATTGGGTATGACCAAATTTGGTACGAAAAGGTGATGGTTGTTGCTAAGGGATGAGCCCTTAGGCATTATAAACTAATCTCATTCATGTCTAGTTTGTGTAATCATCAATATAAGATGGCCAAACTTTAGCCTGAAAAGGTGTATGACGTGTTTAAAATAGTAGTATGTCTGTGTGTCCTGATGTTGTGTGAGTGTGTGATACGTGTGAAAAATGCCCATATGCATATATTAGACAAGTGGCCTCTCTTTGAATGAGTTTGCCGTTTGTTTTGTGCGATATGTATGAAACATGTTCAGTATGTGACCAGCCATAATGGACTTGACCCAAGATAAGCTTTAAAGGTGGTGTGAGTGTGCAATGATATGTATTAAAAATATCCAGTATGTGTCCATGTTATACATGGCCCAGCCTTAGGCGTGAAAAACTATTTAAACAGGAAGAATATTTTACTAATTTTTGATACCTATCAAACATGTCAAGGGCATATAATATTGGACGTGGCCAAACATAGGCTTGAAAAGTTGGTATGTTCATGCATGTATCCTGCTTTCTCTAAAACTAGGAAGAAATTTTTTTATTGATTTCTTTGAAAATTAGGAGAATTTTTTTGTACTTTCTAATCTTATGGAAAATGTTTAGTATGTGTCCAACCACATTGGAATTGACATGGCAAACCTTTTCGTGAAAAGGTGGGTATGTGTGTGTATGTCCTGCCGTCTCTGTCTCTGACAATAGGACTTAGTCTTTGAAAATAGGAAGAACTTATTTACTAATTTTTTATGTCTAAAATGCCCTCTTAGGATGAACCTTGATGCAACGATATTATTGTTCCATGGTGACCTAGGGTTCAAGGGTTCAATTTACTAAATCAACTTCTCTACATTATAGGGGTAATGCTATGTACATCTATCTTTCCGTAAAGCCTCTAATATAAGAAGCCTTGTGCAGCAGGCCACCTCATGGAATGTTCATTACGTATCCAGTAGCCTTATGGGGGCATGGCCAAACTTAGGCTTGAAAAGGTCATGCGTGACGGTTGTGTGGTTGTGTCTTTGTGTTTGATCTCTATTAGAATATCAGTTAATATTAGAATATTTGTTAGAATATGCTCTTAGAATATATTTTAGAATATGCTAAGGAATATTCTTTTGTAATGGTAATTTAGTATTTTGGACATATGTAACTCTATATATGTGTGTGTGTGAATAATACTAACCTAAGTATCTTTCATCTCTCATTATTTCTTAAGCTCTACACGGCATTAGAAAGAATTATTTTCTAAACCCTAGCTATTGCTATTGCCGTCACCAATGATTTCCTTTTGGTAAAGATGTGCCTCGAGGCTATGAGTAAAAGCCCTAAAGTTATTTATCAATTTCCTAATGGTTAGTGCACAAAAAATCTCATAAAAATCTTCATAGAAACCCTAATTTTGGGTAACTAAATCTTCGATTTTTCTTATTTGAGTATTTTTGGTTGGTTATATCTCCATTTTGGTGGTAGATTCCTAGTTGTTTATGGATTTTTTGTGATTTTTCTCTTGATTTTTCTTGCGACAAAGGAATGTTTGAGGAGATATTTCAATTTCATTCTTCGGGATTCCATCCATATTCGCGCTACAGTACTATGCTGCAGTTTTTGTGCTATAATACTGAGCTACAATATTTTGTGCTACAGTTTTTGTGCTCTAGTTTTTTCCTATTTGTTAAGGCCTCATTTGTTTGTATCTTTCTGGGGGTAAATTGACATTTTGGGATTCCTTGCTTTTGCTTTCAATCGAATTTGTGAGTTTGTTGGTTTAATGTTATCATTCTTGTTACTTTTTGAGGACATTTATTATCTTTGGAGCTTCTTTGTTACTTTTAACCGTGTCCTTTTGTGATTATATATTACTTATTCATGGGTTCTAAATTCATATTTGGTAATCATGGTAATAGAAACAATGATGGAAGATTGATTTGCCGTTATTGTGGTAAAGTGGCTCATTCCTATAGTAAGTGTCGATTGTTACATGAGAGGCCTGCTATTACTCCTAATTATATTCTTATTACTCCTTTTCAATTCTATAACCACACCGCCTTTTCCTCAGTGTCCTCTTGGGTTTAAGTCATTAACTCTGGTGTCTTTAATCATATGACTAGATTCTCAAATATCTTTTATGATTGTTAACTATGTTCCACTATTCCCGACGTTATTTTGGCTAATAGCTTATCTATAAAGGTTAAAGATATTGGTTTTGTTTTTCTTGCGCGGACTTTGCATATCTTTTTTGTTCCTTGCTGAATTTTTCTTTTAATTTGCTCTCTCTTACTAAGTTTGCTCAAAATAATTATTCTGTAATATTCTTCTCTATTCACTGTAAGTCTCAAGACTTTGCTACGAGGAGGGTTGTTGGTATAGGTCGTTATGACTCAGGAGGCTTCTACTTATTTGATGCATACCCCAATTTTATTGTTTGTTCTAGTGTGATTATTACACCCCTTGATCATCGATGTACATTGGCACTATCATTTTTTTCTAGCTTGAGAAAGTTATGTCCAATTCTGCCATTTGTTACTGAATTATTTGTGAGTCATGTTAATTTGTTGAACACCATCTTAAATTATATTCTTGTTGAGTAAATCCATGCGCCTTCGCTTGTTGAATAAATCCATGCGCCTTCGCTTGTTGAATAAATCCATGTGCCTCCGCCCCTTTTGAGTAAGTATACTCAAATGTTTGGGGATCATGTTTAGTTTCATTTAAGATAGGATTTTGTTACGTTATTACTTTTGTTGATGACTATTCACGAGTTACTTAGCTATACTTAACAAAGGAGTGCTCTAAGTTATACTTTATTTTTTGTGCATTCCATGCTAAAGTTCAGACCCAATTTCCCACTACTATATGTACTTTAAGGAGTGATAATGGTCATAAATATTTTTTTGCTTCTTTTTCGTCCTCTCTATCACAACATGGGATTTTTTATGAATCATCTTATCTCGATACGCTTAGCAAAACGAAGTAGTTGAGAGAAAGAATAGGCATTTGATGGAGGTTGCTCGAACTCTCCTATTTCACATGGGAGTTTCAAAAACTTTTTAAAGTGATGCAGTATTGATAGTTTGTTATCTTATTAATCGGATGTCATTTCTATCCTTTAGAGGGAGATTTCTTATCATGCATTATTTTCCGACAAATTGTTATATTTTCTTTGAGATTCTCAACCTCAGGTGACCAAGCTCGATTCAAAGTCTTTGCACTGTATTTTTATTGAATATTCTCATACTCAGAATGGGTATTGATATTTTTCTCCAAAGTTGGGACGTTTTCTGGTGTCCTCTAATGTCACATTTTATAAATCTACACGTTTTTATCTAGACATCTCTTTAGCGAGTCCATCGTTGAGTATCTCTTTCGAGGACGATATTCTTGTATATGAAATTGTTCATTTGGGCGTATTTTCTGCACCTCTATCACATGTGCTTCCTTGTCCTCCTATTACTAAGACATGTTTTTGTTTCTCGTCAACTGTTTGGTTTCTCTCTAAAAGTAGACCTTGAGCCAACTAGTATTGATTTCGACCCTAAGCTAGCTGTTTCAACTATGAATACTACTGTTCTTGATCAAAGAACCAATTTAGACATTTTAATTGCATTACAAAAAGGCCATCACAGTTGTACTTAGTATTTATTGTCTACTACATCATCTTATGCTAGTGTTTTATCTTCACGGTGGTCTTTTGTGTCCACCTTAGACTCCATTAGTGTACCTCAATCTATATCCAAAGCTATTTCTCATCCTGATTGATGGGCAGCTATAGAGGAAGGTATGACTGCCCTTGAGTATAATCACACATAGGAGTTAGTCCCTTTCCTCTAGGGAAGAAATCCATTGGGTGTAAATAAATTTACGTAGTAAAACCCAATCCAAATGGTTCTTTAGTTTGATTAAAAGCCCATCTCGTGGTAAAAGAGTATGTTCAAACATATGATATGGACTATACTGATACTCTTCACCTTTCGCAAAGTTGACTTTTTTAGGTTTCTCATTTCTTTGGCACCTACTCATCCTTGGTTTTTACATCAATTAGATGACAAGAATACCTTCTTACATGGTGATCTTTAGGAAAAAGTTTATTTCAAGAAACCTTCAAATTTTGTTATTTAGGGAGAGTTTGGGTTTGTTTGTCAGTTGAAAAAGTCCTTAAATAGTTTGAAACAGCCCCCCTGAGCGTGGTTCAACAGATTCAGTAAAGTTGTATTTGAATTTGGGTTCTCTCGTTGCAACAAAGATTGTTAGTGTTCTATCATCATTTCAGTGTTGGCTATATTCTTCTCGTTGTGCATATGGATGATATTATAATAACTAATAGCGATAATACTACCATCACAGACTTGAAGTTGTCTCATCAAAATCAATTTTAGACCAAACATATTGAAAATTTGCGTTATTTACTTGATATCTAGGCTATTAGATGCTACAGTGACATCTTTCTTTTGCAAATAAAGTATACAATGGATTTACTTAGAGAGACAGGTATGTTGAATTCAAAGCCTTGTATTTCTCCGATGGATCCAGGAATTAAATTATCACCGGACGATAGGAATATCTTTATTGAACCAAAAAGGTATTAATTTCTAGTTAATGAGTTTAATTATCTTGTTGCGACTTGTTCATATATTGCCTTCTTAGATAGTGTTGTGAGCCATTTTTTTTGTCTCCTCATGTGCCATATTGGGATACTATAATACATATTATGAGATATCTAAAGGTGTACTAGGTTGAGGCTTGTCATATAGTGATCAGAATTGTACTCAGGTCAAGTGTTTCTCTAATACTGATTGGATTGCGTCATATATTGGAAATCTACCACCGGCTATTGTGTACTTGTTGGAGGCAATCTTGTATCTTGAAAAAGTAAGAAATAAAATGTGTTAGCCGGATCAAGTGTAGAATCAAAATAGCATCCGTTGATGTATGTTCCTTGTTGATTATCATGGGTGTAAGATTTTTTGGACCTCAGTTGTGATGTGATAATCAATCAATCATTTATATTGTATCTAATCTAGTATTTTATGAGCATACAAAATAAATTAAAGTAAATTGTCATTTTATTTGTAAGAAACTCCAACAGAGCTTAATTTATATCTATCATGTGAGGATTAGAAATCAACATGACAATATTTTCACTGTCTTTAATTAGAATTTTAGTCGCGTACATTTGTAACAAGTTAAGTATGATTAACATGTATACTACTTGAGTGGGATTGTTAGAATATAAGTTAGTATTAGAATATCTATTAGAATATATTCTTAGAATTACTTTAGGATATACTAAAGAATATTTATTTGTATAGGTAGTTTAGTATTTTGACATATATATACACGTGAATAATACAAACTTAAGTTCGGGATTCTTTCATCTCTAAATTTCGTAAGTTCTACACTCTAAGGTGAAATTTTGTACTTACTTTGATAAGTGATATTCCCATTACTTGTTTTACTAGCTACAACCTCTTTGCATTGAATGGTACATACTTTTGTGCCTCCCCTGAGTCTGCGACTTGGAAAGCCTTATTGTATATGCATCCGTTTTGTATTTGGCCATGTTGAACCTACATTCAGCTGATACAAAGGCCTCTATGAATTATCTGTCCTTATAGGTGTGAATACTGGTAGCTGCAATTAATTGGCAACGGGTTAAGTTCTTTTTCACAATGGAGCAATATGGGAAAAACTTATTTGTTTTCTGTTTCTGTTAGCCTATTCTATCTAAATTGTGTACACTTG
The DNA here is from genome assembly GCA_033239525.1 of Nepenthes gracilis. Lineage (NCBI taxonomy): Eukaryota > Viridiplantae > Streptophyta > Magnoliopsida > Caryophyllales > Nepenthaceae > Nepenthes > Nepenthes gracilis. The sequence continues at coordinate 12,931,358 of BSYO01000016.1, read as the reverse complement.
GTTAGGATTTGTTCTTTTGAAACCTAGTGACTCCATGAATTCCAAAAAACTTTGTACCTGCTCTCTCAGTACTACCATCAGCTTGCGATGACTGCAAACTGCATGACTAGGGGAATGGGAATGTGTCCATTTTTCACCATTGTAGGAAGCTTTTGAAAGTTGCTAGATGCTTCGATTAGAGGACTTCCTTAAAATCTGGTTTGTGTTCTGCCATAAGCTGATTGCTAATCATTGATACAACTCATTATGAAAAATCTTGTCCATGTATATGCTTGTCTTGATATTGTTCGTAAGTCTTTTGTGTGTGTGTGTGTGTGTGTGTGTGCGCGTGTGAACCTTGTGGCCCCACTCTGTGCTCAAATCTATGTATTTGCTAGAGTACCTGTGGGGAGTATTATTTAATAATTTTCATGTAGTTGGAAATTGTATGTGATGTGTGTGCTTGTGTGTGAACCTTGTAGCCCCCACTTTGTGCTCAAATCTATGTATTCTCTAGAGTACCTGTGGGGAGTATTATTTAATAATTTCCATTTAGTTGCAAATTGTATGTGACCTCGGAATTCTACCTAGTACATGAGTTGAAATTCCATGTTATCCTTTGCTTAGGATAATGATAAAAAATGTTGAAGTTGTGGTGATGTGCTATATTTTACTATGATTCACCATATGCCTATTTATTCCTCAATGCTCAAGTTATTGGCAAGCCATGTTTTATTAGCATATGGCCATATTCGTTAATGCATTTACCAGGCATTTAATTTGATGATTTCATTAGGTTGTCCTTGTGAAAAGTCTAAACGCTCAAGGAAGTAGCTTAGTAGTACCAAGTGGTGAGCTTATGCATTCAATAATTTGTGGGGGAAATTTTGTAGTCCACTACCTTGGGGCTTCATTACTTATTTTCTATTTTTTATATTTGTTTTTGTTAACGTCAAATCTGTTAAGTTTTCTCTTTTTGAGTTATCGAGTCCAGTCTTCAATTTGCTGTAAAATTATATTTAAAATGTTATGTCTTAGCAATTACCAGCTTCCTAGTAAATTCAAGTACTAGGTCATTCCATGTTATTAACTTCTAGTTTGATGATTATTATGGAAAATGGAAATTGGCAATAGGATTTAATTGCAGAAATTGAAAGCTTAATGAACTTGATTATAACAAGTAAAATGTCCTGGACTGAAATAGAAAAAAATTCACAAATAATGAATTAAAAACTATATTTATTGATGTTTTTGTTAATATATGAATACTGCTGGGAAACAAAGATGAACGAGAAAGGCATGACCACATAAAACTTACTTTGTATTTAGAGTTTGTTTGAGTGACATCTTGGGAAAGGGGGAATGTGAAGTTTTTGGTTTGGTTTTTTAGGATAGCGTGCCCTCTACCATGTACTTCTTTCTCTCTGATCTGGTGATACTTGCCTTTTCTATCTAAAAAAGGGCAGGAGAATGGAATAAGTAGTACTCTCACTTTATATATTACCAAATCATTGAAGTGGCATCACTATTTTTGAATGTTCCCGTGTTTCTTCTGGTGAGTCTTTTACCCACTTTGTTCTAGCCATAAGACATAATATTTTACGATGTTTTGGATGGGATCTTGTTTCTCTCATCCAATTGACCTGTGGATTTGCCTTTGTGTGTGAGTGCACATTCACACAGATATGTATCTTCACAGTATAAAGACTTAACATAAGGTTGACCTATATAAATTTTATGGTTGCTATTTTTTTCCTCTATTTTTTTTTAATGTATTCAGACTGCTCTCTTGATCTTAGGAATTCTCTCTTGTCACATCAGTGCTGCTGAATTTTTTGTTTTTGTTTTTCCTTACCGTAATATGAGATTCTTTTTCATGTTTTTGTTAAATCTGTTTCCTGTGAGTTATAAACAGAAAAAGTATTGCACATATTAGTTGATGTTGTTTCTAAGTATTGTTATTTCTACCCATATCTGGTTACGTTATATTTATTGTTCAAATCCAGCCTTTCTTTCATGGGATAAATAGGTATAATTTTCTCCTTTGTAAGATGCATGGCTGTGAATAGTTGAGCATAATAAGTAAGATACGGTGAAATTTCCCAATGATTTCCTCTTGCTGTTAGATTTTTTTTTTTTTTTTTTTGGGGGGGCTGTAATCTGTACTTGCTTTTCTTTCTTTTTTTTTCTTTCTAACATCATTCTGGGCTCTCATTTTGTTTTTGTATAATAGTAAATCAGCTGTTGACATTGCTTTAAAGCATGTTATGAGTCAACAGATGCACAACGGCCTACTTGCAGTATTTGTGCTTGATAATGTCTCTGTGATAGCATATTGGTCATTTGCATGCATGGCAAAAGTCAATGCAAGATACTATACATATGTAGACTTTAATAGTTGGAAAATGCTGTGCACATTATTGATACCATGGGGAGCGGGTTAGTGGGAATTAAACCCAAGTTGGCCTGGGCATTTATGCATCCAACAACCGTGCCAACCTTGCTTTCCCCATAGAAGGTTATATTTTGGTTTTCTAATAGAGTTCGAACCGACTTTATGAAGTTTTGGTTGATTGATTATGTATATTTGACAAATGGCGCTTGACATGTGTTGGGCACCTTATTGATGAGGAGGGGGGTTAGTCTGAGTTGCACCCACATCAACACGGATAAAATTATCAATATTCGTATTGGTTGTGGCTCTCTCTGTATTGAACATATTAGACAATGCGTTTTCCTATCAGAATTATTTGAAGAAATTTTTTTCAGAGAATTGTAAGTTGACAGAGGCCATATTGACCAAATATTGAGTATATTGGTAGATATTTTGAATATCTATTAATATATTGTTGATACGATATCATATCATGATATTGCTGCAGTATTGGGAAATATCGATATCAATACATATCAACCAATATTATAAATATCGGCCTATATTTGTATCTATGGCCAGGATAAGTGAGTAGCCAATCATTATGCTACCTTTGATTCCTGGACGTTATATTTTGGCTCTCTATTGAGTGTGAAACTAGTAGTGTTAAAACGAACTTGCTGAAGCTTTATTTCAATCATTTTGAAAATCTAACAAATGGCTCACCGTAAGCTAATATTGAAGACTCTCAAGGGTGCTGTTGCAAATGAAGCTACTCGATGTCATCTACATATTGAATGTTCCTATTATGGTGAGTCAAAAATGGCCCTTTCCTTCTATACCATCATAATCATTATCCTGATACTAGTTCATTTATAATGCTTTAAACCTAACATCATGATATGTATTGCTTGCGGAACTAAGGGATCTGCCTCATAACTTCTTGCATTGGTTTATTACCAGCTGCTTTTTTACCTCTGTGACAGAAGGTAACCAATGGGGACAAAATCTTTAGGGGAAAAAAAAAACGACTCAGATCTGAATTTGGAAAATTTGGAGGTTTCAATGAAAGTTTGAAGATGGGAAGTACTAGAAATAAGGCTGTAAGCAGGTCAGAAATTAGGGACAAGGATGAGTAAAGAATGAAAGAAGGTTGAGATGAAGAAGATATTTGTGGAACTTTGTTATTTGAACAAGTTTGGACAAGGGCACACTCTAAATCAGGATTTTGTTTTTCTATATAAGAGTTATTTGCATTATCTATCCAGTCAGTTCTTGAACATCTATGTTTGTTGGTTCTTGAAAGTCAAGCCAAACATTCTATTTGTCTGTCAAAAGCAGTTGCAGTGAAGTAATATGTTGTTGGAGTCATGTCTCTCAATTCAATACGTTCTTTAAGTTTGTATACTGGTTAGCAAAATAGTTGATTATCTCTGGAAAGTGGGATTAGTAATCAAAATAATATAGGAAAATTATTGGTGAAACAAAATATTTTAGGAAAATATATTGGTGAACCTAGATCCTATATGAGCTATATTTTCTTTCTTTGTGTTAGTGGAACTGTATGGTCACTTGCTGCAAAATATTATCAGGGCTATATTTTCAGCATAGGCATAATTTGATTTTTCTACAAAGGAAAATCATTTGACTTGTCTTCTTCGCTTGTAATGTATATATTCTCCATTATCAAGTTTTTCCCATATCCACCTGAAAATTCAATGCTGGCAACAGACATGCATGTGAATCAATTCTGTTTCGTAGTACTGCTTTCAATGCAATGTAAGCTTTGTGAGTTTGTTTAGCCAAATTGTCTTCATCTTAATTCAAACAATAATAGGTTGGATAATTACAAGCAAGTAACAAAACATAATATGTTTTCGATAGATAGAATCATATCAAGCATCCTGTCTCCTTTTTTATTGGACAAATTCACAAATTGATCTTATGCATTAAATCATACCAAATCAATTGGTCTTCATACTGGATGCATATCCATCAGTAAAATGTGTGATATCTGGAGGGTGGAACCGTAACTTCATGGATATAGGTCAAGGCTTTGACAAACAGAAGAATATCCCTATGCTGTCAATGCAGTTGTAAGCTGCAGTTTAGATTACACTGGTTAGATCAATCTGAACAATCACATTGCTAGTTTTTCTGATGAACAATTTCAAATAGTAGTGGAAAGATTACCCCAACTTCATTGTTTTTCCTCTCGTCTCATTGTTATGCTGATGTGGTGGGCTTAGCCGGAGCTGAATGGGTGCACTCATATCATTACCGATAATACTGCATGGAATATAGGATTGTCTGACCTGGGTCACAGTTTTGGGTCCATACGCCTGGGGCCAATAACTTTCCTTCAGATGCAGAAAGAATGGAACTGTTAAGCTAATGATATTCTGATGCTACCTCTTTGTGAGAGTTTATGCTGCTTTTATCCAGAGTGAATGGTGGGTCCTACCATTCAGGCTGGTGATGCTGCCACCAGTAGTGGCACAACTATTTATTTGTAGATTGGAGGGAAGCTCATGGAATATAGTATCGGCTAATATATATTGGTATTGGATCTCCTAGAATTAACTTTTTCAGATACAACAACAAAATCACAATATATCAATATATCAACAATATACTGCTATATATATTAGCCGATACATCTAATATTTTCTAATATAACAGCCGATATTTTTCTCTGGTTCCCGATTCACAAAATAATTTTCTTCAGATACCAATGTGCATCGCCCGATACGGTTGATATGATATGGCCTTATCCAATGCTGATATTTTCATGCCTGGGAAATCTGTTCCATATTCCTTTTGGTTTAAAATGGAATTTATGGTGGTTAAGTGTAGAGATTGTGATATTTGGAGTTTCTATTGGTGGAGAGAGATTCAATCAGCCCTACCATTTCTGAATGTTACATTTCTACCTAGTAGATATCAGGAAATCTCCCTTTGAAATTTGAGGATCTGAAAGTTTATATGAGTGGCCTCCATTAGAGAGAGTAGGAGGGGAAGGTTCGTTGAGTTGGCTGTCAGGTGAATAGGGAAGGAGCATTGCATCTAGATTCTTGCAGAAACTGTGAGACGAGGATGGTTTGAGGTCAGCAACTGCAGGACCTCTTGTTTAAAGAGTGGAGTGCTCATTATATACCAGTTACACGTTGAAAATCCTTCGAAAGCTCTCATGGTGGGCCTGTGGCCTTCAGTCATCTCATGACCCCTGTTTCTAATTCATCCAATGAGGATTACACTGTTATTGACAGAAAAGCTATTGCTTTTAGAGCAGATTTCCTGAATAGAGTTTGCTTGGCCATTTCAGTGAAGTTTGTGATTTCAACTCCCATATTATGAAGAAGTGGATCATGCCTTTGCCTGTTAACGTGGTAAAGTGATGAGCTAGATGTTTCAGTTTGGGAATAGGAAGGCTCATCACAGAAAGGGATCCTACAGTTGTTTGTCTACTAGAAATTACATTGGCTGCTGTTATTGCTCAGTTAATCAGATCTTTATGGAGCTGAAGATTTGTAGGTTGGAATTCTTTGGATCCTACATCCCATGGGATCTTTCGGGGAAGTGTGGTTATATGGGAAAAGTTAATCAATGGCTACTTCACATAAATGTCACCCATTATGTTTCAGTTCACATTCCATTCCGTTTCCCATAATTGAATAGAATGCAGCCTTAAGAATTTGAGATTGATTGGGTTGGTGGAAGTACTATATGAATTGATAACATTAGTGTTGGCTGAAAGATTGACATCAGTAATTGGGAAGCTATTTTCTTATTTGCAGCTTAGTTATTTTTTGTTGAAGAGAAATTCTTGATGCTGTCTTAGTTGCAAATAAGTGAATCGATACTTGGTTAAGATTGGCTCTGCCTGGTATTGTGGATAAATTGGATGCATAAGAGTTATGTGACTATCTTGATTGAGAATTTTGGCTGGATTTTTAGTGGTGCACTTAGGTTTTAGTGACAAATGGGTAAGTTGGATTTGTTGGTCTATATCCATCCCAGATTCCCTATCATGGTTGATATGTTAGCCAAACAATTCCATTGCATCTTCTAGAGGATTGAGTCAAGGTAATTGATTGCTGCCCTTTTTCTTTTCTTGGTAGTAAAGAAGTCTTGAGTAAATTCATTTGTAAAGCAGTTGATGGAGGCTTTTGCAGCCTTTCACTGTTGAAAATATCAATGAGGAGGATATTTGTATGTCTTTATCTAATGTTTTCAGATGACACTCTTATCCTGCGTAATGCTTTTGACAGGATGCATATGATTTCACTGGATTTGGAATCATGTTCTGTGCTGAAGATCAATATCAGCAAGTCAGAGATTTATGTGGTAGCTTATGGTCTAGAAGTCGAGGCTTCTTGTTTTGGCTGTAAGTCGGGCACCTTTTTAACTAGATACTTGTATGCATCTGGGAAGCAAATTCAAAGATTCATCAGTTAGTTGTTCTGCTGTCAGCTTAATTTTGGAGTATCTTATTGGGAAGTTTTTGTGGCATCCCTATGAGGAATCCTTTAAATTTCATTGGGAGAAATGAAAGATTGTATAGATTGCCTATTTATAGAGGAATGGATGTCAAAGGATGTTTTGGGGTGGTTAATATATTGTCAGAGAAGATTGGTTGAAACAACTTGTGTGGCTGATCACTTCAGATGGTTTCCCAAGTAGAACTTGTGTGTGTTTGTGTGTTTGCATGGAAAATTATTGTGCAAGTGTGGGAGTGCATCCATCACTCTAAAATTTTAAAATTGGAGCTGCACTGATTTGGAGGATCCTGAAATATATTTTTCTAATGTTTTCAACGTGTTGCTGACCAGTATGAAGGATTCTGCTGATTAGATGGGTTCAATGAGTCATTGTCCTCTAAGTTGCTACAACTGTTTATGTTGCGGAGAGTTTCATTCTGTGGCAATGCTGACCGATTCTCCTGCCTCTTAACAAAAAGGGGATATTCTCTGCTGCTTTGTTTTACTCTAATATGTCTGAAACATCAATTAAAATACCGGCCCATATTTAAATTTTTGGCTATGTACCAGTAATGGGTGATGCTGATACTAATATCGATATTTCTCAATCAGTATTATTGCAATATGAAGTTGTATCAAAAAATTTGGATTATATTAGCTGATATATCGGCCACTATAGAATCAAAATTGTTTTTTGGTCTAGACTTTTTCCTGATTTTTGCTTGATTTTGTTTGAATATGGTGTTTCTAATGCGAATATATTGGATTTCAAGCCCAAAAACATGAGTTGATTTGTGTTTTAGTATCAAAATTGAAATCTAGTAGCCCCCAAAACATTTAGAAAGCAAAAATTTCACAATCTACTCAAATTTATTTTTCAAAATTGTAGATTGTGTTGCATACACATTTTATAGATTGTTGATTATATATATATATATTTGTTTTCTTTTTTTGGAAAATAAAATACTGAAAATATTACTTCAAATTGTACTTTTTCCTAAGATTATGCCTGGAGTTTAATCGAATTTGATCTTAGAAGCCTCATTACACTTTTTTGGTGATTGTTGAATTTTTAATTAATTATTTATTAATCAACCATTCATAACTTTGTTTTTGGAATATATGACAGGAGGGGGCCAAATTTTAGTATATATTTTGGTTTTGATGTGGTCACCAAAAAAGATTTATACATCCACAGCATTCGCTAATCAATATATATCTCCTAATACGACCGATGCTAATCAAGACATGATTAATACTGATATTTAAATATATGGTCAACTGTGTTTGTTTCCCGTGAACGAAATTTGGATGTGGTGCACCGTGCACCTGCTAAAGAGTCATGTTTTAACATGGAAAGCGTCTTTAGAGAAGAACTTAGCTTTGAATATTCAGTAGAAAGGATTTTCACTTGCAAACTATGGTGTATTGCACAGAATATTTTTGGGGTTGGTCCATTACATTTATTTTAATTTGAGGCCTGGGAATGTTTTAGGGAGAATAAGAAGTGCAATTCTAACTTAAGTTTCTGCAATCTATATTGTGACTTGTGGGCTGAAGGGAGCAAAATAATACTCAGGGGTGGGCTGTGTCAGCTAAGCTTTTGAGATGATTGGGCACTTTATTAGTTTTCATTGGTAAAATTTCCTGACGCTGATTCTGTTTCTTCTTTTGTTAACTTTTTAGATGATTTGCTCATTTGCAGTTTTGCAGCATGATTGCAGATAATTCTCTACTGGTTCCTCCTTGGCACCACATCAATGGATAAATTTTTACTCACCGATCACTAAAAAAGAAATACCTTCATGTGCAGTTCTGAATTTTCTTTTTGGATGAGGTTAACCTTCTTACGAAGTTCAATATTCTCTTGATGAATGAGGCTCCCCTGCCATCAGGTCCATGAACGTTAGCTACTCTATTTTCTGATTTCAAAATAAACACTATTTGATAGTTCATATCATGAGGATACCCTTCGTCTCAGTTCTTTTATCTCATCTGCCAATAATTTGTCCTGCAGACAACAAGAGTTCATCAATCTTCATCCATAAATGTTACAACAGTTTGGACAGGGCTGGGGGTAAGTATGTTCACATAACAGAAGAGTTGCAAGTAGCAAAGCATTTCTGCACCTTTTGCATTTGGACACCTTTTAAACTTGATTCCAATTGAGTTTCCAGATTCTGCAGATCTGTGATGCCCAAACCTGTAAGATCTTGTCCCATAAGTTTCCTGCAATTATCAAAGTGGAAAAAGTTGGGTCCACCGGCAAGATTGGATGAAAATATTAGTATTAGTTGTAGCCATAACTGGCAATACATATTGATAATAAATGCAAAATTTTTTTGTTAGAACTTGGGGGGGGGTGGTACATCGTCCGATATTGGCTAACATTGAGTATATCGGTTAATATCTTATAAATTGGCCGATACTTTAAATATCAGTTGATATGGCCTATACAACTACATATTGTAATTTTATCATGGTATCAAAAAATATACTGATATTTCATTCCATTCTAGCAAGATATTTGGGTTTGTCTATCCTGAATGCACCTGTGCATTCTGTTGTTGGCCAATGCTCCAAACATAGATATGGCTTGACACAGACATGGGAATTGTTGAATGCACAGGCAATTAGAAAAAAAGAAATGGATGCATATTTGTTTCAGTTAGTTGATTGTTTAAATAAAAGATGGTCCAATGTGTAGGAATTTCATATTGTGGATCTTGGGGAGGGTTAAATATATGAAAAATTGCCCATACATTAGACAGGTTTTTGTGATTGCAGCAAGGAGCACTTTAGGCTGGAGATTTGCCAATATTTTGAAGCTGGACAATTCTTATTTCATCAACTACTCATGCATTGGCTATCACTTTCAACTTAATAATTCAAGTTCTATGAATTTTTATTTTCATGTGTCTGTATTTGAAGTTTGAACCAATGTAACAGTCATAAGCTGACCATATGGGAGGAGAAAAACTAACGAATGCGACATTAATCCCAAAGGGTGGATATATTCATTAATTTATGGGCACAATAAACTTTCTTATCCCTTTCTCCCATATCTAATGAAATTTACCTTCCTCCACAAATAATTTATCTCAGTATGACATTTTGTATAAGTAATTTATTATCTTTTTGTGCTTAACGTCTATCAGCTACCCCTAAACTTACCACTGCTTGGGTTGGCTCAATTCAACTGGAGGCTTTTGGTTAGGGATCAATCTGGCCAGTGCCTGGACTAATTGTTTTTTTTTTTTTCTTTTTCACGGTTAGGTGGGTCCAGGGAGCTCACGTAAATCTCATAAAATTTTCATACATGTGAAAAGATGAAATTACGCATAAAATTGTTTTTTTTTTTTTCACTGTTAGGGGTATTACTTTATTTCTCTTCCTGATCTTAAATAACATAAAAAATAATTGGTTATATTCTCTCTTTCTCTCTATGCAGAAAATACTCCGTATTACCATTTACATTGTATGATACTTTTAATCATTTGGAATTTATACTTAGCGGGTTTCGCAATTACTGATTTTGGTACTTATCTTGACCTCACAAGCGATGTTAGGATGCTTTCTTTTGTTAAGCCAGATTGTGAATGCAAGGCTGAAAAAAATTTTCTAGCTGTGTTGCTCATTAAATCTAATCTTAAATGTGTGTTGCAGCAGAATAATATCTAGTGTATTCTGATAGTTGAATGATAGATGCTGTGCTGGATTAGAAAACCAACTCCAGAGCTCTTTTTTACTACAAAAGCTATATTGGTCCAACTTTTAAGGTTTGGAATGTCTAAATATCGTTTGACACCGTGAGACTAATCTATTCTGCACTTTTGCATTATCTTGTTTTTTGCAGCTTTGCTTCTATCTTTTTCTGATTTTCTTCCTTACTGAATCTCAAATGAAGACTGTTAGATCTGATGCATAAACCCTGTGAAAATTTCTAGCTGATAACCATGTCAGTCAGTGCACTGTTGTAAGTTAAATGTCTAACTATTGGCAATTGGAGCACATTTTGATCTCTCATGTTGTTGACCAGCTACACAAAAGATAATGAACTCAATGTTCTAACCATTGTTTTACCTGTGGCTTTCTTCTAACAACTGCAGTTGTTGCCTCAAGCTTGCTGCCTCCCTTTGCCAACACTAAAAAATCAAGAGAAAATAAACATTTTTCGATCAGTATCTAAGGATACAGTACTGCATAATGTTTTCTAGAATCGAGCACTTTGCTTGCTAGAATCCTCCTTTTTCTTTGTAGACTAACGTATGTGATGATCTATCAAAAAGTTTACACCATATATGTTAGTAGCATGGGTGAATACAAAGTCATTATATCTCATATTATTTTTACTAGTGTCAAGTAGGTTGTGTTATACACCTAATGTGGATGGACATCATGGTTATTAGAATTGAAGAGTGCTGCATTCAAGTACATATTGGTTTATTTTTAAGCCGTTGGATTATCAAACAGAATATGGAATGAAGTGCCAGCCAATATCCGATATATATTGGTATTGAGTTCTTTGATATCATAGTAAAATTGTATTATGTCATTGTATTGTTGATATATTACAATATACACGATATGTTGGCCTATATTTGCTTGTCGGCGTATAATTTTCATATTTTTTTCCTTATGATATATCATATATAAATACATATTTCTGACATATCTAATATTGATATGATTGTAACTGACATCAATATTATTTAAAAGCAATAGTAGGGTGGAAAACCCATCTTGGTGATATGTGAGACCTCTGGGTGTAATGACCACCCCAAGAAATGAACGGGAGGCATGGGTACAAATTTTTTTGAAAGAGTTAAATATGCATGTTGCCCGGTTGGTGATTTGTTTCAAAATCAAGAATACATGCTGATTTTATGAAAACCATGGGGCGTGAGTTGTAGGAATGTGGATAGTATTCTTGAAATTACAGTCCATCTTCTTTTCAAGTGATTCTATTTTTCTTATTGGAATAACTTGTATACTGATCCAGATAAATGCTTTTTGATTATCTGTAAATGTCCAACTTACATGACCTAGAATTCATGTGTTCAAATTGCAAAACACTCGTTCTCTACTTCTAACCCTCAAAAAACCCATGATTCGGAAGCCGTGTGGTTTGAGTCCCCTTGAATTTCATTTGCAAATGCCCAAGAATGTGAATACTATGAATTAAAAAAAAAAAAGGTTCAGTTATGAAATAAGACAATTAAGACAATTTGCCTATAGTAACACCAGGCAAACTGAGCGATTATGAGAAACTAATGGCAGTGGATATATACACCTACTAAGTTTTATAGAACTCCAAGGCACTCCAGATACAAGATGAGGATAAGGGGGGACAAGGAGACCTTAGAATATTACTTTTCAAAAAAATATTCAGTGAGGCAATGCTCTTCTATCTTTCTTAAGATATGAAACAATTGTATTAGAAAACGCTCTAGCTGTGATGCCCATTTTGTTGCCAGATATGCCATTCTATCCCCAGTTGTTGTAAGGGGGATCATCCAAATACAATTTTGGCATTCTTTTCAACAATACACCATGCTTGGCATGTCACCAGAGTATATTCTATTCCCAGTTCTTTAAATGGGAAAATCTCAACTTAAAATAAATGAACTTACCCGAGTCTCCTCCCTTGGAGGAGACAACAATTCTACAAGCAGCCCTGAAAAATAAGGTGTCTTCACCAACAATCCCTCTTTATTATGGTGTCACACCCAAGTGGTATTATGGTCATAGTTGTCGATCCTATCAGGTATACGCCAAGTATAAACCCATATCTTGTAAAGATCATTAAATTTCCAAATGAAATTGGCCACAGGGACTCAATTTTCCAAGTACTTTACGTGGAAGGGAGGAGAATAATCCTGCATGATTGACTAGATTCAAGTGTGTCTATGTTTCTTCTTTATAAATATGATATTTTACATTTCTACTAATATCAAGTGTTATTCCTATTTGACTGTGAGGTGTCTATGGTAGGGAAACTCGTAGATGTAGAAATATCAAATAGAGGAGAAAAAGATGATATTGATTTCCTGTAGAATTATGGAAGAAACAGGATCCTTTCAAGTTCGTAAAGCATTAAGTTCATGTTTACACCACAATAAAGAAATTTTATCTGGTAAAGATCTCCCTAAGATCAGAGAGAGCATAGATTCATCAATCACGGGCATGGAAGAGGTGGTGGCAGTTGAGGAAATCAGGACCAAGGAGAGATGGGAAAGGCAGAAATTACTATTAAAAATCTGCTACTAGTTGTGTTCAGGTTTCAAAGAGTCGTAATCAATTCGGAGCTCTGTCCTAGACAGTTGATCTAGCAGCTTGTAATCACATAAAGCTACAATTTTTTGGAACTAAACGATTGTGCAGGTTTATAGATGTGGAGATGTGGTTGCAATGATAGCAATAAACCAAAAGATGGTAGTAATTCATGTAAAAGCTTTACTATATGCGCAGTAGTATGGGTGATGCAATCATGGAGATTACCTTTGACTCTGAAGTGGCATTTGATAGCTGATGTTTTTCCTCTTTCAGTTTGTGGTATCGTTCGATCACTGATTTCATGCTGAAAATATCATTCATAAAAACAAATACCTTCATCATTGTTGCATGAAAGGAGAAACATAAAATACCATCATTTGCACGATTAAGAGGGGAGAAAGAATATTGTTGTGGAGCACAGCTTTCAATCTATTTATTCTGTTTTAACTCCCAATTTGTTTATCAATTAAGCAAACAAAAGAAAAACTCCCAACAAATGGAAAACAAAAAAGAAACCAAATGAAAACCTGTACAGCATGCCATTTTTTATGCTGAAAATTAAGGCTTTTACATTTCAAATGTCATACCTGACTTTCGATTTGAAATTGCACTGAAATGTGCTGGTGGAATCTCCAGCTTGCAAATTTCTTGTGAAAGTGTTGAATGATTAGCAAAATGTGGTGTTAATTCAATTCAGGTATCGGTTTAGCTCTCCTAAATAGTGGATTAGCTGCATGATTCTTACAGTAATTGTTATTTTCATCACAATTTTGTAGTTCTCTATTTTTTGACTGAGCCATCACATATGGTGCAATGGGAAATTTGGGGACTTGGCACATCGCTTTCTAACACTGAACTCCTTGAAAATGCTTGGAAGAACCTCCTCGCATTTCCTTGTTAACTGAAATGAGAAGTTTCTTCCCAAAAATGCAGTGTTTCCAAACCAGCAAAAATATGGATCCCTACAAACACCTTATCGTGAACCTATTATCTCAAGCTTGCCATAATGCACTTTATCAAACCTGATAGCTACGGAAACTGGCACTGCTTACCCACACCACAAACCTTCCTCCTGCATGCTCTCTCTCTCTGTCCCTCTCTTTTTCTCAATTATGCAGATAAGACATGCTCTGAAGCTATAGGAAAGGATAATGAAAGAGAAGCTAAGGTGAGGCATAAGGAATCTTAACTCTCTTTGAGCATTATAAGGAATGTTGAGCCTAATGTAAGGCCCTTGTATTGCACTCTAGTGGTTCAGGCGCACGATGAAACAATTTCAGGAAAAACAAAAGGTGATTTGCATTATTGTAGAGAAGAATGCAATACAGTCCATGGAGAAGTATAATAGTTAAAGACTACCACGAGAATAACGAAGCATATTATATCTATCGAGAAGTGTCAAATCGTATTGATACAATCCTCATTTTGAATATTGATGAATGGAATCGTTTCTTTGTGGCATACCATATGAAGCTTTTGGAGGAAGAAGAGCTGCATGACATATTTGCAAGTTAGAGGACATAAAATTGAGAATGGATTTGTGAAAGGATACATGTATGTTACTTACCAAAAAAAAAAAAAAGAAAGGATACATGTAAGGGAGATTGAGATTTTCCCATTGGTTTGGTTTGTAACATGGATAATCCTCATTTTGAATATTGATCAATGGAATCGTTTCTTTGTGGCATCCCATATGAAGCTTTTGGAGAAAGAAGAGCTCCATGACATATATGCAAGTTAGAGGACATAAAATTGAGAATGGATTTGTGAAAGGATACATGTAAGGGAGCTTGAGATTTTCCCATTGGTTTGGCTTGTAACATGGATAATCTTTAAGCTTATATTTATTTATCTTAGTTATGAAGGAACTCACCAGGCACATTTAAGATTACGTACCTTAATGTATACTTTAAGTTGATGGCATAGCTTTGTTAGATAGCAAAACATTCGTGCAAAGCTGAAAGTTCTGAGTGCTGCTTTGTAAGTGAAACAATTTAGGATTAACATAACAAAGACGGTACAAAGAACACAAGTTTGAAGTTGTAAAATATGTAATGATGTATGAGAGAAATGTTACCCCAAAAGACGTGCAATACACATTTAAAGTGTTTAGGTTGTGCATAAAAAAGACTACCTATTGTGCCTGTTCGAAGATATGAGACTTCAAAAAAGGCTCAAGGTAGAAGAAGTTGAGGAAAACCAAATAAAAGTTTATAGGAGATAATCGGACGAGAACTTATACACTTGGAGCTAGTAGAGATTATTGCCATCAAGAGAGTACATGAAGGCTACAAATCCATGTAAATGACCAACTCAATTGGACAAAAGGCCTAATATGGTTTGGTTGGGTTGGGTTTGATCTAGAACAAAAAATTGGGACTACAAAAGAAAAAAAAAATTAAGGCAATGTAGGGAAGGTTCATGTAGTAGAAATTAGTGATGGAAATGAGATTATTATGTTCATTTTGATCTTTGCTCCCATGATTTAATAGTGATGGTGCTTATGAAAGATGACAATGAATTCAAACCATCTCATGGTAATGACAGTTAATGGAAATCGTATTAATATCTGACTTCTATTATGCTAATCCAGGGGATCTACAGCATTGTAAGATTTTTTATTTTTGCGTATGTGCTGGGTTTAATGGTGAATCTAGACAGACATGAACCTATTCATATTCTTTATGGAAATAGCAGACTTATTCGGGCGATTTCTGAGATAAATATCTGGTTAGTTCATACCATAAATAGAAATATCAGTATTGGTATTTGTCGTAATTATATTAGTATTAGATATATTGGACAATATGCATTAGTATTTGAAGAAATTTTTTTTTCGAGTATCATCAGTTGACAGGCAAATATCGGCTTATATATTGCTCATACGACAACATATTACAATTTTATCGTAATATCAAAAAATATCGATATTAAAGAGCCCAATATGATATTTTGATCTATGATTCATACCAGTTTGGCATTGAATTGGGACCATACCAAGCTCTGTGTTGCCTGCTCATTTTTAGGGCATAGGAGGGCTGATTTTCCATGTTCTCATATCTGAATTTGCCATTCCTGGATGATTGTGATGTATGTCGTGTCTCAATTATTTTAGATGCCATTATTAAATCTTATCTTCTATAAGTGTTACTCCTAAATCATTTTATATGTAATTATTCTTATTTCTGTCTTTTGGAGTTTCATCCATCCTCACCTCAACCACATCAATAACCTTCAGAAAAGAGGTATTCCTTTGATTAACGGTTGTTTTTTTTCTGTGTATGCTTAATCTATAGATTGTTCACTTTACTGTGATTTTGCAACTTTGGCTTGGTCCGTTGCTTGCTGGTAGGCATTGATGTGTCAGGGCTCAGTGTATTTCAGATGAATTTATGGCTTTGGAGTGGTTCTTCAAAAATAAAATAGATGTAGGAAATGTGTGGGGGTTCTTTCTCCAACAATGATCTGGTGTGACTTTCGTGAGTGAGTTTGCTGCCAGAAAGGTTCAGGTTGGCTGTTTTGCATTGATTGTTCTTGTGTAGTGAAATTGGTTTCTGATCCTAACCATCATTTGCATTGGTTTTTATGTATTAAAATATTGGACAATTAAACATACTAAAAAACAAAGTATTGAGAAATGAAAAATATTAAAATAGATGTATGAAATCAGACTAAAACATTAGATAAGGAAATAATGATTTTTGAAAATATTTGGAAGTAGCACTTCTAAAATAAAAGATGAGGAAAGGATATGAAAGGTCATTGGACCCTTAAAACATAGACTAAATGAAACACTTGTGTAAAAATGAGGTGGTTGTGATTGGAGCAATGGAAAGGGTGTTCTGAACCATATCACTATGGTATGTGCATGAGGCTGTTACTAGATGTGGCAATATCCATTAGATCTGTTCTCTACTATGGGAATTTTCACCTAGATTTGCCAAAAATGATTTACATGATCTGTACCATTTCTTGGCTATGGAAATCATTTTGGTACTGCTTAAGTGGGAGTGGGACCAGACATAAAAATTATTGATATCATTCACATTCGTATCAATGTTAACTATGTAGGATGGCAAAAGAATGTTTATCGTAACCGTACTAAAAATTAGTTATTTATTATGATTTAACCATGTTTATTTATTGACTTGAAAATTTTTAATTAATTTTATACATCAATTCTGATGTCTTTCTAGTTTCAATCTGGACATGTCTTATGCCGCCTCTAAAAAAACTTAGATTTTGATTTTTTTTTTTTGAGATTGAATATTTTGGGTATCTATAAAACTTGTGGAATTAAGGTATGATGAGAGAAGTAAAAAAATATATTGTAATGTTATGATGATCTATCAGTTTATCTTTTTGGTATTAGAAAATATTGATTCTCGGCCTTTCAGTAGAGTTTGATGTTTTAATTATATTAACCGATATTTTTATTTTTGTTGATGAGCTTTATTTGGCTGAAGCTAATTCCTGCATCACCCTTGTGCTTTACAAATCACCCTTCATCACACCATCAGTTCACTTCACTCTGCTTTTCCTTCTTCACTCTGATTTAAATTTTACCTTTATAAGATGTAGTAGTTTTCGTGATTTAAATTTGTGAATTTCAGAAGAAAAATAGAGAAGCATTATTGTTTATAGATGCTCATTCTATTCTATTCTTGATTGGGTTTTTCTTTTTTTCTTTTTGGTCACTCCTATTGAGGCTCGTAGCCCTTTTAGCTATTATTGTTGCTGGCACGGTTCAAATGTTCTAATTGTATCATCAAATGTCAAACTTTTTAGAGTCATTTATCTGGCATTTGAGTTTGTGTCAGTGCACCAGGTGCAATGTAAAAGGGAACTAATTTTTTAGGTTTGGTCAGGGCAAAAGAGAGTCTAATTCAAACATTAGGGTGCTAAATAGAGAGAGAAAAAAAAAAAAATAAGAAATTGTGTATAAGTTTGAGGTCAGACTTGTGTTCCATTTGTCGATTTTGGGTAAGTTTTTGCTCTTGTAAAGAATATATTATCAGTTATTTTTATTTCAATTATTTTCTTATTATTCATAGTTAGAATTTATATACTCATATTTTGCTATGTAAGTAAGGCCTTTGGGGTTAATAGTAATTGAATCTTGTATTTATAGTGCTCTATGAATGAGCTAGCTCAAATGGGTTATTATTAATTAAATCTCAAATTTAGTTGAAATGATTTCAGATCTCAATTTTTGGAGGCCTCGTGGCTTTTTTTTTTTTTTTTTTTGATTGAGAAATATTCTGCACATAAAACTACTTAGGCATTTTATGTGTTTAATTGTATATGTCTTTATTGTTCCTCTCAAGTTAAATTATAAGGAAATGAGTAGCTTGTGGTGTTGGGTTTTCCCAACACCATTTTCTTTCAATTATACACTCTAATTGAACCCTTCAGTGGCACTGGAGTCACCTCTTAACTATCCATGAGATATTATATAATATTTTGTTAATCTATTTCTATTAATAAGTCTACATAAAAATAGTTGGATGTCATATTATTTGAGAATGTTCCAAAAAAATATTTCTCTTGATTTTCTTAGTAAATATTTGCAAAACCCTAAAGTGGTCCTTGAATCCAATTTTGAGAGAAATTATGTGGCTTACATATTGTTGCGTTCTTGGATTCCTGTCATCGTACGGGCGAAGATTTGGATGGGTCTGTCTATCTTCGTTAGGTACTCGAACGGAACCTGGGCAACACAGAATAAATTACTATCTTTTTAGATTAGTAAATATGATTTTGGAGGCGAGGAGAGAGGGGAAGAGAGCGATTACGTACGAGATTTTACGTAGAAAATCCTTTCTTGAATGAGAGGAAAAAATCATGGGACTCTGGATCCAGGAACGATTCCACTATCTTTGAACGGATTGCAAGTGTTCAATTTTACAAATGGGGAACAGCTCAGAACCGTAAGTGAAGAAATCCTGTCCCTTTTTCTGCTCTTGCTCTCTCTTGGGTGCTGCTCGTAGTATATATACAAAATGCCAACAATTCGACCCCTTCTTTAGGCGTTTAGATGAGGTATTTATAGTAAGGGATCTGCTCTTGAAATGAGCCCACATGGCGCTAGCGTGTGCAGGAAAAACAAACCACCAACTCCATTAATCCAACTAACAGTGTCGGGCAGTTGCGTGCATGCAGGTTAATGTGATGTCACTTTTGCGCGTACTCAAGAGGTCATTCTTTCTTATGCAGATGGCGTGTTACAAGGATTGACGTGTTCCTTGGAAAGAGTGAAACGTTTGAGCTAACGCTCTCGATCGTCCTGGGTTCTTCTCCTTGAACTAGTATTGCTGGAGAATCGACATAGTTCTCATCCTTGACAAAGACTCTTAGCCTTCGTCAAGTTTGCGGACTCTTGGAGTTAGACATTCTCGGGCTTTGATTGGGAGCTTGGCCCATGAGAAGTTTTTGGGCTCTCGGAGCTTTATCCTTAGCTTCATGTCATCGAGGCTTTATTGGAGACATTGGTCTTTCATGGTATCCTCGGGCCTCCTGGACTAAGTCTCTCGAATTATTTTAACCATTTGGGCTTCTCGGAACGTTGGCCCTTAGCCCTTGGGCTCTCAGGATGTGGATCATTGTTTTCGGGCCTCTTGGACTAATTTAGGCTATTGGCTAAACCAGCCTCTCGGACCTCGCGAGGCGTAGATCAATATCCTTGGGTCTCTCGGGGCATGGGCTCAACTCTTGGGCCGCTCTTTCTGGGCCATGAGTATTGGGACCCATCACTAGCCTCCTATGCCAAATGGTTTGAGAATTTCAACCGTTTGGCAATTTTATTCAATGTATTCGTTCCTCTTGGAAAGGCCTAATCCAGTGGAAGCCTGCTCTTGTCTTCGCTAGTCGTTGGCGCTTGCTTCCTTTTCTTGCTGGTATTTGCGGATATGATAGGGAGTACTTATCTGGGCGTGCTGATCAGAATGTCCAAGAGCATACTGTGGCCTACATCTGGCCTAAAATGTCCAAGGAATTTTTGGATTCTGAGCATTGTCGGGCATCTCTAGATAATGGTCATCTTCACATATTAGTTCAAGACTAATAAACATCCTCAGATATATTGGAGCCTAAAGCTTGATGGAGCGTCCAAGACCTTCCTTAGGGTCTGAGAATTGGTTTGCGCCACCGTTTAGGCTACTACAGAGTATTAAATGCACAATAAATTGGGTTTAACGTCGCCTTGGGAAGCCAAGGCCTACGATCTCTAGCAGCATGCGGGTGATTGAGGTGTGGTAAGGGCAATGATTAGCGCACCTTTTTATTTTGATTTTGAAGCCTTTTCATTCGTTTTAAATACGATTTATGCTTCATTTTACACCATGTAACCCTTAGAGTTTTCTCTTGAACTTCTTCATTGCCATTTTTCTCAAGCGTTTTTCCTTCTCGTTTCTGTCGCATTTCTTCTTTGGTTTCTATGGCTCCTGGTATTAGAGATATTGTTTTTTTCCCGTTCCTAGATAGCTTCAATGCCATTCATACAAAGTATGATATCTCTAACACGATGACAATGGTGGTTCCCGAGCCCAACGATAGGGCGTGTAGTCCTTATGATGGGTTTATCACTGTATACGATGTCTACCTCAAAGGTGGGCTTCGCTTCCTAATTCCCATAGCGTTATATGTTATTATGAGGGTACTTGGGGTACCGTTTGCGATGTTACAACCCAATGCTATCAGGTACCTCGTTTCTTTCTGTGTTTTTGCACATTGCTATAATAAAGTTCTTGAGGTGTCGATGATGAAGGTTATGTTTCGCTTTACCTATAATTTGGACTGAATCACCATGACTCTACGTCCTGAGCTTGTTGTCATGAGTGATGGAAACCCTGATTCCACTAAGAGGTGGAAAAACAAGTTTTTCTTTTTGACAGTCTGAAAGAATTGGGTTGTCAAGAACACTTATGAGAATATTGTTGAGCGGCACCGCTCAGACGTTTCCAAAGAGGAGAAGGAGGCTACCAAGGAGGCCAAGGACTTGATAATGGCCAACCTTGGCGGCTTTAATGAGAATAAGAAGAATATATGGTTGAGACCCAAGAACTTGGCGAAAGCTAAGTAGGTGATTCAGGTCGAGAACTCTGGTGTTGCTACTGCTCAGAAGAAGAAGAAGCTGAGGAAAAAAGATGTGACTGTGAGGATTGAGGAGCCATCCGAGTGGCCACGGAAGAGTTACTGAACTGAGACTTCAAAACGTCCGGTGATCATTGTTGAATACTCCTCGTCCGATGATGACGATGCTGTGATTGCGCCTCTTGTTAGGAGGTCGAGGACTTCGGAGGCCGCCGCCGTCCAAGATGTTGCGGGTGTCGGACCTTCAGCCTCTATTGAGTCCTCGAGGCGGCCTTTTCAATTTGTTGGCCAATCTACGGATCTCCCTGCTGCCCAACCTCCCATTGATGAACCAATTCTTGACGTTCCCTCTGAGTTCACTGGTGAGGTCTCGGATTGGATTAATGACTCATCCGAGGACATCAGTGTGGGACATGCAGTGAGGAAGCTGAGGCGACTGAGGTCGAGGAAGCGGTGGTGATGACAACGATGACACCTATTTCTGAGGCTGCTAAGGCCAAGGAGAGCCGCGGTGTAGAGCTGACTACTGACGTGTCTATTGAGCTCCCCTATCTTGCAATCCAAATATATAGTCCGACAATAACTTCTCTTGCGACCTTTGAAGAGCCTGCGGTCGAGGACGGCGCTGGGATTTCTCTTGTTGTTGAAGCCTAGACTGGGGCAGAGGATCACATTGAAGCGGCTGAGCCCCCAGCCTTGGATATTGCCGCCCCCACGCCCGAGGCCAGGGCCGAGATTTCTGTGGTGCAGGAGGTTGCGGCTAAAGGCTTGAGGAGCCTAAAGTCCTCGGAGATGAGAGCACTTCAGGGAGCTATTTTGTGGCTAAGGTACTTTCTTATGTTACTCTTGACTTTGTTTTCTCCAGTCTATGTCTCACTAACCTACCTTGATTTTTGCAGTTTCAGGAGATGGCAGGGGGTCTTGGCACAATCATTACTGAGGCTGCCCAAGCGTACACAAAATTGGAACCTTCTATCACCCTTACTGAGGACAACAAATGCTTGGAGATTGAGCTTGTTGAGGCCAAGGGGAAGATTATATCTCTTGAAGGTATATTAAAATTTCAGCAAGTTCATTATAAATTGCCGAGAGACAAGAATCTCCAGCTGGAAGGAAGTGTTGAAGACCTCAGTGAGGGCCACTAACATTGTTCCAACGCTAGAGGATAAATATTGGGACGGCATCAACTTGTGCAATCGAGTGATAAGATTGCTGAGTCCTCAGTTTCCTACAGTTGCCTTTGATCCCGTGAATGCCAGCGCCACATGTGCAGATGACTTGTATGGCCTCCGAGGAAGGAATTGGCCTCCCAACCCTTCTATGCCTGGACAATCAAGTTGCTTCGAGACCCCTGGGAAGCCGGAATCCTTAAAGCAAGCGGAGCGCCCTAGTACTGGAGGACAGCAGCAGCAGGGCACTCTCCTCAGCTAGGACCATCTAATGGTTGACCGTGTATTTCAAAGTTTTTTTTTCTTCTCTTTTTTTTTTATGTATGCTGTTGTACACATTGTTTATATCAATAAAATTCATATTATTTAAGTGTGAACGCTTGGTTCGTCTTACTCAGCCTGTTTGAGTGCTTGGTTTCTTTTATGACATACTTTTTAGGAAGACGTAGTCCTAACTTTTTGACATTTTGATCATCTTAGATTGAAAATTGCTACCTCTAGGTCGCTATATGCTTGCTACTTTATACCCTATAAGTTTTAAGTTTAACCTCTAGAGTTACTTGGCGCCATGGCCAAGTTTTAATCCGACTTCTTTGGTCGTTCAGATACGGCCGAGTTTTTGGGTACAACCTCTAGGGTCGCTTGAACGTAACCGAGTTTCAAGTACGACCTCTTCAGCCACTTGGATATAGTTGAGTTTTAAGTACGATCTCTTGAGCCGCTCGGATATTTTCGAGTTTTTGGGGCAGATGAAAGGGTTGCTTTCACTTGACTTAGGGACAGCTATGGTCTTGTAAATTAATAAGATGACATGTAAACATCTAATAAAATAACATACAATAAACAAGTTAAAGGAATTTCATTATATCCATAAATGCGTTACAGAACATCGGATGATACATTTCGCCTTACCTGGCTACTTACACATCCATTTGTTGATGGCATTCTTGGGGACCAGTGCCCAAGTCTGTGGGTCTTTGAGGCCAATTTCACCTCTCAGGTCGAATCGGCTCCTAGGGCCTCTTGGAATGTGGACTTGAGTCCTTGGGTTTCCTGGGTTGACTTAGGCTTTTGGCTAAATTAGCTTCTTGAACCTCTTTGGACGTGCGTTCAAATCCTCGGGCCTCTAGTGCCAATTTGTCCATGGGGTCAAATCAGCCTCGAGCCTCGTGGGCTTAAGTCCTCGGTCCCTTTACCTGACTATGGGTGTGTCCTGACTATTCATGTCCAGCAAGTCATCTCCTACTGTTCCGGAAACTTGTTTGGGTCCTTGTAGGAAATGGTTGAGGTAGCCATGTTTTGCTAGCCTTTCGATCTCCACCTGCAACGTCCGATAGCTTTCGGTGTCGTGACCACGACGGTGATGGTAGTAGCAGTATTTCATCTAATCACCCCCAATTGGGTTTTTTAACGCCTTGGCCACTTCAAAAATTTTTATCCTGAATTTGTATTAAGATGTTGGTCCGTGAATCGTTCAAGGGAATCAGGTCCAAAGGTCTGGATTTCCTTTGAACAACCTGTCCAGGCCTGTGCTACTTTGATGGTCTTTGGGACTCCAGATGGTCCCCATTCCTTCTTTTTCCTTCCACCATCTTCGAGTAGAAATCCTCTTCGCCTTTTGGCTTCTTTGCTTTGTAGGTCCCTCCTCCAAAGACCCGTTTTCAGATCTTTTAAAGCCTTTTCTTTGTTTGGGGTTGAGTCGTGGCATTCTTCTCATTGAGGTAATCCCTCATTCACAAAAAGCTTGCGTAGCTTTTTGCTCCGCACAAATCTTTTCTTTTGGGGAATTCCTGTGCAAAAGGATCCATCCAGAAAGGTGATCTCTCGATTTTGGTGAGAGCGGTAGGGTTCGACCTTTCTAAGCCACCCTTTTTGGTTCCGAGGACCCAAGCGACCTTCAAGTCACCGTGGGATTTTGCTGCTCAAGGCAGCCTGTGTCCCCAGGTCCTCCAGCTAGCTAACTTGCTTTTTGGGATTCTTTTTTCCTTTTCCCTTTCTCTGGGATGTCGCAGTCTGGGGTGCTTCCTGTGATGCTCCCTTTGATTGATCGTCTAGTTTCGTGTATAGGATTTGGACTGCTCTTGAGAGATCGCCCATTTTTACTGCCAATGCCCGTACACAAGGGCTTGGACGGTCATCCATTGTGCTGCCTGTTGAAAGGTAGTTGCCACAGGAGGCTGCACCTCGGATAGAGCACTGGTTTGTACCCGTTCGTTCATCATCTTTGTGTAAGGGATTGAATGTTGAAAGAAAACGCTGGACTTTTTGCCACATTTTTCACAGATAGTGCTAATGCTACGTTCTCGGATTCCGATCATCTTACGGGCGAAGATTCGGATGGGTCCGTTTATCTTCGTTGGGCACTCGAACGAAATCTAGGCAATACAAAATAAATGATTATCTTTTTAAATTAGTGAATATGATTTTGGAGGCGAGGAGAGAAGGGAAGAGAGTGATTACGCACGAGGTTTTACGTGAAAAACCCTTTCTTGAATGAAAGGGAAAAACCACGGGACTTTTGGTCTAGGAACGATTTCACTATCATTGAACAGATTACAAGTGTTCAATTTTACAAACGGGGAGCATCTCATAATCGTAAGTGAAGAAATCTTGTCCCTTTCTCTACTCTTGCTCTCTCTTAGATGCTACTCGCAGTATACATGCAAAATGCCATCAGTTTGATCCCTTCTTTAGGTGTTTAGATGAGGTATTTATAATGGGGGATCTGCTCTTGAAATAAGCCTACGTGGCGTTGGCGTGTGTAGGCAAACCGGCCACCAACTCCACTAATTCAGCTCACAGTGTCAGGGCGGTTGCGTGTATGCAGATCTGATGTGACGTCACTTTTGCGCATGCTCAGGAGGTCATCATTCATTGTGCAGATCGTGTGTTACAGAGATTGCGTGTTTCTTGGAAAGAGTGAAAAGTCTGAGTTGACGCTCTCGGTCGTCCTGGGTTCTTCTCTTTGAACTGGCATTGTTGGAGAGTCGACATAGTCCTCGTCCTTGATAAAGAGTCTTAGCTTTCGGCAAGTCCGCGGACTCTTGGAGTTAAATGTTCTCGGGTTTCAGCTGGGAGCTTGGCCAATGAGGAGTCCTTGGGCTCTCAAAGCTGTATCCTTAACTTTATGTCCTCGGGGCTTTATTTGGTCTTTCATGGTGTCCTCGTGCCTCTTAGGGTAAGTTAGTCTCTCAAACTATTTTAGTTGTTTGGGCTTCTCGGAACATTGGCCCTTAGTCCTTGGGCCTCTCGAGATGTGAATCATTGTTCTCGGGTTTCTTGGGCTAATTTAGGCTATTGGCCAAACCAACTTCTCGGATCTTGTGGGGCGTAAATCCATACCCTCGGGTCTCTTGGGACGTAGGCTCGACTTTTGGGCTGCTCTTTATGGACCCTAGGTACTATGACCCATCATAGGTAATGTTATCTTGTGATATCACCAATTAGAAAAAAAATATAATTATTTTTCTAATGTGTTAAATTTGATTGATTATTAAGATATATGATGGTTGAATAGTTGAATAAATAGCTAAGGTATAAGTTGGTGTAATTAGTGTTTGATCCCTATTAAATTATATTCAGCTCGGATTTTAAGTTACTTTTTTTCATAATAAAATAATTAGTTAGCACTATAAAATAATATAATACTTTTTGTATATTGCTTAATTTTTCGCATTTTAGGCACCGTATGTGTATATTTGCCATCTATCTCAAAGAATGAACTACCAAATGAAGTGAAACTATGAAAACATAGTAGTAAACTCAAATATTATGAGAAGAAAAAGGTGTGAATGGTAGGTAGGAAAGGAACTTAAGATGACTTAGGGTCCAAGTATGAAGCAAATGATGAAATCACAAATTGCTAATTACACACTATACAACTTTTTTGAAAGATTAATTAATTATTGAAAATCCAATGGTGGTTACACTTCATTACAATTAATTTGATTTGACACATTTTAAAATGATATGATAAAAATTATAAAATTTAATGTCAATCTCAAATTTTTAAACAACTTGCATGGATTTGGACAGTTGTTGAGGATAACTTAGAACATTAATGATTTTATAGTTTTTGGTTTGAATTTTATTATTATATAGTTAGATTTTCTTAGTATATAGTCTTTATAGATAATATCATCGATTCAAAATTTTGCCAAAGAAAAGCCATAAGAAAGGAAAAAAAATTTCTTTACTAAAAAT
Organism: Nepenthes gracilis; assembly: GCA_033239525.1. Classification (NCBI taxonomy): domain Eukaryota; kingdom Viridiplantae; phylum Streptophyta; class Magnoliopsida; order Caryophyllales; family Nepenthaceae; genus Nepenthes; species Nepenthes gracilis. The sequence continues at coordinate 12,904,785 of BSYO01000016.1, read as the reverse complement.
AATGTGCTCTTTAATATTTTTTTAGTTATTTTTTATTATATTTTTAATAATATAATGTCACATTTATTTATTTATATTAATAAATAAATAAATAAATATATATATATATATATGAATGAAAATTATTTGAACTAAAAATGTTTTAAGGATATTTCATAAATATTTTTTGTAAAAATATTAAATATTTCAAGTCAAAATAATGTAGTTGGGTTATAACTTGGGAAAATGCAATTTGTCTCACTCAAAACTGATCAACAGCTCTACCCTTTATGTATGAGGTCCATTGATATTTATGAAATTATAAAATAAATAAAATAAAATCACACAAAGAGCTGATATTATAAATAAATTATTGATGATAAAATGCACGTACTGTAGTTCAATGCATGGAATGGGAAATAAAGAACTGGAATATTTAACCATTTCTACCATTAAAATTGGTGACATATATATATATTTATATATATGAGAAATATTTAAAGATATTAATTAGTTACTATTAGAATATTTTTAAATAATATAATATTTATCAATTAATCTATTTTTATATAGATATGTTAATATATAAATTGATAGATGAAACGATAAAATGATAAGTTAATGTCAATTTTATTCTATGTAAAGATACTCAAGTCAATATGATATGTCAAACCGAATTTGATTAATCATAGAGTACAAGGATCTTTGCTGAACATTCATAATCGAATGCACTGAAATTATTGCAATACACGATATGTGAAATTTTGATAGTATAAATATCATCAAAAAAATGACGGTTATAATTATCAAAAAATAAAGGTCAATTTTAAAGATTTATATGATAATTTGGGCAAAGTCTTTTAGATATAGTAAAATTGGTATTAAAGTAATTTTAAAATGTTTTCTGATGATGTTTTGATTACCTAACACGTTCGATAATCCGAATCTAATAATACATTATATCTGATGTGATTAGATTAAATTAGATATTATGGGAGTTTTGTGTATAAATACATATTCACTTATATAACTAAACACGATGCGAGTTGAAAATAATTATTTTATTATTAATGTGGCTACTATCTATGATAATATGCAAATATTGATGATGTGATAAATAATATTCAAAACTCTACACTCAACCACCAAATTTTATAAGAAAAACTAAAAAATAGAATCTTAATTAAGGATAAGTCATCCTAAGTTGATCTACCCATGCTTTAAGCCACCTCACCTGGATAGCTCAAGAAGATTGAAAATAGAAATGATTAATTATTTAACTTAATTATCTAAATTATCCTAAGTTTCTATAAATTATGGGCATTTTATTTGATTAAATATCAAACATTTTACTATTAACTTATGTTGCGTCTTCGGATTCCGACAACGCATAGATGTAGACCCAAATGACCACTCGGATCCTCTGAGTGCTCTCGGATGGAATCCGTACAACACAGTGATAATATGGTTATCCTTTTAGGTTAGTGGGTGTAATCAGGGGGGTTGGAGAGAGGAGGAGAGTTGAAGAGAATAACACACAAGATTTTACAACCTTCCCATAAATGAGAAGGGAAAACCACTGGATTTTAATTCGAGAATGAATTGAAATTACATGGGGATTACAAAGTGTACTCAGACTTTTCCCTTTCTTTCTTTTTCTCTCTCTATAGTAGTTAGGGTAGAGTGAATGTTGGAATCATTTGTTAGGTGCATAGTTAATATATTTATAATTATTAAGCCAACATTTGAGGATTGTCCACGTGGCGCTAACGCGTCTAGTAAGTTGGCCACCAACTCTACCAATCCAGCCTTCTGTGTCAAGGATGTTGTGTGTACGCTGATGATCTTTTGTGATATCCCATCGGGGGTGACTAGGCATGTGCTGCAGGTCATCATTCTTCTAACAGTCTGATGGGTTTGGCTACCAAATCCCATGGCATGCCGCCTTTGCAGGCATGGTGACGTCCACAGCCCACCTCGAATCCATAGGCCCGAGTGGACTTGAAATCCATTATGTCATTTGGGCCGGTCCTAGAGCCTAGATCTCTTGGGCCTCCTGTGCCTACCGAATCTCTGTGGTGCCAAGGTTCATCAATTGGAAAATGGATCCTATCAATGGGCCTTAGGCTTCGGTACCCATCACTAGCCCCATGCCTAGGTCAATTGGCAGTCAAGGCCTGGCATGTCTATTTTGGGCCCAGCTAGCCATTGTGTTGTCCTCCTTGGGATGCTCTATGTTTTGTCTCATTTTAGTGTCACATCTTTTCCGGGCAGTCTGACATCGCGCCTTCCCCAGGTAGTCTGACGTCGCGCCTTCCGCATACCATTCACAGGCTTTCTAGGTGCCTTGAAGGTTTTTCTTCTCCGTAAATCATGGCTATCAAGAAGCGTGCCCAATTAAGTGCGAGTAGGGCGCCAGCTTGTCCATAAAAAGGAGGGATTCTCAACTGGTGTGGTTCATCCCTTAGCTTATCCTAGAGGAACAATGCGAGTGCCTTGGCTTGCTCCGCTTCCAATGGGTATCCACAAAGGAGTTGAGTAGACTAACTGGAGATTCGAAACTTCCAAGGAAAATTGTCCTCATGCCTTTATCATGGTTGATTCCTTATACTAGTGAGGGTGGCTTGGCCACCCTGCCGTCGTCGTGTGCCTCCCTCCAGGCTGTGGTAATCTCCCATGCGGTGGAGAATCATGGGAGAGCCATCACAAGGAACTTTGTCTCTGGAGTAGTACTCCACCCATGGTCTCCGCTTCACTTGGATACCGCACATATTGCCTGGAGGGGAGGCAAAGAAAGGAGTTCCTGTTGGGGGGGTGCATGTTTTCCTCTTCCCCGCCAGAGCACCTAACATGGGCATTGGTTCTGCTTCGTGGGCTAGCCCGCAGGAGTTGACGAATACCGACGGCCCTTTAGCTTGTTGGGTTACCAGCAGCGGAGCCGTGGCGATCTCATGTGGATCCAGCACCCATGCCATGCCCTAAGCATCCTGGGCCATCGCTTTGGGGTTTATTCCCCGAGCCGTATCTTCTTCCTCTTTCTTATACTTTTGTCGTCACAAGCCACGTACTTTGTAAATGAAGTTTGATTAATAAAAGTAGTTCCTTTATTCTCTTCACTCGTTGCATGAATCCTTTCTCCCCTCTGTTTCTTTTTCTTGCATCTGCGGACATTAGCCTCGGACACATTGGTTGGATTGCCGGAGGACACGCAAACGTTTGTCACTCGATTAAAATGTCCGAGGGAATTTGTAGCTCTGGGTGCCACCGCGCACTTTGTGATAGTGTCCTCGAACGCAGATGTTTGTCACTGGGTCAATATCCTCGGATGTTTTTGTGTTTATGGCTTTCAGCAAGAGTGTGTCCGAGAGCTTCTTTTGAGTCCAAGACGCTAGCCTAAGCCGCCATTTTTTGGTCATTAAAGCACATTAAATGCGTGTCGATTTGATTGACGTCGCATCAAAAAGCCAAGGATCACTGTCTTTGGTGACATGTGGGGGATCGCCACGGGGCCAAAGTAATAATGGCGCATGCCTTTCGTGTTTCTACCTTTTTCAAATATTATGGCTTGCCCTCATTTCCATCTTCTTTCACATAACCGAAAGTATTTCTCTCCTGAACCCTTGGCCATTCTCCTTCCAAACTTTTCTTTCCTCTCCATTTCTTTTACGCTCTCTCTTTGGGCTTCAACGGCGCCTGGGGTTATGGATATCGCTTCCTCCGTCGCCCTAGGCAGACTCAAAGCCATCCATACCAAATATGAGATACCTGATTCGATGGCCATGGTGATCCTTGAGCCCCATCAGAGGGATTGCAGTCCACCGAATAACATCATCACCGTCTATGAAGTCTACTTAAAGGGTGGGCTTTACTTTCCTATCCCGCCGAAACTTTATCTCATCATGAAGGCACTTAAGGTCCCGTTCGCTAGGTTACAACCTAACGCCGTCAGGTGCCTTATTTCGTTCCGCGTTTTTGCCCGTTGCCACAATAAAGTCCTTGAGGCTACAATAGTGAAGGTAATATTTCGCGTCACCCATAATCTGGACTAGATTGTCGTCACCCTATGTTCCAAGTATGCCATTATGAGTGGCAGGAATCCAGACTCCATAAAGAGTTGGAAGGATAAGTTCTTCTTCCTGGGGGTCCCTGAGAATTGGTCCCTTTCCACTGCTTAGGGGAATGTGAATGTTGACCTTTTTGCGAGAGAGAGGGAAATTGCCCAGGAGGTTGTGGACTTGGTGCGGGCCAACCTAAGCACTTTCAACGAAAACAAACAGAATATTTGGTTGCAACTGGAAAACTTAGAGAGGGCCAAGTGGGGGACATGTGGCAAGGGCTCTAGAGCCCCTACCAGCGCTGTTATAACGGAGAAGAGGAAGAAGAAGTTGAGGAAGAGGGGAGCGCCTCTGAGGATTGAGGAGCCATCGAGCAGCCAAAGAAGAGCCATGGGACAAAGGCTTCCAAGCGCCCGGCGACCGGTGTTGACTGTTCCTCGTCTGATGATGACGAGGCTGCGATTGTGCCTCTCATGAGGAGGCAGAGGACTTCAGTTACGTAGCCAGTTCGAGAGGTTGAAGGTCCTAAACCTTCAACTTTCACCGAGTCCTCCGGCTAGCCTTCTCGATCCGCTGGCCAGTCCGTGGACGTCCCCGCCGCCCGATCTTCCATTGGTGAGCCACTTCTTGACGTCTCTTCTGAGTTCACTAGCGAGGTCTCAGATTGGATTGATGATCTATCGGAGGACCTTAGCGTGGGATACGCAGTGAGGGGGATTGAGGCAACTCGGGCCAAGGAAGTGATGGTGGTGACGACAACGACACCTATTTTTGTGGCTGCTGAGGCCGAGGAGAGCTGCGATGTAGAGCCAACCGCTGACATGCCTGCTGAGCTCCTCCCCTGCTGCCTTGCAATCCAAGTTGACAGTCCGATTGTAATTTCACCCGCAGCCTTTGAAGATCCTAGGGTCGAGGACAGTGTTGGGACTCCACGTTCAGTTGAAACCCAGATTGGGTCCGAGGAGCATGCTGAGCCCCCAGTCTTGGATGAAACTGTTTTTGCACCCAAGGTCAGGGCTGAGGCTCCTGCAGCGCAGGATGCTGTGGCCAAGAGGCCCGAGGAGTCCGAGATTCTTAGAGAAGAGAGTACTTTAGGGAGTCTTGCTGTGATCAAGGTATTCACCTATCACTTTCTGACTTCATCTTCTTCTATCCGTATTTGCTTGACTTGTTTTGTCTTTTCAGCTTCAAAAAATGGTTGGCGGCCTTGGCTCAATCATCGGCGAGGTCGCCCAAACCTACGCAAAGTTGGAAGCTTCCAAGGCCCTTGCCGAGGTCAACGAACGCTTGGAGGCCAAGCTTGCTGAGGCCAAGGGGAAGATCGTGTCTCTTGAAGATACATTGAAGCTTCAACAAGTTTTGTATAGACTGCTAAGGGACAAGAACCTCTAGCTGGAAGAAGTGCTGAGAACTTCGGTGCGCGCAGCTTACATTGCTTCTGTGCTGGAAGGCAAGTACTGAGACGGTATCAACCTATGCCGCAGAGTGATGAGATTGTTGAGCCCTCGATTCCTTGTAGCCGTTTTTGATCCTCGGAATGCAAATGCAACTTGTGCGGAAGACTTGTATGGCCTTTCAGGAAGAAGTTGGCCTCCCAACCCTCTGGCCATACAAACTGACTTCCCAGCTCACGTTCTTAATTTATTCTTTGAGGAATAAGCTTCGATCATGTGAGATAATTTATGAGTAATTTTTGACCTTTTAGAGTTTAAAAATGGATTTATGAAAAAGAGCAAAAGCTGCTTCTTGCTAGAAGCATGGCAAGTAATCGTAAATTTCAGTTTGAAAAGAAGAAGTTACATTACAATATAAGAGAGAGAGAGAGAGAGGGAGAGAAATCCCGCAGCGTAAGATCAACAATGAGAAACATTATTACAGCTCCTGCGTTTCAATAGGAGAGCTCAATTTCCTGACTAATATATGACACGGAAGAGGAGTATTAAGTTGGACTTTCTCTACTCCGAGAATGAAAAATGCAAGGAAATGATGCACTTTTTAATTCATTTAGAAATATTTTCTATCCAATAAATTGTTGAGATTTTTTGGGAGTAAAAACATACGTATGATTGATGCAGCAAAAATAAGTTTTCTAATTTTTTGAGAACCGTCGAGTTGTTTTGAGAACCCTGAGCATCCGGGATCCCCAGAGCAAGGGGACCCAGCAGGTTCTGGAGGACGGCAGTGGCAGGGCACCTCTCCCCAGTTAGGATCCTCCAAGGGCTGACTGCTCATTTGAAGTTTTCTTTTTTGTATACGCATACTGTTGTACACGTATCATTTTTGTGAATAAAATTTACATTGTGCAAACGCGTGTTTTCTTTTACTTAGACCATTGGAGTGTTTGGTCCTCTTACGACATGCTTTTTAAGAAGACATAGTCCTAACTTTTGAACCTTTTGACCATCTTAGTTTGAAGATGCTACCTCTGGGGTTGCTGCATGCTTGCTGTTTTATGCCCCTCTAAGTTTTTAGTTCAACCTCTAGGGTTCCCTGGCATCGTGACCAAATTTTAATCCGACCTCTTGGGCCGCTTGGACATGACCGAGTTTTTAGGGTTCGATCTCTTGGGCCGTTTGGCTATAGCCGAGTTTTAAGTACGACCTCTTGGACCATTCGGGCACAGTCGAGTTTCAAGTACAACCTCTTGGGCTGCTCGGGTATAGCCGAGTTTTGGGGTAAGTGAAAGGGTTACTTTCAGTTGATTTAGGGACAGTTTAGGTCTTATGAGTTAATGAGATGACATGCGACATTCAATGATATGCAAGACAGGAAATAAAAGAAAGGCATTTCTATTATGTTAATGAAACATGTTACAAGCACACCGAAATTATGCGTTTGCTTGGTTCTCTATACGTTTATTAATAATATTTTTTGAGGTGCGTGGTGTTCCATGTTCTGGGGACCAGTCTGCCTTTTTCGGTGTGCAACTTATAGGCCCCGTTTCGAAGGATAGCAAAGACCAGAAACGGCCCTTCCCAATTTGGGGAGAATTTATTCCGGTAGGTGATCTTGCCCATGGCCTCTATGATTCTCAGTACCAAATCCCCTACCTCGAACTGCCGCGCCTTCACCTTCTTATTGTAATATTTGGCAATCCTTTGTTGGTATACTACCGTCCCCAGTCTCGCTTGGTCTCAGACTTCTTTGAGCATATCGAGATTCTCTTGACACATTTGACTGTTGTCGCTTGGACTAAAACATTCCACCCGGAGACTTGGAAGGCCAACCTCCACTGAAATAACTGCTTCTACCCCATAACACTGGCTGAATGGCATCTCCCGTGTGGGTTCCCTCGGAGTTGTTCTGTACAATAAGAGAACAGATGGCAGTTTGTACACTGATGAGCCCTCGGAGTGTTCTAGCTTTGTTTTGAGTCCATGTAATATCGTACGGTTCGTGACCTCCACTTTTTCATTGCCCTGTGGATTTGCGACCGACGTATGGACCGACTTGATCCTTAAGCTTGTGCAGTACTTAGTGAACTGCTTCCTAGTAAACTGCATCCCATTGTCGGTGACGATGCACTCAAAAATCTCGAATCTGCACACAATGCTCTGTCGAACGAACTCAGTGGCGTTCTTCTCCTTGATCTTTGCGAGTGGCACTGCCTCGACCCATTTGGTGAAGAAATTGATCTCGACAATCAGGAACTTCCTTTGTCCGGTCGTCACTGGAAATGGTTCAAGAATGTCAAGCCCCCATTGGGCGAAGGGCTATGGTGATTGCAGTGCTCAAAGCTCAATGTGGGGTTGGTGAGTCATGTTGTCGTGGACTTAGCAGTTTTCACATTTGCGCACAAAGTACATGGTGTCGTACTCCATGGTTGGCCAATAGTACTCTTACCTCATGAGCTTGAAGGTTAGATTCTTTCCCCTAATGTGGGATCCACAGATCTCGAGGTGCATTTCTTGGATGTCATATTCTGCCTCCTCGGGAGTGAGACACCTCAGGTAAGGGGTCGAGAATCCTCGCCAGTACAACTGGCCGCCCATAATGTGTACCAACCTGCTGTGCTCTTTACCCCCTTTGCTGCCTCCGCATCCTCTGGTAATGTCGCCTCGGACAGATACCTCAGATATGGAGTCATCCAAGTGCTGCTACTCAAGACTTGCATCACTTCTGGATCGGGTTCCTCGATGCTTGGCCTGCTCAAAACTTCTCGCATTCCTAAGATGTATTGCTCTGGGTCTTCGGAAGCTGTTACCCTTGCTAACATATCGGCCTTCCAATTCTCTTCCCTTGGGATGTGGACGAATTCAACATTATTAAAATCCGCGGTCATACCCTTGACCCTTGAGAGGTATTTGGAGAGTTGTGGGCTATTAACTTTGAAATGTCCGCGAACCTGGTTGACAACTAACTCAGAGTCGTTGTAGACAATCAGGTTTTTGGCTGAGTATTCCTTGGCTAATCAAAATTCCGCTAGCAAAGTTTCATACTCCGCGGCGTTATTTGTGGCCAAGAACCCAAGGTCATTGAATATTTTATTTCTGACCCCTCGGGTGTTCGTAGCATAACGCCTGCTCCACAGCTCCCTTCATTGAGGAGTCGTCCACGTGCAGCGTCCATGTTGTTACTCCGCTTAGCTCATCTGCACCATGATGGTCTGGATCACCAAGGGCCGGGGTCGTCGTCTCAACAACAAAGTCCCCGAGGGCCTAACCTTTTAAGGTTGGCCTCCAACAAAATTCGATGTCGAACTCACACAACTCAATGGCCCATTTGACCAGTCATCCTGACTCCTCAGGCTTCTACAAAACAGCTCTTAGTGGCAGATCAGTCAGGACCACCACTTTATGCGCCTGGAAAATGGTCTAAGCTTTCGTACAGAATACACCAATGCCAAAGCAGCCTTCTTCATGTGTGGGTTCCTGGTCTCCGCATCGGCCAGGGTCTTGCTCACATAATAAATAGCCTGTTGTCTATCATGTTATTGACGTACCAACACCGAGATCAAGGCCGTGTCAGATACCGCTAGATACAGATACAGCTCCTCGCTTGGTTGGGAAGAAGCTAAGAGAGGAGGGTTCGACAGATAGTCTTTAAGTCCTCGGAACGCCTCCTCGCAGTCGTTGTTCGAGTAAAAGTTGTTGGTCTTTGTTCCTCTTAGGGCCTTGAAGAATGACAGGTGCCTCTTGGCCGATTTGGCCAAGAAATGAGAAAGGGCTGCTACCCGTCCAGTGAGCTTCTGGATTTTCTTTATTGTCTGAAGAGATCTCATATCAAGAATGACCTTGATCTTCTCCAGATTAGCCTCAATCCCTCGAATGCGAAACAATATAGCCCAAGAACTTCCCAGACACCACTCCAAATGTACATTTGCTTGGGTTGAGTTTCATCGATAGGTTCTTGAGCACGTTGAAGGTCTCGGCCAGGTCCTAGACGTGGTGGCCGCTTATTTTACTTTTGACAAACATATCATCTACATAGACCTCCACATTTCGGCCTATCTAGTCGTCGAACATTTTATTCACGAGTCGCTGGTAAGTTTCACCCGCATTCTTGAGGCCAAAGGGCATCATTTTATAACAATATGTCCCTTGGTCCGTCATGAATAACGTGTGTTTCCCGTCTTTAGGGCTCATCTTTATTTAGTTGGAGTTCGAGTATGCGTCCATAAAATTTAAAAGTTTATGGTTGGACATCGAGTCTACAAGTTGATCAATCTTGTGGAGAGGGAAGCTGTCCTTGGGGCACGCTTTATTGAGGTCCGTGAAATCCACACACATCCTCCACTTTTCATTATTCTTTTTGACCATGACCACACTCAACAGGCAGTCTGGGTACTGTACTTCTAGGATGAATACAGCGTCTAAGAGCTTCTTTACTTCTTCAAGTATGGCCACCAGCTTCTCTGTGGAGTAGTTCCTGCGCTTTTGGCTGACTGGTCTGTGACGATGATCTATGCCCAACTCGTGGACCATTATTTCAGTGGTGATCCCAGCATGTTACTTGGAACCCAGGCAAAGATGTCCGAGTTCTCCCGCAAGAAGCTAATTAGTTGGTCCCGGATAGTCTCTGGAAGTGAGCTTCCTATTTGGACGTATTTCTCCGGATCCTTTGGATCTAGTAGGACTAGAATAGTTGGTTCCCTGAACTATGCTTGCTGTAGCGTCACCTTGTCTCATAGGTTGAGGTCTTCGATCGTTGTGGAAGGGACGTCTGTGTGACCTGGGACAAGTAGCATGTCCGCCTGGCAATCTGGTCTCCAAGGATCTCCCCAATCCCAAATGGAGTCGGAAACTTCATCTTTAGATGTAAGATGGAAGTGACAGTGCCAAAGGTGGTCAAACAAGGGCGCCTGAGTATTGCATTGTAAACTGATGAAAGGTCCACGACCAGGAAGGTGAGGACCTTAGACGCAGTCCTCGGATACGTTCCAAACATGACGTCCAACTGGTTGACACCGTGGACGGACATTAACTCATTGTCCAGTCCGTAGAGTGGTCCCTCTGGCACTCTCATTTGACTTAACTTAAATCCCAATTTAAAATAGGTATCGAGATAAAGTAAATTTCTAGAACTTTTATTGTCAACAAAAACTCATTTCATCTGGTAGTCATTTGCTCCATCTGAAATGAGTAAGATTACAACCAAGGAATCAGAATGGGGGGAAGTCACATGAGCCATGTCCTCGTTGTTAAAACTAATAACTTTGTCTTAACCCTTGTTCTCGGCCTCTTTGCCGCAATGATCTCCCGAGCATCCTCTCTGACCGGACGAGTTGATATCATGTTCACAACTCCCGTTGCCATTCGGTTTCTGGGCTGGTCAGCCTCGACATCACCTGCTATTCCAGAAGCTTGTCCGGGTCTTTGTAGGAAGCAGTTGAGGTGATCCCTCCTTATTAGTTCCTCGATCTTTTTCTACAACGTTCGGCAGTCCTCAGTACTGTGGTCCCCGCAGCAATGATAGTGATAGTATTTAGTTTGATTACCACCTCTCAGGTTCTTCAATGGCTTGGGCTACTTCAAAATTTTCTCATCCCGGATCTATATTAGCACATTCATACAGGTGTCGTTCAGAGGGGTAAGGTTCACAGGTCTGGACTCCCTCCGAACGACAAGCTTGGACTTGTGATGCTTCTTCATCGCCTGGGGACCCGGATGGTCCCCGCTCCTTCTCTTTCCTTCCACCTCCCTTGGGTGGAAGTTTTCGTCCTTCTCTAGTCACTTCGCATTGTTGGCTTCTTCGGCCGTGATATATGCCATCACCACAGCGTCGGCCTCCGCGAACGTTTGGGGACCCTTATGGATGAGGTGTTTGAAAAGGGCGTCTCCCTCCAAGGCAGATAGGAACGCGTTCAGTTTCATCCCATTAGTCAGTTTCAAGATTTGCCTGACCTTCACTATGAATCGGGCCAAGAATCCCCTCAAATTCTCCCTAGCACCCTGCTTCACTCTAGTGAGGTGCCAGGGCTATTTCTCTACTCTCCTATTGGAGGCGAATTGCGAGAGAAAAACCGCTGCCAACTCACTAAAAGTGCGAATGGAATCTGCTGGCAGCCCGTAGAACCATACTCTGGCGTCTCCCTTAAGTGTCAATGGGAAACACTGACACATGGACATCTTGTCCAGGCCCTGGAGGCTCAAATGCTCACAAAAGTTGTTCAAATGATCCATTGGGTCAGCACTTTCGTCATAGGTGTCAAGATTCGACATCTTGAATTTTGGTGGGAGTGTCCTCGCCCGGATCTCTTCTACGAACGGAGACTGGAGTATCTCAGCTCCCCCTCTAAGGTTGTCACCAAAGACACGGTTCCAGACCTTATCCAGCCTCTCCTTCACGTGGGGTGGAGCGGCCACCTTCTTATCGTTGAAATAATTCCTCAACTCATAGGGCTCTTGGGATGCCTGCTGCCTAGAGACTCCCTTGACACTAGGAGGGGCGTCGTTCCGCAGAGCTGCCTCTTGAATAGCACATTCTTGATTGCTACGGATGGAACGTGGGTTGCGTCTTTTAGGGCTCTCCTCCTGATCCTAAAGACCTAAGCGGCCTTTGAGTCTTTGAGGGACCTTGCTGCTTAAGGCAACCTGGGTCCTCAGGACTTCATGTTGGCTGGCTTGCTTGTTCGGGTGTTTCTTCCCATTGCCCCTATTTTGGGACGTCGTTATCTGGGAGTCCTTGGAAGGCGGTCCTTTCATCCGCTCGTCCATTTTAGAGCAAAGAGTCAGGAACGCTCTGGACATGTCATCTATCTGATGGCTAAGGCCCGTACGACTGGATCAGGATGGTCCTCTATTCTAACACAGGAGGTGGGGCCATTATCGTACGAGGCCGCCTCCCTGACAGGTGCACTTGCTTGTACCCCGGTGTTCACCATTCTGGACTTCTGGAAGAGTGTCAGAAGGTAACCGGATGTTTTATAGAAAATGTGAAAAGCTGACTTTTAGTCGCTTTCCACAGACGACGCCAGTGTTGCATCATCTAATTCCGGCCACACACAGATTTAGGCCTAAATGCCCGCTCGAATCCTCTGGGTGCTCTCAGACGGAATCCGTGCAACACACGGATAATCTGATTATCCTTTTAGGTTAATCGGTGTAATCAGGGGGGTTGGAGAGAGGAGGAGAGTTAAAGAAAATAACACACGAGATTTTACGTGGAAAACCTTCCCGTAAATGAGAAGGAAAAACTACAGAATTTAAGTCTGAGAACTAGTTTCACTATACCGTTGGAGATTACAAGGGGATTACGAAGTGTGCTCAGGCCTTTCCCTTTCTTTCTTTTTTCTCTCTATGATAGTTAGGGTAGAGTGAATACTGGAATCCTTTGTTAAGTGTACAATTAATGTATTTATAGTGGTTCAGCCATCCTTTAATGATTGTCCATGTGACGCTGGCGTGTGCAGGAAGTTGACCACCAACTCCACCAATCTAGCTTTTTGTGCCAGGGATGTTGTGTACATGCTAATGATCTCTCGTGATGTCCCATCAAGGGTGATTGGGCATGTGCTGCATGTCATCGTTTTTCTGATGGTCTAGTGGGTTTGGCCACCAAATCCTATGGCATGCCACCTTTACAAGTATGATGACGTCCACAACCCACCTCGAGTCCATGGGCCTGAGTGGACTTGAAATCCATTATGCCATTTGGGCCGGACCTAGCGCCTGGATTTCTTGGGCCTACTAAATCTATGTGGTGTCAGGGTCCTTCCATTAGGAAATGGATCCTGTCAATGGGCCTTGGGCTCCGATACCCATCAACTTATATTCTAAAGTTTCCTTGAAAATCTCAATTTGACTTGATAGATTTTAAGTATTGCTCCTTATTTTCAATTGTTAACTTACTCTTCATTAAATTAATTAAAAATTTTCTCTTATTTCTCTTCTCTTACAACTTTTTCCACATTCCAAATGATACCATATCTTAAATTTTATAATTTCTTCATGAAAATAGTTTCTCTACTGTACAAAGATTTAAAATTTTTCAAACACTATAATCTCAAACATTTTGTTATATTAGGTCACTCTTTATGAGTTTAATGTTTCTATATAAATTATTGTAGTATAAATATCTAATTATTGAATGAAGCTTGCTGCACTAAATTGTACTAATTTGTATTACTATATCCTTATACAATAATTTTTTTTTAAATAAGGAACTAAAAAATTCAATCAATTGTGGTTGCTACTCTTTAGTTTTTAATTAAAGTTTTATCTCACGGAGGTATTCAAATTGAAACACTAGTTAATTTTTAGATTTCCACATTAACCTAATTGGTTATATCTATTTTCTTAATAATTCAAATCGCACTCAAAATTAGCACATTTTTCATTTTTTAGGAACTTATATAACAAAAATAATTATATCATTAATAATAGTGCTTCTAGGATGTTTGTCACCATTACCAAAGTGTATTTTCTATTGACAATATCATTGTAATAAAAGCTATAATGTCAAAAATTTCATTTATGTAAAGATACAATATATTGAGAATATGTTAATCAGAATTTAGTTTACATAAAAATATAAAAATATAATTAAATTAATAATATAATTATATATTAAATTATCAATAACACACACTTTTATAGTAAATACCTAAAAAAACTTATAATAATAATAATCTGTATAGAAGTGAGCTAATATAAAATAATTAAACTATAAAATATCTCAAAATAAAAAAAAAAGATAACTCGAGCTTATATTTTTAATTATTAATAAAACTATCAAATTATTTTATTTTTTTTCAAAATTTATATTAAGGACCTCTTTTTTTCAAAAAAAAAATACATGATAGGCAATGTTTTTGTCTAATATTGAAAGAAAAAAAAAAAGCAAAAGAATGTTGACTAAATGTCAAACACTAACATGCTAGCGCAAAATAATAATCGGTGATGCTTAGGTTATGTCTAGCCAACAGTCCAAATAATAATATTTATTAAATATTTAATATAATAATAATTTTTTAAAAAAATAACTATTTAGATAAATTTTTTTTTAATTTTTAATTTTATTTATTTTATTTTTTTCCACTATAGAAAGAGAGATGTACTCATCCTCAGATCCGGGCAAATCACCTCAATGCAGCAATGATGACTTGCAAGCTAGAAAAACACTTAAGTGGCCAAAAATGTAAGATACACGAAATATAAGGTACAAAAACAGATGGGCAAGAAATAAACTTGAAATTTCAGAATAATTAATGTTTACTTGAGAAAAGTTAATACTAATCGATAAGAAATTTCATAGTAATGGGTACCGGTTTTCAAAGTCCATTGACAGGATCCATTTTTCAGTGGTTGGATCCTGACATCATAAAGATTCAGTGGGCCTAAGAAGCCCAAGAGATTCAGGCGCTAGGGCCAGCCCAGATGGCATAATGAATTTAAAGCCTACTCGAGCCCATAGACTCGGGTGGGCTGCAGATATCACCACACTTGCAAATGCGGCATGTCGTGAGATTTGGTGGTCAAACCCATTAGACTGGCAAAAGAATGATGGCCAGCAGCACACGTCCGGTTACTCCCGATGGGACATCACGGGAGATCATCAGCGTGCACGCAACATCCCTAACACAAAAAGCTGGATTGGTGTAGTCGGTTGCCAGCTTCCTGTACACGCCAATGCCACGTGGATAACCCTCAAAGGATGGCTCAACCGTTCTAAGGCCTCCCAAACAGTAACATCCCAAAACAAGGGTAAGGGGAAGAAACACCTGAGCAAGAAAGCCAGCCAACGTGAAGTCTCGAGGACCCAAGTTGCCTCAAGTAGAAAAATCCATCAAAGACTTGAGGGCAGCTTAGATCCTCAAGTTCAGGAGGAGAGCCCTAAGAGGAGTAACCCACGTTTCGTTCATAGTAACCAGGAACGTGCTGTTCAGGAGGCATCTTTGCGGAACGATGCCCCTCCTAGGGTCAGGGGGGTCTCCAAGCGGCAAGCAGTCCAAGAGCCCTATGAGTTAAGAAATTATCTCAACGATAAGAAGGTGACGGCTCCACCCTACGTGGAGGGGAGGATGGAGAGGGTCTGAAATCGCTTCTTTGGTGACAACAGCGGAAGGGGAGCTGACATACTCCAGTCTTTGTTCGTAGTGGAGATCTGGATGAGGACACTCCCACCAAAATTCAAGGTGCTAAATTTTGACATTTATGACGAAAGTGCTGATCCAATGGATCATCTGAACCACTTCAGTGAGCATTTGAGCCTCCAGGGGCTGGACGAGACAACCATGTGTCAGTGCTTCCCACTGACACTCAAGGGAGACGCGAGAGTGTGGTTCTACGGGCTGCCAGTGGATTCCATTCACGCCTTTAGCAAGCTGGCAGCGGTTTTCCTCTCGCAGTTCACCTCCAGTAGGAGAGTAGAGAAGCAGCCCTAGCACCTCACCGGAGTAAAGCAGGGTGCCAGGGAGAATTTGAGGGGA
The DNA here is from genome assembly GCA_033239525.1 of Nepenthes gracilis. Classification (NCBI taxonomy): domain Eukaryota; kingdom Viridiplantae; phylum Streptophyta; class Magnoliopsida; order Caryophyllales; family Nepenthaceae; genus Nepenthes; species Nepenthes gracilis. Next base: position 12,888,882 of record BSYO01000016.1, on the reverse strand, counting down.
TTCCTGACCCAATTCATAGCAAAGGCCAGGCAAATCCTGAAGCTAATCGACGGGGTGAAGTTGAACGCGTTCCTATCTGCCTTGGAGGGAGGCGTCTTTTTCAAGCACCTCATTTATAAGGGCCCACAGACATTCGCGGAAGCCGAGGCCATGGCGAGGGCATACAACATGGCTGAAGAAGCTAACAATGCGAAACAACCAGAGAAGGACAAGAACTTTCACCCAAGGATAATGGTAGGAAAGAGAAAGGGCGGGGACTATTCGGGTCCCCAGGTTATGAAGAAGCAACACAAGTCCAAGCAGGTCGTTCGAAGGGAGTCCAAAACTGTGAACCTTACTCCTCTGAACGACACCCGTATGAGTGTGCTGATACAGATCCAGGAGGAGAAATTTTTGATGTGGCCAAAGCCGTCGAAGAACTCGGGAGGTGGTGATCAAACTAAGTGATGTTACTATCATCGCTGCGGGGGCCACCGCACTAAGAACTGCCGGACGCTGCAGAAGGAGATCGAGGAACTAATAAGGAGGGGGAACCTCAACTACTTCCTGCAAAGACCTAGACAAACTTCTAGAACAGCAGGTGATGTCGAGGCCAACTAGCCTAGAAACCGAGTGGCAACCGGAGTTATGAACATGATATCAATTCGCCCAACCAGAGAGGAAGCTCGGGAGATTATCGCAGCAAAGAGGCCGAGGATGGGGGCTAGGGACAAAGTTATTAGTTTTAGTAATGAGAACATGGCTAATGTAACTTTCCCCCACTCCAATCCTCTGATTGTAACCGCACTCATTTCAGATGGAGCAAATGAGTACCAAATTAAACGAGTTTTTATTGACAATGAAAATTCTAAGAATTTATATTACCTCGATACCTATTTTAAATTGGGACTTAAGAGAAGTCAAATGAGAGCAGCAGAGGGACCACTCTACGGACTGGACAATAAGCCAATGCCCGCCCAGGGAGTCATCTAGATGGAGGTCACGTTGGGAACGTATTTAAGGACCGCGTCTAAGGCCCTCACCTTCTTGGTCGTGGACCTTCCGTTAGTTTACAACGCAATACTCGGCCCTTTTGCTTGGCCACCTTTAACGCTGTCACTTCTATCCTGCATCTAAAGATGAAGTTTCTGACTCCATTTGGGATTGGAGAGGTCCTCGGAGACCAGGCTGCCGAGTGTACGTGCTACTTACCTAGGTCACGCAAATACCCCTTCCATAGCCAATCGAAGACCTTGACCTACGAGACGAGGCGACATTGCAGCAGGCATAGTCTGAGGAACCAATTGTTCGAGTCCTACTAGATCCCAAGGATCCGGAGAAATACATCCAGATACGAAACTCATTGCCAGAGACCGTCCAAGACCAACTTATCAGCTTCCTGTAGAAGAACTTGGACATCTTTGCCTAGGTACCAAGTGACATGTCGGGGTTCTCCATTGAAATAATGATCCACAAATTGGGCATAGATCCTCGTCACAGACCCGTTAGGCAAAAGCATAAGAACTATTCTGTAGAGAAGCTGGTGGCCATACGCGAAGAAGTGAAAAAGCTCCTAGATACCGGATTCATCCCAGAAGTACAGTACCCGAGCTGGTTGTCAAATGTCATCATCGTTAAAAAGAATAATGGAAAGTCGAGGATGTGGGTGGATTTCACGGATCTCAATAAAGCGTGCCCCAAGGACAGCTTTTCTCTCCACAGAATTGATCGACTTGTAGACTCAACATCCAATCCTGAACTTTTAGGCTTCATGGACGCATACTCGGACTACAACCAAATAAAGATAAGCCCCGAAGATGAGGAACACACGTCATTTATGACAGACCAAGGGATATGCTGTTACAAAGTGATATCCTTTAGCCTCAAGAATGCAGGTGCAGCCTACCAGTGGCTCGTGAATAAAATATTCGAGGACCAGATAGGCCGAAATGTGGAGATCTATGTAGATGATATGCTTGTCAAAATCAAAATAAGCGGCCACCACGTCCAAGACTTGACCAAGACCTTCAATGTGCTCAGAACTCAACAAATGAAGCTCAACCCAAGCAAGTGTACATTTGGAGTGGCATCTGAAAAGTTCCTGAGCTATATAGTTTCACACCGAGGGATTGAGACTAATTCGGAGAAGATCAACGCCATCCTTGATATGAGATCTCTTTGGACAATAAAGAATGTCTAAAAACTCACCGGAGGGGTAGCAGCCCTTTCGTGTTTTTTGGCCAAGTTGGCTGAGAGGCACTTGCCGTTCTTCAGGGCCCTAAGAGAAACAAAGACCAACGGCTTTCAACGGAATATTGACTGTGAGGCGTTTTGAGGACTCAAAGATTATCTGTCGAACCCATCTCTCTTAACATCTCCATAACCAAGCAATGAGCTGTATCTGTATCTGGCGGTGTCCGACACGGCCTTGAGCTCGGTGTTGGTACGACAACAGTACAATAATCAGCAGCCCGTCTATAATATGAGCAAGATCCTGATAGACGCAGAGACAAGGTACCCGCACGCAGAGAAGATTGCTTTGACGTTGGTATATTCTGCAACAAAGCTTAAACCATATTTTTAGGTGCATAAAGTGGTGGTCCTGATTGATCAGCCACTGAGAGCTATCTTGTAGAAACCCGAGGTGTCAAGATGGCTGGTCAAGTCGACCATTGAGTTGGGTGAGTTCGATATTAAATTTATCCAAGTCCAGCCTTAAAAGGTCAGACCCTTGCGAACTTCATTGTTCAGATGACGACCCCAACCCTTGGTGATCCAGACCATCATAGTACAGATGAGCTAAGCGAAGTAATAATATGGACACTACACGTGGGCAACTCCTCTATGAAGGGAAGTTGTGGAGTTAGCATTATGCTGCGAACGCTTAAGGTGTCAAAGATAAGGTATTCAATGGCCCTGGGGTTCTCGACCACAAACAACGCCACAGAGTATAAAACTTTGCTAGCGGGACTCCGATTAGCCAAGGAATGCTCAGCCGAAATCCTGATTGTTTACAGCGACTCTGAGTTAGTCGTCAACTAGGTTCGCGGATATTTCAAGGTTAATAGCCCATAACTCTCCAAATACCTCTCGAAGGTCAATGGTATGACCGCGGATTTCGAGAATGTTAAATTCGTCCATATCCCAGGAGAAGAGGACGGGAAGGCTGACATGTTGGCAAGGGAAGTAGTTTCCAGAGACCCAAAGCAGTGCGCCCGAGGAATGCGAGAAATTCTGAACAGGCCAAGTATCGAAGACCCTGAGCCAGAAGTGATGCATGTTTTGAGCAGTAGCACTTGGATGACTCCATACTTGAGATATTTGTGTGAGAGGATATTAGCTGAGGACACGGAAGCAGCAAATAGGGTAAAAAAGACAGTGAGTTGTTACACTATTATGGGGTGGCCAATTGTACCGGTGAGGGTTCTCGACCCCTTGCCTAAGGTGCCTCACTCCCGATGAGGTAGAATATGCCATCCAAGAAGTGCACCTCGGGATCTGTAGATTCCACATCGAGGGAAAGAACATAACCTTCAAGCTCATGAAGTGAGGATACTATTGGCCAACGATGAAGTACGACGCCATGAATTTTGTGTGCAAATATGAAAACTATCAAGTCTACGATAACATGACCCACCAACCCCACACTGAGCTTCGAGCACTATAATCACCACGGCCCTTCGCTCAATGGGGGCTTGACATCCTTGGACCACTTCCAATGGCGACCGGACAAAGGAAGTTCCTGATCATCGGGATTGATTATTTCACCAAATGGGTCAAGGCAGTGCCACTTGCAAAGATTACAGTGCAGAACGCCACTAAGTTTGTCCGGCAAAGTATTGTGTGCAGGTTTGGGATCTCCGAGTGCATCACGACTAACAATAACACGCAGTTCACTGGAAAGTAGTCCATTAAGTACTACACCAGCCTAAAGATCAAGTTGGTTCATACATCGATCGCATATCCACAGAGCAACGGGTAAGTGAAGGTCACAAACCGCATGATCTTACATGGACTCAAAACAAAGTTAGAGCACTCCGGGGGTTCATGGGTGCACGAGTTGCCATCCGTTCTCTAGTCATATAGTACATCTTCGAGGGAACCCACAAGAGAGACCCCATTAAGTCTGTGTTATGGGGTAGAAGCAGTTATTCCAGCGGAGGTTGGCCTTCCAAGCCTCTAGGTAGAATGTTTCAGTCCGAGCGATAACGGTTAAAGGCTTCGAGAGAATCTCGATATGCTCGAAGAAGTCCAAGACCAAACGAGGCTGAGGACGACGACATACCAACAAAGGGTTGCCCGATATACAGTAAAAAGGTGAAGAAGTGGCAATTTGAGGTAGGGGACTTGGTACTGAGAAGCATAGAGGCCACGGGTAAGAACACTGGCCGGAATAAACTCTCTCCAAATTGGAAATGGTCACTCCTGGTCTCTACTATTTTTCGAAATAGGGCTTATAAATTGCGCACCCAAGAAGGCAGACTGGTCCCCGACATGGAATGCTACGCATCTCAAAAAATATTATCAATAAATGTACAAAGAATCAGGTAAATGCATCATTCAATGTGCTTATAACACATTTCATTAACATAATAGAAATGCCTTTCTTTTATTTCTTATCTTGCATATCATTGAATGTTGCATGTCATCTCGTTGACTTATAAGACCCAAACTGTTCCTAAATCAAGTGAAAGTAATCCTTCCACTTATCCTAAAACTCGGTTGTGTTCCGAGCGGCCCTAAGAGGTCGTACTTAAAACTTGGCTATATCCGAGTGATCCAAGATGTCGTATTTAAAACTCAACTATATCCGACCAGCCCAAGAGGTCGTACTTAAAACTCGACTATATTCGAGCGGCCCAAGAGGTCGTACTCCAAAAATTCGGCTATGCTTGAGTGACCCAAGAGGTTGGACTAAAATTTGGCCACTGCGCCAGGTAACCCTAGAGGTTGAACTTAAAATTTAGGAGGCATAAAGTAGCAAGTATGTAGCGACCCTAGAGGTAATATTTTCAACTTAAGATGGTCAAAAGGTTCAAAAGTTAGGACTATGTCTCCTTTAAAGGCATGTCATAAGGGAACCAAACACTCTAATGAAGACAAACCAAGCATTTGTGCTTACACAATGTGAATTTTATTCACAAAAATAATATGTGTATAACAGTATGCGTATACGAAAAAAAAACTTCCAATGAACAGTCATCCCTCGGAGGGTCCTGGCTGGGGAGAAGCGCCTTGCTGTTGCCGTCCTCCAGAACCAGCTGGCTCCACTTGCTTCGAGGATCCCGGATGATCAGGGGTCTCAGGGCGGCTTGATTATCCAGGAGCAAAAGGGCTAGGAGGCCAACTCCTTCCTGAAAGGCCATACAAGCCTTCCGCACACGTTGTGCTTGCATTCCGAGGATAAAAAACAGCCACAGGAAACCGAGGACTCAACAGCCTCATCACTCTGCGGTACAGGTTGATACCGTCCCAATACTTACCTTCCATCACTGGAGCAATGTCGATTGCCCTCACCGAAGTTTTTAGCACTTCCTCCAACCGGAGGTTCCTGTCCCTTAGCAGTCTATACTGAACTTGCTGGAGCTTTAATGAATCTTCAAGAGACGTGATGTTCCCCTTGGCCTCAGCAAGCTCAACCTTCAAGCATTTGTTGGCCCCAGCAAGGGCCCTAGAAGCCTCCAACTCTGCGTAGGCTTGGGCAAACTCGCTTATAATTGAGCCAAGGCCGCTAGCCATGTCCTGAAACTATAAAGGCAAAACAAGTCAAGCAAGTACGGATAGAAGAAGATGAAGCCAGAAAGTGATAGGTGAATACCTTGGTCACAGCAGAAAACTCCCTAAAGCACTCTCTTCTCTGGGAACCTCAGGCCCCTCAGCCACAGCATCCTGCGCCACAGCAGCCTCAATCCTAACCTTGGGCGCAGAAGCAGCTTCATCCAAGACTGGGGGCTCAACATGCTCCTCGGACCCAATCTGGGCTTCAGCCGAACGTGAAGTCCCAGCGTCGTCCTCGACCCCAGGATCATCAAAGGCCACGAGCGAAATTATAGTCGGACTATAAATTTGGATTGCAAGGTAGGGGAGCTTAGCAGGCACGTCAGCGGTCGGCTCTACATCATGGCTCTCCTCGGCCTCAGCAGCCTCAGAAATAGGTGCCATCACCGTCACCACCGTCGCTTCCTCGGCCCGAGTCACCTCGAGTCCCCCTCACTGCGTATCCCACCCTGAGGTCCTCCGATGGATCATCAATCCAATCTAAGATCTCGCCAGTGAACTCAGAGGGGACGTCAAGAAGTGGCTCACCAATGGAAGATCGAGCGAGGACGTCCATAGACTGGCCAGCGGATCGAGAAGGCTGGCCGGAGGACTCGGTGAAAGTTGAAGGTTTGGGACCTTTCAACCTCTCGGGTTGGCTGCACAACCAAAGTCCTCCTCCTCCTCACGAGAGGTGCAATCACGGCCTCGTCATCATCAGACGAGGAGCAGTCAACGATGGTTGCTGAGCGCTTACAAGCCTCTATCCGATGACTCTTCCTTGGCCACTCGGATGGCTCCTCAATCCTCAAAGGCGCTTCCCTCTTCCTCAACTTTTTCTTCCTCTTCTCCATTATAGCAGCGGTGGTAGGGGCTCCAGAGCCCTTGCCATGAGTTCCCCACCTGACCCTTTCTAAATTCTCCGATCACAATTAGATATTCTGCTTGTTTCCATTAAAAGTACCAAGGTTAGCCCACACCAAATTCACAACCTCCTGGGCAACCTCCTCCTCCCTCGCAAAAGGGTCTGCATCTACGTTACCCCAAGCAGTGGAAAGGGACCAAGTCTCAGGGACCCCTAGGAAGAAGAACTTATCCTTCCACCTCTTGGTAAAATTTGGATTCCCACCACTCATAATAGCATACTTGGAATGTGGGGTGACGACAATCCAATCTAGATTATGGGTGAAACGAAATATTACTTTCACCATTGCAACCTTAAGGATTTTATTGTAGCAACAGGCAAAAATGCAGAGCGAAATAAGATACCTGACAGCGTTAAGTTGTAACCTTGCGAACGGGACCTTGGGCGCCTTCATGATGAGATAGAGCTCCAACGGGACAGGAAAGTAAAGTCCACCCTTAAGGTAGACTTTATAGACAGTGATAAAACACCGTCTGGTGGACTGCAAGCCCTCTGATGGGGCTCAGGGATCACCATGGCTATCGACTCAGGTATCTCATATTGGATATGAATTGCTTTGAGTCTATCCAGAGAAACGAATGAAGCGATATCCGTAACCCTAGGCACCATTGAAGCCCAAAGAGAAAGCGTAGAAGAAATGGAAAGGAAAGAAAATTTGGAAGGAGAACGGCCAAGGGTATAGGAGAGAAATCCCTTCAATTGTGTGAAGGAAAATAGAAATGAGGGCAAACCAAAATATTTGAAATAGGCAGAAAGGCAAAAGGCGTGCGCCATTATTACCCTGGCCACGTGGCAATCTCCCATATGTTTCTAAAGATCATGATCCTTAGCATCCCGAGGCGATGTCAATCAAATCAACGCACATTTAATGCACTTTAATGGCCAAAATGGCGGCTCAGACCCTTGTCTCGGACTCAAAAGAAGCTCTCAGACGTACTCTCACTGAAAGCCTTGAGCATGAAAATGTCCGAGGATGCTTCAAGAGGTCCGAGGACATCATCGCAAAGTGTGCGATGGCACCCCGAGCTACAAATTCCCTTTAACATTTTAACCCAATAACAGACCTCTACGTGTCCTCGAGCAATCCAACCAATGTGCCCCAGGCTAATGTCCGTGAATGCAAAAAGAGAGAGAGAGAGAAGCAAGGGCTGAACAACGCCACTAAGTGAAGGGACAGGCTGACTTCCAAATGGAAACGCCTTCCACATGAGAGCTGTCCACGTCCCTTCGATGTGCCAAAAGGAGGAAGGATTCGTGTAACTCGTGAAGAGAATAGAGGCAACAACAACTTCTTTTATTAATCAAACTTCCTTTACAAAATACACGTATTATGATAGCAAAAGTATAAGAAAGAGGATGAAGATATAGGTCGAGGTATAAACTCCGGAGTGACGACCCAGGATGCTTCGAGCATGGCAATGGTGCTAAATCCACATGAGATCACCACGGCTCCACTGCCGGTAACCCAACAAGCCCAAGGGCCGTCGATGTTGGTCGGCTCCTGCGGGTTAGCCCACGAAGAAGAACTAACACCCGTGGCAGGAGCTCTGTTGGGGAAGTAGAAAACATGCGCACCCTTGACAGGAACTCCTTTCTTTGCCACCCCTCCGGACAACACGTGCGGTGTCCAAGTGAAGCGAACACCATGGGCGAAGTACCACTCCAGAGACAAAGTTCCCTGTGACAGCTCTCCCATGATTCTCCACCACGTCAGAGATTACCATAGCCTGGAGGGAGGCACACAACAACGGCAGAGTAGCCAAACCACCCTCACTTGCATGTGGAATCACCCATGGCAGAGGCATAAGGACAGTTTTCATTGGAAGTTTCAAATCTCTAACTAGTCCACCCAACTCCTTTGCGGATACCCATTGGAAGTAGAGCGAGCCAAGGCCCTCGTATTGTTTCTCCATGATAAGCTAAGGGATGAACCGCACCAGTCAAGGAACCCTCCTATTTATGGGCAAGCTGGCATCCTACCCGCGCTTAATTGGGCACACTTCTCAGTAGTCATAATTTACGGAGAAGAAAAACCCTCAAGGCACTTGGAAAGCTTGTGCAATGGTATGGGGAAGGCACAATGTCAGACTACCTAGGAAAGGCACGACGTCAGACTGCCTGGAAAAGACGCAACGCTAGAATAAGACAAAACACAACGCATCTCAATGAGGACAATGCAGTGGCTAACTGGGACCAAAATGGACATGCCAGGCCTCGACCGTCAGTCAGCCCAAATATAGGGGGCTAGTGATGGGTACCGGTGCCCAAAACCCATTGGCGAGATCCATTTCTCAGTGGTTGGATCCTGACACCACAGAAATTCAATGGGCCCAAGAGGCCCAAGAGATCTAGGCACTAGGGCCAGCCCAAATAGTATAATGGATTTAAAGTCCACTCGGGCTCATGGACTCGATGTGGGCTGCGGACGTCACCATGCCTGCAAAGGCGGCATGCCGTGAGATTTGGTGGCCAAATCCGTCAAACTATCAGAAGAATGATGGCCTGTAACACACGTCCGGTCACTCTCGATGGGACATCACAGGAGATCACCAATGTGCACGCAACATCCCTAGTACAGAAGGCTGGATTGGTGGAGTTGGTGGCTATTTTCCTGCACACACAAACGCCACATGGACAACCCTCAAATGATAACTCAGCCGCTATAAATACATTAATTGTGCACCTAACAAAGGATTCAAACATTCACTCTACCCTAACTACTATGGAGAAAGAAAACGAAAGAAAGGAAAAAACTTGAGTGGGCTTTGTAATCCCCTTGTAATCTCCAACGGCACAGTAAAGAAGCTAGTTTTCGAACTAAAATTTTATGGTTTTTCCTTCTCACTTACGGGAAGATTTTTCACGTAAAATCTCGTGTATCATCACCCTCTCCTCCTCTCTCCTACCTTCCATATTATACCCACTAATCTAAAAGGATAACCAGATCACCCGTGTGTTGCACGGATTCCGTTCGAGAGCACCCGGGATCTGAGCGGTCATTTAGGTCTTCATCCGTACGTGGCCGGAATCCGAGGACGCAACACATAGTACTATTGCTAAATATTATATAATTCTTAATACATGCATCTGTTAGCTGGGATTATAACTCTGGCACATTTGCATCGTGCATGTAACTTAGAATTATAAATAGAATTTTTTTGTATTAGTTTTTGCTTTTCAATATTGTTTATGTATTACTATGTAACTTAGAAAGTAATCTATTTGGGTTTAAATTTTATATGGAATAAAATTAAACCTAAGTTAACAGTCGAGAATAAACTTGAAAAAAACGAAACTGAAAACAAGATTGAGAGAGATTTTGAAAGTAAAGAATATTTTAAATATTTTTCTCGTAAAAATAAGTCAACATTGTGCTGTCCTCCTCAGAGGAACTGCTGAAATTTTCATCCCCAAATTTTCCTGAGGGACTGTTATTGTCATAAGACATACATTTTAATGGTGCATTTGGAGGAAATTTCGCTATTTCTGGGACATTGAAAGGATTAAGCTTGCAAAACTATATACAGGAAAAGCCGGGCTTGTATTATATTCATGAAATATGTATATAAAGATGAAGATGAAGATGTGGGAGCGAGAGATAATGGCGGTTGTTACCTAGTGCTAGCGAATTCGTGGAGCTTTCCAGTGCTGGAGAAGATGATAAGGGCAACTTCAGCATCGCAGAGGATGGACAGCTCTCTCGCCTTCTTCAGCAATCCGGTCCTCCTCTTCGAGAATGTTACTTGTCGGCTCGTTGAATTGTTGATCCTCCTGATCACGACCTTTCCACGCCCCATTTTTCGTACCTTCTACGATAGTTAGGGTTTTCTCATTAGTGATGATCCAAACAGAAATTACAAGGTTCAATTACAGTAGGTTTTTTTTTCGACTATCAATCAATCAAGTTCAGGAATTAAATGAAGTGTAAATTGAATGGAACTGTAATTTTAAGAATTTTGGATGCAAGAGTTGGGGTAGATCTAAACCCTAGAATAGCGAAAATGAAGTGCGGAAATTAGATGTCCTGATATCATCGAATTTGAATGTATCAGTATCGAATTAAAGCGAAAGCTATTTCAAATTTCATTTAGTTAAGACTAACACCAGTTCAGGAAGGAGGAAGAGACAGATTGACGAAGCTGAGAAAATTGCATTTGGTATCTACGACCAATGCCTAAGAAGATGACAACGAGAACGCACCTGAACCATCAATATTCGATTCTAAGACAGAAAATTTGTCAGAAAATTAGCACCAATTAGTACCAGACATTGAACAACAATTTTTTTCCGCTCCAACATATTATTTCCTCCAAAATTGAAAGAAGTGTTAGAAGATGAAACAGGAGAAAGGCGATGTATAAGAAGAAAAGAAATTAGGAAGTTGACTAAAGTCGGATCAATGAGAGAGGTTAGTTCGAAAGAACCCTAAAATTAACATAATAGAAAGGGAGAGTGAACTTAGCCAGCTGAAACAGCAATAAAACAACTGCAAATAGCTTTGCAAAAATGCCGATCACAGAACGAACTTACTGAAAGATTTAGTGGATGCCTTCGATGGAGAACGGCGGCGGAGAGAAGAAAGTGGTTTTGTTTCTCGTGGCTGTTTCTGCTGGTTTTCAAACTGCATTTATACGGAAACGCTGAAACTCCAAATCTGGTTTTCGCCCTTCTTTTCTGGCTACAAACCGCGGAACCTCTGCACACAAAAGGACAAAATCGTGTTTGTAGTCCACGCGCAAGAGTATCAGTCTAGTTGAACCCGCTTCCGCAATAAATCTGGTTTTCTTCTCAAATTCGGGGGATGAAAGAATGGTATCGGGAGGCTCTATTTGTTTTTTTTTTATTTAAGATATTAATATTTAAATAAATAATTATAATTTAATTATATTTTAAATATAAAAATAAATTAAAATTAATTATTAAATTATAATTATTTATTTTAAAATAAATTATTAAAATATAAAAAATAATTTTTATATCTTAAAAAAATAGAGCCATCCCCAATCCAAGATAAAGGAGCACACGAGATGAGATAAATAATAAAAAATATTATTTAATATTTTAATTTTAATTATTAATTTTTTAAATATAATAGTTTAAATAGGAAAAGTAAAATCTCAAAATTTATCATAATTTATTCTTAGACTCATAAATATCTAAATTTATCATAAAAATCTCATAAATATTTTTAGTTTTAAAATTGTTATAATTTAATGACACTAACATGACTTATAAATATAAATGTTACTAATCATTCGACGATAATATAATGATATGAAATAATCTAAATTTAGTAAAATGAATAATATAAAATTTGAAGACAAAAAAGAAAGGCAAAAAATGTGTTTTGCAAAAATTATATGTAATATTAATCATTAACTTCATAATTATATCATAATTATGATAGTTAATTTATACATTGATGAATATATATTTTATTATTAGCCAACGAATTAGGAACTAATGACTACCTAATATTTAACTTAGATTTACAATACTTTAGCTATCAAAATGCTTTAGCTATCAAATAGAGGAGCCCTATAAAAAGGATATCTAATGAAGAAGTGACCCTATACGTGGCATAAAATGGGCCACACTCGTCCCAATGTCCATACGCCATTGTTAAATTTGGTTCACGTTTTTATTTCCGCAAAGGATAACCAGTTGTAACCGATAGCCCTTATTCACGATGGTAAAGACTAAAACTGTCCTTTCTTATCCAAAAGTAGTTACAGAAACAAACAAAAATATACAAACATTATCAAAACGGTCCAAACATTATAAAAATAGGCTCTCAGATATGGAGAGGGGACGAACTCACTTTCTTTCAATCATACACAAGAACAAAAGATATATAATACAAAAAAAAAAAAACAAATATATATATTTTCTTTGATATAAAGAAATATTTTTTTGATTTGAGCGTCGGATAGCCTATCGAAAAATAGTTCCCGTAGATGATCTAACTCTCTCGTTTTTGTTTGTGATATACAAGTTTTAAATTTTTAAAGACGTCAATCGGATACACATAATTCAAGTCAACCAGATAAAAAACTTTAAAGTGGACATTTAGGTCCGTTTAAAATCCAAACCCGAAAACCTATCAAGTTTCTCCTCAACAACTAATACATGTTCGTTTTATATGAGTGATACTTTATAATATGCAAGTAATTTAGAAAAGTTCACACTACAGACATTTAGATAACATAAAATATAGAAATTCAATAAAATTCATAGAAAATACTTTTCTTCTATTCCCTCACTACATTATCAAGAATCTTTTTCTATTTTAGTAAAATATCCCACCAGAACTCCGATCAATAAAATAAGTACCAATTTTTACCAGCTTTTTCAAACGATTCAGTCATCGGCCATTAATAATATATTTATTTTCTGCATAAAATATTTGAGTTTGATGCTTTTAAGATAAGTTATAAATGCTATTTTACCATTTTTTATTAGTTACATTTTTCATAAATGTGTTTTACATAGTAATAAAATTCTGTTATGGTGTTTCTAAATTTTGAGAATAATACAGTAAAAATATTTTTTTTGAAAAAAAATAAAACAACCAGTAAATTAAAAAAAAAAAGCAAAAAAATTCATTTTTTTTTATTTATTTACTTAAATTTTTTGTCTATCTGTAACTTAAATCATTGTTCTTATATGTTACTAGCTTGGCAGGGTTTGATAATTTGTATTGTATTTCTTTTAGGTTTTACTTTTATCTATCTATGAAGCGCAGCCCCCCTCAATATTTAAGGAGCCTAACTTGACAGGGCATATCTGTAATTAAAAAAAAAAATTGTCCCTTTGGACGAATTCAAAGATTGCCAACCGCGAGCCATGTGAATTACTGAAAAATCGAAGCCCTCCTCGCTCAGAGAGAAGAAAAACTGTAGCTCCGTTAATCTTACCTTCCGCTCTCTCTACCGCCGGTACGAGCGATGTATACAAAAATGGCCGGCGGAAAGAGATTTGCCGTTCTACTCTGCGCAGAGGAGTCGGAGTACATTACGAAGAAATACGGCGGATACTTTGTGGTGTTCGCGAGAATGCTGGTGGAAGAAGCACAGACTTGGGACGCCTATCGCGCGGTGGCGAACGAATTCCTCGACAACGGGGAAACCGGAAATTACAACGGATTCGTGATCACTGGAAGCTGCATTGATGCCGATGGGAACGGTGTTTCGATCTGCAAATTGTTGAATCTCCTCAAGAAATTAGATTCGCTAAAGAAGAGAGTTCTCTCGGAATTCGCTTTGGTCACCAGGTATGATTTCTCTCCAATTTTTCTCCTGCACTCTCATTCAAGTTTCTCATCGGGATTTCGCCATTAATCCTAGATAAATCGAAGCTCAAAGAAATCGTACTGCTGGACCAATTACAATAATTGACTGTATTTTTTTTTTTTATACGTCTATTAGAATATAAATAAATAAAATAATATATTATTAAACTATTCAAAACTAATTACAAATTTATTATTCTAACGCCACCATTTTAGTTAACATGAGAACGACCGTTGGCATCTCTCTTTTTTTTTTTTTTTTAAAAATATGTCAGCCACAGGGGCCACGCTGCTTTTATATATTTGTTAATATATCTATAATTTATTCTTTACATATTAAATTTATTATAAATTTTAAAAAATTAAAATAAGAATCATATATAAAAATAAATAAATTATAAACAATTATAAATAAATAATAAAATATTAATTTCCTTGATACATGTGTTGTCGTTTTATTGATTGGACATTTTTATGAGGTGGGCGAACATATCCTCTGGCAAATTCGTCTTTTCAAATATTTGCATTAATGAATGTCCTAACTGCACATTTACCCACCCGTAGAATTATAATAAATAACTAAATTTAAAATTAAACTCTATTTTATCTTTAAAAATATTTGGAGAGCTCCTAGGCCGTACATCCATTTTTTATTATTAATACGCCAATAAAATGTTACTTTATGTAAATATATTCAGATATATATAAATTTAACAAGTCTATAGTCATATTTTATCTAATAAAATTATTATTTTTAATAAATTATTTCATAATGTAAAAAATAACCCACATCTTTATTTGAATTACAGACAATTCAAATAATTTTATAGGACTTAAATTTTAAAAAAAAGTCTAACCTTTTTAATAATAATACTAGTTTTTATTTGATATAAATGGTTTTACTTTGAATTGACTTGGTCCGTGCTTTGACAGCTTTGAAAATCCCTTCCTTATTGGCCCAGTGAGGATGCAAGATTTCATAATGCCCTCCCCTTCACCCAGAAAGAGTGTGAGAGTTATATCTATATTATTTAATGTTAAAATATTTATATTATAAAATTTTTTAAAATATAATTAATATATATAAATATATTTTTAAATATAAAACTTAGACTTTTTAATTTTATATTTAAGGGTCCCTTGCACAATGAGACTCTATCCAATGCCCGCCCACCGTTCCATAAACATTATCCATAGGATTTGTGTGACATTTTTTAATTATTTTTTAAAATTATTTAACAATATAAGTTTTTATCTATTTAATAATATTAACATAAATATATAAAAATAAATAAATATTATAATAAAACTTATGGTACAAAGTATACCATTCACATAGTAGTGAATAAGATATATTAAGATATGAAAAAATTTTATTGGTAGCGAAATATAAAACAAGAGATTACACTGTATGTAGCAAGATGTATTGTGTGCCAATAAATAAAATTAAATATAAAAAAATCTTCAAAATTTTTATATCATTTGGCGATTTTTCATTAAAAGTGACAACATATTATGATAGATTTTATTTTAAGTTCATCTAGAACGGCAAAAAATTTGGATATCTTATGGGTGATTGTGGATTAACTTATGAAATTAGCTCACTTTTTATCTGCGAAATTGATATTTTTAAAAGATCATTTGATGTGTTTATATATTGATGAGATTGTAAGATATAATATTTTAATTTCAATAGTTTTTTATTATAATCCAAAATTTGTGTTTAAATTTTAAAAAAAGTTTACATAAGAAGTTGGGTACCAAATTAAAATTTAATAAAAATAATTAAATAATTTTAAAAAAAATTATTTCTAAAAAATTACATGCCAAGTGGTATTATTTTAATATCAGAGATACTGGATCTGGCAAATCAATTGATTAGCAGAGTCTCGACATTCGGCTTTGTTGGTTTGACTAGGGGCGGGGCCCATCTACGGGACCCAGTCTCATTGTAATTTACAATTTCGCAAAGCTACGCCTTAATATAAATATAATAAGTAGTCCCCCCCGGCCAAGGATATAAATGCCAATATTTTATAATTTGGGATTGCGCCAGATATTGGGCCGTGCGCTTGGTGGAAAAACGGGCGGGGTTCAGTTGGGCTGGGACATTGGAGTCCGAACAGTCCATTTATCGGCCTCATCTTCGGAATTATTCTCATCCCTCAAAATTCCTCCTGTACTTTCCGTCATCGAATGCCACCGCGATGAGGCAAGTAGTCTGATAAATCCAAGCAATGTATGCTTTTCTTCCAAGTCATTGGTTAGTTGCTAAGAAAACAATATTTTGAATTTTTCGATTTTTGGTGGGCATTTGAAATATTTTTCACCTTTTTTAATATTTGCATATACAATAAAAAAGCAACGGCTTAAAATTTAAAAAAATTATTTCATTTTTTTACAAAATGGAAAATAATTTTTTGAAATTTTTTAGTTGTTTATTGCTAAATATTAGGTTTGGTTACTCCCTTTTAGGTAACTTAACGAACGAAAAGTTATTGAAAGATTGCACAAGAGCTTGTATGAAATTTGAAATGTTTGCGCACGGGGCAAATGACCAAAAGAATAGCAAGAGTGTTGAAAATCGAGTCGAAGCCGAAGGCGAAGTCGGCAGAGCCGCAGCCAACTGGGCTACAAGAGGACGGTCGTCCGGGCGGCAAGATGTTGACCAGGGAGGTCATCCAATTGAGAGAAGAAGTCGGCCAGAGAAGCCAAATGACTAAGCTGAGATGACGCTGGCCAGAGAAGACGACCAAGGGCACTAATGTAAAGGGGCGACTAGGCAACGCCAGTTTAGAGGGGTCGACCTAGCGGAGCTAATAGATGACTTTATAAAGTAGGCAGTAGACTCTGAAAAGTAGATGGCAGGCTTTACAGAGTAGGCAGCTGACTTTCTAAAATTGGTAACTGATTTTGTATAGCATACACTGTTTGTGCAGAACATGCACCGTTTAAGAAAAAGCGCAGGAATTGGTGAAGGCGTAAAAAATGACAAAATTAGTGTGATAAATCATTTGCAAGATTAGGATAGGAGAGCAAATGAAATTTGAAGCCGACGTCATTATAAAGCGTACTAAGAGTTTCAGAAGGCGATACAATGGAACGTAAAACAAAGGGTGGAACAAAGTAGAGTGTGGAAGGGAGCTCTCACCATTAGCCGTTTGCCGCCATACTTGTAAATTAGTGAGCGGAGAAAACCACCAGTGAGAGGAAGGAAGAAAGAAAAACAGAGAGAAAAAGAGGAAATGAGAGTTTCCTTACTCTGAAAATTATTTTTCTTATTCTGTCTCGGGTGGATTGTTGGTATTCTATTTTTGGATTTTTGTAACCAATTTTACATAGTGAAATTTTTTAAAATTTGTCCAATAATTTTTTTCTTTGTTGAAAAAAGTTTTCCATGTTAAAAATCATTGTATATCCATATGTTCATTGTGCTTACATTATTGGTGGTTGATGGTTGACGTGGGGTTCAAAATTTTCAGCTATGCCAGATCAGGGTGTAACTGAGTCGAACCCCAACACTAACTACCGATACTCGTTAATAAAAGTTTTACCCCTAAACACCACTGTTGGTCTAGGCTGATGACATCTTGAAACCAATACCAATCATAGACCCCCTCAACCATGCCTTTGGCCGTTGTTCGCACTGCTATTGAAAAAATTATTATATTAATAACTGGTTAGTGTTGGTTGAAAATATTTTTATGACTGAAAAATAAACCGACAAATTTGTTATTGTTAATAACTGTAAAATATTTGTTATCATTAATTGATTTTACAATAATATATACATCAAATATAAAAACTGGTACCTGTTGTGTCCCGGGTTGTCATACGGATTAGTGAGCCTTTAAATTCCTCGTCTCTGGAGGAGATCATGAGCGGGTCCGATCTCCGTCGCTATTAACCTGAAACCTGCAGAACACAAACTAACAAACAAGAGGTTAAAGGTCAGCAGGATTTCTCCCACCGAAAGCACATCGACGCTCAAATCAGTAATCTCCCGCAATGAACGGAAAGGAACGTATGCTTAAAGGTGCGTAGAAATATGCTGAGTGGGTGGTGGGAGTGTATGAATGTAAGAGTATGAGATTTGATGAGCGTTTGGTGGGAGGCCTGACTCCCGGGAATGTACCGCGATAGGTGGCTCACTTTGGTAGCCCTTGAATGGCTGTGAAGGATCAGTGCTAGGCGTAAGTCTATGTGCAAGAATTAAAGGAGTGTTTGTCTCAATGCCCGGGCTCAAATTAAGGATTTGGGGTTTGATGCCTTCTTCTGTAGAAGGAGAAGAAATTTATAGGCTCCAGGTAGTAGAGCTTTGTGTGCGAGAATCCTTTCTATAGGGATTTGCCAGCTATTGACCGCTGGTGGCGGTCGGTGGTGTAAGATGTCGCCTTATGGCGGTGAGGAGACCGTCACGTGTCATTGGCTACGCTTGGCCTGCTCTTTGCACGAGGATTGGCTGGTCAGCTAGAGGGAGCAGCACGAGCCGCGACTGACAGAGTTGACCTTCCTCTCATTGGTCTGCCCCTACTGCCTTGCGTCTGTCACTTGCAACTGTATTAATGAGTTGTAGGAAGTGTTGATTGGTTGTGGGCGCTGGGCCGCCACGAAGGCTGTTTTAAGTTTTGGGCCGTGTTGATTGTTTAGGCCGCTGCTACTTGGACTGGGCCTTACGATTTCTAGGCCTCACCCGTATTGGACCCAACACTAGCCCCCTATGCCTAGACCAACCTATAGTCGAGGCCTGGCATGTCCATGAGAGTCCAGCTGGCCACCACGCATCCTTCCTTGGGATGTGCTAGATTTCACCTTCATCCGGTGTCGCACCTTCCCTAGATGATAACGCGGGCTTTTCAGACGCCGCGGAGATTCGTTGCTCTGAATGGAAGGATTCACACGCTAGAATCTGCGCCAGCATGGTAGACTTTCCTGTTTAGTGATAGATGGCCATCGGCCGGCACGTCTCGCTGTGTGCGATAGGGTGTCGGCTTGCCTATAAATAGGGGAGTTCACCGCTGGAGAAATCTAGGCCTTGGCTAACTCTCAGAGGAATGAATGCCAAGCCCTTGGCTTGTCCCTCTCCCGTCGGGAATCCGTGAAGGAATCGGATGGACTTGCTAGAGATCCGAAGCTTCTGTCGAAGACTGTTTTCATACCCCGATGGCGGGCACTTCCTTGTACTAACAAGGGTGGCTTGGCCACTCTTTCGTCATTACACGGCTCCCTCGCGGCTGGCACGATATCCAGTGTGCTGGAAGGCCCTTGTGGAGCTATCACGGGGTGCTTTGTCCACGGGAGAGCACGTCGTTGGTGGCTTCGACCACGCCTGGCACATCATATGTGCCTGTCAGAGAGGAGGCATGAGGTGTAGTCCCTACAACGGGAGCGCGAGTAAGCCACGTTTCAGTTGGGATTGCTGTTATGGGTGTTGGTTCTGCCGCTGACATTGGATGAACCTTCAGGGTCGGGCCAGCATTGGTGGCTCTAATGCTTGGGCGGATCGGAGTTCTGGTGACGGAGCCAGAGGGATCTGATGTAGATCTCGTTCTCTGATAAGGCTCCAAGCATCCTTGGCCGCTATTCCGGGCTTTATGCTCCATGTTGTAGTTTTCTCTTTTTTGTACTTTTGCTATCGCAAGCTCTTTACTTTGTAAAGAAAGCTTTGATTAGTAAAAGTAGTAGCCTTTGCTTTTATTCCTCTGTCTTGTCGCATGCGTCTTTTTCCCTTTTTTGCCTTGCAAATTACACTTCAGGGGCGATTGAGTCCCCTCATCGTTGCACACGCCCAGCCATGTGCTTGAGCATCCCAAGTTACGTGCGGTCTATTTCGCCGGCGTCGTTCCTTGAGTCCCAATATAGATCATTATTGTGAGGACGTGGCAGGAAAAGATTGCCGACATTTGTCCCCCTAGGAGATCAAGCGCAGCTGGCAGACGTCACATCCACCGGATTATCTGACGGAATAATTGAGTGGGAGACATTGTGGTATCGCATCATAATGACTTGCTTTGAAAAGGCGTGATGCTTTAGGGATCCGCCAAATGGGAGGGGCCTGTTAGCTCTCTCTCGATACGCTTCTTCCTTGGGGCAACGCCGTTTCATCGGGAGATTTCTGGCTATTTAAACGCCTGAGTTTTCTCCAAGGCTTTCGCTTCCTTCAGCAGCTTTAAGAGCGTGAAATGTGCGTCTTCTTTGCCTTTTTTGACATTAGTGGAAAGATCCTCTTCTTCGTAAGAATCTAAGACATTGCCTGGTGGGTCTGCGAAGGACACACATGGCTCAGGGATCCGTAATGATGTTGTACCTGTGGCAGCGATAGAAGTTTGTTGCTCAGAGGCCTCTGTCGTAGGATAGATGAGATTTCCAAGGGCGCCATCGGGATTCGAGATGGAGGGGGCATCCACTTCCTCACGGCACCGCAAGCCTAGGAGGGTGGAACTCGCACTTCACCGAGTCACCTGGGTGGTTGAGGACTTTGAGGCCAAGGTGCAAGTTGCGGTCGGAGAGATTGAGTAGAAGAGGGCTTGCGCCGCACGCTTTGAGAGGGCGTGGGCGGAGTCAGAAGCAAGGGCATCGTGGCTTGCTGACGCCAACATGCAGGCTTGAGACCACATTTTGGCTGTTCAAGAGAAGTTTGAGTGATTTCGGGCACACCCTAGAGAGGAACACATGCGGTTGGAGGCTGAGTTGAGGTCAAGGTTCAAACCGGAAGAGGTGGCTCCTGCACTGGAAAGGAGACTTCAGGACGGTATCCGTCTTAGCCGTAAGATAGTCAAGCTGGAGGAGCCAAATTTCTGCATCAGCATCCTGGACTCTCAAAACTCAAGCGCCCAGACTAGCGCGGACCTATCAGAGTACACGACTTTGGATCCTTTAGGGACGAGTGAGGGCAGCTAGTTGTAAGCCACGGCCGCTGGCTGCCTCCTATTGTAAAAAAGAGTTTATTAGTGGATTACATGATAAAACTTTTTATTTAGCCATGTGGTTTATCGTTTGCCGTCTGTTATGCTAGAATGATTAATTTTTCCTTTTGAATGTGTGCCCTGGAAGCCTTGCTATCGCTGGTCAGAATCCGCATTAAAGGCGAGTGTGACAGCTGGGATTTTGGGTAGGCGGCTGAGGCGATAACAATCCACAATCTGGCAGGGGCCATGATTGGCTGTTGTTTGGAACTCGCGGCCCTTCTGCTGAATGGACCCGTGGCTTGGCCATCGAGGTGAAACGCTGATTGAGTTTTCTGCGCAACGGCGCCCCGTTGCCAATTTAAGTGGTGCTTTTGACGGATTCCATTCTTTGGACTTTCTTGAATTGAGAATCCTTGATATTTTCTTGAGAGAAAAAGATGGTGAAGAAGAGTTTTCCTTCCTCCTCCCAAGTCTCTCGAATAGTTCGCCATGGGGCCAGCAATACTGGGTCCGTTCTGACGGCAAGTGCCATCGCTGCACTGATTGTGGATTATGGGATTCTTAGGAACATGGCCTGCTGCGCTCCTGGCTTAGCTGGTAGGGCCAATTCCCCTCCAGAGGGTTTTATCTATGTCTACGAGCACCGTCTCAAGGGAGGGCTTCGCTACCCCATGCCATGCGACTTGTATGCACTCGTCGAGGCATTGGGTGTTCTTGTCGCGAGGCTTCACCCTAATGTCGTTCGCTTCTTGGTCTTTTTATGCGTCTTTGCCCGTCTCCATTCTTGCGTGTTTGATGCAAACGCGGCGAAGGTTGTCTTCCGCTTCACAGAGTCAGAGGATTGGATCTCGATATCTCCTCAAACTGGCTTCCACTTTTGGGGGACTAACTCGGACTTAGTGAAGAACTGGGAGAATCATTTCTTCTTCTTACAGGAACCCTCGGATTCGAAGCTCTCCCGAGAGTGGGGTCCAAACTCGAGGTTCTTCCACGAGGAGGTGGCAGTCGAGGAGGTCAGTGGGGCGGCGAGGCTGGTTGCTGTCATTAACTCGGAGATGAAGACATTTTCCATTCAGGGCTATTATTTGACTTCCCATGCTTTTGATGCCACCAAGTGGGGTCCTGAGTCTAGCTGGGCCGGTTGGGGCTCCGAGAAGAAAAAGTTTGCGGCAATTGTGCTCCGGGAGCCATCGGGTTAAAACGCTGAGGAGAGCCGCTCGCTACTTGCGACGTCTTCGAATGAAGAGGTGGAAGCCCGACTAAAGAGGCTGAGGGAAGCCGGAGGCACTTCCACCATAAGGTCACAGAGGCTGGCTGCGGGGCCAGCCGCATGCGCCATGAGTCACATTCCAGGGCTGGCGCTGGATATTGGGCCACTAGAGGAAGCGGCTGAGCGCTCACCGATCCCTGCCATGGTGCTGGCTGAGTATGGCGTTCCCACGGTGGAACTTCATTCCGGGGGAGAGTCCCCCATGGGTGTCCTTGTTGACCTGGAGCCGCAGGAGGTGGCTGTTGAGGGCGTGCCGATCGTGGAGATCGGCACGACAGATCCCAAGGAGTTTGAGGAGGCTGGTACTTTGGAGCCTGCGCTTGGTCCGGCAAGGACTCCAGATCTTAATGGATCGTCTGCTAGGTCACTCTTGGAGATGCGCGTCCAGGAGAGTGCAGCCATGGAGGAGGAAGTCGAAATTGGACGGGCTGCCAGTTTGCCTGGTGCTGATCTGACTTTGGAAATTGTCGTGGCAAGGATGGCTCAGGAGTCGGAGCCCTTGAGCATTCCCCCATCACCCGTGGCTCTATACCTTCCCATCTCCACGGAGGTCGCGGCTGAGCACATAGTGCCCCCAGGCTTGCATGTGTCAGGAGGTGGAGCTTGTCATCTAGATGCGTCCCTCACTTAGGTATGATCATCCTGAATCGAGCGTTCCTCCATTGGCAGGAACTTTGAGGACGTCTGATCTCCCGTTTTCCCTTGCAGGTCCCTGAGGAAGCCAATTCTCTTGACGCGATGATTGCTCAACTCTGCGGATACTTTCACAGTGTCAGGGAGGAGTCCAAGCAGGAGACAGTCTAGGGTGTAGAAGTTGAAATCGCTACAATCCGGGAGGAAAATGAGCAGTTTAGGGAGGAGAACGGACAGCTGAGGGAGGAGAATGGGTGTCTGAGGCAGGTTGGTGCGCGTCTCAGGCGGGAGGTTGAGCAGCTAAGGGGATTGGACACCACTTTGGAGGATGACATCTCCCGCCTTTCCACAGACCTGAGGCGGTGGCTCACTCCAGAGGAGGTGGGCTTCACACACAACGCCAGGTTCTGGGATGGTATCCGCCTGTGCCGCAAGATTGCCTCCCTCATGCTTCCAGGTGTCTCTGAGGGCGTCTTTCATCTAGGAAACGCCAGGGTCTCCGATAGCTCTTGCCTGAGAAACTTCTTTGAGGAGGCGGGTCCATCAAATTCATAGGGACAACATTGCTTTTGTATAGCTTTTTTTTTTTTTTTGACATATGCATAATGAATGGAAGGCAGCTATCTTTCTCGCATTTGGTGCCTCTGGGTGTATTATATAATTTTTGAGATCGTAACTCTTGTTTTAACGGCTAAGCTTGTAAAGTTATTATCGCCAGGGCTCCGATCCGATGCCTTCTTGCGCCGCACTTGTCCTTCGTCAGAGGATGTTGTCACATCTCACGAGTTTAATGGGAAGCTCGGTCCAGTGAAATGAATGTCGTCGCAAGCCCGGTAGGGCCTCACCAAGGGCCAGCTGGGTTTTCAAGTCATAGCAGTCGGACTCCGGGTCTTAGGCCTTTTCGCACACAATACTTGTATTAGGCGCTCAGTCCCGCTCAATGCGTTGTCGCTCTCATGTGCACGGTCCTAGCCCACAACCATCGTAGATTGAGGGTGCTCTCTTCTCTAGGAGAAGGTCGCCGCATGCCTACAATTCTTATCCCCTAAGATTTTGGTAGCTGCATGTTGGGGACTTCAAAAGCCCCCAGGCCTAATATTTTGACCGCTGGGATCGCCTGGTACGGAATCAAGATTTGAAGAGCCACTTAGGGCTTGTCGACGCGGAGTCGAGATTCAGAGGGTGGCCGCTTGCACGGAGCCAAGGCTATAAGGGCCACTCAAGGCCTTTTGACGCGGAGTCGAGATTCGGAGATGGTTGCTTTTGAGCCGCTTGGCATGGAGCCAAGGCTTTGGTTTACGAACGGATGAAAATCATCCCGACTTAGGGGCAGTTTAGGTCGTTTCACTTTTTGAAATGTTATGCATGCAAACACCCACATAAATGAACACACAAGATAGTAAAAAGAACCGATGTTATTAAATGGAAACACAATACATGTACACGCATTTATTATGGTGTGCGTGTATGTCTTACCTGGGTTTGGTGCTGTCCTACTGATAATATTTCCTGAGGTTGGCGGCGTTCCAGGTCCACGGGACCAACTTACCGTCATGCGTGCATAGCTTGTACGCTCCATTTTGGAGGATAACTAAGACAAGGAACGGGCCCTCCCAACCCGGGGAGAGTTTGTTCCTACTTGCGCCCTTTTCCGCTGCCTTTATGCTTCAGAGGACCAGGTCTCCAATCTCGAGTGGGCGTGCTTTCACCCGTTTATTATGCTACCATGCGATACGTTGCTGGTAGGCTGCAGTCCTTAGGCAAGCTATGTCACGAACTTCTGGGAGTAGGTCTAGGCATTTCTTGAGTTTCTTGCAGTTAGTGGCTTAATCGAAGCATTCGACCCGCAGGCAGGGAAGTCCCACTTTGACAGGGATGACCGCTTTAACCCCGTAGTAGAGGTTGAAGGGTGTCTCTCTTGTCGGTTCTCGCAGGGTTATTAGATATGACCAGAACACGGAAGGTAGCTCGTCGACCCAAGATCCCCTGCGTCTCCCAGTTTAGTCTTCATCTCGTGCAGCAGCGTGCGATTGGTGACTTCGATCTGCCCATTTGCCTAAGGGTATGCTACAGACGTATGGACCAGCCTAATGCGCAAGCTCACACTATACTTGGTGAATCGTTTTCTGGTGAATTGAGTTCCATTGTCACCACCACGACCTTGGAAATCCCAAAACGGCAAATATTGTTCTGGCGAAGGAACTCCGTTGCGTTTTGCTCGGTGATCCGCGCCAGTGAAACTGCTTCTACCCACTTGGTGAAGTAGTCAATGCCAATGTTAAGGAGCTTCCTCTGCCTGGCGGCCAAGGGTATAGGTCCACGGGTATCGAGTCCCCATTGCGCGAATGACCATTGGGACTGAAGGCTGTGCAGCTCTGTGTGAGGTAAATGAGCCATGGTCCCATGAACCTAATAGCTTTCACACTTTGTCATGAATTCCAGGGTATCCTGCTTCATCGTGGGCCAGAAAAGAGCTTGCCGCATGATCTTGAATGCGAGGTTTTTTTCTCCGATGTACGAGCTGCATAAACTTAGGTGGACTTCGTTCAGCGCGTACTTGGCTTCCTCAGGAGTTAGGCATTTTAGGTAGGGAGTGGAATTTGCCCGCCGGTATAGCCTACCATCGAGAATCGTGTACCAACCTGCTGTTTTCTTGATCCGCTTGGCCTCGTTGGCCTTTGCAAGTAATGTTCCGTCCGTCAAATACCTATAGTATGGGGTCATCCAATTGTTGCCCTCGTTGACCTGTAGAACTTTCTGGTCCGGACCTTCCACACTTGCCACGGCTAGGATTTCCCGCTGGCTCTTGGTGTACTGCTCTGGAGATCCTGAGGCTGCATTCCTTGCCAACTGATCGACTTTCTGGTTTTCGGCTTTGGGGATGTATTCCATTTGAAAACGTTCAAACGTCTGGATCTGGGCTTTTGCTCTCGTCAGGTACTTTTCGAGCTGAGGGCTTGACACCTCGAAGGCTCATTGGATCTGATTGTCTACTAGCTCTGAGTCGCTGCGCACTACTAGCTACTTGGCAGAGCACTCCTTTGCTAGGCGAAGTCCCACAAGAAAGGGCTTCGTACTCTATCACGTTATTGGTGGCAGGGAAGGTCAGCGTAATAGAGTACTTAATCTCTGTCCCATCTGGAGTTCTAAGCACGACTCTAACTCCACTACCTGTTTGGGTGGGTGATCCATCAACATTCAGGATCCATGATGGAACATCCGGTGCGCCCAAACTCTTTGGGCTGTGTGGTATCGAGTCGAATAGATGAGGGTTGGCATAATTCTCTCCGCATGCAGGTATTGAGTCTCCACGTCCGTCAATACCCTATGACGTAGTACACTGGCCGCTGTGTGCCATCGTACTTTTTGACAAGCACTGAGTTGAGTGTCGTGTCCGATGTGGCCAAGTAGAGGTACAGGTCCTCACCCGCGGATGGTGAGCTTAGGAGAGGTGGACTAATGAGGTATACCTTTGGCTCTTTAAATGCTTCCTCGCACTCGTCCGTCCACCAGAATCCGGACGCTTTCGTTCCTCTGAGTGCCTTGAAGAAGGGAAGGTATTTCTCCGTGGACTTAGTTAGGAGCCGCGATACGGCTGCCAATCGTCCCGTGAGCTTTTGAACTTCCTTTACGGTCCGCGGATGGCTCATGTTAAGGATGACTTTGATCATCTCCGAGTTCGCTTCTATACCGCGTTGGGACACTATAAAACCCAAGAACTTTTCAGAGGTTACCTTGAACGCACATTTGACTCGGTTGAGTTTCATCCTGTGAGCCTGGAGTACTTGGAAGGTCTCCTCTAGATCATGAACGTGGTCGTCATATCATCACAAATCTTTGAATAAAAGATTTAAAGATATGATTTATAATTCGCATGAAAGTAAATGAGGTATTGGATAATCTAAAAAGTATAACCATCCATTTGTATAAACCTTGTAGCATTTTGAAAGTGGTCTTCCGATGATCATTGGGTTTCATTTGAATTTGATGATAACTATTCTATAAATCAATCTTTGTAAAGATGATCGAGCCATGAAGTCAGTTCAAAACATCATCAAACTACTGGAAATCATACTTGATGGTGATTTTGTTAACAACCCTTCAATCAATACATATTTTTTAGTATTATTTTTTTGGAACAAGTAAAGTTGTAATAGCCGTAAGACTAAGACTTTCACAAATTAGTTCCTTCGATAGAAGTTCGTGTACTTTCTATTGTGACTCTTTATGGTCCATATGATTCATCCAATATGCCAATCTATTTGAAATTGCCGATCCTAAAATAAAATATATGTAGCGTTAGGTATCACACATGGGGATGAACCGCATGGCAAATCCCTTGGAGTAACATTCACTAATTCCTCTAAAATGGGTTAGACAATGATCGAGTGTTCAATCGGGTCTGGCCCACTATTTTGATCACGTGGATTTTGAATTTATTTTGACATTTGGTGGACACTTGAAAATGATAAAAGTATATTTCCATCATTACTAGTCTTTAAATTTTTTTTTATCAAAGTAACTTTTTTTTCCATTTTTCACAAAAAGAATATTTGTTAGTAAAATAATCTTGAGTGTATCTTCGATTATAATGCCAAGTTCTTCCAAGATTGAGATAACAAGCATCTATAAGTATGACATTGTTTAAGACATTGTCTTTATATCATTTTTCAATTGAAAATGTAACAAACACTTTCTGTCCACCCGTATTTTGTTACCTAAACATAGCTATGACAATTATAAGGGTTCGAGTAATCTTTCATGGGTAGTTGGCATAACTTTTGCTATCTATAATGATATTCCATAAATTCTTGTACGTTGTGAACCAAGAATGAAAGATGTTTCCTCTCCAATCGGATGCATAGCCATGAAGGATCTTAGTTTTGAGACTGTATCCGATTATAAGAAGGTCTCCTTTGTTCGAATAGGTGATGTCTTCCAAGGTCTCCTCTTGGTCAGGTTCTTTCACCACTTGTTCTTCTTCTTTCATGAGAACAACCAATGGTCCAAACAATTTGAAACGATGTCGCTAATTCTTTGACATTTGAAACACCTAGTGGAGGTGCTTAGTAGTTTGGATTAAGAGCTAGTCGGACCTCCCATGTTGGTGGCCAGTGGTTTGGTCCTTGGGAATAGGTGCATGAGGGACCTCTTGGTTGTACTGGCTTGGTCAAACCCCTTCTGTGCATTTCTTTGAGTTACTTATCTACTTTTATGGCTAGCTATTTAATATTCTCAAGTGTTAAATGTGGTTATAGATTCACCACATTTTGAGTCTCTCTTCGAAGCCCGTCAAGTTACTGAGTAATGGATTATTCTTTGAATTCCAACATCTCATAATATATCATAAGTTGCTCAAACTAGCAAATATATTCCTTAACCGTTAAATCTCATTGATAGCAATTATATAATTGAAAAATAAGTCTTGCCTAAAATTTTTGAGTAAAATTTTTTATTTAGGTTTTTTTCTATAAAATTTTTTCTCATATTTAAAATTTACTCTTTTCTTTGAAAATTTATCTTTTTTGTGGGTTTTCCATCATGTAGAAGTATGTTTCTTCAGTTTGATGGGCACAAGTTCTATTGTTATTAGATCCGTCATTTCCTTGAGTTTGAAAATACATTCGATCGTATTCATTCAATTAATGTAATCATCAGGTTGGAGTTTTTTTTTAATTTTCAGAATCTTGATCTTATAACTTTGTGATTCTTGATAATGCTATAATTTTCTTTGAGGAAAAGGGTTAGATACATCTGTATAGCAACTGAATAGTAATCGCCGTTGAAAGGATCATCATTTTCATTATTTGATCTCGTCTCATGTTCTTGGGATGTTTTGGGTTGCTTATGAGCCTCTATATGCGCAAGACATTATTATAATTGTTGAGCTTGCCTCCTAAATTTAGGCAATGTTGCATTTTCTTTTTGTAGGTTTTAGAATAATATTCCGTCATCCTCTCTAACGACTTGCAATATTTCTGATATCAATTGATGCCGTTTAATAAAATGGAGAAGAGTTTGAGAGAAAGTTGAAACAAGAGAAAATTTTTAATTAATTTATTGAAAAGCAAGTTGACAATTGAGAAAAAAGAACCATATTTAAAATTTACCAAATCTAAACTAAAACTCATTTGAAAACTTATAATATAAGCTAATAAATTTATAGTGTTTGATTAAATTAACTATCCTTAATTTACAGATATTTAGAAAAATCTAAACAATTAAATCAAACAATTAAACCTTCATATTTTTAGCCTTCTTGAGCGGAGTAACGGATGTGGCTCAAGGCATAGGTTGAGTAATTTAGGGTGGTTTGTTCTTAATTAAGGCTCTACTTCCAAGTCTTCATTTAAGATTTGATAGTTGATGGTGGAGTTTTGAATCCTTTTTGTCACTTTATTGGTATTTATCATATCCCTATAGATAATTATGATATCATTAATAAAATAATTATTTTTAATTAGGGCCATATCAAAAAATTATTGTAAGGAGAAATTATTTTCTTTGTAAATATTTTTCATGAAACAAACAAAGTATAACAAGGGAACATTTTTTTAATTTATTGATCATTGACATTCAGACAAGCATAAAATTATTTCATTTAACAAGTTCTTTAGAGAGTTGAGGTGATCACTTTGTTTGATAAAATGGAGATAGAGGTGTTTCGGCATGGAGAACACATATTGGGCATTCATTGCCATCCCATATAAAATGATGACATTTTTCTTTACCTAATTAATCATCTTCTTCGAAATAATAGATCATGCTTCTTTTCATCCCCTGCTTCTCTTTGCTTCTCCCATTTTATCCATTAGATTAAAATTCAATTGATTAAATTTTAACATGTTAAAAATATTATATGTAGTTAATTTTTAAACTTTTTTTGTTATAATATTAATATTTAGTAAATATTAAGTTAAATATTAAAAAAATTTAATAAAAATAAATATTTAAATATTTTTATTTAGGATTTAAATTATCATTATTGGATTAAAAATAATCAAATGATAATTAATAAAAAAGTAAGATCCTGCTTCTCAAGATCCCCTGACCCCATCTTCTTCTACAAAATCTCATCATGGTATGTAAAGTAATAGATAATTTAATATCTTAGACATCTTTCTTCTACATTTGTTCTTTTGATTTAGGTGTGATTTTTGGTTACTCATTTTATAATTATTAATACATTATCAAACTGAGTAAATAATTTATAAAATTCTCTTATTTGACTATCAATTGATATCTGTTTTTCAATTTGGGAAAACTTTACCAAGGAGTGATGGCTAAATTCTTGTGGTCACATGAGCCGGACAAGGAGCATAGAGAATGCTTTGTGTCGGCTTTCCAAAGGGGAGATAATGACCAACAAAGTCTTGAGCTATCAAACTATAAATGGAGGGGAAAAGGTGAGAGTGCTAAAAAGTAAATACAAATTCAAAAAAAAAAAAAAAAAAAAAAAGAAGCTAGGATATGTGAGACCATTACATCATTAGTTTAGGAAATGGAGGCTATTATAAAGATAAAATATAAAGCGTTCGATATAACTCTAAAAATAAATATTTATTAAATATTATATAAATATTATTTAATTTAATATTTTATCAATATTAATAAGTCTATATAATAATAGATGAATAAAATATCATATTAAAAAAATATATAAATAGTGGGTTTTAACATTACTTAACTTCACTGTAGATTACAGTTGAGAATTGGTGATTGTAGGCATGGGTTTTGTGGCATTTGACTTAAAGTGGGTTGTTCTCATCATATTGATTTTCATTTCTGATCAATTTAACTCACATTCTCCACGTATAAACCTTCGGAGCAAAAAATATATAGAATTTAATATTTTAAATCTTTAGCACAATAAAATTTAAAATTACGATATTGTTAATATTTTATGAAAAATCAGTTAAAATTTAATTAAATTTGTAGATATAAGTGAGTCATAATAAATAATAAATACATTTTATATCATTGAGTAAAAATATTTAACACAGTGAATAAAAAATTTGAGTAAAAATATTAGCCATGCTCCAAATTTTCCATGGCCGGCGACCACGCCCACGTCATGGTGTTCCATGGCTGGTGCGACAGTACCCCTTGCCGCCGGTCGACGGATTGCCAGAGAATTGCGAGGCCCAATAGATCTGCAACTTAGAAAATCACAGCACCTAAAGATGCATTCGATAAGCTTGAGCCACCGTTTGAAAACCCAGTCGGAAACCACTCACCGGACTTGATCTCATTTGACTTCATCCCGTGTTGGATAACCAAATCTGCCGCCAAATTCGGCATTCCATCCGCATTTCCAGTATGTTTTCGACTGTTGTGCTAGCTTTGATTGGGCCTCCGGCGGAGCTAAGATCCTCGAGTGGCCGGAGAACCAAACCGGAAAACCTGACAAGAACACCCGACTTGGTGCTTTCACGTCTATCCTCGCCCACAGACGCTACCATTCACAACATATTTTCTAAAATTTGAACTTTCTCGACCAATCTGGCCTGTCTGGCAGTGACAGGCTAGTCATCACCCCAGAAGGTTGCGTTTTCTTACAATAAGAAGCTGCAGAAAGGTCGATGGCGAGTACCTAGACGCAGTAGAAAGACTACACGAGAAGCTGTTGATACCAATAGTCATACTCCCACCAAATCTAGCCAAGAATTGACTCGATCCCCCGGTGGACCGATGTGGATGAGCGCGTTCTGGTGGCTCGACAAGGAAGAGCTTGGATCCGTGGTCTTCGTTGGTTTATTGTTCATCGTGTCGTTTTTATTACTCGATTATACGAGTGGAACTAAATCTGTCGGGGCGTGGAGAAATATGTCAAAATACAATTCATTAGAGATGAGGAGAAGTGGAACGCGTTGTTCGGACAGTGGAAAGAACAAGACATGGAATCTCGAAACGACAAAATTGCCATAGCCCGATCGGAAAACGTAAGAAATTATTATGGAAATTTATCTATATACTGTAATCAACTCGATAGTCTGAGAGAGCGACGAGAGAGAGAGACAGAGAGGGAGATTGTCAGAGGAGTCTGACAATCGATCCGCCATTGACGGGAGGGGTTTCAGAGAGGTTGCTGACAAAAATGGCCTTTCCCTGGATTTGCGATTGGGAGATAGCTTCAGTCATTTCCGCTTGGCGTATGGAGCAGTTTTCGTTCTTTTTCAACCAAACCCGTTTAAACTTTTTGGATTTTTAAATTCTATTTAATCGTAAAATTTTGGCTCAAATTTAAAAATTAAATTTCATATTTTCTAATTTTATTAATGAATATCCATTAAGATTTAAAAATCATTGTACATTTTTATTTCTCTATAATTACATATAGATAACCATTTACAATATTTTAGGAGATGTAACAAAATGAGAACTTTATAGGATACTAAGGTCCAAACAAAACTTGCCCTTCGAAGTGGGCCATGTTCCAACCCAGTTGAGGCCCACATAGGTATGAAATCGACCTAAAGCCCATACAGGCTATGGTACCATCATAGTATATGGTTTTGTTCTTATTTTTATAATATTGATTGCCTTTGCATGTCTAGCAGTTTTGTATGATTTTGACATGATTTTCATAATTGTATAAATCTTGACATATTTATTTATTAGTATATAGTTTTTGCATGTTTTTATAGCAAAAATGATATTATCGACATATTAAATGTTGATTATAATATCGTCATTTGCATGATTTGTTTGATATATATCAACACATTAAAATTGCATATATATTATTAAGTGTTAGTCTCACTCTTATTATTATTTGTTAATTTTTTAGAGAAACAAACTTCAAATAACTTATAGAAAGTTTGGATTAGGGAAAAGCTTTTGGGAGAATAGCTTTGGGATGTTTAGATATTTGTAATGTAATTTTAAATATTTCAAGATTGATAGTTCTTGTGGGTTTTGGTTAGTATTGTATTGGGTCATTGGCCAATGATTTTGTTTTTCTCTTTCATGCACTGTTGAAGTTATTGGGTAAGTACTTTAATATTAGTTAAGAGATTTTTCATTACTTATGATTTAAAGACAAACAGTTATGAAATTTTGGAGCCACTTTGGGTAAAACATTTAAACCATCTATTTAGTTATTATATTATTATTTGGACTGTTTAACGATATTTAATGTAAATTTATATTTTGCTACATTTATTTTGAATTTATATCGGTTGGTAAAACTAATTGAATTTTGAATCTTATTAGACTCCACTTTTAATATTAATTATGAATTGTAGGATAAAGTAAATTCAAATTTTGAGATCGAGGATGTTACTCCTAGGGGGACTGGTTTGCCTACTTGCATTATCTTGTTAAACAAAACGTGTCATCAATCAAATGACAGAGCTGAAAACTTTAGACATGAGTTTATAACAACTCAAATGAAATGACAACATTATGCCATGAACTTGGATCCATAGATCAAAATAAGTTTAAACAATTATACTCCACAAAAATTAAAAATTTTGAAGTAATATATGACAAATCCTAAATACAGGTGAGACAAATAGACTCCTACAAGATCAAAAATAAATAATTTTGAATAACCTTAATTCGTACACAATTTCATTTGATAATCATTCAAACAAAATAATGTATATAACTTGCTTTATAAATATCGCAAGGGATGTAGCAAACCAAACTCAAAGAATAACCAAATGTCATCATCCAGCCAAATTCAAGACCTAATATACATGATGCATATCTAGTCTAAAAATAAAACTAAACTCACTAAATGATATAGTTGTGCTTAGATTACGTTCAAACTCCTATACAATATTTAAACCAATTAATCTGAATGGGTAAGAAATAAAACGTGAGTTTAAATTCAATAAGTATCAATATCATATATAATACAAATATGTTAGAAATTAGAGGGAGAGTCCATAAATATAATCAAAAAGTATAAAATGTACAAATTTGAGAAATTTGATACCCAAAATTTGAAGGTAGTTTTATACTCAAATTATATTTTAAATTGAAATACAGTCCAATTGGGAAGTATAATGAGTAGAAGTAATACGAAGCGAAATCAAATAACTAAAATTATATCATAGTCTATACGGAAATATAGGTTGAATGAAATAGAATAGGATCAAATCAGCTATGGACAAAACAAATGTTTGGACTGAAATTATATAAGAATTAAATAGGTTTCAAAATAAAATCATATACTAGATGTACAAGACCACCAAATCTTATCCATAAATAAAGCTACAAATTTCAAAACGAAATCAAAATACAAATTCATGAAAAAAATATAAAATATGTACGAAATTAAAAACCAAAGATCAAGAGACCAACTTGAGAAATGATTATACACACTCCCGATAATCGTAAACTAAAATCATATATTATTTAAACTTATAGGAAGGGTCATCTATGTACACTATCTTCTATAGATAAGAAATTTGTTCACTATATTTTTTTAATCACGATTTTTACATTTTCAAATTTAGTACATATATTAAGATATTCAAATATATTAATTTTTTTAATTTACTTATGGTAATTCTCATTAAATACAGACGGAATGTGTTAACTACAAATAGAGTTTTTTCCTGTCGGTAAAAAATGGATTCACAAAACTCTTCTTGTCGAGAGAGGAACAGATAACACATTAGAAATCATATAATAGAGGTAGTGACTTCGATCCTTTAGCAGTAATTCAAAGTACTAATGTATGGCCTATGCAGGTTTTATACAATTTTTTCATGTAAATATACTAATATAAAAACATATAATCTTAATTATTTACCTATTTTTTTACAAAATGACAAAACCCTTAAATACTTGTAAAATCCAAATAAAACTCTCAAATAATTAATAAAAAATCATGCATGCACGAAAAAAAAAGGCTAAATACAACTAGCATGCATAAATATTAAACCTGTAAAATATAAACAAAATATATTAGATATTAAAATAAACTAATGATAAGGTGTAGAAATATTTATCTTAACCTTATACTAAATAAATTTGATAAAAGGATACTTTGGACTGTCACTTATCTTCTTCCTCTTTCGTCTTCTTTCTCCCCTCTCTCTCCTCTTTTCCTTCTCTCACGTGAAATGGTGAACAATGACTGTGTAATATCTCAGATTTTTACTCGAATTAATTTAATATCAATTATAATTATGGATAATATGGGTGTGGTAAAAAATTAATTAAATATTAAAAAATTTTGAAAGATATTTAGATTAGTCTGGTTGGCGTTTGAGGAGTACCCGTACTATTGTCTGAATATTAGTTTGGATTTTAGAACAAAAAAATTTTTTTTAAAAAAATATATATAATAATAATAATAATATATTAAAAAAGAAAAAAAAATCAGAAGAAGATAAGATCCGGGAGGGAGAGAAGTAGAAGAGGAGAGAGAGGGAGTGAGGGCTTTGGGCGGAGGAGGAGAAGAGGGAAGAAGGAGAATGGAGCGGAAGGCGGCGACGGCGCAGGTGTGCGGCGGCGTCGGTGACCTGCGTCGATCATGGGTGAATAGCGGTGGTACAGGAATGAGCTGCACACGAGAGAGAGGAGCTGTGGAAGAGAAGCGGGCGCAACGAGGAGAGCGATGGCTCACCGGGGAAGGAAGTAGCGACGACAGTGGCCGTCGGGAAAGTTGGCGATTGCCGTTTGAGGCGGCAAGCAGCGGCAGCAGCGCGTGAGATACTGCGCAGAGGAGGGGAGCTATGCGCGAGGGGGGCGGGGTTTGGCAGAAAATAAACATCCCGATTAGAATACTTCGGGACATTTTTTCTTCAAATCTGTAAAGTATGAGGTAAAGGTAAATATCTGTAAACTTCTTCTTTGGTCTAATTTAGTATTTGATTTATTTTGGATACTATTTAAACTTTTTACTAATATTCATGTATTTTTATATACCCGATGTGTTTATTCTGGACATGTATGTGTAGTTCATTGGATAATTTAGGGGTTTTTGAATATGAGCTTTGTGATTTTGAGAATTTGCTATTTTTTTAAAAGTTAAAAATTTTATTGGACACTCTGCATATTTATATTAGTATATGTAATGAAAATGCACAGAAAACTTCCATAGGTTGTGCATTTTTACATGCACGTGCCGGATTGTGGTTATTATATTTGGATTTAGATATTAGATTTTTTGACTAGCGTCCGACGAGAAAATATTTATTATTTGAAAATTTCTTTCCCTTAATAGGAAAAGTTTGGAATAGTGATCATTCCTATTTGGATAATTTGACTTGAACTTAAAATATATTTGGATATCTTAATATATTTGATAAGTTTAAATATTGCATCCAAAATTATGGGTGATAAATAATAGTGAGCAATTTTATCCATTGGTATAGAGTACGTGGGTGGCCATTCATGGTGGCCTAATTTGCATTTAATTTAATTTAAGGTTATTAGGATTATGTGTAACACTTTATTAAGTTAGTTTTTAAATAATTGGAACTCAAAATGGATGCATGATTTGTATTCTTCTGCATTGATTTGAATTGGACCTTAATTAGGATTTAGACATTTGGATTTGGATTTGAGATTCATCGATTTTGTCAATAATTGGGTATTGGTATGTCTCGTACAAACGATTTTGATTATATATTTTAATCTGGATCTTTTGAATATCTGTCACGATACTGTTTCGATTTCTGTGCACACTATTGGATCATTTGGATATCAGATTCTTTATCAGATCACAAGCTGATCAGGCCTTGGACTCGAACTCGGACTCGAATTTGGACTTGGACTTGGACTTGGACTTGGATTGGACTTTATAATCGGCTATTTGCCTATTAGAATCGGCCCGGGTCACTCTTGTTTTATTTATATAAATAAATAAATAAATATATATACATATATATGCACACGTTTCGATGAAAATTATTTTCTGATTTGGATATTTATTCAAATTTGGATATTTAATTTGAGTACAATACTACAATTGGATTTTGGACATTAGATTTTTATTGGATTTATTTTATTGGCGATTTAAATTTATTATATTATTTGAATAAATTTTATCCATTAAAATATTCTCTCTAATTTATTAGATTTTTTTTATTTAAATATGATACTTGTTGAGTGTTAAATTTATTTTTTCTATTTTATCCTTCAGAGTTAAAGATTTGGATGCATTGTAAGATTATGGTGATGATCTATTAGTCATTCGTTTAATTTGATAAGTTTTGGTTCTATTACTCAATCCATCCTCCTACGGGGACATAGCCCAGATGAAAAACTATAGAGAAGCTAGGTAGGCAATCAAACATAAAACTTTGGTTTCATTCGGCTCCTTTATGGAAGATGAAGAAATTCCTAGATCCATTCGAGCACGTTTTAAGCGCCAACCAAATGATCCAAATTACTTCAAAGTATTACAATATATCATTAATTCTAATATATTTAAAATATTCTAAAATAATAAATAATTTTAAAATAAATCAAATAAAAAATCGTATATTACACATTGCCTAGTGGGCAATGACCATTGAATTTCATATGTGATAGACTACTTGTCTTCCGTACCGTAAAACGGTGTCTGCAACGCTCAAAAGGTAACCTAATATTGATGTTGATTGGACATGATGGTAACACTTAAATGGATTAAATAGCAAATATATTGGTCATTAACTACTAGATATTACATCCAACTACTACATATTACGTCCTAGTAGCTCCTGCGCCCCACTTGTAACCATGAGTTATTGATTCTTTTGGAGGGGATTTCTAGGATCAATTTCTAGATCTTAATATTAAAAATAACCCTATATTTGATTGAAAAGAATTAAGTAAAAATAGAATTTATATTCTTTAGGAATAGATATTTTTATATTTAATTATAAATTTAACTGAAAATAAATATTTTTAAAAAATATTTATTTTTATAGTTTTGGGAATAATTATTTTTACTATTATTATTATTATATATTATTATGTTTATTATTATTATTAGGTGTTATTATTATTATTAAATTTTCTTATTATTATTATTATTATTATTTTATTATATTATTATTATTATTATTTCTATTTCTACCTTATTCTTCGTATTATTTTACAAACTAAATAATAAAATATTAATTTTTACATTATTTTTTTTAACAATCAAATAATAAAATAACAATTTTTATATTTTTTCAATTCTAAATATGGGGATTCTATTTTAAGCTAAATAACTACGTATTTTCACATTTTTTTATTTTTAACAACCAAACATAATACAAACATATCGTAAGAGAAGACAATACTCAAATGATTCTAAACACTATGAAATACTCAAGCAAAATTCATTATAATTTTGAAATTGAATTTCTATCTTAAAATGTGTATTACACTGTTTTCAAGTAAATTCACTTAATCAAAATGCTTGATAACATAACTGAATCTTATTCTAGTGCCACTAATGTTACACAAGATTTATGTTGTTACTTATCTAGAAAAGATTATTATTTTTTGACGTTTTTAATAGGTTTTTAATTACAATAGTTTGCCCTTTTTATTAGTACTTGAAACAATAGTTTTGTTGCACGATTCAAATAAATTGGTAATTATCTGTTTTTTTTTTACTACACAAGTTATAACCTATTTAAACATCAGATAAATTTTACTAAAAATACAATTTAAGACTACTCAATATTATTGTTCGTATTGCATGGGCCAAAAAGTCAAATTTCTTGAATCGGGCATTATCGTCAAATCACCTTTATTATGAGCCATATTCTCGATTCATTTATATATATATATATATATATATAAACTTATTTTTGTTGGTTTATTCTCAAACTTATTTGGGGCATGATTTTTATAAAGAAGGTCATGCAACTATACTTTTGTCTAAATTTAAAAAAATAAAATTATTAACATTATTTAATATAAAATAATCAAAATTTTATATATAAAAATGGATAGTTAAGATTAAAAATAGAGAAATTTTATATTAATAGTTGCCCTTAAATTAACTTTTTTTTTTTTTTTAATTTAAGAAACGGAGTGTAACGGTTGTTTAACTCTGCGAAGCCTATCATGGCAAAGAGAACGCCGTCAAAAATAAACGCCGTCACTTAGATTTGAAATCCTTTCTCCATTCCCGCTCAATGGATCATTTACTTGATATAGTCTCTCCGATTATTTGCGCTTCGAAGTAGACGGATCTGCGACTCTTCTCTGCTCTACTTCCTCTCTCACTCCAGGTCTCTCTCTCTCTCTCTCTCTCTCTGTGCAACTCCATGTTCTTCAGTCGCGGCAATGAATCCCTTCTTTAATCAGTAATCAGTAATTATTGCTTAACTTTGTTCTTTTAAAAGAAATTTTGTTTTCATTGATTGCTGGGATGATTTTGTGCAGTCTAATAAATATATTTGCACTTCATTCAGGAAAAAAAAAATTCGTAACATAATGATTACTTAATATCCGCCTGAAATTTAGGATCCATGATATTTTCCGATGCTTGAGCTGTCAATTGAAGATATTTCAAAAACAAAATTACCAGAAAAAAATGAGTAGAGATCCCATCTTTATTTTTTTTTAGTTAATTTTGCTTTGTTTTGAATTTTAAATTTTTAGTAATTATGATGGATTGACTAATATAACATTTTAAAACTATAATGTACTAAATCTTCCCAGTAACAACTTTATATTTGCCACAAATCATTTATTATGAGAAATAAAATAAAACACATTCTTAAGTTGTTATTTAACCAATGCCTTAGAGCAAACACTTAATTTTATTCATCAATTCAGTTGAGTCTTTCTTTTTGGGCCGGGGGTGGTGGTGGTTGGGTGGGATGGCAATTACCTATTTTCTGTCTTTTTTTAATAGCTAATTGTAGTACAGTTTAGAGGCTACTTGTGGTTTACTTATTCTTGTAATAAAAAATAAAACGTTTACACAGGACACATAGACAAATGGATATGAAAAATTGAAGATATCCCCTACCTCGTATATGCTCTTTCTTCTGTGCAAGTTTCTGTGCCTAAGTTTCAATATATCTAGCAAAACTAAAATATCTCAATCATTTAATGAATAGAGAAAACACCAAGGTGGTTTTAAGTTGAAATTCAGTTCTTTATAAAGAGGATTTACCTAACGACTGGTAAAACGGTGGAAGACTGTTCTGTAAACCCTTAGCATGGACTGTTGCTAATTTGTGACTATTATAGCTCTAGTTCATGTTTTTATTCAGGTTAGCCAGAATTTATTACCTTAACTCTATTGGATGTTCTTGAATCTGCTTTGAGTGGAAAGTAAAATGGATGGAATATATAAAGATCTCGATGAAGTTAAAAATGAGTTGGTTAAGAAGGAACTGTTAGGTTATAAATTGTTGCGAGTCCCACATCGGGGAGTCAGCTCCGCAAGAGTTGGCTTATAAGTCTGAGGGGCTCTCTTTCCTATTAAATCGGTCTTTTGGGATTGAGCTCTTCTCTTGGGCTTGTACTAGTAACAATGATGCTTTTATTGAGATTGATTTTGACCCGAAGAGAGTTACCAGTTGAGAGTTCTGACCGAAAAGAACTACCAAAGAGGGCTACTTGCGGAGGGGCAGACTGGAAAAATCGAGTGAAGCGCCCAGAGTGAGAGCCGCCGAGTGAAGTACTGTAAAGTGCCGCCGCTGAGGTCTGTGGCTGTCAAATTGGGGAGGAATGTTGCGAGTTTCATATCGGGGAGTCCGCTTTACGAGGGCTGGCTTAAAGTTTGAGGGGTTCTCCTTCCTATCAGACCGGTTTTTTGAGATTGGGCTCTCTTCTTGAACTTGTACTCGTAATATAGGTCACTTTCGTATGGGTCTTATACTTATTTGTTGTGTCATTTGACGATATGTACGAGGACACATGTGCATTGAACTGATTTGAGAAAGTTATAGAATGGCGCATGGCAGGCTCTTGTTGTATGCATGTGCATTGATTTCAGAATGGGGCCGCTTGAGGAGCGCACGAGGGTTGTACGAGAGGGATTTTCAAATTGTTCGACGCTTGAAAAACACCTGAGGGGCGCTCATGCGCCAATTATAGTGGGCTCATGTACTATGCATGCTTGATATGCATTCAAGCGCCATTCTTGATATAAAAATACACTTGACGCAATTTTAGAGTTATTACTTTTGTAATTTTTGAGATTTTGAATGCGGACACTATAAGAAAAGAAAGAGAGAGAAAAAAGGGATAAGAGGAAGGTTTGAGTATCTGACTGAATTTTGAATCGTATTTCATTCTCCGCCGATCTTGGGTGTTTTGTTTTTCACGTTGAGAACGATATTTTACTGGTCCTTATTTCTTCTTTTTATTTTATATTCTATATTATTTGGGCTCACTTATTATAAAGTATTATGGCCTTATATTTTTGGATTTTTTGTAATCGAACATATTATATAGTGGATATATTTTGGACATATAGTTTTACGATTTTTTTCTCATTTAAAATAAGCTTTTCACGTAAAATCTTATGTGCTCAATTATTTGTGGTTATTATTGGTTTGTTATATATTATGATTATTTTTTCACGGTTCAAACAAACAGTTTGATTCTTAAGAAGTAGTATTAGAGGTGCGATTAATATTATCGTATATTAAAAGTTGTTTGAATTGATGGAGGTTGGAAGTAAAATAATTTATTTGTATTGCTCAAACTATGATATTTGGAGGAATAAAATGAAAGATTTGTTATTTGTCAAAATAATACATCTTTTGGTGTTTGTTATTGAAAATCCCTAGTCGAAATCTGAGGAGGAATAAACTTTTAAATATGAACAAGTTTGCAACTACATTTGACAATTTGTTGACGACAATATATATAATCACGTTAGAAATGAAAGACATGCGAAAAAGTTGTGGGAGAAGTTTGAGATACTTTATGCCTCGAAGACTGGTAATTACAAATTATATCACTTGATAAAATTGATACAAGTAAGATACAAAGAGTGTATATCTATAGTCGACCACTTGAATGAATTTCAAGGATATGTTGATTAGTTGAGTGGCATGGGCATCAAGTTGAACAATGAGTTGTTAGGTTTGTGGTGGTGGATCACCTCACCGGATTCATTGGAGGTTATATGAATCACCATCGCCAACACTATTCCAAATGACGTGGTGACCATGAAGATAGCAAAAGGAGTCATACTGAATGCGGAGATGAGACGACGATCATAGGGTTTTTCCTCTTCGCACTCTGGTGAGAAGAGTTCAAGCAAATCTCGGTCGAGGTACCAAAACCTCAAATACTACCATTGTTGAGAAAAGGGACATACCAAAAAGTATTATTACAAGTGAAAGTGGAAAAATGTTGAAGGAAACTAAAAGATGGTTGAGAAGACCTGAGATGAGGAGAGAGCCTCAATTGTTACCAAACTCGATCTTTTGATGGTGTGTAAAGAAGATGAAATGATCAAATTGACGGATCATGAAACTAATTGGATGGTGGATAGTGGCACTTCAATTCATGTCACGTCGAGAACAAAATTCTTCATGTCTTACACTCCCGGTGATTTTGGAGTATTATAGATAGGAAACAAAGGCACGTTTTGGATTATCGGTTGCAGCAACGTGTGCCTAATCACCAACAATGGAACCGAGTTGCTCTTAAGGGATGTTTGACATGTCCTAAATATTTAGCTAAATATTATTTCAGCGGAGAAACTAAATGAAGAAGGGTTCTGCAACACTTTTTGTAAAAGGGTATGGAAGTTGACTAGAGGGTTTCTAGTAGTTTCCTGGGGCAAGATGGTTTTCAACTTATAGGTGTTACAAGCCCTAATTTCAGCCAAAGTTGTACATGTAGCAAGAGGCAAGGATTCTTTGGATCTATAGTACTGACGATTAAGCCATATGAGTGAAAAGGGGTTGAATTGTTTATCTAAGAAGAATTTTCTTTAGGGCATGAGGGAAACTAAGATGAATGCTTGTCTTTACAATATGGTGGGAAAGTAACGGAGAGTTTTGCTCCATGGAAACTCGTTTGCGAGAAAGCCAGATCTTCTTTTGTTGGTCCACATCGATATATGTGGCCCCCTTAGGATTAAGGCACTTGGAGGAGCACTTCATTTTATCACGTTTGTTGATGACTGTTCGAGATAGTTATGGGTATATTTGTTAAAGTCGAAGGATTAAATCCTTGATATTTTTGAATAATTTCATACCTTAGTGGAGAGACAAACGGGGAAGAAATTAAAGTGCATCTGGAGTGATAACGATGGAGAATATATAGGAACATTTGATACATGTTGTCAAACTCACGGAATTCGACATCAAAGGACTCTACCGAAAACACTGCAGTTGAAAGGT
The DNA here is from genome assembly GCA_033239525.1 of Nepenthes gracilis. NCBI lineage: Eukaryota > Viridiplantae > Streptophyta > Magnoliopsida > Caryophyllales > Nepenthaceae > Nepenthes > Nepenthes gracilis. Next base: position 12,845,849 of record BSYO01000016.1, on the reverse strand, counting down.
ACACTTGAAAGGATGAATAGGGTACTAACCGAGAGAGTTCATTGCGTGTTTTCGGAGGCGAAGCTCCTTAGTTCATTTTGGGGGGAAGCCTTGAATGTTGTGGCTCACGTGATCACCTATCATCTTGTGGCCCTCTAAACGGAGAAGTACTGAAAAATGTGTGGTCCGGAAAGGTGGTTTCCTACAATCACCTGTGTGTATTTGGGTACAGAGAAGATGAGTTAGGCTATCGGTTTTATAAGTTGATAGAGAAGCTTGTTCGGTCGAGAGATGTGGTGTTTATCAAGAATGAGATTATTGAAGTTATTGGTAAAGCAGATAAAGTTATTTCCAATAATAACAATGATCGGTTGTGTTATATGAATACTGAATCCTTGACACTAGTGTCGATTCTTAATGAAGGCGACAATCAAGATAATGATAAAGGGGAAGAGAATTGTGGATGAGAAAGTTATTCCCAGTAATATATGCTCGATGGAATAGACGATGCAAATGTGGATGACACTATCCCTTTTGATATTTTGGACACACCGAGAACATCTCACTCCGATGATTCACAAGAAATTGAAAGCCCTCTTCTCGTCTATCGGTTGATGAGTATATTTTACTCACTCATGTCGGAGAACTCGAAAGATTTACAGAAGCAATGGAGGATGAACATAAGTCGAAGTGGAAGGAGGTCATGTAAGAAGAAATGAAGTCGTTATAAAAGAATCACACATTCAAGGTGATCAAGTTGCCTAAGGGTAAACGAGTTTTTAAGAACAGGTGGGTCTTTCATTTAAAGGAAGATGAGAATAGCTCACAACCAATGTACAATGCAAAGTTGGTTGTAAAAGGGTATAATCAGTGGAAGGGCATCAACTTTGGAGAGATTTTTGTTCCTATTGTAAAGATGTCTTCAACCAGGGTTGTTGTTGGATTGGTTGCAGTTCTTGATCTAGAAGTTGGACAATTGGATGTGCGGATGACTTTTTTTATAGTGACTTTGAAGAGGAAATCTACACAGAGAAATTGGAGGGATTTCGAGTTGAGGGAAAGGAGCGTCTTGTATGTTGTCTTAATAAAAGCTTCTATGGGCTAAATTAAGTATTGAGACAGTTGTATAAGAAGTTCGAGTTTGTTATGGCGAGTCAAGGTTACCGAAAACTATTTCAAATCATTGTATTTTTGTTTAAAGGTTTTCGAAAGATGATTTTGTATTTTCATACTTTATGTGAATGATATGTTATTGTTGGGCGAAATACTTTTCGGATCACCAATTTGAAGTACTAGTTTGGAAAATCCTTCGCTATAAAAGGTTTGGAGCTGGCAAAGTAAATTCTTGGCATAAGAATATTTCTTGATCAAAACGCGAGAAAATTGTGAATGTCCTTAGAAAGTTTCGTTGAGAAGGTGATTCAACGTTTTAACATGGAGATGTCTAAGCTGGTAAGCATCTCGCTGGCCAGTCACTTCAAGTTGAGCAATCGGCAATATTGTTCCACATATAACGAAAAGGCAAGTATGAGAAGCGTCCCTTACTCTTCAACTGTGGATAGTTTGATGTGTATAATGGTGGATACGAGATATAATATTGCTCATACAGTTTGAACGGTTACGTGATGAAGTAGGTTTTGAGATATCTCTGAGAAACTCCTAGGATGTGTTTATATTTTGGAAATAACAAGCCGTGTCTAATAGGGTATATTAATGCTGATATGGCGGATGATATTGACTCACGGAAGTCTACCTCAAGGTATCTAGTTACATTTGCAGGAGAAGCTATTTATTCGCAATCTAGATTACAAAAGTGTGTTTTTATCTACCATTGAGGCGGAATTCGTTGCGGTGATGGAGGCATGTAAGGAGGTGTTGTAGATGAAAAAATTCATCCGAGAACTCGGCTTCAAGTAAGAGCGATATGTGTTTCTTTGTGATAATCAAAGCGATATTTATCTTTGTAGGAACTCATCATTTCATGTGAGATATCGTTAGGCTAGGAATGTTATTGGTTCAGAGTTGCTAACATTTGATAAGGTCAGTACAGAAGAGAATGGATTGGACATGATTACCAAAGTTATGCAAAGGGAAAAGTTTGAAGTTTGTTGAACTATAGTCAGGATAGTGATGGCCCCTACATAATCATAAGGGGAAGTTTGTAGGGTTGTGAGTCACTCATGTGTAGATTCTATATGCATTTGTTGTGTCACTTGGTGGCATGCACGAGGATGCATGTGCGTTGAACTAATATGAGAAAGTTAAAAAATGTTGCGCGACAGGTGCCTATTGTATGCATGTGCGTCGATTTTAGAATGGGGCTGCCTGATTAGCGTGCGAGGGTCGTATGTGCGAGATTTTTAGATTTCTCTGTGCCTGAGGAGCGCTTGTGTGCCGATTATAGTGGGCAAGGGCGTGATGTGTGCTCAAACGCCATTCTTGATATTAACGCGTTTGGCGCTATTTTAGGGTTACCACTTTTATAATTTTTGTGATTTTGAGCACCAACACTGTTAAAGAAGAAAGATAAAGAAAGAGAGAAGAAAAGGATAAGAGGAAGGTTTGAGTATTCAATTAAGTTTCGAATTATGTTCGATTCTTCGCTGACCTTGGGTACGTTATTTTTGAAGTTGAGAAGGATATTTTATCGGTACTATTTCTTCTCTATTAGCTTGTACTTATTATTACTCAAACTCATTTATTACAATATATTTTTTCGTTATATTTATAGGGTTTTTGTAACCAAACATATCGTATAGTGATTATATTTTGAACGTATTGTCTCGTTGTTTTTTCTACTTTATTTAAAAGAGATTTTTCACATAAAATTTTGTGTGTTTTATTATTTGTGGTTATTATTGGCTTGTTGTACATTGTCGTTATTTCCTCATGATTCAATCAAACGATCTGATTCTAATAGGAACTTCAAAGCAAAACTGAAGTTTCTGAAATTTGGAGGAAAATGCATGATGACGAACTGGCTAAAATTCAAGAAGCAACGCTGCAGATTGAGAAACAAGCTTGCAAATTAAATGCCAAATCAGAAGAAATAGCTGAAACACGGCAGCTCTATGAGGATGTCAAAGCTAGACTTCATGAAAAGGAGTCAATACTTCATCATGTCAGTTCTGCAAACGAGAAATTGCAAATTGATTGTGGTGAGAAGGTGGAAAAACTGGAAGTGGAAAACAGAAAATTGGTTTCAGCTTTAGATGAACTGACAACAAGAACTGCTGAGTTGGAGAGGAAGTTTTGTGCTTGCAATGTGAAAATTGAGGTTCTTGAAAATCTTTTGTCTGATTTACTAAGGAAGGGTTTAGAAAAGGGACAAAAGGCCCAAGCAACGAAAGCACTAAGACAGAAAGATGATGATACACTGAGATTGGAAGAGCAAAGCACGAAAATCCAAGAAGAGTTGAAATGGAAGACACAGCAGTTTGAACAACTCAGAGATGCTCACAAGCAGCTTCAAGACCAGTTTCAATCAAGCAAGGAGGAGTGGACAAATGAGAAATCAGCCTTGTTGGGAGAGATGTATTCACTGCAGACTAGCTTGGATACTCAGAGTAGAACCAATGAAAGCCTTCACGTCCAGTTGAAGATGTGCAATCAAGATATGACTCATGAAGAAAGCAGGAGGAAAGCACTAGAACTACAACTCTTAGAATCAAAACAGTGCTTTGAAAATGTTCTAGCAGACTTGCTAGAAGCGAAAACGAAGATTGAAACCTTAGCCGTCAAAAGGGAAGAAGAAATTGAGGCATGGAAAAGCTCACAGGGAATGAGAGAGACATTATTGAAAACGGAATACAGGATTGCGCACTTAGAAAAAGAGAACCAGGAAATTCTCCTATCTGTTAAAGAGCTTCAGGAAGCACAGATCTACAAGAGAAGACCAGATCCTTTGCTTACAAAGCTGCGAAAGGAGCTCAAAGATTTGGAACAGGTGCATAGCAGTTGTGCTGTGATTCTAAAGGAAAGAGAAGCTGAATGGACTACTAAAATGGAGGAAGCAACAGGAGCCATGAACAATAATGAGGCTGATTCGAAGAGGCAAAATGAAAAAACTCACCATCTCAAAATGCAATTGGACAGTTGTTATTCTTCTATGGAGATTTTGGGTGAGGAGATCTTAATACTATTCATGTACTTGAAACCAGAATTTTCTGAGGCTTACTCAAAGGTACTCAATTTAGAGTCCCAAATTGGAGCATGCAACATAGAGAGAAGAGAGAAGATGACACTTGCCTCAGAGCAATTGGAAATGGAGCATAGCTCTCCAGTGAAAGCTCAAATTGACCGTGAAGCACATGAGGAGATAGCATCACCAGCCCAGAAGCTTGAATCTTTCAAACTTTTGGAAGAAAATAGCACTGTCCTAGAAAAAGAGCTTGAGAAGCATAAGGAAATGCTTGAGGAATCATTAGACATTCAACTTCGATCGGAAGAACAAGTAATGCTGATGGAAGCAGCCCTTAAAAATGCATCTGATGCACTGGAGAAATCAAATTCTGAATTGGCTATCAGGATATGTGAAGCTAGTCAAACAGAAGCGGAATTGCAAATGTGGAAGTCTAAAGCTGAAAGCATGAACACCTGCTTTGAACAAAATCAGGAGATTTGTAATAGAATGGAGACATACCTTCTTGCACAGGCTGAGATTGAGCAATATCTTAATAAAGAGAGTGAAAACCTGCTCTTCAGATTAGAAGACCAAGACCAGGCACTCAACTGTCTTCAGCAACAGATTATCTTACTAGATCAAACATTGGTGAACAAAGAAGAATATATCGAGGCAATGAAATCGGATGCCAGAGAAGCACGCAAGAAAGAGGAACATTATGAACAAATTATAGAAGAGAGAAATATATTTATAAAAAATATTCAGAAAGAGATAGCATGCCTAGAGCAAGAGTTCATGAGAAGACAATCTGCAGCAGTCAATTTGGCAAGATTTGAAGCAGAGAAAACATTTGAGCAGGAAAAGGAGAAGCTTCAGATTAATGCAGCAGAGAAGGATAAAAGAATAGAGGGTCTTCAAATATTAGCTTTGTCACTGGAACAGAAGTTTGCAGATGCAGTATTCTATTCATTCTCAGAAATTGTGGAAAAGCTGGTTGAGGTTGATGTGTTTAAAGAAGCTTTGGAAAAATCCGAGTACCAAATGAACCTAGAGATCCAGGAAAAGAACCGGATAATTTGCCACCTACAAAAAGAAGTTGCTGATTTACATGACAAACTGATGCTTCAAGCAGAGTCATTTTTTCATTCAAAACAAGCAGCCAAGAAGCAGGAACTTTTGCTGGAGAATAAACAGAAGGAGATGGAAACGTTGAAGGATAAATATGAGAATGAGCATGCAAAATTGAAGAAACTCGTCACGGAACTCGAGTTTACAAAAGACTCAATGCTTGAAAACATTAATGTTTTGCATTCAGAAAGAGAAAACCTACTTGTTTATGTTGAAGGAATCTGTGAGCAAATTGGAGATTTTTGTGTAGAAGATAAAAAACTGGTGAGCATATTTGGCCAAATGTCACGGAATTGTGAGGGGGACGATGGATTTGCACGAGAAAATGGTGATGTGACTTGCATGAGGAAGGATGTGAAAGGAAGCATTGATGGAAGATCACCATTACAAGAGCTCAACAATTAGGAGTGTGAGGTAATTTGGCATTGATCATTCTCTTAAGCATGCTAAAAACACAAACCCCTTAGTAAATCTGCCATGTACTAGTAAGTGTAATTCAAATTCATTTAGTGTCGCTGGCCGTTTGAAAACTTGATCTGAAAAGCTTCCAGTGGGGCTTGGTGGAAATTTTGAATGAAAATTAATGGTGGTGGCAGATGGATCAAGTTGTAGTCCAGAGATAATAGCCCATCACTAATCTTAATTGTATCGAAGTGCAAGAGGCTTTACCCGTGTGGTATAGACCTGTTAAAAGATTGAGTTCATTAGTTTCATTGTAAATTTTGGAGTTGTTTTTTAGGATTTTTATGAACTTTTTAGAAATATTTGTAGTCTTTCTTGTATTTATCTCTTAAAAATAGTAAATTTTTTTCTCATATGCTCGTGGTTCTTTTTTTTCGGGGCATTTTTTTATGTAAATATAATATTTTTTGTGTGATTACTTTCCTTTTTACTGTTACTAATCTCTTAGAAACCTAACATATACTATTTTGGAAACTGTATAACAGGTTTTCCATATGTTATTAGCAGCATTTTTTCCAAGCATGGAGAAAAACAAGACAACTTGAGAATTAGTTTTGAGGGTTTGGTTTCTTCAAAAGTATTGCCTTGTAATCTAATAAACGATGAATTTCTTTCTTTATAAGTTGTTGATAGATCTGACTCTATTAAAGGTATCATGCACAACTTACAACAATCTATTGGGATTTTTCGGGACATGCACACAATCAGTGAAAAAGAAGTAAGTCTAAGTCCCTAATCAGTTATCGATCACTAAATATAGTGAGAGTATAAGAAATAAAAAATTATGCAACTAAGTATAAAGTTATAAAATACTATTTAATGTTAAAAATTATTTTTAATTAAAAAAAAATTTAAAAAAAATTCACTATAAAAGTGTCTGATTATAAATATAACTCTTATTGAGTTCTTTTTATAATAATTTATATAAATAACTAGTTGAATGTAATTCAAACACTTGTAGCAACTCATTAGAGGAGAATATAATAAGAAAATAAGCAATTTAAATGACAATATATTATAGAAATAATATTAGAGTAATGTATTTGAATTTGGTAAATAACAAAATTCAAATTGATTTACAACTAAATGTCAAATATTTTTTTCTTTTCACTTTTCGAGTGGTATGCCTTTATATTGAAATGATTACAGCCATTTTACGGTGTTCTACTGAAAATCTTCCTAGGCTTAACATTTAAACACTTAGTTCGCGGTTTTCTCGCAGATAATTACTGTAAATCTTAGCTCGATTCTGAAGTCCCAACTGGAGGCCTTCTCGCAAATTTTTTGGTTAATAATTTTGCTCAAGTGAACTTTATGTTAAACATCTTAGCAGCTTTAAAAATAAAAAATAACACTTTTAATTTGTGTAAAACTCATAGTTAAATGATACAAAACTTAATAGAATCATGATATGAAAATGTTGAACTTATGTAACAGTTGATATTGTCATTGCATAAACTTTGCACAAAGCATGGAAGAAGAAGAATATTTATGCCAACAGGTGACATTTTCATTGCCTTTCTAAATGATAACGTTACATTTAGTATTTTCACACAAAACGATGTAAAGATATGATCGATAATGCAACAAACAAATCATTAAGCAATGGTTGCCTTTCTCTCTACTAGTCCATTGCCTTCGGTTTAATGGCAAACAAAAAGAAGAAAATTGTTACTGAGAAATGATCAATGTTTAATGATACTATTTAGATATTTTAAAATTATTTTAATTAACATAATGTATTTATATATATTAATGTGACGATACAATAGCAAATAAATAGATGAATTTTATATCATTTAAAAATATCTTAAAAATGGTTTAAAAATGTTTTTTGAACATTTGTGTGAAGAGTCATATTTATATATTTGTTTAACACTATAGGGGTTAATGACAAAGGATGAGCCTTGTAGGGATATTGTTGCTCCATTATGAATTGAAATTTAAACATTTAAACAAATTCCATATAATATATAGTTAACATTACATTTATTTAATTCTCTCTAAGTTAGGATGTTAGAATCTGATTTACTATGGTTGGCCTCTTGGGGCATCCGGCCGTCCGTCATCGACCACCATCTCTTGGTCCACCTGCCGTTGAAGACCCCCAGCCGGCAACCCTCGCTGGAACTGCTTGTCCTACTTCTCCTCCAGAATCATGTCTGGCATCGCCATCTCTTCACGCTCACAATCCTAGTCAATTGATAACCCTCATCCATCCTCCGTTCCATGCCCCAATAGTTGAGTCTCGACCATGTCGGTGCGTCCTTCTGGACCAAAGGAAACAGCTTTATTGCACGATCGTGGAGGTAATGAAGATAGGTTGCAGCTTTCTACGCCACATTCAGTCTTAGCGCTGGCACTTTCATCCAATGATCCATTTCCAAATGATGGTTCTGTGGTAGTATCAGATTCAGTTGATGTGGTCGATTCTTTGGATGCTCGCAGCAAGGTAGCAGTATCTCTTCTTGCCGATATTTCAATGGGACTCCAGGTAAAGAGTGTAGTTTTAGTTCCTCCTGGTGATAAATCAGCGGGGCACCAGGTTCTTCGCATGGCTTTTGGTTCGAAATTGATTAAGGGCTCTATTACCCATTTGTCCCAGATTCCCTCGGGGGCTAATCCCTCAGGATTAATGGACAAGAAAAACCCCTCGTGGTCTTCAATTGTGCAGAAAGAGGTATCCTTGGACAATTTGGACCTTCAATATTTTCCACCTCCTAAAGTGGATGGTAATATTGTTGAAATCTCCCCTCCTAGTGAGGTTATTCAGTAGGGGAAGGCTGTTTGGGGTGCCACCTTAGTTGGGTATTTTTATGGTAAACCCTTTAACTTCTATGTGGTGAATTTCATTGCTTGAAAGATTTGGGCGCGATTTGGGCTCTCTCACGTGGCTGAGAATGAAAATGGTTTTTGCTTCTTCAGAATCTCTAATGAGGAGATGTTATAGAAATGTGTGGCTCAGAGATCTTGGGCGTTTGCGGGACATACTCTTTTTCTTAAGCACTGGAAACTTGGAATGGTTTTGTCCAAGGATGAGCATAAGGTATTCCCAATTTGGATTTATGTGTTCAATGTGCCTGTCCAGTTGTGGACTCTATTGGGACTGAGTTGGATAGTTAGCGTTATTGGCAAACCACTTTAATTGGACGCAAATACAGTTAGAGTAGAACGTATGCGTTTTACTAGAGTATGTGTGGAGGTAGATGCATCTGCTACTCTTCCTAGTAAAATTCGATTGCAAACTGGTAGTAGTTTAAATGTAGGGATGTAGCAAGTAGTGGCAGTGGGTGTGGATTATCAATGGAAGCCTCTTCATTGTGATACTTGTCAGCAAACAGGGCATAGTAAAAATTCAGTGCAAATCAAATCGGATTTATCGACCTATGGGGCGGATCCTTCCTGATACCCATGTGACACATACTAAAGTAGCTAAGGAGGTTAAGAAAAAGGCAACTGCTGTCATTTTGTCCCCTGCTTTAGGTCCATCCGTCCCATCCTCCAACCCCTTTGTTGTCTTCAAGAGAATGATGAGGTGTGCTCTTCTCTAGGGAATGTTGAAAGCTCTCAAGCTGCTGAATCGAGGGTTGGTGATCAGGCCTCATTATAATTGAATGCAGTTACAGATGATTCAGATGCTATACTTCCTATGGATCAGATTAGTTTGATTTCGAAGCGCTCTGGGCAGGAGAAGATATCTACTGCTATATTAACTGGTTCTCAACCAACTGTTTAGGATCGATTGGATCAGGAGGAATTAATGGAAGTTGATTGTATGGGTGCTCAGCATCCAAGCATTGCTGATGTGCAGAATGTTGATGCTTCCTGTGCAGTCTTTTAGGGTGGAGAAGCAGTAGTAACCTCAAACGGCTATGTAGCGGCTATATTAAATCAGATCAAATGTGGCAAAGCATGTCCCCTGAAGGGTTCCTCTGTTGATATTCCAAAAAGGCAGACATTGGTGAAAGGCAAGAAAAAAAACTATCCATTCATCATATGATGTGGAGGCTGCTACTGTGGAGAAGGGGCAGGTTATAGGATATGGTACGCAGCCTACTGCAATACCGATTTTCCTAATTCAAGATAAGCAGGATCCTCCATCTCAGCAAGAAGCTGTAGTACCGAAAGAACAGTATGATGCTGATGATATTACAAGACAGCAGATTACTACGGCCCAAATAATCACCAGAAAAGAGGATTACGATGCTAGTGTTGATGCTGTTGCTGGGCACTAGACTACTACTTGTATGGAGTCCCGAGGCCCTTACTGTTCTTAAGCCGAGGGGGATCTTCCACTTGAAGCAAAGCCTAGTCTCAAGTTGATCTTAGAAAGACTTAAGGGGCCTAAAAGACATACACCCCCTCTACAAAGCCTCATGCCTAGTGTAGCGTGTTGGAATGTTTGTGGGCTTGGTGGCTAGGTAAAGGCTCATGAGGTTAGTCACTTTATTACTATGGGTCATTGTTCCATTGTTGGTTTAGTTGAAACTAAAGTTAGAGAATGTAATGCAGATAAATTGTAGAATAAGCTAATGCCCAGTTGGAACTGGGCAACAAATTATTCAGTATCTTCTTCAGGCCGGATTTGGATAGGTTGGGATATTAGAATTGTGGATATGGACATTCTCTCTATGGTGGACCAACTCATATACTATAAAGCCCGCAATAGAATCAATGGATCAGTTTTCTATATGTCTTTTATCTATGGACCGAATTCGAAAGTAGAATGGTGAGCTCTTTGAGACAGTCTTCGAGATAAAAACAACTAGATTCGTGAAGTGCCATGGGTGGCACTGGGGGATTTTAATGCTACCAAATCATCTTCTGAAGGATTGGGGGGCAATTGGAATGCTCGGAGCTCCATGGAGTTGGATTCATGCCTTACAGATTGTGACATCAATGATTTGTGTTATGATGGAGCTTTTTATACGTGGAATGATGGCCGGAATGCAATAATATGTATTTATAGGAAATTAGACAGAATTGTGGTTAATGGGACTGGTTTTCTAAGTTCGTAGATTATAAAGTATCATTCCTCTTGGCCAGAATATCAGATCACTCTTCTGGTTTGCTGCATTCAGATGGAGTTAATCAGACAAGGAAGGGTATGTTCAAATTTAACAACTTCCTTACCGAATATCTGCAATTTTGCCAAGTCGTTCGAGAAGCATAGCAGCGGGAGGCGCTCGACGCCCTGATGTATAGGCTCGTATCTAAATTAAGGAATACAAAATTGCAACTAAAGAGGCTTAATACTTAAGTGGGAAATGTTTTAGAGGAGGTCGCCTGCTTGAGGAAGAACTGGGATGATTGTCAAAAGGCTACTCATCACCACCCCTATCATGTTGGGATTCTAGAAGAAGAAAAGAATGCAAACATGCTTATCTCCAAGCCCTGGATTGGGAACTTGAATTTATACAATAGGAGGCAAAAATCAGATGGCTTTGCAATGGTGGTCAATGCACCAAATACTTCTTTCGTACAATCATTACAAATAATAACCGTAACATAATACTCTCCCTTCTTAGAGAAGATGGAACACCAACTAGCAGTAATGAAGAGGTCTAGAGTTTGATTGTAAATCACTTTCAGCAACTTTTGGGGACCGGTCGTGAGGCTCCACCGTGGACAAAGAATGCCCTAGGCCGTACATCCTTTGTACTGTTCCAAGGGAGCTTCGAGAATCTCTTTGTGGTTCGGTGTGTGAAGAGGAAGTTCGGAAGTCCCTGTTCTCAATTGGTGAACCAAAGCCCCGGGACCTGACGGGTTCTCCTCAAAATTCTTTATAGAGGCTTGGCACATCGTAGGCTTTACGATTATGGAGGCAGTTTAGGATTTTTTTATACATGGTAAGCTCCTCAAACAAGTAAATGCTACAATTATTAGCCTCATTCCTAAGGTGATTTCCCCCTCCAAGGTAACGGATTTTCGGCCTATTTTCTAATATAGTGTTATCTATAAGATTATCTCAAAAATTATTACAAATTGCATCAAACCTATCCGCCCGTCTTTAGTTGATAGCTTCCAAACAGCCTTTGTGACAGGGAGACCTATTGGAGACAATATCTTGCTTGCTCAGGATTTGCCACATAAATATCATGCTGGAAAGGATATACCTTAATGTGTTATGAAGGTAGACTTGATAAAAGCCTATGACGCCATTCACTGGGATTTCATAACGGCTAATTTGGATTTGATGGGCTTCCCTCCGAAGATGGTAAATTGGATCAATTAATGTATCTATACCGCCTCCTTTTCTATTAATATAAATGGAGAATCGGTAGGATTTCTTAGAGAAGCAAAGGGACTTAGATAGGGAGATCCATTATTGCCATATCTTTTCGTTCTAGCTATGGAAGTTCTCAATGAAATTATAGATAGAAAGGCTCATCAAAATAGCAACTTGCAGTTCTATTGAAAATGCGAATGCACTCATACAGCTATACTTGCTTTTGCAGATGACCTACTGCTCTTCTCTAAAGCTGACGATGAGTCTGTGAGGACACTTTAGAGATGCCTAGAAGAATCCAGCATGCTTTCTGTGCTTTCAACAAATCGTGCAAAGAGTGAGATTTTTATTTGTACTAGTAATGAAAATATTGAGAAGGAAGTCCTTGACATCATGAGATACAAATGAGAAAAACTTCTTGTTCGTTACTTGGATGTCTCTCTCATCACTACCAAACTATCGGTAAATGATTGCAAGCCACTGTTAGATAAAGTGAGGAAGAGGGTGTCTTTATGGAAAAATAGATGGTTGTCTTTGGTGGGTCGGTTCCAACTAATCTCTTCAATCATGTCCACAATGTATTTATACTGGGCTTTGATTTTTATTATTTTCAAAGCGGTGTTAATTAATATAGAAGGATTCATCCAACGATTCCTCTGGCATGGATCCATAGATGGCAAAAATGCAACAAAGATAGTTTAAGAAGACATCTGTTCTACAAAGAATGAAGGAAGTCTGGGTATCAAAAACCTTTTTGCTTCAAACAAGGCATTAATAAGCCAACTGCTATGGAGAATCATCACAAAAGATCCTTCTTCGGTCTAGTCCTTGTGGACACACAAGTATAGGATTAAAGATTGATACATCTGGACCATAAAAATACCTGATAGTGCAGTGTGGAGTTGGAAAAAGATAATGAAGTTTCGGCCCAATCTTCGTCCCATTATCTGATACCACATTGGTGATGGAGCTGGTACCTCTTTGTGGAATAATAATTGGCATCCACTAGGGCCGTTAAGTGATAGATATTCGAAGCCTGTGATGATTATTATTGAATTACCTTGGGATACTAAAGTCCAAGCTATCATTTGTACTGGAATGTGGATGTGGCCTAATGAGCATGATGTTGAGATGGCTAGCATTGTGAAAAAATGTCTACCTATTCCTTGAACATTTGTCACAGAGATGGGATTAGATAGTTGGATAGCTCCAATAATGTATTCACTGTGAAATCTACTTATAAAGTTTTCTAAGATACAAAAGCTAAAGTGGTATGGGGTCAGTTATTTTAGGGCCCGCATCACATCCTTGCACATGCATTTATCCTTTGTTTGGCAAAGTTGGAGCGAGTTGGAAACTTTATTTAGAAACCTAATACATGTGCTCTTTACCACAATGGAATGGAGTGCCATGATCATTTATTCTTCAATTGCCCCTTCTCAGCTAATGTCTGGCGATTGATGCATTGATATGCGGGAGTGAGTTAGCCGTACAATGACTGGAAAGCAAACATCAAATGGGTAGCCCTCAAATGGAAGGGAAAGAACTGCAAAGTAAACTCTTATCGACTTACTTTAGCAACTACAATTTATTTTATTTGGAGGGAGCACAACCAAAGAACCTTCAACAAATCTCCACCAAAGACCATGATTCAACTAGTTAATTTGATTTGGGTTATAGTACGAAACAAGATGAAAATGTGTACCTTTGGTAGAGAAAACAATAGCAAATCCATCATGATAAGATGAAACTTACCTTTAGATTGTATTAGGCATAGATGATGTTGCTCTTTTTTACTAGTGATTTGGTCTCATGATGTATTATAGCTCAGGGTATGCCCTAACTTACATGCTCTAATTCAATGCTTACATTGTAACTTGGAATTAGAATATAAATTTTGTAAATTCCTTCTTTGTTTTAATATATAATTAATTAATTTTTAAAAAAAGAATCTAATTAATTAAATAATACGATGAAAAGGGGAAAGTAATTAAAAAAACATGAAATAATATGTTTTTGGCTTTTATGAATATGGATATTTTGATATTTAAAAAAATAATAAAAAATATTACTATAATCTTTTAAAAATATTGTCATCGCAACTGTTGGATCTAATGGTTGGAGAAATATGTGAGCTCCTAGGTTCCTAAGGAAAAGGTGCATGAGACTCTTCTATGATAAATTTAGTACCAAAACATGATGATACTTTAGATATAAATACAGTATCCAAAATCTAACAAAATACCATTTTATTGGTGATACGTTAAGCTACAAAGTCAATAGATATAATGGTTTTTTTAAATGTATAAACTAAGGAAAAATTATGTACAAAAATTTTTCATTTTCATGGAGTGGCTGAGAGGTGGCATTGGTATAGTCAGAATACAATTTTATTGAATGATGTTTTTGGGGTAAGCCATTGGCTAGCTTTTATACTAGTATACAAAGGCTATTATAAGTGACCGTTTAGGTAATGTAGTGAGAATTATATTAAAATGATAGCAATTGATATAAAGTGGAAGATAATTTTTTTATCTTCCTTTGATTTAATTAGAAAATTACTTACTTAACAGATTGAGAATCACTTAACTAATCATAGGGGATCAAACATTCTTAGAAGCCTAAGTTTAAAGTGAAAAATTAATCTCAAAACTGAATTATAATTTCATCATAAACTTCTTCAAATAGAGGTTTAAGAGAAACCGGCTTATTTGAAGAGCCAGAAGAGATGGTTGGTGGCTTAATTAAACATAATTAGCTTAATTAAGGGATTATGAAGTGATCGACGTAATTAAACAGACTTTTATTAGGGGAGGAATAATGTAGTTGGTAGTCTGAGTCATGCAGGCCTTCTTAGGTACACTCGTTTCAATTTGAATACAGTTCAGAACGTGCACTACAACTATCATGATAGGATTGTGATGCTACATCGATACTTACAGATGCTGACGACGCTTCTATCATCTTCATACTGCAATTTTAAAGACCAATGGAAAATAGTAAATTGTGAGTTCGATTTCACTAACCCTTCAGAGCTAAGTTCTACATATCTTTGTGGTTTTAACTCATCCGAACATTTTGGCATGTCAAATGAAATTTGGTTCTCTCGTCAATGGGAAGCTAGTCTCTCAGGAATTGGTTTTTGCGGCAGAAGTTGCAGGAGGGATCATCTTTCAGAATAAAAACTTCAAGGGGCCTGAAGGATTGATGGAAGAAGTTGTAAATAGAGAAGAAAGTAGGGAAAAATTGCGACTTGATTGTGATCCATTTAATGGGATGATACAATGGTTTTGAAGTTTCTATTGGGATTGGTCATTTCCTTATGGGTGATTCAACAAACGGACACATTATCGGATTATACAAGTTTCGTATGATGTTCGGAGTGCTACAAATTAGCTGCAGCAAAGTCCAAGAAGTCCATTTGCCCGAGAAGACAGTTTGTCAGAGAAGGTAAATCTCCGAGGAATTCGTTTGCCGAAGTAGGCAAATTTTGAAGAGACCGATTTGTCGGAGTGGGCAAATGTCGAAGTGACAATTGTCGGAGCAGCTAGGCAGGGTTGCAAGAGTATGGCTGGCCGGCGGTCGGGCAGTAGAAGTTGGTCAATGGGAGGTTGATCGACTGAGAGAAGAAGTCGGTCAATGAGAGGTTGACTGATTGAGAGTAGAATCCGATCAACAGCGTGTTGACCCGTTGAGAAAAGAGGACAGGATGTCTGAAATGCTGGCACTTGCCTGTACAGAGCGTTGACTTTACAGAATTGGTAAAGTATGTGCCGCCTGTGTAGAGAGCAGGTGGCAGAGTTTCTAGTGCACGCAACCTAATGTGCATTGCATGCGTGTTTGGGAAAGCGCGGGAACTGATGAGGTTGTAGAAAAAGACAGGTTTGGTGTGATAAATTATCTGCAAAAATTGGGTCAGGTGAGCAGATAGATTTGACGTCGGGGTCTTTATAAAGAGCACATCAGGCGTTTCAGGAGTAAGACAAGCGAGAGAAGGTAAGCAGCAATGTGAAGGGCTGCAAAGTAGAGATGAGCGGCCGTGGTAGCGTCTACGGGAGCGGTAGACGGAGGAGCTCTCATCGTCTACCATCTACAGCTACATTTGTAAATCAGTGAGTAGAATACACTACCAGTGAGAGGAATGAGAGAAGAAAAACATGGAGATAAGAGGGAAAGAGAATTTCCTTACTCTGGAGTTGTTTTTCTTATTCTATCTCGGGTGTGTAGCAGAAATTCTGTCTCACGAGTTTTTGTAATCAATTTTATATAGTGAAAGTCTTTTTTGAAATTTGTTCCGTGGTTTTTCCATTCAGTTTGTAAAGGGTTTCCACGTTAAAAAAATATTGTACATCTTTTGTTTATTGTGCTTATTAAATTGGTAGCTGATGATGACAGGAGGTTCGGGTTTCTGCTACGTCGGATCAGGAGAATTCGGGTGTCAAACCCAAACAAGTGATATCAGAGACTTGTTGATGGTGTCATCGTTGAGAGGCTTGCCATTTAGTGTGGCGCGAGAAGGAACGGTAAAAGTATAACGGAGTTAAGCAAGGCTAAGTGCGGAGTCAGCAGGGCCAAGGGCGGAGCCAAGCAGAGTCAACGGTGGAGCCAACAGGGCCAAAGGCAAAGTTGAGGTGGCAAAGGTAGAATGTAAGGGAGAATGATTCGACCGTGGGAAAGAAATTGAAGGGGAGTTAAACCACTCCAAATTTAGTGGAGCGGAGGAAGGTGTTATTTAGGCTTGCAGAGGCTAACGCTGAGATCCCAATTGAGGAAAAGTTGTCGAAAGGCAGACGATGACGGTCACCAGAAAAAGGCGAGGTTTTTCTCACAAGGTCGTGAGGGAAAGTTTATTGAGATTGGTCACTTCCTTATGAGTGACTCAATAAATGAACACGTTATCGGATCACATAGGTTTTGTATGATATTCAGAGTGTTACAAATTGGTTGCATCAAAGTCTAGGAAGTCCATTTATCGGAGAAGGCAAATATCGGATAAGACTCTTTGCCGGAGAAGGCAAATCTCGAAGGAATCCGTTTGCCGGATCAGGCAAATCTCAGAGAGATCAATTTGTCGGAATAAGCAAATGTCGGAGTAGCAATTGCCAGAGTAGCCAGGTAGGGCTGCAAGGGTACGGCTGGCCGGCGGTCGAATAGTAGAAGTCGGTCAACGGGAGGTTAACTGATTGAGAGAAGAAGCCGGTCAACGGGAGGTTGACCGGCTGAGAGTAGAATCTGGTCAACAGGATGTTCATCGGTTGAGAAAGGAGGACGAGATGTTTGGAATGTTGGCACCTGTCAGTGCAAAGCGTTGACTTTTCAGAGTTGGTAAATTTTACAGAGTAGGTCGCTGTCGTATAGAGGATGCGCTATCTGTGCAGAGAGCAGGTGACAGAGCTTTTGATGCACACAACCTGGCGTGCAGAGAATGCGTATTTGGGGAAGCGCGGGAACTGATGAGGTCGTAATAAAAGACAGGTTTGGTGTGACAAATCATCTGTAAGAATCGGGTCAGGTGAGCAGATGGATTTGGTGTCGGGGTCTTTATAAAGACCATACCAGACGCTTCAGGAGTAAGACAAGTGAGAGAAGGTATGCAGCAATGTGAAGGGTTGCAAAGTAGAGGCGAGCGGCCGTGGCAGCGGCTGTGGGAGGGATAGACGGAGGAGCCCTCATCGTTCACCGTTTATTGTTACACTTGTAAAATCAGTGAGTAGAGTGTATCACCAGTGAGAGAAATAAGAGAAGAAAAACAGAGAGATAAAAAGAAAGGAGAGTTTCCTTACTCTGCAATTGTTTTTATTATTCTGTCTTAAGTGTGTAGTGGGGATTCTGTCTCGGGAGTTTTTGTAACCGATTTTACATAGTGAAAGTCTTTTTCGGAGTTTGTCCTGTGGTTTTTTTCTTCAATTTGTGAAGGGTTTTCACGTTAAAAAATATTGTGTATCTTTTATTTCTTGCGCCTACTAAATTGGTAGCTGACGATGACAGGGGTTCGGGTTTTCTGCTGGCCGGATCCGGAAAATTCGGGTGTCGAACCCCAACAGTTTCAACATGGATATATACTTGTAAACAGTGTTTTTTCCACGGACTGAAATTCTAGCGACTCACTTTCCCTTACTAGCATTATTTGCGTCTTCTGTTTCTATTTTATTTGGGATGTGAAGGAAAAACTTAGAACACTATCAAAATCTTGCCAAGAGTCTGGTGCCAATGGTGGTATACGCTTGCATCACGAATTTGTATTTTGCATGCATATAGTGTTTATTATCTTTTTCTCCACAATCTTCTGTTTTTAATAGAAACAGGATTGGCTTGCTTTTGCTGATGTTTCTTTTAGGTTGTGGTATGAAAATGCAAATGCTGCTGCTCACTGACACTTTCTGAAACAGTTTCTGGTGATCGCTCGTGCAGATTCTAGGGTTTACGTTTCCACTATCCTAGGATTTATAACCGGAGAAGCCTTCACCATTAGAAATGTGGCAAATCTAGTACCTTCATTTGAGGTAGCTTTTTCAGGTTTGTCCTCCTTTTACTTTGGAAAGTTCTGGGTTGAACATTCTATTTCATGTAGTAAGCTGGTTTGTGATTGAACTATTTGTTGATGCAGAAAGGACCATCAGGACAAATTATACTCTTGAATTTGCAGTCAACTCCCTTGAAGTTAGTTTCTCAAGCCTACAGATAAGGCTCTGTGCCTTTTTTTACGAGGATTGATGTCTGGATGATTTGGTTAATCGCTACCTTGATATATGGCCTATATTTGGTGTCTGGTGCTGCAAAAGAACTCAAGAAATGAATTCATCAATTCGTTGTTCCAGACAAATCATAAAAGCATCTTTAGCTAAGAAATCTTGTAATAGACTGGGAGGATCTTCAGTCATTCAAGAGCATCAGATACCATCTAATCTGATGCCTTACATCTAACATTCTCAATGATAATAACTGATTTCCAGTCAAAAAGTATTGGACATCTTTCACCACACTTTGATGGCAATTTAGAGTACTCCTCCTTCCATGATAGTTTGGTTGATAGTGTTGAACCCTCAAATGATTTGGAGGATGAGCTTTAGTATAACGGTGAGGATGCTCCGATAATTTCCCTTGTAGTTATAGGGATAAGGATGCGTCCATTTACCCTCGTTGTATCCTGTAATGCAGGAAGCAGTACACTGGGTTATCCTTCTAGTGCTGCATCATCAAATATGGAAAAGTTGAATTGCTTCTTTGTAGCCATGGCCTGAATAACTTTCACTTGAAAAAAGTGAAAAGATTCTGATATTAACCCCATCCGAAACACTGAGTCTTGAAACAACAATTAACTCCATCTGGCCTTTTCTTGGGAAAGATTGGTCCATCAAAGTTAACAGGTGGTGCATTGATGTTGCCACTTTTCCTAAGGAACCAAAAAACTTTTTTGGGGAGATCTATTGACTAACCAATTTTTCTCAATCATTTACACACAAAAAGAAGAAGATAACGGCAAGCTTGGTTTATATTTCGTAACAGAAAATATAAACACAGACCAAACAAAGGGGAGAAGGGAGGGAATGGGAAGAGAGGTTGAGGATTATTATCTGCGGAGTTAACGTGTACATTTGAAGCATCCTGGTGAGTAGCCTAAATTTTATTTCCAATTTAATTGAACTATTCAATGTTATTTTCTCTTTTGGTAAGAGCAAAACATAGGATCATAACTTAAAGTATTGAGTTAGGTTATCTCTTCTCTCTCTCTCTCTGAGGTCTTCTATACATCGGTAGTGATGATTACCCTTTTCTTTTTAGGTTGAAAATATATTGGTTATTGGCCACAGCTGCTATGGTGGAATTATGAGTATACATGATGAAGTGGATTCAAGGTTTCGATATAAATCGTCCTTTTGTCTCCACTTTTTTGTCAAATGGCTAGTCATTATATAATTTCATCCTTATCAGAGGAGTCTGATTAGATTCCTGATTCTGCTTGACAATGTTTCCCAAGAGCTTTATTAGAAATTGGTTTACCATAGAAAAGAATGCTAGGCTGAAAACTATGGCTGCTGCTTCATCTCTTTGCTTTGGACGACAATGCTGTCACTGTGAGAAGCTACTGTCTCTCATTGTTCAACATGACATCCAACTCTGGATGTTTTTCTTGATTGTCCTCTGAAAACTTATATTATCATGTTCTTTGTTCTCTTCTTTTCCCCTCCCTTTTTTGGGTAATTAAACAATGTACCAGACCACTTCCTGCTGTGTACTTTGATATATTGGCTGCCAAAAGTGCCAGCTCACTGGACTGACCTACATGTGGATTTGTTGACTGCCTATTTTCATCATAATGGCTAGCCCTTACTAATGAAAATCTTACCGCATTTATTCTGTTTAAGTTGTATTATCATTTTAGGTTACCTTCTATTTTCTCCTCAGAATTGATTTTTTTATCTATGACTTTGACCTAAAAGTTCTACCCTTCTGTCACCTGCATTGAACACTTGATGATGTTGTTGAAAATCTTGTCAGTTATCACATCCCGGCTTTTGGATTTTGTAAATCGAGCAACAATTGTAAGAAGAAACAGAGAAGATCAATGGGAATTGGTTCTGCTCATAATCTGATGATACTGTATCCTGTTAGTGTTTTTTCCTTTCATTTATTTTTCACAACAGGAGTCAGCCAACTGTTCTCCAGTGAACCTGCTCAACTGGCCCTCAGATGAAAGAAAAGGTGGTGAAGGGGGAACTTGCTCTCCATGGTGGCTACTTTGATTTTGATGATTGCAAATTAGAAAGTGGACACTTGATTATAGAAAAGGAAGTGTGAAGGACATTGGTGATATATACACTATCAAAGACAAAGAATACTGGCATTGATCTCTGCTTTGGTATTCTCCTTTTCCCCCAACTCTTTGACCCTTTTATGTCTTTGTTGTATCGACTTTGCTTCTGTTCTTTGCAGTTGGGAATTAGTCCCGTTATTGTCTACCATTTTTTTATCTGACCTCCTACTCCCAATTCGAGTATTTTATCCTGACAACATGGATAGTTAGGTTTATGACAATATATTATATATTGAACCCATTTTATAATTATAGCTGTTCAAATTATTAGAATGAAATCCCTTTTATTGCGAATATGGGATGACTAAGTGTCTTAAGCATATTAGAACTCGTATGTTCGACTTGTGGGCACTCTGGTGGATGCCTCAATTGTTTAAAGTAGATGCACTATGGTATTTTGTTTGTTTGTTCCATGAAAAAGGATTACATATCATTATATTAGACAAAACTGATGTTAGAATCGGCTTGTTTATGAATACTTAAGAAGTACAAATTAAAAACGGACAAACCAATGTGGACTCTTGCTCTAGGGGGCACCAATCGGTAGGGCCAACACTGTTCTTACCTACTCCTAATATTCAAAATAGTCATTCCCTGTCCGTGAGTAAGACAAAAGCAATAAGGATAAGAGCTCCACAACCAAATTGTCTTCCTATAACCGAGAAGAAAGCGCTCTTACCTCTCCTTTTTGGCGAAATCTTTATTTCATCAATCCCTTTCCATTTTATATCAATAGGAAATTTCTACCTGTCATTCATCCAGTTGTGACCGCTATTGCTCCTATTCTCTCAACAAAGCCCCTATTTTTTAGATGAGGAGTACTTGTACTATCGCTCTCTCCAAGTCGGCCATAATAGAATAGTAGGTGAGGTTTGTTTCTTTATCATATGGTTCGAGGATATAATCGTCCTCAAACAAGAAGAATAGACAGATAGACTGAGAACAGAGGGAGGGATGGCATGAATTCTTTACTTACTGAAAATGATAATGATAGCTCGCTAATGCCAACACCAAAACCTACTCCTCCCAGTATAGCTACTATTGCTATGACTAAAACTATGATGTGGCTCAAATTGATGAAACGAAAAGGATTCAAGTGAAGGTGATGCGGATATCACGGATGAAGAGATTTTATTTTATTTATAAATTAGATTTGATTTAATTTTTCATTTGATTTTACTTCTAAATTAGAAGAGATTTGATTTTATTTTTTATTTAATTTTATTTTTAAATTAGTAAAGTTTGATTTTATCTAATTAGAAAATATTTTATTTGATTTGATTTTTTTTTATTTTAGAAAATTATGTCATATTTAGTTAGAAAATTATATTAATTTTTAAATTATCTTAGGATAAGAATTTTTTATATAAGAACCCTAATTCTATTATTTGAGTCAGAGTTGATGATTTGAATAAAAATTGATTCAGTGTGATTCTCTATTCTCTTTTGGTGCCTACTTTCTCCATTCTAGTTTCTCCTTCTCCTCCCCTTTATTCTTTTTCTTGTCTCTACCTCCCTGTCTCTCTTTCCTACTTTTCTCCTACCTCCTTACATCATAAGGGAAAGGACAAAAGAAAGATCAAATTCCAATTTTACTTGAAAGAAACATATTGTAAAAATAGTCAAACTTATTGTGTAGATGGAAAAAAAAAAAAAAATCCAAGTTAGAAGTTCTTAAAAAAATATTTTTCTTGTTTGATGGAAAACCCCTTGTGACTCCTCTTTTTTACTATAAATGATGGAGTCAACCATTACGATATATAAAAAAACACACAATTTTGAAAATGCTATAAAAAATGAAATATCATAAAATTTTTATACATGTCAAATGATGGGATAAAAAAGAATTTCGTTTACATATATTTCTACTTTATCAATTTTCTGGGAAATTATACCGAGACTCTTTTATATACAACAAAAAAAATTCTTCTACGATGTACCAAATAATTATGATTATTTGGTTCATACCAATGATGAAAAAAGGAATAGCACAAGAAATGAGTTTAGAAATTGAATCAAAGTCCTAGACGTAGGATTGCTTTTTCTAGATTGCTAGAGTCATGCTAAAGAAAAAAAGATTACGAATGATGATATTCGCGATTATTTAGAAGATGTATCTATGAAAGATAATAGAAGAGAAAAATGTATAAGGTGGTTGAGACACTTGAAACATATCTCGTTCAAAAGTTGCACAAATAGAAGATACGACGAAGAACGAGCATCTAATGTGGTTTGGATACTTAAAAACTTAGCCTAAATGAACCACATATGAGGAATAATGAGTGAGTTGTAGTTGACAGAAAAAAAGAGATAAATCTAGAAAAATTTAGACTTATGTGATAAAAAATGATTTAAAATTGCTTCTACTATTGGAAATATTGCATATTGTGGGACTTAATGCTTTATTGTTGTTGTTCCCCGTACATAAAAGCCTACTGAAGAAATTGTGTAATCATTGAAATTATCTGCTTTCGGATCAGAAAGCTTCACTGAACATGCAAAGTTTGGCTGATTTCTTGTTTCCTTAATCTTGATTAGACCATAATTTGCAAATAGCGTATCAATGGTCAAACAATCAGATATTTTGCTGAATTTGCAGGAATTCAATTATTCAACATGATTAAACTAGTAAAAAAGGTGCAATAATAAGATTAAAAATCATTCTAATAATATCTGGGTAGATTGGAAATTTGGGCAATAGAGTCTAGCATTTCGAAAAGGGATTGGCTTAGTGCCTGAATGAGGAGGCATTCAGCATATGAACTGTAGATCAAGTTTCAAAGGAGGACAGACAAACTTTTCGAATCTATGCTAAACACTAAAGGGACAAAACCACAAGGATTTTCTGATGGAACTAAACAGTGGGAGGAAGATTTCAGCTGCAGCTTTTTTCCTCTCTTCTTCGATTCATTGCAACTATGGATGAGAATATTGGTACTCATATTGATATGAGTCACGGCCATATCTGTCTTGTTTACGGAAAATGACAAGTATCAGTATCAGACACATTTTTTTGGTTTTGTTTTGTGAATCGTAATTTGAGGGGCAAATATCGACTAATATATTAAACAATATTGAGTGTGTCGGCCAATATATCACTGTTGCAATGACATAATCATGATTTTGTTACAGTACTGAAAAATAGTAGTTTTCGGGACTGATATTGATATATGTTGACTAATATTTCAGTCCATGCAATTCTACTAGTCTCTGTGTCCATTCTCTTTCCCTGGCAGTGCTGCCATCTTTTGCTCAATCTGCCATTATCTCTTCCCCTTATCTTCTTGCGACCAACTTTCCATTTCTTTGCTTCACCCTGTACATGCCAAGGTAGAGCTCATCATGCCCATCCAGTATTTAGGAAGAGAAAAGAAAAAGCAAGTGCTTATCTAGCTTATGGAACAACTTCACTCAAACCCAAATTTCTGATTTACACAATTGGTGGCTCTTCAAGAAAGGAACAGTATGAATGTCTGGCATGGATAGGCTGTTCACATTGATCGCAGGTACCTGAGATTATCAAATAGTAAATAAGGACCAAAGTACCTTAGATTATCAAATATTTTTTGTCTATTTCTACGTTTTGATCTATTTTAATTAGTAGTATACAATTATTTGATGGATATTATCATTAATAGAATATACTCCTACTTATGAGCCATATGTACTGCAAGAGTTCATTATGAACAACTTCTTGCCACAAAATGTGATGTTTGATATCTAGTCAAACTAGGGAATAGTCAATCCTTCCTCATTCCAAGAACCTTGACCCCATTTTTAAATTCTGCACTTTACGTCACTCCAAAATTCAAACAAGACACGGAAACACAATGAAGTTAACGTTAGTTTTCAAACCAAAGGTAAAAATTATCTGAGACATTTTCACATTTTCCACGTGAATCAATTTGATTCTCATCTTTAATTTGAGGTAGTTTTATTATTAATTAATAAAATTAAATCAAATTTATCAACTGAAATTTCCTGGCCAAATTAGCCGAACTTGATTTCATGTGGTGCCAGCAAAAAGTGACATAGCATACTAAGAAGTGACTTAACTACTGAAACTTCGCCATGTGAAAAATGCCTACATCAGATTTTATTTTTATCTCTTTGCACGTACAATCCTATCAATGGGTAAAATTGACCAAATATTTCTACGAAAATTTTCCATTCTCCTTGAATTATGATGCTGCCTTAACTAACCTTCACTGTTTTTAATTTTCCCTTTTTTTCTCTAAGACAGATCATAGTTATATCTGAACCCACTATCACTGGTTCTTTGTCCTGCAGCCCATGGGTTCCCCTACTGATTCATCAGGCCCTTGCATAGCTTCCTAAACCATCATTGGATTTGCATCTCCTTCATTGATGTGTTAGATGGTAGATCTTTTAGTTTTGTTCCTTGTAAAGAATGTCCTAGAGATAAAAACAATAAAAAAAATCCTTTGGAGATATTTTAGGAATTTTGAAACCAAATCCTTCTCGTAGCATTAATGGCCTACTGTACTAGTTGGGTGATGAAAGGAATATTAAATTGCCTGTTCATTTCTATCAAACAGAGCATGATCATGCAAGAGAAGAATTATATATTGAATTCACTGTAATTTAACAATTTTACCCCCACAAAACAAAATGAATTTTAGAAAAGAAAACCAACCACTATATGAACTCATTCACAAAAGACGGAACACTATCCCCCCTCCTTCAAGCCCTGTCAATTTTATTGGGGCAATGGGAATCATCATTCTTTTCATTCTGACAGGTCATACTAATTTGAGCAATCAGAGTTATTTTCCCTTTAGCAGCCCTGGAATTTTACTTGATTTTATGTGTGGGAATTCAATCAATCCAAACAATACCTCTGCAGGGACTCCTCAACTGAATGACTAACGGGCATCACCTACTTTCCTCATTGCCATCCAGCCACATAGGAAATTGACGACACCAATAGTTTTTTTTGCCTTTGACAAGCCCCCAAAAAAAAAAAATAAAAATAAAAAGCATTCTCCTGAAATGGAAGAAATTGAGAGAAAACATCTGTGTAACCAAATAAATAAGCTGGGAACTTGGGTGCCACCTCTTTCTCTATGAATATGATCCAATTCAGGAAATGGAATTTCTCCACCTTTTTGGAGTCTTTCTATTCTGATCTGCTGGAAGCTGAGAACCGATGACATGAGTTTCAAATCCACTCATGTTAGTAATCTTGCTCAGTTTCTTCCACCCACTACTCCACGCTGATGTATGCTTCTGCTTTGTCACAGTGTCAAACTGTCTCTGCAAATTGCCCATGCCGTTATGGAGCTCTAGATACTTGGCCTTGATGGTCTCTAGCTCAAACTTTAGTGTATTAATGTCCTTCTTGGCTGCTGCCCAACCTTCTTGAAATGACTGTGGGGTGCCTTCAAGCAATGTCTTTCTGTTGGATACCATGGGCTGATAGTGGGGCTCCCCTGCAGAAGTATCCTTCAGGATGCTATTGGCTATTGCATTACTTATTTTTACCTGCTCCGAGAAGAGGACTTGCACTGCAACTCTTAGAGGCAGTCGTTCGTTTTGTGCAGCATGCATGCATGCATCGACTGACAGCTTCTGGCAGTCCATCAGACGACATAGCTTCTTCCTTTCATGCTCTGAGAGTGTAGGGTGTGCCTGCAGTGTAGGATTCAGTTTAGTGGGAATTTGTTCATCTAAGTTGCTTATTTAGAGAAAATATGCATAGCTTCATGTTTGGATTCATAATACTATTGGTGGAAAGGAGCTTTGTTAATATCGTTTAATCATTGTTATGGAGAAGAATTTCTTGGCTTAGTTCTTATGAGAGCTAGTGCTTGAAAATCCATGAACTTTTTGTGAAAGCGTGATTGCATGAAAACATCCAACCAAGCCAGCCAGATACTTTAACATGCACAATGACGGAACTACTTCTAATTGTCTGGGACATGCCCCAATCTTACCCTTGAGAAACATGTAATAACCATGTTAAATTGCTTAATTTTAATATGTTAAGGGTGCCTTGAGTTCTTTTGTGCTACACCCTGAAACGAATGCCAGTCCTATCTATCTTGATGAAATCCAATGTGGCCCATTTACAAAGGTTTATGGTTGTAGTTGAGGGCAGAGCTGAGCCCCACAATATGGCTTGGGCTTGAATTTGACATTCGAGTCGGCCTGAATTTGATATTTGAGTCGATTTGGGTTGTGTGGTGTATACTATATGCTGTGTTCAGGATTTTGTGCCACATTTCATTGTGCATTCTGAGAGCCACTAATGAGAGACACCATTTTGGCTTTAAACATTGTGGTCAGATTTGATTGCTTGCCTTAGAGTTTATACTCTTCCTTTTCATTATAATGGGTTCTTCCTCTTCAATAGTTCCACTGTGTCTGTTTATATGACGTGAAATGAAATGCATAAGTTCACAATCCATGTGTCTTGAACTTTATACCCAAAAATCTAAATACATCTAGATGAGTTGAGTCATGCCTAGTTGCCGACTAATTTATTCAACTCTATTGACTTCTAACCTGTGCATTAAGCAAAGCTCTTTCTTTATCTAAACGTGAATGAAATGAACAAGTAGAAGAATGTAGCACTACTTGAGTACCTTGAGATAGGAATCGATAGCACGATACAATCCATCGTCACAAGTTCTTGCTGACTCTGGTAAAGCCTCAGCCAGGACTTGAAACTTTGTGAGTGGCAAATTCTGGTCTCTCGCTACCTCCGTCAGGTAGCTATCGACAAGCCTAGCCACTCTCATCTTTGCATTACTCCCCCCACATTGTTGAGCTGCTTCTAGCATTTGTTTCTCTGAGAAAGACTGCCTACTTGGGCTTGAGCATTCCATCTGCTCTTGCACTAGAAAATGCTCCAAAATCCTCTGCACCAAATCAACATCATACATCGTCTCGCTCTTACTATTTGATGGTATTAGCAGATCGACCAATGTTGCCTGCTCAAACTGCATGCCAACCCTCTTCTCGAGCTCAGTTACTAAGGCGGGCACTGCCCTTAGCATATTTGCCATCCTCAATAGCCTAAGCAAGAAGCTGCAAGAGACACTGTCTTTCTGTGGTGGAATTATACTAATAAGACTCTTGAGGATCATCCTTTGATCTTTGGCTTGAACTGCTAGATGCTCATCCTCGCTTCCGACCGCAATCATATGCAGCCCGCCCTTCCAGCTGCTGCTGCTGCCTCCTCTACCATCACAGCTGCTGATGTTCTCTTTGATCCCACCAATCTCATTGATCGATGGTGTCCCTGTCCCATCTTTGATCAAACCCGGGAGCCATTTTGAAGCATATTTCATTATAGAAGCACCAACCATCTCAAATCTCATGCCCTTTACTTTAATGGCTGTGATCACACAGACGAAATGATCGATCCTCAGGATGGAGACGTCCTCAAACCACCAATCTGGCGGCACCTGATTGGTCCTACCTGGGCTAGAATCTTTTATTTCGTTCCATTTTGGGCTCGAAACTTTGGATGTTTTGCCTGTGTAGGCCCATCTAATCCCCTTTGGATTGGTGCAGGCCTTCCAAGCAATCGACTCGCTGCATCTCCTCACAATTTGGAGGTTTTCTGCCCACGGAGAGAGTTTCTCACAGCTTTTTAGCACAATGATGGAGTCTCTCCAAGAGGACAGGACTACATAGCTTAAAAAGGCTTCTGTTTTGAATATGAGGTTGCCTTCTTCCAAGTCTTCTGTCATTTCAAGATATTCTGCCGCGCACCTCAGGCCAGAGATGCTGGCTGCGGTTAGATCAACTGCGATCCCATAGCAGAACTTTGCCGCTAGCCCAAATGCCTCTGGCCCTCCCGGAAGATCATTGAGGACTATCTTGTTCATTTCTCCATCATGTGACTCATAAATGATTCTATTCAATCTTCCACTCCTCGAAATCAAAGGATACTTTGCACCATTTGCAGAGGAAGAAACACAGAAAAACAGAGAGATCAGAGCAAATAAAGAATCAGCAGAGTGATTCTGGTCAACTTGTCAAATATAGAATTTTACTGGAATCTAATCTTCTATGCATTTGAGAACTTACAATTCCTTAGAAAAAGTAAGAAAAAGAAAAGCAAATCCATGTGAAGGAGTTGAGAAAAAGAAGAAATGACCATTAGTTTACCTTATGTAAATGGAAAATGATATGACCAATTTCAACCTGAAGGTCACTTGGAATATCAGTGACTACAAACCTATGAGCATCACCAAAACAGAAGAAATACATTAATTTAGAAGGTTATGGTGAAAGATTACCTTTCTTTTCTGCATATGAATCATATTGTTGGACATACCATGATTGTCCTCTTTGTTCAAAGCCATCAGTCTTTAGGCCATGCTTCATAGTTGTTAGAGCTCCATTGCCATAATCTCTCCCACCAACAGACTCATCTGAATTCCACATGCTGGAAACCAGTAACCCAGAAAGAAAAACAAGAGGATTTCTCAGAAAAGTGATAGGAAATTTTTGGTGGGAAAATGTGGCACTGAAAATGGAAAACAGCGGAGGGTGGCTAGAAGCAGTAGTGATTGGACTTTTGGTGATATGGGGAAGGAGGGGAAGTTACTCCACGTGGGGATGATTGGGATTATCTCCATATTGTCGGAGCTTTTGTAGATTTTCAAGGGCTCTTACAGGCTGTGAAGTGATGGGAGCTTTTTGTTGGCCAGTGCTCCTCCAGGCAGCTGTTAGAGCTTTGATGGAATTCAACAGTGATGATTTTTTTTTTTAATTTTGATGGTTAGGATTATGGGTGAAAATATCGATGCAGCATTGGTGTTTTCCGTGGTCATATCAGTATTGGATATAATGAATAATATGTATTGATATCGGATACATAAAAAAATTTTAAAAAAATCGTAAACTGATTGAGGCACATCATATTATTATCGGCTCACCTCTCCAATACAAATAGATATCGGTCAATATTTGTATCTATAGTTAGAATTATAATATTACTTTAGCTCATTTTAAATGTTGTCATAATTTAGCCATTTAAATTTTAGTATAATGTTCTTATTTTTATTAATGTAAGATAGGATAACAATGAGAGAAGCCAACATCTCTCCTGTTGAAGAGATGAGTGGGCCCGATGAAGCTCTTAAGAACCAAATGGCCTTAATTTTATGTTGAAAAATAAAGGGCTAAGATTGACCCCCCATAACTAATAATTATTTTTAATCTTAGTCTTTCATTTTGATTGGTCCCAGTACCTTGGGCCCAGAAAGATTGGCCCAAAAGTTGAGCCCACGGTCCAAGAGGCCTACGAGGTTGATTTGGCCAAAAGTTCAAATTGGTCCAAGATGTCCGAGGACAGTCGTCCACGTCCCAAGAAGCCCAAGAGTTAACTTGGCCCAAGAGTTAACTTGACCCAAGAGGTTAAGCTGGCTTTAGGAGCTCTCCTAAAGCCAGCTTAATCCAGGACACAGCTCTGAGAGTCTAAAGACTTCTCACAGGTCAAGCTCCCAATTAAAGTCCGAGAATATTTAACTCTATGAGTCCGCGGATTTGACGAAGGCCAAGAGGGTTTTTTAAGGATGAGGACTATTTCGACACTCCAGCAATGCCAGGCCAAGGGAAGGAATCCAGGACGACCAAGAGTGCCAGCTCAGACGTCTCACTGTTATTAAGGAGCACGCATTCTCTGTAACATGCAACATTCATAGGAAATGATGAACTACAAAACATGCTTGATCACTGCAAGAGTGACGTTTCACGTAACGTGTCTGACACAGCACGCTAGACTGGCAGAGTTGGTGACTGGTTTCTCTGCACACGTCAGCGCCACGTGGGCTTATTTTAAGAGCAGATCTTCCAGTATAAATATCTCATCTAAACGTCTAAAAAGGGGGCTTGGGCAAGACTTGCAGATCGAACTGTTGGCATCTACAGACATACACTACAAGTAGCACCTAAGAGAGAGCGAGAACAGAGAAGGGGACATGATTCCTCGCTTATAGTTCTGGGCTGTTGCTTTCCCCTTTATAAAATCAAACACTTGTAAACCGTTCAAGAATAGTAGAATCATTTCGAACCTAGAGTCCTGTGGTTTTTTTCCTTCCATTTGAGGGAGGGTTTTCTACGTAAATTCTCGTGCGTTGCTCACACACACACACACACACTCTCTCCACCTCCCAGATCACACTACTAAGCCTAAAAAGATAGTCAGATTACCTGTATGTTGTACGGGTTCTGTCTGAGTACACCCAGAGGATCCGAGTGGTCAACTGGATTTTTGGCTGTACGGTGGCTGGAATCTCGGAACGCAACACATTTTTTAGGAAAAAAATTAAAATTCATGGATTCTCATAGCAGCCTTTTGAATAATTTTACATTAATAGAACCCGGGAAGAGTATCTGACAGGAGCATTTTTTCCTCACTAAGGCAAGCTTGTTATTGTTCTTTCTTCCTTTCTTTTTCTTCCCTTTATTAATGCCAATAAAAATATTAGTTCATTTTCCTCTTTCCCATATATGAAAATAGCCCTCCAGGCTTTTGTATTGAAAGTTCAGGAAGGTTAAAATATATATAGTCTTATCTAAAGTGAACCTATAATAAGGCTCCAAGATGAATCAAACGGCTATGATTGAATCATATAAATTAAAAAATTAGATTATATATTTAAAATTTTAATTTGGACCATCTAAAAACGTTCAGGTTTTAGGTTAGATTAGAAATTGTGATTGGTAGGCATAGCCAAGTTAAACCATGGTCATAACATGGTTTATTGAACTATGTTTAATACGGATCTAACTAAAATCGGATTCCAATTGATTTTTGATAAAAAAAAAAAATAGTTATCTATTAAATTTGATCTGTTCGGGTTAAGCCTGGTTACATGGCCAAAACACCAAAATCATATCTGTCTTATTTTTTAATTTTTAATTATTTTTATTTAAAAATTTACATTTATATAAAAAAATACTTAAGAAAATAAAAAAAATTCAAAAACTGTGATATCAATGTAAGAAATATTACATAAGAGTATTTTGGCTAATTCTAAGATAAAAAAGTTATTACACAAAGATTTAATTTTGTGAGTTGATTTTTTTAAACATACACATGCATATATAAACAAGGTATAATTCAGGTCGGATTGGATCAGTTATTTATTACATTTGAAAAAATTAATTGGGCACCTCTTATCTCCATGTTCATTTAGAATATTAATTTATATTGATCATATCTTATAAAATTTTAAATCAGTCAGATGATTTAATTTAAAATATATTATCCTTTAGTAAGTATATTCAGCCATCGGTTCATGACGATATCAGATATTATAGTCTATTAAAAATTTTAAAAATAGGTGAAGGCTTCACCTTATTTTATTTATTAATCTTTTTCATTTTTCTCACATCACACCGGTTTTAATAATTTTGATATAAATAAATATATAAATAGATATATAAATATTATTTTTTAATTATTTAATTAGTGTATAGTTTAGGAATTTAAATAGTAAACACATCTCTTTGACTATTTACTTTATTCATTCAAATGGCGGTGGCATTTGAGGGGCGTCGTGACATGGGTCCTGTATGGCCCTCGTATAATATGGCATTGTAGCCATTGGAAGAAGATTTAACTTTCATTATTAATTTTTTTATTTAAAAAATATATTTATTTATTTTTTAAAAACAAAAAAATGGGCATTGGATTTCTATCCAATCTTTATGATAGCGTCATACTGGTGCTGTATGGGGCCACATTGTAGCACCCCGGCTCTCATGGCGGTGGAGTCAAATGGGCGGCTAAGGGGTGGCCTCGCATTGAGAATAATATAATGGAATATGTTTTTGAGAAAGGTAAAAGGTTATGCCTATTAAATATTAAAAATTAATTTTTAATTATTTAAGAAATATTAATTATTAAATTTATTGCCATATTTTACTCATTTAAAATAATTATTTTATTTAATCTTATTTAATTCATGCAATTAAATGTATTGTTGCCTCTGTGTTGAAAGGAATTGTAACATATTTTTACCCTAATTTTCAGAGAATGTATATTTTATCATTCGAAATAAGATTTTAAAGTAAAATCACATGACTATGCTTATTGCAAGAGAAAAAAATTTGGAATATATTTTAAACATTATTAAATAATATGGTAATCTATTTATTCATACATATTAATAAATTTACATAAAATTTAATAAATAAATAAAATATTATATTATTAGGTGGTTAAAGTCTGGCTAAAAGGATGTCAAATAGAATTATTCTACCACAAACAACAACCAACATAATCCCGGTGATTATACTATTTATTATTGGAAAAAAATGATAATAATAATAATAATTTGATATATTATTATTATTATTATAACATAATTATAAATATATATATAATTTGATTTTTTTTGAGCGACTGCTGTGGCAGCAACGTACTTGATGTGGTATATAGAGCAGAGGGGAGCTGCAACGCGGTTATCATACATCGTACATATGATGTCATATGACAGCTGTCAGATCTAAATCCAATAGTTACATTAGATTGTCATTAATTTTTTTTAAATAAAAATATTAATGACAGTTATATAATTTAGATCCGATGACAACTGTATAGTATTATATACACGTCACACGGCAGTCATGTCGCCTTAGGCTGGAGGCATGTTCACAGCCATGCTCTCTACCGTTGTCTTCACTCTATTTGATCAGGTGCCCTTCTGCAGTGTCCAAACCCTTACCCTAGCCAAAGACATGCTGCACTTTTTTTTTTTAAAGCATAGCATATTAATCAAGTGGCCTGATTTTTTGGAACCCGACATATAATAAGAGTTTCATACACTTATCTATCTTATAATAATTAAACTTTTGAGCATAAGTGGTAGAGTATTACACATCGTTATATTAGATTTAAGTTGGAGCAAAGGCACCTTATAAGATGTGGGGTTAACTGAGATTTCAGAAGAAAATAATTTAAATAAAAATTTAGATATAGATAGATTACTAATTGAATTAAAATTTTTTATTCATTTAAATATATAGTTTTAATTGATCTCATAAAATTAATTTATTGGTCTTTGTAATTCAATTATCTCTATAAAATTAGTCAAAATTTAATCATTTTGTTAATATAGTAAGCCAAAGCTAGAACCCTAAGCTTCAACAGGGTCAGCTTATTGTCATGACCTCAAACTTCATGATCTCCAGTCTTCGGTTTCCATTTGATAAGCTCCCATTACGTTAAAAGATAAGTGAAAGGAATCCGAAGTTCCGAATCACTAATAATGTTTCGATCTTTTAATAAATTTACGGAATAAAAATTATAGAAAATATAATACACGTAAAATACATTTTAATTTAGATGTAAATATTAAATAATGAAAGTAATAATAATAATAATAAAGACGTGATTTTTTGTTTACAAAGAGAAATTTTGATAACTACGGCTATTGAATAAAACCTTATGGGTTTCAATGATCAGAGAAGATATACACTATAAAAATTAACTTTGCATGCCTAGGATCAGGTAATGGTCCACAAATTGTTGACCTGCATCAAAGATCGCATTAACTCAATTGAAAAACTTTACTTTTGTTTTGTGATCTCTACCAAGGAGATTCTTGAATTTGCCCGTGTCAACGAAATTGGACGCCTTCCGGTCTTCAAGTCAATCTTTCCTCACGGACTACTGAATTGCCATACATCACTGGATCCCAATTTTCACACGCCATCGATGCCGCCAACGAATGCTAACAGGCGGGTAGAGGCATAAAAGGTTAAGTACAATGTGGTGAAAAAACTTTGACTAGGAAGCACAATTGTTGTAGTTAAGTTTTTTCAAGTGGAACAATGTAAAAGTATAAAAGATTGGATTCTCTACTAAAACGGATGTAAAAAAACTCAAGCAAAAAGTCTAGAGCAAATGAAATAATACAACTATATATATAAAGGCTCAAAAACTTAGGTAAAAAATATGACCATCGGTGAAATGGACGTCGTTACACTTGAGCTTGGCTTGAGTGAATGGCGGGCATGCTTAGGGTTTCATGGGACACATCCCTCGACGTTGGGTCTCCCGGTTTTGACGTTCGAGCGACGATTGGGTGAGCATTAGGTGCATACTTATTAGAAATGGGGCTCGAACTCTAATCGGGTAAGTAGTGGGTGCCAGCATACTTGAAATGGGGCTTGAGCAATGGTTGGATGAGGGTCAGGCACATGGCAGGCATGGAATTGGGTAGAGCGCTTCAACAAATGGCAAGAGATATATTCCGGAGTAAATTTTTAGAATTATACGACCGTCATTGACAATAAACAGACATAGTCATAAAATATACTAATAATAAATGAGCCTAACAACAAGAAATAACGATATATAAATTTTATAAAAAATATGCCTAGAAAAGATAAAATAAAGAGCTGACATTTAATGTGGCTCAAACACTTAAAACATAAATTAATGGAATATTTTTTATAAAATGTGAGTAGTTTGTGGTTTAAAAAAGAATGGAAGAAGTAGAATTAAAAAAAAAAATTGAAGCAAGTTGATTAAAAATAATTTAAAATTATTAATACCTGTGGGCAATATTATATTAAATTGAATAAAATGAGAAAATTAAATTGAATAGCTGGCCTCCACTCAGTCAAATTTAAGAGGTCATTGTTAATGGTGGTGGTTGTTTAATGGTCATCAACATGGAGTCAGAAAGCTGCACAGAGGTTAGCCTTGGAGTTGGAAGTGTTGAAAATCAAACCGGTCTAATCATCTATAAAATATTAAAATACAAAATAAAATTAAAGATTGACTAACCTCCCATAATTGGATCCAATTTTCAAATTACTATAATTTCTACAAAACTTTTTCCCTCTGGTTTGATTTTTCAAGTCTTTAATTCTTTTATTAATGGTGCAATTTTAGAGAACAAGACTTAGGGACTAAAAACCAATTACCCTATATTTAAATATAATTTCCATCAAATTTTCTAAAATGGCGGTTACCATTAGAGTTAAGGCAAACAGTTACCAAACGTGAACCATTAATACCAATTGTTTAGTTTTTTTCTTTGAAACTGAATAGTTAATATTCTCCGATTTGATCTATATTTTACTTATATGATAACTAAAACCCATCAATCCTCAATCTTAAGAAATAAATACACGAATCATAACGATAAGTTATCTATTAATGAGTAGTAATATTCATCTATTAATAAGATAATCTTTATTAGATATAGGAAAAAAAGTCTCCGTGTAATCAATTTCTTCTTTTTAAATATATCTTTTAGCAATGAGTTTTATCTTATATCTTTTGATATTATCTAATGAATATTTATTTATCTTCAAAATTCATTTACACCATATAATTTTTGTCAATTCAGACAATTTAATAAGATCTCACTCCATTACTACTAATAAAATTTATCTCTTCCATCATAACATTGTACCATAATACTAATTTATTATAGCTCATAACTTGTAAAAATATTTTAAAATTATTTTTAACTTTAATATTGTAGTCAAACTCATATAGATATACAATATAATTATTAAAAATTATAAATCTTCTCATTGTAGTAGACATTCTCAATATTATATCATCATTCTCAATAGGAGTATGTTGTATAACTATTTTAGATAAATCATGAATATCATGGTCAATTGAAATAATATCAGTATTTTATAAAATAATATTGATTGATTGTTCAACACCAATTTAATCTTGATGATATTGTGTATAACAATCAACTTATCAAATGAAGTGAAAGGTTGAGAATATAAATGATCATTATCAGAAATTATATTTCTGGATCGCTTACTCCTACTCATTAAGTCATTTTTAAAAAATTTTATATTTCTTGATTCCACAATTCGAGTACTGTGAGATGGATAGTAAAATCTTTATCATTTGGACCGTTCAACATATCCAATGAAATACTCATTGATGGTCTTTGGATCTAATTTTTTCTCATGTGGATTATAAACTCTTACTTTAAACGAGTATCCCCAAACACGTACAGCTCACAAACTTGATTTTCAACATTTCCATAACTCAAAAGGAGTTTTTGAAATAGTTTTCGTTGGAATCCGATTTAATATATACACTGTCATTTTAAAAGTTCAGTCCACAAGTATTTTGGAAGATTGGAGTTGCTAAGCATACTCCGCACCATATCTAATAACATTTGAATTTTTTTTTCTACTACACCATTTTAACCACACGGCTCTCAGTCCTCAAAATCGGGTATAATATCTTCCCGCACTGGGATAAGGACTTAAGTAAACAATCCCATTCCTCTTTGATATTCTCGAAAAATTTTACAAATGAGCTGCAGGTATTTATCCATCTTTTGTTTAGTATATTTATCAAAATATTCTCCACCTCTATCTGATCTCATGATTTTAATTTATTTTTTATATTATTTTTTTATTTTTTTTTTTTGATTTTAAATAATTTAAAAGTATCTAATATTTCATTCTTATTATAAAGATAGTTGTAGATATATATATATATATTAATAAAATAAAAGAATTAATCAATAAATATGATAAAATATTATCAATAAATGTATAAAATATGTTCACAGCCATGTCTCTACCGGACTATAAATATCTATATATATGATTTTTTGTAATATGAGTCATACACTTATCTATCTGGTATTTTTCTTAGTCTTGTTGATCTACTTTTCTTTTATACAATTTACACAAGTTTTAAAATTACTAAAATTTAGAGTGCTAAGTGTTTTATCATTTACTAATCTTTTAATTCTTTAAATAGAGATATGACCTAATCTCCTATACCATAATATAAAAAAATATATTCATTAGCAAACTAATATATCACCTAATAATCACTAATAATGTTTCGATCTTTTAATAAATATCAAATACACGATGTATGATATTATAAGAGATATTATTTTATAAATTTAACCAATAAAGACAATTAAATAATATACCATTTTTAACAATATCAGACTTATAATTTAAATTAAAAGATGAATATAAAAAAGTAATATAATATCCTAAATGTACAAGTTTTGAAACTGATATGAAATTTTTAGAAAAATTTAAAATATAAATTTTTTTTTTTTTAAAATTCAAAACAAATTCACTACTCAAAATTAAATTATATATTCCAATTATTTTTACATGTAAATGTATGTTATTTTTGGAGAAGATACTTTGTTCATACTTACCCACTCTAATCGGGTGACTTCTTTGGGGGTTTTGTATGAAGCACATGGCGTGGAAAAATTTCAAAATGTGATTTGTAGAATTAAAATCAATTCATAATGTGTTATAAGAAAAATTAACAACATATTAATTCATATTGGATTCAAAAAGATGGATGTATTACTTTTTTTCTCAAAACCAATTTTTGGTATTTGATATAATCATTTTTGAATGGAATATTTTATAAAATGTGTCCATTCTTTTTGTAGAAGAAATATTTGAATTCTTTCTTGATGTCAGATTGAAAATGTATTTTAGCTTTTCTCTTCTTCTTAGCTTGAGCCTTATTCTTTCTTTATTTAACCATAAACGCACTTTCATTTTATTTCATCATAAGTCTTCCTTCTTCTTGAATACACATGGTAATAAATTCATTAATTAACTATTTATCCTTATATGTGTTATAAGAGATTTTGAATGATCCATATTGTGGTGGAACCGTATTCAAGATAAAGCGCACAAAAAAGATTAAAATATATCCATCTCAAGATTTTTTAGTTGAAAAAAGTCACTATATTCCTTATTTGCATAATCTTTTAAAGAATCTTTTATTTACACCTTTAACATTACCTATGAATTTTAAAGATAAAATTTTTATAATTTGGATGTTGACAAGATACTTTATCTAATAAAATTTATCTCTTCTTTCATGAAATTTTTTATTATAACTTATAACTTGTAAAAATTTTAAAATTATTTTTGACTCCAATATTGTAGTCAAACTTCTACAAATATACAATATAATCATTATGAATTACAGATCTTCTCATTATAATAGACTTCTCAATATTATATCATATTTGATAACTTTCAAACAAATTTCAGAATTTATCATTTATATATTGATCGACGGAACCACGAATACCAACAAAAATTTTAATCTTTATGAATATTAGACTTAGACGATTGATCGTTCCCTA
Organism: Nepenthes gracilis; assembly: GCA_033239525.1. Taxonomy (NCBI): domain Eukaryota; kingdom Viridiplantae; phylum Streptophyta; class Magnoliopsida; order Caryophyllales; family Nepenthaceae; genus Nepenthes; species Nepenthes gracilis. The sequence goes on along the minus strand of BSYO01000016.1, from coordinate 12,806,985 downwards.
TCGTTCATAAAAATATTGTTATATCAACCTATTATAGAGTCTTGGTTTCATTATCAGAAATTAATTTTTGAGCAGTCATTCATTTTTCTTATAATATAATCAATGTCCATCTACCCTAAATAAAAAAGAATTCTCTTTTTCCAATCTTTATAGTTATTACCTTTTAGTTTACAAATTTTTACATTTAATATCGAAAAGATTAATAGATTATACAACTGTATAAAAATAAACTACATACTTAACAAATAATATATGAGGCTAATAAATAAATGTAGAATATATTTTACCAATGTAAAGTATACATCATAAATTAATTGACATAAAAATTACCTATGGACTAAATTTTTAATTCATGTAGATTCATCACAAATTGTATGATAAAACTATCAAATTATATTCTAATTATTTTAATTATAATCTTAATCTAATCTTTTGATAAATTAAGAAAAATAGTTTAACATTTTATTCTGATTAATCAATTTAATATAATAAAATTTTCTGTATGATAAATTTTATTATATTAAAAATAAGTAGTCATAATTAATATCCTTATACTATATTTGATAATAAAATATAATTTTATTAATTAAAGACATTGTAACCAATTCTTAATTAATTTAATTATATTATTTACATCATACACATATATACATAAATACATACATATATATATATATATATATATATATATATATATGTATTATAAAAAAATTAATAATACAAAAATATAGTATAAAGGGGATTAAAACCCTTAAAGGTTAACAAGGGTGTTCGACAGCCCAGTGGCGCAACCTGCTTCTTTCCACCCGTGAAGTCACAAAAGTGGGCCGATGATAGAATAGGCCCAAATTTTTTTAAAATTTATTGTAGCGTTACTGTAACAAAACGACGTCATTTGAGTTGTCTTCAACATCTAGTTGGACTCACCCAAACCCGTTTTTACCCGATTTTTGATTCGATGAAAACTCCACCATTTTTACATCAAAAATGATGTAAAATAAATAAAAATGTTAAACATTAAATTTTTTAATAATTTCTAACATTAGTTTTCATCAAATCATCATAAAAATAAAACTTCAAAAATTTTCAAAAATCAAAAAATGAAAAAAATGGACTAAATTTTTAATTCATGTATTTGTATGATAAAACTATCAAATTAGGCTCTATAAATTAAGTAGTTTGATATCAAATGTTGGAAATCAAATAGGTCTAATCATCTATCAAAAAACTAAAATGGGGAATAAAATTAAAGATCGACCAACCTCCCACCATTGGATCCGATTTTCAAGTTACTATAATTTCTAGGAAGCTTTTTCCCTCTAGTTTGATATTTCAAGTCTTTAATTCCCTTATTGATGGTGCAATTTTGGAGAGCAGGACTTAGGGACCAAAAACCAATTGCCCCATATTTAAAGATAATTTTCATCAAATTATCTAAAATGACAATAACCATTAGAGTTAAGGCAAATGGTTACAAAATGTGGACCATTAATGCTAATTGTTCAATTTTTTTTTTCTTTGAAACTGAACAGTCAACAGAAAGAACACTCTTGTGGGATTGCATAACCTCATTCTCTTAGGTTCTGATAAATCCATGCGTGACATCGCAACTGCAGGAGCATCAACCATTTCACCATCCTGCTCTTAGGTTCTGAAAACGGATTACCAATGCCTGCTCACTCTCAGAGACTGAACCCGATTTTACAGTCGGTAGTTGTGAAGTCATTCTCGTATTTTTTCTCCTTGCTTTTCAATCCCGTGTTTGTGTTTTCAGTGGTGGTTTTCAATAGAACAGAATCCATGGACGTTGCACCATTAGGAAGAACAGAAACAACTAGATCATCACACAAAAACAAAGAATAAGCAGCCAGTCTGCTCTGAATCTGCAACAAAAAGCTGTGTTCAATGTTAAAACAAAGAAATAAAATCATGGTCGAAAGCAAATTCTGCTATATGTGAGTTGCGTTGAAGTATGCCACATTAAATAACAGGAGCTATAGTGGTCCATGAATGTGCACAGATATGCCCTATAAGTGTCGTGAAGTTTGGGAAGTCCGAATGTTCAGTGAGACCTCTAAGTTCGTTCAATCAAAAGTTCGATGAGGGTAAGAGTGTGACTTTGGCTCGGCCAAAGTCCTTTCCTGGTTCTTCCACCTCTGCTAGGCGTCTAGGATCTCGGCCTTTATTAGGAGCACCGTAGTTTCACGTGTTTACAGGTGATGTATGATTAAGTCCCTCCTTAATGCTGTTCTTCCAGTCATGCCTTGAGTCTTTTAAGAACAACAATCGATGAGAATCATCAACCACACACAGCCATACATGCATATATCCCTCCATGATGGTGTTCTCCCCTAACAAGCCTTATGTCTCAGAACCCAATATTCATCATCAATCACACATATATATCCATGCATGCATTGTCTCCTTCGGTCATAGAACTCAATCTTCATCATCAATCATTCACATCACATGCATCCATACGTGCATGTACCTTTTCTTGGATGAGCTCTGAACTGGCTTAGAATCATGATGAGATACAGTCTTGGAGACGGCGAATTGCTAATTGACACCCACCTTGCCATGAATCTACTAAGGCTCTTAATATGAATAAAATAAATACATCTGTAATCCCATTTAGTATTGAATTTGGGGTACAAGAATAAGGCAAAAAGAAATGGAGATGGAAAAAACCGATAAAAGAAATGTACATGCAATTCATATTCACATGTAATATCAAGATGTATATGTACATTCAATTTTTTTTTCTTTTAATATATATATATATATATAATTTTTTTTGTGACCTTGTATTGTTCTAAGATACACAAAATATTAAAAGATTCTTTGGAAAAACAAAAACCATTGACAAACCCGAAAACTAAAGGGTAGCCTTTTCTAATAAGCAAGTAGACTTTTCTAAGCCAGGGTAGTAAGGCCATGTGACGTATCGTATTATCAATCGAAAATTTGATAGAGTTTTGACTGTAATACGGATATCTGCCTAATATAAAGCCTGTAAATACCCTACAAATCATACAAAATTCTACACTACACCAATACAGGACCCAAAAGAATTTTTTTTTTCCACAACATAAGCTACAATAACTCGAAAGTCCGGACTCCATGTTAAAACAGGGAGATGCCACTAAACCTTCGGAGTACCCTTCAAAAACCTATGGAAGTAAACTAAAAATCCATAACACAATTTCTAACTAAACATATTACTATAATTGATACACAGTTAAAAAAGGTTACATATATATACAATCTTCTTGTTCCCCAAAAGAATAATCAACTAAGCCCAAAAATACAAAAATGCAGTTCTTCCAAAGCATAAAAAGCATCATCTTCATGCCTAAGCTAGGTGCTGACTCCTATTCCTTCTTATCTGGTAAGAATTCGTATTGATCATCTGATGGGGGTAACAAAACAGTAAAGAGTGAGTTAAAGCTCAACAAGATACAAAATAACAATATACATACAAGATTTTATTTTCAGATCATGATAATGTATGCAGGAAGGAAAAGAGGCATATAAGTGATTGTGCAGCAAAAATATAGGAATATGGTTTCATGAAGGTTTGTTTTCAATTTTTCTTTAGTTCATTTCCTTTGTCTTTTCTCAATTATCAATTTATACCAGAAACTTATTTCATTTGGTGGTTCAAGGTTAGTAAACCTTATTGACAAAGCAACGGCCGGTCGTAGTCTGGATTGTGTTTACTTCTATACAATCCAAAGCCATTTTCTCCTATTCAGGACCCAGAGGTGGGCCATCTACATACAATTATTATAAATGAGGCCGATCAGCCACGGCAGCCCAACTACAACCGGTTCCAGAACAGACGACGACCTTTCGTTATAATATACTAAGACATGTCAAGGTATATCTCCCGGTAACATGACGCGGCCAGGATATACGGCCAAAGTAATCATTGAGTTTTCCACTGTAATATTTCGGCATGTCAAAGTTTATTATCCATAATTATTGGTCTAAGTTTTTAGTTCCTTATTTTGTTAGAAAATTCTATTCTTAAGTACAAAATCCTTTGTTCCCACTTTACTAGGGAATGTTTCATAAGCCAATCAGTTCATAGGTCCATTGCTTAATTATAGAATTTTCTCCATCATCAGATTTTCTATTCCAAGCATGTTTCGATATAAATTTTCATATCTTTGTGAGCTTAGGTTCTCACATGTTTATAATTTAATACATAATTTATCTGGAACTTTAAAAATTGAGAGTTCCTTCATAACAGTTCTTGTCATGATTCCGGAGCACACAAAATTAGCATATTCATAAATTATGGAATTAAATGCAATTCAACCACATTCATAAGGCGGGGTTCAATGTCCTAAACCCAATTTATGCGTAAGATTCGTAGGGAAATCGATCGGAATGCACGGGGCACAGGTTAAGGTTTGATATGCATGAACCGCACAAAACGTGGGATTTTGATCACCAAATTGATGGAATTTCATGCTCAAGTTATGGGTTCCAATTATCTAGTGTCAAATTATGTGTAATATCTGAAATAAACGGTGAAATCTGTCCCGACGTGGGTTAGGATTTTGGGTTATGAAAAACTGTTCAAATCTCGCTAAACGGACATGGAATCGAAGTATGTTCATACTAGGGATATGGGTAACATGGAATACAAACTTAATCGGATATCGGAATAAAGATACCAGAAGAAAAAACGAGATTAAAGTGTAAATAAACGAGAGAGGTATGAGTACACTTATCTCAACCTGATCTATCACATTTGTAACTAGCACTAGCTCGAAATCGAACTCGTGGGCTTCGATTTCCTCGTCTCTCTCATTCTTCGCACACTTTCTCTCTCTCTAAGGGTTTGGCTCCGGAGAAAAAATGAAAATTGCGATGCCCAGCTCAGGCTTTAAAATAGACTGGTGCTCGAGCGCCAGTCGGGCAAGCGCGACGCGCTTAAGCGCATGGCAAGCGCGCAGCGTGGGCTCTCGCCACTAGTTTTTGCGCCATAATTTAGGCTCGAGCCAACGGCGAGGCCGGAGCCTACTGGATTTGGCGCCCACTTCTGAGCTTGAGCCCACAACGAGCTCAACCTAAAATTTTCCTGCACTAAGACGAATTCCTTAGTTTTCCAAATCCACTTATTCCAAACTCAATTATGTCAATTATATTAACTTAATTACTAGAATTAATATGTTTTAGGAACCCGTACCTTATAGGCTAGCTCTTAGTATCTTTGGCATTAGGCAAGTTTACCTGGCTACAAAACAATTGTGACTCTACAGATAATTTACTACTTATATAAAAAGTGATTTAGTGTTCCCATGATTGCTTGCTTGATTGCTCACTTACTTTAGCTACTTACTTGGGAACTAGCTTTGCACCTCACCTCGAGAGCTCAAAGGTGCATAGCTTGCTTGTTAAAAAGGTGTTTCCATTCCTTTGTTGTGGGATAGTTGTTCCCTAGTCCAATCCTATAAGAAACGTTCTCTACTCATCAACTCATGATATTCCTCGAACCCCTAACAATAGAACTCTTAGGTTAATTGGCATCGGTTTCTTGAGGGGCCTAAAAGACCCCATTTTTTCTTTCATTCAAAAGTGGCATTTTAGCTTCTTTTCATAGAACAAATTGGAGATCAAGTCTTATCAATTCATACGATTTTCATACATCTTTTTATCATATTAATAAGTACCCCTATTGCCTTTAACATGCTAATGCTTAGATCTTGTTCTCCAAACTTCTAGACTTCCTTAATGGTAGCTTTAAAAGATACGTAATATGCGTAACTTATTCCATAGTTAAATGGTTCTACATGTTCAATACTTTAGTTGAATAGAAGGAAAGAAGTACAGCGCAGAGAGAACTTACTCCTTCTAGAGAGAAGAACAGTTAGGAAACTCGATACCTAATGGAGGAGCGAGTTAAAGTTCTTCTATACTAGAACTCAAGTTCGTTTAGTGATTAATAGTGGGAAAGCTTTTTTAGTAAGACTAAAGTAGAGAAGAAAGGACCTACTTGAGAAATAGATCTACAACCAATACTCCAAACAGTAGAGATACATAAAGGGCAGAATACCTTTACTTCAAAGTGTTACTTCATTTGGCAATGAGATAAGAGAGTTGGAAGGCGTATTTGATTTATAGAAAATGTATGGATAGAGTAGCAAAGAAATCGATAGTAGTAAGTAATTAAAATAAAATGTTGATTTGTATACTTTATCTTTATCTTATTATATGATATTAAGCTTTCTTTTATATTAGTGCCATTTGCTTTAAGTACACTTGTCTTGTACTTGAAGAGTAATTGAAGACATTAGGTTGAAAAAGTAAAAGAGAAAGTTGAATTAGCAATTTTATTTGTAGACTTCGCTTTAAGAGGACGTGTAAAAGGCAACTCTGTTTAGCATTCAATCAATCCATTTAGTCAAACTTTTGTCCAAAAGCAGGGCAAGATAGGGAGTAAGAAAAGAAGAATGCTCACTTGGACTAAGAAAGTCTTATGTTTATTTATTAAATAGGAGTTAAATTGAGACTGACTTTTAACTGTTTTTCTTTTTGATTTCTGCATATACTACTACTTTTGAGATTTTTTTTTTCTATACAGGTTTTTACTTATTGTCCAAACCCGGCCTCTTACTTAAGAAGTTAGCAGCATTACCTAAGAATTCTACTATTAGGTAATACCATTAAATCTCTTACTTGAGGCAATACCATTAAAAAAGGGATTTAATCGATCTCTTACAAATACAGTAAATTTAGAAGATGTTGATAAAATATATGAATAAAATAATTACTAAGCCCATAATTTACATACAATGTCCAAATAATTAGATCATGTAAAAACCTATATACAAAATAATCAAGCTAATAGTACTCAATTACTACAAAATATATCTCGATGGCTTAATTTACCTTATACATTACCTATGAAAAAATATTATTCAATTACCTCAAAAAGAACTAGTGACTTATTATTAGAAATGATAACTTAAAATTACAACAACCTTCAATTTCTAAACCTTCAACTTAACAACCTAATGTTATTATGAAATCACTTCATACTATAATTACTAAAAATAAAGACACCCAATCTCAAGAAGATTTACAAGACAATTTAGAAATAGATAAATTTAGAGCTCAAAGAAGATATACTCCATAGCCAAAGAGGTTTAATACTCAAAACTATTATTTTGGACCAACTCCATTTGATATTCAATATGAGAAAAAAAATCAATTTAGTTTGTAAATATTTAATGGAGAATCCATCTATGATTGAAAAATAAATTAGAAATCAAAGTATGAAATTTTATATCTACTCCATGAAATAGGGATGACTACAATTGTATACCTAGTTCAAAAAACATTGAAGTTGATAGCTCTTCTTCAGGATTGCCTATAAAAACTTGAGAATATATTAATGTTAATATTTCAACAGTATTTTCCTATGGTTCAAATATTATAGTATTGTCTTCTCCGGCAGTGCAAACAATCAGAACACTGCCCTTCGCTTGCTATTTGGTCAAGCAACCTCCCCTGGAACAAGGCTTTATGACCAGATAGAAAGATTCTGAATCCTCATACACCGCCTTTAGTGTCCAGAGAGAAGTTGTATTATCTCCCCCACCAGATGCACAAGCTCCTCTCCTTTACATGGGGTTTTGCATGCAAATTCCTTGCCATTTGCTTTACTCCGGCATACTACCACAGACCCAAATTTCCTCGCCCGACAGTGCTCCTAGATCATAATCCTGCTCAATCGTCTTCTTCCTACCCATTCTCGTCGCAGCATTGATACAGACAGTTTTCCTCTCAAAACCTCTTCCAGGTGGATTGGAGGAAAAGCTACTGCAAGGTGGAGCAGTGAGGACTCCACTAACTCTATGATTGGATGAATATGTGACTTCTACATCTTCCATGCACTTCTTTCTCAGCCATGAACTATCTTCCAGAGATAAGTGAGGCCAGTTAATTGATGCTGAAGGGTACTTCCAGCTATTCACCAGAGCCTTCAGTTACTTCATTTTCCTCTCCAAAGGCACCATTAAATTTCCTCACGTTCAAAATATCCGAATCTCTAAGAAAACAAAACAAATTCAATAATATAGGGCTCCACACAAGTCTTGCATCCTTCCCACCTACAAATGCGCAGACCATTATAAGAAGAAAAACTTGATTAAGCTCAGTCCAGATGTCAGACAAAAGTCTATGCTAAAATCAAACAGCTATCAAGCGAGAGAAGCTTCCAACAAGCTCATCTGCAAGTTAAGATAATGTAAGCATTTCCTTGAAAATTTCTGCAGCTTCATCAAATAGGCACCAAGTACCACACTACGCTGCTAACCGCTGGATTGCTAACTTCAGTCCAATTTTGCAATTCAGGAAATCAACATGTTTGGGATTTTTGGGGAACTAAAACATGTACACAACTGGTATAGTAAAAACAAATTCTTAAATCCCCTTGTCAATTGTTGGCTAGCAAATACCGTGATAATACTAGGAACTAAATTACGAAACTAAGTATACATAAGTTGCAATGTAATATTTGAAGTAGAAAACTCTTCCCAATTAATGAAAAAATTATAGAATAAACTCCTAAAAAAATTCATTATAATAATATCCGATTATAAATATAACCCCATTCAAAATCTCTTCACTATAATCTTAGTAAATGACTGATTGAACACAATCCCGACACACCAAGCAACTCACTAAACCGAAAAAATAAGCAACCAAACAATAATAAGTTTCAAAAATAATACTATAATAACGTATCCGACCTTAATGAAAAACAAAACTCCTCAACCATACCTTTTCCTCTTCTCTCTTTTTTATCTCTTTGTGTGGTGTTTCTTTGCAATGATTATAATTTCTGATGGCTTAAAAATCAGAAAGGGCTCTTTTATATTCTACGTGGCCACTTAACCCTCTCTTGAATACCCACTTGAAATCGTCCAGTCTTGACGGTTGAGAGATTAGCTCGCGCTTGTTTTATGGAATATCTTGAGAACAGTTTCACTTAAGTAAACCTTGTACAAATATTGTGCGACCTTTAGTGAACAGTATTGCTTGAGCGGGCCTCACATGAACTGTAATGCGATCTTCAAATGACCATTCTATTAGACGTGGGACACATAAAAGAGAAACCCAAAAAACCAACACAATCAACCCGCACTTCAACACATTAAAACTCCCAGACATTTTACCAGATTCTGCAATTTAGGAAAACAGCTCTCAATCACTACCCAGTTTGATCAACTTAATGATGAAAACCCTAAACGAATTTGCTGATCATTCTTATAAAGAGAGAGAAAGCAAGAGGCTAGGGTCAGTCAAGAACCTGTAAACGAGTAAAGCCTCGTATATTTCTTCTTCTTGCCATTGGAAGTCTCACAGGGTTCTCTGTTCCCATTCACATCAACGCGTAATTATGAAAACGAAAACACAAATCATATGATCAAGGAACGGTTCACTAGCAAACACCTTCCGCCTAAAAATCTGAAATCCAGAACACAGAAAGAACGATTAAAATTGGAAACAGATCTCTGGAAGCAGAAATACGATGAATGGCAAAAGGTTTAGATCAACGCAGAGTGAGAGCACAATAAGCCCATGCGATGGACAACCGTCTCACCGTAATCAGCGCGCCAGTCTCTCCTCCGGGGCCTCGGGCACGGACACAAAGAAAGGACGAGGGAAACTTAACAATAATAATTAAATTGTAAAAATTATTATTATTTATAAAATTATTATGTTTTTTTAAAATTATTTTTTATTTAAAATTTATATTTAATGAATATTAATATTATAAAAAATTTAAATATATACATATATTTATTATTTTTTATTTTAAAATATCCAAATTCAATCGTAAAGCACTTTGTAGCGCTCCTCCTATCTTCCGGCACGAAACGAGGGGCCCTGCGCCGCAGCTCTGTGGCGCAGGGCCAATGCCGCGAAATAGTTTATCCAACGGCCTCCGTTTCAATATATATATATATATTTTTTAAAAATTGAAACTGTGCGCGTGTAAAGCCGTTTGCATGCGCACAGTGCTAATTTTTTTTTTTAATTTGAAGAAGAGAGATAGCAGCCGTTGGATTTTTTTTAAATCCAACGGCTGATATTCCTCCCCCAAATCAAAAACCCTAGCCCCTTGATTTTGTTCTACCTAGACGAGCGAGGAAGAACGAAGAGAGAGAGAGAGCTGACCGAACGAAGAGAGAGAGAGATGACGAAGATGGAGGGTTTTGGCTCACAAGGTTGCAGAAGAAAAACAAAGATGGACGGAGACGACGAAGACGACAATGCTCTCTCTCTCTTTCTCTTCCTCCCTCTTTCTTCATTCTGCTCTCTCTCTCTTTGGAACCAAGGGCCCTGCGCCTTGTTCCCTTTCTCTCTCCCTCTTTCTTCGCTCTGCTATGCTAGGGTTTTGTTTTAAAATTGTGAAAGCTGGCAGCCATTGAATTTGTTTTCAATCCAATTGTTGCGATTTCTCTGGATCAAATTAAAAAAAAATAATATAACTGTGCGCGTGCAAAGCCATTCGCACATGCACAGTTCAAATTTTTTTTTTAAAAAAAATATTGAAACGGGGGTTATCCGATGAAATCCAATGGCCCCCATTCCGCGGCATTGGCTCTACACCGTAAAGCTGCGGTGCAGGGCCCCTGATTCCCCTCGGGCACTGCCCATGAGGCAGGATATGTATATTTGATAAAATCCTTCTATTTTTCAATTTAAAAATAAAAAATTATTATAATTTATTTATTTTTTAAATAATTTAAAATTAATTAAACCTAATTATTTTAAAATAATTAAATATAATAATTTATTTTTAAATTAACGTCTAATTTTTTACCTATGGTCATCTCAGTGTTATTAATTTCCCTCGAACATTATTGAACACAACAATGAGTCAGCGAGGTCAAGCTCGCTTTGACGGACTACGGATTGAAATCGGATTTGGGGTGGTGGTTAAATCTTTCTAAAAAGATATATTTAGTATATCTCTAAATTTAAAATTAAAAATTAATTTTTTACCATTAGAAATAATATTAAAATAGAAGTGGCGAATAATTTTTTTTTTTAAGGAAAATACTTTGCTAAATATTAAGAATAATTTTAATATTCTTACCATTTTTTAAAATGCCCAATTAAGTATGTTTTATCAAAAATGTTGAATACGTTTAACATTCGCTTGGCATTTCTCCATTTCCCGTATGAAATAAAGATTTTCTTATGAAACCATTTATAATTGGGTGAGTTTACGACTTGGTTAAGTAATTTCTGAAAAAGGAAATTCATAATGCTTTGACGGAGAAATATATCAATTTTATAACACCTTTTGATACGTTCGATGATCTTGATTATAGTACGGATTAGGGAGCTAAGTTGTATCCGTCGGATCTGTAGCAGATCCAATCTTTATACGTTTTTAATTTAAATTCTATGCAATACAAAATACGGTCAAAGGATTTGGCGGGACTTACTCCCCGATATATCTTTCAACGCTTAAATTAGAATCATTCTTTAAAAAAAGGAAAATAAGATGATGTAAGTTTCAATGTTAGTAAAATTACTTCTTGTTTGGGGGTTTGGTTTTTCTGAAAGCATCTTTATTTGAAAGAGTGAATGCGCATTGAGCGTATTTGATTTGCTTTTGTTTAATTGACCGTCGACCCCTTTTCTATTGGAAAGAAATAGATTTTATAGAAGTTGGGGACAATTGACTTTTTTTGGTCAACCGCCCAGAAAACTGTTAGGTGGATAAGGTTTTTGCTCAGCTAGTGGTTCCAACCGATGTCTAAGGCCATTATTTCAAGATAAGAGAGGGAAACCGCATTGGCCGTTGGCATTGGTTTCATCTTCGTTCAAGAAGCTAACTAGTCGAATAAAGTCGTCGGGCGCATCCATCGATTTGGGCAGCAAGATTAGGCGTGGCTTTTGAATTTCAATTTCAATGGCGTTGTTTTGACTCAGGCGCCCCGTCTATAAATAGGCTTCAAATTCTTCGTTCCATACCTTTAAACCCTTCATTTCTTGCTTCACTTTTGAAATTCTCGTCGCCTTTTTCATCTCCAAAAACATTTCTTCTTTAATGGCTGCCGGCATCAACGATATTCAATCAGTTCTCACCTCTGAGCTTAGTATAAGATTCTGAGCCTGTTGATACCTCCTGCCTGGAGTTAATGGTAGAGCCCCTTCACCAGAAGGCTACATCACTGTCTACGAGACCCATTTAAAAGGCAGTTTCTATTTTTCTTTAACGTTGAAATTGTACAAAATGATGGTGGACCTTCACATTCCGATCACTAAATTGTAACCAAACGCAGTAAGGTATTTAATTTCTTTGTGTGTTTTTGCTCGTATTCATGACTTGGTATTTGACACTGGGCTGTAAAAGTTATTATTTGTTTCTATCACAGAGTTGACTAGATTTCAGTCTCTCCATGGCCTGATTTTGAGTTGAGTGGGGAAAATCTTGACTCAACAAAGAGTTGGAAGGATCGGTTCTTTTACTTGGTGGCTCCATTTGGATGAGAGCTCTTCAACCAATAGGGTTGAGTCTCTTCGTTTTTCAATTTCGAAAAAATGGAGTATGAGAAGGAGTCGACCAAGGCATTGACTGATCTTCTCAATAAAAAGGCCGACTCCTTTAATGAGAGTAAGAAGAACCGATAGTTATTGGTCGAATTTCTTACTCAGGCCAAATGGGAGCTTGTACTAGAGGGGTCGAACACTCCCCTAACACCGTCGATTCATAAAATGAAGTATAAGAGGAAGGAAAAACCTCTTCAAATAAAAGAGCCATCGGCCCAAGTGCCCGAGCACAAAGAGGCCTCGGCCGCATCCTCCTCTAAAGATGAAGCCACCACCAATCAATTAATAAGAAGGAAGAGTCCGTCGGTCAGAGTGGACCCAACTTCTACATCATCCTTGGCCTTGGCCTTTGGGCCCATTGGGCCAAATTAAAGCTGTGAGCCTTCGGAGTTTGCTGTTGAGGATGGAGCTGAAGACGTGCCGATCCCTGCTTTGACATTTACTTCATATGGGGTGTTGCCTATTCTGCCACCGCTATCTGAAGAGCCCCTGCTAGACATCCCTACTAGCTTTGTTGAGGGTGTATCCTAAATCAGCGAGACTCAATTTGGCGAGGCTGAGGAGATGCCATTAATTGAGTTCCAGGTAGTTAGCATCATTGAGGTGGTTACTTCGAAATGCCATATTGAACTTGCAGAGGTGCATTCTCCAGAGTCCCCAACGCCCAAGGCTAAGCTAGAAGATGAGGCCGAGAGGCAAGTCGTGGTGACATATGTGCCTCTCTTGAAGGCCCCCATATCTAAGGTCGAGCCAAAAGTAACTTTGGAAGCAATAGTCAAAACATTTGGTTCCGAGCCTCCAGTGCTTGAGATTGAAGGGGATGTTTTTGCCAAAAGAGTCCATGAGGTGGCTATTAAGGGCCCCTCAAAGTCTGAGATCTAAGAGGCCGTGGAGGTTCCTACAAGTGATGTTCCTCCAGGGAGCCCCTTTATCTCTAAGGCATTGATGGAATCCTTCTTTAGTACTTTTATTACTTTCGTCATAGTCATTGACTTATTCTTTTTTCTTTACAATTTCAAGAAATCTCCCATTGTCTTACTTGCGCTACCAACCGCCTGACTCATGATTATGTTGAAAAAGAGAAGTCTTTGACTTCAGATGAGTGTAGTTTCCAACTTGAACGTGAGCTATCTGTGATGAAGCAAAAGTATGCCCTCCTTTGGGACTAGAACTTCAAGCAAGAGAGTGAGCTTCGTTGCAGGGAAAAGTAGTGTTGGTCGGACAATGAATCTGAGAGGACAAAGATGACAACAATCACACATATAACAGAGAGAGATATGAAAGAATTGGGGACACATAATTTTACGTAAAAATTCTCTTCTAAATAAGAGAAAAAAATACGACACACTTAGTTCATAAAGATTTTACAATGTAAATTTTAGTTACAAAAACTCTAGTTACACAAATCCCTTGGAGAACAGAGAACAAAGTATAAGAGACAAATGACGATTCCTTATTTTCACTCTGTTTTCTTCTCCTTTGGACTATCACCTTCTCAATATGCTTATACACACACATATATATAGACACTGGGTGACCACCTACTTTGTAGACCGGTTGTGTGCACAACAAAACTTGCCACTAACTCTACGACACACCTTGTCAAGAATAGTTACCTGCTCTGCAAATCGACTACCAATTCTGAAAGTCAACTTCATTTTCTGAAAAGCTATTTGCCTAAACTTTGCAGGTGGCCAACTTTTCCAAACAAGTTGTCTTTGGTAGTTGACCAAAGTCCTCGGCCATTAACCCATATCCTTGGCCGTCACTTAATGTCCTCAGTGAATAGCTGATATCTTCAACTATCACTTAGAGTTTTTGTCCTTCAATTAGAGTTCTCGGCCTCCAATTAAAGTTCTTGATTGTTAGTCAATGTCCTCGGCCTTCAGGAAAAATCCTTGGTCATAAACTGGTGTCCTTGGCCTCCTAAACCTCTCTAGAATTTCAATCTAGAATTTCTTCTATTTCGGCTAAGTGAAACCACTTTGGCATTTATTTCACTTCAGCCAAGTGTAACCACTCCAACTTTTATTCCACTTTGGCCACATCGTTGCACATGCAAGCGCGCGTGGCGAACAATACTTCTCACACGGGAGTGACTCAAAATCTCAACAAACATTTTCTCACGACCGTGGGAAAACAAAATCCGTCAATCCAGCTGTACTGCAACAAGTTTCGAGCTTCCCCTTTGACAGTACCTTGATCATCATGTCTGCCCATTCTCCTCGGTTCGAACTTTTACAAGTAACAACAATCTCGTATCAATGGCATCTCTCATCCAATACATTTAATTTGAATTGAGAAAATAACCCAAAATTGAATTATACAACCTCTTTACAATCCTATTGTAGGAATCCTACTAAATAATACTAAATATGTAAAAATATCTCTTTTGTCACAGCAAATGACAGTGATAAGCCGGAGGAAGGTGAGGATGACGTTGAGCTATAGGCCCCACCCCGCCTCCACTGGTCCAGGTAAATCCATTATATGTAAAATAAGAGAAAAAATTCATGATCTTCACTCTAACAATTATGGAAGTCTATCCAGGGCAAGTGTTCGGATCTATTATCACATAGCCTGGAGGCGCTCAACGGACCCTTTTATTGGAATTTCAACAACGTTTTTTTTTTTTCCCATCAAATTGGGGTCTATCTCTAGGCACTTAAATAAATAAGTTACGTATGTGTCATGATCTAGACTATTAATAAATATATTCGATCCATATAATTTGTATACTAATATGTTTCGATCTCAAGTAGAATAAGGAGTTCCTATAAAGGTATATAGCACTTTGGCTGTCACAAAGTACTACGTACTTCTCTTATTTAAAACCAAGTTCCTCCACAACATCTCATTGCTGTGGAATGAGAAGTTCATCCATAGCATCTCCTTATTGGCCTCAATTACAACAATGAATTTTGCCTAAATGGTTGAAAGAGTAACACATTTCTACAACTTTGACTACCAAGAAATAGCCCCTTCGGCGAACTTGACAAGGTATCCTGATGTGGATTTTCGAGAGTCAACATCACCAGCCATATCAACGTCAGTGTATCCTACCAATAGAAGCATGTCACTTTCAAAATATAGACATATCTTAGAAGTCCCCCAGAGATATCTCAATATCCACTTTATTGCTGACCAGTGCTCCTTTCCAGGATTGAACAGAAATCGGCTGACTGTACCGATTGTATGTGCAATATCCAACATCGTGCACACTATAGCATATATTAAGCTACCTATAGCCGAAGAGTAGGGTACGCTTCTTATGCTGGCTTTCTCAACATTCGAGGTCAGACACTGCCAATTGCTTAATCTGAAATGATTCACTAGCGGAGTAATCACCGATTTGGATTTGTCCATATTAAAGCATTGGAGCACCTTCACATAACTTTCTTGGGATATTCATAATCTCCTTGCCTTACGGTCGCGAAATATTCTGATACCTAGAATCTATTTCGCCGGCCCCCAATCTTTCACAGTAAAGGATTTCCTGAGCTATCGTTTCAATTTGGAGACCTGGAAGAAATTGCACTCAACAATTAGCATATTGTCCATATAGAGTAGGAGAATAATAAAATCGTCTTTCGAAAACCTCTGAATAAAGACGCAATGACTCGAAGTAGTCTTTCGGTAGCCTTCACCCACCATAATAGATTCAAACTTCTTGCAGTATTATCTCGGAGCTTGCTTTAACCCATACAGGCTTTTCTTCAGATGACAAACTAAATATTCCTTCCCCTTAACCTAAAATCCCTCCGATTGCTCAATGTAGATTTTCTCCTCCAGATCACCATTCAGAAATATCATCCGCACATCCAATACTCTACTTCCAAATCTAGGATAGCTGCCAGTCCAAGTACGACCTGTATCGATGACATCTTCACGACTGGGGCAACAATTTCATCAAAATTAACATCTTTTTGCTAGTTAAAGCCTTTTATAACCAGTCGCGCCTTGTACCTCGGTTGCGAGGTGCCATTGTCGATCTTCAAGTGGAAGACCCGCTTATTCTTCAGGGCTCTTTTCTCTTTCGGCAACTCGACCAGCTCGAACGTATGGTTCTCAAGTAGTGAACTCATCTCGTCCTGCATTGCCTCCAACCACTCCGCATTGTGATCACCTTTCATAGCTTCTTTAAAGCTTTCTAGCTCTCCATCCAATAAACATACACACTAGCCTAAAAAATAATGGCCGTCACAAAGATCGTAGCCTAACGCCGTATCTTCATCTTCATCTTCATCTTCATCAGGCATTGGAATCTCTTCATTGCCTTCCCCGGCCATGCCTTGGCCATCAACCTCTTGACAAAGAGGTTCCGGTCGGATGATTTCAATACTAGTCCGATTGGTATTAGACACTGCATTCTTATCTTTTCTGATATCATCAATGGTCTCGTCCTCAACAAATACCACATCCCTTGATCTGATAAGCTTTCTTTCAATCTTCATCTTCATTTTCCCATAGCCTGGCATTGGAATCTCTTCATTGCCTTCCCTTTCATCATTTGGCCATCAACCTCTTTTCCAAGAGGTTCAGACTATTTCTGGACACAATTCTCCATTCAATTGGTTGGTATTAGATGACTCCAACATTCTTATCCTTTTGATCATTCAATGGACATGGACGAAGGACTTACAAATACCAATACATCCCTGGTCATAAGACGGTTCTTTCAATTGGGTCATACATCTTTCTAAACTCATTCTCCATTCAATTGGACCACATTGCATGGTGACTCTTTATCCTTTCATCATTTGGGACATGGACGAAGGACTTACACTCAAATACCAAGAGGTGGTCATAAGACGGTTCTTTCCTGGACCACATCTTTTCTAGGACTTCTCCATTCAAGTTGGATGGTGATCTATTGATACATGAGTAGCGATTGTCAAGGCCTCCGCCCAAAATGATCCATATAGCTTTGCTTCAAAGAGTACGCAATCGGATATCTTCATGATGTATGATTAATTATCCTATCTACCACTCATCTTCAATGTTTTATTTTTCATTCTTACGTCAAATACCATCTCACTAATAGTCAAAATGCTCTTTAGTCATTTCACTTCAAATGCAGTTTTCTTTTCATTCAACCAGAGTATGAAAATACTCAAATACTCCAAGGACTTGATCCTTTGTCTTAAGTGGGTATACTCACAATTTCCTTGAGTATTTTTCAATGAATGAAACAAAATATTGTGCGCTTCCAAATGACTTTTCTTTGAATGGCACACACACATCAGTGTGTTCCTGTTCAAGTGGCACGACCTTCTTGGTAGACAAGTCTCCTCGGAATGAGAGTCACCGCTACTTCTCCGCCACGCAGTGAGGACAAGTCCTCGGGCTAGTCTCTTTTACATTTTAAATAAGGCCTTTCTTGGCCAAGTGAACTAGCCCACACACTAGCTTGTACTCAATAGCCCAGTCCTCTTCCGATTTCATCTCAGGCTTTTGAGTGGCAAATACCGGAATGTGCATTGATTTAATAAATAACAGGTCTGACATCTTACTCTACCATATGTCATAGTTTGAGCCATTCAAAGAGATCATCTTATTGCCTACCTCCATGGATTCTGACGAGATTTAATAGCCGGCACTGACAACCTGCCTCTAATACCACTTGAATGGAAAAGTAGTGCCAGTCGAATAATGAATTTGAGAGGACGAAGATGATGAGCAATCACACACACAACAAAGAGAGATAGGAAAGAACTGAGAATACATAGTTTTATATAAAAACTCTCTTTTGAATAAGAGAGAAAACCGGAGGATATTTAGTCCATAAAAATTTTATTATGTAAATTTTGGTTATAAAAATTCTGATTACATAAACCTCTTGGAGAATAGAAAACAGATAACAAGCACAAGAACAAAATGGCTACTCTTTGTTTCCACTCTGTTTTCTTTTCTTTCGCAATCTCACCCTCCCAATGCACTTGGAATACACACACACACACACACACACACATATACACCGGGCGACTACCTACTCTGTAGGCCAGTTGCGTGCGCAACAAAATCTTCCACCAACTCTGTAAAATGCCTTCCTATCGAGAACAATTGACCTGCTCTACAAATCAGTTATTAGCTCTAAAAGTCAACTTTCTTTTCTAAAAAAACTGTTTGTGCAGACTTTATAGATTATCAGCTTTTTCAAACAAGCTGTCTTCGATTATTAACCAAAGCCCTTGACCTTTTGGCCAGTGTCCTCCACCATTAACCCATATCCTCAACTGTTACTTAATGTCTTCGGTCAACAGTTGATGTCTTTGGCCATCACTTAGTGTTCTCGTCCTTCAATCAAAATCCTCGGCCTTCAATCAAAGTTTTTAGTCGCTAGTCAATGTCCTTAGCCTTCAGGCAAAGTCCTTGGTCATAAACTCGATGTCCTCGGCCCATGAACCTCTCCAGAATTTCACTTCGGCCTTTCTTCCATTTCGGCCAAGTGAAACCATTTCGACCAAGTGTAACCACTCCAACCTTTATTCCACTTTGGCCACATTGTCACGTGTGGCGAACAATGGTTCCCACACGGGAGTGACCAAAAATCCCAACACTTCGAACGTCCATTAATCCAAGCGACATCAAGCAAATGTTGGAGCGCAATTATTGGGATAGTATCGGCCTCTACCGACACATCATTAAAATGGTGGCTCCTAATATTTCAATTTTCATACTTCATCCTAGGAATTCCAGCGCTCGCTATAACTCAAATAAGTTATATTGTCCCAAAGATGATGTAAACTCTTGGGATCCTCTATTGAAAACTTTCCGGCCTCATCATCCTCCAAAATAAACACTTTGTACTTTATTTTTATTTTTTTATCATACTTGTAATTGTAACATTCTTTTATGATAAAATGAAAAAAATTATATATTATTGTGTCAATGACACTTTCCCTCTCTCTTGTTTGTTTATGCTTATACACACACATACATGTATATAAATATATAAATATAAGTTGGCCGGACATTATTTATATAATTGTCGGGCTCTTAAAATTACTTAATTTATCACCCACACATGGCCTTTGTCACTCGATAAGTTGGGGGTAACAGAGTTCATGTGTATCTAATTTAAATTTTTTGGACCATGGTCATCTGACAATTATACTTTGAAGGTCTTTGCATGCGTGCTTTAAGAAAGCCGTCTAAATTTTTTAACCTTCGACCTTATTAGGACCATTTGACTCCGTGACTA
The DNA here is from genome assembly GCA_033239525.1 of Nepenthes gracilis. Taxonomy (NCBI): domain Eukaryota; kingdom Viridiplantae; phylum Streptophyta; class Magnoliopsida; order Caryophyllales; family Nepenthaceae; genus Nepenthes; species Nepenthes gracilis. Next base: position 12,787,187 of record BSYO01000016.1, on the reverse strand, counting down.
AGTTTTAACAATCTAACTTCGTTTGGACCGCTCAGTTTTGTGACTGAGTTTTATTGACCACCAAGTGTGGCTCAAGGGGTAGATGAGTGGATCTCACCAGACTTAGGGCAGCTTAGGTCATGCAATGTTATGAAATAATAAACAAGCATTCATATGAACAAACAATAAATAATTATTTTATTAATAAAGTATCATAAAGTTTACAAACACTACAAATGATGCAAACTAATCTTACTTGACCGTAAGTACATCAATTGATAGTATTTTTTTGAGATGAGAGGCATTCCAAGTTTGCGGGACTAGTCTGCCATTCTGGGTACATAATTTGTACGTCTCATTCCGAAAATGGTTGAAACCAGGAACAACCCCTCCCAATTAGATGAGAAATTGTTCCAATCGACAATTTTGTCAATGGCTTCAATGCTCCGTAATATTAAGTCTCCTATTTCAAATTGGCGCGTTCTCACCTTCTTCTTGCAATATTTGGCAATCCTTTATTGATAAGCCACCGTCTGTAATCGTGTCATGTCTCGAGTTTCTTCAAGTAAATCAAATTTCTCCCGAAACCTTTGTGAGTTGTTACGTGAATCAAAACATTTAACCCGGAGATTGAGCAGTCTGACCTCTATTGGTATGACAGCCCTGATCCCATAATATAGACTAAAGGGTGTCTTCCGAGTTGGCTATCTGGGTATCGTCCTATATGACAATAAGATAGATGGTAGCTCGTTCACCCACAAGCCTCCAATACTTTCAAGTTTTGTTTTCAAACCGTGCAATATTGTGCGGTTACTAACCTCCACTTGTCCGTTAATTTGTGGGTAGGCAACGGATATGTGAACCAACCTTATTCTCAAGTTTAACACAATACTTCGTGAAATGCTTGCTAGTGAACTGGGTCCCGTTATCAGTCATTATGACTTTAGGGATGCCAAATCTATATACATTGCCCTGTTGGATGAACTTAGTCGTGTTCTACTTAGTGATTCGAGCTAGTGCTTCGTGGTGAGCTAATAGTATCCTCCATGAGTTTGAAAGTAAGGTTCTTACCTACAATGTGGGATTCGCAGATGTCGAGGTGTACTTCTCTGAGCAAGTAGTCAGCCTCTTTTGACGTGAGACACCGTAGGTGTGGGATAGAGTACCAACGTCGATACAAATTCTCATCGATAATGGTGTACTAGGCTGTTGTCTTTTCACACGCTTGGCCTCATCTGAGTTCTTTGGTAAAATGCTAACGGACAAACATCACACGTAGGGAGTTATCTAGTTGTCAGTATCAGCTATCTACTTTATTTATGGTTTCAGGTCTTCTATACTAGGATTTCCGAGGAATTAATGCACTTTTCATACATATTGCTCAGTGTCCTTGGTCGCTGCAACCCTTACAAGTCGGTTGGCTTTTCCGTTCTCTTCTTTTAGAATGTCGATAATCTCCATATAATCAAATGCCAAAATCAAGCCTCAGACTTTTGAGAAATATTTGGAAAGCTATTGGTTGCAAGTCTTAAAATTTCCTTGGATTTGATTAACAACCAATTACAAGTTACAATAGACAATTAGGTTTTTGGCTGAGCACTCTTTAGCCAATCTAAATCCCGCAAGTAGTGCCTCGTATTCTATGATATTATCGGTTGTTGGGAATTCGATAGTCATTGAATATTTTATCTCTGACTCATCAGGTGTTCTTAGGACCATGCCGGCACTACAACCCACTTGTATTGAGGAATCGTCCATGTGCAAAGTTCGTGCTAGAGTGTTTTGCTGACAGTTGGCTTCAATAAGGTCAATGGTTTTTAAAGTTGAGGTTGTTATTTCAACAATGAAGTCTGCCAGGGCCTGGGTTTTTAAAATTGGCCTTAGTCAACACTCCACATTGAACTCGTCCAACTCAATCGCCAAATTGACCAGTTGTCCTAGCATATCTAGCCTATGCAATATTCCTTCTAACAGTTGGTCCATCAGGATAATAATTTTGTGCACTTGAAAATACGGTCGGAGTTTCTAGGTAGAATACATAGGTGACAAAGCCATCCTTTCCGCATGAAAATACCGGGTCTTTAGGTCGGTTCAAATCTTGCTGACATAGTACACAAGCCGCTACCCATCGGACTGTTGTGAATCAGGACCGAGCTTAGCGTGGTGTCGGACACAGTAAGATACAAATACAGCTTCTCGCCTTCTAGAGGGGAAGTTAGAGGTGATGGATTCGAGAGTTACTCTTTGAGTTCTCGGAACGTTACTTTGCAGTTGGTCGTCCATTAAAAACCGGTAGCTTTCGTTCCCCTCAAAATTTTAAAGAAAGACAAGTACTTCTTAGCCGACTTAGCCAAGAAGCCGGAGAGTGCTGCTTACTTCCCAGTCAACTTCTGGACTTTTTTTCACAGTCTGAGGTAAATTCATGTTAAGGATTGCCTTAATCCTCTTTAGGTTTGTTTTGATTCCTCGATGTGAAACAATGAAACCCCAAAACTTTTCCGAGGTTACTCCGTACGTACATTTTATCGGATTGAGTTTCATCTGGTGTGCTCGAGGGACATTGAACAACATGTGCTCCTCGTCCTCTGAGCTTATCCGAATTTGGTTATAATCTGAGTATGCGTCTATGAAACTCAATAGTTCATACTCGGACGTTGAGTCTACGAGCAGATCAATCCTCGGTAACGAAAAGTTATCATTCAAATATGTTTTCTTGACATCGGTAAAATCAACACACATCCTCTATTTTCTATTACTCTTCTTAATCATGACCATATTAGATAACCAGTCTAGATATTGAACTTTTCTAATAAATTCAATATCGAGCAGTTTCTTTACCGCCTCACGAATAGCAATCAGTTTTTTAACCGAATAATTTCTTCGTTTCTACAGAACAAGTTTATGACCGGGATATAGGCCCAACTTATGGATTATTGCTCCAATCAGTATTCCTGATATATCGCTAGGCATCCAGGTAAAAACGTGAGAATTTTGTTGGAGAAAATCGATAAGCTGGCTTCAAAGGGGCTTGGACAGAGAACTTTCAATCTGGATGCACTTCTTTGGATCATTATGGTCCAAAGGGATTCGGTCCATAGACTCTCTAGACTGAACTTGCAACAATGTCATCTCATTACGGAAGTTGAGGTCCTCAATTGGTTGACTGGGGGTGTCTAAGTGATCTGGGACAAGTAACATGTTTGCTCGATCATCTGATCACCAAGGACTTCTTGTATGCCGCATGGAGTCAGAAACTTTATCTTCAAATGCGGGGGGCATCCGAGGATAGTATTGTAAATTGAGGGAATGTCTACTACCAAGAAAGAAATCATCTTGGTGGCCGTCCTAAGATAGGTGTCCAGTGTAACTTCAAGCTGGATGCCCTGCCGAATAGGTACCGGTTCGTTGTCTAGTCCATGCGGGGTCTATCGGTAGTTTTCATTTGACTTCTTTTTAATCCAATTTAAAGTACACGTTGAGATAAAACAAATTTCTTAAACTTTCATAATTAATAAATACTCGTTTTAACTAGTAGTCCACACTTCCATCAGATATGAGTGCAACCAAGGAATCAAAATGTGAAAAAATTACATGTATCACATCATCGTTGCTAAAATTAATGATATCATCCATAACTCCTACCATTGGCTTCTTATGGCCGGTGGTCATTCTTAAACTCTCCGGAACGTCATCCTGCGCTAGATGTGTGGTAATCATGTCCACGACTTCACCTGTCACTCAATTCCTTGGCTGCTCGGTCTCATCCCCATCTACTCATTTGAAAGTTTGTTCGAGTCTTTACAGAAAATGGGTGAGGTGTCCTTTCTAGATCAACTCTTCTATTTTCTTCTGCAGTGTTCGACAGTTTCAGTCAGTACTGTGGCCCCCGCACCAATAATAGTGACAATATTTTAATTAGTCACCTCCATCAAGGTTTTTAAATACCTTCAACCATTTGAAGAACTTTTCATCCCGAATTTACATTAGAATATTGGTACAATAGTCATTTAAAAGAGTCAAGTCCAGAAGCCTAAACTCCCTCCATGTCGTTGGCTTGGACTTCTGCTACTTCCCTAATCATCAGGGACTTATGTGGTCCCCGTTCTTCCTGTTTCTTTCCATTGTCCTCTACAGAATTGATCCCCTCATTCTACCCGTTCCCGGCTAGGCTCAAGCAACAGCCTTGGCCTCTTTAAAAGTTTGCGGGTTCTTGTGAGCCAAATGCTTGAAGAATTCCTTAGGCTCCAAGGTCAAAATAAAGGCACTCAATTTCACCTCAATGGTAAGCTTGGGGATTTTCATGGCTTCAGTCGTGAGCGTAGCCAGGAACGTTTTCAAACGTTCATTTGGCCCATGCTTGACCCAGGCTAGATGCTATGGTTGCTTCTCCTTCCTCCGATTGGAGGCGAATTGGGGCAGAAAACCGTCAGCCAAATCTTGAAACATTTTGATCGAATAGAACTATACTCGAGCATCCCCTTTAAGAGTCAAGGGGAAGTATAGACACATTACTGCCTTATCTTAGCCTTGAAAGTTTAGGAGAGTGTAGAAATGGTTTAGATAGTCCATCGGATCAATACTTCCATCGTACGGATTTAGGGCCAACATCTTGAACTTGTGAGGGAGCGGATGGGTTCAAATTTCCATTGTGAATGGAGATCTCTACAAGTCAGCGGCTTATCCTTTGACATCTCCTCCAAAGACGTGTTGCCATATTTTTTTTATCTTGTTCCTCCATTTGAAGAGGAGCAGCCATCCACTTCTTATGGAGGAAGATCCTTAATTTTGAAGGGTTTTGCGGGGTTTAAGAGGCTAGACGGCTCACAATTTTTGGAGGGCGAGCACTGTGAGGCTCCTGCCTGGTACGATGGCTCTATATCATTACGGGAATAACAAGAATTTCACCTTTCTAGGCTATTCTCCAGGGTTCTAAGACTCAGACAACCCTCTAAACATGTCGGGACTTTGTTGCTTGAGACAACTTGAATCCTAAGATCTTCAAGCCATTGGCCCTTATTTGTCAGGCACTTCCTTCCCCTCCTCCTTCACTTCGAGGTTGCTCTTTAGGAGGCGGAAGATGGAGCCCCCTTTGACTATTCATCAAGCCATGTACAAATGGTCTTGACGGCCTTGGAGATGTTGTCCATTCTCATTGCAAGTTTTCAAATGCAGGGATCGGGATGATCATCCATCTAATTGCCCCTAGGAGGGCAATTGCCACATGAGGTGGCATTTCTGACTAGTGTACTGACTTCTACTAAAGTGTTCACCATGTTGTCTTTCACAGGAGTGTGGTTATCAGACTTTCAGTTTTATCTCACAAATAGCGCCAATGATATGTCTGCGGATCCGAATTATAGTACTAATTAGAGAGCCAAATTGTGTCCGTCGAATCTATAGCGGGTTCAATCTTCGTACGTCTTTAATCTAAATCATATATAATACAAAATACAATCAAAAAATTTGGCGAGACTTACTCTACAATATATCCTTCAACGCTCAAGTCAAAACCTTATTTGAAAAAAGAAAAATAAGAGGATATAAGTTTGAATGTTAATAAAATTATTTCTTATTTGAGTGTTTGCGCTTTCCTGAAAGCGTCTTAGTTTGAGAGAGAGAATGCGCACTGAACATCTTTGATTTGTTTTTTGTTTATTTGAGTGTCGACTTTTCTTTCTATTGGAAAGGAAGAGTTTTTATAAAAGTTAGGGGACGGTTAATTTTTCTTGTCAACCGCCTAAGAAATCACTAGGTTATGAGATTTTTGCTCAGCTGACGATTTCAACTGGTGCCCGAGGTTGTTTCTTCAAAAATAAGAAAGGAAAACCACCTTAGCCGATGGAATTGGTTTCATCTTCGTTCAAAGAGCTAACTACTCGGATAAATCCATTGGGCACATCCATTGATTTAGGCCGCATGGGCCTCCATACTTCATGGGCCAAATCCATAGGCAAAATCTTCCTCTTGAGCACTTGATAACAATACCCATCACTTTTATTTTTTTAAAATTTTACTACAATTTTTATTTTACTACATTTTTAAATTTAGTTGCTTTTTTCATCAAATCTATCAAACTTTAATTTTTGTGATATACATCAGTGTAAAAATATCCTAAAATGATATTTATTTCAATTTTTTACCAACAGATATTATATCGAGAACGATAGAAAGATATACCTTATGGAAACATTTTCCGAAGAACTTTATGTTATGCCAATATTTTGATTTATCCCAGATGTGTTACTTTGATTAGATTGAAACCTTATAAATCCGAATTCTAGTGAAATCAGATGGAATTTGAATTTCCAAGTCCCAACTGCCAAGGATTTAAAAATTAAAAAAAAAAAAACATGAGACCTATATTTAGTCATGGGCTCGGGATATAAAACTCTCACGTTGTATAATAAAGAAAAAACTAAATACACAACTTCGGCTGTATTAACATAAAAAATTTATTTTTATAATTTGAACTCATAGCCTAGCCTCTGTGAAAAAACCTAACTACTACCCTAAAATTCAGCCATCGAATTTAGCCCAACAAAGAAAGTCTAAATTCGTATATTACAAACCCATTAAGTCCAAAGATTAAAATCCAAATCTTAATTCAAAATTGCAGTCAGTTCATAAATGGCAGGCAAAACATGTACTTTAACCAGTTTGTTCACCACTGAAATAACTTACCCTTGTAATTTACTACTTCAAAAACCTCCATATCTGCTATCATGTATTCAGCGGGAATAGGACTTTCAAATCTTCATCATCTAACTCTAGTCGAAGAGGAATATTAATGGGGAAGACAGCTACAGAACAGAACAAAGAAAATCATAATAGATGACCGTACCATGACAGAATTGCGAAATTAACCCTCAAAAGGAGCAGCAAGCAGCAACAATAAGCAACAGCAGCTTGGAACTTGGATGTGGCAATAAATTAGTCAGGCGCTTCATAGAGCTCCCCATGTAACAGCAGCAGCTGCTGCTGCAGCTACAGTGACCCGAGAAAAGCAGCTCAAACTTTTACGCTGTCTTCAACTTGTCTATGATCGATGCTCATCTACTTCAAAAGAGTACGGAAATTATCAGTTGTTTCCAGCAATCCAGCTTCTGCAAAAGCATCCATCAGCCTATTGCAGAACAAGTTATCAAAAACAGCCGTGGTAGACTGCTTCCACTGATCTATAACTTCTTCTGCTGCTTTCATTTGGCCAAGAATTAGATATGAAGAAACAATGCAAACATAATTTCGATTTGCCATTTTTTGTTTAGTCATTCTCAACGATTTCCAAATTTGATCGATCTTATCTTTGTTTCCCAAGCCTGCGTGCAATATGATAAGGAGATCATAAGTTATTGATTTCCTCTGTGTATTCCCTGATTCATCTTGAACAAGGGAGCTGGAGCCCGAATTTTCCAGTTGGCCAATGGTTAAATAAATGCTGACTAGGTTTCTGTACCTAAGCCAATCTTCATTAAAACTCGGGTCACCAATCATCTCATCAAGAATTCTTTGAACCCCATCAATATTGAGTGTTGCAGCAAATGAACTTATCCAAAGATTATACGTAAAGAGATCGGGAGAAACCTTTTGGCGTTTCAACTCATTGACAACTGAAGAAACCTTCTCTACTTGCCCAACAGACATATACAACGTCATCATCTCATTGTAAATGATGGCATTGAAGGGTAAGCCTGAATCCTTCATCCTCTCATAGAACTTCTCTGCTTTATCAGTTAATTTTGCTCCCGCGTAAGAATGTAGAAGAGCTGTGTAGGTTTCATTTGTTTTCACAGAATGAGGAAGGCCTTCGAAATACCGTTCTGCGGTATCAATACCGAAAACTTTTGTCATTAAGTCAATGCGAACTGCATAGTCAGAGTCTGATAACTTGGACTCATCATGAGCAACAATCCACTCTGATATCTGAAATGCATCAAATCTGTTAGAACAACGGCATATTCCAATACTATGCTTTTAAAGCCTAGAGACAAATGGTTGAATCATACAAAGAGATTCCAGTACAAGAAGATGTAAGATCAATGATGGGGATAATCTACAGCTCACAGGCCATAGACTTTTCTAGCATGAAATGGCATTTGCGTTTGACACAGATAGCACACATCAGTAAAATATTGAAATGTTGATAAACTCATGGTTTAGTTTATCTAAATTCTAAATGGTAGTCAGTGACCCTTCTCAAAACCTAACAAATAAAAGACAGTTTCCATGGCTTACATCGCCCAAAATTCAAAGAAATTAAAAGTGAAGTAAATTATTCTCCCTCCATAAATTTACGCACAAAGGTCTCTAATAGAGCACCCAGAAAGCAAAGGACACATCAAAGGTTCAAGAAGTATGAAAAATGGAAGCCATCACGCCACCATCTTTCTCTGGTTAGCTGTACTGCTATGAGCAGCCATCAATACAATCACCGTCCACACCTGCATGAAACCATCATCACAATATCTTCTTCAACCAATGTTTTCCTATCTCACTTGTTTCACAATCTCTTCTTTCTGGCTTCAAGCGAGAAAAGTAGGCCACGCGTGCTAAAACGTTGTTTGCTCTTCCGAGGCTATGATTTCTTCTTCCTCCTTACCCACCTATTCCCATTCTGCCTTGTCTACTTTTTTGAAGACTCTGTCTTGGCACTATCTCCTACAAAAGATTTCAGCCAACTCCAAATCTCGCACATGGACAGTGGAGAGCTCCGAATTTTATTCTTTCAAATTTAAGTGGCACACAATGATTTAAAAGAAAGTGAGAGGGAGAGTTTTGGAATATCTAATTCACTAGACATATCCTAATTGTATCAGTTTGCTACACTCTTTTCATTGCAAGTCAGGAAAAGAAAATAAGGATGATACCAATTTTGATCTTAAATAAGGTTTCAAATATTTAGTTGGGTTAAGCACCTCTCAGACACCCGCCGGACAATATCACTCCAACAAGGCCGCCAGCCCGAACTAACAAATTTAGTACTTGAGCAGGGCAATGATATTTCCAATTTCGGTCAATTGCAATTTAATTGATAATTACTAGCATAATTTCATACGGCAAAAAACTACATAAACATAAATGAAAAGAAGAGAGGAAAAATGGACCTCCAGAGCGTGCTTGTAACGGTGTAATTTACGGAGCTCTCTGGAAATGTGACGAAGCTCAGACACAGCGATTTGATTGCCTTCATCGACCCATTTCTGAATGACGTTAGTGGCGCTTCTCTTCGGAAGTCTGAGTCGAAAAATTCTACTCTTCAAATCGTCGTTCCCCGATGAGCTCAGAGACTCTCCTAGGGTTTCCGATCTTAAAGCTTCAGAGCAGAGAGATTTGACAGAAAACGTATTGGTGCAGGGAAGGAGATAGAAAACGTTGCTGCTGCAACTGGTATTCCATCTGTCGATCAGCGAAATCAATGGGCGTTAGAGAGAGGGAGAGAAGGAGGGAGGGAAGGAGGAACAGAAAAGGAGGGCTTACCGCCTGATAGAGAAGAAGATTGAACGAGCCGCCATCGTCTGCTTTCTGTATTTTCTCCCTCGTGCAACAGCCTAGAGTAATATTGTGCAGTTCAAGCAGTTGCAGCTTCCCCATTGAGAATATTGAAGATGAACTCAATTTCTTCAATTTCGTCATCGTCGTTTACGATGTTAAATTTATAAATTTTGCACTCAAATAATCTTACCCTTATATTTACTCTCTCTCCCCCTCTCTCTCTCTCTAATACGAGCTACCAAGAAAAGTATTTTTTATTTAAGTAAATTATTTAATCTAACTTTATTTTTTTAAAAATCAAAGAAATTGGAAAGTAAAAGATTAGACTTATATTTATCGAGTTTAGTATATTTAAAATAACATCGATAAGAGATAAATTACAAAATCTATACTTCTTACCTTAATTTTAAGATATAATTTTATACTAAATTTTATTTTTTTAATTAATGATAAAAATATATTTATGCTTATATTTTATTTTTTATGATTTTCATTCTGAATTTGTTAATTATTATAATATTGATTGGTATACCAATAATAAAAATTGCTCAAAGAATTCGCTAATTACTAAGTTTCGGCAAGTAAATCAACATTTTTGACTACTAAGACGGCCTAATCGGAAAGCGAGAAGACGATCAACGCTTAGCGTTGGACCGCCTTGACGGCCAACTCTTCCTTCGCCGACGGTCAACGCAATATCGACCGCCGCGCCTATACATTGGGGCCCAAATGATGCCTTTCTACAGTAATGGGCCACCGTTTAGCCACCACTATTAAAAGCGCCAACCCCGATCCTCCAAGATATTCCACGATCTCAAAAGCGAATATCAACAAGACGGGCGCCTTCAAAGAAGAAAAGCGTCGGATCTTCTCACCTCACAAAAGAGATCTCCTAACTGATAATATACTGAGGAGGAAAGAAACCAACTTGAAAAGTTGTTGGCCGCCTCAGAAAGAAACAATCCTCCACAACTTGGCAACAGGCATCAACCTCCAAAAGGAAGGCTAGCAGCAGATCACGAGGACGATCACTCCTTCCAAAGAAGGAGGATTGCCATCTTTACCATAAAAAAGGCCCTGGGTTCACCATCCAGGGCATGCTCTCTTGGATGCTTTCTTCCAGACCTACCAAGGCTCTTGTTCCGGCTCTCATTGAGACTTTCAGCAACAGACACCTCTTGAGACATTGAATTGCGTATACTTTCTGGGACGATTGAGAGCTCACAGAAGCCTGCCTTCTCTGCCACCTTCGTTCTCCCAGAAAACCCTAAGGCAACAAGCGTGCCTTCACGGCCGTTTACTGCCTTCCCACCTTCCAGATTCAAGAAGACATCGCGTCTCTTTTACATCTCGATCAAACACTCAAACTCTCTCTCTCTATATTTTCAGTTTCTTCCTTTGAAGACTATATTACTGACTTGAGCGTCGGAGTGTTTTCGATGGGACAACTTCCCGCCGATAACACTGACCTCTTGTTCGTTTTAGTGGTGTGCAGGATTCGTATTCGGTGAACAGAACCGGTTCAAACCATCCAGAAGAATCCAAATTTGTTCGAAATCGGATCCAGGTACGCATCAAATATAAAATTTAATTTTTTTTAAAAGTAAAATTGGGTAATTTAATTAAACATATAACATTAGTTTTTCACTAATACAATATATTTTCCACTCATAGACTACAAGGTAACTATGGCAATAATTAAAAATTGGCCTCCACACAAATATACTCTAATACCAATTCAAATGATGAGTGCTTAAAAAATCAAAATAAATGGCTCTTACTTATATTGCTTGGTTGTGCATTAAAATCCCCGGGCCACTGGCTAGAATTTGCAGATGGGTAGAGAGCCAGTAGGGATGACCGACCGGCTGGTCGCTAGCCAGTGTTGGTGGATCCTGGACCGGTGCAAGCCGGGTGGTCAACTGGGACTGTGGCCAAGGGCAGGGCATTGCAAGATTGATGAGACTCAGTGATTATAATTCAAACTTATGCTTTAATAAAACTCATATTTTTCATAAAATTAGTTATTTTTATCTGTACATTACTAAATATTGTCATATAATATTTATTTTTAATTGTCATTTTTAAACCAAATAAAATAATAAGAACAAGACAGTAATAAATACTAGAAATGATTCTAATTTCCCACATTATTCCAAATCATAGCTAACAAGCAAGCAAGCCATACATACACATATCTAAATATGTCCATGCATGCGTTTCTAAAATTATTATTACATACTTCAGCTTATATCCTCACTCGATCAAGGCACGATTTCCCATCAAGGTGGTTGCCCTGATGAAGCTTCATGTAGTCCCTGTATTTCATGGGCATGTATAAAGCAGGGTGGCTTTCCTCATCTATGAGCCCGGCCGCAGGTCCCACCACAGTGTCCAGCGACGGTCCGTTGGCTATGGCCAGGGATATTCTTGTAGCCGTGCTGTTCACGACAGCTCGGTGCAGATTGCTCTTGTACCTACCGTTGCTGAATATCTACATAAAACAGAGATTTTGAGCCACTGTTCATTTACCTTGTCTTGAGCTAAAAATGCAGACACCAGCAACTTGAGGCATAAGGGAGTTAATTTGGTTGATATTAGTGAGTAGAAGATGAATCAAAAGAAATAGGAGTGTGACTTTGAGATCAACAGTCCAAACAACAGAAATAATCTATCTGTGATATGTTATTAAACTAAGTATACGTAAAATTAGACAAATAATACATTAACCGAAGCAGATTCAATGACTAGGCATTATGCCTCATGAACTTAAGTAATTCAACAATGATAGGGCTTAGATGAGGCCCTTTATTTAGTAAGGTCGTCGAATGGCAAAACTCAACTTGATTGCAGAAGGTATGCATTAGGAAGCGCCCTACTAGAAACACACAAACTCTTTGACTAGTAATGATACTTGGGTCCATTTTGTCTAGTTTTCATGAAAAGAGCTTTGGAGAGAAATATATTAACTTTTTTCATGAATTCTGTTCAAGTGATTTTAGAAGTCAAACTTTTTTTTTTCCCCAAAAGCACAGCTTATTATAAGTTTACTATAATATTAACAAAAATGATGATATGTCACCTTTTATGTGGATTCACTTAACCAAAAAAATCACTTAAGGAAAATAGCTCACTCAATAAGTTCCACATTATTTTTTTAGAAATGTAGCAAACTTGTAATAAAAGTAACATGCTTTTATTGAAATATGATACCAAAACGATGATAGAATTATCACTTGTGATGTGACACATATTTAGTAACTCATTGAAATGATTATATGCTACATCTTATGTAATTTTGTTATATTTTATTAAAGAAATTTATTTTTTAATAAACCCAATTTTTTATAACATTTCATGTAATTTCATTAAATGTTCTTTTCTGGATATGTTGTGACAATTTTCTAAATTCAAATTCAATGCAATTTTCTTAACTACTTCTATGATTTTTTCCCTCTTCAAAAATAGTCTTCTATAATTCTTCACAAAATTTCTATAACTCTCATAAAGAAAAGGGAGATAAGGGTGAAGAGGATAAATGGGGAGAAACCAGTTCCAAATTCCTAAAAAAGAGAATGTTAAGCATACATTCATATATCTTATAATATTAAATTCTGCATTTTGAATTATAAAATAATGACGTGATTCGACGATTCATAAAAAAGATTTTATCTTGTAAAGTTCCACGAGCAGTACAACAATGTACACCAATACCGACACCACAAAGGAGAAAGCACATTACCTCCATGCTATCAGCAATGTTGACAAGGAGTGAGTTGGGGATGGGATTGATTTTGATCCAACGCCCGTTGTGGTAAACTTCAAGGCCACTAAGCTCGTTTTGAATGACGAGTGTCAGCAAGCCAAGATCAGAGTGTGGCGGCATGCCCATAGCGAGCTCTGGCTGTGGACACGGAGGGTAAAGGTTGGCGACCAAGATCTGCAAACCAGAATCGAGATTCAAGGCCTTCTCTACGTAACTTTCTTCAAACCCCAGGCTCTTCGATATCCCTCCGAATAATCCCCGGGCTACTTGACTGATTCTTGCACAATACTCTGATGCTACTTCCCTAAGATAAAATCAAAGCCAAAGCTTGTTGATTATGTTCTAATTAAACAGTCCAATGCAGGAGACTTTATACATAGAGGATTGCAATAGAGTTGGAGATGCAATTATATCCGACATTACAGAAAGATTATTTCTATAATGATCTCTGACTTATAATGAAACAATCAAAGGAAAATTAAAGCAAAATACAATGATTTGTTTACCACAAACCATTTTTTTATGCTAGAGGATAAGTCTCTAAATATTGATCCCATCAAAATAAAGACAACTCGATGCATAAAGATCTCATTATATGTGGAGTTTGGAAAAGGATTTAGCCACTATTAGGTCTATTGTAAGTGGACTTACTTTGTATCATGCAAAATATTTCCACATTTGAACCTGTGGCTACCAAGTTACGCAACAACACTATTGTTGCACTAAAGCTCCCTTTTGAAAAGGATCCGTCTAAATCCAAACCTGGCTAGAACTTATCTCAAGAACTGATATAAGATAACATCCGTGTGTAATAGAAATACACAGAAGATCTAAAAGCAAGAGCTCTAATGGCCCAAAAATTCAGATTTTGATCTTACAGTGGTGCCCTGTCCCATCTAATCACTAGTAACAAGCAACAAAATTATATATAAAAATGGGAATGAATGATGCATGAGACAATAGAGATAATCAGTCATACTAACAGAGATAATAAGTTAGCGTCAGTCTCCACTACCTACCAAGAGTGAAACTATCGAATTCCAAGTATCAAAAAACCAGAAAACCTAAAATCTAAGTCCTTAGTTAGAAGTTTAATAACAGTTTTGTATTATAACATGTAGACTCGAGCAGATGTCCTTTTACATATGACGACCGATATGTACCTGAAACCGAAAGGTTTGTGGGGAAAGTGGAACTGGGGATGAACAGTAACCTTGAGAAAATCTCTCCAGAAATGAACTTTCTCCACGGATACATTGAAGCTCGTACCACACCTTATAGGATCGAGCACATCTTTCCCTAAGAATTCTCGCTTCTCCTCTGCCGTCAGATCAAAGAATCCTTTGCAACCATCTATCATCTCCTTCATTATGCCCTCTGGCACCCCATGGTTCACCACCTAGTACATTCTCTCTATCCAATTAACAATTTTCCCATTGGCATTATAATTGATCCAAAATACTATTAAATATCGGATCATAATGCAGACAATTGTGTTATGTGCCGTCGTTTTCGCAACGAATATGGTGGATATGAAAGTATTTGATTCAGAAATGAATAGTTTCTATCAATCATTATGTAGGAAACATATGCCAACGATGGGAATTGGCCTAAATGTATATAGAACCAATAAAGCATAAGATCCATGAATAAAGCATAAATGACGTGGATATAGTATGTTTATGTAGTCACATTCTATAAATTACAGATGTAAATTATATGATAGAATAACTGTACATATACGATTTTTTTTCGAACCCTAAGGTGCGCGCGCCCTTCTGCTGATATGGTAAGAACACACATACCATGAAGAAGCCCCAATGCTGGCATGCTTCTCCGAGGTTGTGAATCTCTTTGGAACGTTGATCAGGAGTTCCATGCATGAGGAGGGAGAAATCTACGACCGGAATTGAATCATGGATCACATGCTCACCGAGTGGGGGTGCCGTGGGAGCAGCGTAAGCATAGAGGAAGGGATGGAGGTGAGAGTAGCTGATTCAACTAGCTCTTTTACGCTGCTCACAACCGGCGGATGCGGCGGCGGTAGCCGGAGATCGGCCGCGGCCATATGGGCTTCGAAATGATGTTGATGTAGCTAGCTGTGTCAGTGTCTTGTACAAAGCTATAAAAAGCTGCTCCCTGATCCGTGAACGGGCCGATCTGGTAACTAGAAGGAAGGGAGGGAGATCGAGCAGAGGGATGAGGGGGATGAGAATCAGACAGAGCGTACGAGAGAGAGAGAGAGAGAGAGAGAGAGGGAGGGAGACGAGAGAGTGGGGATAAGAAACAATTAACGGACGAGAGAGTGGGGATAAGAGTGAGAGGGAGACGAGAGAATGGGGATAAGAAACAGACTGGCCCATATTTGTTTGGAAAAAATAAAATAAAAATAGAATTTTTATTTATTAAAAAAAAAATTTATTTAATTATAAATTTAATTGAGCATAAATATTTAATAAAAATTATTATTTTTATAAATATAAAAATAATAATTTTTATTAATTATATAGAAATTATTATTTTTACACATATAAAAATAACAATTCTTATAAATTATTATTATTTTGTCTTATTATTATTATTATTATATTTAACTATTATTATTGTTACTGTTGTTATTATTTTATTATTATTATTATTATGTTTATTATTATTATTATTAGATATTATTATTATAATTGTTAGATATTATTATTATGATTATAAATTTTGTTTTATTATTATTATTAAGTATTATTATTATATATTATTATTACATATTATTATTATTATTATTTTATTTTATTATTATTATTATTATTATTCCAATATTATTCTTCATACTATGCAACAAACCAAATAATAGAATATTAATTTTCACATTATTCTATTTCAATAACCAAATATGAGAATAACAATTTCAACTATATTTTCATCCTATTCTATTCCATGGAATAACTATTCTATTATCACATTATTCCATTCCAATAACCAAACGTACCGTAAGTAAATATTTTCATACCTTTGCCCAATACAGTAATGGGCTTTATACCGTAATTCTGATACGTGTGACCCAACAGGGCTATTAATAGACTATTAACAAACTTAACTGTTAACAAACTATACACATGTGAAGAATATTCAACTATCAACAAACTCAGTAGCAGGAAGGGAGGGGACTGAAATACAAACAATGCACGTGGGAAAATATTGCTAAATTGATGGCATCAGTTCAAGAGCTAAATATAGTCGCGGAACTTTGACGGTGGCTAGATAATCCAAGTGCTCCTTCGTATAGTTGTGGTTGGTTTCAGGAGGGTGTCCATGGAACCATGGAGGAGCCACGTAACATTGCCGGTTCCATAAAAAATAAAATTGTCCTCAAGGTGAAAGGTAGGAAAATCCTGTTGAAATTCAGTTATAGCCTCCAAGGTGGCTTCCTCGGAAGTTTGGGTCCGCCATTGCACCAAAATTTGAGAGATGGGTCGGTTATCTTAGCTAATCATGTTCCACGACTGAGGAACCAGCTTACAGGCATCATGAGTTGCGATTGCAAATGTTCTCATGGGAACCGTCTAACTTCTATTTGGACGTCTAGATTTGGACTCCTGAGATACAGGCAATCCTCTAACACATAGCCTATTTGGCCGCAATTGAAGCAGGCTCCACATTGATGAAAGCAAACTCGATGTATGTTCCTTCCACAAAACTTGTAGACTGATCCCAAACTGGGAACTTAGGAAAGAAGACTTTGCTTCATCTGACTTTTTTTTAGCTTATCTTCTAGAAAATAAACAAATCCATCCTTCAATTTTTGACATCAATATTCTAACTATTTTTGAAAATGCTTCTCTTAAAACTACTCATACTTAATCAATAGGGCCTAGTTCAACACTTCGTTATATGATAGAAATATGAATATTACTAATTATTTTCAGATTGAATCTTGAAGTCCCTACAGAAATTTCTAGGCTCTCGGGCCTCATCCGCAACCATATGGGGAGCAAATCAAGTTGGCTCCACGAATTGTGCATCGTAGTCAGCTACTAACCTGTTTCAAAAGATCTTTCACATTCTTCAACTTCTTTCTGAATAATATCTTTGGATGCTAGACCTCGTGCTTGTTGTCCATGAATTCTTCGATAAGGATTTGCGAAGACAATTATGATCATAGCGATGAGTGAAAATGGACAACCCAAGAGTCTCCATCTCGCTGCTATCATAGCTTCAAGTCCTCACACGATTAGTATCATCATTATTAATGAAATCAGACCAGCACTCCCCCACCTCATCAATCACAGGATCAGCAGACCTACGCTTCTTTATTTTTTCTTATGGCAGAGATTGTTTATTGTTAACTCCACAGCTTCCCCGCCCAAAGAAGGGGGAGGAAATCACCGTACCCACGGCCCAAGCACCAACCTCCTTCCATCTTTGTTTCCTACCTTTCAAAGTCAAAATTCGCATCACAAACTTCTAATGCAACTTAATTTCCTAAACAGTATAAGTCTAGGCCAAGAACAGATCCACCTACCCTATTAACTACTTCCTTTCTTGATGTGTCATCATTGCTTTATTCGGACACAATAACCATTCCTAACTTTTCTTAAGATAATTTCAGATAACTGTCCTATCTCAACTGGCTTGCTAAACTCAACTATTTTAATCTCATAGAAGGCCTCCCAGGGGATCTCCTCATCATCTCGGTCCAAGAGGTGGTGTTGGGAATCCCATCATTTAATAGTCTTGTCATCCAATCTGTATGTGGCGAGCCTCACATTGCCTTCCTCGAGACAATCCATAATCTCTTAACATTTTTTTTCATCTTCCGCAGCCAATTTTCTACTTCAATCAGATCAACTAAATCCCAAAACAAATTCACAATTTTTCCATTGAATCATTCCACCCATCATGCTACTCAGGCGATGCCTCATAACCAGATGATCAATCTCCCGATTCAAACCCAAACTTCTACAATATGACTTTTCTACTATCTGTCAGAAATAGTACTTATTATATCAAAACATTTAATCAATTTTTATATTCAAAATGACTCAAGTTACCTTTCATTATGACTTTTCTCTGATACCATACTATCACGTCCCAAAATTTAGCAGGTTCATTAAATTTTTAATCAAATTTTAAATATTATTCTCATAAAGTCCAAAATCTGGTTGTGACCAATCTCAAAAATAGGACCTAACAAAACCAAATCCGCATAGGACATTATCAGACAACTATTTAAAAAATATAAATATGACATACTCTAAAATATTATAAGGGAGGTATCCAACCAAAACAACAACTCATTTTCTTATTTATATACATATATCCAACGATCCTTATTACACCACCCAAATAATAAAGAAATGTAACCAATGCTATCGGAATCATAACAAATATTAAACCCACCGGATCACCAAAAATCACATCAGATCTCGTTCGGCTCTTCCAAGGAATCTTAGCCCTCCACAAATCAAAATGTACGGTACTATGTCGATTCTCGCCCAACTCATACCGCAAGTCCAAATCTTCTACTTTGAAGGTGAAAAAATAGAAAATTTGAACTCAAGGCTCAACAAGTATTATCATATATATGTATGTGCATAAACAATTATTAGAAGCAGGTAGAAATCAGAAATACAATTCAAGATATAAAATCCAAAGCCAGAGTAATCGCCTAATCTCATAGCATTGTACCGCTGAAATGTGCTCATAATGAGTCATGCTTTGATACCCCCTTGGCACATAACCTGAGACCAACGGCGTACCCACACATATGGAGACCAAATTCCCCAACTGTATATCATGCGGTTATGTCTTTGGCCTTGCACATTTCGACCATTTCATATCATTGGCTCTATTAATTCGACTAAATTTTAGGCCTTCAACTCTTGACCATTTTATATCATTGACTCTCTATCCAACTACATTTTAGATCTATAACTCTCAACCATTTCATATCATTGGTTTCATTAGCCTAGTTACATTTTAGGCCTGCAGCTTTTGAATATTTCATATTATTGGCTCTCAATCCGACTATATTTTAGGCCTACACCTGTCTCAACCATTTCATATCATTGACTCTATTAACCCGATTATATTTTTGGCCAACAGCTCTTGGCCATTTTATATCATTGGGTCTTGACCTAATCACATTTTAGACCTGTAGTTTTTAACCATTTCATATTATTGGCTTAATTAACCCGATTATATTTTATACATGCAACTCTTATCCATTTTATATCATTGGCTCATTTAATTAGGCTATATTTTACACATGTAATTCTCGACCATTTCATATCATTGGTTCTCAACCCGACTACATTTTAGATCTGTTGCTATCAACTATTTCATATCATTATTATTGGATCACATATTGATCCACCAAAGACTCGAACCGCCATGGTCCACACATATATCGACCTATGAGGGTCTCGATTCTCTTATCCCGATACACATATCAACCCACCAAGGTCTCGACTACCATAGTTTCACACGTACACTACCTCATTGGGTCTCAAACTCTGCCCATTTTTATACAAATAATTTACATAAAATACACATATAAAATATATCAGATACTAAAATAAGTCAGAGATAAGATTAGAGGATACTTGCCTTAACCTCGTGCTAAGCAGATTTGCCAAAATGATACTCCGAAGTACCCAAACCACATGATTCTTTCTTCGTCATCTCTCCTGTTGCATGCCTCACACGCCTCCGCCTCTTCTCCTGCCCACTGCCTCCTCTTCCCACGCCGCACCACCGATGCACAACTTTTCCTCTCCTTCCTCTTCTCTTCTTCTCTCTTTCCCTTCCTGCCACGGTATTTCTCTTCGTTGTGTGGTGCTTCCCTTTTACCCATGATGATTCTAACATGAACAACGATATCGATTAGAACAGTAGCAACCCGACGATGGAGATGGCAGCAATGGTGGTGCATGCATGCCGTCAATGACTCTCACTCTCAACTGTTTCTTGTTTACCCATTTTTTCTAATCCTGGTTATTCTCCTAAAATCGGTAAATACCAAATCGGCATCAATAGAGAAAATATAAGAATTTACTTATCTCGATTTTACCAATTTTCCCCGACAACGGCGGCGATATCTTTCATTGGCTTACGTGCTTCTCTCTTTCCTTCACCTGCTATATGAATTGGAGGATGGCCACTCAAGAGAGCTTTGTTAGCTTCCATCTTTGGCGCCAATTCTTCTGGCAACGGGGTCGATAACTCCTCTTGCCACCCTTCCTTCTCTCTCTCTCTTCCTTTCCTCTTTCTCCATTCCCTCCTTTTTTTTTCTTTTTCCTTCTTTTTCATCTTCTCCCAATGACTATGCCTCCCCAATTTAATAAGAATAAGAATAATAATAATAATAATAATAATACTAATAATATTAATATTAATAATATTATTATATTATATTATTTATATTTTTAATCAAATTTTACCCAAAATAAAATCTGATAAAAATTCGAGATATTACATCGAATACGCTTTCCGTGGGATTAGCGCTCAGTGCTCGCTTGAGTGGCGCTCGTACACAGTAGAGTTTAGCCGTGACGTCTCATGTACGCTCAAGCCCACCCTATTATAAATAGAGAGCTTGACTGAATTTCAATTATTTTCTATAGAGTTTTGAGAGATGAGAGAGAAGAAGAAGTGGAGAAGAGAGAGAAAGAGGAAGTTAGAGAAGCTTAATTTAAATAATTTCAAGAAAGATTTTTTATAATTTGGAGGTAAAATAAGTACATTTCAAGGTTTCTTTTCTTTCTTGCTTTTTTTTTTACTTCTCTAAGCGTTTCTTATTTGAAATGCTCATACTTGTTATAATTTCATAGTTAAGATATTTATATTTAATATATATGTAAATTTATCCTTATTTATTTATAAAAATACATAAAATTTATATCTAAATTCTGGTATGTCAAAGCATTAAGTTGATTTTTATAATTGTCTCTCATGCAAGTTTTAAATTTATAATATTATATTTTTTTCATGTTTGATTTTCATGTATAAAAGTTCAACATGTCAAATTTGTAGAAAATACACTCTATATGTTCTGAAAATTTATATATTTACCCTACATGTTTACTAATGAGATAAAATATTATAAATTTTATAATATTGTTGATTTTTTGCACTATTGCTAAATTTTTCTACACTATTGTGCTAAGAAAAGTTTATATATGACTCAAGTCCTTATTTTATAGTAATTATAATTAATTAAATTAATATAATTAAAATTAATGTTAAAGGGTGATAAAAATTGGGTCAAGAGTAAAAATTGGATCGATGACTGAACGCCTGAGGAAGGTCTAACAGGCACCTAAGCATAAAAAACCATGGGGTCAACGCCTGAGGCTCAAGGGCCACTCGAGCGGTCAGTAAAAGTCAAGCTCAGACCAGTTGCATGGTGCTCGAGTATGGTGCCCGATGCATGTCTGAGTGACGCTTGAATGACACTCTGTATATAAGGGACCCTCCGACTCATTTTTTGTCATTTGTGTAGATAGTTCAAGATAAGAGAAAAAAGCAAATGAGGATAAGAAAGAAATGAAGAGATAGGAAGCTATAGAAGTGCAAATTAATTTGATCCAAGTTAGATTTTTGTGAGAATTAAGTGAATGCAAGTGAATTTCAAACTTCTTCTTCTATTGTTGATGATCTTTTCAAATTTTTTGAGTATTTTCTTATTCAATTACTCATATATGACATGATTTCGAAGTGTAATGTTTATATTGAGCATATAAGTTAAATTCTCATCATTTTGTAGCATAATTGTATAAAACTTCATGCCTAAATTCAAGCATATATATACTAAACTTTGTAATATCTCTTCATATATGTTTTGAAATCTTAATTTAATGCTTTTGCATGCTTAATTTTATAAAAAGCCATCTTGTATGTTTGAAAACTACAATTTGTATGCTTTAAATTTCTAAAAAACTGTATAACTTCTCTGCATATTTAATAAACTACTATAGAAACTTATAAAGCTAATTTTTCGTATCTTTTGCTACAATTTCATACTGAATTAGCATACAAGATTTCATAATTCATCATAACTGAATTTTCTATAATGAATATAAATGTTTTAAGCTAAAAAATTACAAAATTATTTGAAAAAACTATATAATTATATCATGAAACATGTACATTTTTTCCAAGAGTGAGAAAACTATAAATTAAAAAGAAAAGTGTAGAGCATTTCTAAGAATAAATATTGGATTATGATTATGATTTAGTGGATAATATATTATGACAAACCTTAATATATTATAGTAACATATCGATATCTAAACTTATCATTTACGGGTGAGAAGTGGCATTCGATCCCATCTATAGAGTTATATGTATCCGGCCCACCTAGTGATCATGAATAGTAGTATACAACCTTTGGTCATGTAGAAATAAATATAATTTGAACTTTGATTATCCGCTCATTTAGTTAATAAGGCTTACTAGCCCTAATTTCTAATAAAAATCTGTTTTGAGTTTGATTTAATGACATGAATTAATTAAGAATATGATAAGATGAACCTTAAAATTCTGTATAAGTTGATTTATGTGATTGTTATGAAATTTCATAGCACATTATTAAAATCTGATACATTAATCTTTTCAATCTATTTCAAATGTAAAGATAAATGTTTTATTATTATATTATATGCCTTACTAAATTTTTGATTCATTACTACTATTTTACTAACCCCCTCAAAACAGGATTTTGATATTGTTTAATTTTTTTGGATAATAGTTAATATGTTTAATGTTGTAATTTTTGTTTTAGTTTTGGTTTCAAACAATAGTAATTGATGGTTATGTTATTTGGACAACAACTATACTTGTTAAGTTGAATGTTGGTTATTTCAACATTATTATTTGTGGTTAAGAATGTAAAAATGTAGGCTGGCTAGTGGTTGATAGCAGTTGATTAAATCTCAATTAATTAATTTATTGTGGTATTATCTCAATTAAATCTCGATTATTTCTGGATTTTCAATGTCAGATGATTAATTGTTGGATATCAGAATATGTTATGATTTATATTTTCATAGTTTGTGTACTTTGTTAATATATTGGACATGTATTACTATTTACGTAAGGTTTGACATCACAGTTTAGGTCGGTGTCGAAATCACATATTGATGTGGCACATATTTTGGGTTTTGTATACAATTTAATTTATTTAATTATCGTCGGTTAAGGTATTGACGTAAAATTTTTATCCGAATGTTATTAAATGGTTATTGATTAATTAATAATTGATTACAACATCGAAATTTGAAACGTGACAGTTCCACAAGTTTAAAAAAATCTTATAATTTAGTATTCTATATTTTAAAATTTATTATGTCTAAATTTTTGTAGAAAATTTAAGTATTGCATGTAAAAATTAATAAAATTTTGAAGAAAAACTCTATAATTATATTAAGAATTAAGAATATTTTCTCCAAAATGAAAAAAATATAAGATTATAAATTATTGTGTAGAGTTTTCATATGTATAAGTATTGGATCATTATAATAAATTCAGCAATAGTATATTATGGCATGTTTTAGTATATTATAGTTGTAATTAAAACTTGAACCTATCATCTATCGGAGAAAGTGACATTCGACCCTATCTACAGGGTTATATTTATGATAGTCTTCATGCGGGTTCTCAATAGTAGCGTACAGCCTTTAATTTTGTATAAACAAATATAAACCATATTTTGATTATCCGCTCATTTAATCGATGAGACCCTACTAGCCTTTATTTCCTAAGAAACTCATATTTGAGTATAAATTTTTAAATCATAATTTGAATAAGAATATGAAAGAAAAGTTTAAAAAGTTGTCCATAATTGTTATGGAAACCTATATAATTATATCTGAATTTGATTTATAATCCTTTTGATATATTTTAAATAAAAATTATATTTATTCAATTATAAAATTATATGCTTTATTGAATTTTCGATTCACTCTATTTCTATTTTTCTACTAACTCCCTTCAAATGAGAGATTTGGACACTTGTAGGATAATTAGGATTGAAGGAGTAACTGTTCAAAGAAATTAAAAGTAGAATTATGAAATGTTCGGTGTTATATCTTAGTTTTGGATAGTAATATAATATATGTACGTTATTTAGACAGCGATTTATAAATTATAAGATGAATGTTGGTTTATTCAGTCATCTGTGGATGTAGTTTACTCCAATTTTTATTTCAATTTAGATATAACTTGTTAGATAAAGTCCAACGTCAAGGTTTGGTAGGTGTCGGAGCCACATATGACGTAGAAATTCAAATCTTGTGTTTAACTTGTATTATTTTACTTTGATTGACCATTGTATTGACGTGAGATTCATATCCACACTTAATTGAATTTATAATTGGATAATGATTAATGACAATAATTATTAATTATGGAAATGGGTACTGGGACATGAAAGAGGCCAAGCCTAAAACTTTATGTCAAGTTTACCTAACTTGATTGACCATTTAATCAAGCGTCCAGATACTTTTCATTTTATGAGTTCCTTTTTAATTGTTGAATGGTTAAGACCATGATTTTATTGATTTAAAAATATGGTCAGAGTTTTCTTATAACAAAAACCATAGCTAAAATAGTATTTTCTATTCATGCATATCAAGTCCCCGAACCTATTAGAATCTTGCTTACATAGTGTATTAGCAAATAGGAGTTAGAGGTATTTCTAAAATGGCAAAATAAATGTATAATGTCTACTCCTCCTTAGGATGAGTTAATAAATGTGGACCCAGTAGATATTTTTCCAATTCTTGAAAAGTTTATTAGCACTCATTCATCCATTTTGTCATTATTTTCTTAATGCCATAAAGAATAGTAAATATTTTTTTTAGTTAGGTTTGTCATAAATTGGGATAAAATGGTAAGTTGTCCAATTAGCCTTTGGATCTACTTAATGGTTTGAGATGATTAATATTCATTATCACTTTAATCTTCTCCAAATTTACCTCTATCCCACATTGTGAATGTCATGTCCCCAATTCTAAAGTCTGATTAAATTATTTCTTAATTCAAAATTAACTTAAATTATATTTTAAACTTTAACTATTTAAAATTTAATTATTTATTTCATAGACTAAAATTTAAAATAATATTGAAATGTGAACCTAAAAATCAAATACTAATAGACAACTCAAAATAAAATAATGATCAAAATCAAAGAATCCAAATATCACATTCAAAAATCACTTGAAACTCTGACAATTATAATATCTCGAGTCATTTATGAAGAAAAGTATCAATACTAAATTAAAGTAACAAAAAATCATGATTCAACTATACTGCAAAATGAAATCAAAATCAAACTTAAATACCAACATCACATCTTATAACTACCTGAAATTATAATACATAAAAACTGTAACAAAGGTAACAAAATAAAAACTATTGTTTTTTCTCTATTCAACAATACATAAAATTAAAATCCAACATCCTAATCTTGCTCTCAAACAGTTATCCTTCCATCCAATTAAGAACAAATAAGAATTGTGCATCCTATTATAAAATGTTAGTAAAATAAAAGTAAAAGAAAGCTAATTGTTCAACAATAAATATAAATTTTTATAAGTAAACATATATATATCTAAAGACATGTTGGAATATTAATTGAAATACCCTGAAAAATGCTACAATATTTTGTAAACCTATCAAGTATAATACAAAATAAATAATTAATTTTAAAAAACTATAAAATAATTTAAAATATGTTCAAATAATGTAAAAATATAGGGGGTTAAGTATTAGTGATGGCCTCACCAACAAAAGCAAATATAGAAACTCAGGTGTCACATTCTCGTCACTGATTTTTTTAATTAATTTTCTTAATTAATATAAATTATATATTTTTTTCATTCATTTCTAAAAAAATTTATTATTTATTCTACTAATAAAATCAAACCTCAAATAGAAAATGGATGCAAATCAACAATCAAAAGTCAATAAGTAATCCAAAATAAAGTAAGCAAATAAATCATAGGACCCAAAGTGCTACATATGAGAGTAGCTCCAAATACCAGTGATACCATAATCTCAAAATATACAAAAGTAAATACATCCATAATAAAATCAAAGTAAATAAAAAAAATTATGTCTTAGACTTGCTACTGGACAAACCAAATTCCAACTATATCACCAACAAAAAAGATATTCGAAACTTTTATATAACACAGAACTATTAACTAAAATAAAATAAACATTCTAAAGTTATTATTTTGAGACAAAATATGTCATCTAAATTTTTAATTCCTAATTCTATCTTTTCAAACAACATTTTCGTCAATTTTCTCTACC
Organism: Nepenthes gracilis; assembly: GCA_033239525.1. Taxonomy (NCBI): domain Eukaryota; kingdom Viridiplantae; phylum Streptophyta; class Magnoliopsida; order Caryophyllales; family Nepenthaceae; genus Nepenthes; species Nepenthes gracilis. Next base: position 12,760,642 of record BSYO01000016.1, on the reverse strand, counting down.
TGCAAGTATCCCCGTGTCCTCTAATTTGAAAGCTTAGTAAAATTTGAAATAGAAGCAAAACTAATTACTCAATAAGCTATATAAATTTTTATAATAAAATACATAATTTATATCAAAACATGCTAAAAAGGATATGATTAATATTTAGATGCAAGGTCATGTAATTTTAATAACATTCATACATAAATTTTAAACTGATAATCTAATTTCTTACTTGAACAATACATTGTTAAAAACATGCTCAATCATGTAAATTTTTATTGACCAAATATTAGTAGGACCTCACTAATAAATGAGTAAATAATTAAAACGTAAATTATACATATTTTTATACAATCAAAGGCATTTCACAACTATTTAAGATCGGTAAGAGGGCTATCATACGCATAAATCTGTAAACAGGATCGAACGTTGTTTTTAACTAATGGATAATATATTCAAATTTCGTTTACGATTATAATATATTGAGACATATCATAATATATTACTGTTAATTTTTACAATAGACTATACATAAACAAATGAAAAACTTTACACAAATATAAATAATTTTTTATATTTATTATATCGAGAAAATATCCCAGTCTTTTTTATAAATTATAAAATTTTTTTATAATTCTTCAAATACTTGTTATGTAGTTAAAAAATATATAAAAATTATATTATAAAATTTTTAAACATGTAAAACTATTCACAATAAGAATTATAGAAAAATCAATAAAATTCTGTAATTACAGCATTTACTTCGGATTGTCAAGCATGTGGGGATAATTTATAACAAATTCAATATATGCAAAGTATATATTTAAAGATTTAATAGAAGTTAGAACATTATATATAGAAATCAAAGCATGCAAAAGTATTCATATAAACTTTTAGAATATATATGAGTATAAATGTAGATAATTAGTTTGATAATACAATATATATAAATTAAGGATATAAACTTCGAAAAAATGGGGATGAAATTCATCCATATGAAGTATAACCACTTTACATACGAAATTATAATATGTATAGATATTTAAGATAATAAATATTGGTAGAGATTAAAAAGAATACTAATAAGAGAAAGTGGTTTGAGATAGATTTGCCTTAATTTTATCCAAAGATTGTTTGATTTTTTTTTTTTTTTAATTTCACCTTCTCCTGCTTTATTCTTTTATTTTCTATCTTCTCATTGAGTCTATCTCTATTCTCTCTCAAAGGCTAGCTCAAAATGGCTTAAATTTGACTAAAAAATACATTTTTATAGTAAATTTGCACATTATATGCAGGTCAGGTGTGGATTATGTGTAACCACTCACGTGTGCCAATTAAACGTATCAGGTATCAAGACAGAAATCATACTACGCAAAAATGTCACTTGGGCTGGTATTAGGCACTAGTGATCTACTAAAAATGTGCATGAGTATCTTTTGGACTCACTTACTAAAATTATGCTCGAGCACCCAGATGTGTCCTACATACGTGACCATTTTATCCAAAATACATATGTGCACATGTTAGGAGCTGGTTAAATATCACTCAATCCAATGTGATTCAATTAGAATGTTGACTTTGATTTAATTTTTTATTTGATCTCAAAACTTTTTCTTATATTAATTTAATTAATTATAATGAATATTATAAATTAAAATCGGTACATTACATTGGGTTATGATTATTTTCATACAATTAAAGGTCATACGTTACTATTCAGAATAAGTAGATGAGTTATCTATATATTGCCCTATAGATAAGGTTGAACAATACTTTTTTGACCTACAGATAATAGGTACGGCTATCAATTAAATAATAATATATTAGAATCATTCGAATATATTTTATTAATTCTCTATAGTAGTCCGTATATAATCAAATTAAAAACTCTACTCAAATATGAATATATTCTTAAGTTGTTTCATATTGAAGAAAATATACTTACCTTTAAATTTATGTGAATTTTTTTAATTTATTTTTGAAATAAATAATATATAGTGAAATCAGATTCATATAAGGATTTTAGCTCGTATTTTACAAATGTATGGAACAAGTTTATGTAATTTTGTAAACATATAGGTTTATTGTTGTAGAAATTCAACATAATTAATATAATTTCATCAATTCTTTTTAATTTTATGACATGTAAGACATTTACGTTTAAGAATTCAGGAATTAAATATAATTTATGTAATTTTCTCAATTATAAAAATATACTTGCACAATTATATGGTGATTCAAAACCAATACAAACATATAATTTAATATAGAAGATATGCAAGAATAATATTACAAAAATTTAACACTTAAAACATATTATGTATAGATTCAAGATATATATTCCATAAAACTTTTATAAAATAAAAATAGGAACACATACATAAAAGGCAATAACATTTTATGTATAAAAATAATACATACATAAATATTTAAAACAATAAATACTCAAAGTGGTAAAAAAAAGATGTAATATCCTAAGTATTTTTTTAAATAATTATTCTTAATTACTTTTAGGTTTAAAATCTTATAGCTGGACTAATATCTAGGTATAATAAGTTTAGAATATTTAGGTCAATAAAGTTTGAGTTTAGCTTAATTAGTAAATTAAGTTATTAAGTGAATTTGTATAAATTTAAATTAGTGGACATTAGATATTGGGCCTAATAAATTGGATGGGTTGATAGATTGGGCCTGGATACTTGAACCATTAATTAAAATTTAGATTAAATAGTAAATTAATTTAATTAAGAAAATATTTATCTGTTAGACTATAGTGCATCATGATTCGTTGACGAAAAATATAAAATAAATAAATAAATAAAATATTAGAAATTTATGTCAAAGCTTTAAATATTATGATAAAGATAGTTAGATAATTAACTAAATAATCAATTTATATTTCTAAGAAAAGATAAATAAATATACATAAATATATATATTAAAAAATATAATAATAATAATAATAATCATCATCGTCAATGAACGGAGGAAAAGAAAGAAAAGGAAGGGAAAGCAAGAGAGAAAGAAAAGAGAAGAAAGGGGAAAGGAGAAGAGAGAGGGGGAGAACGGCACAATTTCAGCAACGGGCTCCTTCTTATTTAAGGTGGCAATAGTGTTAGGGAGAGGGGAACGAACCAAAAGACTGCTATACCGATTGCCGCCATCGACGCCGAAGAGTAAAGAGGAAATTGAGGCAAGTAAAACTTTCACTTTGCAAATAAATCCCTCCCTTTAGTATTGTTAATGTTAACTCTCTAATTTCATGCATGGATTGGTGGGAAAATGGCAAAACTGAGGGTCACCAATTCGAGAACCCGGGTATAAAGCCATGGCTCGTTGAGGGCACGATCGGTACCTTGGGCTTAATGGGAAATTGGGGTTCTTGTAAATTGTCCAATGAAGCTATAAATTGTTGGTTTTACATTTCATAGTCTCGGATTTAATGGATTTGGCACAGTTGTTGGAAAACAGAGCATGGCGCTCTATTTTCTGTTTTCCAGCCGGGCTTAGTGACCGGCAGTGGCAAGGATAATTGGACCCCAATATTTTTGCAAATAAATCCCTCCCTTTTTATTCTTAGATGTTGATTATATGCCTTCATGTGGTGATTTTGTTCTAACCGTTCCAAATCGGTCGTAAAACGAGGGATTGGGGAAAACAGGGCCACGGTCGTCGAATTGCGGATTGCTGGGGTTCTGGGTAAGCAAGCTATGAATCAATTAAATTATTGTAATGTTGCTCCCTTGCGCAATCAATCTTCTCTTCTCTCGTGGGATGTTATTCTTTAGAAATTGTGGGTGTTGAGGCTTCAATTCGGGAAAAGGAGAAAGTCGACAGAATAGGGTCTTGCAAAAAGGGGAGTATGTGCGTGTGCTCGCGTAGGTGGTGGTGCCGTGCAGTGGGTGTAGTGCGCCGGGTTGTGAGAAGGCGGTGAGGAGGTAGTGCTGTTGCTGTCGCTGGTGATGAGCGGGCAATGAGGAGGTGATGCAACTGCCGTGCGCCGCAGCTTGTGAATGTATATGTACATGGCTGTATGAGTGGATATGGTATTAATAGTGTGTATATATATATAGTGAATGTGGGTGTATTTGGGCTGTGTAAGTGGCAGGGTATGTGTTGGGGTGTGTGTGTGTATGTATATGGGGATGGCATAAATATATGTATATTGATATATATTCATGGTAGGAATGTTTATATGAGATTATGCATGTATGTCGGTATGCTTAAAATACTAATAGTCAGTTGCATGATTATTCTTATATCTAATTGATAAAATCCAGTAAAATTATTCTTTGTGTTAACTTTGGTGCATGCATATTTTATTGGTACTCTAAGGATAAGTAAAGAAGAGTGTACGAAGACTCTACGGTATTCGGACGAATTGGAGTTCGTAGGATCTTAGAGTAGTCTATACTTTTTCAATACCAATTCTATTTCAGAGGTTGAGGTCGTTGATATTGAAGAGTAATACTTATAACCTAGTGACCATCGTAGAGGATGATATCAAGAATATCATTTGACGATGGGTATCACGGATAGTATGGTATGCGACGGGTATAGCCTCGGGGAGGACTGTAGGGGTAGTTGATACCATAGATAACCTCATTATACTTACACAACCATTTGTGGCGTAAATAGGTGGCCTTTAGTTTATTATTATAGAATAAGGTTTAGGAAGATTCTTATTATCTCGTACAGTCGTGACCTCAAATTGGGCAAATAATCAAATTCTTAGTATCTTGTATAATTAGTCGAGGTCATTGATATTGCTAATGGATACTTATAACCATGTGATCATCATAGAAGATGATATCTCGGATATTATTTGGCGATGGGTATCACGGGTGGTATCAGTATGGTACGGGTATAATCTTTAGGAGGACTGTAGGGATAGTTGTATATTATGGATAATCTCATTATACTTACATATTCGTTGGGGGCATAAATATGTAGCTTTTGGTTCACTATAGTAGAATAAGGTCCAAGGAGATTTTGATCATTCATGCGATTATGACCTCGTATTAAGCCGATGATCCGATTTAGTGAAATCCATATTGCCTTCTAGATATCCAATTGTTTATATGGCTTTGGGGTCATGGACCCGGTATGTTATTGAATCTCGGATATCGGTTGATATATAACCTGCTATTATTAATTTTATTCATTATTTAATCGTCTAGAAATCTTAATTGTACTCCTCTATTGTTAATTATTTTTACTTATTTGGTATTTGGCTCACTCTTATATTTTATTAATTTCAGAGTAGACAGGTTGACATTAGGATAAAAGAGATCGTGTATATAGACTCCAAGCAAAGATAATCTCAGAGATTGAGACTTCCAGGATAGAGACCTAATTTTTTTTTTATTGTTAACTCAATTATTGTTTGACTTTTATTAGATTCTCTTTATGATGATTGATATTTTGGACATCAATGTCATTTATTGAAATTATTTATTACTATTATGAATATTTATTTAATGATATATTTATGATTACTATTAATGGTGTTTTAGATGATAGTGATGTGATTGTATTAGGTTCATTTAAGTTTGATGACGTGTAATTGATATTCGGATGATCCGAGACTTTCACTTGGATGATCGGGATCGGGTTTGAGGACTCAAGTTCATGTCGTCACAAAATATCAATAATAAAGAAAAATAGTTTGAATATACTTACCTTATACTTGAATTTACCAAAAATTTCTTAAATTTCATGTAGTCTTTCTCTCCTCCTACCTTCTCTCTGTCTCCTTTTCTCTCTTCTTGTTTTTTCTTTCTCTTTCTTCTCTCAAGAATACTACAAAAATGACTAAAAATCGACCAAGAAAAATTTATGTAGAATGCTGGCACATGTGTATCAATCAGGTGTGCATTAGACACTAAGACATAATTTGCATGGCATATGAGCGTATAACAAGAGCGTGTCATGTATTAATATTTTATCCAAAATATATACGTGTTGATCGAGCGTATGTTAAGCATGACCAATTTAGCTAAAATACACACAACCGCCCTATGGGTATCCCTTAGTCGTGACCTTACATAAAAAATATGTATATGCATCGGTTAGATGCTAGTCAAGTATCACTCAATCTAACTTATTATGGTCAGAAAATTAATTTAACAAAAAAAATTATTAATCATAATAATTTCTCAATTTAATTAAATTAATTATCATTAAAAAGATAGTTTGGGATCCATACGTTATAGTGAAATAATAAAACCCAAAAATTATTCAGAAATAATCCCAAAGATACATTTGATCGGTTTTAATTTCATTTGGTATGCACTGAGTACCTCAAATGTGTTGGCAGAGCATTGATATAGTTGTCTGCAAATACACTATTGACAAGCATGTTATCAACACATACCTCTCTATTTTTCCAACCTATTATTTGAATATTTTGTTTACCAATCTTTGATAAAGTCTACCAGTATTCTTCGAGCTGAATGGCATCACTTTATAACGATGAGTTTTTTGATTGATCATAAATAATGTCATCTTCTCATCTTATGGATTCATCTGGAACTGTCTGTATTTAGAATAAACGTCCGTAAAATTTAACAGTTGGTGTCCAAATATTGAATTTATTAATTGAACAATTCTCAAAAGTGAAGACTATCTCGCAGACATCCTTTATTCACATCTATGAAATCGACATAAATCCTTAATTTTATATTACTATTTTTTATAAGAAGATATTAGATAACTAGTCCAGATAATTAACATTTCTAATAAATCCAACTTTGGTTAATTTATTTACCTTTTCTTAGATTGTTATAAATTTTTCTGCAGAGTTGTTTCACTTTTTTTTATCTAATAGGTCTACTTCCAAAAATAAGGTTTAACTTGTGAATTATCATTTTTATTAGAATAGCTGGCATGTCTATTGGAGTCCAAGCAAAAATGTCTACATTGTTTCACGAAATTTTAATTAACTTTTATTTTAGATCTTGATCTAATGAAGAACCAATATGAGCATATCTATCTGAGTCTGTTGGATTCTAAGAAATTTGGAAAGGTGACTCTCTAGGTTGAATCTGTTGAAGATAAGTCCTATCCTGAAAGTCAAATTTCTCTACTGATTATGGAAGAGTTAGGCCATTAATTTGTATTAAATTGTAACTCCATCCAATGACTCGATCCCTCTAACTTCTCTACTTTCACATCTAGTTTGAATCTTTATTTTAAGATGCGGGATTAAATTAACTACTTTGAATATTATTAAACATGTTCTACTCAATGTAGTATTATAAATCAAGGGAAGATCAACCGTTAAAAAAACAAACCGGTGAGAAGCTCTTTTTAGATATTTTTTGTTATAACCTCTAGATGCATGGTTTAAATTGCTTAGACATTTTCGTTATCAATTCTACATAGAGGTCCATCTGATAGTTCAAGTTTTAAGCCATAATTTAATAAATTTATTGAAGTAAAAAATATTTTTTAAGCTTTTATTATCAACAAAAATTTATTTAAATTGGTAGTCTTAGATCCATTAGAAAAGAAAGTAGATATAATAAGATGATCAGAATATAGAGACATTCTGTATATCATATTATTGTTTTTAAAACTAATGACACATATTTCTACCTCTAACTTCTGTCTCTTACTTGTGGAAGTTGTCTCCAGATGATCCGGAGCTTCTAAACTTGCAAGTCTGGTTGAAATCATGTTAATTACTCTTGCCACCACTTGGTTTTGTGGTTGCTCTGTCGGCTCTTCATCATCTTTATTTTTAATTGGGGCGGACCTAAAATTATGTAGATACTTCTTAAGATATTCTTTTTGTATTAGGGATTCAAATTCCTTTTAAAACGTCAAACAAGTTTCAGTGTTATGACCCAAATATTGATGGCAAAGTCAATATTTTGATTAGTCCCCTCCCTTCGTATTTTTAATCAGTTTGGATTATTTTAGAAATTTTTTATTTTGAATTTGTATTAGAATGTCTATTTCGGTATCATTGAGTGGCATAAAATTTAGCAGCTTATATTCTTTTTGAACACTTAACTCGATTCTTTGTTGCGCCTAATAATCCTGATTAGATGAATTGCCACCGTTTCTCTTCTTTCTCCCTCCGTTTGATCCTAGATGATACTCATAATTGAAGTGTTGCACTAGTCGGTTGGCTTCATTGGCTTCTTTTATAGCAACAGAAGCCCGAGTGAGAGCATTTGTATCTAATAATATCTTGGGATCCAATTGAATTAAAAATTTAGAAAAAATGCCTTATTAAATAATAACAATGAAGACATCTAGATTAGCATTATCGATAAGTTTTGATATGCCTCTAACTTTGATATTAAATCCACCTAGAAAATGCTTGAGGCTCTCCTTGAGAGCCAGTTGAATCTTGATAAAGCACCAGAGTTAATTTTCTTCCCTCTGGCTAGAGGTAAAGTGAGATAAAAATTGGTCAACTAGTTCTTAAAAATTTTGAATTAAATTTGGTCTTAACTTGTAAAAACAAATTCTTACATCTCCATTTGAAAATAAAGAAAATAGAGGCAAAATGCATTACCTCCAAATTTTAGAAGTCGAGTGATGTTCAGAAGTGATATAGAATATCTATTGGATCAATACTTCTATCATATGACTTCAGTAATCATAGTTTAAATTTATGAGGGGGTTGTGCCTCTAAATTTTTTTTATTTTCTTTTTGGACAATTGCTTTTTCATTTCAGTTGTGTAGGCAATTTTATTAATATTGAGAAATGTCATCAACTCTAAATAATTTATAGATACGTTTGACACTTACGTAGATGGAGAGGATTTTTGGCATACTACTACATTATCCTTTTTATTAGACTGAATGACATCCAGAGTATCAAGTGTACCAAGGATTTAATCGCTCGAGGCTATGTTCCGTGGTCCCAAAATTTAAATGTCCTTTGTTTTATGAACGAACAATCCAAACATTTGTCTTAAGAGCAATTGAAGTCTTAAGTTAAGAATTGCTCCCTCTTGAGACAATTTTTTTTTTTTCCCTTTTGACCTATTTCTTACGGTTGAGGCTTACGGTCAGAGAACTTTAGTCCTTTGGGTCTAGTCCTAAATTTTGTCCCATAAGGACTTTTGCATCTTCAATAAACCTTGAATTGGTATTGCCAAAATCAATCAATGAGTGAGCACTCATATGACTATCTTCTCCGGATAGGATGCCATGAGAAGGAAACTCATTAGGTGGTTGGCTTGATTATTTGTATACTATTATGTTCACCATCTTTTTAAATTTGTCAAAGAAAGAAGAGATTTTTAGGTCAAATGTGATCTAAGTAAGATAGGAATACACAGTTTTATTACATTTTTACTAATGGCGTCAATGATACATATATTAAAATTGGACAGTTGTTCGAATGAAGTGAAGTCGAATTATGAAATTTTTTTATCCAAATTATGCATATCACAACATCAAGTAAGAGAATAAATGATACAGAACTCATTTTTTAATATATCTTATGATAATTATGTCAGAAGTTTTTTCTAAAAAATCAAACAGCAATAAGAAAAATGAGTGTGTAAGATAGTGAAAAGTGGAGAATTTGACTCCGTAGTTTGCAAATGTTCAAATAACGAAAGGGTTAAAACTCTATACTTGTTTTTCAGCTTCTCCCCTCCCCTTAGTTGGTGTATTTATAATCATATTGTTAGTAAGTAACAATTTTTTAAATATGAATAATTGGTCACAATTCAAATAGTTATTCACGAAATGTTTAACTACTTGCTTAACTATTCTGTTAAGATAACCATTTAATTCATTTAATCGTTTGATAGGATTAACTTTTCAATTTAATTTATCATTCAACCATTCAAATATTCATTTTTTAATATATTTTAGCTACTCCGTCATTCGATCGCTTAAAAGTTCGATTAGATTTTTATCTGACCTAGCTTGATTTTTATTATTCGAATTTGGGTTTAACAATTCAAATAATTTATATATTTTTATAAATTTATTATTTATAAACTTATTATTTAATCAATATTTTAGAAACTATATTCAATAAATCTTATTAGGGCATATGATTGAGATTACGTGAGCCCTACGTGACTACTAGCTGCCGAATGCTAGTGGTCCGTTGGCAGGGTGCAGTAGTAGTGAGCCACGGGCAATCTTTCTGCGCCTTTCACTTGACTCTCTGGATAAGAAGACAGGGGGCCACCATTGCATAGGGCACGTGGTCCGTCGCCAGGGCATTTTCATAGGGCACGTGGTCCGTTGGCAGGGCACTATCATTGTTAATTTGTCGGGCAAGCTTTGCACTCCATTTTCTTGATCTTCTGTGTAATAACAATTTGATAAATTTTTTTAAATTTTTTTGAAAAAATTTAAAAATTAAAAAATTATTTATTAATTTATATAATAAAAATATATTAAATAATAGATCACATTTATAAAAATAAAAAATAAAAACATCCAACAAGAAAAGCACGTGGCAAAGATTTAACAATTTTTTTCTAAAAAATATATTATTATTATTTTTACTTCTCCATAATCATATTTTCTATTTGTATTTTTGTTGCCCTTAAACTTTTATTTTTATATCAATTTAATTTTATATAAAAATTTATTTATATAAAATATAAAATTAAATTTTAGGTTGATTGGTGCTCTAATAATGATCCGTAAATAAGTAAAATATTTATGGGGATCTTAGAAGAGAATTCAAATATCATAAATTTATATTTTTTAAAAAATAAAAAAAATGAATCATAAAAAAAGATGGCGCCCTTCATAAAAAATTTGTATTATTTTTTGTATTATTTCTTTTAAATTGGGAGTATTTAATATTTAAATATAATAAAAAAGAATCATAAAAAAAGCTATTAATATTTTTTAACTTTTTTTAAATATAAAATATAAATCTTCAAATCTTTCAAATTTGAGAATTATTGTACGTCTATCATGAAATGAACACGCAACAAATGGGGACACAATTGGAACGGATTGAGGGGCGTCCTTCTCCCCGGAGAAGGGGCGACCGCCTTTTCTTAATTTGACCGGATGAAAAATCGACTATGTGTTTTGGATGATTAAATTTAAAATCTAACGGTTCACGTTATATTTTCCATTCAAAATGTGTGAACCGTCGGATTTTACATCCGACGGTTCAGATGAGGAGAATGACGGTCCCTTCCCCGAACGCCTATGAATTTGAATGATGGCGCGTGTGATTAATATTTAAGTTTATGGGATAAATAAGCTCATTTTTTTCTTTTTATAAAAATAATTATTTTCACATTTATTGATAAATATTATCATATAATATCTATTCGCGGCTATCATTTTTTAACCAAATGAAGTAACTTGAACAAGATGGCGGCTCTATAAAGCTCTGTACAGGAGTGATGCAACTGTGTCCACGAGTTTTGAAAGTCCGTCTTCTAGTTCTGTTTCTATGGCTGCAGCGGCGCCCGATCTCCGGCTAGGGACGGCGCATCCGCCGGCTATGAGCTGGATAAAGGAGCTAGCTGAATCAGCTACTCTCACCTCCATTCCTCCCTCTTATGCGTACTCTGCTCCCGCAGCACCCTCACTCAGGGAGCATGTGATCCATGATTCAATTCCTGTCGTAGATTTCTCCCTCCTCATGTGTGGAACTCCTGACCAACGTTCCAAAGAGATTCACGATCTCGGAAAAGCATGCCGGAATTGGGGCTTCTTTATGGTATGTGTGTTCGTACCATATGAGCAGTAGGGTACCTGCACCTTCGAGTATGAAAAAATCGTGTATATACTGTTAACCTGTGTCGTATATATTTGCTATTTTAGTAATTTAAATCCGTAATTTCTAGATTATAATGACATAAACATACTATATCCACGTTGTATATGCTTTATTCATGGTTCTTGTGTTTTATTGGTTCTATATACATGTTAGCGCAACGCCCATCTTTATCATATGTTTCATACATGATGATTGATTCGTTTCTGTATCAACTCGTTTCAAATCCACCAAATTAGTAGCGAAAAAGAGTACGCATAGCACAATTGTCAACATTACAATTTGATATTTAATGGATTAATTGTTAATTGGATGGAAAAAAATTGTTAATTGGATGGAGAGACTGTACTAGGTGGTGAACCATGGGGTGCCAGAGGACATGATGAAGGAGATGATGGATGGTTGCAAAGGATTCTTTGATCTGACGGCAGAGGAGAAGCGAGAATTCTCAGGGAAAAATGTACTCGATCCTATAAGGTGTGGTACGAGCTTCAATGCATCAGTGGAGAAAGTTCATTGCTGGAGAGATTTTCTCAAGGTTTTTGTTCATCCCCAGTTCCACTTTCCCCACAAGCCTTCCGGTTTCAGGTACATATCGATTGGCATATTTGAAAGGGCATCTGCACAAGACTATGTGCTACAAGTATAAAACCATTCTTAAACTTTTAACTAACTACGTAAGATTTTAGATTTGTTGGTTCTTCGATGCTTCTAATTTGATGATTTTTCCCTTGACAGGCAGTGGAGACTGAGTCTAACTTATTATCTCTATAGTCTCTTGCGTCATCCTTTCCCATTTTTATATATCATTATGTTACTTGTTACTAGTGATTATGTGGGAGAAGGGACAATTAGTTTGAATTCTCATATAAATTTATCATAAGAGTATTTCTCAATTGTAGTTGGATCAAGTTTCGGAGAATTGAGGTTGAGTTTTTGGGTCATGTTTAATTTTGCCTCTTCAAGACGAGGCAATATGGATTTAAGTCATTTCAGATCTTAAGTTTGATCAATTTGATTTGGGGATCTTCATAGTATTGAATCATCCGGTGTCAAGACCTTTCCAATGCAAATTACCTTAGCTTTAAAGTAAGTTTTCGTTCTTACTACTTCGAGTCAGGTCAACCATCCGGGCTTGAATTTGATTGAATTTTTCCAAATGGAAGTCTTGATATAATAATAGAGTTGTCTCAAGTCGTGGAAATGACATTTTGTATAATGTAAGGTAAGATATGGTACAATTGACCTAGGAGTGATATGGCCCTTCTTTGGATCTCGTGCTTAGCAGGATTTTTGTGTATAGGGCTGCCTTTTTTCTTTGATGGGATCAAATTTTGCCTTCTTATCCTGGTAGATAAAAAATGTTGGTTCATGGTAGACAAATCTAGTATTTACATTTCTTTTCCATTGATTGCTTTTGCAAAATGGTGAGTGTTCAATTATAACCCAGAGGTCATTACAGAAATGCCCTCTCCACAATATGGGGATACCATTGTATAAATATAACTCTATTCAAATCTTATAAGGCGTCAAGTTTCATAAATTCAGATTTTTTTTTTTTTTTTTTTGAAGCAGTAGTTGTATGCATAATTGGAACATAATTTGCAAGCTTTGGTTTTGATTTTCTCAGTGAACTAGCATCAGAGTACTGTGCAAGAATCAGGCAAGTAGTCCGGGGATTACTAGGAGGGATATCAGAGAGCCTAGGGTTGGAAGAATGCTACATAGAGAAGGCCTTTAATCTTGATTCAAGTTTGCAGGTCTTCACTGCCAACCTTTACCCACCATGTCCGCAGCCGGAGCTCGCAATGGGCATTCCACCACACTCGGACCATGGCCTGCTGACACTTCTCATCCAGAACGAGATTGGCGGCCTTCAAGTTCACCACAATGGTAGCTGGGTCCAAGTTAATGCCATCCCCAACTCCTTCCTTGTCAACACCGGTGATCATATGGAGGTAATGTGCTTTGTCCTTCATCTACTGATGATTATGTGTCCATTTCGACATAGCATCATTGTATTGCTTGTCTGTTGTATAGAAGCATAGGTCGGTTCAATATTAGGCATTTTGAGACGCAGCATACTATTATTGTAAGTTTAATATATTTCTTAAAAAAATACGTATCACTTGCAGAGTGATACATTTTTCTTCATTGAATTTTCTCCTGAGTGGACCCACAAAGTAGGAGTCGTGTTATCTTTTCAATAAAATTGTAGTAGACTTGTAATATGGTAGTGTCACTCTTTGAAAAAAGAGTTTGACTTCTAAAAACACTTGCAAAGAACTTACGGAAAAAGTTCCTATCTTTCTCATGGAGGCTCTTTTTATGAGAAACTAGACAATATGTTATTGAGCTTTGTTTATCATGAACCCAAACCAAATAGGTTAATTTAAATAATTAATTATAATTTTTAAAATTTAAAATCCTAAATAAATTTAATAAATAATGCTAAATTTCGAAATCCGAGTGTGACAAACTAAGTATATAGGAATCGATAAATCAAAACTCGTATAAAACCTCATCGGACAATCGTTCGGACAATATAAATACGGTTTGCTCTACAATCATCGTAAGAAAGGTAATAATTTAACTAAAATTCAATAGTAATCTCGTATTCAAATCAAATATTCAAATTAAAAACAAATGTCCAATAAAAAAATAGTCATCATCGATATATATATATATATATATAAACGAAATTGAAGTGATTTAGACTGATTTCAATAAGTAGATATCCAATCCAATCCAAGGCCAAATCCAAGGCCTGATCAGTTGTGATTTGGGGTAGAGTCCGATAGTTGGATGATCCAATGCCTTGCGTAGAAATTGGAGCAACAATGCAATAATTAGTATAAAGATTTGGATCAAAACATATAGTCAAAATTATTTGTACGTGACATACCAAGGCCCATCTGTGGACAAAATCTGCAAATTTCAAATCTAAATCCAAATCCAATTAAAATTTTAATACAAATCAATATAGAAATATAAATTATACACCAAATTTAAATTTCCATTGTTTAAAGATTAGTTTGATGAAGGGTTACACATATTCTCGATAACCTTAGACCATATCAAATACAAATTAGGTTAACATGTTTGGTTACCCGTATATTCTATCTCCCATGAGTAAGGTTGTTTACTATATTTTGTCACCCGCGATTTTGTGTACAATTTTCAAACTTATCAAATATATTAGAATGTTTGAATATATTTAAGGTCGAATCAAATCATTCAAATAAAAATAGTCACAACTCCAAGCCTTTTCTATCAATGGAAAGGAATTTTCAATAACAAGTATCTCCCTATCGGGAGTTAGCTAGAATATCTAATATCTAAATTCAAATATAGTAATCATAACCCGGCACATGTACGTAAAAATGTACGGCCTATGTAAATTTTATGTACATTTTCGTATACACATACTAATATAAATATATATAGTATCCGATAAATTATTTAGGCTTTTAAAAAAATATTAAACTTTCCAAAATCATAAAACTCGTACCAGAAACACCTAAATCAGCCAATGAGCTATATATGCATATCCAGAATAAATAAATCGGGTGTATAAAAACACATATATATTAATAAAAATTTTAAATAGTATCCAAAATATATCAGATATTAAATCAGACCAAAAAAAGAGTTACAGATACTTGCCTCGATTTATACTCCACAGATCCTAAAATAACCAGAATCAGACATTTTCTCTCCTGCTGGTGCATCCTCTCTCTCTACTAGTGCACTGCTCCTCTCTCTCCTGTGCGAGCCCATCTCATCCGCAATTGCCGCTGCCTTTGCCACCTCGTGCGGCCGCTGTTGGCCTTCTCGGCATCACCTCGCCAGCACTGCCACCGCAGCTCTGCTGCCTGATTGTCTAGCGCTCCTCTCTTCTGCACCGTCAACCACTGCCCCAGTTGACCATTGTTGCGCTACCCACCTGCCTTGCTCGGCCTCCTTCCTCCTCTCTCTCTCTCCGTCCTTCTCCCTCTCCTTCTTCCTCCGCCGCACCACTCACCCACCGAAACCCTACCCCCTTTCTCCTCTCTCACCTCTTTTCTCTCTCTTTCCTTCTGCTTCCCCCGATATATATATATATATATTCTATTTTTCTTTTCTTTTATTTCATAATCTAAATAAATACTCGGATAGTAGCACGGGTTTATTCTGTCTAAGCCCTAAGCCCTATAATTGTAGAGCTATGTCAGTTCATGAGGCTTAATGCCTAGTTGTTGAATCAATTTGGGTTTATTCTGTCTATTTAGAAGATCTACATAATTAATTTATATATTGTAGATAGATTATTTTTATCGTCTACTCAAGATATGCTAAATGAACAATGGCTTCAAATCTCGGTTTCTCATGGAACAATTCTCTCTGGTGCACTATCCAGATATTCAGCAACGGAAGGTACAAGAGCAATCTGCACCGAGCCGTTGTGAACCGCACGGCTACAAGAATATCCCTGGCCATAGCCAACGGACCTTCGCTGGACACGGTGGTGGGACCTGCGCCCGAGCTGGTAGATAGCGAGAGTCATCCTGCTTTGTACCTGCCCATGAAATACAGGGACTACATGGAATTTCAGCAGGGCAATCAGCTTAATGGGAAATCATGCCTTGATCGTGTGAGGATATAAGCTGGAGCATGTAATATTAGAAATGCATGATGGACGCATCCTTGGTAAATATAAAGGCTTGCTTCAAATAAGGCGCATGCATGGAGGTGCATAGGTATGTATAAGTTCTTAGGAAAAAATTGGCATTCTGTCACAATTTTGAATCAAAACATGTTTTAATAATAATGATGAATAATTTTAACCCACAAAATTTAGTCTCAAATATAAAATAATAACCAAAATAATTTCCAAATTTGGGCATAACCTAATAACCCTTCTAATTGTTCGACCATAACCAAAACGAAAAACAATAATAATAATATTCTGTTACAGGATCTTTTAAGGAATAAATGACTAATACTATGATTAGACTACAAATCTAACTCTAACCAAAAACATATATTATCAAATAATAAAATGATCTAATTGATTCCGTACAGAATCATAAACTAACTTTTAACTGTCTCTCAACACCTGAAATATAACCGATACGATTATAATTTGAATAATAGGCTAATACTCACAAAAAATATAAGTGAGACTTTAATCTAATATGCATCGGAATTCCTTGCATGGTACTTGAAATATACTAATTTGAAGGGATAAGAATAAGAAAAATGTGAGTTAAAAATTTAGCAAGTATTAATATATAATATAACAAATAAATGCATTCAAAATCAGGATAAGGGTTGATAAATATATACAAAAATGTGTAAAATCACAATCCAATAGTCCATTAATGTACGTCTGAATGTTGTCTTGTTTTTAAAAGTATAATCCGAAATAAAAGTCAAAAGTTTTAATTATATGAGGCCAACCGAATTTTAACTGTAGTTGAAACATATAAATTTCAATCGAAATCTTAAAAACAAATCAATGTAGATGAAATATATCAAAAATCTAAAATATGTACAAATTGGAGAATCAAAAATCAAAAAATCTAATTTGAGAAATTGTTACACATACTCCTCATAATTTAAGGCAATATCACTATTATTTATGCCCATATGCGAGCTGACTGTGCACTATCTCCTATAAATGGGATCAAATGTCATTTTTTATTACTCATAGATAATAGATGTAGTATTTAAATCTATTTGATATATTAAAACGTCTGAATATATCAATTTTATTTAATTTTTTATGATGATTCTTATAAAATATAAACCAGGAAAAGGCCTGTATATTATATCATAAAGCTTTTCCTATCTGATGAAAATTATCAAAATTTTACTTGAAATGGTTAAATCACAAATATTTTTCTCGAAAAAATTCACATATCAAATCATATGACGAAAATATAGGCCAACCTAATACACAATGTATGGATACTATTTGTACAATCTATGTGCAAGTTTTCATTACTTTTCATTACAAATATATTTATATGTAAATATAATACCTTAAAATATTTATTTATTTTTGACAGAATAAGTAAAATATTCAAATATAAGTAAAATCGAAGCAATTCTTTAAACCAATTGATAAAAGGGAAATGTATGCCAATGGAATCAAATAGGGCAAGAAAACTAACATGAATGTATATTTAAAATCCACCAAAAAAACAAAACAACAAAAAACGAATTAAGAATAGGGCATAAAAATACTTATTTCAACTTTTAACTAAACAGATTTGACAAAACGATATTTAGAATTACATCTTCTCCTCTCTCTTGTCCTTCTCCTTGTCTTTTTATCTTATTTCTCTTCTTTCCTGCACAAAATGATCGAATAGTTCACACTGCTTTTTATATAGTCGAATCGACGCGCAAGCACTCTCAAGTGTGCGCCAAACCCTCTATGTGCACGAGTGCTACCTCGGGCACGACTCCCATGAGAATCAACACTTGAGTGCCGCATCAAGCGCTCCTCAGTCTAGAATCCGCGCTTAAGCATGCATCGGGCATGCTCACATGCAATCTACTTTCTTGCTCTAATTATTTTTTAAATTTACATTATATAAATATTTTTTAATATATTTAATTTAAAATAAACTGAAAATATCAAATCAAATCAGATAAAATTTGGATATTACAGGTTCAATAAATCCCTATGAATCGTGGAATGTTTCAAAAGAAGGCTTCAATGGTTTGTGTAAATTTAAAATGGTTCGTGCACATCATCTTAATAATACAATAAATTTTTATTTGACTGTATTTTATATTGATAAAGTGGAATATAAAATTTTCATAAAACCAGATCTGCTTGATACTAAAAAAGATTAATATTTAATTATTTTTAGAATAATTTTTTATCTATTTAATTTTCCTTTTTTAAGTATATAAGTATTATTATGGTGAGACATCGAGCAAGGTTTCTTTATTATTTTGTGTTCAATTAGCTATTATGTTTCACAATCGATTGATTTGTCCATTTTCTAGTGTCTAATTGACACTCCCTATCTTACGGAGCTTTGATTTTGATTTCTTCCACTTCTCTCTCTTTGTTTCACAATATTTTAATTTAATACTTTGATAATGATTATATATATAATTTAATTTAGTTGTGTTTTAAAGTGGAAGGGATTTGCCCCTCAAAAGTGTTTTAAAAAAAATGTATTCTTGATTACATAAACCTAAAATATTTTATTCATTGTAAAATATCACGATGGATTGGAAAACAAGCCTCAATACACTAAAAATGTTGAGTTATTTCCCCTTTTTTTTCCACCCTTAATTATACAAATGCAATTCCAGCATTTAATATGTTATTAACACATTAAGTTGTTCTATTTAGATTTAAAAATGAATAAGAGTTAGATGAATTATCAAAATGTTAGTAATAGGCAAAATTTGAAGTATAAAAATGACTTACCAAGTTCTTGATTTTATATTTTTTAAAATAAAAAATGGTAACAATATACATCATCTATAAAATAATTGTAATAATTGTTCTATTATGATAAAAAAATGATGTTTACTTAATTATTTATGAAATATTAATGGATTATAAATGATGAATTTTTAATTAAAAAAATTAGATAATAATTCTAGTAATGACAAATGAGAGAACAAAGAGGGAGAAAAAAGTGGGGATAATGACTTATGTTATGAAGATACCATTTCTTTGATTTGTGATACCACAAATATCAAAAATTTAAATTTCAGTGAGAATGTTAATCATATAGGCGATAAAGTTGATCAAGATGTTTGTGGTGCCATAAAATTTTCATAGACTAATAAAAAATGTTGAACAAGAATTATTTTTAGATTATAATCATTTCATTAAATTGAGATTTACTTTACACCTTCTCCATTTAAAATACATTAATGACTGAAGTGGTAAATATTTATTAATACTTCAAAATTTATTGAAACTAATATTTTTCTATGATAGTAATTTTTTTTAAAAAATCTTATGAAGTAAAGAAGTATACGAGATATTTATGATTGAATTATGTTAATATTGATACTTTTAAGAATAATTGTGTCATTTCTTGGAATGTATATGAAAAGATATCAAAATTGTCTAATTTGTGAATGTTCTAAGCAAAAATTGATGGTAATGTTGGGAAAAAAATTTAATATAAATTCTTTTTATCATTTTTTATTAATATCTGGACTTTGGATTTTATATATCTTCAAAAATAACATCTCGTATGTGATAACATAAGGAGAAATGCCCTAATGATAGATTTTGAGACAGTCAACTAACTAGAAGTTTAGAGATCTTTTGATAAAATATACCTAGACTTTACACTAGATTCTCATAACGTAATGTTTGGTTTAGTTTTTGATGGATTTAATTATTTTGACAACTTAAGTACCTCTTATAGTGTATTGCCAGTAGTATTGATTCTATATAACCTCCCACTATGAATGTGTATAAAAAGCAAATACTTTATGTTATTATTACTAATTCTTAGTTTAGAAGTTTCTAAAAATGATATTAATACATTATTGAAACTCTATTATTAGAAGAGCTTATGGAATTATGACATATTAGGGTTGAAACTTATGATGGCTTTAGTTCACATAATTTTAAATTGCATACATTATTATTATTATGGGCTATCAATGAGCTTATTCAAATTTATTGAGTTGGAGTATAAAAGGAAAATCTACTTGTCCTAATTGTAATATTATATTTTCACTTACAGATTGTTATGTGCTCATAAATTATGTTATATTTATTATTTTAGATTCTCATAAGTTAATTTTATTTGGAGATTTGAACCCCAAAAAAAAAAAATAATGACACAATAGAAATGTAAAATGCTCCAAAGCTATTTTTTATGATGTCCAAATCATAAATTGAGGATAGAGGACACAGCAGCTGACTTTAAACATAATAATTTTTGCATTTGAATTAACAAATTATTGTTCATGGGTACATAAGTTAAAAAATTATATGTATGTAATAAAGCTCATCTAGAATGTTTCTCAGTTGAATCTTTTATGTTTTGTTCTGGATAATTAAATAAGGTAGAAATAAGATATAATTGTAAAAATATAAATTTTGATGACAACGAAGTACAGCATCTAAGATTACAAATATTTTCTAAATCTAGAAGACTATTAAGTAAATAAAGTATTAAAGAGCCGAACTTTAAGATTGGAGAAAAGTTTAATTATATAACTTGAGGAGTTGTAAGGAAATACAAATCTTTATGGAGTAAATAACTCTATTATTATGCTATATATGTGTTTTAGTGCATCGATTAATATAATGAGCCCCAATCTTTGACGGTGAACAAAGAGTTTGATAATAGCAATCAAGTTTAGGATATTGACTTTTTAGAGTAGTTTAAATACCAAGTAATTTATAATACATTGCGTACTTTATCAATAAATTTATCTTTTCATATATATTATTTTTAATAGATTATAGAATTGATGAGCAAATGGATATAAGTGTAAGTAAATATTTTTATGTTTAGCATAAGCTCTAATTAGAATGATGCTGATTGTTATGCATAATTTGAGGTTAATGGGTAGAAATTTCACACAAAAAAATAAGTAACCAATTATGAAACACAAAATAGTGGAGGGGTGACAAATGGGGATATACATAGTAGTAAAATAGACTACTTTGGGAAGATTATCAAATTAGAGCATGATGATGAAAAGAAGATGTTATTTTTGTTACAGTTGGTATAACATAATAAGGAAAAAGGAATAATGAAAGAACCGAAAAGGAATAACAATTTTTACAAACCAATGAGCTATATGTTTTAACATGTCAAGATGAACAATTTTATTACTGCATAGATCACATATATTTGAATTAGTGAGTTATTATTACAACAATGTTATGTAACTTTTGTAATATTCTTATTAGTTAAGAAATAAATAATTTTTATAAAATATATGTAAATAGCAATAAGCCAAATTTCGAGATAGACCTGATATTATATTGTAGAGTTCAGTAATATAATAGTAATTTTGACTAGCACTGATATTAAACTAGAGATTATAGATATGAGTTGTATTTGTGGATCTAAGGCTACATACATTTCTAATATCAAAGAGAATGGGTTATTAATTTGGTGATTATTTAAAATCGTACTTATAGAGATTCTAGTATTTAAAATTGTATAAGATTTAAGTTAAACGATATGGTGTTGATAACCTGATGATAGAGGAGGCTCTCATAATTATTTTTGTCTAAAAGTCTACCTACCTAAGAGGAATGAAGAAGCTCCTCGACTAATTAGAAATGACCATAATTGTATAAAAAGTTTTTTATAGTGAGATGCCTATATATCTAAAAACTAACACTTAAACTTAGATTGAGGCTGAATTATAACTAAGGTTAATAGATTTGCTAAATTAAAAAAAAGACGGGTTTCGTGCTAAAGTACTCATTAAATTAAAAGCTAATATATATTTTGATATGCAATCCTTAATTAAGGAAGAATTATTTGCAATACAAACCTCAAAGATTGTAAGTTATAACTTTCATTTTATTACAATTTTACTGCAAGTATGTGTCAAAAATTATAAAATTTATATCCACCTCTTTGTGCTTTATTTACGTGTCATGTGATATCTAGTTGTTGTAATTTATTTCGTCCAAAAGGATAATCTTGCAAGATTAAATAACTTAGCCTAGGTATCTGTTGAGAATTTGATATCCGGATATATCTAACCCGGCGCAACGGAATAAACCTGAACCTCCCGTCAACTATCAGCCACCAAATTTGTGAGTACAAGAAACTCCGATCATCGCACGAGTCTTATGCGAACCTTGATAACTTTTCGTTTGTTGAAATAACCACAAGAAAGTGACCAAAAAACCTAACAATATCATATTGGAATTACCCTGCTCAGAGTCTAGTGCTTGTGTTTGTGATTGATGAACAATTGTCTAACAACAAAATTATTGCTATAGATAAGAGTCTATTTCATAATTTAAGATACCATTATTGGCAGCTATTATCATGCTTTTCAATGTTTCCTTAATACATAAACTATATTTAGTCTTCTCTGAAGTTGTTTGAACAGATCATTCGAGAGTCCAGGATATGTGGTTGATACATTTATTGTATTTGGTTAAGGTGGGTGGGCTTATTGAGAAAGGAGAAAGATGATTTTATATATCGGGAAGAAGATGATGAAATAGAATATGGTTGTCCATACTATTGCACCAAATTGTTGACTGATTATTAATAGTTAGTCAAGTGAGATGAAATCTTGGTGTATTACTTCTTGGCCATCACATAAAAATGTAAACTCACTGAATCATTAGAGTTGCTGTTGATTATTTATTTTAGATGATTTGGAGTCATCTTATTATTATTGCTGTATAAATTAGATCTAACTTTGTTCTATATTTTTGTGTATATCTATAATATTTGATTTTTACTTATGGCTTATGAAGTTATTATTATAATTTGAAGCTTAATTGAAAAATAATTGTAAAATAAAAATTAAAAAAAATTAAACTATTTTGAATCAGACTCAATACTTAAAGAACACCTGTCAAAACCTCATACGTGTTTGAAGCAGTAGAAGCACGCATGAAGCATGCCTATAAAGTACTCATATGTGATTTGGATAGTGTAATGGTGCTTAAATCCGTGCTAGTATGCATTTTGGGCAAAATATATGGCACCTGATTTGTGTTTGATGTAGAGTTTGTGCATGCATATGCTATGAAGCAGCACTTAATGCATGACTATTTAGCACTTGTGTACCAATTACGATATATAAGGATCCTAACACTTATTGCTGGTCATTTTTCACAAGGAAAGGAAGAAAAAAGAAATAAAGAGAAGGGAAAAGAAAAAAAAGAGGAGAGAGAAAGAGGATGAATAAAATTTTAGAATATTTTTTTGTTTGATCTATAAGATTACAAGTAGAATATAAGTATTTTTAAACCTTTTCTTTGACCTACTTTGAAATCGATCATTTTTATCTATGATACTTAACTTATTGTACATACATGTTACCCTTTTACCTTCATATTTTAAATATTGTTATATATATGTAATTTTTAGCAAATGTTTTAATATTTATTGGATTTTATTAAAAGTTTGAAGATTTGGTTTGTTTTTTGCTAAATAAGTAAATATTTTAAAATATTATCTTTGTATACAAAAATGTCTGAAAAGAAAAGTCATGAAATTTATGTATATAGCCTTATACATGATATTTTATGTATGTATTCAGTGATGACTCTATTTTGATATTTATATTTTTTTACTATAAAAAATTTTAATATCTGTACTTTTTTATAAAGTGAAGAATTTTAAATATTTGTACCTTTTTGAAAGGGCAAAAAAGCATTCAATTTTTGTTATAAAATTTTTTATTTATTATATTATTGAAAATCATTATAAAAATTGAAACAAAAATAATGTATTCGAACGTTTTAATATATCAAATATATTTGAAGATTGCCCATATACTAACGAGTGGCAATAGAAAATGGTATTTGACCTCATCTAAAAGGTATATTTATAAATGACTTGTCAACGGGTCTAAATAGTAGTATTTTGGCCTGACATTATCAAAAATATGTGTAATACTTTTTCAAAATTGGCTTTTTGATCATTAATTTTCATATTTTAATATGATTTAGATATTAAAATTTTGATCTGTTTCGTATTTGAAAACTTTTGAAATAATTTGCCTTTTTAGATTTATTAGTTTTGATATAATATTCAAATTTACCTAAATTTTGGACACTAGAAACTTTTGAAATTATATAAATTTAAAATTTGAATGATTTTATACATTTTATATTATTTATTATTCATATATGTATATATCACAAACTTTATATACAAAATCATAATTTGAAATATATATTTGGAATAGATATATTGAGTTTTCACAAGAGCTTTCAATTTTTAGTCCTCAATCTAATTTTTGTATATGATTTGTCTATATATGGATATACAAACTTATTAAATTTTATACTCATAATTTGTTTTATTTTCTACTCTTATCATATTAGAAAGCTTTGTATTACTTGTAGGATTTAGACAAGAAGAGATTTGTAGACTTTATTTATCATTTGTATTTGAATTTATATTTGTTTGCATACAGGATTTTATTGTGTTTGTTGTTTAGTTTGTTTATTGTGGTCTATATAAAATTTTGGATAACAGTTATTAGATAGATATTCATACAAGTTTGATATTATTATGGTATAAATGAATTTTAGATATTTTTCTTACAGATATATTTGGTATAAGTATGTTATTATATTAATTATTTAAAAATTAAATAGGGTTAGTTTAATCAGATCTATATTATTTAAATATTTTCATAATAGTAGAATTTTTTAGAAAGCTTATGAAGAACAAAATTTTACCAATATTAAGCCATACATATGATCATAGCAATAACACATTATCATATAAATTCATATAATGATATTAGAGCCTACATTAGTCGAAAAATATGTGGATGTGGGTCAAGCTAATTTTAAATTGTGGCACATAAGATGAGAATGTCATTCCATTAGTGGGATAAATAATGATAGACATTATTTGGAATCTCACATTATCTGG
This sequence comes from Nepenthes gracilis, assembly GCA_033239525.1. Taxonomy (NCBI): domain Eukaryota; kingdom Viridiplantae; phylum Streptophyta; class Magnoliopsida; order Caryophyllales; family Nepenthaceae; genus Nepenthes; species Nepenthes gracilis. The sequence goes on along the minus strand of BSYO01000016.1, from coordinate 12,735,339 downwards.
CAATGAAAATGAATATATTTTATAATAAGTGTTGGGTTTCAGATGTGGGCAAGGGGGATTCAAGAGGACCCGAGAAGCTCAAGTTTAAGACCTCAAAGGTGTACGCAGCCCGAGGACATTCCGCAATGATGCCTTTAGAATTCATTTCTTTCCGTCCGAGAACAAGGATAAATAATGAAGGTCGCATGGGCACGAGGACTAGACCGAGAATGCCATCTGTCGAAACATGCACCACGCCACCGCCGTATCTAAACCCCGAACAATGAAACTGAAATGGCCATTTTAACTTCTGCCAATAAGAGTAGGTGGTCGACTTCCTTGAAGGAAACCACGTGGACATTTTCGGCAGCCCACGTAAATAAATACCTATAGAGCTCCCATTTAAGGAGACCTTTTTTGAGCCATTCCTCCTCCTCTCCAACAAAAAGAGAGCCAAGAAAGTCTGAAAATCCAAAAAAAGGGGAACCCCAAAAAGAAAGAAAGGCCGAATAAAAGAAAGGAAGAAATTTGTATAATAAGGTTTAGAGTGAAGCATTTAAAAGGGCCTGTGGCCTCGTATCTCTTTTCAAACCTTGAAAATAATCCTCCCAAAATCGTGCAAGTGTTACTCCCAAAGATGATGAGCTATAGAGGAGGAGCACTTGACAGTGTTGCCACTATTAGAATAAAAGTGGATAACCTTTCAGATAATCCATATTCCGAGAGGGTAAACGATTAATCAAGCACCCAGAGGAAGGACACCATAGCTTCTTTCCCTCCCCCCGGGAAGGCCTTGGAGCGCAGCCCGAGCTCCCGTGAGTCAGGATTACCTCATCACTACAAAAGTGCTCAAGAGGCTCTATTAAGTCATTTTTTAAGGAGGAAAAGCGCCCAAATGAAGTGGAGAATACCTCGAATCACTCACCAACAACCTGAGGCGTATCAGAGGAAGAATTCCGAGATGGCCCAAGGCCCAGGTAAAGGAAAATTGTTCGTGGTCTCGAGTATTAATCAAGGTGGGCATGTGTCTGATCAAACTCCCAGTAATTTTGTTATGGTCCTTTTATATAAACATATAAGAGGATCAAGACCGGAGCTTATGAACAATGTAACGTAAGTCATGGGCTGCAGTATTTTTGATGTTACTAAAGAGGTCGCCTTAGGTCACTAATCATCAAAACTGGTAAAAAACTCCGGTTCCGTCCGAGCGCCCAAGATAATTTTGGTCGAAATATCTTTTAAAACAATTTAACTGTAAATATCCCTTGATTATTCAAAAGTTATGAATGAAATCTTGAATACTTTTCCATCATAAACATCGGGAATAAGTTATCCTAAGACGGGCAATCATCGGCTCTCCCCGAACTCGAAGGTCTTACCAATAGAGAAAGAGGATCTGAACTTCAATGTAAAGCATTTCAATAGGTCTTACATAACGCAACATCCCAGTCATTTTGCTCTCCAATAGGGGTGCAAGATCCGCAGGTGATATGGACGCACATCCATAATGATTAATAATTTTCAAGACTTTTAAATTACATAAAAGACTGATACCCAATATGATGTATTGAGAATAAAAAGTAACTAAGGATCAAAGGAAAATGAAAGTACCTAGGAAACGAAGACATCGCCACTCACAATGATATATAGAATACGGATCTCCGGACAGCATCGCTCAACCCCTAAATACCTCGGGGGTAACGGCCGGGGCTGACGGCCTATAGGCTTATAATCTTGGTCTCACAGATTTCTTCAGAAACTTTATACAACAGTATCATCTGATAAATTTTATATCATTGCATTTATAATATCAAGGCTTCATGTCTCGAGACCCCACAGGCAAATCAGAACAACGGAGCTTATTTAGGCATCATCAACATTCTCTGATGCGACCTTTCGAAAGAGAATGTTGAAGTATCAAACATCCTCATATACAAAGGTGTATAAGTTCTCAGAGCCCTTTTTATTTAGCAACAAATTGGCAAGGTACCAAGTCCGTGAACTGTTGGATTTTAATAATTCAGCTAAATCTCATTTTATTTATTAAAAAATATAATTATTTTTAAAGTTTTTAAAGTGTGGTGACACTCAAAAATACTTATATTATAAAAAAGACTAAGTATAATTAAAATTATTACTTTAATTTTTAAATTTTTTAAAGCGTCAAATAATAAATAATAATCGTTGGATCTAAAAGCCAAACACTGACCATGAGCACAAAAAAAAGCTTTTTATGTATTTAGGAGCATCTCAAAATCAGGATCGATGGCATCAAGTTACCCTGCACGCCCATTCAGCCGTCAGAAAAGCCATCTTAATCTTACTCAACCCTTTGGCACGGGGGCCGCCGTAGTTCCAATAAAAAGAATGGGCAAGTAGTAAATATATTAAGATTGACAGTCATTAGCTTAAAACAAAATCTTTCTCACATATCCTTGCTTTTTCATCTGAATTTAATCCGACACGTCACCCCGCCACCGCCAGCCGCTATTTGTCAGGTGATTTGGGACGAAAACCCTGATTTTCCATTAGTTTCATCCTCCGATATTTTTGCACAACTCTCTCCTTTCCAAGAGAGCCAAGAAAGTCGAAAATCCAAAAAGGGGAACCCCAAAAAGAAAGGCCAGCGTGTTTGCTAAATCTTATACATAGTGAAGTTTAAAAGGCCCGAGGGCCTCGTGGTTTTTTCCTCCTCATTTAAGGGGAGGTTTTCTGAAAAATCGATTTGCTCCAACTCCAAACTTTTATTCCGTTCGTCTCCAATAAGGTTTGACATTGATATGGATATCTTTTTGGGCAGCCCAAAATAATAAAATCGTGCAAGTGTTAGTCTATACTTGTACACTATTAAAAGGGATAATATATTATCATATGAACTCATATCACTACAAAATAAGCACATACATTAGTCATTTTTTTAAGGAGAAAAGAGTGGAGAATACCTCGAGCAACACAGACCACATATTGTTCGTGATAGTATTAATCAAGGTGGCATGTGTCTGATCAAAAGTAATTTTGTTATGGTCCTTTTATGTAAGCATATGGTAGTCATCAAGGTGAGTCATGGGTCAGTATTTTTGATGTTACTAACTTTGCCTTGGACTAACCATTCTGGTAAACTTTTGATAATTTTGGTCGAAATATCTTTTAATACAATTTAACTGTAAATATCCATTGATTATTCAAAAGTTATGAATGAAATCTTGAACACTTTTATAAGCAGAATAAGTTGTGAAGTTACCAATAGAAAAACTGAACTCCACTTTAATTTTAATAGGTCAAGCATATTCATAATCATTAATAATTTTCAAGACTTTTAAGTCATATAAAAAGACTGATGCCCAATATGATACATTAGGAATAAAAAGTAACTAAGGGTCCGACGGGATGCCATAGCCAATGATATATAGTATATGGGTCGCACCAAATACCCGAGGCTTATAATCTTGTAGAAACTTGAGAGTACAAACTGATAAATTTTATATCATTGCATTTATAATATCAAGGCTTCATTCTTATTTAGGCTTATAAACATTTTCCCATGCAACCTTTCGAATGAGAATGTTGAAGTATCAAACATCCTCATATACAAAGGTGTATAAGAGCCCTTTTTATGCAACAAATAACTGTTGGATTTTAATAATTCAGCTATTCTCATTTTATTTATTATAAAATATAATTATTTTTAAAGTTTTTAAAGTATGAAAATACTTATATTATAAAAAATAACTATAATTAAAATTATTGCTTTAATTTTTAAATTTTTTTTAAAATAATAACTAATAATCGTTGGATCTAAAAGCCAAACACTGACCATGAGCACAAAAAAAGCTTTTTTATGTATAGGAGCATCTCAAAATGGGGCTCGAGAGGTAACCCTGCACGCCCACAGCCGTCAGATCTTAATCTTACGGTTGTGGGGAAAAAAAAAATATTAAGATTGACAGTCATATTAAAACAAAATCTGACATATCCTTGCTTTTTCATCTGAATTTAATCCGACGGTCAATATTTGTCAGGTGATTTGAAACGAAAACCCTGATTATTAGTTCATCCTCCGATATTTTTGCACAACTCTCTCTTTCAAGAGGAACGAAAAAGGCGATTTGCTAACAGAGTTTCCAACAGACGATTTGCTCTCTCAACTTTTATTCCGCGTTCGTCTCCCTTTGATGTATGGATTTTGTATTTCCGTCTTTGTGTTTACTGAGGACAAGTGCTCACAAATGTCAAAGTGCTTCCTTTTCCTTTGAAGTATATGATTGAATAACGATTTTTTTTTTTTTGATATTTTCATTCTATAGTTCGTTATTTTAGGGTTCGTTTGAGGATTTTGATGTTAGGAGTCGGTGTGGTGTTGGAGCTAGATTTTAAGTTACATTTTCATCTCAATTTTAGGTTTCGTTGTGTTATTCGCAGCTAAAGATTGTAGATACTAAGATTGTTATATCTTTCACATATGAGCATAATATGTGAGTTTCTGAGGTCATTTGTTACTGGGTGTCCTTTTAGACACTTCCCCGATAAGGACACACAAATCAGAGGTAGAGAGCCTAGTAAAATTGGTAGCTGGCAGGGTTTATATTTTTCAATTTCTCATTTCATGCCTTCTTATAGTTTTGATTTCTATGCTGTCCCTTTCTCTTGCGTGAGGCTGTCATTGCAATCCAAATCTCCGTTTCTGTGACCCTCCAGCTCAAGGTTGGCCTCCTCCTTTGTTTCTTGACATTAGAGCTCGTAGATTTTTGGATTGAGCTGAAATTTCTCATTTAGTGCTGTTTTGGGATTGAAGCTGTATGATTGACTTCTATTACAGTTAGATTAGCCCAACAGTGCCCTTGTGATATCTGTTTATGAAGCATTGTTTTGACTTGCAGTCTGAAGGAAACCATCTGTGTTAGAACTGATTATCAGCCATTGGACTTATGTGAAACTTTAAAATTTTTCTGGTATTTAGATTTTATTTATTCTTCTAAAATAATTTCCATCATTCCAACTGTGTTTGTTTGATGGGAATGAAATTTTAGGGAACTCCCCCAAATTTGTGGGTGAAGTAGAAACATCTAACAAACATTAGCAAATTGATAGGGAATAAAACTCACCCTAAAGTTTGAGGAATTGCTCTTGCAACCAAATTGTAGATGATGAAAATGGGGGTAAATGTGTGTGTGTGTGTGTGTGTGTGTGAGAGAGAGAGAGAGAGAGAGAGAGAGAGAGAGTGTCATAGACCATAGGAGCAGATTCATGCCAGTAGCAGCAGTTAATAAACAAAGTAGCAATTGAAGTGACAATAAAGTAGGGCTATTTGGTTATCAAAGCAAACAATCATGAAGGATGTTTTATAATTTGGACTGTTTAAATGGGTATGGGGTTATATTACCTCCCTCCCAATTGGTAGTTTATCTACTCCATTTGGTGTTACTGGATTCTAATGGTAATATTATCAACTAATTTTGTTAGTTAACCGAACTCCTTATACTTCAATCAATATGGGATTCCCATTGTCATTCCCATCCCAGCAAAACAATTGCAGAGTCCCTTAAAAATTGGGTTCATTTCCATTTCAAGGACCTTTTTGGGGATTTACTAAAGATGAAATGTGGGAACAAGTTCTAATATATCTTTCTCATTACACCCTTAGTCTCATAACCATTCTAGATTGTCCTACATTTTTTGGTGCTGCATTAGAAAGTCACTTGATAATGTGATGAACATTGATACAATAGTATGATTGTTTTATTGTGATATGGAGACCACAGTGTCAAACTTTAAAAACATATTTGCAATATGAGGGGTCAGGTTGTGTACATTTGATTATCTCCAAACTCCACAATGTATAATGTATGATTCTTATGCACTAGGCTACCCTATTTTGTAGGTTTAGTTGCTTTATCCAAATTCCATGCTGAATAAGGGTAAGAATGTTACACCGCATTATAATATATGGATATGAATCCATTTAGTTCTTCTGCTAAATTAATGTGCTTTGGTCCAAGGGAGAAATAGTATTTTTGGACATATGGAGTACATGCATTTAAGTGAACCATATGACTGTGAATGCCTTTCATTGGACACCCGAACTTGATTATTGTTTCAACATTTTAGGCATAATTTGTTTGTGACATTGCAGTTGATTGAGAAACTGTCGGCATTTTTTTGTTTCACTGATGCACACATTTTTAATAAACCTTCGTACCTTTTGCAGGCAATGTTTCCCTTGGCTCATTTCTGGCGTCAAACAAAGACTCAATTCTTAGTATTGACATTGTGCCTCTCTCCTTGCTTTTCAGGTCTGAAGAATACGTTAAAAGAAGTATTCTGTCATGCACTGAGATACCTGAGTAGAGTTGTTCTAATTGAAGTGTATTGCTGAATATGGCAGAAATTTTTGGCTACACGGCTTTGAGGCAGTTATCGCAAATGCTTCTGGCAATCATCTTCTTTCACATTTCTGAATATTTTCTAGCTGTCAGTATTCATGGGAGGCAAAGTGTGACTTTCAGGTCACTTTTAATAAGCAAGCACTATGTTTTTGCAATGGTTTGTTCATTGCTGGAGTACTTGCTTGAAATTACTTTCTTTCCCACGTTGAAGGAATATTGGTGGCTAAGCAACTTTGGCCTTGCAATGGTTGTAACTGGGGAAATCATTCGCAAAATGGCTATTCTAACTGCTGGTCGAGCCTTCACCCACCTCATCAAAATTCAACACGAAGAGCATCATAAACTTGTTAAACATGGTATCTATGGAATTGTTAGGCATCCAGGTTATTGTGGCTTCTCTATTTGGTCGATTGGGACTCAAGTGATGTTGTTGAATCCGATATCTGCAGTTGCATTTGCAATTGTAGTTTGGCACTTCTTTGCAGAACGAATACCATACGAAGAACATTTCTTGAGGCAGTTTTTTGGTGCAGAATATGAAGAATATGCCCGAAGGGTTACCTCAGGCATCCCATTTGTGAAATGAAAATCTGGGAAGCTTGTTGTCATGTCTCCCAAATGTCGGCTTACTTATCTCAAGTCCATGAAAAAGGCTACTCTGGCTAATGGATTTTGAGCACCACCTAAGCCGATCTGATGAAGAGCTAAATCTGCATCTTAGGTGTGTCACTTGAAACATGAGCAAGAAATGCAGTATTTGTTTTACACGGATGATTTTATCAATCGATTCAATGTTAACCGATTAGACAGTGAGGTCAGTATTCACCATGGAACTTTCCATGTCTTCTTCACTTAGACTTGGCTGACATGCTTGGATTCTGAGTGTCGTGTGATGCCCTTCTCCAGTCTGCATACTACTTGTGGAAAGCCCACCTGCATTGGGCAATTGTTTTTGTCGAAATTGTATGAATGTTTGAAATAATATAGAGACTTCAGAGGTTTAGGGATGGTTGTACTAGTTAGATAATATAGATTGTTGGCAAAAACAGCCTATAGAATTCTTTTAGATGACGAAGCTTTATGTGTATTCCTGTAATTGAAATAGCAGTAGAAAATGGATCAATTTTGGAAGCCTCAGCTCCAGTTTCAATGGCATAATTGTGCCACCATTTGCTCATTTGCCTGGCTCTGTGTTGTCTTGTACAGGTTTTCCTTTTTATTTTAACACATATTGATTACTTACTCCCTTCCCCCTTAAAAAAAAAAAAAGAACGAATGAGCATTTATCTAATGCCTGACTTACAGTAAGCGAATGTAAAAGATGCTTAGAAATTGAGGAATTTGAATCGAGACACAGTACAAATCCACAGCTTATACCATCATGCTGATGATGTGTAGGTTATGCGGATGGCATTTCCTTTCATACCCATATTAGGGCTAATTGGTTCAATAGCCAGAGACCATTCTATCCAGCCTGATCGAAGTATCAAATGTAATTATCCCTCCTTAGACCTATAATAAAGAACCGTCCAAGAAATGATTTGAGGGAGAGGGCTAATGTAACAATAAGTTTGCTTCATTTTAACTTGAAATCACGGTTCAAATTAGGAAATAACCTTTGTAAAATATGAATAAGGTTACATATTTTTGACCCTCTAAGATTTGAAAATTTTAATTCTGTATTTTATGTTTATAGTTAAGAAATCAGATTCAGCCTCACTGCATCCAACCCTAATTTGAATCAAGACATGGTCACTACATCGAGTGCTGTTAAAATCCTCTCACTTCATTAGGTTCATTGTAAATCCAACAATTATATTAGAAGTAAAATAAATAAATAGTGAAGACTAAATTAAGTAATATAAATATAAATGGCAATTTAATTTTTATTATTCCTTTATTTAACTTTTATTATTCAACCCATTTAATGCGGAAAGGCTTGTTCCCTATAGAATTGTAGCTAGCTCAGAACCAAAGAGATTGACATAGAACCTGAAATGGTAACTAAGTACAAATGATAACATAATACTCTCTGAAGTGAACTGTCTTTGTACTGCCATACGACTAACATTAAACTGTTCCAGACGAACAATTAACACATACATAAAATTTATACTGAAAAAAATCTCCAAAACTGCTCTTCTTAACCATCTCAATATGTTCAATCACATCAGTGATTGATCTGTCAGCAGTTCACTGTAAATGGGATCCACATCGTAGGTATCCTTGCAGCAGAAGCACCCTCAACCAATTTATCCCTCTTCTTCTGACATCTGCAATTTGTGATCTCACTAGAGATCCCTCCCTTTCACTTGAAAGGAATAACCATTGCAGAATCTCCATAAGATAGCTTCTCATGATTAAACAGTGCAATTGTTTGGGAAAAACCCCAGGGTTTTTGGCTCAAACTAGTTCTCGTCTCACAGAGGGAAGATAAAAACAGATGGGAGACAGTGCAAATAGAGGGGGAAACACAGAGAGGATACACTGCGGCAATTAGGGCTCAAAACACAAATGGGACGAGACAAATTGAAGAGCAAAGCAGTGCTCAAACACCAAGATCATGAATTAAACTTGTGACGATGAATCCAACTGCAAGTACCTCAAAGTCACAATACTAACTGCACGAATTCGTGCCCATTGTGGGCTACATCGTCTACATTTCAAGCATTTGAGTGACATCAAGGGAACACTATTTACACACCCATAGACGCCATCGGATAGTATGGGGTTCTAATCTATCTATCCACATAAATAATCTCATAATAATAGATGGACTTGATTATTTTCAAATAGAGTCTTCAAAAAATTTAGTCATGCATTTAGGATAAGATTATTGTGTTGATTGTGAACAAATGCTGATTTTTTGTAAGCTTATAAATTTAAAATTTTCAGGGTACGTATAGGTTTCCCTTGAAACCATGGCATGATTCATTTATCACACGTTTCTTTCTGTGGCTATATGCTTAGAAGTTCAATAAATAAATAATTTAGCATTGCTCTATGCTTCATTAAATCCTTTGTCGGATCCTACTGCTGAAGTTTCCCAAGCACGGTGAATAAAGTAGCCTTAGGAGATACTATTTGGATATTTATTAAATGATATGATATTTTATTTATCTATTTATCCATTCACGTTAATGAATTTATAGAATAATTAATGGATGTGTTGGGAGGTGTGTTGATGCTTCACATTGGTGATGTCGAGAACAATTCTGTATAAGAATTGATTGATGTTTCCCTTCGCTTGAATCTATGAGGAAAAATAATTATGTAATTACACATTTAAAATCACAGAATCAATAACATAATATTTTTATGTGAAAAATCTCATTTTTCTATAATGGGGAATAACAATAGGATTTTGTTTCCAAAATACATCTCCAACAACTGCAAGTTTCTCTTGTAATAACCTATCAAAACACCTTTGATTATAATACCTCAAAGTGAACAAATTGAGCAATGAATAAATACGAGAGCAAATAAAGAAAGCTCTATATAAGAATTAGAATAACATAAACAAGATTAACAAGGAGTGTAACATCATTTGTAGTCCTAACAAATGGAAAGAGACTTCCCTTCTTTTCCATCCCCCCTTCTCTCTCTCTTGCTTTCTCTCTTGATTCTACGCCCAAAATGTTCTAAAATGAGATGAAAAAACTAACAGAAAATCTCGTGAGTATTTATATTTGTATTTCATTTGACAAAAGTACATGCATCTTGTGAAATCATCATTTTTTTTTTTTTTTTACTTGAGCATATGTCATGTAAAAATATCAATGAGAATTCACTCCAATAACAGTCACACAAAAGTTATCCCACGAAACCATTATTCAACAATATTTTTTTGATATTTGGTTTTGATGCGTTCTTGAGTTTGAGTTATTGTATGAATTAAAGAGTTAAAAATCGAATCTTCGTGTTGATTGATTTGAAGAAGGTCCGATCTCTATAACCTTAAACCTGGATCCTACGCAATATAACGAATAGATGATATGTCAAAGGATTGGTAGGACTCATTCCTCAATATATCTTCCGACGGTCAAATCAGTAATATTTTTATAAGGAAAGAAAGATGGAGGATGTAGAATGAGAGTTCTAATATACGTGTAGAGGGATTGAATATGGTGCACTTGATAGGAAGCATCTTAGAGAGAGCATCTTGGAACTGTCACTGGCTAGACGTTGGAGTTTTGCCAAAAGACTTATTGTAGTGACAATGGTGTACTTTTAATTGGCCGTATTTTTTGTTGATAGTGTCTCCCCTCATCTTCCTATCGAGATGGAGGAATATTTATAGAGCAGGTGGGCGGTGGGCCCTTTCCTAACCAATGACAACCGTCTACTAAGTTATCTCGATAAGATGGAGGGCGGTTAGCTATTCCTACCAATTATGGTAAGTTTCTTTCAGCAAGGGAAAAGTGGGTCTCCGTCATCCTGATTGGGCTAACGAGTTCACCCATCTGTTTGGAGCCGTTTGGGACGTTTGGGATATGTGGGCCGATTGAGACGTTATTCTGTTATGAGATAATTTCTTTTGTTGATGGGCCATATTCTTGGGTTAGGCTAACCGTACCCATCACTAGCCCTCATATCGGGAGGTTTGAAATTCAGCCTTCCGGTATGATGATCGAAGAGTTATTGGTTGTTCGAACACGTGCTCCTAGTCCGACGGTTTCATTAGCTCTTTGGACAAGTGCTTCATGTTCGACGGGTTTCATTTACGTTGCCAACAGTAGTATTAAATGCGAGCTACTTCGAGTCTCATGCCGTCTCGGAATTATGCCAGTCATCATCACTGACATTGGGTGATTTACGAGCTGCATAACCTATGAGATGTTGACATGTGTCACAGCCATGATGAGACACATCTTTTGAATCCTTCTCCATGGTGTCATTTTGAACAGGGGAGCTGCATTATTTAAACCATTCACCTTTATCTCACTTTTGCTTGTTTTGATATTCTTTTGCTTCCCCTCCACTTCAAATCCTCCTTGCCTCCTTTTTGCTTCGAAATTCCTTAATCTTCTTTGATTTCATTACCCATGGCGCTTGGTGTTATGACAAGTCAATCCTTACCTCTAATATTGTCTAGCTTCTACATACTCAATATAGGATTTCGAGCTCATTGGCTTACTTGCTACTAGGTGTGGGTGGTAGGGATTGTTCCCCACCGAAAGGATTTATCATGGTCTATGAAGTTCATCTAAAAAGGGGTCTCCGTTACCCAATGGTGCCGAAGGCTTTGAATATTCCGATTGTGAGGTTTTGACAAGGGTTGTGAGTCTTTAGAGTCTTGCACGTCTTTGGCCTTGAATTAGCAATATTTCAATTTCATCATGGGGGTTGGTGTCTAGGGATTAGCCTATCCCACTCTCCTATCCTTATTTCATATAGGGGCTCTCTAATAGGTGGTTAGGTGCAAGCATTCCACCATCTCTGCCTGAGAAGCCTATGCCCGACCTTCCTACCAATTTTGTCGAGGAGGCCTCCTGGATATCCAAGACTCAATTTGGGGGGGGGGGTTGTTGAGGTACCTCAGGTTGAGGTTTTGAGACCAACGTCTAGGAGGTGGCCATCTCGGGGCTTGTTGCTAAAATTGTTGAGGGACCTTCTTCATGGGCAATCCATGAGCCAATCCTTGTTTCCTGAGGCCTATCGTCCAAGGTCCAAGAAGTGGATGAGACCTCACGAGAGACTCAATTTGAGTCGAGGTGGCCGAGACGTGCCATTTTTGTTGTTGAGAGGTCCCCCCTGTCCAAGGTTTGAGATGAGGTGGCCGACGTGCCATTTTAGAGCTGTCATGGTGAACTTAAGGTGATTGATGCTCCTAGTGTCATACCCTCTGCGTCCAAGGTCCAAGAAGAGGTCAAGGCTGAGAAGAAGTCGAGGTGGCTAACACTCCCATTCTTGTACCTCCCCCATTTGAGCTTGAAGAGAAAGCCAAGGTCAAGGGAGCAGTCGAGGTGGTCGAGACCGAGGGAGTTGTGGGAGTAGCTAAAGTGGCATGCTCAGGGCCCTCGAGGCTAGAGGATGGACAGGAGGCTTTGGTGATTCCAATGAGTGATCAAGCCACAAGGAGTTCATCATTTTTTGAGGTACCGACTGAGTATTTTCTAGATTTATTCTCTTATTTTTGCTATTACTTGACTAATTGGTTCTTTACTTGCAATTGTATGAGTTGGCCCACCAACTTACTTCACTACCAACCACCTGACTCGGACTTACATCGAGATCAAGAAGTTTAGATTTGTGGAGGAGCGGGCCTCCCATCTCAAACATGAGTTGTCCAAGGTTAAGGTGAAGGTCTACTCTGTGGAGGATTCACTCAGGGAGTTTGAGCAAAAATACGCTCTTCTCTGAGACCAGATCTCTAGCTAGAGAATGATCTTAAGACCACCCTAAGCCCCAACGACATCAGGCAGGCTTTAGATCACAAGTATTTGGATGGCATTAGTCTTTGTCGCCAATTGATGAAATTGGTGGCTCCAAACTTTCCACTCTTTATTTTTCATCAGAGGAATGCTAGTGCCTGACATGGATCAAATGTGCTATATTATCTAATAGAGGATGTGGATCTTGGGAGCCTTTACCAAGAACTTCATAGCCTCGGGACCCTTCTTCCTCGAGGTTGTAGGCGACTTTTGTACTTTGACATTTTTATAATGGAATTAATTAATGATTATAATTGTAGCATCAAGTTTCTTCTCTCTCTTTTATTTTGTTTTATTTAGCGACAAGACATTATTGCTTTCGTTGTCGGTCTCTAGGGGTGTCTTAGGCCATCATCTGTGCAAAACTATCGGTGCTTGGTTCTGGCAGAGGAAGTTGTAATTTCAGCACGTCTGACCTATTAGACCATGGTCGGCTAATGATGTTATCTCCTTTGGCAGGATGTCTTTGTATGCATGCTTATTGAGTCCCCCTAAATTTTTAGTGTTTGACCTCGTGTAGGTTACTCGGTAACATCACCAAGATTTAGAATTTGACCTCGTCTAGGCAACTCAATAATGTGACCGAGGTTTGTTAAACACCAAGTAGCGGCTTGAGGGATAGGTGAAGGGGATTTCACCTGACGCAGGGGCAACTTTGGTCGTACAATTGTGTAATATGACAAATGAGCATTCATATGGCAATTGATTAAGAACAAATGAACAATCATTTTATTAATAAAATGTAACACATTTTATAAGCAACCTAGATGATACATGCTAACTTTACCTGGGTCATATGTAAGTCTACTGATAATATTTCTTGAGGTGAGAAGCGTTCTATATCTTAGGGATGAGTTTGCCATTCAGAGTACATAACTTGTATGCTATATTTCAGAGAATTATCGAAACAACGAATGGCTCCTCCCAATTAGGTGAGAGTTTATTCTGGCCGGCACTCCTACATGTCACCTTTATGTTTCGGAAGACCAAGTCTCCCTCATCAAATTGGCATGCTTTCACATTCTTGATATAGTATCGAGCAATCTGTTACTGGTAGGTTGCCGTCCATAAATGTGCCGCATCTTGAGCCTCTTCAGATGGTCAGATGCTTTTGGTGCCTTTGGGAGTTATTAAGTGGGTTGAAATATTTGACCTTGTGGCTGGGCAGCCCGACTTCCATTGGGATGACAGCCTTAGTTCTATAGCACAAGCTAAAGGGTATCTTACGTGTCAATTCCCTGGGTGTTGCCCTGTATAAATAGAGTATGAATGGCAGCTTGTCCTCACAGAAGCTCCCAACGTCCTCCAACTTTATCTTTAACCCATACAATAACATGCAATTGGTCACCTTCACTTGTTCGTTGGTTTGCAAGTAGGCAATGGAGGTGTGAACTAGTCTTATCCTAAAGTTATCACAATACTTAATGAACCGCTTACTGGTGAATTGGGTTTCATTGTCGGTCACTATAACCTCGGAAGACCGAATCTACACACAATATTCTAGTGAACGAACTCTATTGCATTCTGTTTAGTGATTCGTGCTTGAAGAGTGGCCTTAACCCATTTTGTGAAATAGTTGATACTGATTATAATGAACTTTTTTTTGTTCAAATGCAATAGGTAGGAGTTTGAGGATATCAAGCCCCATTATGCAAACAATTAGGGCGACTGCAAAGCCTGGAGTTCCGTGTGCAACTAATGGGGGATGTTCCCACTGATTTGGTAATTTTTGTATTTCTGCACAAAATCTACGGCGTCGCGCTTCATTGCTCACCAATAGTAAACTTGTCGTATGATTTTGAAGGCTAGATTCTTCCCCCTGATGTGAGACTCGTAGATGTCGAGATGCACCTCTCCCAGCATGTAGTCAACTTCTTCCAGTGTGAGACACCGCATGTATGGATAGAGTACCTGTGATGGTATAGCCTCCCATCTATGATAGTATATCAGCTTGTTGTTTTTTGATATGCATAGCCTCTTCCGGGTTCTCTTGTATCACACCGTCAAACAGATACCTTCGGAAGGGTTATCCAATTTTTGACATCAGCTATTTGCATCATTTCATGTTCTGGTTTGTCTATGCCTAGGGTTGTAATATCTTAGATTTTTATTTGGATTAATTTAATATTAAATGTGATTTTGGGTAAATTGAGTATGATAAAATTAATTAAATATTAAGAAATTTTGGAAAGATATTTGGATCGGTTGGGCTGGTGCCCGGGGTGTGCTCGTATTGTTACCCAAATATTGATTCAAATTTTGGAATAAAAGAAAACTAAAATGAAATATATATATAGTATATACAATAATAATAATATAATATATATATAATATATATATTATTAAAAATAAAAAATATATAATAAAAAAAGGGAATAAATAGTGATCGGATGAGGTTTCGGAGAGAGAGAGTGAAAACTAAAGAGGAAGAGAGGGTTAAAAACCGAACAACAAATAGGAAGGAAAAGAGGGGATAAATAGTGATCGGATGAGGTTTCGGAGAGATTTTGATAGTGAGAACATCGAAAGAGGAAGAGCATCAGCAGATTTAGCCGCCATTCACGGTCGCCAGCATTGGAGGTGGGCGGAGGAAGGAAGTAGAGGAGAGAGAAATGGGTGCCGGGCGAGAGGACGGCAATGTGAGAGAAGCGCACGGAGAGGATCGCAAAGAAGCAATGGCGGTGGTCACCGGGAAGCTAATGAATTTTGGCGTGGTGGTTGGGGAGGCCGCGCATCGGAAATGGAGCCAGCATTCGCCGCGTATGAGGTCCAGGCAAGTATGAGGTCCAAGCAAGTATCTGTAAACTCCTTCTTTGCTCTGATTTAATTTCTAATATATTTTGGATACTGTTTGAAATTTTTTACTAATGTGCATATATTTTGGTACACCTGATTTATTTACTCTGGACATGCATGTGTAGTTCATTTAATGATTTGGAGGTTTTTAGATACGGGTTTTATGATTTTGAGGATTTAATATTTTTTTAAAAGCCTGAATAACTTATTGGACAATGTATATATTTATATCAGTATTTGTATTAAAATGTGCATGAAAATTGCATAGGCCATGCAATTACATGCATGTGTCAAGTTGAGGTCACTACATTTGGACTTGAAAAATGGATACTTTGGCCAGCTCTCAACAGGAAGATTTATTTAAAAATTTCTTTTTGCTGGTAGGAAAGGTTTAGAATAGTAACCCTTTCAATTTGGATAATTTGACTTGACCTTAAAATATATTTGGACATTCTAATATATCTGATAAGTTTGAAAAATACACCTAAAATGGCAGGCGGCAAAATATAGTAAGCAACATTATCTATTGGTACACAGTACATGGATTTTGACCTAAGGTTATCGGGATTATGTGTAACCATTCCTCAAACTAGTCTTTAAATAAATAGAATCTAAAGTTGATGCATGATTTGCATCTCTGTACTTATTTGTATTGGACTTTAATTTGGATTTGGATTTTGAGCTTGAATTTAAAATTGTCGATTTTGCTCTCAATTGGGAGTTGGTATGTTTTGTACAAACGATTTTGACTATATGTTTTGATCCGGACCCTTGGAATATTTGACGCGGTGCTACTTTGACTTCTACGCATACTATTGGATCATTCAACTATCAGATTCTGCCCCAAATTACAAGTTGATCAGGCCTCGAATTCGGATTTGAATTTAGATTTGGATTGAACTTTAGAATTGGCTAATTGCCTATGGAAATCAGTTCGGATCACTTCTATTTTACTTATATATATATATATATACACGTCCCGATTAGAACTATTTTCTAATTTGGACATTTGCTTTGGATTTGGATCTTTGATTTGAGTACGAGACTACCATTGAATTTTTTTTTGAAATTTGGATATTAGATTTCAGTTGGATTTGTTTTATCGACGATTTAGATTTATTCCGTAATTTGATTGGATTTTTATCCATTTGACCTTCCCTCTAATTTATTGGACTCATTTGTTAAAAATATGATACTTATTGGGTATTACGCTCATTTTTCTATTTTATCTCTTCAGAGTAGAATGTTCAGATGCATTGTAGGGGTTAGGACGTGACCCATCAGCCACCCATCCAATTTGGTGAGTTTTAATTTGTTATGGTTTAAATTAAAAATTGATATGATTGTATTATAAAAATTGGCCAGATATAGGCCCGTGGTTATATTTTGGAATCAATTGGGATATTTTATTTTGTCTGATTCATGATTTTAGTTAATCTATTACCTTCCTTACGATAATTATAGAGTAGGGGTTATATATATTGTCCGTATGGTTATCCGATGAGATCCTATGAGGATTTTAATTTTGTTGAGTTATATGTTTTGGTTTGTCACACTCAAATTTTGAGACTTAGTATTATTTGTTTAAAATTATTTAGAATTTTAGATTTTAAAAATTATAATTAATTATTTAAATTGACCTACTTGATTCGAATTCGTGACAGAAGTGGTATCAGAGAAAAGTCGTAAGGAGAAATACTTTGGGTTATTTTGGATAAATAATTGGCTAAATATTTGGGAATGATAAGTATTACCTTTGGTTGATAAAAAAAATTTGAGTTGTGGAGGTTTGAGTTTAAATCAGAAGGTTGAGTCGTAGAGGTTTGGATATGGATTGGAAGGATGATCATCTGTTAATGATGAGTCGTAAAAGCGACATAATGTATGATTTGATATAGTAGTTGAATTAAAAATTTTTTTGGTTTCTACAAATATATGGAGATTTTGTTAAATTTTACGATTTTAGAAGAGTAGTAGTCTGAAATTGGAGCTAGTCTGAAATCTCACGAAGTAGAAGGAGATTTTGGTTGGCAAAGGAGTAGGAGATAAAGTTGGTTGACTCAAAATCTCGCTGAGTAGAAGGAGATTTTTGGCCGGCAGGAAGGTAAGCGGTGGAAGTGGAGATGAATGAAGGCCCATTAAGATTGGAAGCCGTTGATAAAGATGAAGAAGCTCAAGTCAAGTTAATTCATTTATCTTTGTAAGGGAAGCTGTGGAGCCTTATTGGACAACCTTTGTCAGAAGAAAAGATATGAAGTGTAAGTATGCTTTCGTTGGCAGCGAAGATACTAATCGTGTAAATTTTTGAAGCTACGGTTGGGATGAGAGGAAGATTCAAGATTGTCCATTTTCACTCATTGCTGTGATCAGATGTATAATCGTCATTGCAAATTTTTCGTCACTGAAGAATCGATGGATGAAGAGTTCGATGTTTGACCTCCTAAAACAATGTTCAGGATGAGGTTGGAGAATTTGAAAGATTTATTGAAATATGATAGTAGTGGAGGACTTCAAGATTCAATCTGGAAGCAATCAGTGTCATTCCGACGTTGGACTCATAGCGAGGAGTTAGACTAGGCCCTATTGATCGAGCATGAGCAATTTTGAGAGGAGCATTTTTAGAAAAATTAAAGTATTCAAATCAGATCTCGAATGATAGACTTGCTTATCCTTTAGAGAATAAGCTAAAGTAAAGTTAGATGAAGCAAAGTCTCTTTCCTCAAAGTTCAAGTTTGCAAGATCAGCCTACAAGTTTAGCGGGAAGAAATTTGTGAGATGAGTTTGCTTCATCAAAAGTGGAGTCTGCTTCAAATTGCGGCTAGATATGCCATTTTTCAAAGGATCATTTAAATTTTAGACATCCAGATAGAAGTCCAGACGGTTCCAGATAAAATATTTATAGTTACTGCTCACGAAGTTAGAGCCGAATCCTTTGTCATGGAAGACTGTTTCGATAAGTTTGTTCAATTCTGCATTCAAGATATTAGTCCTTGGAGTTCCAAGGAAGATTCAGTAAGAAGGCTTAAGGGTTAATCTTGGCGTTGCTCGCAAGTTATCTGTTGAGAAATGGGTGCCAAGCTCATTTTGCATATATGGTCACATTTGAGAGTGATTATGTGACCATTGAAGACATTTTTATCATCTGCGAGTTTGAAGATATCTTTTCAAAGGATTTGTTTAGATTGTTCCTGGATTAGGAGATCAAATTGCTATCGATATCGTGCTTGGATATGCGCCTATTTTGAAGGCTCTGTATAGAGTGATCCTGTTTGAGTTGAGGAAATTGGAAGCAGCAATTGCAGAATTTGTTGGAGAAAGGTTTCGCTCAACTAAGTGTATTGGCGTGGAGTGCTTCAATGCTCTTTGGTGAAGAAAGATGGATTGATGTGTTTATGCTTGGATTATGTGGGGATCTATATGTATCAGCTCCTAAGGATCGAGGATTTGTTTAATCAATTTCAAGAAGTTTGGGTTTTTCTCTAAGATCGAGTTGTATTTGAGGTATTGTTGGTTGAAGATTAAGTGGGATGATATGCATAGGGCAGATCTCAGGTCAAGTTTGGCCATTGCGAAAGTTTGATTATGCTTTGGGATTGTTGAATATTTTAGCGTCTTTTATGGATATTATCGATTTGATTTTTGATCGTGCTTGGGTTTGTTATGATGGTTTTGTCAATGATACTCTAATTTAATTGAATAATTTTGAGGAATGTAAATTATAGTTAGAGAATGCATCATTTTGGATCATATGTTTGTTAAGGTGATATTTGATAATTTGAAGAAGATGAAAGTAATGGCGAATTTGAAAAAGATTGACTATAGTCACCGGAGTGTTGAGTTTTTTCGATCTAGTTGGTCTTGATGAGAGATTCGTTGAATGTTTTTCTAGGATTATAGTGTCATTGGTGCTTTTAGAATAGAGACAATTGGTAATTAATTGAAGTGATGTTGGTGAGAAATGTTTCGATAATTGAATAGAGTGTCATCGGCATCGATTTTGTTGATCCCCTGATGGATCACAAAGATTGGCAGTATTCAATAATGCTCCTAATAAAGATCTAGACATGTATGGATTTAGTATGGTTTGGCATATTATCCAAAGAAAGTTTGGAATGCTACATAATCTGGAAGATTTTACGTGGAGGTGCTATATCGAGGATGCCAGTGGGAAGACTAGGCCGGAGATTTTCTCTTTTACTATTAGTATTAGATTTTGAATGAAGTTCTTATTTGCGGGAGAAGTTTTTGAGAAGATCAGAAATGAAGCCATTTTTGGATGAGTCATCTTGAAGTTGGAACCGATTGAGCAGGCAATCTCAAACATTATGTATAAAGTGTTTTTCATTGCACGTTTGAGAATAGGCATATTTTCAAGAATTCCCTCTTTTGAGTTTCGGCTAATTGGATGAAAGTTTAAAAGCCGATTGGATAGAAGCTCGGGAACAAATGAGGTCGTCAGTAGTTATGGTTGAGTTGGAGTGATCCAAGTTCGGTGGGAATATCGAAGACTCTCTACCTAGTGGAGTGGAGAGAGAGTTTGATGGCGGTTTGATCACGGGCCGTGATAAGATGGGTCTTATGCCTAAAGAAAGAAGCGAGAAGAAGCCTTCGAAATTTTATTTTAAGTCTGCCTCAAACAGCAATGGATTTGGTGGCCATTTGGACGAGATTGACCTAGTAAATGATGGATGAGTTGATAAAGTCGGCTTATTGCTTGTTTATTAGAAAATTCATTCCTGAGAGTGGCTGTTGGCATATTGTCGAGGTGTGGAAATTGTAAGGTATTTCTACTTCGAGGCTTTTGATTTGATTTGAGACTGATGAACGATCAGAGTGGCGCATCAGAAGAATATGCACTCACGGATATTGATCATAAGATTTGATTGGGTTGAAGTCGTTTTTGATCGACGGGAAGTGTTTTAGGTTAAAGCTGTGATTTTAATTTTGGGATAAGAATAATTTGGCGCAGAGGAATGAGATCTTTCCATTGATCATTTTGCTTTTGAGGAATTGTCGAGTTGAAAAAGTGTTGAGGGATTTTGAGAACAAGTCCGGAAGAATATCCCTATTTATTGAGGATATGATTTGGAGAAATCATTGGATCAAGGAAGAGTATTGAGAAGTATAAAGATGAAGTTTGAAAGAATATTGTCATTGTTGGATAATTGAGCTTAAGATCGAGAGACGCAAATTTCGAGGCCGAAATTTTTATAAGAATGGGAGAATGTAATATTCCAAGCTTTTATTTGGATTAATTTAATATAAAATGTGATTTTAGGTAAATTGAACGTGACAAAATTAATTAAATATTGAGAAATTTTGGGAGGATATTTGGATCGGTTGGGTTGGCGCCTAGGGTGTACCCGTATTGCTGCCCAAATACTGATTCAGATTTTGAAATAAAAGAAAATTAAAATAGAATATATATATATATATAATATATAATATATATTTATATATATATTTTTAAAAACAAAAAAATAATTAAAAAAAAGGGATAAATAATGATCGGATGAGGTTTTGGGGAGAGAGAGTGAGAACCAAAGAGGAAGAGAGGGTTTTAGCTACCGTTTATGGCACGCGGGGAGGAGAGGAAGGAAGAGGACGGCTGGTGGCCGGCGACGGCAATGGACGGTGAGGATGGCATGATATCGGTGGTTGTCGATGGCTAAAAGTTTGGCCGGTGGTGGTTGAGTGGCTCGAGGTGAGAACATCGAGGAAGCCGACGATGGTTGTCGGCAGCATCAACAACATCGTTGCCGGTGAGGTGGCTGGATGGGAGGCGAAGTTGGTGGCGACGGTGGTCGCTAGTGATCATCGACAGCGGTCGCCAGTGATTGGTGACAGCGTGATGTAGAAGCCGCATAGAGGAGAGAGAAATGGGTGTAGCCACGAGAGGACGCGCCGACAATGAGAGAACTATGCGCGGAGAGAAGGATCGTCGGGGAAGGAAGCAGCGGCAACGGTGGCCGCTAGGAAAGCCGACGATGGTTGTTCGAGGCAGCAGCGGCAGCACGCGGGAGGCCGCATGCATCGGAGAGAAAGGGGAGTTGCAGGCAGCGGGTACGGCAAGAGAGAGAGAGAGGGTGCTGTATGGGCATCTCAGGACATCCTTTCTTTAGATCTATAAAGTATGAGGTCCAAATAAGTATCTATAAACTTTCTTTTTGGTCTGATTTAATTTCTGATATATTTTGGACACCGTTTAAAATTTTTTACTAATGTGTATATAATTTGGTACATCTTATTTATTTACTCTGGACATGTATGTGTAATTCATTTGATGATTTGGGGTTTTTTGGATATGAGTTCTATGATTTTCAGGATTTAATGTTTTTTTGAAAGTTTGAATAATTTATCGAACAATGTATATATATTTATATCGGTATCTGTATTAAAACGTGCAAGAAAATTGCATAGGCCGTGCAGTCACATGCACATGCCGGGTTGATGTCACTACATTTGGACTTAAAAATTGAATACTCTAGCCAGCTCCCGATGGGGAGATTTATTTAAAAATTTTTTCAACTGGTAGGAAAGGTTTGGAGTAGTAACTCTTCCCATTTTGATAATTTAACTTGATTGTAGAATATATTTGAACGTTATAATATATTTGATAAGTTTGAAGAATGCACCCAAAGCCGCGGGTGGTAAAAATAGTGAGCAACCTTATTTATGGGGATATAGTATATGGATTTTGATCTAAAATTATCGTGATTATATGTAACCCTTTCTCAAGCTAATCTTTAAATAATTAAAATCCAACTTTGATACATGATTTGTATCTCTGTATTTATTTGTATTGGACTTTAATTTGGATTTGGATTTTGAGCTTGAATTTGAAATTACCTATTTTGCCCTCAATTGGGCATTGGTATGTTTCATACAAACGATTTTGACTATATATTTTGATCCAGACCCTTGGAATGTTTGACGCGGTACTATTTTAACTTCTACGCATGCTATTAGATCATTTAATTGTCGGATTCTGTCCCAAATCACAAGCTGATCAGGCCTTGGACTTGGGCTAAAACTTAGATTTGGACTTGGATTGGACTTTAGAATTGGCTAATTGCCTATTGGAATCGGTCCGGATTACTTCTATTTTGCTTATATATATATACGTCCCGATGATGAATGTTTTCTAATTTGGATATTTTATTTGAGTAGAATACTACCATTGGATTTTTTTTTTAAATTTGGATATTGGATTTCAGTTGGATTTATTTTATAAGTGATTTGAATTTATTCCGTAATTTGACTGAATTTTCATCCATTTGACCTTTCCTTTAATTTATTGGACTCATTTTGTCAAAAATATGATACTTGTTGGATATTGACTTATTTTTCTATTTTATCCTTTCAGAGTAAAAGGTTCGGATGCATTGCAGGAGTTAGGACGTGACCTATCAGCCATCCGTTCGATTTGGTGAGTTTTAGTTTGTTATGATTTAAATTGAAAATTTATATGATTGTATTATGAAAATCGCCAGATATTGGCCCATTGTTATATTTTGGAATCAATTGGGATATTTTATTATATCTCGTTCATGATTTTAGTTAATCTATTGCCTCCCTTACGATGATTGTAGAGTAGGTCGTATTTGTATTGTCTGGATGGTTATTCGATGAGGTCCTATGAGGATTTTAATTTTGTTGAGTTGTATATTTTCGTTTGTCACACTCGAATTTTGAGACTTAGTATTATTTGATTAAAATTATTTAGGATTTTAGATTTTAGAAATTATAATTGATTATTTAAATTAACCTATTTGGTCCGGGTTCGTAACTGAAGTGCTGAGGACTTCACACATTTCTTTCACATACTGCTATGGTTCCCCCGTCCCTATTGCCTTTGCCAATCGATCAGCCTTTTTGTTTCCTTCCCTTAGGATGTGAATTATCTCCACACTATCAAATGTCATGATTACGCTTCGTACTTTGGCGAGGTACTTGGAAAGTTGAGGGATTGACGCCTCGAAATTTCTTCTAACCTGATTGACAATCAATTCGGAATTGTTGTAGGCAACTAGATTCTTTACCGAATATTCTCTGGCTAATCGGATCCCACCGAGCAATGCCACATACTCGGTGATGTTGTTTGTCGTAAAAAATCTGATGGCCATTGAATACTTTATCTCTGATCTGTCAAGAGTTCCCAGAACCACGTCAGCTTCACTATCTGCTTGCATTGAGGAATCGTCTATGTGCAAGGTTCACATTGGAGTCTTTTGTGGAACATTGTTCTCAATGAAGTTGAGGGTATCTAATGTTAGGGTTGTTGTTTTAATAATAAAATTTACTAGAGTCTGACCTTTTAGGGTGGGCCTCGGTCGAAGCTCTACGCCATACTTGCCTAACTTAATGGCCCATTGGACCAGTCACTCAGATGCACCCGACTTCTGTTAGATTCCCTTTAGTGGTTGGTCTGTTAGAATAATAATTTTATGCACTTGAAAGTAAGGGCGAAGCTTCTAAGCGGAATAGACAAGTGCCAAGGCCATTCTTTCGGCATGAGAGTATCGAGTCTCCAGCTCCGTCAAGACCTTGTTAACATAATATACAGTTCATTGTCCATCAGACTGCTATCGGACCGAGACCAACCTTAATACGATATTAGATACCACTAGATATAAATGCAACTCTTCGCCTTTTTGGGGGGGCGTAAGAAAAGGCGGGTTGGATAAGTACTCCTTCAGTTCTCAAAATGTGGCTTCACCGCCGGTTGTCCACCGAAAATCAGCAACCTTCGTCTCCTCAAGGCTTGAAGAAAGGTAAGTAGTTTTCTGTAGACTTTGCCAAGAAACAGGAGAGTGTCGCGAGCCTCCCAATGAGTTTTTAGACTTCTTTCACGGTTCGAGGTAGGTTCATGTTGAGGATATCCTTTATCTTTTTAGGGTTTGCCTTAATCCCTTATTGTAAAATGATGAAGTCCAAGAATTTTTTCAAAATCACACCAAATTCACACTTGATTGGATTGAGCTTTATCTGATACGTTTGGACGATGTTGAATGCTTCATCAAGGTTGTAACATCTTGAATATTTTTAAATTTATTATTTTATAAAAATAAATTATATAATTAATTTTGATAACTATTTGACCATTTTAGTGATTATTTTGGGTTTAAATCTTCTAATTAGATTTAAAATATGAGCATAGAGTATTTGAAACGTTGAATTAGGCTTAAATATTTGAGTTATTAGTTTGAATTTAGTTTAAATTAGCGGATTAGGTTATTGAGTAAACTTGTATAGATTTAAATTAAGTAGACATTAAATATTTGGGCCTAATAAGTTGGATGGATCGATGGATTAAGTTGGATATTTGGGCCATTAATTAAATTTAGATTAAATAGTGAATCAATTTAATTTTAAAATAAATTAATTAAATAAATATTTATCTAGCGGACCTTAATGTATTAGAATTCATTAACTGAAAAAATAATTAATTTAAAAGAAATTAAAATATTAAAATTTATATTAAAATTTTATATATTATTGTAGGGGTAACTAAATAACTAATTAAATAAATAATTAATATTTTTAATGAGTAATAAATAATAATAATAATAATAATAATAATAATAATAATAATAATAATAATAATAATAATAATAATGTGTGGGGATAAAAGAAAAGAAAGGAAGAAGGAAAATGAGAAAAGAAATGAAAGAAAAGGAAAGAAAGAAGATGGAAAAAGAGGAAGGGAAAGAAAGAAAAGAAAGGAAGAAGGGGAAAGGGGGGAAACGGCGCGAGGGTTACAGCGAGGGGGAAGGAAGGAAGAAAATTGATGCTAGAATGACTAAACCCTAAAGGCGCAACCTCCCATTATTTAAGAAATGAGGATGGTGTAAAAATGGAGGGGAAGCAAAGCAAAGCCGCCATTGCTGTCATCGATCGGTGCTGGAGGAGTGTCATCGTTCGAAGTTGCCACCGCCTCTATAATCAAAGTCGCTGTCATAGTTGGGCCGAAGCTGTCACCGCTACCGCTAAACCCTAACTATGCTACAGTTTCAGCAAGTAAATTCATTTATTTTGCAAGTAATCTTCCTAATTGTTGCAAGTAAAATTACTCTCTCTTGCAAGTAAATCCTTCTCTTATTATTGATTGTATTCCCTTGCTGAATGCCTTGATTTCGTGGGATTCGACCGCATTTTATCGTGAGCCAATCATTGGGTAGAAACAAAGCCTTCGGCTGGGATGATGAAGAATCAATGATATTGAGGCATAATAATCAGTATATTGATGCCATAAAATCTTGTTTACATGTTATAAGATGAAAATTTTGCATGGTTACTCTCCTATTTTGATTCTCGGGTATGAAGGGAGTGAATTGGGAAAAACAGAGCTCAATGCTTTGTTTGGGCGATTGCGCGAAAGGGTAGATAGGGTGTAGGATATATGTTGGGAAACTTTTGCTGTTAATTTTGTCTACATTATATATACAGTATGTGTATTATACGGCCGTGGGTAAGCACTTATACACTGATGTTGATGGTTGGTTTGTCGTGTATATACATACGATATATGCACACAGGGGAATTAGATGTATATACGCAAGCCGTTTACAAGTGTATGGAAATACATCTACCGATTTATACATGTACAGTGTGTAATAACGTGTGTACATATTTGTGTGTGTATATGTGTATGTATTACGGGCATGAGTTGGGAGTGTATTGCTTGTGTGCGTGCGTGTGTGTGGGTATATATATATATATATATGGTGTGTGTAATTATTCATAAATATATATACGTGCATGAGGAATGATATGTACAAGATATGTTGATTTACGTGTATATGATTATTATTGTATAAGTATTGTTGGATAAATTACTATTATGATTAAGACTCACATAGAATTAGCCTGAATAGTTGAATAAGTAGAATAATCATGAAATTGTTCGTTAATAACAATAGAGAAGATATAGTATGACCTTGTAACAAGTTTGATACACTAGGGAAAGTCTGAGAGAATAGAAGAAGATGTTAGGATGATTGGTCAAATATTCAAGATTTTTCGTTGATTTTTCTTTATTCCCGAGATGAACGATCTTTATGTTAGCCTTAATCTCATGTTTATATTTTATTAGTACTCTATGAATAAGTAAAGAAGAGTATATGAAGATACTACGGTATTCAAGTGAAAGGAAGTTTGTGAGACCTTAGAGTAATTTATACTTTTTCGATATCTATTTTATTCCGAAGGTCGATGTCATTTATATTGAGGATAGATATTTATAACCTAGTGACCATCGTAGATGAGGATATTAGGGATATCATTGGTGAGAGATATCGAAGATAGTATGAGCATGCTACGGGTACAACCTCTTAAGAGGACTGTAGGGGTAGTAGAGGTACCATGGATACCGGATAATCTCGCGGTACTCACCCAACCGTTTGAGGCGTAAATATGCAACTTTTAGTTCACTATGGCAAAATAAGGTCCATAGAAATTATTATTATCTCATACAGTAGATAGATTATTATTATATCCTACAATTGTAACCTCGGATTGAGCTAATGATCAAATTTAGTGGAATCTATGTTACATTCTTAATATCCAATTGTTCATATGTCTTTTGGGTCATGGGTACGACATATTATTGAATCTCGGATAGTGATTTGTATATGCATATTATTATTGATTTTATACATCTGATATTATAATTTGAGATACTTATTTGTGATCATGTATTGTTGATTGTATTACTTACTCGGCATTTGGTTCACTTTTATATTTTATTGACTCAAAAGTAGACAAGTTGACGTCAAGTTAGAAGAGGTCGCATATTACCATGTAGATTTCAGATAAAGATGATCTTAAAAATTGAGGTTTCCATGATAAGAGATTTGAGATTCGCTATTGGTTCATTGGCTTTTAGAGACGTGACATTATAAACATTGATACTATTTTTAATTTTGGTAATTTATTATTAGTATTATGGAGGTTTATTTAATGACAAAATTATGATGATTATTTATGGAGTCATAAATTTAGTGATTCGATAATTTTGAGTTCAATTATGTTGAGTAATATTATAATTTATGACGTATAATTGATAATTTCAGATAATTTAAGATTTTTACTTGAACGATCTTGGCCGATTTTAGAGACTCCGAATCAGGTCGTTACAAAGGTCATGCATATGGTTGTCAGTTGCTTTACTTTTGACGAGCATGTCGTGCACAAACACCTCTATATTCTGCCCAATTTGGCTTTTGAATATTTTGTTCACAAGTCGTTGGTAGGTTGTGTCAGCATTCTTTAATTCGAAGGGTATAACTTTGTAACATTACATTTATTTGTCAATATGAACGACGTGTGCTCATCGTCCTCTTGACTCATCCGGATCTGGTTGTAGTTTTATTGGGCATCCATAAAACTCAATAGTTTATGACCGGATGTGGAATTTACTAACAGGTCAATCCTTAGTAGTAGAAAGCTATCTTTAGGACATGATTTGTTGACGTTAGTAAAGTTAACGCACATCTTCTACTTTTCATTACTTTTTTTGACCAAGATTACATTGGATAGTCAGTTTGGGTACTAAACCTCCTTGATAAACCCGAAGTCAAGTAGCTTTTTCACCTCTTGCGGAGGGCAACTAATTTTTCAACAAAATGGTTCTTTCATTTCTGCTAGAAAGGTTTATGACTGAAATCTAAGTCTAACTTATAGACTATTATTCCGATCGATATCCCTTGTATGTCAATATGCATCCAAGTGAAGATGTTGAAATTTTACCAAAGGAAGCCGATTAGCTAGTTCCGGAGGGGTTCCAACAAGAAACTTCCTTGTTGGATACACTTCTCAGAATCATTGGGATCCAAGAGGATCTGGTTTATAGATTCTCCATATTGGACTTGCAATAAAGTAGTCTTATCACGGAAGTCAATGTCTTTGACTAGTTGGCTAGGAGCTCCTTGAGTGACTTAAGATAGGTAATATGTTTGCCTGGTGATTTGGTCGCCAAGATCCTCTCCTATGTCGTATGGAGTAAAGAATTTTATTTTTAGGTGTGGGATTGAGGTCATTATTTTTAAAGTGGTTAGGTAGGGACATTTGAGGATGGGGTTGTAGACCGATAAAAGGTCTACTATCAAGAAGGTAACTATCTTAGAGGCTATCCTCGGATAAGCCCATAGCGTAACTTTTAGCTAGATGACCCACTAAACGGGTACTAGCTCATCCAGCTCAGATAGGGTTCTCTTGATTGGTTTCATTTGACTCCTCTTTAGACCAAATTTGAAATATATATCAAGATAAAGTAAATTTTTAAAATTTCTATTATCAATAAACATTTGTTTTAATTGATAGTCCACAACACCATCAGAAATAAGTGTAGATACAATCAAGGGATTGGAATGATGAGAGAATATATGAGTCATATCTTTGTTACTAAAACTAATGGCGTCATCCCTAACACCTACCCTCGGCTTTTCATAGTCAGTGGTCATATTTGGGTGATTCACGATGTTATTTTTGCATTTGTCATATCATCACTATATTAACGACCCCAATTGCCACTCGATTCCTCAGCTGCCCAGCTTCATCACCATCTACTCTTCCAAAGGTCTGCCCGAATCTTCACAGAAATTGGGTAGGGTGGCCTTTCCAGATCAAATCTTTAATCTCTTTCTGCAGCATTCAGCAGTCCTTAGTGCTATAACCCACACATTGATGTAATGATAATACTTCATTTGGTCCCCTTTGTTTAGGTTTTTCAGTGCCTTTGGCAACTTTAAGAATCTTTCATCCTAAATTTGTATTCTTGGGCCCATGGGAGCTCACGTGGTTTCCATTCGTCCTCTTTTCATCCGCCGATCCCTGACGAAAGTGGTCCACACACTCTGGCCACTTTACCTCATTGGCTTCTTTGACCGTTATATAAGTACGAGGAACGGTTTCAACCTCTCTGAAGGTTTGTCAATTTTTTTGGGCCAGATACTTAAAGAAGTCGCTCGACTCTAGAGTCGATATGAAGACTCTCAACTTTACATCGTCGAAGAGCTTAGGTATCTTCCGGACCTCGGTTGTGAACTGAGACAGGAAACTCTTCAAACTTTTGTTTGGCTCCTACTTGATGCAAATGAGATGCCAAGATTACTTCTCTTCCCTTTGGCTTAAGGCGAACTTCAATAAAAAGTTGTTGGCCAGTTCCTGAAATGTTCGAATCGAGTTGGACTGAAGTCGATAGAATCAGGGTTGGATGTCCCCTTTAAGAGTTAGGGAAAGTATAGACACATTGTGCCCCGTCTAGGCCCTGAAAGCGCAGGAGAGTACAGAAATGGTCAAAATGGTCCATTGGATCTGTGTTCCCATCATAAGGCTCCAGGGCTGACATTTTAAACTTGTGAAGGAGTAGCAGTGTTCGAATATCTATCGTGAATGGCGATTTTCTTAGGTCTGCAGATCGTCCGCAAGCGTCTCCTTCGAATACGTGCTACCACATTTTTTTTACTTTCTCCTCCATCCGAGGAGGGCTCACCATCCTTTCGTGTTGAGGAAGTCCTCAACTCTGAGGGATTCTGAGAGGCATGAGAGGCTGGACAGCTTACAACCCTCGAAGGGCGTGCGCTATAAGAGGCTCTTCCTCAGTCCAAGGGCCTCCTATCGTCATGCGAGTAGCGGGAATTTTGCCTCTCGGGTCCTGTAACTTAGGTGACTCTCCAGGCACGACGAGACCTTGTTACTCGAGGCAGCTTGGGTCCCGAATTTGTCAGGTCGAAGAGTCTTCTTGGTAGTGTAATATCCCGGAGGTTCGGGTTTGTGAGAGGTAGTGTAATATCCCGGAGGTTCGGGTTTGTGAGAGGTAGGGTGCTTCTTCCCTCTATATCATCCGCTTGGACGTCACAGTTTGGGAGGCAAAAGATGGAACCTCCTTTGGTCACTCATCCGAGTGTGCACAGATGGTTTGGACGACCTTGGAGATGTTATCCATCCACGTCGCGAGCACACGCATCCAAGGGTCGGGATGGTCGTCCACACGACTGCTCATAGGGGTAGTTGTCACATAAGGTGGCATATCTGTCCAGCATTCTGATTTGTGCTCGGGTGGTCACCATATTGTTTTTTGTAGAGATGTGATTGTTGAATTTTTCAGTCGTTTTTCACAAACGGTTCCAATGATGTACCCTCGAGTTTGGGTTGTACGAATTAGGAAGCCAAAAATTAGATTTTCGTGTTGGTCGATCTGAACAGGGTCCGATCTTTGTAACCTTGAACCTGGATCCTGCGTAGTATAACGGACAAATAAAATATCAAAAGATTGGCTAGACTCACTCCTAAATATATCATATGACATTCAAATCAATAATCTTTCTATGAGAAAAGAAAGATGGAGAATGCAGAGTGAGAGTACTAGTGCATGTGTAAAAGGATTGAGTGTGGTGTGCTTGATGGAAAACATCTTAAACAGAGAGAAAAATGTGCTCAAAGGGAAGCGTCTTAGAACTGTCGCCAACTGGATGTTGGAGTTTTGTCGAAAAACTTATTACAGTGACAGTGGTGTACTTTTACTTGACTGTATTTTTTTATTGTTAGTATCTCCCTTCCTTTTCCTATCGAGATGGAGAAATATTTATAGAGCAGGTAGACAGTTGACCCTTTCTTGATTGGTGATAACCATTCACTGAGTTACCCGGATAAGAGAGAGGGCGGTTAGCTGTTCCAACCAATTATGGTGAGTTTTTCCCAGCAAGCAAGAAATGGATCGTGGGTTATTCTGACTGAGCCAACGAGTTCCCCTGTCCATTTGGAGCTGTTTGGGACATCTGGGTCAGTTGAGACGTTCTATTCTTAACCAATTCCTTTCACTGATATGCCCTCTTCTTAGGCTGAGCTAACTGTACCCATCAAGTTTGGATGAAAAATCGTACAAATTGTCTGTTGGTATAAAAAAACAAAAACATAATATATATAAATATGTTGAATATAATACCCATATAAAAAAGTTTCATCCTAGAAAAATAGATGGGTCAGATCATTAGAAATCTAAAAACATCTCTAACGGTACGTTTGGTTAGTGAAATAGAATAAGGTGGGAATAGAATAGGATGAGAATATAATTAAAATTATTATTTTTATATTTGATTATTGAAATATAATAAGGTAAAAATTAATATTTTATAATTTATTTGTAAAATAGTATGAGAAATAATAATAATAATAATAATAATAATAATAATAATAATACTATGTAATAATAATAATAATAATAATACGTAGTAATAATAATAATACATAATAATAATAATAATAATAATAAATAAAATCACTATTTTTATATATATATAAATAGCTATTTTTATCTTTTTTTTGTGGGAATAACTATTTCTGAATATTTTTCTATAATTGTTGATTTCAAAAGTCAAATATAAATGGCCTTCCTAATGTGCTATTTATTTTATTAGATAAAATAACCTTTCTTTCATTATCGGTCGAATTTGATAATACACCCACAATCACAAAAATTATTTTTTAATTTATATTTTACAATAAAAAAATTGCATAGCGTCTCCAGTCGATATTATCTAAGTCATTCGCATTACAGGAGCAATCTTTCTGACACGTGGCATTTATAGATTAGTTGAGCTACTCTCACCCACTCATTAATTAACACAATTGTTTTTAATTAAAAAAAACGAAGCAAACGCTTTGATTTCCCTCTTCGCATCACACAGTTCGCGTCCTCATTTGGAGCTTGTCAGCTTACCACTGGCTCACTGATTCGTTGCGGCTTCTCTCTCTCTCCGGTCATCGGTAGACGATGGAGAGCTTCGCGCTTCACTCGCTCTCCTCATCCGCCTTCTCTCGCTCTTCGTCTTCTGCCGCCTCCGCTTACCGCTCCACCATCATCATCCATCGCCGATCACGCACCCAACTCCATAAAACCCCAACTCCCGCTACGGCTGTCAATGCCTGCTCTTCACTCTCATTTTTTAGCCTCAATTCCAATCCCAAAACCTTTTCATTCATCTCTCATCCTCTGTCCAAATCCATTGCTTCTCTCAAACCACTCAACGCATCTCCATCACCCTCTAACGATCCCCAGTCGCACTCAATTTTGACTAATCGAGCCGCGAAATTGCTGCCGTTGATAATCTCCGTCTCCATTGGTTTGATCATCCGGTTCGCAATCCCTAAACCGGTTGAAGTGTCAACTCAAGCGTGGCAATTGCTGGCAATTTTCTTCTCTACGATCGCCGGACTCGTCCTGAGTCCGTTGCCTGTTGGTGCATGGGCTTTCATTGGCTTGACCACCTCAATCTTGACAAGGACGCTTTCATTTTCGACGGCGTTCTGCGCGTTCACGAACGAGGTGATTTGGTTGATTGTGATTTCATTCTTCTTCGCTCGGGGATTTGTCAAGACGGGGTTAGGGGATCGGATCGCGACCTACTTTGTGAAATGGTTAGGAAAGAGTACGTTGGGATTGTCATACGGGTTGACCATCAGTGAGGCGATCATTGCTCCTGCTATGCCTAGCACGACGGCCAGGGCGGGCGGGGTGTTCTTGCCGATCATTAAGTCATTGTCGCTTTCGGCTGAGAGTAAGCCTAATGATAGATCAGCAAAGAAATTGGGTTCATATCTAGTTCAGTCTCAATTTCAGGTATCCTAACTCGTCTCGTTCTTGTTTAGGTTGAATCTGTGATTTTGTTTATGAGGAAATGATAACGCTGAGTATATAGGCCAAATAACTCTTGATGATCTATCTGTTGAAAAATTTACCCATATTTGTATTGTTTGCGGTTGAACATATAATCCTGAACATGTAGGTCCTGGTAGGGGAGCGCAAACAGAAATTACAATCAATAATATGTTCGTTCTGTCCATACCTCTGTCATTTTTCCTGGTAAATTGTCTTCAGGAATCTGGATAGATAGGTACAATCTAAACATTTTTAGGATTATTATTTTTAAATAGTGATGCATCCCTGGGTCCAAGTTCTTATGCTGATTAGGGAGCATTTGGATTCTTCGGTTGGGTCAGATCATGAAGGGGTTCGGTCTCCGCGTCTCTCAACTTGATCCGTGTGCACCACAAACTATAAATAATAGGTTAGAGGATAGCGGGAGGTTGTCATACCGTAAACACTCCGACGTTCAAGTCAGAAAATTTTCCTTGGGAATGGAAAGATGTACGCAAAGAAATAAATGTGATAAAAATCTAGGAATGTTGGAATGTGAGGAGTGCGTGGGATGCTCGAAGGAGGCTGGTGCTCCCTTTGGTGCACTGATAGGAGTGGCTTACTATTGTTGCCGTCGGGAGGCGGTGGTTCGAGGGAAGAGAGTTGGTTCTTTCTTCTCATTGCTTTGAGCACTGGGTGCAAGGACTAAGATTTGATCTCAGGTCACCGTTTAGGTGTTCGTGGAAGTGGGAAAATCTCTCTCTCTCTTTGATGCTAGAAAGGGTATTTATAGGCTCCTTTAGGGAGGTTTTGTGAGCCGAGATCTTCGAACAATGAGGTTGCCGGGATTTGCCGGCCGCTGAGCATTGGCGACGGTAGCTAGTGGTGTCAATTGTCACCTTGTGGAGGCGAGGAGAACATTGTTGGGCGTGGCCAATGCAAGCCTGTTTGACTTCGCTTGGATTGGTTGAGCAGCTGTTAGGGCGGCGTATGTTGCGGCTTGTCAGCGTTGACCTTATCTCCCATTAGCCAACATTCCGTGAGCGGGCGCAGATGTGGTCATCTCTGTAGGGGTGCGAGTGATGCTAAATGGCTACGTATTTGAGGTGCTCAATGTGCCTTGTCTCTGAATCTCCTGGGACACCATTGCTAAGTTGGGCCCTTCTGCTGATCGGACCCATGTCCTTCCAGCTAGACTTCGTTGGTTCCGGCCCAGATCCATACTGGACCCATCAAATAGATTTTCAAATTGGAATGTCTAATCACTTTCCCATGCATGCAGTAGATAATATGTTGGGGTTTATATGAAGCTAAAGCTAAACCATTTATTGGTGGATGGGACAATTCCTTAACTACCTGGGTATTTGGCTAGTGGTTTTGTTCTCTTGCTTTTGTTTGTTAATGTCCACACCTAGTAGTAATTGGATGTCGGAAAGCTGACTTATTTGACTCTGTAGTTGATTAAAGCAATTCGTGGAGCACTTTTGCCTGATATTTTACTGCCAAATCCCTGTCCTGACAAATTTGAAGTATACTACTTCGCATTATCTATACTTAAAACGTTCAAACAAAACGATGCACTTGATAAATATTCACTGATACATTGTAACTCTTGATTTTTCTTGTGATGTGTGACAGTCTGCTGGTAACTCTAGTGCTCTTTTCCTAACTGCTGCAGCTCAAAATCTGTTGTGCCTTAAGTTAGCTGAGGAGCTTGGCGTGAAGATGACCTCTCCATGGGTTTTATGGTTTAAAGCTGCTAGTCTACCAGCAATTGTTGCTCTCCTTTTAACTCCCGTTATCCTATATAAGATCTATCCTCCTGAAACCAAAGATACGCCAGATGCCCCTGCTATGGCTACTGAAAAGCTCAGGATTATGGGTGCAGTCACCAAAAATGAATGGGTGATGATTGGTACAATGCTCCTTGCAGTGTCTCTGTGGGTGTTTGGGTAAGTAAACGTTATCTTTCTTTCCTAAATGATTTGTTCTAGAATCGAACTTATGCAAGAGATTGGGTGATAGCATGTGCTCATTCTCCTGCATACTCTATTGTGCCACTATTCCTGTGATAGAAGGAAAGTAGGCCATATATAATCATAGAATGTGCCCTTGATTCTCGTTCTCATCAGTGTTGTCAAATTTAACATTTTGTGATATGCAGAGCTAGTCAATTTTTGTGTTTGTTATCTGAATGATAATCTGCAAACGAAGTATTCATCTAAATCGTAGCAAAACGTTGCAATATATTTCCACTCAGCCAATGTGAATCTTTTGCATAATTTCTCTTTAGAGAATTATTTCCATATTTGGGTTGCATAGATTACTAATCCAATGGATTTGATGACACAGTTTAAGGATGGTACAAACCATGAATCATTTACAAGAAATTTTTAAGTAATATTGAAGTAATAACTCACTAAAAATTGTATGTTTATTCCAGTAGTTGTGTCATTTTCCATTTTGGGATGCTCGGAAATGATGCTCTGATGTCTTATTTTGTTTTCCAGCATGCTATCCGTCATTTGAAAACGGTTCTTATGAATTGCTCCAATTTGAGCAATTGAAAGGCAATAGTGGAAAAACATAAAACGCTCTTGGAATTAAAAGACAATATAATAGTGGCCTTCTTCCTATGAATTTCTCGCTATGAGAAATGAAACTATCCTTTTCTGGTAAAAGGAGAATATTTAGTGAACTAAAAATGCTTTCTTATACTTTCAGATTGAATGAAAGTTTGAAATATGCTGTTTGCCTATAATCCTAGAGGAAGTGAACGGAGCATGGAGGTTACTATTTTGTATGACTTTCTCAGTTGTGTGAACATTCTGAGTTTCTGTTGTGGAACACAGTGCTTTGGAGGCTGAATTGCATTTTTTGCTGTTTAATTGGCAAAATTATAGAATATGGTCAAACAATCCCCATGTTCTGCAATCTCTTTATTTTTATCCTGCAACCATGCCTGTTCTGGTTTTGGGTTTTTTCTAGGATAACTTAGGTTCAGTGATCTGCATGTGTTCTGCATTATTTCCCTGACCTATTACTTTTGATTACTTTGCGACAAATGTGGTTTCCTTTGTTGAAATTGAGTATGTCCAATGTCAGAGATCATCACACTGAATTATTCCTGTGCAGAGAGCATATTGGTGTTTCAAGTGTTGTTGCCGCTATGCTTGGCTTATCAGTGCTTCTGTTGTTGGGAGTTCTAGATTGGGATGACTGTTTGAGTGAAAAGTCAGCATGGGATACTTTGGCTTGGTTTGCAGTCCTGGTTGGTATGGCTGGCCAGTTGACAAACCTCGGTATCGTATCCTGGATGTCCGTTTCTGTGGCCAAGGGGCTTAAAGCAATGCATTTGAGCTGGCCTGCTGCATTCGGTGTTCTTCAGGCAGCTTACTTCTTTGTACATTACTTATTTGCTAGCCAAACTGGTCATGTGGGAGCCCTATACTCTGCCTTTGTAGCCATGAGCATAGCATCTGGAGTGCCTGGTGTTTTGTCAGCTCTTTCCTTTGCATATAACACAAACCTGTTTGGAGCTCTTACACATTATAGCAGTGGACAAGCTGCAGTATACTATGGAGGTGTGTTTATATCTTTCGTTTTGTATATAATGTTGGTGACTGCAGTTTCAATCCTTTATGAGGACTAACAACAGCATTGAGTTAAATTATGTTTATGTTTGTGATCTATGGTTTTTCTGCATTTGATATCTTAATCTTATTTGGCCCTCTCTAGATTTGTTGGTGATGCTTTTAAGTTAGAAGCATTACAAAGCATTATTTTCATTATTTGTTTGTGTTAGTTCCACATGTGTTGCTGGACTAAAATGTTTGTGTTTTCAACAGCTGGTTATGTAGACCTTCCTGACGTATTTAAATTGGGTTTTACAATGGCCCTTATAAATGTCTCTATCTGGGCTGTGGTCGGGGGATTCTGGTGGAAGATCTTGGGCCTTTATTGAAGTTTATTTCAATGTGAGTGTACTTCTCCTCTTGTGTTGTATAATTCCTTCTTACAGCGTGCATTTGGTTAGAAAATGTGCACAACATTATATGTCCATTGCCAAGAGGCTATCTGGATGGGCAATTTTAAGTGTTTTTTTTTTTCTCTATTTGCATTGTATTTTAAAGTAATAGTTGGGGTGATTTCTGGTGCAAAGCTCTTTTCAGAAGTAGACGAGCTCCTATTGTATGTAACCTGGCTGCAAAGTTTCCTGTATCGCTTGCCTTGTGCTCCTATGAGCCTCTCAATGGCCTCAAATACACCTGATCAAAACCTCTCCACCCAATCGGCCCAGTCCAATTGAACAAAAATTTTATATAGTTTGGTTAAGGTATACTATTATTATAGCTGAATTTTTAAAAAAATTAGGTTTGATTAATTTTTTAGGCTGAACGCAATTACGGATAAAAGTTACAGATCTGGATCAATGCCAAATTTTTTAAAAAATTATTTCAATAAATTATATTTTTGTATAATTAATAATTTTTTATGTAATGGTTATTTATTTTAATATATATTTAGGTAATATTTTAGTCTAAATATCATAATTTTCTAATTTTTTTCTATTTTTTAGTTTTTTATGTAAATACATTTTTTTAAATAAAAATATTTAAAAACAAAAAATGTCCACTGTTTGGTTGATCCGATTTGATTATGAATGGCATGGTTATAGTTCTTGGCCAGGGTGAGAGAGCTGTGTCTGGCCCAACCTAACTTAACTATCACAAATATTCACCTAAACCCGGCCTGTGTATGGCATGTATCCAATTTTGATGAGGCCTAGCGTCAAATGTCTCTCTCTTTTTTTTTTTTTTTTATTTTCTGTATACATATACATATTGCATTAACTGTTCCGTGTTATTTTACCAATGATTTTCCACCTTAATTAAAAAAAAAAAGCCTTTCATGATTTAAGTCGTCATTTTAAATGATACTAAACCTTTGGTCATGACCTGTTTGACATGAAGTTATATTGTCAGTAATTTGTGTTGCTCTCTTCGGAATAACTGTTGAATGTTCTGCTGTCGTTGCAGCTGCTGCCGATGTCATATTGGTCCAACGCATCGGATAGATCTCCCCGATGGTATACTGTTGTTTTTTTCTGTTTCCTTACATATTTTCTTGGGTCAAGTGACCTCCCCATTAAGAGTCAATTAACATTTCAGTCATCATTAAGGTCTTGTTGGCTGCATATTGCTTCATAGTTCCTCGGCGACCTCCACTTTCGGAGGGAGGGATTCCCGACAGGGAACAAGGAAGCAACTGAAGGCTCTATTATATTGTTAGTTTGAGTCCTGTTGCCGGTCACCATCCCATATGAAAGCCGTGCGAATTACGAATCCGATTAACACTGGAGTCCAAAGTTCAATTAATCGTGGTTGCATCGAGACGGTTGAGTGTCCCAACCCTCAGAAACTGCACAGGAAATACCTTTGTTTTGTTGGGCTTTCATGCTGTAACAAAGAATTTGAGACCCAGTGTCAGGTAGGCCATTGTTGATCATTTGATGACTGCATGATGAAGAAATTGAATAGACCTTCATTTTATGATTTTTGATGTGGATGTTTAATTCCTATGAATATGAATAACCCAAAAAGAATAATTGAAAAAATGAATAAAAGTGCATCAAATGTTTGGCTGAGATCAGTAGAACTCGGAGCCCTGTGGCCTGCCCCAAGTAGGGAAATTATGATATTGTGGTAGGAATTCGATGTTTTTCTTAAATTATGTAATAATAATCTAACACATTGTTAGAATGCTTCTATGTATAAAGAATGGAATTTCCGTTGCTAATGATGGAGTACCACCGTTGTCAACCAACAATCTAGCAACACGTTGTTGCCGCAACCACAGCCAACTCACCTCCGCCGGCCACTTCCCAGCACCACCGTTCTCTGCGACATCTGCCGTCTGCCACTTTTTCCATACCATTTTGCCATCGATGCTGGTGCTACCACTGCTATGCTAACATCTGCAGAGCCGTCGGCGCCGTCACGACAACCACCGAGGGTTAGGACATATTGAAGGTTATCTCCACGTTTGATATAATTAGAATTTACAAGGAGAGAAAACTTATTCGAAAATAATTTGTAATTTTGATGTGACGTAATTACTTTAACATGTAATTGTAGTCTTTACCAAAATTATTTAATTATTAAAATTAATGAGATTTAAGGCCAAGTTTGTTTTTAATGGGGATGTTGTTTGCTCTAGAGAAAGTATGGACGTATCAAGTTAATAGTTTCACCTTTAATACATTTTAGATTTGGGTTATACAGATTAGTGATCTATCTGATCTTTTTCGTCGGATCGAATTGAGGCGAGTTCGGTTTCCGTCGTTAATAATTTGGGTTCTGCATAACACAACTTAAAAATTAGGAGGTTAGAGGATTGATGAGATTTACTTTTTAATTTATCTTTTGACATTTAAATCAAAAAATTTTTCAATATAATAAAAAAAAGCGGATGCAAAATGTAGGGATGCACATGAAAGGAAAATGTGAGTAAAGTTGGAAGGTCTGACTCTGATAATATGCTCAACGAGGAGCGTCTTAAAATAGTGCGCTCGATGGGAAGTGTCTTAGAGAATGGCAGAAGGTTATGTTTCGACAATGCGCTTGATAGGGAGCATGTTAATGGATGGAAGATGTGCTCTTGGGGCGGGTAGGATCGCTTAGCTTTTCCTGGGAGAGGGGGAGAGCATGGATCATCGTTTCTCTCCCATTGAGTTTTTGAGAATGGATTTTCCTGAAAGAATTGAGAAGTCTAGATTCTTGAGAAATTGAGAAGTTCCGTCCCCTTCACCAGCAGGAGTGAAAGGTATTTGTAATACTGGTAGCAACGTGGTTTGGCACCCAACCTAGAGATAGTTGTCTTGTTGGGATTTGCCGAATTGGCCCAACGCTGGCGGAAGCTACGGATGTCAGTTGTCCCTTTATTGGAATAGTGCGATTGTGAGTGGTCCTTTCTAGGCGTCTGTTAATCTGTCATGACGATAATTATAGATAATACCTATAAATGCGTGCACTGACCACACTATCGATTATTAGGCTAGAAAGCTTCCTTATTGATTCGATCATCTACATCGCCAGTTAGGCCACTCGATGCTTGTCCCCTCGATCCATCACACGTTGGGCCTCAATTGGGTTGTTGTGGCTACCATTCGGCCTCGAATGGGCTAGCCTCCTACCTTGTGTCTCGGTAGCCACTCATTAGGCCTTTGCCCCCTCTACATGCTGACAGTTAGGCCTGGTGTTGGGTTGACCCGTGATCTAACTAGACCCATCAACCTCGTAAGGTTTTATCCTCTAAAAGACATCTTTAATGAAAAATAAAATCAGTCTTTTTACTAAATAGCATATGTCACTTATTTATTCAATCAATGTAAAATAATATATCCCGTAAAATAGCTGCAAGCATATTGATGATCATGTTGTTATATAGGGATGGCCTTATAAATTCCTATACAGTGTAATTGTTGAGTTTCGATATTAGTCTTATGTTCATTTAAGGTATTATCTACTTTGAGTAATGCATAAGATATCTTAGATCGTTCACTTCCATCATGCAATGGCTCCAATTTTAAAAAGTTATCTTGAATGAAAAAGGAAGTCTTCTCACTTACAAGTAGAAGATTATTTCTTTATTCAATTAATATAGAATAATTCATTACACAACATAACTTCCAATAAACAGGTAATTATACTGCTTTATAGGGGTGCCCATGGATTTTATAGGTGACATGATTATAAGTTTTGAGGTTTATCCAATTTCTATTTAAAGTATTATACATTTTTTTAAAAAAATAAAATATATCAAGTTTCTAACATTATTTTATACTATAGTCTTTGTAAATATATAATAAAAAATGAAAAATTTTTAGTTACGAGTAATGAAAAATTTATTTACTCAATTAATATATGATAATTTACCCTGTATAAAAAAATATATATTTGAATTATATATTTTTAATAATTAATTATTAAAAAATATATATAGGAATTATGGAATAATTTTCCCAATTTGAACTGCGGCGGCCAAGACATTACGCGTGGCAACCCCTTCCCACAGCGTGGCTTACTTTATATGTGAACATGTGTCCTCAGGGATTTTCCGTCCCGAATTTCTCTGCATCTCAACCGTCATTCCCACTCTCGAAGAAACACTCACCAGATCTTCTAATTTTTGCTTCAGCAGTGGCGTCAATTTTAACAGAGAAAAGTTTCGTGCTTACGGAGAGAGAGTTTCGGGGCGGTGGAGGAGGACAGGGACTGCTATTTGACTGCCAGGAGGAGATGAACAACTCAAAGGATTGGGAACCGGGCGTATACTATATCCTATGTGCCTGTTACGCGGTGGTTTCTGTGGCTGCTTTGGTATGGCATTACGTTTCTCTGTGATAAAAGCTCCATAACTTTTTCGTTATCCCATTGCCATGGATTGTTTTCTTTTATCGTGATAGTTATAGCGTCTGTCCTCCTGGAATCGAGTAGTTTATGTATTCAATCCTCCTTTTGGAGCAACCAATTCGAAATTTACCTGAACCCCTATTATTAGATATTTCTACCGTTATCATGTTGGGATTTGACCAAAACGTGCACAACCAGTGCTATGGAATAAACCAAAATTTCCTATCAGACGTGAACTACCA
This sequence comes from Nepenthes gracilis, assembly GCA_033239525.1. NCBI lineage: Eukaryota > Viridiplantae > Streptophyta > Magnoliopsida > Caryophyllales > Nepenthaceae > Nepenthes > Nepenthes gracilis. The sequence goes on along the minus strand of BSYO01000016.1, from coordinate 12,693,453 downwards.
AACACAAAGAATATAATATTATACAATAATTTTTAATATAAAAATTCTTTCAAATTAAAAAAAAAAATACAGGATAAACTCCGAACAAATTCGCTATAAAAGTGATCAATTATAAAAATTCCTTCCGAAATTCTTTCACAATAATCCGAGTAAATGGATAATTGAAAATAATCTCTAATACACTTAGCAACCCACAATAGAAAATATACAAAGAGAAATGAGAAACTAAATAGTAATACATTGAAATAGTGTACCTGGCATTGTAAAGAGTTGAACTTGATTTGAATTTCAATCGGATGCCGAACAACCTTTTCTTTTCTTTTTCTCTCTTCTCTCTTTGTGCGATACTCCTTGTATTGTAAACATAATTTTAGAAGCTCTAAAATCATATTAGGCGTGACTTTATAGTAGTATCAGTACATTAGTGTGTATCAAACATAGATTCACTCGATAATGGCACACAAACTCTCCTCTGGCACAACTTTTCCGGACAAACCATGCATGTGCACCCTTCAGGCATACATTAGGCGCAAATCACTTAGGTAAATCACTTGGGTTAGCCTCGACCGACCCTTAGCTGACTCTAATGTGAATATCGTGTGACCTTTTAGTGTTCTTTATTATATGGACAACTCTTGATTGACCCACAGCTGACCCCTGTACGAACATTGCGCGGCCCTTGGTTGACTTTTTCATCTAAGTGTTTCACATGCAAATTTGATGCATCATCTAGAAAATTCATTTGTTTGTTGGAGTATTCATAATAGAGTAACTCAAAACCTAACACATCCCTAAATGATGGCACAATGCTAGAAGATAAAGCCATTATTATATGTCATCTACTTAATCAAGTCCAAAAAATGGACCTGTTTGAATTTGTAGAAATTTGTGGAATAGTCAAGCTCGTCTACATTATATATTTTAAAAGGGCTGCCTAGACTTTTAATGTTGTTTATTTTGAATGTTTACTAAAGAAATAATATAAACTAGTAGAAAGACAGTGGATAGCAGTTTTTTGTGTTCTTTTTGGGAGTATGTGTTGGGAGGTTATTATTAACAAAAGATTTAAGTCCTCACTAGAATTAAACTATGCTATAAGCATTTTTTGTCACCATTCAATCAGGACTTCGGGTGTTTCTTTTTTACCTTTTTTGTCAAGCTCCAAATATGCAATATCACACTAATTGATAGTAGCCTTCAAACTTTTCTCCTGGTAGGAGATGAGTGTAGGCAATCATTAGATGTTATACTCATGACTGATTGATATTGTTTATGCACAATTTTTTAAAAAATTTTAGAATACGTTTAGAATATACTATTAGAATAAGTTTAAGATATACTTTAAGGTATATTATGGTATATTTTTTTATAAATATAGCTTAACATTTGTAATATTTTTAAATCACTCTCTTTATATATATATATATATAGGGCCTAACCTAATTGTGAATTTTTCTCTTTACTTTAAATTTTAAAATGTCACAAGGTGTCAAAGAGGTTATTTCCTAACCCTCGCTGCTACTGTTGTTGCCTATGGTGAAATTTTTCTCTCTGTTAGCTGTGCCTCCTCTCCCTAAATCATAGTGCCCAACTAATTTTCGATTTTCTCCACCATTGATGCACAAATTTGACCACCGTATCTCCCCTCTCTGAAATAACTGACTTTTAGGTTTGTTGTTCGATTCTTCACATCTAAGCATTTTTTATTCTTCTATGATTTGTTTGGTTGATGGAAATAGAAATTTTATTCCAACTTTATTATCAATAAAATAGTTATTCCTATATTTGGTTGATTTATTAAAAGGAATAATTATACCCGAAGGAATAAATATTTATCCAAATCAATAAATAAAAAATATTTAAATCTTTTTTGATATTACTTATTTATTATATTTAAAAAATATTTATTTTTAAAAATATTATCATTTTATCACTAATATTTTTAATGTTCATGCCCTTCAAAACCCTATTCATCCTCTCGACTGCTTTCTTCGTCTACCAGTTTACCCCTGATATTTTATTGTTCATACCCTTCAAAACTCTACTCACCCTCTCGACTACTTTCTTCGTCTACTCTGTCCTGTTTGTCCCTCTTCATCCTCTCTGCACCCATTTCGTCTCTCTTCGTCTTCTTTCTAGCGCACTTTGCCTTCGTCTTGTCTCATCTTCAACCATATTCGTCTTCTCTCACCTCCATCCCTCTTCGAAGCCCGAATTGTCTCCATTTTTATTCGTCTTCTTCCACCTCCATCCTTCTTCGAAACTCTCATTTGAAAACCAGTAGCCCTGCTGTCCTTTGTCGCCTCTTCAAAACCTAGGCTGACAATTGAGACACCGTGACAGCATCTCCGTCTCTTCACATTTGGAATGTGACAGCATCTATTATTTCACATTTGAAGCCTAGGCCTCCATCAGTTGTTGTTGTTGTGAAATTGCTTCGATTTATCAGAATTGGCATCTGTATTAGTGCTATTGTGTTTGTTGTTAACTGAATTTGATGATGATGAAGCCGAAATTTGATAGTCGAAAATAGAGTGAAATTGCTTTGCATCTGTTGTTGTATATGATGACCGAAAACTGAATAATGGAGATAGTAAATAAACTAAGAATATTCATAGCAAATAATGGACCGAAAACAATAATGTGGCACTCGATAAAAAATGGTTTTTGAGAAGGTTGTAAAATTGTAAAATATATTTTTCTTTAAATATGAGATAAAAAAATTATTATCATGAATTCATATCTTATTTTTCTTTCTAATACTATATATTAAATGCTAGAAAATTAATTCTCAATTTATTCATAATTATTTCAAATCGGTAACTAAACATAAAAATAATTTTTAATTTTATTTTATTTTATAATAATTATTTTATTTTTATCTTATTACATTTTAATAATCAAACATGCTGCCCATTTTTAATATTGAAAACTGAATTGGTGCTATGTTGCGTTGCCTCTGCTGCATGAATTCATGCATGATTTCACTAGCTGACCAGTTGTCGTGCTTCACATTTGGTTTGTGACGATGATAATTATCAATTAAGGGTTGAAGTTTTGGTATAGAGAAGGCGGGGAGAGAATAGCATTACGAGTATTCTTCGTATAGCCTTGTTCACCATTCACTGTTCATTATGGGTTCAAGTTTTTCTTGTTCATTTTGTGGGTGCTTCGGTATGAAGCTTAGTGGTAGCATTCAATTTGAAGGCCACTGTCGTTATTATTTACTGTTTATTGTACTTCTCCATTCTATCCAATATATTTCGGATTTTGAATATCCAATATATTTCAGATTTTTTTAGCAGATTGCTAGTCTTGATTTTGACTAGTATAACTTAATTCATCATGGTTGGATGAATATTCCTTGTAATAAATCTACATTGGGTATATTTGGTGGAAGAGGCAACTAATCCGTGATTGATTTGTTTTTATTTTAATAAAATTGGTCATCTACGACATAAGTGCTAACTCTTATATGGGAGATCTGTTTCTGCTCCTGATCATATAATTACTACACTTGTTCAATCCACAACCTATCTCTCAACATCCTCTTGAGTTTGGGTCATCAACTTTGGTTTCTATTATTATATGACTGGGTTCAAAGATATCTTATCTTATTATTGATTATATTTTGTTATTTCTGACGTACTTTAGCTAATGGCTTCTCTACAAAGGGCGAGGTTGTTGGTTTAATTTTTCTAACAAAGACTTTTATGTCTTTCATTGGTCATTTACCTATTAAAATCTTTGTTAAAATATCAGTTAGTTTGTTTGATAATAAAATTATTGTATAGTATTTTTCTCCACTAATTATGAATTTCAAGACTTTACTTTATCAAAGTTATTGGTAGAGGCATTATGACTCAAGAGACCTCTACTTGTTCAATTCAAACTCAATCATATTATTTGTTTCAGTGCCACTTCTATATCCCTTAATCTATACAATATGTTGGGTCATCTATCTTTTTTCGGTCCGAAAAAATTATATCCAACTCTAATGTCCATTTTTAACTTATTTTACAAGTCATGTCAGTTTACTATATATCATCTTAGGTCAAATTTTTCTCATGTAAATTCACACGTCTCTTCCCTTTGGAGCTAGTGTAACACCCCATTGTTCCCTTTTTGTAATGATTGGACTCTCCATCAGAAATTACCATTAATTATGAAAAACGGGTACGGATGATATCTTCCAAAACCAAAAAAAAAAAAAAAGAAAATGTGTGGAGGCCTATACTAATTTCATGAGGACATTAAGCCAATTGATTTGAGAAATCGTCCGAATGATATTTAGGTAATTTCTTCAATAGTAGTAAATATTATTTTCAATTTATTATTTTATTAATTGAAATTCTTTATGAATGTGCTAAATATATTTTGGTGTAATTGTAAGTTAAAAATTAATTAAATTAGTATGCCAAAAATGTGTTAATCGGGAGAAGGGAAACCCTAGGAACCAAAACCCTAGTCTTGACCTACTCCTCTTCCATTGAGGCGTGCCCCTTTTCCCTTATCATTCAGCCTCCTGTTGCTTATTTTTTACTATAAATTAACTAAGGAAAGAATCAATAATTACTGTAATTTCCCTTTTTAGCTGGCCCCTCCTTTGGATAAGAATTAAAACCCTAATTGCCTTCCTTTTTGTTTGTCTTGGACGGCTCTCTTGTGGCTTTCTAAACCCCATTTCCCCTTATTCTTGAAGCCAATTTGAGAGGGAAAAGAAGAGAGTTTTGGCTGCTGCTTTTCCTTAAGCCATGAGAGTAATTCAAGCGTATGGTTGGAACTTTGAAACATTTGGTCATCCAACTTCCCTTTTAGCTGTGGCACTCTTGATGTACAAGAAGTCCAAATCCATACGTAAAAAGTGAAGTAGAGATCATGCTCGTGGAGATCTCTGAGGCCGTTTGTGATTGCTTTGATCTTTTGAAGGAAACAAAATCAAAACAAGTGAAATCTCTACTTTTCTTAGACAATCATACCATTTCTTCTAAGCCGATCAATTTTCACCATTTAAAATATGATCTAATATATGAAATGAGATGTCTTATATGCCATGAGAAGTATTCATTTTGGCCCCATTGAAAAAAAATATATTCATATGCTTAAAAATGATATCTTTGTAACTCATTTTTTATCCTTCTTGAAAGTCTTGATTTTTTTAAGTCTTATATCATAATAATTATGAGCTTTTTTCTTGATTTTGTAGTTCTCTCAATTCGATTTCTATGTTGTGTGAATAAAGCTTGAGTTAAATCGGTATATCCCAATGTTTAAAGTGTATAGAGATCTATGAGATATTCTGCTAATGGATAAAAGAGTAGGATATTCTCTCTTTTGGCCATGGCCTTAAGCATGCCAAATGGAGTGTTAAAATGTTCTTTTGCATAATTATATTATAATATGTTAAAGATCAAGATATTCTCTATTGAATTAATTAATTTAGTTGGTAGATCTAAAGTGTTGAACAAAATGCCCCTGTGGCCAGGACCTTAGCGACAAGTAGGGGCAAAATGGTAATATGATTATATATGAGAATAGATAACGTTGGACCATATTTGATCTAAATGGTCATATACCTTTAGAATATAAAGAGAAAGCCAATTCTATGTTTTATAAATTAAATTGGTTTGATCTGTGATGAATAAGTGAATTGGCCTAGTGGTGTAGGGGCTAAGTATGGCTTTTCTACATACTTGTATATAATTTATATAATGGTATTTGGTAAACCTTGGATTTACTTATTAATTGATGTACTAAGTGTAGAAGATTGATTTTCTTCTTGTAGTGATCTTAGGTGGCTTGGCCATTGGCCTTAGTGATCTTAGTAGGGTGATTGCCTTGTTTATTTAATTTATAAGCTGATTGAATAGGAGTCCTAGGGGTTTTAATGAGTAGGACTTATGATGTAAGGGATCTAATATATTGGGATTTTTTTCCCTTAGTAGTCAAGTGGTAGGCCATGTACATGAGAGTTAGTGTTTTACTCGGTATAAATTCGCCCTAGAAGTACCTAAGGATGATTGGGGTTAGGTACTTTTGAGTCGACTTTAATAGAATAGAAGTTGGTTGTATAGGAAAGTGAGGAGGTACCTGTAAGGAACATCTATAGCTAGCCTTTTCCTTAATTCAATGGATATTCGTATTCCTTACTGTTTTACTTTACTATTTGCTCTCTAATTAAGTGGATGAGATTATATAAAAATATTACAATATCAAGGAATATGAAACCCATGGGTAGTCTATAGTTGTTTGATATATAGTCCATGTCCTGATGAAGTGAGGTTAATAGTCTTGAGAGGAATGCTTATATCCTATTAACAACATGGGTTGAGATATCAAGGGACATTATAACAATGTGTATTGGGATTGATATGTTGAGTATAGTTATCTTGTTTGTATAAAAAGAGAATCTGATGGGACCTCAGAGATATGAACGTGATCTTATCAAGGATATAATCATGTAGATTGAGTTTGGTTATATTGCTTGTGTAGAACAAGGAACCAAAGAGACCTCAGGGATGCGAACATAATCATATTGAGGATATGGTCATATGGATTGTTATGGTACGCACTAATAGGTGGCAAGTATTGGGAGACTATTGAATTGATCTTATATTAACTTGAGAGCATTGACTACCTTGGGATTGTTCCCCTGCCGATGATGGTGAGCATGTAATCGTTAGTTTACAGTGGTAGAATCATATTTAAGAAAATTTTTGAAATATCTCATTTAGTAATGACCTTTATTATTATAGATTCGATGGAGCCTAACTTCTTATTGATGCTCGAATTTGGTAAAATATAGATTATACTCATGGTCTTGCGAATTCAATGGGAACCCTTGATATTCGATACTTTTATTGTTCTTGAACCGTGATTATGATGTAGTGTGAAGTCATGAATAATGGTAGTTGATTGTCATAGTATTGGTATTACTTTTACTTTTTTATTGATATTGTTATCTGATATAGTTATTGTTTATTGTACTCTTTATTATATTATTTATTGAATTTTTGGCTCACTATTATATTTTCTTGATTCCTCAATAGTATATTATATTAAAGCTAGCCAAAGATTAAATATTTGTTATAGAGAGTGCAAGTAGAGGATCCTAGAGTATAGCCATTATTTTATGTTGAGTGCGGCGAGACTTTAATTTGAGACAATAATAAGATAGTTTAGGGCTATGTCAATTAAAGTTTTGATAAATCTAGATATTATTATTTTGTTTTCCTTGTGGTTGAGGCAATTAATTTTATAATAAATTTAATATTTGATTTTTATTTACGATTTATGACATCTTTAATATAATTTTGGGCCAAGTTAAAAAATAATTATATAATAAAAATTTGAGAAAAAATTTAAAGTTGAGAGAATCAGGGCTAGCGGCTAATGGGCACTTGTGTCCATACTTATGTGTGTTTGAAGCAAAAGAGGTGTGCCTGATGGGTGCCTACGGGGTTCTTGTACGTATTTTAAGTAGAATGTTGGCACTTGAGTTATATCTAATACAGTGCTCTTGTATGGATGTGGCAGATCAAGGGTGCCTGATGCAATGCTCATGTGCCGATTGTATTCATAATCCACTTGGCACGACAGTTTGATCATTTCATTGGAGAAAAGAAAGAGAAGAGAGAGAAAGACAGCAAAAGAAGAAGGAGAGAGAAAGATGAGGGAGAAGATTTTAGAGCCTTTTGGAATCATATCTATTAGATTAAAAGTTTAAAATAAGTATTTCTAAATCCGATCTTTAGTTTATTTCAGAATTTTTTGATTTTTGTTTATATATTTTATTTTATTGTACATACATATTATCTTTGACATCCCTACTTTAAATATTGTTGCATATATGTCATTTTCACCATTTATTTCGAAGTGTTGTTTGGTTTATTGAAGATTTGAAGGTTTGCCTGTTTTTCATATAGTAAGTAAATATTTTGAGATAATATATTATATATGAAAATATTTGTGAAAAAATAGTCATGAAACTTGTATATTTGGCCCTTTTATGTCTATATAGGTGTTTCAAACTAGATTTTATTTACTCTATATGAGTTTAAACATTCCTATAGATTGGAAAGTTTTGATTTGTACTTTTCTTATAAAGAGAAAACATGTTATGATTGTTATAAAATTCACCATTTAGTATTTTATTGAGAATATTGTTAGGTATTGAATGAAATAATATATTCAGACATTATTATATATTAGGCATACTTGAGTATTATACCTATTTTCATGAGTGGCAAAAGAAAGTGACATTTAAAATCGTCCATAAGGAGAAATTTCTAAATGGTTCGCCTTCGAGTCTAAATACTAGTATTTTAGCTTAAAGTACCGGGAGTATATGTAACCCTTCCTCAAGATTGGTCTTTTGGTTCTTGGTTTTCATATTTTACATGTTTTATATTTTCAGGACTTTTACTTGTATCGTATTTGGTATTTTAAAATATTTGGTCTTTAGAATATTTGCATGTTTTGGACCCGACTTTAGATTATCTGGATTTTAGTCATTTATGGATTATGATTACTATTTGATTTGTTTATTAATATTTAATACTTGCTCATGTCGAGGACATGAAAATATTATTATTGCAGCTATCTTTTATTTATAATGAAAATTTATGTTTGAGGTTTTCACATGAATGATCCAAGCTGAATCGGTTGATCCTGATTTGGGTTGCCACAACTAGTACACTTAGATGTCTAGGGAACTTATCCAACTTCGTAGAAGATATGATTTCGTTATTTTTGTTGACAACTATTTACAAGTTATCTAACTATATTTAATTAATAATATTTCTGAATTATATTCTATTTTCAATACATTCTATACTAAAATTAAGACTCAATTTTCTACTTCTATATGTACTCTACGGAGTGACAATAGTTGCGAATAGTTTTTTATTTCTTTTCCCTCACTCTATTTCAGTATGGGATTTTTCAAAAGTCATCTTTCCCTAATACACACCAATATAACAATGTGGCTAAAAGGAAAAATATGTACTTAATAGAGGTTGTTTGAGCTCTCTTATTCTAAATAGGTGTTTCAAAGACTTTTTGGAGTGATATAGTGTTAACAATTTATTATCTTATCAATCAAATGCCATCAACTATTCTTTGGGGGAGATTTTTATCATGTGTTATTTTCTAGCAAATGGATACATTTTCTTTCCATAAAGATTTTCGATTGTACATATTATGTCCGTGATATTTGACCTTAGGTGATGAAGCTTAACCATAAGTATTTGTTGCATATTTTTTCTCAAAAATCTTCGTACTCAAAAATGGTATTAGTATCTCTCCAGAGTTAGGATATTTTTTGTATCATTTGATATCACATTTCTTGAGTCTACATGCATTTATGTTGTCTTCTATGAGTCCATCATTGAGTCTCGCTCCTGATAATGATACTCTTATATATGAGATTATTCATAACGTTGTATCACTTGTACATGGTCATGTGTTTTGCTATCCTTCCATCACTCAAACATATTCGTGGTCCTTGTCAGATGTTTGGTTTCTTTTTTAAAGAGGATCTAAATAGAATTGCTATTAAGCCAGTTACTCCAACTATAAATAGGTGTTCATGATCAAGGAACTAATTTAGACATTCTAATAACATTATGAAAGGGTCATCGTAGTTGTGTTTAATATTCATTGTTGTCTATGTTATCTTATACTAGTGTTTCATCTTCTCATCAAATTTTTGTGACCACCTTGGACTTGATAGGTGTGCATTGATATGTATTTGAGGCTATTTTCTACATTGGTTGGCGAGCAACTATGGAGGAGGAGATAACTATACTTGAGCATAATTAGACATGAAATTTACTCTCATTTCCTCCGAGGAAGAAACTCATAAGTTGTAAATGAGTTTACATAGTAAAAGTCAACTCAGATGGTTCTTAACTCAATTGAAAACCCATATAGTGGTCAAAGGGTATGCTCAGATTTATGAGGTAGACTACATTATTACAATTTCACCTATTACTGAGTTAACTTTTATTAGGTTGTTCATTTCATTATCTAAGATTCATCACTAGTCTTTACATCAATTCAATATCAAGAATACTTTCTTTTGGTGATTTAGGAGGAGGTTTATTTGGAGCAATCTCTAGGGTTAATTGTTTAGGGGGAGTCTAGATATGTTTGTTGGATAAAGAAGTCATTGTATGATTTGAAATAATTCCTGCGAGCATGGTTTGACATGTTCATGATGCTATGAATAAGTCCATGTGACGGTGATCACTCCGTATTTTATTATGACTTTAGTGTTGGGTATATTCTTCTTATTGTATATATAAATAATATTATAATTATTAATAGCGATAATATCGACATTGTGGATCTAAAATTATTCATTCAAAGTCAATTTTAAACCAACTAGTTTGAGAGTTTGCATATTTTTTTGGACATTAAGGTTGTTAGATACCATTATGGCATCTTTTTTTCACAAGGTAAATACATTGTGGATTTACTTTAAGAAACTAGTATGATGGATTCAAAACATTGTGATGCTCCAATAGATCCAATAATTAAGTTATTACTAAATGATAGAGAAATTCTTACTAAACCAAAAATATACCAACTACTAATTAATAAGCTCAATTGTCTTATTGTGACTCATCTAGGTATTGCCTTCTCAGCTAGTGTTGTGAGCCAATTTCTGAATTCTCATTGTGTTCCTAGGAGGTTATGATGCGTGTTATAAAATATCTCAAGGATAGACAAGGATGAGACTTACTTTACAATAGTCATGATCATAATTAAGTTGATGACTTTTCTGATAATGATTGGATTGGGTCATTGTAGGATCAAAAGTCTGTCACCGATTATTGTGTTTTCATTGGAGGAAGTCTTGTGTCTTGGAAGAGTAAGAAATAAAATTTGGTAGTCAGGTCAAATATAGAATTAGAATATTATGTGTTGACATGTATTACCTGTGAAGTCATTTGACTTTTGTAATTACATGAATATCTTGGTTGTGAGAATATTGGGCATTTTCAGCTGTAGTGCTATAATCAAGCAACCATTGCATCAAATTCAGTATTTCAAGAGTATAAAAGATATATTGAAGTGGATTGTCACTTTATTAATAAGAAGCTCCAACATGGTATAATTCACATTTATCTTATGGGGATTGGTGATCAAATTATAGATATTTTTACTAAATCCTTAACTGAAGTTTAAGTCTTGTGCATTAGTAACAAGTTAGATATGATTAACATCTATAATCTAGCTTAAGGAAGAATATTAAAATATGTTTAGAATATATTGTTAGAATAAGTTTAGGATATGCTTTTGGATATACTATGATATATTCTTTGTAATAGTAGTTTAATATATTTGATATTTATAAATAATTCTATATATACATGTGAAAAGACCTAACTTAAGTATGGGAGTTTTCTCTTCTCTTCAATTCATATAATGTCACAAAAAGGTCAAAAGAGAATTATGCATTCATTTATAATTACAAAGTAAAAGGAATCCATGAAAGTCATTATGAGGCATTGAGGGGCCATGGGAATGATTTCATGACATATGGGTTTGATCAAACCCTGTGGAGATGGCCTGCTGATTTACACTAGGATTTTAGTTGGAAGACTTGGGTTTAAATCTTATAAGAGAAAAAACGAAAAAAGAAAGGGCCTATGTTTGTCAAGGATAAGATGGAATCACTATATAACATAGCAATGTAAGCTGTTTAATGCTCAGATTAATTATTTTAAGGAATTTGAACTTAACTTGTCACGTCCCAAATCCCAATCCCAAATTAAATTTTTAATCAAAATATTATTACTTAACCAATTAATCATCTAATTAATTTTCGGACGTGAACTTCATGTTGATATCTCGACCGACTATAATTAAATTATCACAATTTCATACACAAGACCCATTATAAGTGCCACGTTACATATTGTTCTAACGCCGACCCAATCATGACGTCGAACCCAATGTAAAGAGTGATGCCTGCTCAAAATATAATCAGGGTATACAAACATAAAAACATAAATCATAAACACTACTCCTAGACAGCCAACGCACATGCCAACAAACCATAAATATAACAATGAAATCGACATCTAATCATCGGACAACTGACAATCATTAAACTGAATTATAACCTGTTGTCCGGAATTAGAAACATCAACTTATTACATTATCCAATAAGTTATAAAGCTGTTCAAACATAAAATGATACATTAACCGATACCGAATACCATAATATATGTTAGACGTCTAAACGCTGTCCAAAGGCCAACAGCATCACGCCCTAATGTCCAAAACTGAAATTTAAGCCAAAATTACAACAATAGCTACTGTTTGAAAATATAAAACAACATTAAACATTATCCAAACAACATTATAATTCATAAACATAACAATCTAAACTCTTCATATCAACCTATCCTTTAATCCTGTTTATCTAGTAAGAACTCATACATCTCATCTAAGGGGGGGTAAAAACCAGTAATGAGTGAATCAGAGCTCAGCAAGATACTATAATATATTAATGAATATTTATACTTTGCATTAAAACATAATGGACGAACTATAGAATATGATCGGATGTAATGACATGGCATTTTTATAATATTATGTAGGAAATTCAATTTATACATTTTTAGATTCCTTATCATGTTTTTATTCAATTTACATCATCAAAACATGCTTAATTCTTATTTTTCTTAGGGATCATGGGCAGTAGGCTTTACCGACTAAATGAGCGGATAATCAAAGACCGGGTTATGTATGCTCCCGCACAACCAAAAATCATACACTACTATTCAAAACTCATAGGTGGGCCATCTACATATCACCCATAGATGGAGCCAAATGCTACTTCTCACCCACGGATAATAGGTTCGGATATTGATATACCACTATAATTTACTAAGATATACCATAATATACTATCAGCTGAATAATAACCATGGTCTAATGTAAATTTTTAGGAAAACTCTACACTTTTCTTCATTCTTTTTAATTCTCTCACTCCTGGAGAAAATGGTCATATTTCATAGCATAATTGTAGAATTTTTTGTATAATTCTATATTTTCTTAACATATACACTTATATTCCTTGTAGAAAATTTAGTTGTGATGCATTTTGAAATCTGGAATACTAAATTCAGCATGAAATTGCAGCAAGTTCAGCAAAATATGTAGTAAATCAGCTTCATGAATTTCTACAGCAGTTTATTAAACATGCAAGGAAGTTGTACATTTATTCAGAACATATAAAGCATATAAATTGTAGTTTTAAGACATGCAAGAAGGCTCTTCATGAAATCTAGTCTGAGCATTAAACTAGGATTTCAAAACATGCATGAAGCTAAAATGCATAATTTATAACATATGTACTTGATACATGAATTTAGACATAAATTCTTATAAAATTTTTCTAAAATATTATGAAAAACTAACATGTATACTTAATACAAATATTACTACTTCAAAATTACAACTTGGATGAGCAGCGGAACAAGAAATGCTTAGAATTTAGAAAAAAGCAGCAACAATAGAAGAAAGAGTATAGAGTCACTTGCCTTGGTTCTGATTTATCCAAATTCTCATTTGAATAAACTGAATTCGGGCTTCTTTGGCCTCCTCTCTCTTTCTCTCTCTCTTCTCCTCGGCTACTTCCCTCTCGACTCTCCAAAAACTCTGAAAATATGATAGAAAAATGAGCCGGATGCCTATTTATACAGAGTGGCGCTGGCTTGCGTTGGGTGCTAATGCTACGGGTTTACTGCGCTTGAGCACAGATCAGGCGTGCATCAAGTGCATAACTATTGCCTTTGATCACTCGAGCATCCCTCGGGTACACGTCGAGCATGAGCAATCTATCAATCATGCGCTCAAGCACTGACCCACAGGTTTTGGCGCTTAGATGCGAGTTAGGCCCTCGTTAGGTGCCAAGTCAACCGGTCCAATTTTAACTCTTTAATCCAATTTTTCACATCCTTTAATCTCCATTTTAATTACATTAGTTTAATCATTCAAGATTATCATTTATCAAAACCTCGGGCCTTACCTAACTTGTTTTTGAAATTTTGAGATGTGGATCTGCAGGTATACTTACATATTGAAGAGGGCTTGAGAGAGAAAAATAAATAAGATAGTTGAGCTCCATGAAGGTAAGGAATGTAACAAAGGAAGAACATGATTGAAGAGAGCTTTTGATGAAAAAAGTGACTAAAACTCAGACTCAGCCCCAAAGGAACAAAGAGATTAAAATGAGGGTTCCTTGAAGCCTCATGATTAGTAATAAATTCTGCATTAAAATTAAGATAACCATGCAAGTAGATGTTTAGGTGATTTTGGTTGGAGCTTAATATTTATTTATTTTCAGTAGAACCTTCTCAAGATATTTGGAAGGACAATCCTTCTTAAGGTAAGTTAGTTGGGAAAAGTCATAAGAATAAGATGTATGGCATCTCAGAGCAGAATTCAAACAGTAAAAATCTTTGAGTACAAATAAATGTATTTCTTGATGCTTAAAGATTATAAAGTACTCGAGTACAAGAACTTAAGTTTGGCCACAGCCCCTTTTGTCTGCTATGTAGCTCTGTATTTAACGGTTTCCATGGCAGAGACAAAGGCAGGAATGTGGACAGGGTACAATCCTACACTTTCTGAGAAGCCATTGTACTTAAGTTTGTGAAAGGACTGTTTTGTAATATCACCTTTTGGATTGGAAATGAAGCTGACAGACTAGCCAAGGAGAGCTGTAACCTCAGTCTTTCTTATGAGAGAGCATGCAATCTACCACTTGAGCTTCCTATACTGAGGCTGGTTTCTGTAATTCGCAAAAATCCATACATTTTTTAACAATTTAAGAAGGGCCATGGCCCTTCTTAGTCACTATTTGGTTGCACTATTGGCTATTGGGTTCTTACAGAATATTGACTGGGTAGCTCTGGTGAGGCTTTACTCTTGTATATGTTTGTCATAAATTCAGTAAATTTCATAATAAATGGCTGGTCTCCACCAGAATAAGAGGAAAACAACATAGTAATACAATTACAAAGTCATGGTACCGCAATGTTCTTGGATTTTTCTTTCGTTTCCATGAAAGGGGGTTCTAGTGCCTTTAGCATATCAAAGTGAAGAAGAGATGTGTCTTGCTATGCTTTCCGAGCTGATTTTTCAATTGCATGAACTCATTTGAACACTTGAAAGAAAGGATGGACATGTATGTCAGTACTTGATATCTGAAAGGATTCTTTGACCTCCTTAATATTTTGATTCTAGTTGGATGTCCATCTATTCTAGTTGTGATATTGGATTTATATTTAGAGAGTATGTACTCCATTAACTTGTCACAAATAATTCACACAAATTGTGGCATAATAATGCATTAAGATGCTGCTCTTTCAATGGGATGACTCCTGACAATTTCCAGGTACAACTTGTTCGCATTCAATTGAGAGTACCAGAGTATGGTTGGACAACACAAAAGGTTTTCCACTTGATGAATTTTGTTGTTAACGGATGTAAGGCTTGTGTTCAAGTTTTTCCCTTTTGCATGCTATTGCAAACAAATTCTTGCAGTATTTACTGAAGTACTATTGCGCTTGGGCAGTGAGAGCTATTGTCTTCAGACTCTACAAGAAGGTTTTTCGACTTAGACTGGACGTATGTCCCTTTTACCTTCTGCTTGCAACGTAAGCTGGCAAGAGTTAAAGCATTGTAAGAAGAATGTCTGATGCATGCACCAGTAAATTGTTATTTTCTAGGTTTGCCGGTGCATAACTAGCAAAAAATTTTCATTATGGCTTTTGCATTCTCATCAGGTTACACATTGCACCCTATTGTAATTCTGGACAGACGAGTAATTGGACTTCCTTGGGCATTTTTGATTGTTTGGAATTACACCCCTAAAGATGCCGAGGCTAGTTGTACATAATTACATGCAGAGTAATGAAATATATATCTCACTAGCCTATCAATAAATATATGAAAAAAGGTAACTGGTGATTTGATTCATTTTCTACCTAACAAAATGAATAACAGAAACTTCCCAGAATTAAGTTTTTGCTCAAGGAATAGATGATTTTGTACTAGTGACTTCAAATTGGAGATAATTTTATTCCCATGATTTGATAGCTGCACTTTGTTTTTCAATTTGGATTTGACAATATCTATTTTTCTTAATTGGAGGAAGCCAATGATAGCTTCTATGGAGTTCACATTGGATTGTTAAAAGAACTAAAACACTTCTCCAATCTTTCAAGAAGTTCATACGCCTATTTTCCATTATGTTATAGATGTGAATCTACTATATTTTTTTCAATAACAAAGTGATCTACCTTTACAATTGGTTGGTATTCAGCATGTTCTAAACTAAGGGAACCTCTCTGGAGAAGTGTAGTAATGATGTTTTCATTTCTTTGCAAAATCCACCTTTTCTTTAAAATGAGCTTCTGTGCCATAGTAAAACAAGCTGTACTCTATTTGTCTATCAGCCTGATAGGTACGAAGTAAGGAAGCAATGAATTATGGGAGGTGTTACAGAATTTATTTTAAACTCACATTTCTCTCTCTATTAAGCCTTGCTATGTATTCATGCAATCTGATGCTTATGTCCTCTTTTATTTTGCCTTCCTCTGGGTAGATGATGTCATCTCTTGTCCTACCATAGATGGACTACCTTATAACTTTAGTCTATTTGCTGACATCACCAGTATTATTTATGATAATATATGTGACAGGTTCTTAAAATGATTCTTATGGATCTTCCTGGTCTTCTCTTCTTATCCACATACACATTGCTCGTGTTGTTTTGGGCAGAGATTTATCACCAGGTTCTTAAAATTCCATGGCTTGATTTATTGAGAAAGAGAATTAGAGCTACAAACTCCTCTGTGATTTGTTGCATCTTCTCTATATACTTTTTCAGGCAAGAAGTCTTCCCACTGACAGACTAAGACCAGCATATTACATTGTAAATGGAATAATATACTTCATTCAGGTGCTTGCAGATGCTTATTCCCCATAACATGACAGTATATTTTAATTGCTTGTTATACTTTTTATATTATGGATTGTGACTGTAGGTAGTCATCTGGATTTGCATCAGACTCTGCAGATGCCGCGGTGCTGTTGGAGTGGCAAAAACCTTCTTTTCAGGTATGCTTTCTGATATTTTATAATGAATATTTGTATGTTTTATTCTAGATTAAATGAAATAATTGACCTTTCATTGGTACTATGATTGAGTAAAAACAATAAATGACAAGCAAATTAGGATTTTTTGAGATTTTAAAATTGGGAAGATACTTTTCTTTTGGATGATCCAAGCCAATAGAATGAACCAAAAAAGTTATGTATCATAAACTTTGTATTTGTACTGTGTATATGACTTGGTTCAGTTTAAATTGGACTTTTTATGACTAATATTTGACTGAGAAATGAGTTAACGAACCCCCATGAGTGGTCTTATTATAGAAAGGAATTTCTTTATTCTTCCGTAGTCAAAGTGAATGTTGCCGTCTTTTCTTACAATCAGCAGAAAAAGAAATTAGACAAAGGGTTTTACTTTCTTGGAATCAAGTTTTACCTCTACCTTTCTTGAATGAATTTCTTACTAGTTGTTTCTATTGAGTACTGCTTTATATATGTAAGTCCTACTGCAGTGATGATGGTATTTTTCCTAATTTGAATATGCAGTTGTCTCATTTAGTGCTGTTTTGGGTTTCCTGATATATGGTGGAAGGTAACGATCAATTTGGATTGTCCATATTTTCAACACTGTGGCATATTCATTTGCATCTGTGATGATCCCAATCGTTGATGATTTGCAGGTTGTTTTTCATGCTGAGGCACTTTCCAATTGATTCGAGAGGTCGTGAGAAGAAACTATATGAGGTGTGTGCACGCATGAATCAAAAAAGCAAGATGGGCACGGGAATAATGGGCATATTAACAATAATAAAAGAAAATTATGTTATTTGTTTTAGCCTCAGTTCCTTTGTCATTTTCTAGTAGTTGTATATGATTCAACCTAAGGTTATGGTCTTAAAAAAATTGCCCACTTTGAGTTGTATCTTCACTATAGACTCACCCGGAGGAATTGACGCATAGTGACGACAATGGATGAAAATGTTAGTTCTGGTAATAGTCGTGACCATATTTGATGATACATATCAATCTTGGACATATCAAACATATTTTTTTATGAAGCAAAAAAAAAAAAAAAAAGAATTTGGAGGAAATATCATTTGATATACCACGATTTTGTCACAATAATGAAAAATATCAATATGAGGAGGCCAAGACCGATATATATTAGCTGATATTTCATTTTATTTTTTTGAAATGGTTAAAGCTCTAATGCAAGACCTCTTGTTCTGATAGGTTGGCTGTGTGACGGGAATATGCTGCTCTTGTTTCCTTATAAGATGTGTGGTGGTGAGTTTGATTTATGTTAGACTTTGATCTATAATCGGAATTTCGCATATCATGTGGAGTCATATGTGCTTATATGGTTGCTAGGTTGCACTCTCTGCATTTGACAAAGATGTCAATATTGATGTCATGAATTATCCTGTCGCCAATCTTCTGTACTACATGGTAAGGTCCACACATCAAGTGCTATAATTTTATGAAATTTCTTCTTTTGGATTCATGATAATACAGGGAAAAAATACTGCAAAAGAAATGTTATATAGCTGACGAACATGCTTCCATTTAGAAGTGTTAACTACTGTATAGTTTTCCTGAGTTTTCACCTAAAAATGATGACAGATTCTCATATTTTGTGAGGTTTGAGTAGAGCTAGTAGAAGCATTACAGGTGGGCTATGTACGTGATTAAATCCCATGATTTGTATATGGCAATTAAAGTTGTAAAAATGACCTCTTGTATAATAAAGATAAGAACACGTACCATAAGCCTAAAATAATCCGACTCTTCCTCGAACTTGGCACATAGCGGGAGCCTTTTGCACCGAGCTACCATTTCATTCTTTTAAATTCATAAAGGGACAAATATAAATGACAATGAGAAAGGCAGGAACAAATGGTGCATGTGGAATTATTTGTTTATGTCATATATGATTCTCTTGCTCTTCCTTCTTTGATGTCAGGTGGTTGAGATCGTTCCATCTGCTTTAGTGCTCTACATACTTAGAAAGCTGCCTCCAAAGCGTGTCTCCCATCAGTATCAGACCATCACGTAAGGGCTTCCATTAAATTCACAATCCTAGGTTCTAGTTTTGGGATTTAAGCTTGTTTTGTATTACTTTTAAAATAACTTTTGGGGACCAAAAGAAAAAGCTGAAAATCAAATTGAATCATCTCTTATTGAGATTTTCTATAAATTAAGTTAATTTTTTAAGCAAATTTAAATCCCAAATCTTTCAAAATTTTCATTAAAAATTGCTCTTGATTAACGAATTATACATTTTAACTTTTTTTCTGAAATTAACTTCTCTAACATAGAAAAAAAAACACCCCCTTATTTTATCTTCTCCTTCACTTGCTTGCAGCTGAAGCTGGATTGTTGAGCATAGTTGGGATCAAAGCCAATTATTCGATCTCAATTCATGGCTACTTGAGTGCATTTTATTGTTCCTTTTCTTGGTCAAGTACCTTTTTGTTAATGTTTTCTTTTTTAGTTCAAATTCTTTTTCTTTTGGGATGGTCACCACTGTATTTGCTGTCTCTAGTCACCACTGTATTTGCTGTCTATAGCTTTGTGTTCTGTTCAACATCACAAATCTCGACATTTTCATATAGAAAAAGCATTGTTTAACCAGATGATCTTGTCACTAAGTTAGTGTATGGTGGTATGAGATGATCATCTTCAAATCCCAACTCTGTTACAAACAACCATCAATGTTTATTTGCAGAAAATTCAGTGATTGGGAGATTGATTTATGGCTTGTGAATATGTATATATATATATACATAACTACATATGTGAACACATCACTGGTGTTGGTGATCGTTGTCACCATGTGGATTTTGATATATATATATATATATATATATATATATAGATTTTTCTTGATAGTAATATTAACAACTTTCATATGTTGAATGTTACAAAAATCAATTGGTCAATAATCAATTGAAGGTGACCCATAAGAGTGATTCACTTGGTTTTGCCCTCACCCCTAAAAATAAAAAAAAAATAAAAAAACTTATTATTAAATAATTTAAAAGTATAATTTGAATGCTTAGTATAAAGTTGGTTGTCAGATCATTGAAGAAAAGATTGGTCATTTACTTGGAGAGTTTGTTTTGACAGATGAGGACATTTGAGGGAAGAAAATATTGTTAAAATATTATCACAAAAATATTTTATAAAAATATGAGAAAAAATTAAAAATAAATAAATTTTGTGATCTTTAATCATAAGATATAAAAACAATAGAAAAAAACATATGATTTTTTTTTAATAACTACAAAATTAATGTTTACTTTATAGATTTATTATATACTTATATGTTTTTAAAAACATATAATTCCATGAGAAGCATTTTACTTCATGGCAAGTTATGAGATTGTCCAACTTGGGCAAGTGATGCCATGGACTAACCATCCTAAAAATCATGAGTTTGGTATCTTCTAAATTTAGAAGATATAATCATATAAATTAAACATTAAAAAATTCCAATAACCAATTTGGTATAAATTAAACAATTATATTATTTTTTAATATAATAATATTATATTAAAAAAGGTATAAATTAAACTTTTTCTAATTATAATCATATAATATTATTAAACAATTATATTATTTTTTAATAAAGACTACTAAGTTTTTTTAAAACAAAAAAAAAAGCATCTCAAATATCCAATATTAGTCAGATGATAATAATTGAGAGTGATTAAATCAATCATATTTTTAGAAGACTAAAAACCCGAAACCTAAGGGTTTTTGTATTGCCTTAAATTTTCCATTCTTATGAGATAGTATAAATCAAAATTTTTGCTTCTTGAACCGATAAAAATTAAAGTTAAAAGGAGTTAACCAAATTAAAATAATAGGGTTATGCTAAAAAAAACAAAAAGCATAATTATGTATGAAAAAATATGTATTATAATCATTTCATATAACGTAATATATAGTTAGTAATTTGTCAGAATAATTAAAATTATAATTCTATACAGTTATATCTCATCTAAGAAGTTAATTTTTATAAATGGGCCTATTTTTAATATTTAATTTTGGTGATAAAATAGTATGATAATTTAAAGTTTTGTAAAATAATTTTCAATTTTATAAATTTTACAATTAAAACAGCCAAAATGCTAAGCACATGTTACATGGGTGTTATTTTTACTCACATAAGTTCATTTTATTACTGTGTAATAACCTTGGATTGTAGATCATATGTTGAATTCTTTATATTTTTATAATATGTAAAATATTATTGTAAATTTATTTGCATAATTAATTAATAATTACAAATAAAATAATATTAATTAATAATTTAATATATATATATATATATATATATATATATATTTATTTATTTATTTATTCAAAATGAGAGGCCCCCCATGCAGTGAAGGAGAGTCCTTTCTCTGCAATTTTGGACAGTTCGATGCAAAAATTTTATTTATATTTATATATAAGGTTGTAATTTCGACAGCTTCGTGTACTTGTTTTTCTCTGTTCACATCCAACGGCTCCACTGCTATGGAGATCGACTAGCAGGCGTCAAGAAGGAAAGATATTTAAGAAAACTTCGATCATCTGGAAGCACTCTGCGTGGAAGGAGAGAATTAGAGAGACTAAAATGGGGGCGGCAGGATCTAGATTAGAGAAAGCTCTCGGCGACCAGTTTCCCGAAGGAGAGAGATACTTCGGTCTCGAGAATTTCGGCAACACTTGCTACTGCAACAGCGTCCTGCAGGTTAGGTTTACTTCCTCCGAATAAATTGTTTCTCTATTTGTTCCTTGTTTTTTTTGCGCTTGTTTTTTAGGGTTAGTCAGCTTTATATGTATTTGGTGTTGGGTGTATTTTTCAAAGTTTGATGTTTCCAATTAAGATATCTGATTGTTATTGGCCTTATTGAATTTAGGTCCGCTAGTATTACAGGTTTAACGATCGAACCTGTTTATCGATTTTTAGTTAGGTAGATTGATCTATGAGCTTCGTATTCCTTAAACAGTTGATGTTGATTTTCATCGAGAGTTGCTTGATTAAGTCTCCGGGCAACTAGCTACTAGTCAAATCAATAACCTGTCAGTATTGTTGGAGTCTCTTCTGAGTAGAAGTATATGATGTTTTTTTTTCTCGCATCGTTGTTTATGAGACTCTTTAGCTTTCTCGTGACTTGGAACTCTTGCTGACTTCATTTGGCTTCTTTCACTTATAAATTGGTACACCCCTACGAGCAAAAGCTAACTGCTGAAAACAAACCGGCAAAGAATGTGAAGCTAAAAGAAAGAAGATGACATAAAGGAAATAATGAATTGTAGCTATTGTTAGTCTCCCTTTGGTGATACTAGACTATATTTGATGTTATTCCAATTGTCCATTTATCACGGACACTATTGTAGAATTCTGGGCAATGGAAAGGAGAGAGGCACACCTAAAGCCCCTTGCTTCTTCCGCTTAATTTTACCTCCTTTGCCAATTGCTTTAGATTGAATATCATATTGTTAGTCTCCGTCGTACTGTGTGGGATGAGAACTGGTGGGCTTGAATGCACAACCTGCCATTTGGCTGGTTGGGCTCTTACCCACCAAGTGACCCAAAGGAGTCTTTATGTCTTGTTCCTATAACAGCATGGCAATGATGATGATGGTCGTTTTAAGGATGTTTAACTGAAAATATCACTATGTGATTACTGTCATTTTGGTGTTCTCTTCTGTCTTACCGTAAGATCGTAATGATTGTATGATTGCACCTGGCCACCCATGGTATAATATATACACAATTTAGACAAGAATAGATTGGATTCTTAATAGGAGAAAATGTGATGCAAGTTTGTAGTCCAAACCAATCAATCCAATTTACTTTTGTGAGCTGTCCTGTTCATTTTCTCCTTGCATCTTTCAGGCTCTCTATTTTTGTGTTCCATTTCGGGAGAAATTGCTGGAATACTATGAGAAAAACAAAAATCCTGCTGATGCGGAGGAGAATTTGCTTACATGTTTGGCAGATTTATTCACACAGGTTATATTTTTATGTTTTATTGTACATTGTAGTCGATTTTTGGAGGGTGGCCCTTGAAATAACGGTAAAATTGCTCCATTATAATCTAGAGGTTATAGGCTTAAACCACTTAAACAGTTAAATTATTTAGCCTACCCCATAAAGTGAGAGCCTCATGCACTTGACTGCTCTTTTTTGTAGTCAATTATCCTTTGCTGATATAGTGAATTTCGCTGCAATTTACATTTGAATTTGTCTGTGAATTAATTAGCTAATTTGTGATTCTTGTTTTGTTGGCAAATTTATTGTTTCTGCATCTTCATTGTAAATTTTGTTTGGATAATTGTGATCTTCTGTTTATTTGTATCTCGGTGTTTTGGATTTTTGCTAGACCACATTTTTGTAAGCTTTTGCTTATCGTCACTGGAAAGAATAGAGATACAATAGTGCCAAAAACAAAATTTCTACCAAAGACCTTGACAAACTATCAACTTCTGATTCCTTACTGGGCAGTCTTTTTTTCTTCTTTGTTACCCTTCCATCTTGAAAATTGAAAACAGACATTGTTGACAATGAAGTTGTGTTTCCTTTCAGAAATATAATGTGGGCAAAGTGGATAATTTTGTGTGGCCTATGTAAAATACCCCCCACCCCGCCCAAGTTCTGGGAATTTGATGTGCAAAAGAGTTATGATTTTTTTTCATCTATCTTGTTTTTCTTTTTTGAATTTAAGATCAAGAGGAGTATATTCTCTGCTTACTATCCTGAAAAATAATCCCTTCTTGCTCGAAAAAAAGTGTTGGTGGCCGTAGAAGCACACACAATCATGCTAGTTCTCATCAGAAAGGCATTCTTTTGAAGCTATTGTGTGGTTAGTCCTACAGCATTGACACAAGTGAAATGTAGAACTTAAAATATCTGTAATATTCATGTGGAACATAAAACCAAAACGGATGTCAAAATTTCGTAAGAACACATTTCTCATTGTATTACTGAAAGCTACTCTATCTGCAGATTGATTAGGAAAGTGCCCAACCAGTGGGATAAGTCAACATACTCTCATCAGATACCATTACATAGAAAGATGCCTATCTTCCACCAGTAGTTGTAGGAAGTGAAAATGTTCAGTGTTTAGTTAACAAATATGTGAAACAAATATGTGAAACTAAAACAATATAAAGGCTCTCATTTGGCTAATGACTTATTATGGCACAACATTAGTCAGGACTGAAAAGCACATGAGTGGGGCAATATTTCAGTTATGCGGAGACTTATTTGAGCAGGGAATGGGACCACTGCATCTTCCAGATTTGCTCCTTGCTTCCTTGTAGGGGGAAAAAAGAGACCAAAGCAAAATAATAATAAGAAAAAAAAATGCATTTTTCTGTCTGATCTGTGATCTCTCTGAACAAATATGTAGGATATATTCTTTTTGTTTAATATTTGACTAGATCTTTCTTGGTGCAAGCACCATTGAATTATTGATTTGACCCTGTTCAGAAGACTTGTCTGAGCTGGATTTCTTCTGCAGATAAGTTCTCAGAAGAAGAAAACGGGTGTAATTTCTCCAAAACGTTTTGTACAGAGAGTGAGGAAAGAGAATGAGCTTTTCAGGGGCTATATGCACCAGGTATGTGCTAAGCACTTGTGATTATATTCATTCACCATTGATACCTTGCAGAGTTGTACAAGCTTGACAATTTAAACCAAGATCAATAAGATTGATCGGCTTGTCCTTATGCTGACATTGACAATTGATAAAAGGAAAAAATTTAACAGTCTGTATTTAGCTTGCTGTGCTACCATTGACCAAAATTGTAAATTTATTTTTCCGCATTGTGAAGTAGAGAAAATAGCATGAAGTTTGAGAATGAGATAAAACACCTATCCACAAGGACTTGTATCTGCTCATTAAACGTTATGGATGTTGATTGCTGGCCAAATATGCTCATATTGTGAAAGTTACATCTGCCAACAAATCTATTAGAGCTGGTGACCTCTCTGTCTTCTGTCCAGAGCATAATGTGTTATATATTCTCATGCAGGATGCCCATGAATTTCTGAATTTTTTGTTGAATGAACTTGTTGACATACTGGAGAAGGAGTCTTCTGCTGCAAAAAATCACCCAGAAAACTCATCTTCTGAAAAGATTGCTAATGGACCAATGAATGGTCAGGCCAATGGTGGGTTGAAGGAACCTTTGGGTACCTGGGTTCACAAAAATTTTCAGGTGAATTTATTTTGTCCTAGATATGCTTTTAGTTTCACATGTGAAACTCAAGTGAGTTATTATCAGTGAACAGATTTTGTTGGAGCTATGCAACCCATATTGGGCTCTGTCATCTTGGTTTCAGTTGCCCTGTTTCTGGAACATGTTTGATATTATCTTCAAAGTTGTTGATGACTGGGATTGGAACTGAATTCCGTAATTTGTAATTTGTAATCTTCATAATTTTGTGAAATGTACACAAATTAGGCTATTTTTTCATTTTTATGCCATGCATTGTTTAAGCTTTTGCAAATTGTGATTTATATCTTGGAAGAAATTGTTTTTATGTGAAGATGCATTCCTAACAATCTTCGATGATTTTGTCAATGTTGGTAATTCAACAATGCTCCTAAATCAATATAATAGCTTCTGATGGTGAGATATGAATGCAGGGTATTTTGACAAACGAAACAAAATGCCTGAGATGCGAGACCGTTACGGCAAGAGATGAGACTTTCTTTGATTTAAGCGTGGATATTGAACAGAATAGTTCCATCACAAGCTGCCTTAAAAACTTCAGTTCTACAGAAACTCTGAATGCTGAGGATAAATTCTTTTGTGACAAGTGCTGCAGGTAGGCTCCTACTTGTGCAATTTCCTCTGTATTTAGCTAGTCATTGTCTGACAACTATTTGGCCATTCTGTCTTCAATCACCTCCTCTGAGCTGCTTGTGTTCATCGGCTGTACTTGTAAATTTATTCTTCTGCTTCACTTTTACCTGGATGATGGTTTGTTGATACGGGTCTGCAGATAAGGTTTCCAGTACTCAATTTCTTGCATTCCCTTTAGTGGACTGGAGAGTAGTAGGGCATTCCTTGCCAAGGCATATCAGATCTTGGACTTGCTCACATTCCGAAACTGGCCATTAAAGTGATAAGAAAATGAAGTATTTCTTTCCAATGAAGCTGTTGATGGCACACACATATCAAACTATTGCTTACTCCCATCAGATATGGATAGCATATCCTGATCAAACAGAATGGGAGAAAAAAAGGCAAATGAAAAACCAATAAGAGGAAATGGATGGCTTAGTGTAACCAACAGAAGGCAAAGCTTCATTCCTATCCGAGCTTTCTCACGGTTAAAGATGTAGCATGCATGCAACTCATCAAGACATTGTGTAGAGTTTCAGGGATTGAAAGTTAGTCAAATACTATATATTGAGGAGTGATAAAAACCCGTTAATTGAATTTATAGATGAAAATATCGATATTGATATTGATTACGACTATATTGATATTGGACATATCAGATAATATATATCAGTATTAGATATATCAGTAGAAAAAAGTTTTTGAGAATCGTATGTTAATAGAGAAATATAGGCCAATATATCACTGTACAACAACACATGGCACTATTGTTGTGGTCTCAGAAAATATCAGTATCTGAGGACCTTAATATGAATATATATTGGCTGATATTTTCTACTCTATGTGAATTTGTCTTTACTTTTGAAAAGTTAAGTATCATTGGGACATTATATTGTTCTTGTTTGTATATGACTTGGATATCAGTAGCATGCTGGCAATTCCTATTGGATTAAGCTATGACTTTTATGTGTTGTGGATGATTTGATTAGATTTTGTTGTGAAAAGATGTTACTGAGTTTCTGCTAGTTTCCTGCCATTTTTTATTCATCCCTCATACTTACAGCATTGAGATTTTTGTTTTGACAATTTAGATGGCTAGGATTTTAATAATTTAGATGGCAAAAATATGTTGATCCATCTTATAATATTAGTCATCTAAGTTGTCAAAATGAAAATGTTCACTTCTGTCAACATAGAATAATTCCTTTGATATTTCCTCCATATGGATCGTTAGTAATTGAACTGGTTGCATAGTAATTTCCAACTGCTTGTTCACCTCCA
Organism: Nepenthes gracilis; assembly: GCA_033239525.1. NCBI lineage: Eukaryota > Viridiplantae > Streptophyta > Magnoliopsida > Caryophyllales > Nepenthaceae > Nepenthes > Nepenthes gracilis. Next base: position 12,666,177 of record BSYO01000016.1, on the reverse strand, counting down.
TTGCAGTTTACAGGAAGCTCAGAAGAGGATGAAGATAAAGAAACCACCCCACATCCTCGTGATTCACCTGAAGCGCTTCAAGTACATTGAGCAGCTCGGTCGGAACAAGAAGCTGTCGTACAGAGTTGTGTTCCCACTGGAATTGAAACTGATGAATACCTTGGAGGATGCAGACTCCGAATATTCCTTGTTCTCTGTTGTCGTACACGTGGGAACAGGTCCCAACCACGGGCACTACGTTTGCCTTGTGAAAAGCCACAACCACTGGTTGTTCTTTGACGATGAGAACGTCGAGATGATCGATGAGTCCGCGGTTCAGACATTTTTCGGATCTGCTCAGGAGTACTCCAGCAACTCGGAGCATGGATATATCCTCTTCTATGAAAGCATCACTAGCTAGAACCGAAGTTTGACAATGGAAAATCATTTTTGCCCTACTTGAGCCTTTCTAACTTTGTGTGGTATTTAGGGAGTGAGGTCTCAGGCAAATGTAACTTCATTTGTAAAGTGGGTTTGGGGGGAAGCTCTCCATTGTTTTCTGGGAGTTAATTTCAATCAATAAATCCCTCATATAAAATGATAGCTCAGTGCAGGAGACTTCCACATTGAGACGTAGAAAATAATCAAATGTATGCAGAAACGTGTTTGTGTTACATGATATATTGAAGTTGCACACGACTAAAGTGGTAAACATTTGTCCTAGTGGCCCTAGTAACTGATCTAAATTTGTTTACATTTATATTATTTTATTTTTTATCATTGATTTTTCCCCAGTTCTTCATGATGCATCTCATAGAATCCATGTTGCTCTCCATTTATTCATGATTCTGACTCTCCTCAGAAGTTTTGATGGGTTGGTCTCTCTTTTGTGGACTTATATAATGAGAAGTGCTAAATAAATTGACCTACTTAATCCAAATTTGTGACAGATTAACTCATTTAAAACATTATAGAGTTTATTAATTTCCTCAAGAGAATACTAAACAGTAGAAAGATAGGCTGTAAATGCAGTGGTTTAAAGATTAGTAAATATAAGAGGCTCAAAGATAACAATAGGAATAAATAAATTGCAAAAAGACGAAATAAGAATTTTAAAAAATAACAGTATGATAAAAATTAGTAAATACACAGTAATTCACTGTTTAATAATTGATAACTTTTTCCAACGTATTTTCTCTCATTTTTTACAGCCCCTCATCGGTTATTTTAAAAAATATATATTCAAGAGGTTTAATTTTTAAATTTCATCATTTAGTATTATAATTAATCTTTCCAAAAAAGTTAGTATTGAAAAAAAAATTAAAATTAAAATAGACCCTATGTGCAATGATTAAAGTTATTAGACAGATTATGAATTGGTGAAATATGCATGAAGTTCCACTTCCACTCCATCTCCTACGTGCCAAATGGGCCACAAACTCCTTATTGGGCTGCAAGGAGCACACTGTTTAGCCACACTAAGATATCAATAATACTGTAATGTCTCGTCCATTCATTTGCACTAATAAAATCACACATAAATAGACATATTAATAGACATCACATTGATAACATCCCCTTCCCTAAGATACCCTCGATGATATAATATCTCATCCATCTATTCACACCTAAAAACCCACGAAAAAATAGAAGGATCGATGATCGTCGTCTAGAGAAAATCCAAAGGATGACTAAAAAATATCCCCAAACAGTTAACGATAAAAATGAATGTGCCTCATTCACCAATCACCCTCATTCTGCACATAATATAACCATTTTACTCATCTTCAACATCAACTAATACATCTGTCAAAAAATAATAATGATAAAAAGGCATTTAGGACAAGAAGGGCCCAAAGGAAAATGCTTCTTAAGAGTATGGACGTACAGTTCTTGCATTTTTCAAAGCTAGCATGGCATGCCTGTACAAACTATAACAAAGCCTATCAACATTGACTAGCATCCAATCCAGCATCTTGAATCTCAACATATGAGCCCGTCTCCTCATTGAATGAGTACCTATCGAGAAAAAAGATTTACCAATTAGGAGCCATGATTTCGAAACCAAGATGGAGAATGGGTAGCTTGACACTGAGCAACTACTATGTATTCTAAATGCGAGAGAGCCACCAGACTCCCATGCTTTCGTATGAGTCCGGTTATCCTTATCCTTATGACGAAAATGATTTTACCTTGGCAACTTAAACGGCTAATATCATGACAACTAAAATATGCTGAACCCATTTATAATCCTAACAATCTAAACTAACACCACCCTTTCTTATTATGACAAGAAGCTCAATTCTTAAAAATTTTAAGAGATGGGTGAATTTTCCACAAACGAACTTATATTCACTTGGTCAAAAACAAGGCCATGTTCTAGTAGATCTCATCCATTCAAATTCTAAATATCAACAATCAGTTTCCCAGCTCCATAATCCAGAAATGCAACACAGAGAGAGAGAGAGAGAGAGAGAGAGAGAGAGTGGTTAAGGTCAGCAATTGGGAGCCTCCCATATCCTAGGTAGAATTAGAAGCTAGATAGATGAATAGTAAAAATTACATTAAATGATAAATAACTATTTAATCTATATCATTCATCTACACAACTTCTAATCTTAGTCGTTGGATGAATATCAGAGACTCTCACTAGGAGGACCATAACATCGCTCTCAGAAAGAAGGCACTCAGCCAAAAAAGGGGGGGTGACCAAGAACCAGAACAAGATCTACACCATCAAGAGTGAGGTTATCCGCCTTCAGTGTTTGGTTTAGCTGGGTTAGAGTAAATGCATCTGGAAACAATTAAGCAGTTCATGTTCTTGTAGAAGAGAGGACTAAAGCACAAATGGTTTTCAAAGGTATTACCTATGGAAATTAATTGCTATTGCCTTGTGATGATGACAAAGAAACTCAAATTTATTCCATGAAACTTACATTTTGCATATATTGCATAAGTGGAGCACTAGATTGGATGTGGGATCACCCTCAGTGTATTTTTTAATTCTTAAATGGATTCTTTACCCATACAGCCAAATGTTGGGTGCATCCTATGGTTCCATTTTTTGAGAATTGCCATTTAAGCTTATTAACTAGGCTTCTGCCTTCCAATTGGCATGGGTGGCATCCTCTTTGTGCGCTGTAGTAATAAAGAACGCAGTCTGGTGAACAAAAGTCCTGCTATAAGTATGGTTCAGGACTGACTAGATTTATTTGGATCTATTATACACATTCTTACTTTGTATTATACAAGAGCCATTTTTAAGACTCGAAATCGTGACCACTAATTCGCAAGGTGACAACTGCAACATAGATCACTCTGCATGGTTCTTATTATTCATAAAAGGGGGAAACAAAAAAACAGAAAAAACATAAAGAAAAAAACATACTTCTACCAATACATGATTAGGCTAACAAGAGGGTTTGCTATTAAAACAGAAGCATCAAAATAAATATTCTCAAATAGAAAAGTACCATTGTCCCGACACTGCACAGCAATACAATCCTGAAGATGGGTCATAATAGTAGCCCAAACTGCTGCTGTAGTAGTAACTACAGAATAAACACATAATTGCAAAACATTAATTGAAATATTTGAAAAGATCGTGCTGAAATTGCCACTCTTCATCACATCTTTTACTGTGATGAAAGATTCTGAATTGTATCAACACCAATCCAGTAACTCACAGGACAGGAAAGAGCATTCACACCATGGACTAAAAATTTCATGTGATAAATGATATACCAGCCGATATATATAGGTATCAAAACACATCGGAGCCAATAATTTCCAATCTGCGGTATAATCACAATATGTCATCATATTGACTCTATATCAACCAACATAATTAATATTTGGCTAATATATCAACGGATATTTTTCTGCCAAGTTATAATTTATAAAAAAAAAAATTTTACTTTTAATAAATCCAATACCGATACGTATTGTCTAATATATCTAATATCGATATGACTGCAACTGATATTAATATTTTCATCCATGGTACACACATTTCCATAAGTCACTACATGCCTCTCTGTCTTGAATTTCAAAATCAATGAAAAAAATATTTCCAAAGCATTTACACTACAATATGATATAGATAACATTAGTATCAAACAAACTGCATGTTTTTGTCATGATGGGAAATATTTGGGCGTAAACTGAGCCAATTAGACAAACATAGATCAAACCAACAATGTTGGTGAACCATTAAATTAATTTGACAATTGTCTAAGTGTTACAAAACTGATACACATTGTTGACCCTGTTTCAGTGATGATAACGCAACTATGTTGCTAACAATAATTCATTAATAGTACTGGCTTTTAATCTTGTTTTAACGATGACAACACAATTATTATTGTTAATATTAACTCACGAAGGCTCATGCATGTAAGCTGAAAATGTTGAACTTATTAAAAACGTATTTTGGGCAAGTAACCAAGCTTTAGAAAGTATTAAACAAGAAGACCTTTATGTATTGTTGCTGATATCTTTCATACATTATAAATCGAATGATTGAGCCAAAATTGTATGGAAAGAATAGTGCAACAATGGAAGAAGTTTTGGGAAGTACCACAAAAAATATGAAAACCCACAATTACTATGAAAAGCATGCGGACCTTGACCAAGCATTACTCAGAGAGTATATCCAGAATATGAAAACATTCAAATTTTGTTTTATTTTAGTCAAGGGGTGTCCAGAATTTTTTTAACGTGGATTACCTTACTTCAATATCTTGAAGATTCATTCTTACCAAGGCAAATGAAAATCTAAGCAGATCTTCACTCAAATTCCTGAAATGATCATCAACTAAGTGTAGCTGCTCATTTATAGTTGTGCATTCACTCATATTCAAATTCCTGATTATCTAGTTGCTGAATTCTTCCAACAATAAATGACAGACCATACTATTATTGATCTGCTTAAAAGCTGTTTCTAGACATATTAGGTAGTTAGTTGCTTTTCCTCATTAAAATTTAAATATCCTTTTGCAAAGAAAAAGGTGGAGAACTGCAAATCTTTTTTCTCCATATTGCCCCTTTGTTACATGGAAATATAGTTGGCTTCCTTATCAGTCCTTTGAATATTCTTTTGAAAAGCCAAAATTACTTATCTCTCATATGGCAATCAAATCAGCCTTTGATTCATACAGCCATTCTCACAGTGGAAGGAAATCTTTTTGAACGTTGGCCAGCTGCTTATAAATTGGCTCATTCTCATTCAGTTCAGGTAGGGTACAATTGAAAGAGACTTAGGCTTAACCCTTGCAAATCGTATTCCACACTCTTGAGCAATATTTCTGAGCTATCAGTTGCAATGCTAAACTCATATCATAGGGGTAAACTGAACACATATCCAGTAAGGAATAATTTCAATATTTTTAGGTTTGATCTTGACACACATTGCGCAAAGACAATGCGAAGATTGATCTTAATCCAATTGAACAAAGAATGTGTAAAGCTTTCTCTATATCTGCCTAGAAGAGAAGTGTTGCAAGGATGTTGCTAGACCGACACCAAAACAAGACTTTCCATAGTGGATTTGAACCCTCAATTATGTGACAAGTAGATGTAGGAGAGCGCTCCAAGTCTCCTTGAATTGTGTTGCTTGTTTTCTCTCTCTTTCACTCTTTCATTTGTTCTTATGCTTATATTCATAGATTCTGTTTTACACTGTTTATTGCACAGTTTATCTGCACATTTAATTATGTCCAATTCTTTGCAAATAATAAACTATGATAATCTGTTTCTACAAGTGCAAATATTTTTCCGTAACAATTAAAACAGCTTTTAACACACAGCACTTCATTCATTTACAACTGCTAGAATATTTTTAATTATTTTGTTATACTATATATTCCGCCAACTTCCCTATTCAACCACTCTATGGAAGCTTGCTTGAGCATTTCAAACATCAAGTATACATAATCACAGCCTCTCAGAGCTTCTTATGTATGCCCAATTTTGACTAGACAGAACCTCACTGGAGATGGATGATACTTGCTGGAGAAACAAAAGCATCAATGAGACAATGCTGGTTGTGGTCTAATGTGAGACAGTAGGTATGTCTCAAAAGAAGGAAAAGAGAAACAGAACTCTGAAAAAGAAATCCAACAGAGAGAAATGAATCAGGAAGTCATGTAATCATTTGCCTGAGAAAGTGAATCAGAGCACAATTTGAGAGTTTGGGATCGATATAGAGAATAATTCCCCGTTAATGGAGTAACCTAATTGAGAATTTGAAGGAAGGGCTTAAGTTTAAATGACATCTATCAAAATGGGCTGATCAGATGATCATTCCTTGAAATGGATCGAATTTTCACTGGTTTGATAAAACACGAACTGATGCTGAAATTTGTCAAGAACGTGAGAAGTTGTACCAATCAACTATCTTATGTTCTTATTAATTGGCACAATTTCAAGTTGGTTTCATTCAAGGGCAACATCAACGTGTTGAGGTTAGCAGCAACTGAAAAATGATACAGAAGGTTGAAAATGGAACCATAACTTCAAAGAAACCCATAAACAGCATGACAATGGAGATCAGACCATCTGCTAAAAGGTTTCTAAGTTGAACAAGAGAGAGACTAGTCAAGATTCAATAAACTTGAACAATAGAATCCTGAATAGAATGCAAAATGAGATAATAAGTTCAACCATTGTGAAGAATTAGATAATGGCATCAATGGAAAGAATACTTTCAGGAGGGGTCCGAATTCCATACCCAGCAAGGAATGATGGCAGGGTCAGTGCAGTAAAAAAATGTATTTGACTAAAATTCATGAGCTCCGCCATGAAGACATACTTTGGCACAGAACAGCACACATCAAAATGACCTTAAATTCAATATCCGAAGCTCATGACGGTAAGTACATACAAGCTAGGGTAGGGAATGGACTTGCAAATAAGACATTGGCAGAACACAGTCGCACAATATGATATATACTTGATGTACACCCTGCTTTTTGAATCAAGATTTTTTCTAGAACCAATATGGAAAAGGTAGGAAATCCCCCTAGCATATCTGCTGGACTCTGTTATTTTATCCTCAAATATTGTAAAGCTAAAAAGCAAGATGTCATAGATTCTTATTCATGGTATTCAGCAAATCAACCACTGATTTTAAAACCTTAACAGCGTTCCTAAATCGATTAAACCTTCACTTAAGGTCTGCTTACATCTCATATGAAGATTGATACCTACTTCAGACTGCTTCATTGGAAGGCCATTATGCAAAGCATGATTCAAGAGAAACAAGGGATGACAGGAAGTACTGAACTGAAAAATAAAGCTCCCAAAGGGTCTCTAAATACTAAATGCATGGTAACATTTCTGAACCTCAGACAAGCCTGCACGCTCTATTTGAGACTACTAAGGCAGGCAGTAGACTCTTTGACAACAAGACCAGAAGGACCGGTAATAGCTAACCCAAAAGCTTTCTTCTCTAATGAAATTTCCCTACCCTTATAAGATCTTCCTCAGTAAATCCAGCTTATACACTCACAATTTATGATATTACTTCCTATTTCTCATCAAATGAATGACATTTTCTTCTAGAAATCCTAACTATTCCTGTAATGTCCGATCACGTCGATGAAGCAGTAAATCTATCGGCACCACAGAAATGGCATACGACTTTAGACCTAACGGCCAGCTCAGTAACCTATCAAAATGGGAAATCCCCCATGACAACAACCACAGTAGTAGTTGCAGGACTACTAGGCCAGCAGCTCAGAGTATTCAATATATTGGACTGAATATATGACACAAGAAACAATGGTAGAGTTGATATGGATAATGGACAAGCTGACATGAACAAAAACGTAAACAAAGTTGATTTGATTGCTGACATGAACAAACATAAAAGCATTTTGGCAAGGAGGAAGCAGCTGAAAAGGAGAATGCACAGAGAAGACAAAGCTGGGTGATGTTCATACTTTTTCATGGGTAAGAAGCCAGCTGATATATACTAGTTTCAGTTTCAGCTTCAGCTCAAAAAATTGGAATAGAAATAAATCTGGCATCACATTCTCAATAACAAGTGATTTGTGGTTTTTGGCTCTTTAAATGGTTCTTATTTGGAGCCTCCATTATTAGGTTCAAGCCTCCAACACAAACAAACAGTAAAAGCAATGGACTGAATGGAATAAAAACATTACAGATGATAATATTCAGGTGATGAATTCCCAGCTTGGTGGGCTTATTTTTTTGTATTCTTGGAAAAACTTTTCATCTTCTCTCTAGTCTACCCTTAGCAGAAGTATTAGATGCATATTTGGGGAATTAAGAAGCTAGACCTTTCTGTAAAGAGTTTCAAATGGTGTCCACCTGGCACTGCATCACTGATACACTTCAAATATTCAGGAAAAAAAGCTATTGCTAAGTGTTTTTCCCAAATATCTATTCAAACAATATAAGACAAAGGGACTAGATGCACAGATGAAGACAAAAACGCAAGTGTATCAACATTGCAGAACCTAACATTTTCTTGCTACATTCTAATCCATAAAACCGAATAACACTGTCAAAAAGAAATCAACCAGAACTTATACTTATTTTTCAGCGTTGTCTGAGAGAAATGATAAAGAAAAATGAGAAATAAACTCAGTAGTGATAGAAGGAGGGAGAGAGAGAAGCAAGGGATACCCAGAAGATTCATCGAACATATAATCATTTTGTCCAGCCAAAGAGCCTGGTATTTATAGTAACAAGGGAATCATGTCAATAATCCGCAATAATAAATAACTAGAATCCCACATTTGCTTTAAGAACTAAGCAATATAAAGCATGGAACTTACCTTCAGAATCTGGGTTCACATTTCCCACTTCCATCTGACTACTTGTACCATAATTACTAACAGGGGCAAGACTTTTTTCCTCAAATGATTGATTTGCAGCATCATTTCCATCTTCGTCAGCAAACATATCATATGCCTCAGCATCATTAGATGATGGAAATTCTGATGTCAATCCATTCAAATAAGATTCCTTAGGAACATCAGGGATTGTTGAATAAGTTGTATCAAGATTAGCTGAATGGGAACTGCCATTTCCAAGGCCCTGGCTAATGGATGGGGCAGCTCTCCTTGCCTGAGCTAAGCTCTCATATCCTTCTAAAAGAAGAAAAAGAAAGCACTGATAATGAGCTACAAGATTCAGGACGAATTTATCATTGACTAATCTCATAACACAGAAGGAATAGACATAGCAGATTCTACAGAGTACTAAAAAGTAATTTCTGGAGCAGATATACTACTAAAAGAGGTGCTCTTTGGAGCAGATACAAAGAGTCCAAGGATAGCCTGTGTAAGTACAAAAAGCAAGAACAGCCAAAAAGACAGTATCCAGGTAAAGAAGGAAAAAAAAGGAAGGCATCATAACATTATGTAACTACAGAATAAACATAAGATGCCATCTCAAGAGTTTATAGCATGTGACCTTGGGAAATTTTCCTGCCTTAGGCACCAATTTACCAATAAATCATTAAATAGTAAAATGCTATAAAAATATAATCCAAAGTGGCATACCAATCTTAAACACCACTCATTTGCTGATTCTTTAGAAAGCATCAATTTGACCTTAACTTCAGTCACGTGAATCTTAATCCAAACATGGGAAGCACACTATATTTCAACAGACAAGCTCAAGAAAAAAAGGATGGAAAATTGAGGGAATTAATGGTGTCCCAGTTGTGGGCTAATCATTCACCCAGGCTATTGAACTAGGTCGGAACTCCGCCAAATCTGCTTCCCATTTTACCTACCAAAAATGCCAGTCCATTGAAAACCAGTAAAATTAAATAACACATCAACCTGCTTCACGCTCAAAAACCTCTTGCTTTTCATGGTAGACATCTGCAGAGTGGAAGTTGAAACAATGAGATGCTAAAAAACTTCAAGTAAACCCCTCAGAAGAAATGAACAAAATGATTACAGAAATATAAAGTCAAAGGCCTCAAGAAATCATTGCAAAAAGTACAAGTGATCAACCGTAATCGCCATTGTCCATCAGCTTCATGGCATCTTCAGTTAGCTTGTCAAAAATAAGCTTTGTTTCAGCTGACATCTTATCTTTCTTGTTATTGGAATGACCTTTTAACCTTCTTAAGGCTTGCAAAACCTAGAGTAGAAGAGAAAAATTAGTTCCAAAATGTTCAGTGATTAGCATAAATGATATATGCAAAAGTTAAGGTATGAAAAGGAATACTTTAAATGCAACATAAGATGCAAAAACAAATAAGGCATAAAATATATTGTACTACACAAGATAACGTTGTCGTACAATCATTATCGGTCACAGCCGATACATAATAATATCGGACATATCGGACACAAACCTTTTTTTGCAAATTGGAACCTGGGGATACAGGACTTATCGCTATACGGAGACATATCGTGATTTGTCGTGGTATCGTCGATCTCAGCCAATATTTCCAACACTGAGTACAATATTCTTTTTTTTTTTTTTTGTTATTATTCTATGCAAAAATGCTGTTTACATTGGTATATGCCAAAAATTATTATCTTCCAACAAAAACAATGACATTTTTATGGTTACAAAATAGGACTTGGCCATTGATTCAACAACACTTCTAGGGTTTCAGCATTCCAGATTTCAGGTACCATTAATCCTTTTGCATCTTCCTTGAGAAACACTTATCAAAATGGATCATATCTAATGACATGTTTGGGAATACGTGACTTCATGGAAATAATTATGACTAATGTACTTGAAATATAAAAGTATTATTTTGCAATTAATTTGAGATAAGTGCTATTCTAGGAGAAAGTATGTCCAAAATTGCTAATTAACAGAAAAGGCCAACATCTCAAGGGGGCAGCGAGAGTATTAAGTATTAACAGGAGTAAGTATAGTTCTTTATGACTATATTTTCTGGCATTGGATAGCTATTGTATTAGTTATGCAAATATCACATAAAGGCATATATCCAGGACAGCATCACAAATGCTCTGTAGATATGGGTATAGGTAATTACAAATCACCCCAAAATAAAGAAAAATAAATAAATGCTCACAACAACAACATAGGAAGAGATTTTAATACCGTTTCACCTCGCTCAAGTGCATTAGCTATACGTCTTTTGATTTGTCCAATGTCATCAGCTGATAATTCTTGCTCATCTTCATCATTTTTTACCATGGAGACTCTTTCAGCAAGCTTTGATCAACTTCAGCACTGTCAAGCCATGCATCCTACAAAGAGTAAGCATAATAAATGAATAAGTGCCATTATGCATTCAAAAATTCAGCAAGAAGTGGATATTGTACCTTTTCTTCCATAACATTGACATATTCCACAAAATTTCCTTCTGGGTCAAAATAACCTTCTTCCCTCTCTTTTTCCAGATTAAAAGGTTCAAGATGAATCCCATCTTCAACAAAAGGCTCATTGTCCTGCCAAAGGAAACACTGATAAGATCTGTCCTCTACATCCTCCTCATAACATTAAGTACAGAAGTATTGCTGACATCACAAATTCCAGCCCAAGAAGAAAAAGGCCCCTTTGTACTTTTAGTGGATGTTGGTCTTGAAAAGATTTTTAATTTTTGTTCTCTGTCAATTTTGAAGATAATTTTTCTGTTCAGTCAAATGAGGTTATACATTTCACACTTGGGAAACTTCCCAATGTCATTTTTGGAGTATGTTTTCTCTTACTGAAGATAATACTCTGATAAAACCGTGAGACTACATTTTCGCCACAGATACAGACAAAAAAGCTCAAAATAGAGAAAATGCAACTCAGGGTATGAGACCCTCACATCATGCAGTTTAGGGAAGAGTACATGGACAAAGCTTTACCCTGGCATTGAAAAAGTTATTTCCATGATCTGAATCAACAAACTTTATGTAATAATAGAGCAACCTCACGCTTAAACCAAAATTCACCCTCTACATACGAATCAAAGCACTTGCACATTCCACTATAAATACAGAGAACTGCAATCCAGTTGGACTGCAATTGTTAGCTGTGTCAGGGACTGGATGCCACAGAAAGACAGAAGCAATCAACAGGACAAAACTGTCAACATACCAAATTTGTCACATACATGTGCCAAGCAATGAAATGCAGAAAACACTGTCATGCAGAGAAAAATTTTGGGACATTCAGGATTATGCCAATATTTCTTTTAAATATTCAAAATGATAGAAATTCTATATGCTTTTAGGTGCTTTATAATACATACGTCAGAGATGTATTTCTATAAGGTCCTAATCAATTAGAAGGATACAGGTAGACTTGACGTAGAATTTTGCTTCCTACTTAATTTAAGAGGATCTTTTGAAGTCTTCTACTTATGTTTCATAAACAAGGCTTTGAGAACTTCTCGGTAAGAACTCAAAAAAGTTACAACTATAGATGAAAATATCGGTTTGGTATCAGTATTGATCACAACTAAATCAATATGGAACATATTAGACCTTTCGGTAGATATCGGGTATATCGGAAGGAAATTTTTTTTGAAAACCATAAGCTAATAGGGACGCATAAGCCGATTGTATTGACCAATATGAAAATATATCATAATATTATCATAGCATCGAGAAAAATCGGTATCAAGGGCCCAATATCGATACATATTGGCCTATATTTGATCAATGGTTACAACTCTTTTCAGAATTCCAACTTGTTAACAATTTCTCTATGCTCATTACAACCCTTTCAGAATTCCAACTATCAGGTGCATGACCTCACCCACAAGACCATAAACTATGGAAAGTCAGGGATGCGACAGTAGGATCAAACTCATTGCCATGGACAGAAGTGTCCCGGCCCAAATCGTCAATGCAAAATGCCTTCAATCTCTAATCTATTTACTCTGATAAATCCTTCAAATTTTCTCACCATCATTCCTCTCATTCCATTTACCTCATTCTTTTCTTGTTTAGGTCCTATAGGCCTACACTACACCAAATAGGTACCAGAACCAAAAGTTGCCCCACATCTAGAATACTCAAACCCATCATTGCCATCTCCATCAACAAAAGAGGGCATGGATTAGGTGATGATTAATTTTGCTCCAGTACCACCAATTAAGAACTCTCTTCTCCATTCTTCTCATAATCCCACCAACAAAAATTGCAAGCATGAAAGTACTTAACAGGTGAAAAGAGCCACAGAAAAAACAAGGGCCTACAATAATTTGCCCACCATAGATATATCCAAGCACCTCAACTTTAAGTATAAGATGTCTCAAAACTCTACAATACCATCCTTTTTCAATAAATTCAAGGGTCTAACCTTTACAACAAACTCACCCAAAAACCCACAACAGGGTTGTTTCTAGGAACCATCTCAATTTATCGACAATGTTTTTTCCCAAGATCCCTTTTGGGGTTTTTTTCCCCTCATGGAACCCTGAAAAAGATTAAAATTAAGTTCTCTTAACACAACCCCCTTAATGACTCCAACAAATTTGAACTGTCAAAAACAATACAAATCAATTCACTTACAATGAGAAAATATGAAAAAAATGAACCACAGTTCAAATGGATGAGACTAGGATCTTGGTTTAAATTGATTCAAGCTTGAGAGCACATTGACCTTTTAGTGCCGCTCCTGCTGAGTGTTTTACGCTGGCCTAGAATGAGCATTTGTAGAGGAACTGAAAATTAAGTTGTCGGGATACATTTAGTCAATCAAAAGTGATCTTTATTCATTAGAAATGTGGCTGTCACAACAATGCCAGACACATTGGTGAAGCCAATGTTTGATCTCCAGTTTATGCAAAACTGAACAAGGGAAAAGTTGTGATTTAATGTAGTCTGACTTAGTACTTAGGCCATGCAATTCAATGACTTGGAGCCATAAGTTGGGAACCTAAGGCAAACAATGTTATTTGTATAAAGTGAAGAGTCTCAGATCGATGATCGAGTCCTAGATTCTTCTCACGTCCAAGATTCAATAGGAGGGGCTGTAAAGGTGATGCTAATGGCAAAAGGTGTTGGCAGAGCAGCAATTCCGTCAACCCAATTATCTAAATCTTCCTTAGGAATGGCAATCATGAGAGTTGAGACTCATGACTGTCGCAGGTCCATGTATCTGCTAATATTCCTGTAAATATTACCAAAAAGTTGAGTAGGTCTCCTGTTAACTATCATTAAAATGACATGCTAGTGCACGCTGTACATTTTGATAAGACTTTGGGAAGAAATAGCACACATTATAGATGATTTCAAGAGTTTATTACACGTTTCAACTCAATAATTATACAATACGGTACACATGTTTTTATCCCTGTTTCCAATTGGCAAATTCAACAAACCAAAAAGCGGTTGATATCACGTACGTTCATACAAACCACAACTCACTTTCCTGAGTTTGATGATTCTAACCAAATGGCTCAATTTGGTATTTTTCCAACTGTATGATTACAATTGAAGAATCCAGAAACAAAAACGCTTACAAACGTGTAGACTCGTCCCGCATAAATAATGACCACAAAACAATAGAAGGGGGAATTGAAAACAGTGAAAAATCCAGGAGTCGAGAAAAGCGCAAATAACCTCATAATACACTTCGGCAGCAGAAATATCAGCCAAATTCTCTTCACTTTCCCCAGTAAAGAGCTCTGTAGTCATCTGACTCCGACATCTCGCACGCTCCTTCGATGCGAGGCGAGGATCCTTCCAATCCTTGGGCCGCTCCTGGTTATCATCATTAACGGCGACGCGCTCAGTCCCTGGCTTTACCTTCTTTCCTTTGGGGAATCTAACTCTCTTTTGCCTATAAAAGATTCATACGTGCAAGATTCAGGACATCAACAATCACAAAAGTAACAAATAACACGAAAACAAAGTAATATACCAACGGAAACAAGATTTAACCCTCCCCCTAGAATAGAATAACTAATTGAAAATAAACTGAAAACTACGAGGATTCGCAGACAAATTGTTTGGAAGAAGAGAGAGGAAGAGGTACGCAAGGGGTTTATTGGAGTCGTCATCCTCTGCGAAATGACGCTTGCGAGATGAACTTTCTTCCATGGCGGGACCGAGGGACGGAAACCGAGTTCACGAGTGGTGAAACCTTTCGTTCTTCGAGGTTTCGAAACGAAGTCGCTTGAAGGATACGACTGCCCACACCAGAACAGGGAGCTACAAAGGAACTGTTTGGTTAAAATGGGAAAAACAAAATGTAATTTTAATATCACTATCTTTGCTTAGTAAATCGAAATTTTGAAAAAATAATAAATTATATTTCATCGAATTAAAATTTACATTTTTCTCTCAACTTACATAATTATAGAAAAATTAAAAAATCTTAATAAATTTGTGACTGAAAATTTTTGAATTTTCATGATGTATAAATCAAGCTAAAAAATATTAATTAGTTCTGTTACATCCTGAGTCCCATATTATAAGACGGACAGGGCGCCTTTCTGATTAAGCCTTCATTCAATGCAGGTCTCGAGCAAGTTTGGTCTCACACACGCGAACCCTGGGCGTCTGCACAATACAAATAATAAATAAAATGTCAAAGGCCAACAAATTTCTCCCACCAAAAATATTCTCGATCTTTCAAATTAAGAAGCCTTCACATGACGAATCCAAGGGACGTACGCTTTTTCAGGTGCGCGGAAGGTATGTTATGAATGCGTTTGGAGTGCGTGAATACAAAAGTGAAAAATTGATGAGCATTTAGTGTGAGGCCTGATTTCCTGTATGCACCGCAGAGGGTGGCTCACTCTCTCAACACCTGAGTAAGATTGCAAAGGTAGGATCTAGGCACTGATTTGAGAGTTTAAACTCAAGGATGAGAATTTTGTTGCACAATGTTATGCTGGGTGCCCGGGATCCGATCCTCCTGAATTCGATGAGTTTTATCCCATTTTCACTTAAAGGAGAGGGAATTTATTGGCTCATTGGATTGAAACTTTGGGTGTGAGAATCCTTTTTGTAAGAATTCGTTGACCGTTATTCAGTGGTGGTCATTGGCGTATCAATTGTCGCCTTGTGGTTGCGGGGAGACCGTTGTGCTTCACAGGCCATGCCTGGTCTGCCTCTCGCGCTGAGATTGGCTGAAAAATTATGGACAGCGACGTAAATCACAACTGTCAGTACTAACCTTCTTCTCATTGGCCCATTTCCTCTGCATTGTACCTGCCACTTTACAGCCGTATTAACGAGTTGCAAGTGGTGCCAATTGGTCGTGGGCATTGGGTTGCCACATAGGCCGATTTGGGTATTGGGCCGAGTCTACCGCTTGGGCTACTACTTCCCGATTGGGCCTCGCAATTTCTTGGGCCCTGCTAGCACTGGACTCAACAAATTCTATACACTTTTATTTATTTATTTATTTATAATTTTATTTATCATAATAAAATTAAATGTGATAAAATTGCCAAAATGGATGTATGAAAAAGAATTCGGTTAGTCAATGACTCGAAAGAGTTCTATTAGTCTTAGTGTTGGCGATTCACATTTTAGAAACTTCTTAATTAAAAAAGAGATAATCTAATAAGTTCTATAATTTTTAGAAGTATAACATTCATTATTGATAATATATATTCATCATAATTCTAGAAACTTCATCAAGAATTTAATTTAAAAAGAATTCTAGAATATTCTATAAGCTACATTGTCAATAATATTTTAGAATATTTTCATATCAATTATTACACCAACTTTACCATCTATAATAGGTGGTAGATGCACTTGTTTTTGTAAGAAAAATCAAATCCAAAATTTTGTGAAAGTGAACCCTTTTTCATTTTTTTCTATTGGTAAGTAAGAAAACAAAGGAAATGGGTTCAATATGAGAACTTTTCGAAAAGTTACCCATCTTAGTACTACACTTACCCAAGGGCACTTAACTTCAGAGTTCTCTTGAGATCCGACGCATTTGTACTGGTATGGTCAAACCCATATCAAAGCCAAACTTGGTTATAAATCAGGCGTCAGTCTATCACTCAATTACACTAAAGTCTCAACATGTATTTTTGTATTATTGTCAATATATATCTAGTCATAGTAGAATCTACTTCTATTATTGTTCTAACTTTTTTAGGAGAAATTATGATTTCTGGAGTATAAAAATAAAGACATTTTATTGCACCCAATAGTTATGGGATATTATACAAGATAGGTTTATAAATCTAGGAGATCTTTCAACCCTTATTATAGCTCAAAAAAAAAAAAAAACATTGAAGAAAAACACACAAAATGATTGATAGGCTTTATTCATTTTACAACAAGCTTTAGCGGACATAATTTTTTTAAGAACTAACTATGGGAGCTACGGGTGCTAAAAAAGCCTAGGATACTATATAGGAGTTTTAAAACAATAAAAATATATATTTGATGAAACTTTAAACTCTAATAGGGAAGTTTGAATTACTTAAAATGAAATATTATTGTATCGTAAAATATTATTATTCTATTGTGTCTATGGAAAAGGTATTCTAGATAAGAGAATTATAAAAAAAATTAATTATTATTCCTTAAAAATATAATTCAATTGTTATTATAAATGAACAAATAAAAGATTTGTCAATTTTAACAATGACAGAATCAATGGGCCCTCTTAAAATATATGAGTAAAGATTGAGTAATCGTGACAAAAATTCAGTAAAAAAGTGTATTCCAATCTAAGTTCAAGATAAGATTTTAGAATTATAAAGATTGTGAAATAAGAGAATATAATTTTAAAGGAAAAAACTCCAAAAATAGAGAAAATCAAGTATTCATATAAAAATCAATCATATGAATAAAGATTACTGGCATCATAAAAATATACAATGTCAATATTGTAAAATATTTGGCCACATTGCTAAAGATTGCAGCATAAAAAATAATCATCAGACAAATTATAATAAAAAGTTAGAAAATGAGTATCGATTATTCTATGCAGACCTAGCTACCAAAGAGAAAAATAATAGTGAATGGTATTTAGATAGCAATTGCAATAGCCATATGACATAGGGTAAAAGTATATTATGTAACATAAAAAAGTTATTAAAATTACAAATTTGCATTGGTAATAGTACCATAGTTGATTAAACTAACAAAGATACTATTACACTTGAGATAAAGAAAGATACATGACTAGTCAAAAATGTTTCACTTGTACCAAGTTTAAAAAAGAATCATCCAAGTATTGGTCAATGGCTGTATTCTCTATTTTAAAGAAATTGTGTTACTTGAATCTGTAATGGAAGCACACCAAGATCCTCACATTTTCTACAATGTCAGTTAAGAGTATCAAGAAGGAGAGAAGATGTTTGTGGAGTTATTGTGCAACTCCAGAATGTGTGGAAAAAATTTTATTAGATTTTTATAGAAGCAAGAAAAAGTTTTTAAGATTTAAAAAAAATTTGAACAAGTCTCTGATATCAGTTATTACATAATTGTCCGGATTGACTAGAATGTAATGAGACAAGAGTACATCTAGAAGAATTAGAGAAGAAATTTGAGAGAGAAGAAAGAAAGAGGGCAAGGGTAGAAAGAGAAAATAAAGGAAAAGAGAGAGAGGTTAGGGAGAATCACCTCACAATGATTATGATGAACTCATACACTTCATTCATCATTCCATATCCTCTCACACATTACATCTCTAGCCTATTTACAGGGCAAGGCTAAGGTCAAGATACTCTCTTACACTTTTTTAGCTATCCATCCTTTCAATATTGATGATAGGCTAATGCTAAACTACTACTTTTACTATATGGTTATTACGCGGCAATCTTGTAATAGCACATATAAAGATAAATGGAAGTAGAAGTTTTTGATTACTGTGAAGATATGCAACAAATGTTGTCATGAAGATGCAAACTAACTGTTGGAAAAATAGTACCGGTCGAACTGTGAATCCGATAGGGTAATGACAATGATGAATACTTACACACATAATAAGGAAAAAATAAAAGAGAATAGGGAATACACAAATTTTATATGGAAAGTCTCTTTTGAATAAGAGAGAAAAACTACAGGATACTTAATTCATAAATAATTTCATTATAAAAAATTTTAGTTACAAAAACCCCGATTGCATAAACTCTCAAAGAATCGATAATAAGAGTAACGCACAACTCCTTATTACTTCTGTATTTCTTCACCTACTCCGTATATATATATATATATACAAATGTACCGGGTGGCACCTACTCTGTGAAATAATCGCATGCACTGTAAAGCTTGCCACCTACTCTACAAAGTTTTCTTTCTACCCTGAACTTTACGGTTGGCCTACTCTACAAAATCGGCTACCAACTATGGAAGGTCAACTATCTGCTCCATTGCATGCATTGACTTTGTAGGTGATTTTCGGCGCATAACAAATTTGTCCACCTTCTCAGCTCTGCTACCAAAATCACTCCAATAATTTTCATCATTCCAGCCTTGTATACCACTTCAAAAATTTTACTCTGAAATTTCACTCCTATTATTTTTACTTTGGAATTTCACTCTGATTATTTTCACTCCGGAATTCTACTCCGGTCATTTTCAATCTGGAATTCCACTCAGGTCATTTTCACTCCGGAATTTCACTCTGGTCAATTTCACTCTGGAACTTCACTTTGGTCATTTTCAATCCAAAATTTCACTCTGGTCATTTGCAAGTGATTTTCGGCGCATACCAAATTTGTCCACCTTCTCAGCTTTGCTACCAAAATCACTCCGATAATTTCATCATTCCAGCCTTGTATATCACTTCACAAATTTTACTCCAAAATTTCACTCCTGTTATTTTTACTCTGGAAGTTCATTCCAATCATTTTCACTCCGAAGTTCTACTCCGATCATTTTCAATCTGGAATTCCACTCAGGTCATTTTCACTCCAGAATTTCACTTTGGTCATTTTCAATCCAAAATTTCACTCTAGTCATTTTCACTCCACTTCAAGCCATATCATCACGTGCGCAATACTTTTCACACAGGAGTGACCCATATCTAACAAACTTTTCCTCACAACCATGAGGAAGGAGATCTATCAGTCTAGCCATACTGTGACAAGTTTTAAGCTTTCCCTTTAGTAGTATGTTGGTTATCATGTCTAACTCATTTTCTCAATTTTGACCTTTTCAAGTGCTAATAACCCCGAGTTGAGGACATTTTTTTACTCAATGATATCGAATATTAATATATTTCAATCTCGAGTGGAATGAGAAGTTCCTACAGAGGTGTATTACGTTTTGACTATCGTAAAGTACCACATACTTCTCCTGTAAAGTCAAGTTCCTAAATAAATTTCTTCATCCACAACATATCCTTATTGGCCTCAGTCACAATAATGAACTCTATCTCAATTGTTAACAAAGTAACACACTTCTACAGTTTTGACTACAAAGAAACAGACGTTCCTGCAAACTTGACTAGATATCTTGAAGTAGACTTTCAGGAGTCAATATTACCAACCATACTAGTATTAGTGTATACTACCAACAGGAGCTTGTCACTTTTAAAACACAGGCTCATCTTGGAAGTCCCCCAAAAATATCTCAATATCAACTTCATTGCTGACCAATACTCCTTACCGAAATTTGATAGAATTCAACTAATTGTGCCAATAACACGTACAATGTCTGACCTAATACAGACCATAGCATACATTAGACTTTCCATAGCCGACGAGTAGGGTACACTCCTTATACTGAATTTTTTAACATCTGAGGACGGACACTACCAACAACTTAATCTAAAATAATTCACTAGCGGAGTGCTCATTGATTTGGACTTGTCTATATTGAAGCATTGGAGCACACTTTATCCACATAACTTTCTTGGAACATCTACAATCTCCTTACCTTATGGTAGCAAAATGTTCTGATACCCAAAATCTACTTCGCCGGCTCTATATCCTTCATAGCAAAGGATTTCCTGAGCTGTCGTTCCAATTCGGAGATCTGAGAGGAACTACACCCAACAATTAGCATATCATCCACGTAGAGTAGAAGAATAATAAGATCATCTTCCAAAAACCTCTGAACAAAGACGTAATGATCTGAAATAGTCTTTTGGTAGCCTTAACCTACTATAACTAATTCGAACTTTTTGTACCATTGTCTTAGAATTTGCTTTAGCCCATCTAGGTTTTTTTTTTAGACAATACACTAAATGTTCCTTCTCCTTAACCCAGAATCCTTCTGATTTTTTCATGTAGGTTTCCTCCTCAAGGCCTCCTGCAGAAACACCGTCCGTACATCCAACTACTCCATCTCCAAGTCTAAGATAGCTGTTAATCTAAGCATGACCTGTACCAATAACATCTAAAAGCCTATGCAGGCTTTTACTATATGGTTATTGCACGACAATCTTGTTATAGCATATGTAAAGATAAATAAAAGTAGAAATTTTTTAATACTATGAAGATAAGCAATAAATATTGTCATGAAGATGCAAACTAACAACACATAGCTATGGGATCGGAGATTTGGCCTTTTCAATATTCATGCACTAAAGATCTTATATCAAAAAAATATAATAATAGATCTTCTATCTCTAAATAACAATGAAAATATATGTGAAGGCTACCTCTTTGGGAAGCAATATCGACTATCTTTTCCATCAAAGAAGTCAAAGAAAGCTAATAAGCTATTAAAGTTAATACACACAGATATATATGGCCCTATGAGAATGCCATCTCTTGACAATAATTGGTACTTTATTCTCTTCATTAATGATTATACTAGAATAGTATAGATCTATTTTATGCACAAAAAATCAAAAATACTATAAATATTTAAACCGTTTTAAAAATTTTATTGAAAATAAGGTAGATATCATATTAAAATAATTAAAAGTGATCAAGACAAATAATATAACTCTTATGAGTTTTATAGATTTTCCCAAAAAGAAGAGGTGGATTATCTACTAACAATAAGTTATACTCCACAATAAAATGGAGTGTCAAAAAGAAAGAATCACACTATCATGGAGATGGTCACTGAAAAAGAACCGCCTAATATGTTTTGGATGGAGGCGATATATACAATAGCTCATCTATTAAATAGGTGTTTGACAAATGTAATTTAAGGTAAAACTCCTATCAAAGCTTGGAGTGGACAAAAAGCCTTCAGGTAAACACCTAAAAATCTTTGAATATATATTCTACACTCATGTTCCAAAAGAAAAAAACACAAGCCAAAAAATGAGAGAAAAAGAGGCATCTTCTTAGGGTACAACACAAAAACAAAAGTACATCGTGTATATATTCTAAATATAATGATGCTAATTATTAGCAGAGATGTCAAATTTGAGAAAAAATATTGTTTAGAATTGGAAAGACAAGCAAATTAAGAAGAATTATATAAATATGACTACACAACAATCTCATAAGGAGGAAGTTGTTCCTGAAACTAAAAGACCAGTCACACAAACTAATATTTTTACACTATCACCACTACTATAAGAAACTTATTCTTCAAACTCTACTCCAAAGAGGACAAGATCCTTAGAGGAGAAATATGAAACTTACAATTTTGCTATACTTGTCAAAAAAACACTTTAAAATTACATTTAGACAGAAAGTATGGGCCAAAGTAATGGAAGAACAAATTAAAATGATCCAAAAAAAAAATATATGAGAGCTAGTGGATCTACCAAAAAATAAAGAAATCATGGGATAAAATTGATTTATAAAAAAAGCTAAACCCCAATAGCTTAATAAAAAACATATAAGATAAACATGGTAGCAAAGGACTAATAATTTTCAAGAATTGTCTATAATAAAACATTTGCTCCAATTTCTTTCCTAGACACAATAAGAGTACTAATTGCTTTTAGTACTTAAAAATAGTGGAATATCTATCAATTAGATGTCAAATCGATATTTCTTATTGCAGAGCTTGAAAAAGGAAATTACATAGAGCAATCAAAAGGCTTTATGTCTATATGAAACAAAAATAAAGTCTTCAAAATTAAAAATACTTTATATGAGCTGAAACAAGCCCATGATGGTATAGTAAAATTGATGGATATATCACAAACCAATGATTTAGGAGAAACAAAAATAAACCAACTCTATATATCAAAAATCAAAGATGAAAAATTCTTATTGTCTCTCCTATGTAGATAATCTAATCTATATTAGAATAATAAGAAAAATGATGTAAGAATTCAAAAAATGTATGATAAAGACATTTGAGATGAATGATTTTGGTCTGATGCACTACTTTCTTGAAATAGAGGTTGATAAAGGGAGAGATGACATATTTATCTTCCAAAAGAAATATATAAAATTCAAAATGAATGGATGTAAAGTAGTTGTTACTACATTTATTATAAATCAAAAGCTAAAGAAAAAAGATGGATATTCAAAAGTAAATACTTCAAAATATAAAAGTATGATTCGAAACTTTCTATATCTCATAGCAATACATTCTAACATCATACATGTGCGAGTTCAATATTAAGATTCATACAAATCCCAAGCCAGAAACACTTTGGAATAACAAAGAAAATCAATACTTATAAAGTAATAAGGATTTCGATATTTGGCATAATTCTGTTGTTGATTCAAGGCTGTAAGGCTACAATGATAGTAGCTAAGTTGGATCACTAAATGAAATGAATAGCACTTCGTGTTACACATTTGCACTCAGATCAGGTATATTCTTTTAAGTGTCAAAAAAATAAGAAATAGTGGCATACTCATCGGTTGAAAAAAAAATAAGAAATAGTGGCATAATCATCGGTTGAAGTAGAGTATGTCGTTGTTGTAATAATTACAAGTCAAATAATGTAGCCATGAAGAATAGGCAGAAGGCATGAGTGAACAACAAAAAACCCCATCAAGATACTATAATTACAAATCAGCAATCGTAATGATAAAAAATCCAATTCATCATAGCAGGACCAAATACATCGCTATCAAATATTACTTCATCAGGAAACTGAAGCAAGGAAAAAAATGCAACTTTAATATTGCAGGACTAAATATCAACTTGTAAATATATTCACTAATGTTCTACCAATATTAAAGTTCGAACAATTACAAAGTAAAATAAGAGTTTTATATATATGCATCAAGGTGTGTTAGTTAGTGATACACAGTCTAGAAATTTCTCAATTATTAAAGAAAAAAATTTAATTAGAATTAGAATTATTAAAAATATAATATTTATTCACCTCCATAGCTATACCAACTTCACCATATATAAATAAGCAAAAGATATACTTGCTTGTGTGTGAAAAATCAAGTCCAAAGTTTGTGAGAGTTAAACTCATTCATTTACTTTCTTATCCTCTAAAATTTCTCCACTTTTCATATTTTTTAATATATTAATAACGTTTTCTTATTTCATTACTTCTATAGTTACTATCCTTCTCTCTATTAAACTCTAACACATGATATCCACATTAAGACATAGATATTACTAAAGCATAGGAATTTTTAGGTTTTACTATCAATAAAATAATGTATTAAATTTTTTATCACAATATATGAAAAGCCAAAAAATATAATATAATTTCACACTGTAATAAAGTTCTTGGAATCTCATTTTAAAATAGAAATATGTAATAAATTTCCATGGATTGAATAAATTATTTATATAAATAAGAAACTAAAATTTTGAAATAAAAGCAATTGACCATCTGCTAGTCCTTTAATTGTCCATGCTGTTGCTCTTATGCTAGATATTTTAGAGTAATCATATGTGATTATCTTTTTAAAATATTTAAATTAGTAAAATATTTAAATTAGATTATATATAATATTATTTTAATTTAGACATTTGATATAGTTCATGATACATATCACACTGTCAATATTGATCATTTGTACTGATTAAAAAATATTTTTAGGGTGATTTTAAAATAATTAAATATATATTTTTCAACATACCCCTTAATAAACTAATTTATTTGTCATATCATTTAATAATATTTTTAAAAATATTTTTAAAATTATTTAATTGGGTGAGGAAAATTTAATTTGGAGCTAATATAAATGATGGCGACAATAACAGTTATGGAAAGGATGATAAGTATTAAAGAGAAGAAGAAAATGAGAGCGCTAAGTGTTATGGTCCAAATTTTTTAACACAATATCATGCGCGCGTGTCTAGTTTCTAATGAGAACAAATGCCAACCAAGTTAACCCACGAGTATATTTAAGTGTTAAGATCGATTTCAGGACACAAATGTAAAAATGACATTAATGTCAAGTACGTAGAATGTAAGTAAGTCACTAATTAAAAGTATAAAAATATAATTAACTAATAGTAATAAGCAATAATCAAATATAAACGAAGATTTCAAGAATCAATTCCTTTGTGTAGAGGTTTTTGAGTATTTTATCATTCTGCATTAGTATATATTAAAAGTTTCTAATTTTTATAATAGGGTATCTAATTTTTTTTATAACACTAAAATTCAAACTAAATATATCTAAATTTTTAAAAAAATTTAAAGATGTGAGAAAAATTTTGTAAAAATTTACAAGCTCAACTCGAAATCTAACATCTTCCCTCTACTAGGTTATTAACATCCTTAGTGACTTGATCTTTAGGATAGTTTTAATCTCTCATCTCTTCAATCTCATCTCTTCAACAAGGTTTCAATTGGTTTCTTCTCCCCTTCCAATTCACAAAGACATCTTTCTTCTTCCTAGATGATGTTATTGTCTCCCATCTAATAATAATTTCTTTAACTTCTAACATTAGTGATGGCTTTATCCTAATGTTGGAGTGTCGTTATAAGCGATATGAACGGTTTTCCATGTCAAGATAATATAGTTTCAGCAGCTCATATGAAAGGCGGAATGGACTTTCATCCATTTTGAAAGATCTACCTTATACAATGCATTCCCCACACGAGTAATGATCTTAACAAGGCATTCGTATTTCTATACAAGGTGCTTGTCTCTTCCTCTAATAAATCACATCTACTCTTGGAGAAGTTTCACCATTATAAAATCTCCCACATTAAATTGGACAATCCACCTCCTCTGATCTACCAACTTTCCCATTTGATAAAATGCTTTCTCCAAGTAGGTTTTGGCAATCTCTACATTCTACGTCCATTCCTAAACAAAAAGTTATGAGTAGGATGACATTTACTTTTGTATGGCTTCACTACAGTATATGAAAGAAATGATTGTTGACATGTTACAATATCAAAAGGACTCTTATTTGTTGAAAAGTATTTTAAAGTACTAAAACAAAATTGAACAATATTTATGATCTTCACCGAATCCTTCTTACTAAAATGTTGCCTGTACTCTTCTAGTAGGCGATTAAATTTTTTCATTTGACCATCAGTTTAAGAATGGCAATTCGATGAGATATTCAATTCTAAACTGAGCAGTATAAAGAGTTCTGATCAAAAAACTTTGATAAAGTGTCCATCTCTATCACTCATAATACATCCTAATATTTGATGATGAAGTGTCCATCTTCAAGAAGAGATACTATCTTCTCTCTTGAACAATATCTTAATGTCAGAACAAATGTGACACACTTTAAGAAGCGATCCATAACTACCAAGATGTATACGTACTCACCAACCTTAGGCAGCCTTATGATCAATTCAAGGAAAGCGCTTTCTTACGATCTACTAGTTACAACTTGGGGTTTAGGAACCTCACCGGATTTTGATATTTAATTTTATCTTATTGACAGATGAGATATATCTTTGTGTAACTCATTATATCATCCTTCATATTAAGATAATAATAATCCTTCTATAATAAGTTCATCGTACGTTTTATCCTGAGTAAACAGCCCATAGAGTGTCATAATGCTCCCGAAAATATCATCCTCAATCCTCCAATCTTAGGTATGGAAACCTGGTACACCTTCACAAAAATCAATCCATTTTTAATCTAAAATTTTTGAGTCTTACCTTTTTAAATAAGTCAAAATAGAGTCACGACTATTGAGACCTTCTCAAGGTTTAACTTACCTAATCTCTAATAGTCATGGCAATCTCATTTATCAATAGTTAGGCTACTCAAGATAAGGCAACGATGCCTAATCTTTGACCAATAGCATCTATGGCCTTGTTAGTGCATCCGAATTCGTGTACTATCTCTACGTTGAATTTTGTTAAGAATTCCTATTACCGAGTTTGTTTTGACATTAACTTTAGTTAGATGAGGATATGACTTACACCAATTTTATTAGTTTCCACCATGAACTTGGAGTCAAACAAATAAATCCTCCACATCCTTAGACAGTGCACAATCACTAGCAACTCCTCCTAGGCTGCATAACGTCATTCGGCCTCATTTAGCTCCCTCCTTTCATAGGCTACTAGTTGGCCTTTTAGCAATAAGATCCATCCAAGAATAAAATCTGACACATCAATCTACACCTTAAAGTGTTTAGTAAAATCTTGAAAGATCAACACTAGCTCCTTCATTGCTGCACTCTTAAGTTTCTTGAAGGCTTGTTGATATACTTTCAACCACTCCCACTTTCTATCATTCTTGAATAAATTAGTAAGTGCTAGTTTCTTTGAGTACCTTTTTATAAATAGTTGTTAGTGCATCCGAATTCGTGTACTATCACTACGTTGAGTTTCGTTAAGAATTCCTATTACCGAGTTTGCTTTGACATTAACTTTAGTTAGATGAAGATATGACTTACATCAATATTATTAGTTTCCACCATGAACTTGGAGTCAAACAAATAAATCCTCCACATCCTTAGACAGTGTACAATCACTAGTAACTCCTCCCAGGCTGCATAACGTCATTCGGCCTCATTTAGCTTCCTCCTTTCATAGGCTACTAGTTGGCCTTTAAGCAATAGGATCCACCTAAGAGTAAAATCTAACACATCAATCTACACCTTAAAGTGTTTAGTAAAATCTTGAAAGATCAACACTAGCTCCTTCATTGTTGCACTCTTAAGTTTCTTGAAGGCTTGTTGATATACTTTCAACCACTCCCACTTTCTATCATTCTTGAATAAATTAGTAAGTGCTAGTTTCTTTGAATACCTTTTTATAAATAGTTGTTAGTGCATCCGAATTCGTGTACTATCACTACGTTGAATTTCATTAAGAATTCCTATTACCGAGTTTGCTTTGACATTAACTTTAGTTAGATGAAGATATGACTTACATCAATATTATTAGTTTCCACCATGAACTTGGAGTCAAACAAATAAATCCTCCACATCCTTAGACAGTGTACAATCACTAGCAACTCCTCCCAGGCTGCATAACGTCATTCGGCCTCATTTAGCTTCCTCCTTTCATAGGCTACTAGTTGGCCTTTTAGCAATAAGATCCACCCAAGAGTAAAATCTAACACATCAATCTACACCTTAAAGTGTTTAGTAAAATCTTGAAGGATCAACACTAGCTCCTTCATTGCTGCACTCTTAAGTTTCTTGAAGGCTTGTTGATATACTTTCAACCACTCTCACTTTCTATCATTCTTGAATAAATTAGTAAGTGCTACTTTCTTTGAGTACCTTTTTATAAATTGTTGATAGCAGTTAGTAATACTAATGATTGAGTACAACTCACTCACATTTATCAGAACTTGCTAATTTGAGATAGCTTGTATTTTTTTTAGATCCATCCTAATTTGACCTCGTTGCACATAATGCCTCAGGAAGTTAATCTCCTATTAAGTAAATGAGCACTCCTCACATTTTACATAGAGATTATTCTCATTCAATTTCTAGAACACTAATATTAGGTGTTTTAATGATCTTCTAGACTTGAATTACATATCACAATGTCGTCCAAATAAACAACCATAAATTTGTCTAAATATTCATGGAATACTTGGCTTATCAACATGCAAAAGTTATTGTGGCATTAGTTAATCCAAAGGGTATTATGATCCACTCGAAAGCTCCATATCTTGTAACATATATAATTTTTGGCTGATCTTCCTTTGTAATTCTAATTTGGTGATAACTCGGCCTCAAGCCAAGCTTTGCGAAATATTTTGTAGTTCTTAATTGATCAAATAAGTTAACAATCAAAAGAATTAAATAGTAGTTATTCGTGGTCATCTTATTTAGAGCTCAATAGTCATTACAAAGATGTAAACTCCCATCTTACTTCTTCTAAAATGGAATAGGAGATCCATGAGACGTTTTTGAAATGCGGATAAACCCTAAGCTAATCAACTCATCCAATTATTTTTGAAGATCCGCTAGTACAAGAGGTGCCATACTGTATGTTCCTCGAATAGTTAGCCTCACCCCTAGTGTTAATTTGATATGGTGATCCACCGCCCTTCAAGCCGAAAGAAACTTAGGCAATTCTATTGGCATCAATTCCTCAAATTCCTCTAGAAGTAGGCTGACTTTCGGTAGCGAAAACCGAGCCTCAACATCTTCATCCACTTACAATGTTGCAAGAAAGGTAGGCAAGCCTTTTTTCAAACTTTTTAAAATTAGAGTGAAAACAATACTCTATCCTTACCCTTCCACTCGAGTTCTTTTGGCCTTTTAGAGATACTCATTAGATATGGACTCTTACCTATGATGAGCACCAATTTTAAGTGAGATAAGGACACTTTCTTAGTCACCTTAAGAAAGTCCATCCCTAAAATTAACTTAAAGTCATCAATAATTGCTACCATGAAATTTAACTTCTCATTCTACTCTCCAAATCACACTAGCATAGATTTGGCAACACCTAGGGATGGGCTTTGCCTTTAAATTCACAGCCTACATACTGCCGCTATTTCTTTCTAACTACATGACGAGTCGATCTACTTCAATCTCGGCCACAAAGTTGAATGGCGCCCATATTGACCATGGCTCAGGCACTTTGTCCATTCACTTAAATATCAACATATATTAGTTATATGGATTTGGTGGATATTTGGGCATGCTTATGTGTGGCATACAAGAGATAGACTATGCCGAAACAAGTCTAATCCCCATCGTTCTCGTCATTATCTTCTAACTTTGGTGGATCACTTTTTCTATATAGCACACTTAGAGCTCCTTCGTGCGAGTATTGTGTAACCTTATACGACTCATTACATAGAAAGTACCCACCAAAAGATGCCTTCTTAATTGTCAACGTGTTAATGCATCCCTTAGAATTATGAGAGTTCATTAGTGACAAATTTTTTAAAAAATTACTTTCCCAACTTTTGGCTTTGAAATCTAACTTATTAACGCTAGATATACTCTGTACGGGCTTCTTTAAGAAATTACCATAATTCTCTTGATTACAGTTGTCTCTCTCAATAGTATGTCAACAAGACTTTTAGTTACATGTTGGGTAGAATTTAAATCTTACACCTACCATCTAAATAATTTCATTTGAGCTCAAGACTTCAGGTTATCAGTGAAATGAAACAAATTGATCCTTGTCAGACATATTCTTAATGTCTAATATACAAACTGAAAAAGTTTTAACATAGTCCCTAATTATTCCCATATGGTTAATCTGTTTTAGCTTCCTTTATGTCATGAAATTAGTATTTTTAAGATAGAACCATACTATTAGTTCTCTCTTGAGGTCTTTCCATGAGTCAATACTCAATCTTTTCTAGGCAATTTCTTCATATTAGGTGCACCACCATAGTTTGGCATCTTCAGTCAGGTACATAATCATCATAAAAACCTTTGACTCATCTGGATCCATTTTCACAGCTTTAAAATACTGTTCTAGATCAAAGATGAAATTATCAAAATCTTTCGAATATCGCAAGCTGCCAAATGAATAAGATTTCAAACACTTAACTTTGCCACCGCCAAAGGTGCAGTCATCAGTCGTTACAACCCATACTAAAATGCTCACCTTACTAGTGAACTCAATTTTCTTTTCTTACAATACCCTTATTGAGCAGTGAATATCATCAATTAGGTCCTTGACTACCTTTTTCCAATGACATTAGCTAGAAAATGATGCTATTCGTCCATCTTCCCATCATGTCAAAAGTTTCATTTACTTTTCGAGCTCAATTACCCTTCTCTTAATAATTTTAAAAAGAGTCACTGTGGTCGAATAAACTATATGAATTGTTTGAGTAGCCATCTATAGTGTTACTTGGGACATCACTATCCCATAATATGAGATTTTTTAAAAAATTGAGACCTTTTTTACTACTTTTCTTATAAGTCAATCTCTAATATTAATTGTCATTATTTAAAATTTATAGAAACAAAACCATGCAATGTGTTTGATTCCCAATTGTAACGAAGTCAAATTGACCTACGATTATATTTAAGAGTCGAGGTCAATCCTATGATGCAAACACGAAAACAGCACCAATATTGAATATGTAGAACGCAAATAACTTGTTAATTAAAAAATAAAAATATAAGTAAATAATTAATAATAATAAGTAGTAATTAGACATAAAAGAATATTTCAATAATTCATTTTCCCATATTGAAATTTTTTTGACCTTTTGATATTTGACACTAGTATATATAAAAAGTTCTCAACTTTGATAATAAGGTATCTAATTTTTTAATTAAAATTTAAACTAAATTTATCTAAATTACTAAAAAATTTGAAGATGTAAAAAAAAGTATATAAAAATTTGTATGACTTGATTCGAATTATAATACAAAGTGGTAGGAAAAGAGAGATAAAATAAGAAATCTAATGCCGTCAAAAATGGATAGATACCAGAATTTATAATGTCAAATTAAGTAATTCTATTAATAAATTTTAAATTTTAAAAATTTAAAAAAAATTGGATGGTCCAATGTGATTTTTTTTTAAATTTGAATATATATTTATTTAGATAGACAAATATAAATATACTTACATTGTGACTTGAGCCAATTTGCTACTTTAAACGGAACAAAATGGTATTTTTAGTCATTTTATTTAAAATTTTATATTTATATATAAAACTTAAAATATATAATATTTAAAAAATATAATATTTAGATAAAGATAATACCTAAAATTAAATACATAATTTTTATATAAAAATTGTTGCGTCTCGGGCCGAAGATTGTCGTACGGATTAGGGAGCCTTCGGATTCCTAAGCGCGCGGCTGTTTCGAAAGAAGGGTCCGGTCTCCGTCTCGTGAACTGGACTCGCATAACACAAACAATAAATAAGAGTGAAGGGTCCTATAGATTTCTCCCACCGATGCCGCCCGACGCCAAGTCAGCAAATTCCCACAATAAACGAAAATGGCGCACGTTAAATGAGTGCGCGGAGAAATGTCAGGTAGCGTAGGAAGTGCTTGTGCGGTGATGCAGAAAATGCAAAGAGTGGGTGTTGGAAGGCTCCAAGCTTCCGTAGTGCACCGCAATGGGTGGCTAACTTTCCGTGATCTCGGAGGATGCCGGGATGGTGAGCGAGTGTAGATGAGTCAATGCTCGCCTTGACTCGTCACTCTTGTGTTTTAGAGAAGGAGGTAGATGATCAAGGATGGTCCGTTTGAATGTCTCGATTCAAAGGGTCAGAAGAGTGTGGAAGATTGATCAAAAGTCCTTTTCTCGTGGGGTGAGAGGTTCTTATACGCCTCACCCTATTGGACTCTTGGGCACCAAAAACGCCTGGCTTGGGCTATCGCGCCCGGGTCGCTGTCATGGACCGCCGGCCACGCCATTGCCCTCACCATTGTCGCAGGCACGCCGCCGAGCGTTGCACCACGCCCGATTTTCCCCGAGAGGGGATTGGTTGGCCGCCGCAGACGGCAGCCGGTGGCGTTGGCGCCGCGCCACCCACGCCTATCAAGCAGCCTTTCCGCCATTTCCGCCGCTCCCTGGGACGCATTAATTACAGCCGCAGTTTCGCTGGCTTCTTCCATCATGGACTCGCGCCAATCAACCCTTGGGCTAGGCTGATTACTTCACGTGGGCTTCTGATCTCCTCATGGGTCGCGTCATGCTTCGTGGGCCTGGGCTTGTCTCATGGGCCAGGACATGGGACCCAACACTAGCCCCCCATGCCTGGGCCGGCCAGTGGTCGGGCCTGGCATGTCCACTGGGCCTATTTCCACGGCCTCGTACCCTTCCTTGTGCCGCGCCATTTTTGTCATTTCCCAAGTTCGCGCCTTTCCCAGAGCTGTAAGGTGCTTTTTAGGTGCCGCGTGACTCACAACTCACCCGGCAAAATTCGCACGCCGGTTTGGCCGCGACCACTGTGGTCGCTCGCCGTTGCCCGAAAGACGTTTGCTGGATGCCGTGTCGCGCTGGGTGAAGGGATAGCCTGCGTTTTGCCCATAAATAGGAGGGCACTTGAGCGAGTTGAGTCCATCCCTTACCAGCAAATCAAAAAGGCAATGAGGAGATTCTGGCTTTTCCCGCCCTTGGTGGGCACTCGAGAAGGAGTTGGATGGACCACTTGCATGCCTGGGATCCCTGGTGGAGACTGTTGTAGTCCAAGCCTTGTGGCTTGCTTTGCTAACGAGAGTGGCTTGGCCATTCCGCCATCAAGCCGTGCGCTCCTTCCGGTTGTGGCCTAGCTAGGTTGAGCGGATTCTTTGACTTTCCATGGCTGCCTTGGCACTAGGGGCGACGGTTTTAGCAGTGTCCACTCCGCGCCTCGCCAGGCGCTAACTGCGGAGGGGTGCGAGGTCGAGAGCCCTCCGTGAAGCCGGGCTTGCCACCAACTTTCCCTGAGTGCCTCGACTTCGCTTCCTGGACCCCGGTGGATTGAATGCTTCGAGACTCCCACGGGGATGCTCCCGCTTCCCGCCCACTCCGCCCGGTGAAATACCGATCGCTTCCGCCGTCGTTCGCGGCTCTCCGGGACGAGGCAGGTGAGCATACCGGCTTCGTACTACGCCTTCTTTCGTCTCTCTCAAAAGCCTTCATGGTTGTAGATTTTGTACTTTGTAAGAAAGCATTGATTAATAAAAGAAGTAGCCTCTTTTGTCTTCAATTTTTGTCTTGTCTTCGTAAATGCTTTTTCTCGTTTGGGCGTTTTGCCCCGAGGATCCACGTGTCAACCTTAGGAGCCTGTGGGGTCCCACCAACCGCCACGTCCTCCCGGGGCTGCCCACCGATTTAACTTTCTGCAGCGGCCCGTGAGACGTTGTTTCGCCTTGAAACGCGCGAGTTTCAGGCCTCCCACGTGGAGAACTCTCACTGGCCCTTCCTTAAATGCTTTCCGCCTTTTGGATTTGGCGCCCTTTCAGGAGAAGATTTGCCTATTTAAACGCGCCACTTTCTCCCAAAATCTGGCACATCTCTGTACTTGCGCATCCGTCGGCGGTTCGATCTTCCTCTGCGTGTTTTCTGGTTGCGAAATCGATGGGAGACTCCTATAGTGACACGGAGCACTCCTCTTACGAGTCCGAGTTCAGCTCTAACGCCCCCGTGTCTTCTGGAGCCAACGCCTCAGGAGAGGCTCGCTCTGAAGCTACGGTTGCCGGTCCTTCTCGGAGTCGGGGAGTTCCTCCGAGTTTTGAGGGGATCCCACCGCGTCGGGGCCGCAGCGAAATGAAATGCAAAGGGCCGAGAGCCCAAGGCGCACATTTAGAGGGCGCCTGCCGAGTCGGGAGGCCAGGCCATACGGGGACGGATGCCAACGTGGGGCGCAGGACCGCATATTGGCACTTGAAGAAGAAATGGAGCAAACTTCGCGGCGACACAAGGTTGAAGTTGCTGCACACGGGACGGAACGAGGTCGATGCTTCGGGCCGAGGGAGTGAACTCGGCCTTGAGCGGAGGTATTTTGACGCCGTTAGGCTTTGCCGAAGGCTTGCTTCACTGAGGATCCAAAGCCTGCGGTGTCCTAGATCCTCGTAACTCATCCGCCAAGACCCGTGATCGGTGGTGGATTATCCTGCTCAAAGTTCCCTCTTCCGCCACCGGGACCGTTAGCTGCCTTCGTCGTTGTTGCTCTCTTTTTTTTTTTTTTGCTAGCGTTGTAACAGAACTATTTACCGTAATGAGAATCCGTTTTTCGCATCGTCTCGTTTGTTGGCTGTTTCTTGTTTCGTCCTTTTTTTTTTGCTCTGCGCTTATTGTGCACGTCTTCCGGAGTTCTGCTATCGTGAGCCTTCATTTAATGCGGCGGCGCCAACGTGGACCCTAGCCAGGCTGCTAAAGGGTCGCGCCCGTTAGCCTGGCGCCTAGCCATCATTGCAATTGATTGAGATTCTGCGGTGCGCTTTGATGCTACCACGTGTCTCAATCTCCAGAGGCGGTGGCATTTTGGTTTCCCGCCTCTTGGCTTGGCGTCGTCTATTTAAACCAAACGACGATCGCTTCCTTCCTTCCGCTAATTTCTTCTCCCTTTATACTCTTGTGATTTTCGAAAGGCAAATGACAGCGAAAGTTGAGAGCTCTTCCTCTTCTCAAGTTTTCAGAACTGTGCGCCATGGTGTCTGCAACACCAGGTTGATTTTGACTGAAGCGTACATAGCCTCTCTTAGGTAGACTATGCGCTTCTAACCTCGAGTTCCCGTGTTCCCGCGCACGATAGAGCCAACGCCCCGCAGGGATTTATTACGGTGTACGAACATCATCTCGAGGGGGCTTGCTTTTCTTGAACTGCACGCTGCACGCGGTGGTCGGCGGCTGGAGTCCTACTGCAAGGCTTCATCCAAATGCCTAGCGCTATATGGTATCTCTGTGCGTCTTCGCCCTTATGCGCCAATGCGCCTTCGATGCGAAGGCGGCGAGGATAATTTTTCGGGCCACGGAGTCGGAGGACTGGATATCGCTTTCCCCCAAGCCGGGGTTCAATCTTCGCGGCACCAACCCCGACTCCGTGAAAGGTTGGAAGGAGCGCTTCTTCTTTCTGCAGGAGCCTTCTGATTATGAGCTTCCGAAAGCGTGGGGCCCGATCTCGGAGTACTTCCGGGACAAGCCCACCGACGAAGACCTTGCAGAATCCTCGAAGCTGCTGTCCACCCTTAAGGCGGAGGAAAAAGGTTCTCGATCCGTGGTTATTTCCTTATATCTCATCACGTCCCGAGATCGGCGAGATGGGGACCTCCCGCCGACAAGGCGAAGCCCCCTGTAAGGATCTTCTGAAGAGATCGCCACTTCCCTTCCTCCCGAGAGAAACAAGGAGGGAAGCGGCTCGTTGCTTTGGTGTCAAGCGACGATGAGGACTTGCTGCCCTTAAGCGGATAAGGGTAGCCGAAGGACTTTTTGAGGAGGTCCCTTGAGATGAGTTACCGTTCCTTCTATGGCAGAAGTCCGTTCGAGAGACCCGCTACCGCTGGTCGCGAGGGAAATCGCACCCTCGGCCGACACTTCGACCGCGCGGAGCTAGCCGCCGCGAAGTCTGCGAGGTCGAGTCTCCACCGGGGCTTGGGATCCATCCACCGCGGCGCCGAGGCGATGGACGACGCGTCGCCGATTGAGAGCCTGTGAGGGGCCGTTTGCTGCCGCGCTCGAGCGGCGCCGGAGGCCCGGGAAGTTGTGGAGTTGCCGGCGATTCTTGTGGAGCCCATTTCGGCGTGCAGGCTTCCCGAAGACCTGGCTGCACTTTCGGAGGTTGGGACCGCTCCTGCTGCTGATCCGGCTCAGGCTGACGAAGGGGAAGCCAGGACGTCCTCGTGGCAAGAGCCCCCGAGCGTTCCTACGGCAGCCAGCCTTCCAGTCAGCCCTCCTCAAGCAGTCGAGGAAGCTGAGCCCCAGGGAGAGGTTCTTTCGGATGAACTCGCGCGGGCCGCATGTTCAGAGGTTGGCACCGCTTCTGCTGCTGATGCGGTGCAGGCTGGCGAAGGGACAGCCGGGACGTCCTCGCGGCTAGAGCCCCCGAGCGCTCCTACGGCAGCCAGCCTTCCAGCCAGCCCTCCCCAAGCAGCCGGGGAAGCTGAGCCCCAGGGAGAGGCTCTTCCGGGCAACTTCGCACGCTTCCCGCGCGTCGCCCCTTTTCCGGTACGGTTGCTTCTTTCTGGACTTCTTCCTTTGTTGTTTATTTTGGTAATGTCTCTGATCTTTCCTTCCATGCAGTTCCTCGTGATGCGGTCCCTTCGTGGTGCAAGCCGACTCTTTTCGCGGGGACCGGAGCAGCCCATCATCGGGCGGGCATCAACTCGTCCACGGCGGCCCGGCCTGATCGCATCTCTTGGGGAGATCAGGCAAGGGGCGGAGAGTTGAGTACTGAGGGCCTTCTTTCACAAGGAGGAAAGAATCGACAGTTTAGTTGAGATGTGGTTGGTCGGCATTCTCCATCGAGTGGCAGCCGGCGATGGATACTGCTATTGGGACGGGGTGATCCGCTTGTGTCATAGGATCGCCTCCCCGGCGGCTCCTCGCCCCAGTCGGCGTCCTCCATCCCGGGAACGCCGGGGGTAGGTGAGGCGTCGCGCTGAAGACTTTCTCAAGGAAGCGGGTCCATCGAGTCTTCCCGATTAGCCTTTATTCCGTTGAGTTTTGAGATTGGCTTATGTATTTGTACCACATCTGCTTTTGCATGAATGAGAAGTGTCTTTTACACTTCGTGTCCATGCTCTTTCTATGCTTGCTTTTCGCTTTTGTTTCCGTCGTTGGATCATGCTTCGTGTTTGAGCATTGGGCTCTTTGGGCCGTTGTTGTTAACGCCCTATCTGTGCGCCTTCTTGCGTGGTGCCTGTCCTTCGTAAAGAGGAGGTCATCACAGCTCACACGTTTGGGGGCTTGATCCTGGAGCGGATGTCGCCGCCAAGCCCCCGGAGCCTCAACGAGGGCCAGCTGCAGCGGTCGTGCCCACGGTAATCGGACTCCCGGATCTACGACTCGGTCGCGCACGACAAGGGAGGTGCGTCACTCCCGCTAAAAGCGTTATAATCACCAAGTTGAGGTCCTAGCCTACCACCATTGCATCGAGGGTGCTCTCTTCGTTGAGAAGGTCGCGCACGCTGACGATTCTTTGCCCCCTTAGGTTTCGTTGGTCGGTGTGTGGGGACTCAGGAGCCCTGCCTAATGTTTTGACCGCACGGGTCGTTGGGCGTGTAGCCTTGGAATGGATCGCCTGATCCTTTGTCCTAACCTACGGTGGACGCCTCCGGCCGCCTTGCACGGGGCTTAGTCTTCGAGTGGCCACCTCTCTTGGCGGAGCCATGGTGAGTAAAGCCGCCCTCCCACTCCTCCGGCGTGAGGACGGAGTCCCGAGACGGTCGCTTGGACCGCCTAGCGCTGAGCCAAGGACTGGTTTTACAGACAGACACTTGTCCTCCCGACTTAGGGGCAGTCTAGGTCGCTTGATTTAAGAATGCAATGCATGTCATTAATTCACACAAATGAATATGCAGCATGATAGAGCAATTATGATATTCAAAGATAAAACTCATGCTCAAGCATTCATTATGATGCATGCGTGTGCGACTTATCTGAGTCGGAGTTGCATCACTGGTAATATTTTCTTAAGTTGGCGGCATTCCAGGTCCGCGGGACCAGTTTGCCGTTCTGGGCGCGCAGCTTGTACGCTCCGCTCCGGAGGATTGCGGAGACGAAGAACGGCCCTTCCCACCCGGGGGAGAGTTTGTTCCTATTTACGATCTTTCTCGCCGCCTCTACGCTCCAAGAACAAATCTCCAACTTCCAGTGGCGTGCCTTCTCACGCTTGTTGTAGTACGCGCGACTCATTGTTAGTAAGGCTGCGTTCTAAGTCGTGCGGCATCTCGAACTTCCGAGAGCAAGTCTAGACTTTCCGTAGCCGTTCATTGGTCATTGGCTGGTGAAGCATTGATCCAGCAGCTTGGCATTCCCATTTCCACGGTACCACACCTCGGCCCAAGGCAAAGGTCAAGGGCGTCTCCTTGTTTGGGTTCTCTCGCGGTTGTTCGAGACCACCACAGACCGACGGCTCACTCGGCCCAGAGCCCTCGTCTTCCCAACCTGGTTTTCAACCCGTGCGGTGTGCGGTTGGTGACTTCGACATGTCCGTTGATTGAGGGTGCGCCACGGACGCAGTGCCCGGTTTAATGCGGAGGTCGCGAGCAAGATTGTGAAGCGTTTGCGGTGAATCGGGTCCCGTTATCGGTCACTACGACTTCGAGAATCCCAAAGCGGCAACAATGCCCGGGCGGAGGAACTCCGTCGCATTTTGCTCTGTAATCTTTTAAGTGGGACGGACTTCCACCCATTTTGTGAAGTAGTCGATGCCAACGATCAAGAATTTTCTCTCGTCCCACGCCATTGGTAGGGGTCCGTATGTCGAGCCCCGTTGTGCGAAACGCCATGGGGACTCGAGATAGTGTAGCTCGTACGGCCGGGTGTGCGTCATGTTGCCATGGACACGGCAACTCTCACACTTCGAGACGAACTCCATAGCGTCTCGTTTCATGGTGGGCCAAGAGGAACCCTTGTCGCATGACATTGACGCTAGGTTCTTCCTGCCAACGTGTGATCCGCACAGCCCCAAGTGTACTTACGCCAACGCGTAGTCGGCCTCCTCCGAGTAAGGCACTTGGGGAGAGGGGTGGAATATCCTCGCTAGTCTCCCATTTAAGACCGTGTACCATCCCCAGCAATCTTCTTGATTCGCTTGGTTTCGTGGCTGATGTCTTCTCGCAAAGCTTCTTCAGTGAGAAACTTTATGTAGCGTCATCCAGTTGTCCCTCGTGTTGACATGAAGGACTTCCTTGTCTTCTGCCAAATGCCGGGCACGTTCTCGACTTCCCGGGTTCCCTTGCGCACGCTCTGATTAAGCGCCGCGTCTGGCCAATTCCGGTCAACGCGTTTTGCTCCGTTTCTCGGATATGCCGATCGCGAATCGACCGAACTCGGGATCGTGGCCTCACTTTCGCCTGTACCTCACAAGTTGTGGGTTCGAGGCTTCGGGTTCCCCTCACCGATTGACTACGAGTTCGAAATACTATGTACGACCCAACGACCGTGGAACACTCCTCGCTAGTCGTGGCCCGCAAGGAGGGCCTCGTACTCCGCAACATTGTTCGTGGCGGAAAGGCCAGAAAGTAACGGAGTATACGATCTCCACACCTCGGGGCGTCCTTAACACGATACCGGCTTCGTTGCACTCATCCGGGTAGACGATCCGTCGTTTAGGATCCACACCTGGTGAATTGTCGTGTTCGTTATCTCCCCGGATTCTTTGCCATCAAGCCCGCTTTGGTGCCGCTACCTGACGATAAAGTCCGCGAGTTTCGTCCTTTCACGGTGGTCGGGGCCTGAATTTAAGTCGACTTCTCCCGATTGCGGCCCACTTAACCAGCCTACCACGCGTCTGGTTTCTAAGATTGACTTCAAGGGTGGTCCCGTCGGACGACGATCCGGTGATGGAAGTAGGTCGCAGTTCACAGATGCATAAACGCGAGCGCCATCTTTTCGCGTGCGGATAGCGAGCCTCGCGTCGATCGGCTTACGTAATACACCTGCCATTGTTGCCCTCGTGCTCCGCTACTAACACGGAGCTGAGGGCTGACGCCGATGTGGCCAGGTAGAGATAGAGATCTTCCCCCTCGTGCGGTGAGCTTAATAGCGGCGCGCCGGAGAGGTAAGTCTTCAGTTCCTTGAAGGCTTCGTCGCATTCTTCATTCCACTTGAACCCGTGCGATTTTGTACCCCTTAGCGCCTTAAAGAAGGGCAAATACTTCTCGGCTGACTTGGCCAAGAACCGTGAGAGGGCGGCTAATCGCCCTGTCAGCTTCTGGACTTCCTTTATCGTTCGCGGAGGGTTCAAGTCGAGTATTGCTTTGATCTTCTCGATTGGCTTCTATTTCGCG
This sequence comes from Nepenthes gracilis, assembly GCA_033239525.1. NCBI lineage: Eukaryota > Viridiplantae > Streptophyta > Magnoliopsida > Caryophyllales > Nepenthaceae > Nepenthes > Nepenthes gracilis. The sequence goes on along the minus strand of BSYO01000016.1, from coordinate 12,625,705 downwards.
CTACCGGGACAATGAAGCCCTAAGAACTTCAGTCACCCAACGCGCATTTGATAGGTTGAGCTTCATCCCATGCCGTCGGAGGATTCGGGAAGGTCTCATCTAGGTCATCGACGTGGGCGGCTCGCGACTTTGCTTTTCGCAAGCATATCGGCCGACGTACACCTCCACGCTCCGCCCTATCTGAGTTTCGAACATTTTTTTGACAAAGGCGCTGGTATGTGGCGCCGCATTCTTGAGACCAAGGACATCATTTTGTAACAATATGTCCTTTGATCTGCCCATGAACGTAGGTGTGCTCCTCGTCTTCCGGGTCCATCCGAATCGCCAAAGGTATCCCGAGTATGCGTCCCATGAAGCTGTTGCAGCTCGTGCCCTGATGTGGAATCCACGAGCCGGCCGATCCTAGGGAGCCATAGCTATCTTTAGGGCAGCCTTGTTCACGTCCTGTGAAGTCGACACACATCCGCCACTTGCGCTTCTTTTCACCAAAGACGACGTTGGATAGCCACCCGCACTGGGACTTCTCTGGATGAACTCGGCGTCCGAGCCTTTACTTCTTCCCGATGGCGACCAACTTCGGGACGGAGTGGTTCCTCCGCTCACAATGTGCTTTTCAAATAAGCCCAAGCGTCAAGGCCCAACTTGTGGACTATGATTTGGCCGATATCCGGGCATGTCATTGGGACCTGTGCAAACACGCCGGAGTTAGCCCTAAAAGGTAATCGCCTTTGTCGCGATCCGCAGGTCAAGGATCTCCCACGCTTGACGCACTGCTCCGGATCGGAAGGATTGAGCGATTGCCTCGGGCTTCTCCGACCGGGCTGTTAAGCGGCGCCTCGTCGCGGGAGGTCAGTCTTCGCTTGGTTTGTATGGTGCCACGGGGTTATTCTTGGGAGCTGTGTAGCAAGTTCTGGTCCATTTCTTGGTCTCCTGCACTTCTCCACCCCGGGGGGGAAATTTCCTTTAGGTGCGATGGGACGTCACGCCTCGAAGGTCATCAAGAAGGGTCTCATATGGCATTGTAGACGGACGGAAGGTCGACGACGAGGAATGCCAACTCGCGCATCATAGAGCGCGGGTGGGTCCCCATCGTGACTTCCAGTCGCACTATCCCTTGCACTGGAACTGGCTCATTGTCCAAGCCGTACAATGGTCCATGTGCAGCCTTCATTTGGTTCCGTTTTAGTCCAAGTTTAATGAATGCAGTGAGATATAGCAAATTTTGTGAGCTTCCATTATCAATGAAGACCCGTTTGATTGGTAGTCATCACCACTCGGTGAAACAGAGGCCGATACAACAAGGGGGTGTGGGGAGAGGTTACATGAGCCATATCGCGCTTACTAAAGCTAATGACATCATTCCTAGCCCCTATCTTCGCCCCGCTTGCCGCTGAAGTCGCTCGGCCGTCGCGCCTCGGCGCCGCGGGGCGCCGGCGGAAGAGATCAAGGTGGACTACGCCTGCAACCGTGCGGGCTCTCGGAGGCTCGCTGGTTCACTGTCGGAGGGAGTGCTCTCCGACCCGAACTTCACGAACCGCCTCAAGTGTCCGCGCCGGATCAATTCTTCAATTTCCCGCCGGCAGGTGCGCGAAGCCGCTTGAGTGCCCTGCATAGCAGTGGTACTTACTGATACTTCATCCAGTCGCCGCCGCTGGGACCTCGGGCGCTGGCCACTTCTGAAGAATTTTTCATCCCGACCGCATGACCGATTGTTTGCGCTACTGCTCGTTTAAAGGGGCCGGAGGTCCTTCCGTAATCCCTTTTGGAGCCCCGGGGGGGGGCCGGGCTGCACGCTTTGCCCCGAGAAGCCACCCCGTCGCTGTCCCTCTTTCTCCCTCGGCTTCGAGGGCTTCCGGGCCGGTCCACTCGCTGGGGGCGCGCCTCATTGGCCTCTTCGGCCGTGATGTACGCCCCGGCAATGGTCTCAACCTCCCTAAGGTCCGAGGCGCCGGGTGCGACAGATGCTCAAAGAAGTCCCCCGCCGCCGCAGTGGCGACGAAGGCGCTGAGCCACTCGTCGGAGAGGTGAGGATCCGCCTCGCCTCGATGAAACGTCCAAACCGCTTCCAAGCTTTCATCTTGCCTTTGTCGAGACGGACCAAAGCCAGATTGTCTCTCCTCCCTTCGGAGGCAAACTGCTCAGAAGTCAGCGCAAGCTCACAAACGAGCGTATGGAGTTCGGGGAAGCCGTGGAACTGGGGCAGCAGCGCGTCACCCCTAAGGGTGACGGGGAAGCACTGCACATCAGTGCCTCGCCGCCCCTTGTAGAGAGAGGGTGCGGAAGCAAAGATGATCCATCGGGCCTTGCTTCCATCGTATCCCTCCAGACGGCATTTTGAACTTGCTCGTGAACGGGCCGCATCCCAAAGTCCATGGCGAAGGGCGATCTACGGAGGAGGGCGTGGGTTTCTCCTCAGGCAGGTGTCCCACAACACCTTGACTTTCTCCTCCATCGAGAGGTCCGTAGAGCCTCTTCGCGCATCGAGGACGCCACGGAGCTCGTGTGTTGCCCCGAGGTGCGTCCTCGCTCGCCGAGGGTGGCGACTCTCCGCCCCGAGAGGCGTGTTCGCCATGGAGCCTACGGCGGGCGGCCTCCCGTTGCCCACGCACGTTACGGGGATTGCGCCGGCCGCCTCCCCTCCTGTTGTTACGGCGGATGGCTTTCCGCCTCGTTCTAGCCATCTCACTTGTGCGCCTCGTGCTGCTGCTGCGTCGAGACGGTTAGCTTCGCTTCCCGAGCGGCCTCTCGACGCCTTTCTCTCGGGAGGTGGAGGCCTGGCCGGCTGGAGGAGCGGCCTGAGCCGAGGCGCCCCGGTGTTTGCGACACACGGTGAGGAGGACCTCCTTCGAGTATCGATGTCCGCAACCAGCGCGGACATCGCCCTCACATTGTTCGCTTGGTTCCCACCGGGAACTTCGTCGGACGGTGGCTTCCACCGCAGAGCACTATCTTGTGCAATCGATGTACACCATTTTTGTTGTTCAAATTACTGGATGGGAAAGACACCTTGCTTATTGTCAGCTTCCCGTGAGACGGCGCCAATGTTGCCCCGGGCGGAGGTTGTCGCATTTGATTAGGAGCCTTCGGATTCCTAAGCGCGCGCTATTTCGGAAGAAGGGTCCGGTCTGCGTCTCGTAAACCTCGACCTCGCACAACACAAACAATAAACAAGAGGTGAAGGGTCCGGCAGATTTCTCCCACCGAGGCCGCTCCGACGCTGCGTCGCAAATTCCAATAAACGGAAATGGCTAACGTTAAAGGAGTGCGCGAGAAATGTCAGCGTAGAAGTGCTTGTGCGTGATGCAGAAAATGCAAAGGTGTTGGAAGGCCGGGCCCGTGAGTGCACCGCAATGGGTGGCTAACTTTCCCGTGATCTCAGAGGATGCTGGGATGGTGAGCGAGTGGGCTAGATGAGTCAATGCTCTGCCTTGACTCGTCACTCTTGTGTTTTAGAGAAGGAGGTAGATGATCAAGGATGCTCCGTTTGAATGTCTGATTCAAAGGGTCGTAAAGAGTGTGGAAGATTGATCAAAAAGTCCTTTTCTCTGTGGGGTGTGAGGGTTCTTATACGCCTCACCCCATTGGACTCTTGCGCCAAAACGCCCGTTGCTTGAGCCCGCACCACTGGCCAAGTCGGCCATGACCGCCGGCCACGCCGGCTGTCCCAAGGTTGCAAGGCACGCCGCTAGCTTGGCGACCACGCCCGATTTTCCCCGAGAGGGATTGGTTGGGCCTGGCAGACGGCAGGTGGCGGTAAGCGCCGCGCGCCCACACCTCTATTGGCAGCTTTTCCGCTTTTTCCGCTTTGCTGCCTGCGACGACAATTGCGCCTGCAGTTTCTGGCTTCTTCCATCATGGACTCGCGCGCCAATCAACCCTCACGGCTGATTATTTCACATGGGCTTCTAATCTCCTCATGGGTTAGCCCTTTCTTACCAGGCCTGGCCTGTCTCACAAGCCGTGACATGGACCCAACAAAAATATTAGTTAAATAAAAATATAATTTAATGAGATAATTTATTTAAACTTAATATTTATCTAAAATAAAAAATACATATATAAAAATAATAATATACGTTGGGATAAATCAGACCGATTATTTTCATCTGTTAGATGAGAATAAGGTGGAATGGAATAGTTATTTCCAGGGAATAGAATTAGATGGGAATAAAGTTGAAATTATTATTCCTATATTCGATTGTTGGAATGTAATTAATTTAATTTTGATTAAACGCTTGGTTTGTAGAATCGTATGATAAGGTTAATTTACTCCGAATGACCATTTTACCCTTTATAATAATAATAAAAAGAATAATAATAATAATAATAATAATAATATAAAATAATAATAATAATAATAAAAGTAATAAAAATAAAAATAAAAAAATAATAATAATAAAATAATAATAATAATAATAATAGTAAAAAATAAAAATAATAATAATAATAATAAAATAATAATAAAAGTAATAAAATAATAATAATATTAATATTATTATTATTAAAAATAAAAATAATAATAATAAAATAATAATAATAATAATAATAATAAGATGGGGCAAATTTGGATTAATAAAATTATTTGGTGGGAACTCTTTTTCCTCCCTAACCAGAATAAAAATACCTAATTGACTTTCAATCAATCGGAATAACTATTCCTTCTAATCAAGTATTCCCAACTTCAAAAACCAAACGCCAAGAATAAGGAGGGAATAGAATTTCTATTCCCTCCAACCAAACATGGGGTTATTGTTCGCTGAAATGCACAAATTCTCTTGAAAATAAAGCAACTTATCCCCCCGCCGGGGTTTAGGGACTGCTGCAGCTTTTTTTGCTAATTACACATCTATAAAAATTTAATAAATAAAATTTAAAATTTAATAAAAAATATTTAAATAATTATTTTTTTAAAAAATTATTAAGTCAAATATTTAATAGATATTAATATTATAAAAAAAACTACAAAAACATGATATATATAACTTTTATTATATTTTAAAATCTTTCTAAAAAGATTAAAAAATAGATCAAATATATAGACCAGAAAACATGTATGCCCCTATATTTAGAATAACAATAAAAATGGCATCTATAGATAAATAAAAATTATATATTCCACAGTCTAAAAAAATTTCTCATTTTACAGAGAAAAAATAGAAGACAAGAATCATATAAAAATAAGATTACTTACATCTAAGTCTCGTCATAACCTGAAAACATAGGACGTGTAGTTTGATTGTTTTTTGGTATTTGCATCAATTATGTTAAAAATATGTACGATCTGATAAATTATCTGACTTAGAATATTTATAAAAAAAAAGTTATAATAACTCATCATATATGTCAGCCCGTGACCCATCAACTTAGATTTTTCTATGCCGACACATACCAGCTGCCCGCCCACACATGTTGGCATGTACAATATCGTGTTGACTTTCTCTGTGACGCTTGTGTCCGACCTAACAAATTGACATTCAAAGAGAGAATAATCCAAGAGATCCATTAAAAATAAGCAGAGATCTTGTATATGTAATGCAGAAATATAAGCAAGCAACTAACATTAAAAATAGGCTTATTATACCTTTGAAGGTTCTCAAATGGCATGACATCTCAACCATCTATCCACGTTTACATAAGAATAGGATAAGCATCACACCATTTAGGGTGTCCCAATGGGGAGTCATCCATAAGGTATACCAAAGACATTTCTCAAACCCTCATTTCGGTGAGCAAATCTCTATCCGCTTGATGATCGGGGCTCTTTGCCACCGAGGGTCTGAATGATGGCTTCTAAAAGTTTAATGTCATTGTCTCGCTTAGCAATCTCTGCTTGCTTCGCACGCAATTCTTCCATATGCAATTCAAATACCCCTGCAGCCAAAACTCATGTCAGCGACTACAAATGTGTCATAAAATTTAACACTATGGTTGGCAGAATAAGTTAAAGGTAATTACAGCAAAAGAAAGTAATAAATGGTGTAAATGAAATCAGGTGAGAATATACTTCTCTTACGTGCTGCTTGGATACTTATTAGAGATGTTTACCGTTATTAGAGATTGATGGGTCCTGGAACCTGGGCCCAGAATCGCAGACGCAGGCCCAAAAGGCCGCATAAGAAGGCCGGCCCAAAAGGCCCATGAACCCGCCGATTCGAATAAACACTTTGTTTCGACTTTGCTTGGCCGCCCGGATGATAATGAGACTCCTTTAGGACGGGGACCATCGAAAGACCAAAATAACCCAGATGCCAAGACATGCAACGGCTCTCGACACGCTCGTACTCACGGGCTGTCGCCTCTGGAAGGCCAGATATCTGCGGTGTGATGTGTTCCCACACAGCCGCCCCTACAAAGTGGCGATGGTGGCGCATAATCTGATGTGCCGGCGCCACGTGTCGCCTTCTCTACGGCATCACGTTCACATAAATACCTCACTCAGCAAGTACCAAGAGGGACCTTGGCTCCTTAACTCCATAACCCGATTCTAGCAAAAATCACAGAGAAGAGAGAAAACGGAGAAGTAATACTCCCTAAGTTGTAATCACCCTGAGGACGCTAAGTTTCCCAGGCTTCCATTACTGTATTTCCTCTTCTTCATAGTGAGATTTCTGGGACGATACGTCCACCACCGTGGTTTTTCACCCTTCACCATATTGAGGGGTTTTCCACGTAAATCGAAGCGTTCATTCCCTGCCCCCGTGCTTTTCTATTCACTCCCGTTCACTTTGTGTTGCTCCAACTCTTCAGTCCGCGTGCCAAGAGATCCGTTCGCATTCAATCTCTCGCACGGCCAGAGTTCCCGGACGCAACATTGGCGCCGTCTGTGGGAAGCGACTGAAAGTCAGCTTTTCACGTTTTCTACGAGTATCCAACAGCTTCAGCTTCAAATCTCGCAATGGTGAACACAAGAGCGCAGCGAGCGCGGCCTCTGCAGAAGCGGCCTCGCAGATTCGAGGCGCTAACCCCCGTGGCCGGGTTGAGAATCACCCCGATCCAGTGGTGAGGGGCTTGGCGCCAGGTAGCCGGCATGTCACAGCCTTTGTGACCTCTCGCTCCAAAAATCGACCAACTCAGGCAGCGGCTCCCGACAGGCCTCACAAGCCGAGGCGCCGCAGTCGGGAACGAATGAGGCAACAGTGAAAGGCCTCCTAGTCGGAGGGAACACCCGAGGACCGGTGGCTTCCAGCACAGGCGCGCACGAAGGGTCGAGGACCAAACAGTCCTCGGGTCCAAGAAGAAAGCCCAGAGACGCCACTCGAGGCCTAGGGGAACCACCGCGACCGCGACGACGGGAGGCGGTTCCCCGAGACGTGCTCCCAAGAGAAGCCCGCACGGTCCCACAACAGTTCGGGAGCCTTACGAGCTAAGGCACTACCCGAACGAAAGAAGGACGGCCGCCCCACCGCGAGTGGAGGCTGACCGGAAAGAGGATGGAAACCCGATGCTACGTGAGAGCGGCGGGCGGAGGAGGAGCTAACGCACTCCATCTCCGTTTTCCACGGAGATCGACGCAGGACGCTCCCAAAGTTCAAGATGCCCAACCCGAGGAGGATGCCGGCCAGCCCGTGATCCCATGGATCACCTTAATCATTTCCGACCACCCGAGCCTCCGTGGTTTGGACGACAAACCATGTGTGCCGGCCCTTCCTCCGACTCAAGGGGGACTTGCACGATGTGGTTCTACGGATGCCAAATGACTCCATCCGCGACTTTGGGAGACCGGCGATGGCCTTCCTGTCCCGGTTGCCTCCGCAGGCGGGTGGAGAGACAGCCCCTGCACCTCACTCGTGTCAGCAAGGGCCTGTGGAGGGCTTGAGAGATTCTGGGCGCGGTTTACCGCGAGGCCGCAAATCCCGAGGCCGACCGACGAGGTGAAGCCGAACGCCTTCCTCTCGGCCCTCGAAGGTGCTTTCAAGCACCTCATACACAAAGGCCCACAGACCTTTATAGAGGCCGAGGCCGCGCCAGAGCCTCATAGCGCCGAAGAGGCCAACGATGCCAAGAGGCTCGAGAGGGACGAGCATCCTCGGCAGAACCCGCGAGGGAAAGGAAATGCTGGGACTATCAAAGTCCCTGCATAACAAAGAAGCACTATAAGGCGAGCAGAGCTCTCTGAGAGAGCCGCGCTAATCCGTCTCACGCCGCCGAACGACTCCCCGCACCAACGTCCTCATGCAGATCCGGAGAAAAGTTCTTGAAGTGGCCTGGCCGGGGTTGAAGAACCCGGCGGTGGGGACCGAACGGCATTGCGATTTTCACCACGCGGGGTCATAGCACCGAGGATTGCAGACCTGCAGGCGAGATTGAGGAGCTCATCCGGAGAGGACACCTCACCGCTTCCTTCGTAGGCCGGGACAGTCCTCGGGACCCGAGGACACTGGAGACCCAGAGCCCCCGAGAACCGAGTGGCCGCGGGGGTCGTGAACATGATCTCCGGCCGACCGGGCCGGGAGACGAGCGTGGACTTCAGCAGCTGGGAAGAAGCGAGAACGGGCTCGGAAGTGAAGATGATGTTATCTCGCTTTTAGCAAGAGGGATCTAGATCATGTAACTTCTCCTCACTCCAACCCTCGGGTTATGTAGCACTCGTTTAGGATGGAGCAAATGACTACCGATGAAACAGTATTTGATTGATAATGGAAGCTCTCAATTTGTCAGTATCTTGATACCTTCTTCAAATTAGGACTTAAGAAGAATCAAATGAAAGCGGAAGAGCCACTCTTGACCGGATAACGAGCCGGTGCCCGTCCAGTGGTATCATCCACCGGGAGGTAACCCCGGGAACCTATCCGAGGACAAAGATCAAAAGTCCTCACCTTCCTCGCCGTAGACCTACCCTCGGCCTACAACGCACTCGGACGGCCTTGCTTGGCCGCCTCAACGCAGTGACCTCCATCCCACATCTTAAGATGAAGTTCCCTACCCCGTATGGAGTAGGAGAGGTCCCTGAGATCACCAACCTGACGGATGTGTTACTTCAGCCTGCATCGAGCAAGTAACACTTCCACACCCATGGAAGATCTCGACCTCGGGGACGAGACTACACTCATTACATGCTCTGCCCGGAGAGCCTCGTAGTCCGAGTCCCATCAACCCCCGCGGATCGGAGAAGTATGTCCAAATAGGAAGCTCAAGCTCAGACAGAAGGGACCAACTCGTCGCCTTTCTACGCGAAACTTCCGGACGTGTTCGCGTGGTCCCCCATGACATGCCCGGGATCTCACCCGAGGTCATCGTCCACAAATTAGCGTCGACCCTCGGCATAAGCCTGGCGTATTTAAGCGGAGAAACTATTCCACGAGAAGTTGGTGGCCATCCGCGAGGAGGTCAAGAAACTCCCGGACGCTCGGATTCATCCGAGAAGTCCAAGCGATTGACTTGGCACCAACGTGGTCATGGTGAAAAAAGAGCAATGGGAAGTGGAGAATGTGCGTGGACTTCACTGACCTCAACAAGGCGTCTTTAAAGACAAACTTCCCCCGTGCGAGATCGACCACCTCGGGACTCAACATCCGGCCATGAGCTCTTAAGCTTAATGGATGCATCTGGGATATAACCAAATCAAAATGAGCCCCGAGGACGAGGAGCATACGTCATTCGCGACGGACTGGGCACGCATCTTTATTACAAGGTGATGCCCTTGGTCTCAAGAACGAGGCAACTTACCAAAGCTCGTGAATAAAATGTTTAAGGACCGGGGATGGGCGTAAACGTAGAGGTATACGCTGACGACATGCTCGTCAAGAGTCGGGAGAGCAGCGATCACGTGAGGGACTCGCCGAGACCTTCCATGTGCTCGAGCCCATGGGATGAAGCTCAACCCCAAAGTAAGTGTACGTTCGGGGTGTTTCCTCAGAAAATTCTTGGGCTACATCGTGTCACAACGAGGATCGAGGCAAACCCGAGAGAAGATCCAAGCGATCTCGAACATGCGGTCACCACAAACGGTGAAGGAGGCATGAGCTTATCATGCGAGTGGCCGCTCTCTCTCGTTTCCTAGCAAAATCGCCGAAAAGCACCTGCCGTTCTTTTAAAGCGCCGAGAGGAACAAAGTCCCAGATTTCCGATGGAATGATAACTGAGGAAGCGTTCCCAAGGACTCAAGAGCTACCTCTCGAGTCCGCCCCCTATTGGCTTCCTCAACAAGGCGAAGAGTTATATTTGTACCTCTCCGTATCCGATGCAAAGACTAAGCTCGGTGTTACGTACGAGCAAGATGGCAAGCACCCGTGTATTACGCAAGACTCGCGGGCGCCGAGAGCGATATCCTCGACGGAGAAGGTGGCCTTGGCGTTGGTTTGTTCCAAGAAAACTCGTGCCATACTTCCAAAGCACAAGGTAATAGGGGCCTTAACCGATCAACCTTTAAGAGTCGCTTTGCGTAAAACCCGAGATATCCTGGCCGGCCGATCAAGTGGGCCATCGAGTTGGGCGACTTGACATTAAGTTCCGTCCCGAGGCCACTCTTTAAAGGGACAAACCGTGGACTTTCTCGTCGAGACAACGGCACCGCCCACTGCGGACGAGGACCGGACTACCACGACGGTTTCGAAGGAACCTCCGCACGGACCTCGCACGTGACTGCGGCTCCTCCATTTAAGGACGGCCACGAAGCAGGATCGTGTTACGCACACCCGAGGGAACGGAGATAAAGTACTTCGCTGGATATTGGGATTCCGACCACAAACAACGCCCCGAATACAAGGCTCATTGCCGGACCACTTCGCCAAGGAATGTCGGGAAGAGAACTCGCCATCTACAGCTGATTCCGAGGTCGGGCTCATTAATCGTGTTCGCGGAACTTCGATGTCAAAAGGCGGTGTCCAAGTACCTTTCAAGGTCAAGGACACATCGTGGAATTCAAGACGACCGAGTTCATCCACATCCCGTGGGAGGAAAACGAAAGCCGACACGCCGCTCGAGCCGCGGCCTCTGAGATCCCGAGCAAGACGCGAAGGGAATGTGAGAGATCCCGGAGAGGTCCAAGATCAAGAGCCCGAGAGTGGGAGGTGACGCAGTCGCGACAGAGCACCTGGATGACTCCCTATCTCGAAGTTTCTATCCGATGGCTCGTTGCCGAGAACCCGAACGAAGCCAAGAAGATAAAGAAGACAATGCGGGTCGGGTACACGATCGTAGACGGCCGGCCATTTGACGGCGAACTTCTCGGCCCCTACTCGAGTGTCTTACTCGGAAAGCCGAATACGCCCTACAGGAGGTGCATCTCGGATTTTGCGATCCCATGTTGGAGGAAAGAATCTAGCCTTCAAGCTCATGAGGCAAGGATATTAATTTGGCCGACTATGAAGTATGACGCAATAGATTTCACGCAAATGCAAAGTTGCCGGCTCCACTGCAACATTTGAGCCATCGCCCCGTGCAGAACTCCCGGCGCTCCAATCCCAATGGCCGTTTGCCCGGTGGGGCTCGGCATCCTCGGACCATTCCCTCTCGCCCGGACAAAGGAAGTTTTGATCGTGGGAATCGACTACTTCACCAAATGGGTGGAAGCGGTACCACCGCCCAAATAACAGAAAGCAAACGCGACGAGTTCCTCCGATGCAACATCGTGGTGCGTATTTGGAGTGCCCGAGTGCATCGTGGACCGATAACCTGAACACGGATTCACTAAAGCGCTTTCACCAGTCATCAGGCGAGCCCGAGGATCAACCCGTACACATCGCTGGCGTACTGAGCCAACGGACAGTGGAAGTAACAAATCGCACGATCCTGCATAGGTTAAAATCGTTTGGAATTATCGGAGGGCTCGTGGGTACATGAATTGCCCTCGATCCTCTAGTCGTATAGAACGACGCCACGAAGTCCACGAGAGACCCCTTTCAACCTTTCGCTACGGGTCGAAGAACATCATCCCAATAGAGTATGCCTTACCAGTCCGGGTTGGATGCTTGGGCAATGTATAATACAGCAAAGGCTCCGAGAAAGTCTTGATGCCCTTGAGGAAATCCGCGACCAGCGAGACTTAGGCGGCAACCTACCAACAATGGGTGGCCCGCTATTACAACAAGAAGGTGAAGGCGCGGCCGTTCGAGGTTGGGGATCTCGTGGCCGAGAAGTCGGAAGCCACGGGAAAGATAGCGCAGAAGAAACAAGCTCTCACCAAATTTGGGAAAGGCCGTTCTTAGTCTCGACCATCCTTCGAGGAGGAGCTTACAAGCCACGTACCCAAGATGGCAAGTCATTCCCAGGCCCGGAACGCCGCTCACCTAAGGAAGTACTACTAGTGAAAAGCGAGCCGTCTCCATAAACAAAAAACCTGTGGCACCGAGCTGGCCCCGTAGGCCGCCCCGAGGTCATTAAAAACTTGTTGCACTGACCAAGCGGTCCCGAAGGCCGGGCCCTCGAGGTCATCAAAACTCGGTCATTTGTGAGCGGTCCTGCAGGCCGGCCCCGAGGTCATTAAAACTCTTGCCGCGACTGAGATGGGCCCTGCACCTGGCCTGAGGTCATTAAAACTTCAAGCTGACCGAGCGGTCCTGCAGGCCGGCCTGAGGTCATCAAATCCCTGGGCATTTGACCGAGCGGTCCTGCAGGCCGCCCGAGGTCATTAAAAACTCGGCATTTGACCGAGCGGCCCTGCAGGCCGGCCTGGAGTCAAAAATCCTGACGCGACTAAGGGTCCTGCAGGGCCGGCCCTCGAGGTCATTAAAAACTTATTTGCGACTAAGAGGTCCCCAGAGAGGCTGCCCGAGGTCATTCAAAACTTCATTGTGATCGAACGGCCCGCCTGAGGCCGGGCCCGAGGTCATTTAAAAAAAAACTACTACATTTGTGGTAGCGGCCCCAGAGGCCGGCGCTTGAGATCATAACAAAACTTCGAGTGCAAAAAAAGAAGGAGAGAGAAAGAGGCACTTGTGGCGTAAGTCAAAGATTCCTTTTATTCCACAAAATATGATACAACGATACAAAAGGGCGTAACAAAGTCTAGCCCTCGCAGGCCCCGAGGCGGAGCGGCTCCAGACGACTCTCCCAAAGATGAAGGACCCTTCGCGGCTCAAAGTCCTTGTTGACTCCGAGGACAAGGACCCGCCGAGGACTCGGCACCAAAGACTCAGAAATGGCCCGCCCGAAGACCAAACACGTCCGAGGGGGATACGGCGGCCATACATGCGGGATCCAACACAAATAGCTGGGAAATCAGGGTGCGGGATCTCGCATCAACCGGCGACACAGGGATGGATCCTGAACTGACTTGGAGCGGTGCGTGAGCCATCTCGCATTTGCACCGAGGTCCTCTCGCCTCCTCCACTGGGTAAGGATTCGCCCCGTCAAGAAACCATGTCGGCCTCCGAGACCCTAAGGGCCTCCCGAGATAAAGCAAGCGCTTCCTGGGATGAAGCAAGCGCCGTCGGCCGGGCCGGTTCTCTTCTTGGACGGCCTTGAGACTCCGCCTCCCATCGAGACCGGCGATTTCGCACCACCACGGCCAAGGCCTCCAAGCATTCTCCCGCTTTAAAGAATCAAAAATGTTTAAGTACGGTTAGCGGGAATGGAGACGAAGAATAAGGCAAAAAATACCCGAGATGATAGGATCCTCACCGGGGCACCCTCTCGGGACCTCGGGCGCGGTGGGCACTCCGCAGCGCCAGAACATCAAGAATAGCCTCCCAAGGCCGCGGCCACGCCTCCTCGCAGCCGAGAAGGTCAAAGATCTCCCAAGAAGTGACATCCAGTGAAGACCTCCGCCTCGTGAGGCTCCACGTGACCTCGGCCCAAGACCGTCTCCTCCCGGGCACCAAGGGCCTCGGGATGGACCTCGACACCGTAGAAGGCGGTGCGCAACGGCCTCGGCCCGTGGAAGGGGCCGACGCCGATCATGGGCCACCCTAACCATGGGAGCTACGACGGTCACCCTCCGAGGAAGACTCGACAAGAACACTCGGCGGATCCCGGAAACCTCAATCCGCGGGCTCTGAAGGGGCCGCTCGAGGGCTCCCGGATCACAAGAGGACCCTCTTTTTCCTCACTTCTTCTTCTTCTTCCTTTTCGACGCTGCAATGGCGTAATCCTGATGGCACCGTCCACTTAGCTTCCGCCCGCCTTTCAGGGACAGCGGGATGTTTTTCTTCCCTCGCTAAAGCCGCCTGTGTTCAGCAAAGACTAAATCGCGTGACTCCCTGCAGCCTCTCTCTCTCGCGTCGAGAACGTCGAGCCATACTTGCTAGCGACGTTACCCCACACCAGGAGGAGAGCTCCCAATCGTCGCCACCTTGAGAAAGAAATACTGTCCTTCCACCTTTTGGTGGAATCCGGTTCCCACCGCTCATCTCGGCGAACTCGGGGCGGGGTCATGGCTATCCACTCAAGAGTCTCGATTAAAGCGAGCGAGATCTTCACCATGACCGCCTCGAGGTCTTGCACAGGATGTAGCCGAAGACGCCAAAGAGACCAAATACCATGGCGTTATGCCGAAGCTTCGCAAGGGACAGCTAACTCCTTCATCAAAGTGCGAGAGCTCGAATAGGAAACGGTTCCACTTTAAGGTGAACTTCGTATACCTTAATGTAACCAACCGGCGGGCTCTTCGCCTTCTCGGGGCGCCCGGAACCACCATCGAGTCCAACGCCGGAATGTTATACTTCGCCCGATCTCGCCGAGATCTTGCATAAGTAAGGGAAGAGACAATCTCATCAACACCAGAGCCATGGTGGTAAGTAAGAAAAAGCAAGAACGTCGTGAATGTTTTCAAGGAAACTAAGGAAGGAAGGAGAAAACGCCGAAGAATAACGAGGATACTGACGAAGGATTTAAAGAGATTTTTTGAAAAGGTGAAGAGGCGCTCATCATGACCGGCCCCACGTGTCAACTCCCCATACGCAAAGGGGATGTACGTAGGCCTTAGGGTTTTTCGAGGCGATGTCACATCAATCGACCATCGCATTTAATGCTCCACGGGAGGGGAAACGGCGGCGAAAGATTGATTCCGTGATTTACAAGGGGACCTCGACGCCTTTCACCCCGAAGGCACGAAGATCGCGGTCTATGATGGCGAAAAGACACTATGAGGCATGTCAAACGGTGAATCCTCGAACCACTTGACATGGGGGCTCGTGATGGGTCCTGAACCTCAGGCCTGAGACCGCAGACGCAAGCCCAAAAGGCCGCATAAGAAGGTAGGCCCAAAAGGCCCATGAACCCGCCGATTCGAACAAATGCTTCAAGCTCGACTGGCTGCCGCCCGGACGATAACGAGACTCCTTTAGGGCGGGGACCATCGTAAAGACCAAAATAACCTGTAGATGCCTTCAGACATGCAACGGCTCTACGACACGCCAGACTGCCCGCGTGCCATCGCCTGAAGGCCAGATTCTGCAGTGCCGACATGTGTTCTGTCACACAGCTGTGCACCCACAATCGGTGGCGATGGTGGCGCATAACTCGATGTGCAGCCGCCACGTGTCGCCTTCTCTACGGCATCACGTTCCTATAAATACCTCACTCAGCGGTGAAGAGGACCTTTGGCTCCCGAACTCCATAACCAGATTCTAGCAAAAATCACGAGAAGAGAGAAAACGGAGAAGTAATACTCTAAGTTGTAATCACCCCCCGAGGACGCTAAGTTTCCCAGGCTTCCATTACTCGTATTTCCTCTTCTTCATAGTGAGATTTCTGGGGCGATACGTCCACCACCGTGGTTTTTCACCCTTCACCATATCGAGGGTTTTTCATGCAAATCGGCTGCCATTCCCCTGCCCCGTGCTTTTCTATTCACTCCCGTTCACTTTGTGTTGCTCCAACTCTCCAGTCCGCGTGCCAAGAGATCCGTTCGCATTCAATCTCTCGCGGCGAGTTCCTGACGCAAATGGTGGAGATGTTTTCGTTAATCTTTCCTTAATGGCAAAGGAGACACAAAACCTAGAGCCTACAATTTCTTTTATTTGCCTCCATTTCAGTTGGTTTTGAACAACAAGGATATATATATATTGTATTCTTGGCTAAAAGCCCATTCTAGTTTTTCAAAACCTACGTTCAAATTTGAAACCCCAGGGGGAAATGCTGCTCCCAAGTTCAGACCGATGGGCGCCATGGATGACGAGAACAACACAAATGATGCGATGAATTAGCCTTAGAGAAGCAGCTTTCGTGAAAAGAGGAGGAAAGCAGATGCATAAACTCACGTTCAAGATGGTTGTTTTATAGCCCCATTTCAGATTCAACGGCTACTGTCTTGCTATCACGGTGGCAGAACTACACATATTATGGAACGACAACAAATTACTAAGACATCTCTTTTTTGATTGGTAAGGGAACTTACACCCAGCTAGAGTGGAACCGTGGTCTTTTTTTTTTTTTTTGAACAAGAAGGTAATCAATCTACTGCTCGAATTATCCATAATATTATGGATCAAGAAAGAAACACTAACAGAGCTAAGAGCTCTGAAAACATGTCAATATAGCTCCAATCAAACACTAGCGGCATTCAAATGCCAAATTTGGAGCTCGAACGCCAGAGTTAAAGATTATATTTGCATTCTCACTAAAATTGACGCACAAGTGCCACCTCAGGCACCCCTTATATGTTTCCAACATTGTTACCAACACATGAGCTACCCTCATGCATCCATCAAGCACCAAAGTCCTATGCCACTCTAATCTTTCGCTCGGGCAAATTATCATACCAAAATTTAGCAAACCTTAAGATGATCCGTTCATTGAGTATAGAACTCATAATAGAGTAATCCAAAACCCAATAAATTTAGGAAAACAAGGCATTTTCTCTCAATGCAATTAAAAAAAAGTTTTGCATCATCTTGGATTGATCATCCCTAAATGTCCATGTCGACAGTAGTTTCAGTACCCTTTGAAGTTTCATGAAAAACTATAAAGCAATCTATAATATCACACAAACTATGAGTCAAAAGCACACAATCCATCCTATTACATATTCTCAAGGGAGCAAACATGACCTCATCATTGCCACCACTAAACTTCAACTATGATCAGGGTATCCGGCATTGTCATTCGTACTATTAGCATACTGATGCAGTATAGGTATGAACATGTTACCAATCAAGCTACAATGCCCATGCAAATGGATAATAGGATTAGTGGCAAAGCGCCGCTTATAAATGTTACCGGCCTCGTTACCGATACAGTGTCCACACCTGCTGATCAGCCGCGGCAGAGAAGAAGTACCCACACAGTCCGGCCACCCCGATGATTTCGAGATTTTGTCTAAGAATTTCTATACCACACTAGCACATTGCACATTCATATACTTTACTTAATACACTACACATATTTGATATACACTAGCACATGAGCAGTTTATATGCTGAGTCTGTTAGTACACATTAGTAGTTTATAGTCTATTAGTATATGCCCACGTGCTGCGTATCTACCCAGTTGGGTTGCCCCGTTTCCCATTCCAGCTTCAATTTTCCCACACATTATTCTGACATAGTGAAATGAAGGAAGAAGATATTTTCTACTCTCTCTCTCTCTCTGTTTCTCGAATCCTCTTTTCTGGTTCTCCCTGTCCCTCCTCTTCTACCCTCTTCCTCTACGTCCCTGATTCCTCTGCTTGAACTCTTCCCCCTTCCCTGTCAATTTCTGTGTGCAAACTGTGTTGACCAGTGCCAAATCTAAGAGGTTATCATTGGAGTGCTGGCGATTGCATCAGTTTGGTGCTTTTATTGAGACATGACAGAGGGTATGAAGACCAGATACCAAGCTCTCGAAGATTCCATCGCTGGCATGGCACAAGAGCTAAGGGACGTTGTGGGTACTGTCCACCAGCATGAGGATTGGTTCAATACCCTTTCGACTGCCACAGAACACTTCCAACAGTCAATCATCGATGTCCAACACACCCTCTCTGAGATGCAACAAACCCTAGCTCAAATGGAGCGACGAACCATGTTCTCTTCAAATCCTCTATTGCTACCTACCCCGACTTCGTTCGCACCCTCACCTACAGTTCACTCTCAATCAACGACACAAACCCTACCCCTCGTCTTAGCCTCGCCATCTGAGACACAGATTCGTCTATCCAAGTTGGAAATCCCATTTTTTACTGGAGAAAATGTCCTTGGCTGGTTGTTCCAGATCGAACGGTTGTTCTTATATCACGGGACATCGCCAGAACAAAAGCTAACTGTGGCGGCTTTCTACATGGTTGGCGCGACCCTTCAATGGTACCAGTGGATGCACGCGACATGCCAGCTCTTAACCTGGGAGATTTTTGCTAAGGACCTGGAACTTCGCTTCGGTCCTTCTTCATATATGAATCCTGAAGCCACACTTTACAAGCTGAAGCAAGTACAACCGTCGTTGCATACATGGCCGAATTTGAATCTCTTTCTACGCGAACGCCAGGTTTGTCGACCACTAACCTGTTGAACTGCTTTATTTTCGGCCTCTGGGATGATATCCGAAGAGAGCTCCTCCTCTTGAAACTGATGACTTTGTCAGACGCCATCGGTATGGCTAAGCTAGTAGAGGAAAAGTTGAACGCTAGCCGATTGAGTTTCCCACGACCAACCCTTCACAAACCCTCTAGACTTCCAATTACCACAGTGGTTAAACAACCCTCCCCTGCACTACCAATAAAATGCTTGACACCTACCAAAATGGCTTCCCGGGAAGCCGTGGACTATGCTTTAACTATGATGAAAAGTTCACACCAGACACCACTGTAAACCCCTCAATTTCTATGTCTGATCACGGAGGATGAGGGGAGTACTTTTTCCATCCCCAAGCCTGGAGATAGATCCTGTGGAATTGGAGGATATCGCCAACCCACCTCCTGAAATTGAATCCTTACCCCCACCGCCAGAACAAACTCCCACCATTTCGTTACATGCCTTTGAAGGCCATTTTGTGCCTACTACTCTGCGCCTGCAAGGACAAATAGCAGGCCAACCATTATTATTCTAGTTGACACGACAGTGGGTCCACACACAACTTCCTGTAGACACGTATGGCCATATACATTGGCCTATCCATCGAACCTTCTCATCATCTCAATGTCACCGTGGGCAATAGGGACTCACTAAAATCCGAAGGGCTATGTACTAAGGTCTAGATCACGCTGGCCAAGTCCAATTTCAGTGTTGATTTATATCTCCTTCCAATTTATGGTGCTGATTTTGTATTTGGAGTCCAGTGGCTTGCATCAATTGGCCCTGTGCTTTTCGATTACCAGGTGTTGTGGATGAATTTCAACCATGGCGGAACTAAGCTTACTCTACACGGCATGCCATCAGCTTCAGTGGCCACTATGACCTCGGACCAATTGATGAGAGGGGACACTACTCAATCTGTCACTTCATATTTCCAGTTAACCATCCTCCCTGCTAAGAGACATCCCTGCAAACTCAGCCCATTCCTCCTTGTTCAACCATCCAACTTTCTGGGAACACCCCTCCACAATTCTCTATCACTCTCAACGACATTCTCTCCTCCTATGCCGATGTCTTCGCCATTCCCCAAGGTTTACCTCCTCACCGCTCCTCCAATCACAAAATCCCTTTAAAACCTAACACTACACCGGTAAATGTCCACCTGTACCGCTACCCCCATTTTCAAAAGGCTAAAAATGGAAAGGCTCATAAAAGAAATGTTGGATGATGGTATTATTCAACCCAATACTAGCCCTTTCTCTTCCCCTGTGTTGCTGGTTAAAAAAAAGACGGCAGCTGGAGGTTCTGCGTCAATTATCGAGCTCTCAACGCACTTACCATTAAAGACCACTTCCCCATTCCTACTATAGATGAATTATTTGATGAGCAACATGGAGCCTGTGTATTGTCCAAGCTGGATTTACACGTTAGGTACCATCAGCTGCGAGTACATGCTGAGGATGTGCATAAAACAGCCTTCCGGACACACAAAGGCCATTACGAGTTCTTGGTAATGCCCTTTGGCCTTTCTAATGCACCCTCCACATTTCAGTCCGAAATAAACTATATTTTTCACCCAGTCCTACGGAAATTTGTGCTAGTGTTCTTTGATAATATTCTGGTTTACAATTCTTCCTAGGAACTACACTGCCACCATCTCTCACGCACACTACAAATTTTAAGGGAGCAGTCCTTCTTTGCCAAACAGTCTAAGTGCGAGTTCAGGCGAGCTTCAATGGCTTACCTAGGCCACAATGTTTCAGCACAAGGAATTGCAATCGATCCCACCAAAATTGAAGAAGTGCAAAATTGGCCTGTGCCCACCACCATCACACAACTGAGGGGATTCCTAGGGTTAGTAAGATACTACCGGTGGCTTGTGGCCCGTTACGCCCAAATTGCAACACCCCTCACCCAACTCTTGCGTAAGGGTGCCTTCATATGGTCCCCAGAGGTCAAGGGGCTTTTCAGACCCTCAAAAATGCTCTAATAGTCACGCCGGCGTGCTGGCACTGCCAGACTTTGCCCAACCATTTGTGGTCCAGAATGATGCATCGGGAGAGCGTATTGGAAGTGTCTTGATGCAAGCAGGGCATCCTATTGCTTTTTTCAGCCGGCTGCTGTGTCCTCGAATGTAAATAGCTTCCACCTACATCAGAGAACTCTATACCATTTCTGAGGCCGTAAAAAATGGCGACAATATTTGCTAGGCACAAAGTTCACCATCTTAACCAATCACCAGCCCTCCACGCCCTATTAAAACAAACCATCCACACGCCAGAGCAACAAAAATGGATCACCAAATTACTAGGCTATGATTTTGAAATAGAATACAGCTCGGGCAAGGAGAATAGGCCAGTTGATGCACTCTCATGGCTCCCTACTGCTTCCTACTGGGCCTTGAATGCGGTCTCCAAACCCGTGATGGCTCTTTTAGAGGCCCTCCGCAGTTTTTATAGCAAGCACGGCCCTTCCGCTGACCTGCTAGCATCTATCCAAACTCGGCCAGGGACTTTGAACATTACACCGTGACGGACGGGCTCATATTTTACAGAAACAGACTTCTAGGACCCATTGATTCTGCTTTACTCGAATTGATTTTACATGAGTTCCATGATTCTCCCATTGGGGGACATGCGGGGGTTCAACGGACCTACGCCCGGATCTCCACTAATTTTTATTGGCCTCACATGCGCAAGGATATCCGTGATTACATCAACTGGTGTTCCATCTGCCAACAAGTGAAACCAAGCAACACTGCTCCCCAAGGGGTGTTACAGCCCCTTCCGATCCCCGAAAAAATCTGGGATTCGCTTTGCATTGATTTTATTACACACCTACCTGCCTCCAGAGGGAAGATAGTTATCTTTGTAGTGGTTGATCGGCTGTCAAAATACGCCCACTTTTCGGCTCTCAGCACTCACTTTAGTGTTGAGAACTTGGCAGAGGTATTCATTAAGGAGATCTGCAGGATGCATGGCCTACCCACCGAAATCATCTTTGATAGGGACCCTCTTTTCATGAGTAAATTCTGGAAAGAATTACTCAAACTGCAGGGGACTATCCTGTCCCATAGCAGTGCCTGTCACCCACAAACCGATGGGCAAACCAAAGTAGTCAACCGATACTTAGAAGATTATTTACGGTGTTTTGCAACTAAAAACCCAACTACCTAGGTACAATTTCTGCCATGGGCCGAGTGGAGTTATAATACCGCTTGGCACTCATCCATCAAGATGAGCTTGTTCGAGGTCGTTTACGGCAGATCGCCCCCTGCTCTAGCTAACTATATTCGGGGCACTTCTCCCATCACTGCTGTTCATGATCTGCTCTCAGGTCGAACTAGCCTCTTGGAACAGCTCAAAGCTAATCTCCAGCGCGCCCAGCTCTGCATGAAGAATCAGGATGATGCCCATCGGAATGATAAAGAGTTCCAAGTGGGTGATTGGGTCTTTGTCAAATTTCAACCTTACCGGCAAACCACAGTAACACAGCGACAGTCAAATAAACTTGCCAAGCGCTATTATGACCCTTTTCAAATCACGGAACGTATTTGATTAGTTGCATATTGGTTACAACTGCCGGAATATTCTCGGATTCACAACATTTTTCCTGTATCCCTACTTAAGAAAAGCTACAACGGCCTTTCCAGTCAACTGGGAACTCTGCCACAGGATGCATTGGGTTCCCAGCCCATCTTGTTTCCTTCTCAACTTATTGGAATCATACAAATACTTCAGCAGGGCCGCATCGTGCCTCAGTTCTTGGTGCAATGGCAGTGCCAGGCCGCTGAGGATGCTACTTGGGAGCCGGCTGCCAACTTTCTTCAGGATTTTCCCTCCTTTAACCTTGAGGACAAGGTTTTGTTTGATAGGGAAGGAAATGTTATCGGTCTCGTTACAATACGGCGTCCATACCTGCTGATCAGCCGTGACAGAGAAGAAGTACCCGCACAGTCCGGCCACCATGACGATTTCGTGATTTTGTCTAAGAATTTCTATACCGCACTAGCACATTGCACATTCATATACTTCACTTAATACACTACACATATTTGATATACACTGGCACATGAGCAGTTTATGTGCTGAGTCTGTTAGTACACATGAGTAGTTTATAGTCTGTTGGTATATGCCCACATGCTGGGTATCTGCCCAGTTGGGTTTCCCCATTTCCCGTCACCCGTTTCCCGTCCCAGCTTCCATTTTCCCATACATATTACTCTGACATAGTGAAATGAAGGAAGAAGATATTTTCTACTCTCTCTCTCTTTGTTTCTCAAATCCTCTTTTCTGGTTCTCCCTGTCCCTCCTATTCTACCCTCTTCCTCTACATCCCTGATTCCTCTGCCTGAACTCTTCCCCCTTCCCTGTCAATTTCTGTGTGCAAACTGTGTTGACCGGTGCCAAATCTAAGAGGTCACCGTCGGAGTGCTGGCGATTGCATCAATAAAGCTCAAGGGAAAGGTGATGAAAACATTCAAAGACTAGAACTAACCACAGCTGGCTGTAATTTATTCAAATCAACAGCACCACAAATAAGGACCGGATATTCACATACTTGTTGTGTTCTCGAGTTCCTTTGTAGTTTCTTGTGCACGCAATTCAGCAGCCTTTTGTGCTGCCTCGGCCTGTCGTTTTTCTGAACGAGCATGAGCAGCAGCTGTGATAGCAGCATCAAGTTCCCGTTCCAATGTCTCTACCCTTTGCTCAAGAACCTGGAAAGATAGCCATAATATGTAAACCTTCTTAGACCACTGCAAAAGCAATTCCAGCGATTAATAAGAAATGAACAATAAATAATACATGACAATGATAAATGAGCACATATGATCTCAGGAAACATCAGAATAGAAATTGTTGCATTGATTAAACCTCATGATCATAGCGTTCAACATACGTTTTGTGCACTTTAAAAGTCATTTGGAAAATCGGCAAGCTTAATGGCATTATGAGACAAAGCTTCTATAATATGCTAGTAAATGGGGAAAAAAACAAGATGACGGAGCACCCCTTCAACCACCTCTATAGCCCTTCCACAGAGCAATTCCATACTAAGGAGAGGAAAAAAAGGTTCCCTAATCTTTGTCAGATCTTCAAAACCTTCTTTGATTAGGAGTATTACCTATACCCACCTCCAGCTACGATAAGGAAAATACGTGGATGATAGGGCTCCAGCGGATTCACATCTAATATGCAGCTTCATATAAATGAGGCTTAAATTCTATTCGTCCTGAACCTTATGTGATGAATTCAGGCTATGCTGGATCTCAACTATGATCACTTCTATTCATTTTGAACTTTTCCAAACTTCGATCAACTCTATTCTGAACAAAATTATTAAGACCTAATTTTATCCAATTTACATCACCTATAGCACAGAATATCCAATTTACATCCAAATATAATCCTTAAAAGAAGAAGAAGAAGAAGAAGAAGAAGAAGAAGAGATGCACACCTAGCACGCATAGACGAAATTAGTCTCTGCCCAGCGTTGGGGACTTCCTGAAAAGTATTGAATTTTTTCGATATTTTTCCAGGGTATAATGTCAAAGGTAATCGGAGTATTTCCACGGCTATGATGATGAGTCCTCCCAAATCTTCCAAGCTCACTAGCACGGAACCACAAAATTTCCCAAATTTCTATTTGTTTTACTGCTACTTAAGAAAAATTAAACAAAGCAACTGATGTGGATATTGTTTTCATCTCTATACCCTACATGTATAACCAGATGAGCAAAGAATTAAGAAATAAGAGAAGCAAGGAAGCGTACAAAGATGCAAACCTTTATCGTACGAGCCTGTTCTGAGGCAAGAGATGCTTTGGCGAATGTTTCTTCATCCACGAATACGGCCTTTTTCAGGAGAATCTTTTGCAGCGACTCTAGATTCGCTGACATCTCCGTCAAATTTCCGATCGCTGCATTCCATCTCTCGTTGCCTTTCCCTTTGTCTTCCATTACTAACTCTTTAAATCGATCAATAAACAACAGTCAAAATCGCAGAATTCTTTCCCCGCTCCGCCGCCCCCTTGACCCTGTGAAGATAAAGGAATTGAAATTCAACTGCGACTGTTGATAAAATGCTTAACGAAGAAAAACTGAAGCTTTATAATTTTTTTTATTTTAACTCAAACTGAACTGAATAAAAATTATTATCAACTATCTAAAATAACCCGTTAAAAATGTAAATGGCCTAATTATAAATACGAATAATGTAAATTCAAATTAATATTAAAAGATAATATTTTCTCAAATTAAAAGAATTATTCAAAAGCAAAGTATGAAAATTCAGAACAACTTAATTTATCAAAAATATTTTAAAAAAATCTATCACAACTCTTATTGAAATAAATTTCAACAAGAAATTAAACAATTGAAAATAAAAATCAAGTATTTAAAAAATCAAATCCCGGATCATAAGATTAAAAATTACAATTTGAAACAAGATTACTGCTTATTGAATCAAAATATCAGCAACTTAGTAATCAATCAAATAAATCATCAACTTTTCAGCCAATAAACGCAATAAAAAACTCGATCATCAATTCAAAAGTCTCAGAAAAACTATTTCTAAATAATCACCAGGATAAATTTTCAAAATTGGATTGTCGAATAAATTTAGTTATCAATAATAAGTATCGTATCAAACTTATTGCTATATTAGACATAAGTAAAAATCAAAATTATAATTAAGAAGGCTTAATTATTGATCGGTAGTTAATACCCAATGTCCAGTAAGAGGCCTGTTTCCTCGAAATGAGTCGGAGTCTAAAGAAGGCCCAAAGGCCCAATTTGATCCCAGAGGCCAGATTGGCCCAAGAGGTCCAAGGACATGGGCGTTCGGCCCAAATGTCTAACTTGGACCGAGAGGTTAAGTTGGTTCCTAATGCCAAAAATCTAAGCCCTCATCTTAAGAAACCCAAAGAGCTAAATTGGTCTGGGAGATTGATTTGGCTTTGTGGGCTTGAGAATATAGCGCTAAAAACCCAAGGACTAGTCTCTGACCAAAGACCCTAATGAAGGACGAAAACTCATTAAAGGACGCGGATTCGTTGAAAGATGAAGACTTGCAAAGTGCGATAACACTTGGAATCTAGAAACCGCAGACTTAACTAAGGCCAAAGTCTTTGTTAAGGATGAGGGCTTTGACCAATGTCCAACGGTATAAATGCAGGCAAGGAACTCAGCGCGACCAAGGATGCCAGCTCAGAGTTAGCTTCTACCAGAGCATGCATGACCTCTACAACACGCAACCTACGAGGAGAATGATGGTTTCCAGAACACGATGATGTGACGTCTCACAACGCCCGCCTGCATGCACTCAATTCTCTTGTCAAAGTAGAGCAGACTGCGCAGATTTGGTGGCGAGACAACGAATACACGTCAGGCCACATGGGTGCTCCACGTAGGACATCCTGGCCCATATATAAGTACTCAAGATATACCAAACAAAGATCTTACTTCCACTTTTACATTTACACAGACAAGAAGAGAGATAGTGAGATTTCCGTCTAGTATAATCAGAGAACACTTAGAGATCTTCGAGTTTCACGTATTCTCCACCCCAAATGTTGCGTCCTTGGATCGTGGTTGTGGTACAGACTCGGACCTGAAAACAAAGCAACACCAAAGAAATTGCGTAAATGTTAGGAAAGAGAGAGATATTGGCATACAATATTTTTACATGAAAATCCTCTTCTGAATGAGAGAAAAAAACCATGGGACTCAGAATTTAAGTAAACTTTCACTATACTGTCCAGGCAAACTCAAGATGTGGAGTGATGACAACCCAATCCTGTCCTTACGTGAATCTCAAAATCTCCTCCACTGCCAAAGTCTCAAAAGTCTTATTATGGCAGCGGGCGAAGACACAGAGGGAGATAATGTACCTTACTGCATTTGGTGAAACCGTGCAAATTGAGACTTTGAAATCCCTTAGGATATGGTATAGATTCAGTGACATGTCAAAATAAAGTTCACTCTTAAGGTGAATTGTATAAACGGCGATGAAGCCATCTGGTGGGCCGCATGCTCTTTCGTGGGGTTCCGGAACTACATCCCCATTTCAAAAAGGATGCGGTACCTTGCACGAATAACGTCGAGGTAAGCAGCTGTAAGGGAAGAAGCAATATTCACAACACCATGAGCTATCGAAATAAGAAATAATGAGGAAGATGAACATTGCACGATGATGGAATCGCAAAAAGTGTTTCTGACACTAAGAAAATTTTCAAACACAAATGAAGGCAAATGAACGGTAAAGGAGCAGACACCCGTAGTTAAAGGATTCAAAAATTCAAAAGGGCGCGTCTTAATTAATGTCGTGCCACGTGTCGATTCCCCACCGGTCTGAGAGCAATGATGTCTCTTCCTTTTCCCATGCCACATTTAATGCGCATTTGATGCGCATTTAATGTGCCAGCTAACGGCCAAGCCAGCAGCTCGGACCCAAGGAGAGTCCACGAACAGAAGTTTTGGGCCACTTGTTCGAGTAGAATTCCAGTATATTGACTCCTAGTTCACGAACTGCGATTATGTCCTCAGATGAAATCAGGAAAAGCAACTCAAGAAGACGTCCAAGGACGCTTGCAAAGCTCACAGACGGAAAGATGAGCATCTTAGACACGGACAGCACCATATCAAGCCACGTCAGCCAGACAGTTTGCACCTTAAAGGACTAGGCCAAGGCCAAAATGTCCCGAAAAACTTCAGCCATCATACATACCAAAGGTTAAGATTCTCGAATCTCTTGGTATATGGGACTAGTGATGGGTCGTGAATATCCAAGGCCAAGTAAGAGGCCCATTTTCTCAAAATGGGTCCGAGTCCAAAAAACGCCCAAGGGCCCAATTTGACCCCAGAGACCAGATTGGCCTAAGAGGTTTAAGGATATGGGCACTCAGCCCAGATGTTTGACTTGGCCTAAAAGGCTAATTTGGTTCCAGAGGCCAAAAACCTAAACCCTCGTCTCAAGAAACCCAAAGAGTTAAATTGATCAAGAGATTGATTTGACTTTATAGGTTTGAGGATATAGTGTTGAAAACTCGAGGACTAGTCTCCAACCAAAGACCCTAATGAAAGACGAGGACTCGTTGAAAGACACAGACTCATTGAAAGACGAAGACTTGGAAAGTGCGAGGACAGTTGGAATCCAGAGACCGCGAACTTGACTAATGCCAAAACCTTTGTTAAGGACGAGGACTCTAGCAAGTGTCCAACGGCATAAACGCAGGCAAGGAACTCAGCGCGACCAACGACGTCAGCTTAGAGTTGACTTTTGTCAGAACACGCGCGACCTCTGCAACACACAACCTGCGTAGAGGATGATATGTTCCAGACCACGCGTGATGTGACGTCTCACAGCGCCCGCGTGCATGCACGTGATCTTCCTAACACAGTAGAGCAGATCTGCAGATTCGGTGGTGGGCAACCTGTACACGCCAAGCGACATGGGTGCTCCACATAGGACATCCAGGCCCTTATATAAGCATTCAAGACACACCAAATAAATGATCCTACTTCCACTTTTGCAATTCGCACACAAGAAGAGAGATAGTGAGGCTTCTGCCCAATGTAATCAGAAAATGCTTAGAAAATTTTGAGTTTCACATGTTTTCCACTCTTTGTACTCACTCGACAATATAGTGAAAGTTTGCCTAGATTCTAAATCCCGTGATTTTTTTCTCTCATTTAGAAGAGAATTTTTATATAAAAACAGAGTTTTCATATAAAAACATTGTGTGCCAATCTCTCTCTCTCTCTCTCTTTCCTAACACTCACACAATTTCATTTGTGTTACTTTGTTTTCAGGTCCAAATTCGTACCACGACCACGATCTGAGGACGCAATAATTATAATAAAATATTATTAAAAAATTACTAAAATATTATATACTGTAAGTGGTTCATTATTCAATATTAATTATACATAAATAAATCAAGCTCAGGTGTGGCTTTTTATATGTAAACAAATCAAAATCAAATCAAGTTAGAGCTAAGCTCATTTGTTAAACCAATTTCATAAATTAGTTGAACTTAGACTGTCAAATAAGTTTATTAACAAAGTTTCGAAATGACTCCACACTTAATGCATAAAATGAATCAATTGTTAACTATTGAATGAATATATTAAGGAGTCTATGGTAAAAGGTTGTTTATTAGTCCATTTACAAACTCATAAAAAGCCATTTACTCAAATTATTTACGAGTCTAAATAAATATAATTTAGTTAGACTTAGACTTTACTCATTTGTCTATTAAACTTTAAAATTATACTCCAATGTGGCTCCTTTTTTTGTAAAAAAATTAGCTTAATTGAATATTTGTTGGGCTAAGATTCTAAAATATCCATAGATTATGAATGTATTTTGTAGCTCTAATTTTAACACTTTCTTATTTTTTTAAGGGTTCAATCTCATGATAATTTGGGCCTAATAGAATCATCTTAATTTTTATTATTCTTTGTAATTTTAATGGTGAGCATTATACTATCAATTTAAATAACTATAATTATAACGATATATTAAAATAACGATTTATTTAATTTATCAATATTAATGCTTCCATATATCCAAATTGTTGTACAGATTAGAAAATCATTGGGTTTTTCATATCAGATCCGACTCAAACGGATCTGATTTTCGTATCTGTTAACATAGGTCCTGCGCATCACAAATAACAAACAAGCGGTCAGATGATTGATAAGACTTACTCCCTGATTTATCTTCCAACGCTCAAATCAAAAATATTTCTCAATAGATAGAAAGATATAATGATGATATAAGAAAATGCATGAATACACTTATGAGGGGAAAATTGTGGTTTGTGGAGGATTGAGCTCTGAGAATGCGCTCGACGGAGCGTGGCTTAGAAAATGCACTCTGTGGGGAGTGACTTTCAGTACTGGTGAGGGGCTAAGATTCGGCAAAACATTCAACTGGGAGTGGCTTTGTAATCTAACGAAGGACTAAACTCCAATAATGCGCTAAATAGGAAGTGGCTTTGAAAATTGGAGAGAGAAAGGGAGAGAGCTGTGTGATCCAAAGAAAACTTAGTTCTTTCTCAACTCTGTATGATGATTTTGGTTCCCCTTTTTCGCTTGTGATGGTGAATGGCATTTGTAATACTTTGTAATAGTGGCATTGATGCCAAAACTTGTGACATGTGTGTTATTAAGATTCATCGGTCTGTCCTGGAGATGGGCATAGCCGATGTGTCAGTTATCTCATTGCGGTGGTAGTGAGACAGCGAATGGTCTTTATTGACATGCGCCTCGTCGTTTTGGCAGGCGATTCGTTGGGGCTTGTTGATGGCGGCAACGACCTAACAGCGACAGCTCCATTTTTTATCATTGACTATGGCCACCAAAGGCAAGCGTTTATGTCGACGGTCTCTATGCTGGCCAAATTGATGTGTTTTTCCATTGTGATTAGTTGTATTGCAGGGCTGTCTTATTGGGCCTAATGATCCTTATCCCTATCAGCCCACTGTACGTTATTGTGTCTAGGTCTGTCGTTTAGGCCTTATGGGCTCTGATTATCATGAGGCCTCTCTTCGTGGATAGGCCTGACTTGGACTTGGGCTGGTCTTTCATACAGCTGGATCCATCAAGTGTATAATCCCTATCATTAAAAAAGTATAAAAGGATTTTGGTTGTTCCTCTCAACTGCTCTCTCTCTCTAAAATTTATCATTTTGTTAATAAATTTAGAATATTTTTTTCTTTATTTTTTCTCCTAATACTCACTTTTCAACCATTATAGGTCACTCTTAAGATATTTGATTATAGAAATAAAATAAATACTTTTAATATATATATATATATATATATAATGATGTAGAAAATAAAGTTAAAAAATTTAATTACAATTGATTTGCTATTTAGAATATGTAAAATTTAATTAATAATTAATTTTTTTAGTATTTATTATAAGAATAGCAAAAGAAAAATCAACATAGAATTAATATAAATGGCCATTTTACTTTTGTCATAAAGATATTTTTTCATACATTATTTGCATATTTCTACGCCCCCTCACCACGACCCCATCCCCACCACCACCTGCTGAGGGCAGAATGGTCATTTAGCCCGAAGGTGTTATGCTATGATAATCAATTTAAGTAAACTCATGAATATTTATGACTATTTCCATTAAAATATAAATTATATCAAACATGTTATTATTTATATTAATAACAGCAAACGACTCTTTATATAAGAATATTGGACAAGAAAAAAAATAAAAAGGTCGTGTTGCGTCCTCGGATCCCTGCGTGGAGTGGGACGAGGATCTAATTGTAACACCAAAAATTCACTTGTGCAAAAAACGGAGAGATAGTACGATGACCAGTAGTGGGCGAGAGGACGAGAACTAAAGCTGTTTGAGGGGACGAGTATCAGCACACAAACATTTTTATGTGGAAACCTTCACGTGAATGAGATGAAAAAACCATGGGACTTTAGTTTGAGAACTGCTTCCACTAAATTATTCATAAATATAGATGTTTATAAGACACGCTCAGGTGTGTTAGGTCAAGGGCTTTGTGTTTGGAAACTCAAAAAGTTACTCTTATAATACAGTCCTAAACTGCTCTCTTTAATTTTTCTTTCTATACTAAAGGTAATAAGAATTAATGCGGGGATCAATGTCCAGATCTTTTGTTTGGTGAACAGTTAAGCTATTTATAGTGGTTGAGTTTTTCGTGAGTTCTATCCACATGGCGTTGGCATGCGTCAGGAGCCCTGCCACTAACTCTGCGAGTCCCTCTGGTCCAATCAAAGGGGGTTGCGTGCACGGCGATTTCTTATAACGTCTATTCTGCTTGCCGCATGCTGCGTAGATCATCATTCCTTTCACAACCTGACTGACCAACCACCTAATACCTCTCACGTGATCCTTCCAGGCCAGGCCGGCGTCGAGATTCATTATGGGCCCGCGGCCTATAGTGATTCCCAGGCCCACTATACCTCATGGGCCAGTTCATGCGCCTGGGCTTCTTGGGCCCTTTTTAGCTTCTAGGCCCATTTTGATGGTGGTGAATCTTTAGCTTGCGCATTGGGTATCCATACTCAACACTAGATCCCCATGCCTAGGCCGACTTATGGTCAAGGCTTGGCATGTCCGTCCTGGCCCAACAGGCCGTCGTATCACCTGCCTCAAGATGCACTCGGTCTTGTCACGCTCTTGCGTCAGTTGATCTGGAGACTAGAACGGAGCCAGAAATATGGTTGACCCGTTTTGTTGACCAATACATTCGAATCCGGAGAGTAGTACGGAGACGAAAATGCTGGTTGACCAGATCCAACCGGAAGCCATTTGAGTCTCAAGCAAGATCCAGGAGTATGCAAAGGGAAGATCTCGAACTCGAGATAAGATCTCCTTACTGTAAGGATGTGCTTTGAGAAGTTGGGAAGCGACTTGCCTTGATTTTTCGAGCTGTGGCAACAAGATATACCTTGCATTCCCTAGAAGGGCTCTTCTCGTCATGCATTACTATTGGCGAGTTAGCCAATAGGGCTGGGAGCTCCCAGAAAGCTCAGTTGATGAAGTTAGGGGACCCCTTGGCTCCTAGGTCGAGTGAACGGGTCAACACCATGACCACGACCAAGGCTAGGATCCCAATTTTATTTACTCCTTTATCGGGGATATTCTTTGCTTCTTAGTGGAGGGTTAGGGCTGCTGAGGATGACTTGCGTCGGAATTCGATTATTCTCGTAAACGGAAGTCGTGGCCCTATGAAGACGCGGTAGTCGTCTGAGCCTTCTGGCCTTGACAAACGCGTTTGGTCGGTTGCGCTCGCTCCTGCCAAGAGGAGGTCGTGGCGCTGAGAAGATGTGGTTGCCGACTAAGCTTTGAGGCTATCGTTACTGGAATTTTGCAAGCCTAGGCCGTCGCCTGCATGTATCATCAATGCTCGATCCTTTTTGAGGACGTCGTAGCTTTCACACGTCTGGTCCTAATCCGCCGACCATCGTCGACTGATGGCGCTCTTTCCTTCTGGAGGAGGTCTCCGCACCCATGCTAAAAAGCCACCTAAGTTTTAAGTCCAACCTCAAGGGTTGTTTGGCATCATTGCCAAATTTTAAGTTCGACCTCTTTGACCGCTCGAACATAGTCGAGTTTTAAGTAAAACCTCCTGAGCCACTCGGATATAGTAGAGTTTTAAGTACAACCTCCTGGGCCGCTCAGACATAGTTGAGTTTTAGTCTGACCTCTTGAGCCACTCGGTGTGGGATCGAGTTTTAGTCTGACCTCTTGGGCCGCTCGGTATATGACCGAGTTTTAGTAGCAAGTAAAAGGAATCCTATCCACTTGACTTAGGGACAATTTAGGTCACGCATGATTTGTATGCAGTATTACATGATCATTTGTATGAACAGATAACACTATTCTATTAACAAAAACGTGACTCAACCAGGCAGTATGATGTATGCAAGACTTACTTAGATTCGACGTGAAATCATCACAGGTGTTTGGCGGTAGACGACATGCTATGGCCTCGGGTCCTACCCATCGCTCGGGGCATATGGTTTACACGTACCGCTTCGGAGGGTTGTTGGGGCGCTCTGGTAGGTGTCTTTGGCCTATGAGGGGTCATTGCCATGAGAGGTGATATCTTCGGCCAATGCTGGCCAGAATACTAGTATAGACCGTGTTAGTTTCGTTGTTGTGAGATGGAAAGACTTTTTTCATCGTTCCCACTAGCGATGCCAAATATTGCATTCTTGGATCCTGACTCTGATGAGGATGATGATCCGACAACAACATCAAATGATAAGCAAGCGAATAGGAAAAGGAGAAAGAGTACGAGGACTAAGAGAGACGATTTTTACATAGAAACCCTTCATGTAAATAAGAAGGAAAAATCACAGGACTTTAATCCAAGAACTATTTTCACTATGTTGTTCTTGAATACAGATGTTTACAAAACTCACTCAGGTGCGTCAGGTCGAGGGCCTTGTGTTTGGAAACTCAAAGAATTACTCTTACAACATAAGTCCTGAACTGCTCTCTTTAATTTTTCTCTCTTTACCAAAGGTAACAAGAGTTAATGCGGGGATTAATATCCGGATTTTTTATTTGGTGAACAGTTAAGGTATTTATAGTGGTTGAGTTTCCCGTGAGTTCCGTCCACATGGCGTTGGCGTGTGTCAGGAGCCCTGCCACCAACACTGCGAGTCCCTCTGGTCCAATCAAAGAGGGTTACGTGCACGGCCGTTTCCTATAATGTTTGTTCAGCCGGCCACGTGCTGCGCAAATCATAATTCCCTTTGCAACCTGATTGACCAACCACCTAATACCTCTCACGTGGTCCCTGCTGGCCAGGTGGAGTCTAATATTCATCATGGCCCCGTGGCCCATAGTGATTTCCAAGCCCACTGTACCTCATGGACCGATTCACGTGCCAGAGTATCTTGCGCCCTTTTTAGCTCCTGGGCTCATTTCGATGGTGACAGATCTTTAACTTGGGCCTTGGGTATCCATACCCAACAGGTAGAAAATAAACCTATAATAGATAAAATTTAAAAAAAAAATTAACATTATGATAAAAAAAGATATTATCGCACTTAATTTTTTCCATTGCTTAATTATCACACTTAATTAACAATAGCAACCTTTTAATTATTTTTTAGTATTTAATATATATATAAATAAAAAGGAGAATAGATAAAAAATAATATAAAAATATTATTTTTTCTCATAAAATTATTCTAGCATGCTGTTGTCATGACACCATGGATTTGGGAAAGCAGCATCTCTTATAAAAATAGAAAATTTTATTCTCTATACTTCAACTATTTATTTTTTAATTAATAATTATAATTTAATTATTATTAAAAAATAAAAAAAATAGTTAAAATTAATTATTTTAAAATAATAAGATCATAATTATTTATTTAAAAATAAATAATTAATATAAATAGAATAAATTTTTGAATCTATCTGAGAGATAAAATTCCCCTCAATCCATAATTCCATACTATTATGGTTGTAACCTTCTCAAGTTATCAATTTGAATTCGTATTGGATTAACAATATAATCTCGAGCACAAAAAAACTAAGTAATTGAAAAACATAGAAAATCAACACATACTCAATAGAATAAAAATTTTTATCAACCGTCTAAAATAACATATTAAAAATATAAACGGCCTGATTATAAATATGATCAGTGTAAATTAAAAAAAAACATATATTATTTAAAGATAATAAATAAATATAAAATAATTTTGTCAATTTAAATAAAATAAAATAAAATGAATCATGTTATTCATCATCTTCTTATTTAGAACAGAACAAGATGAAATTCAATATTTATGTGATTATAAATTTTAACACTTTCACATGTTAGGAACAAAAGATGTGATAGAAGTTCTCTTCAATATCATAGATAAAAATAGAAGATATTGATATTGAAAGATAATATTTTCTCAAATTAAAAGACTTACTTACTGAAAAGCAAAATATAAAAATTCAAAATATTTTAATTTATCAAAAATATTTGAAAAATATCTATCACAATTCTTAATCAAATATGTAATAACTGATAAATTTTAGCAAGAAACTAAATAATTAAAAATAGAAATCAAAGACTTAAAAAATCAAATCTAGGATCATAAGATTAAAAAATTATAATTTGATACAAAATTACTGCTTTTTGAACCAAAATATCAACAATCAAGTAATCAGTCAAATGAATTATCAATTTCTTAACCAATAGAATTAGTAGAAACTCAAGTGCTAATTTAATAATCTCAGAAAAAAAAATATCTTTAGATAATCACTAAAATAAATTTTTAAAAGTGATATTGTCAAATAAATTTAATTATCAATAATGGGTATCATATCAAAGTCATTTCTATGCTGGATAAAGGTGTTGATGGGTATTGTCATCG
Source organism: Nepenthes gracilis (assembly GCA_033239525.1). Classification (NCBI taxonomy): domain Eukaryota; kingdom Viridiplantae; phylum Streptophyta; class Magnoliopsida; order Caryophyllales; family Nepenthaceae; genus Nepenthes; species Nepenthes gracilis. Next base: position 12,590,444 of record BSYO01000016.1, on the reverse strand, counting down.
ATAGCCCAAGGGAAAGATTTTGCCCAATGATTTGGACCATAAGGTATGGAGGCCCGATCAACCCATGCAGTCCAAATCGATATATGCGTCAGAAAGCTTTATCTAAGCAGCTAGTTCTCTGGATGACGACGGAACCAATGATCCAGACGGATTTCCTTTCCTTATTTTGAAGTAATGGCCTCGGACACTACTTGGAATTGCCTACTGAACAAAACCCTATCTGCCTGGCTTCTTGGACTGTTAATAGGAGAAGTCAACCGTCTCCCAACTTTCATAAAAACCTCTTTTTTCCAACAAGAAAATGGGTTATCACCTAAAATAAATCAGAAGCAATTCAAAGACGTCCATAGCACACACACTCTCTCCAAAACTAAGACACTTTCATAAAAGTACAAACTCTCAAACAAGAAATATTTTTATGAACACTTGAACTTGCACCCTTTCTTTTTCCTCTCTTTAAAGAAGGATATTGATTTAAGTGTCGGTGGATATACTGAGAAGTGAATCCCACCAAATTCTGTAATTGTATTTTGTGTTGTATAATATTCAGATTAAAGGTATACAGAGATTGGACACGCTTTAGATCTAATGGTTAAACCTTGGTTCCCTAATCCATATTACAATCCGAATCCTCTGACGCATCATCGGCACCGTTAGTGGAAATCAACTAAAAGTCCGATAACTACACTCCTGTGAAAGACATGAACACACGAGTACAAGTCAATGTACCAATCAGAGACGCCACCTCATATGGCAATTGTCCTCTTAGGGGTAGTCAAGTAGACGATCATCCTGACCCCTGCATACGCAAACTTCTATTGAGAATAAACAACATCTCCAATGCCGTTCAGATTATATGCACCCTACTTGAAGAGCGGTCGAAGGAGGCTTTGTCTTCTGCCTCCTAGACAGCAACTCCAAGCGAAGGAAGAGAGGAAGGAAATGCCCGACAGATAACGGCTAACGGCGTGAAGACCTCGAGACTCAAGCTGCCTCGAGCAATAAAATTCTGACACGTTTAGAGGATCGTCTCAATTACAAGACCCAAGAGGACAGCCTTGAGAGGTAAAACCCATGTTATTCCCATGACAATAGAGAGCCCTCGCACCAGGTAGGAGCCTGACATAGTGCGCTCCATTCAAAAGTTATGGGCCACCCAGCCTCTCAAACTCAACAAAACCCTTTGAAATTGAGAATCTTTCTCAATGAGAAGAAGATGGCTGTGCTACCTCAAATGGGGGAAAAGGTTGAAAAAATATGACAGCATGTCTTTGGAGGAGACATCGGAAGATGAGTCACCGAATTGCGGAGATCTCCATTCACAATGGAGATCCGAACCCCTCCACTCCCTCATAAGTTTATTATGCCAGCCCTGAATCCGTACAATGGAAGCACTGATCCGATGGACCATTTAGACCATTTCTATACTTTCCTAAGCTTTCAAGGCTTAGATGTGACAGCGATGTGTCCGTACTTTCCCTTGACTTTTAAAGGGGACATCTGAGCATTATTCTATCGTTTTCAGTCGAACTTGATCAGGACACTTTAGGATTTGATTGACGATTTTCTGTCCCAATTTGCCTGCAACAGAAGGGAGGAGAAGCAACAATGGCATTTGGCTCGGGTCTAGTTAGGGCCAAATGAGAATTTGAAGAAATTCCTAGCCAGGTTTATGACCAAGGCCAGGAAGATACCTAAGTTCACCAATTAGGTGAAGTTGTGCATCTTCATATCGACATTAGAGCCTATGACTTCTTCAAGCATCTGACCTATAAGGACTTGCAGACCTTTCAAGAGGTCGAGGCTATTACTCGAGCTTATATAACGACAGAAGTGGCCAATAAAGCCAAAAGGCTAGACCAAGGGGACCCATTCTGCCAGAAGACGGTGTAAGGAAAGAAAAAGAACGGAAACCATATGGATCCCCAAGGACTAACAAAGTAACAAAAGTTCGAGCTGACACCACAAAGGGAGTTTAGGCTCTAAACTTGACTCATTTGAATGACTCTCACACCAACATCTTGATACAAATTTAAGATAAAAACTTATTCAAATGGCCAAAAGTATTGAAAAACCCAAATGGAAGTGACTAGTCAAAGTAATGTTATTACCATTGGTGCGGGGGACACAACACTAAAAGCTGCCAGACGCTACAAAAGAAAATTGAAGAGCGGATCCAGAAAGGCCATCTCATTCATTTTCTGGAAAGACCCAGATAGACTTTCAAAGGAGTAGATGGGGACGAGGCCAAGCAGCCAAGGAATCGAGTGACAGTTAGGGTCGTGAATATAATTACCACATGTACAGTCTGAGATAACGTTTTGGAGAGCTTAAGAATAACTGCCGGCCATAAGAAGCCAAGGGTAGGAGTTAGGGATAATATTATTAATTTTAGTAACGAAAATATAATACATGCAACATCCCCACGTTCGGATCACTTGGTTGTAATCGCACTCGTCTTTGATGGTAGTGTGGACTACCAATTAAAATGAGTATTTATTAATAATGGAAGCTAACAAACTTGCTGTATCTCGATGCGTATTTAAAATTAGAATTAAAAAGAAATCAATTGAAAACCAGCGAGGAACTCCTGTATAGATTGGACAAAAAACAATACCTGTTCAGGGGGTCGTCCAGCTTGATCAGCATGTCTTCAGCTCCAACCTCGGTAGTAGATTCCGAAGGTTTACAACCCTAGAGGCTTGGACCAAGAGGATGCAAAAGTTGGGTCCACTCTGATCGACGACATCTTCCTTCTTATTAACTGATCGATGGTGGCTTTGCCTTCAGAGAAGGATGCAGCTAGGCCTCCTTGGGCTTGGGCGCTTGGGCAACAGCTCTTTTATTTGAAGAGGCTTTGCCTTCCTCTTATACTTCCTTTTACAGAGTGACGAGACCCGATGAGCGTTCGACCCTCTAGTATAGGCTTCCATTTGGTCAAAGTAAGGGACTCGACTAACAACCATCGATTATTATTGTTATTATTAAAGGAGCCGGCCTTTTCCTTGAGAAGATTTGTCAATACTTTGGCCAACTCATTCTCATACTCCATTATCACATAATTAAAAAATGAAGAGACTCGACCCCATTCATTGGAGGGCTCCCATCCGAGAGAGCTATCAAGTAAAAGAATTGGTCCTTCAATCTCTTTGTTGAGTTAGAGTTTTTCTCACTCAACTCAAAATTAGGCCATGGGGAGACCGCAATCTAGTTTGCTCCATGATGGAAACGAAGAATAACTTTCATGTCCCTAGTGTCCAATACTATGCCATAAATGCGAGCAAAAACACACAAAGAAATGATATACCTTACGGTGTTTGGTCGTAATCTAGTGATCGGAACATGGAGGTCCACCATTATTTTATATAGTTTCGGCGCCAGAGGAAAAAGGAGACTGTCTTTCAGATGGGTCTTGTAGATAGTGATGTATCCTTTCGCTGGAGAAGGGCTTCACCACTGACACCAGGCAAGAGGTATATCAACGAGTTTAGAATCCTATACCAAGCTCAGAGATAGTCAACATCACCGGAGGTGAGAACCGATTGAATATCATTGACGGCAGGAGCTATTGAAAAGAAAGGTTTTTGGAGGCGAAGAAGGCGGCGAAAGAGATTTCGAAAGTGAAGAAGAAAATGAAGGGTTTAAAAGTATGGAAGGAAAATTTTGGAGCGTATTTATAGATGGGGTGCTTGAGTCGAAACGGTACCATTGAAATCAAAATTTAAAAAGACGCACCTTATCCTAATGATGATACGTGTCAACATTCCATAGGCTCTGCAACACGTCAAATCACTCGAGGTCAATAATGAATACTTGCGCGTTTTCAAGAGTGGTGTGGGACTTGAAGATGCTTGCATTTAATACTGTAGTGACGGCACAAATAAAGTCAATTGGTTTAATAGCCCTTGTTTGTTGAAGCCCTTCGGACTGAAAGATCTCGTCTGGCTAGCCAACGAAGCCCATCAAACTAAGAGCATGGGTTCGGACAATTCGTCGCCCTCGAACATCATACAAGAAGGCTAAATTTCAGGCCCCATAGTATAGGGGCTAATGATATGTATTGTTACCAATGACCTAGAAGGAAAATTTCACCCACTAATTTTGCCCAGTCGGCCCAAATCAATATATGCGTCCGAAGGCTTTATCTGAGCAGTTAGCTCTTTAAATGAGGATGGACCCATCGGCCAAGATGGTTTTCTATTTCTTATCTTGAAATAATGGTATCGGGCACTGGTTGGAAGTGCAAGTTAAACAAAACTTTATCCGCCTGAAGGTATCCTGAACAATTGATAAGAAAAGTCAACTGTCCCCTAATTTCTAAAAAAATTTCTTCTTTCCAACAGAAAAAGGGGTCGATACTTAAAACAAATCAAAGGTAATTCAAAAACGTTCAGAGCGCACACTCTCTCTAAAATTAAGACGCTTTGATAAAAGTGCAAATCCCCAAATAAAAAATATTTTTATACACTCTTGAACTTGCATCCTCTCTTTTTCCTCTCTTCAAAGAAAGATACTGATTTAACCATTAGAGGATATACCGAGGAGTGAGTTCTGCTAAATCATTTAACTATATTTTGTGTCGCATAGGATTCAGATTATAGTTGTACGAAGATTAGACCCGTTTCAAATTTAACGGTCGAATCTGGACTCCTTAATTTATATTACAATTTGAATTCTCAGACGCATCAAATGTAAATCAAAATTGTATTAAAAAAACTTTAATTCTAATAAGATATCAAAAAATTATTAAAAAATTACATATTAGAAGTGATTCAATATTAAATATTAATTATATGTAAACAAGTGGAGCTCAAATATGACTTTTTATATGTAAACTAATCAAATCAAATCAAATCAAGTTGAGCTATTTGTCAAATTAAATTCATAAATTAGTCAAACTTAAACGGTTAGATAAGTTTATTAACAAAGTTTTGAAATGACTCCACACTTTAATGCTTAAAATAAATCTACTATTAACTATTGGATGTATATGCCAGAAGCATATTGTAAAAGATTGTTTATTAGTCTATTTACATGCCCATAAAAATATTTTTTAATCAAATTATTTATGAGTCTAAATAAATATAATTTAGTTACACCTAGACTCTATATATCTGTCTATTAAACTATAAAATTATGCTCCAATATTGCCAATTTTTTTTGTAAACAAACTAGCTTAGTTGAGTATTTTTTGATCTCACATCCCCGAACGCAAAATCTAATTAACTCATTTGTTAAAAATTATAATTTACTTAACATAGACTTTTATTATCTTTAATACTAAAATTTTAATTATTTATTTTACCGACTTTCTAACCTAAACTAACATTCGAATACTAACCTATGAATTAAATGTTGGTAAACAGCCCAAGATGACATTGCCAAATCATTTAATCACAATATTCAAAAAGTTATATTGAAATGTGGTATTAAATATTAATAATTATTTGACCTCAAATTTATATATAATGAAAAAATATCTTAATCAAAACCAAAGTATCAAAGTAATTTTTAAAAATCCTAAAAATCAGTTTCAAGTATTGCCATTCTATTAATATCATCGTCCACAATTATAGTATAAAACAATGTAACTGAGATTGACAATTTAAACTATAATTTACTTTTAAATTGATAATAAAAAAATGCTCTGATACCCTAAAAAGCTAGTTCTCGAACAATCTTTCTTCAAAACAATTATTGTAATTTAGCTTGAATTCTCTAATCCAAAATGTTAATAAAATAAAGGTAAAAGTGAGTCAATTATTTAACAGCATATATATAACTTTCATGTATTGATATATGTTGAAATAATATGTTAGATAATGATATAATCTGAAATCTGAAAGTAGTAGATAATATCATCTTGCAACATAAATCATGTATAATTTAAAATTAATATTTAATTATACCGAACTATATAAATATATAATCAGGTTCAAATTGTATTTTCAATGTCAAGTATGTTAAATTATATAAATATACAAAATATTCTTAAAATATGCTAATGCACAAAAAGGACTAATGATTGGTGACAACTTTATCAATAAAAATAAATATCAAAATTCAGGTTATAATTAATTTTACATAACCAAAAATCATATACTATTATTCAACACTTGTAGATACCCCTCAACCTTATAGATGAAACCGAATATTATTTTTTTTTTATCTGTGAATGATAAATTTAACCATTAATTTATTAATAATATATTAGGAATGACTAAATATATTTTATTATTTTTTTATAATAAATCATATTTAGTGAAATTAAAAACTCTACTCAAATATAAATATTTTTTTAATTTTTCTCATATTAGAGAAAAATACTTTCTTTATGAAAATTTATGTATAGTTTTCATGAATAATTTTTGAAATACATAATATGCAGTAAAATTATGAGCATGCAAATACGTCAACTTGTATTTAGAAGCATATAAGAACAATATTATATGGTTTATGAAATGTAGGGCTATTGTTGCTGAAAATCAATATAATTAGTATAATTTTATTAATTTTTTCTATATAAAACACATATTAACAGTTATATAGCAATTCAATACATATAAATTTACATACTTGTAAATTTAAAATATGTAAGAATAACATTATAGAAAGGTAGCACTTACACATGATATACATAGTTTTAAGACAATAATTTTATTAATCATATGAAATTGCAGTAGAATCGTATACATATAATATATAAATATTTAACTATAAAAATAGTCTATGTATAAGTATTTTTAATAAAAAATATTGAAAGAAATCAAAAAATAACAAATAATAAAAAAAATTACTCACAATACCAATAGCATAAATATATAAAAAGACACACAAATGAATTCACATTTGAAGAGTTTGGGTGTAAGATATCTTTACAAATGAGAATGAAATACTATATGAATAGATCTTTTTAATTTGACTTTAATTAGCAAATAAAACTCAATTATTATAATACATTGAAGAACACAATAAACTCATTTTATTGCCAATAACCCACTATAGATACCTTTTAATTCTCATATTTTTTACAATAGCAACACATAATTTTTTTAATCATTGCTTGATTATCACACTTAATTACCAATAGCAACTTTTTAATTATTTTTTTAGTATTTGATATATAAAAATAAAAAGAGAATAAATAAAAAATAATATGTTATCTTTCTCATAAAATTATTTCATCATGCTACTATCATGACACAATGGATTAGGAGGAGTTTTATTTCTTATAGAGATGGAGAGATTCATTCTTTATATTTTTATCATTTATTTTTTAATAAATGATTATAATTTAACAATCATAAAAAATAAAAAATTAATTATTTTAAAATAATTAAATCATAATTATCTAATTAAAAGTAAACAATCAATATAAAAAAATAAAGATAATAAATTTATATCGGACTAATAATATACTCTCGAGCATAAAAAATATAACATTACTTAAGAAATATCAAAAGATATTATTATTATTATAAGATAAAAAAAAAGAAAGAAAAAAAAGGGGGCTTGTGATATTTCAGATCCCGATTGGATTATTTTAATATTAATTGTAATTTTTGGGTATTTTGGACGTGGTAAAAATAAATTAAAATATTATGAAATTTTTGGGAATGATCGGAGGTACGGAGTGGGGCCCGGTGTGTGCCTGTAATGTTGTCCGAAGGCCGAGTTGGGATTTTAAAATTTAAGTTATATATATATATATATATATATATATAATAAAAGTAATAATAATAATAATAATAAATATATATATATATATATATAAAGTAAAAGAAAAGGAAAATGGGAAAATGAAAAAGGAAAAGGAAAAAAAAAAGAAATGGGGAGAAGAATCGGGGAGAGAGAAATCGGGGGAGAAAAGGGGTTTAGGGTTTCAGGCGGCGGAGAAGGAAGAAGAGAGGAAGATCGGCGGCGGCGCAGGTGACCGGCGGCCATGGTGGCGCGCGGACGGTCGACGGGTGGAGCCGTCGTTGGCGGCGGTTTGTGGTGCGTCGGTGGCGGTGTTCGGTGAGAAGCCATCGAAGCCGTCGGTGGCTGTTGACGGCATTTGTAGCGGCGATCGGTGGTCGACGGCAGTTGCTGGTGGCCGTGGGTGGAGCGACGGTGGCTGTGGGAGAATCGGCGGTAGCGAAATCGTGGGTTGTGCGAGGAAGGCGACGGCGAAATCGTTCGAGGAGAGAGAGGACGGCGAAAAGTTGCAGCGAGGAGAGAAACGGCAGCGGCTTCGGCGTCGACGGTGGCTGGGTGAGGCGGAGGAGGCCGGCGACGGCCACGTGAGGAGGTGTGGTGGCCGAGCGGCGGCAGCGGAGCGGCCGGCGGCTGCTGGCAGAGGCGCGCACCGAGGAGAGAGGAAGAGGACGCGGTGGCAGGAGAGAGAAATCTTTTAGATTCGAGTCTTGGGACATCCTTTCTTGGATCTGCGAAGTATGATGTTAAAGCAAGTATCATCTAAATTTATTTCTTTTATCTGATTTAATTTCCATGCATTTTGGCTTCTTTGTGGAGATTTTACTAACGTGCGTGTATTTTTAAATACCTCAATTTATCAATTGTATACATGCATGTATGTTTTACTCCCGGTTGTGCGGTGGTTTTGTCTTGTTTTTATGATTTGGAGGGTTTTGACACCGGACGATATATATGTATGTTTGGTATCCAGTATATTGTGGAGCAATGAACCAGGGCGACTAACTAACCATGCATCTTTGCCCGGGGGTGGGATCATTTTACGTGATCCGAGCCTTTGGCTACTTCCAAGTAAGGAAGATGAGGTATTGGCTACTTCCCGTAAGGAAGATGAGGTATTACTCTTTTAGCCAAGTAAGGAAGATGAGGATTAATTTCTTATATGTAAGGAAGATGAAGTATCATGCCCATTGTGTATTTAATTGAAAAAATCGTAAGGAATTGACGGAAAACTAATGTATTGGACGTCCTAATATATAATAAAAGCTTGAGGTTGCACTTTGCTCGGGTGGTAAAAACATGGTAGTGCAAGTTAAAGTTCCCATCTATGGGAGGCAGAAGTCATGGATGGCGCGAAGTTTCGGGCGCAATTAAGTGGCGATATAAAGCGTGGTTCTTAGGACGAGGGTAACCCTTCCTGAGTTGGTATCATTGATCTTTGGTTCTCCGATTTCGTGCATCTTTGTATGTCGGCATGTATTTGGGTGTCTGATGATTTGAGATCGTGGTTTGGCCCGTGGATGGGCGATAGGAATGTCTCGTGCGTGCGACGTGATAAAACCCGCGTGTTTTGATTTATGTTTTAATTGAGCGGTTTTCTCTTGATTTCGGCATTATGAGTTTTAGATCGGACGACGAATGTGTCTCACGTGGATGTGGTGACGGTTGCGGCGTATATGTGACCTTCTCGGATCATATGATATGATATAAATCATGAGGTTTTAGGATCGTGGTTTATATGATTTTGTCCGGGAGGACGAGTTATTACAGACTGACGATTTAGTACGAGACATCTCCTCGATTTTCGAGGATTTCACGGACGCTGATGTTTTGTTTTTACGTGATTCTTTGCGATATCACCTGTCACGATTTATGCCGTCTTGTTTTTATACGATTAACGATCTTGTTGAGCCTCTGAGCTCGCGTTTTTATGTTTTATCCCTTCGGACTAGTGGCATGGATACGCTTGCGGGAGCTCGGACGTGATCGGGCTCGGATACTCCTTTGGCCAGTGGAGATATTACATTTGGTATATTTTCAGTCTCGAGGATATGTTATGATTATTATTTATGGGATGGTGCCTTGATCATTGTATGTAGAATATTGAAGTTATAGTATTATGTGGATACCTCCCATTGCGATTAAGGATAGGCGAGTCATGTATTATTTGTCGGGATTTATATCCGGTGAGATCTTGTGCGGGTTTTATTTATATTGGGTCCTGCATATGTTTGATTGTCACATTCGGGATGTGTTATTGTTGATGATGGAAATATTATTATTGATTTTATTTTTGACCTGCGTATGTTGTGGTCCCGGGTCGTGACTGGGCTAGAGTTCACGGGCGAAGGCGAAGGAGAAGGAGGAGGAAGAGGAGAAGAAAATCGGTGTTGGAAGAGTCGACGGCGGCCATTTGGGGTGGTAGCGGCGACACCGGTGGTCGCGGTGGTGAGTGGAGGCTGCGTCGTGCGGGAACAGCGCGAGCGATGCGAGGGGAGAGAGATCGACGATGGGTTGCGTGAGGAGAGAAGAGGAGGCAGCGCAGCGGCTTCGGCGTCGGCGCGGCTGGGTGAGACGGAGGAGGCCGGCGACGGCCACGTGAGGAGGCACGGTGGTCGAGTGGCGGCAGAGGATAGGCGGCAGCAGCAGCAACGGGAAAGCTAGATAATAATAATTTAAATATTTGTTCTGGTGTACCACCCTTGACCACCACACTAATTATAGGATTAGGTATTTTTTTAATTAAGCCAATGGATTTTGTTATCTGAGTGTATGGTTTTTCTAATCATATTTAAATAACATAATTTGAGTTGATATTTATAAAAAAAATTAATAAATAATTTATAATTAGGTTAGCTCATAAACACAGAGATTTTGGCGGGATTTTTGGTAAGATATTTTTTAAATGCGTGACAAGCATATTAGATTTAAGTCAATTCATGTACATTAAGATATTGTGCGCACATTATCCGTACCTGCCATGATGGGATGTGAAATTGGGCAAAATTATTGTCTTAATTAGGTTAACTCAACATAAAGATTTGACAGGTTTTAGGGAATATTCTTTTAGAATTATCGTTAATCATATTTAATTAAAAAAAATATTATTTATAATATTTAATTAAAAAAAATATTATTTATAATATTTAATTATATAATTAATTATATTTAAATTATTAACGGTAGGTATAAGTCTCATGTTCATTTTTATTCTATTAATTTTTTTCAAACATTTAAAATAGTAATTTTGACATAATTAAAATATATAATTAGATATATAAATATTATTATTATATTAGATTTAAGTCAATTTACGATATTATGCACACATTATTCGTACCCACCACGGTGAGATATCATTTTCAACCTTGCCAACTTAGAGCACTGGGGAGGAAATCAGACAAAATTACTGTTATAAATAGGATAATTCATAAACTCAATGCATCCGTTCCAAAACCAAACTTTTTTTTGAAATTTATTGAAATTTGACTAAAGTTTTCAAAATCAAATTCGATGTGAATGAATTAAAGTCAAAGTAGTGAAAGGTTATAATTTATAACAGATAAAGAATCTGATTGAACTAATCCTAGTCATTTTTCAAGATATATTGATTGACCTGCTGAAACACCCAAATAAACTCGTATAAAAAAAGCATTGAACAATGTTCAACAATCATAATATCAAGTTTAAGAAAAATCGAATAATATTGTAATCCCATGTATAAATGTAATTGTCATAATTGACTATACGAAGAACGAAAAGTATAAATCCCAAAATAAATTAAAAGTAAATTCAAATACAAAATCCTAATGCAATTATAACTAAATTGAGTCTTCAAGCAATTCTCTATTCAAATTCTATAAGTCTTCAAATTCTCTAATCTCCAAGGAATTAAAAACATTTATAAAACGTGAACCAAAATTACAACAAGTATATATATAAATAATAACAAATATAGGTCCATAAATAGAATGAATGAGTAAAAAATAACAAAATATGTACAACATTTAATATGTGCCAAAAGGACCAATGTATCGAATATCTAAACATATCTAATATCCCAACAAATGTTCAAATATAATTTTGTACGTAAAATTTATAATTTTTATATAAATACTAAATAATTTAAAGTATGAAATCATCTAAAAACCCATATATCATAAATCCAAAGGCTCAAAGTTCAAATTCTAAATCTAAAATCAAATAAATCTAAATATTGATCAAAACCTATGAATTTTAAAAATTAAATATCTTAAATATCAAGTCATATATAGGTAAATACGAAAAATATGCTAAAATGGAAAATTAAAGGCCAAAAAACTAACTTTAAGAAAGGATTATAAGTATTCTCAATAACTTTCTATCAAAACTCTACTATTTAGACTCGTAGGTGGGCCATCTACATATTATTTTCTTTAGACAGAATCAAATATGACTTTTCTTTGTCACCTGTGAGAATAGATATGACCCTCAAGTTTATTTAATATATATTAGGATATCTAAATATATTATTATGTTTAATTTCTTAGAATGTTTCACAAAAATATCAAACCAAATAAAAAAATAGAGTCCAATTTGAAATACATGTGGTGCGTCCTTGGATTTGAATTATTATACTGGTTAATAAGTTACTTAATCTTTCACAACGAGTTGAATTGGAGTCGGTCCAATTTTTGTTATTTTAAATCTAAATCTTGTGTAATACAAATAGAAAATATGAAGTCATAAGATTGGTGGGACTCACTCATCAGTATATCTTTTGACACTTCAAATTAGAAATCTTTTTTAAGAGATAAAAAAATACGAGGATATGAAAAGATTGAGTGTTTGGATATACTTGGCTATGAAGCGGCTTAGAGGTGCGCCCACTTGAAGGGCGGCTTAGAGGTGCACCCACTTGAAGGGCGGCTTAGAGGTGCGCCCACTTGAGGGGCGACTTAGATGTGCATTTGGTTGAGGAGCGGCTTAGATACGGAGGGCTAAGCTTTGAGATGCGGTTGGCCGAGGGACGTTTTGAGAGATGGAGGGCTCCCAGGGGAGAGTGATTGATGCAAAGAAGAGCATAATGCACTCGTAAGGGGGATTGCTAGCCAGAGGAGGGAAAGACTCTTGGGCGATGACAATGTAGGCGGAACTTCGGTAAGGTCTCCCTTAGACAAAGTGGTCCTTTGCGCCTTACTCTTTGAGTTGACTCCACCGGTCTTGCGGTGTGAGGATTCTGAGAGGGCATGAGGACTTCACAAACGCCGGCTGGAGCAGGAGCAGGAGAACAGAACATTTCGAGAGAGTGCGAGCTGGCGTGTCTTCTGAGTCTTCTCCTTGGTTCGTTTCTTATGGAGCTTTTCTTTTCTCCCTTCTTGTTTCTAAGTTGTGTGGGCTATTAACGAGGCCGTCAACGGTGGTGGCCGCCACGGGTTGGTGGAAGACTTGGTTTTGGCGGCTACGCTTGACGGGGAGTAGCTTGAGAGTGGGAGGAAAAAGGATTGCACTAGGAGTCTATGGCCTCGAGAGCGATGGAGAGCTCTTGGCTCTTTTATGTAATCGGGAGCAAGAGTCATTCCTTTCCTGGCCTCTCATCATTGTTGCTTTCTTAGGATTTCCTCCCTGTGTGCTCCAAGCTCTCCATTTCCTTCTACGAGGGGAAGGAGATATATAGGGTGAAAGATCCTTGGGTGCCAAGGCTCGCGGGTGCTTGACAAGGTAGTTAGGGATGTCGGCGAATATCTTTTCTTTCTTTGGGTAATTCTTTAATTATAGTTATGACAACTACCTTTTAGAAAAAATTCGTTGAGCTGTACCTGCCATCTTGGGCGGTGCGCAATCTGTTAGGTAGTTGCTACAGTCTATGTGCCAGTAGGGGGCACATGGGCTTGCTTGCTGGGCTTGCTAGATGGCTGTATGGGTCTACCTCTCAAGCTAGAGATTTTGGGTTGCATGTGTGGGTCTTCTCAGGGTTGAGCTATGCGAACCTTATGCTGGGCTTTAGAGAAACTTCTGACAGATTGTCAGTTAACTAGAATTTAGACTCGGGCCTGTCCATGGTATTGGACTCATCACTAGCCTCCCATGTCGGGAGATTTGAAGTTTCAACTCTTGACATGTAAGATGGGATGTTGTCGTATAGGTCCATACGTGTGTTCCTTCCCCATGTGGACGATTCTCCAAGCATCATTAATGTGCCGTAGATGGTGCTGACAAGCATGATCTTTTGCAATAGTGGCTCATTGACTTCCTCCCTCGGCTTATGGAGGGCCTCCTACACGTTACTTCATGAACCATTCCCCCATCAGTTGAGTGATATAAGAGATCGGAGTAGGCATGGAGCCTGTGCTTCCATTGGTTAGGATTAAAGTACATTGCGAGAGGTCCCACAATACGCTTGGAGTCTGTCCTGATGTCCATACTTTGATCGTTCTCGTGTTGTAACATGGGTGGTCTGAGTATAGGGTCACCGTTATATGTTTCTCCTAGCTAGCATCGCATAATCCTTGCTAAGGTGGCTTAGTGGAGGTGTGGCTCAGCCTTCAGAGGGGAGAGGATTGCTTCTCCTCCTTCCCGTTAGGGCGAGTGGCTATTCCATCTGTCACCCACATAGGACTTGATGACACCGGGGGAGAGGATTTTCTGAGCCACTAGGGTAGGGGCTATCATCGCTATGGCTAGTCTAGTGCAGACTCTCAAGCTGCGGGGCTTTGGCTTGTCTGGATGGGTGGTCTTTAGCGATCACCTCCAGGGAGAGAGTAGGTAAAAGATCCCCTACTTTTGTTAGGGAGGGTTTCAGCTTGCACTTCCTACTTTAGTAGCCTGAGGGAGGCAAAGTGCAGGAGCATGATCTTCTTGATCATTTGGAATGTGGTGCTCTGGCCACTGAGATTCTGTTCCACGGTCACGTGCCTACAGAGCACGGCTTTAGTAGTTAGATCGTTGTTCTATATATTTTTCTTTTCTTTTCTCTTGAGTTGTACGCCCGCCACTACGGGTTTTATACTTTGTAAGAGGAAATAAGGAATGGAATTATCGAGCTCTTTTGTCTTCCATGCTTAGCTTCAATATTCTTGCACATTGTGAATAGTTGAAGCACTTGCATGCTGCTTGGTGTTGCTTGATGTCTAACAAACTAAAAGTCTAGCCTACTTGCACCTCGGCCCTCTTGCGGTTCACCTTTCGACCGGTCAGCCCAAGCACTTGGCCGGGAGTCCATCCAAGTGAATCAGCCTTGAGCCTACCAGGGCCATGTGTTGACCATCTTGTGTTTTTAGAAAATGGCATGTCAAGTCACTATGATTGGCGCTACACCATTGATTAGCTGACCTAACTGCTAGAACTGCTGGCTGTTAGTGCTTTGTAGGGGGACATCGTGTTAATCATTATGACGAGGCAACGAGAAGACGAGCCGTAGCACCCTGGGGTGAGGGCACGTGTTGTGGCTCCTCGATATCTTCAAATGACGTTGCCGCGAGGCTAGAGCATTGGCTATCTAAGCACTGATCCCCAGCCATTGCCTCATTCTTTGGCTTTGGGGGCATCTCTATTTCATTTTGCCATCTTTTTTTTTCTCTGCATTCTGAATGGCTCATTGAGGCATTATAGATATTCTAACTTTGATTGCTTTGACGTGGGGAGCATCGTCTTCTACTTCCTCTAGGCCTTCGACCGAGGAGGGAAGTGATGACGAGCAAACGATGGAGGAAGTCAAAGGAGGTGACTCATCAGGAGCTACCACCGCTAAGCGAGGGCACCACCCAGGTGTCCCAATTCCTGAGCCCCAAGGGGCTTTACGGGCGCACTTAGGCCTTGAGTCTGTTGAATCTTCTCACTCTGTCTATTCACTTTACTGGGAGGTAATGCTTCATGGATTTTTGCAGCTATGCTTTTCGTTGTAGCTTTCGCTTGACCATCCTTTTGGTGTTTGACAACCACAAAGGGCTCCTCGTTCGATAGAGGAGGCTTTGCACTTGAGTGGGCCGAGATTACTATCTCACAGGTGTGCGCAAATCGAGTGCCTAAGGACACGGAGCGCCAGATCAATGCTGCCATTAGCGAAGTACTGTAGAATCTAGAGTAGGCTAACTATCTGAATCGAACTCTGCCCAAGTCCGAGGTGGGATCACAAGAACTCGTAGAGGCTAATGATCGGGCTTTGAACTAGATCGTGCCATCCAAGGATGAGCTTTGGGAGAGTTGGAGGTAGGTTAATGACTTGTGGGGCATGTGCGCTTAGCTAGAGGGAAAGTTGAGGACCAATCTTTGCCCTAACAAGGTGGCCCCGATACTAGAGGTTCTTATTGCTCGACAAGAATGGATTCCTAGTCAAAGAAGGTAGAGGGCTAGTGCCTCACACTTCGGGGGACCTCAACCATAGGATACTCATCTGGTTAGGCCTCCTTGATCATTGTTGCTAATATTTCTATTGTGTGCTGGACTCCTTTGTCTGATATTTTTCTGCTTGCCAGCTTAGTTCTTTTGTCATCGTTGCTAAGGCATTGTAGAGTCCAGTGTTGGCTGCTTTCCTTAACTGTAGGCCACCCGAGCCTTAGGCGAGGTTCAAGAGCTTGCCGAGGAGAAATCTTGGGCCCTAGACCGAATAGCATTGCTATGAGGACACACTTTGGGAATGGGCGGGGAGCGAGATGGAGAGTCGAGTGAGCATTGCTATTGTTGTTGTTACTGGGGGTCTACTTGTACATGCACCCTGAGTTGTGCTCGTTCCTACTGGGAGGAGGTCATGGCACTGAGGAATGTCGTTGCTGGCTAAACCTTGCGGCTATTGTTACCAGGCTTGGGGGTGCCTAGACCGTCACCTGCATCTACTTGTCAATGCTCGGTCCTGCTAAAGAACGTTGTAACTTTCATGCATCTGGTTTTAGTTTGTTATCCATTGTAAACTGATGGTACTCATTCCTTCTAGAGAGTTGTCGTATGCATGCTTGATGAAACCCCCTAAGGTTTTATATTCGACCATGCATGGGCCGCTCGGTGACGGGATTGAGATTCAAATCTAATCGTATATAGGCCACTTGGTATAGGACTGAGGTTTAGATTCGACTGTCTTTGAGCTGCTCGGTTGTGGGAATCAAAGTTAAATTCTACCATCTTTGGGCCGCTCAATAAGGGGATTGAGGTTTTAAAAGGTGAATGAGAATTTTACCCAATTTAGGGACAGTTTAGGTCACTTAATGGAATGAGATGATATGCAGGCATTTCATGAGCAGATAAATAACTATTGTATCAATGAAAGCATGATTCAAACAAGGCATATGATGCATGCAAGTCTTACTTGGATTCAGTGTGGAATCATCATAGGTTCTCTAGTGGATGGCATACTATGCCATTGGGACCAATTTTTCGTCCTGGGTGCGTGGCTGGTGCGCACCGCTTTGGAGGGTCGTAAAGCAGCACCTTGTAGCCGCACTGGGTGGCGTACTGGCCATTGGCTTGGGTTTTGTTGTAGGCCGGTATGGCCTTGAGCAACCCGAATTGGCATGGTGCTTGGCCGAACGATACCTACTGTGATGCGACGGGCAATGTTCCGAGCATGACGAACCCTCACTGTGAGAACAGTGATAGCTTTTGCGAGACTTGCTGCTATGCAACAGATCGATGAGAGGTGTTACCACTTTAGGATTTTGCTTTGTATCTTATGGCTAGGTTGGCCCTTCACCTGTTGCTGGGCCCTAGAACTTGAGGATGCGAGGGCCCCATGTTTGCCAAGCTATCGGATCCTCTGAGGGTGTCGATCCCCTTTAATTGCCTGGAAGTTGAAGGGCAAAGCTCCCAAAGTTGCACCTTCGGACAAGTGAAGACAGTTTGGGGATCAACAGGATCAGGGCATCCAGTTGGGCAGCGAGTGCTTGCACACTCCGAGCCGGTTGTCCATCTGCTTGGCTACCCAGAGGGGGTTGTCGACGACGTCTTCAATTGGTGAGTTGGCTCATACCCAGGATGCTGGTCTTTTTTGATTATTTGAAAGTTGGAGAGCAGATCCCTAGCATTGCGCCTTCAGACAGGCTCAAAGGGTCTGAAAGAGGGTGCTCGAGTGAGCACTCAGGTCTATGTGCTTTTGGGTTGGCTGCTTGTGGACATGGCCACCCGACGAGGGGTCATCGCCATGGTTGGTGCGACAGTTAGTGGGTTGAGCATGTAGGGCCCCCTATAGTGATGTCAGCTTTTATGTGATTTGCCGCTACCCATAGAATCGATGAGAAGTGTTACTGTAGGATTGGCCTTGCCAATCCCCCGAGAAAATCCTCTCGCTCCACCGAGGCCTCTCGCAAGTAGAGTGCTGGACATTCTAGGAGCCCTTCCCATCTTATGCTTCTCATCCCAACAAGGGGATGGTATGGAGCCTACCACTGCCGCAAGAGTCTTCCTCGTGGTTGGAAGGTCACCGGTCGCCTTGGGGATAGCAAAGGGGTCACCGCTCTTGGCTTCCGCCTTACACTCTGAGACCGCATTGAACGCTCTTCCGAGAGTGGGCCCTCCGCTTGAATCCTCTCGAATACCGAGATTGTTAGGCTGTTGAGCTCTTATCTGGTGGGCTATCTTCTCCTCTGGCTAGCCCTTTCCAAATGCAAACATCCACGGGAGGGAGTAAAGCGCTCCCAACAGCCGTTTGTCTGAGTGAATAGGGCTCCGGACGATGCTGGCTTGGTGCCCTGCTGGGTAGTGAGCACATGCTCACTCAGGGCAGGTTGTGTGTTGCCATGGCTACCCGGAGGTCGTCGCCACGAGAAGCAATGTCTCTGGCTGACGTGCTGGTTGGAGCACGAGCCTTGATAGTATTTGTTTTGTTGTGCGATGGAAAGACTTTTAAGTTGTTCCCACAAACGACGCTAATGATACGTTTATAGATCTAAATTATTGTACGGGTTAGAGAGCTATTTGATCTTTCACAATGGGTCAAATTGGAGTTGATTTGATCCCCATCACTTCAAATTTAGATCTTACGTAAACATAACTAAAAAATAAAATGTCAGAGGATTGGCTTGACTTACTTTACGGTATATCCTCTGATATTTAAGTTAAAAATCTTTTTCAATGGATAGAAAGATGCAAGGATATGAGATAAATATGTGGATATAAGTAGTGGGAGATTGAGTGTTTGGGTACACTTGGTTTTGGAGCGGCTTAGAGGTGCGTCTGATTAAGGGGCGGCTTAGAGATGCGTCCAATTGAGGGGTGACTTAGTTATGTGCCCACCTGAGGGGTAGCTTAGAAGTGTGCTAGGTTGAGGGGTAGTTTAGAGATGTGCTCGCTTGAGAAGTGGTTTTGAGGTGCGCCTGACTAAGGAGTAATTTAGAGATGCGCTCGACTAATAGGCGGTTTAGAGGTGAGTCCAACCGAGGACAGCTTAAAGGTGTGTTTGGTTGAGTGGCAGTTTTGAAGCGCACCCAATTGAGGGTAATTTACAGTTATACTCTCTTGATAAGCGGCTTAGATGTGGATGGCTGAGCTTTGAGATGTAGTCAGCCAAGGGACGTTTTGAGAAATGGAGGGCTCCCGGGGAGAGTGATTGCTGCAAGGAAGAGCATAGTGCACCCGTAACGGGGGTAGCTGACCAGAGGTGGGAACGACTTCTAGGAGATGACAGTGAAGGCAGAAGCTCCGTAAAGTCTCCCTTAGGCAAAGTGGCCCTTTGCGCCCTACTCTTCTAGTTGACTCCACCAGTCTTACGGTGTGAGGATTCAGAGTGGGCGTAAGGCCTTTACAGACGCCAACTAGAGTAGGAGTAGGAAAATAGAACATCTCGAGAGAGTGGGAGCTGGCGTGACTTTTGAGTCTTCTCCTTGGTTTGTTCCTCGCGGAACTTTTCTCTTATCCCTTCTGGTTTCTGAGCTGTGCAAGCCATTGACGAGGTTGTCCATAGCAGTGGCCACTGAGGGCTGGTGGAAGATTTGGTTCCAGTGGGTGTGCTCAACATTGAGTGGCTTGAGAGAGGAGGAAGAAGGATCGCACTTGGAGTCTGTGACCTTGAGAATGATGGAGAGCTCTTGGCTTTTTTATTTAATTGGGGGCAAGGTCGTTTCTCCATTGACCTCTCATCTCTATTGCATTTTTAGAGTTTCTTCTATGTGTGCTTCGGGCTCTTCCTTTCTTTCTGCGAGGGGAAGGAGATATATAAGGTCAAAGCTGCTTGGGTGCCGAGGCTCGCAAGTGCTTGAGAAGAAAACTAGGGATGTCAATGAATATCCCTTCCTTCTTTGCGCGATTCTTTGACTGCAATTATGGCAGTTGCCTTTTGGGAAAGATTCGCTAAGCTGCGCCTGCCATCCTAGGTAGCGTGCAATCTCTGAGAGGAGATTTGATGGGTTGGCGTTGACAGGCCAGGCTGTCGGGTAGTCACTGCAGTCCATGCATAGGTAGGGGCAGGTGGGCTTTCCTGTTAGACGGGTGTATTGGTCTGCCTATTGAGTTGGATATTTTAGGCTATATGCTTGGGCCTTCTTGGGGATGAGCTGTGTGGACCTTATGCTGGGCTTTGGAGAAGCTTCTAACAGGCTGTCGATCTGTTTGAATTTGGACTTTGGGTTGACTCATGGTACTGAACCTATCAACATGTATGGACCATTACATGCAAGGCTCAAATTTACAAATTTGTATTTTTTTTTACACATACTTTCATATATAAATATATTATCTTAAAATATTTTTTTATCTAGTGAAAAATGAAAAATCTTCCAAATTTTTAGGCAAAACTAAACAAAATTTTAAAAGTTTTGGCAAAAATTTTGCATGCAACAATATTTGAAATAGCAAGACTAAAATGTCACATATATGTATATCCAAATAATAAATATAAACAAAATTAAAAGATTCTAGAATAGACTAAAGATTGAATTTAAAAATATATACATTAACTTTTTGATCTAAAAGATTTATCTCTCAATAGCTCCAAAATCTCATTCTTTTTATTTCTCTCTCCTCTTCTGCTTACTCTCTCCTCTTTTTCCGGTCTCTCTCTTTTTTATCCCTAAAATGGCAAATAGTGTGTGCAGGTGTACTTTTATAATCCAACTGTCATACGATCGGCAAAAAGATGTGTATTAGGTGCCATTGCGAAATCTCATTCATGTATGAGCACTACATCAGATGCGATTCTAAAGATTAACATTCTGTTTAAACTATTGTATAGGCACACGTTAAGCATAACCCATTCTATAAAAAATATGAATGAACATAAGTTACGCATCATTCATCTGCTAACCCTAATTTCCAAAAACAAATCTCTCATCAATTATCATTATATAATTGTTTCTAAATTTACTCAAATTATATTGATGATATTATAAATCTTATATAAAATATAGGACATAACACAAAGATTTCACAGGCTTCAGATAATATATTTTTAGAATATTTGATAAGCATATTAGATTGAAAAATACTATTAATGTACCTAATTATATACCTAGTTGTATTTAAATTGTCCAAAATAGATGTGAGTCTCATTCTATTTTATTTTTTATTTTATCCACTTTGTATCTCTCAATACCAAAAATAATAATTTCGATATAATTGAAGTGTATAAATAATATTACTCTGCTAGATTTAAGTCAATTTATGTACTCAAAATATTATGCGCTCGTTGTTGGTAGTACTATGGTGTGATATGTATTTTCATACATACCGACTTACTGCCGAGGAGGAAATCGGGTCAAATTATTGTCATATGCAAATTGATTCATAGATACAAAGATTTTTTAGGTTTTAGGTAAGATTTTTTTAGAACGGTTGACAAACATGTTAGATTTTAGTCAATCTGTGTTCTCAATGTATTATGTACACATTATTTGTACCTAATATGATGTGACACATATTTTTATCCATACTAATTTAACACTGTCAAGGAAATTGGACAAAATTATTGTTATCTATCCTAATAATATTAAATTTATTTTGAAATTCAATTAGTATTTTATACTAATATAATTAATTCATACCAATTTTAAGTCGATAGAAAATTTTGGGGAAAAAAAGAAGAATAATAAAACCTCGGGTGTATTTGGACCAAAGTAATAATATATATGATATTGAATGATTTATAGTTACTTTTGGATTGTTTAATTTGTTTAATAATATTGCTTATAACATTAAAAGAAATATTTACATTAAAAATATCAAAAATGAATATTTTTATTCTCCAAACCTTTGATTTTTCTTTCTTTTTTTCCATGTTTTTAATATTGGGATCAAATTGGGTATGAGAAGGCTAATATATATTAAAATTGATACATTTTTTTGTATTTGGATTGATATCTAATTGCGTTGAGTTGAACATTTAAACCTTCCAATCTAAATCATATACACTATAATAATAGATAAGAGGTAAGAGAATATGATATTCGTTTTCTAATATATCATATGACACTCAAATCAAAAATTTTTTTAAAGAAATAAAATATGTAAATGAAATGCAAATGAGTTTGATAGTGAGAGATTGATCAAATTTGGAGGATTGGATTCCGTAATCTTCCAAGGATAGAAGTATTTTTAGGTAAGAGTTTTTTTTTCTCTAGTGAATGGAGTTTATATATTTATAATTTCGATACCAATTAGCGTATCTTTTCAAAATTGGTATGACCGCTTAATCGAATTATTCATTAGTTGAGATCCAACGGTTACTTAAATTTTATAATCACTAATTATTTAATATTTCTTATTTATTGGCTATTATTTTTTATTTAATATTGACAATTACAGTCTATATAACTATTTGTTAAGATTTATATCAAATTTATTCTTCTATCAAGCTATTAATCGACTCGAGCTTTTATTCTTATAGCAATTCGATCAATCAGTCAATCACTTATTTGGTCAGATTTTCAATTTATTTTTGCTACAAGCCGGACAACTCAATTGTTTATAACTTTTTTACAAATTTATAGTGTATAAAACACATATTTAATTGAGTTGAATAAATCTTATTTAGTTCATGCACAATAAAAATAATTATAAGGTTATGTAATTATTTATTTTAAAAAATATTTTAAAAATATGTTTTTCATATCGAATATCAAAGCAAGCATTGCGTCAGCCCCAAGTACCATGTGCGCGCACGACCAGTTAGCAAAAGTGGGCATCGTAATTATCTATTTTTCTATAACCTAATGGACACGCGGACCAATCAGCTCAAAGCAACTGATCGTATCTCGTCACCCTCTCTCGACCACGAATTCTGATACCCGCGCCGTGCCTCCACCGTCCTCCGCGCTGATCAGGCTCCACGTGTCGCATCCTGCGTGACTCCCGACATTTTGTTTTCGCCACTAGTATTTGATAACTGCATCACAGTATTATTTTCAATAAAATATAGAAAAAGTTTATCATAGAGTTTTCTGAGGTTGTGTGTGGAAGCTCCGAAAGATCCTTTTGCTGGTCATTTGATCCAAATTAGGGTTCGAACTTTGTTGTTTTCAGTTGCTTGGTGACTCGGTTCCCGGCGAACTTGGAGATTTTCCGTCGACTCTCCGGTAATACTGTCAGTTTGTGTGTTTTTTTTTGTTTTTTGTTTTTTAAATTTCCGGGTGATGTCGCGGTGCTTGGACAGCGAAGTGCGCGGTATGGGGTGAGGAAAAAGGAGGATTTTTTATTTATTTGACATTTTTGATTTGAATCTGAAGGCTGAAATTCAGCTGAGGCTGATAAGCTGAAAATTTCAGAACAGTTGTTTTTTTGCTATTTGTATTTCAGTTTCAGATGGTTTTCATCGTCGTGTGTTAATGGCTTCACGTGAAGTCGATCATCAGATTTCGCTTATCTGTTATCTTTTAAAAAAAAAAATCTGAGAAGCGTTTATTTTGAATTTTCATTCTAAGATAATTTTCTTAATCTGTTTATATTCGATAATTAGTTGATATTGGTTGGGTGTTATTTTATTACTACTTCAGTTTAAGTTGATTCACATAGCCAGATGTTCGTTCTATGTTTGATGCGAATTTGATAATCATACTTAATTTGATTGCTGTAGTATTAAATTTTAAGAAGCGGTTCCCCCCCCCCCCCTCTGGCTCGGCTTGTTTGTATTTCTGTTTAAGAGGATTTTTGTAGTCAAATGTTATCTCTTTTCTGTGAACTTGATGATCATACTTCATTTAGTTACTCTCTTTTAATTTAAGAAGCGGGCCTATTCATGTTTTCTATTTTCTTGAAAACTTGAAAGAAAAGCTCTCATTGCAGAATTTTATCCAATATAAGCTGGTCTGCACCTTAACGAGTTTTATCTGGTTATTGAGACGGAGAAAAAAATCCCAATTTGGTTATTAAGAGCTGGTGAAGAGGAAAGAAGCGATCTGTCTACTTGGTCCTTTTCATATTCCTCGTCGTTTTCCTGATGTTTGTGCCAGTTATAGTTGCTTCAATTCTGGTTGTTCGTAACAAATAATAAGGAAATGAAAGATGGAAGATAAATCATGAATCAACTGAACACTTCCAGGTTTCCGTAGGATTTATTTTGTTCATTGTCTTCTGCCCGGAATTTGGACTGTATTGTTAATTGATGAGCAAAAATTGCCTACTGTTGTGTCTTTCAGGGTTAAAAGTGTTCGTTCCTAATCTGCAGAAGTATAGCGGTCACATATGATATAGTCTGGACGACCTATGTTCTGTGCTGGGTAGTTTATTTTCTCAGGAATGTCAGACTTATGCATGTATGAGGTATGAATCTGATTCCTTTTGTTCTTTTTCCCCTAATTCTGAAGTTTTCATATGTATCAAACCCTTGCATTTGTTTATATGATGCTTAGATAAATATTTTTGGCTGTCAAATTTGGAAGGAACAACTCATAATTTTTCCATGGATTTTCAAATATTATTCTCTCTCGAATTTGTAGGCATGGGTGAGCAAGGGTATGATATAAGGTGTTGGTGACAGCTTTCTAGCTTTATTAACCACATGCTGCGAGGAAAAAATTTTTCTTGCTATGCAAAGGCATACTTTATATTGAATTGGTTTGTAGGACAGCATTCAGGTGATGCGGCACACACATCTTATATTCTTTCATCTGATTTGAGAAAAAAGCAAGAAACACAGAAAATTTTAGATGATGATGACAATGAGGGCTATGGACACCAGGACAGGCCATTTATTTTCTGCTTTAGGTTTTGCAAGAGCTTCCACAATCGCCATATGTTAAGTCATTTGGTACCAAAAGAGACATTTATGCGTGTCATTAGTTTAAGTGCTCAAATTGGGATGGAGCTGAGCTGTTAGTCTCTATCTCATGTAAAGATGTCCTAGTGAGATACGCGAATCTGCTAGGATGATACGACTTTCAAAGGAAGAGAAGAGCAAGGGCCTAGGTGTTTCCAAGGAAAGCCTTTTAGGCTTGAGCCAATTTGAGGGCAATTAGTAAAAGATAATAGTTGTTGACTAGATGAGTTTTAGACCATGGTTCATCTATAAGTCATTGAAAATTTACTGCCATGCATGGCATAAATGTGGAGAAACATTTGGTTGCACTGCTGCACATGCCAGGAAGGATCACAAGATTAAATTAGTGGAGTTGACCAGGCTTTGGTCGTTATCCAACTATGTAGATAATTTGCATAGAAGAAGAAGGGTAGCTTGATAAGGGTAGTTGTTGGTGGTTTGCATAGAAGAAGGGTAGCTTGAGATAATTTGCATGGTTCACTGTCACATTTTCTTTGAAAACTTTTGGTGGAAATAATTGAGGGTTTGGCATTGATAGGTCCACCTAGAAAACGGTAAGATTCAGATTGAAGTGGCAAAAGGCAAAGCACCAGGAGTGGATTTCCAAGAAGTTGCCTTGTTAGAGAGTCAATGTTGTCGGTCTCGACAAAATGCCAAATTGGCCCGGGCCATTGACCAAAGTCAAAGAGGCCAATGCCATGGCACGCGACATCAACATGGGCCATAAACACTTCATTTGAGGTGTTACACACATGATAGGCTTTTGAAAGAAGCCTATGATCCTCTAAGCAACGGTTTACATCTCGAAATCAAGGTCACATGGCACAACATTAAGGCCTGATTAAGCGAAATTGTCACTAAGACTCTCAAAGGCTACCAAGATTGACAAAGATGGAAGATAACGGACACACTCGTTAAAAAGCAGTTATGGAGACTAAATAAATACACAATCAGATAAGTCAATTATGGAAAATACCTAAGGTTGAATAGTTATCTAGTAGCCATTTTACACAATTATTGGCCTAAGAGAGCTTTGCTTCTATAAATATAAGCCTACTTACAAAGAACGAGGCATTTTCTACATCTTTTGCTTCCCTAAGCATGGACTCTTGTTTGAAACACTTTCAAAATACTTGATCAAATACAAATCCTACAACACTTAGCCTGCATATCAAGGTTATAAACTTCCTCTAAAACCCAATTTTCAATTTGTATTTCTCACTTTCTAATTTGTCTAGTACGATACTTGCTTGAGTATCAGAAGGTAAATCAAGAGTTATTCCCATACAAGATTCGGATTAGAACATTCAAGAGCCCTCAAAATCTCTCAGGTTGAATTTTGATTCATGTTACACATCAAACATCATTTTTAATTTCATCATGTTGTAATCCACAGAAAATGGCTTCATTAGTTTCACTCCTTTTTGAACTAGAGGGTACAATGTGTGGAGTCCTTATCAATGTCCACTTTAAATGGTTATGGCATTTCTTTGAAAGATTATTTCTTTTGTGATCTCTTTTTTTCTATTTTGTATCTTGTTGCCTACCAGTGTTCAACTCTAGCTGCAGACTTGGTGTATTTTCTACTTTTGTTTGTTGATGGATGTCGGAATGCACTTGAAGGGTACATTTGGAATTTGCATGTGGTGTCTTCTTTCTATGTTCATGCATCCCTTATCATGTCATTTGTCATGAATATGGTTTTGGTCTATATATCACTTTACATTAGTGACAAGAGTGAGGTATTTTTAGCGTGTTCTTTCTGCTTTGAGATGTTTGCGAGGCTTGTGTCTGGTTAATACTTTATTCCGATCAAATTGTTTATTTGTAGCTTTTTTGGCCTATCACAGTGCTTGACATTATTTGAGTGGGAAATAAATTGCTACTTTCTGTTGCTCTCTTATGTAGCTGTATATACTAACTGCTTTAGATCAAATATTAGTTAAAGCATCCAGGGCGTGTTGCTGTTGACAGACAGCCTTTGTTATTGAATTGGAGCCCGCTCACATATTGGATGCTATTTTTGCTGTTTCCATGGGGTATTGTCATGCTAAGTCATTCTATTTTTTTGGCAGAAAGTTCTTAAATTTCCAGCTGGTTCTTTTTACACATATTGAATAACCTGGCTGCATTATTGATTGACCATGGTTAAGAATACTTAACAACCTTGCTTGCAATATAAATTGTACAAAGTTATTACTCATATTGTATCATATATGGTCTTATTAAGGTTCACATAGGTGAGAACTCCAAAATTGATGAAGTGGCAATTTGAAGGATGCACTTCTAATGATTATTTTGTCTTTGTAGTCTGTGTCGCATTGATTTAGTTGTATATTAGTTTTCAGCATGTGATGGATGTTAGAAGTAAAATCTGATCGATTTTATAGGACAGACTATGTTTGGCAAAAGTGAAATATTTGTGTTTATAAGTGGCTTTGTTCTCACTTCTCAGGGATATTCACATTTCTTTGGTTATTCCTATTTCTCATGAATTCTGTTTGCTTTGATTGTCAGTTGTCATCCTTATACTAGCTTACTTGGGATTTTGTAACTTCATAAGCATATGCTTCAATTTGTTTAATCTCCTTTGACAAGCATATCATATAGTTTGATATGATCTAGATTTGGTAGCATTCATACAATGGGGTTATGATGTTAACAAGGTTCTTCAGTGGTATGATACTGGTTCACTTCAGTTATCCAATCCTGTTATCTTAAATGACCTTCTACTATCTTGATAATGCTTTAGCAGTTGGTGGTGTTATTATAATATAATACTTTATTGAAATAGAAACTTTGCCATTTTGCCATTTTTTATATGCCACCCGAGTCAGTGACTAGGTGCTCCTATGCTATTGTCGTCTTGTGATAGTGTCACATTCGAGTTTTTCCATCTTATATGTAGTGCTTTTTTGGCTGATACAAGCTGTTTTGATGTTCTTTCAAATTTCTTAACTAGTTTGGTGCTGCTACCTGATCTCATCAGCATGATGTCTCTTTTATCTGGGGGCCACTCTGACGGGGGATAGTCAATGGTTTAATTTATTTGCTTTCCACATTTATATGATAACCTTTATTGTTCTTGTACTTGAGATTGATGATGACACCATGTGTAATAACAGTTGGAAAATTCTGAGGTCTTGGTGCAAGAATGGGTGTAGTGTTAGTTTCCTTGTACTTTGACCAAGATGATTTTCAGCTAAAACCTGCGTGGCTTCCGAAAATGAAAGTTTTAATTTATTCACTCCATGTAATAAGGACTGTATGCTCAATTTGGCTGCTTTATTTTGAGTCGCTGCTAGACCTGAGCTGTACTCTTCCTCCTTGTAACTTCATTTTTTTGTTTGCTTAACATTTTGTTGTTCTATAGTGCTATGGCATTTATAATTTCTTTTTTCAGGATATTATGCACTTAGGACAATGTGCATGGGAACCAAGAGGTTTCGTTTGCCCCCCCTAAGCTTGTAGCTGTTACCAGCCATGTTACTAGCCCGGCCTTTAAATCAGCCTCATCATTATTCTGAAGCTTGCCACCACTCTCTTGCATAGTTTACAGCTCAAGAGATGTGTAGTATATTAGTAGTATTCTCATCTCCTTTGTTGTCATTTAACTTGCATAGATCAACAGGTCTAGCAACATTCATGTCTCTTACTCTCTTTGTCATTTGATCCTGAGGGGGGGTTTCTTTTACAAACTTTGGGCATCACTAAGCAATTAAGCATCCAACCATTAATCCTATAACCGGAGCAAGGCTATGGATATTGATTGAAGGGATATTTGCAACTTTGAAATTGAGAAGACCTAGTGAGATATCTTGTCAACTTTTGAAATAGTGATATTGCAACTAAAAATTTGTTGCATTCACAAAAATCATGGAAATGAGACAGAACAATGAAATCCTTTTCATTTTTTAGAATTGGAAGCTTTTAATATTTTTTAAGGAAAACATTGTAGATAAACACAAATAGTAAGTTCTAGTCCTTTTTCATGTAAGTATATCATATGAGAAGGAAAACATTACAACACAATGAAGAAAAAATATTAGAATTACTAAAAAAGAAAATCACTATCTATGTAGAAAATAGTGACAAATTGCCCTTGTAATATAATAAGGTGAATATGTGGTCGTATAATTGAAACATAACCTACAGTGTAAGTACAAGTTATTGATTATTTGATAAGTTAAATATAATAATCATACTTAAAATCACCTTGAATTTTTTTGTGGTTCTTGTGATTGCAAAATGTTTAGGTAGATTTAGTAGATTTAAATTTAATAATCATGCTTAAAATTACCTTGAATTTATTGGGGATTCTTTATGTTAGCAAAATGTTTAGACAGATTTAGCATAATGGTTAGTATTATTTAGTTAAATATGGTGATATTGATATTGGAAATTTGGGAAAAAGTTGCAAGAATATTCAGCATTATTTAGTGAAATATTTTATAAGCAAATTGTTGCAATATTTAGCAAATTATATTGAAACATATTCGGGCACTTCATATGATAAATATCGTTTCAGAGTTCTAAAAATATATATGAACTATTCATAATATTAAAAAATGTGAAACAATTTTTTAAAATTTTAATCCTAATTTGACCTTTATATCATCTGTTATAATGACGAGGAATATTTTGGTCTTATGACTGGTCTCAACAACATCTCTTGTGCATAATGCTGTTGATTTATTATGCAAAAATGGCATTAGATCCTAAACCACTTGTTTGCTTGTACTCTGATTGTTTACATCTTCAAATCTTATCAAACTTGCTCCAATTGAGTTTTGATAATTTAAAGTTATCTGCTAATACTCCCCTTGCCCCCTTCCCGTAAGAAAAAAGATGGATGGTGTCATGGTGTGTTTTCCATTTGAAGTGGACGTGCTCTTCCGTTGCTGGCAAGCCATCGTGTCAATTTCCATAGGTTGAGAATATCAAAATTACAATCCCACACCTTCCCACCATGCCATACAACGGACGTGTTTAATTGTTATTTACCTGGAGCTTTAAAGTGTTGTGTATATGCTGCCTTGTGCCTTAGATGATGAGTCTACTCCGGCACAGTAACTTCATGGGAGACCACAAGCTTTTAAAGGGGTGTATGAAGTAAAAAATGTGGAAACCTTATCTACGCAATATCCCCAATAGTTGTTTTGTTGGTTTTTCTCACCTTTCTGTGTGCATGTGCTATATCTATTGGTTGGGAGGTTAAAGCAGTTACTGCAGCATAATAGATCTCTTTTTGTATCTATCAGTTGTACATATATATTAGAACTTCATGGATACAAATGATATGAATTGATAATTCTTGCAGTTGTCTTCCATCCTCTTGTCAATTGCTCTTTGGGCGTGATCTGGTGTCCTAAGTTTAGCTTGCTAACTACCTATTTTTGGAGAACAGTTGCTTGTCAATATGGATTAGAAATTTTATCAAGAAACGACAACCAAACAAGAGGCATGAGTCAACATAGCTCTTACCACCCCTGCCCACCCGAACAACAGAAGAGAGAGAAATTAGAAAGTTGGGTTTTTTAAGAAGTCATATTTGGGTAGCAACTATATCAAGACATTCATACATCTCTAAAATGATATGTTAAATATACAGTTTTCACAATAACTGCATTTACACATCCCTTCTGACATCTCCTCCTCCCTCGTGCACACACATGCTACCCTCCATAGCATGCCACAAGAGGGGCAGGATCAGGAAGAACTTTAAATCTTATTCATGAAGATACTCATGAAATATCTAGTGATAAGTTGTTTCTGCTCTTTCTTCTATGCAGACATTTCTAGTGAACTGGGGTCATGGGGTTAAATCACCTAAATATCTTCCCAGCAAAGTAGAGGAAGGTTGTTTATGTTTGACTTTCCCAAAGCCACGTAATCCAGGAGCCTTGGGCACAAGTTGCCCATTATCTTCTGGTCATGTCGTTATGAATATACAGCTTCATTTTAAAAAAATCTGAATCTCATAAAGCTGAAAACATCTTCTTTGGTATTATTGTTCTGCTTCATTCCATCTAAACATTTTGATTCATATTTGGATCCTAACTTACTCCTTTCGTATTTGCCTAGTTCATTTATCCATTTTAGTTCTCACTAAATGTGTATTGGGAATTTCTTTATAGTTTCTAATAATTGTTTAAAGGTGCATGGATGACATTTGGTGTCTTTGCTACTACAAATTTTCATACCTAATGAACAAAACTGCAGGGCAAATTTGGATTTCCCATGCCTATATTGGTTTTTTGACTACTGGAGTTTCAGAAATGTTTTGCTTTTCATCTTTTCTTCTCTAAATGAATTTAGTGAGTGTTTGTGATATATGGGGCAACTGTTTTGTGGTATTGCAGCTTGAAGACATTGTATGGGATGAATTTGATGAGAGTGATGATCATATAGTGCCTCATCCTGCTGAAGAACATAATGATGAATGTGTAGTTGAGAGTTACATCCATAAGAGAACAAGACATGAAGTGACTGGTGTTGCAAGTAATGCTGACACCATTGCTCATAAAAAAATTTGTCAGAAAGAGGAGGAAACAAGCCTTCTTTCGTTGAAAGGAAAAAAGGAAATAATGCTGGAAAAGGGCTCATGGTCCCACTTGTGTGATGGTGATTTAAATAAAAGGGCATCAAGCTCTGCTTCTGATGACAATAGCAATCTCAGTCAATGTTTGAAGAGTAGCCATATGGAACCCATTGGCACCGAGTTGTGTGAGGATGATTGTGTCCTTGGTGACCAGGGTGCTGCAATGGACAATGGCTTTTATTCACTGGGTAATGTAAATCCCACAGAAGATGATCTTAACTTTTACAATATCGACCAGCAGGATAAGGTGAATAATGATCTTTTATACTATGGATGGCCTGACATAGAGAATTTTGAGGATGTTGACAGGATGTTCAGGTAGTTAATTTGTCTCTCCTTGCAACTTTTCTTGCTTTATTATTTTGCTCATTACTCAGCATTTTTATATTAAGATTCTGTACTCACCTCTGTTGCTTTTGAGGTTTTTTTACCTGCTCTGTGTGTGTGTGTGTGGAAGTGATTGTTGAATTCTTTTGTATGGTGCAGGAGTTGTGATTCAACATTTGGGCTTGGCATTGATGATGCAGAGTTCGGCTGGGTTTCATCTTCACATGCTGTTGAAGGATCTGATGATAAACTAAAGTCAGGCTTCAAGATTTCAGGCTTGGAAGCTAATGGATATAGTAGTGTAACGGAACATCACGAGGGGCAGAATAACACTGCCCCATTAGTCAATGATAGTGATAAAAAATTCACAACGAGCAGTTGGAATTTGAGTTCGCTGAACTTGGATGCTGGTGGCTCTGCTGCTGGTACGCACACAACTTTTTCCAATGTTGCTGAAACAGTTTCTCAGGTTGATAATGGGCAACAGGTTAGAATTTTGATGCTTTTAGTAAATTTTTGTTTGTTCATGATACTAAAGCTTTAAAATGGTGTGATTTCTTGGAAAATAATCTTGGATGTTGATTATAATTAAAAGATAATACCCAATACGTTCAATAGCTGTGGGTTTGCATTTATTGCTGTTAAGACTTTTTTGCTTTTGTTGCTGCAAGAACTGGTTTCCCTGAAGCTAATAAAGTTGAATCTTGTCAAAGCAGCTAGTTTGCCAACTTTGAAAATATCCATCTACTTTCACTATGCTACCTAGGGCCTTCACTATGTCTTATTGCGCCAACGTGACAGATAAATCAGCGTGAAAGCAAGACAAAGCGCCGGAAGCCATCAGAAGGAAAAAGGAAAACCCGCCATCTGGAAAATTATGACTCTTTTTTACCTAATGATAACAAGAAGCAATCAGGAGTTCTGAGACACCCCTTTGGGAACTCAAAAAATCAGTCCAGTTCTCTAGGGACACCGCAACAACGACAAAGGTTGCATCATAATGGCCTGCAGGCAGAAATTTGTTTCGCAAACTCTAACTTCGGCCATCAATCAAATCAAGTTTCAGCAAGCCGAGATCTGTTTGGAAACAAATCTGAGGATACCAGCCACCCATCTAAATCCCGGATGGACTCTTTGTATACATCAAACCATATGCAATCTGCAGAGAGCTCCCATGATATTTCTTTCCAGACTCCTGCTGTTGCAGGAGACAAGAAGAAAGGACCATGCCACCATCATAAATTGTCTAGCCATCCTGAGAAATTCATGGTTCAAACTGAATACTATGATTCAGTTTCTTTGCAGAAGCAGGCTAATAATTTTGAAGGTGAGGTTGAAGGTCATAGTGAAGTAACTGGTAGTGGCACTGGCATTCAATCAGAGCTAGACTCATCTTATGTACAGGAGAGTTGCATGAGCTCTGGGCTGGATGAAATCTCACTAGAAGCAAGCAGTTTTCACCAATTTCTACATGTCATGGAGCAGGTATAGATCCTGTCTACTGTACTTCACTTTTGTTGGGGCATTTGTTGTCGTATGCTTCTGGCTCATGCACTATACTGCCACTCTCTCTTGTTTTCGAAATTATTTGACTTGAACCCATTTTCCAGTTGGATATAAGGACAAAACTGTGCATAAGGGATAGTCTGTATCGGTTGGCGAAGAGTGCTGAACAAAGACACAAGTGCGCAAATGGCAATAGAGATGATAAAGATGCAAGTGGAGCTTTCATGTCTGATGAAACGAATGAGTATATAAAAACTTCTTTCTCCAATTTTTGTATACTATCAAAATGTATAATGCTTTTGATTCTTTAATCATCTTTTTCATGAATCTTAAACTTTGAATAGAACAATTTACCCTCCAATCCCTGTGCATATCTTCCACAAAATCCTAAACTGTGTAAGGTGCAACAAATCTCTGCTTTTTCAAGAAGTACAAAAGGCTTTGTTAGAGTGTATTGCTTCTTATTTAGTCTATTGTATGGCAATGTGGTAGTCTTCTGGAATATTGCCCATAATGTACATATGGCATTGGTGTCCCTTAGTCACTCCACGACCACATGGTGAGATACTGTAGGAGCGATGGCACAAAAACAATAATGACGGGGTGGAATGGTTGAAGCAAGTTTCAAGGCGAGGTACTTGGAATTGGTGATCAATTTACCTACCCAGGTGCATGCAGTATCTCAACGAATGTTGTCTTATGATAGGAGCATTGAAAGCCCAGCCTCAAGCTCAGTACCTACATTGACATTGAAGTTACTAGAGTTAGTTGCAATGCCTGCCACGCCACATCATTAGGGATGGTCATTATGGATACCTGCTTTGAAACAGTGTGCGGTTCCTCAATTAAGCGAGTGCATTGATTGGGAAGTGCATTTTCACCCATGTTCATATGCACCCTGACTTATGTGAAAGGGTGTGGGTTGGATACCCGACCTCCCTCCTCACTTTATGTAGCCTAAAAAGAAAATATACATTACAGATTGGGGATGTTGTGAAAAGATGTTGCGAGAACTTGGGATGGAGGCAGACCACTTTTGGTTTCCCTATCATACCTCGTGATTAATTTTTTTTCTTCCCTTCCTCTTGCCTTGCTGTCATGCCGTGGAGGCTGCCTATGAAGAACTACTACCAAAGGCTAAAGGGCAACACAGTGCCCAAGGCTCTCACATTGTGAGGTCTGAGGAGGAGGGTCTTATGGACGTAAACTTTCAATGTGTTGCAAGAAGATTGTTTTGATGACTACTTGAAAGACTGACCATCTTGAGACCAACATTATCTGACTTTGATAACCGTAGCCACCCATATTCTGTTTTGTTGTGGTGGTTCTTTGGATTTATGGAGAACTTAACTCATTGATTTTTTGAAGGCAATGAAGAGGGTGAGGGGGGTTCTACTTAGACTATCCATAATCAGATAAATGAACAGGTGTTGGTGGGATAGGTCTTAGGATATTTTATAAGAGCAGTATGGGGATCTTCAGTTTGCTTGGAAAGCAAGAAGCAACAACCCACTCTGTGCCATAACAGATTTATGAGTCGTGCACTTTGGTTAGTCCGTGTGTTGATAAGAAATGACAGCTGATATGCATATCTATGCTGTTGTCTTATCCCTTTGCTGCATATGCTAGTAAATTTGAAATCTCCAACTCTGTTCAAATTTGGAATTTGTATTCCTATTTGGTGGGCGCTTGCAGAAAGCATTAGAAGTATCTGTCTGGACTCTGGACTCATTTGTGGGAATAAATTGTGGTGCAGCTATATTCAATTCACTTGGATTGCTTTGTTCCATGCTGCTACTAATTGCTATGTATACGAGTTATCATGAGCAATTCTCTCTGTATTTTCAGTAACACGCTTCACTTTTTATGGGTTTAAACAGGTTCACAGGATTTATGGATATGGAAACTAATACAAATCCCATTGATCGGTCAATAGCACACTTGTTGTTCCACAGGCCATCTGACTCTTCTGCTGTCCCTGCTTTCGACGTTTCACCTGTTACTTCACGTGTCAAGGTGTGCTTTCATAGTCTTTTCTAGTTTTCATTTCCAACTGTTCTCTCTTTCTTTTACTCCCCCCCCCCCAAAAAAAAACTGATCTCTTTCTTGATCTGTGTTCTTGAAATGTTAGCTTAAGATGGTTGTGTAGAATAATCCTTCTCTTTCTTATTACTTATTCCAGTATTACCGAGAAATTATTTCTGTGATTTAATCTCCCAATTACATGGGTGCAATAGATGAAAATATCGGCCGATATAGGCTTGATACTGATTATTTATAATATTGTGACAATATTATGATATATTGTCATATTAACGACGTATCATTTCATATTTTCCTATCTGATTGGATATGGTAAAAACGGGCTGGCCCAAATCCAGAGTACAGAAGGAAAAAAGGCTCAAATAGAGGTAGCCTAGCAAAGACGCCATTGAGCCCATATGGCAAAACGGCGCAACGGTTGATCCAAAGGATGCGACCCGAATTGCCTAGCATTGAAAGAGCAATAATAGATATTTAATGAACAGTTCCGATGGTTGTCGTATTAATCCAGTGATCAAAAGCTATACAGTCCAGCCATTAAATGAAGGTGGCAGTTACACATATAAGTAACGCCCCTTATCACTAAAGAGGCACCACACATATTGATTCAAGGGTCTGCCAGCCAAACGACGCTCTTCACTATAAATACAGTCATCCCTTCTTCGAAGGGGGGACATGAGAACCGAAAGGAAAAGAAGAGTAGTGAGCCATTCTACAAATCGAGCACACAATTTGCAAAATTAAACACTCCGCTAGCCAAGTGCAACATCCAAAGTCGTTCCATAAGCCAAGCGCATATAAAGGAGTATAGCTTTGCAAACAAACACTTATTCTTATCCACTGTCCATTCTCGCGCTCATTTTTGTGCATATTTTTTTTTTCGAGTAGAAAGATTTTTGACTTGAGTGTCGGAGGATATACTAGGGGGCGAGTCCCATATTCCTCTTACCTCTTGTTTATTTTGTTATGGTGAATATGATCCAAATTCAAAGTTACAAAGATCGGATTCATATCTGTTTGGACACCCGATTAAGGTGGCTATCTTATTCATACAATTATCAGATCTTAGAGATGTATCACTATCAATTTACAATTCTTAATTTTTTTTATTTAGATATGTTCGATGCCACATAAACTGCGATCGATATTGCAATTAATACTAATACTGATATTTTTATCTATCATAACCTTACTGTTGGGTTATAGGTCACTCCCGTATAAACTCATATCCATTTGACATGCCGTTTGATAATTCGGATGAGGTCACACGAGTACTATACAGACATCGAAAATATTCTAACTTAGGAGAGATTTGATTTGATTAGAAAAGATTTTATTTCATTTGATTTTATTTTATTTAAAAGATTTTATTTGAAAGATTTTCTTGAGATATTTTATTTTTATTTTAGAAAAGTGTCATATTTTTTAATTAATATAGGATGGAGGTTCTTTATATTAGGATTCTAATTCTAATGTTGAATGTATGACTGATGAGTTATATAAAAATTTGAGTATATTATTATATTTCTTGAGTTCACAAATTTGATTGTTGACGTTTGACGGAGATATCCAAGTCTTATTTCGTTACGCCAGATTGTGTGTATTTAAGTCAAACCCTAACACTTATATTTTCGTAATTTTATCTCCTTTGAAAGTAATTCTTTTTTTTTTTTTTTTTTTGGGGGTGGTGGTGGTAAAATAAGTAGGGACAATTGTGAGATAACATGGTGCTTTGTGTTCAGGTTATTGATTCTCGCAGTGGTCATCTTCTGAAGGTTGAGATAGGCGTTTCTCAAGAAGAAACTGCTCCTGCTGCCCCTGCCGCCGCCACAGTAGTCACCACCGGTACGAGCGGTAAAACACTTCATCAACTAAAAGCTAATGAAAAGTTTTCATAAAAATTTTCGTAAAGTTGAGACTGAAGTTTTTATTTTGTACCAAAATGTGGAAAAATTAATTATTATTATTTTTATTTCTCATTTTGCTAAGGAAGCCAAAATATTGGACTTAATTAGTTTGAGATAAACGCAGGTGGCCTTACTGTTTATTTTGTTGTACGGCCTTGTAATATTACCCCAAATCTCTGAGCTGTTCTGCGTCTTGTCTTATAAAGTTTGTATTTATGAGTTATGTTAGATTTTTATGTGATTTACTGTCCTTTATTTTGTAATGAAGAATCTCTGTTGCTGTTTAGTAAGAGTAGGCCAAGTTTAGGTTACATGGCCTTACGAATACGCATATGCGCCAAGTTTGTCTAGGAACGTTATAGTAGGAGACTACCCCGTGATATTGAATTCAGATGAGACGCTTTAAAATGCTGTCATATATTACTGTGTTACTGTCCTTTGTGGCACTAAACATAGAGGTTGTAATGACTCTTTTTGAGCCCTTTTAAGAAGAAAACCAATATGGAAAAAAATGGGAATGAAATAAATTTAAAAAAAAAAAAAGATATTTTTTTCTGATGTGTATTTAAGATTTGGATAGTCACTAAAATAGAGTCTAGTTAAACTTTCGAATCTCTTAATTTAGATCTTGCACACCATAAGGGGTTAAAGGTTATAGGATTTGCTTTTAAAATATTGTTTGACGTTTAATTTAAAAATCTTTCTATGGAAGTGAAAAATATTTAATAAGTGATGATGAGAAAATGGTAGAGTTTGAGGATTGGAGCGCTTGCTTCTGTGATTATTAGAAGGTGCAATTGTCTTAAAGGTTAATATTCTGTACTTATTTTTTATCTTTTTCAATTTCAGTCTTTTTTAGCTAAGAAAAAGTGGCATATTTATAATATTGCTATCAATTAGTACGCCTTTTTAGAAGTGACATGACGGCACAGAGTTTAAGGATTAGAGGGCTTGTCTTTGTGATTATCAGAAGGCAGAGTGTCTTGAGGGTTAATGCTCTTACTTGCTTTTTTGTCTTTTTCAATTTTAGTCCCTTTTGATTGAGAAAAATTAACGTATTTGTACATTTATAGTCAATCATATGTCTTTTTAGAACTGACATGACTATATATTATTTGAAACGTTATAATGGTTGAGAACCCAACCGCTATACAATGTTGTAAATATTTAGAGTTTAATACTTATCATTTAATAGTTGTAACTATCTATTTAATATGATCGTTCATCCTTCAATTCATATAATTATTCGTTAAAATTTAATGTTTGGTTTAATTTTCTATTGGGTTATTGGCATCTAGGTCTTTTGTATTTTCAACTATCTAGTCATTTGGATATTTGGTAAGCTAGATACTAAACATATTTTTAATTCTATTCCACTTTAGGCTTAACAATTTGGCTGATTTATATTCTTCTATGAGCTTACAATTCATGAGGTTTGTATCTCATCAAGTCAAATCAATATTATTTTACATTGGACCTAACACTAGTCCTCGTACTCGGAAGTTAAATTCAAACATTGAGAGTATTAGAATGGACACCCCGAGGTGTTGCATCTTGAATGTGGTCTGAATGTTCATTTTCGATGGAATATCAATTAATGCACACTGATTACTAATTAATTTTGTCAATTAAGAGTCCGATTTTTTTGCTTTACTAACTAAGGTTATTTGACCATCTGATTGTTATTTGTTTCAAAATGCCCCTTTTGTGGCCTTTTTTTTTTTACTATAAAAGAACTGCTCTTATTTTATTTTTAGAAAAATCACAAATCTCAATATCTAATGGAACTTTTTTGATTTTTAACCAAGCCTCTAGTTTTAATATTTGATGGAGCTTCATTTGATTTATCTGAATAGATAGCTCTCCTGGATGCTTTTATATTTTTTTAGAAAGCGTTTATGAAGTTTATCTTAGTTACTTTCTTTTATATGAAAAACTAATTTGATTTTTCTCTTTTTATGTGACATCTCGGATCGGCTTCTTGGCATGCTGGGAGTAGATTGCTAGTTTGATGCCTTTCAGTTTATGTGCTGTGACATTATTATAGTGCACATATTATACAACCAGAACCAATTGATGGGATGTTGCATTTTGAGAATGATAGAATGCATCCCTTAGACTTTTTTGACTCTTCTTCCTTTGGTTGTTGGATTTCCCCCATTCCTTCTAATTTTTCTTTGAGCTAATTAATTTAAGGATTTACCTTATAAAAATATACCTTATATGTAAGTGTTTATAAGAATTTGCCTTATAAGTGTATTTTATAAAGAAGAATTTTATTTTTAATATTTAAGTTACAGTTCTTAATCTATATTTTTGTTAGGCTTGTATTTTATCTATATTCGATTATAAGTTGATAAAAATTTAGATTAATAAAACTATTTGAATTGAAAAATCTTCTCCTATTATTAATCTTAATACTTCATTATTTTTCGGATCCTTATTTGTTAGATATTTAACCTTTTGGTATGCGGACAACTCTATCTTTTTAAAGTTCAAATTCCTAATAATTTGATTTTTTTAAAAAATTAGGACCCGTAATTGAATAACTTTAAACCATTTGGGCCAACTAGATCTATCTCATGAGGTAAACTAAACTTTTAGAATATAATTTTATTAACTTTAAACAATGATATTGGGATTGCCATTACTTTTAGAAATGACTTACTAGCATCACCTTTAATGTAATGACAAGCGGTTCAAAAATTGTGTCCTCTTTGAATCACTTCAATACATGGCACTGATGTTTAAGAGAAGGTAGAGAGACGTG
This sequence comes from Nepenthes gracilis, assembly GCA_033239525.1. Lineage (NCBI taxonomy): Eukaryota > Viridiplantae > Streptophyta > Magnoliopsida > Caryophyllales > Nepenthaceae > Nepenthes > Nepenthes gracilis. The sequence goes on along the minus strand of BSYO01000016.1, from coordinate 12,550,446 downwards.
TCATTACTTGAGCAACACATCTATTAGCACTTGAAATGCTTCTTTTTCAACATTAGTTACCATTTTAAATTCCAACGTTTTGTTCTTCATTCTAAACTCTAACTGAGCATTCTCCTTGTTTTATATTCGAGCATTAATTTTTTGACCTTTTTGTCTATCCCGCTGTCAATAGCATATGGCTCCACAAAACACTTTGAGGAAGTGTCACCTATATTACTTCTTGCCTTACCGACATTTGTAATTGGTACATTTCTTCTGCTATTTCTTTTTAGGTCCCTTTACTTGAAAAGAGGGATTGCTCTTTTGATGGTTTTATAATTGGTACATTACCATGATAGTTTTATAGCCATTTATAAGGCTCATTTGAAAAATGGCATTCGAATTCCTTTTGTAAAGAAATTTGTTGAAATAATAGAAGCATTAGAAATTTCAATCACTCGTTCCCACCATATTAGCATTGGATATATTATGGCATCGTATGTTTTTTTTTTTAATCAAAAGATCTTAGATTACACGCAAGAACTGTTAATGTAGTTTTTTATTTTAATCAAGTGAGCAACTGGATCTTGCTAACCCCAAGAAGGGGTTTAAAATAAGTGTTGAGAACCCAGACTGTCGCATCCCCGTACTAAATTAAATAATAATTAATGACATCATTCCATTAGCAATTAATCAGTCTCAAATTAACGATAGATGTGACTTCACATCAATATCATAATCGATTTAAAAATAAAATAAATATTCTAACTATAAGATCTAAAATTTCACATCATTAGGTGGCTAGAATATACCAATATCATGACGTCAACACATACATAAGGAGTTATATCTGTACCAAAATTAGAATAATCGAATAACTAATAAGATAATCAAAAGTCAACTACATTACTCATGTGAACATAGTAATAACTAAATGGTTATAAATTCAACTAATCAAAATGAAAGTATTTCGTTCCCCGACTATTATTCTAAAACAAGATATAATAATTGATTCCACTTATAAAATCCTAGTCTAAAATTCTTCAAATCATCTCCTCGACCGAAATCCTCACCTACGAGTGCCTGAATCCATTAATTTGAAGGAGGTTAGCAAAATACAAATACAAGAGTGAGCCATAGGGGTTAGCAAGGCATATATAATGTAACATACAATTTATATTAAAACATGCCAGAAGGAAACAATGGATTAAATTCAGATGTAATATTGTGAATTTTCATAATAAATATGCACAAATTTTAAATTTTTATTTTTGATTATTAAATCAAAATGTGCCATGTAAATTATGTTCAAATATGTTAATTTTTATGGATCAGAGACCAGTAGAGCCAACAGACTAATAAGTAGATAATTAAAATTTAAATTATATTTATTTTCACACAACAAAGGGTTTACGCTATTATTCAAGACCCGTAGTTGGGTTGTCATATATATTACCTTGTATATGAGACCGAATGCAACTTTTATCTGTGGATGATATGTTCGAATTTATATCACTATTATAATATGTTAAGATATGCTATAATATACCACAACTAATTTTTTTACAATGGTCCGATGCATAAACAAATGAAACCTATTGACAATTACAATAATCATTATATTTTCTTATTTTGGAGAAAACATTCTTAATTTTTTTAATAAATTATAGAGTTTTTCTTTAAATTTTTTAAATTTCTTATTATGCAATACTTTAATTTTGTACAAAAACTTGAACATGCTTAATTTAAGACATGTAATGCCATATTATAATATTTTTAAATAAAGTTGAAGAAAAATTAGTAAAATTTCTAAATTTAATATTTTATTTCAAATAATATGCATGTAAGGACAATTTAATAAAGTTTTAGGATATGCAGAATATATACTTAACTGATTTTAGGTGTGTAGGAATATCATGTATGAATTTAAAGCATATAATAATTATTTAAATATAATTTTAGCACATACATGGGTAAAAATATAGAGAAATATAAATAAAGTTGAAGAAAATAAAGTAAAATTTCTAAATTTAATATTTCAAAAAATATGCATGTAAGGACAATTTAAGTTTTAGAAACATGGAGAAATAAAGCATATAATAATTATTTAAATATAATTTTAGAATTTCATAAAAAGAATATGTAAGGAATGGGAATAGAAATTCATGCATATGAAATATAAATAATCTAACTGTAAAAATATGACATGTATCAGTATTTAAAATAATAAATATTCAATAAAATAAGAAAAGTTTAGCAACAAAAGAAAGAAAGCTTGTGATATACTTGCCTTAAATTTAATTTTATCAAAATCTTAATTTAATTCATTTTAATTGACCTTCTCTAACTTTCTTTCTCTTTTTCTCTCTTCCCTATTATACTTCTCTATATTCTCTCAAATTCTGGTAGAAAATAATAAAAAATCAGCCAAACATGACTCATATAGCACACTGGCATACATGTGCTTATCATGTGAGTACCAAGTGCCGTGGCCAAATACTATGATATACGAGCGTCACATCAGGTGCTTGTCAAGCATTGATATTCTGCCACAGTGTGCTCGAGCCTTGAGCATGCATCGAGGGTAAACACATTGAAGAACATGCTTAAACTTTGATTAGGCATCTGTCAGGCATGATCTTTCTACCCAGGATACGCATGTGTGCATGTCAGGTACAGGTCAAACGTCCTTTAATTTGATGTGATGTGGTCCGAAATTGACTTGACCCAATTTTTTTATTTTTGACCTTAATTTAACTTATCTCAACTTAATTTTCTATAATTAAATTTTAAAATTCAGAACTCATTCTTTATACAAAGTCAATGAAGAATTGGAAAGATAAGTTTCTCATTGTTAGGGTTCCTAATAACTAAATTTTGTCCAATAATTTGAGATATGTCAATATTATTTTTTCTGGTCCAGTTTTTGAAAATGAGCATTTCATGACTAAATCTTGAATAAAATTTCATTAAAGAAAATGTGGCTAAGGTACATAGAACTGATAGTTTTCTGACCTATGATGCCTTAGATGGTATCAATTGGTTTGTCCTTCTTAGAGAAGAGGCTCTTGTTGATATGCCAATCTATCCTTTGAAACTATAAAGCGGTGGCTTCTTCATTAATTCTCCTCCTTGGGCTAACATCGATCAGTCCATAATTCAAGCATTAGCTATTCTAGAGCCTTGTTTTGATGGTGAGGTCTTAAGAATTGTAAATGTAGTTTGTGTTGAGATGGTGAAAAGGGATACTGAAGAATCTTCTCATCGATCAACTCCAATTATTGCCTCTTTTGTTGCTCAATTTTGGGAGGAGATGCCTGCTCTAAATTTGGAAGAGAGATTCCCATTATTTCTTTGAGAGAGAAGCAAAATTGTCGACTCCAATCCTCACATGAGGATGAGTCGATTAATTCTCCTATTACTACTGAGTGTGGGATTCTAGCCTTGCTGGGCCCTCCATCTTCAGGTAAACTAGTTTTTGTGTCTTTTACAATTTGGGCTACTACTTTGGAACCAAAAAGTGGTGTTGATATAGTTACAGAGTTGTAGCTTATTATTTGCTGTCTTTTTCAACACTAGTGGACTTTGAGGTTTTGTAAGGTGTCCTGGGTTTTAAACTTTCACTGTGTTGTAGAACTTTGCCTCTCCATTGTTAGAGGCAGTTGTCTACTCCAAACTTTGGCTCGACAGAATCACCATTAGGTTCTACACCCAAGGAGGGTTGTCCAACATAGGAGGTATCATTTGAGACCTTAATTTCGAGCCATTTATTTGTCTTTTCAGTTATTGATTTGAAACATATTTCTTTTACAATCTTGAAATTTGGTGTGTCCGATTAGAGATAAGACTTTATCAACAAGATATGGAAATTACAAGCCAATCTCGGTTGCATGTTGATTCTTCTATAGTCCGAGATTTGAAATTTAGAACTATAATTAATGAGGCAAAAATATCATTCTTTCATGATCAATTGATCCAGCTTGAGAATGAGTTGGTTAAGTGGATGCACGGGTCTCATGATTATGCTGATCAAACTTCCATCGTAGTCAACCGAGCTAGGTCACTTGAAGATGAGGTTCTTGAAACTGAACAATGATTGACAACAACTTCCAACATCATAGAGGGGCTAGGAGTTGAATGCTTGAGGCTCAATGAGCTATCAGGGAGGAGTATTTGACCTGAAGAAATCGAGACTTATGCATTCGACTCTTAGCCCCTCTATGATGCCAGAAGTTGTTGTCAACCATTGTTCAGTCTCAAGAACCTCATCTTCAAGTGACCTAGCTCGGTCACCTACGATGGAAGTTTAATCAAATCGGTTCTTTGCTAGACTCACGATTCAAAGAGGGAATCTTTTTCTGTAAGAGAATTATCTTCTTGGTTGCCCTTAACTATTCTACTGGCTGTTTAGATATTAGGAACTCTAGAGCTTCCTTAGCTTCTGATGTAAAGGATGTTATGGAATAAGGAAGCTCCCAGCCCTCAAAGTCTAGTCATGAGCATAAGCTATAAGATTATCGAGCCACTTGTGTCCTTATATTCCATAGCCTTGTCTTATACCTGTAATGAGGACACTGTAATCAATTTTTCAATGTCTATATATATATATATATAGACATCGTTATTCTGTTGACGCTGATTGGGTGACTTAGCCCCTAAGAGTATGTTTATAAATCTTTGACCACTTGATGGCCAAATTACGAACTAAGTCTTTTGACTACCATTGCCAATTAGGTAGCCATAAGATGATAAGCCAAATTAGGTTAAATGATTGTATGTATCCCATGGAGGATGTTTTAACACTTACGTGTTGGAAGCATCCCAGAGGCTTAATAGGATAAATTATAGTGACTAGTCTTGTCTCAATTGATTTTATTCAACCTGTGTTTTGACCTCTCGAAAGGGAACTGAACACTTGATTTTCAAAACCCCAAGTCTTTTGGAATTGTTAGTGTATAATCACCCTTGGGGCCATATGATTTTACTAAACCTATAACATAAGTGTTCCATAGAACTACACATTTACAACGCAAGGTATTAAAACCAATTGTTTGACTTATGATTAGTTGTAGCCATTTTAATTACATACAAGTATACAAATTGACAATAAATAAATAAAAAAATAAAATTTTATTAATGAATTAAAGGAACTACATTCAACATACGAGCAATGCAAAATGAAAGACAAAACATACATTTACGCTTTTAGGTTGATCCTGTTATTGATAGTATTTCTTGATGTGAATGGTGTTCCAAGTTTAAGAGCTTAGCTTTTATCTTGAATGCATAGCTTATATCCTCCATTACAAAGTATTGTCGATACTAGAAATGACTCCTCCCAAGTTGAAGATAACTTATTTCTATGTGCGAGCTTCTCGATTACCTTGATATTTTATAACACTAGGTCTCTGACTTTGAAAGTTCATGCCTTCATATTTTTATTATAGTATCGAGCGACCCTTTACAGATAAACTGCTATTTGAATATGTGTTATTTCTCTAACTTCCTCTAGGATATCCAATTTTTATCTCAAGAGTTGAGAATTTTGGTCGAGAATAAAATTTTTCATTTGGTAGCTTAGCAATTCTATTTCTATTGTGATTATTACTTTTATTTAGAAACATAAATTGAAAGGTGTTTTTTGATTTAAATTTCTTAGAGTTATTTGATAATTTCTTAGAATAGATGAAATTCGTCTACCTAAAAGCCTCTAGCTTTGTCCAGCTTTGTTTTTAGCACTTTCACTATCGTCTAATTTGTTACTTTTATTTGTTTGTTTGTTTGCCGACAGGAGATTGATGTGTGGACTAATTTAATTCCTAGGCCGATGCAATATTAAGTGCACCATTTGTTGGAGAATTGGGTATAACTGTTTGTCATTATGATCTCCAATATCCCAAATCTACAGATAATATTTTGACACATTCCGCTCTATAATCTTGGCCAATGGAGATATTTTTACCAACTTCATAAAGTAATCTACCGCAATGGTGATGAATTTTCTTTATTCGGTTGATATTAAAAATGGATCTAACATGTCTAGCCCCATTGCACGAATGGCTAGGGAGCCTGTAAAGTCTAGAGTTCTTGGTGTGGTTGGCTAGGTATGTTGCTAGAGATTTGACAATTCTTGCATTATTTAACAAATTATATTGCTTTCTTTTTTATGGTAGGCCAATAGTAACCTTATTGTATGATCTTAAAGGCTAATTTTTTGCCCCCATGTGCATTCTGCATATGTTAACATGTAGCTCACTAAGGGTGTAATTGACTTTTGTCAAAGTTGGACAACATATGTGAGGTATTGAGAAGCCTCTCCTGTACAGTGACCCATCCACCAGAGTGTACCTATTGGCTGTTTTTGTAACATGCTTTGCATCCACGGGCTCATCTAGAAGCATTCTTTTTTGATATGGGGTGATCCAATTTACCTTATCAAATACTTGGAGAATTTCATCTTACTCTTCGATGATAGATTTTTAAGTATTTCTCTCATATCCTAGTCATAGTATTTAGAAAAATTAGATGTTGTCATCTTAAAAAGTCGACCAAAATTTTAATTATCTTTTTTTTGAGATATGGACAATTTTAACCTTATTGAAGAATGGCAAGAAATCATGTAACTTGTGAAGGCATTTTTTTGGATTCGGGTTGATACTTCAAAGTTAGCTAGTACTTGATTAACTATTAGCTCGAAATCACTGTGGATGATCAAGTTCTTAGTGGAACATTCTTTAACTAGCTTCAAATCATTTAGTAGAGCCTCATATTCCACCGCATTATTCGTGGCTTGAAACCCGAATACTATTAAGTATTTGATCTTGTATCATTTGGGTGTTGTTAAAACTATTCCGGCTTAGTTTCCTGACTATGAATACCTTCCATTGACATGTAATGTCCATACGAGAGATGATCCTTTTGGGGTTGCCCCCATGCATTTGCCTGTTTATTCTAAGGTTAGGGTCGTCATTTCAATAATAAAATCTATGAGAGTTTGATTACTTATGGAGAGTCGTGCTCTAAACTCTGTATCAAGTTCACTCAACTCAACAGACCATTTGATTAAGTGCTCGAATACTTTTGGTTTCTGTAATATCCCTTTTAATGGTTGATCGGTTAAAATCACAATCTTGTGAGTCTAAAAATGCAGTCAGAATTTTCTTGCAATAGAGACTAAGGCTAAAGAAACCTTTTTCGTTTGCGCATGTCGGATCTCTATCTTATATAATCTTACTAATAGAGAATATCGATTGCTGAATATTTATCTCTTCCTTGACCAAAACGACACTCAAAGCTATTTCTAGGATGGCCAGGTAGATGTAACTCCTCACCCTTTTAGGGACAAGTCAATAAAGATAGATTTGTTGGATAATCTTTCAGCTCTCGAAAAGCTTGCGGGTATTCTTTTATCCATTGAAAACCATTCGTTCTTACTCTTCTCAATACCTTAAAGAATGGGAGAATTTTTGACTGATTTAGCTGGGAATTGGGATAGGGTGGCAAATGTTCCGGTTAGCTTATGAATTTCTTTGACAGTCTAAGGTGAATCAATGTCCTTTATAACTTTGTTACTCTCCAAGTTTGCCTCTATACCTCTCTATGAGACAATGAGCTGCAGGAATGTAGTGGAAGTCACCCCAAATACATATATGGTTGGGTTTAACTTCATTCAGTATGCCTTAAGTGCTTCAAAATGCCTTGTCTAGATATTTAATATAGTCATTGGTAAGTGCACTTTTTATGGCCATGTTAATGTATACCTCAATATTTTTTCTAATTTGTTGCTAAAATATTTTCTTCACCAACTTTTGATATGTTGCTCTAATATTATTGAATCCAAATGGTATTATTTTATAATAGTTGGTTCCCTAATCTATCATAAATGAAGTTATTTTCTTATTTTTTGGATTGATTTTCATTTTGTATGCCTTAAATGCTTCAAATGCCTTGTTTAGGTCTGTAATATGGTTGTTGGTAAGTGTGATTTTTACAAATATGTAAAAACGTACACCTCAATATTTTTTTGATTTGTTGTTCGAACATTTTATTCACCAACTTTTGTCGTGTTACTCTAACATTCTTCAATCCAAATAGTATTATTTTGTAACAATAGGTTCCTTAATCTGTCATGAATTAGGTCATTTTTTTATCTCCTAAATTTATTCGAACCGATTGTATCCATAGTATGTATCCATAAATCTTAGTAGTTAATGCCTGGACATTGAGTCTACCAATTGGTTGTTCTTTGGTAGTGGAAAATTATTTTTCGGATATACTTTATTCACATCAATGAACTTGACGCTCATACTCTGTTTTTCGTTCTTTTTGACAATGACGATATTGAATAACTAATTAAGATATTTCACTTCTCTAAGTAATCCAATATTAGTCGATTTCTTGAACTTTTCACGGATGACAATGAGTTTTTATACGGAGTAGTTTTACCTTTTTTGTTTGACTAGTTTGTATCTTGGTATAAGACTCAACTTGTGAATTATTATTTCTATTGGTTTACCTGACATATTAGCTGGAGTAAAGATAAAGATATCCATATTATTTTGTAAAAACTCAATTAATCCCTCTTTCATATATGTATTCAACAAAATGTCGATCCGAACACATTTATCTGAGTTTGTCAAATTCCAAGATTTTTGAAAAGGTGATTCTCCAAGTTGAGCTTGTTGAAGTGAGTTTTCATCCTGATGATCAAATTCTTCAACTGACTAAGGAGGGGCTGAGCCGTTTATTTGTGTCAAGTAGTAACTTTTTTTAATGATATGATCTCTATAACTTCTTCAATCCGGTATTTAGTTGGGAACTTTATTTTTAGATGTGGGATTAAAATGCCTATTTTGAAAGTTGTTAAACATAATTGGCCCAATATAATGTTGTAAATTGAGGAGAGATTTATAATTAGGAAGGTTAGCACATAAGAGACCCTGTTCAGATATGTTTCTAACATAACTTTTAGTTACATTATTCCCTTTATCTAAACTGTTTGTTCTCAAGTCTATATAGCGGCCAATCCGATCGTTCCATTTAATTACTTTTAAACCCTAGATTAATGAATGTATCAAAATAGAGAATATTTTTGAACACTCATTATCAATGAAGACTTGTTTTAATTGGTAATCATGGACTCTATTGAAAATGATTACAGATATAATAGAAGGATAAGAAAGGGGAGAAAGTACATGTGTTATATTATCATTATTAAAATTAATGATATTATTTTTTTATCCCTAGTCACTATTTCTTGCTAGCAGAAGTTTTTTTGAGATAATCTGGAGCCTAAATAAATCCTGCCACTACTTAGTCCTGTGGTTACTCTAATTGCTCTTCATCATCTTTATTATTACCTAGAGTGGATTCAAGATTTGACAAATATTTATTGAAGTATTCTCTTTATATTGGGGCCTCTATATTCTTCTACAGTGTCTGACTGTATTCAATATTATGCCCTGGAGGTCGATGATAGAAATAGTATTTAAATTGATCATCTCTTTTTAGGTTCTTGACTGGCTTAGGCCACCTTAAGAATTTCTCGTTCTATGTCTATATCAGAACGTTAGTCCAAGTGCCATTCAGTGGTTTGTGGTTTAGTGTCTTGTACTCTTTGTGAATACCCGACTTGGTTCTTTGTTGCTTTCTGTGATCCCAGTGGAAGGCTTGTTCCCATTTTTCTTCTTTACACTACTTGATACCGGTTGGTGCCCATAATCTAAGTACTCTGACTATTTTGTTTCGTTAGCCTCATTTGACCACGATGTACGTACGGGTGATAGCTTTTGTGTAACGACCCGAGCTCGAGTTCCCCAAACCAGATCTGGATCGTCACGATGAAAGTCTCGAATCATCTGAAATCACCAATTATACATCATCAAGCAAATTAAATAAATTCAATACTATCATTTAAGACACCATCAATAATCATCATAAGTGCATCATTAAATAAATATCCATAATAGTAATAAATAACTTCAATAAATGACATCAATATTCCAAAATATCAATTCTCATCAAGAAGATCTAATAGAAATTGAACAGTAACTGGATCATAAAAATCTTAAATCTTAAATAAATATCCTGAAAATCTCAATTTTAGAGATCACCTCTGCTTGGAGTCTACCCATGCGATCTCTTCTATCCTGATATCAACCTATCTACTCTGGAGCCAATCAAATATAAGGGTGAGCCGAATACCCAACAACTAAATAAATCAATAAAATAATAGATGTAATAACACGTCTCGGATATTAATGATATAATAATTATATAAGTCAAATCAATAATTATCTGAAATTCAACAACCTGTCGTATCCACGACTTGAAAGCCATATGAACAACTGAATATCAAAAAGCAACATGGATTCCATCGAATCCGATCATCAACTAAATACGATGTTACAACTGTACGAATGACATAAGTCTTCATGGACCTTATTCTACCATAGTGAACCAAAGGCCTCGTATTTATGCCTCTAACGGTTAGGTAATACAACGATGTTATCTATGGTATCTAACTACTTCTATAATCCTCCCAGAGGCTGTACCCATAACATGCCGATATTACCCATGATACCCCTCACCAAATGATATCGCAGATATCATCATCTATGATAGTCACTAGATTATAAGTATCCCTCTTCAATATCAACGACCCCAACCTCTGGAATGGAATAGGTATTGGAAAAGTATAGACTACTCTACGATACCACAAACTCCCATACGCTCGGATACCGTAGAGTTTTCATAGACTCTTTTTTACTTATCCACAGAATACCAAAATATACGCACACGGTTAAAGCTAATGCAAAGATCGATTATCACGGGAATAGAAGTAATTCCAAGGAAATTCAGCATATATGATGACAAATTTTAAATATTATATTCGATCATAACCGGTTTCCGAACTACAACCATATATTTACATCAATATTGCCGATGCACATCTCATTCACTACTGTTCGTAATTGTCATCATACAAATATACATATACACACATTCTAACATTCCTACGCACATATACATACTAACACACACACACACACATATATCTAACAATATGCCCATCTGCAAATATATATGTGCAGAACACCCACGCATGTGCCTATTGTTATAAATATATAAATTTACACAGCTTATATTCATTATTTGTATAATCGTACCATCATCATACCCATATACCCACACGCACACAGCACGCATAGCAGCTTCCTCCTTCGTACATCTCATGCCTTCACAACGCTACACAGCAGCACTGCGTACGCCACCAATACACCTATCTACACACACTGCTGCTCAACCATCGGCTACACGCCAGCCTCGCTCATAGCACCAACACACACCAACTCACCCACACCACACAAACACACACACACACACACACGGCAGTAGCTCTGCCCACGGCTCACCCACACACCCATCGTGCTTGTGCACACACAGCAGCCACACCACTTACCCTCACGCCCGCATACAGTGCACCCACACCTCCGACCACACCCACGGCCCGTTTGCTCACACAACAACCGCCGCCCAATGCACGTATCGGCCCGTATATATGCGTATACCGTGTTCCATACCAGGCTATACACCATTTCATCCAGCCGCGTAAACGGAGCACGAGGCTCTGTTTTCTCACCATTTTAGCCAGCCATGAAAAACAAAGCAGGAGGACCTGTTCCCGTATCCATTTTTCGATTCCCACAAGTAACTGAGAACAGTTCAATCCTTATTATTCAACATGTGAACTAATAAATTGTAAAGAACAAATTCATCATCTGTCAAGTCCCTAATTCACGTACTCTTCGGTTCACCGTACCAAATCAAAATCCCTCAAACAGAGCATTCTCCTTTGTTTCACTTTTCAATCCAGTTTTATATAACAATTCTCACACATATCACTAATTTAATATCATTGGAGAGGAATACGATTAATTTAGAGAGAGGAGCACAGATTGGTAGCAAAATAACAGAAGAGTTACTTGCCAGAGAGAGAAGTTTTACTTGCCTAAGTTTCGTGTTCTTCATCTGGTAATGACGGTGGTGGTACAAATCGGCGATGGCAGAAACACCAACCAACGACGACGACTTCGATTGCAGAAGTGGCAGCTTCGGCCCAACTCACAACGGCGATTAGCAGCAGCGATGGCGAGAAACAGAGGCGACGACCGCACGGTGAGGGTTTCCTCTCTCGACTTCCTTCCTCCCCCCTTTTCACCTTTGTCTTCTATAAATAGTGAAGGGGGTAAACGCATCTAGAGTTTCACCGGCTTCCATTTGGGGATCCAGGGGCCCTGCGCCGCAGCTCTGCGGCGCAGGGCCAGTGCCGCGGAACGGGTACCGTTGGATGAAATCCAACGGCCCCCGTTTCAATATATATATTTTTTGAAAAAATTGAAACTGTGCGCGTGCGAGGGGGTTCGCACGCGCACAGTAATATATATTTTTTTTTTAATTTGAGGAAGGGAGATCTCAGCCGTTGGATTGAAAACAAATCCAACGGCTGCCAGCATTCAGAATTTGAAAACAAAGCCCTAGCTTTGTTTGCAGAACGAAGAACGAAGAAAGAGGGAGAGAGAGAGAGAGAGAGAGAGGAACGAAGAAAGAGGGAGGGAGAACTGTGAGAGAGAGAGAGTGAGCATTGTCGTCTTCGTCGTCTCCATCCATCTTCGTCTTTCTTCTGCAACCTTGTGAGCCAAAACCCTAACCACAATCAGAGGAAGAACGCGAACCGAAGAGGAAGAACGCGAGCCGCAGAGCGAAGAACCGAAGATGAAGAACGCGGCCATCGTTACCCTAGCCATCGTTACCGAAGATGACAAGCAGTTTGATTTTTTTTTTTTTGTTATGATTTTTAAATAAATTGATATGTGAAAATTGGTTGAGATACATTCAAACGACGTTCTTTTTTCACTTATTTTGGTTCAAAATTTCGGCAGATTGAAATGAAATTTTGGTTCAAAATTTCGGTAGTTCAATATTTTGGTTCAAAATATTAGAGAGGCTTAGATTCGGGAGGCAACCGTGTTGGATTCGGGAGGCAATTGCATAATTAGGTTTTTGTTTGTTTGATGGAAGAACGCGGCCATCGTTACCCTAGCCGGCGACAGAGAGAGGCAGAGCCGGCGTTGGAAGAGGAAGAACGCAAGCCGCAGAGAAGCACAGTCATCGCCGTCGTTGGAAGAGAACCACGAAATCGAGGCAGTTTGATTTTTTTTTTTTTTTGTTATAATTTGTAAATAAATTGATATGTGAAAATTGGTGGAGATACATTCAAACGAAATTTTGATTTTTGTTATGAAATTTTTGTTCAAAATTTCGGCAGATTGAAATAAAATTTTGGTTCAAAATTTCGGTAGTTCAATATTTTGGTTCAAAATATTAGAGAGGCTTAGATTCGGGAGGCAACCGTGTTAGATTCGGGAGGCAATTGCATAATTAGGTTTTTGTTTGTTTGATGGAAGACAATTCCTGTCACAAGGAAAATAGTGTCCCGGGGAGCAAAGAAAGAATGGGCAACATTAGACACCAAAACGTTTTATTGCAGTAGTAATAATTTTATTACATTAGACAATTTCTGTCACAAGGAAAACGTTTTATTACAGACAGTCTGCAGTTTTACAAGTGAAAAATACAGTAGTGGTAACACTTTATTTGCAGCAAAAATTCCGATGTCAAAATTACAAGTGGAAAATACGTTTTAAAACAATTCCGATGTCAAAGTTATTTGCAGCAAAAATTCCAAGCCAAGAATTTCACTCCCAAGGATGAGCTAGAGATATGTTTGGAAACATTTGGAACATATTTATAAATAAAAATATATATTTTGGCTATATTTAATTACGTTTTATATATTTTAATGATTTTTGTTAATTTGATCAAATATAATCAATACTCCAATAATAAATATTTAGCTAACAAAAAGTAATAAAATAATAAAAATTATACCCATCAATAATTTCACTTACCAAATATTACTAGAAAAATACAATTAACCATACATGTAAAATTGGGCAATAATTATACATTATATTGATCAATAACTACAAATATTGAGGTTAGAATCCTTGGAAGGAGAAAAAATTTGCTTTTACAAAACTTGCAATCTTGTTCTCTTTCCTATTAATAAACTAAGGAACTAGCGTGCATAGCACTTTTCCAAAAGCAGTGCCTCGTTCATGCAATTCCAGTTCAACAGTGGCTGCTGGAGGCTGAAGCATTTCATGATCCTGTGAGACCACCATATCACACATAAACATTTGATCCTGTTGGAGGCTGGAGCATTTGAGGAGAGGTAAATTAGAGGCTCATCTTCACTCGAAACCAAATAAAAATGCAAAGATTTAACGAAAAGCAAGATTGAGTATAAGGGACAAGACCTCAATTTCTGAAATGTATGCCTCTGCCTCCGCCTCTGCATTTTTAATCCTGAAAACAATTATACCATTTGAAAATCATAACCAAAATAAAAAATAAAAAAAAAAACAAACTGCTTATACCATTCGACAAGAAAAAATCAAAAACAAAATTATTTTGCAGAATGCTTTGGTTCTTTGGAATATTAAGATTGATCACAAACTAATGGAAGTTGGGTTTTCCAGAACTGAAGGGACATAATACCTTAAAAAAGAGCCTCTTGTCGTGGCCAGTTGCAGCAAACTCCGTAAACAAGGCACTCAATAAAAGATTAGCCAAACATGCAACTATTCTATTGGCAGTATCTTGCGAGATCTGCCATTCCAATCGATCCAATATAGGATGTAGAATAAGCATAACAATTTTTTCCCTTTCTATTAATGACACAAAATCAATTAAGCTAATTGAAAACCACAAAACAATGCAACAGAAGAAAATAGTTGGAAAAAATTCAACAATACATACCAACTCCAGGGACAACCTACTAAATAAACCAACAAGACAGTTCTAATATTCGGCTAATTACATGTTTATTAAACAAAATTTGGATGGACAATTGGATTTTGACGGTATTAGTTTAAAATAGTATTAATCCGACCCGTTTACCTATTAGTTTAAATTTGATCCCGTTGGAGGTCGGAGCATTCAAGGAGAGGTAATCTGAAACTCCGCTCCGCCTCCGCATCTTTAATCCTCGATAGCTACTGCCAACTCATGAACACTCCCGTAAATTGAACAAGAACGTGAGGGGAGCTAGAAAGGTGGTTTGTGTTACCAAAATATACAGCTCGCTCATATGACTAGTACATTACCAAAATAATTGGTTTGTGTTAGAAATTGGTCTACCCGATCTCCAAAAAGTCTGTGGTTAGAAGCTTGTGAATAAGATGGTCCGTCTAATCTCGCATGTTGTTCCCTGTAATACATGTTTTGATGTTTGCTTAAAAGAATATTATATATACAATATAAATTAAAGAAATCTTAATACTTATATACCGTGAGTATTTGCATAAACGATTGTTGAGGTCTTGGATGATATTGAAAACTATCACGATCCGCGTCCATCCCTCCCAATGATGAGAATATAACATCCGTAACCTACAAGATACAATAAATCATAATAATTTTTCACAACTAACGAAAATTCACATAAATTATTCATTACTATGAAAAATCATATTCATACCTGACTATTTGATGTACAATCTCTCGGACGATCAACCTTTGTATGTTTCCTTTTTTCCAAACAACTTTTATCCGTTTCGTTCCTTTTACGCGCTTCACGGCTTTTGACTCCTTTAACATTTCCATCAATGATTTCAACCATACGCGGTTGTCGACCTTCATCAAAATGGACAGCCGTAAAATTCTCAACCAATTCATTAATTGCCGAAAGACCCAATTCTAGCTTTGCTCTCCCTTCCGGAGTACCACCGATTCGAAGTGCATTGTCAAAATCAAGGCTGACGCTACTCGCTTCCGACCATGTCTGCAAGTCCTCCTCAAAACCCGTTTCTTGAGTGCTCATGCTGGAATTTATGCCTCTAGCTGTCCGCGTCCACCTTTGCATGATATATTTTTTCGGAATTTGTGTCATCTCAACAGTGGTAATCACTTTTAAGGCATGGCAACATAGTATTCCAAAAGTCTCAAATAAACGGCATCCACATTCAAATATTTCATTTGTGGATCACAAGATACCTTAAATGGGGTATCCGGGCTATGGACAATACAACAAAATAAACGGGACCCTCACGAGATTGTATACGTAACCAGAATATCCAACAACTCCGATTGTAAATTAAAATATGTTGGAGTGTAAATCTTTCTTCACCGCTTCATTAGTGAACAAGAGTGCGAATTAGATCGCATTTTTGTCTAGACTCAGACTCCGCCACTAATTCGTTATGCCTCTTCTTCTCCAACACCTATCAAAATGATTAAAAAAATCACGCATATTAAGATTACATCAAGATGTCTCTTAAGATCACTATTTAGACATTCACCGAGTTGGTCAGATGCCCAATGTCAAAACATTTTTCATATAGCATGCAGCCCATTTGTACTTTTAGACGGTAAATACTGTCTAACCATCCTCGTGCACAAGTCCTGTTTTCATTAGACACCATCTTCATCCAAGCCGATTCAAACTCATACTCATCCGTATAGCGAAACATGCAACTCATAAAATCAAAGTAAGCTCCCATGTCCCGCTAGGTGCTTCGTGAGCATTTTTGTGATATATGCCACGTACACAAACCGTGACAAGTATTGGGCATAACTTGCCGCAATGCCTTCGCCATCGCAAAGATCCCGATCGAGAAATATAGTAATTGAGCCCTCCCACCATGACATTTTAAGAATGTCTCAAATAACCACACAAAAGAATCCGCCGTCTCATCATATAATAATGTAGCTCCAAACATAATCATCATCCTATGGTGGTTAAAACCAAGAAACACACCGAAAGGTTTCGATCCTTTATTCGCACCATATGTCGTGTCAAAAATCACAACGCCCCCAAATGATTGGTAATCAACAATCATCTCCGCATCGCCCCAAAAAATATTAGTTATGAAGTCATCGTAATCAAGTTGCATATCATGAAAAAAGACAAATTTTTTCATTTTCTTTTCTCGAAAATATGTCAATATAGCTCCAGCCTCCCCTTGCTGCATCTCAGACTGCCTCCTAGCACGAAGATAAGATTTTTGATCTTCATCGTATGCCCAACAAAATCCCTTCCTCCAGCCTCTCTCACAATAAATTCATAGGTCTCCGTGGGTCTCAACCGGATCATGTGCGATATCAGAAGATGGCGTTGCACTTCGATACATCTCTTTGGGATCTCAATAGGTGTCTTGTTTCGGGAGGTTCAAGTTCATGGTTGTGTTCTTCTATGAATTCCTTGATAACAATTTTATTTGTCTCCCTATTAAGACAACATTCAATCCTAGCATTACATCTAACATCATGCCCATCTATGTCGTATATCCCCAGAACACCAATTTGACATTTTCCTTCGTTATAACAACAAAATATTCTCAAAACTCTATTTATCTTTTCTAGATTTTCTTACCATCTTCCTACCCAAAATCCCATTCTATTTCATATGCATTCCAAAACAACCACGCATCATTCATACTATCAAATGGCATTCACAACGCTACACAGCAGCACTCCATATTATCTAAATATGGTACCTATTCATTCACACTTTGAACATAAAATATTAAAATATTATTATCACATTGCAAGCCTGAAAATCAAGAATTGAATTGCAAACATGCCCCACCAAAACACACACACACACACACACATGGCCCATGACCCACCCACGGCACCAAACCCAACCTACGGCCCATTTTGTGCACCCACCAAGCAGCCACGCCACTTACCCTCATGCCCGCATACAGCGCACCCACACCTCACACACACACCCACGGCCCACCCGGGCTCACACAACAACAGCCGCCCAACACACACACCCACCCAAATATATGCGCTACTACACTCTTCCACACACACACCACTCACACATTTCATCCAGCCGCATAAACCCAATCCCCCAACTCTTCAAATTACCAACGCATTTTAGCACACCACGAAAAACAGAAGAAGGAAGGAGTTATGAGAAATCAATTTTTCAATTTGGTGGCATAACTGAGTTCAGTTCAAATTGATTATTAAACATGAACGAACTAATTCACTTGTAAAGAACAAATTTATCATCTGTTAAGGGGATTTCACGTGCTCTTCGGTTCACCGTACCGAAATCAAAATCCCTCAAACAGAGCATTCTCTTCTATTTCACTGGTGGCTCGATCCAGTTTTATATAACAATTCTTCCTCCTGCTCACTAATTTAATAGCATTGGAGAGGAATACGATTAATTTAGAGAATGAGCTTCAATTGCAGCAAAATAACAGAAGAGTTATCTTGCCAGAGAGAGAAGTTAATGATGGCCTCAATTTTGTCCTCTTCATCTGGTAACGACGGCTTCTACTTGTCGGCAATGGTTTTTACTCACAATATTGCGACGGAGGAGATGGAGGGAGATGAAGAAGCGGCTTCGGCCCAACTCACGACGGCGATTAACAGCGGCGACGACGAGGAACAGAGGCGACGATTTTCTTCCGGCGACGGCGACGGCGACTAGGGTTTCCTCTCTTCTTTCTTTCCTCTCTCCATTTTCTCTCTTTCGCCGTCTCTATAACCCCGTTTTCTTTGATTTGAAAATGACAAATCTCACCCGTTGGTTTAAAACAAATGCGGATGAGATTTATCATTTTCAAATTTAAAAAAAAAACTGGGTTTCACCGGTTTCAATTTTTTTAAAAAATATATATTGAACGGGCGTCGATTTCCTTCCCTCTCCCACCGTCACAAATTGTGTCGTCCCTTCCTTCTTATCCATTTGGGCTCATTTTCTTTCCCACTGCCACAAATCGCATTTTCCCTTCCTTCTTTTTCCTCCTTTCTTTTCTACCTTTCTTTTCTTTATTCTTGTTCCCTCCTTCCTCTTCTTCCTTTATTTTCTTTTCTTTTTCTTCTGTTTATTCTTCTTTTATTATTATTATTATTATTATTATTATTATTATTATTATTATTTATTAATACGTTTTAATATTTATCATTAATAATAATTATTATTATTTTATATAATAATTATTATATCATAAATATTATTATATATATAGTTATTTTATATATATTTATATATTTATTTATCTCTAATTAAAATCTTAATTAATTATTTATCTAATAATAACACTTAAAAATTTAATATAAATTTTTAATATTTTGACACATCTTCAATTTTAATTTTATAATTATATTTTAAATTAATAAATTTTAATATATTAAAATTCATATAAATTAAATATATAATAATTTTTTGATTAATTAGACTTATAACTAAACTAACTAAATCAATCATATTAATTATTCTAACTAATCAAAATAATTAAACTCAAATTCAAACTATTAGTTCAATTTAAGGGTTTAAATATTTAAACTTAATTCAATTATTGAAATACTTTAGACTTATATTTCAAATCCAATTATAAGATTCTAAACCCAAAACAAGTACTAAAATAATTATTAAATTTAACTAGATAATTTACTAAGAAAATATTCGAGATATTACAGTTTGCCTCTAAAAAAGTTTTAGGTTCTTGCTGAACTAAATATTTAAAAAAGTTACCTCAATGAATCATAGTTATGAAGGCATTTAGCTTCACTTCATCAGTAATCTTCATGATGTGTTTGGTTTCAATATTAAATTTAACCAAAAAGTGCTTTAAACTCTTGCTTAACAATGTGCTATTGCTACTTTTATTTCCTTTAACTGAAGGTGAACTATGATAGATATTGGTTTGCCAATTCTTAAAATGATTGAATGAAATTTGGTCCCAATTTGTAAAATTAAATTCTCACATCTCCCTTTAAAGGTAAAGGGAAATAGAGACTTAATGTGACATCCTCCAAGTTTTAAAAGCCAAGCAACATTTAAAAGTGATCTAAATGATCCATTGAGTTATTGCTTCTGTCCTAGGGCTCCAATATTGGCATTTAAATTTATGAGGAAACCGATACATTTTAATTTATGAGGTGAAGGGTGCATGTCCCAATTCAATCGTTTACCCAATAATGTTTTCCCAAAAATCTGTTGTTTGATCCTCTTTATCATTTCCTTCACTTTAGTTGTGGATGCAATTCTTTTAATATTAAGAAATATCCTCAACTCTAAATAGTTAGCAGATATGTGACGCATCTACTTGGTTGGGAGGATTTTAGGTATACTATTGCACGACCCTTTCTCCTAGATAGACAGACATTGAAAATTTTAGGTATATCATGGATTCTGTCGTTTAGGATTTTCTTTTCTAACCTCAAAGGTCAAGTATCATTTGAGTAAAAAAAATTAGTACAAAGAGGCCCCTCTGGAGCATTTAGAATCTTTAACTGTGGATGGCCTCCCTTTGAGACAATCTTCTTTTCTCTCAACCTTCTCCATGAGGTCAATGCATGCGAGTGATGGGTAGCTGTTTTGTGTGTTTGGCCCTTAACTTTATCCCACAAAATTTCAACATCTTTGACATGTTGTTGATCTAGGCTACTAATGTTTTGACTTTAGGATGTGCCGGTAGATGAGTAACCTCGTGGCTACCATCTTCTAGGTTAAAGCCACGAGATGTGATGTCCTTCAATAACTGACTTATTTGATGTTATGCTCGTGTATTCACCATTATATTTTGTCTAAAATGTGAATCGCTTTTAAGGGATTTAAAGCTCGATTGAGTAAGAATAAATGATTCAACTACTTTTTCGCAAACGACACCAATGATACATATATGAAAACTTTATAGTTGTTCGAATAGAGTTGTATTTGACTTTTGAATCTCTTAATCAGGATTTTGTACACCATAATAGTTAATAAGAAGTCAAAAGATATGTGATTCGCTCACTGAAATATTCTCTGATAGTTAAGTAAAAAATATTTCTATAGAAGTGAAAGATATTTAGGAGGTGTGGTTGAGAAAATGAGAAAGGGTTTGAGGATTGAAATGATTGGTTTCGTGATTATTAAAAGACATAAGTATCTTGAGAGTTAGTATTTTGTATTTATTTTCTAATCTTTTTTTATTCCAATCCCTTTTAACTGAAAAAAATTAACGTATTTGTATTCTTATTGTCAATTAGTATGTCTTTATAAAATTAGTATAATTGTCAATTATTGGAGGTATTATATACTGGTTTAAAATTCAACCATTATATAATTTTATAACTGTTTAAAGTTTAATATTTATTATTTAGTGTCTGTAACCACTTATTTAATATGGTTATTTATCTATTAATTTATATAACTGTTTGTTAGGATGTAATACCTAGTTTAATTTTTTGTTGGGTGACTGAATGTTTCAATCTTTTATATTTTTAATAATCTGATCATTTAAATATTTTATGGGCCAAACATCCGAATGGATTTTTTATTTTCTTTCATTATAAGCCTAACAATTTGGTTATTTCATATTCTTCGATGAGCTTACAATACGTGGGGCCTGTATTTTGTCCGAATGGTTTGGTATCATTTTAGATCTGATGCAATTTTTTCATTTGTTGCAATTTGATGGGAAAACATAAAAAATAATAATTTTTAATAAAATATTTTTCATTTGATTATTAAAAGAAATAAAATTAAAAATTATTACATGCTTTTAATATATTTTTTATATTTTTCTTTTTTTCCTCATAATTTTGTTTTTTTATAAATCAAACGTACAAAAATACCCACATTTATAATTAATCTTTTATTACAATATTTATTAACATATTTTAATTGTATTTTAGAAACCATATAATATATAATAAATTGTTACCTAAACTATGTTTATGACATTCTCATTTTGTAGTGTTTTAACTCGATTAAAATCAGACAATGACTCAGTAAACATAAAAATAAAATATTGTCTTAAATATAAAAAATATATATAAATATTACCTAAAAATTTGAAAAAAAAAATAATTGTTATGATAAATTTATTATTCACATAAAAATACATCTTATTATTTTTTATAAGTGCTGGTCATATAAAATTAAAAAAATTACATTTACAAATAAGTTTTATTGGGCAATTATTATCATCGAGGATCATATTTATTTTACAAAAAATGACCGAAATTAAAAATTTGATGTTCTAATTTATGATATTTATAATTTAGTTATATTTATAAATTTATTTAAAAATAATGTTATGGGGTGTCTTTTTGATATATTCATTTATCCATATTAGTAATATGGTAAGAAATAATAAATCAATAAGGGGTTATAATAATAATTTTAAATTAGCATTAATGTTTATAATATATTTTTTAGGTCGAATTAATAATATAGGAAAAATATTTAAGAATTATTTTTAGAATAATTTTATTAATATAATATTTTTATATTTATTTATTATGTGCTTTTTTTTTTTCCTACGGTCAAAAGGCAGGGCCTGCGCCGACTTTTGACTTGGTGGCCTCAGCTCCGGAGTGGTCTCTCACCCTTCTGGCAAAATCCATGATTCGTCGTTCTTATCACGCTCATAGATAAAACTTGAAAGATCTCGCAATTCCCAACGACTTCATTGTCCGGCGAAGCTCCCGTCTCCGGCGACTGTATGCACAAGAAATCGGGGAGGCGGAGGGTGTAATAAATCTGAGCCAAGAGGGAGCTGGTCTATGTACATCAAAGGCGAAGGGCCTTAGCAAAAATTCTGGCGAGCAAGTACTTCTATGGAGAAAATATTCCAGAAGCTTCGAAACTTGGACGCGTACCCTAAAGTCAATGAAGATTTCTACAAGCGTACACTTTCCGGCGGCGTGATCACCATCGCCTCTTCGCTTCTCATGCTATTGCTATTCCTCGCCGAATTTAGTGCGCCATTCTCCTCTTTTATCTGTTTGTTTTCCTGAAAGTTCGTGCTTTTTATAACACCTCGCTGTTATTTAGTTAATTTTTCATGTTGGTATGCTGAATGTTAGTGTTTTGTCAACCCTTTAATTCTGTTCAAGTATGGTTGTGCTCTAAACGGTTTCATTATTCGCAATTTTTATGTCATCGATATCTACGACGGGTCAGTAGAAGAGTTATTAATCATTCGAAGATAGGGTTTGTTTGTGGATGTAAAAAGGGTTCTTTATCGCTCCGGCCATTTTGTAAAAGCTTGAATGACTTTATAGAAATCGTCCGAGAATCAGATGGGCCAAATTTAAGTAGGCCAAGGCAAGTTCACTACAAGAGACCGCATGAAACCAATAACAAAAATGTGTGGTTATCATTTGTAGCGATTTAATCCATCATGGCACGGTTTGGAGGGTTCTAGCATAGTTGAGCTTTTTTCCCCTTAAAAAAGAAGATTAGGTGGGTTGACATGATATCCCTGAAATATTCTGCTATTCGTAGAGGTTCAAATCTGAGGTAATATCGTGATGAGGTCATTCCAGCAACCCTTTGTTGCAATGCCCTTGATTATGGTGCTGGAGAGAAGATTCCAGCTTCCATTTGTAACTTTATTTACTCTAAATAGAAATACCTTGCCATTCATTAGTTTCCCTGGAAGACACTTCAATCTGAAATAAATATGTTGTTTGAACAGTAACTGTTCGTGAACAGTAGCTGCAACCCATAACATTATCACTAGAAATGTTTTTGATTTAGTTTGAGGTGCTCAATAACTCATGAATTGATTCTTAGATGACTCAGTGTCTTAGAAATCTTATGTCTTTGAGCTCTTAAGAGAATTTTCACTATTGTTGGGGTTGCTGTAGATTGCCAATTGGAAAATATAATAGCCTTGCTACGTTGATGCCAAGTTTAGATTGTCTTAGTGATACCCTGAGTCACGAAAAATCAAGTGTAGCTTAGCAGTGGACTACCATTGTTGCAAGCCAATGACTTTTATTTAATCTCCACAAACATCCCCTCCCATTATTACCTATCAAAGAGAAAAAAGTAACCCGGTTTATTGACGGCTTTAGAAGAGAATATAAGAGAGAGAAAGGTTGGGGGAAGTCAAGGGAAGAGAGGAGATAGAATTGAATAAATGATAACAGGTGACATGACCTCCACCCACCAAAAAATATATCTATAATCATAGATGTGCAATTTCCATAAATATCTTCCATGACATATAGAGGACACATTTCTAACTTGCATCTATTAAAAGAACCTCAATAATGAGCATCGTATCAAGTGCCTGAGTTATCAGAGAGGGGGCGAAGGATCTCCTTCCCTGGACGCCAAAAAAGCAACTAGGTATGGAATGGCATTCACAAGATTGAAAATTTGAATGAGGAAATACATCTCCTTGTCCATCATGAAAGCCTATCTTCCCTGCTGGAGGAAGGGGAAAAAATCCAAAATATGTTCATATGCTTCTCTCTATCAAGTTTGTGTACAAGGACAAAGGACTTTTTCTGGGCATAACGGTGGCCTTAAGACGCTTCCTTCTAGTACACATTAATGTCATCCCATGACCCTCCCAATCACTATTATCAAATCATCTTCTATAAAAAGGATAACTCTTTCTCATAGACCATTAGACAATGTTCTTCATTAGATTCTCGGCTAATAATTTGTTGCAGTTAAGGATGTCCTGGTAGGCAGTAAGTTCAATCTTGTGTCATACAGTAAATTGAATCATGCAGAGTAATTCCTATTTTACCTTGGATTACTATATGGCTTGAATCTTCTAGATCACATGCTCTGAGGGATGGTGTGACATTGTGTCTGTCCTTTGGGTACACATTGGATAATGGGGGACAAGAGAGAGAGAGAGAGGAGAAATTTAGGGGAAGGGAGGAATTGAGGGGAGGGGAGTATTGGAATGCCTTGTGCCCAAATGCACCTTGTTGATTTGATACCATTTTGGTTAGAGTCAACTACCATTCATTGAATTATCTTGTGTTAGGGTTTATTATTCCCTTCACTAGTCAACAAAGTGCATCTACCAATGTAGATATATTCTTGCTTGGTAGGGTGTCTTGGCATGGTTTATACAAAGACTTGATAAAAGAGATGGAAGATTAGAGGCCAAAGAGGTAAAATTCAGAGAGTAGAAGAGAAATCAAGGGAGAGGAGAGAAAATATTTAATCAAACAAATAACTCTCAAATTTTTTGATACGGGCATTACATGGTAATAGGGGGCCGTTTATAGATGCCAAACTTGAGTTATTTTAGGAAATAGAATGTAAATATAGTCCCAAGAAACAAGGAAACATAAAGCTGGCTAAAATATACTGAACTCCTCTAAATAATAATTTTCTAAGAAATACCAAATACATCAAATTAAGGAATTATAACTATTTCCAAAGAAATGCCAAACGCTAGAAACTCCGAAATATTATTGAATCTAGCCCTTCAGCTTGCATACACATTCCCCATCCTTACCCTATTTTAATTACAAAAACTGTGTTTTCTAAATCGTTCTCTTTTTTCTTTTCGTTTTTCTTGTAGTCATTTAAGTTGTTAAAAGTAGGCAAATTTTACTTTCAAGTTGATCTAAGTACTGTAACTCAAAACATGCAGGATTGTACCTCCACACAACTACAGTAACCAAGCTCGTGGTGGATACATCAAGAGGGGAAACCCTTCACATCAATGTAATCTTGATATGTCCTCTTTCACCTGAATGAAACATATTATTTCATGCTTCTCTGTTTCTGAACTTTTTCAAAAGTTTTGATTGACCTTTGCAATCTTGTGGTTGCTTTCCTATTCAGGAGGTTGAGTGTTGCGTCCAGTAGAACACTTTTCCCTGTTATTTTGTTTTCAGTGATAGTTAAATCTGATGTTTAAAATATTTGCGCATGTCCTTGTGGCTTAGATTCTTCTTTTTGGTTTTTGTATATTTGTTTTCTTTTCCTGAAATAATGTGCTTGTTCTATGTCTTTAGCAAAAGTTCTTGGTTCCATCAGTCGTTTAATTATCCTTGCCTTCTACTTGTTTGAGAGTGCAGTTTGATGTTACTTTTTCCGCCATTCCATGCACCTTGCTCAGTGTTGATGCTGAGGATATCAGTGGGGAGCAGCATCTTGACTTAGTATGTACTTAAATGCACTTTTTTCCTGCTTATACCTGGATGTTGCTTTCATATCCTTCTGTCGTGACTGACTATGTACTTTGCTTGCAGAGACATGATATAGTCAAGAAAAGGATTGATGCTCATGGCAATGTAATTGAAATTAGGAAGGATGGAATTGGTGCTCAAAAGGTTAGAATAAGATAGTGGGATCCATTTCCATATTTTTCACCTATTTTAGTAGCATCTGTCATCATTTTGGTGATTTTGCTTACAACACGATGCATTGATGGGCATCTGCTGTTGAAACCTCTGTACCTCACACGACATTTGCATAGATATCTGGTTGTTATATCAAGATAAAAGAAATTTGTCCTGTTGAAATCTTACTGATGTTTGCATAGTAGGCCGATAAATTCATGTTGCTCTGTGCTTTCAACATTTTAGCATAGCTTGGGGAAAGAAACGTGAGGCATCATGTTGTGGCAACTAGTATGGTTTTGGAGCCCAAAAAAGAGAGTAGAAACAAGTTGCACAATAAGTTTATAATTGACGGATTTTAGATGGGACTATATAGCTGTTATGATACAGCTTTGGCCCTTATGCTTGAGTGCCTTAGTAGCATGATCTTTTGCATGAAGGAATTTTGCAAGAGGCACTTCAACGGGCAAGTGCCTTAGTCTTTGGAGATTCAGTTGTAGATATAGTTGTCTGGAGTGTACGATGCAGCAGTATGAAATGGAATGGATGATACACATCGGCAACAAATCCATACTTGGCTGAGAAAAAAGAAGTTAATGTAGCTGGAACTAGTGGTGCCCAAGGTTTTGGGCCATCTGTGGATAAGCTTGCCATTCAAGCACGACATGACATATTTATATGTCAGTCCTGTATGGCATGTGGTCTACCTATTTTGCCGGGCTGTTAAATATTTAATATTACACAAATTATGAAAAAATAGAATGCACAAAGTATTATAGAAAAGTACATATTTTATCTATTTTGTTAAATATTTAATAAAACAATTTACAAAAGTTAAAAAAAAAAAAAAAATACATCTAAGAACAATTTTTTTTAAGCTTCACCACTTATATTTTCACTTATTTCACTACTATTGCTTTTAGAATCATCTTCATTACTCGAACTCAAATAATCGGATTCGGACGCGATTTTTTGCATCTAAAACACATTTTTATCATCTTTGATGTTGTCCCACTTTTTCATCAACTATTTGACCCCAGAGCTGAAGGTTTTCCAATGACACTATACTAGCTTGCGGGGCTAAGAGATCTCTTGCTATTGATGTGAGTACAGGAAATATGTGCTTATTAGTCGTCTATCATTTTAAAATATTAGACTTTGATTGATTGCTTGTAAATTTGAAAATGTGGTTGAACTGTAAGTAGCGAAGAAGTTTAATTAATGCTGTATTTTCACTAATTGGCTGCGATCCATGTTGTGTCTATAACAAAGAAAGCAAATCTCGTCTACTGAGAGGTCCCGAACCACCCTGCTGTTGCTGGATTTGATAGTTTTAGTGTTGACTATGATACATACAAGTTGTATATTGCATGCAAACTGTGATAGACATGTTTATTTTTTTTATGCTATCGGTCATCTTAATATTGGTGTAGAATCTCTTAAGATAAATATACATCCCTTGTAAATTTACATGGGGTCAATAATTATAGTAAGATAGGCTAGTATTGGAGGATTTTTAATATTTTAATTTTTTTTTAAAAAATATATAAATATAATATCAGTGAATATATTATTGTTGAAAATTTCAATGACACTATACTAGCTGGCGGGGCTAAGAGATCTCTTGCTATTGATGTGAGTACAGGAAGTATGTGCTCATTAGTCTTCTATCATTTTAAAATATTAGACTTTGATTGATTGCTTGTAAATTTGAAAATGTGGTTGAATTGTAAGTAGTGAAGAAGTTTAATTAATGCTGTATTTTCACTAATTGGCTGCGATCCATGTTGTGTCCATGATAAAGAAAGCAAATCTCGTCTATTGAGAGGTCCCAAACCACCCTGCTGTTGCTGGATTTGATAGTTTTAGTATTGCAAGTTGTATATTGCATGCAAACTGTGATAGACATGTTTATTTTTTCTATGCTATCGGTCATCTTAATATTGGTGTAGAATCTCTTAAGATAAATATACACCCCTTGTAAATTTACGTGGGGTCAATAATTATAGCAAGATAAGCTAGTATTGGAGGATTTTTAATATTTTAATTTTTTTAAATATATATATATATAATAATATCAGTGAACGTATTATTGTTAATAAATTTGAATATTTATTTAAAATTATTTATCTAAATTTTTTATTTATTTCCATCGTCAGTATAATATGACGGAAATCATAATTATCTTGTTAAAGCACGAAGTTGTCAGTAAATGACAAAAATTGGCTTAATAGTAGATTTTGTGTTGTGTAATGGACACCTGTAAGTTTATTAGTAGTAAGATAAAATATTTTAAAATATGTTTAATCAATTCAATCATCTTTCAATTGGTCTTTTGTAATTGACTTGGCCGATGAGATATTTTCGTTATAAAAGAAGGTTAAAATAGAATGGAAAGCATATGCAAAAGTAGAGTTCCACTGTGTTATACAGTTGATCTTTATTTTCTTATAGTTTAGATTGTGTTGTTTGCATAATGCTCTGAATTGTTGCTTTTGAAGAAATACTCTAATAAATAGAATAATATTATTTAATTTATCGATATAATAAGAAATAGACTATAAGATATCGTTGACACAAATGTTAATAATATGACATGTATATTTTGTATGAAATAATTCACCATTTAAAATTAAAAAAAATTACAATTTGAATAAAAAAAATAGTAGTATTATTATTTAAATCCTTATCAAAAGTAAATAGAAAATATTATTAAATATTCTATATTCAATGATAATATTTTTCATTGCCTTAGAAATTGCAGAAGTAATGTGAGGGTATTCAAAAACTTTAAATCTAATAATTCTTTTTTGTAATTTTGAATTTTCATAAATCCAATGTGCGATAATACAAATATAATGTAAGTTATTATGTGATGTCCATACATCATTTGTCAAAGAAATGTGAGATTTTATTTGTATTAATTCTGAAATTAATTTTTATTTAAGTTGTAAAAAAGATGTATAGTATCACTTTTAACAATATATAGGGATATTTTTATATATTTAGACTGTAAGTACTTCTGCACATATTTTTTGAATTTGTAATCTTTTACCATATGAAAATGACTCTCTGAATGAACAATATATTCTATTAATTTTTTTTTATTTAACTTCTGATCATACTGAAAAACTCATAACATTGTACCACCTGAAAATGCTAGTTCCATTTGAGCTGATGATAATCGTTATCTTTCATGTTTTTTCATGTATCACTTTACATGTCCGGTACATTAAGAATTTTCACAAATATAATCTTTTTTACATGTTTTACAAATAGCCTATTTCTAATTGTTAAGTAATTTAATTTAAAAAGTTGCTAGACATTACTAGAACTTTTCCTAGGGGGACAAGGAGAGCTAGGAGTAGTAGTATTTAGGGTGGATTGTGATTCTAGTATTTTAGAATTACTATTTGTATGTGGTGTAGTCGGTATAGGAATATTAGAATAATTTTTCAAGTCTATTATCTACCAAAACTAGAAAAATTGTGTGCAATAATTGATTATTAAATTATAAAATAATAATATTAATATATAACTTACAGATAAAAATTAATAATAAAAAATTATAGACGATGAGAGGTTATAAGGTATTTATAGTTTTTTTATTATTTATTTATTTATTAAAAATGGTCATAAAGCAAGTTCTCATAACGGTTTAAAATTTGTGTGTGTGACGAGTTGTGCTAGGTACAGCCTAATTGTGTTGGGGGCCAACACGGCATGATTGGGCCCACGTGCTGCGGGCTGGCCCTTCCCTTGCCTACCATGGTCCGCATTGTTGGGCTGTGTCGAGCACAGCCTAACATTGCTCAAATTGGCCATGCTTGTCATGGGCTGTGTCAGATCGTGCTATGAGCGGCACTGTCCATGTACCACCTTTAGCCAGAACTACAAGGTTTAGTTCAGAAATGCAGATCTAAGTTTTGTAACATTGCAACTTGTCTATTAAGGATGACTACCAAGCTTTTTCGGGTACAAGAACTACTCATAAACTTGTGGATCATTCACGAGGCTACTGTTCTTAAAGCAGCATTATCTGACCAGTTTTCTCGGATATGGTTGTTTCTTTGTTATGCTATGTTCTTGAGCTTCTGGGTTTTCGATGGGGCTTGTGGGGTATTCAATGTGATTGGAAATCCTTAATGTATTCCCCAATTGCAGAGAAATTATTTTCATAGGTTGAAAATGCTAATGCCACCAGAAAATGCGCAAATAGATTGTGTGGAAATTATCAATACTGTCTGTTGACTACTACTGGTGCTATTTTGTTATCAAATTATCCTCCTCTGACTTTCAAAGAATTAATTAGGGATGGAAATTCTAAAATCAGGCTGCCCTCAGATGACTCATCTTTTTGGAAGATGAACCATGTTAAATTAATTGGTCCTAGGTTCAGCAACATGAAGGCAATAGTCAGCTATAATGAATTGTAGTTATTGTCCACAAGGGTCTAACGCAGTAAGGTGAATTGGAATTCATGGTTGGGTCTGTGATTATAAGTTTGCTTATTGTTATTGCATGCTTGGACTTGCCTAGTACATAATTTTTGAAGATGAGGCCATGCACTTGAAAAGTGTTCCAAATCCATAAAAATGGATGGTGTAAATTCTCCCCATCCCAACCCCCAAAAAAAAAGTAGAAAAAGAAATTGTAATTATTAGTGAATTTGCAGGACTTGCTTGGTCAGATTATGATCCTAGGGAATTCCCCTCTATATGAGTGGTACAACCAAGATTGATTGAGATGCCACATAAGTTTTGGCTACCAAGTGGAAAAGAAGCGATGAGGCATTGATATCAAATTTTTAGGCCTGGGGATGCTGATTCTGGTTTATTATTATCTTCTATTTATTTTCATTTCAGTTTTTTTTTTAATATTTTGCTAGTTAATAGCAAGAACAAGTATCACAAGAACATTTCATTTCTCAAGTATCATAATAACATTTCTTTTGTGTGTTTGTAGTCCCTATTACAAGAGAACAAGTTATTTTCTCCTTAGAATGTGATTCCTCTTCGTTATGAATGTTTGTTGCCTCCACTATATTCTTTCTTTAAGGTCATAAGTTCAAACAACGAAGATAGCATATATGTGATGCAGGATTAAGACTCTGTTGTTGTGAACATCAGACCCTCTTATGATCCCACAATGTGGGAGCTTCATGCATTGTGCTATTGTTTAAGGTAATTCTATTTATACAAAAAGATTCATAACCCAGCATATCCTAAAACAGGCACAACACAAGGTTGCCCATTTAGTTCATGGGTGAGCTTTGAGTGACATATGGGTGGTTTAGGATATATTCCCGTCACTTGGGATGCTTTGGTTTGCAGATTGTTTTGGGGGTAATGGTATATCAAGAATTATCTTGTTTAGCTAGGTTATCAGATGTTATTTTTGTAGAACAATAGGTTGATGTTATGTTTCCTCAGTCCTATTTGATTTGTTTGTTCAATAATGCATTCTTTTCTGTTGTAGATTGAGAGACCTTTACAGAGGCATGGTGGCAGGCTTGAACATAATGAGACATACTGTGGTTCATGCTATGGAGCTGAAATGGTAATTTTTCTAGAAGAATGCAACATGGAATTGTTCTCTGTTTAGTGAATAGTGATTTACAGTAATATGTAACTTAACAGAATTCACTTGATGGTAAAGGATTAGCAGCCTGTTTACCCAGGAAAATCAGTACTTGTTTTACTTGTGGATTCATGGATTTTGTTCTTGTTCACTATTTTAACTACTAGTAACCTCCCAATGTTCATTATATAAGGTTAGATTGCAGAGGCCATTTGAATGCTGTTGACTAGTGACATCCTTCTTTTTTCTACTGTCTAGTATTTTGCAGTAGCCTCAGGGCCATCTATATTTCTTTTCTGCTTTCTGTCCCTGTTTTTCTATGTTTATTCAACTTTCTTTTTCTTCTGGGCATTTATAGCAGCTTATATCTCAAAATATCCTTCAGTTAATTTAACAAAAAACCCAAAGAAAAAGGAAGCGATGCTGCTGCATCAGCAGCATCATTCTTATATCCATTTTTTTTACTATCGATAATAAAAAAAAAGGATAATATATATTATAATTCAAAATCCTACAATACATACAATACAAAGGGTGGTTTATGCAGATGGAATTGCTGGAGAGCCACTTCTTGACATTTAACCCAAATAATTTTCATGTTACTTCTGCTGTTTATCTCTGCTTAACCTTAATTTATTGAAAAACTCGAAGTTTTTTTTATTGCAATTACTAAGTGTCAATCTCCAGTACATTGTGTGATCAAACATCCTTCATCATCTTTGGGCTTATTTTTTAATTTATCTCACTTGTTTTTTTAGTTTCTTTAATAATTCTCTAAAGAGTAGTCCAGCCACCAAGACTTCTTGCATTACAAGGTCTAGGAAGGGTTGATGCACATGGCCTTCCTCTATATTTCTAAAATGTTATTTTTATGATTTGAATTTGTAACCTTCTAATCACAATTGAAAAAAAATCCCATTATATTATGCCCTTGATAATTGTTTTTTTTTTTAATGAAAAGGAGGTTTCTGTTTCCCCAATGGTTATATCCAGTACAAGGGAGTCGTATCTTTAATAAATTTGGCATAACCTGACAGATTATTACCATATTTCCTGCCTCACAATCTGAAAACATCTCAAAGACACATTTTGCAGAAAGCCTGTGTATTTTTCTTTTGTCCTTTTAGAGTTGCACAATAAATCTAATAGATTGAAATTAGCTGCAAAATTTTGAAAAAGTAGTCGTGCTGACCTCAAACATTTTTTCTAAGGTTTTCAAATGCCATGTTACTTGAAGGGTTGGGGAGGGGAGGAGATATGGAAAATGTAACTTGGATGAAATTCAACCCTGCAGGAGCGGAAGCTTAAACTGGCATTTGATCATGCACGGGTGATTTTGCTGCTGAGGGTGTTACTAGCAGACTTGCCTCTGGTTGGGGATGTAAAGGTTGCATTTGGGATGGGTTGGAGTAGATGTGTGTGCAAAGTGGTCCTTTCAATTGGGACTGTTCCTGGGAAATCCAACACCAAAATATAGGGGAAAAAGTTATTTTTATTTTTTTTTTTGGGGGAGGGGTTGGGGGAGTGTGGAGGGTTAGGAGTGATTTTTACCTGAAACCAAACACCCAGTACTCTTGCTGCTGCTATAGTGCTGATCTGGTTATGATTAGAGAGAAAGAGAGAGAGAGAGAGAGAGAGAGAGAGACGGAAAAAGAATGGTTGCAGCCAAATCCTTCAGTTTGTCACTTCCCATCAACTGAAGAGCATACTTTCCTCACCTGGAAGCCTCAACCTCATGTATCGAGGGCAAAGTGGGAAATCTATTGCTCTTCACTAATTAAATGGCATTACATTTGTGCATGCTTATTACCATTGTCTTCAAATGCATGAAGTGTGCAATATTCATGATGAGCGTCATGACTTGCACTCTAGTTTAAGGAAATAGTGAGGGCTATGCTACATGAAAGAGTGTATGGGTTTTTCCAGTAGGAGAAGGGTTACAACTTACCTTCTAAAGCTTTTGCTGTGTATTTTGAATGAGATATACCAATTAGATATGTGCCTAGGACACTGTGCATGCATGGATTTGTGTCCACATGACTGTACTTCATGACATATGAATGTGATGCTTGTAAGTATTTAACAATCCTAATGGCTTACCAGAGGCCTGAACAAAATGTTTGATCTACTAGTCTCATCTTTCCAGGAGTGTACATAATACTAGACATTGCTCTTTCATGATTTTCTTTGAAGTTATGGAAATTCAGATGACAGAGAATCATGAAATGTCTTTTCATCCACAGAAATAATTGTCATGTGGTTGAAAAATTATAGGGATTTAAAGAGAAATTTTGCTTATTTAGTTGAGTAAGTGCTTATGAATTAGTCATTTGTCTTACCCTTGATTTATCTTTCCTTTAGTGTCCAATAAAGACTTTTCAACAAAGTTATTCACATGTTTAGACTTTAGACTATTCACTCCTCTATGAAATGTTCTATTCTCTGTTACTGCTTAGTCCCTAAATCCTTCTTTTGACAGTCTGATGACCATTGTTGCAACTCTTGTGAAGATGTCCGTCAGGCATATGGAAATAAGGGCTGGGCAATGACAAACGCAGATATGATTGATCAGGTTGGTCACTATGGATCTGACAAAATTTTCTGTTGTAAGCAACACAATATAATGTTCAAGGAGTTGGACTCAACTGGATATGGAAAAGGCTGTTGCTTTGGGGTTAACATAATCTCAAATGTCCTTTATTTTGGTTTTCAGCCCAAGGCGACAAACATTATTATGGTTGTGAAGTATGAACCTGTAGAAAGGCGATGTGTCCCCATTACATCCCTTATTCTTATCTGAAGTAGTTAATGTATCATGACATCGATGATCCGAAACCTTTTCCCAGATAATTTTATGGTTGTATTGTAGTTCTTTGATAGATGCTTCATGAATTAGCATAGGAAATACACTTTCTTTTTACAGAACGAACTGGGTGTTTAAGATATTTATGGACTTGCACAGCAAGGCTCTTCAGCCTACGGCTCTCTGTAGTTCAACATAATTTGCTGCTCCAGCAGGCTAGAAATCTCTGTTCAATAGGCTGCAAAGAAGTGAGACCGGTTCAAATAAAAACTTTTAAGTTGATAGAGATCATGCATTGGACATCTTGTTGAGATGCAATATGAAGTTTCTTTTCTCCCTTCTTATTTTTATTCCTCCTTTTTGCTGCTTTTACTTTTCTGGTGGGGTTGGGAACGGTAGAATCTGGAGTTGGGGCGGGATTGGGTTCAAACAGCTGGGTGTTGGCTGCCATTGCTGTTGTGGCCTCTGGACTGTCCCGTGATGGCATAGTGAACCGTTGGCATCTTAATACTACTTGAAGACCTATGCTTGGTGGTTGTAATACTATGCTTGCCTAAAGATACCTGAGTTATATTCTGCCTTATATGCTATAGAGGCCGTAGTGAGGGTCAATAGAAGTCCTGAAGAGTGATCTTGTATTGGTTTTTAAAATACTAATAGCTATAATTCTATCTCATCTGAATTCTTTCAGTATCCAATTTTTGATTGCATCCGTTATATTTAATTGTAATGGTATAATCTGATTGTTTACATTCCTGTCAGATCATGTGCAGCTACACGATGTTGTATAAAATTCTATTATCTACATCCTTATCTTTTGCCTATATTGGTGTGACTTGATCCGTACTTTCTGGGAAACATCTGGCAAGTGGTCCTCTGAAGATTGGGCATGCCATAACTGTTCTGCTCTGTAATCTCAGGAGTTACAACCTATGTCATCCAAATTCCCATATGTTTAGCAATCTCATGCATCATCTATTTGGACCTCATCTTGACAAAATTATGGTCGACAACCCTCTGTTGGCTGTAAGTAAAAATTTTTTCAAAATCTGATGTACGTTGCTTGCTTTCAGTGTGGAAGAGAGCGTTTCTTCCAAAAGGTGCAAAATGAAGAAGGTGAGGGGTGCAATATTCATGGGTCCCTGCAAGTCAATAAAGTTGCTGGAAGTTTCCATTTTTCTCCCGGGAAAAGCTTTCTGCAGTCAAAAGCTCATTTACTTGATCTAATAGCTTTTCAAAAGGAGGACTATAATGTAAGTTCATATATTTTTTTCATCTTTGGAATCTTCATACAGACATACACTGTTAGATTACTTTCGAAATTATGTACTCAACTTTGACTTCTTCAATTATGATGAGCTGTCAAACTTTCTTGTCATGATTTTTCTACCTATTCCTGTCACAGATAAGTCACCAGATCAATAAGTTAGCTTTTGGAGAATATTTTCCTGGCATCATAAATCCCCTTGACGGGTAATTGTTCTCTTCTTTTCTTGTGGAGTCATTCATGTTACTACTTATGCTAAAACAAGCTCATGAATGATATATATATAAAGAGAAATTTCTCTATGCTTAAAGTTGAAAGGAAGCAGCAAACCTTCAGTAAATGTGTGAAACTTCTTAAAGGGGGAGGGAAAAGCCTGATCAGGTGTAGTCATATATGGTTAATATTGGGATGGTGCCTCTGCATTTATTTTTTTCATAAAGTCGAACACTTATCAACTAACTCAAAGGGAAAAGAAAGTTTTGAAAGCATACTTATCCGTGAGTCTCCGATCTCACTTACTGTTAGTAACTGAATCACTTGCCTACAGAAGGCAAAAGTTCAAATTTATAGCAATGGCCACATATATTTGATCCTCTAAATGTGATTGCTTCTTTCTTCCCTTTTCTTTTTTTCATTGTTTTTTTAAATAGTGCATCTTTATGGTCTTCTTAAACTAAAAATTGATTGGATTACAATCATGAATAAAAATATCAGTGTTAATATTGGTTGCGGTCATATTGGTATTGAACAATATGTATCAGTGTCAGATAATATCAAATGGAAAATTCTTTTTGGAAATCATAAGCTGATAGGGCTATTTCGGCCAATACAAAAATATAGCGCGATAATATCATGGTATCCAGAGGCTCAATACAATATATATCGACCGATATTTTTATCCATGGTACAATATAGTACTCCATCTTTACAAAAAATATTTTCTTATTAAATTTCCGTCATTAGGGTGCAGTGGCTGCAAGAGGCTCCGAGCGGAATGTACCAGTATTTTGTCAAGGTTTGTACCCTCACCATGTATTCACCTCTCCAAATAAAAAAAAAAAAAAAAAAGAGAGAGCAACCTGTGGTCTGCGTAAGTGCTCCAATAATGAAGGCAAGGTCTGAGGACCTAGGCCCTAGAGTTCAAGGCACTTGTATTTCTGTTGCAATGGGCCAAGAAGTTGCTATCTCAAGCCTGTAGCATGTGATGAGCTTGTGGATGAATATGTAACAATTTTTCTTGAAACAAATTGAATCTAGGTGAATTTTCCTCTTCCTTTTAGTGTCATTTCTTATATTCTGTGGAATGGTTTTCTTGTTTCTTATTTTTTTGCTGATTTTTCTTCTTCCTTGCAGATATTTTTCCTTCTTTGCTTCTGTAAAATGACTCCCATTTCATATTCCTATCTATGCTTTTTCAGTACCTTCTTATGCTTTCACATTTGTGGTTATTTATGCATTATTCCTGCACATATATTTTACCATTGTCTCTCTCTAAAGAATCGAGATGAAATCATTTTCTCTTCTGATGTTGGATGGCACAAGATACACATTTTTTTCTCTCTTCATACGTGGAATCTTCGGTCTCTCTTTCTCTCTCTACCTCTCTTTTTCGGGTATGAGTGCAATGATCAAACAACTACAAATCCTCAGAAGGGGTACTTGAGTAAGATGCACCTTTACATCAGTATAAGCATTCTACCATTATATTATTTTACATATGTAGAATGATCCACTTTTTTGTTATGCATGCTGTTGGATTGCTAAGATTCAGAAGAACTCTTAGAAAGTTATTGCTGGGTGCATTTTCCAGGTTGTGCCTACAGTATACACTAATGTTAAGGACCGCACCATTGTGTCAAATCAGGTATTCACTTGACATCTTGGGGATGTGATTGTGGGTATCAAAAATGTAATGATCTCATGCATGAGTGTTGGTGTTGTGAAGTTTTCTGTGACAGAGCATTTTAGGGAATCGCAATCAGGTCGCTATGTTCCTGGAGTGTTCTTCTTTTATGACTTTTCTCCCATAAAGGTGCGCATCTTTTCTTGTTGAATGAAATTTCATAAATATAGATATGTGAAGAAAATTTTTAGAAGAAAATAACCGTGATTTATAATGTCTCCCTCCCTCCTAATCTTACTTCCTTTCAGTGAATGAATTACAGATATTTTTGTGCTTAAATTCATGCAATATTAAATTTCTTGAGATAGCTGAGAGAGCCACACCTTATTCCGGAGTTCTGAGGCTTGTGAATATTTGCAGGGAAAATTACCATATAACAGTATGTACATGATTAAGCTTGGTGAGCTAGCAAGTAACCTGATGAAATGTACAGAGTTCCCCCAAAAGTTAGTTCAACCATAAATGAACTGTTTAGTTTATAAGTATGTCATCTCCCCCAATTCCCCCCCCCCCCAAAAATGTTATCTTCCCAGAAATAAAGTTTGTTTTATTAAAATGTTAGCGTCCCATGACTGTACAATTCAGGCATGATATGAGGGATTTGATGCTCTCTTTTTGCTCTTTGAATAGATTTGTTTTTTCATTGGGTTTGCCTGGACCAATAAAATAATGAACGAAATGAAGATAGGGACAGTCTTTGTTGCTGTTTTGACAATCACCTGTGTTTGGAGTCCATGCTTACCAAGGAAACCTTCAATTAAAAGCCCGTGGTTTCAAAACCAATAGATAGTGCATCACGTAAGTTTCTTATGATTTCTGTCAAGAGCAGTCATGACAGACCAGAATCACCAATGATATGCAGTAGCAAGTTCTAATTTTTGGCTTGACAGCCTTGAGATGTTTGCAGTCAAATTGAATGGTCCACATACCAAAAACAGCAGAGGTAGCTACGGAGTACAAATAACAATAAAGATAATATGGAGGTGTTCTTTATTAGTGGGCCTCAGTTGTAAAAATTTATCATCTTGTTATTTATTGATGCTTTCAGGTGACTTTCACCGAGGAGCGCATGTCATTTTTGCACTTTGTCACGAATATCTGTGCCATCATCGGAGGTTCTATTCCTTTTCTCTTCCGATCTCTCTCCCCCTTGATGTTCTTCCTCAACACTCTCTTACTAATTCCCTCCCTTCTATGGATGAAAATTCTAGTATTAGTATTGGTTATGGCTATATCAATATCATATAATCGGACAATATTTATTAGTATTTAATACATAGAAAGAAAAAAAATTTCTGAAAATTATAAGTTGACTGAACCGTATTGACTGATATATCGGCTTTATCGATATTTTGAATATCAATCAATATATTTTGATATATATCAGTTAATATTTGCATCAATACTTCCTGCCTCTACCTCTTCCTGTTTCTGGACATGTCACTGCACTAGTGCTTGCTAATAAATTTGCGTTGTACATTCATGCTTCTTTTAAATGAGTGATCTTTTTGCTGGGGAAACCCTAGTACACTTATTTTAGGTCTGCCATTGCAGTTCCTCTGCAATTTGAAAGAGTTTGGAGGAATTTCTGGAGAATTTATATGCTTAGGTTTTCCAAGAAATCTAATATCACACTGATGTACTTCGCCCCATCCCATTGAGACCGATTCAACAGGGAAATGAAAATATGCTATTGAGGCTGTCCTCTCTGAGAAGGCCAGAAGAAATAGTGGCTATGAAAATATGAATTCCTCCTCCATGTTTGCCCCATCTGTAAACATACCTCTTAAAAAAGCTAGTTTCGGTCCATGAACTGCCTATCATGTGCAGGGTTTAAAATATGGTCGTACCATTCTGGCTTTACTGTATACGATATTACATTATATCATGCAAGTTGTTTCTATGACTTAAATCTGTGAGTATCAGATTACACAGCTACAATTCTACTGTATTTAATCTTACCTTGTAAACTCACTGCAATAAATTAATAACAATTTTTTCTACTGCCCCCTTTATCTTTTTTTTTTTTTTAAAAAAAATTGATCTATGATTTCTACATTCTACTATGGTTCTTATAGTCACCTGTTTAAAAGAACAAGCATGGATATTTGACAGAAATTTACTTGCACTTTAGGTTAGCTTCTCTCCCATATGTAAAAACCCAACTATCAGAGGTGGGTAAGATTCCGAGTCTTAATCTCTTGCATCACAATGGCCACCTTACCAACTTAGCTAATTGGCACCGGCCACTGAAAGATTTGTACCTGTAATTAGTGGACGATACTTTTAGGCATTCCTCAAAGGGAGTGAAAATCTTTGTTGAATGGGAAGCCCCAATGTTGGTTAGAACCAATTGAACTTAGATAAATGTCTTGGGGACATCGAATGAACAACTTTGTGATACTTTTAAGTGACACGGTGTTCAGCCTGATCCCTTCTCAAATGGACTGGTTAATATAGATAGATGAATGAAATAGCATGTACCCGATAGCCTTCTCAAGGTTATCCGCTTAAACTTATGTGCATTAGTTCTTTTTCTTGGAAGAACTTAACAAAATTTCATTTACAAAAAAACGTTATGCCTTTGTGTTCAGGTACTTTTACCGTTTCGGGGATAATAGACTCAGCTGTCTATCATGGTCACAAAGCGATTAGAAAGAAGTCACAGTTGGGAAAATTTAGCTGAGAATGGGAGCAAATGGTCCTCCTCAAATCGAGGTTTTGCTTGCTCAGCCCTTCATTGCCCTAGTTGGGTTATGGCATGGATTTAGAGGAAAGAGGAAAAGCGATGTTTGCCTTCCAATGGCCATGCAATTACGCCTTGAGTGGACAAAATCTCAAAGTATATTAGATGATATTCCGATCACATTTTATTTGTATATTATTTTTAGTGGTGTGTTATTATGGTCGGACTCATCTCGAATGTGCATACATGAACATTCTGTTTCTTGAAAATGATTTCTTGATAGTGGGCACGATAGTTTAACTTTGTAATAGAATGTTTGATTATTGGAATAAAATAATAAAAAATTAAATATATATATTTTTTAGAAATAAAGAAGTAATGAAAATTACATTATTTGGTTTGTACATATGATTTGATAACGGAAGAATAGTATAATTCATTGAGAATAACTATTTTAACATGAACTTCCAACCAAATAATGTAATTATTGTTAAAATGACAATTAATTTGGAATTAAATTCTCTATGGCCAAACACCTTTCAATTTGTTCCAATTGAGATGGTGACTCGTATTTGAATTGAACGACTCAGAAATGCTGAGCTTATGACAGACTTAAAAGGGGTGTTCGTTTCTTACATATATGGCAAAGAATTTTTTTTATTTTTTTTTTTGTTGAATTTCTATGAAAGTATTTTAGGGTAGTTTAAGAAGGTTTTGGATTAAAGTTTATTTAAAGAATCAGAATAACTTATAAAAATCCCAATTAACTTTATGATTTTCTTGAGAATTTTATTTATATTTTTAAAAAAATATTTTGAAATTAAATATCAAATATAATTAACCCATTCGATGTCTAGAGTTGAGGGGGTTTATGATGCACAAACGTGTAGCAGCTCTTGTAAAGTATTCGTACCCGTTGAATCATGCTGAATTTGCCATATTTTATTGAAAAAATCAAAGTTTGGCGCACTTACTTGAAATTTTAGGGTTGGAGATAATAATGGAGTCGCAGTTGATTCGCGAGCTGATAGTCATGAAGCAATTCCCTGCAGCAACACAAACTAAATTGAACGGAGAGGTTTGATTCTTCTTGTCTCAAGCTTTTCCTTTTTTCCGGGAGAAGGGGGGGGAGGGTTGATTTGAGGTGTTTTATGAACTGTCTTTGGAAATGTACTACCGAGTTGTTGCGTTGTAGAATGTTGGAAATTTGGCAATCTTTGTTATTTTTTTGTGTTAGAAAGAGAGAAGAAATAAAGCATGGGTTGATGGTGAAATTGGTGGACAAAATCATGGCAGATGATAGTTGTTTCATATGCTTCCTCGTTGTCTGTGAGGTGGTCTCACTCCACATATAGTTCTGTTGTCTCACTTCAAAAGGATACTATGCTATTCTTGGGTAAAATTGGTTTGAGATTAAGGTCAGTTTGAGAGGAAGTAATGAGGAAAAACAGTTTGATTTAGGTTTTTAAACGAGGCTACTAAAGAATGGAGACCGTTGGTTAAACCACCAAGATTTATTGCATGTTGGTATGTGATGCGTGCATAAGTTTAGGAGGAGAATCCATCCCAAAAGGACGTCCTGTTGGAGAATAATCCTCCAAACTTATAAGTTGGAGGTTTTGCCTACAATTTTCCGATATGGGACATGCATCATTTCTCATCCTTCCACAGTCGCAGACCTTGGCGGCTGCACTCTGCGGCACTTTACTCGACAACTTCCATTCTACGACGCTTCATTCCGCACCGGCACAAGGTCAGCCTCTCCGTAGGTAGCCCTTTCCGATCAAAACCCTCCGCAGGTAACGCTCTTCGGGTCGAAGCCGGTCTCAATGAAAACACCATTGATGCGTGCACAATTTTAGGGAACGAACCCACTCCAAAAGGACGTCCTATAAAGGGGAGAGCCCCCCAAACTTATAAGTTGAAAATTTTACCTCCAACTTTCCAATGTAGAACACGCATCAGTATGAATAACATGTTAACGTGTTGGTATGAACAATCAACCAGCAAAATCGATTTAACTTGGAAAAATAATTTGTCACACTATAATAGAGATGATGACAACCAAATTTTCATGTTATGATGGAGATGTCAGGGTGATAGTCCCTCCCCAGTTTTAGTATAAGAATGCTCATGATTTTGAAACTGTACATAGAGATATCCCCTTGTCTATTTTGCAATAGGGGGAGTTTCCATCTAACTATAGTATAATTTTATTGTCTTTTCTATTATCTAACGTACTTTTAGGCAAGACTATTCGTTATTGTGAATATATAGCATCCAATACAATTCATTTATTTACCAGTAAGGTCTTCTTATTGTTGTGGAATATCCCCTCCAGACTCTATTGAATCTGTAGTCAAAAACTTGTTTGGCTGACAATCTAATGTTCATGTCATAATGGAGATGTTAGAGTCAAAGCCCCCTTCCAATCTGAAAAAGAAAACACTATCGAGTTTGTAATAAAAACTCATTCTGACTAGTAACCTAATTTTCATGTTATAATGGAGATGTTAGAGTGCCAGACCCCCCTCCCCTTCTAAAGAAAACTCATCTGATTTTGTACTATGCATGCAGATAACCCCTTGTCCATTTCGTAAATTTCATATCTCCGAACCCCTTGAAATCCTTGGCCTTCTACCAAACCTATACCTACAACTTAAACATTTGAGAAGCATGAAATCCTTGCCTCTCAGCTACATCCATTTGATATTCAGTTCACAAGGATAGAAAGTCTACCAAGAACAATCGCTCTTCTTTATATTAAAATGATTAATCACAACTTGTATTCAGCTTTTCTTTAACATCTTAAAGCCTTTGTATACCAGTTTGTGCATACATATATATATACATTGCAGAGACAATCAAGGGGATCAAAGAGAGTTGACAAGAATGGCAAAGAAGGCAAACCCGGGGAAAGCTACCATACTTGCTCTTGGCAAAGCCTTCCCTCACCAGCTTGTAATGCAGGAATTTTTGGTTGATGGCTACTTCAGGAACACCAACTGTGATGACCCAGAGCTTAAGGACAAACTCACTCGACTATGTAACATTTTCACCCTCTCCTTTTCTCCTTTTTTATTGACCAGTTTATAATTAATTTGATATTCAACAGTTCAACATGGGTTCACTCAGATAAAATCAGAATTAAGAATTATTCAATATCAGGTTTACAACTCAACCCGGGTACCCAAATTCGACCCTGTCAATTCCATGCCTATTCCAATTTGGTCTGGTAGAGCCTCACCTTTCCATAGCAAACAAAAATATGTTTATTTAGGCAATGAAGGCCTCCCCGTGTATGAGGCTTTTTGCATTGAGGTCTTACATTCTAAAGAGACCGTTTCTATTATTTGAACCTATATCTATATTTAGTTAGACAATAATATAAAAAAATCTGCATGCCCAAGAGCTTTTTGTACTTGGCAGGGTATTGCTTGTGTTGCTTTGAGGAATGGACAGTCATCAGATTGAAGTTGGACTGTGTCTCCTAATCTGCCTCCAGTAAATTGGATTTAGTAGAGCAAAATCTTAGGGTTTCGGTTGGTTTGGGTCAATCTACCCTAATGCTCCCCGCTCTTATAAATTAAGAGCTTTAGTGATGTCATATACTACTCTAATCACCTCGCAAGTTTTAAATTAAAGTGTTGCCTTTCACTATTTTGATTTCCCTGCTTTAATGTGGAAAAAGGTTTAGGAACGTGGAAAGATAAGTCTAAAATGGCAATATCGTTGAAATTGAAACTACGTAAACTGT
Organism: Nepenthes gracilis; assembly: GCA_033239525.1. Lineage (NCBI taxonomy): Eukaryota > Viridiplantae > Streptophyta > Magnoliopsida > Caryophyllales > Nepenthaceae > Nepenthes > Nepenthes gracilis. Next base: position 12,506,284 of record BSYO01000016.1, on the reverse strand, counting down.
TATAGTCATGCGTTCTTTGACTAGATTTCAATAAATTTCCTTCGAAAATGAAATGTGAAATTGCATAGTTATGCTGGACAGAAGCCATGAAACAAGCACAGATTACTAAAATCAAGTTGAAATTATAAAGAATATAACAGAGTTTTTAATGAACCTTGCGGGATATTTAGATAATTTTCTTATCTATCTTATAAGTTTTGCAATAGTTTGCTTCACTGAAGGTTCAAGGCAAATAAAATGTTTTCTCTCATACATCGTAGGCAAGACAACAACGGTAAAAACAAGGTACGTTGTAATGTCGGAAGAGATCCTCAAGAAGTACCCAGAGCTAGCGGTTGAAGGCTCTCCAACATTAACCCAAAGACTCGACATCTGCAACAATGCAGTCACACAGATGGCAGTTGAAGCTTCGAAATCTTGCATCGATTGCTGGGGAAGGCCGATCTCAGACATAACCCATTTGGTCTACGTCTCTTCCAGTGAAGCCCGTTTCCCTGGCGGTGACCTCTACCTAGCCAAAGGACTTGGGCTCAGACCCGATACGCAACGGGTTATGCTCTACTTCATGGGCTGCTCAGGAGGAGTTGCAGGCCTACGAGTAGCCAAAGACATAGCTGAAAACAACCCGGGAAGCAGAGTTCTCCTTGCTACTTCAGAAACCACCATAATTGGTTTTAGGCCACCAAATGCCAAGAGGCCGTATGATCTAGTAGGCGTAGCACTGTTTGGGGATGGTGCTGGCGCCATGATCATTGGCTCTGATCCAATATCAACCATTGAACGGCCTCTATTTGAGCTCCACATGGCCATCCAACACTCTATACCCAACACCGAGAAGATTATAGACGGCAGATTGACAGAAGAGGGCATCAACTTCAAGCTAGATAGGGAGCTCCCTCAGATAATTGAAGACAACATTGAGAAATTCTGTGCCAAGTTGATGGAAAATCTCGGGCTTTCTGACAGTGAGTATAACAAGCTGTTTTGGGCAGTTCACCCCGGAGGGCCAGCAATATTGAATAAGATTGAGAAGAGGCTCGATCTGTCGCCAGAGAAACTGGGTCCCAGCCGACGAGCGCTGGCAGACTATGGAAATGCTAGCAGTAATACAATTGTGTTTGTGATGGAGTACATTAAGGAAGAATGTTTGAAGATGAAGAAAATGAAGGAAGGTGAGAGTGAATGGGGATTGATATTAGCTTTTGGGCCAGGCGTTACCTTTGAGGGAATTCTTGCTAGAAATCTTACTATCTGAGATTGAGATTGATTTGTCTGCATGATGGTTATTATAATGTGATTTTAAAACCTTAGATTTGAAATACCAATAATCAAATTTGAGCATTTGAATTTTACAACCATGTGTCTTGGGTTCTCGTAGAGCAGATTATTATCTCGATTTGGAGGGATCAAAATGCCAGGTTATTTGGACTAAAATTTATATCCATTCTTGTCTATTATCTGTGTTGGGTTCCATTATCCGGGGACCCTAAAAGGAGTGGGGAATAGGACGAGTGCTTTGGACCGAGAAGCCCAAGCTATCATATCTCCGAGAACTCATGCAATGCAAAATGACCGAGACACCCTTTATAACCGTCCGATAACCCACGTGGGGCTAATAGTACGCGGACTCGGTCAGGACATTTCAAACCGAGTCGAAGAAAGGACGAGGACTTTCTCCGGCATCCGGAATGCCACTCGGCCACTTCACGATTACAGCAAGAAGTGCGTAAATCCATTACGCCGCCGCCGTCAGCAGCAATCCCCAGAGCATGCCCTGTCACCTCAAGACTGACATTCATGACACAACATGGCCAATGGCGGCGTCAATTTCTAACTCACCAAACACGCCAGCGTGCCTGACACAGTATGGCTGTGTCAGCAGAGTTGGTAGCCGCCCTCCCGGTAGGCCTCAGTAGCCGCATGGGCATTCCCAACGGCTACATTTGCCCCTATAAATATCCACTTAAGGCATACAGAGATGGGATCTTGGCTAGCGAGTAAAAAAGCTCAAGGAAGGATAAAAGAGTGTACTCTGAACTTTGTATCTTGTAAGAAACAACGATCAACTAGTGAAGATCTTTCTCAGGCTTCTAGCCTCGTGGTTTTTCCCTCATTTCAAAGGAGGGTTTTCCACGTAAAAACTTATGCGTTCACTCTCTCTCTCACAACTCTCGCTCGCCCAAAAACGACTTACTCTTTCTCTTGTGTTGCGCTTGTTTCCGTCCACCTGACGTCATCACACGTCAGCTACGTACGGCCCTCGGACTCGAACGCAACATTGGCGCCGTCTGTGGGAAGAGGATGAAAAGTCAACTTCTCACTCTCCCAGACCATGTTTAACTACACATCACAACCTTTACACCTAAGCATCCTGAAATGGTGAGCACCAGAGCACAGGCAAGCGCGCCACCTCCAGCCGCGACTCAACCACAGCAGGAGGGTGTCCCCAATCCCAGTGTCGGCATCGAAAATCATCCTGATCCAGTCGTACGGGGCTTAGCAACAAAAGTAGAAGAGATGTCAAAGGCCATCTTCGCCCTCTGCGCGCCAAAGAGGACGAGAAGGCGAAGGGAGCGCCCTCCAGGGGCTCCCAGGCGGAAATATCTCGAAGCGGAGGAAGGAGGCGCGAGCGCCCATATAGGGCGCCCGCTCAGTAGGAACAACCAAGGACGCAGGTTGCCTCAAGCGGAAGGAATCCTCGCGGACTAGAAGATCGCCTGGGTCCCCGATCTCAGGGAAACCAAGAGCACCATGCCCGAGAGGCAACGCAGGTGCGTGGGTCCAGAAGGACCCCCGAGAGGCCAGCAAGCCACCAGCCCAACGAGTTGAGGCACCTCCTCAATGCAAGGAGGACGACAGCTCCACCCCATGTGGAGGAAAAGTTAGCAAAAGTCTGAAATCGTGTTTTCGGGGAGAGTAGCGGAGCAAGTATTCCCCAGTCTCCATTCACAAGGGACGTCAGGGCAAGGGCGCTGCCCCCAAAATTCAAAATGCCAAACCTGGAGGCTTACGATGGAAGCGCTGATCCAATGGATCATCTTAATCTGTTCCGAGAGCATCTAAGTCTCCAAGGTCTAGATGAGGCCACTATGTGCCAATGCTTCCCTTTGACGCTGAAAGGGGATGCAAGAGTGTGGTTTTATGGGATGTCTGCGGGCTCCATCAGCACCTTTGGCGGCAAAGGCGGCATTCTTGTCACGATTCACCTCCGGCGGGAGGCGGAGAAATGACCACGGCACCTCACTCGCGTGAAGCAAAGTGCCAGGGAGAGCCTGAGGGAATTCCTGGCCAGATTCGTGGCCGAGGCAAGGCAGATTCCAAAACTGTCAGATGGGGTGAAACTGAACGCTTTCCTGTCCGGCCTGGAGGGAGGTGCTTTCTTTAAACACCTCATCCACAAGGGCCCTCACACTTTCGAAGAGGCCGAGACCGTAGCAAGGGCCTACATAGCAGCTGAGGAGGCGAATAAAGCAAAGCGCCTAGAGAAGGATGAGAATTACCGTCCGAGGACATTGGAAATGAAGAGAAAGGCTGGGGACTACCGTAGTCCCCCGTTCGCGATGAAGCACCGTAAGTTTGAGCCGGCCGTCCTGAGAGACGCACCGCCGGTTCACCTCACTCCTCTGAATGACACTCGCACAAATGTGATGATGCAGATTCGAGGGGAAAAGTTCGTCAAGTGGCCCAAGCCACTAAGGAATCCAGATGGAGGTAATCAGACAAAATACTGCGACTTCCACCGCTGTGGAGGTCATGCCACTACAGACTGCAAGTCATTGCAGAGGGATATTGAAGAGCTGATAAAGAGGGGATACCTCAACCGTTTCCTGCAAAGACCCGGGCAATCCTCCGGACCAGCAATCGAGCCTGAAGTTGAACCCCCAAGGAACCTCGTGGCAGCAGGGGTCGTAAACATGGTGTCAACCCGGCCGGCTGGGGAGAGCGGCCTAGAGCCCAGTGCCTCCAAAAGGCCGAGGACGAGTGCTAGGGATGATGTTATATGTTTTAGCAAAGAGGACATGGCCCATGTAACTTCCCCTCATAGTGACCCTTTGGTTGTAACAGCACTCGTTTCAGACGGAGCCAATGACTACCGCATGAAACGAGTCTTTATTGATAATGGAAGCAGTAGAAATTTGCTTTACCTCGACGCGTACCTTAAGTTAGGTTTGAGGAAAAGTCAAATGAAAGCCCAAGAGGGGCCACTGTATGGGCTCGACAATGAGCCAGTCCCAGTCCAAGGCATTATACAGCTGGAAGTCACGCTGGGAACCTACCCGAGGACGGCATCAAGGATCCTCACCTTTCTGGTGGTGGACCTCCCGTCCGTGTACAACGTAATTCTCGGACGCCCATGCCTTGCTAGCTTTGAAGCAGTGACTTCCATCCCACACTTAAAGATGAAATTTCCAACTCCATTTGGTGTCGGGGAAGTCCTCGGCGAACTCCCATTCCCAGGCCACGCAGGTCACGCAAACTCCCATTCCTAGGCCAATGGAAGACCTCGATCTCAGAGACGAGGCAACTCTGTAATAGGCGCAACCTGGTGAGCCTACCCTACGAATTCCTTTGGATCCCGAGGACCCTGAGAAATGCGTCCAGATAGGAAGCTCTCTCGAAGAGTCCGTCCGAGATCAACTCACGAGATTTCTAAGGGAGAACTCGGACGTGTTTGCTTGGTCCCCCGCGGATATGCCAGGCATCTCTCCCGAGACAATAGTGCATAGGCTTGGCGTGGATCCACACCACAAACCTATTAGGCAGAAGCGGAGAAATTACTCGACGGAAAAGCTGGTGGCCGTCCGGGAGGAAGTGAAGAAGCTCCTGGACGCAGGATTCATCCGAGAAGTACAATACCCGGACTGGCTCGCCAACGTGGTGATGGTGAAGAAGAGCAGTGGAAAGTGGAGGATGTGCATAGACTTCACGGATCTTAACAAAGCTTGCCCAAAAGACAGCTTTTCACTCCCGAGGATCGACTAGTTGGTGGACTCGACGTCCGGACCGCGAGCCGCTCGGCTTTATGGATGCTTACTGGGTGCAATCGTATAAAAATGTGTCCCGAGGACGAAGAGCATACGTCCTTCATGACTGACCAAGGGACGTACTGTTACAAAGTAATGTCCTTCGGTCTCAAAAACGCGGACGCGACGTACCAACGACTAGTCAATAAAATGTTCAAAGACCAGATCGGCAGAAATGTGGAAGTCTACGTAGATGACTTGCTCGTGAAAAGCACCATCAGCAGAAACCATATCGAGGACTTGGCGGAAACCTTTCGAGTGTTGAGGGCCCACGGAATGAAGTTGAACCCCAGCAAATGCACATTTGGGGTGACGTCCGGGAAGTTCCTGGGCTATATAGTGTCGCAGCGCGGGATCGAGGCGAATCCAGAAGATCCAAGCTATCCTAAACATGCAATCTCCCTGACCGTAAAAGAGGTCCAAAGACTCGGCGGGCGGGTGGCCGCCCTTTTCCGTTTTACGCCAATCGGTAGAGACATTGCCTTTCTTGAGGCCCTCGGAGGACCTAAGACCCAAGGCTTTCATTGGAGCAATGATTGCGAGGAGGCACTTCGAGCCTCGGGCGTATCTTGCTAACCCTCCTCTCCCGGTTTCTCCTCCCGGTAGGAGGAGCTCTATTTGCACTCGGTGACCGAGGCCGGCCCCGAGCTCGCCTTGGTGAGAGAATGCCAAGGAACCAAGAACCAGATACTATGTTAGCAAGATCTGCCAGACTCGGAGACCCGATATCCGCACACAGAGAAGATCGCACTGGCGCTAGTATATTCTGCCAGGAAGCTAAGGCCTTACTTCCAGGCGCATAGGATAGTGGTCCTGACTGATCAACCACTGAGGACTGTTCTCCAGAAGCCCGACGTCTCGGGACGATTGATAAAATGGGCTATTGAGTTAGGCGAATTCGACATCGAATTCAGGCCAAGGCCGGCCATGAAGGGCCAGGCCCTTGCGGATTTTGTGGTGGAAGCAACTGCGCTTGCCAGCGATGATTCCGAGTGTACTGAAATGGGCAAAACAATATCAGCGCCAGCATGGACGCTTCACGTGGACGGCTCCTCCATGAAGGATGGTTGCGGGGCCGGTGTGGTGCTGCGGACTCCCGTGGGGTCAGAAATCAAGTACTCCGTAACCTTGGGGTTCCCAGCCACCAACAACGTCGCGGAATACAAAGCCTTGATTACAGGACTACGATTGGCAAAGGAATGCTCGGCCAGGGGACTTGGTGGTTTATAGTGATTCCGAAATGGTCGTCAACCAAGTCCCTGAACTTCAAGTCAACAATCCTCGGCTCTCCAAATACCTCATGAGGGTAAAACGGATGATTTCAGATTTTGAGCGAGTAGAATTTATACACCATCTGAGGACAGAAAACGAAAAGGCGGACGCGTTAGCAAAGGCGAAGCTGTCAGGGACCCCGAGCGATGCGCAGGAATGAGGGAAACATTGGAATGACCTACGATAGAGGAGCCTGAGACCAAGGTTATGCAGGTATCGAGCGGTGACACCTGGATGACCGCATACCCGAGATATCTCGCGGACGGTACTCTGCCAGAGGACCCTGTTGAGGCCAAGAAAATAAAGAAGGCCGCGGGGTGGTACGCCATAGTGGACGGCCGTTTATATCGCCGGGGGTTTTCGGCCCCTTATTTGAGGTGCCTTACGCCCAAGGAAGCAGAATACGCCCTCCAGGAGGTGCATCTTGGGATCTATGGGTCCCATATTGGAGGCAAAAATCTGGCATTCAAAATAATAAGGCAAGGGTACTATTGGCCTACGATGAAGTATGACGCCATGGACTTTGTACTTAAGTGCGAGAATTGCCAGATCCACAAAGAATTTGAACCGCCACTTGACACACAGGCTCCGGCGTTACGGTCCGTGGCCTTTCGCACAGTGGGGGCTTGATATCCTCGGACCTTTCCCGGTCGCAACCGCTCAAAGAAAGTTTCTCATTGTCGGGATGGATTACTTCACTAAGTGGGTGGAAGCAACGCCCCTCGCACGAATAACGGAGCAGAATGCAACGGAGTTTCTCCGGCAGTGCATCGTCTGCAGATTCGGGGTCCCTGAATGTATCATAACCGACAACTGAACGCAGTTCACCGGAAACGGTTTTCAATCTTCACGCTCGCCTCGGGAATTAACCTCCGGTCCACACATCATTTGCCTACCCTCAAGCCAACGGCCAGGTGGAGGTCACAAATCGGACGATCCTGCACGGGCTTAAGACCAAATTGATAGACTCTGGGGGCTCCTGGGCGGATGAGTTGCCCTCAATCCTCTGGTCATATAGGACTACACCGAGAGAATCAACGAGGGAGACCCCCTTTAGCCTTTGCTACGGGGTAGAAGCGGTCATACCAGTAGAAGTTGGTCTCCCAAGTCTTCGAGTTGAACACTTCGACCCAGTCCTCAATGGCCAAGAGATCCGGGAACACCTTGACTTGCTTGAGGAGGCTCGTGACCGAGCGCAGCTTAGTATAGCAATGTATCAGCAACGGGTGGCTCGATACTACAACAAGAAGGTAAGGGCACGGCAATTTGAGGTTGGAGACTTAGTCTTACGAAGCATCGAGGCAATTGGGAAGAAGGAAGGCCGGAACAAGCTTTCTCCAAATTGGGAGGGACCCTTCCTGGTCTCGGCAATCCTACGAAATGGGGCATAGAAGCTACATGGCCAGGAGGGCAAGCTGATCCCTCGAACATGGAACGCCACGCATCTCAAGAAGTACTATCAGTGATAGCCAAGAAAAGCCCAGAAGCGCGCGGACGCAACAAAAAAAAAAAAAAAAACTTGGTTCTGTCCGAGTGGCCCTAGAGGTCGAATATAAATAAAAACTCGGTTTCGCCCGAGCGGCCCAAGAGGTCAAATTTAATGAAACTCGGTTCCGTCCGAGCGGCCCAAGAGGTCGAATTTAATAAAACTCGGTTTTCGCCGAGCGGCCCAAGAGGTCGAATTTAATGAAACTCGGTTCTGTCCGAGCGGCCCAAGAGGTCGAATTTAATGAAACTCGGTTCCGTCCGAGCGGCCAAAGAGGTCGAATTTAATGAAACTGGTTCCGTCCGAGCGGCCCAAGAGGTCGAATTCAATGAAACTCGGTTTCGCCCGAGCGGCCCAAAAGGTCGAATTTAATGAAAACTCGGTTTCGTCCGAGTGGCCTGATAGGTCGAATTCAAAAAACTTGGTTTTATCCAAACGCCGCTAGAAGGAAAAGCTTAACAAAAGCATGCACTGCCAGACTTTGTCAAAAGTTTGTGTCTTATTCATCAAGGAATACATGTACAAAAAAAAAAAAAAAAGAATCATCTAAGGAGCTGGAGTCTGGCTTCCCGAAAATCCTGCCTGATGAAGAGGCTCCAGCGGCTGGAGCTCCTATGACCCTGAAGTGCCCGCCAAGACTGAAGGCCCTGAAGGCCCTGGAGAAAGAGGATCACGGGGCGGCCGTGGATGAGAAGTGCTAGGGAAGGGCCTCCCGGAAATCCCATATAAATCTTCCGCGGTTGAAGCATTGGCATTCCGAGGATCGAGCACAGCAGCAGGGAACCGCGAATGAATAAGTTGAATTACCCGACGACACATGTGAATGCCGTCCCAGTACCTGCTCTCCATTAAAGGCCCAAGCTCCGCGGGTGAAATGGACGCCCTCAGCCTCTCCTCCAGAAGGCACAGCCTATCTTGAAGCGCCAACTGCTGAGCCCGCTGAAGCTTCACAGTTTCCTCCAGAGAGGCTATCTTACTTCTAGCATCGGCGAAACTCCGTCTCGACCTTTGGGCCTCCGGGCAATCCTCGGGGCCTCCATTTTGGAGGCTATCTTTCCAGCCACATCTTGAGCCGTTCAAGAGCAAAAACCATCAAGACATGGAAGAAAAAAAGAAGGCCAGAACACTCAAAGAACAACGAAAGTACCTGGGAAATGAGGAAGTCGCCGCTTACAGTGGCCTCCGCAATGGTCTCGGGCGGTTGGGCCTCGCAGGCAGGCGCCGCCGAAACCTCAACCTCCACCTCAGATGAAGGAACATCAGCATGAGGAGTGATGCTCGAGGACTCGACAGCAATAAAAGGCGCCGCCGCCTCCTCCTCAGCAGCACAGAAATCATGAGCGCCCTCGGTTTCTTCATCGTGGGCCTCATCGCCCCGATAAGCTTGGGCTCTGCGGCGGCCGGAGCTCGGCCAAGCACCTCCAAGGATCGCCAACAACCACTCCCACTTGACTTCCTCGGCAAGAATCAAGTCGGCGTTACACTGACTTCTCCTCGGCTGAACGTTCTCCGCATTAATGTCCTCGGCTGAATGATCACCCGATCCCGAGACCTCACCCACAACCGAGCTTGTCGTCAGAATTGGCACATCACTGGGAGACTGGACGTCCGGGAGGTCCACAATGTCTCTGATGATTCGAGAGACAGGGCTGGAAGGAACAGATTGCGTCCTCGACCTCTTGAAAAAGGGAGCAATAGCTTCGTTGTCATCATCATCGGACGAGGACGTCTCAACAATAGCCACCGGGCGCTTGGAGCTCTTGCTCGGACGGCTTATTTTGGGACGGTCGGACGGCTCTTTGATCTTCAAAGGCTTAGCCTTTTTCTTTAGCCTCTTTCCTTTCTTCCCGGAAGGCAAAGAGGCAACAGGGAGTACCCACTCAGCCTTAGCAAGATTTTCAGGTAATAGCCAAGTGTTTTGCTTATTCTCATGAAAACTCCCCAAATTGGCCGTTACCAAGTCCAAGAGCCCTTGGACGGCCTCCCTCTCTTCCTTCGAGGGATCAGAACAGTAATGATTGGCCACATTCCCCCATTCGTTGGGAATGCGCCAATCCTTTAGGACGCCCAAAAAGAAAAACTTGTCTTTCCACCTTTTGGTAGAATCTGGGTTCCCCCCGCACATTACGAAAAATTTTGGGCGGGGGGTCATAGTGACCCACTCAAGATTATGTGTAAACCTAAACATAATTTTAACTACCTGCGCATTTAGGCGCTTTCCATGGCAACGAAGAAAAATACAAAGAGAAACCAAATACCTAACAGCGTTAGGCTGAAGCCTCGCGAATGGCACCCCAAGCGCTGCCATGATATCATGGAACTCCCCTGGGACAGAAAATCGAAGCCCACCCTTTAGGTGGACCTCATAGACGCTGATGAAGCCATCTGGAGGACTGCGTACCCTCTCAGAAGGCCCTGGAACGACCATCTCCATGGAATCGGGAATGGCGTACCGTTCCCGGATCTCGTCCAGCTTCTTCGGCGACAACGACGAAGCAATATCAGCCACACCAGGGGCCATGGGGAGTAAGAAATGGGAACTTAGGAAAAGATAAAGGAAAGCGCCGGAGGAATGAGGAAAACGAAACGCGAAGAAGTAGAAGTGGTTCTGAGGGAAAGAGAAGCCGATTTATAGATTTGAAAATTTGAAAGGCGCCATCATTGCCCTGGCCACGCGTCACACGGCCATTTGTCCCAAAAACATGATGGCTCTGCAGTCCCGAGACGCCTGTCAACGCGTCAATCCCGCATTTAATGCTCTGCAGAACCCAAAACGACGGCGCCACAAGTTCTCGGACAAAGGAAAATTCTCGGACTCCACAACATCATATCCATGGTTAATCGCAGTTCCGAGGACATTAATAGTCTCGGACCTGGCTGGAAACCAAGCCCTCATTCAGGAGCGTCATCACTCCTCGGACGATCAGCATGCATGCGGACGGACTCCCACAGGAAAACCCATCTCGAAGGGCAATGGTGACGAAAGGACATGCCAAACAGTCGAGGACTTCGAGCCCTTTGGCATGGGGGGTTAGTGTTGGGTTCCATTATCCGGGGACCCTAAAAGGAGTGGGGAATAGGACGAGTGCTTTGGACCGAGAAGCCCAAGCTATCATATCTCCGAGAACTCATGCAATGCAAAATGACTGAGAACCCTTTATAACCGTCCGATAACCCACGTGGGGCTAATAGTACGCGGACTCAGTCAGACTCCAAAATGAGTCAGTAAAGGACGAGGACTTTCTCTGGCATCCGGGAATGCCCGCTCGGCCACTTTACTGATTAAGAAGTGCGTAAATCCGCTTCGCCCGCCGCGTGAAGAATAATCCCAGAGCATGCCCCTGTCACCTCAAGACCGACATTCCCGACACAACATGACCAATGGCGGCGTCGGTTTCTAACTCACCAAACATGCCGCAGTGCCTGACACGCATGGTTTGTGTCGGCCAGAGTTGGTAGCCACCCTCCCTTGCCTCGGTGCCGCATGGGCATTCCCAGCCGGCTACATTTGCCCCTATAAATATCCACTTAAGGCATACGGAGGATCTTGGGTGGCGAGTAAAAAAAGCTCAAGGAAGGATAAAAGAGTGTACTCGAACTTTGTATCTTGTAAGAAACAACGATCAACTAGTGAATATCTTTCTCGGAACTTGCCTCGTGGTTTTTCCCTCATTTCAAAGGAGGTTTTCCACGTAAAACTTATGCGTTCACTCTCTCTCTCACAACTCTCGCTCGCCCAAAAACGACTTACTCTTTCTCTTGTGTTGCGCTTGTTTCCGTCCACCTGACGTCATCACACGTCAGCTACGTACGGCCCTCGGACTCGAACGCAACAATTTGTAATACTTTTTTGGCAACGAAGAACTCCTATTTGTGTTCGTGACTTTAAGATATATTTCAAATTTATGATTTTGCATATAAAAAATATACTAAGTAAAAATTCAGACACATAGTACTAAGAATGGAGCTCGTGACTACGAATCCAATCATAATGTTTAGAGTTTGTCGTATAAATTGTGCTGATTTGAACAGGTAGTCATGATCTATTTTTATAATTTTTTTCAATAAAATAATAGTTGCATAAAAAAATTATTTGAAAATATAAAAAATTAATATTTACGTGAAGAATTGCCAACATTACCTATAAACTCTAAAAATTATTCATCTGCATAAAAAAATTAAATTTTAAAAATAAATAAATTCTTGGTCAGTTAGTTTTTTTCCTTAGAGACTACAAATAATCCTCTTGCCTGTTTCGTAAGGTTGAGCTAAAATCTGAGTACATTAGCAAAAGTAAATATTATGATAACATCAAATGCCAATAATAAAAACCAAACTAGCAATCATGATTAAACCACAGAGTCTCTAATTTCACTGGCTAAAGCATAAGACCAGAACACAAGAAATAAGAGAATAGGAGCACTGAAAAAAGAAGAAAATTGGTTAAGGTTCAACAAATCGGCACAAATAACAACACGAACAGAAAGTATCTTACTCGGAGTTTCTCTCTGCAATATTTGTCGAAGAGGAATTACAAGGCACTTGCGGCCGTTGCCGTCCGTGGCAAGCCTGGCGTAGCAGGGACAGCCGTCGTAGTTGCCGGAAGTTCTCGGCGGGACGATATTACAGCGGCTGCTGCAGGACTCACACGCCGTTCCGCATGGCTTTGTCTTCTCGAACGGTTCGCACCTCGCTTTGCACGCTGCCCCACAAATCAATCTGCCATGAATCCCCAGCCATTTTATTCCCACCAAAAATTTAAAATAAGAACCCTAATAAATAAATAAATAAATAATCTGAAAAAGATTGGCACAAAATTTCTTAAAAATATTCTGAAATTTCTATTTTTTTACTGTTTTTATTTGACAATTTAATCTTACTCTCAATTTTAATCTATATAATATTTACTTCAAATTTAACCTTATTCTGAATATTATAAAAGATATAAAAATAATTATATAAGATAAAATTATATATAATAATTACTAATAAATAATATCATGTGAAATATATTTAAAATAATATAATTATTTTTTAAAATTAGTGTATAGAGAATTTTATACACTAAAGTGTCCCTTTAATAATATCAATATGATGACAATAAAGGTTAATTTTAGAATTTTGATATGGCAATTTGGACATTATTTTTGTAGAATAGAGTTGACTCTAAACAAAAAGCTCATAATAACCTAGGGCAAACTTGGATTAAGTCTCAAAAAACTACGATGGCCCAGGTGAAGAAGCAACAAAATAGTCCAAATAGTCGAGTAGTAATTCTCATAAGTATTAATTGACAAGCTTAATGCGGGCAGTCGGTTACCAAAAATTGAAAGATAACTATGAGCCAATTAATAACCTGATTTAGAAAACGGTCCAAACGGACATATCATTAATACTCATGTGATTTTCTCATCAAATTGGAATGATAATTACACATTAAAATTAACGCCTCTCTGCGATTGTTCTGAAACAGATCTAAACACATGCAACAATTTTAAATACTGACTAGTCAAATAGGATCTCTAGCTATAAATATAATTTCTCCCAAAAGAGAAGGAGGACTAAAAAAAGGCATTCATTCTTCTCGAGTGCACCAAGTGGAGCAAAACTTCCCGAATTCACACTCATTCCCATCATCTTTTAATTTTAGCATTTATTTTTCTATTATCTTTCGATCTACCTCGAAAAATTATTAATTTGAGTGTTAGAGGACATACCGAAGAGTAAGACTTGTATAACTATTACATCTGATTTATTCTATTGTGGTTTACAGGATTTGGATTTGAAGTAACGAAGACTAGATTCGTTACTATCTGGATATCCTAATGAAATTACACGACTTCTTAATTTGTATGTTAATTCAAATTTTTGAGACGCATGAAAAATAATTAGAGATATTATTATTAAGAGAATTAAAATTATTTCAAAAATTAAAAGAAAAAATCCAGTCTAGAAAATAAATTTTGAATTTTATTTTCAAAATAAAATACAAACATTTTCTGAAGAAAATGAAAATATTTATTAAAATTCAGAGAGTTTTAAGGAGTTCTTTTTTTAATTGATAGATCTATTAAAAATTAGGCAATGCAAATAGCCCACACTAAAAGAAAATGCTCAATTTACCACCGGAGAAGTCAACAATGCCCGCAGGGCCCATAGAATTGACAGCCTGAAATGGTTTAATGTTCTCCATTAAATATAAACTAAAAAGAAAATAAAAAAGTGAATATAAAAAAATAATCTAATAATTATTAGAATTTAGATCACTATTGTAAAATTAGTTCTAATAAACGGGTTATTTAAAGGTTCTCTCAATTCTAATCTGAGAATTTATACAAATAAAAGATTAAATTGACATAAGAGATAGCATTTGCTAAATGCATAAGTGGCACTTATGTATATGAACGGATGCAACAGTGCCCAATAGGTGCATATGTGTAGCTAGCAGAATGTGTGCGGCTCATGCACGACTAATGCACGCTGATACATATATAGCAGAATAAACATTACTTGTACATGCCAAAATGACGTTTATGTGCCAATGTATAATAGAAGCATGCTGAATATCACACGTGCGCTGATACTCGGTATAAATATTTTACATGATTTTTTCACAAAAATATATTATTTTCAATATAAGAGTACTGCATAAAAAGAGAATACATACTAGAGAAAAGTTTGGTATTCAGTTGAGATCAAATTCAAATTCAACTCTTCATCAAATTTAGATGCGCATTCTATTCTTGTTTTTAGAAAGTATTACTATTTTGTTATCTATTTTCTTGGTATATCTTTATTTAGTATAGGTTTTTGTGAAAGATTCTCCAATAACATTATATTTGAATGGTTCTCCTAAATTCATGTCGAGCTGACTACTTCAACTCTCATCAGCTAGGCTTGGCCCTTGAGGACATCAGCTATAGATCACGCCATGTCAAGGCCATGGGTTGTGTTGACATAATACCTTTAATAGACATGGGGTAGCTCGGCATGTGAGCCATAATTCAACTCTCATTAGTTGGGCCTGGCCCTTGAGAACATCGGCCATGGACTATGCTATGTCAAGTCCATGGATTGTGCTGGCATGACACCTTTTCTAGACAGGGGTTAGCATGACACGTGAGCCGCAATCCATCGGTTGGCACAATTATTGATGGTTTATGCCATGTCCGACACAATATGATACTATTTACAATGTTTCATGCTATATCATTTTGGTTTACAACTAGTATAATCCATTTAACCAGTATTGTTATGGTCCTCCCAATGGGATGACTCCTATATCGATGCAATTGCTATAATTAAAAATCAGATAGATGAGCAGTGAAAATTCTATCAAGTGATTTAAATAATTATATAATCTTTATAATAATTATAATTTATCCACCATATTCTTAATTTTCACCATGGGATGAATATAAAAGTCTTTCCAAAAAAAGACTATATATTCAAAGTTCTCCGATTTGTTTTATTTTTCAAAAAATTGCCCATTAGGTCATAAGTGATAATAAAGTTGAAAATTAGACCGATTAAATAACTTCACTTTTTGCACAATTTTGCCATATGGACATCACAATTTGTACAAAAGTTATCCAAAGCTTTTCGTTTCGTTTTTCATAGCATAACCCATTGGGTTATGAATAATCATGTAGTTAAAAATTAAGCCGATAGAACATATTCACTTTTTATGTGATTTTGGAACTTACACATTGCAATTTGCACAAATGTGATCAAGAGTTCTTTGATTCATTTCGTTTTTCATGATATAATCCTTTATATTATAAGTGATCATTTGATTAAAATTCAGATTGATCGGATAATTTTTGTTTCTAGAGTAAATTTGCAACATGGACACCAAGATTTAAACGTAGTCCTTTGTGTCGTAGATAATCATATTATAAAAAGTTAGATCGATCATACAATTTTACTCTTAGCATGATTTTATGATGTTCACATTGTGATTTGAACAACAGTATAGACTCTCCCGTTTAACATGTCTAGTTGTGAACTTTGTTAGTAACGGATGGAGGGGACGACAATTATGGAGAATCATAAGAGCAAAGAAAATCAGTAGAAGAATGGGATGGAGGGAACAGAGCAAATTAAAGCTTATCCATGGAAGATGTGGGTCCCATTTAATTCTATTGTTTATCTCACTTATTTATAATACATTTATAATAAATATTTTTACTAGTGATCTATTCAGAGTTCAAAATAAAAATGAAAAATAAAAAATTTAAATATGTATTTGATGGGTCCAGTACCATAAGTTGACCAAGAGTTCGAATTCCAATGGATCGACAGCCCATCAAAAGTTTTTTTGAAGCCCAACACAAGGTTCGCGTAGTTTGGCCCCAAGAAGGCCCATGCTTGCAACTAGAAATCTCCAACTCGAGAAGCAAACCCATATAGCCATCCAACAGGTCCAATAGGTAAGCCCACGTGCCCCTCTACAGGGGCATGGGTTGTCCAACACTCTGGCTTATCAATGCTAACTTAGCAAATCTCCTCCTAGAGATTGCGCGCTATCCAGAATGGCAGGCGCGTCTTAGTGAATATTTTCTAAAAGATAGTTACCATAACTGTGGCCAGAGAATCGCCGATATAAGGAAATGATATTTGACGACATCTCTGGTTGTCTTGTTAGGCACCTACGAGTTTTGGCACCCAAGTAGCTTTCACTTTATATATCTCCTTCCCCTTGTAGAATGAAGGAAAGAGCCTTGAGCATACAGGAAAGAAACCCTAAGAAAGCAATAGAGATGAGAGGCCAAGGGAGGAACGACTCCTTCCCTCGATTACACAAAAAAGACAAGAGCCATCTATCGCTCTCAAGGTCACAAACTCCCAACGCGATCTTTCTTCCTCCCTTTCTCAAGCCGCTCCCCGTCAAACACATCTATTGGAACCAAATCTTCCACTAGCCCTCAGCGGCCACCGCCATTGACGTCCTTATTAATGGCCTGCAGAGCTCAGAAACTAAAAGGGATACGAGAAAAGCTCCATGAGAAACAAACCAAAGGAAAAACTCAGAAGGCACGCCAGCTCCCACTCTCATGAGATATTCTGTTCTCCTACTCCTACCCCAACCGATGTTTGTGAAGGCCTCATGCCCGCTTTGAATCCTCACACTACAAGGCCAGTGGAGTTGACTCGAAGAGTAGGGAGGAAAGGGCCACTTTGCCTAAAGGAGATATTACAGAATTCTTGCCTTCATTGTCATCGTCCAAGAGTCGTTCCCCCTCTGGTTAACCACCCCCCTTGGGGGTGCACTATGCTTTTCCTCGCAGCAATCACTCTCCCTTGGGAGCCCTCCACCTCTCGGAGTCGCCTCCTGGTCGAGCACATCCCAAAATTCAGTCCTCCATCTCGTAAGTCGTCTCTCACGAGGACACACCTCTAAGCCGCCTTTTAAATGGGTGCACCCCTGAACCACTCCTTAACTAAGTGCACCTATAAGCCGCTTTATAGTTGAGTGTATCCAAACACTTAATTCCCCATTATATGCATCCACGTATTTTTTTCATATCTTCATATTTTTCTATCCGTTGGAAAAAATTTCTAATTTGAATATTGTAAGATATACCAGGAAGCGAGTCTTATCAATCTTTTGACCTTTTATTTTTTAGTTGTGTTACTTAAAATTTAGATTCAAAGTGACGGGAATCGGACTAACTCCAATTCAACTTGCCATGGAAAATCGAGCAGCTCCTTAACTCACCGGACAATTTGGATATAGGCATGCATCAGTATTATATGTAGAAAGTATGTTGTAGGATGGATTTAAATAAATTACTTTGAGTAAACCATCCATCTTCCATCCTCGCCATTGGATGGGGATCTAATGGTAGGGATTTAAGATAAAAAATTATATATATATATATATATATATAATAAAATTTTGAATTATTAACATCAATTAAATATTAATTCAATAATAAAAAAATAAAAAATAATTTAGATTATTATTTTTTATTTTTAAATATCATTTGTTAAATTTCTTCACCAGATAGGTATAGTAGGATCTCAAGTCCTTCTGATAGGATAAGTAGCATTGCTCTTTACATCAAATCTATCATTCAGAAGAAATATTTAAGGATGCCCTTTAATAGGACTTTGGTAAAGAAGCATTACTCCTTGGATAAAATATGAGACATTTTAAAAATAATATAATATTTATTTATTTATTTTAATATAATTTTATTTTTATAAATAAATAGATGAGACAATATATTATTAAAAATATCTTAATAATGACTAAAAAAGTGTTTAATTCCACTTTGTCTCATGTTACTATAAACTATAGCCTAAAAATTAAAGCTTTTACTAAATGTAAGGTTTGAATTGAAAGATTAGAACACTTTTAAATATATTAAGCCTAATTTTATTTTATATTATTTTAAAAAAGTTTATTATTTATATAGATAAATGGGTGAGATTTTTAAATTGTAAATGAAAAAAATATATATATTATGTTGAGTATAGGTTAGATCCAAAAAATTGCAATCGAGATCTATGAAATTAAATCCAACAATAAAAAGTTATACCTATTTTTATAGCATTATTAATTATTCACAAATTTTATTTTATTATAAATGAATAAAAAATTATGTATATGTTTAAAATGTATAAATAGCTAACTATTAAAATATAAAGAATTGTATAATATTTAATTAAAAAACTAATATTCTATGATACCTAATGGGTACGTCCACAGTAGGCTAGCTCAAGGAGGAGGAGCGACCCAAATCCACAAGGGCCGATATATAAGTCTGGACAGTCAACGCGAATCGTTAACCGGACGAAAAGAAAAGGAAACAGCGTAGGGACTAGCAACTGGCGCAAAGGATGATTAATATTTTTGTTGATCGACAGTATTACAGTGGGCCGGTCTATGAGCAAGCCTTATGTGGTTAGGCTCAGTTTGATATGTATTCTTGATCGTAATCAGCAATGGCCTTCTTCCCTGATTTTGTGCTCTCCCGAAAAGCAACTTCCATGATAACAATCACCAGTAAATTCATCGCACAACCCATAAGGAAAGCGCTGGATTCTCTCCCATATTTGCTGTAAACCCTAATTGTTATAAAAATATAGAAGGAAGGCAATCCTTCCAAGGAGCTGCTATCACCATTAATGTCTACACCAATAAAGGAAGCCGATCTAGCAGAGCCCATGAATCGAGCTTTTCTACCTAAAGGAAGAGGCCGAACTTCTCAACTATAAGAAGGCCATGGAGTCCATACTCCAGGGCACGTCTTCTTTGAGCGAACAAATGCTCTCATACCAATTTCAATTGCTCTCAAACTTATGTTCCTTTTTTCCTTGAGGAATCCCTTAGAGCTCATATAGCGCCCTCTCAAGCTCTCACGCTTACCAGGCGCCTACGTTTTCTTTTTCTTCTGTCGCTATGATTCCTAGGAACTCTGGGATAGGAATGAACGCCCCTCACGAGCAACAATAATCTTTCTCAACGAGAGCCAAATCGTCACCACAAATACTCTTTGTTTTTCTCCTCATTCTTTTCCTTTCCTTATCTTCTCGATTCTTGGAAGGTTATTTTACTGACTTGACCGTTAGAGTATTTTCGGTGGAATAACATCTCGCTGGCACCTAATATCTCGTTTGTTTTAGTGGTATGTAGGATCCAGACTCGGTGAACGGAGTCTGATTCAACAATCAACGTAATCTGAACCTGTTAAAAGTTTGATTCCAGGACGCATCAATATATTTTTAATAATTTCTTCATTTCTTTTCTCAAAAAATATCTTTAAAATGAGAGTGATATTTCAGTCAACATCAAAAATTCATAAAATACTTATTTTAAGGTATCGTTTTATCTATCTATTTATTTATTTTTATATGAACCTACTAATTAAATAAATAGATAAAATATTATATAATTAGAATTATTTAAAAAAGATCCCTTAATATTTATGTAAACTATGAGCCATGTAACATCTATATAATATCAAATGGCTAATTGCAAATTAATCAGGGGACTCCAACTACATCCCTATATAATAACAAGAGGAAATAACTAAGGTGGGGCATACCTAGATGCCTAGAAGCATTGTAAGGGCAGCATTGAAGCAAGAATTATTATGATCATCCCATATGTAATGCTTCTCATGAACTCAATAAGTTAGATTAAAAGTTAAATAGATAAATGTGAATATTGAATAACTATTTGAACACACAATCTAATATAGTGAAACAAAATTTGAATCCTAATTAAATGTTAACTATCAAACTCATGAGTATAAGAAATATAATAATATACAGTATTTTTAACATAGAAAATTCTTTTCAATTAAGAAAAAAATTACGGGATAAATTTCATACAAATCTATTATGATAATAGTATCGGCTACAAATAATCTTCTCCAAAATTCATTTATTACAATCTCGAGTGAAAAATGGTTGATTACAATCCCCTTATCACATTTAACAACCAATAAGAAAAGATATAACGAAAAATAAGAGCAACCAAATGAAATATATTTAAGAAATCCATTCTAGAACAATGAACCCAATATTAACAAAGAATGAAATTCAAATTGAATTTTAATTAGATGTCGAATCTCTTTCTCTTATCTCTGTTTGTGCGGTGCTCCTTATAAGAAAAATATTTCGAAATGTCCTAAAAATGCATTAGGTACATTTTTATATTGCGAGGTGCGCTTGAGTGCCCGTTGAGTGCGCCTTGGGTACAAGTGCCACCGGATAGAGTACCTTAGGAGCACCTTGAGCATGCATGTTCAAGAATCGACGCCTTGGACTCCCATCGGGCGCAATTGCCACTAGAAACGGTACCTCCGGAGCACATCGAACGCACATCTTTTGAAATCGGCACCCGAGGCTCCCCTCATGCACACCTTGGGCACTCACCTGCTGCTTTTGGCACTTAATTCTCACACGAATATTGCATAATATTTTATTAATAATTCGTTTGTTGTGATACCTACAATAAAATAACTAAAATTTAATATATTTAAATTATTTAATATAATATTTATTATTAATTTATTTAATTTTTAGTTCTGAACTAGGAGTCTAAAATGTGAAAACATGGCCTCATGAAAAGAGAGACAAGAGGAAGCGCCTACACAAGCCCCAATGAGGGCTCCTAAGAGAGGAGAGATAGCGCTATTGTGAAGAGCCTAGAGAGCAAACGATGAAGAATTTCATTTATTCTTATAATTCAACTTCACGTCGCCCTAGCCACTACAAGCTATGGCTAGTATCGGCTTTCTTCTAAAGCAAATCGTCCGAACAACACTATCAACCGGTTCAAAGTACTAATTGGGCAGGAAATCCATTAGGAGAACATTGAGTTCTCTTGAATAACTCGTAAGCCGTCATATTGATCCTATATCTAATATCTATATAGGTCAAAGATGACACAGGACATGGATTCAGACACTTGGGTAAGACCATACCTAGGTGGAGCTATAAAAAATTAAGTAAATTCATACTTTAGTAATTGTTTTTCCTAGGGTAAAATAGAGTTTAATTAATTAGTTTAATAAATTTAGCTTAAATGAATTGGGCCACGCTTCTAATAACCCAATAGTTAATCATTCAATATAAGGTACACTAGTATATTTATAAGATATATAGACATATTTCATTTTATATGAGAAATTATATTTAAGAATTATATTCGATATTATTTTTGTTCGAGGACTTGTGCTCTTACAGTGACGTCCTAGATCAAGAGAAAGAGATTGTGTTTTTGGCGTCTTTTTATTATTTGTGTACTGTATGAGAAGTATCAAATTATCCCATTTTGTTGGAGAAGACAACCTTTTATAAAAGATGGACGTTGATTAACTGTTAAAAAAATTGACAAACAGTTAAATTTTATCCCAATAGTAAATTTAATTAATGTCCGATATTATTAGTTAAGGAATTGTCTGGGCTATTAAATTGGTCTCATTTATATTTGTTGAAATAGGCTGCATAAACATCTGCTGAAATGGGCACCAGCAAATGAGGTAGAAATACAGAGTCACATACAGAAAGTGTTTAAGCTAAATAAGCTGCAGTACCTTTTCAAGCCCTGACATCATGACACACATATCAAGGTTTTTTTCTCATGGAAATGAAAAAAAAAAGGAATCACCTTAATCCCCAAATTTCTGTGCCAAAATTGGCAGTCAGCAGCTCCACCAGCCATTGTGCCAAGCATATATGGACTGATTTCAATGGATTTCTTTACAGATTGAGATGCTGAAAATTAAAAAAAAAAAAAAAATTCAACACCCAAGTGTAAATAAAAATGAGCAGACAATCTACAAAGCTTCTTATTGTTTTAATTCCAAAAAATAAATAAATCATAATTGTCCAAAGACCAAACACCTTGCTGTGGGCTTCAGCCCAATTAACTGAGCCGGCCCACAAACCGGTCCAAGCCACCAAGTGAGCCAAGCCGAGCAGAGAGTCGGCTTCAATGAGCCGCTTCCGAGCTGATTTTGAGCCAATAGAGGGTTTGGTTCTCTTCGTCTTCCTTGATGGATTTTGTAACCTTCAAGTGTTTATCTCGATTAATTCTTTTGCGTTTGTGGTCCCGTTAAGTGGTGATAACTCTCCCATTAAGTCAATTCATCAATTTTTGCCGGTTTGAGTTCCAAACGCTCGGTTGAGGCGGATGATGGTTTCGCCCATAAATTGAGCATTAAAGGCTTTGTCCACAGCACCCAACTCAAAGTAATACACCATCTAAACGAGTGAAGGAGTGTCCGGAAGCACTTGCCAGGTCCAATCGCAAGTCAGAAAAAAGAGCACCAAATGGCGGGAGGTATATTATTCGATTTTAAATTCGCTTTTGTGATTGTTTTAGCCGCATAAATTTCTAACATTTGAGTATCGTAGAAAGGCTTCAACTCTGCCTTTGTTGTTACTGTTTTTTTTCGATTTTTCTCGAATTAAGTAAAAACCTAAAGTCTTCATTTTTTGAAGATTCGGTTCAAGCGAAACCTTTGAAATAGATGAGAAATTAAATTTCCGAAATTTTCATATATTTTTATCATTTATGGTGTTCGTATGGTCTTTGTTTTGAATCGGTCACGAAATTTGAGTCGAAGTCGGTCGTTGTCGGGTTTGGGGCGAAACCGACGAAGGTGAAACGACGACTTAAACGCGTCGTTTTACTGCTTGGCCGATTATAAACGTCGTCGTTTTGTTTTTTTTTGTCTTGAGCAGCGTCGTTTCGTTGGAGCAATTCGGTTATTAAAGCAGCGTCGTTTCTTCTGATTTAAAAAAAAATTTAATTATATCGGTTATGGCCGTTTCGTTCGCGGCCCAAATCCGTTCGTCTTGTGAAAGGCTTCTGGCCCGTTACTGTAGCAGATAAGGAATTAAAATGCGGCGGACGGGTTTCGCACCCGGGACGATGCGTGGGAATGAGCGGCTTCTGCCGCTGCGCTGCTGAGTGCCTTGCGCTATTATTCGCATTTAAATTGCTTATATACGTTTTCATTGTATATATAATATATATACGGATATATTTATATTTATATATATATATAATTATATTATTATATATAAAGTATAAAATATAATATCCAGAATATAATTGTATATATGTATAAATAATGTCATGTGATTAAAATAATTTAATTAATTGAGGATTAGCCACAGCACCCTTAAATTAATAAAATTATTATTTTATTATCACGTGTGGTATAAAGACATAAATTGTGGTAATTATTTTGATATAATAAAATTTATCCCACAGGAAATTTTATTATATTAAATTAATTAATCAGGATAAAATATCAAATTATTTTTCTTAATTTACCCACAGGATTTAAGAAAGGAATATAATTTGATAGTTTTATCACTTTTTAGATATGAATCTACTGGAATTAAAATTTAGCCTACAGGTAATTTTTTTATCTATTGATTCATGATGTATGTTTTATATTGGTAAAACATAATTTTGTAATTTGTTAGCCTCGATTTTGGATGTTAAGCATGTATTTATTTTTATGCGGTATTCAATCAGAAATCTTTCCGATATTAGATGTGAAATTTCTGAACTAAAAGGTGACAACTATAAAGTGTGGAAGGAGAGAATTCTTTTTCACTTAGGGTGGCTGGATATCGATTATACTATCCGGAAAGACGAACCACCGGCTCTTACCCTTACCAAAGACTCCGGATGAGGTAGCTCTTTATGAGCCTGGGAGCGATCTAATCGCCTTAGTTTAATATTCATAAAGACAAAAATTTCTGCTTGGTATTCGTAGTTGTCGAAGATACTAAAGTGTGGGATTTACTAAAGGCTATCGATGAGCAATTTGTGACTTCAGATAAAGCATTTGCTAACACCCTAATAATGAAGTTTTTATCTATTAGGCTCACCAGTTTAAGGGTGTGCGTGAGCACATAATGCAAATGAGGGATATTGCGGCTCAACCGAAAAATCTAAAGGTGGAAATGTCTGAACCTTTCATTGTGCACTACATTCTGAATTCGCTTCCACCGCAATATGGGCCTTTTAAAATCTCTTATAATACACATAAGGACAAATGGTCAATCAATGAACTGATAACCATGTGTGTTCAAGAGGAAGGAAGGCTTATGATGGAGCAAAGTGAGAGCGTCTTCATGCAAAAAGAAGGAAGGTTCAAGATGCAGGCCAAATCAAAGGAAAAAGGTAAAATACCTCCCCAATCTGATATCAAGAAGGAGTCCAAGTGCTTCTTCTGTAAAAAGAAGGGACAAGTAAAGAAGGATTATTTCAAGTATCAAAATTGGCTTGAAAAGAAAGGTAATCCATTCTCTTTTGTATGTTATAAATCTAATATGGTTCATGTTGCACATAACACATGGTGAATTAACTCTGGTTCTACAACCCATATTTCTAATTCCTTACAAGGCTTGCAAAACCTAAGGAAACTAGTGGGCAGTGAACAATGCATCTTCTCCGAAAACAAGATGCGTTCACATGTAGAGGCCATTTGAATATGCAATTTAATTTTGAGTAGTGGTTTTGTTTTGGCATTGGAAAAGACCTTTTATATTCCAAATTTCTCTAGAAATTTGATTTCTGTTTCTAGACTTGTACCATTTGGATATTCTTTTATATTTTTAGACTCATTATTCAGTTTATCTTATAAGTCCGATATTGTTGGGAATGGTATCTTGGTCGATGGTCTTTATTGTTTGAATTTACAAAACAATACCAATTTCAATACTGTGCATGTTAATAATGGAATTAAAAGATGTGTTATGAATGAATGTTCCTCGATGTTGTGGTATAGGAGATTGGGATATATCTCCATTGATAGAATTAAAAGATTGGTAAATGATGGAGTACTTAGTACTCTAGATTTTATTGACTTTGAGACTTGTGTGGACTGTATTAAAGAAAAGCAGACCAACAAGACTAAGAAAAATGCCAAGAGGAGTTCGGACATATTAAAAATCATACATACTGACATTTGTAGTACTAATATAGACTCATATAGTCCAAAATATTTTATCACCTTTATTGATGATTTCTCACGATATATGTATCTTTACTTACTTCATAATAAATATGAAGTCTTGGATGCTTTTAAATTGTTTAAAGCAGAGGTAGAGAAACAAATTGAAAAAAATATTAAAATTGTGAGATCAGATAGAGGTGGAGAATATTATGGTAGATATACTGAAGATGGACAAATGCCTGGTCCATTTGTAAAGTTTCTTCAAGAACATGAAATTGTTACCCAATACACTATGCCGGATTCTCCGGACCAAAATGGTGTAGCAAAAAGAAAAAATCGAACATTATTGGACATGGTGAAGAGTATGCTTAGTAACTCCGAACTTTTAAAATCTTTATGGAGTGAAGCTCTTAAAACGGCGGTGTACATATTAAACCGGGTCCCAACAAAAGCTGTTCCAAAAATTCTTTTTGAGTTATGGAAAGGTTGAAAACCGAGTTTGCAATATGTACGCGTATGGGGATGCCCATCCGAAGTAAGAATTTATAACCCACATAAAAAGAAATTGGACCCAAAGACTATAAGTGGGCATTTCATTGGATATGCTGAACGGTCTAAGGGATACAGATTTTACTATCCATCACATATCACTAGGATTGTGGAATCAAGAAATGCAAAATTTCTTGAGAATGACTTAATGAGTGGGAGGAAACGATCAAGAACCGATCATTTGGATTCACAATCCTCCACTTCAAATAATAGGTTGATTGATGTACACAACACCCCTCAAGATCAATCTGGTGTTGAACAACCAATCAATGTCATTCCATAAAATGTTGATCCTATTCCAATTGATCATGACATTCAGGATTTATCTGAAATAGTTGTACAACATGCTCCTGTTGAGGATGATGATACAACATTAAGAAGGTCTTCTAGAATGAAAAAGTCAGCAATCCCTAGTGATTATGTTATATATCTGGAAGAGTCTGACTACAATGTGGGAGCTGAAAATGATCCTGAAATATTTTCACAAGCCATAAGTTGTAATGAATCACAATTATGGCACAATGCTATGAAAGAAGAGATGAGTTCCATGAGTAGCAATAGAGTCTGGGATCTTGTTGAATTGCCTAAAGGGGCAAAGCCATAGGGTGTAAATGGGTCTTTAAAATAAAGAAAGACTCATTAGACAATATTAAAATATATAAGGCAAGACTCGTTGCTAAAGGTTATACTCAGAAAGAAGAAATTGATTACAAGGAGACTTTTTCTCCTGTATCTAAAAAGGACTCTCTTCGTATAATTTTGGCATTGATTGCTCATTTTGATATGGAATTGCAACAAATGGATGTGATAACAGTATTTTTAAATGGTGATCTAGAGGAAGAGGTTTACATGAAACAACCAGAAGAATTCTCCTCTAGTGATGGTGAGCAATTGGTGTGCAAATTAAAGAAGTCTATATATGGATTGAAACAAGCATCCCGTCAATGGTATTTAAAATTTGATAAAATTATCTCTTCATTCGATTTTGAAGAACATATTTTGAATCAATGTATATACCAGAAGGTCAGTAGGAGTAAGACTTATTTTCTTGTCTTATATATGGATGATATTTTACTTGCATCCAATGATAAATGGTTGTTGTATGAGGTGAAATAATTTCTCTCTAAAAATTTTGAAATGAAAGATATGGGTGATGCATCTTATGTCATTGGCATAAAGATACATCGAGATAGACCACGTTGTGTTCTGGGTTTGTCTCAAGAGACCTATATCAATAAGGTTTTAGAGAGATTTCGGATGAAAGATTACTCACCAAGTATAGCACCCATTGTGAAGGGTGATAAGCTCAATTTGAGCCAATGCCCGAAAAACGATTTGGAACGGGAACAAATCAAGAACATTCTGTATGCTTCCGTTGTTGGAAGTTTGATGTATGCTCAGGTATGTACAAGACCTGACATAGCATTTGCAGTTGGAATGTTGGAAAGATTTTAGAATAATTCAGGAATTGAACACTGGAAAGCTGCCAAGAAAGTCATGAGGTATCTTCAAGGTACCAAAGACTACATGCTTACATATAGACGGACCGACAATCTGAAAGTTTTGGGGTACTCCGATTCAAACTTTGCTGGGTGTGTTGATTCACGTAAATCAACATCCGGTTACATTTTTTTGTTTGTCGGTGGAGCTGTATCCTGGTGGAGTGCAAAGCAAACTTTGATTGCTACTTCCACTATGGAGGCTGAGTTCGTTACTTGTTTCAAGACTACAAAGCATGGTGTATGGATGAGAAATTTCATATCTAGGTTTAGAGTGGTTGATTCCATCTCAAGGTCATTAAAGATATTTTACGATAATTCAGCTGCTGTTTTTCTAGTTAAAAATAACAAAAGTAGCAGTCGAAGTAAACATATCGACATTCAATTTTTAGCCATAAAGGAGCGCATTAAAGGAAAGGAAATTGCTATTGAGCATATCAGCACTGAATTGATGATCGCTGATCCCTTGACTAAAGGCATGCCACCATTAAGGTTCAAGGATCTTGTATCCGAAATGGGATTGAGTTTTATTTTGTAATTTTTATTGTATTGACAATGATATTGAAAATTCCTATTTTATTGTTGTGATATTTCTCAAAATTGTGTGCACATTAATTAATTTGAGAATATCATTAAGTTGGACAAAGAATAAACATAGGATTTATTCATAAAGTAAAGTTATCGGTGACTTGAGAAATTAATATATTGTAATACATGCAAGATATTACTCATTATTAGAGGACTTATCGCCATGATTCATATATTTATTTCTTAAAATTTAAAAAATTGATAATTTTAGTTATCACATCAAGTAAACATGGACCAAGCGGGAGAATGTGGGCTTCAGCCCAATTAACTGAGCCGGCCCACAAGCCGGTCCAAGCCACCAAGTGAGCCAAGCCGAGCAGAGAGCCGGCTTCAATGAGCCGCTTCCGAGCTGATTTTGAGCCAACAGAGGGTTTCGTTCTCTTCATCTTCCTTGATGGATTTTGTAACCTTCAAGCGTTTATCTCAGTTAATTGCTGAAGCATTTGTGGTCCATTAAGTGGTGATAACTCTCCCATTAAGTCAATTCATCAATTTTGGCCGGTTTGAGTTCCAAACGCTCGGTTGAGGCGGGTGATGGTTTCACCTATAAATTGAGCATTCTGACTTTGTCCATGGCACCCAACTCAAGTAATACACCATCTAAACGAGTGAAGGAGTGTCCAGAAGCACGAAGCCGGTCCGAATCGTAAGTCCGAAAACAGAGCACCAAATGGCCGGAGGTATATTATTCGATTTTAAATTCCGCTTTTGTGATTGTTTTAGCCACATAAATTTCTAACACTTGCCACTGCATGGTTATATGTTCATGTCACGAGAACATGTAAGGCAATGTGGAATGTATGCTTGGCACATAAGGCAAAGTGGCATGTATCATCATTTCTTAAATCAATGATAGTCACAAGTCGATAGGAACAATGCTATAAAACAGTGATATGTTATTATCAGTTATTACTTCAAGAATCAATTCAAATTTGTAGCCACGCATCAATGTGTATACACCGGTTTTGAAATTTGCACTTCCACCAATTACAACAAAAAATATTCCACTTACACATTGAGGACAAGATTGCAAATACTTTACAAATCCAAAATCTAAAGGAAGACTAACACAAACAAAATTATTCCAGGGCATACATATATATCCTCCCATGCTTACTCGATAATCAGCAGCAACCATGACATCTTCTCTAAAAATGAAAGCAGGTGTTTTCGTCCCCTTAGCTGGCTTCACCATCTGTATAGCCTCCTTTTGAAAGTCGTCAAACTGAGAAAACAAGAAGGGATAGTAGAGGATTTTTGGGGGCAAAGCGCAGGAAATGAATAATTAAATCAACAAAAATTAAGAACAAATCCCAAGAGACTAAGCATGTTATTTAACAAAGACAACAGAACTAACTGTAAGAAATCAGACCGAAATACAGATGGAGAAGATGAAGATGAAGAGTACAACGAAGGAGAAGGCTCTGGAAGCCCTCAAGTGCAGGCGTTGGAAAGTGGCGAACCTCTGAGCCACATTAATTGTATTGCAGAATTTGTACACGCTCAGCCAAAGGAGGGAGCACAGCTCCTCATAATGAAAAGAAAAACAATTATAAAAAGGAAAGAATAAATCGGTAACCGAAAAGAAAAGGAAAAATAAAATCCTAACCTAAAACAATTACATAACGGTAAAAAGAATATATATCCTAAAATACAAAATATCTAAAAATTAAAAATTTACAAAGTGGGAGGATCACATATTTTCTAATACGCCTCCGCAAGATGGAGTATATATATTAATAATGCCCATCTTAGATAGATGTGAATTGAGCCGGTGGGACGGTTAAATCTTGGTGAAGATGTCAGCCAACTGATTATGTGTGGTGATGTGGTGTGTCCGAACGCTCCCTTCTTGAATCTTGTCACGGACGAGATGGCAATCCAATTCGATATGTTTTGTGCGCTCATGGAAAACAGGGTTGGCTGCAATGTGAAGTGCTGCTTGATTATCACAATATAGGTATGCTGCATATGAATGTGAAACCCGCAAGTCATCTAAGACATATCGTAGCCAAGTTAATTCACAACAAGTTATGGCTATAGATCTATATTCGGCCTTGGCAGAGGAGTAAGAAACCACAGACTGTTTCTTGCATTTCCATGAAACGAGGGAATCTCCAATAAAAAAACAGTAACCTGTGATAGATCTTCGTGTGTCTGAGCATGAAACCCAATCTGCATCACAAAAAGCTCTTAGTTGAATGTTAGAGGTGGAAGAAAATAATATGCCTTGTCCTGGATTTAATTGTAAATATCGTAGAACTTGATATGCAGCATTCATATAACTCGAAGTGGGTTGATCCATAAATTGACTTAAGATGTGAACTGCACAGGCTATATCTGGTCTTGTGACGGTGAGATAAAGAAGACGACCAATCAGTCTTCTATATACACTTGGATTCTGTAGGGCTACCCCGATTTGCTTACTCAACTTCAAGTTTTGGTCTAGTGGTAATTTAAGAGGTTTAGCACCAATGGACCCAGAATTAGCTAAAATATCAAGGGTGTATTTTCGCTGACAAATGTGTATACTTTTTGTTGATCATGCGACTTCAATGCCAAG
This sequence comes from Nepenthes gracilis, assembly GCA_033239525.1. Taxonomy (NCBI): domain Eukaryota; kingdom Viridiplantae; phylum Streptophyta; class Magnoliopsida; order Caryophyllales; family Nepenthaceae; genus Nepenthes; species Nepenthes gracilis. The sequence goes on along the minus strand of BSYO01000016.1, from coordinate 12,475,862 downwards.
AAAGTATTGCAGTATCCCAAGGTCTTTAATTTTGAAGGCTTGGTTGAAGAAGGATTTGAGGGATGAAATGGCATCCAGACAATTACTTGCAACGATTATGTCATCAACGTAGACTAGAAGCACTGTGAATGAATTATCATTTTGTTTGGTAAACAGACTATAATCGGCCTTGGATTAAATGAAGCCATGCATGACAAGAGATGTAGAAAATTTGGTATACCATTGTCGAGAGGCTTGTTTAAGGCCATATATGCTTTTAAGCAACCTGCAAACCTGGTGGGGTTTGCCTTTAGTGTAACCAGGAGGTTGTTGCATATAGATTCTTCATCTAAGGCTCCATTCAGAAATGCATTATTGACATCAAAACGATATAAATGCCACTCGCGAATGGCAGCGACGACCAAGCGGCACTGAACGGTGGTGAGTTTAGCAACAGGAGAAAAAGTTTTATGGTAATCCACCCCTGCCTCTTGGGTGTATCCTTTAGCCACTAAGCGGCATTTATATCATTCAATGCTTCCATCACTCTTCAATTTTAATTTGAACACGTAATGACAACCGATAGCTTTCTTCCCTGGAGGTAAGTCAGTGAGAATCCATGTCTTATTGTATTCTAAAGCTTGTAGTTCATCGTTGATGGCAGCTCGCCAATTGGAATCACCAACAGCTTGAGTGTAAGTGTGTGGTTCAGTTTGGGATGAGAGGAAAGATGTAAAAGAAGTGTAAGCATTGGATAATTTGTGATACGATATGGAATTTGCAATGGGGTAAGGTCGGCCCGGAGAGATGTGTGCTGTAGGTTGGGTAGGTGCAGCTTGCGATGTATGATGACAATGGAAGTCTTTCAAATATTGAGGGGCTTGCCTAACTCTGGTGGTTCTGCGAACAAGGATGGTATCTCTTGCAGGAGATTGAATATTTTGCAGAGGAGTACTAGGTTGTTGAGCATCACTTAAAGGGTCTTGATTACTTGTTGGTGGGTCAGGAATAAGGGGCAAATTGGAGCTTTCTTCATCATGATGAGCGGTGATGGTGGGAGCATTATCAGGCACCGGATTGGTGACCGGACATAGATCAAAGTTATGTATGGGAGGTGAGTACTGAGCAAGAGGAGGATCTGCGCTGGTTACTGCGGGAGGTATTGTGTTATTTGGAGCAATTTTATTTTTCTGGTAAGGAAAAATGTTCTCATGAAAGATAACATCCCTGGAGTGAAATGTAACACGATTATGTAAATCGAATAATTTGTATCCTTTAATTCCAAAAGGATATCCCAGAAATATGTAGGTTCTACTTTTGGAGTCAAACTTCTTTCATCCATGGGAGAGGGTGGAAGCGAAATATAAACAACCAAATACACAAAGGTTGTCATAATTTGGTTTGACTCCAAATAAGATTTCATATTGGGTCTTGTTGTCTAGTAAGGGAGTGGAAATTCTGTTTATAATATAGGCAGCGGTAAGAATGCAATCACTCCAGAATTTTAAGGGGAGACCCGATTGAAATCTAATAACTCTGGCAACGTTTAGTAAATGTTGGTGTTTGCGTTCAACAACACCATTTTGTTGTGGTATTTCCACGCAACTTCGTTGGTGGATAACACCTCTTTTACTGTAAAAATCTCCAAGAAAAAACTCAGATCCATTATCACTTTGAATGACTTTAATTTTTACGTTAATTGTGCGACAACCAGATTGTAAAAGGCTTTCAAGCACAATTTTGTATCTGATTTTTGTTTTAGAAGATAAATCCAGGTATTTCGAGAAAAGTCATCAACAATGGTTAAGAAATATTTATACCCATCATAAGAAATTTCAGAACAAGGTCCCCATAAATCACAATGCACCACGTCGAATAAGGAGTGTAACTTATGGCTTCTGGGAGAAAAAGGGAGGCGACATTGTTTAGCCATATAATAAATAGAATAGGGATTATCATTAATTGAATGCGCTGCTCCTTTTACAAGAGGATCGCTTATCAATTTTAGCATAGAATGTGAAATGTGGCCTAATCGACAATGCCATAAGTTTACTGGTGATGAAACAAGGTTAACAAAATTAGCAAAAGGTCTTGCAATGTGACTGGAGTATTTGGTGGGAAGAGTAGTCAAGGTGTTTGGATAGACTTCGTTATTCGTCAAATAATATAAACCATTTTTCTCTTCACCCATCCCAATCGTTGTCCAAGAGACAAGGTCCTGAATGAGGCAGATGTCAGAGAAGAAAAATAAGCTGCAATTGAGAACATCAGTAAGTTGCTTTACAGAAACCAAATTAAAAGTAAATGAAGGGACACACAACACATTTTGCAATATAATTCTGTCGGTTAACTTAACAGTTCCAATATGGGTAGCAGGGGCTCTACTTCCATCAGGAAGTTTAACCGAGCAGGAGATCGCAATCTCCTTTCGAAGGTATAAAGAGGGGTCGCAGATCATGTGATTAGTGGCCCCTGTATCAAGGATCCAAGTCTGCTTCCTATTGTAAGGGGAAGAAACAGAGCAAATGTTATGACCGTTCATACGAGCCGCCTTGGATTGCACTTGAAGTGGGTCAAAAAGAGCAGAATTCTGTTTACCCGTTGGAAGAAAAGGCACAGCAACAGGGTCTTTGGATTGAAGCAAACTCATGAGTTGCTAGAACTGCCCTTTGGTCAGTGCAATTTTATCATTCTCATTAGCTTCATAATTTGGCATGGTGGTAAAACTCGAGTGATCAGCCAAAAGGGCTGTGGTCCTAGATTTACCAAACAATTTATGGTTGGGAGGAAAACCGTGAAGTTGATAACATTTTTCCACAACATGTCCAGGTTTATGACAATGTGCACATGTGGGAATCTCAGCATTCCCAATCTTGAAACATTGCTATAACGTGTGTCCAGGGACACGGCAATGAACACAAAAGGGTCTGTCCTTTTTGGATATTTGGTTATTTCTCATGATGGCTTTAGGGTTATTGGTGGTTCGTTTCATAGCCAAAGCTACGGTTTCTGAAGGATGTGCAACGGACAACATGTTATGTTGCCGTTCTTGCTGTTAGACGATGGAGAAGACCTTGTTGACGGATGAAAGTGGGTCCATCAATATGATCTGATCCCGCACATTAATATATGAGTCATTGAGGCCCATCAAAAACTGGATCACGCAATCTCTCTGATAGCGCTCGATGAGCACTTTGAGTTTGCTACAATCACAATCTGGGAGAGGGTCGTATATAAGGAGTTCGTCCCAGTTGTTTTAGTTTACCATAATAAATACTTACCGGATCTTGCTCTTGCAAGAGGGCGGCGAAATTTCTTAAGCTCTGGAAAATGCGTGGTCCGTTTTGTTCGGTGAACCGGTCCCGAAGTTCCTTTCAGATTTCAGAAGCATCATCAACAAAAACAACACTGGATTTAATGGACGGACTGATGGAGTTTTGAATCCAGGAAACCATCATGTCGTTACATCGTCCCCAAGCTTCGAAGAGAGGGTCGGTAGAGTCGACGGGTTTAGGAATAGTGCCATCAATGAACTGGAGTTTGTTTTTAGCCCTCAATGCTCGACGCATGGTTCGCGACTAAGTAGAATTGTTGTCGACGGTTAGTAAATCGGCGACCAAAGTGACGGTAGGACTGTCGCCGGCTTCCAGCAGAAAGGGATTGGTCGGATCGGAAAGGTTTTGGAATCGTAGGGTTTGTGAGCAGTCGAGATCTGGGCTATCATGAGTAGATGTGTGTTCGGTGCGGTGGGAAGCCATGACGCTCTGATACTATGTAAGAAATCAGACCGAAATGCAGATGGAGAAGATGAAGATGAAGAGGACAACGAAGGAGAAGGCTCTGGAAGCCGTCAAGTGCAGGCGTTGGAAAGTGGCAAACCTCTGAGCCACATTAATTGTATTGCAGAATTTGTACACGCTCAGCCAAAGGGGGGAGCACAGCTCCTTATAATGAAAAGAAAAACAATTATAAAAAGGAAAGAATAAATCGGTAACCGAAAAGAAAAGGAAAAATAAAATCCTAACCTAAAACAATTACATAATGGTACACAGAATATATATCCTAAAATACAAAATATCTAAAAATTAAAAATTTACAAAGTGGGAGGATCACATATTTTCTAATACTAACATCACAAGTATTTGGAATCTCAAATGATGGGGCTGTCAGAAATCCATATAGATCCCTGCTGATAGCTCCAAAGTGTGGTGTAGTTGACTCAAGACCAATTGTATCGACCTTCATCCTTGAGCCTGTAACCCAGAGAAAGAAAGAAAGAAGACAACATTATAAATGATGATCAAACAAAATTTAGTTACCCATACCACATCACTGTAATTTATGCAACGTACACAAATCCCAAGGATGCCCTCAATCAATTTCTGCTCCTCGTGGATTGGATTGAGTTCCTAAGATAACTAAGATTCCAACCACTGGCTTATGTTGAAGCATAACCAAAAAGACAATAGTGTTGGTAAAGTTATTTCCAAGGCAGTGTACGTGTAGAAAACGAGAGTTCTTTTCAACGTTTTAAGAACCTAATACTCCAAGCATGTCAATATTTTCCCATCGTTAAACCGCATTCTTAGGATCGTAAAAAAAAAAAAAAAAATTCTGGTTTCATCCAGTAAACACGGTCTAGATCTCGCAATCCTCCTCCCCGAGACAATTTGCTAAAAAACAGAAAAACCACTCAAGTTTCAGACATAGTAGAGTCGAGAGAGAAATAGAAGGGATAGTGAAATTGAAGCGTGAAGCACGATTCGATTACCAACTCAACGAATGCATTATACTATATATAAATATATACAAACATCAACCAGGTGAACTGAGTTAACATCCTTCGAAACTTGTCCACCAACCGATTTTTCATTTCTCAATTAGTCTCTCATCCAAATTTCTCCAACAAACCGCATAAAGTGCAAAAAAATTGGTCGATGAATCAACTGATTGACTATAACTTTCATTGCATCCACATCCTCAACGAAGAAATTCACTATCATAAGTACATTAAAATTGAGAAATATACCTTTTGGGAGAGATCCTAGCGATACAGGAAACAAAAGAAGATATGAATTTACAGGTAGAGAGTGCAAGTACGTGTATGAGGCAGGAGAACGGAGGTGAGAGATAAATGCGCATAAAGTAAGGTTGCTTGGGCTACAGCGTATGTATTTCTTTAAATTAAAGCGGGAATGGGCCTACTGAGTCGAGTTCATTGGTCGGCCCAATTTGAGACTTCGAATCTCTTATAAAAATAAAAAAATTATTTTTATATATTAATTATTTATTTTTAAATAAATAATTATAATTTAAATAAGTTTAACATTTTAAAAATAAGTTATTTTAAAATAATTAGATTATAATATTTTATTTAAATAATAATAATTAAAATTGATATAATAAGTATCTTTATTTTTTTAAGAGATGAAATCTTCCTCAATCTATTATTATCTTATAGTAGGATAAAAAATAAAATAAAATAAATAATTATTTTTAATTTTTATATTTTTAGAGTTTTTTTAACATTATCTAAATATTATTATCACAAGCTCATAATAATTTTGGTATTATCACAAGCTCATAATAATTATGATAATTTTTAATTTATTTTTAATAAAAATATATAAAATTTATTTTTTTTTAAAAAAATTATATTTGAAAATTTAATAAATTCTATATATAAATAATAAATTATAAATAAAAATTGTGTTGTAATAGGTTTTTAAGTATGACTCCATAGATTTCAGAATTGAAGACAAGCTAAAACCCTGGGAGGTCAAACCCTTCTCATCCAAGTTTCAGGCACATCTGCCGTAGTTCGGAGCAAATCGCACATGGCCGACTCAGCCGCAGCAGCGAAGCACAAGCGTACGAAGAAGAGGAAGGCGAAGCTGAAAGTTTCCGATTACAAAGAGAGGCCCGCTAAAGCACCTCGGAAGGAGTGGTCGAAGGAGGACAGAGAAGAAGCTGAAGATGCTGGGGAGGAGAAAGAAACAGGGACAGATGCGGAGGAGAGAGAAACATCAGGGAAAATTGAAGAAGGTCGTCAATGGAGGAACCTGGAGTTGATATTGTCAATCCAAAATAAACTACTCGATGATCAAAAGTTTGTAGAGCTCTCTCTCTCCCCTCTTCTGTGTGTCTTCCTAGATCTCTTTCTCCAAGAAGCGCAAACGACACGAATTGTTCCATTGATTGCTTTACTCGTTCGCCGGGAACTATCAATTTGTTATGATATTTTGGGAAAATAACAATTTGATCCTTGCTTCAATTTTTTTTGCATCCATTTTTGTACCAACTTAGTAGGACCCAATTTATACATTTGACATTTTCGGTAAAATGAAATTGAGGCTGGTAAATTAATTAGGTATTCAAATAAAAATAATAAATAACTTTAGCTTTTCCGGCAAAGTTGAGTATTTTTTTGATATTTTTCAGTGAGTTATAATGGAATTTTATGCAAATTAAGTGCTGAATGACTTTAACTTCTCACAAACTTGTCACGCAAAGTTTATAATGTTTTGTAAAATTTTCCCTTATTTTAAAGTTGGAAATCATGTAAGGTGAGAATTAAGGTCAGCATTGTCATAAGAGCCTGTAATTTGAAAGGAATACTACAGATAGTAACTAACAAATTAGCGGCGACAATTTATTTCTCTGTCACGGTTAAATAACAAAATTCTAAGTTTTGACGTTTTGTTTATTTGCTAGCGGTGGGAATTTATCTCTGAGTTTGTTAATCCCACTTTTCTCATGAACTGCTTCTCTTTTTTATGAGCTTATGCCTTTTGGACGATGTAAAAGAAAATAACTTTGAAAATCCCTGGGTAATAATCACTTTGCCTGGAGAAATTCCCTTGTCATGAAATGGGATTGAGAAATTAATGATGAATTTCCCATTGCCACTTAGCCAGATGCATTTAACGTATGTTGCAAAAGAAAGTTTAATGAAAAGTTATTCCACAGACTCATGTACATTTGAATCATTGCCTTGGGTATTTGACTTATCAGTGGTAGAATAGTCTATTAAGCAAAGAAATTTCAATTTTAAATGGAAAAGACGTAGCTTTTGAATAGATAACTTTTGGTGATGCAGGAAGGTAGAATTAGTTCTCCACTATGTGAACTCAAGATCTATTGAAGAAAGTGTCAATGAAGAGAGAGTCCCTGAAACATTAAGCATTTCACGGGCAATAACATACATCAGCAATTGGATTCAGTCATTGTTAATCTCCTCGGAGAAGAAAATTCGGGTTGTAGAGGACTCTAACTCTGAAGTTTTTGGATTTTATTTGGATTGTAGATGTTGGGAGATTTTCAGATTTTGCTTGAAGGAGTCTTTGAGATTTCATGTTTCTTTGAGCTTATCACGTGACCTGTTAAGGGTCATTCGTTGTGTTTGCAGGAATGTGTTGCATATATTGAAAGAAGTGCCTGTGAATCAGGAGGAGTCTGACTTTGATAACAAGAGTTTTCTGTTTTATAGTGTCATATGTGACTGCATATCCTTAATTTTTTCTTCCCATGGTGGAATATTGAATGGAAATCTTGACTTGTGGATGGATGCTATTGATTCAGTCCTGTTGCTTGTTATAAAAATTTATGATAATAGCCTTGGCATCTGTGATTTTGGAATTTTGGTTATACAACTATCATGTTCGGTGCTTGAGCCCTTCTGTAAGTTTTTGAGAGTCCATCCATGCCGCAAAAGTGGGTTTCGTGATTTTGTGGATAAACTTCTTGAACCACTGTTGCATTTGTTACGTTTGTTGCATGATCAGATTGATAGCCGTCACCCTGTATGGACTGAGAAATTATCTAAGTTAGTTGAGGAAGTTACATCCTATGGGCTGTTTCATCCAGTCCACATTGATGAGTTCCCGAGCCTACACAGCTCAGAGAAGTACAGTTCTTCAACTGATGGAAAGCTGAAGGATCCAAAGACCACGATCAAAAGTTATCACAGACACCTGTTTGATGGACTGGAGAATATTATATCTCAGAAGAAGGTACTTGTATTAGGTGGAATAGGAGAATTGTTTCAGCTGTTTGTTGATTGTGTGAAAAAGCAGAGAAGGGTCTCATCTAATACAGACAGCTCAATAATTGTGGGAAATAAGATTATAAATGATAGGGCAAAAGATTTGTTTAGAAGCAGTGGCTCAGCATCGGAGATGACTGATTATGCAGTTAGTATAGATTCGCTGACTAGGAAGTTGATTTTTGATTTCTTTGTGAAGACTACAGAGCTGTTGTTGCTTGATATGGAAGCCCAGCTACAATTTGAGCTTCCTGTGGGAGCTTCTTTTCTGGATGTCCTATGTGCACTCAAATCTATAAATAAGATGCTATCTACTCTAGTTGATGAAAAGCTGTATCTCAGAACGGATGACACTATAGGAGGAGCCTGCATTAATTTCCTCAAGGTGATATATGCTATGGTTATGTCGTATTCAGCAAAAGCTAATGAACTGTGGCTGTCAACATGTGGTTTGGGTGGGGTAGTAGCTGGGATGGATGCACTAATTTTGGTAGCCAAGGAGATAGTTGCTGCTGTTAGTTACTTTTTGGAAATTGAATATGAAGTTATTGGAGATGACTTGGTCAGCATGTGGCATATGATTATTTCTTTCTTAGCAATGAGGCATTATTTTGACATACCAGAACTATTGTTGTTGACTTCAGAGACAGTTGACCTTGCATGTCAGCTGGTCAATCTATACAGTGAGCTTCGCCAGGTTAGTGAAACACTCATCCATGTTCTCCGTCCCTCCTTGAATGAGATAGAGTCTCTAAAAAGCTTCGTTCGATGCCTTTGGCTGGCCTTCATACCTTTAGTCAGAATTTCTGAATTTGTTGGTACTTGCATTTTTTTTTATTGTTAACTTGTCTTTTGTGTCTGAATTAAATTCAAAAATCACAGTTTATAATTTGTTGTGACCGTGGAGTTATTCCAAGCAGTGAATTTCCTTTCTATCACTTTTCAGTGTCAAACTTGTGGAATCCATAGTACTGTGAACTGTTTTCATAGTGGATCTTGATTGACCCATATAGATTGGTTTATCAGTGCCATTGCAAGAGATGCTTGGCTTTCCGTTGCATTGTCATTTCCTGTCCACTTAGAGATCACCCAAGCGACCAATAAAAGTTTTTTGTGCAGTGGTATTACTATAACCTTCTATTGACTTACTGATGGGCAACTCGCTTGTTAATGGAATTGCATTGACTTGGAACTGAGCCGTGCTAATTGTTGTTCATATAGGTCATACTATGAAAAATTGGATTTTGGTCTCTCGACAAAGTCTCTCTACAAGTTTGAAGTACATGAATACAATTGATGTGTACATTAGATTTACCTATCTGTTTTTTATCATTCTTTTTGACGTGTTAGGCTTTTTTTTAAAGATCAAATATTCAAAGTTCTAGAGGAGGAAGCTTAGGTAATTCACCACAGGCAAAGGGCTTGGTCAATTGGGTATCCAACCACCATAATATCCTCAATTTCTCAAGGTTTCTTAGAATTTAGATTTTTATTGGAGATTTTATTTCCGTGTGTTTTTTGAAGATTTAATTTAAGCTTAGTTGGAATTTAAAACCTTGTTTTAGTTTTTTTCACATCTCTAACTGGCAGATTGAGCTTATTTCATGTCTCTAATAAGTTGTTTACATTTGCTCTTTCCTAAAGCCTGGAATACAATAAACTTCATGCACTGAATCACCTTATAACTATTTAGAGTTATAGATAATTTTGTACCTCAAGAAAGTTTATCAAAGATCATTTAGAGGATTGTTGTGACTTTTAGTATATTATTGCAAATTTATGCACCAATGGCAGTTTCACTACTGGAAAAAGTCTTTTCTAGGTTAATGACGTACCAAATGCTGGCAACATTCTGTTTTTGAGACACCATCTCTGTGATTTTACTCCAAGATTTGGATAATTCCATAAGGTAATCATATTGTTGTCAAACTGAAATACTAAACATATTAAAAATTTTCTTTGTCAATTATTTACAACATATGAAATATGCAGCTCTCGTATTTTTTACATTGATGATTTTTCATTCCAAAGTTAAGTATACACATCAATGATTTCTTGTTCCAAAGTTACCCTAATTTACACCTCAAAATCACACCCAGAATTGGCCCCTTAAATCCATTTCCTAATGCTGTAAGTTTCTCATAAAAAAAATAGATAAGCTTGTTCTAGAATGCTACCTTGGCATCCCATTTCTTTTTTTCAATAAAACTTATATTCTTAATGATACTTTTGAGTGGTAAAAGAAAATTTTACTAAGAGATGCCAATCACCTAAAAATAACAACAATTACAGAGAAGAGAAGCTGCCTATGGAATGATGTTCAAGAAATAAGCTAATCTTAATGAGGAGAGCACTTAACCTAAGCATGGAACAAAGTAATCACCCTTACTGAAACTTTAGCAAGTGCAACAACCCCTCTTTTACTTAACACCCCCAAAAAAAAAAAAAAAAAAAAAAAATCCTTCTTTAAAACTAATATCCTTTTTGATAATCCAAAAAATCCATGAGATAGACAAAGAAATAAGAGTTATAGGCGGATGCTTCAAGCACTTCTTGTTGGATAAAAAAAAAGACATAAGGTTGCCCTTACCCAGAATGACTTACATTCCACACTGCCTCGATTGAGTGCATGTATCAAGTTTGTGCCTGGATGGATGAAACAACACTAATGTTAACATTGGCAAATTGGGAATCATGCGATAAACTCTTACTTCCCTTAACAACCCATGCTTTGGACCCATGGATTTCATTAGCAACCCTTCGTACATAAAATGAAGGGCCACCACAACAGAGAGGAGATACTGGAATGAGTTGTATAACAGTGTATATAATTAGCTATCAAATGAGAACAGAAAAAACAAATGGATAAGATATCTACTAGACCATAAAATCTTTGCACGAAACAAAAAACCATGAAGTTTACAGCTTAAAGGAGATACTATAGGTATTTTGAGATAAACCATAGTGCCCATTATGTGACAGCTTCATGGAATTCATGTACTCTATGAAACATAATGGAATATTCTTGCATTACTGGATAAGATCGATTCTCTATGGAAGCCTGGCATAGTAGTAAGTTTACTATATTTTGACCAGGGACATATGGGTTTAAATCACAAAAATAATCTCTCTATAATGTAGGGGTAAGGCTGCTTACATACGATGATATAGGTATGCATTGGGCCACCGCTTTATTGATGCTTTAGATGATTGGTGATTCATATTGTGTAAAACAATGATTAAAGCATACCACTACATATAAATTGCAGTTATTACCCCCAAAAATTTCCCTAAGTTTCATGATACTGGTAGTTAACAAAATTATTTACCTATGCATCAATTTATGTTATTTTTTTCATGCTTTATCATCATGTAGGTAAATCGACCTGTTTTTGCACTGTGCAGTGGACTGAGGAATCTGGTGTTTATTCATAGTAGTGGTGAATCAAAATATTCTGGGTTTTTATCATCCACATCATCACTTGCTTATGAGAAATTTGCAAAATCAGCACGGTGGTTACTCTGCTTAAGAAAGTTCAGGCTGACCATTTGTGATGCAATTAAGACCATACCTGAAGGACAAGCAAGTGGATTTGTTCAGATGTTAGCTATGGATATTTCAGAATCCTTGGAGTGGATCAAAGCTGGATGTTCAGCTGAAGCTGAAGCCAAACCTGAAAAGGTAGTCTGTCATAGGTTCAGTATGCAAGCAGAACTCTTGGGTATAGTTTTGGCAGAAATTTATGCCCAGGTTTTAGATTCACTTTTCGTCACTGCAGGTAATAGTTATCTTATGGGGGTTTCTATAAAAAACCTAATAATGGTGCTATGCCCGCATATGTGCAGCCTACTTGCACTAGAGTGGGATGGTTGTGATGCGTTTGTCTTTTCTGTAACTGGAAGAACTGTCAAAGGGTAACATGAGCAAATGCAAGAATGATTTGAATGGTACAGTTCACTGGATTATCTTGTTCTTCTTTCGGCTGTATGTCTCCTGCCGAAGCCTATACCATCAAGCAGTCAGCCTTATGCATCCAGATTCATCAAAAAAGATGTCAATGTTGGGAGACTTTTCTGCTGGTTACTCTGGATGGGATTGGATCGCAAGGGCTGATCTAACAGACGAAGGCTATTTTTCTTGGATTCTCCGACCTTCAGCTTCTCTTCATAATGTGATACAATCTGTTCTGCATAACGTTGTTCAAGAAGGTTCAGCAGATTACTCCTCTTTGATTTATGTAATGCATGTAATGTGTTTTCAGAGACTTGTTGATTTGAATAGGAAAATACAATCCACTGAGTATTTGATTCAGAAAAATGATAATTTAATTAAAAGCAAGTTGATGGATGATTGTGGCTCATTTCTTATGCATAATAATAGAAACAAATGGCAGCGGTTTTTGTCAGTTTTGAGGCAAGAAGCCACCAGCCTTACTGATTTTATCATGGGATACCTTTCATTGGTGGATGAAAAGCGACTATCTATCTCTATAGTCATTGACGAAATTTCAAATGAATCATCTATTCAAATGTACAAAACAATTGACTCTTGGGATCTGGGTGTGTGTGCTGTGAATGAGAAGACATTGCCTACTGCAGTTTGGTGGATCATCTGTCGAAACATTGATATTTGGTGCATCCATGCTGCCAGGAGTAAGTTGAAGTTCTTTCTGTCACTATTGATAAGTACTACCCTTCCCAACAGAGATGTGGGAGAGATTGGGAAGTATACCAGCAATTACTCTGCTGATGTGGCAAACGTTACTGTGCACCAGGTCTCCCTGGAACTCCTCCATGACCCTGTTTTCTATGAACAACGAGTAAGATGAAAGTAAATCTTTCGTAAGCATCATTTATTGGGTTCTATAAATGTGTTGCAGTTGTTTTTGCACTTATTTGTATATGCATCATATTAATTTGGAGCCCTTTGTGGTGGTTATTCTGTTCCATTTCCTTCATTGTTTCTGAGTTTCTAGTTCCACTTTTCTACTATTCAGTAAATAATTCTCTTAAATTTCTCACTGTCACCTTTGAATCCCTAAATAAATCCTGCAAAAGCTTGCATTGCAGCTATTAATTTTTTGTGTCATTATTTGTTTGTTCCTCTGCCATTTCCAGTGTTTGTGCTTTTTAATGCTTGTTGTTGTTTTGTGTTTTTTAATTTTTGGTTGGGGTACTCTCTGTTTCCTTTTTATGTTTAGTTGTGTCCATCTTAGAGTATTAGTTTTCTGGGATGCTGGTTTTCTGTTTTTCATAGAGTGTTTTTGAGGTTGTACTGTAAGTATGAAATTGGCCAATACCACCTTGATATCTGTAGTGGAGGGAATTACTTATTGATTGAGAAAGGAAAATAACTTGTATCTATTAGTTAAAATGCTATATATCCTACTGGCTCTGCATCCCCAGGGCCATTATATTGCCCATTATATCCTTTTTAACATGTTTTTTATGTCAAATGTGACGGTCAAAGGGGACCATTTCTGTGTGTGTGTTGGGGGGGGGGGACTCTGAGACACCCCACCATATTCATGCCATTGCTTTTGGGAGCTTACTCATTAGTGTGTTTATTACAATCTTTGTTTTACTTATTTATTTTCTCATGAAGAGGTTCCCTTGCTTCACAATTATGGTCATGGAGTATATTGTAGTTTGTGCACAGGTGTATGGCATCAAGATTTTGTCGGATTCTGGAGAAGTCTATTATGCCTTTATCTAGAGATTCTGCAAATGTTGATGCTAAATTGGATTTATTGCCTGATTGGAAGGAGACTTTAAGTGCACTTGAGAAGTCATCCATGGCTGTTGGAAGCAAACAACTTACCTGTGAATGTTCTTCAAGGGCAGAACCTGTCTCCTTTCTGTATAATGGCCTTGCTAAAAAGTGCTCCAAGGAACAAACATCATTTTCTCTGAGGAGTTTGCGAATCTCAGCTTCTCAAAGTCTACTTAATCTTTTGCGCTATCTGCCGAAAAGATCATTAAGTTTCAAATCTTTCTCACGTTATGCAACATCTCTGCTGAAATTTGAAAGGTGACTTTTACTTTCATGCAAAAACTCATTTATTTGTTGGTGTTTAGTCGTATGTATATATTTTTCAAATTAAGAATGCTTCAGTGAGAAGATAGAGCTAGATCTAGTTGCTTTTGAGTACTCCCACGGCAAAACCTAAGCTGTTTTTTCTCAGATGTGAATATCATCAATCTCTGGATCTCACCAGGCAGAAACAACCTGACTATGATACCCTTTTCCATCTTAGAGTCATTTGTTGATGCAACTTTCCTGCCATTTTTAGTGAGGTCTACTTTTACAGAATTTTTAACTTGTGGATCTCTTAAGGAGGTAGCAAATAAGCTGAAGCTTGTTACTGTTCATGAAATAATTGGGAAACTTTTACTAACGGGGAGCAACTATTACTCTGGCAGTTGGTCTTCCCTATGGATACCTTGGAAATGTGGGGAATTAAAAAAAATTTAATACTATATGGAAAATCCAAGAGTAAAGGTGAAACTTCTGAATCACACCATTTTGTGTAATGATGAAGTACAGCATTGTAACTCATGTCACTTACCATCTCTTGACAATGCCTGTAATAATTTTGAAGTTGCTACTATTTGAGAACTTACACCAAAAAATGTTTACTAGACATATGTCCCTTAGGTCTAGTAAGTATATCATGTAAGTATTCATTTTTGGGTTATTTATGAAAATAGGTTTGATTTGCTGCACTTAAGAGAATTCATTCTGAATGCTTTGTTGTCAGGAAAGGTTAAATAACAAAATTTTAGGAAAGAAGCTTGTAGTTTCTGTGTTCCTGTCTACTTCTGTCCTTGATAAGTTTTAGGATTCATCATGCACTGGCTTCTAACTTCTTTCATCTGAAATTGTGGTTCTATGTTTCAGGATTTTGGTCTGCAGCTTTGTGAAGTCTTGTTGGACTTTATGCTTGCAAAAACAGCATGAGGTCCTTAGATTGTTGGTTTCTTGCAGGAGAGCCTTGAAATATTTAATTATGGAATTTTGCGAGGACAAAATGGAAGCAAGTGAGTACTCAATTCTGCCGGTGTTTGCTGAGAGTCCGTTCCCTATTTTGTGGTTATTGAAATCAGTGAGTGTGGTGGTTGGGCGGCAAAACATTTTGTCAAATGATGATGCTGGTCAAGTTAATGATTTCGTATTTTCTTTGATGGATCACACTTCGTATATATTTTTAACATTATGCAAGTATCAAATCAATTATGATCGTGACTGTGATTTAAGTGGTCCAACTGAATTTTGTTGCTCCATGAACTCCGATATTAGTGCTTGCTTTAGTGTGATGACTGTGGCGGAGATTTTGATAGATCAGACTAGAAACTTACGTCACTCTTTGAATGATGTGTTTAGTGTTGGAAAAGCAGAAGTTGATGGTGGAACAGTGGATCTGAATAAATTCTCATCGCTAATGTCCTGCATCCAAGGTTTTCTATGGGGACTGACATCTTCGTTGCATTCTGCAGATATAAAAATTTGCAATTTAACAACAAAACCAGTGAGATTTAAGCATGAAGTTATATCTAAAATAAGCCATTGTATGGATTTATTTTCAGAATTTATTGATGCTCTCTTGCAAATGTTTCTCATTGACAACAGTCAGCATCCTGGTTGTAGATGTGATTCTCAAGAACAGCTGAAGCCAGATCACTATGACAGTTCACATGTGATGGGGTCGTCTCTAAAGGAAGGCTCCATTGATGAGAATGATCCTGATTATGAAAAGCAACATTTGAATTCTGAGATAGGAAATATGCCCTTTCTGTCATCTGACATCGTTGATGATTCTGATCCATGTACCTACATGAAGAAGCTGCAATCAGATGTTGTGTGCCTTGCCACCAGTGTTCTGACTGAGGATGACTCATTTACTCATAACTTATATAGCAAGAATTTGTTGAGAAGTATTTTAAGTGGTGAAAACCTCAAGGCAGCATTTCTCCTTAGAGAGCTCTTTATTGCTGCTTCAGCTATGCTGAGGCTAAGTGTGCAGATAAATTATTCTCCCTTGTCATCCAGCTTGCTGCAAATTCTGTTTGGGAGTTCCCAATTCTTGTTGGCAGAATTGGCTAATGTAGGTGAGGTGCCAAAACCAGTTGCTTTCATTTGGTTAGATGGTGCTCTTAGATTTCTGGAGGAGTTAGGGAGTCAGTTTCCACTAACAAGTCCTATCACAACTAGAAATGTTTATGCCAGGCTCGTGAACTTACACTTGAGGGCTATTGGAAAATGCATTATTTTGCAGGGGAAGAGGGCTACTTTAGCTAGTCATGGTACAGAGTTGAGTACCAAGACATTAAACACTCGAATAGAGGTACTCGAATCATCTAGTTCTGTTGGGTTGTATGGCTTGGAGGAACTGATGACCAGGTTGAGGCAGTCTTTCAAGGTGCTCATCCAAAAATCATCAGAGTTGCATCTGTTATCTGCCCTACAGGCTATAAAGAGAGCAATAGTTGGCCAGGTTGAAGGCTGTACAATGATCTATGAGGTAAATACAGGGACTACAGATGGAATAGCTTCCTCAACAGTTGCAGCTGGTGTTGACTGCTTGGACTTGATTCTTGAAGCTGCTACTGGTATTGTCTCTGAAATGAAAGTTTGCATGATCCTCATAAGAATTATTAGTTCTCTTTCTTATGTAACATTTGTGACTTGTCCATCTTAGTAAGTGAATTAACCCACTTGGATTGTTGTCTCTATTTTAGAAATTGTCTGATGTTTGTGCCTTAAGTGCTGTGGAGAGCAATTATATTTATTACTATTCTTTAACTGCCATCAAGCTGTACCTGGGTAATACTCTTGACAAATAGTTCTTATTTTATTTTTTCCTCAAGGCCATAGAATGCAGCAGATACTCAAGTTAGAGTTATTGAATGATATCCTATAGTTCTGTTAACTTGAGTTGTTTGCTCTCTGTAACCTGAAGTGGTACAAGAGTTAAAATCTGAAACAAAAGTTGAAAATTCCACGATGACTTAATTGCTAGGTATCTCTAAAGACAAAGTCATAAGTCTCATTATGTTGGGTCAGTTATTTGAATAATTCATTACCTTTATTTTGCTTAATTCAAGTGCATTTCCTCTGGGAGTTGAAGGGCTTCAAAATCCTTTCTGCTATGTTACTTGAAGTCATCCTAGGTTTATCCCTCCACTTCCTAAGGGTAAAAAGGCATAACGAAATTCGTGTTTCTTACCAATTAACTATCTCGCCTTGCCCCAACCATACTAAACAACATTCCCTCATCTTATCCTTCTAGGAAATTCTTATAGCAATGACAACCTACTTACATACATTTGGTGAGGACAAATAAGGAGGAAGTGCATGCAGGCTGAAGTATTTAATTTTTGGAAATGCGAAGATATTGAATAAATGTACATGGCTGTTGGTTGAACCATTGGCACAGATGTGCAACCATCTCCTCTTTTATCCCCTTTTCTTCTTTTTCTGGTGGTAATTTGTGTTATAGATTACCCATGTAGAACTATGATCAGAAAGTAGGTGGAGAAGAGGGAATACTGTCAGTATCTAACACAACTTGAAAAGCATATCAAGTTTCAATTTTTTGCCTACTTTTGTGAACAGATTCTTCTTTTATTTTCATTTTATTTTATTGTTTTGAAAGAGGAGGGGATTGGCTGCTGCTGCTGGTGGTGGTGGTAAGATATACTTAGTTGTGAAAAAGGTGCTTACTAGCTGCAATGGTAGTGCATTTATACATCCATTCTGAAATGATAAAATAAATTAGAGTTGCAAATTCTATTTTTAGATTTAACTTGCAATTTATGAGTAGAAATGCTTTATGCTGAATGGATACCTGTTGCGTGTGCTTTTTCTGTGCACATCTAATGACATTTAGTAGGAGTTCTTATAATGTTATACCAAGGCATGTGGCATATGAATGGAAACGAGACAGTAATAATAGGATATGGAAAGCAGTATCAACACATTCATTTTTGAAAACACTCCATTGAACTGCTGGTGGATGTCTTTGTTCCACAATTTTCTGACTGTTGACTTGCTTTGTAGGGAACAAACGATTGGGTGTGGTTAGAAGGCATATTCAAACCTTGATTGCTTCTCTATTCAACATTATTCTGCACCTCCAGGGTCCTGCAATATTCTATGAGAAGCTAACTGTTAAAGGAGTGAATATTGATCCTGATCCTGGATCAGTCATTCTCATGTGTGTTGAAGTGCTGACCAGGATTTCTGGGAAACATGTCCTTTTCCAAATGGATTCTGGCCATGTCGGGCAATCCTTACGAATACCGGCTGCACTTTTTCAAGGCTTTAGTCAGCTTAAACTGTGGAAAGATTCTCATCCTTCTAGTTGTTCAAGATTCACTGGCAATAAAAACTATGACAATCTGGCAAGTTCCCTGTCAGTGGATAGGAATTTCTCGGTGAACTTATATGCTGCATGTTGCCGATTATTGTGTACTGTTCTTAAGAATTATAAGAGGTATAATCTCCCATATTTTGGTCCACAGTTGCTAGACAATACTTCTAGTTTTCCTTGTGTTTGGTGAATTCTTAGAATACTACTTTGTATGATAAATATCCTTGCTGGGAACTTTTGGATTCAGCTTGGAGTCGACCCGTCTTGAATTCCTGCTGATGCTTGCAAGAATGCCACTGAGCATTCAGAGTCTTTTTCTTGAGTATGAGACTACTTATTATCCTTATCCCCTCTGAAATTGTTACACCTTTTATGTGCCTTCTGTTATTTTTTTGTATGCTTCATTGTGAATGATACATAATTACCCAATTCTTGGTTTCAGAGAGAATGTCTGGAAGTCCTTGTGTCCATGTGATCATGCAATACTTGTGTGTGTCTACAAATTGGTGTTTCCTTTATTACACAATTTCTCGTTTTGTGTTCAGCAAGAAAACTAAAGAACTCAATTTTCATTCTCATTCTGTCAAATCTGTTCATCAGGCTTTGCTGTTTATTGTGACTTTTAATCCTTCCCTGGGCATGATTTTGCTTTATCCATGTGTTTTGCTTCTCATGATTTGATTGAAATGACTCTTGTTCCTAAGTTCTTTTTTGCCTTAATTTTGTTATTTTTTTTTTGTTATATTCTATTACCTAAATATGCATATTCACTATATGTGTTCACCTGGTAATTGTGTTGATTTTTCTAGTGAGTGCGTCCAGCTCATTGCTCTACTTCAAAATTCAGTTCAAGCTCTTCTTTATTGTCTGGAGATGATAGATGGTGATTCAGCAGGCAGAAAGGGTTATTTCACTTGGGAAGTGCAAGAGGGGATAAAATGTGCTTGTTATCTTCGAAGGATTTATGAAGAGGTATGTGTTTCTTGGTGTTGAGATGCTGTTGCAGGCATCCAATTTTCAAGTAAATGTGTTTAAGGGTCATTTAAGGAGGAGCTAGGATGGGCTTGGTGCAGGACAGCAGGCATGGCATGTTGAATGTCCCTCTGGATTTCTAGAAAATAAGTTCATGCAAATTTTTTTTTTCCAGCATTTAATCTGTTAAAATGTGCATCTATATTCTTTCGAAACATTGCATCTAGTATTTAGGCAGCACAGTGCACGAGAAGGATCTCGAATTTCAGGAATTGGGGATTTGAGATGTGAGGATTCTTACCCTTCTTGCCCTGTAGTTGAATCATGGCCTACAGATTGTGGTGGAGCAACATGTTTTTCTAATTCTTTAAGAAATATGTCATTGAGATGTCCAAGAGTCATCAAACAAAAATCTGACGTCTATTGAAGATTGATAGATCGAAATACAATGATAAAAGATGGAGAATCACTCACCCTCAAAGGGACTTATTCATATTTGGTAGTCATCATAGTGACTTGCTTATCAACTACAAAACTTACTAATTTTTAGAAAAATATTTCTTTCAAATCACAAGATTAAACTTAAGGCTGCTTTAGCCAACAAAATGGTGCACTATTTAAAGAAAAGAAATGGCTTTGGGAGAATCAAGTGGAATAAATCCACTAGCTGGACAGTTCTGGTTTCTGTCTGCAGCTGGCAGTGGCGGTAGGCTGCTGTTGGGTTCTGATGTGGAGTTGGGTTGCCTTCACTGATTGCTTGAGTTAATTCCTGTGGTTGGCTTCCTTGGTGTTGGAGTTGATCAAAAAGGGGGGTGGCTGCATTCTTTTCTAAGTGGGACTGTCTGGTTTGAGGAGTTGAACCGAGATACACAACCCATTTTACATTTATATTCAAGACTAAGCATTATTAAATTAACAAATCAAAGTTGATCTACCAAATCAGTCAATTTAATCAAAGAGCTAATGAAATTATAGCTCTTGTCATATTGTGCTTGTCATATTTCAATCAGAATGAGAATGCTTTTTTTGGAAAGAAGGCATTTGAGTTCTTGAAAGAAGAGTAAATAAGTGAATGTGAAAGCGAAGATTGTGATTCAGAATCTACTGTTCAGATAAACTATCGTTTGGTCTGTTTTTTCAAGTCACATTAGATGGCAGGATAAGTCTGGTTTTGTCTTAAATAGCCTGACCCTTTGACAACCCATGAATTTGGACCTTTGCATTTTTAGTTGGGTTGGTTTTGAAAAACTTTTATGGTTCATTTTTTTTAACGAAGTGACACCCTCAGAATCTGCATGATTTCAAGTTCATGACCCATATCCAGTAGTCAATCTTCTAGTTAGATTGAGACGTGATGTGCATGAGATGATCTTGACCATCCATGTCATTGAAGGTTCTCTTCCATTTACAGTGGGTAATATGCATCAGTTCCATTTAGCATGGGACAACAATAACAAATCCTTAAGTCCCACTAGATAGAATTAGCTATATGCATTTGCTTTTGCCTTTTCACTTAAGTATAATATTTTGTGAGAGTAGAAGCAATTTCAACACATTTTTTTATTTTTCTTGGGTTTTCTGCATATTCCTTTCTTTCCTCCAACCATAATAACCTCTCCTTTTCTCACAAATGATTCATTTATTATACGTTTTTAAGTGCCAGAATTACCTTAGGTGCCATTTTCTCATCTCATCTTCCACATAGAGGGCCCCAAAAAAGCAAGAAAATGTTCATTTTACATTTTCTCTTCAGGAATTAGTTGTTGGTCTTCAACATTTTTAGAAATTCTTAGAACTGGCCTTTCTGAAGTTGTGCATTCATCATGATTTTCATTCCTGATCTCTTCATCTTCTGTTCCTATTCACAGATTAGGCAGCAGAGGGATATCTACGGTCAGCATTGCTTTCTGTTTTTATCAAATTACATATGGCTTTATTCAGGGTATGGTCCATCAAGAAAGGGTATCAAAAGGTGATGTCTTGCCTCTCACTCAATGTAATGCATTTACGTCATTACATGCACTCAAATTCCTGTTCCCATTTACCATTTTCCTCACTTACAATTACAAATAAATATGCTATATGTCCCACCAAATAATGCAACTTTCGTCCAATTTTATTTTTTCTTTTAAAATTGAACCTAGATCATGGATGAAAATATCAGCATTAGTCGTAATTATATCTCGATCAGATATATTATACAATATGTATCGGTATTGTATATATCGTAAGAAAAAAATTTTTGAGAATCATAAATTGACAGGTAAATATAGATTAATATATCTACTTGTATATATTGCGATATATTTATAATATGACAACATATTGCGATTTTGCTACGATATTAGAAAATATTGGTATCAGAGAAACCCGTGCCGATATGTATTAGGATATTTCATCCATGACTTAGATTCATCTAATTCAACAACTTGGAAGAACATTTCTAAAGGGTAAAGTAAAAATATATAGTCTTTGACCTTAGATTTAGAATAATTGATTAAGGTATAAAAATGCATTTTTATACTTTATCTCTTATAAATTTTGTTTTGGATTCGTTAAATTAGATGAATATAAGTTCAATTTTGGGGAAAAAACAGTTCAATGAATGAAATGTGGGATTTTGTTGTACAAATTGCCCATATGATTTTTACAAGTGTATTGGAATCAAATACCGTACCCTCTAAGGGAATATTTGAATCACTTATTCAAAATTCATGAGTATGATATTTCTTAAATTCTCTCTCTCAAGAGCATATAAAATCTGCACTACGGTCTTCTTCATTCCGCTCACTTTTCTTTTCCTGAGCCTTGTTTCCTGCTCAAGAAACAGAGCCTACAGAATGAAATGTTGTCTTTTTATTTTGCAGGGAAATAGATGATGCCTTGAGGCCAGGAATCTATGCATTGATAGATGTTTGCACATCCGATGACCTTCAATATCTTCATACTGTATTTGGAGGTAAGCAACTTTGGTTATATGTGCAGAACAAAACGTCAGTCAAATCAAATTCTCGAGCATGTGTATGTTTGGAAACTCAAGCTGTATAAAATCAATTTAAAATCTAAGCTTACCAAACTACTACATTGAATCTATTCAATATAAACATACTTATTTGTGAATTTGCTGGCCTCATTATGGTTGCAGAGGGCCCCTGCAGAAGCACCCTGTCTAGTTTGCAACAAGCTTACAAGCTGAATTTTCAGTACGGAGGAAAAGTATGATGAAAGAAGATTGTTCATAGCAGGTTATATCCGATCTCTGCAGCATTTTGGGGGCATAGAAGAATGCCGCGTTTGGATCTTCTTTCCAATGCGGTGACATGCAAAAGGTTTCGTTGTTCTCTGAGAAGGCTGCGTGAGCTTACAGTTCTCTTCCTGCTGAGATGGCCATTGCTTAAGTCTGGTTTGGATTTTGCCTTTCTCTCGCCCAATTTTCTTGACTATATGAGTTCACAGCTGCTATGTGCTGGCAACGGCAGGGTTAGTTGGCCGGAGGAAGCTGCTAGTTGCTGTCGGCATTCCTTATGGTTGGCTATGTTTGTGCCGACAAGGAGGGAACCCTTTTTCAGAGCACCAAACTCGGGGCTGAATGTTCGGCCTTTTAGGAATTTGGCCGGTGGATCTGTTCGTGTATGAGAGAGGGAGGGTGGTAAAATCAAGATGAATATTTAAGCTAGTCTTCCTCGATTGTTTCCCTTCTCATATTCCAAATTTGAATGTTGCTAGGTCATCGTCTAGCATCATCCAGTGCAGCTACTTTGATGCCCGGAGATGAATTCTTATTTAAAATTTTCTCCTTCGTATTGGAAGATCTGCTATCCAGGCTTGTTTGATTATCAATTTGAAAGAATATCATTTTATCATAATTTCACATTATAATCTTCGGATGCATTTTTAGAATATCTGAAAAGAAAAAATCAAATTCTGAATTAAAACCATTCAAGATTTTTTGAATAATTTGTACAAAATCGTCTTCTTTGGGGCTGGTTCCTTAGCATTAAAATGCTCATATAAATAATGAAACGTTGCATAATTTGGTAATATATAAAAGTATATCACTACTATTTATTATTATAATTATTCATTTAACGAGTACCGATATTGTCTTGATACATGTATAATCTGCTTAAAATACAACGCTCAGACGAGGATAAAATATAACCAGAATGAGAATGAACGTTGTTGAACTGGGTTACTATCTGCAGAGCGATAAATTCTTAGTTGAAGGAAAGGATTCTCCAAAGAAGACCAGAAAGATTAACTTCAGAAAACGCAGACATGAATATAAAAAACTCCTGGAACGAGCTGCGATTGCCAAAACTCCATGATGAAAAAACGCATTTGAAATTTCCGTAGATCGCATTCCAAGTTGGGAAAAATGCTGGGTTTCTGACTCCATGGATGACGATTGTGCGCGGGCGCTGCAGTTACAGATTTGCAAGAAGACTAATTCATCCTTTCTTTGCCAAGTATGAGAGAAGAAGCTTACTGGGATACAAAGCTAAACAAATCGAGGACGATCACAAGGTAATTAAAATAATTTTGCATCCACTAACACAATTCAATTACATTTAAGGACGTCGATGCATTTTGAGTTTTCAATCACAGGCAAAGAACTGACTGGCAAGCAGATTCTATGGCTTGACAAACTCCTCGATCAAAACACTTAACTCCGGTCTTGACAGGGTGGGAATCATCGGGTCAAATTGAGCATCCATCACCCATTAGCATCGTAACCACCGACCACACTATTGGACGAGCTAGCCTGTACGCTGCTTGATGAAGAACACCTACTCGCAGAACTCGTGTCTTTCACACTACTTCCCTTCCTCTGCAATTTTTTGGATCGATTTTGCCTCGATGATGCATCCTGCAGAACATTGACGATTCAAAGCGTGCTTTTGGATGAGTAGGGATGGCAGTGGGGCAGTTTTACTTTTACCATCCCCGCCCCAGCAGGGACATTATTCCGGTTTATAAGTATCTTCTAATTTTTAATTCAAAAAGTACTTATAATTTTAAAATTTGAAGATTATACATCCTTATATATTTAATTATTCATATAAAAGCACATGAAATTGGTGCAACGCTATACAATCCCTGCCCTGCTATTTCTGCGGAGTGAGGATTCCCCTCCATGCTCTGGGTGGGATGTGGGGGTGCAAAATTATCATCCCAACATATGAGTAATCAATCATGACAAATTTCAGAATTTCATATATATATATATATATATATAACTGGCCTCAATCAACAAGGATATAACTGACCTCATCAGAGGTAGATCCCGGTGTCTTTAGCTCCAAGTCCATGGGAACATCGTTGGAATCCTCAGTGTTTCCATTTGGGCACTCCCTGTGATGATCTGATGACTTTCTCGAGTCTTGTCCGCATGAAATGTGAGATCTGTTGCCCGGCTTCATGGATGAAGATGGGTATTGTGCGGACTGCTGCTCAACTAAGGTATTAGGTACTACGTACGGGGCAAATGTTGAGCCTGGGTTTGGGAAGACTGCAGCATTCTGACTTCCAAAAAATGGGTATGGCTGCATGGACGGATGCATTGGGATTGGTGCAGAGGGAACTGGGATTGGCACAGCAAATGGATACAATGGCGGGTGTGAAAGAACTGAATGATCCATAGCAAACCATGGAAAAACAGCCTTAAGCTTGTGCTGATATTGCACATTAAGGTCTTCCATTTCCGTTTCAAGGGTTACCCTCTCGTCCTTAAGATCAATCTTCTCCTGATTCAACTGTTCAAAAGTGAAAAGACGAAACTCGGTAATGTGAATATGCCTCATTACACAATCGTTTCATATACAAATCTACAAGGAAGCATAGAGCACCTCTCGGCATTCTTCAGTCAATGCATTGAATTCTGCTTTAAGTTTGCTCACTTCAGCAGTCAATTCTGTCAGCAACTGGATCGCATCGGTTAGAATGGCTGCTTTGTCATATTTTGGCCTATCAGCATCTACATTTGAGAATTGATAATTCATGGGTTAAATATTCCAGTTGTTACGGGTAAAAGAAATATGAAAATTCATCATCCAGCTTCAAACTCATTATCATTCAAAAGAGATAAAGCAAGTCACAAAGCATGTTGGCACAAAGATGACTAGCAGATCATGCATATCCATTATCCATTAATTTCACAAAGAATGTCCCAAAACTAAAGACATCTCCAATACGGCTAACAAAAAGATGATTAGCAGATCATGCATCCCCGTAATCCAATGCACGTTATGATATTTGCCTTAAATCAGCATGGAAATAACTACACTTAGAAAGCAGCAACCTCCTGCAACCATGAAGATCCATCTATGAATTTGTTAGCTCTTGGACCATACATCTATGTATGGAAAACTAGGCCCATGATCAATGATCGGCTGCACAACTACTCTAATCTATATACGTAGTATGACAGACACTAGAAACACCAAAAAGGCAATATTACAGAGAAAAACTTCAGCTCATTCAAATCATGGCCAGCCCTCATTCCTTGGAGTCTTTGTGCTTAGCAGTTAAAATTCACATAAGATACAGCCAAGGTAAGCCACGAATGAGATTTCAGAGATAAGGTAAAGAACAACAAAATTTATGGGTTATCTTGCATTTATGCCATAGTTCTATGTAATAATGCAACGGTATCTGGTGGCCTCCTTCCCATTAGTTCTGCAAGATAGGTCATATTCACTAGTTAAAGAAAGTTGCAGGATTCATCATTTGCACATCACATGCTAGTTTGAGTTTCGAGCCAAAGTCAATAAAATTTTGTTTCAGTTGACAGGCATGGGTCAACTGAATAAAAGATCAGTGATAATCTTTCCTTCTTATTTTTCTCTTTTTCGTGATGGAAAGTGGGATGTGAAGATAATTTTTTTTCTGCTGGTTACTCACAGGAGTGCAATAATCATTAATCCACATCACGGAAAAAAAGTATATGTAAAGCAGGTTTGAAGTTAAACATTATAAATGTCTTTGACAGATAATTTAAAATGGCTAACAATAACAAAAAGAAAAAAAAAATGAAACATTAATAAGTGTGTACCGAGTGTCTTTCCCAGTTCAATAAATTTTTCATTCAGCCGATCCCTCCGCACTTTCTCACGAACAGCTTTCTGAAGTTTCCTTGCTGCGTTTGGATCCTGAAAATCCATTTCAGGCTTAATGCATAGAAGCCAACCTCAATATGAGAAGAGGACCTAGAAGTGCATACCACGATTAAATACACAAACAATCTAACATTGAACAAGTTACGTAAATGTGAAGAAAAAATCGAGTTATGCATACAACATCAAAAATATCAAACTTAGGGCTGTATGCTGTTTCATTTCTGTGAGACAGTCCTAACCAAATTTTACTAAAACGATGAGCAAATTGAAGCAATAATGACAATCACAGATTACTTTTGAGAGGAAAAACTATTCCAATTGATTCACCCTCCTCGTCCTGTGCCCCTTTCTTTAGCTAGGCCTCTTTTTTGTGCAAGGTGGTAAAGTTATTGAAGGAACTGCGATTGAATGCAGGCACAGAAGCAACTTACATGGGGAAGTGGAATAAAATGCAAAGCTATCAGAGATGGCATCGAATCACCTCACCTTGCCTCAAAAGTAATCCAATAATATACCTTCAAACATGTTTAATACTACTATAATTCCCTTGTCAACTAACTCATGGCAAACTCCTATCACAGACAAAACAAACTTTAAACCATAATACAAGTAATGAATCACAAGGTGGAATCCCCCCTGCGCAGGGAAAAGAAACAAGTTGTCGAGGCATTACAAGTTTAAAAATCATCCAAATTGTGTTACATTTGTCCCACAAACAGTCGAGATATTCATATCTTACAGTCTGCTGCATTTTTTATTCCACAACTAGCACTCAATGCCATCGTCCATCGTCCAAGGTAAGACGATGTTCAACTCAATGTACGAGGTCTAGTTATTGCAACTTAAAGCTGATAGCTCATAACTCATAACAGACTAAAATGAAAGAAGCAATACAAATAAAAGCATAATCTAATTGACTAAAGCATTTCTTGGCCATAATTCATTGTCAACTAAATTTGTCGGGAGATCCCACCTTGACATTTACTTCATTGGCAATGAATTAAGTACCCTTTCTTAATGCTATTATCGAAAATTTCCATAGCCGGTAGCTAATTAACTGAAAACAGTAAATAAAAAAAAATAAGCATGATTTAATTGAACCAAAACATGAATCTAACCTCGAATTCGTGATTAGATGACGAATTCAAAGCAGAGGGAAGATGACGAATTCCAATATCGCATGAATTCGCGGCTTCAATGGATTGGCAGCAGGCATCGTGATTCAGTAGGTTAACGGTTACAATTGTTCCAAGTCAATGTCATCTAGGCTTCCGTTTGCTTTCCTCGCATTTGGGCAGAAGTCTATCTTGTCCTCTTCAAGTTGTATACGTTGAATGGATTGGCCTATCTGCATTTTCAGTGCCCTAATTGAATTGCTCTCTTTCAACCGCGTGGTTTCCCTCTACCAAGTAAATATATCAATATATTTTTGGGATATTTGGTCATATATTATAAAATTTTAGTATGTACAAAAATATTGAGAGTTTTCAATTTAATGTTGAATATTCCTTACAAAATTTGGCTAATAGTATGCCTTGCAGGCTTAACCCATAGATTACAATTGCCAAATTGTTGCAATTTAGGGTCACTCCAGTGTGGGAGGCGATGTGGCCGAAGTAAAATAAAGGCCGGAGTGACTTCACTTGACTGAAAAGAAAGGAATACCAATTTATGATCGAGGATATTATCTAGAGGTTGAGAACATTGACTAACGGCTGAAATCTCTAATTAAGGGCTGAGGACTTTGCATGATGGACGAGGACTCTAATTGAAGGACCAGAATTTTAAGTGATGGCTGGAAACATTAGTTGCTGACCAAGAACACTAAATTGCGGCCGAGGACATGGGATTATGTTTGATGATTCTAGGCAAAAGATCGAGAACTTTGGTTAATGTTTGAAGATTGTAGCACCTGCAAAATTTGCGTAAGCAACTTTTCAAAAAGAAAAGTTGACTTTTAAAGTTGAGAACCAATCCGTAGAGCAGATCAACTATTTCCAACAAAATGACACTTTGCAGGGTTGGTGGCAGGTTGTAGAGTTGGTGATTGACTTTACTATACATGCAACCCACTTACTGAGTAAGCGGCCGCCTGATCAATATTTGTATATATATATGCTGAGTGCAAGTGTAAAATTAGAGAGGAAGAGTAGAGAGAGAAGTGAAAAAGAGAAAACAAAAGAAAGAACACATTGAGTAGTCATTTTACTCATAAATTTTGTTCTTATTTTAGTTCTAAACTCTCCAAAAGTTTGTGTAGTGAAAGGGTTTGTGTAACTAACATATATAGTAAAATTATTCATGAACTAAATATCTCGTAATTTTTTTTTATTTTAAAAGATGATTTTTTACATAAAAATTGTATATGTGTTTACTTTCTCTCATTGCTTTATCGTATGTGTTTCTATGCCAATCATCCTTGTTCGCTCGGTTTCATTAACCGCCCAACCAGCCATTCTCTTTCACAACACAAATTTCAAACTCTATCTATTTTGCTCGAAAAATAGGACAAAGAGACGGATGTTAATTAACTACTCTTGCAATTCAAAGACGAAAAATAAATATCTATTTGTGAAAAGCCTCCATTAACGAACTCTTTGTCCCTATTTCTTGAGTCCAAAGAGTTGGTAACTCTTTGTTCTTTTTTTTTGACAGAAATAGACACTGACTTAATCATCAGATATATCTTTTAATAACACAAACTCTTTATAATAAAATCAAGATATTTATAAAATAAAAAAATTTAAAATTTAAAAATATTTTATAATATTTTAAACTAAAATAATGGCATTTTCATTGTCTGATAATATAAGTTGAATATAAGAAAGCACTAAAAAAATAAATGAAAGTTTATTACAAGAGTTATTTTCCTTATATTTACACACACATGACATGATAATTAAGAATGGAAGTAAAAATAGAAAAATTAAGAATAAAATTTTGAAATTACATTAATTTTTTTGATAATTTGTGGTGGCTTGTTTTCCTTTCTAATTATATATGTTTTTTGGCATTCATATTTTCCCATTCAGATTATTGAAAAGTTGGGCTCAGAAGTTTTGATTTTGTTCAAATTTTCAGTAGATTTGTTTATTTTTTATCTGAAAATCACTTCATTAAAAAATATGCTTTTTAATGTGAAAGTTAATCCATTAATAATGATCAATTATGGACAATAAGTTAGGGGTTTTTGAAAAAACCGTATTTGAACTGATAATTCGAATTGAAGTCGTTAAAATTGAATAAAAAATTAGAATAACTCAATCATTCAGTTTCGTTTTATGTTGGATTAGAATTCCTTTTTTTTTTTTTTGTAATTTCAGTTTAATTATAAATTTTTAAATTAGTGGTTATCTAAATCAAATGTAATGTATATATATTCAAAAAGTTAAAAAAAATTAATTCAGTAAAAGGTTTTAATTTTAATTTATAGAAATTCTTTACTTGACAAATTAATATAATTTTATTGGATAAAAATTTATAAAATATTTGAAATGGAAGAAAATTGATGCGTCTCTAGATCCGAACTTCGAATAGATTCAGTTGATCCTATTGTTGTGGCTCGCTCTCGATTCGACCCGAATCTTTACTAAACTAAAGCGAGCGAGGTCGGTGTGTCCAAAAAAATTGTCCCACCGAAAACACTCCGACGCTCAAGTCAGTAAAACAATCTTCAAAAGGAAGAAACTGAAATAGAGAGAGAGATATATAGATAGTGTTTTTTCTAGATGTAAGAGAGACGTGATGTCTTCTTGAATTTGGAAGGTGGGAAGACAGTAAACGGCCGTGAGGGCTCGCTTGTTGCCTTAGGGTTTTTGGAGAACGTGGGTGGCGAAGGCGGATCTCTCGAAAGCACGTTCGTATTGCGAGAGCGTATGCAATTGAGTGGGTGGCTGAAAGCGCAATTGAGAGCGTTTGTTTTGTGTTACAGAAAGCATGCATTGAATGATGATTCAATGGCTTCTTTTGTGGCTGAGGGGGCGATCCTCCTTCTTTGAAAGGAGTGATTGTCTTCCTGATCTGCTGGCTGGCTTGCCTTTTGGAGCAGATGCCAGTTGCCAAGCTGATCGAGATTGTTTCCTTGTGAGGTGGCCAATAGCTTTTCAAACCGTGCGCTTTCCTTCCGTGCATGTTGCCGTTCCTTCCGTGCATGTTGCCGTTGGAAAGCCTGGGTTGGCAAAGATTTGGAGAAAATCTGGCGCCTTCCTTATTTGGGAGGCGCCAATATTGCTGATATCCTTTTTGGCGCCAGCTGGGACTTTAGAATATCCTTGGAAAATCGTTGTTAGCCTTTTGATGATTCGTGGGCCTAAACGGGTCAGGCCCGTTATTGTAGAAGGGCTCATTAGGGCCCAACGTGCAGGACACGGACGGTCAACGTTCGAGTTGACCGCCTGCGTGCGTGTTGGTCGCCCTTGTGGAGGATGTCTGTTGTTAGCCGCCTGATGGGCCATGGGCCTGAGTGAGCCAGGCCCATTACTGTAGAAAAACCTCTTTGGGCTCAATGCACATAATGCGGACGGTGAACGTTTGAATTGACCGTCTGCTGGAGAGTTGGCCGCTCGGACGGTCAACGCCAACGTTAACCGTCCTGGACTTTTCAGCTTTTGGGACTGTTTTTCAGTTTGGCCGTCAATGTGTTGACCGTCGTCTTGGGCCCTTTGACTTTCTGGGTCCAGCCCATTCTTGGTATATCCATCAAAGATGAATGTTTATGGCTATATAAGAGTTATATTATTAACATTTTGTTACTGAATTATTATTAAAAATTATAATTTACACACATATATTATATATCTTGAAATTATGGATTTACCTATCATATTTTAAAGTTATAGTAAAATTTTAAAATGCCTAAAAGCCGATTGCTTAACAAGTTATATTAATTCGGTTAAAATTTTAATTTTTACCTAATCAATTTACAAGGTTCAAATTAGAAAGAGGGGACTTATGGTTTGGTTACCTAAACGCCCATATAATAAATTATAAATTATCTCTATATTTTTTTTATCAATCCAAAAAAAATTCGAAACCCATTTGAAATTTACAATTTTACCTTTGTTTATTACAATTTTACCCATACAATTTTACAGATTTAACCATAATTACAATTTGAATATGATTTTGTAACTATCAATCCACCACACATTAAAGTAAGGAAGTCCACGTTGAAGATGACTTTGTAGATCATGATATTTCAGTATGATCATCCACAATTAAGGAGCTGAGGGTCCTTGCCGTGGCACATGACCTGTGCCGCAATTACTGTCATTCAACCGTAAAATTAATAGTTAGATGATTTTTTAAATTTTTTTTAAATAAAAACAAAATAAAAGAGCTCTCCAAATCGCGGCTGTCTAATTTTAAATGAACGATTGAGATTTGTGACACAGGCATAGGGCTTGTGCTGCAGCTTAGGCAGAGGGGAGAGCTTTGAAGTTATTGTATTCCGTACCTCACCTAATTCAACCACTCTTTTACCAATAATAAGTGACCTTTATTTATGGTTTGGATATATTTAGTTATTAAAATAAAATAAGGTAAAAAGATAATAATTATTATTAAAAAATAAAATATGAAATGGGGTTTTATTGATTTAATTGAAAAAAAAATATTTTTTATACCTAAAGGAAATTGGATATAAATTTACAAAAAACTAAATTGATATTTATCATAATTTTTTATTAATTATATTAAATTTATTTAATAATTATTACGACCCTATATCATTTTTATACAAATTAATAGTGTTGGTACTGTTTTACCTTAGACCCTAACTGATGAAGCAACCTATCTAAGGAGCCTCATCGTCTTTATTGATATGTCACACAAAGACTAAATCAATAAGGTATATCAGTATCTGATCACAGATATTTTTTATTGGCTTACTATGAAATTAATAAAAAAATTTAGATTTGATTTATTTAACATTTTGAAAAGGCATTGGGTGATCTGAAAAATAATATTATACTGAGGATGTATGATTGGATAAGATGATCATATCAGAAGAAAATTTTAAACATCATACTTTAACTTTTTGACCCCAAATAAGTAATCAATTGGTTACAAACTCATCTCCAAAAGCAACATTTGTGCCTAGACTTATACATATCATACCAACCCTTATTTTTTAGGATATGATTTGCATTGATTTATACAAAATCTCAAAAAATTGGAAGAAAAACACTCTGAGAAAAGAGGTGATCAACAGTTCTCTCTCTCCTTTGCTAGAGCTAAAGTTGAGTACTCTAGTTCTCATTAAAGAAGACACTACTTTGGAGAAAGACAGCAGCTGAACATAGGGACTTCCACTATTCCAAAATGAAACCCCCATCGAGCTCCAACAAGAAAGGGAAAACACTTAGTGCATGTTTTGTTAGTCCTAATAGAATATTTATTTTATTATTTAGTTATTTTTTAATAATAAATCAATATATTTAAAAAAATATTTATTCATCTAATTTGAGAATTAAAAAATACTACATACTCTTAGATTTTTTTATTTATTACATGTACGGAATAGTTATTTCCGCAATCCATAAATTTTATTTTTATTTTGCCATTATTATTATCATTATTATTATTATTGCGAAGAATATCATTATCACGGAAGATATTATTATGGAGGTGTACAGGCATGCTCTTTGGTTTTCAAAATCTTTCTTCTTTGAATAAGGGTAAAAAAATTAATAATAATAATTTTTACACTATTCTTCGTACTATTATTATATACCAAATATTTGAATACTAATTTTTAACTTATTCTATTTTAATAATTAAATATAGGAATAAAAATTTTTAACTTTATTTTTATCTTATTTTATTATTTAAAAATAATTATTTTATTACTATATTATTTTATTTTAATAATCAAATATGTCATAAGAAAATTTTACCTCTACATCTTCCAATGGACCAAAACTTGTTCATGCACTAATAGCATTCGGGACAGTCTCTTTTAAGGGCTTCATAACTCCCATTGAGTTCATAATGACATTCAGTTCTCCAATACGCATTTTGCTTAATATTATAAGTCTCATAGCAAAATTCAATGATTTGATAATTTCTTTTATTTGTTTACTTTTTTTAAGTTTATATTGATTTAGATATCGAATGATTAATCCAGAAGCAAAACCATGCTCTTGACTCTCTTGAATCTCGTTTTGATTGATTATGCTCTAAATAAGATCTCGATTTATGTACGTATTAAATAACATAATATATTAAAATTTATCAAGTTATGTAAATACAAAAAATATCCTGTTAATAATTATAGAATTATAAAAATATTAATATTTTGTGATAATTTTGATAAAATTATTTTATACATTGATTTCAGTAAAAAAAAAAAAAAATTGATAATCATCCTTATAGACAACTCAATTCTACCCGAAAAATGCTGATATATGATCAAAATTGCAGTGACTTTTTTCCTCTTTATTTTTCCTTCCCCCTCCCTCTCTCTTTTTCCTCTAATAAGACATGGGCAGGGGCAAAATAGTATTTTGCATATAGATTAAAGGATTGAGGAAGGCTTCATCTCTATAAGAGATATAAATATTTATTTTTTTAATATTAAATATTTATTTTTTTAATAAATAATTATAATTTAATACATTTTAACATAATTAATTTTTAATTTTTTTAAAAAATAATTAAATTATAATCATATATTTAAAAATAAATAATTTAATATTTATAAGATATTAAACCCTCCCAAATCCATAGAGTGAAGGCTATTTTGCCAGATAGCCTTTAAGGCCATAATTTCTACGCCATATGGCTTAATCACCTTGTACTTCTAGGGCAATGCCCTTTACTGCTACAAGGGAAGTGTTAATAAGGGCGTTCATGGCTCAATTTTCTAACCGTGATTACTTTTTTTTTAACTCAAAGCGATAGAATCAATTCACTTTGATTCGATTTTTTTTAATTTTTATAAAATTTTTAATGAAATTGTGAGATGATCAATAACTGATATAATTTAATAAATTTAAAGATCGTGATCCTCAAGGCAAGCACATAATATATAATAAGAATATGATTATAATTTTAAATTAATAATTTCACATAGATAGTATAAATTCACACCAAATAAAGAGAAAAATAACTTTAAAAATGAAGTGAGTTTGATATGGCCCAACCATAAAAATACATTTAGAATATACTTTTAATAACATATATTTTCCCACCTTTGGCTAAATATTACTGCATGAGCATTTTGCTTGATCATGATAAGTATACGATAATTTAATATTG
The DNA here is from genome assembly GCA_033239525.1 of Nepenthes gracilis. Taxonomy (NCBI): domain Eukaryota; kingdom Viridiplantae; phylum Streptophyta; class Magnoliopsida; order Caryophyllales; family Nepenthaceae; genus Nepenthes; species Nepenthes gracilis. The sequence goes on along the minus strand of BSYO01000016.1, from coordinate 12,441,117 downwards.
TAAAATATAAGTAAGTAAATATACAATGATAGGGATTCAAGATATTTATAGTAATAAATAAATAAATAATCGTACAATAAGTTAAAAAATTTATATGAAAAAATCTCGAAAGAGTAAATTACGGATAATAGAGGAGAGATTTTATTATATTTAAAAATGGGGCTACTAGAGGTGGCCATAAATGACTGTTTTAATAGCTTTCAAAAAATCTTAGATCAAATAACTACATATATAAAAATAAAAAATAATGTGCCTAAAAAATAGCAGATGAACTCAAAATCTCAATATTCTCACCACTAATCTTCATAAACTTTACATTAGATCATATTATAAAGTTTTCAAATCGAGTCTTTAAACAAACCAATGGCACAAATGATAAACAATTTTACTGAAACAAAAAATGAAGTATTAATTGGGAGCAGCCTTATTATGTTTTGGAGATGGGACGAAGTACGAACGTCAATCGTGCATGCATGCATGCATGCACAGCTGAGATGGCTCATTCAATGCAGCGATATAGGCTTTCACTAACCCTTCCTGGCTTGGACCCGGGGGCCGTTGGATTTCATCCAACGGCCCCTGTTTTCATTAATAAAAAAAATGAAAATAATTTAAAAAAACACGGGGAAGCTATCAGCCGTCGGATGAAAAACGCATCCGACGGCTGCGGCGCGTCTCCCTCTCCCTCTTCTGTTTCCCAAAAACCCTCGTCCCCATTTCCTTCGCGCTCCCCTCTCTCTCTCTCTCTTCTGAAACAGTCGTCTTCCCCATTTCTAGCTTCACTGCCCCTCTCTCTCTCTTTTCCTCTCTTCCTCTTCTCCTCGTCATTTTGCGCAGCCTTCTCTGTAGCCTGAGAAACAGAGACGCCATTGCCGGTCGTGATTGAGGATCGTCGTTGTCCACCGGCGCGAGTTGGGATTCGGATTGTCCACCGGCGCTATTTGGGAGGCCGGATTTGCTGTGTACGTCGTTGTCCAGCCGTCTGTGTGTCGCCGTTGTCCACCGGCGCGCAGCCGGCGGGTAGAGGAGAAGCGACAGAACGGCGCACGCACAGCCTTCGTCTTCACCTTCTCTCCATCAACATTTTCTTATTTTGCAATTTTTGTAACTGAAAATACAAAAATTAGTATTTATTTTATTTTGTTTTTCCATGTCTCGTATTTTGTTTTGTTTGCTGGAGGTTGTAGAGTAAATTTGTTTTTTAAATAAATATATATATATTTATTAATTAGTTAGTTGGGATATATATTTGGATAAATAATTTTTTTGCTAATTTTTTGTGAATTTGCTCCTTGATGAAAAATTAATATACAATTTGGGTTCAGAGATTTGTTGGATTGATTCTGTTCTTGCCGTGTAGTTTTGAAATAGTTGGTGTAATGGGGATTGAAGGTCTGTGGTTGCTGTGATTGGTGTTTCTTGATAAAATTGAGGGCTTAAATTGTCATCCTTATTTGTGCTCATTAACCAGTAAGGGTTTTCTTCGCATTTTGAAAAGAAAAAAAGACCTCTTTGCTCTTAGATAAATTTGTGGGTTTTAAGCTGTTACTGTTAATTTGGTTGACTTTGCACCAATCCTGAAAAGGAACTAAACATTGGATTGAATTTTCGGGTCTAATTCAAGGAGTTCCGGAGAATATGATAGTTTTTTATACTTAAACAAGCAGTAGGGCAATTAGTTGTTATTGGGTTAAGATGGTAGAGGTAATTACAGCTGCATCTTTTTTTGGGATATAGGCCACATAGTGGTAGATTCACTGTGAAGAACGCATTCCAAAATGAAACCCCCATCGATCCAATATAAAGGGAAAAAACTTAGAATGTTTTGCGCAAAAGTAAAGAGAAAATTTATTTTATTATTTAGTTATTTTTTAATAATAAATTAATAATTTAAAAAAAATTTCAAAATTTTTTGAAGTAAACAATCACAAATCCATTTTTTATTTTACATTCGCGGAAAGAAAATCATCATTCCTCCATATGATCACAATTTTAATACAATATTGTCAACTACTATATTGGTTGCATGCACCAATGGAAAGCAAAATCGTAGTCTAAAATGATATTATTATGGACGTTTGTGCGTGTCTTGTGGACTTTGGTTTAAGACAAAATGACGCATTCGTAAATAAGGCATAATATTCAAGATTGTATTAAATAATATACGTGACATTTATCGCTCGTATGTTTAAATATAACTCCAAAATTTGAATACTAATTTTTAACTTATTCTATTTTAATAATTAAATATAAAAATAAAAATTTTTAACTTTATTTTTATCTTATTTTATTATTTAAAAATAATTATTTTATTACTATATTATTTTATTTTAATAATCAAATATGTCATAAGAAAATTTTACCTTTTCATCTTCCTATGGACCAAAAGTTGTTCATGCAACAAAATGCATTACGATATCTACTTTCTCAATTTTAGGGTTTCTAACTAAATGTTTTCATAATGACATTCATTCTCAATACGCATTCTGCTTAAATGAGAAGTCCCATAGCAAAATTCAATGATTTGATAATTTCTTTCATTTGTTTACTTTTTTAGTTTATATCCATTTAGATATTGAATGGTTAATCAATAACAAACAAAACTCTCTCGAATCTCGTTTTGATTGAGATTATGCTCTAAATAAGATCTAAATTTATGAATATATTTAAATAAATATAAAATATTAAAATTTATGGGGAACATTATTTATAAAAATATTCACCGTAATAATTATTGAATTATAAAAATATTAATATTTTGTGATAATTTGATAAAATTATTTTATATATTAATTTATATAAAAAAAATTGATATTCATATAATATACAACTATTTATATATTTATATACATATATATGATCAAATTTATATGAATTTTTACTACTTTTTGTATATATTTTATTTAAATATATAAATATTATATAAATAAAATATATTTTTATATAAATTAAAATATTTATATAAGGCTTCATCTCTTTATAAATATAAATATTTATTTTTAATATTAATTAATTATTTTTAAAATAAATTTATAATTTAATATAGTTTAATATAATTAATTTTAATATTTATAAAAATAATTAAATTATAATTATAAATATTTAAAAATATAATATGTATAAATTATATTTAAATATATATTTTTTAATCTTTATCCCAAATCGATATTGGATAATCCTCCCAAATCGCGCCGGTGGAAACGACGATTTGTCAATCACGACCCAATGGCGTCTCTGTTTCTCGGGCTACAGAGACGGCTGCAAAGCCCTTTACTGCTAGAAGGGAAGTGTTAATAAGAGCGTTCATGGGGCAGTTTTCTAGAAATGGGAAGACGACTGTTTCAGAAGAGAGAGCGATAGAATCAATTTGATTTGGGGACGAGGGTTTTTTTAATTTTTGTAAAAGATGAAACCGTATTTTCCCGTTTAAAAAAAAATATATTTATTGTAAAGGAAATCTCAAAGATCGGATGCGTTTTCATCCGACGGCTGACGCACATAATATATTTTTAAAATTATTTTCTTTTTTTTTATTAATGAGATGGGCCGTTGGATGAAATCAGCGATAAAGGCTTTCGTTGGCCCTGCGACGCCAAAGGCTTCGCAGTGCCCCGATACTTCCTGGCTTTGCTTTCTCATCCATCATGAATTGGAGGCCACATTTAATATATTTTTCATTTTTATGGTTAAACAAAAATTTAATAGTAAAAATCATAAGATGCAAAAATTATATATAGTATTTTTACAAACTTATCTTATAAATAATATAAAAATGTACTGAATATATCTTTCTAAAGAGATGTACACGCTCTAAATCATTCCTCTAAGTAATTAATGAAACTATCATGTGATTCTTATATTTATATTTATTTCGATGTCATCAAAGAAAAATATTTCACATTCACTATAGTTAAATTTAGTAAGATAGTCTGTATATAGGGTAATAATATTTTTCGTTGGATTAGACTAGGCTGGTTCGGACAATTACACTGGTTTAACATTTTGACCCGCCGTTGGGTGTCCAAGTTGCTAAGAGTTTGAAGTCCTATCCGAGGTAGCATGTTATGAGTGCAAGATCATTTGAAAGGTGGAGGTACATGACATAATTATGTGAGATCATAGTTCAATAACTAAAACCTTGAAATTTTCTTACCAATGAAGAAAATGTGCATGGAAATGTTTTAAGAAAAATATAACATATTGCATAAGTTATTTTTTCTCAAGTATGTGCGACAGTTTATTAATTTTTGTCGTCTCATTACTATGCTACTTTGCTATATAAAAAGTCCAAGGACTATAAGTTAGGATATTCTTAACGTCTTGTAATTCAAAATATTAGAATCTAATAAATGCAGAGAGTATATATAAACTTATGCCAACCCATGAATAATTTTATAGATAATGAGAAGGAGAAAGAGTGAGTTTTTTTCTACTTGTATGAGTTGTTGTACTTTCCTATTTGGGGTGAGAGAAATCAAATTGTCTATCCATTATATTTGAGTAGAAGAATTTCTGACTATTTTCCTGTAATTTATCCCATTTATTTTAAAGAAATTTTTATGTATAATTTTTGATAATTTACTTGTTTTATTTTTCAGTTTTATTGTTCTTGGTTTTTTTTTTTTTTTTTTTTTTTGTTCTTGGCTAAGGATTGAAGATATTGCATCACTTGTCAATTCCATCAATCAAAAAGCTCAAAATATTTTAACATGTTCAGTAAAGATCCGAAAATAATTTTATAATCTAACATACCTTTTAAGTAAACATCTTTTTGAACTTAAATCATAGATTAAGTTCATGGCCATCCCATACCACATATGATAAACAACTGAAAGAAATTAGGGTTTTTAATAACCTTTCTCAGAAGTATTTTATCAACTAGTCTTAGTTATCATGTCATAAATAACATATTCTAAAGTTATTAGGTCAAAAACCAAGAAAAGAAGAATCATGTGAGTGTGCCCAGCGACACCACATAACGATCACTATATAACAGTCAACCTACTACCAGTGAAGCAGACCTCGCCAACAATCGATAGCTAATTTCGAAGCTCATGCATTAAGCTTCCTCAACCTGTGTCCACTTTCATTTCCCTCTTCTTCTTCCCTCCCAGCTGCCACAGCAATCTAGTGATTCAGTCGGAGGGTCTCGAGCTTGTGGGGGTTCCGTTCATATGGAAACTGCCACATTGTCATGGGGCTATTCTGCCTTCCTGGTCGCCCTGTTTGTCAGCACGAGCTGCTACAGCCATGGCGCTGTGAAGACGGTTGAGGTGATTGGGAGTGTGGAATGTGTGGATTGTCTGCAGAGAAATGTCAAGGAAATCCATGCTTTTAATGGTGAGATGGTAACAATGAATATAATGTCTTCTCCGTTGTCTTTCAAGTATCACTGATGCTTCTTGAACCCTTTAGCGTCGAGTGCTCTACTGTTTCTCCGGTTGACTGATTTTTATTTCACCTAATAATCAAAATTTAAAATTAAAAGATAAATAGAAGAAATTATATTAAGTAATTTAGATAATTATTAAACTTTAAATATTTACTTTTAAATTTTTAACTATATTTATTAAATGAAAATAACAGCCGGTTCACTGAAATGACCATAATAATAACTACTGTGTTATTTAATATTTTAGGGTTGAAAGTAAACTCAAATATATGAATACAATTCAACACTCTAAGAACTGTTCATTCATGAATAGCATTCTTGACGTTTAAAAGTCACAATAAATATATCTGAACTTGCGAGTATGAAAGAGTTTTAAAAATATTTATAAATATAAATTTAACATTCTGCAAATCTCACACACACACACATATATATATATATATATATATACACAAACATGCATAATAAATGAATATGTATGAGTAAAATAGATAAAATAATATAAAAAAATATAAATCATATATGAAATCAGGATGTTCAATTTTTGGTAAGTATATGATAAACCATGATTTCATAAGAACTATTTAATTTATAAAAACATTCAAAATACGTAAAATGTATGAAAAATATAATAAGATTCAAATCATTTCAGTGCATATCTAAAAATATGAAAATAAAAAGATTATATTAAAAACATATAAAAATTTAAAAATTGTAGATTTGTAACTCAAACATTAACTAATTAATTGGTGACTTTAACAAGTGGGCTATACTTATTTTTGGTAGTTTTAGGTTCACATACCACTATTCAAAATTCGTAAGCAAATCGTCTATAACATCCTATAGATGGGGTCATACATTAATTTTTTTCTACCCATAGATAGCAGATATATTCTTCTAGTGCGCATAATATAATATTATATGTCTAAATATAATTTATTTATAATATAATGATTCTTATTTTATCAAATAAAAAATTCTACATCATATATTACATATTTAAAACTTTTTTTTAAAAAAAATATTTTTTTCTATTTTACAAAATAATGTTCTTATCAAATATTTATAAAAGAGTAATATGTTAAGTTAAATATTTATAGATTTTATGATTTCCTTTTTGATATTTCTAAGTTTTTGATAAAAATAAATAAAATTTTTAAATATTTAGTAAAGGCAAATAAAACCTTCAAATATTCGATAAAAATAAATATGTATATAATAATATTTTAAAAAGATATAAAAAGGATGATATGTATGTATATTTAAATAATAATCAAAAGAAAAATAAAAAATTTTAATAATAGATTAAATAAAAAACTTAGATATATTTAACTTATACCAACTAATTATTAAGTCTAGTGTAAAATAGTCTTGAAAATATCTTCATTCATCTTCTCCCTTCTTTCTCTCCCTCTCTCAATTTTTTTTTATGCAAAAATGACCAAACTCAAGCAAAAAAGGTTTAATATTCAAATCGACACATGAACACTATATTAGGTGTCATGTTTAGACATACCATACCGAGCACCACTCATGCGCACCTGATGCATGATTTATTCCGTCCAAATTAAGCAAGAGCACCTCTCAAGTGTGTAATTTCGGCTTTAAATTTGCACACGTATTATTTTTTGCCCATCATGCATTAATCTGCTTTATTAAAATTTGATTTTTCTTGAAACTTTTATTAAACAATAATTTTTTATATTTATTCAATATATAAAAATTGTGACCTCATAAAATTGAAAAATCAGATATTATATAACCATTGTATTTTTGAGCTAATTTATATTTATAAATTATAAAATTGAACATTTACTAGTAAATTATGTTATTAACTTAAATGATTGAATATTGGACTAAAATTGTTAAGTTTTCAATTTTTTTATTTAATAAAATAGGCATTGGTTGGATTTGAATTGGATTTTAGAGTCTCATAATTTTAGATTTTAATGCCAATTTCACGGTCTAAACATGTAATAAAAGTTTGGAGTCCACAAGACCATACTTGCTCTGTTGCCCGATTGTGTCGACAAACATCTACGTGTAATGTCTAGATTGGAGCTTCACTTCGCTAATGGCGTCTTTGCCTGAACCGAGAGCGACTAGAATCATGGTTGTTTTGACTATTAAATTCGTGAGGGTTTGACCTTTTATGGTTGGTCGAGATCATAATTCAACATCAAACTTGCCCAATTCAATGACTCATTTGATTAGTAGTTCGAACGTGTCAAGTTTCTGTAAGATCTCCTTTAACGGTTGGTCAGTTAGGATGATGATTTTGTGTACTTGGAAATACAATCGTAGTTTCCTTGTGGAATAGACGAGCGCCAATGCAATCCTTTCGGTGGGTGAGTAACGCGTCTCGGTGTCTATCAGAACTTTCCTAACATAATAGACCATTGTTGTGTCTCGGACTGCTGCTTGATTAGGACCAAGTTTAGTGTTATAACCGAGATTAAAAGGTACAATTATAACTCCTCGCCTTCTCGTGGTGACGTCAAGAGAAGGGGATTGGTGAGGTATTTCTTCAACTTTTGAAAGGCTTCTTGGCAATCTACTGTCAATTGGAAACCATTCACCTTTGTTCCTCTCTGGGCCTTGAAGCTTCAAGTCTCTCATTGAGCCTCTGGACTTTGTTCACAGTTCGAGGTGGGCTCTTATTCATGATGGTTTTTATCTTCTCAGGGTTTACTTTGATCCGCTGGTGAGAGGTGATAAAGCCCAAGAACTTTTCGAAAGATACTCTGAACGCACACTTAGATTTAGCATCATCTAGTGCACCTAGAGCACTTTAAAGGCCTCGTTGAGGTTGCAGATGTGGTTATCGGTAGTTTTACTTTTGATGAGCATGTCATTCACATATATCCCCATATTCTGGCCTATCTGTGTCTCAAATATCTTGTTCACTAGCCGTTGGTACGTGGCTCCCGCATTCTTCAAATCAAAGGGTATGACCTTATAATAGTACGTCCCCTAATCCATCATAAATGAGATGTGTTTTTTTTCTAGACTCATTGGGATTTGATTATAACCCATGTAGGCATCTATGAAGTTGAACAGCTTATACCCGGATGTGGAGTCAACCAATAAGTCAATCATCGGTAGTGAGAAACTGTCCTTCGGACATGACTTATTCATATTAGTAAAGTCACCCCACATCTGTTATTTCTCATTGTTCTTCTTGATGAGGATCATGTTTGACAACTAGTCTGAGTATTAGACCTCCATTAGAAAGCCTGCGTCGAGTAGCTTCTTTACTTCCCCGCATATGGCAATCAACTTTTCGATGCAGTAATTTCTCCGCTTTTACCTGACGGACTTGTGATTAGGATTGAGACCCAATTTGTGGACCATTACTCTGATCGGTATTTTTAACATGTTGGTGGGTGTTCATACGAAAACATTAGAATTTTTTCGGATGAAAGTTATTAGCTGGTAACGCAATTGTCCCATCAGTGAGCTTTCAATTTGTATACACCTCTTGGGCTCATTGGGATTTGGTCAGTTGACTCACCAGACTATGCCTATAGCAGGGTCGCTTTGTTTCGGAGGTCGAAGTCTTCAATCGACTATTCGAGAGTCGTTTAGTTGACTTGGGACAAATAGTATGTCCGTTCGGCGACCTAGTTGCCTAAGACCTCCCCGGCACTGCATGCTGTTAGAAACTTTATTTTCAAATAAACGATCGACGTCATTGCCTCGAATGTAGTTAAGTAGGATTATCTCAGAATAACATTGTAGATAAAGGGCAGGTCAACTACCAAGATGTAAGCATATGAGATGCTATCTTTGGCTATGTTCCTAACGTAACTTCCAACTGGATGGTTCTTTAGATCAGGACTGGTTCATTATCCTGACCACACAGGGGTCCATCAACCGATTTCATTTGATTCCTTTTTAGTTTGAGTTTAAAATAAGTATCGAGATATAGCAAATTCATTGAGCTTTTACGATCAATCAAGACTCGTTTTAATTGATAGTCAACCATGCCGTCCAAAATGATTGCAGATACAACAAGAGGGTCAAAAAGGGGAGTTGTTATATTATCATTACTAAAACTAATGATATCATTTCTAACTTCTACTCTCTGCCTCTTATTATTGGATGCCTTCCCCAGGTGGGCCAAAGTGTTGCTCCCAGATGGTCTCGTAGACACCATATTGAGAACCCCGACCACAACCTAGTTTTGCGATTGTTGTGGTAACTCCAACTCTTCTTTTTCTGCATTGTTGAGAGCTTGCCTGGGGTCCTGTAAGAATTTGGTCAGGTGCCTTTTCCGGATGAGAGCCTCAATTTCTTTCTATAGCTTCCGACAGTCTTCAATACTATGCCCTAGAGACCGATGGTAGAGGCAATATCTGGATTGGTCTCTTCCCACCGGGTTCTTTGGTGGTTTCAATTACTTCAAGAATTTCTCGTCTTGAATCTGTATGAGGATGTTAGTCCGAGTGTTGTTCAAAAGGGTTAGGTTCATGGGTCTAAACTCCCTTCGAGCACCCAACTCTATCCTATGCTGCTTCATGGGATCTCGAAAGTTGGTGTTGTCTCCATTTCTCTTCTTCCTGTTCATCGATCCCGATGGAGGTGGTATGTGCATTTTAGCTGCTTCGCTTCGTTAGCCTCCTTGGTGCCTATGTAGGCATGGATGTGGTCTCAACCTCTAGAAAAGTTTGAGGATCCTGATGGACCAGATGTTTGAAGAAATCATCCAACTCTAAAGTCACTATGAAAGCATTTAGCTTCACATCGTCGGTGAGTTTGGATATTTTTTAGGCCTTTGCAGTAAACCGAGCTAAGAAGCGCTTCAGACTTTTGCTCGGCCCCTGTCGAACACAGACAAGTTGCCAATGCTACTTTTTCTCCCTTCAATTGGAGATGAATTGTGATAAGAAGCAGTCGGCTAATTCTTGGTTAGTCCAAATCAAATTTGGTGGTAGGTGGTAGAACCAAGTCCAAGAGTCTCCCTTGAAGGTCAGAGAAAAGTATAGACATATGGTAGAGTCGATGAGATCCTAGAAGCCTAGTAAGGCGTGGAAGTAATCTAGATGGTCCATCAGATCGAAACTCCCAATGTAGGGTTCTAAGGTTGGCATCTTGAACTTACAAGGGAGGGGTTGTATTTGGTTCTCCCTTATTTATGGTGACCTTCTCAAGTCAGTGGTATGCATGTCGGTTCTTTCTTTGAACATCTGCTGTTTGATTTTCCTCATTCTCTATTCCATTTGAGAGGAGGACACAGTTTTTTTGACATTAAGGAATGCCCTCAACTCCAAATGGTTCGGAGAGACGTGCTAGATTGGTTGGCTATGGGCCCTCCTTGGTCACGGGCTATAGGAGGCTTCTTTAAGGGCGGGGGCCTTCAGTCATCTCGGGAGTAGCGTAAATTTTGCCGCTCAGGGCTCTCATCCTACGCCTCAGAACTTAGTCAGCGTCCTAATTGGGATTGAGCCCTGTCGGTCGGATCCTCCTTGATCTCGAGGTCATCAGGCTGCTGGATCTTCTTTCCGATGAGCTATCTCTTCCTTTGATTTCTTCTTTTTGATGTCATCGTTTGAGTGTTGGAAGAAAGATTCCCCAGTTGTACTCATTCCAGACGGGTGCATAAGGTCTAGAGAAATTTGAACATAGTGTCCATTTAGGCAGCGAGTGTACGCATGTCAGGAGCAAGACGCACGTCTCCATGACTACCCACGAAGGAGTTGTCACCATGGGAGGTGACGTTTCTGGCTGGCGTGTTGGCCTGTGCCTAGTTATTGACTATGTTTGCTTCTGCCAATGTGTAGTGGTTAGACTTTTAGTTGGTTCCAATAGATGACGCCAATAATACGTCCCTAGACTTGAATTATTGTACGAATTAGGGAGTCACTTGATCTCGCCCAATAGATTGAACTGAAACGAGTCCGATCTTTATCACTGGGAACCTAGATCCTGTGATCACAATGAACAAATAATCAGCCAGAGGATGGCGGAACTCAGTTCCTAATTTGTTCTCCGACACTCAAATCATAAATATTTCTTAATTGAATATAAAGACGAAATAATAAAAGAGCAATGTGTGGATACTAGTATGAGGGGATTGAGTGTGTAATAAAAACTCTCGCAGCTTTGTGAGAGATTGAGAGCGAGCAATGCCCTAGTCTCTTGAAGGGTCGGATGGTTAGATCGTTGCTTCTAAGTTTCGAGATTGGATCCTCTCCTTTTAGAGGATGGAAGGTATATATAAAGGGAGTGTGAGTGTAGGTAGCCAACTTTGAGAGCTCCACCACCCTACAACCGTGAGTGGTCGACACCCTGTGCTTGCGGTTGTGGATTATAGGGGCTAAGACCCTATGACTTTGGGGAGCCATCATTGTACTTTCATCCCCAGTACTTTACACTGCCATAATCCTTTGGGTGATAAGTTGATGGTTGCCACCTACGATCCCTACTCTCGTAGCCATTTGAGACTACGTGATTTTGAGGGCTATTGGATTTATCTGTTGAGGTGAAAAGAGCTGAATTACATCTACCGACCCATCTGGTGGGCTAGCCTAACAGCCCATACATAGCTAAGCAGATATGGGGCATGCTGCTCAGGCCTACTGTCACGTGCCATGGATTTTGGGCTGAGGGGAGCTTCTTGCTAAGCGGCCGCTCCTTGGTCCATCATCTTTATACAAATTGGGTTCTGTGCTGGCTCATAGAGTGTCGGACCCATCGGTTATCATTTTAATAATATTTATGTTATAAAATATCTAATTTTAAATATAAATTCAAGGGTGAAGAGTGGAGTTAGAAGCAGGCGCAGCATTGCCCCCTAATTCAGTGTGGACGGAGAATTCTCTCCGGTCATCCAATATGATAATTTGGCCCCAATTTCAGATTTATAATCTCAACAGTAAATACTATAATCAGGTCAAATTATTTATGCATTAGAAACAGTAAACATTACATTTGAAAACAGGAGGAGGTTCTATTTTTAATGCACCAACGAATTTTTATTATGTAAATGAATAATTAAAATGATTATTTTATTTCACGCCAAAAGTCAAAAAAAGTCGTCGGAACGCTTTGAGTGTGTGGTCGGAGACTGACTGGACCAGCATATTATTTCCTTCGAATCACTAGCTAGTTGGCTTGGCAGTCATGGCTTTCTGTCCGCCATTAATCCATTTTCTCCGATCAACAACGATTCTAAGCCTCCTACTCACCGTATCGAGTCGGCCGCAAGCCATCGAAGCCGATAAATTCATAATCAAAGAAGCGACAGTAGATGAAATTCATGCCGCCTTTAGGGAAAACAAGCTCAACTCCAGGCAGCTTGTAAAATTCTACCTCAGGCAGATTCAGAAGCTCAACCCAGTGCTCCGAAGCGTGATAGAAGTGAACCCCGAAGCATTGGATCAAGCAGATGAAGCTGACAGAGAGAGAAAACGAGAGAAGAGACCTGGTGAATTGTTAGGGTTGCACGGAATACCGATACTGGTCAAGGATAACATTGCGACGAAGGATAAGCTGAATACCACGGCGGGGTCTTACGCGCTGCTCGGTTCAGCTGTTCCGAGAGATGCCGGCGTCGTCGAGAGGTTGCGGAAGGCTGGGGCAATTATAATCGGAAAGGCTAGCTTGAGTGAGTGGGCTCACTTTAGGTCAGATCATGCGCCGAATGGCTGGTGTGCGAGAAGCGGTAAGGGGCGGGTGAGTTCTACGGCCATTTGTGCAGTCTGCAACTTCCTTCTCTACGCTCCTGTTTTATTTATTATTTTCTTTTCCAAATGTTTATTAGCGGATTAAATTATTCATAGATATTTTACCTAATAATTTAATATTTTAAATTTATTGTTTTTTGCTGCAGATGACCCAAAAAAAAAAATCTAAAATAAAAAATGTATAATAAATAACCACTAAGTTAATTCTGAAATACACTCAACCTTTATATTATATTTTATTTTTATGTAATGCAGATTTTATTTCTGTAGTGATGCTTACTTGATATATTATTTTAAAAAGAGAGTTGTGAAGATTTTGATTGCCTTGTAAGTATATTATAATTTTCTTGTAAGTTCCTAAACCTTTTCAAGTAAGCACTATGTCTAAATTTAAAGTAAAAGCACACCTGAAACTTCATAAGCGTATCAACTTGCAGAATCCATACAATCTTTCAGCAGATCCTTGCGGCTCAAGCAGTGGATCAGCTATATCAATGGCGGCCAACATGGCAGCAGTTTCACTTGGGACTGAGACAGATGGTTCAATCCTCTGTCCTTCAAGCTACAATTCAGTTGTCGGCATCAAACCAACCGTCGGCCTCACTAGCCGATCTGGGGTCATACCGATCAGTCCTAGACAAGACACCGTAGGGTAATTCCATGGCCCTCGTGAAGGGACTTCCCTTCTTTCTATGCCTCAGCAAGGATTATTGACTAACCTTAACAAAGGGTTGCTGTTTTATTGAATTGGGGCAGGCCAATCTGCAGGACAGTTACTGATGCTGTTCGCGTCCTGGATGCCATTGTCGGCTTCGATGAGCTTGACGAAGCAACAAAAAAGGTGCAGGAATACATACCAGTAGGTGGCTATACTCGGTTCCTTAGGCTCGATGGGCTCAAAGGGAAGAGATTGGGGATAGTAAGAAATCCCTTCTTCAATTTTGACGATGGATCTCTCCAAGATCTAGCCTTTAAGCGCCATTTTCGAACACTCAGGTAATAGATTTGCCATGCCTTTTTGATCAATCAACTAAGTTGACGTGGATGAAATCAACCAACTCCATGTGTTTGTTTTGTGATGGAAGGCGAATGGGAGGATTGTTGGTAGATAAATTGGAAATAGCCAACATCGACAAAATCCTTGCTTCAAGCTCAGAAATTATAGCACTGGAGGCCGAGTTTAAACTATCCTTGAATTACTACCTAAAAGAACTCCTAGTTTCTCCCGTTCGAACATTGGCAGATGTAATAGCCTTTAACAATAAATTTGCCCGTGAGGTACAGAACGACTACCGATGCAATATACACAATTTTATTCCACAAATTCATGACAATCTTTTCTGTTGGCCTTTTTCAGGAAATGATCGAGGAATACGGGCAAGCTCTATTCACAGCTTCGGAAGCAACGAATGGGATAGAATACAAAGTAAAGCAAGCTTTGTCACAACTGCAGGAGCTGTCAAGCAAGGGATTTGAGAAGACTATGATAGAATATGAGCTAGATGCAATTGTGACTCCAGGTTCTGATTTTTCGACCATTCTTGCCATAGGGGGGTTTCCTGGCATAAATGTCCCTGCTGGATACGATGATGATGGTGTGCCGTTTGGGATCTGTTTCGGAGGGTTAACAGGATCAGAGCCAAAATTGATTGAGATTGCATATGCCTTTGAACAAGCTACTAAGATCAGGAAGCCACCAGAAGTTCATTTTCCCAAGAAAAGCTTCATCTAGAAACTAAGCTCATTTGGTTAGTATCATCGTCTGAGAATCACAATGCCATCAGATGATCCTAAATTAGCAATTGCTTTGGTTGTGTGAGAAACAATAGCTTGTGATCTTCAAGAAGAAGAGTAATGCTGATATAATCTCATTCATCCATCTCTTAACATATGGGCCTGTTAATGTGCATGGAATGGATGAGATATTACGTTAACCAACAGTCTCTACAATGCCTCCTCCAAATATTTCTCCTTGGAACTAATCTTCTAAAACTAGTCTATTATTGAGATGCCTAAGCATATTTTTTAACTGAGTCTTGCATTTCCTGATTTGGGGACAAATAATTGAAGTCAGCGTGGTACTGAATTAGTAATGTCATTCTCATGTGAAAATTGTCATTGCAGGGGCTATTGATGAAGGAAATGCCCGCAGTTAATTAAATATTTCCAAGTGCTTCCTACGGAAGAGCTCATGTATGAAAATAATTTGTACATAATAAAACTAGTATTAAAATAAAAATTAAATAAAAACTAAAAAAATAAAAATTAGTAATAGAATTAAGAAAAGCGAAAAATTTTTAATTACTTTTCCATCAATTTTTGTTGTTACTGGCTAAAAGAGTGAAGAGGATAACGACTTATCTTTTCTCAATTAACTCTAAGAGGAAATTCTTAAAAAAAACAAAATTCATAAGTGTTTCTTGTTGTTGCTGCTGTTGCCATGTCAATGAGATCGATCAATCAATCAAAAACTGCAACCATCATACATGTCAATTACCAATCAAATTCATCACATTTCAAA
Organism: Nepenthes gracilis; assembly: GCA_033239525.1. NCBI lineage: Eukaryota > Viridiplantae > Streptophyta > Magnoliopsida > Caryophyllales > Nepenthaceae > Nepenthes > Nepenthes gracilis. The sequence goes on along the minus strand of BSYO01000016.1, from coordinate 12,425,516 downwards.
AATGATTTCACTTTCTAATCATCAATGGTACCACAAAACAATACGATATTTTCAATATTATGTATAATTTCTTCACAGTTAGCCAAATCATTCATTTCATAACAACCATCTTGACAGTAAGGTCATCTGATTGTAAAGTAGAGCTACACGCGGCCGGTTTGACTAATGGGTTAAGAGGATAGATGCTGCGGATATAAGGAAAAATGTTACTGCACCGGTCTAAAGCTTACGTATTTTTACACCCTCCAATATGATTAAGCACAGATCATATTTGCTTCAAGTCAAGCATAGTTAAAGAGCAGTGTAACAACTAGAATTGCTTCTGCAATCATAATCATAATGTTTTATAGCTGCTTGATGGCCCAGTTTTGATGACTTCTAGATTGCACTAATTTATTTTTTAGAAAGCTTGCACTTCAATATTAGTAGTAAACAAGAATTTGTATCTCCACAATTTCTATAAATGGCAGCTTGGTGCACAAAATATTCACTATGCATAGGGTTTAGAGAAGGGTCGGACAATTGTGTTCTTTGATGCAATCTTACCTTACATTATAGAAAGACTGTTTCGGTCATTACAAAGCAATAACTCTACTATTGCACTAAGTCTCCCTTTTTGCTAATAATTGTTTGTACACATGTCAAAAATGTTTTGTTTTACTATGCCCGAACCACCTACATATTGGACTCACCTACGGTCACAAATTCTCCCCGAAAAAGTTGACTGCCATGGTAATCAATATCAGGCATTTCCAGAAATACAATTATCACCTTTTCACCAGCGGCTGCACTGTTAAGAAGGTAACGTTGGCTTATACGCAGAAGCAAGGGCATTGTCCTTCCCCATAGAGGGCCATTTTCAAGGAAAAGAAAACCCAAGGGTTAAGTACCACTTCTCAGCTCCCTTCTGCCATAAAATACCTTGAGCAACGCTCAAGCATACCTATAGACTCGGGAACAATATTGACACCAGGTCAAAGCCGTTTGATCATCCAAAGCAAAATTGACCATATTTATACATATGTAACAAATAGAACTTAAAGACCATGCAAAATTTAATGACTAGCAGTGCTCAATAGAGGTTTTTTGGGCTACAAAATGCAGAAGGCAATCATCTATAAAGGGAATTTCAAGCATTAAGGAGATGAAAGAACGAAAAAAGAAAAAAGCAACAGTAACAAATTTTGATACTCACTATCAAAGCTGACCGCAGAGAAGAGGTGACTATAGAAGTTATTGCCTAACATTGTACAGCTACTGCAGCACAGACAAACTCATCTTCGTCAATATCCAAAAGGTGGCTGTTGAGGCTGACCCATCAGCTTTCTGATCAGAGGGATGAGGCCAACTAAGGCTAACTGAAGTTGTTCAGAGCTGTTCATGCGAATAGCAAATTGCCCGGCCCCTTTGTTGTTCAAACTAGCACGAGCCACCACGTTTGTATGCTGACCTATAGGAATCTGCGACTGTACATTGCAACCGAGAGCAAGATCGCCATGCCAATCCATAACAGATAGCCCAAGAGACGATAGTTGTCGGCCCAGAGGCTCTCTATCTCGTAGAGTGGCTTCCAAACTCCCACCATAAGCAACATCACCACGACCACTCATAGCACCACCACTGATGACCATTCTGAACCGCTTGTTGACAACTAATTCATCTTCAACCTTCATTCCAGCGGTCAATGCATCGCCTAATCGGGTAAACGAAAGACCAGCATTTGCCTTATTGTGCCTGTTATTGTGCAGTCTTGTCTCACTTCGCAGTGTATACATCATGTCTTTCCCGACACTTTGCATATCAAAACACAATGCTGTAGCCTTCCCTTCCCCGTGCTTTATGAAACTGCCCATTTCCATCTGTAGATTAACTTCCTTCTTATCCTTTGAAACCTGACCAGAAAAGGATAAGGGGATCATCTCTTTGATGACAAACAATCTTTCTACATTTATGCCTTCATAACCAACATCATGATCCCAACCCTGAGGATCTAAAACTGGCCTCACAAGCCATTGATTGGAGTTATCGAGAGAGCGGTACCGGTGAGTAGGATAATCTGAGTCAAAGGAAGCGGGTAAGGCAAAATCTGGCATAGGAACAGCTCCACCACTTGCGTCATCGACATTTTCATCATAATCACCGGGTAGCTCCTTGGCTTCATGGGCCATTTTCTTCATCTTCTGGCGCTCTTTTTGTTCCTTCAACTGCTTCTTCATAAAAAGCTTCTCTCTGTATTCCAGTTCTTCATAATAAGCTCTTTTCTGGTCTTTAGACAGTTTTGCCAACTGGGCTTTAGTCAAAGGCTTGAATGGCGGCAACTTATCATACGTCTCATCATCAGAATCTGATGGTTCATCTGAATCATCTAGAGCATCATCGTCACCAAACTGCTCCTCCAGCAGTTTAAATTGAGGCTTTGGTTGCAAGAGTGAAGAAAGGAGGACAGGCAAAGACAGTGTTCTTGGCCGAGTTGCAAACAGTCTACCATGCGGTGTGTCCTGCAACTTCAGGAGTGTGTTTGCTTCCGCCAGTATCTTTGATGCAAAGGATAGTAACAATAAATGAGGCTTCCAGACCTGACCATTTGGCAAAACTCTCTGACCAGCCCGGTTTGTTCTACAAGCTGAATGGTTTTCCACCAACGACACGGGATTCATAAGCCGCATATCTCCAGCGGCCTGGCGTATTGCTTGCTGGACAGCATGTGAACGCTGGGTGACAAACATATCATATGTTGAAGCAGTCCCATTTGGCCCCTCAGGGGGAGCGGAGGCTGCATGAGTTAAGACAACAATTGCATTAAACCATATGGATGGTCCAAATATCTCAGTAATCGTTCGCAAGAGCGGCAAGTCACCGAAGTCCCTGCTCTGCATATCCAACCTGTCAAGATACAAGACAATATCTGGAGGAGTTTTCTTGATGAAACGCTTGACGGAATGCAGGATCTTCTCATTCTGATGCTGGTCTGACAATGATGGTAGGAGTCCGGGGGTGTCAATGACCCGAACCTTTATTCCTTGAACAGTTCCTGTGACATCCTGGACCTTTTTTGTACCCAACTGAAAAGCATCGGTACTAAACTTGACTTCGTCAAATATGGAGTTAATAGTTGCACTTTTGCCAACACCTGTCTTCCCAAGAACCACAATTGTGCAAGAAAAATCAAGTGATTCCTGCCCAGTTGCCTCAAGTTGCTCCGCCATGGCACTGGCACGATCAAAAGTTATGGTGCCAACACGTCCCCCATTTCTACCTCTAAGTTGTTCAGCTAATCCTAACCTGTACAAAACTTGAGCAACAACAACATTATGCGGAGTCTGGCCAAGCCTATGAGCAAGGCGCAAAAATTTCACCCGTATCATCTGAAGTTTTTCTCGAGCCTCATCACCTTCCTCAGCTTCCCCATTTGCAGTCTCTTTGACAAGCTGGCCTTGCACCTGAGATACTGATCCATTTGGCCGAGGATGCTGCAAAACTCTAGGTGCAGGTTCTAACAGTGGAGCAGCACGTCCAAGTCCTGCAGGACGAGCAGGAGGGAGGGTAGGATTTGCAGATCTCCCAGAAGATGAATTAGGTGCTGCTGCAGGCTTTATTTCCATTTCTGTACTCACTTGACCGTTTTGCTCTCTTTTTGTCACCGACTCCTCAACAACTTGGTAGTCACGAATGCCAACAGCACAGTCGTTTGCAGGCTGGGGCTTATAGGTACTGTTTCCCCCCCTTCCCTGATCAAATGTAGCAATCTGACATTTATCATTCTTCTTGATTGAAGAATCTGGTAAAAGAGTTTGACATTCCAAAGCCAATCCACTTTCAACTGAAGTACTAGAGGCACTGTCTTCTAGCTTTGAACCTCCCTCATGCTTACCAGGATGCAAAGAAGCCACATTGTCGCCTGATTTCCCATTCTCACCATCCTGAGGCTCTGCAATATTGCTGCCTGAAGAGTCATGAGATGTGACACCAATAGTATCCTGATCATCGGGACTAAAGCTTACTGGAGCACCTTTCAGTTCGGCACTGCCATCATGTTTTTCATCAGATGTGACAACATTACTATGTTGATCCTCAGAAGAAAAGCCATATGAAGCATCCCCTAAATTCGTACACAATTTATCCACACGATTATCATCAGAAACACTGCTCTCATCATTTAACCCTAGAAATTTTTCATATTGGTGAAGAAGATGCCCATCAGATTTCATTGTCAAAGACACACCCTCGCCATTTCGCTGCATCTCATCAGGATCTCCATTTTCTGACTTCTCTTTATCCACTGACATTTGAACAGACTTCTCTTCCACACCCATTGAAACTTCTCCCTCTCCAACCTTCAGAAGCCCCAACTCCCCCTCTTTCCTCTTATCCTCTTCATAGGCCATAGACTCACTACTCCCTGCCCCCTTCAACTTTTCACTTACAGCCTCCTCAATAGCACCCTTTCTGTCACCACAAACAAGCCAGTAATCGTCATTAATAATTCTCTCTTCGTTCATAGGATCCACGTCATTTACCACCATCTCGTTAGAATCTGGATCATTGTCCATTAACTTCTTTTCAACAACCTTTGAATCTTCTCTGTCTCCAGCCACCAAAAGCTCTAACTTCCCCATCCTTCTATCCTTTGCATAGGTCATGAACTCATTCTTTCCCTCCTCTGTCAACTCTTGGGCTAGAGAGTCCTCTATAGCACCCTTGCTGTTAGCACAAGCAAGCAACAGATCATCATCAACCACTCTCTCAATGTTCACAGGAACTGCCCCATGAATAGTACCTCCCTTGTCCTTCGCATTGGCCATGGAAATCTCATCAATACTCTCCTCACCCAGTGAATCTTCCCCCTTTTCCACACTCTCCAGCTCATTACTTTCGTGCCAAACAAATATTTGTGCAGCATCTTCAGCAACCTCACCCTCCTGCCCCACAATTGAATTCCCATCAAGTTCTGGAAGACCTGAATCATTAACTGTCTCAACATCGGCTGTCGTACTCACATCAATATCATCCGCATCAACTTTCATTACATATGCATCATCAACATCCAAATTCCCATCAGTGGCCTCCTCGAAAACTTCATCTCCTTCACAATTCGTCAATCCATGGAAAGCAGAAACAGCAGTCTCCTCAACTTTTGACACAGAAAACCCATCTTCCACAGTCTTCACCGCCGCCATATGGGTCTCATCAACAGTTCCGGCCCCATTTTCCATCAGAATTCTTTAGATTTCTGCTTCAGAATCCTAAACCTAGAACAAAACCGAGAAAAAAATAAATGAAAATAATTGAATTACAAAAAAAGGTAACAGAACTGATATAGAGCAACAGGAAAGAATCAAAATATCAACATAAAATCACGATTTGAGGAAATCCCCTAATTTGAGAAAACGCATAGAAATAAATATCGGCGGTGACATTAATTCACATGCACCGATCGTTCATCTGCAATCACAAACAAAAGGATTGCGTTTGGAACACATCATGAACAAGCTGTTAACACTTCATAAATTTAGGGTTTTTGCAGAATACAAAAGCTAATGCCTAAATACACGAAGCATTTACTTATGAAAAGTGAAAAAGTATAAATGAGATGAGAGAAGCTTTACCCGAAAGGAGAAGGAATGACTGTGTGTTAGGTGTAAGGAGAGAGAGAGATGAAAAGGCTACCTGCGTTTCAGCGAGCGAGCGAGCGAGAGAGAGGGGGCAGAGTAAACTACCGTCTTGATTATAACTTGGAAAACCAGGCGAGATGTGTTCCGGATAAGAGCCTATCGACGGACATAAATCACCTGAGGGATCCAACGGTGACCGATAGGCAACCAAAATTTCAAAAAATAATATTGTTTTTTTTTTCTAACACATAGAATTTATTTAAATCTAAAAATTTTTTAAAAATAAAAAATTACTTTTTTATATTTAAATTGCATTAAAAAACTAAAATAAAAAATAATCTAATATATATATTAGAATATCATTATTGCTAAAAGTAAATTTTTATTTTCTATTTTTTATTAATTTTTTTAAATCTTAACAAACTATTAGTATTGCATTGCAAAGAAAAAACATACAATACTATTTTTTTATAAAAAAAAGTGGTGATATAGAAATTGATGAGTCCAACTATGATATGGGCCGACCCGAGTCCAAATTAGGCCTATTCGCGAAGTAAAATTCCATGAGAATCAAAACCCAAAAGGCCCAAACAAAGGGTTCAAACATGGCAATACACAATTGGCCGATGGAGATAGGGACCAATTAAGCACAACAAGTACCATCCTGCAACACGACCAATCATGATGGTGGAACCCTCCAACTTAGCGGCGACCTTGCCAGTCAGAGGGCGTCGATACAGACATCTGTCATTGGTGGTCGTAGTCAATAATTAAGGCCAAAAACATAAAGCGTGCAACCATGGCAAGCTCGAGGCTAATTCGCCTGGTAGACCCCTCTACCAAGCTCCCGGTGGCTAGCTGAGAAGAAAATCGCCAAAACTGAGTCGCCAACCGCCCAAACTATCAGATCAATGGATGCCAAGCAACCTGCCACTACATACAAGCATTTCAACCATCCAAAATCATGTGAAAGAATCAGAAGACACAAGGTAAGAGACGAAGCAATACTCGGAAGTTTCATTCTTTGCCTTCTTTTACAAAGTACAAAGTTTGCATTGACAAATGAACACTGTGAGAGAAAGAAAATAAAATACATGGAATAGTGATCCGATGATACTCGCCTTAAAATTGGTTCTAAGAAGACATGCTTGAGGAAGACAACCATAGCTAAAGCACCAAGAAGCTATCCTCTACCAACCCATCAAAGCATCTAGATTAGAGATTAGGTATAGTAGGAAGTGAATGGGAAGCAATTCCCAAACAAGGAGGAAGACGAGATGTCGCCGCCCTTGCGTGAGAAACTTCTCACCCAAAGATCCTCCACCAAGGCCGACCATAACCCTTGGGCCAATGACCAAGCCAATGCGGCATCAACGGTCTAGCCCACAGCAGAACTCCGAAAGCACTCCTCTAGCAAGCTTCGAAAGCAACCCTTTGGTGAAAGAAACCAAAGGCCGAGCACTCCCCCAAGATCCAAGACAATGGAAGCGGAATGCTTGTGCCTAGAAGTTCCTCCAGAGGTTACACAATCGGATGCTAACATGGAGAAGGGAAATAATAATGGCCCTCTAATCAGACCACCCTCATTACGATATCAAAGAAGTTGAGAGATGAGCATCATGGTAGACTTCAAGCACTTCTTCGAATCTCATAGAACTCCATCTGATCCTAGTGGGAGATAGCAAAGGACCCGTACTAGCTTTAAACTCCCGCTCCACTTGGTTGGTGTGAAGATGATCCATGGATAATGCGCAATGAACCCCTCCATTTATAACCGAGGGAGAAGAATGATGAGCCACTAGTGAGAATTCATGTTTGCCAGGATCCACCGCTGAGAATCGATGAGGAATTAGTGCCAGATCTCGAATTAAATCCAAGATCCTTCCAAATAGAGCAAAGAAACCCTGCGTCTCTATACGGACAGCTGTAAGGCACCTCGGAAAGGAGCACAATCCTCGGCAACAGGCGATCGAGCATCTCAGGAAGGAGCATGTAAATTGGCCCAATTAGAGTGTCCCATCATCTAACATACTGAGAACTAACGAGACCCAGTCACCCGGCATGGGGGCTAATGATAGGTCCAACTATGATATGGGCCAACATAAATCTATGCTAGGCCCATCTGCGAAACAATGCCTCATGAGGACCGGAGCCTAGAAGGCCCAAATGTCGGGTCCAAATAAGGCAATGCACAATGAAGATAAGGATTGGTCAAGCCCAACATGCAGCCTCCTATAATACGACCAATTATGGCGATAACTTGACCAGCGCAGAGGATGTTGACGCAGATGTCTGCCATTGGTGGCCATAATCAATGATAAAAAAGATGCTTGCTGTTACTAGGCTACCGCCACCCCCAATATGGCTCGACAAATCACCCATTGGAATGGTCAGGCGAATGTTAGTAAGGACCATCCGCAGTTATACTAGCACCGTGAGGCGATAATTTACACGTCGGCCACAACCATCACCGAAACAAGTAGACAAATCTTGGCAAGGCATCTGTTGCGAGCCTTAAAGCCAATGTCATCTCTCAAAGTATTACAAATATCCTTTGCCATCGCAGGAGAAGGGAGAGATAAAAAATCGGCATATAAGAGCTCAGAAAGAACTAAACTTCCTTTTGATCTCAACTTGTTCTCTCTCTCTCTAGTACCTTAAAGCCTCTCCCCGTCGAGCATACTATCGGAACTTAGTCTTCCCCCAACTCTCAAAGCCGGTCCCTTGAGCACATTTTTGGAGACCAATCCTCTACAAAACTCATTTTCCTACTCATAAGTGCATACACTCATTTTCTTACATCCTTGTATCTTTCCATCCATTAAAAAAGATATCTGATTTGAGCGTCAGAAGATAAACCAAAGAATGCATCCCGTCAATTCTTTGACATCTTATTCGTTATTTATAGTGCGTAGAACTTAGGTTATCGAGATAAAAATTGGACCTGCTTGAATTTGACCCGACACGAAAGATCTAATGGTTTCCTAATCTATAAAATAATCTGGATATAAAGATGCATCAAAAATATTTTTTTTATTTTAAAAATATTTTAAAAGAATATTTTGTTCATCATTTATATATTAATATAATATAAAAAGAATGCTAAAATATGTGAATATATTATCTTAAAATGTAAAATGAAAAACAAAAGTATTGGTAAACATTCAGAAGCTACATTTCTAATATATAAATAAATAAATATATATATATATTATAATAAGATTAATAAAAAAATATCAAATATATTGAAAACATTTAAAATGTTTACCAAAGAAAATATGGATAAAGAAATATTAGCTAACTATGATTAAAATAAATAAATAAATACATAGATCTAAGAAAATATACAATGATATAATAAAAAATGTAAAATTACTTATAATCTTATAGGATGTTTTACTGAACGTATAAATTGACAATATCTACCCATTGGATCAAATACTATTTAAGTAGATCCAAATCCACCAAGACAACTTGTCAATGTAATTGAAGGGCTAAAGTCAATCGACATGGCAAGCAAGAAAAGGCCTCATAGTGCCCAATCCGAGAAGAAATTTAATGAGTGCCCAAATATGATGCGGACGGTCCATGCTAATTTTTTAAATTATAAGACAATGATAATATCAGAGTCAATCAAGTTCAAGAAGCGGTTAGTAGTAAATCAAAGAAGCTATTTTTAAGAGCACTAAGTGCTTTACCAAACTATCGGCTCATTCACTTGATCAAAATTTAATATATTAGTCAATTGCTTCTTAGGAGTCCATGATTAGCATGTTCTAAGGTTAAAAACACTCGCCATGATCCATGAGCTAAAACATGCATAGAGTTGATTGACCTTATGCCCAATAACCAACCTAAATTCAAGATAGTAGCTTGTAACCCACTTTAAAAAGAATGTTCATGCCTTGATTTTTCGCATCACAATATATATTAAGCTCCTTAACTCAAATGGAGTCAGTTTGAAGAATCTAGAGACACTAATACATTGTATTGTTGCATGCTGAAAAATCCTTTAACGCATTCTGTCATTAGTTGATCATTTCAACATTTGAGGTTCAATCTCATGGCACATAGCTTATATAAGACGGGGTTTTAGAGCTAGTCCTTCATAATACATCGCTCTCTTCACAAATGTCATTCCATACTTAACCCTCCAATCCTCTATTTCTTCATGCTCCTTTGCTCCTTTGTTAAAAATTTTTACTGATTTGAGTAATTGAACATAATTTGAAAGTCAGGTCTAAACTTTTTTAAATTTTTATTTTGATTTGTAATCTGCAGAATGCGAGTTAAAAAAAAATTCAAAACCCCATGTCAAAATTTCTCAAATTGAAATCTAAATTTATGGAATGTATCACTATCCATGGTTGATAATAAACTGTTCTTGTGTTTTTCAAGTATACAATTACTATAGATCTTGTCAAGAGTGATAAGTGTAAATAAGAAATGCAGCATGATAATTTTACATAATTTTTCTATTATTTATATAATGAAATAAAAGACAATATTATTTAAAAATTAAGTACAATCTACTAACTTCATCTCTCTCGCTCGCTTGCCCATCTCATTCGATCTGCGCCCCCCTCCCCCCTTCAATATTTGAAGTAGGGTTGGTTTATATGAATTTAATTATTTATGAAATTAATAATTTTCCCTAAGTTGCAATTGGACCGACCACAAAAATCTGTATCAAAACACTGTATTTTATCCAAAACATTTATATGTAGTATTGTTACTGGACCTCAATTACTGGAAACTGGTTCAGGTTGCATTTTATATGTAACTCCATCATGATTATTATTATTTTTTTTATAAACCAAAATTACGAAAACACATTTACTTAAATATTTTTTTTTATGTGTTTTAAAAATCAAACATGCCCTCAATGACTAAGTTGGCAATACAATTTACTAATTGATGTGTCTTGAAGATCCAAATTATTATACGAATTACGGAGCCGCCTTGTCGTGCCTGGATACTTGAACCAAAACAAATCTAATTTTCATAATTCAAAATCTGGATCTTACGTATTACAAAAAGATAGATAATAGGTAATAGATATACTGGACTCGCTCCCTTGTATATCTTTCGACACTCAAATTAGAAATCTTTTTACTTGGATAAGAAAGATGTAAGGATGCATATGGGAGTATTTAGAGAGGATGAGTATGAATATTTATTTAGAGGGTTATACTTTGTTTGGTACACTTGTTTTGTAGAGTGGCTTTGACTTATACACTCAACTTGTGAAGTGGCTTTAATAGTTGTGCATTCGCCTGTTGGAGTGTCTAACTTTGTTTTAGTTTTCGTCCTTTGTTCTCAACCTCCTCTCATCATCTCCTTTTTAGGAAAAAAGAGTTTATTTATAGTGAGAGAAATCATTTGGTTAGTAAACCTTTGAATCAATACATGGGTATAGTGTCTCTTTAGTGGTGAAAGATATTACTTACTTGGGTAACAGCCACCTTCATTCAATGGGTGGACTGCCTAACTTCCAGTTGTTAGGATCGATGTAACCATCATCTAAAGTAATTTATTAAGTGCTCCATTATAATCTTTTAATGTGTTACAATTTGGATTGTATTATTTGATTTAACCGTTGCGTCATTTGTCTCATGAGTTCAGGACGTTTTTCATTGAACCGTCGTCATTTGGATCTCTTACTCATCCGTGCACTAGATTTGGGCTTTCCCGATTTTGGCCATATCCATTACTAATCAAGGTTCAAAATTGTAATACATCAAATGTAATTTATCTAAAAATTTTTAAGTAAATTCTTTCAGCTATCAAATAGGAGTATAAATGTTTTAAATTTTAAATTATTAGGCAACTGAAATTTTTACCAAGTGTCAAATAACTCATCAAAGATGTGTCACTTTAAAACTAAAAATTTATATCATATAACAAACATAAAAGTTAAATTTATATTAGGTCAAATTACTAATTTTTAATTACTTCATTAAATATATATGAGACATATGTTTATAGTTTATATAAAATTTAGGTCAGGGTCCAAATTGAGACATAATTTACAAGCATTCAGACCGAATTTAATTATAATTTTTTAGTTTTATTAAAATTCGGTCAGAGCAGTTAAAATCCGATCAATTTAAACCGAATTATAGTGGACTATAATGGTATAATTTTTCTTTCCATCGGAGCCAAGCCTCGAGAACAAATGTGAATTAGCCATGGATGAGACATCAGTCTCATATAGAAATGGGACGAACGGGATTTATGTGTCATAGTGACTGTATGAATTATTATTAGATATTAAATTTAATAGTCTAAATATAATATAAAAAAAAATTAATCAAAATTCTTTTGCATTAAAAAGCCCAAGCTCATTGTATTTACATCAAATGATCTAAACTAAGTGGTAGCCGACCCTGCTCTATAAAAAGTTCCCCCACTCATCACACTCGAGGCTGTTGGATTCAATATCGAATGCCCCAGATTCGAAATTTATATATATATATATATATTACAAAATATGTATGTAAATAATTTATTTTATGATTTTTTTATAATATAATTATTATAAAATTATAAAAAGTATAAGCAAAATGATAACTATTTATATATATATTTTTTACATTTTTATAATCATGAAATATGAAAAACAATAAAAATAACTATTTACATAAATATATATATTTTTATATCTGAAAATTTAGGCCCAGCCATTTGAGTGGGAAATTTATATCATTAGAAAGTATGTTCTTGATCAGCCTCTGTTCTCGGAACTAACAGCAAGTAGTCAACAAACATCTCGATCGTTTACCCTGAAAGGGCCTGCGCCGGGACTTCCACGGCGCTTGCATTTCTCTTGAATCGTAGCGGGCATACTACAAGTTCCTTAATGAAGGCAAATGAGTGCAGCTTCATTAAAGTTAACTGGCCAAAATCACCCCGACACGTCCATTCCAGAGCATCGGGAAGGCAGATGTTTGAAATGGAACAACTACGTTGTTGCACGCAAAGTGTTCGATAAAAAGTCTCTGAGAAACTGCACAGTTGGTATGATGTGCTTTCTTGGTATAATGTGCTTGTGCATGCGCAGAACAGGACGTAAAATTGAGGCCTTCAGGTTTGATATTAGGTTAAGGGGTGACACTCTGAAGGGCTTAATCGCTTCGTTTTGCAGATGATTTGATAGTTTGGTGTCAAAAATTAAGGGACTAACTAGGCAGCTGCGTTGCCAGGTTTTTGTTGCTGGGTCTCTATTGAATGTGGTTCTTTCGAGCTCTGTTGTTGATGTTTACGCTATATGCGGTGAGATGAGTATTTGACAGCAAGAAATGTTTTGCATGGCATGCATTGATCTCGTGTGAGATCATGCAGGGGATGGTTTAAGTCTAAAAAGCGCCCCAAAAAACAGACCTGATATGTCAGCTGGAAATTTTCTCAACAGCTGCCGAGTTCCTCAATGACTTTAATTCAAAAAATGACCAAAGTCCGTGGTGTCAACGGCCAGAACTTGATGGAGAATAAAACACGCATAAAACTAATGAAGTCGAAATAAATTTTTGAATTTCTAGTCAATTGTCCGCCATGAAGTATCGTAACAATATAAAGGATAAAATTAAAAAAAATAAATAATTAAATGATAATATATCTTAAAAGTTAAAACTAAAATAATATATTCAAATTTGACAAAAAATAAAACTCCAGATTTTAACCGGATGCTGAACATCCTCTTCTTCTCTCGTTTCTTTATTTCCTTTCTTTATGCAATGCTCTTTTACATTGAAAATGATTTCGATTTTCCCTAAAAATAAGATCGGAGTATTTTATATCCCACGTCACCACTAAAGCAGCTAGCTTGCAGCTATCTTGCGGTCACTGCTAAAAAAACTTCCAATCGTGGTGATTAAGCAACCTCAAAAGAATAGCTATTGGAAATTATTTCAATCCCAAAATTTAGCCACTAGCTAGCGGCCTTCTCACGGAACTGTCCGTAAACATTTTCAGTCAAGCAAATCTTGCACAACATTCCAGTAATAGCGTCGCTCAAATGAGCTTTGTGTGAACATCATGTAAGCCTCCAGATAACTCGTACATCAAATATATAACTCATAAGAAAATGATTTAAAATCCAACAAAATTTTTAAATCAGTCAAACTACAAGTAGAGCTAACTTCTCAAACTTTTGTCGCTGAACCGCCGAACCTCTAGCCTACTTGGCCCCTCAATCGATGGAACTCCCAACCTCTCTGGTTTATTTGGACTATTGACTTGCACCTCGGACACTTAAATTCATTAGAGCGTTATTCTTCTCTGACTCCTTGGTTTGTCCTGAAAAATACAACAGATGATGATATATATAATGGATGTGGGGCTCACATACAATAATCCACCTCCAATAGTTTGATGACCCTGTGATATTTGAATTGAAGATAACAGTATTAAAAAATATCAATATATGGAACGACATTAATATCACATTCCATGCTATTTTGCCGCGTAATATCATCTGATTAAGATCTCTATCCAAGCTTGCCATCTAGCCCTATCGTCTTAAGTACGTGGTAATTGCTCAGCTCATATCTTATGCTTTTATTTTTTTTAATCAAAATATCTCTGATCTCCACAATTAAAATTGCAATATTACTTGTTTATTTAACGATGAATCAGATTGTGTCACTTTCAGGTCGAATTCATGAATCACAAATTGCCACCTCACGCAGAGAAAAGTATTTTAAATATCTGCATTATCACTTTTTTTTTTCTAATCTCATTCTTTAGTTCTATTTTTTTAGGTAATATTCTTAACTTTTTCCAGAATCAATTACCAGTAACAGTCGAAAAATTCTGGGAAAAAAAAAATTCTGTTTTTCTTTGTTTTTGTTGGAGTGGTTGGCAGAGATGGAAGATGACAGGCAAACTGGGAAAGAGACACGAAAAATCAGAGCCAATCAATTCTTGATAAACTTGGATATCCCAACAGGTGGACCAATCAAGGAAGATTACTCATCAATGATCGCAATTCTCCAACAATAATACAAGGGATCCGGGGTCCACCGCCATTGAAGAGAAGCATGGGAGTCAAAATCACAGATCAAGATTGTAAAAATACTGAGGCATACTCATTCTACGAACTTTAGAAAAATTCACAGGAGTATTTTATCCTCTAAAGTTAATTCCCATCTTTTGTAATTATGGCATCTATTAAAATCCACCAACACTTTGATATCTCCATCAAAAACTAAAATAGAAGAAGAAGAAAAAGAAGAAGATTCTTCGTCATCTTCTTCATTGATCGTAGCAATGGGAGCCCAGGTCTCCAAACAGGTTGAAAGAATAAAATCAGTGACAACAGAGAAGAAGGCTCTCTGTGAACTTCAACGAAGCCGCGGCTGTGATTTCCCAGGCTGTGATTACCATTGCCCAGATCGGAAGAATTGGATGGCCGGTCTTAACCCAGAAAAACTTACGATAGACCAGATCGTTTGGCCGGGGACCCACGACTCCGCCACAAACAAGATCGGGATCCCCTGCATCTCGCGGCCTTTCGCTCAATGCCAATCCTTGTCGATCTATCGTCAGCTCGTGAAGGGCACACGGGTCCTCGACGTTCGTGTTCAGGAGGATCGGCGTGTCTGCCATGGAATCCTCAAGACTTACAGCGTCGATGTCGTCATCAAGGATGTCAAGCGGTTCTTGTCGGAGACCCAATCAGAGATCATAATTCTCGAGATCAGAACGGAGTTCGGGCAGCAAGACCCTCCTGATTTCGACAAGTTCTTGGTAGATGAGCTTGGTGATTACTTGATCCACCAGGATGATCGTGTATTCCGAAAGACGGTTGCAGAATTGTTGCCGAAGAGAATTATCTGCGTTTGGAAACCGAGAAAGTCACCGGAGCCCAAGGCAGGGAGTCCCCTGTGGAGTGCTGGTTATCTGAAGGATAACTGGGTAGATACTGATCTGCCGTCGACAAAATTCGAGAGCAATTTGACCCACTTGAGCAAGCAGCCACCATCTTCGTCAAGAAAATTCTTCTACAGAGTAGAAAATACGGTCACGCCACAAGCTGATAATCCAGTTCTCTGTGTCAAGCCTGTGACGGGGCGCATTCATGGTTATGCAAGGCTTTTCATAACTCAGTGCTTTCCTCGGGACTGTGCCGATCGGTTGCAGATCTTTTCGACGGATTTTATCGATGATGATTTTGTTGATGTGTGTGCTGGTCTTACCCATGCTAGGGTTGAAGGCAAGGCCTGAGGATCTTCTTCTTCTATGTACAACTATCGCAGTGCCTTTCTGCACCTTCTGTGGAAATTGCGTGGAGTTAATGCTTGTTCATTTCTTTGGTATTTATGTGCAATCATTTGTTTGGATGATATATGTATGGTGCTGTCTTTGTATATTTATTACCAATATTGTCTCCACACGATTCTAAAATGTCCGATTTGTGTATATGCTTCCCCGATCAGTGAAGAGAAATTGTCAAAATTATAACATATAGAAGTGAGCACAACACCATACATAAGAAAGAACACACTTATAACTTAAGAATATAAGTAATTATACTGTTACATAAGTATTTTACATGTTATTATCCTAAAGTTTGGGATGATGTAGAGTCAAATTTTACAATATTATCTTTATATTTTACAGGTATTATTTCTGTAGTGTAAATTTTGACTTCTAAATTATAATAAAATATCCTTATTTTATGTTAAAGCTCATCCTTACCAATGACTAAAAGATATATTCAGACAAAAATGGGTGCAGCAGTTAGTGCTTGTGCTGTAGAAGTCAAGAACCAGGCCTTAATTATGAATAAAATTTAATATGTTCAGAAACTAAAATCCTTAAATATTCAACTAAGGCAAAAAACACAAGTTATGTACATCATCTTGGACCTCCATTACATAATGTAAGGTAAACATAATGACTAGGAAGAGATGTAATCCAAAGCATGACGAGAATTTGGTAAGATTCTTGCATTCCAATGAAGACACTTTACAGAGCACATTCTTCATGGATGGCTATCCGCATGCTCTCAGCTGTGCAGATGAGATGAGAAGATCAAATGAAAGATGAGAACAGATGAGATCATATGGGGAAATTATCGGAGAGTAAACTCACATGTTGCATGAGTACAAAAAATTACAAATAGATAATACCGAGACGCAGTTCAAGCACGATCGGATAGTGGAGGAGAATGATACCCGAGGGATGATTCTCTCTTGCTGTGTAGATCTTCTCAACGTAAGTCTTTCTGAATCTTCTGTAATCACCTAAACAGAAAGGGAATACATTATCAATCTCAACTGAGCATAAATACGACTTGCAAGGATTCAACTAATAAAAAAATAAACAAACAAAAGTTGCCGTCCGGAGTGGCAGATTCATCAAGACTCCTGACATCAATCTTCAGGATTGTAAGTTATGAAGTGGGTTTAGAGCTTCCACTTCAAAGCAGGTGGAGGACGAACTCAAATCAGCTGTAATCGATGGAGTGTACATAATTTTTCCATCAAAGACTACAAGGGTTTCAATCTTCAAATGAATGTGACTGCAATAGCCGGGAAGTGGCATTTATAACTGCCTTGAAGGATCATATTGGTCAGATTCAGAAATATTTTGACAAACGCTTAATTATAATCTTAGCCATTCAAATATAACTACCACCTAACAAAATAACAAACAAAGATTTTACAAATAATACTACTAAGCAACAAAGTTGCTAAGATGAATCATTATCATTTTCAGTAGAAGAACTTGCGGGTCCAATCCTAGGTAACATTCGATCACCATCTTGTTGCCCAATGGAGGAAGCACTGAAATACTGGCTTTATAGTGATTTCATCTACTTTTGAAACTATGATTCCTGAGGACAAAGAGTAACGCAGCTAAAGCAGCAGATGTTATGTGCAATTTGATAAATCCTGATACTGAGGTGAGGCTATCTCTACTTCGGCCAAATTGAGACTTGGTCAATCCAAGGCCTAGCCTATTATGTCGAAATGCAAGCATTTAAGATCTGTTTACTCTCCTGCCCAAGTATGGGCTTCTACGAGTTGGATTCGAATCGCTTAATAACTGTTGGGTACAACTTAAAATAAGACTAACCCAACTGATTAATATAGTGAATCCATGAATGAAATACTTAGAAAGAATAAAGAATCAACCAGTTCATTAGACCAGCATGAGTACAAAATCCTACCTTAACTAAAAGGAATCAAAATCAGAGAAATAACTAAGTAGTTGAGTTGCCAAATGGTTAGAAAAATATGGAAAAGGTTGGATTGTAGGTCCGGATGACTGAACATTCAAATTATAAGCCGAATAATCTATTTGAACAGCTAATTATATCGAACGATTAACAAAATTGAGAGGTTGACATAGCCAAGTGGTTATGTTAAGTAAGCAATTAATACATTTTATAATTGATCCAAATAAGGCATTGTTGGGAGATCACTCCCATGTGCAAGTCCTAATGACTGGAAGACTCAGACAGAGCTCATGGACTACGAAGCGAATAAGCAGAAGGAATTTCGGTCAACAAAGTTGACTGAAAATAATTGGACAGGCAACAATGTCTAGTCAATATGTTGACCAGCGGGTGGCATAAGTTACCCTGCATTGTTGAAAGATCCCTGAAGGACTGCAGATCGATCTCCTAAGGGATTAGCAGTCATGTGGAAAGGACGGTCAACGGGCATTGACCGGTCTTGTGAAGAACGCGGACGTTGGAATGTTGGCCATCTGTCCAGAAATCCAGAATGGTGCCAGCTCAAAAGATCTTCTGAGCATATGTGATCTCAGACGATTATACGGGAACCGGTTTTTTGTACAGAGCATATTCATATTATTGGTAAGGACAAATTTTATCGAAAAATAAAGAATATTTCTCAAATTTATTAAATACTGGCGTCTGTAATTTCAAGAGTGTGTGAGGTATTGTGTGGGGCGTGTGAAGGTGAAAAATTAGAGATAGTGAAAGATAGGGAAGAAAAGAGAGAAAATTGTGAGCAAAACGAAGTATACTTTTCGTATTACTTGTGCTTTGTTCTTCGATTTTCTTTCTCTTATGCCAGTGTAATTGTGGGATATTATTCCCAATGTCACACATAGTGAAATTAGTTCATAGACGAATATTTCGTGATTTTTCCTTTGCTTGATAAGGGCTTTTTACGTAAAAATTTGTGTGTTTATCTTTTTCTTCTTCATTCCTTTACTGTATCTATTTGTGCGTGGAGTTCGGCGTCCTACTGTCCACCCGATCACGTCTCTTTTAAGACAACAGGAATTTCTAATTGAAACCAATCACTCAACATTACCATCTAATTATCTATAATTAGTAAACTCCCCACTCATAGTACATTAGATGATTGAATTATTTAGTTCTTAACTTATACAACCATTCAAATTATGGTTAATTATTCATTTAAAAAAAAAAAAATTGTTATTAACTAGCAATATAATTATAGATTTGCCTATTTCTCCTTAAAATGAAGATAGAAGCTGGAAAGTAACTACAAAGTTTTAATTATTTTGCCACTTTATCATTTGTAAATTATGAAGCCAAGTCTTCTATTTTTCACTCTATTACATGCTCATAATTTTACTGCTTTTAAAATTTTTTAAAAAAACTATTAATTTAAGTATTGTAAGATATATAAAAGAATGAGTTTCGTATACTTTAATACCTTATTTAACGTTATAGTATGGTAAATTTGAATTTAAGGTTCAATATTTTGATTCAAATTTATTCGAATCATAATATAGGTTCCAGGTATGCATTATTAATATTATATATGGGAATCGTAGGTAAACCATTCGTTTCTATCTAATCACACCTATTAAAAAATATCATTAACTCATACTCTTCAGCAAATTCAAAAAAATGGTTAACACAAAAGTAGACAGACAATCGAGCCAACCTCCGAAAGATGTCCATTCTTGCTGCATCCTCCCAAAGGAAGGTGGTCATAGGGCTTCTCATTCACCGGCCATTCAAATATCGAAGCCTTAACTGCTCAAATATAGGACATATTGAAGATATTAAAGTTTTTCTGGAATAATTTTGAGAATCATATCCGTAAGGTTGAAGTTGTAACATCTTGGATATTCTAATTTTATTATTTTATGAAAATAAATTATGTAATTATTTGTCATAATTATTTAATTATTTTTACTAACAATTAAATAATAAAAAATATTTTATTATGCCTTAATTATGGTATTGGGCCTGAAATTTCATAGTTGGATATAGAATTTGAGCCTGAATTATTTAGTAGATCGTGTATAAGAAATTTTAGTCATGGGGCCAATTTTTTTGGTTAAAATTGTGAGACCTATTCGAGACAAATACTTTATAATTTAGAAGACTAACTATAAAATAATAATCTGATAAATTTAGAAAGTATATTGGTTGGTTGGAAAATAAGCAGGCCTTTGTGATATTTCGATAAACCAAACTAAAAGTTATATGGGCATTATAACCTATATTAATAAAAATAAATAATTAGCAACTTATCACCCTCACCTAAAATGAGGACTCTTGATTTGGAAGGAAGGATATTTGATCGGCTGATTCAAGACCCATTTTGAAAGGATGGGATAGTTGCTGAGAATATAGATCAAATATATTAAGCAATTTATTATTCTAGCATAAGAACTCTAGAGGCAACAAATTAGCATTACATTTAGAGGCTCTAATTATGGATGCAAGGAAACTTGCCTCAGCTAATGGGAATTGAAAGGGGCAAGAAAATTACTTGGTAAAAATAAAAGCTATTAACTTGGTGATTTTGGAAAAGTCATGGCTTGGCTGATTGAGCCATTGTAAGGGAAAATTGTAAGGCCCATTATTTTTATTTCGATTTATGTTTTGATTATTGTGTGTATTGAGTTAATCCTAAAAATTAATTATATAATAAAAGACTAAATCAACCTTGATGCCTAACTGATACCTGATATGTGTCTAAAGGGTGCTTATGTTAAGTTTGTGACAAAATGAATGGCGCCCAATATGTATCTATTACAGCGTTCATGTATAGATTTAGCAAAATATTAATGCTTGAGTTGTACCTATTGCGGTGTTCATACGCACCTATTTGTGGTGCAATGTCTAACACGTGTCTGGTTGGCACTCATGCATTGATTTAGGTACTTAAAGCCTTTCATGCCGATTTTTGGTCATTTGTGTGGGAAGAGAGAAAGAGAGAAGAAGGCGATGATGATGAAGAGGGGAAAGCAAATAAAACAATGAAATTTCAAACCTTTTTAAAGTTAAATATATTAGATTATAGTTTAAAGGTAAGTATTTTTAAACCCATTTTTTTGATTTATTTATATATCTTTCGATTTTGTTTAGATTCTTATCTTACCCTATATACATGTCACAATTTATCCTATTATTTTTAATATTCTTACATACATATATTTTTTATTAAATATTTTAAAATTTTATTAAGTGTTACTAAATAAATATTTAGTTTAAAGGTTTAAAGGTTTTATTTATTTTTTACTGAATAAATAAATATTTTAAAGTATTATATTTATATATTAAAATATTTGTAAAATAAAATTCATGAAATATTATGTATTTGACCTTACATGTTAATGGTTTAAGCAAGTATTTGGACAGATTCTATTTTGATATTTAATATTAGTTTATACTTTTTTCAAAGTATAAAAGTTTTGTATTTATATTTTTTTAATAGAGTGAAAAAAATTTATTTAATATTGATGGGTCCAATAACCATGGGTCTAATGGGCCAAACCCCACGGCAAACCCACAATCCAACATATTTTTTTCAAATTAGAAGTCTCACATTACTTTTTAAGAAACAATACATCTGCAACTCCCACTATAAAAGCAAGCACCATCAAGTATTGAGGGACAAATAGGAGAAGCTTGAAGAAGCTCCATAAGGCTCCATATGGCTCGGAGAATGGCATAACCGTTGCTATCCGATCTCCAATGAGAGCAAACTGACGGCCAGGAGACCCTCGACTTTCCTTTCATCCAGGAGGCCCCTTGGCTTTCCGTCCATTCAGGGCCCCTCGGCCACCTCTAGTTCTTGAGGCTTTTAGTCCTCTCGTTTAGAGGCCGTCAGACCTCTGCTGTCAGGAGGTCCTCAGTCATTCTCCCATCCAGAGGCCATCAACCTTCGGTCTGTTAGGAGGCCCTCATCCCTCCTCCAATCAGGAGGCTCTCGGCCCTCTGTCGCCAGGGGGCTCTCAGCCCTCCTTTGGTCCGGAGGCCCTGGCTCTCCGTCAGTCTCAGAGGCTCTCAACCCTTCGCCTGTCAGGAGGCTCTCGGCCATCTGCTGCCTGGGGGCTCTCATCCCTCCTTCCGTCCGGAGGCCCTCTGCTTTCTGTCAGTCCCAGAGGCACTCAGCCCTTCGCCTGCCAAAAGGCTCTCAGCTCTCCTTTAGTCCGGAGGCCCTCGGCCCTCCACCGCTAGGAGGCTCTCAGCCCTCCTCCTATCCGGAGTCCCTCAGTCCTCCATTCAGGAGGCGCGGAGCTCTCCTCCTTCTAGGAGGCACGAAGGCCATCGGCCCTCCACCACCAGGAGACCATCATCCCTCATCTCGTCCGGAGGCCATCAACCCTCCGCCGTCCGGAGGCCCTCAGCCTTCCGCCAGTGATGAGGCCTTTAGCCCTTCGTCTTGGAGTCACGATCCCTCCATCCCAAAGTCAGGAACTTACTGTCCAATAGTTAACCATCTACTCAGGTCATTAGAACGTTTACTCACTAGTACAACTTAGTCCTTCTCCTCTAAGTTACCCCTTTGTTGGGCGCATCTATAAGTCACCCCTCTACCGGGCGCACTCCAAGCCGCCCTCTGCGGGCGCACCCTATAAGCTGCCCCTCTGCCGGGGGCACTTCAAGCCGCCCTCTACAAGCGTACCTATACGTCGCCCTCTGCAAGCGCACCTATAAGCCGCCCTCCGCCGGCGCAGCTATAAGCCATCATTCTACCAGGCGCACCTATAAGCCGCCCCTCTACTGGGCGCACTCCAAGCCACCCTTCGTGGGTGCACCTATAAGCCGTCCCTTTGTCGGACACACCTCTAAGCCGCCCTCCACGGGTGCACCTATAAGCCGCCCTTCTACCAGGCACACCTCCAAGCCACCCTCCGCGAGCGTACAGGTAAGCCGCCCCTCTGTCGATCGCATTCATGGAATTCAAGCCTCTAAATACATTCCTCTCACACTCCCCTCATCGCTGCATCTTTGTATTCTCATCATGTTTACCGTTAAACGTGCATTCCTTGGTTTATTACGAAAAATATCTGACTTGAGCGTCGCAGTGTCAACAGGGGATAGCCCCCCGTTATCCTATGACCTCTTGTTTGTTATAGTGGTGTGTAGGGTTCAGACTCGGTGAATGAAACCGGATCCAAAGGATCTAGTCGATCCGAATCTGTTTGAAATCCGGATCCAGGTATGCATCAAATATATTTCTCAGTATATTATTTTTATTTGAAATCATTATAGAAAATTGATAGAACTATATATTCTAATATCTTAATATATTAGATACATTTGAGTACTGCAGTAATTATCCACATATGGTAAAAGAAAGTGTTATTTGACTCTATTTGTATGGAATAATTTGTAGACATTTTGACTATAAGCCTAAATAGTAATATTTTAACCTAATGTTATTAAAGGTATACAGCTTTGGTTTTTGATTCTTAGATTTGACGTGACTTAGGTTTTCATGATTTTAACTTGAATAATATTTTATGTTTCAAAACATGTGGCTTTTGTGATTTGGCTAGTTTTGATACAATATTTAAGATTTATTCAATTTAAAACATTTGAACATTTTAAAATAATATAATTTAAATTTTGGATAATTTTGTACAATTTGTATTATTTGATATTCATATAGGGATTATGAATTTTGTATACGAAATCATGATTTGAACATCATATTTAAAAAGTTAGACATACTAAATTTTCATGCGATGTTTACGATTTTCAGTTCTCCAATCTTATTTGTGTATATAATTTATATATTATATTTGTACTTGTTATATTTTAGGATCATAATTTATTATATTTTCTAACCCTTTTAAATTACAGAGTCTTAATTACATATAGGATTTAGACGAAAAAAATTTTAATACTTTGATTATTATTTATATTTGGGATTCATATTTGGGACTTATGTTGGGATTATTGTTTAATTTATTTATCACGATCTATATAATTTTAAAGTACTATTATCAAATGGATATTCATACATATATTATGCTGTGATGGTTTGAAAAATTATTGGATATTTTTTCCTTACGAATAGGTTGAATTGAGCAAGTTATGATATTAATTATTTGGAGATCTAATAAGATTAATTTGATTAGGTCCTATATTCGCTATCAAGATATTATCAGTGATATTATGGTGTTTGGATTTTAGTTTGTTAGGTAGGACTTGATACTAGGTTGTTTGGGTTTTATCAATATTGGAAAAAATTTTATTGAGTTTATTTATTATTTATTTTACTATCTAGTTATACAGGTATCATAACAGTAATGATATTAGAGAGATCCTTAGAAAAATGTCTTATATGATTTGAGAAACTAAATATTTAAAATATATTTGCATAATATGTATTGAAAAATGTTAGGAGGAAGAGGAGCTGGTTCTACTCTAGAGACTGACTATCTGGTGATGATGGCCTGGGTAATGGATATTATGGATTGGATGGTCCGATACAAAGTTGCAAGGTTAGCAAAAAGGCGAGGAGTCAAAAACTGTTGGCAATGCATAACGCCTTTCGATTGTTTTTTGAACAAGAGAGTTTCCGAGTTTTAGGAAATTTCAGACCCAATAAAGACAAAAATTTGGATTCATTTAGTGGATGAGATGTTTGAAGTTATAAATTGTCTAGATGATGGGAAAGTAGAATTTGTTACGTACAAGCTAGATAGAGAAGCAGATCGATGATGGGTGAAGTAGAGAAGAATCTTAGGCATGGAGAATGAAGCAATTTCTTGGAATATATTTTTGGAGATTTTCATGGAGAATTACTTCTTGACGAGCATTGCAAATTGAAGGAGGATGAGTTCAATTGTTTGAGTTCAAGAAAATCAGATCATGGCATTGTATGATACCAAATTTACAAATTTGTCATATTTTGTTCTTCTACACATTGTAGTGGATGAGGCTAGGAGGGACATAAAGTTTTTACAATAACTTAAATAATCAATTCGGAAGTAGTTGGCGACGTTACGTTGAGGACATATAGTGTAATGCTTGACTGAGCCTTACTTATTGAGTAATAGTAGAAGAGAGTTAAGTTATTTGAGTAGAGGTCAGTGAGCTAAGGAGGTCAAAATTCAAGATCGGGAGGATCCCATTTAAAGTTCAAGGCACAAGAAAAGGGAAAGGTTAGATCTTCGTCGACAAAGTTACAATATTCTAGACTGGCATGTGATCATCGCGGCAAGCACCACCCAAGGTGACAATGTTATCGATAAATTAAAACTTGTTTCAATTGTGGCTAAACTGGCCATATGATGAAGGACCGCTTGTTTTTGCCAAAGCATACAGAGAGGAAGCTAACTATTTCGAGGGAAAACTTATGCGGCGACGATGAAGGATGCTTGTGGTAATATGTCGATGGTTGAAAGTAATATATTAATTTTTTATTCTATGGCTTATGTATTAATTAATCTTGAGTCTAATCATTCATTCACGATCCTTATGTCTGTTTGTAATTTGCATTTGTTCCGTTAAATCTTGGACTATGCTTTGGTTATATCCACTCCAGTGGATAAGTCATTAGTGGTAGATATCATTTACCATCAATATTCTATTTGGATCAGTTGGTTTGAATTGTTTACAAATTAGATATGCTAAATGGATCAAACTACTTGTAGCATGGTCCAGCCCATCCCACTATAGGTTGTGCCTACCACAACCCAACACTTTAAGCCGTGTCAAGCCGCACAAAAAGTAGCAAGCTGGCCATGGTGACCTATGGGCAAATTTGTTTTTACACAAATAGTCATGTTTGGGGAGGGTGAGGTGGGAATGAGAGAGGCCCCCTAATTTATTTAAAAAAATTAAATATTTAAATATTAAAAAAATCGATAGATATTCCTCCCCTCTACATAACACACACAAGAACACAACACTCTTTTTCTTTACTATCTCTTTACTTTCTATTTTTTATGGTATAAAGTAATATTAGTATTATACTTAACTGAACCCATATTGGCTTTTTGTGAAGATTTTAATCATTGCCCTAATTAATTAATTAGTTATGACATGAGGCATAGAATGATTAAAATTTTAAGCTTTTCTAAAAATTAAAAAAAATTTATATAGTAATATTTACAAAAAATAAACACCATTTATAATATCTCTTAACATTTAAAATGTAAACAAAAATTTTATATTTTTAATAACTTATTTTCTACCAAATATACAAATCCAATCGAAGTATTTGGGTTGAGAAGAATCTAAAACAGAAAAGGCCTCATGCATATTAATTTAATTGAAGGGGTAGTTATAAAAAAATGCTTTATTTACAATTTATTTATAATTTTTTTATATAATTTTGTTTAAAAAAATTGGTGAGTAATTGAAAATTTTGGGAGGTATTATTTTAAATAAGTAAATTTCAAGTCAGATGTGTTTGTTTAAATAATGTAAAAGAGCTCACTTGAATGTTTTATTTTTGTCCTAAATGATTATGATTCAATGTTATAATAATAATATTTTCAATAACCGAATAATGAATTTTAGAGAGAAAAATTACAAAAATAAACAAAATTATTGGTAAAATAATATATGATATAAACCATAACAAAGTTTGATGTGTCCTGGATTTGAGTTATTATTAGAGTTAGAAATCCACTTGATTTTCCTTATCAAGTCAAATTGAAATGAGTTTAGGATAATAACTCTAAATTTTGATCATGCACACTACAATTGAAAATAATAGGCCAAAAAATAATAAAAATTACTCCAATTGTATATTTTCTGACATTTAAGTTATAAATCTTTTTCAAAAAATAGAAAAATACTAAGATGATGTTAGGAATGTATAGATATGTATAGTCGTGAATTAAGTGTTTGGATGCATCAGCTGAAAGGCGGCTTAGAGGTGTGCCCGCTGAATGGCGGTTTAGAGGTGAGCCTTATAGAGGTGCGCCCGGTAAAGAGGTGTCTTAGAGGTGCACTCGGTTGATAGACAACTTGGAGATGCGCTAATTGAGGAACGGCTTGAAAGTGCGCCCTACGAGAGGCGGTTTGGAGGTGCACTGGCAAAGGAGTGTTGTAGAGGTGTATCCGATTGAGGGCGGCTTAGAGGTACGCCCGCTGAGGGGCAATTTGGAAGTATGCCCAATTGAGGGGTGATTTGAAGGTGCGTCTATTGAGAAAAAGTTTGGAAATGGCTCGCAGAGGGACAGCTTCGAGGAGCTCCGCAGAGGGACGGTGGGTTGGCTATAAGATGGAGGACTTGTTGCTTTGGGACAAAGTGGTCCTCGCTCTAGGTCGGAGGGGTCTCGACTCCGAGACAGACTCTGACCCAGAGGGCTCCTGACTCAGAGATAGAGTACTCATAACTCTGGGATGGAGGACTCACGGCTCTGGGACGGAAGACTTGTGGTTTCGAGGTGGCTCCAAGACGAGGGGCTCGTGGCTCCAAAATGGAGAGCTCCTGGTTTCCAAATGGAGGACTTGTGGTTTTGAGACGGAGTGTTCCTTACTCCGAGACAAAAATCTCCAGGCTCCAAAACGGAATACTCTTGGCTCCGGAGCAGAGGGCTTCTAACTCCCAGACGGATGGCGACTCCTAAATGGAGGATAGGCCTTCTAGAATGAGGGTAGTTCCAAGATGGAGGGTAGGCCCCCTTCCTAGGAATGTCAAGATATTTGGAACTTATTCTCCTAAGTTTGACGGTACTTGACTTTATAGTGTGATTCACTGATACTGTCCTCTTACTTGGATAATGTAAAATATTACTATTTAAAAAAATTTATTTAGTTAGAGTTGAATTGTGGGTCTGTTGTGGAGCCCGGCCTTTTAGGCCCATGGCTACTAGACCTATCAAAGTTATAGAAAGCATTTTGATTGGCTTGTAGGCATAAAAACATAAAAAATAAAATTTTATTTTTGGCCCCACTAGATTTATTAAACAAAATTTTATAATGTTTGGATGTGTTGTAAGAGGAATAATGCGAAATTATGATCCGATAAAATATGACTATTTATATTTATAATTTGTTTAATTTTAATAAATATCTATCAACCTAATATAACTTAATTTTACAATAAGATGTTAAGGATTGCAAGTTCCTTCTCCTTGGACAACTATGTTTATTTTCAACAGGCGGCACCGCCATGACAACCTCCCTAATATACACAAACAACCCTCGGAAGAACCAATAAATAGCTTTTAAATACACCCCAACAAATTTTGAGTATCTAATCTAACTAATTTGTCTATTTTAAATTTTTATATAGTATCATCAATTAATACGTTAAATGGGTTAGGTTGTTTGTAGCATGGCATGACTCGACTAGTCATGGGCTATGCTTCTCTTGATGAAATAGTGTTAGCTTTGTGTAGCATTGACTAACCTTTCAAATTGTACTAGATTGTGCGGTAGTTGACTTACAGGTTGTGCCTCAGCACAACCAGTTTAGGTAGGGTTTGGGAGAGGCAGAGGAAGGGAAGCAAGAGAGAGGTAGAGAAATTGAAAATAGTTTTATTTCAATATATATTTTTTATTTTATTAAATATATAAATCGTTATATTATGCTGACTTGTGACATGTCATGACCTATAATAAGTACACCCAACTTAATATATCGTAAGTCACATGTTATTTTATGTTGAAAATTTAAAATCCCAAGTTGTGTATGTATGGCTTATTTATACTCAAATGGCTTAAATAATTAGGCCATGCCAATCTGACAATAAACACCTCTAATAATCAATATATTAACGTATTATGAACATACGTGATACAAAGTTATACTTAATTAATTTTATAATCGGGCATGGCTTCAAATTGAATCGTCTGACTTGATTTTATTTTTTTTTAATAAAAGCCATTTTAATATTTTTAATAAGCACTAAATTTGTAATAAAATATCCCACTACACTATAATTTTGAAAAAGCAATAAATGTTTTATGTAAAGAGCATTCTTTGAAGTAGGTTTTAAGTGATTTATTTGCCATTATTTTATACTTTTTCATAATGCCATATTTTTACATATTTTATATAAATATTAATTTTTAAATCTAAAATCTAGAATATTAATATGCAATATAAATATAAATTGGCATGGTTACAATTATAATTGAGCATGGTTTTTCCATTTAAATAGACAAGTCTAGCCCCGTCGGCGCCATTGATGATTAAGTAATTCGCCGCACATCTTTTTGACGTATTGAAATGGTAAATGAAATGGAATTTTACCCGAAAATTCAATGATATATTTTCCCAACCAAACGAGGCGCAAAGCTCAAAAAGCGAGACTAGGTAGGGGTAGCTACTTGCAGACCACATTTTATAATATAAATATTTTAATAAATTATTATTATTTTAAAAATATATATAAAATATAATTAATTATTATTAAATTAAAAAATAATAAAATAAGAATTTAATGATTCGAGGCCTTGGAGTAGCCCCTAGCCCCAGCCAAGAGGGAAGTGGCAGAATTATTTAGGTTGGTAAAGTCGATAAGATTCAAAACGGCACCGTATTAAGGTTAAGCTTGCAATTCCCGCAAAGGTAGGTCATGACTTTACGGACACCCGCCACCATTTCCCGTACAAGTTCACACAGGCTAACACCCTCTCTTCATAAGCTACCCCACTTGAATCATGCATCAGGAAAACAAGTAGAAAAAAATTCAATTTTTATTTAATTATTTTTAAGATATATTAAGATAAAATTCATATATGTTTATTAATATTGATTATTTAATTAAATAAATGGTCTAAAAATAGCTAAAAATCATTAGAAATTGTCATATGAGATAACAGCAGGTTGATTCAGAACTTCCCAATAACCTGACCGACACAGCCTATAAAATGTCAGAGGAAAAATGGAAAACGAAACACAATACAGCAATTTTGATATAAGGTAAGGTAAGATACACTTGGTATTTTGGGAAATGTAATGTGGAGTGCGTGGGTTGTGAAATGGGTCAGCTTTCACTTCTTATCAAGAAGTGGAAAAACCTCGATTTTCTGAATGCCTGCAACCTGTTCGACGAAATGCGCAGCATAAGCTAGTCTGCCATTGACAGCCGAAGAGGAGGAAAGACGAGAGTCACGGGCAAGGCCTTACAAGTGAAGGAAGGAGAGGAGAGAAAGAGTTGCAGAAAAAATTAGTATGGATTGCAGATTTGAGGGAGTAAGTGATTTGGTTGCATCTCCCATAGCCAAGTCCGCCAACCATGACCCGTCTGACAACATAGCTGCTGATTTTGAACCCGATTGGGAGTTGGAACCGGATTCTGATGATGATGTCCCATCCACTGAAGCTGACCCACTATCTGACCCTGACCCGGTTGATACATCTGGTGTCATTGTTGTTGAGGCTGTAACTGGGGTCGTTGATTTCTGACTGCACATCACGGATCACACATCGTCGATCATAAAAAAACAGATTTGTGACAGAAACATTCAAAGATCTAATGTACCGCCCAAAAAATATCATTTGGCAACCCTGTTATTAAAAAAGAGAGAGAGAGAGAGAGAGAGAGATATAATCTCATTAAAAAAAATTACCTTGGAATTGAAGGGCAAAAGGTGATCGTATAATCAGCACCAGTACATGTAAACGTACTGGTGGCGTCGTCGTATGCGTAGCTATACGATCTGGGACAAGCCGATTTGAAAATCTCCGAGTACACAGTCGGCTTACAGGTGGCGGGTGAACCATACGCGCCGCTGCAACAGTACTCCGGGCTCCCAAACGCCTCGCACGCGCTTTTACAAGCCTCCCCATCACCAACCTTCAGCTCAGCCGGGCAGACCCGGTTCAGATCCACAGCGCACCCGGTCGACGCGCACTTACCCGATCCAGAACTCACTTCCACTAGCATAGGCAAGTTATAACCGTCCACTAAACTCACGTCGTAGAAATCCTGTCCGCCGGAACCCAGTGTAAACTCGGCGAGCGTAGCCGGCGGCGCGGCCCCGGCTCCATTGCATTCCACTTGGCCGGAGCCGCAATCGGCGGTTAGACAGTACCCTTGATCCGAAGTATCGAACGAGCATCCCGTTCGGCCCCAGAACCGGCCGGACCACCCGGTTGGGGCTTGGAAAGTGCGGGAACTGTCTTTCGGGAGCTCGAAACCAGTGCTGTCCAGGCTCGGGCTGCCGGCATTGGCGAGTACACCTGGCCATACTGTGTACTCGCACTTATTCACAAATGTAAAAGTTGCTCCTGAAACACCTGATAATACAAAATCGCAAATGTTAACAGAGAAGCAGGGGGAAATAGAAAAATGTACAGATTAATCTCATAAGAAATTTCAGTCGAAGAACGCATGGGAAAATGCCATCCCGAATTCAAAGAAGTAAGAAAAGAGTGTGTTTTTCACCTCTAGAAATCAGAGCTAGAAAAGCAATGCTAAGAATGAGGTTCCAACAACGGCAATTTGATAGATCCATGTGATAATTTCTCTCTCCGCCTTCCTCTGTTTTCTTGTGCTTTATTTCTGTTTTCTCAGATAAAGAGATTTTAGGAGACAGAAAATGCGGTTAGCTGAGGGTCGACAATGGATACCCGGAGAAGGGTTTAAGATGACATACAAAGGAAGGAGAATAGTGGTGGCGGCGGCAGGGACGGCTGCCACGACGGTGGTTTTAGTGCGTTCAGGGGTATGAACAAGAAAAGGCAAAAGCAGGGGTTTCGGCTGTTTCTGCCCAGAGAGCTCGTAGTGAGAGTGAGAAATGGCAAATGGGGCTGAGGTTGGGCTTCGCCGCCCATAAAACAACAAAAAATTTTCCCGAGGACTACAGAAAAGAGACGAAGGGGAGTAACAAAGCACGATGTCAGTGCGCCAGCAGATGATTACTCTAATATAATGGGAATCTCTGTTTGCGATCCGCTTTAATTCTTTTTTTTTTTTTTTTAATTTTCTGGAATATTTTATACCCGTTGTACATATTTAATTGTTAAAAGATCAAAAGAATTAATTTTAATTGCTATAAATTTTATTGATTTATTTTTTACTAATAATTATTTTTGATTTTTTTATTTCTTAAATCTCTTTTATAAAGTAGAACCAACAAAATGATTGAAGAAAGAATAATTAAGTTAATTTAATTTGATTTTAAAAATCAAATAAAAATATTTAAAATTAATGTATAATTTAGATACAAATTATTAAATAAATTAGATAGTCGGATAAAATCTTTAATTGATTTAAAAGAGAGTAAATGTGATCTTTATAATTATAAATTTTAATTTTATGTATTATGATAAATTAACAAGTGTTACGAGTTATATAAAATTTATTTTTTATTATATCTTTTGACATTCAAATAAGTAATCTTTTTTTAAAAAATTAAAAGATACAAAAAAAAAGAGAAAATGAGAAAAGTGTATAATTGAAATTAAGAGGATTGTGCTCTATTGATTCGATTATACTTACAACAAGTAATTATTTGCCAAAATATGTAATGCCCTCGGTCCAGGCTAGGGGTCTGTATTTAAGTTGGGACATCAATCAATACCTTCTAAAATTGGTGTCTGTTATCGAAGACATTATATTGTAATTATTATTAATCATCAAAATAATTGTGTAATTATAACTTTTATTATTTTTACTATTTAACAACAAATATTTGATATTTATTAGACCGTTTGTTTTAATGTGACTAATCATATCTTGATTTTATATAACCTTTCACCATAATCAAATACCTTATATGTTATTTTATCTGGTTATTGATTGCCTCGACCATCCATACTTTCGATCATCTAACCAACTGGCCAATCGATTGAAATTTCAACGAGGATGTTCCTGAACCGATTTAGCGCCTTGGCAATTCTCTTTGATTCATGTTGGGTCGGTGTATTTTCATTTCGACCCTACCCAATAAAAATTAATCAGAAAATTTTGATAGAAAAAAAATATTTTTTTAAAAAAATATAAGAATTCATAGAGTTATTTTTTTTAAAAAAAAATAAACTTATATCCATCTAATTTATTAAAGTTGAAACAATATTAATATTTCATAGTACAAAAAGACCCTATAAAAATTTACTATTTCCTGGGATTGAGCCTTTTTTGGGGTATAAATTTTATTTGAAATCTAATTTGTTCAAAATTACGGTTCAGATCTATTTAATTTGTTTTTTCACAAACACTATTTTATATTTATTGAATTAAGAAATTATAAATTTAATTTTGAAAATTTAAAAAATAATAAAGGTTATAAATATTTTGTCGAAATATTTCATATTTGCTGATTTTAATTTGCTCGTGAGTGGATAATTAGCTTTTACGGGCCACTTATTCTTTAACCATATTTCACGATACCTGTCTGGTTGAAAAGGAGCTTTGCCTTTTATAAAATTATCATTATTTTGCCGAGTCCATAAATTTTCCACTTAGTCTATACTCAGCGGCGCAAAAATACTGATATGCTGACGCTCACATAATTTTTAGTCATATATTAAAGTAAAATATTTAGGTATTATTTCAATGGGTATAACTTTTATTTATTTATTTTTTTGTTTTTTAGGTACGGTTTAAATAGAGTTAATTTGATTAGTTAATTATAATGAGCTCATGAATAATAATACGAGAAAGAAAAAACTATCAACCAGCTCGTTAGGCCTGATTGTTGAAAACAAAATCTAACATTAATCAAAAGAGTCAAAATCTAAAAGATAATTGAATGATCAAGTGGCTGAAAAGATTAAAAAACTCAGATTGTAGATTCGAGTGGCTAGATATCTAAATGATAAATCGAACGGTTAATTAAGTTGAGCGGTTAACTTAACGAAGTAATTAAACTAAATGGACAATTAATATACTCTACAGTTAATATAAGTAAAAATATCCTAACTAAAGCCAATTGCTTGGCACAAATAGCAGTTGAATTACATCTATAAAACCTCTGCGTAAAGCATATATACATATAATTGAAATATTTAATTTTTAATTGGTATAACAACTCAAATCATAGTTTGATATTCATCTTTAAAAATCATCATTAACTAACAACTTGGCAATAAATATGCTCTTTTTTTCTAAATAATGAAAGAGAAGTTGGACAGTAAGAAGGGAGCAAATATATCTAAAACTTATTTTTTTTGCTTATTATATAGTCAAGTCCTCTCTCTCTCTCTCTCTCTCTTTCTTACTTCATTACTTTTTCCTTTTTCTATAATTAAAGGAAAGCTATAGACTTGAATATCGAATGATATATTAATGAGTGAGTCTTATATTTTTTGAACTCTTATTATATTCGGATATAGAGTTTAATAATTCAATTAGAATTCTTTCGAATTACAATTTAGATTTCAGATACACATTATTGATGCTATTTATAGGAAGTTGTAATATAGCCACTCATTTATATCTATTTCAGATTACACCCACTCAAAAATTCTATTAATGTGCACTTTTTGACAAATCCGAAAAAAATGGCAAATACAATGGCACATTGACAATTGATCCAACTACCCAAAAATATCCCTTTGACATATCCTCTTAGAAGAAGGTAGTCATGAAAGTATTCACTCATTGGCCATTCCAGACGTTGGAGCCTTGACCACTTTGATGTAAGATATGCCAAAAATACTAAAATTCTTTTGAGACAACTTTGAGGACCAGACTCGAAGGATTGTGGTCCTCTAACCAAAAGTCTCGACCCCAAAAAGGAGGTCAAAAGGGAAAAAAATTGCCTCGATATAGAGTCACTCTCGGCCAAGACGCACAACCGTGTTTTTTTTTCTGACTTTAAGGATGTCCAAATTTCAAGATTAGGGAAAATAATCCTAAGTAATGAAATTACCAATATACTCGAGATTTTGTACGCCCTTCTATCTAAAAGGAAGGGACTTGAACTAGCATACTCTGAAATCTCTCGACTAGGGAAATACTAGGTGTATTTATCAATCATTTAGAGTTAAAAATATTTCTCAATGCTAAAAGAATTGTTTCTATGTCTAAAGTGAAGGAACAAATTAAGAGAATAGAGTAATAGGTTATCCAAGGAAGTATTGTTGGATAAATAACCCAATTAGGTCAAACACTGTTCATCAACTCTATTATAAATTAAAAATGCTAATAATAGAGCTCTATGGTAGAAGTATTGATCCCATGTATTATTTAGACCATTTTCATACATTTCTTAGCTTCTAGAATCTAGAGGACACCGCACTGTACCTATGTTTACCTTTGACTTTAAAGGAAGATATAAGAATTTGATTTTATAAGTTAGAATTAAATTTTACTAAAGTTTTTTAGGAACTAGTTGACCAATTTTATTCCATTGCACCTCTAATCAGAGAGAAGAGAATAACATTGACAACTTGTTAGGATAAGATAGATTTCAAATGAGAGCCTAAAACATTTTACTAACCATATTTAATGCCAAGGCTACAAGTATATTGAAGCTTACTGATAATGTGAAATTGAATATCTTTATGGTGATAATTTAATTGGGCGATTTTTTTAAGTTTTTTACTCGATAGGATCCTAAAATATTCTTAGAGGCAAAGGAGGTCACCTGAGCTTACATTACCACGGAAGAGGTGAGTGAAGTCAAACAGTTAGAGCACTCAAATTATGAGTATCATTCAAGACATAATAGTGGAGGAGAAAAAGGAAAGCCTTTTTCCTCTTAAAAATAATATCAATGAAAAGACTAGCATAGAAATTTATAGGAATGTCTTGCCCCTCACATTGAAGTGTCTGTATGATGTAAATTACTTTATGTGTTATTAATAAAATATTTTTTGA
Organism: Nepenthes gracilis; assembly: GCA_033239525.1. Lineage (NCBI taxonomy): Eukaryota > Viridiplantae > Streptophyta > Magnoliopsida > Caryophyllales > Nepenthaceae > Nepenthes > Nepenthes gracilis. The sequence continues at coordinate 12,389,964 of BSYO01000016.1, read as the reverse complement.
TTTAATAATTTTTGTAAATTGACATGCATATTTGTTATTATTAACTAAACATGACTATAACTAATATTGAGTTAGGTAGTTAGTTTTGATACCTTATCTATTAAATGCACCAAATGAAATGAGTGGTCATTGTGTAAGTTTAATGAAACCATATATTTTTAAGTGTGGTTACACACTTAAAATATAATAAGACTCAAGGGTTTTAGAACTAATCATTCGGTACTCTTTTGAGAGCTCAAGTATCAGTGGGTTAACATTTATTAATATTTGATTATTAATTGTCACCCGACCTATTAAATCATAGAAAATACTATATGCATTTAAATGATGATTTACTCCTAGTGGGATGCACACAATCAGTCATATAGTAAAAGACAAGGGTTCCCTTTCTCCAACAATGTAATTTAAAGACTTAGTTGAAAATTAGTTCTACCATCACATTATCAAAGATTTGGAGATTATATGCTCAGGTGCTATGCCCCTCAATATGTATTCATAAAAAGCAACTCTGGACATATGAAAGCAAAAAATTTAGGAGATATTTCTTAAAGAGTAAATTATATCATCCTATTATAAAGCTATAGTACAAAATAACAAATCATGGGACAAAAATCAAGTGGCAATCCTATAACTAATGCATGGAATTAGAGCTAGAACTTTGAGGATTTGATCAATCCTAAAAATTTTCAACTTTTGAAGCTACTGCTACTATAAAATTTTTCCCGTCTAAGCAACTAGCAAGACAATCAAGAGCCACCAAAGAAGTTATTCTTAACTTGACTAATTCTTTCTTTAGGTATATCAATCTATCCTAAAGGATCAATGCTCTAATTTTGATCACCAAAGCTTTGCACTCCAAATGCCTAATAACATCTAGATCAATACAAGATCTGGATAGATAAGCAATTTCTCAATATTGAAAGAATAGCCCATATCTTACTTGATTCACTAAACCTATGGACTACAAAAAGAGTGCATTAGCAATACAAAAATAAGTAAATGAGTTGAAATTAAGGATAAAAACATGCCTTCCAAGTGGGAACGTCCTTTTTAGCAATAAAATCTGACGAAAATACAACAACATCAGGGTTTGGAGAGGATGAAGGCTTCCAACAAAGGAGTGGCAAGACCGATTGAAACATAGAAATTTTAAAACATGGAGCCCCTTGGGAAGTTTTAGATTCTTTGCTATTTGGAGAGGGAGATACCAAATGAATCTTGGTCTCCCTCACAACGAGAATATTATCCATATCTCCTTCTAGTTTTAAGAAAGAAGCTTAAGTGAGTGCATCCTTCAGTACCAATCCAACTAATGAAGGAGAGCCACAAATAATAAGAAACTTATTAAAACCAATAATAGAAGTATTAACTATCGGCACACTTTCACATGTCGAGTGATATAGAGAGTCCAGTTCCTTATTAGTAAAATAATCGGGATTCTCTTTTCACCATGCAAAATAAGCATCTCCTCTTAGGGCCTCACAAGAGAAGGGACGAGGGTTGGAGTTAAAAAAATGTACAGCTTCCTCAACTCTGATCTTGGCCCTCACTTCAGCCATATAATGCTCAAAAAATAGTACCGACAACCTTTAAGATATCATCATTAGCCAAAGCAGTTGGAGAAGCTTCTAAATGGTTGCTAGACTTATCAAAATCAAAAGGAGTCTAAGGAGGTGAACCAGCAAAATACCCTTTCTTCGCTTCAATGGATGCAAAAAGCAACTCTGCAACATTATTACTCTCAATAGCAGCATGCCAATCTACTGTGTCAAATGCAGTGAAGTCAAAAACTACTAGTGTCGTACAATCAACGGCAGTTTTTCTTCACTGGATCCGCTTAAAGCCTAGTAATGGAAAGTTCATTCTCATGTAATGAACCAAAAAACCTAGGTTCACATTACTCTAGCTATTAGAACACACCTAGTCATTGAAAATTTTAATAAAAAAAGAATTTATCCTTTTGTTCTTCCCTGAGTGTAGATTTCTTTCATTTATTTTGAACTCGTTTTGAGAAATCAAAGAAATCTAATTAATCTTCAAATTGATATGGAAAATAATTTTACCATATGAGTGTCCAATTTAAGCTTTTGATGTTGGAAGAAGATACACAAGGCCTCTAAATATCTTATCACATTGCGATAGAGTCATGCTATAGAAATTTCAAGTACCACTATTATTTTTATGTACGCTAAGCAAAAGGGATGCAATAGCCGTTCTTCAAATGAGTTTCATAGACAACAGTGAAGCTGTCTCTCGAAAAACAAGCCCTCTTATCTAAAGAAGGGACGATAAAAAGAATTATAGTGTGAATATTAAACCAATTATAAATATTATATAAATCGGACAGTGATAAATATAAAACTATATTGATAGCATTTTTAATGATGCTTTGTGGAGCCATGGATGTTAGAAAACAAGGAGATCAAATAACTATGATTATCTAGAATTTGAAGATATTCGCTTCAAGAAAGTGTAGAAATAATAAGAAGATATGACTTGAGTTTAAATAGAAGAAATTGAAACATTATAATTTAAAAATATAATTGAATTTTGAAATAGTGCATTTTAAACAAAAGTATTGATCTAAATGACATGTTGATTTTTTTAAATCTCTCGAATGAAACCAGTGCATTATGTGTCTCAAGAACCATATGATACTGAATTAAATGCACCATCAACGAGTCATATCAGTCACAAGAGTTAACATGATGATGACATCATCCAATCCGACATTTGATCGGTTGTTAAAATGCAATAGTATAAAAATCCAATTATCCTTAATTGACAAATCGACAAGGCTCTTAAATTTTAGTTTATTGAATTATGAGTCTTGACTTATTAAAAGGTCGAGTTGTTAGATTTTTAATAGATTATTACTCGATAAACTCTCAAATCTCAAGACTAAGAATTAAAAATTTTTTCATGCAAATTTATTATTTAATCTACACTTTTAACGACATACAATCTTATGCAAATGAATGTAAATCTAAATAAGAAATGAACAGAGTAAAAATACAGTCTAAATATGAAATTAAAAGTACTTATTTTTATTCATTCTTGGAAATATTTATGTACAAGATCTATCTTTATATAAAAACATTAATTTGATTAGCTTGAAGGAAAAGAAAAAGATAATGGGGGATGAATATCAGCAATGGCAAAAAAATATTCAACTAGTCTATTTCTATCAGCAACTCGTGCAAATGGAAAGAGAAAGAGTAACATACAACTAGACGACTCCAATAGACCAATAGTAGGTAATTAGAGCCTCAATAGTAGGTAATTAGAGCCTCCACGGCGGATTCATTTTAATGCATGCTAGAGTAAAACTCCTTAAACACTTGTTTTTTTCCATATTATAGAGCCAAATTCTTTATTTCTCTCTCACTTCTTCATTACATTACCCACCTTTTGTATTAAACGATAGAGAATATATCAGAGAATGAGTTCCATATTCCTTGAATTATTATTTAATATTGTGATATATATGATTCAAATAGAGGCTTTGATAATTCAATTTAAATTTATTTGAATCACAATTCAAATTCCATGTACACATTATTGTCTTTATTTATATATACCAAATAAAATAATAAACTGATTATATTTATTTGTTCTTTCTAACCTATTAAGGAACTACATATTCAAAATTATATTGTTACATAATTTTATTTTCGAATATTATTACATAATTTTTACCATGTTTTTATCATTAAACTAAATGACCATTATAGTCAACGGATAATCAGATCTTGATAACAAGTAATACAATTATAGTTCAATGGTTTCCAAATATACAAGGCTATAATTAAATTTGAGAATGCTATTAGGAAGAGATTTGAGGAATTGTTCACCTGGATCACTAGGGCTTTTTTGGCTACGTGTTTCCCAAATATGTCAAAATTTGATGCATACTTGGATTTCGGATTTGGCCTAAGTATCTCTGACCCAAATAGTTATGCCCTTTTAACTGAAAGTCTACACATTAGAAATCAGAATAATAATTTTAGAAGAATTAGGAGTTAATCCCTGAATAATTCTCAAATGCTCAAATTAGCTTTGGTCACCAAATAAGCATGTAGGAGAAAGAGAAAGAGAGAGTGGGAGGGGGGAGAGATGGGGGGGATTAGAAGATTAGAATCCAAGTTATTTTGTTCTTTGATGAAAAAATTTCCCATTCATCCTATTTCTCTTAAATTAGGCTACATTCAAATCCCTTTTTCTTTTTTGGGTGAAGGGACAGCCATTTATTATGATTGTTGGATGTGGTTCTCCTTTTGAGCTGTTTTTCTCCCACTCTCTAAGTAATAGGTTGGTTGTCGACCATTTAAGTCAATAACCATATTTTATGTTTCTAGTCATGGGGACATGGAACCATGGCTAACGTTATTGATTACAAGTGGTTAAGTTAAAGTTGCATGGAGACAAACCATAGGCTAGACAACATGTGAAGGCTACTCAATTGATCGGACTCACATTTCTAGTTTGATGTTGTCTTGCATATATCATAATAGTTTATAATAATGATATGAGCAGATAAAAATAATAATATTATAAATAAAATTTATCTATAAATTTATGATCCAAGACTCAAAATTAAGTTGAGTACTACATACTAACATTATAAGCAAATAATTAGACGAGTTGAATACTACACACTATTTTTGTCTTGCCCAAATAATAATATTGTACCTACTTAATTTATAATATTGCTATAAGAAAAAATATCTTATTGAAAACCAAAATACAAATAATAGAGATTTATACATAACTTCACAATAGCACACTAGCTTAAATTTTAAATTGCAAAACCTCAAAATCAATCATCGTTGATACATTAAATTTGGATCAATCCAAAATACTATAACTAAAGAATTCTAACCATAATCTTTCAATAGTCTGTTGTCAAATCCTACGAAGATCTAATACTTGTTAATTTGAAAATGTTTTAAAATATTATAAATATGAGTTTAACATTCAAAAAAATATAAATTTATACAACATATAAATATATATAAGTAAAACATATATAAAAGATAATAAATCGTGATCACATACAAAAATTCAACGTTTAACTTTCAATAAATATATTCAAAAGATAATTTTATCTAAAATGTTAACATATACAAATATATAAAATATGCAAAGGGCACAAATATATAAGATGACTAAAAGACATGACCAATTGTGTCAAAATATGTAAAAACTTAATTACTAAGGATCAATGTAGTAGTGTTAAATGGGCCACTTGATATAAACGTATCGTGTTTGACACGACATCTCTATAATTGACTTATAAAAAGTTTTAGAAGATCCCTATCTAAATAAAATGGGTTTTAAGAAGTAAACTCTAAAAGATATCCCTACAAAAAAATGACAAGTCATCCAAATGTGAATAATCAGATATCGATCTTACCAAAATACTATGTAGCCAAGAGGAACAAGCTAACATAGAAATAAATTGTCAATTCTTACCATTCAGCCAATTCGGTCCTTGCAGATCAAAGTCCACAGGGTCACAGCCAGTTGTTACACATTAGTGACTAGTGAATCATACTATTTAGATAATCATATAAATGGTCTTCAATAACAGAATATTACACATTACGCTACCGACTTAAAATTACAACTTTTTAAATTTCATATTGATTCAAAATAATTCAATGACTAAGTAAATACTTAAATAATGAATCAATTTAAGTAATTAAATATAAATAACTACCTAAATAAATACTAAAATGATCACTGAATCATCCCATTAACATGCCAAATGCATTTATCTAATAGGCCTTCTTAGCATAGAGGAGACACATTTTTGCTTCCATGTCTTCTGTATCTTATTAAACTAAGTAATCTTTTATTGAAAGCTTATTCAAACACAAAATTTCAAAATATTCAAGTATACACAAAAAGATTAAGAGTTTATTATTTCGATAATCTACTTCCATATGAAAATACTCAGAAACTTTGTTATCCAAAAGCTGTTCTCTCATTACTTTTCTAATTTATTTTTTAATCTGACTAATGAAATGTTAACTTAAACATTGAAAAGTAAATAAAAAATAAATCTCATATATTTGATATTTCGTCTTAATTTATAGTATAAATGATTTTAATTCAAAGATTTAAAAATTTATTTAAAATCTTTCTAATCAAATCATAATTTATAGTAATCATTGTGCTAGATCATAATCTCTATTTTTTAACATCACTAGAGAAATACCATAATATTATATTTTTTAATTCAAACACTATTATATTAATGATCAAACAAAATTAAAATCAGTAACCAAATTAATTAGTTAAGTCAAATTAATTCATAAAAAAAAATATTGTATTTTCAATTACAAGTCATGTCACACACATTTTAACATTTTAAATTATTCTATAATGTTATTGATTGCTATAAAATAGAAAACAATATGATATATTTTTAGTTGAATTATATATTAATTATGTGCAATTTTCATAATTCATATATATATATAAGACACTCAAAAAAATTTTCCACATCAGCTCAGAGTTTTCTGACAATGATTCCACGTCACTGTTAGCCGTTACGTGCTGGTGACTTGGCAAGCAAGGAGGCCCCACTTATTAAATGTGACCGCATACAGACGGCAAGAGGCCACGCCCGTTGGATTATTTAATTATATTAAAATTATTAAACATAGATATAAATTTTATATTTTTTAAAAATAATATATATATTTTTATATTTTTTAAAATAATAATAAATAAATATTGAAATAATATAATATTTATATTTATTTTTAATAATTTTAATATAAATAAATAAATAAATATATATATATATATATTATTTTTCAAGATATTTTGCATGGTGCTGCCATTATTGCGTCGTATGCAAACGACATTGGATTCTCTGCCGCGCATCTTTTTTAGGGTTTTTATGACGGCGTCTTTAATAACTGTGACTTAAATAATATAATTATTTAATTATAAAAATAATTGAAATAATTTTTCACAAAATAATTAAAGACAAAAATAAATGAATTGAGACAGTGTAACGTCTTGCCATCCTCCCCGGCCCCCACACATTATTGGGTTCATTCAAGGCTCCATCTGATCGGTTGGAAAATCAATTCATTAAAATTTGATGGTTTTATTATTTTGATTTATTGATTTGAGTTTGCATAGAATATAATTACGATATATAAGTATTATAACAGGATACAATAAAATGTTTGGATCAAGTTACTTTTTTAAGTTAAATATGATCGTGGATAAAAGTGATTGGTATAATGTAATTCTATTTTTTTATAAATTTATTTTTTTATTAAAGAAAAATATAAATTAAAAAAATTATTTTAATTAATGTGTTATAGATTCAAATTTTGATTTTTGACAATGGTTCGGGGCATGCGGTCATGGGTTACGCACCGTGCATGCCAACGTGGATCATACACATCACTACAAAAGACGGTCGTCTTGGGATTCACATTTCGATTTAATTATCAATTATCTTTCTTCCGTTACAACAAAAAGACAAAATTTGCATGAAATGATGCTGGGAATGAAAAATAAGCGAGATTCACTTTTTAATTTATGGTTCTCTACGGTGTTTTTCATGTTGAGCTTTTTTGGGCAAAAGAGGGCGGAAATTATTTTTCTTCCAATGAGATAAAGAATATGGAAAAGAATAAACAAAATTTGGAATTTTTATGAAAAATAATTCTCAATCTGGGAATGAAAATTGTGAGTTCACTATATGAAATTTTTTGGAGGTGCAGAAATCGTTGAGTACTCCTTCAGTGGCTTTTGATTGTACAAAAACTGCACACGTAGCCTTAAATTAGGTTTTCTTCACATAAAAGTGTTAATTAATCATGCAGAGTGGCTTTTCCCCGGGCTACTCATCATAAATCCGTCTAAGATTTGTATATCCTAAAAATCTGTGAGTAAGAAAGTAGCATTTGATTTGTTCTTTACGAATATTAAATTGCTCCGGGAATAGAAAGTTTGAGTCCTCGAAACCGCGTGCCTTTAGAGTGTTAACTGATCCGCCAACTCTCCGATTGGCCCGAAACTTTGCTCACCAAACCGGCCAACTTCCCGCTGATCATTGAGCCTTGCTCACAAAATAGTCTAGTTTTCAATTCACTAGAACTTCTTCACAGGAGTGATCCCCAATACTAGGTTCGTAAAGAACCGATAGTGAGTAAGAGAGTAGCGTTTGATCCGTTTGAATATTGGATTGCAAGAGAAAGTTTGAGTCCTCGAGAGGCGTGCATTTGGTGTGAGTCATCAGGGCTTTTTATAGTCGTTTGATTTCATCACCTTTCATTAGGCGGTGAGGCCGATTGCCAACTGCCACAGGAGATCCTTTTCATTCGTCGAGGGGATGCTAGCGCCATTTAGGGTTATAATGACTGGAAGGAAGGATTCTTTCCTCCGTGAAGATGTCATATGCCGTGAATCTTGGAACTTTTATTGTTAAGTGTGCGCTGATTTGGGAGCTTCCATTGTGAGATGTGCACTGATTTGAGGGCTTCCATTCAAAAAAGGTCGCGACCATAGAAGGTTTTTCGCATCGTGGCAAGTTAGGTCAAACAATCTGCTGTGTGCGGGAAAGGGTTCATAGGTCGCATCTGGTTTGGGCCGCGTCTAGTTTTAGGCTACATCCAGGTGTCTAAAAATTATCTTCAATCAATTGGGGCATTCACTATCTTTTGGACCAGCAGGCCCCAATTCTCATGGGCTGATTGCCTCCTTAGGCCGGCTTATTTTAGTTGTCCCCATCATTAATATATCATAATTTTAAATAATGAATAAAATTTATGCAAACTTTTTTTTATTTAAAAATATAAATAATATTTTTATTTAAATATCATATTTTTGAATTAATTTATTTTTCAAGATGTTTTTATCATATGAATGTAATTTTTTGAATAAAAATAAAAAAATTAATAAATTGGTTCAATTATAATTATAAATAAATATGATTATAATTTTTTTAAAAAAATAATCATGCTAAACTTAGCATCACTAGTTTTTATTTAAAATTAATTTGAATCTAATTTTTATAAGGTCTAGTAGAAAATCTCGCAATTATTTTTGTTTTTAAATTTTATTTAATTAATGTGATATATTTAATTAAAGACATGGACATTTAAAAATTATATGTTTAATTGGTTGAGGGAACAATATAACTATCATTATATAGTTTAATAATTATAAGTTTGAATTGTAAATTTAGTCTTTAACACAATATAAAAGTATAATGTATATGTTAGAGCTAAAAATGATCTAATTTTTTTTTTTTTTATCAAATATCATATAACATTAGAGTTTTATTCACTGTTATGTTATTTTGCAAATGAAATATTAAAAATACATTCATTTTAATAAAACAAAATAATCCATGGTGTGCCATATAACAGTTTGTTTTATTGATTTTTGAAAAATTGAATAAATTGATATTTGACAACCGGTTTCAATCGGCTGCACCGGCACCGAGTGATCATCTATAAAAGAAATATTAGAGAACACATATAATTTTAATAATATAATACCTAATTTATTTTATTAATATTTGATGTGTATTTAAAATTTTAGATTTGCTCAAAAATACTAACCTTTATACATGGATTTTGTACACTACAAATTGAACAAGAATTTTGAAGGAATGTAGAACTCATTTTTTGAAATAGCTTCCGATAAATAAGTCAATTTTTTTCATTGATTCATAATCCGAGTTACTGTTGAATTTAGAAGTTTGCTTGTTATTCTCCTTTTGAGTCGAACTAAAACTAGTGTAGATTGGTACCTCCAAACTTAGATTCTACGCACTATAACTCAAGACAAGATATCAGAGGAAAATAGCATGACTCATTTCCAAATTTATTCTCCGATACTCAAATCAATAATCTTTCACAAAAAATAGAAAGATGAGAAATACAAGGCTAATGCATGGGAGTGGGGGTTGAGTCTGACACAAATGCTACACTCACCACGGAGCGGTTTTGTGATGGTGCATTTAGAGAGAGTGGCTTTGGTGTGGAGGCGAGAATTGTGAGGGAATTCTCGCGGCTTGGAGAGGGAGAGAGAAAAGGGTGTTTAAGGTTTTGCTTAATTGCCTCTAGGAGCTAATGCGAGCATTCAAGAGTGTATGTCTCTTGAGTCTAACTCGAGAGTCTTTTATAGCCCTAAAACTCTCTCAGTCTTGCTAAGGCGGCAAGACTAACTATCAGCTGCCGGAGAAGATTTTTTATTGGTCTGCAAAGGGGTTGATAGTGCCATTTATGACAACCATGATCACTTGAAGGGATTCCTTTTTCCCTATGGAGATACTGTACGTGGTAAATATTAATATTTTCATCATGAGAGATACATTGAGTTCGGGTTTCCTTTCCTGGGGAGATCGTAATATGGGAAGATATTCGGGATATTGATTGATTAAGGCAGGTTGATTCCCTTCTTTGGTGTTTCGCATCCTACGAAGATTCCCTCCCGCACCAAAGATTTCCCTCGTTGGCCATTTGCTGGTTCGGAGGTTCCTTTTCTACCGTCATCATCACTAGCCCCCCATATGTGATTGTGTACTGATGCCTACATGTATGTTATATACTTTGTCCTAAATGAATACCATTTGGTGTTTTGGTGAATCCCGCACCCACGATTTTTCTTTCTCGATCACTTCCTTTGTATCTTTGTGTACTGATGCCTGTATGTCAAATCGAATTTTCCTTTCTCGATTCACCTCTTTTCTCTTTTGTTTCAATAATATTGTTGTTTTAGAGGGTGGTGCCTAAACTGTAGTTCTAGGCGCCCTACCCATTTTTGGAGCATGCGGTGGTTTCCTGCACTTGGCTCCTATCTATTGACCATCGCTAACTGACAATGCTATCTCCTTCGGGAGGAGGTCGCCACACTCATACTGAGTATGCCCCCTAAGGTTTTTCGTTTGACTGCGAGCAGGCCATTTGGTATGAGACAAAGGTTTAATCCGATCATGAGTGGGCCGCTCGCCGTGGGTCTGAGGTTCAATTCGACCGTATATGGGCAACTCAGTGTGGGACCAAAGTTCAATTCGATCACGTATGGGCTGCTCGGTGTGGGACTAAGATTCAATTTAACTCGGTGTGGGCCATTCAGTTCGGGACTAAGGTTCAATTCGACCGTGTATGGGCCATTCGGTTTGGGACTAAGGTTCAATTTGACTGTGTATAGGCCACTTGGTTCGAGACCGAGGTTTGGTAACAGGTGAATGAAAATTCATCTAATTTAAGGGCAGTCTAGGTTGCTCCGTCTCTTGTCATGCAAGCACTCGTATGAATAAACACACAATCAATAAACAATGCAAGTTTATATTAACATAAGCGAAAAAAAAACTCATTTTTATTAATTTAAACATGTCACACTTTCACAAGCATTTTAGTGATACATGATGCGCCTACCTGAGTTTGGAGTGACTCTACTAATAGTACCTTTTTAGGCGGATGACGTTTCATGTTCTTGGCACCAACTTGCCGTTCTAGGTGCATAATTTGTGCGCACCGCTCTTAAGGATTGTTGAGATGAGGAAATAGCCTTCCCAATTCAAGGAAAGCTTGTTCTTGTTTGCTAACTTTCCCGTGGCCTCTATATTATGAAGCCTCAGGTCGTTGACCTCGAACTAACGGGCTTTGACTTTCTTGTTGTAGTACTGCGCAACCCATTATTAGTAGGGTGCCATCGTATCCTAGCCGCATCCCTTGCTCCTTCGAGTAGGTCCAAATGCTCCCTCAGTCGCTGGGAATTGCCAGCCGGATCAAAACATTCGATCCAAAGATTGGGCAGTCCAATTTTTATCGGGATGACCACTTTGGTTCCGTAGTAAAGGCTAAATGGTGTCTCATGGGTGGGCTCCTTTGGCGTTGTTCAATACGACCACAGCATAGAAGGCAATTCATCCGCCTAGAAGCCCCCAATGTCCTCCAACTTGGTTTTTAGGCCGTGCAATGAGGTCCTGTTGGTGACCTTTACCTATCCATTCACTTGCGGAAGGTGACAGAGATGTGGACCAGCTGAATTTCCAAACTTTTACAATATTTGGTGAAATGCTTGATGGTGAATTAAGTTTCGTTGTTAGTCATGACTATTTCTGGAATCCCAAACTAGCAAATAATGTTTTGCTAGAGAAATTCCATTGTGTGGTGTTCTATGATTTGAGCTAGTGGTGCAACCTTGACCCATTTCATGAAATAGTCAATTTCTACCATGAGGAACTTCCTCTGCTGGGACACAATGGGCAAGGATTAGAGTATGTCGAGCCCCAACAGTGTGAATGACCATGGGGCCTGGAGGGCTTTCAGCTCCATAGGGGGTTGATGGGACAGGTTGTCGTGGATTTGACAGTTCTCACACTTCTTCACAAATTTTATGGCATCCTTTTTTATTGTTGGCCAGTAGTAACCTTGGCGCATCACCTTGAAGGCTAAGTTCTCACCGTCGATGTGTGACTCACAAATTTCAAGGTGGATCTCACTCAATGCATAATCAGCTTCCTTTGGCGTAAGGCATTACAAGTACGGGGCGAGCACCCACGGCAAGTACATCCTATCGTTCATGATGGTGTATCAACCAACGGTCTTCTTCACGCATTTGGTGTCCTCTGGGTTCTTCGGCAGGATGCCGTTTGTCAGATATCTCCAATAGGGGGTCATCTAATTTTTAAAGATATGTAACACCTCTTACTCGAGCTCCTCTATGCTCAAGGTGGTCAGGATTTCTCACATTTTCCTTAAAAACTGCTCAAGGATTTCACCCACCGCCCTTACCAGCTGGTCGGCCTTCCAATTGTCGGCCCTTGGGATGTGTTCTACCTCGACTTTGTCAAGCTCATGGGCCAGGTCTCTTGCTCTAGTAAGGTACTTTGTGAGTAGTGGGCTTGATACTTCAAAGTTTCCATGGACCTGATTGACAATCAGCTTAGAATCATTGTAAATGATAAGGCGTCTGGTGAAGAATTCTTTCGCCAACCGGAACTCGACGAGAAGGGCTACATATTCAGCGGCATTGTTGGTGGCTGAGAATCCGAATTTTAGTGAGTACTTAATCTCCAACCTTTGGGGGTTCTCAGGACTACCCCGACCCCGTTGCCGGATTATGTTATGGATCCATCTACATGTAGAGTCTAGACTGAATCCTCCTCCGGCCGGCGGGAGGTCTTACCGGCATTGCTGGGATCTGGAGCCAAGATGGGATTTCGATAATGAAGTCCACAAGGGCTTTCCCCTTTATGGCTGGCCTGGATTTGAATTTTATGTCGAATTCGCCCAATTCGATGGCCTACCTTACAAGTTGGCCGGACATGTCGAGCTTCTATAAGATCGTTTTTAGAGGCTAATCAGTTAGGACGACGACCTTGTATGCCTAAAAGTATGGGTGTAGTTTCCGAGCTGAGTAGACAAGTGCTAGCGCGATTTTCTCCATGTGTGTGTAGTGGGTCTCAGTGTCCACCAAGGTCCTATTGACGTAGTAGACCGACCGCTGCATAACCGCTTGCTGTTGGGCTAGGACTAAGCTAAGCGCCTTCTGCGAAACTGCAAGGTATAGGTAGAACTCCTCTCCTTGTTCCGGTGATGCCAGGAAGGGGGACTAGCAAGATAATCCTTCAGCTCTTGGAAGGCAGCTTGTTAGTCTGACGTCTATTAGAAGTCGTTAGTTTTAGAACCTCTTAAGGCTTTGAAAAATAGAAGCTTTTTTTCTGCGGACTTCGCTAGGAAGTAGGAGAGGGCCGCCAACTTTCTAGTTAGCCTTTGAACGTCTTTGATGGTCCACGGTGGGCTCATATCTATAACTGCTTTTATCTTTTTGAGGTTCGCCTTGATCCTCCATTGGGAGACGATAAGTTTAAAAACTTCATGAAAGACATTCCGAAGACACATTTGAGGGGTTTAGTTTCATTTGGTATACCTGGAGCACCCTAAAAGTCTTGATGAAATTGCGAATATGGTCGTCAGTGGTTTTGTTCTTGATGAGCATGTCGTCTACATACACATCGATATTCCCACGGATCTGGGCCTCGAACGTTTTGTTTATGAGCCTCTGGTAGGTGGTACCCGCATTCTTTAAATCGAAGGGTTTAACCTTGTAGCAATAAGTCCCCTGATCGGTCATGAATAAGGTGTACTCTTCATTCTCTCGGGCTCATCCAAATCTAGTTATAGTTTGACTAGGTATCCATAAAACTCAGCAACTCGTTCTCAGATATGGAGTCCACTAGTAAGTCAATCCTTGGCAGTTGGAAGTTATCCTTCGGACATGCCTTGTTAACGTCGGTAAAGTCGACGTACATCCACCACTTTTCGTTATTCTTTTTCACAAGAACCACGTTGGAGAGTCAATCCGGGTGCTGAATATCTCTTATGAAGCCAACGTCAAACAACTTCTTTACTTCCTCTTGGATAGAATAATCTTTTCGACGAGTGGTTCATTCGCTTATGCCCGACAAGTTTATGGTTGGGATCGAGACCCAACTTGTGAACCATTACTCCGGTCGGGATCCTAGGCATATCGGCAAGGATCCACGTGAAGACATGTACATTTTGTCTTAAGAAGCTAACTAACTAGTCATGTAAGGGTTCGGCGAGTGAGCTTCCTATTTGTATGCATTTTTTCGGACTGCTTGGATCCAAGGGACAAGGTCGGTGGCTTCACCGGACTAGGCTTGTTGTAGAGTCACTTCATTTTGATGGTCTAGGTCTTGGCCGGATCGTCTGGAGTGGCCTGGGTGACTTGGGATAAAAAATACATTCGATCGGCCACTTGGTCAACTGACATTTTGCCAACACCACATGACGTCAAGAACTTCATTTTCAGATGCGGAATCAATGTTATGTCTCCGAATACAACAAGCATGGTCATTTAAGTAAAACGTTATATACAAAAGACATGTCAACAACCAAGAAGGTAAGCGTGCAGGATCCTGTCTTAGGGTGTGTGTCCAAGGTAACTTCTGGCTGGATAGTCCCTTGGACAGCCATTGGTTTGTTATCCAGCTTGTAGAGGGGCCATTCAGTAGGTTTTAGTTAGATTCTTTTTTAGACCTAATTTAAATTATGCGTTGAGATAAAGCAAATCATGCAAACTTCTATTATCTATAAAAACTTGTTTCAGCAAGTAATCGACAATACCTTATGAAACGAGGGCGAATACAACTAAGGAGTCAGAATGGGAAGAGATTATATGTGTCATATCATCGTTGCTAAAACTAATGACATTATCACCTACCCTCGGTTTCTTATTCCTAGTTGGCTTCTTATAGCGGTTTGGGTGGTGGGTCTTGGGCAATTTGGTGGTCACCATATTAACCACTCCAACCACAACTCGGTTCCTTGGTTACTGTTGATCTGATCTCTCTTTACTTATCAGACTAGGGTTTAGCCTCGGGTTTCTCAAAAACTCGTTGAGGTGGCCTCTCCGAATCAATTCATCGATCTTTTTCTATAGGGTTCAACAATCCTCCATGCTGTAACTTGAAGATCGATAGTAGTCACAGTATTTCGTTTGATCTCCTTCCTCCAAATTCTTGACCAGCTTTGGCCACTTCAAGAATTTCTCTTCTCTGATCTGCATGAGAATGTTCATCGGAGAGTCATTCAAAGGGATCAGGTTCAGGGGCCTAAACTTCCTATGTGTATGATGATGTTAGCTCGAGAGTCATTCAGAGGGGCCAAGTTCAGGGGCCTGAACTTCCTACACGTAGTTGGCTCTGCCCCGAGCTGCTTTCTGCTCGGGTTGTCATGATCCCCATTCTTCCTCTTTTTGTATGTCGACGCAGGTGGGGGTGGTCCACTCATTTTGGGTGCTTTGCCTCATTAGCTTCCTTGGCAGTTAGGTAGGCGCGAGCAATGGACTCAGCTTCCTGGAATATTTGTGGGTCCTTGTGGGCCAAATGCTTGAAAAAGTCGCCTGACCCTAGTATGGAAAGATAAAATTGCTTAGCTTCACCTCGTTGGTGAACTCAGGTATTCTCTAGGTTGTAGTGGTTAATCGACCAAAGAAATTCTTTAGACTCTCGCTCGGACTTTGTTTCATGTGGGTGAGGTGTCAGGGCTGCTTCTTTTCTCGGCGGCTGTAAGCGAACTATGATAAGAAGCTATCAACAAGATACCAAAAGTTTTAGATTGAATTTGTTGGCAACCTGTAAAACCAAATCCAGGCGTCGCCCTTCAGTGTCAGGGGAAAGCACAGGACATAGCGGGCTCATCCAGGCCCTAGAAGTTGAGTAGAATACGAAAATGGTCTTGATGATACATGGGGTCAGTGCTCCCATAGTATGATTTCAGGGCCAACATCTTGAATTTGGGAGGAAGTGGTTGAGTTCGAATCTCCATAGTGATTGGCGATCTCTTCAGGTCGGTGGAGTGTCCTCCGGCGTGTCCTTTGAATACGTGCTTTCATATTTTTTTAACTTTTTTCCATATCTGAGAGGAGGTTGCAGTCCTTTTGACATTGAGGTAGGTCCGCAACTCTGAGTATCCAGTCGAATGGGGTGGACCCAGTCAGCTTTGCCACTGTTCGATTGAGTGATGTGTGAGGCTCCTTTTTGGGCCAAGGGCCTTTGTCCGTCGCAGGAGTAGCACAAATTCCTTCATTCCGAGCTCTCCTCCGAAGTCCCATGACTCAACTGACCTGCTAATCTAGAGTGGCTCCGGGCATTCTTCGGCTGGGCCTCAAGGTCACTAGGTGCTAAGCCCTCCCCGACTAGTATCTTCCTTCTCTAACCTCCGCGCCTGAGGGCTCGAGTGTGGGCGGAGGCGGAGAGATCCCCCTGCCCCCATCGGCCTTGGAATGCGCAGAGCATCTAGAGTTTCTGAGACATATTATTCATTTGCTCCGCCATTGCCATGATGAATGAAGTCGTCGCTCCTCCGCTCGGCTACCCGTGGAGGGATTATCGTCAGGGGAGGTGATGTCCTTGGCTAGTATTTTGGCCTGTACTCTTGTGTTAACTATGCTTCTAGGGGAAATAGTGGTTAGGCTTTTTTTGCCCTTCTCATCCACCGCCCCAATGATATATCAAGGAGAAGGTATCCACGCCTTTATAATAAAAGTTCACTTGATCTTCCTCTTTGGGTTGTACTAAAAGGGGTATGGATTGGTAGTTCGGAACCTGAATCCTACGCACCATAACTAAAGACAAAATGTCAGAGGAAAAAGGCGGGACTTACTCCTCGATTTATCCTCAAATATTCAAGTCAGTAATCTTTCACGGAAAATAAAAAAATGAGAAAATGCAAGAATAATGCTTCTAGGGGGGTAGTGGTTAGGCTTTTATTCGCCAATGATGTGTCAACGGGATTGCACTCGGGGGATAGCTGTGATGGAGGTAGAAGTCCACTGTGATCTTTCTCTTTGGGGCTTAGAGAGGGAGATGGATTGGGGTTCGAGGTAAATCCTACGCAATTGCTTGTAAAGACAAATGTCGAGCAAAAAGAGAGACTTACTCTTTGATTTATTCTTCAATACTTAAGTTAGTAATCTTTCACGGAAAATAGAAAAATGAGAAAATGCAAGAATAATGCAAGACTAGGGGTTGAGTTCTAAGAAGATTTTTGCTCTCGCCGTAGAGCGGGATTTGTTGGTGCGCTTTATGGAGAGCAACCATGATGGAGGTGAGAATTGTGATGGAGTTCTTGGGGCTTGGAGAGGGAGAGTGAAAAGGGTGCTCGAGGTTTTGCTTAATTGCATGTAGGAGATATTTGGGATCTTGAGAGTACACCTGGGAGTTTGTCTTGATGGCCTTTTATAATGTTGTGGGCTCCCCCTCCTCGCCAGGTTTGTGCAAGACTAGTTGCCAACTGCCTGAAGAAGATTTTTGCCAGCCGACGAGGGGTTTGTTGGTGCCATTTATGACAACCATGATCCATTGGCGGAATTCTTTCATTCATTGTGGAGATACTGTACGCGATACTGAGTTGAGGGCTTCCTTTTCTTGGGAGATCGTGATTCGAAGAGATATTTGGGATTTTGATCAGTTAAGGCAGGTAATCTCTTGTGCGCGGGAACAATGTTGTGGGCCGTCCGGTTTGGGCCATGTTTAGTTTGGGCCGCATCTGGCCGAGTAAGGATCACCTTTGGTCAGTAGAAAAGTTGGCCGCCCTCTGGACTATTGGGCCATAATTCTTTTGAGCTAACCGCCCTTTTGGACCGGCCTATTTCTGCCTTCCCCATCAAGTACAAATGGACTTGATTGGCTGCCCAAAACGGGTTCAAATTTAACAGTGGGAACCCTAATTTTGTTAAAAATTTGAGAGATAGTTTCTTTTTTAGTTAAGGTCTCAACCGATTGGATTTTGTCAAATAAGTGAAGTAATGGGAACCCTACTTTTTTAAACATAATGAGTGATAATTGCTAATGCTATGGATGAACTTATTGTGGATGGTCTACGTGAATATTGTTTGTAATGCTATGGATGTTGTTGGTGATACTGTCGGGTGAAATCTTCCATCCTGCTGCATAAGGTGGCAAAGAGGAATAATTTCAAGGTCTTCTTTGGTTGTCAATGTTGAGGCAAGTCAACCCATCAATCCTCCTGCTCAAGTCTCAGCCACTCATGGTATGACTTCCTCTGGCCAGGCCAGGTTATTAGCTAAGATTGAAGCCTTCTTCCCAAGTCAGGAAGGAGAGAGGGAGATATAAGCCATTGCACAGTCTTGGACTCTTCCTCAGGAACCTCGCCCAACAGCACCATCACAGAGGACTCCCATAGTGGTTGGGCCTCCAGAGGAGAGGCCTGCTTAAGCTTTACCTTCTGAGGAGGGTATTGCTTTGGTTGAGGATGTGGGTGCTCCAATTGTTGTGATTGATGAAGAGTTTGAAACCTCTCAATTCATAACTTATAGGAGCATGCCTATTGTTGCAGCCGCTAGTCTTGCTGAGTTTGGGGATCTCAAGGAGCCTCATTTATATTCGAGGTTTGGCCTAGAAGCTCCTCGCTTGCTCATCCATGCATCCACTCCCAGTTAGAGAGTTTCTTCTTTCGTCCCCGTCAAGGAGTTTCCTTCTTATGTGCGGGAAACTGAAACACAATTGGGACCTGCCTCTCGGCCCTGGGAAGCATTGGGTCCAAACGCTCTCTTGATGTGATTGGTGTGGATATCTCTTCTCAGATGACTCTTCTCATTAGCTGTTGGTTTCCTTCCAAGTCTACTAGCCATGGTATTGTGGTCTTCCACTGGTCATTCTAGAGGTGTCGAACTTCTTTCTTGAGAGGTATTTTTCCTCCTTTTATTATAATATGAAAATAACTTTTAAGAGAGTGAATTTTAATCTGCCTTTATGCAATCCTCTCCGTTGATAGACTAGATCTGGCACATGTTCCTCTTTTTGGAATGAGAGGTAGTGCCAACAAAAAGATCTTGAGGCAGCAAGGACCTTGGAATCTCAGGTTGCTATTGGTAAGGCCAAGGTGAAGAGTTTTAGAGGGGGAAAGATACATAACTTAGAGGATGATCTGGCTGAATGAATGCATCAGGTATGAGATGCCAAAAATAGAGTTGATCTTTTTGAAGATCAAGAAAGGTCTGCTGAAGTTCGGGCTGTGTTAGAATTTTCAAGTAGGATGATTCTGTTCGTCTACTAAAGTTCATCTGCTAAAAGAGCAGTTGTTTGAGATGAACAAACATGCTGCGACATTCAAGCCTCTTGCTGATGAACAAAAGGAGTGCTCACGATTGCCTGAGAATCTTTGAGGAAGCATCCATTTGGAAGAGCTCATCTTCTTTTTGAATGTTCGATTTGGAGAAGGTTTTAAACTTTATAAAAGCTTGGTGTCGCTAAAGGCTCCCGATTTCCCCTTGGATTTTTAGATGTATGAAACTCGGAGGCTGTTGTGCCCTTGAAGATGAAAGACCTTGGGACCAGTGCTAGCATTAGACATTTGTTTCTGAGATCATTTCTATAATGAAAGAGGCTCTAATTGATCATTCTCCCTCAATATTGAAGCTTGCAATATGTACAACACTTAATGACAAAGTAATTTGCGACATTTCTTTGGCTCAAAATCATTCATTAGCTTCATGCATTGTGTTGATTCAGCTCCCTGAGTGTATATTTCTCAGTTTGCAAATATTGTAAGTTTTTAGTTTATTTCCATCTAACCTGGATAAATATTTTTGTTGAAATGATCAGATAATTATCCACAATCCTATGATTTAAAGATGTGAGATTATTTTCTAAGGTTTGCTCATAATCTATGCTCAAAAGTATCTCTAAGGTTTAAAACTTGGAATAACTATCCTTTTTTATCCAAATCTGGTTGGACTTTTACCCTCTCACATTTCGGCCTCCTATAACCTTATACTCTAAAGCCTTGATTTATACGGTGCATCCGACCATTTTAATGATTATTTAGACTCATTGGACCTACACCTTTTTTGTCTGCCTATTTTAGCTTGTGCATTTAATGGATAGGGTGTTAAAACCACATATCCAACTTAAGGTCAATCACGATTTGTATGCTTTACCAACGATAGTTTATATAGGAATACATACATGTAATATAGAAATAAAATATAAATTTTATTAAGTAATTATCTATTACATAGTATAAGCATATCAAGGCAATGGGAAGAACTTACCTCTCATTATCTAAATTGAATTTATCAATGGTAATACCTTTTTAGGTGAGGGGTATTTTATATTCTTAAGACTAGTTTTTCTACTTGAGTATGTAATTTGTACACCTTGTTTTGAAGTACTATTGACACCGAGAAAGGGATTCCTCCTATGTTAGAGATAACTTTTTACTATGTTCTAGTTTTCTAGTACCCTTAATATTTCTCACTACCAAGTCACAAACTTCAAATGCTTGTGTCATAACTTTTGTGTTGTAGTATTACACTAATATTTGTCGAAATGTCGTCGCTTAAATTTGTGTTGAATTCTGAGTTTCTTCAAGTATATTTAGATTTTATTTTAAAAGTTCAGAAATTTGGTTGTGATTAAAGCTTGATGCTCGATAACTGGTTAGACCAACTTTAACTGAGATAACTGCTTTTATCCTAAAACATAAATTAAAATGAGTCCCACTACATAAAAGGCTAAAGAACTAGTGATATAGTGAGTTTAGTAGGAGATTGCCTTGGGATATTTTCATGGATTGGCTTATTGTTGCATTTCTTAATAAATTCTATAGCATATTTTTTTGTAGTTGGCTAATAATAATATTGTCTCATAATTTAAAGGTAAGATTCATTTCTTCTATATGAACTCTACAAATTTCAAGATGTATCTTTCCGAAGGCATAGTTGGCCTCCATCGGAGTCAAGTAGCCTATGTAAGTCATTTAATAACCCCTCGAATATAAAACTCCATCAGTAATTGTGTAAGTCTGGATGTCATGGCTATTGGCTTAACTTCCACTTGATCATTTGGTAATTCTCCTATTTGAAGGAAGTTCAAATACAAGGTTATCTAAATTTTTTCTTCTGATATTTGAAGAGTTTTGCCTTACTCTCCTATGTTTGGCCTTTGCAGAGTCCCTTTAATATAGTAGGTATACTATCCTATGTATTCTAATGTTGTTACCTTAGAGATACGAATGATAATATTCTGAATATTTTTGGATTAATTATTTTATAAATAGAAATTATATAATAATTACTACCTTATTTTTAAAGGGAATTAAGTTACCAAAAAAATTTAACTGAATGAATAATTATATTAAATTTAATGAACCTAAAATTTAATATTCAAACTTAGGATTTTAGATTTAATTACTTTTAAAGAGTCTAAACATTTGTACCCATAGTTGTGGAAGTATAAAAAATATAAAACAAAAATAAATCAATAAAATATGATAAAATAATAATTGTAATAATAAACATAAAATGAATGTATATATAAAAATATATAATAATAATAATAATAAAATATATAATAATAATAATAATAAAATAAAATAAAAATAATGATGATGATGATAACGACGACATTGAAGGACGAAGTAAAAGAAGAGGAAAGAGAAGAAGACGACGAAGTAAAGAAGAAGAGGAACAAGGAAATTAGGAGAAGACATAGAGGAAGGGAAATTTGTTGTCGGTGATAGAGGAGGAAATCGGTGCCGAGTTTGGAAACGAAATTAACCCTAGATGTGGCTTCCCTCCATGATATAAGGTGAAGAGTTGAGAGGAGGGATGAGGCATGCAAAATCGGCGACGGCACCAGCAAGGGAAGGGCGACGACGAAAACAAAGAAGACAACACTGCAGGGGAAGTTCAGCAGAGGAAAATAGATGGAAAAGAGGAGAAAGAGTCGAGAGAGACAGAGAGGCAGAATGGGGCAGAAGGAGAAGACAATGAGAGAAAAAGCAGAGAGAATAGGGAGGGGCAAAGAATCGAGAAACCGGTAGAGGGGATATGGGTAACTAATAACTAACGGGGCAGGAAACCGAAAATATCTATAGATAACCAAAAATAATAAACAGAATTTTAAATATAATCTTAAAATTTGTCGAGTCAACCGTGCACCGGATCGAGGGGGCGTCCTTCTTCCCAGTGGAGAAGGACCATCATTCTCTTAATTTGGGCCACCGGATGTAAAATTTGATGGTTACGTGTTTTGGATGATTAAATTTAAAATTGAACGGTCCACGTTATATTATTTATTCAAAACGTGTGGGCCGTCGGATTTTACATCTGACGGTTACGATAAGGAGAAGGACGCCCCCCGGATCCCCGTGTATCCCTCCGGGAACGCCAACAAATCGGTTGGCGTTGTGGTATCCGCATTGACAAGACCCGTAACAAGGGCGGGCTGTGCAGGAGCCAAATGAGAACTAGCCACCATTAGGACCGACCAGCAGCCATTTACACCGACCTAGGAAGAAAACTAAGAAATCAAGGCAAGTAAGTTCTTTCTTTTTTTTCTTATTGATGTTATTTTTCTTGTTTGCATGCCTTGAATTGTGAAAAATGAGTAGAGATTTGGTTACATATGGGGAAAAGTCGAAACAGGGCCGCTGTTTTGATGATAAAAACACAATATTTTTAGGGTTACACAATGAATTGGTGCGGGGTATTTAGTTTATTTCCACTACAAAGAAATCCTTAATTACTTAATTGAAGGTGAATGTCAGAATTTCGGCATTTTGGTTGGAATCAAGTAAATAGTGAAACAGAGTAATTATACTCTGTTTTGACACCGATTTGTCACAGTGGGTTTGAAACGGTGAGGAATCCATTGGAAGCGGACGGCGTGCGGCTTGTGTATGTGTGGATATGTATAATATACGGACGTGTGTATATGTATATAGGTATGGGTAGATGATGGGTAAAACTTTCATATGGGTATTACACAGCTTGATGTCTTTGTGATAGGCAGTTTGAGGAGGTGGTGGTTGTCTGATGGTGGTAATTGTATACAAAAACGTACATGCCTAGGGAAATACGTATACAGGTATGATCAAATTATATACATACATGCACGTATATGTATATATCCTGTAATATGTAGGATCACTTGGTGAGTTATACCTAATCAATCTCCAAATTAGATCACATATCTGTGATTGGATATGATTTATATATACATGATTACCTTATCCTTAATCAATTCATGTGATGTATGCTTTGATTATATATCTAAATTATAAGTTGGTTTAAGGATAAAATTAATAATATTTATTACTTTGATTGGATCCTCTTGTTATTAGCTAAGATAGGTAAATTAGATGGGTTTTCATGAGTTCATTCAGTAGCAATGAGATAGAAAATATTTTATGATTTTAAAAATGAAATTGGTACACTGAGATTATCAATGAGGATTAAATAAAATATTAAGGTGATCAGTTGGATACTCAGTCTATTTTTAAATTTTTATTATTTTCGTGTGATCAATTCTTTATGTTAACTTAAACTGCGTGTATATATTTTGTTAATATTTTATTGATAAATAAATGTGTGAAGACTTTTAGATATTCGAATAAATAAAAATTTATGAGATGTTAGGCTAGTCTATACTTTTGTGATACTTATACTAATCTGAATGTCGAGGTTATTAATTTTAAAGAGAGATTCTTATAACCTAGTAACTAATATAGATAGTGATATTCGACATATTATAATGGAGGAGCATAATAGGTCATATAAGCATGCTATTTCGAAAAGACTGTAAAAATAATAAGAATGCTTATAGATGCCGATAATCTCGTAATACTTACCCAATTATTAAGGGATAAATACAAATAGTCTTTGACTTGTTATGACAGAATAAGGTTTATAAAGAATAAGGTCTCAAATCTCTATAGAATAAAGTTTGTGAAGATTTTTGTTATCTCATACAGTGATAACCTTATATTAAGAAAATATTCGAATTCAATGGAATTCTTGTTGCATTCCTGATGTGCAATTAAGGCAGAAGACCACATTTACTCAATATATCCTTATTAAGAGAAATGTATTCCCAAAGCCACCAACTACACCACTCAAGTTCATTGCTTAACCTCACAGGGTTAGAGCCCCTCCCCACTAGACCGTTGGATAAAAATCCCATCGCCTATATTTTATATTTTTTAAAAAATTAAAAAAATATATATTTTATTTATCTATCTATATTTTATATTTTATTTAAAAAATTACCATAGCAAAATCCACTACAGTAAGCAGAGTTGGGAAATAGGATGCTTGTTCAATTAATATTTTAGTTATGATAAAGGGATAATTCTTATCACAGCCCAAAAAAAAAAAAAAAAAAAGCGCAAAATATCTACATCTCAATTGGGACAGTGACCTTGTAAGTCTTCAAATTTAGTCCCTTACTATTATAGAAATGACTATATACCATACCAGAGGGCTTTATGGGCGCTGCACCGTAGCCATTGGATCATGTTGATATCACCAAAGAATTTGGTAAGAACAAGATGAATTCCTATGGGAGGCACTGCACCGTGATCTGAAAGCTGCCGTGGAAGTAGGGAAACTGAAAATCATACGACCAAAGTCCAGAAATTTGACAGTAGAACAGTCCCTGCACCGGCGATCAACGGTAGAAGAACATGGGTGGCCGGTGATCCGCTGCTGGCATGCAAATGCATCATAGTTTTGTTCACTAATGGGAGCTCACCAGCCTTCCGTCTTCTCCCCAGCAATTCCTGGCTGCATCGTTTACCGAGATTATCAAGACAGGAATTAACACAGTTTGGCACAAAAATGGCTGAGCTAAAGTATAAATAATTGCCTCGTCTTTGCTCTCTGCTCACAGCATCAGTCCATCAGACTCCGAGCGCTTGAATAAACCCTGCATACCTCACAGATCATCGTCTTTTCAAATACGTAGATCTTCCTTTTCAAAATGGGTGGTGACTTCTCTCCCCTTTTTGCCTTTTTTGTTTTCCACAGCAGAAATTCCTTTTTTTGGTGCTGAGTCTTATATGCATGATTAAGTCGTTCAGATACATAATTAAGGCTGTCTAGGGCTGTGAGATTTTCTCAAGAAAAATACAGATTATAAAATCTGCTTGGGATAAGGATCATAGAAGAGCCCTAATGCTGGACCTTTTGCGGTAGCTTCAGCCACTAGGCTTGAATATCTCCCCTACCAAAGATTCCTCTCCCAAGCGATGTAAATGTAATTCATCAACTTACAGTTACCAACCCCTAGTTTCAGGCAGTTCCTTCTCTTGATGACAACAATTTAGCTGCCCAATTTTCAAAAATGATTCTCAATCAGCTACACAAAAAGGGATAAGGAGACGATTGAAGTTGCCTATACAATTAGCTTGAGAGTCAAAGGAGGAGATCAGGAGATGAGGCAAACTCTATCAGAGTTCCTGCATTTTGGTTGGCCTGGCGTCATGATCGGCCTCTGAAGAGTGAAAGTTCAACAGCAGTTTACATGCAAGCTCATAATTCGAAATATGGTCATTGCTATTCATTGAAACATCAATCAACCATGACCATGGAATGAAATACCAGCATCGATCCCAATACCAACATTTCCAATTCATTAACAAAATCAAAATATGTTGCCGATCGATGATATTTGGCCGATAAACCAGATACTTTTCGATATACAGGCCATGTCCACATTCCTATTTGCAAAAAAGATTTGCATCAAATATACCCAATACTAATATATGTCATCCAATATGGCTGCGACTAATACCGAGGTTTCATCCATGGCCATGACCCTTATTCATCAACAACACTTCGAAATGGAACTCATTTAACTCAAAAATCAAAATAAAGTCATTGCACTTCACATAAATCTCAACCAGCCTTGAAACTCATTCATTATATAATTTTTTTTTAATGCACAATCTATAGAAAAGGGTACGAAGGCCACTAGCATAGCAAGACATTTCATTGGAATTCTCACAATGTGCTGTACTAGCTGAAAACCTACATCAGAAAGAGCTAGATAAAGAAGCCAAAGGCAATGGGCTCTACCTCAGCTACCCAATGCTAGGGAAAGAACTAGCACAGGCAATGACTAGGGAAAGAACACCCTAAAAATAAAAGGATAGTTCCAAGAAGTGTCCTCACATGAGTTCTATCCCATCCATAACACGGGAACCTTACAGCCTGTCACTCTAGTGGTAGATTCACTTTAGTACCTTAAGCATCTCGATTTAATATGTCAACTAATATCAAAATTGGCATTTATAGTCTAATATGTGCAAGTTACAACTCCTTCCCTCAAGTAAAGGGGAACACCATTTGACAGAACTCAATATATCAACTGGGATCACCCATTGAGCTTCAAGTTACCCGTAACAATTGCTAGAAACAGAGCAGCAACAGCCTTTTCCCCACAGTTGCAACAGAGAATAGCCAACCAAAAGGCTTCCAGAGCACAAAAATGATCAAACAAATAGACCCTCAGAAGAAAACCCAAATGGCTAACAACGCACGAAAACCAGACAAGAATACATGGATAAGATATAGGGAAAATCACCTAATCATTATCCACCTAGCAAGCATCATTGTAATCAAATTGATTTTTGAATTCAGATACATGTTATGATTGCAACATTTCGTGATGAGTGAAAAGGTAAGCCTTTGAACAATTGTAAAATACTGGGATAAGGAGGTCATGAGTTTGAACGGGATATAGCTTTTCTATTGTACTGGGATAAAGATATCCATCTTTGACCATCCTTATACCCATAGATATGAAAGTGTCATGCACTAGAATGCCATTTAATAAAAATGAACAGAACTGGCGCAAGTTTAAAGTGGCTGAACTAAGCAAAATTTAGAGGAACAACTAAAGTGGAGCTAAGGAAGTGCAAGGAGAAGCAGCTCACCATTACTCAGTATCCGCATCTGATACCTGGAAATGATTTCTATTCCCTTGCTCTGCTACATACTGATTGTTGTTCACAGGCGGTTGTGGGTTTTCGTTTAATTTTTCTTTTCTAGTGTTTTGCTCTGTGTGATGTTTTTTCACCGATAGATATGATTGTTCTCTGTTTGCTCTGTCCCATTGCCCTACTCTATTAGATCCTTGTAACTGTTATAGAGAGTGCCGTATGTTTTTCAAGAGAGGAAACTATTAGAGATAGACCTTTGTTTTGCCAAACTTCTGGTTGTTGGTCTGGTGAATTAATTTCGTAGTACGAAGGTTCACATGTAATCTATTGATGTATATCTTCCAGCAAAAAGTCAACTACCAACCATCAGTTGCATTTAAGAGGATCATAACTGAAAGAACTACAAGTTCCCTAAAAAATCCTCCAGTTTTCTCACCTCTATCCTTCTACTGTCTAATCTCTTCTATAAGTCCACTTCCTTCTTCCTTTCCTTTCCTCTTCTCTCTCAACCAAGTTTGACTTCCTCAAGGCACACAATTCATTTGACAATAATACCAAAATGTTATTCAGTTTCAGCCTTCCATGCCAAAATGAAATTCTGATAGCTGCAAATCTTTTAGTTCAGATGCAGATATAAGCCCCCCATTCAAACACAAGATATAATGAAACGAAAAAACAAATGATTTTGTAGTTTATAAATTTACCTCGTGTAGGGCGGTGGACAGAAGATGATAACATAATCAGCGGAAGCACAGGTGAAAATACTCGTCTTATCATCATACGCATAGCTATACGAGCGTGGACACGCGTGCTTGAAGAAGAGTGAGTACACCGACGGGTAACACGAGGCCGGTGTATTGTATGCCTCGCTGCAACAATACTGAGGATCCCCAAACGCCTCGCACGCGCTCTTACAGGCCACGGCAGCGGCGCTCCGGCTCCCATTCCCTCCTCCCGAGATCGTAACCTTCAAATCCGATGGGCACGCGCCGTTTAGGTCCACCAAACACCCCGTGGCGCTGCAGTCGCCGCTTGCACCGCCCTTGGCCACTACAAGTATCGGGAGGTTGTAGCCGTCGACTAGGCTGACGTCGTAGAAGTCCAATCCGCCAGCGCCGTTGAGCGTGAACTCGGCCAAGGTGGCCGGAGGGATAGCGCCGCTTCCGGCACATTCTACGGTCCCGGAGCCGCAGTCGGCGGTTAGGCATGTGAATTTGGAGGTGGATTCATTTCGGAAGCAGAGGGTCCTACCCCACACCCTACCCGACCAGGATTTGGGGACGATCACGGTCCGGGATTTGCCTGGTTTGAGGGTGAATCCGGTTGTAGGGAGTTGCGCGGTGTTGGCGCCGGATAGTAGGCCCGGCCATACCGTGTGGCGGCAATCGTTGACGAATCGAAACGATGCACAGTGTACTGCCGAATCAGAAATGAAAAATCGAAGAGATTAAATGAAAGAAAAAAGAAAAAAGGCAGAGAAGGGAGTTAGTAGCTTCAGTGGATGTTACCTGAAATGAGTGAGTGAGAGAGGAGAGAGATGGCGGCGATGCAGATGAAGACGCGATCCATAGAGAGAGAGGGGGGTTGGATCGTCACAGGCCGCTAGATTAGGCGGCAATATCGAGTTGCAGAATCGGATTCTTTGCCGGGAAAAGCACTTCTGCAGGAGAGGCATGCTCACTTCTCACTCTTCGAGGTCCTACTTTTTTTTTCTTTTGACCTTTTTTTCTGTCTTTCGGACCTTTTGAATGCCAAATGGAGATCCGACGGACTTCCATTGACCCGCCCCGAATAAATATAAACATCATACGAATCAAGTGAAATTATCAAGCCTGTACTAGCTGAGGTGGAGGCAAACTGAGAGCCAACGGACTCGGTAGATGCCAGAGTAAGGGAGAAGCGTATTTAATCTCGGTCAGTGTAATTTAAATTTATTTTGTGTCATTGATTTATTTGAAAATTAAATTTAAAAAGCTCATGGGGTGGCTTAATTTTAATTTTAAATAAAGATTAGTGATAATAGCAGAGGGATCAGGATCCGGGGGGCGTCCTTCTCTCTTGTGGAGAATGACCGTCCTTTTCCTCATCTGAACCGTCGGATGTAAAATCCGATGGCCCACACATTTTGAATGGATAATGTTAGAGACTTTTGTCTAATTGGCATATTCCGTGATCATATGTATTATTTTATTAATGTCGGGTTGTGGGTTGTCGGTTTAAAATTTATTAAAATTCATTGGTCCAGCCCTCCACGCGCTCGGGCCGTCCCGGGACCGCCTCGCCGCTTCATGCTCGATGTCCGCTCGAGCATGTAATCGAATAGGGGCCTCTCAGCCGATAAACTGAACATAGGCCGCTCATTTGGCCTCCACCCGCTCGAACGGCGGCCCAACGGCAAATTTCAAACGCGATTTTGGCTCCTCTATAAATATTGGCTTATGTTTTTGAAACCCTAACACGCCATATGCTCTCTGGACAGACTACTTTGGCCCCATTTTGAGAAGAAAGCCTTTCTTGCTCCATTGATATTCATTTCTCTTGAAGAAAACTCTATACTACAAGATCGATCTACATGTTCTA
Organism: Nepenthes gracilis; assembly: GCA_033239525.1. Taxonomy (NCBI): domain Eukaryota; kingdom Viridiplantae; phylum Streptophyta; class Magnoliopsida; order Caryophyllales; family Nepenthaceae; genus Nepenthes; species Nepenthes gracilis. The sequence continues at coordinate 12,360,118 of BSYO01000016.1, read as the reverse complement.
AAGAGTTTTCTCTTCATTTTTCTTTCTCTTTTGTTTCCATTCAAACATTCATCCTTCTACCATTGTTGGAGACTTTGGTTAAGTGAAGAAGGAGACTCGTTCGTGATTAGCAATTCAAGTGGCACGAGAGGGAAGAGTGGCTTGAAGACCGGAAGGTGTCCTCGTTAGTTCGCGGGCAAATCCAAGGAGTTCATTGGTAGGGATCACGTGTCGGGAGTAAGTCGGCTAGGATAGCGCGTCGTTACCACCCGGCCGTAAGTTGATTTTCATAGTGCATTGCTTCCCGGCCGTTGAAGCCGGAGTGTTTTTTCGATACCGGTGGTATTGAAGTTTTCACTTCGTCACCAAAAATTGAGTCTTTATCTTTATCGCTCTTAATTATTGCTTGTGATTGTTTATATTGTGCATGCTTATTAGTTGCTTATACATCTAGAATTAAATATCCCTTACGTGTATCGGATATTTAATTTAATTAATTTATTTTATTGCTTCCGCTATAACTTGTAACGGGTCGAAACACGAAAGCACCAAGAAGTGCTTTTTCAGATAATATAACGTGGACCGTTCGATTTTAAATTTAATCATCCAAAACACGTAACCGTCGGATTTTATATCCGACGGCCCAAATTAAGAGAAGGGCAGTCCTTTTCCACTGGAAAGAAGGACGCCCCCTCAATCTGAGGGATCAGGCCAAATATCTGTGGGAATTTGTATGTGAATTTTGTATGGACCTTGTTGGGTTCGACAGAAATTAAAAACAAAAGTTGGCCCAATAGATAGGCTTACGAAACGAAAAGAAGCCCATGATTTCTTACTGTGGCCCAAAGCTAGGAGAGTACTGTGATTAAGCTACTAGGCGGTATGAATCCACCCCAGTACAGTAAGAAAAAATAAATGATGTCGAGCTGGTAGAAGGCTAAGCAAGGGGAAATGGATTCAATTGGCCAAGCACTTCCTTGCCACTGCAACTTAGATAACCCACAACTGTTAGAATTAAATATTTGTTTAAACCATGAGAAAATACATAGTAGATGATAGCATGCACATAATAAACAACCATAAACAATAAAGATACGATTTTTACGTGAAAAACTCCTTATAAAACGAGGGAGAAAAACCACGGGATACAGAGTCCGAAATTTCCACTAGCAACAGTTGATCGGTTACACAAATTTCAAATCACAAGAATCAATATCAACTAACTTTGCACAGCCCATACAAAAAATATAAATAGTAAGAGTAGAGATAAAACCCGACAAATATTCTTCTCAGCAGTAAAAACTTCGTACGTGTGATTAACGAAGACTGGAACTTGATTGAAAATCCAAATGGAGGCTCCAATCTTCCTCTTTTTCTTCTTCTCTCTCATTTCTCTCATTTCTTTTGGAACGACGCTCAAAACTGATTGGAATAACCTAAAAACGCAAAGTGTGCGTTTTATATAATAGGCATGCGCTTGGGCGCCCGTCGAGCAGGCATCGGGCGCAGGCCTACGCTCGAGCGCCATTTGGGCACACAGCGAGCTGCATGCTACTGGAATTTGGGCTTGAGCGACATTCAGGCGAGCAGCGAGTGGGGGCTTACTGGAAACGCGGCTCAAGCGCCCAACAAACGTAACTCGAGCCTACCTCATGAAGTGAGAATATTTACCTTCATCAGCCACATCAAGTGGGTATGGGTCCACACAGGAATGACCCATAATCCAACAACAACTAGCATTTCCTTGCACGGTCAATATTCTTTCATAGTACGAGATGTCCAATGTGATTGCTGACTAGAACAGCCAGCGACCAACCCACTTTTTGAGTCATGAATGAAAATAGCTAAACGAGGAAACCACCTCTGAGACTAGTACCGCTATGAATAGCAACTCCTTCTCTAACAGTGAGGAACCCTTTTTTTCCAAGAGTAAAAAATGGCAGAAGGTAGTGCTTCTTCAATTATTGATTGATCCATCAGATAATTCTAATCTTCACATTACTCACCCTACACAAAGAGGTTGGAAACTGGCCGCTTAAATATTCACCTGGAGGCCAATCCTCCGACCCTCTTCTTCTCTCTCTCCTAACTAATTTGTTAGGTGCCCAATACTAATTTGAGTATTAGAGTATAACTCGAGGAGCGGTTCGCATCTCCTTTGAAGTTTTTTGTTTTAATTTATAGTATGTAAGGTCTAGTTAAAAGGGTTCAAGGATTCGATTCGGAAATGTTAAAGTAGACGCACCTATCGTGGTGTTGCTAATGAAGCAACATTATACAGCAAAAGCAATTAAGCAATGCTACGATGTCTACATATGAGCAGCACATCAATATCATTGTGATGCAGCAATTTATCATAGCAATGTGTTTGCAGCATATCAGTTAAAGCGTCAGTAATAATGCATCAGCAAAACCAGCAGCAAAAATCAGCTGCACTAGTAGCAGCATATAGCCACGGGCAATGCATCAGCAAAGTGTATCATTCGGTTATGCTAGTAGAGCATTGCAATGATCAAATCACAACCTGTTCATTATATCACAGCAGCAAATATATCACTTGCTATTATCATGTATCAGCAACGCCAACAAATCAGCACATGTGTACATATCAGCAATCCGAGCCATACCTACAATAATTTTTGATCGGATAATTAAGTGAAGTCACGGATGAAGGATTTACAACTAGTACATATTTTGTTTGCATTGTTTCAGTATCATGTATAAATATAATTTTAATTTTGATGCAGTTTTTGTGTTTTCTCATAGGTAATTAGAATTAGTTTAAGTAGAAATTGATCACACGGTTGTAATTGATTAATAATTATTATATAAGTAGTTGATTTTCTCGCTATAAAGATAAGTTCCTGATTATTCAATATATACAAACAGCTCCATGAAGCTGATTGTTTACCTGTTGCTACTAGATTCACTGTTCTGATATTTCTGTCCATGTATTGATGTTGTGTTACTGAAGTTTATATTATGCTTCTCAGTTCCATATTCATTTGTGAATTATGTTACTCATTTGCAAGCTCAATGTCTCTTCTTTACATCTGTTATCCACTTGCAGAACCACAGGACATTCTCATCAGTTACTAATTTCAGATCTCCTAATCTGAAATTTAGATAATCATCAAGCAACATGATATGATTCTCAATGGCAGGAACTTCAACATAATTTCATCATTATTTGGGATCACCACTTCCTCATGCTTTTACATTTTATTTTCAGATTTGGAACACCTTCAAACTCTAATATTGTATCAAAACTGATTTCTAATAAGAAATTTTTGGTTGAATCCAAATTCTAAGTATGCATCAAGTCTGCTATATTTTCTGTCCTATCATTTTTGCTATATTTATTGTATTTCATACTGAAGTTTTTATGATTAAAAAACATAATTTGTGGCTGCTCTTTTTGTAACTCTAATTTCTAAAATTGTAAAATCTTTTTTCATTTGCCTGTATTTTTACCATTCGAAAATTTTCTAAGTGAATTAGCCATTTTGTTATGTAATTTTTATTATTTTACTATGATAATCTTCTGAATCCTTAACAAATATGGATTAGGAAACATGTTTCATTTGGATGACTATTGAAAGATGTCTAAATACGATTTTGAATCCCAATTAATATCTTATACATCAAGTCAGGAACACGATGAAAGGGATTGTGGAGTCTTCTTTTGGAGATTATTTTGATATTGAAGTCAATATCATATTGTAATTGTTGGGTAAAGTATAAATAGGACTAACCTAATTGATTAAATAGCGAGTCCATGAACAATAAACTCAGAATGAAGAAAGAATCAACGAGTCCATTAGAGCTAAGTCCAAAAATAAAATCTTTCATTGATCTAAAGGAATTGAAATCAAAAGGACAATCGAACAATTGAATAGCTAAACAGCTAAATGGCTGAAAGGACAAAGAAAAAAAATTAGATTATAGGCCCAAATGACTAGATATCCTAATGATATATTAAACGGTTAATCTAATTGAGTGGTTAATTAAACCGAGTGGTTAATTAAACCGAGTAATTAAATCAAGCAAGTGGTTAATATACTCTACAATTAACTTAGGCAAGGATCGTAACTAAGGCCAATTGCTCAGCACTATTATCGATTGTACTGTCTCTAGAAAATCTCACACTCAATGCATATATTAAGATAGTTGAACTATTTAGTTTTCAAATAGTTTAACTACTTAAATTATGGTCTATTATTTCTCTTTAGAAAATTACTGTAAGCTACCAACATGATTATAAATATATTCATATCTCTTAAAAACCAAGACAGAAGCCAAAAAGTAGGAACAGATCATAAGTTCTCCAAATATTTATTCTTCCTCATATTACATAACTAAATCTTCCATTTCTCTCTCACATCCTCATAATCTCTCCTACTTTCTATATTTTAAGAAAATTTATTAATCTGATATATCAGGAAGTAAGTTCTGCATTTTTTGAACTCTTCTTTGATGTTGTGGTATGCTGATCTAGACAATCAAATTTATTCGAATGACAATTCAAATTCAAGGTAAGTATTTATGGCATTGTCTATTGAAAATGAAAATAAGCCACTCTTTTTTTCCTAATTTAGATCATACCCACTAAAAGTCCTATATTTTTTGAACTCTTCTTTGATGTTGTGGTATGCAGATCCGGATAGAAGATTTAATAACTCAATCGAATTCATTTAAATCACAATCCAAATTCAAGTTACGTATTATTGGCATTATCCGTTGAAAATGAAAGTGAGCCACTCTTTCTTGCCTAATTTAGATCATACCCACTAAAAGTCCCATTAACTCTTTAATAATATTGAAAAAATGGTGAATATAATAACACATGGACAATTGAGCCAGCTACTAAAAGATGTCTCATCTCACGGCATCCTCCTTGGAGAAAACAGGCATGAAAGTGCTCACTTTTCAAAAAGTTTGGATATTGGAGCCTTGATCACTCAAATACAAGACATATCGAAGATGTTTAAATTTCTTTTGGACAAATTTGAAGAGCTGGCTTATTGAATTGAGATCCTCCAACCACAATCTTTGACCTCAAAAAGGAGTCAAAAGAGAAGAAAATCACCTCAAGGAGAAGCCACTCTCAGTAGGAGGCGCTTATGGCTCCTAAGGTGTATAATTGAGTTATACTTTCTCGACTCAAAGGACGTCTAAATTTTATGATCGCAAAAGAGAGTCCAAAGCAACAAAATTTTTGATATACTCTTGAAATTCAAATGCCCTTCCATATGGGAAGAAGGGCCATATAGTAGCATGTCCATACACCTCACGATTAGGCAAATACTAAGTGCATTTGTCAATTATTCAGAGTTAAGTATATTTCTTAATATAAAAAAGTTACCTTTGTAATTGAAGTGGAGGAACAAATTAAGAGAATAAAGTAGTTGATTTTTCAAGGAAAATTTGCTGGATAGATGACCCAATAGGATCGAACATCATTTCCTCAAAAATTAAGAGGCACCGACTCCCTCATAATTTCAAAATGATATTATTTGATTCATATGATAAAAGTATAGATCCAATGAATTATTTAGACCAATTTTGCGCACTAATTGGCTCCGAAAGCTGCTCTATGAATATATGTGTGTGTGTATATATATATATATATATATAATTAAAGGGAGATGAAAGACTTTTATTCTATAAGTTATAACCAAATTTTATTGTCCTACTTTACCTACAATTTGAGGAAAGAAAAACAATCCTGACACATTATCAGGATAAGACAACCTCTTAACGAGACCCTAAATGTCTTCTAGCCAGATTCAATATTGAGTCCAAAGGCATATCAAAATTTACCATGAGATGAAATTGAATGCCTTTATCATGATAATTCAAATGAGTGACCTTTATTATTTGGAAATTCACGCTCGAGCACCGATTCTAGAATGGTTAGTGCTTGAGCATTAAAACACAAGAGGGCCAACGCTTGAGTGTGGGTCATGTATAAAAAGGGCCATGGGTCATATTTTTGCCATTCTCGCGCAAAAAAGGAAGAGGAGAGAAAAGGAATGTAGGGAGAAGAGAGAGAAAATAGTGTTCAAGTAGATGAGAGCCTTCGTTCTTTGGGTCTGCTTGGTATAAGATTGAGGTAAATATCATTTAATTTTGTCCTTCGTCTATTTCTCCGTTGAATGTGTTTTATTTCTAATTTGAAGATTTAGGATTCGTGCGTGCATTTTAGCTAGCCCTTATATTTTTTTGGAACATGTATGATAATTTTACTGATTGATTTGAGAGTTTTATTTCGTTTTTATTAATATTTGAGTATCCCGTCGTTCCTAGAGTTATGGATATTAATGAGCACCACCGAGGCCCTAGGTGGGCCAGTTTGTGTGCCGACATGGTGGTCCGAGACTCGGTGGGTCAAATGTGTGGGATCGTGGTGGTCCAAGACCCGATGGATCGATTTGTGCAGGACTGTGGTGGTTTGAGATGCGGTGGGTTGATTTATGCGAGACCATGGTAGTTCGAGACCCGATGGAACAGTTTGTATATGGACTGTGGTGGTCCGAGACTCAGTAGGTCGATTGTACAAGACCGTGGTTGTCCAAGACCCGATGGGTCTATTTGTGTGGGACCGTGGTGGTCCGTGACTCGGTTAATTTGTGAGGGATGATGGTGGATCGAGACCAGGTCAGTCATTTTTTATGGGACCATGATGGTCCGAGGCCCCGGGTGGGTCAATATATGATAAAAGATGATCAAGAATTGTAGGCCTAAAATATAATTAGGATAAGATCTATATATTAAAAAATGTAGATGGGTGCCAATGACATGAGATGACTGAGAGTTGCAGGCGTAAAATGTAGTCAGGTTGAGATCTATAGGCCTAAAATTTAGACGAGTGCCAATGACATAAGATGACCGAGAGTTGTAGGTCCAAATTATAACTAGACTGAGATTTACAGGCCTAAAATGTAGACGGACACCAATGACATCAAATGGTCGAGAATTACAAGCCTAAAATATAGTCGAACCGAGATCTGTAGGCCTAAAATATAGATGGATGCCAATGATATGAGATAACCTAGAGTTACCGGCCTAAAACGTAACCGTTATGATATGCAAATTTGGATTCTAAATTACCCCTATTTATGTGGATGCGCCGTTGGCTTCTATTTTTCATTAGCCTCTATCTATGCGGGTGTGCCGCAGTCTTCTATTTATGTTGGTATGCCGTGGCTTTTATTACGTGAGTGTGTCGTGGCCTTTGATTATGTGTCAGGATATCAGAGCACAATTTATGTGTTTGTATCAGTGGGATGGTGCGATGAGATTCTGCTTTGGGTGTGATGATGCTTTGGCTTCTAATTTGAGTACTCGCTTTGGATATGATGATTTGGCTTCAAATATTGTTGATTTGGGATTTGTATTTAGCATCTATTTTGATATTTCTTTATAAATTTTCACTATGATTTGCATATACTATTTTATACATGTTTATGATGATACTTGCTGATCCTTTGGCTCACGTTTTTATTTTCCATCTCTTTGGATTTGTAGAGGGCTAGGATGCTTTGTAGGAGTTGGACGATATCTAACGCGGCATCACGAGATTCGGTGGATTGGGCATCTGTTACAACCTAAATGATGTTGGCTATATTTATCTATTATTTGGATTGAGCTTATCATAGGTTTTGTTATTTTTTTGATAATGAAATTAGCAGAGAGTAGATATTTTGATTGTATAATAAGAACCATTGGATTTAATATATATATATATATATATATATATATATATATATATAATATAGATGAGTTGTTATCATGTTTGAATATTTCCCTTACGATATTTAGAGTATGTCATATTTATATTATTCGAATAATTATCCAATGAGGTTCTGTGTAAGTTTGACTTGTTGGGTCTTATATTTTAATTTGTTACACCTAAATTTTTAGATTTAATTTTATTAATAATAAATAATTAGACCTACTAAATTTCGAAGATCGAAATTTTTATTCGAGATTCTCCTAAAAGGGTAACTGGGAAGGCAGATTCCCTCTTATCTTCCTCAAGCGACTATGATAGGTAATCGATGAAGCCTGTGATGAGATGGCTGTGTTGGAAGCTTGTGAGTCATCTCAAAGGCCAGCTTCTTTCCATTCTTCGTCAGACCGCCTAGTTTTTGAAGAGCCGCTTGAGTTCACTGTGGGTGGTGAAACTTTATTTTCCACTGTTATTAGAATAAATGATCCCATTACTAATGGATCGAATGAACTAATTGCTACTTCATTTATAAGTAGGTACGAGGTCCCAATTTTTGTTAATCTATTGCCCGATGAGCCAATTTCTATATCTCCTAATTGGGCGATAGATGAGTTTCTTGATAATAATCCAAAGGTTTCAGAAACGAATGAGGTTTCTTAAACTGACACTTCTATATCTAGGCTCCTGGAGAATCTGGACACTTTTTTCTCCCCTGGTTTTAAGTTCCTCTCCATCGTCAAGCTCTACCTCGTTTATGTTGGAGGACTTCGTCCATCTCTGAGTTTTGATCTTCTCACAGTCCCTCCCTTTAGGAAAGATATTTTTCCACTGAGGTACAGTTTGTGTAACCCTTCATTTTCAAGTTTTCTCCTTATTGTTACTATTTTATTGGTTCTTACTTATTTCGCATTGCACATATAATTATTTTATCATATTTTTATCATTTATATCAACATATATATATATATATTACTAAATATTAGACTTACTCTTATTATACTTTGATAACTTTCAAATTAATGGATTAGGATTTGGTGCAAAACTTTTAGACTAAAGTATTATGAAGGATTATATTATAGTGGTTTTACTGTGTAAATGCGGTTTATATTTGCAATGTTTCTATATTTGGGCCACTAGGCTGTCTTTGTAGATTGTTTTATACTTAAAATGATGATATTATTGGATTACTATCGATAAACAATTTTTCCTATATTTTGATGAGTTTTGAGTAGGTATTTTGATCGTAGGGCCAAACGGATAGAGTTTGGCTAGTTCTGAAATATTTTTATCATTGTTTAGAGTTAGCTATAAAAAATAACTATGGCATTTTCAATATCTAACCCGATCTCAATTTCCATTTTTTGATTATAATTTAATTTAATGACATCATAATATTTTAATTTGGTATCAGGATCATGGCTATACCCTATAGGGAGAACGTGAAGAACGACTTATGATAGTATCTCTAGAATACTCTTTTCAAGAGTAATTTTAAATATAAAGAATTGGTATATCTCAAAGCCAATTCTTTATCTTTCATTCTAAAGGGATAGAAAAAAGAGAGAAGAATGCGAATAATTTGTTATCTTAAAATAATTATGACGAAGTGCTATGAACACTTCAATTTCTTATGATTTGTTAACCTCTTTGAACTTCAAGATTTTTGGTAGATTTCAGATCTCTCTTCTACCCGATATTTAACTTTTCTTTTTTTATCCAAAGAAGCATCATGTTTATATAGATATTAGGCTTATCAGAAGAATAATCATGTAGGTATGTTTGAATGGGATCATGGGAACGGTCTCTAACTAGTAAGACATGACCTTCATACACTAATAAATCGACCCTACTCTTCTCTAATGTCAGTAAATTGATTTCCACTATAATAATTTTAGGCTTAATGGACCATTTTGATGTTTATGACATTCAATTAATCCTCTTAGATTAAATGACACTCTAAACATTTTAAACTTTTTTAGCTTTCTTAAATTATAAATTTTTTAACAAATTTGGATCTTTTAATCTCTCAAATCTCTAACAATCTAATCTTTTGATTTCTCGAGCGGGATCTCAAGCTCACATCATCCATTTGGATTTGAAACTTAATATTTTACTATCTACCCCATCATTTTTCATTGAAGAAATCTTAGGTTTAGATTTAGTTTAATTATTGTTAAGACTTATTTAAATATGTCTACTAACTATTAGGTTTTATAGTATTAGGAGGAGAAGAAAATGGAACAAAATGAGAGAAAAAATTAAAGCGTAGTTAGTATGCCATTTTTGTTTTGTAATGCTGTATGAATTTGTATGTAAGATGATATGACGAAAAATTCAATCAATGAGATTTATTCAATTTTGTGAGTATTGATGTGAAACTGAATAATAATAATGATAATAATTACTACACATAAATTGAACAAAAAACTAAAAAAAATAATTGTCTATTTTAAAAAATTTGTTTTCCTCGGTGTATTATGAAATTTTGTACTTATCAAAAAAAAAAATTCTGAAATTTTGATTTAGTGTAAATTTTGTACTAAGATATTTTAAATTAAATTGATCATATTTTAAGTCATATATTTATATATTTTATAGAAAATTAAAATATAAAATGCTAAAAAGTTTTATAGATCACTTGTTGAAAGCATGAACTTTATAATTTTTTTATACATAAAATTGATGTTAAAATAAAAATAGAAAATATAATTAATAATTAAAAATAAGAATAATTTCAGAGAAAAATATATTTTTAAATATTTTTCAATTACATGTTTAGGGTAAGGGCCCCTTTTAGTCAATAATCAATGATTTTTTTCTTGTATAGTTAGCATGTATGACATCTAATCAAATCAACTTTTTGGAATTACCAGTTTTAGCCTTTGTTCTAAGTTCATAATGAGCAATTTTTTATTTGGGCATGTAATCTCATGATATCATATATCAACCAAATATTTTAAAGATAACTTATAATACTATTAAGATATTTTTAAATAATATAGAATCTAATTTATCTATTTTTATATAATATTATTAATATATATAAATAAATAAAATATATTTGGTATAGAATTAATTGAGTTAACCCAATCCATTTACCCAGCAAGCGATGATTGATAAGTTCCAAAAAAAAATATTGTCCAACCTAATAAGTCCAAGCTCAAAAAATTCTAAAATTTGATTTTGATCTAACTCTAGTCAGAGTTAATTAATATTTGATGGGTAGTTTGGTGATTATTAAGCAAAATATACACTGAATTGAATTACATACTCGAATGGTTGTATATTCAAATGTCTAACCGAGAAATTAATTTAAGCGAGCAATTTATCTGATCAAATGATTTGTTTAATTTGCAATTAGCCAAAACGAGATCCTCTAAACTACTAATATCAACTACTTGTCATTATTAGCTTAATATTTAGGCGTTAACTGTTTCCATCAACCCCACGATCAATACGTAAATAATGACAGTTGAACCAATGAATTTTTAAATAACCTAACTATTGAGACAGTGATTGATTATTCCTATTTATAAAATTACTATCAATTGGCAATATTGCAATAAACATATCCTATTATCCCTAAAAATGGGGATGGATTTTCAAAAATAAGAAATGGAGTACAGCCCTCTAACACATTTGTTTTTTTATAAAATACAGAGTAAAGTCATCTATCTCTTCCTTTCCTATCATCTCAATTTCTCTCATATTCTAAATTTTTAAAAAAGTTACTAATTTAAACGTCGAATAATATATTAAAGAATAAGTCCCAATTTGTCCAAATTTTATTTATTTTTATAGTATATAAGATCAAAATAAAAAATTAGATAATCTAATACAAGTATATTTAAATTATAATTCAAATTTCAGATACATATTAAGATATCACAACATCGAGCACAGAAAACTTAAAAACATAAATAAATTAAAAGCATACCAATGAATTTTACAAAAATGTCTATAAGGATTGTTGAATAAGCGACTTTTTCCTCTTTAATCTAAACATAATCATAAATAAAAAAAGTTACAATTGTTTGAAAATTTTTAATAGGTTGCCTTTCTCCAATTTTCTTTCACCTTTTCCCATTTCTCTGACCCTCGCACACTTTCAAAATGGAGGCCATCAATCTAATTACAGGGGAGAGCAATTAAGAAAGAAAATATTTATCTGATTTTTATAACCTCTCCATTCTGATAACATGGTCACGGTGGGGTCAACCTCCCACCACTCAAGAACAGTGAAGTCAGCCACCATTTGCCCAGTTATCCTGTCGGGTCTACCCGCATTCACCGATTTATCTAATCTAACATGTTTTTTTTTTTTTCTTTTGAATTATGTAGAAACAGAGGGGGCGAATTGATTGTGAATCAGTGGAAACCTCTTGAACCTCTAGATTGGTAAAGTTCCAATCTGCTCTTGGCATCTGTGAGCAGTGCCTCGTCAAGCTCAGCGTTTTGCATCATACTGTTCTGCTTCATCGCCCACTCGAGAACTATGAGCACCTCCTCTTGCGCCAGCACCCCGCTATCCGGAACGTGCAGCGCCGCGTAACAGAGCAGCAACAATGCTGGGACTTGAACCATCTGCTCCCCAAAATAGGACAGCTGAATCAAGTACTTCACACCTCCTGCCTGTATGATGGCTTTGCAGTGAGCGGCATGCAGAAAATTCTCTGTACATGCAAACTTTGTCAGCGCCACCACAGCTTCATACATGACCTCCGATTCCCTCTCGTCGATAAGCTTCACCAATGGCCCTATAATCCTCGTCTCTGTCGCCCTAAATGTGCGTGCCAAATGCCCAAGGGACTTTATGCAGGGCACCAGGAGGAAAGAGTTCGCTTCTGTGACTACTCTTATCAATTGGTCCGCCACCGCCTTGGCGGCAGGCGAAGTGGGCTTAAAAGCTGTGCGTCTCAGATCAGGATTTTGCTCTGCCACTGCTGTGATCTCCATCAACGCCATCGCTGAGTTGCATCGAATGTCGTCTACCCCTTGCGCTATCAGAACGGCCAAGCAGAGCAATGCTCGAGACTCGCATATGATACGGCATATGGAGACGTTGCCCCGTGAGAGATGCCATAGAGCCCTTGCAGCCATGGCCTTCATATGCGCCTTCGTGGCTGGGTCTTCGAATTCCCTCCCCTTAATGCTGCTCCCGGCCAAGACGTGATTCGGGTGGTGATTGCGGTGGCTTGCCCTTGCAGTTTGATGATTGGAGTTGATGCTGTTAGGTTTAATTTGCTGGGACTGAAACGCCATGGTGTCATTAACCACGTTGTGTATTTGGCGTTTTGGGTTGGGAACTTTGTCGATCGCGCTTTGCTTGTCATCTTCGTCGCCGCCTATGCCGCCAGTGCTCATCCCTTGCTCGGAACTGCTGGCCATAACCACGGAGTGAATGGACATCTTCTGCTTGCTAGCAATGGCGTACTTACTGTGTTCTTGAATCGTCTCGAAGGCAAGATGGCTCACAAGAAGACGAACGACGTTGTTCTGGGCAAAGTGGTCTTGACATTTGGGATAATTGGCTGCCAATTCTGAAACGGCCCAGGCAACGGTGGCCTGGATTTTCATGGGGCCTTCTTTGAGGATTTTCGCGAACACCGAGCAAACGCCTGCCTTGACGATCTGTTCGACGCTTTCCGGATCACGACCCAGAAGACCAATTGCCCTCGCCGCCTCCTCCTGCCCCTCCAATCCTCCTTCCTTGGCCAATTTCAGAAGCGGCCCAACGCCACCTTCCTCGATGATCAGCTTCCCATACCGATCGTTATCTCTCGCCAGAGAAACCAGCGACGCCGCTGCGTCCGATCGATCTTCGAGCGATCCAGAGGAGAGGTTGGCAATCTGTTCCCAAATGAGGCAAAGAATGGGCTCGTTGGCGGCGATCGGAGGCAGGCCGAGGTAGCCAATGTCGTCCTGATCCTCGCCAGAGGCGGAGACGCGGAGGAGCCAGGAGACGTCCCCTATGGAATTCTCGAGCTGGGAGGTCATCTTGCGGAACGAGGCGGTGGGGATGATGGTGAAGACGCGCTTCAGCAGGCTGTGGTTGCGGCATTTGTCCACGAGGGCGAAGGCTTTCTCGAGGATCTGCTCGGTGTCGTCGATGATCCGCCGAGTGGGTCGCTCGTAGAGGTCGTTGCTGGCACGCGCCGCTTGTCGGAGGAGTTCTGCCAGCTTCGTCGTCTTCGCCTTGAGCTCCAGGCATTCTGCCCTGAATTGTATGGCCTCATCCGCCACTTTGCTCACCTGGTCAGCTAATTGTACTGGCCGTGTTAGGATTTGCTTCACAACATCCGCCATGGCCGGTCGATCGGAGCCTTTAAACTCGGATCAACTCGAAAATTATAGAAAAATAGGAGAGAAAGAAGGACGATTGTCCTAATCAACTGCAAATCTACATAAAAATTGAGGGTCTTTTGTTTTTTTTTTTTTAATGATTTACGCTTTTATATGATCATTGAATTGTATTTCGTTTTCATTCTCCCATCGTCTATCTCATTTTTCTTTCTTTCGTTTTTTCCTCGTCTTTCTATAAACAAAACAAAAAATGGGTCATGAAAATTTCGTTTTCTGATTTGTTTTTCGAGGACTCAGTCGACTTTCTTGATGAGAATCGTTTTACACGATGAACTGATGGAAGGGACCTGACACGTAACGACGTTAATTAATTATTTTTTTTTTTCTTTTATGCATTTTTCAATTAACATAATCGCTAATTTTCCAAGCAAACTTCTGTTCGATCCGTCCATAAATGAAACAATCATAATAATAACGTTTGATATATTGAATTATTTTTATTATTGTATTTGATTTAATTTTTTATATTTCAAGAGTTTTAAAATATGATAAAAAAGTAAACAGCCAAATAATAATTCATTTACTCTGAAAATATAATCCCTTAACTTTGCAAATTTATTTACACACTTCCAATGGGCAATGGGACTATTAATAGATAGTTATAATATAAAAATAAAATAAAATATATGTTTGAGTTTAATACTTCATAGTTTTTATAATTTTTTTTAAAAAAATATAATTATTTTTAATATTTTTAATTTTAAATATTAACTTTTGAATTATGATCTGATAATCTCTGTTTAAGATGTAGGACCCTTAAAATGAGAGGCACCAAGTCATCAAAGGATAAATTTGGAATTTAGGAGACATTTAAAAAAAAAAAAAAAAAATCAAAGGAAGAGGATCAAGAAAATTTTAGAAAGTATATTTTCATGTAAGAATTTGATTCAGGAGATTTGGGCGTCATCAAGTTTCTGTTTAATTGAAAAATTGGTTTTTTATTATTATTATTATTATTATTATTATTATTATTATTATTATTATTATTATTATTATTATTTATTTTTAAAATATGTGTGTATTTGTTTACGCTTTGAATGTGAATGTTATAATAAGTTGATATGCATGAGTATTTATTAACAAAGCAATTATTTAACCTAGATTTAAAATTGTTAATTAAACAACTAGGTCCCATGCAAAATATATGGCATTGCTTAATGATACGTTATTGGCTCTTGAGTTGTGGTACGGATTAAAGAGCCTTCTATTTTTCACTGCGAGTCAAATTGGAACGGATCCGATCTCTATCGTAATTAACCTAGAACTTGCACACTACAAATTATAAATAGGAAGTTAGAGGACGGCAAAAATTACTCTCACAGTATATCATCTGACACTCAAATTAAAAATTTTTCTTAGAAAATAGAAAAATGTTAAGAGGATACGATAAATGTATATGTGCACATAACGGTGGAGAGTTTGGATGTGCCGGTTGATGGACGGTTTAGAGGATGCTCGACAGAAAGACGATTTAGAGGTGCGCCCGATAGAGGGGCAGCTTCGAGGTGCGCTTAGAGATGGCGGTTTAGAGGTTCACCCAACAGAGGAGCGGCTTAAAAGTGCCCCGGCGGATGACGGCTTAGAAGTGCGCTCAGTGGACGGGCTGTAACACCCCCAAATATTTTTAAGAAAATAAAATTATCAAATTAGTTTCAATCATTATTCTTAAATACTTTTGGGTTTAAAATCTTATAGTTTGACTAATCTTTGGGCCTAATAAGTTTGATTGGATCAATGAATCGGGTCCGGATGTTTGGATCATTATTCAAAGTTTAGATTAAACATAATTTTGAACCAAACTAATCAAATAAACAATTACCGGGTGGACCTTAGTGTATTAAAATTCATTGGCTAAAAATATAATTAAATTTAAAAGAAGTTAAAATATTAAAAATTATGATTGAAAATTTTAAATATAAGGCTAATTACATAATTAATTAAGTAATAATAATAATAATAATAATAATAATAATAATAATAATAATAATAATAATAATAATAATAATAATAATAATAATAATAATACGCAGTAAGTGCGAAGGAAAGAAAAAGGAAAGAAGAGAAAAGGAAGGAAAGAAAAAGGAAAGAAGAGATGAAAGGAAAGGGAAGGAAGAAGAGGGAGAAGGAGAAGAAAGAAGGCGCGATGGGAAGGATGGGGATCTGGGCCGTATGGAAACTTTGGGGAAAACCCTAACCAACTCCTCCTCTTTAATTAGGGCAGCATTAGGGTTAGAGAAGGGGGCCGCAGAGGACGAACGAAAGGGAAAGAACGAAGTGGCCCATTAAAAGATACGTAGCCCATTTTGTTGAGTGAATCGGTTGCGTAACTCATTTCAAATCTCAGACGCATTATCGATGAAAACAATGCTAGATTTGATAGAGGGGCTAACGGAGTTTTGGATCAAGGAGACTACCATATCATTGCATCGGCCCTAGGCTTCGAAAAGAGGATCGCGTCAGTCAATTTGTTTGGGAATAGTGCCCTCAATGAACTAAAGTTTGTTCTTGGTTCTCAAGGCTCGACGCATAACTCTAGACCAGGTTGAATAGTTGTCGACGGTGAGTAAATTAGTGACCAGAGTGATGGGCGGATTGTCACCGATTTTCAGCCAAAAGGATTTGTGAGGTCTGTGAGGGTTTAAAAACGCATGTATTCTTGTGAAGAGGTGAGAGATGATTTGGCTACATTTGATTTAGTTTTGGAAGTGGTTTGGTGAGACGCCATTTTCTCTGATACCATGTAAAGCTCTGTGTGGAGAAAATGCTAAAACAGAGAGGAAGAAGAAAATGAACGGCAGAGATGAATAGGAAGAGAAGACAGGGTAATGATGAAGAACCGGATGCTAGCCATTTTATTCATTTCATTATTAAAATTTACACAAGCCTCAACCAATATCTTATATACAAAAAATTAACAAAAAATAAAGAGCTATATAAAGGAACAAAAATACATAAAAAGCAACTAAACCAAATAAGATAGAAAATATAGAAGAAAATAAAATATACAAATATATTGCCAAATATTGGTTATGTTGTATTTCCTAATAAGCGCATCTAGGAGCTCAATCATCTATTTAGTGAGTCGCCTCTTAACCGGACGCACCTAGGAGCTCAGTCTTTCACCTAATGAGCAACCCCTCAGTCGGACGCATCGAGAAACTCAGTCCTCCGTCTAGTGAGCCGCCTCTCAACCGAGAGTACCAGAGCTCAGTTCTCTGACTAGTGAGCCACTTCTCTACCAGGTGCACCCAAGAGTTTAGTTCTCCATCTAGTGAGTTGCCCCTAAGCCAGACTCACCCAGGACCTTAGTCCTCCGTCTAGTGAATCACCCCTTGTCTGGGCGTACCCAGGAGCTCAATCCTCCGCCTAGTGAGCCGCCCCTCAATTGAGTGTATCCAGGAGCTTAATCCTCTACCTAGTGAGTTGCCTCTCGACCAAGCGCACTTAGGAGCTCAGTCCTCCATCTAATGAGTCGCCTCTCAGTTGGGCACACTCAGGAGCTCAATCCTCCACCTAATAAGCCGCCCCTCAATCAAGTGCACCAGGAGCTCAGTCCTCCGCTTAGCGAGCCGCATCTCAGCCGGGTACACCCAGGAGTTTAGTCCTCGACTTAGTGAGTCGTCCCTCAATCGGACGCACCCAAAAGCTCAATATTCTGCCTAATGATCCGTCCTCAATTGGGCACACCCAAGAACTCAGTCTTCTACCTAGTGAGACACTCCTTAATCAGGCCCACTCAAGAGCTTAGTCCTCCGTTTAGTGAGCCGCCTCTCGAACGGTGCACCCAGGAGCTTAGTCCTCTAACTAGGCCCACCTAGAAGTTCAGTCATCCACCTAGTGAGCCGTCCTTCAATCAGATGTACCCAAGAGTTTAGTTCTCTGCCTAGTGAGCCACCCCTTAACCAAGCGCACCTAGGAACTTAATCCTCTGTCTAATGTGCCACCCCTCAACCGGACATACCCAGGAGCTCAATCCTCCGACTAGTAAGCCACCCCTTAGTCGGGTGTACTTTGCAGCTTAGTTCTCCACCTAATTAACTGCCCCTCATTCGGGCACACCCAAGAGCTTAGTGCTCCGTCTAATAAGCCGTCCCTCAATCAAGCGCATTGAAGAGTTTAGTCCTCTGCCTAGAAGCTGCCTCTCATTTGAACGCGCCCATAGCTCAGTCCTCCACCTAGTGAGCCACCCCTCAGTCGGGCACATTTACATGAGCTAGCCCTTCTCACGCATCCCCTGTTCATATGTGCAGCTTTGTACCATCTAATATTCTCATTGTATCTTTCTATTTTTTTGAAAAAATTTTTAACTTGAGAATTAAAAAATTTACGGTGAAAAGTTATATATTTCTATTCACTTGGAAGGATTTCTGACTTGAGAATCAAAAAATTTACAATGGGAACACTTCCCGCTATCCTCTGACCTATTATTTGTAGTTTGTAGTGTGCAGTTTTAGGGTTAATAACGATAGAGACCGGACCCGATCTGGTACAACTCACAGCAAAAGAATAAAAGGTTCCCTAATCCGTATCGCAATCTGAGAACCAGGGAGGTATCAGATATAATTATTTTAATAAATATTTTAATTTTTTTTAATGTCATTTTTCGTGTAATTTAAATATAATAAAGTAATTTTCTTTATTTTTATTTTTTTAATAAAATTTTCTAAATCTAACAAATTTTGAGTCTTATATGAATGAGAATACTAAGATATTTGAGTAAAATGAAACTAAAAAAATCAGATAACAACTAAAATTGATGGCATTAGTAAACATTTGGAAGTGATGCGCATAGAGTAAAATGCAACTAATTTGATAATAACATAAATTAGTTTTGATTTAAAAAATAAAATAATAGATATACCTAGAAAAATATAGAGCAATATAATAAATAATAAAAATATTTATATACTAAAATAATATTGCATTAAATTGAATTAAAAAAAAGGAAAAAAATAAGTTTAGATAGCCGTCCAATTTTGTAGGGCATAGAGACATTATTATTATATTAAGATGTTTGGTAGCTATGTATTTATTAGTTCATATGATACCACAAGAGAATAACATTTAAGTTTTGAGATAATTTATATATTTAAAATGGACCTTAAAGGAAGTGCTTATAAAAAAATATAAATTAATTACAATCAAGTAAAATAATAAAAATAAATAAAACTAAAAAAAATAAAATAATATGACAACAATGAGTTATCTTTAAATAAAATTATATTAAATAAAATTAAATGACAAAAAATTTCAGATAATCGATCTATTATATAATATTTATTATTGAATTGATATATTTAGAAATTATATATTGAATCATTCGTGTATATCAAGAGTGTCCAGTTATAATTTTTCAAATTAAGGCATTCATATTTATATATAAAGGTTAAGTGTTATATATAAATGAGGTTATTAAGATAGATAAATAAAATTATATTAAAAATTAAGATAAACTTTTAAAAATATTGGCAACCAAAAATATTAAGCAATTTTCCAGCAAGATGACTAATGGGTATTTGGGATTAACATATGTAAAAGGTAAGATGGGTTACTAATATTTAATATTTTTAAACACTTAAAATATAGGCTAAAAATATTATGTGTGAAATATACATATATATATATATATATATATATATGAGTTAGTTATGATTAAATAAAAATAATAAAAAGATAGACCTAAAAAATATGGATTGATGTTATAGAAACAAATTAAAGTATTTATATATGATAGGTATAGTTATAGTGGGCCGGCTCAAGACCTAGGCTCGTGGGCCGGTGTGGAGGCTCAATAGACGGTGGCCCACGACTCCACACCACAGGAATGCCGCCTTGGGACGGATGGGCCCAAGCCCAGTCCGCTGGACTAGAATCGGGCAAAGAGACCTGCGCTGTGGTATTCTTCTAGATCACATACCAACAGTGCACAGTTCAGTAGGGAATCTTTCCAAAGCTGTACCAATTTCAATTGATATCGCCAGGATATTTTTCAAATTTGCCCACCTCTCGGAATAGCAACCGAAGCTAGCAATATCCTGTGTGGGATTATTTGCCAACCCAGATGGCAATAAGGATCCGGTGAATCACTCATTAGAGGACGCAATCACACTATGATTTCCTCAATTCTCTTAGAAAAGGAAACGATATCCACGGACAAACAGCAATTGCTATAAGTGGTGCCCTCAATCATCCTGAAAGTTCAACACTTCCAACTGTCGACAACCACCTTCTCATCTATAAATACTTATTCACTATAGAAGGGAAGGGGGAATTGAGAATTCAGAAAGAGGGAGAGCCCAAAGAGAGTACAATTTGATAGGACCTCACGCCGCCTAAAAAATCACCTCCAGTAAAGAAGAAAAAAAGGAAAAATGAGGGCAGAGAGAGAGCTTTGAGAGTCTAGCGGCCCAACTCTTCCCAAGTCCAATTGGAGCAATTTTCACCATAATAATGTAAGACACGCCCAAGCTTCTAGAGAAGCATTCGGATCCACCTCTCCAGGCCAGCCATTAACTGGCCACCTCTCTAGCCAACGCCTAGATTGGCCACCTCTTCAACCAGCCCTCAGGCTAGCCAACTCTCCAACTAGTCACTAGGGAGGCCACTGCTCCAACTAGCCCCAGGCCGGTGACCTCTCCAAGACGACAAACCCTCCCCAGTCCAGCCTGGAGTCAAACAGCCTTCCGTTTAGCAGGAGGCTAGCCCTCCTTCCGAAGGCCCATCTAGGAGGTCCACCCTCTATCCAGAAGCTCAGTCTCACCTCTCCAAGACGCCCCTTAACGGGTGCACCTCTAAGCCATCCTTTTGCGGGTACACTTCTCAACTGCCTTTTAACTGGGTGCACTTTTAAGCCACTCCTCGATCAGGTGTACTTTTAAATTGCCGCTCTATGACACTCCTCTAAGACGTCCCTCGGTCAGGCACACCTCTAAGCCGTCCCTCAACGGGTGCGCTTCTAAGCAACCCCTCTACGAGCACTCCTTCAAGCCGCCCCTCAGCGAGCGCTCCGCCAAGATGCCCCTCAGCAGGCGCAATTCTAAGTCACCCCTCAGCAGGCGCACCTCAATCCCTCCCTTAGTCGGGCACACCACGAGCCATTCCTTAGTCGAGCGCATCCAAATACTCAATCCACTATTATATGCATCTACGCATTTCTTGTATCCTTCTAGTATCTTTTGATTTTTTAAAAAAATTTATAATTCAAGCGTCTGAGGATATATGGTAGAAGCAATTTTTATCATTTTCTGATTTCTCATTTTCAGTTGTGGTGAATAGATTCTAAGTTTAGTCCTATCGTCCTAAACCCACTTCAGTTTGACTTGATGAGGAAGGAAGATCAAGTGGATTTCTAGCCCTAACAATAACTAGATCCAAGGATGCATCATTGGCATCATTTGTAAAAAACGACTGAAAAATCTAACTACCGCACAATATCAAAATAAATACGGTCAATACTTATACCTTAACCAACGTTTCGGCTAGATAAATCAACTCTCATAGTGACGACCCCCATGGGTAGCCACAACGATACTCAGTCTGCCCTTGGCATGTCAGCGGGAGGCTCCGATCATGGGAAATCGTTCACCAGGGAATAGTTTACCAGCTCAATGACCTTGGTAATGGGGAGAATTCAAGTGACGGGGCCCCCTTCAAAGGAAATGATCAGCCCGATCCATGGTAGCTAGGCCAAAACCCCGAGCGACGATGCCCTCGCTACTCACGAGATGGCTGACTACCTCTTCGATCGCAAAGAGGTCCCATGTGGAGTCAGCAGATAATGTGCGATTTAGCTAGCTACCTCGCTAAAGTAAAAGGTGTGGCCCGAGGTCCCAATAGGGCTAGTTTGAAGATGCCACACTGGGGGTTTTCCCTCCAACTTCCGGACTCCATCACCCAAGGGAAAGAGTCAAGTCACTCCGTAAGGCAATAACGAACATCTCGTGACCGAAATCCTTATTCAACGTTCTACCCGAATTGATCCTCGTCCATACTGGGCTCCTTAGACATCGGTAGAACCCAACCAACAGTAAACAATAGGCCGGAACACCCCTAGGAGAGGTAGAGTTGCGGACCCCTCATATGCGGCATTTTGTGCAAAAAAGGGGGGCCAGAAAAGGAGTCGGGTGGCGCAGAAGGAAAAAGAGAGGGTAGCGTGGTGAGCGGAAGCGACCACTGTCACCGGAGGAGGCAACACCCATATCAGATGCCGATGAAGCCCTCTCCATTTTGCACCCTCCGATTTGTGCCGCGATGTGAAGGAAGGGAAACGTGTGCAGTGAAAACCTACTGGCGCCGTCGCCACAATTATTGGAGGAGAATCAACAAATCAAGGCAAGTGAATCCTTCTTTCCACTTTGTGGATGCCAATATTGCGTTTGCATGAGGAAATCTTGAGGTGATCGTTCAAAACCTTGGTGGATTGTGGAACGAGGTGCGGTGAAGAGAGGAAGAGAGCATCAACGGCGCTTGTG
The DNA here is from genome assembly GCA_033239525.1 of Nepenthes gracilis. Taxonomy (NCBI): domain Eukaryota; kingdom Viridiplantae; phylum Streptophyta; class Magnoliopsida; order Caryophyllales; family Nepenthaceae; genus Nepenthes; species Nepenthes gracilis. The sequence continues at coordinate 12,337,570 of BSYO01000016.1, read as the reverse complement.
CTACCATCACCGCTGCCGAGTGGCTGCTGCCACAACCGTCGACGCCGCCTTGTTGGGACCACCCTCTGACAGTGCTCATCATCATCATCTCTTAGTTTGGTGCCCCATCTAGTCAGCAGAAGTTTAGTCTGTTGACACCCAAATCCATTCCAGCGCCCTAGATCCAATCCAACTCCTAGATCTCATCTGCCAAGAGCAGGGTCAAGAAGCCTTGAGAAAGGATCGCCATAGAAGGGGAATGACCCTATAGCAATGACCCCTCCTCAGGTAATTATGCTAGTGTTATGCTGGGGGCTCCATCCTCTAACTCCTAAATCAACCAAATGGACCAACCGAATAGGAGCACGTAAGTGGTGCTCTCCGTCACCTACAACGGTGCACTCTTAGCCGCCACTCCCCATCTTAACCATCACTTGTTCATCGCTGCTACTCTCCTCCGTCGAAGATGTGGAGGAAGAAGAGTCCGGTTCCCCAATGGCAAAGCAAATGAAAACAGGAACACCAGCAGCATCATGGATTATCCAAAAAGAAGCACCAGAAGAACGGCAGATAAAGCGCAGAGAACGCAAGAATGGCTGAAGGCACAGCACTTAAATAGTCGAGTCTCAGCCTAAAACAACGTCGCAGCAAAGCTAAAGGGCTGAGTCACCCTGATGGCAAGCGCCACGTGTCCTCACCCTGGCGCACCTCAATGCGTCTACCTACAGGTGCCACTATAACACACGTCACCTCGTATCCTCATGTAGCCTGCCATTAATCACAGCTTTGACACCCCGATTGGCATGGCAATTGCCCAGTGCAAGTCTCCAGAAACATTCTCCAGACGCATCACTCTCAAAGTGACAGCGTATGGTATCGGTCACTCTGGCCCACGATTTGATCTAGCGCACAGCGTGCTTCGGTCGCTTGATGACCTCGTGGCATGTGCGGCCAAAACATGGCCAAGCAGCGGCCAGGAGACCAACTGAGCCGTGAATGATAGACGAAGGCCTAGACTGATACCATCCACACTGCTAGAATTGCTCCCAGGAGGCGCTGGCTTCAAACCCCATCAACCAGGTGAGGCGAACCTGACCTTTGAGAGAGTAGAGGCCACAAATATGAGACCACTGGCTCAAGTGCCTATTCCCTTGTTAATGGACCATCCTTGGCCTCAACTCTCCAGAGTGAAGCGCACCAGTTAGTTGGTCAATCCTACTACAACGTCTCTCGTTGACTCGTTGCATAGTGGCAAACCCCGCAAAAGGTATGGCAATCTTCACAATGGGTGCTCGACGTGCTCGGTCTGCTACCATTGCATCACAGCAGGCATCATTCGGCAAAACGCTACACCCGTCCGAGTCTCCCAAGGCCGTGTTGGCCATCAACAGGGCCCAAATAATTGGCCAGCGGTCCACCCAGCATGGCAGCAAGGCACTGCCCCACCAACCCATGCAGCATAGGGACCATGGCCTTAGGTGCCTGCTAAAGAATCCCGACGACCTCTAGAGTGGTGCATGCCTGCCAGGCGCCCTGTGGCGGTGAGCTAGTCCCAAGGACACCACTCACATCGAAAATGATTCATGTCGAATCCGGGTAAGTCCTGCATACACCATACTGCCTGCTTGAATCATATTTTCATTAATAAAATAGTAATATTACTTGTTCATATGAATGATTGCATAACATTGCATAAAACCATGCGACTAAGATTGCCCATAAGTCGGGTGAATTCTCATTCACCCATTACCAAACCTCGGTCCTGCACTGAGTGGCCTATATGCTGTCGTATTTGAACCTTGGTTTTGTACTGACCGGCCCATATGCGGTCACACTTGAATCTCTGTCCCATACCGAGCGGCCCATGCACGGTTGTATTTGAACCTTGGTCCCACACTGAATTGTCCATGTGCGGTCGTATTTGAATCGTGGCCTTGTCACCGAGCAACGAAGAATGACATTAAAAAAAACTGAAGAGGAAAGCAATATGAGCAAAATCCTCAACAGATCCATTCCTCAAGTCATTTTTACAAAGCACAAACTTTCGATGGCAAACGTACAACATAAGGAATAGAAATACATGAAACAATGATCCGACTTCAAAAACCCTCATCGGCAAGAGCGAGGCATGAAACACCAGTGCCATCCTAGGAAGCACCCTCCGAAAGTCATCCATCAAGACCAACCGTGGTCATGCAAGTCTGTGCGTCAATGCTGGACCCAACACAATGATGTTGACCTAAGTCTCGGCATGAACTCAGAAAGTGCGCCCCCACCAGTAGCTTCCGGAGCAACACCCCTCAGAAAGGGCAGCCCAGGGTCGAATCTGCTGGAGGGGATCGGGTGCCACCGGCTCCCGCCAAAGGGGCGGAGCTGCCACCCCTTCAAGGCTGCTCTGTTAAGAGCTCCACATCACCAGCCGGTAAAGGAGGAAATATGCCTAGGACTTGCTCGATGCTATGCAAGGTTGGGAAGTGCTAGAATGAAAAGAAGGCTAAAGCAGATCACAAGCGCACATTCAGCTTCAACTTCCAGCATTAAGCCAAAGTCTCAGCCAACTTTGGTGGGTGGTTGTATAGGCTCCACATTAGCTCCAAACAATCACGCCACTTAGCTAGTGTGGATTATTTGAGGAGCGGGGTGTTGCAACCCCCCTACTTATAGCCGGAATAGGAGATTGGTGTGCCATTATTACGGGAGATCGACCTGTTGGTGCAATCCGCAGAGAATCGACGACACACAGAAAATCGCCCCAGAATCTTGCCAAGACGGGCACCAATTCATTGCCGTCCTGCATAGGAAGGTGGAAGAGTGCCTCAAAAGGAAAGTGTGAGCTAGAAGTTTTAGAAGACGTTCCATCATCAGACATACTAGGAATTAGCGAAGCTCAACCTCTGGCATGAGGAGTTAGGGATGGGTACAGTTATAGTGGGTCAGTCCGAGACTCAGGATTGCGGACCGGTGCAGAAGCACAATAGATGGCGGTCCATAACTCCGCACCACATGAATGCCGCCTCGGATGGAACGGCTTGCAGGATGGGCCCAAGCCCAATCCATCAGACTAGAATCGAGTAGAGAGACCCACTCCGTAGTATTCTCCCAGATCGTATGCTAGTAGCGCACAGCTCAGTAGAGGATCTTTCCAAAGCCGCACTGATCTCAGTAGATATCACTAGGATATTTTCTAGGTTTTCCCACCTTTTGGAATGGAAATAGAAGTTGACAATATCTTGTGCGGGATTATTCGCCACCCCATATGGCAAGAAGGATCCGATGAATCACTCCTCAGAGGACGCAATCACACTACAATTTTCTCACTCCTCTTAGGAAAGAAAACGATCCCCACGGATAAGCAACAGTTGCCCATAAGCAGCTCCCTCAATCATCACGACAGTTCAGCACTCTCAACTATCGACAACCGCCTCTGCCAGTTATAAATATCCTTTCACTATAGTAGGAAACGGGGGACTGAGAATTCAGAGAGAGGGAGAGCCCAGAGAGAGCACAATCAGAAAGGGCCTCCCTCTACCAAAAAAATACCTCCCATGGAGAAGAAGAAAAGGGAAAAATGAGAGGAAAGAGAGAGCTTTGAGAGTTCAGCAGCCCCAGCTCCTCCAAAGTCCAATTGGAGCAATTTTCACCACAATGATGTAAGCCACGCATAGACTTCTAAAGAAGTATCCGGACCTACCTTTCCAGGTCGGCCATTGGCTGGCCACCTCTCCAGCTAGCCCCTAGGTCGGCTACCTCTCTTGGCTGACCAATCGCTAGCCATTTCTTCAGCCAATCTCCACAGTGGCCACCGCTTCAGCTGGCCCAGAGGCCAGCCACCTCTCCAAGATGGCTAGCTCTCTCCAGTTTTACCTATGGTCGAACAACCTCTCATCCAGTAGGAGGCCAGTCCTATTTCCAAGGTGACAAAGCACGTTTTAGTGCTTTCGAGTTTCGACCCCGAAAAATATAGTGGAAGCAATAATAAATAAATTAAATATTCGATACATGTAAGGGATATTTAACTCTAGATGTAAACGGCTAATAAGCATGCATAAAATTAATAACGATGAGCAATAATAATAAAGACCCGATTTTTGGTGACGAGAAAACTCGATACCCACGGTATCGAAAAAAACACCGGCTTCAACGGCCTGCACTATGAAAATCAACTTACAGATCAGGTGGTAACGACGCAACCCTTACCCCGTTGATCCCTACTAAGGAACTCCTTGGATTTTCCCGCTGCAACGAAACCACACCTTCCATCTTCACAATCTTCCCTCGAACCACTTGAATTTTCAATCACGAACAAATCTCCTTCTTTACGAACCAAAGTCTCCAACAATGGTAGAAGGCAAAGTTTCAATGGTTAAAGAAGGTGGGTGAGAAAACTAGTTTGAACATGTAGAGTATTCTTGTAGTAGTTAGTTTTCTCAAGAAAAGAAACAATGATCTCAAGCATGAGAGAGTTTTCTTCTTAAAGAGGCACGCACATCCTCCAGACCATTGGGTTCGAAAACATAAGTCCAATATTTATAGTGGAGCCAAAAATGCGTTTGAAAATTTTTGCCCATCGCGCCGAGCGGCCAGGGCGAGCATCGAGCGGGCTACCCTTTTCGGCCGAGCGGCTATCGAGCGAGATTCGAGCGGCCACCCTTGGTTTTTACGCCGAGCGAGATTCGAGCTTATGGCGAGCGGGCGGTCAATGGATGGGCTCGAGCGACTGGAGGGCGGACCGAACGGACTTTAACCCGATAACCCACAACCCGACATCAATACAATGATACATATGGTCACGGAATATGCCAATAAGACAATTGTCTCTAACACAAGGGCCTATCTAGGAAGTTCACCCTCCATCCAGGAGCTCAGTCTCGCAATTTCAAAACACCCCTTAATGGGTGAACCTCTAAACCATCCTTCGGCCGAGTACACATCTAAATTGCCCATCTACGGGCACTTTTCTAAGAGCCCCCTGGTTGGGCGCATTTTTAATCCGTTTATCAGCAGGTGTACCTCTAAACCGTTTCTCAGTGGACACACCTCTAAGCCACCCCTCTGTGGGCGCTCCTCTAAGGCGCCTCTCAGCCAAGATCACCTTTAAGCTGCCCCTTAATGGAGGTGCCTCTATTCAAACATTTTAATCTACACATCCAAACACTTAATCTACTACTATATATATCTACGCATTTATTACATCATCCTAATATTTTTTTATTTTTTGAAAAGATTTCTAATTTGAACGTCGGGAGATATACGGTGGGAGTAATTTTCACCATCCTCTAACCACTCGTTTTAAGTTATAGTGTGTAGGATCTAGGTTCAAAGCTACAATCCCAAACCCGTTTCAGTTCGACCTTATGAGAAAGATCAAGTGAATTTCGGTCCCAACGGTAACTCAAATTTAGAGAGCATTAATATAATTTGGGAATATTATAATAAATTGAATATAATTATAAAAATAAATTTAAATAACTAATTTTATCAAATAAAATATAAGACTTTGTTGTTACATTTATATATTTAAAAGTTATATATTTAATAATTGATATATGATGAAAGTAATCTGATATAAATATATTGAAGTATAAAAAAATTATTTAGATATTTATATATGGATTTTTTTTCTTGCTGATGGAAGTACAAAAAAAGTTCCTCACTATGTGGGAACGACGGTGTGAATTAACCTCTTTATCATAATGAATCTCGAGAATTTCATAATGTTCATTTAAGAATATGTAATTATTAAATTTTTAGTTATTTTTTAACATCTTTGGGTTGCTTAATTAATTTATTTAAAAATTCATTAAAAATAGGAAACTGATCCTAACTTTGGAGAAAAAAAAAAAAGAATATAGGAAGAGAAATCCTAACTATATAGCGCAACTACGGATCTGAAGCTCTATTTTCTATACTGTTTGATATGGTTTAAGATAAAATTGACTTGAATTGTTGATATAGGAAGCCCCGAACCTTAACCATTTGAAGAAATATAAACAAATCAAGTTATTAGACCCAAAATAAAATAAAATTTGACCAAATTATTGAAAATCTAAATGACCAAACTGTTTAAAATATGCAAGACTGAGGTGCTAAGTAGCTATGTTGTTAATTAATTTGAATGGTTAATCCTAACAAACGGTTATATAAATCAAATGATGATTATTCGAATCAAATAGGCAATTAGAACACTTAAAAGATAAATATTAAACTCAAACTTATGAAACAGTTAAATTATTCAATACTCAACTATTATAACGTTTCAATCAATGCAAAATCATATCACTTATACTGATTGATAATAAAATTATAAATATGCTAATTTTTCTTACACAAAGGGGGAATCACTCATAAAATAGTAAGAACAGAATTTTAGCCTTTTAAATTCTTGCAAATCCCAAAATTTATGAAATTAAGTCATCCATTTCTCACTCTCTTATACTCAATATCTTTTTATATTTTATTTCCTGATAAAGATTTTTAATTTAAACATTAAATTATATTTTAAAGAGAGAGTCTCATACCTTTTGACTTCTTGTTATATGTTGCAATATGAAAATAATGAAGGTTTACCCTCAATCTCAAATTCAATATCCAATCAATTAGTTTTGACTAGTTGATATAAAAATCCAATAAAGATGTCATCGTACAAGATTCGAGAGACATTTAACTAGATGATGTCATCCAAAAAGCCTCGTAATGAAGGGCCTCCATAGTGGATGGTGAGGGGCATCTGGATTAGCCACCCAAAAGAAAAAGTACTTCGATTCGAGATGTTACATTAAAGAGGAAAATTAAAATAATTTTTTAATATAAAAGAAGGTAAACAAGACAAATTTCATGAGAGTCTTCCAAAATAATGAAAAAACTTATTGGAAAATTATCTTTTCGATGCATTGAATTTGAGTAACTCTATCAGATATTGAAACTTGATATTTGTTTGAAGATTGAATAAGAGTAGCTCCTTTTATAACTTAATACAAGCTATAAAATGAGGCGTTTTGAAGTAAAGAAAGCAATTAAATGGTTAAAAAATATTGGTCAATAAATCAAGGAATAAAACTTCAATTAACACGATCAATTAACAATCAATATACATTGATTAAGATTTTATTAGAAATGAGCATCTGGAGGATGTCCAAAGCACACTATTTTAATGTTCATTCTAACATACTTGAAATTTAAATTCAATTTCCAAATATGAGGACTAGTATTGGGTATGATTTAAGATAAAATCGACCAGACCTGCTAATATATGAGGCCTTGGCCATAAAAAAATATGAATTAAATGAGTTGTTAGGTTTGGAATATAAGAGAATTTGACTAGACTATTATATATTTGAATGACCATATTGCTAAAAATATAAAAGATTACAATGCCAGGTAGTCATACGGTTAATAAATCTAGACGATTAATTCTGACATACGGTTGTATGAATCGATGGATAAATAGTCGAATCAAATAGATATTTAAAGCACTTAAAGAATAAATATTAAACTCATAACTTATAATTTTTTAGTTCTCTAACAATATTACATTTCAATTAGTGTATAATCATACTACTTTTAGAAAGATACACTGATTAGTAATAATATTATAAATATAACTATTTTTTTAAAATATATAAGGGAATAACTTATAAAATAACAAGTATAGAGTTCTAGTCCTCTATATGGCTGAAAATCTTAAAAATTATGGAGTCAAAATTTTCATTTCTCACTTTCTTATCATCAACTTTTTATTATCTTTCATTTCCTTAAAAATATTTTTTAACTTAAATGTTGGACAATATTCCAATAAGTAAGTCATATATCCTTTAATCTCTTGCTAAAGTGTTGTAATATACATAATCTAAATTAAAAGATTTAAAAATCTAACACATCTTCATTTGGACAGTTCACTACAAAAAAAATAATTTTTAGTGATAATTATATTTTTATCACTATTAATATTCATTATTTATAATTTAGTGATAAATATATAATTTTGTCACTAAAAATTTAAAATTAAATAAATACTAATTTATAAATAATAAAATAATTAATATTAAATAATAAAAATAAGCGTGATAAAAATATATTGTCATTAATTATAAAAAATACATCCTAATACTTAAAAATATTTTAACACAAAGTTATAAATTATTTATTAAATTATTATTTTAAAAATTTAACTGTTATAAAAATTTAGTAAATAAAATTTAAATTTAATAAAATGTAATGCCAACGTATGCGCATCTGGAACCTTCTAGCCAACGTCACTTAGCCACATTATATATATGTATGTATATATGTATATGTATATGTATGTATATATGTATATGTAATATATGTAACACTGTGACAAGCAGCAGTTGGATAAAAAGGCATCTAATGGTTGTAGATCTGTGAGATTAAATAAATTCTCATTTTGACATCCCGTATTTTTTGTCAAAAATTCGGTAAGGATTTCTCTTTAATACGGACATCGGCCAAAAATACGAAACTTGTAATAAACCTGCACACCAATTATATAATCCCAATACAGCCAAAATTTCATCCAAATCAACTCCGACACAACCAGTAATAACAACAAACCACACAAGATCTAAAATCTATCACGAATAACACAGATACCAACGCTCATAACTTTGGTTTAAAAACCCGGTGAAAGTAATTATAACCATCAAATAAGATGCCACTAAGCATATGATTAAACTAAGTCTTCAAACTATCCTCCAATGTCTTCGAGCCTCTTCGACTTCTGATCCTCCACCTTACTCAATCGAGTTTAAGTCCGTACTAATTTGGAGGCAAGGAAGGTAGCAAGGATGAACTAAAATCTCAACAAAGTACTTATATATATTGTTAAGAATATGCAAAATTATCATATTCAAAAGAAGCGTGATAATACATTTAGGAAGAAATAGGGATGCATGTGAGATTATAATTCATGATTTAATGAAGTGTTTCTATGATTTGTTTCATATATCCTTGATTTGTTCAATATTTCTTTGGTTCATTTTCTTATTATTTTCTTAATTATCCATTCATTTGCTGAAAACTTATTTTGTTGAGGGATTTAGATCAGTAGACCTCATTGACTAAGAAGCGGCGGTCGTAGGCCTGAATGTGTGTGCTCATGCACAATCCAAAGCCATCTTCTCCTATTAAAGGCTCAAATGTGAGTCATCTACATAATCATCCTATAAATGGGGCCAATCAATCGCAACGGTCCAACCGTAAGTGGTTGCAGAACAAACTACGACCTTCCGTTATAACATATGCGAAGCATACCAAGAACTTCACCCGTTACATAACACGGCCAGAGTAATCTCAGAGTTTCCACTATAATTTTCTTGGTATGTCAAAGTTTGTTATCTATAATTATTGGTCCAAATTTTTAATTCCTTATTTCATTAAGAAATTCTGTTCTTAAACACAAAGCAAATTTCTTCGTTCTCACTTTGTTAGAGAACATTTCATAATTCCATCAGTTCATAGGTTCATCACTCAATTAAAGAATTTTCTCCATCATCAGATTCCTTTTCATAAGCATATTTTCGTATCCTTCGTGAGTTTGAAACCTCACGTGTTCATAGTTCATACATAATATTTCTTAGTGCTTAGAAGGATCAAGAGCTCCCTTTTTTATTAAATCGACATAATTCTTAAAGCTTTTAATCATTAATTTTTTCGTAAACGGTTCATGGCATGATTCTTAGAACATTCAAATCATTGAGTCCATAATATGTGATGGATTTATCATATGATTTGAATAATTAGAAAATTCTTACCAATGAAAAGAAAATTAATTTGAAGGGCTTTTAGATACAAATTTTTTTCATAATTGCACATGTCAAAACTTTCAAATGATGCAATTGAACTTATACAAATAAATATCACCTAACCAGTAATTAAATATAAAAATTATGCAAATTATTGTTCAATGACCTTGGATGATCAGTACCCGCATGAATAGGATTCGGATGCGCATATTGGTTAATCCTTAAAATTTCAAACATTTAAAGAGTACATTATCAAATTCAAGGCATGGGTAATTATTATCCTAAGTCATTCAATGTATCAAAACCCAATTTAATCCATTAACGGGGTCCAAGCGCTGGTTAGGGTCTCTTCGAATGAAATTCCATATAAAATCACAAATTTGAATATCCAATAAATAAATTAACTAATTCATAGCACGGGTAATAATATCCTAGAGCTAATTTATCTATAAATCTCAATTTAATCGTTTAATTCCTCCGGGCCATAGGTTTAGGGTTCCTTGTCCAAAAACAAGTTAAAACTACAAATTTAGACATGAAATTTACATAATTACTTGCCCATGTGATGAGTAACAATTATTTAAGGCCAATTCATGTATTAAACCAAATATAATTGATCAAACGTGGTCCGGATATATCCTAGGGTTCCAACGAACGGGTTTTCACATAATACTACCAAATTGGATACCTAATTAATAAATTAACATACTTAGGTTAGGGGTAATGACATTCTAGTCTCAAATTAAGCAAAAGTACCAAATTTTCATGGGTATAGAGGTCCTCGGCATAGATGAACAGTGCTGCACAAGAATTAGGGTTTTTGGAGAGCGAAAAAACTCGATATTTGGACATAAAATTGATGTATTATCATATTTTAACTATGAGCAATACAATATATAAATTTATTTAGGTATAGAAACGAGGATACCCAAAATAAATGAAATAAAAATGTATGAAAATGAAAAATGAGAGTATAAGTGTCTATTTTTCAACTAGCTCGAAGCCCCCAAAAGCATCCATTTTTCCTCTTCTCCTTTGCATAACCTCCCTTTGCCACTACGCTTCGTGCCAAATGGCCATCGTCGGCCAATGGACGCCGCCTCCTGCAGCCTCTCCTCTCCCTTCTCTTTCTCTTCCCCGTAAAACCCTCGCCCAATGCCCCTTCCCTCTGCTTTCCTTCTGCTTCTACGTTATTATTATTATTATTATTATTATTATTATTATTATTATTATTATTATTATTATTATTATTATTATATATTACGTTTTTGTTTAATTTTAAATTTTAAATCGATACTCGCGCGATTGAAAGTGTGTACTCCAGGCGTCGACCTAACAATTCCAAATTTTTTCTAAAATTTTCATAATATTAGATTAATTTTTTATCACACTCAAATTATCTAAAAATAATATTAAACCCAATTAAATTAGATAAAAATATTTGGGATATAAGACTCGTCCTTGTTCAAACTCCCCATTTCGCCATTCAGCGCCACACTTCCTCTTCCTTCATTTCTCTTCTCCCCTTCATTTTGCTGAGTGGCGCCATTGATATCATTACTACTGTAACCGTTGTCTTCCACCACCATTGTCTATTGTCCCTATTTGCCTCATCATCACAAGTCAGGCAAACAATTTCTTTTATTTCTAAAAATAAACTATAAATCTACCTTATTGTTGTTAAAATATAACGATTTGTTACTTAAAAGTTTTATATTGATACTATTTTTTGAATCTCAATTTATAAAATAATATTTATTTTACATCAAAATATTTTTTGCTTATTTATCGTCACTATCGTTGTCTTTTGTTCAACTGTTTTTCTTTAATTTTTTCTACTCTCTTATCTTGAATATATTCTTCAAATTTATAGTTGACAAAAAGCCATAATTGAAATCCAGATCACAGTCTCCATTATTTTGTATTTGCTGTTTGAGGTAATGTGTCAATTTTGAGTTATATTAGTTGTTTTCTTGCCATTAAGGATTCATGCTAATGATTTCATTTGATCTATATTTGGCTGTTGAAAAGCATCTCTCCATGTTATTATTTATTTGTATGTTTGTTTTTTTTTTAAATTTATTCATATTGTTATTTATTTAAGTATGAATTTCAAACTATATGAGATGTTCCATTATTGTTTGTTGGATTTGTACTTCATTTAATATCTAAAGATAATTTTTGGAAAGCAACTGTATAGAGAATGATGCTTATTATATGTTTAGTAGTCAATTTGTGTTTCATACTTGTTTCATTGGATTTGCTTGATCATAACCTTCTTTTTCATAAAGTTGTTACTCTATTGGCTTGGTTAATATGATATTTACAATTTCTTCCTGTGGAATATTAAACATGAAATATATGAATTTTTTTCCCTGCTAAGTAGTTGAACCTAATACAAACAGCTATCATCATTTATGCCGTGTAATGTTATAGAAACCTCAATCATATATTATTTAGTTAGTCATTAGATCATCTACTCTTCATCACAACGCTAAAATGTCCTATTACATTGAATTGTTTGTGTTTTTCTTTATTTATCTTTTTTTTCACAACTGTTATTTTTAACCTTTTTAATTCATCGAGTATTGCTAGTCCTAGAAGTATCCAATTAAATACAAGCAATACCAGCAAGGCTGTTGCAGGTAAAATTGAATGCAGCACAACACATTGAGTACTGAGACTTATGGATCTGATGTTGGTCTCATTGTTGTAGTTGTAGTGTATTCAATTTTCCTGGGAAAGTATAAAAAAATGGTGTGATGATGTGAATCTGATGTGTCCTTTATAGGAAGAGTGTGATTGAATTTTCATTATCTCTTTATGCACTTACATTTTTGTAACAAGGTTCATCTACATTTAGTTTATTAATACTAATTTTTTTAAAAGTTAGATAAATTATCAGAGTATTAATGACAGACGAAAGCCAAAGTATAAAAAAGGAGTTGTTGAGTTTCTTGATTTTGTATTTTCAAAAGCTAGAAATGGGGACAAGTTATGTCATCTATACAATAATTATAACAATCATTTTTATCAAGATAGGAAATGATCTTTAATTACTTAGTCATATATGGAATATTAAGGGACTATAAACAATATTTTTTTATGGAGAAGAAGAAAATAATTCTACTAGTGATAAGGAACATGATGATGATGGGAAAGAAAGCGAAGATAATGATTTCAGATATGACAATACTATTTCTTTGATTATGATGTCATAAATGTTAAAAATTTAAATTTCTGTGAGAATGTCGACCATGTAAGTGATGAAACTAATCAAAATGATGTAGTGCCTGAAAATTGTTATAGACTCATGAAAGATATTGAACAAAAATTATTTTCAAGTTGTGATCATTTTACTAAATCAAAATTTATTTTATATATTCTCTATTTGAAGTATATTAAGAGTAGGAGTGATAAATCTTTCTCAATATTTTGAATTTATTGAAACTAGTATTCTTTCATAATAATAATTTTTCAAATAACTCTTATGAAGTAAAGAGGTATACAATAGATTTAGGATTTGATTATGTTAATATTGAAGTTTACAAGATTGATTGTATCCTTTATCAAAATATATATGAAAATATCAAAACCATCCAATTTATGAGTGTTCGATACAGAAAATTGATAATGATAAAGGAAAAAAATTTTGCATAAAATTCTTTGTCATTTTTCATTAATATTTAGACTTCAAAAGTTTTATGTATCTTCAAAAATAGCATCTTATATGCAATGGTATAAGAAGAAACGCCTTGATGATAAATCTTTGAGATGTCCAACTGATTCAAAGGTTTGAAATCTTTTGATAAAATGTACTCAAACTTTGCACTGGATCCCCAAAATGTGAGACTTGGCTTAACTTTTAATGGATTTAATCCTTTTGACAACTTAAATACATCTTACAACATATGGTTAGTGATATCAGTTTCCTATAATCTCTCACCCTGGATGTGCACGAAAAGTGAATACTTTATGCTATCATTATTAATTCCTAATCCGAAAGCTCTTGAAAATGATATTAATGTATTCTTGAAATTATTAATAGATGAACTTATGAAATTATGGTATACTTGGGTTGAAACTTATGACGCATTCAGTTCAAGCAATTTTTAATTACATGCATCATTATTGTGGACTATCAATGATTTTTCAACTTATGCAAATTTATCAGGTTAGAGTATGAAAGGAAAATTTGCTTGTCCTAATTGCAATATTGATACTTTCTCTTATAAATTATCACATGGTTATAAATTGTGTTATATGTCTCATCATAGATTCTTAGATGCCAATCATAAATAGAGATTTAATAAAAAATTCTTTGATGGCACTATAGAAATATGACATGCTCCTAAGTTATTTTCAAGGAAAGATGTCCTTGATCAACTTAGTGGATGTGCTAATGTGATATTTGGGAAGGCTGGTACCAAACGAAAGCAACTTGAATATACTCTTAAGTATAATTGAAAAAAGAAAATTATTTTTTTTTATAAAATTACATTATTAGGGTAAAGTTTTGGTTCTTTATAATTTAAATATTATACATATTGAAAAGTATGTCTACAAAAGTATCACAGGCATGATATTAGGTATTGATGGGAAGACAAAGGATAATGTGAATTCTCATCTAGACTTGAGGAATATAAAAATTCAAAAAAGACTTGCATCTTATTAAAATCGGAGATAAATATTTAATTCCTAAAGTTGCTTATACGTTAACGTTGAAAAAAAAAGGATTGTTTGTAAGTTTCTTGTGAATATAAATGTTCCAAATGATTATTCTTTCAATATAGCTCGATGTGTAAATTGTGTTGATAGTAAAATTTCAGGGATGAAAAGTCATGATTGTCATATGTTCATACAAGACCTAATTGCACCTACATTTCATGATATTTTACCTATAAAAATATATGAACCATTAGCTGAATTATATATGTTCTTCAAGTAGTTATATGAAAAAACATTACAAGTGGATGCATTGAAAAAATTAGAATAAAATATTGCTTTGACCCTTTGTAAAATGGAATGTATCTTTTTCCTATATTTTTTTGATATCACGTTGCACTTACCTATTCATTTGGTAAGTGAGGCAAAAGTTGTATAACCAGTTCAATATGGGTGGATGTATCCTTTTAAAATGTGAGATATCCCTGAAATTTATAGTATGTGTATTTTGAACATAATGATTATGGCATTTGAAATAACAAAGTCTTATTTATAGGTACATGTAAGTTAAAATCATATGTATGTAATAAAACTCGCTCAAAAAACTTTATATCTGAATGTCATATTATAGAAGAATATTTTATATTTTGCTCTAGATATTTGGGTAGATAGAAACAAGATTCAATCGTAAAAGAAATTTTGATGATGGTGAAGTACAACATGTGGGGTTATTTATGTTTTCTAAATTTGGAAGACCATTAGGTAAAAGAAGCATTGAAGAGTTGAGTTTTCAAGATTGAAGAAGAGCTCAACTATATATCTTGAAAAATTATAAGGAAGTGCAGTCTTTTATAGAGCAAGATATTTTGTTATTATGGTATATAGTAATATAATTATTATGGTATATATGTGTTTCAATCTACTATCTATTAATCTAAAGAACTCCAATATTTGATGATGATTAGGGAGTATGAAAACATCAATCAAGATTGAAATGTTGATTTGTTAAAGTGGTTTGAATATAGAGTAAGTAAATTTTTATATATTCTATATGGTTTAATACATTTTATTAATACTTACTAAATTTTAATACTTATTAATATTTTTTAAACGCTTGTTGTATTTAATAGATTACAGAGTTAATAAATAAAGAGGATGAAAAAGCAAGCAAATATCTTTTATATTTGATACAAGCTCCAATTAAAAGAGTAACTTATTATTCATCATATGTGGTTAATGGATACCAGTTTCACATAGAAAGTCAAATAAGAAAGCCTAAAATACAGAATAGTGGGGTGGTGGTAAATGGTGATTTACATAGTGAAAAAGTAGACTATTTTGGATTATTAAGGAGATTATCAAATTAGAGTATAATGATAGAAATATGATGGTGCTTTTTCTTTGTAATTGGTATGACATATATGGTATGAAAATGGTATAAAGAATGAACTAAATTAGCTTACAATAATAAATGTCACTTGATTTTTATAAACTTATGAGACTTATATTTTAGCATACTAAGTTGAACAAGTTTATTATATGATAGACTATACAAATTTGAATTGGTGAGTTGTTGTTAGGTAAATACCACATAACTTTTATAATATTCTTGTTAGTGAAGAGATAAATGATCTCTATGATACATATATGTATAGTAATGAGTCAAGTTTAGAAACAAATTTGGATTATGTAGTAAAGTTAAGTGATATGATGGTGTCTTTAATTAGAGCTAATATTGAACTAGAATTATATATATGAATTATATTGGTAGATCTAATGATGCATACA
The DNA here is from genome assembly GCA_033239525.1 of Nepenthes gracilis. Taxonomy (NCBI): domain Eukaryota; kingdom Viridiplantae; phylum Streptophyta; class Magnoliopsida; order Caryophyllales; family Nepenthaceae; genus Nepenthes; species Nepenthes gracilis. The sequence goes on along the minus strand of BSYO01000016.1, from coordinate 12,321,377 downwards.
AGTCTAATAGTGAAGATGATAAATAATTGATGTTGTAATTGCTCAGATTGCAATTATGTAAAGTATGTGTGTGTTATGTGCTACTATTTTTTTTTCATTATTATAATACTAGTTAATTATAAATCAATTGACTATATATTAACAAGTTACAGAAAGTGTTAAAGCAATTGGTGCTTCCAATTTCAGTCTTTCCAAACAACTGGATGTTTTTTAAATTTAATATCTAAAGAGGGTTAAGTTAGTTGTTAAAATTATAACACTTAGTAGTTGCTAGCATCAGAAGCAATTGGATGTTTGTAAATTTTATATTTATAAACCCTAAATTTTAAAATGTGAATAAGTTAGCACCTCAAAATATTAACTTGATTTTGCAGATGCATGTCCCATCATGACTAACATAAATTTTAGATAATTCTATACAATCCCTATTATGCAATAAGTACACATTTCACCTTTTTTTGTTTATCTATTTTTTAAAAAGTAATGTTTTTTGCTGTATTCCAGCCTATGCCCACTTGTTTTCTACATTATAATGGCTGTATATATATGTGCTTGTTGCTATATATATATAATGGCTGTATTAGGCATATGTATATAAATTATTTGCTATTACTGATACAACTGATCTTTATTTAACTTGCCCAACCCTCACTAGAAAATAGGCATATTTCTTTTTTTTTTTTTTTACTTATTTTAAATAATGATGTTTTTAATAAAAGGAATCAAATTTTTATATTAAAACTGTTAAATTTAACTCAATAGCTATTAGTATTTGTAATTTTAATAGATAATGAACATCAAATTTAAGTAGTGGTTGAAGGTTTAAATCAACGAGAACAAATAGATCGAGGTATAAAAGAAAAACATTAATATAAATATATTTGATATCTAATGACTTATATATATTGTATTTTTTAACAGTTCAACCATTACATGAAAGAACTCATTGTGTTAAATAAAAAGAAAAGGGATATGATAATCCAACACCTATGAAGAATGATCTACCATCATTTCTACGACGTGTTGTTAGAGAAAATATAAAACAATTTATTATAGAGATAAGTTATCTTGTTAAACAGTATTGCCCAATTAATATTAAAAATTGAAAGAAAATGGATGATCATATCAAAATCAAAATGATACAAAATGTAAAGATAAATTCAATACATATATAAGGATGTATCAATAAACTTGGTTATATTTGTTTTTTGTATTATTTTATACGCATGACATATTGTCATTGCTTGGTTGTTATAGGAAAAATATGTATTGACAAATGAGAATTACGTGAATATGGCAATATAAAAATAATTGATAAAAAGATTCCGTACTTCATGTTTTGGTTTGTGAAGAGATTGCTATAAGAAATATAGAAGTAACAAGAAGCGAATTAAAAACTACCCTCTTAATATATATATTGAGCAATGGAAGTGAATGGTTCTAGAATATTATGAAAGTCAAAAGTTTCAAGTAAGTCCATCATCATTTATTTGTTAAGATACTCCTATAATATGAACCGTATGCTTTCTCCTCTCAAATGCTTTTTTTGGCTTCATGTTCTTGTTATTTAGCTACATTGGATTATAGTATATGAGATAGTAAAGTGGCATCTAATAATTATGGAAAATGATTAATTCTTCCCCTTTTGTTATAAAATGTTTAATCATTTTATAATTTGAGTGTTACTTTTATCAAAAATCTTCTCTCTCTCTCTCTCTCTCTCTCTCTCTCTCTCTCTCTCTATATATATATATAGTAGGAGAAAATATCAGTTGGGGTAAGGCTTGAACAGTGTCAATGGGCGAATTTATGAATGATCAAGGTCTCTTTTCATGACATTCATTATGCACATTGAATTTTATATATGCATCCATATGTATACATTGTGTGTGTGTGTGTACATATATATCCAGCGGCATAATGTCTCCTTCATTGTGATTGTTGTGGACAATTAAGGCAGTGGACATTATTTGTGCATCAAAAGAATGGTCCTTTTGACTCGTTCTTCCATGAGAATACCTTTCCACTTGTTTTTTTAGTTAGTGCCATTTGCTCACTCTGTTATTAACATCACTCCAACGCTGTTGTTCAATGCATTATGATTTGCCTAATAGCCACATTTTGGTATTTCTGTTTAATTTTGTTATCTGTATTTCTCCATCAAATATGATTTCTGTATCATTTGTTTATTTCATCTAGCTTATTTTAATAGTCTATCTTTTAAAATTATTGATCTAATATATTTGAAATATTATATTCTGTTATCAATCCTACATTTTATATCTGAAATCTATCTTATAAATAATAGAATATTTAGCTTAAAAAATGTATCTCATTGTCTCATCAACAAAATTCATGTCATATGCAACAAGCATTCAGCAGAATATGTCCTCTTTAATGTAATTGGCAAATCATTCATAGGTAAATCCAATAAATAAGCTATATAAATCCATTGCCATTGTAAAAATATTGATCCGCCTATACCCTTTTCTTGTGTGCTCTAATACTATTAAGTACTCCCTTAATTGATACTCGCATACCTGCCCTCAAGCAATTTGGCTTTAGAACCCCAGGGAAAATGATCTTCTCAGGTTAAGGTCAGTTAAAGGTACCCCAAAAAGGAACTGAGATTCCCAATGTTTTTGACCACCCACCCTTCATAAGCTGAAGCAGACCCATGTTCTAACCTTACATTATATTATGGAGTCTTCACCCTCGTTCTTTCAAAAATCCCATAGGGCAATGGGCACACATACTTTTTTTTAATTTTTTTGTATAGATTTGGCAAAATTTTAAAATAACCAGCAAATTATAACTCTATTATATCACAATTAGAGCATTCATTTTTTCAACTTTAGTGCCTTTTACAACTGGCTGAAATTCATCTCTTATAACCTTTTTTTTATTCCAGATTTGTTAGACCTATAATGAGTTCAAGCAAAAGAAATTCTGAAATTTATGAGAGAAATGGACATGTTTGTTGCTATGGAAAAAATTAAATTTATTGTTGAAAGATATTTATTGCTTTTATGTTCCAACTGTTTATTTTTCTTTATTTGTATCCATAAGTATGTCTCTGTGCTAGTTCTTAGACGTACACATATTTGTACTCAAATGACTAATATTATTTATTTTTTAAGATATAGAATATGAGTGAAATCAATTCAAAGAATAGAAATAAATAGAGAATGATGGGCTGCATTGGGACAAAATCTATTGCATAAACTTTGTATAAGATGGTAATATTTATCCTTAACATAAATTTATTTATAAGGCGCAAATATATAACATATTTTGTTATTAGTTAATATTTAAAAATTTACAAATAGCAAAGTGTCCCACATTCACATTCTGAAGAATCGATAGAGCCAACGGAATACTTAAAATTATTTATAAAAGAAAAGAAACGAAAAAAATAAAAATTGGGTTGATAATGAATTAGAAAATACATATTAAAAACTTTTAGAATTACATGAGACTCAAATTAAACAAAATGATGCTGATAACTTGATGACTAAGGATGCTTTCTTAATTATTCTTGGATGTAAATTTACGTACATATGAGAGTTGGGTGAAGGTCTTCAACCAACTAGAAATGACAACAACTAATTAGAAAGTCATAGTGAGATGCTCATATTCCTAGAAAATGGCATTAATGTTCAGATTGATGTTGAAATACAATGACAATTAGCAAATCTACTAAATTAAAAAGAAGTCGAGTTTCGTATTAAATTGCTTATCAAGTTAAAAGTTGATCTATATGCTGATATGTGATCTTTGATTAAAAAAAATTATGTACAATGAAAACTTTAAAAATGAAAAGTTTATAACTATTTTTTCTGATTATACTTTTAAGTGTTTACATTAAAAAATGGCATTAATGCTCTGATTATAATAGATCAAAACCCATGATTTTGATCCATAGTCATATTGTATTAACCAATATTTTCATCCATAGTCGAGGTTAAATGTGAAAATCCTATAGAGGAGGTAAAGGTTCTTTCAGCTTTATGATTCCTGGTCTTTATTTACTAGGAAGGTCATAAATGTATAAATTGGTGTTGGAAGTCTTACATGATGTTCATTTTTCCAGGTCCTTTTGATTGTGGATTGTAGGAGATAGAGCAAACAACTTATTGTGTGCATGGACGGTAAAAATTGGCTTTAACTTGGAAGCTGGATTTGAACACTTTCTACTTAACGATCACCTTCCATTTATTTCATCAGCACATGCATATGCTTCTTTTGATAAAATAGACTCTACAATATACTTCTTTTGTCATCTGCTTACAATTTTTTTATTTCTTTTCAGGCACCTGAATTAAATGCCATAGATGCTGAGAGATCTAAAACTTACACCAAGATTTCGACCATGGATAGCAATGCTTTTGATAGTGTTAAGCAAAGAAATGTGCCAGCTTTGGTGCATTCCAAAGAAGTTATTTTCGAGAAAAATAGCCACAGATAAACTTTTTAGAAATTTGATCCCAATGAGCATATAAGAAAGCATATTAATGGCAACAACATTTATGAGTATCTAAGGCAGAACCTTATATTTAACTAGGTAGAGAAGTAAGATGAATAAAAGTGACTTGCATTTAGAAAATGTTCTATAAAATACAAATCCTTATACTCATTCTAAATATTTTATGATCACCAGTACATTGATTATCTATTCATAATGTAGGCTAAAGAAAAAATTGGTTGGGTAATGAAAAAAGTTGGCCTTTCTTTTGGGGTCTTCATAAGGAGTTTTGTTAGATTTGGTCACTCACTTATGGGGTAACTCAATAAACGAGTTTGTCATCTGAGGATTTTTGGTGAGAAAATTTGGAGAGCAAAGGATTTTTGAAGAGCAATGATAGTGGCTTCCGGATAACAAATAGCCGGTCAATGGTTAGAGAAGGCAATGGATTTTCAAATAGCAAGGATAAAATGGCGGCCTTCTAGATAGGGAAGAAAGGCAAATAGCCTCCAAGGTTGCAAATGAAAGTGCATGGAAGCCTTGGTTCAAAACTATCAATCAATACGCTGACTGGCAAAGGAGGCAATTGGGCCGGTCAACGAGTTGACCGGCCAAGAAGCAAAATGGGTGCAATGGGTGCTTGGATTCTTTGCGGTAATAGAAAAAAGGACAAAAACTAGTTAACTTTACTAGTATGGAAATGTCCAAGGTTTGTAGAAAACGAAAAAGGGGGCAAAGTGTTGGGTTCTTTGTATTTCTTCAAATGGCGTGTAGTTGACCTTCCTAATAGGACAGTTAAGAGACGCCATTCTTGGAAAGATAACAACAAGTCATCTGCAGAGGCATACATGCGCCGCTTGCTGCCAAACAGGGCATGCGCCCATCGTTGTAGGTTTTGGGAGTTGTGCTCCAACCACCATGATGAGTTGGTGGTTGCTCTTTTTGCTGAAGGAGTATGTATATATATTATACTTAAGCATTGAAGAGTGGAATCGATAATATATGAGAACGAGAGAGAGAGTGAAAAACAGTGAAGAAGAGAGTAATGAGTGAAAAAAAAAGTGTTTGATTCTTTGTATTTCTCGTACTATATTCTTCAGTTTTGTCTATTGGATTTGTATAGTCGTATGGTTTGTGTAACCAATTTAATATAATAAATTCTTATTTGTGGACTAAATGTCTCGTGATTTTTTTCTTAATTGAAAAGGATTTTTCACATAAAATCTTGAGTGTTTAATTCTTCTTCTTCTTCCTTTATTTTACTATGTGTGTGTGATTCCATGCACTCTATCCGACTACCCCTTCTGCGCCTACAAATAGTACTAGAGATAGGTTGTGAACGGTTGGTTGGAGGCATCGTTGTCAAAGAATATGCCGTTTAGTGTGGAGTCGTTCAACGAGCAAAATAATTATATCCTTTGGCAAGAAAGAGTGAGAAATATTTTGATCTGAAAAGGGATGGTAAAAGCCCTTCGAAAGATGGAAGAGAAACCGGAGAACTTGACAGAGGAGGAGTGACAAGACAAAATGGATCTACTAATTATACGATCAAGTTATATCTGGCGGATAACACGCTCTAGGAGGTCCTCGGTCTGTCAGGACCCGGCGGAGGCATGGGAGAAGCTTGAGAGCCAATATAAACCTAAATTCTTGACAACCAGGTTGCATATGAAAAGGCAATTCTATTGCTTGCGGTTGTTTAAATGTGAGAGCTTTGAGAAGCACTTAGATGAATTCAACCGGCTAGTAATGCAGATGTCGACCATTGATGAGAAGATCAAGGAGGAAGATAAAATATTGGTATTGTTGGCGTCCTTACCGACCTTGTACGATTACATAGTCACGATGTTGCTATTCATGAAAGACACGCTGAGATAGGACGAGGACATAACTTCCCTACTTATAAACGAGTCAAGGTGGAGGGAAAGCAGTGAGGCCTTAAGCTCTCGGCCGAATCTGCTAGTGGCGACCAGCAGTTGAGGATGAGAAAAATCGATGGAACAAGGCGGAGGTGGTAAAACGGAGAGGAGCAACAGTTGGAGCAAGCTTGAGGGGAGAAATTGCTTTCTCTGTGGCAAGAAAGACCACATAAAGTGAGACTACCCACGGAGAAAGCAGGAAAAGGAGGGTAGAAGCGACTGTTAGGAGAAAAGAGATCATGTTGATGATCAAGAGGCTTTCGCTTTCTGTGGAGATCTCCTAATTGTTCACGCAGGGAAAGCACAGAGTTGGCCATGTTAGAAGACGAGTTGGGAGACGTATAGTGGAGCCTCACACCACGTGACACCGAGGAAGTCCTACTTTACAAATTAAATGCCCGTTGGCCAGATTTGCCTTGGGTGCTTCTCTACATCCCCTAGACATATGGGTTTTGGTCACCTTTAGCTCCTTTTGGTAAAATTTATTTGTCATTTATAAAAATAAAAATAAAAAGTATGGTATTGAAAAGCTAGGACTTGCTTTTCCTTCTAATGAAAAGCAAGAAAATCCTGTTTACTTGATGGAAATAAGAAACTTTAGCTTATAATGGTAAGTATTATTATATTGAAAAGAAAAAAAGAAAAGCAAGAAAAAGAAGAGTTGATGATATTGAAAAGTCAGGATTTGCTCTTCCTTATAATGATAATCATGAAAATCCTGATTACTTATCAGGAAAAAGAAAATAGATCTGGATTGTGAATTTCCATGAATTTGATGCCCACCTTTAGCTCATTTTTTTAAGATTTTTTGTCATTTACACATTAAAAATAAAAGCAAGAAAGAAGAAGAGTTGATGGTATTGAAAAGCCAGGACTTGCTCTTTTTTATAATGATAAGAATTTAAATCCTATTTACTTATTGGGAAAAAAAGAAAAAGAAAATGCATATGGATTGTGAATTTTCAGGAAAATGCGGCTGGATTGTGAATTAAGTTTTGCCAATCCTGACAATTTTGTCAACGAATGCGAATTTGCTTTTATTTCTTCCAAATCCAACAACCTTAATAATTTAGGTTGTAATTTAATTTTTCGAGAATAAGTTTTAGCATAATATTTTGTTATTATTATGATTGATTTTATTCATATTAGCATAAGGGAAAGAGAGTTAAGTTTTGCCAATATGTGAAATATTTTACTGCCTTCTTCATAACTGCTACTAAATGCTGCTCTATAAATTACATCGTCAATCAAATTTTCAAGACAGAGCCAAACAACTAACTTGACTGATCTTTTAATGTCCACATTTTCTCGTATACTTCATCATAACATAGGTAATTATTTGTAGGACATTGAGAATATAATTAACCAAATGAATGATAAAAGTATCCAATGAACAGATTGTGGCTCATCATTTAGGCCCCAGGTAATCTGCTTATCGCAATTGTCTAGATTTTTTAATGATGATAATAAATAACATTACTCATATCACTTTATCTGTACAAATAAAAAAAATTTGGCTGTATATTTTACATATTACTCATTAAAGATAAAAATTGTAAGGCCGTTTAATAAGAATAGAAAGCAAACTTGTAATCAATTTAGTAGGCTTACTAGCGGAATTATGAGACAATCTAAAGTCTTGAAGGGCCAGCTGGCTTTCTTTTCCTTTGCTGATCATGTGTTAAAATAAGTGGAGGTTAGAACCTTTGAGGGAATGTCAAAAATATTATTTTTCATATTTGTTTAATTTATTCATGAGTATGATTAGATTATATTGAGATATATAAAATTATATCAAAGTTATTTGTAAAATAACTCATTACTCATAACAGTCAAACATTCAGAAAAATAAAAAATCAAATCAGATGATCTCAGTATTCAAAGGAGGCATACATGTAAGTTTAAGTTTAGATTATTAACTTTAAATTCAATTATATTTTATTAAATTACAAAAAGTATTTATACTAATATTATTATTTTTAAAATTTTTAAATTACTCAAATAAATAAAGTAATATAGATGAATGATATTTAGTGCATTATGAAAGCAAAGAAGTTCATGACATATATAACCCAAAATGCTGTCCATGTCCTGGCAAAATGCTGTCCATATATAACCCAAAATGCTATCCATCTCAGTGCTTTCCAAAAGCATACTCGTCTCTTCTTCTTATACTAACCTGCTGCCTGTAGCATGCAAAATCTTTTTATGTATCAGAAATTCAGATTGGATGCCAACGCCACATCAATTGCAAAATCTAATGCATTGCTCCATCCAATTGCAAGCATCAGCCAATCTCGCAATTACTTCAAGATGCATTGTTCAAGATGCGTACATCTGCAGATACCTTCCAAATACAAAAGATGGAATTTGATTAGCTGATGTAGCTGATGAACATACTGGGAATTTGATGGACCTCGGAAGCAGGCTTAGTTGATGAAAAAGACCTGCCTTCTCCGGAGCCCTTTTTGACGGACTCTTATTGATGATTTAGTGAAGAAGTATTATTTCATCACTAAATTTTTTAGTGATAAAATTATAATTAATAGTAATGAATTATTTTATTACTAAAGGTTAAAATTGTTGTGGTAATTATTTAGATCCAACGTACATCTCAAATACAATGCACTATCTCTAACCAGGGACTTCTAATGGCGAATCATAGTTACTTCTACCAACATTGATCATTCTCCCAATTCCGACGACAACGATAGCCCGAACACGTTGAACTCGCCACCATTGTTGCAGGCAAATCAAGTCTTCTAATGGATCTGAAGATGAGATCTCGATCGTAGCTCTCGCGTTTACTGGGATCAGATAAAGTGGTATAAGCAGCATGGATTTTCTTGAACTCTGCAGCCGAGCTATCTTTTTGATCCATGGAGACAACATCAGGATGACAAACCAGAGCTAGATTCCTGTACGCCTTCTTGATCTCGTCGCATGTTGCCGTCGACGGGATTCCGAGGACCCCATACAGCGTTGAAGATGAAGACACTGAGGCAGGAGGAGATGGGCATGTCGATTTTGCGTGCGCGGAGAGGGGAAAGATTCTGGGTTTGCCGGAATTAATGGCGTTTTTGGATTTGAGAGAGGGCGGTAGAGGAAGATGCGTGCCCGGTAATAAGTTTGAAGAAGAGAGTGATCCAGCCATTGAGAATTGAAGGGCTTATGGGATTGAGTGTAGGGACAAAGGATTTCTGGGACGAGAATGATTTGGCTGAGAGGAGGATAAAGGTTTATATAGCAGTAGAGGTTGGGTTCTTTAACCATGGTTAAGTTCAATTGGACTGAGGGTTTTTTTTTTTTTTTTTTTTTAGTTTAGATGATTATCCAGTTAATCATTGGATGCTTTTCGGTGCTGTGTCATCTAAATCGTTAGTTGGATAGGGTGGGTCAATTTTTATTTAGGGTCCCACCACTATTACTGATGCCCATAATCCATACAGCCAAGATGATTGGGAGAAATTATATAGCAAGGTTTTTATTGAAATTATTGAAGGACATTAACAGTCATTTTTAAGAAAAATATTGTTGACACTACTCCCTTATAACGAGTATAATGAACTTGATTAATCATTCATGGCTCCCTCCATCTCTCTCCTTCATTTTTTTTTATTTTCTATAAATAGGAGTGTTATTTATCTAGTGATGAAACATTAGTATGTTAATACTTTTATCCCATCATCTCATTTTCTCCTCATTTTTTGTTTGACTATTAATACGTATCTGAAATCTAGATAATAATTTGAATAAAATCGGGTTAAATTATTAAATATTGATGGGTCCTGGACCTTGGGCCCAAAATCGCGAACACAGGCCCAAAAGGCCGCACAAGAAGGCCGGCCCAAAAGGCACATGTACCCGGCCCGATTCGAACAACTGGCTCGACTCCAACTCACTTGGCCGCCGGACAAACAACGAGACTCCTCTAGGGCGGGCAACTTGAAAGACCAAAACAACCTGGATGCTACCAAATACGCAACGGCTCCCGACACGCTGCACCGCACGTGCCACTCGCCTCTGAGCGCCAGATCTGCAGGCCCGTGACAGTGTCCCCTCCTGCCCCGCACCCATAGTGGTGGCAGACAGTCCTGACGTGCCTATGCCACGTGTCGCCTTTCATACGGCATCACATTCCCTATAAATGCCCAACTCAAGCAGCTGAAAGAGGACTCTACCTTTTCGACCCTTCTTTTCGCTCCCAGAGCTCCGTAACCAGACTTTGGTAAAATCCCAGAGAAGAAAGAACGGAAAAGTAATACTCACTGAGTTTGTAATCGCCCTGAGGACGCTAAGTCTCCTGGGCCTCCATTGCTGTATTTCTTCTTCTTCATAGTGAGATTTCTCGGACGACAAGTCCACCACCGTGGTTTTTCATCCTTCGTCACATTGAAGGATTTTCCACGTAAACAAAGTGTTCGTCCCTACTCCCGTATTTCTCTACTCGCTAGACTACCCATTACTTTGTGTTGCTCCAACTCTTCAGCCTGCGTGCCAAGAGATCCGTTCTCACCCTACCTCTTGCGCGCCCAGAGTTACCGGACGCAACATTGGCGCCGTCTGTGGGAAGCGACTGAAAGTCATCTTTTCACGTCTTCTACGAATATCCAGCAGCTTCAGCTTCAAATCTTGCGATGGTGAACACAAGGGCGCAGGCGAGCGCAGCCCCCAGAGAAGCGGCCTCGCAGGCCGAAGGCGCTAACCCCTGCGCTGGGGTTGAGAATCACCCCGACCCAGTGGTAAGGGGCTTGGCCGCCCAGGTAGCAGGCATGTCATAGGCCTTTGTGACCCTCTGCTCCAAAATCGACCAACTCAAGCAGGCGGCTCCCGACAGGGCCTCACAAGTTGAGGCGCCGCAGATCGGGAACGGCGGAGCCAGCCGCCGCGAAAGACCTCCTAGGCGGGGAACACCCGAGGACCCGTGTGGCTTCCGGCAGAGTACCGCGAAGGGTCGAGGACCAGCCAGGTCCTCGGGTCCAAGAAGAAAGCCCCGAGAGACGCCACTCGGGGGCCCAGGGGAACCACCACGACCGCAACGATCAAGAGGCGGTTCTCCGAGATGCGCTCCCAAGAGGAGCCCGCACGGTCCAAGAGGGCCGTGCAGTTCAGGAGCCTTATGAGTTAAGGCATTACCTGAACGAAAGAAGGACGGCTGCCCCACCGCGAGTGGAGGCCAGACCGGAAAGAGGATGGAACCTGACGCTGCGCGAAAGCAGCGGAGGAGGGGCTAACGCACTCCAATCTCCGTTTTCCACGGAGATCAAGACGAGGACGCTCCCCTCAAAGTTCAAGATGCCCAACCTGGAACTGTACGATGGCAGCGGCGATCCCATGGATCACCTTAATCATTTCACGGAGCACCTGAGCCTCCAGGGTTTGTACGCGACAACCATGTGCCAGTGCTTCCCTCTGACTCTAAAAGGGGACGCCCGGATGTGGTTTTACGGGATGCCCGCGGACTCCATCCGCGACTTTGGAGACCTGGCGATGGCCTTCCTATCCCAGTTCGCTTCCAGCAGGAGGGTGGAGAGACAGCCCTGGCACCTTACTCGTGTCAAACAAGGACCCAGGGAGGGCTTGAGAGGATTCCTGGCGCGGTTTACCGCGGAGGCCAGCCAGATTTCGAGGCTGACCGACGAGGTGAAGTTGAACGCCTTCCTCTCGGCCCTCGAAGGGAGTGTTTTCTTCAAGCACCTCATACATAAAGGCCCGCAGACCTTCATAGAGGCTGAGGCCGCAGCCAGAGCTTATATAGCGGCCGAAGAGGCCAACGACGCCAAGAGGCCCGAGAGGGACGAGCACCCTCAGCAGAAGGCTGCGGAAGGAAAGAGGAAATCTGGGGACAATCAGAGTCCCCAGACGACAAAGAAGCACCACAAGGCGGAGCAGAGCTCTCGGAGAGAGCAGCCGCCGATCCGCCTCATGCCGCTCAACGACTCCCGCACCAACGTTCTCATGCAGATCCGGGGAGAAAAGTTCGTGAAATGGCCCAGGCCACTGAAGAACCCGAGCGGTGGGGACCAAACGAAATATTGTGACTTCCACCGCTGCGGGGGTCATAGCACTGAGGATTGCAGGACCCTGCAGGGCGAGATTGAGGAGCTCATCCGGAGAGGACACCTCAACCGCTTCCTTCAGAGGCCGGGACAGTCCTCAGGACCCAAGGACGGTGGAGACGCAGAGCCCCCCAGGAACCGAGTGGCCGCGGGAGTCGTGAACATGATCTCCAGCCGGCCGGCTGGGGGAGACGGACGGGAACTAGCAGCAGCGAAGAGACCAAGAACGGGGCTCGGAAGTGAAGACGATGTCATCTGCTTTAGTAGTAGGGATCTAGCTCATGTACCTTCTCCTCACTCCGACCCCCTGGTTGTAACCGCACTCGTTTCAGATGGAGCAAATGACTACCAGATGAAACGAGTATTTGTAGATAATGGGAGCTCTAGCAATTTGTTGTACCTTGATGCCTACTTCAAATTAGGGCTTAAAAAGAATCAAATGAAAGCGCCGGAGGGGCCACTCTACGGGCTAGATAACGAGCCTGTGCCCGTCCAGGGTATCATCCAACTGGAGGTAACCCTGGGAACCCACCCGAGGACGGCGTCGAAAGTCCTCACCTTCCTCGTCAGTACCCGCCTCGGTCTACAACGCAATACTCGGACGGCCTTGCCAGTCGCGTTCAACGCAGATGACCTCCATCCCACATCTTAAGATGAAGTTCCCTACCCCGTGGGGATAGGAGAGGTCCTCGGAGACCCGGTCAACCGGACGGAGATGTTACTTAGCCCGGGATCGAGCAAGTAGCACTTCCACACCCATGGAAGACCTCGACCTCGGGGATGAGGCTACACTTACACGCCTTGCCCGGGGAGCCCGTGGTCCGAGCCCCATTGAACCCCGCGGACCAAGAGAAATGTGTCCAAATAGGAAGCTCGCTCTCAGAAGCAGTGAGGGACCAACTTGTCAGCTTTCTACGGGAAAACTCGGACGTGTTCGCATGGTCCCCCAGTGACATGCCCGGGATCTCACCCGAGGTCATCGTCCATAAACTAAGCGTCGATCCTCGGCACAAGCCGGTCAGACAGAAGTGGAGAAACTACTCTCCCGAGAAGTTGGTGGCCATCCGCGAGGAGGTCAAAAAACTCCTAGACGCTGGATTCATCCGAGAAGTCCAGTACCCGGACTGGTTGGCCAATGTAGTCATGGTAAAGAAGAGCAATGGGAAGTGGAGAATGTGCGTGGACTTCACCGACCTCAACAAGGCGTGCCCCAAGGACAGCTTCCCATTGCCACGGATCGACCACCTCGTGGACTCAACATCCGGCCATGAGCTTTTAAGTTTCATGGATGCGTACTCCGGATATAACCAAATTAAAATGATCCCCGAGGATGAGGAACACACATCATTTATGACGGACCAGGACACGTACTGCTACAAGGTAATGCCCTTTGGTCTCAAGAACGCAGGGGCAACTTATCAGCGGCTTGTGAATAAAATGTTCGAGGGCCAGATGGGCAGGAACATAGAAGTATACGTGGACGATATGCTCGTCAAGAGCCGGGTTAGCAATGATCATGTAAAGGACCTGAACGAGACCTTCCAAGTGCTCAGAGCCCACGGGATGAAGCTCAACCCCAGTAAGTGCACGTTTGGTGTTTCCTCTGGAAAATTCTTAGGCTACATCGTGTCGCACCGAGGAATTGAGGCAAACCCAGAGAAGATCCAAGCGATCCTGAATATGCGGTCTCCGCAAACGGTGAGGGAAGTACAGCAGCTTACCGGGCGAGTGGCCGCTCTCTCCCATTTCCTAGCAAAATCGGCTGAAAAGCACCTGCCGTTCTTCAAAGCGCTAAGAGGAACAAAATCCAGGGATTTTGTGATGACTGCGAGGAAGCGTTCCAAGGGCTCAAGAGCTACCTCTCGAGCCCGCCCCTATTGGCCTCCCCTCAGCAAGGCGAGGAGTTGTACTTGTACCTCTCCGTGTCCGACGCGGCACTGAGCTCGGTGTTGGTACGAGAGCAGCATGGCAAACAGCAGCCCGTGTATTATGTCAGCAAGACTCTCGCGGGCGCCGAGAGCAGATATCCCTTGACGGAGAAGGTGGCCTTGGCGCCGGGTTTGCTCCAAGAAAGCTCAGTCGTACTTCCAGCGCCTGAGGTAATAGTCTTAACTCGACCAATCTTTAAGAGCCGTTTTGCGAAAACCCGAGATTTCCGTGGACCGATCAAGTGGGCCATTGAGTTGGGAGAATTCGACATTGAATTCCCGTCAGAGACCGCCTTGAAGGGTTAGGCGCTCGCGGACTTCCTCGTCGAGACCACGACACTGCCCACTTGTGACGAGGACCGGGCTACCGCGGACAGGTTCAACAGGACCTCCGCGTGGACCCTACACGTGGACGGCTCCTCCATGAATGACGGCTGCGGAGCAGGGATCGTGTTACGCACGCCTGAGGGGATGGAGATAAAATATTCATTGACATTGGGATTCCCGGCCACAAACAACGCCGCGGAATACGAGGCCTTGTTGGCCGGACTCCGACTCGCCAAGGAATGCTCGGCCAGAGAGCTCATCATCTACAGCGATTCCGAGTTGGTCGTCAACCAGGTTCGCGGGAACTTTGACGTCAACAACGAGCAACTATCCAAGTACCTTTCAAAGGTCAAGGCCCTGATCACGGAGTTCAAGACGACCGAGTTCATCCATATCCGGCGGGAGGAAAACGCCAAAGCCGACACGCTCGCTCGGGCCGCGGCTTCCGGGGATCCTGAACAATACGCCAAGGGAATGCGAGAGATCCTGGAGAGGTCCAGCGTTGAAGAATCCGAGCGGGAGGTGATGCAGGTCGCGGACAGAAACACCTGGATGACTCCCTACTTGAAGTTTCTATCTGATGGTACTTTGCCCGGGAACCCGGACGAAGCCAGGAAGATAAAGAAGACAGCGGGCTGGTACACGGTCGTAGACGGCCGGTTGTATCAGCGGGGCTTCTCGGCCCCCTACTTGAGGTGTCTTGCTCCGGAAGAAGCCGAATACGCCCTGCAGGAGGTGCATCTCGGAGTATGCGGATCCCATGTCGGAGGAAAGAATCTGACCTTCAAACTCATGAGGCAAGGATACTACTGGCCGACTATGAAGTATAACGCCATGGACTTCGTACGCAAATGCGAGAGTTGCCAACTCCACGGTAACATGAGCCATCGCCCCCACACCGAACTCCGGGCGCTACAATCCCCATGGCCGTTCGCCCAATGGGGGCTCGACATCCTCGGACCATTCCCTCTAGCTCCCGGATAAAGAAAGTTCTTGATCGTGGGAATCGACTACTTCACCAAGTGGGTGGAGGCGGTGCCATTAGCCCGAATAACAGAGCAAAACGCGACAGAGTTCCTCCAACAAAACATCGTGTGCAGATTTGGAGTGCCTGAGAGCGTCGTGACCGATAACGGAACACGATTCACCGGGAGAGCGTTTCACCAAATCTTTGCGAGCACGAGAATCAACTTGGTACACACTTGATGGCGTACCCCCAGTGCCAACGGACGGAGTGGAAGTAACAAATCGCACAATCTTGCACGTGAAAACCAGACTGGAATTATCGGAGGGCTCGTGGGTACATGAATTGCCCTCGGTCCTCTGGTCGTATAGAACAACGCCGCGAGAGTCCACCAAAGAGACTCCTTTCAACCTTTGCTACGGGGCCGAAGCTGTCATCCCAATAGAAGTATGCCTCACCAGTCCCAGGGTTGGATGCTTCAGCGCAGCGGATAACGACCAAAGACTCCGAGAAAGTCTCGATGCCCTTGAGGAAGTCCGCGACCAGGCGAGACTTAGGGTTGCAACCTATCAACAACGGGTAGCCCGCTATTACAACAAGAAGGTGAAGGCGCGGCCGTTCGAGGTCGGGGATCTTGTACTAAGAAGCGTGGAAGCCACGGGGAAGATAGCAGGAAGGAACAAGCTCTCGCCAAATTGGGAAGGGCCGTTCTTAGTCTCGGCCATCCTTCGAGGAGGAGCTTACAAGCTACGAACCCAAGATGGCAAGCTGATTCCCCGGACCTGGAACGCCGCTCACCTAAGGAGGTACTACCAATGAAAAGCGGACCACCTCCAACAAACAAAAAAAAAAAAAAAAACACGGGCCGTGACCCGGGGCGGTCTCGAAGGGCGGGCCCTTGAGGTCATCAAACCCTGGGCGGTGACCGGGCGGTCCCAGGCCGGGCCCTTGAGGTCATCAAAACCCCGGGCCGTGACCGGGCGGTCCCAGGCGGGCCCTTGAGGTCATCAAAAACCCGGCCGTGACTGGGACGGTCCCAGGGCCGGCCCTTGAGGTCATCAAAAAAAAATCTCTCGGATATGACCAAGAGCGACCCCGAGGTCGGACCCTAGAGATCAAGGCAAGACTTGATTGAAACGAAAAAGAGGAAAGCTGAAAGAAGCACTTGTGATAAAAATCAAGGATTTCTCTTATTCCGTAAGATACAAGTACAATGATACAAAAGGAAAAAACGAAG
The DNA here is from genome assembly GCA_033239525.1 of Nepenthes gracilis. Lineage (NCBI taxonomy): Eukaryota > Viridiplantae > Streptophyta > Magnoliopsida > Caryophyllales > Nepenthaceae > Nepenthes > Nepenthes gracilis. The sequence continues at coordinate 12,304,478 of BSYO01000016.1, read as the reverse complement.
TCTAGCCCTCACGGGGACCCCGAGGAGGCGTGGCTCCTGACGACTCTCCCAAAGATGAGGGACCAGCCCCGCGGTTCAAAGTCCCCTGCGGAAACGATGGACGAGGACCCGGCGGAGGACTCGGCACAGAAGACTCAGGAAATGGCCTGCCCCGAAGACCAAACACGTCCTGAGGAGATGCGGCGGCCGCGTTGCGCGGATCCAACACAGCAGTAGGAAACTGAGGATGCAGGATCCGCATCAACCGGCGGCACAAATGGATGCCTTCCCAGAACTTGGACTGTAGTGCAGGAGCGACGTCAGTAATTTACATCGAAGTCCTCTGCGCGTCCTCCAGCTGAAGGATTCGTCCCGTCAAGAAGCCATATCGGGCCTCTGAGAGCCTAAAGGCCTCCTCAGATGAAGCGAGCGCCGTGCGAAGCCGCCGGTTTCTCTTCCTTGACGGTCCTCAAAGACTCCGCCTCCCGTTGAGACTGGGCGATTACGCCCACCAGCCGGGTAAGACCACTAAGCAGATCCTGGAGCTACAGAAAGAGTTAAAGGCATTTAAGTACAGTTGGCAAGAATGGAGACCGAGAACAAGGCAGCGAAATACCTGGGAAATGATAGGATCCTCGCTGGGAGCGATCTCCCCCGGGACCCCGGGTACAGATGGGCACTCCGCGGGCGCAGGGATATCAGGAATGGCCTCAGAAGAAGGTCCCTCAGGAGGGGGGGGGGCTCCGCTACCTCCGGGGAATCAGCAACGACCGGGACCTCTAAGGTCGCGACCATTGCCTTCTCGCCGCCAAGAAGGTCAAAGATCTCCCCAGCAGTAACATCAGCAGCCGCCTCCGCCTGCTGGGGCTCTGTGGCTTCGCCCAAAACTGTCATCTCCGAGGCTCCAAGGGCCTCAGGATGGATCTCAACACCAGATGGCGGCGCTGCGACGGCCTCAGGCTCCTTGGAAGGGCCGGGCGTCAACCGCGAAGCCGCCCTAACCATGGGGGCTATGACGCGCTCATCCTCCGAGGAAGACTCAACGATAACACTCGACGGATCTCCAGAGACCTCAACCCGCGGACTCTTGGGAGGCCGCTCGGAGGGCTCCTGGATCACAAGAGGACCCTCTCTTTTCCTCAACTTCTTCTTCTTCGAGGCAAATGAACCGCCGGTCGACACCCTCCACTTGGCTTCCGCCGAGCACGAGGACAGCCAGATGTTTTTCTTCCCCGTGCTAAAACCGCCTAGATTCGCCAGCACCAAGTCTGTGACCTCCCTGGCGGCCTCTCTCTCCTCGTCAGTAATGTCGGAGCAATACTTGCTAGCGACATTTCCCCACACGGAGGAGAGCTCCCAGTCGTCGGCCACCTTCAGAAAGAAGAACCTGTCCTTCCACCTTTTGGTGGAATCCGGGTTCCCTCCGCTCAACTCGGCAAACTCAGGACGGGGGGTCATGGCTATCCATTCGAGAGTCTGATTAAAACGAAACATAATCTTCACCATGACCGCCTCGAGAGTTTTGCCATGGCGGCCAAAGAAGACGCATAGAGAGACCAGTGCTGATGGCGTTAGGCCGAACCTTCGCCCACGGAGCAGCCAACTCCTTCATCAAAGCGGCGAGAGCTCGGTCGGGCAAAACGAAGCCCACCTTTAAGGTGAACTTCGTATACGGTGATATAACCCGGCCGGCGGGCTCTTCGCCCTCTCGGAAAGCGCTGGAACCGCCATCGAGACCGACGCCGGAATGAATACTTCGCCGGGATCTCGCCGAGGTCCTGCGAAGTAAGGGAAGAGACGATCTCATCAATACCAGGGGCCATGGTAGCAAATGAGAAAAGCAAAAACGCCGTAGGTTTTCGGAAGAAACTGAAGGAAGGAAGGAGAAAGCACGAAGAATAGTGAAGATACGACAAAGGATTTAAAGGGATTTTGAAAAGATGAAGAGGCGCCCTCATCATGGCCGTCCCACGTGTCAGCTCCCCATACGCAGTGAGCAGGCGTAGGCCTTAGGGTTTCCCGAGGCGATGTCACATCAATCGCCCATCGCATTCAATGCCCCATGGGGAGGGGAAACGGCGGCGAAAGTTAGGTTCCATGACTTACAAGAGGATCCCGGACACCTTTCACGCCACAGAAGGCGAAGACCGCGGCCCACGATGGCGAGAAGACGCTTACAAGGCATGTCAAACGGTTGAATCCTCGAACCGCTTGACATGGGGGGCTCGTGATGGGTCCTGGACCTTGGGCCCAAAATCGCGAACACAGGCCCAAAAGGCCGCACAAGAAGGCCGGCCCAAAAGGCCCATGTACCCGGCCTGATTCGAACAACTGGCTCGACTCCAACTCACTTGGCCGCCCGGACAAACAACGAGACTCCTCTGGGGCCTGGGCAACCGAGAAAGACCAAAACAACCTGGATGCCGCTCAATAAGCACGCAACGGCTCCCGACACGCCGTACCCACGGACAGCGCCTCGAAGCCGTATCTGCCAGTGTGGACAGTGTCCCTGTCACAGCCGCACCCATAGTGGTGGCAGACAGTCCTGACGTGCCTATGCCACGTGTCGCCTTTCATACGGCATCACATTCCCTATAAATGCCCAACTCAAGCAGCTGAAAGAGGACTCTACCTTTTCGACCCTTCTTTTCACTCCCAGAGCTCCGTAACCAGACTTTGGTAAAATCCTAGAGAAGAAAGAACGGAAAAGTAATACTCACTGAGTTTGTAATCGCCCTGAGGACGCTAAGTCTCCTGGGCCTCCATTGCTGTATTTCTTCTTCTTCATAGTGAGATTTCTCGGACGACAAGTCCACCACCGTGGTTTTTCATCCTTCGTCACATTGAAGGATTTTCCACGTAAACAAAGTGTTCGTCCCTACTCCCGTATTTCTCTACTCGCTAGACTACCCATTACTTTGTGTTGCTCCAACTCTTCAGCCCGCGTGCCAAGAGATCCGTTCTCACCCTACCTCTTGCGCGCCCAGAGTTACCGGACGCAACAAATATTATATTTGAATCCTGAATATCATAATGTCAAATAAAAATTTAAATGATACATGACTCATTCCTTAATATATCATTTAATACTCAAATTAATATTTTTTCTTTAAAAATAAGAAAATGGAAAAGACTATGAGGATATGAGTGAAATGGGAGGAGTAAGCTTCATAATTTGTAAATGATCAAATTATGAAAGGGTTAAAACTCTGCACTTGTTATTTAATTTCTTCTCCTCGTTTTCAAAGAAAGTCAGTATAATTATAATGATATTGCCAGTTATTTGTGATTTGTTTTTAAAATAATTGGTCACGATCTGAACAGTTATTTCAATTGAAAATGGAATAGATCAACAGCCTAATATACTTTGACTATGTAACTTTTTTGGAGACATTAGTTTGATCTTTATTCTTAATTGTAAGATATATTAACTACTTGTTGGACTTAACCATTTGGCTAGGTCAACACTTCAATTTATTCAACTGTTTAGTATAATTAACTAACCCACTTGATTAAACATTCAATTTCATTACTCAAATATCCAACCATTCGAATCTTTTAGTTCACCTTTTCTATTTTTATTTAGCCACTCAAACATCTAGTCATTCAACCGCTTGATAGTTTGGTCATTCAGAAATTTAAGTATTTAGTCAAATTCTTTTCTGATATAGCCTTGACTTTTATTATTTGGATTTGGGAATAATAATTCAGTTTATTCATATCTTATTCTAAATTTATTATTTATTGGCTTGTTATATCCAATATTTCGGTCAATATTATTTTAGGTAATATCCAACACTAACCCTTCATACTCAGAATTTGAATTCAAGTTTCAAGTATATTAGAGTAAAACTCTGAGTAATCCATCTTGAATGTTGTCCAAATGTCTTTTTCCAATATTATCGTAATCAGTATATATTTATTGCTATCTAATCATATTAATGGCAACATACTTTTTTATAATTTGATAGAGATTTTTTGACTATTTAATTACTTTTCTTCACTCAAATTACTCCATTTCATTGCTTATTTTTTGTTATAAAAGGAACTATTTTTATTTTATTTTTATCCGAATTCTAAGCCCCGCTATCTAATGTAACTACCTATATTTTGTCAAATACTTACTGATTAGTGCAAGGGAGAGAAAATAGTTCACTTTGAAGTTGTTGCATTTCTTCACGAAGTATTAATGAAGTTTATCTTAATTACTTTCTTTTATATGGAAATTGTTTTGATTTCCCCTAGCAACATTCTAAGCCACATTGATTTTGTGTTAGGGTAGTTATTCTTGATGCTTTATTCTACTAGGTACATCATTGTCATGCATCTCTCTTTTATTGAATTAGAATGTGTTAGTATACAACCACTGTGGAACATCTAGATTCAGACCATTGGATTGTTGGAGAATCATCCGGTTATATGTCGCTTGGTTTATATGGTGTGGTGATTTTCTTTGCCTAATATTAGTTGACTTGAGTCATTTTCCTAGATGTTGCTTTTAAGAGACAAAATGAATCTTTTGGTTTTTCTGCTGCTATAGATAAGATTTATCCTTGACATTTTTTTTCTTTTTTTCTTCAAATGGATTGATTTAATATTCTAATGCAAGAATATACTTTGTACATAAATGTATCCAAGAATGAATAAAAGAAATATTTTCTATTTTTGTATTTAGATTGTGTTTGTTAATTTATTTCATTTGTATTTTATATTTATATTTATATGTCTGATATTATAAGTCATTAAAAGTTTAGATTAATCAAATTATTTGAATGAAAACATTTTCAATTCCTCCTCTTGAGACTTTAGAATTTGGCAAATGATAATTCTACAAAAACCTAAAAACTCCTCTTTCTGATAACTCAACCTTCTTATAAATTAAGACTTTTTTAATAAATTAAAATTTAAATTATTAAGGTCACCCAATTCGTATATTGAGGTTAGATGGTCTCTTGTAGCATTGTATTTTGATAGCTAGATCGATGACATCATCATCATGATAATATTTGTAATTAAAATGACTCATTAGTGGCACGTTTAATACAATATCAAGCTATTTTCAAACTATGCCATTTTTTAATAATCTCATTACACAATGCTTTGCTTTCAAATTGAAAGGGAGGTATGTCTTCATTCGGTAAACTTTAAAAAATCAACATGTCATTTGGATTAGCATTGTCATTTTAAACCTATCGTTCCAAGATTAGTTGCCCATTCAAATTCTAACATCTTCCTCTCTTTGACTTAAAATCTAACTGCGTCCACTTCCTAACTTTACTCTAAAGAACAAACCTTTAGATTTCTTTGATTTTCTTGCCTTCTACTTTTTATGGCTTCACAAAACGCTTTGAAAAATATTTCTAATATTGCTTTCTACTTATCTTTATATGATATTGTTGACATTTATGATCGGTTCAACATTCCAACCGATCTTCACTTCATTGTTCTATGTCTAGACGAAAGAACTTGCTCTCCTAAAGATGACTTTATTATTGTATATAAAGCTCACCGGAATGATAGTCTTCGTACTCCTACTAGAGAGTTTGTTAAGACAATGGAAGTAATTGAAATTTCCATTGCTCAATTTCACGCGAATGCTACCAGGTATTTAGTAGCATTGCATGACATTTTTCGGTGCCATAAGCTTGAGTTAAACACCCGTATAGTAAAGATTATTTTCTATTTTAATTAGGAAAGTGGTTGAATCTCTTTAACTCTTAAAAAGAAATTTAAATAAGTGGAGAAAACCTTGATTTTGTAAAGAATTAGAATGATCGATACTTTTATATTAAGTTTTTCAACAATTGGATTTTGTTAAATAATTGAGATAATACAAACACAATATTCTCTATTTCGATTCTTAAGAATGAACTTTTTATCATTAGATCTCAATCAAATCTTGTAAAAGAATATGCATTTGAGTTGTACAAAACCAGTAATTTTTTAATCCATGCCGCCTTAGATGCCATAAATGGGTACATTGTTCTTTGAAGAGATGATGTTAGTGGATTATCTTTTTGTCCATTGAAAAGGAGGAAAGACATTGTGACAAATTCACCTCCGAGGGCTTATATTGATCAGCCCAATATTCATCCAATAACTTTGGCAGTTTCTCTTTCAAATAATGATGTTTTGAAAGTTGTTGATGAAATTTTTAAAGATTGTGTTATTAAGGTTAAGGCCAAAATGAAAGCTTAAAAATTTACATGTTTATTAGCTCCGACTCTTGTCTCTTTACCTGTTAGTCGCTGAAAGAAGACACCTACTTTGAATTTTGAAAAGAAGATCCCAAATATTTCACCAAATGAAGAGTATGACTCTTTGTATCATTCCTCATATAATAATGAGTGTAATAACCGATTCCCATCTGATTTAAATTGATATTATTTTTTAATTTGGATTTGATTTGGATATATCAAAAATAATTGTGTAATGTAAATTTTAAGGATATTCGGAGCAAGAAAGTGGAGTGGTGCCTAAGGCATGTTTGAGACGTGCTTGAACGCGGATTCCAAGTTGAGAACACCTGAGAAGCGTTTAAGGTGGCGCTTGAGCACTAATTTTCATGGGGGTTGCGTCTGAGCAGTGCTCATATGCCGACGCACCTATATAAGTAGCAGCATGATTGCTTTAGCCATTTCGCACAAGAAGGAAGAAAAGGAGAGAAGAAGAGAAGGAGAAGGAAGAGAGAGAAAGATGAGAAGAGGTAGTTCGAAATATTCTTTTATCAAATATATTTAGTTAGAGGTTGAAATAAGTGTCCTTATACCATATTCTTGATTTGTTTTCATTTTTGATTATTTTTGTTTATATTTGGAGGTTTTAATATACATACATATTGGTTTACTTACCCTATTTGCTTTCCTCATGCATGTATGTCCATTTTTACTGGTTGTTTTAAATTTTTGCTTTGATTTTGCTAATATTTGAGGATTTTATTTATTTTGTGAAAAATAAGTAATTATTTTAAGATGTTAAATTTATATATAAGTATATTTGTAAAAAAAAAATTATAAAAACCTGCATATGGGCCATACGTATGGTATCCATGCATTATTACTATAGGTCAGGCTCTAACTTCGCTATGTGTTTTAATATGTGACCTTTCTCATAGGAAAAGATTTGTGATTTAACCTTTTTGAATAAAAATTTTGACTTTTTTTTGCCAAATAAAAAAACTTTTAGGATATGTGATATAGAGACCATCCCCAATTATATTTTTATGAGAATCATCGTAAGAAATTGAATATAACTAATATATTCGAACATCTTAATATATCAAATAAATTTGATAAATACACCCAACTTTACGGGTGACAAAAGATAATGGTTTTGTTCCTATCTATAAGAGATAACATATAGATGGCTCTATCCATGAGTCTAAATAGTGGTTGATATGGCTCAAGATTATAAAGAGTATGTGTAATCCTTCTTCAAGTTAGTCTTTTGATTTTTTATTCTCCGATTTGTATATGTTTTAAATTTTTGATATGTTTTATTTGCATTAAATTATATCTAAGATTTTAAGTAAGATTCACAGAGTTCGCCCACAATTGAGATTTAGTTGGTCTCGTACAATGAAAAATTGACGTTTTGGATTCGTTTGGATTCTGCTTCATTTGGATAATGCTTTCAATTGGAATATACTTTTGAGTACAATACTAAATTCAGACTTCTGTTGATGGGTTTTTGGATTAAAATTTTATGCGTTTTATATATATTTATCAACCCACATTCTGATTTTTAGACGCATTCATTTGTTATATTATATACTATTAATTGTTGAGTTTTTAGTTCATTTTTTATTTTCTTATCCTCTTCAGATAGTGAATTTTGGATATGTTATAGAAACCTTAGACGCAAATTGGATTGAAGTTTCGTCTATTTTGGTAAGTATTAGCCTTTTGTTTGGATTATGAACACATCAATTGTATTTTGAGTATTTAAGAGATGGTCAAATATTGGCTTATGGTTTTGTATGGGAACAGTTGGATCAATATGTTATTTGGTAATGTACGTTATTGGTTTGTCACTCTCTCAAGACATTGTGGAGTACGTCATAATTATTTTATTGTCCGAATGAATTATCCAATGAGATCTTATGAAAAATTTGTATTTTAATTTATTATTATTGAATGTTGAGGTTATATGGTTTGTTATCAAGTATCGCTCGAATTTGAAATCTAATTTAGTTATTATTTCACATTTAGGATTTTAATTTGATGGGTTTAAATTATTTAATTAGACTTATTTTGGTTCAGAGCCGTGACAATGAGTCAATAGTTTATGCTCCTACTATAGCTAATTATAATATTCTAATCATGTCCGACTCTCCTTCTATTGAACCAGTGCCAGAGTCATTTGCCTCTTGAGCTACTTTAGCCAAACCAGAGAGTAATATCCATATTATGAGAGATTCTTATTTATTCTTTATCATTATATCCAAGTTATATGGGTTTTATGGCTTCACAACAAGCCTCATGTTTCTTCTTTGTTGAAGATGTTCATACTCACCAAGCCTTGCTACAACTAAATCATCATCAGGTTTTATTTCCAGAGAGGGTATTCCAATCTAATAGGTAGACTTTTGGACCTTTAATTTCAATATTACTAATTCACTCTTTTTAACAATCCAAAAACATGGGGATTCAAATAAGATATAGGCTATATAGTCAAGGCATAGAAATTGATCGCTTATACTGATCTACATCAATCTAACTGTTCCCAAGGGTTTAAAATTTAGAGTTATGGTTGCTGAAGACAGGGCACCATTCTTTAAGAATCAATCAATCTATCTTAAAAAAGAAGTTTCCTAATAAATGAACAGGACTCATAACTATGCAAACCGAGCTATAACTATTGATGACAGAGCCATTTCTTTCAAAGTTAGAGCCCTTGAAGCTAAACGGTGTGTTTCAGTTGTGGTAAGCACTATAGAGGGACTAGAAGCTGTCCGTGTACGGCTTGAAGAGTCATTAGCAAAGAATATCCAATCAGAAGAGATCATCCCTTTACTTGATGCTCAATTTAATTAAGGCATCGATCATTGTAAAAGTATAGTCTCCATGGTGGCTTTGATTTTCATATTAGCTATTTGAATATAAGAAATTTAAAAACTACATTACCTTCAAAAGTCAAAACTTTTAGAGATTAGTCAAGCTTTTTATCTCCAAGCTCCAAATCTAAGCATTTGCAACATGAACTCCTATCAAATTCAGTCCCCTAATCATATAATTTTATTCGACAATGTTATTTAAAGATTATGCAACTCGTTCTTTAATGGATATCTTCTAGCCTTTTCAATTCTATACTTCAATTGTTGCTTTAAATCAATGACCATTGGAGGGTTAACCCCCAAACATATATTTATGAATCTTCAATTATAGGATATCCATATTGATTAACAGTTAAATTCTAAGACTATCATTACTAATAAAAAAAACCCTAGTTATTGACCGTTTGAGACTGATCATGCATATTTTATGGAAAGGTTTCTTATCACTTATGCATATATAACATCATTAAGATTTAAAAGGTTAGATAACTAATAATAATCGAGTCTTGATTGACTTCATCTAACTGGATTATAAACCTCTCAAAAAGGTATCCTAAATCTTATAAAATTTTGGGTGTGTGACTATACTTAAGGCCTATGGTTCCATTAAACCTACACAATGACTATTCATTTGAATCGGAACATTTAATAGACAAGGTGTTTAAACCAGTAGTCTAATTCAAAGTCAGTCGTAATCATATTGATAACTCACAAGCATATGAATTTATAAGAATCCAATTTAAAATTATTTTTATTAATCACATAAAAAATTATTTATACCATGCAAGCATTTCCAAGTAAAGGTAGGGCATACCCCTATGCTTTCAAGTTGGTCTCTTCATTGATAATATTTTTTTAAGGTGAAGTGCATTCCAGGTACAAAGGACTAACTTTTCATTTTTGGTACATAACTTGTACACCCTATTATGAAGTACTACCAACATTAGAAATAATTCTTTTCAAGTTTGGGATAGTTTATTCCTACATGTAAGTTTATCGGTTGCCTCAATATTTCTTCACATAAAGTCTCCAATTTTGAAAGTCCATGGATTCACCTTCCATTGTAATACCGAACAACTCTTTATTAATAGGATACTACTCTAATATGTGCTGCTTCTCTAACTTCTTTTAAGATGTCTAAATTCTATTTAAAGAGTTGAGAATTTTAATTTTAAACAAAGTTCTCCACTCGATAGCTCAAAATTTTAATCTTCACAAGGATTGCAGCTTTTGTTCCCTAACATAACCTAAAATGTGTTTCTTAAATAGGTTTTCTTAGAGTCATTCGGTAAAGCCAAAGTACAAATGGGAATTCACCTATCCAAGCACCTTCAACTTTGTCTAACTTAATCTTTAACCCATTGATTATCATTTGCTTCATTACTTCTGTCTATCTATTTATTTATGGGTATGAGATTGATATACAAACTAATTTAATACCTAGGCCTTTACATTATTTTGTGAATTAATCTTTAATGCATTTATGGGTATGAGATTATTGATAACTATAATCTATAGTATTTTAAATCTACAAACAATACTTTATTATAATAAATTTCATCGCATTTTGTTCTGTAATCTAGTTGATAGAGATACTTCTATCCATTTTGTAAAGTAGTTATTCATAATGATAAAAAATTTTCCTTGACCCATTGTTAGAAGAAACAAACATGACATGTTTAATCCCCAATGTCCAAATGTTTAAGGAGTTTGCAAAGCTTGAAATTCCTTACGAGAATTTTTGGGAATACCACCATAGATTTGGCAATTTTCATTCTTCTTCATAGCTGGTTAATAATATACCTACCTCATAATCTTGAAGGCTAAATCCTTTCCTCTGATATGCGCACCATATATGACGAGGTATACTTTTTGAGAGCATAATCAACTTTTATTAGAACTACACAATGCATATATGGTACTAACTAACCTCTTCTAAACATTGATTCATTTTCATAGTTGGCGAATAACATCCCTGTCTCATAATTTTGAAAGCCAAATCTTTACCTCTCATATATGCCCCACATATATCAAGATATACTTTTGTGACAGTATAATCAACTTCTGTCGAAGTTGACAGTGCATATATGATACTAAATAGTCTCTTCTATACACTGATCCATCCAATATAATATAACAACTAATGATTTTCAAAATCCACTTTCTCTCCGCAGGATTGCTTGGAAGTGTTTTACTTTTAGGGTACTTCAGATAAAGACTCATTTAAGTTGTCTCATTAAACATTTGAAAATTTTCATCTTATTCCTCAATACTAGGGTTTTGGACTATATCTCACATATACCGGGTATATTATTCTAGAAAATTGGATGCTGCCATTTTGAAAAGGCAATTGGTTTTCCAATTATTTTTTATAAGGATATAGATAATTTAAATTTATTGATGAATGACAAAACATTTGTGCCTTCCAAAGGTATTTGACTAAGTTTGGATTAGTTGCTTCAAAATTAGCCAATATTTAATTAACTATTAATTTAAAATCACTGTGAATAATTAAATTCTTTATGAAAATTTTCTTAGCTAGTTTTAACTTGGTTAGCAAAACTTCATATTCATTCACATTGTTAGTAGTTGAAAATCTAAATGTAATCGAATATTTTATCTTAGTTCTTTTGGATAAGGTCAATACTATTCCAACTCTACTATCAATTTGGGCAAATACTCCATCAATGTGCAATGTCCACATGGGTGTTAACGTATCTAATGTAGCCCCAATGAATTCAATTGTTTCTTTTGTGATTGAGGTCATTGTTTTAACAATAAAGTGTATAAGAGTTTAACCCTTTGTAAAAGGTTGGGCCCAAAATTTTATATCAAACTCGCCTAACTTAATTAATCATTTAATCAAGTATCCGAATACTTCTAATTTTTGTAAGATCTTTTCTAATGGTTAGCCTATTAAGACCACAATTTTATAAACTTAAAAGTATGGTCAAAGTTTTATTGCAACAAAATCGAAGGCCAAAGAAGCATTTTCCTTTCGCACATACCAAGTTTCTAAATCTACTAAGATCTTACTACATAGTATACTAGTTGTCATATCCCTGACTCTACTCTAGCCAAAATATCACTTAGAGTTGTTTCTAAAATGGTTGGGTAAAAATATAATTTCTTATCCTTTTTAGGATAAGATAGTAAATGCGGATGTATTAAATATTCTTTTAACTCTTGGAATACTTGTTGGTACTCATTCATTCACTAAAAATTGTTTGTCTTTTCACCTTCAAATGTTTTGAAGAATAGTAAATATTTATCAACTAGTTCCACCATTAATCAAGATAAGGTTATAAATCACTTGGTAAATTTTTTAATTTCATTAATAGACCGAGGCAATTCCATTTCCGTTTTTGCTTTAATCTTTTTCGAGTTTACCTTTAACTCATGTTAGAAGAATATGAAACCCAAGAACTTATCAGAAATTACCGCAAAAACACATTTGGTCGGGTTTGATTTTATTCAGTATGTTCTGAGTAGTACATCAACATCTCAGTCAAATTATTAATATGATTGTTGGCAAGTATGCTTTTTACAAACATATCATTAACGTATATCTTCATATTTTTCCAATATGTTGTTTCAATATTTTATTCACCAATATTTGATATATTGCACTATCATTCTTTAAGTCAAAAGGTATCACTTTGTAGTAATAGTTTTCCTGATTTGTTATAAATGAGATCATTTCTTCATCTTCTCAATTCATCCAAATCTAGTTATATCCAAAACAATCATTCATAAAACTCAATAGTCGATGTCTTGATGTTGAATCTACCAGCTGATTAATCCTCGAAAATGAGAAACTATCTTATATATATATTTTATTCACATCTATAAAATCAACTCATATTCTCCATTTCTCATTACTCTTTTTTATAAAGACAGTATTAGATAACTAATCTAGATAATTAACTTTTCTAATGAATCTAATATTCATTAACTTCTTGACCTCTTATCGAATAATAATAAGTTTTTGACACTAAACAGTTTGGCCTCTTTTGTCTAACAACCTTGCTTCCAAAAATAGGATTCAACATATGAACCATCATTTCTATCAAGATATTGCTTTGTAAAGATTATGTTAATTTTATTTTTGATCTTGATCCAATGAAGAATGGATCTAAAGATACTTATTTGAGTCTATCGAACTCAGGGGAATTTAAATAAGTGATTCTCTTAATTGAGCTTGTTAAAGAGAGACATTATTCCGAAGGTCAAATTCATCTACTGATTGTGAAAGAGTTAGGCAACTGATTTGCATTAAATAACAAGTCCTTTCAGTGACTTGGTCTCCCTTAACTTCTCAAATCACATATTTAGTTGAAAACTTTACTTTAAGATGGGGGATAGAGGTTTCAGCTCAAAAAGTTGCTAAACATAATTTGTCTAATATAACATTGTAAATCAAGGGAAAGTCTACTACTAGAAAAATTAGCAAATGAGAAGCTATCTTTAGATAAATTTCTATCGTAACCTCTAAATGTGCAATTTCATTTACTTGGACTGAACTTGGTTCATTATCAAGTATATATAGCATTTCATTCAATAGTTCCATTTGACTACTTTCAAACCCTAATTGAATAAATGTATCAAAGTAAAAAATATTTATTGAGTTTTTTATTATGAGTAAAGACTCATTTTATCTAGTAGTTTTAGACTCCATTAGAAATGAGTGTAGTAACAATAAGATAATCAAAATAAGAAAATATTACATGTGTCATATTATTATTATTAAAGATAATAACATTTCTTTCTATCTCTAATTTCTTTCTCTTATTGATGGAAGCTTCCTATGGATGATTTGGACCTTCTGAATCAGTAACCCTAGCTAACACCATATTAATGACTCCTGCCATTAATTGATTTTGTGGTTGCTCAATTAACTCCTCGTCATCTTTATCTTCACCTGAAATGGACTCAAGATTTTACAAATGCTTCTTGAGATACCTTTTTTGTATTAGGGTCTCAATTTTCTTTTGAAATATATGATAGTCTTTAATACTGCACACTGAAGATCGATGGTAGAGGTGATATTTTGACTGGTCTTTTTCCTTTGGATTCTTAACTGATTTAGCCCACTTTAGAAATTTTTTGTATTAAATTTGTAACAAAACATTTTTCCAGGCATTAGTGAATGGTGTGAGGTTAGTAGCTTGTATTCTCTGCAAATACTTGACTTAATTTTTGTTGCTTTATATGATCCTGAGTGAATGAATTGTGGTTGTTTCTCTTCTTTCCTCCACCATTTGACCATAAATGCTGCCCAAAATTTGAGCATTCTAACCATTTTCTTTTGCTAACCTCTTCCACTCTGATATATGTTCCAGTGATTGCTTCTACCTCAATGAATATCACATGGTCCTCCTAACTAAAGACTTAAAAAAAGGTCACTCGATTGAATAATAATCATGAAAACATTTGGTTTTACCTCATTAATGAGTCTCGATATGCCTATAACCTCAATGTTGAATCTGGCTAGAGGGAGCGGTCTAAGTGACCAATTGGATTAGTATTTCCATCTTATGGTTCCAGTTTTGGCATTATAAATTTATAAGGGAGTCTATATCTCTTTATTTCTGATAAAATAGTGTTTAACCCAATTGAACAATTTGCCCAGTAGTGTTTTCTTAAAAACCTGCTATTTTATTTATTTTTTATTCATTCATCCACTTCAATTGTATAGGCAATTTTTTTTACATTAAGAAATATCCTCAATTATGAATAATTAGCATATATACTCTATATCTACTTAATTGGGAATGATCAAGATATGCTACGGCATGACCCTTCTTCTCAGATTGAATGACATCAGAAATCTTAGGTATACCGAGGATTCTGACATTTAAGATTCTCTTTTCATGTCTCAAAATGTAAACATCCTTTGAACCAAGAAAAAATAATATGTATGTTTGTCTTAGGTGCCACTAGAATATTTGGTTGAGGATAGTTCCCTTTTGAGACAACTTTCTTCTCTTCAACCCCCTCCTCAAGGTTAAAGATTGTAGTTGGAGGACCTCCATCCTATGAGTCCAGTCTTCAACTCTATCTCACAAAGATTTTAGCATCTTTAATATGTCCTGTATTTGAACAGCTAAAGCTCTGATATCTAGATTGACCGATGAGTAAGTACTCCCACAATTGCCTATTTTTATAAGGATGTCGTGAGAGAGGACATCCTTCAATGGTTGGCTTAATTGTCTGTGTGCGATTGTATTCATCATCTTTTTGAATTTGTCGAAAGTGTGAGATTTTCAAACGGATGTGATCTAAATCAAATATGAACAAATGGTTTAACTAAGTTCTCACAAATGGTACCAATAATAAGTACCTGAAATTTGGATAATAATTTAAATAATATCAAGACGAACTATTAAGCCTTATATTTGAATATTATACACCACAATGCTAAATAACAGTTCAAAAGATATATGACTCACCTCTTAGTATATTCTCCAACACATAAATTAGCAACTTTTTATTAAAAATAGGAAAATAAAAACGAAAATAAGAATACAAAAGAGTGAAAGATGCAATACTAACCTCTGTAATTTGTGGATAGCCAAGTTACAAAAGAGTGAAATTTATGTATTTGTTATCTAGTTTCTTCACTTTATTTTCATGAAAGTGAATGTACTTATAACCATATTTCTAGTTAATAGTAATTTTTTAGAAAGGAGTAATTGGTCATGATCTAGGTGGTTATTCCTATTGATAATTAAATAATTTAACTGCCTAATATAATCTAATTGTGTAACTTTTTTTAGAGATAGTTAATATGATCTTTATTCTTGACTGTAAAGTATATTAGTTGCTTGCTAGACTTAATTACCCAATAAAGTTAGCCTATTGGTTCATTCAACCATTCGATTAATTGTTCGGATATCCAATCATTTAGGTTATTCAATATACCTTTTCTATTTTTATACAACCACTCAGGCATTCGATCATTTAGCCGTTTAATATTCTGATCGTTCAAAAATTTGGCCATTCATTCAAATTCTTTCCGGATATCAGTTTAACTTTTATTATTTGAATTTAGGCATAATAACTCGGTTAATTCATATCTCATTCTAAATTAATTATTTATAGGTTTCTTATATCCACTAGTTGGGTAAGCCTTATTTTAAGGGATACCCAACAATGATAAAGAAATATAAAAAGATAATGGAATATGCCTATTATTATAAATATTATAATATATTATCAAATAAGTGTCAGCGCACATACTTGGTAATACGATTTATTTAACAATACATTAAGTCAAAAATATCGGTGTGGAACTATAAAGATTGAATATCTAAATGGTTAATCGTCTTTATTATAAGCGATACGTATATATCACTTTATTTATTTGATATTTATTTACGTATTTATTTAGAGATTTAATTTTATATTTAAATATAAAATTAAACTTTTAAATATTCTCATATCATTTTATCAATTAAAAGAAAGACCTTAACATAAAAATTGTAAAAAAATTATTTTTTTACTGTATTTTGTCTCGTAATTTTCTTACACTTTGCCATATCGAGGAAGTTTTTAGCCAGTTCAATTTTCTCTCCATTTTGTTACTTTTATTTTTGGATTTTAATACAATAATCGGTATTTTTGATGCCATTTTCATTTGGCCTGTTTTTCCAATATTTGATGCTCTTTTTTGTTCGAGATTTTGTTTCCTTGGCTGCTTCCCTCTACACTTGTTCTGCCTTGCCAGACAAAAACAGATAGAGTTATTGAGTCATCCATTTTCTCCAATTTTTATAGAAGAGTTATAGAATATTATGACACTTCCTTCATCTAAATGTCTTTTTTAAGGTTTTTTTGAACACCCAACATTTAAAAAATGGAGATTTTAATGCCCTCAACTTTAATAACCAATGTCTTGTATTTTTGGAAAGATCAAATGCTTAAGTTTTTCTACCAATAAATCTAATTTTTCTAGGGTTTAATGCATAATTATGTTCAAACACAAAATTGAGATGAATAATGACTTTGCAACCTATTACCTTTGAGCATGTAAGCTTAAAAATATTAATTGTGGTACTTTTGTTACGAGTACAAGGATGAAGTATCAAATTAATTAGAGCACTCAAATTGACCAAAAGCATTTGAACTTAAGGAATATGCCCAGGATCTCAAAATCGAATAGCACTGAATCAACAACAATTTTCATTCCAAAAAGAATACATATCTAATTAAAATTAGATAGTTTAATTGATTCAATTGATTAAATTTTTTATAAGATTTGATCAAGATATATAATTATTATGGGCAAAAACAATCAAAAAAATTTCACTTGATTATTCTTAGGGCTACGCACAATCATAGGTAAAAATTACATATTCGGCCCAATCTGTTCAGACCCAAATTATATATATATTTTTAGTTATATTTTTTATTTAAATAAATATCATATTTAAAAAAAATCATCTTAATATATTATATTCATATAATAAAAAATTTTTTTAATGTAAAAATTATTCACTTAGATATATACATAAGTAATATTTTGATCTAAATACTACAAACTTTCAAGAATTTTATTTCTTTAGATAAATTTTTTTTGTAAATATGATTTTTAAATTAAAATACTTAAAAAATATCTAGAGAGACGAGGTCTAATTTAAAGAGGCTTTGATTTGTCATTGAAGAAGACAAAGAGAAGATGAAGGTAGAGTATCAAATCAAAACAATTGAACAAATTCATCAAAATTCAAAGAATTACCAAACTACACACAGCAGAAAACCCTAGCAACAATTAAGCAACGAGTGAGAAAGAAACACGATGAGACAGCAAACAATATCATAGTGTTTACCGGTAAAATCGAAGGCTGGCTCTCTCTTTCTCTCTCTAACAAGTCAGAGACAAGTGCGAATGGAAAGAGCGAGTGAAGCAAATGCTGGAAGAAAGAAAGAGCGGCAATGAACCAAAAAACAACTGAAATGGAAAGGGTATCAAAATACCGATTACCGTATCAAAATCCGAAATCGAAAGTACAGACCTGAGTGAAAATCGAGCACTGCAAAGAGGAGAGAACTCCGAAAAACTTCTTAGATATAGGCGAAGTCCAAAGAGGAGGGCGCATGCGAGGAGAAAGAGATAGAGAGAGAGAGAGGACGCAAATGAAAGAGAACTTGGCGACGACAATTAGGGCTCGGAGGTAGTGCAGAGAGGTAGGCGTCAATTTTGGTCTGGAACCTTCTTGAGTGTCAACGATCTAAACGGTGCATACAAATTAGTATTTTATTATTTAATTATATTTTAATGTAAAATAAATATTTAAAAAAATATATTTATTTTTAAATTTTAAAAAATAAAAAATACTATATTTTATTAAATATTTTTTATTTTCAAATTCGAGAAAATAAATATTCCCCTATCACATATTTTTTACTCATGATTTGCCCTCCCTTTTCTCTCAGCTGCCTTGTCTTCTTTTCTCTCCCGGTGAAACCCTTCTTCCCTCTCTCCCATCGACCCCTGCTTCCCTCATTCCTTTCTCTCGATCGAATCCCTGCCTCCATACGCGTTCTCTTCACTCAAAACCCTACTTCCTCCTTCATCAACCCTTTGAATTCATCTGTCTTCTCTGCACCCATTTCTTCTCTCTATCCATCTCACAGTTTCTTTTGTCATCGTCGTACTCGTCTTTTGTAGCTTCAATCACTCTCTTCTACATAGGAACATTCGAGAGTTTCAATGTCTCTCCAATATCTCAATCGCTTCACCTTACAAATTTGCTGAAAGTAAAAATGTTCAAAAACTTATATGAATCTCTAATTCTGTTGAGTCTTCAAAACCTTGGTTCAATTTCGCCGTTTGATTTATCAGATTTATAAGCAACTATTCCATATATTTGCAGTTGGGATGTGCAAAACTCTAGTTTTTATTTGTTTATTGATACAATCAGTAATAGTTTGCCCATGGTTTGATTTGTTGTGCTTTCAATTGGACTTGGCAATACAGTTTGGAGAATTCGTGGTTTTCTTATTTTGTTGTGCTAGTTCCTGTTGTTAATTTCTTCTTTCACAACAGAAATATCGGTAATAAATTTGTTGTGCAATCAGTAATAAATGTTTTTATTTGTTTTGTTGTTGATTTTCACCGAAAATAAAAATATCCCAACTTTTCTTCATTTACAAACGGACTGCTGTGAACTGTGTTCAATTCATTCCCAATTTTATTTGTTCAGTTCAGTTTACAAAAACTCTGACATTTCTTTATCTGCAATGCATGGCAGTTCACAAAGATTCGATCAGACAATATCCATAGTAAAACTTATACGTAATCGTGGAAGATGTTTTTTTGTTTACAGTAAAAAAAGCTATAGATACCATCTGCAAAGTTATTTCTAATCTGAGATGTTGCACTTATTGCTGATAGGATATCTGGTGCAGGTTGAAGAAAGAGGAGCTGGCATAAGAGTATCGAGATAATGACAGTGTCTGTTGTTAGACGGGTAGAAGAGGCAGCATTCTTTGACATGCACGAACAAGAAGGTAGCCAACCGGGTGGAGTTCACCTCGAGATGACGGGCCAAAGTGTGACCGAGTGCATCGGCGGGGCTCAAACCGCGACCTTCAACGATGTGGACTATATCATATCGAACTACGCTGTCCAGCACCGGTCTTCACTGACTCGGAATATATCAGAGGTCATTACTTCTACTGGGCATGCTGCAATAGTTCTGGCCGGATTTCAATGGCATGGCATGGCATGGCCATAGTTAAAATACTACTGGAATTTTTCCATCCAGGTTTTGGCTGGATGTCATAGTATTCCGATTTCATCAGAGTCTATCCATCGAAGTGTACCTGTTCACCTAATGAAATTGTGAATAAAATTGGAGAGAAGTGTGTAACAGTGAGTTATTAAGTAAGAAAAATAAAATGAGTATTTATTCGAATGTGAAGTCCACATGAAGAATAAAATTACGGATTAAAATGTTGTTTTCTATGCATCTAAATTTTAATTTTAATCCGACCCATGTTCTATCCAATTTGCTTTTTTTTATAATTTAATTTTTATACCGTTATATAATTTTTATAAATTTTAATAAAAATATTAATTAATAATATAATAAACTAATAAAATATTTTTCAATATAATATAATGCAGTTGACAAGAAATAGTTCTTGATAAAATTGTAAAATAATAGTAAAATACTTTTTCTTTTAGTAAGAATAAAAAAATTATGATGATAAATTTTAATATATTTTTTATACTATTATTATATATTAAATAATAAAATATTAATTTTTAACTAATTCTATTTTAATAATCAAACATAAAAATAAAAATTTTTAACTATATTCCCATCTTATTCTATTTTTCAAAAATAACTATTTTATTTTTATCTTATTCAATTCCAGTAATCAAACGTGCCATTAGTATAATTTTTTTAAAAATCTATAAATATTATATTTTTAACAGAAAATTGATTTGATTGAAACAATAAAGATAAAGTTACCATGAAACAAATCCTTATTTATTAAATACATAAATTTATGCATCGAGATGTAAATAGAAGAAAATGTGTTAGGGTTCGCATGCAGTGTAGGGTTTTTGAATTTATTCTTCATACACTTCAAAAAAAAAAAAAAAAAAGGACCCAAATAAATTGTTCTTAATTTCACAAGCTATTGGGGTTCTTCCTCCACTCAATTTCCACCGTGTAGGGATAAGCTGCAATGTGAGAATCAGAAACCATGGCAAACTTTAGATTTGAAATAATTAGACATATGAAAGCTTAATCAGTAGGAAAAATAAATTGAACTCGTAACACCGCAACACTCATATGTGACAGTTATGAAAATAGTAACTATACTGACCCCAATCTAAGAGAAATATCTGATATGGTCACAGATTCTTGACAAGGAGCAGCCAAGCGACCAGTGTTGTTGATGGACTCTGAAGATCGAAACAGCTTCTGCAGTGAAGCGTTTTCGCTTGGTACGCAATTCTTCTGCGATGAAGAAGATTTAGTCGGGTGTCTATTTATAGAAGGCAGCTCAGTGCATAAGACAGCCTTCCACCATAATGATACGGGGAGGTCGTTTCTGTGGTTCGTGGGTAGTCTGGAATATAAACGTACTTCCACGAGACACCTATTCATGTGAAGTTAAAATTGAATTTACCGATTAAGAAAGACAAGATGGGGGAGGAGTTTTCTTCACTTCTACCTGTGCCTTCAACCTGGAGTTTTCTTCCACCAGTTGGGCTTCCTGCGGCAAGTTCGTAAAGAGTCATGGAATAACTATGGCTGAGAAAAGAATTACTTAGGAACTCCAAGAACATATTGCTGTACATCGATAATTGAAACTCTCTTAACTGCAAAACTATAGCATCCTAAAACAACAACACTGCCTTAATTCCACACTATTTTGGGTAGCTGTACAAATCTGCTTTTGTTGTTTAACTTGATTTAATGCAGTATTTCACTTAGAGTAGAAGTTATTGTACCAAACTCTAAATTTTCCTAAATCTATCGTTTTCATTATTCTTCACTTGCTTTTAAGTATTTGAACAAATTTATCCATCTTTTCCTCATCTTCGATATTTATAAATATTGTTATCCTTTATCTTTTAATATGACTCCACCCACATTAGCACCCCAAATTCTATAGCGATTGCCCAAAACAGCTAGAATCTGACATAATGGCTTCAACCATAAAATGCAGGAGCAGTACGCTACATTGTTTCAGTAAATTTTGGGATACCAATACTTTGGCAACTATAGTTACTCATGGGCCAATGTATCATAAATGAAGGGGAAAAAACAGTGTAGGACGAAAGGAGAGCAGGAGTAGACCTTTTCCTTGAGAGCAGTGATCACTTCACGAATTTTTTCAGCCTGCAATCCAAAATAGAATTTTTTTAATTGGTGAAGCACGCAAATGTGAGATGTATGATGCTTCAGTTAAAAGGTACAAAACAACAGATTTGAGAGGGGAAAAAGACACCAACCTTCATCTTTCGAATTCGAATCTGGCCCCTTTCGATCTGTTTTTCGAGTTTAATTAATTCTTCTAAACCTAGTCCGTTGAGTTCTTCACCCTTCAATTGCCTGCCATCCGCAGATTATATCAACTATAAGATACACTGCAAAACAGCTTCTGTAGTATGTGTAGCAAACAATATTGCTATGCTTTGTACCTCAATTCCCGGGTTCTGTCAGTTGCCTCTTTGCTCAGCATGGCATGTAAGGCACCATCAGACTATAAAACAAGAAACATTTGAGTTTCCAATTTGTGGAGTTTACCCAAATGATTACTCTACAATATGGGATTACAAATTTCTCTAAAAACCAAGTTGATTAAGCCTTAAATACCACTAGTTATTGAATTTTGATTCACTTCCTTGTGAGTCACACCCATTTGACATGTTACCTGTGGTTTACTTGATATTTGTGTGAAGATTATTGAGCAAAGCCTCTTAGTGGCACCGATGATCAGCACCTAAAGGACGCCTGGTTGGCATATGAGGATTGGCAGAAGGGCTCATGTCTCTTGGGCACTCATGAGCCAGTGCAAATATAAATACTCATGTTTTGATTTTGGGTTTAATCAAAGAGTCATTTTAACACAATTGGGCCAAGTTGAAGAGTGAGAAAGGAGAAAAGAATAGAAACAAAAGATTTAGACATCTATTCAAGATCCAATTTATTTTTCATCATTTGCCAATTTTGGGAATATCACTCTAGCTTCATTGTAGAATATACCATCTGTTTTTTTTTTTATATATATATTTTCTCATTGTGTTTGCTCTCATTTGATTGTTAAGTGTGTTAAAATTAATATAAATTGGTTTTTCACGCACGTTATGGTTGTTAAGGGGCTCATTTGATAGAAATTATTTGTAACCGAGTCTCTAAATCTAATTGAAATATTTCAGACATAAAGTCCTATAATATTTCCTTAATTGAGAAAGACTTTCATACAAAATTATTTACATAACTTCTATACTTAGTTGCATATGTAATTTTTGCTCCTCATGTTCAATTGGAGGAAAAGGGTGAGTAATGGTGTTGGAAGATTCAACTTTTGTTGTGCCACATGAATCCCAACACTACTTGGCTTCAGCTATGTGAATCTTGCCATTCTACATGGTTTGACCATCATTTTCCAAGAGTTGAACAATGTTTAATCCCGTTTTATTGCTAACTTTCATTGAGCCCATTTCCCACTCCTTACGGTCGCATGCAAACTGTTCTGATGCATAATAGTTTTTTTTTTCGTTATTTTACTTTAAATCTGCTAAATTACGCCATATTATTGTGTGGACTATAATGTTTGCAAACCTCTCTAACCCAAGTCTGCAAAGAGATTCGCCTGAAACAACTATCCCGAGAAATCAAAGAGTCTTGATAGAAGGATCAAGCCAGCCACTCGAGAGGAGGAAATATCTATGTTAAACTCAGAAGAGTAATTGATAAGAGTAAGACAACAGGAACTATAGGAATGGTGATCTAAATACAAAAAGAATACCAAAATATTTAAAATCTTAGATTTTAACGTGCCGCCCTCTCTTATACTGCAGATAGTGAGCGCAGCTTATAATGATAAAAATGGGCTTCATAATAGTAGCCAATGTACATCTCTTTGCACGTCTCTACAGTAAAAACAAAGAGGCTAATGAGCCTGATTGTTGGCATATTACACATCTATCAACTACAAATTTCCCAATTCTTTTGGGTGTCCAACCACCCACTTGAGCCAATGGTTTAAACAGTAGCAGTTTGCTCACAATTTACCAAGCTTATTCTAACACTAGGGAATTATTCTAACAGTAGCTGAGATACATAAATAGTCATTTGGAATAATTTCTTCTGTGATCCCGCAAATAACAAAGATGTTGAGGCATACTCTTAAGTTTATAAGAGAGAGAGCGCGTGCGCAAAGCAGCTTATTACACAAGGTTGCCATATTGTGGAGTTCAAGGGAGTTATTATACACAACATTAACTTTATGTTATAGGTAGGTTATTTTTATTATTTGAATTTACAGACTTTATGGCATAATAGAGCAAGAGAATTTCCAATTATTAAAGAATGCCTGACCTGCAGCCGGATGGATGATTGGTCAGGTCTCTGCATCTTCTCTGCATGAAACCTATGCCTTTGGATTACCTGAGTCATCCTTCACAGGAAACATGAAGCACTATATTCACATCCAACTGTAAAATCATAGTTCCCTTAAAGGGATAATTTGAAGCCGACAAATGACTTTCCTTCACGTTGCTTGCTTCACAACAATTGCAGTAACAACCTCAATCACAAAACATTTTCACTACTGAATTCAAGTTTCAATAACATTTATAAATATAAGAATTGTCCCACTGGATATGGCACATAGTTAATATCTATTATTATTGATTAAACATCATAACCCTATTTGTAGTTCAGTTACAATAATTATATAAATTTTGCTTAAATGGAAATATCCATTCAAAATACTCTTCGATGAAAATAGCAGTATTATGGTAATGAAGAAATTGGTCCTCTCTCCATTCTATAAACAGCACTCAACTACCATCATTTGTTAGCGTAGAAAATAACCACCATTATGTTTTGTGGGTTAAGGGAGGGGAGAGAAACTAGTCTGGGTCTTCAAGAAAAGAATAATTTTTTTGTGTGATAATTCAAGTGCTTTGGATTGGACTTCATTGATCAGTAATTCATATTTATGAATTCAAGTAGGTCATTCAAGTTTTTGCATAATAGATCTTCCATTTCAAGGTTTAATCACATGAAGTTCCTTACAATAAAACCCTAGATCTTCCATTCAAGCAGGCAGTGATCAAATCTTGCCTACAAAGCAATTGCCAAACATGAAGGCTGGTGAAATTATAAATGATGACTGATGGTACTTCAAATAGCTTGATAAAGGGATGAAATTGAGCTAAACATCAATTGTTACGCTGTGCTAAGCATAGAATTATTACTTCATTTTCAGGTCATTCCCCTGGGATCATTACTACTAAAATTTCCACTCAATAATTACCAACCCAGTAGTTATCTGGTTCGGCACTTTTGAATTTGACAATCCTAGTTTATTAGCCTGTTTTATAACCTTTGTTTACTTTAGTCTTCGCACACAAAATGATAAAATTCAGATGCCCAATGGCAGGTGACATCAAAGCCGTGTTACTAAAGATCATAAGCATAAGAACTTTACTTGAAAAGTAAGTCTCTTTGTAAGTCTTGGAATAAAGCGAGGTGTTGGTTGTCCTGAGACCGAAGGAAAACACTGACACCACCAAACACAGAGTTGGCAGAAAAACTGAGATTTTTCAATTGTAGGTAATTGAGGCGGAAAATATTGCAATTATTTTTTAAATAATTATATTATCAAATTTTTTTATTTTATTCTCAACTTTTATCCATGTACTAATTTTTTCTTCCTTAAAAAAAATAGGTCAAATTAACCATATTTTGAGTCGTATAATACTACATGCATAGTGTCAAATCCCCAAAACGTAAATAAAAGTCAGTTTTAGAATTCTTTTAGAATAAAATCTGAACAATTTTTTTTATAAATAGAATAAATTTTGTACTAGAATAAAAGTAACAGAATTGAAATATATATATATATATATATTAAATTTGGAAATAAAATTTTTTTAAAAAGTAAAAAGTTAAAAATATTTTGGTTTCCATACCAAGAATTTATATATTCATTTCTGAATCTACTGAAGCATACGATTTATGAAATACCATGCTGGGTTTGTAAATGCTTTTCCCTGAGAGTTTGACAAAAATAATTAAGAAAATAGAGGATTATGCAAATTTAGCGATTAAACGTGAGAGATTTGAGCTCTCAAGCTCAACTATAGAAGAAGATTGAATTTACTTATTTGCTCAAGTTACAGTGAACCAACGTAGCTGCGAGAATATTGTATAATTAGTTTGATGGAAGATGAGATTTGGGAAATGGTTTAGTACCCATGTAAAGAAAGTTGGAAAAGATGGAAAAGAGTTTATTGTGATCAAATCAATATCACTGCGGGAACTTACCCGAAAAAACAAAGATCAATGGAGGAAACTACAAAACTAGTAGATGTGTCCAAGTTATATGATGATCAGCATGTTGAGTTGAGGATCAAGAAAGACGTATATGATGATTGTACATAGCAATGGTCTTCTTCTATTGATGCGGTCCGAAGTTAACAAACAACAATCTTGTGATGGAGTGGCCACCTAATACATACCTATCAGGTCCTATTTGGACGATAATTATCCAAAGTAGGATCCGAATCCGAACACTATGATCCGAATTTTACACACTATAAATAACAAAATTAAGGGGCCTGAGTTTTGCTCCTGGGTTATCCCCTCTAATAGCTAAGTCAATATAAACTCAACAAAATAAGGAAATGAAAAGGATGACCAATTTCTTAAATTTCACCAAGGGACTCCTAGTGTTAGGCAGAATGCGTGGGAACGTGGGGGTAACGCAGCCTTCGAGGAGACTGGTCACGGGTGCAGTTGGTGGTATTTTTTCCACGTTTCGTCTCTCCTCATTGGGGCTTTGTTTGGGAGTAACAGAAGCCTCTACAGTAATTGAGGCTCTCTTTTTCTTCAAAGTTCATTGTGTTTCCTTTTTTGAGAGTTAGGAGTTTCACCTTTAATTCTGGCCAGGTTAAGAGAGAAAGAGAGTTTGTTGATCACTCTTTTTCTCATCATGTGAGGGAGTTTTCTCCTATCCTTAAAATCTAGAATGGATCGAATGGAGAGGTAAAAATCAGATCCTCATCAATAGAGGTTGTGTAATATTTATATGTCTAGGGCGAAATGTGGGCGTTGGGAAGGGTTTGTGTTACATGCCTTCGATTTTCTAATTTTTCCCTTTCTGTTTTTATGTTTTTTCCTTTTGGTTGGGTGTTTCTGTTTTCCTTTGGTTCTGTTTTTTTATTTAATTTGGGCTTTCATTTGATTCCAACTAATTCAGTTGGAATATTATTATATATATAATGGATGGTAACTATAGGGAAGAAAGGAGGATATTTGCTTATTCTGCATCTTCTCTCTCTCTATCCTATTCTCTCTGCCCTTTGTCTCTCGATTTTTCCCTCTCTCCCTCTCCCTCTTCCCCTCTTCTCTCTGTCTTTTCCCTCTGCAAAACTCCCCTCCCCTCTTTTCTTCATCTACCTTCTTATCTGTTTTCTTTATTTTATTTTGATCGCAGGTACCGTCGATGGTGTATGCAACAGTGGTACTTTCATTGAGACCATGGCAAAGGTCTTAGCATCACGCTATAACGCTCTAGAAGCCTCTATCGCTGGGCTTTCGAAGACAATGAAGGAAGTTGTTGAGGCTGTACAATCACACACAAAAGCCATCGTTGCCCATGCTTCCACCGCAAAATAGATTCGGCGCTCCCTCATTGACATCTGACATACCTTGGCCCGAATCGAAAGACAACAACACAAACATCTGTAAATCCCCCATCACTTCCACCCTCTTCGACATTCATAGCCTCATTCTCTGGCATTCTACCCCATCCAGTGCAAACCCTACCCGTATTGCTCCAATCACCGCCCGATGTACCAATTGCCACCCTCCATGGCTTGCCCCAACCTGAAATTCCATTTTTCTTAGGAGAAAACGTCATCGACTAGCTACATCAGATAAAGCGTTTCTTCTGGAACCATCTCACTCCACTGGAATAGGAACTAGTCATCGCTGCCTTCTACATGTCTGGGGACGCTCTACAGTAATATTCGTGGATGCGTGCGTCTTGATAGTTATCAATCTGGGAGCTTTTTTCTAGGGATCTTAAGCCCCACTTTGGACCATCCCCCTCCCTAAAACACGAAGCAGCTCTGTATCAGCTTCGCTAGAGTACTATGGTTGCAGTATAGATGGAAAGTTCACGTCCCTTTCTACACGAACTTTAGGTCTGTCTCCTACCCGTTGATTGAACTACTTCATTTCAGGGTTACGTGAGGATATATGGCGTGAGTTATTGCTTTTGAAGCCCATATATTTGCTTGAAGCCAGTGGCATAGCCAAGTTAGTGGATGACAAAATAGAGGCTGGTCAATCCTCTGTTCAGCGTCTACCACTCACCAAGCCATCACTTCACCCCACCATAATTCAATCGAAAATTTCCTCTCAGCACATCCTTCCACTCAACTTACCCTTCCAGAAATTATTCTCTACTAAAATGGCTTCACACGGTGAACGTGGGTCGTGTTCTCACTGTGATGAGCGGTTCACCCTAGACCATCAGGATAAACTTCCACCATTATTATGTAAGGTGGTTGAGGGCGAAGACTCTTCCTCGACTGTAGCCCCAAGTCCAGGGACTGATTGCAATAACCAAGGTTTTCCTTTAGCAATTATTCAAGAGGCTAATTTCTTACCTCCAACATCAAAACACGCGCCAACCATTTTCCTTCAGACGCTAGTGGAGGATACATTTGATACAAAACGACCCAATTTTTATCGCCCCACATTCATTAAGCAACCAGCTAACACCATAGCCACTTTGACCAAACCATGTCCTACCCCTCCTCCAAGTCTTCCTCCTAAATTGCAAATAAACAAATTCCTCATCGAGTCCCCTGATCCAGAATTTTCACCGAAACTTCCTCAAGGAATGGATTCCTTGCCATCAACTTCAGAATTTTATCCGATGATTACCCTCCATGCAGTAGAAGGCCGCTTGGCTCCTTCAACTTTGAAGCTGCAAGAACTTCTTTTGGAATGTTCCATGGTTCTATTGGTGGATAGGGGCTTAACCCCTAATTTTCTTCACTTCCTATCGGTTATTGTTGTTGCACTACCTATCGAGGCCAGGGGGATCCAACCGCTCGTGTATCCAACACAACTTCTTAGATTCAGGAAAATTTTGTAGCATGGAGAAGTTGAAAACCCAGAGGAGAAGGCTAATGGAAGCTGCTGATAAACCCACTGTCCACCAACTCTTGTTGATCTACCTGATGCCCAACATCCTCTTTCTTAGCCTATTGATTTGCCCACCGACTCCTGGGGCTCTCATCCACTCCTGTTTTTTCTGTCAACTACTCGGGTTTCAGCAGGCAATGCTTAATGGAGCTTGTGAGAATGAATGTCAAGCTAAGAAGAGAGCTAAGCTAGCAACGGAAAATGCTGAAAAACTTTCAGCTGATAACCCATTAGAAAATGATTCGCATTCATCTGAGGAAGCTGCGAAGGAGGTGCACGAGGAGCAATCCATCACTGAAGCTAAGTACAAAGAAGATGGCCAACTGTCCCTTGCTTATAATTCTCAACCAAATGAAGCTCAACCACCATGTCCAAAGAACAACCTTTTGGAAAACACCGAGATACCCTCTGAAGATCAGCTTCACAAATTGACCGTTGCATTGCCTCCACTAGGAAATATTACTTCTGAGAAGTACAATCCTGAATCCTTGATTCTGACCATATATTGAGAGATGGAGGTTCATAATAAGGATGAGGTTCTTATTGGCAAAGCTGACGATACCATTCGATTTCTACAATACAATTTTGGTGCAAAAATTCAAATCACAAGGTGCTTGTAAGGATGCCTGAAAATATAAACATGGCAGGAAAGCTGACAAGGAATCTCATAGCAGTGGTCGATGCTGGAGGCTCAACTCTCTGTGGGGCTAGGAGATTCATTATGACAGTGGCTACAAGAACAGCGGAAGCAATTCAAATAAAATTCCCAAACAAGAATATCAGGATAATCATAGGCAAAGGTGGAGATACAATAAATAGTTTGCAGATAAGATCAGCAGTACGAATTCAGTTTATACCACTGCATCTTCCTGCTGGAAATAAATTTACCAAGAGGACAGTACAAGCGAGTAGGAATAGAAAACAAGTTGAGACTGTTACAGAACTCATAAAGGAAGTTATGAATCAGCCGGTAAGGTCATCATCTTTCTCCCGCAACTATACCCAGCAAGCCCATCACCTATGCAGACCTATCGGAACACCATCGTGAGCAGGCCTCAATTCTCCTGATCAGCAATATGGGTACTAGCAGAGAAGGCCTTACCCATCTCAGAATCAACAGTACCCTCCATCTTATGGTGACTATCCGCCAAAAAGCTGCTATGATTCTTATGGAGATGAGTTTCAACATCTGTAACACATCCGACCTCCATGGGCACTCCTCATACATCTAACCTCCATGGACACTTGTCATTCTCAAGCAAACTATAAATACAGACAGCCGAGGGCTCCGGCCCATGGACATCAACCCACTTCTCACTCTCAAGCAGCACCACCACACCACCAAAGCTATTAGGTTCCTCCTGCCCTATGGAGGACACAGGACATCTCTGAGCTTACCATTGGCATTGTAGCGGCAACTCTTCACCAAGATTTTTCCTTTTTCAACCTTGAGGACAAGATTTCTTTGAAGAGGAGGGCAATGTTACGTGCCTTCGATTTTCTAATTTTTCCCTTTCTGTTTTTTTGTTTTTCCTTTTGGTTGGGTATTTCTGTTTTCCCTTGATTCTATTTTTTTCTTTAATTTGGGCTTCCGTTTGATTCCAACTAATTCAGTTGAAATCTTATTATATATGTAATGGGTGGTAGCTGCAGGGAAGAAAGGAAATTATTTGCTTGTTCTACGTCTTCTCTCTCTCTGTCTTGTTCTCTTTGCCCTCTGTCTCTCGATTTTCCCCTCTCTTCCTCTCCCTCTTCTCCCTATCTTTTCCCTCGGCAAAACTCCCCTCCCCTCTTTTCTTCATCTACTTTCTTCTCTGTTTTCTTTATTTTATTTTGATTGTGGGTACCGTCAACGGTGCATGCAACAGTTCGTGATCGACTAACTGCACATTTGGGATTAGAAGGCTATTGTACTGGTGTCGAGATTTTCTTCTGACATGGTCGTCTTATCCATCAGACATTCTTTGTGCAGCCTTCTTTTCAGAACCACAGGTGTCTTTTTGGTGTTTTGCACAAGTCAAATTTGATTCTTTCCATTAGTCTCACAATGAGCCAATATGGGACATATGTGGTCAAGTATTGACATATCCTGTTGACTTGGTCTTCATTTGGCATATTGCGCCAGCAATCTGACCAGGATGGAGATGAGGAGGCTCTTTGGGTCGGTCGTCCCATGGGCTAAGGTCTGAAGCAAACCGGTACTAAACACCACCAATAATGATGATATGGCAACTAGTAATAAGGTAGAAGTTTACGCTAAAAGCTGAACACTCGACTAGCAGACAATGAAAAGGGAGTTCGGAGCTGGAGACTCCTTAACTGTAGCTGACCAATTCAATGAAGAAGCACCACCCCAACCACCCTGGCTACCAACCTTGCCGGCCATAAGCATGGAAAAGGAACAATAATTAAGTATAATTTGATTAAATCTTGTTTGGAAAGTTTGTAAGTAAAGATTATAAATTACTCATCATTTGTTAGCCTAGGCATATTAAGTTTTAATATTCATTTGTATCCTAAAGCTTTTAAAGAAACTCTAATTTTTTGATTTGCAAGATTCTAAATCTTGTTCTTTTGTAACATTTGTAACTCATGTTTCAATAATTAGTATCAGTATTTTTCTTAATGTTTCAATCCTTTTAAAAATTCTCTTTTCCCCATTTTAAACGGTATCATCTATAGTGGCATTCAAGCATTAGCAAGTTCAAAGGGAATGTCCTCGGTGAAGGTCTGACTAAATTGCTGATGAAGAGTTCAAAACAAAATTTGAACTACTTATTTTAGGAAAAATTACAGGTTTACATGATTCGTTCCATACTATGGAAATGTTGTGTATTAACCATAAATTAATTAGGGAATTTGAACTTTGAAATAACTTAGCTACATTAAACGTGCCATATTATCATATCCCTAAGAGTTTTAATCTGAATTTTGTCTTTCAATTCAGATTTGAAACTTGAAAGGCTCCAATTCAATGTCTTAAGTGCTCTATTAATAAAACTTCACCTAATAGAAAATTATGGAGTTGAATATGTTCAAATAAAAATTCTAATTATAATCTATGTAATATTTCAAATGCTTCCTGATTAATTATTTTTCAAATATAAACTAATTTTACAAATATGTTTAAAAATATATATATATTTATTTAGTGGTATTTCTTGTGCTTCAGTTAGATATTCTCCAATTACACTTTACTTTCCTAAATTTTCACATTCTATGGTTGGAAGATCAGAAACTGTGTTGGGATTTCTTAGTTTTCATTTTCCACTCGCCCACATCATTGTAGCCTCAAATATCCCTAGCTGCTAAACCTCCTTATAAGCTTTCCCTTTTATATACGTGCTATCATATATCCCCTGTTATTATCATTATTGTATATGTGCTATCAAGATCGTTACTGTCATTAGCTATCTCTCCATGATTTCTTGATAAATTGTTCTGGTGCTTCATACACTAGGCTAGGAACATTAGACTTTTAATCTTTTTTGTTCAATGTCATGCATTCTTCTGTTGTACTTATAGCAGCATCTACTTTTGGTTATTCATGTGAACTTTTATTCAATTTCTAGGACATTGTCTTGGCTTTTTTATTTGAATCTATTTCTTTGGATGCCAAAATGGATTTTCTCTGGCATCACTTATTCTTGTTTGATAGTTAATTCATATAACTATAAGAACCAACTTATACCATATGAATAGATGAAATTTTCATGGCATTTTCCTCAAGAAAAAAAGGGGGCAACAATCAGTAACAAGTATCCATTGATGATAACCTAGAGACAAATAGTAAATAATTAAATGTGTTGAGGATTGCCATAGAATCAATTATCAAAGCCATTGATCTAGATAATAATATTTTAGAGAAGTTTTTTGGAGCAAAGTGCAAACATTATGCATAGAACCTATTCTTGAGACTGATTATAGTATGGATCTAAACTACATTAAGATCTTCGATGTTATTAATATCTCATCTCTTTCTCCTGCCTCTCATTTTCTCCCGATCCTTCTCGTACTTTTGCCAAATGCCACCCCGATTTTCAACCCTTGGCCCCCTCACAACTTCCATCTGTATCCAATTACTTCTCCCTCCCCATTGCCCCAGTTTCTTCTGCTCCTCAGCCAACCTGCTCGAGCGCATCCTCCTCCATAACGGTCTAATTTCTTGACCACAACAAACGTTGTCCACGACTTTCTTCCACAAATTCCATAAATGTGACCTTTTCTTTAGTTTGGGACACCCACAAATCGACCACCTTAGATAATAGGGAGAGAAGGAAGACAGCGGTAAGATAAAAGGAGAAATTGAAGTAGAAGAAGCTTTCTTTTACCAGGAATGAAAATTAGACAAGTAAAATTCTTCCTTCTCTTGCAAGTAAATCCTTCCTTTCTCCATATTAATGTTATTATTCATACTTTCATACCATAATTTTTTGGGAATCAGCTAAATTGGTAGTGAAAGAAGAAAATGGGAGAATAGAATTGTCCTACATAACATAACGCATATTTAACAATTTATTAAAATAACTAAAGATTATGACCCCATATGATTTTGTTATATTTTATTATAAAAGTTATTTTCTCAATTACCTCAATCTTTAACGGGAAGAATGACATTTATAAATTAAGAAATTAATCATCTTCTAATTATATAAATAATAAAATTACTCATCATTATTAAGAATAATGGGCAATTTTTTTTATTTTGGATAATGTTAGAACAATTTTTTAGATTTGAAATGGGAGAAAGTTTTATCAACTTCCATTGAATCTGAATTTAATAGGCCCTTCAGAATACTAAACATAATTCCACACACAATTTTTATAACTCTCATAAAGAAAAAGGGACAAACTAAAATGAGAGAAATCGATCTTAAGTTTTCAAAAAAAAAAATTAAATATAAATTCAAGTACGTCTATAATGTTCAAGTCCGTGTCATAAAATTATAAAATAACATAATAATTCTAAAAATCTGTAAAAGTTTTAAACCTAATAAAGTTCTTACAAATGGTATCTGAACGTGGTTTGAATTATCATATTATTTCTATTTAAAATAATCTCATGATTATTATTTTGGTTTTCAAGATTCATGATTACAATGTATGAATATATGATGCATCAAAGTTTGTTTTTCAAATTTTCATACATGAATTATGAATACTGAATATTAATACTAATGTCTCCATTTTTACGAATTTTGCTATATGGATCTTTAATTTAAGTATAGACATTGTTTAATTGTTTCTTTAATTTCGTGTGTGAGTCGTGCTTTCAAATCCTCTCATTACAGTAATAACCATATAGTCACACATGATGGGTACCTAACGTACGCACATGGGCAGCATAGGTACAATGAACACACCTGATGCATGCATGATGTGTGCTCATGCTTGGTTTTGACAGAATGTGTACTAATTCGTGCATGACATGCACAGATACACAATAGACATAATACATATATCTACTCTGTGCATAATGCACGCTCATGTGCTGATTGGGTAGTATTCATGCGCATAATGTGTGCTCAACTGATGCTCGTGTATTAGAATTTTAAAATTTTGTAGGCCGTTCGAGCTTGAATGACATTATGCTTGCCCTGATCAACCTTTACTCAACTTTCACTTAAGCATGCTTACATGCGCTACATCTCATTTTACACTGCTCAAGTGGCACCTTTTAAGTGTGGCCAAATGTTGTCCATCAAGGTAATGACAATATCATATTTTTGACTCATTTATTATGTTAATATTTTATTATATTATGTATTAAACTTTTCATAAAGATGTTTGATTTTGTTGCAAAATTATTATCACAACTTGATATCTATATAATAATTTGGTTAGCAGTGACTAAAGTGGCCTAACTAGAATGTTTAGCAGATATATAGCCATACAATAACACTTAGTAAATATATCATATGTATTAAGTTAATGATTTGCAACCTTAGAATTACAATTAATCAATCACAAAATATTATAGTTAGCCTAAAGGTTCACCAATTCCATATAATTGACTAATCAAGTTAGCATAATTAATGAGTGTCCTCAATTGGATAAGCTTTGTTACCTAAAAGTAATTCACTTTTTTAAAATTTGAATTTATATTATTATTTTTTTAGGTCAAAAGGAATCACTATAATGGTTTATTAATATGTTATAATTATATTCAAAAGTGGATTACAATAACACTACTCATGTTAATATTATTCCATATGTTTTATTCAAAATATGTTATGTAATACTTCCTCACCCATATTTTATGGATAAAAGTCCTTAAGGCCACTGTATTTATTCTAAATCGAGTTTCAAGTAAAGTAGCAGTGATGCGGACATATCATTCCTACAGCACAACTTGCATATAATAAATCTATTAATAGATCTATAGGTATAAACCCATTTAAAATTATGCATGGTTACAAATCTAAAAAATTATTAGATTTTCTCCCAATGTCAGTGTATTCATATCGATCGAAACTTTTGCACCATATTTTCTTGACTTACATATCGAGATTAATAAACAATTGAAAGTAAGTAATGCCTCATATAAATTTTGAACTAATGTGCATAAAAAATACGTTAAATTTAATGTTAGAAATGATGTTATGGTTTTGATTAAGTCAAAGCTGTGCCCCATATTGGCCCATTTCTAAATTGTAGGCCCACAGTACTAATCCATTTAATGTTTTACAGTGAATTTGATCAAATGCATATATTATCAATATTTCACCTCATTTCGACTTCCATAATATTTTCAATATCGAAAATTTAATTACTTAAGATAGAAATTTTAATCCCTAAGTTGATCGATTTGAAGTAATCCCAAATATGTCACATCTTGACTATTTACCCACTGCTACACAATTCTTTACCTTATCAGCATACAAAAATAAAAGTACTACAATTTTAAATGAGCAAATTATGTTTACCAGAAATGAAATGGTTCAATGCTTCCTACTTCTTTAGATTGGCCGATTAGAATTCATGAATGTTTAGATTTCCAGAGAACCACTATTACAGTTAGATTTATATGTTTTTGAGCTCTATCAAAGTATTCAGGCCCAAGTTCTTCTCCCTTCAAAGGAGTTTGCAGCTTTATCTGATTTCAACACCCACTAACACATGTCCACAAGTATCGGTAAAAAATTGCACAACCACTCAACTTATAGTTAAGAGATTAATGACAGAAGTTTTACTCGTTGGAGTCGAATCCCAGCCACCCTGGGAGAGTTGATATAGACATCACGGATATTTTAAATTAGAAAAGATTTTATTTGATTTGATTGTGATTTTATTTTATTTGAGAAACTTTATTTGGTAAGGATTTTAAAAAATTATATCATATTATTTTCTTCTTTTAAAATATCATCTGTTAGAAAATTATATTTATTTTCTAATTAGCCAAAGAATAAAATTCTTGTATATAATGGTTATAACTCTATTATTGGAGAAAATTTGATAAATTGAATTAATATTGAGTAATTATAATTTTTTTCTTTCTCTACTAATCTCTACTTTTTTCTCTCCATTC
This sequence comes from Nepenthes gracilis, assembly GCA_033239525.1. NCBI lineage: Eukaryota > Viridiplantae > Streptophyta > Magnoliopsida > Caryophyllales > Nepenthaceae > Nepenthes > Nepenthes gracilis. The sequence continues at coordinate 12,267,991 of BSYO01000016.1, read as the reverse complement.
CTTCTCCTGTTTCTTTCTCTTCTTCTAATTTATTTTCCTTCTTGTCCCCTATTTAGCCTTCCCTACATTAAGCAAACTCATTTTAAGTTAAAAACTGGTAGAAAACTGAGTCTCCACACCTGTATGTTTGGGTTGCCGAACGCTAATAATAACGTATAATTAAAATGAAATAGATGGATTTTAAAACTGTAATAAATATTTTATATGTTATCTAGAGAAATTCAAAGTATACATCATAGAATTTGAAAATTTTAAATTCATTATGGATGGTGATAACAATGAGAGTGTTATTCCACAAAATATGAAAATTTTAAAAGTTAGGGTATAACTTCATTTACTCATATCTTCTACAAATGTTGTCATTTCTACCATTATTGAACAGCAAATCAGTAATTAAAGACTCCATAATGAGGTTGTCACTATTAATTTATTTTGTAGAACAATCCTAACGAATATTATTAAGGAGATCTCATATGAAAATGAGATCAAATATTTTGAATAATTATATCATTGTCTACAAGAATCAGAATTTGATATAGGGATTGCTATTGATATGGTTTCTTATAAAAAAGACATGAAATGTGAAAATTATTCTAAATATATTGATATCATTAAAGACAGTTGAAAGTAATGGATCAAAATGAAATCTGATATCACATTTAATTTCCAAAGGAAGAAGAGCAGTCAGCTATAAATAGATATTTAAGATCAAATAGGACAACAAGAGCAATGTTAAATATTATAAAGCTAGACTTATAGCAAGTGATGACATATTTTACTCAAAGAGGGGATATTAATTACGAACAGACATTCTCTCCTGTTTTTAAGATGGACTTATAGAGAATCTTTACAGTTGGTTACACATTATCAATTAGAGTTGAACCAATGGATATTTGGGTGCTATAACATATCTATGGATATGTATTTTCATCGAGCGGAAGAGCAACCCTCATGAAAATGTGTGAAGCAATATATAATTATGGTGTTAATTATGGAAATAGAACTTGTGGCGTGCTTTGGAGCCACAGTTCATGCATTATAGCTACAAAAATTTTTTACAAAACCTGAAATTATTGACTGTATAACTAAGCCGTTAAAATTTTTGTAATAATTTCACAAAAAACTTCTCTTTAATGACATGTATTCAAAAAGTGCTAAATATATATAATTAAATATATTGATGTTAAAAGCGAAATTTAGGAATAAAATATGTCAATAGAACTTTTAGCACCAATTTTATGATTGTAGTTCCAATAATGAAAGATCAATGACAAAGACAATGATCATATTGATAGGATGGGGCATTGTTGTAAACATTATGCTCAATTGACATTTGAGGTATCTATAGATGAGTTTATGATATTTTTGGTTTTTTCATTATGCTCAAACATTATGTTTGCGGATGAATAATAACAGGAGTAGTCTTTGAAAGAAACATTATTGTTTGATCTCATGTTATTTTTCATTTTAGATTATGGTCAAATTATTTACTAATGTCATAGTACATAGAAGGATCTGTATCACTTATAATATGGAACTGCTATTGCTTCACTTATAGATTCTTTAATCATAATATTATGATAACTTAATTATTAATTAATTGTACTAATATGCAGTTAGGTTTACCGAAATCTTTTAATAATTATATTATTATCATATTAGCCAAATGAGAGAATATTAGAATCTTTTAATAATTATATTATTATCATATTAGCCAAATGAAAAAATATTAGAATCGTCCAATATAATTTAGCACATATTTAGTAATTTATTAAAATAATTAAAATTTATAATTCCATAGATTTATTGTATTTTATTAAAAAATTATTTTCTTAATTATTCTAATCATTAATAGAAAGAGTAGTATTTATAATAATATTTAATTTCATATCATGAAATTACAAAATAGCATGATAAATCTAACGATGTATAGAAAATTTAAATCTCATGAAATTCTTACCATCTCATCACCCAACCTATTCATATGCATGTATTTGGGAAAAAAACCTTCTAAGATTTTGATATTTAGTCAACAAAAATAATAAACAAACTTCCATATAAGATTTTTATTTCACACATTGTTCTGACAATTGCAAACAATTACATAAGTTTGGAGGGGGGAAATAGAATGCATGTGTTTAGTGAATTTATAAAGCGTGCTGGAGATGGAATGGCACTGTGACCTCTCACAACTCATGAGTAGGATATATTTTTTATCTTCATCCTTCCAATCGATTAATGAAGATCACTGGACAAATGCAAAATTTTCTCACCCTCCACAGAGAAAGTTGTGGAAATTTATCACAAGAATTAGTAATATTTTGATTAGATTCCATTTGGATTCTGAATTAAAATTAAAATTAAAATAATAAATCCAAATTTAAATTCTGTTAGAATTAAAATTGACTATAATTCAAATTTTATTATTTGGGTTGCCAAAAGATTTACAGTTGTTAGAAAAAAATTTATACCTTATTAAATTTTTTATCCATATATAGAAACAAAAAATAATTAGCCTAACACAAATCTAAAATTTTTAAGTAAGATCAAATATAAAGTTTTAGAATGTATATTTCGTACAAATAATAAATTTTCGTATGTTTTTAGAAAAAAATTATCATCAATATCTATTTTCAATTTTAGGCAATTTTTTTATAAAGCTATTAGTTAAATATTCTTAAATAGAAATTACCATTAGTCGATCCGGCCTAATTCGATATAATTTGCATGATAGATAGGTAATGACAAGGGTTTTGACCTAAGTATACAGAAAAAGGAAAAAGAAAATCCTAGAAAGCATTAGAAATTGGAGATTTCATCTTTTAGTTAATTGAATAAAGCAATTACAAAGAAAGGCATACTTTTGAATGCATAATATTGTTAGGTCATAGGTTACTCTCGTGTAACTCCACACCCATTTAACGTACCGTTTGGTAGTTCGAACAAGATCACATGGATATCATTCTGATATCATAAACTTTTTAAATTAGAAGATATTTGATTCTCTTTAATTAGAAAAAAATTTGATGAGATTATTTTTTAATTTGAATATATCATTCTTTGGAAAAGATTTTGAGAGATTATTTATTAATTTAGATATATTATTGATTAGAAAATTATATTTTCTTCCTAATTAATTTAGCGTAAAAATTCTATATGAATAGGCCTAACTCTTATGTTAGATATGACAATTAAATATTCAAGCAATCATTCATGAGTTGAATGAAAAAGGAGAGAATAAGAGAGAAGGGGGACGGGTTGGCATCTAATTGAGATCCGATTTGAATTTTATTTTTCGTCAAGATCGGTTACATTATTTTATAGATGATTTCTAGACAGTATTTTTATTTAATTATTCTTATTTTTCGTCATATCTCTCTTATAAGTTGTTATGTATATTGAGATTATAATTAACCATCTTCACTCGGGATTGTAACGAAGGAATTTTGAAATGAATTCTTTATAACTGGCACTTTTATTGTGAATTTGTTTGAAATTGGTCTCATAATTTTTTTTTCTTAATTAAAAAGGATTTTCTATATTAAAAATATTATGCATTGTTGTGTTTATTGTACTCAAGAATTTGGTAGATGACGGTAAATGGGGATTCAGGTTTTGTTCCACTGTGTCGGATTGTGTATATTCAAATCGAACCCCAACAAACATTTGCCTAGAGATTTGTTACTGTAATTGACCTTTCTATCAAAATTGGCAAACTAAATCTTTTTCAATGTTCAACTATCAGTATTGCCCAAGTAAACACTATAAACACTTTCAACTTGTTACATACTTTGTGTCTACAATTTGGTTTATATACAGAAACAAACGTACTAGTTAAAATGGAATAAATAGCCTCCATTGTAGGCCTTTATTCAAAATATTACAAATTTATGTTGCTAAATGGTATGCTCACTGGATAGTCATTTTAGTCAGTTTTTGTTTTACTGATTTCCACGCAGGCTTACATGATACTAGATTGAAATATACACATCCCTAATACATAGTTCTACTTGATGTCTTATCAGAATTTCAGAACAATATTTTGTGTCTGATAACTTGTACATACATAAAATTACTTGTTAATGCATGATAAAGTGTGATATGCTAGCTTCTTATAAGAATTTCATTCTTAAATTTACTAATCTTAAATTATGTTCAGTTGGATGGATAGAAGAAATGTTACTCCATTTCCTACTTCTTGCCTTGCATTATATCCCATTGCACCCTCAAACATGGTGTGTCTTTGGTTGGGTGAGGGTGCAGTAGAGGTCATTAAATGAAATTGAGTATTCAATATAATATCCCATTATTTTGGACAAGTGATGAATTCAAGAACTTTATTGCTATACTTTTGCACTACAAGAACTTAATCCCAAATGCCTTTATTTGTATTATAAAAACTCATAATCTTTGGATGAATCAATAAGATATCGGTTAAAGTATAATATAACATATCTATAACTAAAAACTCAAATTTCCTGTAAGTTAAGGAAATATCATTTTGTTATACTGTGGTTTTATATTAGAGAAATTAGTATGTGATAACACTTGGGTAGAATAAATAGTAGAACAAATAGTCTGTTCATATCATCAACAATGATATTAATGCCCTATGGATCGCATCTTACTTAGTAAGGTTGGCTACGTAGGTCTTCCTATATCTCTTTACTCAGTAAAAGGCAACATCCCTCTTTACCCAAAGCAAAATTATAACATTTTTTTACTGCTATCTAGGATTTTGTTGGCCTACTTTTTTCCTATTATAGTATTCAACTGAATCATTTTTTTTCTCAACACCTAACGTTTCGGTATCTGTAAGTCATGAACATCTATGCCTCATCTTATATAAGTACATGAACAATAACAAATTCCTATGTCACGTTGAACTAGATTAGCTTTATAAATTAGTTTTCATCATTCCACACTATTTAAGACATTATTTTCATAGAATATAAATATTTTCAAATCATTTTTAATTGCATTACTTTATATGTCACACTGTATCTACTCGTTCCTTTTTTTCATCTCATTTATGTTTGTTCTATCTCCCATTTGACAGAAACATGTTTGTTTGTTATTTTTTGTATAACCATTGCATTAGCATATCAAGAACAACCGTAAAACATGATTAATAGATTCAGAGAGAAAATCCTACAACTTAATGGAGTGTACTCAAAAGCTTCTTGATAGTGTAAATAAAATAGTCTTTCCTTTTCATGAGCATAGAACAACAGAAAACCTTAATGCATCTACAAGAATTGTATAAGTAGGAGCAACCAAATATTGAGTCTGATGACAAAATATTGCCTTTGTTCTCCCTAAACTTAGGAACGATAACTCCATAGTACTGGTCCTTTCAATACCCAGCAGATTTTATTTCAGTTTTCTCATCTTTTCACGCTCAGAGAGTACTTCGTAAACTAGGAGCCAGCTATCTATCGTACAAAAGGTCATTCAATACACAAACCACTCGCATCGTAGATGTGTCCGGCCCTAAATCTGCATTATAGAAATGATTTTTGGGATTTGAATATGATCTCTACAACATATTGGAGTAATTTTACTATAATTTTAATATTGCACTAACGCTTAATTTACTGGGAAATAGTTCCAAGATCTTTGATTGATAAATACTGAAATTCTGTAAGAAAATGATAATGAAACAATGGAGGGAGAGAGAGAGAGACCTCGAGCTGGAATAATCAAAGAGCTTGCCAGTAGAAGAGAAGACAATAAGGCCGATTTCGGCATCGCAGAGAGTAGAAAGCTCCTGAGCTTTCTTGAAAAGCCCTCTTCTTCTCTTCGAAAAAGTCACTTGCCGTGCCGTTGTATTGTCAATCTTCTTTATCTCTATCTTCTGTCTCACCATTTCCTCCTTGCGCACAACCACAAAAACAGGAAATGGCGGAAGAACACCACGACACCAGAAAAAAGAAAAAGAAAAAATCCCTAGCTCGACGAAACTCAGCCCACACACAACAGAGCCAGCGAGCTACTTGCAAATATTTTGAGCAATATAAAACCTAATCGGAATCAAAAAATCAAAAAAAAACCAAAAAAAAAAAAAGTCACGAAAAACGGCGAAAGAGAAAAGCGATGGGAGATTCAGAGTTCGCATAAGAAGAGAGATTTTAGGTAGAAGGACGACAGGGAAAACCCAAGACACACAGCAGAAAAAGAAGCAAGCATAAAGGGCGAACCTGTTAAGGTTTAAAGAAGTAATTGCAGAGACGAAAATGATATATAGGACTACCAATAGAAGAAGATGAGGAGGAAACAGGAAGGATTAATGGTACCTCAGCAAGAGGCTATGGTGGAGGGGGGGGGGGGTCATTGCTGGCGATTGGCCAGTCACCCTCATTGTTGTAGCTTTGCTTTTGTTTGGGTTGTCGGTGGCCGTGCTTTCCACCAAATTCACCACTCCCATAATGTAAACATTCCTAGGGATTAAATGCCAACAGCGCTGACCTCTGTGCGGTAAAACCCTATTTAATTCTGCGTAAATTCCTACTTGAAAAATGGCTTACAGACCACAAATTCACACTTTATTTTGTTGTCATGTCAATGGAAAATTACCTCGGTAATGAACTTCACCGGCCAGGCAAACCTCGGACGTCGATCCCAATGTCAGTCTTAAGCCAAAACGACCGATAAATAGATTTTTGATAAATCACATAGAATTTTCCATAATTTTTTTAATCGATAGATCTTTTATAAATTTTTTAATATATAGAATTTATTTTATTTAGTTTTTATTTTTTATATTTTAATGGTACCCATATAAAATTAGTTATCGACGATTTAGACTTGATTGACATTGAATTGGTCCACAAGCCGTGTCCATCCGACCCAAGCTTTAATAGGTTATGATCAATGATGAAAAAGTCAAAAATTTTAAGCACAATTTATTTATCAAGGGTGAGTATGATTTTGCTGGAAAATAACTGACCTCGCCAAATGTATATATATATATATTTGACCAAATTAAAAGTGTACAATCATAATTGACTAAGGTTAAATGTTTATAAGTGTCAAAGACAAATCTTTAGTTAATGTTCTAAAATTGTATTTTATAAGTAATTTTTAAGCATTCTTAGATAAAAAAAAAAAAAAACTAATCATAGGTAAATTGAATAATTGAAAATATTATTATACATGGCCACTTATATGAGTCTTGATGGGTATCACAAAATGTAATTTGGTCAAAATCCAAAGCGCCTGAGATGATGGCCAACACTCTAACGGCCAATTAAAAATGGGCAAGAGCTTAAAAGCCTGCGGTCAGCGGCCGTTGGCTGATCGTCGGCGGGCCATTCTTCCGAATGCCAGGTCCAACTCAACGTTGGCTCAAATCCGCTTTACGCGATTGGGCCCAAAAAGGCTCTTTTCTACGCCATGCCTCGCCATCACTGTGCCCACGGCCCATCTAGCGGCCGACGACGTATCCTTTCATAAGGGCGGCCAACACGCACGCAAACGGCCAACTCGAAAGTTGGCCGTCCAGTTTTTGCACGTTGACCAAGAAGCCTTTCAATATGAACGCCGTTTAGGCCCACCAATCATTAAAATCCCAACAACGATTCTCCAAGGATATTCCACGATCTCAAAGAAAGCACCAAAACGGGGACACTTTGCACATTGGCGCCCTTGAAAGAAGGAAAGCGCCTGATCTTCCCAATTTCTTACCCGGCCTAAGGCACTCCAACGGTAATGTGCTGAGGAGGAAAGAAACCAACTTGAAAAGTTGTTGGCCGCCTCACAAGGAAACAATCTCGATCAGTATGGCAACTGGCATCAGCTCCAGAAGGCAAGCCAACCAGCAAATCAGGAAGGCAATCACTCTTTTCAAAGAAGGAGGATCGACCTCTCAGCTACAAAAGAAACCCTTGACCCACCATTCAGGGCATGCTTTCATTGATGCTCTCTTCCATACTTTCAACTACATACACTTTCTTGAAGGCACCCAATTACGTATGCTTCTCAGGACAATCGAGTGCTCACGATCCTTCTCTGCCACCTTCGTTCTCCCAAAAAAATCCTAAGGCAACAAGCGAGCCCTCACTGTCAAGGTCGTTTCTTCCCCACCTCCCGATCCAATAAGACCTCACGTCTCTCTATATTCGAGCTAAACACTCAAACTCTCTCTCTCTATTTAACTTTCTTACGAAGACATTTTTCTTGACTTGAGCGTCGGAGTATTTTCGGTGGGATAATTTTTTTTTTGAACACGCTAACCTTCTATTCTCATTTAGTGGTGTGCGAGATTCGACTCGGGAACGGAGCCGAGACCCACGACAAGAGGATCATCCGAATCTATTCGAAGTTTGGATCCAATGACGTATCATTGGCGCCGTCTGTGGGAAGCGCTTACAAAAGCCTACCATTAAAATCTGCACAAACTCTCTCTCTGTCACCTTCTGATTCTGCAATGGTAAAAACGAGAGCCCAAGCTAGCGACCCCGCTAGAGATACTGCTAACCCCGACCAAGACCACGCCGCCGTGCCATGGTCAACTGGGGCCACGGCGGAGTTCCACACCTTACTTTCAAAGAATCGGTGGAGCGGATGCAGGCAACAATCGCTGCTTCAACTACTTTGCATGCAGAGGCGAGCAACGTCACCGGTGTGGCTCCACCGCCAGCCATTCACTGCTCCCGCCACCAAAAGGGGTGGCCGAGGAAGAAGAAGCCACAAGAGGCTTGGAAAGGCCGGAGACAACTTTCCTCAAGATCCTCCCGCGTTCCGGCCGTAATGTGGCCTATGGAACGCTCCGGAGTACGTCTCCGCCAGAGAGCCTGTAAAGAAGAAATCCCCGATACTCTCGGGCGAGAAACCCCAACGCAGCTCTGAGCGAGCCTCAGATCGCCTTCCGGGCCTGATCGAGGCAATGACTCTGCCCGAACTCGCCAGACAAGACAGAGTTGAGGGATTACCTAAACTCCAAACGACCAACAAACGTCGCTCGCACCGATCTGCGGGTGGACAAGATCTGTAACCGTGTGTTCCAAGAGGAAGAGCGCACCATCGACTTGGACCGGTCTCCTTTTACTGTAGAGATCCTGAGCCGTCTGCTGCCGACAAAGTTTAAAATGCCATCCCTTGACTTATACAATAGGAGCAATGATCTGGTTGACCACCTGGATCACTTCCGCACCCATCTAAGTCTACAAGGGCTAGAAGACTCAATGATGTGCCGCTGCTTCCCACTCACATTGAAGGGAGACACTCGAACCTGGTTTCATCACCTCCCTTCAGGGTCAGCAGTTTCCGTGAGCTCACGGACCTCTTTCTAGCTCAGTACGCTTCGAGCCGACGGGAAGAGAAACAGCCATGGCACCTCTCCCACATAAAGCAGAAACCGGGAGAGAACCCACGGCGTTTCCTGGATCGCTTCGTGGATGAAGCCAGAAGGATCCCTAGGATCATAGAGGAGATGAAGTTGGGCAGTTTCATCTCTGCGCTTACTTTCGGTGACTTTTTCAAGCACCTTGCCTACAAGAACCCTCAGACCTTCCGCGAGGCGGAATCCATCACCAGGGCCTACGCTGCAGCAGAAGAGGCTAACGAGGCAAAACGTCCAGAGCAGGCGGATCAGCCTCGGCCATTCCCTGGTGAAGGGAAGAGAAAGTACAGCGGCGGAGAACACACCAGCAAGAAGCAACGCCGTACTGGGCCCCTAGAACGCAGAGATTATGGGCCCACCACCACACACCCCCGATGCAGACACACGCAAACGCGTCTTCATGCGGTCATCCGTGGAGAAAATTCCTGAAGTGGCTCAAACCGCCAAGAAAGATTCTCGAAACTCAAATCTTGTGACTTCCATCGCTCTACTGGCCATTCAACTGAGGATTGCAAGACACTACAGAGGAAAATCGATGACCTGATTCGCAGAGGACACCTCACGAAGTTTGTTAGAGGTCCTGGACAGAACTCAGGGGCGGCTGAAGAAGAGGGGCAGGAGCAGACTCCTCATCGGAACATGATTGCGGCAGGAGTGGTTAACATGGTCACAACTCGACACCGCGAAGGCCCTGGGCGGACAGCAAGGAGCAAGAGATCGGGAGGAAGAAGCAACAGACAAGAGATAATCGATTAGCTTCGGTGATTGTGACTCAAATCATGTAATGTCCCCCACGCCGATCCCCTTGTAATCCAAGACTTTCGTTTGAGATGGCACTTGGACTACCCGTAAAACGAGTCTTTATTGATAATGGTAGCTCTAAGGACTTATTTTACTTGGATGCGTTCTTTAAATTAGACTTAAAAAGGAACCAATTAAAATCCGCTGAATGACCTTTATACGGCCTTGACAATGAACCGGTGCTCGTTTAAGGGACAATCCAACTGGAATTCACCCTGGGCACCTATCCGAAAACAGCAAGTCGCATGCTAACCTTTCTGGTAGTTGACATGCCCTCAGTATACAACGTTGTACTAGGCAGACCTTGTCTGGTGGCATTCGGGGCAGTTACCTCGATATTACACCTCAAGATGAAATTTTCAACACCCTACGGTGTTGGGGAAGTGTTAGACGATCAAATAATTGGGCAGACATGTTACATGTCCCAGATTGCCCCTAGCGGTAGCACTAGCACGGTAGAAGAACTCGATCACCGATACGAGACCACCCTGTGTGCAGCGCAGCCACGGTGAACGGATCCGGTCCCACTAAATCCGGAGGAACCGGAGAAGTGTGTGCAGTTGGTGGCTCACTCACCGCACACTACGCGCTGGGCCGATCGCGTTCCTGCACCCAACCCGACTTGTTCGCATGGACTCCTGCAGACATGCCCGGGATTGCAGCTGAGGTGATGGTCCACAAGCTGAGCCTCGATCCTGACCGAAAGCCGGCAGGCAGAAGCGGAGGAACCACTCCGTCGAAAAGCTAATCACCATCCGAGAGGAGGTGAAAAAGTTACTGGACGATGGGTTTATTAGAGAAGTCCAGTACCCGGATTGGCTCTCAAACGTCGTCCTAGTTAAAAAGAGCAACAAAAAATGGCGAATGTGCATCGATTTTACCGACGTCAATAAGGCCTGCCCGAAAGACAGTTTTCCCTTGCCCAGGATCGACTTTCATCGGTTGACTCTACGGTTGGATATGAGTCTTTCGCCATGGACGCCTATTCGATTACAACCAGATTCGAATGAGTCCTAAGACGAGGAGCATACCTCATTCATGACGGGACCGGGCACCTATTGCTACAAGGTGATGCCCTTGATCAAAAAACACGGAGCAACTTACCAATGACTGTCAACAAGATGTTCGGTGCGAGTTGGCCGCAACATGGAGGTCTACGCCGACAACATGCTCGGCCAAGAGTAGGGTCACCGGCGACCACATACGTGACTGGAGGAATCATTTGAAGTGCTCCGCCAAAGACCAAATGAAGCTAAATCCAGCCAAGTGCGTCTTCGGGGTAGCCTCTGGAAGTTCTTGGGTTTCATCGTCTCCTAATGGGGATCGAGGCAAACCTTAAAAGATTAAGGCCCTTGCCGACATGGCTCCTCCACGGGCGATAAAGACGTCCGATTAATCGACGGCCCAGTGGCTTTGTCCCGCTTCCTAACGAAGTCTGGTGACAAGTACCAGCCCTTCTTTAAAGTACTAAGAGGGACGAAATCCAACAGATTCTAGTGGACGGCTGACTGCCAGTCCGCCTTCAATGAATTGAAGCAGTATCTTGCCAGCCCGCCACTACTAGCGTCACCCAAAGACGGGGAGGAGCTGTACCTTTATTTGGCAGTGTCAGAAGTGTCCCTCAGCTCCATCCTCGTGCGTCAGGAATCCGATATCCAGCAGCCGGTCTACTATGTAAGCAAAACATTGACCGGCCCAGAGACACGTTATCCACGCGCTGAAAAAATGGCCCTGGCACTTATCTTCACAATTGCAAAAATGAGGCCATACTTTGGCGCACGCATAATGGTCCTTACCCGACCGGTCGTTGAAAGGCATACTCCAGGCAGACGCGTTGGGACGACCGGTGAAGTGGCTATAGAATTGGGTGAGTTCGACATCGAATTCAGACCTAGACCAGCCATAAAGGCGCAGGCTCTGGCTGACTTCATCGTTGAGACCACGACCCCGATTCACGAGGAACAGCCCGTAGAAAATAAAGAACAACCCGATGAGGTCCCAGGATGGACACTCCACGTGGACGGATCGTCCACGGACAGTGGCAGCAGAGCAGGGGTGATCCTTACGATCCCTGATGGATTCGAGATTAAGTATTCCCTAAAGCTTGACTTTTAGGCGACCAACAACGTCGCCGAGTACGAGGCCCTGCTAGCTGGCTTACGATTAGCAAAAGAGAGCTCTACCAAGAGGTTGGCGGTTTACAACGACTCCGAACTAGTCGTCAACCAAGTCAATGGGGGCTTCGAGGCGAACAACCCTTCCTTGGCCAGGTACCTGGCAAAAGTAAGGAAAGCCATTCAGGGTTTCAACAAACTAACCTTGGTTCACGTTCCTCGAACTGAAAATTGGAAAGCAAACCGATTGGCTAGAACAGCTGCTGCCGAAAACCTAGAACAGTATTCGAGGGACATGCGGGAGATCCTGAATGCTCCCAGCATAGAGAAACAGGAGGCAATGTGGATTTTCGAGACCAAAAACTGGATGACGCCCTACCTTAGATACTTGGCCGACGGATCACTCCCAGAGGACGCTGAAAGTGCCAAGCGAATTAAAAAGACAGTTGGCTGGTACACAGTAGTCGATGGGCGGCTGTATCGCCGCGGGTACTCAACACCATACCTGCGCTGTCTATCTCCCGAGGAGGCCGACTATGCACTGGGCGAAGTTTACCTCGGGATTTGTGGATCACACGTAGGCGGGAAAAACCTAGCCTTCAAGATCATGCAACAGGGCTATTATTGGCCCTCGATGAAGAAGGACGCGCTAGAGTTTGTGAAGAAGTGTGAAAGCTGCCAGCTTCACGGCAACCTTCACCACCAGCCGTCCGCTGACGTGAAGTCACTTCAGGCTCCGTGGCCCTTCGCACAATGAGGGCTTAATATTCTTGGCCCATTTCCCATCGCCACGGGGCAGCGAAAGTTCATCACTGCGGGCATCGACTACTTCACCAAGTGGGTCGAAGCAGTCGCCCTGGCAAAAATCACGGAACACAATGCACTGGAATTTCTTCGCGAGCATTTATGCATGGGTTCGGCGTCCCGAAGTCATAGTGGTAGACAATAGGACCCAATTTTCGGAAACGCTTCACTAAGTATTGCGCCACCTTGGCATCAAGTCGTCCACACTTGGTGGCATACCCCGAGTGCCAACGACAAGTGGAAGTCACAACCGTGACGCTACTCACGGGTTAAAGACTAAGGCCGGAGGACGCCGGGGCTCGTGGGCCGACGAGCTCCCATCCGCCCTCTGGTCTTATCGAACAACACCGAAGGAACTAACGTGCGAGACACCCTTCACCTGTTACGGACAGAGGCGAATACCCGTCGAAATCAGATTTCCAAGTCTCAGGGTAGAGTCTTTTGACCCACAGACCAACTCCCAGAAAATCAGGAAGCACTTAGACTTGCTAGAAGAAGCCCGCGACGCCGTCAGAATACGGACAGCAGTATACCAACACCGAGTTGCCCGGTACTATAATAAAAAGGTGAAAGCCCGACAGTTTGACGTTGGGGACTTGGTCCTACGAGGCATTGAGGCCACAGGCAAGCTAGCCGGCCGCAACAAGCTCTCTCCCAACTGGGAGGGACCTTTTTTTGTCTTCGCCGTCCTGCGAAACGGAGCGTACAAACTCCGAAATTAGGACGGGAAGTTGGTCCCACGAACGTGGAATGCAACCCACCTCAAGCGATACTTCCAATAGGACCCAAGTACGCACTCACCCACTTATGCACATTCATTCGCATGCTTGTTTTAATTCGGGAAAATAAGAGGTTTACTTAGCATATAGAATCCTATACTCTGTGTGCATACATATGAATTGTGTTTGCCTTGCAGGTTTACCCGACCTAGATTACCCCTAAGTCGGGAGGGTCTTCGCCCTCTCGCTAAACCCTAGTCATCTAGGTGGCCCAGAAGTGGTCTGAAACCCTAGTCATCCAGGTGGCCCATAAGCGGTCTTAAACCCTAGTCATCTAGGTGGCCCATGAGCGGTCTGAAACCCTGGTCATCCAGGTGGCTCATGAGCTGTTTGAAACCTTGGTCATCCAAGTGGCCCATGAGCGGTCTGAAACCTCAGTTATCCGAGCGGCCCAATAGCGGTCGTACTAAACCTTGGTCATCCAAGTGGCCCATAGCGGTCTAAAAACCTTAGGGGGCAAGTATGGCACACGCGACGACCTCCTCTCGTGGAGCAAAGAACGCTCCAACGGCGGCGATCAAAATGAGAAACATTTCTTCTCCAACATTGGCAGCTCAAGTCTTTACTTGCACGGCGGTACCGGCTGGTTAATACAACCGCCTGCCCAGCTTAAGGATCTTATTCCTTAGGCAGACAGCCAATCAGTTTGGCTGCCCCACGCACTAGCCTTCTCAACGAAAGGGTAGCATGATCGAACAGTGGCGAGAAGCATTTCTTCTCCAACGCTGACTGCCCAAGTTTCCACTTGGACAATACCGCAAGGTTGGTTAACGCAATCACCTGCCAAGCCTAGGGACTCAGCTCCTTAGGCCACCAAGAAACGGTCACCGGCCAACCGGGTTGGCCGCTCGATGCAATGATTCACACAAACACAAAAAGCAATAAAGACAATGGACACCAATTTGAAAGGAATTTCCATTTTATTGCTCATAGAGTGTATTACAATTTACACAAAGTCAAAAAAAGCAAAAGTAAAACAAAAGGCTACAGGGGCGGCGGACCACCCTGGCTGTCTCGGGGCTCTCCCACCAAGTCTTCCTTACGTTGCGCTGCGTGGTTACTCTGATTGATAAGCTCTATTGGGAAGTCAGGATTGACTAACCGTGCAACGCGGCGTCCAATGTTGAGCCCCTCTAACAGCTGGGCATGCAGTGCGCCTCCGATCTTGTGGAGGCTGATCCGAGTGGCCAACTCTTTCTCTGAGGCTGCGGCTCTGTCAGCAAGGCGCTTATTGCTCGTCTTGAGTCGATCCTCCTCCTCCTTCAAGCGAGCAACATCGGCCTTCAGCTCAGCGTTCTCTGCCTCCACGCCCGCCATGACAGCCTCAAGAGCAGCGGTCTGCTCACGGAGCTCCCCTCCTGAGGTGGCCAGCTTGGCCTCCAGCCAGGCGATCTCAGCCTCCCTATCCGCAATGATGCGATCGCGTTGCTCCACTTCCCGGGAGACAGCTGAGATCAACCTTCTTAACTGCACAAGACAAAAGCGAAGTATGAGTTACCAACACAAGGGAGAAAGAAATACAAGGGAGCCATTGCAGAAGTCATACCTCATAAGTCTTCCTGAAGGGCCTCGCAGGCCTGGACTCTAGGTCTGGTCCAGTTGGCGGTGGAATGGGAGATGATGAGTCAGGAGCATCCTCTAGCACCAAGCACGCCGCTGCTTCATCCAAAATATGGTCCAAAAACTCATCATCATCAACAGCAGCGGCAGGCTCCTCCCTTGCAACCTCTGGAGCAGCCGCGGCAGGCTTCCTTCTCCTGGCTGCCTTTGGAGCGGCTGCTGGTGGAGCGGCTGCTGGTGGATCAGCTCCACAATAAAAATGCGTGAACCCTCAGGAACGTCGCGAGCTGGCTCCTCCACAGATTCCATCCAGGCAGCGCTTGGAAGCACCTTCGCCGCAGGCTGGGCCAGGATGACTCCTCCAACCTCCACCAGCCTATCCTCGACGGACTTTCCCACTCCAGAGGTGCTGCCGGATCCACCGCAGATCCCGGCAGCCACAAGGTCAATCTGCAATGAAGACGATGAGGCATGCCAATTACCCTCTCAGTAGCTTCCTCCGTGGGCCTTAGGCGGATGATCACGCCCCTGGAGTCTTCAGGTCTCATCATCATAATCAGAGGGTACGGCTTCTGAGTCAGTGATGGCGGCCCCCATTTAACCTTCTTGGTATCCGCCTGGGAAACCAAGAAGTCCCTCTTGAACTCATCGGGGTTAAGCCGTATGGCCTTGGTCAACCAGGCGTAGGAGGCGCTCTCCGTCGTAGACGGTGTACCAAGGTACACCTCCGGAACCTGGCCCCAACTCCTCGCAATAGGCCATTTCTCTCCCACTTTCACAAAGAAGAACCGATTTTTTCAGTTCTTCAGCGAATCATGAATGGTCGTGTTAATTTTTATTCCCGTACGGGGACTGAGTGAAATCCACTCCGCCCCTTGGGTCACTTTAAATACAACTTTAGCACCAAACATCCAAAATTTCTAGCCAAGCTTCCAGGAAAAAATACATAAATTGCAAAGGTACCTCACTGTGTTGGCATGGAGCTGAGCGATGGTTACTCGTAGAGCCGCCACGATCGACTCCAACTCTTCCGGCAAAGGCAGACGGAGGCCGCTCCTCAGATGGGCCTCGTAGACAGTAATGTACCCCTCCGGTGGGGTAAAGGCTTTGTCGTCCACGCCCGAAACCCTCCAGGCCATATCTTTGGGAATATTAAATTCAACCCACAGTGCCTTAACATCGTTTTCTCTCAAGACGGATCAAAAGTCTGCAACTGAAGCCATAATCGAGTGGAAGCTAGGGTTTCTTTTGAAAGAGTTAAATCTGAGAAACGAGAACGAAGAAGACGACGGTTTGAAGGCGTAAGTAATTTCAAAAGTACGAAAGGAAAACTTAAGCGCCAAGCATACAAAGGACGCCGTCAGTCCTGCCACTCGTCACCTCCTCACTTGACCTCACAAAAGGATGGGTCTCTGGCGCAGAAACCCCTCATTAAGGACGCCGTCAGTCTAGCCACGTGTCGCCTCCCAACTGGACCGTGCAAAAGGACAGATCTCTGGCGCATTAATGGCCAGGATCTCCACCCAACCAAAGGAAGACACGTGTTTTTGCTTTGCAAACCGCCAAAAGTCGACGAGCGTTCCCCCAAATTAGCCAAAACGTTCAATAATTTTGGTGCTCAAATCGACTAAAAACGGCTAACAGTGCAGTGTTCTAATTGACCAAAACGGTCAACAATTCCGATCAAACTCTCCATCACGCTTTTTATGAATTTTCACGAGATTCTCAAAGCAAGAAAAGGTATCCCATCATGAATATACTGGAGGCCAGACTTCTGGCCACCAACATAGGGGGGCTAGTGATGGATATACCAAAAATGGGTTGGCCCCACAAAAGTCAAAGGCCCAAGATGACGGTCAACACTCTAACGGCCCAATTGAAAAACGGGCCCAAGAGCTGAAAAGCCCAGGGCGGTCAACGCTGACGTTGACCGCCGGCAACCATTCCGAATGTGACGGCCAACTCAAACGCCGACCGTTGGCTTTACGCGCATCGGGGCCCAAAAAGGCTCTTCTACGAGAATGGCCACGGCTCACTGTGCCCATGGCCCATCTAGCGGTGACGACGGATATCGCTTCATAAGGGCGGCCAACACATGCACGCAAACGGTCAACTCGAGCGTTGATCGTCCGTGTTTTTACGCGTTGGGCCCCAAGAAGCCTTTCAAATCAGAATGGCCCACCCGTTTAGGCCCACCAATCATTAAAATCCAACAACGATTCTCCAAGGATATTCCACGATCTCAAGAGAGCACCAAAATGGACATTTGGCAATATCAAACCCTTCAAAGAATGAAAGCGGATCTTCCCAATTTCTTACCACCCAAGGCACTCCAACTGGTAATGTCTTTGAGGAGGAAAAGAAACCAACTTGAAAAGTTGTTGGCCGCCTCACAAGGAAACAATCTCGATCAAGATGGCAACCGGCATCACTCAAGGAAAGCTACCGGCCAGAAATCAGAAGGCAATCACTCTTTTCAAAGAAGGAGGATCGACCTCTCAGCTACAAAAGAAACCCTTGACCCACCATTCAGGGCATGCTTTCATTGATGCTCTCTTCCATACTTTCAACTACATACACTTTCTTGAAGGCACCCAATTGCGTATGCTTTCTGGGACAATCGAGTGCTCACAGAAGTCTGCCTTCTCTGCCACCTTCGTTCTCCCAAAAAATCCTAAGGCAACAAGCGAGCCCTCACGGCCGTTTACTGCCTTCCCACCTCCCAGATCCAATAAGACCTCACGTCTCTCTTATATCTGAGCTAAACACTCAAACTCTCTCTCTCTATTTCAGTTTCTTTCTTACGAAGACTGTTTTACTGACTTGAGCGTCGGAGTATTTTCGATGGGATAATTTTCCGCCGAATACGCTGACCTCCTATTCTGTTTAGTGGTGTGCAGGATTCGACTCAGGGAACGGAGCCACGACAAGAAGATCATCCGAATCTGTTCGAAGTTCAAATCCAGGGACGCATCAAGTCTCATACCCATTTAATGTATCGTTTGATAACTCATATGAGAATATACGTGTATTGTAGTGATTTGAAAAAATTATAGTGTGGCACACGATGGGTATAACGGGCACCTGATTGCTACATGTGCGCTGATTCTATATTAGAAGCTACCTGAGGAATGCGTGAGGGATCCACGAGTGTGATTTTCTGGTTAATTAGCATCCGATGTGCACGCAAGAAGGCACTCGTGTGCGGATTACAATGGTGGCGCTAGTGACGGGCACTTGTGCACTGATGATAATGGCGCTCTCGCATGAGACGCACCCATGGGCGCTTGAGCGCCGATTCTGATAAAAATGTACCTAACATGATTTTAGAATTATCACTTTATAATTTTTAAAACCTTGAGCGACAATACTATAAGAAAAGGAAAAAAAGAGAGAGAAAATGGAGAAGAAAAAAATTATAAGTATTCAAATAATTTTTAAATCGTGTTTTAATTTCCACCGACCTTAAGTACACTATTCTTGAAATTGAGAAGAATAGTTTATCGATTTTATTTATTTATTTTTATATTATATTTATTATTGTTCAGATTTATTTTTTACATTATGCTGTGTCCTTATATTTTTTAAAATTTATGTAACCAAACATATATTACATAATAGATATTTTGGACGTATAGCCTGTAATTTTTTTCATTCACAAGAAGGATTTTTTATATAAAATCGTGTATCCTTTATTATTCGTAATTATTACTTGGTTGTTATATATTGTTGATTATTTTCACATAGTTCAGATAAGCAGTTTGGTCCTAATAAGTAGTATTAGAGATACGGTCGATATTATTATGTTTGAATTTTATTTGATTCGATAGAGGTTGAAAACATGATAATTTATTTGAATGGCTCAAATATAACATTTAGGAGAGTAAGATGAAAGATTTGTTATTTATTAAAATAATACATTTGATGGTGTTTGCTATGCAAAAGTCTAAGTCAAAATTCGATGAGGAATGGACTTTTGAATGTCAACGAGTTTGTGGCTATATTTGATAATTTGTTGACGACAACGTATATAATCACATTCAGAATGAAACAAATTCAAAAATATTGTTGAAAAACCGGAGACACTTTATGCCTTGAAGAACAATAATAATAAATTGTATCATTTAATAAAATTGATACAAATGAGATATAATGAGAACACATCTATTGCTGATTTCTTGAATGAATTTTAAAAATGTGTTGACCAATTAAGTGGTATAAGTATTAAGTTTAATGATGAGTTGCTAGGCATGTAGTTATTGACCATCTTGCCAAATTCATGAAAGGTGATACGGATTACTATTACCAATACCATCTCAAATGACGTGGTGACCCTTTTAATAACAAAAGGAGCCTATTGAATAAAGAAATAAGACAACGATCATAGAACTCTTCTTTTTTGCACTTTGAAGAGCTAGTTTCAGAGTCACGGGAAAAAAATAGATGGTATGGCCTAAAATCTAACAAGAAGAATTGAAATAAGTCCCAATCAAGGTACCAAAATCTCAAATATCATCACTACAAAAAAGATGACATATTAAAAAGTATTGTTACAAGTAAAAGTATGAAAATGCTAATGGGAATGAGAAAAAAGCCAATAAGGTTCAAAATAATGAGAGAGCCTCTATTGTTACCAAGTTCGATCTTTTGTTGGTGTGCAAAGAAAATGATGTGATCAATCTAGCTAATCACAAAAATAATTAAGTGTGGATAGTGGTGTCTCACTCCACGTTATGTTAAGAAGAAAATTATTCATGTTTTATATTCCTGGTGATTTTAGAATATTGAAGATGAAAAATAAATGCACGTCCCAAATTATTAGCTATAGTGTTGTGTGTCTAATCACCAACAATAAAACCAAACTACTATTAAGGGGTGTTAGACACGTCCTAGATATTTGGCTGAATCTCATTTCAATAGGAAAGCTCAATGATAAAGGGTTTTGTAACACATTTTATGAAAATATATGGAAGTTGACTAAATGATCCCTAATTATTACTCGGGAAAAAAAGCATCCAGTTTGTGGATGTTACAAGCCTCAATTTCAGTCGGAGACTTATATGTTGCGAGAAGCGATGTGTCTTCAAGCTTGTGACACCGACTATTGAATTACATAAGCAAAAAGGGATTGAATTGTTTGGCAAAGAAAAACTTCCTTTGAGGTGTGAAAGAAGCTAAATTGAAAACTTGCTCTCATTGTATAGTGGGGAAGCAACAAAAAGTTTCATTCCTTGAAAACTTATCTATAAAGAAGACGGATCTTCTTGAATTAGTTCATATCAACATATGCAGTGCTCTCAAAGTTAAAACACTCGAGGAACACTTTATTTCATCATGTTTATTGATAATTATTTAAGAAAGATGTGGGTATATCAACTAAAGTTGAAAGATCAATCCCTTAATGTCTTCAAACAATTTTATACTCTAGTGGAGAGACAAACAAGGAAGAAGTTACATTTGGAGTGATAATAATGGAGAGTATATTGGAATATTTGATACATACTATCGGACACATGAAATTCAACATCAAAAGACTCCACCAAAATATTGTAACTAAATGGTATGGCTGAATTGATAAATACGATGCTGATCGAGAGAGCTCGTTGTGTGCTTTCAGAGGCCAAACTCTCTGGTTCATTTTGGGGCAAGCCTTGATTGTCGTGGTTCACATGATCAACCTATCACCCAGTGGCCTATTGTATGGAGAAGTGCCAGAAAAGGTATGGTTTGAAAAAAAAAGGTATCTTATGACCACATATGCATGTTCAAGACCAAGTCTTTTGTCCACATCTCAAAGGACGAAAGATCCAAACCGGAATTGAAGATAAGTCAGTACATCTTTCTCGGTTGTAGTGAAGATGAGTTGAGATATCGATTCTACGATCCAATAGAGAAGAACATTTTCCGATCAAGGGATTTGGTATTAGTCGAGGACAAGACAATTGAAGATATCAACAAAGCGAAAAAGGTCATTTCCAACAATGATAATAGTTGATTTTGTGATACAAATTATAAATCCTTAATACCAGGATCTGTCCATAATGAAGACGGTGATCAAGACAATGTCGAAGGAGAAGATGACCATGGGACTCCTATGCTCGATGGAGTGGACGATACAAATGAGGATAATATTGTTTTTCATAATGATACTAAACCCGCCAAGATCATCCTACTCCGACAATCCATAAGAGATTGAAAGCCCTCTACTCGCCTATCGACTGATAAATATGTGCTACTTACCGATGAAGGAGAACTGAAAAACTTTGATGAAGTTATGGAGGATCAGTATAAGTTGGAGTGGATGGAGATTATACAAGAAGAGATAAAGTCGTTGCAAGATAACCACACGTTTGAGATGACCATGTTGTCTAAGTGCAAACGAGTATCGAAGAACATGTGGATTTTTTATTTGAAGATCGATGAGAATAGCCCACAACCAAGATATAAGATGACACTAGTTGTGAAAGGCTTCAATTAGTAAAAGGGTATCGATTTTGAGGAGAGATTTTTACCCCGATTGTGAAGATATCTTTAATAAAGTTGGTTCTTGAATTGGTCATGGTTCTTAATTTAGAAATTAAATAATTGGAAGTGCGAACGGCTTTTTTTCATGGTAATCTTGAAGATGAGATTTACATTAAGCAATCAGAGGGATTCCATGTGGAGAGGAATGAGCATTCAGTGTATCATCTGAGGAAAAACATATATGGGTTGAAACAAGTCTAGAGACAATGGTATAAGAAGTTTTAATCTGTTATGATAAGTTATGGCTATCAGAAAACTACTTTAAACCATTGTATTTTCATTCAAAGATTTTCCAAACACAACTTCATTATTCTCCTATTCTATGTGGAGGATATGATCTTTGTTGGGCGAAATGCCTCCCGAGTCATCAAATTAAAACAATAACTTAGGAAATCCATTGTCATGAAGGATTTGAGGTCAGCAAAGCAAGTTCTGGGTATAAAAATATTTTACAACTATAAAGTAAGAAAATAATAGATGTCCCAAGAGAACTATGTTGACAAGGTGCTTTAACGTTTTAATATAGAGAAATCCAAATCGGTGAGTACTCTATTGGCAAGTTATTTTAAACTGAGTAACCAGTAATACCCTTCTACGGATAACAAAAAGGCAAGCATGAGAAAGATCCCCTGCTGTTCAGTCGTGAGTAGTTTGATATATGTTATGGTATGTACGAAACTGAATATTGCTCATATTATTAGAACGGTTAGCCATTTTCTTTAAATTTGCGGTAATGAGTATTGGTCCACAATAAAATAGATATTGAGGTATATCTGAGAAATTTCAATTTGTGCTTGTATTTTGGAAACGACAAACCGCTTCTACTTGGGTATACTAATATAGACATGGTAGGCGATGTCGACTCTTGAAAGTCTACCTTAGAATATCTAATTATGTTCACAGGATGAGTCATTTTTTGGCAATCTAAGTTGTAAAAGTGTGTTACTTTCTCAATCACCGAAGTGAAATTCATTACTGTGATGGATGCAAGGAAGGAGATACTGTGGATAAAAAAGTTCATCAAATAAAAGCGACATGTGTTGCTTTGTGACAATTAAAGCACAATTCACCTTTGTAGAAACTTATCATTTCATTCCAAATCAAACCACATTAATATGAGATATCATCGGGTATGGAATGTTATTAACTTGGAGTTATTAACACTTGATAAGGTTAGGATTGGAAGAATGAATCGGATATGATGACCAAAGTGATACAGAGGAGAAGCTTGAAGCTTATTGAACTATTGTCGGGATAATGATTGCAACCACAATGTCATGAAAGAAAATTTGTTAGATTATGGGTAACTCCATATTGATCTCATACCCATTTGACATATCGTTTGGTAGTTCACACAAGAACATACATGTATTATACTAATCTAAAAAAATTATGATGTGGCATGTGATGAGCATGTGATTGCCACATGTGCACTGATTCTAGATTGGATATTGGCTGACAAACGCATGAGGAACACACCAATATGATTTTTCGATTGATCAGCACCTGGTGTGCTCTCAAGAAGGCGCTCGTGCACAATTTACAATGGTCTCACGTGCGCTGATTACAGCGGTGCTCATGCCTAAGATGCACCCAACAAATGCTCAAGTATTGGTTCTGATATAAATGCACCTGATGCGATTTTAGAATTACCACTTTATAATTTTGAGATCTTGAGTATCGACACTGTAAGAAGAT
Source organism: Nepenthes gracilis (assembly GCA_033239525.1). Classification (NCBI taxonomy): domain Eukaryota; kingdom Viridiplantae; phylum Streptophyta; class Magnoliopsida; order Caryophyllales; family Nepenthaceae; genus Nepenthes; species Nepenthes gracilis. The sequence goes on along the minus strand of BSYO01000016.1, from coordinate 12,244,367 downwards.
TTAGGTACATTATTTTTGAAATTGAAATGAACGTTTTATCGGTCTTGTTTCTTCCTTTTTGTCTTGTACTTATTAATATATTGATTTATTTTTTACAAAATATTATATTCTTATATTTTTAGAGTTTGTACAATTAAACTTATATTGCATAGTGAATATTTCAGATATATAGTATTGTAGTTTTTTCTTTCATTCACAAGAAAAATTTTTCACGTAAAATCATACATCATTTATTATTTGTGATTATTATTTATTTATTATACATTATCGATTATTTTCTCACAGTTCAAATAAACAGTCTGGCCCCAACAAATATTATAGTTTGTAAACTTAATAGTTAATGAACTTAATACACAATTAAGAAGGAGAGATATGGGGCAAAACACATAATTACCAAGGAAAGGGGAGGGGGAAGAAAATATAATTAAGGAATGTGATGATAATTAAGAGAAAAAAATGGGAATGGAATCGGTGGCTAACAAAATGAAAGAGTGGGGTTGTGAGATTTTGGCCATGGAGGTGAGGAAGAGGAAGGGGGTTGTTGCTCTATTGGAAAGGAAAATTAAAACCTCCTTTTAATTAATTATTACGGCATCATTCATCCTCTCAAAAGCCACACCCTCAAGTTTTAAGCTCTCTTCTCAACTCTCTTGTATGCCTTTGAATTCTCAAACTCTCTTGCACTCTTAAAATCTACAGTCTCTCAATCTCTCACAAGCTCTCTCTTCTTCATATCTAAAGTTTATATCTTGTTTTAGTTTATTTTATTTTCAACATCCAAGCCATATCATCAACGAACAATGCAGCGAAAAATTGGGCATAAGCTTTTGTGATATTACAGTCTTAATTATCTTATAATCTTTGATCTGCGACGATAATAAACAATCGATACCACCTACCTTTATAAGGTAAATGGACACGAACAATAACTTTAACCTGATAAATTAGACCTAGGCCAACTCTGTCCCATGTTTTAGTTATATATATATATTTTTTGGCATGCATTTTAATCATTATCCAACTCATGTCTAATTTTAATTAGGTTTAAGATGAGTTATAGATGTAAAATAAATAGCATTTTCTGATATGATTAAATAAAACAAAATATACAAAGAATTTCTCTGCTTGATGTTTTAAGGATACCCATCAATTATTAATGAAATATATTTAAATTATATGATATTTATTTATTTTATATTAATTTATTAAAATATATAAATAAATTAGATATTATATCTTTGAGGGTGTTTAAAACTTAACTAAATAATGTTTACCTTCCATTACATCAAAACGGTCACCCCACGTTTCAATCGATATGCCCACGCTGATACAGACATTTTCTGGCCAAATGAACTATCTCCACTAAATTCTCGTAAATTTTCTGAAAAAAATATAAAGTTAATTTTTTTACAAACTAAAAATTAAAATTATTTGAATTTCTCTACAATTTATTGTATATATAAAATTTTATAGTTTTGCATTTTGTTTTCATGGAATTTTGTTTAAATACCCATCTCTTAAACAAAAACTTTCAAAAATTATTGGGGTTCAATCAGAATAGACACAACCCAGCATAACAGAACGAATTCGAACCCTTCGTCAAACGTCAACTACTAAATTTGTGAGTATAAAAAATATTATAATATATAATATTTTTAATCTGAAAAACTCTTTTCAAACTAAGAAAAATCACAAGATAAATTTTAAATAAATTTACTATAATAATAATAGTGTCGGTTATAAGTAACCCCCTTTAAAATCCATTTACTATAATATCAAGTGAATAATGATTAATTACAACTATCTCAACACACTTAATAATACAAAAAAAGGTAAAATGAGAAATAATAGCAACTAAACAAAATATGCTTTAAAAAACTAGTCCAAAATAATGTACTTGACCTTAGCGAAGAATATAACTCAAATTGGATTTTAACCCAATGTCAAACATTTTTATCTTCTTTCTTTTTTTTCTCTCTCTTTGGCGGTGCTCCTTATATGATATTTGATTTCAAAATATCCTAAAACGTATCTTACACGTTTTTATACTGCGGCTGGGGTTCAAGTGCTCATTAGGCATGCCTCGAGCACGGGCGCCACAGCATTCGGCACACGGGCGCCCCTTGGGCGCTCGCCACGCGCTCTTTACATGTGTGAATACCGTAATCCTCATACAAATATCGCACAATCTTCCGATAATTATCTGTTTATTATAAAACTTATAATAAAATGATCAAACCCAACAAAAAAGTTAAGATAAACAAACAATTATTTGTATCAAAATACTAGCAGATTGAGGTTCCTCTTCTCTTCAAGAGATTAAAAACCTTATTTTCCTAGCTTAACCATCTAATATGAAATAAATAATTATAATATACTTATTTTAAAATAATTAATTTTTAATTATTTTTATTTTTTTAAAAAAAATAGATAAATCACTTTAAAATACACTATTATAATTTAGAAAATAAGTCTCTCAATTTCTATGCAAGATGAAATTCTTCCGAACCCCATTATATTTGCCATTTTTAATTTAAAACTTCCATAAACTTGATACCTCAATATATACTTCAAAAAAAACATAAAAATACAATAAATCATGAATTTTTAAGAAAAAAATTTCAAATGAAACTTACAATTAATTTTACCTTAATATTCTTGAATTCAAAGTTGCCCACGAACTTGATTTCCCAAAAATTAAAATAATAATAATCATCATCATAATTATAATCGTAATAAATAACTCCAGGCGTTTGATGTACGAAAAAACCGTTAAACAACTTTAATTGGCTGAGCCATAAATAAACAAACCTTCAATAAAGTATAATTAATCCATGGTTGATTCTTTCAAATGGGGCTTCAATTCCACTACTATCCTTTACTTTTTTTACTCAATAAAATCTTCAAATTTATAATATACAAGGGTACTATTGGAATTAGGGATTTCCTTTTCCAAATAGCAATATTTGATTAGAGTTATTAGTTGCTTTTATTATGTCCAATTTAAGTTTCCATTGGATCATTAACAACTATAATTGTATGTAATTTTTCTCATACCAACAATAAAAGTAACGTAGGCATCCCTAATCCATAATAGTTTAAACCGTACATAAATTAAAAGTAATATATATATATATATATATATTTATTTATTTATTTGACATATATACAAAATATTTTATTTCAGATTTGAGAATCTCTAGACTATACAAAAATCTAAAAACTTAGTAGATAGATTGTTAATAAGAAAATCTTAGGACTTGACAGTGAGTATAAAAATTGGGATAATTTTTTAAATTTTTTTTAGAAAAATAAAACATTTTAAAAATATATATATTTATATTTGAATGTTTGTTAGACATAATTAATTTTATGGTAATAAAATTAAATTTGAATTTGACTTATTAATTTGATGGGTCTAACTCAAATGAACCAAAACCACTCATTTTATAGGGTTGTTGTTAATGAGTTAATATTAAGTACATATAACACATGTAACAAGTCAAAATCTCTCCGGTTCATAGTTAATGAATCGAGAAATTACATAGCCTACTATTAGCGTTCATCGATATATCATTTGATATTTAAGTTAGAAAAATTTTTAAAAATTTGTAAAGTGTGAGAGATTAAGAGGATAAAAAAGAGAGAGATGGAAGATTATGCTCCATATTTATGGAAGAAAAGTGTGTTAGAGGATTTAATACTGTCATTATTTTTTAAAATTTGTCCCTTTTTTTAGGAAAAATAAAGTATATTTATAGCCACTTCACTAATTGATGGTGGTTTTATAAAAAAGAATAATATGTCATAATTTGAGGGTTAAGCCAGCAAAAACTATTTGATTTAATTACCATTATTCACATTCTAATTATGGAGTTTTTTACAGGTTGATAAACCGATTGTGATAAGCAGTTGATATTAGTTAATTAAGAGATCCTCACTTAAACTAACTATAAAGTATACAAATCATTCAATTGAATTAACCGTTCAGTTGAGTTAACCGTTCGATTTGATATTTGAATAACAACCATTCAGGCATATTCAATCATTCGATCACTCATCTAATTTGGTTCATTTTAATTAAAATTGGGTTTAGACCAAACTTTATATTCTTCAAGTGTGGACCTAATGGGTTGGTTAAAATTTTCATCTCTTTAGGCTAATCCATAATTTCACTGTGCTAGTTAGCTTAGTAAGTCTAATTGACATTATATCCAACAACTCATATGTCATCTGCAGTAGCTTTTATATCTAGAAGGTAATACATATATTTATATATTATTAAATAAGAAATAATTTATCCATATTAATAGACTTATATAAAACTAAATGGGTGAATGAAAATTATATCATCTAATAAAGTCCTCTAAAGTATCTCATTAGCATCATTCATTACTAAAAGTAGGGAAAACTTGATTAGGCAATGGCAATTTATTATATGGGAGTAGTTTTGTAAACCGTACGTTGAAAATAGTTTTGATCTAAGAGATTCGTCGATGGGCATTTGTATTTACTAATCTGGATTGTTCATAGCTACAAATTTGAACAAGAGGTACTAGTGTGAAAATAATTCTATGATTTATTTTCTGATGCTTGGACCAATAATTGTGTTAACCAAACTAAAACGCAAGGAAATTCAAGGATTGAGAAGAAGAGTGATGGCTAAAGGAGGACAAGCTCCAGCCTTAATATTTTTTGAGAGGGAAAATGCTTAGATTAGTGAGATCAATTTACATTTTTTGTTTATAGGATTCAGTGTTATAAGACTTTGTATTTGAATACATGTTTGAGAAAGAAAACAGAGGAGCTAGACCTATCTTTGAAGCAGTTTTTTAACTCTTGAATCATTATAACCACTCAAACCAAGTAACTATTTAAAATAGGATCATTAGCTATGAAGATCATTTTTCTTACTGATGAGATGTAGTCTTCATTCTCTGACCAATTGACTCTATGTGAGTTTGGCTGCAAACTTTTCACTTTGGCACATCTAGGTGATTCTTAAGGATAGTGGTTGCAACTTCTCTGAACACTAGAATATGGCCTTGATATAATGCTCTTTCTCTCTAGTTTTGGGATCAAAACCACTTTGATGATCTTAGTAGGATGTTTGAGAACACATCTTTGTTAAAGTTGACAAGGCATGCCATTCAGTATAATTCTCTTTGACTAAGGTTAATAGATTGGCCTCTTTTTGGCATTTTGGTCCGGGCTGACGATTCAACTTCTAACACCTTTGGCTTTTTGACCATAAGGTCCTCTGATAATAGGTATTTTGATAGTCCATTATTTTGATAGCTAAGTCTCCAACATACTAAAATTTGTTAGTGTGGCCTTATGATACTATTACTTGTCTAATAATGCGGTATTCTGACTGTCTACTTTTTGATAACCAACATTTGTGATCATCTAGGTCTATTAGCTTGCCTTTCTAACAATTTGATTTGTCTAACAAACCTATTATACAGTATATCTTCTAATAATTTAAGCCTTTTTTTATAGTATGTCTTTTGTGATCAAAATCACATTTTAACAATCTATCTGCAGAAATTCAAACATATTATAACGCTTTTAAATTTAAATATTCTGAGTCTAAATCTTATAATTTTATTATTGGATTCAGAATAATGTCCCAACGAATATTAATGAAATTTGACCACAAGAGGGGTAGCGTGAAATTCCACAACTGGAAGGGGAGTGGATAGATATTCTAAGTTCAGGGTTAAATGCAAATATAAAATCAATGATCACGTCTAAGGAAAGAAATGTTTTTCATCTAAATTGAACTGTAGATCAATTTTTAAGTATGTAAAATTAATTGTCAAAATATATTTTTACAATTTCAAGTTAAATTATTTTCTATAATTTCGTTGTTAATAAAAGTCGATTCATTATTGATAAGTGCCTAGAATCTCGATTATCTTCTGAATATGATGCTTGACCTTCACACCACTTAATTCAAATCTTACAAACTACAATAACTAATAAGAGGTAAAAAATATAAAACTTACTTTTCAGTATATATTCTAATACTCAAGTCAGAAAACTTTCTATTAGAATAAAAGATTATAAGAAATTGGGAAGAAGTAAAATATAAGAGAGAAAGTAACAGAATTGGAGGACTTATATCCATGATTATGGCAGGATGTAAGTGTGTTGAAGCTAGAGCTAGAGCTCAATTCCTGCATTTTGTTTTTTTTTTTTTTTTTTTTTTGGCTTTTGGATCCTCCTTTATTTGATTGAGGGAAACTAGTGTATCTATAGCCATAATTGTCAATCAGCATGTCTTTCTTGAATCTATAGGACTTTTCAACTAAGGCATTACGTTGGTCGAAGATAGAATTGTTATTCAAGTTTTGCAATTGTTCAATATTTAATACCAATTATTTAGTGGTTGTAATTATTTATTTAATATGGTCGTTCTTTACTTGATTCATGTAACCATTTATTAAAATTTAATAACATATTTAATATACTAGGAGCCATTAATCACCTCAATCTTCAATATTTTATGTCATCTGACTATTTGATTATTCAATTAGTTGGGTATTTGGGTAGATGTTCAATTCTCCTTCATTTTAAATAAAGCAACTCAGTTACTTTATATTCCTCTACAAAGTAACAATTTGTGGACCTCATCTCACCGGTTAGAGTTGACATTATTTTAGATCTTTAACTCTATTTTTTAAATAAAATGAAAGCCAAGCAGTGTGTTGAGCAAATCATTTGAACATGCCTTCCCAAAAGATTCTTAATCAGTATTAATTGATAACTAATTGGTCTTATTAATTGAACTTTGATTCCCTACTTTATTGATCAAATTCTTTGACCATTTGACTATAGTAATTTGCCTCAAAATGCTTGGTTTTGCTGCCCATGTTTTGCTATAGATAAAAGACTTTCTTGTTTGATCTTCTCACTACTCAACATCCAAAGGAGCTTTGTTCAACTTTTTTAGATCTCATATCTCAACATCTGATAAAGTTCCCATTCATTGAATTTAAAGAAAGAATTCTTCGAAGTGTTTTTGCAGTCTTGTGAACACATTTATAAAATTTGCTTTAGTTACCCTATTTCATATAAGAAACCATCTTGGTTTCACTTTTTTACAACATCTCTAAACCAAGGTGGCTCCTCTTTTGAGTGCCTTCTCCCGATGTCCCTTTTCATTCTTTTGTGGATTATCAAGAAGGTCGGGCATGTTCAAAAGGAATAAGTTGGTTCTTCGTCTCTCATCTTCAATTCTGTTATCTCTTTCAATGCTATATAATATAAATGATTGACCAAATGGTGCGTTTTGAGAAAAAGGGGCAACATCTACTAAATTTTGTTTCATCTTCAAATTTCATTTTGGACATCCGGTCGATATATATATACAATTTGGACATGGTGATCCATATTTTGGAATCAATTTAACATATTACGAAGGGAAAAATGGGAATCTTGAATTTGGGCATGAGTTAGGGTTTGGTGACACCAAACCAAATAATTCGAATAACAAATTGAACAAATAACTACATATTTTTGAACATTAATCATAGGCTATGTAATTTTCATATTTTTGGTAGGTATCAAGACGAGAATACTTGAAGAAAAATGGATAAAAATTAAAAGAGAATAAATAGTGAGTATGAGAACAATTACCTTGACCCAATGTACCATTTCTCCAACTAGCTCAAGCTCGAAATTAGACCCGAAGGCCTCCATTTTCTCCTCTTCTCTTTCGTGCGATCTCTCTCCTAGCGTCCGGCCTCCACGTGCACAACAGCCTCACCCACGACCACCACCGCCTTGCTCGTGTGTTGCTGTAGCCTGACAGTTATCGCTGGTCACCGCCGGCCGCCGCACGCCGCCGGCCAATCCCACCACCACGGCATGCAACCCTAACCCTCACACCTTCTCTCTTTCCTCGATTGCTCCCCCTCGTTTTCTACCTTCTGCTTCTTATTAATAACGTTATTATTATTATTATTATTATTATTATTATTATTATTATTATTATTATATCATTTTTCAATCCCAAAATTTAAATCGATACTCAGACGATTAAACGGCCATATCCCAGCGTCGGCCTAATAATTTTAAATATTTTAAAAAATTTTTATAATATTAAATTAATTTTAATCATACCCAAATTACTCAAAAATAAATAAATAAACCCAATTAAATTGAATAAAAAAATATTTGTGATATTATATCCTCCCCCATTTATAAAAATATCATCCCCGAAATTTAACGAATCTAAAAATTTACAAACAAGGAAAAAATCCTTTCAAATTCCTATTTCACATCATTGAAGAAAAGATCTATCCTAAAGAACATAGCACCAAGAATCACCCAAAACATTAATACCTAAGGCTTCTTGAATTAGATCTAGGTAAGAACATATTACAAGACAAGCGTCTAATTCTCAAAAAGGTTCAACTCGATCATATGCTTACTTCCTCGACTCTCAATGCAGGGGAGATTTCATAATAGTCCACCAACTTATAGACAACTAAAATGACCAGCTATTTTTCCAACATTATTTGAAACATCGAGCGACTAATGAATTTCTACCTCAAATTATCCTATGCCTCGAGAATGACTACTCACTTGGATTCTCGATCTTATTCTAAAATCTCAAAGTCGTGGATCGCATGCTACCGTTGCGCCACCCTGATTGATCATTAACTTGTACCTTAAAATTGATTGCAATCCTTATCCAATGATATACATCAAACATCTAGGACACACAACAATTATAGAACAAATAAAATTTTAAATATATCAACACAGCCAAGGCAAAGTCTTTAATCCTTAGGTCACGATTAACTCATAATTTGCAATCAAGACAATCACCCAAAAATTTGGCACAGCCTCAAATCACCTCCTAAGTCTTAAAACCTAATACTTAGCAAACTTATTATCCCATAGGCGTACCAACGAGTCAACATATCTGACCCGCATGCATTACCCGAATTCAAGATGAGTGGAACGTCCTCGGAAGCTAATCCATAATTATTTAAACTCCCACAACCCTCATCGTTTTAAAAATTCCTAAAGCAAAATCACAATGACTTTTCGCCTCATAATCCCATAACTTCAATACCTTGAATACGATTCTGACTCCCAAATCAAAATATGATGTCTCACTAACCCCAGAATTGAAATCTACCCGTAGTTCACCCTCCATATACTTAAGAACGCCGACAGCACTACAAATCTAAAGATTTCCAATCATGATATTATTGGTGCTAAGACTCATCTTCTTTCAAGGCATAGAGATTCATCTTTTCATCTCCTAATAGGTTTATTCATTTACACTAACGCATGATCATATCCTCTATATGGTATGGCTGCTTAGATCTTAAGGATTAGCTAGATTGTAACTATATCCATAAGCAAACCTATAACCCTCAAAGCAACAGCCCCAATTGCTATCTTTTAAACCATGGTTGGAGCAATTCAATTGTGGGTTTCACCCCCACATAATCAAAAGGGAAACCACCTATGATGGATGTGGGAGAAAAAATTCTAAATCTTTCCTCAACGCACCACAAGCTATTACAATACACTTGATTTATCAGAGATCAACCCAAATGACATGGTCAATAATTATTATTCAAATCTAGAAGGTTATACCTATACACCTTATTTTTGACAAATGCCAATCACTTCTAAGTCAAAACTCCGCAAACATTGCAAAACCTCGAAGAATACTTAACAGATATCCTCTCAAAATCACTCAGACCCAAGAGAGACGACGCTTTCACGACATCAATTAATCCTTCCAAAATGAACTATCGTTCAAAGCCCTGCGAAACCAAATTCATGCTCTCAAAAAATTATACACCCAACATAACATTTCCCTTAATCAGACTCACATTCTAACCCCAATTAAACACACAACTAACATCCTTCTTAACCTATGACATAACCCTCAAACAAGGTTCACACTTCCAATGAATCTTGAGTTCCTCGATGAGGCCATTGAACTAACCCAATTATGGCCAAAAGATCCAACCCATAAAATCCATAAATATTCCAATGAATTCTACAACGCAACGGCATTACCGGAACTTGCAACGGCCACATCTTATCCCGTTTGCTGCTATAGGCACAATTCTCAATTATCCACAATCAACCACGCTATGACACAGATCAATCTTAGAAACCTTCAAGCCCTTACAAAAGATCAAACGTATCAACTATGGAATCCTTAAAGATCGATGTTAATATCGACACAATTTTAATCTACCGATCCAAGACCAACCAACCTAAGCTTTTCCTTTAAGAAGCATCCTTAATGCTTATGCAACCCAAGCCTCTTAGTAACCACAAGATGACTTCTAGGTGTAATCTCATTATTGAATAAACTTAGCAAGGATCCCCATAACACAACCTATAGGCAAAACAATAATAATTTCTTAATACCTTGGCTAACTCAGGTTCATGCCCAAAATTATACAATTCAATTGCAAGACATAATGTGCTCACCAATCCAATTCATATCAACTCGATGACTTACCAACCAAATCATCCTTAATGTCACATCAAGATTGGCACCATAAAAATAAATCAAATTAACCCAACCAATCATATCTACAGACCCAAAAATATCGTTGATCTCAATGCCACAAATGCAAAGCCTAGATCCTCAAATTATATAACTTAGAAACACAAATGAAAATATAAATTCGGGATTCCAAAATGATATATGTATTACAACATCAAACCCAAAAATTTTAACCTTTCATCACAATGGGCGACACTCTACGCCTTGTGTCATCACCTCAGAATCCCAATTCAAAATGCTAGACCTCTTCATTGTCCAACCCATGGATAAGAACAATCCTCAATCCTGCGATCGAATTGACTACAATCAGAAACATATTCCTAAAACTCTTTGGGAAGAATACCTATCGATAAAAGAATACCCACACATATATCCTAGAATATCTCTTAGTTTTTTGAATATTTGGCCACTACAAACACCATTCCAATGCTCATGATCCATGTCTCAACTTTCATAGAATTTGAGTCACATAGAATTTAAACATTTGATCATTATTATATCGATCAAAATCCCCCACCCTCGGATTCACAAACACCAAAATCGAATCCAAGTCATTCGGACCTTGAGCCCATAATTTCATCTTATCCGTCTCATTTATCATGCTATTCAAGCATTCCTAATCCTAACCCTCGGACCAAGATCAACCCAAGTAAATTTTTTGGTATTCTCCTTCAACATCCCATCTCCCAATTTTCATCCAGATAAACCCTTCTAAGACTTTCAAGTCTCGCTAAATCATTCAACAAATTTAGACGCCTGACCTCTCCATCACGTGGTTGACCACTATCACGTCTCGAACCTCTCACCCAGGCGGTACGATCGGCAACAAATATCCTTACTGGGACAAAAACAATATAGGTTAGCTCACCACTTAAATACAAACTAGGATAGTGAAAGCTAGACTACCCCACTTACCCAGTAACTTTTAACATAGTCCTAACCTAAGCTAACCAGTTTATCTTGACTAAGGCACTAACTTAGGGTACCGCAACCTAGCAACCACTCCTAACTACTAATTCTAACTTAATCTTAGCCTAAGCCACATAAACTAGAGCAACTAGAACTACTCGACCTATTTTAGTCATTCTATGCCTTCGACTACTTTATTCAATCTATATTACTCTAGCCTAAGTTTCCGCATACGATTCAAATCAAACCTAATATATCCTTTTCTCTGATACTAATTGTGACGGATCAAGTTATTTTTCTTAAATAACCTCCGTTAATAAACACATAATGAAATATATAATTAATATTATAAATTTTTACAGAAAATTAGGTAAAGTTCTTTTTATAAATAGGATGTTTGTCAAAATACAAACCCCTGTATCAATCCTGTACAACAATCCACAAACACAACCAATTCAATTTCACAGGATCTCGAGTGCCACAACAATTCATGGGTGACACCGATATCATAACTCAGGTATGACACCGGTTCAAAAATGTCAATTAGGAATCCCAAACATAACCATAATAAGAAAACTTGCGCAAGCATAATATCCATAATATACAATCATCCACATAATAATCATCATCACATAAACATAAGGTAAAAACATTCCAAGTTCTCAAAATCAAATACAAGTCCCTATTCCACACATAAGGAATAAGCTAAGTCCTCAAGCACCGCACTTGATATCAGTCGCCTATCGTGCTCCTATGACCTACTCAGACTCATCGGTATCAGTGCATTCTCATCTGAAAGGAGAAACAGTAGGGGTGAGCGTACAGCTCAATGAGTGTAAACATACATCACTATCAAACAATAAATAACTATGTAAATGATAATGGGATGGGGCATCTTGTATTTGTAGTTACAAAGAGAACAGGTAGGGAAAGGAGCAATTAGGCATGCATAATGCCATTTAACATATTTTAATACATTTATTATTTACATTAGCTTTTACGAACCATGGCGAGTAGGTTGTACTAGAAAATGATGTGAAAGGACGAAGAAAAGATCATGGTACTCCATATGATCTAAGGTCGTGAGGGCTTATTCTTAAACCCAATCAAGGGAGTTATTTACATATCATGTCATATCATGCCTATAGACGGGTCAATAACGATATGCCCCATTCCATCGGGGTACCAAGACAATCCTCGTCCTTCCACAATAGTAGCCTAAGTTGTGTCACGGATATCACCCGCTCCCATAAGCTGCCAAGATACACGACCAAAGTGATCATTGGGTTTCCACCGTGATAGAAATGGTAAGTCAGAGAATACTACCCAATGAACATAACTCCGTGGTCATAATTTTATGATTACTTATTCTTTGGAGGGAGGATTCACCGTAATTTATTCACATTATCTCCATTCGGGAGATCACATTTCAATCCCATATTTCCATTCGGGAGATCAATTTGATCATATCACACATTGTGGATCCCCTCCGTATACTTGTACGATTTTTATCTTTCTTTTAGACTTACATCTTTTAACATTTTAATTTATATGTTCAGATATTAAAATTCATGGATGAGAATGGAATTCCTTACTATAGATAAGCAACTCCACCTTGGAGTCCTCCGGAATACATTTATTTGCAAACAGAGTACAAACACTTATTCGAAAACTTACATTTACACTTAAACAATTAGACATGAATCTCATAACAATTAAATGGAGTAAAAGCATGTAAATTTTCCATTATATTACGGGTGAACAGTAACAGTAGTCATTTAGAGTGTTCCAGCGCCACAAAATGGTCGATTCTTGTGAGATCGGACATTTGGTCGATATATATATACAATTTGGACGTGATGATCCATATTTTGGAATCAATTTAACATATTATGAAGGAAAAAATGGGAATCCTGAATTTGGGCATGGGTTAGGGTTTGGTGATACTAAACCGAACGATTCGGACAACAAATTGGACAAATAACTGTATATTTTTTAACATTAATCATGGGCTATGTAATTTTCACATTTTGGGTGGGTATCGAGATGAGAACACCTGAAGAAAACGGATAAAAATCAAAATAGAGCAAATAGTAAGTATAAGAATACTTGCCTCGACTCGATGTACCATTTCTCTATCTAGTTTGAACACGGAATCGGACTCATAGGCCTCCATTTTCTCCTCTTCTCCTTCGCACGGTCTCTCTCCTAGTGCTGGCCTCCGCACGCTCAGCCGTCTCACCCGTGGCCACCATTGCCTCACCTGCGGCCACTGTCGTCTTGCTCGCGTGTTGCTGTCGCCTGACAGTCATCGCCGGCCACCGCCAGCCATCGCACGCCGCCGACTAAGCCCACCACCGAGCCATGCAACCCTAACCCTCGCGCCCTCTCTCCCCCCAATTGCTCCTCCTCGTTTTCTGCCTTCTGCTTATTATTATTATTATTATTATTATTATTATTATTATTATTATTATATATTATTTTCTTTTAATCCCAAAATTTAAATCAATATTTGGAAAGTCAAACCAGTGTACCCCGACGCCGGCCCAACAATTTCAAATATTCTCAAAAATTTTTATAATATTAAATTAATTTTTATCACACCTAAATTATCCAAAAATAAATAAATAAATCCAATTAAATCGAATAAAAAATATTCGAGATATTACACTCACAAAAGCTGACTAGGTTTCATAGCTGCAATTGCCGAGTTCTGGTGAAGTTTAGGCCGTTACCCACATGTAACTATTAGTGCTCAGTCCTATTAGAGGACGTTGTAGCTTTCATACGTTGTAGCCATTGTTAATTGATGGTACTCACCTTTGAGGGAGAAAGTTGTCTCATGCATGCTAAAAAGCCCCTAAAGTTTTAATAGCCGCTTGATAGGGATGTTCGACTCTTGGTCTATAAGGCCCTCGGATTGTTATATTCAACTTTGTTTAGGCCACTTGGTCAACGGGACTGAGGTTTAAAATTTGACTGTCTCTGGACCGCTCAGTTAACGGGATCAATGTTTCAAATTCGACCATCTATGGGCCGTTTGATTAACGGGACAGAGGTTTTTTGGACTAGGTTACATCTTGTCTGGGCACGGGTGAAGAAATTCATTTGACTTAGGGGTAGTCTAAGTCTTTGAATTAATGTAAACACACAAGCATTTATACAATTGGCATGATGAATGGAACAAGTAAATAATTGTATTTATAACACTCAAGTAACCCGTATGGATGCACTTGACTTACTTACACTTAGCGGGAGATCATCGGTTGCACCTTTTGGGATGGAGGGAACCTTAAGCCTATAGGACCAGCTTTCTGCTCCGGGTGCATAGCACGTATGCCCTACTTTGGAAGGTCGTCAAAGTTAGGAATGGTCCTTGACAGGAGGGAGACTGATTGCTCCCTTCGGCGGTCTCACACTTGCGTCCTCTACATTTTGAAGGATTGGGTTTATCACATTGAACCAACTGTATGATTTGGATGCCGGGCTTTCATTGCCTACATGCGACTTGCGGGTACGGAGGTGGGATGTTAGTCAGCATGCTGATATCATCTTCTGGTATGAAATAACACATGCGCATGGCCGAGGACCCTGTTGTCCCGGAGGACACTCCATCCTGCTTCCTACGCTGCGTTGGGGATCCACAAGGCTCCGGAGGCTCGGCAAATCCAAGTGGACCACTAAATCAGAACTTTGGTTGCAGAGCTCCAGGCTCGGTACCCCGATGTTACAAGAAGATGGTGACAACCGGATCTCCACCATGAATGGTGACCTAGCTAAGTCGGCAAGGTGTTTGCTGACGCTGTATGGAGCTTCTTGGGTAGAGGCCTCCTGTCGTCACAGAAGCGATGTGGATTACCTCACTCTAGGCCTTCATCCCGCATCTTATGACTCGATCGCCCTCCAGTTGTTGCTAGGCCTTGTCACTCGTGGCCACCCTGACCACAAGATTATCAGTCCATTAGATCTTTTGAGGAGGCTATCTTCCTCTCGGGTTCCTCCTTTTGGATGTTAAGATTTGGGAGTCGGAGGGCAAAACCCCTAGCGTTATACCTTCAGAGGAGTACTAACGGTTTGGAGCCACTAAGAACACGGCTTATCTCTGGGCAACGAGCGTCTACACCTCAGGGGTTGGTCGTCCTTGTGACTACCCGTGAAAGGGTTGTGGCCATAGGAGAAGACGTCTATGGCAGGTGCACTTACTTGTACCCTAGCATTAGCCATATCTACTCTTGTAGGAGTGGTAGTTAAACTTTTTAGTCGTTTCCCACAGATGGCGTCAAAGATGTGTCATTGGATTTAAATTATTATATGGATTAAGAAGCCACCTGATTTCTCTCGATGAGTTGAATTGAGGTAGGTCCAATCTCTATTCTTGATAATCTAAATCCTATACACTATAATAACTCAACAAGGGTTCAGAAAATAGTATGGCTCACTTTTAATATATCTTTCAAATTCAAGTCAAAAATCTTTTTGAGAAAAATAAAAAGATGGAATATGTAATGAATGTGTTGATGCACAAATGGATGGGGGGGTTGAGTATGGATTGGAGAACTTGGCTCCGTGAGATGAGCTTGATGAGGAGCGGCTTTCTAGATGGCATGAACTCATGGGCTGAGTGGTTTGAGAGAAAGGGAGAGCTCTTTCATTCTTTTTGGAATACTTGAGGGTAAAGATTGCTTGATTCTCCTTCCCGTAGGTGTGAAAGGGAGTTTATAGTATTGGAGCTGTTATGACCGCCCTTGGACTCGCAGCAGATTGTCGGTTATTCCAACGAATTCGCTAAGCTATCTTGTGGATCGTGTGGGCCTGTTATGGAAACCGTGGTGGTCTAGAAGTATTCTTTTCCCTTTTCAGGGTGATCTCAAAAGTTGCCACATAATAATTGCCTTCTAGAGAGATTTACTGAATTCTATTTGTCATTTTAAAGAGATGCGTAATTCTAAATAATATTTTGAAAATATTTGTTAAGTTGCTCAAGGCAATTATGGCAAATGCGGTGTTGTACCGTTTGTCAACTGATGAGCAGTAGGGGTTTCCACGGGTCTGCCCTAATTGCCTATTTCCTACTAGTCGATCTCGGGCCGACCCACGTCACCGCTTTGATCTTCAAGCTCATGGAACCGCATCGTGGGTTGCCACCTCTTGGACCCATCCTCCATCAGCGGGGTTTGTTTCTGAATCGATTCATTTATAATTATATCCATTGTATGTTAAAAATAATATTTATATATTAATTTACATCAATAACATTAATTTTGACGTGAAAAAAAGAGAAAAGACAATAATTTAATATAATTGAGATATGATAAATAATATTTTTTGTCAGCGTAAGTAAATGACACACATTCCTACACGCCTTAATGGAACGGCCATCGTTTGCCCTAGATAAGGACATCATTAACAAGGGCACCGACTGCTTTTGTGCAATTTCAGCGAAAGGAACGACGACGTTTGACTGGTTTCATGACTTGAAACTACGCGTTTTGTGTTTTTTCTTTTCATTAATCCGTACAAATAAGGATGACCCCGCACAATAATTCCCCTGAAAGCGACCAGATGTTATCAAAACGGGAAACGGAAGGCTTTCGGTATCTTAATTTTTTAAATTTAAAATATTTATTTTTAAATAAATAACTTAATTTTTAAAAATGATTTATATTATTTTTTCAAAGAGAGGGAGCATCCCCTGCTCCGCACCTTTAATTAACTAATTAAGCCGCATTAATTATTATTTATAATTAAACAGAAAGGTAATTAGTGCTAATTGTTCTCTTCTGTAAATAGAGCTGCATCGCTGGCGCTCGCGCTCTCTCTCTCTCTCTCTCCCGTCACTCT
Organism: Nepenthes gracilis; assembly: GCA_033239525.1. Classification (NCBI taxonomy): domain Eukaryota; kingdom Viridiplantae; phylum Streptophyta; class Magnoliopsida; order Caryophyllales; family Nepenthaceae; genus Nepenthes; species Nepenthes gracilis. The sequence continues at coordinate 12,227,059 of BSYO01000016.1, read as the reverse complement.
CCAGTCTCCACTCTTCACTCTGATCCACTGTCTCTCCCTGCCTCTCATGGCGGTGCCTCTGCCCATAGGAGTGGTAATCCTGCTGCTATTGAGTGTCGACTTGATGATTTCGGCTGATTCGACGGTGAAAACTTACCTAGTTCGTGTGGATAGCAAATCCAAGCCGTCGATATTTCCTTCGCATTACGACTGGTACAGTTCCGAGTTTGCAGACCCGCTCCAAATCCTCCACACATACGACACGGTTTTCCACGGATTCTCTGCTATTCTAAACCCAGATACCGTCTCTGCTCTTCAAAAACATCCGTCAGTGCTCGCGGTTTTCGAGGACCGTCGAAGGCAGCTCCATACCACTCGGTCTCCACAATTTCTCGGGCTTCGGATCCAGAGGGGTCTTTGGTCGGAATCCGATTACGGATCCGACGTCATAATTGGCGTCTTCGACACCGGTATTTGGCCTGAACGCCGCAGCTTCTCTGATCAGAATCTGGGACCGGTTCCGAGGCGGTGGAAAGGCGTCTGCGAAGCAGGGCACCGGTTCACCGCCGAGAACTGTAACCGGAAGATCGTCGGAGCGAGATTCTTCTCCAAAGGGCATGAAGCGGGGATTCCGGGAGGCGGGCTTGGAGGCATCAACGAGACGGTGGAGTTCCGCTCGCCGCGCGACGCCGACGGCCATGGGACTCACACAGCCTCAACCGCCGCCGGAATGTACGCTTTCGAAGCCAGCATGAACGGATACGCTGACGGAATCGCCAAAGGAGTCGCTCCGAAAGCGCGTTTGGCCATTTACAAGGTTTGCTGGAAAAATTCTGGCTGCTTTGATTCGGACATACTCGCCGCCTTCGACGCCGCCGTTACGGACGGGGTGGACGTGATTTCGATCTCAGTTGGAGGAGGCGACGGCATTTCTTCGCCGTATTATCTGGATCCGATCGCGATTGGATCATACGGGGCCGCTTCGAAGGGCATATTCGTATCCTCATCAGCTGGAAACGACGGTCCAAGCGGCATTTCAGTGACAAACCTGGCGCCATGGCTGATGACCGTTGGTGCGGGGACGATTGACCGGAATTTCCCCGCCGATGTGGTGCTCGGCGATGGGAGAAAGATCTCCGGAGTCTCTCTCTACTCCGGCCAACAACTGAATGGGAAAATGTATCCACTCGTCTATCCCGGAAGGACAGGCCAACTATCCACATCCCTTTGTATGGAGAATTCTCTTGATCCTAGTGAGGTGAAAGGGAAAATCGTGATTTGCGATCGCGGGAGCAATCCAAGAGTTTCGAAAGGACTTGTAGTCAAGAATGCCGGCGGAATTGGAATGATTCTTGCTAATGGAGCTTCCAACGGGGAAGGATTAGTGGGCGATGCTCATCTGATCCCTGCTTGCGCAGTTGGCGCCAACGAGGAAGATTTGATCAAATCCTATGTCTCCTCATCCAAATTCCCCACCGCTACCATCAATTTTCACGGTACTGTGATAGGTGTCAGGCCTGCCCCCGTCGTAGCTTCATTTTCCGGCCGAGGACCCAACGGTCTGAATCCGGAGATTCTGAAGCCGGATTTAATTGCCCCTGGAGTGAATATTCTGGCTGCCTGGACTGACGCCGTCGGCCCAACAGGATTGGATGCCGATACTCGGAGAACGGAGTTCAACATTCTCTCGGGCACGTCGATGGCTTGTCCGCACGTTAGTGGGGCGGCGGCCTTGCTCAAATCTGCGCATCCCGATTGGAGTGCAGCGATGATAAAGTCTGCTATGCTGACTACTGCTAGTGTAAGTGATAACAATCTACAACCGATGACGGATCAAGCTACCGGAAAAGCATCCACCGCTTATGACTTTGGAGCCGGGCATCTTAATCTTGACCGAGCAATGGATCCTGGGTTAGTATACGATCTCACTAATGAGGACTATATCAACTTTCTGTGTTCAATTGGATACGGGCCTAAGACAATTCAAGTGATCACTCGATCCCGGGCTTTTTGTGCCATGAAGAGACTGTCGCCGGAGAATTTGAACTACCCATCTATAGTTGCCTCGTTTCCAAGCTCAAGCTACGGGGTAGTGAGCATGAGCTTTATTAGGACAGCGACAAATGTGGGTGACCCTAATTCGGTTTATTGGGTGAGTTCTGAGGTGCCTGCCAAAGGGGTTACAGTGGCGGTGAAGCCATCATCTCTGGTGTTCTCTGAGAAGGTGAAGAAGCTGAAGTTCGTTGTGACTGTCTCCGCCGATGGACAGAGTTTGTCTCTGGACGAATCGGGTGCTGTTTTTGGGTCATTCTCTTGGTCGAATGGAAAACATGTGGTCCGGAGTCCGATCGTGGTCACACAAGTTGATCCACTGTGACCATAACTAATGATCACTAGATGGGAACTCCATTTCCATCGTAGCTGCAGTTTATAAGAAATGCCGATTCGAGTAGTAGATGTTTTAAGCTTTAGAAGAAGCAAAAGGGGCTGGTGTGTATGTTTGTAGCCGTGATAGTGTTAGCTGGCTTAGGTAAATAGTGGTTTGATGGAGGTTCAACATGCCCTCTGTGTTGAAGTCTCTGATTTTTTGAGTGTGTGTTCTCTCTTTCTTCCTTTCTGTGTTCTTGTTCGTTTCGGTCCCCTGTGTCTTATTATGATGTATTTATAGACAGAAAGTTAACGAAGCTCATGTTGTTCAAATCAGGTGCGAGTGACCTGCGTATCCTGCTACATTGAATTGTTTGTTTCTCTTTGTAGGGGTGACATTGTTCGGAAATACGTATGAGTGAGTTATTGAAGGTTTGGTATGGAAGAAACAGAAAAAATTATAGTAGCTTATAAATGTGTTTTGGTTATGATCTAATAATTTGGACTTTTAAATTTAGATGATGTACTAGGTTAAATTCTATATGAGTTTTGATACGTTTTAGATCCAAATTATACGGATTAGAGAGTCATTGGATTTTTCGCATCGGGTTGAATTTAAGTGAGTTTGATCTTTGTCTCTAATAAACTAGGTCTTACACACCACAAATAATAAATAAAATGTCAAATGATTAGTAGAACTCACTCCTCGATTTATCCTCCGATATTCAAGTCAAAAATATTTCTCAATTGATGAAAAGATACAATGATGTGCGAAAATATGTGGATGTACTTATGTAGGGGAGAGTGAGTTTTGGAGATGATTGGGCTCCTAGACTATACTCGACTGGGAGCGGCTTTAGAGTTGCTAGAGATGGAGAAAAGGCTGTGAGATCGAAAGAGAGTTTAGCTCTTTTTGAGCTTTTGTATGCCGATTGGGATCCTCCATTCTCCTATGATAGTGAAGGGTATTTGTAACTTTGCAGAGTTGTCGTTGGCACAAAAACTCGCAACAAGTGTCTTGTTAGGATTTGCCGACCTATCCCAACGATCGTTGTGACCGACGTGTCAGTTATCGCCTTGCAATAGAGGTGTGACCGCAAGTGGTCCCTGCCGACACTTGCTAGGCAATTCCAATGGTGATTCATTAAGTCACCTGATGATTGCATCGGCTTAGTAATAGCAGCGTCCTTTCTACTGCAGGCAGCGAGCATAAGCTGTCCCCTCTTAGCGCTAACCATGGCCAACAATGACTAGCATCTGCCGTATCAGTGCCTTTTGTACTGTCACTGCTGAGTTGGAGGGCTCTCTACGCCATGATTGGTTGAGCCACAAGGGGTTGCTTGGTGGCCTCTGTCTTCACTAGCCCATTATATGTCAGCTGTGACTAGACCTATCACAAGGTCTTATGAGCTTTAGTTTTTTTTACTGACGGATGGACTCGTTCCTAGATCAACCCATAAGGTTGACGGACCCATCAAGTTTGTGACTGTATGTTTAGATGCCTATTCACGTGTCCGTGTGGAGTCCTTCATGTGAATAAATTACACGAGTGAGATATTATTGGAAAATATGCATGACTTAAGTTAATAGCGGTCATGTATAAAAAATAAATAAAATAAAATGTTGTGACCTATAAATATGTATTTTGTAATTCGGTAACTTAGGTTTTTGAGTTTGGAAGATGTGTAATATATATGGGTTCATCCCTACAGAAGATCCTACCTATACATGATTCCAGTCCTATGGGTGTTCACATAAGTAATGAGGTGAGACATTTTCGTAATGATTTGAAACAGTCCCCTGACCCTACATGATGCATCATTTCCAAACATGAAGAAAAATTTACAAGTTAGAAGTGCCCTCAATTATATGCTAAGATAAAAAATTTTCATGTTTGAAATCAAGAGCTAGTTGGGGTTATAATTCATTCAGTCACCTTAACCATATTATAGTTAAGAAATCAATTATAGTTCTTTCAATAATTAGAGTCTTTTATATTTTTTTATTTTTATAATTGAGATTATATTAAAAATATTAGATTAGAAAATTAAAATAATAGTTTAATTTTGATTGATATAGACCAAAATAGGTTGGCCCAATACTCAATTAGATAAGAGGACTAAATATTAACGATTGAACAAAAAATACAACAGAATCAATTGAGTAGCAGTGTTTGAATGTATGAATTAAATGACAAAGTTTGAACAATTAGATATTAAATGATCATAATGAGCCGCTTAATAGGCTAATACAGAAGAGCGGCTAAAATGACACTGAACCGAAATTTAAGTGGTCCTATCATTAAATAGGGGTAGACCTTACACACTGCCAATAATGCCTCTCAACACTAATCTGAAGTGATATCATTCACACGCATCAATCACAAGTGTTAATTAACCAAATAGTACCTCTAATTATAAATAGAATCTCTCCCCATAAGATAAAAAAAAGAAAAGAAGAAAAATAAAGAAAAAATACTATTTAATCAGTCTAGTATAAAAAAGGAGTATAATCCCTTAAACTTATACCTATACCATCCCCTTTCATTCCCAGCATATTCTTCCTCATTATTTTTCTAAATCTATTAGAAAGATCACCAACTTGAGCGTTGGAGAATATACTTGAGAGTGAGTTCCATATACCTTGTACTTCGAATTTATTTTATTATGGTGTGTAAGATTCTAATTTATAGTTTCAAAGATTAGGCCCATTTGTATTTAGACATTCAAGTAAAACAGTCATTTTTCTAATTTGTACAATAATCCAAATTCTCAAAATGTATCATTGACATCGTCTATGAAAAACGTGATAATTAAGCCACTCAAATATGACAACCAATCCACTTATTCAAAGAGAGGATATGATTAATACTAAAGCTCAATCAAGTATGCCATCCAAGGCATCATTTTCTATGGCGATGACCCAACAAAGGGTAACTACAAAGATACTCATTCGACCATAAATGTAAACGTGGAGATGATGGCGGTCCAAGTTGACTCCATATTTAAGGTTCTCAAGTCCTTTTGGAATAGATTGGAGGGACACCCAATGGAGGCTCCATCCTCCAATTCTCAAACTTTAACATCTAAAATGAAGAATTGGAGAAAAATGCAACCTTCCAAGGAGGTAATTCCCACAGCCTAAAGACCACAAAGCTCGAGAATCCTTGTGTGACAGAATTTGGACTTGACTGAAAGGATGATTACATTTTGAAACCTGAGAGGAAAGCTCAATACGAAAAAACTCACGTTGTTCCCTACATGTTAGAAATTTTGGCTCATGACGAAACTTCATGTAGCAGTCTTCCGAGAAAAGACCATAGTTGATAGGTCCCACATATTTCATTGAACCATTTGGAGTTGAGGACATTCCTCAATGCGAAGATAGTTGCATCCGCATCCCACATGGAGGAGAGAATAAGAAAGATCGACCAATAACTGTTACGAGGAAGCACGGATAAATATTCAGCTGACTTAGGTAGGTCGCTATTTATAAAGGAGATCAGGATGCATCGACTTCCTCTCAAGTTCAAAATATCAACACTGGAACCCTACGACAACAATTTTGATCTCATGCACAATTTGAATCATTTTCGTATCTTATAGAAATTCCAAGGTTTAGATGATCCAACCTTATGTCTCTGCTTCCCATTAACCCTCAAAGGAGATGCTCGAATTTGGTTTTATCGGTTTGCACCAAATTTGATTTGAATGTTCCAAATATGATAATTTTCTATCCCAATTCGCCTCCAACAAAATAGAGAAAAAGCAACCACGACATCGTGTCCATATCCGATAAGGAGCAAATAAAAGTTTAAAGCACTTCTTGGCCTGGTTCAATGCGGTGCCCTGAGGAATGTTAAAACTAACAAATGAGATGAAGTTAAACTCTTTTATAGCAGTTGTGCAGTTAGGTAAGTTTTTTAAATATTTGATTTAGTAAGAACTCAAGACCTTCCTTGAGGTAGAGATCATCACCTAGGCATATATCGCCCCCAAAGAGGATAACAAAGCAAAGAGGTTGGGGCGTAAAGACCACCACCTAGGATTGACTGATGGGAAAAAGAAAAATGGTGACAATTCATCCAATCGAGAACTAAGAAAGCAACCAATGATAAAACTGAGCATTAGAAGGGAATACAGACCTTTGAACCTAACTCTTTTAAACAACACTCGGACAAATATCTTGATGCAAATTCAAAATGAGAAGTTCCTGAATGGCTCAAATCGGTTAAGAACTCGAAAGGAGGAAATTAGTCAAAATACTATTTCTATCATCGATCTATGAGTCACAATATTGAGAACTATCAGACTCTACAAAAAAGATTGAGACCCTCATTCAAATGGGGTATCTAAATAAATTCTTAAGAGACCCAGGGCAAGCCACCGAATGTGCCAATAACGACCAGAAAAATAAGAACAATAACCGTGCAATCGAATAGCGGTCAAAATAGTAAACATGATAATACGGGGCCACCAAAAGTAAAACTCCAGATCACCCTATGAAAACTTCTAACAGCAAAAAATAGAGACTAGAAATAGGAAATGATATCATTAGTTTTAGTAGCAATGATATGGCTCATGTAGTAAATCATCATTCTTACCCTCTAGTTATATCTATACTTATTTTGGATGGTACCCTTGATTACCAATTGAAACGAATTTTTATTGATAGTAAAATTTTTAAAAATTTGCTTTACATTGATACCTATTTTAAGTTTGGATTAAAAAGAAGTCAAATGAGGCCGGCTAGAGGTCCTTTATACAAGTTGGATAATGAATCCATACAGGTCCAAGAAGATATTTAATTGAAAGTCACATTAGGAACGTACCGAAATACAGCCTCTCGAATACTAACATTCCTAGTAGTGGATTTACCTTCGGTCTACAATACAATATTGGGGCAACCTTATTTGTGGTGTTCGGAGTAGTAATATCAATCTCACATTTGAAGATAAAATTCATAACTCTGTGTGGAGTCAGAGAGGTCCAAGCGACCAAGTTATCAGCCGAACCTAAAACTTAGCTCAACCGAATCAAGTAGCTCCAAATCAATCAATTGAGGAATTCAATCACCGAGACAAAGCAATTCTACAGCAAGGTCAATATGGTAAGTCAACTAACCGAATCCAATTGAATCCGAATGAGTTCGAAAAATACATGCAGATCAGAGGTTCTCTCCTTGATCAATTACGTGGGCAGCTGATAACTTTTCTTTAGAAAAACTAAAACATGTTCATATGAACACCAGTGGATATGCCGGGGATTCCGACCGAGGTGATGATCCACAGGTTGGGCATTGATCCTAAACGCAAACCAATCTGACAAAAACAAAGGAATTACTCGATAGAGAAACTCATTGCCATGAGAGCGAAAATTTAAAAGTTTCTCAACACAGACTTCATAAGGGAGGTCTAATACCTGAATTGGCTATGAAATATAGTGTTCGTCTAGAAAAGTAATGAAAAATGGTGAATGTATATCGATTTTACTGACGTTAATAAATCATGTCCGAAAGAGAGTTTTCTGCCAACAAAAATCATTTGCTGGTAGACTCAACATCTGGGTATGAGCTATTAAGTTTTATGGATGCCTATTCAGGGTACAATCAAATTCGGATGTATTTTGAGGATGAAGGCTTACTTCCTTTATGATTGATTAGAGGAAATAATGTCATAAAGGCATACCCTTCCGCTTAAAGAACACGGAAACGACATATCAGAGGCTAGTAAATAAGATGTTTGACGTACAAATAAGAAAAAATATAGAGGTACATGTGAACGACATACTCATCAAAAGTAAACTAGCCGATGACCACATTTGCGACCTAAGTGAAGCTTTTGGTGTACTCCAAATTTATCAAATGAAGTTAAATCCAATAAAGTACATATTCAGAGTAACAATTGGAAAGTTTCTTACGTTTATAGCATCTCATCAAGGAATTGAGGCAAATTCTGAGAAAATAAAAGTAATTCAAGATATGAATTCACCTTGAACTATGAAGGAAGTCCAAAGGTTATCTGAGAGATTCGCAAGACTCTCTTGATTTCTAACAAAATTTGTGGAAAAGTACTTTCCATTCTTTTAGGCTCCGAGAGGAATTAAGGCAAATGGTTTTCAAAAATATATCGCCAACCTTCCACTCTTGTCTCTCCAAAAAAAGGTGAAGAATTATACCTTTATCTAGCCGTATTCAATACGGCACTAAGTTTGATTTTGGTCAGACAAGAGTTCAAGGTATAATGGCTGATCTATTATGTTAGTAAAATTCTGATAGATACCGAGACTCGTTGCTCACATGCCGAAATGATCACTTTAGCACAGGTCCACTCTAATAGAAAGTTTCGACTATACTTTTAAACCCATAAGATCGTTTTCCTAACTAATCAACCATTAAAGGAGATCCTGCGGAGACTTGAGGTGTCCGAACAATTGATTGAATGGATAATAGAATTTGGTGAATTTGGCATAGAAGTTCGAGAGCAATTGACCATAAAAGGACAAACCCTCGCAGATTTTGTAATCGAAATGACAACCTCGATTCTAAGTAATCTTGAGAAGAATGAAAAAGACACCCCTCAACATAAAGAGTCACTAATGCAAATCTTGCATGTAGACAGGTCGTCTTCTCTATCAAGGAACAAAATTGGTGTGGTCTTGAGAACTCCGGATGGATTAGAGATGAAATAATCGTTGACACTAGAATTTCTCATCACTAATAAAGTCACAGAGTACGAAGCCTTATTGATTAGATTTGAACTAGTAAAGGAATGCTTAGCCAAAAGTCTGATCATTCATAGCAATTTGGAAATAATCATTAATCAAGTGATCAAGAATTTTGAGGTGTCTACTCCATTTCTTGCAAAATATATTGCTAGGATAAAGAGTCTGATCGAGTCATTTGATAAGATGGGAGTTCATCACATCTCGAAGAAAGACAAGTGGAAGGCAGATTAGTTAACAAAAATGACATTGTTTCAAAATCTTAAGCAATACACCAAAGAGATAAGGGAAGTCCTTACAATTTCAAGCGTAGATGTCTTAGAAGAAGAGAAATTCTAGATTTCAGATGACGATACCTGGATAACTCCATATAGAAGGTATCTTGAAGAAGATTTTCCATCAAAAAATCAGTAGAAATCGGACACATAAAAAGGACAACAGAATGGTACACCTTCATAGAGAAAACTTGTACTGAAGAGGGTACTCCATCCTTTATATGCAGTGTTTGATATCAACCGAAGCTAACTATGTGTTGAGTAAACTACACATTGAAATTTGTAGGTCATATATAGGAGGTAAAAATTTGGCATTCAAATTCATGTGAAAGGGCTATTATTGTCCACAATGAAGAGAGACGCTATGAAGTTCGTAAAAATATATAAAAATTGTCAAATCCATAGCAACATCCCCCATCGACTGCACATTGAACTCCAAACCTTACAGTCACCCTGGCTAATGTAATATCCTAAATTTTTATCTGATTTAATTATGATTATTTATATTTTAAAAAATTTAAATGTGTCAAAAAAATTAATTAAATATTATAAAATTTTGAGATATTTGGATTAATTGGGCCGGCGCCCGAAGCGTGCTGTTATTATTGCCCAAGTATTGATTTAGGTTTTAAAATATAATAAGTGAAATTATTATAATATATTATTATTATTATTATTATTATTATTATTGTTGTTGTTGTTGTTGTTGTTGTTGTTATTGTTATTAAGAATAAAAAAGGAGGGGAAATTGGGGACGTTGCAGTAGAAGGCACGGGTGGAGAGATAGAGAGAGGGAGGAAGAAGAGAGAGAAAGGAGCAAACGAAGGCTCTTGGGTCTGATTCCGACTTCGTACTAGCTAGAGAAATCGTAGATCAGGTCAAGATAAGTGCATCCATACCATTCTCTTTTATTTTTTTATTTTTGTTCGATCTCATTTAGGTATTATTATCCCGATAACCGACCCATACATGTATATATAATACTCATAGTTAATTATACATATATATGAATTTCATGTCCGAATCTGTGGTTTTTAACCGATGTTTGCACTCAAACCCTAACCCTGAGCCTAGGTAGTTTCAGCCTCCGATTTTTAGAATTTTTACATAAATTAGAATTAGAATATCATTATCCATATCTTATATATGTTAATTTTCCAATTAGATATCTAATTTGAGGGTTTTATGTGAAAACCCGTTCGCCGAAACCCTAGGATGCGCCCAGACCTCGTTTAGGCATTTACTTTAGAATTATGTATAAATTGCTTTGAGATCATAATTACGCATGTCTTGAACTTGGTAATTTACCTATTGAATGTCCAAAATCCCGAGAATTGCCCGATTATGCACAACAAGCACTGTTTACTGTAGCGGGTACTGTTCACCCAAGTCCTTTGGTAAGTTTTGTATAATTTTTGTATCGTTTAATTGTTAATTAAGTTGTATATATATTTGTAAATATTTAATTGTGTAATCTTAAAAATATTGTGTTAACTAATTGTGAAAAAATAAATATTGTCCGGAAGCTCTAAAGTCACGTTTGGCTTACGGTAGTAAGAGTTACCATTCCCATGCATTACGATATTAAATATTATGAAATTTTGAGAGACATTTGGGTCAATTGGAGTGGCGCCTGAAGCACGTTTTTATTATCGCCCGAGTATCGATTGAGGTTTTTAAATATAATAAACAAAAATATAATAATAATAATAATAATATTATTATTATTATTATTATTATTATTATTATTATTATTATTATTATTATTAAGAATAAAAAGGAAGAAGGATGGGGGAATTGGGGATGTTGCAATAGAAGGCACGGGTAGAGAGATAGAGAGAGGGAGGGAGAAGAGAGAGAAAGGAGCAAATGAAGGATCTCAGGTTCGATTCCGACTCCAAACTAGTTGGAGAAATCATAGATTGGGTCGAGACAAGTGCATTCACACCCTTCTCTTCTATTCTTTTTTATTTTTGTTCGATCCTTTAGATATTATTATCCCGATACCCGACTCATGCATGTATATATAATACCCATAGTTTAATTATGCATATATATGAATTTCATATCCGAATTTGTGGTTTCAATTGATTTTTGCACTCAAACCCTAACCCTAAGCCTGGGTAGTTTCGGGCTCCGATTTTGGAGTTTTTGTATAAATTAGGATTAGAATATCATTACTCCATATCCTATATATATTAATTTATTGATTGGATATCTAATTTGAAAGTTTTTGTGAAAACCCGTTTGCGAAACTCTCAAATGTGCTCAGACCTCGTTTAGGCATTTACTTCAAAATAATATATAAATTGACTTGAGATCATGATTACCCATATCTTGGACTTGGTATTTTACCCACTAGATGCCCAAAATCCCGAAAATCGCCCGATTATGCACAACATACACTGTTCACTGTAGCGGGTACTGTTCACCCAAGTCCTTTGGTAAGTTTTGTATAATTTTTGTATCGTTTAATTGTTAATTAAGTTGTATATATATTTGTAAATATTTAATTGTGTAATCTTAAAAATATTGTGTTAACTAATTGTGAAAAAATAAATATTATCCGGAAGCTCTAAAGTCACGTTTGGCTTACGGTAGTAAGAGTTACCATTCCCATGCATTACGATATTAAATATTATGAAATTTTGAGAGACATTTGGGTCAATTGGAGTGGCGCCTGAAGCACGTTTTTATTGTCGTCCGAGTATCGATTGAGGTTTTAAAATATAATAAACAAAATATAAATAATTATTATTATTATTATTATTATTATTATTATTATTATTATTATTATTATTAAGAATAAAAAGAAGAAGGATGGGGAATTGGGGATGTTGCAATAGAAGGCACGGGTAGAGAGATAGAGAGAGGGAGGGAGAAGAGAGAGAAAGGAGCAAATGAAGGATCTCAGGTTCGATTCCGACTCCAAACTAGTTGGAGAAATCATAGATTGGGTCGAGATAAGTGCATTCACACCCTTCTCTTCTATTCTTTTTTATTTTTGTTCGATCCCCTTCTGATATTATTATCCCGATACCCGACTCATGCATGTATATATAATACCCATAGTTTAATTATGCATATATATGAATTTCATATCCGAATTTGTGGTTTCAATTGATTTCTGCACTCAAACCCTAACCCTAAGCTTGGGTAGTTTCGGGCTCCGATTTTGGAGTTTTTGTATAAATTAGGATTAGAATATCATTACCCATATCCTATATATATTAATTTATTGATTGGATATCTAATTTGAAAGTTTTTTGTGAAAACCCGTTTGCCGAAACTCTCAAATGTGCTCAGACCTCGTTTAGGCATTTACTTCAAAATAATATATAAATTGACTTGAGATCATGATTACCCATATCTTGGACTTGGTAATTTACCCACTAGATGCCCAAAATCCCGAAAATCGCCCGATTATGCGCAACATACACTGTTCACTGTAGCGGGTACTGTTCACCCGAGTCCTTTGGTAAGTTTTGTATAATTTTTGTATCGTTTAATTGTTAATTAAGTTGTATATATATTTGTATATGTTTAATTATGTAATCTAAAAAATATTGTGCTAACCAATTATGAAGAAAGTGTTGTCTGGAAGTCTTAAAGTCACGTTTGGCTTACGATGGTAAGAGTTTCTACCGTTTCCATACATTATGATCTTTATGTAAATTAAGTTATAAGAAGATTTAAATCTAAAACAAAAATAAAAATCATTCAAGTAATTGGAGGAAAATTTTACAATCAGATATATGATTGATTTGTTCTTCTAGATTGAGAAGATTATATAAAAAAAAAGTATAATTGACCTTCCCTCAAAGAATAAGAAATCATGAAAGTAGGACCATAGAATTATATTACAAAGGCTAATAACCCTTGATATGTCATTGGTATTATAGTAGAGATTTAATGATTATCTTAGCCGCGTATTGTAGCAGGTTATACTCTTGGCAAGCCTTAAGATATTATTGTGGAAGGACGATGATTGCCTCTGGACCTAGAGGGGCATCAAGGTATATGTTTGTAGCCCGTCTACAGACATAGTATATAGATGGCCCGCCTCTAGGTCGATAATAGGAGCTTACGCCTTTAGGTTATGTAGATAACATAACCCTTTTCTCGTTCTTTCGCTTCTTTAGCTAGCAAGGTTTACTGGCCTTGGTCCGTAAATATAAATAATCATGCATAATTTATATCCCAATAAGAAGAATGATAAAATATGAAAAGTTAATTGTGTTCCAAAATTATAATTGATCATGTCTTATATTTACGCATCCTCGTTATACTCGTATATTCCTCTCCTACTTTATTTTACTTATATTGCTAACCATCTTAATTTTATTGCACTTGTTAAGCTTTGGCTTACCCTTACTTCTCCTTATCTCTAGATTAGTACATGTCTGTTATGCCCAGTAAGACAACGTAGAGATTCAAAGTGGTTTAGACTCTGAATTTGGAAGGCCATATCGGTGACTTTTAATTTGTAACTATATTTATGTCATAGAAAAATTATCTATATTTATATTTCTTTTGGAACCTTCATGTATATTGTGCATAAGACTGTTGATCAGATGATTTAGTTTTCATTATTGTTTGGATTTATTTAAACTTTCACAGAATATTGTAATTTGTAACAGTGTCGAGTAGCATATCTCTTTGGCTGATGTTGTGCTTAGATACACAGTATTGGAGTCACGAGGTATATGTGACAATTAGATCTTGTGTAGTTTTGTGTGCTGTTGATTGTATGATGTCGGTAGATGGGATTATTGGATATATTTTATTTTATACAGGAGATTGTACAGGTTTTATATTAGTAGATATCCATATTGCAGATAAAACTCTGCCAAATTTTCAGTTAAAAAATACGGTTCATCATATGCTATTCGCTCAGCAGGGGCTTGCCTAATTAGGCATGTCACCCATTACAACATGATAAAGAAAATTTGTTATAGTCGTCATAAACTACTTCATAAAATGGGTAGAGACCTCCCAACTGACGAGAATCACCGAGGCACACATTCTTATCAAATAACTCGTAGGCAAAATAATATCAATTTTATTGCCTCTTGATGGACTCTTTTTCATACTCAAAATTCATAACCTGATTTGCAAATAAGGATGTTATTATCGAACAACTTATATTAGTATGGCGACTCGCCGACCAAAATCACCCCTAATATCATATCAAGGTCGGGCATCAAATAAAATTATTGATCATATCTACTAATCCAAACCGAACACTTAAGGTACAAATATCCATGACTAAAGAATCCCAGAGGTATCAATACAATTAATATAAGGTCTAATCCTCAAATTAGCAAATAAACTTAGAAAATATAAATGAAGGTATAGGCTCCAAATTAGCAAATAATACATGTACTGAAATACCAAATTTTAAAAATTTTACCTTCCACCACAGTAGACAACGCGCCTGCATTTGTGCCGTCACTGTAAAACCTCGATCGAAAGCACTAGACTTCTTCGCCTTCCATCTTAAATGATAATGACAATCCTTAATCATGTGACCGAATTGTTCAGGATTGAAACAAGTTCACAAAATCTTATAACATAGCTTCCCTTCATGAGATTTTTCATAATGTAGACATGTGAGTGTTGATAATTGTGGGTACGATACACTTTTAGATTTCTGCATATTTCTTCATTCTCTTTGCCAATTTTAGCTTTTTATATGAACTTTTTGATCTTGAATTTTGATCAAAATTTTGACCACTACGGCTAACTAACATTTTTTTGAAAACTTTTTGCTTTTTCTAGTCATCGTCCAGACTTAGTCTATCGTGGCTTCCGAATTCTACAATTTCTTAGTCATATCACAAAATATTAATCAAATTAGATCATCCTATGCTAACTAAATACTTGACTTAAGACCTCGACCCAAAAGTAATCATACCTAGAGTTTAAATCGAAATCAATCAACTTAAACCTCAAATCGAAACCCATCAAACTTAAACTCTAAATAGAAATCATTCAAACTTAGACCTTAATCCGAAACCAATTAAACTTAGTCCTGACCTTAAGGCATCTTCCTTAACGGTTCTCTGATATTATCTGTGATAAACAACGTTCATAAATCTGTCATAAATTTTGGCATAATCTAATTATTCTATAATTTAATATTAGCAATTTAACTAATTGAACATGAATTTTTCTACTGATACTACAATTGACTCTGTAACTCACTCTATATATACACATGATCTAAATATGTGCCATGTTATCGGTGGCTCCAACACTAACCCAAAACTATATGACGTCGGACCTTAAATAAAAAATGACTGTGAAAATATAAAAAATGACATATAACAATAATCTTTAGAAGTTATTGAATTCATTAGCTTAACCAAATGAATCTAGGATTTGCTGTGTAATATTTTAAATTTTTTTTATTATTTTAAGAAAATAAAATTGATAAATTAGTTTTAATAATCATTCTTAATTACTTTTGGGTTTAAAATTTTATAGCTGGAGTGATCTTTTAGCCTAATAAATTTAGAAGATTTGGATCGATAAATTGGGTTAAATACTTGGATTATTAACTTAAATTTAGATTAATTAATAAGTTATATTAATTTAATTATAAACTATTCTAACTAAATTAATATTAGATGAGTCTTAAAGTATTAAAATTTATTGATTGAAAATATAATTAAATTTAAAAGAAGTTTAAATATTATTGTAAAGGTAATGGGATAACTTATAATTTTTTTAGAGATAGATAAATATGTAAATATATATAATAATATATATAATATAATAATAGTAATAAATATGAATAATAATGAATGTTATTAATATTAATAATAGTAATTGAGTGATAATAACAAAATAATATTAATAATAAAAATATAATAATATTATTATTATTATTATTAATAAGAGGAATCAGATGAAGGAAGGAAAGAAAAGAAAATGGCAGAAAAGAGAGGACAGGAAAAGGGAAAGAAAGGAAAGGGAATGGGAAAAAAAGGAAAGAGGAGCACGCATATGGGTAGCGGCGAAGGAGGACGAAAATCGACCTTCACATGGAAACCTAGCGAGAACTCTAGATCCACGCTTCATTTTATAAGGAAACGGTAGGTTTGGGAGAGAGGGTGGACAAACTAAAGGGGAAGAATGCACCAAGTAGAGCCGCCACCATTGATCACAAAATCGAGGCAAATAAAATTTATTCATCACAAAGATTAATTCTTTCTTTATTCTTGCTGATGCCAATCCTCTAATTCATGCCTTGATTTGGTGGAAAATTGTTGAAAACTTGGGGTTACAAATTTGGGATACCTGAATGCAGAGTTTCGGCTCAGTGAGGAAACGACTGGCCCTTTAAAATTAATGATAAAATTGGGGCTTCATAAATTATCTAATAGAGTCACAAAATATCAATTTTGCTTGTTGTCCCCCCAATTTTGGGGATTTTGGCACCGTCGTGGAAACAGAGCATCGTGCTCTGTTTCACGGTTTCCACCCGAGTCCAATAACTGGAGGTAGTGAGCGGGCTTTAACCCATTACTTTGCAAGTAAAACTCCTCTTTCTGTAATAAAATCATTTCATTTCTAATTATTATTGTCAATTTATAATAAATGGTGAGAATCAAGTAAAAGGCAAGAAATTGGGCAAAAATAGAGCATCGTGCTCTGTCGGTCGACTGGCTGTCGACATTGTGCTCGGTGCTCAATGCATGGGTATGTATGCTCGCATATACATGTATAAATACAGTTACAGTATGCTGTGTGTGTAATATATATATACATTTATTTATTGTGTACGGTGTGTATACATATATTTGTGTAAATATACGGTGTATGTGTACCGTATGAGTGTAGGTGGGTGTGTGCACTGTGCACGAAGAGTGTGAGACAGTGTGCGTGCGTGTGGCAGAGTGTGTTGTGTTAATATATATATATATATGTGTGTGTGTGTGTGTGTATGTATGGTATATTCACATGTATATTGATAAATATTTATGGTAGAATATATTTATATAAATTTATGCATGTGTATTAGTATGCTTGAAATACTAATAGTCGGTTAAGTGATTGTTCCTGTACCTCATTGATGAGTTTTGGCAAATTATTCTTCGCATTAACCTTGTTGGCGTGTGTATATTTTATTGGCACTCTATGGATAAGTAAAAAGAGTGTACAAAGACTCTACGATATCCTAACGAATGGGAGTTTGTGAGATCTTGGAGTAGCATATACTTTTTCAATACTGATTCTATTCTAGTGATTGAAGTCGTTATTATTAAGGAGGGATACTTATAGCCTAGTAACCATCGTAGAGAATAATATCAGGGATATCATTGGCGAGGGGTATTAAAGATAGTATAAGCATACTACGGATACAACCTCTATGAGGACTGTAAAGGTAGTGGGTATACCATGGATACGGGGTAACCTCGTTGGACTTACCTAACCATCAGGGGCGTAAATACGCGGCCTTTGGTTCACTATGGTAGAATAAGGTCCAGGAAGATTCTTATTATTTCATACAATTATGACCTCACATTGGGCTAATAATCGAATTCTTGTTATCTCCTACAATTAGTCGAGGTCGTTACTATTTATGAGAGATACTTATAACTTAATAACCATCGTAGAGGATGATATCAGGGATATCATTGGTAAGGGACATCAGAGATGATATGAACATACTACAGGTACAGCCTCTGGGAGGACTGTAGGAGTAGTGGGGATACCATGAATACCGGATAACCTCGTGGGACTTATCCAGCCATCGGAGGCGTAAATATGCGGCCTTTGGTCTACTATGGTAGAATAAGGTTCATGAAGATTCATGTTATCTCGTACAATTATGACCTCACATTGGACTAATAATCGGATTCTTGTTATCTCCTACAATTGGTCGAGGTCGTTGCTATTGAGAAGGGATACTTATAACCTAGTGACTATCATAGAGAATGATATTAGGGATATCATTGACGAAAGGTATCAGAGATGGTATGAACATACTACCGGTACAGCCTCTGGGAGGACTATAGGAGTAGTGAGGATACCATGGATACCGGATAATCTCGTGGTACTCACCCAACTGTTGGGGGCTTAAATACGTCGCCTTTAGTTTACTACGCTAGAATAAGGTCCATGGGGATTCTTATTATTTCATACAATTGTGACCTCATATTGAGCTAATGATCGGATTCGTTGAAATCCATGTTACATTCTTGACACTCAATTGTTCATATGGCTTTGGGGTCGTGAACTCGACTTGTGGTTGAATCTCGGATAGGGGTGGGTACAACACCTACTATTATTAATCTTATACATTTGTTGTATTATCCAGGATACTTGTGTTCCTCTATTATTGATTATTTTTATTTGTTGGGTATTCGACTCACTCTTATATTTAATTAGTTTTATAGTAGACAGGTGGATATCATGATAAAAAAGATCGCTTATTATCAAGTACACATTAGACATAGGTGATATCGGAGATTGAGGCTTCCATGATAAAGATTTGAGATTTTTATTGGTTCATTAACTTTTAGACGTTTATTATAGTTTCATTTATGAAAAATTGACATTATGGATATCGTTATTTTTATTTCAAGAAATTTATTATCACTATTCTGGATGTTCATTTAATGATGCAATTATAATGATTATTTATGGTATATTAAACATTAGGAATGTGATATTTTGAGGGCATTCAAGTTGTTTGATATTATAATCTATGATGTGTAATTAATAATTTCGGATGATTCGAGATTTTTTGTGATGACCCAGGTTTTCAAAACATAGTAAATTTTAGTAACTAAGCCAAAATGATTAAGATTAAGATAAATGGATAAGAAAAAATAGTAAAAAAATTAAGTTGGAGGCAAAAATTAGCTCCAGGGCTCGGCGTCTGGGTGGCGCCTCGGGCGCACCTAGGGCGCAAATAATAGAAGCCCACGCTCAAAGGGTGCCTACTTGGCGCTCGAGTGCGGGCATGAATTTATATGGGGTGCCTACTTGGCGCTCGAGCACCCAATTTATTTTAAAAGCGTCGTGCGCTTTCTTTTCCCTGTGTCATTGTTTAGAGAGAGAGAGGCAGTGAAGCACGAAGGGGGAAGAGGGAAGACAAGGAAGAAGGAGGAGAAGTTCAGCCGTTCCACTCCGATCTAAGTAAGAAAACCAGTAGCTCGGACTGAGGAAAGTGTACATCCGACTTTACTTTTCAATTTTATAGCTCCATTTTGTTATATATGATCGAAAACCCCCATTCCCGAAGATTTGTTACGATTTATGTGTTTTTCTCATAATATCTTGAGTAGATTTTTAGTTTATGTATATATATGTTAATGTATAACTCTGATTTCGTCATTTGAGGTGCGTTCTGCGTTCGTTTTGCATCCGAACCGTAGGCTTGAAACCCTAACACGAAATCTGGGATTTTATGTTCTAAATGCATGATTTTGTATATGTATTTTGAATTATGACATTAATTTCATGAATAAACATGTATTGAGTGTCCGATTTGTGTTAGAAAAACTTTGTGCGAAACCCTAGCTTGAAAATTTAGGGATTTCGATTCGAATGCATAATTTTGTATTTGTGTTATGATTAAAGACTTTGAATTGAAGTTTTGGTTCAAGATTTATATACGATTTCGTCTGAAAATTTCGTATAAAAACCCTAGAACCAAATTTGGGACTTTAGCTTGGAAACTTGAGATTTCGAGATACAAGTGCCAAATTGGTGTTTTGATAAAGTTTAACTGATGAATTGTATTGGAAAATTCTGTATGGAATTGTATATTCGAATTTCGGAAACTCCTTTGAACTTATCTAAAGGGCTGAATATATAAGTTTGAATTTGTCTTTCCAATATGAAAAAAAATTTGGCTAAGAAAATATAAGCAAGAATCACTTCAGATAAGTATTTCAATTCAGTATTTCAGCTAAATATTTCAATTCAATATCTCAGTAAGTATTTCAGTTAAATGTCTCAGTTGAGCATTTCAGTTATGTGTTTTCAGTTAAGTAAGTTAATAATAAATTGACCCTAAGACTATTAGTTAGTCGGGTAATGTTCTCTGACATGCCCTAAAACGTTATAGTGGCAATCGAGGATAACTCCGTTCACAGAGTGACACGTAGTCCGCCTTTCCTCGGGGCGTTAAGTGTAGATGATAGATTCAATTCAATTCAGTTCAATTCAGTTCAGAATCAGATATACCTTTGAGAGGTATTCTGATATATAAATCCCAACATAGGGGATTTTCAGTTCAGACATTAGATTGTATTGAGTAAATATAATCTATCCTCAATTATTCGCTCCCTCAACTAGTAGAGTCCACTAGTTTGGGCCTCTTTGATTAATAAAGTTAGATTTTAAGAATAAGTATAATTTGAACTTGGTTTAAGACATTTGATTTGCTTTCAGGACAAATTAACATCTTCTGTATTCGTTTTGTTATATGTTATTCATTTTGTTATTTGTTTTTAATATTTGTATAAATATTCTTCTTTGGTTAATAAAGCTAATGAGATTTGAGAATAAGTAGGGGGTTAAAACTTCTGGTATACTTTTATGACAAATTAATGTTTGTCTTTATTCATTTTATTATATGTTCTTGATATTTGCCTAAATATTCTTCTATTACAATATGTTTATATAGAACTATTTAAATTTACATATTTTTATGGTACACTGTTACAATATTGTACATACTGATAACATAGTAATATTTGTATTACGATGAGTTTATTGATTTTGCTTCCGCAGATTTATTTATGGTTGTGGTCGCTTCTGCATTGTTTTGGTATTTTGATTTGTTTTTATCCTAGATGGTATCTCTCTTATATTCAATACAGTTTTTAGGGGTATTATGTTAGAGTCATGAATGATATGGCAGTTTTGGTTCCTGTGTATGCGTGTTGTAGGATATTTGTTTAGTTGTGTGCTTGATACAAGTTATTTAAATGGGTTGTAAATTTTAGTTTCAGTCCAATTATAGAAGAAACTTTGCTAAAATTTGCATAGATTTTATGAATATTAGTTTTGTTTGTTTATTGACGGAAGATTTTTAAAGGATAAGGATCCGCTCCGCCACATTTTTACTTGGACAGTTTGGGTACCCTAACACGGGTCGTTACATACTGACATCATCAAACTGATATCATATAATTGACCTACTATCCTAGAAAATAAATTTTAGCAACATATATATCAAACCCATTGCACACTAACTGACTTAAAGTTGTCACAACGTGTAGAACTGAACCGAACACCATAATACTGCTAAACATTAATCAAAAGGCAAATCACATCATTTAAAGCCACTAACTATAGCTTGAAATCATTATACACCACATAATATCATCTGAAACTGATTGATCAATTAAAATACAACATCTAGTCCATCAACTATCGTCTGAATGCTGCCTGAACATAACATAATATAATAGACATTATTCAAAAATACTAAACAATAATAATACTCATCAATTTATGATCTAAACTTCTCTTATCAGCTTGATTCTTTGATCCTATTGCTTGGTAAAGACCCATGCAACTCATCTAAGGGATTAAAAAAATAATAAGAGAGTCAGCCAAGTACTCAGTAAGGTACTAAATTTAATAAAAAACATGTATATACATATTTATCCTTAAAATCATATTATAGGAGGTAGGAATTATATTGGACAAAATAATATAAATATGAATGCAACCTCCAGTTTCTTATCTTATCCTTTTCTTGCAATTAGCCATCAAAATATGTTTATTATTCTTATTCTTATCTGTCAAAATATAAAAAAATTCATTGTTCTTTAGGGATTAGAGCTAGTAGGTCTTACAAGCTAAATGAGTGAGTGATCGAAAGCCGAATTGTATTCTTTCTCCACACAATTAATGACCTAAGCTCCTATTCAAGGATTAGAAGGTGGGCCATCTACATTTATCGCTATAGACGGGGCCAAAATCACATTATAGTACTAACTTTCAAATAACGATCTTCTATAATAATATACCAAGGTATGTTAAAATATACTATCTATTGAATAATCCTTTGTCTAATTTTTTTACTATCATCACTTAAGGAAAACTCTACACTTTACTTCTTAATTCTTAATTCTCACTCTTTTGAAAAACGGTTCATACTTTTCTTAATAGAATTGCAGAGTTTTCTTTTGTGATTCTGAATTCTCTTAACTTACATGATTTCTTTAAACATGAATAATCATTCTTGGACATTTGATGTACCAAATTTGGCAATAGACAATGCAGGAAATCATGAAATTCAGACCAAATGCATTTATATATACAATTCTTATAATTTCAGCAAGAAAAATCAGCATTGAATATTGAAATCAGTGGTCATGTGCAAATCAGTGGATATTGCATTTCCTGCTTATATAATATACATTTGAGGTTTTGAAAGTATTACAAACTATAGTTTGAATTTAGGGCTTAGAAGTTCAGAAAAACTTAGGAAAATCCAACGAAAATCAGCAAAATGGGCAATTTCTATAGCATCGGTCCATAACTTAACATACAAGACGTTTAGTGGAGGTTTTTTGCACATGCAGAAAACTCAACACAACTTCTCTGATATGCAAAGCATCATATACGAAATACAAGTGATGAGGTACCAAAATAACTAGAAATCAGTACATACATTAGGCTAGAGTACTGATCTTGACATAATACTTCACCTGTTCTTGAGTTCGTCTGAAATTATTATATAAAATCACAAAAAATCGACATGTATGTACATTTTACATGTGTAAACTTCAAAATCAGAGTTTAGGCAGGTATTAGAATGAAAATACCCAGAAGAAGTAGTAAGAAACAATAAGAGAAGGAAGAGTTTAGAGTGCACTTATCTCAATCTGATTTACTCAAAATTTTACTTTGATCGACCTAATTTGAGCTATTGGAGCCTTCTCTCTCTTCTCTTCGGCGTTCTCTCTCTCTCTCTCAACCCTCTCTATTTCTCTTCTCCAAAATGGAAAAACCTAACCCGCATGTGCTTAAATACCCGACTAGCGCTCGAGTGGGGCCTAGGGCATGGGTCGAGCATAGCTCGAAAACAACCGAACCTGGAAATCACACTGAGGGCAGGCCTAAGGTGAGCGTCGAGCGCTACCCTACTAAAACACCATTCTGAGTCCAACGTCTACTGAGCTCTAAGGTGCACATCGAGCATGTTCTTACCATTCACTCGCGTAATTTTGCGTTGATGGCTCGCTAAGGGTGAGTGTTAAGCGATGTACTTACCATTTACTCGTGCAATCTTGCACTAATGGCTTGTCGAGGCCGAACATCGAGCGAGCCTCAAGGAAGGTGCAATCTGGATTTTGCCTCAAAGGGGCACATCGGGTACTAATTCAATGAGATCAGAGGAGGGTCAATTTGGTTTTCTAGCCGAAGGTAGGCCTCAGGCCTACATCAGGCTCAAATCTTTCAATCCAATTTTTTGATCCTTTAACCGAATTTTTTACATTTTTTATCTTAATTTTAATTATATTAGATGAATTCATAATAATTAATATAATTTAGAAACTCAATCTTTACACTTCGACCCACAAAGCAATTTTTAACTTCCAAGAAGACATCTAATCTGCTCAAGGAAGTTCGACATGCAACAAAGCTACAGGTGACAGCTTACTAGTAACAAGTTGCTTGGTATAATAACAAAAAAATGAAGGCTCATCAATTCGAGATAGGAGACCTAATTTTGAGCAACATAGAAGCTGTGGGTAAGATCACCAAACTCACTGTAATAGGGAGAAACCATTCCTAATCTCAACCATTTTTCGAAATGATGCATACAAATTATATACTTAAAATAAAAAATTAGTCCCGAAGACATGGAATGCCCTCCATATTAAAAAATACTATCAGTAAACTTGCACAGGATAGAGGTAAGTTTTGCATATAACATATGGGGTGCTTGTATAATGTATTTAATCATATTAATAATAATAATAAGATTGCCACAAATTTATTACATTAATTGTTCATTTGTGTGCTTACATGTGATTTCATAAATACAAGCAACCATAATTTACCCTAAGTCCGGCAAAACTCTCATTTGTTAAAATGACTTGCTAAAAAAAAGGTTACAACGTCAGTTGAACAACCAAATGATCCAAAAGACGGTTGGACACCAACTTATATATAAAGACCCGAGGGGCTGGAAGATTAAAATTCAAACCCTTTTTAAGAGGTTGAATTAAACATCAAAATAAAAAAAAACTTAGGAGTTTTCTCAACATGAGTGCCACGACGTCCCCCATAGGAATGAGCATCATTATTCAAATACAGTCGATGGATAAGGGTCCAACAAAACCTAACAACAATGGCAACGTTAGCAAGCTAATGCCCAGGAACAATGACAGCCTCAGTTAGTCGACAAACGAAGAATGTGTTGAACAAAAATTTAGCGCATATAAAAATAGCATCAATGACAATAATTGGCACAATCTGACTAATTTATTAATATACAAATATTGACAACATGGACATCCAAGCTTTCAACATAAAGATTACAATTACTCTGCCCATTGCCCATACATGAGCATCTCGACTATCCAAAGACCTAGGATCAGCCAAAAATCATGATGATAAATTTTTGCTAGACTTCAAGAAATCCTTAATGTTAGAACATCGAGAAGCCCCAAAATTTCTCTGGGGAACCACTAAGGATACAATCCACTTACAGGTAGAAAATCTCTCATGAAACCTATCATCTAGAGTAGAGGCAACCTCTTCTAGATAAAGGTGTACCTTCAACTCTCCCTCGAATTGGGCATACTTAATTTGAAGATCAGCGATTAGGTTAGCATCCGAAATTGATCAATAATTAGCCTCCTAAAGTTTGTCCTCGAGTGAGGTAATCCGATCTATGATGATGGCTTCTTCACCTAAAAGCTCTTGCAATCTCACCAACTACTTAGACAACTCTCTATTTAAGTAAGTAGCCCGATCTCAACTCTACTTAGTTTGGTAATAGCGGCATCAACTCGAATCTCCATCTCCCTAAGAATGGTAGGGTCATTGTGCGCTTGGGATAGGCGAGCAATTTCAATGTCAAGTCTATACAGCCCATCATCGATCAAACAAACCAACTCTTATGACTATCAAATAAAGTAAATCAGTCAATCAAAGCTAGCAATGACAAGAAGAATACTTAGAGATGAAGGGTTATACAAAGAATACCTAAATGGGAAAAGATTTCCCCTGAAAAGAGGAACTAGGAGAAGATCTAAACTCAAAGATGGACAGAGTCCTCCAGCATAAAAGAAGTAAAGTATTATGTTGGAGAGGAACTTCGAACTCAGGGGAGGAGAAAAAACATCTGAATCCTTCAGGTGCCCAGATGTCGAAGTGTCAGCTTGAGGAACCTCCTCCACTTCCAAAGCCTCTACATTATTATCAAAAAACTCCTCCATTGCTCGATTATTATTAATGGACCGTGCAATGAAAATAGCAAAAGGTATAGAAGCAGGCTCATCAGGTGACATGTTAACAAAAATCGGGACCCCGTACTCAACTATAAACGGAGCTACAATCGGTTCATTCGGTATACTGGCAATGTGGTCATTTATTCACAAAACAATGGATAATAAAGCTTCTCCACCCACAATGAATTTGGTTGGCTCTTCAAAAATTAGGCAACCCAATGAAAAAGGGATAGAATCCATCCTCTAAGATGACCTCTAAGATGACTCACTAGCTTCCAGCGTGGTTATCTCATCACAAGCCTTGTCAACCACTTTGTCATAGTCACTAGAGGAAGATGAGATGGGATCTACCCTTTCGGCCGCCCTTTTAAGAGAATCCCGAATGAAAAGTTCTCCCAATTTTCTCTTGGGCTGGTAGAGAGGTATATTAGCAATGACTTTCCTTTCAAATCTCACTTCCTAATCAACCCTCACTTCCTAATCAACCTCAGCGAGCACCTGGCAGGTCAAAACATTATTTGTTTTTCGGAATGAAACAACATTTTTCTCGATTAGCATAGTCAAGGGGTCAAGTCATGAAAGTCTCATTTTTTGAAACATCTAACTGACTTTCATTTGTTGGAAAGAATCCAACCGGATGGGACCGCAATGAAAAAATATCGATTCTTTCAGCCCTTTATTGAGTTAAAATTACCCACGCTTATCTTACACTTTTTTCTGAGAGTAAAAGAAATCCAATCGCTCTAATGATTAAATCGAAAAACTACTTTAACAGCCCTGGCATCCAAATAAAGTTTCCAACAATGAAGAAAAATGCATGGAAAAATTAAATACCTAATGGCGTTGGGATGAAAGCACGCCATAGGAATTTGAAGCTCCTTAAATGGATCTGATAGATGGTAACGAAATCGAGTCGAGGAGAGCAGGCTCTCTCATTGGATGAAACCTGAAAAGGAACGTCGATAAGAATATTAAACCTATCATAAATATCTACCACATCCTCAACAATGATGATGAATAGAATCTTTAACAACGCCTCTTGAAACTACTCGATGGGCCATGAAAACGGGGAGAAGTAAAAAGTAAATTAGGGTTGGGAGAAGTGAAAAATAAAGAAGTGTAAAAGTGAAGGAGTGCCAAACTTTAAATAGGTAAAGATCATAGATCAAAACAATATTGTCCAAAAATGTCAGAGGGGCGCGACTTCATAATGGCTAAAACACGTGTCAGTCCAAAAATATTGTAATAACTTAAATATTTTTGAGTTTATAATTTTATGAAAATAAATTATTTAATTAATTTTGATAATTATTTGATTATTTTAGTAATTATTTTGGATATTAAATCTTGTAGTTTGGTTTAGATATTCAAGCTATTAATTTAAATTAATAATTTAAATTTGAGTGTTTTGACTCTTAAATTTCATTAGAATAATTAATGTATTTAATTAAATTAACTTAATTATAGGTTTAATTAATCAAGTAAACTATCATATATTTAAATTACATGAATATTAGTATATTAAAAATTTTTTAAAGATAATTATGAAATTAAATTTGAGATGTCAAAATATTAGAAATTAATATTAAAAATTTTAAGTATTATTATAATTAGATAAATAATTAATTAATATTTTAATAAATATATAAAAAAAATATAATAATATGTGTAATAATAATAATAATAATAATAACAATAATAATAATAATAATAATAATAATAATAATTTCAAACGAACGAAAGCAAAAGAGAAAGAAGGAAAGAAAAGGAAAAAAAAAAGAAAGAAAGAAAAGAAAAAGGAAAAGAGAGGAAAGGAAAGAGAAGGAGAAGAAAGAGAGAAGAAGAAAGAAGGAAAAAGGCAAGGTGCAAATATGGCCGCGACGAAGGAGGAAGGTTTCGAAGAAAACCCTAACCTGCCTTCTCATTATTTGAGGCGGCATTAGGGTTAAAAAAAGGAGGAGGACGAACCGGGAAGGAAGAACGCACCAAGCCGAAAGAGTCGCCGCCGTTGATCACAAAATCAAGGCAAGTAAACTTGCTACCTTGCCAAATAACCTCTTACTTCATCATTGTTAATGTAAAATATCTGATATATGCTTTAATTTGGGTGAGAAATTGGTGAAAATGGAGGGTTGCAAATTTGGGCAACCGAACGCAGGGCCACGATTCTATGAGCAATCGGCCGACCTTTCAAATCAATGATAATATGGGGATTTGTAAATTTGCTAATTGAATCAGGAAGTAGCTATTTCGTATGTTGTATCCCAATTCCTGGGGATTTTGGCGCGATCGTGGAAACAAAGCATCACACTCTGTTTCACGTATTTCCAATCGAGTTCAAGGAAGCGGAGACAGTGGGTGTGTTCTAACCCGTATTCTACAAGTAAATCCTTCCCTTTTCACCTTAGATGTTGATTATTGCTTCGTGTGGAAAGTTTGTGCCTACCGTTCCAAAATTTTGGTAGAATGAGGAATTGGGGAGAAAACAGGGACTCTACTGCAGGTGCTGCTGGGCGTTTGTGGGTACTGCTCCTAGGTGATTGGGGTGTGCGCGTAGCTGTGTGTGCATCTCCGTGGAAGCGTGTGGCCATGTGTGTGTACCGCTGTGTGTGTGTGTGGCTGGAGTGTGTGTGTATCGCACTGTGCGCCGGTAGTGAAGTGGGTGCGAGAGAGGGAGGCAACGCTGTTGCCGTCACCGGTGGTGAAAGGGCAGTGAGGAGGTGGCGCTATTGCCGTCGCCGGTGGTGAACGGGCAGTGAGGAGGTGGTGCGACTGCCGTGCGTCACAGCTAGTGTGTGTGTGTGTGTGGTTATGGCCGGCAGAATGTGCGCAGTGTGCGTGCGGAGGGTGAGCAACATGCGCTGCTGTGTAGGGTATGTGGCTATACGCATATATTTCAACATATATGTGTATATACGTGAGTATGGCTTTGTATGTGTGTGTGTGTGTGTATATATATATATATATTTATTATGCTTGGATATATTTAGGAAGTATGTATAATTATATATGGGATGGTATATAATTACATGTATGTTGACATGCATTGATGGTAGAATACATTTATATAAAATTATGCATGTGTGTTGGCATACTTGAAATACTAACAGTCGGTTACGTGATTATTCCTGTGCCTCATCGATGAAATCCAGTGGATTATTCTTTACATTAACTTCGTTAGCGTGTGTATATTTTATTGACACTCTGTGGATAAGTAAATGGGAGTATATAAAGACTCTACAATAACCGGACGTATGAGAGTCCATGGGACCGTATAGTAATCCATACTTTTCTAATACTTATTCCATTCCGAATGTTGAGATCGTTGATATTGCAGATGAATACTTATAATCTAGTGACCATCGTAGATGATGATATATAGGATATCATTAGCGATGGGTATCAGAGATAATATGAGCATACTAAGTGTACAGCCTCTAAAAGAACTGTAGGGGTAGTGGGGATACCATAGATATCGGGTAACCTAGTGGTACTCACCCAGTCGTCGGGGTCGTAAATGCATGGCCTTTTGTTCATTATGGTAGAATAAGGTCTAGGAAAATTCTTATTAACCCGTACAGTAATAATCTCAAATTGACCTGATAATCAGATTCTTGTTATCTCATACAGTTAGTCGAGAGAAATACTTATAACATAGTGACCATCGTAGAGGATGATATCTGGAATATCATTGGTAAATGGTATCGAAGATGGTATGAGCATGTTGTGAGTACAGCTTCTAGAAGGATTGTAGGGGTAGGGGAGATATCATAGATACCGGGTAACCTCGTGATACTCACCTAACAAGTCGGGGACGTAAATATGCGGCCTTTGGTTCACTATGGTAGAATAAGGTTCATGAAGACTTTTATCATTCATACAGTTGTGACCTCGAATTGAACTGATGATCGGATTCAATGGAATCCATGTTGCTTCTTGATATCCAATTGTTCGCATGATCTTTGATTGGTATACATGACTTGTTGTTGAGTCTCAGACAGTGGTCGAGATATTACCCGCTATTTTTACGCTCATTCATTATTTATTATCCGAAATACTTTATTGTATTCATCTATTATTGATTATATTTACTTGTTAGGTATTCGGCTGACTATTATATTTTATTGGCTCCAAATTAGACAGGTTGACATCAGGAGAGGGAAGAGATCGGGTGACTATTGGGCAGCCACCAGATAGATGTGATATCAGAGATTGAGACTTCCATGATAAAGATATGAGATTTTAGAGCGTTTAAATATTTATTAGAGTTTTAATTACAATGAATTGACATTATGGATGTTGTTATTTTTCTTTCAAGAAATTTATTATCGGTATTATGAATATTTATTTAATGATATATTTATGATTGATTATTGACGATGTTAAATGATAAAATTGAATTCATTTAAATTACTTGATGACGTGTAATTAATAATTTCAAATGATTCAAAATTTTCATTATGACGGTTCGGGTCGAGTTTGAAAATCTGAGCTCGGGTCGTTACAAATATGTTGCATTTCCTTATGCTAAAGCCATACAAAGAAAGAAGAGTACCATTTGGGCAGTTTAATTCATTAAATCCTTTCATAATACATAAGCTAAAATATCATAAATACAACTCGAGTGAAATGGAGAACGATGTAGGGCAACAATCCAAAAAAAAAACCTCTCCAGAAACTTCAAAGGCACCATGGAAGAAGAAAAAGAACAAAAATCGTCCACCCAAATCGGCAATAGTTGCCCAGATTGCCTCAAGAGTAAATATAAATTCGGGGACCTTATTACAACAATAAATGCCTGACTTTGAAATAGACGTAAAAGAGAAAACCTATGATGGTTTTTCAAATAAAAGAGAATAACTAAGACAGCTTTCAAATGCTTCCACAAACCCTAGTTTCAAAATTTGAAGAAAAACATCCACCAATTTCGATAATTGTTACTCGTAATAGCAAAAATACCATGATGATTCAGAACGGACATACCGCCAAGCAAGGTAAAGAAAGCTCCTCAATTTATAAATAAGAGGAGGGTTCAGTACACATTTAACTCGAGAAGGTATTAAATTATGATAATTGATAGTAAAGAATAAAATCTTGCCAAATAAGGTCTCAAATCAGCAAAATATCTTGGAAAGGGGCACACATTGATAAAGTTGCAGTTGGCATTCCATCAATGATACACTAGGGGTTTGAATTCAAACCACCCAATATGAATGGCTAGTGATAGGTACGGCCAGAAATAAACAAACCTAATACTCAATTGAATAAAAAATCCAAATACTAATGGCCTAATAAAATATGTCATAGAGCCAATCGAGTATTAGCATTTGGACGCATAATCAAAGAAAAAAGTCTAAATAGTTTGATATTAAAAGACCATGATTAATCGCCTAATAGAACGATACAAAAGAGTGGCTGAAGCAACACTGTACCCGAATGCCAAGTGATCCTATCATTGAATAGGGATGGTCGTTACATACTATTAATAACGTCTCTCATCACCAATTCGAAGTAGTATTATGCACACATATTAATCTTAGGTGCTGATTAACTAAACGGTGCATTTAGTTATAAACTAAAATCTCTCCCCATAAGAGAAAGAAAAAAGAAGAAATAAAATGCTACCTAATCAGTCGATTATTAGAAAAGGGTATACCCTTCAAATATAAACTCATCTCCAACCCCTTTCATTTTTAACATTTTTTTCCTCATCATTTTTTCAAATATATTATAAAAATTACTAATTTAAGTGTCAAAAAATATACCAAAGAGTAAGTCCCGTATGCCTCTTACCTCCCATTCATTTTGTTGTGGTGTGTAAAATTTTAATTTATAATTTTAAAGACTAGATCTATTTATAATCCGACATCTAAATAAAACAGTTGGCTTTCTAAATTATACGATAATTTAAATTTTCGAGAAGTATTAAATTTATTGTGTTAACTTTAATTTTTATATTGTAAAAATAAATTTTAATGGTTAAAGAAATAAAAACCATAATAACTAGAAGTACTTTAATATGATTAGTTTTGTGTCGCATGGGCTCAAGTGTCTCCTCTTCATTCTTGGATTTATGTTTAAGTATTAATATTTTATAACATAATATTATTATATTTATTATTTTTAACATTTTTTATAATATCAATATTCATTAAATCCTTCCCCATTTTTTTAAATTAAAAAATAATATGAGATAAATTTTAGTAATAAAAGATAATTTTTATATATTATATAATATATCAGTTATTTCCACCTTAATAAAAATAGTGTTCCTATAATGTTAAAGAGGATGTATTTTATTATTATTACTTAAATTAGACTTTTTTTTATCTTTTTAATAATTAGATATATCTTTATAATAAAAAATATTAAAATTAAAATTATAAATTATAATATTATCTAGATACCTAATTACTATTAAAATAATCCCATCATTATAAAAATAAAAATAAAAATAAAAATAGGCTAATACTTTTAAATCAAGCAAAGGGGCCCAATGCGCCCAGGTTACTCCTCTGATTTGAAAATCCATTTTACGAAGCCCAGGCAAATAGATTGAATGAACAAAACCTGACATCGTTTCAGCCATCTTCCCCTTCGGTTCGATTTACTGCAATGCCAGCAGAGGGTGAGAGAGCAGATCGGGAAGTATCAAAACCAGCAGAAGAATATTTGTAGGAAGAGAGGGATAGGAAAATGGCGTGTTACGATAGAGCAATCACGGTCTTCCCACCAAATGGTCACTTGTTTCAGGTGCAGTATCCCCTCGAAGCCGTCCGCAAGAGCAACGCCGCCGTTGGAGATCGTGGCACTGATGCCATCGTCCTTGGAGTTGAAAAGAAGTCCACCGCCTTGCTTCAGGATTCCAGATCCCTGTTGCACTCAATCTAAGTCTAGCACTACGCGATGAATTCTCTCATTTTTTTTGTCCTGTAGAAATCAACTGACTTAAATAAAATGTGTATTCTTATATCTTTGTTGCATTTCATCCTTAATTTCTTAATATTTGGGCGAATGGTCTAGGAGAAATCGACGAATAAAATTTGCATGTGCTTTTAAATAGTGAAACGAGGTTGTTCGCACTCTGGTTTTTGGTGATTGCTTGGTTTTTTTTGTCGTCGATGTGTAACTTCGACGTTATTACGGCGTTTTCTAAATTTGTTAGGGTTAATAGTAGGTTTGAGGGCTTAAGTCTCCAAATTGCTATTCACTTTCTTCTTGGAGTCTGTCTATATAGCTTACTCATGGAGTGGGGAATTGGTCTAAAATGTGGTGCTTGTAACATTCCGATGATGTTGCTGTAATTTATTGGAATGTTTAAACAGGATTTATATAGTTGACCCACACGAGGTGGTACTTGAGTTGTTATATTCATAGTATGTCTGATTCATGATGTATGTTGATTTGCCCAAAGCTGATTTTTAGTCTATCTGTATCTTTTTTGGGGTGGTGTTTTTTTGGGGGGGAGGGGGTGTAAGTGAGTAAGTACCGTGTGTCCCAAATGCAACAAAAGGACATACAATTTTTTTGGCACGGAAAAAGCACTTACACCCAACCATAATAAAACACATGGTTCCAACGCAACGTCTCATAACTCATGCGCTCACTATCCTGTGTTTGTCTGCCTCATCCTTAGCTTTCTGACGAGTGATTCTAACCAAAACTTCAACATTAATGGCCTTGATTAAGTCTTGCTGCTAGTTTTAGGTTGGAGTATTCTATTGCTCCTTTCAATTACTATGTGGTAATCACTAGCTGTAATGCAGCTTTCTTATTGCAAGTAGAATACATACTGTTTCTGATGAATTAGCTGTTCAATTTCGTTTTGTCCCTTAAGGTTCTTCTGGGCTACTATCCATGTTATGAGTGTCTAGTCATATTGAGCTTTCCCCATCCCCCTCTTTCCTTCCAGATAAACTACTGTTTTCTGCTTTCTTGGTTTATCGCATATTCAAATGCATATGCTAATCCTCTCATTTGACCTATTTCTTTTGGTATCCAGCTACAGCATCACCCTTTCCCATTTCAGTTGGAATTCATGTTTCTTGGATAGTAAGTTCAGTAAACCCAAAAATCTTCTGGGTTCCTTCTGAACTTCCCATGTGCTAATCCTCCTCCATTCCGTCATGCAGGCAGTTTGTCCTTAATAAATTACAATTTTTTTAAAAAAAAATAATGCTCCATAATTGCTTTGAGATAGCCACCAACTTTCATTGATAGTTCTCATTCGCCCCCAATGAACCCCCTTTCTTTGTACAACATCTGTTATCCTATGTCAAAAACTTCTTTTGTTTGCAATAGTTGGACTACCGGAATCAGTGATTCCTTGAAGTAGAAGCACTTCTAGGGGCTATTTTGGTTTGAATTATCAAACAGTAACCAGAATTACAATCGAGTGGAATCATGAACTTCCCATAGATGCTTGGTTCAATATGTGAAATCAGTATGACAATTGGAGTGGTGGGGGTATTGGTGGAGGGGATTCAGTTCTCTTCATTGAGTAGGGAATCGAATTAAAGATTAATCCCATTGATCTCAATTGTGATCAGAATGGGATTTCCCTCAACTAAACACTAGGGATAAGAATCACCTGTTGTGATTAGTTTTCATAGTTCCAGTTTAACCAAACTGAACTGCATCTTAATTCTTGTCTTGAGATCAATCAATTAATTTCTGATGTGCTTGCCGCTGAAGGGGTCGGTATAATAATGTCATGCTTTCCTTTGTTGAAAGTAGTCAAATGCTAAATGTCACATTGATAACTGATGAATGCCTGGGTTCAAGGCTAGAGGAGTCAATCTTGGGGCTACTTAAAAAAGCTTCCTTTGAGTAATATGGGGAAAATTGATAGGATGATTTTAATTCTACTGTAGTTTTTTGAAGTTATTATGAGTGCTCCTCCAATCTCCTTGAGGGCTTCAGCTAGAAGATCCTCCGTTCCTTTGTTCTTCACTTTTATGTTGGAAAATCTAAGCAAAAGATTCAGCAAGTGGTAAGGGTCTAACTATTGAAAGGTTTCAAGTTCGAAACCCCCCAAGGAAGGAGGGTCTAAGTATCTCATCTTCTGTTGCCGATGTAACATATTCAGTGTTACTGATGTTTGCTATTTGGATTTGAGGTGATGTTAACTTTAATATATTTATAGGAAAGTGATATATTCTACAAGGTTAGAGAAATTAGTTGCATGATAGCAAAGTTTTATTTTTTTCTCTGTTTTCTTTTTTTTTTTTTTTTTTTTTGGGCGATTGTTCTCTTTTTAACAAGAGGATGAACGATAACAGCTGCTAGCGAACCTAAGAGATTGGCCTTGGAATATTGGCATAAGTTGGGGAGTGTTCCATTTTCTCTATGAAGTTTGATATGGTTAATGTGGAAGTTCTAAGTCATAAGTCTCTATACAAGGCACTCCCGAAGAATCCAAAGGAGGCAGTTCAAATCCTTTTCCTTGAAAGTATTGTTTGAAATTTAAAATGTCAACTAAAGATAGGGTGAGAGACTGACTGAGTTCATTAAAAAGGTGTTTTCTGTCGATTATCTTGTGCCATAAGTTTTTACTGACAATAGTCCCTCCATAAGCTACCTTCAGCCTCCCCTTCCCATTTTCCCAACATATCACAAACACCCCCGCAGCCACCATTGTACATAAATTGAGACTTGACCACCCTCTATGGTTAGTACCTATTGATGTGTATGGGCTGGATCAATTAAGCTTTTTGAAGTGGTTCATGTACCAAATGGGCCAATGTATGAGAAATAATTAATTTTACTTCCTCACCTAGCTACTCTAGGTTAGGGGATACTAGATAGGCTTTGGAGGAAAGTTTAGACACTCTTTCATACTTTGTATCTTGAGTGCATCACTTATTTTCCTCAGTAATATTGGGCATTAGTGGTGTTTATTATGTATTTCTGGTTCCCGAGGCTCTTGGAGAATCTTCTCCATTCTTCTGTTATGTTTTATATTTTCTGACTAGACATTTTCCATGAGACAATATTCTCCTATCAATGCTTAATTATTGGTAAGTGATACCTACATAGCATCTACCTTTCCATTGCCTGTTCCTTTTGATCCCTCCTCCCCAAGAAGGAATTAGTGTTTCTGAAGTCACTTCTCTGATGTTTCTTCACTTTTTTGGGAAATCGTTATGCCGATATCTTCATCTGTAAATTCAAATTGCAATTGTTGATTGTAAATGGAATAAGTCTTCCATAACTTGGGTCTTATATAGTTATAAATTCTGCTGTTATGAAAAGATCTTTCATGTCTTGACTTCACATGACAATCTTAGGAGCTGTTTTTATTTGTTTATTCAATATCCAAGAAATTTGGAGCTGTTACAACTTACGAAGGATTTTCATAATTGCTGGTTCTTGTATAAGGACAGTAAAGAAGATTGTCAGCTTGGATAATCATATTGCATTGGCATGTGCTGGGCTGAAGGCAGGTGCACGTGTCTTGATTAACAGGCCCCATAGAGTGTCAAAGCCATTGACTTACTGTTGAGGATCCTGTAACAGTTGAATATATTACTCGGTATATTGTTGGTCTTCAGCAGAAGTATACACAAAGCGATGGTGTAAGACCATTTGGCCTTTCAACCATGACAATGGCAAAAACCAAAAGTGCATCCCTTCTAATTATGTGCTGAAATAACAGGCCACTCTACCCGCAAGACAAACTCTGATCTGCAATGCTAAATAATAACTCCAAGAACTCCAGGCATCTGGATAATGCAGAAAAAAAGACGTCAATTATCTCGCTGATCACAGATATTAGGCAATAAGGCCTTGCAGCTAGTGTTGGCATGTTTAATGTTTCTTGTGTCTGTGTATGGTTGGACCTTTCCAGTGGCCAATGGTTAATGCTGAATCTTTGTGCACTTCAAAGGATAGAATCTATGGTGGACAAAGCTAACAGATGAGGGTGGGCATGGATGGAGTTTTAGCAATTGCCCAAGTAGTGGGTGATATGGCACTCCCTACACTTTTAGGTTTATTGATAGTGGTCAACTGCTCATGGGAAGTTCGGGGTGCAGCATGGTCACAACTATGGTTTGGCATGAGTATTTTATCCCTTTCCTTTTCCTTTTCCCATTGTATGTTATTGCCTGCCCGTGCTAGACTGATGGGTGATGCAAGATGGGGATTGAGAAGGTTGCAATGGTGGATAGAGAGGAAATGCAGATGGGTGAAATATTTGTATCAGTTGCGACCATATTGGTATCAGATAATATGTATCAGTATTGAATATATCGAAAGAGAAAAATTTTCGAAAATTATAAGTTGTATTAGCTATATCAGCCAAATATCAGATATGTTAGCTTATATCGTAGTATATCGGCTTATATATCATGATTTATTTCTGATACAAAAATATATCGCAATAATATCCCAATATTGGGAAATATCAGTATCTAGATGTCCGATACCAATACATATTAACTGATATTTATATCAATAACATAGTAGCAATGGGTTATTCCAGAAGTAGAATAAAGCTGGAATGGGTTTGGTGGAGATGAAAGCAGTGTATAATGATCTCACTCAACTCTGAATTGGTGAGGTCATGGGGGAGAAAGGTGGGGAAATGGGACAAGTGATGGAGGGGGGAAAATTTGGGTAGAAGAGATGAAGACACTAACCTGTGAGAAGGTGTGGGAGCAAGAGAATACTGAAACACCAACAAACTTGGTTCTATGATGCTTTAAAGGCTTAGAGGGTTGAAAGCCAACATTCATTTGGGAAATGTCATAGGATGGAATCACGAGCACTAATGAAAGTAAAATCAATCCTATCCATTCTAACTTGACAAACGATGATGGAGACGAAATTTAGGTAAATTTTGATTAAAATTTCAGTAGAATCAAATCCAGGTTAAGTCAAATCAAATTGCTCCCTTCCTATCCCTTCATCTATTAGATCTTTTTGTATTTCCTTGTTGATTCCACCTATTTACTGATTCCGGAATGCTCATTGCCCCAAAGTTCATCCCTTGCTATTGAATCCATTGCAAAATGAGTTGGTTCTGGAACCAGTTTCATAGCTTTGGTCTTGCATAGTCATTTCTGGAAGCAGTTTTATAGTATCGGTCTTGGATCATTGATGCCTTGCATATGATATTTTTCATTCTTCCAATGTAAAAATTCGAGGTTGATACAATTTTTCCCCCAGTAAGGAAATAATGATGCAAAACTAGCAAGCTTGTTACTGGAAAACAGGAGGGCAAGAAATTGATTGAATATTTTTTTTTTCAAAATTATTGTTCATTAATTATGTTGGGTATACTTGATTTGATTTTGTTATTTTTTCTTATGGTTTAATTCAGATTGTTGTGTCCTAAATCGTGCTTGGCTTTGAACCTTTAAATTGCCACTCGTTAGCATAAAGACATCATAGCATGTTCATTTAAGTTTTGGAATTTTCTGTCCCTTTTCCCCCTTCCCTTAATTTCTTATCTTCTGCTTTGTCTTCTCCATCAGCGTCTCTCTCACTCTCCCTCGTTGTTCCACATCAGTATATATCCCCGGTGCATTGGTTGTAACAGTTTATCATTCCATGGAAGTTGTAAAAATGTTGAGCGTATTCAGTGATTCATAATTTTAAGAGGGCCTGAGGGAGTTTAGACCTCCAATTCAACATTCTTGTTTACTTTAATCAAGCAAGTTGTGCCAAATCAAATGACCAAACAGTGTTGCCCAATCATGAAAGCAATTATTTCTCCATGTTGAGAGGGATTGAAATCTAGATGAAAGTTAGTTCTACATGAGATGGAGGACTTCTTTTAGTACATTTTTTAACAAATCATCGATGAGGAGGATTTCTCTAATTGAAGTTAGTGGGAATAGAAGTGGCTCATATAGATCTATGAAGATATTGAATGAGGTGGGGGGAAAGGATCTCACTCTTCTATCCCTGTAGATACCTCATTTATTGCACTAGTGTGGCAAATGAGCCATTGAGACTGGGTTTAGGAAAGTTGTGGTTAATGGCTGTTGAGCTTGACTGTCAAGATATGAAATTGCATTTCAAGATGCTATTTTGTGGTTCAAAAGCACAAGCTGCCCTTCTTTTTAAAACCCAGACGACATATGTTATGATCTTCTTTTTCCCAAAATACCATTTCGACTTCCCATATGCTTTTGGTATCTGTCACGCTCATGGCTATTTCATCTGTTTGGTGATTTTGGCTTCCGGAATTCTGGATGATGAGATAATTGTTTGCAGGTCTTGTGCTAATTTTCCATTATAGGCTGGCGAAATGACTATTTCTGATTCGGGTTTAACCCCGTTGTCATACAATGCTGTTGGACAACGCAATGGAGCAATAGTAGAAGCATTGTGTAAAAAATGAGAATTTGCCTTCTATTGATAACGGGGGAATGATCACATCAGCTGACAATTGTTTTTATGCTGTTAGGTTGTTGAGAGTGGAGGAAAGAACATTAGAGATTGCTGTGATGATGAAAGAGCATGGGCTACAAACACTCGAAGAAGCTGAGATTGATGCCATTGTTGCTGAGATTGAAGCAGAGAAAGCGGCAGCAGAGGCTGCAAAGAAGGCTCCTCTGAAAGAAACCTAGAAGTGGTGCCTATAGAACTGAGACAGGTGGTTATACTTTGGCATGCCTTCGCATATTGATGCTTACATATTGTTATTCATTGCATGAATTTGAGCATGGAGTAGATTTTTAATTAACAAAATTCTTTCCCTGTTTTTGGATGATGGAGAATCACTTCTTTTCTATCTATATATCATCCAATGAGAATGTTTGGAGCAAATCCTAATGCATGGCCTTATCTGTGAAGACCGTGCACTAAGCAAAGACCTTGTATATAAAGACCGTGCCCTAAGTAAAATTAAGTAAGAAACATGTGCTGAACTTACGACTGTACATCTTTAGAACTTCTTCCAATTTTTTGGGTATATTGTTGGGTTTTGAAATCGAACTTTCTTTCCAAATATTTCCCTTTTCATGGAAGAACGAGATTGTGACCATGGTTGCTCTATCGATACCTTTTTGTCCTAAAAAGGGTGCCTCAAACGAAGAAAAAAAGCCCGACTCGATGGAGGACAATCTATTCTCACAACATAAGTCCTAATGAAGAGGTGGTTGTGTGTGTGTGAGAGAGAGAGAGAGAGAGAGAGAAGACTAAGGGGAGCTGAAGAATCGAGAAAGAAGGAAAATATCTTCTTGACTTCCCTTAACTCATCAGCACAGTATATATACATGACAATCCAACCGAATTAGTTGTAACCAAACGGAGTAATGGAACAAAAATAAAATAGAATGGAAAAATAGAAAATCGGCTCGTAATATTGTCTCTTTCATCAAAAAAATCTTGTCCTCATGGTTAAATGAGGAAAAATCTTGGTGAAGTGTTTCCATTGTTAGACCGCCTGCAACTCCACCTCCCAATACAAGGTTGTTTGTCCCTGCTTAGGAAACGCTCAACCCACCAATGCTGACATATCTGAAACATTTGCTAACACCAGTTGCTTTGTCAACAAAGACCTTGGCATTCAAGACCCTGCTAAATTGTTGGAAGGCATTTTCTAACCTTTGATCACCAAATTCTTGAGGTATGTGGTATATAAACAAATTAGTACCTAGTGGACCTTCGACCTGGGTTTTAGAACTTGAATTTGCTTCAGAAGATGGTCTGGAGGGACTATTTCTAACTGTAGAATGTACAGATCCAGGAGAACCATTTAATGGTTTAGAACTCATCATTCCTCCAGGATATGCCGTGGTATACTGAACACCAGGATAAGTTGATGTTGATCCTACATAACTTGAAGACGGCAAGCCAAAACTTCTTACCACACTGGGCATGAGATCAGGTCTCACACCTTGCAATCTATGGCCCTGATTTATGGAAGGAAGCATATTATGGAATGTAGGCTGATTTTGGACCGGTGGTAGGCAACACGGCACAAAGCTATAATTTCCAAGAGACTGATACCCATATCTATTGTATGGAGGAAGATAACCTATCAGCATTGCTCCATGTAACGAAGTCTTCTCAGATTGAGCATGCATTTGGAACTTTTGAAGCCTGAGATTGAGCCTTCTGAGCCCTCCAAGCTTGTCTTTCCTGTTCTGTATATGACCACATAACAACTAATGGAACATTTGATCCCTCCATTTTATGCTGTCCATTTCTCCAAAGCTGCAAGAGCCTGATCCTTAGTCTCGTACTTCAGAAAAGAACAGGCTTTGCAAGTTTGTTGAGAACCCCTCAAGATTTGCAATTTATTAATTGTTCCATATTGAGAAGGCAAAGCAGAAACCTCTGACTCTGTCACATTCTTGGGTAGCATACCAACAAAAAGTTTATGGTCTAGCCTTTCCAACTCGTCATCGGCATATTTCACTTGCAACAAACTATATGCGTTGAATACATTTACGAGACTTGAACGGATCTTAACTCCCTTTGGAACAAAGAAGGCAAGGCCTATTACCCGGCCAGGTCCATGATAAGGATCCTTTACATATCCTTGGCCATGGCGTTCAAAGTACGGAAAGCCTTGGCTATATAATCGTCTCAAGTAAGGTTAACAGCAGTTGTCTTGACTTGATGGAGAGGTCCTAGGATAGGCATTGCTTTGCCAATGAGCTGCACAAGCTGGAAAGCAAAGATAATTATGGAACCTGCTTTGTTGGATTTTGATGCTTCGAGGACTCCAATGATGGTGGGCACATTTTCTTCTTTATAGACGCAAATTAGAATTTTAGATCATTAGTCCTATTGGATCCCAAAACATTCCTCCTGCCATTGGCCCTGTCTTCTTGAAGAGTTATATATTGATTGAATAAGTGGTAAAATAAATCCAGTGAATAGCACAATATTTATCATTATCCTCACAGCAATGACCTCTATTATGCCTTGGCAACACATGACCAAAGCAAGTGGTATGGTGTCTTGTAAGGGAATGTTGACAAACAATGATGACAAGAGGGTGCTTAAAAATTTTCAATGTAACAAATGACAAATATTAACTCCAAGGTCCACGGTGAAATACTTCCTTTCAAGCAATAAAGATTTGTTGCCAATTCGCTCGCTGTACAGAAGACAGGTAGGAGCAACTTATAAGTCAAAACTTTCAGTTTCTGCACTAAAATTGAACCCAATGGTGGACCTTTTGATAAAGATAATCCGAGCAAGAATATGAACAGTTGCTGAATTATTGTGAGGTTAGGTGATGGATTGGTGAGTGATGGATGCAAGGCAGTGGATCAACCAACCTTAATTTTGTCCTCTACTAACTTAGACAAGCCAATGGCTTCAAGCAACGACTGAAGGTTCAATAGCAATAGCTTTCTCCATATATCACCTCGAAGTTCAGATATGAAGCACTTCAAAATAGTAGTAGTCATCAAACCTGGCGTGTAAGTGGAGAGGGACTCGAACTTAGCCATGTACGCAATAACAATGGTGTTCTGGCGAAGCTTGTATAGCATGGCTTCATGATTCAAGTAGGAGGAAGCGATATGAGCATCGAATGGTGTCGAGGTATTACCAATAGGGTTGGCACTGGTTGGGGTAAAATACTAAAGGATGGGGCTATGAATGACGAGGAAGGTGGAAGCAATGGGGTATTTATAGACAACACAGTTTATCGTTCGATTCGGTTTAAGAATTGAAAGATTTTAACAAGGAATTGTTCGATGTGTACATTGATGGAAGCAGTGGTGGCGATTCAGGCTGCATGTTGTATGGTCGCAGTGACTTCTTTCACCTCCTTTAAAATCCTTGCGATGGAAGCTTCGATGGCCCTGTCGAGCATCGTCGTCATACCCTCCTCCATTGTCTTAACGAAAGCACCAAATGGTACAAGGTCTAACTGCGGTGTTCTGCAAATGAAGAAAATAGACAAGCGGAGAAAGGGGAAGGGAGATTCTGACAGAGAGAAAAGAGAGAGACTGAGAGAAGGAGAACTGACATAGAAGAGGGGAAGAGAACGGAACCAAAGAAGGTTCAAAAGAGACAAAGGGAGGAAGACTGAGGGAGCCAAAGAATCAAGAAAGAAGGAAAATATCTTCCTTACTTTCCTTAACTTATTTGCACAGTATATTACATAACAATCCAACCGACTTAGTTGGAACTGAACGGATTAACAAAATAGAAATAAAACAAAATGGAAAAATGAAGAATTGGCCTGTAACAATTTACCACAAATGGCACTACGCATAAATTCCGAGGGGGAACCGATATTTTTGAGGAGACTAATGTCTCGAACGGAGAAAGAGATTTTACTTATAAGCAGAAGTTGCCTCTTTATTTTAACCAACTTAAATAAAACAATTCACAGTTACAGCGATTTTTTCATTCTACACACTTATTATACGGCTTTGGACATTTTTTAAAAGGAATAGTAGACTTCAAATTTAAAAATTATACGTTCTAAAAGTGGCATTTTTTTTAATTTGGGTTTATTATTGTAATAATAATTATTATTATTATTTTATGCAGAGTTTGGTATAAGCAGGCGTGGCAGAATGACCCCACAAGTCATGCAA
This sequence comes from Nepenthes gracilis, assembly GCA_033239525.1. Taxonomy (NCBI): domain Eukaryota; kingdom Viridiplantae; phylum Streptophyta; class Magnoliopsida; order Caryophyllales; family Nepenthaceae; genus Nepenthes; species Nepenthes gracilis. The sequence continues at coordinate 12,183,755 of BSYO01000016.1, read as the reverse complement.
GATCCACCAGCTTGGTGGTTAGAAGAGTCAAAAACACACTGAACACCGGATTTTTTATATTATACTGTGTCGTTTTGTGATCTGCACAAATTCCACCTACTAACTACCAACTACTATCCCCCATGCAAGCCTAATTAATCAATTCTTAGAGTCCATTAGAGAGTTGTTAAACCTTACTTTTAAATGCTAGCTAATCATCTTCTACTGATGGGAAATTTATTTTTTTTTAAATGTATTTTAATTTTTTTTTCAAAATAGTCTTATTATTGATTTAAAGTTATATCCTTAATTTTTATTTCAGTATACTAATTATTTTTTCCATAAAATTTCGAACAAATTAATCAAACTGTATGTTATGTAGTAATACGTAGGTGGTACCAAAATATTCTGAAAGTGTAAAAAATATAAATCTATTTCAGTAGTACCAAAAATTTTGGTAAGAATCAAATTTAATTTGATAATTTTCATTAGTTTAATAATTTTTTTTTTCACAAATCATAAATTTATCAGTTAGAGAAGAATTAATAATCAAATCTTTAAAAAAAACAACAATTAATAATATGTGATAATTAATTATGCTTATTTATTTATTTAGAATAAACATATTAAATTCGATTTATTGGGTGGGAATAATGGATGATGAAGTTGGAAGCGAGGAGCCGTGTGCGGCTGCACCACAAATGCTGGTGTAGGCCCGGCCCTCGCCGCCGGTGGATTGCCGTGGTCCACCACTGCAACAACCCAAGCAACGCTAATTTTCAACCGTTAGATTTTAGGCCTTTTTTTTTTATGAGTCATATGTGGAAAATTCGTTCAAATGAATGTATTTTTAAAGCGGCATATGATAAATATATGACGTAAGAGTAAGGCTTCAATTCTCAATATATGCACGTGATTTGCTTAGATGAGTAGCGTATGATACACGTATGATAGGTGCTCGCGTGTCAACACAAATATAAAATATTTTAATATGATTTTTAAAGCAAATCTAATAATACTTTTTAGTATAAATGTGCCACGTGAAGAGAAAATAAAAAAAAAAAAGAATGAAGATTTTTTTTTACATTTGATCGATATTTAATTTAAATTTAATTATTCGTTAAACTCTAATATGTTATTTCGGTCTTAATTTTAAGACATACTATCAATTAGTTTTTATTTTATCGTTGTAATCTTTTATTGTGAACTGTATTATGTACTTACGAGAGTTGTATTCAGTCATTATTCACTCGAGTTATATTAAAGGGCTTTTAGAGTAATTTATATTTATAACTAATTATTATTTTTATAATTAATTTATTTAAAAAATATTTTATAATTTTTTTAATTTAAAAATATTTTTAATAATAAATATTATATATATGTATATTTGGCTGCATGTATTCAATATGCTCATAAATTTATTAGTTAATAATTGACGGAAGTTTTGAATTTATTTATATTGTGTCAATTATACATGTATTTTCATATTGCCTCGAAAGGCGATAACGGAGTTGGTAGGGTGTTCGGATTTCGTCCTACACTTTCCTCCTCGTTGCCCTTATTTGTCTCTTTTATTACAATTTTGCCATTACCATAAACGAGGAGTAATGCTTATATAATCTATAATGGTAAATTCTTTCTATTTTATTTAATTTAACTTTTTTTAAATTTTTTATATAAAAAATATATAAATATAATAAATAATTGTACAAGCAGAGAAACTCCACCATCAATACTCTTCTCCAGTAATTGAGAACCCGCAAATATTAAAAATAGCCAATGAGCACGACATAAAATTAATATACTTAAATATTTAATTTTTATAAAATTGTGTTTGATATAGGTTACAATTTTATTTTTTAATTAATTATTAGATTTATAAATAAAAAAATAATTATTGAGTATAAATTAGAAGGGATGGGTTTTGAATTTTTTTAGTATAATCAATAATTTTATAATTTTTGTATTTTTGTTAAATTAAACTTAAAATAATTATGTTGTTTTTTTTGATAAAAAGGATCACATTTTGCCTAATTTTATAAGAAAAAATTGAGTCACAGTAATTAATAAATAAATTTTATAAGGTCAATTAAAAAATATAATAGAGTCATTAAAAAATTTTAGTCCAACCTTAATATATTTATATATAATGTTTCTTTTTATACAGATGTAATTTATTAAATTAGAGTTAAATAATTATACCATAAATACCTAAATCTGAATCGTGATTTAGATAAATTATGATTAAATCATCAGGCTTTTATCTAAATTTTGCATGCAATAATATCAAATAAGAGTTTAAAAAAGTACAATACTTACTTTTTAAAATATCTTTCGATATTTAAGTCAGTAATTATTTTTAAATATAAAAGGTAAAAAAAATTGTGATAATTTAAGAGGGTATAAAATAAAATATTTGGTCCGATAACATACAAAAAAAAAAAATGAAGTATTTAAAAGATTATTAAACTTTACTTATTTCCCACCTTTTAGGGAAGTAAGGACATGTACCAAACAAATTTAAATGCCTTTAAAATAAGCAAGATGGGTGAGGGGGGACTTAAAGGGCCCACCAAGTTGGTCAAGTGTTGGTGAGCTCAGTTCTATAAATAATTAGCATAGTACAATAATTACTTTATATTATATAGAAAAAGCTGCAATTATTTATTATAGCGTGGCTCTATTACCCAATTTTCCTCATATCAAAAAAATAACATTAAAAAATGATTAAATAATAATATTTTATAAAAATATCCCAAGGAAGTTTCTAATGTCTCCACCTAACCCATTTGAAAAAGAACAATATCTTCAAAAGTGACCGGCTCTTGTCTGCAGGCATGGGCCCACCCTTTTTCAATTTTTTGAATATAAAATATTCAAAATATTCTATATTAAATATAGAAAATACCCCTTTATATATAAAAAAGAAAAAAAAAAAAAAAATACTTTATAACTGCCCTTATTAATCTTATAAATACATGATATTTATTCATATTTATAGACCAATAAATAGTAAATAAATTACCTAAGATTTTCTCACGAGTGCCTAAATAATGTTTTTACAGCATAAAATGTAGACATGAGTATATTTTTTTATTTATCTATTTATATTAATTAATAATAGTCTATACTTTCCACTATTTTGTCTATTTTACACATTTTTATTAAATATAATTATAAGAAAATAAAAATTATGAATAATTAAATAATATCCTATTAATTTTCAGATCCATTAATTATTATTTAATATCCTAATAGGTCTAGTATTATAGTAGGCCGGTCCAACAATGGGTCCAACCACCAGCATGCCAAGAAGAGTGAGGACCCAACGAGTAGTAAATAAAGCCCATGGAAGGAGACCAATCCAACCTAATCCAATCGTAACTACAGTGGCCAAAATAAGGCTTAGGGAACATTGGGCCAAGGGGACAAGTATCAACAGCTCAATCTATAATACAGACAGACAATCCAATCGAAAAGGCTCTCGATTAGGTGGCCAACAGAGCAAGCAAAGTATGCTCATGCAATGATCAAAGTATATGTATACAAGCGCTACCTATAGTCGTCGCCACAGCAATCTGACAAACGAGTTGACAGGACCATTCGTGGCCACCTTACTGTCACAGGGCAATAATTAACAACGGTGACTCCTATCAACGCCCCAACAGTTGGCAAACCCTCACGGGACGCCTGTCACAAGTTTCGGCGTCAAATCCTTCCCCATGAAATATTACAAATACTCCTCACCTTCACAGAGGAGGGAGATCTTATTTTCTGGGAGAAAGAGGACCTATTTTGGGAGAAGTATATTCGAACACAAAGAAGGAGATAACCAAGCTCTCTAACACAAACTTGCTCTCTTCACATCAGTCAAGTGCTCTTCCTGCTTTTTTCCCCTTAGTAAATCACTCCAACTGAGTGTACTCCTAATGAGCAATTTCAATCGAGTACATTTCTAGTGAGCCATTTTAATCAAGTGCATATCTAATGAACCACTGATATGTGCTTCTCGGCAAAGGCTGGAATGACCATCGTTGGTGGCGAACAAAGTGAAGGGAGAGGGGAGTTCTGGCGGAGGAAGACGGCGGTGAAGGCATTTAAGAGGAAGAGGAAATCGAGGAAGAGAAAACAGAACGAGTGAGAGAAGAGAGGAGAGAATAGGGAGAAGGGGCGAGAGAGAGTTGAGATGAAAATAATTTCCTTACCTTCATTATGCACCGTAACGGTGTATATCAACACTAACCGAAGCAAATAACAAACAAATATAAGCCCTAACAAACTAACAAAATAACAAACTAACAAAAATAAAATAACAGAAAAAAGTGATCCCTAAATTTAGGAGACAACTGGAATGTCCAAAGCTTCTACGTCTGCCGGAGGTCAGATGTCCATGATCAAAGATGGTCAAGGAGGGAGATACCGCGGCTGTCGATACTGATTTGCTGGTCCTTGTACATTCAGTAAATGAACTCCAGAGCGGATATCCATAAGTATGTAACATTACCGTTCCCATCAAAATGACCTTGTCCTCAAAATCAAACCTACCATCCCATATTGTGACTTCCGCAGGCACATTGAAGACCGCAAGCTGTCCTAAGCTGAATTGGACTTTTCTGGTGTATCCCACCAAGAGCTGAGCTGGACAATGAAGATTGCGCATCTGCATTCCATTTGCTGCTAACATTTGCTTCTTTCTCGAGGTGTTCAGTCCATCATGAACCAACTTCCAAAATGGATTAGCTCTGTCATATCCTTGACTAAAAGCAAAAGCTCCGTGTCTCAAAATAATCGAGGAGAAAACCCGTTATTTTGGTGGGAGCCTCCCCTAATAATGAAGAGCATCTCCCTCAGAGATCACCTTCACGGACAATATAGGTTCCTTGAGTGCTTAGTGAGGATACAGTCACATATTGTATAGCCGATCATCCATCCGTGAAGAGGAACCCTTCGACAAAGAAGTGGCGCCGAATATCACTGACGAAGATCAAAGGTAGGCTATAGCTTCTTCATCCACCTCTTGCTAGCCATTTGTATTGAACAAAACATGCTCTCTTCAAATCTTGGCGAGGGAGTTGCATCCACTCTTCGTGTCTCTTCACTTCAACCGCCATTCTTCAAGCCTCACGGTAAGAGATTGCAGGTATGTCTGCATATTCCCAATCAAATGGGCAAATAAGACAAGCCCCATGATAGCAATGAGTATGGAAATTAATGTCTCTCCAATGAATGTGCTTGTTTGTAGATTTTTCCCATATGAACTTAGCTGCTGTAAACCCCACCACAAGCAGTAGAAATACTTCTTGATAAAGTTGGAGGACAATATATTTTTAACCACTGTATTTTCAAATATGCCATATTTGAAGGTGATATTTTCTTTAGGATCACATCTACTTTGGACACACTAGTGGAATTCGCCCAATACGATCTAAATCGCAAAACTATCACAATCTAAATAATTAGGGAAGCATTTTGGAGGGCCATGTTCCTCTCTTTGCATATAGACTTCCAGCAATGTGTATATCGTTCAATTGATAGCAAATACCATGTTTCCCCAAGACATGACCCGCTAACATGTACAACTCCCTTTGTGACTACCCCCGTAGCTTGTACAATTTGAGAATTCAGCGGGAAAATTTGATACAATCTGAGAACATATTGTAGCAAAACTATCAATGCAAGAGCATTATTATTGTGATCAGTTTGTGGATTTCTTGTCGCTGGAATGATGAATCAAATGACAATCTGATACTCAGCACAGGCTTCATGGGAACTCCTCACGTCGGCCTCTACAACATAGAATGCGGCAAGAGGAGAGGTCACTCGCAAGTTTGCTCCCTGCGGCTCCCATCCCGATCTCCCTTTTCATCGTATTGAATTTTCCGCCTAGTTTCTAAGATAGTACCCCTAAACCAAAGATCTTTGAAAATCATTGTCGTTGGGCATCAACTCACTCTCCTCATCAACCTCCAAACTCAGCCATCCCAAAGATTTGCAATCTCCCCTTTAGACATATAGTAGTTGAAATTGTTTCTAGTTCTCCGGTTCCTCGATGAGTATTTTCATCATCAAAAAAGTATTACAATAAAAATTGGTAGTCGAAACTAATTGGACAAATTCGATTCTCAATCTTTGATTTCATAGCATCAACCCTTCTTGGAATAGGACAAACATCCTTTTTTTTGCTGCTAGATCATGTGAAAATGTCTGGGTGGATACTTGTCCATGACCGAAATACCTTGGAAGTTAGATCGGTGGGCATGAGGAAAACGATGTGGATGCGCTTTTTTCTCGAAAATCCTCTAGGCTGGGTATAATACTTCACGGCACTTGATGTCATACGCTGGACATGCCCATACAGACCGAATAGGTGCCTTGCAAGCCTCGAAGCCGGTAGATTAATAGATTTCAGCAACAATTTGTGGTTAGGAGGAAGCGCACCTTGAAAATCATCCATTTCCACTGATTCTTGAAGTTTCTCCTCAGTGGGAATTCCACTGATATCAGCCCCTGGTCCACCAGTAAATGAACCCCCAGTTGGAGGCCCATGATCCTCAATGCAACTCCTGCTTCTTTCATTCTTGAAGTGAAAAGGGGTGATAATTTGTATCAGAAGAGTCAGATGTCTGCCAAGAGAGTTCGGCTTGATCATGAGTTGGCCGTGAAGGACCCCCTGGTTGGACTGACAACCCATGGAATTTGTAATGTCTCTCAAATGTCGAGTGTTAGAAATATCCACTGTTGAGGGTAGCAGGTGTTCATCGTCCAACACGGAGGAGGGTGATGAATCTGTCCTAAAATTAAATAAATTTATCCTCATTGGAGCCCGCTACGTAAGTGGAATGAGACTCGACCACCTTCACCCTCCAAATCAATCGGGTTTAATTTCTTGAGTGGGAGAAGGTAATTTGGCCGATGTGTGATAGTTTGTGGCTTAGCGATTTGGAAATAGAGGTGCGGTTGAAGGTTGAGGCAAGGTTTGGAAAAAATTGTTTCTCAAAAGGAGGGAGAAATTTCGAATTCGCTAGAATGTTGTGGTAGGTGGCCGTCGAATCAGACATAATGGGGTTTCGATTCGAGTCGAGGCGGCAAGGCTTGATGGAGGTTCAAGAACTTCAATGGTGGGAAGTACAACCCGATGGTGAGTTTGAAATTAGGGGAATTAGAGGGAATTAGCGAAGGTGGAAGCGAATACGGTGATGAAATTGAAGACGGCGAGAAATTTGTGGTTGTGACGGTAGTCGGTCGAGGCGGTTGGGGAAGAAGACCTAATTTGTCCGAGATGAAAGAAAAAGTGATGGAAGAGATGGCGAAGAGAAACGTGACGATGGGAAGCCATCGTAGAGGAAGCTACAAGAAGCGAAGAGAGTTAATTGTCTTGCTCTAACTAGTGAGTTGTTGAGGTCCGCCATGGACTTCGTGCGGGATGACCGGATCATATGGTTTGTGAAACCGCGGTGGACATAGGCGCCAAATTGGTAGGTCCTTCATGCGTTGAGCAGAATGGCCTTCGAGTGCGCGTTCTTCGTTCTCCTCCGCTTTTGTCTCACACCATTTGATTGCTTCTCGAGGTCGGAATGACCATCGTCGGTGGCGAAAAGGGAGAGGGGTTACAAAGAGAAAACAAAAACAATATTTTTTCCTTACCTTTTATGCCAACACTAACCCAAATAACAAACTAACATTAACAAAATAACAAACTAACAAAAATAAAATAACAAGAAAGTGATCCCTAAATTTAGGAGACAAAAAATGCCCAAAGTTCAACGCCTCAATGTCTGATGTCCATGATCAACGATGGTCAAGGAGGGAGATACCGCATTTCTTGATCAAAAAATATAATAATAATATCCATAATAATAACCACTCAAATGCACTATTATTCATCAAGTGCATTATAATTTTAGTGAGCCATTCCACCAAGTGCCATACACCAAAACCCAATCTTCCATCCCACTAAGCCGCTCCCCCTTTGAACATATTAAAACTCCTATATATTTTATTTTTATTTATTCTTTTATTTTTGAAAAGATTTTTGACTTGAGTGTTTAAAAATAAGTTGATGAAGATGAATATTACGGACCTTGTTTGTAATTTGTGGGATTGATTTCTGAGGTTGATAAAAATAGAGTTTTCAATCAGTTGGATGTTGGTCTATTATAATTATATCAAAGAGATATCATATCCTATTAAATAAAAATTATATAATAAAATTAAAAATTAAATATATTTTATATAATTTTTTAAAAAAAACAAATAATACCGCAAATAAAAATTAACTTCCGTCTAAATTAGAAAAAGTTGGTGCGATCATTCAATTCCTCTAACTATTGATTGACTTCGTGGGTAGGTTGGTAGGTTGCAGCAGAGCCTTCAGTCACTTCTCACACGTTTACAAAAACCAAAGCAAAACAAAAACATTATTTTTTTCCTTTTTCCCAGCCTTTGTTTTTTGTTTTTATTGGAATTTCAAATATATTTAATATTTTTTAAAATGAGGAGAGTGAATGAAGATGAATATGGACCAAGTGGGATTGTTGGTTAGTTGGATGTTGGTCTATATAATTAATGACTCTCTAGACCAAGTTGCTTAATTTAGGAGATCCTTGAGAAAAGTAGGTTGTTTGGTTATTGGACAAATGATTTTATTTTTTAAAATGATAGAAGTTATTTTTTAAAAAATTTGAATAATTTATTTTAAATGAATAATTATAATTTAATAATTAATTTTTATTTTTTAAAAAAATAAATCTAATTATCTAATTAAAAATAAATAACATAAATTCAGATAAAAACCCCCTTGGCCCGCTTGGTCACGGCATATGATGTGAGGATGGGGGCTCGTTTAATCTATAGCTTTTAGATTTTTTATGATATAAGTATTTTTTTATTTAAAAAAACAAATTAATTATACATTTTTAAGTATCCATTCGAATTGAAGGGAGGGTCCCTTTTTAACGTTGTGGGTTTCTTGGCTGTGGGTGGGACCTTTTTGTCGTTTTAATTATTATATTAAATAAGAGAAATGAAAATTAATACAATATATATGATAAGTAAGTAATGCTATATTATTATCTCATGGTACCATTACTTATTACACAAATATTTAATTTTTAAATAAGTAGACGGTATTGAATTTGATGGGTTATCAAAGATATTGTATTTATATTTTTTAATTAATTTGTTAATATTATATAATAATATAATGTAATCTATTTATTGTGTGACTTTTCTACGGATGGGGAACAATTGAATTGTCCACTTCTTCAGCTTTATCGTCTTATCTTCTCACGGGGCATCCATTGTGTGAACACCCACATCAATAATTGCTTCCCTAAAGAAGAAAATTCAGAAAATAATTCAAGTATACAGAAATATTTGAAGAATAATTTAATCAAATACAACAACTTTTTAAAAAATTTAATTATTTTGTCCTTCTTTTTTTTTTTGTTCTTTTTCTTATATTTTAAGAATTACTTGCTGAAAAGATCATGTTCTTGATAAACTTAATTACTATTGCAGAAGACTTTAATTTATTCAGTGTATAAGCAAACTTGAATTTTCATTAAAGCAAACTCGAACTAACAAAATTCATCAACCAATCTTCTTAGAGTCCTGTTTACCTTATTTTAGGCACAGAAATAGAACGTTTGTTGCAAAATAATAAGCAAACCTGAATATCTATTAAACCAAATTCAAACTTCCTGCATTTCAAATTAGTCTGAAACTGTGTTTTGAAACAAAGATGGCAGCTGTGGAGGAAGAAATTCTAGTCACAACTGACAGCAACAGTCATATATAAATAATAATTTTGAAGATATGAGTGTGAACTGATGAACCCAACTTTTTTTTCTTATTTATTAGTCATCGTGATTATTTTTATTATCATAAGAAATTCTCATCGAGGAAGATGAATATACCGTATGTGGAAAATAGATTTGTTCCCTCCCACACCCCCATTCCCACCTTTAAAAAAGAAAGAAGGAAAATTGCAGTAAATAAGAAAAAAATTCAACATGGAAAGAGCCTAAAATCATCAGACAACTCAGTACTGATTATTTACTAAATTATCATCCAGTAAAAATCATAAAATCTACTTGGAAATGAAAGAGAGGAGAACTACATAGATCTTTCAAAACTAATGCAGATCTCTTTCTCGTCTTAATGTCTCCATTAATTTCTGCTCTAATCATATAATGATTAATATATTTATGAAAAAAAAACCCAAAATTCCAAGCTCATTTCATCTCCAAGCTTCTATATCCCAAAGCACCTGTCCTCAAGCCCAAGAAATCATGATAATCGATATTAATGTTGCTATCAACAGTACTGCTCCTATTGTCACAGGTGCACTCTTGCCTATTAGTTAGCCCCATACTGCATGTAAAGCAGAGGATACTGCTACTTCTACTATTGCTGCTATTTCTTCTTCTTCCTCCGGTCTTCAATGCCTCTGGCTGGTGTTGATAATTTGGAGGGCTGATTCTAAGCTCAAGGTTCAAATCCGGGCATCGTTCTCGATCTTCTCGACCCGGGTTTTTGTCGTCATTTGGGTCAGAAACCTCCATGATCTTCTCTGCAGTTGCTTCTTGTTTAGGATGATCAGCTGCAGTAAAAGCTATAGCGGTGGCATCCGCTGCTGGGGAAGCCTCACTGCTGAGCGGCCCGTGAGTTGCAGGGTCGATTCCCCAGCTCAATAGCTTCCTTTTTATGTGGGTGTTCCAATAATTCTTTATCTCGTTATCTGTTCTTCCCGGTAATCTTCCTGCTATCAGAGACCATCTACAAAATTGTTTTTCATAATAAGCTCATTTATTAAAAATCTTCAAGACCCATGATTTTTTCTTCTTGCACTCAGATTTTATGAACCCAAACAAAGATCTCGTAAAGAAAGAGAAAGAACGATAAAGGGTTTGCTTTTATTTGTTTTTCTGAAAGAAACTTACTTGTTTCCGAGGAGGCTATGTAATTTGATGATGAGTTCATCTTCTTCTTTGGTGAAGTTGCCGCGCTTGAGGTCAGGCCTCAAATAGTTAATCCAACGAAGACGGCAGCTTTTGCCACAGCGGAGTAGTCCCGCCGCCTTAGGAAGAGATCTCCAGCAACCTTCACCATGAGCTTTGATGTATGCTATCAGACGATCATCTTCTTCTTTTGTCCATGCACCTTTGTTTGTGTGAGCTCTCTCGCAACAGGGAGACCTACCCATTACAACACCACCTTCAAAGTACTTGCAGAGGAATCCAAATGGCTTGAGATATACTGAAAAACAAAAGCACTTTGTTTTCTTTGTTTTCTATGTTTTGAGTCTCTCCAGCATGCAATCAAACTGAACATGGGGGAGTAGGTTCTTGGAGCAACAGGCTAAGGACAGCCCTTTTGAAGGATTTGGGTGGTGGGTTTAGGCTTTGGATTGTAATTGCTTCTAGATGTGAGTTGGTGAGAAGAGTTTCTGTGAGAGAGAGAGAGAGAGTGTGGCTTGATGGGGCCAACATATTATTAGTAAATGGCACATTAATTATAGGTAACCTTCAGGTTGGTGTAAAGTAACACATATAATTAATTAAAGTATAGCAGCACAGTGTGATTCCTGCCATTTTTATTTTTATTTCAATTAATTTCAGCATATTTAAACTGATGTAGTTGGAACTGGTTCCCATCTGCACTTGTAGGGATGCTCTGTAATCTTTTCCTTTTCTTCTCTTTTGAATTTTCCTTTTTCCTTCCACGTGAAGGTTAATTCAGCTTCCATCCACCTTAACCAGACATTATTGCTAAGGATTTTCCCATCTTATGTCAGCAATATTACTTTAATATTAATCTCAAAATGAAAAATTATGAAAATGGGAATCTTTGTCTACCAAATTTCTTAGTTCTATTGGTTTTTTTTTTTTTTTTTTTTTTGGGGGGTGGTGGGGTGGGGGAAGGTGGGGGGCTTCTAGAAGTGGTGGTGGTTAGATTAATGGAAAATTTTAATGGCAATTTCTTTTTTTTTTTATTTTAATAAAAAGGGTAATGATAAAGGATGTGAGTGCTGGCTTTGGTTCACCTTCCACTCTTCTTTTTCTCTACCTTCCTCTCTGCCAACTCTTGGGTGCAAGTTTAGTCCCAAAAACATCATAGCTGTTAACCCATTTTTAGATTTTTTTTTTTTCAAAAAATTTCAAATAAATATGTTTAATTTTATATATTTTCCTATCAAAAATTACATTTTTTTAAATATAAAATATCATTATTATTCATATTAAGATATAATCTAGGAGTAATATTTACATAATATCTTAACGATTTGATAACTATATTTATAATTTAATAATGTTTTAATTTATGTTCATACATGTTATTAGGGTATAACAAGAAAGATGTGTAGTCTAATGAGGATATAACAAATTATCTACTCATAAGTAGGGCAAGCTTTTCTATTCTACAATATGTATATATATATTGATTTATGTTTTTAAAGTGATACTATAAAGACATCGATTAAATACATTTGAGTTTTTTGGGTGAATGATATATCTTAATTTATTATTGTTTGATCTATTAATATAAACAAATTGATAAAATGACATATTATTAAGAATATTGTAAATTTTTTTTCTTTTATGTGTATTTGTTTTATGCCCTCTAAATTTTAAAATAAAAAATTTTATAATTATTCTTTAATTATATTTAAGACAGTCTCAAATGATTCAGTGATATCTATTTTTTTTTTTTTAGTTTGTTAGCATGATTGGATAAAAAAAAAAAAAACTACCTTATTAAAAATATCACCAAAATAATTTAAAAATATCTTCTTAACATCATCTTTTTGGCATTTGTTATCTATTCACATGGATTTTCTGCTCTTTCCATGTTTCTCACTCGATACGAAATCAACATGTTCATATCTATCCAAACCCCAACCTATCAAATTGGCACCTACTCTCTCTCTCTCTCTCTATGATTATATATATGTATATATATGTATATATATATATATATGTATTTGTGTGTATAAATATATATGCATGTATGTATATATGTTAAAAAATAAAAAATTATAAAAATTAAGTTAAATTTTATGGAATGTTTCAAGGAATTACTTCAAGGTGTGTTACAATATTATTTTTATTAAAATAATGTTGCTTCTTACATACATAAATATATTCATACAAACCGTCTCGAAGATGCAATAAATTCTTTGTTTGATTGTATTCTATATTAATGATATTAAATCCAAAACTATAGTAAAAATAAGATTATTTGGTACTATAAAGTTATTTTTTTAAATAAATAATTTCTTAGTAAATTTAAATTTTGTTAAAATTTATTATTTATCAAAATCAATGGCACACATGTCTATATATAGACAAAAATAATACAAGAAAAACATATAAAAAATGATGGCTGTTGAAGATTATGATGGTTAAAAAAGGGTTAAAAGTTATGATGGTAATTTGAAAATTAGTTGATAAAACTTTCAAAATCAACTTTCATCACCAGACGTGCACCACACTTGTCCCACCGGTACATTACATTTGCCTAGTGTTTAGTGTCAATATAATGTGAGACTTTATAACATTAATAAAATTTAAAATTTATAATATTTTCTTACTATTTTTAATATTTGAAAAAGTATTAGATCATAGACAATCCTAAAAGTTACACATAAATGATGTCTAATAATTAAATCACTACTTAATTAAATATATTATAAATAATCAGAATAATATGATAGATTATGCTTTGAACTAATAATTCTAACAAACTAATTCAAATAACAAATCTCTTATAATTTGCACATAAACATAAATTCACATTATTTAATGCTTCTATGGCCATGTGTCTGTATACATTCACGAGTGTTTGATGTGTCAAGCCCTTAAACTCCAAAAAAAGGGCAACATTTCACATCCTTATAGGTAGACTTTATCGAAAGTTGATGTAGGGGAGGGAAAAGTAAAGAGAAAAGAATAATAGAGGGGTAGAGATAATAATAAATACTAGAGGGGTAGAAACAAAAAGGAGAAACAACCAAGGGAGAGAGGCAAGGAAGGAAAGCACAATTGTTCAATTGTAATCAATTTCTCAAATATTTATTTATTAATCAATCAATTATCCTCCAAACAATAGCCTTAGGGATTTTTATATAGAGAATCCGATGTGAAAAAAAATCGAAAATAAAATCATAATCAAATAATTAAAAAAGTGAAAAAGAAAATCAAATAAAATCAAATAAATGAAAATAAAATCATAACTAATTTAGAAGGCAAATAAAAGCGAGTCTTCATATTTGGAAGGCAAATAAAAGTGAATATTTATTATAGATGTCCGCATCAATTCTCCCCGGGTGGGAGGAACTCGACCCCGGTGAGTTAAACGTCAATAATCAACTTTCCAACCACAAGCTGAGTGGCTGGGCAACCCGTCGGCGACGGTGATAGACTCGAGTAAGAGGGGGCCAAAAGCTGACAGAGCGATCGAGATCTCCGGAAGGAAGTTCACTAGGGCCTGAAGAAGTGCAATCTTGCTGGCTTTGATAGAACTCCAAGAGGCCTGTGTCAAGCTACTGTAGTGTCTCGCGAGAAATCCAAGCATTCTCAGACTCTGGTCGACCAACACAACGGACAAGGAAGCGATGAATAGTTTCCTCCATGGTAAACATCACATGTTTATCTAAAATAGTATCAATTTTATTATGGTGTGCTAGGAGGGTGGGAAGTGGCGCAGGGGAGGGCGAAAGGTCAATAGGGAGTGCACACGGGGGGGGAGATGGCAAAGGGATCCCCAGGTGGGAAAAAGTTACCTTTATATGCAATGAGATATTCCACATTGAAAGTATGATGAAAACCAAAATGAGATGGAATGTCAAGAATATATGCATTTGATCCAATCCGTTGTAAAATTTTAAAGGGACTAGTACTACGAGCCTGCAGTTTAGAGACGTGCCCAGGTAGGCACCATTCTGGTCTGATACGAATCATAACATAATCTCTTATATTGAATTTAACGTGTCTTTTATGAGAATCGGCGTGCAGTTTGTATGTGGTATTACTTGCTTCTAATTACTTATTAATCTCGATGTGTAAATCGTGAAAATATTGTGCAAAAGTTTCGGCAGTCATGGACACATTAACATGTGGAGACATTGAAATAAGGTTCAATGGTTTTCGGGGTTTGTAACCATGCACAGCTTCAAATGGACTTATACTGAGGGATCTATTGAAAGAATTATTATATGTAAGCTGGGCCGTTGGTAGGATCCAGTCCCAATTCCTAAGATGCTCCTGGACCAAACACTGTAATAGGTTACCTAAACTCCGATTGACGACTTTAGTCTGACCATCTGTTTAAGGGTGGTATGCAGTGAAAAATTTTAATTTGGTACTGACCATGTGCCACAGGGTCCGCCAAAAATGGCTGGTAAAACGGACATTTCGATCAGAAATAATAGTCTTAGGAAGACCATACAGCTTGACAATCTCAATGAAATAAAGACAAGCGACTCGAGAAGTACCAGCAGTCTTATTACAAGGAATGAAGTGGGTCATTTTAGAAAAATGATCCACAACGACAAATATAGAATCGTGTTTCTGAGGGATATGGGGAAGCCCTAACACAAAATCCATGCTAACATCCTGCCAAGGACCATTAGGTATAGGTAGAGGGGTGTAGAGGCCAGTGTTTTGCTTTGGGTGTTTGGCGAGTTGGCATATTCGACAAGTGCTGACGATCCTAGCCACGTCTTTTTTTAAATTAGGCCAATAAAATTGTCGCTCAACCTCCTCAATGGTCTTATCACGTCCAAAATGGCCAGATAAACCTCCAACATGAACTTTCCACACTATGAAATCTCGGACAGACGTTTTCGGGATGCAAAGTTTATTAACTCGGAATAAGTAACCATCTTGAAGAAGAAATCCGTCCGTGGTGTCCAAGTGCCCACATTGTAAAGCAAGGAAGATTTTTGCTAAAATCAAGGCAGGACTCATATTCTTCCTTAAACTTTTCAAAGCCAACAATTTTAACTTGAACAGCAGAGAGGAAGGTCAAACGGCGGCTTAAGGCATTAGCCACTTGATTCTCAACGCCTTTGTTGTGCTTCAAGACAAAAGAATATGCTTGTAAATACTCGATTCACCGACCGTGCCTATAATTTAATTTTTTTTGAGAGTTGAGAAATCGAAGAGTTTTATGATTTGAATAGAGGACAAACTCTTGAGGGAGCAAGTAATGGCGCCAGTAGCGTAGGACTTGCACTACAACATACAACTCCTTATCATAAGTAGAAATCGTCGCTTGGCATCATTCAACTTTTCGCTAAAGTAGACAATTGGGTGGCGTCCCGGCTAAGAACTCATCCTATTCCTACACCTGACGCATCACACTCTACTTCAAATACCTTAGAAAAATCAGGAAGTCGTATGACAGGAGCTGTTGTCATCTTGTCTTTGATGAGTTTGAAAGCTTTGGCAGCATTAGGAGACCAAGTGAAGTCACCCTTCTTCATGCACTCAGTGAGGGGAGCTATGATTGTGCTAAAACCCTTGATGAACCGGCGATAGAATGTGGCCAAGCCTTGAAAACTTCGAACTTCATGGATGTATTTGGATTTCGGCCAATTTATGATTGCCTCGATCTTTGCAGGGTCGGCAGAAACCCCGTCAGAAGAAACAATAAAGCCCAAGAAAGCCACTTTGTTTGGAAAAAATGAACATTTCTTAAGGTTAGCAAATAAGCTTTCTTTTCTTAGAGTAAGGTAGACCTATGTGAGGTGTTTTACATGTTGCTCCTTGATCTTATTGTAAATGAGGATATTATCAAAATAAACTATTAGGAACCGTCCCATAAATGGCCGTAAAGTTTGGGTCATGACTCTCATGAAAGTGCTTGGTGCGTTAGAGAGCTCAAAAGGCATGACCAACCATTTATAGATGCCGTCCTTTATTTTGAAAGCTGTTTTCCACTCATTCCCTGGACGAATTTTGATTTGGTGGTAACCAATCTTTAAATCAATTTTGAAAAAGATTGTGGTACCAACTATCATATCTAACATTTCATCAAGTCTAGGAATGGGAAAATAATATTTTACGGTGATTTTATTGATTGCTCTACTATCAACACACATCCTCCAGACCCATCCTTCTTAGGTGTTAAGAGGGCGGTACTGCACAAGGTCTCATATTGTCTCGAACGAATCCCTTGCAAATGAGTTCATCGACTTGTCGCTGGTGTTCAGCATATTCAGTAGGATTCATCCTATAATGAGGGAGGTTTGGGAGTGACGCACTTGAAGTAAAATGTTGAATTTTGCGTAAAGGTGGTAAGTGATTGGATAGGTCATCAGGGAAAACATCTTGAAAGTTTTGGAGAATTTGACGGGCCTCATTAGAAATTGGTGTGGAAGAGTTCGAAAAGGTTTTGAGGATGATAACGGCGAACACAACTGACTCGCTGACAGCGGCCCGTTCAAATGCTGTGGGGCTAATAATATGTAATCTTTTGGCCACTACCACGGTCCGTTCTTCGTTGGGAGTCATCGGTTTTGGAGGTAGGGGATAGAGGCGAATTCTCTTCCCCTTGTGAACAAAAGAGTAGGAATTGAAACGGCCTTGGATTGTCACATCCAAGTTGTAGAACTAAGGGCGCCCAAGAATGACATGACCCATATCCATTGGGATAACATTACACCAAATATGATCTTTGTATTCTAAAAATTAAATCGGTATAAGACAACGTTCTTTAACCGATATAGAAGACGTGTTAATCCTAGAAAAGCTATAAGGACTAGGGTGTGGGACCACCTTTAATCCCAAACGAGAAATAGTGTTAGCATAAACCGCATTGATATAACTACCACTATCCACAATTACCTTGTAAGCTTCATCTTTCACTTTGATGTAAGTGTGAAAAATAGCGTGACGACGCCAATCATCAGCGTCGTTGAATTGTGTCAATATGCATCGCACAACGCCTAAAAATGGTGTACCGAGGGAGGAAGAACCGGAGTCTAAATGAGAGGAAGTAGGTCAAATTTTGCTCATAAATATGTCAAGGTCATCATCATTCAAGTCATCAAACTCCTCTAATTTGGGTTCATAGACTTGTTCTTCAAGGAGTTCCTTATGTATTTCATTTTATCCGTTAATGAATAAAGTTTTACTCGGACATTTGGAAAAAATATACCCAAAACCTTTACAATTAAAACACTGCAATTGATAATGTCTTTTCGGGGTTTCAACATCCTTTCCTCGAGGTTCCCTTGCAGGAGCGACGGTGGAGGGAGGGGTTCTTAAGACAGACTTGGAATTGATGACAGGAGTGTGTGATGTAGATTAACGATACGACATCCTTGTAACTAACTCAAAGTCACGGACCAAATTATACGCATGGTCCAAAGTTGTTACTCCATGAAGGATAAGTTCTCTCCTAAGATCCTAGTGTAACCCTTGTCGGAACCTACTCAACGTCATGGCTTCATCCTCAATGATGTGACATCTCATTCAAAAATCATCAAATTGAGTCACATATTCAGCTACGGACCGATTACCTTATTGCAGGGAATTCCACTGGTCGAGTAAGTGGCTACTGTAGGAGTAGGGTAAATATTTCTTGTGAAGGCGTTGCTTCATTTCAGCCCAACTTTGAACAGGAGCAACTTGACGCCGAATCATGAGGTCCTCCAGACTTTTTCAATATAATTGGGCGTTGCCGGTCAACTTAAGGCTGGAAAATTGAACTCTCCTATCTTCTGACATGCCATACTATTCAAAAAAACGATCCATGTCGCGAACCCATTGAGTGAAAACTTGAGGGTCCAAGTAGCCGTTAAAAATAGAGGCATCTAATTTGATATTTTTGAAGAGGTGGTCATCCGGATCCCGCTTTTGATCATAGTATCGAGGCTTGGGATCGTGTCTACTAGGGGTTCGTCTATTTTGCCTTCGTCAATGAGCTTTGTTATGTGATGCATCAGAGTTTTCAATATCTAATGAGTGAGGCCCTAGTTCTAAAGTGACAACCCGATTTGCAAGATCCAAATTTGTCTGATGAGTGGTGGCCAAGTCAGTTTGAATGGCAATCATATAATTTTGTAATTATTATTGACTAGAAGCTAATTGGGCTAATTGTTGACTCAATGTTTTAAATTGGTTAGAGTTTATGCTTAGGTCAAGGGTATTATGGTAAACAATTTGACCACTTCGCAAATGCATGCAACACTAAATGAAATTGAGATCAATAAACAATTGAGGCAATTCAAATTTTTTTTTTTTGTGAGATTTGTATGGTTCCGATCAGGCAAACTAGTGTTCCTAATATATTAAAATTATAAAACGATAATCAATTGCAAGAGGGTGTGTCAAATGGTAGTGAGAGGGCGTGAACGATTTTTTTTTTCAATAAAATGGCACACGTAGATAAAACTAAATACTATTAAAGATAAAAAAAAATATGCTACTCAAAAAAAGATGGAACAAACACACTTAGAGATGATTTGACCAACTTGTTGAAACTGCCTCGGAGATGATTTGACAGACTTGTTTGAGATTGGACGAAAATCTGCGGAAATCTGCTATTGTTTGATTTTTTTTTGTTTTCTTTTTTTTGTCTCTTCTGTTTTTTTCCTCTCTTTTTTTTTCTCTCTCTCTCTTTTCTTTCTCTCTTTCTTTTTCTTCCTCATTTACTGTTTTCCTTTTTTTTTTTTTTTTGTAAATCACATGCCTCCTGTTTGCTTTACCTTCCTCGGCCTCAAAGTATGCAGAGATAGAGAGGGAGCAGAGAGGCGCAGCTGCTCGGTGCCTGATGGTAGCACTCGCTCAGTCCGATGACGTCGACGGCGGCAAAGGTGGGAGCGACGGCGACGGCGATGAAGGCGGCAAAGAGGATGACGACAACGACGAACTTAGACGAAGAAGATGAGGAGGAGATGAATCTGATGAAGCGATGAAGACAAAGAAGAATGCGGGCGAAGACAAAGATAGAGAATGAAGACGAAGATTTGGAACACCCGGTTCATGACTTCTCTTTCTACTCCCTTTCTTCGGTTTTTTTTTTTTTTGAAGGAAGGTGGAGGCTAGGGTTTTTGGGGTGGGCTGTGGTTTTGGGGTTAGGGTTCCTGGTTTCGGGTCGCTTGATGAAAGTGGTCGTTTACGGTTTCGGGTCGGTTCGTAGTATGGTAGAATTGGGTTTGGGTTTGGACATGGTTTAGCTTAACTGGGCGGGTACGGGAGTGTTGGAGGTTGTGGTGGTTAGCGGGGATGTGGGCTTTTCCTCCAGTTGTGGCAGTGGCGCCGGCTGCAATGGCTTTGTCGGCGTCGACTGCTGCTTTGACTGGTGCTGCCTCCTTAGTTGAGGCAGGGTTGAAGACAACTTTCTGCTTCTGTGCCTGCTGCTTCTTCTTTTGCTTGTTTTTTTTTCGTTTGACAGAGATGGGCACAAGAGAAAAAAAAAATCACAACTTCTTTTTTCTACTAAGATAGAAACAATTTTTTTTTGTTTGACAGTATAAGAGGAGACGGTGGTGGTGGAGATGGACTTGTCGGCAGATGCACAGAAGAACTTTGTAGGGTGGCGGGACACTGGTGGTGGTGGTAGGGTGGGCAGTTGGTGGTAGGAAGTTGTGTAGGCTGGTTATTCGATGCGGGAAGGTGTTGCTAGCGGCAAAACAATAGGATTTTTCTCTGATACCAATTTGATGTAGGGGAGGAAAAAAGTAGAGAAAAGAATAATAGAGATGTAAAGATAAGAATAAAGACTAGAGAGGTAGAGACAAGAAGGAGAAACAACCAAGGGAGAGAGGGAGGAAGGAAAGCACAATTGCAATCAATTTTTTAAATATTTATTCATTAATCAATCAATTATCTTCTAAATAATAGCACTAGGGATTCTTACATAAAGAATCCGATGTGAAAGAAAATTGAAAACAAAATTAAAATCAAATAATTGAAAAAGTAAAAAGGAAATTAAATAAAATCAAATAAATAAAAATAAAATCACAACTAATTTGGAAGGCAAATAAAAACGAGTCTTCATATTTATAAGGCAAATAAAAGTAAATATTTGTCATAGATATCCGCATCAAAAGTACCTCGTAATATAAAGTATTTCAATAAAAGACTATTATAAGTCTAATAAGAACTTTCTAAGTGCATCCTTCCATTATATATTACAATCTCCGAGCCCTATTAACCCAATTGGGATTAAAAAGAGTTAATATAGTACTTAAAATTACTTTTATGATGAACTTTGGCTCATAAACTTAAAACTTAAAGTAATAACAAGCATTATATCAATATTCTATTATTGATGATTTTTAAATATAGGTTTGATATCCATCCCATTTGAAGTTTTAAAAACCATTTATTTTTTTTATAATCCTTTTGTTATAGGATTTGCTAGATTTTGACTCAACCTTATAAAATTTATTTTAATTATACTATTTGAGATTAATTTCCTCATATCACACTTCCATTAAGCATAAAGATCCATTCAGCAGTAGAAGTATGTTCTTTTGTATTAGCAATTCAACTTAATTTTGTATATCTTTTTAAGATTAAAAGATATTCATTATAACTAATATCAAAGTTTATAGTATATTCCAAATATTTTAAAATTCTTCTTAATGCAATCCAATGCTAATTGCTTGGATTACTAGAAAAATCTTCTTAATTTATCTACCACAAATGATATATTAGTTTAATACAGGTCATAGCATACATAAGATATCTAGTTGCCTTTAAATATTCTAATTGATTTATAGGATACTAATATTAGGAACGGACTTTTTATTAGGATCAAAAAGTTTGAAAGATGGAATATAATAAAAAAGATTGATCTCCATTAGTATATTTTCTACATAATGAGATTGTGATAACGTTATGAGTTATTATATCTAATAATTCTGATTTCTAAGATGACATTAATGATGTTTGAATCTTTCATTTCAAAACTACATGATACGAAAGTTTTAATCATTTTAATTTGTTCAAAGTTAATTTTAAAGATTAATATTTTATCCACTTATAAACAAATAATGACTCTTTTATTATTAAAATTAATATAGATTATTATAGACATACTTGTCTAATTTATTTATTTTGTATCTATTAGCAGGAAATCTTTCATCAAATTTTTGATGCCATTGTTTAGATGTTTATTTTAGTTTGTATAATAACTTAACCAGTTTGCAAATTTTGTATTCTTGTCCTGAAAACACAAATTCTTCTTATTGTTCTCTGTAAACATCTTCAACTAATTTATCATTTAAAAATGCTATTTTAACATTTATTTGGTAAATGATTATATTATAAATTGAGACAAGTGTTATAAACACTCTAATAGTAGCAATTCTAACCACTGGGGACTATGTATAAAAAATGTTGTCTTTTAGCCTTTGAATTTTTTTTTTTTTTGCCACTAATTTAGTTTTAAATTTTTCAATAAATCTATCAATTTTGATTTTCTTTTCAAAAACCCATTTACAACCAATGGAAAACCTAGTAGGAGATCCACTAACTTTCAAGTTTTATTTCCCGTGATTAATTCCATCTCATCATTTATTACATATTTTCAGAAATTGACATTTTGAGATTTTATTGCCTCATTAAAAGTGGTAGGATCTACTCCTGTATCAAAACAATAAGGAATTTGTCTTCCGATTAACTCTCTCATTCATTCTACCAGGAACATGAAGAAATCAAGCTCATAGTCCTTTGTTTTTTTTTTTTTTTTTGATTCTCATACTAATTTGTTGGGAATATATGACATCCGACTAGCCCACAAATAGGTACAGTAAATGAATGAGAAAGAAGAAGAAAATGAACATACGAATTTTACGTGAAAAATTCTTATCAAATAAAAGAAAAATAATGGAACAATCTGTCCACGAAACCTATTCCACTATGTGAGGTTGGGAACAATTTTCACTATTACACAAGTACTAGAGATAAGAAAAACGAAGAATATAGTACAAGCAATACACTATGGTTGCTCATAATTCTTTCCTTCCTTTGCTGTTTTCACACTCTCTGTTTTACACTTAGTCTCACACCTCTCTCTTTTCAAAAGATCTCTAGATAGCAAATATGTCTACTTACTTTTAATATAAAGGCTCATCTTCAACAAATTTGAGAAATATTTCATATCTATCGACAAAATCTGCCCTTGTCAACAATATAAATATATTCTGTATAAAAATAATTTTTGTATAATCGTCTGAAATCACGTATCATCAGAAAATCTTACAGTGGCACCATTCTCGATTTTCACGGTGGATGGCCCACATTCCACCGTCACGTTCTTCACAAGGTCGGTCAATGCCCGTTGACCGTTCTCTCCACATGATCGGTCAATGCTCCTATTAACCAGTCGGTGTTGTCCGTTTGAGATCCTTCAACAATGTAGGACATCTCATGTCTTCAACCGATTAACTGGTTGACCGATATTGTTACCCGTTCAAAAGGTTTCGATCAATTATGTTGATGGAATTCCATTTGCATATTCCATGTAAAGTAGCACATAAAGTCCATGTGTTCCGTCCAAGTCCTCCTCGGTTACAATGACTTTCACACGAGAGTAACCCCCAACAAATTTTCCCTCACGACCGTAAGGAAGTAATATCTATCAGTCCAACCAAATTGCAGCAAACTTCATTTTTATCCTTTGGTAAAATTTTGGTCATCATATCAGCCCCGTTTTCTTTAATATCGACCTTCTCCAATGACAGCAAACTGGTTTCAAGCTCATCTCTCACCCAATGGTATCGAACATAAATATGCTTTGATCTAGAGTGGAATGAAGAGTTCTTATAGAGATGTATGGCATTTTGATTGTCACAGAGTACCTTATATTTTCTTATCTAAGGCTCAATTCTTGAATGAACTTTCTCATCCACAGCATCTCTTTACAAGTTTCTGTCACTGTGATATATTCGGCTTCAGTAGTTGACAAGACTACGCACTTCTGTAACTTGGATTTTCGAGAAATTGCACCTCATGCAAATTTCACCAAATACCTTGAAGTAGACTTAAGGGAGTCAATGTCTTCGGCCATATTAGCGTCCGAATAGCCGACTAATCGAGACTTGTCACTTCTAAGATATAGGCATTTCTTGAAAGTTTCTCGAATATATCTCATGATCCACTTGACCGCAGATCAGTACTCCTTCCCTGGGTTTGACAGAAACCAGGATGATTGTGCCAACAGCATGTGCTATGTCAGGTCTTGTACACACCAGGGCATACATCAGGCTTCCCACAGTTAAGGAATAGGAAACATCTCTCATATATGTCTTCTCTTCATTCGAGGATGGACATTGGCGAGTGCTCAACCTGTGGTGGTTCGCCAGTGGTATGCTCAAGTGTTTTGACTTATCCATATTGAATTGTTGGAGCACTTTCTCAATGTAACTCTCTTGAGACAGCCACAATTTCCTTGCCTTTCGATCATGGATAATTCTGACGCCAAGAATTTACTTCGCTGATTCCAGGTCGTTTATAGCAAACAACCGTCCAAGTTGCTCATTCAGCTCCTTTATTTGAGCACCGTTACGTCCAATAATTAACATGTCATCCACGTATAGGAGAAGGATAATAAAATCATCATCGAAAAACCTCTGTATAAATACACAGTAATCACAAATAGTCCACCGGTACCCTTGATTAGCCATAACCGACTCGAACTTCTTGTACTACTGTCTAGGAGCTTATTTCAAACCGTACATTCTCAGACGACAGACAAGTTGCTTATTCCCCTTAACCTTGAACCCTTCCGACTGCTTCTCCTCAAGTTTTCCATGGAGGAAAGCCGTCTGGATATCTATTTGCTCCACCTCAAGGTTTTGAGTAGCAGTCAAACCTAGCACAACCCGTATGGAAGATATCTTCACTAATGGAGTAAAAATCTCATCAAAGTTGACTCCCTTTCATTGACTGAAACCTTTCACCACTAGCCGTACCTTGTACCTCGACTTCGTGGTGTTCTCATCCGTTTTCAACTTGAAGACCCATTTGTTCTTTAGGGCCTTCTTCCCCTTAGGAAGTTTGGCTAAATTAAAGGTGTGATTCTCATGAAAAAACTTATTTCATTCTTCATAACTTCCAACCATCTCTCCTTGCTTTCGTCCTCCATTGCCTCTTCATAACTCTCAAGCTCTCCGGTATCAGTGAGTATAACATATTTACTTGGTGACAGACGGCCGGACAACTGTCTATTTTGTGAGGATCATCTAACGGGCACATCCTCGACCAATTGAGGGATGACTTCATCCTGGTCTTTATCAGGTGTATGATTGCCTCTCCATTATCTTCAACCGCCTCAAGACCATTGTTTTCATCTTCTAGGGATATCGGACGGATAACTTTAACACTTACTTTGTCTGTCCGGTATACATCACACTTGACCTTCCAACCAATATCCTCGATCATTTCATCTTCGACAAAGGTTACGTCCCTTAATCTCTTCTAACTGAATTATAAAATCTGTAACCCAACTAATCTTTCCCAAAGCCCAGAAAGACGCACTGTATCGTCTTTGACTCCAACTTTGTCCTTTTATCTCTTGGGATATGAATAAAGGTTTTACATTCAAATACTCGTAGATAATCATAAGATGGCTCCTTACCCGACCATATCTTCTCCGACACTTTAACCTTCAAGGGTTTACTGGATGACCCATTTATGATATAGGCCGCCGTCTTTAGTACTTCAACCCAGAAGTGTTCAGGAAGCTTAACTTCGGAGAGCATGCACCGTACTCTTTCTAGAAGTGTGTGGTTCATCCGTTCAACCACTTCATTCAATTGTGATGTCTTTGGATGTGTTTTCTAATACCTAATACCATGTGATTGGTAATAGGTATCAAAAGGTCCAATGTATTTGCTGCCATTATCATTTTAGATGGCTTTCAATTTCTTCCCGGTTTGACGCTCAATTAGAGTATGAAATTGCTCAAATATACCGAGAACTTGGTCCTTGGTTTTCAATGGGTAGACCTATAACTTTCTGGAACAATCGTCAATGAAAGAAATGAAGTACTGGGCTCCACCAAATGATTTCTCTTTAAACAGTCCACACACATCTATGTGGATGAGATCAAACATTTTTGCCTTTGTGGAGGATGGGTCTCCATGGAATAAGACTCTCCTTTACTTGCCGGCCAAACAGCGAGGACATGTATTCAGTCCATCCTCTTTTACTCCAAAAATAAGACCTTTTTTGGCTAGATGACACAATCCACGTTCACTTATGTGGCTCAACCTCCTGTGCCACAAGTTCTTAGACTCCTTGTCACTTACGGCATTCACGTCCCCGGCTATTGCACAAGCCTTCATCACATACAGGCCGGATCACTTTTTTCCTCTTGCCACAACAAGAGATCCTTTGGTCAATTTCCACTTGCCTTTACAGAAAGTATTACAATAGCCCTTATCATCCAACCGACCGGCTGAGACAATATTCAGTCGAATATCAAGAACATGACGTACATCCTTCAATAGCAGTTTCGTCCCATTATTAGTGACCAGAATAATATCACCTCTACCTATAACTGGGAATGTTCCTTTATTTCCCATTCTTATCACTCTAAAATCTCCTAGAATATAAGATGTGAATAGTCCTCTTCTTGACGTAGCATGTAGGAAAGCGCCAGAGTTGACCACCCAACCGGCCTCATGATCCGTCAGGCTTGCAACATTTTCTTTACTTGTCACTAGGAGGTCGCCTCCTATGACCACTGAGATTGAGGACGTTTCCTCTCCTCGTCCCTTGTCTTCTTTATCTTTCTCCATATTTTCACACTTCCACTTGAAATAATATTTTTTGATGTAACCCTTCTTGCTACAGTGATGGCACTCAAGGTTTTGATACCTTGACTGTGATTTGGTATATCCTTTCTCTCTTGATTTTTGGCCGCGACCTCTACTTCTTTCCCTGGATTCGGTCACAAGTACCTCGGAGTGAGAGGACGGGGATGTCCATTGTGACCGTCTTGACTCATTCATAAATAAGGAAGTAATAACCTCATTCAACCTTAATATATCCTTTTCAAATAACAAGGTTGTGACGATGTGATTATAGGAGGCCGGCAGAGAGGCCAGTAGTACTAATGCCTTGTTCTCCTCATTGATTTCCTCATCAAGGGCGGACATCTGTATCAATATTATGTTAAACTCGTCCAAATGCTTCTTAAAAATCTCACCTTCCGACAACCGTAAACTATAGAATTCTTCTTTACATGTAGTCTAATTATCAAGGATTTGGACTTATATTGACTCTCCAACTTCTCCCAAACCTTCGCCGAATCAGTCATACTAAGAACCTCTTGGAGAGTGTTATCCGCCAAGTATAGTTTAATGGTACAGTTGGCAAGGTCTCTTTTATCTTGTCATTCATCATCAGTCAAGTTTGTAGGCTTTTTATCCTTTTTCTTCAGCGCATTCACTGTTTCCTCTCTAGTTAGAATATTCTTCACCATCTCTTATCAGAAGATGAAGTTGTCCTACTTGTTGAATTACTCCACACTGAATGACAGATTCTTCGATGACGATGATGCCATTTAGACAGAATTCTCAACCTATCTCTGATATTACTTGTTGGGAAAAGATGACATCCGATTACCCCACAAATAGGTATAGTAAAGGAATGAAGAAAAAGAAAATAAACACATAAATTTTACATGAAAAATTCTTATCAAATAAGAAAAAAAATTCACGGGACAATCTGTCCATGAAACCAATTCCACTATGTGAGGCTAAAAATAATTTTTACTGTTACACAAGCACCAGAGAAAAGAAAAACGAAGAACAGAGCACAAACAATACACTATGGTTGCTCACAATTCTCTCATTCCTTTACCTTTTTCACTCTCCCTCTCTGTTTTACACTTAGTCTCACACCCCTCTCTTTTTTCAAAAGATCTCTAGACATTAAATCCGTCTACTTGCTTTTAATATAGAGGCTCATCTTCAACAAATTTAAAGAATATTCTATATCCACCGATTAGATCTGTCCTTACAAACAATATGAATATATTCTATACAAAAACGGCTTCTGTATAACCGTCTGAGATCACATATCCACAAAAAATCTTCTGAGCTGGCACCATTCTGGATTTCCTGGCGGACGGCCTACATTCCACCGTCCGCGTTCTCCACAAGGTCGATCAATGCCTGTTGACCGTCCTCTTCACATAACCGGTCAATGCTGCCTGGGATCCTTTAGCAATGCAGGGTAGCCCATGTCTTCAACCACTCAACTTGTTGACCGACTGGTATTGTTACCCGTCCAAAAGTTTTTGGTCAACTATGTTGACCGGAATTCCATTTGCATATTTCGTGTAAAGAAGCACATAAAATTCACGTGTTCTATCCAAATCCTCCGGTTACAAGGATTTTCATACGGAAGTAACCCCTAACATAATCTAAAGTTAAGTAACTTTTTACTCTTTGTCACTTTCATATTATCTTATTTTATGAACACAATTTTGCTCTTATTCTAATAATTCGATATTAATTCTCCAAACAAATATGAATATATTTTCTTCAAAAATTACATCTCTCAATTTCATCATTATATTAATTGAAATAGAGTCATTAGGTTCTATTACCTTAAACCTATATGCTTTGCTATGTTTTGCATGCCCTAGGAATATTGCATTCAATTTCTCCTTAGCTCGGTTTCTTTCTTTTGGGTTCGAAGATTGTTACTATTGCCCTACATTTGCAAACTCATAAATAGTTTAGGTTACACATTCTTTTATTCTATAATTTATATAGAGTTATATTGTTTCTTATATTGGAACTCTATTAAGAATAGAACATGTAGTTAATAATATTTATCCCTAAAACTCATAACTTAAACCAGAATTAGAGAATATAGCATTAATAATTTCAGTGAGTGTCATATTTTTATATTCTCTCACACCATTTTATTGTAGTCTGTATGGTGCAGTAATTTCATGCATAATCCCAATAGATTCAAAATAACTTGTACTATAATACTCACTACATTTGTCAGATTTCAAATGTTTAACAAAAATTTTATAATGCAGTTCAACTTTTAATTTATAGATTTTAAATTTTTTTAGAATTTTATCTTTGTATATTAACAAGTATATATAAAAGAATCTAAAAAATTCATCTATAAAGGTTATAAAGTATTAATTTGCACCAATAGTAGTAATAGGGAGATCACAAATATCACTATAAATTTAAAATTTATAGTTCTTTTAACCTTTAGAAAAGAATTACCTGTAATTTTAGTAAGAATACATGTATTGTATTTTTCTATATTTTTATCTAAAAATGGGACAAACTTGATTATATCATGCATTCTTCTAAAATTAAGATATGCTAACCCAAAATACCATAATCAATAATATGAACAAAAATACTCTAATTATTATTATAAATAATATTGAGTTTGAACAACTCATTATTTGTGTAACAATTTCCTATAAAGTTTTCTCCCGTAGATAGAATAAATTTGATGGGCCCTGCTATACCATGAGCTGATCCAAAGTTAGGCCCATCTACCAGAAAAGCCTTACAAAGAACAAAACCCGAAGGTAGAATATATAATCACCAGTGAAGATGGCCTTGCCCCTGCGACTACCAATCACAGCATGAACCCTCCAACTCAATAATGACAAGTTGATGCCAACCAAATTGTTTGAAGTCAACCATTGCCATGCTCACCGCCCACATCAAAATGATCTCGCCCATTGAAAAGTCCTTGCCATCACCAAAGATGGCTCAATGAATCAAAATAGTTTGGCAAATGTCCGCAAAACGATAGCTGATATTGGCGACTTCCGCCAACAACTAACACACTATGAATCTCAGCATGACAACTGTCCAACCTTGGTGCCAAAACCATGTTGGGCTATCATCTACAAATATCCCTTCTCCACTACTGGAGAAGGGGGCAATCTAGAAAAAGAAGTAACCTAAGAAACCCTAGCAGCAAACAATCCTAACAAAAAGTTCTCTCTTCCTCTCTTAGAGCAAATTCTCTCTCGAAGCCCCTTCCCATCGAGCGCATTATTAGAGTCTAGCCCTTCACCTCTTTCCAAGCCACTCCCCAGTGAACGTACCATCAGAGCCTAACCCGTTGCCATTTACTAAGCTTCTCCCCATCGAGCGCATCACTCGAGCCAGGCTTCCGACACAACTCGCTTTCTCCACATACATTCATTCTTGTATCCCGCATCCTCCTTTCATCTTTCTGTTCTCTAAGAAATATTTATGACTTTAGTATTGGAGGATAAATCGGAAAGCCTTGTCAATACTCTGACCTTTTATTTATTCGTTGTGCTGCGTAGGACCCAAGTTATCTGAGACAAATGGTTTCCTAATTCGTACTATAACCCGAATCTAGAAATGTATCATTGGCATTGTCTATGGGAACACGACTTAAAAGTCTAACCACTAACCACCACATTTACATTCACAAAAAAGAATGGTTAAAAACAAAGTACAAGCTAACATGTCAGTTAGGGATATTGCCACCCAAGGTGATGACCCCTTAGTGGGTAGCCACGCAAGCAACCGACTTAAGCGTGATGTGTGCATGTTTGCCACCTAGATGGAAGACGTGCACATGACGCTCTTGGTGATGTGCACCCATGTGGATGAGCAGTAGTCGGGGGACCTTCCCCCTGTCACTCAAACTTTGGCCTCTAAGCAAAGAAGCCAGAGACAGAGGCACCCGGCTGAGAAGACCCTGTGGCGTGACAATGCCAAGGCCCAAGCGGCCACAAGTAATAGGGTCCAGACATGGCTAGAGAGCCATCCCAACCGCAGGACATGAGAGGAAAGCCTAGGGCCACAGGACCTACGCTACTCCCGCAACGATAGAAGACCCTCAACCTAAAGAGAAACTTCTTGCAATTTGTGACCGCTATGGGCTAACAGTCACTAAGATCCACATCCATCTCTGAAAAATTTAGGGTTGCGAGCCTTCATCAACGTAAAGAGGAACGCATCCACCTTGCAAATGGAGGAGAAAGTAGAGAAGATTTGGTAATACGTGTTCAGAGGAGAAGCTGGCTGATAGTTCATTTATCTGAGGAGATCGCCATTTACGATGGAGATGTAGATGCAACCACTCCCTCTCAAATTCAAGATGTCAACCCTAGAGGCTTACGATGGTAGTACCAATCCTATGGATCACCTGAATCACTTCTATACTCTGCTGACCTTCTAGGGCCAAGGTGAAGCTACCATATGTCAATACTTCCATCTGACCCTCAAGGGAGACCCCCGCATATGGTTCTCGATCCGATCATTTGAGGAACTTATTGACTATTTCTTGTCCCAATTCACATCTCCGAAGAGGAGAAGCGATAACACCTTGTGCGCCTCCTCGAAAAGGTGAGATGAGGGCCTAAAGCACTACCTCTGCCTGGTTCATCGAAGCAAGATATCCAAACTCCTAAGGTGAAGCTGAATGTTTCATTGTCCCCTCGATGAATTCTTCAAAGACTTCCCACCAACATCTCGAGACCTTCGAGAAAATTCTGGGCCTCTAAAATGCCCCTTGTGGACCCATCCGGGTGGGGGAAAAAGAGGAACAAAGGCGAAAAACTACTTAGAAGCAGTCTCTAAGCCTAGTGTCTTCTTTCCCCCGAGCCTGACTCCCCTGAATGACACTTACACTAATATCTTGATGTAGATTTGGGATGAGAAGTTCTTAAAATGGCTGAAGGTACTGAAGAACCTGGAGGGAGGAGAACAATTAAAGTATTGTCACTATCATCGATCTCTGGGTCACAACATTGAGGATTATCAAACACTATAGAAGGAGATAGAGGACTTAGTCCGTAAAAGGCACCTCACCAAGTTTCTACAAAACCGGGGGTAGGTCCCCAAGAAAGTAAACCAAGACGGATAAGAGTAATCGAGGAACTGAGTTCTGGCCAGGGTCATCAACATGGTGACAACCAAGCTAGTCATGGGCAACACCCCGGACTGTCCAGAGATAAATTCCAGTAGTAAGAATCTAAGAGTATTAGTTCAAAATGATGTCATTAGTTTTAATAACGACAATATGGCTCAGGTAATAACCCCCACTCTAACCCTCTAGTTGTATCGGCACTCATTTCGAACAGTACAGTTGACTACCAACTGGAACGAATATTCATTGATAATAAAAACTCTCAAAATTTGCTCTACCTTGATGTTTACTTTAAACTTAGATTGAAGAAGAGTCAGATGAAGCCAATCGAGGGACCCTTGTATGGGTTGGACAACAAGCTGGTACCTGTCCAGGGCGCCATCCAACTAGAGGTCACACTGGGGGTTTACCCTATGATGGCCTCCAGGATGCTCACATTCCTAGTGGCAGAACTTCCCTCAATCTACAACACCATTTTAAGATGACTCTACTTGACCGTTTTCAGGGTAGTGATGTCGATCCCCTATTTGAAGATGAAATTTTTTACCCCGTACGGTGTCATAAAAGTCCTAGGTGACTAGATAATCGGCCAGACATATTACCTATCCCAAATAGCTTTAGTGACCTTAACCAGCCGATCGAAGACCTTGACTTATGTGACAAGACCACCCTACTACAGGCTCAGTCAGGTGAGTCAACCAACCAAGTCCCTTTGGATCCCAGCAAGCCGAAGAAGAGTGTGTAAATTGAGAGCTCCCTATTGGGTCCCCTCCGTGACTAGCTTATAACCTTTCTCAAATAAAATTCCAATGTCTTTATATGGACATCTACTGACATACCAAAGATACCGATCGAAGTAATGGTTCATAAGTTTGGTCTTAATTTTGGTAACAAATTCGTTCTGTAGAAGCGTAGGAACCACTCGGTAGAGAAATCAATCCCATCCGCAAGAAAGTAATGAAGTTGCTTGACGCGGAATTCATCAGGGAAGTCTAATATTCAGACTAGCTATCAAACATTGTCCTCGTAAAAAAAAGTAATGAAAAATGATGAATGTAAGTCGATTTCACAGATATGAACAAGGCATTCCCTAAGGACAGCTTCCCATTATTGAAGATCGACTTGGAGGAATCTAAGTCCGACCATGAGCTACTTAGCTTCATAGATGTTTACTCGGGTTACAACTAGATCAGGATTAATCCAAAAGATGAAGATCACATCCTTCATGATCGACTACGGTACCTACTATTACAAGGTTATACCCTTCGATCTAAAAAATGTCTGGGCTACCTACCAGCGGCTCGTAAAAAAGATATTTAAAACCCAAATCGGTCAAAATATGGAGGTATACGTGAACGACATGCTCATCAAAAGCAAAGCCACTAACGACCATGTGTACGGCCTAAGTGAGACTTTCGGAATCTTTTGGGTGCACCAGATGAAGTTCAATCCAGCTAAGTGAACATTTAGTGTGACGTCAGGGAAGTTATTGAGTTTTATCGTCTCTCAATGAGAAATTAATATAAACCCCGAGAAGATAAAGGCTATTCTCGACTTGAGTCCACCCTGGACCGTGAAGGAGGTCTAGAAGCTTACGAAAATCTTGGTGCTCTCTCCCGATCCCTGGCAAAATCCACAAAAAAGTACCTACCGTTTCGCAAAGATTTGAGGGGGCCTAAGGCAACCGACTTCCAGATGACAATCCAGTGCGAAGCAGCTTTCTGAGAACCCAAAGAGTACCACTCTAACCCTCGTCTCCTGACTTCGCCTCAAGAAGGAGAAGAGCTATATTTCTACTTGGTGGTCTTTAACACGGCGTTGAGCTCAGTCCTGATTTGACAACAGTTTGACTTACAATGGTCTGTGTACTACAACAGTAAGGTTTTGACGGACACTGAGACATGTTATCCGCATGCCGAAAGGATAGCTCTAACCCTTATCTACTCTATCAGGAAGCTGCGCTCATACTTCCAGGCGCACAAGATCATCGGGACAAATGAATCTTACGAAAGCCAAATACATTTGGGCGACTAGTTAAACGGGCTATTGAATTTGGCAAGTTCAATTTGGAGTTTTGACCGCAACTAGCCATGAAGGCTCATCATCGTTAAAATGAGACCCTAATTCGCCTCGACCTAAAGATGTCAACTTTAACTTGCAATTTGGGTCATCGAGGTAGATCGCTATGGTTCTAAGGACTTTAGATGGGTCAGGTAAAGTACTTAATGACCTTCCAATTCCTAATCACCAACAACATCATTGAGTATGAGGTGCTATTCACCGAACTTCGACTAGCAAAGGAGTGCTCGGCAAGATCTCTTATTGTCTACAGCGACTTCAAGTTAGTCGTCAACCAGATCTTCGGGAACTCTAAGGAGTCGAACCCTCTGCTGGCCAAAGTACCTTGCTAGATCAAAGGGTTTGACTCAAGCTTCGGCAAAGTTTATATAATCCACATCTCGAGGGAAGAGAATTGGAAGGTAGACTAGCTTCCAAAGGTAGCGACAATAGTTCATTTACACCGAGAGACATGCGGGAAGTTCCATCGCCAAGTTTAAACAATGATTACTGATCCTCGTATAGAAGATACCCGACGACCTATCGAAATGCCCGGATGAGGCCACTCCAACTAATACACCATCATGGATGAGAGGTTGTACCGCTGTAGGTACTCAACCCCTACACGAGGTGTCTCACATCAAAAGAGACTAAGTATGTATTGGACAAGGTGCACCTCAGCATCTACGCCTCACAAATGGGAGGTAAGAACCTCATCTTCAAGATCATGCGGTAATGACTCTACTGGCCCTCAATGAAGTGCGATGCCATGAAATTCATAAAGAAGTGTGAGAACTATCAAATCCATTGAAGCATGTCTCATTAGCCGCACACGGAGTTATAGGCCTTCCACCTCTCGAATCCCTCTGCCCTAACATCCGGGTAGAACGCTTTGTCGCGATATTTCATTAAGTGGGTCGAAGCATCCCTATTGGCACGGATCACCGAGTAGAATGCAGTAGAATTCGTTCGTCATAGCATCGTATGCTGGTTTGAGGTTTTTGAGGTTATAATAACCGATAATGGGATCTAATTCACCGAAAAGTAATTCATTAAGTACTGCACAAGCATGTGGATAAAGTTATTTCACACTTTTGTCGCCTACCCCTAAGCCAATAGGTAAGTGAAAGTCGCAAACCATATGTCGCTACATGGGCAGAAGAGAAAGTTTATGCTAGGGGCTCTAGGACGGATGAGCTGCCATCCGTCCTATGGTTATATAGGACAACCTCGAGGAAGTCAACCCACGAAATGCCCTTCAACCATATACCTAAATCGCATCCCGGTTGGGTTGCATCGCCTTCGAAATGCCCCTAGCAAGTCCTAAAGGTTCAGGGAGCACCTCGACTGCTCAAGAAGCCCTCACTCGAACAACACCTATCAATAGTGAATCGAGGTGAAGGTGAAGGCTCGCTAGTTCAAGGTAGGAGACCCAGTCCTACAGAGCGTAAAAGTAATGAACAAAATTGCCAACAAGAACGAGCTTTCTCTAAGCTAGGAGTGACCGTTCCTCATCTCAACAATCTTCCGAAATGGGGTGTACAAGTTACACACTTTGGATGACAAACTAGTCCCAAGGACTTGGAACGCCACACACCTCAAGAAGTATTACCAGCGAGCCTCAGTCGAGCCTAGGTAAAGTTAGCATGTATCATTTGGAGTGCTTGTAACATGAACCATATTCTCATTAATAAAATAATTATTTGGTCATACTTAATTGCCGACATGAATACTTGTTTGTTGTCTCATAAAATCAAGTGACCTAGCTACCCCTAAGCTGGGTAAACTTTTGTTCACCCATAAGTCGACCTACAAATGGCCAAAAAAACTCGATTCCGTTATTGAGTGACCCATATGCGATCGAATTTTGAACCTTAGTCCTGTTATCGAAGCTCATGCGTGGTCGAATTCGGAACCTCGGTCCCGTTATTGAGTGGCCTACACGAGGTTGAATTTTAAATCTTGGTCCCACTACTAATCGGCCCATGCAAGGTCAACCACCACGGCCAGGGGGGCTTACTGCCATAGAGTTGGGTCACCCCATCAAGTGGCCATTGAAACCTTAGGAGGCATTCACAGCATGCGTCTAGCAACCTCCTTTTGAAGGAGAGAGCACCATTAGTCAACGACAATTAATGCACTAGGACTAGAAGCACAATAAGGTTGAGCACCAATAATCGCGTGCAGACGACGGCCTACGACATTGCTCGAGCCCAGCGACTGCGGCCTTGAAACCCAACCTACCCTAGTGAGGCTTACTCACCAACGTGAAATGACATCCCATCCATGAGAAAGAGCACCCCCATTCAAAGTGCTAAAATGGGCACGGCCGGGCTGATGAAAACTATTGAAGAACAAAACAAAAAAGAAAGAGGGAAAGTGACCGAAGAAAAGCCCAATATGTGAGCATGGACACAGAAAAAACACCCTCAAAGGTTTACTTATTTCATTACAATAATCAAAATGTACAAAGTGGGCCATTCACCCAAAAAAAATACACTATCGACCAAATACCCGGAGGAAGGATGATCCGGGAGCTTGGGTCTCCCTAGCGAATGAGACGGGTCCAACCACTCACAACAAATCGATCTATGAAGATTCCTCGAATGAAAAATCAAGACTGGAAAGCTCGAGGCTACCAGATCCACTATGCGCCAGCGGAGATCAAAGCCAGCCCTATACCTCAATAAGCCCACCTAAGATGGATAAGAGGTCATCGAGTTTGGGGATTTTGTCAGAAAGACAAGCAAAACCCCACTCTGACTCGCATAGCAAATCCTCAAGGGAGGAAATCTTCACTCGAGCCTCGGACGGCTCAAGTTCGAAATGGGAGGCCAATTCCACCACAGCTCTAAACTCCTCCGGGTCGACGTGGGTGTGGGCCAGACAATCAACGAAGGCGGCCAATTGGTGGACCCTTTCCTTCAGCTTCAAGTAGAAAATCAGTTAATCAAATGACAATGAAAATAAAGAAAAGAAACAAGAAGGTAAGAAATATGGCCTAGTTAAAAATGATGTCATTAGTTTTAATGGCCTTAGCCTCGAGGGCACATAACAAGACGCCTCGCCATCTAATAACCCTTAGGCTCCTCCACCTCCAAAATCCTCGCTCTAGGGCTCGGGGTGAGGCTCCTCAAGTCCTATCGATCGCAAGTCCAACTCCATCTTCAAACGGTGCTCGAGGGCTCGAGACAAGGCCATTCGACAACCTACTAACTACCTCCGAACTTCAAGTTTTGATTCAAATGACGCACCTTGATAATAAAAACTCTCCATCATTTTGATTTGCCACTCTGTGGGCCTCCCCCCTCGCTGGGACGTATTTACTTTATAAGGAGCCTACTCAATAAAAGCATTAGGAAGGCATGGTATGGGCTCCTCAAGAAGAGTAGCGAAACATCGTCTTGGGTCAAAGTCGGCACTAGGATCGACTCATCCTTGAGGACCACAACCAATACGAGTGATCCGGAGGTTAGAAATGCAATCCTCCTCGAAGACCTCCTCGACCTCCGTACTGTACCCATCATCCCATAAGAGGAGTCGCTCATCTTGGCAGGATTGGAAGGCTCTTGGATAACTAGCACTCTAGGCCTCCTCCTAAACGCAACAAGGATTTACCCCCCTAGGATTAGGCCTCCAAGAACAAAGGCCTCTCAAGGTCAGCCAATGGCATCTCTCCTGGAAGGCATGGGTGTGAACCCGAATGAGATCCGTCATCGACTTCTCCCGATCCTTCTCCCAATCTCCCACAAATAACGCCATTTTAAGGGATGACTCTTTCCACTTAGTCAAATTCGGATTCACCCCTAGAAAGTGGAACTCTAGGTGTGGGCACATTGAAACCCAATCCGTGCCTTGGTTGAAGCGGAAAATCACCTTCACCAACTTGTTGCTGAACTTGTAACCATAATGACGGGCGAAGATCCACATAGAGACGGTTGGGTCAAGCCTCGCAATCGAAATGATCTCATACACTCTAGAGCTACCAGAAAGCAAAGCCCTCCTTTTAGATGAGTTACGTAGATGGTGATGAACCTATCTGGTGGAAAGTGTGCCCTACCTTCTTCACTTGGCTATCCCAAAGCAACAACTCAACATTGCTGGACTAGATCTTGTCAACTTCCTTTAGAGCCATGAATGAAGAAGCGTGAAGGGAACGCAGGTGCAATGAGTAATTTGAAGGAAAAAGGAAAGTAAGTGAAATGGCGAACGGCCTAGTGTTTAAATAAGAAAAAGCCCAGGTCCCAAATGGCGTTGCATGGGAAATCGATAAGCCACCCTCATAATGGCAGTGGCACGCATTTTCCCCATGAGGCAACACGACTTGTCCTTTTCCATCACTCGTAATGTTGGCCTAATGCCTCATTTCCCTTCATGAACAGCATCTCCTAGTTAGACTCAAGCTATCCAATCAACAGAAAGGCGCCCGTTCCAAGAGGACGCCGAATGCTAGATTAATGGACCCGACAACATACGACCCTGGTAGGCTCGAGGTCAATCCGACCAGACTCTATCCCGATATTGTCCGGTCCCCGCCACGAGTCCGAATTGCCAGAAGAACAAGCCACTAGTAGCCCTTGAGATCCGCCAGAAGGCCATCTAATAGCAAGAAGTTAACATTAAGTTCAATAACACGCATCATGCGACATTGCTCAAAATAATCGGACATTTCATTAAAGATCCAATATATACATCCGAAGGCAACTATCGGCCTCAAAATACAAGAAGACAAAATAAAGATCCTATCTATGCCGATGGCCTACCAGGATAACCACCGTGGGGTCATGAACTTTGGTAGTAAAAAGGGCTAGTGTTTGCCTTTGAGTCAAGCATTCTCGAGCCGAAGGTCCATAAGCTTCCCCCAAGTCCTCTGAACCTTGTCCTTGAGCCAGGCGATTGGATCCTGAACCCAGGCATGGACCTCGGTAAGCTCTTGTGATCTTACCTTGGACTCAGATAGAGCTCAGTTGAGATGGTTGATCCACTCCAAGTCCGGCGAATTCTCCAACTCATCCCGACAGACATGACCAGCCTCCCATGCCATATGGGACATCCTCTGCCGCTGCCAAAACAAAAAGGGATGATCAAGAGAAGGCTATGGAGAAAAGTAGAACCACAAACCACAAGAATGCAAAAGCCCTACCACCTAGAAAGACGAATGTACCTAATGAGAAGGCCTGGCAAACTCAGGACCTTGAGGCGCCCTTCGGACCATGGGGGGTTTAGCGATTGCGGCACTCAAGCTGCGCCCTTCCTTAGCAGCTTCCCTATTCAACAAGCCCACTTCTCCAGCCTCCTCCGACGAACACTCATCATCAATTCCCCCTACAGACCAAGGTCCAGAGGAAGAGGAGCATGATGCCATGCGCCCCATGGCAAGCAGAGTCAAAATAGCAATAAGGTCTCCGTCCACCATCCAAAAAATAAAGTTGGAGAATGGCGAAGTGAAGACAGAAGCTCCCATGGAAGCCGAGCAATGAAGAAATGGTTGGTGGCTAACATTTAAATAGCCAATTCCCCCGTAAGGAACAATATCGTTTGAAGGAAGCGAAGCGATGCATGCTTTCATTCTAGTGGGTTGTGATGCGTCTTTTTGGTGGCTTCATGATGACATGTGACATGACACTTCCCAATGCATCAAGGCGCTCAGACGATTGATTGAATAGACGGCGGCATAGCGTAGTTAATGATGCCCTAACTCATCATTTCCCAGGCTGGCAATCTCGTGGCTCATGATATTGGCAGGCTCGAGGAAAATTTGACTAGTCACATCCCGGCCGAATGCCGGGACGCATCGCCATGGGTAGAGCAGCCAAAAGATTGAGTGGCGAATAGGTCCAAGTCGTCAGACAGACTAGGCCCGAGCGACCAAAGGTATCATCTGGACATCTCAACCTTTCAAGTCATGCAAAAGAGCCAGAGCATACAAGGCAAGAGAGAAGAAAATATCCAGTAATTTCATTAATTAATTTCTTCTACAAAGTATAAAACTTACATTGGCGGATATACAAGGTAACATGAAAGGAAAAAATACATGGAACGACAACCCGATGGTATTCACCTGGAAACTGATTTGGGAAAGATAGGCTCTGAGAAGACAACCACGACAGGAAGCACCTTGCAGTCAAGTTCCCATGGGCTATCTTCCCATCGAGCATCCCGACCAGAGATCAGGCGTGCCAAGAGATGAATAGAAACTTGTCCCTTGCAAGAACGAGGTGTCAAACGCCACCGCCCTCGCACGAGAGGACTCCCACCCAGACATCCCCCACTGAGATTGGCCATAGCCATTGGAATCGAATCAGACCCAATGTGGTGAAGATGGCCCAGTCCCGAGCAGACTTTTGGTGTACTCCCACCAACAAGCTCCGAAAGCGACCCCAACAGGAGGAACCGAAGGCAGGGCCGATTCCCCAAATCCGAGAGCACATCGAGTGGAACACCTTCCCTTCGAAGCCCTTTGAGAGGAGGACAATCAAAAGCCAGTAGGAGGAAGATAACAATGGCCCTATGACTGGACCACCCTTATTACGACATCGAAGAAGTCAAGGGAGGAGCATCACGATAGGTTTCAAGCACTTCTTCAAATCTCACAGAACTCCATGTGATCCTAATTGGAGGCAACGAAGGACCCATGTTGGCTTTGAACTCTCACATTACCCAACTAATGTGAAGGTGAACCATAAAGCAAAGCGCGAGAAGTCCCTCCATTTATAGCCAAAGAGAAAGATCGGCAGGCCATTAATGAGGAGTCACACATGCTAGCATCGTCCACAAGGAATCGACAAAGAATCAACGCCAAACCACGAAGCAGTGTCAAAATCTTTTCAAACAGAGCACTGAATCCTTGCATCACTGTACAAAAAGCTGCAAGGTGCTTGGAAAAAAGCACAACCCTTGGTAACTAGTGTCGAAACGTCTCAGGAAGGAACACGTGAGCAGGGCCAGTTCGTAACGTCCCATCATCTAACATACCGGCAGCTAGCGAAACCCAGTCACCCAACATGGGGGCTAGA
The DNA here is from genome assembly GCA_033239525.1 of Nepenthes gracilis. NCBI lineage: Eukaryota > Viridiplantae > Streptophyta > Magnoliopsida > Caryophyllales > Nepenthaceae > Nepenthes > Nepenthes gracilis. Next base: position 12,142,828 of record BSYO01000016.1, on the reverse strand, counting down.
GATGGGTCTTGCTATACCATTGGTTGATCTAAAGTCAAACCCATCCACCAAAAAAGCCCCACGAAAAGCGAAGCTCAAAAGGCCATGCAGCAGGCTTAGTTACGATCGACATACAACGGGCTGGTGAGGATGGAGACTGGTCAAGCCCATTAGGTACCCCTTACTGCACGAAACCCTCAACTCAAAGAACGACAACTTCTGGCCGCCACGAGGGCACCACCTGTCATCTAACCCTCCGAGGGGACCGCCACGCTTGCCTGCTTGCAACAAAAAAGATGATGTCGCTTGCGCCTCAACAAATCACCAGAAATAGTCAAGCAAATGCCAGTTACCGACACGGGGTAACCACATTATATCCACCAACACCCTACGAATCTCGGCGTGATAGTTATCCAACCTTAGCACCAAAACTATGTCGGGATATCATCTACTGATATCCCTTCTCCACCGCTAGAAAAGGGGGCAATCCAGGGAAAGGAGCAACTTGAGAAACCCTAGAAGCAAACAATCCTAACAAAAAGCTGACAATTCTCTTCAAAGTTTGTTGAGCACACCATGAAAGATTAATCCTCCACCTCTCTTGAAGCTGCTCCCCATCGAGTGCACTGCTGGAGTCTAGCTCTCTGCCATTCATGAAGCTGCTCCCCATCAATCGCATCACCAGAGCGAAGCTCTCTGACACTACTCACTTTTCCCACGTATATGCATCCTTGCATTCCGCATCCTCTTTTCATCTTTTTATTCTTTGTGAAAGATTTCTGACTTAAATATCAACTGATAAATCGAGAAATGAGTCTCGTCAATTCTCTAACCTCTTGTTTGTTCATGGTGTTGCGCTGGACCCAGGTTATTAGAGACAGTAACCGGACTTGTCTCAATTCGACTCGACGTGGAAGATCAAGTGGTTCCTTAATCCGTACTACAACTCGAATCTAGGGATACATCAAAATTTATTTGCCTCAAATATAAATTTGAAACCATACTTATTTAAAAGACCATCAAACATCAAATTCTTTATGATTTTAGGAACGAAATAGACGTTGGTAAAAGTTAAAATATTTCTAGAATTGAACTCTATTTCTACATTTTTCATGCCTAGAATTGGAGCAGTGAATGAGTTTTTTTGTACATAAAGCAATTCCATCAGGCATTAATTCAAAAATTTTGAAAAAACTTTTATTTTTACACAAACGCTTAGTTACACAACAATCAGTTACACAAACGCTTAGTTACACAACAATCAGTCCACCATGCTCCACTGTCTTGGAGGATATTGACTTCAGAAATAATAGACATGAGACTATTTTTATCCCTTGATGATTTCTTTTTCTTTTTGAGAAGATGACATTTATTTTTGTAATCTCCCATTTTCTACAATTAAAACAAACACCTTTCTTGAATTTTTGTTTTTGTGGTGGCTAAAGAATCCTTTTTTTCTTTTCTTTGTGGATTTGTTAAACTGTCCCTCCTCTAAGAAGATATGAACTTTTGATTCATGGGTGTTCTAATCCTTGTTTTCTTTATGGTTCTTGCTTTCTTCTTGCAAATGATACTATTCTTCTATATGAAGATGGTTAACAAGTTCTTTAAAGATATATCTTGGTATTATGTTTCCAAATTTCTTTTAAAATCTTTTTAAGAATGAATACGTTTATTAATTATAGACAACACAATAATAATTTCATACATATTCATATTGCGTTGTTTATAATTATTTAGGATTTGTTTAATTTCATGTAATTACTCCATAACATGCTTACCATAAATGATCTTATAATTATTGAAATAACCAATAAAAAATTTCTTACACATTACATTCTCTAACTTATATAAAAGATTTTGGCCGGCAACCAAACATCACAAATTATTTTTTTAATTTATCTTTATTAATTTAGAAATTAAGTCTTATTAAATAATTAAAAAAGAAGAGTGTTATTACCTTTTAGTATCTGTTAAGACCTTTTCACATATCTAGATTGTAAGCATATTTGAACATACTTCTAAAATTTTAGATCTTCTACCATAAGAAACTGACTTTTCAAATAAATAACATATTCTGCAAATTCTACTTAAATACTTTTAGACCTTTACCATCTGCAAAATATTTTTGATTTATCTTTGCAACATAGTAAAATACTCGTAGTAGTCCTGCACCATCTATAAATATTATTTCACATTAAGCTAATGATAACATTTTTCTTTCATTTTTTCACATGCCATTTTAAATATTTGATACATTTAAAATTTTCAGTAAATGATTTTTTTTATATATTTTTCTTATAAATAGTTATTTTCTAACTATTAACTAATTAAATCTTTAAAAATTACCAAATATTACTAGACCATTTACAGAATTACTATAAGTACGTTGTATACCATGTACAAATTTTTTAGGATAGTCATTCAAATGTCATTCACCATCAAGATGAGAAAAATTTTATGAGATATAAATATATTAAACAAACTCTACAAAATTAATTATTAACGATGTGGATATAAAACAAATTCAAATCTATAATAAATAAATAACAATTAGTAGAATATTAGACTACTAAGAAGATTAAAAATGAGATATTAGACATCATTTTATTAAAGAGACCATAAATAGCAATGAGGTATTTGTAGATTCTAACTGGGTGTTTTGGTTATCAGACTTCTGTTAAAAAGCAAAAGGCAGAGCAATGACCATTAAACTGTATATATATATATATACATTAAAAATACTAAGTCATGGGTGCCGATGCAACCGCATGCATGCCACAAAATGGTTTACAATATTAGGTCGTACTTAACACGGTCTAATATTATTTATTGTTCATTTTAAAGGGATTGGAGAGAGAGAGTGTGGCGCATTCAAGTTGCATAGTTGTTTCTGTCTGATTTCCACCAACTTTCGTTTCTCGCTGTCCCACTTGGTCCATTTTTGGATTTTACTTCACCTACCGAAATGTGTTATCCTCCGTTCATCAAATTAGGCTACTAACGGCCTTATCCCTCTATGTTTGCAGTGTCCATCCAAAGTTATCCCTTGTCCGCCGGTGATAAAAGGGATACCCTTTGGGTTTTTACCCATTTTTTATATAATTTTTAATAATATGATATATTATCTATTTATTAATATTAGTAAATTAATAAAAATAAATAAATAAATAAATATCAAATCTAATGGGTTCGTCACCCATGAATCAACCTAAATACCAAAACCCACGATAAAAAGGTCGTCCGAAAATTACAACTCAAGAGAAGGCCATTGCAGCTCAAGGTCCAAGATCGCATCATCTAAGATCACCCATCGAGGCATAAGCCGGCCCAGCAGCTAGCCATGAACAGCCCTATTAGGGCGACCAACAATCTTTTTTCCATGTGTTGAGAAAACTTACTATAACTGGTCTGCACAAGTTTGGAAAATATTTTAAAAATATTCACCCATAATTTGCACGATCTTTTCCAAAGTGGCAACCGTCATATCGGATGTCTCTCATGATTACATCAGAAAAGAAAGGAATCATCTTTACTGATGATGGTTGCCATAACAGACACCCATGATCACATAATCGTTCCCGAAAATAAAACTACCATTGATAATCACCAATGATTATCTACAGCTCAGTAATCCCGTGTGAATAGTCGTCAACCAGCTTGAGTGCCCAGCGGCCTAAACTTTATAAATACACATTTGCTCTCACAAGCAAATGGAGAAGAGAGAAAGAAAAATATACTACATACCCCATCCATGAAGCCCTACTTAGTTCATCCAGAAGGCCTGCATATTTGTCATCCCGGGAGGAGGCTTACCCTCCCGGTCCCTCCAGGAGGCGCCGCCCAAAGAATCCAACCCTTTGTCCAACAACCGCCCTCTATTTAGAAAACTTACCCTCTATCAAGAGGCCTACCCTTCATCCTAAGAGACCATCTAGGAGACCTACCCTCCATCCCATGAGACAATCTAAAAGGCCTACCTTCTATCTATGGATCTTTTCCTCCATCTAGGAAGTCAATCATTCTCCCAGGAAGCTTGCCTTCCATACCTTCAACCACCACTCAGTCGGGCACATCTTGAAAATGTCCCTTAGTCGGATGCACTTCAAAGATGTCCATCAGTTGAGCGAACCTTTGGCCGACCCTTAGTCGGGGGCACCTATAAACTATATTTCATTCGAACGTTCTTTAAACTGCCCCTCAATCGGGCGCACACCAAACATTTAATTCTCACTACATGCATCAATGTATCTTCTTATATCATCAAATCTTTTTATTCTCTTGGAAAAATATTTAATTTGAGTGTCGTAGAATATACTGGGGAGCGAATCTCGCAAATCTTCTAATCTCTTATTCGTTCGTTGTGTTATATATGATCCAAATTCAAAGAGATAGGGTCCGAGTTGGCTCCAAATCAACCAAATGTAGAAGATAAAGCAATTTGTTAACTCATACAATAACCAGAATCCAGGAACACATCAAAATCACCTGCATGTGTCTCCTAATCATTATATAGATTCTTCTTTTTAATAAATGTATATGCAATGTTATTTATTGTATTTTGTAAGTCATCTACAACTCTTATCTTTATATGTGAGGCCTGTTAAGATTTTAAAAATAAATAATAAATATAATAAATTTTATATATACAGAGAAAAATATAAATGAGTTGTAAGAAAGTATCCTCCCCCCCTCTCTATATGTTATTTTATAGAATATGTATATATAATTTGAGTGGCATTCCCAATATAATATTATGCATGAAATCTATATTATGTAAAATAAAATAATATTTTAAAGTCACGTCCCATAAAATTAGATAATAATTATACATTATAGTAAACTCAAGATGTAGCAGATACAAGGCGATCAATCTGTGTAAGTTCTTATCAGATTTGGGGTTTGACATCCCAATACAAAATCAAATCTCAGTCATACCCAATTCAGCTTGAAGAACAAAATTCAATTTCAATATAGCCAACATTTGAAAATGAGTATAACATCTGAATATTTTGATTAGGATTTATTAAACTTTTACTCTGAAAGAATCATTAATAAAAATAATTAATAAACTCTTAGTTACAAATGAGTTTAAACTAATTTTATATTAAGACCGAATGCGTTGGAATTGTGGGACCATCGGAGAATTACTTTAGTGATTTTTCACCTTCATGAGCATCTATTGCCGTTGCAGCAGCGTGATGCCATAGAAGAGAATCTGCAAGTGAAATTATTTTCTCTCTTAAAAATTCTGTGGGTTCAACTCTTGCAAATGTGTCCTGTATCTCTCCCAAATTTTTTAAAAAAAAAATCATGGCAAAACTCTAAATATAAGAGTCCATAGATTATCATATTTTACTCAAATCTTGTAGAATTTGATACCTTATTAAATAAGAATAATGACCAGACGAGGAAGTTTGATACACTATTGAAAATCACATGAACGGTAAATGTGAGGAAGAAGAAAAACTGACATGGTGAGAAGAAAAAAATCAATTTTTGAACCATTTTTAAACTAATCGTTTATATTTTTTAATAGATACTGATGCAAGCCGAACTCCGGATCGAAACTGCGGCGCATTGCTTTCGGAACAACTGAGAAGTAAAGGCCCGAGGTTAATGGACCGAGGTGTAATGGCCCGACGTTAATGGGCCGAGGTGCTGAGAGGAACCAAGGTCATTGCAGGGATCAATGAATTTTGCAGAAGGGAAAAGGGGGAAGTGGAGATCGGCAGTGAGCAAGGCGACGAGTAGACGAGCAAATTGCAGTCTGCGAAGGGAGAAGGAAGGTTAGAGGGAGAGAGAGAGAGAGAGAGAAACAAGACGAGAGATGAGGAGTAACTGAATTCTCTATATCCCTTTTCTCATAACAAACTTGACATAAGTAGCATTAGCCTGCATGTGAAATATAAACAGACTCATTACCCTATATTCTATACACGTGGACAATTAATTTTAAACATAATCCTGTAATTTTAGGGGATGCTGAGTAATCCGGGTTCTACGCCTCTGGACTGTAGGAGGCCGCGGCCCATCCAAGGAGCCGCTGTGTGTACTCGCAACAGATACGCTCATACTTGTTGAGTGATTCTTATACTATGAAATACATTGACATACGGTGGTTTCAACTATCCAAAAATGTAAAAATTGATTGATGATATTTGAACGTTAAACTCCAGAAGTCTGGAAGCCAGACCTAAATCTGGAAATCGTTCGCTCAAGCATTTCTTCTTGCAAACCTAGCGTGAGCATTGTTTCACGCAAATCTGGCGCAAGCCTGCTGTTGTTTTCGGCTTGGGTTTCCTTCTCACGATCCTCACGTGAATTGTCTACCGTATTTCATTCGAGCATCATTTCTCACGGACATATAGTATGGTTTGTTCGACAATCTCTTCTGCGAACCTCTCACGGACACTTACTCTATGGGTCAGTTTCGGGCAATGGTGGTAGGTTGTAAATTTTGTTAAAAACAAAAGGTAGTTCATATGCTCTTGGTTTTGGTAGTGAGATCCACGTAATCTTTGAATTGGTGCTCATTTATTTGTATTCATATGCATGGTCTTCTTACCGTCTATAATTAGGATAAATGAGATTATAGAAATATATTATATTATTAATGAATATAAAATCTATGAAACTTTAATATGGTTTATAATTATTCGATATTGATATTCAAGTTTGGGTGGATTAAGGCCTTTACTCATAGAAAAATACTTATATTATTGTGAACACCATATGATGAAATATTGAGAAATATTATACCAAGGGATTATGAGTTTGACATGTAGACTGAGTTAGAATATTCTATAGCCCATTTGGACATAACTCCCAATTAAACTATGGAAATATGAACGTGATATATTTTGGGTTTATCTTAAGAGGAAATGAGAATATTGATTGTATAATTTAATTTGATACTTAAATATCACCTGTAGTAAAATATCATAAAATCGTAAAGTCAGTAACTTAAAAAACTTACAAATATTGATACTTTATAAATGTTATCCAATCATTGGTAGTGGGCATATAATTAATTTATAATAATAGAATAAGATCTAAAAAATTATTATAATATCTCAAATAATTATAACCTTTGTTGAAATGGATAAGATAAAACTTTTATCTTTATTAATATTTGAATTCGATAAAATTTCACTTACGTATTTTACGTTCAATTTCAATAGAAACCCTTGATAGTTGTTCCTATAGTTCTTAAGTATAGTTAAAAATATAACATTAAACCTCAAATAGTTGACAACTAATTACGCATTACATATTTATATTATCATCTAATATATTTGTTAATTATTATTATTTTTATTATATCACTTATTAAATTTTTATTTCATCATTGAATTTTTTTTTACTCTATAATAGATTAGATTGATAGCATATTGTTGAAAATCATGCATTTATTGTGAAAATTTTAGGTATAGCAACTCCAAATCCTAACACATTTTATTTTGAAAGATGATGCGATTTATTTTTTGTTTTATTAATGTTGTATATTTTATAGAAACTATATTTCCATAAGCTTGTTTTATTATTAACATTTGCTATTTATCATTTCAAGAAGTTCGATATTTACTATAAATATTTAATTCATGATAAATTTATATAAGCATCTATAAATGGTGTTTGATTTTTCATCTGATCAATTTGAGCCAGGTCTAATGATTCGAATTCAGGTCGTCATAACAAGTCTTTGATGTAGTGGCATAGGTGCCACCGTACAGCATGACTGTCACACATTTAAGTTGTAAAAGTAATCCTATATGATTTAAGGTAAGACTGTAAACAATAGTTTCAAAATAGCCTGACCTTTTCAGAAACCCCATATACATTGAGAATTTCGTGAATCAGGCTCTTGCTTTTTCCTTACAATCTTAATCAGTTTATCTATCTCGGTTTATAAGACACATAAAATGTGTATTTTCAAGTATTCCATCACTAATGCAGTAAAGCATCAATCAGAACGACATGATTATAGCAGTGCGGTAACCATAAGAACGAGTGCATACATTGCTTCATTATCATATTTGATTTAAGAGATGTACTCAAAATTAGGAATTCCTAAGTTCAGATGAATCTCAAATAGGCTCATATTTGGCAGGAATTATCATTGAGATTTATGCCACCTATATTCATACGAGTAATATGCTGACATAATGCATTCAGACAAGAGGCACTTTACTTGGTTTTCTTGCGCACTTCATAGAGATAGCTCAGGATCACCACTGCAGCAGCAACAACTAATCCGACGGCACTTTGAGCCAATATGGTGCTGTCTTTTGCAATCAGCTTGGATCCAGTTGGAGTAAATCCAAGCTCAGAAAGCTTTTTGTGTGAAGCCGCATAGTCTCTGAAGAAAGCATCCTCATCCTGCCAGGTTCCATGAGAAACTGAATGAACTAAAGCATATGCATAATTGTTTAACAAGCAATAATTATAAGAGGGCAATTTGAATTTGCCAAGATATGATGCTTCCTTATTCCAGGTAGGGCATGATAGCCACTGAGCTATCGTCAGAATTTCTCTGTTCTCTTCCTCTTGAAATTTCACCATAGCTATTCTTTAACAGCGTCGAGTATAAAATCCTTTGTGAGTCTTCGCCTTAACAGATCAAGGCATTCCAGGTAAATTAATACGATTCCCATCCACTAAATTATACTCCAACACACTAGTTCATGGAATGATATCACCACGATTGCTTTGATCTCCAACCGATAGCTCCACTTGGCTGTATCTAATACTTGCTTGGGCTTCAACTATTTCCTGGCAAATCTAGGTTTTTAGAAGAAAGGTGATTTGAGGCTATGCGGGATTCAACTACAAGGTATGGGCAGTTTCAAACCACCTGAAAATTAATTATCAAGTGCATGCCAAAGTCAACCTAAAACCCCACCAAAATAAAAATATAAAATTCAAAACAGGGGTAATGTAAAAACATTTTTGAAGAAGTACACTGTAAATTTGCCTTTTTGAAGGTTGGTTGATACTAGATCATAACTCAAGCTGAAAATCTTCACGGGATGCTTCATTTGGAGGAGTGGAGTGCCGTTCATGATATGTTATTGTAGGTTATGTATGACTGGAGTGAGTTTAATTCCCTTAAGGGATTGTCATTGAGAATGGCAAAATATAATAATAACAATTATAAAATTTAATAATAATAGTAAAATTTAATAATAATAATAAAATATATTAATAATAATAAATAATAATAATAATTAAATATAATAATAATATAAAATAATAATTATTATAAAATATAATAATAATAATAATAGTGGGAATAGCTATTCCCACCTTCAATGTACTAATAATAAAATGTAGTATGAGGTTGGGTTTTAGAATGGCAAATCAAATGTAAATATGTAGTATGAGGTTGGGTTTTAGGGAATCAAATAAGGCTTGTAATAGCAATGCAACAGTAAAGGTAACTGCAATCAGTTCAGCTACCAAACACAGTCACCCTCAATATTTTTAAAATTGCGAGGAAAGTAACACACGCAAGCTAGTGATAGAAGAGCCTAAATCTTTCCTATCAAAGAGTTCACGTTTACCACTTGAGCTACCTCCACTAGGGCACAAAATAGTCCTCTTTACAGGGAGATCACATAGGCAAAGGAGCAATCAAACTTGTAACTTACAACTCCAGAATAGGGATAAAAAACAACTCAATAACAAAGCGGTTGGTTAGATTATCTCATAATGACCTGGATAAAAAAGCAGCTATCAGAAATCAGTCGTGTGAAATGCGCTAGTGAGCAATGTCAAGGTCTTAGTTCCAAATCAAGTGATTAGATAGATGGTATTTTGAGTAACATTGACTCTTTTTCCCTTTCTTTCCATCCTTAAAGCAAATGTATGGGATCATCTAAGCATGCTAGGCAGCAATAACCACACAATTTTCCACAGGGACCAGCGGCTCATAGAGGTAATGTGATGCGGATATCATAAATAAAATATTTGATTTTATTTTTAAATTTTTAATTTTATTTTTTATTTAATTTTATTTTCAAATTAGTAGAGTTTGATTTTATTTGATTAGCAAAAATTTTATTTGATTTGATTTTTTTATTTTAAGAAGTTATTTGATATTTAGTTAGAAAATTACATTTATTTTTAAATTATCCTAGTATTAGAGTTTTTCTATATAAAGACCCTAAACTCTATTATTTGAAACATTGATGAATTGAATAAAATTTAAGTGATTGTTATTCCTTCTCCTCCCTTTGTCTCTACTTCTCTCTCTCCCCTGATTTCTCCTTTTCTTCTCTTTGATTCTCCTTCTGTTTCTTCCTCTCCTCTCGGTTTCTTCTCCCTCCCCTCCCCTACTTTCCCATTCCTGCATTAAATTTGGTATTAGAGAATATTTCCCTTTCCCACATCAAATTGTGATTGTCTTTCTTCTCTCTTATTCCTTCTACTTCTCACCTTACTCTATTCCCTTCCCATTCATCATCTTTCTCCTTCTCTCCTGCCTTCTCCTTGCCACCACTTCCCGGTATCACAAAGGATTTAGAATTAACCATTAGCTGAAGCCAATACTGCGAGCAGAATGATCATATTTACATAACATACTGCCACATTGCATGTTCACTTCATTGGACAGGGGATACAAACAGGTGTGAGGATTAACACATGTAAGGGGTGATGGAGTGGTGTTAAAAGTGTCAACCTATCTGAAAGATTACATAGCCACTCATCTTGTAATTAGAAAATTGACTACAAAAATTTTACTCAACGGGATCGAGTCCCAACCACCCAGTGACCCAGGAAGAATTGATGCAAATATCATGGATAAAGAGATTTAATTTTATTTCTAAATTAGATTTGATTTTATATTCAAATTAAAAGATATTTGATTTTATTTTCTATTTAATTTATTTTTAAATTAGTAGAATTTGATTTTGTTTGATTAGTAAATATTTTATTTGATTTTATTTTTGTTATTTAGGAAATTATATCATATTTAGTTAGAAAATTTTATTTATTTTCAAATTATCCTAGAATTAAGATTTCTCTATATAAGGACCTTAAAGTCTACTATTTGAAGCATTGATGAATTGAATGAAATTTCAGTGATTGTGATTTCCTTTCCTTCTCCCTTAGTTTCTACTTCTCTCTCTCCCCTAATCTCTCCTTTGGTTCCCTTTGGTTCTCCTTCTATTTCTTTCCCTCTTCTCAGTTTCTTCTCCCTCCTCTCCCCTACTTTCCTCTTCCCAGCATCATTATGTCTTCAATTACAAAGAATGTGAGCCTTCTATCATCACTATTAATACAACACGAGCATTTTATACCAGACACCACCGAAAAGTGTGTAAATAAGCCTAATTACCTTTGCATACAGGTCCACAAAGGGACGAAATGCAGGATCCTCCACCAAAGCCTTGTCTGTAGGAAGCTTCAATAGACCCTCTGATTCACCGCTCAGCAGCTCCCTAGTTTTGGCAGTCATTGTAATAGGAAATGCATTGAAAATAAGACGTGACCATTTTACAGCGGCAAAAGAAGATAAGAGGCTCAAAGTATGAGTCACCAAACTTACACAAAGTATGAGTTATCAAACTTCAGAGGCTCATTTGTCCAAGGGCCATCAAAACCCGACCTTTCTGGATGCGCCCTTCCCTGTACAACAACATATTAACATTACCGCTTGCAGTAACACTAAAAATATCGTTTAGAGGATGATTTTGAAAGAGTTACTAGAGTGTGTCCCCCTGATAGTGCCACAATGTCTTTGTCCGTAAGACCCATCCGGTAGAATATGTTCCTCAGATGTGGCGCACCTAACAAAGGTACCACCAGAGAAGGAATAATAAGAAAATATATTTTACAAGGCTAAAGAGGGGGCAAAATGGCCTTTTAGGTTGGCTCACTAAAAATCTGTATATAAACAGAGATAGAGGGGGGATTTCATTAGCATGAAAGATCTCTTCCATGATCCATTTCCTTATTGCACAAACAGCATCTGTTGACATATTGTCACCAAACACAACTTTTTTGGTTGAAGGATCATTCAAGCCTGCAGTATGGGGAGCCTCATGCACGAGGACACTCTTCAAAGATCACCAACCATCAGTTCAAAATAGTTGGACAAGACATTGAAGGAAACAAATTCAGAAATAATTTCTCAATTTCGCTCCAGTTTTATTTTTGGTAGATCAGTGAATTGGTGGGCAAAAGATGGCTTTTCTCATATAGTATGTATTCCACAGTTTCCCATACTCTATTTTTTTGATCAGTTAAAGTAATGATGAATAGGAAACACCAAGGAATATTATGCAATTCTATAGATTAAGGATATAAATGCCAAATATGGCTAATAACATGACCAAACAGTCCCTGAGAGATAATTCCAATTTAAGAATTCTAAAAACTCAAATGTGTGTCTAACAGAAGACAACAGAAATTAAAACAGACTCCCTCAAATTCCCTTAGCAGAAATCTTATCAGGACAAGTAATAACAAAGATTTGCTTGAGTAGAATTGGCAAACCTTGTTTAGCATCTGGAAGCCGGCCTTCCTTGGGGGATATCTTAGAATCCTAGGAAGATGAAAACAAAAGTTAGCAAAGAGGGGTGATCCATTTTGATTTAACATTGTCAAAACTACAAATCATGCACCTTTCTACCGGGAACAAAATCAATGGTGGGTCCTCCAGTAACTTCAACTGCAACAACACCAGCAAGCTAAAAACAGAAAAGGTCATCAGAAATCAAATAAGTTAATATACAGACTACTACATCTAAGATCCCAATTTTTCTCAAATGTGCAACAGAGGAAGTTATATCACTATCAACAAGATCCTGTCCCCAATCCCCTGGCTAAACAAACCAGGCCTTGCCTACAGACATGCCAACAATTTTATACAACCTTTGATACAACCCCTTCACCGAACCAGGAATTGGCTTTTACTGATAGTGCAATCTCTGCTGTATTGTCCAGCCTCCTCAAGTGAAGAGAATATCTTCGATCAGGATAGTCATTGAGTTACTATTCAAACAGAGAGATACATCGTAGAGGACAACAAGATATCCAGAAAACTAAAAAATATGAGAAAGATTACAACTTCTACTCAGATAACAAAGTCAATATGAAATAGCCAAAACTGAAAATCCAAAACTAAGTCAGATATTCAATGTTCAATAAAGCCATACGACTCACATGATTCTAAGTCAGTCAGAAAACAATGCCATTGTATCAACATAGTTCATGTGTCCAACAATCCCCACTCTTTGGAAAAGAAATACCAAAACAAGGACCCCATCATACAATTTACCTACTCAACTGTAGCACACATCCATGGTAGCCCCTTATGCAACAAAATTTTCACAATGGCATTGAATTACTACAAATAATGCTACATGGAAGATCATTTAGGATCAAAAGATAGTATTCATCAAACCAAACATGACAGCAACTTTAGGAGCCACTAACTGGGTGGTATACAACAGTCCACAAAATATAACATGATAAGCTACTCCCTACCTAGGTAGTATTTCTACCACAATCAATGGAACGACTCAAACTTGCCATAAAGTATGGAGGTTTCACTCAATCAAAATTGACATGATTGTACAAAATGGATTTCCCTAACATGGACATATTTACTAAAAGCAATGTGATTTGACACATCAAACATTTAATTTTATATCTCCCAAATGATGTTGAATGATTGTAATGTGAATAATAAGAATGCTAACAACACTCTCTGAAGAAAAAAATGTAGAATAAAACTCACTCCATAGTAGGACATTGTAATACACAGTGTATGGTCCCATGGGAATCCATGGTAGTTGAATTACATCACCAATGACAGAGTGAGTTTTTCTACACTCTGTCTTATGACAGGATGTCACTAGCATCACTCACATTCATAATATTATATTTGTGGCTAGCACACTATCATTTAATGCTGATGGAACTATATATCTTTCAAAAACACAGGACATTGATTTACAAGGTACATATGGCTTGACCTAAATAAAACTTAAATAATTCACTATGCAGGTTTCACAAAATATTTCCACAAATACCATTAATTGCAACTTAGTGGCATCCATAATAGACTCACCTTATTGGTAAGATATGCCATTGTTTCACAACCACAAAACTAATTCAAAACCAAAAAATCACCTGGTATAGATCTGCATACGTAATCTTTGGGTGTTTAGACTTCACTTCTTCTGAAGATAGAAATGAATACCAATCAATCAATGATAATATATTATGTCAAGGGCAAAATTTACCACTTCTAACAAAAAGGATGTCATTCTAATGTACTTTATAGCTCATTTAGTGGAACATCAAACAAAAGATGGTTTCTGTTGATTTACAGAAGGATTATGATAAGGTGTCTAGGAACTCTTAAGGTGGGTGTTAAAAAACAAATGACCAGGTAGAAAATGTATAAACATCAATAAGGATACATATGAGGGGGTGATTCTTAGTGTTACAACTGTAGGAAAGATAATTGGGATTTTCCTACAATGCTATAAGTGCATCAAGGGTCAACTTTGTCTTTACTTGTTTGTCTTAGTTATGGATGAACTTACATGACAAATTCATGATGAGGTGACAGGGTGTCTGTTGTTTTATGATGATATTGTACTGATCAATGAAACTAAAGTGCAACTGGAAGAGAAGTTAGATCTATGCATGATAAAACAGAATGCATGAAATGCAATCTCCATAACTCTAAAATGAATAACAAACAATAAAGAGATTCTAAAATCAATAGGTTTTGTTAAGATGAATTAATTGATGGAGTCATTCTAAAAGATAATTCCAGAAATGAACACATTCTCAACCAATTGCAAATCGCAGCTATCAACAATAAAAATTAAGGTGATTCAGATACTTAAAAATGTCAATCTAATGAAGTAATAATGAGAAAATATGATTTAATTGAGGCTGGCAACAAGAGTATAGTAAATATTAAGCCTAGAAAATTGGTAGTGAGGCAATAAAGAATCATGTGAAATTGGGTTTATGCTTGGAGAATGTCATACTTAACCAAGCAGAATCGCAAAAGCACATTCATCCAACTGCTTCACTTAGTAAAACTTAAAGTGTTCTTATTTATTTGTTGTTGTATAAAGCAAACAAAATTTGGTTCAACATTCTTCCCCTACACATAGTGGGATGGAAAGAAATTCCACATGTGATGACTGCCCTCTCTGTCAAGTGTCGACAAAAGGCCACAAGGTAGTATTGATCCAAAAAATTGAAATATATTGTCAAAAAGAGGGGAAATTGTTCACAGCAGTTTAGGCATACACAAAGTTTCCAAATATGGTTTTCTTCTGTCTTACATAAACCTTCCAAAGCCTTTTTTGGCTTTTAGCTACAAAACTTTAAGCCCAACTCCGTCCTCCTCAGTTTGTCCGTTAAATTAGTTGCTAAATTGCATTATACTTATTCTTGTTTTATTAATTAGTCAATTTTTTAAATAGGTTGCTAAATATGGCTTCTCAAGGGGATCTTTCTAGTGCACCTTCACCCACAAATAATACCACATTGGCAAGCCCTTGTAAAAATACAAACAAGATATGACTAACTTAATAAAGGAGGTGGAATTATCTCTTGGAAACGCAATTTTGATGGATGAATGTGAATATCTTTTGTATAAAAAGCTTTTGTTAATAACTAAAAATATTTAACAATTAGAAAATATAAAGTGGCAAAACTCAAACTGTAAATGTTGATTGTTGTATGTTAGTTCTGTGATATTTTCTAAGTTATAACTTTGAGAATTTTATTCTATGAATATGCTATTAACATGCATATTAAGTTGTGCATGCAAGTTGTGTATAACAATGTTATTTGATCCATATAACTATGCAACAGAACTATGTATGTCAGTTAATGTTTCATGCCTAATTTCGTGGAAAATAATGTTTCGCCATGTCCATGTACATGCTTCTTAGTTAAGTCACATTAGAAATTTTGATTCAAAAGCTTAAGAGTAGCTGTGTGTTGATTGCTACGATGTAAGTAGGAGAGCATCCCTCGCTGTTAGAACCTCAGTTAGCTTGAGTATGAAATCAGGCATCTCAAGCTTTTGCGCGTCAAGTTCATCCATGGATTAACCACCACAACAAAGTGAACATACGATAGTAGTTCACAAAAGAGCGTCGTTCCAACAGCTTAGAGAATTACATGCTATTTCGTTCTATATCCTCCATTTCCGACTTCTACAAATAGAGGCCAAAGATAATTTTACTCTTCCGTAATTAATTCAACGGAATAAATATATACACGAAAGTTATTGATTCCGACAACTACAACAGTATTTTAACTTCTGTTAATACGCAACGTTGTTCCTTGTTAAAAACCTAACACCACATAATCAGAACGTACGGGATACTCAGTGAATGCACGTTCAATAATTCAAACAAAGCACACACAATTGAAAAGCAGAATAGATGAAGCAGCTCACCGCACCAATCAATAGCCTTCTTCAGGCCATTATTGGAACCATGGCTGCACTCTTCCTCATTCCTAATAGAACCATTAGGGCCACCAGTCTTCGTCTTCGCGTCATACGTCCCCGCGTCATGCCAGCTACATACCACAAACGGGAGAAATCAGAGAAAGAGATAATCAGAGGAGATTACGACATTGCAAAGGCGAAAGGCACAGAGGAAGAAGATATTAAGTACGCCAAGCGGAGCATGATAGGAGCGCAGTTGCGGCTAGAAATGAGAGCGCGAAGATCTCGACGAGCCTTGTCGATGTCTTTGAGGTAATCAGTGTCGACGACCGCCATCGCAGCTCAGAGCGGCAGAAGCTACTTGAGGTATAGAAAGAGGATGGGAAATGAAGAGGTTGGTTAGGATTTTTATCGGCGAAACGACGGATAACGAAATGGCAAATCAGAGCACGCATGAAATTTTTATCCCAAATTTGAGAATTTTTTTTTTTTAAAATGATGAATATCCCAATCAACAATTCATTTATATTTGTTTATATATATATAATTTATTAAAATTTAAAAATAATATAAAATTTTATTTATATAGAGTAAATTAAACCATTATTTTTTTTAATATTCTTCCCTCAGTAACAAGTCTTGAAACTATTATCTGATTGGTTGAATCTTAAAAATTATACTTGATCAAAATAGGGAATTAAAATTGATTTTAAAGGAAAAATTATGGTCACCAAGTCAAAACAGACTGTCCCATAAACATTACGATTTTATTTATTATTTATTTATAAATACATTTTTACATAAAAAAATCTAAATGCATAAATTATTTTAAAAAAATATTACCTAAAAATATTTAAAATGATTAAATTAACTTGAAATGGGTATTATTTAATAGTGAGATAATTTTTTAAAAATTTGGCATCTATCTAAACAATTATAATTTTATGTTTATATAAAAATCAAAATCCAAGCCGAGTTGGCTTAAAAAAATAAAAAATATTTCTATAATTATATTTATTTATAATACTTATATATAAAAAATATATTTTATAAAATTTTAAGTCAAATGACAATTCAAGTTTGATTGGATCTACTTAAGACCCCTTTAATAGGAGATGCATTAGAAAATGTACAAATTCTTTTAACACTCAACGATTCTTACATATATCAGTTAAGTTATACCGATAGTTATAATATTTAAAAATAAGCACACATTTTTTATAAAATAGATAATGAATTTTGACCAATTATAAAAAAAATAAAGATCGATATATACCTTAATTTATATAATTTATAATAATTCTTTTAATAAATTATGACAAAATAAGTGAATAAATAATCAATAATAATTTTTCTTAAGAGAAATAGAACATTATGCATCAATTAATAGACGGAATCTTTTATTAGTTATATCTTTTTAATATAAAAATATATATTTTTATATAGAGTGGTATACTTTTATTTCCTTCCATAAAAAAACAAATAAAATATTTTTTTAATATTTTAAATTATTTATATTAAATTTAAATTATGAATAATTAATGCACAATTAAATTTTAAATATTATTGTCATTATATTTCATATATTGGCTCTAATTAAATAATTAGTCACAAAAAAAAATGTATACCAAGAATAATATTAATAAAGTATTTAAAATTTGGAAAACTATATTTCATCAATTTATGAAAATATTATGATATAAGACTTAATCTTAAATTAACCATTCAATAACACTAATAAGAAGATTTTTTTTTCCCTTCATAACAATGTATTTTACTACTATATGCTTATTTTCATTTGATATTTTATCATTACTTATTAAAAAAAAATTACTGCTAAATTATAACAAAATATTCTTATAGGTTTAAAAATTAAATCAACAACCTTCAATCCTATAATATACTTTCTCAGCCAAATTACACGTTTGATAATTTTATAACATATTACTAACTCGACTTCCATAGTAAAAGTAGCAATTGACTTTTATTTCATACTCTTCCAAAATATAACACATCCGACAAATAAAAATATACAACCCGGTATTAGTTTTTACTATCTAGATATCTAATATGGTCAAAATATGTACATTCAACAATTTCTAATGAATTAAATATAATGTATATAAACATATAATACTTACTTCCTTACAAGCTCTATTTTTTGAAATTCAGACCTACTTGGCATTTCATCCTTAGCTGTAGGTATAGGGTTAGGTTTTGAATTTTGTATAGCATATCTTTCTAGCACTTTTTTAATGTAGGTTTTTTGGTATAGATAATTTTTTCTTAAAATTTATTTCTATAAGCCTCATTGTCAATAACATATGAGATTTTATCCTTATATTTCATATTAAAATGACTCAAAAAAAAAAAAACTTAATCCCTCTGAGCAATCTAAAATCACTATTAATAAATAAAATATCATCTACATATAAGATAAGAAAATAAATCGATTCCCATTAATCTTAATGCATGTACAACAATCAAATTACATACAAATTATCCTTTATCATAATATTTCAAACCTTTAAATATAAATTTACATATTTTGGACAAAACCAACAAAATTTATTTAAATATAATATAACATTATAATCAACAATAATATTGATAGGCCAAGTTGTGGATAACCTAATTTTATAACCCCTAAAAATTTCATTGGCATTGGATCGATGATGATATTGGACAACCAATCAGGACAATGCCTAGCTAGCATTGGACGTGCACAAAATACATTTTTTTCTATTTTTTAATTTTTTTCATCAAATAATTAATTTAATAAACATAGATGAAGAAAACATGTAAAACAAGATCATATAACCTGTTTTGATACCAATTGTAAGAAAATAAGGATCAATGAGTATTATAATTTAGGTGATTCATAATAATTTTTTGAATAAATTATACCAAAATAAGTAAATAAAAAAAAATATATGATGATCTTTCTTTTAGATAAAGAGAATTTTATGCACAAAAGAGAAAATAAGGACCATGAAAATAAGGCAGCTACAAACCTTAGAGCAACATGATATATAGGCAAAGACGATGGGCCGAAAACAACAAATCCAGTTGTACCTTTTGGCTCAGTCTCTCTACTACCACTTGTAACTTTCATTCAAAATTTACATCAAATTATACCGTAAATTTTTCTGGTCGAGTCTTCAAATGGGCTGACTATACAAAATAAATTTATGTCACACTTAATATCTTTGATGTTGCAAAATGATTAATAATACAAGTATGGGAGGTGCAAACAGACTACTACAATGTACAAGAACACAAGAAAATAGCTAGTTGAGGTGTATTATTATGGGCATTGAAGCAGAGTTGTTAATGTGCGATGAATCAACAAGCAGGACCAGACTTGGAACTGGTGCACGTATATCTGCTATAAAAAGACTGCAAGGAAGTTTTGTCTGAGTAATCATAATTCATCCCCCAAATGATTCCAAAAGCTTTCAGCTTTGCTTGTGTGGTTGCAGGTGAATGTGCATTGTATGGGGACATGGGTCACTCCCATATGGGTCCATATCCGACTGATTGGGCGTTTAGAGTTTTCGCCGATTACTTACATGGGTGTAGTACTGAGGTAAAATATTGTGGTGTTTGCGCACTCGAAAACAGCCGGCGAACAACCATTTGGGGCCAAGGTCAAAGAGCAACCAAGTCAAGACCAAGGCCGAAAAGCAACAGGGCCGAGGCCAAATGGAAACAGGGCTGAGTGAAATTGGCCGAACTGTTGAGTTAAAGGAGCCGGCTGAACAATCGGTCAAGAGTAGCCAGATTGCCAAATGCAGAAGATCAAAAACTACCGGCCAACTGAGGCCGACAGGCAAAATGACACCTCTGGCCAGATGTGACGACCAGCCTAATGAGCCGACCGACCTGGTGCGGCCCCCATATGGCTGGCCACCTTGATGAGGCCGGCCGCACCGATGAGCCCAGAGCAGGTGATCGATTTGCAGGGTAGATGATCGAATTGCAAAGTAAGATTATCGATTTGCATGGTAAGTTATCGACTTACGGAAATAGGTAGCCGACTTACATGGCAAATAACCAATTTATAGAGCAAGTGCCACCGAAGAGAATACTCATATATATATATATATATTGATATCGCTACTACTCTGAAAAATAACAGTGTAATACAATAAGTTGTACCTTACTCTTCTATTATGTTCATTGGATTTCTGTAACCAAATTTTTTATAGTTAAATTTATGGACTAAGTGTCCCGTAAATTTTTCCTCTTATTTAGAAGAAGATTTCCACGTAAAATTATGTGTCTCATTTCTCCCTTTCCTTTTGTAATCATAGTTCGTCATTATCATCGTTACATTCTTTCCTCTCGGTTTAACTCTTGCCGGCCAATCCCTAACACCTTGGGCATGGCAGCAGATGCCATGACAGTCCAGTTTTACTCGCAGAGTGCCCACTGTCTTGAAAATCTCTCTTCAGTGAAAGATAACATATCTTTATCATTTAGTACACGGATCAAGATGACTGACAAAAGGGGAAGAAAGGACAGATCACTTGCTGATCTGTAAGAAAACAAAACTATATCTGAAGAACAAAACCAGGCTTCACAAACAAGGGGGAAGAAGACGATGATATAAACCATTTCTTTGACAGAAATAAAATTCTAGAACACTATAATAAAACCTAGATTGCAGATTCATTAGTTAATATAACAAAATTATGTGATCATTTGACCTTCAACATAGAAAGGTTGGCGTGTTTTGTCCATCATCATCTATACTGAAAAATCCGCCTAGCCAAACACAATCCTGAGAGGCACCACAAGAATAAATAGTCAATTATTCTTTAAATAGTCAATTAAGTAAGCTAACAACTTCTATTCTATTCCAAGACTCTATTCTAAATCAAAATTAGCTAAAATGTGCTATTTAATGCTGTAATAATAACAACAGGATTTTCCTATTTCATGCTCCAATGACAACCAGCGAAGAGCAAAAATGACCTTTTTCATTATTTAATAATCATGACCATACTGACTTTCCTATAGCTCCAGAAAAACAGGCTATTTCAGGCTCTAAGAATATCCTTGAAATTCCCCTCTGGCATTGCATAATAACCATAGGATTCTCTATATAAGGCTGCTTCTCCTGATTCAATTGGTGCAAACCCTTAAGGGGATTTTCTCAAAACCGAAAACTTAAGGTACTTTGTCGAAGAAGATAGGAACAATCATGGCTCGTAATGTTCACAGATTTGTTCTAACCGTTCTCTTGCTGTTGGCTTTCTCCCTGTCTGCTCATGGCAAAGAGGAGGACGAGAAGAAAAAGGAGGCAAATTCCAGGGTAATTGGTGTTTCTTATGACAGCCGCTCCTTGCTGATCAATGGAAAACGAGAGCTCATCTTCTCCGGTTCAATCCATTATCCCCGCACTCAAGCTGAGGTAATAATGTAACGCTGCTTTATAGGATTCAATGGTAATGAGGAGAAAGAAATGATTAGCTATGATTCAATTTCTTCCTAAAATCCTCTGTCCAAAGACTAAAAGAGCTTCAAGTCACTCGCACACACAGATTTCAACCGGTCAGCATGCCACGTATGACATAAAAACTAGTTTAAAAAATATTATCCAACTCGAACAATCCACAAATAATAGCAATATTGTTACTTTGAAATGGTAGACAAATGAAATACAAATGAAACAGACAATAGGCTGAATTCTGAAAAATCCTTTATAGCTATGCCATCAGATGCCATGAGTGCCTCAATTCAACCAATGCATCCAGACTTTGCAGCATTACTACAAGAGATTTGCATTCCTTCTCTGGATCATCAGCAGCAGTACAACCCAATGTGGAAAATGATCACCATTGCTAAAACTATGCATACGCCAAACAAAGGACAAAACTTATTTCATGTAATGCCATCACTATCACACGTACATAGCTGAGTTTTGAATTGTTGATTGTTGATAATTTAATCTTTTTTTATTATTTTGGCTGATTGATTGTGCTTTGATTCTTTGTTGGCTTTGAATTTTTTGTGGCTTAGGAATGGGATGACCTCCTCCTAAAAGCCAAACGGGGAGGTTTGAATTGTATTCAGACTTACGTCTTTTGGAACATCCATGAACCTATAAAGGGAAAGGTAACTCTATATATGCTCTGGTGTAACCATCAATATCTTGATCTTTTAAGATATTGGGATGAATAGTCTTATTAGTTAAGACTGCCTTGTGTCTTTTGTAGTTTAATTTTTCTGGAAATCATGATTTGGTGACATTCATCAAGAAGATTGGTGAACATGGTATGTGGGCTACCCTCAGGATTGGACCCTTCATCCAGGCCGAATGGAATCATGGGTATGCATTCTTCTCAAAATAAACTGCATCCCTTCTTCATTTAGTTGTCTAAGCATAATGCTTGCTCATGGCCCTTCACCTGGCCAGCAAACTAATATGTTGGGACCAATATTTCCACTGGCATAATACTTCATAGAACCTTCAGAGTTAAGTGGTCTACAGTCCCAATCTTTAAGATACCCAGCATAAAGAAACAAATCTTAGCACAGGATATGATAAGCATAGGGTGGGCATATGTAGAGGCACAAAATTGCTTCCTTGTGACATGTAGGTCATGAGTTCAACCTATTGAAACAATCTCTTCATAATGTAGGAGTGATACAAAGTACATCTGACCCTTCACAGACCCCAAAACCTAAAATCCTAGTGCACTGGGCAAAACACGGTAAGCACATGTCTTAGTTCCATTTTGAAGTCCAAAGGGCTTCTACACAAAATGTACCAGGTAATGCCATAAACTTAATTTCTGCTTTTGCAGCTACCAGCCTAATTCATTTGGTAACTTCTGTACAAATTTGGCTTTTGGGAATGAGTAGTTTGTTGGCTACATCTCTCTGTTACTCCCTCATATTCATTTTGGTCACAATTGATCTTGAGCAGAGGACTTCCATATTGGTTAAAGGAGGAGCCCGGCATCATATTCCGGACTGATAATCCAGCATTTAAGGTGAATTTCTTCAACCAAAGTGATTTAGATTACGTTAATTATCATTTTTTAACTAGAACAGCTTTCTCTGGTGCAGCATTATATGTCCCAATGGGTTAGCAAGGTCATCAACATGATGAAAGAAAACCAATTATATGCTTCCCAAGGAGGGCCTATCATTCTATCACAGGTTTGCCATTCTTTTATTTTCCAAATCATAAAGCATCATTTTTAATGCTTCTTTTTTATAAGTTGTACCCATAATAATACACAGATCGAAAATGAGTACGATCACATTAAGGCAGCATTTAAAGCAGATGGAGAGCGATATATTAACTGGGCAGGAGCTTTTGCTCTCTCATTGGATACTGGTGTCCCATGGCTCATGTGCAAGCAGAAGAGTGCTCCTGGTGAAGTGGTAAGAAATCATTTCTTCCAAAAAGAAATAAGTTAACTAGAGAGCTAAATCAGTCATCGGAGCAACTAGCTAATTGTGGGTCAGATTTTAACAGATCAATGCATGCAATGGTAGGAACTGTGCAGAAACTTTCAGTCAACCACAGGCGTCCACCAAGCCCAAATTGTGGACTGAGAACTGGACTGCTCAGTAAGTATAGACTCTCTGACTAATGAAATAGCGCTTTTGCATTCAAGCTTTGATAAAACATATAAGACAAACTAGGTAAAAAGCAGATAGAGATCAAGGGCTTCTGTACATTTTCTATACACATTTCTTTACACGTGTAGAAGTTTACTTTCTGTTTATATGTGATTGTAATAAGTTCTTTCCCATGTTGCACCTAAAAAAGTTTCCAATTCTCCTTCTTTACGGTTGCAGATATAGAATTTTTGGAGACTCGCCTTCACAAAGGCCAGTTGAAGAAACTGCATTTGCAGTAGCCCACTGGTTTGCAAAGAATGGAAGCCATGTTAACTATTACATGGTATAAGTCTAAATCACCAAATAACTTATCAAAAGAAGTTGAAATAATCCTTTTATCAAGGCATCTTTTCAGAAAAAAAAGTTTGAAAAAGCTACATTTCTAGTCCTATTAATAGGTTCTCTAGGAAAGAATCAGGAAACTAGCAAAGTATTTAAATCAAAGTATCACTATTTTCTCATTTACATCACTTCTAAAAGCAGGCCCTTGTTTGTTATTAATCCTCTTCTTTCTTTTCTTCTTTGTTTGTGCTTTGCAGTACTACGGTGGGACAAATTATGATAGAACAGCTGCCTCTTTTGTAACAACACAATACTATGATGACGCCCCACTTGATGAATATGGTAATTACTTTGACAGCTCTTAGGGGTGGTAAATTTTGACAAGACAATAAAGTACCAATATGAATTGTGGTCAAGATATCATGGAGTCACATGTAAACATAAAATTGGACTGCTAGTATACATACCCTACTCAACATGGCAAATTTCTGAATTAACCAGATAATATAAACATTTTTAAAATCACATTAGATTCAATCTTGGTTTGCAGGCATGATCAGAGAACCCAAATGGGGTCACCTGAGGGACTTGCATTATGCTTTGGCATTATCAAGGAAGGCTCTCCTCTGGGGGAGATACAACTCTAAAGGTCACAGCTCACACTTAGAGGTGAGCATAGGTAGAAAGGAGAAGAGCTATTTATATCTAAAATCACTATAAGAATAGTTTATATGACTTCTTTACTAATTAACACCACCAATCTAAGTCGACTAAGTAGATTCTTGTTTGTTTTTTCCATCTCTATGTATGCAGGCTATATGGTATGAGAAGCCAGAAACGGGAATCTGTGCTGCTTTCCTGAAAAACAACGATACTCATCACCCACATACCATCAAATTCAGAGGCAAAGATTATTACCTTCCAAAAAGATCCATCAGCATCCTACCTGATTGTGAGACTGTGGTCTTCAACACAGAGCAGGTAAACCCCAGTGTTCATAAAACATTTGCTATGAAGCCCAAATTTGGCCTGCCTTTTGAAACCCAAACACTTCTGAAAAATAATCAAGGCTCCAATCAGAAACATAAAGTAATAGAAAGTAGTTATGATCTCATTCTAATAGACCATCTTTTCATTGTATCTTAAACATAATGAAGCAGATTGTATCACAACACAGTGCAAGATTGTTTGTCAAATCAGAGGAGGCAAACAAGAAGCTGAAATGGGAAATGGCATCTGAGATTATACCAATCAATGGTACTTACTTCTACAGGAAGCCAATTGAGCAGTATGCAATGGTGAAGGATACCTCAGACTATCTCTGGTATACGACCAGGTAAAACAAATGCAGATTTAAACTTGTACAGAAAGGAAACATAAAATCATTACACATCAATATAAGATATTTTGATTTTTTGTTTTGTCTGCAATTCTGATTTTCCAGCATAGAATTGGATATTCTTGACTTGCCATTGAGAACATGGCTCTATCCAGTGCTAGAGGTTTTGTCTCTTGGCCACTCGATGATTGTATTTGTGAATGGACAATTTGTAGGTATGCAACGGAAAAAGACTCCATGCCCTTTTCATTTTTGACTCCCAACAAATGTTTTTCATTCTTCTTTTGTATTCATATTTATCTAGGAACGCGGCATGGCATCAAAAGGTCATTCAGTTACAGCTTCAATTTACCCATAAAGTTGAACGAAGGAGCCAATCATTTTGCATTTTTGGGAACAACAGTTGGAATGACGGTATGTAGACCTATTACTTGTAATTTACACACAAAGAAAACCTCATTGCTTAGTTCATTAGTGCTTCTGCAAAAGAAGAGACTGATAAATATTATCCTTTTTCATGAATGCAGGACAGTGGAGCATACCAGGAGCATAGGTTTACTGGACTAAAAAGTGTGGTAGTCAAAGGGTTGGCTACTGGAGACCTTGATCTAACATTCAATGGCTTCCATCATAAGGTACGAATATGGAACTCCTCGCCCTAGATTGTATCCCCAGTTTAGGGTTACGGGCTGCAATAATGTTGGTAATGCAGGTTGGCTTGGATGGAGAGCACCTTGAACTCTTCACAGAGGAAGGGGCAAAGAAGGCAAAATGGATTCCCGCAAATAAAGGTCAAGGGCCACCCGTTACCTGGTATAAGGTAATACTTTCGAACTGGGTAGTCTAAAAATTTCAATCGACCCAAAAAAATATATATTAAGATAGAAACTTCTTAATTACATTGAATAGCTGCAAATGATAACTTTCTTGGGTTGCAGGCATATTTTGACGCTCCTGAAGGAAATGACCCAGTGGCTATCTATATGGAAAACATGACTAAGGGTATGGTTTGGATCAATGGTAAAAGCATTGGTCGTTACTGGTCAACTTTCCTCACTGAATACAAGAAGCCTACTCAATCCGAGTAAGTGAAAAGGATTTTGACGTTCAGCTTGTCAGAGCAGTGAAATTGTTCTAGAATCTGAGACATAAAATCAAATCTATTTACCAGGTATCACATTCCACGAGCATTCTTGAAGCCGAAGGACAATTTTTTGGTCATATTTGATGAGACAGGAGGCTTCATTGACACAGTGGAGATCAAGACTGCAAATAGAGACAGGATTTGTAGCTTCGTAGGAGAAAATTATCCGCCATACGCTAGGTCATGGAAAAGAGACAACAAAGAAATTATGGAGGTGGTGGATGACCCTAGAACAACCGCTAGCCTCAAGTGTCCTAGAAAGAAGGTCATCTCTGCCGTCGAGCATGCAGCCTTTGGTAATCCTTGGGGCTCCTGTGGCCTCTACAAGCACGAGAACTGCACCGTGGAGGTCAACAAACTCGTCGAAGAGGTAAAATAAATTCTCATTTTCCCGGTACGACTGATGCATTTCATAAATTTAAATTCACGTCTCAAAGTTTTTGAAATGGGATTTTAAATTTCTCAATTTCGACTATGGACATTACAACTCCATACAAGAGTATACATAGATACTATTAATTCTTTGGTTTATTTTTGATATATAAATTAGTAATGATATTTAATAAAAAAGTTAAAAAAGCAGAACAAAATAAAAAGATAGTAAATGATTAGGAAACGCGGGGGGCTGCAACGTGTTTCCCGCGTTGCAGCCCGTACGTTTTCATCGCAGCCGTCGGATGAAATAAACCGACGGCTGCATATATATATATATATATATTAAAAAATATGATTTATTATTATTACTTTTTTGTTTAAATATTCTTATTGTGTTAAATGCTTCATACATAAGGATATAAAACCCATTTAATTCTAAGCAATTAGTGAGCGTTTTTCTGAGAGATCGCTAACAATTCTCTATAAAAGAAAAAAAAGTTATTGATCGTTCTTCTGTAAGAAAAACTTATCGTTTTGATCGGTTATTAAAGTAAATTGACAATATAAACGTTCGTAATCATAGGTCTTAAAAAACTGAACCCGACCTTTGGATAGTTGTGATTGTGATTATCTAGACCACTGATGAATTATTATCAATTGATTTAGAAATTGGCTAAGTACGAAAAGTCGATTGTCTAACTTGACAATCTATATCTCATCAATTTATTCTTTTCAATCAACATTCAATGGTTTACTTATAATGTAGCTACGTTCTAACTCTTTTACTTATCCGATAATTCGATTATATTGTTTCTAGTCACTTGACTTATAAATAAAACTTGTTAATTCGACCACATTGAATAGCTATCCGGTCTCTAAACCAGATATCCATCAACTATGCACTTGAAAATTTGAACATTTCAATTTGTCTTTAACAAGAGACAGTGGGTTCAAACCTGCTTAATCTTTTACTGAACCCATCAATGGCATTTATCATTTTCTTACGTGACCTTAATGTTTCTTGTGTATGTCCATTTTTGGGCAGCTTTGCTTGGGGAAAAAAAGTTGCAAAATTGAGATAGACAGGAAGCTTTTGATGAGGGAACAGAAAGTTGACCCTTGTCCAAACATGAATCCCAAGCACTTGGCGATCCAAGTACAATGTGCCTTCAAAGATTAGAAGACAATTTTTATTTCTTTTTTCTTTTTTTTGGTAGAACAAGAAGAAATGTTTACATTTTGTTGTGTTTTTTTTTTTTTTTTCTGATGAGTAAATGTAATGACCAAATAAAAACATCTTTTAAATGCTCTTCGAATTCAGTTCTGTTGTCGTAGTTGCATAACTTCTTGCATTTTTTCCCTTTTCCATCTAAATGATAATTTGTATGATTGAAAGTAACAATCTCCTCTATTTACAAAGTGGGTATGGAAGACTGAAGATGATTGTTTGGAAAGCGTGTATGTAATATTCCAAAGAATATTATTTTATTAATGTAAATATTTTATAGGATTATTTTTAAAATATTCTTAAATTATTCTCTTTTATTTTATTACATTTTATACGGGGTCTCTATAAAAATCTAATAGTATTATTATATATTTAATTCATTACATATAATAAAAGTCTATTTTTTATTCTCATAAATCAATAGGTTATGGATTTTGTCTATTAATATCAGATTATGTGAGATCTATAAAATAAATAATAAGAACCAAATCAATCAATCAATAACTTCTACTCTCAAATGAGTCAATATGGGATTAGTTAGCACTAATAGAATCACAATGAGATTATCCAACTCAAGAAATTTATTAAATATCATGATGACCTTTGTTTGATCCAATTTCTCATAGCTTTTGTGATGGTTTTAAATATATTCAGGCGTCACAATTATATTGTCACCCTTGCCCCTCTCTTGATGTTGCTATTATTGAATTTATTTTTGAGGATATATGACTACATACTAAGTGCTCATAATAAACTAATATAATTTTTATTATACCATCTTATCAGCTAACTAGTTATAAATTTTTCAACTATAGATCACAATATTGGGATAATTTTAATCGTACTTATAATTATTGTCATGCATGAGGTCACATTAAAAATAATTGTCCCAAAAAAAGGTATTAATGTTAAAAACACAAATCAACCTCTTTTCAACTGCTCCTAGCACTAAGTCAGGTCCAACATCTATGGAGTCTAAATCCTCTACTTTCTCCTTTGATGACTTTGAGGTAATCATTAATAAGGTTTTATCTCATATGGATTTTTTTACTACATCCACTTTGTCTACTATCACAAATAAAATCTAATTAGATTATGGACTCCACTTGCTATAATCATATACATCTAATTATTCACAATTCTCTACAAAAGTCCTTGTGTCCTATGCACCCACTATCCATACCGCTAATGGATCTCGCATATATATTAGTCACATTTGATCCATCTCCACCCTTTCACTCTCCATTTTTGATACATACATTATATCATCATTCTCATATCTTTATTATCAATAGGACAATTATGTGATTTGAATTTAAAATATCATTTTTTTACTTGTGATTGAGTTGTGTCCAATCCCCACATCGGCCATCTCGTTGCGACAGGTAATAATATTGGGTGTCTATTTGAATTAAACACACTCCATATTCTCTCATCTCCTATTACATCTATCACTCTTCTTTATGGATCTTCCAATTTTGTTTAGCTCTGACATGCACGTCTTTGTCATCCTTCACCGACCAAAATTTAGTTTTTAGCATCCACTAGTTATTTAAGTTTTATTTGTATAGAAACTTTTAATAGTATGTCATATCATCTTGATAAATGCAAGGTACGATCATTTAAAAATAATAACTCTGATTCAACTATTCTTTTTTATCTTATTTATTCTCACATATGGGGATCTACCCCTATTTATAGGAGTTCCAAATACTTTAGA
Source organism: Nepenthes gracilis (assembly GCA_033239525.1). NCBI lineage: Eukaryota > Viridiplantae > Streptophyta > Magnoliopsida > Caryophyllales > Nepenthaceae > Nepenthes > Nepenthes gracilis. The sequence continues at coordinate 12,112,673 of BSYO01000016.1, read as the reverse complement.
TGTCTTTTCTCACTATATATAAATTCATCTTATACATAGTTGATCTAAATTGCCACAAATCTGTTATGATTTTTTTACCATGATTTTACTCAATTTACATAACATACAAAATTTTTTGTTTTGATAATATTAAATAATATTATGAGTATTTCTTTCTTATTACCCTCAAAAGTCATGGTACCATTTCACAAAAGTTTTGTATTAGAACTTCTTAACAAAATGGTAATACTGAAAGGAAATTTGATCATATTATCTATACTGTCAAGACCCTTCTCATTTCTTCGGCTCTTATTATAAGTTTTTTAGAAGAAGATGTTCTTACTATTATTCATGCCATCAATTATCTTCTACCATCCATACTTTAAAATCAACCCCTTACGAGTGTCTTTTTCGTTAAAAAAATCCAACTATGATCTTGTTTGGGTCTTTAGGTGTGCTTGTTTTGTTATTCTCTAACCCCATGAAGGAACTAAATTAGAATCTTGAGCATGTTTGTGTTGTTTTCTTAAATACAATATTAAACATGAAGGATATTGATGCTATGATCCTATTTTAAATCAATTTTGTATTTTCTATTATGTTATCTTTTAAAAATTTTATGTGACAACCCAAATTTGAATCACCCATTCTAACCCGAATCGACCACTTGAAAATCTCAAATCATAAATAATTATTACAAATACATTATTAAATATAACATCCATAATAAATAATAAGCTCCTTAAAATATAAAATAATATAAATATTTATAATATCAAAATTTCTTAAGAATACAATCCTGAGAAAAATCAAAACATTAGTAAACTAATAAAGAAGTCTTAAAAATCTCTCATCGCAAAGTCTTAAAACTCTATCTAAAATCTTAATTCGAACAAACAATATCCTCATTATACCCTTGGAGTTAGCCCAAAATATGCCACACATATTTCTCATGATCCAATCAAGATCCACACCCAAATGGAAATACAGAACTAAATTAGAACCGTGAGCTTGTTTGTGTTGTTTTCTTAAATACGATATTGAACATAAAAAGATATTAATGCTATGATCCTATTTTAAATTGACTTTGTATTCTCTATTATGTTATCTTTTGAAAACCTTGTGTGGTAATCAAAACTTGAAACACCTGAATCGGCCTAAATTAACCACTTAAAAATCTCAAATCATAGATAATCATCACTAATATATTATTAGATATAATATATATAATAAATAATAAACTTCTCGAAATATAAGATAATATAGATATCCATAATATCAAATTTTTTTGAAAAAACAATTCTAATAAATATGAAAACACTAGTAAACCAATAAAAAAATCTCAAAAATCTATCATATTGAATCCTTTTGACTGTGAGAGTAACTCTATCTAGAATCTAAATAGTAAATGAGCAATCTCCTCTAATCTAATATCGACCCATCTACTTTGGAAGCCAAAAGAATATAAATGTAAGTTAAATACCTAATAAATAAATTAAATTAATAATATTAAAATAAAAGAGATTATCTCAAATAATAATATCAAACATATATAAAATTAATAAGAATATAAAATAAATTAATAACTATTTGAAACCAAATATCATATTGTATTCACTATTCAAGAGTCAGAAGACAATTAAGTATCAAGAATATAATTACGGTTCTATTGAATTTAAATATCAATAAGAATACAAGTTTCATTGAACCTATCTTAACAAAAGTTTTGACTATATAAAATATCATAATACCCTTCTTAGATCTTATATATTACTGCGAAGTAACATTACACGCTTACCTCCAATGGCTAGGAGAAATCTATCAAGTATCAATACTTATAAGCTTGACAAGTAACCAGCTATATAATCTCATAATATATTACCATATGTAGTATATAAATATCAAACTTAATTCAAACGAATAATATCCACATTACCCCTTAGAGTAAACTCAGAATATGTCAAATATGTATTCTTATGATCCAATCAGAAACCACGCCTAAATGGAGTATAGAATAGTACATCTCAACCACATGTCAAACTCAATACCACTGGGCACAATATCCATTAATAACATAGTAAATATTGTTCATAAAATTATAAGGATCTCTTCAAATAATTTTATCATTCTGGGATAAGAAAATCAATATCGAACAATTATAAATTACATCACAAATCGTAAGTTTTATATTCTTTGATACCGTAATATCTATATATAATTTTTTTACATTAATCATAGATAGATAAGAAAAACTAAATGTTCAAATTAAATTAGTGCAAATAAATAATTACCGAAATTATTAGAAAATAAATTTAGAAATAATTGATTATTCAACCAATCCTTAAAATTTTATACAAATCTTAATGATCTTTTTAGTATACCAATCTTATTACTAAGGTCATAAATTACTTTCTATTTATTGCTCCAAGCCAAATTTCAAGATATTCAATCTTGCTCAACCATTTCGGTTAAATACTCAAGGTTCAAACGAAATAATGGAGTATCCTTAAGTTCCTCCTGAAACCAACTTCTAATTTAAATATATATACATATACTTATGTATATATTCATATTTTCCAGTACAAGCATACAATACATACACATATGAAAAACATACTACACATACACATTTGTGTATATATATATATAATGTATGTATATTTGTTATATGTAAGTACACAGGGGTATGTATATATATGTTTATTCAAGTATATGATGTATGAGCATATGTGTGTGTGTGTGTGTGTGTAAGTATGTATGTACATGCCACATCCGTATACATATGTATATACACATAATGTTTACATACATACTGTCATACCGAAATGTATAAATGCACGTATGATTACACCTATGTACACATACACATGCCGCACACAAACCGTTTCCAATTGATTCCTCACCCTTTCGATTACTGAAACAATCACAGCAGCCAAACAAAGCACGACGCTCTGTTCTTGATTCCCATCAGAAGATACATATGTATCTACCACCCTAGCAATTTGTCACTCTACTAGAGTTTAAGCACCTCTCTCACATTGAAGTGATTATCATTACTATCTTGCTTTTGCATCATTATATGAATCCACAACTTATAAAGAATCATTTCCAACCCTCATTGGTGGAAAGCAATGACTGAAGAAATTTAAACCCTAGAGAATAATTGTATATGAGACATGGTTAACTTACCACTTCAAAAATCTATTATTGAGAGTAAGTAGGTCCATAAGATTAAAACTAAAGCTAATATTTCTATTGAATGGTACAAAGCTCACTTTGTTTCCAAAAGTTTCGTTCAAGAGTACAAAATTGATTTCAAAGAGTCATTTGCTCTAATGACTCAACTTATATATGTGCAATTATTAATTATTGTTGCTACAATTCTAAAATGAAAGAATTTCAAGTGGATATCATGAATACTTTTCTTAATGGTGATCTCACAAAAAAGTCAATATGCAACCTCCTCCAACGTTTGATCATTCTCCCCATAAAACCTGTAGCTTGCGTGGAGATTTATATAGACTAAAACAAACTTGCAAGCTTGGTTTGAAAATTTCAACTCTATGGTAGCTACACTTGGCTCGACCTCTAGACTCTATGATTCTGCTCTATTTGTTCATAAGACAAATGTTGGTATCATTCTTTTACTTATTTAAACTAATGGTGTGAGTATTATTAGTGACAATATTACAGGTATCCAACAATTGAAGTATCTTTTAAATAACCAATTTGAAATAAAGGATTTTGGTACTCTTATATATTTTCGTAGACTTAAAATATCTTAAGGATTGGATGGCAACTTTCTATCCCAAGCAAAATATGCTTTGGATATCTTGTTCTATTTGGCATGACCAATGATAAAACTACTTCAAGCCCCTTAAAAACAATGTTCGTCTTGTTTCATCTGAAGTTACACTTCTTTTAGATGCGACACAATATTGACAACTGTTTAGAAGCCTTATTTATCTTACAGTTACATGACTTAATATTACTTATGCATGCCGCACTGTTAGTTAGTTTATAACAAATCCTTGATCTACGCATAACACTATTGTTATTCAATTCTTCAATATGTGAAAGGGTTATTGTTTCACGGGCTTTACTTTTCTAGACACTCTTCACTTTATCTATAAACCTTTTTTTTATGTTAGTATGAGTTTTAATTTATAATTTTGATCTTGATTATCTAAGTTTAGATGAGAAAAATATTAAGGTCATATAAAAAATCGGGTCAAAGTCAACATTTTATTCGAATTATATCGAGTTGAGTAATATCTGATTGATTCTTAGCATATGCATATGCGTGTATTAGGTAGAAAGGACACATCTAAAGGATACTCTGTAACATTTTGATGTATTTTTGGCAGATTATTTTATACCACATGCACACTCAAAAGACGCTCGTGAACAATTTTGATAGATTGTCAGTGCCCGATGAACGCTTGAGAAATGCTTGCATGCCATGTGGCTATTGTCTTGGCACCTGATGGGTGCCTGATTAACGCACATATGTGATTGTATTTAATTCGTGTCCAACCAAGGGTTGATGCGTCAACTTGCTATAATAATTTAATTTTTAGTTGAATTTGGGTCATTTTAACCTGACCTTTGGGAGATGAGAGAGATAGGGTCTAGAGAAAGAGAGAAAAGAAGAGAGAGAAGTAGATGTGAAAATTAAAGAAAAATCAAGTAATCTTTGGATAAGATTAAATTAAAGAAAGTGTATCTAAACCCCATTTTTTTATTGTCAATTTTTCTCTACTTTCTTAAATATTTATTATTTTAAATATTCATATATAAGATATTTTCATACCTAAAGAGTTTATACTATACATATATATGTAATCTTACTCCCATTTCATGAAACTTTTATAAAATTTATGTCAATACTTCATATACCTTGGGTTTCAAAGATGATTTTTATGCAATAAGATTTATATGTATTCTGAAATTATATTTAAATACTCTAATATTCTTTGATTTTCATATGTAATGCTCCTGTATGTTTTAAACCTTCAAGTATACACTATACATGTATTAATTTCACACTTCAATTGCCCTGCATGATTGAAAATCAAAAGAAAATGTTAAAACTATAAAATTTTACTAATTTTTTACAATTCTTATTATAAATAGGTCCACATGTTTAAAAATCTCATAATGTAAATTTTATATGTTTTAAAATTTATATATTTAATTTTTTGTAAAACTTTTAATGGGCTACATAACAAGCATTTAAAAAATTATCAAGAAAACTCTATAATTTATGAAAAGATAAAAATATTTTTTTCAATATGAAAAAATATAAAATATTATTTATGTCATGAACCCGAACCCAGGATATTACAATTTATATTTGTGTAAAGTTTTATATTTGTTTAATCACAGACTATTGTAGAAATTAGTTGTGATATCTTATGATATATATTAGTATATTATAGTGATAATTAAGATTTAAACCTATCCATCATAGGTTAAAAGCGGTATTAAGTCCCGTTTATAGGGTTATATATATGATGGCCTACCTACGGGTCTTAAATAATACTATAAAGTCTTTAATTATATAATAAATATATATAAATCGAGTTTTGATTATTTGCCCATTTATTGGTGATGTTGTATTAATTTTTAATTCATAAGAATTTGTATGATTTAAGCAAGTTTTAAAGATATATTATTAGAGAAAGAAATTAAATTGTTGGCTTGAAAATTTATGCATGAACATCATAAAATTTGTATGACTTTACATTTGATTTGGATTATGTTCTTTCCAACATAATTTTATTATAAATTATATGTTTAATTATAAAAATTCATATATATTATTGATTAATTGATTTATTCTTATTTTTATTCTATTATTCCCCTTCACATTAGGTGGCTCAAATTGTTTGTAAGAGCTTGGATCTGGAGTATCACTGGCGGAGAGCTAGATTAGGATTTTTAGTTCAATTTATATATTATTATTCAATAGAAACAATGATTTATATTGTTAGTTCTAGTTTTTTTGGATATTCTTGTTGTGAATTTTAGAGTTGGCAATGTATGGTATTGATATTTGAATAATTTTGGTTTTCTTTTTAATAATTCAGCTGAGTTGTAATATTCAAGTAATTTGATATCGATAAGATGTTTGTCCTCATGTATATTTTGAGACAATGGTATGATTAGTAATCAAAGCCACTTTCAAGTACAACATTTTAAATCTTATGATTTGTTGACTATTTTAATTTGGATTGTTTGTCAATATTTGATTGGTAGGTTTTGTAAGATGCGAGTTTTAAATTATAACTTTGATTATGATTAATTAAATTAAAAAAGAAAATTTTTAAGGTCAAATAAAAATTTGAGTCGAAATTAACTTTTAGATCGGATTATATCAGATCAAGTGGCGTTTGACCGACACATGATACGTACACTTGCGTATTTTGGGTAAAACAGTCATGCCCAAAGGATGCCTAAGTTGTGCTCAATTTCACTTTTAGCATGCATGCTTTGTGCGTGTCTAAAAGACACTTATACACACTTTTGACAAATTATCAACACCTGATATACATTTAAGATGACACTTGTATGTCATAGTATTCTGTCTCATTGTCTGATATATACCTGATGGGCACACATGCACCATTTTTTTGCATAAATCTCATCCGATTGATTTTCAGTCATTTTTGTCAGATTTTTTAAAATAGAGAAAGAAAATGAGAAGAGGAAAAGAGAGAAAAAGGAAAAAAAAAAAAAAGGTTAAAGGAGAACATTTAAAGTCAATCCAATGAAGTTTGTTAGTAAATTTGAAGACAAAATAAGTGTATCTAAATTCTCTTTTTTTTATTATTGATCTTTCTCTATTTCTTTAAATATTTATTTTTTTAAATATTTATACGTGTCATATTTTCATAGTTAAAATATTTATATTTTATATGTATGAACTTTCACTCCCTTTCTTTGTAATTTTCATGAAGTTAAAGCCCTTAGTTTATATACATTATGCTATCAAACTAATTCTCTACATTTTATACCCATGCATGTTCTAGAATTTTATTTTAATGTCCTTATATGTTTTAATTTTTGTATATATTATTTAAGTATGTTCTAAATTCTTAAATATATATTTTATAACTCTTAAAATGGCTATAAATTGTCCCTGCCAATTTGACAATTGAAATAAAATGTTAAAACTATAAAATTTTATTGATTTTTCAGTAATTTTTACTATAAATAGTTCACATGTTTGAAGACTTCATAATTTAACTTTTGTGTGTTTTAAAATGTGCATATTCATGTTCCTATAGAAATTTAAAGTACTGCATGACAAGCATTTGATAGAATTATGAAGAAAATTTTATATCTTATAAAAGGATTAAGGACATTTTCTCCCGGTAGGTGCCCATATGAGAAAATAAATAAAAAGCACACCAAAGCATCTTTTGAAAGTATTGATTTATACATGTGTAAAGTTTTTAGTTTATTTATACATCCTTCTACCTTCGATGAACCATTCGTGAGGGAAGATAAAAGATTAAATGAGTTCCTTGGTAGGGATCATATAATATTTCATAGTGCATTGCTTCTTGAAGCTCGGAATATATTATCTTTAGTTATTTGGTAATGATATTCAAATTTATTTTTGCTTCCGCTATATTTTTGGGGTTGAAACTCATTCACGTTAGCACAAAGCGTGCTTTTTCAATATATGTTAAAAATAGTAAAAATTAACGGTAACATAATATGATTTTCAAACTTATCATTCTATAAAAATAGATTTATATATATAATAGCCTACCTACAAGTTTTACATAGTAACGTAAGATATTTGGTTGTGTAGAAGCATACATAATCTGAATTTCAATTATTCTTTTCATGTGTAAATGAAGTCCTATTAATACTTGATTATAATAATTAGTATAATTTGAGTATATTTTTTATTGTGCATTGTAATTAAAAACTCCAAAAGAATTTAAAAGTTTTGCATAAATGTTATGAAAATTTATGGCCCTACATTTGAACTTTGATTCATGGTTGCTTTCAACGTATTTTAATGTGAATTGTATTTTTGATAATGTAAAATTTATATAACTTACTAATCAATTGACTCATTTTTAATATTTTTTGCCAACCTCCTTCAAATTAGCGGTTCATAACTCAATTGCGGGTAGGAATGATTGGCAAAAGAGCAATTTGAGGAATTAGAATTAGATATTTAAATGATTCGAATGCTGTATTATGCCATAGAATAGTAGTTTTAGGATGTTAAATTTTATTTCGGGTAATAATTTTTGAATTACATAAAAGTTGTGATGTCCTTATTGTCAATGCAGTTGGATTTCGATTATCAATCAGTAGTTTAGTTGAGTTATAATTTTTGGATACTCTAATATTGATAAGATACTTGTCCTTACGTATATATCAAGTTTATGATATTGTAAGTATTTTAAATCACTTTGAATGTGATATTTCGGGTCCTATGATTTAACCGATCGCTTTATTTGGATAGCTTATGTACATTTAATTGGTAGGTTCATGTCCAAATGTTCATTGGGGATTATAAGTGTTTATCGATAAATTTTACTTAATAATTGATAAATAAATTTTAAACTTTAAGATCAAAGACATGACAAGTTGCCAATTGAAAATCATCAACATCTTATTTCCAATTTCATTTTTTGCATGAAATATGGAAAAAATTTTAATTTTGTGATATTCAGATTGGTCTTGGCTACTTCAATTTATCTTCATTAGATGATTAAAAATGATATTATTTTTAACCGACACAAATGCCTAATACCCAAGGGGTAGACAAGAGGATCCTAAAGTGTGATCGTAATAGAATTTGTATAATTTATTGGCATCAGTAAATATCATAATCTGTAAATATAAAAAATAATATCATTTGCATGGAAAAAATTTATTTATTTTTATACTTAGATCAAATAATCATGTTTTGGGTGCTTTTTTCTCTCAAAATTATTATTATTTAGACAATTCAAAATTTTAGTGAAAATTGGATTTATAATTTACATTTTTAATTTCATCGTTACAACATATTTTAAAAGTACTCTTAATTTTTTTAAAATAAATCAATATTTATTTAAAAAATTAAAATAATTTATAAAAAATCGCAATTAGTTTTTATAATATTTTAAAGAAAAGTCTTAGTAATTTAATTTATTTATCTTTTCAAGAATTTTAATATTTAATACAATCATAATAAAATTTACACGACACCATATTAACAAGACATAACTTTATTTTTTATTGTATGTTTTTTGGTTATAAATAATATAAAAAATATAATAGAGGACTATTTTATAGGATTATATTTTACAAAATAACTAGAAATAAATATCATATAAAAATATTTATTGTAATAAATAAATACATATAAATAAACAAATAAATGGTTAAATATAATTGTAATAGTTAGAAGATTCTTTTTGTAAGTTTTCAACAAAAGAAAGCTGAAAGGGAAAGAAAAACAGAGTAATATCCCATCAAAAATAATTTATTATTTTTTCCTTTTTCGTAAGGTTGTAAAAAATATTTTGATTTAGTTAATTTAATTTAATTTATAATTACTAAATAAAATTAATTACCTCAAATTACTAACCATAATCCAATTTATATTAACCTTAAAAAGAATATTTGTCTCTTAAAAAATAAAAATAATTAATTTTTAAATTTAAATTATTTGTTTTAAAATAAATAATTATAAATATTTTTTAAATTTTTTTAAAATAATTAAATTATAAATATTATTTAAAAATAAATAATTTAAATTTAAAAAATAATATAGCCAGCCTTGAACCCAATTTTTTTATTTTTTTTTGGTATAACATAATTTTAGAAAATTAGTAAGTAGAATATATTTGTCCTGCAATAAATGAAACATCAAATACTTTGATTTTGAGAATAAAAAAAATAGATAATATAGTAAAACGAGGATATAATAAAATAATTTTTTTCAAAAAGGCAGATAAATTTGACACTAATTGAAAAGTTAGAACAGAATCGATAATTGAACTTCTGTCATCTTCTCTGCGGAAACTGCGAATTTAAGCAGGTTCTTCAGGAGTTGCTATCAATCCCACCTGTCATTTAGATTAAGCACTGCAAGCAAATTAAACCACCTGATGAACTACTGATGATGAACAATCAAATCAATCGTCCCCCCAAAAAGAGAAAAAAATTTAAAAAAGGGAAAAACAGTAAATCTCAGGGGGGCAAAGATGCCCTCTGCACTGTTACTCTGCTCGATTGACTAATTATTTTTTATCTTAATTTTTTGCTGGTTTCTGCAACAGCAATGGCAGGGTTAAATTTGATAAAAAATAAGGAAATAAATCAGAAAAATATTAATAAAGCCAGTACATGCATCGAAATGGGCATTGTTCATCCACCAATCAACTCGATCAATCCATCCTTCTGATCAAATCGAAGCTTTTCTTTCACTTTCAGTCGCTTTTTTTTCTCTGGTAAAATTCTTCGTCACCTAAGAAAATAGTGCTTCCATGGTTCCTTCCTTCTGAGATGTGCAGACAGGACAAATTTCGAGAAAAGCTTCGCATTCTTTGCATGAGCATAGGTGCCTGCAAGGAAGGAACACGACACACGAAATCCGTAAACTGCAAATCCTGCACAACATCTTTCTCTCTCCTGCAAACGCCGTCGCCGCAGCTCCGCCGTCTCCCCTGTTCTCCGTTGCTCCTCCTTCTCCGCAGCATGACTCAGCATCATCAACCGTTGAGAAGAAGCAAGCCTCCCGTTTCATTTGATTGAGTGTGGCGTTGAGAGATGTGATCATGGCCTCATTCTCTGCTGCTACTCTCTGCCACACTTGATTCTCCGTCTCCATTTGTTTCGCGAAACCTTCAAGCTCGGCTGCTCTGTTTATATTTCGTGCTATCTCCTCTTCCTTTTGCCTCAGCAAGATTGCACTTTTTGCTTCAAATTCTCTCAGAAGTGATGCCAGTTGTTGCCTGCTGTGCTCTTGCATCATCAATTTTAATCTATTGCTCTTTTGTTTTTACCAGGAAACAAGATGGTCCCAATAGCAACAGAAATTATTAAACGGAGTTACTTCAATCAAATTGCGAAAATGTCCATTTTGAATGATTGCACAAGGAAACAACAATCATAGCTTTAGAAACTGATTGGAAAAAAAAAAGAAGGTAACCTGAAAATTGATGAATCTATTAATCTCCTGCCTGTGGTACTCGAACTGGGCAGCTATGCTTCGAGAGATAGCCACCGGCGGAAGATTGCTGGTGTTTCTATCGTTGTTATTGATGGCGGCGGCGGAGGCAGAGGTGGAACCGGTGGCAGTGTAGAACCCTGGCGGAGGAAAGAACGACATTTTTTCAGAATCAAGAAACTGATTTTTGCGTCGTTGCTGATTCTGAAACTGAAGTAGAAGTTGGTGCTGCTGTTTCTGTTCAAGATTGAAACTAAACTCCTTGAACCCGCATCCATTTTCAATCAAATCTTGTGAACCGCACAACGGTAAGCCCAGATTTTCCGGAAACATCTGCGCATGGATTGCCATTTTTTCTAATTTGAAAGCTGAAACTTCTTAGCGGCTTAACCCCCCACACAAAACAAGCTCTAAAGTCGGAAACAACCAAAACAAAACAAAACAAAAACAAAAGCAATTCCCTCTTTTCAGAAGTATTTCTTCACGCCAGTCAGGATCACAGCCCAGAAGTTGTCTCCCCTCCCTGATCAAAACACTTGAATGAATAACCTCTCTCCTTCTTCTTCCTCTTCTTCTCCGGAGGAGTCAATGGCGAATGCTTGCTGGCTTCGCTATGACTTATAGGGAACATAGCAAAGACGAAGATGGGTAGTGAGGCGTATTTAAATTAACAAGTAATTAAATTTTAAATTCCGCCATAAACTTTTATATTAATACCACTTTCTATTCAGTAAAACAAAAAAACAAAAAAAAAAAACAAAATTCTCTAATTATAGTCTCAAAAATAAAAATAAAAATAATCTGCGTTTTAAACATCTTACGATTTTAAATTTTTATATCATACCTCTGATAATATGCATCTTAAATATGCCAATTCAATTATTTTATCTACAACAAAAATAATATTAAAGTAATAATTAAAATAAGAGTAAAAACTAAGAAAAAAATCCATAATAAAATTAAAATTTTGAAAACATTTTTACTATATTTAATACTTTTATGATAGAACTAATTTGTAATTTAGTAAATAAAAAAAATTAGGGCCGACCGTTTTCTGAAGATGTTTAAGAAATTTAAAATTTAGAAAATATATTTAAATCTATTTAATTCTTATTTGAAGACATAAAAAATAGAGTTATCCAATTTTTATTATTTTAAACTAAAATTTAAAAAAATTAAAAATATTAAAATTATATATTCTTTTTTATGGGTTTCACACGGGCTGGGCCAGAATCAGCAAAGCCTAATTAAAAGAATGCAAGTCCAACTAACAAAAGAGCCCGAGCCTAGCAATGGTATCCTAGGGGATCCAGAGGTGAGGTCCACTAGATGCTCCAAGCGCACAGCCAATCAGCACATGCGCCCTTGTAGAAGAAACCATAGGTGGCCGGCGTAGGAATCATCGACTCAGAAGATGCCAGCCAATAGGAAATGAAGTCAACGCTGACAAGCCAAAACACACACAATCCCAACAACCACTTAGCTAATTCGAGCAAAGTTAACAGACTAACGTTTGCCATATCTGACAATGGTTGTCTAGCGTCCACAAAGTGACAATTGATACCGTTGGTCTCCACCAGTGTGCAGCGATTGACAAATCCTACTAAGAGACTTGTTAGAGATTTCGGCTCCCAAAGGGCCCCTAGAAAGAGCCTAAAAATATCCTCTTTCTCAGCTGAGAGAGGGACTTGGACTCTAAAATTTTGAACTTTAGCTTCTCACGCTAGAGACTTTGGGGCAATCTGATCTCAATTTTTCTAAAAAAGACTAAGTGGTGACCCGAGAAAAACCTCTCAATCCTCCACCTAGTACTCAAGGTCTCAAGGAAAAAGAACTAACTCTCTTTTCTTGAGCTACTGCCACTCCACCCATAGCGGTGCAATCCTTGGAGCCCAAACCTATTCAAATATCAAAATACTCTCCTCATCCCTATATATCTGTATTATATCATGTTTGCACCCACGCATGCATTCTTTCATTTATTGAGAGAAATTTCTGACTTGAGCGTCGAATTATTTACGGTGAAATAATTTCTCGCTGTCTTCTGACCTCTTATTTATAGGTTGTGGTACATAAGACGCAAGTTGAAAGGCATAGATACCAGACCCGTTCGCGATTCGGCACTGCTGAAAAAATTCGAAAGCTTCCTAATTCGCACAAGAACCCGAACCCATGGACGCATCACTTTTAAATTTTTACGGGATAATAGTTAAATATTTTACAGTTTTTAAATCATATTTATATAACAATAATTTAAAAATATATGATTATAAAAATATTATTTTATAAATTTATAAAATATAAATATGTGTATTTAACAAATAATAAAATTTTGATCCAATTTATAACAAAAATTATTTATATAATTTTTTATTTGAGATAATATTTTTATAAAAATTATTAAATTGATATAACTTATAGTTACATATCTAAAGATTTAATTATTAATATATAAAATTATAAATATAGTCTTTCAGTTAATATTTAAATTATTTGATAATTAATAATATTTAAGTTACCGTTGAATATTTTTTATAACTTAGCATAATATTGTGTATTTTTATTTAATAAAAAAATTAACTATATTATAATAATTTAAATGATCATTATTATTAAGAATAATATATCTTTAATATATATTTTTAATTTATTGACAATTAAATATATAAGTAATGACATTAAAAATTGTGTGTTAGTAGAATTAAACTCAATGATTAATTTTATAATGATAAAATTAAATTTGGATATGATTAAATAGTTTATTGAATTTAACTCAAATGAAATAAATGCATACATTTAATAGAATAATTGGTAATCACTAAATATTATGTATAAAATATATAGATATATATTATTTTATATGATAGATTATAATTAAAATCATTTGATATACGTTTTATCCTTATTGTGTACCAAGAATTCGGGTTGTCCTACAGATTAATGACTATGAATCGGACATTTATGCTGGTTGATCTGATACGAATTCAGTTTCCTTAGTCTCGAATCTGAATCTTGCACAACACAATAGTAAATAAAAGGTTAGAGGATGACGGGAGTTACTCCTACCGTAAACCCTCAACGCTCAAATCAGATATTTTTCCAAGAGTATAGAAAGATGCATGAAAGATACGTAAAATATTAGATTGAGCGTTTAAGTGTGCCCAATTGATGGATAGCTTAGAGGTACGCCTGTAGAGAGACGGCTTTGGAATGCACCCGCAGAGGGGTGTCTTAAAAGTGCTATGGAGGAATGGTTGGTCCCCGATATGGAGGGTCTCCTTAATTGGCTTTACTTGTAACTGGCCACTTTGGCAGGAGAGAGGGTTTCTGGAAGGATTGGTGGTCCAAATCCCTTTCTCTTCTTAATGAATTCTCCTCCTGGGTTGAATGGTAGTCGGAACCTCCCTCTTGCCTCCTGGTATGGAGGATTATTTATAGAGGTAGTGGGCAGTTAGATTATCTTCGTTAGTTACAACCGTTTTTTGTGGTAAAAATAAACAAGTAAATTGGTGTAGATGCATGGATCACTTTATGGGCTGAATTTTATTGGGCCTTTTTCTTAGGCTGGATTTATTGAACCCATCAGTAGCCTCCCATGCTGGGTAGTTCAAAATTTTTAACCTCTGGCATACTTCTGATGGGATCCTATCCATAGGTCTAGATAGGACACTATTACTATCCAAACCTTGCGGTCACCGTTGCCGAGCTTTTTACAAATGCGTTTGATTAGTCGCGCTCGCCCCTACCAGGAGGAGGTTGTAACGTTGACACAAGGGTGGTTGCCGGCTAAGTCTTGAGACTATTGTCACTGGGCTTTTATTATCCTAGGCCGTCGTCCACATGTACTCGTCAGTGCTTGATTCCATTGAAGGTTGTTGTGGCTTTCATGCGTCTGGTCCTAGTTTGTTCTTGACCATTATTGACTGATGGTGCTCACTCCTTTGGAGGAGGTCGCCGCATCATACTGAAAAGCCCCCTAAGGTTTTAAATTCGACCATACATAGGATACTTGGTGACAGAATCGAGGTTTAAATTTGACCTCATAAGGGTCGTTCGTTATGGAACCGAGGTTTAAATTCGACCATCTAAGGGCCGCTTGGCTTGGAACCAAGGTTCGTTGACAGGTAAATAAGAATTCACCATACTTAGGGGTAATTTAGATCATTTAAACATATGTAGTGATGCAAGCACTCATATGAACAGAAAAAATAATTATGTTATTAATTAAACATGATTCAAGCAAGCAGTATTGATGATGCGAAACTAACCTTGATTCGGCTTGGAATCATCGTTGGTGTTCAAAGTAGATGTTGTGCCATGTTTTGGGTTTTTCATCGTTACTTGATGATTGAATCGATTTCCTTGTTACTATCAGACCTTGTGACTCGTGGCCACCTGGGCCACGAGGTTACCAGTCCACAAGCTTTTCTGTGGATGTTGGACAACCTTAATTACATGAGAGTTGAAGGGCGCAACCCCTAGCGTAACATTTTGGGACAAGTTCAAGTCAAAGTAGTTGACATGCTAGAAGACTATCAACAAAGGCTGTCGTTTTAGGCTCGATCACTCCTTATGTGATGTATTGTTGTGTTCGCCATGCACGCACGCGCGCACGGCGATGTGGCCTCAAAAGAATTATGGAATGAAATTTTTGGAGTGATGAAATTCCAAGGGATGAAGGCCTCCCAATTGATGAGATCTCTGGAGAGGATTTGCACCAATTCTAGAGTGGCAGTCAACGCCTGAATGCTCGGCTGCATATGTAAAACAACCGGAATGGATCTAGGACACTTCCGAAGTGCTTCTGAGAGTTGAAGTGTCGAAGAGCTTCTAGGTAAAATCCGGAGACCTGCTTGGGAAAATTCAGAAAGCTGTTAGGGAAAATTCGGAGATCTACTAGGAAAAATTTCAGAGACTTGCAAGGAAAAAAGTTCGGAGAGCTTCTAGGGAAAGTTTGGAGACCTGCTTGGGAAAATCCAAAGATCTACTTGGAAAAATCCTGAAAATTGTTAGGAAAAATCCGGAGACCTGCTAAGAAAAATATCCGAAGAGCTTCTAGGGAAAATCCGGAGGCCTGCTTGGGAAACTTCGGAGAGCCTTTGTGCTCAGAGAGCCTTTATGCTACTGTGAGAGGTCTCCGGAGAGCTTATGAGGAAAGTTCGAAAACTTGCTTGGGAAAATCCGAAGAGCTATTTGGAAAAATCTGGAGATCTGCTTGGAAACATTCGGAGAGCCTTTGAGCTCAGAGAGCCTTTATGCTACTGTGAGAGGTCTCCGAAGAGCTTTTGAGGAAAGTTGGGAGAGATCTCTGGAGAGCTTCTGAGGGAAGTTGGGAAAGATCTTCGGAGAGGATTCTGGCTGGTTACTTGTGAGAGATAAATTCGGAAAGGATTTTGGTTTGGCCACCTATGAGAGATAAATTTCAGAGAGGACCAGCCTCACAGATAAATCCGGAGAGATAAATATAGAGAGGATTTTGGCCGGGCATCTGTGAGGAAAATTTCGGAGAGTTTGTATGTCCAACTAGTTGAAAAAGAAAATACCAAGTGCTTGTACTCCGAAAATTTGTGAGAGGAAATACCGAGTGCTAGCACTCGAGGCATGAAGGTGGGAATTCTTGTATTTTGCTGTGAGAAAGGCATTTCGCTTGCCTATTGTGAGGGATTTCACAGTGGGAGCTAGTTTGACTTAGTTAAACCGGCTTTTTGTGAGACTAGATGTTGGTATGCAACTGGAACTGGCTTTTTGAGAGAGGAGATGCCTGGATGCGACTGGAACCAGCCTCTTATGAGAGGAGATGCTGGTATGCAACTAATCTGGGTAGTTGTGAGAGGGAAATACCGGAATGCAGGGACCGGGCATTTGTGAGAGAAAATGTCGATATGGATTTGAGGAGCTGGTTTGACTAAGTCAAACCGGTTACTTGTGAGAGGAGGTATCGGGATGGATTTGAGAAGCTGCTATGACTAAGTGAAACTGGTTGTTCGTGAGAGGAGGGACCGGGATGGAAAGTCAACTGCTTATGTGAGGAAATTTCGGAACGCAACACTGGCTGCTTGTGAGAGAAAGTTTCGGAATGCTTTCGCGTCCGACATTTTTAGAGAAGAAATATCGATATGCGTGAGCACCTAGCATTTACATAGAGGAAATGCTGGTTTGAACAAGCGTCTGGCATTTTGAAAGTTGGTTTGACTTGATCAAACTGAATTTTTGTGAGAAGGAATTCCAGAATACAACTTTGCCTGATTGCTTATGAGAGGAAATTTCCGATTTGTAGTTTTGACGGGACAGTTGTGAGAGGAATTGCCAGTTTGGGCAGAACCAGTTGAGTTGGCACTAGGATCAGGCTGCTTTTGGAGTATGAGAAAATCCAGGTGTGGAATTGAGACAGTGCATTTATAAGAGGGAAATCCGGGCAGCTTTCCAGAGACATTTGTAACTGGACAACTAAGTGAAAATTTTAATTTCAGAGACGTTTGTAACCGGACACGCAAGTGAAAAATTCCGGAGACGTTCTGGGGAATATCTGGAGAGCTTCGATCCGGCTGGAAAGCCAAAGATCATCTACGCTTGCTGGAGTGATAGATCGCTTTAGTCCGGCTGGAATGCCGGAGATCATCTCATCTTGACAAGAATTCTGGAGAGCTTTTAGGAAAATCCGGAGAGTTTATTATGTCCAACTTTCTAAGAGATGGACAGCCAGAGACCTCCCTGAGAGATGGAAATCCAGAGATCTTTCGGTGTCCTGCTTGTTGAGAGATGAAGTTCCAGAGACCTTGCTTAGAGATGAAAAGCCGGAGACCTTTTAGTGTCCTGCTTGCTGAGAGATGAAATTCGCTTAGACTCCGCCGAGAGACGGAAAGCCAGAGACCTTTTGGTGTCCTGCTTGCTGAGAGATGAAATTCCAGAGACCTCGCTGAGAGATGGAAAGTCGGAGACCTTTTGGTGTCTTGCTGTGTGCTGCTTGGATTTATTGATTTTCCTCTGGAGATGGCGGCAACAGAGGCGGTGGGTCTCGCGCTAAAAGGCTTCATGATTTCACTCTTCTTCACATCGCGGTACAAAATTGAGGGGAAAACTTGGAGAAGGCTTCACCGACGTCAGATCTGGGCATCATTTCCATCGGTGACGGTGGCTGCCGCCGTTATGCTTGTCGGCCTCTCTCCCTTCTATTTTCTCTCTTTCTTTTTTCTTTTCCTTCTTTTCTGCTTCACCGCAAACCTGCTTGACTGCTTTGCTGCAATCCTGGTTGACTTATTATTATTATTATTTATTATTATTATTATTATTATTATTATAGGTATTAGAGACCGGTGATGGAGGGGAAACCCCCAACGTGGCTTCTTCTGATTAGTCCCTGCGTCTTCACCCCAAACTTATTGCTCCAACGAGATGGCTAAGCGAGTAGAGATCTGAATAGTAGATAGTCTTCTCGTGGCGTATGAACCTCTTTGTGATCAAAGAAGTTGTCGGCCATCTAGGGTGTGGCAAGGATGTTGCCCCCCTTTTTATATTTTGCCATTATCTTGCACGTTCTTCCATTTTATATGATTTCTAGATGTCTATTATCCCATGATTTGTCACGTCATATTGGGTAGGATCAACTGTTGCGGTTAAGGCTTCAGGAATTCAATTGAAGCAGTTAAAGACCTTCAAAATTAACTTGAATAGTTATGATCTCCGAGATCGTGCACCTAACTCAATAGTTCAATGAATGAAGCAGTTCAAAGAATGGGATATTGGGCCTGTATGCTTTCTAAGCGGGCACTTTCCTCATTTCTTCTTCTTGAAGTCGTAGTGTAGACAGTCGTAGGTTAGTGGATGGTGGGAGTTGCTTTCACAGTAAACTCTCCGATGCTCAAGTCAGATATATTTCCAAGAATATAGAAAGATATATGAAAAATGCGTAAAATGTTGGATCGAGCGTTTAGGTGCGCCCAATTGATAGACGGTTTAGAGGTGCGCCCGCGGAGGAACGGCTTTGGAATACACCTGCAGAGGAGCGTCTTTGAAGTGCTATGGAGGAATGGCCGGTGCCCGGTATGGAGGGTCTCCTTGATTGCCTTTACTTATATCTAGCCACTTTGGCAGGAGAGAGGGTTTCTAAAAGGATTAGTGGTCCAAGTGCCTTTCTCTTCTTAATGAATTCTCCTCCTAGGTTGAATGGTGGTTGGAACCTCCCTCTTGCCACCTGGTATGGAGGATTATTTATAGAGGTAGTGGGTAATTAGATTACCCTCGTCAGCTACAACCATTTTCTATGGATAAGAATGAACAAGTAAATTGGAGTGGATGTATGGATCACTTTATGAGCTGAATTTCATTGGGCCTTTTTCTTATGTTGGATTTATTGAACCCATCAACCTTTATACAGTATATAAATTTTTTATAATTTTTGATAATTTTAGGTTAAATTATTATAAAATAAAATTAATTATTTTATTTATTATAAATAAATATATTAGTAAATTTGTCAACTAATTTTTTAATTCAAAATCTTTAACATATAATAGATGATTAAAATTTTTAAATAATTATTAATAAATATTTATATGTTAGACTATTTATGTTTATAATTAAAATAATAAATTTATTTTTCAATAAAACTTAAAAAAAGAGAAAAAGTTAAAAAATAAATTTATATTTTCAACTAAAGAGAGTCTTAGGTTCTTTCTCTATCTCTGCCTCTTTTTTTTTTTAATTTTTTTATTTTCTCCTTTTATTATTTTTTTATTTTTTGTTACCTACCATTAAAGAGAATATATTCTAAGAATAATTCGTTTTTTGAATTTTTGAAAAGTGCATTTAGAAAAAAAATTGTGTCAACTAAATCTGTATTAAAATCATTATTTGTTCAAATACCAATTAATTTATCAAAAATAAAATGGCTTATATTACATATTAATTACTTTTTTACAATTTTTTTTAACGAAATTAAATCAAAATTTTAAAATAATGCCAAATAACATTAAATTATTACAAATAAGTAGCCACATTTATAATCATGATGTGCTTTGAAATCGCTGAAAAATTCACAGAGTCAATTTCCCCATCATTTTATTCAGACGAAACATCTGTCAGTTTGGTCATCTTGTCAAAGCCAAACCCATTGCATTCCAAAACATATATACTTAAATATGATCAATCATAACTTCGTACCGCTTGTTGTTATTTCTAAAAATAATAATATATTATTTCAAAATTTTTATTAAAATAATTATCATAACCCAAATTAAAGAGATCAAATTTATAAATATTTAAATTTTAAATAATAAATAATTAAATTTAAAATTAGATGAATATAATCTGACAAATTATAAAATTTTAACATCGATTAATTATAAACAGACAGATCCAAAAACTCATCACATGACTTCATCAGATAATAATTCGAATAATATAATTATGACCTGTTTTGAATAGCTTTTAAAAAAATATTCAAATAATAACATGAACTCATCTACATATATAACATGTCCAACAATTCTTGTTATGCAATACAAAGGCCTTCACTCAATCAATTCTTAATAACCAAAATATATTTCAATGCATATTCAATCCAAAAGAATTGAAATACAACGGCCACCATCTATCTAAACAGATACAATACTTACTAGGAAATACGATATCGCATTGGATCTTGACTAACTTTTACAATATATACAAACCTTCTACTCTGAAATGATAAAACAAAAGGCATAAATTTAAAACTCAATAAGTATTATTATATATATGTATAAAATAATATATATATATATATATCAGAAGAAAGGTGATGCCAGATAACAAATTGTATAATATAAATTACAAGGTTCATATATCTAAACAAAACTATCTGCAATTCTCGGCCATCTTATATCATCGGATCTCGACTATATTTTAGACTTGTAGATTTTGACATGACTATATTTTATTCCTACAACTCTCAACCCGATTATATTTTAAACTTGTAACTTTTGATTATTTTATATCATCGGATCCCAATCAAATATTAGGCCTATAACTCTCACTTGATTAAATTTTAAGCCTACAACTCTTAGACATCTCATATCATCAGATTTTGACTATATTTTAGTCCTATAACTCTCGACCAAACTATATTTTAGACCTACAACTCTCAGACATCTCATATTATTGGATCCTGACTATATTTTAAGCCTACATCTCTTAGTCTAACTATATTTTAGGCTTACAACTATCGGTCATTTCATATCGTTGGATTCCAACTATATTTTAGACTTACAACTCTCGATCATCTCATGTGATCGGATTCTAACTATATTTTAGACTTGTAACTTTTGACACAACTACATTTTAGACCTATAAATTTTGACCATTTTATATTATTGAAATTCAACTATATTTTAGACATACAACTCTTAACTCGACTATATTTTAGGCTTGTAATTTTTGACTATCTCATATTATCAAATTTTGACTATATTTTAAACCTATAATTATCGATCCAACTGCATTTTAGGCCTGTAACTTTTGGCCATATCATATTATCAGATTCTGACTACATTTTAGACTTGTAACTCTTGACCCAACTATATTTTAGGCCTATAACTCTCTATCATCTTTTTATCATTATTATCGGATCACGTATCGACCCATGAAGCCTCAGACCACCATGATTTTAAGCACATATCGACCCATCAGGGTCCCACACATATATTAACCCACCAGAGTCTCGAACGATAATGGTCCCATGCACCTATAGACCCATTAGGGTCTTAGACCACCAAGGTTTCACACACATCAACCCACTAGGACCTTGGATTACCATGGTCTCTCAAAGTAGTGACATCATCCCCCGGCAGCGTGCATGTGTATCGATGCACATACTAACATATGAATATATATACAGTCAAATATTTTTCAGACTTTTGTAAAATAATAAAATCCTCCACAACTATGAAAATCTATACAAAGCTATTGAATGATTGGTAAATCATACATACATATACATAATAAACATATAGTGTATATAAAAATAATATACATGTAAGCAAAATCTCTAAACAATAGTCAAGATATATCAGATACTAAAATAGATCAAAGATATGGCTTACATTTACTTTGACATTATACTAAGATATCTTGATAAAAGAATATTTTGAGGTGCCCGAATTTAGCTTCCTCTATCCTCTTTACCTCTGGCTGTGCGTCTCTCCTCCATGCTGCTTTGTCTCTACCTGCGCATCGTTTCATTCTTCCTTCTCTCTCTCATTCTCCTTCCTCTCTCTCTACTCTGCCCTCTTGCAAGCTCCCTTTCTCTCTCCTTCATTCTCTCTCATGCCGTGCACTCATCTTCCTCGCCAATAAGAGTTGTAGCTTTATTTTGCTCCATTTACGTATCAGCCAAAAATTTGGTCGATTTTTTTAAAATTGAAACATGCAATCAAAAAACTGATATTAAGAAAAATAAGAGAAGAGTTTGCTTGCTTCAATTTTTTGTTTCTCTTTTGTCGATAGCGGCAGTTGCTATGTTTGGCTCACGTTTTCTTTCTTCCATTTATACCATTGTATTTCTTAAATAATGGGAAATAAATTGTACTAGAGTTTTCTTGGTTGCCATTTTGACGTCGATTTCTTTGGCTGATAGCCGCCCCACCTTTTCCTTCTTTCTTTTTCTCTTTTTCTCCTTCTTCTGTGCCTATGCCTCCCTTCTATTTCTCCCATTCTCCTTTTCTTTTCTCCTTTTGACCTCTACTGTCGCACTCTACTTCCCCCAATCCCCATTATTATTATTATTATTATTATTATTATTGTTATTGTTATTATCATTTTTCTTTTTCC
The DNA here is from genome assembly GCA_033239525.1 of Nepenthes gracilis. Classification (NCBI taxonomy): domain Eukaryota; kingdom Viridiplantae; phylum Streptophyta; class Magnoliopsida; order Caryophyllales; family Nepenthaceae; genus Nepenthes; species Nepenthes gracilis. The sequence continues at coordinate 12,089,701 of BSYO01000016.1, read as the reverse complement.
TCTTTTTATAATCCAATCTGTACTTGGAGGTCAATCCAATTGATCTAAATTTTTCTTAAAGTTTTATAATATTTAATTAATTTTTATTATATTTAAAATAAATCAAGTGAAAATTCAGAGTATGTCAATAATATAACTACAAAAATATTTATTTTTTATAAATATATTTATAAATTGCCATATACTATATATATTGCAATTAAAGAAATTCCGAATTAACCCCTAGTCATAGTATTATTAAATGAGTCGTATCATATCTAACTTGACACAGAATAATTTTATATCGGTCCAATATGGCACACACCCTACCTATGTTGGGTGGGCCATGTTGTGTTGGTTTAAATATGACTATGATAAAAAATAATATATAAATAAATTATTTAAAATATTTTAAAAAAATATATAATATTTTATTTATTCTATTGAATATTTTTAATGTTATAATTTATAAAGATAAAAGATACATATAAGAGCTCACTTATTTTTAAATTTTACTTATATTTTTACTTATACTATTATCACCGCTTATTTAATCATATTATTCACTAAAATTTAAAATGATAAATTTTTTGATGTGATCTTATGTATATAATTAATATTTAAAAATGTTGCACATTTTTAAAATATTATTTTTTGTCAACTATTTGACCCATCGTGTTAAAGACTGATTTTGATGACACTGTATTTATTAGGGGCTAAAAATATCCTACCAATGATGCAGTGCACAAAAAAGGTGTGTTAGTTAACCTTAAAAATCTTAAAATCTAGTTTGTTATTTGTGAGGTTAAAAATATAATTAGACCATAAGTAATAAAAAAATTTAACTACTATTATATTTTTACCAACTTACTATGTTTCACATCAAAATCGTACCAAACAAATCTCGTGTACTAAGGAGGTATAAGACCACATCTACTCTTGTTATTTGCTTTTGTTATTAGATTGGATAATTTTAGTATTAATTATAGAGTATATAAGTTATATGTTGCATACAAGTTGTGATAAGCATATACTTTTATTTATTTTTTGTATTGTTAATCATTCCAATATTGACATAAAATTTTTTAAAATAGATATATATCTTATGTAAATTCATACAGGACCTATAATTGTAGTGAGACAGATTAGTATTAGAGGATTTCTCCAACTTTTTTTTAAAAAAATATAGTTAAATATAGTATTAGTAAATGTGTTATTTTAATAAGTTTAACATTTATTTAAATGTATTTCTTTAAATTTTATATTTGTCTACGTAACCAATATTATATAATAAAAATTATAATTATTCTAATAAAGTATAAAGTTATTATTAAATGATAATAATTTATTTAATAGTAGATTTTCTAATGTGTAATGGATACTTAAAAGTATTTTTAATAGCAAAATAAAATAATTCTAAAAAGTATTTAATTAATTTATCTATCTTCCATTAATATTTGTAATCGGCTCTGTTATTGAGATATTTTTGTTGTGAAAGATGATTAAAATAGAATATAAAGGATACACAGTGAGGCGTCTTTGAATTCTAGTTATTGTATGAGTTATGAAGCTGTTTGATCTTCCGTGTCTGGTAGAATTGGAGCTGATTCGGTCCATATTTTTTCAAACCTAGACCCTACGCAGCACAATGAACAAACGATTGGCAGTTAGAGGATTAGTGAGACTCGCTCCCTGATATATCTTTCGACATTCAAATCAGATATCTTTTCAAAATAATAGAAAGATGCGAGAAAGTAAGAAAATGCATTGATGCATGTAGTGGGGATTGAATATTTGGGTGCGCCCGGTTAAATGGTGGCTTGGGGGTGATGTGCCTGATTGAGGGGTGACTTGAAAGTATGGAAGGCAGGTTTATTAGATGGAGGGTGTGTTTCCTAGATGGAGGGTAAGCCTTCCAGATATGAGGACTAGGCAGGCCTCTTCCTGGAAGGACTAATGGGTAAGACTCCTAGATGGATTGGGTAAGGCCTCTTGAATGAAGTTTGTAGTACTTCTTTTCTCCTTTCTCTCATTCTCTTCGTTTGTGAGAGTAAGCGGGTATTTATAATGCTTAGGCTTCTGGATACTAAGGCTGGTAGACGGCATGTCCACATAGGATTGTTGAGCTATGTAGATTATCATGGGTAGTTCTCAATGTCAATTTCCTTTTCGGGAATGATTATGCAATTGTGGGTGCTTGTCATGGCAACCATGGTTGATTGGAGGATATCATTCCTTCTTTGACATGATCATGGGATGCATCTGGTATGACAGTTGTCATTTTATAAGAGATTGTGTAAATCATGCATGAATATTTCTAAAATATTTGTTAAGCTTGTATTGACTAGTTATGATAAATTTTCTCAGTGCATGAAAAATGGATTGTGGGCTGTCTTGAATGAGCCATTCATGGTGGAATGTTGGGCCGGCCCATACCTCGGTGGATGATCTTAGACCGTGCAATCTCAAACTTTGAGCTGCGATGGCCTTCTCTTGGGTTGTGACCTTCGGATGGCCTTTTAGCCTTGATCCTCAGTATCCGAGTCGGTCTATGAGTGATGAACCCTTCACTAGGCTCCCATATCAGGTGGTTTGAAATTAACCCCCAGCATGCAATGTTGGGACGCCGTCGTGTAGGTCCGTACACTTTCCTTTTCAAGAAACCTTGCAAAGTATTGTTCCAATTGACTGGATTTGGGAGTGATTCTCCAGACTACGCCGATTCTCTACGGATTACAATTGTGACATAATCTTCCTTAGTAATGGCATGTCGATCTCCTCTTCTGGCTATAAGTAGGGGGCTTGCGATATCTCTTTCCATGAATCATCTACACCAACTAGGCTATGTGAATGTTCGGAGTGGGCATGAGGCCTATACAACCATCTTCCGAAGTCAACGGAGACGTGGGCTCAATATTGGAAGCTAGTGCTGAATGCGTGTTTTGGATCTACTTTGGTATCCCTTTTTTTGACCTAATGCATCCTAGTTTTGCATAACATTGAGCGAGGCTTGGGCCAGTTTCCCCTTTTACTAGCTGGTGACAGAGAGCTCTTATTAGGACAGCCCTGGAGGAGTGGCGGTTTGGCCATTTCAGTGGGAGAGGTTGACACTCTGTCCCCTCAGGCTGAGCGACTCAACTATAGGTAGCCTACAGGGGTTTGATCCGAAGTTGTTGGTGGGGTACATTCCCTGACTTCATGTTGAAACTTAGGCCGTTGTCACCATGTTGGGTCTCATGTTGACGCACATTTGCACAACTATAGTCGATTTTGGTGGATGCTTCTCATGATGGCACCTGTTTTTCATGCCTTTCTCTTGTTGGTGAGGCCTTTGGCATGCGTTTCCTACTCAATGCACGGGAGTATGATCTCTTCAATCGTCCGAACGTGGTGCTCTCACTATCGTGATTTTGTCCTAGAGTCGTGTGCCCATGAGTAGAGCTTCAACAGTCAAATCATCGTTCCATGTACTTTTATTCTTTTATGATGTTGTATGTTTGCTATCGAGAGCTTGTACTATATAAAGGGAATCAATGAATGAAACTACCAAGCATTCTTTGACTTCATTTTATATCCCAAATATTCTCGCATGATATGAATGATTGGAGTACTTTGATTTCTCATCCTCCGTGGTTCGGATCTTTGACATACTGATGAGTTGGCTTTTAGGATCCCGGTCTTCTAGCGGGTTGATGCATGGCCACTCGACCCGGCACCCGACCGGGGAGGGGCTAGCCTCGAGGCTGTCTAAGTCGCGTGTCATCCACTTTCAAATCTTTTAGGGGGTTGCCTCCAAACATTGTTGCTTGCCATCGGGCTAATCGACAAATGGCTCGGCCTTTTGGTGGGTTGGCTTGCGGCTGCTCAACCCAACGCTTGGCTAGGGAAGTGGCCGGATGACCTGACCTTGAGCCAGTCTTGGTCGCCTCTTGTCTTCCTGCCTCTTGGATCTTTGATGTTATGGTGGTTCTGCTTACTGACGTCTTTGCCAGTCGATATTCGATCTCTCGACCTGATGCTCAGTCGGGAAGGGGCTGAACGTCCTTGCCTCGAGTCTGTTGAGGCCATACACTATCACTTTGCAGGTTGGACAGTCATCACGCCGGTCAGAGTGGTAGAATGTAGTGACTGATGGCAGGCCATGCGAGGATGCAAGGCGACATATGTTATAATGACCCCTATAGATAGATTTGCCTGGGTGAGAACACGGGTTATTCGCCATTATGGCGACACGGTCTTTCAACTTTGGTGTGATGTCATTCCAAGCAATGACTCCGTCTATTTAAGTGTAGTGTCTCCTGACATTATTTTCATCGCTTGGCCTCCGCAGACATTTTTGTACTCGCTATTGCCTTCTGGATAGCTGATATAGACGTTATTGAAATTTTGACTTTACTCACCCTGGCATGGGGAGCATCGTCTTCCTCTTCCCTTGGGCCTTCGACCGAGGAGAAAGTAGAGATGGGTGAACGGTGGAGGAAATTGAAGAAGAGAACTTAGTGAATGAGGTCGTCACAAAGGAAGGACGCCAGCCGGGTGCTCCACTCTTCGAGCCCCATGGTGCCCTGAGGGCACCTCTAGGACTTTAATTAGTTGGGTCTTCCCGCCAAGTATGCCCATCTTATTGGGACGTAGTACCGATCTCTACCTATACATTTTGTTGATGTTTTCTTTGGTTGACCCCTCTTTTTTGTTTGCTAGCCCTGGAGGGTGCTTCGTTGGTTAGAGAAGTCCGTGCTTTTGCAGGGAGTTGAGATTACTCATTTGTTACTCGCGTGAACTAATCGTGCCATCAAGGAGATGATGTGCCAGGTTGGATGCTGCTATCAGAGACGCATTGCAGAGTCAAGCATGTGCCAACTACCTTGATGAGGCTCCGTTCAAGTCTGAGGCAAGATTACGGGAGCTCTCCAAAGCCCATGCCTGGGTTATGGGTAAGATTGCATTACTCGAGGGTGAGATGAGGACCAGACTTCGTCTTGAGAAGGTGGTCCCTGTCCTAGATGAGTGATTTCAGGAAAGCATTTGTTTTAGCAAATAGATCACCTCTTTAGTGGCCCCCGACTTCCCCGTTGGTTTCCTAGATTTGAGAAACATTAGAGCTTTTCACCACTTAAACCTAATCAGCTACTTGATCCGAGAAGATAGAGGGCCTATGCCACATTCTCCGAGGGGTCCTCAACCATAGGATAGTCATCTGGGTAGGTTGTAGGTGTAAATAGTATCTTACATCTTTGAGGCTTTCAGATGCCTTGATTTACATCCTAATTCTTTAATGAAGTAGCTAGACCGTGTTGATCATTATTATTGATATTTCTTTTATGTGTCGGACTCCTTCGTCTGATACTTTTCTGCTAGTCGACTAAACACTTTTGTCTCCATTGTTGAGGCACCGTAGGGTTTGATGCCAACCACTCGCTTCGACCATGAGCCACCTTAGCCTTAGGCGAGGTTCAAGAGCTTGTTAAAAAGAAACTCATGCTCTAGATTGGATTGCCTTGCTGCGAGGGTGAGACAAATGGAGAGCCGAGTGAGCACTATTGACATTGTCGCCATCGGGGCCAATTTGGTCATGCACCCTAGGATATGCTCACTCCTGCCGGGAGAAGGTCATGGTGCTAGGAATACAAGGTTATCGGCTAAGCCTTACGGCTATCGTTGTTGGACTTTTGCTAGCCTAGGTCATCGCCCACATGTATCCGTCGATGCTCAATCCTATCAAAGGATTTCATGGCTTTCATGCATCTAATCCTAATCCATCGACCATTGTAGAGTGATGGTGCTCGTTCCTTTGTTAGGGAGTTGTCACACGCATGCTAAAAAATTCCTAATGTTTTGCGTTTGACCACATGGGCCCTTCAATGACAAAATCGATGTTCAAATTTGACCGCATATTGGCTGTTTGGTATAGGACAAAGGTTTAAATTTGAATGTCTCTGGGATGCTCAGTTCGGGACCAAGGTTTGGTAACATGTAAATAAGAATTCGCTTGATTTAGGGGCAATCTAGGTCGTATGATTTTATACAATGTTATGTAAGTATTCGTATAAACAAATAAACAATAGACAAATAATTACTTTATTTGGTTAGAGTATGATTTACATACTCAGCATAATGTATCCAGGACTTACCTAGATTAGGTGTGGAATTGTTGTTGGTACTTACGGGGATGGTGCGCTATGCCCTCGGGATTGGGTGGCTACTATAGCCAACACACGACCTGTAGGTGTTGGGAGAGGACTTCGATCACTGAGAGGGAAGTATCTTCCAACATGGAATGCCGTAGGCAAAGGGGGTCCGAAGGCTTGGCCCTCCTAGTGGGCACTCGAGTTAGCTTCTAACACTACACTAGGAACTCATGATGCCAGTGGAGCCCAACGAAGTGAAAAAGTGATCCAGGCAAAATTTTGGATCGGCACCTCAATTGAGAGACTCTAGGTGTTGTTCTCGAACACTGCGAGGAGTTAATGGTGACCAAGTCCTCGTCTGGAACTGTTATTGGCTAGGTTAGTAAAGTGCCTTTCGAGGCCACAGAGTTCCTTCTTGAATAAGGGGTCCCCTATCGTTGTGGGAATGGTAGGGGCCACGCAGCTCTGGGCTTTCATTTTATGGATTATGACTCTATTAGTCCTTTGAGTCGGCGCTAGGCTCGACACCTTGCCTGCCTAGGCCATGAGGTCATTAGGTCATTGACTCTTTTGCAAATGTTGGTCCACACAGATTGGATGGGGTGCCAGAGGGTGGAGCCCGCAGCATGGAGTCTTCATGATAGACACGTGCAGTTTGAAAAAGGGTGCTGATCCATACCTCAAACATCTGCACCCCTAGGGGCCAATTGTTAGCATAGTTACCCAATGAGGGGTCATCGCCATGGGATGTTTTTGCTTGGTGCAGTTTGTAATTTATCGAGCATGTAGAACCCCAATGTGAGCATAGTGATAGCTTTTGTTGGATCTGATACTTCACATAGGGCCAATGCAGGGCATCCTCGTGGAATTAACTTTGTTAAGCCCCAAGATTAGGCCTCTTACTCCACCGAGGGTACTCACGAGCAGAAGACCAAACACTTTGAAGGCCTCTCCGGTTGATCCTCTAGCCCCAACGAGGGGACGGTTGGATGCCTGTCGGTACTACTGGTGTCTTTCTTATGGGTGTAATATTGTCGATTGTCTCGAGAATAATGAAGGTGTCACCGCTCTGAGATTTTGTCCTGTATTCTAGGACCCGGTCAATCTTTCCATTGAAAGTGGGCCCTATTGCTCGGATCCTTCCAAATGCCAATGTCGTTTGGTGGATAAGATGTTCCTTGATGAGTGGTCTCTTCTTCCGGCTTCTCCTTTTGAGAGTGTTGAGACTCGTGCGTGGGAAGAGGGAGTCCCCAACCGCGGGCCGTCAAGGTGGCTGCATAGGACTTGTAGCTGCTTAAGAGTAATGCCCAAGGCAAGACAGAATATCGCCACAGCTACCCGTAGGGTTGTCGCCATTAAGGAAATGTCTCTAGCCAACATGTTGGCTGGAGTACGAGTACTGATTGCATTTACTTGCTGATGTATAACTTTCTAGTGCCGGAAGGGTGAAGACCTCGGCCGACGATTAGTAATGTCTTTTGGCATGGGAGGCTGTGCGCAGGGGGGAGAGCTCTCGGCACCTCAAGGCATCCCAATCTTTTGCTTGCCTTTAACAACTTGGTCGGTTGTTTGACCACTGTCAGGACCTGTCTCTTGGGGTTGCTTGGGCCTCGAGGTCATCAGTCCTTTGGATTCTCTAAGGATACTGGCTCTCTCCGATCATTTGTAGGTTGAAGAGTGGAGCCCCAAGAGTTACACCTTCAGTTGGGTGCGAATGGTTTGGCACCGACATGATATTAACGTTAGGTTATGAGTCACCCCTGTGTGGGCCCATACCTAATTGATGATATGGTTGAGGAGGTTCAATGCCAAGATGGAGTATTGTGGTCTTCACGCCGCAAAGCATGTGAGGCCAGCTACCAAGCCCCCATTTTGAAGGTCAACAGGGAGCCGAGTCCAAGGGGCAATTAGGCAGAGTTGAGTCTGAATGGTGACTATACTGCTGAATCTAAAGGGTAACCAAACTATCGGATTGGGGTGGCTGGACCACATAGTCCGAACGGCGGCCGGATTGCAGAATTTGAAGGGTGACCAAACCATCTGATTGGGGTGATTGGACTGCCAAGTCTGAATGGTGGCTGAACTATTGAATTCGAAAGGCAATTGGCTATTGAATCAGGGTTACCAAACTACTGTCAGCTCAAACTGAAGTTGGACTGAGTTGTAGACCTGTTAGACAGGTCGGATTAGACTGGGTCGATGACCAGTCAAATCAATTGGATGCCGGATTGGATCCAGATCGGTCAGGTAGGTTGTATGTCAGAGTGGATCATTGACCCGTCAAATCGGCTGGATGCAAGAGTAGATTCAGATTAGTCAGGCGGGCCTGGCGCCAAAATGGATCCTTGACCAGTTGAGTCGGCTGGATGTCGAACTAGATTGCCGACGAGTCAAGTCAGAGTGGATGTTGCCCTATTAGTCCGATTTCGGGCTCATCACATTTGTTTGCCTCTAATTTGTTGTCCTTAAGAAGTGGGGCGTAGTGGCTTGGACACCTAGTCAAGCAATGAGTGCTTTGCATGTTTGGGGTCGATTGTCTGTCTCATATGGCTACCCAATGAGGGTCGTCGCCATCAATGACTATGCGTCCTGTTGGTGCACTAGTTCGTTCCTGTAACGCTGAATGTGTTTGTTCTTGTAGTTGATGAGGAAGACTTTTCAGTCGCTCTTATAGATGACGCTACTGATGCGTCCCTAAATTTGAGTTGTTGTACGGGTTATGAAACTACTTGATTTTTCGCATCAGATCAAATAAGAGTCAATTTGGTTCTGATTTCTTCAAACTTGGACCCTGCGCAATACAACAAACGAACGAAAGGTTAGAGGAATAGTGAGACTCACTCCCGATATATCCTCTGATGTTCAACTTAGGTATCTTTTCAAGAGAATAGAAAATACGAAATGTAAGAAGATGTGTTGATACATAAAAGGGGGATTGAGTGTATGAATGCGCCCGATAAAGTGACGGCTTAAGGGTGCACTTAGACTAAGGGGCGGCTTGATGGTGTAGAAGGCAGGCCTATTGGATGGAGGGTATGCCTCCTAGATAGGAGGACTGGGCAGGCCTCCTCTTGGAGGGAATGATGGACAAGACTCTTGAATAGACTTGACAAGGCCTCCTGGATGAGTATGTAGTACTTCTTTTCTCCCATCTCTCTTTTCTTTCGCTTGTGAGAATAAATGGGTATTTATAACGCTTAGATTGCTAGGTGTCAAAACTAATAGGCGGCTATCCATCTAGAATTGCTAAGCTGTGTAGATAATCATAAGTGGTTGTTAATTACAGTTTTCTTTTTGGAAACGATTATGCGATTGTGAATGCTTGTCATGGTAACCGTGGCTGACCGGGGGATATCCTTCATTCTTTGATGTGATCATTGAAACCGTCTGGTATGGTAGTTACCTCTTTGAGAGAGATCATGAAAATTGTAGGCGAATATTTTTAAAATATCTGTTGACTTGTACTTGACCAATTATGGTAAGCTTTTTTAGTGTGCGAAAAAAGGATTGTGGATCGTCTTGAAGAGGTCATTCAGCGGGCGATTCTAAACTATGATCTCGAACCTTGGGTTGCGGTGACCTTCTCCTGGACTATAACTTTCGAATAGCCTTCCAACCGTGGGTCTTGGTATTCGGGTCGATCCATCGATAACGAACCCATCACATAGTATCTAACATCTAATAAGTAGTGCTCTATTATGTTGCGCGATCGATTTTTTTTTTTTATATAATTGAGTTTATTCTATAAATATAATGGCATGACCTGTTATTTTTGGAAAGAAAATATTATAACAAACATAATATATTATATAATTTTTTTTACATAAGAAAAAATAAATTATAAAATATTTATAATATAAAAGTTAATAATATGACATATATATTTTATGTAAAATAATTTCTTATTGAAAATTTAAAAATCATATAAAATATTGTCAAAATAACAAAAAGTCTTAATAAATATTTCATATTCATTTAAAATAGTATTAATTACTTTAAAAATTGAAGAAGCAATCTGCCGTTGGTTAAAACTTTTTAAACCAATTTTTTTTTAATAATTCTCAATTTTTAGAAATTCAATGTGTAATTAAATAAATATAAAGTAAGTTATTACGTGATTATCATATATCACTAATTAAAAATATTAAATTTTATTTTTATTAATTTTATAATTCATTCTTATTTAAAATATAAAAAAGGATGTATATCATCACCCTCAATAGTATGTTATGATATTTTTTTATAATTGGGTTATAAGTATTTCCGTAAGTACATTTCAAATTTGTAACTTTTTGTTAAAAGAAAAGGAATTTTTGAGTGAACTATATTTTTGGTTAGTTATTCTAAATTTAGCCTTTGACCGTATTGAAAACTTTTAAATTTTGTATCGTTTGAAAACATTAGTTTCGTTTGAGTTTAGGATAATCATTATCTCTTTTTTTTTATTTATCATTTTATATATTCATTACCTTAAGAACTTTTATAAATATAACATTTTTCAATATTTTTTTTTACAAACGATCTATTCATGACTTTTAATCATAAATAGTTGTCAAATTTTCAATTTAATCATAAATAATTGTCATATAATATTAGAACATCTTTTAGGGGATGAACAGATCTAAAATGAGTAGTAGTGATATTTAGATTGATTATAATTTTGTTATTTTAACATCACTATAAGTATATAGTATAATCCGTATCAGAATAATTTTTTTATATTTCTACACTATTGAAATTAAAAAAAAATTATATAACATAATTAATAATTAAGTTATAAAATAATAATATTAATATATAAAAATTATTGAAAACAATGTAATTATATTAATATCATATCATCACTTATTGTAGTAGAGTAGAGAGAGTAGAGAAATGAGTTGTAAATAGAGGGGTGGTAAGAATATTTATAATTTTATAAAAAATAAATGGGACAATGATCTTAAAAAAGGCTGAATGGACATGTGATTGATATATATTTAAAAAACTAATTAATGGATCGTGTCAAACATGACTTAATTATTTCATAAGTTGGGACGACTTAATCTATGTGATTAGTAGACTATTTAAGTCGGGTCATTTCCTTCTCTTGGTGGGTTGGTTTAGATAATAATTAATTTATAAAACAATTAAGGGAACAAAATTAGTTAAGAATTTGATTGCATCAAAGTTATCACATCAAAGGAAAATTCAAATTGAATTATAAGTTGTCATATCACATTCCATTTTTTAAATATTTTTAATTAAATTTTAGGATATTATAAAAAAATTGGTAAAGGCTTATACATCCATAAAATTTAATTTCGTGACTCTACTTGCTTAGTAATTTATCAAGTATAAGCAACTATCTTATTTTTTTTAGTAGGTTATAAGTTTAATAAAAAGCAATATTATAATAAATAGATAAATAAATACATAACACTATAAAAATATATATTTAGATTTTAGACGGTATTTAAAAATTGACCTAACTATGCTTTTTTTCACATTTTAGTGCCTAGATTTGCCCATGGGTTAAAACATTGAAGGTATTATTATTACAATACTATATATATTATTAGACTAATATAAAAATTAATCGATAGATTCATATAATATTATTTTAATATGTTTTAAAATATATAAATAATATTTTTAATATTTTAATTGGATAATATATATTAATGTTGATTATCGTTAAATCAATAGAAAGAACCCGAAAACTTGTGTCGAATTCATCAATTGTCAATTAGTATACTTCTATTTTGCATGGCTTAAATGGTTTTAAAAAGGCTCCATTTTCCCCCTTGACTCACTAGCAGGGAGGGGAAAAAAATGAGGAGTGCTGTGGCACGGATTCATATGGTATCCTGTATAATGTTGTATAGTAATCGTTGGATTCTTATCCAACGTCTTTCATTAATCTTTTTATTTTAAATAATTTTTTTTAATTATTTTTAAATAATAAAAAAATGGTGAGCATTGAATGAAGATCCAACGACTACCATATAAATAGTACAAATGCTGTACGAATGTGCGTCGCAGTGCCCCTGCTCTCGAAAGGGGAAGGGGGCTATGGCATTTTTTTAGGTTGTATTAAAATTTAATGGACAAATTTTAATTTAAAAAAACATAAAAATAGTATATTTTCTGTTATTATTTTTTACAATATTAATTTTTAGATATTTTAATATTTTTTTAAAAAATAAATAATTAATTATATAATATGCTATTTCAATATATTAAATACCACCAGTTAGATGTATATTAATTTAATGAATATTATTGATGCAGTAGGGGCTCAGCGCCTTACACGTCACTGCCCCTTTCACTCTCATGCAACTAGAGATATACCGTCAGCCTCTAAAGAAAAGGTCTCCTTCGTTATAAGTCCGATCTCGTGTTTTGACAAACTTTAGCATATTAAATATTATTCAAACAAATATAGATTACTTATCAAATTTTCCAATCTCTACATACATGCCATTACTTGTTGGGTTCGATGTTGATTGGGCAGGTCCAACATAACCAAGCGTTGAACCGGAGACCTGGTTAATATAACCACGCGTTGGGGGTCATGTCCCAACTCCCGATAGAAAAATATATCAAAATTGGAATTTAATTTGATATTCATAATTAAATATTTAATCAATTGACTTAAACCCAATTCAAATATCAGGAGCGAGGTTTCTGTATTTTTCAATGAAAAGTAAAATCCTACTTAATTTATGTCTGATCTCCCATCACTCAGTTCGGTATTCTTTGAGGAAAAAGCAAATAATGGAATTCAATGTTCTTTTATCAGCAATTTCTTCCAATTATGGGAATATTAATCTCACGATTCACCATACCAAGGTAACGTGTTAGTTAATTAGTAAGTTCACGCAATGAATTAATAAATATAAAGTTTCATGAAGAAGAAATATAATATTAATATTAAAAATTAAATATTGAGTTTAGTAATTCCTCATAAAATTGTTAAATTTAGAGATTTAGCAATAGGGGAAAAAAAAAAATCATTTCAAACATTGGCAGAAGCATCCCTTCTTCCGAAGAAAGGACAGCTTCCGCACGAGCGCAATCAAACATGGCCTTAAAACATATGCAATCATAACCACGCATTATATGAATTGTTTATAGTAATTCAATCATTTCATTGCTCTCAAAATCCTTCCTAATGCTGCGTGGGAAACGCCCAAAGAAAAAAAAAAATACTTAACAATAAATGTGTGTATTTTGATCAGTACAGACTGAACCCAAAATACTGGCTAATGAGGATAGCCAATCCAAGGCCAATAGCTACAAGGGAAGATGCCCACGTTAGCTTCTCAGTTATCCTAGGCACCCTTTCTTTCAAAGCCTCGCTACATGAACCAATGAACACCGTATATCCTCCCATTGCAACCACAGTGCCAACCAAGAACATACCCAAAAATGCAGCTCCGGCGACCCGTGAAGGCAGCGCAAGCGCCGGCAGGACCATCATTAATGCATCGGGCTGAAGCCCGTGCACAATCCCAGTGGCAAACGTTGCAAACCCAATCTTCTTCTTTTTTTGGCTGACGGATGGGATCTCGGGCGTGGTGTCGAAGATGCTGGCATCACACTCGCCATTTTCTAGGGCAACACAGGGCGTTGGGACCTCAGAAGCTTCCCGAATCCCCATTGCGCCGATAATGAGAAGGGTTAAGCCGACGACCCTCGTGCCCCAGGTTCGGATGACCTCAATGTGAAGGCGATCCTTAAGCAGTAGAAACAGCATGCCAAAAATCACCTGACCGGCATCATGGCCACAGCCCCAAAGGGCTCCGACAACTGCACTCTCCATTCGTGTTCGGCCAATTGAGAGTGGAGCCAAGGCGGCAAGGTGATCAGGCCCAGATAGCGTGTGCAAACAGCCAGCCAAAAAGCCAGTCCAAGCACTACTAAGTATTTCAGCGTGAAGCAATCCCCTTCCAGGAGCAGCTGCCATGGCACCCCCCGTATTTGCAGCAGCTGGAAAGCTTGCAAGTGCTGTTGATGTGAAGAATGGGTGGGTTAGAATCATAGCAAGGGCCAAGAGTAGGATTAACTTCCCAGCAGCAACTGCCTGGATAACAATAAAAAATGCCAACATTGAGATTATAATACATATAAAGGACAACTTGGTGTATGAAACACCCGTTATGTGTGGGATCCAGTATTACACAAAATAACTTACAGAGGGAGAGGAGATGCAGAAAGCAATGAGAAAGTATAATCACATAGGTGGAACTCTTTTTCAGATATAGAGATTGAAGAAAACTCAGACCTCAATGTCTCCAATTTAACCCGAAGTGTACATATGACCTTCAAATAGTATAACATAACATTGAAAAATAACTTTAGCACCACGATAAATCTCCTGAAGGAGTTTTTTCCCTTTTCTAATTCAGAAGATGTGTACACCATGAATGCCTTGCTAGAAACGAAGGTTTTGATGCATTCCCTGAGATTTGTTAATGGAGTGGGAATTCTTACAGATGCATGATTTCTCTCTAGGTTGACAACGAAGTAGCAAAAGGAGTAATTGTTTAAAAACGTAACACAAAGTTACACCAGGAGAGAACTGCCAGGGAACCAACAGTATTACTTCAAACTGTCTTATGAATATAACATGGAAAAGGCAATTTATCTGCTATGCATTGGAAAAAGTGAATTGTTGGTGTGCCATGAAGAAATGATCACTTAAAATTTGCAAGAAAGGTCACTCAAGGAGCAGTCACTTTGCAAGAAAGGTCACTCAAGAACAAAAAAGGAGGGGAGGGAAAGGTCAATGTTCTCTGAAACATATTTTTGATAGTCATCACAGAGATCTACTTCATTTAATACCTTCAGTTGCAAGAACTATAAAGTATTTCTATGACTAAGGATGAATAAGCAAATCTTTCACGGTCCAAACAAGAAAAAGTGTTAAAGCAAATGTTAGTGTCCAGTGAGGGTTAGGAATAAATCTTCAGAGTTACACGTTTCACTACATCGATTCCTGCATTTATGTTGACAGATATGGGCAAAAGAATATGGTAGTTGATTTTGCAGTCACATATTATAAGGACAAACTGGAGCCGTCTAGAGTTGGTGCTTTTCAATTTACTATAGTGTTTGACAGGTCATAGGACTGAAGTGTCAATCTCACACATGTATGTGAAACTCCAGTTGATTTTTGCCCAAGAAATCAACCAGAAAAAGAACTTTTCCTTATGGGCAAATGCAGCATATCATTAAAATTAGTACCTTCTGCAGTGGTGGAACAGAAAAAGAAAGCCACTTAGGTTCAGATATTGTGAACTGTCATAGGTAATTATTCCATATCTTGAAAAATTGACATGTCAACAAATAGCCAGGATGGCTGAGTACACAACTCCAATATCGCTAGGTTTGGGAAAAGTCAGATGTATATTGCTTTACCCCAAATTACAAAGAGGGTAATTCCTCAGTTTGAAACTATGACTTTCATGTTGCAATACAGAAACCTTGCCATAGATGGTTCACCCTCAAGTTTTATTGACACCTAGATGCCCACAAAATTTAGATAAGAAACAATGTTGCTGAAGCTTCAGTTCTACCACAAACATTCCAAAAAGAAAATCTCATCAACAGTTCACATTCAGTTATTAAAAGAAAAAAATTACATTTCAAGGTTACAGGTGCTACCAGGTGATAACAACTCATGGTGACCTCACATGCTTATAACGAAGAAAGCAATAGACAAAGCAGTTTATCAATATGAGAAGGGGCATCTTGCCTATATACAAGAGTTGACCAGCAAATAACTTTAAATTGAGAACCGATCATGGTTCTGGCCAAGACAGATACTTTCTTATATCTCTAGTTTGTTCCTATGGTCTAGCAGTGGGGAAAAAAAACCCTTCAATGAGCATCAAACCTTAGGATAAACCGGAGGGCAGCCAAATTTTTTACGAGAACCCATCTGTTAATAAAACGAATGATTTAAAATTAAATACAAGCAAAAGTGGTGATAATATACAGTAGTTAAATTAATGTTATGCAGTCCGGTTCATGCATATCCTCTTTCATGTCCATATCACGCACATCCAGATCATCATGTTTCAAAAACTAAGCCATTTTTCCATAGTAATAAGGAGATTGATGTCCAAATACAAAACTTGACCAACAAACAATGTGAAGCTCAAAACCAAGTCCAGTCACTCTTGTTGTGCTTTCACAAGTTATGTGGATTTGTTTAAAACTCTGTGTGAACTCCCTATTAAGAAGTTATAGCAATTCATCATTCAAAGTAATTGGTGGATTTAGTTTTTTTCCTGTTCTACCATCAAGCATGAAGGCAACAACAATAAGACTTTAAATCCACCCAAGTGGGGTTGGCTATGCACGTTCACTAAAGAAAATCCTTTTATAGCGAGTCATTTATTAAGAAAAATTAATAAGCTTAGCACAAAGGTGAAAAAAAGAAATAATAGTGACTTGGTCTGGGCATCTACCATTATACCAACAATATTGGCCAAATGGGCTAACATGCCCGATAAGGCATGAGTGTTACAAATCTTCTATCACCAGTCAATTCCTTTTACTGCAACATCATTCCTCCAACCATTACTAACTCACATTTTATCACATGTCCTCTGTTGGGCCTACAGAAGTGTCCAACTGCCTTAAAGATTCTTTCCTCATATATTTTAGGTGTAATTTCTGAGCATATTAAGATGTTATCAATCTTTATCTTATTCTTTAGATTGACTCCACTCATCCAAATTCATCCATCTTAGTATTGAGTGACTAGGGTAAACCTCATATTTGAATTCTTAATATAAAAGCCCACAATTTCAAACTTCAGTGTCTTCTAAAGTTCGACTTCCATACAGCCAAGCACCCAAACTGTCTCTACAGTCCTATCCTAATAATTAAACAATTGAGGCCAGAACCATGCAAAATAACAAATTGTCAGATTCGATTAAAGGAAGAGAAAACAATAATCAAATTAACCAATCAAAAGAGACCTAGTTCGAATACGATGAGCATCTGCTCAGTAGAAAGAAAAAATTATACCTTATGTGATTTTGAATCTGTCTGTGCCGGCTGCTGTCTGACTACATGGGCATCGGACGTAGACCCATTGGTTGATTCAACGGGGGACGGCGAACGAAGAGAATTTGCGGATGGGTAATAACAAGATTCCCGAAGGCGACCATGCCCGCAAAATGACGAGTTCAGTCCGGAGAACTCGTTATGCGGTGGCAACGAAAATCGGAATTTTGGGAGTTTTATACGGGCGGGTTGAGGAAGGAAAAGATAGGGTTTACTATGGAGTTTGGATGGGAGTGGTGAAGAGTAAATAAGCCTCTCCATTTATCCCTTCCTCCTCTCAAGCTCTCTCCAGTTTTTTCTCCGGATTGGCCTTTGAAGAATCCAAACAGTGGGGATGGACCCTGAGAGAGAAGACAGATATTGGAATGACAGGGAGGAATGGGGAGGCACGGCGAGCTGAAGTAACTGAGATAATTTGTGATAAAAACATTTAAAAATAATAATAAAATTATTATTATATATTTTTAAAATTCTTTTAAAATATGAAATAAAAATCATTAGCTAAAACGTTTATCCATTAAAAGAGTTCAGGAGCTGCCACTCACCCACACTTCTAGGAACTCACCCACACTTATCATTTTTCCCTATTTAATTTTTCATCTCATTCATAGTGTATGGAAAACATTATATTTGCACCACCCACTGCCACCAGTGTGCCGCCTGCCACAGGCACTGCCACCACCCTCCTTTGCCACCACCTTGAGGTCACCCCGCCCCTACCAGCATATAACATACATTTATTGTAGCAATGACTACCAATCAAATTTAAAAAAAAAAATCAAAAGAAAAAGGCATAATAAAGAAATAGATGTTTCATTAGTTTTGACAAATATAATTATAAAAGGAGTTTAACGGCTACAAATTTTTCTTTTAAAAAGTATATCAAAATCCTAGTACAAACCTCCACATGGATAGCATAGTTGATGGGATTATTAACATTCTTTAAAATTCACATCAGATTGTACTGTAAGTTTTTCGACTTACATGTTTAAATGAACCTATCACACCAAATAAATTTGAGTCATACTTAAGAAAAGCCTACATATGGTCCAATGTTGAGTACAGCAATGAAACTGAGATTAATCTCACATGACTTGTTAATTTTGGATATTTATAATATGTCGATCTTTTTCTCATGGTGTTTCCGATGTCATCTGTGTGTTATTTGCCTCTAATTGCTACTTGAGTGGCAGGAATATTAGATATAAAATGATTTTCTATTTTGAAAATTATGCCATATGAAGACTAAATACGGAATTAAAATTAAGGATAAGACTAACCTGAAACCATTAAATCCACCGCACGTTGCTCGTATTTTTACAATTTTCATCCACTGGTTCTTGATCTTCTAAACCTTAGTGTCACTTATCAATGGTGTATTAACAGAGTATTTGACTTAGGGACAAAGCCAAAATCACCCCAATGTATATTGATAATTTTCATCAAATTATCTAATGGGTTGTTACCACAAAGACGTTAGACAAAACGGTTATCAAACGTGGACCATTATTTGTTGATTTTTTTGTTTTAAACTGAATAATCAATATTCTCTCATTTGATCCATATTTAATTTAATGTGATAACTAAAAACTCATCAATCCTCATTTTCGTGAAACAAATATATGAATTATGATGATATATTTTATATAAATGAGTAGTATGTTCTATATATTATAATATATTATAATTTTGAAGACACATCCGAATATAATAACATTATTTTATGAATAAGCCTTAAATTTATTCTTGATCTAATAATAAATAATATTTTCAAAATAATTAATTAATATGTACATAAAATTTTAAAAAATATCACAAATAAATAAAAATTTTATTAAAATATCATTGTTCATAAAATAAAAATCACATAATGGAAACTAATCCCATTCTAACTACATGATCATTGAACTTCAATGGTGGCATACCTTTCATCAAATGATTAGCGATCATCAATTCAGTACTAATATACTAAATAATAATTTTCTTTCCTTTAATGCACTATTTTATAGCTAAAAACTAAATATCGATATGTTTATTTCAACTATTATTTTTATTATTTTTAGTTAGAAAAATAGTAATTGAATTATCGTAATATATCTTCAATGGTCTTGAGAAGGAATCTACCACTCTAAGCCCAAATGTGAAATTTCTTATCCATATACCATACTTTATAGTTTTAAAATTTGTAATGAACTTGGCTTTCATAGTGAAAGTAGCGATTAGGATTTACTTTACACTCCGTCAAGATACAGCTATACCGGCAAATTATAAATATGTCGCCAGATATTGATTTACATAAATCAACACATCTAACGAAATTTGAATCGAAGTAACAAAATATTTTCAAATTATCGGTCCGTCTATATGTAAGTATGTAGTTCTTAATATCTTAAAGATGCCTCATCACTTTGTTAGCAACTTTTCAGTGATCTATACCTGTATTATTTTAAAATCTTTCAAATATTTTCACTGTAAAAGTGATATTAGATCTTATATATACCTGAGCATACATCAACCTTCCAACAATAAAAATCTATGAAATATTTTTTATTTGTTCCCGTTTAAAATTATTTTTTGAATATTAGTTCAAATTGAACCTATCATCCTTCATAATGAGTGATATATTTGATGAATAATTTTTCATTCAAAATCTCTATAAAACTTTATTGATATAAATATCCTGAGATAAATCTAAAACACATTATAATCTATCTCAATGAATCTTAATGTCGATGATATAAGATGTATCTCCTATATCTTTTATTTTAAATTTATTAGAGAAAAATTATTTCATTTCATGTAGTAAACCATTATCATTGGATGTAAGCAAAATATCGTTCATATATAAAATAAGAAAATAAATCTTATTTTCATTAACCTTTTGGTATATATATTGATCCAAAATATTATCTTTAAAACTAAATGAAGAGATAATATTATTAAATTTTAAATACCATTGATGAAAAGCTTGTTTTAATATATATATAAATTTCTTAAGCTTGTATACCAATTGCTTACCATCACTAGAGAAAAATCTTTTTGGTTGTTTCATATAAACCTTCTCTTTTAGGTTATCATTTAGAAATGTTATTTTCATATCAATTTGTTATAATTTTAAATTAAAATGGGCAAATAATGCCAATATAATACAAAGAAAATCTTTTTTAGATATAAGAGAAAAAATTTTCGTATAATCAATTCATTCCTTTTTAGTGAATCCTTTAATAACAAGTTTTACTTTATATTTTTTTATACTATCGAATGTGTTTTTCTTTATCTTAAAGATCTATTTGTATCCTATGACTTTTGCCAATTTAGAAAACTTAATAAGATTCCAAACTCCATTGTAACTTATAGAATTCATCTATTTTTCATGGTATTATATCATAATTTTAATTTATCATAACACATAACTTGTGAAAATATTTTGAAATTATTTTTGGCTTCAATATTATACTTAGACTCTTGTAAATATACAATATAATCACTAAAAATTATTAATTTTTTTATTCTAGTAGATCTTCTGAATGTTATATCAATATTCTCAATAAGAGTATGTTATACATTTATTTCAGGCAAATTTGAATATCATTGTCAACTTGAATAATATCAGAACTTTGTGAAACGACATTGATTGATTATTCAATATCAATTTAAACTTGAGGGGTGTTGTGAATAACAATCAACTTATCATATAAAGTGAAAGATTAAGAATTTGAATGATCATTATCAGAAACTATGTTTCTCAATCGCCTACTGTGACAACCGGCTGTCATAATACCCTTATGACCTCCATCAATGAACGTACTAAGTGTGACGAACCTGAGTTCTTAAAGGGTTACAACACTCGTCCGTCCATAACACAAAGCAAATGAGTAATGGGATGATTATGAACACTCATACATAATTTAAATGATCATACATATACAGGATCCAAGTGACCGGACTCAATAAGTAGGCCACAACTTTGCTAGCCAAGATTCTTAGTCTACCTTAATTAGGTCGGTCGGCTATAAGAAAGAGTCTTTAACAAATGAGATGCTATTAGGAACCAAAATTACTCAAACCATAAAATTCAACGGAAGTATATAATTATCAATTAATTTATACAGCGGAATCATTATACAAAGTCTCTAAAATGACCAAAAGTATATCAAGTGATCAAAAACTGCTACATGAATTCATATCAGTTTTCCTGTCTAGTTAGTCCGTCCGGCTCTATTCTTTCTCGTTCGGCATAAATTCTTTATTTTCTTAAGGTAAGAAAATAGTAAGGAGATGTATAAATACAGCTTCAAAATATAATCAAAAGGAACGGAATGAGAGCATTATGCATATGGGAACATAAAACATAGGCCAAACATAAATTCATGAGAACAAATTTTCAAACCGAACTTAAGTCCAAAACCAATTTTTTCTTTATCAAAACTGGTAACATTTTAGACCTGTAACTACTTGGTCATCATATATCGAAATTAGTTACATTTTAGGTTTGCAATTACTAGACCATCATATATTAAAAATGGCTACATTTTAGGCCTATAACTATTCGGCCATCATAGATTGAAATTGGCAATATTGTAGGCTTGCAACTACTTGGACATCATAGATCGAAACTGGCTACATTTTAGGTCTATAACTATTCGGCCATCATAGATCAAAACCGACTACATTTTAGGCATATA
This sequence comes from Nepenthes gracilis, assembly GCA_033239525.1. Taxonomy (NCBI): domain Eukaryota; kingdom Viridiplantae; phylum Streptophyta; class Magnoliopsida; order Caryophyllales; family Nepenthaceae; genus Nepenthes; species Nepenthes gracilis. The sequence goes on along the minus strand of BSYO01000016.1, from coordinate 12,067,845 downwards.
ACTACTCAACCGTCAAATATCAAAATTCAATTTTCTTAAATCTTGGCTTCAAATAATCAAAATTCTTGAAGAGTAAATCTTACTTTTATAAATGATAAACAACATGCAAGCTAATGAGATAAGTAAATTGATATGAGTTGACAAAATTTAAACATGCAGATAACTTGTACGTGTATCACGGCTTAAATAGAAGGGATTTTAACAGTTTTTAAGCATGAACCATGAGACATAACCCCACATGTAAAACATAACATATAGGCTGAACATGACATTCTGTCATAAAACATGAGAAAGAAATTATCATGACATGCATTACGCAGAAACATAGCAAAGAGGGCATTAGAACAATAATACCCAAAGGATTTGAGCAAGAATTAGTAATAGCCGAAGATAAGCATAGTGTATACTTGTCTAATCCACGAATCTCTTAATCTTGCCTAAGACTTCTTTTCTATCCTTCTTCTCCTTCGTGCACTTTCACAAATTGCTCAACTCATTTTCTAACTTCCAAGTTCGGTATTTATAGATAATAAGTTAGGTGGGAGTAGATCGAGATAAGTCATCTATTTGATACTTCTTTTCTTATTCAATTTTTCTTTCTAGAAGGTCAATGGAGCAGGTTGAGGTATGTCACCTACTTTGATTTGGCCAGTCGAACCATCCTCAAAATGGGCCAATGAGCCAATCCGGTCAACTCTCGTAACCGGTTAACGATTTATTCCTGTCATCTACCCATTCTGGTCACTATCTCTTGCTCTAACACTCTGAGCCCTCTGTCTCTTTCTAAGTCCTCGGTCTCTTTCTAATTTCTCGATCTCTTTTCAAGTCCTCGATCTCTTTCTAATTTCAAGTCTTTCTAAGTCTTTGGTTTCTTTATAAGTCCTCGATTGTTACTGTTTATTTACAGATCATGATTTTATGGTTATTCTGGTTAACTCTTGATTCTGGTCAACGATTATATTTGGTCAACTAATTTAGTCCGATCGGTCATTTATTCTGTTCATTTATCTTAATCGGTCTACTTTCTAATACGGGCAACTATCTATTCAAGTCAATGATTTAATCCGGTCAATGAATATATCTGGCCGGTCAATAATTCCTGATTGGCCAGTTGAAAATTCTTTATTGGTCGTCATGCTACTTTGGTCAATTTCCCTATTAATACCGTGAAAGACTATGTCTTAGGAAGCTCGATCCTTACACTTACTCTCACTTATTAAGTCGTTCTCAAAAAAGTTTACATTTCTTGATTTTACAATTCTAGTACTATAATATGGACAATAAAATTTGTATATTTTGTAGCGTTTATCATATCCAATAAAATACTTACTTATGGTCCTTAGATCCAGTTTCTTCTTATGCAGATATAAATTCTTACTTCATACGGGTCAAATGTGTATATGTTGCAAACTTAATTTTTAACCTTTTAATAACTTAAAATGAGTTTTTAGAATAGTTTTCGTTGGAACATAGTTTAAAAATACATTGCCATTTTAAGAGTTTTTATCCACAAGGATTTTGAAAAATTGCCGCTACTAAATATACTCTATAACATATTCAATAACGTTTGATTTTTTTTTACTATATCATTTTGATCTGCAGAATCAGGCATACTATATTGACAATTATCCCATATTCTTGAAAAAATTTTACAAATAGAATAAATATTTGTCAATATTCGGTATATCTATCATAATATTCTTCACCTCTATTTAATTTTATAATTTTAATTTTTTTTTACATTATTTTTCTACTTCAATTTTAAATATTTTAAAAATATCCAACGCTTCATTCTTATTATAAATCAAATAGAGATACATATATCGTAAATAATTATTAATAAATGTGATAAAATATTTTGAACCATATGATTTAATATTTAGATTATAAATATTTGTACGTATGATTTCTAATATGTCTGAACTTTTCTTTGTATCTTTTTTAGTTTTCTTAGTCTACTTTTTTTATATAGTCCACATAAATTCTAAAATTAATAAAATCTAGAGTACTAAGTATTTCATTATTTACTAATTTTTTAATTCTTTTAATAAATATATGACCTAATTTTTGATACCACAGTATAGAAAAATATTCATTCACAATATATCACTTAATACTAGTATCAACATACATAGTATTTTAGGAGGTATTATTTTATAAATTTATATAATAAAGACTATCAAATAATATGCTATTTTTAATAATATTAGACTTATAATATAAATTAAAAGGAGGAGTAAAAAATATAATAAAATATCTAAAAGGTATAAGTCTTGAAACAGATATCAAATTTTTAGAAAAATTTAAAAAATAAAAGGTTTTTTTTTAAATTTAAAACAAAGTTACTACTCAAAATTAAATTAGATGTTCCGATTACCTCCACATGTAAACGTATATTGTTTTCAGATAAGATACTTTATTCACTTTTCATTGGCTTCCTAAGGTTTTCAAGCCCTACAAAGAATTTACAATGTGAATTGTAAAATTAGAATTAATCCACCATGTGTTATGAAAAATATTAACCATATTAGATTCATAACAAATAAATGAGAATGGATTACTTTTTTTCTCAAATCAATTTTGATATTTGATATAATCTTTCTTGATATGTCCCTTATCTTTATAGAAAAAATACTTAAATTTTTTCTTGATGTCAGATTAAAGAGGTATTTTATTTTTTCTTTCTTCTTTGCTTGAACCTTATTATTTTCTTCTTTAATCATAAATATACTTTCACCTTATTTCATCACAAACCTTCCTTCTTCTTGAGCATACATGGTCATAAATTTATTAATTGATCATTTATCATTATGTGTATTGTTAGAGATTTTGAATAGTTCATATTATTATAAAAGTGTATTTAAAATATAGTACACAAAGAAAAATTTAGACATATCCATAACGAGATTCTTTAATTGAGTCTCTATATCCCTCAATTATATAATATGTTCACGAATACTTTTAATACTGGTGAGTCTCAAAGATAAAAATTTCATAATTAGGGTGATGACAAGTATTTTATCTGAAATTTTAAATTGTTCATCAATTACCTTTAGTAAATCCTGTATATTATTATACTGATCGATAGAATTACAAATACCAATAAAAATTTTAATCTTTATGAATATCAGATTGATATGATTAGATCGCTCCTATCATTTATAAAGAGCAATATCAACCGGAGTGTTGGTTTCAGTAAGAACAAGTGATTCGTCTTTTCTCATAGTATAATTAATATCCATCCACATTAAATGAAAAAGAATTCTTTTTTAAAAAATTTATTATTATCACATTTTAATTCAAAAATATCATACCTAATATTGATAAGATTAAAAAATTATATAACTGTATAAAAATAAAACTACATACTTAATAAACAATATATTAGGCTAATAAATAAATAAATATAGAATATATTTTATAAATATAAAGCATACATCATAAATTAATTGATATAAAAATTACTTATGAGCTAAATTTTTAATTCAAATAGATTCATATTCAAATTTCATGATAAAATAATTTTTTATAGGATAAATTTTATTATATTAAAAATAATTAGTCACAATTAATATCCTTATATCATATGTAATCATAATATATAATTTTATTGATTAAGAACGCTATAATAAATTTCTAATTAATTAAACTATATTAATTACTAGATATTATACACGTATATAGAATTATATTTTAAATATTATATAATAACTATATATATATATATATACACACTGAAATAAGAAAATACGCAAATATTGACTAAAAGAAATAAAAATCCCTTCTTTGTTAACCTTCGCGCGGCAAGACAGTGGTGTCAAATATTGAATAAAAGAAATAAAAATCCCTTCTCTGTTAAATTTAAAATCGAATCGGCCCAGCATATTATACATTCAAATGTGGTGCTGATTGGGATGAGGAGAAGGATGGTCCTTTCCATGCAAGGAGTTCTGGGCTCCTTTCTGAAGTCTGGGTTCGAATCCCCATGCCAACATTAATGTAAATTATGCAATGTATTGTTTAAATAAAATACATGGGATTAAGAATCGTGACCGGCGGGTTGCTGTTGCCCTTGCTCACGCACGAAGTGAAGGGCAATTTTTCGAAATGAGCCATGAGGTTTGGGCCGTGCCGCATGAGTGTTGGGCTTCGGATGCAGAGCCCAATAGGCCGGTTGAGGGGTGAAAAATTTTTATGTATTACTATAGTAAAATGGCATTGTTTGATTTGTCTTTAACCTCCAGACGGATTCTCTCATATCCGTTTTGACCCTATTTTCAACTAGATAAAAATTACGTCATTTTTACACTAAAATTGATATAAAAAATATAAAAATGTTGTAAATTAAAGTTTCTAATAATTTTCGACATTAATTTTCACTAAATCTTCACAAAAATCAAAACTTTAAAAATTGTAAAAATTTGGGAAAGTGAAAAATTTGCAGAATAGTTTCAAGGCTGAGATTTTTAACCTCTTTAATGTGAAATGTTAGATAGAAATTGGTCTTCTATTTTAAAAATCATGCCATATGAAGATCAAATGTGGAATTAAAATTAAGAATCGGACTAACCTCCTACCATTGAATCCACCGCATATTGCTCGTATTTTTACAATTATTACGCACTGATTTTTTATTTTTTAAACCTTAATACCCCTTATGGATGGTGTATTAACGAAGTATTTAATTTAGGGATAAAACCAAAATCATTCTAATATATATTAATAATTTTATCAAATTATCTGTATGGGTGGTTACCACTCAGAGATTGGGCAAAATGGTTATCAAACGTAGACCATTATAATATATATATAGAAATAAGATAATACGCAAATATTGAATAAAAGAAATAAAAATCCCTTCTCTGTTAACCTTCGCGCGGCAGCACAGTGGTGCTGACTGCTCCTTTCCATGCAGGAGTTCTGGGTTCGAATCCCCATGCCAAAACTATTAATATAAATTATGCAATGTATTGTTTAAATAAACTAGTAGGTCCATGGGAACGTGACCGGCGGCTTGCTGTTGTTGCCCTTGCTCACGCATGAAGTGAAGGGCAATTTTTCGATATGAGCCATGAGGTTTGGGCCGTGCCACATAAGTGTTGGGCTTCGGATGCAGAGCCCAATAGGCCGGTTGAGGGGCAAAAAATTTTTATATATTACTATAGTAAAATGGCGTCGTTTGATTTGTCTTTAACCTCCAGACGGATTCTCTCATATCCGTTTTGACCCTATTTTCGACTAGATAAAAATTACGTCATTTTTACACTAAAATTGATATAAAAAATATAAAAATGTTGTAAATTAAAGTTTATAATAATTTTCAACATTAATTTTCACTAAATCTTCACAAAAATCAAAATTTTAAAAATTGTAAAAATTTAGGAAAGTAAAAAATTTGCAGAATAGTTTCAAGGCTGAGATTTTTAACTTCTCTAATGTGAAATGTTAGACATAAATTGGTCTTCTATTTTAAAAATCATGCCATATGAAGATCAAATGTGGAATTAAAATTAAGAATCGGACTAACCTCCTACCATTGATCCATCACATGTTGCTTGTATTTCTACAATTATTACTCACTGATTTGTTATTTTTTAAATCTTAATACCCCTTATCGATGGTGTATTAACGAAGTATTTAATTTATGGATAAAATCAAAATCATTCTAATATATATTAATAATTTTTATCAAATTATCTGATGGGTGGTTACCACTGAGAGATTGGGCAAAATGGTTATCAAACGTAGACCATTATATATATATTTAAAAACTGAATAATCAACAAGGAGATCTCTTGATTCTACTTTGAACTAGAGAATTGTCGAATATGCTCCATGGGTGGAAATAGGGATCTCTAAGAATTATTCAATAAATCAAAAATATTTTAAAATAAAATTTTGAAGCATATTTCAACTATAATTTTTTAAAGTATTATTTGTCTATTACAAGTACAAACAAATTCGTATAAATCATTTAGATAATACAATGAAGCATCACATTTCGCACCAATGAAATTGAATCCAAAATTTCAAATGAGAATAAGATTATCTATCTATCATTAATTATTTCTTACAATAAATAACTAATAAGAATTATACGAAAATTTGAGCTTCTCTTTCTTACATATTCCTTGTGTTTTTTTTTAAAAAAAAATTACCCATTAATATGACTTTTATAAAAAATAAAATGAAAAAAAGGTATATATATATATCCTATAGAGTTTTATCTTTCTACATTAATATTGACATATCTAATCCTAATGCTCCTTAAAGGACATTTTCGTTTGAAAAATCTCTATTTGATAGTCCTATTTATTCAAATAATAATATTTATTTAAATAATTATACTTTTTTAAAATATTTATAGCTTTTAGTTGGGCCTTTCAGGCAACCATGGATGATTGGATTTAGAGCTTAGCTTACTACGCCATTGCTTCACCGGCCATTCTCTTCCTTTAGCACGGCTGTGCGATTCTCCTTCCTCTGCTAACAGACTGCTATCAGGACTATCTGCAGCTCGGATTCCTGTTGATTTTGAGACACCCAGGTGCGGCGGCATGATCCTCATCTCTGGGAAAATGGAAACCCACCACTATAATGAGAAATTGTTACAAATAATCCCCATTGAGCCATCACATTTACGATCATAAAGTGTGTGAAGAATTGATTACCATCAACTCCTAACACAAATTGGTTTACAACCATAAAAGTATACGAGCTTTATCAAGTGAATAGGAGGAATTATAACAGAGAAAACAAACAATTGACAAGGGATATATTTCATCACATAAGTCAGTACAATATATCTAATACTGATGAAGGACAGAATATAAATCGAACCTCAAACAAATACTTAAAATTTTTTCATTTTTTTTTTCTCTCTTCTTTCTTTGTCTCAACACCCTTATGCTCAAATAATGGCTCATTTTTACCCAATAATTAGAATAGAGTATTTATAATCCATCTGTGACTATTCAAGTGGCCATGGCATTATTCAACTGCAGCCAATCTTTGACAATTCTTTTCTAATATGTTACTTAAGTCACTAACTCGCAACTATTTAACAAACCTCTGAAGAGAAGTTTGCTTGAATAAAACATTACGCAAATATCAAATGAAATATTGCACGATCATTGAGGGAATGATGCCTATCATTTTGATATGCCATACAAAGATATCTAGTATAAATTATTAAAATTATTATGTTATTTTATATTTATAAATGAGAAATTAAATATTAACAATATATCCGAATTCACACTTAAAAGATTTTTATCTAAAAATCTTAACTCAATTTCTTTCCATTCAGTTTATTATTTTTTCCTAATGAAGGTTGCATTAATTTTCCAATCAAGTTAATTACAATTATTCTGGAAGGCTGAATTTGAAATGTTTTTGGGAAAGTTAAGCAAAACTTGCTTTAATTCTAAAAATGCCTGAGAAAACTACCCCCTTTTATTTGTACAAAGATGATGGATAGCTCTATCATATATGAGGTAGAAAGAATGTTGATTTCTTAATTACATAAGTATCATATTTTTTCATCAAATAGTAAATTTATTAAGAAAATAATTTTTTAATAAAATATAACATAATTATATGAGCTTATAACTTTTAATTATTTTACTATATTATTACATATATACTATATAATATGAGACTATTTTAACATGGACTCGCTTCACATGAAACTCTCAAGGAATCCAGTAGATTCATCCCCACAAGCTATCTGAAGATAGATATCGTGTTATTGATGATAAATCAATTAGTTATCAAGTAGCTTTCTTTTTCATATAATAATGAGAGTAAATTATTAAATACAGGTTCAATTTAGATAAAAATTTATAGTCAATAAGTTAGATTTAGGTCAAAAATTATAATCATAATTATTTATAATTTAAATCAAGCTGGCTCAAGTTGTATGAATGTTTTTTTTTTTAAAAAAAATGATTTATGAGGAAAATTCAAAAGATCCTTTTTGACTTGAAGATCAAAATAATGAGGGCAGCCAACACACCTTGAGTCAAGTTGGTCCATTTTAAATAGCTTAGCAATTCAATATTTGCCTCAACACAATTTAGGGGAAAAAACATATTAGTATGCTATTATTTTATAGTATTAATTAATTATTAAAGATAGAATTATAATATATTTTAATAATTGATTGATATTTAAATTTATCTTAAATTTAATCAATTATATATTTTCCTAATAATTCATGGTACCACGATCGATGTAATAATTTTAAAATTTTATTTAACTTCTTTTATTGACAAGATGAAGTGGAAGGACTTAAACTTATGGCAACTCCGATTTGTCTAAATGAGAAAATTATTAATGAAAAATATTTATGAGACATTGCTTTGCTTTTTTTTTTTTTTTTTTGAGATGGTGTTTGACAAAACTTTGATTAGATATTGTTTAGTTTTTTTTAAAAAAAATACTTTGACTAATATTTTCTATAAATTAATATGCAAAAGTTATTTGAAAAAACAGTATTTTTATGATAACAACTATATGTGACCCCAATTCACAATAGAATGGTTTATAAAAACGATTTATAACCTAATAATTTATCTTATTTTTAACCCCATCACACCTCGTAACAAACCTCTTGATTAATGTAGTTTGAATTTTATCCAATAAATAATCTATAAGTTAAGATAAATCGTTTAAATTATCGGTATATAGGCTAATTTATATTATTTTAACAAGTCTTATTTGCCCTTTTTAAAAATAAGCAGAAAGAAAAAATTGTTCGGACTTAGATCGTTTATTTAAACTGTGAAAAAATATTCGACAACATATAACAAGCAATCAATAATCATAAATAATGAAGTAAGACATGATTTTTATGTGAAAAACTTTATTTAAAATGAGAGAGAAAAATCACGAGATTAGAAACCCGTAAATATCTTCATTATACAATATCTCGATTACACAAATCCCAAATATAAAGTCACAATATCTAATTACAAACAAATCCAAATAATGGAGAATATAAGATGAAAGAGAAGAAATAAAATTAGTAGACGTTCTTATCAATTTCAAGAATAGCGTACCCAAGGTCAGGGGAGACTGAAATTCGGTTTGAAACTCAACCAAATACTTTAATCTTCTTCTTCTATCTTTTCTTTATCTTCTTTTTTTCTCATAGACGGCGTTTAGAATACAATTAATTAACCCTAAAAGCTCGTCATATCATTTTTATACTACGGGTTGCACTTTAGCGCATGTGAAAAAATTTCTTATTCGTATCACTAATTGGCATGTCAAATGAGTATGAATTTATACGGAAGTGACCTGTAACCCAACAAAAATAATTAAGTAATGTTGCACGACCTTAATGTGTTATCAAAATATTCTCTAAATCACTTTTCCTCACCCATAGTAGAACTTTATTCATAAGAAAATACGAAGAATTAGAAGGCCAGCATCATAAAGAATAGATGCTCACCGTTTGGGTTAAAGTTGATTCTCCATTGTGAGTGTTTGATGAATGTCTCACATCAATTAGGTAAAACTAATGTGTGTAGTGAATCTAAATTCTATTCTGTACTCAAAGTTTTAGATTTTTTAATTCTAATCCTGTATATCAAAAACCAAAATAAAGATGTTAATAAGCCAAAATGACACATCGGTTTATTTTTGATATTTAATTGAGTAATACATCAACCCAATTTTTTTAAAAAGGGGATTGAGAGATAAGACATTTTGGCTTTGTCACATTGCCGATCTAAAATAAAATTTATTAATTTCTTAATTCATATTTAAGTTAAACCAAATTTATTTATCCTTAAGACTTAGAAGTTTAACTATTTATTTCATTGTTTTAAAAACCCAAAATGCAAACACCAAGAGGGGAATATGCAAGTTAAATACTATTAAATAATCTAAAATAATATTAAAATCAAACACAAAATCCAAATGCTATACCCTGAAAATGATTCCAAATATTAATAATTATTTGACCTCGAATTATATATAAAGAAAAGCATTTAAACTAATATTAGAGTATTAAAATCATAAATTTAACCAAAAATACTATTTAAACTATTATGATTTTATCTTCATCGTCATCCGCTTGATACAATATAAACTGAAATATACAATAATCCTAAGATAAATCAAGTACAAATTCTAATACAAATAATAACTAAACAAAATATTTAAATTTCCTCTATCTAATTTTACAAATAAACCCGAACTTGCTAATCTTAAAGGTTAGTAAAACAAATGTGAAGTGAATTAATCATTTAGTAATACATGTACATAATTTCATATGTAGACACATCAACGAAATATTTTGTTATATCATGATAAAAAATCTGAAATGTCGATAATATCATTTTTGGATAATTTGTACAATAGTTATATACTCATAATCATATTATGTCCAGAATTGTATAATATTGTAAATCATTCTAAAAATATATAAATATATAAAATATGCTCAAACAATACTAATATATAAAAATAACCGATAATCGGTGATAACCTTACTAATAAATAGTAAAATCAAAACTCAAATTATTATTACTTACACATAAATAAAGGCCATATACACTACTATTTAAAACACGTATGTAGGCCGTCTATATATAACTCTATAGAAAAGGTCAAATGTCATTTTTCTGGCCCACGACCGATAGGTTTAATATTCAATTTATTAATAATATATTTAAATATATTCTGTCAATTCTTTACAATAATTCATACTTAATTAAATAAAAAATTCTATTCAAATAAAAATATTTTTTAATTTTTTCTTATTGAAAAATTACTTTCTTCATTAAAATTTATATAAAGTTTTCATTCATACTTTTTAAAATATATAATGTGTAATAACTTAAATATATAATTGGTAAAATTTCAGAGACTGTTATGTGCATAAAATTATAAAATTTACATAATTTAAATAATTTTATCAATTTCTTTAAAATATAAAATATGCATAAACAGTTATATGGTAATTTAAGGCATATAAAAATATATATTTCTAAATTTTATATGATGGCAAAAATTTTTCATTGATCAATCTCTTTAAATTCTCGTTCTCATTCTTTTTCTCTATTCTTATTCCTCTTTTCCTATTTCCTATTTCTCTCTCCTTTGAAAAATTAGCTTAAAATAATCAAAAATCGATTAAAATGCTTATTTATAAAAAAGTAGTATATATGCATTGATCATGCGCGAATCAAGCATTAAGGCAAAACCTACACTATATACAAGCGTCTTCCAAATGTGTATTAGGTGCTAACCTTTTGTTTTAAATATATATATGTATCACTTGAACATATATCAAGCTCAAACACTATACTTAAAATGCGTATAGCCACCTTAAAGGTATTAATTAGGCGTGAGTCAGGCGCTACTCACACATTGCTCATCTAACTTATACTAGTCCAAAACTTAATTTTAACTCAAAACCTCAACTAGCCCTGAAATTATATCAATTTTGATTAATTTAATCATCATTTAAAATAACTTTTTGAAAATTCGTACCTCATAGGCTTCTAGAGGACTTGGTATCATACCTTGAGATTTTGTTAAAAGAAGTTATTTTGATAACAAATTCGACACCTTTTATGTGTAGGCTTGAGTATTGTGAAACTTGTCATTAATCAAGTATTTTTAAAGTGGTTCAGAAAAGAGTATGCAAAATATATCACTTTTTATGCTAAGAAAGTATTTATTTATAGATATTTAGAGTCTATCCCTGAATTAATTAAATCATCTAATAAAACTTATTAATCATTCTCTTTTTGATAAATTAATGGTCATTTACTCAATTAGTGGTTCTCTTTTTGAGGAACTAATGTCTTTTGCTTAGTATCATTTCTCAATATTATTCACCCCATTTATTAACATTGGTTTAATAGATTTTATAGCGATCAGGCATAAAATATAATTTTCTTGATAGTTGGTCATTGATTGTGGTTGACATGTTTTACAATTGATAAACATTTGGTTGATCATGAATCAACTAAAAGTTATGTTGGATTTCCTGGACTAAAATTTTTCCCTTTTACATGTATCCTTTAGCGTGTAAGTATTATGATTTGATTATTATTCTTTTGAGGAGTTATTATTTTTTTATTAAGAGACTGTTGTATATATATTTTTCAAATTAATGTATTTTCTATGTTATCATTCTTTAAAATTAATTATCATATTCATGAATATGTAATGAATCCTTCTGAATTGGTTATATTTCAATTATAATTCTCTACAATATTTCTTGGGCCATGATGAATATAGCTTGCAACTGGCGAGCATCTAGTTGATTGTGATTTAGCTCGAGTTATACCCTATTATTAGGATCAGATAATTCACTCATCTGTATGTCTCTCGTGATATGTCAACATTTTAATTTGACAAATCTTCTATCTGCTGGCATCTCCAATCTAACTACTCTTTTGGGATGTTTTCTTTGACTATCTAATAAAAATCCAATTATTATGATAGCTCAAATTGGCACCTCGGCAACTTAGTATCCAAATAGTTTGGCGGTTCGATGGCTTGGTATAAGGCAGGCATTGAGCTACTCTGAAGCTTGACAACTCTGATAGTACGAATTTTGAATTTTCAAGTTCTCATCTTATCGTTTATTTGTTAAGCCCAACAAAATATAGATAATACGACAGTATTTATTAGTTTCTTGGGTAGGTATTGTTTATCAAATTCCTCATTCACTTACCCACATTATATTCCTTTGATCACAGTAGTATGATTTGATCGCAGCACATTTTATATTAAATTTTGTAATCAGGTGTGGTCGCATAAGATTCTAAAGCAAAATCTGGAAAATATAGTTAAAGTATATCATTAATTATATGTTAATATTAATTAATTAAAATAATATACAATACTATAATATTTTAAAAATATTTTATATTTTTAAAAATGCTGAAGGCCACATCTTTGGAATACAACTGAGTTATAAAATATTAATTTATCCATAAATTTTTATATAAATTAATAAATAAAATAACATATTATTTAAAAAATATTTAAAGAATTCATCAAATTCTTCTTTTTTTTTTCGTTGTTGAGATGGCAATCGCCGGCATCTTTCAGCATATAAATATTATAGTAGAGGGAGTGTGCCCTCCTCACGCTTGCTAGTTCTTTTACCGCCTTACTAATTATTCCTCCTCCTCGTCACCATCATCAATGGCGTCCTGCCCACAACCAGAACCCTCGGACACCGAAAGCCCAGACGTGGAACATGGCTTTTCAGGTTTAGCCAGGAAACCCGTGTGTACAAAACCCAACAGTCTCGACCTCCAGGTCAAGGTCTCTGAGCACTCTAAGAGAGCACAGTGGCTCAGAGCCGCTGTTCTGGGCGCAAACGATGGCCTGCTCTCCACCGCGTCCTTAATGGTAGGCGTCGGAGCTGTGAAGAAGGACGTACGAACAATGATCCTCACTGGAACCGCCGGGCTTCTGGCCGGAGCTTGTAGCATGGCGATGGGAGAATTTGTGTCCGTCTACTCCCAATATGATATAGAACTCTCTCAACTAAAGAGGGAAAACATGGGTAACAATCGCACGCAGACGGAGCTGGACGAGAAGAAGAAGGATTTGCCGAACCCTTTTCATGCCGCAGCCGCCTCCGCAGTGGCATTCGCTGTCGGTGCGGGGGTGCCTCTCTTGGCGGCGGCGTTTATAAGAAGCTACATGGTGAGGCTGGGGGTGGTGGTCGCGACGGTGAGTGTGGCTCTGTTGGCATTTGGTGGTCTGGCAGCGGTTCTGGGGAAGGTGCCGCCTGTCAAGCCGTCGTTGAGACTGTTGGTCGGAGGATGGATTGCTATGGGCGTCACCTTTGGGTTAATCAAGTTGGCCGGTTCCACCGGAATTTAGCCAATTAACCATGTCAAGATGCTCTCCAATAATTCCACCATCTATTAGTGGATGTTTACCAAAGATAAATTCTACTACTTATGAAAAAAAGATCACAAATAATTTTATCTTTTACAATTATAAATTTTATTTTCTAGACTTTATTCTTAAATTTTACTTCAGTATTATTTAATCCTATGTAAGAATAATAAGTAAAATAGACCATATTTTGAGTACATATATTGAAGTTAACGTTAATTTCAATTAATTTAACTTTTCAATGATATATGATTTAGTAAGATGATTATAGCTGATGATTAAACCGATTTTATAAGTACAGTTCATGAATTGACTATTTTTAGAAATTTTATAAATTTTATCCTATTTGTAATAATATGTGAATTTAAATGACTAAATTTTTAATATTAGTACTATAGATTGATATTTTAGAAAGGTAGACCACGTTCACTATCATGGGTAAAAAAGAAAGAAAAGGAGTATCAAACCATCAATCAATGCCGGAATTTCTTCATTAATAATTCTTTTATGAATTCAAAAATATGGGAAAAAGAAAACAACAAGGGCATATTAAACTTAAAATACACACTTTTACCAATCTCTTGTGATAAAAATAAACAATTATTGATAAAAAGTGAAAAAAAAATTGTATAATCATTACTATTAATTATAAAAGACTAAGTTAAGTAAATATTCAATACATGCAATTAATGTTTATTGTAATTACTATGAGTATAAAATACTTGTCATATACATCCAATATATGCAATAAGCAAAGTACAAAAATAAAATAACATAAGATGTGAAAAAATCCTAAGAATTAAACAGTTTTTAAGTAAAACCCTATTGGTCTCTTGAGATAATCAAAGTAATTGACTTACTAATTAAATAATTTTTAAGTAAAATTCTATTATTCTCTCAAGACAATCATTAAAAAGTCAACTTATATGCCAAATTATACAAATATACTAATTAATAACAGACTTATTCATGATACATAATATTTATTAAATAACCCTTTATCTTTGCTTTCTAATAATACAGTAAAGGGACATACATGCTGACTATTATTCTAGTCTGACTAGCCCGTAGGCTGATTACTATTACCATTCTCCCTGCCCCTTTAGAAAAGGAAAAGCCCGGAAAGCTATTTAAATAAACATAAGTAAAAGCAATTGCTATTGAATCTCCGGCTATGGAACCGCTTCTTCTAGAACAAGTAGTCAAGCCCTTTCTTCTTCTTTGACGGCAGG